>CM061488.1:56905118-62810118 GCA_030867185.1 Tagetes erecta
CGAAGGCGTAGTATCGATTACTTGTGTTGGACTACCTTTATAAAATAGGATAGATATGATATACTGTTAGGTTTTGGTTGGACTGCTTGGTACGGAATTCACTAAGATTGACTTTAGATATCACATTTCCGGTATAGCATTTACTGTTCGAGATTTCCGGTATGTAATTGACTCGTATATAAAGAAAGAAAGTCTTTCAGTTCCTAGTTCGATATTCCAGATATTCCATTAGAATGACTGATGTTGGACTAGCTGACTCCCTAAGCTTTGCCGTATTGCATTAGAAAGTGGGGAATTCCATCGTCTTTGGTATGCGAATTTCAAGCTGCTACTGCTCCGCTGCTTTAGAGGTTGCTTAGCCGGTATCTGACTGAACTCTCTGGTTTAGATTTCATTAGTTGAAAGTCTCGCACTATTTACACTATTTAAACAAAGACTGTGTAAAATGGATATGATATAAGGGAAGGATTGACCTGTTGGTTGACTTCTCAATTGAGAAATGGAATGAAACTGGCAATCCTCTCTTCGGTCCTAGCTGAGTTCCGTCTTAGCTTTACGGCAAAGGGATAGGCTTAGCCTATTGAATGGGGAGAGCTAGGCTGCATTCACCATCGAATAACGGGGTAAAAGGCTACTTTCAGATCTCTTTCCCTGTAGTCGTACTATTCCTTTCTAGGGACCCCCATACATCTGATTGAAGGCTGTCTCATCAAAGAAAATCTCAATAATATGATGAGGCACCACGCACGGTGGTTCACATGGAACAGATCACATTTGATCTTAAAATATTCCACAAACGAACTGATTCCAAAAAGGCTTCCACTGCACATTATTTATTTTTATTACTAAGAGAGTCGGCTAGGTAGTACACATTGAGGTTCCCCGCCTGAAAAAAAAATACGAAAGCTCCTTTCCTTAAGGGCCTTTCATCAGAGTCCCTTCTTTTACCGGGTATTTATTCTACATCCATTTCAGGTCACACATGGCTAAGCTCCTGGGACAGGGAGAGGTAAAAAGGCATAGCATAGCTTTCAGGGAAACTCCTTCAGATGTATTGGAAATGGAAATACAGATCAAATACCTTCTGAGGCGGTGTTCCCTACATACAGTCATACAGTACGGAGGGGAAGATAAGAAGGGCTAGGCACATAAGGTGGGGTTAATTGTCTTACAGGCAAGCTCTCGAGCTTCTAGTACCGATTTATAAGCCACTGCTTACTTCGACGTTTTTCTATTTCCCATAGAATCTCCCTCCAAATGGCACTTGTTCATGCGTCTGTCGTCGTAGCAGCTAAAATAACGGAGGAAGGAGGAGGGGAAAAGTGGGTATGTGGCTTTCCCCTTAGGAAGGTTTCTTTACATCTAGTGAATGATCTAGTGAATGAAGGTCGCATATGCGCTGCAAGAATCGTCTGTTATAGAATTCGCTGCTATTGAACTAAACGAAGGGGAGATAAATAGCATATTAAAAAAAGGGCAAGCACGCCGCAGATAAGAGAAGACAAGAAAGATCAGAAGCAAGAAATGCCCTGGTTTCAGGAAGAATTTGATGTGCACAGAGGATTCATCTTTCAACAGCATGTCCGAAAGGACGTTCATTCAACGGCATTAGCGGTCTAGGCTCTTCGGAAGCAGATCATAGGATAGGCTGCTGGTAAGACCAATAGGCTATTAGATGGGATAGGGAGGCACGGTAATCCTTTGTCCAAGAACCTCTCGGACTGTTGAATAAAGGCAGGGAAAAAG
This sequence comes from Tagetes erecta, assembly GCA_030867185.1. Lineage (NCBI taxonomy): Eukaryota > Viridiplantae > Streptophyta > Magnoliopsida > Asterales > Asteraceae > Tagetes > Tagetes erecta. Next base: position 56,906,865 of record CM061488.1, read on the forward strand.
CTTTCACCAGGTCCATGTCCAGGAATCGGTATTAGCTCAGTTTTCATTGTTCTACTGTCGGTAGTTTTAATTGCTCGTGTTGAATCAGCCGGGAGATTCGGATGAAAGGTTCTCGAAATGGAAGCTCTGTACCAAGGGTAGAGGAGAAGAGAAGCAAGCCACCTTCCGAAGCTAATCAAATCATCTCTGTCAACAATTGGTTTACATTCATTCCCCGTGAACAGAGTGACTGGTGGGTCAGACGCTGGCTTTGATGGTAACAGTGTCAATTAACATTGCCTTGCATCACAAGGTACGAGAATCATTGTGATCAAGTGCAGGGCAGCAGAGTAAATACTAGTTTCTTTTTTCTTCCAATTACTGCTGCAGTAGCTGTTGCTGGGCTAAACCATTCATACTTCATCCACCGATCACCAAATCGGCTTAGCCGAGACCAAATCCACTTTCTTTTAGAGTGATTAGCTCCGTCATGCCTTGCTGCTCTGCCCCTAGCCCTTTCTTAGCTTCGTAGCCCCATTCTTCCATCATCTTCCACTTGAGGTTCCTTTGGATATTCCTCCTATCCTAGGGGTGAGCTTTCTTGGCTTCACTCTAGAGTCCAGGGGGACGTCGAAGACGGATACGTATGTTTCTCCTCCAGATCCTAAAGATGAGCATCTTGGCCTTTGAGGCCTGTCTACCTCTCTCGGTGGAGACCGTCGTCGATGTGATCCAGAATGACGTTCCGGAACGCCAAGCAGTTGACCGTGGAGTGGTTTGTGAAATTGTGCCACTTGCTGTATTCCTTCTTACCGATTTATTCCTTTGGTTAGCGGTTTCTGATTTACTGGCATTTTGCCGCGATCGCGTAATATCCAATTCTCGATTCGTCAAATCGCCCTCTCTTGGGCACCTATTTCTCTGGTATTGCTGGTCCTACTTTGCTCTGTAAAGCAGGACACATTAGTGGTCGGTTTCCCACAATCTCCACTACGTTGGAATCAGCTTCCATGTTGGGATCGTAATAGTACGTTCACTGAGAGGAAGCCTTCCTCTGACTCACCTCTTTCGGGCAATCCACTCATTCTTGTACCTGACACAAGTCTTTCTATAAATCTACTTGTTTCTGGGCTAAGAGAAGTACTTTTGTTTGTTGCCGTTGAATTATCTAAATAAGTACTTGTTTGCAAGAAAGTTTATGACATAACTTCTTGTTGTTTTATCCGGTTCGCTTATCACTCTTACTGCTACGAGTAACTAGCTAACATTCGTACTTGTTTCCTAGGCTTCAGATGTATCATTATGGGAATGTGGATTGGCCCAGGATCTTTCTGTTCGAAGCTACCCATTGGCCGGTGAGGAGGCAGGCCACCCCTTAGTCAACTCCACTGAATAGCTGCTAAGGCCTGGAACGAATACGACTAGGAAGATCAATAGAACCTAAACTTAGGTATGCACTTGTTGGCTGGTCTCATTGAATGGCTTGTGATAGGAGTGCCCTAAGGCTTTTGAAGGGCTTTATTCTTGAACTCGAAAGGGGACGATCCCAGACCTACACCCGACTAAATGGAATTTCTTCTCATAAACTCAGGGGTCGGATTTCCACTTCTTTCGGGCACTTTCTTTATATTAGTTTCATCTTACTATCGCAGGTTCGGATGATTGATTCGCCCGAACTCCAATTTGTTCTGGGTTAAATCCCATACGTATTTGCCTTACTCCTTCGATCCGGGAAGACAACCCAAGCTAGAGAAGTAAGACTTCATTTTGGCTTTCCTTGATCAACAGGCCGTCAATCCTTTCTTCGACCTCAAGAGATTGAACAAAGAAGCCCCATTGATTGGATATGGTTCCATCTCCCAGTGGTGAGCAAACAACAGCCCCCCGATCAGCTAAGCTAGAGAGCAGATATCCTACTCGTTCTTGCATTACGCGCCTGAACGAACAGAACGCACAATGCCTCTTATTTATACGAAACACTGAGAGAACCAAATCAAATCAAAGAAAGGTGTGGGAGACTCTTTTTGTCGTTTTCATTCGTGCCCCATCCTCCAATGGTGCATTCACTCCCGCCCTTAAGAGTTATTGCTTCAAGTTAACTTGCCTTGCTAATGCTAGCTTGCCTTCTATTATTACTGTCCAGAGCGGGGAAGAAGCACTACTGGAGTGAAGGTCATTACTGTGAAAGACCGTCTTATTGATATTTCTTTTGAAAAGGCCTATAGAAAGCCCGCGAGTTCTTCCTCCTTGATTCGTTCGTTGGTCACTCACTCTCTTTAGAGTCTTTTAACACCCAGACTTTCAGGAAAGACAAGAGGGAAGGTTTCTTTATCACAGTCACCGAGACCGAAGCGGAGGGGGGGATCTTGGTTTAGCCATTCACTATCGAAGCGAAAGTCAAGCCACCAACCATCGAACCGATATTGATTGACCTACTAATCGGAGAGTCGAGAGACAGAGACAGGAAAGCGAAAGAAGGGCCCCGTTAGGGTTAAGAGTGATCCACCAGTCTTCAAATCTGTTCTGCTGGGAGTGGAAATAGTTAACAATGACTTTCGCCTTCCACGGCATGGAGAATTCACCAGTCATTATGTTAACTGCAACCAAAGAGTTCGCGATTCAATTCAGTCTAGATCCGCTTTCTAGCTTTCTTGTGGGCCAATAACCTTCCTCACCGACCTTGGTTCCTTCCGAGGTCGTCTAATTCATTAGGATATGTCTGATAGTCACTATGTATAGGTTGGACTCACCGGCTTGTCGGTGTTACTTTTGTTTGTATTTGTATGACTTGTATTTGTAACTGTTCTAGCGAACCTACGGGCGAATCTATAGATTCGCCCGCAGTTCATGTTGTCTTTTGTATTAAGGTGTCGACTGGGCGAACCTATGTGCCCAGCGAACCTGTGTTGGTTCGCTAGATAGATTCGCTAGAGCGAATCTATCAGCGAACCTAACACTGCTATATATTGTAACCTTATCTTCATTTGAATGCAACTTTTGCACATCTTTTACCAAAGCCATTATTCACTGATTGTGTTGTGTAATCGTTCAATTTGAGGTGCTAGGAGCATATTCTACTTATCTTTGTAGCTTATATACCTCATTTGGTTGTGTAATCTTCTTATTGGGTTTGTTTGGATACTATATACTTTGGTGTTCAAGTCTTGGTCATTTTGTTGTTAAACAAGTCAACATAGCACTGAAATCACGATCTTTATGGACCAACAATATGGTATCAGAGCCTTAGTGCTCTTGATTGTTTGATTCTAGTGATTTTTGTGTTGATTTTGTGGTTTTTGGGTCGAAACACTATTTGATTCTGTTCTGAGCTTGTTTTTGTGTTTTGGAGTTGTATATTGCTCAAGTATTGTGTTATTTGGTCATAGGAAGCTTTTAAAACAAACGTGTACGCAAATGGTCAATTTTTGAAGGTTTTCGGGTTGCTTTCGTACTGTTACAGGCTGGTTTGTTCTCCAGCGAAACTATCTGTTCTTCCAGCGAATCTAAGTGTTCTTCCAGCGAATCTATTTCAAATTCTTGGACTGTTGGTTTGTGTTGTGGCCAGCGAATCTGACATATCATCGAACGAAAGTTCACTTGTTTGGATGACTGTGCAAGCGAAACTGCTGCCAAAATCAGGCCAGCGAATCTGTGCTTGCTTGTCAGCGAAACTGTTTACTCGTCTAGCGAATCTGATCCCAGCGAATCTGCCAGCGAATCTGCTGTGTTCTTTGGGCGAATCTAGTCAGCGAACCTATTCATCTTCAGCGAATCTATTGTCTGTTCAAAATTATGACTTCATCAACACTGAATATGAATGATCTGGATAGCGTTCAACCTAACAGGCCACCAAGGTTTGTTAGTGGTGAAAACTTTGAAGACTGGAAAAGATGTTTGAAAGCCTTTTTCTATTATACAGACTACCATCAATGGGAATCTATCGTAAATGGTCCGCACGTGCCAACAACAGTTGAAGGAACTGTCACTTCAACAAACACAAATCCAAGCACTTTTACTGAAACAGATATCAAGTTACTTGACCGTGACAAGAAGGCACTAGGAGCATTGATACTCTGCTTGCATCAGGACATCTTCAACAGGTTTGCTGAACACACAACTGCAAAGAGCTTGTATGATGCATTGTGTGAGTTTTATGATGGCAATGAAGATCTGAAACTGGACAGAAAAGCACAAGCTGAAAAGGAATTCAACTCTTTCGTGGGGTACTCACAAGAGAACTTGACTGATATTACAAATCGATTCCTATCTGTGTCAAGTAATCTGAAGAAGTACGATGACAAGCTTGGCAATCATGAACAAGTGGCAAAACTGTTAGATTCTCTTCCTCCTCAATGGAGTCTTCAAATCAAGCTGTTGAAACAAGAAAGAAACTTTCCTGACTACAAACTGATGGACGTTATCAACAAGCTAAAGTCTTTCGACCTTGATGTGAAGAGAAGGGAATATAATCAGTCAATGATGGTTCCAAACATTCCTTCTCAAAATGCTGCACTTATTTCATCCGCTGCAAACTCTTATATCTACAGTGCTGCATCTAGAGGATCATCAAGTCATGTGTCTACTAAATCTGCTGGTGCACCTTCAAATGTTGGTTCAAGCTCAAATGCATCTGTCACCACTCAGATTGCATCTGACACCATGGCTTTATTTGGAATGTTTGTGCACAGTTATGAAGCTCTTGTTGCAGGTGAGTTAAAAGGGAAGGGTATGACTGTAGAAGATATGTATCAGGTGGATCCTGATGATCTGGAAGAGACAGACATACAATGGCAGATGGCTATGCTCACTCTTCGTGCCAGACGATTCATGGAAAGAACCGGTAGAAGGAACTTCGGAAATCAGGGACAGAATGGTAAGCTGGGGTATGACAAGGGTAAGTTACGATGCTATAACTGCAAACAACTAGGCCACTTCAAAAGGGAATGCCCATTGCCAATTGTTACTGAGCCAGTTAACTCCGCAAATCCAAGATCTGCTTCAAATCAAGAAAGGGTTGAGGAAGCAAAGTCAAAGAATGAAACTGCACTGCTCACCAACTTCGATTGGAGTGCAGAAATTGAAGAAACCAAGGAGGAGATTAACCATGCCCTTGTTGCTGAGATTGCTGAGTTTGATGACAACGATATAAATCTCTTTGATCCGTTCAAAGAATTTTATGGAAAAGATGAGGAAGAGAAGGTGGAGAATGTTGATAAAGATCAATCAGATGTTATTGTTCAAGGACATCTGAATCATTCAGGGTTGGTTTGTGAAGCTGCTGTTAATGAAGTGAAGCATGAGGAGGAGTCAAAGATTAGCTTGGAAGAAATGATTGAGAAGGCAAGGCTAGATGCAGTTGATGAATTCAAAAGAAGCACTCCCTACTGCCAATGTGATCGTGCTCTGGCTGCCGAAAAACTGGTAATTGGTCTTCCCTACGATGTTATTGAAGATATGTGTTCATCTGCTTGCAAAATTCGTTTAATTGGCATATACAAAGCTAATAAATTGTTAATGTCAAACGAAAACGAATTAAAAAGGACCATCAAAGAGCTTAAATTAAGTGAATCAAAATATTTTATCAAATTAAGAGAAGCTTTAAAAGAAAATGAACACTTAAAAAGAACTCTTTTGGAAAAGAACTGTGAAATTAACTACTTGACTGAGCAAGTTACACTTGCTGAGTTTGAAGCAAGAAAGCTTAAAAACAAATTGCAGCAGTGGACAATATCTGGTATGAAAAGGGAGGAACTCTGCAAGAAACAAAGGGGGGCCAGAGTTAAGACGGGTTTGGGTCTTAGTAATAATGAAACATATGCTTATCCTCCACCGAGTACTTTCTGTTACTCTCCTACACCTATTCCTCATCCCTCAAATGAGTTAATTCAAGAGATTATGCAGAATGATACTGACAGTTCCATTGCAGGTTTAAGTGAAGTAAATCTTAAGGAAGTTAGAGAGGATTACGCATATGGTGGAAGTGTTGGGCTCGGTTGTTCTGGCAGCAGTGATTGCAGTAGTTCTGATTCCAAGAAGTCTTTTGAAGACATTAGTTTAATTAATTCTGTTTGTAGTAATGTGTCATGTTCAGACAATTCCATGTTTAATAGTAATCTAGGGTGCTCTACTTCAAACCCTAATGTGTCGAATGATGATTTGATTGAAAATGTGTGTGTGAATGACAAAGCCAAACTTTCAGGTCATGTCTCTGAAAGTCAAACCAAAACAAACTGCTTTCAAAAGTTCTTCACTCATCAAATTCCATCTTTCACACCAGTGAGAATTTCAAAACCAAAAGACAAGGAATCAACTTTTTCATACATTCTTAAACCTAAACCTGAATCTGATAAAGTTAAAGTCACAACTGTTAAGTCAAAAGAACTCTATGACTCTTACAGTGACTGCAACTCTCAACTGTCTGAATGTGATGAGGAAATTGAAATGGATAAAATTCCTGTTAACAGAGTTTCCAAAACTGGTTTGAAGTCTCATTGTTTTAAATGTGGAATTACTGGTCATACTGTCAAGCAATGCCCTAAGTTAATCCAAAATAGCTCAAAGCAAAAATCTTTCGGAAAAAGATTAAACACATTTGTAAATAATTTCTTTTGTAATTCTTCATCTGCTGCACCACCCAAGTACACAAAGGCTTGGGTGCCTATTTCAAAGGTCTAACTTTTCATTCTTTTAATAAATGTCAGGAACATTCAAATGCCGTTGTAAATAGTCATTGGCATATTGACAGCGGATGTTCCAGACATATGACAGGGTTGAAGGACCTTCTGACTAACTATAGGATCATAAATGGCGGTTATGTTGCTTTCGCGGGAGACAAGAAAAGTGGGAAGATGATTGGTCAAGGAGAAGTCTCAAATGGCTCACTTACTTTGGTCAAGGAGTGTATCACAAATCTGTGATAAGAATATTCCAGTGATGTTTCTTCCAAATGAATGCTTGTTCTTGAAGCCAGAGTTTACTATTCCCGAAGATATGGTGATCATGCGAGCTCCGAGACGAAATGACACCTATATGTTGAATATGGGATCACAGGAATCAAATTCCACTGTGACCTGTCTCCTGTCTAAAGCTTCATCTTTTGAATCATTTTTGTGGCATAAACGTTTAGGACACATCAATTTTAAAATTCTGAATAAATTGGTTAAGAACAATTTGGTTAGGGGTTTACCACTCAAAGACTTTTCAGTGGTTGAGAAATGCATGGCTTGTGCTAAAGGAAAACAGCACAAAAAGCCACATAAACTTAAAATTACAAATACCATCTCAGAACCCCTCGAATTGTTACATACTGATTTATTTGGTCCAATAAGTGTCAAATCTATTGCTAAAAAGTCTTATTGCTTGGTTGTCACAGATGATTACTCTAGGTACACCTGGGTGAGATTCATGGCAAACAAGAGTGAGACTGCCGAAGAGTTGATGAAGCTAATACCTCTAATCGAGGTTCTTGGAAAGAAGAAGGTTCAAGCCATCAGAAGCGACAACGGAACTGAATTCAGAAACCACATCTTCAACTCTTTCTGTGAACAACGGGGTATTCTCAGACAGTTCAGCGCCGCCCGAACACCACAACAAAATGGTGTTGCTGAAAGGAAGAATCGAACCCTTGTGGAGGCCGCTAGGACTATGCTGATTGAGTCAAAGCTTCCAATTATTTTCTGGGCTGAGGCAGTTAATTGTGCAGCTTATATTCTTAACAGGGTACTGATTGTCAAAGAAAAGATGAAGACTTCATACCAACTGTTTCGAGGGATTAAGCCGCTGATTGATTTTCTACGCCCCTTTGGATGTTCTTGCACTCTTTTGAATACTCAAGATCAGAAGACGAAGTTTGGGGCTGTCTCTGATGAATGCTTCTTTGTGGGATACTCTAACACACAAAAGGCGTATCGCGTTTACAACAAGCGAACGCGGATTGTGCAAGAGTCCTACTATGTTGATTGGCAAGAATCAAACACTACCTATTGGTAGCGAACCGGCATGGTTTTATGATTCCACCACCATTTTCAAATCATTTAATCTTCCTGACTCTGACGATGATGATATCATTCCACACACATCAGTTTCTATTTTCAATCATCCATCTACATCATCACAACCACAACCTTCAACATCAGCCACACAACTACATCCCACTCCATTTGACATTCCATCACCTCCACCACCTCAAACTGTTCAAACTTCTCCATCAGATATTCCATCCACATCTACTACCTTTCAATCCCCTGCCACTAATACAATTCCTACACCCTCACAACCATCTAATCAACCACCCTCAACCGAACCAAATCCTTTACTCCTCAACACTGACTTCAAAACCTTGAAAAACCATCCTCACGATTATATCATTGGATCTATTACTGATGGTGTGCGAACTCGGAGTCAGAGTGGTTTGATTAATGAATGTCTTTATGCTGCCTTTCTGTCTCAAGTTGTTCCAATAAATTATAAACAGGCACTTGAAGATCCAAGTTGGGTGGATGCCATGCAAATGGAGCTGCAGCAATTTCGGAAGCTTAAAGTTTGGGAATTGGTTGATCTTCCTCCTAATAAGTGTCCAATCGGCACTAAATGGGTTTTCCAAACAAGCCAGATGATCGTGGTGTTGTAATCAGAAACAAAGCGAGACTGGTTGTTCAAGGGTTTGCTCAAGAGGAGGGGATTGACTACACCGAAGTTTTTGCTCCAGTCGCTCGCCTGGAAGCCATCAGAATCTTTCTTGCTCATGCCGTGAACAAAAACTTTAAAGTTTATCAGATGGATGTGAAATGTGCATTTCTATATGGAGACATCGATGAGGAGATCTACGTATGTCAACCACCTGGTTTCGAGGATCCAGATTTCCCGTCGAAGGTTTACAAGCTTGATAAATCCTTGTATGGGTTGCATCAAGCTCCACGGATCTGGTATGAAACTCTGACACAGTATCTCCTCAGCAAAGGTTTCTCCCGTGGGAGTATAGATATGACATTGTTCAAGAAGGAGGTGGATGGCGAGCTGCTAATCGTTCAAGTGTATGTTGATGATATCATTTTTGGTTCGACTAATGAAGGGCTGTGTAGAGAATTTGAGAAGGTGATGATGGATCGCTTTGAGATGACAATAATGGGGAGATGTGTTTCTTCTTGGGGCTACAAGTGGAACAAAAGCCTGATGGAATTCTGATCCACCAAGAGAAATATATCAAAGAAATCCTCACGAAGTTTGGCATGGATGATTCTTCTCCTGAATTGATTCCTTTTACAGCTCAAACATGCCTTACTTCCGATGATAATGGGAATCCTGTGGATGCTCATCGGTACCGCTCGATGATCGGATCTCTCATGTATCTGACTGCAAGCCGTCCAGATATTACATTTGCCGTGTGTTACTATGCTCGTTTCCAAGCCAATCCAAAAGAATCACATGAAAAAGCTGTTAAACGAATTTTCCGTTACCTTAAGGGTTCCTCTCGTTTGGGACTTTGGTACCCAAAAGGTGGGAACTTTGATTTACATGCTTTTTCTGATAGTGATCATGCTGGTTGCAGGATTAACAGAAAATCAGTCACTGGTGGATGTCAATACCTTGGAGAATGTCTTGTTTCCTGGCAAAGCAAGAAGCAAACAACCGTCTCTCTGTCCACAGGAGAAGCAGAATACATTGCTGCTTCAAGTTGCTGTTGCCAAGTGCTGTGGATTCAACATCAGATGATGGATTATGGCATCAACTTTCTTCATACACCACTCTTTTGTGATAATGAAGCTGCTGTTGGAATTGCCAAGAATCCTATTCATCACACTCGCACCAAGCACATTGAAACAAGAATTCATGCAATCAGGGATGCACAGGAAAAGGGGTTTATTGATATTATTCCTATCGAAACTCGAAAGCAAAAAGCTGATCTTTTCACAAAAACTTTTGACAAACCATGTTTTTATGAACTGATCTCCATGTTGGGTCTTATATTTTTTTGAAAACCTTTTTCTGTGAGAATCCATTTGTAAATATGTAAATAATCTTTCCTTTTCTTCTTTGAAAAATCCGTGGGTCACTCGATTCATTGCTCCGTTATTTTATTTTATCTCTTTTTATTTTCTTTTTATTTTTCTTTCCATTCTATATATATATTAAGAAAATCTGAAAAACAAAAATTTCTTATTTGATAGCTACAATATAGAAATTTTGGGGGAGATTTAAAAGATTAACTATTTATAGTTTTTCAAATTTTGCTATTTCAGGATCTCCATTTTGATTGATGTTGAAGAGTTGTTGAAGGAGGTCAGAAGCATTGCGTTTGGGATATGTCAGATAGGCTCAGCCCGAAAACAAAGTAAACAGTGATTGTGCAGCCAAACATAACGTTCAAGATCTCGACAACAAGGATCATCTCCTTGACATGATCGGATTGCACAAAGATAATGGTTCTGTCAAAAATGGGTTGAGAGCGTCAAATCTTTGTCTTGATTTCCCTAAACATCCCAAATCACCCTCGCCCTATCCCCGAATCGAGTTTCTAGTATGCAAAACAAATAAAATAAAAAGCTGCTAGTGATGCTCTTCGGAAAAGCCTCTGAGTGAGTTACTCGTTAACTCCTCAGAACGTTTTGAGTCAAGTGCTTAACTCCTCTGCTATACGAAAGTATTGACCTGGAGTTGGTGGATCTTCTCTGCTATACGGAAGTATTGACCTGAAGATTCACCGAGCATGCTCAAATGTTTATCTCCTCTGTTATACGTCAGTATAGACCTGGAGCTCTAGACTATTTGAGTTTCCCAAATAATAAGTCGCATTGTATTCAAAAGAATCAATTGCTGACAAGCTCCACTCACAAAGAAAAGATGCTAAAATTGCACAAGTGTCAAAAGAAGCTGATGCATCGGTCAACATTCAAAAGTTGACCATTGAAATTCAAGCAAAGTCAATCGTATTGCTCAGATATACCCTGATGACAGAACTTGTTCTTCTTACCTAGATGTCTGTGGGGACCGAGTTGTCCGAGCTTCTTCAATCAAACCAAAAACATGATAAAAGAAGTTGCTGATCTCTTGTTGAAAGGACTAAGGCATGGGTTTAAATGGACAAACATATCTGCAATCCTGCCAATCGATGATTCTCCGGATTCTACTCAAAACATCATGAAAAATATATATCCTTATTAGCATTTAAAATTTCTTCTTTGTTATTTTATTTGTATTTTATTTTATTTTATTTTATTTTTTAACTTCTATCTTGTTATTACTAGTATTTTTAGGATTAGAATTGTTTATGTTTATTTTTGGAGCGTTGATATCGTGGGACGTTTTAACGGATTTACAAAGATTTTAAAATTTAAGAAAATCCAAAAATATTTTAATTTGTGTGCGAGCGAACCTGCGAGCGAACCTACAGGTTCGCCCAAATCTCAGGTTCGCCCGCAACCTTCTTTTGCACCACGCCGAAGGCCGTCTTGACTTTTGGTCTCCTGGCGAATCTAAAGTTCGCTGGCCTGTCTACCAGCGAACCTGTGCCTGTATATATATACAGTGACAGCGAATTATCTCACATATTCGCTGTCCAACTGTATTGTAGCACGCATTCTCAAAACTTACCACCAACGTTCGATTCTCACTATTTCACGGCTTTTTCACACATTAAACATCTTTTTAGTGTCTGGTATGTGATCGAACTCATCTTAATCTCTGTTTTAACCCCTTAATCGCACCAAAATCCTGTTTAATCTGTCGGCTTATGATTGTGTGTTGTTCAAATGGTTGTTTTTGTGTTAGTTGTTAGGGTTTTACTTCCTAATAGCCTCGTTTAATGATTATTCTACCTGTTTGTTGCTTTGAATGCTTAATAATGGTTGATTGATTGTGATTCTGGCCGTTTTTCAAAAACTAGGGTTTCCAGCGAACCTATGTGTTCGTCTGGCGAATCTGAACGAAAGTTCAAAACTTCGAGCGAACCTATGTCGTTATGCTGTCCGCGTAACAACATAGATTCGCCCGGCTGTTTCTAGCGAACCTATACATTCGCTCGACCAAAATGACTGATTTTTCATGTCAGCGAATCTATAGGTTCTGGTGCCAAAATCTCAGGTTCGCTATACCAGCGAACCTAATTTCCAGCGAATCTATTAACTGTTTTTCAAATCTTCTTTTCTGATCAATCTTCGTTTATTTTTCAGGCACAATGTCGACATTATTCTTTGAGAAAAAGCACAACATGTGTGCTTTGCTTGATGAAAACCATGAAAAGGCCGGCAGCTATAGAGATTCAATCAAATGGCTGAAATCTTCTCACATACATTATGCCATATCTCACTCACCCACTATATATGAGCTGCACGTTCGGGATTTCTGGCGAACTGCAGTATTGAACGTGTCGGTACTGCCGTCACGTATCTGTGCCAAAGTCGGTGGATACGACTTGGAGTTTACTGAAGCCGATCTGGCTAGAATTTTGAGGCTAGAGGATGATGTGGGTGAGGAGGTCCATATGACGGCTGAAGAAGTTTATGGGGCATTCCGGACAGCGGGATATGAGGGTCCGATGCCCGGTGAGAAGAAAATGGAGTTTGTCAAATCCTATTTGATCCAGGAATGGAGGTACATTGCGCACGTATTTATTATGTGCCTGGATCATAGGAAAGGGGGAACAGACGGACTGAACTTGGACTGGGCTCGAGCTATGATGCTGTTCTGCCGAGGGCAGAAGGCAAATCTTGCGAAGCTTATCTACAACTATATGCTCGAGAACATCCATGCCACCAAAGGGGCGAAGTGGTTGATGTACCCCAGATTCATTCAGATGATTCTGAATGACAAACTGCCAAATCTGCCGGTGGAAGGTGCTGAACTAAAAATCTGGGATATGCATTCCAGGATATTCAAGGATTGTAAAGCGGTGCGATCGGATTGTGTGGGAAGGACTGCATATCTGTGGGAGAACATGTACACTCCTGACAGATGGGTTTATATACAGAGGTTAATGGAGACGGAGAGGAAACGGGGTGGCGAGAATATCGAGGTAGTTGAGAAGAAAATAAAGAAGAGAAAGGCGTACGCAAAGGAGAAAGACTATTCATTTGATCGGGAAGTGGATGAAATCCAGGCTGAGATAGATGCTGGTAGGGAACAGAGAACAAAGAAAAGGTCTGATGCACACGCTGAAGGATCAAAGAAGGCGAAGCACGATATCGGGGGTACATCTGCTGGGTCTGGTAATGAACTGAAGGGTGAGGTTGAAAGTTTGAAGGCTGAACTGGTTGATTTGAAAGTGAAGTATGAAGAGTTGGAAAAGCAGGATGCTGAGAAGTCAACTGTTATATACGAGATGGGTCGAATGATGAAGGACCAGCAGTGTCTGATGGTGAGGATTTTCAAGGAGTTAAACAGTTTGAAGGAAAATGTAGGGGCTGAGCCAGCAATGACTGAAGCTGAACTGAACTCCTTAACGGATGCTGAAAAGTATCCGTTAATGGACGTTGATTTTGGAGACAACGGTAAAGGAAAAGCTGCCGAGGAGACATTTGATGAAGAAATGGGGATCAATTTGGATGTTTCGAAGGAGAAGAAGTGGTCGGTGGATCTGGTGTGGACTATACTTTGATAGATGAACCAGAGACTGACATTGATGCTGATAGTGAGGAAGATATTGATGATGAGCCGGAAACATATAAAGTGGAAGAAAAGGGAATGAGTTACCAGTTTGAACATGCTGAGTTAGACAAATCTGAATGGTTCCGGAAAGAAGAAGAAGTTGTCCCCGAAGTGCCGATATTTCAACACCTAGATGAACCCAACACCAAACAGCTTGATAGGCAGGTCATAGCATGGAAGTACAATAGTTTGGTGGATGCCTATATGATTAAAAGAAGGGGCGGTGACATTACATACATCAAGAACCGGAAGCACTTCGCAACCTTGCCTCGATGGGATTTGAGGAGGTTGGCCGATCTTCCACTGATTGGTAAAGAAGATAGCGGGAGGGCATGTGCGTTCGAAGCTACAATCCAGGAGGCTGCAAAGACTGATTTTGTTGAATTTGGGTACCAGAAGCCAAGGAGGATGAGACAGAAACGGGATAGGCATTGGGTTTCGTGGAAAGGTAAAATTGTTCTGAAGATCGATGCACCAAAAGTGATGACCAGGGTTAGGGTTCCGGAAACTCAGCCCCCCAGACTGCAAGACTTTCACAAATGGTTCTACGATAACAGTACTGGGGAGGCAATTATCAGATTACAAGGAGATGACCGTCCAGAAATCCGATTATTTGATCCAATGGAGGTCTTCTCCTTCTGTGACGAGGATCTGAAGGTGTTGTGTGAAAATAGGATAAAGCACGGGGCTGGAGATGATACTGCTGCTGAAGCGAACCTGTTTGTGAAGGTCGCAAACAAAGCCCGGGGGATTCGTGCTGAACTAAAGGCGGTGAATGAGAGATTGAGGAGGTCTGATGATCAGCGTATGGATATGGATGATCTAACTAGACAGCTGGATCAATCAATTGAGCAAAGGTTTGAGAAACCGGTGGAAGTTATTGATTTGGATGTTATGGGCGAGGAGCTTATAGTAGAAACTCAGGCGGAGACGACAGTTCAAGATATGCCTGATACTGAGGTCGCAGATACAGAATTTGTGGATTCCATGCTAGTGTTCAGTGAAGATGAGGCTGGATCTGAAGACATTACAAACCCAATGGCCGGATTTAAAGGAAGGGCAGGAGCGTTTATCGAACATTTTTAAAGCCAAGATCAAGACGGAGCTAAATGAGAAGACTTCCCCAGGTGAGGTCCAACCTAGGGGGAGTATTGATAGTCACTATGTATAGGTTGGACTCACCGGCTTGTCGGTGTTACTTTTGTTTGTATTTGTATGACTTGTATTTGTAACTGTTCTAGAGAACCTACGGGCGAATCTATAGATTCGCCCGCAGTTCATGTTGTCTTTTGTATTAAGGTGTCGACTGGGCGAACCTATGTGCCCAGCGAACCTGTGTTGGTTCGCTAGATAGATTCGCCCGAACTCCAATTTGTTCTGGGTTAAATCCCATACGTATTTGCCTTACTCCTTCGATCCGGGAAGACAACCCAAGCTAGAGAAGTAAGACTTCATTTTGGCTTTCCTTGATCAACAGGCCGTCAATCCTTTCTTCGACCTCAAGAGATTGAACAAAGAAGCCCCATTGATTGGATATGGTTCCATCTCCCAGTGGTGAGCAAACAACAGCCCCCCGATCAGCTAAGCTAGAGAGCAGATATCCTACTCGTTCTTGCATTACGCGCCTGAACGAACAGAACGCACAATGCCTCTTATTTATACGAAACACTGAGAGAACCAAATCAAATCAAAGAAAGGTGTGAGAGACTCTTTTTGTCGTTTTCATTCGTGCCCCATCCTCCAATGGTGCATTCACTCCCGCCCTTAAGAGTTATTGCTTCAAGTTAACTTGCCTTGCTAATGCTAGCTTGCCTTCTATTATTACTGTCCAGAGCGGGGAAGAAGCACTACTGGAGTGAAGGTCATTACTGTGAAAGACCGTCTTATTGATATTTCTTTTGAAAAGGCCTATAGAAAGCCCGCGAGTTCTTCCTCCTTGATTCGTTCGTTGGTCACTCACTCTCTTTAGAGTCTTTTAACACCCAGACTTTCAGGAAAGACAAGAGGGAAGGTTTCTTTATCACAGTCACCGAGACCGAAGCGGAGGGGGGGATCTTGGTTTAGCCATTCACTATCGAAGCGAAAGTCAAGCCACCAACCATCGAACCGATATTGATTGACCTACTAATCGGAGAGTCGAGAGACAGAGACAGGAAAGCGAAAGAAGGGCCCCGTTAGGGTTAAGAGTGATCCACCAGTCTTCAAATCTGTTCTGCTGGGAGTGGAAATAGTTAACAATGACTTTCGCCTTCCACGGCATGGAGAATTCACCAGTCATTATGTTAACTGCAACCAAAGAGTTCGCGATTCAATTCAGTCTAGATCCGCTTTCTAGCTTTCTTGTGGGCCAATAACCTTCCTCACCGACCTTGGTTCCTTCCGAGGTCGTCTAATTCATTAGGATATGTCTGATAGTCACTATGTATAGGTTGGACTCACCGGCTTGTCGGTGTTACTTTTGTTTGTATTTGTATGACTTGTATTTGTAACTGTTCTAGCGAACCTACGGGCGAATCTATAGATTCGCCCGCAGTTCATGTTGTCTTTTGTATTAAGGTGTCGACTGGGCGAACCTATGTGCCCAGCGAACCTGTGTTGGTTCGCTAGATAGATTCGCTAGAGCGAATCTATCAGCGAACCTAACACTGCTATATATTGTAACCTTATCTTCATTTGAATGCAACTTTTGCACATCTTTTACCAGAGCCATTATTCACTGATTGTGTTGTGTAATCGTTCAATTTGAGGTGCTAGGAGCATATTCTACTTATCTTTGTAGCTTATATACCTCATTTGGTTGTGTAATCTTCTTATTGGGTTTGTTTGGATACTATATACTTTGGTGTTCAAGTCTTGGTCATTTTGTTGTTAAACAAGTCAACATAGCACTGAAATCACGATCTTTATGGACCAACAATGTCCTCACCCCGAAGAAGGGTAAGTGGCGGCCCACTGACAACAGAGGGAATTTAGTATGGTAAAAAGCAAGAACAAGAAAACAAGGAAGTCAAAAAGTACTTGATTCTTACTTATTTGAAATTGATGCAATTTTTCTCAATGCCCGCGGAGAGATTAAGCCTTTGTGTGCTCTTTCTGGATGGATTTTTGACCATCTATCTCCATGGGTGAATGCTTCCGGCTGGTATATTATTATACCATGTGTAGGCTCGGCCTGTTAAGGAATTAGAGAATTATCTTAGTCGCAGGTTTGCATTTTATTCATGTTCGCCAAGTGCTTCGAGGAAGCGGGAGATATGCTCTCTGGTGTTGCCACGGCCGTTGTAGAGAGTCAAAGTGGGGTGTCTTTTTTTTTGTTTTTTTAGGGCATGTGTTGCAGCTCATTTGGTATGGCGGGTAATGTTCATAGGTGAGGTCATCAGGTTGCTTCTTTGAGCGTTCTTGTTCGAGTAGGCGTGTAAGTTCTGCTACTATGACGAATTCTTGGGTTGTAACAACATAGGCATTGGGTTTTTCTGTACAACGGCTGGTGGTACTCTTGGCGCCAGAGGTGATTGGGGTTGGGGCTCTTGGTGGACTTCGGCTGCATAGGCCTCTGGCGTCGTTTTCGTCAGGCTCGATTTGAACTAAATGGAAGATCATCTTTTCATTGTTCTGTGCAAACGCACGACTGAGCAGTTCTACGACTTCTTACTCGGGCCGCCAGGTGCCCGAGGTGGAGATGGCATCTCGTGCTCAGAAAGTTCGTCGTCAGTACGTTCTTGCTCGTCAACTTCATTTCCTGGGTTCACTCGGTACGTTGGCTATTTTATCTTTGCCATTCACTTGTGTAGTCACCTACCCACTTGAGTCGCCAAATGTAGAAGGTGGATAAGGCTAAGTATTACGTAGAGAATGAGGCTGATGCCATTCACTTGTGTAGTCACCTACCCACTGGAGTCGCCAAATGTAGAAGGTGGATAAGGCTAAGTATTACGTAGAGAATGAGGCTGATGTCTTGGAGTGGTGAGGTGGCTCAGGAGGTCGCCTAAACCGAATGATGGTCGTACGATCACCCTTGGGTGGAGGGCAAAGAAAGAGACAAAGGTCCGGAGATGAGGGGGAGTGAAGCCGAGAGATAACCTGGGGAATCCCAAAGAAGAAAGGTATGATGTAATTTCTGTCCTGGGGCCAGCTATTTATAGGCATAGCAGGTCAGAGAAATGTCGGAACCCAAGATCGTTATGCTGACGTGTCATAGTTTGTTAGAAGATCAGCATGCAGAATCTTCCTACGAAACTGTCTGAAACGCGTGGTCTCGAACTCTCGGCAACCTTCCTGGCGGCGCCAGGTGTTCAGCCAATCATCTTATTCCGGAGGAGATTCATATTCCCACCTATCCTAACGAAGGAAGCAATAGAACCGCTTCCCGCTACTAAGGAAGTAGCTCGGAGTCGGTTTGACTGGAGGAGAATACCTCTTGCGAGAATAGAGATCTTTCAATTCACGACTCCATCAATATTCACTGGAATGCGGCTATGACAATAAAGAGTGTGACCTGACGGGCGAACATTTTACATAACCAAGAGTTTGGTCGGTTCTCCGATCCACCTTGAATGAGCTATCCTTTCCCCCCTCGAATGAGTAGACCGGTGATACAGGAATTGGAGTTAATGAGGCCCAACATATAATTCTTTCTCGGAGGTTCGCCCGGCGCCACTCTTCTCTAGATTCGCTCTCAGAATTGGATTTGACATCACGGGGGCCATCCATTGAGGGCCTTTGAATCAGGCCTTTGAAAGATCAAATGTGATCTGTTCCATGTGAGCCTTCTTGGAATATTTTAAGATCAAATGTGATCTGTTCCATGTGAACCACCATGCGTGGTGCCTCATCATATTATTGAGATTTTCTTTGATGAGACAGCCTTCGATCAGATGTATGGGGGTCCCTAGAAAGGAATAGTACGACTACAGGGAAAGAGATCTGAAAGTAGCCTTTTACACCGTTATGCGATGGTGAATGCAGCCTAGCTCTCCCCATTCAATAGGCTAAGCCTATCCCCTTGCCATAAAGCTAAGACAGAACTCAGCTAGGACCGATGAGAGGATTGCCAGTTTCATTCCATTTCTCAATTGAGAAGTCAACCAACAGGTCAATCCTTCCCTTATATCATATCCATTTTACACAGTCTTTGTTTAAATAGTGTAAATAGTGTGAGACTTTCAACTAATGAAATCTAAACCAGCTAGTTCAGTCAGATACCGGCTAAGCAACCTCTAAAGCAGCAGAGCAGTAGCAGCTTGAAATTCGCATACCAAAGACGAAAATGAACCCCAAACAACTCCATCAGCATTTGATCACATTTGTATGGTAAAAAGCATAGGCTGATGGAGTTGTTTGGGGTTCATTTTTGTCTTGGTGTCTCTCTTGGTGCGGAGCAGTAGCAGCTTGGATCTGTTTAGTATGGTAAAAAGCAAGAACAGGAAAGCGGAGCAGTTACTATATTGTGATGTTTGTTGCTATGCTGCTATGTCCTTTAGATGCTAAAACAATAATTGATAACTTATACATCGAGACGGTTAAATGACGGTTAAATGACAGTTATCACTAATTGTAACATGAGTGGTTCCTCACGACCTGTTTGTAAAGGTTACCCTGTGGGGTCTTTGGTTGTTGTTTCAATGTACGCTTCTATGGTCATGGATAAAGGATATCCTCTCTTCTCGCTCTGTCTGCTTAATGCCTTCTATTGAATCGATTGGTGCAATTTCTTCTCTTGGAGGCAGGGCTATAGATTCATCTTGTCCTTGGCTTGTGAAGGGAATGAGGTAGGGTAGCCAAAGCCCCCAACAAAGGGATAGGGCAATCCTTCCCAAGTAATGCTAATGTGATTAAATTGCTATACACATAAGCTTGCGCAACATATTTATGATGATCTCAGATTTCTATACTATTATTTATCAATTGTGTTTTTACTCACTAGCTTTCATTAGCTAACTTTATTTTACGCACATTTCAGGTGGTGCAGGTGAATTGCTTATTTCTATTTTCCAAGATGTAGGAACGTTTCGAACCTAGAATTTAATAAACAATAAAGTGTTGCAGTTATTGTTTCCTTATTTATTTCTTTGACGGTTTTTCCATGTAGATATTTATTCTAAACTTATGATATCATTGTTAGACTTTAATAAATAAATACCATGTGCCTTGTTTACTATTGATATCCAATTTCTATGACAACCCAGTGTTTCCGCCATCATGTGGGGTGTCACACTAGGGGTCATGGTTGAGTAATAATATGAAATGGCTATACATGTAAGATTGCGCAGCATATCTTGTTGATCTCGGATTTCAGTACTATTATTTACAAATTGTGTTTTTACTCACCAGCTTTTATAGCTTACTTTATTTTCACATATTTTAGGAGGTGTTTGCTGATGATTGACTAATTGCTATTTCCAAGACTTAGAAAATACTTGGACCTACTATTAATAAACAATAAAGTGGTTGAAGTTATTGTGTTCCTATTTATGACTTCTGTCGATTGTCTTTTAGATGTTTATACCAAACATATGTTATGACATATTAGACTTTAATAAAATGTGTACCATGTGCTTTGTTTACTAAGAGTATCCATTTCTATGATAACCTGGGGTTTTCGCCATCGGGGGGTGTCACAAGAAGGTATTGTTGCTTTATGAGGTAGATAGATTGGTACATATTCATCACCATACTGTTGAGAAGTTGAATAAGTATCAACCACTGTTACAAGCTTCAATCTCTATCACTTATGAAAGAAAGAAGAAACAGGTAGATGAAGGAAAATAGATTGTTGTGTCTAAAGAAGTTGTTGAAGAAATAACTGGTAAAACCAAGTTGGAGAGATTGGATGCTAAAATCGAGAAACATATTGAATTGAATCAATTTCTAACACCCAAAGAATTGAGAAGATATAATAAGCTTGTCGAACTTGTTGCACAAGCTGCTAAAGGGATACAAAGTTCACTGGGTGTTGAAAATGTTGATGATTTTGAAATTATAGGTACTCTTTAAGGACTAGATAATGAATATGATCACATTGAAATCGATAAAATGATCAAAGAGACCGAGAAGCCAGATGGATACTATGACGAAGTTTTAGATTTTGATATAGATGAACCATAGGTTGAAAAAAAGAAGGTGGTTGAAAATACCTTTGATAGCAAAATTATGCTTCTACTTCAATAGGGATTTAATCGATTATATGTGTTGGTATGACAACCTGAATTTTTTTTTTCTTTCTTTTCTATTCTCCATTCTGTTGAAAACAACCGATAACACAGTGTAATTTTCGGGACAAAAATTCTCTTAACAAGTGGATGATGTGACAACCCGTAATTTCAGGTTAACACCGTTAATTCATTTCGGCTATTTTTTTATTTAAATTATTCATAATCTAACTTATAAAAGCTTAGGGTCCATTGTGCAAATTTCAAAAGCTAGTTATTAGTTATAGAGCTAATTAAAAGACTTAATAAAGTGCAAGGGGCTAAGTGTAATGTTTACAAATAATAACGCAACCCTAATCGATCCCCCGGCTGGTTATATCATCGTACTGTTTTCTCAATGAAACCACACACACACACACACTTGATTTCATCTCCCTTTCTGCCTTCCCTGGTAGCCGGAAAACTAAAGCACCAGCAGCGGCATCAATCATCGTTTCTTCCTATTTTCGTCGTCTCATTCGTCGATTCCGGTAAGTGTTGTGACCCGTGAATATATATATACATGATTAGGTGATGAACGTATATATATGTGTTAACAGTCATCCACAGAAACACTCTTTAATTGATCTTCCCCTCTCGTTAACAGTCTGTAGCAACCCGCAACCTCATAACCATCGAACCCGTCTCCCTCACTCTCATCTGCTGCCTTCATCGACGTCAAGAAAACACGCAGCAATAGCAGCCCCACTGTCGACACTGCGCTTTCGGTTCCATCTCCATCATCGGTCATCTTCTTCGTGATCTCCGGTGAGTTTTCGCGACCCGAATACGTGGCTGTGTGATCAGTATGTGTTATGTATGTACGTATGCGTATGAATCGATATGTATATATGTAGATGTAGCATCGTGAATGAGCTGGTATGTATGATCCGTACGTGTATATATATGTTACGGTGTATGTATGTGTATGTTGTGTATGTGCAAAAACATGTAGGTATGTATAATATGTGTGTGAGTGCATGACTTTATGTAGTAATATCTATACTACATTATAATACAAATTGGATGGGCACAACAGTCATTTCACAATTTCCTTAAAGTTCAACACTTCCCTCTAAATCTTTCACTCAAAATTCAAAAACCAGATCTAAAAAAAACCCTAGAGTTTTACCAGGTTCATGATTCGCTTCAAATCCGCCCCTCATGGTCTCTCTTCAATCTCTAATCATATTCTTCCATGAACGAATGCTTTCAATGATCGAATGCCTCCCCATTGACTCTCTTCGCATCCGCTTCAAAGATGCGGTGAAGATAAACATGCTTAACGAAGTGGAGGCTGATCAGAAGTTTGATTCCTTCTGATTGAAACTGGCCTGAAAGCTACTGATGTTTGGAATGGCGATAGACAATGCGTGATTTCATGATTCATTACCTCAGATCGGGTGAGAAGTGATTTGGGGCTTCAGTTTTGTAATCGTTGAGCGTGGCAACTTTTAGTCAAAAGCTTCGTTGTCTTCTGATCGTCACTTGCTACCAGGTATATATGATTCGATTTTTTGTTTCCATCCGTCAATTTATAAATGTATAATAGTTTGAACAGACACTGAAATATCATTTGGATTATTATGTTTCTAATCAAAGTTTTGACAAATTTATGCCTGCTTTTTTGATAGATCTTAGCAGGCTGGTTTTGAAGTTTCAGCATACCAGTTAATCATGTTTATTATTTCTATATCGAACAGGTAACTTATGTAATCGATTATTTCTTGAACACTTAACCATGGGTTTTTATCCTAGAATCACCTTTCACTTATGCATTTATGTGTTAGTTGAAGATGATATCTGCAGACAAGTAGGAACCTGAGGTCAACTTCTTCTACTGATCTATAGCTATCTGTATGTTTTCTTTGTTTCTTGATTTATTTATGATCTTTATGCTAAACTAATAGTTTAGCTATATTGAATATGATAATGTTGTGAGATCCAGTACTCCGTTTTACTAATTTTCCATTTTTACAAGTTGTTTGAATTAGAACATCTATCTTGATGCATGGGTTTGCTAATTGGGATTAGTTTTTGGTATTTATTTACATAACATAGCTCTTAGAAGTTGAGAGTTTTTCTAATTAATCCTAATTTGGTGTACTTATCTTAGTTCTTTAATCAAGTCGAGAAATTTTTTTTCCATTTCTTTGTAGGTTGATAATTGATCTGGTCCATGTCTTTGGTAGTTTTCTATATTCTTTTGCTGGTCATTCAACTATGACATATATTTAGTTTAATGTTGTGTACGCATCTATAATACATCCTTTATATACTATTAACCTAAACAGAAAGAATGAAAAAAACATAAGCATTAGGAACCAAGATTGAAGAATTGAGAGGGTTGATTTGTATTGGTTCAATTGCTTAACGCACATTACTTCTTATTATACACCTTAAATTTTTATTAAAGTTCTGATGGATTTTTTTTATTATGGTGAGAAATGCTAATGTTTCAGCCTTCAGGTAGCTCTTTTGTGTGCGCTAGAAAAGAATAATTCTAGACTTTAACCAAATCAGTTGTAGAGGTGTGTATTAATTGTTAGATAGAAATTGCCATTCAACTAAAATTTGTTTCATGTCAACTTGCTGATTCTGGTTGTGTTGTGCATGTGTAAAGTGTTAAATTTAAGTATAGGCTCATGACGTAGGTGGAGTTCAGGTTTTGGTAAGTAGATAAGTTTGAATCAGGTTTCGAAAAGCTAGACCAGTAAAAATTAAGTAGATTTGCGATATGAGAGTTAAAGTTATTTTTATTGAACAAGATTTGATTGAAAAAGATAATTACTTACATGTGCTTGCTAATGTTACATTTTTGGATTTTCAAGCTCTAATATTTTGGCCTAATTTTCATTAGTTCTACTTATTTATGACAAGGCTGCTATTGTGTAACGTGAAGTCTTTTAATAAACCCATATTATCTTTCTTGATTCATTTTGATGTAGAAACCAAAGGAAGTGGAATAACCCATTTTTGCTAGCCAAATTTGTATGATCAATTCAAGATTTGACTTTGATTTAAACCCAAATCAACCTGTTTGTAGGTAAACTCCATCAAATATTCTTACAAAACTGTTTGTGCTGCACTTTTTACTTTACTAATTTTGTTTAGCAGCATGCATACATTAATTATCTTATGTATGATGGGCAAGTCATGGATTAAAATGAGCTGGTTTAAGATTACCTTAATTAGGTTTGTTCTTATGTTACTAATTCGCAGCTGACTGGATCGTTTCCATGTCTTGCGTCTAACTGCAAAAGGGGTTGTTATGTGATATGCTAATCTGATTTGTTTTAAATTTCTTAATAGTGACTAATTGGTGAAAATTTGGTACTGGAAGGGACTGTGATCTCCATTTATTTGGCATGTTTGGGCTATCAACGGCCTTATAACAGTAGCTATAAGAGGCTGTAAACTCCCTCACATTGCAGAAAGTTCAGACCACAAGGGCTTTACAATCGCAGAAAGTTGCATTTCCTTATATGTTAAACCATAAAGGGGTTTACAAAATCCTTGTGTAAGTTGCTTATATGTTAAACACAAGGGGCTTTAAAAGTTTCATTTGCAATTCTATCCAAAATCCTAAGCATTCTTATATACAATTACTTTGGATCTGCATATAGGAATCCCAAACTACATAATCGACCCATTTGCAGAAAGTTGTATTTACGTTTTTAATCCAAAATCCCATAGTAATTGTTAAGAAAGTTGACATAGATGGTTTTCAAGTATAGCTTGTGAGTTTAGTATAACTTCTTTACTTTGTTACTGTAAAGAAAGTTAGTTTTTACCTTTTCGTTACAGTTTTTAGTTTACAAAGACTTCCATAAGTATAGCCTAAAATAGTGTTTAAAAGTTTGAAGTTGGCTATGTAGCATTGGGTTGATGAAACAAAAGTGAACCCCATAGGTCACTAATTATTAAATGAGTTGTTAAAAAATGACTAAAAATAGCTCAAACAAAAATGTAGGTCTTGATGTGGATTCGGGTCAAGCTTTAAATGGATATTAGGCTGCAATAAAACAACACTTTTTTAGTCTTTTTTGCTACAACTAAAATTCACTTTTTGAGGCAAATGTGCTGCAACAAAACTGAACTTTGTGAGGTTTTTATTGCTGCAGAAAAACTGCATATTTTATGATCTTTGAACGATTTGCTGACTGAATTTGAGAGCATAACATGCAGGTATTTTTGGTCAATGTTATAAAAAGAGCAACATTATTAAGTTGTTTCCATCAAGACATCCTTCAAAACTTGAGCTATTGGGTAAGTAGATATACAATTTAAAACTCTTCAGTTCTGGGGTTTATAAGAAAAGTAAAGGTTTAATCCCAATGAGTTTTACAACTGTGAAAAGCCAATTTGTTTTATGTTATTTGATAATTAGTTGTTCTTGTGTGGGCTGATAGCAGCCTCGTGACAGTGGCTAAATGTTGTTTTTTGGTGCAGTTGCGACTGCAAATTGGTTCTTTTTGAAGCTAACTATTGCTACTAATCTTACATGCTACTACTTATATTAACTACCTGTAATTTGGGGTTGGATTAGGGGTTGTAAACAACCTCACGAAAGAAGCTTTAGTGGTTGTTTTGTGCCATACTATTGATATATATTTGTACTATTTTTAGTTACAATTGCTAAAATAACCTCAACGTTAGTTTATAAAGGAGCCTATAACTTGTCTATTGTTGTCATAGTAGTTTTGAAATTGAAATTAGAAGACAAATTGCGTACTTCACAGTCCTTACAAGTCACTTGAAAGTAATCAAAAAGTGATATTACCGTCTAACTATACTTCTTTGTTAATGCATAATCAACATCTAATATTCTAATAGACTTTTACTCTTTGTAGATTATATGGGTTACTGCGAGGCATAAAAGACAAGACAAAAAAGACGGAAGTTCATTTTTGAACTTAACAATAACAAACTCCAGGTAAGTACCGTTGTAGGAGAAAACAAATTGCATACTTTCATGCCTTTAAAGTGTAGAGCTAAAGGGGTTGTGCGACTCACCCAAGAAGAGTATCGTTGAGAGGGTAACTATTCTTGCATATTTGGCGTGCCGGGGGGTTGGATAATGAATCAAAATGGGTTTGTGTTATAGCCAGTGATTGTTTAGCTTGGATTAAAATGGGTTTGTTAAGGTTATAATGTGTAAAAGTGAATACTTCTTTACCAATATTTCAGGTAAGCCGGTCCAGCATAAGTGGTGAAATGTTAGTGCTTAACTATATTGAATGCCCTGTTAAATATTGTTTTGTTTTATACAGCTGTTAAGAGATATCAACTAAAAAGGCTAGAAAGGATCCTGCTTGGAAGTATGGAAAAGAAGTAGAACAATCGGTAGAGGGTGGGAAAAAACCCTACATATATGACCCGTTTATATTAGTTATGAAATTGTTGCTGTCTAAGTTTCGTATTTTATGTTTGATAAGATATATACGTATTTTTTTAATATTTTATTTTTTCCTCGAGTTTACGCCTAGGTTTGCCTTGAGGCATACGCCTCGGCCTCAAATGAAAAATGCCATGAGGGGTGTTTTAGTTCTCTTAAACCTTGACTATAAAGTTTTATATTTTGACCCATTTCATTATACAAATGGTTTTTGTGTGTTGCGTTGAAGTTTTGTGAACCTATCAATTAAATAAAAGCATAACTCTTACTAATTTATAGTTACTTGCTATATGAATGAGTTGTTTTAGTTGACATTGTATTTTTTTTTCAAGTTGTTGGCCAAAGTAATGGAAGTTGGCATTATACATGTTCCTATACATGTAATTTGTTAACAAAAGTTGTTGCATCATATTTTTTTCTTATTTTAAAGATGCGATGTATAGTTGATAATAGAAGGCTCGGTTTATGTACTAAGATTGCACAAAAATTCAAATTGTAAATTTTCGTAGTAAAATGTCCTTCAAAATACGTGATAAACTAATAGAAAACAAGTATCACCTTATAATTTGTCGTCGCCGCATCGCGCGGGTCTTATGCTAGTATATATATATATATGCTGTTGTACTTGTGTATGTGTGCTCAAGAATCAATAGAATAAGGATGTGACATTTTATGTATAACTCTGCGGTATGCTGCTATGAACGTGTACGTGAATGTATCGAATGTATATGATAAAAAGGTAGCAATAGCATGATCTTGTTTGATTTTATATGAACCATGTACGGATGCATAGGGATGTTTTTGTTTATGTGTAAACTAGAAGGTGTATGATAGTGTGTATGTATCGTATGTATATGTGTGTACATAGGTATGATATGGCGGCAAATCCAACAGATTATATGTATGTATATATATAGAAAGTATGACTGCATATGTATATTATGTGATGTGGTTATGTATATTTTATGCAAATTAGTATGTATGTAACCGTCATAAGCAGCATGAGTAAAATTAACATAACCATATGACCCATTATAAATAATATAATCAATGTATGTATGTGGATATTAATGTATAATAGAAACAATAAGTTGAATGTATATGTATGTGTATTGTATGTTTTATATGCGTATGTTTAGGCATAAATGATAGCCGGAATGAATGTCAAATGATAAGGTCAATTGGTGTATAATACGATAATATAAGATTCATGATAATATCCTTGATTTAAGGTAATAATGATGTGTGTCGGTTTAGGTTAGTAGAAAAACAAAAATAATTTATGCTACATGAGAAATTGTGGTGTCTGTCATGTGTGAAATCTTGCGTGTTAGGCTATTATTGTCGTATGAAACCCTTGCGAGTGTTAAATATATATATATATATATATATATATATATAAACACAAGTTCTTAAGTTATTAAATAGCAGTTAATTATTAAGCAGGTCGTAAGACGGATTAGGAAGTCTTTGTTGCTTATCTTGTCGTTTGCTGTGCGCTTCAAAGGTGAGTTCTTTGCCCGCTTTTAAATACTTTTTCGGGGAGAAAACATACAAATGTTTTTACAACGCCTTCGGGTAACTATTTTTCAGCGCCTTCGGGCGGACTGCATTTTTATGCCTTCGGGCAAGGCCTTCGGGCAAAACTTATTGCCTTCGGGCAGGGCCAACTACGGCTACGTTTTACACCTTCGGGTGGGGCCTTCGGGCAAAACTTTATGCCTTCGGGCGGGGCCAACTAAGGCTACGTTTTACACCTTCGGGTGGGGCCTTCGGGCAAAACTTTCATTGCCAACTTGTGCAATCTTTTGGGATAAATAATATTATTGTTAAGGGCTTATTTTACCGAGCATTATCATACTTATAAAGTCCTTTTCTTTAGTCGAGATTATTTATATGCCAGTTTCGGCATAACGGGGAAATTTGAGTAGTACTACGGGTTCGGCAGACCTCACCGCTAGCGGGGAGCTAGTTGGTGCAAATTGTCCTTTAAATATTTGGTCATCCGTAGTGATGGCGACAAGGCAAGTAAAGTAACGTTCAGTTTAATCTCGACGTGCTCGTGTAGTAAGCAAGGTGGTCTTGCAAACCAGCAATATATATTGATTTATCAAGGAAACTTAAATTTTATTTATGTTATTTAAACAAACTCATTGAACTCACCAACATTATTTGTTGACTCGTTTTAGTATGTTTTTCTCAGGGAACTAGGAAGGCGTATGAGTAGGACACTTGCATGCATTGGTCTTAAAACTACTACGTTTTGTCATTTATACTGTTATTGGTTTTTGAAACGGTTGTTTGGGTCGTGCTGACTTTATGCACGGTTTTCATAACTTTGGTTGGTTTAACTTTTACTATTACGTACTTGGATTTTGAGTATGGGATTGTTTTACAAATGCTTCCGCTAAACTTTGACACTTTTCATTTTAAACCCTGGGTTTTGGTTTAATACCTTAATAAGGACTTTTGTTTACAATGTCGAGTCAGTGTTTGCTGTAACTAATGGCTTGAGATCCTGGTATGTCACACGCCTAACGGATACCCCGTTTGTGGAAAATTGAGGGTGTGACAGTTGGGGAGAACTGAGGATGACTTAGATCAAGATATTCTGAAATATTAATCTAGTACTACTGACAAAAGAGAATTCACCATTGAAGAACATTTATAAATATTGAATCTCAAACTTCTAACACTTTGGTGCATCCAGTTCTAAATAGAATGAAAAGACCAGAACTAAGGGATTGGTTACTCTCACGTAATATCTAGACAAGTGTTGGATGAAATGAATGTGTTGGTCCCAATCAGCTTTGAATCATATATAATTGTGAAGATTTGAATCAAATGGTGTAAAATATGAAGAACTTGATGAATTGGTTATGAACAATTAAAAACCCCAAATAGATCTCATAAAATATGGCAATTACAAATCCTAGATCTATTTGGTTCATACAACCCTTAACCCTAATTGTCACTAACTCTTTCTATATATAGCCTAATGACTATATGTTAATGACAATTAGGACCCTAAACAATATCAAAGACTAAAACATGACAAATAATAAATTACATTTAAAGCCCCTAATTTAGTCTAAAAATAATATAAATATTTTGTCTAAACAAAATATATTTCTTCAACCGGAAGCTCCGTTGTCTTTTATAACTTGATCGTCACACATCAATCTGTCGTTCGAACCGTCAACTTGACTTGGTGTTGACTTTGACCCGCTGACGCTGACTTTACTATGTTGATAATATTAGACTATTTTTCAGGTCCAACAATTCTCCCCCTTAGTCTACTATAATCAACATCTTGCATCGTTTTTAGCCCCGATCTGGCAATCATCAGTCTTAATTTCATGACTCAACAATACTCTCCCTAGACTAATGCTTGCCGTATTTCCTTTACTTCTCCCCCTAAAAAAATTCAAGATCAAGTTGTTGCCCATTCTGTCTCTGATCATCGTGAATCAATGGATAACCCGAAGCTTTACGTTGTGATTCTCCCCCTCAAATGTAGACCCTCCTAATTATAGGCATAGTATAAGGCTTGAACTTCAACTAGTTAGCAACAAATAACCAACTTTCCATAAAGATCATTAACATTAATGGATGCTTGATCAACTTTTGTGCCTTCTCTCCCCCTAAAAAAATCTAAATTTTAAATACTGATTAACTACCTCTTGCGTTTCATAACTCGACCAATAATTCGAAGCTTACCATGATGAATCTCCCCCTCAATTGTAGATCCTCCTAACATATAGGAAAATGATAAAGGTTTGAAACACTAAATATCTCGCTACAAATAACCGGCTTCATCACAAACACCCTTGACTTCGTTACATACGCCCAAATCAAAATTGTCTCGGCCCATAAAAGAAACAGTTAACACTCGGCCAACTTGAACACAAATTTTTTATTTATATTTTTTTAATATTTTTTATAATGATCTTGGCCCAACTGATTAAGCGTTAGCTTCCGGCCCCAAACAAACCTCTCTTCTTGTCTACATCCCATCAATTTTTTAACGATCTTGGCCCAACTGATTAAACGATAACTTCCGGCACACTTGAACACAACCCTTTTTTTTAATGATCTTGGTCCAATTGATTAAACGATAGCTTACGACCCGACCATAAATAATACCAACAAACTCCAACAAATACGGCCCAATATTTTAAAACACTAACTCTGTTGGTCCATAATGATCGTGATTTCAGTGCTATATTGACTTGTTTAACAACAAACACTCAAGACTTGAACAACAAAGTGTATAATAACCAAACAAACCCAATAACAAGATTAAACCACACAACCGAGGTATATAAGCTACAAAGATAAGTAGAATATGCTCCTAGCACCTCAGGTGAACAATTACACAACACAATCAGTAGATAAGAGTTTTGGTTAAAGATGTGCAAAAGTTGTTTTAAGATGAAGATAAGGTTACAATATATATCAGTGTTAGGTTCGCTGATAGATTCACTGTAGCGAATCTATCTAGCGAACCACACAGGTTCGCTGGGCACAAACAGGTTCGCCCAGTCGACACCTTCATATTCACTAAACTGTGCTACGGGCGAATTTATAGATTCGCCCATAGTTTCGCTAGTACAAAAGCTTACAAATTACATACAAAATACATACAAAAGTAACACCGACACACCGGTGAGTCCAACCTATACATGTGACTATCAATACTCCCCCTAGGTTGGACCTCACCTGGGGAAGTCTTCTGTTTAAGCTCCGTCTCTTTTGGCTTCAAAGATATTCAACGTACGCTCCTGCCCTGTCTTCAATACCGGCCAAAGGATTGGTAACGTCTTCAGATCCGGCCTCATCTTCACTGAACACTAGCATTGATTCCACAAACTCTGCATCTGCGACCTCAGTATCAGGCATTTGTTGAACTGTCGTTTCCGCCTGTATCTCTGCAGTATGCTCCTCGCCCATCACATCCAAATCTATAACCTCAGTTGGTTTCTCGAACCTCCTCTCAATAGATTGATCCAGCTGTCTAGATAGATCGTCCATGTCCATTCGCTGATCATCAGACTTCCTCAATCTCTCATTCACTGATCTCAACTCAGCACGGATTCCACGGGCTTTGTTTGCGACCTTCAAAAACAGGTTCGCTTCGATCCTCGTATCATCTCCAGCCCCGTGCTTAATCATGTTCTCGCATAAAACTCTCAGATCCTCATCACAAAAAGAGAAGACCTCCATTGGGTCAAACAAGCGAATCTCTGGACGGTCTTCCCCTTTAATCTGATAACAGCTTCACCCGTACTGTTATCGTAAAACCACTTAAGGAAATCATTCAGTCTTGGTGGCTGTGTGTCTGGAACTCTGACCCTTGTCATAACCTTTGGGGCTTCAATCTTCAAAACAATTTTTCCCTTCCACGATACCCAATGTCTATCCCTTTTCTGCCTCATCCTCCTCGGCTTCTGGTATCCAAAATCAACAAAATTCGTCTTTGCGGCCTCTCTGATCGTCACTTCGAATGCACAAGCCCTCCCACTATCCTCTTTTCCCAATAATGGAAGTTCGGCCAACCTACGCAGATCCCACCTTGGCAGAGTGGCGAAATGCTTCCTATTCTTTATATAACAGATATCACTGCCCCTTCGTTTAACCATATACGCATCCACCTGACTGTTATACTTCCATGCTATTACCTGCCTATCCAGTTGGGAGGTGTTCGGTTCATCAATGTTCTGAAAAATTGGCACTTCACGAACAACCTCTTCATCCTTCCTGAACCATTCGGATTTATCTAACTCAACATGCTCAAACTGATAGCTCACCCCCTTTTCTTCAACCTTATACGTTTCCGGCTCATCTTCCAGATCCTCCTCACTATCAGCATCGATATCAATCTCTGGTTCATCTATCAAAGTGAAATTGACACCAGATCCTCCAACCACTTCTTCCCCTTCGAAAACATCCAAATCAATTCCCATTTCCTCGTCAAACTCCTCCTCAACTGCTTTGCCCTTTCCTTTGTCTCCAAAATCAACATCCATTAACGGATACCTTGCAGCATCCGTTAAGGAGTTCAGTTCGGCTTCAGTCATAGCAGGCTCTGTCCCCTCTTTTTCTTTCAGACTGTTCAGCTCTTTGAAGATTCTGACCATCAAACACTGCTGATCCTTCATCATTCTTCCCATCTCATATATAAATGTCGACTTCTCAGCATCCTGTGTCTCCAACTCTTCATACTTACCTTTCAATTCAACCAATTCTGCCTTCAAACGCTCAACTTCACCCTTTAATTCACCAGCTGATTCAGAAGATGCACCCCCAGTATCGTGTCTCGCCTTCTTTGACCCTTCAGCTTGTGCATCAGATTTCTTCTTGGTTCGCTGTTCCCTACCAGCATCGATTTCTGCCTGTATCTCATCAACCTCTCGCTCAAATGAATAATCTTTCTCTTTTGCGTACGCCTTCCTTTTCTTAATCTTCTTCTCAACCTCCTCTATATTTTCACTGCCACGTTTTCTCTCAGACTCCATTAACCTCTGTATCTGTACCCATCTATCTGCCGGGTACATGTTCTCCCACAAGAATGAAGGCCTCCCCACACAATCAGCTTTTACTGACTTACAGTCACGGAATATCCTTGGGTGCATCTCCCAAATCTTCAGTACATCTCCAACTACCGGCAGATTCGGCAGTTTGTCATTCAACACCATCTGAATGAATCTCGGATACATCAACCACTTAGCGGCTTTGGTAGCATGGATGTTCTCGAGAATGTAATTGAAGATCAGCTTCGAAAGATTTGCTTTCTGCCCTCGGCAAAACAGCATCATAGCCCGTGCCCAGTCCAAATTCAGTCTGTCTGTCCCCCCTTTCCTATGATCCAGGCACATAATAAATACGTGTGCAATGTACCTCCATTCCTGGATCAGATAGGACTTCACAAACTCCATCTTCTTTTCACCGGGAATCGGTCCCTCATAACCCGCAGTCCGGAATGCCCCATACACTTCTTCAGCAGTCATACTGACCTCCTCACCCACATCCTCTTCCAACCTCAAGATTCTAGCCAGATCGGCTTCAGTAAACTCCACATCATAGCCACCGACTTTGGCACATATACGCGATGGCTGTGTAGACACATTCATCACCGCAGTTCGCCAGAAATCCCGAACATGCAGCTCGTATATGGTAGGTGAGTGAGAAATGGCATAATGTATGTGAGATGACTTCAGCTACTTGATACAGTCTCTATAGCCGCCGGCCTTATCGTGATTCTCATCAAGCAAAGCACACATATTGTGCTTTCTTTCGAAGAATAAAGTCGACATTGTGCCTGAAAAATAAACGGAGATTGATCAGAAACGAAGATTTGAAAAACAGTTAATAGATTCGCTGGAAATTAGGTTCGCTGAAAGAGCGAACCTGAGATTTTGGCACCAGAACCTATAGATTCGCTGACATGAAAAATCAGTCATTTTGGTCGAGCGAATGTATAGGTTCGCTAGAAACAGTCGGGCGAATCTATGTTGTTGCGCGGGCAGCATAACGACATAGGTTCGCTCGAAGTTTTGAACTTTCGTTCAGATTCGCCAGACGAACACATAGGTTCGCTGGAAACCCTAGTTTTTGAAAAACGGCCAGAATCACAGACAATACATCATTATCAAGCATACAAGGCAACAAACAAGTAATATAAGCATTAAACGAGGCTATTATGAAGTAAATCCCTAACAACAAACACCAAATCAGTCATTTAATCAACACACAATCATAGATCGACAGATTTAAGAGGTTTAAGATGCGATTAAGAGTTTAAAACAGAGATTAAGATGAAGGCGATCACATACCGGACAATATTAGTGATGTTTAAGTGTGAAAAAGCCGGTTGAAAGTGAGAATCGAACGTTCGTGAGTGGGTTTTTGAAAAACTTGCTACAGTGGCAGTGACAGCGAATATGTGAAATGTTTCGCTGTCACTGTATATATATACAGACATAGGTTCGCTGGCAGACATACTAGCGAACTTTAGATTCGCCAGAAGGCCAAAAGTCAAGTAAACCACGGCGGCGAAACAAAGAGGTTCCTGGCGAACCTGAGGATCTGGCGAACCTGTAGGTTCGCTAGCAGGTTCGCTAGCACAAGAAGAAAAAAAATATTTTTGGTTTTTCTCAAATTTTAAATTCTTTGTAAAACCATGAAAACGTCCCACGATATCAACGCTCCAAAAAATAAACATATTATCCTAAAATTCCTAAAAATACAAATAAAAACAAGATAGAATTTAGAAGAAAAAAAATAAAATAAAATGAAATAAAAGGACAAGAAATTTTAAACGCTAAAGAAGGATATATATTTATCATGATGTTTTGAGCAGAATCCGGAGAATCATCGATTGGCGGGATTGCAGATATGTTTGTCCATTTAAACCTATGCCTTAGTCCTTTCAACAAGAGATCAGCAGCTTCTTTTATCATGTTTTTGGTTTGATTGAAGAAGCTCAGACAACTCGGTCCCCACAGACATCTAGGTAAAAAGAATAAGTTCTGTCATCAGGGTATATCTGAGCAATACGATTGACTTTGCTTGAATTTCAATGATCAACTTTTGAATGTTGATCGATGCATTTGCTTCTTTTGACACTTGTGCAGTTTTTGCATCTTTTCTTTGTGAGTGGAGCTTGTCAGCAATTGATTCATTTGAACACAATGCGACTTATTATTTGGGAAACTCAAATAGTTCAGAGCTCCAGGTCTATACCGACGTATAACAGAGGAGATAAACATTTGAGCATGCTCGGTGAATCTTCAGGTCAATACTTCCGTATAGCAGAGAAGATTCACCAACTCCAGGTCAATACTTCCGTATAGCAGAGGAGTTAAGCACTTTGACTCAAAACGTTCTGAGGAGTTAACAAGTAACTCACTCAGAGGCTTTTCCGAAGAGCATCACTAGCAGCTTTTTGCAAACTAGAAACTCGATTCGGGGATAGGGCGAGGGTGATTTGGGATGTTTAGGGAAATCAAGGCAAAGATTTGACGCTCTCAACCCATTTTTGACAGAACCCTTATCTTTGTGCAATCCAATCATGTCAAGGAGATAATCCTTGTTGTCGAGATCTTGAACGTTATGTTTGGCTGCACAATCACTGTTTACTTTGTTTTCGGGCTGAGCCTATCTGACATATCCCAAACGCAATGCTTCTGACCTCCTTCAACGTCTCTTCAACATCAATCAAAACGGAGATCCTGAAATAGCAAAATTTGAAAAACTATAAATAGTTAATCTTTTATATCTCCCCCAAAATTTCTATATTATAGCTATCTAATAAGAAATTTTTTGTTTTTCAGATTTTCTTAATATATATATATATACGGAATTAAAAGAAAGATAAAAGATAAAAGAAAATAAAAGGAAATAAAATAAAATAAAATAACGGAGCGATGAGTTGAGTGACCCACGGAATTTACATATTTACAAATGGATTCTCACAGAAAAAGGTTTTCAAAAAGATATAAGTCCCAGCATGGAGATCAGTTCATAAAAACGTGGTTTGTCAAAAGTTTTTGTGAAAAGATCAGCTTTTTGCTTTCGAGTTTCAATAGGAATAATATCAATAAACCCATTTTCCTGTGCATCCCTGATTGCATGAATTCTTGTTTCAATGTGCTTGGTGCGAGTGTGATGAATAGGATTCTTGGCAATTCCAACAGCAGCTTCATTATCACAAAAGAGTGGCGTATGACGAAAGTTGATGCCATAATCCATCATCTGATGCTGAATCCAGAGCACTTGGCAACAGCAACTTGAAGCAGCAATGTATTCTGCTTCTCCTGTGGACAGAGAGACGATTGTTTGCTTCTTGCTTTGCCAGGAAACAAGACATTCTCCAAGGTATTGACATCCGCCAGTGACTGATTTTCTGTTAATCCTGCAACCAGCATGATCACTATCAGAAAAAGCATGTAAATCAAAGTTCCCACCTTTTGGGTACCAAAGTCCCAAACGAGAGGAACCCTTAAGGTAGCGAAAAATGCGTTTGACAGCTTTCTCATGTGATTCTTTTGGGTTGGCTTGGAAACGAGCACAGTAACACACGGCAAATGTAATATCTGGTCGGCTAGCAGTCAGATGCATGAGAGATCCGATCATCGAGCGGTACCGATGAGCATCCACAGGATTCCCATTATCATCGGAAGTAAGGCATGTTTGAGCTGTAAAAGGAATCAATTCAGGAGAAGAATCATCCATGCCAAACTTCGTGAGGATCTCTTTGATATATTTCTCTTGGTGGATCAGAATTCCATCAGGCTTTTGTTCCACTTGCAGCCCCAAGAAGAAACACATCTCCCCCATTATTGTCATCTCAAAGCGATCCATCATCACCTTCTCAAATTCTCTACACAGCCCTTCATTAGTCGAACCAAAAATGATATCATCAACATACACTTGAACGATCAGCAGCTCACCATTCACCTCCTTCTTGAACAATGTCATATCTATAGTCCCACGAGAGAAACCTTTGCTGAGAAGATATTGTGTCAAAGTTTCATACCAGATACGTGGAGCTTGATGCAGCCCATACAAGGATTTATCAAGCTTGTAAACCTTTGATGGGAAATCTGGATCCTCGAAACCCGGTGGTTGACATACGTAGATCTCCTCATCGATATCTCCATATAGAAATGCACATTTCACATCCATCTGATAAACTTTAAAGTTTTTGTTCGCAGCATGAGCAAGAAAGATTCTGATGGTTTCCAGGCGAGCGAATGGAGCAAAAACTTCGGTGTAGTCAATCCCCTCCTCTTGAGCAAATCCTTGAACAACCTGTCTCGCCTTGTTTCTGATTACAACACCGCGATCATCTGGCTTGTTTCGGAAAACCCATTTAGTGCCGATTGGACACTTATTAGGAGGAAGATCAACCAGTTCCCAAACTTTAAGCTTCCTAAATTGCTGCAGTTCCATTTGCATGGCATCCACCCAACTTGGATCTTCAAGTGCTTGTTTATAATTCTTTGGAACAACTTGAGACAGAAAGGCAGCATAGAGACATTCATTAATCAAACCACTCTGACTCCGAGTTCGCACACCATCAGTGATAGATCCTATAATATAATCATGAGGATGGTTTTTCAAGGTTTTGAAGTCAGTGTTAAGGAGCAAAGGATTGGTTTCGGTTGAGGGTGTTTGATTGGATGGTTGTGAAGGTGTAGTATGTGAAGTTGAAGGAATTGTATTAGTGGTAGATGATTGAATGGTAGTGGATGAGGATGTAATATCTGATGGAGAAATTGGAACAGTTTGAGGTGGTGGAGGTGGTGGAATGTCAAATGAAGTGGGAGGTAGTTGTGTAGTTGAAGGTTGTGGTTGTGGTTGTGGTGCAGGTGGATGATTAAAGATAGAAACTGATGTGTGTGGAATGATGTCATCATCGTCAGAGTCAGGAAGATTAAATGATTTGAAAATAGTGGTGGAATCATAAAACCATGCCGGTTCACTGCCAATACTGGTAGTGTTTGACTCTTGCCAGTCAACATAGTAGGACTCTTGCACAATCCGCGTTCGCTTGTTGTAAACACGATACGCCTTTTGTGTGTTCGAGTATCCTACAAAGAAGCATTCATCAGAAACAGCACCAAACTTCGTCTTCTGATCTTGAGTATTCAAAAGAGTACAAGAGCATCCAAAGGGGCGCAGAAAGTCAATCAGCGGCTTAATCCCTCGAAACAGCTGATATGAAGTCTTCATCTTTTCTTTGACAATCAGTACCCTGTTCAGAACATAAGCTGCACAATTAACTGCCTCTGCCCAGAAAATAATTGGAAGCTTTGACTCAATCAGCATAGTTCTATCAGCCTCCACAAGGGTTCGATTCTTCCTTTCAGCAACACCATTTTGTTGTGGTGTTCGTGCGGCGCTAAACTGTCTGAGAATACCCCTTTGTTCACAGAAAGAGTTGAAGATGTGGTTTCTGAATTCAGTTCCGTTATCGCTTCTGATGGCTTGAACCTTTCTCTTTCCAAGAACCTCGATTTGAGGGATCAGCTTCATCAACTCTTCAGCAGTCTCACTCTTGTATGCCATGAATCTCACCCAGGTGTACCTAGAGTAATCATCTGTGACAACCAAGCAATAAGACTTTTTAGCAATAGATTTGACACTTATTGGACCAAATAAATCAGTATGTAACAATTCGAGGGGTTCTGAGATTGTATTTGTAATTTTAAGTTTATGTGGCTTTTTGTGCTGTTTTCCTTTAGCACAAGCCATGCATTTCTCAACCACTGAAAAATCTTTGAGTGGTAAACCCCTAACCAAATTGTTCTTAACCAATTTATTCAGAATTTTAAAATTAATGTGCCCTAAACGTCTATGCCACTGAAACGATTCAAAAGATGAAGCCTTAGACAGGAGACAGGTCACGGTGGAATTTGATTCTTTTGATCCCATATTCAGCATATAGGTATCATTTCGTCTCGGAGCTCGCATGATCACCATTTCTTCAGGAATAGTAAACTCTGGCTTCAAGAACAAACATTCATTTGGAAGAAACATCACTGGAATATTCTTATCACAGATTTGTGATACGCTGAGAAGATTGAATGCCAGTTCAGGAACATAGTTGACGTCTTCCAAAGTAAGTGAACCATTTGAGACTTCTCCTTGACCAATCATCTTGCCACCTTTCTTGTCTCCCGCAAAAGCAACATATCCGCCATTTATGATCCGATAGTTAGTCAGTAGGTCCTTCAACCCTGTCATATGTCTGGAACATCCGCTGTCAATATGCCAATGACTATTTACAACGGCATTTGAATGTTCCTGACATTTATTATATAAAAGAATAAAAGGTTAGACCTTTGAAATGGGCACCCAAGCCTTTGTGTGCTTGGGTGGTGAAGCAGATGAAGAATTACAAAAGAAATTATTTACAAGTGTTTAATCTTTTTCCGAAAGATTTTTGCTTTGAGCTGTTTTGGATTAATTTAGGGCATTGCTTAACAGTATGACCAGTATTCCCACATTTAAAGCAATGAGACTTCAAACCAGTTTTGGAAATTCTGTTAACAGGAATCTTATCCATCTCAATTTCCTCATCACATTCAGACAGTTGAGAGTTGCAGTCACTGTAAGAGTCATAAGGTTCTTTTAGTTTAACTGTTGTGACTTTTACTTTTTCAGATTCAGATTTAGGTTTAAGAATGTATGAAAAATATGATTCCTTGTCTTTTGGTTTTGAAATTCTCACTGGTGTGAAGGATGGAATTTGATGAGTGAAGAACTTTTGAAAACAGTTTGTTTTGATTTGACTTTCAGAGACATGACCTGAAAGTTTGTCTTTGCCATTCTCACACACATTTTCAAACAAAACATCATTCAACATATTAGAGTTTGAAGTGGAGCACCCTAAATTACTATTAAACATGGAATTGTCTGAATATGACACATTACTACAAACAGAATTAGTTAAGCTAATGTCTTCAAAAGACTTCTTGGAATCAGAACTAGAGCAATCACTACTGCTAGAACAACCGAGCCCAACACTCCCACCATATGCGTAATCCTCTCTAACCTCCTTAAGATTTACTTCACTTAAACCTGCAATGGAACTGTCAGTATCATTCTGTATAATCTCTTGAATTAACTCATTTGAGGGATGAGGAATAGGTGTAGGAGAGTAACAGAAGGTACTAGGTGGAGGATATGCATATGTTTCATTGTTACTAAGACCCAAACCTGTCTTAACTCTGGCCCCCCTTTGTTTCTTGCAGAGTTCCTCCCTTTTCATACTAGATATTGTCCACTGCTGCAATTTGTTTTTAAGTTTTCTTACTTCAAATTCAGCAAGTGTAACTTGCTCAGTCAACTAGTTTATTTCACAGTTCTTTTCCAAAAGAGTTCTTTTTAAGTGTTCATTTTCTTTTAAAGCTTCTCTTAATTTGACAAAATATTTTGATTCACTTAATTTAAGCTCTTTGATGGTTCTTTTTAATTCGTTTTCGTTTGACATTAACAATTTATTAGCTTTGTATATGCCAATTAAACGAATTTTGCAAGCAGATGAACACATATCTTCAACAACATCATAAGGAAGACCAATTACCAGTTTTTCGGCAGCAAGAGCACGATCACACTGGCAGTAGGGAGTGTTTCTTTTGAATTCATCAACTGCATCTAGCCTCGCCTTCTCAATCATTGCTTCCAAGTTGAGTTTTGACTCCTCCTCATTCTTCACTTCATTAACAGCAGCTTCACAAACCAATCCTGAATGATTCAGATGCCCTTGAACAATAGCATCTTATTGATCTTTATCAACATTCTCCACTTTCTCTTCCTCATCATTACCATAAAATTCTTTGAACGGATCAAAGCAATTTATATCGTTGTCATCAATCTCAACAATCTCAGCAACAAGGGCATGATTAATCTCCTCCTTGGTTTCTTCAATTTCTGCACTCCAATCAAAGTTGGTGAGCAGTGCAGTTTCATTCTTTGATTTTGCTTCCTCAAGCCTTTCTTGATTTGGAGCAGATCTTGGATTTGCAGAGTTTACTGGTTCAGTAACAATTGGTAAAGGACATTCCCTTTTGAAGTAACCCAATTGTTTGCAGTTATAACACCTCAGCTTTCCCTTGTCATACCCCAGCTTGCTATTCTGTCCCTGATTTCCAAAGTTTCTTCTACATGTTCTTTCCATAAATCGTCTGGCACGAAGAGTAAGCATGGCCATTTGCCATTGGATGTCGGTTTCTTCCAGATCATCAGGATCCACCTGATACATATCTTCTACAGTCATCCCCTTTCCCTTCAACTCACCAGCAACAAGTGCTTCATAGCTATGAACAAACATTCCAAATAAAGCCATAGTGTCAGATGGAATCTGAGTGGTGATCGATGCATTTGAGCTTGAACCGGCATTTGTGGATGCACCAACAGATTTACCAGACATATGACTCAATGATCCTCCAGGTGCAGCACTGTAGATATAAGAGTTTGAAGCGGATGAAATAATTGCAGCATTCTGAGAAGGAATGTTTGGAACCATCATAGACTGATTTTATTCTCTTCTCTTCACATCAAGATCGAATGACTTCAGCTTGTTTATAACATCCATCAACTTGTAGTCAGGAAAGTTTCTCTCTTGTTTCAACAGCTTGATTTGAAGACTCCACTGAGGAGGAAGAGAATCTAACAGTTTTGCGACTTGTTCATGATTGCCCAGCTTATCATCGTACTTCTTCAGATTACTTGATACAGATAGGAATCGATTTGTAATATCAATCAGGTTCTCTTGCGAATACCCCACGAAAGAGTTAAACTCTTTTTCAGCTTGAGCTTTTCTATCCAGTTTCAGATCCTCATTACCATCATAGAACTCGCACAATGCATCATACAAGCTTTTTGCAGTTGTGTGTTCAGCAAACCTGTTGAAGATATCCTGATGCAAGCAAAGTATCAATGCCCCGAGTGCCTTTTTGTCACGATCAAGTAACTTGGTATCTGCTTCAGTGAAAGTACTTGGATCTGTGTTTATTGAAGTGACAGTTCCTTCAACTGTTGTTGGCACGTGCGGACCATTTACAATAGATTCCCATTGGTTGTAGTCCGTGTAGTAGAAAAAGGCTTTCAAACATCTTTTCCAGTCTTCAAAGTTTTCACCACTAACAAGCCTCGGTGGCTTGTTAGGTTGAACACTATCCAGATCATTCATATTCAGTGTTGATGAAGTCATAATTTTGAACAGATTACAGATTCGCTGAAGACAAATAGATTCGCTGGCTAGATTCGCTCAAAGAACACAGCAGATTCGCTGGTAGGTTCGCTGAAGACAGATTCGCTAGACAAACAAAACAGATTCGCTGACAAGCAAGCACAGTTTCGCTCGTCTGATTTTGGCAGCAGTTTCGCTTGCACAATGAGCCAAACAAGTGAACTTTCGTTCGATGAAATGTCAGATTCGCTAGCCACAACACAAACCAACAGTACAAAAATTTGAAATAGATTCGCTGGACGAACAGCTAGATTCGCTGGAAGAACAGATAGATTCGCTGGGTTACGAACCAACCTGTAACAGTACGAAAACAACCCGAACACCTTCAAAACTTGACCATTTGCAGACACGTTTGTTTCAAAAGCTTCCTATGACCAAATAACACAATACTTGAGCAAAATACAACTCCAAAACACCAAAACAAGCTTAGAACAGAATCAAATAGTGTTTCGACCCAAAAACCCCAAAATCAACACAAAAATCACTAGAATCAAACAATCAAGAGCACTAAGGCTCTGATACCATATTGTTGGTCCATAATGATCGTGATTTCAGTGCTATATTGACTTGTTTAACAACAAACACTCAAGACTTGAACAACAAAGTGTATAATAACCAAACAAACCCAATAACAAGATTAAACCACACAACCGAGGTATATAAGCTACAAAGATAAGTAGAATATGCTCCTAGCACCTCAGGTGAACAATTACACAACACAATCAGTAGATAAGAGTTTTGGTTAAAGATGTGCAAAAGTTGTTTTAAGATGAAGATAAGGTTACAATATATATCAGTGTTAGGTTCGCTGATAGATTCGCTGTAGCGAATCTATCTAGCGAACCACACAGGTTCGCTGGGCACAAACAGGTTCGCCCAGTCGACACCTTCATAATCACTAAACTGTGCTACGGGCGAATCTATAGATTCGCCCATAGTTTCGCTAGTACAAAAGCTTACAAATTACATACAAAATACATACAAAAGTAACACCGACACACCGGTGAGTCCAACCTATACATGTGACTATCAAACTCCAGCCATATTGGTCTCAAACATTTGTCCAAACTTCTTAATTTTTTTTGGATCCACTTGTCTTAAATACCAAACACATGCCAATGAAAAAGATAATAATTTACAACCCAAATATTATGTCTTCAAAGTGTACATCCCGGTCCAAAACGATATGCAACCCAAACAATTACAGCCCAAAATTGAATCAATCTAAAGCTAATACAACACCATATGGCCCACTTGTTACTTTGTATGTGAACTTAAACAAAAATCCCAACCCTACTCAAGACTTTTATTTCTTGAGTCAGCCGCACAACATAAGTTATCTTCTATCTTATCTTTTTCTTTTTAGCTTCTCGTACGCACTCACACAAACAGATTCTTTTGTCACTTTAACATTCAAACCGCAAAACATTATCTTCCAACTTGCAAACAACACACCAACATCACAACATCCGATCTGTTGCTGCTCATCCTTTTCTTGTTTGTTTGAACTCTCCACCATACAGAAACACAACAACAATATTAACAAATTCTCACTTTCTGTCGTTCACTGTTCAAACAACACACACACGAACACTAATTTGCTTCTACATTCGTTTAGAACACAGCCG
Source organism: Tagetes erecta (assembly GCA_030867185.1). NCBI lineage: Eukaryota > Viridiplantae > Streptophyta > Magnoliopsida > Asterales > Asteraceae > Tagetes > Tagetes erecta. Next base: position 56,950,461 of record CM061488.1, read on the forward strand.
AATACAACAAGATCTGTTGCCGCTTCTTCTTCTTCTTAGTTCGATTGTAAGCACGCACACACAAACATTCTATAACAGCCAAAACACCAACACCAACTCACTCTCTCTTCTTTTCTATTTTAACAGCCGCAACACAATCACAACTTAAACAATCATCTGTTGTCGTATCGTTTCATGTTTTCTTTTCTCCCTGGTCTTTTTTCGGTTGTGTTGTTTCAAGAATACAAAAAGCTAGTACGGTTGATGAGAGTCTTGATTATGGTGGTGTTTGTTGTAAATGAACTCAGATATGTTCTTGTAAAAGCAAATATGGTCTTGTATGGAGCAGATCTGTTCTTGTTAGACGATGTGTTAGTTATGGCATGAATTGTGTTATAGTTGTTATGGTAACATTAATGTGTTATGGTTGTGAAATGGTGCAGGAAAAATGTTATGTCAAGAGATTTGGGATGTGGTGATTTGGATATGGTTTTGGGGTTATGGTTGGGTTGTTTGTGGGTTTGATGTTTGGTTGGAAATGTGTTGACAGGTTTGGTTTTGCTTTCAGGTACAAGAGGCTAACAAAAAGATAGTTTGCACAAATCCAGGCCCTATTGGTAAATTGCGAAACTGTACTTTCGCAAAAATGCGAAATAGTACTTTCGGACTCTTTCGAAACAGTACTTTCGCATATAATTTTGAACTTTCGTTCAGGTTACTTTCGCAAGAAGCAGATTTGAAGGTTTGAAGAACACCAAGAACACATTCACGTGTAAAAATGGATAAAAATGTGAAAGAAAACTCCTAGATCTGGAAATTTTCTTTTGATTTCATGTGTAAAAATGGATAAAAATGTGAAATATGATCAAAACAAGAGTAGATCTACAACAGATTGTTGTAGATCTGAAGATTTTGATGAACTTTCAAAAATCAGATCTGGTTTCTCTCTAAAAACCCATAAGATATACTTTCTCTCTCTATAATTTCTTCACAAATCTCTAATAATCAGCTTCAATCTTCAACAAAATGATTCAATTGGATCTCTATTAGGCTCTGATACCATATTGTTGGTCCCAATCAGCATTGAATCATATATAATTGTGAAGATTTGAATCAAATGGTGTAAAATATGAAGAACTTGATGAATTGGATATGAACAATTAAAAACCCCAAATAGATCTCATAAAATATGGCAATTACAAATCCTAGATCCATTTGGTTCATACAACCCTTGACCCTAATTGTCACTAACTCTTTCTATATGTAGCCTAATGACTATATGTTAATGACAATTAGGACCCTAAATAATATCAAAGACTAATACATGACAAATAATAAATTACATTTAAAGCCCCTAATTTTAGTCTAAAAATAATATATATATTTTGTCTAAACAAAATATATTTCTTCAACCGGAAGCTCCATTGTCTTATATAACTTGATCGTCACATGCCAATCTGTCGTTCGAACCGCCAACTTGACTTGGTGTTGACTTTGACCCGCTGAAGTTGACTTTACTATGTTGATAATATTAGACTATTTTTCAAGTCCAACAATTCTCCCCCTTAGTCTACTATAATCAACATCTTGCATCGTGTTTAGCCCCGATCTGGCAATCATCAGTCTTAATTTCATAAGTCAACAGAATGTAACTCAAATGAGAAGAGTGTTTGAAACTTTTCAGTTAATAAAAAAGGCTGAAAATAAAATGATCAGGCTAAGACTAAACAAAGGTGAATATATTGATATGTTGGGTCTAATTGAAGCACTTTTCAAATATAACCGAGTGAAGATATCGAGCATCGTCACGAGCAAGCACGAGTAAAGACGTTCATTAATTCTATTTGACATTTAGAGTATTTGTGTAATCGTTTCGTGCTTAAATGCGTGTGTGTACTTAACTGTGCACGTTTAGGTTAAATGAAAGGTGAATGGTATGGACTATAAATACCATCACCTATGCCATTTGTTAACAAGAGTTGCCTGCATTTCTTATTCCATATCCTTTGTAACCTCTTCATTGATCTAATAGAAGAACCTATTCATATTATCATCATCTTGATCATACTTTGCATTGATCTTCATGAACATTCATCAATATGTGATTAGTGAGTTTACGCATCACTGATTGCAAACAACATCCCCAAACAATCTCAGATCTAGATACAAGCTCGGTTCGTTCGAACCTATCAAGTGGTATCAGGGTTTTCGGGTGATCTCTAATTGTTGTTGTTATTGATGGAATTTTAGCTACCATTAGCTTTGGTTCATGTTTGTGTTAAGAACTACAAAGTTTCAGATCATTTGGTGAAGATTTGACTGAGTTTTTAAAGATTTTGTTCATGTTCGTCATTTCACTGCTCAAAATTTGAGATCTACAATTTTTTGATGATATTTTGAAATTGATGATTGAGATATGCTTAAACTCATAATCCTAAGCCTTGTTCATGATCAAACCATTCAGATTTGTTAATTTCAATCCATATTTTGTCATTTTTGTCAAAAACCCACTAGTTGTGATCATCACAAAAAATTCGGATTCGAGAGAGATTTAGACTGATTTATGGTATAAAAACTTTGAAGGAGTGTTAGAAACATCATTCCTTAGCTAACAAGTGTTGAATCGAAGAAAACAACAAAAATTGAAGAATTGATCTTGTGTTCATCACAATTTTGACTTTGAAAAGTCAATCTGATATGAAGATTTGATTGATATTTGCCCTGAAATTAATCATAATTCGTATAGAATAACAAGAATTGAGTGTTTAATCCAAAGAAATTTTCTTAAGTGTTAATGCAATAGTGCTGAAACGACTAAGCTGGAACGTCTCAATAGTGCTGAAACGTCCAAGTTGAAACGTACAACCTAAAACATCCAAACAGTGTTGAAACGTCTAATCTGAAACATTCAAACAGTGTTGAAACATCCAAACAGTGTTGAAACGTCCAAACAGTGCTAAAACACCCAAGTAAGTCATTTCAGGTTTTTCAGACGCATCACTGTTTAGCCGTGTCAACTTTCTTCAGTCGTGTCAAGATTTCTCAAGTTCTTTCAGCCGGGTCACTATTCAGCCGCATTGAATACTATTCAGTCGGTTCATCTACTGTTTAGTTGCGTCAAGTCTTAGCCGTGTCAAGTTCAAAGCTTCAGTCGTTTCACTGTTCAGCCGGTTCACTGTTCAGACGTTTCACTGTTTAGCCGTGTCATCTGTTCAGACACATCACCACTTTTCAGCCTTTTGATAAATAAAATATAAAAAAAGGAGTCTAAAATTTTCAAATTAGTCATTTTTAGCTAAGATGACTTCCCAGAACAATCATCAAATGACTTTGAAAATTCAAGAAAAATGTCATCGTTCATGCAACCTGTGATCCGAGAAGAAATACCAAGAGAACACATCACTGATTATATTACCGAATTTAATATATGTTTGAAACAACGCTTCTCCAAGTAGCAAAAGCTTATGATCTCGAACGAAATGACAACCATGAACACATAAAACTCGCACTTGTAACTCAAACAAAGTCAAATGACAATCAAGAAGAAGAAGAAGAAGAATATGATTGGAGTGAAAAGTGTGATGTTGCAGAAGAACTTGAAAAGAAAGATAAATAAATTATCAACTTTTCAGAAACCATTGCAAAGAAAGATGAGACAGTTGCTCAATTGAATTTAGAAATAAAGAGATTGATGTCTGAAAAGGAAATAGAGAAAGATGTTCAGAGTTCTTATGTTGAAATGCCATCGATGTAAGAGAAAAGATGTGCACCAAAGAATGCTTTCAACAAGTTGAGCACTACAGAACATATTCTTTCAGGATTGGTGATAAACTCAAGAAGGAAGAGAAAATGCACAAGAATCTGCAAGAACAACACAAGACATCTGATCAAAGAATCACATCTCTCCAAGATTCTCTCAAGCAAAAAGAAAAAGAAGCCATGAACATTAGGAATGAAGCTGAAAAATTGAGAGAACACTCATCCAGTGTGATCGAAGATTTGCAAGAAGAGATTACAAAGATGAAGACACTCTCTCAAATGGTTAACTCAGAGAACAACCGTTTGAAAACCAAGCTTCAAGATAAACAAGAGAAATGCATAAGTTTACAAGAAGATCACAAATTCTGTGAAGACAGATTTATATCTCTTACACGGAATGTTGATTTAATGCTTATCGAAAATCATAATTTGAATGTGCAATTTATGGAGCTTACCGACAAACTGAACAGATCACAATCTGATCTTGTTATTATCAAAGAAGAAGTTGAACATGCAAAGTCATCCGGACAAGAAAAGGAAGGATTAATGCCAATCGGAATTTTTGGATCACTACCTTCTCAAGAAGAAAAGACACAAGAGGTTCAGACAAAGAAGAAGAAGAAGAAGGTTAGAAGAAAAAAGAGCAAAGCCAAGAAGAACAAGACAATGGTCACTTCATCTGATTCTACGCCTCAGCCTCCTCCTTCAGCAAAGTCTCAAGATTCTGAATACTAGAGTGATTTAAACAGTGGCATCTACTGTTTAATCTGTGACTCTGAAACTCACCATATCTCAGACTGTATCTACAATCAAGATGTCTTTCCTTACGGTTCGAAAGACTACATGTTCAAGACTTCAGCCCCTTCAAGCAAGCTTCAACAAGACTCCAATGCCAAAGCTTCTCAGAAATAAAGAGCTTCAACTGCAAGGCTTCTTAGAAAAAAAAAAGAAAAAAGTCTCCCTTCAAGGCTCATCAGAAATACTGCGAGATATGTGAGATGTACAATCACACGACATTAGAGTGTTGCTACAACAAGTACCGCACCAACTGTCAGATGTACAACCATAACATAATGGAATGTTACTACAACAATTATTGCTCTGTCTATGACATGGTCAATCACAACACTCATGATTGCTTCTACAACAAAAGCTTAAGGATGAAGCTGGAAGGTATGTCCAAAGAAATTCATCATTTGCAAATTCTACCAGGTATGTTTCTGATTTCAAATTCTCTAATGGTGATTATTCAATTGATTCATGGAAACCAAGATCTGTAAAAAAACAAAATCAAAGAAATCAATTTTTGCATAAGCAAAATAGTCAACAAAACCAATTTTTGAAAAGTAGGTTTAGAAATGACTATGACAGATCTTCCATGAATAATTCTAGGCGGGTGTCTAAACCAAAGCATTCCTTTGGCTCCACACAAAAACAGTTGTGGATAAAAACACATGTTAAGAATCAAGATAAGCAACGTGCTTAACTGATGGTCCACCAGAAGATGCAATTTATCAAGAAATTACTTATATTGATGATTTCAGACAATCCAAGACCGTAATGGCTTGGATTTCACCCTCTAACTAATTTGTTAGTGTGGTAGGGATAGTTATGGAAGTCGGTCAAACAAAGAAAAGAAGACCGTGGCTGATCCCTTATCATGACAAGATATGAATCTTGTTCATGATGTTTTCAATGCAACTAACAGCAATTGGAGTTGGAAACAAAATGGAATCATTAAAGGAACTTTAAAAACATTGTTAAAACAAAAATCAAACAATGATGGCAATGTATGAAACAACCGATGTTTCATTTTGTCTATTTACATTAAGTATATTGCTTTCTTTGATAACACAGCTATCATTTTCTTGTCATTAAACTTTCAAATTTCAAAGAAATTTAAATAGGGGAGAAACTATAGAAATTCAGAAAATTTAAAAAAAATGATAAAATCAGAAAAATCCAAAAATATGTTGAATCTATGTTGCACGTACATGAAAAATGATAGTACACTTAGTCATTGTCTTTTACATATGATTTCAAAATGCATAATAAAGACTGACTGATCATTTTGTGTTGTGTGGGTAAACTGAAAAACAATAAATCTGAAAAGTAGATTCTATGGTAATAAACTAAATACTTCTATGCAAGTTGTGTTAAGATCTATCTTAGGACATTTGTCTAGTATTTGCTTTTCTGATAAACTGCTTGTAATGTAATTTACACACACCAGGTTATGATGCAATAAAATAAGAGTTGAGCAAAGCATCTGTGAACTTCTTCGTTGTGGTGCCCACAGACCTGAAGTTTCACCCTGGATCTTCTTTGTTGTAGTGAGCTACAGACCTGAAACACCTCAAGATCTACAAAAGACTCCCAATGAGGAACATAAAAGATTCCCAAATGTGGAACATCACCAATCAAAATTCCAAAAATGAATATAAAAGAAGATTCCCAAAGGGAACAACACCATAAGATTATCCAGAAGTGGATCTCTTTAAGCCCAAAAAGCTCCACTGGTTATATTATAAATGACCAGGTATTAAAGTTGTTAAAGTGTTTACTTGTATGTTTTGATGAGGGTAGAGCTTACAGTGTTTCTGAGTGTGGGTCACATACTTGTCATACTTAATCGAACCAAAACATGATAAAAATCACCAAGTTTTTGAAAAAGTAAGTGTGTTTGAAGTTAAATGCCCATCTTCCACTTTGAAAAATTGTCTATGTCTATTCAAAATCTTATTTTAATTTGTGAGAAGACATTTGACTGGTATGATCTCATTGCAGGTATTAGATTCATAAATAAAGAGAAAACTCTAAAAATATCAAAAACATTGAAAACTTCAAAAAGAACAAAAAGATTATCACTTTAATATTTTTCTTTTGTTTTGGCAGTTTAGCATGTGTTATTGATGTATTAGTTGTTCATCAAGCAATATCTCATCCTGATAGTCATGTATAGGTCGGACTCACCGGCATGTCGTTGTTATTTGTTTTGTTTTGTAATCTTTTCTAGCGAACCTACGTATAGATTCGCCCGGAAGCATAGTTTAGTTTTTCTTACAGTTCAGTTTTGTCAACCGGGCGAACTTGTTTGTGCCCGGCGAAGCTATTAGTTCCGCTCGATAGATTCGCTGTCAGCGAATCTATCAGCGAACCTATAGCTGAACTATATATTGTAATGTTTTCTCATATCAATAGAACTTTTGCACATTTTATCAAACCCTAATTGTGTGTGTGTGACGGCTGAGGTGCTAGGAGCTTATATTTACCATCTTTGTAGCTTGATTACCTGTGATTGTGTTGTCTTGATCTTTCTATTGTGTGTTGAGTGATATTGGACTATGTTTGATTGAATCTTAGTGTGTTTTAGTTGTTTACAAATCATTATAGCACTGAAATCTCGATCTGATGGACCAACACATCCGATTGAGAACTTAATCTTTACATTGATGATAAATGCACCCTATTGCCTGAGTTTAAAGGTTTGTCTTTGAGTTTCAGGAATAGTTTCCATTGCAGAACAAGCTTCCACGCGACTTGAAGATGTTCATGTACAAGCTTGATTCCAGTCCAAAGTTCTCCAAGTCAGATTGCTGCGTGTTAAGAATCCTCCTCTTAATATCTCATACACAGATCTCATTAACCTCTAAAGAATAGCTGAGGGAGAGTATTCTAAGTCAAAGACGTCTTCGCATTCTACTTCAACCGTTGAAGTATATCCCATTGCTGATACATAGATTCACCGAAATCTACTCTCTGCTTATTCTTTCCATAACCTTTGATGTTACACAAAAGGGAGAAAAAAGAATGCAGATTGCTTGTTGAAAGATAGAGTTTTGACAGCATCATCTTATGGGGAGTATTGTTAGGTCTTCTTGAAGATAATGCATACCAAAACTTTAAGTTGCTCTCTATGCTCGTCACATGAAGATTTAAGCTGATATGTCAGATTTGTAAAGTATCGTCTTAGGGGGAGCATTGTTGGGTCTAATTGAAGATGACACTTTACAAATATAAGCGAGTGAAGATACCGAGCATCGTCACGAGCAAGCACGGGTGCAGACATTCATTAATTCTATTTGACGTTAGAATATTTGAGTAATCGTTTCGTGCTTAAATGCGCATGTGTACTTAAGTGTGCACGTTTAGGTTAAATGTAATTAAGGTGAATGGTATGGACTATAAATACCATCACCTAGGTCATTTGTTAACAAGAATTGCTTGCATTTCTTATTTCATATCCTTTGTAACCTCTCCATTGATCTAATACAAGAACCTATTCGTATATCATCATCTTCATCATACTTTGCATTGATCTTCATGAGCATTCATCAATACTGTTTGTGAGATTCCGCATCACTGATCACAAACAACATCCCCAAACAATCTCAGATCTAGATTCAAGCTCGGTTCGTTCGAACCTATCATGATATAACAGAAAAGAAGCCAATTGAAAAGAAGAGGAAATTATCTATTGCTGAGTTAAAAGAAAAATATAAGTCAAAAAGATATATTCCTCAAAGCAAGTTTGTTCCTTCTTCAGTAGAAACAATGAAAACTTGGTTTCCTAAGAAACCAATTAGTGTGAGTGTTAGATCAATGGTGGAAATCAGTCAAACTATGCAAGAATTGTTAGCACATAATATTGTTATTTCAACTATTAGACAGGCCAAGATCTATGCATGGAAGTTTGATGAAGATTTCAAAGGTTTTATAATAAAAAGAATCAATGGTTCATGTGAGTTGTATTACTAGTACACTCATATATCAAATCTGCCACAATAGGATTTAAAGAGTAAAGTTCGATTTACTTCCCTGTGATTTGGCTAAAATAACATTTTGTATACAAACGTTTCAAAATTTATACTTACCTCCTTAAACTTTACAATTTGTATCCATTACCTCCAACTCATTAAAGAATTCTGTTATAAACAAGGGTAATTTGGTTATTTTACCGATCAAAAATTAATTATGTAAATGTTTAAAATTAAGTATTATTTGAAGGACCAAAGTGTACTTTGGTTAAAATTAAGTATTATTTAAGTAAAATAATTTAAACCCTACCCTTCCCAACCCTTTCTTCCCCGTCATTTACAACCACCATTGGAGAAATCATCAAAACCACTACAATCAATGCCCTAATCCAACTTGAGTCAAACCACCATTGAATTGTCACTGCTACCCACATTTGTTGACATCAACTATTGTGAACCATCATACATGTAATTAGAAGAACAATAATTAAGACCCCACAATCATTACATTGTTTTGGGTCATTGTAGGGCTTCAGACGGTTACAAGGACGATGATGATGACCAAGGAGATGTGATTCTGGTTTAATTAAGTTGTGTTCAGATTTGGAGGATGAGGGATTGATTGATTGATTGATTGATTGAAGGGTGGTGGAGCGATCTGTAGAGGCGATTGATTGATTTTTGGTTTCCGTGTGGTGGAGTGATTGTAGTGATGTAGTTGTGGTGGATGAAGTAGGTTAGAGATGATTAGGCTAGGGGTAATCGGTAATGGGTAATGGTGGGGGTGGATGGTGAAAATAGTAGTTGCAATAATGTTGGTTGTGGTTACTTTTACAGGTTGGTGGTGGTAGGAGCTAGAGGTGGTTGGTGGTCACTTGTAGGGGATGGGTTATAGAGTTAATAAAGATGATGTAAATAACATAAGTGGTCCTTCACTGACTACCCCTCTGTTAATAAATTAGATATTTAGTCTCAATATAAAAGCAGACCAAATTACCCTTATTTTTAATAAAAATATTTAGCAGAGTTTGTGAGTTAGATGTAATGGGGGCAAATGATCAAGTTTAAGGAGACAAATAACAATTTTGAAAAGTTTGTATGTAAAGTGTTATTTTAACCAAATCTCAGGGAAGCAAAACAAAGTTTACTAAGATTATAAAGAGTTAAAGAACTTGTACCTTGTGATTCACAATTTCAATGTTCTTGGAACTGGTTGTGAGCTTATACTTACGTTTAAACATGACAAACATCATTATCTAAATTTGGCCAAAGTACAAGATGTCAAATACTTTCATGAGAAAGAGAAAGCTTTAAAGAAGAAGAAAGTGGCATTGAATCTCAATCATTTTATGTTAGATCTTAGTGCAAAGTATCTACCAAAACTTGAACAACAAGGAGTGAAAGCTGTTAAAGGTGATCAAACTTCTTTACAAATTCTGAAACAGATTTACGATACAGCTAATAAAGAGGTGGTATTAATAAAAAATTTAGAATATTATGGGCTTGATGAAGTTAGAATGTTTGGAGTGTTTGAACTCAGATTACTACATCCGAGAAATTATTTCAATTGTGTATGAAAAGTTGGCTTTGAGTAATGAATTGTTGGCATTGAATGTTGGAAGAATTCGTATTGATGACATTGAACTGTTGGAGATCAATAATCGAAGAAATTTGGTGATTAAGGGAAGGAACAAAACTGAAAAATTGTACACAAAGGATAATGTTCTCAATCTTGATATGCAAACAGTTGAACAAATCAAAGATTTGCCAATTATTGTGAAAGCTGACAAGTACAAGAAATAAGTAGCTCGATTAAACATTACATCAAAGCTACATATAATATATGGATTACAAAACTATTAGAAGAATTTGCATAAGTGGAAGTTCAAGAAGAAGAGTTTGATGATTGAAAGATCAGCGTGATAAGTATGTTTATAGGGGGTATTGTTAGTATTTTAAACGATCAAACTTGTTCACATATAAAAAGATGTACGGATAACTCTAAGTGATGTGCGGGAAGACTCAAGACCTTGAGATGTGCAAATAGTTCCCTGATGTGCAGCAGAATTATTACACGCACATCTCAAGGTCTTGAGTCTTCCCACGTATCTTTTATATGTGAACAAGTGTGTTCATTTTAAATACCAATAGTATTTTTAATTATTATAAAAAATAATACTCTAATTTACACATTACATTAATTTTTGTTTCAGCCTGTGTGTTAACACGTGCATATTGGCTAGTTCTTGACATATATTCGAATGAAATAAGTCACAACTTCATAACTTTCACGAAAGAAATTATGTCAACAAATATAAACTAGCGACCATGTATGTTACAAGAAAACTATAATATATATAATTATACAAATATATATATATGATCAAAAGAGTTATGCAAGGCATTTTCTTTTACAGCATCTAGCATGATATATTTTGATTTATACGTTGAGTGCATGTAGTGTCTCTTTGCTCCCCCCAATTAATGATATAACTGTTGCTGCAATATGCTTTGAGCTAAGACCAGCCTCCTCAATCTGGTCAGATTGAGCCCCATGTTCAATATATCGATCAGGCAACGTCATTGCTCTCCACTGTAATCAATTAAAAGATTAGTTCTTTGGTAGCATAGTCGTTAAAAAGTTAGAATTATCCGCTTTGCTAATGAAATACCTTAAGATGCCCATCAAGCAATCCATTTAAGGCCAAGAAATGAGAAACATGAGAGCTAAATCCTCCTATAGAGCCTTCTTCAACTGTGATGAGGACCTCATGCTCCTTTGCTAGTTGTTTGATTAAATTTCCATCAAGCGGCTTGCAGAATCGCGCATCCGCCACAGTCACAGAGATGCCAATTTTTTGAAGAAGTTCACTAGCTGCTAAACAACTTTGAACTATAATTCCATATCCCAATAAGGCCACTCTATTTCCCTCTTTAATCACCCTTCCCTTTCCAACCTATTTCAAATATTCGGATGGTTAAATCAAGATCTAATAAGTGTCCCGTATACAAGTATGATGTAAACAAATGTCATCAGTTATACCTCGATTAAGGTCCCTTTGTTATTCGATGGTAGAATGGAGCCTATGCCATTTCCTCTTGGGTACCTAAAGCAGCTAGGACGATCATCGATGGCTACAGCTGTGGCCACCATGTTCATAAGCTCAGCCTCGCATGAAGGAGCCATAACCACCATGTTTGGTAAACAAGCCATGAATGTTGTATCAAATGCACCACAATGAGTTGGACCATCCGCTCCTACCAAACCAGCCCTATCCATAGCAAATCTAACAGGAAGCTTTTGAAGATCAACATCATGAACCACCTACATCATTAAATACATTAATCTAACTTTCCAACATATTGGACTTTTTGTCACATGTTTAAGTGATAATTGGTACTCCATGGTATTTATTGGTAAGTCGCATGGGGCTTGTGATTTCTAATGAATCAACAATGAAAGTTACAATAGGGTGAGTGACTCTAGTAAAAGAAAAATGCTTTGTTTGTAGAGATACCTACAACAATTAAGCAATAAAATCATTTGTCTTTTAATAAGGTCACTTGCCCATTTTCGACTTTCATTGTTGATTGATCAGAAATCGAAGGCCCTTATACGTCTTACCTGGAAACACCATTAGTTACCAACACCACCTAAAGATTAATTAGTATACATGTACTAAAAAACTTAACTATGGAAAAAAGATCGTTCATATTGTACAATATCATTTCTTGTATTTTTTATCAACAATAAGCCAAAAATCTTACTTGATCATAGCCTCTTTGTAGGAAAGATGAATAAATAGCACAAAATGGTTTCAACCCTTCTGTTGCTAAACCTGCAGCAAAGGTAATTGCGTGTTGCTCAGCTATGCCAACATCAAAACAACGTGCAGGGAACTCTTTTTGGAATGTGTTAAGGCCTGTGCCTCCGCCCATAGCCGCATGAATCGCGACTATCTTGTCATCCTCTTTCGCTTCAGCAACCAAAGAGTCCACGAAATATTGAGTATATGAGAGTGTTTTGTTCTTATTTTTCATTTGTTTTCCGGTTTGAGTATCAAATTTCACAACACCTATATATAGAAAAGACCAAATTAGCAAAAATTATCAATTTCATATGTTTATTTCATTATGGAGCCAAGGACTATGGGGAACCTAGAGCTGCACAAAAAAACCAGTTAACCGACATGACTTGATACAAGTAAACTGGTTATTAACCAGCATTGTAGAAACTGGTTAGGAACCAATAAAACCACCATTTATGGACCAACTACTGACATTTTCCCGAGAACTAGTTAGGAACTTATTTTTAAACCAGTTAACCCTTTATTAATAAATTATTATAAAAGTACTTAGCACATAATATGACATTTATACTAAATTATTTCCTTAGTTTGTCTATTGATCTTAATTAATCTCATAACTGACATTATCTTGAGAACTAGTTAGGAACTTGTTATTTTTAAACCGTTAACCCTTTGTTTCTAAATTATTATAAAAGTACTTAAGACATAATATGATATTTATACTAAATTGTTTTCTTAGTTTGTCTATTAATCTTAAATAATCTCATAACTATTAAAATTAGATTTTTTTAATAGCAACACCAAGATTTTTCTAGGATACATATATTACAACCTACCTACTGTAGGATTTGAACTAAAGACCCGGTGCTTCAAAAACAAGAGAGTTACAAATGGGCCACTAACCCATTAGCTATTAAAATTAGATATCCATTCTTATTTATTTGTCTACCATTGCAAATATAGCCTCTTGCTATTGGTTTAGATAAGCGACAACTGAATTTTAGAACGTTAACAAATCATGTTTTGTAATTTTTAAAATATTTTAAAATATATATTCTTAACCAGTTTGGAATGTTATCAAAATAATTCATTCGTGAACCTCTAGGGCAACACCCTATCTATCCCATAAGAAACATGAGATACAGGTAAGGTTTGCCCCTACCATACTCTTCTCATATCATACTAATAGCTTTGATATGAGAGAGATTATGGTGGATACGTCTGATTATATTATATATCATTGTAAAACCTAACATACCATGCATTTTTTTGTTTATATGTATATATCATTGTCAAACATGACATACCATGCATTTTATCTGCAGCAACTTCAGCGGGCGGGTAACCTTTTCCTTTTTCGGTAACAATGTGGACTAGGACTGGTCCTGGAGCCGGCATGGACTTAATCTTATCGAAAACACATACAAGATCTTCAAGATTGTGTCCATCTACCGGACCAACATAGTAGAGGCCAAGCTCTTCAAACATAGAAGCCCCTTGACCACCAACCATTCCTTTTACCAGAGAGTCCATTTTTGCTGCAACTTCATGTGTTTTTTCCCCTAATTGCTTTGTTACTTCCTATAAGTTACAAAAATACATTGACCACATGATGATTACTATTTTCACAAAAGGTAACTGCGTCTAATATAACATGCTTTCATATTTTCTAATTGCCTATAACTTATTTAGTTTCTACATTTGTTCAAATGTATTTTCAGCCGCACTTATTTGATGTTGGAAGCTTAAAATGTAACTTCAACACGACCTATATATTTTTTTGTCTTGTCGTGTGATAAAAGACACAAAAAAATGTTGTGTTTGAATCAAATCATTCAATGGTCGTGAATATTAATATAATACATATTAACTTGCTTATTCTTCACCTCAAATGAATAAGGTTACTCGAATGGAGATTTGATAAAGATTTTGTTAATAGTAATTGGAAACTAAAAGTTAAATTAAACGTAAAGTTTTAGCATGTTTTAAATAACCCACTCTACATGTAAATAAAAGCATTCAAAAAACCCCTAGAACGCATTAACGTGTTTGAGTTGTTAATTTATATATTAAATATGTCATGTTTTTATTTATTAAACAAGTCATTTTCATGTTAACCCTTTTACTAAAGAGGGTTATGTTTGAGTTAGTAACCATTGGGATTTTTGCTATGAGTTAGTAATTGATGTAGATATATACCAAAACATCAAATAAAAGAAAAAAGATAATAAACCTTTGCGGCTTCACGTAGTTGGCGAAACTTTCGGCTGGTTTGAAGCCTTGTGAGGGATCGGCTGAGTGCGCCAACAGGCGGTGCGGGACCATCAATAGTGGCTGTGGGCAAGGAGACTTGCCTGTTGTCATTTAAGACAATGATGAGATTAGAATCTAGGTAACCTGCATTATTCATGGCCTCATATGCTTGTCCTGCGGTCATTGCTCCATCACCAATCACTGCAATTACATGGTTGTTCTTTCCTAACAAGTCTCTACCAACAGCCATTCCTGTTTGGGAAAAAAAAATCAAAATCATATTAAAACTTCTAACCATTTATATTCTCTTCTTAAATACTTTACGAATTTTAACTCATTTATTGATCTTTTTTAGTTTATCTAAATGGTTTTATTTATACAAATTTAAATACAAAAATTTAATTTCAATATTATGAAAAGACAAAAATGCACAAATATATGTTTCAATATATTTTGGTTATTATTTTGTTGTAATACACTTTTTAGTAACTATGATATGATGATGAATAGGATCAAGATCTCACTTTTCAAACATAGGTGGCTGAAAAAGAATAGTTTAAGTTTGATATATAAAAATATAAATAACTTTTGTTATACGTCATTAAAATGATTACTTTGTTATATTAAAATATATATAACTTTTGCCGTAAGTTATTATAATATATATTATTAACTTTATACGACATATTTTTTAAATAAAATAATATTTTAAAATAAAAAAAAATAATAACTTATTATCTAAAGCATGTGTACGTTTTAATGAAACATTTTTACTCTACTTATAGTACCCATCTAAATTACAATACACCTTAATTTATGCGCTAAAAATTGAGATCAAACTTTTCAAACCTAAGTATACTAGTATAGTATTCATTTCATTTCATTTTAAGTATCATAAAACTCATAATATAAATTTTCATAAAAAAATAGATTATTATATATTTTCAACCTGTAAATGACAATAATATCATTAAAATCTTTTGTCTTTTAGTTATAAAGTAGTTTTTGTGTTAAATAATTACAGGTAAAATTAAAAATTATACTTTTATTTTTAGAATGAACATTTAAATTGAGACAATAAAAAATGAAAAGATAGACATTTAAATTGAGACTTGGGGAGTTTATCAATGGGTTATCATTCATTGTGACTTGAAATACGTGGTATATAGGTGCGGCCCCGCAACCGTCTTTGGAGGAACGCCGGCCACCCCTTCTGGGGGCCACGATATATTGCATTTTTAGGATTGTTCTGCAAATCATTTCTTCAATTTCTTTCTTTGAACGGTTATTTTTCTTTAAATGTGCATAACATAAATAAATGGTTGGGTGCATGAAACATAAATTCCATATAATTTCTGGTGGATGTGAGGTCGATGAAAATATATATGATAAAAATTTATAATCTGTTTGGTATGAGGTAATGAAATGGACAAGAAAATGAAATGAAGGAAGGAAACAAATGGACAAAAGAATTAAATGTTTCATTCCATTCCATTATTTAGTCTGGTTACCTTATAATAATGAAATGAATCAAGACTTCTTGCAATTTGTTAGAACGGAAAAAAAACAAATAAAAGAAATACGAATCTCTAAAAACAACAAAAATACCTAGTGACGATTATGGGTCGGCCCATGGATGGGCTCATGGTTCGATACATGGGTGAATTTATGAATTGGATCATGGATCGAGAACTGAGTCGAGTCATGTTTGAGTCACAATTCAAGGAATGGGTCACAACATTGGTCAGGCCATGGTCCAGTTTATTGGTCAGGTCATGAGTCAGTTCACGGATAAGATCTTAATTCGGTTCATGGGTCGAGTCATGGGTTGGTTCATCGATTGGGTCTTCGATCGAGACATGGTTGGGTCATGGTACGAGACACCGGTAAAGCCATGAGTTAGATCATGATTTTGGTCAAGTAATGGTCCATTCCATTGACCAACCAACACATACTCTTAGAGTACATATCAAATGGACTATGATTTGGTCTAAAGTATATATAATAAATACGTCTATTATACAAAAAAATAAATTTATATTGACTTAGATTCTTTTAATATTAGTTTTTTTTTATGAGTAAACTGTAACTTTGATTCCTATGTTTTGATATCATTAATAGTTTCAGTCATATTTTAACAATTTTGGACCATGTTATTTTTATTAAAGTTACTTGAATATATATTCATTTTATTTATAAACCATTGAATGATTCATATATACCAAAAAAGGACATAATACAAACAAGAACATTATGTGCTTGTATTGACTGTGTATGCTATAAATCATTTAAGATGTAATTACATTTTGTGAATAAATTACCTAAACCAGCAGAAATGCTAGTAGAGCTATGGCCTGCACCAAAAGCATCATGATGACTCTCGTCTCTCTTAGGGAAGCCTGCAAGTCCAAACGTCTGTCGAATCGTTCTCATTCTCGACCTTCTTCCGGTCAATATTTTGTGTGGATAAGCCTGCATGTAGAAAAATGCACACGTTAAGCTATCATATTTTTACTCTAGAATTATATTAATATTACAATGTAAATACAACATTAACTAGAACCTGATGACCAACGTCCCAGATGATCTTGTCTTCAGGAGTGTTGAAAACATGATGGAGTGAAACTGTTAATTCAACAACCCCCAAGCTCGAACTCAAGTGACCGCCCGTCTTTGATACCGTATAGACGATTTCTTCTCGGAGTTCATCAGCTAATTTTACCAGCTCCTATAATTATAGAAACATTTATTTTGTTCCGTATGAAATCACAATCTAATTAACCAACTTTTCGCATATATTATAAAATAAACTACACGTGTAATTGAACTATAATTGTTTAACTTTAATATAACTTTGACTCATAATGCCCTCATGTTATTGAAAGTTTGTGGCTTTATTTGATGGGTACAATGCCTAGTACACATAGTCTGAGACTTCAACCCGTTATCTCTCGTTTTTAATTCACATGAACCAATCGGGCAATAAAGATTTTAACATATCTAAACTATATAGCCAATATTTACATCTAAAAATAAAAGAAAAGTCAAAACATTTATTACAAACATTAACGATACCTAAAAAAATAATTTGGGTTTAAATGCCTATTGAGCAAAAGAACACTACAGGTGAAGGTGTGAAGATTTTATATATGGCTGTACGTAGTGGGCGTGATACCACCCATATAACGCCCCAATAACGCCCGAAAACGCCCCCACACATAACGCCCCAAAAAAAGTAATTTTTTTTAATTATGAACTAGTTACTTTTATTTTATATTTGTATTTTTTTATGAACTAGTTACTTTTATTTTAGAGTTAAGTGCAATTTGCACCCCTGTGGTTTACATTCAAAAGCACTTTGCAACCCCGTCAGAAAACTTAGACCCTTTGCAATCCTATGCTTTCTAAAATAGATCATTTGCACCCCTTTATTAAAATTGAATGTTATTTTAAAAGATAAAGTACCATTATACCCTTTATACACATTAATAACTTTAAACAATAAAAAATTAAATAAAATGGATGAAGAATATTATGATGTTCATGCGAAGAACATATTTAGATTTGGGTAATTTGAGAGTTGGTTTCTCACTCTAAAAAACCATCACCACCAGTCCATCATCCCCTCGTCCATCGCAACCATCTCCTTCCACCATCCCTGTCAGCGTCGTTCACCGCCATCGGAGCCAACATAGACGGCTTCCCCTTCCCTTGATCTCTAAATACACGGATCTGCCCTTCTCTCTCTGAACAATCAGTTATTGGGATAGACGACGAAGAACATGAACGAGATTATTCATGACCCGAAATAGGTGTGGACGACAAATCTGGTACGATTAGATCAAAGGAAGGTGAAGATGAATCGGAACCATAATCCAAGAACGAAGATGAAGTAATCGAACACTGCAAATGAGTGATATTACTCTTTGTTTTCATGCCTTGTTTGCTAGAAATATTTCATTTTAATTATAAACTTGATCTTGTAAAGATGTAGAGTATAAATAAAGTCAACTTAAGTTTGGACTATTAGACATCACACTTGTATGCAGAATCAAACACTCGTCATCCATTTTACAGTGATTTGAGTTATTAAATTACAAAATACGATTAGTAAAAGGATAATGAAGCTTTCTTTGTTCATTTCAATTAACTTTTTTTTATTGTTTTAAATTATTAATTATTATAAAGAAAGGGTATAATGGTATTTTATCATTTAAAATAATGGTTAACTCGCGGTCAACTTAATAAAGGAGTGCAAATGACCCACTTTATGAAACATAGGGTTGCAAATGGTCTAACTTTTCCGACGGGGTTGTAAAGTGTTTTTAGATGTAAACCACAGGGGTGCAAATTGCACTTAACTCTTTATTTTTATATTTCATTAATTTTATATAGTTTAAATAATAAATAAAAAATGATTGAGTAATGATGGTGGGGCATTAACCATTACGCAACTTTTTGGTATAATGCCCATTGTCCAGTCAGCAGCCACATGACAGAAAATGCCCCCAAGGGGCATTAACCTTTACATAGAGACTAATCTCACATACCTTTATATACTTTTTTTTTTAATGGCAGTTGCACCACCAGCTAACCGGTGGCTCAGGGGAGTGTAATGACCGAGCCTAGAAGCCCAGGGCCTATACCCTGTAATGACCGAGCCTAGAAGCCCACCAACCCTTCCGAAGAGCAGGAAAGTCGGAGTCTAAGACTCGTCAACTAACCGCCCGGGGGGAAAACCATAACAGGAACCTTTAACCTTTTCTGTGTAAAACCCCTCTCCTCAAAACTAGAACCCATGACCTCTAGGAAGTCAAATGTTTTAACCCATCATTAGAATGCCGTTGGACCAAATGGTTATATATACTTATCCAAATAACTTAAAGATTCCCCCTAAAATGTGGATTATAGATATGCATGAATTTTTCATTCCATATATATTGAGTAAATCATATTCATCTTTTATATTTAGGTATATTGTTTTTCACTGGTCCCAACTATCACATGTTGTCTTCTACCGGTCCCAACTATTGAATTGGTTGTCAACGGTCCCAACTTTTATCACTTTGGTAACCACTGGTCTAGTCGTTAAATTTTTTTAACGCCATTAAGTTTTTCTCCAAATTCAATACCGATGTTATAAGCATTTTGATCGGAACGATAATATAAATCGATTGATGAAAAAGTTGCCTCGAAACGGCGCTCCGAACAACAAAATAGTGCTTCGATCGAGTGTTTAAACCTAACGGTGCATAAATCAAATGTAAAATTTTTATCGTTCAGAGAGCATTTTCGAGAAAACTTTTACATCAATCGACAAGTATTATCCTTCCGATCAAAAGGTCTAATACATCGGTCTTGAATTTGGAAAAAACTTAACGGCGTTATTGAAGTTTAACGACGGGACCAGTGGTTACCAAAGTGATAAAAGTTAGGACCGTTGACAACCAATTTAATAGTTGGGACCAGTGGAAGACAAAAGGTAATAGTTTGAACCAGTGAAAACCAATATACCTTATATTTATTTCGTGTATTTTTATGAGCCTAAGAAAGAGAAAATAGTAATGGAAAATAAATAAAAAAACTGCTGTTTAACATATTATACATTAAATATAATGAATAGGATGTGAAACATTTAATATAATGAACAGAATTTATGTATATATGTGTTTTTTTTTAATCTAAATTACGTGATTAAAATAAAGAATGTAATAAAGGTTATGTGAACACTGAACATTGAAATCTTGATAATGCTCTTTTTTTATAAAATATAAAAGAAAAATAAAATCACTCCAATCTTACAGTTTTTTCCTAATCAATAAATTATATTAGTGTTGTATATTAGAATTAGGATTAAATAGTGTCTTTACATTTACAAACTTATTATTCATTCCTTATAATTCTTCTTTGGATGAAAGAGAGAAAATTTTTTTAGTAAGAACCGTGTGAAATATTATAAAAGTTGATTAAAATGGTATTAGTTAATAGAATAAAGATATATATACGGAATAATAAGATGTGAGGTCTTTACAATGGATTCCTTAAACATATGTGAGTGAGTTAATTTGGTAAAAATTTATATAACGGTTAAGTGGTTATGACTTATGAGTGAAAAAAATTAAAAAAAATACATGGATAGAAGCTAAAGAAATAGTGAATTTAAGAAAACATATATGGATGAAGATAAAAACGGTAAATGTAATGATTATGTATAAAAATTAAGATTTAATATAAAAGAAAAAAATTAATGTTTTTTGGTATTATTTTAAAGATAAGAAAAATAATTCATCTGTGAATGCTTTCACTCAAAAGTTTTTGAGAATGAGATATAATTATAAAAACTAATCACTTTTAGTTACATTATAAATAAAAAAAAACCCACCGTGAATGTAGTATAAGTGTTAGCTTAAAAAAAAGGTAAATTATTAAAGGAATTTTGATGGAGTGTTTTATAAGTTGTTTCTTTGTGTGTCAAAGGATTTAAGTTCAACTTCTATAAATCTTTTTTTTTCAGGGATACCGGTTAAAGGTCTAGTTAATAATGATGAGACAAACAAGTTTTACACACGAGAAAGGGTTCGATTCTTGTTAACGGTTGCTACGCCGGTCTATATGAGATTTCCTCTATGAGCGCTCTGTCAAGTCAGACGCACAATCCAAGAGCTCATATGACGAGAATTACATCGGTCACAATTCATAAAAGTCACCGTTTAAAAAAAATTAAATTGTGTTACACATTTATCCATATTCTATCATCATAAACAAACAAAACATGTCACTATAAAGCAACAATACAGTCGCTAGCTTGTTATGTTGTTTTCATGTCATAAACTATGACACCACGTGATACATGAATATACGAATAGTTAAAATTGAGTTTGACCATATGTTTCAAATCAATAAATTAATTTCATGTTTCTTTTTGTAAGGCAAACTAAAAATATTAAAAAACCAATATATAATAATATAATTTTAAGATAATGATCGAAATTAATTACCTCCACGCAAAGATTTTTCATGTGAATTGGATAATTAATCGTATCCAAGATCGGAGTTTTGGGTTTATCCCCAGAATACTTGAGGCTGGTTGATGTAGTCTTATCCATTGTTGTGAGGTCCTCATGTTCATTGGTTGCATGGTCTTTTGAAACAGCTACGATTCTTAAAACCTAGCAAAACCAGATATAATTAAATGTGATCAGAAATGTAAAATATTATAAATTACGATGGTTTTAAAAAAAATTATACGGGTATTCTAATACACCTTCAAAATTTAAAAAAAGTAAATAAATTTATTTAAAAAATGCGTCCAATCTTGTTGAAGATGAAGTCGTTCCCAGCCTTTCAAATCATTCATCTCACCCACAACCACTCACAAAAACTATAGGGATGATCAGCGTGCCTTCAAATATAAAGGATTAGTATTATTTTCTTAAAACACACAAGGGAATGAGAGATGGGATAAGAAGCCTAATGTGAGAGTTGATGTGAATGTTCATTCACCCCTTATTTAGAAAACCCATATTATAACACCAAATGTTCCCTTTTATTAATTAAGGCCAAAATTTAAATGAACATATAACACTAGCTTGAAGCTAGAGCCGATAATACATGTTATAAATTTATACTTATAATATAAACTTTGATTAGATGGTTTGAAAGTTAAAAATACAATATGTCAAATAGTAATAAAATTAGGTTGTAAAAAAATACGAATCTTTAGTTTTTAAAAATTCATATGTATTTGTATATTTATAAATGCAATTTAAGTTACTTAATATAATTGTGCTAAAAGGATTTTTGAAAGTTTTATCACACTTTAATTGAATTAACACTTTTCTATTACATAAAAAAAAGTTAATACCCATAAAACTAAGTGTTTTATAAATTAGCTTGATAAAATTGTAACCATCATGTTCAAAATTTACTAAAAAAATACATGTTAACAGCTTATATGTCTACGTGTTATATTACCTTTTATTCAAAACTTGTGTATTACACAAGTATTGTTAAGATAATTTTTTCATCAGCCATTATAAAACATTACATAATTTAATCCATTTAATTAATAAATGAGCCTCTAATGTAATAAATTTTTTTAAAAGAACTCATCATTAATTACGTCAACAAGACTGGTCGTAAACAAGAAATTCTCGTGCCTTAAGTTTGGTGACAATAAAAAAAATTAAATGTTGAAGTCCTGCACTTCAAAAATATAGGAATTAGATTTAGTAAAAGTAGTTTAACTACTAAGATCAAACTGAAGATTATTTTTTTAAATCCATATAAATGCATTGAGCTTTATGTACGTCTTTAAGAACTGATGGGATGGTCAGCTAATGTATATCAAAACCTGATTCATGTTCATCAAAATTTGTTGTTAATTGTTTTAATGATCGTTAAGTTTCAAGAAAAAACATAACTATAGCCCTTGTAACTCTCTAGCTAAGAAGCACTAGTTCCACACATGTATATGTTCTAGGAGGATAGTAATTTATCATTGTTTAAAAAACAAGAAACGTATTTAATATAAAAATATCGACTCAGAAAACAAAAATGGGGAACCTTTCGCTTGTTTGATGGCATGATCGCATTGGCAGACGGATTGAGCAAACTTGAGGAAGTGTAACTATGTTGAGCTATGGGCACAAACCCACCCTTCAAAGCACCACACAAAGCCATTTCTTGGTGTGATTCAGAGAAACACACAAGAGAATATGAGAGTGCTTTGGGGTTGATTTGTATTTCTGAAAGGAGGGATTAGAGCCTTTTATAGGGCAATGGAAGAATAAGTTGTATCTGCATTTAATTTTAATTTAGATATAATTTTCATTTGGATAAGAGTCAAAATAAACCTCCTGACACGTTTGCACAAATCAATATAATACAATATATTACAAGTTTGTTTATTATTTATGAGTAAATTACCATTTTGGTCCCCGGGTTTATACTACTTCGACCATTTTGAGCGTTATGTTTTCTTTTTGTTATTTTAGCATTTGGTTTTATAAAAATTGTCATTTTGATCCTTCGGTCAATGTTTGATTGTTTTCTCTCAGATTTGTGTTAAATGACTAAAATACCCTAGTTTATTAAATTGTCATTTTGGTCTTTTTCCAAACTTATTTCTACCATAATTGGTCGTTTTTCCAACTTCCATCATTTTCGTGTTTTTCTCAACTTCTGTCATTTTGGTCTTTTTTCCAACTTTGTAATTTTGGTCATTTGCCAAACGTCGGTCGTTTTAGTCATTTTATCAACTTTCATGTTTAAAATCATCTTCACCTCAAGAAATGTCACGACAACCGCCCCACTATGACATATTCTTACACCGTCAAACATAAACAAAAGGCTAAAAAACAAATTGTATTAGTTATTGATTACTTATCGGTTTAATTATATGTTATCAAACGTCATACTCAAAATATGAATCCGGTTATGCAAAATGCCTAAAGAAACAATAAAACAGATTGAAGACTCAATTAAAAAAAATAAAATGGCTCATTATTAAAATATATAATGATCACAAAAAGATATTTATAACTCCAACTTTAAACATATTTTGTTATTAGCCACGATCTCAACCTCGGATAGAGGAGAAGAAAAAATTATAATAGATTTGAACCAACATCAAGGTTGAAACAAACTCATAAAGAGCGGGACACCCATATGTTTGTCAGCTATTAACAAATACAAGGTAAAATTGTATTTCTGTGAGTTTAAGTTTCTTTCTCAGATTTTGATATGGCAATAAAGTATTAAACGTTAAGCTTCCACACCATGTAGCAACCAAAACATTAAAGTTACACTACGTGTAGAAATAGCTAATTCACCAGACAGATTTGACAGGGCTGCTACAGAAAATGCTAACCAACCATCAGTTGTTTCAATAATAGTTGCTAAAGTGAAGCTGATAATGCGCAAGTTGAATACCAGCTAAACACTCCTCCAATAACCAATGTAAATAATCTAAAACCTTAAAAACAGGTGATCTGCAACTATGGTCAACCAGAGCATCATATGTATACATGAATCCGAGGACTAGTAAAATAGAAATATTAATCGAGAGGTATGTAAAAATAAAAAAGAAAATACACAGACCAAACTGAAAATCTATCAGTAACAATTACGAAAAATCTTTATAACAAAACACAAGTTCAATAGAGAAAAGTCGCAACAAGAAGCATAAGAAATCAAGGCGCGATGTGCAATAGGGCAGTTCCAACCATAACTGAAAATCTATCAGTTATTAGTGCTTTAACAGTCAAATAACCACATGAGCTTACTGTAAACCTTATCTAAAACTTAATCTACTAGCATACACATCAATTAACAAAACCCTAACAACAATGCAGGGACATACATACACCATCTACGGTACAATGATTTATTTGCATCGGATAATAAAATGGGAACACGACATCTACCCAATATGTGGCAGTCCAATCTTTAAAAGTCTAGAAGAATGGTATTATCCATCTGATAGCTTCTAACCATCAACCAACCACATGTAAGCTTCACTCAACACATAACACCTAGACCAGTGCTTCAACTATAAATATATATATTGAATTATTACCATAATGCAGCTATCACGTTATATCCACCATTTGAGATGTAATATGGCAATGGATGCGACTATCTTTAGTGATGCAGTGGAAACAATGGTTGGGATGAGTGGTGCCAAACTAATAACGCAAAGCTCCAGCGTAGATTTACTGACCATACATGAGGCACTAGTAAAAATCATTGGGTAGCCAACAAATTCAATACCCAAGTTAAAAAAAACCATCGGACATCAACCCTTCATGGTACAACGAAAAGAGTCACCATGCCAGCAGCTTAATAATTTACCAGGACAACTTCCATGGCAGAACCACATACCCCATAACCTCTAATAGCACAAACTAGATCCCAACTAGCTAATTCAACAAAACGACATATAGACTTTCAAAGGTAAAAAAACTAATAACCAAAGAATAATAAAACATAAAGTAAACCACCCACAATATCTATACAGTGAATGATGCAATCAACTCCATGACAAGAACCAGCTCAACAACACAACCAACAACACTTTCAACCAAAGGAAAACAAGGCAAAACCAATTAGAATTTGACTGTTTCTAGATAATTCAAACGGGTTAAATAAGATATTGTACTAAAATTCCCTTAACAAAATCATGTTGAGTCAACCAAAAAAAACAAGTTCAAATATTCAAGGGAGATGTTGGTCCAAATAACGATCAAACGTGCTTTTAATTGTCTAGATTTGATTAGATTCACAAGTTATCAATTGGTTTTACAACTTGTGATTAAGGTTGATCCAAAGACACAAAACTATAGAAAATCCATTTAGATTTGGATGAAGAATACAATGATATGGTTTGATGCTCAATAGATGTCACACCCAGACCAAACTGGTCGGGTCATGACGGACTGATATCATAATTAAGCAGCGGAAATAATAAACTAATATTAATTAAAATATATTAAAGGTTGTCCACGGGGGCATACTTCATCCCCTTTAATGTATAAACAAAAGACATAGAAATTAAATTGTCTAGTGCGTGAATATCAGTCTTAAAAACATAATATAATGACTAGTGGGCTATCTCCAAAACGATCCATGCCCTAACTCCAGTCAATGTGCTACATAACTTTCCAATCAATTACCTGAAATACATACCCAAAAATACGTCAACATAAAGTTGGTGAGCTCATGGTTTGATATAATTTATGACACTAAAACATTATATTTTATGGTGTACGGTCGACAATATATGTAGACAAACCTGTTCGGATTATACCCAACTCGAAAACAATAAATAATAGTCCCCCAACCCAAAGTGGGCTAACGTGCTCTGCTAAGCACCAACATATCATTGAACATGTGGCGTAACGGCTTTCAACCTCAGTGGGGGGTATGCCACTGTACGCGGGGGATTCCCAAAGAGTACTATTCACATATTAAAGGGCTCCTGCAAAAAGTTAATGGCTACCGAAAGTTGTACCAACGTTCGGGGACAAGTAGCAGATGTGTTACACCACAAAAAATGTAAAAAGAGTTTAAATAAATAAAGTTTAGTAGGTATGTATCAGCCCCAAAAGTATTACGTAAAAAGGGGGTTCATGAACTCACCTGTATCTTTGCTCAAGGATTTCCTAGATAATGATATGCGTGAGAGTCCTACCTCCTAGCGGACTTCCTATGTTTAGTTTAATCAAGTTAGATTCTAAAATATATAAGTCTACGTGCGTTCCATAACAGATGCGTTTGTCTTTCGGTTGTATAGTCGTCTTAGTTTTCTCGTTGGTTTGTTCTCGTTCTAACACTTCAATCCATATTCTTTCAGTTTACTTAAGTAAGCATTTTACTTATTTCTCATAAAATCAAGAAGTTTGAGTGTTGTCACTTTTAGTCCCTCAACTTTGTTATATTGACACTTTTAGCCCTAAAGTTAGGTTTTTGGTTATAACTTCCCATTTATAGGTGTGTTAGTGATGTGTATTGGTCTTATACATATTTTAGGGTTAACCTAATGGTTTTAAAGTGTTTATCAAGTTCGGGGTAGATTTCGAGTTTACCGGTTTCTCCGGTTGAAGTAAATCGCTACGTGTCGGGTTATGATTTAGGTTTTTTTGAGCTTATTTTGATCTTGGGCTCTTATATTAAGTTAAAGGGGTCTTAATTACTGTAATATATGGTGTTTTATGGTTTTTAGGTGTTTCAATTATTTTCTACAAATTATTTTAGTGCTTGTCGGTTTACGGGTTTTTAAACTTAAATAATTTGTATAAAATAATTGGTACTTCCTAAATTGTTGAAATTTTGGTTATACCTTATTTAATCAGCACCTAAGTGCTTTATAGTCCAAAAGTTGAGTTTTATGGTTCGTTGGTTGTTTTCGTATTTTAACACGTGTGTAACCGACGTATGAATGATTTATTTACAAGACATCCTTTTTAAACATTTTTATTCTTTAAAATACTTCCTTGGGTTATATATACTGTATAAAATATGGTATTTTAGATTAAAAGGTATTTTTCTATTTTTTGTGTTTTTTATCATTTGTTTAGTCTTTTATATTTAAAAATTCATAATAAATAGGTTAAACTTATAAAAATTATGAAACTTGTTGGGATACTTAGTTTTTATATTTAAAAGCTTCTGGACTTGTAAAATATCAGGTTTTTCCTGTTTCTTTAGGTTTCGTGTTTTTAACGTGTTTCATTCGGTTAAGATTACGTTTTATGCTTAGAAGGTCATTGCTAACATTTTAGGTCTTAAAATAGTTATTTTATAACCATATATGAGTTTAAGTTCTGTTATTTTTGCCCTAAGTGCCCTTAATTATTCAAAACGAATTTTTGTATTTTAATCTTATTAAACATTAAAATATTCGTAGTAATTACATTCTTTTTAGGAAAATTATGAAATTTATTTTTTAACTTTTTTTAACATATTTAAGCTACTGAGATAATAAAAATATTGTATTTTTACATTTTTGGTATTTTCGTTGTTTTGTACATTTTAGCTTCGGTTATTGTTCGATTTTTATGTTCACCCATCAACAATCAATTGTATTCAGTTATATCTATAAAATATAATAAAACAAACATATTCTTGCCATGTGTTAACCTCTCACCACACTTACCCCTTAATTGCACACATGACATAATATTACTCTTCTAAAGAGGTGAGTTGTCTTGCTCTCCATCACTTTCTCATAAGTTTTGTTTTTCTTAAAAATAGGTTTAAACTTAGATTTGAACTTTTGTATATCCATCGACGCCTTTTTTTACCATTCATCTTCTTCACAGCCGCTTTCCATTGATGATCAATCTTCACCCATTTCCATTGATGATTAATTTTCGCCTTCTTCACCACGTTTATCCATCATCGTCTTCACCTTTGATTGATTAACACAACGACCAGTAGGGCTCGACGATTATGAGAGATTCACGTATGAAGGCTGCCCAGATTAAACGATCGGTGAAGATTGCATCGTAGGAACGATTAGCGAGCCGTGGGTTTTCAAATAATAGGTAATAATTTTCCTAAACCCTAATTGATACTATTGTTGATGAAGAATTGGATTGTGTTTTGGTGACGTATTATTATTAAAATTCTCTATTTTTTGTTTTTATTGTTCTCGCCTTAATCAATCAGATCGCTAATTCGTTCTTCTTGACGTCGTTGCTATTGGGTTGTCGATGGCAGCAGAGGAACGATTAAGAGCATGTGGGTTTTCATATAACAGATCGTACTTTTCTTTCTTTCTATTAAATTGATTATTGTGTGTTTATTCATCAACCTAATTGGGTTTTTTTATTTGATTGGTCTTCATCATCACTGGTTTTGTTCAAAAACCCACTGATTTTTTTCAAAAACCCACTAAGCCATTAGAATCGTACTCAAGTGTTAAGCCATATGAATATAACTTTGGTACCCATGTTCTTTCGTATCATCTTGCATTTTGGTTCTTAGCTTGAATCTGAATGTATTTGAATGTTAACTGACAAATTTTGTTTTGACTATTGAACATTGCTTTGCAAATTTCACCCTCACTATTATTTATACTCACTTTTATTTGACATAACTATTATTAATTAGTCTTTATTTATTAGTAGACAGTGGGGGTTAAATTAGTAGGCTTCAAAGTTTCATCCTAATTTTTAAGGTCCTAATGACAGTAAGTGAATCATTTTCTTTTTAGGTATTAGAATATGTACTATTAATGAGAATGCAACACTTCTTTTCTATTTTCTGCATATGGGAAGCATTTTCCTCGAAAACTTGTAAAGGTGAATTATATAATTTAAGGAAATAAAGATCTATTGCAGATTTGAACCCAAGTCGGTTTGATGGATTGATCGTTGACAAGATGAAGGATGGTTCGATACATCAGTTTGAGGAGCTTGCAAAGCAATAGGTACTTCCAATAAAGTTGTTTTTAAGATTCAGGTTAACTGGTCGATTCAAATTATGCTTTATCGATAATGGGTCAAACTGATAAAGAGCTAAAATTACACGCAAGTTAGTGTTAGGATTCTAAATTTATTTATGAGCACTTAATACTTTTAATATGTCAATTGATAGGTGTATGACCAAGTATTTTGTTATTTCTTTTCTCTTAATATTCTAATCACTTTTTTACATTTATAATCTTTGTGAGTATTAATGTGTATGTTAGGGTTGGCTAATGAAGTGGTTATTCCACTTAGCTGGTTTCTGCTGATTTGGTATGAAACTGCATGTATAAGTAATTTTGTCTCTGCCAGTCCTTATAACTTTGGTGAGCATGTTACTTTCGCCACATGATATATAGAACAATATTGGAATTATAATGTTGATTTGATTTGACTTTATAAATTCGATATTAATGTGATTAGTTTAGTTTGGCTTGTTATGAAACTGCATGTGTAAATAATTGTGTTGAGCATTGATAGTCATATGGCAATTTCCAATCATCTGTTTTCAACCAGTCGATGAGGGATGTGTGTTTTGTTTCAAACGGGTCATATAGGTCAAATAAACAATATAACAATCCAAATTTGTGCAGTTTATTGTTGTCAAATTAGTGTAGTTTTTATGCAAATGGAGCCTCTTCTTTGACATTCTCGAGGCTTACTCTAGGCTTGACTGCACCATAGTTTATGGCTTAAACTAATTTATAATGTTTTTGTTTTGTTTACATGTTGTATGAAAATTTACTAAATGCAATGCTACAATTGTTATTCTGCAGGTACCAATAGACCTTGTGATTGAGCATTCCGTTTAGAGTGTGCAAATAGTTCTAATATGGAGTTACACCAACATGATTATCAAGAGTTTAAGAAGTATGATGACTTTATTTACTGTCAATATAAAATTGTGTGAAAGTAAGTGTGTTTTATGATATTGTTATTCAAGACATTTTCCAAAACTTCCGATTGATCACTACTAGAAAACAAGGCTAATGTAACTTTTTCAAAGCAACCATTTTTAAAAGAGTTGCATTAGAATCTAATGCAACTTCATTGAATATAAAGGTTGCATTAATAGATCTAATGCAACCTTTTTTATAAAACGTTGCAAAAATAAACTAAATTTGCAACCTTTTTATTCAAAAGTTGCAACATATAGTAAATATTGCAACTATTTTATTAAAAGGTTGCAAATTTTGTTGAAACTTGCAACTTTTTTTAATAAAGGTCGCATTTTGAAAACTTAAATGTTGCAACTCTCTTATATTTAAAAGGTTGCATTTTAGCTAAAAGTTAAACGCAAAGGGAACCATGTCATAACATTAATCAAATAGTTATCAAAAAAAACTTTCATTTAGAGTACGTAATATCAACAAGCTAAACAGTCCCATTCCATACCCATTATAGAATGAGGAAATGACCCGAAAATGATGAGATTGAATATTATTTGTTTAAACTTACCTAGCTAGCTAGCTGTATATATATAAATATATGAAATTCCTCCAGATTAATTATAAGTAATATATATTGTAGTACACGTACGCATGTACGTAATCAATTAGGTTAAAACACTATTGTAAAATAAAAAAAATGCTAGTCAATACCACAAAGTTGCATATAAATTAATAATAATACGGGGACGTGGTTTAATTTTGTTTAACCAAACTTAAACGCTTGGTTTCAATAATGAAATGGAACACACTCTAAGACTAATTAGGTTATGTATTTATATTACAATAAAAAATTTCTAACCTTGTGAGTGGTATGTCAAATTATAGTTTCACTTGATTAAATTTGCTATTTAATATGTAAAAAAAAGTAAACTGTCGATTGCAAGAATCGAACCCAAGTATTCTATGTCAAACAAATAGTATATAACCGGTGGACCAAGAAGCTGCTTTTGATTTTAATTCTACTGATGAATTTAAATACGCAAACCCACTTTTTATAATTAGGTCAGCGCAAAGAGATGTTTTCAAATATCAAACCTGATGATGAACCAGCGCCTAATCAACGAACGAACAGTGTTCAATTGCTCATCCAAACAACATGGTGATCGATCAAAAACGACAATTATGATCTTTGATATTGATCAACACCTACAAATAACTTGTGTTTGCTAACGAATTGTTCATTGGAACAGCTTGATATTGATCATCAGCGAGCGACCAGACAACTTAGGTTCTGAAATTAAACTAAGGTTAGATTTTCCAATTGATATAGTGTGTTATTTTGTTCTATGATGTACAATTGAAGCTTGATTCTATCATAATTCATTTGATTATAAACATGGGACATTGGACTAGTGTGTATTAATACAATCTAAAACAAGAAGATTGTTATAAAGAAATGGGATCTATAATTTTGATTAGTTTTGAGATTTGGCTTGTGGTTCTAATTGCAGTTTTGGTTAATAGTTTGGATGTTCATGTTAATCCCCTGTTGTAGCTACAAACTAATTTATCCTCGAAAACATGATAATTTATCCTCGAAAACATGATTTGAAATGGTTCAAATGGTTGAAATTAATATGGGTCAAATGGTTAAAGCTCAACAGGTTGAAATTCATCCAAAATGTTCTTAAATTTTCATGTTTGCTTAGTTATTTTCTGTTACAGATTTTCTTCTTCGTTGAGTTCTTGTTAGAAACATATAATGATTCATATTATATTATTTGATTAATAGTTTAAGGTGAATGAATCCCTCTTCCAAAACTACAATTATCAATTGAGCTTTGCTATGAAGTAGCACATTATGATGTTCTTGAAAATACTCAACTTTAAGTTATATTAAATCTAGTCTACTTGACACATCATAGGTTGAACCAATATTAGGGTACCATATTATTGGTGGTTAGTTTTAGTTGAAAATATACCTGGGAAAATGGTCGGATCGCATCAAGATAAGTCCAGGTTAGAATATCAGAAAGTGTTCGGGTCCAAACGGGTCAACCTAAGATATGGCCAGAATGGGTTCTGTCAAGGTGGGGTTAGGGTAGGATTAGGATGGGTCAATTCAACAAATCACGTACGTATGTGAATTATCCATTAGTTCACGTGAATTTCAAATAGAGCAAAGGCTCATAATATAAACAGGTGATACAAGGTGCATAGATCCAATCAACACTATGGTACTATAGAATAGAACTGGTATGATCTAGAAGTCTGATTTGTTTTGAGATTTGGTTTCTGGTTTATATTGCAGTTTTGATTATTAGTTTTGAGGTTTAGGTTCATTCATTGCTAGCATTGTAGGTAAAAACTAATTTGTCCAGGCAAGCATGATTTGAAACGGCTTAGATGGTGAGATGGGTCAATGGTTGAAGTCCAGCATCTTGAAAGTCATCTAACATGTTATTTTTTCATGCACTTTTTGGTTTTTAAAAGTAAGAGCATATTGACAAAAAGGTCTGAAAGTTGTTTTAAGGTCACTCGAAGATTAATAAGGGAGGGGGGGGGGGGGATTTTACATTTACAATTATGGCCTATCAAGTTACAAATTTGCATTATTTTTTTAAATACACATAGCTTGAACCCAATTCTAAAAATCACATTGATACTTTTAATGTGATATGTATATATGTGCATGACAGCAGCATTGATACTTGGGTTCTGAAATTAAACAGGTTAGATTTTCTAATTGATATAGTGTGTTATTTTGTTCCATGATGTACAATTGAAGCTTGATTCTATCATATTACATTTGATTATAAACATGGGACATTGTACTAGTGTGTATTAATACAATCTGAAACTAGAAGATGGTTACAAAGAAATAGGATCTATAATTCTGATCAGTTTTGAGATTTGATTTGTGGTTCGAATTGCATTTTTAGTTAATAGTTTGGAGGTTTAAGTTAATCCCCTGTTGTAGCTAGAAACTAATTTGTCCCTGAAAACATGATTTGAAATGGCTCAAATGGTTGAAATTGATATGGGTCAAGTGGTTAAAGTTCAGCAGGTTGATAGTCAACCAAGATGTTCTTATTTCATGTAATTTTTTGTTTTTGTAAGTAAGAATAGTTTGACCATGTGTGTATGTATTAAATCAGAGAGAATTAGCAGCAGTAGATATATCTTGTATATGTGGATTGTATCTATTTTGTACGTATGTATTTGAGGTAATTGTATGCATGTATATTGACAGTTAATTACAACAACAAATCATGTCATATATGTGCAATGTATGTATGTATTGCAGCTATAATAAGCACCAGTAGATGCGTACATATGTGGATGGATAATGTGACAGTATAGTATATATATGTGTGTTGTATCAAAACAATGATATGAATGAGTGAATGTGTCTACGTGTGTATTATATCAACTTGTATCTATTGTTTCCCTAGTTGATTGACTAGACCCTCTTGTTTTCTGTAGCTAGACTTCTAAGACTTGCATTCTGCAGCGTAAGAAAGTACTTTAGCGAAGTAGTGACAAATTATAAAGGAGCTGACAAGGATCAAAAGACGTTTAAGAGTTTTATAGCTTATCTAATAAAAGTTTCACTAGCCAAGGAGGCTACTCAGGTAGAATTTAGATTATTGTTGTACTATTGTTGTTTTTGAAATCTTAATTAGCACTTTAACAGAAGGAAGTGTTGACAACGTCTATATTATTGAAATTATGAACACCACAAAATTAAATAACTATTTTGTCTTAACAGGTTGATTTGAAGTTATGGTTATGCTATGTATTACCATTATTATTAACAAAATGACCAGGAAATAGAGTATGCATGCATCTATCGGAATATGTATGTATATGGCCTGCAGTATGTATGTATATATGTATATAAGCGTAGAGTGTGACACCAGCATATATATGTAACCATGTGTGTATGTAATAAGTCAAAAAAATTATCAGTAGTACATCTTGTATACATGGATTGTGTGTTTCTATTTTGTACGTATGTATGTGAGGTAATTTTATCCATGTATATTGACAATTAACAGCAGCAAATCGTGTCATATATGTGCAATGTATGTATATATTGGAACTAGAATCATCAGCAGTAGCTTGAACCCAATCTATGAATCATATTAATACTTTTTAAAAACTTTTGGTTTTACTTGTATCTGTTATGACCCATTAGTTGATTGAATAGGTTTAACTTAGCATGTTGATTTGGAATTATGTTTTGTTTTATTAATGTTACTATCAACAAAATTAACAAGTTTGATTTATTCCTTCTAAACCATGTTCGTTCCAATTGTTGCTATTAAATTCAGATACGTGAGACATGGGGAATGCTAGAGATTGGATGTATTTACCTAGACGATTACCTGAATTTGAAGCCGGTGTTATTGAATTCCTTAATTCTTCATTTGCTAAGGCGGCAAAAGGATCTCAAATATGTTGTCCTTGCAAACTGTGCAAAAACCGTTACTGGTATCGAAGAGATGAAGTATTTGATCATTTAAAAGGACACGGATTTGTTGATGACTACTATGTGTGGGTTTTTCATGGAGAAAACCCTGCACAAACAGGATTTTATACCATAATAGATGATAATGAAGATGGTATGCAAGACAATTTTCATGAATTATTGCATGATAGGTTTAAAGATACTATAGAGGAAACAAGTACAATACAAGGAGGTTTAAAAGAAGACGCTAAAAAGTTTTATAAGCTAGTAGAAGATGGCCAACAAGAGTTGTTCCCTGGGTGTAAAAGTTTCTCGAAGTTATCTTTCATCATCAGACTTCTTCTCTATAAGACCCTCCATGGGCTTAGTAATGTGGCATTTGATGATCTTCTAACACTTTTACAAGAGATGATTCCAGAGGCAAAACTTCCCGATAGTTTTACTCAAGCTAGAAAAATCACTAGGGATTTAGGGCTTAATTATAAGAAGATTCACGCATGTCCAAATGATTGTATGCTTTACTGGAAAGACTATGAAAATCTTGAAGTGTGCCACATTTGTCATACATCTAAGTGGAAACAAGTGAATGAGAAGCAACATAACAAGGATAAAAGTGAACATTCTACAAAATCTTCAAAAGTTCCTGCTAAAGTGGTGTGGCATTTTCCTTTAAAACCGAGGCTACAAAGACTTTTTATGTGTTCAGAAACAGGAAAATATATGACGTGGCATGATGAAGGACGTCCTAAAGATGGAAATTTGAGACATCCTGCAGATGGGCAAAGCTGGAAGGAATTTGACTCTCTGCATCCTCGATTTGCAAAAGAAACTAGAAATGTGAGGTTAGGTCTGTCAAGTGATGGATTTAATCCATTTGGAACAATGAGCATTGCTCATAGCACTTGGCCAGTTGTGTTGGTGAACTACAATTTGCCTCCATGGATGTCATTAAAACCGGAATACTTTATGTTGTCTTTGTTAATTCCTGGACCCGAATCTCCAGGTAACAACATAGATGTTTATTTACAACCTTTGGTTGAAGAGCTTAAAGAACTGTGGATCGAAGGTTCGGAGACATACGACAAATCTAAAGATGAGACCTTTAAAACGCATGCAGCCTTAATGTGGACAATTAGTGATTTTCCAGGTTACTCAATGTTGTCGGGTTGGAAAACAAAGGGAAATTTTGCATGCCCATGTTGTAATCATGAGACTAGCTCACTTTACTTGAAGCATAGTAAGAAAACATGCTATATGGATCACCGTAGATTTCTAGATGCTCAACATCCATGGCGACGTAATAAGAATGCTTTCAATGGGAAGATTGAGAAGAGGCTCTCTCCAAAACCTCTATCAGGTGTTGAAGCTTTGAATGAGTTGTATAACTTTAAAAATATCTTTGGAAAGACACAAAAGAAGAAAAATGATAGCACTTGTCCCTGGAAGAAAAGGTCAATATTTTTTGAATTGCCGTATTGGCAATTCAATAAATGTCGTCATAATCTTGATGTTATGCACATTGAAAAAAATATATGTGATAATGTGATAGGGACCTTGTTGGATATTAGTGGGAAGTCAAAAGATCACCCAAAAGCTCGACTTGACATATTTGAACTTGGTATCAAAGAAAGCCTTCAACCTGTACTTTCTGGTGACGGTAAGCATATTACCATCCCGAATGCATGTTTTTCAATGACTTCAAAGGAGAAAGTTAACTTTTGTCGTGTTCTGAAGGAAACAAAATTACCTTATGGGTTTGGGTCTAATATAGCGCGTTGTGTGCATTCTTCGGAAAAGAAGTTTTCAGGTTATAAGAGTCACGATGCTCACATCTTTTTGCATTACTTGCTTCAAGTTGCTGTCAGAAAATCATTACCAAAGCATGTTGCTATCCCTTTGATTAGGTTGGGTGTATTTTTTCGGAACCTATGCAGCAAGGTAATTAAGCCTGAAGACCTTGATAAATTACAGTTAGAAATTACACAAACATTATGTGAATTTGAGAAAATATTCTTGCCCACCTTTTTTGATATAATGGTGCATTTACCTATCCACTTAGTAAATGAGATTAGGCTTGGGGGACCCGTTCAATATAGATGGATGTTCTTTATGGAGAGATACTTGTGCAAGTTGAAGTCATATGTACGGAACAAGAACCGACCAGAGGGATCCATAGCAGAAGGCTACTTGATTGAAGAATGTTTGACTTTTTGATCACGTTACATGCATGGAGTAAATGCAAACCTTAATAAGGATGCAAAAGATAATGATGATTTAGAGGGAGAAAACAAACTAGATGAACCAGTATTCGTGAATGGTGGACATCCTTTAGGAGGTAAAAAACGAAGACAAGGCGCGGTTTTCACTTTAGATGTTCCTATAATGGAACAAGCGCATCGATATGCCTTATTCAATTCCGATTGTGCAGAAGTTAATGATTATATCCAGTAAGTAACGAATTCATATTATTTTTTTCCTTCAAATTATATGTTAGTATTAGTTATTTCATTTTTATGACATATGTGTGTAAATGGTGTTGCAGTGAGCATGAAGCCTATCTTGAACATCAACCCCGACAAACTCGATGGGAACAAGCACAAAACCATAGCCACGAGTTCTCCAATTGGTTCAAAGACAAAGTAATAAACAATAATGTTCCGGATCATATTTTTTGGCTTGCTAAGGGACCCAGTCTTACATCCAAAAGATATTATGGGTATTATGTGAATGGATATAAGTTTCATACTAAAACACGAGATGTTAAATGTAAAACTCAAAATAGCGGTGTTTCAGTTACAGCTTTAACTTCTAGCTTTGCAAGTTCGCGGGACAAAAATCCATCAGTTGGGAGTGTTGACTATTATGGCAGAATTTTGGACATATTTGAACTTGACTATTGGTCAAAGTTTAGAGTTGTATTATTTCATTGTGAGTGGTACCAAGTTGAGAAAGATGATTTTGGATTAACATGTGTTAATATGAAGAAGTCGTGTTGTTCAAATGATCCGTTTGTCATGCCTTCCCAAGTGAAACAGGTGTTCTATGTGCCAGACCCTGTTGTAGATGGTTTGCATTATGTTGTCAAAACAATTCCAAGGGATGTATATGACTTCGATGAAGACAATAATGAAACTGATGGTGAGTTCTATTGGTGTGAGGCTGATGAAGATACGTTGGGTTCTAGTGCACAAGCTAGTGAGCAAGAGACTCGTTTGTCAAGAGAAGATATCCCTCCTCTTGTGGTTGACGCAAGTACAAAATTAGATGCCATGAATGAAGTTGACGCTGAGAATGGTGATGATTCTGATAATGATGATACAATATGGGATTGGATGCACGCGGATGAAGATGATGATAACGGAATTATTAAGGTACCAAAAATATGTTCATGTTTTTGCAAGTTCAAAATGTTGTTACAGACTTGTTTGACTTTTTTCTATAAATGGTGTTTCTGTTTCTGTGGATTGATTTTTGCTCTCAAATATTTCAGTGACCAAGCTAAATACTCAACTTAGAAAGATCTAGCCTTATGTTGATCAAGTCAATATTGCAAGGGTGTTGATGATGTTGGCTTTTCTTTCTATAATTCAAGTGAGTTTATATTATTATAAGAATAGAAGCGGTCATTTTAATCTTAAATGTATGGAAATACAGACCTGTTGGAACTTTTATGTCAAACATGGTGATGCATTTTACGATTCAAGGGTAGATCATGATTATTTTTAGTTCTATGATTCAGCTTTAAGAACAAATTTGACCTCAAAAGTCAAACAATGCTACATAGTTGTTAATCGCTAGGCAAACTAGCCAACTAGTGTTTTAAAGATTCTCTAAATGGTTGTCTAATGTTTTCATTGACTTTTGAAAGTCAAGGCTGTTATTAACTAGGCATACTAGCCAACTAGTATTTTAATTGACTTTTAAAATTAAAGGATGTTGATAAATAGTATATATATTGATGTTCTCTACTTGACTCTCTAAAACTTCTAAATAAATTACAACAGGTTGATATGAATTTGAAGGATTGGTTTTGTTGTTCCAACCATTTAACTAAGTTACAACATGTAATATAAAAAAATGTTGTGCTGCTCACGTTTATCTCAATGAGCATCTCATGAATTCCTATTTACTTATGCTTCTTTGCAGTACCCTAGTTGAATGGTGTTGCAAATGATGTGGGAATGCTTCAAGAAGCTAACACTGGAATTGGATTTAGTAGTGTTGAAGGAATGGAGCCAGCTAATTAACCAACCTTTTTAACGTGTTGCATTCTTTTTGTTCTAATTGTTTTTTTTTAACCACAATAGGTTCGGATGGTATGTTTAGGTTGTTTTGAGACATTTTTACTAAAAATTGAATGTTATAGCTTCATAATGCATGTTTGGGTTGTTTTGACCGATATGAACTAAAAAATAGGTATTTCTACTACATTAAGCTTGTTTGGGTGGTTTTGACCCATTTGAACCAAATTTGTATTGTTGTAACTTAATAAGATAATTTTCGGTCGTTTAACCCATTTATATTATAATGGTATTATGAAACATACATAACATGTGTTTGTGTTTCGTTTTGACCCGTTTGAACTAAAACTGGGGTATTTTAGCTACATTAAGCATGTTTGGGTGCTTTTGACCCATTTGAACTCATTTTTGTAATAGTATTACTTCATAATGCATGTTTGGGTTGTTTTGACCGATATGAACTAAAAAATAGGTATTTCTACTACATTAAGCTTGTTTGGGTGGTTTTGACCCATTTGAACCAAATTTGTATTGTTGTAACTTAATAAGATAATTTTCGGTCATTTAACCCATTTATATTATAATGGTATTATGAAACATACATAACATGTGTTTGTGTTTCGTTTTGACCCGTTTGAACTAAAATTGGGGTATTTTAGCTACATTAAGCATGTTTGGGTGCTTTTGACCCGTTTGAACTCATTTTTGTAATAGTATTACTTCATAATGCATGTTTGGGTTGTTTTGACCCATTAGAACTAAAAAATGGGTATTTCTAATACATTAAGCTTGTTTGGGTGGTTTTGACCCATTTGAACCAAATTTGTATTGTTGTAACTTAATAAGATATTTTTCGGTCGTTTAACCCATTTAAATTATAATAGTATTATGAAACATACATAACATGTGTTAGTGTTTCGTTTTGACCCGTTTGAACTAAAACTGGGGTATTTTAGCTACATTAAGCATGCTTGGGTGCTTTTGACCCATTTGAACTCATTTTTGTAATAGTATTACTTCATAATGCATGTTTGGGTTGTTTTGACCGATATGAACTAAAAAATAGGTATTTCTACTACATTAAGCTTGTTTGGGTGGTTTTGACCCATTTGAACCAAATTTGTATTGTTGTAACTTAATAAGATAATTTTCGGTCATTTAACCCATTTATATTATAATGGTATTATGAAACATACATAACATGTGTTTGTGTTTCGTTTTGACCCGTTTGAACTAAAATTGGGGTATTTTAGCTACATTAAGCATGTTTGGGTGCTTTTGACCCGTTTGAACTCATTTTTGTAATAGTATTACTTCATAATGCATGTTTGGGTTGTTTTGACCCATTAGAACTAAAAAATGGGTATTTCTAATACATTAAGCTTGTTTGGGTGGTTTTGACCCATTTGAACCAAATTTGTATTGTTGTAACTTAATAAGATATTTTTCGGTCGTTTAACCCATTTAAATTATAATAGTATTATGAAACATACATAACATGTGTTAGTGTTTCGTTTTGACCCGTTTGAACTAAAACTGGGGTATTTTAGCTACATTAAGCATGTTTGGGTGCTTTTGACCCATTTGAACTCATTTTTGTAATAGTATTACTTCATAATGCATGTTTGGGTTGTTTTGACCGATATGAACTAAAAAATAGGTATTTCTACTACATTAAGCTTGTTTGGGTGGTTTTGACCCATTTGAACCAAATTTGTATTGTTGTAACTTAATAAGATAATTTTCGGTCGTTTAACCCATTTATATTATAATGGTATTATGAAACATACATAACATGTGTTTGTGTTTCGTTTTGACCCGTTTGAACTAAAACTGGGGTATTTTAGCTACATTAAGCATGTTTGGGTGCTTTTGACCCATTTGAACTCATTTTTGTAATAGTATTACTTCATAATGCATGTTTGGGTTGTTTTGACCGATATGAACTAAAAAATAGGTATTTCTACTACATTAAGCTTGTTTGGGTGGTTTTGACCCATTTGAACCAAATTTGTATTGTTGTAACTTAATAAGATAATTTTCGGTCATTTAACCCATTTATATTATAATGGTATTATGAAACATACATAACATGTGTTTGTGTTTCGTTTTGACCCGTTTGAACTAAAATTGGGGTATTTTAGCTACGTTAAGCATGTTTGGGTGCTTTTGACCCGTTTGAACTCATTTTTGTAATAGTATTACTTCATAATGCATGTTTGGGTTGTTTTGACCCATTAGAACTAAAAAATGGGTATTTCTAATACATTAAGCTTGTTTGGGTGGTTTTGACCCATTTGAACCAAATTTGTATTGTTGTAACTTAATAAGATATTTTTCGGTCGTTTAACCCATTTAAATTATAATAGTATTATGAAACATACATAACATGTGTTAGTGTTTCGTTTTGACCCGTTTGAACTAAAACTGGGGTATTTTAGCTACATTAAGCATGTTTGGGTGCTTTTGACCCATTTGAACTCATTTTTGTAATAGTATTACTTCATAATGCATGTTTGGGTTGTTTTGACCGATATGAACTAAAAAATAGGTATTTCTACTACATTAAGCTTGTTTGGGTGGTTTTGACCCATTTGAACCAAATTTGTATTGTTGTAACTTAATAAGATAATTTTCGGTCGTTTAACCCATTTATATTATAATGATATTATGAAACATACATAACATGTGTTTGTGTTTCGTTTTGACCCGTTTGAACTAAAATTGGGGTATTTTAGCTACATTAAGCATGTTTGGGTGCTTTTGACCCGTTTGAACTCATTTTTGTAATAGTATTACTTCATAATGCATGTTTGGGTTGTTTTGACCGATATGAACTAAAAAATAGGTATTTCTAATACATTAAGCTTGTTTGGGTGGTTTTGACCCATTTGAACCAAATTTGTATTGTTGTAACTTAATAAGATATTTTTCGGTCGTTTAACCCATTTAAATTATAATAGTATTATGAAACATACATAACATGTGTTAGTGTTTCGTTTTGACCCGTTTGAACTAAAACTGGGGTATTTTAGCTACATTAAGCATGTTTGGGTGCTTTTGACCCATTTGAACTCATTTTTGTAATAGTATTACTTCATAATGCATGTTTGGGTTGTTTTGAACCATTTGAACTAAAAAATGGGTATTTCTACTGCATTAAGCTTGTTTTGGTGGTTTTGACCCATTTGAACTAAATGTGTATTGTTGTAACTTAATAAGATATTTTTCGGTCGTTTAACCCATTTAAATTGTATTGGTATTATGAAAATACATAACATGTGTTTGTATTTCGTTTGACCCTTTTTAACTAAAATAGGGGTATTTTAGCTACATTAAGCATGTCCGGGTGCTTTTGACCCGTTTGAACTCATTTTTGTAATAGAATTACTTCATAATGCATGTTTGGGTTGTTTTGACCCATTAGAACTAAAAAATGGGTATTTATACTACATTAAGCTTGTTTGGGTGGTTTTGACCCATTTAAACCAAATTTGTATTGTTGTAACTTAATAAGATATTTTTCGGTCGTTTAACCCATTTAAATTGTATTGGTATTATGAAAATACATAACATGTGTTTGTATTTCGTTTGACCCTTTTTAACTAAAATAGGGGTATTTTAGCTACATTAAGCATGTCCGGGTGCTTTTGACCCGTTTGAACTCATTTTTGTAATAGAATTACTTCATAATGCATGTTTGGGTTGTTTTGACCCATTAGAACTAAAAAATGGGTATTTATACTACATTAAGCTTGTTTTGGTGGTTTTGACCCATTTAAACCAAATTTGTATTGTTGTAACTTAATAAGATATTTTTCGGTCGTTTAACCCATTTAAATTGTATTGGTATTATGAAAATACATAACATGTGTTTGTATTTCGTTTGACCCTTTTTAACTAAAATAGGGGTATTTTAGCTACATTAAGCATGTTCGGGTGCTTTTGACCCGTTTGAACTCATTTTTGTAATAGTATTACTTCATAATGCATCTTTGGGTTTTTTTGACCCATTTGAGCTAAAAAATGGGTATTTCTACTGCATTAATCTTGTTTTGGTGGTTTTGACCCATTTGACTAAATTTGTATTATTATAACTTAATAAGGTATTTTTCGGTCGTTTAACCCATTTAAATTGTGTTGGTATTATGAAACATACTTAACACGTGTTTGGGTGGTTTTGACCCGTAATAAAATATAAAATAGAGTATTATAACTACATTATGCATGTATGGGTGGTTTTGACCCGTTTGAACTATTTTTGTATTAATATTAACTTCATAAAGCATGTATGGGTTGTTTTGACCCATTTGAACTAAAATATGATGTATTGCTACTAATTAAGCTTGTTTGGGTTGTTTTGACCCATTTGAACTAATTTTGTATTAATATTACTTAATAAGGTATTTTTTGGTCGTTTATCCCATTTAAACCAAAATTCGACTAATATAACTTCATGTTGCATGTTTCGGTCGTTTCAACACCATTAAATTAAAATGGGATTGTGAAACATACTTAACATGTGTTTGGGTGGTTTTGACCCGTAATAATATATAAAATAGAGTATTATAACTACATTATGCATGTATGGGTGGTTTTGACCCGTTTGAACTATTTTTGTATTAATATTAACTTCATAAAGTATGTTTGGGTTGTTTTGATCCATTTGAACTAAAATATGAGGTATTGTTACTAATTAAGCTTGTTTGGGTTGTTTTGACCCATTTGAACTATGTTTGTATTAATATTACTTAATAAGTATTTTTCGGTCGTTTATATCATTTAAACCAAAATTCGACTAATATAACTTCATGTTGCATGTTTCGGATGTTTAACCCGTTTGAATTCATTTTTTACTATACTGTAACTACCTTAAGCATGTGTGGGTTGTTTTGACACGTTTGTCTTAGATTTAGATATTTGTTTCATCATTTCAACCCCTTTGAATTAGAATTGGATTACGATACATACTTAACGTGTGTTTGGGTCGTTTTGACTAAAATTGGGGTATTATAATTACATTAAGCTTGTTTGAGTTGTTTTGACCCATTTTTAACTAAAACCGGGGTATTATAACTATCGTACTTGACGTCTTGACTAACATTTATACACCATCATTTGCTCTAAAACAAAAACTATAATTTGTTATTATGTATATTTTAAAAAAAATTGTCATTTGCTTAAGACCTATACAAGTTAAAATAATTAAATGAACATATAAGTTATAATTCAAATATTTTCTTATTAAAATAAAGCTCTTCTACTTCCTGTAACAAAACCGACTCCTAACTGGCTGCAATCTTCAATCCACGATTACCAACTGCTGCTGCCATCTTCAATCTACGATTCTCTGCAATCTTCACACTCCAATCTGAAACCGTTCGACCAACAGCTGCAATCTTCGCTCTTCAATCCACTGGTATATGTTCTTCACCATGATTCAGTTTTCTTTGTTCAA
This sequence comes from Tagetes erecta, assembly GCA_030867185.1. Taxonomy (NCBI): domain Eukaryota; kingdom Viridiplantae; phylum Streptophyta; class Magnoliopsida; order Asterales; family Asteraceae; genus Tagetes; species Tagetes erecta. The sequence continues at coordinate 56,995,053 of CM061488.1, forward strand.
AACATTTTGAAAACTACAACATCAATACGATTTTTAGTTGTGATTTCTGCTAAATGGCTTAACCCTAATTCAATGATTAAACTGTGACCCATATGTGCTGTTCTTGATCTTGTTAAATCGTTCAACTGAATTAAAAACTACAATTCTATCTAAATCTTAGACAACAGTTCAACAATATAAGTGCAATTTTCATGGGTTTAACTGAATTTTCAAAGCATATAATTTATCATATCGATTGATATTGTTATGCTTCAAAATATTTCTTGTGCATATGGATTAATAGTCAAAACTGAGTTTCTGATCTGAATGGTTTAATTGAAGATGCTAGTATATAGATTGTGTTTGTTACACTGTTTAATTAAGATCGTTTCAATGTGTGAGTTATTTAGATAGTGTTTGTTGTGACTGTCATATTTCAATCTCTTTCAATGTGTGATGTGATTCTGATTTCAACAAATTGTAAGACCAATCATACAAATAAATATGAACTGCAGTTTGTTTTATATATATGGGTTGTATTTTTTAACTGCAGTTTTATATATAAAGATTGCATTTCTTAACTGCAATTTTTCTTACACTATTGCAGTTTTTTTTCATATATAGGCTGCAGTTTTTTATATATATGTAGTGCAGCGTTTTTAAATAAATGGGCTGCTGTTTTTTTATATTTCGGGTGCAGATTTTTTAGTATGTAGTGCAGTGTTGTAATATACATGGACTGCAGTTTTATGTATATTGACTGCATCTTTTATGTATATTGACTGCATCTTTTATGCTGTATATATAAGTGCTAGGCTGAAATTACCCTCACGATAGCAACAAATTGTGATAAACCATTTTAAAAGTAAAAGAAACTCATTAGCATTGCGTAATTCATTTCCAATTGTACATATAGTTAGTGATATTAGTAATTTAACATGAATGACACCCTTCTACCTCTTTAAGCTAAACCATCACCTACTTGTCCTTGTTATTTGAGCGAACATCAACTAAATCAGCCCAACGTATCTCCTTTAAAATCAAATTAGTGACCCTTCCCCGCCACTACATAAGTACATAACCAAACTAAAGCGTGTGTGCTTTGCTTATGTATGCTTTTTATTTTAAGATGATACTATTTGCATATGTGTGTTGTTTATAACTACCGTTTATGTATATGCTTTCAGTTTGATGCTACTGTTTGTTGATGATAAATGTTTACTTGCTGATCTAATATACTTCAACTTTACATAAACGTATATAGCTAATGCTTGTTGATGTGATTCTGATTTCTACAAATTCTAAGAACAATCATGCAAATAAATATGAACCGCAGTTTTTTTTATATATGGGTTGCATTTTTAACTGCAGTGTTTATATATAAAGACTGCATTTCTTAACTACATTTTGCTTTTACACTACTGCAGTTTTTTTTCATATATAGGCTGCAGTTTTTTATATATTGCAGCGTTTTTAAATAAATGGGCTGCTGTTTTTTTACATTTAGGTTAATAGACTGCAGTTTCATAAGTGTTAGATACCATTATAGGGAGTTTTAGTCCAGATCATGGCATATGATAAAGTTCATACATACCATTTTTCTGCTGTAATGTCACGTTGATCATAGAATACACTCAGAGGTACTTAACAACTACTTTCATATATATATTGACTGCATTTTTTATAATGTATGTATATAGTGCTACACTGAAATCACCCTCACGATAGCAACAAAGTGTAATAAACCGTTTTAAAATTGAAAGAAACTGATTGGCCTAGCGTAATTCATTTCCAATTGTTCATACAGTTAGTGATATTAGTAATTTAACATGAATGTCTAATTTTTGTGAAACTGGATATTGAGTAGGTCTATGGCAAACAGAAGTAAGCAAAATCAAAGCAAACAAACACAAGTCAATGATTATGAGAGAGATAGGCTATTAAGGGTTCAAGAAAACAAAAAAAGGATGCATGATTTGGGCTTGAAAAAGATTTCAAATTCTTTGACAAGTTTGGTTGAAACTCAAAAGTTAAAGAAGAAAAAGGTGAAACCAACATCCAATAATGCGAGAGATGTCGACTATGTTCTTGATGATGAAGAAAGTGAGGAAGATTACATAGAAGTTGATACAAGTACTCAAGTATCCAAGAAGGTAATTAGATTATGAAGTTTTGATATATTATATTTTATAATAGTCGTTTTCTAATGAAGATAAAAATTTATTGTATAGCAACATCGCCCAACATTTATTGCACCACTGTCCATCAATAAGATTGCTAATCTAACAAAGCGGAATCGAGTGATTGCCCCAAAGGTCTCCCGAGAGTTTCAATTAGATTCAAATGCAACAAAGAAGAACCGATGTAGAGCAGCCACTACTATGGGTGAAATAATCTTAAAAAAGCAAAAGGATGTATTGAAAAAAAAGCCAACAATACCTAATTGTACTAAACGAGGGTCAAAGAAACAATTAGGTCTGGTTGATGAGTATGATGGCGAGGATGAAGGGATATTTCAAGGTATTGTTTAGTTGATTATAAAGACTATTTAGCTTAAACTACCCTTTATATTAATTTACACCTTTTTGCTTTTAGATGATGATAGAATTTATATGGAACTAGATGGTTTAGAAAGCAGTGATAGTGAGTGGGATATAATGAGAAAGGAAGGTACATGTGCTTAATGATCCAACTATATATTTGTTTGTTGTTTTTATATTTTTGTTATTGCTACTTATCGATAGCATTATACTTAATATGAAAAGATGGTGTTGATCAAGAAGAAGACTATGAAGACATGGAAGATACAACAATGGAAAATAATGAAAATGAGGCACAAATGACTGATAGCAACGACGAAATGGAAAATGGAGGCGATGTGCAATTCCAAAGCTTTGGTTTAGAACAAGTCCCCATATTACCAAACGCCATAGGTTTGATTTAACTAATTATACTAAGTTTTTGGCTTGTTATTGATTAACTATACTATGTGTATGTGTATTTTAATGTGAATTCAGAAACTTCAAAAACCAAAAAAAGAGGTCCAACAATGTTGCATGCTCTGCACACGCGGAAAGTTAACGAGCGTGAGGTCATTATATGTAATGAATTTGGACAGCCGGTTGGACCAGAGGAGAAAGGGGTGGTCGGAAAGTTCTCTAGATTTTTGGGTACAATAGCTCGTAATCATAGCTATGCGCCATTAATCTATAGTACGTGGCATAAGGTGCCACATAAAGATAAGTTATGGGAGTATGTGTTGGTAAGGCTTCAGTACTTTCATTTCTTCTATTTGTTATGTTTTCATTTTCTAACAAAACTCTAAATTTTTTCAAAGGAAAAATACGATGTACCCGAAGCTGCAAAAAAATGGGTTTTAAAGACTGTTGGACATGCGTACAAGGTGCACAAAAGTCGGTTTAAGAGTAAACACTTCTATCAATATAAGGACAACAAAACAAGATGGAAGAACCGACCACAACACATTCCAGAAGGTGACTTCTCTCATTTGTTGAGGTTATGGAATAATAAAGATGTGGAGGTAATTAAATTTATAGATATGATATCTTTATTAATAGTATTTTCTATTTAGAGTTATCTTTAGCTTAGTTGTTTATTTTAATGTGTATTCAGAAACGTTGTTTGCGGGCTAAGGAAATACGTATGTCACAAAAAAATATGCACACCGCCGGTCCAAAAAGCTTTGCTAGGATTCGTGACAAGCTGGTAAGATGTCTTTCTTTTGCTCTGTTTTTTTTACTCTTCAAGTGTTTATTTTTTATGAGTTAATTATACGATTCGTCCTTGTGGTTTCATCTAAACTTCGAATTCTTTGTTTGACTTTTATGAGTAAATCAACGGGTTGGGTAAAGCACTGAAAGTTTGTTGGTTCAAAATATATGCAAAATTGTTATTAAAAAGAGTGCAGAGTTTCTCTCCAAACATTGCCTAATTGCTTTAAAAATGTGCATATTTTCTATTAAGAATCGTACTTCATTTTTGTTGAGGTCGAAAATCTTTGCAACAATGTGTGGAATTGCAAAAACTACTTAGAATGTATAAATCTCGTCATGTTTATTATTTGATTATGTGTGATTCATTATATATGTGTCATCCACACATCTTTTTTTCATCTACACATCTTATAAATGTGATCATTTAATCTTGTTGTTATTGTTATAATGTTATATAGAATATTCTTCTATACAACATCATAAGCTGCTGTACATCCAATCTATAACACTAATTAAAATGCACATCCATCTATAAACGTGCACAATGAATCTGCTTTGCTGCTACTGTTGCACACTGCTATTCATTTTCACTCACACATCTTCAATCTACTACTGCCATAACAACTACTCATGATAGTTTGATGTTGTTGTTCATGATAGATCTTGCTACTGCATGTCATGACAGATGATGTTCATGATCATGATCAAACTTGAATTTCACCCGCACATCTTTATGCACTTTAAAATCAACAGATGTACAACATCACATGCCACATCATAATCATTATTGTTGTTGCTGTTTGCACATAATCTGCTACACATTCATTTGCTAATCTGGTAATTACTATAAGTTGATGTGAATACATATGATCATTGATAATCATTATTGTTGTTGCTGTTTGATCATGAGCTGTTGATATATTGGTTATGTGCTTTCTGTCCTGCAACTGCTGTTTCACGATGTTGCTGATCTGCATCATTAATCTGCAGCTGATTCATTTCTTTTATTTAGTTTGAGATGTGTGGATGAAACCAGCCGTAGATCTTTATATTGACTTCATATATCTGCTCCTTGCTGCGTATGTTGTTTGCACATGATATCATGATTTGCTGCTTCATTAATAGTTGTTGCTGCACATATTATCATTATTATATGTGCTGCTATCATGTATATGCACCTTTCATTCATCCTTATGATTCATCAGAGATCTCTATAACTCATTCACAATAAGTTGCTTCATTAATCTTCAGTCATGATCTTTCTTGAACATGATCATATGCTGATTAGATCTTTTTTATATGGTCATCATGTTATAATATGTTGTTGATCATGTTTCTTTGTAGCATCCGCACATCAGATACTTTTACCCACATATCTCTATGTAACTTGACATGATCATGACTTGATATTATGATGACAATGACTATAATCTTGTGTAACATATGTAAACATCACTTGATCATCATCATCATATAATCATTACATTACTTGATCTTCGTTGACTTTCATTGATTTTCTCTATTTGGCAAGTTAATAATCTTATAATAAAACCAACAATTGGATTATGATACTTACTTAATGTGTGTTTGGGTCATTTTGACCCGTTTGAACTAAAATTAGAGATTTATAACTTCATAAAGCATGCTTGGGTTGTTTTATCGATGTATGTTACATGCTTACAGAGAAAAGAAGACCCAAACAATGAAGTACCTAGTTTAACCCAACTATTTGAACATACACGTAAAAGGACTGAAGGGCATACGTATCTTGATACATATGATGATACTGCAAGGAAAATTGTAAGTTCTTTCTACTTTTTCATCTCATGATATTTACTTATCAATATTTTAGTAAATCATAGTTGATGACCACCTTAGGATATGCATTTGTTAATATGATTAATGTAGTAGTTATTTTCTATAGAATCATTTCAAATACCCATGTATGTTGCAATGGAAAAGCATGACTCACCCGCTACTCTTGACCCATATGCAATAATAGAAAAAGTTTACTCCATTGCTACTTTAACATTTCCAATAAACCAAGTTGTATGCATCTTTAAACCACAACTAAATACTTTGCACTCTCTTTGTTGCGATGGGTTGTTTATGCAACATATATAGATTGTATGCAATGTTTTCTACTGAATTTTTAGAACACTGCACACAGTTTTACTGCATTTTTTACTAATTTTCTTAGCGATGTTTTTACTAAAATATTCTGCACTTTTGGCACTGTTTTTACTGCATTTTCACTGCTGTTTTGCTGCACATTCACTGCATTTTTTTTACTGATTTTCACTGCACTTTTGAGTGCAGTTTTACTGCTGTTTTTACTAAAAAAATCTGCATGTTTACTGCACTTTTAGCATTGTTTTTACTGCATTTTAAGTGCAGGTTTACTGCACATTTACTGCAATTTTTACAGTTTCACTGCACTTTTAACTGCAGTTTTACCATTGTTTTTACAAACAAAAAAAGTCTGCATTTTTACTGCACTTTTAGCAATGTTTTTACTGCAGTATTACTGCACATTTACTACAATTTTTACTGCAGCTTTTATTTTCTTTTTACACGATCTTAGCTGCAGTAAAAACGTTGTCAAAAAAATCCGGTGTTAATAATAAATGGATTTTACTTATTAGTTGGTGTCTACACAATAATTTCTTATTTTCTTTTGAAGGAACAAATGAAAAATTACAAATCTCCAGAAGATGGAAGCGCTTTGGTCGATCCTTTTACGGTTGTAATGAACAAGGAACATGCCGGCTATGTTCGACTTTATGGCAAAGGTGTAACTAAAAAAATGGTGAAAACACTAGATGGTGGTGAGGAACCATACATGATTTCTGGTGGACTTATGGAATCACTCAAAGCGAGCATTGAAGTTGAAAAAACACAATTACTTGAAATGCGAAAAGAAATGGAAGAGGACCATCAAAGAAAAAAAGCAGAGCTAGAAGCTATGAGGATTGATTTTAACAACGAACGAGCAAACTTAGAAGCTAAAATGCGGGATATAATGGAAAACCGACTTGCCGGAGTACGTTAGGATCTTAGAGACGAGAATGAGTTTTCGTTACTTTTTATAACCGTAGTTGTTTAACTTTGTTTTGATCATCTTGTTATTTTGAAGTTGAATGGTATACGATTGTCTATTATATTTATCTTTATGTTACTATTATGTTGGTTTAATAGAGATATTATTACATATTAATTGAATTTTTAGCATTTCAAGCAATTAGCTAAAGAGTTACATTTGCTTCTAAAAAAGGTTGCATCAATTGTATCTATAATCATAAAAATGTTGCATTTTATATAAAAAAAGGTTGCATTTTGCTATTATATATATAAATGTGGTTGCATTATAGTGAACCAAAGGTTGCATTTAAGATAGCAAAGGTTGCATTTGGTTCTTGTAAAAGTTACATATATAAGTAAAAAAAAGGTTGCCTTAGCATACAAAAAGGTTGCATCCTAAAAGGGTTGCATTTGAAGTCTAAATGTAACCCTTTCAAAAAAGGTTGCATTATCTAATAAAATGGTTGCTTTAGATCTAATGCAACTTCGCCTAATGCAGCCCCCAATAAAAGGTTGCATTAGACCTAATGCAACTTTTTCAAGGACTAATGCAACATTTTACAAGGGTTGCACTAGACTCATTTTCTTGTAGTGGATGTGGGCTATTAATTCAAATTTTAAATTTAAAATCCCTAATGCATCCTACTCTTTCATTAAAAAGCCTTTCATATACTTCTTTTTTTCTCATTCTCGGAAAAAAAAATCATGGAGGTCCTCTAAGATATGTCATCATCATAGATGAGTCTTCAACAAAACATGAATGATAGGTTACAAATTTGTTGTTTTAATTTTTTATTTTTCTATATTGACCAGTATATGGTACACAACACTCTAAGTCCATATTTGACATTTTTTAAGAGCTCAAAGAAGGTAGCCAGTATCATTTCTTTGAATCAACTTAATGCATCAAATGCTAATTCCACAATCAACGTTAGGATAATTCAACTTGGAGGCAAAAATTGAGAACTTATACTAAAAATGACCCGTGTAGGTTACCTTATGTGCATCATTAATTAGACGACTGAATTTTGGGTAATAAGTCAATTTCTTATATATTTCATTTATGTTTCAAGATCATTTGTTGCCAGTGATGTTATTGTGTTGGTACTGATTGCAACATTCTTACCGGTTGAATTGATGTGATTGGTGAATTTAATATGGTCATTAAGAAGTGCATATGCCGGGTATAGGCCGTGATTTTTTAATTGTTATTCTTGACATGTCACATTAAGTTAAACATAAGAAGTGAGTTAAGGACTGGTTCGTAACATGTGACATATCATCATGTATGGATTAAAACCAATTATTTATCTGTCAACATAATGTTAATTATTTTATGTTTCATCTATCTTTGTTTTAGATCTTTTGTTTCATCTATTGTTATGGTTAATGAATTTTTTTGTCTATCTTATCAACAAATATGAAATTGTTAATGAGTTTTGGTTATTATAAACTTTATAAAACCGTATTATGAGATTATTGAACTTCATATAAAGAAGTACTTAAAAAGTTGTAACTTTGATTGAGAGGTATAAAAAAATACTTTAATATAAAGTTCTATTTTTGTTTAACTATTTAAATTTTATTCTAACTCAATCCCGTGTTAAACACGGGTCTCTAACCTAGTGTACTTCCCATATATATAACAATAAGATAACAATTTTTTGTATTTTTATACTTCCCATACGTTTTTGTGAATATATCCATTTTTAATATTAAAAATTGCATAATAAATAATGTACAACTCCAAAAATTATGAAATTTATTTTGTAACCATATTTTGTCATAAAGAAGCTCCAGAAAATATAAAATCATTTTTGTTACTGAAAAATGAGTGTTTGGAGGTGTTCAAAAATATATGGGAAGTGTTTTATTCTTTGTGTGTGAAAATGGATGTTTTGTGCACGTATAGTGCATTTTTTGGTGTTTTCCCGTTACCTTGAGATTGAGAGTGAGTGTGGGTGCACTTGGGATGGTATGAGGGTCACAAAATAGGCTGGAACTCGACTTGAACAGAGCTAGATGTGGGCTGGTCTCGATGTGCTTCTTCGTGGGCCGAACGGTTCGTGCTTTGGTTTGCTCAGTTGCTGTTTCTCTAGACTCGTGGCTCTTGTTTGCTTGTGTTTGATGTTGTTGGTCGACCTTAGAGACTCATTGTAGCTGAGTTTTCTAAGTTTTGTGATGAAGAAAGCTTGAGAGAGTTAAGAGAACTGTTTGAGAGAGATTTTTGTGAGTTGTGGGTTTGTGTTGTAAAAATGAATTGTGTGATGTGTGTGTGTATAGGGCTCGGCTGAAAAGAGGGAGAGAGAAGGGAGTGTGTGGTCAAATCTTGGCCTTGGTTAGTGGGAGATTTTGGTGAAGCTTTCAAGCAATTTAGTGATCCATGCATTGGTTAAGTGGGTGGTGTGTGGGTTGTGTAGGGGACAATAGAATTAATAGGGTGTAAGTATTAATCTTATTTGTTTTTCTTTTATTGTTTCATATGTATCTTGTATTATTTTATAAAAAGGTTGATTGTTTCTATAATGCGTTAGTTGTATTTATAAAGTATTGGTGAATTCATTTGTTAATTGTGGTTGTAGTTTTATATAAATATATATATATATATATATATATGTATGGACGTATGGATATATATATATATAGATATATCTATATATATGTGAGTGTTTTTGTTATGTAGTGTAAATAATAATGGTTTTATGGTGGTAAATATTGTGTGTTAATTGTATGTGTAATTGTGTATAAGTGTAATTGTTTATTTAATAGATTGATTTGTGTTTATATATACACATATGCATGTATATTTACGTATGCATGTATGGGTATATATATTGAATGGGTTGATTTCTATATAGTGCGGGTGTTGGTTTTTATAAGTTTGGTGATTAGTGTGTAAGTATTATATATGTACTTGCATGGGTTCTTATTGGTTTTGTTAATTTTATAGGTTTTGTGTATGAACATATATATATATATGTATGTATGTATTTATACGTATGCATGCATATATTTATATGTGTACAAGGTTGTGTAGTGGTTATTAAGTTCATAGAATTGGTATTTTATTATTTTGTTGCCTAGTATAGGTTATAAGTGTAATTTAATTATACACCCTAACCAATTAAGTTCATAGAATTGGTATTTTATTATTTTGATGCCTATCTAACTCATGGTAGTAAAAATAAATTCCTACGCGTATTCGGGTATTTAATATGACGGGTTTCGTCATCGGTACTTATCGTAAAATAACATGGGCCAAGCCCATAAATTAAGTTGGGTCTAAGCCCAATAATGTTTGGGCCACACCCATAATTTAAGTGGGGCCTAAGCCCAATAATGGTTGGGCCAAGCCCAAAGGGTTTTTTTAAAAAAAAATTCGGGCCTAAAAACCGGGATTGTTACAATAGATAATAACAATAAGAACCTAGCAAACATAGAGAATCGAACTCAATAATCAGAGAATTGTATTGCAATAAATTTCCAAAGAGTTTCTTAAAAATGAAGTCAAAAACAATATTATATACAGACCACAATTACTCATGCATGCGAAACTGTCTGGTCGCTGGGTCACGTGCCAGCTACGAGCGAAATTACAGTTTTGCTCGTAATTTCGCATGACACAGCTTACAAGTAATCAAAAGACTAATCTAATATATAAGCTATTCTATTACAATAAACCAAATACGATAAACATAACAACAAAGCTGAATACTACCCTACAGGTGGTCATCAATACTCCCGCTAGGGTATTCACCTGTCGAGTCTTCAAAATCATCTCCGGCTTTAGCGGCTTCAAATTGATGTGCTAACTCCCTAACATTTGCTTGAACTTCTTCATGTAGTTGCACACTTTCAGCAAGCTGCTTCACATCCGTTCTAATCCCACGGGATCTGCCAGCTACCCTTTCAAATAGAGCAGCCTCCTTTTTTGTTTCTGCTCTAACCCCTCATTTAAACTGGTTCTCACATAATATTTTCAGATTATCATCCAAAAACGAAAATACTTCCATTGAATTGAATAAATGAATCTCCGCTCCATCCTTTACTTTCACAACAACCTTCCCAGTTTAATTGTCATAAAACCACTTCTTAAAATCTTGCAATCCAGTCGGTTTTGGGTCAGGCTCAGTAAGACCCTTTAAAGATTTTAGGTTCATCTAAAGCCCAAATCAATAATCTCAAGTCCAATAAATAATTAAAATCATGTAACAAGGTCGTAGCATTGATTTTTAAGTCTCAAATGATAATTCATACCATAAATTAATAACGCGGTATATAGCCGGTATCTGTCAGAAACGTGACACGTCAGATGCCATGACTATGAATATCATTATTCTCATTTATATTCATTCGGAAACTCAATTCAGATGTCAAAATGCAAATTACGCGTGCGGAACCGATAAAACCGCGCTAAATGTGCGTACGTTTACGTTATTTGCTGAAGCAATCTCCATGCCTAAAATGACGTGTAAAATATTATCGAACACTTGTTTTGATTCAGTATAAGTGCCGAAAATATAATATTAACATTCGGTGCAAGAAAACGCTTAAAACAGTTAAGCGTGTAAAATACGCAATATTAAAGCGTTCGAGCCGTTGTTGTCATACACGTCATATTTGATGAAATAAATATTTTGAGAGTATTTATTATATCTATTAGTAATTAACATTACGAAATGAAGTTAAATAAAATGTGATATCGATCAGATTTATATGCGGTACGAGCTGGCACGGAGCAACAGGCAAATTCCTGAAACACTATATAATGGAATTTCTCTCCATTTTCTCATAAAAACACACACAAGAGTGTGTTTTAGAGAGAGAGAGGTCTGGTGAGGAGCTGGATTCCGGCCATCCTTCGGCGGTGGTCCGAGGCGGCCGGCGGCGGTCCGCGGTGGTCCTACGACGGCCGGAGATGCCATTTTCATCCTGGAACCATTTCTTGACATCCCAAACTCGATGGTAAGCTTCTTTTAGCCTGAATCCTTCTTTCAAATCATTTAAATTCACGAGAAACGTTGTAAACATGGTTGCATGCTGATGTTACAAAAACGCAGTTGTTTTCTAGGACGGATTACGGAAGATCTAATCGTTGGATATGTCTAAAATTTGGTCGGGTTGTGCCTAACATATGGAAGTTAACATCTACCATTCAGTGTTTGCATATATTACGCAGAGGTACGGTTTTTATGTCCAAAAACGGAACAGTTTGTAATTTCCGTCACTGAAAATCCAGTCCCAAAGATCTTCACTTTCCCGGAGATCCGACCGTTGGTTACTGAAGAAATTAGGTGATAGGTTCAATTGGATCGTAATATCACTCACAAGATCAGAATGATTTGCACAAACAAACAGTTCAATCACAAACACAATTCATTACTAATAATTCTCTTTGTATATTGATGATCAAAGCAGATTTTGTAGTACAAATGCAGGAGAAAATAAATCACACACACTTAGTTCTCTCTCTAACGTGAATTAGTGATCTAGCCTCTCCCTCACACTCTCTCACTACATGCTTTAAGCAACAATTACAATAATAGGGGAAATAACAAAATAGACCCTAAACTAATCATAAAAGTATAAACAAATACAAAGTAAATCTTAACTAGGAAATAGCCCTAACAGTACTCCCCCTAAGATTTATCTTTGAATCTTCAGCAAAATCTTCAAACAATCTTGTTCAGCTTCAATCTCTCTCACCAATCTTCTGGTTCTTCTTTGATATCCAGCAAATCTTTTCCTTTGAAATCTTCTTGTTCTTTCAATGCTTCTACTATACATGACTTGAACTTTTCTGCAATCTTAGCTTGTCTTGGTTTGGCCTCATTAGTAAGGATTGGGCAGGCATTCATCCGTCTTAGTGAATCAAGAGTTAAACCTGCAAAATCAATGTTAGCGTAAAATTCATAAGGCAGCTCCTTTCCTTTGACTTGCACCTCCAAAGTACCCTTCGCAGTAATCCTCATAAATTCTATCTCCGGAATGTCAACTCTCACAAGATTAGAGTTGAGTAATGCCTTCCTTACTCGAATCTTCTCAGATGCAGCTGCTATTACCTCAATCATCACTACAAACAGATTTCTATCAGCTTCAGCAAGTTTGTCTTTACATCTTTCCATTCGGTAACTTCTCAAGAAATCGATGTAAAATGGATGCAGTAATTTCAGCTCAAAAGTACTGAATAAAGTGATCATGTCTTTATCCCAATCATCCATATTTCGCACAATTTTCAACTCAAAAGTTTCTTGATTGTAGAAAACTTTAAGTATTGGCTTCGTCATCTGAGAACCATCAATTACTTTCAGTTCTGGATTAGTTACCTTGTCAAAATATTCATCAGAAAATTCCTCTAGGTACATATCCTCACTAACCACCAACTTCTTTTTCTTTCTTTGTTTCTTCGCTTGAACATAGGCACTATCCTCCTGTTGACCTCTGAAGTCTAAGTATTTCTGTGATCGGCTAATCCCAGCATCCAGTAGCATTGCACATTTATCACCACGCTCAGCATGCGTGTGATTTATCAGTCTAAGCTTGTGCAACTCTTTCAGATCTTGAACTTCTAACTTGAAAATGCTAGAGTAGTAATGGTATACATCACATAAACCATTAACTCTTTTAATCATGAATGCATCGAACACTTCGTCATATTTCCACGCTATAATCTTTACCTGTTTGGATTTTTCCGGCACGATCATTGAATCAAGAAGTTCAACAATTGACTGACCCTTGCTCAGTAGTGACCTCACAACATCACCTGCTGTGGCTGATTTGTGCCATGATTCACGTACATCCATAGGTATGTTGTATGACTTAACTTCACTGGGAAACATATCTATCAACTCATGTCTTTTCTTGTGTGCATTCTCAGGTAAAGCCATCACCGGGATCTCCTTTGGTCCGAGAACTTTGTATCTTTTTGTCAGCTCATAATATTGAGGATTGTTGTAATCAAGATAGAACATGCGATTGCACAGCTTCTCCGTCTTCATAAAACTTACAACAATTTTCCTCAGTGACTCAGATTTCAATCTCTTCAAAGTTCTATACGGATAATTCCTTGAGCTCAACCAGTCACGCATATTCCTGCTAGACATCTCTTCAGGATTTTGGTGATACAGCTCAGTTGGAGGTAAATCTTCAATGTTCAAACTCTCTTGTAACGGTGTCCATTCTCCCATCTCCATCACAAACTCTTTCTCATCAGCAGCAACTTTATCTTGAGCTACCAAACACTTTTCATACTCTTCGTTGATTTGACTCACAGTCAGCCCATTCAGATAAACTGCATTGTACTTCATCTTCTCAAGGTAAGCAAATCTTTCATCTAGATCATCTGGAATCTCTTGATCAGGATTGTTTTCTGGCTCAGCTTCTGGTTCAGACTCAGTAAAATCAATATCATCTAAGTCATCTAATGCCTCAATCATTGGTGCATTGTCAGTTTGAATCGGCTCAAACTGACTTGTTTCTTCTGTTACAGTTTCAGGCACATTCTCAATTACTTCAACAACATCTGGCACATCTTTAATTAATACAGATTCAGATTGAATCGGCTCAATCTGAACTGTTTTATCAATTTCGGCTTCTTTCACAGTATCATCAACTTGTGCCAGTTCTATCACCTCAGTTTCAGCTGCAGTCACAGATTGAATCGGCTCAATCTGCACTGTTTCTTTCAATCTCGCCTTTTTACTACAACTTTCATCACCAATAATTTCCGGTACTGCGTCTAACTTCCTTTTTCCCTCAGCTTTGTCAGAATTGACAGAATCAGCAACAGCTTCATCGGGAATAACAATTGGAGATTCCACTCTTATACCCACATTTGTTGTACCACGTGCTCGAGTATAATAGACTTTTGCTACTTGAGAAGGTTCAGACACTTCCATAACTTCGTCTGAAAAATCTTTGTCAGATGTGGACCCGGATTTCTTTGATTGAGTTTCTTCCAACCATTTCTCCAATATTTCTTTCTCAGCATCAAGAGTATTGCACTCTGCCTTTAAATCTGTATAATCAAACTTCAAAGTTTCATGTTCCTCCTTCAACTTTTCATACTCAGCCTTCAACTCTTTATGTTCAATCTTCAACTTTAAATGATCAGCATCCAAAGCTTTGAAAGTTTCCAGATTCTGATTGTGAGTAGCCCAAAACTCTTCAAGTCTTTTCTTCTTTCTATCATTTGAAGCTTTCAAATGTTCATTCACATCCATTAGTTTTGCAACCATCTCTTCTAATTCGGCAATCTTCTTCTTATCCTCAGTTTCATCAACACTTGAAACAATTTTTGGCGAAGACTCCAAAACTTGTTCAATGTTTTCAGCAACAGGGGATGATGTGGTGGGTATATTAACAGGAATAGACTCAACATCGGCCATTACTTCCTGAGCTATCTGGTTCAATGACTTCAACATTTTCTTCCTCCAATTCCACTGGTTCAGTCATTTCAATATTCTCTGCCTCCTCTGAAACAGATTCAACATCATCACCACCATCATTTTCACTTTCATCATCATTTTCACTTTCATCATCCTCAGATTCATCAATCTCTTCATCAACAAGATCTAACGGATTCACTATCTCTCCATTAGATATGTGATGATAAACAACCTCAACATCTTCTTCATTATTTGCTATATCTCTCATATAGTCAAACAACTCAACACTTGGGACATTCCCGATACTCATCTTCCTGTAAGATAAGTCATTCATATCTTCTGTATATAAAATTCCTCCATGATAACCTTCTGTTCTGAATCTAGGATAGGCAACATTGATAATCAGTTGCAAGAATCTCGGGTACATGAGAAACTTGAACCTTTTACCCTTCACAAGATTGAATACAAACCCATTCATAATCCACCTTGACATATTAAATGGTTTGTTTTCGGCAATGGCAACTATTGGGGATGCAATGTCAGAGGGAAAATTGTCAAACCCGGCACTTCTCCTCGACATGCATTGCTGAATAACATAGCACAACAGCTTCCATTTCTTCCCCAACCTTGCTCTATAAAATTGTGACTTTGGAAACGCAGGAGGATGTCCCATATTCACAAAACAAGCTTGACATTCAGCCATAGTCAACTCATCATTCGCTCCAACTTCATCATCATCTATCCTCAAGGCTGTTCTGATGGCTTCTTCAGAGACAGTCAACACTAATTCTCCAGTAATGTTTCCTCTAACAACATTCACTCCAGCATCATTTCTGATCACTTCAGCTGTTCTCCAAAAACTCTTTATCAACCTTGCATATATGACCGGTTTGGCACACATAGCATATACATACTTTGTCCTCTTGATGAATTTGATCATATCTCTGTAACCTTCAGTTTCAGGAATAGACTCATCTAAACATGCTACCAGATTGTGCTTGGGCTCAAACTTCAAATTCTCCATCTGTTAAAACAAAAACAAAACACAAACAAGACAAATGTGTTAGATTCTTCATTAATAAACTTCAAATTTTTCATAAGTGTTTGAACACAAATTATAAAGCAAACATTTACATAATCATTTTAACTCCTAAATTGTTCTTAACAAACTGATTTTCATCATTTTGATCAAAACACCTTTGAATTTTAATGATTATACAACATTTTTCAATACAACAGTTTATCACTTAAGAACATAAATTTGACATTTATATAATGAAGTTGTTTATCATGCTTTAGTTCAGTTTTAACAATGATTTGTCACTTTTAACACACATTTCATCATTTTGAAGTTTAACATTTATGAGCTAGAAACAGGTCATCAATGGCGGTTGACAGTTGTAAGGTAATTTGAGTGATTTAGTTGATTTTAATGAATTTTGGTGCAAATGAGTGATTGATTGTTAATGATCGACAGTTTTTACACCTAAACCAACATTCGATTTCAGTTTTAACATGTAAAATCAAAGTGTCGATTCAGTTGTTCAAAACACTGTTCATCATCGTTTTTTTCATTTTATCGGTCGATTTGCAGGTTATCAAGCTTCAAACATGTAAATTATACCTTATTCAATCAATATAACTTGTTACAGAACGATTGATTGAATATGATAATCAACGATTTTGTGCAGGGGATTTGTGCTTGAAAACGAATGTGAAAAATGATAAGTGTTTGTGAAGAGGCGGGTTTTTATATGGTTAAAAATTAGGTCAAACTTTGAGGTGCCGGGTCAACAACTTGGGACGGGTAAGCACAATAGCCCAATAAGCCTTGACGGGTCAAGCACTGTTGAGCCGCGTCATGCACTGTTGGGACGGGTCATGTACTTCGGGACGGGTCACAACATGGACGGGTCAACATAAAAACATGTAAAAACACTTGACGGGTCAATCACTGTAGAGACGGGTAAGTCACTGTAGAGACGGGTAAAGGTTAGGAACAACTACACCTGTTTGGTTTTACTCATCACCCGGCAGCATAGTAGTCTTCACAACATCACCCGGCTTGTACAATAACCTGTTTGTTCATTACCCGGCTGCATAGTGATACCTTCATCACCCGGCTTGCCTTTCTTCATCATCCGGCAACACAGTTGTCTTCTATATCACCCGGCATGCTTTCTTCATTACCCGGCAACACAGTTGTCTTCTATATCACCCGGCATGCTTTCTTCATTACCCGGCAACACAGTTGTCTTCTATATCACCCGGCATGCTTTCTTCATTACCCGGCAACACAGTGTTATTCACTTACACGGCAAGGTAACTTCTCTTTTACCCGGCTGTATAGTGGCATAACTTGTCACCCGGCAGATGTCTCTGACTTCTTCACCCGGCATAGATTTGACATGTTCATTGCCCGGTTGTACAGTAGTCATAATCTTCACCCGGCTTCACTTCCTTTTCTCAATCACCCGACTCATATCAAACACACAACTTTGCCCGGCTGAACAGTGTCTTCATTACCCGGCAGAACAGTTGTTTATGATATCTTTGCCCGGCTACAACACTTGAGCAATTTTCTTCACTTTTTCTCGTCTGTTGACTTTTTCAACTGCATTTATTGCACCTGCAAACATTCTCGACATATTAATTAGACAATACATCCTTAAAAGAATTTGTCACATTAATTAATCAACAACATTTCTAGGTCAACAAATTTAATACAATTTAAATTCCCTTTTTCTTTTTCTTTTTGAGAAACATTTTGCACAACCAAAATTTCTATATCCCGAAGTAATTTCTGAAAAACACATTGCAAGACCTTGGGTTTGTTTTTAACACATCCAATACCTTTGCTTTTCATACCACATAATCTTGTTCATTCAAAACACACTTATTCATAATATTTTTGGATTTTTGTAAATATTTTTCTTCTACAATTTATTCTCCCCCTAAACTTGAAATTTCTTGAAATTTTTAAGTTTAACAAGGATGTCGATGTGTCAATAAAGATTCCATATGCCTGCACACACAAAGCACACACATTAAACTAAAGACATATGCAATGCAATGAATCAATATATCGCAGTGAGATCATACCACACATTATCTGAACATGTTTTGCAAGTTTTGAATAGACATTTGACTTATGTTTGATTGAGTGATGATATGGAAACATACCAATTAGCTCGAGTTGACACACTTACTTTTTCAGTATCATGATGATAATTAAGGTTCGATTAAAATGACTTATGTGACCCACATGTATACATATGTCAACATATTTCCTTATCAAACACTACCTGAATGCATATTGCACAAAAACCTGGTCACTTACAGAGTGTGGAAACTGGGTTCTATTCGGATTTGGTCCACTTTGGGACTTCTTTTGATTCCATTTTGGAATTTAATTTCCTATTGTTCCCCTTGGGAATATTCTGAATTCCTTTTTGGAATTTTTGTTTGGTGATGGTCCACATTTGGGACTCTTTTTGTTCCAACTTTGGGAATCTTTTGCTGCACCTTGAAGCTCAAAAGAGACTTCGTGTGAGACTTCAGGTCTGTGGATACCACAACAAAGAAGCTCAAGATGCGGTTCATCACACTGAATAGACTGCATCGTTACCCGATCATGCACAACTATCATCACAAGCAATGCATCAAAAGATTTATATCTAGACATGTATAACAATGGAACTTAACACAGAGATCATTAAGTTTATATTTGTCAACAATCAACTTACTTGTTCAGTCTAATTGCCTGAGCTGTCTAGCACATCAATTAACATTCATCAGTCTTTATTTAAAAATGATGTAACAAATAATGTCTAGTGTAACTATCATTTCTCACTTTTTGCAATATAGATTCTTATGACATGATATTTTCTTTTCTTTTTGCTTTTATATTTTGTTTTTGCTTTTCTAATTTCTTTTTTCATGCAAGCACACAATGCACAACAATAAAATAAAAGACAAAGGAATCAATACTTGACATCGACTTATTCTATTTTTGACTTTTATATTTTCCTGATTTTTGTTATGTTTTCAAAAAATAGAATCAATCATGATTGATTAATCCTATGGATTGAACTAAGAATTCAAACCGTCCTGACAAAAAGGATTTTGTGAAAAGATCTGCCAGTTGTTTGTCGGTATGAACCTTAATCAAAATTATTAAACCTTTTTCAGAGTTGTCTCTGAGAAAGTGATATCGAATTTCGATATGCTTGGTTTTTGAGTGTTGAACAAGATTAGCAGTAATGAACATAGCAGCAGTATTGTCTATGTAAATAGGAGTTTTTAGAAAGTTAAACCCGTAGTCAAGCAACTGGTTTTGTAACCACAAAACTTGAGAACATCCTGCAGATGCAGCGATATACTCTGCTTCAGCTGTGGATACAGAAACGTTGGTCTGCTTCTTGCATTGCCAAGAGACAAGTCTAGGACCCAGAAATTGACATCCACCAGAAGTCGATTTCCTGTCAAGAGCACACCCATCAAAATCACTGTCAGAATAACTATATAATTCAAAATTGCCTTCATAAGGATACCATAACCGGAGATTTGGCTTCCCTTTAAGGTATCTGAAAATACGTTTAACAACAATCAGATGCGACTCTTTTGGATCAGACTGATATCTTGCGCATACACATACAGCATACATGATGTCTGGCCTTGATGCAGTAAGATACATCAGTGAACCAATCATTGATCTGTATAGTGTTTGATCAACGGATTTACCTTCTACCTGAGTGTAACAATAAGTCTGGCTTTATTTCTCACAACAATGCCACGTTCGTCTGGCTTGTTCTTGTACAACCATCTTGTACCAATCGCATTCTCTCCTACAGGTAAGTCCACTAATTTCCAAACTTCTTGTTTGCGAAATTGAAGTAACTCCTCTTGCATAGCTTCAATCCAACTGTTATCTTGCAGCGCTTCTGAAATGTTCTTTGGCACCACTTGAGAAAGAAAACATGAATAAAGACATACATTTGCTTGCTCAGTCTGACTTCTTGTAGTTCTCTGATTCAACGGTCCAATAATCTGAGAGACAGGATGTTTCTTGTGAATACGATGAGTTGGTATGTCTTCACCTTGAACTTGCGTCTCCAGATTCGACTGATTCAGATTCGGTAGATCTTGTAGAATAGAAGAAGTATGCGGAGTGAAATTAGGAACTTGATCCGGTGAATTGATGAAGTAATCAAATGATTCTGGAACAACTTCAACATTCGGATCAGATGATGGTTGATTCTGAACAGATCCACCATCATTAGGAGAATTTTGCGGATTAACATCATCATCAAGAATATTGGATTCTTGATCTTCTTGAGAACCAGAAGGACCCGGATCTTGACTGGATTTGACATGATCAGGATTGTGAAAAGACATGAATGGATATTCAGAACTGAGATTTCCATCATCGTCATTATCAGAATCGTCACTAAAGCATCCCAAGTCGCCTGATTCTTTGCTTGTTTTTCCTGAAAAATCGAATAAGTTAGAATTGAAAGATTTTGATAACGAATCTAAATCAAATAACCATTCGGGACCATGAGCCACTAACGGAAACGAATTTTCTAAAAACTTTACGTTAATAGTTTCAATAATAGTATTTGTTTTGCTATTAAAAACCCGATAAGCTTTAGAAACAGACGAATAACCAAGGAAAAATCCATCGTCAGATTTTGACTCAAACTTCCCTAGATGATCACTCAAATTTAGAATCGAAACAGGACAACCAAATGCTTTCAAGTAAGAAATATTTGGTTTTCTTCCAAATAACAACTCATAAGATGTTTTCTGTTTATCTTGAACCAATAATGTTCTATTTTGTACAAAACACGCAGTAGCAATAGCTTTGTCCCAAAAAGTGATAGGGATTTTGGCATCTGCGAGCATGGATCTTGCTGCTTCAATTAGTGTCCGGTTTTTCCGTTCCGCAACCCCATTTTGTTGAGGCGTTCTTGGCGTACTAAATTGTCTAGCAATTCTTTTTTCAGCACAAAATACATCAACATTAGTGTTCTTAAATTTAGTTCCATTATCACTTCTTAAAATTTTAACTTTACATTCCATTTGATTTTCAACTTTGATGATAAATTTTTTTAATAACTCGGCAGTTTCAGATTTAACATGCAAAAAATAAACCCAAGAAAATCTAGTGAAATCGTCAATAATGACAAAACAGTAAGACTTCTTTCCGATGCTTTGCAAATTTGTTGGTCCAAAAAGATCCATATGTAGCATCTGCAAGCGTTTTGAAATGGAGCTTTCTTGCTTGGACTTAAAAGACATCCTATGCTGTTTTCCTTTCAAACATGCTGGACATAGATCAGTTGTAGAGAACTTCTTTGACGGTATTCCCACAGCATGATTTCCAGTAACCAGTCGGTTCATGTTTCTGAAATTTGAATGGCCCAGCCGTCTATGCCAAAGCTGACTCTCATTATTTGAAGCATGAGCAATGAGACAAGTGGTTTCGGTTTCAGCATCAATCTGCGACATATCAAGCTTGTATACATCACGATCTCTTGGAGCTTTAACCACCACCCATTCATTGTCAATCTTGAAACCTGGTTTGAGTATATAACAGAAAGAATCATCAAATAAAGTTGAATAAGATTTATCACAGATTTGAGATACACTTAGTAAATTAAAGTTCAACTGTGCACAGTAGTTGACTTTATCAAAACTAATGACCCCATTTGATACAGTTCCCTCTCCTGTTATTTTACCACCAGCATCACCTCCAAATGCCACGTGTGTACCATTCTTTAGCTTAAAGTCTTGAAGCAAGGCATGGTTGCCTGTCATATGCCGGCTACACCCACTATCAACGAACCATGAGTTGATAGGTCTTCTTGGGCGTACCTGCACATCAACAATCACTTAGTTAGTTTGGTCAACCCAGGCCCACATGGTCTTGGGTTTTCCGAATCTATCTGTTACAGTAACTTGTTGATAATGAAGATTTTGAAAATTTGTTTCATTTGAGAGATTTTGAAAACTGTTTCGCCCATTGGCGTGAATAGATTGCTTTCTTCTTAAAGCACTGAACCTTTCCTCTAACTTAGGATCAAGGTTATTTTCAAACTTCTGATTTCTTACCATCAAAGCTCTTGGTTTAAAACTGTTAACCTGCATATTTCTTGATGCAAAATTGTTTAAACCAGAATTGTTTCGATTGAAATTTCTCAAAACAGGAGAATGACTTTGATTAACATTTTGAAAACCAAAAGACTGATTTCTTTGAAAATTTGGAAACGGAGTCATTTCTCTTGTTGAGTTTGTTCGAAAGTAACAATCCTTTGTGTCATGATTTCTCCTCTCACAAATATCACAAAATTTGTTATAAAAACATTCTTCTGAAGAATGATTTCTTTTGTCACAGTAACTGCAGTACCTGTTAAAGAAACATTCAGCAGTTGCATGGTTATAACGATCACATATCTCACAATGTTTCTTGCTAATCCTAAAGAGCCGATTGTTAACTTTTGATGTTGAACCCACTCGTGATTCATTATCAGTTTTGTTCGGTTTTAGATTAACTTGATTCTTTTGTGGAGATTTTGATTGTGAATTTGCTTGCTTGGGAACTTGATTTGATTTTAACACACCTTGTTTGGTTAACCTTTTTGATTCAATTCTTTTATCATTGACAGCGGAAGACTTAGGACCTGAACCTGTTTTCAGACCAGAGTTAGATTTGATTGGAGAATTGATTGGTTTACCATAAGATCCATTTAAATCAAATGTTCCTGCAGACACAAACTTAATTGTTTTACCTTTTGTCACTTTCTTCTTGACCGGTTTAACATTTTCAGTTTTAACACTTTTAGCTTTGGTGTTGTCATTCGATTTTATGACACTTTTACCTTTTGACTGTTTCGTTTCAGATTGATTGATTTTCGATTTTGAAATCTGCACCTTTGCATTCGAAACTTCAGTCTTTTTCACTTCTTGCTTATTGCTCAGTTGATCAGTAACTTGCGCCTTCTGTTCCTTCTTCCACTTGATGTAGTCAGGATCTTTGTATCCTGAAAATTCACCTTCATCCTTCACATTTTCTGACTTCGGATTCAGTTCCGGATACTCAACAAGTTGAATCAGAACAGGCTCTGATTTGTTGCTAGCTTCATCATCAGCTTCAGTGGTCACACCATCTTCTTCTTTCAAACTTTCAATCAACACTTCGGATCCTTCGGATTCGGATTTACTTCTTTGAATTTCTTTGAATTTACGTTCATTTTCAGGTGAATGATCAAATTCATTGAAGTTTTTAGGTAAAGTTTGTGTGATTGAATTAGGCATTGGTTCATGAGTGAAACCCAATCCTGTTTTGGTTTTGTTACCTCTTTCACTTATAAGTTGTTTAACCATTGTTTTACAACTTTTAACTTTTGTTAATTCAACTTGTGTGACAGCATGAGCAACTTTTTCTTGTTCAAAGTTCTTTGTCATTTCTTCAAGTTGTTTTGTTACCAGTTCCAATTCCTTTAAAGTTTTGTTCCATGATTCTTTAAGTGACAAAATCTTCTCATCAGAAATTTTGTGATCAATTTTAAGTTGTTCATGAATTTTCTCATGTTTGCTTAATTTATCACCAATTTTAAATGAATGAGTTCGATAATGTTCTACTTGTTGAATGCATTGTTCAGAACATAATCTTTCTTTCACATCAATAGGCAAAGGAACATAGTTAGGGGGTAAATAAGTACTAACCTTTGGTTGTTCGGTAGATGATGAAGACTCACTGGATGTAGCCATCAGCGCAATTTCAGACTCAGATTCTTCAACAGGATCAGACTTTGCACTCCAGTCATATTCCTCAGAATCTTCACTAACAGTATCAACCACCTTGATATCTCCTTCTTCTGACCAATCTTCTTCGATTTCACATACCAGTGCCAGACTCGATGTAAGATCAGATGTGAATTGTTCTGCATAAGCGCTCCAATCATATCCGTCTTTCACACTAACTACCAGTGCCTTAGTTTGGTCTTCTGGTTTCTTTCCTTCATCCTTCAGTTCTGGCATGGGAAGACTTTGATATGGTTTCTGAAAGAAACGTTGATTTCTTTGTTGATAACTTGAAGACTGTTGCGAGCTTTGACCTTGACCTTGATTCTGTCCACTTGAACTCGCTTGATCATTGTAGTTCTGATTCTTAGGAGCTTTGCATTCCCTTGAAAAATGACCATAGCAGTTACAATTGAAACATCTGGCCTTTGATTTGTCAAATCCAACCGTCTTGTTTTCATGTGGCTTGAAACTTCGGTTAACATATGCATGCTTCTGCGATCTATATGCAACCATCACCATTTGCCAGTTCAGATCCATTTCCTCAACGTCATCAGGATCCATCTCAAATAAGTCTTGAAGAACAACGTCCATTTGACTCAAATGACTTCCTTGGTATGCTTGAAAACTTGCCATAAAAGCTGTAAAGGCAGTTTTGGTCTCGTCATCTTGTAACAGGATGTTCATCACATCTTTTACCTTTGCTTGAACATTCGAACTTTGACTTTCTGCCTGATTCTTCAGATTCTGACTTTGAACTTGAGCTCTTGGTGGAGATTGAGGTTGAGAATAAGTTGGCGAGCTTGGAAAGTATGATGAATCAGTATAAAAACTTGCGCCCACAAATAAATCACCCTCATCTTCAAACTTTGTTGCATCTTGTGCAAGAAAAGCATTCTCCACAGTATTAGGTTGATTCACAATATATTTGTATTGTGCATGTGAACCAGTTCTATCAGTGTTTCTAGAACCTTCATCAATCTCAACTTCTTCTATCTTTGCAATGAGAAGATCCAGATCCATCGGAAACTTCTCAGTATGTTTCAGTAAAGTCACAGTCTGTTTCCAAGATGATGGAAGAGCACATAATAATCTGTCATTCAAATCTTGAAGATCTGTCTTTGCACCCACACTTGTCATCTCAGTAGTTAGATGAACAAACCTATTCATCATCTGGTGCACAGATTCTCCAGCAATATGTTCAAATAACTCCAGTTGTCTCTTCAGCTTTTGTTTCTTCAGACTTCTGAGTTGTTCACCTCCTTCACAAATAGACTTCAAAGCCTTGAACAATGTATAACCTGTTTGATAGGTGTCCAACCTTGACAGTACTTGTAGTGGCAATCCCTTACACATCAAAGAATAGGCTTTGCTATCATTCTTCACTTTCCTTAAGTCTTCAGCAGATAGATTATCTTCTGGATAAGGTTAAGTAGAGTCTTTGGTGTAGGTACTTGCACTATCCGGAGCAGTTTGTGTAGGTGTATGAGGACCCTTATCAATTGACTTCCAAAGATCATTGTCTATTGAACAGAGATGGTGCTTCAGTTTAATCGTCCAATTCTTGAAATCTGCACGATTGACAAGTCTAGGAACACGGTTATCAGAATCATTATTAGGTGCCATTTTAAAAGATTTTAAAGAAAATATTTTTGGTTTTTGTTAATTTTGAAAAGAAATAGTTAAACTACTAAAATAGAGACAAGTAATTAATGACAAGATACGAAAACAAGGATTAAAACAACTAAAAATGAGTCACACGGCTGAACAGTGAAAAATCCTTCTTCACCCGGCTAAACAGTAGCTTTGTTCTTCACCCGGCAGAGAAAAGTCTTCACCCGTCTAAACAGTCACACGGCTAAACAGTTGTAAATCTTGGATTCTTTACCCGGCAGAACAGTTACACGGCAACAAAAAATAACTTCACACGGCAGATAACTTGACCCGGCTTGAATCTTGACACGGCAAAAGCTTTACCGGCTGAACAGTTGTCGATCACACGGCAAAGTTGTTTACCCGGCTACACAGTTTTTTGATCACCCGGCTGAAATTGTTTATCACCCGGCGTAACAGTGTATCACCCGGCACAACAGTACTTGATCCGGCTGAACAGAAACACTTTTCCTCGTCAAATTCTTTACCCGTCTAGCACAAAATCCTTTACACGGCTGCACAGGACCTAATTGTTCACAATCTAAGTCCAAGGAAATTGTCTAAGTCAAATTTTATCACCCGGCAAGTTAATCTTCAACCAAGTTCATACTGTTCATCATCTTCTCCATGAGAATTTTTCAGGGTTTATCAAAAATTTGTCCAATTCGTTCAAAATTCACACATAAGCAGTACAATAGTCCGATTAACAATCCCTAATCTCAATCAATCCAAAACATGATCAAATTTAGATGAAATTTGAGCAAAATTCGATCGAACAGTAACTTTTTCTATCTTCTTAATTCCTCAGATCTGATGATAATCTGATGGAATTTGCACAATCGTTGTGAATTAGGAGGGATTGCGATGATAAATCACAACTAAAATCAGCAACAATTCATTCAGATCATGATTTTTGAGCAATATTGTAGTGTTTTGCTTGATGAATAGCGAAGAACACAATACCAACAGCTCTGATACCAATTGATAGGTTCAATTGGATCGTAATATCACTCACAAGATCAGAATGATTTGCACAAACAAACAGTTCAATCACAAACACAATTCATTACTAATAATTCTCTTTGTATATTGATGATCAAAGAAGATTTTATAGTACACATGCAGGAGAAAATAAATCACACACACTTAGTTCTCTCTCTAACGTGAATTAGTGACCTAGCCTCTCCCTCACACTCTCTCACTACATGCTTTAAGCAACAATTACAATAATAGGGAAAATAACAAAATAGACCCTAAACTATTCATAAAAGTATAAACAAATACAAAGTAAATCTTAACTAGGAAATAGCCCTAACATTAGGACTGCATGTTCCTTATATGTACTTGAACATATCGGTCGGAGGAAATTACGATCAGATGATCGGAAGCCCAGTTTTTATTCTGACAAGTTTGTAACAATTTCTCGAATGAAATCAGAAAACTTGTTGGTGTTGCATGGTAGGACAAACAAGATTGCATGGACGATCTGAGGCCGAAAAAACATTCGTAACGGAAAAACAAACACAATGATATATTTGGGTCTCGTTGCATGTCGGTTTCAAAACATTCGTAAGCGCGAATCGAACGCGAAAGGTATAAACCAGACGTTTTGCTATCGTTTTGTATTGGGCTAGACGAGTGAAACGAGTTCGAATTATTTATATAAAAAGTTATTATTAATATCATTATAAAACTTATATAAACCAAACGAGCCGAAATATAAATATGCAGTTATATTTGACAAAAACTTGATAAATTGGTAATGTAACTAACGATATACAAATAATGAACAATGGAAATATAGTTGTATATAAAGTAGACCAACACTTAGATTTTTTATCAATGAGATCGATAAAGAAGATATTTATTACATAAAAATAATCAAATTCATAAAATCGGATCTTTAAATAAAGACATGTATTTATATATATTGAATACCCGGAGATTCATTTTTATAATACCAAAGCCCATTCTTAGACATTAATAAAAATACGAAGTGCAGAAACAAAATATTTTCACATATATATAAGCCTGTTTATATAAAATTGACGGATTCTCTAATAAATAATATGTATAATTTTTGTAAAAGTCAATCTTGATTTATGAATAACTAAAAACCCGAAATTGTTATGTTTTGAAAAGGAATAGGTGACTTATATGTATATATATATAAGTCGGGTATTTTGTAAAAATACATGAGTGAAACATTTTAAAATTATGAGAATGATTTCAAAGTATATTTATAAAAGACGATTTATTAACATGAAAAACCATAAAAATTTATTAGAGATATAGATACAAATTAATTAATAGTAAAAAGAATACATCTATTGTTTCCAGAAATATTAATTATCAAACACTAATAATTATATACACAACCTAAGTGAAGTTGACATGTATTTTATAAGTAATAGTATTCGTCATCAATCTAAAAGTATGATACGTGAATAATAAATCTCGAATAAAACCATAACGTGTGAGACGACGCGTTAGACGCCTAAATAGTCGCATATGATCATAGTTGGACCCTCTTTTTAATCATAGTATGTACTTGATTATCAATAAGGGACTTAAGACTGATGACTTGGATAGATTTCACGAGAAACCATCTGAATTCAAATAGGATAAATCTAAGTACATTGCTAAGGTGAGTTATCTGAAGCCCCCTCTTTAATATGTTTTTAAGACATTTTGGGCTGGAATGCATACTCATAATAATTTTGTGTTAAACTATTTTAACTTATGTGAGTTCTATGACGCCGTCTCTTTTAATTTAGTTTTAAATACGTTTCGGGCTTTAATGCATACTCGTTAACTTATGTGTATATATTGTTGAGCCCCTAAATCCCCCCATAATCATTAACCTCGGGGAGGCCACATACTAT
This sequence comes from Tagetes erecta, assembly GCA_030867185.1. Taxonomy (NCBI): domain Eukaryota; kingdom Viridiplantae; phylum Streptophyta; class Magnoliopsida; order Asterales; family Asteraceae; genus Tagetes; species Tagetes erecta. The sequence continues at coordinate 57,023,580 of CM061488.1, forward strand.
ATTGGTAGATCTATCGGGTTAGAAGGGTCCGCTCTCACGATCAGTCCCTCTGGTCAGGATTTTAGCGAGGGAGTTTATATGTTTGGACTGTTGTGGGGCAACGACGTGTTTCTTGGTTTGATTATGGAGTTATGACTGAAGTTTATCATAGTATCTAGCTAGTCTATGATCGTTATATCATTATCTCGAGTGTTAGGGCTCGTTTCTGTTTAAGATTTACTTTGTACTTAGTTTATACATGTTTGTATAGTTTAGGGTTAGTTTTGTATTTTCCCTAATGTGTTGATGCATAAAGCATGTTGTGAGAGAATGTTAGAGACGGAGTCTAGATCACAACTTACATACTAGAGAGAGAATTGTGTGTGTGTGATTGGTATTCTCCTGCACATTTGTACTACAACGTTTATGCTTTGATCATCAATACAAGAGAATTATTTAGTAATGGATTGTGTTGTTGATTGAATTGTGTGTTTGTACTTAGATCATTCTGATTTGCAGCAATATCGATCCAATTGAACCTATCAATTGGTATCAGAGCTGTTGGTATTGTGTGTTTTTCGCTATTCATCAAGCAAAAACACATCAATATTGCTCAAATCATGATCTGAATGATCTGTTGCTGTTTTTGGATTTGATTCATCATCGGAATCATCTCTAATTCACAATGTGTGTGCAAATTCCATCAGATTATCATCAGATCTGAGGAATTAAGAAGAAATTGAAGTTTATTGTTCGATCAATTTTTCTGCTCAAAATCATCAGAAATCGATCATGTTTTGGATTGATTGAGATTGGAGATTGATAATCGGTATAAACCGGTGCTTGTGTGTGAATTTTAGACAACAAGTTTCATTAAAATTCTGAAAAATCTGTATGACGAAAATGTTGGGTCCTCTTGAAGATAATGCATACCAAAACTTTAAGTTGCTCTCTATACTCGCCACATGAAGATTTAAGCTGATATGTCAGATTTGTAAAGTGTCATCTTAGGGGGAGTACTGTTGGGGTTATTTGAAGATGTCACTTTCCAAATATAAGCGAGTGAAGATATCGAGCATCATCACGAGCAAGCACGGGTGAATACGTTCATTAATTGTATTTGTCTTAGAATATTTGTGTAATCGTTTCGTGCTTAAATGCGCGTTTGTGCTTAACTGCACGCTTTTAGGTTACTTTGTAAGGTGAATGGTATAGACTATAAATACCATCACCTAGGTCATTTGTTAGAGAGTTGCCTATTCTTGTTAGTCATATTCTCTTGTAACATCCTTTGATCTAATACAATTCACCTATTCTAATTATCATCATCTTCATCATACTTTGCATTGATCTTCATGAACATTCATGCATCAATTCGTGATTAGTGAGATTCCGCATCACTGATTACAAACAACATCACCAAACAATCTCAGATCTAGATCCAAGCTCGGTTCATCTAGAACTATCAATTTGACTTAGACAATATTTTTGGACTTAGATTTGTGAACAATTAGGTCCTGTGCAGCCGTGTGAAGGGAAATTGTCTAGACGGGTGAAGAATTGCAAGTGAAAAACTGTTTACTGTTGAGCCGGGTAAGTATACTGTTTAACCGTGTGAAGAACTATTCAGACGGGTAAAGCACTGTTCAGCCGGGTGATCAACATTACAGCTGGATCAACTTGTTACTATTCTGCCAGGTAATTAACTCTTTCAGTCGTGTCAAGCTCAGCCGGGTGAAGTGTTGATAACTGTGAAGCCGGGTGAATATTTGTCTTCTTGCCGGGTCAAGTTTCAGCCGTGTTAAGTATTTACTGTTCAGCCGTGTCACTGTTCAGCCGGGTAACATACTCTGCCAGGTAAAGATTTCAAGTGTTGAAGATTGACAACTGTTTAGCCGTGTCACTATTTAGACGGGTGAAGAAGTTTTTCTCAGCCGGGTGAAGAAGAATCTACACTGTTTAGCCGGGTGAAGAACAAAATTTCACTATTCAGCCGTGTGACTTATTTTCAGTTGCTTTTGACCTTGTTATCTTATCTTGTCATTACTTAGTCATACTTAGTTTAAAATTTTAACTGTTTCTTTTAAAAAATCATCAAAAACACAAAAAATATTTTCTTTAAATTCTTAAAAATGGCACCTAATGATTATTCTGATAACCGTGTTCCTAGATTGGTTAATCGTGCAGATTTCAAGAACTGGACAATCAGATTGAAGCATCATCTATGCTCTATTGACAATGATCTATGGAAGTCAATTGATAAAGGTCCTCACATTCCTACTCAGACTGCTCCTGATAGTGCAAGTACCTACACCAAAGATTCAACTGAACCTTATCCTGAAGATAATCTATCAGCAGAAGACTTACGAAAGGTCAAGAATGATAGTAAGGCTTATTCTTTGATGTGTAAAGGGCTGCCACTTCAAGTGTTGTCGAGATTGGATGCTTATCAAACTGGCTACACATTGTTCAAGGCATTGAAATCAATCTGTGAAGGAGGAGAAAAGTTGAGAAGTCTCAAGAAGTAGAAATTAAAGAGACAACTGGAGTTGTTTGAACATATTGCTGGAGAATCTGTGCACCAGATGATGAATAGATTTGTTCATCTAACTACTGAGATGACAAATGTTGGTGCTAAGACAGATCTTCAAGATCTGAATGACAGATTGTTGTGTGCTCTTCCATCTTCATGGAAACAGATTGTGACTCTACTGAAGCATACTGAAAAGTTTCCAATGGACTTAGATCTGCTCATTGCAAAGATTAAAGAAGTTGAGATTGATGAAAGTTCTAGAAATACTGACAGATCAGGTTCACATGCTCAGTATAAGTTTGTTGTGAATCCTTCCAACACAGTGGAGAATGCATTTCTTGTTCAAGATGCTGCTAAGACTGATGACGATGGTGATTTGTTTGTTGGTGCTAGCTTTTACACGGATTCATCATATTTACCAAGCTCACCAATTTACTCTCAACCTCAATCTCCACCAAGAGCTCAAGTTCAAAGTCAATCTATGAAATCTCAGTCAGAAAGTCAAAGTTCTACTGTTCAAGCTAAAGTAAAAGATGTGATGAACATCTTGTTACAAGATGATGAGACTAAGACTGCGTTTACTACATTCATGGCAAGCTTTCAAGCTTATCAAGGAAGTCATTTATCTCAGATGGATGTCGTACTTCAAGATCTGTTTGAAATGGATCCTGATGACGTTGAAGAAATGGACTTAAATTGGCAAATGGTGATGGTTGCATATCGAACCCAGAAATATGCATATGTAAACCGAAGCTTCAAGCCACATGCAAACAAGACAGTTGGTTTTGACAAGTCAAAGGCTAGGTGTTTCAACTGTAACTGCTATGGTCATTTTTCGAGGGAATGCAAGGCTCCTAAGAATCAGAACTACAATGATCAAGCTAGTTCAAGTGGACAGAATCATGGTCAAAGTCAGAACTCACAACAGTCTTCGAGCTATCAAAACAGGAATCAACGTTTCATGCAAAAGCCATACCAAAGTCTTCCCATGCCAGAACTGAAAGATGAAGGCAAGAAACCAGAAGATCAGACCAAAGCACTGGTAGTGAGTGTGAAAGACGGATATGATTGGAGTGCTTATGCGGAACAGTTTACATCTGATCTTACAACAAGTTTGGCACTGGTATGTGAAATTGAAGAAGATTGGTCTGAAGAAGGGGATGATCAAATGACTAATACAATCAGTGAAGATTCTGAAGAGTATGACTGGAGTGCAAAGTCAGATCCTGTTGAAGAATCTAAACCAGAAGTTGCGCTTATGGCTACATCTGACGAGTCTACATCATCTGTTGAACAACCAAAGGTTAGTACCAAATTACCCCTAATTATGTTCCTTTGCCTGATGATGTTAAAGGTAGGTTATGTTCTGAACAATGCATTAAACAAGTGGAACATTATCGAACTCATCCTTTTAAAATTGGTGACAAATTAAGCAAACATGAACAAATTCATGAACAACTTAAAATTGATCACAAAATTGCTGATGAGAAGATATTGTCACTTAAAGAATCATGGAACAAAACCTTGAAAAAACTGGAACTAGTAACCAAACAACTTGAAGAAATGACAAAAAATTTTGAACAAGAAAAGGTTGCTCATGCTGTCACACAAGTTGAACTAACAAAGTTGAAAAGTTGTAAAACAATGGTTAAACAACTTATAAGTGAAAGAGGAAACAAAAACAAACTAGGATTGGGTTTCACTCATGAACCAATGCCTAAGTCAATCTCAAACACTTTACCTGAAAACTTCAATGAATTTGATCATTCACCTGAAAATGAACAAAGATTCAAAGAAATTCAAAGAAGTAAGTCTGAATCCGAAGGATCTGAAGTTTTAATTGAAAGTTTGAAAGACGATGACACCGTGACAGTTGAAGCTGATGATGAAGCAAGCAACAAATCTGATCCTATTCTGATACAACTTGTTGAATATCCGGAACTGAATCCTAAACCAGCAGAAAAGGTGAAGGACGAAGCTGAATTTTCAGGATACAATGATCCAGAATACATCAAGTGGAAGAATGAGCAGAAAGCGATTCTTGCTGATCAACTGATCAAGAAGAAACCAGTGAAGAAGACTGAAGTTTCAAATGCAAAGGTGCAGAAATCGAAATTAACAAACAATCAATCTGAAACAAAATAGTCGAAAGGTAAAAGTGTCATAACATCAAATGACAAACCCAAAGCTCAAACGGTTAAATATAAATCTGTGAAACCTGTGGCAAAGAAAGTGTCAAAAGGTAAAACAATCAAGTTTGTGTCTGCAGGAACCTTTGATATGAACGCATCGTATGGTAACCAAATCAATTCTTCAATCAAATCTAACTCTGGTCTGAAAACAGGTTCAGGTCCTAAGACTTCCGCTGTCAATGATAAAAGATTTGAATCAAAGAAGGTAACCAAACAAGATGGTTTAAAATCGAACCAAGTTCCAAATCAATCAAAATTTGATATCAAGCAAACAAAGTCTCAATCAAAATCTCCACAAAAGAACCAAGTTAACTTAAAACCGAATATGTCTGTTAATGAATCACGAGTGTGTTCAACATCAAAAGTTAACAATCGGCTCTTTAAGATTAGCAAGAAACATTGTGAGATTTGTGATCGTTATAATCATGTTACTGCTGAATGTTTCTTTAACAGGTACTGCAATTACTGTGACAAAAGAAATCATTCTTCAGAGGAATGTTTTTAAAACAAATTTTGTGATATTTGTGAAAGGAGAAATCATGATACTGCAGATTGTTTCTTTCGGAAAAACCCATCAAGAGAAATGACTCCTTTTCTGAATTTTCAAAGAAATCAATCTTTTGGTTTTCAAAAAGTTAACCAAAGTCATTCTCCTGATTTGAGAACTTTCAAACGAAACAATTCTGGTTTTAATGAATTTTCATCCAGAAATATGCAGGTTAACAGTTTTAAGCCGAGAGCTTTGATGGTGAGAAATCAGAAATTTGAAAATAACCTTGATCCTAAGTTAGAGGAAAGGTTCATTGCTTTAAGAAGAAAGCAAACAACTCAAGCCATTGGGCGAAACAGTTTTCAACCAAATCTCTCAAATGAAACAAATTTTCAAAATCTACATTATCAACAAGTTATTGTTACTGAAAGATTCGGAAAACCCAAGACCATGTGGGCCTGGGTTGACCAAACTAACTAGGTAAATGTTGAAATGCAGGTACGCCCTCGAAGACCTATCAACTCATGGTTTGTTGATAGTGGGTGTAGCCGGCATATGACAGGCAACCATGCCTTGCATCAAGATTTTAAGCTAAAGAATGGTACTCATGTTGCATTTGGAGGAGATGCTGGTGGAAAAATAACTGGAGAAGGAACCGTGTGAAATGGGATCATAAGCTTTGACAAAGTCAACTACTGTGCCCAGTTGAACTTTAATTTGCTAAGTGTACCTCAAATTTGTGACAAATCTTATTAAACATTGTTTGATGATTCTTTCTGTTACATACTCAAACCAGGTTTCAAGATTGACAATGAATGGGTGGTGGTTAAAGCTCCAAGAGATCGTGATGTATACAAGCTTGATATGTCGCAGATTGATGCTGAAGCCGAAACCACATGTCTCATTGCGCATGCATCAAATGATGAGAGTCAGCTTTGGCATAGACGGCTGGGCCATTCAAACTTCAGAAACATGAACCGACTGGTGACTGGAAATCATGTTGTGGGAATACCATCAAAGAAATTCTCAACAACTGATCTCTGTCCAGCATGTTTGAAAGGAAAACAACACCGAATGTCTTTTAAGTCCAAGCAAGAACACTCCATTTCAAAGCCCTTACAGATGCTACACATGGATCTATTCGGACCAACAAATGTTCGAAGCATCGGAAAGAAGTCTTATAGTTTTGTCATCATTGATGATTTTACTAGATTTTCTTGGGTTTATTTCTTGCATGTTAAATCTGAAACTGCTGAGTTGTTAAAAGAATTCATTATCAAAGTTGAAAATCAGTTGGATTGTAAAGTAAAAATCTTGAGAAGTGATAATGGAACCGAGTTTAAAAGCTCTAATGTCGATTTGTTTTGTGCAGAAAAAGGAATTGCGCGTCAATTTAGTGCTCCAAGAACGCCTCAACAAAACGGTGTGGCTGAACGGAAAAATCGAACACTAATTGAAGCAGCAAGATCCATGCTCGCAGATGCCAAAATCCCTATCACATTCTGGGACGAAGCTATTGCTACTGCTTGTTTTGTACAGAACAGGACATTATTGGTTCAGGATAAACACAAAACGTCTTATGAGTTATTGTTTGGAAGAAAACCGAATATTTCATACTTGAAAGCATTTGGTTGTCCTGTATCGATTCTAAATTTAAGTGATCATCTCGGTAAATTTGAGTCAAAATCTGACGATGGATTTTTTCTTGGTTACTCTTCTGTTTCAAAAGCTTATCGGGTTTTTAATAGCAAAACAAACACTGTTATTGAAACTATTAACGTAAAGTTTTTAGAAAATTCGTTTCCGTCAGTGGCTCATGGTCCCGAATGGTTATTTGATTTAGATTCGTTATCAAAATCTTTCAATTCTAACTTGTTTGATTTTTCAGGAAAATCGAGAAAAGAATCAGGAGACTTGGGATGTTTCAGTGATGATTCTGATAATGACGATGACAACAATCTCAATTCTGAGTATCCGTTCATGTCATTTCATAATCCTGATAATGGTGTATCCAATCAAGCTCCGGGTCCATCTGGTTCTCAAGAAGATCAAGAATCAAACATTTTTGGCGATGACGTGAATCCGCAACATTCTCCTAATGATGGTGGATCTGTTCAAAATCAACCATCATCAGATCCGAATGTTGAAGTTGTTCCAGAAACATTTGACTACTTCATCAATTCACCAGAACAAGTTCCTAATTTTACTCCGCATACTTCTACAATTTTACAAGATCTACCGAATCTGAATCAGTCTAATCTGGAGAGTCAAGTACAAGGTGATGCTATACCAACTCATCGAGTTCATAGGAATCATCCTCTCTCTCAGATTATTGGGCCTTTGAATCAGCGAACTATGAGAAGTCAAACTGAGCATGCAAACGTTTGTCTTTATTCATGTTTTTTTTCTGAAGTGGTACGGAAGAACATTTCAGAAGCACTACAAGATAATAGTTGGATTGAAGCCATGCAAGAGGAGTTACTTCAATTTCGCAAACAAGAAGTTTGGAAATTAGTGGACTTACCTGAAGGAGAAAATGCGATTGGTACAAGATGGTTGTACAAGAACAAGCCAGATGAACGTGGCATGGTGGTCAGAAACAAAGCCAGACTTATTGCACAAGGTTACACTCAAGAAGAAGGTATCGACTATGAAGAAGTGTTTGCTCCGGTCGCTCGACTTGAAGCAATTCGCGTTTTTCTAGCTTATGCCTCTTTCATGAAGTTCAAAGTGTTTCAAATGGATGTAAAAGGCGCTTTTCTGTATGGACCAATTACCGATGATGTGTATGTCAGACAACCTCCAGGTTTTGAGGATCCTGAGTATCCACATCGTGTATACAAATTGAGCAAAGCTTTATATGGTCTACATCAAGCCCCAAGGATTTGGTACGAGACGTTATCTAAACATTTGCTGGAACATGGTTTTACAAGAGGTCAGATTGATCCTACTTTATTTATGAAGCGGGAAAATGAAGATCTTTTATGTGTTCAAGTGTATGTGGATGATATCATCTTTGGATCAACAAGTCCATCCATGTGCAAAGAGTTTGAGGAGATTATGAAATCAAGATTTCAGATGAGTTCGATGGGGGAGATTAATTTCTTTCTCGGATTGCAAGTCAAACAGACAGTGAAGGAATTTTTATCAACCAATCAAAGTTCGTTGAGAAGTTGCTAAAAAAGTTCAAGATGCAAGATTGTCAGACTATTCGAACGCCATCTGATGTGAATTGCAAGATACAGCCGGATCCAAAAGGCAAATCCGTTGATCAAACACTGTACAGATCGATGATTGGTTCACTAATGTATCTTACTGCATCAAGACCAGACATTATGTATGCTGTATGTGTGTGTGCCGGATATCAGTCTGATCCAAAAGAGTCGCACCTGGTTGCTGTTAAACGTATTTTCAGATACCTTAAAGGGAAACCGAATCTCGGGTTATGGTATCCTTATGAAGGCAATTTTGAATTATATAGTTATTCTAATAGTGACTTTGGTGGATGCGCTCTTGACAGGAAATCGACTACGGGTGGATGTCAATTTCTGGGTTCTAGACTTGTTTCTTGGCAATGCAAAAAGCAGACCAATGTTTCTGTATCCACAGCTGAAGCAGAGTATATCGCTGCATCTGCAGGATGTTCTCAAGTTTTGTGGCTACAAAACCAATTGCTTGACTACGGGTTTAACTTTCTCAAAACTCCTATTTACATAGACAATACTGCTGCTATGTTCATTACTGCTAATCCTGTTCAACACTCAAAAACCAAACATATCGAAATTCGATATCACTTTCTCAGAGACAACTCTGAAAAAGGTTTAATAGTTTTGATTAAAGTTCATACCGACAAACAACTGGCAGATCTTTTCACAAAATCTTTCTTGTCAGGACGGTTTGAATTCTTAATTCAATCCATAGGGTTAATCAACCATGATTGATTCTATTTTTACAAAAACTCAATACAAAATCAGAAAATATAAAAGCCAAAAATATAATAAGTCGATGTCAAGTATTGATTCCTTTGTCTTTTTATTTTATGTTTGCATTGTGAGTGTGCATGAAAAAGAAAAAGAACACAAAAAGATGGAAAAAGAAAAGCAAAAGAAAAAGATATTCATATCATAAGAATCTTTATTGCAAAAAGTGAGAAATGATAGTTACACTAGACATTATTTGTGTCATCATTTTAATAATAAAGACTGATGAATGTTAATTGATGTGCGAGACAGCTCAGGCAATTAGACTGAAAAAGTAAGTTCATTGTTGACAAATCTAAATTCAATGATCTTTGTGTTAAGTTCCTTTGTTATACATGTCTAGATATATATCTTTTGATGCTCTGCTTGTGATTATAGTTGTTCATGATCGGGTACCGATGCAATCTATTCAGTGTGATGAACCGCATCGTGAGCTTCTTTGTTGTGGTATCCACAGACCTGAAGTCTCACACGAATTCTCTTTTGAGCTTCAAGGTGCAGCAAAAGATTCCCAAAGTTGGAACAAAAAGAGTCCCAAATGTGGACCATCACCAAACAAAAATTCCAAAAGGAATTCAGAAGATTCCCAAGGGGAACGATAGGAAATGAAAGTTCCAAAAAGGAATTCAAAAGAAGTCCCAAAGTGGACCAAATCCGAATAGAACCCAGATTCCACACTGTTTATGATTGTAAGTGACCAGGTTTTTGTCCAATATGCATTCAAGTAGTGGTTGATAAGGAAATATGTTGACACATGTATACATGTGGGTCGCATAAGACATTTTAATCGAACCTTAATCTCATCATGATACTAAAAAAAGTAAGTGTGTCAATTCGAGCTAATTGGTATGTTTTCATATCATCACTCAATCAAACATAAGTCAAATGTCTATTCAAAATTTGCAAAACATGTTCAGATAATGTGTGGTATGATCTGACTGTGATATTTTGATACATTGAATTGCATATGTCTTTATTTTAATGTGTGTGCTTTGTGTGTGCAGGCATATGGAGTCTTTATTGACACATCGACATCCTTGTTAAACTTAAAAATTTCAAGAAATTTCATGTTTAGGGGGAGAATAATTGAAGATAAAAAATATTTACAAAAAGCAAAAAATATTTTTGAAATAAGTGTGTTGAATGTATGGATCATGTAGTTAATGAAAGCAAAAGTATTGGATATGTTAAAAACAAACCTAAGGTCTTGTGATGTGTTTTTAGAAAATTGCTTCGGGATATAGAAATATTGGTTGTGCAAAAACATTTTTTGTGAGAAAAATCAAAGAAATTGAAAAATGATTTAATGTGAATTAAATTTGTTGCCCTAATTTCTATTTTTGAATATTTAATGTGACAAACCCTAATAAGGATGTCTTGTCTAATTAATATGTCGAGAATGTTTGCAGGTGCAATAAATGCAGTTGAAAAAGTCAACAGAGAGAAAAGTGAAAAATCGTCCAAGTGTTGTAGCCGGGTGAAGATAACAGACTTCACTGTTTAGCCGGGTAATGAATGTCATTGTTTAGCCGGGTAATGAAGTGATATTGTTATCAGCCGGGTGACTAAATGAAAGAGGGTAGCCGGGTGAAAGAAGAAAAGGAAGCCGGGTGACAAAGTTGTAAGTTACTATACAGCCGGGTGAAGTGTTTAACACTGTACAGCCGGGTAATAGAATGAAGATTCTATGTAGCCGTGTAAGTGAAGAACACTATGCAGCCAGGTAAGTATGACAACTGTACAGCCGGGTGATGAAGAAAAGCTGTCACTATACAGCCGGGTGATGAAACATAGTATCACTATGCAGCCGGGTAAAGAACATGAAGTTATTGTGCAAGCCGAGTGATGATAAGGAATCTACTATTCAGCCGGGTGATGGGTAAAACCAAAACAAAGGTGTAGTTGTTCTTAACTCTGACCCGTCTCTACAGTACTTGACCCGTCTCTACAGTGATTGACTTCCAAGTGTTTCTACATGTTAAATGTTGACCTGTCCCAAAGTTGTGACCCGTCCCAATACTGTGACCCGTCCCAACAATGCTTGACGCGGCTCAACAGTAAATGACCCGTCCAGGCTTATTGGGCTAAATTGTTTACCCGTCCAAAATGTTGACCCGTCCCATTAAGTTTGACCTAATTCTTGAGCCGGCTGAACAACGCATATATATACCCGCCTTTTCTCAAACACTTATCATTTTTCACAAAAATTTTCAAGCAAAATCCCCTGTACCTCAATCGTCCATATCATATTCAATCGTTGATTCTATAACAAGTTTTAGTGATTGAATAAGGTATAATCTACATGTTTCGACAATGTTGAACCTGCTAATTGATTGTAAAAACGAAATGTTGTGATGAACAGTAATTGGACTTTGAATCGACACTTTGATTATGGGTGGTAAAACTTAAATCGAGTGTTGTAATAGGTGTAATAACTGTCGATCATCAATTTTCTGCCATTAATTTGCATCAAATCGCTTAAAATCAACTGAATCAAAGGAAATTTTCAAAATATTGTCGAACCGCCATTGATGAACATTTGAGTTGTTCATGATTTTGCTATCAAATGATGAATCATCTGTTATTGAGTGACAAATCGATGCTAAAACTGAACTAAACATGTTATTCAACTCCATTGTGCAAAATTTCAGATTTGTGCTTAAGTGTTTAAACTGTTAAGTGTATAATTTACATGATCATTGATTCACAAAGTTTTTGTTAAGCAAAATGATGATTATCAGTTTGTTAAACTAACTTAGGTGATAAATTATTGTGTGATTTGTTACATCGAGTCATTATGTTTAAAACTTCTTATGCATATTTCTATTATTTATGAATGAAAAGTCTAACACATGTGTCTTGTTTTTGTCAAAACAGATGAATGATCTTAAATTTGAGCCCAAGCACAATCTTGTTGCTTGTTTGGATGAATCTATACCAGAAGCAGAAGGGTACAGAGACATGATCAGATTTCTTAGAAGAACAAAATATGTCTATGCAATGTGTGCCAAGCCAATTGTGTATGCAAGACTTATAAAGAGTTTTTGGAGGACTACAGAAGTTGTTACTGATGAAGCTGGTGTTACTGTGGTCAGAGGAAATATTGCCAGACAGTTACAGTTAACTGTGTCTGAAGAGTCCATCCGGACTACTCTAAGGATAGATGAAGATGAGATTGGTGCTTCTGATGACCTAACAACTGCTGAATGTCAGGCTTGTTTCATCAATATGGGTCATCCTCCCATATTTCCTAAGCAGCAGTTTGTTAGAGCTAGATTGGGAAAGAAGTGGAAGCTGTTATGCTATGTCATCCAGCAATGTATGTCTAGGAGAAATGCTGGGTTTGACAACTTTCCTTCAGACATTGCATCTCGTATAGTTGCAATTGCTGAGAACAAGCCATTTAATATGTCGAAGTGGATCATGAAGGGTTTTGTTTTCAATCTTGTTAAAGGGAAGAGGTTCAAGTTTCTTATGTATCCGAGATTCTTGCAACTAATGATCAACATTGCTCATCCTATTATTCGAGAAGAAGGTTTTGAAGGAGGGATACTATACACCGAAGATATGAATGCTCTATCTTATCGAAAGATGAGTATTGGAGGTGTTGAAGGTGTTGAGATGTTTGCCTATATGAGAGATATAGGCAAACAATGATGAAGATATCGAAGTAGTGTATCATCATATATCACAAGGTGAAGTTGTAGATCCGTTGGACCTTGTAGATGAGATTCCAGATAATTTGCTTGATGATGATGAGTACCTTGCTCGTTATCCAGAAGATGAAGATAGTGATGAGGATGAGAATGAAGAAGAAGATGATGAATCTGAAGGTGATGATGATGATAGTGATAATAATGGTGATGGTGAAAATGATGATGTTATTGAAGAAGATAGTGCTGAATCAGTTCCTGAGGAGGCAGATTAAGAAAATGTAGAAATGAATGTAGAGGTTGATGAACCTGTTGAAGTTGTAACTGAAGATGTTGTTATTGATGCTCCTAGGGATATCACAGTTCACTATTCCAGATCTCGAAGATCTAACACTGTGATTGATCCTATGATTGTAGAGGAGCCGAGTATATTTGAAGATGTGAGTGTGTCTGAACCAGTAGATGTTATTCAGATTGTACAGGAAGTAATAGCCGAAGTGGAGACTGTTGCACAAGCAGTTGATGATGCTGATGCTGGTGTTACTTTTCCTGATCCAGTAGATGTTCCCACAACATCATCTCCTGCAACTCCACTATTTGAACAACCTATGGTGTCTTCGCCAAAAGTTGTGTCAAGTGATATTTTGAATGAAAAAGATAAAGAGATAGAACGGCTGAATAAAGTGATAGAAGATTTGATGAAGGAAAATGAATTGTTAAAAGCTTCGAATGAGAGAAAGAAGGTTAGACTGCATGAGTTCAGAGAATACAATGTGTTTAAAGAACTTGATGACGAATATGCGAAGCTTAAAGAGGATTACAAAGAGTTGTATGCTGAATGTAATACTCTGAATGCAGAAAAGGAGATGTTAGAAAAATGGTTGGAAGAAGCTAAACCAAAGAAGTCAGGATCTACATCTGACAAAGATTTTTCAGATGAAGTGATGGAAGTATCCGGGCCTTCGCAAGAGATAAAAGTTTACTATACCAGAGCTCGAGGAACTAAAGCTGTGGGTGAAAAGGTGGAAGTACCAATTCAAATTCCCGATGAAGCTGCTGATCTTGTCATTCTTGACAAAGCCGAGGGAAAACGTAAACTGGATGAAGTGCCGGAGATAGTTGAAGAAGATGCGCATGCAAAGAAAGCCAGAATGGATGAAACAGTTCAGATTGAGCCGATTCAATCTGAGTATGTACAGGCAACTGAAGTGCCCGAGGTTGATAAAGAGGATGAGACTGTGATGGAAACAACTATAGATGAAACAGTACAGTTTTAGCCGATTCAAACTGATATTGCACATACAATTGAGGCACTCGATGACTTGGATGATGTTGATTTTTACAGATTCTGAACCAGAAGCTAATCCTGTTGATGATATACCCACTGATCTTGATGAAAGGTTTGCGTATTTGGAGAAGATGAAATACAATCCTGTTTATTTGAATGGACTAACAGTCAGTCAAATAAACGAGGAGTATGAAAAATGTATTAATGCGCAAGACAAAGTTGTGGGTGATGATAAAGAGTTTGTTGTTGAAATGGGTGAGTGGACTCCCTTGCAAGAAAGTCTGAACATCGATGATCTTCCTCAGGAAGAACTGTATCATCAAAACCTGAAGAGATGACATCTACGGATATGCGCCAGTGGTTGCAATCAAGGAATTATCCATACAAGACTTTGAAAAGACTGAAGAAAGAGTCCTTGAAGAAAATTGTGGTAAGTTTTCAAAAAACTGAGAAGATGCATAACCGTATGTTTTTCTTGGATTATAACAATCCACAGTACTATGAATTGACCAAACGGTACAAAGTGCTTGAGCCAAAGGAAATACCACTGATGGCATTGCCCGAAGATGCGCATAAGAAGAGGAAGGAGCTTATTGATATGTTTCCGAGTGAGATGAAGTCTTATAACATTCCGATGGAAGTATGAGAGTCTTGGCACAAGTCTGCCACAGCAGGTGATATTGTTATATCACTGCTGAGTAAGGGTCAGTCCGTTGCTGACTTACTAGACTCAATGATCGTGCCTGAAAAGTCCAAAGATGTGAAGATCATTGCTTGGAAATATGATGAGATATTTGATGCGTTTCTAATCAAGAGGGTGAATGGGTTATGCGATGTGTATCATTACTATTCAAGTATCTTCAAGTTGTCGGTTCAAGATTTGAAAGAATTGCACAAGTTAAGATTGATAAATCACACGCGAGCAGAGCGTGGTGATAAATGTTCTATGCTATTGGATGCTGGGATCAGCCGCATGCCAAAGTTTTTAGAGTTTCGGGGGCAGCAAGAAGATAAAGCATATTTGGATACAAAGAAGAAGAAACAGAAGAAGTTGATACTACGGGATATGTACTTAGAAGAATTTTCTGATGAATATTTTGATAAGGTGACAGATCCTGGTTTGAAGGTGATTGATAGTTCGCAGGCAACAAAGCCAATTCTGAAGTTTTTCTATAATCAGGAGACTTATGAGCTGAAGTTGGTATGTAATTTGGATGACTGGGATCAAGATATGATCACATTGTTTAGTACGTTTGAGGTCAAACTGCTACATCCATCTTACATTGATTATCTTCGCAACCACAAGATGGAGAAGTTGAAAGATCCTATTGCTGAAGAAGACAGAAGATTATTTGTGATCATGATCGAGGTAATTGGGGCTGCCACTAAGAAAATTCGATTAAGGAAGGCATTACTTAATGCTGACCTTGTGAGAATTGGCATGCCAGAGATCGAATATATGAGGGTGACTTCCAAGGGTACCTTAGAAGTGAAGGTCAAAGGATAGAAGAGACCTTATGAGTTTTATGCTAATATTGATTTTGCAGGTATAACTCTCGATACTCTGAAGCGAATGAAGGATTGTGATATTCTCACAAATGATTCAAAGCCAAGACAAGCGAAGATTGCTGGATGTTAAACAAGAAGCCAAGACAAGCCAAGACAAGCCAAGACAAGCGAAGCCATGAAAGAACAAGAAGAATATAAAGGAAAGCCGTTGCTGGATGTTAAAGACGAACCTGAAGATTTTTGAGAGATTGAAGCTGAAAAGCAAGAGTTGAAAACTGAAGATTTTTGAAAGTCCAAAGTTAAATCTTAGGGGGAGTACTGTTAGGGCTCGTTTCTGTTTAAGATTTACTTTGTACTTAGTTTATACATGTTTGTATAGTTTAGGGTTAATTTTGTATTTTCCCTAATGTGTTGATGCATAAAGCATGTTGTGAGAGAATGTTAGAGACAGAGTCTAGATCACAACTTACATACTAGAGAGAGAATTGTGTGTGTGTGATTGGTATTCTCCTGCACATTTGTACTACAACGTTTATGCTTTGATCATCAATACAAGAGAATTATTTAGTAATGGATTGTGTTGTTGATTGAATTGTGTGTTTGTACTTAGATCATTCTGATTTGCAGCAATATCGATCCAATTGAACCTATCATCGAGTACATCATATCCTATGGGATGGCAAAACTAATTTATTACATGTGGCTTAAATTTTTAAAATAGCATGGGATGTGCTAGTGTTTTTTACAAGAATTTTTCATGTGCACAAGTGTTTTTGGACAAGCGTGCCTGTTAAGCCAATGTTTTATATCTCATGGAGATGATATTATTAAAAGGACTGTTTTTCATAAAAGTTTGACTATTTTTTATGAACTTAATAGCAGGTCCTTAGAAATAGTTTTGCCCTTATTAAATAAACTTAGAACTCACCAGCGTCAGCTGACTTGTTTTAGTATGCATTTCAGGTAAGAAAATAGTTATCTCAAATAAGCTGTGCGACAAGTTGGAAGGCATTGGCTGGCTATTTGGCAAAAGAATTAAATTGGCATAAAAAAATTTAGTATGTAGTCGTAGAATACACGTGTAAATGTAAGTATAAAAATTGGACCTTAAGACTTCCGTTGTAATACTTAACACGACTACGTACTTGTGTAAATCTGATCATCATGACGTGACCCGAAAATCGAAGTGTGACAGATTGGTATCGGAGCCGTAGTTTAAGTGAATTAGACGCTAGCGAGTAGTGTCTAGTCTTAAACCGAGATTTGAAAATAATGCGGAAAGCCAATGAAGCCGAATAGGCAGATGCCAACAGTTGCGATTAGTTAGATGACTTGCCTAATAAATAAGAAAAATATGTTTCATATATATGATTATATATATGTGTGTGAATTTCCTGTAATTAGGTGTATACGTGAATGCGTACAAAGAACAATTATATTGGTGTCAAAAGTTACAAAATTTCAAAAAAACTGTTTTAATTATACTTGCAAAACGATCAACGGAACATAGTATAATTTTATGAAAAATGATGAATACATATGTAGGATTAGGATCAAATGAGAAGACTCATATATTGCAAGAAGAAAAAGAAGAAACCTAAATCACTAAAAAAACTTATCAATGGTTTAGTTTTTTTAAATAAATTCACTTCCTACATACAAATGTGTAATGTTTAAACTAAAAAAAATCATTAAAATATTTTTTACGTATGTATTTTTAGCGTTTTAAATTTACCTACACATGTGTAAGTAACCTAACTTACACATGACTTCCACATGTGTAGGTTTAACAAATAAATGAAATTTATTCAATTTTATTTTTTGTATGTCAAAGCTAATGAATAAATATTGCATTTCTATCATTTTTTTGTATGTTAAAAACGTTTTTGGTTAAAAAAATGAAGAATTTAGTTATTTCTTTCATTTCTCGCAATATTTGCTCTTCTCAAATGAACCTTCCCCTACATATGTATATATGTAACCGTACGTATATGAGTTAGTGATTTTCATTTATAAAAGATTTCAAGAACATTAAAAGGACATCATTATCATGAAAATATAAAATGAAAACATGTTCTTGGTAAATGTTATATATGTCACTTGATGTTTGCATATATTATATAGTCAATATAAATTGATTAGATTAAATGATAATTGGAATTTTATAAAAAAATTACTATTATACATAAAATTTTATCAATAAATGTATATGTGATTATGTAAAGACGAAGGATCGTCTATTTGTTAACCATGCACGTTCAAAAAGGTTAAAATATTGAGAAAATTAATATGTGTTTGTCACTAACATTGGGGTATCTAGAAATATATATTTTTGGAAGTGCTTTATTGCATATAAAATACGTATTTTTATGATTAAACTAGATCGCCAAATGACTTTATTTGTCGATTTATACATAAAGCGAATATTAAAATATGACATGTTTGTAAAAAAAGTATAATCATGATAACGATTGTAGGTATGCATATGGTATTTTATGTATGTATAAAATTATATGTGAAAGTATAATTATGTAAAAAATATTTGTTTGGAAACAAATTCTAGAAATTAAGTATTTTATAAAGAAATACTAGACGTGAAAAATGAATAATTAGCCATGTGATAATATAAAGTTATTTATAATTATATTACATAGTGAACTAGTCATAAAACTAGTTAAACATTTGTATTTTTGACTTAAAATAGCTTTTTTATGAAAAGTAAAGTTTTGACAAACTTTGGTATATCTATTTTATGCGAAAATATATGTATTTTTTTTGACATGATGAAACAATGCGGATTAAATGTTGAACGGGTACTTTTTACTATTCGTAAAGAGACGGTAAAAATGATATCTCGACGGAAAACGATCGAATCTATGAAATAGTTTTTAGAATAAAAATCTATATAATTTTCAGCGTTTAAAACCACATGTAAGTATATAAGAAAAGTCTTGCTTAAAAACTTATCTTATGTTAACATATGTGCTAAGTGTTGGTAAAGAAAAAGACTCTAATACGAAATTTTTTTTCACTAACGTTAGTCGTTTTTGATAAATGATACATATTTACTCGTTTGGAAATACAGGTAGCTATAAATGACAACTTCATGGGTTATTGGTTGAAATGTATATTTTTTTTATAAAACATTGACATTTTTATTCTATTAAATTCATGAAATATATAATTAACATTCATGAGTTTGAATGAGTCTAAATAAACAATTTGTCACTTATAAAGGCAATTTGTGTGCGTAATTGTATGTACATATATCATGCATGTTACAGGATAATCCTTAGATAACTAGGTTTGGTTTAACCTTAACCAGAAAATCTATATAGTTTGAACAATATCATCTGTAGACTAAGTGTAATTCCCTTGAACAATTAGTTCACTTTTACCTCTTAGTTAAGACAATAGAATAGTTTGAATATAACTAGCTCAACAACCGGTAGAGGTTTAGATATGATGCTTAATAACTGGTAGAGGTTATGATAACCTGCTCAATGATTGGCAGAGGTTTTGATAACTTTCTCAACGACTGGCAGAGGTTTTAATAACCTGCTCAACATGCGGTAGAGGTTTGATAGCCTACTCAACAACTAGTAGAGGTCTTTAAACCTGCTCAACAGTTTAGAAGCATTGCCGTTAGGATAATTGCTGAGTCGAACTTGCAAACGAACGAAGCTTGTATCTTCCCTTACGCGTCCCATCTGGACGAAAAGAATAGTTAGACAATTAACAACTAATTGTTGTTAACAACAAACTATTATTGATTGGAAAAGTTGCAAATTTTGATAGGTACAAAGTGATCGAATGAAATAAACAATCAGACAAGAACAATAAAACCCAAAAGAAAAGTAGCATTATGAGTTATAATGGGAGAATACTAGAATGATCCAGTAAAGTAATTGACAGTTACATTTTGGCCTATGTAACTGTGAATTATTATACTTGTGAACTCTAGAAAATTCCGTTGTTTTGATTAATGCTAAAATGAACAAATATAATTCAATAAATAAGTTTGAATAACTTATATATTACTTATGTATTTAAGACTTGATGGTCGTCAGATACTTGAACTAAACGCCTCTTTGAAGAACATACGACTGAGAAGAGCGGAGAAATATGATTCGCTTTTAGCTATTAGGGGAGTGACTCGATAATCCGAATGAATACAATGAATTAACGTAAAACAATAATAAAGTATCTCCTCAATTCGATTGATTCCTTAAACTCGAGTCACCTTGTGATTATCCCTAATAACTCGTAATTATTCAATAGTGCTTTCATCGCACGTTCTAATATTTGAATTTGAACTCTTCTGTCATTTAACGCGGATGACTTTTCCCTAAATTCTAGTCCACTTGTGACTATCCCTAGTAATATAATCAGTTCTGTTTTCCTTCAGCCAAGTGTTCAAACACTTACGTCTATATAGCTCGTTTGATCAAGAAGGGCTAATCTTTGATTGAGCACCAAACGTAAACCTTATTTCTTTCTACACGAATGATCCATCTATAATTCTACAACTTGGTAGAGTTTAAAGATCAATACCATTCTCGAAAGACTAATTATGGCTATCTGTAAGTAAAGTCATAAGATTTTAAGGTGATGCACACGTATGCAAACCTTATTAATGGTTTCTTGTAAAATACGTTGTTTATCCTTCAGTTCCTAACTACTACCAATAAGATGACTGTAGTCTTGTGACTTGTTATTCACTTCAAATTGAATTTTTCCTAATTTCAAAGGTTGCGACTTCTTAAGTGAAATATTGAAATTTGGGTTCTTAAATCGCGTGGTGATTATTATAATAGAAAACTCAACTCAAGACAGATGAGTGTCTCAAACCTTAGTAGACTTTAGATCTTTGGGTAAAATATCCATCTTAGATCCGGACATGAATCCACTATCATTCTCAAACGTGCTTGAAATTGGCGTTTCATGTTTAATGATTGTCCTGAATAAACATGTTCTCGTTAATATTACGGTTGTATTCCCTCATTGTTAACTAAGTTAAAGTTGTCTTTGACAACTAGATATCTTCATAAGCGTGGAAGAATGATGATAATATTTCACGAATGACTCCTGATGAAACATGACTTGTCATCTCGAACGTTGACTATCTATCTTGAAATGATCACTCGATAAATGGAATTCTATTCATATCCTCTGTATTAAAGATTTGAACCTAAAATATAAATCATGAAACGTTATACCATCTACAAACGCAACATGTCGGGGTAACTCGACTATAAAATTTAACGAACATGAGGTCGGCATGAAAACTCATGGTTCAGATGAAAGAACTCGTATTAAAAGCAAAACGATGAAACGATTGTCAAAAGACTAAGGTGCATGCTATTAGTATGGCAAAGATTAATAACCATACTCTGTTGGTAGTTTAATATTACTACCTTGGATAATCATGCATATCTGTTTAGTCTAACAAAAACTCGATTAAAGTTGAACTAGATAAAGCCTGATCGACAGACATATGTATTAGATTGAGTTGTGGTTGTGTTTTACAACTAAGAAACTCTCTAACACCCTCGAATGAGCTGAACTCATTCTAATTGGCTCAAACTACTTACGTGGCCTATTCGATGGTCTGACCAACAAATCTCTAATTTGATTCGAAAATCTCACGATAATATAGGAGATATAATTTTTAAATCCCTAAATTCTATTGAAACAAGGCGTACAACCTCACGTATTGAAACTCATAACCGCTTTTACCAATGGTTTTAACCATATGGTCTCCGTGAAATCTTAGAAGATGTCATAAAAATGATTATGACACTTGATTAATTTCGAGGACGAAATTTCTAAATGATGGGGAGAATGTGACACCCGTCAAAATTCCGTATTTAAAGTGCGGCCCAACGAAATGGACACACAAGGCCCAGTAAGGCCCATTAAAGATTTTAGGTTCATCTGAAGCCCAAATCAATAATCTACCACCAAAGGTAAATGATTCTCCTAACTACCACAAAAATCTATCACACAAGCTCTTAGCATGTCCTGGAGAGTTTGAATTGTACGTTCGCTTTGTCTGTCCGTTTGAGGATGGTAAGCCGTACTCAGGTCAAGACGTGTACCGAAAGCCTTTTGCAAAGACCCCCAGAATTTTGATGTGAATTGAGCCCCACGGTCGGAAATAATGGATACCGGCACCCCGTGCCTAGCAACAATTTCTTTAATATAGATTCGAGCAAGTTTTTCCATTTTATCAGATTCCTTGTAAGGAAGAAAATGAGCAGATTTCGTTAAGCGGTCAACGATTACCCAAATGGCATCGCAACCGGAATGTGTTTGAGGTAATTTTGTTACAAAGTCCATGGCAATTTGTTCTCATTTCCAAATAGGAATTTCGGGTTGTTGAAGCATACCCTTTGGTTTTTGGTATTCCACCTTAACCTTGGAGCATGTAAGACACTTGCTCACGTATGTGGCAATGTCGGCAAATACTGGAATCCACATCCGATTTTCCACACACCGAATGCCATCAGGCTTCGTTTCAAATCGCTTTTCCATCCCTCGAAGAGACTCAGATTTCAGATGTTCCTCCTTGAGTGCCTCTAGTTAGGCATCAAGGATTTGATCAGGTAAGCTGGTATGAATTGTGAGCTAAATAGCCCGGACTTGTCGAGGTTTAAATGTTTCCTTACGACTGAGAGCATCAGCTACGACGTTAGCCTTGCCCGGATGATACTTTATGGCAAAGTCGTAATCATTCAAAAGTTCAACCCATCGGCGTTGACGCATGTTCAACTCCTTCTAGTCGAAGATGTGCTGCAAACTTTTATGGTCGGTGAATATGGTACACTTGGTACCATACAGATAGTGCCTCCAAATTTCAAAGCAAAGATCACAGCTCCTAACTCAAGATCGTGAGTTGAATAGTTTTTCTCGTGGATTTTCAATTGGCGCGAGGCATACGCGATGACCTTTCCACGTTGCATTAGAACGCAACCATGGCCTTGAACTGAAGCATCACAGTACACTACAAAGTCTTCTGTCCCCTCGGGTAGAGACAAAATGGGTGTACTACAGTGTTTTAGTTTGAGTAACTGGAACGCAGCTTCCTGCTGATCACCCCACTTATACACCGTACCCTTATGGGTTAATAAAGTCAGTGATTGTGCGATTTTTGAGAACCCTTCGATGAAACGACGATAATAACCCGCAAGACCAAGAAATTGACGGATTTCTGTAGGAGTTTTCGGAGTTGCCCAATTTTTAATTGACTCGATTTTTGAAGGATCGACGTGGATGCCACTATCGTTGACTATATGACCAAGGAATTGGACTTCTCGAATCCAGAAATCACACTTAGAGAATTTTGCATAAAGTTGTTCCTTTTTCAGGAGTTCAAGAATCAATCGCAAGTGTTCCGCGTGGTCCTCCTTGCTCTTAGAGTATATTAAAATATCATCAATAAAAACGATTACAAATTGGATCAAGGTAGGGTTTACAGACATGATTCATAAGATCCATAAAGACCGCTGGTGCATTGGTTAAACCAAATGGAATGACGGCGAATTTGTAGTGACCATAACGAGTTCGGAAAGCTGTTTTTGTGATGTCCTCCTCGCGGACTCTCAACTGGTGATAGCCCGATCGAAGATAAATTTTGGAATAAAAACTCGACCCTTGCAACTGATCAAAAAGGTCGTCAATACGGGGTAAAGGATATCGATTTTTGACAGTCACTTTATTCAGATCCCGATAATCGATGCACATGCGGAAAGTCCCGTCTTTCTTTTTGACAAAAAGAACAGGAGATCCCCACGGAGATGAACTGGGTCTAATGAAACCCTTCTTAAGAAGTTCTGGAAGCTGCTTAGACAGTTCTTGCAACTCAGCCGGAGCGAGACGGTACGGAGATCTGGCTATCGGTGCTGCTCCCGGAGTTAATTCAATTTGGAACTCAACTTGACGTTGAGGAGGTAAACCAGGTAAATCTTCAGGGAAAACGTCCGTATAATCACAAACGACAGTATTTCATCCAACCTTTTCGGTTCAGATGGAGTTTTGGTAATATGAGCCAAGAACGCAAAATGACCCTTACGTAGACACTTTTGAGCTTTCATGAGAGAAATGATGCCAACCACAACACCACTCTTCTCACCTTGAACAGACAGGGTCTCCCCACTAGGAAGAGGGATTCGGACGATTTTCTCGCTACATATGATCTCTGCTTGGTTCTTGGATAACCAATCCATGCGGATGACGGCATCGAAACTACCAAGTGAAATTGGCATAAGATCAATATCTAGCAGGTGACCAGACAGTCCCAGTTTACAACGTTGCAGAACATGAGTGACATCGATTTTCTTACCATTTGCTATTTCAACAATGTAATTTTATCAAGTTGTGACGGTTCGATCCCAAAGAGTTTACTAAATTCATGGGAGATGAAGCTTTTATCAGCTCCAGAATCAAAAAGAATATTAGCAAAACAATTATTGATAGGAAAATTTCTAGAAACAATGTTTAGATCATTAATAGCCTGACCTTTTTCCGAGTGTGAAAGCACGACCCTTAGCACCAGCACCACTACCCTCAGCCTTATCCTTGCCCCCACCCCCTCCCGTGTTCAGTTTTGGACATTCAGTCCTGTAATGCCCCTTTTGCCCGCATTCAAAACAAGTGATCACATTACCATTACCCTTTGGGGCTCCACGAGCCATCAATTCCCCCTACAATCCTTTGCCTCATGACAAGGCTTCCCGCAACGTAGACATGAATTCCTGTAACAAACCCTGTTATGATGCCGATTACACTTATCACACTTCGGCATATCCCCCTGATAAACTCCCTTACTCGAACTCACAGTCGAAGAGGAGGATTGGTAATTCTTTGTCTTATCAAGCTTCCTATTTTGTTGGTATGGTGAGTAACTGGAGTTTGTTGCTGATTCGTTATTATGGTTGTCGTTCCATTTCCTTTTCCCATCCGACCCCGATGACGTAGACCCTTTCTTTTTGAGTAACGTCCCTTGTTCAATAGCCTGCTCAACCAACTGGTGGGTGAGACGAATGGCGTCTTGTATAGTTGCAGGCCTAGATGATGTAACCAAACCCTGAATCTGCGGCGGCAAACCCGATATGTATAGTTCAATCCTCTTGTAATCCTGGTCCACCATATTTGGACACAACGTAGCAAGTTCGTGGGACCTGGTGGTATAGGCCTCCACCTCGGACCCTTCCATTTTCAAATGATAAAATTCAGTTTCAAGTTTTTGTATTTCATCCTGAGGACAGTAATCCCGCTTAATCAGTTGCTTAAATTGTTCCCATGTTAAGGCATTAGTTGCCTCCAACCCCATATGCTGTGTTTCCCGGTTCCACCAAGTTAAAGCCGGCCCACTAAGGGTCCCGGTGGCAAAGTTCACATTATTCTCGGGAGCACAACCACTTCTAGCAAAAACTTCTTCAACCTTTTCAATCCAGCGAATTAATCCCACCGCCCCTTTAGTCCCATTGAAGTGGTGCGGTTTGCAATCCAAGAACCTTTTGAAGGTATAGACTGGTGGTGCAGGTGCAGGGGCAGGTGCAGGTGCTGGTACAGAAAGATTTTGAAACACAAATTAGGACACCCATAACCAATGAGTTTAAATCATGCTTGAAAGTTAAGGAAGAAATGATAGGCTAACATGGATACAATGATATAGGAAAAGAAATTATTTTTTTTCGGTTTTTCTGGATTTACCAGGTGCAGGTTGGGCCTGAGCCTGATTGGCCAATGCCGCGAGCACATGCTGCTGGATCAATGCTGCCAGCTCAGCAGGTGTCATGTTAACGTTCCCAAATTCACAAAATACAACAATGAATCTGTACCCAACAAGTTACTACCATTCATGTATAAGTAAACAAAGAGATTTAGCACAACCAAACATCCAAATTCAAATAGCAACACTTGATAAATAATTTGCAATTTCTCACAAAATACTATTCAAACATCATAATCCAAAATTTTTAGTTTTTGTGGGAAACAACCCTTCCCACTAAGTCATGAGATAATGAAAGTAACCAAGACAAAAGCAGATAGATGGATATAAAATCTAAGATGAGATCACAAAGCCTGCATCATCGTCACTATCAGTACCGGGGTCCTCCACCGGCTCCTCCTCCGGTGGTTCTGCCGCCTGCTCGATCTGCACGTCCAGATGCACCACGATGTTCAAAAGAGCGTGCCGATCCTCCGCCTTTTGCTTCCAGGGTCGCGATCCTCTCCATCGACTGTTGCTGAGCTTGCCTCGATTGCTGCAGCTCCTCCCTTAACACCTCCATCTCGCGTCGAGTAGAACACAGAGTTGCCGCGAGAGCGGCTATTGCTCTTTCGTTGGAGCAATCAAGAATGGGAAGTTCAGACATGGAATCATAGTTTGGATACGGCACACGAGGGGGCGTTTGAGGGACGCTCTCCTCCTGCCTTAAGCTGGATATATACGCCGGATAATAGTTCTAGTCAAAAGAGGTAGAGAGAATGGCAAACGGTTGATCCCAATTGACCCCTTCAGTCGGGATACGAGGCCATTCACGATCCGGGGACGGGAGTGAGTCGGGCAAAGATCGCTTACGCGAAGAACTAGCAGGTGTCTTAGACGATGAGGCCATTCCTGAAATCAAGTATGTGTACAAGTAACTACCAAATAAAGCAGTCATAAGTAATTTACTCGGTGCAACTAATGTAGTGTATAGTTATAGTCCAGAATGCAATGCAATGCAAACCTAGTTCGCTAAAACCAATGGCTCTGATACCAATCTGTCACACCCCCAAATCCACTAACGGAGTTTTACCGTTAGGGGCGTGACAAACCAGGATCAGTCATTAATTACATCGAACAACTCTATATGAGTTTTGAAAACCAAACGTTTACTCATTAAATATGGTAGTTTAAACGACAATATGAGCAATTAGTTTTTCAATTATGCAGAAGTGTTTTAATTAAGTGATTTAAGCACACCAAACCATGCAGAAAGTAAATGCGCAAAAACACGCGCCCGACACAAGACACGCAGTTCAAATGGTTGTCAAATCCCAAAACAAAGTTTTTAATGCAAGAATCGTTTTAAATGAATGCGAGGATGCGATGCCATGCCTTACGTGCAGTGTACCTCAGTGACCTGAAACAGTGAAAGGCTAACAAGTGTCAACACGACGGTTGGTGAGTTCACATAGTAAGTATGAAATCAAAATGGTTCAGTTGCAAGCAGATATATAAATTAAGTATGTCATTGTAGGTAGCTAGTCTAAAGTACATGTCCTTAGAGTCGTATGTATCTGACAGAAGCTGACGTATGTATACATCAAGTGCATTTTTCCTGTTCGTACATCCCATTAGGATGTACATGTATGTATGTTAGGTCATTCAACACCCGTTCGACAGGTCCTTCTGTCGTGCTAGCGCGACTAGCCCGAGTGGGGTTTGTCAAACCCAATAGTACTAGTCAAAATTTCCCCGCTATTTCACAAATACTAACTGTCAACTAGGTATCAATGAGGTATTTCATGAACAAAATAAAAGTTGCTCTAATCCGGACATGCGACATACAAAATTCGTAAATCCATAAAAGTCATTGTTCAGGTTTTCATTCCTTAACAAGATAGAATAGTAATTGTTACGGTTCAGTGAACTCACCATAGGTTGCACAGAAAACAGTTTTTAAAAGCACACAGTAATACAACAACCTAAATAATAGTAGGTTTGTTGGTCCATAAAGATCGTGATTTCAGTGCTATATTGACTTGTTTAACAACAAAACACACAAGACTTGAACAACAAAGTGTATAATAACCAAACAAACCCAATAACAAGATTAAACCATACAACCAGAGGTATACAAGCTACAAAGATGAATGATATAAGTTCCTAGCACCTCAGGTGAACAATTACACGACACAATCAGTTGGATAAGAGTTTTGTCAAAGTTGTGCAAAAGTCACATTATCTTCAAGATAAGGTTACAATATATATCAGTCTTAGGTTCGCTGATAGATTCGCTGTAGCGAATCTATCTAGCGAACCACATAGGTTCGCTGGGCACATACAGGTTCGCCCAGTCGACACCATCATAATCACTAACTAGGCTACGGGCGAATCTAATAGATTCGCCCGTAGGTTCGCTAGTACAAAAGCTTACAAAAGTCATACAAAATACATACAAAATATATAACACCGACAAGCCGGTGAGTCCAACCTATACATGTGACTATCAATACTCCCCCTAGGTTGGACCTCACCTGGGGAAGTCTTCTAATTAAGCTCCGTCTTTTTCTTGGCTTCAAAGGTTCTCAACGAATGCTCCTGCCCTGTCTTCAATTCCGGCCAACGGATTGGTAACGTCTTCAGATCCGGCCTCATCTTCACTAAAATTCAGCATCGACTCCACGAACTCAGCATCAGCGACATCATATCAGGCATTTGTTGAACAATCGTTTCCGCCTGAATCTCTGCAGTATGCTCCTCGCCCGTGACATCCAGATCTACAACCTCCACCGGTTTCTCGAACCTCTTCTCAATCGATTGATCCAGCTGTCTCGATAGATCATCCATGTCCATTCGCTGATCATCAGTCTTCCTCAATCTCTCATTCACCGATTTTAGTTCAGCACGAATTCCACGAGCTTTGTTTGCGACCTTCACAAACAGGTTCGCCTCATTTCTTGTATCATCTCCAGCCCCGTGCTTTATCCTATTCTCACACAAAACTCTCAGATCCTCATCACAAAAAGAGAAAACCTCCATTGGATCAAACAGGCGAATCTCTGGACGGTCTTCCCCTTTTAATCTGATAACAGCTTCACCCGTACTGTTATCATAAAACCATTTAAGAAAATCCTGCAGTCTGGGTGGCTGTGTGTCCGGAACCCTAACCCTGGTCATTACTTTCGGCGCTTCGATCTTCAGAACTATCTTACCCTTCCACGATACCCAATGCCTATCCCTTTTCTGTCTCATTCTCCTCGGCTTCTGGTATCCAAAATCAGCAAAATTTGTCTTTGCGGCCTCCCTGATTGTTACCTCGAACGCACGGGCCCTCCCGCTATCTTCTTTACCAAGCAATGGAAGATCAGCCAACCTCCGCAAATCCCACCGAGGCAAGGTGGCGAAATGCTTCCTGTTCTTGATATACGAAATGTCACCTCCCCTCCTTTTGATCATATACGCATCCACAAGGGAATTGTATTTCCATGCAATCACCTGTCTATCC
This sequence comes from Tagetes erecta, assembly GCA_030867185.1. NCBI lineage: Eukaryota > Viridiplantae > Streptophyta > Magnoliopsida > Asterales > Asteraceae > Tagetes > Tagetes erecta. Next base: position 57,052,427 of record CM061488.1, read on the forward strand.
AACTGGGAGGTGTTTGGCTGATCAATATGCTGATATATGGGCACCTCGGGAACCACTTCTTCTTCCTTCCTAAACCACTCTGATTTGTCTAATTCAACGTGCTCAAACTGATAACTCACCCCCTTTTCTGCAACCTTATATGTTTCCGGCTCATCTTCCAGATCCTCCTCACTATCAGCGTTTATATCAACCTCTGGTTCATCTATCAAAGTGAAATTCACGCCAGATCCTCCAACCACTTCATCTCCTTCAAAAACATCCAAATCAATGCCCATTTCCTCATCAAACATTTCCTCAACAGCTTTTCCCTTCCCTTTGTCAGAATCCCCAAATACAACGTCCATTAACGGATACTTTGCAGCATCCGTTAAGGAGTTCAGTTCAGCTTCGGTCATAGCAGGCTCTGTCCCCTCTTTTTCTTTCAGACTGTTCAGCTCTTTGAAGATTCTAACCATCAAACACTGCTGATCCTTCATCATTCTTCCCATTTCATAAATGACTGTCGACTTCTCAGCATCCTGTGTCTCCAACTCTTCATACTTACCTTTCAATTCAACCAATTCTGCCCCCAAACTCTCAACTTCACCCTTTAATTCACCAGCTGATTCAGAAGATGTACCCCCAGTATCGTGCTTCGCCTTCTTTGACCCTTCAGCTTGTGCATCAGATTTCTTCTTGGTTCGCTGTTCCCTACCAGCATCGATTTCTGCCTGTATCTCATCAACCTCTCGTTCAAACGAATAATCTTTCTCTTTTGCGTATGCCTTCCTTTTCTTAATCTTCTTCTCAACCTCCTCTGATAGGTTCAATTGGATCGTTAATATCACTCAATGATCAGAATAAATCATACACAAACACAGTTCAATCACAAACACAATTCATACTAATAATTCTCTTTTGTATATTGATGATCAAAGCAGATTTGTAGTACAAGTGCAGGAGAAAATAAATCACACACAGTTAACTCTCTCTCTAACGTGTAATCGTGATCTGGCCTCTCTCCTCACACTCTCTCACTACATGCTTTTAAGCAACAATTACAAGTTTAAGGAATATAACAAAATAGACCCTAAACTATACATACACATATAAACAAATACAAAGTAAATCTTAACTAGGAAATAACCCTAACAGTACTCCCCCTAAGATTTATCTTTGGATCTTCAGCAAAATCTTCAACAGTTTTCATCTTTTTCAGCTTCAATCTCTTTCACCAATCTTCTGGTTCTTCTTTGATATCCAGCAACTCTTTTCTTTTAAACTCTTCTTGTTCCTTCAGTGCTTCTTCTATACAAGACTTGAACTTTTCTGCTATCTTTGCTTGTCTTGGTTTGGACTCATTAGTAAGGATTGGGCAGGCATGCATACGTCTCAGAGAATCAAGATTTAAACCTGCAAAATCAATGTTAGCATAAAATTCATAAGGCATCTCCTTCCCCTTGACTTGCACCTCCTAAGTACCCTTCGCACTAATCCTCATAAATTCTATCTCCGGAATGTCAACCCTCACAAGATTAGAATTGAGCAATGCCTTCCGTACTCGAATCTTTTCTGATGCAGCTGCTATCACTTCTATCATCACAACAAAAAGTTTTCGATCAGCTTCAGCCAGTTTATCTTTGCATTTTTCCATTCTGCAACTTCTCAGAAAATCAATATATGATGGATGCAGCAGTTTCAGCTCAAAAGTACTGAATAAAGTAATCATATCTTTATCCCAATCCTCCAAATTTCGAACAAGCTTCAACTCAAATGTTTCTTGATTGTAGAAAACTCTAAGTATTGGCTTTGTCATTTGAGAACCATCAATCACTTTCAGTCCCGGATTGGTTACCTTATCAAAATACTCATCAGAAAATTCCTCCAAGTACATGTCCTCACTAACAACCAACTTCTTTTTCTTTCTTTCTTTCTTCGCTTGCACATAAGCACTATCTTCTTGTTGACCTCTGAAGTCCAAATATTTCGGTGATTTGGCCATCCCGGCATCCAGCAGCATTGCACATTTATCACCACGCTCAGCATGCGTGTGATTTATCAGTCTAAGTTTGTGCAATTCTTTTAGATCTTGAACTTCCAACTTAAAAATGCTAGAGTAATAATGGTATACGTCACATAAACCATTAACTCTTTTAATCATAAATGCATCGAACACCTCATCATATTTCCACGCAATAATCTTTACCTGTTTGGATTTTTCCAGTACGATCATTGAATCAAGAAGTTCAGCAATCGACTGACCCTTGCTCAGCAGTGACCTCACAACGTCACCTGCTGTGGCAGATTTGTGCCATGATTCACGTACATCCATAGGTATGTTATATGACTTAGCTTCACTTGGGAACATGTCCATCAACTCATGCCTTTTCTTGTGTGCATTCTCAGGTAATGCCATCACCGGTATTTCTTCAGGTCCAAGAACTTTGTATCTTTTAGTCAGCTCATAGTATTGAGGATTGTTGTAGTCCAAATAAAACATACGATTGTACATTTTCTCCGTCTTCATGAAACTAACAACAATTTTCCTCAGAGACTCAGATTTCAATCTCTTCAGAGTCTTATAAGGATAATTCCTTGAGCTCAACCAATCTCGCATATTCCTACCAGACATCTCTTCCGGATTTTGGTGATACAGTTCAGTTGGAGGTAAATCTTCTATGTTCAAACTCTCTTGAAGCAGTGTCCATTCTCCCATCTCAATGATAAACTCTTTCTCATCAGCTGCAACTTTGTCTTGAGCTATCAGACACTTTTCATATTCTTCGTTTATTTGACTCCCAGTCAGCCCATTCAGAAACACAGAATTGTACTTTATCTTCTCAAGATAAGCAAATCTTTCATCTAAATCATCTGGAATCTCATGATCTGGATTATTTTCCGGTTCAGCTTCTGGTTCAGACTCAGTAAAATCTATATCATCCAAATCATCTAATGCCTCAATCATTGGTGCATTGTCAGTTTGAACCGGCTCAAACTGACTTGCGTCTTCTGGAACAGTTTCAGGCACATCTTCAACTTCAACAGCTTCAGATTGAATCGGCTCAATCTGAACTGGTTTAGCAATTTCAGCTTCAGTTACAGTTTCATCTGCCTTAGTCAGCTCAATCACTTCAGTTTCAACTACAGCTACAGATTGAATCAGCTCAATCTGCACTGTTTCTTCCAATCTCGCCTTTTTACTGCAACCTTCATCACCAGTGATTTCTGGAACAGCATCTAACTTCCTTTTTCCCTCAGCTTTGTCAGTATTGACAGAATCGGCAACAGCTTCATCGGGAATAATAATTGGAGATTCCACCCTTATACCCACATTTGTTGTGCCTCGTGCTCTAGTGAGATAAACTTTTGGTGCTTGAGTCGCTTCAGTCATTTCAACCACTTCGTCTGAAAAATCTTTATCAGATGTGGACCCGGATTTCTTCGAGCGAGTTTCTTCCAACCATTTTTCCAACATTTCTTTTTCAGCATCCAACGTATTACATTCAGCCTTCAAATCCGTATAATCAAACTTCAAAGTTTCATGTTCCTCCTTCAAATTTTCATACGCAGCCTTTAACTTGTCATGATCAATCTTCAACTTTAAATGATCAGCATCCAAAGCTTTGAAAGTTTCCAGATTTTGATTGTGAGTAACCCAAAATTCTTCAAGTCTTTTCTTTTTCCTATCATTTGAAGCTTTCAACAGTTCATTCGTCTCTAACAACTTTGCCACCATCTCTTCTAACTCAATAATTTTCTTCTTATCCTCATTTTCATCAACACTTGACACAACTTTTGGCGAAGACTCCAAAATTTGTTCAATGTTTTCTGCAACAGGGGATGATGTGGTGGGTATCTCAACAGGGATAGGATCAGTAATGCCAGCATCAGCTTCATCAACGATCTGTTCAATAGTTTCAACCTCGGCAATTACTTCCTGAGCTATTTGAACAACATCTATATTTTCAGTCTCAACCAATACTTTCTCAACAACAGATTTAGATCTTCGAGATCTAACATACTGTTTTGTGATAGGCTTAGCAACTTCAATTTCAACTTCTTTTTCAACAGAAACAACCTCAACAGGTTCTTCTATCACATCTTGTTCAATGACTTCAACATTTTCAGTCTCCAATTCCATTGGTTCAGCTATCTCCATAATCTCTGCCTCCTCTGAAACAGATTCAGCACTATCATTACCATAATCATCACCATTGTCATCTTCATCATCATCACTTTCTTCATCATCACTATTACCATCATCATTTTCATCATCCTCAGATTCATTCTCTTCATCTTCTGCATGACGAGCATTATACTCATCATCATCCAATAAATTGTCAGGCACCTCATCAACCAGGTCCTGTGGATTCACAATCTCTCCATGAGAAATATGATGATAAACACCTTCAACATCTTCTTCATTATTTGCTATATCTCTCATATAGTCAAATAGATCAATACTAGGCACATTCCCGATGCTCATCTTTCTGTAAGATAGATCGTTCATGTCCTCGGTATAAAGTATCCATCCAACCACTCCTTCTTCTCTAATCATGGGATAGGCAACATTTATCATCAGCTGTAAGAATCCCGGGTACATGAGAAACTTAAATCTTTTGCCCTTGACCAGATTAAATACAAAACCATTCATGATCCATCTTGACATATTAAATGGTTTGTTCTCAGCTATAGCAACAATTGGAGATGCTATATCAGATGGGAAATTATCAAAGCCTGCACTCCTCCTTGACATGCATTGTTGGACAACATAACACAATAGCTTCCATTTCTTTCCCAATCTGGCTCTATAGAATTGTGACTTTGGAAATGCAGGAGGATGTCCCATATTTACAAAGCACGCTTGCCATTCAGCCATAGTCAATTCATCATTCATTCCCACTTCATCTTCATCAATCCTTAAAGTAGTTCTGATTGCTACTTCAGAAACTGTTAACACCAATTCTCTAGTAATGTTTCCTCGAACAACAGTTACTCCATTCTCATTCCTAATAACCTCAGCTGTCCTCCAAAAACTCTTTATCAACCTTGCATATATGACCGGTTTGGCACACATAGCATACACATACTTGGTCCTCTTTATGAATCTGAACATATCTCTGTAACCTTCAGTTTCAGGGATAGATTCATCTAAACATGCCACCAGATTGTGCTTAGGTTCAAACTTTAGATTCTCCATCTGTTAAAACAAAAAACAAACACAAACAAGACAAATATGTTAGATTCTTCATTAATATATATCAAATTTTTCATAAGTGTTTGAACAAAAGTTAAGAAGAAAAACATTCACATAATCATTTTAACCCTAAATTGATCTAACAAACTGATTTTCATCATTTTAATCAAAACAACTTTGAATTTTAATGATTATACAACATTTTTCAATTTAACAGTTTAACACTTAAGACATAAATTTGACATTGTATGATGAAGTTGTTTAACATGTTAATCTTAGTTTTAACAGTGATTTGTTAATGTTCAACACATATTTTGTCAGTTTGAAGTTAACACACTTAAGAAGTTTCAAAGTTCATCAATGGCGGTTTTAACAGTTATGAACAATTTTGATTGATTCAGTTGGTTTTAAGGTATTTTAGTGCAAATGAGTGATTGATTGTTGATGATCGACAGATTTTATACTTAAAACAATATTCGATTTTGGTTTTAACACACACAATCAAAGTGTCGATTCAGTGATCAAAAACACTGTTCATCATCGTTTTTCATTTTATCGGTCGATTTGCAGGTTTATCAAGCATCAAACATGTAAATTATACCTTATTCAATCAATATAACTTGTTACAGAACGATTGATTGAATATGATAATCAACGATTTTGTGCAGGGGATTTGTGCTTGAAAACGAATGTGAAAAATGACAAGTGTTTGTGAAGAGGCGGGTTTTTATATGGTTAAAAATTAGGTCAAACTTTGAGGTGCCGGGTCAACAACTTGGGACGGGTAAGCATAATAGCCCAATAAGCCTTGACGGGTCTAGCACTGTTGAGCCGCGTCAGTCACTGTTGGGACGGGTCATGTACTTTGGGACGGGTCACAACATGGACGGGTCAACATAAAAATATGTAAAAACACTTGACGGGTCAACAACTGTAGAGACGGGTAAGTCACTGTAGAGACGGGTAAAGGTTAGGAACAACTACACCTGATTGATTTTATTCATCACCCGGCAGTATAGTAGTCTTCAAAACATCACCCGGCTTGCACAATAACTTGTTTGTTCATTACCCGGCAACACAGTTGTCTTCTTTTTCACCCGGCATGCTTTCTTCATCAACCGGCAACACAGTTGCTTTCACCATCACCCGGCATGCTTTCTTCTTCACACGGCAACACAGTTGCTTCCACTATTACCCGACAACACAGTGTTATTCACTTACACGGCAAGATAAGACTTCTTTCTTTTACCCGGCTGTATAGTGACAACATCTCTTCACCCGGCTGTATAGTGACACAACTTGTCACCCGGCAGATATCTATGACCTTCACCCGGCTGTATTTGACATGTTCATTGCCCGGCTGTACAGTAGTCATAATATCTTCACCCGGCTTCACTTCTTTTTCTCAATCACCCGGCTCATATCAAACACACAACATTGCCCGGCTGAACAGTGTCTTCACTACCCGGCAGAATAGTGTTATGATATTCTTTGCCCGGCTACAATACTTGAGCAATTTTCTTCACTTTTTCTTGTCTGTTGACTTTTTCAACAACATTTATTGCACCTGCAAACATTCTCGACACATTAATTAGACAAGACATCCTTAAAAAGAATTTGTCATATTAATTATCAACAACATTAAACAAGTCAATAACATTAATTCCAATTAAATTCATTTTTCTTTTTCTTTTTCAAAAATGTTTTTGCACAACCAATTTTTCTATATCCCGAAGCAATTTCTGAAAAACACATCACAAGACATTGGGTTTGTTTTTACCACATCCAATACTTTTGCTTTTCATACCACATAATCTTGTTCATTCAAAACACTTATTCAAGATATTTTTGAATTTTTTTGCAAATATTTTTCTTCTTCAATTTATTCTCCCCCTAAACTTGAATGTTCTTGAAATTTTTAAGTTTAACAAGGAGGTCGATGTGTCAATAAAGATTCCATATGCCTGCACACACAAAACACACACATTAAAATAAAGACATATGCAATGCAATGAATCAAAATATCGCAGTGAGATCATACCACACATTATCTGAACATGTTTTGCAAGTTTTGAATAGACATTTGACTTATGTTTGATTGAGTGATGATATGAAAACATACCAATTAGCTCGAGTTGACACACTTACTTTTTCAGTATCATGATGATATTTAAGGTTCGATTATAATGACTTATGTGACCCACATGTATACATATGTCAACATATTTCTTTATCAATCACTACCTGAATGCATATTGCACAAAACCTGGTCACTTACAATCATAAACAGTGTGGAAACTGGGTTCTATGCGGATTTGGTCCACTTTGGGACTTCTTTTTAATTCCATTTTTGAATTTTTCTTTCCTATCGTTCCCCTTGGGAATCTTCTGAATTCCTTTTTAGAATTTTTGTTTGGTGATGGTCCACATTTGGGACTCTTTTTGTTCCAACTTTGGGAATCTTTTGCTGTACCTTGAAGCTCAAAAGAGACTTCGTGTGAGACTTCAGGTCTGTGGATACCACAACAAAGAAGCTCACGATGCGGTTCATCACACTGAATAGACTACATCGTTACCCGATCATGCACAACTATCATCACAAGCAATGTATCAAAAGATATATATCTAGACATGTATAGCAATGGAACTTAACACAAAGATCATTAAGTTTATGTTTGTCAACAATCAACTTACTTGTTCAGTCTAATTGCCTGAGCTGTCTAGCACATTAATTAACATTCATCAGTCTTTATTAAAAATGATGTAACAAATAATGTCTAGTGTAACTATCATTTCTCACTTTGTGCAATATAGATTCTTATGACATGATATTTTCTTTTCTTTTTGCTTTTATATTTTGTATTTGCTTTTCTTTTTCATGCACACACACAATGCAAGACATAAAATAAAAGACAAAGGAATCAAAATATGACATCGACTTATTATATTTTTGGCTTTTATATTTTCTGATTTTTGTTTGTTTTTCGAAAAATAGAATTAATCATGATTGATTAATCCTATGGATTGAATTAAGAATTCAAACCGTCCTAACAAAAAGGATTTTGTGAAAAGATCTGCCAGTTGTTTGTCGGTATGAACCTTAATCAAAATTATTAAACCTTTTTCAGAGTTGTCTCTGAGAAAGTGATATCGAATTTCGATATGTTTGGTTTTTGAGTGTTGAACAGGATTAGCAGTAATGAACATAGCAGCAGTATTGTCTATGTAAATAGGAGTTTTTAGAAAGTTAAACCCGTAGTCAAGCAACTGGTTTTGTAACCATAAAACTTGAGAACATCCTGCAGATGCAACGATATACTCTGCTTCAGCTGTGGATACAGAAACGTTGGTCTGCTTCTTGCATTGCCAAGAGACAAGTCTAGGACCCAGAAATTGACATCCACTACTAGTCGATTTCCTGTCAAGAGCACAGCCACCAAAATCACTGTCAGAATAACTATATAATTCAAAAGTCCCTTCATAAGGATACCATAACCCGAGACTTGGCTTCCCTTTGAGGTATCTGAATATACGTTTCACAGCAACAAGATGAGACTCTTTCGGATCAGACTGATATCTGGCGCACACACAAACAGCGTACATGATGTCTGGCCTTGATGCAGTAAGATACATCAGTGAACCAATTATTGATCTATATAGTGTTTGATCAACGGATTTGCCTTTCGGATCCGGTTGAATCTTGCAGTTCACATAAGATGGAGTTCGGATAGTCTGACAATCTTGCATCTTGAACTTTTTCAGCAACTTCTCAACGAACTTTGATTGGTTGATAAAAATTCCGTCTGCTGATTGTTTTACTTGCAATCCAAGAAAGAAATTAATCTCCCCCATCGAACTCATCTGGAATCTTGACTTCATGATTTCTTCAAACTCTTTGCACATGGACGCACTGGTTGAGCCAAAGATGATATCATCCACATACACTTGAACACATAAGAGATCTTCATCCTCCCGCTTCATAAATAAAGCTGGATCAATCTGACCTCTTGTAAATCCATGTTCCAGCAGATGTTTAGATAACGTCTCGTACCAGATTCTTGGAGCTTGATGTAGACCATATAGAGCTTTACTCAACTTGTATAAACGATGAGGATAATCAGGATCTTCAAACCCAGGAGGTTGTCGAACATATACATCATCGGTAATTGGTCCATACAGAAAAGCACCTTTGACGACCATTTGGAACACCTTAAACTTCATGAAGGAGGCATAAGCTAAGAAGACACGAATAGCTTCAAGTCGAGCGACCGGAGCAAACACTTCTTCATAATCAATACCCTCTTCCTGAGTGTAACCTTGTGCAATAAGTCTGGCTTTATTTCTCACAACAATGCCACGTTCGTCTGGCTTGTTCTTGTACAACCATCTTGTACCAATTGCATTTTCTCCTTCAGGTAAGTCCACTAACTTCCATACTTCTTGTTTGCGAAACTGAAGTAATTCCTCTTGCATAGCTTCAATCCAACTGTTATCTTGCAGCGCTTCTGAAATGTTCTTTGGCACCACTTGAGATAGAAAACACGAATAAAGACAAACATTTGCTTGCTCAGTCTGACTTCTTGTAATTCTCTGATTCAATGGCCCAATAATTTGAGAGACAGGATGTTTCTTGTGAATTCGATGAATTGGTATGTCACCTCCTTGCACTTGACTCTCCAGATTAGAAGTATTCAGATTTGGTAGATCTTGTAGAATGGACGAAGTATGTGGAGTGAAATTAGGAACTTGATCCGGTGAATTGATGAAGTAGTCAAACGATTCTGGAACAACTTCAACATTCGGATCTGATGATGGTTGATTCTGAACAGATCCACCATCATTAGGAGAAACTTGCGGATTCACATCGTCTTCAAGATTGTTTGATTCTTGATCGTCTTGAGAACCAGAAGGACCCGGATCTTGACTAGATTTGACATGATCAGGATTGTGAAAAGACATGAATTGATATTCAGAACTGAGATTTCCATCATCGTCATTATCAGAATCGTCACTAAAGCATCCCAAGTCGCCTGATTCTTTGTTTGTTTTTCCTGAAAAATCAAATAAGTTAGAATTGAAAGATTTCGATAACGAATCTAAATCAAATAACCATTCGGGACCATGAGCCACTAACGGAAACGAATTTTCTAAAAACTTTACGTTTATAGTTTCAACAACAGTATTTGTTTTGCTATTAAAAACTCGATAAGCTTTAGAAACAGACGAATAACCTAGGAAAAATCCATCGTCAGATTTTGACTCAAACTTCCCGAGATGATCACTCAAATTTAAAATCGATACAGGACAACCAAATGCTTTCAAGTAAGAAATATTTGGTTTTCTTCCAAATAACAACTCATAAGATGTTTTCTGTTTATCTTGAACCAATAATGTTCTATTTTGTACAAAACACGCAGTAGCAATAGCTTCGTCCCAAAAAGTGATAGGGATTTTGGCATCTGCGAGCATGGATCTTGCTGCTTCAATTAGTGTCCGGTTTTTCCGTTCCGCAACCCCGTTTTGTTGAGGCGTTCTTGGCGCACTAAATTTTCTAGCAATTCCTTTTTCTGCACAAAATACATCAACATTAGTGTTCTTAAATTCAGTTCCATTATCACTTCTTAAGATTTTAACTTTGCATGCCATTTGATTTTCAACTTTGATGATAAATTCTTTTAATAAATCGGCAGTTTCAGATTTAGCATGAAAAAAATAAACCCAAGAAAATCTAGTGAAATCGTCAATAATGACAAAACAGTAAGACTTCTTTCCGATGCTTTGCACATTTGTTGGTCCGAAAAGATCCATATGTAGCATCTGCAAGGGTTTTGAAATGGAGTTTTCTTGCTTGGACTTAAAAGACATCCGATGCTGTTTTCCTTTCAAACACGCTGGACAGAGATCAGTTGTAGAGAACTTCTTTGACGGTATTCCCACAGCATGATTTCCAGTAACCAGACGGTTCATGTTTCTGAAATTTGAATGGCCCAGCCGTCTATGCCAAAGCTGACTCTCATCATTTGAAGCATGAGCAATGAGGCAGGTGGTTTCGGTTTCAGCATCAATCTGCGACATATCAAGCTTGTATACATCACGATCTCTAGGCGCTTTAACCACTACCCACTCATTGTCAATCTTGAAACCTGGTTTAAGAATATAACAGAAAGAATCATCAAAAAGAGTTGAATAAGATTTATCACAGATTTGAGATACACTTAGTAAATTAAAGTTCAACTGTGCACAGTAGTTGACTTTATCAAAACTAATGACCCCATTTGAAACAGTTCCTTCTCCTGTTATTTTACCACCAGCATCACCTCCAAATGCGACGTGTGTACCATTTTTCAGCTTAAAGTCTTGAAGCAAGGCATGGTTGCCTGTCATATGCCGGCTACACACACTATCAACGAACCATGAGTTGATAGGTCTTCTTGGGCGTACCTGCATTTCAACAATCACTCAGTTAGTTTGGTCAACCCAGGCCCACACGGTCTTGGGTTTTCCGAATCTATCTGCAATAGTAACTTGTTTATATTGAATATTTTGAAAATTTGTTTCATTTAAGAGATTTTGACGCTGAAAATTGTTTCGCCCATTGGCGTGAGATGATTGCTTTCTTCTCAAAGCCATAAACCTTTCCTCTAACTTAGGATCAAGGTTATTTTTAAACTTCTGATTTCTGACCATCAAAGCTCTTGGTTTAAAACTGTTAACCTGCATATTTCTTGATGCAAAATTGTTTAAACCAGAATTGTTTCGATTAAAATTTCTCAAAACAGGAGAATGACTTTGATTAACATTTTGAAAACCAAATGACTGATTTCTTCGAAAATTTGAAAATGGTGTCATTTCTCTTGTTGAGTTTGTTCGAAAGAAACAATCCTTTGTGTCATGGTTTCTCCTTTCACAAATATCACAGAATTTGTTATAAAAACATTCTTCTGAAGAATGATTTCTTTTGGCACAGTAACTACAGTACCTGTTAAAGAAACATTCAGCAGTTGCATGGTTATAACGATCACAAATCTCACAGTGTTTCTTGCTAATCCTAAAGAGCCGATTGTTAACTTTTGATGGTGAACCAACTCGTGATTCATTATCAGTTTTGTTCGGTTTTAGATTAACTTGATTCTTTTGTGGAGACTTTGTTTGTGATTTTGATTGCATGGGACTTTGGTTCGATTTTAAACTGTTCTGTTTGGTTACCTTTTTAGATTCAATTCTCTTATCATTGACAGCGGAAGACTTAGGACCTGAACCTGTTTTCAGACCAGAGTTAGATTTGATTGGAGAATTGATTGGTTTACCATAAGATCCATTTAAATCAAATGTTCCTGCAGACACAAACTTAATTGTTTTACCTTTTGTCACTTTCTTCTTGACAGGTTTAACATTTTCAGTTTTAACAATTTGAGCTTTGGTGTTGTCATTTGATTTTATGACACTTTTACCTTTCGAGTCTTTTGTTTCAGATTGATTGGTCATTACTTTCGATTTCTGCTTCTTCGCAGTTGAAACTTCAGCCTTCTTCACTTCTTGCTTCTTGATCAACTGATCAGCAACTTGCGCCTTTTGTTCCTTCTTCCACCTGATGTATTCAGGATCATTGTATCCTGAAAATTCACCTTCATCCTTCACTGTTTCTGACTTCGGATTCAGTTCCGGATACTCAACAAGTTGAATCAGAACAGGCTCTAACTTGTTATCAGATTCGTTGCTTGCTTCATCATCAGCTTCAGTTGTCACACCATCTTCTTCTTTCAAACTTTCCATCAGCACTTCAGAACCTTCAGACTCGGATTTACTTCTTTGAATTTTCGTTTATTTTCAGGTGAATGATCAAATTCATTAAAGTTTTCCGGTAAGGTTTGTGTGATTGAATTTGGCATTGGTTCATGAGTGAAACCCAACCCGGTTTTGGTTTTGTTACCTCTTTCACTTATAAGTTGTTTGACCATTGTTTTACAACTTTTCACTTTCGTTAATTCAACTTGTGTGACATCATGAGCAACTTTTTCTTGTTCAAAGTTCTTTGTCATTTCTTCAAGTTGTTTTGTTACCAGTTCCAGTTCCTTTAAGGTTTTGTTCCATGATTCTTTAAGTGACAATATCTTCTCATCAGAAATTTTGTGATCAATTTTAAGTTGTTCATGAAGTTTCTCATGTTTGCTTAATTTATCACTAATTTTAAATGAATGAGTTTGATAATGTTCTACCTGTTGAATGCATTGTTCTGAACATAACCTTTCTTTCACATCAATAGGCAAAGGAACATAGTTAGGGGGTAAGTCATTACTAACCTTTGGTTGTTCGGTAGATGATGAAGACTCACTGGCTGTAGCCATCAGCGCAATTTCAGACTCAGATTCTTCAGTAGGATCAGACTTTGCACTCCAGTCATATTCCTCTGAATCTTCACTCACAGTATCTTCAATCACCTTGTTATCTCCTTCTTCTGACTAATCCTCTTCTATTTCACATACCAGTGCCAAACTTGATGTAAGATCAGATGTGAATTGTTCTGCATACGCACTCCAATCATATCCGTCTTTTACACTCACCACCAGTGCCTTAGTTTGATCTTCTGGTTTCTTGCCTTCATCCTTCAGTTCCGGCATGGGAAAACTTTGGTATGGTTTCTGAAAGAAACGTTGATTTCTGCTTTGGTAGCTCGAAGACTGTTGTGAGCTTTGACCTTGACCTTGATTACTTGAACTAGCTTGGTCGTTGAAATTCTGATTCTTAGGAGCTTTGCATTCCCTCGAAAAATGACCATAACAGTTACAGTTAAAACATCTGGCCTTCGATTTGTCAAATCCAACCGTCTTGTTTGCATGAGGCTTGTAGCTTCGGTTAACATATGCATGCTTCTGCGTTCTATATGCAACCATCACCATCTGCCAGTTTAAGTCCATTTCCTCAACGTCATCAGGATCCATCTCAAATAAATCTTGAAGGACAACGTCCATTTGACTTAAGTGACGTCCTTGATATGCTTGGAAACTTGCCATAAAAGTTGTGAAGGCAGTTTTGGTCTCGTCATCTTGTAGTAAGATGTTCATCACATCTTTCACCTTGGCTTGAACATTCGAACTTTGACTTTCTGACTGATTCTTCAGATTCTGACTTTGAACTTGAGCTCTTGGTGGAGATTGAGGTTGAGAATAAGTTGGTGAATTTGGAAAGTATGCTGAATCAGTATAGAAACTTGCACCAACAAATAAATCTCCCTCATCTTCAAACTTCATTGCATCTTGTGCAAGAAAGGCATTCTCCACAGTATTGGCAGGATTCACCACATACTTATATTGAGTTTGTGAGCTTGATCTATCAGTATTTCTCGATCCTTCGTCAATCTCAACTTCTTCAATCTTTCCAATAAGCAGATCTAAATCCATTGGAAATTTCTCAGTATGCTTTAAAAGAGTAACAGTTTGCTTCCATGATGATGGTAAAGCACATAACAATCGAACATTCAAGTCTTGAAGTTCAGTCTTAACTCCGAGGTTTGACATCTCAGTAGTTAAGTGAACAAACCTGTTCATCATCTGGTGTACTGTTTCTCCATTAATATGCTCAAATAACTCCAATTGCCTTTTCAACTTTGATTTCTTCAGACTTCTCAATTGTTCTCCTCCTTCGCATATTGACTTTAATGCCTTGAAACATGTATAACCAGTTTGATATGCATCCAATCTCGACAGAACTTGAAGTGGCAATCCCTTACACATTAAAGAATAAGCCTTGCTATCATTCTTCACTTTCCTCAAATCTTCTGCTGACAAATTATCTTCTGGATAAGGTTCAGTAGAATCTTTGGTGTAGGTACTTGCACTGTCTGGAGCAGTCTGAGTTGGAATATGAGGACCTTTTTCAATTGACTTCCAAAGATCATTGTCAATAGAGCATAGGTGATGTCTCAGTCTGATTGTCCAATTCTTGAAATCTGCACGATTGACAAGTCTAGGAACACGGTTATCAGAATCATCAGTAGGTGCCATTTTAAAACTTTTTTTTAAAAAAAAATATTTTTGGTTTTTGTTAATTTTGAAAAGAAATAGTTAAACTACTAAAATAAAGACAAGTAATTAATGACAAGATAAGAAAACAAAGATTAAAACAACTAAAATGAGTCACACGGCTGAACAGTGAAAAATCCTTCTTCACCCGGCTGAACAGTTGCTTTTGTTCTTCACCCGGCAAAGAGAAAGTCTTCACCCGTCTGAACAGTCACACGGCTCAAAAGTTGCAAGTCTTGGATTCTTTACCCGTTTGAACAGTTACCCGGCTGAACAGTTACCCGGCTGAACAGTTACATGGCAACAAGAAATAACTTCACACGGCAGATAACTTGACCCGACTTGAATCTTGACACGGCAAAAGCTTTACACGGCTGAACAGTTGTCGATCACACGGCAAGGTTGTTTACCCGGCTACACAGTCTTTGATCACCCGACTGAAATTTCTTAATCACCCGGCGTAACAGTGTATTACCCGGCACAACAGTTGTTGATCCGGCTGAAAAGTAACACTTTTTCCTCGTCAAATTCTTTACCCGTCTAGCACAAAATCCTTTACACGGCTGCACAGGACCTAATTTGTTCACAAATCTAAGTCCAAGGAAATTGTCTAAGTCAAATTTTATCACCCAGCAAGTTAATCTTCAACCAAGTTCATACTGTTCATCATCTTCTCAATGAGAATTTTTCAGGGTTTATCAAAAAGTTGTCCAATTCGTTCAAAATTCACACACAAGCAGTACAATAGTCCGATTAACAATCCCTAATATCAATCAATCCAAAACATGATCAAATTTAGATGAAATTTGAGCAAAATTTGATCGAACAGTAACTTTTTCTTTCTTCTTAATTCCTCAGATCTGATGATAATCTGATGGAATTTGCACAATCGTTGTGAATTAGGAGTGATTGCGATGATAAATCACAACTAAAAACAGCAACAATTCATTCAGATCATGATTTTGAGCAATATTTCAGTGTTTTTGCTTGATGAATAGCGAAGAACACAATACCAACAGCTCTTATACCAATTGATAGGTTCAATTGGATCGTTAATATCACTCAATGATCAGAATAAATCATACACAAACACAGTTCAATCACAAACACAATTCATACTAATAATTCTCTTTTGTATATTGATGATCAAAGCAGATTTGTAGTACAAGTGCAGGAGAAAATAAATCACACACAGTTAACTCTCTCTCTAACGTGTAATCGTGATCTAGCCTCTCTCCTCACACTCTCTCACTACATGCTTTTAAGCAACAATTACAAGTTTAAGGAATATAACAAAATAGACCCTAAACTATACATAAACATATAAACAAATACAAAGTAAATCTTAACTAGGAAATAACCCTAACATCCTCAATATTTTCACTGCCCCGTTTCCTCTCCGACTCCTTCAATCTCTGAATTTGTACCCATCTATCAGTTGGGTACATATTCTCCCACAAAAATGAAGGCCTCCCCACACAGTCAGCTTTTACTGACTTACAGTCACGGAATATCCTTGGGTGCGTCTCCCATATCTTCAGAACATCTCCAAATACCGGCAGATTCGGCAGTTTGTCATTCAGCACCATCTGAATGAATCTCGGATACATCAACCACTTAGCGGCTTTGGAAGCATGGATGTTCTCGAGCAGATAATTGAAGATGAGCTTCGAAAGATTTGCTTTCTGCCCTCGGCAAAACAGCATCATAGCCCGTGCCCAGTCCAAATTCAGTCCGTCTGTACCCTCTTTCCTATGATCTAGGCACATAATAAATACATGTGCAATATACCTCCATTCCTGGATCAGGTAGGACTTCACAAACTCCATCTTCTTCTCACCAGGCATCGGACCCTCATAACCCGCAGTCCGGAATGCCCATACACTTCTTCAGCAGTCATACTGACCTCCTCACCCACATCCTCTTCTAACCTCAAAATTCTAGCAAGATCAGCTTCTGTAAACTCCAAGTCAAATCCACTGACTTTGGCACAAATTCGTGATGGCTGTGTAGACACATTCATCACTGCAGTTCTCCAGAAGTCTCGAACATGCAGCTCATATATGACTGGAGAATGAGAAATGGCGTGATGTATATGAGACGACTTTAGCCATTTGATACAATCTCTATAACCGCCGGCCTTTTCATGATTCTCGTCAAGTAAAGCACACATGTTGTGCTTTCTTTCGAAGAATAATGTCGACATTGTGCCAGACCAAAAAGAAGTGTTAAAGTGTGAAAAACCGGTGAAATAGTGAGAATCGAACGTGCGGCAGTTGGATTTTGAAAAACTTGCTACAGTAATAGTGACAGCGAATGTGTGAAATGCTTCGCTGTCACTGTATATATATACAGACACAGGTTCGCTGGCAGACAGACCAGCGAACTTTAGATTCGCCCGAAGACCAAAAGTCAAGACAGCCTGCGGCGGCGGTGCAAAGAGGTTGCGGGCGAACCTGAGGTTCGAGCGAACCTGTAGGTTCGCTAGCACACAAATTAAAATATTTTTGGTTTTTCTCAAATTTTAAATTCTTTGTAAATCCACGAAACCGTCCCACGAATTCAACGCTCCAAAAATAGACATATAATCCTAAAGATACAAATAATGACAAAATAGAATTTAGAAAAAATAAAATAAAATGAAATAAAAAGACAAGAATATTAAACGCTAAAGAAGGATATATATATTTATCATGATGTTTTGAGCAAAATCCGGAGAATCATCGATTGGCGGGATTGCAGATATGTTTGTCCATTTAAACCCATGCCTTAGTCCTTTCAACAGGAGATCAGCAGCTTCTTTTATCATGTTTTTGGTTTGATTGAAGAAACTCAGACAACTCGGTCCCCACAGACATCTAGGTAAAAAGAACAAGTTCTGTCATCAGGGTATATCTAAGCAATACGATTGACTTTGCTTGAATTTCAATGATCAACTTTTGAATATTGATCGATGCATTTTCTTCTTTTGACACTTGTGCAATTTTTGCATCTTTTCTTTGTGAGTGGGGCTTGTCAGCAATTGATTCTTTTGAACACAATGCGACTTATTATTTGGGAAACTCAAATAGTTCAGAGCTCCAGGTCTATACCGACGTATAATAGAGGAGATAAACATTTGAGCATGCTCGGTGAATCTTCAGGTCAATACTTCCGTATAGCAGAGAAGATTCACCAACTCCAGGTCAATACTTCCGTATAGCAGAGGAGTTAAGCACTTTGACTCAATACGTTCTGAGGAGTTAACAAGTAACTCACTCAGAGGCTTTTCCGAAGAGCATCACTAGCAGCTTTTAGCAAACTAGAAACTCGATTCGGGGATAGGGCGAGGGTGATTTGGGATGTTTGGGGAAATCAAGGCAAAGTTTTGACGCTCTCAACCCATTTTTGACAGAACCTTTATCTTTGTGCAATCCAATCATGTCAAGGGGATAGTCCTTGTTGTCGAGATCTTGAACGTTATGTTTGGCTGCACAATCACTGTTTACTTTGTTTTCGGGCTGAGCCTATCTGACATATCCCAAACGCAATGCTTCTGACCTCCTTCAACGTCTCTTCAACAACAATCAAAACGGTGATCCTGACATAGCAAAATTTGAAAAACTATAAATAGTTAATCTTTTATATCTCCCCCAAAATTTCTATATTATAGCTATCTAATAAGAAATTTTTGTTTTTCAGATTTTCTTAATATATATAGACAAAATTAAAAGGAAAATAAAAGAAAATAAAAGGAAATAAAATAAAATAAAAAGGAGCGAAGAATAGAGTGACCCACGGAATTTTCAAAGAAGAAAAAGAAAAAGTTATTTACATATTTACAAATAAAGACAAATTAGACTTTTGAAATCGGGACCCAAGCCTTAGTGTACTTGGGTCTTTGAACAGTCGATGATTTACAGAAAAAATTATTTACAAAAGAATTCAATTTCTTTCCCAAAGATTTCTGCTTTGAACTATTTTCAACAGTCACAGGGCAGTGTTTGACAGTATGACCAGTATTTCCACATTGAAAGCAATGAGATTTTAAACTTCGTTTAGAACATTTAGCAGTCTCTTCATTACTATCAGATGTTTGTGAGTTACAATCACTGCAAGAGTCGTAAGACTCTTTTAACTTACCTTTTGTGACTTTTACCTTGGAGGGTGCAGGTTTAGGTTTAAGAATGTATGAAAAAGATGATTCCTTGTCTTTCGGTTTTGAAATTCTTATAGGTGTGAAAGATGGAATTTGATGAGACAAGAATTTTTGAAAACAATTTGTTTTGGTTTGACTTTCAGAGACTTGACCTGAAAGTTTAGCTTTGCTGTGCACACAAACATTTTCAATAAAATCATCATTCAAATTTCTTGAGTTTGAAATTGAGCATTCAGAATTAATATCACACATAATGTCCTCTGAAGTTAAAACTTGACTAGAAATAAAGACATTCAAACCACTGTCTTCAACAATCTTTTTTGAATCAAGGCTAGAGTTACTAGAACTTCCAAGACCACTGCTTTCACCATAAGCATATTTCTCTCTCACCTCCTTAAGATTCACTTCACTTAAACCTGCAATAGAGCTGTTAGTATCGTTCTTTATAATCTCTTGAATCAACTCATTTGAGGGATGAGGAATGGGTGTAGGGGAATAACAGTAGGTACTCGGTGGAGGATATACTTGTGCATCACTTTTATGACCCAACCCGGTCTTAGATCTAGCCCCCTTTTGTTTCTTCCATAACTCCTCCCTTTTCATACTGGCAATAGTCCATTGTTCCAGTTTATTTTTGAGTTTTCTTGTTTCAAATTCAGCAAGGGTGACTTGCTCAGTCAAATAATTTATTTCACAATTCTTTTCCAAAAGAGATCTTTTCAAATGTTCGTTTTCTTTTAACGCCTCTCTTAATTTAACAAAAAATTTTGATTCGTTCTGTTTAAGCTCTTTGTTAATTGTTTTCAATTGGTTTTCATTTGTCATTAACAGTTTATTTGCCTTATAAATACCGATCAAACGAATTTTGCATGCAGATGAACACATATCCTCAACGACATCATAAGGAAGACCCACTATCAGTTATTCGACCGCAAGAGCACGATCACACTGGCAGTAAGGAGTGTTCCTCTTGTATTCATTCACAGCTTCAAGCTTTGCCTGTTCAATCATGGCTTCCATGTCAAGCTTTGATTTCATAACATTATCAGCATCGGTACCATCATTTTCTGCCCCATTACCAACGTTGACCGTGACCTCTTCTTTCTTTCCAGCAACTTCATCGCCAACTAATCCAGAACAACCAGCTTGTTCCTGATTCTTTCCCTCTTCCGTCAAACCATAATCCTCAACAACTTTTCCAGTATTTGTTTCCTCTTCAACCTCATTAATCATTCTAACACTTTCAACCTCTTCATCATAAAATTCTTTAAAAGGATCAAAACAATCAATGTAATCGTTGTTGAGAACGGATTCTTCAACAACTTCACCAATTAAATCTTCATGATTTTGAACAAGCTTCTCAGATAAGGTCGTAGTGTCAGATAAAATCTGAGTGGTGATGGATGCATTTGAGTCAGCACCTACACTTGTGGAACCATCACCGGATTTGACAGATTCATAACTTGATAATCCTTCAGAGACTGCACTAGGTGAGTTTGCAGCGGATGTAATCAGTGCAGAATTCTGAGGAGAGACAGTTGCAAACATCATGGCTTGATTATATTCTTTTCTCTTTACATCCAAATCAAGTGACTTTAACTTGTTTATCACTTCTATTAGTTTAAGGTCAAAGAAGTTTCTTTCTCGTTTCAGCACCTTGATCTGAAGACTCCATTTGGAAGGAAGGGAATCCAACAGCTTTGTCACTTGCTCATGATTTCCCAATTGTTCATCATAGGTTTTGAGATTGCTTGACACAAGTAAAAATCGATTCGTTATTTCAGTCAGATTTTCATGCTTCAATCCAACAAATGAGTTGAATTCATTTTCAGCCTGGGCTTTTCCATCCAGTTTAAGCATGTTCATTGTTGATGTAGACATAATTACAAACAACAGATTTTAGGTTCGCCCAAAATAGATTCGCTGGATTAGATTCGCCCAAAGAACAAAACAGATTCGCTGGTAGATTCGCTGAAACAGATTCGCTAGACAAACAAACAGATTCGCTGACCAGCAAACACAGATTCGCTCGACAGATTTTGGCAGCAGTTTCGCTTGCACAATGAGACAAATAGTTGAACTTTCGTTCGATAAAATGTCAGATTCGCTGGAAGAACACCTAGATTCGCTGGAAGAACAGATAGATTCGCTGGGTTACGAACAAACCAGTAACAGTACGAAAACAACCCGGACAGCTTCAAAACTTGACCATTTGTTGACACGTTTGTTTTAAAAGCTTCCTATGACCAAATATGACAATACTTGAGCAAAATACAACACCAAAACACCAAAAACAGTCCAGAAGAGAATCAAATAGTGTTTTGACACAAAAACCCCAAAATCAACACAAAAATCACTTGAATCAAACAATCAAGAGCACTAAGGCTCTGATACCATATTGTTGGTCCATAAAGATCGTGATTTCAGTGCTATATTGACTTGTTTAACAACAAAACACACAAGACTTGAACAACAAAGTGTATAATAACCAAACAAACCCAATAACAAGATTAAACCATACAACCAGAGGTATACAAGCTACAAAGATGAATGATATAAGTTCCTAGCACCTCAGGTGAACAATTACACGACACAATCAGTTGGATAAGAGTTTTGTCAAAGTTGTGCAAAAGTCACATTATCTTCAAGATAAGGTTACAATATATATCAGTCTTAGGTTCGCTGATAGATTCGCTGTAGCGAATCTATCTAGCGAACCACATAGGTTCGCTGGGCACATACAGGTTCGCCCAGTCGACACCATCATAATCACTAACTAGGCTACGGGCGAATCTAATAGATTCGCCCGTAGGTTCGCTAGTACAAAAGCTTACAAAAGTCATACAAAATACATACAAAATATATAACACCGACAAGCCGGTGAGTCCAACCTATACATGTGACTATCAAGGTCTATTAATGTGTGTTCAGGTAAGGTCATAGAACCCTATGCATCCAAATAGTCATACGGCTTGTGCGAGTTCGGAATAGTTTGACTTTTTGTCCAGGTTTGACCAAGTTTGACTTTTTGTCCAAGTTTGACCAAGTTTGACTTTTTGACCAAGTTTGACTTTTAGTTGACCCGAGTTGACCCACGACCCGTTGGTGATTTGTTAAGTGTAAGTATGTTACATTTGATGTATTTGACCATATTACATTCACATACCACATCACACGTTACACATTCAACAAGTTGGGTTTCTACTTCCATAAAAGTTTCCTTTATAGGAAAGTCGGACTTTTTAAGTATACTTACATAATTCAACATCCCTAAGCATGTCAACTATTACACAAATACCATAGCATGCTACACAAAACAACAACACATACTATCACCTTACGGTTTCCAATATAAAACACACTAGCATGCGTGGTCATTTCTAGGCGCAATATATTGTTGACATGTTTTGTTCAACTAGCATAGTGACACTTTCATCATGGCATCCTAGTTATTAGCACACACCATTTAGACTTCAACAAAACAATTTCAAGCAACCGGTCTATAAACCATCTAGTACCTACGAATATCATTTCATGATCAACACATGTTTACCAAACACCACATGCCTACAAAACATTCAAATGCAAACCCAATCATGTTTGTACGTCCAAAATCACTAAACATGCATTCTAGTAAATTTCCATGACAAAAGGTTTCTACATTTAGCAAGTCTTTCAAAACCAAGTCGCATTCGTACGTTCAAATACCCAAAATTCATCTAATACATTATCCTAACGTACTAGTGATCTCAAAACCATTCTTAGGCATCAACAACATGCAATTTCAGACAAGTTCATGAGAAAAACTTACTATTTTAAGTAATGTTGCATAATAATTATGCAATTTCACAACCAAGTAACCAATCTTCATCCAGTTCATCATTTAAATACATAATCAATCATATTTCATCAAAATCAAGCATGCAACATCAAGTTTCAATGACTTCCTAACAAACCCTAGTTTCTCAACAACACAATTTTGTATCCATTTCATTATCTAATCACCAAAATGACAAATAACACATAATCAATAACCCATTTCCACAACAAAATCATCAATTGGCCATATTGGATGAACTAGGGTTTCATTAGTTGTAGTTTTACGAATTATATAACAAAAACTAAGACAAACACTTACTAGTATTGTGTTTATCACTTCATATAACACCCAAAATTACCAACAATTGAATCAAAACTTGCAAAATCAACCTTGTGAGTGTGTGTGTATGCGACGACAACTAGGGAAAAAGAGAACAAGAATTGCCTTTTTTTTAAACAATATTAGGTTTAGGTTTAGTTAGATTTTGTTAATTTTGTTAAATTTTAAGTTGGGTTGGGCCTTGGGCCATCCATGGGTCACATGGATGATCCACGGGCTACGTTTTTGCTACGATTTGTAAATACTACGAAAATCTTTCTCAAATGTAAATTTTTGTTTCATAAGAATTTCCAAAATTCGCAAACGGTTAATACCGGTAAAATACGCGGTTACACGAAAGTTCAAAAATTAAGCCCACCTATCACTTAGGATGTATATTTATTGTACTTGTATCCATTTAAGATCACAAATGTCCGGGTATTAACTCGTGTGGTCGTTTCGTTTTTTTGTTCATGTAACAGTTTGCACAATTAATTCACCAAATTAAATGAAAAGTATAATTGCGTTAACGTGATTAACATAGTTTAACTAATGAAGTTAACCTGAATTTTTCGGGTGTCACACTGCCGATTCATCCTTTCATACAAACGAGCATTCTCAGTGTGATATAACTCATCTTGGTGATCTAATCCTCCGAAGATTGCATCCCTAAAACTTTCCATTCCAAGGGGTTCCGGTGGAAACTCCCGCAACTAATGTTGTTGCTGCGGGATTTCATGCCGTGCACGATGTATTGGGCATTGTCGATGCGGTGGTGCACCCCTTTGTAGTTCATCTGCCGCTTCAGTCCAAACTGGTGGTGGCACCTGTGCATCCTGGCTAGGTGTTGCCCACCTAACCGGGTCATCCCACTTAATGATACCGGAAGATCTAAGCTCCTGCAGTCCAAATATCCCTACACCATACCCTCTTGTCAAATGACGTTCCGGATAACGATTAAACACACCTAAATGAGTAGCTATCCGTGTAACAAATGGTCCCAAGTCCAATCTGGCCGTCGGGCCGGGCCCCCTTTTCGCCCTCTAAAAAACGAGTTCAACAAAAAACATGCCAAGTTCACCTCTCTTATGTGTTCTAAACAATACAGTTAAAATAAATCCAAATTGTTCACGTTGTCCTTTCCCTTCCTACCAACGATTGTCCCTGCTAACAACATGTGAACATACTTCAGAAATAGATCCCGAATCGCTGAAGCAACCATGTTTGACGAATACCCTGTGCCTAAGATTTTTCTCCAATACTCTCCCAACTCTGCTTGTGACACAGTCCTCTCTACATCCTTCCTATTCTCTCCTCTCTAAGCCATATCAAATTCAGGCTGCCAAATTTCATAGTCAGTATATAACCTTGCTACGACCCCAAACTGACCCACACCTATCTCATATATCTGGCACCCCAGAGAAAACGACACTGTTGCTGCTCGATTGTAGTGGCTCGAATTGTACTTGAGTGTGGAGTGAAATTCAACTGTAAGCTTGACATATTGCTGATCCATACACTGTTTCACATTTAACCATCGAGGCCCAAAATACTCAGAAATCTGTTGTTGTGCACCTAGTTGATTCATGAGCTCCCAATCAATTGTTCTGTGTCGCAGGAGCTCAATTTCCGCAAACTTCTCACATTTTTCCAGCTCTTTTGTGCCCATTTGAAACCTTAGAAAACTGTGGCGGGTAAGAACTCTGTCTTCCTCTGGGATGGGTACATCATTGGGCCCAGGAACAACCAGTGGTGCAGCATATCAGATTTTTCTAGTGATAACATGAATCGCCCGGTTCTCATCATCCGACTGTCGTGCCCTATGTTTTCCCGCTCTTGACGATCCCTCACCTCTATGCATATCTGCAAACACAGTTCAAGAGCACGAAAGTAAATACAGGGTGTGATATTCAAATTCAAACGATTGTATAGCATTTCGTTCGCAATCATTTGAACCGTCCAAAGTGAATAGAAGAAAGGCTATAAGTAAGGAAATAATTGTGTAACGACTAAATCAAGTTTTTCATGCTTGAATGGAGATTGAGTACAAGCAAGAGTAACCAGATTTAGTAGAACCCCCTAGGACCTAGACTCTTAAAACAAAACACAAAGACTCCATTTTTAACATGGACTACATAATGAAAACAGGATAAAACCCATTTGGCATTTATGGACTAATTCACACTTTTGCAATTTGCACTCAATCATATAAGTCCCAACATCATGTTGACTTGGAACAAGACTAAGCCCGAACATTATCATGTTACTCATACCCAGACTTAGTTATTTGACTTATGACCACTTTAGCATGAAGACAAATTTCAAGTCAAAAACCAAGTTTCTCAACAAGTGACACAATGCATCTATCAAAAACTTGAAAGTGGCATAAATTGATGTTTGTAGTCATACTAGAGACTTATCATCAAGAATTTATTCACCTAATCAGGCTAGAACAAAGAAAAATTCAACAAACTAATTTCAACTTTCTAACCCCAATTCCATCAATTTCATCATGAAGCAAAACAAGCAATTTTTGGATTTCAACTCATGTAGCACCAGATTAAGACACATAATACAGAATTCAAAGTAACACATCAAAAAGGAAAACAAAAGAGGAATCATACCTGTGTTGGAGAGCAATCTAAGGATGAAAAGTTGAAATAAAACCCAAAATCACCACTAGGTGTAATGATGTGAACAATGGTGGTGGATGAAAACTGAAATGGTGGTTGTAGGTGAGGTGGGGGCTGGTCGAAATGGTGGTCGGAGGTTGGGGGAGGCAGGTTGAAAGTGAAGTGTGGTGATTAGGGTTCATATGAGACCCATTATGCGGTTTTAATTTTTTTTTTCTGTCAAAGAGATGCTACACGATACGCGCAAGACATGAAGTCCTCTGCGCGTATCGCTGATGTGCGTGAAAGTATATATATTTTCAATAAAGATTTTTCACACAAATTTAATTTTAAAAGGTTTTCACCTAAAAATACTAAGTCACACACAGAAAGGCAAGTGTACCTATCGGTTAGTAATATAGTAAAAATGGTAAGAACCGGATATCAATCCGTGGACATAGTTGCTCTCGATACTAAACGTTTGTTAATGTTTGTCCGATCAAAAAGCGAATTTGGGTTTTTCAGTGAATTAAACTAACATATGATGAAAATATTAAACTAAGAGAATTTTAACTAAAGGAATAAAACTATGGAAATAAGATATTATCTAGATTAAGAATCCACTTAACCTTGATAATAAAAACTATTATTGGTGAAGTCAATTTTCTTATAGGAATAACTAGACTCTAATTAAGGATATCTAACTAAAATGATTCTTTGGAAAACTAGAACGATAAACACATCCTAATTACCTAAAATCATGCAATAAGCCCAATTGATGTCTTTTATGTCAAGAACTAAAGGTAAACTAGTCATCCGCTAAAATGTCCAAGTTTCATAGTTAAAGGAAAACTAGAACGATAATCACATCCTAATCACCAATAATTACATAAAGTAGACAAAATTATGAAATATTCCAACATGTAAATTTCAAACTAAGTCATGCAAATCTAGACATTGTGGCCATAATTCCAAACTTACACATCTAACATGTTTAAGAAATTACAACATCACAATCATCTTTTCAAATATCATGTGAAGGAAAGCATACTTGTCTAATTTCATGTCATCTAACATTCCAATTATCATTTCTAATCTCATGGAATAAATCCTACAAAGTTTATTTATAAGATTTACAAACAAAGATCAAGAAGATGGGTTTTTCAACATGTCAACTTCCTAATATTCATCAACATCACATGACAATTTGGACAAGCATACAATATCATTGAAACATCACCATAATTTCATCATTGATCTCAACATAAAACATCACCAAAATATTCAAGTTTCATTCATCATCAAGGCATAAGAATCATCCTAATCTAGATAATATAAGTGTTTAGCCTATAAGGCTTACAAAAACTACAACAAGCATGATTAAACTAGCTAAAAACATGATTAAACTAACTAATAGTTCAAACCGAAAACAAGCAAGGAGAAGGTAAGATGGTTGGTTGATGATTCTTGAGTCTTCTATGGCTTCTAATGGCTTCCAATGGGTCCAAAAACATTCAAAATCAGTAATTCTTAGTGTAATTTTGCTCTAAAAACACAACAACCCGTAATAAATGAGAATAAGGCCTTTTATAACAGTATGCAGATGTGCACTACCTGGAGCACGGTCGTGCTCGAGGTAGTGCTGGAAGCTACAGTGTTTTCTTTTTCGCTCAGGCATTTCCCAGTTTCCATTTTCAGCAAAATCTCGATTCCCGTCTCGAGGTGGAAGGAGCACGACCGTGCTTAGACCACGCACGGTCGTGCTTGAGTCAAAATCACGGGCATGACCAGGAAATGTTTGGCTCGAGCTTGTAACGATCTCGGAAACGATTGGAGCATGGGTGTGCATGGCTGGCGCACGGGCGTGCTCAAGCCAGGATCACGAGCACGTCCTTGTGCACAACCTGTGCACCCGTGTGGAAGACACGAGCACGGTCGTGCTTGGTCCTAGAACGGTCGTGCTCTGACCTGTTCTTCATCGATTTCTCATGAAAACGCGTCTTTTCTCTGTTCTTTTCTTCGGTGGGTTGTTTTGGCTGTAAAATCACAAAAACCATAATTTAGTACTTAAACTAATGAAATTACAACCAACTAATAACCATATTCGTGTTAAATGTGAGGAATAAATATGTATATTTCTATACATATCAAACATCCCCACACTTGAACTTTGCTTGTCCTCAAGCAAACTCAAATGAACAAGATCCCCAATGGCAACAATAACAAATTAACAATAAGCAAAATATCTTCAAAAGGGGTGAAAACAAATAGCTGGCATCAAAGAAGCAGATGATGAAACATGTAATGGTAACTATTAAGACATGTTTCACCTCTTGAATCCCTAATAAGCATAACCTTACCCTCTCACAATGTTCACACACACTTGGTTGATTTATGGCCATACATGTAAAGAGTATGTTTAGAACACTCAATGCCAAGTCAATGAATCATACATTATCAGAAGCTTGTGTAAAATCAAATCTCGATCAACTAATATAAAACAATAGCATAAATCAAGAGGACCTGGTTTGGGTTTTGGTTCGGTGGTTGTAGATGTGTGCAATTTGGAATGAGAAAATGGGTAAAAGATGTTAAAAACTCGGCGGCTAAGTGACTAAATAATTTCTACACAACTAATAATAAAACCATTGTAGTTTTTTCCGAATGGAGAGGGGATTTCATCATAAAACACATAAAACTTCCTCTTCTTTTGCATATTTTCACCTTAATTATGGCGAAAAGCTTCTTTTTGTTTTTTTTTTCGTCATTTTTTCTGACTTTTTAGTCCATTAAACTCCCGGTAGGACCTCCATTTTTTTGACATCAACTAAACATATGATCATGTTTAGCAAAATTGGACTACTTGAATAGGTTAAACAAAAGATGAGACAATATAAGAACCGGCCGAGTTTTAACAAAAAGAATTGGTGAAATATAAAAGGTTTAGGTGTAGTGAAGTGGTTGTTTAATCACAAAAAGGGGGAAAAAGCATGAAAGCACAATTGGGGGTTATCTAATGGCTATGCTCGGATGGGCATATACATGAAAATGGTGGTGAAGATGGGTATCCTAATGCCTCAATCATTTTTATGCAATGTCTTATTTTGTGATCTTGAAATGTGTATATAACACAAGTTCTAAAATGTATAAGACATCCGGCACACTGATTTCCAACAAAAACAAGAGAAACAATGTGATACAAAGCTAGAAAGGCTCAAAAATTCACTCTCGCTAATGGAAGGGGTAGGGGTGTGTAAGGCATGACATGTAGTTAATCGTTTAGCTCACACGTTTAATAGTTGCCACAAAAAATTAGATCATTTACTTATGATATCAACTACTTCTTTTGCAAAAACATCCTTTTTTTATTATCTTGCTTAAATAGTTGATTTGTCAAAAATGATTTTTCAACTGCCACAAAAATTAATGTGGAGATTTTGCAAAAATAAATAAGTTAAGGACAAGGAAAGTTCACAGTCATGCATATCCCTCCCCACACCTGAATTGGACATTGTCCCTAATGTGCAACAAAAAACGCAAAGCAAAATGATATCAATGAGAATGCATGGAGGTGAAAAAGAATAATGTTCCCCTGTCAAAATTGGTATGCGCGTGCTTCGAAATCCATGAGCTCCATGTCCATCCACCTGCACTTAAGAGCAAAACTACACCAAGCATTTAAACTACCAAATCATCGAATCCTAACCAATAATCCAACCAACTAAAATTAAAATAAAATCCAAGTTGTAAAAAGCCAAAATATAAAAATCCAAGAGTTTGTACGGGTGAATCAACATGGTGCAACTCAGTCATGACCTAAACAAACAAAATACCAACAACCACAAAGGAATAACTAAAATCATGGTGTAAAAGTGCATCGGATTCATGAACTAGGATATCAACTAATCGTCCCTGTTGGCCACTTAACCACTGGCACCGTCTGTGTGTGACCTCTTCTACCCATCATCTGCCCTGAACTGTGCATATGTAAATGGAGGGGCAGGCAAATCGTAATGATGGGATGAGAACAGCCAGTCAAACCCTCTCCGTGTCTCATCCTAAATAGATGCGAGCATGGTGCCCTGTCGCTCCTGCTCGATGCTAAATGCATCTATTCGTTGCCGCTGCAACTCAATATCATTCTGCATTGCGGTTTGGCCGGTCTCAAATCCCACGAAACGGTCCCACATCTGTAGAACCGTTGGGAGCGTAACACAATCAGCAACATCAAGATTGTCCATAAAGTTCATAAAATCATCGTGCTGAGTCCCCCAGCTGCAAACGTGGTGGCTCCAACATCGGGCTCCCTATTGTCAGCAACATCCTCCTCTTCATCTTCAGGCTCCTCCACGGCTCGGATAGGATCCCATATCCGTCCCTCCTTGTCTTTCAAACGCCAGCCTGTTGGAGTTTGAACACTAAGGGTCATGTAGCGAAGAGTCCACAGGTTGAGTGCCGGTGTATCATAAAATTGTGTCAGGTTAGCAACATTCTCTGGGGTTAACAACCCTAAAAACTGTGCCATCTGAGTAACGTATCCCACCGCAAATCTGGCTATTCTGCTGCTTGCCAGCCAATGACCGAGATTGATATTCTCCCTGCGAATGAAGCAGAACAGGAAGAATAAATCTCGGGTGGAGACATTCCCTACGCTATCGTCGCGCAAGCAGATGGTTCCGACAAGGATTCGCTGAATGAACCGATGCAACAGATCCTTCAACTTCGTTGCCTTAGCGGTTCTCGCCACATAAGGACCCGAAGCGACATCCTCCCAAAACGCATGCTTTTCGAAATCATTCCTGAAAAGTGCAACCCATCAAATAGTTCAGTCTGTAGCTCTGAATCAGTGTATAATCCCATTCCCTGTGAAAATTCAGCTACATACATCTTTCTCCATGTTCCCCCCAAACGAAAACGCACCCGGTGACGTTTCCTATAAATGTCAAGTGATGGATAACTGAATTGGAATGTTGCGAAGAACTCGATGATCAACTCAGTATATTGTGGATGCAGAATTGAAAAGAGTCTCGTCTAGGGGGGGTTTCATGGGCTGCAATCGGCCATCTTTGTTCAAGCTCTGGACCAATTTCCAGTCCAAGTAACGAGCACACTCAATCTAATTTCAGCGATCCCACAATGAATTAAGAGATGTCATGCATTGTCGGTCATATTTGTCTCGAGAATCAAACTGTAGCCACTCGTGATCCATCTGTACAAACATAACTAAAAAGTCAGAAAAAATGACGGTAAAATTAAAAAGAAAAACATGAAAATTGGGCAAACAGAGGTGATGCACGACCGCGCTGTTAGGGTTATTTCCGTGTTAAGATTTACTTTGTATCTTTGTATAGTTTAGGGTTTATTATGTATTTTCCTTAAACTTGCTTTTTGTTTGTTATAAGCATGTAGTGTGCGTGTGTTAGGAGGGAGATCACCTTTTGCACTGTTAGAGAGAGAATTAACTGTGTGTATTTGTTTTCTCCTGCACATTGTACTGCGAATTGCTTTGATCATCAATATACAGAGAATTTATGAGTATGAACTGTGTTTGTGATTGAACGTTTTGTTTGTGCGTGTTATTCTGATCATTTGAGTGATATTATCGATCCAATTGAACCTATCAATTGGTATCAGAGCTTTCGGTTTGTGTTCTTCGCTGTTTCTAAGCAAAACACATCAATATTGCTCAAAATATCATGATCTGAATGAATTGTTGGTGTTTTTAGGTGTGATTTATCATCACAATCACTCTAATTCGCAACGATTGTGCAGATTCTATCAGATCATCATCAGATCTGAAGAATTAAGAAGAATAGAAAAAGTTACTTTTCGATCAAATTTTTGCTCAAAATCATCAGATTTGATCATGTTTTGGATTGATTGATAAAAGGGATTGATAATCGGACTATTTTACAGCTTGTGTGTGAATTTTGGACAATTTGGACAAGTTTTAGACAAAACCCTGAAAATTCGTTTGACGAAGATGATGAACAGTATGATGTTGGTTGAAGATTAACTTGCCGGGTGATTATTTTTGACTTAGACAAATTTCTGGACTTAGATTTGAGAAGAAATTAGGTCCTGTACTGCCGTATAAAGGAATTTGTGCTAGACGGGTGAAGAATTTGACTTGAAAAAGTGTTACTGTTCAGTCGGGTGATACACTGTTGTGCCGGGTAAAACACTGTTACGCTGGGTGAAGAAGAAAAAGTCAGCCGGGTAATATACTGTGTAGCCGGGTAATTAACAACTCTGTCGTGTGACCAAGTACTGTTCAGCCGTGGAAACTCTTTGCCGTGTCAAGATTCTGCCGGGTCAAAGACTTATTGCCGTGTGAAGTTTTTCTTATTGCCGGGTAACTGTTCATCCGGGTGAAGAAGAAAAACAATTACAACTGTTTAGCCGTCTAACTGTTTAGCCGTGTGAAGACTTATTTTGCCGGGTGAAGAACAAATACACTGTTTAGCCGGTTGAAGAAGGATTTTCACTGTTTTGCCGTTTGACTCATTTTAGTTGTTTTTCAATACTTGTTTCTTATCTTGTCTTTAATTTGTTGTCTTTATTTTAGTATTTTAATCATTTTTTTCAAAAATTTACAAAAACCAAAAATATTTTTTTATTAAAATGGCTCCTAATGATGATTCTGATAACCGTGTTCCTAGACTTTTGAATCGTGCAGATTTCAAGAACTGGACCATCAGGCTGAGACATCATTTGTGTTCTATTGACAATGACTTATGGAAATCCATTGAGAAGGGTCCTCACATTCCAACCCAGACACAACCAGATAGTGCCAGTACCTATACTAAAGATTCTACTACACCTTATCCAGAGGATAATTTGTCAGCTGAAGACTTGAGGAAGGTAAAGAATGATAGCAAGGCCTACTCGTTGATGTGCAA
Organism: Tagetes erecta; assembly: GCA_030867185.1. Lineage (NCBI taxonomy): Eukaryota > Viridiplantae > Streptophyta > Magnoliopsida > Asterales > Asteraceae > Tagetes > Tagetes erecta. Next base: position 57,085,412 of record CM061488.1, read on the forward strand.
GGGGTTGCCATTACAAGTTTTGTCTAGATTGGATGCATATCAGACTGGTTATACATGCTTCAAGGCATTGAAGTCTATATGTGAAGGAGGAGAGCAGTTAAGAAGTTTGAAGAAATCTAAGTTGAAGAGACAATTGGAACTATTTGAACACATCAATGGAGAGACAGTACACCAGATGATGAACAGGTTTGTTCACTTAACTACTGAGATGTCAAACCTCGGAGTGAAGACTGAACTTCAAGACTTGAATGATCGATTGCTGAATGCTTTACCATCGTCTTGGAAGCAAACTGTTACTCTGTTGAAACATACTGAGAAATTTCCAATGGAACTTGATTTGCTTATTGGAAAGATAGAAGAAGTTGAAATTGATGAAGGATCTAGAAACACTGATAGATCAAACTCACAAACTCAGTATAAGTATGTGGTAAATCATGCCAATACTGTGGAGAATGCTTTTCTCGCACAAGATGCAATGAAGTTTGAAGATGAGGGTGACTTATTCGTTGGTGCAAGTTTCTTTACTGATTCAACATACTTTCCTAATTCACCAACTTATTCTCAACCTCAATCTCCACCAAGAGCTCAAGTTCAACCTCAGAATCAGATGAATCAGTCAGACAATCAAAGTTCAAATGTTCAAGCCAAAGTGAAAGACGTAATGAATATTCTGCTTCAAGATGACGAAACTAAAACTGCCTTTACTGCTTTTATGGCGAGTTTCCAAGCATACCAAGGTAGTCATTTAAGTCAAATGGACGTGGTCCTTCAAGACTTATTTGAAATGGATCCAGTTGATGTAGAAGAAATGGATCTTAATTGGCAGATGGTTATGGTTGCATATCGAACTCAAAAGCATGCATATGTGAACCGAAGTTACAAACCTCATGCTAACAAGACAGTTGGATTTGACAAATCTAAGGCCAGGTGCTTTAACTGTAACCAGTATGGTCATTTCTCAAGAGAATGCAAAGCTCCAAAGAATTTTAACGACCAAGCTAGTTCAAGCAATCAAGGTCAAGGTCAAAGTTCTCAACAGTCTACGAGTTATCAAGGCAGAAATCAGCGTTTCTTTCAAAAGCCGTACCAAAGTCTTCCTATGCCTGAGTTGAAGGATGAAGGAAAGAAGCCAGAAGATCAAACTAAAGCGTTGGTTGTAAGTGTACAAGACGGATATGACTGGAGTGCATACGCAGAACAGTTTACATCTGATCTTACATCAAATCTGGCTTTGGTGTGTGAAATTGAAGAAGACTGGTCTGAAGAAGGGGATGGAAAGATGGTTGATGATGTGAGTGAAGAGTCTGAAGATTATGACTGGAGTGCAAAGTCTGATCCTACTGAAGAGTCTGAAGCTGAAATTGCATTAATGGCTACATCCAGTGAGTCTTCATCTTCTACTGAACAACCAAAGGTTAGTAATGACTTACCCCCCAATTACATTCCATTGCCCCTAGATGTGAAAGAAAGGTTATGTTCTGATCAGTGCATTCAACAAGTAGAACATTATCGAACTCATTCATTTAAAATCGGTGATAAATTAAGTCAACATGAAAAACTTCATGAAAAACTTAAAATTGATCATAAAATTTCTGATGAGAAGATTTTGTCACTAACTAAATCATGGAACAAAACTTTAAAGGAATTGGAAATTGTTACCAAACAACTTGAAGAAATGACTAAGAACTTTGAACAAGAAAAAGTTGCACATGCAGTCACTCAAGTTGAACTAAAGAAAGTTAAAAGTTGTAAAACAATGGTTGAACAACTCATTAATGAAAGAGGTAACAAAAATAAAACCGGGTTGGGTTTTACTCATGAACCAATGCCAAATTCAATCACTCAAACCTTACCGGAAAATTTTAATGAATTTGATCATTCACCTGAAAATGAAAGAAAATTCAAAGAAATTCAACGAAGTAAATCCGAGTCGGAAGGATCAGAGGTGTTGATCGAAAGCTTGAGAGAAGAAGATGGAATGACAACTGAAGCAGATGATGAAGCAAGCAACAAATCTGAAAACAAGCCGGAACCTGTTCTTATTCAACTGATTGAATATTCAAAGCTTAATCCAGAACCAGAATCGGTGAAGGAAGAAGGTGAATTTTCAGGATTTAATGATCCTGAGTATATCAAGTGGAAGAAAGAACAAAAAGCGAAAATTGCTGCTCAGTTAATCAAGACGCCAGAAGTAAAGAAAGCCGAAGTTTCAACTGCAAAGAAGCAGAAATCGAAAACAATGAACAATCAATCTGAAACGAAACAGTCAAAAGGCAAAAGTGTCTTAAAATCAAATCATAACACCAAAGTTTCAAGTGTTAAAACTGACAAAGCTCAAAACGTAAAATCTGTCAAGAAAATGTCAAAAGGTAAGACAATCAAGTTTGTGTCTGCAGGTACTTTCGACATGAACGGTTCTTATGCTAACCAAATCAATGCTCAAATCAAATCTAACTCTGGTCTGAAAACAGGTTCAGGTCCTAAGTCTTCCGCTGTCAATGATAAGAGAATTGAAAACAAAAAGGTGACCAAACAGAACAGTTTAAAATCGAACCAAAGTCCCATGCAATCAAAATCGCAAATCAAAACTCCACAGAAAAATGTTAATCTAAAACCGAACAACTATGATAATGAATCACGTTTTGGTTCAACTTCAAAAGTTAACAATCGGCTCTTTAGGATTAGCAAGAAATATTGTGAAATTTGTGATAGATATAATCATGCAACTGCTGAATGTTTCTTTAACAGGTACTGCAGTTTCTGTAACAAAAGAAATCATTCTTCAGAAGAATGTTATTTTAACAAATTTTGTGATATTTGTGAGAGAAGAAATCATGACACAAAGGATTGTTTCTTTCGATCAAACTCGACTAGAGAATTGACTCCATATTCAAACTTTCAAAGAAATAATTCATATGGTTTTCAAAATATGAGTCAAAGTCATTCTCCGGTTTTGAGAAATTTCAATCGAAACAATTCTGTTTCTAACTTGACAAGAAGTGTGCAGGTTAACAATTTTAAGCCGAGAGCTTTGTTGGTAAGAAACCAAAATTTTGAAAACAACCTTGATCCTCAGCTGGAGGAAAGATTCAGGGCTTTAAGAAGAAAGCAATCATTGAACGCCAATGGGCGAAGTTATCAGCATCAAAATCTCATGAATGAAACAAATTTTCAAAATATTCAATATAAACAAGTTACAATTGCAGATAAATTCGGAAAACCCAAGACCGTGTGGGCCTGGGTTGACCAAACTAACTGAAAATGTTTGAATTGCAGGTACGCCCAAGAAGACCTATCAACTCATGGTTCGTTGATAGTGGGTGTAGCCGGCACATGACAGGCAACCATGCCTTGCTTCAGGATTTCAAGCAAAAGAATGGTACTCATGTAGCATTTGGAGGTGATGCTGGTGGTAAAATCACAGGAGAAGGAACTGTTTCAAACGGGGTTATTAGTTTTGATAAAGTCAACTACTGTGCACAGTTGAACTTTAACTTACTAAGTGTCTCGCAAATTTGTGATAAATCTTATTCAACTCTTTTTGATGATTCTTTCTGTTATATTCTTAAACCAGGTTTCAAGATTGACAATGAGTGGGTAGTGGTGAAAGCGCCTAGAGATCGTGATGTATACAAATTGGATATGTCGCAGATTGATGCCGAAACCGAAACAACCTGTCTCATTGCCCATGCTTCAAATGATGAGAGTCAGCTATGGCATAGACGGCTGGGACATTCCAACTTCAGAAACATGAACCGTTTGGTAACTGGAAATCACGCTGTGGGAATCCCATCGAAGAAATTCTCCACAACTGATCTTTGTCCAGCGTGTTTGAAGGGAAAACAGCATCGGATGTCGTTTAAGTCCAAGCTCGAAAACTCCATTTCAAAACCCTTGCAGATGCTACATATGGATCTTTTTGGACCGACCAACGTTCAAAGCATCGGGAGAAAATCATATTGTTTAGTTATCATAGATGACTTTACGAGATTTTCATGGGTTTATTTTTTGCATGCAAAATCTGAAACAGCTGAATTATTAAAAGAATTTATCATAAAAGTTGAAAATCAATTGGAATGCAAAGTTAAAGTGTTAAGAAGTGACAATGGAACGGAATTTAAGAATGCTAATGTTGATTTATTTTGTGCAGAAAAGGGGATTGCTCGACAATTCAGTGCGCCTAGAACGCCTCAACAGAATGGGGTTGCGGAACGGAAAAACCGGACACTGATTGAAGCAGCAAGATCCATGCTAGCAGATGCCAAAATTCCGATCACCTTTTGGGATGAAGCTATTGCAACTGCGTGTTTTGTACAAAATAGAACATTATTAGTGCATGATAAAAAGAAAACTTCTTATGAGTTGTTATTTGGAAGGAAACCAAATATTTCTTACTTGAAAGCATTTGGTTGTCCGGTTTCGATTTTAAATTTGAATGATCATCTCGGGAAGTTTGAGTCAAAGTCCGATGATGGATTTTTCTTAGGTTATTCGTCTGTTTCTAAAGCTTATCGAGTTTTTAATAGCAAAACAAATACTGTTATTGAAACTATCAATGTCAAGTTTTTAGAAAATTCGTTTCCTTTAGTGGCTCATGGTCCCGAATGGTTATTTGATTTAGATTCATTATCGAAATCCTTCAATTCTAACTTATTTGATTTTTCAGGAAACGCAAGGAAGGAATCAGGCGACTTAGGATGCTTTAGTGACGATTCTGATAATGACGAAGATGGACATATCAACTCTGAATATCCATTTATGTCTTTTCACAATCCTGATCATGTCAAATCTAGTCAAGCTCCGGGTCCTTCTGGTTCTCATGAAGATCAAGAGTCGAACAATCAAGAAGAAGATGTGATTTCTCCTAATGATGGTGGATCTGTTCAGAATCAACCATCATCAGATCCGAATGGTGAAGCTGTTCCAGAATCATTTGATTACTTCATCAATTCACCGGATCAAGTCCCGAATTTCACACCACATACTTCTTCCATACTACAAGATCTACCAAATCTGAATACTTCTAATCTAGAGACTCAAGTGCAAGGAGGTGATATACCAATTCATCGAATTCACAAGAAACATCCTGTTTCTCAGATTATTGGGCCGTTGAATCAGAGAACTACAAGAAGTCAGACTGAGCAAGCGAATGTCTGTCTTTATTCGTGTTTTCTATCTCAAGTGGTGCCAAAGAATATTTCAGAGGCGCTGAAAGATAACAGTTGGATTGAGGCCATGCAGGAAGTTTGGAAACTTGTGGACTTACCTGAAGGAGAGAACGCAATAGGTACAAGATGGTTGTACAAAAACAAGCCAGACGAACGTGGCATCGTGGTTAGAAACAAAGCAAGACTGATTGCACAGGGATATACTCAGGAAGAAGGCATTGATTACGAAGAGGTGTTTGCTCCGGTCGCAAGACTTGAAGCCATACGCGTTTTTCTTGCATATGCTTCCTTCATGAAGTTTAAAGTATTCCAAATGGACGTTAAAGGTGCTTTCTTGTATGGACCAATTACAGATGACGTATATGTCAGACAACCTCCGGGTTTCGAAGATCCTGACTATCCTCATCGTGTATACAAGTTGAGTAAAGCTCTATACGGTCTACACCAAGCTCCTAGAATCTGGTATGAGACATTATCCAAGCATTTACTAGAACATGGATTCACAAGAGGACAGATTGATCCAACTTTGTTTATGAAGAGGGAGAATGACGACTTATTATGTGTTCAAGTTTATGTGGACGATATTATCTTTGGTTCGACCAGTGCGTCAATGTGCAAAGAATTTGAAGAAATCATGAAGTCTAGATTCCAGATGAGTTCTATGGGGGAGATTAACTTCTTTCTTGGATTACAAGTGAAACAGTCTGCTGACGGAATTTTCATCAATCAATCAAAATTCGTTGAGAAGTTGTTGAAGAAATTCAAGATGCAAGATTGTCAAACAATTCGAACTCCATCTGATGTGAACTGCAAGATTCAACCGGATCCAAAGGGCAAAGCAGTTGATCAAACACTATACAGGTCAATGATCGGTTCTCTGATATATCTTACTGCATCAAGACCAGACATCATGTACGCTGTGTGTGTATGCGCCAGATACCAGTCAGATCCGAAAGAGTCGCATCTTGTTGCTGTGAAGCGTATATTCAGATATCTCAAAGGGAAACCAAATCTTGGGTTATGGTATCCTTATGAAGGAAATTTTGAACTATATAGCTATTCTGACAGTGATTTTGGTGGTTGTGCTCTTGACAGGAAATCGACTACTGGTGGCTGTCAATTTCTGGGTCCAAGGCTTGTCTCTTGGCAATGCAAGAAGCAGACCAATGTTTCTGTATCCACAGCTGAAGCAGAGTATATCGCTGCATCTGCAGGATGTTCTCAGGTTTTATGGTTACAAAATCAGTTGCTGGACTACGGGTTTAACTTTCTAAAAACTCCTATTTACATAGACAATACTGCTGCTATGTTTATAACTGCTAATCCTGTTCAACATTCTAAAACCAAACACATCGAAATTAGATATCATTTTTTAAGAGATAACTCTGAAAAGGGTTTAATAATTTTGACTAAGGTTCATACCGACAAACAACTGGCGGATCTTTTCACAAAATCTTTTTTGTCAGGTCGGTTTGAATTCTTAATTCAATCTATAGGATTAATCAATCATGATTGATTCTATTTTTCGAAAACAAAACAAAAATCAGAAAAATATAAAAGCCAAAAATATAATAAGTTGATGTTATATTTTGATTCCTTTGTCTTTTACTTTATGTTTTGCATTGTGTGTGCTTGCGTGAAAAAGAAAACAGAAAAGCAAATACAAAATATAAAAGCCAAAAGAAAAGAAAATATCATGTCATAAGAATCTATATTGCAAAAAGTGAGAAATGATAGTTACACTAGACATTATTTGTTACATCATTTTTAAATAAAGACTGATGAATGTTAATTGATGTGCTAGACAGCTCAGGCAATTAGACTGAAAAAGTAAGTTGATTGTTGACAAACATAAACTTAATGATCTTTGTGTTAAGTTCCATTGTTATACATGTTTAGATATATTTTTTTTGATACATTGCTTGTGATGATAGTTGTGCATGATCGGGTAACGATGTAGTCTTCTCAGTGTGATGAACCGCATCGTGAGCTTCTTTGTTGTGGTACCCACAGACCTGAAGTCTCACACGAAGTCTCTTTTGAGCTTCAAGGTGCAGCAAAAGATTCCAAAATGGAACATAAAGAGTCCCAAATGTGGACCAACACCAAACAAAAATTCCAAAATGGAATTCAGAAGATTCCCAAGGGGAACGATAGGAAAGAAAAATTCCCAAAGATGGAATTAAAAAGAAGTCCCAAAGTGGACCAAATCCGAATAGAACCCAGATTCCACACTGTGTATGACTGTAAGTGACCAGGTTTTGTGCAATATGCATTCAGGTAGTGATTGATAAGGAAATATGTTGACATATGTATACATGTGGGTCACATAAGTCATTCTAATCGAACCTTAAATATCATCATGATACTGAAAAAGTAAGTGTGTCAATTCGAGCTAATTGGTATGTTTTCATATCATCACTCAATCAAACATAAGTCAAATGTCTATTCAAAACTTGAAAAACATGTTCAGATAATGTGTGGTATGATCTCACTGCGATATTTTGATTCATTGCATTGCATATGTCTTTATTTTAATGTGTGTGCTTTGTGTGTGCAGGCATATGGAATCATTATTGACACATCAACATCCTTGTTAAACTTAAAAATTTCTAGAAATTTCAAGTTTAGGGGGAGAATAAAAGTGAAGAAAAATATCTACAAAATTCCAAAAAAATATTTTGTTTTGAATAAGTGTGTTTTGAATGAACAAGATTATGTGGTATGAAAAAGCAAAAGTATTGGATGTGTGAAAAACAAACCCAAGGTCTTGTAATTTATTTTGAAGAAATTGCTTTGGGATATAGAAAAATTGGTTGTGCAAAAACATTTTTGAAAAATAAAAGAAAAATGAATTTTAATTGGAAATTAAATTTGTTGCAATGTTAATGTTGTTTGATAATTAATATGACAAACATTCCTTTTAAGGATATCTTGTCTAATTAATTTGTCTGAGAATGTTTGCAGGTGCAATAAATAACGTTGAAAAAGTCAACAGACGAGAAAATTGAAGAAAAATCGCTAAGTGTACAGCCGGGCAAAGATATCAGATGTAACTATGTTGCCGGGTAAAGAACTGTTCAGCCGGGTAATGTTGTAAGTCTGATACATGCCGGGTGATTGAGGAAAAGGTGAAGATACTATGACACTGTACAGCCGGGCAAAGATCATGTCAAATACAGCCGGGTGAAGGTCATAGATATCTTGTCGGGTGACAAGTGTACTATACAGCCGGGTAAAAGAGAAATCTTATTGCCGTGTAAAGATATGACACTATGTTGCCGGGTAATGAAGAAGAAGAATGTCTTGTGAAGAAGGTTGCCGTGTGAAGAAGGTTGCCGTGTGAAGAAGGTTGCCGTGTAAAGAAGAAAGCAAGCCGGATGATGAAGGAAAGCAACTGTGCTGCCGGGTAATGAAGAAAAGTTGCCGGGTGATGTTTTGATGACAACTAGTCTGCCGGGTGATGAATAAAATCCATCAGGTGTAGTTGTTCCTTAAACCCTTACCCGTCACTACAGTGACTTACCCGTATCTACAGTGCTTGATCCGTCAAGTGATTTTCACATATTGGTGACTTGTTTTATGTACTTGACCCGTAACTACAGTACATGACCCGTCACTACAGTACTTGACCCGGCAAGGTTATTGGGCCTATTTTGCTTTTGTTGACCCGGCACTAAAAGTTTGACCTAAAATTTTTGACGATACAAATACCGCCTCTTCAGAAACACTTATCATTTCACACACATTCACTTTCACCCAAACACTCTGAACTTCAAATCGCCTTTGTTATCATAGTCAATCTGTTGCCCTATAACAAGATTAATAGATTGATTAAGGTAGAGATTATGTGTTTTTGACCTAAATCGACCTGCAAATCAACTGTTAAAAAGAAAAACGATGATGAACAGTGTTTTGAACTTGAATCGACACTTTGAGTTTTAGCATTAAAACTTAAATCGAATGTTGTTTTAGGGTTAAAATCTGTCGATTATCAACATTCTATCACTCATTTGCACTAAAACACCTTAAAATCGACTGAATCAAGTGAAATGTTCTTAACTGACAAAAATCGCCATTGATGAACTTTGAAGCTTTTAAAAGTTAATCATAAAAACAATGAAATATCTGTTTTAAAAGTGATTAAACTTGTTAAAACTGAACCAAAACATGTTGAACTTTTTCATCATAAATTTGTCAAAATTGTGCCTAAGTGAGTAACTGTTAAAAGTTTAAACATAAAGTATAATATTTAAAATTCAATGTTGTTTGATTAAAATGATGAAAATCAGGTTATTAGAACAATTTAGGATTTAAACAGATTATGTTAATGTTTTGCTTTCTAACTTTTAATTAAACACTTATTAAAATTTTTGATATGTTTAATGAAGAATCTAATACATTTGCCTTGTTTTGTGTTTGTGTGTGCTTTTAACAGATGGAGAATCTCAAATTTGAACCTAAACATAATCTAGTGGCATGTTTAGATGAATCACTTCCTGAGACAGAGGGATATAGAGATATGATGAAGTTCATTAAGAGGACTAAGTATGTTTATGCTATATGTGCCAAACCGGTCATATATGCAAGGCTGATCAAGAGCTTCTGGAGATCAGCTGAGGTTGTGAGAGATGAGAATGGAGTTGTTATGGTTAGAGGACATATCACTAGGGATTGGGTACTAAATGTTACTGAAGAAGCTATTAGGCAAGCTCTGAGGATTGATGAGGATGAGATTGGAATGATGGATGAACTAACCATGGAGGAGTGTTAAGCTTGTTTTGTGAACATGGGACATCCACCTGTGTTTCCAAAGTCACAGTTTTACAGAGCTAAGTTGGGAAGGAAGTACAAGTTGCTGTGCTATGTAGTGCAACAATGCATGTCTAGAAGGAGTGCAGGGTTTGATAACTTTCCTTCAGACATTGCATCACCAATTGTGGCAATTGCAGAAAACAAACCTTTCAACATGTCAAGGTGGATAATGAATGGGTTTGTGTTTAACTTGGTGAAGGGCAAGAGGTTCAAATTTCTTATGTATCCAAGGTTTCTGCAACTGATGATAAACATTGCCTATCCTATTATCAGAAGTGAAGGTTATGCTGGAGGAATGTTGTATACTGAGGACATGAACGATCTCTCTTACCGAAAGATGAGTATCGGGAATGTGCCTGATATTGAATTGTTTGACTATATGCGAGATATAGTCAACAATGAAGAAGATGTAGAAGGTGTATACTATCATATATCTCATGGTGAGATTGTGAATCCAATGGACCTTGTGGATGAGGTGCCAGACAATCTATTAGATGATGACGAGTACTTTGCTCGTCATCCAGAAGATGAAGAAGATGATGGCAATGATGATGGTGACAATGATGATAATAGTAATGATGATGGTGGTGATGATACTGAATCTGAATCTAATTCAGAGGAGGTTGAACCAATGGAGACTGAGGAGGTTATGGAGACTACTGAGATAGAAGAACCAGCTGAGGTTGCTTCTGTGATTGAGGAAGATGTTGTGGAGATTCCAAGAGATATTTCTGTACAGTATGTTCGAAAGAAGAAGAAAACAGTAGAAAAGCCTGAGGAGATTAATGTTTTAGAGATTGCCCAGACAGTAATGGCCGAAGCTGAATCTATTGCACAGATAGATGAAGTGGATGCTGGCATTACTGATCCTATTACTGATGATATTCCCACCGCATTACCACAAATTGCTGAAAACATTGGACAAGGTTTGGAGTCTTCACCAAACGTTGTGCCAAGTGTTGATGAGATCTATGAAGAGAAAGAGAAACGCATTGCTGAATTAGAAGAGATTGTGGAAAATCTGATTAAGGCAAATGATTTGTTGAAGGCCTCAAATGATCGTAAAAAGAAGAGATTTGATGAATATTGGGATATTCACAATCAGAACTTGAAGATTCAAAGAGTTGGATTCTGATCATCTGGAGTTGAAAATTGAGCATGCTAAGTTGAAAGATGAGCATGAGAAATTGAAGGAGGAATATGATAACTTGAAATATGACTACACTGATCTGAAGGCTGAGTGCAATACTTTGGAGGCAGAGAAAGAGATGTTGGAAAAAGAATTGGAAGAAATGAGACCAAAGAAGGCTGGCTCGTCTTCAGATAAAGATTTTTCTGATGAAGTTATAGTGACTGAAACGAATGTGCCTAAAGTGTATTTGACTAGAGCTAGAGGAACTTCAAATGCTGGTATTTTGGTTGAATCACCAATTATCATTCCCGATGAAGCTGCTGCTGAAACTGTCAAGATGGACAAAGCTGAGGGAAAGAGGAAAATAGATGCTATACCGGAGATATTTGGTGATGAAGAAAGTTCGAAAAGGGCAAAAACTGATGAAACAGTGCAGATTGAGCCGATTCAATCTGTAGCTGTGGCTGAGATTGAGAAAGTTGCTGAGACTGAGAGTGTGTTTGAAGCCGAGACTGAGATTGTATCGGAAGCTGAGACCGAAGTATTTGAAGCATCAGATAGTGAGAAAGATGTTGGCTCTGGAGATACAGTTCAGATTGAGCCGATTCAATCTGAAGCTGTGAATGTGACTGAAACAGAAGCTGAAGTGGCTAGTCAGTTTGAGCCGGTTCAAACTGATGAAGCACCTATGATAGAGGCATTGGATAATTTAGACATAGATTGGACTGAGTCTGAGGATGAAGCTGAGCCAGAACCAGTACAGAATACTGTTGAAGAAGTGCCAGATGATTTGGATCAGAGGTTTGCTTATTTAGAGAGAATGAAGTATAACTCTGTATTTTTGAATGGGTTGACATTGAGTCAGATTAATGAGGAGTATGAAAAGTGTATTATTGCTCAAGATAAAGCTGAAGCTGATCAGAAAGAGTTCGTGGTTGAGATGGGTGAATGGACTCCGATGCAAGAAAGCTTAAATATCGAAGACTTACCTCCTACTGAGCTTTATCATCAAAACCCAGATGAAATGACTGCTTATGAGATGCGAAGTTGGTTGAGTTCGAGGAACTATCCGTATAAAACTTTGCAAAGGTTGAAATCTGAATCTTTGAGGAAGATAGTGGTCAGTTTCATGAAAACAGAGAAAATGTACAATAGGATGTTTTATTTGGATTATAACAATCCTCAGTACTTTGAGCTGACGAAGAGATTTAAAGTACTTGGTCCAAAAGAGATTCCAGTGATGGCATTACCTGAAAATGCGCACAAAAAGAGGCATGAACTAATGGATATGTTTCCCAGTGAAGTCAAATCTTATAACATTCCAATAGAGGTGCATGAGACTTGGCATAAGTCAGCAACAGCAGGTGACGTAGTGAGGTCACTGCTGAGTAAAGGACAATCAATTGCTGAGTTATTAGATTCTATGATTGTGCCTGAAAAGAATAAAAAGGTGAAGATAATCGCATGGAAATACGACGAAGTATTTGATGCTTTTATGATAAAGAGAGTGAATGGGTTATGTGACATCTATCATTACTACTCGAGCATCTTCAAATTGGAGGTTCAGGATTTGAAAGAGCTGCACAAACTGAGGTTAATTAATCACACGAATGCTGATCGTGGTAATAAATGCGTGATGCTTCTTGATGCTGGAATGAGTAGAACTGCAAAGTTTTTGGATTTCCGAGGCCAACAGGAAGACTCAGAATATGTGCAAGCCAAGAAACAAAGAAAGAAGAAGCGGTTGGTAGTCACTGAAGATATGTACCTTGAAGAATTCTCGGATGAATACTTTGACAAGGTGACAGATCCTGGTTTGAAAGTGATAGATGGTTAGCAATCGACAAAGCCTATACTCAGAGTATTCTACAATCAGGAAACTTTTGAACTGAAGCTTGTTAGAAATTTGGAGGATTGGGACAAGGATATGATCACACTGTTCAGTACTTTTGAGTTGAAGCTGCTACATCCTTCATACATTGATTATTTGAGAAGCATTAAAATGGAGAAGTGTAAGGATAAACTGGCTGATGCTGACAGAAAATTATTCGTGGTGATGATTGAAGTTATAGCTGCTGCAACTGAGAAGATACGGGTGAGAAAGGCGTTGCTAAACTCTAATCTTGTGAGGATGGATTTGCCAGAGATTGAGTATATGAGGGTATCCAGAAAAGGAACCTTGGAGGTGAAAGTCAAAGGCCAGGAGATGCCATTTGAGTTTTATGCTAATATCGATTTTGCAGGTTTGAATCTGGATTCGCTTAGACGTATGAATGCTCTACCAATTCTGACGAATGAATCCAAGCCTCGACAAGCTAAGATTGCTGAAAAGTTCAAATCCTGTATTGAAGAAGCTTTGAAGGAACAAGAAGAATATAAAGGACGAGAGTTGCTGAAAGTAAAAGATGAACCAGAAGAATGGTAGAAAAAGATTGAAGATTGATGCTGATAAAAGAAGAAAAAGATTGAAGTTTTTGAAGATCCAAAGATAAATCTTAGGGGGAGTACTGTTAGGGTTATTTCCGTGTTAAGATTTACTTTGTATCTTTGTATAGTTTAGGGTTTATTATGTATTTTCCTTAAACTTGCTTTTTGTTTGTTATAAGCATGTAGTGTGCGTGTGTTAGGAGGGAGATCACTTTTTGCACTGTTAGAGAGAGAATTAACTGTGTGTATTTGTTTTCTCCTGCACATTGTACTGCGAATTGCTTTGATCATCAATATACAGAGAATTTATGAGTATGAACTGTGTTTGTGATTGAACGTTTTGTTTGTGCGTGTTATTCTGATCATTTGAGTGATATTATCGATCCAATTGAACCTATCACGCGCTTAGACCAAGCACGGTCATTCTTAGGTCAAAATTTCTCGGGAGCACAGGCGGTGCATCAAAAGCATGACCTGCACGTTCAGAAAAAAGGACGGGCGTGCGCAGGTCAAGCATGGTCGTGCTTGTGCCAAGGAGCTCGGAAGCACAATCAGTGCACCAACAGCACTACCTCCCCTGCCTTGAGCACGGTCGTGCGTCTGAGGAGCACGGTCGTGCTCTTTACCTGCTACAGTAAGGACGAAGAAAAATCCCGAAAAGCTCAGAAAAATCACCACTATTTTCCACACAAATCAAAATCTAACAAAGGGGAAAGGATCTAGAAGAAATTAACAAGATAAACAACCCTAAAAACCGAGATTTCAAGCAACAATCGGACAAGAATGGTGTTCATCTCCATTCAAGCACTACAAACCTAAAAACTATGAATTAAAACACAAAAAGAGTAGATGGATCGAAGTTACATACCGAGATTGAGAAGGAATTCAGAAGAAACGAGTGGAATGGAGTGAAATCGCGGGTTGGTATTGTAGCTAATTTCACTATTGCCAAGTGTCCCCGGCAACGGCGCAAAAAACTTGATGTACTAAAACGGGCCTATAAAAATAAAACCAAAAATACCTAACCTAAGACTCGACTTAGACACTCGAGTTAAACTCTAGACAACTTTCACTAGACCACGAGACAGGCAAGTGTACCTATCGAATGTAGACAAGCGTTGAGAAGTCCGGATATCGAACCCTAGAGACACTATAAATAAGAAAAATGACTTAACTAGGACAAAATAAAGTTGTTAAATGAAAGGGGGGGTTTCTAATAAAACGATCCTAAAAGACTTTAAAATAAAATACTTAAGCTACCGAACAACTCAAAACTGACAAGAATAGAAACTTTGATAACAATCAAGAAAAAGAAGAAGTACCACTTAGATGAATCCTGAATGCGAACTATGAACTTGACCCGACTACCTCGAATAGAAATGAAACCGAATTCCTAATTATACGAATCTTAGCAACTAAATGGATCTCGGATCTTTCTCCAAGTGTGACCAATTAATCCCTAAGGAACGCTTTTCTATTATCGGTTGATCGAATTACCTCTCGGTCTCTCCGATTATATTAGCACACCCGAAAATCTATTAATCTTTCGATCTAAAAGACTCATCACATTATCATGCAAAGGGGCATCATAAATAACAATTAATCGAACTCAATCAACACAATAATTAACTAATTAGGTAACCTCCTTTCGGACCGTTAAAATCCTAACTATTTAACTATTACGATTAACCGATTAGCTAATATCTTTCAATCAAAAGCTAAGTAGATCATTAAAGTTTTAAACCTAATCTTTACCGGTTCTAATTGTCACTACGTCTAGCAACACATTACACAAGTTGTTTAATTATGATGAACAACTAGGCTACCTAAATCATATGATCGAAACAACCATCCAATTCAAGTAAAAACGTGGTAAAAATATCAAAGATTATAACTTTAACAATCAAACACATCCAACAACTATTAATCATGCATTGAACTAACATATATTCCATAAACCATTAGAAACAATCGAGTCAAGCATAGTTCAACAAACGTTCATCATCTAAATGGCACTAAGATGTTTAGCTACTCATAATTGCAGAAATTAACATAAAAAAAAGGTTTCAAAGTTAACATCATAAACAAGTAGCGAAAACGTAAAGAAGTAAAGACTAAAAAACCCGGTTTTATGATCCCGAACGATTCTACGACCCGAATCTTGATCTTTAACTCCTTCTCCTTGCTCTTCCTTCGAAATTCGTCTTTCTTTGCTCCTTAAACGGCCAGAATCGAGTATATCTTGCTTAGGGTTTTCTTTAGGTTTAAATAACAAGTTTAATAAAAAAACCCGTAAACACACGCTAGGCGATACGCGCATCAGGACACATGTCCTGCGCGTATCGCGTAACATCTAAAAAAAGCCCACTCCTCGTTTAATCATTCTACGCGATACGCCCATCAGGACACATATCCTGCGCGTATCGCCTAACACCTGTTCAACCAGAAAGTCTTGAACTTTTCATGGTGTAACCTTCAATTCCTTCCAATTCTTCTTCCTTCAAGCTTCCGCTCAATTTGCATTCTGTTTCCATGCTGGCTTTGCTTCTGATTACGTCCAAATTACTGCAAAAACATTACAAGAACTAAGAATAGACTTAAAGATTAAAATTTAACTAAAAACCAACTAAAATGACTCGAAACTACCTAAATAAACCACAAAACACTTAGAAAAAAGGTGATGTGTTTTGCAACACATCAAAATACCCACACTTACTCTTTTTTCGTCCTCGAAAAAGCATGCAAAATGGAATCACAACCAGACGAATTAGCTTTCATTCATTTCCAAAATTTCAAAGCAAACAACAACCAAGTAACGAGTCATTAACATTTTGTCAAGTCAATCCTAACACTAGCCAATCAGGTTCCTTGAGAACATGTTCTATATCTTAAATGATTCAATCCATTTCAGGGCCTCACACTAAGGAAGATTTAATTTAACCTAGTTGAATACGAGTGTCATATTGGGTTGGACATTTGATGGATGATGTTTACGGGCATAGACTCTCTCTTTTTTTTTTTTCTAAAACAAGATCACCTCACCCAGGGGTGTCGGCTCCAAGTCGCTATCCCAGAGGTAGAGCACATGAGGTCTTGGATCACTTGTTTTAACTTTATTTGGCTCATTTTGAGCTCTTTTTCTTTTTTTTTTTCCTTTTTTTTTTCTTTCATTTCAAGCATCTTTGAGCTTTCTTTGGCTACTTTGAGCCTTATTTTTAGTCTATACCCTTGTGAACATTGATTATGGAGCGCCACTTCTTTTGAAAGAAGCGTGCTATAAATCCCACCGTGACACTTATTCTCAACTAGTGTAAGTCCAACAAATTAAAGTGGTGCCTAAGTTTTTCTTAGTTAAGGCTTCTTTAACTCTCCTATGGTGATAACCCACGAAATTTCTCAAATAACTCGAGTTTAAACGTTGCACTTAATGAACCCTCAAAGCTAATTGGATTTTCAACAAAATATCAAACGACTCGTCATTGCTTTATTATTCACTTATCTTTTCTTCCATTCAAAAGCTAATTTACCAGTTTTTTCTATCATTTCCCATTTATCTTGCAAGGCTTTCCAAAGACATTTTAGATTTTTATATATATATATATATATATATATATATTTTATATATCAAATTAACCTCCCATACCCACACTTGAAACGCACATTGTCTCCAATGTGATTAGGAAGATCACTCGACAAAGGTAACTACAAAACGACTAAAACAACTAGACTAACTCACACAATAATAAAACAAACATAAAGACAATAAATAGAATATAAGTTGGAACAGTCACACCTGGTATATGCAGTGAAAATTGGTGTGCAAGCTGCTCCCGTCCGTCTGTCTATTCATCTGGATCATCATCACCGGCACCCCCATGTCCTCCATAAGGACCATGATATGGTGAATACCCCTGATAGGGGTATGTGAACCAATCAGGCACCGGAATATGTTGCTGTTCCATGACATACCGAATCGCGCCATCCTGCCGATCTAACCTTTCATGCATCCTAGCATTTTCAGCGCGATAATAAGCATCCTGCTGATCGAATCTCCCAAAAATAGCGTCCCGCAATCTTTCCATTCCAAAGGGTTCCGGCGGAAACTCCCGCAACGGATATTGTTGCTGCGGGAGTTCATGCCGTGCGCGATATATGGGACGCTGTCGATGCGGTGGTGCACCCCTATGTAATTCATCCGCTGCATAAGTCCCGGCCGGTGGTGGTTCCTGCGCATCCTGCCTTGGCGCCACCCACCTAATTGGGTCATCCCATTCAATAATACCAGATGATCGAAGCTCTTGCAACCCAAACACTCCTATAACGGGCCCTTGCGTCAAATGATTTTCCGGATAGCGATTGAACACACCCAAGTGATTAGCATTCCGTGTGAAAAACGGCCCTAAATCCAACCTAGCCGGCGGGCCTCCCTTTCTCCCCCTTATAAACGAGCTCAACAGGAAACATGCCAAATCCACCTCTCTCCTATTGGCAAAACAATACATGGCAAACAGATCCAAGTTGTTCACCTTATCCTTCCCTTTCCTACCCACAATCGTTCCTGCCAACAACCTGTGAACATATTTCAGAAATGGATCTCGAATTGCGGATGCAACCATGTTTGACGAATACCCTGTGCCTGAAATCTGCCTCCAATATTCTCCTAACTCAGCTTGTGACATAGTTCTCTCGGCATCCTTTCTGTCCTCCCCTCTCAAAGCCATATCGAACTCGGGTTGGTGAATTTCATATTCTGTGTAAAATCCGGCTGCAACCCCAAATTGACCCACACTCATCTCATAAATCTGCCTCCCTAGAGAAAATGATACTGCAGCTGCTCGATTATAATGGCTCGGATTGTACTTGAGCGTGGAGTGAAACTCAACTGTAAGCTCGGAGTATTGCTGATCCATACACTGTATTGCACCCAACCATCGAGGCCCAAAATAGTCCGAAATCTGTTGTTGTGCACCCAGCTGGTTCATGAGCCCCCAATCTATTGTCCTGTGTCGCAAGAGCTCTATTTCAGTGAACTTTTCACACTTTTCCAACTCTTTTGTGCCCATTTGAAACCTTAAGAAAGTGTGACGGGAAAGGACTTTGTCTTCCTCCGGGATGGGTATATCATCGGGCTGAGGAATAATTGGCGGTGCAGAATATCGGATGGTTCTTGTGATGACATGAACTGGCCGATTGTCATCATCCGACTGGCGCGTCCTTCGTTTACCCGCTCTAGACGAACCTTCACCTCGATGCATGTCTGCAAAAACAAACCAAGCATACAATAGTAAATAAGGGGTGCAATATCCAGGT
Source organism: Tagetes erecta (assembly GCA_030867185.1). Classification (NCBI taxonomy): domain Eukaryota; kingdom Viridiplantae; phylum Streptophyta; class Magnoliopsida; order Asterales; family Asteraceae; genus Tagetes; species Tagetes erecta. The sequence goes on from CM061488.1 coordinate 57,104,264, forward strand.
TCAAACGATTGTATAGCATTTCGGTCGCAATCGTTTGAATCATCCAAAAAAACAAAGATATAAGACGGACCATACGGAAAGAAATAAGTAAATAACGACTAAATCAAGCTTCTCATGCTTGAATGGAGATTGAGTACAAGCACGAGAGACCGAATTTAGTAGCAACCCCCTAAGACCTAGACGCACCAAACAAAACTGAAAGACTCAATTTTTCACATGAACTACCTAATGGAAACCGGATAAAGCTCGGACATTAGCATGTTATTTGATACCCACACTTGGTTGTTTGACTTATGACTATGTTATCATGATGAGACATAGAAGTATTCCAAATCAAAACACCAAGTTGTTCCACAAACGACAAACTACCTTTATCAAAACTTGACAGTGACACAAATTATTGTTTATAACCATGCTAAACACTTGTCACCCACAATGCATTCTCTTAAGTAGGCTAAACATAGACTAATTTGACCAACCTACTTACAACTTCCTAACCCCCAATTCCAATCAACATCAAAATTTGAAGCCAAACAAACAATCCGGATTTCAATTATGTAATACATATGACGACACACTTGCAAACATTAAACTAACACACCAAACAAAGAAACGAAAGAGAAATCATACCTGGTTGAAGGAGTAATCTAAGGATGAAAGAGTAGAAATCAAACCCAAAATCACCACTTGTTGTGATAATGTGAACTATGGTGATGGTGGATGGATGAACTGATGCTCGCAATGGTGGTAGGGTGGTGTTGCAGGGCGGTGGTCGGAGGGTTGTGGTGGTAGTGGTGGTCGGAGGTTGGGTAGGGGCTGGGTGAAAGTGATGTGTGGTGATTAGGGTTCATGTGTGCCCCCTTTTGTGCAACCCGTTTTTTTTCTGTCAAATATGTGCTACGTGATACGCGCTAGGGGTGTACACGGTCCGGTTTTTGTGGTTTTTGGATAAAACCGTAACCAAACCGTTACTTGCGGTTTTTTACCATTAAAAACCAAAACCGAACCGTTTAAAGTTAAAAACCAAACCTAAACCGAACCATACGAACGATTTGGTCCGGTTTGGTTTCGCGGTTTGAGCTTTATAGTCCAAGTTTAAGAGCTCTAAAAATATCTCAAAATCTTGTCAAAATCTTATAAACTTTCAAAAGACCGGTATTGAAAATTGATTATATATCTGAATATTGCAACATTACTTGTGTTGTAACAATATAATGATAGATATAATGATAATATATGTATATATATATGATCGATATGTTAGTTATGACCTACTTTAGCACCAACAAACTAATACATATAATAATAGTTTACTTACAAGAACTCATATATGAGATCTAATATATATATATATATATATATATATATATATATATATATATATATATATATATATATATATATATATATATGCACACAAAGTGCGCGTGCGGTCCGGTCCGGTTTTTTACAAACGGTTTTTGGTATAAACTGTAAACCAAACCGTTCATAACGGTTCGGTCCGGTTTTTTGTATAAAAATAAACCGACCGCGAAACCAAACTGATGACCGGTTTGGGCGGTTCCGCGGTTTGAAACCGAACCGTGTACACCCCTAATACGTGCATCATGATGTTCAATCTGCGCGTATCGCCTAGTAAATGATTTGACCCGCTCTTTGACCATTTTCTAAGCGATGCGCGCATCATGATGTTCACTCTGCGCGTATCGCCTAGAGGGCATATGACCAGAAAAAAAAAACACTTGTTACTTAGAAAAATATTTCAACACTTCACATTATAACACTTTTTTTTTTCTCAAAGATTTTTATGATTTAAATTATAACCAGCACAAACCTGGATCTTCATCCCAGCTCGATTTCTCCTCAATTCCGGGTTGAGTCCCTGAAACACAAGCACATACCGACGCATAATACCCGAAAACACAAAATAAGACTAATGGAAAAGAACATAAGACCTAAACACGCAACTAATGAAACAAAATGAAGAAAGTAAAAATTAACTAAACACATGTGTACAAAATTTACACTCGGTTGTTAACCCGAGATCAACAATCACAGTTTAAGCATGATCGATATCAAGGAGAGTCACTTCCTCCTCGATGGTTGTGTCAACCGGTCCACCTATATAATGCTTGAGCCTATGACCGTTGACTTTCCACGAACTACCCACATCATCCGAGATCTCGACCGTGCCATAAGGGAAAACCTCTTTAACTATGAACGGCCCTCTCCACCTAGATTTGAGCTTACCTGGGAATAACCTCAAGCGCGAATTATAAAGTAAGACTCTATCCCCGGTGTGAAACTCCTTCACTCCTCTCAACCTACTATCATGCAACGCTTTAGTTCGCTCCTTATAATTCCATGACCTAGCGTATGCATCGTCCCTCAACTCTTCTAACTCGTGTAGTTGGAGAAACCGGTTTTTTCCCGCTTTAGACAAGTCAAGATTGACCGCCTTAAGCGCCCAAAAAACTCTATGTTCTAACTCTACCGGTAGATGACACGCTTTTCCATAGACAATTTTAAACGGTGTGGTTCCTATGGGTGTTTTAAAAGCGGTCCTAAAAGCCCATAGCGCGTCATCTAACTTATCGGACCAATCCTTTCGATTGGCTCTGACAGTCTTCTCCAAGATACGTTTTATACCCCTGTTAGCATTCTCGACTTGACCACTGGTTTGCGGATGATAAGCAGTGGATAACCTATGGTTCACTCCGTACCTAGCTAACACTCTCTCCATTTGGGCATTGCAGAAATGCGTGCCCCGATCACTAATTAGAGCCTTCGGGGTTCCGAACCTACTGAACAACCTCCTCAGAAAGGCTACCACGACCCTTGCATCATTAGTAGTCAAAGCTTGAGCCTCAACCCACTTAGAAACATAGTCAATGGCAACAAGAATATATCTATGACCTCGCGATGAAGGGAACGGTCCCATGAAATCTATACCCCACACATTGAACACCTCCACTACTTGGATCGGGTTTTGTGGCATCTCATTTTTTGATGAGATGTTACCCGTCCGTTGACACGCATCACAGGATCTTACTAATTCGTGAGCATCCTTAAACACTGTTGGCCAATAAAATCCTGCATCAAGCACCTTCTTTGCGGTGTATGATGGACCATGGTGGCCTCCCGTCAAACCCTCGTGACAGTGTTTAAGAATCTCTCTGCCCTCCTCAACACTAACGCACCTCCTAAACACTCTGTCGGCTCCTAAACGAAACAAATACGGGGCATCCCAGATGTAATGATTAGCATCTGCAAAAAACTTCTTCCTCTGCTGGGATGACATACCCGTCACTACCTTCCCTTCGGACAGATAGTTTGCCAGATCAGAGAACCATGGCAAACCTTGATCTTCCGCTTTCACATACATCAGAGATTCATGAGGGAACGTGTCTCCGATGTTCTCCTCGAAGATCTCATCCCTAGACGTATCCTCCAAACGGGATAGATGATCTGCCGCCACGTTTTCAGCCCCCTTTTTATCCTTAATCTCTATGTCGAATTCAGAAAGGAGTAGGATCCACCGAATCAATCTAGGCTTGGCATCTTTCTTCGCAAACAAATATCGCACAGCCTGATGATCGGTATAAACAACGGTCTTGGACAGAACCAAATAAGACCTGAACTTGTCAAATGCGAAGACGACTGCTAGAAGCTCTTTCTCGGTGGTCGTGTAATTCTCTTGAGCATCGTTGAGCGTCTTACTTGCGTAATATGTTAGGGCTATTTCCGTGTTAAGATTTACTTTGTATCTTTGTTTTATATGTTTGTATAGTTTAGGGTTTATTATGTATTTTCCTTAAACTTGCATTTTGTTTGTTATAAAGCATGTAGTGTGCGTGTGTTAGGAGAGAGACTTTTTTGCACTGTTAGAGAGAGAATTAACTGTGTGTATTTGTTTTCTCCTGCACATTTGTACTGCGAATTGCTTTGATCATCAATATACAGAGAATTTATGAGTATGAACTGTGTTTGTGATTGAACGTTTTGTTTGTGCGTGTTGTTTAGATCATTTGAGTGATATTATCGATCCAATTGAACCTATCAATTGGTATCAGAGCTTTCGGTTTGTGTTCTTCGCTGTTCTTAAGCAAAACACATCAATATTGCTCAAAATATCATGATCTGAACGAATTGTTGGTGTTTTTAGTTGTGATTTATCATCGCAATCACTCCTATACACAACGATTGTGCAGATTCTATCAGATCATCATCAGATCTGAAGAATTAAGAAGAATAGAAAAAGTACTGTTCGATCAAATTTTTGCTCAAAAATCATCAGATTTGATCATGTTTTGGATTGATTGATAAAAGGGATTGTTAATCGGACTATTTCACAGCTTGTGTGTGAATTTTGGACAATTTAGACAAGTTTTAGACAAAACCCAGAAATTTCGTTTGACGAAGATGATGAACAGTTGATTTTGGTTGAAGATTAACTTGCCGGGTGATATATTTGACTTAGACAATTTCCTTGGACTTAGAATTTGTGAAGAAATTAGGTCCTGTGCAGCCGTGTAAGGAATTTGTGCTAGACGGGTGAAGAAATTGACTTTGAAAAGTGTTACTGTTCAGCCGGATCAAACACTGTTGTGCCGGGTAAAACACTGTTACGCTGGGTGAAGAAGAAAAAGTCAGCCGGGTAATATACTGTGTAGCCGGGTGATTAACAACTGTGCCGTGTGATCATATACTGTTCAGCCGGACAAAGCTTTTTGCCGTGTCAAGTTTCTGCCGGGTCAAAGACTTCGCCGTGTGAAGTTTTTCTTATTGCCGTGTAACTGTTCATCCGGGTGAAGAAGAAAAACAAGTACAACTGTTTAGCCGTCTAACTGTTTGGCCGTGTGAAGACTTATTCTGCCGGGTGAAGAACAAATACACTGTTTAGCCGGCTGAAGAAGGATTTTCACTGTTTTGCCGTGTGACTCATTTTTAGTTGTTTTTATTACTTGTTTCTTGTCTTGTCTTTAATTGTTGTCTTTATTTTAGTATTTTAATCACTTCTTTTCAAAAAAATTAACAAAAACCAAAAATATTTTCTTTTAAAAATTGTTAAAATGGCTCCTAATGATGATTCTGATAACCGTGTTCCTAGACTTTTGAATCGTGCAGATTTCAAGAACTGGACCATCAGGTTGAGACATCACTTATGCTCTATTGACAATGACTTGTGGAAATCCATTGAGAAAGGCCCTCACATTCCAACTCAGACAGCACCAGATAGTGCAAGTACCTATACTAAAGATTCTACTACACCTTATCCAGAGGATAATTTGTCAGCTGAAGACTTGAGGAAGGTAAAGAATGATAGCAAGGCCTACTCGTTAATGTGCAAGGGGTTGCCATTACAAGTTTTGTCTAGATTGGATGCATATCAGACTGGTTATACATGCTTCAAGGCATTGAAGTCTATATGTGAAGGAGGAGAACAATTAAGGAGTTTGAAGAAGTCGAAACTAAAAAGGCAATTAGAGTTGTTTGAACACATCAATGGAGAGACAGTACATCAGATGATGAACAGGTTTGTTCACTTAACTACTGAGATGTCAAACCTCGGAGTGAAGACTGAACTTCAAGACCTGAATGATCGATTGCTGAATGCTTTACCATCATCATGGAAGCAAACTGTTACTCTGTTGAAACATACTGAGAAATTTCCAATGGAACTTGATTTGCTTATTGGAAAGATAGAAGAAGTCGAGATTGATGAAGGATCTAGAAACACTGATAGATCAACGTCACAAACTCAATACAAGTATGTGGTAAATCCTGCCAATACTGTGGATAATGCTTTTCTTGTGCAAAATACATCAAAGTTTGAAGATGAGGATGACTTATTCGTTGGTGCAAGTTTCTATACTGATTCAGCATACTTTCCAAATTCGCCAACTTATTCTCAACCTCAATCTCCACCAAGAGCTCAAGTTCAAATTGCAAATCAGATGAATCAGTCAGATAATCAAAGTTCCAATGTTCAAGCTAAAGTGAAAGACGTCATGAATATTCTGTTGCAAGATGATGAAACAAAAACTGCCTTTACTGCTTTTATGGCGAGTTTCCAAGCGTACCAAGGTAGTCATCTAAGTCAAATGGACGTGGTCCTTCAAGACTTATTTGAAATGGATCCAGTAGATGTTGAAGAAATGGATCTGAATTGGCAGATGGTTATGGTAGCCTATCGTACTCAAAAGCATGCATATGTGAACCGAAGTTACAAACCTCATGCTAATAAGACGGTTGGATTTGACAAATCTAAGGCCAGGTGCTTTAACTGTAATCAGTATGGTCACTTCTCAAGAGAATGCAAAGCTCCAAAGAATTTCAATGACCAAGCTAGTTCAAGCAATCAAGGTCAAGGTCAAAGTTCTCAACAGTCTACGAGTTATCAAGGCAGAAATCAGCGTTTCTTCCAAAAGCCGTACCAAAGTCTTCCTATGCCTGAGTTGAAGGATGAAGGAAAGAAGCCAGAAGATCAGAATAAAGCGTTGGTTGTAAGTGTACAAGACGGATATGACTGGAGTGCATACGCAGAACAGTTTACATCTGATCTTACCTCAAATCTGGCTTTGGTATGTGAAATTGAAGAAGACTGGTCTGAAGAAGGGGATGGAAAGATGGTTGATGATGTGAATGAAGATACTGAAGATTATGACTGGAGTGCTAAGTCTGATCCTACTGAAGAGTCTGAAGCTGAAATTGCATTAATGGCTACATCCAGTGAGTCTTCATCTTCTACTGAACAACCAAAGGTTAGTAATGAATTACCCCCAAATTACATTCCATTGCCCTTAGATGTGAAAGAAAGGTTATGTTCCGATCAGTGTATTCAACAAGTAGAACATTATCGAACTCACTCATTTAAAATCGGTGATAAACTAAGTCAACATGAAAAACTTCATGAAAAACTTAAAATCGATCATAAAATTTCTGATGAGAAGATTTTGTCACTAACTGAATCATGGAACAAAACTTTAAAGGAATTGGAAATTGTTACCAAGCAACTTGAAGAAATGACTAAGAATTTTGAGCAAGAAAAAGTCGCACATGCAGTCACTCAAGTTGAACTAAAGAAAGTTAAAAGTTGTAAAACCATGGTTGAACAACTCATTAATGAAAGAGGTAACAAAAATAAAACCGGGTTGGGTTTTACTCATGAACCAATGCCAAATTCAATCACTCAAACCTTACCGGAAAACTTTAATGAATTTGATCATTCACCTGAAAATGAAAGAAAATTCAAAGAAATTCAAAGAAGTAAATCCGAGTCCGAAGGATCTGAGGTGTTGATCGAAAGCTTGAGAGAAGAAGATGGAATGACAACTGAAGCAGATGATGAAGCAAGCAACAAATCTGAAAACAAGCTGGAGCCTGTTCTAATTCAACTCGTTGAATACCCAAAGCTTAATCCCGAACCAAAACAAACGGTGAAGGAAGAAGGTGAATTTTCAGGATTCAATGATCCTAATTACATCAAATGGAAGAAGAATGAAGATAAGGCAAAAGTTGCTGCTGAACTGCTCAAAAAACAAGAATTGAAGAAGTCTGACGGTTTAACTGCAAAGAAGCAGAAATCGAAATCAATGTCAAATCAATCTGAAACAAAAGAATCAAAAGGCAAAAGTGTCTTAAAATCAAATGATAACACCAAAGCTCAAAACGTAAAACCTGTCAAGAAAGTGTCAAAAGGTAAGTCGATCAAATTTGTGTCTGCAGGTACTTTCGACATGAACGGTTCTTATGGTAACCAAATCAATGCTCAAATCAAATCTAACTCTGGTCTGAAAACAGGTTCAGGTCCTAAGACTTCCGCTGTCAATGATAAGAGAATTGAAAACAAAAAGGTGACCAAACAGAACAGTTTAAAATCGAACCAAAGTCCCATGCAATCAAAAACACAAACCAAGTCTCCACAAAGAAGCGTTAATCTAAAACCGAATAACTATGATAATGAATCACGTTTTGGTTCAACTTCAAAAGTTAACAATCGGCTCTTTAGGATTAGCAAGAAATATTGTGAAATTTGTGATAGATATAATCATGCAACTGCTGAATGTTTCTTTAACAGGTACTGCAGTTTCTGTAACAAAAGAAATCATTCTTCAGAAGAATGTTATTTTAACAAATTCTGTGATATTTGTGAGAGAAGAAACCATGACACAAAGGATTGTTTCTTTCGATCAAACTCGACTAGAGAATTGACTCCATATTCAAACTTTCAAAGAAATAATTCATATGGTTTTCAAAATATGAGTCAAAGTCATTCTCCGGTTTTGAGAAATTTCAATCGAAACAATTCTGTTTCTAACTTGACAAGAAGTGTGCAGGTTAACAATTTTAAGCCAAGAGCTTTGTTGGTAAGAAACCAAAATTTTGAAAACAACCTTGATCCTCAGCTGGAGGAAAGGTTCAAGGCTTTGAGGAGAAAGCAATCATTGAACGCCAATGGGCGAAGTTATCAGCATCAAAATTTCATGAATGAAACAAATTTTCAAAATATTCAATATAAACAAGTTACAATTGCGGATAAATTCGGAAAACCCAAGACCGTGTGGGCCTGGGTTGACCAAACTAACTGAAATTGTTTGAATTGCAGGTACGCCCAAGAAGACCTATCAACTCGTGGTTCGTTGATAGTGGGTGTAGCCGGCACATGACAGGCAACCATGCCTTGCTTCAGGATTTCAAGCAAAAGAATGGTACTCATGTAGCGTTTGGAGGTGATGCAGGTGGTAAAATCACAGGAGAAGGAACTGTCTCGAATGGAGTAATTAGTTTTGATAAAGTCAACTACTGTGCACAGTTGAACTTTAACTTACTAAGTGTCTCGCAAATCTGTGATAAATCTTATTCAACTCTTTTTGATGATTCTTTTTGTTATATTCTGAAACCAGGTTTCAAGATAGACAATGAGTGGGTAGTGGTGAAAGCGCCTAGAGATCGTGATGTATACAAATTGGATATGTCGCAGATTGATGCTGAAACCGAAACAACCTGTCTCATTGCCCATGCTTCAAATGATGAGAGTCAGCTATGGCATAGACGGCTGGGACATTCCAACTTCAGAAACATGAACCGTTTGGTGTCTGGAAATCACGCTGTGGGAATCCCATCGAAGAAATTCTCCACAACTGATCTTTGTCCAGCGTGTTTGAAGGGAAAACAGCATCGGATGTCTTTTAAGTCCAAGCTCGAAAACTCCATTTCAAAACCCTTGCAGATGCTACATATGGATCTTTTTGGACCGACCAACGTTCAAAGCATCGGGAGAAAATCATATTGTTTTGTTATCATAGATGACTTTACGAGATTTTCATGGGTTTATTTTTTGCATGCTAAATCTGAAACAGCTGAATTACTGAAAGAATTTATCATTAAAGTTGAAAACCAATTGGAATGCAAAGTTAAAGTGTTAAGAAGTGACAATGGAACGGAATTTAAAAATGCTAATGTTGATGTATTTTGTGCAGAAAAAGGGATCGCTCGACAATTCAGTGCGCCTAGAACGCCTCAACAGAACGGGGTTGCGGAACGGAAAAACAGGACACTGATTGAAGCAGCAAGATCCATGCTTGCGGATGCAAAAATCCCAATCACTTTTTGGGACGAAGCCATTGCGACTGCATGTTTTGTACAAAATAGAACATTATTAGTGAATGACAAAAAGAAAACTTCTTATGAGTTGTTGTTTGGAAGGAAACCAAATATTTCTTACTTGAAAGCATTTGGTTGTCCGGTTTCGATTTTAAATTTGAATGATCATCTCGGGAAGTTTGAGTCAAAATCTGACGATGGATTTTTCTTAGGATATTCGTCTGTTTCTAAAGCTTATCGAGTTTTTAATAGCAAAACAAATACTGTTATTGAAACTATCAACGTCAAGTTTTTAGAAAATTCGTTTCCCTTAGTGGCTCATGGTCCCGAATGGTTATTTGATTAAATTCATTATCGAAATCCTTCAATTCTAACTTATTTGATTTTTCAGGAAACGCAAGGAAAGAATCAGGCGACTTAGGATGCTTTAGTGACGATTCTGATAATGACGAAGATGGAAAGTTCAACTCTGAATATCCATTTATGTCTTTTCACAATCCTGATCATGTCAAATCCAGTCAAGCTCCGGGTCCTTCTGGTTCTCATGAAGATCAAGAGCTAAACAATCAAGAAGAAGATGTGATTTCTCCTAATGATGGTGGATCTGTTCAGAATCAACCATCATCAGATCCGAATGGTGAAGCTGTTCCAGAATCTTTTGATTACTTCATCAACTCACCGGATCAAGTCCCGAATTTCACACCGCATACTTCTTCCATACTACAAGATCTACCAAATCTGAATACTTCAAATCTGGAGAGTCAAGTGCAAGGAGGTGATATTCCTGTTCATCGAATTCACAAGAAACATCCTGTCTCTCAGATTATCGGGCCGTTGAATCAGAGAACTACAAGAAGTCAGACAGAACAAGCAAATGTTTGTCTTTACTCGTGTTTTCTATCTCAAGTGGTGCCAAAGAATATTTCAGAGGCGCTGAAAGATAACAGTTGGATTGAGGCCATGCAGGAGGAATTACTTCAGTTTCGCAAACAGGAAGTTTGGAAACTTGTGGACTTACCTGAAGGAGAGAACGCAATAGGTACAAGATGGTTGTACAAAAACAAGCCAGACGAACGTGGCATTGTGGTAAGAAACAAAGCTAGACTGATTGCACAAGGATACACTCAGGAAGAGGGCATTGATTATGAAGAGGTGTTTGCTCCGGTCACAAGACTTGAAGCCATACGCGTCTTTCATGAAATTCAAAGTATTCCAAATGGACGTCAAAGGTGCTTTCTTGTATGGACCGATTACAGATGACGTATATGTCAGACAACCTCCGGGTTTCGAAGATCCTGACTATCCTCATCGTGTATACAAGTTGAGTAAAGCTCTTTATGGTCTACATCAAGCTCCTAGAATCTGGTATGAGACATTATCCAAGCATTTGTTAGAGCATGGATTTACAAGAGGTCAGATTGATCCAACTTTGTTTATGAAGAGGGAGAATGATGACTTGTTGTGCGTTCAAGTTTATGTGGATGATATTATCTTCGGATCAACCAGTGAGTCCATGTGCAAAGAATTTGAGGAAATCATGAAGTCTAGATTCCAGATGAGTTCAATGGGGGAAATTAATTTCTTTCTGGGATTACAAGTGAAACAGTCTGCTGACGGAATTTTCATCAATCAATCAAAATTCGTTGAGAAGTTGTTGAAGAAATTCAAGATGCAAGATTGTCAAACAATTCGAACTCCATCTGATGTAAATTGCAAGATTCAACCGGATCCAAAGGGTAAAGCAGTTGATCAAACACTATACAGGTCAATGATCGGTTCTTTGATGTATCTTACTGCATCAAGACCAGACATCATGTACGCTGTGTGTGTATGCGCCAGATACCAGTCAGATCCGAAAGAGTGTCATCTTATTGCTGTGAAGCGTATATTCAGATATCTCAAAGGAAAACCAAATCTTGGGTTATGGTATCCTTATGAAGGAAATTTTGAACTATATAGCTATTCTGACAGTGATTTTGGTGGTTGTGCTCTTGACAGGAAATCGACAACTGGTGGATGTCAATTTCTGGGTCCAAGGCTTGTCTCTTGGCAATGCAAGAAGCAGACCAATGTTTCTGTATCCACAGCTGAAGCAGAGTATATCGCTGCATCTGCAGGATGTTCTCAGGTTTTATGGTTACAAAATCAGTTGCTGGACTACGGGTTTAATTTTTTGAAAACTCCTATTTACATAGACAATACTGCTGCTATGTTTATAACTGCTAATCCTGTTCAACATTCTAAAACTAAACACATCGAAATTAGATATCATTTCTTAAGAGATAACTCTGAAAAGGGTTTAATAATTTTGATTAAGGTTCATACCGACAAACAACTGGCAGATCTTTTCACAAAATCATTTTTGTCAGGCCGGTTTGAATTCTTAATTCAATCCATAGGATTAATCAATCATGATTGATTATATTTTTCGAAAACAAAACAAAAATCAGAAAAATATAAAAGCCAAAAATATAATAAGTTGATGTTATATTTTGATTCCTTTGTCTTTTATTTTATGTTTTGCATTGTGTGTGCTTGCGTGAAAAAGAAACTAGAAAAGCAAAAACAAAATATAAAAGCAAAAGAAAAAGAAAATATCATGTCATAAGAATCTATATTGCAAAAAGTGAGAAATGATAGATACACTAGACATTATTTGTTACATCATTTTTAAATAAAGACTGATGAATGTTAGTTGATGTGCTAGACAGCTCAGACAATTAGACTGAACAAGTAAGTTGATTGTTGACAAACATAAACTTAATGATCTTTGTGTTAAGTTCCATTGTTATACATGTCTAGATATATATCTTTTGATACATTGCTTGTGATGATAGTTGTGCATGATCGGGTAACGATGTAGTCTTCTCAGTGTGATGAACCGCATCGTGAGCTTCTTTGTTGTGGTATCCACAGACCTGAAGTCTCACACGAAGTCTCTTTTGAGCTTCAAGGTGCAGCAAAAGATTCCAAAATGGAACATAAAGAGTCCCAAATGTGGACCAACACCAAACAAAAATTCCAAAATGGAATTCAGAAGATTCCCAAGGGGAACAATAGGAAAGAAAAATTCCCAAAGATGGAATTAAAAAGAAGTCCCAAAGTGGACCAAATCCGAATAGAACCCAGATTCCACACTGTGTATGACTGTAAGTGACCAGGTTTTGTGCAATATGCATTCAGGTAGTGATTGATAAGGATATATGTTGACATATGTATACATGTGGGTCACATAAGTCATTCTAATCGAATCTTAAATATCAACATGATACTGAAAAAGTAAGTGTGTCAACTCGAGCTAATTGGTATGTTTTCATATCATCACTCAATCAAGCATAAGTCAAATGTCTATTCAAAACTTGCAAAACATGTTCAGATAATGTGTGGTATGATCTCACTGCGATATTTTGATTCATTGCATTGCATATGTCTTTACTTTAATGTGTGTGTTTTTTGTGTGTGCAGGCATTTGGAATCATTATTGACACATCAACATCCTTGTTAAAACTTAAAAATTTCTAGAAATTTCAAGTTTAGGGGGAGAATAAAAGTGAAGAAAAATATCTACAAAAATCCAAAAATAGTTTGTTTTGAATAAGTGTGTTTCTGAATGAACAAGATTATATGTTAGAAAATGCAAAGGTATTGGATGTGTGAAAAACAAACCCAAGGTCTTGTAATCTGTTTTTAAGAAATTGCTTCGGGATATAAAAAAATTGGTTGTGCAAAAACATTTTTGAAAAAGAAAAGAAAAATGAATTTTAATTGAAAATTAAATTTATTGCAGTGATAATATTGTTTGATAATTAATATGGCAAATATTCTTTTTAAGGATATCTTGTCTAATTAATCTGTCGGAGAATGTTGCAGGTGCAATAAATGATCGTTGAAAAAGTCAACAGACGAAGAAAATTGAAGAAATTTGCTTAAGTGTTATAGCCGGGTAAAGATATCAGATACAACTGTGCAGCCGGGTAAAGAACTGTTCTGTCGGGTAAAGTTGTAAGTCTGATACTTGCCGGGTGATTGAAGAAATGGTGAAGACATTATGACCACTGTACAGCCGGGCAAGGATCATGTCAAATACAGCCGGGTAAACGTCATAGATGTCTTGCCGGGTGACAAGTGTGTACTATACAGCCGGGTAATGAAGAAGAATTGTTGCCGTGTAAAGGTATAACACTATGTTGCCGGGTAATGAAGAAGTGTGTATGCCATGTGAAGGAGTCAAAGGTTGCCGTGTAAAGAAGAAAGCAAGCCGGATGAAGAAGGAAAGCAACTGTGTTGCCGGGTAATGAAGAAAGGTTGCCGGGTGATGTTTTTGATGACAACTAGTCTGCCGGGTGATGAGTAAAATCCATCAGGTGTAGTTGTTCCTTAAACCCTTACCCGTCACTACAGTGACTTACCCGTCTCTACAGTGTTTGACCCGTCAAGTGATTTTCATATGTTGGTGACTTGTTTTATGTACTTGACCCGTAACTACAGTACATGACCCGTCACTACAGTACTTGACCCGGCAAGGTTATTGGGCCTATTTTGCTTGTGTTGACCCGGCACTTAAAGTTTGACCTAAAAATTTTTTTTTTACGATACAAATACCGCCTCTTCACAAAACACTTACCATTTCACACACTTTCACTTTCACCAAAACACTCTGAACCTCAAATCGCCATTGATATCATAATCAATCTGTTGTCCTATAACAAGTTTAATAGATTGATTAAGGTAGAGATTATGTGTTTTTGACCCAAATCGACCTGCAAATCAACTGTTTAAAGGAAAAACGATGATGAACAGTGTTTTTGGACAATGAATCGACACTTCGATTTTGTGTGTTAAAACTGAAATCGAATGTTGATTTAGGTGTAAAAACACTCGATTATCATCATTCAATCATTCATTTGCACTAAAACACCTTAAAATCAACTGAATCAAGTGAAATGTTCTTAACTGATAAAAATCGCCATTGTTGAACTTTGAAGCTTTTAAAAGTTAAACATCAAATGATGAAGTATCTGTTCAAAAAATGATTTAACTTGTTAAAACTGAACCAAAACATGTTAAACTTTGTCATCATAAATTTGTCAAAATTTTGCCTAAGTGAGTAACTGTTAAAAGTTTAAAACATGAAGTATAATCTTTTAAATTCAATGTTGTTTGATTAAAATGATGAAAATCAGGTTATTAGAACAATCTAGGATTAAAAATGATTATGTTAATGTTTTTGCTTTCTAACTTGTAGTTAAACACTTATTAAAATGTTGATATGACTTAATGAAGTTTCTAACACATTTGCCTTGTTTTGTGTTTGTTTGTGTTTTTGTTTGACAGATGGAGAATCTCAAATTTGAACCTAAACATAATCTTGTGGCATGTTTAGATGAATCACTTCCGGAGACAGAGGGATATAGAGATATGATAAAGTTCATCAAGAGGACCAAGTATGTTTATGCTATATGTGCCAAACCGGTCATATATGCAAGGCTGATCAAGAGCTTCTGGAAATCAGCTGAGGTTGTGAGAAATGAGAATGGAGGTGTTATGGTCAGAGGACATATCACTAAGGATTGGGTATTAGATGTCACTGAAGAAGCTATCAGGCAAGCCCTAAGGATTGATGAGGATGAGATAGGCATGATGGATGAATTGACAATGGAGGAATGTAAAACTTGTTTTGTTAACATGGGACATCCACCTGTGTTTCCAAAGTCTCAGTTTTACAGAGCCAAGTTGGGGAAGAAGTATAAGCTGCTGTGTTATGTTGTGCAGCAATGCATGTCTAGAAGGAGTGCAGGGTTTGATAACTTTCCTTCAGACATTGCATCACCGATTGTAGCCATTGCAGAAAACAAACCATTCAACATGTCAAGGTGGATAATGAATGGGTTTGTGTTTAACTTGGTGAAGGGTAAGAGGTTCAAATTTTTGATGTATCCAAGGTTTCTGCAATTGATGATAAACATTGCCTATCCCATGATCAGAAGTGAAGGTTATGCTGGAGGCATGTTATATACTGAGGACATGAACGATCTCTCTTATCGAAAGATGAGTATCGGGAATGTGCCTGATATTGAGTTGTTTGATTATATGAGAGATATAATCAACAATGAAGAAGAAGTGGAAGGTATATACTATCATATATCTCACGGTGAGATTGTGAATCCACTGGACCTTGTGGATGAGGTGCCAGACAATTTACTGGATGATGACGAGTACTTTGCTCGTCATCCAGAAGATGAAGAAGATGATGGTAATGATGCTGAATCTGAATCTAATTCAGAGGAGGCTGAACCAATGGAGACAGAGAATGTAGAGAAAGTTGAGGTTAGTGAGCCTATGGTTGTAGAAGAACCTGTTGAGGTTGCTTCTGTGATTGAAGGAGCAGTGGATGATGTTCCAAAGGAGGTATCTGTGAAATATGTTCGAAAGAAAAGGTCAAAGCCAGTAGAAAAGCCTGAAGAGATCAATGTGATTGAGATTGCACAGGCAGTAATGGCCGAAGCTGAATCTATTGCACAGATAGATGAAGTGGATGCTGGCATTACTGAGCCTACTACTGTTGATATTCCCACTGCATTACCACCAACTGTTGAAAACATTGGACAGGGTTTGGAGTCTTCACCAAACGTTGTGCCAAGTGTTGATGAAATTGAGGATGAGAAAGAGAAACGCATTGCTGAATTAGGAGAGATGGTGGAAAAGTTGATTAAGGCAAATGATTTATTGAAGGCCTCAAATGAGCGTAAAAAGAAAAGATTTGATGAATATTGGGATATTCACAATCAGAACTTGAAGACTTTCAAGAAGTTGGATGAAGATCACGTTAAGCTGGTTGATGAACATGTGAAATTGAGAGATGATTATGATAAGCTCAAAGAGGAGCATGAGAACTTGAAGTTTGATTACACTGAACTTAAAGCTGAATGTAATACTTTAGATGCCGAGAAAGAAATGTTGGAAAAAGAGTTGGATGAATTAAAACCAAAGAAGGCTGGCTCATCGTCTGACAAAGACTTTTCTGATGAAATCATAGTGACCGAAACAAATGTGCCTAAAGTGTATTTGACAAGGGCAAGAGGTACTACAAATGTTGGAATTTTGGTTGAATCACCAATTATTATTCCCGATGAAGCTGATGCTGAAATTGTCAAGATGGATAAAGCTGAGGGAAAGAGAAAGATAGATGCGGTCCCTGAAATATTTGGTGATGAAGGAAGCTCAAAGAAGGCGAAGATTGATAAACCAGTGCAGATTGAGCCAATTCAATCTGTAGCTGAAGTTGAGGCTGAGAAAGTTGCTGAGATTGAGACTATGTCTGAAGCTGAAACAGAAGTATTTGAAGCAGCTGATAGTGAGAAAGATGTTAATTCTGGAGATACAGTTCAGTTTGAGCCGGTTCAAGCTGAAGCTGTAGAAGTTGAAAGTGCGCCTGAAATAGAAGCTGAAGTTGTTAGTCAGTTTGAGCCGATTCAAACTGACGAAGCACCCATGATTGAAGCTTTAGATGATTTAGATATTGATTGGACTGAGTCTGAGAATGAAGCTGAGCCAGAGCCTGTACAGAATACTGTTGAAGAGGTGCCGGATGATTTGGATCAGAGGTTTGCGTATTTGGAAAGAATGAAGTATAACTCTGTATTCTTGAATGGATTGACAGTGAGTCAGATCAATGAAGAGTATGAAAAGTGTATTAATGCTCAAGATAAAGCTGAAGCTGATCAGAAAGAGTTCATGGTTGAAATGGGTGAATGGACTCCGATGCAAGAAAGTCTAAATATCGAAGATTTACCTCCTACTGAGCTTTATCATCAAAACCCAGATGAGATGACTTCTTATGAGATGCGAAGTTGGTTGAGTTCGAGGAACTATCCGTATAAAACTTTGCAAAAGTTGAAATCTGAATCGTTAAGGAAAATTGTGATCAGTTTCATGAAAACAGAAAAGATGTACAACAGAATGTTCTATTTGGATTATAACAATCCTCAGTACTTTGAGCTGACGAAGAGATTTAAAGTACTTGGACCAAAAGAAATTCCTGTTATGGCTTTACCTGAAAATGCGCACAAAAAGAGGCATGAATTAATGGATATGTTTCCCAGTGAAGTGAAATCTTATAACATTCCAATGGCGGTGCGTGAGACTTGTCACAAGGCTGCAACACCAGGTGATGTGGTGAGATCATTGATGAGTAAAGGACAATCAATTGCTGAATTATTGGATTCAATGATTGTGCCTGAGAAAAATAAGAAGGTAAAGATAATCGCGTGGAAATATGATGAAGTGTTTGATGCGTTCATGATCAAGAGGGTAAATGGCTTATGTGATGTTTATCATTACTATTCTAGCATCTTCAAATTGGAAGTTCAGGATCTGAAAGAGCTGCATAAACTGAGGTTGATTAATCATACAAATGCTGATCGTGGTAACAAGTGTGTGATGCTTCTTGATGCTGGAATGAGCAGAACTGCAAAGTTTTTGGATTTCCGAGGTCAACAGGAAGACTCAGAATATGTGCAAGCCAAGAAACAAAAGAAGAAGAAAAGATTGGTGGTGACCGAGGATATGTACTTAGAAGAGTTCTCGGATGAATATTTTGACAAGATTACTGATCCTGGATTGAAGGTGATTGATGGAAGTCAGATGACGAAGCCAATACTGAGAGTTTTCTACAATCAGGATACATTTGAACTAAAGCTTGTTAGAAATTTGGAGGATTGGGACAAAGACATGATCACTCTGTTCAGTACTTTTGAGTTAAAGCTGCTACATCCATCATATATTGATTATTTGAGGAGCATTAGAATGGAGAAGTGCAAGGATAAACTGTCTGAAGCGGACCGAAAGTTATTTGTGGTGATGATTGAAGTTATTGCTGCTGCGTCGGAGAAAATTCGAGTCAGAAAAGCTTTGCTAAACTCTAATCTTGTGATGGTGGATTTACCGAAGATAGAGTACATGAGGATATCCAGAAAAGGAACATTGGAGGTGTATGTCGAAGGCAAAGAAATGCCATTTGAGTTTTATGCTAATATCGATTTTGCAGGTTTAAATCTGGATTCGCTTAGACGCATGAATGCTCTACCAATTCTGACGAATGAATCCAAGCCTCGACAAGCCAAAGTTGCTGAAAAGTTCAAATCCTGTATTGAAGAAGCTTTAAAAGAAAAAGAAGAGTACAAAGGTCGAGAAGTGCTGAAAGTAAAAGATGAACCAGAAGAATGGTAGAAAAGGATTGAAGATCGATGCTGATAAAAGAAGAAAAAGTTTGAAGTTTTTGAAGATTCAAAGTTAAATCTTAGGGGGAGTACTGTTAGGGCTATTTCCGTGTTAAGATTTACTTTGTATCTTTGTTTTATATGTTTGTATAGTTTAGGGTTTATTATGTATTTTCCTTAAACTTGCATTTTGTTTGTTATAAAGCATGTAGTGTGCGTGTGTTAGGAGAGAGACTTTTTTGCACTGTTAGAGAGAGAATTAACTGTGTGTATTTGTTTTCTCCTGCACATTTGTACTGCGAATTGCTTTGATCATCAATATACAGAGAATTTATGAGTATGAACTGTGTTTGTGATTGAACGTTTTGTTTGTGCGTGTTGTTTAGATCATTTGAGTGATATTATCGATCCAATTGAACCTATCATAATAGATCTGATGGAAGTGCTTATTCTTCCTCTGTCCAAGCACAGCCCCGACTGCGAAGTCACTAGCATCACACATGAGTTTAAAGGGAAGACTCCAGTCGGGTGCTATCAGAATAGGAGCGCTAGTCAACTGCTCCTTCAGAAACTCAAACGCCTTAAGACATTCCGCATCGAAGACATACGGGATGTCCTTCTCAAGAAGGCGGGTGATGGGTCTAGTGATTTTGGAAAAATCCCTAATGAACCTACGATAGAAACCCGCATGACCCAGAAAACTACGAACGGATTTCACGTTTGTGGGTGGTGGAAGCTTACTGATGGTTTCTATCTTAGCGCGATCTACCTCTATACCATCACGTGAAATCTTATGCCCTAGAACGATTCCCTCGGTTACCATAAAATGGCATTTCTCCCAGTTCAACATGAGGTTCGTTTCTATGCACCGCTTCAGCATACACTTAAGATTAGACAAACAATGATTGAATGAACTCCCAAACACTGAAAAATCATCCATAAATACCTCCATGGAGTTCTGCATCATATCCTGTAAAATAGCCACCATGCATCTCTGAAAAGTGGTTGGAGCGTTACATAACCCAAATGGCATACGGCGATATGCGAAAGTCCCGAAAGGGCATGTAAACGTGGTTTTCTCCTGATCCTCAGGTGCAATGGGGATCTGGTAATAACCTGAGAATCCATCAAGGAAACAGTAGAACTGCTGCCCTGCTAGACGCTCCAACATCTGATCAATGAAAGGAAGGGGAAAATGATCCTTCCTTGTGGCATCATTGAGCCTTCTATAATCTATGCAGACTCGCCATCCTGTGACAGTTCTAGTCGGAATCAACTCATTCTTATCACTAACGATTACTGTCATCCCTCCTTTCTTCGGGACAACCTGAACAGGACTCACCCAGTTGGAATCAGATATGGGATAGATCATGCCGGCGTCAAGGAGCTTGAGAACCTCCTTCTTAACCACCTCAGACATGTTCGGGTTGAGTCTCCTCTGCGGTTGAACAACAGGCTTATACTCATCCTCCATGAGTATTTTATGCGTGCAAAAGGAAGGGCTGATGCCCTTGATATCAGTGAGCTTCCACGCAATAGCCTGTCTGTGTGCTTGGAGCACAGCAATCAAACGCAGCTTTTCTTCCTCCGCCAATTGACTAGAGATAATGACGGGCAAACCTACCTCCCCATCTAAGAATGCATACTCTAAGTGTGAAGGAAGGTCCTTAAGCTCTAAAGATGGCGAGGCTTCTACCGAAGGTTTACCACCCCCCCTCGGTATCATCCTTCACCTCGAATGCCTGGGAAAATTCAGGAGGCTTACTAGCCGGGCTGTTCATAAGGTGTTCAGGTCGAACATCCATCTCAACTTCCCGGTTCTCCTCATCCAGGTCTTCCATGGGCAGCAGATCTGCACCACTGATGTAGTCAAGACAGCAGATCTCAATTTTGTCGTCCACCTCCATGTCAAGAATAACAAAATCCACGGGGAAAATAAATTTATCGACCTTCACCAACAAGTTCTCCACTATCCCCCGTGGATATTTGACCGATCGGTCCGCTAACGAAATGCTCATGCGCGTAGGAGTCGGATCCCCTAGGCCTAACCGTTTATAGATAGAATACGGCATAAGATTAATGCTAGCACCTAGATCCGCTAACGCGTGGCTCACAGTAGAACTACCAAACAAACACGGGATCGTGAAGACTCCCGGATCTTCTAACTTCTCTGGTAGTTTGTTCTGGACCACCGCAGAGCATCGTTCACTGAGAGTGACCGTCGAGAGCTCCTCCAGCTTCTTTTTATTAGATAGGAGATCTTTCAGGAACTTCGCATACTTGGGCATATGCTGGAGTGCCTCGACGAATGGAAGATTTATTTTCAATTGCTTGAATAGTTCAAGGAAATGCCCATAATCCCTCAAGTATTTTTGTCGCAATAACCGAGCGGGATATGGACATCGACTGTAATCCTCATCATCTACAGGACCTTTCTTCTTCCCCTCACTCTTCTTACCCATTGTTTCCCTAGGTGGAGGTTCGCTAGCTAAGGGTGTAACTATGGGCTCTGCACTAGGTCTCCCTCCACCGGGAGTTTCCATCTCTAACTCTTCATCTACCTCCTCCTCTTTCTCCTCTATCTCAACTATCTCTAGGTTCTTATCTCCTCCCTTACCACTACGAGTAGTTACCGCTTTCACGGAAGCATTCGGATTAGTTTGAGTGGATCCTGAAAATGAACCTGACTGCCTAGACTGTTGACTCAACTGTTTGGACATCTCACCCACGGAGCGCTGAAGATCTAAGAATGCAGATTACTGATTTCTCAGCAGGATATCATGCTCTTTCAGCCTCTGTTGGGTTTCCTGATCTCTATTAACTATCTGTGATATCAATTGGGTCTGAGTAGTTAAGAGATCCTTAATATCCTTCAATTCACTACCACTCGAGTTACTATTCCCACTACCCGATCCCGAGCCTACGTCACCACTAGCCTGGGGTTGTCTCTGCTGAAACCCGGGAGGATTTTCGCCAGACCTCCAACTAAAGTTAGGATGATTCCTCCATCCCGGATTATAAGAACCACTAAAAGCACCACCAGATCCCCTACCCTGACCTCCTATGAAATCTACCTGTTCCTGACTCATGGTTGGGCAATCTATGGTGTCATGTCCTCCCCTACACACCTCACACTTATTCACACTCATCTTAAGGTCTTTAATGTCATTATGCATAGCTTCCATCATGACTGCTAGATCCGACCCTGGACTTACCTGATAAACCCCCTAGTAGTGGAACTAGATGCTCTAGTAGCAGAAGTAGACGACTTCGGATGGGGACTTTCCTGCTCAGATAGCGCAAAACTTTCGAACATTTCTTCACATTGAGGCACACTCTTCTTCTATATAATGTGTCCTCCAGCAGCAGTGTTAAACATTACTTGAGTTTCGTGGGTAAGACAGTTATAGAATTTCTCAACAAGTGCCCACTCGGTCAACCCATGCTGGGGACATCTACTCCACAGCGTGTTGAAACGCTCCTAAGCCATGTGGTAAGGCTCGTCGGGACCCATGCGGAAGGAATGAATTTGCTCCCTCAGGCGAGCAGCTCTAGACGGTGGATAATACTTCTTAAGAAACTTGGCCTACAGATCAGCCCAAGTGGTGATGGAGTCCTGAGGGAGTGTGTCTAGCCAACTAGCAGCGCGACCAGACAACGAGAAGGGGAAAAGGCGCAAATACACCGCATCCCCATTGACATTGGTGATGTTGAACGTGTCGCAGACTCGCACGAATCGGGAAAGATGACCTGGCGCATCCTCTTCCTCAAGGCCATGGAATTGGGTGGCGCTAGTGATGGTGGGCATAACGTAGGAAGGGATTTGCCAATTGTTGGTGTTGGCTACTTCGGGGCGAGTGATGGACGAGCGAGCCCCGGTGACGCCATCGCTGGCGCGCTCATGGACAGTGCGGTTATTCATATCAAAAAACAAGGGAGGAACGTGTACCTTTTTCTCTTCGATAATAGCTGCCAAACGTGCACGAAGTAGTCTATACCGCTCGTGCAAATCTCTCTCCGGCTCCTCAGATTCAGGGAATGGTGGCGATCCTTTCGAACGGGTATGTGGCATACACTGGAAAAAAGAAAATGAAAGTAGATGAGAAAATAGACGGAAAATCTAAGATATGACAAATTAAGTAGGGAAAACAACGAATAACGAGACTAAACTAAACTATTGTCCTAATCAAGCTAATTTCACTATTGCCAAGTGTCCCCGGCAACGGCGCAAAAAACTTGATGTACTAAAACGGGCCTATAAAAATAAAACCAAAAATACCTAACCTAAGACTCGACTTAGACACTCGAGTTAAACTCTAGACTCGACTAGACCACGAGACAGGCAAGTGTACCTATCGAATGTAGACAAGCGTTGAGAAGTCCGGATATCGAACCCTAGAGACACTATAAATAAGAAAAATGACTTAACTAGGACAAAATAAAGTTGTTAAATGAAAGGGGGGGGGTTTCTAATAAAACGATCCTAAAAGACTTTAAAAAAAAATACTTAAGCTACCGAACAACTCAAAACTGACAAGAATAGAAACTTTGATAACAATCAAGAAAAAGAAGAAGTACCACTTAGATGAATCCTGAATGCGAACTATGAACTTGACCCGACTACCTCGAATAGAAATGAAACCGAATTCCTAATTATACGAATCATAGCAACTAAATGGATCTTGGATCTTTCTCCAAGTGTGACCAATTAATCCCTAAGGAACGCTTTTCTATTATCGGTTGATCGAATTACCTCTCGGTCTCTCCGATTATATTAGCACACCCGAAAATCTATTAATCTTTCGATCTAAAAGACTCATCACATTATCATGCAAAGGGGCATCATAAATAACAATTAATCGAACTCAATCAACACAATAATTAACTAATTAGGTAACCTCCTTTCGGACCGTTAAAATCCTAACTATTTAATTATTACGATTAACCGATTAGCTAATATCTTTCAATCAAAAGCTAAGTAGATCATTAAAGTTTTAAACCTAATCTTTACCGGTTCTAATGGTCACTACGTCTAGCAACACATTACACAAGTTGTTTAATTATGATGAACAACTAGGCTACCTAAATCATATGATCGAAACAACCATCCAATTCAAGTAAAAACGTGGTAAAAATATCAAAGATTTTAACTTTAACAATCAAACACATCCAACAACTATTAATCATGCATTGAACTAACATATATTCCATAAACCATTCAAAACAATTGAGTCGAGCATAGTTCAACAAACGTTCATCATCTAAATGGCACTAAGATGTTTAGCTACTCATAATTGCAGAAATTAACATAAAAAACAAAGGTTTCAAAGTTAACATCATAAACAAGTAGCGAAAACGTAAAGAAGTAAAGACTAAAAAACCCGGTTTTATGATCCCGAACGATTCTACGACCCGAATCTTGATCTTTCACTCCTTCTCCTTGCTCTTCCTTCGAAATTCGTCTTTCTTTGCTCCTTAAACGGCCAGAATCGAGTATATCTTGCTTAGGGTTTTCTTTAGGTTTAAATAACAAGTTTAATAAAAAAAACCCGTAAACACACGCTAGGCGATACGCGCATCAGGACACATGTCTTGCGCGTATCGCGTAACATCTAAAAAAAGCCCACTCCGCGTTTAATCATTCTACGCGATACGCGCATCAGGACACATATCCTGCGCGTATCGCCTAACACCTGTTCAACCAGAAAGTCTTGAACTTTTCATGGTGTAACCTTCAATTCCTTCCAATTCTTCTTCCTTCAAGCTTCCGCTCAACTTGCATTCTGTTTCCATGCCGGCTTTGCTTCTGATTACGTCCAAATTACTGCAAAAACATTACAAGAACTAAGAATAGACTTAAAGATTAAAATTTAACTAAAAACCAACTAAAATGACTCGAAACTACCTAAATAAACCACAAAACACTTAGAAAAAGGTGATGTGTTTTGCAACACATCAAAGATAAGAGTAAAAAACTGAATTCCCGTTAAAACGCACGGTCATGCCCTAGGAAGCACGGGCGTGCTCCATCAGCCAAGCACGGGTGTGCTTAGTGAAGCACGATCGTACACCTCGTCAGGTTTTACATTGATTGTCATTTTTACTCATTTGGGCACCAAAAACCTCAATTCCCTTCGATTATACACTGGCAAATAAATTGAAACAAACTAGAGAATGTTCCTTCACGTGTCACCCTCTCTCCTTCGAGATGCAAACAAATATTTAAAAAACTCGAACAAAAACAACAGTAAATAAACACACGAACATCCGGGCTTCCTCCCGGTAGGACTTAGTTTATGAAGTCCTTAGTTAGACTCATGCTCCCCGAATTTATTTGTTCTTGGGGTGGAGGGCCAGAACCTACAAAGCCATGTCAATCGGTCCTTCAACATAAACTTTCAGTCTATGACCGTTGACCTTAAAAACCCCTCCATCGTTGTGTGAAATCTCGACGGTACCATATGGAAACACCTTCTGCACTGTGTATGGTCCTGACCAATGAGATTTCAACTTGCCTGTAAACAAACACAACCTAGAATTATATAACATCACACGATCACCCACTTGGAATTCTATGTGGTCCCTCAAGCAGCAATCGTGTATATTCTTGGTCCATTCCTTATAGATGGTAGAATTGGCACAGGCTTGATTTCTCAATTCCTCCAACTCGTGAATCTGGAGGAATCGAGTGTCACCTGAGTTTGTCAGGTCCAGATTGACAGCTTTGAATGCCCAATAAGTGTTATTCTCCAATTCAACAGGAAGATGACACGCCTTTCCATAGATTAACCTAAAGGGAGTTGTGTCTATAGGTGTATTGTATGCGGTACGAAAGGCCCAAAGCACATCATCTAATTTCTCTGACCAACCCTTACGGTTTTGACCAACCCTTTTCTCAAGAATTCGTTTGATGCCCCGATTAGTGACCACAACCTGTCCACTGGTTTGTGGATGATATGGCGTTGAAAATCTATGGTTCACTCCATAGCATGACAACGCCCTTTCCAATTGGGAATTGCAGAAATGCGTCCCATGGTCACTAATGAGTGCTTTGGGGGCACCAAAACAAGAAAACAACTTTTTCAGAAATTTGACAACTACCCTGGCATCATTAGTGGGCAAGGCTTGAGCCTCCACCCACTTGGAAACATAAACAACCGCCACGAGGATATATTTTTTGGCGTAAGAAGTTGGGAAAGGCCCCATGAAGTCAATACCCCATACATAAAAAATTTCACAAACTTGGATACTGTTTTGGGGCGTCTCTTTTCGAGAAGAAATGTTGCTTGCCCTTTGGCAAGCATCGCAAGCACGGATCATATCGTGAGCATCATGGAAGATGGTGGGCCAGAAGAAACCAGCATCAAAAACCTTCTTCTTAGTGAGAGACGCTCCATGATGGCCTCATGTGGGTCCTTCATGGTAGTGGTGTAAGATTTTAGAAGCCTCCTCGCCATACACACATATGCGTACAATCTGATCTGCTCAGACTCTAAACAGATAAGGATCCTCCCACAAGTAGGGCTTCATGTCAGCAAAGAGTTTCCTCTTTTGCTGGTGAGTCAAACATTTCAACACAATGCCACTTGCCAAATAATTGGCGAAGTCGGCGAACCAAAGATGCTCATCTTCCTGCGTCTGGATGTGCATGAGGGACTCGTGGGGAAAATTGTCATTTATGTGTAACCCCACGTGTTCCTCTAAAGCTGGGCACTCAAGACGTGAAAGATGATCTGCTTTTTGTCACGGATCTCAATATCAAATTCTTGCAGCAATAAAATCCAGCGTATCAATCAAGGTTTAGCATCTTGTTTGCTGAAAAGATAACGAAGGGCAGCATGATCCGTGAACATAATGGTTTTGAAAAGGACAAGATAAGATCGGAATTTATCGAATGCAAAGACCACAACCAGGAGTTCTTTCTCAGTGGTGGTGTAATGCTCTTGTGCATCATTCAGGGTCTTGCTCGCATAATAAATCGGATGGAAATGCTTATTTTTCCTTTGCCCTAAGATCGCCCCAACTACAAAATCACTCGCATCACACATCAACGCGAATGGTAAAGACCAATCGGGGGCTACCATGATAGGAGCATTGACAAGTTTTTCTTTCAGAAACTTAAATGCTTTTAAGCATTCATTGGAGAAGACAAAAGGGGCGTCTTTCTCAAGGAGCTGTGTCATAGGCCTGGCGATTTTAGAAAAATCCTTGATGAATCGCCTGTAGAAACCAGCATGGCCTAAAAAGCTCCGAATGGCTTTCAATGAGGTAGGAGGTGGTAGCCAAGAAATGATATAAATTTTGGCTCGGTCAACCTCAAGACCCTCCTGTGAGATCTTGTGCCCTAAAACAATGCCCTCCTTCACCATGAAGTGGCATTTTTCCTAATTAAGTACAAGATTGGTTTCCTCACACCTTGTTAACATTTTATTCAAATTTGTGAGACAATGATCAAAGGAGCTCCCATATACAGAAAAATGATCCATGAAAACCTCCATGGAGTCCTCGATCATGTCATGGAAAACGGCTACCATGCAGCGCTGGAAGGTAGCTGGGGCATTGCACAGTCCAAAGGGCATCCGTCGGTAGGCGAATGTGCCATAGGGACATGTGAATGTCGTCTTCTCCTGATTAGGAGGAGAAATGGGGATTTGAAAGTACACCGAGAAACCATCAAGGAAACAATAAAACAACCTCCCAGATAAGCGTTCAAGCATCTGATCAATGAAAGGGAGGGGGAAATGATCTTTTCTCATAGCATCCTTGAGTTTGCGATAATCAATACAAACTCTCCAACCAGTGACGGTGCGAGTAGGAATCAACTCATTCCTCTCGTCAGTGACCACCTTCATCCCTCCCTTTTTCGGGACAACCTGTATTGGACTTACCCATGCGGAATTAGAAATCGGGTAAATCAATCCAGCATCAAGTAGTTTAATCACCTCTTTCTTCACGACCTCTTGCATATTAGGGTTGAGGCATCTCTGATGCTGTACAACAGGTTTGAAGTCCTCTTCCATCAAGATTTTATGGGTACAAAAGGGTGGATTAATCCCTTGTATATCCATAATCTTCCACGCGATTGCCTTTTTATGCAGTTTCAAAACCTCAAGTAATCTCGCCTTCTCGTCACTTGTTAATTTAGAAGAAATGATGACGGGTAGACTGGACTCACCATCTAAGAAAGAATACACTAAATGGCTAGGTAGCTCTTTAAGTTCAACTGGTGGTGGGTCCTCAACAGAAGGGCGTGACTTGGGTTCAACATTGCAATCAATAACCTCAAAGACCTTTGGACATGAGAAAGAATCATGGTTAACAAGAAATATCGTCTCCTCGATGGAGGTTTCAAGGTAAACTGAATCCCATGTTTGATTAGGAATTAACTGTGTGTCAAGGGCCTTTTCATCGAACGTGTCATGTAACTGATTACTCACACATGTGTCAATAGTGTTAATGAAGTACAGTGAGTCATCCTGACTTTGTGGATGCTGCATAGATCTCCCAATATCAAAAGTCACCTCTTCATCATCAACCCGAAGAGTAAGTCTGCCCGTGCAAACATCAATCAAGGCTCTAGCAGTGGCTAGGAATGGGCGACCTAAATTAAGGGGTACATTCTTATCCTCATCCATATTAAGAATAACAAAGTCTACTGGAAATACGAATCTGTCAATTTTCACCAGCATATTCTCAACTATACCTCTCGGGTATTTCACTGATCGATCAGCAAGCTGGATACTCATACGTGTTGGCTTTGGTTCTCCCAAGTCAAGCTTAGAAAAAACCGCGTATGGCAATTGGTTTTTGCTAGCACCTAGGTCAGCCAAAGCATAGCTGACAGACAAACTACCAATCAAACAAGGGATAGTGAAACTCCCAGGATCATTCATCTTCTTTGGTAGTTTGTTTTGGAGAGTAGCTGTACACTCCTCCTTCAAAGTAACATGTGACAGCTCCTCGAGCTTCTTTTTGTTTGTGAGGAGGTCTTTCAATAATTTAGCATACTTGGGCATTTGAGCAAGGGCTTCAACGAATGTTAAATTGATGTGAAGTTGCTTAAAAAGCTCGAGCAATTTTCCATAATGCTCATTCATTATCTGCTTTTTAAGTATGCCCGGATATGGAATGAGAGGATTGTATGGTTTGATTGGCTCCTTGGACCGTGATGTACTTGCTGGGCTCGCCTCAGTTGCACCTCATCCGGAGACTAAGTCTCTTCTTCTTCAACAACCGGCTGTGAAGAAGGTGATGGAACATGCTTAGTGGTCTTGCCACTTCTTGTCATGATGGACTTGACATGACGTTTTGGATTCGTCTCAGTGTTGCCTGGAAGGCCACCCTGAGGTCTCTTAGAAAGAAGTTTGGCAATTTTCCCAACCTGGTTTTCAATGTTTTGCAAAGAAGCTTTCTAATTTCTCAGTTCAGTTTCATTTTTCAGGAATCGATCTTCGGTATATCGATTTTGTTTCTCAGAATTGGCTAACAGTCTAGCCATCATGTCCTCCATAGTAGCCTTCCCTTCTTGTGAGGGTTGTGAGCTACTACTGGGTCCCTGATTATGGAGTGAGGCTGGTGGAGGACGAGACTAGAATGATTGAGTTTGAGTCTGCTGAAATGGGGGACGCTGATTGAATCCGGGTGGTTGCTGGTTAAGGGAACTAGACCTCCAACCGAAATTTGGGTGATTCCTCCACCCAGGATTATAAGTATTACTGTAAGGATTTTTCTGGGGACGAGTCTGGTTACCCATGAAATCAACCTGCTCATGCATCATTTCCCCCATCTAATAATCACTACCTGGATGCGGCCCCCCGCATAACTCACAGCAGGTTTGAACACGATTTGCCTGCATTTGATCAAATTTTGTGGAGAGAGCCTCCAACTGAGCAGTCAAGGTTGATAGTTCGAGATGAACCGAGCTTGGATCTAAATCTGAGATTGTTTGGTGATGTTGTTTGTAATCAGTGATGCGGAAACTCACTGATCACGTATTGATGCTTGAATGTTCATGAAGATCAATGCAATGTATGATGAAGATGATGATAATATGAATAGGTGAATTGTATTAGATCAATGGAGAGGTTACAAAAGATATGGAATGAAATGTAGGCAACTCTCTAACAAATGACCTAGGTGATGGTATTTATAGTCTATACCATTAACCTTACAAAGTAACCTAAAAGCGTGCAGTTAAGCACAAACGCGCATTTAAGCACGAAACGATTATACAAATATTCTAAGACAAATACAATTAATGAACGTCTTCACCCGTGCTTGCTCGTGATGATGCTCGATATCTTCACTCGCTTATATTTGGAAAGTGACATCTTCAAATAACCCCAACAGTACTCCCCCTAAGATGACACTTTACAAATCTGACATATCAGCTTAAATCTTCATGTGGCGAGTATAGAGAGCAACTTAAAGTTTTGGTATGCATTATCTTCAAGAGGACCCAACAGTACTCCCCCTAAGATGATGCTGCCAAAAATCTGTCTTTCAACAAGCAATCTGCATCCTTCTCTCCCTTTTGAGTTACATCAGAGGCTATGGAAAGAAATTAGCAGAGAGTAGATTCCGGTGAATCTATATATCAGCAACGGGATCTTCTTCAACGGTTGAAGTAGAATGAGAAGACTTCTTTGACTTAGAATACTCCCCCTCAACTTTTGCTTTAGAGGTTAACGGGATCTGTGTATGAGATATTAAGAGGAGGATTCTTAACACTCAGCAATCTGACTTGGAGATCTTTGGACTGGAATCAGGCTTGAACAGGAACATCTTCAAGTCGCGTGGAAGCTTGTTCTGCAATGGAAACTATTCCTGCAACTCAAAGAAAAACATTAAAACTCAGGCAATAATGTGCATTTATCATCAATGTAAAGATTAAGTTCTCAACTGGATGAGATATTGCTTGATGAACAACTCCTACATCAATAACATATGTTAATCTGCCAACACAAAAGAAAAAGATTAAAATGACAATCTTTTTGTTCTTTTTGAATTATTTTAATGTTTTTGATATTTTTGGAATTTTCTCTTTACATTCTGAATCTTTAACCTGCAATGAGATCATACCAGCAATTAATCCAACACATGTTTTGCAGTTTTGAGAATAGACATTTGAATTGTGAAGTAACTGAGTGATGAATTGTTGAACAAATCAATTAGCTCGAAGTGACACACTTACTTTTTCTATTCTTGATGATCAATTAGGTTGATTAGGAATAAGTTTTGAGTGACCCATACTTTGCACATTATAAAGTTATACACCTCATCTAAATGTCCTGAGAACAACTCAACACATCAGGTCACTTACAATCATAAACAGTGTGGAATTTGGGTTCTATTTGGATTTGGTCCACTTTGGGACTTCTTTTGAAATCCTTTTTGGAATTTTTCTTTTTGCCTATGTTCCCCTTGGGAATCTTCTGAATTCCTTTTTGGAATTTGATTGGTGACGGTCCACATTTGGGACTCTTTTTGTTCCATCTTTGGGAATCTTTTGCTGCATCTTGAAGCTCAAAAGAGACTTCGTGTGAGACTTCAGGTCTGTGGGTACCACAACAAAGAAGCTCACGATGCGGTTCATCACACTGAATAGACTGCATCATTACCCGATCTATATCGTTGCGTCACAAGATATCTATTTGATTTGTATAAACGTTTCACATGCACTAAGACGTTTCAACCACAAAAACTCATTAGAATTTAGTTAAATCATCAAACAATATACTTGTTTAGTCTAATTGTCTGAGCCGTCTCGCACATCAACTTTCACGCTTCAGTCTTTATTGTTTAAAATGATGCGTTGAATAACTCTAGTGTACTATCATTTCTCATGTACGTGCAAGTAGATTCAACATATTTTTGGATTTTTCTGATTTTATCATTTTTTTTAATAATGAGTTCTCCCCCTAAACTTTTAAATTTCTTGGAAAATTGAAAGTTTAATGAAAAGAAAATGGCAGATATGTTATCAATGTATGAAGAGTGCATGCAATATACTTAATCTAAACAGACGAAATGAAACATCGGTTGTTTCTTGCACTGCCATCATTGTTTGATTTTTTTGAAAATATTTTTTTTTTTAAATTCCTGCAATGATTCCTTTTTGTTCCCAACTCCATTTGGTGTCAGTTGCATCGAAAACATCATGAACAAGATTCGGTATCTTGTCATGATAAGGGATCAGCCACGGTCTTCTTTTCTTTGTTTGACCGGCCTCCATAACTGTCCTTAACACACTAACAATATAGTTAGAGTGTGAAATCCAAGCCATTGCGGTCTTGGATTGTCCGAAATCATCAATATATGTAACTTCTTGATAAATTGCATCTTCTGGTGGACCATCGATTGATGAAGCACGTTGCTCATCTTGATTCTTAACAGGTGTTTTTCTCCACAACTGTTTTTGTGTGGGACCAAAGGAATGCTTTGGTTTGGACACCCATCTAGAATCATTCATGGAAGATCTGTCATAGTCATTTCTAAACCTATTTTTCAAAAATCGGTTTTGTTGACTATTTTGCTTATGAAAAGATGGATTTGTTTGATTTTGTTTTCTTACAGATCTTGATTTCCATGAATCACTTGAATGATCACCATTAGAGAATTTAAAATTAGAAACATACCTGGCAGAATGTGCCGATGATGAATTTCTTTGGACATACCTTCTCAGCTTGTAGTAGCACTCGGATGTGTTGTGATTTACCATGTCACAAAAGGAACAGTACCTGTTGTAGTAACATTCCATTGTGTCGTGATTGTACATCTGACAGTTGGTGCAGTACTTGTTGTAGCAGCATTCTGATGTCATGTGATTGTACATCTCACATATCTCACAATACTTCTGATGAGCCTTGAAGGGAGACTTCTTTCTTTGCTTTTGAGAAGTCTTTGCTGTTGAAGATTGTTGTTTCTGAGAAGCTTTGACCTCTGCATCTTGTTGAATCTTGCTTGAAGAAGCTGGAGTCTTGAACTTGTTGCTTTTCGAACTATATGGAAAGACACCTTGACTGTAGATACAATCAGAGATATGATGAGTTTCAGAGTCACAGATTAAACAGTATACGTCACTGTTTGAATCACTTGGGGATTCGGAATCTTGAGACTTTGAAGTAGAAGGAGTCTGTGGTGTAGAATCAGATGAAGTAGCCTTTGTCTTGTTCTTCTTGGCTTTGATTTTCTTTCTTCTAACCTTCTTCTTCTTCTTTGACTGATCCTCTTGTGTCTTTTCTTCTTCTACTTGAGTAGATAGTGATTCAACAATTTCGGTTGGCACTAATCTCTCTTTTTCTTGTTCGGATGACTTTTCTTTTTCGACTTCTTCTTTGATAAACACAAGATCAGATTGTGATCTGTTGAGTTTATCAGTGAGCTCCATGAGTTGAAGATTCAAATTATGCTTTTCGGCAAGCATTGAATCAATATTCTGTGTAAGAGATTTGAGTCTATCTTCACATAATTGGTGATCTTTTTGTAGACTTGCATGCTTCTCTTGTTCTTCTTGCAGTTTGTTTTTCAGAGTGTTGTTCTCTGAATTGAACATCTCAGACAACTTCTTCAACTTTAGAATCTCTTCTTGCAAATCTTTGATCACACTGGATGAGTGTTCATTTGATTTTGCATCTTCATTTCTGATGTTCATTGCTTCTTTTTCTTTTTGCTTGAGTGAGACTTCAAGAGATGTGATTCTTTGATCAGATATTTCGTGCTGTTCTTTCAGATTCTTGTGCATTTGCTCTTCCTTCTTGAGTTTATCACAAATCTTGAAAGAGTATATTCTGTAGTGTTCAACTTGTTGAAAACATTCTTTGGTGCACATCTTTTCTCTGACTTCAATTGGCATTTCAACATAAGAACTGTTCTCATCTTTCTTGATTTCCTTTTCAGACATCAATTTCTCCATTTCTGATTTCAATTGAGCAATTGTCTCATCTTGCTTTGTAATGGTCTCTGACAAGTTGCTAATTTCTTTATCTTTCTTTTCAATCTCTTGAATGGAAACAACATCATTGTTTTCACTCCAATCATATTCTTCTTCTTCATCATGATTTTCATGAGAATTTGTTTGAGTCACAAGTGCGAGTTTTGTATGTTCAAGAAAGTCTCTTCTCTTTTGATCACAGGCTTTTGCAACTTGAAGATATGTTGTTTCAAACATATGATTAAATTCTGTAATAAATTCATTGATATCTTCTCTTTTATTTTCTTCTCGGATCACGGTGAACATGCCCGTTGACATTTTTCTTGAATTTTCAAAGTCATCTTGATAATATTTTTTATTTTTTATTTTTACTGTAGAGTCGGGTCAACCTTGGGACGGGTCACTATTTTGATGTGTCAACAAGGGACGGCTGAACAAAGCTTTACCCGGCTAAACAGTGTTTTACCAGGCTGAACAGTTCTTCACCCGGCTGAACAGTGTTTTTCTTCCTTTTCACCCGGCTGAACAGTGATTTTCTTCCTTTTCACCCGGCTGAACAGTGATTTTCTTCCTTTCACCCGGCTGAACAGTGTTTCACCCGGCTGAACAGTGTCTTCACCCGGCTGAACAGTGTTTCACCCGGCTGAACAGTGTCTTTACCCTGCTGAACAGTGTCTTCACCCGGCTGAACAGTGTTTCACCCGGCTGAACAGTGAAATTTCTTCTTCACACGGCTGAAAACTTCTTCACGATTATCAACACTTAGGAAAAATTTTCTTTGAATCAATCACCCAATTCTTTAATTCTTCTACAGATTTCTGGGCAAATATCAATCAGTTCTTCAAATCTTCATATCAGATTGACTTTTCAAAGTCAAAATTGTGATGAACACTAGATCAATTCTTCAATTTTTGTTGTTGTTTGTTCAATTCAACACTTGTATTAGCTTAGGAATGATGTTTCTAACAATCCTTCAAAGTATTACACCTTGAAACAAGCTAAATCTCATTCAGATCCGGATTTTTTATGAAGAACACAACAAGTGGGTTTTGAGACAAATTGACAAATATGAATCGAAATCAACAAATCAGTGATGTTTGAACATGAACGAAGCTTAGGATTATGATTTCTAGCATATCTCAATCAACAATTTCTCAATATCAACAACAAATTCCAGATTTCAATTTTGAGCAGTGAAATGACGAACATGAACAATTTCTTCAAAAACTCAGTCAAATCTTCACCAATTGATCTCAAACTTTGCAGTTCTTTACACAAACATGAATCAAAGCTAATGGTAGCTAAAATTCCATCAATAACAACAACAATCAGAGATCACCCAACAGCTCTGATACCAATTGATAGTTCGAGATGAACCGAGCTTGGATCTAAATCTGAGATTGTTTGGTGATGTTGTTTGTAATCAGTGATGCGGAAACTCACTGATCACGTATTGATGCTTGAATGTTCATGAAGATCAATGCAAGGTATGATGAAGATGATGATAATATGAATAGGTGAATTGTATTAGATCAATGGAGAGGTTACAAAAGATATGGAATGAAATGTAGGCAACTCTCTAACAAATGACCTAGGTGATGGTATTTATAGTCTATACCATTCACCTTACAAAGTAACCTAAAAGCGTGCAGTTAAGCACAAACGCGCATTTAAGCACGAAACGATTACACAAATATTCTAAGACAAATACAATTAATGAACGTCTTCACCCGTGCTTGCTCGTGATGATGCTCGATATCTTTACTCGCTTATATTTGGAAAGTGACATCTTCAAATAACCCCAACAAAGGTGGTGTAGGAGTCAACTTGGTGAACTCCATGACGAGATGTCCTAGATCGCGACGCGTGTCTAGAATAGCTCTTCGCGGCTACCCTTTCAAGCATATCGTATGCTTCTTGTGGTCTCTTTTTGCCGAACTACCCATTAGTGTGCATGTCGAGAAGCTGATAACTCTGTGGTTCTAAAGCATTGTAAAACGTATCGCAAAATTTCCATAACTCTAAACCTTGGTTTGGGACCTTTCGAGCAAGGTCCTTGAATCGCTCCCATGCATCATGAATGGACTCGCCATCATCCTGCTCAAATGCGTGAAGTCTAGCCCTAAGCTTTGAGGTTTTCTCAGCAGGAAAATACTTCTCTAGAAACTTCTCGGCCATTTGAGTCCAAGAAGTAACGGATCTGGAGAGAAGTGAAACCAACCAGGCTTTGGCTCGGTCCCATAAGGAAAACAGAAACAGCCTAAGCCGGATAGCATCATCAGAAGCGCCATTGATTTTGAAAGTAGCGCAAATTTCAAGAAAATTATTGAGATGGACGCTAGGATCCTCGTGATCCTTACCGTCGAATTGACACATATTCTGGACCATTTGAATGGTACTGGATTTGATTTCAAAATTGTTTGCTTCGACAGTAGGCCTCTCCATACTCCATACCAGATCATTGAGTGATGGTTTACCAAAATCTGCGATAGTTCTTTGATCGTCGGGTTCCGCCATTTGTTCTTCCTCCTCAGAAATTTAGACTGCAGATCGGTCCACGTGGTAATGGAGTCCTGGGGAAGTGTGTCTAGCCAGCAAGCAGCGCGACCAGACAACGAGAATGGAAAAAGACACAACTAAACCGTATCCCCATTGACATTGGTGATGTTGAACGTGTCGCAGATACGCACGCATCGAGAGAGATGGTCTGGTGCATCCTCTTCTTCCAAGTCATGAAACTGAGTGGCACTAGTGATCGTAGACATGACATACGAAGGAATTTGCCAATTGTTAGTATAGGCAACCTTCGGGCGAGTAAAGGATGATCGAGCCCCGATGATGCCATCTCTAGCACACTCATGAACAGTACGGTTATTTTCGGCCATATTAGAAAACAAAGGAGAAGTGTTTTTCTCTTCAAGAATAGTTTCCAAACGTGCACGAAGTAGTCT
The DNA here is from genome assembly GCA_030867185.1 of Tagetes erecta. Taxonomy (NCBI): domain Eukaryota; kingdom Viridiplantae; phylum Streptophyta; class Magnoliopsida; order Asterales; family Asteraceae; genus Tagetes; species Tagetes erecta. Next base: position 57,140,971 of record CM061488.1, read on the forward strand.
ATACCGCTCGTGCAAATCTCTCTCCGGCTCCACAGATTCAGAAAATGTTGGTGATCCTTTCGAACGAGTTTGTGGCATACACTGGAGAAAACAACGAAAGTCAGTTGAGGAAACAGATGATGTGGTATTACATATATATATTTTATATTAGATATTTCCTACACTTTTGGGTTATTTTTGATTGAATTCTACTCATAATTAGTTAATAGTTATATTTTAATAATTTGAGTAGACGATGGCTGAAACGATGAATTTTACATAAATTTGAGACTTATCAGTAATTACATATTTTAATTATTAGTTGAAGTGATCTCATGAACTAAACTAAAGTTGGTTTTAATATAAAAACGTTGAAAGTTAGAAAAGAATCACATGAAGTATTAATTTGATTGTTGATGTATTAACTAAACCAAAGTTGGTTTTAATATAAAAACGTTGAAAGTTAGAAAAGAATCACATGAAGTATTAATTTGATTGTTGATGTATTATAATTAATTCATTGTGTTCTTGTTTGAAAATAATAATGCAGGTCATGTGCACATGAAGTATTCCAGCAATAGAAGCAAATTAAATATGACCTCAAGTCCATTTAAAAATTGGAATTGCAAGAATAAGTTGAAGATCGTTTAATTGGACTAAAAGGTTTTAAGCCCAAACGCATGCAATATTGACTATGTGAGAAACGGGCCCATTTTTGAAATAACCTCCTTGTTATGTTTTTGACGGCAAAGGAGAACTGGAGGAGACGGCTACGAATTGTGAAGGAGAATTACGAACAAAGAGCTGCCGCAAGAGAGCAAAGAGTTTTGAAACCATTGACATATTAAGGATCGTTGGTTAATTTGAACGGGTTCTTCAATTCCTTTATTAATTTTGTTCTCTAATCATGTTTCATAACATAAAACTTGTTTGTGTTTTTATTGTTATGATTATTGGCTAGACTCTTTGAACCGCCTAGGCCAATGATAAACTAGTTACGTTGTTTTGCATGTTTTGTTGGATTATGTTATGACGTTGGGTTATTTTATGATTCAGTAAACTATCTCTTTTGATTGATTGATGCATTATTACATGTTTAGTTTGGTTTGAGTTGATTCAATTGTTCCATTTAATTCTTGATGAATGTCTTTCATATAATAGAATTAAGTTAGGTCGCGGACTGTGTGTTAGTGACTAGTTTATGGTTTAGGTGCACTAAAACCATAGGAATAATTGGTTGGATCAAACTAATAAGAACGTGTAGCTAAACTTGGATCCGTGAGGTGAGAGTTTAATGAGTATGTCTATGTGATTAAATAACTAGGTTCATATCTGTGAAGAGTGGTCTAGGTTTAGTTTAATTACATTGTTTACTTGTGTTAATCAACTCAGAGAAATTACCTTAGTTTATTGTACTGTGAGGTAGATAAACGATCTAGGTACTAAGTCATAGAATTTTAGACGACTGTGAGGAAGTCTAACAACTAAACTGGTTTAATTATTAACTTGATAAAAAAAACCCATAGGTGTCTTCTCGAAAAGGGTCGAGGGTCTTATCGGTGTTTGGGTCAAGCGAGTATCTTACGATCCCAGTCCTATATCTAAACGTTTTCCAACAAACTAATAATTCGAGTAACTAGGGAGTCGGGTCTAGGTGGTTTATCTCTTCTCATCTGGTTTCAATTCGTCTTTCGTGCTAGTTTCCATTTTTAGTAACCTTCTATTTTTAGTAACTTTCCATTTTTAGCAAGTTTCTATTTTTTAGCAAAACCCCCCTTCTTAAATAATCTTTTAATTAAAGTTCGTGTCTAGTTTAGTTGAGTCTTGTCTAGTTAATTAAACGTAGTATATAGAGTCTGTGGGTCGACACCCGGACTTACTTTAGCTATATTACATTCGACCGGTCCACTGCCGGTTGTGTGTAAGTTAGTTAGTTTGTCTAGGTTTTATAAATTTAAAGCTTAGGTGTTTTTAGTGTTTATTTATATATATATATATTACACGCATCAACAGACAAAAATTGAAAATATGAAACTAAATGAAACTAAGAAAACAGACGAATAAAGAGACTAACTTAGCACTAAATTATTGTCCTAATCAAGCAAATTTCACTATTGCCAAGTGTCCCCGGCAGTGGCGCCAAAAATTTGATGTACTAAAACGGGCCTATAAAAATAAAATGAAAATACCTAACCTAAGACTCGACTTAGACACTCGAGTTAAACTCTAGACAACTTCTACTAGACCACCAGACAGGCAAGTGTACCTATCGAATGTAGACAAGCGTTGAGAAGTCCGGATATCGAACCCTAGAGACACTATGAATACGAAAATGACTCAACTAGGACGAAATAAAGTTGTTTAATTAAGGGAGGGTTTTCTACCTAAAAATATCCTAAGAAACTTTAAATAAAAAACTCTAGATTAACTTACGACTCAAAAACTGAGAAAGAGATAAACTTTGATGAAAATCAAGAAAGGAAAGAAGTACCACTTAGATGAATCCCGAAAGCGAACTATGAACTTGACCCGATTACCTCGAATGGAAACGAAACCGAATTCCTAAAGATACAAATCCTAACAGCTAAGCGTATCTCAGATCATTCTCCAAGTGTGACCGGATAAATTCTTAGGAGATGCTTTTCTATTATCGGTTGATCGAATCACCTCTCGGTCTCTTCGATTATATTAGCACACCCGAAAGTCTATTAATCTCTCGATCTAAAAGACTCATCACATTTCAATAACCAATTGAACTCAATTAACATAATAGTCAACTATTTAGGTAACTTCCTTACGGACTGTTAAAACCCTAATTAATTAACTAATGAGATTAACTAATTAGCTAATATCTTTCAATCAAAAGTTAAGCAGATCATGAAAGTCCTAAACTTAATCTTTACCAGTTCTAATGGCCACTACGTCTAGCAACACATTACGCAAATCGTTTAATCAAGATTAACAATTTGGCTACCAAAATCTGATTATCAAAACAACCATATATTTCAAGTAGAAACCTAGTAAAGATATTAAAGATCACAACTTTAATAATCAAACACATTCAATAGTTATCAAGCATGCATTGAACTAATACGTAATTCATCAATCATACAAAATAACCGAGTCAATCACAATTCAACAATCGTTCATCATCTAAATGATACTAAAGTGTTTAGCTACTCATAGTTGCAGAAATCAACAATAAAAACAATGGTTTCAAGGTTAACATCATCAACAAAGTAACAAACGTAAAGAAGTATAGAACCAAAAACCCGGTTTTATGATCACGAACGCTTCCACGACCCGAATCTTGATCTCTAGCTTCTCGTCCTTGATTTCTCTTCAAAATCGTCTCTTTCTTGCTCCTCAAACGGATGAAGTCGAATGTTCTTGATTAGGGTTTTCCTTAGGGTTAAATAACAAGTTTTATAAAAAGCCCGTATTAACATCCTAGGCGATACGCGCACCAGGACACCATGTCCTGCACGTAATGCATGAAAAAGGGCCAGTTCGCGACATCCACTCTAGGTTATACGCGCACAGCAGCTTACATTCTGCGTGTATCGCCTAACACCTATCCAACCAGAAAGTTTTGATCTTTTCTTGGTTTAATCTCCAATTTCGTCCAACTTTCCTCCTCCAAAGCTTCCACTTAGCTTGTACCTTATCTCCGCACTGGCTCCGCCTTCGACCGCATCCAAATCACTGCAAAACATTACTAAAAACATAATAAAAACGACTCGAAAATTACCTAAACTAACTATAAAATACTAGAAAAAGATGATGTGTTTTGCAACACATTAATCATAAATCTGCAGTTTCGCAAAACCAGGTTTCAGCTCGGTTTTTACCTTAGATCTTCTTTTTACGCTTAAAATCCAACCTTTTTACATCCAAATCTTTAGTTTATCATCCAGAACACTAAATCTATCATTTTTATACAATTATAAACGTAAAAATGTGACCTTTTTATGATTTTTGCTCACTTTTTCTAAAAACCAAAAACCCTAGAATTGATTCAGATGTAAAGAGATGCTTTGGAGATGATTCTTACCCGGATTCCTTGCTCTTTTCCTGATAATTTGATCCCCACACAACAAGATCTTGCTTCTTCAATTCCAAAATCAACAAACCTTCAAATTTTTCACTTTCTCACTCTACTTTCTCTCTCTAAGGTGGAGGTGAATTAGATGGAAATGATGGAGATTGTGGTTGATTAGGGTTGCTTATGGGAGATTTATGGGCCCTTAAACCCATAATTTTAGGCCTATGGACTCCTTAAGTCCATAATCTCTCTTATTCTTATAATTAAAATGCCCATTTGAAAGGCCCATTTACTAATTACTTGGTTCGACGTTTGAGATGTTATAAGTCTCCCCCTCTTATTTAGGTTTCGTCCTCGAAACTTGCTAGTCATCAAACAGAATTGGATAGTGTTGTCTCATCTCTTCTTGGGATTCCCAAGTGGCATCAGAACCCTTCCGGTGTTTCCATTGCACTTTAACTTGCTTGATTACCTTGTTTCTCAACTGTTTCTCCTTTCTGTCCAATATGGCTACAGGTTGCTTAACATAATTTAACCTTTCATCAACCTCATTATCATCGAGGGGCACAATCATCTCCTCGTCAGCTAAACAATTTCGCAAATGCGATACATGGAAGGTGGGATGAATCCCTTTCAGCTCTTCTGGGAGATCCAACATATACGCTACATTTCCAACACGAGCCAATATTGTAAACATTCCAATAAACCTTGGACTTAACTTTCCCCTCTTTTGGAAACGAATGATTCCTTTTCATGATGATACTTTCAACATTACTCTGTCACCGACCATGAACTCTATTGGTCTCCTTCTTTTGTCGGCATATGACTTTTGTTGGTATTTTACAGCTTTCATATAGGCCTTGATCTTTTTTTAACTTTTCAGTCGTGGCCTCAATAATTTCCAAACTCACCATTTCTTTCTGCCCAACTTCACCCCAACTTACAGGAGTTCTACACTGTCTTCCGTATAGCATCTCATATGGAGGCATCTTGATACTAGCATGGTAACTATTATTATATGAAAATTCTGCTAACGGTAAGTGATTGTCCTAGCTACCATCAAAGTCTATCACACATGCCTGCAACATGTCTTCTAATGTCTGAATTGACCTTTCGGATTGGCCATCGGTCTGAGGATGATATGTTGTGCTAATATGTAGTTTTGTCCCATTTCTACATTAAATTTCTTCCAAAATTTTGATGTAAACCACGTGTCCTATCCGATACAATCGACACGGGCATACCATGACGTGCAACAATCTCTTTGACAAACAACTCCGCGAGTTTCTCTTAACTAATCGCTTCTTTGATAGGCAAGAAGTGTGCACTCTTTGTCAACCTATCTACCAGTACCCAAATCGAATCGTTATGCTTAGCTGTACGAGGTAATTTTGTGATAAAATCCATAATAAGGTGTTCCCATTTCCATTCTGGTACTTCTAATAGTTGAATACATCCATAAGGATTCTAATGATCAGCCTTTACTTGCAAACATGTCAAGCACTTGTTGACGTAAGTTGCAACTTCTCTTTTCATTCACGGCCACCAATAATCCTTCTTCAAATCAAAATACATCTTGTTTGCTCCCGGATGGATTGAATATCTAGTCTTATGAGCTTCATCCAAAATTTTAATTCGTAAGTCCCCAAATCTAGGAATCCATAACCGTCTATATATGATTTTGACACCATTGGTATTCTCAACTATATCGCCCACCTTTCCCATCATTCTCTCTTTTTTTAAATAGCTCTCCTTCACCGCTTCGTTCCGAGCTTCACGAATTTGATTCAGGATACTCGGAGTTATCACTATTTTCCATGCTTTCACTCGAATAGGCTCGTAATTCTCTTTATGACTTAGGGCATATGCCAGTACATTCGCTTTACCGGGGTGGTAGTGAATTTCACAATCATAATCTTTTATCAGTTCTAACAATCTCCTCTGCCTCATGTTCAGATCCTTTTGTTCAAAGAAATATTTTAGACTCTTGTGATCCGTGAAAATCGTACACTTGGTGTCACACCCCGGGTTTGGCATGCCCGGACGTGTGACCCGATTGGTACCTGCTTTGATTATTTTATTCTGAAAACACAGAGTTCAATGCAGCGGAATATTTTTCTCAAAACTTGGTCCCATTTCATAATATTTCACAATGTTTGCAAACATCGTTTTCATATAACTGGGCTTAACTACCCGTTATTTGACATTGTTTTCATATAACTGGGCTTAACTACCCGTTATTTTACAAAACATAGTAATTTCATATTACTATTTAAAGCCACAAGATTTCTTCATCGAATGCGTCCATTCTTCTTGATGTATCTTGTGCTTAATTAGCTAACGTGCACATGTAAAACATCATATGTACAACATGGCACTTAGCATTTCCATTCTTTTACTCATTACCTGTAAAATGTTTTAAAAATAAAACATCAGCGATAATGCTGGTGAATATCATTTGTAGACCCAAATCATTTATAAGCATGAAAGCATTAATTTAGATTAACCATACTAGGAACATGGATAAAATACACACCATGTTGCACACTGATAACAGTTTGTTGGCTGTGAGTTATTTCATTATAACTCCGGTGCCTAGGGAATCTCACTCCTTTGGGCACACAAACTGTACCAGCCACGCTTAGTTACAGAACTCACCGTATGAGTTCTGCCTAAACACGTGTATACCATTTCTGATCAGACCGTACGTGCCAAGTGTCCGTCTCGTATTTTACCAGCATGCATTAATAAATTAACTACTTTTCATGCTGGTTTCGAAATAGCAAAGATTTTACAAAAGCATTTAAAATACAAATGTATTCACCTTAATCAGAATAACTGTCATTGGACAACACTTCTTCTCACTCTCTAACCCTTTGAGATTTCTGAGTAAGATCCTTGTGTACTTTGAATCTATACATGTGGCTTAACTGGCGCCACTATAACAGCTATGAAGTTTGGTTCCTATTTATAATTAGGACAAATCTTAGCTATTAATTAAGTAAGGAGTGGGGTGCTGGCTTGTCATCGTCGTGGTCAACTATGGATAACTCTATCTAGTTTAGACATGGTTGATCAGTCCATGTCTAGACCAGGGTCAAGTTACCCAATGTCTACCCCGACCCTGACCCTAAGCCCCACAAAATATATACTAATAGATATAACTATTAACTAGACATAAATTTAAATAAGAATATACCTCTTAAACTATCTACGGCAATTTGACGTAGAGTCTCCCTACTCGTGCTCCAAAAACGACTATTAACAACACCCATCAGGGTACCGTATGCTCGGGATTCTCTAAACTAGAGCGTTCCCATTAAAAGAACTGGATATATAAACTCTAACCCAAGCTTTCTATATATAAACAATAAGTAAGCAGCTCAAATTTTCTTTCCATCGATGTGGGATGCAAATATATTTGACATGCTAGCTTGCTAGCTTAAATATATTATTATTATTAATTAATTCAGCTGCTTCATTCGTTTTTCTCGTATAACTTTCAAAATATAATGTTATATAAAATTCTAAATATACCATTAGGACGAGCTCATCATTCTCTACGCATCGACCTAAGTTTCGTTAAAAACGGAGAAAGTTCAATTATAATATAATTTTATTATTATTCGACGTTTTCTCATAATAATAACTGTTCGTCTAAACATTTCATATTTCTATGAGCCATTTAATCATTCTCTTACTCGTTTGACAATATTTGAAATATAATTGTCATATATATATACCAACTACTTTTTATGACCACAAGATTGAGTATCCTAACTAATAATTCGGATACGAAATTTTTATAGGTGTTACATCCTCCCTACCTTTATTTAAATCTCGTCCTCGAGATTTACTGGAACAGGTGAGGGTACTTCTTTTTCATCTGTGATTCTAACTCCCAATTATATTCTGGACCACGCCAGGAGTTCCATCTTACTTTCACAAGAGTTAATATTTTCCTCTTTAACCATTTCACTTGGTTGTCTTCTACCTGCAAGGGTTGTTCTTTAAACTTCAAGTTTTCATCAAACTTTACGTCCTCTAATGGCGTTTTCAATGTCTTGTCTGCCAGACATTTTCTTAGATTTGATACATGAAACACATCATGTATTCCATTCATTAGCTCTGGTAGCTGCAACTGATAAGCCACCGGTCCTACTCTTTTAATTACCTTGAAAGGTCCTACAAAACGTGGACTAAGTTTCCCTTTCTTTCCAAATCGGACAACACCTTTCCAAGGTGAAACTTTTAACAACACCTTATCATTTTGGCAAATGCTAACGGCTTCCTTCTTTTATCAGCATATTTCTTTTGTCGTTCTCTAGTTAATTTCAAATGCTCTCGGATTTGGAGAACCTTATCAGTTGTCTCCTGGACAACTTCTGGTCCCGATAACTGATTTTCACCAATTTCAGACCAACATACAGGGGTTTTGCATTTTCTGCCATACAAGGCTTCAAATGGCGCTGCATTAATACTTGAATGATAACTATTGTTATAAGAGAATTCCATTAATGGCAGATGATCATCCCAACTACCACGAAAGTCAAGCACGTACGCTCGAAGCATATCTTCCAAAGTTTGGATGGTTCTCTCACTTTGTCCATCAGTTTGTCCATCAGTTTGGATGATTTAACTTTGTTCCTAAAGCAATCTGGAAGCTTTTCTAGAATTGGGATGTAAAACAACTATCTCGATATGATACTATGGAATAAAGCACACCGTGCAAAGATACTATTTCACTAACATAAAGTCGTGCCAACTTATCATAGAGTGTGTTTCTTCCATTGAAAGAAAATGGGCAGACTTTGTGAATCTGTCAACGATGACCCAAATCGTATCATTCCCACGACTGGTTTGTGGAAGTTTATTGATAAAGTCCATGGTTATCATTTCCCATTTCCATACTGGTAGCTCTAATTGTTGCAATAAACTAGATGGCTTTTGGTGTTCTGCTTAACTTGTGAGCAAGTTAGACATTTTGCAACGTATGTAGTAATAGGTTTCTTCATGCCTATCCACCAGTAATTGCTTTTTAGATTTTTATACATTTTGTCTCTTTCTGGGTGCATTGAATATTTAGATTTGTGAGCCTCTTCCAGGATCCTTTCTCTAAGATTACCAGTAATTGGCACCCAGATACGCTTATTCATTCTAAGAATTTTATCGTCTCCTTTAACTAGTTGATTGAGCATTCCATTCATTCCTTCTTTCTCAATATTTTCATTTTCCTGGGCCATCAATTGAGCATCCTTTAGTTGACCCATTAAATCAACTTGTAGTTCAAGTCGTAAGGCCCAAACTCTTTTAGGTTTTTCATGTTCTTTTCTGCTCAAGGCATCAGCCACAACGTTGGCTCTCCCCTCGTGATAATAGATTTCACAATCATAAGCACTCAAGACTTCCATCCAACGTCTTTGTCTCATGTTTAACTCCTTCTGATCAGATATATGTTTTAAACTCTTATGAACAGAGTATATAGTAAATATAGCTCCATAAAGATAGTGCCTCCATAACTTTAGCGCAAAGATTATGGCACCTAACTCTAAGTCATGAGTTGGATAACCTATTTCATTGACTTTAATTTGATGAGATGCATAAGCGATAACTTTATCTCGTTTCATTAACACACACCCAAAGCCGGTGTATGATGCATCACAGAATACAACAAAGTATTCGTTACCTTCAGGCAATGCTAAGATTGGTGCATTCGTCAACTTTTCTCTCAGGGTTTTAAAAGCTTCAACTTGTTCTGGTCCCCATTTGAAAGTTTCTTTCTTTCGAGTTTCCTATAATCTTGATATCCTTAATATACTCAATGTTCTCAACGTTCATAGTCTGTGGTAAAGCTAGCTAGTTTTCTTATAACTAGTGATCCAACTATGTCATTATCCCTATCATGACTATGGTCGTATCATCTACCAACCATTTTAAAATCTCACTATAGGGCAAGATTTTATATGATAGGTCATTTTCCTAAATTTGGGGGCCAAGTGTGGTTAGCTATTTACCACTTTGCATGTTCAAGACATTCTTAATAAGTATCTTTCAGAAGTTATCTTCCCTTTATATAAACATATACTCATTTTGTCAAGTGTGCCACTGACAATGGCATACACATTCAGTTTGTTTATTATTGTTACGAGCATTTCACATATCGTAGTATGTGTTCTTAGTTTAGTCATCATAGTTCAAATACATGACCACATCATACTTGACTGTATGCTTTCAGTTTACCCATCATTTTTCAAATATATGGTCACGTCATACTTGACTGTATGCTCTTAGTTTAGCCATCATTTTCAAATATACGGCCACGTCAAACTTGACTGTATGCTCTTAGTTTAGCCATCGTTTTCAAATATATGGCCATGTCATACTTGACTGTATGCTCTTAGTTTAGCCATTATTTTAAGTGCACGACTACATCATATACTGAAGTATAGGATAGTCTAGTTATCACTTTCAATGTTTCCTAGCAGAAATATGTTTAGTACAATGTTCACATTCACACTGACTTTTTATTAAAGCTTTAATGATCACTTGGGTATGATTTTGACAATATTTTCAACAATTTGTCTTTTATGTCTCATTAATACTTATATAATCAAAATCCTTAGAGTCTTAATTATTCTTGTCCTTAAGGTGTTTTAGTTCTTGTAACACCATGTCTCTCATGTCATTGAATATAACATTAATACTTGCAACAATTCTCTTTCGATTCTTTTATCATTTGGTATCCATCTTCTATAGCTTCGGCTATTGATTTACTAATGGTAGTCTTGAAGGTTTTGTCTTCCTTCAAAGTCTAACCACTAGATATAACATAGTCTTTATGAGGAATATTAGTATTTTTATTCCATGACAGTGGTCAGTTGTCATTGACAACTTACTTTACGTTTCACATTATAAAGATTTTCTTTCATGGGTATATTAGTATTCAAGGTTCTAAAGTCTTGGAACATATAACTCTGATGAAATATTAAAGTATTTCATAAAATAATGTTTTCGTCGAATGCTAACTAAGGTTCGACTCAGTTATATGATTCAACCGATCATTTGTTTGACGGAATATCTTAGTTAGACTAGTCATTCAGTTTCACTGTATAATCTTCGAGTTTATTTGTATGACTTTTGATTCGACCTTTTAAACCAAGTCTTTATATTATGATCCATTCTATAACTTTCTATTGGAATGTTTTCTTTTCCTTTGTTTACTATTTTCATGATTCTTTTCTAGAGCTTCTAGAAATTTTGATATAGCATTTTCTATTCCTTGATTAATCAATTGCTTCACCCCGTCTCATTTTAGGGTTCGATCATCTAGATTATTATTTTCATTTGCTGCACCTCATCTCTTTTGAGGGTTTGAACATCCAGATTATTATTTTCATTAGCCTTTTTCTTACTTTCTCGAGTATCAGTAGAAGGTCCACATATTCGTTTAGACATTTTACAAGAAAGAAAATCCCAATTTTCATCGGGCATATAGTCTAGTGTATGGTTATTATTTTATATAGATAGAAAACAAATTAATGTCTTCTAATATAATAAGGCATATAACTACAGGCACCTACCTACTTTTTCCTAGTAGGCATCATTTCTGTAGCAATAGAAAGCAAACTATTGTTTTGACTTATACAGTAAGTCATACATTTCTATGTAGATATCTACCTACTTTTCTTAGTAGGCATTCTTTCTGATCATGGTTAAAGCCTAGATACTAAATAAAGTATCTAATTCGCTGAAACCTGTGGCTCTTATACCAACCTGTCACACCCCGGGTTTGGCATGCCGGACGTGTGACCCGATTGGTACCTGCTTTGATTATTTTATTCTGAAAACACAGAGTTCAATGCAGCGGAATATTTTTCTCAAAACTTGGTCCCATTTCATAATATTTCACAATGTTTGCAAACATCGTTTTCATATAACTGGGCTTAACTACCCGTTATTTGACATTGTTTTCATATAACTGGGCTTAACTACCCGTTATTTTACAAAACATAGTAATTTCATATTACTATTTAAAGCCACAAGATTTCTTCATCGAATGCGTCCATTCTTCTTGATGTATCTTGTGCTTAATTAGCTAACGTGCACATGTAAAACATCATATGTACAACATGGCACTTAGCATTTCCATTCTTTTACTCATTACCTGTAAAATGTTTTAAAAATAAAACATCAGCGATAATGCTGGTGAATATCATTTGTAGACCCAAATCATTTATAAGCATGAAAGCATTAATTTAGATTAACCATACTAGGAACATGGATAAAATACACACCATGTTGCACACTGATAACAGTTTGTTGGCTGTGAGTTATTTCATTATAACTCCGGTGCCTAGGGAATCTCACTCCTTTGGGCACACAAACTGTACCAGCCACGCTTAGTTACAGAACTCACCGTATGAGTTCTGCCTAAACACGTGTATACCATTTCTGATCAGACCGTACGTGCCAAGTGTCCGTCTCGTATTTTACCAGCATGCATTAATAAATTAACTACTTTTCATGCTGGTTTCGAAATAGCAAAGATTTTACAAAAGCATTTAAAATACAAATGTATTCACCTTAATCAGAATAACTGTCATTGGACAACACTTCTTCTCACTCTCTAACCCTTTGAGATTTCTAAGTAAGATCCTTGTGTACTTTGAATCTATACATGTGGCTTAACTGGCGCCACTATAACAGCTATGAAGTTTGGTTCCTATTTATAATTAGGACAAATCTTAGCTATTAATTAAGTAAGGAGTGGGGTGCTGGCTTGTCATCGTCGTGGTCAACTATGGATAACTCTATCTAGTTTAGACATGGTTGATCAGTCCATGTCTAGACCAGGGTCAAGTTATCCAATGTCTACCCCGACCCTGACCCTAAGCCCCACAAAATATATATACTAATAGATATAACTATTAACTATACATAAATTTAAATAAGAATATACCTCTTAAACTATCTACGGCAATTTGACGTAGAGTCTCCCTACTCGTGCTCCAAAAACGACTATTAACAACACCCATCAGGGTACCGTATGCTCGGGATTCTCTAAACTAAAGCGTTCCCATTAAAAGAACTGGATATATAAACTCTAACCCAAGCTTTCTATATATAAACAATAAGTAAGCAGCTCAAATTTTCTTTCCATCGATGTGGGATGCAAATATATTTGACATGCTAGCTTGCTAGCTTAAATATATTATTATTATTAATTAATTCAGCTGCTTCATTCGTTTTTCTCGTATAACTTTTAAAATATAATGTTATATAAAATTCTAAATATACCATTAGGACGAGCTCATCATTCTCTACGCATCGTCCTAAGTTTCGTTAAAAACGGAGAAAGTTCAATTATAATATAATTTTATTATTATTCGACGTTTTCTTATAATAATAACTGTTCGTCTAAACATTTCATATTTCTATGAGCCATTTAATCATTCTCTTACTCGTTTGACAATATTTGAAATATAATTGTCATATATATATAACAACTACTTTTTATGACCACAAGATTGAGTATCCTAACTAATAATTCGGATACGAAATTTTTATAGGTGTTACACTTGGTACCGTATATATATATATATATATATATATATATATATATATATATATATATATATATATATATATATATATATATATATATATATATATATATATATATATATATATATATATATCTTTAATTAAGACCACGACAACAAGGTCCAAGTCATGCATCATAACTAACCTCATTCTCTTTTAACTGCCTCGAAGCATAGGCTATGACCTTTTCTCGCTACATTAACACTTTACCCAACCCTGAGTATGTGCATCTGAGTATACCACTAAATCTTCGTCACCTTCTAGCAAGGTCAACATTTGCGCACTGGTGAACCGATCCTTCAGTTCTTGAAATGCTCTTTCCTGCTCAGTACCCCATTCTAAGACTTCCCTTTTTCTTGTCAACTTTGTTAATGGGGAAGCTATCTTAGAAAAGTCTTGAATAAACCTTCTGTAGTATCCTGCTAATGTGACACCCCGCCTGGCGGCGGGAACACCAGGCTTGTCAAGTGGATTGGATATCAATAGTTACAAAGCACATACACTTTTTATTAAATTATAACGATTGCCATAACATAATTTTTGGAACATGAGTCTAAAATAGAAACGACAAATTAATACAACCGAAACAGTAAATGAGATTGACTTTATCACTTTAACTAGGTCCAAGGCAATCCTATGTCTTGGTAAAAGCAGCAAAATAACCTCAACAAAACCTGAAATATGTGAAAATAAAGTTAGCTATAAAAGCTAGTGATTAAACCACAATTGAATAAAAATAGTATACAAAAATGTTTAAGCATCTAAAGGGACATAGCAACATGCATCACATTTAGTAACTAGTAACCAACATATCGAATCAACCCAAGAATCGTCGGGTTAAGATCACCTATTTTGAAATAGATGTAGGTGGGTTTGTCAAACCATTAGCGCTAACATCATACCGGTGAAAATTACAAAATAATACAACTACTATTGACAACCACATAAGATTGCATCATGCTGCAGACAAGACTAACACATTTAATGATCTCTTTTGAAACCGTAGTATAATATCGAAACACATATTTTAGCCCCAAAAGTAAAACAGTAAAAGGGGAGCGAGTTTACTCACCTTGAAACTCGGGTACGAAACAAATAGTAAATAGTCTAAATAGAACCGAGGATCGTCCAAATATTAGGGTCACCTAATTAAATGACAATCCTAACTTAGTAAAACACATTGTATAGAAAACTAGATTTGAAACAATAGGAGTCTAAGGAAATTGGATTTCTAGGGTTTCGAATTGAGATTTGGTGTTTTTCGATGAACAATTAAAATATATCAATTGATTAATCATAACGTCGGAAAACAAAGTAATCACAATATTTATTGATAAATAATATGAAAAAATTGTAATTAGTTTGTAAATAAAAAAACTTAATGATCCAACTATATAAGAAACTTATTAAGTTTACGACACAAAAACTAAGTTGAAATGTATCTAGCGTTTTAGAACGATTTATATTTTGTAAATGTTATTACATATATACTTGTACAAAATATATATAAATATGTAACTATCTTTTATACATTCTAACTCATTACAAAAACTTAATAATAAAAGTTAAGTCTTAGAATTTCACTTCATATTTGTGGGTTTCAAAATAACTATACTTGATTTTTAAATATATTTTGTGATATGGAATTAATAAAAAAAAATGGCCAAAAAAAGAATGGTGGAGACCAGATTCGAACCATGGTCTCCACCTTCACAACATCCAAACATTACCAGCTGCGCTGAAGGTTTGTTTTGTTTAAAATCGGATTTCAATTGCTTTTGTGTTAATTGTTGGATATTTGTGTAAATGAGAGGTCAACTCTCAAGTAGTCGGTTGGTAACCGAATGCAGCCCCGAAAACTCGAGGCTGGCGTTGCTGTAACCCGACCCGGTTTTGAGACATCTAGAAGAGACTACTAGGTTTTCCAACCCTTAAGTTAATGGGTTTTATGACAATTCATTTGTCATTAGTTGCTAAGTTTTATGACAATTCAATTGTCATTAGTTGCAAGACTTTTTGCAATCTTTTGCCCATAAAGATAACAACCAAAACATGGCAACAATGGTAGAGCTTGAATCAACACAAAAAAAAACGAGTTCAACAAGACACAAACAATATCGATCATCTCATCTACATTGTCTCCTCCGGTTTCTTTTGAAGCAAGTGTTCAAGTCCGGCAGTACGCTGCTTTCATCCGGTGTACCCTTGGAACAGACGACGAATCTGTTTAAGGGAATTGTGTTAAACACAAGCCCAGATCTTTCTTTCTAATATCTGTTTTACAGGATCATCAATCTCGTTGTTGTTATCGTCATGCACTCTGCTATATCATTGACGTTTTACTAACCACAACAGTTTGTATCATCTGTAAAGTGTTCTTTACATGTATGCCTGATTTTGTTTTGTACACGGTAATATACTAGTGAATTTCCCATGTATAACGAGAGTATAGTTATTATATTCAGTTGATTATTTTAATAAAAGTGAACTTATTTTCAACAAACTTAAACAGATTTTATGAAAGTTGTTTGATACAATTTTAAAACCTTTAAAAAGGATTTGGGTTCACAAAAGATTAAAATATAAAATTATTTGAGATTTTAGCTAAAATCCGTTAATATATTTTATTGGGAAATGATGTGTATTAGTACAAATTTTTTTTTGGATTCGATATAGATTGGAGTACAATAAAAAATCCGAACTTTGGTGGTACAATTCAAATGGTTCAATTCAATTAGCTTGAAAAAAATGACTACTAATTGTGTATTTTCTAACAAGAGTGTTAGAATGGGTTTAACTAATAAACCATACGACAAAAACGTTTCGGTAAACGTTTGATGTTCTAACAAGAGTATTAGAATTGGTTTAGTTCAGAAACCATATGACAAAAACGTTTCGATAGACGTTTGGTTATCTAACAATAGTGTTGGAATCGGTTTAGTGTATAAACCACATGACATTAACGTTTGGTATAAACGTCTAATTATCTAACGTGTGCGTTAGAACCCGATTGATTATCTAGCATGAATGTTGGATATTATTATTGTAATGGTTAAAAACGTTTTGTGTAAACGTCTTTTTCTTACCTAACAAACGTTTTAGTGATTACTAATTATATAAAACAATATGTGTTTTATAAATAATGTTATGTGTAAAAGTTTGCCATCTAGCATTTATGTTAGAGATGGTTTGTATTTTCTTTAACCATTTAGAAATTATGACTCTTAATAGTTATGAATGACATGATTAATACTTTTAGTCATTAACATGAAGAGATGGTTCATGTTTCTATAACCATTTAGATATAATGAGTTTTAATGGTTATGAATGTCATGAATAATGATTTAAAGAATTTACATCTAAGAGATGGTTTATGTCTCTAACCATTTAGATATAATTGGTTTTATGATGTCATGAATAATGTTTTGAGCAATTGATATGTGAGAGGTGATTTTTATTATATAAACCGGAAAGTTCAACAATTATGTTTTAATCGTTTATCTTCTAACATGTGTGTTAGAAATGGTTTGTTGCGATGATCAACATATATAAAACGATTATGCAATCGTTATTATTTAATAAATGTGTTAGACTGCATTTATTGGTATTCACAATATGTTTTATGTAAACGTGTAGTTTCTAACGTGCTCGTTAGATCTTGTTTAATTATCTAACAAGAGTGTTAGATATGATTGAACTAATATGGTTATAAATGTTTTATGTAAACATTTGGTTTAAGGTTGTGAGATAATTATGTTTATAAAATAATTACATATTTGGATGATGTTCGTGTAAACATTGCATTTCTAACATGAGGGTTAGAAATAATGTCATAAACTCAAGTTGTTATTTTATGTAAACGTATAACTTCAAATCAATATGTTAAACCATTGACTTGTGGAAAGTTGAAAAAAATATATATAAAGTTGGAGTTTGACACCTTGATTTTTTGGAATCAAATGATAAATAAAAGTAGTATAAACTATGTAATTATATATTTTCCAAAACCTTAGAAGGAAATATGTTTTGGATTATGTTATAACAATAGTTTTGCATAAAATATTAACACATTTTGTTTTAAAGAAAAAAATAATAATCTCTAACACAAAATATATTTTGTATTGTTCCAATACAATGAGATTAGTAAAGAGTTACACAACATATTGTTATCCGGACAGTTGAGTGGTTGTTCAAGAGTATAGTTTTAAAAAAAAACGAGGATATGATGGCATGAGATTTTACTGAGAGAGTACTTCTTGAAAATCAAATCAATATGCCATTAGATTTATTCCAAGAATGTATTAAATGACACGGATCATTGCGTCATGGATAGTTATTATTTCAACAGCTCTCGAGCTATTGGAATCATAGTCGATGGGATTAAAATCGACTAAATGTGATCGTCATATAAGATGATGAAAGTGTTGAAGATTGCAACACAATATGATTTTATTTGTTAGAAATCATTTATATATTCAATTAAATTATGATGAATAAATTCTTGTTTGGTCGGATTAATTTGTTTGATATTGTATAATTGATGTGTTCAATATCTTAGGATAACACATACAGTTAATACAATGAAGTAAATCGAAACACGTGTGACATGCATAATAAATTGATGTCTATTTAAACGGGTAGTGCAAGAAGCACAACCGCAACTTGTGAGTTTAATCATGGATAAAGATGTAGTCATAAGTGAGACATCAATTTGAAGACATATATATTATTGTGGAAATTTACTTAGTGTAAATTGTAACACATGATAATATATATATATATATATATATATATATATATATATATATATATATAGAAATGGGATATTTTGAGAACACCCTCTAGTTTTGAGAACTCGTGAGAACCTTACTTCCCGAATTTTTTATATAATTTTTTTTGCTCAAATGTTGCGTATATTAAAAACTAGAACCTGGAAAAAAGGAAATTAAAAAAAAAATGTTTTCGTCGTTAAAAAACGTATATGTAACTAAAAAATATTTACAGCGGAAAAACGCTGGTGTAACTTATTACACCCATGTAATATGACATAAATTTTTTTTACGAACATATACGTTTTTTAACGACGAAAAAGTTTTTTTTTAATTTCCTTTTTCCCAGGTTCTAGTTTTTAATATACACAACATTTGAGCAAAACAAATACTATGAAAAAACTCGGAAAGTAAGGTTCTCACGAGTTCTCAAAACTAGAGGGTGTTCTCAAATTACCCCTTCCCTATATATATATCTATCTATCTAATAAATAAGAATGTTTGGAGGTGATGTGGCACCCATTCAAGGTGGCCACGTTAGTATGTAATGAGGTGTTCAAAATTTAGTGTGGCCACGTCGAAGCTTGTGGAGGCAGATCCATTTTACCGCCTATGTTTTCACGTGACCCATTTCAAATTTCAAAAGTGGTTCGAAATCCTAGATATCTTTCTTCTTCTTTTCATTCTTTTATTCTCTCCCTATCCATTTTACTTTCTTCTTCCTACACTGCTATTCCTCTAATATTTTCCGAGGTTAACAAACAAAATTAGTTGTCTAACCATCTTCTTCCTTCGCCTCCATCCGACGACATACAAATAAGTCTTCAGAATTTTCAGATTTGTTACTGCCATCCTCCTCTGGCTCTTCTTCATCAGTTTATTTATTTACGACTTTCAAGTCAGGGTTAGGGTTCGAAGTTGAGAACAGGTAAGATCTGAAAACGTTTTTTGAAATCAATTTTGTTTGTTTGTAGGTTTAATCAGTAGTTACTGTTTGGGGTATCGTTGTGAGTCTCTAATTTTTAAAGCTATCAAACTCACTGTGTTCTTTGTCGCCGCCGAGGACCACTCTCGCCTCTTTCCCTATGTACCTTCGCCGTCCACCGTCAGGCATGCTTTTGTTTCTGCTACTGTTTTCCTTGAGCTGCCAATTTCACTTTTATTTGCCGAGATTTCATTATTTTCCCATTCTCATATCCGTGTTTTGATCTTTTTAGTTTGTGTTTTGTTGTGTGATTTAGGATGTTGACGGTGGTGTTGACAGCAGGATTGGAACAACATATGTTCGGTCATCCAATGGCTCAAAAGTGATTTTTAAATTTTTTTAAAATCTTGATTCTAGTTCTAGCACATGTGATTCAAGTTTATCACATGTGATTTTTAAATTTTAACAAGGTGTTATAAACTAATAAATTATCGTGGTTGAAAGTTTATCACATGTGATTTGAGGTTTAGCACATGTGATTCTAGTTTATAACATGTGATTTGAAGTGCAACACATGTGATTTAAGGTTTAGCACGTGTGATTCTAGTTTTAGCACATGTGATTTTTAATTTTTTGCATATTTATTTTAGGTTTTGTAAACTTGCTAATTATCTTTGGTTGGAAGTTTATCACATGTGATTTGAAGTTTAGCACATGTGATTCAAGTTTATCACATGTATCACATGTGATTTGAAGTGCAACACATGTGATTTGAGGTTTAGCACATGTGATTCTAGTTTTAGCACATGTGATTTTTATTTTTTAGAATATTTATTTTAGGTTTTGTAAACTTGCTAATTATCTTTGATTGGATGTTTTGCACATGTAATTTGAGGTTTAACACATGTGATTCTAGTTTTAGCACATGTGATTTGAGGTTTAGCACATGTGATTCAAGTTTATCACATGTGATTAATTTGCAGTGCAACACATGTGATTTGAGGTTTAGCACATGTGATTCTAGTTTTAGCACATTTGATTTAAGGTTAGCACATGTGAATCTAGTTTTAGCTCATGTGATTTGAGTTTTAGCACATGTGATTTGAGGTTTAGCACATGTGCTTCTAGGTTTAGCACATGTGATTCTAGTTCTAGTACATGTGATTTAGGTTTAGCCCATGTGATTTAGGTTTAGCACATGTGATTCTAGGTTTATCACATGTGATTCTAGTTTTAGCACATGTGATTTGAGGTTTAACATATGTGATACATGTTATGTAAAGAAAGAAGGGTCGTTTTTTTTGCTGCTTTCTTTTACAAGCCCACTAAACCATTTTTTTTTAATTTTCAGCCCATGTTCTTTAATAATAAAAATTCTTAAATTTTAAGAATTTATTATACTTATAACAACTTCGCACGACCGTCTGAAATATATAAATGAATTTTGCGCGGCCGTCTAAAGTGTATGTTTTACAATTTCTTTTCAAGCTCCAAACTTTTGTCATCCGCAATCCTTCCAATGCTTCCGCAAGCCTTTGTCATCTCTCACGAGTGTCCCGCGACCTACAAAACAACCAAAAATAACCAAAGTAAACTATATTCCAACCAAAACTAATATCTACAAAATATAGTGATTAGAACGAGTCAAATACATGAAATATGACCAAAACAAACGCTAAAAACATTCTAAATAATGCCTAAATATGCACCTAACAATAAATAGTATAAATAGAGTAAATTACTATTTTGCCCTATGTGGTTTCGGCTTAATCTTTTAAAAATGAAATATTAACATATAAATCATTGAATCATTATTTATTTTGGCTCTTGACGTTAACTTTATTAACTTTATTCTGTTTAGTGTGAGAGTATTTTGGTCTTTACCGTTGCCGGGTCGCTAGCTTAGGAAATGAAATCACTTTTGCGGTCAGGGGTACCGTGTAATTACCCTTTTTTTTTGTCTTTAAAAACTCCAGGGTTGTTTTTTAAGTTATAAAATCTTTATATACTTAATGGGCTATTTGTGTACATACATAAATTACCAATATAACACCGTAAAATTTTGAAACTTGAAACAACATCAACATCAACAACAACAAATCTCACTTTGTGGAACCAATTGGTCCGTACTTCTTTTAAGAAATTTTTATGCGAAACTGTTGCGCAACATTTATGTTAACCTCGTAAAACCATAGATGTGTTATTGGTTGCGTGTCCCGTGTGAATATCTGTATATACATAAAACTACAATGACTTCAGAATATGCTTAGATGAGATTTTGATGACCTAATATATCTCATCGGATTGGGAACTAAACTAATCGGGAACGACATAAATAATCTAACTAAAGGAAATAACCGAAAAACATAAAACACTCATCAAAGTAGCTAAAATATAAATCTTAAAATCTAAACCCAAAATTAATCCTTAAAGCTAAACAATAATAGGTAAAACAAAATAAATAAAAAAAAGTTACGACAAAAACGTTAAGTAAAAAAATAAATTAAATACCAATATAGATAAAATAAAAATCTTAAAATATAATCCAAAACTAATCCTTAAAGTTAAAAAAAATAGCTAATACATAAAAAAATTGAATAAAACAAAATAAAACCAGTGGAAATAACGTTAACTAAGTTAAAAATCGATACATATAGCAATAGTCATGGTGTAGGACGCTGGTAATTACATTGTGTTTGGAAGCTTTGGTCTCGGGTTCGAAACCCTTAAGCAGCGCGTTTTTTTTCTTTTTTATAAGGGTTGCAATGCATAGGATTGGAGGGTGTAGGTGTTCCCCACCCAAAATTAAATCAAGATGATCCAAGGGTCAAGAATTGTTCCCTAGTTCCCCGGTAAAAAAGGGGTTCCCTATTGAACTTTTCCCTATATATATATATATATATATATATATATATATATATATATATATTGTCATAAATTGAAACGGACTCATGACTGACATGTAATATGTGGTTTATAATGAGAAATGAAGTACATGTAGATGCGTCTACTATCTTCAATGTAGATGCATTTTAGCACGAAACGATTACACAACTATTCTAAGACAAATACAAATTATGAACGTCTTCACCCATGCTTGCTCGTGATGATGCTCGATATCTTCACTCGCTTATATTTGGAAAGTGACATCTTCAAATAACCCCAACAGTACTCCCCCTAAGATGACACTTCACAAATCTGACATATCAGCTTAAATCTTCAGGTGGCGAGTATAGAGAGCAACTTAAAGTTTTGGTATGCATTATCTTCAAGAGGACCCAACAGTACTCCCCCTAAGATGCTGCTGCCAAAACTCTGTCTTTCAACAAGCAATCTGCATCCTTCTCTCCCTTTTGAGTAACATCAGAGGTTATGGAAAGAAATAAGCAGAGAGTAGATTCCGGTGAATCTATATATCAACAACGGGATCTTCTTCAACGGTTGAAGTAGAATGCGAAGACTTCTTTGACTTAGAATACTCCCCCTCAACTTTTGCTTTAGAGGTTAACGGGATCTGTGTATGAGATATTAAGAGGAGGATTCTTAACACTCAGCAATCTGACTTGGAGATCTTTGGACTGGAATCAGGTTTGAACAGGAACATCTTCAAGTCGCGTGGAAGCTTGTTCTGCATTGGAAACTGTTCCTGCAACTCAAAGAAAAACATTAAAACTCAGGCAATAATGTGCATTTATCATCAATGTAAAGATTAAGTTCTCAATCGGATGAGATATTGCTTAATGAACAACTTCTACTTGAATAACATATGTTAATCTGCCAACACAAAAGAAAAAGATTAAAATGACAATCTTTTTGGTGTTTTTGAATTTTTCAATGTTTTTGATATTTTTGTAACTTTCTATTAACATTTATGAATCTATAACCTGCAATGAGATCATACCAGCAATTTATCCAACACATGTTTTTCAGTTTTGAGAATAGACATTTGAATTGTGAAGTAATTGAGTGATGAATTGTTGAACAAATCAATTAGCTCGAAGTGACACACTTACTTTTTCTATTCTTAATGATCAATTAGGTTGATTAAGAATAAGTTTTGAGTGACCCATACCTTGCACATTAGAAAGTTATACACTTCATCTAAATAACCCGAGAACAACACAACACGTCAGGTCATTTACAATCATAAACAGTGTGGAATTTGGGTTCTATTTGGATTTGGTCCACTTTGGGACTTCTTTTGAATTCCTTTTTGGAATTTTTCTTTTTGCCTATGTTCCCCTTGGGAATCTTCTGAATTCCATTTTGGAATACGTTTGGTGATGGTCCACATTTGGGACTCTTTTTGTTCCATCTTTGGGAATCTTTTGCTGCACCTTGAAGCTCAAAAGAGACTTCATGTGAGACTTCAGGTCTGTGGATACCACAACAAAGAAGCTCACGATGCGGTTCATCACACTGAATAGATTGCATCGTTACCCGATGTAATTTGGATGCTTCACGAGATATCTATTTGATTTGTATTGACAATACATATGCACTAAATATGTTTCAACCACAATGACTCATTAGAATTTAGTTAAATCATCAAAGAATATACTTGTTCAGTATAATTGTCTGAGCCGTCTCGCACACCAATTTTCACGCTTCGGTCTTTATTGTTTTTTAAAATGATGCGTTGAGTAACTCTAGTGTACTATCAATTCTCATGTACGTGAAAGTAGATTCAACATATTTTTGGATTTTTCTGGTTTTATCATGTTTTTTTTAATAATGATTTCTCCCCCTAAACTTTTAAATTTCTTGGAAAATTGAAAGTTAAATGAAAAGAAAATGGCAGATATGTTATCAACGTATGAAGAGTGCATGCAATATACTTAATCTAAATAGACGAAATGAAACATCAGTTGTTTCTTGCACAGCCATCATTGTTTGATTTTTGAAAATGTTTTTAAAAATTCCTGCAATGATTCCTTTTTGTTTCCAACTCCATTTGATGTCAGTTGCATCGAAGACATCATGAACAAGATTCGGTATCTTGTGATAAGGGATCAGCCACAGTCTTCTTTTCTTTGTTTGACCGGCCTCCATAACTGTCCCTAACACACTAACAAATCAGTTAGAGGTAATGACCCAAACCATTTCGGTTTTGGGTCGTCCAAATTCATCAACATAAGAGATATTCTCATAAGTGCAAGGAATACCTTCAGGTGGTGGTTCTGATGATACAATGTAATTTGTACCTTCATCTTCTTTCATGGATTGTTTGTCAAAAGAGTAATTATAGTCATTTTCAAACAGATTATGAATTCCTTTTAAAAACAAGTTTTGTTGACTATATTTCTTATTCAAAGATTGATTCACTGTTGGAATCATTTTATCCTTTAAATCATGATATTCCTTTTTGTTTTTGAAAAACTTTGGTGTCCATGAATCATTGACATGTTGATTTTCATCAAAAGAATGTCTATGATGAGATCTTTTAAAGTTAGAAAAATACATGGAAGGGTATGCACATGATGAACTTCTTTGGACTGACCTTCTCGGCTTGTAGTAGCCCTCAGATGTGTTGTGATTTACCATGTCACAGAAGGAACAGTACTTGTTGTAGTAACATTCCATTGTGTCGTGGTTGTACATCTGACAGTTGGTGCAGTACTTGTTGTAGCAGCATTCCGTTGTCGTGTGATTGTACATCTCACATATCTCGCAGTACTTCTGATGAGCCTTGAAGGGAGATTTCTTTCTTTGCTGTTGAGAAGCTTTTGCAGTTGAACCTTTTTCTTGATGAGGAGCTTTGACCTCTGAATCTTGTTGAAGCTTGATTGAAGAAGCTGGAGTCTTGAACATGTTTGCTTTTGAACCATATGGAAAGACACCTTGACTGTAGATACAATCTGAAATATGATGAGTTTCAGAGTCACAGATTAAATAGTATACGTCACTGTTTGAATCACTCGGGGATTCGGAATCTTGAGACTTTGGAGTAGAAGGAGTCTGTGGTGTAGAATCAGATGAAGCGCCCTTTGTCTTGTTCTTCTTGGCTTTGCTCTTCTTTCTTCTAACCTTCTTCTTCTTCTTCGACTGAAACTCTTGTGTCTTTTCTTCTTCTTCTTCTTGAGAAGATAGTGATCCAACAATTCCGGTTGGCACTAATCTCTCATCTTTCTTTTCAACAGACTTCTCTTCGAGAGATGTGATTCTTTGATCAGATATTTCGTGTTGTTCTTTCAGATTTTTGTGCATGGTTTCTTCTTTCTTTAGTTTATCACAAATCCAAAGTGAATATAATTTGCACTCTTCCACTTGTTCAACACATTCTTTGGTGCACATCTTTTCTCTTTTATTTTCTTCTTGGATCACGTGTAACATGCCTGTTGACATTTTTCTTGAACTTTCAAAGTCATTTTGATAATTTTTCTGGGAAGTCATGATGGCTAAAAATGTCTAATATGAAATTTTGGAAAAGTGAAATTTTTGATTTTCCAGACTTGGGACGGGTCACTATTTGGACGGGTAACTGTTGAGACGGCTGAACAGTTGAGAAGGGTGACAATTGAGACGGGTCACTGTTTGGTCGTGTCAACAACTTGGGACGGCTGAACAGTGCTTCACCCGGTTGAACAGTGCTTCACCCGGCTGAACAGTGTCTTCACCCGGCTGAACAGGGTCTTCACCCGGCTGAATAGTGTTTTCACCCGGCTGAATAGTGTTTTTCTTCTATCACCCGGCTGAACAGTGAATTTTTCTTCTTTACCCGGCTGAATAGTAACTTCACACGGCTAAATAGTGAAAAATACTTGACCCGGCAAGACCTTGACACGGCTGAATAGTGTATCACCCGCCTGAATAGTATATCAAACTTCAGCCGACTAAACCTTGACACGACTGAACAATTGAGACGGGTCAAAGTTGTTTCAGCACTTAGAAAAAATTCTTTGAATCAATCACTCAATTCTTCAATTCTTCTTCAGATTATGATGCGTTTCTGGGCAAATATCAATCAAATCTTCAAATCTTCATATCATATTGACTTTTCAAAGTCAAAATTGTGATGAACACTAGATCAATTCTTCAATTTTTGTTGTTTTTGTTCAATTCAATACTTGTATTAGCTTAGGAATGATGTTTCTAACACTCCTTCAAAGTTTTTCTACCTTGAATCAAGCTAAATCTCACTCAGATCCAAATTTTTTATGAAGAACACAACAAGTGGGTTTTAACAAAAATGACAAAATATGGATTGAAATCAACAAATCTGAATGGTTTGATCACAAACGAAGCTTAGGATAGTGATTTCTAACATATCTCAATCATCAATTTCTTAATATCATCAACAATTTCCAGATTTCAAAATTGAGCAGTTAATATGACGAACATGAACAATTTCTTCAAAAACTCAATCAAATCTTCACCAATTGATCTCAAACTTTGCAGTTCTTTACACAAACATGAATTAAAGCTAATGGTAGCTAAAATTCCATCAATAACAACAACAATCAAAGATCACCCAACAGCTCTGATACCAATTGATAGGTCGAGATGAACCGAGCTTGGATCTAGATCTGAGATTGTTTGGGTATGTTGTTTGCAATCAGTGATGCGGAATCTCACTGATCACGTATTGATGCTTGAATGTTCATGAAGATCAATGCAAAGTATAATGAAGATGATGATAATATGAATAGGTGAATTGTATTAGATCAATGGAGAGGTTACAAGGGATATGAAATGAAATGCGGGCAACTCTGTTTAACAAATGACCTAGATGATGGTATTTATAGTCCATACCATTCACCTTACATTTCAACCTAAACACGTGCATTTAAGCACAAACGCGCATTTAAGCACCAAACGATTACACAAATATTCTAAGACAAATACAAATTATGAACGTCTTCACCCATGCTTGCTCGTGATGATGCTCGATATCTTCACTCGCTTATATTTGGAAAGTGACATCTTCAAATAACCCCAACATTTTGTATGTTTGAGAAACATACATATGAGACATTCTCAAATACTGCAGATTTGAGATGATGATTTGTCTAAACCGTGAAATGAAATTCTTGTTGGAATGTATGTGATGTTGGTTCTTAGGGCTGTGAAAATCAGAATGATGCATCTTCTGTTCACATGCTAGAGTATTGTAGTCTAAAGCATGCTAGACTAGTACTTATTAATTATGGTGCTCTATGGAGACTAATTAACATGAAACATTCACATACATATCATAAGAATTAGTTGCGGAAACAAATCAAATGATGACTTTCATTCAATATAAGGAAATAATATAACTTGAGAAGAACTCAAGTCTCTAGGTTTATCCCAGATGAGAAACTTAGATTTAAGTTTCAAAAGGTTAATGAAAAACTTATGGCCTAGGTAAAAAGTTCATGACTAAGGCATGTGTTGCTATAGTTAACTCAAAAGCTCATCTAAAGCTTTGTAGTTTGCCTTAGTTAACTCAAAAGCTTATCTAAGCTTTGTAGTTGTCAATTTAGCATTCATGAACTCCGTGATACAAAGATAAGGTCGTGATCAGATCATGATCATCAACTTGGTGTCATAAGTTAAGTCACAACTTGATCAAATGGCAAGAAATGTGGGGGGAGAAGCCATTTAAGAAACAATCCTTTTTGTATGTGAAAATGGTAATTGATCCGAAAGTTGATTGATGTTACCCAATACCATTTAAATGTGGGGGTTACTTGCATTCGATATAAGAATGTGGAATGTTTAGCAATATGGATTTTATAATCCAAGTTAATATTGCAAACATGTGAATGTCAATGTATTAGTTAATGATCTATTGACCAAAGGCATATAGTGAAGATCTATTCACTTAAATTGCATTTTGGTGGTCACTAAAATTGCCTTTTGGCATAGTGAAGATGTGTTCACTTAAATTGCATATTGGTGTTCACTTAAATTGCATATTGTATTTTCAAAACCAAATCTCTTTCGTTTCTCGACAGTGAAGTAAGACCAAGCTCATGAGCTTATTATCTCAGGTCGGAACAAGTTGATAGGATCCCCCTTTTTACGTCCCCATGCCGCCTGTGTGGTGACATGGGGCCGAAAAAAGGAAAGAGAGGGATGGGGTTTCTCTCGCTTTTGGCATAGTGGGCCCCCGGTGGGGGGCTCGCTAAAACTAATGGCCTACAGTTATAGTCTTTAAAAGTGATAATATGCAAGGTTAATTTAAGAGTTAAACCACAGACGGACAACCAATCTCGATTGTAAACTATTGTGACTTAACGAAGTCAAATAAAATAGCTTGGATTCAAGAACCTGAGGGTTAATGTGAGATTGAGTTGTGGAATGAGACTAAAGCCTATGAAAAGCTAAGTTTATATGAAGGAAACCTAACTCGGTTGACTGGAGATCCCAAGATCCGAGTTCAATAGGATAACCTACTTGTATGAATTGGTAAGGTCATTGTGGCGGGTTAACTAAGAAAGAAGAGTTAACTGATAAAACGTCCACGTCTTTTAAAAGAGAGTCTACTACAAGGATCTAGTAATCTTCCTAGTCCATTCCTAAAGGTGACAAGTACGAGGCTAAGCCTATGGATTTTAATGACTCGACTAATGTAGTCACATGTGATGAATCACCTATGTTAGAGAGAAGTGGGGTCGCTTCGAATGGAATTGGAGGGCACAATTCCTAGAGCTGTCGCAGAACCAGGAAAATGTTCATGACCATAACGAACATAACTATGAGGACTTGACTTTGTTAGGGAGAGTCTTGTGTGAAGCGTATTATCGGAATGATGTTTTTATTTGAGATCGACCTCTATTTATGTGGGGGATTGTTGGATATTTTTGTAAATGAGAGGTCAACTCTCAAGTAGTCGGTTGGTAACCGAATGCAGCTCCGAAAACTCGAGGCTGCCGTTACTGTAACCCGAACCGGTTTTGAGACATCTAGAAGAGACTTTTGCAATTGTCATTAGTTGCAAGACAATTTGCAATTGTCATTAGTTGCAAGACATTTTGCAATCTTTTGCCCATAAAGATAACAACCAAAACATGGCAACAATGGTAGAGCTTGAATCAACACAAAAAAAAAACGAGTTCAACAAGACACAAACAATATCGATCATCTCATCTACATCGTCTCCTCCGGTTTATTTTCAAGCAAGTCTTCAAGTCCGGCAGTACGCTGCTTTTATCCGGTGTACCCTGGGAACAGATGACGAATCTATTTAAGGGAATTGTGTTAAACATAAGCCCGGATCTTTCTTTCTAATATCTGTTTTGCAGGATTATCAATCTCGTTGTTGTTACCGTCATGCCCTCTGCTATATCATTGACGCTTTACTAACCACAACAGTTTGTATCATCAGTAAAGTGTTCTTTACATGTATACCTGATTTTGTTTTGTACACGGTAATGTACTAGTGAATTTCCCATGTATAACGAGAGTATCGTTATTATATTCAGTTGATTATTTTAATAAAAGTGAACTTATTTCCAACATTAATATGATCAAATACCCCTAAGTTCATCAGGAACACAAACCCTAATTCTCAAATTAAATCCATATGGATAAATGAATCATGAAATTGATGGATAACTCTAGATCAGAACAAAATAAGTAGCATTTTATATGGATTATCTTTCTTGATTTCACTCGAATTGAATCCGAAAAAATGAAGAACACGAGCGACAGGTTAGGATTCAAACTGATAGCTAGAAGATGTTAAAATGGAATTCAATCTCCAGAAACACTCTTGATGATGTGACGAATAAAAGCCCCAATGAAACTTTTAAATAGAAATAGGAACCAATTATGAAATTTAGAGTTTTAGGTACGAGTACAAAAGGAATCAAATACTGAATTTTTATGATATTTTGTTAAAATTGAGGTGTTAGGGAGGGAAAGAGAATAATGGAGACTGTTTTAAGGCAGTTGAATTGAGTTATTTGAGTGGAAAATAGTCGGACAGTTTTGGTTTTGATTAGGTGTTATTTAGGCAACTAAAGCTCAATTAAACGTCATTGACAGATTCTAATCACCACAAGGATCGTTCCAGTTGATTTTCATTGCGTAAAATTAGTGTTTTGCTCGATTGGAATTAATGGGTTATGGCTAAAACGACGTCGGTAACTAATTTGGATCAAACAAGTTCCAAGGTGCGTTAAACTTTGATTAAAAGTGACCATGGGTTTGAACCTCTCTCAGAAATAGTTTAACGCGATTATATTGACCAAAACACAAAAAATGGTGTATATGGGGTGGTCGGAGCTCGGCCGAAGTTGCCGGAGCTCCTGCCGAAAAAACGGGTTTAGTCAAGGGAGGGGGTTTGGGTTTAAAAAATGTTACAGTTCTGGCCCTTGAAGTTTTGAGTGTTATTTAAATTAGGTTTTAAGTTTTAATATTGGTTTTAAAATTGACATTTTTAGCAAAAAATTAAGTTGTATATATTTTAACTAACCAACTTAACTACGTTATCCCGTAACTTTCATATAATTGACGATTTTGAATGATTATATTGCAGTTGCCGTTAAATGATTATTTTGAGACTTAATAGTATTTATCTTTAATAAAATTTATAAATATTTTTATAACGTACAATTTATATATTTACTTTGGAGTTTTAATAGTTGTATTTAATATTTAACTAGTAGACGTTATATACTAATTCGGTCGTTATATTAAAGACGAGAAATAATACTAAGTCCGACATATTCATTTTAATTAACAACAAACGTTACATTTTCAGGAATTTAACTATGGATACAATAAATGATTGATAGCTTTGGGTTCGAGTCAGGCATTCGGGTTCGGATTTGGGGCATATGTCACAGCTATTCCCAAGATTTAAAATTACGGATTTCAGTCGGAGTCTTTGGAGAATTCCATTTAATCACGGCTTCAACTCTAGCTGGGTCCACCATAATCCCATTTGGATTTATAACATGACCCAAAATTGCACTTCACACAGCCAGAATGCACACATTGAAAACTTTACATATAACTTTTCCTTTCTTAAGATCTCCAATACTTCTTTTATATGACAGGCATGATCACCTTCGTTCTTAGATTAAATTAAGATATCATCTATGAAAACAATTACTGATATGTCCAATATGGGTCGACATACCCGATTCATTAAGTCCATAAATGTTGCAGGGGCATTAGTTAATCCAAATGACATAACCAGATATTCGTAGTGCCGATACCGTGTTGG
This sequence comes from Tagetes erecta, assembly GCA_030867185.1. Classification (NCBI taxonomy): domain Eukaryota; kingdom Viridiplantae; phylum Streptophyta; class Magnoliopsida; order Asterales; family Asteraceae; genus Tagetes; species Tagetes erecta. The sequence goes on from CM061488.1 coordinate 57,172,452, forward strand.
AATGCTGTCTTCGGAATCTCTTGCGCTCTTACTTTCAACTGATGATAGCCAGACCTGAGATCTATTCTTGAGAACCAACTTGCACCTTGCAATAGGTCGAACAAATCATCTATCCTTGGCAATGGATATTGGTTCTTCACTGTCAACTTGTTTAACTCCCTATAATCAATACACATTTCCATGCTACCATCTTTCTTCTTCACAACAACACTGGAGCTCCCCATGGAGAAATACTCGATCTAATGAAACCCTTATCAAGAAGTTCTTGTAGTTGAGTCTTCAGTTCTTTCATTTCAGACGGAGCCAGACGATATGGCGCTTTTGCAACTAGTTGAGCTACAGGCAACAAATCAATCTGGAATTCTATCTCTCGATCAAGTGGTACCCCCGGTAAATCATTAGGGAAAACATCAGGAAAATCGCATACCACTAACACACTTGTCAACTCTGATTCCTTACCCTTAACATCTTTAACATAAGCTAGGTACACTTTGCACCCTTGCTTCATACATTTTTCGGCTTTAACCATAGAAATGACCCTGGGAATTCTACAATCTTGATCACCGTAAATCTTTACCATGTTACCATCTGGAGCCGTTAATTGGATTAACTTTTGTTGAAAAACTATTCTAGCATCATAGGCAGCTAACCAATCCCTTCCCAACACAACATCGAAACCCCATAAGGTCATGACATATAATTTCACAGGAAAACGATGACCTCCTATCACTATCTGACAGTCTTCTAACTCTGTTGTTATTTTAATGGACTTACCATCGGCAGTTTCTACCTCAAAGGTTTGTTCTACACCCCTAAAATTATTATGCAATGCAACACAAAATGATGCGGATATAAAACATCTACTTGCACCAGAATCAAATAACACATAAGAACAAACATCATTAATTAGAAACATACCTGACACCACGTTAGGGTCCTTCCTTGCTTCCTACTTGTTCATGGAGAAAGCCCTTGCTGAAGCCTTGGACTTATCATTACCCTTCTTACATTCCCAGCTTATATGACCCGAACCCCTACATTGAAAGTATTTGACCGACTCTCGACATTCCCTAGAAAAATGAGCCGTCTTTCCACATTTGTAGCACTTAGCTGGACCCCATTTACATGCCCCAAGATGTTGCTTTCCCCAGTTCCCACAGTTTTTCTTATCCCTAGATTCCTTGACCACAACCTGCTTTATCTCAACCCTAGGTTTCTAGTTACCAGCTTGGTAGTTACCATTCCCACACCTTTTACCATTGTTGTTCCAGTTCTTCTTATTATCACTTACAAACACCGTCCTCTGATGATCATACAATCTTCCACTAAGGTCTAATGCCGACCTAAAGGTTCCGGGTTTTGCAGTGACCATATCCCTTCGAATATCTAAAGGCAATCCTTGGATGTACCTCTTAACTCTTTTTGATTCGGGAGTGACCAAATCAGGCACCAGACGTGCCATCTCATTGAACTTGGTAGTGTACTACTTGTGCGACATGTTCCCAGCTTCCAAGCTTAGGAATTCCAACTCAATCTTATCCAGCTTCCTTTCTAGGCAATACTCCTCAACAACCAACCTTTGCATCTCAGACCACTTCATCCTTTGAACAACCTTTTCCCCAATAGCATCAAATTTTATCCCACCAAGCCGGTGCTGGACCCACAAGAGAATGAGCAGCAAACTTCACCTTCTGATTTTCCCTACATTCACTGATCTTTTACACAACCTCCATTTCCCTAACCCAATGCTGAGCATCATGAACACTACCGTTATCGTCGAAAGTTGGGGGCTTGCATCTTGAAAAAGACCCGTAGTTACACCACTTCACAATCTCTTCAGCTTAAGAATTGTAAGAATTATCACCCTCATACTCGTCCTCCTTATCACTCCCTTCGTCCTCAACTTCCTTCTTTTTGTTAACCTTCTTCTTCCCCCCTCCTTAATATTTTCAACCACTTTATCAAATAGAGTAGGAATCACATCAGCCAAATTCTGATTCACTTCATGAGCTATCACTTCATGAGCTATCACTTCCTTCACCGTTTTCTTTAGCTTTCCTTGCTCAGCAGAAGGCTCCTCAGCTTCACTCTCAGACTCAATTGGTTTCTCCAAAGGCTTCTTTTTCGGCTTCCCAACTTGCTTCTTTGCTTTGCTTTTCCCAAATGGTAGGGTGCTTTGCTCAAATAATGATCGGCCATCACTTGCAGCAAATATTTGTAACGCAATCACAAACACAATCTCGAGATTTCTCATTAGATCATTTCATTTAACAAGATAAACCTGTGTTTATCTGTGCATGAAAACAAGCGAACCCATGTCCGTTTGTGTGTGCAATTTCCCGTGCAATGCATGTGAGAATAAAATCATTTCAATAGAATAATATGAAAGACTTGAAAAATAATTTGAAAATGAAAAATCTTTTTGGATTTTTTAAATAAAATTTCTATAAGTTAATAAAATCAAATGAAATATCTTTCACTACCTAACAATAGAAATAGTGTAGAATCTTTTTTATTAAATTTTAAATATTTTTTTTTAAATTGTAGAACTAAGAACTAATTCAATCATGGGATCACATTCTCAAGATACACTAAAGCACATAGATGTAGTTAAACATCGACAAGCTGTGAGATCATACTAATATAGAGTCTAATCAACTTAATTGATACTTGCAATGAGATCCATACCAGTCAATTGACTTCACACAAAATAAAAGAAAGTTTTGAATAGACATAGACAATATTTCAAAGTGGATGATGGGCTTTTAACTTCAAACACACTTACTTTTTCAAACACTTGGTGATTTTTATCATGTGTTGTTTGAATTAAGTATGACAAATATATGACCCATACCAACACTAGGTGATTTTTATCTGAACGGTTTAATGTATTTCCAGCCTTAGTTAAATAGCCACCGGAGGCAGTTGATTTTTGGTGCAGGAAAGACGTCGAGAAATGTATAGTTTCGCACAGATCTGGATGGTTTCGCAAGTTTCAAGATCTGAAAGATCTAGTTTCACAAGGTAGTTTCGCACTTTCGCATAGACCCAAGATCTAGTTTCGCAATATTTTTGAAACAATACTTTCGCAATTAATTTTTTAACTTCCGTTCAGATAATTTCGCAAGATGCAGACTTGAAGATTTGTAGAACACGAGGAACACACACACAACTTTGTGTGAGAGAAACTTTCAGATCTTAAAATTTTCTTCTATTTTCTTGTAGATTTGAGCTTGTAGATTACAAATATGTTGTTGTTTTGCTGAGATTTGATGTTTGTTACTATAGATCTGATTGATTTTGAAATCAGATCTGGTTTATCTCTCTATAAACCCACCAGATCTATTTTCTCTATCTAAAACCCCTTCTTACTTTTTCAAAATCACTAACAAATTTTCAAAAAAACATTACTCGATTGAATCTCTATTAGGCTCTGATACCATATTGTTGGTTCCAATCAGCTTTGAATCATGTAATTTGATGAAGATTTGGATCTATTTGGAAATAATATGCATAAAATAGATGAACACATGAAGAACACTTTAATAAAATCCAATTTGATCTATATTGATTGCATCAGATTTTGTTTACATGGAAACTTTCTCAATCTATCTTATTCAAGCTCTCTAAACCCTAATTGCCATTTACTATTTCTAGCCTAATGACACTTTGGATTAATGACAATTAGGACCCTAGACTAAGACTAAAACATAACAAATAGAAATAATACAAATAAAACCCTAATGTTTAGTCTAATATATATTTTGTCATAACGACAAGATATATATTTTACATAAAATACTAAAACAAAGAAAAAGATTAAATATATTTTGTTAAGTCAAAATATATTTATTAACTATAAAACTCCGTCATCTTCAACGTCTTGTCTCTAATCTTCATCCTGAACGTGTCGTGTTGACTTTTGCGTTGACATTGACCGTTGATGTTGACTTTTGTTGAATTTGACTATGTTGATAATATTAGACTAAACTTCAGGTCCAACAATGTTGTTTGGTTTCATGAGATATCAGAGAATTGATAACATGTGAAGCAATATTAGGAGATACAACAGATCCACCAATATGATCATCAGCTTCATCATCTGACTGTGCCTCGGATTCTGCTTCAGTCGTAGCAACTTCTTGGGCGATGTTAACTACATCCAGATCCTCAATCATTACATTCACATCAACGTTTTCAACTTGTCCTACAACAAGTTCATCATTTCCATCATCATCTCTGTCATCACCATCATCATCATCATTCTGATTGTCATCATTATCATCATTCTGATTATCTTCTTCATTGCAATTCTGATTATCTTCTTCATTGCCATTATCATCATGATTATTATCCTGATTATTATCTTGATTACCATCCTCAGATTCTTCAACTTCAAGTAGTGCATCAGGGATGTTGTCAATAAAATCCAAGGGATTTATTGGCTCATCCTATGATATGTGAAGATATTCAGCACCTACTTCTACTTCATTAGTTGCTACATCTTGCATGTAGTCAAATAGAGCGACATTCTAAGCACCAGAAACTAAACTCAGCTTTCTATAGGTTAACTCAGACATGTCCTCAGTTTCACATTGATCACCAAATACACCTTCTTCTTTTATCAATGGAAAGGCTTCGTTGATAACAAGTTGCAAACGTGACACCCCGCCCGGCGGCGGAAACAATGGGCTGTCATATGAATTGGATATCAATAGTAAGCAAAACACATGGTAATTATTTATTAACCCTAGTAATGATTAATACGTTTCGAATGAGAGTCTTAAATAGAAACGACAAAAGTAATAAAACATAAACAATAATTGCAATTGTCTTTATTATTTAACTCGGTCCAAGGCAATCCTAAGTCTCGGCAAAGTAGCAAAATAATATCAAGCATCAATTGAAATATGTAAAAATAAAGTTAAGTATTTAAAGCTAGTGAGTAACCATAAATTGATACGTAATAATATAGAAATCGAGATCATCATAATATGTTGCGCAATCTTACATGCATAGCTATTTCATATCATTCTCGACCATGACACCTTGAACACACATTAAAAACCATAATTGTATAGCAACTTGTAATCATTTATCATGAGAACCAACTCATGTTATTAATTAAAGATAACCATTCTAGCAACCGTCACGTAACCGTCTCGATATAAGTTATCAATAATTATTTAAGCATCTAAGGGACGTAGCAACATAGCATAGCAACTTGTATCATCGTATAACAACTTATACATTAAATAGCAATTTGTAACATTGAATGACCGGTTTTAAATCACCTATTTTGAAATACATGTAGGTGGGTTTGTCAAAACATTATCATTAACATTGTACCTGTGGGATTACTAAGTAATAGTACTACTTTAAACTACCACATAAGGATTGCATCTTGTCGTGAGTCAAGAATAACACATTTTATGATTTCTTTTGGAAAACAAATAGAAAACTGAAAAACATTGTATAGTAATTGAACATATTTCAACCCCAAAATGTAAAAGTAAAAAGGGGAGTGAATTTACTCACATTGAAATGCAAATATAATCGAATCGTTAGAAACACATCTAAAGAGAACCGAGGTTGCCCAAATATTAGTGCCACCTAATTAATTGGGAAAAACCCTAACTTAGAAACGAAACAATAGTAACAAGAATAAAAAATCCGAGATCTAGGGTTTCGGATTTGGGATTTAGGGTTTTAGATTATAAATTGGGAATTAGGGATTTAAAATACAAATTTGGGAAGTAGGGTTTTAAAATACAAATTTGGGAATTAGGGTTTTAAAATACAAATTGGGATTTAAGGTTTTAAAGTACGAAATGAGATTTAGGTACGAAACGTAATTGTATTTTCGTAATTAAATATATATATTTTATAAGTATTTCTTTTTTGTATTTTACTTTAAATATTTGTACAATTCAAATACTTATAAACATGTAACTTTGTTATTTGAATCTAGAAACCATAAGTTTTAAAATCCTTAAAATATATTTAATATATATTTGTATAAGTACTAATAGCCATGAAGCATTATTTATATGTTTTTATGCTTTTTAAAACTATTTTTAACTTAAAATACATTATTTAGGGAATTAGAAATGTAGTTTTAATGTTTATAATAGTTAAAATATAAAAATTAAAGAAAAGGGCAGTGGTACTCGAACCCGGGGCAATACGCCCATAATCCAGTGACTTAACCACCGAACAAGAAGCCTTTTTTTGTTACTAAACCTATTTTAATTTTTTTTATCTTCTATTAAAAAAACAAAACCCATATTCAACATAAACCCTAGAACAAAATCCATCAAATTGATCTTGATTTAACAAACACAAACATAATTGAATGTAGGATTCTTAATCGTGACGGGAAATAGATCATTTTAACATAAAGATCTTACTTGGATTTAATGGATTGGAACAGATTCGATTGAAGAACACAAACACGACGGGTCAAGATCAAATAGGTATGCAGAGGTAGTTAGAATTCGATTCTTCTTGTAGAAACAATCCTTGTGATGCAACAATGGAAAGCCCTAAAACAATTTTGAGTTAGAATGATGTTTGGATGGTAATTGAAGACGAAACAGAGTTGAGAAAAAGTTTGATCACTTACAGATTTGAGGGGATGCTTGCGAGAAATTGGAACACCAGAGAGCATAAACGAGTAATGGGAGCGTGTATGTTGATGGAATTTGGTTTAATTGTGAAGTTTGGATTCGTTTTTGGTATGTAATTTCGGGTTGACAAAATTAGCTCAATATACGCGTTAATAAAGTTGTAAACGTGTATAAGGGTTTCGAAATTGGTCAAAGGCAGATTAGGAAGGTTTTGATTGATTTAAAAATGGTAAAAACGCGTGATAAGGGGCGCCGGAGTTCGGTTTTTGGCCGGAAAGGTGGCCGGTGATGGTACTAGAATCACGGAGTTGGGGGGGATTAGTTTGGGTTAATAAAAAGTTACACAAACAGCCCTTCATGCTTCAATTGTCATATATAGTGTCTTTTATTTAGGTTATCATTTATAATGCTAATATAAGTTTACATGGAAATAGAAGGTAAACGGGCAACATGCTGCGCCGCTAACCCTTTTTGGATAGCAAAACCAAGTCGTTTAAACACTACATTCATAGACCTTGGGGTCATAACAAAACTATGTATAACCCGTTGGACTCGATTAAGTACCTCCACAACCTCAGGTGCAAGAAACCAAAGGTGTCAAACGCAAATGGAACGAATACGTGTTGGTTGACAATGCATGCTTTCTCGTGTTTAGCCACTTTGCAAGAAGCAGCTTTTAAAGCAGCTTGACCCACCCTGAAAACAACTTTTCCCAAGCCCACTAGTGGGGAAACACATGTTAAGTCCACACATGCATGTTTACCTCCTGTCCATCCAAATATCAAAATATCAGCCGATCTAAGTGTAGATCTACCTTCCGACAGGTCAGTCAAGAAATTCACAGGTGCTTCTTTCTTAACCGAAACCCCGGCTCGCCTGAATATGTCAAAAAGAACATCCCTCATTAAGTCATGTCGGTACTTAAACCCTGGAAGCTCTCTACAATGTACTGCATGCTCCCCGAATGAGTCCAAACACCCCTTGCGACAAATAGGACATATCTCATCATTTGGAAAAATGGGAACCATTAGGCGGTACTTAAGAATAGTTTTAAATGTTACAATATTTGCCCAAAGTTAGTTTATAGGTTTAATTAACTAACTAACTTAACCGAGTTGAGACATAATTCTTATACAAGTGACGTTTTTATATTTTAGCTCGTTTGGGAAGTTAATTGACTATTTCAGGAGTTAGAAACAATTTGGTTTAACAAATTGTTTTGTAAGATTACTTTTATAGACAATATATATATATATATTTGAGATATAATTTATTACATCTTAGTAACTAGTTGGTAACAGTAGATATTTTGGCGAGGTAAATACGATTGATTAAATAAAGATAAGAATAACGTAAAGTCCAATGTATTTATTCATAATAATGACGAACATTACATTTTAAAGAAATAAATACGATTACATGTAAAAGATAAACAACTTCGGGTTCGAGTCGGGCGTCCGGATTTGGGTTCGGGGCAGATGTCACAGCAAAAATATCGGATACATGAGAAATTTGAACCTACTACCTTTCACTATATTGAAAATGAATCCATTGAGAATTCATTTTGCCATGTTGAACCTCCTATTCATGGCTATAGAAACAATTGGTGAAGCAATCACAGAAGGGAAATAATCAAAACATGCACTCCTTCTGGATAGGCAATGTTATATAACATAGCATAGCAATTTCCAATGTTTGTACAACCTTGCTATGATGATTTTTGCTTTGTGAAAACATTTGGATGTCCCATTGATATATAACATTGTTGACACTATTGAATAGTAAAGTCATCTACATCACTTGGTTCATTGTCTTCCAGCCTTAATACTTCGCTAATAGATTGTTCTGAAACGACAATCTCCGGCTGAGCAGTGATTGATCCTCTTACCACCTTTACTCTTTCATCATTTGTGTCAACATGGGCCATTCTCCAGAATCTCTTGGTTAGTCTCTTGTAAATAACCGGCTTGGCACAAAGAGCATATGCATACTTGATCTTTAATAGAAATATGATCATCTCCTGATATCCAACAGCCTCCTATAATTGTTCATCAAGCATTCCAAACACATTATGCTTGGGCTTTAATTTCAGATTAACCATCTAAAAAACAGATACAAATGTGTTAGAAATGTTTTATATGAACAACACAAGATTTCATTTGAAAAAAATGTCTAAATGATGATATACTTGAGTGTGAAAAAGCAGGTTGTTAATTCACAAAATTCATTTGATATATATGAGTCAATCAAACATATTTAGATGTAGTTATCATGAGATTAAGCAACAATGTTAATTAGCATCAAGAAAAATTTCTGAAATCATAGTTATTTGAATAAAACAATTTTAACAACCATTTCTTGTATAACATTGAATACGTTCATTGTATTAAGATCAGATTTCAGAATTTTTGATCAAACATCTTGAATCAATGATGTTCCTGATTAACACTTTGAGTTCATCAATGGCGGATTAGGTTGAATTCAAAAATTGGTTCCGTTTTATGGATTAGATGATGATTAAACGATGAGCAAGTGTGATTTACAGTGCACTTTTATCATTAAAACAAAAAAATTTCGATTTGAGTTTTAAAATCCAAATGACGGTTCGTGTTCAAATTACTATACATCGTTAATCGATAGATTTGAGTGATATAATGATTCGTCATGTTTAAATGATGTTCGTGATGTTGTTATACCTAAATGGTGTTCGTGATGTTGTTATACCTAAATGAATACACGAGAGACGTTTTAGGAACAAGGGGTGAAATGTGTGAAAAATCAAGAGGGGTTTGAAAGGGCAGGAAAAATCATAAGTTAAAGGTTAGACATATGAACACTGTAGAGATGGTTCATCACAAAAACCCTAGTTTTTAACTTAGTCGTTTGAACATTGTTCAGACGTTTCATCCAAAAATACTACATTTTATCTCAGACGTTTGAACATTGTTCAAACGTATGAGCTTAGTCGAAACGGCTAACACTTAACCATTATCAACACACAAGACACTTGGACATTTCAACACATGAGACGTATGACAACTGTTCAGACGTATCAGACTTCCAAATCGTCTAACACATGAACTAGTTACCAAAATGAAACAACTACACCTTTGACTTCTGTTGATCAAAAATGACTGCATAGTCACTATTTACGTTTGTCCACTATTGAGACGTTTCAAGAAATACGTTTCTTCTTGTCTTCGGCGCATGACAACTGTTTGGACGTTTGACCACTATTGAGACGTTTCAAGAAAGACTTATATGAATTTGATGAAGTTTCAGACGTTTCTTCTAGTCTTGGACGCATGATCACTATTTGGACGTTTAATCCTTTGCTATGTATGCATGATCACTGTTTAGTTGTTTCGTGCTTCCAAAACGTCTAAGACTTCATTTGAAACAGCTTGCACAACCACTGTTTGGAAGTTTCATGAACAAAAGACTTGAAACATAGCAACATGACCACTAGTTGGACGTTTGGCCACTATTTAGACGTTTCATATTCTTAATTCTCAACACTGCTCCGTTTTTCAACACTCTTGGCACTGTTTGGTCGTTTCATAGAAGATTTCAACACTTCTTTGACTCCGCTCGAGTTGACTTTCAATCATTGGTCAACTTTTGACATTTTCTTCATTCTTTCATTAAATGCACCTGCAACATGACTTTATTTTCATTAGATGACATGACATTTTTATTTTTATCATAAAAATACTATTTTAATTAATAAAAGTCATATTTTAAGGTCATTTTTCACAAATTCTTTTTAATTTCTTTTCCTTTGACAATAAACATTTTGGACAACCATTTTTCCAATATCCCGAAGCATTTTTCAAAAGATTTTAATTACTTTAAACCACGCTTTATTTTAGAAACATGAGCAATACATATGCATTCATTAAAACTTATACTTTCATCCAACAATATTTTTCTTTAAATTTTCTTTAATATATTATTTCTCCCCCTAAAAGGATTGTCGAAACAACATGAATGAATCCACATGCATGTACACACAAAGTACACAAAAATTAAATACGAATGCAATGCAATGAATCTAAAGACTACAGAGATATCAAACTAAGAACTATCTAAACATGTTTGAAATTTTGAAATAGACATTTGACTTGTGTTGAATTGAGTGATGATATGAAAACTTACCAATTAGCTCGAGTTGGCACACTAACTTTTTCAATACATGATGATTGTAATACCTTAGGCAAATCCCACATCGGCCGTGGGCAGGAGAGATCTGAGATTTATAAGGGATGCCCGACCTCAAATACCAACAACGCGTTTTGGGGCTTAATGTTAGTGGATAAGTGGAGAACTCCACAGTTAAACGTGCTCGGATGACAGCAATCTCAGGATGGGTGACCATCCTAGGAAGGTTTCACCCGGGCAACCAAAAGCAAATCCGTGAACCCTAATGTAGCAAAGCGGACAATATTGGTGGTATGAGGGGCCGGATGTTACAATGATATTAAGGTTCGATTAAAATGGCTTATGTGACCCACATGCAGATATATATCAAGCTATTTCTTCTTCAAAACATACAATAATGTACTTAAACAATCTTAAACCTGGTCATTTACAATATAAGAAGGGAAGTGTTTGGGTTTTAACTTATTTGTAGAGTTCCACATTGGGAATATTTTTTTCTTTGAATTCATTTTTGGAATTATCTTTTGCTTGTGTTCCTAATTGGGAATCTTTTGAAATTCCATTTGGAATTTTCTTTGGTGCTGGTCCTTGTTAGGGCTCGTTCCATGTTTAAGATTCACTTTGTTCTTATTTTGTACAAGTTTGTACATTTTAGGGTTAATTTTGTATTTTCCCTAAATAGTGATGTATAAAGCGTGTTGCTAGTGTGTGTTAGAGAGAGATAGTCTAGATCACCAATACACTGAAGAGAGAGAAAGCGAGTGTGTGTGATTGTCTTCTCCTGCACTTTGTACTACAACGATTGTGCTTTGATCATCAATACAAGAGAATTATTTATTAATGAATTGTGTTGTTGATTGAATTGTTGTTTTCGTACTTAGATCGTTCTGATTTGTGGCAGTATCGATCCAATTGAAAATATCAATTGGTATTAAAGTTGTTGGTATTGTGTGTTCTTCGCTATTCATCAAGCAAAAACACATCAATACGGCTCAAAACATGATCTGAATGATTAGTTGTTGGTTTTTGAAAGTGATTGTGAAAAATGATAAATGTTGAGAAGAGGCGGGTATTTATATTTGAATGAGTCGGCTCAAAAATTATGTCAAATACTTTGGGACGGGTCAACATTTCAGACGGGTAAACAATTAGGCCCAAAAAGCCTTGGACGGGTCATGTTACTGTTGGGACGGGTCAACACTTTGGGACGGGTCAATATGTGAATAGACTTTTAACATGAAAAACACTTAGACGGGTCACACACTGTTGAGACGGGTCAAGCACTGTTGAGCCGTGTCAACATTCTTGGGACGGGTCAACATTTGTTTAACATGTTTCATGTTTCTTCATGTAGACATGAGTCGGGTCATGATATAGCCGTGTCACAAGATTTGGAACGACTACACCTTTGTTTTACACATCACCCGGCTGCACAATAGCTTTTTCTTTCATCACCCGGCTGTATAGTGACTTTTTCTTTCATCACCCGACTGCAAAGTGACAGCAATTACCCGGCTGCATAGGGACTTTTTCTTTCATCACCCGGCTGTATAGTGACAACACTTACCCGGCTGCATAGTGACATTGAAATTTTGTCACCCGGCCCGGCAACTTATCATTCCATCACCCGGCTGTATAGTGATAAATGATATCATCACCCGGCTTCAACACTTAGACGATTTTCTTCACTTTCTTTGTCTGTTGACTTTTTAACAGCATTTATTGCACCTGCAATCATTCTCAACACATTAATTAGACAATACATCCTTATTAGGGTTTGTGTAATTAAATATCAATCATGATCTAGGGCAACAAATTTTAACACTAAAATTCACTCAAAAATTTCCTTTTTCATTTTTCTTTGCATTACCAATATTTCTATATCCCGAAGCATTTTTTTAATAAAAAAACAAATCACAAGACTTCAGGTTTGTTTTTATCACATCCAATACATTGCTTTCATTGACCACTTGATCCTTACATTCAACACACTTATTTCAAATATTTTTGGCTTTTTGAAAATATTTTTCTTCAATTATTCTCCCCCTAAACTTGAAATTTCTTGAAATTTTTAAGTTTTCAAAGGATGTTGATGTGTCAATAAAGAATCCATATGCTTGCACACACATTAAAGTAAATACATATGCAATGCAATGAATCAATATATCGCAGTGAGATCATACCATACATCATCTGAACAGTTTTTGCAAGTTTTGAATAGACATTTGATTTATGTATGATTGAGTGATGATATGAAAACATACCAATTAGCTCGAATTGACACACTTACTTTTTTAGTATCATGATAAGATTATGGTTCGATTAAAATGACTTATGTGACCCACATGTATACATATGTCAACATATTTCCTCATCAACAACAACTTGAATGCATGTTGCACAAAAACCTGGTTACTTACAATCAGAAACAGTGTGGAATTTGGGTTCTATTTGGATTTGGTCCACTTTGGGACTTATTTTTAATTCCATTTTGGAATTTTACATTGCCTATTGTTTCCCTTGGGAATCTTCCGAATTCCTTTTTGGATTTTTTTTGGTGACGGTCCACATTTGGGACTCTTTTTGTTCCAACTTTGGGAATCTTTTGCTGCACCTTGAAGCTCAAAAGAGACTTCATGTGAGACTTCAGGTCTGTGGATACCACAACAAAGAAGCTCACGATGCAATTCATCACACTGAATAAGTTGCATCGTTACCCGATTATGTTCAAATAACATCACAAGAAGTTCATCAAAAGATATATATTTAGACACTGAATAAGATCATTAAGTTTAGATTTGTCAACAATGAACTTACTTTTTCAGTCTAATTGTCTGAGTTGTCTCGCACATCAATTAACACTTATCAGTCTTTATTATTAAAAATGATGAAACAGATAATGTCGAGTGTAACTATCTTATGACATGATTTTTCTTTTCTTTTTGCTTTTTCCTTCTTTTTGTTTTTTTCATAAAATAGAATTAATCATGGTTGATTAACCCTATGGATTGAATTAAGAATTCAAACCGTCCTGACAAGAATGATTTTGTGAAAAGGTCTGCCAGTTGTTTGTCGGTATGAACTTTAATCAAAATTATTAAACCTTTTTCAGAGTTGTCTCTGAGAAAGTGATATCGAATTTTGATATGTTTTGTTTTTGAGTGTTAAACAGGATTAGTAGTAATGAACATAGCAGCAATATTGTCTATGTAAATAGGAGTTTTGAGAAAGTTAAACCCGGAGTCATGTAGCTGGTTTTGTAACCACAAAACTTGAGAACATCCTGCAGATGCAGCGTTATACTCTGCTTCAGCTATGGATACAGAAACATTGGTCTGCTTTTTGCATTGCCATGAAACAAGTCGAGGACCCAGAAACTGACATCCACCCGTGGTTGATTTCCTGTCAAGAGCACACCCACCAAAGTCACTATCAGAATAACTATATAAATCAAAATTCCCTTCAAGGTAGCAATCAGATGCGACTCTTTAGGATCGGACTGATATCTGGCACATACACATACAGCATACATAATGTCTGGTCTTGATGCAGTAAGATACATCAATGAACCGATCATTGATCTGTAAAGTGTTTGATCAACGGATTTGCCTTTTGGATCAGGCTGGATGTTGCAGTTCACATCAGATGGAGTTCGAATAGTCTGGCAATCTTGCATCTTGAACTTTTTCAGCATCTTTTCAACAAACTTTGATTGGTCGATAAAAATTCCTTCTGCTGACTGTTTTTCATGCAATCCGAGAAAGAAAATAATCTTCCCCATAGAACTCATCTGAAATCTGGATTTCATAATCTCCTCAAACTCTTTGCACATAGATGGACTCGTTGATCCAAAGATGATATCATCAACGTATACTTGAACACATAGAAGATCTTCATTTTCTAGCTTCATGAATAAAGTAGGATCAATCTGAACTCTTGAAAACCATGTTCCAGCAAATGTCTAGATAACGTCTCGTACCAAATTCTTGGGGCTTGATGTAGACCATATAAAGCTTTGCTCAATTTGTATACACGATGTGGATACTCAGGATCCTCAAAACCTGGAGGTTGTCTGAGATACACATCATCGGTAATTGATCCATACAAAAATGCGCCTTTAACGTCCATTTGAAACACTTTGAACTTCATGAAAGAGGTATAAGCTAGAAAAACGCGAATAGCTTCAAGTCGAGCGACCAGAGCAAACACTTCTTCATAGTCGATACCTTCTTCTTGAGTGTAACCATGTGCAATAAGTCTGGCTTTATTTTTGACCACTATGCCACGTTCATTTGGCTTGTTCTTGTACAACCATTTTGTACCAATTGCATTTTCTCCTTCAGGTAAGTCGACTAATTTCCAAACTTCTTGTTTTCTGAACTGAAGTAACTCCTCTTGCATGGCTTCAATCCAACTATTATCTGACAACGCTTCTGAAATGTTCTTCGGTACCACTTGAGAAAGAAAACATGAATAAAGAAAAACATTTGCATGCTCAGTCTGACTTCTCATTGTTCTCTGATTCAAAGGACCTATAATCTGCGAGATAGGATGATTCCTATGAACTCGGTGAATTGGTATTTCGTCACCTTGTACTTGAGTCTCCAAATTAGACTGATTCAAATTCGGTAGATCTTGTAAAATTGTAGAAGTATACGGAGTGAAATTAGGAACTTGTTCTGGTGAATTGATGAAGTAGTCAAATGTTTCTGGAACAACTTCAACATTCGGATCTGATGATGGTTGATTATGAGCAGATCCACCATCATTAGGAGAATTTTGTTGATTCACATTATCTTCAAGATTGTTTGATTCCTAATCTTCTTGAGAACCAGAAGGACCCGGAGCTTCATTTGATACCACGTTATCAAGATTGTGAAATGACATGAACGGATACTCAGAATTGAGATCATTATCATCGTCATTGTCTGAATCATCACTGAAACATCCTAAGTCTCCTGATTCCTTCTTTGTCTTTCCTGAAAAATCAAATAAGTTAGAATTGAAAGATTTTGATAACGAATCTAAATCAAATAACCATTCGGGACTATGAGCCACTGACGGAAACAAATTTTCTAAAAACTTAACGTTGATAGTTTCAATAACAACATTCGTTTTGCTGTTAAAATCCCGATAGGCTTTTGAAACTGATGAATATCCTAAGAAAAATCCATCGTCAGATTTTGAATCAAATTTACCGAGATAATCACTTAAATTTAGAATCGACACAAGACAACCAAATGCTTTCAAGTATGAAATATTCGGTTTTCTTCCAAACAATAACTCATAAGACGTTTTATGTTTATCCTGAACCAATAATGTCCTGTTTTGTACAAAGCAGGCAGTAGAAATAGCTTCGTCCCAGAATGTGATAGGGTTTTGGCATCTGCAAGCATGGATCTTGCTGCTTCAATTAGCGTCCGATTTTTCCGTTCTGCAACTCCGTTCTATTGTGGAGTTCTTGGAGCACTAAATTGACGAGCAATTCCTTTTTCTGCACAAAATGAGTCCACAATAGAGTTTTTAAACTCGGTTCCATTGCCACTTCTCAAGATTTTTACTTTACAATCTAACTGATTTTCAACTTTGATAATGAATTCTTTTAACAACTCAGCAGTTTCAGATTTAACATGCAAGAAATAAACCCAAGAAAATCTAGTAAAATCATCAACGATGACTATACAATAAGACTTCTTTCCGATGCTTTGAACATTTGTTAGTCCGAAAAGATCCATATGTAACATCTGTAAGGGTTTTAAAATGGAGTTCTCTAGTGATAGGTTCAATTGGATCGTAATATCGCTCACAAGATCAGAATGATTCGCACACAAACACACTTCAATCACAAACACAATTCATTACTAAATAATTCTCTCTGTATATTGATGATCAAAGCAGATTTTGTAGTACAAATGCAGGAGAAAATAAATCACACACACTTAGTTCTCTTTCTAACGTGAATAGTGATCTAGCCTCTCTCCTCACACTCTCTCACTACATGCTTTAAGCAACAAAATACATTTTAGGGAAAATAACAAAATAAACCCTAAACTATACATAAATGTATAAACAAGTACAAAGTAAATCTTAACAAGAAATAGCCCTAACAGTACCCCCCCTAAGATTTATCTTTGGACTTCATCAAAAATCTTCACAGTTTTCATCTCTAGCTTTTTCAGCTCCAATCTCTCACCAATCTTCAGGTTCATCTTTAACATCCAGCAACTCTTTTCCTTTATATTCTTCTTGTTCTTTCAACGCTTCCTCTATGCACGACTTGAACTTTTCTGCTATCTTTGCTTGTCTTGGCTTTGACTCGTTAGCAAGGATTGGACAGGCATTCATACGTCTTAGAGAATCAAGAGTTAAACCTGCAAAATCAATGTTAGCGTAAAATTCATAAGGCATTTCTTTCCCTTTGACTTGCACCTCCAATGTACCCTTCGCAGTAACCCTCATAAACTCTATCTCCGGAATGTCCACCTTCACAAGGTTAGCATTGAGTAATGCCTTCCTTACACGAATCTTTTCTGATGCAGCTGCTATCACCTCGATCATCACCACAAACAATTTTCGATCAGCTTCAGCAACTTTGTCTTTGCATTTTTCCATTCTGTAACTTCTCAGGAAATCAATGTAGGATGGATGCAGCAATTTCAGCTCAAAAGTACTGAATAAGGTGATCATATCCTTATCCCAGTCATCCATATTTCGCACAATTTTCAACTCAAAAGTTTCCTGATTGTAGAAAACTTTAAGAATCGGCTTAGTCGCTTGAGAACCATCAAACACTTTCAGTCCTGGATCAGTAACTTTGTCAAAGTATTCGTTAGAAAATTCTTCTAAGTACATATCTTCACTCACCACCAACTTCTTCTTTTTCCTTGATTCTTCGATTGAACATAAGCACTGTCCTCCTGTTGACCTCTAAATTCCAAATACTTTGGTAATCGGCTTATCCCAGCATCCAGCAGCATTGCGCATTTATCAGCACGCTCAGCATGCGTGTGATTTATCAGTCTTAGCTTGTGCAACTCTTTCAAATCTTGAACTTCTAACTTGAAAATGCTAGAGTAGTAATGGTATATATCGCATAAACCATTAACTCTTTTAATCATGAACGCATCAAACACCTCGTCATATTTCCATGCAATAATCTTTACCTTTTTGGATTTTTCCGGTACGATCATTGAATCAAGAAGTTCAGCAATCGACTGACCCTTGCTCAGCAGTGATCTCACAACATCACCTGCTGTGGCTGATTTATGCCATGATTCACGTACATCCATAGGTATATTGTATGCCTTCACCTCACTTGGAAACATATCCATCAACTCATGTCTCTTTTTATGCGAATTCTCTGGTAAAGCCATCACCGGTATTTCTTTTGGTCCGAGAACTTTGTATCTTTTGGTCAGCTCATAGTATTGAGGGTTGTTGTAATCTAGATAAAACATACGATTGTACATTTTCTCCGTCTTCATGAAACTTACAACAATTTTCCTCAGTGACTCTTGTTTCAATCTTTTCAAAGTCCTATAAGGATAATTCCTTGAGCTCAGCCAGTCTCGCATATTTCTGCTTGACATCTCTTCAGGATTTTGGTGATAGAGCTCAGTTGGAGGTAAATCTTCAATATTTAAACTCTCTTGTAACGGTGTCCACTCACCCATTTCAACAATAAACTCCTTCTCATCAGCAGCGGCTTTATCTTGAGCTATCAAACATTTTTCATACTCTTCGTTGATTTGACTCACAGTCAGCCCATTCAGAAACACTGGATTGTACTTCAACTTCTCAAGATAAGCAAATCGTTCGGCCAAATCAGCAGGAATCTCATGATCAGGATTCGTTTCAGGCTCAGCTTCAGGTTCTGATTCTGTGAAGTCAATATCATCAAGATCATCTAGTGCCTCAATCATTGGTGCAGTTTCAGTTTGAACCGGCTCAAACTGAAATGCTTCTTCAGCAACATTTTCTGGCACATTCTCAATTAATTCAACTACTTCAGGCACTTCTTCTCCTACTACAGATTCAGATTGAATCGGCTCAATCTGAACTGTTTCTCCAGTCTCAGCAACTTTCACAGTATCATCAACCTTTGCTATTTCTACCACCTCAGTTTCAGCTACAGTCACAGATTGAATCGGCTCAATCTGCACTGTCTCATCAGTTTTTGCTTTCTTCGAAACAGATGCTTCTTCAGTAATCTCCGGCACAACATCTAACTTTCGTTTTCCCTCGGCCTTGTCAGAAATGACAGAATCAGCAACAGCTTCATCGGGAATAGTAATTGGAGATTCAACCCTTATGCCCACATTCTTTGTGCCCCGTGCTCTAGTATAGTACACTTTGGGTTGCTCAGTCACTTCAATCACCCCATCCGAAAAAATTTTATCTGATGTGGACCCTGACTTCTTTGATCGAGTTTCTTCCAACCACTTTTCCAACATTTCCTTCTCCGCATCAAGAGTATTGCACTCTGCCTTTAACTCTGTATAATCAAACTTCAAAGTTTCATGCTCATCCTTCAATCTTTCATAATCATCCTTTAATTTTCCATAGTCAACCTTCATCTTCAGATAATCAGCATCTAAAGCTTTGAAAGTTTCAAGGTTCTGATTGTGAGTAGCCCAAAACTCTTCTAACCTTTTCTTCTTTCTATCATTTGAAGCTTTCAACCGCTCATTCACATCCAATAATTTTGCAACCATCTCTTCTAATTCTGCGATCTTCTTCTTATCCTCATTCTTATCAACACTTGAAACAATTTTTGGCGAAGACTCCAAAACTTGTTCAATGTTTTCAGCAACCGGAGATGATGTGGTGGGTATATCAACTGGAACAGTAACGCCAGCATCAGTGTCATCAACTATCTGTGCAATAGTCTCTACCTCGGCCATTACTTCCTGAGCAATCTGAACAACATCTATCTGTTCAGGCTCATCAACACATTCTTCAATAACCTTCGGTTCCTCTACTAACACAGGCTCTATCACTGGTTTCGATCTTCGTGATCTAACATACTGAACAGTAATAGCCTTAGGAATTTCAGTAACAACTTCTTCAACATCAACAACCTCAACAGGTTCTTAACTTGCAATTGTTTCAACAACATCGACATTTTCTATCTCCAACTCCATTGGTTCAGCAATCTCAATGTTCTCTGCCTCCTCTGAAACAGATTCAGCATCATCACCACCATCATTTCCACTATCATCATCATTGCCATCATCATTGTCATCATCATTGCCATCATCATTGTCATCATCATTGCCATCATCATTGTCATCATCATTGCCACTTTCATCACTATCATCATCGATCTCTTTATCAACAAGATCTAACGGATTCACAACCTCTCCATTAGATATGTGATAATATACTCCCTCAACATCTTCTTCATTATTTGCTATATCCCTCATATAGTCAAATAAATCAACACTTGGCACATTTCCGATACTCATCTTCCTATAAGATAGATCGTTCATGTCCTCAGTATACAAAATTCCTCCATCATATCCTTCTGTTCTGATGAATGGATATGCCACATTAATCATCAGTTGCAAGAATCTCGGGTACATGAGAAACTTGAACCTTTTACGTTTAACCAAATTAAACACAAACCCATTCATAATCCATTTTGACATGTTGAATGGTTTGTGATAGGTTCAATTGGATCGTGAATATCGCTCAATGATCAGAATAACATCAACACAAACACAGTTTAATCATTAACACAATTCATACTAATAATTCTCTTTGTATATTGATGATCAAAGCAGTATTGTGATACAAGGTGCAGGAGAAAATAAATCACACACACAAGTTCTCTCTCTTACGTGAATATTGTGATCTAGCCTCTCTCCTCACACTCTCTCACTACATGCTTTAAAGCAAACAATTACAAGTTTAAGGAATATAACAAAATAGACCCTAAACTATATACAAACATATAAACAAAATACAAAGTAAATCTTAACAAGGAAATAGACCTAACAGTACTCCCCCTAAGATTTATCTTTGAATCTTCAGCAAAATCTTCTATCTTTTTCTTCTTGTTCAGCATCAATCTCTTTTACCATTCTTCCGGTTCATCTTTGACATTCAGCAGCTCTTTGCCTTTGTACTCTTCTTGTTCCTTCAGAGCTTCTTCGATACAGGACTTGAACTTTTCAGCAATTTTGGCTTGACGAGGCTTGGACTCATTTGTCAGAATTGGGCAGGCATTCATGCGTCGAAGTGAATCCAGATTTAAACCTGCAAAATCAATATTAGCATAAAATTCGAATGGCATCTCCTGGCCTTTGACTTGCACCTCCAAGGTTCCTCTTCTAGATATCCTCATATACTCTATCTCTGGTAAATCAACCCTCACGAGATTAGAGTTCAGCAATGCCTTTCTCACACGTATCTTTTCAGTCGCTGCAGCTATAACTTCAATCATCACAACAAACAACTTCCTATCAGCTTCAGCAAGTGCATCTTTACACTTCTCCATTCTGTAGCTTCTCAAAAAGTCGATATATGATGGATGTAGCAGCTTCAACTCAAAAGTACTAAACAGTGTGATCATGTCTTTGTCCCAATCATCCAAATTCCTAACCAGCTTCAACTCAAATGTTTCTTGATTGTAAAACACTCTAAGTATAGGCTTCGTCATTTGACTTCCATCAATCACTTTCAGTCCAGGATCTGTCACCTTGTCAAAGTATTCATCCGAAAATTCCTCTAAATACATATCTTCATTAACAACAAGTCTCTTTTTCTTCCTTTCTTTCTTTGATTGCACATATACTGAATCTTCTTGTTGGCCTCTAAAGTCAAGATACTTCGGTGGTCTAGCAATCCCGGCATCAAGAAGCATTACACATTTATCACCACACTCAGCATGCGTGTGATTTATCAACCTTAGTTTGTGCAGCTCTTTCAAATCCTGAACCTCCAACTTAAAAATGCTCGAGAAGTAATGGTATACATCACATAAACCATTCACTCTCTTAATCATAAACGCATCAAATACTTCATCGTATTTCCAAGCAATTATCTTCACTTTCTTATTCTTCTCAGGCACAATCATCGAATCAAGCAACTCAGCAATGGACTGACCTTTGCTCAGCAGTGACCTCACCACGTCACCTGCTGTGGCTGACTTATGCCATGATTCCCGAACCTCCATCGGTATGTTGTATGATTTAACTTCGCTAGGAAACATATCAATCAACTCGTGCCTTTTCTTATGAGCATTTTCAGGAATAGCCATTACCGGAATCTCCTTCGGTCCAAGAACTTTGAATCTTTTTGTCAGCTCAAAATACTGAGGATTGTTGTAGTCTAAGTAAAACATACGATTGTACATTTTTTCAGTCTTCATAAAGCTAACAACAATTTTCCTCAAAGATTCAGACTTCAACCTCTTCAAAGTTTTATATGGATAATTTCTTGAACTTAACCAACTGCGCATATCTGAAGTTGACATTTCTTCTGGATTTTGGTGATAAAGTTCAGTCGGAGGCAAATCTTCTATATTCAAACTCTCTTGCATTGGAGTCCATTCACCCATCTCAGTAACAAACTCCCTTTTATCGGCTACAGCTTTGTCTTGATGAATCATACACTTTTCGTATTCTTCGTTTATCTGGCTCACTGTCAACCCATTCAAAAATACGGCATTATACTTCATTTTCTCAAGGTATGCAAACCTTTGATCCAAATCATCCGGAATCTCTTCAACAACATTCGGTACTGGTTCAGCTTCATCATCAGACTCAGTAAAGTCTATGTCATCTAAATCATCCAATGCTTCAATCATAGGTGCATTGTCAGTTTGAACCGGCTCAAACTGACTTGCAACTTCAGGTACATTTCCAGGCACACTTTCAACTTCAACAGCTTCAGATTGAATCGGCTCAACCTGAACTGTTTCTTCAGAACCAGCTTCTTTCTCACTCTCTGTGGCCTCAAACACTTCAGTCTCAGCTACAGATTCAGATTGAATCGGCTCAACCTGAACTGTTTTAGCAATTTAAGTCTCAACTACAGCTACAGATTGAATCGGCTCAATCTGCACTGTTTTAACAATCTTAGCCTTTTTCGAACTTTCTTCATCACCAAAAATCTCAGGTATAGCATCTAACTTCCTTTTTCCCTCAGCTTTGTCAGAGATGACAGTTTCAGCAACAGCTTCATCGGGAACAATGATTGGTGATTCCACCCTAATGCCAACATTCGTAGTACCTCTTGCTCTAGTCAAATAAACTTTCGGTACTTGAGGTTCAGTCACTTCTACTACTTCATCAGAAAAATCTTTATCTGATGATGAGCCAGATTTCTTTGGTTTAGTCTCCTCCAACTCTTTTTCTAGCATTTCTTTCTCGGCATCCAAAGTATTACATTCAGCTTGCAGTTCTTTGTAATCATATTTCAGATTTTCATGCTCCTCCTTCAATTTTTCATAATCGTCCTTCAACTTCACATGTTCATTAACAAGCTTGACATGATCCTCATCCAACTTCTTGAAAGTTTTCAAATTTTGATTATGAATATCCCAATACTCATCAAATCTTTTCTTTTTCCGTTCATTTGAAGCTTTCAACAAATCATTAGCTTCTAACAACTTTTCAACCATTTCCTCTAACTCTGCAATTCTTTTCTCTTTCTCATTCTCAATTTCATCAATCTTTGACACAAAGTTTGGTGAAGACTCCAAACCTTGTTCAACGTTTTCAGCAAATTGGGATGATGTGGTGGGAATATCAACAGCAGTAGGATCAGCAACGCCAGCATCAGCTTCCTCAACTATCTGTGCCATAGTCTCAGCTTCGGCCATTGCCTCTTGAGCAATCTGAAGTACATCTATCTCTTCAGGCTCAACAATCACATGCTCTTTAACTGATTTCGACCTCTTTCTTCTGACATATTAAACAGTAACATCCTTTGGTATTTCAGCAACTACTTCTTTAGCAGCAGAAGCAACCTCAACAGGTTCTTCTATCACAACATTCTCAATCTCTACTTCCATTGGTTCGGCCATTTCAACAATCTCTGCCTCCTCTGAATTAGATTCAGATTCAGCACCTTCGTTACCACCATCATCATGTTCATCATCACTATCACTATCTTCATCATCATTACCATCACCATTCTCACCTTCTTCTTCATCTTCTGGATGACGAGCAAAGTACTCGTCATCATCTAACAAATTGTCAGGCACCTCATCCACTAGGTCCTGTGGATCAACAATCTCACCATGAGAAATGTGATAATAAACACCTTCTACATCTTCTTCATTGTTGGCTATATCTCTCATATAGTCAAACAATTCAACATTAGGCACATTCCCGATACTCATCTTTCGGTAAGATAGATCGTTCATGTCCTCAGTGTATAGCATACCTCCAGCATAACCTTCGGATTTGATGATAGGATAGGCAATGTTGATCATCAGTTGTAAGAATCTCGGGTACATGAGAAACTTAAACCTCTTGCCTTTCACCAAGTTAAATACAAAACCATTCAAAATCCATCTCGACATATTGAATGGCTTATTCTCTGCTATGGCAACAATTGGTGATGCAATATCTGATGGGAAATTATCAAACCCTGCACTCCTCCTGGACATGCATTGTTGCACAACATAGCATAACAGTTTGTACTTCTTTCCTAACTTCGCCCTATAAAACTGTGATTTTGGAAATATAGGTGGATGCCCCATATTAACAAAGCCTGATTTGCATTCCTCCATTGTCAACTCATCATTCATACCAACCTCATCTTCATCTATTCTCAGGGCAGTTCTGATAGCTTCTTCAGATACTGTCAATACCATATCTCTGGTAATATTCCCTCTTACAACAGCAACACCATTCTCATCTCTAACAACCTCTGCTGTTCTCCAAAAGCTCTTAATCAGCCTTGCATATATGACCGGTTTGGCACACATAGCATATACATATTTGGTCCTTTTGATAAACTTGATCATATCTCTGTAACCTTCTGTTTCAGGAATTGATTCATCCAAACATGCTACCAAATTGTGTTTAGGCTCAAACTTGAGATTCTCCATCTGTCAAAACAAACATAAAACATAAACAAGACAAATGTGTTAGTTTCTTCATAAACATATATCAAAATTTTCATAAGTGTTTGAACAAAAATTAGAAAGAAAAACATTCACTTAATCATTTTAACCCTAAATTGATCTAACAAATTGATTTTCATCACTTTGATTAACACAACTTTGAATTTTAATGATTTATACAACATTTTTCATTTTAACAGTTAATCACTTAAGACAAAATTTTGACATTTGTATGATGAAGTTGTTTAACATGTTTTAGTTCAGTTTTATCATGCATTTGTCACTTTTAACACATATTTCATCATTTTGAAGTGAAACATTTAAGAACTTTCAAAGTTCATCAATGGCGATTTTAACAGTTGTGAGCATTTTGAGTGATTCAGTTAATTTTAAGGTGTTTTGATGCAAATGAGTGATTGAATGTTGATGATCGACAGATTTTGTACATAAAACAACATTCGATTTAGGTTTTAACACACAAAATCAAAGTGTCGATTCAATGCTCAAAACACTGTTCATCATCGTTTTTCTTTTTAACAGTTGATTTGCAGGTTTATCAAGGTCAAAAACACTTAATCACTACCTTATTCAATCGATCAACCTTGTTATAGAGCAAACGATTGAATATGATAACAAAGGCGATTTAAGTTCAGAGGATTTGTGTGAAAGTGAATGTGAAAAATGATAAGTGTTTGTGAAGAGACGGGTTTTTGTATCGTCAAAAATTTAGGTCAAATTTTAAGTGTCGGGTCAACAAAAAGGACGGGTAAACATAAAAGGCCCAATAAGCTTTGACGGGTCAAGTACTGTAGTGACGGGTCATGTACTGTAGTGACGGATCAAGTACATAAGACAAGTCGCAAACATGTTGAAAACACTTGACGGGTCAAACACTGTAGAGACGGGTAAGTCACTGTAGTGACGGGTAAAGGTTATGAACAACTACACCTGATGGGTTTTATCAATCACCCGGCAGAATAGTAGTCTTCAACAATCACCCGGCAACCTTTCTTCATTACCCGGCAACACAGTTGCTTTCCTTCATCCGGCTTGCTTTCTTCATCACCCGGCAACATAGTTGCTTTCTCTTCACACGGCATGATTTCCTTTATTACACGGCAACATAGTTGTATCACCCGGCATGCATTTTCTTCTTCACACGGCAACATAGTGACTCATTTACACGGCAAGATAAAAGACTTTTACCCGGCTGTATAGTGAACACTTGTCACCCGGCTTGATATCTATGACCTTCACCCGGCTGTATTTGACATGATCATTGCCCGGCTGTACAGTGGTCACAACATCTTCACCTTTTTCTCAATCACCCGGCATGTATCAAACTTACACTATTACCCGGCTAAACAGTTCTTTACCCGGCAGAATAGTTGTATTTGATATCTTTGCCCGGCTACAACCTTTGAACGATTTCTTCACTTTTTCTCGTCTGTTGACTTTTTCAACAGCATTTATTGCACCTGCAAACATTCTCCGACATATTAATTAGACAAGATATCCTTAAAAAGAATGTTTGTCATATTAATTATCAAACAACATTAAACAAGACAATAACATTTATTCCAATTAAATTCATTTTTCTTGTTCTTTTTCAAAAATGTTTTTGCATAACCAATTTTTCTATATCTCGAAGCAAGACCTTGGGTTTGTTTTTCACACATCCAATACTTTTGCTTTTCATACCACATAATCTTGTTCATTCAAAACACACTTATTCACAATATTTTTGGATTTTTGTAAATATTTTTCTTCTTCCATTTATTCTCCCCCTAAACTTGAAATTTCTAGGAATTTTTAAGTTTAACAAGGATGTCGATGTGTCAATAATTGATTCCAAATGCCTGCACACACAAAGCACACACATTAAAATAAAGACATATGCAATGCAATGAATCAAAATATTGCAGTGAGATCATACCACACATTATCTGAACATGTTTTGCAAGTTTTGAATAGACATTTGACTTATGCTGGATTGAGTGATGATATGAAAACATATCAATTAGCTCGAGTTGACACACTTACTTTTTCAGTATCATGATGATATTTAAGGTTCGATTAAAATGACTTATGTGACCCACATGTATACATATGTCAACATATTTCCTTATCAATCACTACCTGAATGCATATTGTACAAAACCTGGTCACTTACAGTCATACACAGTGTGGAATCTGGGTTCTATTCGGATTTGGTCCACTTTGGGACTTCTTTTTAATTCCATCTTTGGGAATTTTTCTTTCCTATTGTTCCCCTTGGGAATCTTCTGAATTCCTTTTTGGAATTTTTGTTTGGTGTTGGTCCACATTTGGGACTCTTTTTGTTCCATTTTGGAATCTTTTGCTGCATCTTGAAACTCAAAAGAGACTTCGTGTGAGACTTCAGGTCTGTGGGTACCACAACAAAGAAGCTCACGATGCGGTTCATCACACTGAGTAGACTACATCGTTACCCGATCATGCACAACTATCATCACAAGCAATGTATATATATCTAGACATGTATAACAATGGAACTTAACACAAAGTTCATTAAGTTTATATTTGTCAACAATCAACTTACTTTTTCAGTCTAATTGCCTGAGCTGTCTAGCACATCAATTAACATTCATCAGGCTTTATTAAAAATGATGTAACAGATAATGTCTAGTGTAACTATCATTTCTCACTTTTTGCAATATAGATTCTTATGACATGATATTTTCTTTTCTTTTTGCTTTTATATTTTGTTTTTGCTTTTCTATTTTCTTTTTCATGCACACACACAATGCAAGACATAAAATAAAAGACAACGGAATCAATATATGACATCAACTTATTATATTTTTGGCTTTTATATTTTTCTGATTTTTGTTTAGTTTTTGAAAAATCGAATCAATCATGATTGATTAATCCTATGGATTGAATTAAGAATTCAAACCGGCCTGACAAAAAAGATTTTGTAAAAAGATCTGCCAGTTGTTTGTCGGTATGAACCTTAATCAAAATTATTAAACCCTTTTCAGAGTTGTCTCTTAAAAAGTGATATCGAATTTCGATATGTTTGGTTTTTTAGTGTTGAACAGGATTAGCAGTAATAAACATAGCAGCAGTATTGTCTATGTAAATGGGTGTTTTTAGAAAGTTAAACCCGTAGTCAAGCAACTGATTTTGTAACCATAAAACCTGAGAACATCCTGCAGATGCAGCGATATACTCTGCTTCGGCTGTGGATACAGAAACATTGGTCTGCTTCTTGCATTGCCAAGAGACAAGCCTAGGACCCAGAAATTGACAGCCACCAGTAGTCGATTTCCTGTCAAGAGCACAACCACCAAAATCACTGTCAGAATAGCTATATAATTCAAAATTTCCTTTGTAAGGATACCATAACCCAAGATTTGGTTTCCCTTTAAGATATCTGAATATACGCTTCACAGCAACTAGATGCGACTCTTTCGGATCAGACTGATATCTGGCGCATACACAAACAGCGTACATGATGTCTGGTCTTGATGCAGTAAGATACATCAGAGAACCGATCATTGATCTGTATAGTGTTTGATCAACTGCTTTGCCCTTTGGATCCGGTTGAATCTTGCAATTCACATCAGATGGAGTTCGAATTGTTTGACAATCTTGCATCTTGAACTTCTTCAACAACTTCTCAACAAATTTTGATTGATTGATGAAAATTCCGTCAGCTGATTGTTTCACTTGTAATCCAAGAAAGAAGTTAATCTCTCCCATTGAACTCATCTGGAATCTAGACTTCATGATTTCTTCAAATTCTTTGCACATTGACGCACTGGTTGATCCGAAGATAATATCGTCCACATAAACTTGAACGCACAACAAATCATCATTCTCCCTCTTCATAAACAAAGTTGGATCAATCTGACCTCTTGTAAATCCATGTTCTAGTAAATGCTTCGATAATGTCTCATACCAGATTCTTGGAGCTTGGTGTAGACCATATAGAGCTTTACTCAACTTGTATACACGATGAGGATAGTCAGGATCTTCAAAACCCGGAGGTTGTCTGACATAAACGTCATCTGTAATAGGTCCATACAGAAAAGCACCTTTAACGTCCATTTGGAATACTTTAAACTTCATGAAGGAAGCATATGCAAGAAAAACGCGTATGGCTTCAAGTCTTGCGACCGGAGCAAACACTTCTTCATAATCAATGCCTTCTTCCTGAGTGTATCCCTGTGCAATGAGTCTCGCTTTGTTTCTCACAACAATGCCACGTTCGTCTGGCTTGTTTTTGTACAACCATCTTGTACCTATCGCATTCTCTCCTTCAGGTAAATCCACTAACTTCCATACTTCCTGTTTGCGAAACTGAAGTAGTTCCTCTTGCATAGCTTCAATCCAACTGTTATCTTTCAACGCCTCTGAAATGTTCTTTGGCACCACTTGAGATAGAAAGCACGAATAAAGACAGACATTCGCTTGCTCAGTCTGACTTCTTGTAGTTATCTGATTCAACGGCCCAATAATCTGAGAGACAGGATGTTTCTTGTGAATTCGATGAATTGGTATGTCACCTCTTTGCACTTGACTCTCCAGATTAGAAGTATTCAGATTTGGTAGATCTTGTAGAATGGACGAAGTATGTGGAGTGAAGTTAGGGACTTGATCCGGTGCATTGATGAAATAATCAAATGATTCTGGAATAACTTCAGCATTCGGATCTGATGATGGTTGATTCTGAACAGATCCACCATCATTAGGAGAAACTTGCGGATTCACATCTTCTTCAAGATTGTTCGATTCTTGATCTTCATGAGAACCAGAAGGACCCGGATCTTGACTGGATTTGACATGATCAGGATTGTGAAAAGACATGAATGGATATTCTGAGTTGAGATTTCCATCCTCTTCATTATCAGAATCGTCACTAAAGCATCCCAAGTCGCCTGATTCTTTGTTTGTTTTTCCTGAAAAATCAAATAAGTTAGAATTGAAAGATTTCGATAATGACTATAAATCAAATAACCATTCGGGACCATGAGCCACTAAAGGAAACGAATTTTCTAAAAACTTGACGTTAATAGTTTCAATAACAGTATTTGTTTTGCTATTAAAAACTCGATAAGCTTTAGAAACAGACGAATAACCTAAGAAAAATCCATCGTCAGATTTTGACTCAAACTTTCCGAGATGATCATTCAAATTTAAAATCGAAACAGGACAACCAAATGCTTTCAAGTAAGAAATATTTGGTGTTCTTTCAAATAACAACTCATAAGAAGTTTTCTGTTTATCTTGAACCAATAATGTTCTATTTTGTACAAAACACGCAGTAGCAATAGCTTCGTCCCAAAAAGTGATAGGGATTTTGGCATCTGCGAGCATGGATCTTGCTGCTTCAATCAGTGTCCGGTTTTTCCGTTCCGCAACCCCGTTTTGTTGAGGTGTTCTTGGAGCACTAAATTGTCTAGCAATCCCCTTTTCTGCACAAAATAAATCAACATTAGCGTTCTTGAATTCAGTTCCATTATCACTTCTTAAAACTTTAACTTTGCATTCTAATTGATTTTCAACTTTGATGATAAATTCTTTTAATAATTCAGCTGTTTCAGATTTAGCATGCAAAAAATAAACCCAAGAAAATCTAGTGTAATCGTCAATAATGACAAAACAGTAAGACTTCTTTCCGATGCTTTGCACATTTGTTGGTCCGAAAAGATCCATATGTAGCATCTGCAAGGGTTTTGAAATGGAGTTTTCTTGCTTGGACTTAAAAGACATGCGATGCTGTTTTCCCTTCAAACACGCTGGACAGAGATCAGTTGTGGAGAATTTCTTCGATGGGATTCCCACAGCGTGATTTCCAGATACCAAACGGTTCATGTTTCTGAAATTTGAATGGCCCAGCCGTCTATGCCAAAGCTGACTCTCATCATTTGAAGAATGTGCAATGAGACAGGTTGTTTCGGTTTCAGCATCAATCTGCGACATATCCATTTTGTATACATCACGATCTCTTGGAGCTTTAACCACTACCCACTCATTGTCAATCTTGAAACCTGGTTTAAGAATATAACAGAAAGAATCATCAAAAAGCGTTGAATAAGATTTATCACAAATTTGCGAGACACTTAGTAAGTTAAAGTTCAACTGTGCACAGTAGTTGACTTTATCAAAACTAATGACTCCATTCGAGACAGTTCCTTCTCCTGTGATTTTACCACCAGCATCACCTCCAAAAGTCACGTGTGTACCATTTTTCAGCTTGAAATCCTGAAGCAAGGCATGGTTGCCTGTCATATGCCGGCTACACCCACTATCAACGAACCATGAGTTGATAGGTCTTCTTGGGCGTACCTGCATTTCAACAATCACTTAGTTAGTTTGGTCAACCCAGGCCCACACAGTCTTGGGTTTTCCGAATCTATCTACAATAGTAACTTGTTGATATTGGATATTTTGAAAATTTGTTTCATTCATGAGATTTTGACTGCTTTCTTCTCAAAGCACTGAACCTTTCCTCTAGCTTAGGATCAAGGTTATTTTCAAACTTTTGATTTCTTACCATTAAAGCTCTTGGTTTAAAATTATTAACCTGCACATTTCTTGAAAAGTTAGAAACAGAATTGTTTCGATTGAAATTTCTCAAAACCGGAGAATGATTGATTTCTTTGAAAATTTGAAAAAGGAGTCATTTCTCTTGTTGAGTTTGATCGAAAGAAACAATCCTTTGTGTCATGGTTTCTTCTTTCACAAATATCACAAAATTTGTTATAAAAACATTCTTCTGAAGAATGATTTCTTTTGTCACAGAAACTGCAGTACCTGTTAAAGAAACATTCAGCAGTTGTATGGTTATAACGATCACATATCTCACAGTGTCTCTTGCTAATCCTAAAGAGCCGATTGTTAACTTTTGATGTTGAACTCATTCGAGATTCATTATCAGTTTTGTTCGGTTTTAGATTAACTTGCTTCTTTTGTGGAGACATTGTTTGTGATTTTGCTTGCATGGGACTTTGGTTCGATTTTAAACTGTTCTGTTTGGTTACCTTTTTGTTTTCAATTCTCTTATCATTGACAGCGGAAGACTTAGGACCTGAACCTGTTTTCAGACCAGAGTTAGATTTGATTTGAGCATTGATTTGGTTACCATAAGAACCGTTCATGTCGAAAGTACCTGCAGACACAAATTTGATTGTCTTACCTTTTGACACTTTCTTGACAGGTTTAACTTTGTCAGTTTTAACACTTTGAACTTTGGTGTTTTCATTTGATTTAAAGACACTTTTGCCTTTCACTTCTTTTGTTTCAGATTGATTTGACATTACTTTCGATTTCTGCTTCTTTGTAGTTGAAACTTCAGCCTTCTTCACTTCTTGCTTCTTGAGCAGTTGAGCAGCAACTTTTGCCTTTTCTTCATTCTTCTTCCATTTGATGTAATTTGGATCATTAAATCCTGAATATTCACCTTCTTCCTTCACCGTTTGTTTTGGTTCGGGATTCAGCTTTGGATATTCAACGAGTTGAATCAGAACAGGCTCCAGTTTGTTTTCGGATTTGTTGCTTGCTTCATCATCGGCTTCAGTTGTCACGTCATCTTCATCTTTCAAGCTTTCAATCAACACCTCTGATCCTTCGGACTCGGATTTACTTCGTTGAATTTCTTTGAATTTACGTTCATTTTCAGGTGAATGATCAAATTCATTAAAGTTTTCCGGTAAGGTTTGAGTGATTTAATTTGGCATTGGTTCATGTGTAAAACCCAACCCGGTTTTATTTTTGTTACCTCTTTCATTAACAAGTTGTTCGACCATTGTTTTACAACTTTTAACTTTCTTTAATTCAACTTGAGTGACTGCGTGTGCAACTTTTTCTTGTTCAAAGTTCTTTGTCATTTCTTCAAGTTGTTTGGTAACAAGTTCCAATTCTTTCAAAGTTTTGTTCCATGATTCGGTTAGTGACAAAATCTTCTCATCAGAAATTTTGTGATCAATTTTAAGTTGTTCATGAATCTTTTCATGTTTGCTTAATTTGTCACCGATTTTAAATGAATGAGTTCGATAATGTTCTACTTGTTGAATGCATTGTTCAGAACATAACCTTTCTTTCACATCTAGGGGCAATGGAACATAGTTAGGGGGTAAGTCATTACTAACCTTTGGTTGTTCAGTAGAAGATGAAGACTCACTGGATGTAGCCATTAACGCAACTTCAGCTTCAGTTTCTTCAGTAGGATCAGACTTTGCACTCCAGTCATAATCTTCAGAATCTTCACTCACATTATCAACCATCTTTCCATCCCCTTCTTCAGACCAGTCTTCTTCGATTTCACATACCAGTGCCAGACTTGATGTAAGATCAGACGTAAATTGTTCTGCATATGCGCTCCAATCATAACCATCTTTTACGCTGACTACCAGTGCCTTTGTTTGGTCTTCTGGCTTCTTTCCTTCGTCCTTCAATTCCGGCATGGGAAGACTTTGGTATGGTTTCTGAAAGAAACGTTGATTTCTGCCTTGATAACTCGAAGACTGTTGAGAACTTTGACCTTGACCTTGATTGCTTGAACTAGCTTGGTCATTGAAATTCTTTGGAGCTTTGCATTCTCTTGAGAAATGACCATACTGGTTACAATTAAAACATCTGGCCTTTGATTTGTCAAATCCAACTGTCTTGTTAGCATGAGGTTTGTAACTTCGATTAACATATGCATGCTTTTGTGTTCGATATGCAACCATAACCATTTGCCAATTAAGATCCATTTCCTCAACGTCAACTGGATCCATCTCAAATAAGTCTTGAAGGACCACGTCCATTTGACTTAAATGACTTCCTTGGTACGCTTGAAAACTTGCCATAAAAGCAGTAAAGCCAGTTTTAGTTTCATCATCTTGCAACAGAATATTCATTACGTCTTTCACCTTAGCTTGAACATTTGAACTTTGATTTTCTGATTGATTCTTCAGATTTTGATTTTGAACTTGAGCTCTTGGTGGAGATTGAGGTTGAGAATAAGTTGGTGAATTTGGAAAGTATGCTGAATCAGTAAAGAAACTTGCACCAACAAATAAGTCACCCTCATCTTCAAATTTCGTTGCATCTTGTACAAGAAAAGCATTATCCACAGTATTGGCAGGATTTACCACATACTTATACTGAGTTTGTGAGCTTGATCTATCAGTATTTCTTGATCCTTCATCAATCTCAACTTCTTCAATTTTTCCAATAAGCAAATCTAGTTCCATTGGAAATTTCTCAGTATGTTTTAATAGAGTAACAGTCTGCTTCCATGATGATGGTAAAGCACATAACAAACGATCATTCAAGTCTTGAAGTTCAGTCTTCATTCCGAGGTTTGACATCTCAGTGGTTAAGTGAACAAACCTGTTCATCATCTGGTGCACTGTTTCTCCATTAATATGCTCAAACAGTTCCAATTGTATCTTTAACTTTGATTTCTTCAAACTTCTCAATTGTTCTCCTCCTTCACATATCGACTTCAAAGCTTTGAAACATGTATAACCAGTCTGATATGCATCCAATCTCGACAGAACTTGAAGTGGCAACCCCTTGAACATTAAAGAATAGGCCTTGATATCATTCTTTACCTTTCTTAGATCTTCTGCTGACAAATTATCCTCTGGATAAGGTGTAGTAGAATCTTTAGTATAGGTACTTGCACTATCTGGCGCTGTCTGAGTTGGAATGTGAGGACCCTTTTCAATGGACTTCCACAAGTCATTGTCAATAGAACACAAGTGATGTCTCAACCTGATGGTCCAGTTCTTGAAATCTGCACGATTCAAAAGTCTAGGAACACGGTTATCAGAATCATCATTAGGAGCCATTTTAACAAATTTTAAAGAAAATATTTTTGGTTTTTGTTAATTTTTGAAAAGAAATGATTAAAATACTAAAATAAAGACAAGTAATTAAAGACAAGATAAGAAACAAGTATTAAAAACAACTAAAATGAGTCACACGGCAAAACAGTGAAAATCCTTCTTCAACCGGCTAAACAGTGTCTTTGTTCTTCACCCGGCAGGAAAAAGTCTTTACACGGCCAAACAGTTACCCGGCTCAACAGTTGAAATACTTTTGTTCTTCACCCGGATGAACAGTTACCCGACAATAAGAAAAACTTCACACGGCAATAGATCTTGACCCGGCAGAATCTTGACACGGCAAAAGCTTTGTCCGGCTGAACAGTACTCGATCACACGGCAGTTGTTAATCACCCGGCTACACAGTTGATGATTACCCGGCTGAAATCTCTTAATCACCCGGCGTAACAGTGTATCACCCGGCACTACAGTGATTGATCCGGCTGAACAGTAACACTTTTTCACGTCAAATTCTTCACCCGACAAGCACAAAATCCTTTATACGGCAATACAGGACCTAATTTATTCTTCAATCTAAGTCCAAGGAAATTGTCTAAGTCAAAATAATCACCCGGCAAGTTAATCTTCAACCAAAATCATACTGTTCATCATCTTCTCCATGAGAATTTACTGGGTTTTGTCAAAATCTTGTCCAATTCGTTCAAAATTCACACACAAGCTGTGAAATGGTCCGATTATCAATCCCTAATCTCAATCAATCTGAAACATGTCCAATTTTTTGATGAATTTATGAAAAATTCGATCGAACAGTAGTTTCTTAATTTCTCAGATCTGATGATGATCTGATGAAATCTGCACAATCGTTGTGTATAGGAGTGATTATGATGATGAATCACAACTAAAAACACGAACAATTCATTCAGATCATGATTTTTGAGCAATATTGATGTGTTTTGCTTAAGAACAGCGAAGAACACAGTACCAATAGCTCTGATACCAATTGATAGGTTCAATTGGATCGTGAATATCGCTCAATGATCAGAATAACATCAACACAAACACAGTTTAATCATTAACACAATTCATACTAATAATTCTCTTTGTATATTGATGATCAAAGCAGTATTGTGATACAAGGTGCAGGAGAAAATAAATCACACACACAAGTTCTCTCTCTTACGTGAATATTGTGATCTAGCCTCTCTCCTCACACTCTCTCACTACATGCTTTAAAGCAAACAAATACAAGTTTAAGGAATATAACAAAATAGACCCTAAACTATTTACAAACATATAAACAAAATACAAAGTAAATCTTAACTAGGAAATAACCCTAACAGTTTGTTCTCAGCTATAGCAACGATCGGGGATGCTATATCAGATGGGAAGTTGTCAAAACCTACACTCCTTCTTGACATGCACTGTTGAATGACATAACATAATAGTTTCCATTTCTTCCCCAACCTTGCTCGATAAAATTGTGACTTTGGAAATGCAGGAGGATGTCCCATATTCACAAAGCACGCTTGACATTCAGCATTGGTCAACTCATCATTTGCTCCTACCTCATCATCATCTATCCTCAAAGCTGTTCTGATGGCATTTTCGGAAACAGTTAATACTAACTCTCTTGTAATGTTTCCTCTGACAACAGTCACTCCAGCATCATTTCTAATCACCTCAGCTGTCCTCCAAAAACTTTTTATCAACCTTGCATATATGACCGGCTTGGCACACATAGCATAAACATACTTTGTCCTCTTGATAAACCTCATCATGTCTCTATATCCGTCAGTCTCAGGAATAGATTCATCCAAACAAGCAACTAATTTGTGCTTTGGTTCAAACTTCAAATTCTCCATCTGTTAAAACAAAAACAAAACACAAACAAGACAAATGTGTTAGATTCTTCATTAATAAATTTCAAATTTTCATAAGTGTTTGAACTAAAAGTTATGAAAGTAAAACATTCACATAATCAGTTTAACTCCTAAATTGATTTAACAAACTGATTTTCATCATTTGAATCAAAACAACTTTGAATTTAATTGATCATGAAACATTTTGCATTTTAACAATTTAACACTTAAGAACACAAATTTGACATTCATAAGATGAAGTTGTTTAACATGTTTTAGTTCAGTTTTAACAAGGATTTGTCACTTTTAACACATATTTCATCATTTTGAAGTTTAACTTTTAAGAGCATTAAACAGGTCATCAATGGCGGTTGACAGTTATGAACTAATTTGATTGATTTAGTTGGTTTTAAGGAATTTTAGTGCAAATGAGTGATTGATTGTTGATGATCGACAGTTTTTACACCTAAAGCAACATTCGATTTCAGATTTAACACACAAAATCAAAGTGTCGATTCAGTGATCAAAAACACTGTTCGTCATCGTTTTTCATTTTACCGATCGATTTGCAGGTTTATCAAGATCAAATCACATAAACAATACCTTATTCAATCGATCAGACTTGTTACAGAACAAACGATTGAATATGATAATCAAACGATTTACATGCAGGGGATTTGCTTGAAAGAGTGAATGAAAAATGATAAGTGTTTGTGAAGAGGCGGGTTTTTATATGATTGAAAAATTAGGTCAAACATGAGGCGTCGGGTCAACACTTTGGGACGGGTAAGCATAAAAGCCCAATAACCCTTGACGGGTCAACCACTGTTGAGCCGCGTCAGTCACTGTTGGGACGGGTCATGTACTTTGGGACGGGTCACAACATAGACGGGTCAACATAAAAACATGTAGAAACACTTGACGGGTCAATCACTGTAGAGACGGGTAAAGGTTTGGAACAACTACACCTGTTTGGTTTTACTCATCACCCGGCAGTATAGTAGTCTTCACAACATCACCCGGCTTGTACAATAACCTGTTTGTTCATTACCCGGCTGCATAGTGATACCTTCATCACCCGGCTTGCTTTTCTTCTTTACCCGACAACACAGTTGTCTTCTTTATCACCCGGCTTGCTTTCTTCATCATCCGGCAACACAGTTGTCTTCTATATCACCCGGCATGCTTTCTTCATCACCGGCAACACAGTTGTGTTAGGGTTATTTCCTGTTAAGATTTACTTTGTATTTTGTTTATTGTTTACATGTTTGTAAATAGTTTAGGGTTTATTGTGTATTTTCCTTAAACTTGTAATTGTTGTTATAAGCATGTAGTGTGTGTGTTAGGAGAGGGAGGCTAGATCACTTTTACACTGTTAGAGAGAGAATTAACTGTGTGTGATTTTGTTTCTCCTGCACTTTGTACTACGAATTGCTTTGATCATCAATATACAGAGAATTTATGAGTATGAACTGTGTTTGTGATTGAATCGTTTGTTTGTGCGTGTTATTCTGATCATTTGAGTGATATTATCGATCCAATTGAACCTATCAATTGGTATCAGAGCTTTCGGTATCGTGTTCTTCGCTGTTCTTAAGCAAAACACATCAATATTGCTCAAAATATCATGATCTGAATGAATTGTTGGTGTTTTTAGTTGTGATTTATCATCGCAATCACTCCTATACACAACGATTGTGCAGATTCTATCAGATCATCATCAGATCTGAAGAATTAGAAAGAATAGAAAAAGTTACTGTTCGATCAAATTTTTGCTTAAAATCATCAGATTTGATCATGTTTTGGATTGATTGATAAAAGGGATTGTTAATCGGACTATTTCACAGCTTGTGTGTGAATTTTGGACAATTTGGACTAGTTTTTGACAAAACCCAGAAAAATCTCACGAAGAAGATGATGAACAGTATGATGTTGGTTGAAGATTAACTTGCCGGGTGATTATTTTTGACTTAGACAATTTCCTGGACTTAGATTTGAGAAGAAATTAGGTCCTGTACTGCCGTGTAAGGGAATTTGTGCTAGACGGGTGAAGATTTTGACTTGAAAAAGTGTTACTGTTCAGTCGTGTGATACACTGTTGTGCCGAGTAAAACACTGTTACGCTGGGTGATAGACAAAATACAGCCGGGTAATCATCAATTGTGTTGCCGGGTAAACAACTTGTCGTGTGATCGAGTACTGTTCAGCCGGACAAAGACTTTTGTCGTGTCAAGTTTCTGCCGGGTCAAAGACTTATTGCCGTGTGAAGTTTTTCTTGCTGCCGGGTAACTGTTCATCCGGGTGAAGAACAAAAGTATTAACAACTGTTGAGCCGGGTAACTGTTCAGCCGTGTAAAGACTTTTTCTGCCGGGTGAAGAACAAAGACACTGTTTAGCCAGGTGAAGAAGAATTTTCACTGTTTTGCCGTGTGACTCATTTTTAGTTGTTTTTATTACTTGTTTCTTATCTTGTCTTTAATTACTTGTCTTTATTTTAGTATTTTAATCACTTCTTTTCAAAAAAAAAAATTAACGAAAACCAAAAATATTTTCTTTTAAAAATTGTTAAAATGGCTCCTAATGATGATTCTGATAACCGTGTTCCTAGACTTTTGAATCGTGCAGATTTCAAGAACTGGACCATCAGGTTGAGACATCACTTGTGTTCTATTGACAATGACTTGTGGAAGTCCATTGAGAAAGGTCCTCACATTCCAACTCAGACAGCACCAGATAGTGCAAGTACCTATACTAAAGATTCTACTACACCTTATCCGGAGGATAATTTGTCAGCAGAAGATCTAAGGAAGGTAAAGAATGATAGCAAGGCCTACTCTTTAATGTGCAAGGGGTTGCCTCTTCAAGTTCTGTCTAGATTGGATGCATATCAGACTGGTTATACATGTTTCAAAGCTTTGAAGTCGATATGTGAAGGAGGAGAACAATTAAGGAGTTTGAAGAAGTCGAAACTAAAAAGACAATTAGAGTTGTTTGAACACATCAATGGAGAGACAGTACATCAGATGATGAACAGGTTTGTTCACTTAACTACTGAGATGTCAAACCTCGGAGTGAAGACTGAACTTCAAGACTTGAATGATCGATTGCTGAATGCTTTACCATCATCATGGAAGCAAACTGTTACTCTGTTGAAACATACTGAGAAATTTCCAATGGAACTTGATTTGCTTATTGGAAAGATAGAAGAAGTTGAGATCGATGAAGGATCTAGAAACACTGATAGATCAAGTTCACAAACTCAGTATAAGTATGTGGTAAATCATGCCAATACTGTGGAGAATGCTTTTCTTGCACAAGATGCAATGAAGTTTGAAGATGAGGGTGACTTATTCGTTGGTGCAAGTTTCTTTACTGATTCAGCATATTTTCCTAATTCACCAACTTATTCTCAACCTCAATCTCCACCAAGAGCTCAAGTTCAAACTCAGACTCAGATGAATCAGTCAGACAGTCAAAGTTCAAATGTTCAATCCAAAGTGAAAGACGTAATGAATATTCTGCTTCAAGATGACGAAACTAAAACTGCCTTTACTGCTTTTATGGCGAGTTTCCAAGCGTACCAAGGTAGTCATCTAAGTCAAATGGACGTGGTCCTTCAAGACTTATTTGAAATGGATCCAGTAGATGTTGAAGAAATGGATCTTAATTGGCAGATGGTTATGCTTGCATATCGAACACAAAAGCATGCATATGTTAACCGAAGTTACAAACCTCATGCTAATAAGACAGTTGGATTTGACAAATCTAAGGCCAGGTGCTTTAACTGTAATCAGTATGGTCCTTTCTCAAGAGAATGCAAAGCTCCAAAGAATTTCAATGACCAAGCTAGTTCAAGCAATCAAGGTCAAGGTCAAAGTTCTCAACAGTCTTCGAGTTACCAGCAAAGAAGTCAGCGTTTCTTTCAAAAGCCGTACCAAAGTCTTCCTATGCCTGAGTTGAAGGATGAAGGAAAGAAGCCAGAAGATCAAACTAAAGCGTTGGTTGTAAGTGTACAAGACGGATATGACTGGAGTGCATACGCAGAACAGTTTACATCTGATCTTACATCAAATCTGGCTTTGGTGTGTGAAATTGAAGAAGACTGGTCTGAAGAAGGGGATGGAAAGATGGTTGATGATGTGAGTGAAGATTCTGAAGATTATGACTGGAGTGCAAAGTCTGATCCTACTGAAGAGTCTGAAGCTGAAATTGCGTTAATGGCTACATCCAGTGAGTCTTCATCTTCTACTGAACAACCAAAGGTTAGTAATGACTTACCCCCCAATTACATTCCATTGCCCCTAGATGTGAAAGAAAGGTTATGTTCTGATCAGTGCATTCAACAAGTAGAACATTATCGAACTCATTCATTTAAAATCGGTGATAAATTAAGTCAACATGAAAAACTTCATGAAAAACTTAAAATTGATCATAAAATTTCTGATGAGAAGATTTTGTCACTAACTGAATCATGGAACAAAACTTTAAAGGAATTGGAAATTGTTACCAAACAACTTGAAGAAATGACAAAGAACTTTGAACAAGAAAAAGTTGCACATGCAGTCACTCAAGTTGAACTTAAAAAGGTTAAAAGTTGTAAAACAATGGTTGAACAACTCATTAATGAAAGAGGTAACAAAAATAAAACCGGATTGGGTTTTACTCATGAACCAATGCCAAATTCAATCACTCAAACCTTACCGGAAAACTTTAATGAATTTGATCATTCACCTGAAAATGAAAGAAAATTCAAAGAAATTCAAAGAAGTAAATCCGAGTCGGAAGGATCTGAGGTGTTGATCGAAAGCTTGAGAGAAGAAGATGGAATGACAACTGAAGCAGATGATGAAGCAAGCAACAAATCTGAAAACAAGCCGGAGCCTGTTCTGATTCAACTCATTGAATATCCAAAGCTTAATCCCGAACCAAAAGAAACGGTGAAGGAAGAAGGTGAATTTTCAGGATATAATGATCCTGAGTACATCAAGTGGAAGAAAGAACAAAAGGCGCAAGTTGCTGATCAGTTGATCAAGAAGCAAGAAGTGAAAAAGACTGAAGTTTCAAATGCAAAGAAGCAGAAATCGAAAATCATAAACAATCAATCTGAAACGAAACAGTCAAAAGGCAAAAGTGTCTTAAAATCAAATGATAACACAAAAGTTTCAAGTGTTAAAACTGACAAAGTTAAACCTGTCAAGAAAGTGTCAAAAGGTAAGACAATCAAGTTTGTGTCTGCAGGTACTTTCGACATGAATGGTTCTTATGGTAACCAAATCAATGCTCAAATCAAATCTAACTCTGGTCTGAAAACAGGTTCAGGTCCTAAGACTTCCGCTGTCAATGATAAGAGAATTGAAAACAAAAAGGTGACCAAACAGAACAGTTTAAAATCGAACCAAAGTCCCATGCAAGCAAAATCGCAAACAATGTCTCCACAGAAAAATGTTAATCTAAAACCGAACAACTATGATAATGAATCACGTTTTGATTCAACTTCAAAAGTTAACAATCGGCTCTTTAGGATTAGCAAGCAACATTGTGAAATTTGTGATAGATATAATCATGCAACTGCTGAATGTTTCTTTAACAGGTACTGCAGTTTCTGTGACAAAAGAAATCATTCTTCAGAAGAATGTTATTTTAACAAATTTTGTGATATTTGTGAAAGAAGAAACCATGACACAAAGGATTGTTTCTTTCGATCAAACTCGACTAGAGAAATGACTCCATATTCAAACTTTCAAAGAAATAATTCATATAGTTTTCAAAATATGAGTCAAAGTCATTCTCCAGTTTTGAGAAATTTCAATCGAAACAATTCTGTTTCTAATTTTTCAAGAAATGTGCAGGTTAACCATTTTAAACCAAGAGCTTTAATGGTAAGAAATCAAAAGTTTGAAAATAACCTTGATCCTAAGCTAGAGGAAAGGTTTAGTGCTTTGAGGAGAAAGCAATCATTGAACGCCAATGGGCGAAGTTATCAGCATCAAAATCTCATGAATGAAACAAATTTTCAAAATATTCAATATAAACAAGTTACAATTGCAGATAAATTCGGAAAACCCAAGACCGTGTGGGCCTGGGTTGACCAAACTAACTGAAAATGTTTGAATTGCAGGTACGCCCAAGAAGACCTATCAACTCATGGTTCGTTGATAGTGGGTGTAGCCGGCACATGACAGGCAACCATGCCTTGCTTCAGGATTTCAAGCTGAAAAATGGTACTCACGTGGCTTTTGGAGGTGATGCGGGTGGTAAAATCACAGGAGAAGGAACTGTTTCGAATGGAGTCATTAGTTTTGATAAAGTCAACTACTGTGCACAGTTGAACTTTAACTTACTAAGTGTCTCGCAAATTTG
Organism: Tagetes erecta; assembly: GCA_030867185.1. Taxonomy (NCBI): domain Eukaryota; kingdom Viridiplantae; phylum Streptophyta; class Magnoliopsida; order Asterales; family Asteraceae; genus Tagetes; species Tagetes erecta. The sequence goes on from CM061488.1 coordinate 57,215,368, forward strand.
TGATAAATCTTATTCAACTCTTTTTGATGATTCTTTCTGTTATATTCTTAAACCAGGTTTCAAGATTGACAATGAGTGGGTAGTGGTGAAAGCGCCTAGAGATCGTGATGTATACAAATTGGACATGTCACAGATTGATGCCGAAACCGAAACAACCTGTCTCATTGCCAATGCTTCAAATGATGAGAGTCAGCTTTGGCATAGACGGCTGGGACATTCCAACTTCAGAAACATGAACCGTTTGGTGTCTGGAAATCACGCTGTGGGAATCCCATCGAAGAAATTCTCCACAACTGATCTTTGTCCAGCGTGTTTGAAGGGAAAACAGCATCGGATGTCTTTTAAGTCCAAGCTCGAAAACTCCATTTCAAAACCCTTGCAGATGCTACATATGGATCTTTTTGGACCGACCAACGTTCAGAGCATCGGGAGAAAATCATATTGTTTTGTTATCATAGATGACTTTACTAGATTTTCGTGGGTTTATTTTTTTGCATGCTAAATCTGAAACAGCTGAATTATTGAAAGAATTTATCATTAAAGTTGAAAATCAATTGGAATGCAAAGTTAAAGTTTTAAGAAGTGATAATGGAACTGAATTTAAGAATGCTAATGTTGATTTATTTTGTGCAGAAAAGGGGATTGCAAGACAATTAAGTGCTCCAAGAACTCCTCAACAAAACGGGGTTGCGGAACGGAAAAACCGGACACTGATTGAAGCAGCAAGATCCATGCTTGCAGATGCCAAAATTCCGATTACTTTTTGGGATGAAGCTATTGCAACTGCGTGTTTTGTACAAAATAGAACATTATTAGTGCAAGATAAAAAGAAAACTTCTTATGAGTTGTTGTTTGGAAGGAAACCAAATATTTCTTACTTGAAAGCATTTGGTTGTCCGGTATCGATTTTAAATTTGAATGATCATCTCGGGAAGTTTGAGTCAAAATCTGACGATGGATTTTTCTTAGGTTATTCGTCTGTTTCTAAAGCTTATCGGGTTTTTAATAGCAAAACAAATACTGTTATTGAAACTATTAACGTCAAGTTTTTAGAAAATTCGTTTCCTTTAGTGGCTCATGGTCCCGAATGGTTATTTGATTTAGATTCATTATCGAAATCCTTCAATTCTAACTTATTTGATTTTTCAGGAAAAAGAAACAAGGAATCAGGCGACTTAGGATGCTTTAGTGACGATTCTGATAATGACGAAGATGGAAATATCAACTCTGAATATCCATTTATGTCTTTTCACAATCCTGATCATGTCAAATCCAGTCAAGCTCCGGGTCTTTCTGGTTCGCATGAAGATCAAGAATCGAACAATCAAGAAGAAGATGTGATTTCTCCTAATGATGGTGGATCTGTTCAGAATCAACCATCATCAGATCCGAATGGTGAAGCTGTTCCAGAATCATTTGATTACTTCATCAATTCACCGGATCAAGTCCCGAATTTTACTCCACATACTTCGTCCATTCTACAAGATCTACCAAATCTGAATACTTCAAATCTGGAGAGTCAAGTGCAAGGAGGTGACATACCAATTCATCGAATTCACAAGAAACATCCTGTCTCTCAGATTATTGGGCCGTTGAATCAGAGAACAACAAGAAGTCAGACTGAGCAAGCGAATGTCTGTCTTTATTCGTGTTTTCTATCACAAGTGGTGCCAAAGAACATTTCAGAGGCGTTGAAAGATAACAGTTGGATTGAAGCTATGCAAGAGGAATTACTTCAGTTTCGCAAACAGGAAGTTTGGAAACTTGTGGACTTACCTGAAGGAGAGAACGCAATTGGTACAAGATGGTTGTACAAAAACAAGCCAGACGAACGTGGCATTGTAGTGAGAAACAAAGCAAGACTGATTGCACAGGGATACACTCAGGAAGAAGGCATTGATTATGAAGAGGTGTTTGCTCCGGTCGCAAGACTTGAAGCCATACGCGTCTTTCTTGCATATGCGTCTTTTATGAAGTTTAAAGTATTCCAAATGGACGTTAAAGGTGCTTTCTTGTATGGACCAATTACAGATGACGTATATGTCAGACAACCTCCGGGTTTCGAAGATCCTGACTATCCTCATCGTGTATACAAGTTGAGTAAAGCTCTATATGGTCTACACCAAGCTCCAAGAATCTGGTATGAGACATTATCCAAGCATTTACTAGAGCATGGATTTACAAGAGGTCAGATTGATCCAACTTTGTTTATGAAGAGGGAGAATGACGACTTATTGTGTGTTCAAGTTTATGTGGACGATATTATCTTTGGTTCGACCAGTGCGTCAATGTGCAAAGAATTTGAAGAAATCATGAAGTCTAGATTCCAGATGAGTTCAATGGGGGAGATTAACTTCTTTCTTGGATTACAAGTGAAACAATCAGCTGACGGAATTTTCATCAATCAATCAAAATTTGTTGAGAAGTTGTTGAAGAAGTTCAAGATGCAAGATTGTCAAACAATTCGAACTCCATCTGATGTGAATTGCAAGATTCAACCGGATCCAAAGGGCAAAGCAGTTGATCAAACACTATACAGATCAATGATCGGTTCTCTGATGTATCTTACTGCATCAAGACCAGACATCATGTACGCTGTTTGTGTATGCGCCAGATATCAGTCTGATCCGAAAGAGTCTCATCTTGTTGCTGTGAAGCGTATATTCAGATATCTCAAAGGGAAACCAAATCTTGGGTTATGGTATCCTTACGAAGGAAATTTTGAATTATATAGCTATTCTGACAGTGATTTTGGTGGTTGTGCTCTTGACAGGAAATCGACAACTGGTGGATGTCAATTTTTGGGTCCAAGGCTTGTATCTTGGCAATGCAAGAAGCAGACCAATGTTTCTGTATCCACAGCTGAAGCAGAGTATATCGCTGCATCTGCAGGATGTTCTCAGGTTTTATGGTTACAAAATCAGTTGCTGGACTACGGGTTTAACTTTCTAAAAACTCCTATTTACATAGACAATACTGCTGCTATGTTTATAACTGCTAATCCTGTTCAACATTCTAAAACCAAACACATCGAAATTAGATATCATTTTTTAAGAGATAACTCTGAAAAGGGTTTAATAATTTTGATTAAGGTTCACACCGACAAACAACTGGCAGATCTTTTCACAAAATCTTTTTTGTCAGGCCGGTTTGAATTCTTAATTCAATCCATAGGATTAATCAATCATGATTGATTCTATTTTTCCGAAAAACAAAAACAAAAATCAGAAAAATATAAAAGCCAAAAATATAATAAGTTGATGTTATATTTTGATTCCTTTGTCTTTTACTTTATGTTTTGCATTGTGTGTGCTTGCGTGAAAAAGAAAATAGAAAAACAAATACAAAATATAAAAGCAAAAAGAAAAAGAAAATATCATGTCATAAGAATCTATATTGCAAAAAGTGAGAAATGATAGATACACTAGACATTATTTGTTACATCATTTTTAAATAAAGACTGATGAATGTTAATTGATGTGCTAGACAGCTCAGGCAATTAGACTGAAAAAGTAAGTTGATTGTTGACAAACATAAACTTAATGATCTTTGTGTTAAGTTCCATTGTTATACATGTCTAGATATATGTCTTTTGATACATTGCTTGTGATGATAGTTGTGCATGATCGGGTAACGATGTAGTCTTCTCAGTGTGATGAACCGCATCGTGAGCTTCTTTGTTGTGGTACCCACAGACCTGAAGTCTCACACGAAGTCTCTTTTGAGCTTCAAGGTGCAGCAAAAGATTCCAAAATGGAACATAAAGAGTCCCAAATGTGGACCAACACCAAACAAAAATTCCAAAATGGAACTCAGAAGATTCCCAAGGGGAACGATAGGAAAGAAAAATTCCCAAAGATGGAATTAAAAAGAAGTCCCAAAGTGGACCAAATCCGAATAGAACCCAGATTCCACACTGTGTATGACTGTAAGTGACCAGGTTTTATGCAATATGCATTCAGGTAGTGATTGATAAGGAAATATGTTGACATATGTATACATGTGGGTCACATAAGTCATTTTAATCGAACCTTAAATATCATCATGATACTGAAAAAGTAAGTGTGTCAACTCGAGCTAATTGGTATGTTTTCATATCATCACTCAATCAAACATAAGTCAAATGTCTATTCAAAACTTGCAAAACATGTTCAGATAATGTGTGGTATGATCTCACTGCGATATTTTGATTCATTACATTGCATATGTCTTTATTTTAATGTGTGTGCTTTATGTGTGCAGGCATTTGGAATCATTATTGATACATTGACATCCTTGTTAAACTTAAAAATTTCAAGAAATTTCAAGTTTAGGGGGAGAATAAATTGAAGAAAAATATCTACAAAAATCCAAAAATATTTTCTTTTGAATAAGTGTGTTTTGAATGAACAAGATTATGTGGTATGAAAAAGCAAAAGTATTGGATGTGTGAAAAAAAAAACAAACCCAAGGTCTTGTAATTTATTTTTAAGAAATTGCTTCAGGATATAGAAAAATTGGTTGTGCAAAAACATTTTTGAAAAAGAAAAGAAAAATGAATTTTAATTGGAAATTAAATCTGTTGCAATGTTTAATATTGTTTGATAATTAATATGACAAACATTCTTTTTAAGGATATCTTGTCTAATTAATATGTCGAAGAATGTTTGCAGGAGCAATAAATGCCGTTGAAAAAGTCAACAGACGAGAAAAATGAAGAAAAATCGTTGTGTTATAGCCGGGCAAAGATATCAGATGTAACTATGTTGCCGGGTAAAGAACTGTTCAGCCGGGTAATGTTGTAAGTCTGATACATGCCGGGTGATTGAGGAAAAGGTGAAGATACTATGACACTGTACAGCCGGGCAATGATCATGTCAAATACAGCGGGGTGAAGGTCATAGATATCTTGCCGGGTGACAAGTGTTTACTATACAGCCGGGTAAAGGAGAAATCTTCTTGCCGTGTAAAGGTATGACACTGTGTTGCCGGGTAATGAAGAAGGTTGACTTGTGAAGAAGGTTGCTGTGTGAAGAAGGTTGCCGTGTGAAGAAGGTTGCCGTGTGAAGAAGGTTGCCGTGTGAAGAAGAAAAGCAAGCCAGATGAAGGAGAGCAACTGTGTTGCCGGGTGATGAAGAAATATTGCCGGGTGATGTTAAAGATAACTATTCTGCCGGGTGATGAATAAAACCCATCAGGTGTAGTTGTTCCTAACCTTTACCCGTCACTACAGTGACTTACCCGTATCTACAGTGCTTGACCCGTCAAGTGTTTTTCAAATGTTATTGACTTGTCTTATGTACTTGACCCGTCACTACAAAACTTGACCCGTCACTACAGTACATGACCCGTCACTACAGTACTTGACCCGGCAAGGCTTATTGGGCTTTTTAAGCTTGCCCGTCCCTTTTGTTGACCCGACACTTAAAAGTTTGACCTAAAATTTTTTCGACGATACAAATACCGCCTCTTCACAAACACTTATCATTTCACACTTTCATCTTCACACAAACACTCTGAACATCAAATCGCCTTGTTATCATATTCAATCGTTTGCACTATAACAAAGTTAATCGATTGAATAAGGTAGAGATTAAGTGTTTTTGACCTTAATAGACCTGCAAATCAACTGTTTAAAAGAAAAACGATGATGAACAGTGTTTTGGACATTGAATCGACACTTCGTTTTTGTGTGTTAAAACCGAAATCGAATGTTGATTTAGGTGTAAAAACACTCGATTATCATCATTCAATCATTCATTTGCACTAAAACATCTTAAAATCAACTGAATCAAGTGAGATGGACATAACAGTTAAATCGCCATTGATGACCTTTGAAAGTTCTTAAATGTTTCACATCAAAACGATGAAATATCGGTTTAAAAGTGATTAAACGTGTTTAAACTGAACCAAAACATGTTGAACTTACTCATCATAAATTTGTCAAAATTTTACCTAAGTGATTAACTGTTAAAAGTTAAACATGAAGTATAATCTTTAAAAAATTCAATGTTGTTTGATTAAAATGATGAAAATCAGGTTATTAGAACAATTTAGGATTTAAACTGATTATGTTAATGTTTTACTTTTTAACTTGTAATTAAACACTCATTAAAATTTTTTGATAAGTTTAATGAAGAATCTAATACATTTGCCTTGTTTTGTGTTTGTTTGTGTTTTTAAACAGATGGAGAATCTCAAGTTTGAACCTAAACATAATCTAGTGGCATGTTTAGATGAATCACTTCCTGAGACAGAGGGTTATAGGGATATGATTAAGTTCATCAAGAGGACTAAGTATGTATATGCTATATGTGCCAAACCGGTCATATATGCTAGGCTGATCAAGAGCTTCTGGAGAACAGCAGAGGTTGTGAGAAATGAGAATGGTGTTGCTATGGTGAGAGGGCATATTACTAGAGATTGGGTACTGGATGTTACTGAAGAAACTATTAGACAAGCCCTGAGGATAGATGAGGATGAGGTTGGTATGATGGATGAACTGACAATGGAGGAATGTAAAGCGTGTTTTGTGAACATGGGACATCCACCTGTGTTTCCAAAGTCACAGTTTTACAGAGCTAAGTTGGGAAGGAAGTATAAATTGCTGTGTTATGTTGTACAGCAATGCATGTCCAAGAGGAGTGCAGGTTTTGATAACTTTCCTTCAGACATTGCTTCACCAATTGTGGCCATAGCAGAGAACAAGCCATTCAACATGTCGAGGTGGATTATGAATGGTTTTGTATTCAACTTGGTGAAAGGCAAAAGGTTTAAGTTCCTCATGTACCCGAGGTTCTTACAGCTGATGATCAATATTGCTTATCCTGTGATCAGAAGTGAAGGTTATGCTGGAGGCATTTTATATACTGAGGACATGAACGATCTCTCTTACCGAAAGATGAGTATCGGGAATGTACCTGACATTGAATTGTTTGACTATATGAGAGATATAGTCAACCATGAAGAAGATGTAGAAGGAATATATTATCACATATCTCATGGAGAGATTGTTGATCCAATGGACCTTGTGGATGAGGTGCCAGATAATTTGTTGGATGATGACGAGTACTTTGCTCGTCATCCAGAAGATGAAGAAGATGATGGCAATGATGATGGTGATAATGATGAGGATGATAGTGATAATGATGATGGAAATGAAGATGGTGGTGATGATGCTGAATCTGAATCTAATTCAGAGGAGGATGAACCAATGGAGACTGAGACAGAAAATATAGAGAATGTTGAGGTAAGTGAGCCTATTATGATAGAAGAACCTGCTGAGGTTGCTTATGTGATTGAAGAAATTGTTGCTGAGATTCCAAGAGATGTTTCTGTTCATTATGTTCGAAGAAAAAGATCAAAACCTGTGATTGTTGAGCCTGAGGAGATTGATGTTCTCCAGATTGCACAGGAGGTAGTGGCCGATGCTGAAACTATGGCACAGATAGTTGAGGATGCTGATGCTGGCGCTACTGATCCTATTACTACTGATTTACCCATCACATCACCACAAGTTGCACAAATTGTTGAACAAGGTTTGGAGTCTTCACCAAACGTTGGGTCACAGATTGAGGATGAAAAAGAGAAACGGATTGCTGAATTGGAGGAAATTGTTGAAAATCTTATTAAGGCAAATGACTTGTTGAAAGCCTCAAACGAACGGAAAAAGAAAAGGTTTGATGAATATTGGGACATTCACAACCAGAATCTGAAAACTTTCAAAAAGTTGGATGAAGATCATGTGAAGCTGGTTGATGAACATGTGAAGTTAAGGGATGACTATGATAAACTGAAAGAGGAACATGAGAATCTGAAGTTTGATTACAAAGAATTGCAAGCCGAATGTAATACTTTAGATGCAGAAAAAGAAATGTTGGAAAAGGAGTTGGAAGAATTGAAACCGAAGAAGGCTGGCTCATCTTCAGATAAAGATTTTTCTGAAGAGGTAATAGAAGTAACTGAAACGCATGTGCCAAAAGTGTATCTGACTAGAGCTCGAGGTACTGCGAATGCTGGTATTTTGGTTGAATCACCAATTATCATTCCCGATGAAGCTGCTGCTGAAACTGTCAATATGGACAAAGCCGAGGGAAAGAGGAAAATAGATGCAATACCTGAGATATTTGGTGATGAAGAAAGTTCGAAAAAGGCTTAGTTTGATGAAACAGTGCAGATTGAGCCGATTCAATCTGTAGCTGTGATTGAGACGGAGAAAGTTGCTGAAACTGAGATTGTATCTGAAGCTGATACTGAGATTGTGTCTGAAGCAGAAACTGAAGTATTTGCAGCAACAGACAGTGAGAAAGAAGTTGACTCTGGAGATACAGTTCAGATTGAGCCAATTCAATCTGAAGCTGTTGATAAGCCTGAAACTGAAACAGAAGCTGAAGTTGCAAGTCAGTTTGAGCCGGTTCAAACTGACGAAGCACCTATGATAGAGGCGTTGGATGATTTAGATGAGATAGATTGGACTGAGTCTGAGGATGAAGCTGAGCCAGTACAGAATACTGTTGAAGAGGTACCAGATGATTTGGATCAGAGGTTTGCCTATCTTGAAAGAATGAAGTACAATTCGGTGTTCTTGAATGGTTTGACAGTAAGTCAGATATACGAAGAGTATGAGAAGTGCATTACTGCCCAAGATAAAGCCGAAGCTGATCAGAAAGAGTTTGTGATTGAGATGGGTGAATGGACTCCGATGCAAGAAAGCTTAAACATAGAAGACTTACCTCTAACTGAGCTTTATCATCAAAACCCAGATGAAATGTCTGCATCAAATATGCGTAGTTGGTTGAGTTCGAGGAACTATCCATACAAGACGCTGCAAAGGTTGAAGTCTGAATCACTGAGGAAGATAGTGGTTAGTTTTATGAAGACGGAGAAGATGTACAACAGAATGTTTTACTTGGATTATAACAATCCTCAGTATTACGAGTTGACAAAGAGATTTAAGGTGCTTGGACCAAAGGAGATTCCGGTAATGGCTTTACCTGAAGATGCACATAAGAAAAGACATGAACTGATGGATATGTTTCCAAGCGAAGCTAAATCTTACAACATACCAATGGAGGTGCGTGAGTCTTGGCATAAAGCAGCAACAGCAGGTGATATTGTTAGGTCACTGCTAAGTAAAGGACAATCGATTGCTGAATTACTGAATTCGATGATTGTGCCTGAAAGGAATAAGAAGGTGAAGATAATAGCTTGGAAATATGATGAAGTTTTTGATGCATTTATGATTAAGAGGGTAAATGGTTTATGTGACGTTTATCATTATTACTCAAGCATCTTTAAACTGGAGGTTCAGGATTTGAAAGAGCTGCACAAACTGAGGTTAATTAATCACACGAATGCTGATTGTGGTAATAAATGCGTGATGCTTCTTGATGCTGGAATGAGCAGAACAACAAAGTTTCTGGACTTTAGAGGTCAACAGGAAGATACCGAATATGTGCAAGCTAAGAAACAAAGAAAGAAGAAGCGGTTGGTGGTAACTGAAGATATGTACTTGGAAGAGTTCTCGGATGAGTATTTTGACAAGATTACAGATCCTGGATTGAAGGTGATTGATGGAAGTCAGATAACGAAACCAATACTAAGAGTGTTCTACAATCAGGAAACATTTGAACTAAAGCTTGTTCGGAACTTGGAGGATTGGGACAAGGATATGATCACACTTTTTAGTACCTTTGAGTTGAAACTGCTGCATCCTTCTTATATTGAATTTTTGCGAAGTTACAAGATTGAGAAATGCAAAGACAAACTTGCTGAATCTGACAGAAAGTTATTTACTGTGATGATAGAAGTGATTGCTGCTGCTTCGGAGAAGATTCGTGTGAGAAAGGCTTTACTAAATTCTAATCTCGTGATGGTTGATATACCAGAGATAGAATATATGCGGATCAGTAGGAAGGGTACATTGGAGGTGAAAGTTCAAGGCCAAGAGATGCCGTTTGAGTTTTATGCTAATATCGATTTTGTAGGTTTAAATCTGGATTCGCTTAGACGCATGAATGCTTTGCCAATTCTGACAAATGAATCCAAGCCTCGACAAGCTAAGATCGCTGAAAAGTTCAAATCTTGCATTGAAGAAGCTTTGAAGGAAAAATGATAGTCACATGTATAGGTTGGACTCACCGGCTTGTCGGTGTTACTTTTGTATTATTAAATATAGTTTGTTGTTATGTTTTTGTATCTAGCGAACCTACGGGCGAATCTATAGATTCGCCCGGAGGTCTAGATTAGTCATCGTCTATAGATCAGTTTTGTCGTCGGGCGAACCTGTTTGTGCCCTGCGAAGCTATAGTTCGCTAGATAGATTCGCGGATAAGCCCAGCGAATCTATCAGCGAATCTGTAGCTGATCTATATATAGATTAGTTTGATTAGGGTTGAACTTGCTTGAAACATAGCCTAGAATTGGGAGGTTACACATGTAAACAAAATCACAGCAATTCTATTGTGTTTGTGTGTTGATTAGAGGTGCTAGGAGCATATATCTTTCATCTATGTAGCATATTTACCTCATTTGGTTGTGTAATCTTCTTATTGGGTTTGTTTGGATTTTATATACTTTGGTGTTCAAGTCTTGGTCATTTTGTTGTTAAACAAGTCAACATAGCACTGAAATCACGATCATTATGGACCAACAATATGGTATCAGAGCTCAAGTTGAACTGTCGTCTCCGCCTGTTTCTCTACAGATTGCTCCTCGCTTATCACCTCCAAATCAATCACTTCTACAGGTTTCTCAAACCTCTGTTCGATAGTCCGATCAAGCTGTCTTGTCAGATCATCCATGTCCATTTTCTGATCATCCGTCCTCCTCAACCTCTCATTCACAGCCTTTAGCTCAGCACGAATCCCCCGGGCTTTGTTTGCGACCTTCACAAACAGGTTCGCTTCAGCAGCAGTGTCATCTCCAGCCCCGTGCTTGATTCGGTTTTCACACAACACCTTCAAATCCTCATCACAGAAGGAGAAGACCTCCATAGGATCAAACAAACGTATTTCCGGACGGTCTTCCCCTTGCAATCTAATAATTGCCTCCCCAGTGCTATTATCATAGAACCACTTGAAGAAATCCTGCAATCTGGGGGGTTGAGTGTCTGGGACCCTGACCCTTGTCATCACCTTTGGTGCAGCTATCTTTAACACAATCTTGCCCTTCCACGACACCCAATGTTTGTCCTTTTTCTGCCTCATCCTCTTCGGCTTCTGATATCCAAATTCAACGAAATTAGTCTTTGCGGCCTCCTGAATTGTAGCTTCGAACGCACAAGCCCTCCCACTTTCTTCCTTTCCCAACAGTGGTAGCTCAGCCAACCTCCTCAAATCCCATCGAGGCAAGGTTGCGAAGTGCTTCCGGTTCTTGATGTACGTGATGTCCCCACCCCTTCGTTTAATCATGTAAGCATCCACCAAACAGTTATATTTCCATGCTATGATTTGCCTATCAAGCTGTTTGGTGTTGGGTTCATCCAAGTGTTGGAATATTGGTACATCAGGGACCACTTCTTCTTTCTTTCTAAACCACTCAGACTTGTCTAAATCAGCATGCTCGAACTGATAGCTCATCCCCTTTTCCTCAACTTTATACATTTCAGGCTCGTCATCTAAATCTTCTTCACTGTCAGCATCGACATCAGTCTCAGGTTCATCAATCAAAGTAAAATCCTTACTCGATCCTCCGACCACTTCTTCTTCTTCAAATATGTCCATATCAATCCCCATCTCTTCATCAAACTCTTCCTCAACGGCCTTTCCCTTTCCTTTATCACCAAAATCAACATCCATTAACGGATACTTTGCAATATCCGTTAAGGAGTTCAGTTCTGCTTCAGTCATTGCCGGTTCAGTTCCAGCATTTTCTTTCAAACTATTCAATTCTTTGAAGATCCTAACCAACAGACACTGCTGGTCCTTCATCATCCGTCCCATCTCATATATCACAGTCGATTTCTCTGCATCCTGCTTTTCAAGTTCTTCATGTTTACTTTTCAGTTCAACCAATTCTGCTTCCAGTCTCTCAACAACACCCTTTAATTCATCAGCTGATCCACCCGATGTACCCCCGATGTCATGCTTTGCTTTCTTTGATCCTTCAGCATGTGTATCAGACCTCTTCTTTGTTCTCTGTTCTCTGTCCGCATCAATCTCGGCTTGGATCTCATCCACTTCTCGGTCAAACGAATAATCTTTCTCTTTGGCATATGCTTTCCTTTTTCTGATCTTCTTCTCAACCACCTCTATATTTTCTCCGCCCCGTTTCCTCTCCGACTCAATCAACCTCTGAATTTGTACCCATCTTTCAGCCGGGTACATGTTCTCCCATAAAAACGACATTCTACCAACACAGTCCGATCTCACAGATTTGCAGTCTTTGAAAATTCTTGAATGCATGTCCCAAACCTTCAGCTCAGCGCTAACAACCGGCAAATTTGGCAATTTGTCATTCAGTACCATCTGAATGAACCTGGGATACATTAACCACTTGATGCCTTTTGTAGCGTGAATGTTCTCAAGAATGTAGTTGAAGATCAGCTTCGCAAGATTTGCTTTCTGCCCTCGGCAGAACAGCACCATGGCACGAGCCCAGTCCAAGTTTAACCCGTCCGTGCCCCCTTTCCTATGATCCAGGCACATGATAAATACGTGAGCGATGTACCTCCACTCCTGGATCAAGTAGGATTTAACAAACTCCATTTTCTTTTCGCCGGGCATCGGACCCTCATACCCAGCAGTCCGGAGTGCCCCATACACATCCTCAGCAGACATATTTACCTCCTCACCAACATCTTCTTCTAATCTTAGAATCCTAGCCAAATCGGCTTCCGTAAACTCCAAGTCGTAACCACAGACTTTGGCACAGATTCGTGACGGCTGCACCGACACATTCATGACCGCGGTTCGCCAAAAATCCCGGACATGCGTCTCATATATAGTAGGAGAGTGAGAAATGGCATAATATATAGTAGGGAGTATTGATAGTCACATGTATAGGTTGGACTCACCGGCTTGTCGGTGTTACTTTTGTATTATTAAATATAGTTTGTTGTTATGTTTTTGTATCTAGCGAACCTACGGGCGAATCTATAGATTCGCCCGGAGGTCTAGATTAGTCATCGTCTATAGATCAGTTTTGTCGTCGGGCGAACCTGTTTGTGCCCGGCGAAGCTATAGTTCGCTAGATAGATTCGCGAATAAGCCCAGCGAATCTATCAGCGAATCTGTAGCTGATCTATATATAGATTAGTTTGATTAGGGTTGAACTAGCTTGAAACATAGCCTAGAATTGGGAGGTTACACATGTAAACAAAATCACAGCAATTCTATTGTGTTTGTGTGTTGATTAGAGGTGCTAGGAGCATATATCTTTCATCTATGTAGCATATTTACCTCATTTGGTTGTGTAATCTTCTTATTGGGTTTGTTTGGATTTTATATACTTTGGTGTTCAAGTCTTGGTCATTTTGTTGTTAAACAAGTCAACATAGCACTGAAATCACGATCATTATGGACCAACAATATGGTATCAGAGCCTTAGTGCTCTTGATTGTTTGATTCTAGTGATTCTTGTGTTGATTTTGAAGTTTTTGGGTCGAAACACTTCTTGATTCTGTTTCTAAGCTTGTTTTAGTGTTTTTGGTGTTGTATTTTGCTCAAAGATTGTGGTATTTGGTCATAGGAAGCTTTTAAAACAAACGTGTATGCAAATGGTCAAGTTTTGAAGGTTTTCGAGCTGTTTCCGTACTGTTGCAGGGTGGTTGAGCTACCAGCGAATCTATCTGTTCTTCCAGCGAAACTAGTTGTTCATCCAGCGAATCTAGTACAAATATTGTGTTCGATAATTTTGTGTTTGTGGCTAGCGAATCTGACATTTCATCGAACGAAAGTTCACCTGTTTGGTTCTTTGAGCGAGAGAACCTGCGAGAGAATCTGCCAGAGAACCTGCGAGAGAATCTGCCAGAGAACCTGCGAGAGAACCTAGAGCGAACCTACGAGCGAGCGAGAGAACCTACGGGCGAGCGAGAGAACCTACGAGCGAGCGAGCGAACCTAGAGCGAAACTACGAGCGAATCTGCGAGAGAACCTACCAGCGAACCTACCAGAGAACCTAATTTTCCAAAAAAAAAAAAAAAAAAAAAAAAAGGGTCCGGATCTTTATAAGTTTTATTTTTGGGCCAAAATTGATTGGAATGTGGGAGGCGAGGAGCATACAGAAAATATTCAGGAGGAAATGAATGTTATTGATATGCCAGATACTGATGTCGCTGATGTTGAGTCAAGTGAAGATGATGAAGCCGGATCTGAAGACGTGACAATTTTGTTGGCCGAGACTGAATCGAGGGCAGGAGCTTTCATTGAACATTTTAAAGCCTAAAGAAGACGGAGCTTAAACAGAAGACTTCCCCAGGTGAGGTCCAACCTAGGGGGAGTATTGATAGTCACATGTATAGGTTGGACTCACCGGCTTGTCGGTGTTACTTTTGTATTATTAAATATAGTTTGTTGTTATGTTTTTGTATCTAGCGAACCTACGGGCGAATCTATAGATTCGCCCGGAGGTCTAGATTAGTCATCGTCTATAGATCAGTTTTGTCGTCGGGCGAACCTGTTTGTGCCCGGCGAAGCTATAGTTCGCTAGATAGATTCGCGGATAAGCCCAACGAATCTATCAGCGAATCTGTAGCTGATCTATATATAGATTAGTTTGATTAGGGTTGAACTAGCTTGAAACATAGCCTAGAATTGGGAGGTTACACATGTAAACAAAATCACAGCAATTCTATTGTGTTTGTGTGTTGATTAGAGGTGCTAGGAGCATATATCTTTCATCTATGTAGCATATTTACCTCATTTGGTTGTGTAATCTTCATATTGGGTTTGTTTGGATTTTATATACTTTGGTGTTCAAGTCTTGGTCATTTTGTTGTTAAACAAGTCAACATAGCACTGAAATCACGATCATTATGGACCAACAATATGGTATCAGAGCCTTAGTGCTCTTGATTGTTTGATTCTAGTGATTCTTGTGTTGATTTTGAAGTTTTTGGGTCGAAACACTTCTTGATTCTGTTTCTAAGCTTGTTTTAGTGTTTTTGGTGTTGTATTTTGCTCAAAGATTGTGGTATTTGGTCATAGGAAGCTTTTAAAACAAACGTGTATGCAAATGGTCAAGTTTTGAAGGTTTTCGAGCTGTTTCCGTACTGTTGCAGGGTGGTTGAGCTACCAGCGAATCTATCTGTTCTTCCAGCGAAACTAGTTGTTCATCCAGCGAATCTAGTACAAATATTGTGTTCAATAATTTTGTGTTTGTGGCTAGCGAATCTGACATTTCATCGAACGAAAGTTCACCTGTTTGGTTCTTTGAGCGAGAGAACCTGCGAGAGAATCTGCCAGAGAACCTGCGAGAGAATCTGCCAGAGAACCTGCGAGAGAACCTAGAGCGAACCTACGAGCGAGCGAGAGAACCTACGGGCGAGCGAGAGAACCTACGAGCGAGCGAGCGAACCTAGAGCGAAACTACGAGCGAATCTGCAAGAGAACCTACCAGCGAACCTACCAGAGAACCTAATTTTCCAAAAAAAAAAAAAAAAAAAAAAAAAAAGGGTCCGGATCTTTATAAGTTTTATTTTTGGGCCAAAATTGATTGGAATGTGGGAGGCGAGGAGCATACAGAAAATATTCAGGAGGAAATGAATGTTATTGATATGCCTGATACTGATGTCGCTGATGTTGAGTCAAGTGAAGATGATGAAGCCGGATCTGAAGACGTGACAATTTCGTTGGCCGAGACTGAATCGAGGGCAGGAGCTTTCATTGAACATTTTAAAGCCTAAAGAAGACGGAGCTTAAACAGAAGACTTCCCCAGGTGAGGTCCAACCTAGGGGGAGTATTGATAGTCACATGTATAGGTTGGACTCACCGGCTTGTCGGTGTTACTTTTGTATTATTAAATATAGTTTGTTGTTATCTTTTTGTATCTAGCGAACCTACGGGCGAATCTATAGATTCGCCCGGAGGTCTAGATTAGTCATCGTCTATAGATCAGTTTTGTCGTCGGGCGAACCTGTTTGTGCCCGGCGAAGCTATAGTTCGCTAGATAGATTCGCGGATAAGCCCAGCGAATCTATCAGCGAATCTGTAGCTGATCTATATATAGATTAGTTTGATTAGGGTTGAACTTGCTTGAAACATAGCCTAGAATTGGGAGGTTACACATGTAAACAAAATCACAGCAATTCTATTGTGTTTGTGTGTTGATTAGAGGTGCTAGGAGCATATATCTTTCATCTATGTAGCATATTTACCTCATTTGGTTGTGTAATCTTCTTATTGGGTTTGTTTGGATTTTATATACTTTGGTGTTCAAGTCTTGGTCATTTTGTTGTTAAACAAGTCAACATAGCACTGAAATCACGATCATTATGGACCAACAAAAAAGAAGAGTATAAAGGTCGAAAGTTGCTGAACGTGAAAGAAGAACCAGAAGAATGGTAGAAAAAGATTGAAGATTGATGCTGATAAAAGAAGAAAAAGATTGAAGTTTTTGAAGATCCAAAGATAAATCTTAGGGGGAGTACTTTTAGGGTTATTTCCTGTTAAGATTTACTTTGTATTTTGTTTATTGTTTACATGTTTGTAAATAGTTTAGGGTTTATTGTGTATTTTCCTTAAACTTGTAATTGTTGTTATAAGCATGTAGTGTGTGTGTTAGGAGAGGGAGGCTAGATCACTTTTACACTGTTAGAGAGAGAATTAACTGTGTGTGATTTTGTTTCTCCTGCACTTTGTACTACGAATTGCTTTGATCATCAATATACAGAGAATTTATGAGTATGAACTGTGTTTGTGATTGAATCGTTTGTTTGTGCGTGTTATTCTGATCATTTGAGTGATATTATCGATCCAATTGAACCTATCAAGTTGCTTCCACTATTACCCGGCAACACAGTGTTATTCACTTACACAGCAGGATAAGACTTCATTCTTTAACCCGGCTGTTCAGTGATAACATTTCTTCACCCGGTTGTATAGTGATACAACTTGTCACCCGGCAGATATCTATGACTTCTTCACCCGGCATAGATTTGACATGTTCATTGCCCGGCCATACAGTAGTCATAATATCTTCACCCGGCTTCACTTCTTTTTCTCAATCACCCGGCTCATATCAGACACACAACTTTGCCCGGCTGAACAGTGTCTTCATTACCCGGCAGAATAGTTGTTTTCTGATATCTTTGCCCGGCTACAACACTTGAGCAATTTTTCTCAAATTTTTCTCGTCTGTTGACTTTTTCAACAGCATTTATTGCACCTGCAAACATTCTCGACATATTAATTAGACAAGACATCCTTAAAAGAATTTGTCACATTAATTATCAACAACATAAGACAAGGCAATAAAATTAATTCTAATTAAATTCCTTTTTCTTTTTCTTTTTCAAAAATGTTTTTGTTTTTGCACAACCAACATTTTTATATCCCGAAGCAATTTCTTAAAAACAAATCACAAGACCTTGGGTTTGTTTTTAACACATCCAATACCTTTGCTTTTCATACCACATAATCTTGTTCATTCAAAACACATTTATTCAATATTTTTGGATTTTTTTTGCAAATATTTTTCTTCTTCATATTATTCTCCTCCTAAACTTGAAATTTCTTGAAATTTTTAAGTTTAACAAAGATGTCGATGTGTCAATAAAGATTCCATATGTCTGCACACACAAAGCACACACATTAAACTAAAGACATATGCAATGCAATGAATCAATATATCGCAGTGAGATCATACTACACATTAGCTGAACATGTTTTGTAAGTTTTGAATAGACATTTGACTTATGTTTGATTGAGTGATGATATGAAAACATACCAATTAGCTCGAGTTGACACACTTACTTTTTCAGTATCATGATGATATTTAAGGTTCGATTATATGACTTATGTGACCCACATGTATACATATGTCAACATATTTCCTTATCAATCACTACCTGAATGCATATTGCACAAAACCTGGTCACTTACAATCATAAACAGTGTGGAATCTGGGTTCTATTCGAATTTGGTCCACTTTGGGACTTCTTTTTAATTCCATTTTGGAATTTTTCATTTCCTATCGTTCCCCTTGGGAATCTTCTGAATTCCTTTTTGGAATTTTTGTTTGGTGATGGTCCACATTTGGGACTCTTTTTGTTCCATCTTTGGGAATCTTTTGCTGCACCTTGAAGCTCAAAAGAGACTTCGTGTGAGACTTCAGGTCTGTGGATACCACAACAAAGAAGCTCACGATGCGGTTCATCACACAGAAAAGATTGCATCGTTACCCGATCATGCACAACTATCATCACAAGCAATGCATCAAAAGATATATATCTAGACATGTATAACAATGGAACTTAACACAATGATCATTGAATTTAGATTTGTCAACAATGAAACTTACTTTTTCAGTCTAATTGTCTGAGTTGTCTCGCACATCAATTAACATTCATCAGTCTTTATTTAAAAATGATGTAGCAAATAATGTCTAGTGTAACTATCATTTCTCACGTTTTTGCAATATAGATTCTTATGACATGATATTTTTGTATCTTTTTGTTTTTATATTTTTGTATTTGCTTTTTCTTTTTCATGCACACACACAATGCAAAACAATAAAATAAAAGACAAAGGAATCAATATATGACATCGACTTATTCTATTTTTGGCTTTTATATTTTCTGATTTTTGTTTGTTTTTTCAAAAATTAGAATTAATCATGGTTGATTAACCCTATGGATTGAACTAAGAATTCAAACCGTCCTGACAAGAAGGATTTTGTGAAAAGATCTGCCAGTTGTTTGTCGGTATGAACCTTAATCAAAATTATTAAACCTTTTTCAGAGTTGTCTCTGAGAAAGTGATATCGAATTTTGATATGCTTGGTTTTTGAGTGTTGAACAGGATTAGCAGTAATAAACATAGCAGCAGTATTGTCTATGTAAATAGGAGTTTTGAGAAAGTTAAACCCGTAGTCAAGCAACTGGTTTTGTAACCACAAAACTTGAGAACATCCTGCAGATGCAGCGATATACTCTGCTTCAGCTGTGGATACAGAAACATTGGTCTGCTTCTTGCATTGCCAAGAGACAAGCCTAGGACCCAGAAATTGACATCCACCAAAAGTCGATTTCCTGTCAAGAGCACACCCACCAAAATCACTGTCAGAATAACTATATAATTCAAAATTTCCTTCATAAGGATACCATAACCCGAGACTTGGTTTCCCTTTAAGGTATCTGAAAATACGTTTAACAGCAATCAGATGCGACTCTTTTGGATCAGAGTGATATCTGGCGCACACACATACAGCATACATGATATCTGGCCTTGATGCAGTAAGATACATCAGTGAACCAATCATTGATCTGTACAGTGTTTGATCAACAGATTTCCGTTTCGGATCTGGCTGAATCTTGCAATTCACATCAGATGGAGTTCGGATAGTCTGGCAATCTTGCATCTTGAACTTTTTCAGCAACTTCTCAACAAACTTTGATTGGTTGATAAAAATTCCGTCAGCTGATTGTTTTACTTGCAATCCAAGAAAGAAATTAATCTCCCCCATTGAACTCATCTGAAATCTTGACTTCATGATTTCTTCAAACTCTTTGCACATGGATGCACTGGTTGATCCAAAGATGATATCATCCACAAACACTTGAACACATAAAAGATCTTCATCCTCCCGCTTCATAAATAAAGTTGGATCAATCTAACCTCTTGTAAATCCATGTTCCAGCAAATGTTTAGATAACGTCTCGTACCAGATTCTTGGAGCTTGATGTAGACCATATAGAGCTTTACTCAACTTGTATACACGATGTGGATAATCAGGATCTTCAAACCCAGGAGGTTGTCGGACATATACATCATCGGTAATTGGTCCATACAGAAAAGCGCCTTTGACGTCCATTTGAAACTCCTTAAACTTCATGAAAGAGGCATAAGCTAAGAAGACACGAATAGCTTCAAGTCGAGCGACCGGAGCAAACACTTCTTCATAATCAATACCTTCTTCCTGAGTGTAACCTTGTGCAATAAGTCTGGCTTTATTTCTCACAACAATGCCACGTTCGTCTGGCTTGTTCTTGTACAACCATCTTGTACCAATCGCATTTTCTCCTTCAGGTAAGTCCACTAATTTCCAAACTTCTTGTTTGCGAAATTGAAGTAACTCCTCTTGCATAGGTTCAATCCAACTATTATCTTGGAGCGCTTCTGAAATATTCTTTGGCACCACTTGAGAAAGAAAACATGAATAAAGACAGACATTTGCTTGCTTGAAGTAACTCCTCTTGCATAGGTTCAATCCAACTTGTAGTTCTCTGATTCAACGGTCCAATAATCTGAGAGACAGGATGTTTCTTGTGAATTCGATGAGTTGGTATGTCTTCACCTTGAACTTGCGTCTCCAGATTAGACTGATTCAGATTCGGTAGATCTTGTAAAATGGTAGAAGTATGCGGAGTGAAATTAGGAACTTGATCCGGTGAATTGATGAAGTAGTCAAACGATTCTGGAACAACTTCAACATTCGGATCTGATGATGGTTGATTCTGAACAGATCCACCATCATTAGGAGAATTTTGCGGATTAACATCATCACCAAGAATATTCGATTCTTGATCTTCTTGAGAACCAGAAGGACCCGGAGCTTGACTGGATTTGACATGATCAGGATTGTGAAATGACATGAATGGATATTCAGAACTGAGATTCCCATCATTGTCATTATCAGAATCGTCACTAAAGCATCCCAAGTCGCCTGATTCTTTGTTCGTTTTTCCTGAAAAATCAAATAAGTTAGAATTGAAAGATTTCGATAACGAATCTAAATCAAATAACCATTCGGGACCATGAGCCACTAACGGAAACGAATTTTCTAAAAACTTTACGTTAATAGTTTCAATAACAGTATTTGTTTTGCTATTAAAAACCCGATAAGCTTTAGAAACAGACGAATAACCAAGGAAAAATCCATCGTCAGATTTTGACTCAAACTTCCCGAGATGATCACTCAAATTTAAAATCGATACAGGACAACCAAATGCTTTCAAGTAAGAAATATTTGGTTTTCTTCCAAATAACAACTCATAAGATGTTTTCTGTTTATCTTGAACCAATAATGTTCTGTTTTGTACAAAACACGCAGTAGCAATAGCTTCGTCCCAAAAAGTGATAGGGATTTTGGCATCTGCGAGCATGGATCTTGCTGCTTCAATCAGTGTCCGATTTTTCCGTTCCGCAACCCCGTTTTCTTGAGGCGTTCTTGGAGCACTAAATTGTCTAGCAATTCCTTTTTCTGCACAGAAAACATCAACATTAGTGTTCTTAAATTCAGTTCCATTATCACTTCTTAAGATTTTTACTTTACAATCCATTTGATTTTCAACTTTGACGATAAATTCTTTTAACAACTCGGCAGTTTTAGATTTAACATGCAAAAAATAAACCCAAGAAAATCTAGTGAAATCGTCAATAATGACAAAACAGTAAGACTTCTTTCCGATGCTTTGCACATTTGTTGGTCCGAAAAGATCCATATGTAGCATCTCCAAGGGTTTTGAAATGGAGTTTTCTTGCTTGGACTTAAAAGACATTCTGTGCTGTTTTCCTTTCAAACACGCTGGACAGAGATCAGTTGTAGAGAACTTCTTTGATGGTATTCCCACATCATGATTTCCAGTAACCAGTCGGTTCATGTTTCTGAAGTTTGAATGGCCCAGCCGTCTATGCCAAAGCTGACTCTCATCATTTGAAGCATGAGCAATGAGACAAGTAGTTTCGGTTTCAGCATCAATCTGCGACATATCAAGCTTGTATACATCACGATCTCTTGGAGCTTTAACCACCACCCATTCATTGTCAATCTTGAAACCTGGTTTGAGTATATAACAGAAAGAATCATCAAATAAAGTTGAATAAGATTTATCACAGATTTGAGATACACTTAGTAAATTAAAGTTCAACTGTGCACAGTAGTTGACTTTATCAAAACTAATGACCCCATTTGACACAGTTCCTTCTCCAGTTATTTTACCACCGGAATCACCTCCAAATGCAACGTGTGTACCATTCTTCAGCTTAAAGTCTTGAAGCAAGGCATGGTTGCCTGTCATATGCCGGCTACACCCACTATCAACGAACCATGAGTTGATAGGTCTTCTTGGGCGTACCTGCATTTCAACAATCACTTAGTTAGTTTGGTCAACCTAGGCCCACATGGTCTTGGGTTTTCCGAATCTATCTGTAACAGTAACTTGTTGATAATGAAGATTTTGAAAACTTGTTTCATTTGAGAGATTTTGAAAACTGTTTCGCCCAATGGCGTGATTTGATTGCTTCCTTCTCAAAGCAATGAACCTTTCCTCTAACTTAGGATCAAGGTTATTTTCAAACTTCTGATTTCTTACCATCAAAGCTCTTGGTTTAAAACTGTTAACCTGCATATTTCTTGATGAAAAGTTATTAGAAATTGAATTGTTTCGATTAAAGTTTCTCAAAACAGGAGAATGACTTTGATTAACATTTTGATAACCAAATGATTGATTTCTTTGAAAATTTGGAAATGGCGTCATTTCTCTTGATGAGTTTGTTCGAAAGAAACAATCCTTTGTGTCATGGTTTCTCCTCTCACAAATATCACAAAATTTGTTATAAAAACATTCTTCTGAAGAATGATTTCTTTTGTCACAGTAACTGCAGTACCTGTTAAAGAAACATTCAGCAGTTGCATGGTTATAACGATCACATATCTCACAATGTTTCTTGCTAATCCTAAAGAGCCGATTGTTAACTTTTGATGTTGAACCCACTCGTGATTCATTATCAGTTTTGTTTGGTTTTAGATTAACTTGATTCTTTTGTGGAGATTTTGATTGTGAATTTGCTTGCTTGGGAACTTGGTTCGATTTTAACACACCTTGTTTGGTTAACCTTTTTTATTCAATTCTTTTATCATTGACAACGGAAGACTTAGGACCTGAACCTGTTTTCAGACTAGAGTTAGATTTGATTGAAGAATTGATTGGTTTACCATAAGATCCGTTTAAATCAAAAGTTCCTGCAGACACAAACTTGATTGTTTTACCTTTTGTCACTTTCTTCTTGACAAGTTTAACATTTTCAGTTTTAACAGTTTGAGCTTTGGTGTTGTCATTCGATTTTATGACACTTTTACCTTTTGACTGTTTCGTTTCAGATTGATTGATTTTCGATTTTAATTTCTGCACTTTTGCATTCGAAACTGCAGCCTTTTTCACTTCTTGCTTCGTGATCAGTTGATCAGCAACTTGCGCCTTCTGTTCCTTCTTCCACTTAATGTATTCAGGATCATTGTATCCTGAAAATTCATCTTCATCCTTCACTTTTTCTTTTGACTTCGGATTCAGTTCCGGATACTCAACAAGTTGAATCAGAACAGGCTCTGATTTGTTGCTAGCTTCATCATCAGCTTTAGTGGTCACACCATCTTCTTCTTTCAAACTTTCAATCAACACTTCGGATCCTTCGGATTCAGATTTACTTCTTTGAATTTTCGTTCATTTTCAGGTGAATGATCAAATTCATTGAAGTTTTCAGGTAAAGTTTGTGTGATTGAATTAGGCATTGGTTCATGAGTGAAACCCAACCCTGTTTTGGTTTTGTTACCTTTTTCACTTATAAGTTGTTTAACCATTGTTTTACAACTTTTCACTTTTGTTAATTCAACTTGTGTGACAGCATGAGCAACTTTTTCTTGTTCAAAGTTCTTTGTCATTTCTTCAAGTTGTTTTGTTACCAGTTCCAATTCCTTTAAAGTTTTGTTCCATGATTCTTTAAGTGACAAAATCTTCTCATCAGAAATTTTGTGATCAATTTTAAGTTGTTCATGAATTTTCTCATGTTTGCTTAACTTATCACCAATTTTAAATGAATGAGTTCGATAATGTTCTACTTGTTGAATGCATTGTTCAGAACATAACCTTTCTTTCACATCGATAGGCAAAGGAACATAGTTAGGGGGTAAATCAGTACTAACCTTTGGTTGTTCAGTGGATGATGAAGACTCACTGGATGTAGCCATTAGCGCAATTTCAGACTCAGATTCTTCAACAGGATCAGACTTTGCACTCCAGTCATATTCTTCAGAATCTTCACTCACATCTTCAACCATTTTACCATCTCCTTCTTCAGACCAATCTTCCTCGATTTCACAAACTAATGCCAAACTTGAAGTGAGATCAGCTGTAAATTGTTCTGCATAAGCGCTCCAATCATAACCATCTTTCACACTAACCACCAGTGCCTTAGTTTGATCTTCTGGTTTCTTTCCTTCTTCTTCCAATTTTGGCATGGGAAGACTTTGATATGGCTTCTGAATAAAACGCTGATTCCTCTGTTGATTGCTTGAAGACTGTTATGAGCTGTGACCTTGACCTTGATTCTGTCCACTTGAACTTGCTTGATCATTGTAATTCTGATTCTTAGGAGCTTTGCATTCCCGAGAAAAATGACCATAACAGTTACAGTTGAAACATCTGGCCTTTGATTTGTCAAAACCAACTGTCTTGTTTGCATGTGGCTTGAAGCTTCGGTTAACATATGCATGTTTCTGCGTCCTATATGCAACCATTACCATTTGCCAGTTCAGATCCATTTCCTCAACGTCATCAGGATCCATCTCAAATAAATCTTGAAGGACAACGTCCATTTGACTCAAGTGACTTCCTTGGTATGCTTGAAAACTTGCCATAAAAGCTGTAAAGGCAGTTTTGGTCTCGTCATCTTGCAACAAGATGTTCATCACATCTTTTACCTTGGCTTGAGCATTCGCACTTGAATTTTCTGCTTGATTCTTCAGATTCTGACTTTGAACTTGAGCTCTTGGTGGAGATTGAGGTTGAGAATAAGTTGGTGAACTTGGAAAGTAGGATGAATCAGTATAAAAACTTGCGCCAACAAATAAATCACCCTCATCTTCAAACTTAGTTGCATCTTGTGCAAGAAATGCATTCTCCACTGAGTTAGCAGGATTCACAATGTACTTGTACTGAGCATTTGAACCCATTCTATCAGTATTTCTCGAGCTTTCATCTATCTCAACTTCTTCTATCTTTGCAATGAGCAGATCCAGATCCATAGGAAACTTCTCAGTATGTTTCAGTAATGTCACGGTCTGTTTCCAAGATGATGGAAGAGCACATAATAATCTGTCATTCAAGTCTTGAAGATCTGTCTTTGCACCCACATTTGTCATCTCAGTAGTTAGATGAACAAACCTATTCATCATCTGATGCACAGATTCTCCAGCAATGTGTTCAAATAACTCCAGTTGTCTCTTCAGCTTTTGTTTCTTAAGACTTCTGAGTTGTTCACCTCCTTCACAGATAGACTTTAAAGCTTTGAACATTGTATAACCCGTCTGATAAGCATCCAACCTCGACAATACTTGTAGTGGCAGTCCTTTACACATCAAAGAATAGGCTTTGCCATCATTCTTCACTTTCCTTAAGTCTTCAGCAGATAGATTATCTTCTGGATAAGGTTCAGTAGAATCTTTGGTGTAAGTACTTGCACTATCCGGAGCAGTTTGTGTAGGTATGTGAGGACCCTTGTCAATTGACTTCCAAAGATCATTGTCTATTGAGCAAAGATGATGCTTCAGTCTAATCGTCCAATTCTTGAAATCTGCACGATTGACAAGTCTAGGAACACGGTTATCAGAATCATCATTAGGTGCCATTTTAAAAGATTTTAATGAAAATATTTTTTTTTGTGTTTTTGTTAATTTTGAAAAGAAATAGTTAAACTACTAAAATAAAGACAAGTAATTAATGACAAGATAAGAAAACAAGGATTAAAACAACTAAAAATGAGTCACACGGCTGAACAGTGAAAAATCCTTCTTCACCCGGCTGAACAGTAGCTTTGTTCTTCACCCGGCAGAGAAAAGTCTTCACCCGTCTAAACAGTCACACGGCTCAACAGTTGTAAGTCTTGGATTCTTTACCCGGCAGAACAGTTACCCGGCAGAATAGTATCAACTTCACACGGCAATAACACTTGACCCGGCTTGAATCTTGACACGGCAAAAAGCTTTACCCGGCTGAACAGTTGTTGATCACACGGCAAAGTTGTCTACCCGGCTACACAGTTTTTGATCACCCGGCTGAAATTGTTTATCACCCGGCGTAACAGTGTATTACCCGGCACAACAGTACTTGATCCGGCTGAACAGTAACACTTTTTCCTCATCAAATTCTTTACCCGTCTAGAACAAATTCCTTTACACGGCTGCACATGACCTAATTGTTCACAAATCTAAGTCCAAAGGAAATTGTCTAAATCAATTTTATCACCCGGCAAGTTAATCTTCCACCAAGTTCATACTGTTCATCATCTTCTTCATAAGAATTTTTCAGGGTTTATAAAAAACTTGTCCAATTCGTTCA
The DNA here is from genome assembly GCA_030867185.1 of Tagetes erecta. Lineage (NCBI taxonomy): Eukaryota > Viridiplantae > Streptophyta > Magnoliopsida > Asterales > Asteraceae > Tagetes > Tagetes erecta. The sequence continues at coordinate 57,241,839 of CM061488.1, forward strand.
AAATTCACACACAAGCAGTAAAATAGTCCGATTATCAATCCCTAATATCAATCAATCCAAAACATGATCAAATTTAGATGAAATTTGAGCAAAATTTGATCGAACAGTAACTTTTTCTATCTTCTTAATTCCTCAGATCTGATGATAATCTGATGGAATTTGCACAATTGATGTGAATTAGGAGTGATTGCGATGATAAATCACAACTAAAAACAACAACAATTCATTCAGATCATGATTTTTGAGCAATATTGTAGTGTTTTGCTTGATGAATAGCGAAGAACACAATACCAACAGCTCTGATACCAATTGATAGGTTCAATTGGATCGTAATATCGCTCACAAGATCAGAATGATTCGCACACAAACACACTTCAATCACAAACACAATTCATTACTAAATAATTCTCTCTGTATATTGATGATCAAAGCAGATTTTATAGTACAAATGCAGGAGAAAATAAATCACACACACTTAGTTCTCTTTCTAACGTGAATAGTGATCTAGCCTCTCTCCTCACACTCTCTCACTACATGCTTTAAGCAACAAAATACATTTTAGGGAAAATAACAAAATAAACCCTAAACTATACATAAATGTATAAACAAGTACAAAGTAAATCTTAACAAGAAATAGCCCTAACAGTAACATCTAGCTTGGACTTAAAAGACATTCGGTGTTGTTTTCCTTTCAAACATGCTGGATAGAGATTAGTTGTTGAGAATTTCTTTGACGGTATTCCCACAGCATGATTTCCAGTCACCAGTCGGTTCATGTTTCTGAAGTTTGAATGGCTCAGCCGTCTATGCCATAGATGAATCTCATCATTTGATGCATGAACAATGAGACATGTGGTTTCGGTTTCAGCGTCAATCTGAAACATATCAAGCTTGTACACGTCTCGGTCTCTTGGAGCTTTGACCACCACCCAGTCATTGTCAATCTTAAAACCTGGTTTGAGTATGTAACATAAAGAATCATCAAATAATGTTGAATACGATTTGTCACAAATTTGAGATACATTTAGCAAATTAAAGTTCAACTGTGCACAGTAGTTGACTTTATAAAAGCTAATAATCCCATTTGACACAGTTCCTTCACCAATGATTTTTCCACCAACATCTCCTCCAAATACAACATGTGTACCATTCTTTAGCTTAAAATCTTGAAGCAAGGCATGGTTGCCTGTCATATGCCGGCTACACCCACTATCAACAAACCATGAGTTGATAGGTCTTCGAGGGCGTACCTGCAATTCAACATTTACTTAGTTAGTTTGGTCAACCCAGGCCCACATGGTCTTGGGTTTTCCGAATCTATCTGTAACAGTAACTTGTTGATAATGTAAATTTTGAAAATTTGATTCATTCGAGAGATTTGGTTGAAAACTGTTTCTGCCACTAGCTTGATTTGTTTGCTTTCTTCTTAAAGCTGAGAACCTTTGCTCTAACTTAGGATCAAGATTATTTTCAAATCTTTGGTTTCGTACCATCAAAGCTCTTGGCTTAAAACTGTTAACCTGCTGATTTCTTGATGACATTTCATTAAATTCAGAATTAATTCTTTTGAAAGATCTCAAATCAGGAGAATGACTTTGGTTTGATTTGTGAAAACCAAAAGATTGATTTCTTTGAAAATTCGGAAAATGAGTCATTTCTTTTGATGAGTTTTTCCGAAAGAAACAATCTGCAGTGTCATGATTTCTCCTTTCACATATCTCACAAAACTTGTTATAAAAGCATTCTTCTGAAGAATGGTTTCGTTTATCACAGTAATCGCAGTACCTGTTAAAGAAACACTCAGCAGTAACATGATTATAATGATCACAAATCTCACAGTGTTTCTTGCTAATCTTAAAGATCCGATTGTTAACTTTAGATGTTGAACCAACACGTGATTCATTAACAAACTTGTTTGGTTTTAAGTTAACTTGGTTCTTTTGTAGAGATTGTGGTTGTGACTTTGATTTCTTGTTATCAAAGTTTGATTGTTTGGGAACTAGATTCGATTTTGAACCATCTTGCTTAGTTACCTTCTTTGATTCAAACCTTTTATCATTGACAGCGGAAGTCTTAGGACCTGAACCTGATTTCAGACCAGAGTTGGATTTGATCTTAGAATTTATTTGGTTACCATGAGATGAGTTCATATCAAACGTTCCTGCTGACACAAACTTGAATGGTTTGATTTTAGACACTTTCTTTGTCACAGGTTTTTCAGTTTCAGTTTTAACAACTTGAGCTTTGGTGTTGTCATTTGATGTGACGACACTTTTACCTTTTGACTGTTTTGATTCAGATAGATTGTTTGACAATTTCGATTTCTGCATCTTCGCTTTCGAAACTTCAGTCTTCTTCACTTTTTCCTTGTTGATCAGCTGATCAGCAACATGAGCTTTCTGCTCCTTTTTCCACTTGATGTATTCTGGATCATTGTAACCTGAAAATTCTGCTTCATCCTTCACCGTTTCTGCTGGTTTACGATTCAGTTCCGGATATTCAACAAGTTGCACCGGAATAGGATCAGATTTGTTGCTTGCTTCATCATCAGCTTCAACAGTCACACTGTCACTTCTTTCAAACTTTCGAGTAAAACTTCAGACCCTTCGGATTCAGATTTGTTTTCTTTGAATCTTTGTTCATTTTCAGGTGAATGATCAAATTCATTAAAGTTTTCTGGTAAAGTGTTAGTGATTGATTTAGGCATTGGTTCATGTGTGAAACCCAATCCTGTTCTGTTTTCTTTTCTATCACTTATCAACTTTGCTATAATTGCTTTTGAACTTTTCATTTTTGTCAATTCAACCTCAGTTGCTGCATGAGCAATCTTTTCCGATTCAAAGTTTTTGGTCATTTCTTCCAATTGTTTATTTGACAATTCCAGTTCCTTCAAGGTTTTGTTCCATGATTCTTTAAGTGACAATATCTTCTCATTAGCAATTTTGTGATCAATTTTAAGTTGTTCATGAACTTGTTCATGTTTGCTTAATGTGTCAACAATTTTAAATGAATGAGTTCGATAATGTTCCACTTGTTTAATGCATTGATCAGAACATAACCTACCTTTCACATCATCAGGTAAAGGAACATAGTTAGGAGGTAATTCGATACTACCCTTTGGTTGTTCAGCAGATGAGAAAGACTCTTCAGATGTAGCCATAAGAGCAATCTCTGATTCAGATTCTTCAACTGGATTTGACTTTGCACTCCAGTCATAGTCTTTAGAATCTTCACTGACACCATTAATCACTTGACTATCCCCTTCTTCAGACCAGTCTTCTTCTTCAATTTCACAGACAAGTGCCAGACTAGAAGTAAGATCAGATGTAAAGTGTTCCGCATAAGCACTCCAGTCATATCGATCCTTGACACTAACCACAAGTGCTTTGGTCTGATCTTCAGGCTTTTTACCTTCATCTTTCAGCTCTGGCATTGGAAGACTTTGATATGTTTTTTGAATGAAACGTTGATTTCTGTTCTGATAGCTTGAAGACTGCTGTGAATTTTGACTTTGACCTTGATGCTGATTTTGTCCACTTGAACTAGCTTGACCATTAAAATTCTGATTCTTAGGAGCTTTACATTCCCTTGAAAAATGATCATAGCAGTTAAAGTTGAAACATCTGGCCTTTGACTTGTCAAAACCAACTGTCTTGTTTGCATTTGGCTTGTAACTACGGTTCACATACACATGTTTCTGTGTTCGGTATGCAACCATAACCATTTGCCAGTTTAAGTCCATCTCTTCAACGTCATCAGGATCCATTTCAAACAAGTCTTGAAGAACAACATCTAATTGAGTCAAATGACTACCCTGATAAGCTTGGAAGCTTGCCATGAATGCAGTAAAAGCATTCTTAGTCTCATCATCTTGTAACAAGATGTTCATGACATCTTTTACTTTAGCTTGAACTGTTGAACTTGAACAAAACCAACTGTCTTGTTTGCATTTGGCTTGTAACTACGGTTCACATACACATGTTTCTGTGTTCGGTATGCAACCATAACCATTTGCCAAAGTCCATCTCTTCAACGTCATCAGGATCCATTTCAAACAAGTCTTGAAGAACAACATCTAATTGAGTCAAATGACTACCCTGATAAGCTTGGAAGCTTGCCATGAATGCAGTAAAAGCATTCTTAGTCTCATCATCTTGTAACAAGATGTTCATGACATCTTTTACTTTAGCTTGAACTGTTGAACTTGAACTTAGGTTTTATGCTTGAGATTTCATTTGTTGAACTTGAACTCTTGGGGGAGATTGAGGTTGAGAATAAATTGGTGAGCTTGGTAGATATGATGAATCAATGTAGAAGCTAGCACCAACAAACAAATCACCCTCATCATCAGTTTTAGCAGCATCTTGAGCAAGAAATGCATTCTCCACTGTATTAGAAGGATTCACCACAAATTTATACTGAGCATGAGAACCTGATCTGTCAGAGTTTTTTAAACTTTCATCAATTTCAACTTCTTCAATCTTTGCAATAAGAAGATCTAGGTCCATTGGAAACTTTTCTGTATGCTTCAGCAAAGTCACTGTTTGTTTCCATGAGGATGGAAGAGCATACAATAATCGATCATTCAGGTCTTGAAGATCTGTTTTTGCACCAGCATTTGTCATCTCAGTTGTTAGATGCACCAATTTGTTCATCATCTGGTGTACAGATTCTCCAGCAATATGCTCAAACAGTTATAATTGTTTTAATTTCTGCTTCTTGAGACTTCTTAACTGTTCTTCCTTCACAAATTGATTTCAATGCCTTGAATAATGTGTAGCCAGTTTGATAAGCATCCAGTCTTGACAACACTTGAAGTGGTAGCCCTTTACACATTAAGGAATAAGCCTTACTGTCATTCTTGACCTTTCGTAAGTCTTCATCACCTTGTAGATTATCTTCAGGATATGGTTCTGTTGAGTCCTTTGTGTAAGTGCTTGCACTGTCAGGAGCAGTCTGAGTAGGAATACGAGGACCATTATCAATAGACTTCCACAAATCATTATAAATAGAGCATAGATGGTGTTTCAATCTGATTGTCCACTTCTTGAAATCTGCACGATTAACCAATCTTGGAACACGATTATCGGAATCCTCAATAGGTGCCATTTTAAAATTTAAAGGAAATATTTTTATGTTTTTGTTGATTTTTGAAAAGAAACAGTTAAATTTTTAAAGATAAAAAGGCGATTAAACAGTAATAATGTAAGATAACATAGTTTGAAACAACTAAAATAAGTCACGCGGCTGAACAGTGAATTTTTGTTCTTCACCCGGCTGAACAGTGAATTTTGTTCTTCACTCGGCTGAACAGTGATATTTTCTTCTTCACTCGACTAAACACTTCTTCACCCGTCTGAACAGTCACACGGCTTGATCAGTTGCAAATCTTCAACACTGTATATCTTCACCCGGCTAAATTATGTTACCCGGCTGAATAGTCACACGTGTTGATGACAATCACACGGCTGAACAGATATAACTTCACACGGCAGAACTTGACACAGCTAAAGGAATCAATCACCCGGTTCAACAGTTATCAAACTTTCACCCGTCTACACTTGACACAGCTAAAAGAGATAATGACCCGGCTGAACAGTAACAAGTTGATACGGCTGTAGAGTTGATCACCCGGCTGAATAGTTACTCACCCGGCTCAACAGTACACAACTTTTACTTGCAAATTCTTCACCCGTCTAGACAAATTTCCTTACACGGCTGCACATGACCTAATTTTTCACCAAACTAAGTCCAAAAATTTTGTCTAAGTCAAATTTTATCACCCGTCTAGTTCATCTTCAACCAGTTCATCATGTTCATCAACATCTTCATACAGATTTTTCAGAATTTTCACAAAACTTGTCCAATTTGTCCAAAAATCACACACAAGCAGTGATTTATACCGATTATCAATCTCCTATATCAATCAATCCAAAACATGATCAATTTTCGATGATTTTAAGCAAAAATTCGATCGAACAGTAACTCTTAATTTCTTCTTAATTCCTAGATCTGATGATAATCTGATGGAATGTGCACAATTGTTGTGAATTAGAAATGATTCCGATGATGAATCAGATCTAAAAACAGCAAACAGATCATTCAGATCATGATTTGAGCAATATTGATGTGTTTTTGCTAGATGAATAGCGAAGAACACACACAGTACCAACAGCTTTGATACCAATTGATAGGTTCAATTGGATCGATACTGCTCCAAATCAGAATGATCAAAATACACACACAACAATTCAATCAGCAACACCATTTATTACTAAATAATTCTCTTGTATTGATGATCAAAGCAATAGTTGCAGTACAATGATGCAGGAGAATACAATCACACACACAGTTCTCTCTCTAACGTGTAAATCTGTGATCTAGACTCTCTCTCTAACATTCACTAGCAACATGCTTTATGCATCAACACTTTAGGGAAAATACAAAATTAACCCTACACTATACAAACTTGTATAAACAAAGAACAAAGTAAATCTTCTAACAGGAACGAGCCCTAACAGGTAGCCACTAACCTGTAGTCTGACACGAAGTCTCTTTTGAGCTTCAAGGTGCAGCAAATGATTCCCAAAGACGGAACTAAAAGAGTCCCAAATGTGGACCGTCACCAATCAAATTCCAAAATGGATTTCAGAAGATTCCCAAGGGGAACAATAGGAAAAGAAAAATTCCAAAATGGAATTTAAAAGAAGTCCCAAAGTGGACCAAACTCAATTTGAACCCAAATCTACACTGTCTATGCTTGTAAGTGACCTTGTTTTTGTGCAAAATGCATTCGGATTGTTATTGATAAGGAAATATGTTGACATATATATACATGTGGATCACATAAGTCATTTTAATCGAACCTTAATCTCATCATGATACTGAAAAAGTAAGTGTGCCAACTCGAGCTAATTGGTATGTCTTCATATCATCACTCAATCGAACATAAGTCAAATGTCTATTCAAAACTTGCAAAACATGTTCAGATAATGTATGGTATGATCTCACTGTGATATATTGATTTATTGCATTACATATTTATTTATTTTAATGTGTGTTATTTGTGTCTGCAGGCATGTGGATTCTTTAATGACTCGTCGACATTCTTTTTAAACATAAAATTTCAAAAAATTTCAAGTTTAGGGGGAGAAATAAATGAATTAAAAGTGCAAAAATATATCAAGAAATAAGTTGGATCGAAAAATTGTGAGTGTTGAATGTAAGGATCAAGTGTCTAATGCAAGCAAATGTGTTGTTTATGATAACAATAAACCTAAAGTCTTGTGGTTATTTTTAATGAAAATGCTTCAGGATATAAAAATATTGGTGGTGCAAAATGTGCAAAAACATGTCATTTTGTGGAAATTAATGAAAAATGAAGATTAAATTTTTGTTGAAAAGTTGAATGAGGGAATTAAATTGGATTAAATTTTGTTGCCCTAATCATGTTTGAAAAATTAATTACACAAACCTTAATAAGGATGTCGTGTCTAATTAATGTGTCAAGAATGATTGCAGGTGATAGTCATGTATAGGTTGGACTCACCGGCATGTCGGTGTTATATTTTTGTTTTATACTTTGTTGTTTCTGTTCTAGCGAACCTACGGGCGAAGCTATAGATTCGCCCGGTAGCATAGTTTAGTTTGTTTTATTGATTCAGTTTTGTCGACCGGGCGAACCTAATTGTGTCCGGCGAAGCTATTAGTTCGCTTGATAGATTCGCTACCAGCGAATCTATCAGCGAATCTATGGCTACACTATATATTGTAATGTTTTCTCATTGCAATACAACTTTTGCATATTTTATAAAACCCTAATTGTGTGTGTGTGACGGCTGGAGGTGCTAGGAGCATATTTTCATCATCTTTGAAGCTTAATTACCTCTTATTGTGTTGTTTCAATCTTGTTATAGTGTGTTGAGTGATATTGGACATGTTTCATTGAATTTTAGTGTGTTTTGTTGTTTATTTTATCATCATAGCACTAAAATCTCGATCTAGATGGACCAACAATATGGTATCAGAGCCTTAGTGTTCTTGGTTGATTGATCTTAGAGATTTTTGTGAAGTTTTGGGGGTTTTTGTGTCAAAACACTGTTTGATTCATTTCTGGATTGTTTATTATGTTTCTGAGTTGGAATTTGCTTGGGGATTGTCATATTTGGTTATAGGAAGCTATAGAAACAAACGGATCTTCAATTGGTTGTGTTTTGAAGCTGTTCTAATTGATTTTGGACTGAAACTGTTTTGCCCGTAAGTCAGCGAAACTGTTTGTTCATCCAGCGAATCTGTGTGTTCATCCAGCGAACCTAAGACAATTTTGTGTTCTGGGATTTTGTGTTTCTGTTTAGCGAATCTGATATTTTATTGAACGAAAGTTCACCTGTTTGGCTTATTGTGCAAGCGAACTTGCTGTCAAACTCATTTGGACACAAGTCTTTGTTCTGACAGCGAATCTGCCTAGCGAAACTGTGGCTGCTGTCGAGCGAATCTGTGTTTCTGCTGAGCGAATCTACCCAGCGAATCTATTGTGAGCGAAACTTGAATCTGTTTTTGAAATTGTGTCTACGTCAACAATGAACATGCTTGAATTGGATAGAAAAACTCAGGCTGAAAATGAATTCAATTCATTCGTTGGATTGAAGCATGAAAATCTGACTGAAATAACGAATCGATTTTTATCTGTGTCAAGCAATCTCAAAACTTATGATGAAAAATTGGGAAATCATGAGCAAGTGACAAAGCTTTTGGATTCTCTTCCTTCCAAATGGAGTCTTCAGATTAAAGTGCTGAAACAAGAAAGAAATTTCTTTGACCTTAAACTAATGGAAGTGATAAACAAGTTAAAGTCATTTGATCTAGATGTAAAGAGAAAAGAATACAATCAATCCATGATGTTTCCAACTGTCTCTCCTCAGAATTCTGCACTGATTACATCCGCTGCAAACTCACCTGGTGCAGTCTCTGGAGGATTATCAAGTTATGAATCTGTCAAATCCTGTGGTGGTTCCACAAGTGTAGGTGCTGACTTAAATGCATCCATCACCACTCAGATTTTATCTTACACTACGGCCTTATCAGGGATGCTTGTTCAAAATCACGAAGCTTTAATTGGTGAAGTTGTTGAAGAATCTGTTCTCAATGACAATTACGTTGATTGTTTAGATCCTTTTAAAGAGTTTTATGGTGAAGAGGTTGAGAAAGTTAGAGTGATTGATGAGGTTGAAGAGGAAACTAATACTGGAAAGGTTGCTGAGGATAGTTTGATTGAAAAGGTTGCGGATTATGGTTTGATGGAAGAAGGAAAGAATCAGGAAGAAGTTGTTCATTCTGGATTAGTGTGTGAAGCTGTTACTGAAAAGAAAAAGGAGGTTACTGTCAACGCAGGTAATGAGGCAGAAAATAGTGGTACCGATGCTGACAATGTTTTGGAATCAAAGCTTGACATAGAAGCCATGATTGAACATGCAAGGCATGAAGCTGTGGATTAATACAAGAGGAACACTCCTTACTGCCAGTGTGATCATGCTCTTGCGGCCGAAAAACTGATAGTGGGTCTTCCTTATGATGTCGTTGAGGATATGTGTTCATCCGCATGCAAAATTCGCTTGATCGGTATTTATAAGGCAAATAAACTGTTAATGACAAATGAAAACGAATTGAAGACAATTAACAAAGAGCTTAAACAGGACGAATCAAAATTTTTTGTTAAATTAAGAGATGCTTTAAAAGAAAACGAACATTTGAAAAGATCTCTTTTAGAAAGGAACTGTGAGGTAAACTATTTGACTGAGCAAGTCACTCTTGCTGAATTTGAAACAAGAAAACTCAAAAATAAACTGGAATAATGGACTATTGCTAGTATGAAAAGGGAGGAGTTATGGAAGAAACAAAAGGGGGCTAGATTCAAGACCGGGTTGGGTCATAAAGATGATGCACAAGTATATCCTCCACCTAGTACCTTCTGTCATTCTCCTACACCCATTCCTCATCCTTCAAATGAGTTGATTCAAGAGATTATAAAGAATAATACTAAAAGCTCTATTGCAGGGTTAAGTGAAGTGAATCTTAAGGAGGTGAGAGAGGATTATGCTTATGGTGAAAGCAGTGGTCTTGGAAGTTCTAGTAACCCTAGCTTTGATTCAAAGAAGACTGTTGAAGACAGTAGTTTGGATGTCTTTATTTCTAGTCAAGTTTTAACTTCAAAGGATATTATGTGTGATATTAATTCTGGATGCTCAATTTCAAACTTAAGCAATTTGAATGATGATGTTATTGGAAATGTTTGTGTGAACGGCAAAGCAAAACTTTTAGGTCAAGTCTCTGAAAGTCAAACCAAAACAAATTGTTTTCAAAAATTCTTGTCTCATCAAATTCCATCTTTCACACCAATAAGAATTTCAAAATAGAAAGACAAGGAATCATCTTTTTCATCCATTGTTAAACCTAAATCTGCACACTCCAAGGTAAAAGTCACAACAGGTAAGTCAAAAGAGTCTTACGAATCTTGCAGTGATTGTAACTCACAAACATTTGATAGTAATGAAGAGACTGCTAAATTTTCTAAAAGAAGTTTAAAATCTCATTGCTTTCAGTGTGAAAATATTTATCATACTGTCAAACACTGGCCTGTGATTGTTGAAAATAGTTCAAGGCAGAAATCTTTTGGAAAGAGATTGAATACTTTTATAAATAATTTTTTCAGTAAATCCTCGACTTTTCAAAGACCTAAGTACACTAAGGCTTGTGTCCCGATTTCAAAAGTCTAATTTGCCTTTCTTTGTAAATATGTAAATAACTTTTTCATTTTCTTCCTTAAAAATCCGTGGGTCACTCATTTCTTCACTCCTTCACTTTTATTTTATTATTTCTTTTTATTTTTTTCTTCTCCGCTTTGTATATATAAATATTAAGAAAATCCGAAAAACAAAAATTTTATATTTAGATGGCTAGTATAGAAATTTTGGGGGAGAATATTAAAGATTAACTACTTATAGTTTTTCAAATTTTGCTATTTCAGGATCCCCGATTTTTGAAATGATGTTGAAGAGACGTTGAAGGAGGTCAGAAGTATTGTGTTTGGGATATGTTAGATAGGCTCAGCCCGAAAACAAAGTAAACAGTGATTGTGCAGCCAAATATAATGTTCAAGAACTCGGCAATAAGGATTATCCCCTTGACATGATTGGATTGCACAAAGATACGGGTTCTGTCAAAAATGGGTTGAGAGCGTCAAATCTTTGCTTTGATTTCCCTAAACATCCCAAATCACCCTCACCCTAGCCCTGAATCGAGTTTCTAGTTAGCAAAACAAAATAAAAAGCTGCTAGTGTTGCTCTTCAGAAAAGCCTCTGAGTGAGTTACTTGTTAACTCCTTAGAATGTATTGAGTCAAAGTGCTTAACTCCTCTGCTATACGGAAGTATTGACTTGGAGTTGGTGGATCTTCTCTGCTATACGGAAGTATTGACCTGAAGATTCGCAGAGCATGCTCAAATGATTATCTCCTCTGTTATACGTCGGTATAGACCTGGAGCTCTAATCAGTTGAGTTTCCCAAATAATAAGTCGCAATGTGTTCAAAAGAATCATTGTTGACAAGCTCCACTCACAAAAATATGCAAAAATTACACAAATGTCAAAAGAAGTTCATGCATCGATCAATATTCAAGATTTGATCCAAGAAATTCAAGCAAAGTCAATCGTATTGCTCAAATAAACCCTGATGACAGAACTTGTTCTTTCTACCTAGATGTCTGTGGGGACCGAGTTGCCTGAGCTTCTTTAATCAAACCAAAACATGATAAATGAAGCTGCTGATCTCTTGTTGAAAGGACTACGGCATTGGTTTAAATGGACAAACATATCTGCAATCCCGCCAATCTATGATTCTCCGGATTCTGCTCGTAAAACGTCATCAAAAATATATATATATATATATATATCCTTCTTTAGTTTTAATTTCTAGTTTTTTTTCTTTCACTTTATTTTATTTTTCCCTTTTTTTATTATGTCTTTATATTTCATTTTATGCATTGCTTTTATTTTTCGGAGCGTTGAAATCGTGGGGCGTTTTCATGGATTTGCAAAGAATTTAAAACTTGAGAAAAACCAAAAAAAAAAAAATTTTAATTTTTCTTATTCTGCATCCCAGCGAACCTACTAGCGAATCTACAGGTTCGCCCGGAACTTATGCTTGTCGCCGTGTCTTCTCTAGACCATAAGTCACAAGCGAATCTGAAGTTCGCTAGCTCACATCTCCAGCGAACCTGTTGTCATATATATATGTTTTGTCTTAAAATTTCTTTCACAAGTTCGCTGGTTACTGTTGCCATTTCACTTTCAAATTAATTCGCCTGATCGATTCTCACTCACCACACTCACTACCTTTGAACCGCTTTTTTTTTTATCATCTCTGGTATGATTTACTCTCATTTTCATTATCAATTTTATCCTTTAACTTGTTCTTAATCACCGATAACACAATCGACCCATCTTGATTCTGTGTTTATGATTAAACAACTGATTATGTGCCTTGATGTCTATCAAAACTTGCTCGTTTCATGATTATATTGCCTGTTTGTTGCCTTGATTGTAATGTTTATGGCTTTTCGTCTGAGATTTGGGCGTTTTTCAAAAACTAGGGTTTCAGCGAACCTATGTGTTCGTCTGGCGAACCTGAACGAAAGTTCAAAACATCCAGCGAATCTATGCCGACATGCTGCCCGCACATCAGCATAGATTCGCCCGACTGTTTCTAGCGAACCTATACATTCGCTCGACCTAACGACTAATTTTTCGTGTCAGCGAATTTATAGGTTCTGGGCCAAATCTCAGGTTCGCCCGTGCAACGAACCTATTTATTCCAGCGAAACTATAAACTGTTTCAAAATTTTCGTTTTTGATAAACTTCCGTTTGTGTTTCAGGCACGATGTCTACACTATTTTTTGAAAAGAAGCACAACATGTGTGCTTTGCTGGACGAGAATCACGAGAAGGCTGTTGGGTATAAAGATTGTATCAGATGGTTAAAGTTGTCTCATATTCATCACGCTATTTCTCATTCACCAACTATATACGAGCTACATGTTCGAAATTTCTGGAGAACAACAGTAATGAACGTTTCTGTACAGCCATCGCGTATATGTGCTAAAGTTAATGGGTTGGATATAGAGTTTATTGAAGCCGATCTGGCTAGGATCTTGAGGTTAGAGGATGATGTTGGTGATGATGTAAAGATGACGACAGAAGAGGTATATGGTGCTTTTCGGACTGCGGGTTATGAGGGTCCAATGCCGGGGGAGAAAAAGATGGACTTTGTTAAATCCTATCTGATCAAGGAATGGAGGTACATCGCACATGTGTTCATTATGTGCCTTGATCATAGGAAGGGTGGAACGAACGGGTTGAATCTGGATTGGGCAAGGGCCATGGTTCTATTTTGCAAGGGTATGAAAGCAAATCTAGCAAAGCTGATCTACAACTATATGTTCGAGAACATTCATGCTGCAAAACGGGATAAGTGGCTGATGTATCCAAGGTTTGTGCAGATGATGGTCAATGATAAATTGCCTGACCTGCCCGTTATTGGTGATGTTTTGACCATTTGGACGATGCATTCAAGGATATTCGGGGATTGTAAGTCAGTTCGATCAGACTGTGTTGGTAGAATATCGTACTTATGGGAAAATATGTACCCTGCTGATAGATGGGTACATATTCAAAGACTGATAGAGATCGAAAGAAAAAGGGGTGGTGAGAACGTTGAGGTTGTTGAGAAGAAAGTGAGAAAGAGGAAACAGTACGCTAAAGACAAGGACTATTCACTAGATCGAGAGATTGACGAAGTACAGGCCGAGATAGATGCTGAAAGAGAGAAAAGAACGAAGAGGAAGACTGAGAGTTCTGGTCAAACTGAGAAGAGAACCAAGCAGAAACACGATGTTTCGGGTACATCTGCTGAGTCTGTTAGTGAATTGAAGGCTGAAATTGTGAATATGAAGTCTGAGTTGGTGGATCTGAAAAGTAGATATGTTGATTTAGAACCGAGGGATGCAGAGAAACTGACCGTTATTTCTGAGATGGGTAGGATGATGAGGGACCAACAGTGTTTGATCGTTAGAATATTCAAGGAGCTGAACAGTCTGAAGGAGAAGGATGGGTCGGATCCAGCAATGTCTGAGATGGAACTGAAAAGCTTAACGGATGCTGCAAAGTATCCGTTAATGCAATCCGGGTTTGGGACAGAGGCTGAAATGAAAGGTGATGAAGACTTGTTTGATGAAGATATGAGAATCAATTTAGATGAATTTACTGGGCCAGAGGTTGTTGCAGATATAGACAGCGAGGAAGATTTGGAGGATGAGCCGGAGAAGTATAACGTCGAAGAAAAAGGTGTGAGTTATCAGTTTGAACATATTGATCTAGACAAATCTGAGTGGTTCAAAAGGGATGTAGAGGCTGTTCCAGAAGTTCCTATCTTTCAACACCTCGATGAGCCAAACACTTCGTAATTGGATAGGCAGGTGATTGCATGGAAGTATAATTCTCTTGTCGATGCATATATGATTAAACGAAGGGGTGGTGATATCTGTTATATCAAGAACAGGAAGCATTTCTCCACATTGCCGAGGTGGGATTTGCGTAGGTTAGCTGAAATCCCTTTGCTGGGAAAGGAAGATAGTGGGAGAGCGTGTGCGTTTGAAGTGTCTATCAGGAGGGTTGCGGAAAATGACTTTGTTGATTTCGGGTACCAGAAACCAAAGAGAATGAGGCAGAAGAAGGATAGGCATTGGGTTTCTTGGAAAGGAAAAGTTGTGTTGAAGATTGAGGCTCCAAAGATTATGACAAGGGTTAGGGTTCCTGATACTCAGCCTCCACGTCTACAAGATTTTCTTAAATGGTTTTATGATAACAGTACGGGTGAGGCGATTATTAGACTTGAAGGAGAAGATCGTCCAGAAATACGTTTGTTTGATCCTATGGAGGTCTTCTCATTTTGTGACGAAGACTTGAAGGTTTTGTGTGAGAACCGTATAAAGCACGGGGCTGGAGACGATACGAGGGCTGAAGCGAACTTGTTCGTGAAAGTCGCTAACAAAGCCCGGGGTGTACGTGCTGAATTGAGGAAGGTAAATGAAAGGCTGAGAGTGACGGACGAACAGAGAATGGACATGGACGATTTATCCAAACAGCTTGATGAAGCTATTGAGAGGAGGTTTGAAAAACCTGTTGAGGCTGTTGAGGATGTGATCGGTGAGGAGCATACAGAAGATATTCGGGCGGAAACTATTGATCTTGATGTGCCCGATACTGATGTCGCCGAAGCAGAGTTTGTTGAGTCAATTTTGGTATTTAGTGAAGATGATGAGGCCGGATCAGAAGATGTTACTAATCCATTGGCCGGGATTAAATCGAGGGAAGAAGCGTTTATCGAGCAAATTTGAAGCCGAAAAAGGTGGAGCTAAAACAGAAGACTTCCCCAGGTGAGGTCCAACCTAGGGGGAGTATTGATAGTCATGTATAGGTTGGACTCACCGGCATGTCGGTGTTATATTTTTGTTTTATACTTTGTTGTTTTTGTTCTAGCGAACCTACGATAGCGTAGTTTAGTTTGTTTTATTGATTCAGTTTTGTCGACCGGGCGAACCTAATTGTGCCCGGCGAAGCTATTAGTTCGCTTGATAGATTCGCTACCAGCGAATCTATCAGCGAATCTATGGCTACACTATATATTGTAATGTTTTCTCATTGCAATACAACTTTTGCATATTTTATAAAACCCTAATTGTGTGTGTGTGACGGCTGGAGGTGCTAGGAGCATATTTTCATCATCTTTGTAGCTTAATTACCTCTTATTGTGTTGCTTCAATCTTGTTATAGTGTGTTGAGTGATATTGGACATGTTTCATTGAATCTTAGTGTGTTTTGTTGTTTGTTTAATCATCATCGCACTGAAATCTCGATCCACATGGACCAACAGCAGGTGCAATAAATGCAGTTGAAAAAGTCAATAGTCGAAGAAGTGATGAAAATTGTCTTAAGGGTTGAAGAAAAATCTATTACTGTGTAGCCGCATAAAGTTTTAACTTGCTGGGTGATGATGTTGTTAACTAGCCGGGTGATAGAATCTTATGTAGCCGGGTAAAGATTTTGAAGCTACTATGTAGCCGAATGATGGGATTTTTATGTTACTATGTTGCCGGGTGATGATGTTTTTAACTAGCCGGGTGATAGAATGTGATGATGTGTTGGGTGACAAATTTTGAAGTTACTATGTAGCCGGGTAATGAAATTGTTGTCACTATGCAGCCGGGTGATGAAATCACATGTCACTGTGTAGCCGGGTAAAGAAGATTTATGCTATTGTGCAGCCGGGTGATGGGTGAATCAAAGCCAAGGTGTAGTCATTCCAAATTATGTGTGTATCAAAACATAACACGACTATGTTTTGATTCGTCTCATGTCTACATGATGAACTTGTCTTAAACCACTATTGACACGTCTCAACTAATTTTGACACGTCTCAACAGTTTTCTAACCCAACTAAGCATTCACACGAAGAAATTTAATGTGTATTGACACTCTGACCCGTCCCAACAATGTTGACACGGATCAATAATTTTTGACGCGTCTCAACAGTGTGTGACGCGACTAAGAGTTTTTACATGTTAAAAGTGTCTGTTCATCTGTTGACCCGTCTCAAAGGCTTGTCCCTTCCTAATAGTACATGACCTGACTAAGGCTATTGGGCCTATTTTTGACCGGTCTGAAATGTTGACCCGTCCCAATTTGTTGACCTAATTTCAGCCGACTCAACATCATATAAACACTCATTCATTCATAACACTTATCATTTTTCACAAACACATTTCACCAAAACTCTCTGATTTCAAATCGTCATTTTATATTCTGTTCAATCTTCGATTCTATATCAAGTTGTGGAGATTGAATAAGGTATAATCATCATAATCAAACACAAACACATTTCATTTATACTCATTCATTCATAACACTTATCATTTTTCACAAACACATTTCACCAAAACTCTCTGATTTCAAATCGTCATTTTATATTCATTCATAACACTTATCATTTTTCACAAACACATTTCACCAAAACTCTCTAATTTGATTGTAGTATGGGTTAATCGTGGTAAGAAGTTTCTTGAGTTTCGATGTCAGCAAGAAGATTCAGCTTATTTTAGTGAAAAGAAGAAAAAGAAAATGCCAAATCCAAATGATGATGATGTATATCTTGTTGAACTGAGTGATAAATTCTTTGAGAAGATCACAAAGCCTGGTTTGAAGGTGTTTGATGGAACCCAACAAACTAAGCCGATTAAAAGTATTTTATCATGAAGAGCATAAGGAACTGAAGTTGGTAAGGAATTTGGAAGATATGTCTGATGACTGCATTCAAATCTTCAGGGCATTTGAGTTGAAACTTCTGCATCCAAGTTATATCTATTTCTTGAGAAGTTACAATATGGATAAAGCAAATGATGAAGAAGCTGAGAATGATCGAAAATATGTTGTTGGTATTATTGAAGCTACGGCATCGGCAATTGAAAAATTGCTTTTCGGAAAGAAATTGCTTTTTCTAAACTGGAGCGCAAAGATATTCAACATATTGCCTACATGCGGATCACAACCAAAGGAGCTTTGGAAGTAGTTTCCTCATATCACAAAGAGCCCTATGTCATTTATCCTAACATTGATTTTGCAGGTTTGACGTTTGATACATTGATACGCATGTCCAGGATGACTTTATTGATCAATGAGAAGAAACCAGTTCATCATGACTTGAGAGCAAATTTTTCAAAGGCTATTTTGGATACGATTACTGATCAGAGACAAATGAAAGAGAAGCCAATACTTGCTGCTGAAATTAAAGATGAAGAAGAGTTCGAATGATGAATGTTTGATTCAAGAGAGATAAAGAGAAAAGATTAAAACTGAAAGTTTTTGAATGAAGAACAAAGATAAATCTTAGGGGGAGTACTTTTAGGGCTCGTTCCATGTTTAAGATTTACTTTGTTCTTATTTTGTACAAGTTTGTACAATTTAGGGTTCATTTTGTATTTTCCCTAAGTGGTGATGTATAAAGCATGTTGCTAGTGTGTGTTAGAGAGAGAGAGTCTAGATCACCAATACACTTAAGAGACAGAAAGCGAGTGTGTGTGATTGTATTCTCCTGCACTTTGTACTGCAACGATTGTGCTTTGATCATCAATACAAGAGAATTATTTAGTAATGAATTGTGTTGTTGATTGAATTGTTGTTTTCGTACTTAGATCGTTCTGATTTGTGGCAGTATCGATCCAATTGAACCTATCAGTCCTCATTGGGACTCTTTTCTATTCCTCATTGGGAATATTTTGATGCACCTTGAAGTGTTCCAAGTCTTTAGCTCACTACAACATAGGAGACTTCGTGTGAAACTTCAGGTCTATGGTTACCACAACAAAGAAGTTCACAGATGCGGCTCTTCACACTAGTTATATTGCATCATTACCCGGTGTGTTAAAGTAACATATCAAGCAGCTCATTAAAAGTAATATCTTACCATATGTACTACAATGGATCTTAACACCAAGCACATTGATATAAAGATTTGTCAACAATGAACCTAGTTTTTCAGTCTAATTTCCTAAGTTGTCTAGCACATCAAGTAACACTTATCAGTCTTTATTGTTGAAAATGATGTATTTGAAAAATATTAGTGTAATTATCATTTCTCATATTGCGAGTCAGATTCTTATGATATGATGTTTGTTTTTCTTTTGTTTGCTTTTTCTTTTTCTATGCAAGTCACACAAACACACATAGCTGAAAACAAATAGGCATGAGTATCATAAATGAGATCGACTTATTCTATTTTTGGATTTTTTTTTTAATTTCCAAATTTTCTATTTTCTTTTCTTTGAGAAAAAGAGTTAATCATGGTTGATTAATCCTATAGATTGGTCTAAAAATTCAAACCGTCCTGACAAGAAAGATTTGGTAAACAGATCTGCCAGTTGTTTGTTGGTGTGAACTTTAATCAAAATTATTAAACCTTTTTCAGAGTTATCTATGAGAAAATGGTAACGGATCTCTTTGTTTTTGAGTGTTGGACAAGATTAGCAGTTATCAACATTGTAGCAGTACTGTCTATGTAAATAAGAGTTTTGAGAAAGTTAAACCCGTACTTAAGCAATTGGTTTCGAAGCCACAAAACTTGAGAACATCCTGCCAATGCAACAATGTGCTCTGCTTCTACAGTAGATACGAAAACATTAGTCTGCTTCTTGCATTGGAAAGAGACTAGTCGTGGACCTAGAAACTGACATGCACCCGTGGTTGATTTCCTGTCAAGAGCACAACCACCATAATCACTATCAGAATAACTATACAATTCAAAATATCCATCATAAGGATAGCATAAACCGAGATTAGGTGCGACTCTTTAGGATCTGATTGGTATCAGGCACACACACATACATCATACATGATGTCTGGCCTTGAAGCTGTGAGATACATCAATGAGCCTATCATTGATCTGTATAGTGTCTGATCAACAGATTTGCCTTTTGGATCAAGTTGGTTCTTGCAGTTCACATCAGATGGAGTTCTTATAGTATGACAATCATGCATCTTGAATTTCTTCAAAAATTTGTCAACTTTGATTGGTTGATGAAGATACCATCTGCAGATTGTTTTACTTGCAATCCAAGGAAGAAGTTTATCTCCCCCATAGAGCTCATCTGAAATCTGGGTTTCATAATTTCCTCGAAAGATTTGCACATGGATGGGCTTGTGGAACCAAAGATGATATCATCAACATACATTTGAACACACAAAAGATCATCATTTTCCCGCTTCATGAATAAAGTTGGATCGATCTGACATCTAGTATAACCATGTTCTAGTAGATGTTTTGATAATGTCTCTTACCAAATCCTCGAAGCTTGATGTAAGCCGTACAATGCTTTGCTAAGCTTGTATACACGATGTGGATACTCGGGGTCTTCGAATCTTGGCGGCTGCCTGACATATACATTGTCAGTAATCGGTCCATACAAGAATGTGCCTCTAACATCCATCTGATACTTCATGAAGGTTGCAAAAGCAAGAAAAACGTGAATTGCCATAAGTCGTGCAATTAGAGCAAACACTTCTGCATAGTCTATGCCTTCCTGTTGAGTGTATCCCTGTGCAACCAGTCTTGCTTTGTTTCTGATCACAATTCCACATTCATCTGGCTTGTTTTTGTACAACCATCTTGTACCGATAGCATTATCTCCTTCAGGCATATCCACTAACTTCCAAACTTCCTGTTGCATCGCTTCTATCCAACTGTTATCTTGAAGAGCTTTTGATATGTTCTTTGGAACCACTTGAAATAGAAAGCATTAGTAGAGACAGATGTTAGCTTGTTCCATCTGACTTCTCATGGTTCTTTGGTTCAAAGGACCTATGATCTGAGAGGTAGGATGATTCTTATGAATACGCAAAGTTGGATGCCCTCCTCCTTGTATTTGTACCTCCAGATTTGATTGATTTAGATTGGGTAGATCTTGCATGATTGTTGAAGAGTGTGGTGTTAAGTTAGGGACATGATCTAGTGAATTGATAAATTAGTCAAGTGACTCTGGGACAATTTCACCATTCTGATATGATGATGGTTGAGAAATAGTATGAACAGATCCATCATCATTAGGAGAATTTTGCTGACTTTGAATATCTTCTTGATTGTTTGATTCTTGATCTTCTTGAGGTGCCGATGGACATTGAGAAAGGTTTGAGGATTCAACATTAGGATCGTGAAAAGACAAGAATGGATACTCTGGATTGAGGTCATAATCATCGTCATCTGATTCATCACTGAATGATCATAGATCTCCGGATTGATTCTTTGACTTTCCTAAAAAATCAAACAAGTTAGAGTTGAAAGATTTGGATAACGAGTTAAAATCAAATAACCAATCGGGACCATGAGCCACTGATGGAAACCAGTTTTCCAAAAATTGAACGTTTAAGGTTTCAAGGATAACATTTGCTCTTCTATTATAAACCCGATAGGCTTTTGAAACAGAAGATTATCCAAGAAAGAATCTGTCATCAAATTTGAACTCAAATTTTCCAAGTTGGTCATTTAGATTTAAAATCATAACAGGACAACCAAATGCCTTTAAATATGAAATGTTTGGTTTCCTTCCAAACAATAACTCGTAAGGAGTTTTATGTTTATCCTGAACCAACAAATTCCTATTTTGTACAAAACATGCAGTAGCAATAGCTTCATCCCAGAGGGTGATGGGGATTTTGGCATCTGCTATAATGGATCTTGCAACTTCAATCATGTGATTCTTCCTTTCAGCAACACCATTTGGTGAGGAGTTCGTGGCGCACTGAACTGACGTGCAATACCCTTTTCTGCACAAAACAAACCAACATTAGCATACTTAAATTCTGTTGCATTGTCACTTCCCGATATTTTAACTTTTAAATCCAGTTGGTTTTCAACTTTAATGATGAATTCTTTTAACATTTCAGCAGTTTCAGATTTAGCATGAAGAAAGTAAACCAAAGAAAAACGTGTGAAATCATCAATGATAATAAAACAATATGATTTCTGTCCAAAACTTTGCATATTTGTCGGTCCGAATAGGTCCATCTGTAACATCTGGAGAGGTTTGGAAATTAAGTTCAAGGGCTTGGATTTAAAAGACACTTTGTGTTGTTTTTACCTTTCACACATGGTGAACAATGGTCGGATGTAGAGAATTTCTTCGATGGGATTCCTACAACATGATTTCTTGACATAAGTTTGTTCATATTTCTAAAATTGGAATGACCGAGTCGTCTATGCCAAAGCTGACTTTCATCATTTTAAGCTTGAGCGATGAAACATGTTTCAGTTTCCGAATCAACTTGAGACATATCTAAGTTGTATACATCTCGATCTTGGGGAGCTTTGATCACAACCCACTCATTTGGAATCTTGAAACCTGGCTTAAGAATGTAACAAAACGAGTCATCAAATAAAGCAGAATATGATTTATCACAAATTTGGGAAACACTTAGTAGATTAAAATTCAACTAAGCACAGTAGTTGACTTTATCAACGCTAATGATCTCGTTTGATATTGTTCCTTCTCCAGTAATCTTTCCTCCTACATCTCCTCCGAAAGCAACATGAGTACCATTTTTCTGCTTGAAATCTGAAGCAAGGCATCATTGCATGTCATGTGCCGGCTACACCCATTATCAACAAACCATGAGTTGACAGGTCTATACCTGCATTTTCAACATTTATCAGTTAGTATGGCCAACCCAGGCCTAAATGGTCTTGGGTTTTCCGAATTTATCCACAATGGTGAATTGTTGATAATGCAGTTATTCAGATTTGGTTCGGGTGAGAGATTGGATTTAAAGTTATTTCTTCGAACAAATTTTTTTTTTGATTTCTTTCTTCTCAAAGAATGAGACCTTTCTTCCAACTTAGGATCAAGATTGTTGTTATTTTGCCTTTTCTTACTAACTATCACAGCTCTTGGCAAAAACCTGTTTGACTGATACTACTTTTTCGGCATATCAAAGAATTCACTTTGTTCAGGATTGAATCTTCTGAAAGATCTCAAACCTAAGGAAGGATTATTGGTTAAGTTTTGAAAACCATAGGATTTATTTCTTTGAAAATTTGGGTAACTAATCCTTTCCCATGGTAAGCTCTTTCTGAAGAAACAATCAGACGTATCATGATTACATCTTTCAAAAATCTCACAAAATTTGTTATAGTAACATTCCTCATATGAATGATTCCTTTTGTTGAAGATGTGACAATACCTACTAAAGAAAAATTCAGCAGTCTCATGATTATAACGATCACAAATATCATAATATCGTTGACTGATTTTGAACAACCGATTATTAACTTTAGCTGAAGAATCAACACGTGATTCTTTCACAGATTTAGGAGTTTGAAGGTTAATTTGGTGTTTCTTTGGAGGTTGTGTTTGTGATTTTTGTTTAATTGGTGAAGATTTGATTGGTTGTGTTTTGCTACATGAGTTCACTTTTGATTCAGACACACCTTTCTTGATTACCTTCTTTGAATCAAATCGGTTAACAGCGGAAGTCTTAGGACCTGAACCTGTTTTCATATCAAAGAGAGATTTGATCTTGGAATTGGTTTGGTTACCTTAAGATGAGTTTAAATCAAATATACGTGCAGACACAAACTTCACTGGTTTAGGTAATTTTGACACAGATTTGTTAGATTCAGCTTGTTTGGTTACTGGTTTGTAACTTGAAGGAACTTGAGATTTAGCTTTCTCCAGTTTTTACTTTGATCGATTAATTGATTTCTTTGAGTTTTGAGATTTAAAAGTTGAAGCCCTATCATTCTTTGTACTTTGGAGTTGTTGAGCAACAGCTACAGCAAGATCTTTATGTTCCTTTTTCCATTTGAGGAATTCAGGATATCTGAATCCTAGAAATTTACTTTCTGAATCTTCTTCCTTTGAATTTGCTGGCATTCTTTCTTCATAGTCATAAATTTGTTCAAGAATGGTCATTGAATTCTGACATATTTGATCATCCTTTTCAACTGACACATTCTCTTCCTTCATGATTCCTATCTCGGTCTTTCCATCATCCTTTCCTTACCAGATTCAGATTTCTTACGTTGAATTTCTTTGAATTTTTCTTTGTTTTCAGGTGGATGATCAAGTGGATTAAAGTTTTTTGGTAAGGTGTTATAGACTCTGGCATTGGTTCATGTGTGAAACTTAAATCAGCTTTGTTCTCTTTACGTTCACTTACCAACTTTGCTAGAATAGCTTTTGAACTTTTGACCTTTGTCAAATCAACCTGTGTTGCTGCATGAGCAATCTTCTCTGATTCAGGAGCATTTGTCATTTCCTCTAATTGTTTAGTTACAATTTCGAGTTCTTTCAATGTTTTGTTCCATGATTTTGAAGTGAAATTATATTTTCATCTGAAATCTTATGATTATTTTTAAGCTTTTCATGAATCTTTTCTTGTTTGCAAAATTTATCACAGATTTTAAATGAAGGAGTTCGATAATGTTCAACTTGAGCAATGCATTCCTTGGAACATAACTTGTTTCTTACATCATTTGGAATTTCAACATAACTAGGAGGGAGTTCAGAACTAACCTTAGGATGCTCAGATTCAGCTGATGTGATTGATTCTTCAGATGTGGCCATGAGTGCAACTTCAACTTCTAATTATTCAGATGGATCAGATTTAGCACTCCAATCATAGGCCTTAGATTCAAGATCCTCAATTTCAAGAATTTTGATATCACCATTTTCTGACCAGTCCTCACTTTCAATTTCAGCAACGAGAGCCAGTTGGAACTAATATCAGCAGTGAATTGTTCCGCATAGGCACTCCAGTCGTATCCATCTTTCACACTGACTACAAGCTCTTTGTTCTAATTATCCTGTTGTTTTCCTTCTTCTTTCAGTTCTGTCATTGGAAGACTTTGGTATGGCTTTTGATAAGACCGTTGATTTCAAAGAGGGTTAACTCTGAGATAGTTTGAGGAATCTGAATTTGATTCTGATTCTGGTTCTAACTGCTAGAATTGGCTTGACCATGGTAGTTCTGATTCTTTGGTGGCTTGCATTCTCTAGAAAAATGGCCATAACAATTGTAGTTGAAACATCTAGCTTTTGACTTGTCAAAACCCACTGTCTTGTTAGCACTTGGCTTAAAGTTACAGTTTACATATGCATATTTCTAAGTTTGATAAGCAACGATAACCATTTTCCAATTCAGGTCCACTTCTATAAATTTTTGTGTTCATAAATTTATCAGATCTATAAATTTTTGTGTTCATAAATTTATCGAATAAAAATTTTCAGATCTACTTTAAGTATGATGAGAATTGGTGAAAATTGTGATTAAGGATCATTGATCTAATCATTGTTCATCTATTTAGTAGAAAATTCATCAAAAAAACGTCAAAATTATGAAATCAGAAATTGGAATACCTATGAAGTTTCCGTCTTGGATCTGAGTGTGTTGGAAAATTGCAGAAATTTTGTCTAAGTGTTCATCTGTTTGACAACTGTTCATCCGTCTGAGTATTGTGTAAGCATTTTGGTTAGGACTTAGTCAAAAATAGTGATCTTAACGGTACTGTTCGTCCATTTTAGCACTATTTCTTCCGTCTCAAATTCAAAATCATTCTATGTCTTTTCCGTCCGTCACAGAGTATTCTGTCCGTCTCACTCATTCTCAAAAACACAAAAAATATTACAAGTCATTTCTGTCCGTTCCATATTCTATCCGTCTCACTCATTCTCAAAAACACAAAATATTGTAACTCTTTTCTGTCCGTTTCAATCACATCCGTTTTACAAATTATTTTAAGTTTTTATCCGTTTCATACCTTTTATCCGTTTCACATATCTTATCTTTCAAAAATAAAAAATACCAAACATATTTGTGTCAATCATACATCATTGCACTTGATGATTCTGAGAAAAGTGTTTCAAAGTTAAAAAATGATGAATAGATTCATTCAATTAACTAAAGCTTCATTTGAATTCAATAGATTTTGATCTATGGAAATCTATAGAAAAAAGTCCATTCATTTCTACTCAATCTGTTGGTTCAGATATAAATGGTGTTGCCTATACAAAAGACACGACGACACCATATCCGGAAGATGATCTAGAAGGAGAAGACTTGAAGAAAGTCAAGAATGATATCAAAGCTTATTCACTTATGTGTAAAGGCTTACCACTTCAAGTTCTTACTCGTCTTGAAAATTATCAAACTAGATACACATTGTACAAGGCACTCAAGGTTATCTATGATGGAGGGGAAGAGTTGCAATCACTGAAGAAACAAAAGTTGAAGAGACAACTTGAACTGTTTAAACATATATCTGGAGAATCTGTGCATCAAATGATGGATAGATTCATGCAATTAACTCAAGATATGTCAACTGCTGGAATCAAGAATGATATGAAAGATTTGAATGATCGACTGTTGAATGCTTTACCCTCAAGCTGGAAGCACACTGTTACATTATTGAAACATACTGAGAAATTTCCAATGGACATGGATATGTTAATTACCAAAATCGAATCTGTGGAGATCGATGAAAGTTTAAGAAATAACGGTCATGTTTTATCATTATCTCACTACAAATTTGTGCCTTCAAAAAGAAGAACTAATTGAAGAAGGAGATATGTTTGTAGGAGCTGGTTTCTTGGCAGAGTCGCTCTATTCAAATGTTAAATCTACTCAAACTGCAACCAAATCGCAACCTGCTCAATCTCAACCGTCTCAAACTATGAAACAAAATCAGACTGAAACCTCTTCTCAAAACTTTTTTAAATCTTGCTAAGCTAACGATGTTATTAATATTTTATTGTAGGATGATGAAACAAAGAATGATTTTACAGCTTTCATTGCAAGTTTTCAAGCATTTCAAGGAAGTCATCTAACTAATTTGGAATATATTTTGCAGGACTTATTTGAAATGGATCCAACTAATGTTGAAGAGATGGACTTAAATTGGCAAATGGTAATGATTGCATATCGCACCCAAAAACATGCATATGTGAATCGTAGTTTCAAACCAAGCGCAAACAAGACTGTCGGATTTGACAAATGAAATGCAAGATGTTTTAACTGAAAGAGCTATGGTCTTTTTCAAGGGAATGCAAGGCACCACGAAACCATAACAATCAACCAAGCTCTAACGGCCCACATCAAGGTCCAAGCTCAAGTCAGAAGCCACACCAAAGTTAAAGCTATCAGAATTGGAATCAACGTTCTAATAAAACAACTTTTCAACATTCTCTTCCAAAACTAGAATCAAAAGATGAAGGAAAAAAGAATAGAAGATCAGAATTAAGCGTTGGTTATAAGCGTTAAAGATGGTTATGACTGGAGTGCTTATGCTGAACAGTTCACATCTGATCTTATGACAAATCTTGCACTAGTTACAGAAGTTGTTGATGAAGATTGGTCTGAAGGAAATGATCCCAAGTTTACTGATGCTGAAGAAGACGATGAATATGATTGGAGTGACAAATCTGACCCAATTTCTGAAATTGAAGCTGAAGAAATGAATCCGGGTCATGATACTAATGTGTTAGAAAAAGGGAACAAAGATGAAGAAGTTGCTCTCATGGCTCAATCAGAACAGATAACGGTAGAATCTTCATTATCTGAGTCAGAAAAACCATCAAATTATGTTCCTTTACCTGAAACAGTGAAAGAAAAATTATGTTCACCAGATTGTGCGGAGCAAATTGAACATTATAGATCACACTCATTCAAAATCTTTGAAAAATTTTCAAAAGAAGAAAAGCGACATAACAAACTTAAAGAAGATCATAAAATTTCATCTGAAAAAGATCTTTTCTATACAAGAGTCTTGGGAGAAATCACTTGAAGAAATTGAATCATTAAAACATCAACTTTCTAAACTCTCAAAGAATTTCGAAAACGAGAAAATCGCTCATGCTTTAACTCAAGTTGAATTGTCAAAGGTTAAAAGTTGTAAAACAATGGTTCAACAATTGGTGAGTGAGAGAGGAAACAAAAACAAAACTTGACTTGGATTTACAAATGAACCCATGCCAGAATCAATCACTAACACTCTAGCAGAAAACTTTAACACCAATAATCATTCACCTGAAAATGAGGCTAGATTGAAGGAATTTCTCAAAAAGAAATCTGATGACGAGCATCAAGAAGAAGAGAGTGAAGTTGAAGTGTTTATTGAAATGGATCAATTGAAAATTCAAAATGGTCATTCGGTGAAGATAAAGTCATATCATCCAAGAAACCGAATGAAGCAAGTTTATATTGCAAAAGACTGTCAAGAAATTCTTGAAGAATTTTCAAATAATGAAGATCGACCAAGGTCTGACAAGTCATCAAATGATCACTCTTCATCAGATTATGGATTCAAAAATCCTGAGTTTGTAAAGTGGCAAAATTATGAGAGGAAGAAGCAGATTGTTGGTGATCGTCTACAACAAATCAAGAGTGTCAGCTCTTTAAAGAAACCTTCAAGAAGTTTCAAATCACAGTCTAAATTAAAATTGAACAATCAAGACAACAAGTTTTTAAAACCAGTTAACTTTGTTTCTGCTGGAAAATTTGATATAAACAAATTTTAAATTAACAAATCAAACTCAAAGATCAATCCCATTTCTGATCCGAAAGCAGGTTCGGGATCAAAGTCTTCCGCTGTACACAAAGAGTTTGAATCAATGAGGGTTAATTCAAATCTGTCAAAATCGAAAACCAACAGTAAACAGAATTCACCAAAACAACATGTTAACCAAAAGCTCTCTCACCATGAATCAAATTCTAAAGCAAAGGTTAATCGTGAATTGTTCAAAGAACATCAAAGATACTGTGATATTTGTGATATGTACAATCACAGTACGAATGAATATATTTTAACAAATACTGTCACATCTGTGATATGAGAAATCATTCTACTGAGAATTGCTACTTCAAAAAATATTGTGCTATTTGTGATGAAAAGAATCACAACACATTAGATTGTTACTTCAGATACAATTGTCATCAATACGGTAAATTTCAAAGGAATCAACAAACAGGTTTTCACAACTCACAAAAATTACAGTCATTAGGATTGAAAAGTATCAGAAAGAGCAAATCTATTGCTGAAAATTCATGCGATGTTCCAAAGAAGGTTCATCACAAGAATACTTTTGTACCCATGTCTATTAAAATGAATAAGTCTGAGAAAAAGGTAACAAAAACTAAATCTCTTTCTGAATTGGAAAACAATACCATATTCTAAAAAACAAGCAATGTGATTTAAGTAATATGCATTGCATAAAAATCACTATCATTGGTAAAAATGGCAAGCCCATGACAATTTCGGCTTGGGTTGATCTCTCTAACTAATGTGTGTTCTTAAATGCAGGTACGCCCAAGAAGACTTGTTAACACATTGTATGTTGATAGTGGGTGTAGCCGGCATATGACAGGCAATCATGCCTTACTTAAAGATTTCAAAGAAAAGCATGGAACACAGTAGCTTTTGGAGGAGATGCAGGTGGAAAAATCAAAGGCGAAGGAACTGTTTCTAATGGAATAATTAGGTTTGACAAAGTCAACTACTGTGCCCAGTTGAACTTTAATCTACTAAGTGTTTCTCAAATCCGTGATAAATAATTTCTCACATTGTTTGATGACTCTCACTACTATATCTTAAAACCTGGTTTCAAATTCAGTGAAGACTGGGTTGTTGTCAAAGCAAACAGAGATCGTGATGTCTACAAGCTTGACATGCCACAAACTGATCAAAATATAGAATCAACATGGTTGATTGCTAAAGCAACAAATGATGAAAGCCAACTTTGGCATAGAGGTCTCGAACATACAAATTTCAATAACATGAACAAACCTGCAGTAGGAAATCATGTGATTGGGATTCCAAACAAGAAATTTGCTACCACTGATTACTGCCCAACATGTTTGAAAGGGAAACAACATCGAGCGTCTTATAAGTCCAAACAAATAAACTCAAATTTCAAACCTTTACAAATGCTGCATATTGATTTGTTCGGTCCAACAAATGTGCAAAGTATAGG
This sequence comes from Tagetes erecta, assembly GCA_030867185.1. Taxonomy (NCBI): domain Eukaryota; kingdom Viridiplantae; phylum Streptophyta; class Magnoliopsida; order Asterales; family Asteraceae; genus Tagetes; species Tagetes erecta. The sequence goes on from CM061488.1 coordinate 57,271,458, forward strand.
GAAGAAATCATATTGCTTGGTCATCATTGATGATTATACAAGATTCAATTGGGCTTTCTTTCTACACTCTAAATCTGAAACCGGTGAAATATTAAAAGAGTTTATCATTAGAATCGAAAATTTGTTGAACTGTAAGGTAAAATTATCTGAAGTTATATTTGTGACATCTGCCCCAAAACCCGGACCCGAATACCCGACTCGAATCCGAAGTTATCTATTTTAATGTATTTTATTTATTTTACATTAAATGTACAACTTTGATATTAAATATATATATATATATATATATAAATTTGATTTAACGTTACGTTATTCTTGTATTTAATATTTTATCGACCAAATTATAAATCAACGATTACCAATTAGTTATTAAGATATAATTATATCTCAAAAAAAAAAATAATATATATATATATGTATATATTAAATGTTGAAAAGAATCTTTTGTATAGATTTAAACCATCTAAAGACTCAAATAACCATTCCAACGTCAAAAACATGCTAACAATAATCAACCGTCACTTATATCAACATTTCATCTCAACATAGTTAAGTTAGTTAATTAGTATAAGTTATAAATTAACTTTGGGAAAAACTGTCAATTTGCAAACTTGATTTAAAACTTATCAATAACTAAATAAACAAAACCAAACCACAGGGGCCTTAAATGTAAATTTATTTAACCCAGCCCCCAACCCCCTTCCTCCACGCGTTTCCGGCGATCTCCCTTTTTCCGGCCACCCTATCTGTTTTCCTGCGAAGCTGTTAACGCGTTTAAACCTCCCAAATCAGCCGAAAATCACGCCAAAGCTTCCCTTAACCAATTTCGAACCTGTGTTGGTGATTATCTACGCGTTTAACAGCTCCATCATCGCCAATTAATTTCAATTCAAAACCGAAAATTTACATTTCCTTAGATAGACCCGCAATTGACAACAAAATCTTTCCATAACCTTTTCTCGAAACGGATTAACACATTTCAAACACCAAATCATCATGTTTCTTCTCTACAATTACAAAATCAATCGAACAAAAATTAACTCCGGCGACCTTTGTAGTTTCGACCTTCCAAGCATCAATTCGGGTATTTTTTGTATTCTTTCTAATCCTCTATTTTATCTACAACTCACTAAACAACCAATATCATCTCTTATGACTTCCAGTTTCGCAAAATCATCCAAGAACAGTCGATTTCTTATTTGGTTCGAATCTGTATCAAACCATCATCAATCTGTAAGTTCTATATATCAAAATGATCGTGAGATCATGGAGATTAAAAGCCCTATGTTTGTTTGGGATTGGATTAGCAGGTTTGGTCGAATTGGATGGTTTCTTGATTCTAGGGTTTTTTTTTTGAAATGGGTGTTGATAGTTACAACATGTTAAAAGAATTAAAAATCAATCTCAATAACAAAATGTCATTCTGGTTGAGCGGTCAAATGTGGTTGGTTTGCATTTAGAGGTCACGGGTTCGAAACCCACTGCCCCAATTTCTTTATTTTTCATATTTTTCACACTTTAAACATTTAATTCTACATTTAAAAAAAACTAAATAATTTCAGATTAAAAATATTTGAAAACCTATAATTTCAAATGCATATATATATAAATAATAATTCACATTTATAAGTATTTGTTACAAATACTAATTCAAGAAAAACAAAAAATAGGTTCGTATAAAATATATTCAATACGAAAATACTATGACGCTTCGTATAAAGTCCCAAATTATATTTCGAAACCCTAATTACTAATTTATATTTCAAAACCCTAATTCCTAAATTTCAATTTAAACCCTAATTTCCAATTTGTATAAAACCCTAAAATCCCAAATCCGAAACCCTAGTTTTTCTGATTTTGATTCTTGTTGCTATATTATTGTTTAGTTTCTAAGTTAGGGTTTTTCCCAATTAATTAGGCGATACTAATATTTGGGCAACCCTTGGTTCGTTATAGCTGCGATTCTATTTCGGTTATCTATTGTATTTCAAGGTGAGTAAATTCACTTCCCTTTTTACTCTTACGTTTTGGGGCTGATAAATGTTCAATTACTATACAATGTTTTCAATTTTCTATTTGTTTTTCAAATGAGATCATTAAATATGTTAGTCTTGTTCCGGACAAGATGCAATCCTTATGTGGTAGTTTAAAGTAGTATTGTTACTTAGTAATCCCACCGGTACAATGTTAGCGCTAATCGTTTGACAAACCCACCTACATGTATTTCAAAATAGGTGATTTAAACCCGGCCATTCAATTTCAATGTTACAAGTTACTATGTTACAAGTTGCTATACGATGATACAAGTTGCTATGCTATGTTGCTACGTCCCTTAGATGCTTAAACAATTATTGATAACTTATATCGAGACGGTTACGTGACGGTTGCTAAAAATGTTATCTTTAATTAATAACATGAGTTGGTTCCTCATGACAAATGTTACAAGTTGCTATACAATGATGTTGTTCAATGTGTTTTCAATGTGTGTTTAAGGTGTCATGGTCGAAAATGATATGAAATAGCTATGCATGTAAGATTGCGCAGCATATTATGATGATCTCGGATTTCTTTATTATTATGTATTCAATTTGTGGTTTGCTCACTAGCTTTAAATAGCTAACTTTATTTTTACATATTTCAGGTGATGCTTGATATTATTTTGCTGCTTTGCCAAGACTTAGGATTGCCTTGGACCTAGTTAAATAATAAATGCAATTGCAATTATTGTTTTTGTTTTATAAATTTTGTCATTTCTATTTAAGACTCTTGTTCCAAATATATTACTCATTATTTGGCTTAATAAATAATTACCACGTGCTTTGGTTACTATTGATATCCAATTCTCATGACAGCCCAGTGTTTCCGCCGCCGGACGGGGTGTCACAATAATGGAACTGAGTTTAAGAATGCAAATGTTAATTTGGTTTGTGCAGACAAAGGAATTTCAAGGCAATACAGTGCACCAAGAACTCCAGAACAAAACAGAGTTGTTGAAAGGAAAAATCGCACTTTAATCGAAGCTACTAGATCAATGCTTGCCGTTGCAAAACTTCCAATTACTTTTTGGGATGATGTAGTTTCATTGGCGTGTTTTGTATAAAATAGAACCTTGCTTGTATCTGACAAGAATAAAACTCCTTATGAGTTCATTTTTGGGAGAAAACCAAATATTGAATTCTTAAAATCATTTGGCTCTCCAGTATCAATTTTGAATCAAAGTGATTATTTAGGAAAATTTGATGCTAAAGCAGATGAAGGACTTTTTCTTGGTTATTCATCACTTTCAAAAGTTTTTCGTGTCTATAATTCAAAAACTAATACTGTGATTGAATCAACCAATGTTAAATATCTTGAACATGCTTTTCCATCCGTTTGCTCCGGTCGCTCGATTAGAAGCAATATGTGTCTTCTTAGCCTATACTTAATTCATGAAATTTAAGGTGTATCAATTGGATATAAAAGGAGCATTTTTATATGGAGCTATCACTGATGATGTTTATGTTAAACAACCTCCGGGGTTCGAAGATCCAGAGTTTCCACATCATGTGTAAAAGCTTAACAAAGCTCTTTATGAGTTACATCAAGCTCCAAGGATTTGGTACGAGACATTGTCGAAACATCTCACTGACCATGGTTACACTAGAGGTCATACTGATCCTACATTGTTTTATCAAAAGAGAGAAAAATGATCTATTATGTGTACAAGTGTATGTTGATGACATTATCTTCGGTTCCACAAGCCCAAGCATGTGCAAAGATTTTGAGGAAATCATGAAGTCAAGATTTTAAGATGAGTTCAATGGGTGAAATAAATTTCTTTCTTGGTCTTCAAGTCAAGCAATTTGATGATGATATGTTCATCAATAAAGAAAAGTTTGTTTACGAATTACTCAAAAAGTTCAAAATGCAAGATTGTCAAACCATTAGAACTCCATCTGATGCAAACTCAAAGATTGAGCCAGATCCAAAAGGAAAATGTGTGGATCAAACTTATACCGTTCAATGATTGGTTCATTGATGTACCTCACAACATCAAGGCTAGATATCATGTACGGAGTATGTGTTTGTGTTCATTATCAAGCTGATCGCAGAGAATCCCACTTAGTTGCTGTTAAACGAATTTTTCGTTATCTGAAAGGCAAACCCGCTCTTGGCCTTTGGTATCCATACGAAGGAAATTTTTAGCTACATGGTTATTCTGACAGTGACTATGGTGGCTGTGCTCTTGATCGAAATCAACAACTGGTGGTTGTCAATTTTTAGGACCACGCCTTGTATCATGGCAATGCAAAAAACAAACGAATGTATCGGTATCAACAGCATAAGCTAAGTACATTGCAACGTCAGCAGGATGTTCACAAGTCCTGTGGTTGCAAAATCAGCTTTTGGACTATGGTTTCAATTTTCTAAAAACACCTATCTACATCGACAACACTACTGCGATGTTCATAACAGCTAATCATGTTCAACATTCTAAAACGAAACATATCGAGATTCGATATCATTTTCTCCGAGGCAATTCTGAAAAGCGCTTAATCATATTGATAAAAGTTCACACTGACAATCAATTGGCTGATTTGTTTACTAAATCTTTCCTACCTGGTCGGTTTGAATTTTTAATTCAATCCATCTATTTAATCAACCATGATTAAATCATCTTTTTAATATTAAAAAATCAATAATCAACTCCTCAAATATAAGATTTTGAAAATATTATTGAGTTTTATTAGAATAAGCTAAATCATTATATGATTTGCATGCCTTACTTATATATATTAATGCATGTGTGTGCGCATCATCATGATAAAATCCAAAAAGAAGAGGATGTATTGAACTCATAATTCATTAGATACTTTTTATGAATGTCAACTAAGTCTCGTAAGTAAATTGCTCCCGGTTGTTCAATCATTTGATAACCAGAGTCATTCTTTGATAAATGATCACTATGAGTCAGACTCTCTAATCGATAATTAGGCCAAAAAAAGAACTTTAATTTAATTAATTCATTTTTTTTTCTATCAAAAATTTCACTTTCATCTAAAAATTGACTCCAGTTTTTTATCTTGTTCTCCTTGCAAAAGAATTGATTTCTATGCACATTATTTTGATTCAATAAAGAATCTAATATGCACAAAATGAGAAATGATAATACACTAGGGTTATTTGACACATAATTTTTAACAATAAAGACTGAAGCGTGAAAATTGATGTGCGAGATAGCTCAGACAATTATATTGAACAAGTATATTCAATGATGATTTAACTAAATTCAAATGAGTTATTGTGGTTGAAACATATCAAGTGCATATGTATTGTCTATATAAATCTAATAGATATTTTGTGAAGCATCTAATTTACATCGGGTAAGGATACAATCTATTTAGTGTGATGAACCACATCTGTGAGCTTCTTTGTTGTGGTATCCATAGACCTGAAGTCTTACATGAAGTCTCTTTCGAGCTTCAAGGTGCAGCGAAAGATTCCCAAAGTGGAACAAAAAAGAGTCCCAAAGTTGGGCCATCTCCAATCAAGTTCAAAAAGGAATTCAGAGGATTCACAAAGGGAACACAAGCAAAAGATAATTCCAAAAGAAGTCCCAAAGTGGACCAAATCCAAATAGATAGAACCCTATTCCACACTGAGTATGATTGTAAGTGACCTGCCATGTTAAGTTGTTCTCAGGATATTTAGAAGAAGTGTATAACTTTCTAATGTACAAGGTATGGGTCACTCAAAACTTATTCATAATCAACATAATTGATCATCTAGAATAGAAAAAGTAAGTGTGTCACTTCGAGCTAATTGATTTGTTCAACAATTCATCACTCAACTTCTTCACAGTTCATATATCTATTCAAAACTTGCAAAATATGTGTTGAAATGATTTCTTGTATCCATTGCATTATCAATTGATTCGTGCATATCATATATACTATAATATCTATACTTATCTGTGTGTTTTGTGTGTGCAGGCATGTAATTTCATTGATGATTTTTTTACTCTTTTGAAACCTATAACTTCTTCGAGGTCATAAGTTTAGGGGGAGAAATTATAAGAAAATAGCAAAAACATTAAAAAAATAAAAAAAATAAAAAATGTTTCGAATAAATATTTCAAATGTTTTTAGAAATGATTGATATGATCGACGTTAGGTGAAAAGATTAATCGGAATTTGCTGAAATGATCCAGCACAATTGTTAAAAACGTTGGAATAAGTGTGGAAAAATGTTGAAATAAATGTTGAAAATATATAAAATATTGATTGAAAATCATTTTGGAAAGGTTTTGTGCTTACCGATATAAGATACATTTGTTTATGTCTTGAATTGGCCAAAATTTGTGAAAACATGACAATTCGTTAATTTTCAATGACAAAATCCAGAATTAATTGATGAATTAATACTAACATGTTTAGTATGAATCATGGCAGGTGTCACATCATCAATTGACATTTAAGAAAAATCTCATGTCACATCACTGGAAAATGAAGTCATCTTTCAGATGTCTCAAGTTTATTCAAGTTAAATATATGGCTTATGTGTCAAGACGGACAAACAGTGTCCAGACGAATAAATAGTGCATTCATTAGATTGTTGATGAAATTTTCTAAGTCTTGAATATTGATGTTCTCAAGACGGACTAACAGTGTTCATGATGAAAATGATAAGTGTGGGAAATGTCCTCATCAAACGGACAAATAGGGTTAAAGAGAAGTTGTATCCGTGTCATTGATTTATGAAAATTATTATAAGTGTTGGACGATTTATAGCACAAAACGGAAAAACAATCGCATCATATGGTTAAACCCTTAAATTCCATCTAAGTGTTTGTATTGTGTTCATAAAACGGACAAGTGGTCTTAAATGTTAAAATTCTAAGAATTCACTCAAAATGGACAAACAGTGTCCAGACGGACAACTCATGTTGAATACTTAAACTTTTTAACAAATCTATCATGTGTTTAGCCTAAACGGACAAATAGTGCCTAAATGGACAATTTAAAAGCCCAAACGGACATACAATGCCCAAATGAACGATCCTTTATAAAGCCTTAACATTTGTTCATTTTTCTCTTTCGTCCGTCTGAACCCGATTGCTTATGTTTTCATCTTAAATCCATACTGAGACTAGATTAGGTCGATTCTAAGGTAAAAACACATTCTGAAACCTGATCCGAGGTCAAATCTGAAAGATTTTAACTAAAACTGGTCAAACATTGAACTACGATTGAAACCTACTGTCAAACCTAAAAATGTACAAAAATGGACCTGTGAAAAGTTAAAATTGATCTTTAAAACTTGACATATTCAACTTAAGCATCACACAAACTTAACTCATTCACTAAAATCTGTTAAACATCAAATTGAAATTTCCACCTATTTTCAATTCTACAAGTAAACTTACGCATCTGTATCTATGTGCAGGTATAATGGCTGATTTAAAACTTGAACCAAGACATAACATTGCTAGTTATCTCAATGAAGCTTGTCAAGAAGCTTCAGGATACGAGAATTCAATTAGATTTTTGTTGAGAACCAAATATGTCTATGCCATCTGGTATAAGCCAATCATCTTCAAGAGGCTAATCAGAAAATTTTGGACGACAGCTACTGTTGAACTGAATGAAGATGGAAAAGAGGTGATAAGAGGATTCATTTCATCTGAGAGGATGATTGAAGTATCTGAAGCTTCAATCAGATCTGCTCTAAGATAGAGTCAAAATGAAGCAGCTGATCCTGATATATTATCCACCAATGTTTGTAAAGACATATTCATGGAAATGGGTCATCCAGCTGAGTACACAAGGCAACAATTCTACCGTGCTAGAGTGTGTGATCACTGGAAACTACTATGCTACATATTTCACCACTACCTATCTAAAAGGAGTGCAGGCTTCAATTCCTTTTCTTATGAGCTTGCATCACCTATTGTAGCTGTGTAACACCCTGATTTTTATGGTAAGACATCTTTACGTGATTATGTTTATAAATACGTACATTTAAATGATTATGATGAACTTGATTTATGACGCTTCTGATATATGCTATGTTTATGATAAATATGATGATTAAGATAAGTACGATGAAGAATGATGCACAAAAATGTCAAACGGAATGACTAATTACTTGGTAATTAGAATAATGGATGAATGAAATATATAATTGTGGGTCATTAAGGATGAAAGAAAGAATTAGGCCCAAAATGGTAAATGGATTAGTTAAAATACTTTACTAAAATAGCCTAATTACCAAATTAAGGCCCAAGCTCACCTAAAACCCTACCCAATACGGAAATCCCAATATTTAAAAAACATTTCCAGCCACCATTAATCCTTCACCGTCTTCACAACATCACACACACAAACCCTAAATCCTTTTGAAGAAAACTAAGGCAAGAAAGAAGAAAACCAAGATTTTTGGTAAATCAAAGAGTAGATCTGAAGTTAAAAGGTGTTAAACAACAAGAAAACCGCTAAAACATGTTTTCATAACACAAAACGGATCTGGCCATTAATGGAGTTTTTAAGGTTTTTAAAAGTTCCAAAGAAATCAATAAAGGTTGCATTTTTATGTTTGGGATCATGTAAAAAGCTTAGATTTGGTCATATAAATGATAAAACAAGGTTTTTGACGTAAAAAGTTTGAGATTTGGTTGAAAAGAAAATATTTTGGGTTGAAACCGAGCTGAGACCCTGTTTTGCGAAACTGTACATTCATTATGCGAAACTAATGTTCTTTTTACGAAACTATAATGTCTTGATTTCATGTCATGTGTCGGAGTGTGCTTGCGAAAGTAGTTTAAGACCTAACGAAAGTTGGGCAAGTTCCTTGCAATACTGCATGTGAAGGTGCTGCTAAAACAGCATGCGACACTGTGGTTCATCTTTGCAAAACTGTTTGCGAAAATGTTTGCGAAACTAAAATTAAAATGAAGATTTTCCATAATAACTTAAATGCAGATCGTGCACCATTACCACTACCTTAACCATGTCCAAACAAGCCAGATTTTACAAGAATCAGGTGAGTTCTAAACCTCACTTCTGTATCTTTTCAAACACATTTTTGAGGCTAACATACATACCGAGATGTTTCCATAAACTGTTAGGCGATAATACGTGAAGTACGTGAAGTATGATGATGATATGAGAATAAGTACTATATAAATATGAATGAATGTATGCCTTAACGAAGCTAAGAATCCTACTAGGAGGGATCTGATAAAACTATCTAAGAATCCTTCTATGGATCTGATAAAAACCAGCTAAGAATCCTACTGGGATCTGATAAAACTAGCTAAGAATCCTACTGTGGATCTGATAAAACCAGTTAAGAACCCCTAAGTAGGTCTTTTTGTGATAAAAAAAAAGCATGATAGCTTACTAATAGGAAAGGATATTACATTTATGTACTCTATGGATGTGAAGTACAATGTGATGATATTATATACGTGTAATACAAGGAAGACATGAAAAGTTCTTAAAGATGTTTTATAACTAGAACTCACTCAGCGTGGCTGACTTTTGTATGCATGTTAGAATGATGTGCAGGTTAGAAGATTTAGATAGCTGCTTTGCGAGAGCTAGAGGCTTGTTGAAGACTGGTATTGAAGAAAAGACATTTTAAGAACGAGTTTATATTTTGTAATGTTTTAAGAAGTTTTGAAGACAATTTATGATGATGTAATGATGTTTTAAACAAGTATTCAGCTGCATTATAGATTTTACTAATTATATGGTTGTTTTTATGCTTATGTATGCCAACTGTGGTGCTTGTCGAAAGGCGGGCGTTACAAGTTGGTATCAGAGACAAAGTTTTAGGGAAAATGGGTAAAATATTTTCAAAAGAAAAACCTAATAGTTAAACTGAAAATGGGACTGAAGTGAGAATTTCAGTCTGCTAGCTTCATGCCAAGAGGTAAAGAATGAACAATAACGAGATGTATATGACATGTTTATACAACTGAAAATGAAAGAAGTCGTGGATCTTATATTGATGTAAATAGTAATGATGATGTATCGTGATGATGAACTGTGCATGTATGCAATAGGACAGTAATTGAGATGCTTGTAGAAAGTTTGTGTGACACGAACAGGTATTAGGTAAGTAGAGGAATAGGTTTAGTGCCTATACATTTTACGTGCTCTATACGTGTTTAAATGCTCTTCTATGCTTTATGTGAACTAGACTAGGTTTGAATACCGACGGGACTCAGGAGGGGTATGTTTAGAACGTAAGTAGTAAAGTAAGTAGTTAATTATAACTGGCCACTGTCATTAGAAACTTACAGTACTTGTCACGTCCTGAATTGCCACGACTAACGAACTTGAGTATTTGAATCTTATAGGAACTAAGAAATCGCACCCAAGAGAGTAACTAGAAGCTCTGCCAAGGCTGCTAATGCTAAGGCAACCAAAGCCCCTGAAGGGAAGCGTGGGAGAAAGACCACGAAGAAGAATGTTGAGACCGATCCCGAAATCGAAGATGAGGTTACACTAACCTCCGAGCTTGAACAAAGTTTGAAAGACGTTATGGCACACGAAGTGCACCAGGTCCTGACTGATGTTATGCCTACAGTTCTGAAGGAGATGATGAAAGAAATGAAGAAAGCTGAAAAGAAGAAACCCGCTAAGGAGGGTGTTGAGGGTGATGATGAGGGGGAGGAGTCTGAGAAGGTAGAGAGAGAGATCGAGTCGTCTGATGACTCGGATTTTGAGAATGATGGGAATGGGTGCAATTATGGTGCCTTTCAGAGGTTCAGACCCCCTACTTTTGATGGGAAGAAAGGTTTAGCTGCCACCCTAGAGTGACTGAGTGAGATGGAAGCTGTGATTGATATCAGTGAGCGCAGGGCTGACCAAGCGGTGAAATTTGCTGCCCACTCATTTACTGGAGCTGCAATTTATTGGTGGACTACTGTGAAACAATCCATGGGAAGGAAGGCGATCAAAGAGATGTCATGGGTGGATCTGAAAAATTGATGGTCAAAAGGTTTTGCCCGCAGTATGAAGTTGATCGGGTTGAGAGGGAATTTCTGAATTTTCTACAGGAAGTATGAGCCACCTGGAGTACAGCATGAAGTTCAATGAAATGGCACAGCTGGTGCCTTATTTGGTTGAAACTGAGGAAAGAAGGATCAAGTGTTATGTCCAAGGGCTGCCACCTAGGGTGCGCACACATGTGAATGCCCACAGGCCGGGAACTTTTGAGTCAGTTGTGAATTTGGTGGGGATTGTATATGATAATGTGGCTGCTGAGGAGGTAGTTGAGGTAAGAACAAAGCATTGGGATAATTCCCGAAATCAGTTAGGGAAGAGGTACAGAGATGATGGTAAGAAGTATGTAACAAGCGGGTCAAGGTTGAAGCGAAGTAAGCAGTGGTTCGTGACCAGAATGGTGGAAGAGACTGTGGAAAATGTGGCAAACCCCACTCGGGGGAATGTAGGATGGGGTCAGGACTGTGTTTTAAGTGTGGGAAGCCGGGCCATCGTGCCTTTGTATGTAAGGCGGCTGTTAAATGCAGCCGATGCTGTAAGCAGCTGTTGGTCCCAATATCAGATTTGAATCAGTAGTTTGTGAAAAATTTGGATCAAAATGACATAAAATGGATAAAATATGATGAACAATGAGGAACACTCATAAAAAACCTCACTTTGACACTTTGGACTCATACAAGCTTAACAAAACCCTAATTGCACTTTAATATTTATAGCCTAATGACACTTTGGACTAATGACACTTAGGACCATAGACTATAAAATAAAACATGACAATTAGGAAAATACAATTAAAACTCATAAAAGACTAAAATTAATTAAATATATTTTGTTGACACAAAATATATTTATTAACTATTAAACCTGTAATCTTTTACGTCTTCAACGTCTTGTCTCTAATCTTCGTCCCGAACGCGTCGTATTGAATTTTGCGTTGACTTTGACTTTTGTTGACTTTGACTGTGTGTATAATATTAGACTACAATTCAGATCCAACAATACTCCCCCATAGTCTATTATTATCAACGTTTTGGATCGTGATCAGCACCGATAAGTCAAAATTGTTGGATATTCAATTTGGTAAGCTTCAGTCTTAATTTTTGATCCAACAAAACTCCCCCAAGACTGATGCTTGCCAAATTATGTTGTTGAAGATCTTTAATCGCACAAGCTCCCCCATATTGTGTGCTCCCCCATTTTGCCTGCATCCTTTCATAAAATCTGGAAATGCTTTCAAAACTATCGTTTCTGAAGTGCTTCAGAAGATGTAGGAGGAGGATTCCTAGCTCGGTATCTTCTGCAAACTTTGAGGAACAGGTTCTCTAGTCAGGTGCTTTGCTCAACTGATGATCGGCCATCATTTGCAGCAAATATCTGTAACACAATCACAAACAAAATCTCGAGATTTCTCATTAGATCATTTCATTTAACATAAATAAACCCGTGTTTATCTGTGTATGAAAACAAGCGAACCCGTGTCCGTTTGTATGTGTAATTTCCCGTGAAATGCATGTGAAAATGATAACATTCTAATAGCATAATATGGAAGACTTGAAAATAATTTGAAATAAAAATCTTTTTGTATTTTTTTTAACTAATAAAATCTAAAGAACATATATATGTATATATATATATACATATATATAGGTAGGGTTCAAGAGAGAACTCATTTTAAGTTGAGAACTAGAGAACTACTAAAAATACAAGGGATGGAATTTTAAAGAGGAAGGGTAAAATTGGAACATTAAATATATAAATCTTTAAACATTTCTATCTTTTGCATACGTTAATATTATTTTAAAAAAATTGTACCATTAGATCAAGAATTTCATTATCTTTCATTTGAGTATAAATAACGTCATAAAAAATATTTTTTTTCTCGTTTTTTTAAATTTCATACTACATATATGTAGTATTGCGATATTGTAGTTGATTATATTTTTCTTTAAACGTTACTAACTTTTTCATACGTTATTTACATTAAAAAATTTTAAAAATCACATTTTGGTTTTTTGATACTACATATATGTAGTATCAATGTACTTGATGCATTTATTAAGTGGCCAAATGACTCAAGAGTCTAATAATTATTTAAAGTGTACATATGATCTCAAATAACCAATAACAAAGTTCATAAGATTTCATATTAAAAAACTTATGGCAAATGAAAACAAAACCAATATTTATACTATGTCTAAACATAAAGATAATAATAAACTAATAAACCAATAATAAATATCATAAAAAAGTAAAAAAAAAATTGAAATTCAAACTATAAGATAACAATGCATCAGTATTGCATATACTGCATATATGTAGTACTTTGATACTACATATATGTAGTATACGATACTGCATATATGCAATACTATAAAATTTAAAAGGGGATAGTGAATATGGTGATGTTATGCACCTAAGTTATACGTAAAACCATTAAAATTACATAGCTTTGATAAATTAACTTAAATTTTTTTTATTAGAAAACTTAACTCATTGATCTTTATTAAATGTTAATGGACGACTCAGTCTTCTCTCCTCTTAGATCATAATTTTTCCCTTTCTCATTTACTCAATAATCGTCATTCATTTTAGTAAAATATTATCTGCTCTTTAAAAATCGATCGTAACTCCATTTGGCTTCTCAATTCCAACTAACAAATTAATATAACATGACTCATATAATTGGTATTATGATATGTGCATGCTGCACATATTCATACGACATCACATAATGTGAACCAAGTTATTGCTAGCAATGTCAATACGATTATATGAGAAAATCCAAATTTGGAATTGAGGCATGATGATGTTGTTTTTTTGTGATAACGTCATCGAAATCAATGCCTTTGAACTTTTGATATTTTATCAAAGTATGTAGTTTTGATGGTTTCTTTGTTAATTTAGGTTCATAACAACACCGTATTCATTTCCCCAATTTAAAAACATACGGTATCGCATATTACATATATGTAGTATTGAAAGTAAAAAAAACGAGAAAAAATTATTTTTTTATAACGTTATTTATACTCAAATGAAAGATAATGAAATTCTTGATCTAATGGTGCAAAAAAAATTTAAAAATCTTAACGTATGCAAAAGATAGAAATGTTTAAAGATCTACATATTTAAAGTCCCAATTTTGCCCCTCCTTTAAAAATTCCATCCATACCTTTTTTTTAGTTCTCTAGTTCTCAACTTAATATGGAGTTCTCTCTTGATCCCTCCCCTATATATATATATATATATATATATATATATATATATATATATATATATATATATATTGTTTTGAAATTAACAAAAATCGAAAATGAGAGGACGAGTCCGACAAGATCACAAATATTTTAGACAAAGAGAACACAACCCAATAGTACACCCGACCAACAAGACTCAAGAACCCAAACATAAAATAAAATAAAAATAAAAACTTCACGAAAGGATATCAGATAATGCGTTTCGAGCAACCATCCAGAGAAACATAGACTCGGTAAGATTGTCAATATGTTTGTCTATTTAAACCCATGCCTTGTTCCTTTCAACAAACAACCTATGACGATCTTATCATGTTTTGGTTCGCTTTGAAGAAACTCAAGCGACTTGGTTTTCATAGATATTCAGCAAAGTAACTTGTTTAGACCTCAGGACATATTGAGTTTAGATGATTCAACAAGATTTTTGTAATTGTAAAGGAACATAGACCCAGATCAAGTGATCAAGGTGAATGTATTTCGGGGGTGAAGTGGAGTTTAGGTTTAATAAAAGACACATCAAACAATGAACATGATGTATAAACATTTTGAGCTTTGCTTTATATGGGTTTTACCGATGATCAGCGCTCCAGGTCTATACTGACGTATAACAGAGGAGATGATTATTTGTACGTGCTGATGAGAGCTTCAGGTCTATATTTACATATAACAGAGAAGATCATCACCGAGCTCTTATTGAATTTAGTTTCATCACAGAATTGCTGTCTAATTGTATTCGAGCTGAGCCTATTGACACATCATTACACAAATCAACGTCCTCCTTTAGGTTCTTTCCACACATATCTGAAACCTGTAAAAGGACACAAGATATTTACACAAAAAGAATTTTGGACAGATGATAATGATAGCAATACATTTTCATTTGAGATATTACTCCCCCAAAATTTCTATTTCAACACAAAATTGAAATTTTCAAAAGACACAAGAACAACCTCAAAGGGATGTGAAAACTCGATCAAAAATACAAGTTAAAATGTTAGGCTCCCATAAATTTTTTTGTTAACTTTTAAATTTTTTTTTTAATCTATCTACAATATATAAAATAGAAACTACCAAAGAAACGCCTTCCATACCACTCTTTCAAAACAATATAAATGAGTTATCAAGAAAAATGCAACGGCTGTGAAAATATATATGTGAAAATCAGAGAGAAATCCAGAATGTGGATAAGATACCAAAACCATAACCTGTTTGTTCCGCCTCAAATTTGAATAAGGAACATTTTCTGTCGGTAAACCGGATTACTAACAGTCCCCCTAAAATGTTCCTGCACTCATCAACAGATTAGTTAGAAAGGGGAACCCAGGCCATCGTAGTCCTGGGCGTTCCATTTTCATCAGTGTAAGACACCTGTCTATGCACACAACCTGTTCTTGTATCACTTATCTTTTCCTCTTTCTTTTTAGTTTGCCAAATTTGTTTAGGTTCAAACATGTTCGATTTGAAGTAATTAAATTTGGAAATCATTTTCTGTTTAAGTCCCGAGGAAAAAGATTTTAGTTTTGGCTCTTTTGTCACATTCATCTTTGAGTCATGTGAAACCGGCTTCACATGAGAAGGTAGGGATGGAATGTTCGTCATCCGACCACTTAAAGATGTATGATTATTAACTTGAAAATCAAAGAAACAAACCTGTTTACCTTTACCATGTGGAGGATTCTTTCTGGACTCTGATCCGGAGAAGCAATTTGTTTTGCCTTTACCATCCGAAACATGTCCTTTTGGGCATTTCTTGAGCACATGATCATCCTTTCCACACTTGAAGCAAGCCTTGAATGTCTTTTGAAGCTTGACTGGCTCGTGTGAAGCAGCTGGGGGTGGAGCTTTTTTTGAACATGATGCGACTTGTTGGAAGACTTATGGCTTCTTATGTGGAGCAGTGAAAGTGGAACACACTTGTGGCTTCTTTTGTTGAGTTGTGGTTTGTCCGATGGGAGATGAGATCTTCACTTGCTTGTTCTCAAGTCTTTTACAAACTTGAGATAGGATGGAGAGAGGTGAAGGCTTCTTCTTTTGAGCTTTTGAGGGATGACCGACTTGTTTTGCAGCTGGGACTGAGATTCAGATTTGACTTGATTCAGGTTTTGGAAGCATTTCAGATTTGAAAGTTCCAGATGACATCTTGATCTTTGAATCTCCAAGACTATCCTTTGTCTTTGATTCATCATCTAAACTTGTCCAGTCTTCAATAAGTACCTCTGGTTCCAACGGATCTTGATTGATGGGAATTGAGTGTGTAGATGTAGTTGCAGCTTGATGATTAGTTGATTCCTGAATTAACTCTTCCTTCTCACTCATGACAGGCTCATAGGTAGGAATTTCACCTGCTTTAAACTAATCAAAGAAATTAGAATTAACGACCGTTACAGGATTAGAAACAACAGAGACTGAGCAATCATTAGCTTGACTGTCAGTACCCGTTTTACTATATCCCATACCAATCGAAGAATCATAATCATCTCGCACTTCCTACAGATTAACTCACTCTAAACCTACATGCAAACTGTTAGATTCTTGTTCAAACAAATCATTTTTAGGATGAGGTTTAGGTGTTGGTTAATAACACACAGTGAATGGAGGCGGAAAAACCGTCTGAACCTCTGTGTCATACCCAACCCCATCTTTTACCCTAACCCCCCTTTGTTTTGAAGCAAGTTCATTCATTTTCATACTTGCAACAAACCACTTGTCAAGTTTGGTTTGAAGTTTTGTGGATTCAAATTGTGCTAATATGAGTCTTTCAGTTAACAGATTTATTTCGACATTTCTTTCATAAAGATTTCTTTTCAAAAGATCAATTTCAGCTAAGGCTTCATTGAGTTTTATCGAAAAAGAAACTTCATTCTTTTTAAGTTCAGTATTTATGGTGGTTAATTCAGCTTGATTTGTTAACAAAAGTCTATTAGCTTTATACACACCAAAAAGACTAACTCTGCATGCAGATGAACACATGTCTTGAACTGTCTCATAAGAAAGTCCCATAATGACTTTTTCAACAGCAAGGGCTTTATCGCAGTTGCATACCCTTGTGTTTCTTTTGCATTCCTCTTCCTTTGCCTTCAGCATCTTTTCATTCTCAGCTCTCTTATTTTCTTCATCATCTTTCAAACTTTCTTCACATTCCTCTTCTCATTTACTCTTCATTTTTTGAACATCCGCAATCTTTGTCATTAAAGCATAATTGATTTGACTCTGAACCTCTCCAATCTCAATCTTATCATCATTACACACATTTCTCCTAGTCCTCTCCATAAACCGACGTGCTCTCACATTTAATGATTTTATTTGCCATTTTAAATCCTCTTCTTCCATATCATCATCATAACTAACCTGCAACTTATTTTGTTTCACAGTCTCCTCGATTTCAGCAGGTGAATCGGAATCGGTTACCATCGATTTCAATTATTCCATCATCTTAAACGGTTTGTAATCAGATTTGCTAATCATAGATGAAATGAGAGCAACATTCGGTGTGTTGGTTTGTGGTTGGATCATTGCTTCAAAAAATTCATTTCTTTTAATATCCAACTCAAAATATTTCAACTTGTCGATCACATCCAACAGCTTGTAATCTGAAAACATTTTCTCTTTCTTAAGATTTTTAACATGAAAACTCCATTCTGGTGGAAGAGATTCAAAAAGCCTTTGAATTTGGTCATGATTTGTGAGTTCAAGATCATGCTTCTTCAGGTTACTTGCCACCATCACAAATCGATCGAGAACAACAGGAATCCTTTCATTCTTTAAAACTACAAAAATAATCAAACCGGCTTTGTGCCATTGTGAGATCATCAGATTTAAAGGAGTTAAAAAGTTCTACATAAGCCATTTTTTTTTAAATTTTAAAAATTTTGCAATTAAATGCCGCTCTTGAAAAAGAATATTTTTTCTAAAAAAATATTAATTTTCCCAAAAATAATTTTCCCAAAAACTAAGAATATTTCTCCCCCGGGAAAATTACCTTTTCGTTTCACTAAAACACCCAAAAGAAACTTTCGGTTCAAACAACTCGGCCTAAAGAAAAAATTTTGAAATTACCCGGCCAGCAAACAAAAATATTTTTCACTCACTTAATCAAATTTAGGCCCAAATGATAACAACAAAAACAACCCAGCCAAAAGACGTCAAATTTCAAAAATACGAAAAGGACGTCCTTTCAAAATTTAATGACGACTTTAACGAAATGCCCATAAAATTTAACTTTAACACCCGGCGAAAGACGTCACTTTTGAAAAATAAATTTAATGTCCACTCAAACGAAAATGACCCAAAAATTTAAAATGCTAAGTCCCTGCCAAATTGATAGATTTATATTTCTAGCCAATTGCCTTTGTCACTTTGACTCTTTGAGTACAAAAGTCAATCCTTAACAAATTCAATTTTAATCCATAAAACCCGTTAGTCAAGGAACATCCGGTTATTAAAAAAAATGTTCAATTCTTGGCCCAATAATAAAGAAACATCACATCGGTCCAACATCATCACATGTTTAAATTATTTAAAAGCATGTAAACCCTATATTGATGATAGGTTCAATTGGATCGATATCGCTCAATGATCAGAATGATTCGTACACAAACACAGCTCAATCAGCAACACAATTCATTACTTAATAATTCTCTTTGTATTGATGATCAAAGCAAATATTGTAGTACAAAATGCAGAAGAATGAAACCACACACGGTTAATTCTCTCTCTAATGTGTAATATGATCTAGACTCTCTCTCTAACATTCTCTTACTACATGCTTTATGCAACAATACATTAGGGAAAATAACAAAATTAACCCTAAACTATCCAAAATGTATAAAACAAAGTACAAAGTAAATCTTAAACAGAAATAGACCCTAACAATTGATTTCAATCTTCACTGCCATCTCACTTTCTCACAATTTCAAACACAGTACACACAACTTTCAACTTAAACTCTCTCTCTTGAACTCGATCCAAAAACACACACATAAACATGATCCTCAATCTTCTTCTTTGTTAGAACACACAACTACATCTATCTCTCTCTCCCTTGTTTATTTGTAGCAGACAACAACACAACAACATCACAACACTCTTTCTCTCTATTTCCCTTTCAAACACACAACATCAGCTGCTGCCTTTTTTTTCCTTAATTCCGTCGAGTAAAAGAATAGCAAGAACAAGATCTGGCGCTGTTACTGTTTCTTCTTGTTCTTTCTTTTGTTTAAACACACAACACAAACAAACAACAACCTGCGGATGTTGTTTCAACTTTCTTCCGTTTTTTTAAATTTCGGTTGTGTTGTGTAAACCGAACACAAATCTGTTCTTGTTAGACGAACACAAATATCTTCTTGTAAACTGAACACAGATCGGTTGTTTTCTCTTTTCGGTTGTGAGTGGTCATTGTTTAAGATGGATATGGTTGTGGGTTTGGTTTATGGTTTGGTGTTTTGGTTTGAAAACGGGTTTGAGAGGGAGATGGATTGGGGTTTTTGTTGTTTTTTTTTATTTGGAGAAGATTTGGGAGGGAAACGGGTTAAGGTTTTTGGTTTTGGTTATGGGTCGGGTCAAACTTAGGGTTTCGGGTTAGGGTGTGAATGTGGTTCTTTGGTTAAGTGTTGGGTTTGAGTGTCAAGAAATGGTTATTTGGTTTTGATTTGTTTGAAATGGTGTTTGAAATCGTTTGGTTTAACAGATCTAAACTTGTTTGATGTTTGGTAAGTAATGGTTGTTCTTTGTTGGTTTTGGTTTGAATTTTTTTTTAGGTGATTTTGCACAGATCTATAATAATGTCGCACAGATCTGGTCCCGGTGAATGATTTTGGGTTTTTGTTTGGTTGATTGTTGGTGCAGAAATGATGTCAAGAAAGGTAGTGTCGCATAGATCTGATCTAGTGTCGCAAATACGCGAAGCTGTACTTTCGACACTATGTCGAAGCAGTACTGTCGCATGGGATTTTGAACTTTCGTTCAGTATGTGGTGTAGTGTCGCAAAATGAAGATTTCAAGCCCCAAGAACACCAAGAACACACACACAACTGTGTGTAAGAGAAAATCTTAGATCTTAGATTTTTCTTTTGATTTCTGGTAAAATTTGTTGTGGAGATGACAATTTTGATGGTTACAAGAGTAGATCTACAACAGATTGTTGTAGATCTTGAGATTTGTTGATGATTTAAACTTTCAGATCTGGTTTCTCTCTCTAGAAACATACCAGATCTGTTTTCTCTCTCTAAATCTTCTACTCATTCTTCAAAATCAGATATAAACTTCAACAGAAATGATTCAAAATGGATCTCTATTAGGCTCTGATACCATTTGTTGGTCCCAATATCATATTTGAAACAGTAGTTTGTGAAGAATTTGGATCAAAATGACATAAAATGGATAAAATATGATGAACAATGAAGAACACTTATTAAAAACCTCACTTTGATCTATTAGAATTGCATCAGATATTACAGAAGTGTTAAGACCCCAATTCTAGGCTCATACAAGCTTAACAAAACCCTAATTGCACTTTACTATTTATAGCCTAATGCCACTTTGGACTAATAACACTTAGGACCCTAGACTATAAAATAAAACACGACAATTAGGAAAATACAATTAAAACTCATAAAAGACTAAGATTAATTAAATATATTTTGTTGACACAAAATATATTTATTAACTATTAAACCCGTAATCTTTTACGCCTTCAACGTCTTGTCTCTAATCTTCGTCCCGAACGCGTCGTCTTGACTTTTGCGTTGACTTTGATCGTTGACGTTGACTTTTGTTGACTTTGACTGTGTTGATAATATTAGACTACAATTCAGATCCAATAGCAGGGACATATGAGTAGGGATTGTCGTGTGAACATGGAGGACAACAAAGGGGAAGATAATCCGAGGGCTATTGCTAGGGCTTTTACTCTGACCAGGAAAGAGGCAAGGAAGGAGCCAGAGGTCGTTTCAGGTACGTTTCTCGTCAACAACATTTGTGCATCTGTGTTATTTGATTATGGTGCTAGTAGGAGTTTTGTATCTGCTTTGTTTTATACGGCCTTAAAAGTTCCCTTTAGAAAAGTAGAACGGTATTTTGATGTAGAAACGGCTGGGGGTAAATTCATTAGAGTCAATCAAATGATAGAAGGTTGCACCATTACTCTATTAGGACATACTTTCCCTACAGATTTATGCATTATGACCTTGGGTAGTTTCGACGTGATATTGGGGATGGATTGGTTGTCCAAGTTTGAAGCCAACATAGGTTGTCGTGAGAGGTTGGTTCGATTAAAAGCTCCCGATGGAAGCCCCGTAACTGTGTATGGCGACCAAGAAAGTAAGATTATGCATGTGATCTCGATGATGAAAGCAAATTGACTAATCCAGCAAGGCTGCAATTCGTTTCTAGCCTACATTAAGGATGCGGAGGAACATCCAAAACAATTTTCAGATGTGCCGATAGTTTGCAATTTCCCTGATGTTTTTCCCGAAGATTTGCCCGAAAACCACCTGACAGAGAGATCGAATTTCAGATTGGCCTTGTGCCAGGAGCACAGCCTGTGGCTAAAGCACCATATCGTTTAGCCCCAAGTGAAATGAAGGAATTAATGATGTAACTGAAGGAGTTGCTAGACAAGGGTTTTATCCGACCAAGCACTTCTCCATGGGGAGCGCCAGTGTTGTTTGTTAAAAATAAAGATGGGAGCATGAGAATGTGTATTGACTATAAGGAATTGAATACGTTGACTGTGAAGAATCTTACCCTTTGCCCAGGATAGATGACTTATTTGATCAGTTGCAGGGTGCGAGTTGGTTTTCAAAGATAGATCTTTGTTTCGGGTATCATCAGTTGAAGACTAGGGAACAAGATATCCCGAAGACAGCATTCCGCACGAGATACGGACATTATGAGTTCTTGGTCATGTCTTTCGGACTGACTAACGCGCCGGCCGCGTTTATGGATTTGATGAATCGCGTGTGTCGACCAATGTTGGATAGGTCGGTAATTGTATTTATTGACGACATTTTGATTTATTCAAAGAAAGAGAGCGACCATGAGTGTCATTTGAAGGAACTGTTAGAGATGCTACAGAATGAGAAATTATATGCTAACTTCTCGAAGTGTACCTTTTGGCTACGAGAGGTTCAGTTTTTGGGTCATGTCATAAACCACGAGGGAATCATGGTTGAGCCATCGAAGATCGAAACAGTTATGAAGTGGGAAATTCCCATGACGCCATCTGAAATCCGTAGTTTCTTGGGTTTGGCGGGTTATAATAGAAGATTCATACAAGATTTCTCGAGGATAGCCTCCCCGCTAATGAAGTTGATAAGAAAGAAGGTAGTATTTGATTGGGGAAAAGATCGGCAAGAAGCGTTTAATAAATTGAGAAAAAGGTTAACCGAAGCCCCTGTTAGGGCTCGATTTTAGTTAAGATTTACTTTGTACTTATTTTATACATGTTTGTATAGTTTAGGGTTTATTTTGTATTTTCCCTAAATGTGTTGATGCATAAAGCATGTTGTGAGAGAATGTTAGAGAGAGAGTCTAGATCACAATTGCACGCTAGAGAGAGAACTGTGTGTGTGATTTGTATTCTCCTGCACATTGTACTACAACAAATATTGCTTTGATCATCATTACAAGAGAATTATTAGTAATGGATTGTGTTGTTGATTGAATTGTGTTTTGTACTTAGATTGTTCTGATTTGCAGCAATATCGATCCAATTGAACCTATCAATTGGTATCAGAGCTGTTGGTATTGTGTGTGTTCTTCGCTATTCATCAAGCAAAAACACATCAATATTGCTCAAATCTTGATCTGAATGATCTGTTGCTGTTTTTAGTTGTGATTCATCATCGCAATCACTTCTAATTCACAACATTTGTGCAAATTCCATCAGATTATCATCAGATCTGAGGAATTGGGAAGGAAGAGAAGTTTACTATTCGATCAAAATTTTGCTCAAATTCATCAAAATTTGATCATGTTTTGGATTGATTGAGATTGGAGATTGATAATCGGTATAATTCACTAACAGGGTGTGAATTTTGGACAAATTGGACAAGTTTTTGTTAAACCCAGAAAAATTCGTAAGACGAAGATGATGAACAGGATGAACTGGTTGAAGATTAACTAGCCGGGTGATAAATTTGACTTAGACAAAATCTTTTGGACTTAGATTTGTGAACAAATTAGGTCCTGTGCAGCCGTGTAAAGGATTTTTGTCTAGACGGGTAAAGAATTTGCGAGAAAAAGGTTGTACTGTTCAGCAGGATCAAGAACTGTTGTGCCGGGTGATTAACTGTTCAGCCGGGTGAGAGACATTTCAGCCGGGTGATTCATTTATTGTTTAGCCGGGTAACAGCTTTTCTGCCGTGTGATCAACTACTGTTCAGTCGGGTCATTATATTTCAGCCGTGTCAAGTCAGCCGGGTGATATATTTGACACTCTTCAGCCGGGTAAACCTTTCTGCCGTGTCAAGTTCCAATCCGTGTCAAGTTGTCTGCCGTGTCAAATGTTACTATTCAGCCGTGTAACTGTGCAGCCGGGTAACTCTACCTGCCGGGTAAAGATTTCAAGTGTTGAAGATTGACAACTGTTGAGCCGTGTCACTGTTTAGACGGGTGAAGAAGTTTTTCTCAGCCGGGTGAAAAAGAATCTACACTGTTCAGCCGGGTGAAGAACAAATTTTCACTGTTCAGCCGTGTGACTCATTTTGTTAGTTGTTTCAAACTTTGTTATCTTATCTTGTCATTATTTACTTGCTTTTAGTTTAAAATTTTAACTGTTTCTTTTCAAAAATCATCAAAAACACAAAAATATTTTCTTTAAAATTTTTAAAATGGCACCTAATGATGATTCTGATAACCGTGTTCCTAGATTGGTTAATCGTGCAGATTTCAAGAATTGGACAATCAGATTGAAGCATCATCTATGCTCTATTGACAATGATCTATGAAAGTCAATTGATAAAGGTCCTCACATTCCTACTCAGACTGCTCCTGATATTGCAAGCACCTACATCAAAGATTCAACAGAACCTTATCCTGAAGATAATCTTTTAGCTGAAGACTTACGAAAGGTCAAGAATGACAGTAAGGCTTACTCTTTGATGTGTAAGGGACTGCCACTTCAAGTGCTGTCAAGATTGGATGCCTATCAAACTGGCTACACATTGTTCAAGGCATTGAAATCAATCTGTGAAGGAGGAGAACAGTTGAGAAGTCTCAATAAGCAGAAATTGAAGAGACAATTGGAATTATTTGAACATATTGCTGGAGAATCTATGCACCAGATGATGAATAGATTTGTTCATCTAACTACTGAGATGACAAATGTTGGTGCAAAGACAGATCTTCAAGATCTGAATGACAGATTGTTGTGAGCTCTTCCATCTTCATGGAAACAGACTGTGACTCTATTGAAGCATACAGAAAAGTTTCCAATGGACTTAGATCTGCTCATTGCCAAGATAGAAGAAGTTGAGATTGTTGAAAGTTCAAGAAATACTGACAGATCAGGTTCACATGCTCACTACAACTTCGTTGTGAATCCTTCTAACACAGTGGAGAATGCTTTTCTTGCACAAGATACTGCAAAAACTGATGATGAGGGTTATTTATTTGTTGGTGCAAGCTTTTATACTGATTCTTCATACATCCCAAACTCACCAACATATTCTCAACCTCAATCTCCACCAAGAGCTCAAGTTCAAAGTCAGAATGTGAAAACTCAGTCAGAAAATCAAAGTTCTACAGTTCAAGCCAAAGTAAAAGATGTGATGAACATCTTGTTACAAGATGATAAGACTAAGACTGCTTTTACTGCATTCATGGCAAGTTTTCAAGCTTATCAAGGAAGTCATTTGTCTCAGATGGATGTCGTACTTCAAGATCTTTTTGAAATGGATCCTGATGATGTTGACGAAATGGACTTAAATTGGCAAATGGTGATGGTTGCATATCGAACTCAGAAACATGCATATGTAAACCGTAGCTTCAAGCCACATGCAAACAACACAGTTGGTTTGGACAAGTCAAAGGCCAGATGTTTCAACTATAACTGTTATGGTCATTTTTCGAGGGAATGCAAGGCTCTTAAGAATCAGAACTACAATGATCAAGCTGGTTCAAGTGGACAGAATCAACGTCAAAGTCAGAACTCACAACAGTCTTCGAGCTATCAAAACAGGAATCAACGTTTCATGCAGAAGCCATATCAAAGTCTTCCAATGCCAGAACTGAAAGATGAAGGCAAGAAACCAGAAGATCAGTCCAAAGCACTGGTGGTTAGTGTGAAAGATGGTTATGACTGGAGTGCTTATGCGGAACAGTTTACATCTGATCTTACATCAAGTTTGGCACTGGTATGTGAGATTGAAGAAGATTGGTCTGAAGAAGGAGATGATCAACTGATTAAAGCCGTGAGTGAAGATTCTGAAGAGTATGACTGGAGTGCAAAGTCAGATCCTGTCGAAGAATCTGAACCAGAAGTTGCGCTTATGGCTACATCTGACGAGTCTTCATCATCTGCTGAACAACCAAAGGTTAGTACCGAATTACCCCTAACTATGTTCCTTTGCCTGTTGATGTGAAAGAGAGGTTATGTTCTGAACAATGCATTAAACAAGTGAAACATTATCGAACTCATTCTTTTAAAATTGGTGACAAATTAAGCAAACATGAAAAAATTCATGAACAACTTAAAATTGATCACAAAATTGCTGATGAGAAGATATTATCACTTAAAGAATCATGGAACAAAACCTTAAAGGAATTGGAACTAGTAACCAAACAACTTGAAGAAATGACAAAGAACCTTGAACAAGAAAAGGTTGCTTATGCAGTCACACAAGTTGAACTAACAAAGGTAAAAAGTTGTAAAACAATGGTGAGACAACTTATGAGTGAAAGAGGAAACAAAAACAAACAAGGATTGGGTTTCACTCATGAACCAATGCCTAAGTCAATTTCAAACACTTTACCTGAAGACTTTAATGAATTTGATCATTCACCTGAATATGAACAAAGATTCAAAGAAATTCAAAGAAGTAAATCTGAATCCGAAGGATCTGAAGTGTTAATCGAAAGCTTGAAAGAAGATGACACCGTGACAGTTGAAGCTGATGATGAAGCTAGCAACAAATCTGATCCTGTTCTGGTGCAACTTGTTGAATATCCTGAACTGAATCCTAAACCAGCAGAAAAGGTGAAGGATGAAGCTGAATTTTTGGGATACAATGATCCAGAATACATCAAGTGGAAGAATGAGCAGAAAGCGATTGTTGCTGGTCAAGTGATCAAGAAGAAACCAGTGAAGAAGACTGAAGTTTCAAATGCAAAGGTGCAGAAATCGAAAATGACAAACAATCAATCTGAAACAAAACAGTCGGAAGGTAAAAGTGTCATAACATCAAATGACAAACCCAAAGCTCAAATTGTTAAAACTGACAATGTCAAACCTGTGAAAAAGAACGTGTTAAAAGGTAAAACAATCAAGTTTGTGTCTGCAGGAACTTTCGATATGAATGGATCTTATGGTAACCAAATCAATTCTTCAATTAAATCTAACTCTGGTCTGAAAACAGGTTCAGGTCCTAAGACTTCCGCTGTCAATGATAAAAGATTTGAATCAAAGAAGGTAACCAAACAAGATGGTTTAAAATCGAACCTTGTTCCAAAGCAATCAAAATCACAAACAAAATCTCCACAAAAGAACGTTGTTAATCTAAAACCGAACAAAACTGATAATGAATCACGAGTGGGTTCAACATCAAAAGTTAAGAATCGGCTCTTTAGGATTAGCAAGAAACATTGTGAGATTTGTGATCATTATAATCATGTCACTTGTTAGGGTTATTTCCTAGTTAAGATTTACTTTGTATTTTGTTTATATGTTTGTAAATAGTTTAGGGTCTATTTTGTTATATTCCTTAAACTTGTATTTGTTTGCTTTAAAGCATGTAGTGAGAGAGTGTGAGGAGAGAGGCTAGATCACAATTTCACGTAAGAGAGAGAACTTGTGTGTGTGATTTATTTTCTCCTGCACCTTGTATCACAATACTGCTTTGATCATCAATATACAAAGAGAATTATTAGTATGAATTGTGTTAATGATTAAACTGTGTTTGTGTTGATGTTATTCTGATCATTGAGCGATATTCACGATCCAATTGAACCTATCAATTGGTATCAGAGCTTTTGGTACTGTGTTCTTCGCTGTTCTTAAGCAAAACTCATCAATATTGCTCAAAAATCATGATCTGAATGAATTGTTGTTGTTTTTAGTTGTGATTTATCATCGCAATCACTTCTAATTCTCAACGATTGTGCAGATTCCATCAGATTATCATCAGATCTGAGGAATTAAGGATAAAGAAAAATTTACTGTTTAATCAAATTTTGCTCAAATTTGATCATGTTTTGGATTGATTGAGATTAGGGATTGATAATCGGACCATTTCACAGCTTGTGTGTGAATTTTGAACGAATTGGACAAGTTTTTGACAAAACCCAGAAAATTCTCATGGAGAAGATGATGAGCAGTATGAACTTGGTTGAAGATTAATTTGCCGGGTGATTAATTTGACTTAGAAAATTTTCCTTTGGACTTAGATTGAAGAACAATTAGGTCCTGTGCAGCCGTGCAAGGGAATTTGTTCTAGACGGGTAAAGAATTTGACGAGAAAAAGTGTTACTGTTCAGCCGGATCAAACACTGTAGTGCCGGGTGATACACTGTTACGCCGGGTGATTAAAAGATTTCAGCCGGGTAATCATCAACTGTGTAGCCGGGTGATTAACAACTGCCGTGTGATCAAGAACTGTTCAGCCGGGTAAAGCTTTTTGCCGTGTCAAGATTCTGCCGGGTCAAGTTATTGCCGTGTGAAGTTGTTTCTTCTTGCCGGGTAACTGTTCAGCCGGGTCAAGAACAAAACTATTACAACTATTGAGCCGGGTAACTGTTTGGCCGTGTAAAGACTTTTTCCTGCCGGGTGAAGAACAAAGACACTGTTTAGCCGGTTGAAGAAGGATTTTCACTGTTTTGCCGTGTGACTCACTTTAGTTGTTTTTAATACTTGTTTCTTATCTTGTCTTTAATTACTTGTCTTAATTTTAGTATTTTAATCAATTCTTTTCAAAAAAAAAAATTAACAAAAACCAAAAATATTTTCTTTAAAATTTGTTAAAATGGCTCCTAATGATGATTCTGATAACCGTGTTCCTAGACTTTTGAATCGTGCAGATTTCAAGAACTGGACCATCAGGTTGAGACATCACTTGTGTTCTATTGACAATGACTTATGGAAGTCCATTGAAAAGGGTCCTCACATTCCAACTCAGACAGCGCCAGATAGTGCAAGTACCTATACTAAAGATTCTACTACACCTTATCCAGAGGATAATTTGTCAGCAGAAGATTTGAGGAAAGTAAAGAATGATAGCAAGGCTTATTCTTTAATGTGCAAGGGGTTGCCACTCCAAGTTCTGTCTAGATTGGATGCATATCAGACTGGTTATACATGCTTCAAGGCATTAAAGTCGATATGTGAAGGAGGAGAACAATTGAGAAGTTTGAAGAAATCTAAGTTGAAAAGGCAATTGGAGTTGTTCGAGCATATTAATGGAGAAACAGTGCACCAGATGATGAACAGGTTTGTTCACTTAACTACTGAGATGTCAAACCTCGGAGTGAAGACTGAACTTCAAGACTTGAATGATCGTTTGTTATGTGCTTTACCATCATCATGGAAGCAGACTGTTACTTTGTTGAAACATACTGAAAAATTTCCAATGGAATTAGATCTGCTTATTGGGAAGATTGAAGAAGTTGAGATTGATGAAGGATCAAGAAATACTGATAGATCAAGCTCACAAACTCAGTATAAGTATGTGGTAAATCCTGCCAATACTGTGGAGAATGCTTTTCTTGCACAAGATGCAATGAAGTTTGAAGAAGATGGTGATTTATTCGTTGGTGCAAGTTTTTATACTGATTCATCATACTTTCCAAATTAACCAACTTATTCTCAACCTCAATCTCCACCAAGAGCTCAAGTTCAAAATCAGAATCAGAAGAATCAAGTAGAAAATCAAAGTTCAAATGTTCAAGCCAAGGTGAAAGACGTTATGAATATTCTGTTGCAAGATGACGAGACCAAAACTGCTTTTACAGCGTTTATGGCAAGTTTTCAAGCCTATCAAGGAAGTCACTTAAGTCAAATGGACGTCGTCCTTCAAGACTTATTTGAGATGGATCCAGTTGACGTTGAGGAAATGGATCTTAATTGGCAAATGGTCATGGTTGCATATAGGACGCAGTAGCATGCATATGTTAACCGAAGTTATAAGCCTCATGCAAACAAGACAATTGGATTTGACAAATCAAAGGCCAGATGTTTTAACTGTAACCAGTATGGTCATTTCTCAAGAGAATGCAAAGCTCCCAAGAATCAAAATTTCAATGACCAAGCTAGTTCAAGTAATCAAGGTCAAGGTCAAAGCTCACAACAGTCTTCAAGCTACCAAAGCAAAAATCAACGTTTCTTTCAGAAACCATACCAAAGTCTTCCCATGCCGGAACTGAAGGATGAAGGAAAGAAACCAGAAGACCAAACAAAGGCACTGGTGGTCAGCGTAAAAGATGGTTATGATTGGAGTGCGTATGCAGAACAATTTACATCTGATCTTACATCAAGTCTGGCACTGGTATGTGAAATTGAAGAAGACTGGTCTGAAGAAAGGGATGGAAAAGTGATTGAAGATGTCAGTGAAGATTCTGAAGATTATGACTGGAGTGCAAAGTCTGATCCTACTGAAGAAACTGAATCTGAAGTTGCGCTGATGGCTACTGCAAATGAATCTTCATCTTCTACTGAACAACCAAAGGTTAGTAATGACTTACCCCCTAACTATGTTCCATTACCTGCTGATGTGAAAGAAAGGTTGTGTTCTGAACAGTGCATTCAACAAGTAGAACATTATCGAACTAATTCATTTAAAATCGGTGACAAATTAAGCAAACATGAAAAGATTCATGAATCATGGAACAAGTAGAACATTATCGAACTAACTGAATCATGGAACAAAACTTTAAAAGAATTGGAACTTGTTACCAAACAACTTGAAGAAATGACAAAGAACTTTGAACAAGAAATGGTTGCACATGCAGTCACTCAAGTCGAATTAAAGAAAGTTAAAAGTTGTAAAACAATGGTCGAACAACTGGTTAATGAAAGAGGTAACAAAAATAAAACCGGGTTGAGTTTTACTCATGAACCAATGCCAAATTCAATCACTCAAACCTTACCGGAAAACTTTAATGAATTTGATCATTCACCTGAAAATGAACGTAAATTCAAAGAAATTCAAAGAAGTAAATCCGAGTCCGAAGGATCAGAGGTGTTGATTGAAAGCTTGAAAGATGAAGATGACGTGACAACTGAAGCAGATGATGAAGCAAGCAACAAATCCGAGAACAAACCGGAGCCTGTTCTGATTCAACTTGTTGAGTATCCGGAACTGAATCCGAAACCAGAAACAACGGTGAAGGAAGAAGGTGAATTTTCAGGATACAATGATCCTGAATACATCAGGTGGAAGAAAGAACAAAAGGCGCAAGTTGCTGATCAGTTGATCAAGAAGCAAGAAGTGAAGAAGACTGAAGTTTCGAATGCAAAGAAGCAGAAATCGAAAATAATGAACAATCAATCTGAAATGAAACAGTCAAGGCAAAAGTGTCTTAAAATCAAATGAAAACACCAAAGTTCAAAGTGTTAAAACTGACAAAGTTAAACCTGTCAAGAAAGTGTCAAAAGGTAAGACAATTAAGTTTGTGTCTGCAGGTACTTTCGACATGAACGGTTCTTATGGTAACCAAATCAATGCTCAAATCAAATCTAACTCTGGTCTGAAAACAGGTTCAGGTCCTAAGTCTTCCGCTGTCAATGATAAGAGAATTGAAAACAAAAAGGTAACCAAACAGAACAGTTTAAAATCGAACCAAAGTCCCATGCAAGCAAAATCACAAACAATGTCTCCACAAAAGAATCAAGTTAATCTAAAACCGAATAAAACTGATAATGAATCTCGAATGAGTTCAACATCAAAAGTTAACAATCGGCTCTTTAGGATTAGCAAGAGACACTGTGAGATATGTGATCGTTATAACCATACAACTGCTGAATGTTTCTTTAACAGGTACTGCAGTTTCTGTGACAAAAGAAATCATTCTTCAGAAGAATGTTTTTATAACAAATTTTGTGATATTTGTGAAAGAAGAAACCATGACACAAAGGATTGTTTCTTTCGATCAAACTCAACAAGAGAAATGACTCCGTTTTCAAATTTTCAAAGAAATCATTCATTTGGTTTTCAAAATATGAGTCAAAGTCATTCTCCGGTTTTGAGAAATTTTAATCGAAACAATTCTGTTTCTAACTTTTCATCAAGAAATGTGCAGGTTAACAGTTTTAAGCCAAGAGCTTTGATGGTTAGAAATCAAAAGTTTGAAAATAACCTTGATCCTAAGTTAGAGGAAAGGTTCAGTGCTTTGAGAAGAAAGCAATCAATAAACGCCAATGGGCGAAACAATAGTTATCAGCATCAAAATCTCTTAAATGAAACAAATTTTCAAAACGTTCAATATCAACAAGTTACTATTGTAGATAGATTCAGAAAACCCAAGACCGTGTGGGCCTGGGTTGACCAAACTAACTAAGTGATTGTTGAAATGCAGGTACGCCCAAGAAGACCTATCAACTCATGGTTCGTTGATAGTGGGTGTAGCCGGCACATGACAGGCAACCATGCCTTGCTTCAGGATTTCAAGCTGAAAAATGGTACACACGTTGCATTTTGAGGTGATGCAGGTGGTAGAATCACAGGAGAAGGAACTGTCTCAAATGGGGTCATTAGTTTTGATAAAGTCAACTACTGTGCACAGTTGAACTTTAATTTACTAAGTGTATCTCAAATCTGTGATAAATCTTATTCAACTCTTTTTGATGATTCTTTCTGTTATATTCTTAAACCAGGTTTCAAGATTGACAATGAGTGGGTAGTGGTTAAAGCTCCAAGAGATCGTGATGTATACAAATTGGATATGTCGCATATTGATGCTGAAACCGAAACAACCTGTCTCATTGCTCATGCTTCAAATGATGAGAGTCAGCTTTGGCATAGAAGGCTGGGCCATTCAAATTTCAGAAACATGAACCGTCTGGTGTCTGGAAATCACGCTGTGGGAATCCCATCGAAGAAATTCTCCACAACTGATCTCTGTCCAGCGTGTTTGAAGGGAAAACAGCATCGCATGTCTTTTAAGTCCAAGCAAGAAAACTCCATTTCAAAACCCTTGCAGATGCTACATATGGATCTTTTCGGACCAACAAATGTGCAAAGCATCGGAAAGAAGTCTTACTGTTTTGTCATTATTGACGATTTCACTAGATTTTCTTGGGTTTATTTTTTGCATGCTAAATCTGAAACAGCTGAATTATTAAAAGAATTTATCATCAAAGTTGAAAATCAATTGGAATGCAAAGTTAAAATTTTAAGAAGTGATAATGGAACTGAATTTAAGAACGCTAATGTTGATTTATTTTGTGCAGAAAAGGGGCTTGCTAGACAATTTAGTGCTCCAAGAACACCTCAACAAAACGGGGTTGCGGAACGAAAAAACCGGACACTGATTGAAGCAGCAAGATCCATGCTCGCAGATGCCAAAATCCCTATCACTTTTTGGGACGAAGCTATTGCTACTGCGTGTTTTGTACAAAATAGAAGATTATTGGTTCAAGATAAACAGAAAACTTCTTATGAGTTGTTATTTGAAAGAAAACCAAATATTTCTTACTTGAAAGCATTTGGTTGTCCTGTTTCGATTTTAAATTTGAATGATCATCTCGGGAAGTTTGAGTCAAAATCTGACGATGGATTTTTCTTAGGTTATTCGTCTGTTTCTAAAGCTTATCGAGTTTTTAATAGCAAAACAAATACTGTTATTGAAACTATTAACGTCAAGTTTTTAGAAAATTCGTCTCCTTTAGTGGCTCATGGTCCCGAATGGTTATTTGATTTAGATTCGTTATCGAAATCTTTCAATTCTAACTTATTTGATTTTTTAGGAAAAACAACCAAAGAATCAGGCGACTTGGGATGCTTTAGTGACGATTCTGATAATGACGAGGATGGAAATCTCAACTCAGAATATCCATTCATGTCTTTTCACAATCCTGATCATGTCAAATCCAGTCAAGATCCGGGTCCTTCTGGTTCTCATGAAGATCAAGAGTCAAACAATCTTGAAGAAGATGTGAATCCGCAAGTTTCTCCTAATGATGGTGAATCTGTTCAGAATCAACCATCATCAGATCCGAATGCTGAAGTTATTCCAGAATCATTTGATTACTTCATCAATTCACCGGATCAAGTCCCGAATTTCACTCCACATACTTCGTCCATTCTACAAGATCTACCAAATCTGAATACTTCTAATCTGGAGAGTCAAGTGCAAGGAGGTGACATACCAATTCATCGAATTCACAAGAAACATCCTGTCTCTCAGATTATTGGGCCGTTGAATCAGAGAACTACAAGAAGTCAGACTGAGCAAGCAAATGTCTGTCTTTATTCGTGTTTTCTATCTCAAGTGGTGCCAAAGAACATTTCAGAGGCGTTGAAAGATAACAGTTGGATTGAAGCTATGCAAGAGGAACTACTTCAGTTTCGCAAACAGGAAGTATGGAAGTTAGTGGATTTACCTGAAGGAGAGAATGCAATAGGTACAAGATGGTTGTACAAAAACAAGCCAGACGAACGTGGCATTGTTGTGAGAAACAAAGCGAGACTCATTGCACAGGGATACACTCAGGAAGAAGGCATTGATTATGAAGAGGTGTTCGCTCCGGTCGCAAGACTTGAAGCCATAAACGTTTTTCTTGCATATGCTTCCTTCATGAAGTTTAAAGTATTCCAAATGGACGTTAAAGGTGCTTTCTTGTATGGACCAATTACAGATGACGTTTATGTCAGACAACCTCCGGGTTTTGAAGATCCTGACTATCCTCATCGTGTGTACAAGTTGAGTAAAGCTCTATATGGTCTACACCAAGCTCCAAGAATCTGGTACGAGACGTTATCCAAGCATTTACTAGAACATGGATTTACAAGAGGTCAGATTGATCCAACTTTGTTTATGAAGAGGGAAAATGATGATTTGTTGTGCGTTCAAGTTTATGTGGACGATATTATCTTCGGATCAACCAGTGCGTCAATGTGCAAAGAATTTGAAGAAATCATGAAGTCTAGATTCCAGATGAGTTCAATGGGAGAGATTAACTTCTTTCTTGGATTACAAGTGAAACAATCAGCTGACGGAATTTTCATCAATCAATCAAAATTTGTTGAGAAGTTGTTGAAGAAGTTCAAAATGCAAGATTGTCAGACAATCCGAACTCCATCTGATGTGAATTGCAAGATTCAACCGGATCCAAAGGGCAAAGCAGTTGATCAAACACTATACAGATCAATGATCGGTTCTCTGATGTATCTTACTGCATCAAGACCAGACATCATGTACGCTGTTTGTGTATGCGCCAGATATCAGTCTGATCCGAAAGAGTCGCATCTTGTTGCTGTGAAGCGTATATTCAGATATCTTAATGGGAAACCAAATCTTGGGTTATGGTATCCTTACGAAGGAAATTTTGAATTATATAGCTATTCTGACAGTGATTTTGGTGGTTGTGCTCTTGACAGGAAATCGACTACTGGTGGTTGTCAATTTCTAGGTCCTAGGCTTGTCTCTTGGCAATGCAAGAAGCAGACCAATGTTTCTGTATCCACAGCCGAAGCAGAGTATATCGCTGCATCTGCAGGATGTTCTCAGGTTTTATGGTTACAAAATCAGTTGCTTGACTACGGGTTTAACTTTCTAAAAACACCTATTTACATAGACAATACTGCTGCTATGTTTATTACTGCTAATCCTGTTCAACACTCAAAAACCAAACATATCGAAATTCGATATCACTTTTTAAGAGACAACTCTGAAAAGGGTTTAATAATTTTGATTAAGGTTCATACCGACAAACAACTGGCAGATCTTTTTACAAAATCCTTTTTTTCAGGCCGGTTTGAATTCTTAATTCAATCCTTAGGATTAATCAATCATGATTGATTCTATTTTTCAAAAACAAAACAAAAATCAGAAAAATATAAAAGCCAAAAATATAATAAGTTGATGTCATATATTGATTCCGTTGTCTTTCATTTTATGTCTTGCATTGTGTGTGTGCATGAAAAAGAAAATAGAAAAGCAAAAACAAAATATAAAAGCAAAAAGAGAAGAAAATATCATGTCATAAGAATCTATATTGCAAAAAGTGAGAGATGATAGTTACACTAGACATTATTTGTTACATCATTTTTAATAAAGACTGATGAATGTTAATTGATGTGCTAGACAGCTCAGGCAATTAGATTGAAAAAGTAAGTTGATTGTTGACAAACATAAACTTAATGATCTTTGTGTTAAGTACCATTGTTATACATGTCTAGATATATATCTCTTGATACATTGCTTGTGATGATAGTTGTGCATGATCGGGTAACGATGTAGTCTATTCAGTGTGATGAACCGCATCGTGAGCTTCTTTTTTGTGGTACCCACAGACCTGAAGTCTCACACGAATTCTCTTTTGAGCTTCAAGATGCAGCAAAAGATTCCAAAATGGAACAAAAAGAGTCCCAAATGTGGACCAACACCAAACAAAAATTCCAAAAAGGAATTCAGAAGATTCCCAAGGGGAACAATAGGAAAGAAAAATTCCCAAAGATGGAATTAAAAAGAAGTCCCAAAGTGGACCAAATCCGAATAGAACCCAGATTCCACACTGTGTATGACTGTAAGTGACCAGGTTTTGTACAATATGCATCCAGGTAGTGATTGATAAGGAAATATGTTGACATATGTATACATGTGGGTCACATAAGTCATTTTAATCGAACCTTAAATATCATCATGATACTGAAAAAGTAAGTGTGTCAACTCGAGCTAATTGATATGTTTTCATATCATCACTCAATCAAGCATAAGTCAAATGTCTATTCAAAACTTGCAAAACATGTTCAGCTAATGTGTGGTATGATCTCACTGCGATATTTTGATTCATTGCATTGCATATGTCTTTATTTTAATGTGTGTGCTTTGTGTTTGCAGGCATATGGAATCTTTATTGACACATCGACATCCTTGTTAAACTTAAAAATTTCTAGAAATTTCAAGTTTAGGGGGAGAATAAATGGAAGAAGAAAAATATTTACAAAAATCCAAAAATATTGTGAATAAGTGTGTTTTGAATGAACAAGATTATGTGGTATGAAAAGCAAAAGTATTGGATGTGTAAAAACAAACCCAAGGTCTTGTGAATTGTTTTTAAGAAATTGCTTCGGGATATAGAAAAATTGGTTGTGCAAAAACATTTTTAAAAAAGAAAAAGAAAAATGAATTTAATTTGTGTTAATTTTGTTGCCCTAGAAATGTTGTTGATAATTAATGTGACAAATTCTTTTTAAGGATATCTTGTCTAATTAATATGTCGAGAATGTTTGCAGGTGCAATAAATGCTGTTGAAAAAGTCAACAGACGAGAAAAAGTGAAGAAAATCGTTCAAGGGTTGTTGCCGGGCAAAGAATATCATAACACTATTTAGCCGGGTAATGAACATACTGTTCAGCCGGGTAATGGTGTGAGTTTGATATGAGCCGGGTGATTGAGAAAAAGAAAAGGCGTGTGAAGATATTATGACTACTGTATAGCCGGGCAAAGATCATGTCAAATACAGTCGGGTGAAGGTCATAGATATCAACCGGGTGACAAGTTGTGTTACTATATAGCCGGGTGAAGATATGTTGTCATTATACAGCCGGGTTAAAGATATCTTATCTTGCCGTGTGAATGAATAACACTGTGTTGCCGGGTAATAGTAAAAGCAACTGTGTTGCCGGGTAATGAAGAAAAGCATGCCGGGTGATATAGAAGACAACTATGTTGCCGTGTGAAGAAGAATGCTGCCATGTGAAGAAGGCATGCCGGGTGATGAAGAAAGCAAGCCGGATGAAAGAAAAGCAACTGTGTTGCCGGGTGATGAAGAAAGGTTGCCGGGTGATGTTTTGAAGACTACTATTCTGCCGGGTGATGAATAAAACCCATCAGGTGTAGTTGTTCCTAACCTTTACCCGTCACTACAGTGACTTACCCGTCTCTACAGTGTTTGACCCGTCAAGTGTTTTTACACTTGTTTGTGACTTGTTTCATATACTTGACCCGTCACAACAGTGTATGACACGGATCAACAGTGCTTGACCCGGAAAGGCTTTGTGGGCTTTTTAAGCTTGCCCGTCCCATTTGTTGACCCGGCACCACAAGTTTGACCTAAATTTTTGACGATACAAAAACCCGCCTCTTCACAAACACTTATCATTTCACACATTCACTTTCAAGCAAACACTCTGTACTTAAATCGTTTGTTATCATATTCAATCGTTTTTGCTCTATAACAAGATCGATCGATTGGATAAGGTAGTGATTAAGTGTTTTTGAACTTGATAGAACTGCAAATCAACCGTTTAAAAGAAAAACGATGATGAACAGTGTTTTGAGCATTGAATCGACACTTTGATTTTGTGTGTTAAAACCAAAAACGAATGTTGTTTTACGGTTAAAATCTGTCGATCATCAACAATCAATCACTCATTTGCACCAAAACACCTTAAAATCAACTGAATCAATTAAAATTGTGACAACTGTTAAAATCGCCATTGATGAACTTTGAAGCTCTTAAAAAATAATCATCAAAATGATGAAACATCTGTTTTAAAGTGATCAATACTTGTTAAAACTGAACCAAAACATGATAAACAATTTCATCATAAAAAATGTCAAAATTATGTCTTAAGTGATTAACTGTTAAAATTGAAACATGATGTATAATCTTTAAGTTTCAAAGTTGTTTGATTAAAATGATGAAAATCAGGTTATTAGAACAATTTAGAATTTAAAATGATTATGTGAGTGTTTTTGCTTTCTAACTTTTATTCAATCACTTATGAAAATTTTGATATGTTTTAATAAAGAATCTAACACATTTGTCTTGTTTTGTGCTTGTTTGTGTTTTAACAGATGGAGAATCTCAAGTTTGAGCCTAAACACAATTTGGTGGCAGTTCTAGATGAATCTATCCCTGAAACAGAAGGTTACAGAGATATGATCAAGTTTATCAAAAGGACCAAATATGTGTATGCTATGTGCGCCAAACCGGTCATATATGCAAGGTTGATTAAAAGTTTTTGGAGGACAGCAGAGGTCATTAGAGAAGAGAATGGTGTTACTGTTGTTCGAGGCAACATAACTAGAGATATGGTACTGACAGTTTCTGAAGAAGCTATCAGAAATGCCCTGAGAATAGATGAAGATGAAGTGGGGATGAATGATGAGTTGACAATGGACGAGTGCAAATCATGTTTTGTTAATATGGGTCACCCACCTATATTTCCAAAATCACAGTTTTATAGGGCAAAATTGGGAAAGAAGTATAAGCTGTTATGCTATGTTGTGTAACAGTGCATGTCAAGGAGGAGTGCAGGCTTTGATAATTTTCCATCAGACATTGCATCACCGATTGTTGCCATAGCAGAGAATAAGCCATTTAATATGTCGAGATGGATCATGAATGGCTTTGTGTTTAACTTGGTTAAAGGCAAGAGGTTTAAGTTTCTCATGTACCCGAGATTCTTACAACTGATGATCAACATTGCCTACCCTATCATCAGATCCGAAGGTTATGCTGGAGGTATTTTATACACTGAGGACATGAACAATCTATCTTACAAGAAGATGAGTATCGGGAATGTGCCTAATGTGGAGTTGTTTGACTATATGAGAGATATAGCCAACAATGAAGAGGATGTTGAAGTTGTGTATTATTATATTTCAAATGGAGAGATTGTGAATCCTGTGGATATTGTTGATAGAGAGATTGATGAAGATGATGATGATAATGGTGATAGTGATGATGGTAATGATGATGGTGGTGAAGATGCTGAATCTGAATCTAATTCAGAGGAGGCAGAGATTGTTGAAAAGGCCGAACCAATGAATTTGGATGTAGAGAATGTTGAAGTTATTGAACCTATGGTAATAGAAGAACCTGTTGAGGTTGCTTCTGGTGAAGAAGAAGAAGTTGCTGAAATTTCAAAGGATATCTCTATTAAGTATGTTAGAAGAAAGAGGTCGAAACCAGTTAAAGAGCCTGTGATTGTAGAGCCTGAAGAGATAGATGTACTTCAGATTGCTCAGGAGGTAATGGCCGAAGCTGAAACTGTTGCACAGATAGTTGAGGAAGCTGATGCTGGCGTTACTGATCCTACACTTGTTGATTTACCCACCACATCATCCCAAATTGCTGAAAACATTGGACAAGGTTTGGAGTCTTCACCAAATTTTGTGCCAAGTGTTGATCAAACAGAGAATGAGAAAAGAATTGTTGAGCTAGAGGAGATGGTTGCAAAATTGATAGAAGCAAATGACTTGTTAAAAGCATCGAATGAACGGAAAAAGAAAAGATTTGAAGAGTTTTGGAATATTCATAATCAGAATTTGAAAACCTTCAAAAAGTTGGATGAGGATCATGTTAAGCTTGTTGATGAACATGTGAAATTGAAGGACGATTATGAAAAATTGAAAGAGGAGTATGAGACTCTGAAGTTCGATTATACGGATTTAGAGGCTGAATGCAATACTTTGGATGCAGAGAAAGAGATGTTGGAGAAATGGCTGGAAGAAGCTCAACCGAAGAAATCTGGCTCATCATCTGATAAAGATTTTTCAGATGAAGTGGTTGAAACGACTGAAGCAAATCAGGTTCCAAAAGTTTATCTGACCAGAGCAAGAGGTACTACGAATGTTGGCATAAGAGTGGACTCACCAATCATTATTCCCGATGAAGCTGTTGCTGAAACTGTCATCTCTGATAAAGCTGAGGGAAAGAGGAAGCTAGATGCGATACCTGAGATTATGGGAGATGAAAGCAGTTCGAAAAGGGCGAAGATAGATGAAACAGTGCAGATTGAGCCGATTCAATCTGTAGCTGTAGTTGAACTGGCTAAGGAAGTTGATATGAGTAAAGCTGAAAGTGCTAAAACAGTTCAGGTTGAGCCGATTCAATCTGAATCTGTAGCTGAGACTGAAGTGTTTGAGGCCACAGAGAGTGAGAAAGAAGCTGGTTCTGAAGAAACAGTTCAGGTTGAGCCGATTCAATCTGAAGCTGTTGAAGTTGAAAGTGTGCCTGAAAATGTACCTGAAGTTGCAAGTCAGTTTGAGCCGGTTCAAACTGACAATGCACCTATGATTGAAGCGTTGGATGATTTGGACGATATAGATTTCACTGAATCTG
Source organism: Tagetes erecta (assembly GCA_030867185.1). Classification (NCBI taxonomy): domain Eukaryota; kingdom Viridiplantae; phylum Streptophyta; class Magnoliopsida; order Asterales; family Asteraceae; genus Tagetes; species Tagetes erecta. The sequence continues at coordinate 57,312,149 of CM061488.1, forward strand.
AAGATGAAGCTGAGCCACAAACCAATGTTGTTGAAGAGATTCCGGATGATTTAGATCAGAGATTTGCATACCTTGAAAACATGAAATACAATGCTGTGTTTTTGAATGGTTTGACTGTGAGCCAAATAAACGAAGAATATGAAAAGTGTATGATTCATCAAGACAAAGCTGCAGCCGATGAAAAAGAGTTTGTTACTGAGATGGGTGAATGGACTCCAATGCAAGAAAGTTTAAATATCGAAGATTTGCCTCCGACTGAGCTTTATCATCAGAATCCTGAGGAAATGTCAAGTAGAGAGATGCGTGATTGGTTAAGTTCAAGGAACTATCCGTACAAGACTTTAAAGAGGTTGAAATCTGAGTCTCTAAGGAAGATTGTAGTTAGCTTCATGAAGACCGAAAAATTGTACAATCGTATGTTTTATTTGGACTACAACAATCCGCAATACTTTGAGCTGACAAAGAGGTATAAAGTGCTTGGACCGAAGGAATTACCAGTGATGGCTTTGCCTGAAAATGCTCATAAGAAAAGGCACGAATTGATGGATATGTTTCCAATTGAGGTTAAATCTTACAACATACCAATGGAGGTGCGTGAGTCTTGGCATAAATCAGCAACAGCAGGTGATGTTGTTAGGTCACTGCTGAGTAAGGGGCAGTCGATTGCCGAATTGCTTGATTCTATGATTGTGCCAGAGAAGAATAAGAAGGTGAAGATAATCGCATGGAAATACGATGAAGTATTTGATGCTTTCATGATTAAGAGAGTAAATGGTTTATGTGACGTATATCATTACTACTCGAGCATTTTTAAGTTGGAAGTTCAGGATTTAAAGGAGCTGCACAAACTCAGGTTGTTAAATCACACGCATGCTGAGCGTGGTGATAAATGTGCAATGCTTCTTGATGCCGGGATAGCCAGACCACCGAAGTATCTTGATTTTAGAGGCCAACAGGAAGATACTGCGTATGTGCAAGCAAAGAAAGAAAGGAAGAAGAAACCATTGGTTGTGACTGAAGATATGTATCTGGAAGAGTTTTCGGATGAGTACTTTGACAAAGTGACAAATCCTGGATTGAAGGTGATAGATGGTTCGCAAATGACAAAGCCTATACTCAGAGTGTTTTATAATCAAGAAACTTTTGAATTGAAGCTTGTTCGAAACTTGGATGATTGGGACAAAGACATGATTACACTGTTTAGTACTTTTGAGTTGAAGCTGCTACATCCGTCATACATAGACTTCTTGAGAAGTTGCAGAATGGAGAAGTGTAAAGATGCACTTGCTGAAGCTGATAGGAAGTTGTTTGTTGTGATGATTGAAGTAATAGCTGCGGCAACTGAAAAGATACGAGTGAGAAAGGCATTGCTGAACTCTAATCTCGTGAGGGTTGATTTACCTGAGATAGAGTATATGAGGATATCTAGAAGAGGAACTTTGGAGGTGCAAGTCAAAGGACAAGAGATGCCGTTTGAATTTTATGCTAATATTGACTTTGCAGGTTTAAATCTGGATTCACTTAGACGCATGAATGCCTGCCCAATTCTGACAAATGAGTCCAAACCTCGACAAGCCAAGATTGCGGAAAAGTTCAAGTCTTGCATAGAAGAAGCGCTAAAGGAACAAGAAGAGTTCAAAGGAAAAGAGCTGTTGAACGTCAAAGATGAACCGGAAGATTGGTAGAAAGAGATTGATGCTGAACAAAGAAGAAAAAGATAGAAGATTTTGCTGAAGATTCAAAGATAAATCTTAGGGGGAGTACTGTTAGGTTTATTTCCTAGTTAAGATTTACTTTGTATTTTGTTTATATGTTTGTAAATAGTTTAGGGTCTATTTTGTTATATTCCTTAAACTTGTATTTGTTTGCTTTAAAGCATGTAGTGAGAGAGTGTGAGGAGAGAGGCTAGATCACAATTTCACGTAAGAGAGAGAACTTGTGTGTGTGATTTATTTTCTCCTGCACCTTGTATCACAATACTGCTTTGATCATCAATATACAAAGAGAATTATTAATATGAATTGTGTTAATGATTAAACTGTGTTTGTGTTGATGTTATTCTGATCATTGAGCGATATTCACGATCCAATTGAACCTATCATCACTGCTGAATGTTTCTTTAACAGGTACTGCAATTACTGTGACAAAAGAAATCATTCTTCAGAGGAATGTTTTTATAACAAGTATTGTGATATTTGTGAAAGGAGAAACCATGACACTGCAGGTTGTTTCTTTCGGAAAAACTCATCAAGAGAAATGACTCCGTTTTCGAATTTTCAAAGAAATCAACTACTGTGCACAGTTGAACTTTAATTTGCTAAGTGTATCTCAAATTTGTGACAAATCATATTCAACACTATTTGATGATTCTTTTTGTTACATACTCAAACCAGGTTTCAAGATTGACAATGAATGGGTGGTGGTTAAAGCTCCAAGAGATCGTGATGTATACAAGCTTGATATGTCGCAGATTGATGCTGAAACCGAAACTACTTGTCTCATTGTGCATGCATCAAATGATGAGAGTCAGCTTTGGCATAGACGGCTGGGCCATTCAAACTTCAGAAACATGAACCGACTGGTGACTGGAAATCATGCTGTGGGAATACCGTCAAAGAAATTCTCAACAACTGATCTCTGTCCAGCATGTTTGAAAGGAAAACAGCACCGAATGTCTTTTAAGTCCAAGCAAGAAAATTCCATTTCAAAGCCCTTACAGATGCTACACATGGATCTATTCGGACCAACAAATGTTCAATGGCATCGGAAAGAAGTCTTATTGTTTTGTCATCATTGATTATTTTACTAGGTTTTCTTGGGTTTATTTCTTGCATGTTAAATCTGAAACTGCTGAGTTGTTAAAAGAATTTATCATCAAAGTTGAAAATCAATTGGATTGTAAAGTAAAAATCTTAAGAAGTGATAATGGAACCGAGTTTAAAAACTCTAATGTCGATTTATTTTGTGCAGAAAAGGAATTGCGCGCCAATTTAGTGCTCCAAGAACTCCACACAGAACGGAGTTGCAGAACGGAAAAATCGGACACTGATTGAAGCAGCACGATCCATGCTTGCAGATTCCAAAATCCCTATCACATTCTGGGACGAAGCTATTGCTACTGCTTGTTTTGTACAAAACAGGACATTATTGGTTCAGGATAAACATAAAACATCTTATGAGTTGTTATTTGGAAGAAAACCGAATATTTCATACTTGAAAGCATTTGGTTGTCCTGTATCGATTCTAAATTTAAGTGATCATCTCGGTAAATTTGAGTCAAAATCTGACGATGGATTTTTTCTTGGTTACTCGTCTGTTTCAAAAGCTTATCGGGTTTTTAATAGCAAACAAATGTTGTTATTGAAACTATTAACGTAAAGTTTTTAGAAAATTCGTTTCCGTCAGTGGCTCATGGTCCCGACTTGTTGTTTGATTTAGATTCATTATCAAAATCTTTCAATTCTAACTTGTTTGGTTTTTCAAGAAAATCGAGTAAAGAATCAGGAGACTTGGGATGTTTCAGTGATGACTCTGATAATGATGATGACAGCAATCTCAATTCTGAGTATCCGTTCATGTCATTTCATAATCCTGATCATGTGGTATCTAACCAAGCTCCGGGTCCATCTGGTTCTCAAGAAGATCAAGAATCAAACAACTTTGGTGATGAAGTGAATACGCAAGTTTCTCCTAATGATGGTGGATCTGTTCAAAATCAACCATCATCAGATCCGAATGTTGAAGTTGTTCCAGAAACATTTGACTACTTCATTAATTCACCAGAACAAGTTCCTAATTTCACTCCACATGCTTCTACAATTCTACAAGATTTACCGAATCTGAATCAGTCTAATCTGGAGAGTCAAGTACAAGGTGACGTTATACCAACTCATCGAGTTCATAGGAATCATCCTCTCTCTCAGATTATTGGGCCTTTGAATCAGCGAACTATGAGAAGTCAGAATGAACATGCAAACGTTTGTCTTTATTCATGTTTTCTTTCTCAAGTGGTGCCGAAGAACATTCCAGAAGCGTTACAAGATAACAGTTGGATTGAAGCCATGCAAGAGGAGTTACTTCAATTTCGCAAACAAGAAGTTTGGAAATTAGTGGACTTACCTGAAGGAGAAAATGCGATTGGTACAAGATGGTTGTACAAGAACAAGCGAGATGAACGTGGCATTGTGGTCAGAAATAAAGCCAGACTTATTGCACAAGGTTACACTCAAGAAGAAGGTATTGACTATGAAGAAGTGTTTGCTCCGGTCGCTCGACTTGAAGCTATTCGCGTTTTTCTAGCTTATGCCTCTTTCATGAAGTTCAAAGTGTTTCAAATGGATGTAAAAGACGCTTTTCTGTATGGACCAATTACCGATGATGTGTACGTCAGACAACCTCCAGGTTTTGAGGATCCTGAGTATCCACATCGTGTATACAAATTGAGCAAAGCTTTATATGGTCTACATCAAGCCCCAAGGATTTGGTACGAAACGTTATCTAAACATCTGCTGGAACATGGTTTTACAAGAGGTCAGATTGTTCCAACTTTATTCAAGAAGCGGGAAAATGAAGATCTTTAATGTGTTCAAGTGTATGTGGATGATATCATCTTTGGATCAACAAGTCCGTCCATGTGCAAAGAGTTTGAGGAAATTATGAAATCAAGATTTCAGATGAGTTCGATGGGGGAGATTAATTTCTTTCTCGGATTGCAAGTAAAACAGTCAGCTGAAGAAATTTTTATCAACCAATCAAAGTTTGTTGAGAAGTTGCTGAAAAAGTTCAAGATGCAAGATTGTCAGACTATTCGAACGTCATCTGATGTGAATTGCAAGATACAGCCAGATCCAAAAGGCAAATCCGTTGATCAAACACTGTACAGATCAATGATCGGTTCACTGATGTATCTTACTGCATCAAGGCCAAACATCATGTATGCTGTATGTGTGTGTGCAAGATATCAGTCTGATCCAAAAGAGTCGCACCTGGTTGCTGTTAAACGTATTTTCAGATACCTTAAAGGGAAACCGAATCTCGGGTTATGGTATCCTTATGAAGGCAATTTTGAATTATATAGTTATTCTGATAGTGACTTTGGTGGGTGTGCTCTTGACAGGAAATCGACTACGGGTGGATGTCAATTTCTGGGTCCTAGACTTGTTTCCTGGCAATGCATAAAGCAGACCAACGTTTCTGTATCCACAACTGAAGCAGAGTATATCGCTGCATCTGCAGGATGTTCTCAAGTTTTGTGGCTACAAAACCAATTGCTTGACTACGGGTTTAACTTTCTCGAAACTCCTATTTATATAGACAATACTGCTGCTATGTTCATTACTGCTAATCCTGTTCAACACTCAAAAACCAAACATATCGAAATTCGATATCACTTTCTCTGAGACAACTCTGAAAAAGCTTTAATAATTTTGATTAAAGTTCATACCGACAAACAACTGGCAGATCTTTTCACAAAATCTTTCTTGTCAGGACTGTTTGAATTCTTAATTCAATTCATAGGGTTAATCAACCATGATTGGTTCTATTTAAAAAAAAAATTCATACAAAATCAGAAAATATAAAAGCCAAAATATAATAAGTCGATGTCAAGTATTGATTCCTTTGTCTTTTATTTTACTTTTGCATTGTGAGTGTGCATGAAAATGAAAAAGAACATAAAAAATTAGAAAAAGAAAAAGAAAAGAAAACATCATGTCATAAGAATCTATATTACAAAAAGTGAGAAATGATAGTACACTAGACATTATTTGTTTCATCATTTTTATAATAAAGACTGATGAATGTTAGTTGATGTGCGAGACAGCTCAGACAATTAGACTGAAAAAGTAAGTTCATTGTTGACAAATATAAACTCAATGATCTTTGTGTTAAGTTCATTTGTTATACATGTCTAGATATATATCTTTTGATGCTCTACTTGTGATGATAGTTGTTCATGATCGGGTAACGATGCAGTCTAATCAGTGTGATGAACCGCATCGTGAGCTTCTTTGTTGTGGTATCCACAGACCTGAAGTCTCACACGAAGTCTCTTTTGAGCTTCAAGGTGCAGCAAAAGATTCCCAAAGTTGGAACAAAAAGAGTCCCAAATGTGGACCATCACCAAAACAAAAATTCCAAAAAGGAATTCAGAAGATTCCCAAGGGGAACGATAGGAAATGAAAATTCCAAAATGGAATTCAAAAGAAGTCCCAAAGTGGACCGAATTCGAATAGAACCCATATTCCACACTGTTTATGATTGTAAGTGACCAGGTTTTTGTGCAATATGCATTCAAGTGGTGGTAGATAAGGAAATATGTTGACATATGTATACATGTGGGTCACATAAGTCATTTTAATCGAACCTTAATCTCATCATGATACTGAAAAAGTAAGTGTGTCAATTCGAGCTAATTGGTATGTTTTCATATCATCACTCAATCAAACATAAGTCAAATGTCTATTCAAAACTTGCAAAACATGTTCAGATAATGTATGGTATGATCTCACTGCGATATTTTGATTCATTGCATTGCATATATCTTTATTTTAATGTGTGTGCTTTGTGTGCGCAGGCATATGGAGTCTTTATTGACACATCGACATCCTTGTTAAACTTAAAAATTTCAAGAAATTTCAAGTTTAGGGGGAGAATAATAAAAAAAAGAAAAATATTTCACAAAAACCAAAAATATTTGAAATAAGTGTGTTGAAGTAAGGATCATGTGGTTAATGAATGAAAGCAAATGTATTGGATATGTTAAAACCAAACCTAAGGTCTTGTGATGTGTTTTTAGAAAAATGCTTCGGGATATAGAAATATTGGTTGTGCAAAAACTTTTTTTTTAAATGAAAAAGGGATTTTATGTGAATTAAATTTGTTTCCCTAGTTAATATTTGTGATTATTAATGTGACAAACCCTAAAGGCAGGTGCAATAAAGGCAGTTGAAAAGTCAACAGACGGAGAAAAGTGAAAAAGCGTCTAAGTGTGCAGCCGGGTGAAGGCATCAGCCGGGTGAAGATATCAGACTTAACTATTCAGCCGGGTAATGAATAAGTCATTATTCAGCTGGGTAATGAAGTGGTGTTGATATCAGCCGGGTGATTGATTGAAAGAAGGTTGCCGGGTGAAAGAAGAAAAGGAAGACGGGTAAGAAAGTTGCAGGTTGCTATGCAGCCGGATGATGAAGTGTTGACACTGTACAGCCGGGTAATAGAATGAAGATTCTATACAGCCATGTAAGTGAAGAACACTGTGCAGCCGGGTAAGTATGACAACTGTACAGCCGGGTGATGAAGAAAAGCTGTCACTATGCAGCCGGGTAATGAAGTTATTGTGCAAGCCGGATGATGTTTAGAAGACTACTATGCAGCCGGGTGATGGGTAAAACCAAAACAGGTGTAGTTGTTCCTAACTCTTTACCCGTCTCTACAGTACTTGACCCGTTGCAATAGTGATTGACCCGTCTAAGTGTTTTCATGTTTTATGTTGACCCGTCCCAAGACTATGACCCGTCCCAACAGTGCTTGACGCGGCTCAACAGTACATGACCCGTCCAGGCTTATTGGGCTAAATTGTTTACCCGTCCCAAATTGTTTACCCGTCCCTTTAAGTTTGACCTAATTTTCAATCATATAAAAACCCGCCTCTCACAAACACTTATCATTTTTCACCAACAATTTCAAGCAAAATCCCCTGTACCTCAAATCGCTCTTTCCATATTCAATCAATCGTTTTGTAACAAGTTGTATTGATTGAATAAGGTATAGTACTTTACATGATTCGACCTGATAAAACCTGCTGACTGATCGTAAAAACGAAAAACGATGATGAACAGTAATTGGACCATTGAATCGACACTTTGATTTTGAGTGTTAAAACTTAAATCGTATGTTGTACTAGGTGTAATAATTGTCGATCATCAATAATCATTCATTAAATTGCATCAAATCGTCTAAAATCAACTGAATCAACTGAAAATTTCATGTCACTATCGAACCGCCATTGATGAACTTTTGAATGTACAGATGTTTGAGATTAAGCTGATGAATTATCTATTTGTGTGTGACAAATCGATGCTAAAACTGAACTAAAAACATGTTAAACAATTTCATCATACAAATTTCAGATTTGTGTATTTTAAGTGTTTAAATTGTTAAGTGTAAAAATGTTATATGATCATTGATTCCCTAAGTTGTGTTGATCAAATGATGAAAATCAGTTTGTTAGATTAACTTAGGTGATAAAATGATTATGTGACTGTTTTACATTGTAACTTTATGTTTATATACTTATGCAAATGTTGTTATTTATGAATGAAAAGTCTAACACATATGTCTTGTTTTGTCAAAACAGATGAATGATCTTAAGTTTGAGCCAAAGCACAATCTTGTTGCTTGTCTGGATGAGTCTATACCAGAAGCTGAAGGGTATAGAGACATGATCAGATTCCTGAGAAGAACGAAATATGTATATGCAATGTGTGCCAAACCCATTGTATATGCAAGACTGATCAAAAGCTTCTGGAGGACTGCTGAGGTGCTGACTGATGAAGCTGGAGTTAGTGTGCTTAGAGGAAATATTACCAGACAGTTACAATTAACTGTGTCTGAAGAATCTATCAGGACTGCTCTAAGGATAGATGATGATGAGATTGGTGCTATAGATGAGCTAACAACTGCTGAGTGTCAGGCGTGTTTTATAAATATGGGTCATCTTCCCATATTTCCAAAGCAGCAGTTTGTCAGAGCTCGATTGGGAAAGAAGTGGAAATTATTGTGCTATGTCATCCAACAGTGTATGTCTAGGAGAAGTGTTGGGTTTGACAATTTTCCTTCTGACATTGCATCACCTATTGTTGCAATTGCTGAGAACAAGCCGTTCAACATGTCGAAGTGGATTATGAAAGGTTTTGTGTTCAATTTAGTGAAAGGCAAGAGGTTCAAGTTTCTTATGTATCCAAGATTCTTGCAGCTAATGATCAACATTGCTTATCTAGTCATTCGTGAAGAAGGATTTGAAGGAGGGATACTATATACTGAAGACATGAATGCTCTATCTTATCGAAAGATGAGTATTGGGAATGTTGAAGATGTTGAGATGTTTGACTATATACGAGATATAGCAAACAATGATGAGGACATTGAAGTATCACAATGTGAGGTTGTGAATCCATTGGACCTTGTTGATGAGATTCCGGATAATCTATTGGATGATGATGAGTACTTGGCTCGTTATCCAGAAGATGAAGAACATAATGAGGATGAGAATGAGTCTGAGAGTGGTGAGTCAGATAGTGAAGATGATGATCGTGATGATGGAAATGACGATGTTCTTGAAGAAGACAGTGCTGAATCAGTTCCTGAGGAGGCAGAGCATATACAAGAAGATGTAGAAATGTATGTTGAGGTTTCTGAACCGATTATGACTGATACTGTTGAAGTTAATGAACCTATTGAGGTTGTAAAAGTAGTTGAAGATGCTGTTATGGAAGCTCCTAAGGATATCACAATTCATTATTCCAGATCTCGAAGATCCACAACTGTGATTGAGCCTATAATTGTTGAGGAGCAGCAAGTTCTTGAAGATGTACATGTGCCTGAACAGATTGATATAGTTCAGATTGCACAAGGAGTTGTAGCTGAAGTGGAGACTGTGGCACAGACAGTTGATGATACTGATGATTGTATGATTGTTTCTGAACCAGTAAATGTTGCCACATCCTCCAAAGCAGCTGAGCACGTTGAACAACCAAAGGAGTCTTCACCTAAAGTTGGTTCAAGTGTTAATTTGAATGAAGAAGAAGATAAAGTTTTTCATTTGGAAAGGATGATAGCCAAACTCTTAGATGCTAATGCGTTATTGAAAGCATCTAATGAAAGGAAGAAAAAGAGACTGGAAGAGTTTTGGGCTATTCATCAGAAGAATTTGGAAACATTTAAAGCATTAGATGATGATCATGAAAAGGAGGTTTTGGAAAAGGAGGTTTTGGAAAAATGGATGAAAGAGAAAGAGCCGGTGAGTTCTGAATCTGACAAAGATTTTATGGTTGAAGAGGACGTTGGAGTGTCTGAGACTCCTAGGGACGTCACAGTTTATCAAACTAGATCACAGCGATCTAAAACTGTGACAGAACCAATTGTAGAATCTGTCCCTATTCCCGATGAAGCTGCTGATCTTGTCAATCTTGACAAAGCCGAGGGAAAACTTAAACTGGATGTTGTACCAGAGATTGTGGAAGAAAATGTCATTACAAGGAAAGCTAGGACTGATGAAACAGTTCAGATTGAGCCGATTCAATCTGAGTCTGTAATGGCAACTGAAATGCCCGAAGTGGTTAAAGTGGCTGAGATTGTTAAAGAAGATGAGAAAGTGACGAAGACTGTTATTGAAGAAGCATTTCAGTTTGAGCCGATTCAAATTGAAACTGCACCAATGACAGAAGCATTGGATGATTTGGATGATATTGACTTTACAGATTCTGAGCCGGAAGCTAATCCTGATGATGACATACCTATTGATCTGGATGAGCGATTTGCATATTTGGAGAAGATGAAGTAAAATCCTGTTTATTTGAATGGACTTACAGTCAGTCAAATAAACGAGGAATATGAAAAATGTGTGAATGCGCAAGACAAAGTGATGGCTGATGAAAAGGAGTTTGTAGTAGAAATGGGTGAGTGGACGCCGCTCCAAGAAAGTTTAAATATTGATGATCTTCCCCCGGAAGAACTTTATCATCAAAAACCTGAGGACATGTCTACCACTGACATGCGCCAATGGTTGCAATCAAGGCACTATCCATACAAGACTTTGAAGAGGCTGAAACGAGAATCGTTGAAGAAAATTGTGGTGAGCTTTCAGAAGACTGAGAAGATGCATAACCGCATGTTCTTCTTGGATTACAATAATCCACAGTATTATGAGTTGACCAAAAGATACAAAGTGCTTGAACCTAAGGAGATACCTTTAATGGCATTGCCCGAAGATGCGCATAAGAAGAGGAAGGAGATGATTGACATGTTTCCGAGCGAGATGAAATCTTACAACATTCCAATGGAAGTACGAGAATCATGGCACAAGTCTGCCACAGCAGGTGATATTGTCAGATCACTGCTGAGTAAGGGCCAGTCAGTTGCTGAACTACTTGATTCAATGATCGTGCCGGAAAAGTCCAAAGAAGTGAAGATCATTGCTTGGAAATATGATGAGGTGTTTGATGTGTTTCTGATCAAGAGGGTAAATGGGTTATGCGATGTGTACCATTATTATTCGAGCATATTCAAGTTGCCGGTGCAAGATCTGAAAGAATTGCACAAATTGAGATTGATTAATCACACGCGTGCAGAGCGTGGTGACAAATGTGCTATGTTGTTGGATGCCGGGATCAGCCGCATGCCAAAGTTTTTAGAGTTTAGAGGACAACAAGAAGATAAAGTGTATTTGGATACAAAGAAGAAGAAACCGAAGAAGCTGATTGTGAGAGATATGTACTTAGAAGAGTTTTCAGATGAGTATTTTGACAAAGTGACAGATCCGGGTTTGAAGGTAATAGATGGTTCGCAGGCAACAAAGCCCATACTAAAAGTCTTCTACAATCAAGAGACTTATGAGCTGAAGTTAGTTCGAAATCTTGATGATTGGGATCAAGACATGATCACATTATTTAGTACTTTTGAGCTGAAACTGTTGCATCCATCTTACATTGACTATCTTCGAAGCCACAAGATTGAGAAGCTGAAAGATCCTGTTGCTGAAAATGACAAAAGTTTATTTGTGATTATGATAGAGGTGATTGGAGCTGCCACAGAGAAAATCCGATTAAGGAAGGCATTGCTTAATGCTAACCTTGTGAAGATTGATATGCCCGAGATCGAATATATGAGAGTGACGTCTAAGGGTACCTTGGAAGTGAAGGTCAAAGGAAGGAAGAAACCATACCAGTTTTATGCTAACATTGACTTTGCAGGTATTTCCTTGGACACGTTGAAAAGAATGAAGGACTGTGATATTATTTCAAATGAATCAAAGCCGAGACAAGCAAAGATTGCTGAGAAGTTCAAATCGTGTATTTAGGAGGCTTTGAAAGAACAAGAAGAATACAAAGGAAAGCCGTTGCTAGATGTTAAAGACGAACCTGAAGATTGGTGAGAGATTGAAGCTGGAAAGCAAAGGTTGAAAATTGATGAAGATTTTTGAAGTCCAAAATTAAATCTTAGGGGGAGTACTGTTAGGGCTCGTTTCTAGTTAAGATTTACTTTGTACTTCTTTTATACATGTTTGTATAGTTTAGGGTTTATTTTGTATTTTCCCTAAATGTGTTGATGCATAAAGCATGTTGTGAGAGAATGTTAGAGAGAGAGTCTAGATCACAGTTGCACGCTAGAGAGAGAACTGTGTGTGTGATTTGTATTCTCCTGCACGTTGTACTACAACAAATATTGCTTTGATCATCAATACAAGAGAATTATTAGTAATGGATTGTGTTGTTGATTGAATTGTGTTTTGTACTTAGATTGTTCTGATTTGCAGCAATATCGATCCAATTGAACCTATCAGCCCCCGTGCTAACGTTACCTGAAAGGAATGATGATCTAATGGTATATTCCGATGCGTCATGACAAGGTTTAGGATGCGTGCTTATGCAGCGAGGAAAAGTAATTGCCTACGCATCGAGGCAGTTGAAGGAAAATGAGGTGAACTACCCGACTCATGATCTTGAGCTCACGGCGGTTGTTTTCGCTTTGAAGATATGGAGACATTATCTGTACGGAACAAAGTGTACATTGTACACCGATCATAAGATGTGGAAGTATTTCTTTGAGCAGAAAGATCTAAATATGAGACAGAGAAGGTGGTTGGAGTTGATCAAGGATTACGACTGCGAGATCCATTACCATCCACGAAAGGCCAAAATAGTGGCCGATGCTTTGAGTAGAAAGGAGAAACATGAACCGATTCGGGTTAGAGCTTGCCAGTTGATTATTACACCCGGAGTTATGTAAGAGATCAGGATGGCTCAAGTAGAGGCCTTAAAGGAAGATCAGATTAAGACAGAAAGAATGGTTAGGATGGAAATAGAATTGACCGAGAACACTTATGGTGTGAACACAATGTACGGTAGGGTATAGGTACCTCGATTCGGGGAGATACAGAAAGGTATACTTGATGAAGAACACAAGTCCTGATACTCAATCCATCCGAGAGGGACAAAAATGTACCAGGATTTAAAGAAAGATTATTGGTGGCCTGGTATGAAGAGAGAGGTAGAAACATATGTGAGTAAGTGCCTGACTTGCCTTCAAGTCAAGGCGGAACATCAAAAACCATATGGTAAGATTCAGCCGTTGGAAATACCCTAATGGAAGTGGGAGCACATCACCATAGATTTTATTACGAAGCTACCACGAACTCCTAAGGGATACGATGCTATATGGGTGGTCGTGGACAGGTTGACAAAGAGTGATCACTTCCTACCAATCAAGGAAGCGATAAGTTCAGAGAAATTAGCCGAGATATTTATCAAAGAGGTTGTGGCGAGGCATGGAATGCCGGTGCCCATTGTGTCCGACAGGGACACTCGGTTTACATCAAACTTTTGGAAGAAATTTCATGAAGAGATCGGAGCAAAGCTGCATATTAGTTCAGCTTACCACCCACAGAACGACGGACTGTCGGAAAGAACGATTCAGACGATGGAAGATATGCTTAGAGCCTGCGTGCTAGAATATAGTGGTAGATTGGACATCCATCTGCATTTGGCAGAATTCTCCTACAATTACAGTTATCATGCTAGTATAAGGATGCCACCGTATGAAATTTTGTACGGAAGAAGATGTAGGACTCCCGTATGCTGGGGATAAATTGGCCAGAGAAAGCTCGAAAGTTTAGAGGTATTCGACGCCACAACGGAGAAATTAGAAAAGATTAAAAAGTGTATGAAAGCGGCTAAGGACAGACAAAAGTCCTACGCCGACAAAAGAAGGAAGGACATTAAGTTCCGAGTGGGGGATAGAGTCATGCTAAAAGTGTCCCCGTGAAAAAGAATCATTCGATTCAGAAAAAGAGGAACGTTAAGCCGTAGATATATCGGGCCGCTTAGAATAATTACACGAGTGAGAGTTGTTGTTTATCGATTGGATCTCCCAGAAGAATTGAGTAGGATTCACCCCACCTTTCATGTGTCGCATTTGCGTAAATATTTAGCTGATGAAAGTATGGTTGTGCCGTATGATGATCTAGAAATTGATGAGTGGCTGAACTACGTAGAACAACCAGTAGCCATATTATATGGAAAGGATAAACGATTACAGAATAAAACCGTGAAGCAGGTGAAAGTTCAATGGAGACATAGAAAGGGTTCGGATGTTACATGGGAGTTAGAAAGCGAAATGAGAAACTATTATCTCGCGTTATTTAGTGATTAGAAGGTTTCGGGGACGAAACCTAAATAAGGAGGGGAGGCTCGTAACACCATGATTTTTATGGTAAGACATCTTTACGTGATTATGTTTATAGATACGTGCATTTAAATGATTATGATGAACATGATGTATGACTCTTATGATATATGCTATGTTTATGATAAATATGATGATTATGATAAGTACGATGAAGAACGAAAATGATTATAAATGCGCGAAAATGTCAAACGGAGTGACTAATTACTTGATAATTAGAATAATGGATGAATGAAATATATAATTGTGGACCTTTAAGGATGAAAGAATGAATTATGCCTAAAATGGTAAATGGATTAGTTAAAAGATTTTCCTAAAATAACCTAATTAACAAATTAAGGCCCAAGCCCACCTAAAACTCTACCTAATATGGAAATCCCACTATTTAAACAACATTTCCAGCCACCATTAATCCATCACCATCTTCACAACATCACACACACAAACCCTAAATCCTTTTGAAGAAAACTAAGGCAAGAAAAAACAAAACCAAGATTTTGGTAAATCAAAGAGTAGATCTGAAGTTAAAAGATGTTAAACAACAAGAAATTAAGGTAAAATCATCCCCTAAAACATGTTTTCATAACACAAAACGGATCTGGCCATTAATGAAGTTTTAAGTTTTTCAAAAGTTTCAAAGAAATCAATAAAGGTTGCATTTTTATGTTTGGAATCATGTAAAAAGCTTAGATTTGGTCATATAAGTGATAAAACAACGTTTTGGACGTAAAAAGTTAGAGATTTTGTTGAAAAACAAAGATTTTGGGTTGAAACCGAGCTGAAACCCAGTTTTGCGAAACTGTGCATTCATAATGCGAAACTAATGTTCTTTTTGCGAAACTATAATGTCTTGATTTCATGCATGTATCGGAGTGTGCTTGCGAAAGTAGTTTACGACCCAACGAAAGTTGGGCAAGTTCCTTGCGAAACTGCATGTGAAGGTGCTGTTAAAACAGCATGCGACACTGTGGTTCGTCTTTGCGAAACTGTTTGCGAAACTAAAATAAAAATGACATTTTTCCTTAATAACTAAATGCAGATCGTGAAGTATGATGATGATATGAAGAAAACTAAGGCAAGAAAGAACAAAACCAAGATTTTTGGTAAATCAAAGAGTAGATCTGAAGTTAAAAGGTGTTAAACAACATGAAATTAAGGTAAAATCATCCCCTAAAACATGTTTTCATAACACAAAACGGATCTGGCCATTAATGAGGTTTTAAGGTTTTCAAAAGTTTTAAAGAAATCAATAAAGGTTGCGTTTTTATGTTTGGAATCATGTAAAAAGCTTAGATTTGGTCATATAAGTGATAAAACAAGGTTTTGAACGTAAAAAGTTAGAGATTTTGTTGAAAAACAAAGATTTTGGGTTGAAACCGAGCTGAAACCCAGTTTTGCGAAACTGTGCATTCATAATGCGAAACTAATGTTCTTTTTGCGAAACTATAATGTCTTGATTTCATGCATGTATCGGAGTGTGCTTGCGAAAGTAGTTTACGACCCAACGAAAGTTGGGCAAGTTCCTTGCGAAACTGCATGTAAAGGTGCTGCTAAAACAGCATGCGACACTGTGGTTCGTCTTTGCGAAACTGTTTGCGAAACTAAAATAAAAATGACGATTTTCCTTAATAACTTAAATGCAGATCGTGAAGTATGATGATGATATGAAGAAAACTAAGGCAAGAAAGAACAAAACCAAGATTTTTGCTAAATCAAAGAGTAGATCTGAAGTTAAAATGTGTTAAACAACAAGAAATTAAGGTAAAATCATTCCCTAAAACATGTTTTCATAACACAAAACGGATCTGGCCATTAATGAGGTTTTAAGGTTTTCAAAAGTTTCAAAGAAATCAATAAAGGTTGCATTTTTATGTTTGGAATCATGTAAAAAGCTTAGATTTGGTCATATAAGTGATAAAACAAGGTTTTGGACGTAAAAAGTTAGAGATTTTGTTGAAAAACAAAGATTTTGGGTTGAAACCGAGCTGAAACCCAGTTTTGCGAAACTGTGCATTCATAATGCGAAACTAATGTTCTTTTTGCGAAACTTTAATGTTTTGATTTCATGCATGTATCGGAGTGTGCTTGCGAACGTAGTTTACGACCCAAAGAAAGTTGGGCAAGTTCCTTGCGAAACTGCATGTGAAGGTGCTGCTAAAACAGCATGCGACACTGTGGTTCGTCTTTGCGAAACTGTTTGCGAAACTAAAATAAAAATGACGATTTTCCTTAATAATTTAAATGCAGATCGTGAAGTATGATGATGATATGAGAATAAGTACTATATATTTATATGTGAATGAATGTATGCCTTAACGAAGCTAAGAATCCTACTGGGGATCTGATAAAACCTGCTAAGAATCCTACTAGGGATTTGATAAAAACCAGCTAAGAATCCTACTAGAGATCTAATAAAACCAGCTAAGAATCCTACTGGTATCTTATAGAACCAGTTAAGAACCCCTAGTGGGTCTTTTTTTTTATCAAAGAAAGCATGATAGCTTACTAATAGGAAAGGATATTACGTTTATGTACTTTATGGATGTGAAGTACAATGTGATGATATTATATACGTGTAATACAAGGAAGGCATGAAAAGTTCTTAAAGATGTTTTAAAACTAGAACTCACTCAGCGTGGCTGACTTTTGTATGCATGTTAGAATGATGTGCAGGTTAGAAGATTTAGAGAGCTGCTTGGCGAGAGCTAGAGGCTTGTTGAAGACTAGCATTGAAGAAAAGACGTTTTAAGAACGAATTTATATTTTGTAATGTTTTAAGAAGTTTTTAAGACAATTTATGATGATGTAATGATGTTTTAAACAAGTATTCCGCTGCATTATAGATTTCACTAATTATATGGTTGTTTTTATGCTTATGTATGCCAACTATGGTGCTTGCCGAAAGGCGGACGTTACAAGCTGTTGTGATGAACTGGCCTTTCAACATGGCCAAATGGATTCTAAATGGGTTTGTGTCAAATCTACCAAAGGCAGAACAAATTCATGATGTACCCAAGATTTCTTCAGATGATCATTAATGAAGAGTATCCTGATATTATGGCATATGGTTTAGAAGATGAAAGGATAGAGTTGGATCATATGACACAAGATGCTTATGATAGATTGTCAATGATCACTCAGGAAAGAAATGTACCTTTGTTCAGGTATATTGTTGACGTCAGTAATGATAACGTGGATATCATTGTGCCAAATTATCGTTTGACTGAAGATGAGCCTCTTGACCCTGAAGATCTATACCAAAGAGAGCCTAAAACTGAAACTGAATCCAGTAGTTCATGTGATGAAGATGATAATGATGATGATCAGAACGATGACATGAACATTGATGAAGCAATGAATGTGATTGATGAAGTTGTATCAGAACATAGAGAAGAGTTTGATGACAACTTGATGTTTGATACAAATGTTCTTGATGAAAATGTGATAGAGGCTGCTCATACAGTTGTTTAAATTCAACAAGAAGCTGAAGTTGATGTTTTGGCTATTGCAAGTGAAGCCTTACAAAATTTAGCGGATTCAGTGTCACAAACTGAAGATGAAGCTACTGAGCCATTGGAAGTATCCCCTGCTATCTCTGAAAATAAAAAAGTCATTGGTGATGAAGACACTAAGTCAATTCACACAGGATCAATAGAGGTGGTTGCATCCAGTGATCCTGAAGTAATTAAAGAAAGTGATACAGAGGTGAATGTATCAGGAGATACCGAAGTCACAAAATTTGATAGCACAGAGGTTATGAAATCGGATTCAGAAAAAGATGTGTCCAAGGAGTCTTCCCTTGAGATCACAAAAACAATTGACGTAATAGATGTTGAAGAGGTGTCAACAGAAAGGATTGTTGAAGAAGCATCATCCTCTTCAAAATCAGATGAAGATAATCATTATCTATTCATGATTAACAAGCTGGAGGCTAAAAATGAGGAACTTCAAAAGAAGTTGGCAGAGAGAGATGCAGAGATTTACAAAATCAAATCTCTGGCAGTTAAAAACTCAAAAGTGTTCAACGAGTTGAAAGAGGCTTATGAAAACTATTTGATGAATTTGATCTTGTCAAAGCTGAGAATAGAAACTTGAAGGCTGATATTGAACTAATGAATCAGAAAACTGAATCTGAAAGCTCATCAAGTGATAAAGAGTTTATTCCTGAAGGAGCGGCTGATGTTACAAAACCAGACTCTCTGATAAAGACTAGATCAAAAAACAGTTATTGATGAAGTGCCTGAAGCTCATATGTCACTAAAAAGGTGGCTGGTAAAAGAAAGGTGGATGAAATCTTACCTGTTAATGAGTAGGCTGATGAATCTGTGACGAAAACAAAGCTAGATACAGTGATTGAAAGTCCATTACTTGAAAAAGAAGAAATGATAGAAGCTTTACAAATGGATGATGAGTGGTATAATGAAGTGGTTGAAGATGACCCGATTCAAACTGAAACTGTTAAGGCTGTTGAGATTGAAGTTGAAAAAGAAGTGAATGTTACTGATGGCATTCCACTTGATTTAGAAGCTAAATTTGCTTATTTGGAAAACATGAAGTACAATAAATTCTACTTAAATGGACTGACTGTTTCCCAAATAAATGAAGAATATGAAAAATGCACATCATCTCAGGATCATACTATTGGGGATGAAAAATATATCATAATAGAACCAGGAGAATGGCATCCACTGCAGGAGAGTTTGAACATTGATGATCTTCCTCCTGAAGAATTATATCATCAAAATCCTGAAGATATGACAACTGTCGATATGAGATCATGATTACAATCAAGAAAATACCCATACAGAAGTCTCAAGAGATTGAAATCAAAATCATTAATGAAGCTGGTAAGAAGTTTCCAAGCTTCAGAGAAGATGCACAACCGAATGTTCTTTCTTGATTACAACAACCCTTAATAGTTAGAGATCACCAAGAAGTTCAGGGTGTTGGAGCCAAACGAGATACCTCTCATTTCAAAAGTACTTGATGCATATAAGAGAAGAAAAGATATTATGGATATGTTCCCAAGTGAGAGCAAAGCGTACAATATGCCACTTGAAACAAGAAAAGTGTGGAGTATGGCATCAACAATAAGTGACATTGTTAGATCACTGTTGAACAAAGGGAAGTCCATGGAAGATCTATTAGACTCAATGATTGTACCTGACAAGACAAAGAATGTAAAAATTGTGGCTTGGAAATACGATGAAGTGTATGATGTTTTTTTGGTTAAAATTGGTTAAAAGAGTGAATGGAATTTGTGATGTCTATCACTACTATACCAGCATCTTCAAGCTACATGTTCAGGATCTGAAAGAATTGCATAAACTGCCACTAATAAATCATTCCAAAGCTGACTGAGGTAACAAACTGATGATACTACTTGATGCAGGCATCAGCAAACTTCCTCAATTTTTGCAAGTTAGAGGACAATAAGAGGACAACGATTATTTGGATTAGAAGAGGAAGAATAAGAAGATCAAATCTCCTTCTCGTGATGTATATCTTGAAGAATTTTGTGATCCCTATTTTGATAAGGTGACTAATCCTGGTGTAAAATTCTTTGATGGGTCTCAGAGTTCAAAGCCTATACTTAAAGCATTTTATCATGAAGAAACATTTTAACTAAAGCTTGTACGAGATATGAATGATTGGGACAATGAGATGATAACTATTTTTGGCATATTTGAATTGAAATTGTTGCACCAAGTTACATTGATCATCTCAGTGGTAAAAGATTAGAAAAGCTGAAAGATGAAGTTGCAGATGCAGACAGAAAACTGTTTGAGATTGTGATTGAAGTGATTGGAGCTGTAACTGAGAAAATAAGGCTAAGGAAATCATTGTTATATGCCAACTTAGTGAAGATTCAGATCAAGGACATTGACTTCATGCGTATCAAATCCAAAGGAATACTTGAAGTTCATGCAAAAGGTCTCAAGCACCATATAATTTCTATGCAAATGTGGATCTTGCTGGTGTGTCATTAGATACGTTGAAAAGAATGTCACAGTGTGATATCTTGACGAATGAATCAAAGCCAAAGCAGGCCAGAATTGCAGAAAAATTCAAAGAGCGCATCGCTCGAGCAATAAAGGATCAAGAATGCCTCAAAGCCTCTACTTGACATAAAAGATGAACCAAAAGATTACTAAGACCCAATCCAAATGCAAATCTAAGGGGGAGTATTGTTAGATATAAATAGATTAGCATTTACATTAAATTTTAATTTCTCTTATGTAATAGTCTAGGGACCTGTTTTGTAAATAGTTTCTAGATATTTTGTGTTGGTCTATAAATAGAACATTGTATCTCATTATGAGAGAGCTTTTCCATTTTGTTCATTGTAAAAGTGCTTTTGATCAATACAACCGAAGTTTATTAGTATTCATTTTTGTTGTTGATTGACTGCATATTGTGTGGAATTTTCTCGTCTGATTGTGATCAATTGTTGCAGATTGTAGATCTTAAATCCTGCTTTATCAATCAAAGAATAAGCCTTACTATCATTCTTAACCTTTCGTAAGTCTTCTACCTGTAGATCATCCTCAGGGTATGGTTTAGTGGAGTCTTTGGAGTAAGTTCTAGCAAAATCAGGTGCAAAAAAAGGTATATGACTTTTCAATAGGCTTCCAGAGATCATTGTCAATAGCACATGTGATGTTTCAATCTGATAGTCCAATTCTTGAAATCTGCACAACTTACCAACCTTGGAACACGATTATCTGAATATTCACTTGGAGCCATTTAGAATTAATTAGGAAAATATTTTTGGTATTTTTGATTAATTTTGAAAGAGACAAATAAGTTGAAAAATTTAAGTTCTATGTTAAGTGACTAAAATTTTGAAAATAATGAAACGGATGAACAATGAAACGACTAAAATTGAAGATGCGTCTGAACAGATGAAATGACTAAACAGTTGAACCGACTGAACAGTGTAATGGCTGAATAGAGAAACGGTTGTAGCTTGAACTATGACACGATGAGACTTGAAACGACTGAGAAGTTGATGATGAGACTGAACAGTGACGATACGGCTGAATGAAACTTTTGAAACTTCTAAGAAATAATCTTGAAATGGCAGAAAAATGTTGACACGTCTGAACAGTAATGCGGCTGAACAGTGATGATACGTCTCAACAGTACTCCATATTTTCAGATTTTTGATCGATTTCAAACAGGGTAACACGAGTCAGTAGCGATGAAATGACTAAATAGTACTTGATGCGTCTGAATCTTAACAAGTCTACAAGTCCTGATGTGTCTCTACACTTATCGATTTTCAGTATCATATAGCAAATTCATATCATCATACGACATTTTCATCTACGATTTTTCTTCATCGTTTTTACAAAAGCTATATAATCTCTCGATTTTCAACCCTAAATATCAATCAATCTCAAAATTCATCATTAGATTTTGATTTTTGTCATTTTTATGGTTCGAAAACTTTGAGTTTACGCTTGATGAATCAGCAGAAAAATGTCTAAATCAACAGTTCTGATACTAATTGACAGGCTCAATTGGATCGACATCTGCTATAAGAGAATTATACCGATGATCAACAAAAGTAACAATGAAATCAACACAATGAACACAAAGATTAATAAAAATTCACCTATATTGATAGCAAACAGAGGTTACAGTGTATTCTAGGTGCAAAATCTGCTAAAATCCTATAATTGTCCTTAACCTAGATGACCTACAAGATTCTATTTATAGCCAACAATACAACTTTAGAGACTATACAAAATAGACCCTAAATAAAAAAAAGAATTGTCAATTAAAGACTAAAGTAAATCTTCTAGACAAAGTACTCTAACAGTCTTTGGAAAGCATCACATTTCCTTGAGTAATTGATAGCATCCTTTTTCATTATGAGCCAAAAATAAGCTGCTCTAAGGATCCTAGAATAAAGATCTACCCCCTGTAAGATTCCCGCAATCTCCTTCATGAAAGTCTTCTAGACAAATACCCTAACACGTTGTTAATGTTTAAACTTGAATTGGTTTGTTTTGATTATGTTATTCATTAAGTAAAAGTTTGGATTTTTATTCATTTGATGCGTTTATGTGTGTTGGAATTGGGTTGATTGATATTATCATTTCACTAAATCCTTGTTGTATTGTCTATGTCATAGAATATGATTTGGTTTAATTCATTGACTGTGTGTTATGAATATGTAATGGTTAAATGCAAGCTAAAACCATAGGAATGATAATGTTGGTCATCTAGTGAAAATGTGCAGCTCTTCTAAGCAACCGTGAGGGGATTAGATATTCGTGAGAAGTCTATCTAGGTATTAGTTAACAAACATGTTTATCGAGTTAAATGAGTATTTCTAAACCATCTTTGGAACGTGAGGCTAGATTTCGTTTAAAGTCACTTAATCATAATTAAATTAAACAACTGTGAGGGCGTTTAATTAATAAAACTGGTGTTCGTATTAATAGCTAGAAACCCGTAGGTATCTTCTCGAAAAGGGTCGAGGGTACTAATTGTGGTAACTGTAAGTGAATATCTTAAGATCTAGTTCCATAGCAAACACTTCCCTTTTACGCAATATTTAAAACAACAGGGATTCAGGTCTAGGTGGTTTACTTCATTTGACTGATTTTCAATTTCGTCTTTCATTTCGTCTTTACTTTAAGAAATTTAGGTTTTTAAATAAAATCCCCCCTTTCAATCAATATTTCTTTTAAAACTCGTGTCCAGTAAGTAAAGTCTTAGTTTGTTAAGTTACCGTAATATATAGAGTCTGTGGGTCGACACTCAGACTTACTTTAGCTATATTACAGTCGACCGGTCCACTGTCGGTTGTTTGTGAAATAGTCGTCTAGTCTTAGTTTTTATAAATTTAAAAGTTAGGTGTTTATTTGTTATTTATTTTATATATATATTTGCACGCATAATGTTTTTGGCGCCGTTGCCGGGGACTCTTGGTAATTGCGTTAATGAACTTTGTTGAGGTTTACTTGCTATACACATGCTTTTTGTGTTTTGATTATAGTACATGTTTTTTTTGTATTTGTTTCTAGTTTCTCGCATTTATTTCTCATTCATCTCTTTGTTCTTTCTGTTTAATTTGCTTTTTTGGTTTCGTGCAGATTTATGCGACACTTGAGATCGCACGGACCACTGAAGCATACAGTTGAAGCAGCCGATTCAAAACCAGAGAGTGTTGTTGACTCGTCTGCGGAGGTCAAGGTAAGTACTACTACTTTTGACTTCTCACCACACCCGTCACTGCACCCCTCACTGCAAAACTCAGCACCTAGCAGACCTAAGTCCATGATGGCAGGTAACCAAACTGTCCATCAAGAGGCGTTAGACAGTTTCACCAGGAACCATTCGTCTAGTTTATGATCATGAATCTAGATTCATGGTAAATTCCGTCATACATCATGGCCGCTATATCTAATAGTCAATTTCACGGGCAGGATGATGAAGATGTACCTGCTCAATTATCGCTCCTAGCGCGCATTGTGAGCACTTTTAAACTCCAAGGTGCATCAGATGACGCAATCTATCATCATCTGTTTCCATTCTCACTTGCAGATCGAGCTATCATCTGGCTCGACTCGCAAGCGGAGGGGACGTTCACAACGTTGGAAGCACTTCGATCAGCTTTTCTGAAGAAGTATTTCCCACCTACTAAGGCATGCTGCCTTCGTGAAGAGATCCACTCATTCAGAATGGAACTAGATGAGCCCTACTACCAGGCTTGGGAGCGATTCCAAAATTTGTTATCTCGTTGCTCTCAAGACGGGCTTACACCTTGGGCCCTAGTTGAAGAATTTTATAATGGCTTACGTATGAAATTAGGGCAAGGTTTGACATATCCGCGGGTGGGCATCTGATGTGTAAAATGAATGTAGATCAGTGTAATGAACTTTTGAGAGTTTTGCCCATGCCGAGCATGAAAATCAGACCAGTAATAGGAATCCTAATCCCGTCACTAGTACGCCTCCATCTACTTGAGGTGTGCACCATGTTAGCATGGAAACTAGTGTGGTCGCTGCTTTAGAGAACTTGACCCGTGAAATGAAGGACCTTACAGATAAGGTAGATAGATGTAAACTGCGTCTTGGTGGTCATAGTACCTTTGAGTGCCCTTTGATGTCTAGAGAGGAACATGTAGAGTTTGTATCTAATCATAATAGGTTCCCAAGTAATAATAACAATAATTCAAATTGGAACCGGAATTCAAATTACAATAATAACTCCAACTGGCATTCTTCTGGTGCCTCACCTGGTTATCAATCTAACAGTAACAACAACTCTAATCAGGGGGTGGGTAGTTCATTTGATGGAAATGGTCAGGGTCAAGCTAGTGGGCAGGTTACGAGTGTTAGTAATGTGAGGATTGAGCAATTGTTGATGTAGTTAATTGCTAAGGATAAGGTCACATAGGAAATCCTAGCTAATCATGACCTCATGTTGAAAAAGCAGGATCTTGCGCTGCAAAATCAGCAGCCCATCATCCTAGATACTCTGAGAACCGTAGGTGAGCTAGTTAAGCAGTCACCTAGTCACTATGTCAGTTCTCGTGTTCATCCCAAACGAACCCGTCTGCTCAGTTGAATGCAATCGTAACCCGAAGTGGTAGATTGTTAGAGCTGATTAGAAAGAAGGTGTCATTTAGTGAGCCTTTAGTGAAGGAGAGCGTAGTTAAGGAAGATGATGATGAGGTGGTGGATGAAGAATTAGTTTTAGAGGGTCCGAGTAGTAGTCAGGCTGGGTTTAGTAACCCAAAACCCGATAGTGATCCTGAGATAGAGATAAGTTTGGGAGGAAAGCAATGGATGTTAGGCCTCCCCTTTGATTATGCTAGAGTTCTATATCCCGCTCGCTTAAAGCAGCAACACTACACACGGGATTATGGCCACTTCTTAGATTTATTTAAGCAACTGAAGATCTTACTCGAAATATGGGGACCTACACATATTAATATAGTATACTAGGGTCCCCAGCCAGAACCACACGTGAAATCATTATCGCTAACATTGTACTGGTGGGATTACCAAGTAATAAAACTACTTTAATGTAAGGCCCCTGATCCCAGGAGACCCCACAGTTGGTCATACAAAGCATAAAACATTTCATAAAAACGTTTACTTAATTAAAAATCACCACAGCGGAAGTCTTAAAAAAATACGTCATTACAAACCATAAAAGTTAAATATATGTCTTTAAAAATAAACATAAACAGTCTTTTCAAAACAGATGCCAGACTTCACTTGCCGAGTAGCTTACCAACCATGCCATCCACTTGAAACACCAACACTCCTGTCAAATTATATGCATACAAAAGTCAGTTTCGCTGAGTGAGTTGTAGTTTTACTTTATCAAATAACATCTCATAATATTTGTCAAAATACTTTAACTTTATCACGTAGACAATCTAGCACATTGACAATACTTTGTCGTTAGTTTATTTATACTTTATATCATACTTTATCTTCTTTATCCGTCAATTCACAGTCTGCTGACAGACCAGACTCCTTTATCCTCGTCTCGGATTCGTCAACAGGCCGAACCCGCTTTGTGGCCTTAAGCCCCCATCAGGTGAATAAATTCGTGGCTAGCTAAGCCCCTGATAGTTTGACCCACTAATGCCCATATGCCCTTTCACCTTGCTTTAGTATAGGGTCCCTCTGTTTTTAGATGTAGCACCACTGTTTTTAGATGTAACGTCTCCGAGAATGCAACGAATGCAATTCTCCCATTTGCTTGCAAGACTTTCTTTTAGATGTAACTCCACTTTGGGCCCAATGATCATTTCTTTCTTTCACTTTCGTCTTTTAGTTTTAAATAATATAATGCAACACAATATAACTATATCATACGTCAACACATGAATCACACATCAATAGTCCAAACATTTCACAAAGGAAAAACATCTCTTAAGTTCATATAAACGTCTTTAAAGGAAAGTTCACTAGGAAATCTTCCTCTTTATAAAAGTTTGTCATAAAATCTTTATTCCAAATCTCTCCACTAGTTTGCATATAGCCCCAAAATAGTTAAAAACAGTAAAAAGAGGGGATCTAGAACTCACCTGCTATGAAAATTTAACTTCAAGTCTAAGCAATCACACTACACTGCCTGCATAAGGGTGAACGTACAATTTGGTAATTTTTTGCTAGTGTCGCATAGGTGACACTGTAGTGTCTCATAGGTGACACTACAGTGTCGCAGCTAGTGTCTCATGCAGTTTCACATGGCTCATGCCCAACTTTCGTTGGGACTTATGCACACTCAGACACACAACTACAGATCTTAGACACATGAGATACTACAGTTTCGCATAGGTGACACTATAGTGTCGCATAGGTGACACTATAGTGTCGCATAGGTGACACCACAGTGTCTCAAAGGTGACACTACAGTGTCTAAAAAAGAACACTAGTTTCGCATCAAGAACAATAGTGTCGCAAAACGGGGTTTCAGCTTGGTTTTGCCCAAAATCTTCATTTTTCACCCAAAATTCAACCTTTAAATGTCCAAATCTTTGGTTTATCATCCAAAACACTAAATCTATCATTTTTATACCATTCAAAATACAAAAACGTGATTTTTTAAAGATTTTTGCTCACTTTTTCTAAAAACCCAAAAACCTTATATTTGATCCAGATCTAAAGGGATGCTTTGGAGATGTTTCTTACCTGGATTTCCTTCTCTTTTCTTGATGATTCAATGCACAAACAATCAGATCTTGAATCCTTAATCTCAAAATCAACAAATCTTCAAGTTCTTCACTTTCTATCACTACTCTCTCTCTCTAGGATTGAAATGAAATGGATGGAAATGATGGAGGTGGAGGCTGATTAGGGTTGCTTAAGGGAGGAATATGGGCCCTTAAACCCATAATTTTAGGCCCATGGACTCATTAAATCCATAATCTATCTTTCTCTTTAACCCAAAACCCGAAAATAAAGCCCAATTCTAATAAACGCTTGATTCTACTTTTGGGATGTTACATTTAAACTACCACATAAGATTGCATCAAGCCGCAGAGTAGATTAACACATTTGTATGATCTCTTTTGGAAAATAGTAAATAGACAACATAACACGCATTTCAGGCCCAAAATGTAAAAGTAACTATAGAAATCTATGGTAATTTGGAGTTCTAGGGTTTCAATTTGGGATTTGGGGGTTTTTCGGTAAAGGATTAAAAAATAAAAATTGATTTAATTAAAAGATAGGAACATAGTAATAATAGTAATAACAATAATTTTGATAAAAAAATAGCAATTGATTATTCAAATAATACACTTTTTAACGAAACTAATTAATCGTCAAAAAATATATATTATATACCTAGAAATACTTTTAAACATGAACCACATTTTTAAAGGAATTTAAAAGCCTAAAAAGTCCATAATTATAAACTATTACTTATAAGACTTTTATACATTTTAAATGTATTTAAAATACATTTCATAGCATTTTTTTAAAGTATTAATAATGTTTGTAAAAATATAATTTAAATAATTTGATTTATAAAAATAGGCAAATTGGCCTAAAATAATCCCAATTAACACCTATTGGCCGAGAATAATCTCAACTCAATTTATTCCTTCCAGTGGTCCCAACTCCAACTTTTTTGGCCTCCAATGGTCCCGCCGTTAAGTGCACGTAAGGACCATTAACGTTTTTTGGATTTTTTCGGATTTCAAAACAATGTTTTATGGATATTGATCGGGAGAAGGATACGAGTCAATTGATGTAAACCTTACCTCGAACCAGTGTTCCAAACGACAAAACGGTCATCAGTAGGTTGTTTAGACCCTAACGGTGCTTCAATCAGATATTAAAATTAAATCATTTAGAGAAACAATTGGAGGTAAGGTTCACATCAATTGACTCGTATTCCTTTCCCAATCATTTATATTAGTTTTAGTAATTTTTCATATATATATATATATATATATATATATATATATATATATATATATATATATATAGGAGAGTTATCCTACATAGCGTTGAAAATCTAAAAAGGCTAAGAAGGATTTATGACCTTTAGATCTCTCTTTTAATGGTTGAGATCAATTTGTATGAAAATAATTTAGTGGAAGGATACATTAGTCATAGCCACTTTTGTTGACTTTTTCTCTCCACATGCAAGGCACATGTCAATTCCCCCACTTTTTTAAAAACGTTCCTAACTTTTGGATACGATGTTATTTTTTTTTAAAAAATTACACCAAAAAAACAAGCGTTTTGTTATCTTTAAAACGCGTATAATATTGATATATAAAAAATAAAAAAAAATTCGACACTTGTCTAGTCCTTGTGTAATATCATGTGATTGTGTTATATTATAAGTAGTGAAATATCACTTTTATCGGTTCATTCTTAAGTCATTATGTAATATCATCTTATATTAAATATTTGTTGTGTCATCTTATGTGTTTAGAAATTATCACCGTGTCACAAATTGTTAATATGTGTTTGAGAAATGTTCAAAGAGAAATTCATTTTTTGTTACAAAGTGTGAGAATGACACAATGGTAAACCTAGATACAATGACACTTTAAAAAAAATTTAACTCACAATATAAATCAAATTTTAAAAAAGTGGTTCGGAGACCTTGTTCCCCATGTATTTCTCTTTCAAAAAATAAATAAACGAAAAATTAAAAAAAATTACCGTTTTTTTTATTTTTTAAATTAGACACAATGAAAAAAGACACAATGAGAAAATAGTAGTTTTTTTAAGTTTTGTTTATTTATTTTTGAAGGAAGATGATGTGGGAGCAAGATCTTTGAAATACTTTTTATGTTATTGTCAAATAAGATTACACAATGACCAGATGAATGACACAACAACCATACGGATGACACAATCACACAATAACCTGACGAAAGACACAATGACCTGACGGAAGACACAATGACCTGACGGAAGACAAAATGAGCTGAAAAAATGTGATTTTC
Source organism: Tagetes erecta (assembly GCA_030867185.1). Classification (NCBI taxonomy): domain Eukaryota; kingdom Viridiplantae; phylum Streptophyta; class Magnoliopsida; order Asterales; family Asteraceae; genus Tagetes; species Tagetes erecta. The sequence continues at coordinate 57,341,559 of CM061488.1, forward strand.
GTTTTTTTATATATATACGCGTTTTAAAGAGAAAAAAATGCTCGTTTTTATGGTGTAATTTTTTTAAAAAAATAATGTCGTGTGTAAAAGTTATAAACATTTAAAAAAGTGGGGGAATTGACATGTGACTTGCATGTGGAGAGAGAATATTTAAAAAAGTGGGCATGACTAAAATACTCATCTTTTAATTTTCCTAGATGCCACATGTCAATCTTTTATTGCTTCTTAGCCTTCTTAGATTTCTAATACTATGTAGGTGAACCTCACGATATATATATATATATATATATATATATATATATATATATATATATATATATATATGTTTTAGTGTTGGCATTTAGGTTATGATGGTTAGTTAAAAATAGGAGAAATATAGTAAAGGAAACAACAAATAATAGGAAATACGGAGTGCCCTGGTTTCAAACTCAAGGTCTCCTGGCTCACATAATGCAACCTAATTGATAGGTTCAATTGGATCGATATCGCTTAATGATCAGAATGATTCACGTACACAAAACACAGTTCAATCAGCAACACAATTCATTACTAATAATTCTCTTTGTATTGATGATCAAAGCATAAAAGTTGTAGTACAAAATGTGCAGGAGAATGTAAGAACACACACACACTAATTCTATCTCTAAGCGTGTAATTGTGATCTAGACTCTCTCACTAACATTCTCTCACAACATGCTTTATGCAACAATACATTTATGGAAAATACAAAATTAACCCTAAACTATACAAAATGTATAAACAAAGTACAAAGTAAATCTTTAACTAGAAACGAGCCCTAACAGTACTCCCCCTAAGATTTATCTTTGGACTTCAAAAATTTCAGCTTTCAACTTTGGCTTTTCTGCATCAATCTCTCAAAAATCTTCATATACTTCTTTAACATCCAACATCGGCTTCCCTTTGTATTCTTCTTGTTCTTTTAAAGCTTCCTCGATACAAGACTTGAACTTCTCAGCAATCTTGGCTTGTCTTGGTTTTGATTCATTTGTCACAATATCACAGTCCTTCATGCGTCTGAGAGTGTCTAAGGTAATACCTGCAAAATCATTGTTAGCATAAAACTCGTACGGTTTCTTCCTTCCTTTGACTTTGACTTCCAAGGTACCCTTTGACGTCACCCTCATATACTCGATCTCAGGCATATCAATCTTCACAAGGTTAGCATTAAGCAATGCCTTCCTTAATCGGATTTTCTCTTTAGCAGCTCCAATCACTTCTATCATAATCACAAACAAACTTCTATCATTTTCAGCTACAGGATCTTTCAGTTTCTCCATCTTGTGGTTTCGAAGGTAATCAATGTAAGATGGATGTAGTAGTTTGAGCTCAAACGTACTAAACAGTGTGATCATGTCCTGATCCCAATCATCCAAATTACGTACCAATTTCAGCTCATAGGTTTCTTGATTATAGAACACCTTCAGAATGGGCTTTGTAGCTTGAGAACCATCAATCACCTTCAATCCCGGATCTGTGACTTTGTCAAAATATTCATCTGAGAATTCTTCCAAGTACGTGTCTCGCAGAATCAGCTTCTTTACTTTTCTCTTCTTCGTCTTCAGATATTCACTATCTTCCTGTTGTCCCCGAAATTCCAAAAACTTTGGTAAACGGCTCATCCCGACATCCAACAACATTGCGCATTTATCACCACGCTCTGCATGCGTGTGATTAATCAATCTCAACTTGTGCAGCTCCTTCAAATCTTGCACTTGCAGCTTGAAAATGCTTGAGTAATAATGATATACATCGCACAAACCATTTACCCTCTTAATCAAGAACGCATCAAAAACTTCATCATATTTCCACGCGATAATCTTTACATTCTTGGATTTTTCCGGCACGATCATAGAATCCAGCAATTCAGCAACAGATTGGCCCTTACTCAGCAGTGATCTGACGATATCACCTGCTGTGGCAGACTTATGCCAAGATTCTCATACGTCCATTGGAATGTTGTAAGATTTCATCTCGCTAGGAAACATGTCAATCAGCTCCTTTCTTTTCTTATGCGCATCAATTGGCAATGCCATCACCGGTATTTCTTTTGGTTCGAGCACTTTGTACCTTTTGGTCAACTCATAGTATTGTGGATTATTGTAATCCAAGAAAAACATGCGATTATGCATTTTCTCAGTCTTCATAAAGCTCACCACAATCTTTTTCAGAGATTCCCGTTTCAGCCTCTTCAACGTTTTGTATGGATAGTTCCTCGAACTCAGCCATTCACGCATATTTCTGGTTGAAATTTCCTCTGGATCTTGATGATACAGTTCTTCCGGAGGAAGATCATCAATATTTAAGCTTTCTTGCAGAGGCGTCCATTCACCCATTTCTACAACAAACTCTTTCTCATCAGCCGTCACCTTTTCTTGAGCATTCATACACTTCTCATATTCCTCATTTATCTGACTAACTGTAAGTCCATTCAAATAAACTGGATTATACTTCATCTTCTCTAAATATGCAAATCGTTCAGGAAGATCAGCAGGTATCTCATCGTCAGGATTAGCCTCAGGTTCAGAATCAGTAAAGCCTATATCATCTAAATCATCAGGTGCTTCTATCATCGGTGCAGTTTCAGTTTGAACCGGCTCAAACTGAAATGCTTCTTTTTCAACTTCTTTCACATTCTCAGCCACTTTGACCACTTCAGGCACTTCAGCTGCCATTACAGACTCAGATTGAATCGGCTCAATCTGAACTGTTTCTTTAGTTCTGGCTTTCTTCACAGTGACATTTTCTTCCATAATCTTTGGCACAGCATCCAGTTTGCGTTTTCCCTCAGCTTTGTCAAGATTGATAGGATCAGCAGCTTCATCGGGAATAGGGACAGATTCTACAATTGGTTCTGTCACAATCTTAGATCGTTGTGATCTAGTTTGATAGACTGTGACGTCCCTAGGAGTCTCAGACACTCCAACGTTCTCTTCATCAACAAAATCTTTGTCTGATTCTGATCTAACAGGCTCCTCTTCTTGTATCCATTTTTCCAATACTTCCTTCTCAGCACGTAAAGTGTTACACTCTGCCTGTAACTCTTCATAATCAGCCTTCAATTTTTCATGATCAACTTTCAGCTTTTCATGATCCTCATCTAATGCCTTAAAAGTTTCTAAATTCTTCTGATGAGTAGCCCAAAACTCTTCTAATCTCTTCTTCTTCCTTTCATTGGATGCTTTCAACTGCGCATTAGCATCTAAGAGTTTGGCTACCATCCTTTCCAAATGAAAGACTTTATCTTCTTCTTCATTTAGATCAACACTTGAATCAACTTTAGGTAAAGTCTCCTTTAGTTGTTCAACATGTTCAGCAGCATTGGAGGATGTGGCAATATCAACTAGATCAGACACAATCAAGCAATCATCTGTATCATCAACTGTCTGTGCCACAGTCTCCACTTCAGCTGCAACTTCTTGAGCAATTTGAACTATATCTATCATTTCAGGTACACTAACATCTTCGAATACACTTGGTTCCTCCACAACAATAGGATCAACCACAGTTTTGGATCTTCGTGATCTGACATACTGTACTGTGATATCCTTTCGAGCATCAACACTAACTTCTTCTACTGCCTTTTCAACCTCAACAGGTTCATTTACTTCAACATTTTCAGTCTCAAAATCAATCGGTTCATCAACTCCAACAATCTCTGCCTCCTCAGGAACTGATTCAGCACTTTCTTCTTCAATACTACCATCATTTCCATCATCACCATCATTGCCACTATCATCATCAACACTATCAGATTCAGCAGATTCCTCATCTTCTCCTTCATCCTCATCATCATTTTCTTCATCTTCTGGATGACGAGCAAAGTACTCATCATCATCTAGCAGATTATCCGGAATCTCATCAACAAGATCCAACGGATTTACAATCTCACCATGTGATATATGATGATATACCACTTCGATATCTTCATCATTGTTTGCTATATCTCTCATATAGTCAAACATTTCAACACTCTCAACACCTCCAATACTCATCTTTCTATATGATAGATCATTCATATCTTCAGTGTAAAGTATCCCTCCTTCAAAACCTTCTTCTCGGATGATAGGATAAGCAACATTGATCATAAGTTGCAAGAATCTCGGATACATGAGAAACTTGAACCTCTTTCCTTTCACCAAATTGAACACAAACCCTTTCATGATCCACTTTGACATATTGAAAGGTTTGTTCTCAGCAATAGCAACGATATGGGATGCGATGTCAGAAGGAAAGTTATCAAACCCAGCACTTCTTGTGGACATACATTGTTGTATCACATAACATAGCAACTTCCATTTCTTCCCCAATCGAGCTCTAACAAACTGCTGTTTTGGGAATATGGGAGGATGACCCATATTAATAAAACATGCCTGGCACTCAGCAGTTGTCAGCTCATCAGTGGCTCCAATCTCATCATCATCTATTCTTAGAGCAGTTCGAATAGATTCTTCAGACACAGTCAATTGTAACTGTCTGGAAATGTTTCCTCTCACCACTGTCACACCAGCTTCATCAGTCACAACCTCAGCCGTCCTCCAGAAACTCTTGATGAGTCTTGCATATATAACTGGCTTTGCACACATTGCATAGACATACTTGGTTCTTCTAATGAATCTGATCATATCTCTATACCCTTCTGTTTCTGAAATTGATTCATCCAAACAAGCAACAAGATTGTGCTTGGGTTCAAATTTGAGGTTCTCCATCTGTTTTTGACAAGGACAAGACATATGAGTTAGATTTTTCATTCATAATAACAAAATTTGCATAAGTATTTAAACATAAAGTTACAATGTAGAACAATCACATAATCATTTTATCACCTAAGTTAATCTATCAAACTGATTTTCACCATTTTGATTAACACAACTTTGGAAATTAATGATCATACAATATCTAACAATTAATCAGTTTAAACACTTAAGACCACAGATCTGAAATTTGCATGATGAAGTTGTTTAACATGTTTTAGTTCAGTTTTAGCATCGATTTGTCACAAATTAACAATTGATTCATCAATTTGATGTCAAAACTTAAGAACATTCAAAAGTTCATCAATTGCGGTTCCACAGTTATGTGAAACTTTCAATTGATTCAGTTGATTTTAGGCAATTTGATGCAAATTAACGAGTGATTGTTAATGATCGACAGTTTTTTTTTCACCTATTACAACATTCGATTTGAGTTTTAACACTCAAAATAAAAAATGTCGATTCAATGACCAAGTACTGTTCATCATCATTTTTCGTTTTTACGATCAATTAGCAGGTTTATCAAGGTCGAATCATGTAAAATAAACCTTATTCAATCAATATAACTTGTTACAGAACAATCGATTGAATATGATAATCAACGGTTTGAGGTACATGGGATTTTTGCTTGAAAATGTTGGTGAAAAATGATAAGTGTTGTGAAGAGGCGGGTATTTATATGATAGAAAATTAGGTCAAACTTAATGGGACGGGTCAACAATTTGGGACGGGTAAACAATTTAAGCCCAATAAGCCTGGACGGGTCATGCACTGTTGAGCCGCGTCAGGTACTGTTGGGACGGGTCACAGTCATGAGACGGGTCACAACATTGGGACGGGTCAACATAAAACATGTAAAACACTTGGACGGGTCAGTCATTGTAGAGACGGGTAAAGCACTGTAGAGACGGGTCAGAGTTAGGAACAACTACACCTGTTTTGGTTTTACCCATCACCCGGCTGCATAGTAATCTTCTTCCATCACCCGGCTTGCACAATGATTTCTTGTTCATTACCCGGCTGCATAGTGATCTTCTTCCATCACCCGGCTTGCATAGTGATGCTTTCATCACCCGGCTGTATAGAGACAGCTGCTCTTCATCACCCGGCAACACAGTTGTCATACTTACCCGGCTACACAGTGTTCTTCACTTACACGGCAACATAGAATCTTCATTCTATTACCCGGCTGTACAGTGTCAACACTTCTTCACCCGGCTGTATAGTGACATACAACTTGTCACCCGGCAGATATCAACATGACTTCTTTACCCGGCAAAATAGTGACTTGTTCATATATCGCCTGGTAACATATCACTTCATTACCCGGCAACACAGTAGTCATAATATCTTCACCCGGCTATCTTCTCTTTCAATCACCCGGCTGATATCAATCAACACTCTTACCCGGCTGAATAGCAACTTCATTACCCGGCTAAATAGTCTTATGATATTTTCACCCGGCGACAACACTTTGAAAATTTTTCATTTTTCTCCGTCTGTTGACTTTTAAACTGCATTTATTGCACCTGCAAACATTCTCGACATATTAATTAGACAAGACATCCTTATTAGGGTTTGTCACACTAATAATAAAAAACATTAACTAGGCAACAGATTTAATTCTCATAAAATCTTTTTCTCTTTTTCTCGTAAAAATGTTTTTGCACAACCAATATTTCTATATCCCGAAGCAATTTCTTAAAAATACATCACAAGACCTTGGGTTTGTTTTGAAACACATCCAATACATTTGCTTTTCATACCACATAATCTTGTTCATTTTTGGATTTTTGTAAATATTTTTCTTCTTCATTATTCTCCCCCTAAACTTGAAATTTTTAAGTTTAATCAAGGATGTCGATGTGTCAATAAAGATTCCATATGCCTGCACACACAAAGCACATACATTAAAATAAGGACATATGAAATGCAATGAATCAAAATATCGTAGTGAGATCATACCACACATTATCTGAACATGTTTTGCAAGTTTTGAATAGACATTTGACTTATGTTTGATTGAGTGATGATATGAAAACATACCAATTAGCTCGAGTTGACACACTTACTTTTTCAGTATCATGATGAGATTAAGGTTCGATTAAAATGACTTATGTGACCCACATGTATACATATGTCAACATATTTCCTTATCAATCACTTCCTGAATGCATATTGCACAAAAATCTGGTCACTTACAATCATAAACAGTGTGGAATCTGGGTTCTATTCTGATTTGGTCCACTTTGGGACTTCTTTTGATTCCATTTTGGAATTTTAATTTCCTATCGTTCCCCTTAGGAATCTTCTGATTTCCTTTTTGGAATTTTTGTTTGGTGATGGTCCACATTTGGGACTCTTTTTGTTCCAACTTTGGGAATCTTTTGCTGCACCTTGAAGCTCAAAAGAGACTTCATGTGAGACTTCAGGTCTGTGGGTACCACAACAAAGAAGCTCACGATGCGGTTCATCACACTGAATAGACTGCATCGTTACCCGATCATGCACAACTATCATCACAAGCAATGCATCAAAAGGTATATATCTAGACATGTATAACAAAGGAACTTAACACAACAATCATTGAATTTAGATTTGTCAACAATGAACTTACTTTTTCAGTCTAACTGCCTGAGCTGTCTCGCACATCAATTAACATTCATCAGTCTTTATTTTAAAAATGATGAAACAAATAATGTCTAGTGTAACTATCATTTCTCACTTTTTGCAATATAGATTCTTATGACATGATATTTTCTTTTCTTTTTGCTTTTTATATTCTTTTTGTTTGCTTTTCTTTTTCATGCACACTCACAATGCAAAACAATAAAAATAAAAGACAAAGGAATCAATACTTGACATCGACTTATTATATTTTTAGATTTTATATTTTCTGATTTTTGTTTGAGTTTTTGAAGAATAGAATCAATCATGGTTGATTAATCCTATGGATTGAATTAAGAATTCAAACCGCCCTGACAAGAAAGATTTTGTGAAAAGATCTGCCAGTTGTTTGTCGGTATGAACTTTAATCAAAATTATTAAACCTTTTTCAGAGTTGTCTCTGAGAAAGTGATATCGAATTTCGATATGTTTGGTTTTTGAGTGTTGAACAGGATTAGCAGTAATGAACATAGCAGCAGTATTGTCTATGTAAATAGGAGTTTTGAGAAAATTAAACCCGTAGTCAAGCAATTGGTTTTGTAGCCACAAAACTTGAGAACATCCTGCAGATGCAGCGATATACTCTGCTTCAGCTGTGGATACAGAAACATTGTTCTGCTTTTTGCATTGCCAAGAAACAAGTCTAGGACCCAGAAATTGATATCCACCCGTAGTCGATTCCCTGTCAAGAGCACACCCACCAAAGTCACTATCAGAATAACTATATAATTCAAATTTGCCTTCATAAGGATACCATAACCCGAGATTCGGTTTCCCTTTAAGGTATCTGAAAATACGTTTAACAGCAACCAGGTGCGACTCTTTTGGATCAGACTGATATCTTGCACACACACATACAACATACATGATGTCTGGTCTTGATGCAGTAAGATACATCAGTGAACCAATCATCGATCTGTATAGTGTTTGATCAATGGATTTGCCTTTTGGATCCGGCTGTATCTTGCAATTCACATCAGATGGCGTTCGAATAGTCTGACAATCTTGCATCTTGAACTTTTTCAGCAACTTTTCAACAAACTTTGATTGGTTGATAAAAATTCCGTCTGCTGACTGTTTTACTTGCAATCCGAGAAAGAAATTAATCTCCCCCATCGAACTCATCTGAAATCTTGATTTCATAATTTCCTCAAACTCTTTGCACATGGACAGACTTGTTGATCCAAAGATGATATCATCCACATAGACTTGAACACATAAAAGATCTTCATTTTCCCGCTTCATAAATAAAGTAGGATCAATCTGACCTCTTGTAAACCCATGTTCCAGCAGATGTTTAGATAACGTCTCATACCAAATCCTTGGGGCTTGATGTAGACCATATAAAGCTTTGCTCAATTTGTATACACGATGTGGATACTCAGGATCCTCAAAACCTGGAGGTTGTCTGACATACACATCATCGGTAATTGGTCCATACAGAAAAGAGCCTTTAACGTCCATTTGAAACACTTTGAACTTCATGAAAGAGGCATACGCTAGAAAAACGCGAATAGCTTCAAGTCGAGCGACCGGAGCAAACACTTCTTCATAGTCAATACCTTCTTCTTGAGTGTAACCTTGTGCAATAAGTCTGGCTTTATTTCTGACCACAATGCCACGTTCATCTGGCTTGTTCTTGTACAACCATCTTGTACCAATTGCTTTTTCTCCTTCAGGTAAGTCCACTAATTTCCAAACTTCTTGTTTGCGAAATTGAAGTAATTCCTCTTGCATGGCTTCAATCCAACTGTTATCTTGTAACGCTTCTGCAATATTCTTCAGCACCACTTGAGAAAGAAAACATGAATAAAGACAAACTTTTGCATGTTCAGTCTGACTTCTCATAGTTCTCTGATTCAAAGGTCCTATAATCTGAGATAAAGGATGATTCCTGTGTACTCGATGAGTTGGAATTGAATCTCCTTGAACTTGCGTCTCCATATTAGACTGATTCAGATTCGGTAAATCTTGCAGAATTGTAGACACATGCGGAGTGAAATTAGGAACTTGTTCTGGTGAATTGATGAAGTAATCAAATGATTCTGGAATAACTTCAACATTTGGATCTGATGATGGTTGATTTTGAACAGATCCACCATCATTAGGAGAAATTTGCGGATTCACATGAACGGTGCTTGATCTTCTTGAGAACCAGATGGACCCGGTGCTTGATTGGATACGCCATTATCAGGATTATGAAATGACATGAACGGATACTCAGGATTGAGATTGCCATCATCGTCATTATCAGAATCATCACTAAAACATCCCAAGTCTCCTGATTCTTTTCTCGATTTTCCTGAAAAATCAAACAAGTTAGAATTGAAAGATTTTGATAACGAATCTAAATCAAACAACCATTCAGGACCATGAGCCACTGACGGAAACGAATTTTCTAAAAACTTTACGTTAATAGTTTCAATAACAGTGTTTGTTTTGCTATTAAAAACCCGATAAGCTTTTGAAACAGACGAGTAAACAAGGAAAAATCCATCGCCAGATTTTGACTCAAATTTTCCGAGATGATCATTCAAATTTAGAATCGATACAGGACAACCAAATGCTTTCAAGTAAGAAATATTTGGTTTTCTTCCAAAAAGTAACTCATAAGACGTTTTATTTTTATCCTGAACCAATAATGTCCTGTTTTGTACAAAGCAAGCAGTAGCAATAGCTTCGTCCCAGAATGTGATAGGGATTTTGGCATCTGTGAGCATGGATCTTGCTGCTTCAATCAGTGTCCGATTTTTCCGTTCTGCAACTCCGTTCTGTTGTGGAGTTCTTGGAGCACTGAATTGGCGCGCAATACCTTTTTCTGCACAAAACAAATCAACATTAGAGTTTTTAAATTCGGTTCCATTATCACTTCTCAAGATTTTTACTTTACAATCCAACTGATTTTCAACTTTGATAATAAATTCTTTTAACAACTCAGCAGTTTCAGATTTAACATGCAAGAAATAAACCCAAGAAAATCTAGTGAAATCATCAATGATGACAAAACAATAAGACTTCTTTCCGATGCTTTGGACATTTGTTGGTCCGAAAAGATCCATGTGTAGAATCTGCAAGGGTTTCGAAATGGAGTGTTCTTGCTTGGACTTAAAAGACATTCGGTGTTGTTTTCCTTTCAAACATGATGGACAGAGATTAGTTGTTGAGAATTTCTTTGACGGTATTCCCACAGCATGATTTCCAGTCACCAGTCGGTTCATGTTTCTGAAGTTTGAATGGCCCTGATAGTCATGTATAGGTTGGACTCACCGGTATGTCGGTGTTATATATTTTGTATGTAATTTGTATGAACTTTGTATGCTTTTGTTCTAGCGAACCTACTCGTTGGTTTTTTCGACGGACTACGTGGGAAATACGAGATCTAGGCAAGCCGCTGCATGTTCTCCCCTTGCCCTTGAACGATAGAAGAACTACTTATCTTCTCTTAGGTAGCGGTCGATCGGTTCGCATCTATGGTCAATCAATAGGTCCGCGGATCCATTCTTCTATACGATAAATCGCCATCTCGTAGCACCACCACGACACCGATTCCCCGACAAAACCCCCGATTTCCCGAGAGTTAGATAGCCGATAGTAGTAGAAGCTCTAAGGCCGCTATTCCTGACAAGGAATAGAGTAAGGCCTTTACCGATCCTGAGTTAATGAGTTAAGGAGTTTTTTTATAAACGACTTATCTGAAAGAAGGCTTTGCAATCAACGAATTTTTTGATTTGAAAAGCTCCTTTCCTAATCGACCTTCCGCATTCCGTTATTTGATCTTTTTATGGATCTTCTTATCTTATTAAGTAGCTATAGATTCGCCCGTAGCACAGTTTAGTGTTTGTGTTGGTATCGACCGGGCGAACCTGATTGTGCCCGGCGAACCTGATTGTGCCCGGCGAACCTATGTGGTTCGCTAGATAGATTCGCTGTCAGCGAATCTATCAGCGATCCTAAGTCTGTTATATATTGTAACCTTATCTTGTTGAAATGGAACTTTTGAACTTTTGGCAAAATCTTATCCAAACAATTGTGTCGTGTGTGTGTTTACTAGAGGTGCTAGGAGCATATATTATTCATCTTGGTAGCGTATTTACCTCCGGTTGTGTGGTTTTAATCTCGTTATTGGTTGTTGGGTTATATTGCACTTTGTTTGTTTGAGTCAAGAGTGTTTGTTGTTAAACAAGTCATTATAGCACTGAAATAACGATCCTTATGAACCAACAATATGAAAAACTATAAATAGTTAATCTTTAATATCTCCCCCAAAATTTCTATATTATAGCTATCTAATAAGAAATTTTTGTTTTTCAGATTTTCTTAATATATATATACAGAATAAAAGAGAAAATAAAAGGAAATAAAATAAAATAAAGGAGCGAAGAAATGAGTGACCCACGGATTTTCAAGGAAGAAAAATGAAAAAGTTATTTACATATTTACAAAGGAAAGACAAATTAGACTTTTGAAATCGGGACCCAAGCCTTAGTGTACTTGGGTCTTTGAACAGTCGATGATTTACTGAAAAAATTATTTACAAAATTATTCAATCTCTTTCCAAAAGATCTATGCTTTGACCTATTTTCAACAATCACAGGGCAGTGTTTGACAGTATGATCAATATTTCCACACTGAAAGCAATGAGATTTTAAACCCTTTTTAGAACATTTAGCAGTCTCTTCATTACTATCAGATGTTTGAGAGTTACAATCACTGCAAGAGTCGTAAGACTCTTGCGACTTACCTGTTGTGACTTTAACCTTAGAGGGTGCAGGTTTAAATTTAGCAGAGTGATTCATGGATGAAGAAGATGATTCCTTGTCTTTCGGTTTTGAAATTCTTATTGGCGTGAAAGATGGAATTTGATGAGACAAGAATTTTTGAAAACAATTTGTTTTAGTTTGACTTTCAGAGACTTGACCTGAAAGTTTAACTTTGTCACTCACACAAACATTTCCAATATCATCATTCAAATTACTTAATTTCGAAATTGAGCATCCAGAATTAATATCACACATAATATCCTTTGAAGTTAAAACTTGACTAGAAATAAAGACATTTAAACTGTTGTCTTCAACAGTCTTCTTTGAATCAAAGCTAGGGTTACTAGAACTTCCAAGACCACTACTTTCACTATAAGCATAATCCTCTCTCACCTCCTTAAAATTCACTTCACTTAAACATGCAATAGAGCTGTTAGTATCATTCTTTATAATCTCTTGAATCAACTCATTTGAAGGATGAGGAATGGGTGTAGGAGAATAACAGAAGGTACTAGGTGGAGGATATACTTGTGCATCAACTTTATGACCCAACCCAGTCTTAAATCTAGCCCCCTTTTGTTTCTTCCACAACTCCTCCCTTTTCATACTAGCAATGGTCCATTGTTCCAGTTTATTTTTGAGTTTTCTTGTTTCAAATTCAGCAAGAGTGACTTGCTCAGTCAAATAGTTTACTTCACAGTTCCTTTCTAAAAGAGATCTTTTCAAATGTTCGTTTTCTTTTAAAGCCTCTCCCAATTTAACAAAAAATTTTGATTCGTTCTGTTTAAGCTCTTTGTTAATTGTCTTTAATTCATTTTCATTTCATTAAAAGTTTATTTGCCTTATAAATACCGATCAAACGAATTTTGCATGCGGATGAACACATATCCTCAACGACATCATAAGGAAGACCAACAACCAGTTTTTCAGCCGCGAGAGCACGATCACACTGGCAGTAAGGAGTGTTCCTCTTGTATTCATCCACAGCTTCAAGCTTTTCCTGTTCAATCATGGCTTCCATGTCAAGCTTTGATTCCATAACATTATCAGCATCGGTACCAGCATTTTCAGCCCCATTACCAACGTTGACAGTGACCTTCTCTTTCTTTCCAGTAAGTTCATCACACACTAATCCAGAAAGAACATCTTCTTCCTGATTCTTTCCCATATCAATCACCATCTCAGCAACTTTACCACCATTCTTTCCCTCTTCCGTCAAACCATAATCAGCAACCTCTTCAGTCAAACTATCCTCAGCAACCTTTCCAGTATTTGTTTCCTCTTCAACCTCATCAATCATTCTAACATTCTCAACCTCTTCACCATAAAACTCTTTAAAAGGATCAAAACAATCAACGTAATTGTCATTGAGAATAGATTCTTTAGCAGCTTCAGCAATCAAAGCTTCATGATCTTGAACAAGCATCCCAGATACGGCTGTAGTGTCAGATGAAATCTGAGTGGTAACAGATGCATTTGAGCCAACACTTACACTTGTGGAACCACCACTAGATTTGACAGACCCATAACTTGATGATCCTCCAGAGACTGCACCAGTTGAGTTTGCAGCGGATGTAATCGGTGCAGTGTTCTGAGGAGACACACAAGAAAGCATCATGGATTGATTATATTCTTTTCTCTTTAAATCCAGATCAATTGACTTCAATTTGTTTATCACATCCATTAGCTTAAAGTCAAAGAAATTTCTTTCTTGTTTCAGCTTTTTGATATGAAGACTCCATTGAGGAGGAAGAGAATCCAAAAGCTTTGTCACTTGCTCATGATTTCCCAATTTTTCATCATAAGTTTTGAGATTGCTTGACACGAATAAAAAGCGATTCGTTATATCAGTCAGATTTTCATTCTTGAATCCAACGAATGAATTGAACTCATTTTCAGCCTGAGCTTTCCTATCCATTTTTTTTTTTGGAAATTAGGTTCGCTCGTAGGTTCGCTCGCTCGCTCGTAGGTTCGCTCTAGGTTCTCTCGCAGGTTCTCTGGCAGATTCTCTCGCAGGTTCTCTCGCTCACAGAACCAAACAGGTGAACTTTCGTTCAAAAATAGTAAGTTCGCTGATCAAAAAATTGATATTTCCAAATCTCAAATATACAATAGATTCGCTGGAAGAACACCCAGATTCGCTGGATGAACAAATAGGTTCGCTGGGTTACGAACAAAACAGTTTCAGTTCAAAAACGACCAGAACAGCTTCAAAACACAACCAGTTGTAGATTTGTTTGTTTCAAAAGCTTCCTATGACCAAATGCGACAAATTTCAAGCAAAATACAACACAGAAACACACAAACCAGACCAGAAAATAATCAAATAGTGTTTTGACACAAAAACCCCAAAATCAACACAAAAATCACTAGAATCAAACAATCAAGAGCACTAAGGCTCTGATACCATATTGTTGGTTCATAAGGATCGTGATTTCAGTGCTATAATGACTTGTTTAACAACAAACACTCTTGACTCAAACAAACAAAGTGCAATATAACCCAACAACCAATAACGAGATTAAAACCACACAACCGGAGGTAAATACGCTACAAAGATGAATAATATATGCTCCTAGCACCTCTAGTAAACACACACACGACACAATTGTTTGGATAAGATTTTGCCAAAAGTTCAAAAGTTCCATTTCAACAAGATAAGGTTACAATATATAACAGACTTAGGTTCGCTGATAGATTCGCTGACAGCGAATCTATCTAGCGAACCACATAGGTTCGCCGGGCACAATCAGGTTCGCCCGGTCGATACCAACACAAACACTAAACTGTGCTACGGGCGAATCTATCGCTAGAACAAAAGCATACAAAGTACATACAAATTACATACAAAATATATAACACCGACATACCGGTGAGTCCAACCTATACATGACTATCAATACTCCCCCTAGGTTGGACCTCACCTGGGGAAGTCTTCTATTTAAGCTCCGTCTTTTTCTCGGCTTCAAAAGTTCTCAATGTACGCTCCTGCCCTTTCTTCAATTCCGGCCAACGGATTTGTAACATCTTCAGATCCGGCCTCATCTTCACTAAAAACCAGCATCGACTCTGCAAACTCAGCGTCGGCGACATCAGTATCAGGCATATCAATAACGATCGTTTCCGCATGTATGTTTTCAGTATGCTCCTCGCCAGTCACATCCAAATCAACAACTTCTACTGGTTTCTCAAACCTCTTCTCGATAGTTTGATCAAGCTGTTTAGATAAGTCATCCATTTCCATTTGCTGATCATCAGTCATCCTCAGTCTTTCGTTCACACTCCTCAGTTCAGCACGAATACCCCGGGCTTTGTTAGCGACTTTCACGAACAAGTTCGCTTCAGTCCTAGTGTCATCTCCAGCCCCGTGCTTTATATCAGCCTCACATAAAACCTTCAAGTCTTCATCACAAAAAGGAGAAGATCTCCATTGGGTCAAACAATCTGATTTCTGGACGATCTTCACCCTTTAACCTGATTATCGCCTCACTAGTGCTGTTATCATAGAACCACTTCACAAACTCTTGCAATCTTTATGGTTGAATATCTGGGACCCTGACTATGTTCAAAATCTTAGGTGCAGCCAACTTCAGCACCACCTTTCCCTTTCCATGACACCCAGTGTTTGTCTCATTCAGACCTCTTTCTTATCGGCTTTTGATACCCAGATTCTGTGAAGTTATCTTCTGCAGCCCTTCCAATCGCAACCTCAAATGCACTTGCGTTTACATACCTGGAGGAATTAAAACAATTCAATTTGTAATGAAAATCCTTAAGCGAGATTCGAACTTGAAAATTTTGAAATGAACCGGTTATAGTGCAAGCGAATATGTTAAATGGTTTCGCAGAACAACATATATACAAAGCCCATGGTTCGCTGAAAGACAACGAGGCAAATCTCAGGTTCGCTCGGAACATTAGGTCAGAAGAAAGTCTAAAAGACTTAAACCAGGTTCGGGCGAGCCTGTAGATTCGCTGTTGGTACGCTGGATTGAAGAAATTAAAATATTTTTGGTTTTTATAATTTTGATTTCCTTTGAGAATCCTTGAAACGCCCCACAATTTCATCGCTCAAAAATAAAAGATAAAAGATAGAATAAAAAAAGGGAATAAAAAGAAAATAAAATGAAAAATAAGAATAAGTGAAACTAAAACGAAAATTAAAACTAAAGTAGGATATATATATTTTTCTTGACGTTTTTCGAGCAGAATCCGGAGAATCATAGATTGTTGGGATTGCAGATATGTTTGTCCATTTAAACCCATGCCTTAGTCCTTTCAACAAGAAATCAGCAGCTTCTTTTATCATGTTTTTTTGGTTTGATTAAAGAAACTCAGACAACTCGGTCCCCACAGACATCTAGGTAAAAAGAACAAGTTCTGTCATCAGGATATATCTGAGCAATATGATTGACTTTGCTTGAATTTCGAAGATCACATTTTGAATATTGATCGATGCAATAGCTTCTTTTGACACTGTGCTACGGGCGAATCTATAGATTTTTGTGTGTTATATTCAGACAATTCCATGTTTAATAGTAATTTAGGGTGCACTACTTCAAACCCTAATATGTTGAATGATGATTTGATTGAAAATGCGTGTGTGAATGACAAAGACAAACTTTCAGGTCATGTCTCTGAAAGTCAAACCAAAACAAACTGTTTTCAAAAGTTCTTCACTCGTCAAATTCCGTCTTTCACACCAGTGAGAATTTCAAAACCTAAATCTGAATCTGAAAAGGTAAAAGTCACAACAGGTAAATCAAAAGAACCTTATGACTCTTACAGTGATTGCAATTCTCAACTGTCTGAATGTGACGAAGAAATTGAAATGGATAAAAGTCCTATTGGTAAAATTTCTAAAGTGGGATTGAAATCTCATTGCTTTAAATGTGGAAATATTAATCATACTGCTAAGCAATGTCCCAAGTTAGTCAAAAACAGTTCAAAGCAAAAATCTTTTGGAAAAAGAGTAAACACATTCGTAAATAATTTCTTTTGCAATTCTTCATCTGTTCCATCACCCAAGTACACAAAGGCTTGGGTGGCAATTTCGAAGGTCTAACCTTTTAATTTCTTTTACTAAATGTCAGGAACATTCAAATGCCGTTGTAAATAGTCACTGGCATATTGACAGCGGATGTTCCAGACATATGACAGGGCTGAAGGACCTACTGACTAACTATCGGATTATCAATGGCGGATATGTTGCTTTTGCGGGAGACAAGAAAGGTGGAAAGATGATTGGTCAAGGAGAAGTCTCAAATGGTTCACTAACTTTGGAAGACGTCAACTATGTTCCTGAACTTGCATTCAATCTTCTCAGCGTATCACAAATCTGTGATAAGAATATTCCAGTGATGTTTCTTCCAAATGAATGTTTGTTCTTGAAGCCAGAGTTTTCTATTCCTGAAGAATTGGTGATCATGCGTGCTCCGAGACGAAATGATACATATATGCTAAATATGGGATCAAAAGAATCAACTTCTACCGTGACCTGTCTCCTATCTAAAGCTTCATCTTTTGAATCGTTTCAGTGGCATAGACGTTTAGGGCACATTAATTTTAAAATTATGAATAAATTGGTTAAGAACAATTTGGTTAGGGGTTTACCACTCAAAGATTTTTCAGTGGTTGAGAAATGCATGGCTTGTGCTAAAGGAAAACAACACAAAAAGCCACATAAACTTAAAATTACAAATTCTATCTCCGAACCCCTCGAATTGTTACATACTGATTTATTTGGTCCAATAAGTGTCAAATCTATTGCTAAGAAATCTTATTGCTTGGTTGTCACAGATGATTACTCTAGGTACACCTGGGTGAGATTCATGGCATACAAGAGTGAGACTGCTGAAGAGTTGATGAAGCTGATTCCTCAAATCGAGGTTCTTGGAAAGCGAAAGGTTCAAGTCATCAGAAGCGATAACGGAACGGAATTCAGAAACCATATCTTCAACTCTTTCTGTGAACAACGGGGTATTCTCAGACAGTTTAGCGCCGCACGAACACCACAACAAAATGGTGTTGCTGAAAGGAAGAATCGAACCCTTGTGGAGGCTGCTAGAACTATGCTGATTGAGTCAAAGCTTCCAATTATTTTCTGGGCGGAGGCAGTTAATTGTGCAGCTTATGTTCTGAACAGGGTACTGATTGTCAAAGAAAAGATGAAGACATCATACCAGCTATTTCGAGGGATTAAACCATTGATTGATTTTCTGCGCCCCTTTGGATGTTCTTGTACTCTTTTGAATACTCAAGATCAGAAGACGAAGTTTGGTGCTGTTTCGGATGAATGCTTCTTTGTAGGATACTCGAACACACAAAAAGCGTATCGTGTTTACAACAAGCGAACGCGGATTGTGCAAGAGTCCTATTATGTTGACTGGCAAGAGTCAAACACTACAAGTATTGGCAGTGAACCGGCATGGTTTTATGATTCCACCACTATTTTCAAATCATTCAATCTTCCTGACTCTGACGATGATGACATCATTCCTCACACATCAGTTTCTATCTTTAACCATCCACCTACACAATCACAACCACAACCCTCAACTACACAATTACCTCCCACTTCATTCGACATTCCACCACCTCCACCACCTCAAACTGTTCCAACTTCTCCATCAGATATTCCATCATCATCCACTTCCATTCCTACCTCTACCACTAATACAATTCCTCCAACCTCAAACATACCTTCACAATCATCTAATCAAACACTCTCAACCGAAACCAATCCTTTGCTCCTCAACACAGACTTCAAAACCTTGAAAAATCACCCTCATGACTACATCATAGGATGAATTACTGATGGTGTGCGAACTCGGAGTCAGAGTGCTTTGATTAATGAATGTCTCTATGCTGCCTTTCTATCTCAAGTTGTTCCAAAGAATTATAAACAAGCACTTGAAGATCCTAGTTGGGTGGATGCCATGCAAATGGAACTGCAGCAATTTAGGAAGCTTAAGGTTTGGGAACTAGTTGATCTTCCTCCTAATAAGTGTCCCATCGGCACTAAATGGGTTTTCCGAAACAAGCCAGATGATCGCGGTGTTGTCATCAGAAACAAGGAGAGATTGGTTGTTCAAGGATTTGCTCAAGAGGAGGGGATTGACTACACTGAAGTTTTTGCTCCAGTCGCTCGCCTTGAAGCCATTAGAATCTTTCTTGCTCATGCTGCGAACAAAAACTTTAAAGTTTATTAGATGGATGTGAAATGTGCATTTCTATATGGAGATATCGATGAGGAGATCTAGGTATGTCAACCACCGGGTTTCGAGGATCCAGATTTTCCTGCAAAGGTTTACAAGCTTGATAAATCCTTGTATGGGTTGCATCAAGCTCCACGTATCTGGTATGAAACTCTGACGCAGTATCTTCTCAGCAAAGGTTTCTCTCGTGGCACTATAGATATGACATTGTTCAAGAAGGAGGTGAATGGTGAGTTGCTGATGGGTTCAAGTGTATGTTGATGATATAATCTTCGGTTCGACAAATGAAGGGCTGTGTAGAGAATTTGAAAAAGTGATGATGGATCGCTTTGAAATGACGATTATGGGGGAGATGTGTTTCTTCTTGGGGCTGCAAGTGGAGCAAAAGCCAGATGGAATTCTTATCCACCAAGAGAAATATATCCAAGAAATCCTCACGAAGTTTGGCATGGATGATTCTTCTCCGGAACTGATTCCTTTCACCGCTCAAACATGCCTAACTTCTGATGATAATGGGAATCCTGTGGATGCTCATCGGTATCGTTCGATGATCGGATCTCTCATGTATCTGACTGCAAGCCGACCGGACATTACATTCGCTGTGTGCTACTGTGCTCGTTTCCAGGCCAACCCAAAAGAATCACATGAGAAAGCTGTTAAACGCATTTTTCGTTACCTTAAGGGTTCCTCTCGTTTGGGACTTTGGTACCCAAAAGGTGGGAACTTTGATTTACATGCTTTTTCTGATAATGATCATGCTGGTTGCAGGATTAACCGAAAATCAGTCACTGGCGGATGTCAATACCTTGGCGAATGTCTTGTTTCCTGGCAAAGAAAGAAGCAAACAACCGTCTCTCTGTCCACAGGAGAAGCAGAATACATTGCTGCTTCAAGTTGCTGTTGCCAAGTGCTCTGGATTCAGCATCAGATGATGGATTATGGCATCAACTTTCTTCATACGCCACTCTTTTGTGATAATGAAGCTGCTGTTGGAATTGCCAAGAATCCTATTCATCACACTCGCACCAAGCACATTGAAACAAGAATTCATGCCATCAGAGATGCACAGGAAAAGGGGTTCATAGATATTATTCCTATTGAAACTCGAAAGCAAAAAGCTGATCTTTTCACAAAAACTTTTGACAAACCACGTTTTTATGAACTGATCTCTATGCTGGGACTTATATCTTTTTGAAAACCTTTTTCTATGTGAACCAATTTGTAAATATGTAAATAACTTTTTCATTTTCTTCTTCTTTGAAAATCCGTGGGTCACTCATTTCTTCGCTCCTTTATTATATTTTATCTTCTATCTTCTTTTATTTTCTCTTTTATTCTGCATATATATTAAGAAAATCTGAAAAACAAAAATTTCCTATTAGATAGTTATAATATAAAATTTTTGGGGGAGATATAAAAGATCAACTATTTATAGTTTTTCAAATTTTGCTATTTCAGGATCTCCGTTTTGATTGATGTTGAAGAGTCGTTGAAGGAGGTCAGAAGTATTGCGTTTGGGATATGTCAGATAGGCTCAGCCCGAAAACAAAGTAAACAGTGATTGTGCAGCCAAACATAACGATCAAGATCTCGGCAACAAGGATTATCCCCTTGACATGACTGGATTGCACAAAGATAAGGGTTCTGTCAAAAATGGGTTGAGAGCGTCAAATCTTTGCCTTGATTTCCCTAAACATCCCAAATCACCCTCGCCCTATCCCCGAATCGAGTTTCTAGTGTGCAAAACAAATAAAATAAAAAGCTGCTAGTGATGCTCTTCGGAAAAACCTCTGAGTGAGTTACTTGTTAACTCCTCAGAATGTACTGAGTCAAAGTGCTTAACTCCTCTGCTATACGGAAGTATTGACCTGGAGTTGGTGGATCTTCTCTGCTATACGGAAGTATTGACCCGAAGATTCACCGAGCATGCTCAAATGTTTATCTCCTCTGTTATACGTCGGTATAGACCTGGAGCTCTGAACTATTTGAGTTTCCCAAATTTTAAGTCGCATTGTGTTCAAAAGAATCAATTGCTGACAAGCTCCACTCACAAAAGGATGCAAAAATTGCACAAGTGTCAAAAAGAAGCTAATGCATCGATCAAAATTCCAAATTTGATCCTCGAAATTCAAGCAAAGTCAATCGTATTGCTCAGATATATCCTGATGACAAAACTTGTTCTTTTTACCTAGATGTCTGTGGGGACCGAGTTGTCTGTGCTTCTTCAATCAAACCAAAAAACATGATAAAAGAAGCTGCTGATCTCTTGTTGAAAGGACTAAGGCATGGGTTTAAATGGACAAACATATTTGCAATCCCGCCAATCGATGATTCTCCGGATTCTACTCAAAACATCATGAAAAGTCCATATATCCTTCTTTAGCTTTTACTTTTACTTCTTGCTTTTTCTTTCATTTTATTTTTCCTTGTTTTTATTATTAACTAAGTTAATAAGTTTATTTTTGGAGCGTTGAAATCGTGGGACATTTTCATGGATTTACAAAGAATTTAAAATTCGAGAAAAAAACCAAAAATATTTTAATTTTTGTGTGCTAGCGAACCTGCTAGCGAACCTACAGGTTCGCCAGAACCTCAGGTTCGCCCGGAACCTCTTTGCATCGCCGCCGTGGTTACTTGACTTTTGGTCTTCGGGCGAATCTAAAGTTCGCTGGTGTGTCTTCCAGCGAACCTGTGTCTGTATATATAAGCAGTGACAGCGAAATATCTCACAATTTCGCTGTCACTATTACTGTAGCGGGACTTTTCAAAATCCAACTGACGAAAGTTCGATTCTTACTCTTCAACCGGTTTTTCACACTTAAACTCTTTTATTTTGGTCTGGTATGTCATCGCCTCCATCTTAATCTATGTTTTAAACCATTAATCGAACTTTTAAACCCTTAAATCTGTCGATCTGTGATGTTGTGTAAATCAAATGACTGATTAGGTGTTTTGAGTTAGGAATTTACTTCATAATACCCTCGTTTGATGTTTACATTACCTGTTTGTTGCTTTGTTTGCTTGATAATGGTGATTTGACTGTGATTTCGGCCGTTTTTCATAAACTAGGGTTTCCAGCGAACCTATGTCTTCGTCTGGCGAATCTGAACGAAAGTTCAAAACTTTGAGCGAACCTATGTCGTTATGCCGCCCGCGCATCAACATAGATTCGCCCGACTGTTTCTAGCGAACCTATACATTCGATCGACCAAAATGACTGATTTTTCATGTCAGCGAATCTATAGGTTCTGGTGCCAAATCTCAGGTTCGCTCCTTTAGCGAACCTAATTATCCAGCGAATCTATTAACTGTTTTTTGAAAATCTTCGTTTCTGATCAATCTCCGTTTATTTTTCAGGCACAATGTCTACATTATTCTTCGAAAGAAAGCACAATATGTGTGCTTTACTTGACGAGAATCACGAAAAAGCCAATGGGTATAGAGATTGTATCAAATGGTTGAAGTCGTCTCACATACATCACGCCATTTCTCATTCACCGACAATATACGAGCTGCATGTTCGAGATTTCTGGAGAACTGCAGTGATGAATGTATCTGTACAGCCGTCTCGTAATGTGCCAAGGTTAGCGGTTTTGATCTGGAATTTACTGAGGCTGATCTGGCCAGGATTCTGAGATTAGAGGAGGATGTCGGAGATGAAGTCAGTATGACGGCGAAAGAGGTATATGGGGCATTTCGAACTGCGGGTTATGAGGGTCCGATGCCTGGAGAAAAGAAGATGGAGTTTGTGAAGTCCTATCTGATCCAAGAATGGAGATATATTGCACACGTTTTCATTATGTGCTTGGATCATAGGAAAGGGGGTACTGACGGATTGAATTTGGACTGGGCTCGGGCCATGATGCTGTTTTGTCGGGGGCAAAAGGCTAACCTAGCTAAAGTCATCTACAACTACATGCTGGAGAACATCCATGCAACTAAGGCGGGCAAATGGCTGATGTACCCCAGATTCATTCAGATGATTCTGAATGACAAATTGCCAAATCTGCCGGTAGTTGGTGATGAGCTAAAGATCTGGGAGATGCACTCGAGGATATTCAGAGATTGTAAGTCGGTTCGTGCTAATTGCGTGGGTAGGACTTCGTTTTTGTGGGAAAACATGTACCCGGCTGAAAGATGGGTACAAATACAGAGGATAATGGAGTCTGAAAGGAAACGTGGTGGTGAGAATATTGAGGTGATTGAGAAAAGGATAAAGAAGAGAAAGCCATATGCAAAAGAAAAGGATTATTCGTTTGATCGAGAGGTTGATGAGATACAGGCCGAAATTGATGCGGGTAGGGAAAGACGGACAAAGAGAAAATCTGTTACACCAACTGAAGCGTCAAAGAAGGCAAAGCACGATACTGCGGGTACATCTGCTGAATCTGTTAGTGGACTGAAAGGTGAAATAGACAGTTTAAAGGCTGAGTTGGGGGAACTGAAGAGTAAGTATGAGGAATTGGAGACTCAGGATGCTGAAAAGTCAACAGTTATATTTGAAATGGGGAGGATGATGAAGGATCAGCAGTGCCTGATAGTTAGGATATTCAAGGAGCTAAACAGCATGAAAGAGAAAGATGGGTCAGAACCTGCTATGACTGAAGCTGAACTGAAATCCTTAACGGATGCTGCAAAGTATCCGTTAATGGACGTTGTATTTGGGGATCAGGACAAAGGAAAAGGTAAAGTTGCTGAGGAGGCGTTCGATGAAGAAATGGGTATAGATCTGGATGTGTTTGAGGGGGCTGAAGTGGTTGGTGGATCAAGCGTGAACTTTAGTCTGATAGATGAACCAGAGGTTGACATAGATGCTGACAATGAAGATGACTTAGAGGATGAGCCAGAGAAGTATAAGGTTGAAGAAAAGGGGGTTAGTTATCAGTTTGAGCATATTGAATTAGATAAATCGGAGTGGTTCAAAAAAGAAGAAGAGGTTGTTCCGGAGGTACCTATCTTTCAGAACATCGATGAGCCAAACACCTCTTAGTTAGATAGGCAAGTGATAGCATGGAAGTACAACTGTCTGGTGGACACATATATGATTAAACGAAGGGGTGGGGATATCAGCTATATCAGAAACAGGAAGCATTTTGTCACCTTGCCGAGGTGGGACTTGCGAAGGTTGGCGGAACT
Source organism: Tagetes erecta (assembly GCA_030867185.1). Classification (NCBI taxonomy): domain Eukaryota; kingdom Viridiplantae; phylum Streptophyta; class Magnoliopsida; order Asterales; family Asteraceae; genus Tagetes; species Tagetes erecta. The sequence continues at coordinate 57,366,111 of CM061488.1, forward strand.
TCCTCTGATAGGAAAGGAGGACAGTGGAAGGGCATGTGCATTTGAGGTGACAATCAGAGAGGCTGCAAGGACAAACTTTGTTGATTTTGGGTACCAAAAGCCGAGGAGGATGAGGCAGAAGAAAGACAAGCACTGGGTTTCGTGGAAAGGAAAGATAGTTTTGAAGATTGAAGCGCCGAAGATCATGACAAGGGTGAGGGTTCCGGACACACAGCCACCCAGACTGCAAGATTTCCTCAAATGGTTTTATGACAACAGCACGGGTGAGGCGGTTATCCGACTAAAAGGGGAAGATCGTCCAGAAATCCGATTGTTTGACTTAATGGAGATCTTTTCCTTTTGCGATGAAGATTTAAAAGTTTTGTGTGAGAATAGGATTAAGCACGGGGCTGGAGATGATACTAGAACTGAAGCGAACCTGTTTGTGAAGGTCGCAAACAAAGCCCGGGGTATTCGTGCTGAACTGAGGAGTGTGGACGAAAGATTGAGGAAGACAGATGATCAGAACTTGGAAATGGATGACTTGTCAAAGCAGCTTGATAAAACGATTGAGAAGAGGTTCGAGAAACCAGTGGAGGTTGTAGATTTGGATGTGACTAGCGAGGAGCATGCTGAAAACATACAGGCGGAAACGATCGTTATTGATATGCCTGATACTGATGTCGCCGACGCTGAGTTTGTAGAGTCGATGCTGGTTTTTAGTGAAGATGAGGCCGGATCTGAAGATGTTACAAATCCGTTGGCCGGAATTGAAGAAAGGGCAGGAGCGTACATTGAGAAATTTTGAAGCCGAGAAAAAGACGGAGCTTAAATAGAAGACTTCCCCAGGTGAGGTCCAATCTAGGGGGAGTATTGATAGTCATGTATATGTTGGACTCACCGGTATGTCGGTGTTATATATTTTGTATGTAATTTGTATGTACTTTGTATGCTTTTGTTCTAGCGAACCTAAAGATTCGCCCGTAGCACAGTTTAGTGTTTGTGTTGGTATCGACCGGGCGAACCTGATTGTGCCCGGCGAACCTATGTGGTTCGCTAGATAGATTCGCTGTCAGCGAATCTATCAGCGAACCTAAGTCTGTTATATATTGTAACCTTATCTTGTTGAAATGGAACTTTTGAACTTTTGGCAAAATCTTATCCAAACAAAATCTTACGACTCTTGCAGTGATTGTAACTCTCAAACATCTGATAGTAATGAAGAGACTGCTAAATGTTCTAAAAACGGTTTAAAATCTCATTGCTTTCAGTGTGGAAATATTGATCATACTGTCAAACACTGCCCTGTGATTGTTGAAAATAGTTCAAAGCATAGATCTTTTGGAAAGAGATTGAATAATTTTGTAAATAATTTTTTCAATAAATCATCGACTGTTCAAAGACCCAAGTACACTAAGGCTTGGGTCCCGATTTCAAAAGTCTAATTTGTCTTTCCTTTGTAAATATGTAAATAACTTTTTCATTTTTCTTCCTTGAAAATCCGTGGGTCACTCATTTCTTCGCTCCTTTATTTTATTTTATTTCCTTTTATTCTCCCTTTTATTCTGTATATATATATTAAGAAAATCTGAAAAACAAAAATTTCTTATTAGATAGCTATAATATAGAAATTTTGGGGGAGATATTAAAGATTAACTATTTATAGTTTTTCAAATTTTGCTATTTCAGGATCTCCGTTTTGATTGATGTTGAAGAGACGTTGAAGGAGGTCAGAAGTATTGTGTTTGGGATATGTCAGATAGGCTCAGCCCGAATACAAAGTAAACAGTGATTGTGCAGCCAAACATAACGTTCAAGATCTTGGCCACAAGGATTATCCCCTTGACATGATTGGATTGCACAAAGATACTGGTTCTGTCAAAAATGGGTTGAGAGCGTCAAATCTTTGCCTTGATTTCCCTAAACATCCCATATCACCCTCACCCTATCCCCGAATCGAGTTTCTAGTCTGCAAAACAAATAAAAAGCTGCTAGTGATGCTCTTCGGAAAAACCTCTGAGTGAGTTACTTGTTAACTCCTCAGACAGTATTGAGTCAAAGTGCTTAACTCCTCTGTTATACTGAAGTATTGACCTGGAGTTGGTGGATCTTCTCTGCTATACGGAAGTATTGACCTGAAGATTCACCGAGCATGCTCAAATGTTTATCTCCTCTGTTATACGTCGGTATAGACCTGGAGCTCTGAACTATTTGAGTTTCCCAAATAATAAGTCGCATTGTGTTCAAAAGAATCAATTGCTGACAAGCTCCACTAACAAAAAGATGCAAAAATTGCACAGTGTCAAAAGAAGCTATTGCATCGATCAATATTCAAAATTTGATCTTCGAAATTCAAGCAAAGTCAATCGTATTGCTCAGATATATCCTGATGACAGAACTTGTTCTTTTTACCTAGATGTCTGTGGGGACAGAGTTGTCTGAGTTTCTTCAATCAAACCAAAAGAACATGATAAAAGAAGCTGCTGATTTCTTGTTGAAAGGACTAAGGCATGGGTTTAAATGGACAAACATATCTGCAATCCCACCAATCTATGATTCTCCGGATTCTGCTCGAAAAACGTCAAGAAAACTATATATATCCTACTTTAGTTTTAATTTTCGTTTTAGTTTCACTTATTCTTATTTTTCATTTTATTTTCTTTTTATTCTCTTTTTTTATTCTATCTTTTATCTTTTATTTTTGAGCTATGAAATTGTGGGGCGTTTCAAGGATTCTCAAAGGAAATCAAAATTATCAAAAACCAAAAATATTTTAATTTCTTCAATCCAGCGTACCAACAGCGAATCTACAGGCTCGCCCGAACCTGGTTTAAGTCTTTTAGACTTTCTTCTGACCTAATGTTCCGAGCGAACCTGAGATTTGCCTCGTTGTCTTTCAGCGAACCATGGGCTTTGTATATATGTTGTTCTGCGAAACCATTTAACATATTCGCTTGCACTGTAACCGGTTCATTTCAAAATTTTCAAGTTCGAATCTCGCTTAAGGCTTTTCATTACAAATTGAATTGTTTTAATTCCTCCAGGTATGTAAACGCAAGTGCATTTGAGGTTGCGATTGGAAGGGCTGCAGAAGATAACTTCACAGAATCTGGGTATCAAAAGCCGATAAGAAAGAGGTCTGAATGAGACAAACACTGGGTGTCATGGAAAGGGAAAGGTGGTGCTGAAGTTGGCTGCACCTAAGATTTTGAACATAGTCAGGGTCCCAGATATTCAGCCACAAAGATTGCAAGAGTTTGTGAAGTGGTTCTATGATAACAGCACTAGTGAGGCGATAATCAGGTTAAAGGGTGAAGATCGTCCAGAAATCAGATTGTTTGACCCAATGGAGATCTTCTCCTTTTTGTGATGAAGACTTGAAGGTTTTATGTGAGGCTGATATAAAGCACGGGGCTGGAGATGACACTAGGACTGAAGCGAACTTGTTCGTGAAAGTCGCTAACAAAGCTCGGGGTATTCGTGCTGAACTGAGGAGTGTGAACGAAAGACTGAGGATGACTGATGATCAGCAAATGGAAATGGATGACTTATCTAAACAGCTTGATCAAACTATCGAGAAGAGGTTCGAGAAACCAGTAGAATTTGTTGATTTGGATGTGACTGGCGAGGAGCATACTGAAAACATACAGGCGGAAACGATCGTTATTGATATGCCTGATACTGATGTCGCCGACGCTGAGTTTGTAGAGTCGATGCTGGTTTTTAGTGAAGATGAGGCCGGATCTGAAGATGTTACAAATCCGTTGGCCGGAATTGAAGAAAGGGCAGGAGCGTACATTGAGAACTTTTGAAGCCGAGAAAAAGGCGGAGCTTAAATAGAAGACTTCCCCAGGTGAGGTCCAACCTAGGGGGAGTATTGATAGTCATGTATAGGTTGGACTCACCGGTATGTCGGTGTTATATATTTTGTATGTAATTTGTATGTACTTTGTATGCTTTTGTTCTAGCGAACCTATAGATTCGCCCGTAGCACAGTTTAGTGTTTGTGTTGGTATCGACCGGGCGAACCTGATTGTGCCCGGCGAACCTATGTGGTTCGCTAGATAGATTCGCTGTTAGCGAATCTATCAGCGAACCTAAGTCTGTTATATATTGTAACCTTATCTTGTTGAAATGGAACTTTTGAACTTTTGGCAAAATCTTATCCAAACAATTGTGTCGTGTGTGTGTTTACTAGAGGTGCTAGGAGCATATATTATTCATCTTTGTAGCGTATTTACCTCCGGTTGTGTGGTTTTAATCTCGTTATTGGTTGTTGGGTTATATTGCACTTTGTTTGTTTGAGTCAAGAGTGTTTGTTGTTAAACAAGTCATTATAGCACTGAAATCATGATCCTTATGAACCAACAGGCCCAACCGTCTATGCCAAAGCTGACTCTCATCATTTGATGCATGAGCAATGAGACAAGTAGTTTCAGTTTCAGCATCAATCTGCGACATATCAAGTTTGTATACATCACGATCTCTTGGAGCTTTAACCACCACCCATTCATTGTCAATCTTGAAACCTGGTTTGAGTATGTAACAAAAAGAATCATCAAATTATGTTGAATAAGATTTGTCACAAATTTGAGATACACTTAGCAAATTAAAGTTCAACTGTGCACAGTAGTTGACTTTATCAAAGCTAATAACCCCATTTGACACGGTTCCTTCTCCAGTAATTTTACCACCCGCATCTCCTCCAAATGCAACATGTGTACCATTCTTTAGCTTAATATCTTGAAGCAAGGCATGGTTGCCTGTCATATGCCGGCTACACCCACTATCAACAAACCATGAGTTGATAGGTCTTCGAGGGCGTACCTGCATTTCAACAATTACCTAGTTAGTTTGGTCAACCCAGGCCCACATGGTCTTGGGTTTTCCGAATCTATCTGTAACAGTAACTTGTTGATAATGAAGATTTTGAAAATTTGTTTCATTCGAGAGATTTGGTTGAAAACTGTTTCGCCCAACGGCTTGATTTGATTGCTTTCTTCTTAAAGCAATGGACCTTTCCTCTAATTTAGGATCAAGATTATTTTCAAATTTCTGATTTCTCACCATCAAAGCTCTTGGCTTAAAACCGTTAACCTGCACATTTCTTGATGAAAAGTCATTAAAACAAGAATTGTTTCGTTTGAAAGTTCTCAAATCAGGAGAATGACTTTGGTTAAATTTTTGAAAACCAAAAGATTGATTTCTTTGAAAATTTGGAAACATTTCTCTTGATGAGTTTTTCCGAAAGAAACAATCTTTTGTGTCATGATTTCTTCTTTCACAAATATCACAGAATTTGTTATAAAAACATTCCTCAGAAGAATGATTTCTTTTGTCACAGTAACTGCAGTACCTGTTAAAGAAACATTCAGCAGTGACATGATTATAACGATCATAAATCTCACAATGTTTCTTGCTAATCCTAAAGAGCCGATTGTTAACTTTTGATGTTGAACCCACTCGTGATTCATTATCAGTTTTGTTCGGTTTTAAGTTAACTTGATTCTTTTGTGGAGATTTTGATTGTGACTGTGACTGTTTGTGATCAAGTTTCGATTTCTTGGGAACTTGGTTCGATTTTAAACCATCTTGTTTGGTTACTTTTTTGGTTCAATTCTTTTATCATTGACAGCGGAAGTCTTAGGACCTGAACCTGTTTTCAGACCAGAGTTAGATTTGATTGAAGAATTGATTTGGTTACCATAAGACCCGTTCATATCGAATGTTCCTGCAGACACAAACTTGATTGTTTTACCTTTTGACACTTTCTTTTTCACAGGTTTGACATTGTCAATTTTAACAATTTGAGCTTTGGATTTGTCATTCGATTTTATGACACTTTTACCTTTTGACTGTTTTGTTTCAGATTGATTGACTGTTAATTTCGATTTCTACACCTTTCCATTTGTAATTTCAGCCTTTTTCACTTCTTTCTTCTTGATCAGTTGATCAGCAACTTTCGCCTTCTATTCATTCTTCCACCTGATGTATTCAGGATCATTGTATCCTGAAAATTCAGCTTCATCCTTCACCTTTTCTTCTGGCTTGGGATTCAGTTCAAGATATTCAACAAGTTGAATCAGAACAGGCTCAGATTTGTTGCTAGCTTCATCATCAGCTTCAACTGTCACGACATCATCTTCTTTCAAACTTTCAATCAACACTTCAGATCCTTCGGATTCGGATTTACTTCTTTGAATTTATTTGAATTTTCGTTCATTTTCAGGTGAATGATCAAATTCATTGAAGTTTTCAGGTAAAGTTTGTGTGATTGATTTAGGCATTGGTTCATGATTAAAACCCAATCCTAGTTTGCTTTTGTTACCTCTTTCACTTATAAGTTGTTTAACCATTGTTTTACAACTCTTTACCTTTGTTAATTCAACCTGAGTGACTGCATGAGAAACCTTTTCTTGTTCGAAATTCTTTTTCATTTCTTCAAGTTGTTTGGTTACAAGTTCCAATTCCTTTAAGGTTTTGTTCCATGAATCTTTAAGTGACAATATCTTCTCATCAGAAATTTTGTGATCAATTTTAAGTTGTTCATGAATTTTTTCATGTTTGCTTAATTTATCACCAATTTTAAAAGAATGAATACGATAATGTTCTACTTGTTGAATGCATTGGTCAGAACATAACCTACCTTTAACATCATCAGGCAAAGGAACATAGTTAGGGGGTAATTCAGTACTAACCTTAGGTTGTTCAGCAGATGATGAAGACTCATTGGATGTAGCCATAAGCGCAACTTCTGGTTCAGATTCTTCAACAGGATCTGCCTTTGCACTCCAGTCATACTCTTCAGAATCTTCACTGACATCATCAGTCACTTTACCATCCCCTTCTTCAGACCAATCTTCCTCAATTTCACATACTAACGCCAAACTGGAAGTGAGATCAGATGTAAACTGTTCCGCATAAGCACTCTAGTCATATCCATCTTTCACACTAACCACCAGTGCTTTGGTCTGATCTTCTGGCTTCTTGCCTTCATCTTTCAGTTCTGGCATTGGAAGACTTTGATATGGTTTCTGCATGAAACGTTGATTCCTATGTAGATAGCTTGAAGACTGTTGCGAGCTTTGACCTTGACCTTGATTCTGTCCACTTGAACCATCTTGATCATTGTAATTCTGATTCTTAGGAGCCTTGCATTCCCTAGAAAAATGACCATAGCAGTTACAGTTGAAACATCTGGCCTTTGATTTGTCAAAACCAACTGTCTTGTTTGCATGTGGCTTGTAGCTTCGGTTAACATATGCATGTTTCTGAGTTCGATATGCAACCATCACCATTTGCCAATTCAAATCCATTTCTTCAACGTCATCAGGATCCATTTCAAAAAGATCTTGAAGTACGACATCCATCTGAGACAAATGACTTCCTTGATAAGCTTGAAAACTTGCCATGAAAGCAGTAAAAGCAGTCTTAGTCTCATCATCTTGTAACAAGATGTTCATCACATCTTTTACTTTTGCTTGAACAGTAGAACTTTGATTTTCTGATTGAGTTTTCACATTCTGACTTTGAACTTGAGCTCTTGGTGGAGATTGAGGTTGAGAATAAGTTGGTGAGTTTGGAATGTATGACGAATCAGTATAAAAGCTTGCACCAACAAATAAATCACCCTCATCATCACTTTTTGTAGTATCTTGTGCAAGAAAAGCATTCTCCACTGTGTTTGACGGATTCACAACGAACTTGTACTGAGCATGTGAACCTGATCTGTCAGTATTTCTGGAAATTTCATCAATCTCAACTTCTTTTATCTTTGCAATGAGCAGATCTAAGTCCATTGGAAACTTTTCAGTATGCTTCAGTAGAGTCACAGTTTGTTTCCATGAAGATGGAAGAGCACACAACAATCTATCATCCAAATCTTGAAGATCTGTCTTTGCACCAACATTTGTCATTTCAGTAGTCAGATGAACAAATCTATTCATCATCTGGTGCACAGATTCTCCAGCAATATGTTCAAATAACTCCAATTGTCTCTTTAATTTCTGCTTCTTGAGCCTTCTCAATTGTTCTCCTCCTTCACAGATTGATTTCAATGCTTTGAACAGTGTGTAGCCAGTTTGATAAGCATCCAACCTCGACAACACTTGAAGTGGCAATCCCTTACACATCAAAGAGTAAGCCTTACTGTCATTCTTGACCTTTCGTAAGTCTTCAGCTGATAGATTATCTTCTGGATAAGGTTCAGTAGAGTCTTTGGTGTAGGTACTTACACTACCAGGAGCAGTTTGTGTAGGAATGTGAGGACCTTTATCAATTGACTTCCAGAGATCATTGTCAATAGAGCATAGATGATGCATTAGTCTGATCGTCCAGTTCTTAAAATCTGCACGATTAACCAATCTAGGAACACGGTTATCAGAATCATCATTAGGTGCCATTTTTAAAAAAAAAATTAAACAAAATATTTTTGTGTTTTTGATGATTTTTGAAAAGAAAAGAATTAAAATTTAAACTAAAAGCAAGTAAATAAAGACAAGACTGGTGAACAGTAAAAACTTCACACGGCTGAAATCTTGACCCGGCTTGGAACTTGACACGGCAAAAAGGTTTACCCGACTGAACAGTTGTCGAAAATATCACCCGTCTTGACGTGACACGGCTGAGATATAGTGACCCGGCTGAACAGTAGTTGATCACACGGCAGAAAATACCAATTGATAGGTTCAAATGGATCGATATCGCTCAATGATCAGAATGATTCACGTACACAAAACACAGTTCAATCAGCAACACAATTCATTACTAATAATTCTCTTTGTATTGATGATCAAAGCATAAAAGTTGTAGTACAAAATGTGCAGGAGAATGTAAGAACACACACACTAATTCTCTCTCTAAGCGTGTAATTGTGATCTAGACTCTCTCACTAACATTCTCTCACAACATGCTTTATGCAACAATACATTTAGGGAAAATACAAAATTAACCCTAAACTATACAAAATGTATAAACAAAGTACAAAGTAAATCTTTAACTAGAAACGAGCCCTAACACTAATCGCTACACAAGAAGAGATTTGTGTTATTCGAGTTGGTTTTTATTTCTTTCAAAGACTTAAAACAGAAACTCCGAAATTGATATAAACCCTAGAAAACTAAATCTATACAATCGATCCAGAAATTGATAGCATTCAATAACTAAGCATAAACCTTTTGATAAGCACAAGATACATAGCTTTTTATACATACTTGATTACATATGAATTTGATCAAAGAGGTGAAGAACAAATATCGGCTGTTTTGTGACATCCCGCTCGGCGGCGGAAACACCAGGCTGTCAAGTAAATTGGACATTAATAGTACAAAGCACATGGCACACTAAAAGCATATTTTAATATCATTATAGCACTAATTGTTGTGACATAAATGAGAAATAAATAGCAATAAAACAGAAGTAAAAGCCAACAATTAATAGTGTTTAATTCCGATTTATTCTAGGTCCAATAAGCATCCTAAATGTCTCGAAAGCATAAACGCTCAACTTCACCTGAAATGTGTAAAAATAAAGTTAGCTATTTAAAGCTAGTGAGTAAACCACAGTTGATAAATAATAGTATAGAAAATCCGAGATCACCATAATATGTTGCGCAACCTTATATGCATAGCTATTTCATCATATTACTAATAATTCTCTTGTATTGATGATCAAAGCATAAAAGTTGTAGTACAAATGTGCAGGAGAATACAAATCACACACACAATTCTCTCTCTAGCGTGTAATTGTGATCTAGACTCTCTCTCTAACATTCTCTCACAACATGCTTTATGCATCAACACATTAGGAAAAATACAAAATTAACCCTAAACTATACAAACATGTATAAAATAAGTACAAAGTAAATCTTAACTAGAAACGAGCCCTAACAAAATAAATAAAAAAATAAAAATAAGATTCTAGCCATGATTCTTATAATGGGATTCATCATACGATAGTGTTTAGATTCACCATTTGGGTATATAACAGATGATGAGGTATAACAGTCAATTTAAAGTCTAGAGTTCTAAGTTCATTAGTGGGTTAGAAAAGAATCCCATCTTATATAATTACATGTGTCGCGTGACTTCAGTATCGTCATAACCTATATGGTTTCCTGTACTAGGACACTCACATGTTAGAATAGCTAGGTTAAAGTTTTTTTTTTGTTACCTGGCAACTAAAACAATTTTGATTAAGGAAGCTAATTACGTTTAATATGGAACTTCTTGAATAACGGAGCTTCTAAGAAGGGACGACAGACGTTCATAGTGTGAAATGATAATGAGAGTATCAAATATTGTGTTTCTTGGAAAATACAAAGGTGTATTAGGAATGAAAACAAAATGGGAAGTGGTTATCCTGGATCGTAATGGATAAAGCTCCCTCAGAACATTAGTTGGTAGTGGCGGTTCATTTTTGACGATGGTATTCATCATGTGATTCCATAGAGTTGTGAAATATATTCGAAATCATAATATATATATATATATATATATATATATATATATATATATATATATATATGTGTGAGTCAGTTACATAACATGTGGTTTTTTTTAATGTGTTTATGCATATAGTAGTTTACCTTATGAATGTGGGGCTAACTAGAGTTCCTAAAAATCAAGTGTTTTGTAACAGTATGAGATTGATATTTTTGAGTTTCTCGGGTTAATTACTGCTTTGGTTTCAGGTCCACCCCCAACGTACTATTAGTGTTTATATATAGGGTGTACCGCAGCTAACCCACCACACCACCAGCCTCTTGAAGGCGTACCTGTCACGTACTAAAGTTCTTGCCTGCTTTACTAAGTCATTCAAAAGGTTGGGGTAAAGGAATATATATTAAGTGAGATGGTCACGTTATAATGTACACTGTAACATCAGTTATGTATTAAAATTTTATGTGGTTCGAATCTGAATGTTCACTGACCTGAGACTTTGAGAACGCTTAACTTGTTTTTGTTACGCGAATAATCAGGTAGAGGAGTTTGAATATATATTAAGATGGACAAAATATAGATAATGTTTTTAAATTAAATGTTCTTGAGAAAAAAAAGTTAGACCCAAAACGTGTTTTTACAATAGTGGAGATGTAGCTTAGGTGTGAGAATTAACATTTACGAGAGCGTTGGATCAAGACGAGTCATCCAACTAGATCGGAACGTACACATACCACACGTGTGGTTCGTTGGTGCATCGTTAGTAGTAGGAACATCATGAGTCAGAATTATTTTTGGGTAACTTATTATCAGAAACAACTTGAAGTTCTGTTTATCTTGAAGAATTGAGAATAAAGTACGATTAGGTGAAGTCTTCTAGACCGAGCCTGGTATGTTACGAGGTTTTTACATGAATATTTAAGCGATATGGATTTATTCACAAGAAGTAATTTTAAATGGGAAATATTACGCAGTTGGTTTTTTTTTCATACCAACAAAATGTTTTTTTTTTTTGAATAAGTTGTTAGATTTATGAGACTCCTCCATGGAATCTTAAAAATTATAGAATTTGTTTAACAACCATTTGCAGAAACAATGATGTTATGATATTACTGGTGTGCTAAAAGGTTATAGTCCACAGATCATAATTTATAACTTTATGAGTTAAGTAAGGTAAATGTTTCAACTAGACGATTCAGATTGTTCTTATTTATGTGTCATCAAGGAAAGATTTCAATTATCTTTAATTTAGGTGTATAAGGTAAAGTGTATGTAGTTTAAAGATAGACTTATGATATGCCATCAAAGGTTGCATTTTAACTGTCTACCCTCCATAGATGGATTTTACGGGTTCAGTCAAGGATAGACTTGATATCGGTGCGTTATTTAAAGATGGATGTTTGTTTCAGATGAATTTATATTGATTGACTCATTACTTTTGTGTTTCTTTTTTTTTTTGGGTATTACCCACATGGCAGAGTTTTCCAGGATCATCATGTACCTGTAAATTCACCATTACGTTGCGCACCCGTAATCGTCAATTTACCTTACACAATCACCCAAGTTTGTCTCCCACGGGTACATTAATATTACGTTTAGTTATGTTCTTTGATTTACATTCATCCGTGTGGCTTTGCTATCCCAGATCAAGTATTGAAGGTGTATAAGTGTATGATAAACTTATAAGTAGGAGACAACTATACTAGATGTATAGGACACTAACAGGCTATCAGTGTGATGTATCAATGGGTCGCATGTATCAGGTATGGTGTAAGTTTATACTAAGTGTAAGACTACTAGTCTAAACACAATCTGAGTGTACAATGTGCATAATTAGCGGTAATATCAAATCAAGTAGATAGCACGTTGTGGATCACACAATAAGTGACATGTTACAACTAACAATATGTCTCATATAAGGGAAATGTTAAAGCATACGAATGTGTCATATAATAAGTGACGTGTAATAGCACATGGTAGGTCGCATAACTATCAAGTCAAGACCTCTATGAATGAGTATCTGGACAGAAATCCAGTCCCGGTGTTCAAGTACCCCTATACATTAGGCGTCGGTCTCAGCCGGTTGGTTGCCATAATGAGGTAGATAATTCAAAAGTGTGTTGTTTAGGCTCCGTATGAAATCAGTTTGTTACCATAATGTTGCAAGTTTCAAGTTATAATGAAATGTAAACATTTCTCAACTAAAGCCCCAAAAGAAAAGAAAAAAAAATTGGCCTAAAAACGGAATAACTTTTGAACAAAGTCGTGATTAGCCAAGTCTCATGCATATTTCAATGAACAATTCATAAGCTAGCAAATGCATTATCTAGTTCAAGCTTCACTAAAGAGCAAGTCCCTAAAAAATATACGTGTCTCATTAAATGAGAAAATCTAATACAGAGTTAATGTTTTAAAAGTTTGCAGAAGCGTAATCGAAATGTAATGTCAAAATATTAAATGGAACTAAATGCGCAAACACGCGCCCAACATAAGAAACATAGTTTAAATATTTGTTAAAACCAACATAGTTTTTACATGCAAGAAAGTGTTTAAATGAAATGTTGTGACTCCATGCCATGTCCTAAGTGCGTTGAACCTCAATGACCTGTAAAAGTGAAAGGATAACAAGTGTCAACACGACGGTTGGTGAGTTCACATAGTAAGTAGGAAATCAAGTAGTTCAGTTGTAAGCAGAAATATAAATTAAGCATGTCATTGTAGGTAGCTAGTCTACAGCACATGTCCTTAGAGGCGTATGTATCTGACCGAAGCTAACGTATGTACACATTAAGTGCATTTTGCCCGTTCGTACATCCCAGCAGGATGCACTGTAAGTATGTTAGGTCATTCAACACCCGTTCGACAGGTCCTTCTGTCGTGCTAGCGTTACTAGCCCGGGTGGGGTTTCTCAAACCCAGTAGTACTACTCAAAATTTCCCCGCTATTTCACAAATATTAACGGTCAACTAGGTATCCATGAGGTCTTTCATGAACAAAATAAAAGTTGCTCTAATCCAGACATGCGACATACAGAATTTTTAAATCCGTAAAAGTAATCGTTCGCGTTCTCAGCCCATAAAAGGGTGAAATAGTAAAAGTACGGTTCAGTGAACTCACCTTCGGGTGCACAGCTACAAGCATCAGCAAGGTAAAAGCAACACAACATTCCTACTACATGATAAGTCCATAAGTGTGTGTTTGTGCAGGTATGTAAAACCCTAAGCATCCAAGCAATTCAATTGTTTACTTGTGATTTGAAAAGTTTGCATTTTGACCAACCTTGACCAAAGTTTAGTTTTGTTGACCCGAGTTGACCCAACGATCACATGGTGATTAATTAAGTGTAGTTATGTTCGGTTAGGTTTAGTTGTTCACCTTAAGTTCATAAATCACATTACAAGACACATATGCAACGAAACCAAATTCGATTTCTATTAAAGTTTCCTTTATAGGAAAGATGCGTTCTAAGACATGTTCTCACTACACAAACTCGTTAATAGATGTACATTCTTAACTACATATGTTTCATGCACACACATAACTTCTTACATGTCATAATCATAGCATGTATATATATTTGCATATAACCTTTCTACTTTGAGTAAAACATATCATACAAGGCTACTTTCAACATAAGCATAGTTCATAACATGTTATTGCATCTCTAATAACATAGTAACATCATCTCATGGCATGCTAGTCGTCTAAACTCAAAACACAAATCATACTTTCAATAAAGTTTCCATTAATGGAAATCGGCATAGCTAAAATATATTACTATCAAACCACACATGTAAACCACATACACTAACTCAATTATTAGTTTTAGCATGCATATCTTTCAACAACCATGACCCGTATACAAATCTTTAACATCTTTGTAATCAAAGTTAGTATTAATATCCACTCTCTAAAACAAGCATACATATCACTTTTGAACCATGAATAAAAACTATATAACATACTTGCAACCTCATGTACCCATGATCATGTTTAAAACATATGTCTAGCAATCATCACATTACATATAATCATGATTCAAGTCAACAGTCATCATAATACATATAAACAAGCATGTTAGTATTACTTTCAATCCATCATGACATCCAACTTACAAGTTGCACAAATGATATAGGTGAAACATATTGCAAGTCCATTTTCAGATTTTTCAGCTTTGTTAACCGTTTTTATGTTGTACAGAAAAGCAACCCAAACTAACATGTACAAGTCCCAAATTAAAAATATAGTTTCAATACTTTCTTAAGATCATTTCTTATTTGTTGAACTTTACTTGAAACCCAAATCCACTATTTATTAAAAATACATCTTTACATAAAGGTTAGAAAAGCACCTGATTGCACACTATAAAGTTTTATAACATTTGGACGACCATACAGTGGAATAAAAATACAATTCTTATTAATATAGAAAGCTAAGACCTTAAGGTTTATTTTGGTGTAAAACTCATCCAAGAATACGTTGTAATTATAAAGTTATGACCTTTTTAAGTTGACCCATTTTGTGCCCTGTTTTTAGATTTGACATCTGTTTTCGTAAAATCAAAAAGTCTAACTTATTCTTCTCTAAAAATTCATTGGTTTAGTTTTCCGGAAACTAGACTCTTTAAACTACAATCTAGGCTCAAGAATGACCCACTTTGGTTCGGTTTTCAACAAGTTATGGTCCATGTAAAATCAGGTTACGAATCTGCCAAAATTCTGTCATCACCGGTTTTGTCAAAAACATGATTAAAACAATATGATTAGTATCCAAGTTTCATTCTAATTATCATACAAGTTCATATCTACAAACATTCAACCGTGATCATACTTAGAAATTCATGTTATTACACATTCATATTCACACTACTTTCTCAAAAACGAAAGTATGAATGTTTCTATTATTTCATGGATTCTAGTGATTACAATTCCATCAAAACACCAAACAAACCAATTATCAATCCCCAATTGCACATAAAGATTATCAATTGAAGAACTTGGATGAACTAGGGTTTTTAGAAACCTAATTTTCGCAAGATATATAGAAGATTAGGATTAATACTTACTTGTAAAGTCTCTAGAACTCCAAATAGCAAAAAAAATCACCACCAATTTGATCAAAACCCAAGAAAATCAACAAGATTGTGTGTAAACCATGTAGTGGCCACAAATTTTAGGGTTAGGATATGGTGTATGTTTTTTTTGTTACATATGGGTTTAGGTTTTTAATTTTTTTTGCTAAGTAAAACTTAATTTGGTTAAAGGGTGGGTTTTGGATCACCCATGGATCACCTAGATGACCCATGGACCACCTATTATTTGAATTCTATAAAAAAACACAAGAAAAGTCATTCTCTAGATATTTTATAAAAACTCCTTGTTTTATAAAATTTTTCAAATATGATAAAACATTAAAACTGGTAAAATATGTGATTTCTTGAAAGTTCACGAAATTAAACATGTGAGTCACATAATATATAAATTCGCTAAATTTATATTTATTTAGCTGTTCGGATTATTATTTTATTAATTTACCAACATTCGAGTATTAACTCGCGTGATCCTCGGATTGTCGTTACATGTAACTTTTTACGTAACAAGTAGCACATTTAATTCAACTAACTAAATGTAGAGCATAATTGCATTAATGGAATTAGCGTGATTTAGTTAACGGAGTTAATCCGAAATTCTCGGGTGTCACATCATCCCCTTGTTGAAAGAATTTTCGTCCCGAAAATTGGAAACGGATGGTAAAAGGGTTTGAAGTGAAAAGAAAATTTTTCCTGAGTTGTTACATCATCTCCTTCTTGAAAGAAATTTCGTCCCGAAATTTAACCAACAGTGTTAGTGTTAGACCCGTTAAGGATGTTTGTACATTATTTGATTTTTCACACTCCTACACATACTCCGGTCCATTCGTTAAGTTCTAGCAACTTTGATTACAGTTATCTTACTGTGTTTGAGTGTTTGAATTCTTTTTCTTTAATTTCAACGATTTTCCCGTGAAACACTGTTGTTCATCGATTGGGACGACGTGTCTTCTATTACGTAAGAGTTTGATTAGTCTGAAGACATCAGAAACGTTGTGTACCATGTTTATCTCTTCTAGTTGATCTAGTCGATAAGCTACAAGACCAATCCTCTACAGGATTTTAGATGGTCTAATGTATCATGGGTTTGATGGGATTCCAAAGTTTTTGGATGGGATTTATAAATAGCGATTTCCATATTGTATGTTTTGGGGATTTAGATTAATGAGTTTCATGTTGTTATTTGGCTACCGAGGACCGAGTCGTAACTAAAGGGTTCATATAGTGATATAGATCGTTAAACTGAGACAACTTGTGTACGAGGTAAAGAGGAAATAAACTATCCACCATGTGTAGGTGCTTTGCTTTATTAAAAAGAGTGTTGTCAAAACATGAACATCAGGAATGTCATAGAAACCCTATGAATAAATGAACAATGAAACTACTTATATGTTCAGAAGTAATGTTTAAAACAAAAATGAACAATAAGTTTAATAATTATATCTATCTTCGATAATTGTAGAATTATTTGTGATTGAGAAGGAAAACGGTTATATGACATAGAAACATTTTATCAAAGTTTACATATTGAAGTGTTGTTAAGACAAGAGGGTCATTGTTAAATGAGGTGTTTCTAATCCTTTGGAGTATAATGCATGTTATTGGATATCGTAAGGTTTTGCAGTACTAAGTACCTAGTTATGTTAGACTCATATTTCTGAATCCGTCTGAATTATAATTCCTCCAACAATAGCCGAAAACAGGTGTTCTTAAGGGCACCTGTAACACCAACAAATTAATGCAGCGGAAAAAACGTACCAGAAAATTTCTTGCTTTATAAAACATTCATAAACGTTTGAAAACCATTTTATACTACATTTCCAGAGTTACGTCTTTCATTTTTTTTTAACATGCATTAAAACACGACGTCTAAACACTACATGACCACGGGTACAATCCAAGTCCTAACTCGATCTTCAAGCATTCCTCATTTCGTAAGAGGGAGACCCTAAGTACATGCGGTCACCATATAATCATGTCATTAGTTAAACAAGCGGCTTCATACATTATTTGAATAGTAAAGAAATAGCATCTAAAGAACACTCCATGATTGTGTTAACTTGTCTCTACAAGTTCGGATCCATTCTGGTTACTAACTTGAACCCGAGTCCCATATTCTAACTTTTACCTCTCATGCGCTCCTCCTTAGTATACCTGCACTTTCATTGCCCATGACATAATGGTACTATTAACAACATTATAATACATGCATACATATCATTCCCATGATTGTAATATCATGACACAACCATTACATACTCAACCATTTCATACATACGTGTTTATAGGTGACTAACGTTCTTGCTCATATTATATTTGTAATTGTGGGTTCCATAAAAAGTTAGAAATAATGACTTATATAAACAAAATGGAAATATGTGCAGAACATGGCCATGTGTCAAGTAACATGGCCATGTTACTAAAAAAATGGCTTTTCAGGCACTACATGGCCATGTTGCAACCAGACATGGCCATGTCAAAAGCTAAACATCAAAAACTTCACTTGTTTCTTGAGTTTTCCACCAATATCGCATTGCGGCCATCAAAAGCTATAAAAATCCACTTAGGTCACATTTAAATGACCATTCGTATCATATTTACAATCAAAAATATATTTCTTGAGCTTTCCACCAATATTATCTTGTGGCCATAAAAGAAAACTAGATTATTCCAACTACTTACATTGTTGTATTTACTATACTTGTTCACTAACAACATCCATTCCCTTGACTTACAATAATTTAACAATTCATTCTAATTCTCATTCTACATTTTGCATAAACATGACTTAACAATCCAAGAGTTGGGTTCATAAGTCACTTACCTCGAGTTTTCCAAGTCCTTGCTTGTTTCCTTGCCCCCGATAGCCCCTTTAAAGCTTGAGTCCATCTTGACATGACTCATATCCTTTCATGCCATCACATTCACAACTATATTAGCGTACATGCTCATTCATAACAATATACATTTCCAATTCCTATGTCAAGTAGACTTCATTGTTTAATCACTAACATGTATAAGACATAAACTAACAATCACGTCGTTTGTAATTCAAGCAATTCAATTTGCTATCACATATGATGCAACATAAACAATCTAACATTATCACATCATCTCTCTAATCTTACTATCATATTAGGAACATATGTCAACATTGACACACTAGACTATATTAATTACACCATAGGCATCACATCCACATGCTATAGAGCACATAAAACCTTGTGATCACTTAGGTACGTACACACACATATTCTCATGCATCATAGTGCAGCGTTCGCTATTCAATACAACCAATTATACACATTCCACCCGTTTGACCCGTTTGTGTATCTACTCGTACAACCCATTTTCAAGTATCTTAGATACTCCCAATACATCCCATATAGGTGCACATAATCAAATATGACCAACCATTCTTGTTTAAATAAAATATGTTCAAACATCTACTTTTATTTATGTTAAGAAAACTTGCTTTGGTGCAGTACCTTTCTGCATAGCTGTACTAATCAACTCTATTGACCAACTTACAATTTTATTTAGCCTTTCATGTTCAAATATGAATTGTAGTAGACTCAAAGAGCTTTTCATCCATATATAGAACTCCTTCACCGGATTTTTCTGTGATTTTATATGATTTTTACAATAACAGGACATAAGCTAATTTAAGTCCAATAAGCATGCTATTTTTTTCCGACTAGCAACTTTTATACATTATTTTGATTAACTTCCGATTTGAATTACCTTCTTATGTTCAACTATGAAACGTAACATATTAAAAAGACTTTCAAAGCAAATATAATACACCTCGTTCGAGGATAACCAATTACATCCTTTATTACATTCCATTCATGTTTGTCAAGTTTTAACATCCAATCTTTACATGCTATCTTCATCTATGCATTTCATCAAACACTTGGTGTGCATACAACCATCTAAACATAATACACAAGTCATTCATGCCTAACTTTCCAAGTTTATGTCCTTAAGTATAAGATCAAGCATAGCAACTATATCAAAATCTTGTAATCTAGTCATCAATCTAACCAAAAATGATCATGGGTTATACCTATTATCCCTTACTCCAAGTCTATCATTCGACATACTAATTTCATGAGATTAACATACAATCATCAATTATAAGCACAATTCCTACTAAAATTCACATTATATGCTAAGATTCATCCCTAAGCACTAACTAATTTCATTCATACACCATACATTAAGTCTCTAGCCAATACACATCATCAAAAGAAATTCTTTCACTTACCTCATGTATGAAAATTACTAGATGATCACATTTCTTCAATCATGCAAGACTCAAACCTTCATTCCAATGTTCAATTTTGACAAGTTTATGAGTTTCTCATGAAACCCCTTTCTTCCTGATCAACATCGAAGAGAGAGAGAGAGAGAGAGAGATAGAGATTGGAACTATGTCAAATGACCCCCTATAAAATCTCTCCTTTCATATCAACTTTCAAATTAACAAGTTTAACCCCTCAACTTTAGACATGATTTTCTTTTAAATCCATGCAAACAACTAATGTCATTTATAGTATAATTTTATCACCACAACACATATTAAAAGACATATAATGTTATAACGTAACATATAAATATCAACTTTCGATTTTGGGGCGTTACAAGTCTACCCCCCTTAATGAAGGTTTCGTCCCCAAAACCTTTTTCATTCTCTCATCCATATTTACTCTTACATACAGTTGTTTATTCATTCCTATGTCAAGTTAGAAAACATACTTTGGTTTGTGTGAAACTGCTTACCTTATAAAAACAATGCACATCTCGAGTCCCTAGGCATTATTCATCTTTGGGAACTCATGTCATTCTATTAAATCTTTTATTGATGTATTTTACTAAATTAATTGTAGACCTTACTATTTTTATTTATTCTTCCAGTTCCTTCAAAATACATACTATAACACGTGAACCTACTAATGGCATATACAAATGTTTTACACGTGAACAAGCAAAATTGTATATTTTGTTCATTTTCCTATATTATCAAAAGAAATTACAAGCAACTACCAAACATTATGAAAATCATTACCATATTCCAACTTTCCAACCACATATGGTTTTCTATTCTTATGCTAGTCATAGCAGTGCTCATCATGAGCCTACTTCATCATTATACTATTATTATTCTTTCTAACTATTTTCCTTAACACATATATAATTCAATTATGAATGTACACATATCACAAACACATTCCAACCATTGAACCATTATCATAACATAATTGTTATTTTGTCTCCATTCTTTCATAATAACTCAAGGTTAGACCATAGTTATAGTCGCTTATTGTTTCAAATTCTACGTATGTTTATTCCATGGTTAATTTGAAATTATTTCATTCATGCCAATTACTTTTTAGTTAGTTTCATACCTTGTATTACATAGATGTTCACTTGTCTCAAGTGTTTTATACAAATACTACATCTTGACTAAAGATTTCCATTCAATGTCTTGAGATTACTCTCAATAACAACAAATCCGAGTTGAGAATCATCACGATCTTGAACTTTGAAAGCCAACTTTCTATATTACATCATATTTAAAATACCTTTCATTCGTATATAGACTATTATCCATTTTACCAATTTCTATTTAACAAGCATAAGCTCAACAACTACTAACCTTGCTTTCATCACACTAGTCAAGGACCCATAAGCCGGATCGACATGCTTCTGCCCAATTCCCTTATGTCCATGCCATACTTGGAATACTCCCAGTCATCCACATGACTAATTCCATTCAGATTCAACCTGTCATCGGTTTTAGTGGTTTCATCATATCAAGACTTTAGCCATTTGTATCTACAAAATCAAAAGTTAGACATATATACTTGCATTCCATAACATTAGACTTTAAAAAGTCCACTCATGGTTCCTTTCACATACAATGTCTAGCTATCTATAAAATCAAAAGTTAGGCATATACTTGCTATCTACAATTCTTTCACAAGTTTCTTGCCTTCATGCCAAACCATATTACACATTTCATTTCCTATAAAGGACTCTTACATTTCGTTAGTTATATTGCTAATTTTCTATGGTTTGACTTTTCAAAGTCAAACTACCACAATTATTAATTTATTATCCTTGTTCATTAATCCATTTCATTCCTACTAATCATAGACCAAAGTACACATTCATAATTTTCTTTCTTTGTCAATTATTAATTCATTCATTTGGGTCTTAGCCAGCTAGCTATCCTAACTCTTACAAAATTGATTACTAACATGTCAAGTAGGTGATTTCATTCGATACATTTTTCTTTTAATTAAAATTTTCTTGCCACAATGACATATTCCAAATAGTTACGTTCATTCCATACAATAAATACTTCATGCAATTTATTAATACTTGCCTTATACCTTCCAATTTATCTCGTTTGACTTATCGAAACAATCAAACTTTCAACATTCTTGAGTAGACTTTCCATAACTATTTTCCACAATTAGCTAAAGCTCATCTTTACCTATATTCATTCATGCAATATATATACATATATATATATATATATAAACATTCTGTTAATCACACAACATGTGTATCTGATGAAAGGATGATTGACGGACACTAAAAGTATTTAATTATATATTTTTTTAGCCTTAAAGTATACCTAACTGGTTCATAATTAATGTTTAACTGTTTAAAAGACCTTGATCTAAAATGATGTTATTTTACGTTTACAAAAAGCTACTTTATAATGTGAACTAAAAAGATATCATATTAGCATGGAACGTAATTTATCACTTGACTTATGGTGACGTTGTTTTTTATGTTTAATCCATGTTTGTTTGTTATTTGTAATCGTAACAGAAGTGAGCATATATGGAATCAATTGAAGGATCTTTGCATGTTGAAGAATTAATTCAAAACAAGTGATGTGATGTAAAGTTAAGAAGTGTCGTTTTATAATTAGTTTTGAACTTTCATAAGTGAAGGCCCACATGTTAATTTGGTTATTTTATGAGATGGCCCATGGG
The DNA here is from genome assembly GCA_030867185.1 of Tagetes erecta. Lineage (NCBI taxonomy): Eukaryota > Viridiplantae > Streptophyta > Magnoliopsida > Asterales > Asteraceae > Tagetes > Tagetes erecta. The sequence goes on from CM061488.1 coordinate 57,388,634, forward strand.
TAAATAATGAAAGGGTATTGATTGAAGGTCTAGAAGGAGGATATAAATGGTAGCAATAACAGCCGCATGAGGCAGTTCGACAATCTCATTCGGACGGCAGCAGCAAGTACGCAAGAAGGCAGCAGCCTTTGGCTGTCTTTGTTGTTACCAACCGATCGACGCGTGAAGGTTTTGAGATGTCAGGCTAGTTTCTTCATGATCATCCCCGGGTGTAGGGTTATTTATTATTAATGTTTTGTACTAAGGTTTTTAATACATTAGACATGGGTTTAACATTTGATTGATATTTGAACATTTGTATTTGTCTATGAATTGAATGTTTGAATGATTTTAAGTGTTTGTTCAATCTATGAGTTCATGATTTATTTGTTAATTAGTGGTTCTTATATTTGTTTTGGAAATCTTTTTGTCATTCACTAGCACGATCAACTAGTAATCAATAACTAGGTTATCCACTACATTATTTGTAACTTGTGTTTTTAAACGAAACCACCAGGTCCGGCATTGGTTTGGACCCGACCAACACAATAAAAGTTGGTTGTGGAATCATCTAATTTAACTACCCGTGAGTCTAGTTACTAACACGCTTTAACAAGAGGTCATGAACTATCTATGTCTATGTAGTTTCTAATGTGTTAAACCTTAGCTGCATATCTTTTCTAAAATCCGAAACCCAGGTGTGATCATCTTTTAGTGTTATTTCAAAAGCAATCATTTAGTTTATTTATTTTTAATCTAATCAAATCAACAGTCAAGAGACAATAGAGTAATATAGTTTATTTAAATAGTTATTTAATTTAGTTAAATAATCAGACGGAACTTGTAACACTAACCACATGCTCTTCGTGGAAATGATACCCGACTTACCCTAGCTATCTAGGTTAGTTAGGTTTTTGACTAGACCCTCACGACAGGTCTATCAAAATGGCGCCGTTGCCGGGGAGCTAGTGCGCTTAGTGTTATTTGTTTCGTTTGGTATTTTTGTTATTATTTTTTTTTTAATTAAAAAAAAAATCCAAAAAAAAATATTTTGTCTCTTTGTTTTGTTAGTTGCTTAAAAAACCAAAAAGATTTTTTGTTTTTATTTTTAGTTAATTTTTTTTTTCTTTTCATTTGTTCTTTTTTACCTCGGGTATTCTAGCTTGTTTGTGCAGGTTCTTTCATTACAGGCACAATAGAACCTCAAAGTTGTTAACTTCATAATGGATATGGATTATTATGTATGTGAGTCTTGTGGAATTCCCGGTCACAAGCGTGATAATTGCCATGAGTACTTGCAAAAGTGTGAGGATGCGAGAAGGAAATTACACATGTTGGATGTTTACTATGGAGATACGCCTTCATTTTATCCATACTACAAGCGTGATAATCTTGAGGAGATTTTGAGAAAAGTGAAATTGACTAAAATTAACCGAGCTTTGGCAGAACCTCATCTTTCAAAAAAGAAACAACTGTTTTGGTTGAGTTGGAAGTATAATCTTTTACAAGATGAGATGCAGAACAGAAATTCAAACCTTTCTGTTATGGAAGAATATTATGCAAAAGAGAGGTGGATTTCTTCACAAATTCAGGATGACGTTGTGGAGACTAATACCACACCGGTTATCTCTATTATTGAAACACCAGAAACGAAATCTGCCAGGGCTGAGGAAACTGTGGATGAAGAGGTTACAGATCTTCCTGGTCAAGAAAATGAGAGTACAAACTCAATTGAAGACAAACCTCTTGAAAGTCTAGTGATCGGAGAAATCCAAGTTCATCCCAACCCTCCTCTTGCATCAATTACTCAAACCATTAAAGTTGGGAAAGAGGGTTTGAGGACAAAGAAAAAGAAGGTGACAATGCAAGACATTGGACAAATCATCGTGAAGTGGCTACGCTACAATGTCTCAGTTTACATGCCAACCCATGTGAAGAATTTTCGGAATTGGCAAGTCAACTATCGAGCATTTGTTGGCAACGTGGCAGGTAAGTGTTCACTTCGACCACCATAACCGAATATCAGGTACGGTCTGGCTGAAGACCTAAAACTTAGCGCTACTTGGGAGGCAACCCAATGTTTGTTGTATTTTGTAGTTTTAATTTTTTTTTTTTGGTTTTGGTTACTTTTATTTGTTTTATTTTATTTTATTTTTTTAGTTAGTTTTGAGAACTTTGTGGGTGTGTTCCCTAGAAACCCTCACGAGACTTCACTCGTCCACTCGGGCCTACCGAGGGGTTTAAAAGGCTTGTTGCATACGCTAAATGCAACCGTGATTCCTACGAAAGTGACTTTTAGGTTTTTATGTATACTATTTTTTTTATAGTAGTTTTTTTTAATTAATAATTTTTAATCGAATTTGAACTTGATTGTTGCATTGGGGACAATGCAATGTTTTAAGTTGGGGAAGGGGGTTACTATTGGTTTAAGATTGTGATTTTGAAATAAAGTAAAAAAAAGTTGCAAAATTTTTAAAATTTTTGTGTTTATCACGACGTGAGAGGTTCGCTTCTACACGGTTTTTACAAAGTTTTGCAGATTTGTGATTGAGACGTCGACGATCGTCAATTCCATTGAAGATCTTGCCACAATACCACCAGGTGAACTCGTTCCTTTTCTAAATTCTTTTAAAAATAATTAATTTATGTCTTTGCATGTTAGTTAGGCATTTGTTTATTTTGCATTCATTTAAATAAAACGGGGTTTGGTTAAGGAGGAAAATGGCTAATGCCTCTAAAGCTCTCAATTGTGCATGAAAACTTAGTTGCAATGTAAATCGTTCGTGTTTGTTTAGCTAGTGCATGTTGAGGTCCTTAGTCATGGTCTAATTCCATTATAACAAAAGAAATTGTGTTTAGCAAGTTTTTTTTAAGAAAATATGTGAGAATTGCCTAACTAGGGGTAACAAACTATTGGTGTAATAAAAGCATGCGCACATCGACAACCCAATATCCTAACTTGGTGAGATTTTGAAGCCTACTAGAATGTTAGTTACACACAAATATTGTTTCATTTGTTGAGAGTAGGCCATATGTTACTTTGTTTTAGAACTTGTGTGGTTTGATACATGCTGAGACGGTGGACTTGATAAATGCACATAGATGATAAAGGCAACCTAGGATCCCTTTTTCTTTTAACACCATTTTTGTATTTACCAGTTACCTAAAATTTCCCCCTAGTAGCCCTGTTGAGCCTGCAACCTTTTCTTTTGTTTAAACCCATATTTTTACCTAAATCAACCCATTAACCTTTACCAACTGTTGATGACATCTAAAATATTGTATTTATCTAGTTATGAAGTATAAAAAAAACGAAAAAATAGAAAAGAAAAAAAAAAGAGAGAAAAAAGTGGAAAAAGAAAATCCGAAAAAAAAAGAAAAAAAAGATATAAGTTGTGAGATATGGGTTATTTGTGTACCCAAGTTTTGTTTTGTTTGAGTTATATTATGTGAATAAAGATGTCAACAGTTTGGTTATCAGTTTTTATTTTTAACCACTTTCACAGCCTAACATTCCTACCCTAGCCTAAGCCCAAAACCCGTAAGTCCTTTAGATGTGTGCATTGTCTATGTGTTACTGTGGAGGTTTGATTGTCACTCAAGCCTATGATAACAAAGTTTTATTTTTGGTTCTTTTGAGTGATATATTGGTGCACCTTTCACCAATCCAGAAAATAAACCGAGCGGAGTGAAAATTGTGAGGGGTGTGTCGCATGATAATAAAAACCGGAAGCTTGTTAGGTTTAGTTAGGCGTATTCTAGTTTTTGGATTTAAATTGTATCATCATTAACTTGCTAATAAAAACATAATTATTATTATTCTGGAATGGGGTATGACTTTGGACATTGGCTAGCATTGGTAAAAATAAAACAAGAATGTATTTGTTAATGAAAGTATAGTGTTGTGAACGAGTTTGCTTGGGGGCAAGCAAATGTTAAGTTGGGGAATGTCCCAACTATTTTATTAACATTAGGCACGGATAATATTCATACTTATCTTAGTTAGAGAGGAAACATCTTTCCTCTTTCACCCCGTCTAATCTATACTTGTCTATGGACATACACTTTTTTTTATAGACGTTTGATCCTACTTAAAAACGCGCTAGAAACTTTCCATTCAATAGACGTTTGACCCATACTTACTTATGGACTCGAACTTTCATTCATACATGTTATATACGTACTTATCTATAAACACAAAACTTTCCATTTCATACATGTTTGATCCATACTTACTTATGGACTCAAACTTTCATTCATACATGTTCTATCCGTACATATCTACGAACACAAATTTTTTTTTTCCATTCTATACATGTTTGATCCATACTTACTTATGGACTCAAACTTTCATTCATACATGTTCTATCCGTTCATATCTATGAACACAAAATTTTCCATTCCATACATGTTTGATCCATACTTACTTATGTACTCAAAATTTCATTCATACATGTTATATACGTACTTATCTATGAACACAAAACTTTCAATGTTTGATCCATACATACTAATGGACTCAAACCTTTCCATTCAATACATAATGCTCTATTTTACTTTGGAGCCTTACATTTAATCCACAACCCATCTTTAATTTGCTTTCTAATACATTACCATAGTTAGTTTATAAAAGTTTTGAGGTTTTCTACAAGAGCGTATTTATACGTGTTAAAAAGGGAACCTTTTTTTTAAACCTTCTTAGTGAACACCCTTCACGTTCACCCCTTTGCAAGTTTCTTTCATCACTATTTCCACAATATCACGTACATCCCACTCACCGGGCATACCAATAATGATTCCCATGGCCTCACGTGTATCATATGCTTCTTGGGCACTGGCCAGGCGCGCATTCCACATACTAGCCACGTGCTTTCATGTAATCATTATCTTAAGCCTAGGTAGTGAGGTTCACTTTCATGAAATTCTCTCAAAATCTTTCTCTACACAACATTATTGTGTTCCATTTTACAGTTTACCATCATGAATGAGATTTTCACCCACCAGATATAATATATGCTAATATCGCGTACCTGTGGTCATTCTGTCTTATCCACATGCCTTGAAATCTTCCATATACCATATCCTCAATACATTTTCATCCTTCATTAAAACTCACATTAATATAAGCATCAAAATTAGCTTCATCATAGATGAGAGCTCGCGTTCAATTCTACTTTCGGGTTTTGTTCAAGACTAGGATTGTACGGGTCACTAATCACAAGAGCGCACAAGTTTGAGTTCAAGTACTTATCCCTTGGTACTTGTTTCACTCAAACCAGGGCTCTGATACGAACTTGTAACACCAACAAGTTAATACAGTGGAAAATACGTACCAGAAAATTTCTTGCTTTATAAAACATTCATAAACGTTTGAAAACCATTTTATACTACATTTCCAGAGTTACGTCTTTCATTTTTTTTAACATGCATTAAAACACGACGTCTAAACACTACATGACCACGACCCCGTACAATCCAAGTCCTAACTCGATCTTCAAGCATTCCTCATTTCGTAAGAGGGAGACCCTAAGTACCTGCGGTCACCACATAATCATGTCATTATTTAAACAAGTGGCTTCATACATTATTTGAATAGTAAAGAAATAGCATCTAAAGAACACTCCATGATTGTGTTAACTTGTCTCTACAAGTTCGGATCCATTCTGGTTACTAACTTGAACCCGAGTCCCATATTCTAACTTTTCCCTCTCATGCGCTCCTCCTTAGTATACCTGCACTTTCATTGCCCATGACATAACGATACTATTAACAACATTATAATACATGCATACATATCATTCCCATGATTGTAATATCATGACACAACCATTACATACTCAACCTTTTCATACATACGTGTTTATAGGTGACTAACGTTCTTGCTCATATTATATTTGTAATTGCGGGTTCCATAAAAAGTTAGAAATAATGACTTATATAAACAAAATGGAAATATGTGCAGAACATGGCCATGTGTCAAGTAACATGGCCATGTTACTAAAAAAAATGGCTTTTCAGGCACTACATGGCCATGTTGCAACCAGACATGGCCATGTCAGAAGCTAAACATCAAAAACTTCACTTGTTTCTTGAGTTTTCCACCAATATCGCATTGCGGATCAAAAGCTATAAAAATCCACTCAGGTCACATTTAAATGACCATTCGTATCATATTTACAATCAAAAATATATTTCTTGAGCTTTCCACCAATATTATCTTGTGGCCATAAAAGAAAACTAGATTATTCCAACTACTCACATTGTTGTATTTACTATACTTGTTCACTAACAACATCCATTCCCTTGACTTACAATAATTTAACAATTCATTCTAATTCTCATTCTACATTTTGCATAAACATGACTTAACAATCCAAGAGTTGGGTTCATAAGTCACTTACCTCGAGTTTTCCAAGTCCTTGCTTGTTTCCTTGCCCCCGATAGCCCCTTTAAAGCTTGAGTCCATCTTGACATGACTCATATCCTTTCATGCCATCACATTCACAACTATATTAGCGTACATGCTCATTCATAACAATATACATTTCCAACTCCTATGTCATGTAGACTTCATTGTTTAATCACTAACATGTATAAGACATAAACTAACAATCACGTTGTTTGTAATTCAAGCAATTCAATTTGCTATCACATATGATGCAACATAAACAATCTAACATTATCACATCATCTCTCTAATCTTACTATCATATTAGGAACATATGTCAACATTGACACACTAGACTATATTAATTACACCATAGGCATCACATCCACATGCTATAGAGCACATAAAACCTTGTGATCACTTAGGTACGTACACACACATATTCTCATGCATCATAGTGCAGCGTTCGCTATTCAATACAACCAATTATACACATTCCACCCGTTTGACCCGTTTGTGTATCTACTCGTACAACCCATTTTCAAGTATCTTAGATACTCCCAATACATCCCAGATAGGTGCACATAATCAAATACGACCAACCATTCATGTTTAAATAAAATATGTTCAAACATCTACTTTTATTTATGTTAAGAAAACTTGCTTTGGTGCAGTACCTTTCTGCATAGCTGTACTAATCAACTATATTGACCAACTTACAATTTTATTTAGCCTTTCATGTTCAAATATGAATTGTAGTAGACTCAAAGAGCTTTTCATCCATATATAGAACTCCTTCACCGGATTTGTATATGATTTTATATGATTTTTAGAAAAAACAGGACAGAAGCTAATTTAAGTCCAATCAGCATGCTATTTTTTTCCGACTAGCAACTTTTTTACATTATTTTGATTAACTTCCGATTTGAATTACCTTCTTATGTTCAACTATGAAACGTAACATATTAAAAAGACTTTCAAAGCAAATATAATACACCTCGTTCGAGGATAACCAATTACATCCTTTATTACATTCCATTCATGTTTGTCAAGTTTTAACATCCAATATTTACATGCTATCTTCATCTATGCATTTCATCAAACACTTGGTGTGCATACAACCATCTAAACATAATACACAAGTCATTCATGCCTAACTTTCCAAGTTTATGTCCTTAAGTATAAGATCAAGCATCATTCATTCCCAAATCATTAAACATAGCAACTATATCAAAATCTTGTAATCTAGTCATCAACCTAACCAAAAATGATCATGGGTTATACCCATTATCCCTTACTCCAAGTCTATCATTCGACATACTAATTTCATGAGATTAACATACAATCATCAATTATAAGCACAATTCCTACTAAAATTCACATTATATGATAAGATTCATCCCTAAGCACTAACTAATTTCATTCATACACCATACATTAAGTCTCTAGCCAATACACATCATCAAAAGAAATTCTTTCACTTACCTCATGTATGAAAATTACTAGATGATCACATTTCTTCAATCATGCAAGACTCAAAACTTCATTCCAATGTTCAATTTTGACAAGTTTATGAGTTTCTCATGAAACCCCTTTCTTCCTGATCAACATCGAAGAGAGAGAGAGAGAGATAGAGATTGAAACTATGTCAAATGACCCCCTATAAAATCTCTCCTTTCATATCAACTTTCAAATTAACAAGTTTAACCCCTCAACTTTAGACATGATTTTCTTTTAAATCCAAGCAAACAACTAATGTCATTTATAGTATAATTTTATCACCACAACACATATTAAAAGACATATAATGTTATAACGTAACATATAAATATCAACTTTCGATTTTGGGGCGTTACAAATGCACCCTATTCTAGATTGAACCCTAGGGTAATGTTTACAAGTGTGTGGAGAGTATATGATAAGCAAACCATTTTCTCATAGAGGAAGGTTCCCATGAGATTTGTATGACGGCACCAAGTGGAGATTGATTCACTTTTTGGGTATTCTTTATGGAGAGATAGTTGTAGTCTAGTTTAATATTTGCGGTTTTAGTTCCCTAACATATTAGGTAAGTGTTTTAGTAGAAAAGAAAAATAAATATGATAGGTTTAATTGGATCGATATTGCTGCAAATCAGAACAATCTAAATACACAAACACAATTCAATCAACAACACAATCCATTACTAATAATTCTCTTGTATTGATGATCAAAGCATAAAAGTTGTAGTACAAATGTGCAGGAGAATACAAATCACCCACACAATTCTCTCTCTAGCGTGTAATTGTCATCTAGACTCTCTCTCTAACATTCTCTCACAACATGCTTTATGCATCAACACATTAGGGAAAATACAAAATTAACCCTAAACTATACAAACATGTATAAAATAAGTACAAAGTAAATCTTAACTAGAAACGAGCCCTAACAGTACTCCCCCTATGATTTAACTTTGGACTTCAAAAATCTTCAGTTTTCAATTCTTGCTTTCCAGCTTCAATCTCTCAGAAATCTTCATACTCTTCTTTAACATCCAGCAATGGCTTTCCTTTGTATTCTTCTTGTTCTTTCAGAGCTTCTTCTATGCATGACTTGAATTTTTCAGCGATCTTTGCTTATCTCGGCTTTGATTCATTTGTAGCAATGACACAATCTTTCAAACGTTTTAGTGTATCCAGAGAAATACCTGCAAAATCTATGTTAGCATAAAACTCGTACGGCTTCTTCTTTCCTTTCACTTTCACTTCCAAGGTACCCTTTGAAGTCACCCTCATGTATTCGATTTCCGGCATATCAATCTTCACAATGTTAGCATTAAGCAATGCCTTCCTTAATCGTATTTTCTCTGTGGCAGCTCCAATCACCTCTATCATAATCACAAATAATCTTCGGTCATTTTCAGCAACAGGATTTTTCAGCTTCTCCATCTTAAGGTTGCGAAGATAGTCAATGTAGGATGGGTGTAGCAGCTTTAGTTCAAATATGCTAAACAATGTGATCCTGTCTTGATCCCAATCATCCGGATTTCGAACCAACTTCAGCTCATAAGTCTCTTGATTGTAGAAAACTTTTAGAATGGGCTTTGTTGCTTGCGAACCATCAATCACCTTCAACCCTGGATCTGTCACCTTATCAAAATATTCATCCTAAAATTCTTCCAAGTACATGTCACGCAATATCAGCTTCTTCGGTTTCTTCTTCTTTGTATCCAAATACACTTTATCTTCTTGTTGTCCTCTAAACTCTAAAAACTTTGGCATGCGGCTGATCCCGGCATCCAACAGCATAGCACATTTATCACCACGCTCTGCTCGCGTGTGATTAATCAACCTTAACTTGTGTAATTCTTTCAGATCTTGAACCGGCAACTTGAAGATACTAGAACAATAGTGATACACATCGCATAATCCATTTACTCTCTTGATCAGAAACGCATCAAAAACCTCATCATATTTCCAAGCAATGATCTTCACTTCTTTGGACTTTTCCGGCACGATCATTGAATCAAGTAGTTCAGCAACAGACTGGCCTTTACTCAGTAGTGATCTGACAATATCACCTGCTGTGGCAGATTTGTGCCATGATTCTCGTACTTCCATTGGAATGTTGTAAGACTTCATCTCGCTCGGAAACATGTCAATAAGCTCCTTCCTCTTCTTATGTGCATCTTCGGGCAATGCCATCAAAGGTATCTCTTTAGGTTCGAGCACTTTGTATCTTTTGGTGAACTCATAATACTGTGGATTATTGTAATCCAAGAAGAACATACGGTTATGCATCTTCTCAGTCTTCTGAAAGCTCACCACAATTTTCTTTAACGATTCTCGTTTCAACCTCTTCAAAGTCTAGTATGGATAGTGCCTTGATTGCAACCATTGGCGCATGTCAGTGGTAGACATGTCCTCAGGATTTTGATGATAAAGTTCTTCCGGGGGAAGATCATCAATATTTAAACTTTCTTGGAGCCGCGTCCACTCACCCATTTCGACTACAAACTCTTTTTCATCAGCCACCACTTTGTCTTGCGCACTAACACACTTTTCATATTCCTCATTTATTTGACTGACTGTAAGTCCATTCAAATAAACAGGATTGTACTTCATCTTCTCCAAGTATGCAAATCGCTCATCAAGATCAATAGGTATGTCATCATCAGGATTAGCTTCCGGCTCAGAATCTGTAAAGTCAATATCATCCAAATCATCCAATGCTTCTATCATTGGTGCAGTTTCAGTTTGAATCGGCTCAAACTGAAATGCTTCTTCAATAACAGTCTCCGTCACTTTCTCATCTTCTTTAACAATCTCAGCCACTTTAACCACTTCGGGCACTTCAGTTGCCATTACAGACTCAGATTGATTCGGCTCAATCTGAGCTGTTTCATCAGTCCTAGCTTTCTTTGTAATGACATTTTCTTCCACAATCTCTGGTACAGCATCCAGTTTACGTTTTCCCTCGGCTTTGTCAAGATTGACAAGATCAGCAACTTCATCGGGAATAGGGACAGATTTTACAATTGGTTCTGTCATAGTTTTAGATCGTTGTGATCTAGTTTGATAAACTGTGACGTCCCTAGGAGTCTCAGACACTCCAATGTCCTCTTCAATAACAAAATCTTTGTCAGATTCAGAACTGACTGACTCCTTTTCTTTCATCCAACTTTCTAATACCTCCTTTTCTGCACGTAAAGTGTTGCACTCTGCTTGCAACTCTTCATAATCGGCTTTTAGCTTTTCATGATCAGCATCTAATTCTTTAAATGTTTCCAAATTCTTTTGATGAATAGCCCAAAACTCTTCCAGCCTCTTTTTCTTCCTTTCATTAGATGCTTTCAATAGCGCATTAGCATCTAAGAGTTTGGCTATCATCCTTTTCAAATGAAAAACTTTATCTTCTTCTTCATTCAAATTAACACTTGAACCAACTTTAGGTGAAGACTCCTTTGGTTGTTCAACGTGTTCAGCTGCTTTGGAGGATGTGGCAACATTTACTGGTTCAGAAACAATCATACAATCATCAGTATCATCAACTGTCTGTGCCACAGCTCCACTTCAGCTACAACTTCTTGTGAAATTTGAACTATATCAATCTGTTCAGGCACATGTACATCTTCAAGAACTTGCTGCTCCTCAACAATTATAGGCTCAATCACAGTTGTGGATCTTCGAGATCTGGAATAATGAACTGTGATATCCCTAGGAGCTTCCATAACAACATCTTCTACTGCTTTTACAACCTCAACAGGTTCATTAACCTCAACATTTTCTTCTACACGCTCTGCCTCCTCAGCATCTGATTCAGCACTGTCTTCTTCAACAACATCGTCATTTCCATCATCACTATCATCATCTTCACTATCTGACTCACCACTCTCAGACTCATTCTCATCCTCATTATGTTCTTCATCTTCTGGATAACGAGCAAAGTACTCATCATCATCCAATAGATTATCCGGAATCTCATCAACAAGGTCCAACGGATTCACAACCTCACCTTGTGATATATGATGATACACTACTTCAATGTCCTCATCATTGTTTGCTATATCTCGCATATAGTCAAACATCTCAACATCTTCAATATTCCCAATACTCATCTTTCGATAAGATAGAGCATTCATATCTTCAGTATATAGTATCCCTCCTTCAAATCCTTCTTCACGAATGATTGGATAAGCAATGTTGATCATTAGCTGCAAGAATCTTGGATACATAAGAAACTTGAACCTCTTCCCCTTAACAAGATTGAAAACAAACCCCTTCATAATCCACTTCGACATGTTGAAAGGTCTGTTCTCAGCAATTGCAACAATAGGAGATGCAATGTCTGAAGGAAAGTTGTCAAATCCAGCACTTCTCCTTGACATGCACTGCTGGATGACATAACACAATAGTTTCCATTTCTTTCCCAATCTAGCTCGAACAAACTGCTGCTTTGGAAATATGGGAGGATGACCCATATTGATAAAACACGCCTGACACTCAGCAGTTGTTAGCTCATCTGTAGCACCAATCTCATCATCATCTATTCTCAGAGCAGTCCGGATAGACTCTTCAGACACAGTTAATTGTAACTGTCTGGTGATGTTTCCTCTAACCACACTAACTCCAGCTTCATCGGTCAACACCTCAGCAGTCCTCCAGAAGTTTTTGAACAGTCTTGCATATACAATGGGTTTGGCACACATTGCATATACATATATCGTTCTTCTCAGGAATCTGATCATGTCTCTATACCCTTCAGCTTCTGGTATAGATTCATCCAGACAAGCAACAAGATTGTGCTTTGGCTCAAACTTAAGATCATCCCTCTGTTATGACAAAACAAGACACATGTGTTAGATATTTCATTCACCAATAACAACATTTGCATAAGAATTTAAACATAAAGTTACAATGTAAAACAATCACATAATCATTTTATTACCTAAGTTAATCTAACATTCTGATTTTCATCATTTTGTTCAACAAACCTTTGGGAATTAATGATCATACAACATTTTACACTTAACAGTTTAACCACTTAAAAACACAAATCTGAAATTTTGTATGATGAAATTGTTTAACATGTTTTAGTTCAGTTTTAGCATTGATTTGTCACATACTAACAGATAATTCGTCGTTTGACATCAATAAACATGAACATTCAAAAGTTCATCAATGGCGGTTCGACAGTCATATGAAATTTTCAGTTGATTTAGTTGATTTTAGACGATTTGATGCAAATTAATGAATTATTATTGATGATCGACAGTTATTACACCTAGTACAACATTCGATTTAAGTTTTAACACTCAAAATCAAAGTGTCGATTCAATGGTCCAATTACTGTTCATCATCATTTTTTTCGTTTTTAAGATCAACCAGTAGGTTTATCAGGTCGAATCATGTAAAGTATACCTTATTCAATCAATACAACTTGTTACAAAACAATCGATTGAATATGGTAAGAGCGATTTGAGGTACAGGGGATTTGCTTGAAATTGTTGGTGAAAAATGATAAGTGTTTCTGAAGAGGCGGGTATTTATATGTTTTGTTCAACTGATTGAAAAATTAGGACAAACATAATGGGACGGGTCAACAATTTGGGACGGGTAAGCAATTTAGCCCAATAAGCCTACACGGGTCATGTACTGTTGAGCCGCGTCAAACACTGTTGGGACGGGTCACAACTTTGGGATGGGTCAACATTTAACATGTAAAAACACTTGGACGGGTCAATCACTGTAGAGACGGGTAAAGTACTGTAGAGACGGGTCAGAGTTAGGAACAACTACATCTTTGCTTTGGTTTTACCCATCACCCGGCTGCATAGTAGTCTTCTAAACATCACCCGACTTGCACAATAACTTCATGTTCATTACCCGGCTGCATAGTGACAGCTTTTCTTCATCACCCGGCTGTACAGTTATGTGTCATACTTACTCGGATGCACAGTGTTGTTCACATACACGGCTACATAGAATCTTCATTCTATTACCCGGCTGTACAGTGTCAACACTTCATCACCCGGCTGCATAGCAACTTACAACTTTCTCACCCGGCTTCCTTTTCTTCTTTCACCCGGCAACCTTCTTTCAATCAATCACCCGGCTGATATCAACACCACTTCATTACCCGGCTGAATAGTTAAGTCTGATATCTTCACCCGGCTGATGCCATCACCCGGCTGCACACTTGGACGATTTTTCACTTTTCTCCGTCTGTTGACTTTTCAACTGCATTTATTGCACCTGCAAACATTCTCGACATATTAATTAGACAAGACATCCTTATTAGGGTTTGTCACATTAATAATCAAAAATATTAACTAGGGCAACAAATTTAATTCACATAAAATCCCTTTTCCATTTTCTTTGATTTTTCCCAAAAATGTTTTTGCACAACCAATATTTCTATATCCCGAAGCAATTTTCTAGAAACAAACAAAATCACAAGACCTTGGGTTTGTATTTAACACATCCAATACATTTGCTTTTCATACCACATAATCTTGTTCATTCAACACATTTATTCAAAAAATATTTTTGGCTTTTTGTTAATATTTTTCTTCTTCAATTATTCTTCCGCTAAACTTGAAATTTCTTGAAATTTTTAAGTTTAACAAGGATGTCGATGTATCAATAAAGACTCCATATGCCTGCACACACAAAGCACGCACATTAAAATAAAGACATATGCAATGCAATGAATCAAAATATCGCAGTGAGATCATACCATACATTATCTGAACATGTTTTGCTAGATTTGAATAGACATTTGACTTATGTTTGATTGAGTGATGATATGAAAACATACTAATTAGCTCGATTTGACACACTTACTTTTTCAGTATCATGATGATATTAAGGTTCGATTAAAATGACTTATGTGACCCTCATGATACATATGTTAACATATTTCCTCATCAAACACCACTTGAATGCATATTGCACAAAAACCTGGTCACTTACAGTCATAATCAGTGTGGAATCTGGGTTCTATTCGGATTTGGTCCACTTTGGGACTTCTTTTTAATTCCATTTTGGAATTGTTCATTTCCTATCGTTCCCCTTGGGAATCTTCTGAATTCCTTTTTGGAATTTTTGTTTTGGTGATGGTCCACATTTGGGACTCTTTTTGTTCCAACTTTGGGAATCTTTTGCTGCACCTTGAAGCTCAAAAGAGACTTCGTGTGAGACTTCTGGTCTGTGGATACCACAATAAAGAACCTCACGATGCGGTTCATCACACTGAATAGACTGCATCGTTACCCGATCATGTACAACTATCATCACAAGCAAGGCATCCAAAGATATATATCTAGACATGTATAACAAAGGAACTTAACACAAAGATCATTAAGTTTAGATTTGTCAACAATGAACTTACTTTTTCAGTCTAATTGCCTTAGCTGTCTCGCACATCAATTAACATTCATCAGTCTTTATTTAAAAATGATGAAGCAAATAATGTCTAGTGTAACTATCATTTCTCACTTTTTGCAATATAGATTCTTATGACATGATATTTTCTTTTCTTTTTCTTTTTCTATTTTTTATGTTCTTTTTCTTTTTCATGCACACACACAATGCAAAAATAAAATAAAAAGACAAAGGAATCAGTACTTGACATCGACTTATTATGTTTTTGGCTTTTATATTTTCTGATTTTGTCTTGATTTTTTAGAAAAATAGAATTAATCATGGTTGATTAACCCTATGGATTGAATTAAGTATTCAAACCGTCCTGACAAGAAAGATTTTGTGAAAAGATCTGCCAGTTGTTTGTCGGTATGAACTTTAATCAAAATTATTAAACCTTTTTCAGAGTTGTATCTGAGAAAGTGATATCGAATTTCGATATGTTTGGTTTTTGAGTGTTGAACAGGATTAGCAGTAATGAACATAGCAGCAGTATTGTCTATGTAAATAGGAGTTTTGAGAAAGTTAAACCCGTAGTCAAGCAATTGGTTTTGTAGCCACAAAACTTGAGAACATCCTGCAGATGCAGCGATATACTCTGCTTCAGCTGTGGATACAGAAACGTTGGTCTGCTTTTTGCATTGCCAAGAAACAAGTCTAGGACCCAGAAATTGACATCCACCCGTAGTCGATTTCCTGTCAAGAGCACACCCACCAAAGTCACTATTAGAATAACTATATAATTCAAAATTGCCCTCATAAGGATACCATAACCCGAGATTCGGTTTCCCTTTAAGGTATCTGAAAATACGTTTAACAGCAACCAGGTGCGACTCTTTTGGATCAGACTGATATCTTGCACACACACATACAACATACATAATGTCTGGCCTTGATGCAGTAAGATACATCAGTGAACCGATCATTGATCTGTACAGTGTTTGATCAACGGATTTGCCTTTTGGATCCGGCTGTATCTTGCAATTCACATCAGATGGAGTTCGAATAGTCTGACAATCTTGCATCTTGAACTTCTTCAGCAACTTTTCAACAAACTTTAATTGGTTGATAAAAATTCCTTCAGCTGACTGTTTTACTTGCAATCCGAGAAAGAAGTTAATCTCCCCATCGAACTCATCTGAAATCTTGATTTCATAATCTCCTCAAACTCTTTGCACATGGACGGACTTATTGATCCAAAGATGATATCATCCACATACACATGAACACATAAAAGATCTTCATTTTCCCGCTTCATGAATAAAGTTGGATCAATCTGACCTCTTGTAAAACCATGTTCCAGCAGATGTTTAGATAACGTCTCGTACCAAATCCTTGGGGCTTGATGTAGACCGTATAAAGCTTTGCTCAATTTGTATACACGATGTGGATACTCAGTATCCTCAAAACCTGGAGGTTGTCTGACGTACACATCATCGGTAATTGGTCCATACAGAAACGCGCCTTTTACATCCGTTTGAAACACTTTGAACTTCATGAAAGAGGCATAAGATAGAAAAACGCGAATAGCTTCAAGTCGAGCGACCGGAGCAAACACTTCTTCATAGTCAATACCGTCTTCTTGAGTGTAACCTTGTGCAATAAGTCTGGCTTTATTTCTGACCACAATACCACGTTCATCTAGCTTGTTCTTGTACAACCATCTTGTACCAATCGCATTTTCTCCTTCAGGTAAGTCCACTTATTTCCAAACCTCTTTTTTGCGAAATTGAAGTAATTCCTCTTGCATGGCTTCAATCCAACTATTATCTTGTAACGCTTCTGAAATGTTCTTCGGCACCACTTGAGAAAGAAAACATGAATAAAGACAAACGTTTGCATGTTCAGTCTGACTTCTCATAGTTCTCTGATTCAAAGGTCCTATAATCTGAGAAAGAGGATGATTCCTGTGAACTCGATGAGTTGGAATTGAAACATGGTCTTGGGTTTTCCGAATCTATCTGTATCAGTAACTTGTTGATAATGTAGATTTTGAAAAAAAATTTCATTTGAGAGATTTGGTTGAAAACTGTTTCGCCCAATGGCTTGATTTGTTTGCTTTCTTCTTAAAGCAATGAACCTTTTCTCTAACTTAGGATCAAGGTTATTTTCAAATTTCTGATTTCTTACCATCAAAGCTCTCGGCTTAAAACTGTTAACCTGCAAATTTTTGAATGAATGTTCATTAAGACCAGAATTGTTTCGTTTGAAAGTTCTCAAATCAGGAGAATGACTTTGGTTAAATTTTTTAAAACCAAAAGATTGATTTCTTTGAAAATTTGGGTATGAAGTCATTTCTCTAGATGAGGTTTTTCGAAAGAAACAATTTGTAGTATCATGATTCCTCCTTTCACAAATATCACAATACTTGTTATAAAAACATTCTTCTGAAGAATGATTTCTTTTGTCACAGTAATTGCAGTACCTGTTAAAGAAACATTCAGCAGTAACATGATTATAACGATCACAAATCTCACAATGTTTCTTGCTAATCCTAAAGAGCCGATTATTAACTTTTGATGTTGAACCCACTCGTGATTCATTATCAGTTTTGTTCGGTTTTAAGTTAACTTGATTCTTTTGTGGAGCTTTTGTTTGTGATTTTGATTGCTTATTATCAAGTTTTGATTGATTGGGAACTTGGTTCGATTTTAAACCATCTTGTTTGGTTACCTTCTTTGATTCAAATCTTTTATCATTTACAGCGGAAGTCTTAGGACATGAACCTGTTTTCAGACCAGAGTTAGATTTGATTGAAGAATTGATTTGGTTACCATAAGATCCATTCATATCGAAAGTTCCTACAGACACAAACTTGATTGTTTTACCTTTTGACACTTTCTTTTTCATAGGTTTGACATTATCAGTTTTAACAGTTTGAGCTTTGGGATTGTCATTTGATGTTATGACACTTTTACCTTTCGACTGTTTTGTTTCAGATTGATTGTTTGGTAATTTAGATTTCTGCACCTTTGCATTTGAAACTTCAGTCTTCTTCACTGGTTTCTTCTTGATCAGTTGATCAGCAACAATCGCTTTCTGCTCATTCTTCCACTTGATGTATTCTGGATCATTGTATCCCGAAAATTCAGCTTCATCCTTCACCTTTTCTGCTGGTTTAGGATTCAGTTCTGGATATTCAACAAGTTGCACCAGAACAGGATCAGATTTGTTGCTAGCTTCATCATCAGCTTCAACTGTCACAGCATCATCTTCTTTCAAACTTTCCAGTAACACTTCAGATCCTTCGGATTCAGATTTACTTCTTTGAATTTCTTTGAATCTTTGTTCATTTTCAGGTGAATGATCAAATTCATTAAAGTTTTCAGGTAAAGTGTTTTTGATTGATTTAGGCATTGGTTCATATGTGAAACCCAATCCTAGTTTGCTTTTGTTACCTCTTTCACTCAAAAGTTGTCTCACCATTTTTTTACAACTTTTTACCTTTGTTAATTCAACTTGTGTGACTGCATGAGCAACCTTTTCTTGTTCAAGGTTCTTTGTCATTTCTTCAAGTTGTTTGGTTACTAGTTCCAATTCCTTTAAGGTTTTGTTCCAAGATTCTTTAAGTGACAATATCTTCTCATCAGCAATTTTGTGATCAATTTTAAGTTGTTCATAATTTTTTTCATGTTTGCTTAATTTGTCACCAAATTTAAAAGAATGAGTTCGATAATGTTCCACTTGTTTAATGCATTGTTCAGAACATAACCTCTCTTTCACATCAACAGGCAAAGGAACATAGTTAGGGGGTAGTTCGATACTAACCTTTGGTTGTTCAGCAGATGATGAAGACTCATCAGATGTAGCCATAAGCGCAACTTCTGTTCAGATTCTTCAACAGGATCTGACTTTGCACTCCAATCATACTCTTCAGAATCTTCACTCACAGCTTTAATCAGTTGATCATCCCCTTCTACAGACCAATCTTCTTCAATTTCACATACCAGTGCTAGACTTGATGTAAGATCAGATGTAAACTGTTCCGCATAAGCACTCAAGTCATATCCATCTTGCAAAGTAACCACAAGTGCTTTAGTCTGATCTTCTGGTTTCTTGCCTTCGTCTTTCAGTTCTGGCATGGGAAGACTTGATATGGTTTCTGCATGAAACTTTGATTCTTGTTTTGATAGCTTGAAGACTGTTGTGAGTTCTGACTTTGACCTTGATTCTGTCCACTTGAACCAGCTTGATCATTGTAGTTCTGATTCTTAGGAGCCTTGCATTCCCTAGAAAAATGACCATAGTAGTTACAGTTGAAACATCTGGCCTTTGACTTCTCAAAACCAACTGTCTTGTTTGCATGTGGCTTGTAGCTTCGGTTTACATATGCATGTTTCTGAGTTCAATATGCAACCATCACCATTTGCCAATTCAAATCCACGAATAAATTAAAATCCACGAATAAATTAAACATGACAAAATAGTAAGTGATAACAAACTTTAATGAAACATAGTTCTTGTCGGCACACGAATAAATTAAAATAGAAACTTAATGATCATTTGGGGAGCATATCGTTCACGACGTCATTATTTGCTTGGGCTTGATTAGTGTTGATATTGAAAGTTCTAGCACGACCAACTTGATTAGCATTAGCATTGGTATTCACGTTCACGTTGATAGGCTGAGGACAATTGTTGCGGAAATGAGTCGGATCGCCACAATTGAAACAAGCACGACCTTGATTACCCCGATTGTTATTAGCATTTTTCCAACAATCTTTAGCCACATGCCCATAACGTTGACAAACAGAGCATTTAAAACATGGAGTTTCAGGGGCATGATGAAAAGGACATTGATTGCATTTGGGTAGAGTTCCCAAATAAGACTTTTGATTAGCATCACCCCCTTGCGATGCCTTAGGAGCAGTTATTGCATAGTTGGTGGCATTGTTCTTTCGCTTCTTGGAGTGAGATGAGGATTCGGGCTTAAAACCCTTATAAGAATCATCCTCCGATGGTTTAGAATCATCACTAGAAGAACCTTTGGACTTTTTGTTGCCCTTACGAAACAGAGAACCAGCTTGAACATGATTTTCGGTAAGGCGACCGGCTAAAGTCATTGCCTCACCCACAGTAGCTGGCTTACTACCCCAAACAACATCTTGGATAGTCATTGGCAAACCTCCGATATACTGTTCGATACCACGGGATTCAGGAGTAACCATATTAGGACACAGAGTACTGAGCTGAGAGAAACGATCATTGTAGGCCACATTTTCACCACTGTCTTGTTTGAGACCCCAAAATTCACCCTCGAGTTTACGAATTTCACTAGGAGGGCAATACTTGTCAGTCATGGCGATTTTGAATTCATCCCAAGTCATTTCAGAGATTTCTTCTTCACCACGCCTACGCTTTTCATCATTCCACCAAGTCAAAGCACCCTTTTGGAGGACACTTGTTGTGACAATCCAAAAATTTTCGTTTCTTTTACTCCTTACAACCTCAAACCCTTATTGACCTTACTCAATTTTCGGGACGAAAATTCTTTCAACAAGGGAATGATGTGACACCCGACAATTTCAGGTTAACGCCGTTAACTCAACTTACCAAATTCCGTGAGTCTCTTTCAACTTGGAAATTCTATCTAGTACATTATCACAATAGTTAATTAAAAGTATTTGCTTAAACAAATAACTAAATAAATATTTAGTACAAAATAGTAATTGAAGCAGTTATCGGATCGCAACGAGGGACGTTTAAACATTAGTAATTTGGGGAATTACTATATCACATGAATCGAAAATGTACTAAAGTATAAACGGGATAACTTTGTAAAATATATAAGTCGTAAAAGTTTCAGGGTTTTAATTGTAATTAGTTAAAAGTTAAATTATTTAACTTTGGTAACAAGTTATATTTATAGACAACCTTAAGGGACCAAATTGTAAAAACGGGAAATTATAAGTATTCAACCAAACCTTCAAAACCCCCTGTCGATCATCTTCTTCACCCAACCCAAACCCTAGCCGCCCTCGTCGCTTCCGTCAGCCACCAAAGCCGCCAGTCACCGCTACTGCTGCAGAAAACATCACCATCGTTGTTCCCTACGACCGGTAACCACTCCATTTCATGTCCTGTCACGTCAACTGCAGTAGACCACCGGTCCATTACCTGCAACCACTGATCACCACCATGAACACAGCTAATGGACACCATCGCAACCTTCCTAACCACCGATGACCCCCGTTGAACTCTATGAACACCGGCGAAGCATCATGTAAGCTTTCCGGTAAGTTTCGTTAACTCGTTTTATAGATTCGTTCCGTTTCGGTTTCGTTCCGGGTTACGGTTTTATGTTACGGATTGATGTTAACGTGCTTGTATGAAACTGGCGTGTGTATATATAATCGCAGGATATATATAACTTACATATATGTTGTACAAGGAATATATTATGCGTGTTAGTATGTGATGTAAGGTGATATATGTATGTATATATATACGTGTGTATGATGTATGTAAGTGTGTACAAACTATATAAGACATGCGTACAATTTGATAGATAGGTTGTGTGTATATAATGGTATTATATGATTTAGTATATAGGTATAATTGTGTATATATAAGTGGTGTAAAATTTAAATGCATAACAGTGTTCATGAATATATACACTAACACACATATGACACATACCTACTGCTACAAACGTGAATGTTCGTGTGTCTTTGAATGATATTTAAGTATATGAGTGGATGTAATGATATTTTCAATATGTGTGTGGTATGATGGCAGTGATGTCAAAGATGATGATTTTTGGGAGATATACAAGTATAAGAATGCAAATAAAATATTAAAGTCAAGTGGATACTAGATGCATGTGCATGCTTGGTAGTTATGAATGAAACATGTGTGCCGTAGGATTCAAGTGGATACTAGATGCATATACAGAATGTAAGTTGGGGTTGATGTTAATAAAAATATATAATAGTGTACTTGAATGCATGTGATATCTTGTAGATAAAGGAGTTTAATCCTAAGAAGTTTTGAAATGTATGGATGAATGCAAATGGATAGAGGGTGTGCATACTTAAGTACATTAGATATTTGTTTACATGATTTGTATACGTGGAACATGCAAATTTACCTAATGTATATGCGAAATTTAAATAATATGTGAGATAAAAATAAATTACTTGTGTATGTGATACATGCTTCTATAAGTAGGTTGGTGATGTAAATGAAATATTATATTAATAAATCAAAACTATGTCGCATGTCAAAGCCCATATTTTATTATTACATGACATATTTAAGTTAAGGTATTGAGTACAAAACCGAACCGGAAACGCGAAACCGAACGTTAACTTTATTAGAGTAATTGGTACCTAATTAGTGGAACCTAAACAGGTCGTTGGTCAATCTAGGAAATTCTATTGTTGTTGGTTTCATTGTAGCTGCGCAAATCTAAGGTGAGTTTCACGGCCCCTTTTACTATTTTCCTGTTGGGGGAGAAAGCACGCAAGAAAACACTTTTGATTTTGTATTTACTTATATATCATCATGGCTTACTAAACGTTAAACTTAACATACGAAAGTCCTTTCAATTCTCTCGAACCGTTAATATACGGGGTATAGCGAGGAAGTTCGGGTAGTACTACTGGGTTTGACAAACCCCACCCTCGGCTGGGAGCCGGGTAGGTGTGAATTGTCCTAATCTCATGGCCATTGAATGTTAACAATGGTAACAAGGCACAACATAAACAGTCAGCTCGGATTCGAAACGTTTGAGTAACATGAAAACTTGGGTTAGCTACCTACTGATATATTTGTGATTTACATTATCTGGAAACTTGTTATTAAACTGTTGTTTAAAACCTGTGAACTCACCAACCTAGCGTTGACACTTTTTAGCGTGTTTCTCTCAGGTGGCCAAGGTTAGCTGAACATCACAATAGGACATGCATCATGGGTCTGCATAGTTTCAAACATTTTGTTTATAATTATTGCATTTTAAATTCTATACTTTGGGGCGCGTGTTTGCGCATATGTTTTTGTTACTTTACTTTACGCTTCCGCATTGTTTTAAACGGTTAAACTCTGTCGTTTGGCTTTTCTCATTTATTGAGACACGTTATTTTTAAACTCATTTAAAGTTGTTTGTGTAATTAATGACTTGGATCCTGGTTTGTCACCCTCCGAACGGTAAAACTCCGTTAGTGGAATTTGGGGGTGTGACAGATTGGTATCAGAGCCATTAGTTATAGCGAACTAGGTTGCATTGCATTGCATTCTAGACTATAACTGTACACTGCATTAGTCACACTGGGATGAACTTAGATTGACCCATTACTTGGTTGCTGTTAGCGTGCATACACTAGTCTTACAATTGTATTCAAACATTATACCGTTTTAAACCAATTTATATTTTTTAGGGTTACATGTGAAAAATTTTCCTTGCATTTAAACTTGAGATTTACATCGATATGGCAACCAACCGTGGGACCGGCGCCTAATGAATAGGACTACATGAAACCATAGAACTAGCTCGTTTTCTAGATACTCTAGCATAATGAGGTTTTGACTTCATAGTCGTATGACCTACTAGGCGCTATTACACGTCACATGTTATGTGACGCATTAATTTGTTATAACAGGTTACATGAAATGAGACTAGTTACATGCTATAACATGTTACAAGTTATGTGAATTATTTTGTGCTATATAATACGTTTCTTACATATCTTGATATTCTCATTGCCCATGATTACTCTATGCTCACTAAATGTTACTAGCAGCCTTTCCTAGATTCTTATCATGAACCCGTAGGATATTTGACATATGATTTCTCCCATAAGTACATCACATTAAGCCTAAATTTGTAGCTTGTGTGCCTTACACTTAACTATAAGTAAATCATATTTTTCTTACCTATCATATAGTTAAAAGAGAAAAGGACACCAAATAAGAAAGCACAAAATACACAGTATGAAAAGACATAAAATTAAGCCACCCGATGCGAGAGAAACTAGGGTAATTGTGTAAGGTAAATTGACGATTACGGGTGCGCAACGTAATGGTGAATTTACAGGTACATGATGATCCTGGTAAAGCCAATTGTTCGGGCTATACCTAATACACAACTAAGAAGAAACAATAAACGCAAAGACATTTGAACCAAAATTCTACCATTAAATAACATATTTCACCTTTGGATGGCATACTCATAACGTTCATCTACGAATGGTAGACGTTTACAATCCACCTATGTATAGTAGAAATTTACAACACAACCTTGGATGACATAAAATCAACAAATAGTTGAAAAACATCTATCTATGATGCCATACAATTAAGAATACAGATCCATCTTTGCAAACTTAATAATGTTTCCCTACTACCATATTTTGATCTCCAACAAATAATGATTTACCTCTAATATAATCAATGGGAATCTTCTAATTGAAACTTTTACATTGGTAAATTTGCAAACTTATGGGAGAACGTTTGGCGAATCATATACCCCCCCTAGGCACCCACTTGTGACTATAGAACTCAAATTCCATCTAGAGTAGCGTAATTTTCTGAACACTTGCTTTCCATCATAATCGCAGTGATTGAAATCCTCAAATTAAGAATTCTAAGTTTTAGGAACTTTGTCCTACACCCTCCCATGATGTTATTAACAACAATAGCCATCACACTCCAAGCTTCAACTCTTTGATTCGAACAATGCTGTAATAAGTTAGTCCTTCGTAACATACTATCTTCGCATGATTACTAGCTCCATAGATCACAAGAAACACTGTGATAATAAAAATCAAAACAACTTCATAGATCCATTGTTTTTTTTTTTGTTTTTTTTTTTGTTTTTTTTTTCTTTATTAAACATATATTCATGAACTAAAAAAAAAAATAAATAAATAAAAACTTCATTTTAGGTTAGCATCCTTAAACCAACTCTCCTAAATTCAAAACGAAAACTTCAAGCACTAATGATACTAATTAATTTCGGGACGAAATTCCGTTCAACAAGGAGATGATGTGACAATCCAAAAATTTTCTTTTCTTTTACTCCTTACAACCTCAAACCCTTATTGACCTTACTCAATTTTCGGGACGAAAATTCTTTCAACAAGGGAATGATGTGACACCCGACAATTTCAGGTTAACGCCGTTAACTCAACTTACCAAATTCCGTGAGTCTCTTTCAACTTGGAAATTCTATCTAGTACATTATCACAATAGTTAATTAAAAGTATTTGCTTAAACAAATAACTAAATAAATATTTAGTACAAAATAGTAATTGAAGCAGTTATCGGATCGCAACGAGGGACGTTTAAACATTAGTAATTTGGGGAATTACTATATCACATGAATCGAAAATGTACTAAAGTATAAACGGGATAACTTTGTAAAATATATAAGTCGTAAAAGTTTCAGGGTTTTAATTGTAATTAGTTAAAAGTTAAATTATTTAACTTTGGTAACAAGTTATATATATAGAAAACCTTAAGGGACCAAATTGTAAAAACGGGAAATTATAAGTATTCAACCAAACCTTCAAAACCCCATGTCGATCATCTTCTTCACCCAACCCAAACCCTAGCCGCCCTCGTCGCTTCCGTCAGCCACCAAAGCCGCCAGTCACCGCTACTGCTGCAGAAAACATCACCATCGTTGTTCCCTACGACCGGTAACCACTCCATTTCATGTCCTGTCACGTCAACTGCAGTAGACCACCGGTCCATTACCTGCAACCACTGATCACCACCATGAACACAGCTAACGGACACCATCGCAACCTTCCTAACCACCGATGACCCCCGTTGAACTCTATGAACACCGGCGAAGCATCATGTAAGCTTTCCGGTAAGTTTCGTTAACTCGTTTTATAGATTCGTTCCGTTTCGGTTTCGTTCCGGGTTACGGTTTTATGTTACGGATTGATGTTAACGTGCTTGTATGAAACTGGCGTGTGTATATATAATCGCAGGATATATATAACTTACATATATGTTGTACAAGGAATATATTATGCGTGTTAGTATGTGATGTAAGGTGATATATGTATGTATATATATACGTGTGTATGATGTATGTAAGTGTGTACAAACTATATAAGACATGCGTACAAATTGATAGATAGGTTGTGTGTATATAATGGTATTATATGATTTAGTATATAGGTATAATTGTGTATATATAAGTGGTGTAAAATTTAAATGCATAACAGTGTTCATGAATATATACACTAACACACATATGACACATACCTACTGCTACAAACGTGAATGTTTGTGTGTCTTTGAATGATATTTAAGTATATGAGTGGATGTAATGATATTTTCAATATGTGTGTGGTATGATGGCAGTGATGTCAAAGATGATGATTTTTTGGAGATATACAAGTATAAGAATGCAAATAAAATATTAAAGTCAAGTGGATACTAGATGCATGTGCATGCTTGGTAGTTATGAATGAAACATGTGTGCCGTAGGATTCAAGTGGATACTAGATGCATATACAGAATGTAAGTTGGGGTTGATGTTAATAAAAATATATAATAGTGTACTTGAATGCATGTGATATCTTGTAGATAAAGGAGTTTAATCCTAAGAAGTTTTGAAATGTATGGATGAATGCAAATGGATAGAGGGTGTGCATACTTAAGTACATTAGATATTTGTTTACATGATTTGTATACGTGGAACATGCAAATTTACCTAATGTATATGCGAAATTTAAATAATATGTGAGATAAAAATAAATTACTTGTGTATGTGATACATGCTTCTATAAGTAGGTTGGTGATGTAAATGAAATATTATATTAATAAATCAAAACTATGTCGCATGTCAAAGCCCATATTTTATTATTACATGACATATTTAAGTTAAGGTATTGAGTACAAAACCGAACCGGAAACGCGAAACCGAACGTTAACTTTATTAGAGTAATTGGTACCTAATTAGTGGAACCTAAACAGGTCGTTGGTCAATCTAGGAAATTCTATTGTTGTTGGTTTCATTGTAGCTGCGCAAATCTAAGGTGAGTTTCACGGCCCCTTTTACTATTTTCCTGTTGGGGGAGAAAGCACGCAAGAAAACACATTTTGATTTTGTATTTACTTATATATCATCATGGCTTACTAAACGTTAAACTTAACATACGAAAGTCCTTTCAATTCTCTCGAACCGTACGGGGTATAGCGAGGAAGTTCGGGTAGTACTACTGGGTTTGACAAAACCCACCCTCGGCTGGGAGCCGGGTAGGTGTGAATTGTCCTAATCTCATGGCCATTGAATGTTAACAATGGTAACAAGGCACAACATAAACAGTCAGCTCGGATTCGAAACGTTTGAGTAACATGAAAACTTGGGTTAGCTACCTACTGATATATTTGTGATTTACATTATCTGGAAACTTGTTATTGAACTGTTGTTTAAAACCTGTGAACTCACCAACCTAGCGTTGACACTTTTTAGCGTGTTTCTCTCAGGTGGCCAAGGTTAGCTGAACATCACAATAGGACATGCATCATGGGTCTGCATAGTTTCAAACATTTTGTTTATAATTATTGCATTTTAAATTCTATACTTTGGGGCGCGTGTTTGCGCATATGTTTTTGTTACTTTACTTTACGCTTCCGCATTGTTTTAAACGGTTAAACTCTGTCGTTTGGCTTTTCTCATTTATTGAGACACGTTATTTTTAAACTCATTTAAAGTTGTTTGTGTAATTAATGACTTGGATCCTGGTTTGTCACCCTCCGAACGGTAAAACTCCGTTAGTGGAATTTGGGGGTGTGACACTTGTGGCATAGCGGACTTTGAAGTTTTCAGGGCACTCACAATTGACAAAGGTGCTCTCCATGCTTTCATACCATTGGAGAAGACCAGTAGCCCCTTCGTTACCAAAGAATTTCGTTGGACCGCAAGAATTGAAGTACTTTAGAGTACAGTGAGGAGTCTTGGGCTGAGCGTTTTGATTAGCATTATTAAGTTGAGTCACGAGATTTGGCAAAATATTAGCCATTTGGGTCGCGATGGTATTAGCAAGTCGTTCACGTCTAGTTGCCATTCTACAAGATAAGATAAAAGAGAATTTCATGAGACATAGAAAATTTTGAGATATCATAAGTTGTAATGGAATTTTGGATTGAATGGAAGGGACAATTGTACTTTGAATTTCATAGAATCTTTATAAACACATATCATAGTAATCACTTTGAAATCATTGAAATGTAAGTTAACAACCTTGAAATAACATTTGAAATAATATAGAAACCCATTGAAATAAATTTGAAATCATAGAAAATGATAATCATAAAATCGTTTAAATAGATAGAATTTGAAGGCTTGGGAATGTGTCTTGGTTTTGGACACTTGAGACTTATCAAAGTGCTAAGTTCGTTCTCAACGTATTCGAGAAGGCGTGCTTTAGCCTATAGGTTCACACTCATCTCGTACATCCCCAGGTAAGCATACAGGTCTCTTAAAGAGATTTATACGAAATGCTTGCCTTAGACAGGATGTCCGTGATACAGGTGTTCCCCCTTCCAGATTGCACACGTTCCCACGTTTCAAACTTACTTAAGACGATGACGAGATTCCACAAAGAGCAAGATCCTAATCACACAGAAGAGTCTCTTGTAGTTCCTTCGCGAAATCGGATAAGAAATAAGATAAAGGAAAGACATAGAAATGTTCATAAAAGAAATAAGGACGTAAGTTCTAGAAGAGTTTTCTAAGCATAAACTATTTGCACTAAGGACTCTTAGGTTATAGTCTAGGTCGGTGTGTTTCTAATACCCTATCCTAGTTCCCTATAACCATGGCTCTGATACCAAACTGTGACACCCCGCCCGGCGGCGGAAACACCGGGCTGTCATTGGAATTGGATATCAATAGTAGGCAAAGCACATGGTATTTATTTATATAGTTTAATAATGATATAGTAAGTTTAGTACATGAGTCTTAAATGGATACGACAAAAGTAATAAAACCGAAAACAGTAAATGCATTTGTCCGATTTATTATTCTAGGTCCAAGGCAATCCTATGTCTTGGCAAAAGCAGCAAAATAATCATAAGCATCACCTGAAACATGTGAAAATAAAGTTAGCTAATTAAAGCTAGTGAGTAAACCACAAATTGATACATAGTAATACAGAAAATCCGAGATCATCATAATATGCTGCGCAAACTTACATGCATAGCTATTTCATATCATTCTCGACCATGACCCCTTGCACACACATTGTAAACCATAATTGTAACATAACTTGTAGCCATTTATCATGAGGAACCAACTCATGTATTAATTAACGATAACTTTTAAGCAACCGTCTCGTAACCGTCTCGATATTTAAGTTATCATTAATTATTTAGCAACTTAGGGACATGGCATAGCAATAGCAACTTGTATCATCGTATAGCAACTTGTAACATCGAATAGCAACTCGTAACATTGTAATTGTATGGACGGGTTTAAATCACCTATCGTTGTTGTACATGTAGGTGGGTTTGTCAGACCATTAGCGCTAACATTGTACCGCTGGGATTACAAAGTACTAATACTACTTTAAACTACCACATAAGTTTGCATCTTGCCCGGAACAAGACTAACATATTTTATGATCTCTGTTGAAAAATAAAATAGAAACTGGAAAACATTGTATTGTAATAGAACATGTTTCAGCCCCAAAATGTAAAAGTAAAAAGGGGAGTGAATTTACTCACCTTGAACTCGGGCACGAAACAAATAGTAAACAAAATAGAACCGAGGATCGTCCAAATATTAGAATCACCTAATTAAGTGACAATCCTAACTTAGTAAAACATATTGTATGAAAATCTAGAATTGGAAAAATAGAAGTCAAAGGAAATTGGAATTCTAGGGTTTCGGATTTGGGATTTGGGGTTTTTCCGTTAATCGTCTAAAATATATAGCCCGTTTATTCAAACAATAACAATAGTAATTAAATTATTTTGATAAACGATAACAACTTTAATAATATATTTTGAACCGCAATCATATAATGTAACAAAAATATGTTATTTTAGTTTAAAACTCTTACACAAATTTAATGTATTTAAAAGTCCATTTACAAGTCTTATTTGTATAAACCTTATTTATAAAAATTTGTATACATTTTGTAAGTATTCAAAATACATTTTAATAGTATTTTTATATAATTTAAAAGTATTTTTAATATTAGATTTTATAAAACTAAGTTTATATAAATAATGATTTTGGCTATATTTTGTAAGATTTATATGTTTTTATAAAATGTAGAATACGGTATTAGTATTAGGTTTAACAAAATGATAAAGCATTAAACAAAAAAAAAAATTAAAAAGAATCTGCTTGTCCCTGGTTTCGAACCAGGGACCTTTCAGTTTACAACCATGACACTAACCAGTTGCACTATAGCCATTTTGTTGTTTAAAAGTGGAACAAAAATGGTTTTAACATTTTTTTTTAACAGTTACCCCCAAACCATATAAACCCTAGAAACCAAATCATTGCAATTGGACAGGAATTCGATATTCAAGCCACAAATAATCATAGGGCTTTGATTCAGTGAACGATAAGGATCATTTTCATATAAGAAACTTACTTGATTGATGATGAAATGAATCGATTGTGAATGAAGAACAAGATGACGGGTTTGGATTCAAATCAGTACATAGAGGTCGCTAAAACGCAATTCCTTTTGCAGAAACGATACTTGGGATGTATTAAACAAAAGCCCTAACAATTCAAACGATCAAAATAACTTTTAGATGGTCGATTGATGACGAACAAGAATGAACAAGGTGAGAATCACTTACCGGTTTTTGATGGATTTCGTTTGAAATTCAGACGACAGGAAGCAAGAGCGTTCAAGGAGGAATGAGTATGTTGATTTAATTGCGTTTTGGTGAACTGAAGATGGTCGAATGAGTTTCGGTTCGGTTTCAAGTAAAAATTGGTTGATTTGTGATTAATTCTTAGCTTTTAATTCAATTGAATGGTAATAACAGCTTCTAATCGATACTATGACGATTTCCATTAACTCAATTTATTGATCCGTTGCGTTTTGGGTCGATTGGGTTATTGTGGGTTTAAAGACACGGTTTTGAAACCGATTTGGACAAGGATTCGAGAGATTAAAAGATGTTTGGGACGTGGTGATGAGTTCGAATAGCGTTTAGGAGTGTTTTAACGGGTTTTAATTCGGCCAAAACGTAAAAAAAACGAGTTTTTAACACTCGTCGGAGGTTCGCCGGACTCCGGCAAGTGTCGCCGGAAAATGAACCGGATTTGCGGGCTGGTGCGAAGGGTGGGGGGGAAAAGTTTGGAATTTTACATAAATGGTCCCTGCACTTTGTGTTACTTTCAATTCGTTAATTAAAATTTAAAAACATTAATATAAGTTTCAAACTTGTCACTTTTGACCCAAAGTTAATTAATACCTATTTTAACCAACCCATCTAACCGAGTTGAGACGTAACGATTATATAAGTGACGTTTTTACGTTTTTCCTTCGTTCCTGACGTTAATATTTATTTCAAGACTTTAATACGTTCTTATCTTTAATAATCTTTATAAAATTTCTTTTATAAAATACAATATATACATATATAATGTATATATTTACTTTGAAGATTAAATAATTGTATTTAGTATTTAATTAGTAACCGTTGAATGAAATTTTTGTCGTTATACATTAAAGACGAGGATGACGTAAGGTTCGACGTATTTATACGTATATTTTTATTAGCGAAACGTTACATTTAAAGGGACAATTACGAGTACGTTAAAGATGGGTAATCTCGGGTTCGAGTCGGGCATTCGGGTTCGGGTTCGGGGCAGATGTCACAATCTTGCAACAAGATGTTCATCACATCTTTTACTTTAGCTTGAACTGTAGAACTTTGACTTTCTGACTGAGACTTCATAGATTGGCTTTGAACTTGAGTTCTTGGTGGAGATTGAGGTTGAGAATATGTTGGTGAGTTTGGGATGTATGACGAATCAGTATAAAAGCTTGCACCAACAAATAAATCACCCTCATCATTAGTTTTTGCAGTATCTTGTGCAAGAAAAGCATTCTCCACTGTGTTAGAAGGATTCACAACGAACTTGTACTAAGCATGTGAACCTGATCTGTCAGTATTTCTTGAACTTTCATCAATCTCAACTTCTTCTATCTTTGCAATGAGCAGATCTAAGTCCATTGGAAACTTTTCTGTATGCTTCAGTAGAGTCACAGTCTGTTTCCATGAAGATGGAAGAGCACACAACAATCTGTCATTCAGGTCTTGAAGATCTGTCTTTGCACCAACATTTGTCATCTCAGTAGTTAGATGAACAAAACTATTCATCATCTGGTGCACAGATTCTCCAGCAATATGTTCAAACAGTTCCAATTGTCTCTTCAATTTATGCTTCTTGAGACTTCTCAACTGTTCTCCTCCTTCACAGATTGATTTCAATGCCTTGAACAATGTGTAGCCAGTTTGATAAGCATCCAACCTTGATAACACTTGAAGTGGCAGTCCTTTACACATCAAAGAGTAAGTCTTACTGTCATTCTTGACCTTTCGTAAGTCTTCAGCTGATAGATTATCTTCAGGATAAGGTTCAGTTGAATCTTTGGTGTAGGTACTTGCACTATCAGGAGCAGTCTGAGTAGGAATGTGAGGACCTTTATCAATTGACTTCCATAGATCATTGTCAATAGAGCATAGATGATGCTTCAATCTGATTGTCCAGTTCTTGAAATCTGCACGATTAACCAATCTAGGAACACGGTTATCAGAATCATCATTAGGTGCCATTTTTTAAAAAAAATAAATTTAAGAAAATATTTTTGTGTTTTTGATGATTTTTGAAAAGAAACAGTTAAAATTTTAAACTAAAAGCAAGTAAATAATGACAAGATAAGATAACAAAGTTTGAAACAACTGAAAACGAGTCACACGGCTGAACAGTGAAAATTTGTTCTTCACCCGGCTGAACAGTAACTTTTCTTCTTCACCCGGCTGATAATTTTTCTTCACCCGTCTAAACAGTGACACGGCTCAACAGTTGTCAATCTTCAACTCTTGAAATCTTTACCCGGCAGGTAGAGTTACTCGGCTGAACAATTATACGGCTGAATAGTAATACTTGACACGGCAGACAACTTGACCCAGCAGAAAAAGTTGACACGGCTGAACAGTAACAAATATATCACCCGGCAGACTTGACACGGCTGAAATATAGTGACCCGGCTGAACAGTTGTTGATCACACGGCTGAATAGTTGATCACCCGGCACAACAGTTCTTGATCCGGCTGAACAGTACAACCTTTTTCTTGCAAATTCTTCACCCGTCTAGACAATTTTGCCTTCACACGGCTGCACAGGACCTATTTGTTCACAAATCTAAGTCCAAAAATATTGTCTAAGTCAAATTTTATCACCCGGCTAGTTAATCTTCAACCAGTTCATCCTGTTCATCATCTTCATCATGCGAATTTTTCTGGGTTTAACAAAAACTTGTCCAATTTGTCCAAAGTTCACACCCTGTTAGTGAATTATACCGATTATCAATCTCCAATCTCAATCAATCCAAAACATGATCAAATTTTGATGAATTTGAGCAAAATTTTGATCGAACAGTAAACTTCTCTTCCTTCCTAATTCCTCAGATCTGATAATAATCTGATGGAATTTGCACAATTATTATGAATTAGAAGTGATTGCAATGATGAATCACAACTAAAAACAGCAACAGCTCATTCAGATCATGATTTGAGCAATATTGATGTGTTTTTGCTTGATGAATAGCGAAGAACACACAATACCAACAGCTCTGATACCAATTGATAGGTTCAATTTGATCGATATTGCTGCAAATCAGAACAATCTAAATACACAAACACAATTCAATCAACAACACAATCCATTACTAATAATGCTCTTGTATTGATGATCAAAGCATAAAAGTTGTAGTACAAATGTGCAGGAGAATACAAATCACACACACAATTCTCTCTCTAGCGTGTAATTGTGATCTAGACTCTCTCTCTAACATTCTCTCACAACATGCTTTATGCATCAACACATTAGGAAAAATACAAAATTAACCCTAAACTATACAAACATGTATAAAATAAGTACAAAGTAAATCTTAACTAGAAACGAGCCCTAACAAAATAAATAAAAAAATAAAAATAAGATTCTAGCCATGATTCTTATAATGGGATTCATCATACGATAGTGTTTAGATTCACCATTTGGGTATATAAAAGATGATGAGGTATAACAGTCAATTTAAAGTCTAGAGTTCTAAGTTCATTAGTGGGTTAGAAAAGAATCCCATCTTATATCATTACATGTGTCGCGTGACTTCAGTATCGTCATAACCTATATGGTTTCCTGTACTAGGACACTCACATGTTAGAATAGCTAGGTTAAAGTTTTTTTTTTTGTTACCTGACAACTAAAACAATTTTGATTAAGGAAGCTAATTACGTTCAATATGGAACTTCTTGAATAATGGAGCTTCTAAGAAGGGACGACAGACGTTCATAGTGTGAAATGATAATGAGAGTATCAAATATTGTGTTTCTTGGAAAATACAAAGGTGTATTACGAATGAAATCAAAATGGGAAGTGGTTATCCTGGATCGTAATGGATAAAGCTCCCTCAGAACATTAGTTGGTAGTGGCGGTTCATTTTTGACGGTGGTATTCATCATGTGATTTCATAGAGTTGTGAAATATATTCGAAATCATAATATATATATATATATATATGTGAGTCAGTTACATAACATGTGGTTTTTTTTAATGTGTTTATGCATATAGTAGTGTACCTTATGAATGTGGGGCTAACTAGAGTTCCTAAAAATCAAGTGTTTTGTAACAGTATGAGATTGATATTTTTGAGTTTCTCGGGTTAATTACTGCTTTGGTTTCAGGTCCACTCCCAACGTACTGTTAGTGTTTATATATAGGGTGTACCGCAGCTAACCCACCACACCACCAGCCTCTTGAAGGCGTACCTGTCACGTACTAACGTTCTTGCCTACTTTACTAAGTCATTCAAAAGGTTGGGGTAAAGGAATATATATTAAGTGAGATGGTCACGTTATAATGTACACTGTAACATCGGTTATGTATTAAAATTTTATGTGGTTCGAATCTGAATGTTCACTGACCTGAGACTTTGAGAACGCTTAACTTGTTTTTGTTACGCGAATAATCAGGTAGAGGAGTTTGAATATATATTAAGATGGACAAAATATAGATAATGTTTTTAAATTAAATGTTCTTGAGAAAAAAAGTTAGACCCAAAACATGTTTTTACAATAGTGGAGATGTAGCTTAGGTGTGAGAATTAACATTTACGAGAGCGTTGGATCAAGACGAGTCATCCAACTAGATCGGAACGTACACATACCACACGTGTGGTTCGTTGGTGCATCGTTAGTAGTAGGAACATCATGAGTCAGAATTATTTTTGGGTAACTTATTATCAGAAACAACTTGAAGTTCTGTTTATCTTGAAGAATTGAGAATAAAGTACGATTAGGTGAAGTCTTCTAGACCGAACCTGGTATGTTACGAGGTTTTTACATGAATATTTAAGCGATATGGATTTATTCACAAGAAGTGATTTTAAATGGGAAATATTACGCAGTTGGTTTTTTTTTCATACCAACAAAATGTTTTTTTTTTTTTGAATAAGTTGTTAGATTTATGAGACTCCTCCATGGAATCTTAAAAATTATAGAATTTGTTTAACAACCATTTGCAGAAACAATGATGTTAAGATATTACTGGTGTGCTAAAAGGTTATAGTCCACAGATCATAAGTTATAACTTTATGAGTTAAGTAAGGTAAATGTTTCAACTAGACGATTCAGATTGTTCTTATTTATGTGTCATCAAGGAAAGATTTCAATTATCTTTAATTTAGGTGTATAAGGTAAAGTGTATGTAGTTTAAAGATAGACTTATGATATGCCATCAAAGGTTGCATTTTAACTGTCTACCCTCCATAGATGGATTTTACGGGTTCAGTCAAGGATAGACTTGATATCGGTGCGTTATTTAAAGATGGATGTTTGTTTCAGATGAATTTATATTGATTGACTCATTACTTTTGTGTTTCTTTTTTTTGGGTATTACCCACATGGCAGAGTTTTCCAGGATCATCATGTACCTGTAAATTCACCATTACGTTGCGCACCCGTAATCGTCAATTTACCTTACACAATCACCCAAGTTTGTCTCCCACGGGTACATTAATATTACGTTTAGTTATGTTCTTTGATTTACATTCATCCGTGTGGTTTTGCTATCCCAGATCAAGTATTGAAGGTGTATAAGTGTATGATAAACTTATAAGTAGGAGACAACTATACTAGATGTATAGGACACTAACAGGGTATCAGTGTGATGTATCAATGGGTCGCATGTATCAGGTATGGTGTAAGTTTATACTAAGTGTAAGACTACTAGTCTAAACACAATCTGAGTGTACAATGTGCATAATCAGCGGTAATATCAAATCAAGTAGATAGCACGTTGTGGATCACACAATAAGTGACATGTTACAACTAACAATATGTCTCATATAAGGGACATGTTAAAGCATACGAATGTGTCATATAATAAGTGACGTGTAATAGCACATGGTAGGTCGCATAACTAACAAGTCAAGACCTCTATGAATGAGTATCTGGACAGAAATCCAGTCCCGGTGTTCATGTACCCCTATACATTAGGCGTCGGTCTCAGCCGGTTGGTTGCCATAATGAGGTAGATAATTCAAAAGTGTGTTGTTTAGGCTCCGTATGAAATCAGTTTGTTACCATAATGTTGCAAGTTTCAAGTTATAATGAAATGTAAACATTTCTCAACTAAAGCCCCCAAAAGAAAAGAAAAATAAATTGGCCTAAAAACAGAATAACTTTTGAACAAAGTCGTGATTAGCCAAGTCTTATGCATATTTCAATGAACAATTCATAAGCTAGCAAATGCATTATCTAGTTCAAGCTTCACTAAAGAGCAAGTCCCTAAAAAATATACGTGTCTCATTAAATGAGAAAATCTAATACAGAGTTAATGTTTTAAAAGTTTGCGGAAGCGTAATCGAAATGTAATGTCAAAATATTAAATGGAACTAAATGCGCAAACACGCGCCCAACATAAGAAACATAGTTTAAATATTTGTTAAAACCAACATAGTTTTTACATGCAAGAAAGTGTTTAAATGAAATGTTGTGACTCCATGCCATGTCCTAAGTGCGTTGAACCTCAATGACCTGTAAAAGTGAAAGGATAACAAGTGTCAACACGACGGTTGGTGAGTTCACGTAGTAAGTAGGAAATCAAGTAGTTCAGTTGTAAGCAGAAATATAAATTAAGCATGTCATTGTAGGTAGCTAGTCTACAGCACATGTCCTTAGAGGCGTATGTATCTGACCGAAGCTAACGTATGTACACATTAAGTGCATTTTGCCCGTTCGTACATCCCAGCAGGATGCACTGTAAGTATGTTAGGTCATTCAACACCCGTTCGACAGGTCCTTCTGTCGTGCTAGCGTTACTAGCCCGGGTGGGGTTTCTCAAACCAAGTAGTACTACTCAAAATTTCCCCGCTATTTCACAAATATTAACGGTCAACTAGGTATCCATGAGGTCTTTCATGAACAAAATAAAAGTTGCTCTAATCCAGACATGCGACATACAGAATTTTTAAATCCGTAAAAGTAATCGTTCGCGTTCTCAGCCCATAAAAGGGTGAAATAGTAAAAGTACGGTTCAGTGAACTCACCTTCGGGTGCACAGCTACAAGCATCAGCAAGGTAAAAGCAACACAACATTCCTACTACATGATAAGTCCATAAGTGTGTGTTTGTGCAGGTATGTAAAACCCTAAGCATCCAAGCAATTCAATTGTTTACTTGTGATTTGAAAAGTTTGAATTTTGACCAACCTTGACCAAAATTTAGTTTTGTTGACCCGAGTTGACCCAACGATCACATGGTGATTAATTAAGTGTAGTTATGTTCGGTTAGGTTCAGTTGTTCACCTTAAGTTTATAAATCACATTACAAGACACATATGCAACGAAACCAAATTCGATTTCTATTAAAGTTTCCTTTATCGGAAAGATGCGTTCTAAGACATGTTCTCACTACACAAACTCGTTAATAGATGTACATTCTTAACTACATATGTTTCATGCACACACATAACTTCTTACATGTCATAATCATAGCATGTATATATATTTGCATATAACCTTTCTATTTTGAGTAAAACATATCATACAAGGCTACTTTCAACATAAGCATAGTTCATAGCATGTTATTGCATCTCTAATAACATAGTAACATCATCTCATGGCATGCTAGTCGTCTAAACTCAAAACACAAATCATACTTTCAATAAAGTTTCCATTAATGGAAATCGGCATAGCTAAAATATATTACTATCAAACCACACATGTAAACCATATACACTAACTCAACTATTAGTTTTAGCATGCATATCTTTCAACAACCATGACCCGTATACAAATCTTTAACATCTTTGTAATCAAAGTTAGTATTAATATCCACTCTCTAAAACAAGCATACATATCACTTTTGAACCATGAATAAAAACTATATAACATACTTGCAACCTCATGTACCCATGATCATGTTTAAAACATATGTCTAGCAATCATCACATTACATATAATCATGATTCAGGTCAACAGTCATCATAATACATATAAACAAGCATGTTAGTATTACTCTCAATCCATCATGACATCCAACTTACAAGTTGCACAAATGATATAGGTGAAACATATTGCAAGTCCATTTTCAGATTTTTCAGCTTTGTTAACCGTTTTTATGTTGTACAGAGAAGCAACCCAAACTAACATGTACAAGTCCCAAATTAAAAATATAGTTGCAATACTGTCTTAAGATCATTTCTTATTTTTTGAACTTTACTTGAAACCCAAATCCACTATTTATTAAAAATACATCTTTACATAAAGGTTAGAAAAGCACCTGATTGCACACTATAAAGTTTTATAACATTTGGACGACCATACAGTGGAATAAAAATACAATTCTTACCAATATAGAAAGCTAAGACCTTAAGGTTTATTTTGGTGTAAAACGCATCCAAGAATACGTTGTAATTATAAAGTTATGACCTTTTTAAGTTGACCCATTTTCTGCCCTGTTTTTCAGATTTGACATCTGTTTTTGTAAAATCAAAAAGTCTAACTTATTTTTCTCTAAAAATTCATTGGTTTAGTTTTCCGTAAACTAGACTCTTTAAACTACAATCTAGGCTCAAAAATGACCCACTTTGGTTCGGTTTTCAACAAGTTATGGTACATGTAATATCAGGTTACGAATCTGCCAAAATTCTGTCATCACCGGTTTTGTCAAAAACATGATTAAAACAATATGATTAGTATCCAAGTTTCATTCTAATTATCATACAAGTTCATATCTACAAACATTCAACCGTGATCATACTTAGAAATTAATGTTATAACACATTCATATTCACACTACTTTCTCAAAAACGAAAGTATGAGTGTTTCTATTATTTCATGGATTCTAGTGATTACAATTCCTTCAAAACACCAAACAAACCAATTATCAATCCCAATTGCACATAAAGATTATCAATTGAAGAACTTGGATGAACTAGGGTTTTTAGAAACCTAATTTTCGCAAGATATATAGAAGATTAGGATTAATACTTATTTGTAAAGTCTCTAGAACTCCAAATAGCAAACAAAATCACCACCAATTTGATCAAAACCCAAGAAAATCAACAAGATTGTGTGTAAACCATGTAGTGGCCACAAATTTTAGGGTTAGGATATGGTGTATGTTTTTTTTTGTTACATATGGGTTTAGGTTTTTAATTTTTTTTTTGCTAAGTAAAACTTAATTTGGTTAAAGGGTGGGTTTTGGATCACCCATGGATCACCTAGATGACCCATGGACCACCTATTATTTGAATTCTATAAAAAAACACAAGAAAAGTCATTCTCTAGATATTTTATAAAAACCCCTTGTTTTATAAAATTTTTCGAATATTAAAACTGGTAAATAAACATTAAAACTGGTAAAATATGTGATTTCTTGAAAGTTCACGAAATTAAACATGTGAGTCACATAATATATAAATTCGCTAAATTTATATTTATTTAGTTGTTCGGATTATTATTTTATTAATTTACCAACATTCGAGTATTAACTCGCGTGATCCCCGGATTGTCGTTACATGTAACTTTTTGCGTAACAAGTAGCACATTTAATTCAACTAACTAAATGTAGAGCATAATTGCATTAATGGAATTAGCGTGATTTAGTTAATGGAGTTAATCCGAAATTCTCGGGTGTCACAAAAAAAACCAAATAGAATAGAGGGCTTTTAATCCCCATCGTAGCATGATCATTTTGATGTATAGAACTTACTTGTTGGTGAAGATTGATTACGGGTTTGAATGGTATGAAGAACACGACTGTTTTGATGCAATTATCTGAATCTGGAAGTGAAATGAAATGCAATTGATGATTTAGAAAGATGTAGGTGATCAATAGGATTGAAATGGACCCAAGAAGTACCTGTAATGATACCCGGAAAGTGAAGAACGATGATGTCGCCTGAAAAAGGGTTTTGTCGATTGAATTGTTAATTGTAGTGAAGGGACAGGACGATTTGGAGTTTGGAATGTGTTAATCGGCTACGAGAAATGGTTAAGGAAAGGTTTAATTGTTGATTTGGTGCCTAATTACGGAATGGTATTTTTAAAATTTGAAACTCAAAATCATTTCGGTTAAATTAGCTGTAAAATCGCGTGTTTAAGCATAAATGGGGTTCGAAACTGACTAAGGAAAGTTTTTGGAACGATTTTGGGTGTTTAAAGGTGGTCAAAACGCGCCAATTTGGTCGTTTGGGTGTCGCCGGAAGTTGGTGCCGGCTGCCGGAGTCGGTCACCGGAAAAACAGGCAAAGGGATTGGGCTGGGTGATTGTTTATAAATGTTTCGATTTGCACCGTGCAGTTTCATATAGTTATAGATTTCCGTTTAAACTTCATTATAAGTTGCATAGTTGACATAAATGGCCCAAGGTTAAGTAAATACTTATTATAACTAACCAACCTAACCAAGTTAACTCGTAGCACTTATATAATTGATGTTTTAGTATATTTACTGTAACATCCCAGCCCGTCGCACCATGATATTGTCCGCTTTGGCAGCCGGAACACCCTCAGGCGCCGCCCCTCACGGTTTTAAAACGCGTCATAGTAGGGGAGGTTACCACACCCTTATAAAGCAGTGCTTAGTTCCCCTCCCCACCGATGTGGGATCTTACAATCCACCCCCTTGGAGGACCAGCGTCCTCGCTGGCACATCGGCCGACGACTGGCTCTGATACCATCTGTAACATCCCAGCCCGTCGCACCATGATATTGTCCGCTTTGGCAGCCGGAACACCCTCAGGCGCCGCCCCTCAAGGTTTTAAAACGCGTCATAGTAGGGGAGGTTACCACACCCTTATAAAGCAGTGTTTAGTTCTCCTCCCCACCGATGTGGGATCTTACATTTACTTCGTTCTTGACGTTGAATGGATATCTTTGAGACTTAATAGCAATTATCTTTATTAATATCTATAAAATCACTTTTATAAAATGCAATTTATATACTTTGAGATTAAGTTTTTGTATTTAGAAATTAATTAGTAGTCGTTTTATTAAAGACGATAAAACATAAATTTCCGACGCATTTCTTCTTCTTTTTTTAATATTAATAACGAGCGTTTCATCACGATGAATTAAATACAAATAAATAGAAACGGACAATGGATTCTGATTTCGAGTCGGGCATTTGGGTTCAGTTTTTTGGGGCAAATGTCACAGTCTACCCTCCTTAAAGAAATTTCGCCCCGAAATTTGCTCAAACCGAAACAGTAGATGAAAGAAACGATGCGATTGTTTAGCTTTCCATTATAAATGTACTTAAGTTATTTAGCTCTTCTGATTTGAACACGGATACGTTAGTCTCGAGACGTTGAATTAGAGTACACCAACTTAAGCACTTGGTGATGATAATAGACAATTGGTAACATGTAAAAACAATTGTTTAATAATGATTTCTATACGATAAAGAATTTATTTCTGATTACTACATAGGTTTAGATGGCCATAGGTTTGTTACTTTAGATCACTTAGAATATATAGTTTACCTATCACGATAATGCACGATAGGTTTTATTATAGAATTAGGATACTTAGAACAACACGAAAGTTCACAGATCGAAAAAACGTTTCATTTGACAGTATGACAGAAGCATTTATATATAGGAAGTACGCGCGGCGTATCCACCGTGCTCTTGTCATCCCACATTTGTCGCTTTGCCTTCAAACACATGACAAAACTTGCTATGGTTCCCATGCGCCAACTTTCATAATTCCGTGGGCACCCGTAATTACTTTAGTTTTTGCATGGACCCCACAACTCATTCGATCACGTGCGAGTCAGATGTACACAAAAATTTCCGAGTTTAGGATAAAGAAAAATGATACACATAGGTTCCAAATCATAATCAATAGCATTTAGTTCGTGTGAAGTATAGCTTAAGATGATAAGAATATTGATGATCCGAGAGAGTTGAGTTTATTAGGTGGTCACTGCTCTTGTAAATAGTTTTGTTGACCGACATAGATAGTCAAATTCGAGTACCAAAATTTGTAACAACTTAAGTTCTTGAAGACTCACTTTATGTGTGAGATGTAGAGGTCATTTGATATTAAGTTCATAAGTATTAATTGATAGTTTATTAGGAATATATATATATATATATATATATATATATAGAGAGAGTTTCATGAATATCTGATAATGTGATCATTCCAATTTATGTTT
Source organism: Tagetes erecta (assembly GCA_030867185.1). Taxonomy (NCBI): domain Eukaryota; kingdom Viridiplantae; phylum Streptophyta; class Magnoliopsida; order Asterales; family Asteraceae; genus Tagetes; species Tagetes erecta. The sequence continues at coordinate 57,431,793 of CM061488.1, forward strand.
CGGATGTACTCGATTCCTATTGGTTACGACTTTTAAAAACTGATAGTCACTATGTATAGGTTGGACCCACCGGCTTGTCGGTGTTACTTTTGGTTGTAATTGTTTGACTTTGTAATGTTATTAGTTCTAGCGAACCTACGGGCGAATCTATTGATTCGCCCAACCTGTCTAGCTGACTGTGCAAGCGAAACTGCTGCCAAAATCAGGCCAGCGAATCTGTGCTTGCTCGTCAGCGAAACTGTTTGACTGTCGAGCGAATCTGCTACCAGCGAATTTGCCAGCGAATCTGCTGTGTTCTTCTAGCGAAACTAGCCAGCGAATCTGTCATTTTTCAGCGAATCTATTATCTGGTCAAAGTTATGACTTCATCAACATTGAATATGAATGATCTGGATAGCGTTCAACCTAATAGGCCTCCGAGGCTTGTTAGTGGTGAAAACTTTGAAGACTGGAAAAGATGTCTGAAAGCCTTTTTCTACTACACGGATTACAACCAATGGGAATCTATCGTAAATGGTCCGCACGTGCCAACAACTGTTGAAGGAACTGTTACTTCAACAAACACAAATCCAAGCACTTTCACTGAAGCAGACATCAGATTACTAGATCGAGACAAGAAGGCACTCGGGGCACTGATACTTTGCTTACATCAGGACATCTTCAACCGGTTTGCAGAACACACAACTGCAAAGAGTCTGTATGATGCATTGTGTGAATTTTATGATGGCAATGAAGATCTGAAACTGGATAGAAAAGCTCAGGCTGAAAAGGAATTCAACTCTTTTGTGGGATACTCACAAGAGAACTTGACTGATATTACAAATAGATTTCTATCTGTGTCAAGTAATCTGAAGAAATATGATGAAAAGCTGGGCAATCACGAACAAGTTGCAAAACTGTTAGATTCTCTTCCTCCTCAATGGAGCCTTCAAATCAAGCTGCTGAAACAAGAGAGAAACTTTCCTGACTACAAACTGATGGACGTCATCAACAAGCTGAAGTCTTTCGACCTTGACGTGAAAAGAAGAGAATATAACCAGTCAATGATGGTTCCAAACATTCCCTCTCAAAATGCTGCACTTATCTCATCCGCTGCAAACTCATATATGTACAGTACTGCATCTAGAGGACCATCAAGTCATGTATCTGCTAAATCTGCAGGTGTACCTTCAAGTGTTGGTTCAAGTTCGAATGCGTCTGTCACCACACAGATTCCGTCAGATACTATGGCTTTATTTGGAATGTTTGTTCACAGTTATGAAGCTCTTGTTGCAGGTGAATTGAAAGGGAAGGGTATGACAGTAGAAGATATGTATCAGGTGGATCCTGATGATTTGGAGGAAACAGATATTCAATGGCAGATGGCTATGCTCACTCTTCGTGCCAGACGATTCATGGAAAGAACTGGCAGAAGAAACTTTGGAAATCAAGGACAGAATGCTAAGCTGGGTTATGACAAGGGAAAGTTACGATGCTATAACTGCAAACAACTGGGCCACTTCAAGAGAGAATGCCCATTACCAATCGTTTCTGAGCCAGTTAACTCTGTAAGTCCAAGATCTGCTCCAATTCAAGAAAAGGTTGAGGAAGCAAAGTCAAAGAATGAAACTGCACTTCTCACCAACTTTGACTGGAGTGCTGAAATCGAAGAAACCAAGGAGGAGATCAACCATGCCCTTATTGCTGAAATTACTGAGTTTGATGACAATGATATAAATCTCTTTGATCCGTTCAAAGAATTTTTTGGAAATGAAGAAGAAGAGAAAGTGAAGGATGCTGTTCAAGTTCAATCAGATGTTATTGCTCAAGGACATCTGAATCATTCTGGGTTGGTTTGTGAAGCAGCTGTTAATGAAGTGAAGCATGAGGAAGAGTCAAAGGCTAGCTTGGAAGAAATGATCGAAAAGGCAAGGCTGGATGCAGTTGATGAATTCAAGAGAAGCACTCCCTACTGTCAATGTGATCGTGCTCTGGCCGCTGAGAAACTGGTAATCGGTCTTCCTTACGATGTTATTGAAGATATGTGTTCATCTGCTTGCAAAATTCGTTTAATTGGCATATACAAAGCAAATAAATTATTAATGTCAAACGAAAACGAATTAAAAAGAACCAACAAAGAGCTTAAATTAAATGAATCAAAATATTTTGTCAAGTTAAGAGAGGCTTTAAAAGAAAATGAACACTTAAAAAGAACTCTTTTAGAAAAGAACTGTGAAATTAACTACTTGACTGAGCAAGTTACACTTGCTGAATTTGAAGCAAGAAAACTGAAAAACAAATTGCAGCAGTGGACCATATCTGGTATGAAAAGGGAGGAACTGTGCAAGAATCAAAGGGGGGCCAGGGTCAAGACAGGTTTGGGTTTTAGTAAAAATGAAACATATGCATATCCTCCACCCAGTACTTTCTGTTATTCTCCTACACCTATTCCTCATCCCTCAAATGAGTTAATTCAAGAGATTATGCAGAACGATACTGACAGTTCCATTGCAGGTTTGAGTGAAGTAAACCTTAAGGAAGTTAGAGAGGAGTACGCGTATGGTGGGAGTGTTGGGCTCGGTTGTTCTGACAGTAGTGATTGCAGTAGTTCTGATTCCAAGAAGTCTTTTGAAGACATTTGTTTAGTTAATCCTGTTTGTAGTAATGTGACATATTCAGACAATTTCATGTTTAATAGTAATTTAGGGTGCTCCACTTCAAACCCTAATGTGTTGAATGATGACTTGAATGAAAATGTGTGTGTGAATGACAAGGACAAACTTTCAGGTCATGTCTCTGAAAGTCAAACTAAAACAAACTGTTTTCAAAAGTTCTTCACTCACCAAATTCCAACGTTCACACCTGTGAGAATTTCAAAACCAAAAGAGAAGGAATCATCTTTTTCATACATTCTTAAACCAAAGCCTGAATCTGATACAGTTAAAGTCACAACAAGTAAGTTAAAAGAACTCCATGACACTTACAGTGACTGTGACTCACAACTGTCTGAATGTGATGAGGAAATTGTAATGGATAAAATTCCTGTCAACAGAATTCCCAAAACCGGTTTGAAGTCTCACTGTTTTAAATGCGGAAATACTGGTCACACTGTCAAGCAATGTTCCAAATTAATCCAAAATAGTCCAAAGCAAAAATCTATCAGAAAAAGATTAAACACTTTTGTAAATAGTTTCTTTTGCAACACTTCATCTGTTTCTCCACCCAAGTACACAAAGACTTGGGTGCCTATTGCAAAGGTCTAACTTTTCTTTTCTTTTAATAAATGTCAGGAACATTCAAATGCCGTTGTAAATAGTCATTGGCATATTGACAGCGGATGTTCCAGACATATGACAGGATTGAAGGATCTTCTTACTAACTATAGGATCATAAATGGAGGATATGTTGCTTTTGCGGGAGATAAGAAAGGGGGGAAGATGATTGGTCAAGGAGAAGTCTCAAATGGCTCACTTACTTTGGAAGACGTCAACTATGTTCCTGAGCTGGCATTTAATCTTCTGAGTGTATCACAAATCTGTGATAAGAATATTCCTGTGCTGTTTCTTCCAAATGAATGCCTGTTCTTGAAGCCAGAGTTTACTATTCCCGAAGATATGGTGATCATGCGAGCTCCGAGACGAAATGACACCTATATGTTGAATATGGGTTCACAGGAATCAAATTCCACCGTGACATGTCTCCTGTCTAAAGCATCATCCTTTGAATCATTTTTGTGGCATAAACGTTTAGGACACATCAATTTTAAAATTCTGAATAAATTGGTTAAGAACAATTTGGTCAGGGGTTTACCACAAAAGGATTTTTCTGTGGTCGAGAAATGCATGGCTTGTGCTAGAGGAAAACAGCACAAAAAGCCACATAAACTCAAAATTACAAATACTATCTCAGAACCCCTCGAATTGTTACATACTGATTTATTCGGTCCAATAAGTGTCAAATCAATTGCTAAAAAGTCTTAGTGCTTGGTTGTCACAGATGATTACTCTAGGTACACCTGGGTGAGATTCATGACGAACAAGAGTGAGACTGCAGAAGAATTGATGAAGTTAATACCTCTAATAGAGGTTCTTGGAAAGAAGAAGGTTCAAGCCATCAGAAGCGATAACGGAACTGAATTCAGAAACCACATCTTCAACTCCTTCTGTGAACAACGGGGTATTCTCAGACAGTTTAGCGCTGCCCGAACACCACAACAAAATGGTGTTGCTGAAAGGAAAAACCGAACTCTTGTGGAGGCCGCTAGAACTATGCTGATCGAGTCAAAACTTCCAATTATTTTCTGGGCTGAAGCGGTTAATTGTGCTGCTTATGTTCTTAACAGGGTACTGATAGTCAAAGAAAAGATGAAGACTTCATACCAACTGTTTCGAGGGATTAAGCCGCTGATTGATTTTCTACGCCCCTTTGGATGTTCCTGCACTCTTTTGAATACTCAAGATCAGAAGACGAAGTTTGGGGCTGTCTCTGATGAATGCTTCTTTGTGGGATACTCTAACACACAAAAGGCGTATCGCGTTTACAACAAGCGAACGCGGATTGTGCAAGAGTCCTACTATGTTGATTGGCAAGAATCAAACACTACAAGTATTGGTAGTGAACCGGCCTGGTTTTATGATGCCACCACCATTTTCAAATCATTTAATCTTCCTGACTCTGACGATGATGACATCATTCCACACTCATCGGTTTCTATTTTCAATCCTACACCTACACCATCACAATCACAACCTTCCACATCCGCCACACAACTACCTCCCACTTCATTTGACATCCCATCACCACCACCAGATATTCCACAACCTCAAACTGTTCAAACTTCTCCATCAGATATTCCATCCACATCCACTACCATCCCATCACCTACACCGTCACAACCATCAAATCAAACATCCTCAACCGATCAAAATCCTTTACTACTCAACACCGATTTCAAAACCCTGAAAAACCATCCTCACGATTATATCATTGGATCTATTACCGATGGTGTGCGAACCCGGAGTCAGAGCGGTTTGATTAATGAATGTCTTTATGCAGCCTTTCTGTCACAAGTCGTTCCAAAGAATTATAAACAGGCTCTTGAAGATCCGAGTTGGGTGGATGCCATGCAAATGGAACTGCAGCAATTCAGGAAGCTCAAAGTTTGGGAACTGGTTGATCTTCCTCCTAACAAGTGTCCAATCGGCACTAAATGGGTTTTTCGGAACAAGCCAGATGATCGTGGTGTAGTAATTAGAAATAAAGCGAGACTGGTTGTTCAAGGTTTTGCCCAAGAGGAGGGAATTGACTATACCGAAGTTTTTGCTCCAGTCGCTCGCCTGGAAGCCATCAGAATCTTTCTTGCACATGCTGCGAACAAAAACTTTAAGGTTTATCAGATGGATGTGAAATGTGCATTTCTATACGGAGACATCGATGAGGAGATCTACGTATGTCAACCACCAGGCTTCGAGGATCCTGATTTCCCGTCAAAGGTTTACAAGCTTGACAAATCGTTGTATGGGTTGCATCAAGCTCCAAGGATCTGGTATGAAACTTTGACACAGTATCTCCTCAGTAAGGGTTTCTCTCGTGGGAGTATAGATATGACATTATTCAAGAAGGAGGTGGATGGCGAGCTGCTGATCGTTCAAGTGTATGTTGATGATATCATTTTTGGTTCGACTAATGAAGGGTTGTGTAGAGAATTTGAGAAGGTGATGATGGATCGTTTTGAGATGACTATAATGGGGGAGATGTGTTTCTTCTTGGGGCTGCAAGTTGAGCAAAAGCCTGATGGAATTCTAATCCACCAAGAGAAATATATCAAAGAAATCCTCACGAAGTTCGGCATGGATGATTCTTCTCCTGAATTGATTCCTTTTACTGCTCAAACATGCCTTACCTCCGATGATAATGGGAATCCTGTGGATGCTCATCGGTATCGCTCGATGATCGGATCTCTCATGTATCTGACTGCAAGTCGTCCAGATATTACATTTGCCGTGTGTTACTGTGCTCGCTTCCAAGCCAATCCAAAAGAATCACATGAAAAAGCTGTTAAACGAATTTTTCGTTACCTTAAGGGTTCCTCTCGTTTGGGACTTTGGTACCCAAAAGGTGGGAACTTTGATTTACATGCCTTTTCTGATAGTGATCATGCTGGTTGCAGGATTAACAGGAAATCGGTCACCGGTGGATGTCAATACCTTGGAGAATGTCTTGTTTCCTGGCAAAGCAAGAAGCAAACAACAGTCTCTCTGTCCACAGGAGAAGCAGAATACATTGCTGCTTCAAGTTGCTGTTGCCAAGTGCTGTGGATTCAACATCAGATGATGGATTATGGCATCAACTTTCTTCACACGCCACTCTTTTGTGACAATGAAGCTGCTGTTGGAATCGCCAAGAATCCCATTCATCACACTCGAACCAAGCACATTGAAACAAGAATTCATGCAATCCGGGATGCACAGGAAAAGGGGTTTATTGATATTATTCCTATCGAAACTAGAAAGCAAAAAGCAGATCTTTTCACAAAAACTTTTGACAAACCACGTTTTTATGAATTGATCTCCATGCTTGGACTTATATCTTTTTGAAAACCTTTTCTGTGAGAATCCTTTTTTTGTAAATATGTAAATAATCTGGTCTTTGTATATAATCTGGTCTTTATCTTCTTTGAAAAATCCGTGGGTCACTCGTTTTTCATTGCTCCGTTACTTCATTTCATTCTATCTTCTTTTATTTTTCTTTTACTTTTGTATATATACTTATATATATATTAAGAAAATCTGAAAAACAAAAATTTCTTATTAGACGGCTATTATATAGAAATTTTGGGGGAGATATAAAAGATTAACTATTTATAGTTTTTCAAATTTTGCTATTTCAGGATCTCCGTTTTGATTGGTGTTGAAGAGTCGTTGAAGGAGGTCAGAAGCATTGCGTTTGGGATATGTCAGATAGGCTCAGCCCGAAAACGAAGTAAACAGTGATTGTGCAGCCAAACATAACGCTCAAGATCTCGACAACAAGGATTATCTCCTTGACGTGATTGGATTGCACAAAGATAATGGTTCTGTCAAAAATGGGTTGAGAGTGTCAAATCTTTGTCTTGATTTCCCTAAAAATCCCAAATCACCCTCGCCCTATCCCCGAATCGAGTTTCTAGTATGCAAAACAAATAAAATAAAAAGCTGCTAGTGATGCTCTTCGGAAAAGCCTCTGAGTGAGTTACTCGTTAACTCCTCAGAACGTTTTGTGTCAAGTGCTTAACTCCTCTGCTATACGGAAGTATTGACCTGGAGTTGGTGAATCTTCTCTGCTATAAGGAAGTATTGACCTGAAGATTCACCGAGCATGCTCAAATGTTTATCTCCTCTGTTATACGTGAGTATAGACCTGGAGCTCTAGACTATTTGAGTTTCCCAAATAATAAGTCGCATTGTATTCAAAATGAATCAATCGCTGACACGCTCCACTCACAAAGAAAAGATGCAAAAATTGCACAAGTGTCAAAAATGCTAATGCATCTGTCAACATTCAAAAGTTGATCATTGAAATTCAAGCAAAGTCAATAGTATTGCTCAGATATACCCTGATGGCAGAACCTGTTCTTTTTACCTAGATGTCTGTGGGGACCGAGTTGTCTGAGTTTCTTCAATCTAACCGAAAACATGATAAAAGAAGCTGCTGATCTCTTGTTGAAAGGACTAAGGCATGGGTTTAAATGGACAAACATATCTGCAATCCCGCCAATCGATGATTCTCCGGATTCTACTCAAAACATCATGAAGAAAATATATCCTTTCTAGCGTTTAAAACCGTCTCCTGTTATTCTAATTTTATTTTATTTTATTTCATTTTACTTCATTTTAATTTTATTTTTTTAAAAATATTAGGATTATATGTGTTTATGTTTATTTTTGGAGCGTTGATATCGTGGGACGTTTTCACGGATTTACAAAGTCTTTAAAATTTTTAAGAAAAACCAAAAATATTTTTTTTTTGTTGTTTGTCTAGCGAACCTAAGGCGAACCTACAGGTTCGCTCGGCGCCCAAAGTTCGCCCGGAACCTTTTTGTTTCGCTGACATGAAACATCGTTGTTTATGTGTCAGCGAACCTTCTAGCGAACCTGTCGGCTGCCTTGACTGTTGGTCTTCCAGCGAACCTAAAGTTCGCTGGACTGACTGCCAGCGAACCTATGTCTGTATATATACCTAGTGACAGCGAATTTTTCTCACTTATTCGCTTACCCACCACTGTAGCACGATTTTTTTTTAAAAATACTAACCACCAACGTTCGATTCTCACCGTTTTACGGCTTTTTCACACATTAAACTTCATCTTATTGCTCGGTATGTGTTCGATTTCACTTTAATCAAAGTTTTAAACCCTTAATCGCACTTAAATCTGTTGAATCTGCTGGTGTATGATTATACGGTGATTAAATGACTGATTGTGTGTTAAATGATAGGGTTATACTTCATAATAGCCTCGTCCTGTGATTATACTACCTGTTTGTTGCTTTAAATGCCTAAAAATAGTTGACTGTATGTGATTTCGGCCGTTTTTGAAAAACTAGGGTTTCCAGCGAATCTAAGTGTTCTTCTGGCGAACCTGAACGAAAGTTCAAGACCTCGAGCGAATCTATGTCGTTATGCTGTCCGCGCAACAACATAGATTCGCCCGACTGTTTCTAGCGAACCTATACATTCGCTCGACAACAATGACTGATTTTTCATGTCAGCGAATTTATAGGTTCTGGTGCCAAAATCTCAGGTTCGCTATACCAGCGAACCTAATATCCAGCGAATCTATTTTCTGATTTTCAAATCTTCATTTCTGATCAATCTCCGTTTATTTTTCAGGCAAAATGTCGACTTTATTCTTCGAGAAAAAGCACAACATGTGTGCTTTACTCGATGAAAACTTCGAAAAGGCCAGCAGCTATAGAGACGCTATCATATGGCTGAAGTCGTCACATATACATCATGCCATCTCTCACTCACCCACCATATATGAGACGCACGTTCGGGACTTTTGGCGAACTGCGATCATGAACGTGTCGGTACAGCCGTCACGTATCTGTGCCAATGTCTGTGGCCAAGACTTGGCGTTTACTGAAGCAGATTTGGCTAGAATTTTGAGGTTAGAGGATGATGTTGGTGAAGAGGTGGGTATGACAGCTGAAGAAGTTTATGGGGCATTCCGGACAGCGGGATATGAGGGTCCGATGCCCGGAGAGAAAAAGATGGAATTTGTGAAGTCGTACCTGATCCAGGAATGGAGATATATAGCACATGTGTTCATTATGTGCCTGGATCACAGGAAGGGAGGTACGGACGGGCTGAACTTGGACTGGGCTCGAGCGATGATGCTGTTTTGCCGAGGGCAAAAAGCTAATCTTGCGAAGTTGATTTACAACTACATGCTCGAGAACATCCATGCCAGCAAGGGGGCAAAATGGCTAATGTATCCCAGATTCATTCAGATGATTCTGAATGATAAACTACCAAATCTGCCGGTGGAGGGTGCTGAATTGGAAATCTGGGATATGCATCCCAGAATCTTCAAGGATTGTAAATCTGTGCGAGCTGATTGTGTGGGAAGGATTTCTTATTTATGGGAGAATATGTATACTGCTGACCGATGGACATATATACAGAGGTTGATTGAGACAGAAAGGAAAAGAGGCGGAGAGAATATAGATGTGATTGAGAAGAAGATAAGAAAAAGAAAGGCGTATGCAAAAGATAAAAATTATTCATTTGAACGGGAGGTGGATGAGATACAAGCCGAGATTGATGCTGGCAGGGAACTAAGGACGAAAAGAAGATCTGATACTCAACCTGAAACGTCAAAGAAAGCTAGGTATGACACCGGGGGTACATCTGCTGGGTCCAGTAATGAGTTGAGGGTTGAGATTGAAAGCTTAAAGGCTGAGCTGGTTGAACTAAAAGGTAGACATGAAGAACTGGAGAAACAGGATGCAGAGAAATCCACTGTCATATACGAGATGGGTCGTATGATGAAGGACCAGCAGTGTTTGTTGGTAAGGATCTTTAAAGAGTTAAATGATTTGAAGAAGAATGTTGGGACTGATCCGGCTATGTCTGAAGCGGAACTGAACTCCTTAACGGATATTACAAAATATCCGTTAATGGATGTTGATTTTGGTGATAAAGGAAAGGGAAAAGCCGTGGAGGAAGAGTTTGATGAAGAAATGGGGATTGATATGGACGTATTTGAAGGAGATGAAGTTGTAGGTGGATCTGGGGTGGATTATACATTGGTTGATGAACCTGATACTGATATTGATGAAGATAGTGAAGAAGATTTGGATGAAGAGCCGGAAATGTATAAGGTGGAAGAAAAAGGGATGAGTTATCAGTTTGAGCACGCTGAGTTAGACAAATCTGAATGGTTCAGGAAGGAAGAAGAAGTGGTGCCTGAGGTTCCGATATTCCAACACTTAGATGAACCCAACACCAAACAGCAAGATAGACAGATCATAGCATGGAAGTACAACTGTTTGGTGGAGGCGTATATGATTAAAAGGAGGGGTGGTGACATTACGTATGTCAAGAACCGGAAACATTTCGCCACCTTTCCTCGTTGGGACTTGAGAAGACTGGCTGAGCTACCTCTACTCGGGAAAGAAGATAGTGGTAGAGCTTGTGCGTTTGAAGCTGTGATCAGAGAAGCAGCTAAGTCTGATTTTGTTGAGTTTGGATACCAAAAGCCTAGGAGGATGAGGCAGAAGGTGGATAAACATTGGGTATCATGGAAGGGCAAGATCGTGCTGAAAATTGCTGCTCCGAAGGTGATGACGAGGGTCAGGGTCCCCGAAACTCAGCCGCCGAGACTGCAAAATTTCCTGAAATGGTTCTACGACAACAGTTCGGGGGAGGCCGTTATCAGATTGCAAGGTGAAGACCGTCCGGAAATCCGTCTATTTGATCCTATGGAGGTCTTCTCCTTCTGTGATGAAGATTTAAAGGTGTTGTGCGAGCACAGAATTAAGCACGGGGCTGGAGTTGACACTGCTACTGAGGCAAACCTGTTTGTGAAGGTTGCTAACAAAGCCCGGGGAATTCGTGCTGAGCTTGAAGCTGTGAATGAAAGATTGAGGAGGACGGATGATCTGAAAATGGAGATGGATGACTTGACAAGACAACTTGATCGAACTATAGAGCAGAGGTTTGAGAAACCTGTTGAAGTTATAGACTTGGAAGTGGTGAGCGAGGAGCCAACTGCTGAAATACAGGCGGATACGATAGTTCAACTTGAGCCTGATACAGAGGTCGCAGATGCTGATTTTGTAGATTCAATGCTAAATCTGAGTGAAGATGAGGCCGGAACTGAAGACTTTACAAATCCAATGGCCGGGATCAAAGAAAGGGCAGGAGCTTTTATCGAACAACTTTGAAGCCATCAAGATGGAGCTTATCAGAAGACTTCCCCAGGTGAGGTCCAACCTAGGGGGAGTATTGATAGTCACTATGTATAGGTTGGACCCACCGGCTTGTCGGTGTTACTTTTGGTTGTAATTGTTTGACTTTGTAATGTTATTAGTTCTAGCGAACCTACGGGCGAATCTATTGATTCGCCCGCAGGTCATAGTGTCTTTTGTATCTAGGTGTCGACTGGGCGAACCTATGTGCCCAGCGAACCTGTGTTGGTTCGCTAGATAGATTCGCTAGAGCGAATCTATCAGCGAACCTAACACCTATATATTGTAACCTTATCTTCACTTTTATACAACTTTTGCACATCTTTTACTCAAGCCACTCTTCACTGATTTGTGTTGTGTAATCGTTCTATTAAAGGTGCTAGGAGCTTATTCTACTTATCTTTGTAGCTTATTAACCTCGATTGTGTGTTGGATCTTGTTATTGGGTTATTTGGACTTTCTACACTTTGTTCTTCAAGTATTGGTTATATTTGTGTTAAACAAGTCAACAAAGCACTGAAATCACGATCATTATGGACCAACAAAAACATTTGGGTTCAAATAACAAAGCTCTTAGGTAAACCAGGTGCGTTGTTTATGGTAGTAAACAATGTTATAAGAGGTTATATTATTTTTCTATAATGTGGTTTTAAAAGAAAACTACATAGTTAATAAATGTATAAAAAGTTGAAGGTTTTAAATCTTTATCATAGATAAGGGGATTGATTTGAAATTATATAAACGACAAAGTCTATGTTTTTAAGTACCCGGTATTAGAAAACATATAACATGGTGCTTGTGACAAGTCTTTTTATCATACTTTCGAAAACGTGAAAATGTTGTGTAATCGTTAAAATAACCAATCCTTTTTTAAAGAAATAATTTATCAATTTTTTTATTAACTATTGGTTGGTAGCTTTACAAAAACCGCAAATAAGACATGGTGTTTTAAGTAGAAAGTTTGAACGTAAAAGACACGCTGGGTTTGAATAATTTTATAGAAACGAGATGCATAAAATTCCATTAGTGGCCATATGTACAAATGAAATATTTTGGTTCAATGAGCTTATGAATAGTTGTGTAGCGAGTTTACGTTAAGTTTTGGAAAATGAAATATTTTAGACAATATTTGAGTATTGAGATCAAGTTGAGATACTTTAGGGGGGGGGGGGTAAATGTTCGATTCGTAAATCAAATGAATACGTAGGCATATCAAAATAGAAAATCTGTTACGAGATTTCAAGAATCATGAATTAAGTCTTTAATTTGGGATTCGATAATTGAATCGAGATTAGAAATATGCCTTAGATTTGGTATTCGTAGTTTTGATTTAGAACATTTGGGTCGCGATGGTATTAGCGAGTCGTATTCACTTGGAATGATAGGATAGAAAAAGAATTTCAAGAGACATAAGAAAATTTTGGATAACATAAGTTGTAATAGAATTTTGGATTGAATAGAAACGATAATTATACTTTAATTTAATATAATTTTTTTAGAACACATAACATGGTAATCACTAGGAAATCATAGAAACGTACATAAGCAAACTCGGTATAACATTTGAATTAAAATAGAAACCCATTGAAATAATTTAAAATCATAGAAAATGATAATAATAGAATCCATTGATAATTAGAATTCAAAGGCTTAAGAATGTGTCTTGGTTTTGGACACTTAAGACTTATCAATGTGTTAAGTTCGTTTTTAACGTATTCGAGAAGGCGTGCTTTAGCCTATAGGGTCACACTCATCTCGTCCATCCCCAGGTAAGCATACAGATCTCTTAAAGAGATTTATACAAAATGTTTTGCCTTAGATAGGATGTCCGTGATACAGGCGTTCCCCCTTCCGGATTGCACACGTTCCCACGTTTCAAACTCACTCAAGACGATGACGAGATTCCACAAAGAGAAAGATCCTAATCGCACAGACGAGTATTTTGTAGCTCCTTCGCGAAATCGGATAATAAAATAAAGAAAAGACAAAGAAAGATCATAAAAAGGAATAAGTAAATAAGTTCTAGAAGAGTTTTTTAAGCACAACTATTTGTACTAAGGACTCTTAGGTTATAGTCTAGGTCAGTGTATTTCTAATACCCTATCCTAGTTCCCTATAACCATGTCTCTGATACCAAACTGTGACACCCTGCCAGACGACGGAAACACCGGGCTGTCAAGTAAATTGGACATCAATAGTACAAAGCACATGGCACACTAAAAGCATATTTTAATATCATTAAAGCATTAATTGTTGTGACATAAATGAGAAATAAATAGCATTAAAACAGAAGTAAAAGCCAACAATTAATAGCGTTTAATTCCGATTTATTTTAGGTCCAATAAGCATCCTAAATGTCTCGAAAGCATAAACGCACAACATCACCTGAAATATGTAAAAATAAAGTTAGTTATTTAAAGTTAGTGAGTAAACCACAGTTGATAAATAATAGTATAGAAAATCCGAGATCACCATAATATGCTGCGCAATCTTACATGCATAGCTATTTCATCATATTACTTAACCTTTGACCATAGAACACATGAACACATTGAACACACATTCAACACCATCATTGTATAGCAACTTATAATCATTTGTCATGAGGAACCAACTCATGGTGCAGTTAGTGATAACTGTCATTTAACCGTCATTTAACCGTCTCGAATGTAAGTTATCAAAAATTGTTTTAGCATCGAAGGGACGTAGTAACATAGCAACAAGTATCACAGTATAGTAACTAGTAACCATCGTATAGAATCGTCGGGTTTAAATCACCTATCGATGTTGTAAAGTGTAGGTGGGATTGTCAGACCATTAACGCTAACATTATACCGGTGGAAATTACAAGTAATATACTACTTTAAACTACCACATAAGATTGCATCAAGCCGCGAACTAGATTAACATATTAAATGATCTCATTTGAAAATAGAAACAAAGAAACGAAAACAGAAAGCATTGTATAGCAAATGAACATATTTCAGCCCCAAAATATAATAGTAAAAAAGGGAGTGAATTTACTCACCTTGAAATGAGAAAGTAACCGAACAACAGAAACGCCGCTAAAGAGAACCTAGGGTTGCCCAAATATTAGTATTACCTAATTGATTAGGAAAAACCCTAACTTAGAAACGAAACAATAGTAACAAGAATCAAAATAAGAAAATCTAGGGTTTCAGATTTGGGATTTTAGGGTATTAAATTACAAATTGAAAATTACGGTTTTAAAATACAAATTGGGATTTTATACGAAACGTTATTGTATTTCCGTATTACGTATATTTTATACAAGTCCACTTTTAGTTTTTCGCAAAACAATATTTGTAACCTTAAAATAATACCATTTGTATATATGTATTTGAACCATAAGTTTTTATGCTTTTTAAAATATATTTAATTTAAAAGGTATTATTTAGGTTTTAGGAAATTAAAGTTTAATGTTAAAAATGTGTAAATATGAAAATTAAAGAAATGGGTGTAGTGGGACTCGAACCTGGGTTATCATGTCCACAAACCAACAACTAAACCACTACACCAGTTTCTGTTTTTGTTAGTTAATTCTGTTTTTTAAAAGTTTTAACCCTTTTAACACAGCAAAACCCACTTCATAATCAAGCCCTAGAATCAACAACCATCAAATTGATTTCAATCTGATAAACAAAACCAAATCGAATAGAGGGCTTTTAATCCCCATCGTATCAAATTGATGTGAAATGAAATGCAATTATAGAGGGCTTTTAATCCCCATCAAATTGATTTCAATCTGATAGAACTTACTTGTTGGTGAAGATTGAATACGGGTTTGAATGGTATGAAGAACACGACTGTTTTGATGCAATTATATGAACCTGGAAGTGAAATGAAATGCAATTGATGATTCTGAAAGATGTAGCTGATCAATAGGATTGAAATCGACCCAAGAAGTACCTGTAATGATACCCGGAAAGGGAAAACAATGATGTCGCCTGAAAAAGGGTTTTCTCGATTGAATTGTTAATAGTACTGAAGGGATAGGACGATTTGGAGTTTGGAATGTGTTAATCGGCTACGAGAAATTGTTAAGGAAAGGTTTAATTGTTTATTTGGTGCCTAATTACGGAATGGTATTTTTAAAATTGGAAACTTAAAATCATTTCGGTTAAATTAGCTATAAAACCGCGTGTTTAAGCATAAATGGGGTTAGAAACTGACTAAGGAAAGTTTTTGGAACGATTTTGGGTGTATAAAGGTGGTCAAAACGCGTCAATTTGGTCGTTTGGGTGTCGCCGGAAGTTGGTGCCGGCTGCCGGAGTCGGTCACCGGAAAAAAAAGGCAAAGGGATTGGGCTGGGTGATTGTTTATAAATGTTTCAATTTGCACCCTACAATTTCATATAGTTATAGATTTCAGTTTAAACTTCATTATAAGTTGAATAGTTGACATAAATGGCCCAAGGTTAAGTAAATACTTATTATAACTAACCAACCTAACCAAGTTAACTCGTAACATTTATATAGTTGAGGTTTTAGTATATTTACTTCGTTCTTGATGTTGAATCGTTATCTTTGAGACTTAATAGCAATTATCTTTATTAATATCTATAAAATCACTTTTATAAAATGCAATTTATATACTTTGAGATTAAGTTTTTGTATTTAGAAATTAATTAGTAGTCATTTTATTAAAGATGATAAAACATAAATTTCCGACGCATTTCTTCCTTTTTTAATATTAATAACGAACGTTTCATCACGATAAATTAAATATAAATAAATAGAAGCGGACAATGGATTCTGATTTCGAGTCGGGCATTTGGGTTCAGTTTTTTAGGGCAGATGTCACATGTTTGAGATTCAATTGGACTATTGAAGCTATTAAAATTATCCTATATATTGAAATCCCATGGATTTGAACAGTAAAAAAGGGCAATATCGTAATTTCAACACGGTGAGAGCTTGCAGGTTAGGCCACATGAGGGTTTCCCGCCACGCGTTGTCTATCTCCCTCTCAAAACATCGATCTCCTTTCTTTCTCCTACCAAAATATCCATCTCTTTAGCATATGACATGGTGGGTTCTCATAATCGACTACACGACCTTCCAGGACTGAATCGAGTACAAGGACAGTGAGGGTTGTCGACATCATCAAGTATTATGCCCGTTTGCGGCTGGATCAGCTCTAGGCGCTAGATCAGTGATTCTGATTGATGATAACATGGTGAGATATGTTTTGATTGCGTCTTCTGCGTTTCTTCTGCCGTGAGGTTCGATGTCTTCAATTTCTTCGCTTCTGTGTCTTCTTTGGTTTTTTAGGTCAGTGTACGGTTGAACGATTCATATACATTAACCTATGTATATCCTTAATAATATTTCCTTATATTGTTGTGTTTGTTGATACTTTGCAGGGGAAATTTCAAGGCAATGCTTCTAGTTGTGAATTTTGGTTATTGTTTTGTTGCAAGTAAGAGATTTTTATATTGTTGTGTTTATTGATATTCTAGGAAGACTACATCTGTCGATGGGTATTGTTGTGACATCTGCCCCGAACCCGAATCCGAACGCCCGACTCGAACCCGAAGTTTTATTTCTCATCTGTAATCGTATTTATTTACATAAGATGTAACGTTCGTTTTTATGATTATGAATAAACGCATTGGATTCTACGTTATTCTCGTCTCAATTAAATAATTATATTTATGACGCAAAATAGTCACGTGTGTCAAATAATTATTATTTATAATAATGAATCTGAAAATATATATATAGATATATATATGTATAGTTCGTAAAAGAGAATTATTAAAAACGTTAAACAACATCAATTCTAAGTCTAAAGATAGTCGTTAACGTCAAAAGCGACCTAAAGAATTAAAACGTCACTTATATAAGCGTTACATCTCAACATAGTTAACTTTGTTAACTAATATAACTTATAAATTAACTTTGTGCCAAAACTGTCAATTCTTAAACTTATATTTAAAACTTATGCTATCTAAAAAAATATATTGAAACCAAAAGGACCTATGGTGTAAATATCAACATATGGTCATAATCTCCCTTCTGCTTTGCCCGTAATTCCGGTACCCACTCCGGCAAAGCTCCGGCCAAGCGCCGGCGACCCTTTTTACGCGCGTTTGACCACTTTTAAACACCTAAAAACATTCCTAATCAACTTCTAACCAGATTCGAACCTTCCCTATTATCTAAAACGCGGTTCTCAGTCAATTAAGCTTAATTGATTCGACACTTTAAAACTTGAAATCTTCATTACCTAAATTAAACCCCGTAATCATCGATTAACCACACCATTACTTTCAATTACAATCGAATAGCATTCCTTTATCATCAAAACACTCCAATTTCATCTCTGCAATCACCATTTTGATCGACCAAATCCATATTCCGGCGACTTGGTTTGTTCTCCACCCTCCGGTCATCTTTTCGAGTAAAATTCATATCCATTTTAATCCTATCGATCACCTGCATCTTCATAATTCATCAATTTTCATCTTTTCATTCCAGATTCTTTGTGATTTATCCATGAACAGTCGACTTTTTGGTCCATTCAAATCTGTATCAAGTCTTCACTAACAAGTAAGTTCCATACATCAAAATGATCGTGATTTGTTGTGGATTAAAAGCCCTATGTTTAATTTGGATGAGATTAACAGGTTGAAACGAATTTGATGGTTCTTGATTCTAGGGCTTGAAAGGGAAATGGTGTTGTTGGTTTGAAAAAGATAAAGATATTAAAAGTCAAGAAAATAAACAAAAAGTAAACCTAGTCTAGTGGTTTGTTCTTGTGTTTGTGGACTGTTTGGTCCCGGGTTCGAGTCCCACTACCCTTTTTCTTTTAATTTTCACATTTTACACATTTTAAACAATAATCCATATATTTCTAATTACCTAAATAACATATTTAAGTTAAATATGTTTTTAAAACATTAAAAACTTATAGTTTCAACTACATATATACAAATAATAATAATAATATTTATGGTTATAAGTGTTAATTCAAGAAAACTTAAAATCGATTCGTATAAAATATATATTCAAATACGAAAGTACATAACGCTAAGTATAAATTTCCAAATTGTATTTCAAAACCCTAATTCCTATTTTGTATTTCAAAACCCTAAATCCCAAATCCGAAACCCTAGATTTCAGATTTTGATTGTTGTTACTATGTTTCGTTTCTAAGTTAGGATTTTTCCCAATAAATTAGGTGGTACTAATGTTTGGGCAACCCTCGGTGCTTTTTAGCTGCGTTTCAAACGGTTCGATTGTATTTACTTTGCAAGGTGAGTAAACTCACTCCCCTTTTTACTATTTTGCTTTTGGGGCTGAAATATGTGTTTCGATATTATACTACGGTTTTCGTTTCTTTGTTTCTATTTCAAAATGAGATCATAAAATGTGTTAATCTTGTCGGCCGCTTGATGCAAAATTATGTGATAGTCAATGTAGTTGTATTATTTGTAATTTCCGCCGGTACGATATTAGCGCTAATGGTTTGACAAACCCACCTACGTGTATTTCAAAATAGGTGATTTGACCCGGTGATTCTTTGGTTGATTCGTTTGTTACTTGGTACTATATGTGATGCTTGTTACTATGTTGCGATGTCCCTTAGATGCTTAAACAATTATTGATAACTTGTATATCGAGACGGTTAAACGATAGTTATCAGTATTTATAACATGAGTGGTTTTCATGACTTGTTGCGAAGGTTACCCTACGAGGTTCAAGGTTTTTGGATTCGTTATTGGTTTCGTTGGTCTTGGTTGAGTAATATGATGAAATTGCTATGCACATAAGCTTGCGAAACATATTTATAATGATCTCGGATTTCATATTATGTACTATTAACTGTGTTTTTACTCACTAGCTAATTCTTTAGCTAACTTATTTTACACGTATTTCAGGTGGACTTTGAGACGTTTAAGCTTCGAGACATAGGATGCTTTTGGACCTAGAATAAATAAATAATAAATTACTATGATTGTTGACTTTTAATTGCGATTTATGACTATTTATTTCTAATTTATGTCACGACAGTTATGCTTTAATAATATTAAAATATGCTTTTTAGTGTGCCATGTGCTTTGTACTATTGATATCCAATTCGCTTGACAGCCCGGTGTTTTCCGCCGCCGGGCGGGGTGTCACAATTATTTTGTTGCAAGTAAGAGATTTTTATATTTGTTTATGAGCTAATTTTTTATATTCATAAATTTTCTTGCTATAGAAAGGTAACAGTGTAGGAACCGCTCGTACAAAAACTAAAAATTCTTTTATAAATTCATTTACAATACAAAGAAAATAAAGGAAACAAGTACATTACAATACGATTACAACTGAAAATTAATAAATACAAGAAATGAGTAGAAGCATAAGCATAAACATGACTGAGGATTCGTGTTCAACACGGGTCCCATAAAACAAATTCCGAGTCTCCCAAGAGAACTCGTTTGTTTCCCAGGGTACAACAGCCGAAGCAGTATGTACTGCCGGGGTGGACACATGAACCCGAATTATGCCTTAAGAAAAGAGATGAACAAGATCAAATATTTGTTAGAAATAATTTAAAGAGAAAGAATGAGAGATCTTTAGAGTTGATGAAGGTTTTTAGTGTGTCTTTCAACTAAGACAAGACATGTATTTATAGGTGATAATAGGTTGAAACACCCCATTCACCATAAACCATGACTTTAATGTCTTTTAACTCAAGTCAAACAATGAGTTGAAACATCCAAGACATTTAACTCATGACTTGAGTTTTATTTTAAACAAAACAATTCTCAATTTTGTTTTTATTCCACCAAAATTTTCCAACAAACAGTGCGTGCCTTCTTAAGAAAAGTGTCATCTACAACTTTTAGAGTTTGAATTTGAGTTTGTTACATGCATTGTTTGAACATGACTCTAGGTTTTATGAATCTTGAAAATTGTAGGTAATTGAGTTTGAGGAGTTGTTGAAAATGGAGATCAAATGAAGATATAAAGCTGAAAAGAGGCTTAACTTATCCGTGAAAAAGCTTAACTAAGAGGAAGATGGTCAGGAAAGAGTTCATTCATCACAAGGTTGGAGACCTTTTGCTTAAAGGCCATGGTGTTCGGTAATACTAAGCATTATCTTTACTGCTTTCCCGCTGTTTTATGATCAACATATAAACCGCTTTATATTGATGATGATGCTTTCTTGAATTACTTTAGCTTATTGTGTTTTCTAAATTATTTTAGTTGCTAATAAGGTTGCCAAAGTCTTATCTATTACAAGATGTTGATTGCTCAGAGTCTATTAAACAATGTAATGTCTTTAATTAACTAGAATAAAAGGTAATCGTTTAATTGTTTGAAACTGTCTCTATCGTTGCATTTGGTTTTAAATAACTAAGAAATCACAAACCATGAATAGTGTTAATGAGGTATATTAACACAAATCATTGCTTGATTTGTTGTTCAAACTTCAATCTTTTTGTTCCAATCAACTTTTTTGTTATCATGGCAACTGTTTGCTTGGATATTAATTAATGTCTTACAGGGGATTAAATATAAAATTAACTACGGAAAGGAAAGCAACTGCAAATAGCCATTGTGGTATTTTTTTATTATGATATTGACATGAGTTTCTACCAAGTTAATAAAAGCAGATTTACAAGATATCATTCGTAAGTTAATGGCAAAAGGTTTATATTGAATGGGGAAATTCCTTTTGCTTACTGATAGAAAGCGTTTAAAAGTTGAAACGCGCTAATTAGGTGAGTTTTGCTTCTGTTGCTCCACACATTAATACATGTCATAATCTTGAACTTCTAAGCTAAATACTGTTTCTTGGACATGGTTTTGGCTTTTGTGGAGATTAGGGAAGTTGCAAGCGGCCAGATTGATTTTTTTCAGCCAAGTTAGAAAACCAGGTTGGTTAAAGGTTCGCAATTTCATCCGGATAAATACTTTTATTTGAAGAATTAAATAGCGATAACCTTATCACAAAGTTCATTCTACAAGTCAAATTACACTAGAGGTCTAAAAATAGGTATTACATATAGAGTTAGGTTATTTTATAAAGGATAAAAATGGTACAAAGTGTAAGAAGGATTTTCAACCATTAGATTAATTTCTAATGGTTGAGCTCAATTTGTGGTAATACATGTTGGTGGAGGGGTATTTTTGTCATAGCCACTTTTGTTGACTTTCTCTCTTCACATGCAAGGCACATGTCAATTCCCCCATTTTTTTAAAACGTTAATAACTTTTACATACGACGTTATTTTTTGATAAAAATTATACAAAAAAAGCGTTTTTTTTCTCTTCGAAACGCGTATAATATTAATATATAAAAATAGGATTTTTTTTCCAATTTTTCAGCTCATTGTGTTATATTATAAGTTGTGTAAAACCATGTTTTTTCAGCTCATTGTGTCATATCATGTCATTGTGTTATATTATAACTTGTGCAATACCATTGTTTTTAGCTCACTGTCAGGTCATTGTGAGTTATTATATCATTGTGTATATCATTGTATCATATTGTGTGTTAAAAAATTAACATTGTATCAATTTGATTGTTTGTTTGAATACTACACGTAACTGCTAATTGTTAATGTATATATTTTAGTATATTGTAGTGTTATCATGTGTTAATAAAGTATAATTGTGTTAAAAGAAATGTTCATATACAAAATCATTTTTTGATAAAAAGTGTGAGAAAGACACAATGGTAATAAAAAGACACAATGAAAAATTAAAAAATATTATAACTCTCAATATAAATCGAGTTTCAAAAAAGTGTTTCTGAGACCTTGTTTCCCATGTCCTCCTCCTTCATAAAAAGAATAAACGAATAATCAAAAAATAAAAATTAATAGTTTTTTCATTGGGTCTTTTTTTTTACTTTCATTGTGTCTTTTGTTGTGTCAAAAATTTATAAAAGACACAATGAAACGTACATTTTTTTATTTTACGTTTATTTTTTTTATGAAGGAGGACGACATGGAGAACAAGGTCTCCGAAGCATTTTTGTGAGTTATGAATTTTTTAATCATCCATTGTGTCTTTTTTGAACCATTATGTCTTTTTTGTGAGTTATGAACGTAACTGCAAATTGTTAATGTATATTTTAGTTGATCGTAGTGTTATATTGTGTGTTAACAAAATATCATTGTGTCAAGAGAAATGTTCATATACAAAATCATTTTTATGGTACAAAGTGTAAGAAAGACACAATGACACACTAGAACAAAATATTATAACTCACAATATAAATCGAATTTTAAAAAAATTGGTTCGGAGATCTTGTTTCGCACGTCGTCCTCCTTCATAAAAAGAATAATAAAAAATAAAAAATTTAATTTTTTCATTGTGTCTTTTTTTTACTTTCATTGTGTCTTTTGTTGTGTCAAAAATTTATATGACACACAATGAGCTGAAAAACATGGTTTTATACAACTTATAATATAACACAATGATATTACACAATGAGCTGAAAAATATAAAAAAAAATTCTTTTTTTATATATCACAATGATATTATAATATAACACAATGATTTTACACAACTTATAATATAACACAATGATATTACACAACTTATAATATAACACAATGATATTACACAATGAGCTGAAAAATCTGAAAAAAACTTCTTTTTTTATATATCAATACTATACGCATTTCGAAGATAAAAAAACGCTTGTTTTTTTGGTGTAATTTTTATTAAAAAATAATGTCGTATGTAAAAGTTATTAACGTTTAAAAAAGTGGAGGAATTGACTTGTGCTTTGCATGTAGAGAGAGAAAAAGTCAACAAAAGTGGCTATGACAAAATCACTAATGTTTATTTATACTTAATGTAGGGGAAGAAATATCCAACATTGAAATGAAGCACTATAACATAAACGGATAGTTGGAGAGTTGATACCATTGCAAGTATAAAACCACTTTGTTAGCTCCATGAAAACTTAGAATGCAACATTTTATACCTTGCTTTTGTTAATATGTTTATTTTTATTTGTAAATATGTATTTGGAAGCTACCAGTTAGGGTTATTTGCAAACGTTACCAACTAACAGAGAATTACATGCTTATCAAATATGTCCAGATTTATTAAACTGAAAAAAGGCGTCGCAACGCGCGCCGAGAAAAATTCCTAGTTCAATTAAACATCCACATATCATCTTGAGGGTATGGAGAATGAAAGCCCCAACATAAATTCACAAACCAACACTTATTTGGCGTCCAATCTTCGAGTTGGAGGTTCGACAGAATGAAGATCAATGGTTGATTTTGAAAGCGTTTTGACTTCAATTGGAATAATAGAGAGTTTGAATGATCGATGGGGAGTGTTTTACAAATATTAATTGGCGTTAATTTGATTTAGAAATGGTAGAATACGTTGGTTTTGATGAGAGAGTAAATGTGATTAATTGGTGACGATTTAGGTGACAATATTTCAACTGAATAGTATGGTTATCTCTGAATCGATGGAAGAAACAGTTTTGATAACTCCATTTTGATTATAAGGAGCGTTTTGCTCTATTTGGGTTTTGATGTAACCGAAGACTATAAATTTTGTCGAATGTGTTTCGATTTCGCATTAAAAACAAATTAAACACATTCACGAGATCGATTTTAGAATGGGGATAGCTTTACCGGGCTTGAATTGGGTTAAAATTTGCTAAAATGGTATTTAGAGGTCGCAGGAGCGTCGCCACCGGTGGCAGGATCAGGCCGCCGGAAACACAGGAGAACAATTTGGGTTAGGTTTTGATTTTGAATAATTACAAGTTTAGCCCATGTTATTTTATTTGTTATTATTATTGGTTTTAACATTTAATATACGTTTAAAAAATGATATAGTTATCGCAAAGTTGATAAATACCTATTTTAAACAACTAACTTTATTGAGTTAACTCGTAACGAATATAAAATGGATGTTTATATATATTTACCTCATTTTCGATATTTAATGGTTATTTTTAAACTTAATAATAATCTACTTTAATAAAATCTCTTTTATGAACCACATTTTATATATTATTGAGATTTAGTTATTGTAATTATTAATTAAATAGTAAACTTTGCATAATAATTCGTTAATTTTATTAAAGACGAGGATAACATAAAATCCAATATATTAATTCATTTATATTAATAACACGCGTTACAATTTGCTCACACTAGGAGAACACGGGTTTGGGGTAGATGTCACAATCTTCCCTCCTTATAGAAATTTCATCTAGAAATTTGCTAAAACCGAAATAGAAGATGAAGCAAAAAGATGCGGATACTTAGCTTTCGTTTGGTCCTTAGGTTCCCAAGGAAATTCAGGTCCGCTCTTTGATTCCCAACGAACTTTGACTATCGGTATCCGACTACGCTTGAGCTGCTTAACATCACGGTCCATAATTTCCAATGGTCGTTCAATAAACTACATGGACTCATGGATTTGCACCTCATGAAGAGGCGCATGGAGATTTTAATCGGTTCAACACTTTTTAAGATTAGAAACATGGAACACGTGATGAATACCACCCAATTCCTCAGTAAATTCCAGTTCATAAGAAACTTTCCCTATCTTTTAAGGACTTTGAACGATGTCATACCAATATTGTCATGATAATAGTTATTATGTGAGAATTCGATCACTGAAAGATGAGCATTTCGATCGAAATACAATTTTAAATAAACAAGATTAAGAAATTATTTATTTTTAATTTGTTTTGAATCATTCAGAGTCATCTATTTAACTCTTTTCGGGTTATAAGAAGAATTAATTAAATAAAGATTCGAATACGAATTGCTTGCTACTCAATAAGTTTAATATCATCAATGGATATTTTTGAAGTCGCAACTTGGAAATAGAATGACTTAAGTAAATGGATTTAAAAATATTTAAATGAATATCGGGAATAATCATGATTAATAGAACGGATGAAACTAATGAAATAACTTTACGAATAGTTAAGTGAATTTCAAATGAAATTTGTGAAAAGAGTAAATAAGTCAAGTGAAAATTAAAATGAATAAATGTGGCACAACTCTAAAAGTTTTCCATAACATTGCGCTTTCCATCATAAATGTACTTACGTTATTTAGCTCCTTTGATTTGAACAAGGATACGTTAGTGTCGAGGAGTTGAATTATAATACACCAACTTAAGCACTAGAAGATGATGATGACAAATGGTAATATGCGAAAACGATTGTTAAACTTTGATTTCTATATTATAGGAATTCATTTCTGATTTCTTCATATGTTCAAATACTAATTGGTTTTAATTTTTAGATCAACTTAGAATTTAGTTTATCTTACTTGATGATATACGGTCGATATTATTATATGAATAGAATACTTAGAACAACACAAACATCATTTGTCATAAACAAGGTTTTATTTGACAGTATGACAAAAACACTTATATATAGGATATACTAGCGGCGTATCCATCATGCCTTATCATACCACATTTGTTGCATTGCCGTAAAAAACATGACAAAAATTACTATGGTTTCCATGCACTAAATTCCATAATTCGGTGTGCACCCGTAATTAATTTAGTTTTTGCATGGACCACACAACTCGTTCGATCACGCGTAGGTCAAAGGTACGCAACAATTTCGGAGTCAAAAAGATGATACACGTAGGTTCCGAAATCATACTCAATAGCAATTAGTTCTTGTGAAGTATAGTTTTAGAGGATAAGCAAACTGATGTATCATGTGACACCTGACAATTTCAGGCTAACGCCGTTAACGCAACTTAACCAAGTTCCATTAGTCTTTTCAACTTTAACTCCTATCTAGTACTTACCACAAAAATTAATATTACAAATAGTAATTTCATATAAACAACTAAATTTATATTTATTTCGGAAATAGTAATTCAACTAGTTTTCAGATCACATCAAGTGATGTTTAAACATTAGGAAGTTGGGAATAATTAATACTCATGACTTGAAAATATACCATAGACTAAATGGGATAACTTCATAAAATAAATACGTCATAAAAAGTACGAGGTTCAATTAGCAATTAATTAAAAGTTAAACTTATTAACTTTGGAAACAAGTTAAAGATAATTGAAACTTGAGGGACCTAATAGCAATATTGAAACCAATATATTGAAACCCAACCCCCCACCCGTCGTCTTCCTTGCGTAAACCTAAAATCACCGTCGTCGATCGATCGCCACCTCCAAACACTGATTTTCACCACCTCCTAACACCACCAACCATATTCGCCACTTCCCACAACCACCCGTTCAACTGTCGCGCACCGTTTCACCACCATCACAGTTTTCCTACCATCGGTACCGCCGCCGTCGAACGATGTTACCAACACCGACGACCTCCGGTGAACTTTACGAATAACGGCGAAGCACCGCGTAAGCTTTCCGGTAAGTTTCGATAACTCGTTTGTAGTTTCGGTTCATTACGGTTTCGGTTTCGGTTACGGTTTGGATTTAAACGGGTTCGAAGTATATAAGTATATTTGTATGAACACATACGTACATGTTGTATTTATATATATGATCGAGTTGTCTGAATATGCTATATACGTGAGTATATATATGTATATATATATGTATATATATATATATGATGTTGTACGTACGATATTTGTATGTGTTTGTACATGGGTATATGATAGTTATTTATATATGTGTATGCAAGGTGTGTGTATGACTACTGTATGCCTACATGTATGTGCGTACAATAGTACACATTGGTTTGAAGATAACTATCTTGTGTTTAAAGGTGAAATAGTATTAGAATATGTATATGATTTGGTGTAAGTTGGTTATGTACATGGAGTGTATATGGTAGGAACAAACTTATATGTAATAATGAAAATTATAATGTGTAATAAGAAGGGAAATATCATGGTAGTTGTGTGATTCAACTATGACTGCAAAATTTATGTGTTTTTTTTAATGTGTAAAATGTATGCTAGAAATGGAAAATACATGCTTAATAAGTGATGTATACAGGTACATCTAACACATAGAAGAAGCATGTAAATTATGTGAAAGATATGTTTGATTGTAAAGAAGTTAATTTTAAAGTCAATGTTAATAGTCTTTATTGCATGCCAACCAGAAAACTTGGTTATGGAAGACTCTAGTTATCAAACCGATGGGTGCTAAACTCTTTTAATTAAGTAACAAAAATTGTGTGGGGTATTAATACGAAACCGAACCGGGAACGCAAAACCGAATGAAACTCTATTAGTAGCAAGTTGTATCTGATTAGTAGAACTCAAACAGGTCGTTGGTTGGACATGGAAATGATAAATTATTTTTGCTAGTTATTGTAGCTGCGCAAATCTAAGGTGAGTTTTCACGGCCCCTTTTACTATTTTCCTGTTGGGGGAGAAAGCATGCACAAAACTAAATTTGATAATGGTAATTACTTTATATCTCTTGATTATTAAGCGTAAACGTAACAAGTTGTCAAGTCCTCACTAAATCTTCGAGCCGTTAATATACGAGGTATAGCGAGGAAGTTCGGGTAGTACTACTGGGTTTGACAAACCCCACCCTCGGCTGGGAGCCGGGTAGGTGTGAATTGTCCTATGTTGTTGGTCCATTGTTGTAGCAATGGTGTCGAGGCGCATATAAATCTCAGTCAGCTCGGTATCGAAACGCTTAAATAATAAGAAACTGGGTTCGCTACCCAACGATATAATTGTATTTTACATTATCGGTTGTTGTTGTTGATTTTTATGATTATCTAAACCTGTGAACTCACCAACCTAGTGTTGACACGATTTAGCATGTCTTTCTCAGGTACTGTGCACGGATTAGGAGCATGTTTGGTTGAGTCTTAGCTGCATTCAAAACTCCTTTTGCTAATTTTATTTTTATTAAATTTAATGGTTGGACGCGTGGTTTACGCATTGAATTGTAGGAATTTTTATTTATGCTTCCGCACTGAAATATATTTTAAACTTGGTTTTTGTTAATGTTGGTTTTTAAATTCATATAGAGGTCGTTCATTATAACTAATGGCAATGAGATCCTGGCATGTCACGCCCTAAACGGTAGAACTCCGTTTGTGGAAAATGAGGGTGTGACATATCAAGAGAATGAAGTTTATTAGGTAATTATCGCTCACATAAATAGTTTTGTTCATCGACCGATAGTCAAGTTCAAGTACCATAATTGTAACAACTTAAGTTTTTGAAAACCAACTTCATGTGTGTGAGATGTAGATATCAAATGTTCATGATATTAAGTTCATAAGCATTAATTGATGGTGTGCATGCAACAATCTAGTTTATTAGGATTATAGATGTTGAGTACTCTTGAAGATAATGCATACCAAAACTTTAGGTTGCTCTCTATGCTCGTCACATGAAGATTTAAGCTGATATGTCTGATTTTTAAATTATCATCTTAGGGGGGTATTGTTGGGTGCACTTGAAGAAGTCACTTTACAAATTTAAGCGAGTGAAGATATCGAGCATCAACATGAGCAAGCACGGGTGAAGACGTTTATTAATTGTATTTGACGTTAGAATATTTGTGTAATCGTTTTGTTCTTAATTTTTAGTTTTAGGAATATTGTAAAGTTAACATGGTATAATCTATAAATACCATCACCTAGGTCATTTTAGAAGGAGTTGCATGTATTTTCATTTCCATATTCCTCGTAACCTCTCCATTGATCTAATACAAGAACCTATTCAAACTTATCACAATCTTCATCATATCTTGCATTGATCTTCATGAACATTTACCAATATGTGTTTAGTGAGATTCTGCATCAAATCACAAACAACATCCCAAACAATCTCAGATCTAGATCCAATCTCGGTTCATTACGAACCTATCAAGTGGTATCAGAGTTGTTGGTGATCTCTGATTGTTGTTGTTGTTATTGATGGAATTGATATGATTGGAAACTTTGATTCATGTTTGTGTTAAGACCTGTAAAGTTTCAGATCAATGGTAATGATTTGATCAAGTTTTTGAAGATTTTGTTCATGTTCGTCACTTCACTGCTCAAAATTTGAAATTTGAGATTTGTTGATGATATTATGAAATTGATGATTGAGATATGTTAGAAATCACCATCCTAAGCTTCATTCATGATCAAACCATTCAGATTTGTTAATTTCAATTCATATTTTGTTAATTTTTCTCAAAACCCACTTGTTGTGTTCTTCATCAAAAATCCGGATTCGAATGAGATTTGGCTTGTTTCAAGGTGTAAAACTTTGAAGAATTATTAGAAACATCATTTCTCAGCTGATTCAAGTGTTGAATTGATAAAAAAAACAAAAAAATGAAGATTCAAATTTTTGTTCATCTTAATTTTGACTTTCAAAAGTCAAACTGGTTTGAAGATTATATGATGTTTGTCTAGAAATTCATGATAATCAGATTACAAAAGCAAGTATTGTGTGATTTAATTAAAGAGAATTAAGTGTGTTGTGGTATGGTGTTGATGGAAGTAAGGATAAATTGGCTAAGTGTATTTCAAAAAACTTAATACGTCTAGCAACTTTAGTGTTGAACCTGTTTGCTACTTATGTTATGATGTATCTTGATTTGTAAACAAGAATATACAACCATTGTATCTAACTGTTGCAGATAATAGTCCAAAGCTGCTGATATAAGTACGTTTGTGAAGAAAACACATTGCAAACATTGCATTTCATCTCATAGAAAATCATTGATCAAACCTCAATTTCATCACTTTCACCTGCTGCTGATTCTGAATTAACTGTTTTGTGAAAGTTGCTAATCTGATTTCAAACAGCTGCAACCAAGTCCTGTGTGAAGCAAACCATACCATAATGCTGAGACTGTTGTTGTTAATTTTTTTGTTCATTGATCAAAGTTATTCCAAAGGCTGCATACTTGAGTCAATGTTCTCATACTGCTGCTCAATCCTACCCTGTTTCAAAAACAAAATTGCAGTAAAATTCAAGTTATACTACAGCAAAATCAAGTGTCTAAGTGTTGCTGATTGGAGAATCTTCATATGGATGTTTGCTTGAAGTTTCATCCTGTTGCTGGTTCATATTGTTGTTCTTGTAAACACTCAGACACTATACGGATGTGTGTTAGTGAAGAAACAACTCCAAACGGCTGTTGTTGGAGAAACAAAACACATACAGTAAAGTGTTGTGCAGAATATGACTTTCATATGACTGGTTGGTTGTGTATAAAAGCTCATACGATTGAAATTTTTTTAGCTCTCTTGTCTAGAAAGATTTACTTTGTCTTTAAATGTAAAGTTTGTTTTGTTTAAGGTGTAAATTGTTATATCCAAAAAGTGTCTTGATGATATAAATAGAAAGTGATAGGCTATTAGGTCAGAGAGAGTGAACAAGTACTATTGTATTCTGCTTTCTCACCTGATTATACTATAACCTTCTGATCATTAATACAAAGAGAATTATCAGTATTTGTGTAGATTTTTATTGTTTCAGTGCTTAGATCTATGATTGTTAATCTTGCTTATAGCAGTTTCGATCCTATTGAACCTGCCAATTGGTATCAGAGCTGTTGATTTTGTAGTGTTCTTCGCTGTTCATCATGCAAAAATACTCAAAAACTGCTCAATCAAAATTTTCACGATTTTTTGTTGATATTATCTTCGATCTATCATCCTAATCGATTCTAATTCACAAGATAGGTGTTGATTTCACTCCGAAAAGATCAAATCAGAAGAATTAAGTAAAATCAAAACCAAAAATATTAGATCAAAAAATTAACCAAATTCATAATCTAAGGATGTTGTTTGAGACTGATTGATACATAGGGTTGTTAATCGAGTGATTATACAGCTTGTGTGTGAATTTTGGACAAATTCAAGAAGTTTTTAAGAATTAGTGAAAATTTGATGTAGATCTACATGTCGTGTGAAGACTGTGATTGATGAATTTGAATAAACATTAAGTTCTTGTTAGACGTGTGAAGAATTTGAGTAGGTAACATCTGGTTAAAATCGTAAAATTCTTAAAATTTTAGGTTACTATTGAGCCGTCTGATACTGTTCAGCCGTGTTACTGTTAAGTCAGGTCAAATTTTTTCAAGCTGTGTCAAGAATTTTTTCAATTTTTGCCGGGTTACTATTCAGCCGTGTCATAAGTTATTATTAGACGGGTGTGTCACTATTCAGCAGTGTCAAGTTATTTTAGTCGGGTGAATACTGTTCAGCCGTGTGAAGTCTCAGTCGGGTAAAGTTTCTTCTATTCAGTCGTGTGGTCAACAATTCAGTCGTGTGACTATTTAGACGTGTAACTGTTCAGCCGTGTGACTGTTTAGCCGTGTCATCTTCAAACATCATTAACTGAATCATTGTTCTATCGTATAAACTTTTAATTACTTAATTTAGATTTTATTTTAAATTTTCAATTTACCTATCTATTTAAAAAATTAACAAAAATACCAAAACTATTTTATTAGTCATATTTTTAAAATGGCTCCTAGTGATGATTCAGATAATCGTGTCCCAAGGTTAGTTAATCGTGTAGATTTCAAGAACTGGACAATCAAATTGAAGCATCATTTGTGTTCTATTAACAATGATTTAGGGATGTCGATTGAAAAGGGTCCATAAATTCATGTTCTTGCACCTGATGCTGCTAGTACCTAGTCTAAAGACTCTTGAAAGGTGAAAAATTACAATAAGGCTTATTCATTGATGTGTAAAGGTCTACCTGTTGGTCCCAATCAGCTTTGAATCAGTGTTTTTGGTGAAGATTTGGATCAAAATGACATAAAATGGATGAATATGAGATGAACACTCTAGAACACAATGAAAAACCTTCAATTTGATCCATATTGATTTGCATCAGATGCTGTTTACATGGAAAGACCTCAAATATAGCTCATTCAAGCTCTTAAACCCTAATTGCCATTTACTATTTATAGCCTAATGACACTTTGGACTAATGACAATTAGGACCCTAGACTTAGACTAAAACCTGACAAATAGAAATAATACAAATAAAACCCTTATGTTTAGTCTAATATATATTTTGTCATAAAGAAAAAAAATATATATATTACATAAAAGAGTAAAATGAGGAAAATGATAAATATATTTTGTTAACACAAAATATATTTATTAACAATTAAACTTTGTCGCCTTCAACGTCTTGTTTCTAATCTTCTTCCCGAACGCGTCATGTTGACTATTGCGTTGAATTTGACCGTTGACTTTGAATTTTGTTGATAATATTAGACTAAACTCCAGGTCCAACAACACTCCCTATAGTCTATTATTATCAACGTGTTGCATCGCTTTCAGAACCGATAAGTCAATACTGTTGGATCTTCAATTTGGTAAACTTCAGTCTTAATTTCAGATCTAACAAAACTCCCCCAAGACTGATGCTTGCCAAAATATTCTGCTGAAGATCTTTTATCTCACATGCTCCTACATTTTGTGTGCTCCCCCATTTTTTGTGCATTCTTTCGTAAAATCTGGAACGACTTTCCAACTATCTTTTCATGAGTGCTTTAGAAGATGTAGGAGGAGGATTCCTAGCTCAGAATCTTCTACAAACTTTGAGGATCAGGTTTTCTGGTCAGGTGCTTTGCTCAGCTAATGATCGGTCATCATTTGTAGCAAATATCTGTAACACAATCACAAAAAAAAATCTCGAAATTTCTCATTAGATCATTTAATTTAACAAAATAAACTCGTGTTTATTTGTGTATGAAAGCAAGCGAACCCGTGTCCGTTTGTGTGTGCAATTTCCCGTGAAATACATGTGAAAATGATATCATTTTAATAGCATAATATGAAAGACTCAAAAAATAAATTGAAATGAAAATGTTTTTTGATTTTTTTTATAAACTAATAAAATCTAATGAAATATCTATCACTACCTAGAAATAATATAGTTTTTTTGTTTTTACTAAAAAAAAACTTTTAAAGACGAGTCTGACAAATTTAAGAGTATTTAGGACAAGCAGAGCACATCCCATAAGCTACATACGACCAACAAGACACAAGAACCCAAACATAAAGTAAGGATAATAAACGAAACATTATGAAGGATATCAGAAAATGTGTTTCGAGCGACCATCCAGAAAAACATAGACATGGCAAGATTTTCAATATGTTTGTCCATTTAAACCCATGCCTTGTTCCTTTCAACAAACAACCTGTGACGATCTTATCATCTTATCATGTTTGAAGAAACTCAGGCGATTTGGTTTTCAAAAACATTCAGCAAAGTAACTTGTTTAGACATCATGACTTATTAAGTCTAGATGATTAAGCAAGATTTGTTATTTTAATGGACTTAGACAATGATCAGTTAATAATCATTGTGAATGTAACTTTTGGGAGTGAAGTGGAGTTGCGATATGAGCATCAACAACAATCTTGATGTAGAAACATTGTGAGCGTAATCTTTTGAAGCGTCAAGCAACGATCTTGATGTAGAAACGTTGTGAGCTAGCATTGTGGGATGCAGATGATGAGCGCTCCAGGTCTATATTTACATATAACCCAGAGGAGATGATCATCTAAACGTGCTGATGAGAGCTTCAGGTCTATATTTACATATAATAGAGAAGATCATCACTCCAGGTCAATGCTTCCGCATATCAGAGGAGATAAGGACGAGAATAAATTCTGAAGAGCTAACTAGAAGCGTCATTCATGGATAAGGCTACAGGGTTTGGGTTTGGATTTGGGAAAAAATAAGCAACAATCAAATGATCCTTCCGCATATCTAAGCCCCTTTTTGTCAAAAACTTGTTACTTTGTGCAGTAGAAAGTCTGTGAAAATGATCCTTATCACTAAGCTCTTTTGAATTTAGTTTGATCACGGAGTTGTTGTTTACTAGTATTCGAGCTGAGCCTATTGGCATATCATCACACAAATCAACGTTCTCCTTCAGATGTTTTCCACACAAACCTGAAACCTGCAAGGAAAACAAAATATTTATTCAAGATGATACATTACTCCCCCAAAATTTCTATTTAGCATAGAATTGAAATTTTTTTAAAAGCCTTAAGAATGACCACCAAAGGATGTGAAGACTTTGTCAAAGATATAAGTAAAAATATTAGAATTCCTCCGCTTTTTTTTACTATCTACTATATATAAAATACAAATTACTAACGTGTCTTATTAGTCGAGTCTTAATTAGTTTAATTATACGTAATATATAGAGTCTGTGGGTCGACACCAGGACTTACGTTTTACAATATTACATCCGACTGGTCCACTACCGGTTGTGTGTGAAATAGTCAGTTTGTCTAGGTTTTTATAAATTTAAAACTAGGTGTTTTTGTTTGTTTATTATATATATATATATATATATATATATATAAAGGGTTTATATATATATATATGATAGTCATGTATAGGTCCGACTCACCGGCATGTCGGTGTTATATCTTTTGTTATATATTTTATAGTTTTTGGTATAGCGAACCTACGGGCGAATCTAAAGATTCGCCCGTAGCATAGAATAGTTTTCTGTTTACTGTTCTGTTTTGTCGACCGGGCGAACCTAATTGTGCCCGGCGAAGCTATCTGGTTCGCTTGATAGATTAGCTGACATCGAATCTATCAGCGAACCTATAGCTGATATATATTGTAATGTTTTCTCATGGCAATGATAACTTTTGGCAAAATCTTATCCAAACCCTAAAATTGTGTGTGTGTTATCTGGAGGTGCTAGGAGCTTACATTATCTATCTTTGTAGCGTATTTACCTCTTGTTGTGTGGTTTTGATCTTGTTATTGGTTGTTAAGTAATATTGGACTTTGTTTGGTTGAATCAAGTGTGTTTCATTGTATTACATTTCATTATAGCACTGAAATCTCGATCAAGATGGACCAACAATATGGTATCAGAGCCATAGTGCTCTTGATTGTTTGAACCTAGAGATTTTTGTGATGTTTTTGGGGTCTTTGTGTCAAAACACTATTTGATTCATTTCTGAACTGGTTTGTGTGTTTCTGTGTTGTATTTTGCTTGGGATTTGTCATATTTGGTCATAGGAAGCTTTAGAAACAAACGGATCTACAACTGGTTATGTTTTGAAGCTGTTCTGATCGTTTTTGAACTGAAACTGTTTTGCTTGTAACCCAGCGAACCTATTTGTTCATCCAGCGAATCTGGGTGTTCATCCAGCGAATCTAATACAATCTTGTGTTCTGTGATTCAGTGTTTCTGTTTAGCGAATCTTGCATTTTATTGAACGAAAGTTTACTTGTTTGGCTCATTGTGCAAGCGAAACTGCTGCCAAAATCTTTTGGGCTCAAATCCTCGTTCTTACAGCGAATCTGTTGGGCGAAACTATGCCTGCTGTCCAGCGAATCTGTTTGTTTGTTGAGCGAATCTGCTAGCGTATCTGCGAGCGAATCTGTCTGCTCCTTTGGCGAATCTAAACCAGTGAATCTGTTTGTATTGGGTGAAACTACAATCTGTTTAAAATTATGACTACATCAACTCTGAATATTAATGATCTGGATAGTGTTCAAGCAAACAGGCCACTGAGGCTTGTTAGTGGTGAAAATTTTGAGGATTGGAAGAGGTGTCTGAAAGCTTTTTTCTACTACACTGACTATAATCAATGGGAGTCAATTGTAAATGGTCCGCATGTGCAAAAGACAGTTGAAGGAACTGTTACTTCAATAAACACTGATCCGAGTACTTTTAATGAAGGAGACATCAAGTTGCTTGATCGTGACAAAAAGGCACTCGGAGCATTGATACTTTGTTTGCATCAGGATATTTACAACAGGTTTGCTGAACACACAACTGCAAAAAGCTTGTATGATGCGTTGTGCGAGTTCTATGATGGTAATGAGGATTTGAAGTTGGATAGAAAGGCTCAAGCTGAGAAAGAGTTCAATTCATTTGTGGGGTATTCGCAAGAAAGTTTGACTGATATTACCAATCGATTTCTGTCTGTATCAAGTAACCTGAAAAAGTATGATGAGAAGCTGGGAAATCATGAACAAGTCACAAAGCTGTTAGATTCACTTCCTCCTCAGTGGAGTCTTCAGATCAAATTGTTGAAACAAGAAAGAAACTTTCATGACTTTAAGCTGATGGATGTTATAAACAAGCTGAAGTCATTTGATCTTGATCTTGATGTGAAGAGAAGAGAATACAATCAGTCTATGATGGTTCCAAATATTCCTTCTCAGAATGCTGCACTTATTACATCCGCTGCAAACTCTCATATCTACAATGCTGCACCCGGAGGAACATCATGTCTTGGGTCTGTTAAATCTGTTGGTGCATCTACAAGTGTTGGTTCAAGCTCAAATGCATCTTTCACCACTCAGATTCCATCTGACACTATGGCTTTGTTTGGAATGTTTGTTCATAGCTATGAAGCTCTTGTCGCTGGTGAATTAAAGGGAAAGGGGATGACTGTTGAGGATATGTATCAGGTGGATCCTGATGATCTTGAAGAAACCGACATCCAGTGGCAAATGGCCATGCTTACCCTTCGTGCTAGACGGTTTATGGAGAGAACAGGTAAAAGAAGTTTTGGGAATCAGGGACAGAACAACAAGCTCGGGTATGACAAAGGAAAGCTGAGATGCTACAACTGCAAACAATTGGGTCACTTCAAAAGGGAATGTCCTTTACCAATTGTTACTGAACACGTGAATTCTGGAAATTCAAGAACCGCTCCTATTCAAGAACGACTTGAGGAAGTGAAACCAAGGAATGAAACTGCACTGCTCACCAATTTTGATTGGAGTGCGGAAATTGAAGAAACAAAGGAAGAAATCAATCATGCCTTGGTTGCTGAGATTGTTGAGAATGATGATAACTATATAAATTTCTTTGACCCTTTCAAAGAATTTTATGGTGAAAATGATGGAAATTGTGATGAAGCTGTTGAGTTAAAGTGTGAGGATGATGAAGATAAAGATGAAGAAGGGAAAGTGGAGAAAGTTGATGAAGATCAGTCAGACGCTATTGTTCAAGGGCATCTGAATCACTCGGGATTGGTATGTGAAGCTGCGGTAAATGAGATGAAGAATGATGAAGAGTCAAAGCTTAACTTGGAAGCCATAATTGAGAAGGCGAGGCTTGATGCTGTGGATGAATTCAAGAGGAACACTCCTTACTGCCAGTGCGATCGTGCCCTTGCTGCAGAAAAACTGGTAATTGGTCTTCCTTATGAAGTTATTGAAGATATGTGTTCATCTGCATGCAAAATTCGTTTAATTGGCATATACAAAGCTAATAAATTGTTAATGTCAAATGAAAACAAATTAAAGAGAACTAACAAAGAGCTTAAAGTGAGTGAATCAAAATATTTTGTCAAATTAAGAGAAGCTTTGAAAGAAATGAACATTTAAAAAGAACTCTTTTGGAAAAGAATTGTGAAATAAACTACTTAACTGAGAAAGTTACTCTCGCTGAATTTAAGACCAGAAAACTTAAAAACAAATTGGAACAATGGACAATATCTAGTATGAAAAGGGAGGAACTCTGCAAGAAACAACGGGGGGGGGGGGGGGGGTAGAGTTAAGACAGGTTTGGGTCTCAACAATGAAGCATATGCATATCCCCCACCTAGTACCTACTGTTACTCTCCAACACCTATTCCTCATCCTTCGAATGAGTTGATACAAGAGATTATACAGAATGATACTAACAGCTCTATTGCAGGTTTAAGTGGAGTAAATCTTAAAGAGGTTAGAGAGGATTATGCTTATGGTGGGAGTACGTGGTTTGGTTGTTCTAGCAGTAATGATTGTTCTAATTCTGATTCCAAGAAGTCTGTTGAAGACGTTCGATTAATTAATTCTGTTTCTAGTAATGTGTTACATTCAGACAATTTTATTTTTAATAGTAATTCAGGGTGCACTACTTCAAACCCTAATGTGTTTAATGATGATGTGATTGAAAATGAGTGTGTGAATGACAAAGATGAACTTTCAGGTCATGTCTCTGAAAGTCAAACCAAAACAAATTGCTTTCAAGAGTTCTTTACTCATCAAATTCCATCTTTCACACCTGTGAGGATTTCAAAACCTAAAGAAAGGGAATCATCTTTTGCATCCATGAATCACATTGATAAACCTAAATCTGAATCTGAAAAGGTAAAAGTCACAGCAGGTAAATCAAAAGAGCCTTATGACTCTTACAGTGATTGCAATTCTCAATTGTCTGAATGTGATGAGGAAATTGAAATGTATAAAATTCTTGTTGATAAAGTTTCCAAAGTGGGTTTGAAATCTCATTGCTTTAAATGTGGAAATATTGATCATACTGTTAAGCAATGCCCTGAGTTAGTCTCAAACAGTTCAAGGCAAAAATCTTTTGGAAAAAGATTAAACACGTTTGTAAATAATTTCTTTTGTAACTCTTCTTCTGTTCCACGACCCAAGTACACAAAGGCTTGGGTGCCAATTTCAAAAGTCCAACTTCTATCTTTAAATATATGTCAGGAACATTCAAGTGCCGTTGTAAATAGTCATTGGCATATTGACAGTGGATGTTCCATACATATGACTGGGTTGAAGGACCTGCTGACTAACTATCGGATTATCAATGGTGGATACGTTGCTTTTGCGGGAGACAAGAAAGGTGGTAAAATGATTGGTCAAGGAGAAGTCTCGAATGGTTCCCTAACTTTGGAAGACGTCAACTATGTTCCTGAACTGGCATTCAATCTTCTCAGCGTATCACAAATCTGTGATAAGAATATTCCAGTGTTGTTTCTTCCAAATGAATGTTTGTTCTTGAAGCCAGAGTTTTCTATTCCTGAAGGATTGGTGATCATGCAAGCTCCAAGACGAAATGATACATATATGCTGAATATGGGATCAAAAGAATCAACTTCCACCGTGACCTGTCTCCTATCTAAAGCTTCATCTTTTGAATCTTTTCAATGGCATAGACGTTTAGGGCACATTAACTTTAAAATTCTAAATAAATTGGTTAAGAACAATTTGGTCAGGGGTTTACCACTTAAAGATTTTTCTGTGGTTGAGAAATGCATGGCTTGTGCTAAAGGAAAGCAGCACAGAAAGCCACATAAACTTAAAATTGAAAATTCAATCTCACAACCCCTCGAATTGTTACATACTGATTTATTTGGTCCAATAAGTGTCAAATCTATTGCTAAGAAATCTTATTGCTTGGTTGTCACAGATGATTACTCTAGGTACACCTGGGTGAGATTCCTGGCAAACAAGAGTGAGACTGCTGAAGAGCTAATGAAGCTGATTCCTCAAATCGAGGTTCTCGGAAAGCGGAAGGTTCAAGCCATTAGAAGCGACAATGGAACTGAATTCAGGAACCATATCTTCAATTCTTTTTGTGAACAACGGGGTATTCTCAGACAGTTTATCGCCGCACGAACGCCACAACAAAATGGTCTTGCTGAAAGGAAGAATCGAACTCTTGTGGAGGCTGCTAGAACTATGCTGATTGAGTCAAAGCTTCCGATTATTTTCTGGGCAGAGGCAGTCAATTGTGCAGCTTATGTTCTGAATCGGATACTGATTGTCAAAGATAAGATGAAGACATCATACCAGCTGTTTCGTGGGATTAAGCAGTTGATCGATTTTCTGCGCCCCTTTGGATGTTCTTGTACTCTGTTGAATACTCAAGATCAGAAAACGAAGTTTGGTGCTGTTTCGGATGAATGCTTCTTTGTAGGATACTCGAACACACAAAAGGCGTATCGTGTTTACAACAAGCGAACGCGGATTGTGCAAGAGTCCTATTATGTTGATTGGCAAGAGTCCAACTCTACAAGCATTGGCTGTGAACCTGCATGGTTTTACGATTCCACCACTGTTTTCAAATCATACAATCTTCCTAAATCTGACGATGATGACATCATTCCTCACACATCAGTTTCTATTATTAACCATCCACCCCCACAACCACAACCACAACCACAACCTTCAACTACACAATTACCTCCCACTTCATTTGACATTCCTCCACCTCCACCACCTCTAACCGTTCAAATCTCTCCATTAGACATTACATCATCATCCACTTCCATTCCAACATCTACCACTAATACAATTC
Source organism: Tagetes erecta (assembly GCA_030867185.1). Classification (NCBI taxonomy): domain Eukaryota; kingdom Viridiplantae; phylum Streptophyta; class Magnoliopsida; order Asterales; family Asteraceae; genus Tagetes; species Tagetes erecta. Next base: position 57,472,212 of record CM061488.1, read on the forward strand.
CTCCAACTTCAAATATACCCTCACAACCATCTAATCAAACATCCTCATCCCAAACCAACCCTTTGCTCCTCAACACAGACTTCAAAACTTTGAAAAATCATCCTCATGATTATATCATAGGATCAATTACTGATGGTGTGCGAACACGGAGTCAGAGTGGTTTGATTAATGAGTGTCTCTATGCTGCCTTTCTATCTCAAGTTGTTCCGAAGAATTATAAACAAGCACTTGAAGATCCTAGTTGGGTTGATGCCATGCAAATGGAACTGCAGCAATTTAGGAAGCTTAAAGTTTGGGAACTTGTTGATCTTCCTCCTAATAAGTGTCCCATCGGCACTAAGTGGGTTTTCCGAAACAAACCAGATGATCGCGGTGTTGTTATCAGAAACAAGGCGAGATTGGTTGTTCAAGGATTTGCTCAAGAGGAGGGGATTGACTACACTGAAGTTTTTGCTCCAGTCGCTCGCCTTGAAGCCATTAGAATCTTTCTTGCTCATGCTGCTAACAAAAACTTTAAAGTCTATCAGATGGATGTTAAATGTGCATTTCTATATGGAGATATCGATGAGGAGATCTACGTATGTCAACCACCGGGTTTCGAGGATCCAGATTTTCCTTCAAAAGTGTACAAGCTTGATAAATCCTTGTATGGGTTGCATCAAGCTCCACGTATCTGGTATGAAACTCTGACACAGTATCTTCTTAGCAAAGGTTTCTCTCGTGGGACTGTAGATATGACATTGTTCAAGAAGGAGGTGAATGGTGAGCTGCTGATTGTTCAAGTGTATGTTGATGATATAATCTTTGGTTCAACAAATGAGGGGCTGTGTAGAGAGTTTGAAAAAGTGATGATGGATCGCTTTGAAATGACAATTATGGGGGAGACGTGTTTCTTCTTGGGGCTGCAAGTGGAACAAAAGCCAGATGGAATTCTTATTCACCAAGAGAAATATATCAAAGAGATCCTCACAAAGTTTGGCATGGAAGATTCTTCTCCGGAACTGATTCCCTTCACCGCTCAAACATGCCTTACTTCTGATGATAATGGGAATCCTGTGGATGCTCATCGGTACCGCTCGATGATCGGATCTCTCATGTATTTCATTGCCAGCCAACCTGATATTACATTTGCTGTGTGCTACTGTGCTCGCTTCCAAGCCAATCCAAAAGAATCACACGAGAAAGCTGTTAAACGCATTTTTCGTTACCTTAAGGGTTCCTCTCGTTTGGGACTTTGGTACCCAAAAGGTGGGAATTTTGATTTACATGTTTTTTCTGATAGTGATCATGCTGGTTGCAGGATAAACCGAAAATCAGTCACTGGCGGATGTCAATATCTTGGCGAATGTCTTGTTTCCTGGCAAAGCAAGAAGCAAACAACCGTCTCTTTGTCCATAGGAGAAGCCGAATATATTGCTGCTTCAAGCTGCTGTTGCCAAGTGCTCTAGATCCAACATCAGATGATGGATTATGGCATCAACTTTCTTCATACGCCACTCTTTTGTGATAATGAAGCTGCTGTTGGAATTGCCAAGAATCCTATTCATCACACTCGCACCAAGCACATCGAAACAAGAATTCACGCCATCAGAGACGCACAGGAAAAGGGGTTCATTGATATTATTCCTATTGAAACTCGAAAGCAAGAAGCTGATCTTTTCACAAAAACCTTTCACAAACCACGTTTTTATGAACTGATCTCTATGCTGGGACTGATATCTTTTTGAAAACCTTTATCTATGTGCATTGGCTTTGTAAATATGTAAATAACTTTTTCTTTTTCTTCCTTGAAAATCCGTGGGTCACTCATTTCTTCGCTCCTTTACTTTTATTTTATTTCTTTTTATTTTCTCTTTTATTTTGTATATATATCTTAAGAAAATCTGAAAAACAAAAATTTCTTATTAAGATAGTGTTGGTCCATAAAGATCGTGATTTCAGTGCTATATTGACTTGTTTAACAACAAAATACCCAAGACTTGTACAACAAGGTGTATAATAACCAAACAAACCTAATAACAAGATTACAACACACAACCGAGGTATATAAGCTACAAAGATAAGTAGAATATGCTCCTAGCACCTCAGATGAACGATTACACAACACAATTAGTAGATAAGAGTTTTGGTTAAAGATGTGCAAAAGTTATCTTGATTTGAGGATAAGGTTACAATATATATCAGTGTTAGGTTCGCTGATAGATTCGCTGGAGCGAATCTATATAGCGAACCAACACAGGTTCGCTGGGCACATACAGGTTCGCCCAGTCGACACCTTCATAATCACTAAACAGAGCTACGGGCGAATCTATAGATTCGCCCGCAGTTTCGCTAGTACAAAAGCTTACAAATTACATATAAAATACATACAAAAGTAACACCGACACACCGGTGAGTCCAACCTATACATGTGACTACCAATAAGATCATGATTTCAGTGCTATATTGACTTGTTTAACAACAAAATACCCAAGACTTGAACAACAAGGTGTATAATAACCAAACAAACCCAATAACAAGATTACAACACACAACCGAGGTATATAAGCTACAAAGATAAGTAGAATATGCTCCTAGCACCTCAGATGAACGATTACACAACACAATTAGTAGATAAGAATTTTGGTTAAAGATGTGCAAAAGTTATCTTGATTTGAGGATAAGGTTACAATATATATCAGTGTTAGGTTCGCTGATAGATTCGCTGGAGCGAATCTATATAGCGAACCAACACAGGTTCGCTGGGCACATACAGGTTCGCCCAGTCGACACCTTCATAATCACTAAACAGAGCTACGGGCGAATCTATAGATTCGCCCGCAGTTTCGCTAGTACAAAAGCTTACAAATTACATATAAAATACATACAAAAGTAACACCGACACACCGGTGAGTCCAACCTATACATGTGACTATCAATACTCCCCCTAGGTTGGACCTCACCTGGGGAAGTCTTCTTTTTAAGCTCCGTCTCTTTTGGCTTCAAAGATATTCAACGTACGCTCCTGCCCTATCTTCAATACCGGCCAAAGGATTGGTAACGTCTTCAGATCCGGCCTCATCTTCACTAAACACTAGCATTGATTCCACAAACTCTGCATCAGCGACATCAGTATCAGGCATTTGTTGAACAATAGTTTCCGCCTGTATCTCTGCAGTATGCTCCTCGCCTATAACATCCAAATCAATAATCTCCACCGGTTTCTCGAACCTCCTTTCAATGGTTTGATCCAGCTGTCGAGATAAATCATCCATCTCCAACTGCTGATCATCAGTCCTCCTTAATCGTTCATTCACCGATATTAATTCTGCACGGATTCCTCGGGCCTTGTTTGCGACCTTCACAAACAGGTTCGCTTCGATCTTCGTATCATCTCCAGCCCCGTGCTTAATCCGGTTTTCACACAACACCTTCAGATCCTCGTCACAAAGAGAGAAGACCTCCATTGGATCAAATAAACGGATTTCTGGACGGTCATCTCCTTTCAATCTGATAACTGCCTCACCCGAGCTGTTGTCATAGAACCATTTGAGGAAATCCTGCAGTCTCGGTGGCTGTGTGTCTGGAACTCTGACCCTGGTCATTACCTTTGGAGCTTCAATCTTTAGAACCACCTTACCCTTCCACGATACCCAATGTCTATCCCTTTTTTGTCTCATTCTCCTCGGCTTCTGGTATCCAAAATCAATAAAATTGGTCTTTGCGGCCTCCCTAATTGTAACTTCGAACGCACAAGCCCTTCCGCTATCTTCTTTACCCAGTAACGGAAGCTCTGCCAGCCTACGCAAATCCCACCGAGGTAAGGTGGCGAAGTGCTTCCTGTTCTTGATATACGTAATGTCACCGCCCCTTCTTTTAACCATATAAGCATCCACCAAACTATTATACTTCCACGCTATCACCTGCCTATCTAGCTGTTTGGTGTTGGGTTCATCTAGGTGTTGAAATATCGGCACTTCGGGAACCACTTCTGCTTCCTTCCTAAACCACTCTGATTTGTCTAAGTCTACGTGCTCGAACTGGTAACTCACCCCCTTTTCTTCCACCTTATATGTTTCGGGCTCATCATCCAGATCCTCCTCACTATCTGCATCTATATCAACCTCCGGTTCATCTATCAAAGTGTAATCCATACCAGATCCTCCGACCACTTCTTCCCCTTCAAATACATCCAAATCAATCCCCATTTCCTCGTCAAACTCCTCCTCAACTGCCTTTCCCTTTCCTTTGTCTCCAAAAACAGCATCCATTAACGGATACTTTGCAGCATCCGTTAAGGAGTTCAGTTCAGCTTCAGTCATGGCAGGCTTTGTCCCCTCCTTTTCCTTCAAACTGTTTAGTTCCTTGAAGATCCTGACCATTAAACACTGCTGATCCTTCATCATTCTACCCATTTCGTATATAACTGTCGACTTCTCAGCATCCTGTGTCTCCAACACTTCATACTTACCTTTCAATTCAACCAATTCTGCCCTCAAACGCTCAACTTCACCCTTTAATTCACCAGCTGATTCACCCGATGTACTCCCAGTCTCGTGCCTTGCTTTCTTTGACGTTTCAGTTGGAGCATCCGACTTCCTTTTCGTTCGTTTTTCCCTACCAGCATCGATTTCAGCCTCAACCTCATCTATATCCCTATCAAACGAATAATCTTTCTCTTTTGCGTACGCCTTTCTTTTCTTCAACTTTTTCTCAACCACCTCTACGTTCTCACCACCCCGTTTCCTCTCCGTCTCCATCAACCTCTGTATATATACCCATCTTTCTGCAGTGTACATGTTCTCCCACAGATATGAAGTCCTACCCACACAATCCGATCTCACCGCATTACAATCCTTGAATATCCTAGAATGCATATCCCAAATCTTCAGTACGTCACCAACTACCGGCAGATTTGGCAGTTTGTCATTCAGCACCATCTGAATGAATCTCGGATACATCAACCACTTCGCGGCTTTGGTAGCATGGATGTTCTCGAGAATGTAATTGAAGATCAGCTTCGAAAGGTTTGCTTTCTGCCCTCGGCAGAACAACATCATAGCTCGTGCCCAGTCCAAATTCAGCCCGTCTGTTCCCCCTTTCCTATGATCCAGGCACATAATAAATACGTGTGCAATGTACCTCCATTCCTGGATCAGATAGGACTTCAAAAATTCCATCTTCTTCTCACCGGGCATCGGTCCCTCATACCCCGCAGTCCGGAATGCCCCATACACTTCCTCAGCAGTCATACTAACCTCTTCCCCGACATCCTCCTCTAGTCTCAGAATCCTGGCCAGATCAGCCTCAGTAAACTCCAGGTCGAGACCGCTAACCTTGGCACATATACGAGATGGCTGTGTGGACACATTCATCACCGCAGTTCGCCAGAAATCCCGAACGTGCAGCTCGTATATGGTTGGAGAGTGAGAAATGGCGTGATGTATATGAGATGACTTAAGCCATTTGATGCAATCTCTATAACCTCCGGCCTTCTCGTGATTCTCGTCAAGCAAAGCACACATATTGTGCTTTCTTTCGAAGAATAGAGTCGACATTGTGCCTGAAAAATAAACGGAGATTGATCAGAAACAAAGATTTGAAAAACAGTTAATAGGTTCGCTGGAAATTAGGTTCGCTGAAAGAGCGAACCTGAGATTTTGGCACCAGAACCTATAGATTCGCTGACATGAAAAAAATCAGTCATTTTGGTCGAGCGAATGTATAGGTTCGCTAGAAACAGTCGGGCGAATCTATGTTGTTGCGCGGGCAGCATAACGACATAGGTTCGCTAAAAGTTTTGAACTTTCGTTTAGATTCGCCAGACGAACACATAGGTTCGCTGGAAACCCTAGTTTTTGAAAAACGGCCAAAATCACAGACAATACACCATAATCAAGCATATAAAGCAACAAACAGGTAGTATATACATCAAACGAGACTATTATGAAGTAAAACCCTAACTAAAACACACTAAATCAGTCATTTGATTTACAGACAATCATAGGTCGACAGATTTAAGAGGTTTAGAGTGCGATTAAGGGTTTAAAACAGAGATTAAGATGAAATCGATCACATACCAGACAATATTAGTGATGTTTAAGCGTGAAAAAGCCGGTTGAAATTGAGAATCGAACGTTCGTGAGTGGGTTTTGAAAAGCTTTGCTACAGTAGTGACAACGAATATTTTGAAAAATTTCGCTGTCACGACCTATATATACAGATATAGGTTCGCTGGCAGACAGACCAGCGAACTTTAAATTCGCCAGAAGACCAAAAGTCAAGACGGCCTGCGGCGCGGTGCAAAAAGGTTGCGGGCGAACCTGAGGTTCGGGTGAACCTGTAGGTTCGCTATAGGTTCGCTAGAAGGTTCGCTCACACACAAATTAAAATATTTTTGGTTTTACTCAAATTTTAAATTCATTGAAACTCCATGAAACCATCTCACGAATTCAACGCTCCAAAAATAAACATATACATATATAATCCTAAAAATACTAATCATAACAAGATAGGAGTTAGAAAAATAAAATAAAATAAAATAAAATAAAATAATAAAAAGGAATTTTAAACGCTAATAAGGATATATATTTTTCATGATGTTTTGAGCAGAATCCGGAGAATCATCGATTGGCGGGATTGCAGATATGTTTGTCCATTTAAACCCATGCCTTAGTCCTTTCAACAAGAGATCAGCAGCTTCTTTTATCATGTTTATGGTTTGATTGAAGAAGCTCAGACAACTCGGTCCCCACAGACATCTAGGTAAAAAGAACAAGTTCTGTCATTAGGGTATATCTGAGCAATACGATTGACTTTGCTTGAATTTCAATGATCAACTTTTGAATGTTGATCGATGCATTTGCTTCTTTTGACACTTGTGCAATTTTTGCATCTTTTCTTTGTGAGTGGAGCTTGTCAGCAATTGATTCATTTGAACACAATGCGACTTATTATTTGGGAAACTCAAATAGTCTAGAGCTCCAGGTCTATACTGACGTATAACAGAGGAGATAAACATTTGAGCATGCTCGGTGAATCTTCAGGTCAATACTTCCGTATAGCAGAGAAGATTCACCAACTCCAGGTCAATACTTCCGTATAGCAGAGGAGTTAAGCACTTGACTCAATACGTTCTGAGGAGTTAACAAGTAACTCACTCAGAGGTTTTTCCGAAGAGCATCACTAGCAGCTTTTTATTTTTATTTGTTTTGCATACTAGAAACTCGATTCGGGGATAGGGCGAGGGTGATTTGGGATGTTTAGGGAAATCAATGCAAAGATTTGACGCTCTCAACCCATTTTTTGACAGAACCCTTATCTTTGTGCAATCCAATCATGTCAAGGAGATAATCCTTGTTGTCGAGATCTTGAACGTTATGTTTGGCTGCACAATCACTTTTTACTTTGTTTTTCGGGCTGAGCCTATCTGACATATCCCAAACGCAATGCTTTTGACCTCCTTCAACGTCTCTTCAACATCAATCAAAACGGAGATCCTGAAATAGCAAAATTTGAAAAACTATAAATAGTTAATCTTTTATATCTCCCCCAAAATTTCTATATTATAGCCGTCTAATAAGAAATTTTTGTTTTGCAGATTTTCTTAATATATATATATACATAATAAAAGAAAGAGAGAAAGAAATAAAAGAAAATAAAGATAAAATAAAGTAACGGAGCGATGAAGCGAGTTACCCACGGAATTTGCAAAGAAGAAAAAGAAAAGTTATTTACATATTTACAAATGGATTCTCACAGAAAAAGGTTTTCAAAAAGATATAAGTCCCAGCATGGAGATCAGTTCATAAAAACGTGGTTTGTCAAAAGTTTTTGTGAAAAGATCAGCTTTTTGCTTTCGAGTTTCAATAGGAATAATATCTATAAACCCCTTTTCCTGTGCATCCCTGATTGCATGAATTCTTGTTTCAATGTGCTTAGTGCGAGTGTGATGAATAGGATTCTTGGCAATTCCAACAGCAGCTTCATTATCACAAAAGAGTGGCGTATGAAGAAAGTTGATGCCATAATCCATCATCTGATGCTGAATCCAGAGCACTTGGCAACAGCAACTTGACGCAGCTATGTATTCTGCTTCTCCTGTGGACAGAGAGACGATTGTTTGCTTCTTGCTTTGCCATGAAACAAGACATTCTCCAAGGTATTGACATCCGCCAGTGACTGATTTTCTGTTAATCCTGCAACCAGCATGATCACTATCAGAAAAAGCATGTAAATCAAAGTTCCCACCTTTTGAGTACCAAAGTCCCAAACGAGAGGAACCCTTAAGGTAGCGAAAAATGCGTTTGACAGCTTTCTCATGTGATTCTTTTGGGTTGGCTTGGAAACGAGCACAGTAACACACGGCAAATGTAATATCTGGTCGGCTTGCAGTCAGATACATGAGAGATCCGATCATCGAGCGGTACCGATGAGCATCCACAGGATTCCCATTATCATCGGAAGTAAGGCATGTTTGAGCTGTAAATGGAATCAATTCAGGAGAAGAATCATCCATGCCAAACTTCGTGAGGATCTCTTTGATATATTTCTCTTGGTGGATCAGAATGCCATCAGGCTTTTGTTCCACTTGTAGCCCCAAGAAGAAACACATCTCCCCCATTATTGTTGTTGGTCCCAAAACGCTATTGAATCAGTAATTTGTGAAGATTTTTGGATCAAATGACATAAAAATATATGAACTTGGATAAACACTTGAAGAACACTCAATAAACTCAGATTTGATCTTGTATGATTGCATAAAATGTTGTTTACATGGAAAGACCCTCAATCTTGCTCATTCAAGCCCCTAAAACCCTAATCAAACTAATCTATATATAGTGAATGTTCAATCCACTTAATTACATATTAACCCCCTAGACTTAGTTTAATTAGAAAATAACAAGTTAAAAGGCTAAAACATGTCTAAAGCTAGATTAAATATATTTTGTTGACACAAAATATATTTATTACATTAACGATCCTAGACATAAAACAACTTCAACGTCTTGACTCGGTTCTTCGTCTCTAACGCGCCATTTGACTTTTTACGTGGACTTTGACCGGACGTTGACTTTTGTTGACTTTGACTGTGTTGATAATATTAGACTACAATTCAGGTCCAACAATTGTCATCTCAAAGCGATCCGTCATCACCTTCTCAAATTCTCTACACAGCCCTTCATTAGTCGAACCAAAAATGATATCATCAACATACACTTGAACGATCAGCAACTCACCATTCACCTCCTTCTTGAACAATGTCATATCTATAGTCCCACGAGAGAAACCTTTGCTGAGAAGATACTGTGTCAAAGTTTCATACCAGATACGTGGAGCTTGATGTAGCCCATACAAGGATTTATCAAGCTTGTAAACCTTTGACGGGAAATCTGGATCCTCGAAACCTGGTGATTGACATACGTAGATCTCCTCATCGATATCTCCATATAGAAATGCACATTTCACATCCATCTGATAAACTTTAAAGTTTTTGTTCGCAGCATGAGCAAGAAAGATTCTGATGGCTTCCAGGCGAGCGACTGGAGCAAAAACTTCGGTGTAGTCAATCCCCTCCTCTTGAGCAAATCCTTGAACAACCAGTCTCGCCTTGTTTCTGATTACAACACCGCGATCATCTGGCTTGTTTCGGAAAACCCATTTAGTGCCGATTGGGCACTTATTAGGAGGAAGATCAACCAGTTCCCAAACTTTAAGCTTCCTAAATTGCTGAAGTTCCATTTGCATGACGTCCACCCAACTAGGATCTTCAAGTGCCTGTTTATAATTTTTTGGAACAACTTGAGACAGAAAGGCAGCATAAAGACATTCATTAATCAAACCACTCTGACTCCAAGTTCGCACACCATCAGTAATGGATCCTATGATATAATCGTGAGGATGGTTTTTCAAGGTTTTGAAGTCAGTGTTGAGGAGCAAAGGATTGGTTTCGGTTGAGGGTGTTTGATTAGATGGTTGTGAAGGTATATGTGAAGTTGAAGGAATTGTATTAGTGGTAGTTGATTGAATGGTAGTGAATGAGGATGGAATATCTGATGGAGAAGTTGGAACAGTTTGAGGTGGTGGAGGTGGTGGAATGTCAAATGAAGTGGGAGGTAGTTGTGTAGTTGAAGGTTGTGGTTGTGGTTGAGGTGGATGGTTAAAGATAGAGACTGATGTGTGTGGAATGATGTCATCATCGTCAGAGTCAGGAAGATTAAATGATTTGAAAATAGTGGTGGAATCATAAAACCATGCCGGTTCACTGCCAATGCTGGTAGTGTTTGACTCTTGCCAGTCAACATAGTAGGACTCTTGCACAATCCGCGTTCGCTTGTTGTAAACACGATACGCCTTTTGTGTGTTCGAGTAACCTACAAAGAAGCATTCATCAGAAACAGCACCAAACTTCGTCTTCTGATCTTGAGTATTCAAAAGAGTACAAGAACATCCAAAGGGGCGCAGAAAGTCAATCAGCGGCTTAATCCCTCGAAACAGCTGGTATGAAGTCTTCATCTTTTCTTTGACAATCAGTACCCTGTTCAGAACATAAGCTGCACAATTAACTGCCTCTGCCCAGAAAATAATTGGAAGCTTTGACTCAATCAGCATAGTTCTAGCGGCCTCCACAAGCGTTCGATTCTTCCTTTCAGCAACACCATTTTGTTGTGGAGTTCGTGCGGCGCTAAACTGTCTGAGAATACCCCTTTGTTCACAGAAAGAGTTGAAGATGTGGTTTCTGAATTCAGTTCCATTATCGCTTCTGATGGCTTGAACCTTTCGCTTTCCAAGAACCTCGATCAGAGGGATCAGCCTCATTAGCTCTTCAGCAGTCTCACTCTTGTATGCCATGAATCTCACCCAGGTGTACCTAGAGTAATCATCTGTGACAACCAAGCAATAAGACTTTTAGCAATAGATTTGACACTTATTGGTCCAAATAAATCAGTATGTAACAATTCGAGGGGTTCTGAGATGGTATTTGTAATTTTAAGTTTATGTGGCTTTTTGTGCTGTTTTCCTTTAGCACAAGCCATGCATTTCTCAACTACTGAAAAATCTTTGAGTGGTAAACCCCTAACCAAATTGTTCTTAACCAATTTATTCAGAATTTTAAAATTAATGTGCCCTAAATGTCTATGCCACTGAAACGATTCAAAAGATGAAGCTTTAGACATGAGACAGGTCACGGTGGAGTTTGATTCCTTTGAACCCATATTCAGCATATAGGTATCATTTCGTCTCGGAGCTCGCATGATCACCATTTCTTCAGGAATAGTAAACTCTGGCTTCAAGAACAAGCATTCATTTGGAAGAAACATCACTGGAATATTCTTATCACAGATTTGTGATACACTGAGAAGATTGAATGCCAGTTCAGGAACATAGTTGACGTCTTCCAGAGTAAGTGAACCATTTGAGACTTCTCCTTGACCAATCATCTTGCCACCTTTCTTGTCTCCCGCAAAGGCAACATATCCGCCATTTATGATCCTATAGTTAGTCAGTAGGTCCTTCAGCCCTGTCATATGTCTGGAACATCCGCTGTCAATATGCCAATGACTATTTACAACGGCATTAGAATGTTCCTGACATTTATTAAAAGAAATGAAAAGTTAGACCTTTGAAATTGGCAACCAAGACTTTGTGTACTTGGGTGGTGGAGCAGATGAAGAATTACAAAAGAAATTATTTACAAATGTGTTTAATCTTTTTCCGAAAGATTTTTGCTTTGAGCTGTTTTGGATTAACTTAGGGCATTGCTTAACAGTATGACCAGTATTCCCACATTTAAAACAATGAGACTTCAAACCAATTTTGGAAACTCTGTTAACAGGAATTTTATCCATTTCAATTTCCTCATCACATTCAGATAGTTGAGAGTTGCAGTCACTGTAAGAGTCATAGAGTTCTTTTGACTTAACTGTTGTGACTTTAACTTTATCAGATTCAGGTTTTGGTTTAAGAATGTATGAAAAAGATGATTCCTTGTCTTTTGGTTTTGAAATTCTCACTGGTGTGAAAGATAGAATTTGATGAGTGAAGAACTTTTGAAAACAGTTTGTTTTGGTTTGACTTTCAGAGACATGACCTGAAAGTTTGTCTTTGTCATTCACACACACATTTTCAATCAAATCATTATTCAACACATTAGGGTTTGAAGTAGAGCACCCTAAATTACTATTAAACATGGAATTGTCCGAATATGACACATTACTACAAACAGAATTAATTAAACTAATGTCTTCAAAAGACTTCTTGGAATCAGAACTACTGCAATCACTACTGCTAGAACAACCGAGCCCAACACTCCCACCATATGCGTAATCCTCTCTAACCTCCTTAAGATTTACTTCACTTAAACCTGCAATGGAACTGTCAGTATCATTCTGTATAATCTCTTGAATTAACTCATTTGAGGGATGAGGAATAGGTGTAGGAGAGTAACAGAAAGTACTAGGTGGAGGATATGCATATGTTTCATTGTTACTAAGACCCAAACCTGTCTTAACTCTGGCCCCCCTTTGTTTCTTGCAGAGTTCCTCCCTTTTCATACCAGATATCGTCCACTGCTGCAATTTGTTTTTTAAGTTTTCTTGCTTCAAATTCAGCAAGTGTAACTTGCTCAGTCAAGTAGTTTATTTCACAGTTCTTTTCCAAAAGAGTTCTTTTTAAGTGTTCATTTTCTTTTAAAGCTTCTCTTAATTTGACAAAATATTTTGATTCACTTAATTTAAGCTCTTTGATGGTTCTTTTTAATTCGTTTTCGTTTGACATTAACAATTTAATAGCTTTGTATGTGCCAATTAAACGAATTTTGCAAGCAGATGAACACATTTCTTCAATAACATCGTAAGGAAGACCAATTACCAGTTTTTTGGCAGCAAGAGCACGATCACACTGGCAGTAGGGAGTGCTTCTTTTGAATTCATCAACTGCATCTAGCCTCGCCTTCTCAATCATTTCTTCCAAGCTAAGCTTTGACTCCTCCTCATGCTTCACTTCATTAACAGCAGCTTCACAAACCAACCCTGAATGATTCAGATGCCCTTGAACAATAACATCTGATTGATCTTTATCAACATTCTCCACTTTCTCTTCCTCATCTTTTCCATAAAATTCTTTGAACGGATCAAAGCAATTTATATCGTTGTCATCAATCTCAGCAATCTCAGCAACAAGGGCATGATTAATCTCCTCCTTGGTTTCTTCAATTTCTGCACTCCAATCAAAGTTGGTGAGCAGTGCAGTTTCATTCTTTGACTTTGCTTCCTCAACCCTTTCTTGATTTGGAGCAGATCTTGGATTTGCAGAGTTTACTGGCTCAGTAACAATTGGTAAAGGGCATTCCCTTTTGAAGTGGCCCAATTGTTTGCAGTTATAGCATCTCAACTTTCCCTTGTCATACCCCAGCTTGCTATTCTGTCCCTGATTTCCAAAGTTTCTTCTACCGGTTCTTTCCATGAATCGTCTGGCACGAAGAGTAAGCATAGCCATCTGCCATTGGATGTCTGTTTCCTCCAGATCATCAGGATCCACCTGATACATATCTTCTACAGTCATACCCTTCCCTTTTAACTCACCTGCAACAAGAGCTTCATAACTGTGAACAAACATTCCAAATAAAGCCATAGTGTCAGATGGAATCTGAGTGGTGACAGATGCATTTGAGCTTGAACCAACATTTGAAGATGCACCAGCAGATTTAGTAGACACATGACTTGATGATCCTCTAGATGCAGCACTGTAGATATATGAGTTTGCAGCGGATGAAATAAGTGCAGCATTTTGAGAAGGAATGTTTGGAACCATCATTGACTGATTATATTCTCTTCTCTTCACATCAAGGTCGAAAGACTTCAGCTTGTTTATAACGTCCATCAGTTTGTAGTCAGGAAAGTTCCTTTCTTGTTTCAACAGCTTGATTTGAAGACTCCACTGAGGTGGAAGAGAATCTAACAGTTTTGCGACTTGTTCATGATTGCCCAGCTTATCATCATACTTCTTCAGATTACTTGACACAGATAGGAATCGATTTGTAATATCAGTCAAGTTCTCTTGTGAATACCCCACGAAAGAGTTGAATTCCTTTTCAGCTTGAGCTTTTCTATCCAGTTTCAGATCCTCATTGCCATCATAAAATTCACACAATGCATCATACAAGCTTTTTGCAGTTGTGTGTTCAGCAAACCTGTTGAAGATATCCTGATGCAAGCAAAGTATCAATGCCCCGAGTGCCTTTTTGTCACGATCAAGTAACTTGGTATCTGCTTCAGTAAAGGTACTTGGATCTGTGTTTATTGAAGTGACAGTTCCTTCAACTGTCGTTGGCACGTGCGGACCATTTACAATAGATTCCCATTGGTTGTAGTCTGTGTAGTAGAAAAAGGCTTTCAAACATCTTTTCCAGTCTTCAAAGTTTTCACCACTAACAAGCCTTGGTGGCCTGTTAGGTTGAACGCTATCCAGATCATTCATATTCAGTGTTGATGAAGTCATAACTTTGAACAGATTATAGATTCGCTGAAGACCAACAGATTCGCTGGCTAGATTCGCTCAAAGAACACAGCAGATTCGCTGGTAGATTCGCTGATAACAGATTCGCGAGACAAACAAAACAGATTCGCTGACAAGCAAGCACAGTTTCGCTCGCCTGATTTTGGCAGCAGTTTCGCTTGCACACTCAGCCAAACAAGTGAACTTTCGTTCAATGAGATGTCAGATTCGCTGACCACAACACAAACCAATAGAGCAAAAATTTGAATTAGGTTCGCTGGATGAACACCTAGATTCGCTGGAAGAACAGATAGTTTCGCTGGGTTACGAACAAACCAGTAACAGTACGAAAACAACCCGAACAGCTTCAAAACTTGACCATTTGTAGACACGTTTGTTTTAAAAGCTTCCTATGACAAAATGTGACAATACTTGAGCAAAATACAACTCCAAAACACCAAAACAAGTCCAGAACAGAATCAAATAGTGTTTTGACCCAAAAACTCCAAAATCAACACAAAAATCACTGGAATCAAACAATCAAGAGCACTAAGGCTCTGATACCATATTGTTGGTCCATTAAGATCGTGATTTCAGTGCTATATTGACTTGTTTAACAACAAAATACCCAAGACTTGAACAACAAGGTGTATAATAACCAAACAAACCCAATAACAAGATTACAACACACAACCGAGGTATATAAGCTACAAAGATAAGTAGAATATGCTCCTAGCACCTCAGATGAACGATTACACAACACAATTAGTAGATAAGAGTTTTGGTTAAAGATGTGCAAAAGTTATCTTGATTTGAGGATAAGGTTACAATATATATCAGTGTTAGGTTCGCTGATAGATTCGCTGGAGCGAATCTATATAGCGAACCAACACAGGTTCGCTGGGCACATACAGGTTCGCCCAGTCGACACCTTCATAATCACTAAACAGAGCTACGGGCGAATCTATAGATTCGCCCGCAGTTTCGCTAGTACAAAAGCTTACAAATTACATATAAAATACATACAAAAGTAACACCGACACACCGGTGAGTCCAACCTATACATGTGACTATCAGATAGCTATAATATAGAAATTTTGGGGGAGAATATATTAAAGATTAACTACTAATAGTTTTTCAAATTTTGCTATTTTCAGGATCCCCGTTTTGATTTATGTTGAAGAGACGTTGAAGGAGGTCAGAAGTATTGTGTTTGGGATATGTTAGATAGGCTCAGCCCGAAAACAAAGTAAACAGTGATTGTGCAGCCAAACATAACGTTCAAGAACTCGGCTATAAGGATTATCCCCTTGACATGATTGGATTGCACAAAGATATGGGTTCTGTCAAAAATGGGTTGAGAGCGTCAAATCTTTGCCTTGATTTCCCCTTACATCCCAAATCACCCTCACCCTTGCCCCGAATTGAGTTTCTAGTTAGCAAAACAAATAAAAAGCTGCTAGTGTTGCTCTTCGGAAAAACCTCTGAGTGAGTTACTTGTTAACTCCTCAGAATGTATTGAGTCAAAAGTGCTTAACTCCTCTGCTATACGGAAGTATTGACCTGGAGTTGATGGATCTTCTCTGCTATACGGAAGTATTGACCTGAAGATTCACCGAGCATGCTCAAATGTTTATCTCCTCTGTTATACGTCGGTATAGACCTGGAGCTCTGAACTATTTGAGTTTCCCAAATAATAAGTCGCAATGTGTTCAAAAGAATCATTGTTGACAAGCTCCACTCACAAAAAGATGCAAAAATTGCACAAGTGCCAAAAGAAGCTATTGCATCGATCAATATTCAAGATTTGATCCTCGAAATTCAAGCAAAGTCAATCATATTGCTCAGATATATCCTGATGACATAACTAGTTCTTTTTACCTAGATGTCTGTGGGGACCGAGTTGTCTGAGCTTCTTCAATCAAACC
Organism: Tagetes erecta; assembly: GCA_030867185.1. Classification (NCBI taxonomy): domain Eukaryota; kingdom Viridiplantae; phylum Streptophyta; class Magnoliopsida; order Asterales; family Asteraceae; genus Tagetes; species Tagetes erecta. The sequence goes on from CM061488.1 coordinate 57,488,615, forward strand.
AAAAACATGATAAAAGAAGCTGCTGATCTTTTGTTGAAAGGACTAAGGCATGGGTTTAAATGGACAAACATATCTGCAATCCCGCCAATTTATGATTTTCCGGATTCTGCTCGAAAAACGTCATGAAAAATATATATATCCTTCTTTAGTTTTAATTTCTAGCTTTTTCTTTCACTTTATTTTATCTTTCTATTATTATTATTATTATTATTATTATGTTATATCTTTAAAATTCAGGTTAATGTTTTTATATTCGAAGCGTTGGAATCGTGGGGCGTTTTCATGGATTTACAAAGGATTTAAAATTTGAGAAAAACCAAAAATATTTTAATTTTTCTTGTGTCCCAGCGAATCTACTAGCGAACCTACAGGTTCGCCCGGAACCTCTTCACGTCGCCGTGTCTTCTCTTGACCTTTGGTCTCGGGCGAATCTGAAGTTCGCTAGTGTTTTTGTCAGCGAACCTGTGACTGTATATATATGTGTTGTCAGCAAAACCTTTCACAAGTTCGCTGTCACTATTACTGTAGCCGTATCTCTTTCAAATTTTTCAAACGTTCGATTCTCACTCACGACCGATCTTTTTCATATTAAATCGTCTTGTTTGCGACTGGTATGTGTTACTTCCATTTTTAACATCATTTTTACCCATTAATGTGTTCCTAATCGCTGATAATCCAATCGACCCATTTTGATTCTGTGATTATGTTTAAAAACAACTGATTATGTTCCTTAAAGTCTATCAATACGTGCTTGTTTCATGATTATATTGATTGATTGTTGCTTTGTTTGTATGATTATAGTTTTTTGGACTGTGATTTGGCCGTTTTTCAAAAACTAGGGTTTCAGCGAACCTATGTGTTCGTCTGGCGAATCTGAACGAAAGTTCAAAACTTCGAGCGAACCTATGCTGTTATGCCGCCCGTGCATCAGCGTAGATTCGCCCGGTTGTTTCTAGCGAACCTATACATTCGCTCGACCAAATGACTGATGTTTCATGTCAGCGAATTTATAGGTTCTGATGCCAAATCTCAGGTTCGCCCGTGCAGCGAACCTGTTCATTCCAGCGAATCTATTAACTGTTTTCAAAACTTACGTTTCTGATCAATTTCCGTTCGTATTTCAGGCCCGATGTCCACTTTATTCTTTGAAAGGAAGCACAATATGTGTGCTTTACTGGATGAGAATCATGAAAAAGCTGGTGGGTATAAAGATTGTATTAGATGGTTGAAGTCCTCGCATATTCATCACGCTATCTCCCATTCACCAACCATCTATGAGCTACATGTTCGAGATTTCTGGAGAACAGCGGTGATGAATGTTTCTACGCAACCATCAAGGATTTGTGCCAAAGTTAATGGATTTGATTTGGAATTTACTAAAGCTGATGTGGCAAGGGTTTTGAGGTTAGAGGACGATGTAGGTGAGGAGGTTTGTATGACTGCTGAAGAGGTTTACGGGGCGTTTAGGACTGCGGGTTATGAGGGTCCTATGCTGGGGGAGAAGAAGATGGAGTTTGTCAAATCCTATCTGATCAAGGAATGGAGGTACATAGCACACATGTTTATTATGTGCCTTGATCATAGGAAGGGTGGTACTGATGGGCTGAATTTAGACTGGGCTAGGGCCATGGTTTTGTTTTGTAAAGGGCAGAAGGCAAATCTAGCAAAGCTCATATACAACTACATGCTAGAGAACATTCATGCTACGAAGAAAGATAAGTGGTTGATGTATCCTCGATTTGTGCAGATGATTCTGAATGACAAACTGCCAAATCTGCTTGTCATTGGTGAGGTGCTGAACATCTGGTCGATGCATTCAAGAATATTTGGAGACTGCAAATCGGTGAGATCTGATTGTGTGGGTAGGATAACGTACTTATGGGAAAACATGTACCCTGCTGATAGATGGGTACATATTCAAAGGTTGATGGAAATTGATAGAAAAAGGGGTGGTGAGAACATTGAAGTGGTTGAGAAGAAAGTGAGAAAAAGGAAGCAGTACGCCAAAGACAAAGATTATTCACTGGATCGAGAGATTGATGAGATTCAGGCTGAGATTGATGCAGGTAGGGAGAAAAGGACGAAGAGGAAATCAGATGCACACACTGAAGCTGCAAAGAAAGCGAAACACGATGTTCCGGGTACATCTGCTGAATCGGTTAGTGAGTTGAAGGATGAAATAGTGAGTCTAAAGTCTGAGATAGTGAATCTGAAGAGTAGATATGATGATCTGGAAACGAAGGATGTAGAGAAATCAACGGTTATTTCTGAAATGGGTCGAATGATAAGGGATCAACAATGCTTGATGGTAAGGATATTCAAGGAGCTGAACAGTCTGAAGGAGAAGGATGGATCGGATCCTGCAATGACAGAGGAGGAAATAAATGGCTTAACGGATGCTGCAAAGTATCCGTTAATGCAATCTGAGTTTGGGGATAAGGATAGAGGTAAAACTGCTGAAGAATTGTTCGATGAGGATATGGGTATTGACTTAGATGAATTTACTGGGCCAGAGGTTGTGGCAGATATTGATAGTGAGGAGGATTTGGAGGATGAGCCGGAAAAATACAACGTTGAAGAAAAAGGGGTGAGTTATCAGTTTGATCACATTGATTTGGACAAATCCGAATGGTTTAAAAGGGATGAAGAGGTTGTTCCAGAAGTGCCTATATTTCAGAATATCGATGAGCCAAACACCTCCCAACTGGATAGGCAAGTGATCGCATGGAAATACAACTCACTCGTGGATGCGTATATGATCAAAAGAAGAGGTGGGGATATTTGTTATATCAGAAACAGGAAACATTTTGCCACCTTGCCTCGATGGGACTTGCGTAGGTTGGCGGAGCTACCTTTGTTGGGAAAGGAGGACAGTGGGAGAGCCTGTGCATTTGAGATTACGATTAGAGAGGCTGCTAAGATTAATTTCGTTGATTTTTGATATCAAAAGCCCAAGAGGATGAGGCAAAAGAAGGATCGACACTGGGTTTCATGGAAAGGTAAAGTTGTTTAAAAGATTGAAGCACCAAAGATCATGACGCGGGTTAGGGTTCCGGATTCGCAGCCACCCAGATTACAGGATTTTCATAAATGGTTCTATGATAACAGTACGGGTGAGGCAATTATCAGACTCAAAGGAGATGACCGTCCAGAAATACGTCTGTTTGATCCAATGGAGGTCTTCTCATTTTGCGATGAGGATTTGAAGGTATTGTGTGAAAACTGTATTAAGCACGGGGCTGGAGACGATACGAGGGCTTAAGCGAACTTGTTCGTGAAAGTCGCTAACAAAGCCCGTGGTATACGTGCTGAATTGAGGAAGGTAAACGAAAGGCTGAGGATGACTGACGAACAAAGAATGGATATTGATGACTTGTCCATACAGCTTGATGAATCGATTGAGAGAAGGTTTGAGAAACCTGTTGAGGTTGTTGATTTGGATGTGACTGGTAAGGAGCATACAGATAATACTCAGGCGGAAATTATTGATCTTGATGTGCCTGATACAGTAGACACCGAAGCAGAGTTTGTGGAGTCATTGTTGGTATTTAGTGAAGACGATGAGGCCGGATCTGAAGATGTGACAAATCCGTTGGCCGGGATTGAATCGAGGGCAGGAGCGTACATTGAGAATTTTTGAAGCCGAAAAAGATGGAGCTTAACCAGAAGACTTCCCCGGGTGAGGTCCAACCTAGGGGGAGTATTGATAGTCATGTATAGGTCGGACTCACCGGCATGTCGGTGTTATATCTTTTGTTATATATTTTATAGTTTTTGGTATAGCGAACCTACGGGCCAATCTATAGATTCGCCCGTAGCATAGAATAGTTTTCTGTTTACTGTTCTGTTTTGTCGACCGGGCGAACCTAATTGTGCCCGGCGAAGCTATCTGGTTCGCTTGATAGATTCGCTGACAGCGAATCTATCAGCGAACCTATAGCTGATATATATTGTAATGTTTTCTCATGGCAATGATAACTTTTGGCAAAATCTTATCCAAACCCTAAAATTGTGTGTGTGTTATCTGGAGGTGCTAGGAGCTTACATTATCTATCTTTGTAGCATATTTACCTCTTGTTGTGTGGTTTTGATCTTGTTATTGGTTGTTAAGTAATATTGGACTTTGTTTGGTTGAATCAAGTGTGTTTCATTGTATTACATTTCATTATAGCACTGAAATCTCGATCAAGATGGACCAACAATATATATATATATATTAAAACTAGGCTTTAGAAAACTCTTTTCAATCAGTGGCTCATGGTCCTAGTTGGTTATTTGATTTAGACTCGTTATCCAAATCTTTCAACTCTAACTTGTTTGATTTTTCTGGAAAGTCAAAGAAACAACGAGGAGATCTAGGATCGTTCAGTGATGAATCAGATGACGATGATGATGATCTCAATCCAGAGTATCCCTTCGTTTCATTTCACGATCCTAATGTTGCATCTTCAAACCATACTCAAGGTCTTTCGGAATCTCAAGAAGATCAAGAATCAAACAATAAGCCAGATGATCAAAGTCAGCAAAATTCTCTAAATGATGGTGCATCTGTTTATACGATTTGTCAACCATCATCAGATCCAAATGTTGAAGTTGTTCGAGAGTCACTTGACTATTTCATCAATTCACCAGATCATGTCGCTAACTTCACTCCACACTCTTCAACTATCATGCAAGATCTTACCAATCTGAATCAATAAAATCTGGAGGTACAAATACAAGGAGACGTACATCCAACTTCGCGTATTCACAAGAATCATCCTACCTCTCAGATCATAGCTCCTTTGAACCAAAGAACTATGAGAAGCCAGAAGGAACAAGCCAATGTCTGTCTCAACTCATGTTTTCTATCTCAAGGGGTTCCAAAGAACAAATCATAAACTCTTCAAGATAACAGTTAGATAGAAGCTATGCAGGAAGAGTTACTTCAATTCAAGAAACATGAAGTTTGGAAGTTAATGGATTTTCCTGGAATAGAAAATGTTATCGGTACAAGATGTTTTATAAAAATAAACCATATGAACATGGCATTGTGATCAGAAAGAAAGCGAGACTAGTTGCATAGGGATACACTCAGGAGGAAGGCATAGACTACGAAGAAGTGTTTGCTCCGGTAGCACGTCTTGAGGCAATACACGTTTTTCTTGCTTATGCTTCCTTCATGAAGTTCAAAGTATATCCGATGGATGTTAAAGGAGCATTCTTATATGGAGCAATTACCGATGATGTATACGCCATGCAACCACCAGAATTTGAAGACCCTGAGTATCCACATTGCGTATATATGCTTAGCAAAGCATTGTATGGCTTACATAAACCTCCAAGGATTTGGTACGAAACGTCATCGAAACATATACTAGAACATGAGTATACAAGAGGTCAGATTGGTCCAACTTTATTTATGAAGTGGGAAAATAATGATCTTCTGTGTGTCCAAGTGTATGTTGATGATATCATCTTCGGCTCCACAAGCCCATCCACGTGCAAAGCCTTCAAGGAAATCATGAAATCTAGATTTCAGTTGAGTTCAATGGGGGAGGTAAATTTCTTCCCTGGATTTCAAGTGAAACAGACTGCAGATGGTATCTTCATCAACCAATCAATGTTCGTTGAAAAATTGTTAAAGAAAATCAAGATGCATGATTGTCCATCTATCAGAACTCCATCTGATGTGAACCGCAAGATCAAACTAGACCGAAAAGGCAAATCTATTGATCAGACACTCTATAGATCAAGGATAGGCTCACTGATGTATTTCACTACTTCAAGGCTGGTAACATGTATGTTGTATGTGTGTGTGCCAGATACCAATCAGATCCTAAAAGTTCGCAATTGATTGAGGTCAAAAGAATCTTCGGATATCTCAAAGGAAACCTAATCTTGGTTTATGTTATCCTTATGAGGGTAATTTTGAATTATATAGTTATTCTGATAGTGATTATGGTGGTTGTGCTCTTGACAGGAAATCAACTACGGGTGGATGTCAGTTCCCGGGTCCTCGTTTAGTCTCTTGGCAATGCAAAAAGCAGTCCATTGTTTCAGTATCTACTTCAGAAGAAGAGTACATTGCTGCATCGACAGGATGTTCTCAAGTTTTATGGCTTCAAAACCAATTGCTTAACTACGGGTTTAATTTTCTCAAAACTCCTTTTACATAGACAATACTACTGCAATGTTCATAACTACTAATCCTGTCCAACACTCAAAACAAAACACATTGAGATCCACTACCATTTTTCAGAGATAACTCTGAAAAAGGTTTAATATTTTTATTAAAATTCACACCGACAACCAACTGGCAGATCTCTTTACAAAATCCTATTTGTCAGGACGGTTTGAATTTAGTCCAATCTATAGGATTAATCAACCATGATTAACTCTTTTTCTCAAAGAAAATAAAATAGAAAATCAGAAAGTTAAAAATCCAAAAATAGAATAAGTTGACCTCATTTATGATTCCATGCCTATTTGCTTTTGTTATGTGTGTTTGTGTGGCTTGCATAGGAAAATAAAAAGGAAAATAAAAAGAAAACAAAACCGCATATCATAAGAATCTTACTTGCAATGTGAGAAGTGATAGTTACACTAACCTTGGTCTTATACATTATTTTCAATAATAAAGACTGATACGTGTTAATTGATGTGCTAGATAGCTCAGGCAATTATACTGAAAAAGTAGGTTCATTGTTGACAAATCTTAATATTAATGTGCTTTGTGTTAAGTTCCATTGTAGTGCATGTGTTAAGATGTCACTTTTGATGAACTGCTTGTTATGTTACTGCAACAACCCGGGTAATGATGCAATATAACTAGTGTGAAGAGCCACATCTGTGAACTTCTTTGTTGTAGTGTCCACAAACCTGAAGTTTCACACGAAGTCTCCTTTGTTGTAGTAAGCTACAGATATGGAACACTTCAAGGTGCAACAAAAGATTCCCAATGAGGAACAAAAGAGAGTCCCAATGCGGACGGTCACCCAAGAAAATTCCAAATGGAACTTCAAAAGATTCCTAATGGCGAACACAAGCAAAAGATAACTCAAAAAGGAATTCAAAAAGATTCCCAATGCTGAACCCTCCAATAAGTTAGAACCCTACAACATAGGAGACCTAGTGTGAAACTTTAGGTCTATGGGCACCACAAAAAAGAAGTTCGTAGATGCTTTGCTTCACACTGCTTTTATTACATGATTACCCAATGTGTGTAAGCGACTTTACAAATAGTTTATCAGAATAGCAAATACTTAACACATGCTCTAAGATGAATCTTAACACAACTTGCATAGATGTATTTAGTTTCTCACCAGAGAATCTACTTTTCATATTTACTGTTTTTTCAGTTACCCAAACAACACACATTGATCAATCATTCTTTATTATGCATTTTGAAATCATATGTAAATGACAATCACCAAGTGTACTATCATTTCTCATGTATGTGCAAGTAGATTCAAACTTATGAGCATGAAAGTAACACATTTTTTTTGTTTTAATTTTTTATGATTTCTCCCACTAAACTTTTAAATTTCTTTGAAATTTGAAAGTTTCCTGATAAGAAAATGGCAGATGTGTTATCAATAAAAGCAAAATACTTAATCTAAACAGACGAAATGAAACATCTATTGTTTTATGCTTTGCCATCATTGTTTGATTTTTGTTTAAAAAATGTATTTAAAGTTCCTTTAATGATTCCTTTTTGTTTCCAACTCCATTTGGTGTCAGGTGAATCAAAGACATTATGAACAAGATTCGGTATCTTGTCATGATAAGGGATTAGCCATGGTCTTGTTTTCTTTGTTTGTCCTGCTTCCAAAACTATCCCTACCACACTAACAAATTAGTTAGAGGGTGAAGTCTAAGCCATTACAGTCTTGGATTCCGAAATCATAAATATAAGTAATTTGCTGATAAATTGCATCCTCTGGTGGACCATTAATTGATGAAGCACTTAGATCATCTTCTTCCTTAACATGTGTTTTTCTACACAACTGTTTTTTTTTGGAACCTAAGGATTGCTTTGGTTTCTTCACATGTCTAGGAGAATTCATGAAAGATCTATTATATTTATTTCTAAACCTATTTTTCAAATATTGGTTTTGTTGGCTAATTTGCTTATGCAAAAATGATTCTGTTTGTTTTTGTTTTCTTATAGATCTTTGTTTCCATGAATTACTTAAATGATCACTATTAGAGAATTTAAAATCAGAAACAAACCTGATAGAATTTGTAGAGGATGGATTTCTTTGGACATTCCTTCTCTGCTTCATCCCTGATCTTTTGTTCTAGAAGAAATCTGGAGTGTTGTGATTTACCATGTCACAAATAGAGCATTACTTGTTGTAGTAACATTGTTTTATGTCATGGTTGTACAACTGACAATTAGTGCAATACTTGTTGTAGTAGCATTCTGATGTCATGTGATTGTACATCTTGCATATCTCACAGTACTTCTGATGAGCCTTGAAAGGCGAGTTCATTCTTTTCTTTTGAGAGGTTATTGTAGTGGAAGCATGTTGATTCTCATAAGCTTTGACATTTGAAGAAGCTTGAGTCTTGAACGTGTTGCCTTTTGAACCATAAGGAAAGACACCTTAATTGTAGATACAATCTGAGATATGATGAGTTTTAGAGTCAAGGATTACACAGTAGATGTCACTATTTGAATCACTCGGGGATTCAGAATCTTAAGACTTTGGTGAAGGAGGAGGCTGAGGTGTAGAATCATACGATGCGGCCTTTGTCTTGTTCTTCTTGGCTTTGCTCTTCTTTCTGCTAACCTTCTTCTTTCTTTTATGAACCTCTTGTGTCTTTTCTTCTTGAGAAGATTGTGATCGAACAATTTCGGATGGCAATAATCTCTCATTTTTTTTCCTGATGACTTTGCTTATTCAACTTCTTCTTTGATGCTCCTAAGATCAGATTATGATATGTTCAGTTTGTCAGTAAGCTCCATGAGTTGTACATTCAGATTATGCTTTTTGGTAAGCATTGAATCAGCATTCTATGTAGGAGATTTGGGTCTATCTTCACAAAATTGATGATCTCTTGATAGACTTGTGTTTCTCTTGTTCGTCTTGCAACTTGGTTTTTCAGAACGTTGTTCTCTGAATTGAACATCTCACACAACTTCTTCAACTTTAGAATTTCTTCTTGAAAATCGTTGATCACTCTTGATAGATGTTCATTCGAATTTTCAGCTTCATTCCTGATGTTCATTGCTTCTTTTTCTTTTTCCTTGACCGAATCTTAGAGAGACGTGATTCTTTGATCCGATGCCTTGTGTTGTTCTTTCAGATTCTTATGCATTTTCTCTTCTTTCTTGAGTTTTTCACAAATCTTGAATGAATATACTCTGTAGTGTTTAACTTGTGTGAAACACTCTTTTTTCACATTTTTTCTCTAACGTGGATTGGCATTTCGACATAAGAACTGTTCACATCTTTCTCAGATTCTTTTTCTTATTTTAATTGCTTGATTTCTGTCTTCAGTTTAACAATTGATGCAACTTCCTTTTCAACGATTTCAGTCAAGTTGTTAATTTCTTTTTCTTCCTTTTCAGTCTATTGAATGGAAACAAAATCACTATTTTCAATCCAATCATATTCTTCGTCTTCTTGATTATCATCTGATTTTGTTTGAGTTACAAATGCGAGTTGTGTGTGTTCATGGTTGTCCTTTCGTTCGAGATCACAAGCTTTTGCTACTTGGAGAAGCGTTTTTTCAAACATATGATTAAATTCGGTACTATAATTAGTGATGTGTTCTCTTGGTATTTCTTCTCGGATCATGGCTTGCATGAACTATGAAGTTTTTCTTGAATTTTGAGAGTCATTTTGATGATTGTTATGGGAAGTCATCTTGGCTAAAAAAAGACTAATTTGAAATTTTGGAAAAATGAAGTTTTTAAATTTTCAGACTCTTTTTGCTGAATAGTGGGGATGCAGTTGAACAGTTGTGAAACGGCTGAACAGTTGTGATGCGTCGGAAAATTCTGAAACGGCTGACTTAGGCGTTTCAGCACTGTTTGGACATTTCAGCTTGGTCGTTTCAGCACTATTTGGCCGTTTTAGCCAAATACTTAGTCGTTTCAACACTTAATCATTTTAGGTAAGTTGAAACAGCTGGGACACCTGGTTATTTTTGCTGTTTGGACGTTTTAAACTTGTGAATCGGCTGGGAAATGGCCTAAAACGACTAATACTTTCCAAAGTCAAAATTATGATGAACACAAGATCAAATCTTCAATTTTTGTTGTTTTTGTTCGATTCAACACTTGTATTAGCTGGGAAATGATGTTTCTAACACTCATTCAAACTTTTGGTCCCTTCAATTAGTTTAAATCTCACTCAAATCCGAGGTTTTTTGTGATGAGCAAAACTAGTGGTTTTTGACAAAAATGACAAAATATGGATTGAAATCAACAAATATAGATGGTTTGATCATGAACGAGTCTTAGATTGATGATTTCTAACATATCTCAACGATCAATTTCTCAAAACATCAACAAAAGTTCGGATTTTAATTTTGAGTAGTGAAGAACATGAAAACCAAAAAATCTTCAAAAACTCTATCATATCTTCAAAAATTGATCTGAAACTTTGCAGATCTTACCACAAACATGAATCAAGGCTATTGGTAGCTAAAATTCCATCAATAAGAACAACAATCATAGATCAACCGAAAGCTCTGATACCACTAAATAGGTTCGAACGAACTGAGCTTGGATCTAGATATGAGATTGTTTAGGGATGTTGTTTGTAATCAGTGATGTGTAATCTCACTAATCCCGTATTTATGAATGTTCATGAAGATCAATGCAAGGTATGATGACGATTGTGATAATATTGAATAGGTTCTTGTATTAGATCACTAGAGAGGTTACAATGAATATGGAAATGAAAATGTAGGCAACTCTTATCAACAAATGATCTAGGTGATGATATTTATAGTCCATACCATTCACCTTATATTTAAACCTAATCACGTGCACTTAAGCACAAATGTATCGATTACACAAAGTCTTCACCCGTGCTTGCTCGTGACGATGCTCGATATCTTCACTCGATTATATTTGTAAAGTCACATCTTCAGTTGGACCCAACAATAGCACATGCATCAAATGATGAAAGCCAGCTTGGGCATAGACGCATTGGTCATGCAAATTTCAAAGAAATTCGTTACAACTGATTATTACTGAGCATGTTTAAAGGAATAGCAGCATTGGGCGTCTTATAGGTCAAAGCTGATAAAATCAAACTTCTAGCCACTACAAATGCTGCACATGGACCTTTTTGGATTAACAAAGTTGCAAAGTGTCGGGAAGAAGTCATATTGTTTGTCATCATTGATGATTGGGTGTGGGTCTGGGACTGGAAACGTAATCCGGTGTCGGGTCAGGTAGGGGATCAATTCCATCAGCTCCAAGACCTGTTAAGGGAAATTCACCTTGGTTCGGAGGGTGATAAATGGCGTTGGTTAGGGGATGACTCGGGAATTTTCTCCGTAAGATCCTTGAGAAACATTATTGAGTCGAATCGCCTCCCGGTGGATCTGTCCCCTTTTAGCTGGTTGGCATGGGTTCCTTTAAAAGTTCGAAGCTTTGGTTGGAGGGCGTCGTTAAATAGGATTGCTTCAAAACAGGCGTTGTATCGAAGAGGTGTGATTCTACATTCAACTGAATGTTCTTTATGTTTTGGCAACGAAGAATCGGTTTCGCATGTGCTAATGGAATGTCCGTTTGCAAGTCAAGTATGGAGTGAAGTGTCTAAATGGTGTGGCTACTCGACAGTAAGGGGCATGCAGTTGAAGGAGTGTTTGAACTCCATCCATCAATTGAATTCGCACGAAGATTTGAAGAATGCTTTGTATTCGATCTTTTTGGCTACGATTTGGATGTTATGGGCGGCGCGGAATGACTTCATCTTTAATGGTAAACCTTTGGAGGTGGTAACGGTGGTGGACAAGATCAAATTTCATACGTTTGCTTGGATGAAGTATAGGGCAAGACTAGGTGATTTAGTTTGGCATACTTGGTGTAATTTTTCGTTCCGAAAGTTTCCGTTGTAATAGTTTTTGTTTGGTCCCGTCCCCTAGCATCTTGCTAGCGGTTCTTTCTTGAAAAAATGTCGCCGTTCAAAAAAAAAAAGATTTACTTGGGGTTTTATTCTTCATGCTAAATCTAACATGAAACAACCTAAATTTTTTTTTTTTTTTACTTTTCACAAAAATATATTTATCAGAATCAGAGTAGGTCCCAGTTTACATCCAAAACTTGTCACTCGTAGTGACACATCATTTCATTATATATTTATTACAACAAAAACTAGATTGTTTTACAACGACTTTATTTTACAAAGTATTAAACATAAGAGTAATGTTCTTCATCCGTCCAGCCGCGTCCATGAAGCTTTAATCATCTAAATGTGCTTTTCCTAAAAACATTTAAAAATATTTTTATTAGCTTTCGCTAAGTAAGTACACTTTTTTTATATATACATATATGTGGAGTTCAACACCCGAACACCTTGAGATTTCAACACCCGAAATCCTTACATATATTAACTCCTCTTTTTATATATGTTGGGTTCAACACCCGAACCCCTTGGGATTTCAACACCCGAAATCCTTACATATATTAACTCCTCTTTTTATATATGTGGGGTTCAACACCCGAACCCCTTGGGATTTCAACACCCGAAATCCTTACATATATTAACTCCTCTTTTTATATATGTGGGGTTCAACACCCGAACCCCTTGGGATGTCAACACCGAAATCCTTACATATATTAACTCCTCTCTTTTTATATACCAATTTACAAATTTAAACCCATAACATCATAAAACATTTTCCCCATAATCATGCATTATAATAAACATATTTTTATCTCCACAAAATATTACAAATTCATAATAAATAACATGTTAATAAACATAAAAATAATTAAGTTACGGGTTAGTGTACTTACGATCACACTTTTATACTCAATAACCACGTATAACATATAAAATAATTTACTTATATACGAGTCAGTGTACTTACCTTTTAGAAATTGATAATAATATCACTAAACAAGACTTGAGTTCTCACTTTGTTGACTATTGATGCTAATTGACTTATAAGGTAAACACCCCTCTCTCTTTCTTTTGATTTTCTCTCCCTTGTGTTCTCCTATCTCTTCTTCTCGTTTTTTTTCTTCTTTAAATAGTAAAATTTAAACACTTTATATTATTAAATAATAAACAAATGAGATGAGTGGCATATATTCGTGGCGATTATATATGTTAATGCTTCAATTAGATGACACATATATGTATTTGAACTCTATCCATAGCCTACAAATGTTATAATATACATATTTTCTTGATTGTTTCAATGAGATAACAACTATAGATTCACTTTAATAATAATAATCACTTTTTATGTTGAAAGTTACTTGTATGTGCATGTGTAACAATTCTTATATAAGTTACATAATAATTGTAAAATAAGATTAACTAAGCATTTTATATTTTTAAATAATTGTTTCATGTTTACGTATTTGTCTAATCATATTTGAACTATAACTTCCAAACATTTTATATTTTAACTCACGGCTTAACTTTTCATCTAAAAATATTCTAAATACATATTTCAATATTTTTATTTTTATCCAGAAAACAGGATGTTACAACTCTCCCCCTCTTATTTAGGTTTCGTCCACGAAACCTTTTCATACCTGGAATAACTCAGGGTAATATTTTCTCATTTCTTCCTCGGCTTCCCATGTGGTGTCAGAACCACGCCGGTGTTTCCACTGTACTTTAACTTGATTTATTTCTTTATTTCTAAGTTGCTTAACTTTATAATCAAGAATTGATACAGGCTTTTCCACATAATTAAGCTTTTCATCCACCTCAATGTCATTCAAAGGAACACATGACGTTTCATCGGCTAAACATTTTCGTAAATACGAGACATGAAACGTGTTATGGATTCCATTTAGCTCCTCGGGTAATTCCAAACGATACGCCACTTTCCCTACCTGATCAATAATTTTAAACGGACCAATAAACCGTGATAGGTTCAATTGGATCGTTAATATCGCTCACAATGATCAGAACAACACGCACAAACAAACAGTTCAATCACAAACACAATCCATACTAATAATTCTCTTTGTATATTGATGATCAAAGCAATTCGTAGTACAAGGTGCAGGAGAAACAAAATCACACACAGTTAATTCTCTCTCTAACAGTGTAAAAGTGATCTCGCCCCTCTCCTCACACACACACACTACATGCTTATATCAACCAATTACAAGTTTAAGGAATATAACAAAATAGACCCTAAACTATTTACAAACATATAAACAATAAACAAAATACAAAGTAAATCTTAACAAGGAAATAACCCTAACAGTACTCCCCCTAAGATTTATCTTTGGATCTTCAGCAAAATCTTCAATCTTTTTCATCTTTGATCAGCATCAATCTCTTTACCATTCTTCTGGTTCATCTTTGACATTCAGCAACTCTCGTCCTTTATACTCTTCTTGTTCCTTCAAAGCTTCTTCAATACAGGACTTGAACTTTTCAGCAATTTTGGCTTGTCGAGGCTTGGATTCATTCGTCAGAATTGGGCAAGCATTCATACGTCTGAGCGAGTCCAGATTTAAACCTGCAAAGTCAATATTAGCATAAAATTCAAACGGCATCTCTTGACCTTTGACTTGCACTTCAAGCGTTCCTCTTCTGGATATCCTCATATACTCTATCTCTGGCAAGTCAACCCTCACGAGATTAGAGTTCAGCAATGCTTTCCTCACTCGAATCTTTTCAGTTGCCGCTGCTATCACTTCAATCATTACAACAAACAACTTCCGATCGGCTTCAGCAAGTGCATCTTTACACTTCTCCATTCTATAACTTCTCAAAAAGTCTATGTATGATGGATGTAACAGCTTCAACTCAAAAGTACTAAAAAGCGTAATCATGTCTTTGTCCCAATCTTCCAAGTTCCTAACCAGCTTCAATTCAAAAGTTTCTTGATTATAGAACACTCTGAGTATAGGCTTTGTCATTTGTGAACCATCTATCACTTTCAATCCAGGATCAGTCACCTTGTCAAAGTACTCATCTGAAAACTCTTCCAAGTACATATCTTCAGTCACAACCAATCTTTTCTTCTTTCTTTCTTTCTTAGCTTGCACATACGCAGAATCTTCCTGTCGGCCTCTAAAATCCAGATACTTTGGTGGTCTAGCAATCCCGGCATCTAAAAGCATAACACATTTATCACCACGCTCAGCGTGCGTGTGATTTATCAACCTTAGTTTGTGCATCTCTTTCAGATCCTGAACCTCTAATTTAAAAATGCTCGAGTAGTAATGGTATACATCACATAAACCATTCACTCTCTTAATCATAAACGCATCAAACACTTCATCGTATTTCCAAGCTATGATCTTTACTTTCTTGTTTTTCTCAGGCACAATCATCGAATCAAGCAACTCAGCAACTGACTGACCTTTGCTCAACAGTGACCTCACCACGTCACCTGCTGTGGCAGACTTATGCCATGATTCCCTAACATCCATTGGAATATTGTAAGATTTAACTTCGCTTGGAAACATATCCATCAGTTCGTGCCTCTTTTTGTGAGCATCTTCAGGTAACGCCATCACAGGAATCTCCTTTGGTCCAAGGACTTTGAATCTTTTTGTCAGCTCGAAGTATTGTGGATTGTTATAGTCTAAGTAAAACATTCTGTTGTACATCTTTTCCGTTTTCATAAAACTGACCACAATCTTCCTCAGTGACTCAGACTTCAACCTCTTCAAAGTTTTGTACGGATAGTTTCTCGAACTTAACCAACTGCGCATATCTGAAGTTGACATTTCCTCAGGATTCTGATGATAAAGTTCAGTCGGAGGCAAATCTTCTATGTTTAAGCTTTCTTGCATCGGAGTCCATTCTCCCATCTCAGTAACAAACTCCTTTTTATCAGCTTCGGCTTTATCTTGATGAATCATGCATTTCTCGTACTCTTCATTTATCTGACTCACAGTCAACCCATTTAGAAACACAGCATTGTATTTCATCTTTTCGAGATATGCAAACCTTTGATCCAAATCATCTGGAATCTCCTCAACAACATTCTGTATAGGCTCAGCTTCATCCTCAGATTCAGTAAAGTCTATCTCATCTAAGTCATCCAACGCTTCTATCATAGGTGCATTGTCAGTTTGAACCGGCTCAAACTGACTTGCAACTTCAGCTACAGTTTCAAGCGCACTTTCAACTTCAGCAGCTTCAGGTTGAATCGGCTCAACCTGAACTGTTTCTTCAGAACCAGCTTCTTTTTCACTTTCTGTTACCTCAAACACTTCTGTCTCAGCTACAGATTCAGATTGAATCGGCTCAATCTGAACTGTTTTAGCAATTTCAGTCTCAACTACAGCTACAGATTGAATCGGCTCAATCTGCACTGTTTCATCTATTTTTGCCTTCTTCGAACTTCCTTCATCACCAAATATCTCAGGTATCGCATCTATCTTCCTTTTTCCCTCAGCTTTGTCCATATTGACAGTTTCAGCAACAGCTTCATCGGGAACGATGATTGGTGATTCTACCAAAATACCAGCATTTGAAGTACCTCGAGCTCTGGTCAAATAAACTTTTGGCACATGCGATTCAGTCACTTCCATTATTTCATCAGAAAAATCTTTGTCTGATGATGAGCCAGCCTTCTTCGGTTTCATTTCCTCCAACTCCTTTTCTAGCATTTCTTTCTCTGCATCCAAAGTATTGCATTCAGCTTGCAATTCTTTGTAATCATATTTCAGATTCTCATGCTCCTCTTTCAGTTCTTCATAATCCTTCTTCAACTTCACATGTTCATCAACAAGTTTGACATGATCCTCATCCAATTTCTTGAAAGTTTTCAAATTTTGAGTATGAATCTCCCAATACTCATCAAATCTCTTCTTTTTCCGTTCATTTGAAGCTTTCAACAATGCATTAGCTTCTAGCAACTTTTCAACCATATCCTCCAACTCTGCAATCCTTTTCTCTTTCTCATTCTCATCATCCTTTGACACAACGTTTGGTGAAGACTCCAAACCTTGTTCAATATTTTCAGCAATTTGTGGAGATGTGGTGGGAATATCAACAGCAGCAGGATCAGCAACGCCAGCATCAGCTTCCTCAACTATCTGTGCCATAGTCTCAGCTTCGGCCATTGCTTCCTGAGCAATCTGAAGAACATCAATCTCTTCAGGCTCTACAATCACAGGCTCTTTTACTACTTTCGACCTCTTTCTTCTAACATATTGAACACTAACATCTTTTGAAATCTCAACATCAACTTCTTCAACAACAGAAGCAACCTCAACAGGTTCTTCTGTCACAACATTCTCAACCTCCACTTCCATAGGTTCAACTGTTTCAACAATCTCTGCCTCCTCTGAATTAGATTCAGATTCAGCACCTTCACCACCATCCTCATTACCATCACTATCACTGCTATCATTATCATCATCTTCATCATCATTACCATTATCTTCATCATCATTACCATCATCTTCTTCATCTTCTGGATGACGAGCAAAGTACTCGTCATCATCCAACAGGTTATCAGGCACCTCATCCACTAGGTCCTGTGGATCAACAATCTCACCATGAGATATATGATAATATACACCTTCTACATCTTCTTCATTGTTGGCTATATCTCTCATATAGTCAAACAATTCTACATCAGGCACATTCCCGATACTCATCTTTCGGTAAGATAGATCGTTCATGTCCTCAGTATATAGCATACCTCCAGCATAACCTTCGGTTCTGATGATAGGATAGGCAATGTTGATCATCAGTTGTAAGAATCTCGGGTACATGAGAAACTTAAACCTTTTCCCTTTCACCAAGTTAAATACAAAGCCATTCATAATCCATCTTGACATGTTAAATGGCTTGTTCTCTGCTATGGCAACAATTGGTGAAGCAATATCTGAAGGGAAGTTATCAAATCCTGCACTCCTCCTGGACATGCATTGTTGCACCACATAGCACAACAACTTGTATTTCTTTCCCAACTTCGCCCTATAAAACTGTGACTTTGGAAATACAGGTGGATGACCCATATTAACAAAACACGCTTTGCATTCATCCATAGTCAACTCATCCATCATACCAACTTCATCCTCATCAATCCTTAGGGCATGTCTAATGGCTTCTTCAGAAACTGTCAGAACCCAATCTCTAGTTATGTTGCCTCGAACAACAGTAACTCCATTCTCATCTCTAACAACCTCTGCTGTTCTCTAGAAGCTCTTAATCAGCCTTGCATATATGACCGGTTTGGCACACATAGCATACACATATTTGGTCCTTTTGAGAAACTTAATCATATCTCTGTAACCTTCTGTTTCAGGGATAGATTCATCTAGAACAGCTACCAAATTGTGTTTAGGCTCGAACTTAAGATTCTCCATCTGTTACAACACAAACAAACACAAAAACAAGACAAATGTGTTAGATTCTTCATTAAAACATATCAAAATTTCATAAGTGTTTGAATAAAAGTTAGAAAGCAAAAAAAAAAACATTCATATAATCATTTTAATCCTAAATTGATCTAACAAATTGATTTTCATCACTTTGATTAACACAACTTTGAATTTCAACGAATTATACAACATTTTTTACTTTAACAGTTAATCACTTAAGGCAAAATTTTGACATTTTTATGATGAAGTTGTTTAACATGTTTTAGTTCAGATTTATCATGCATTTGTCACTTTTAAACAGATATTTCATCCTTTTGATGTTTAACTTTTAAAAGGTTCAAAGTTCATCAATGGCGATTTTATCAGTTATGAGCATTTTGAGTGATTCAGTTGATTTTAAGATGTTTTGGTGCAAATGAGTGATTGAAAGTTGATGATCGACAGATTTTGTACATAGAACAACATTCGATTTAGGTTTTAACACACCAAATCAAAGTGTCGATTCAATGCCCAAAACACTGTTCATCATCGTTTTTCCTTTTAACAGTTGATTTGCAGGTCTATTTAGGTCAAAAACACTTAATCACTACCTTATTCAATCGATCAACCCTGTTACAGAACAAAACGATTGAATATGATAACAATGGCGATTCAAGTACAGAGTGTTTGTGTGAAAGTGAATGTGTGAAATGATAAGTGTTTGTGAAGAGACGGGTTTTTGTATCGTCAAAATTTAGGTAAAAATTTTAAGTGCCGGGTCAACAAAAGGGACGGGTCAACTTAAAAAGCCCAATAAGCTTAGCCGGGTCAAACACTGTTGATCCGTGTCATACACTGTAGTGACGGGTCAAGCATATGAAACAAGTCACAAACAAATGTAAAAACACTTGACGGGTCAAACACTGTAGAGACGGGTAAGTCACTGTAGTGACGGGTAAAGGTTAGGAACAACTACACCTGATGGGTTTTATTAATCACCCGGCAGAATAGTAGTCTTCAAACATCACCCGGCAACCTTTCTTCATTACTCGGCAACACAGTTGCTTTCCTTCTTCATCCGGCTTGCTTTCTTCTTCACACGGCACCCTTCTTCTTCACACGGCAACATAGTGTCATACCTTTACACGGCAAAAAGATTTCTCTTTTACCCGGCTGTATGGTAAACACTTGTCACCCGGCTTGATATCTCTGACCTTCACCCGGCTGTATTTAACATGATCATTGCCCGGCTGTACAGTGGTCATAACATCTTCACCTTTTCCTCAATCACCCGGCATGTATCAAACTTACACTATTACCCGGCTAAACAGTTCTTTACCCGGCAGAATAGTTGCATCTGATATCTTTGCCCGGCTACAACACTTAGCGATTTTTCTTCATTTTTCTCGTCTGTTGACTTTTTCAACGGCATTTATTGCACCTGCAAACATTCTCCGACATATTAATTAGACAAGTTATCCTTAAAAAGAATGTTTGTCATATTAATTATCAAACAACATTAAACATTGCAACAAATTAATTTTCAATTAAAATTCATTTTTCTTTTCTTTTTCCAAAATGTTTTTGCACAACCAATTTTTCTATATCTCGAAGCATTTTCTTAAAAACAAATTACAAGACCTTGGGTTTGTTTTTCACACATCCAATACTTTTGCTTTTCATACCACATAATCTTGTTTATTCAAACCACACTTATTCACAATATTTTTGGATTTTTGTAAATATTTTTCTTCTTCCATTTATTCTCCCCCTAAACTTGAAATTTCTATGAATTTTTAAGTTTAACAAGGATGTCGATGTGTCAATAATGATTCCAAATGCCTGCACACACAAAGCACACACATTAAAATAAAGAATATGCAATGCAATGAATCAAATTATCGCAGTGAGATCATACCACACATTATCTGAACATGTTTTGCAAGTTTTGAATAGACATTTGACTTATGCTTGATTGAGTGATGATATGAAAACATACCAATTAGCTCGAATTGACACACTTACTTTTTCAGTATCATGATGATATTTAAGGTTCGATTAGAATGACTTATGTGACCCACATGTATACATCTGTCAACATATTTCCTTATCAATCACTACCTGAATGCATATTGCACACAACTTGGTCACTTACAGTCATACACAGTGTGGAATCTGGGTTCTATTCGGATTTGGTCCACTTTGGGACTTCTTTTTAATTCCATCTTTGGGAATTTTTCTTTCCTATTGTTCCCCTTGGGAATCTTCTGAATTCCTTTTTGGAATTTTTGTTTGGTGTTGGTCCACATTTGGGACTCTTTTTGTTCCATTTTGGAATCTTTTGCTGCACCTTGAAGCTCAAAAGAGACTTCGTGTGAGACTTCAGGTCTGTGGGTACCACAACAAAGAAGCTCACGATGCGGTTCATCACACTGAGTAGACTGCATCGTTACCCGATCATGCACAACTATCATCACAAGTAATGCATCAAAAGAGATATATCTAGACATGTATAACAATGGAACTTAACACAAAGATCATTAAGTTTATGTTTGTCAACAATCAACTTACTTTTTCAGTCTAATTGCCTGAGCTGTCTAGCACATCAATTAACATTCATCAGTCTTTATTTAAAAATGATGTAACAAATAATGTCTAGTGTAACTATCATTTCTCACTTTTTGCAATATAGATTCTTTATGACATGATATTTTCTTTTCTTTTTGCTTTTATATTTTGTTTTTGCTTTTCTATTTTCTTTTTCACGCAAGCACACACAATGCAAAACATAAAATAAAAGACAATGGAATCAAAATATAACATCAACTTATTATATTTTTGGCTTTTATATTTTTTTGATTTTTGTTTAGTTTTTGAAAAATAGAATCAATC
Organism: Tagetes erecta; assembly: GCA_030867185.1. Taxonomy (NCBI): domain Eukaryota; kingdom Viridiplantae; phylum Streptophyta; class Magnoliopsida; order Asterales; family Asteraceae; genus Tagetes; species Tagetes erecta. The sequence continues at coordinate 57,509,979 of CM061488.1, forward strand.
ATGATTGATTAATCCTATGGATTGAATTAAGAATTCAAACCGGCCTGACAAAAAAGATTTTGTAAAAAGATCTGCCAGTTGTTTGTCGGTATGAACCTTAATCAAAATTATTAAACCCTTTTCAGAGTTGTCTCTTAAAAAGTGATATCGAATTTCGATATGTTTGGTTTTTGAGTGTTGAACAGGATTAGCAGTAATAAACATAGCAGCAGTATTGTCTATGTAAATAGGTGTTTTTAGAAAGTTAAACCCGTAGTCCAGCAACTGATTTTGTAACCATAAAACCTGAGAACATCCTGCAGATGCAGCGATATACTCTGCTTCGGCTGTAGATACAGAAACATTGGTTTGCTTCTTGCATTGCCAAGAGACAAGCCTAGGACCCAGAAATTGACAGCCACCAGTAGTCGATTTTCTGTCAAGAGCACAACCACCAAAATCACTGTCAGAATAGCTATATAGTTCAAAATTTCCTTCGTAAGGATACCATAACCCAAGATTTGGTTTCCCTTTGAGATATCTGAATATACGCTTCACAGCAACAAGATGCGACTCTTTCGGATCTGACTGATATCTGGCGCATACACACACAGCATACATGATGTCTGGTCTTGATGCAGTAAGATACATCAGAGAACCGATCATTGATCTGTATAGTGTTTGATCAACTGCTTTGCCCTTTGGATCTGGTTGAATCTTGCAATTTACATCAGATGGAGTTCGAATTGTTTGACAATCTTGCATCTTGAACTTCTTCAACAACTTCTCAACAAATTTTGATTGATTGATGAAAATTCCGTCAGCTGATTGTTTCACTTGTAATCCAAGAAAGAAGTTAATCTCTCCCATTGAACTCATCTGGAATCTAGACTTCATGATTTCTTCAAATTCTTTGCACATAGACGCACTGGTTGAACCGAAGATAATATCGTCCACATAAACTTGAACACACAACAAATCGTCATTCTCCCTCTTCATAAACAAAGTTGGATCAATCTGACCTCTTGTAAATCCATGTTCTAGTAAATGCTTCGATAATGTCTCATACCAGATTCTTGGAGCTTGATGTAGACCATATAGCGCTTTACTCAACTTGTATACACGATGAGGATAGTCAGGATCTTCAAAACCCGAAGGTTGTCTGACATAAACGTCATCTGTAATTGGTCCATACAAGAAGGCACCTTTAACGTCCATTTGGAATACTTTAAACTTCATGAAGGAAGCATATGCAAGAAAAACGCGTATGGCTTCAAGTCTTGCGACCGGAGCAAACACCTCTTCGTAATCAATGCCTTCTTCCTGAGTGTATCCCTGTGCAATGAGTCTGGCTTTGTTTCTCACTACAATGCCACGTTCGTCTGGCTTGTTTTTGTACAACCATCTTGTACCTATTGCGTTCTCTCCTTCAGGTAAATCCACTAACTTCCATACTTCCTGTTTGCGAAACTGAAGTAGTTCCTCTTGCATAGCTTCAATCCAACTGTTATCTTTCAACGCCTCTGAAATATTCTTTGGCACCACTTGAGATAGAAAACACGAATAAAGGCAGACATTTGCTTGCTCAGTCTGACTTCTTGTAGTTCTCTGATTCAACGGCCCAATAATCTGAGAAACAGGATGTTTCTTGTGAATTCGATGAATTGGTATGTCACCTCCTTGCACTTGACTCTCCAGATTAGAAGTATTCAGATTTGGTAGATCTTGTAGAATGGATGAAGTATGTGGAGTGAAATTAGGGACTTGATCCGGTGCATTGATGAAGTAATCAAAAGATTCTGGAACAGCTTCAACATCCGGATCGGATGATGGTTGATTCTGAACAGATCCACCATCATTAGGAGAAACTTGCGGATTCACATCTTCTTCAAGATTGTTCGACTCTTGATCTTCATGAGAATCAGAAGGACCCGGATCTTGACTGGATTTGACATGATCAGGATTGTGAAAAGACATGAATGGATATTCTGAGTTGAGATTTCCATCCTCGTCATTATCAGAATCGTCACTAAAGCATCCCAAGTCGCCTGATTCTTTGTTTGTTTTTCCTGAAAAATCAAATAGGTTAGAATTGAAAGATTTCGATAATGAATCTAAATCAAATAACCATTCGGGACCATGAGCCACTAAGGGAAACGAATTTTCTAAAAACTTGACGTTAATAGTTTCAATAACAGTATTTGTTTTACTATTAAAAACTCGATAAGCTTTAGAAACAGACGAATAACCTAAGAAAAATCCATCGTCAGATTTTTACTCAAACTTCCCGAGATGATCATTCAAATTTAAAATCGATACCGGACAACCAAATGCTTTCAAATAAGAAATATTTGGTTTTCTTTCAAATAATAACTCATAAGAAGTTTTCTGTTTATCTTGAACTAATAATGTTCTATTTTGTACAAAACATGCAGTAGCAATAGCTTCGTCCCAAAAAGTGATAGGGATTTTGGCATCTGCGAGCATGGATCTTGCTGCTTCAATTAGTGTCCGGTTTTTCCGTTCCGCAACCCCGTTTTGTTGAGGTGTTCTTGGCGCACTAAATTGTCTAGCAATCCCCTTTTCTGCACAAAATAAATCAACATTAGCATTCTTAAATTCAGTTCCATTATCACTTCTTAAAACTTTAACTTTGCATTCCAATTGATTTACAACTTTGATGATAAATTCTTTTAATAATTCAGCTGTTTCAGATTTTGCATGTAAAAAAACCCAAGAAATTCTAGTGTAATCGTCAATAATGACAAAACAGTAAGACTTCTTTCCGATGCTTTGCACATTTGTTGGTCCGAAAAGATCCATATGAAGCATCTGCAAGGGTTTTGAAATGGAGTTTTCTTGCTTGGACTTAAAAGACATCCTATGCTGTTTTCCCTTCAAACACGCTGGACAAAGATCAGTTGTGGAGAATTTCTTCGATGGGATTCCCACAGCGTGATTTCCAGACACCAAACGGTTCATGTTTCTGAAGTTGGAATGTCCCAGCCGTCTATGCCATAGCTGACTCTCATCATTTGAAGCATGGGCAATGAGACAGGTTGTTTCGGTTTCAGCATCAATCTGCGACATATCCAATTTGTATACATCACGATCTCTTGGAGCTTTCACCACTACCCACTCATTGTCAATCTTGAAACCTGGTTTAAGAATATAACAGAAAGAATCATCAAAAAGCGTTGAATAAGATTTATCACAAATTTGCGAGACACTTAGTAAGTTAAAGTTCAACTGTGCACAGTAGTTGACTTTATCAAAACTAATGACTCCGTTCGAGACAGTTCCTTCTCCTGTGATTTTACCACCAGCATCACCTCCAAAAGCCACGTGTGTACCATTTTTCAGCTTGAAATCCTGAAGCAAGGCATGGTTGCCTGTCATGTGCCGGCTACACCCACTATCAACGAACCATGAGTTGATAGGTCTTCTTGGGCGTACCTGCAATTCAACAATCACTTAGTTAGTTTGGTCAACCCAGGCCCACGCGGTCTTGGGTTTTCCGAATCTATCTACAATAGTAACTTGTTGATATTGGATATTTTGAAAATTTGTTTCATTCATGAGATTTTGATGCTGATAACTATTGTTTCGCCCATTGGCGTTCATTGACTGCTTTCTCCTTAAAGCACTAAACCTTTCCTCTAGCTTAGGATCAAGGTTATTTTCAAACTTTTGGTTTCTTACCATTAAAGCTCTTGGTTTAAAATTATTAACCTGCACATTTCTTGAAAAGTTAGAAACAGAATTATTTCGATTGAAATTTCTCAAAACCGGAGAATGACTTTGACTCATATTTTGAAAACCAAATGATTGATTTCTTTGAAAATTTGAAAACGGAGTCATTTCTCTTGTTGAGTTTGATCGAAAGAAACAATCCTTTGTGTCATGGTTTCTTCTCTCACAAATATCACAAAATTTGTTAAAATAACATTCTTCTGAAGAATGATTTCTTTTGTCACAGAAACTGCAGTACCTGTTAAAGAAACATTCAGCAGTTGCATGATTATATCTATCACAAATTTCATAATGTTTCTTGCTAATCCTAAAGAGCCGATTGTTAACTTTTGATGTTGAACCAAAACGTGATTCATTATCTTGGTTATTCGGTTTTAGATTAACATTCTTTTGTGGAGACTTGGTTTGAGATTTAGATTGCATGGGACTTTGGTTCGATTTTAAACTGTTCTGTTTGGTTACCTTTTTGTTTTCAATTCTCTTATCATTGACAGCGGAAGACTTAGGACCTGAACCTGTTTTCAGACCAGAGTTAGATTTGATTTGAGCATTGATTTGGTTACCATAAGAACCGTTCATGTCGAAAGTACCTGCAGACACAAATTTGATTGTCTTACCTTTTGACACTTTCTTGACAGGTTTAACTTTGTCAGTTTTAACACTTTGAACTTTGGTGTTATCATTCAATTTTAAGACACTTTTGCCTTTTGATTCTTTTGTTTCAGATTGATTTGACATCGTTTTCGCCTTCTGCTTCTTTGCAGTTGAAACTTCAGCTTTCTTCACTTCTTGCTTCTTGAGCAGTTGAGCAGCAACTTTTGCCTTTTCTTCATTCTTCTTCCATTTGATGTAATCAGGATCATTGTATCCTGAAAATTCACCTTCTTCCTTCACCGTTTGTTCTGGTTCGGGATTAAGCTTTGGATATTCAACGAGTTGAATAAGAACAGGCTCCGGCTTGTTGTCAGATTTGTTGCTTTCTTCATCATCTGCTTCAGTTGTCATTCCATCTTCTTCTCTCAAACTTTCAATCAACACCTCAGATCCTTCGGACTCGGATTTACTTCTTTGAATTTCTTTGAATTTACGTTCATTTTCAGGTGAATGATCAAATTCATTAAAGTTTTCCGGTAAGGTTTGAGTGATTGAATTTGGCATCGGTTCATGAGTAAAACCCAACCCGGTTTTGTTTTTGTTACCTCTTTCATTAATGAGTTGTTCAACCATTGTTTTACAACTTTTAACTTTCTTTAATTCAACTTGTGTGACAGCATGTTCAACTTTTTCTTGTTCAAAGTTCTTTGTCATTTCTTCAAGTTGTTTGGTAACAAGTTCCAATTCTTTCAAAGTTTTGTTCCATGATTCAGTTAGTGACAAAATCTTCTCTTCAGAAATTTTATGATCAATTTTAAGTTGTTCATGAAGTTTTTCATGTTTACTTAATTTATCACCAATTTTAAATGAATGAGTTTGATAATGTTCTACCTGTTAAATGCATTGTTCAGAACATAACCTTTCTTTCACATCTATGGGCAATGGAACATAGTTAGGGGGTAAGTCATTAACCTTTGGTTGTTCGGTAGCAGATGAAGATTCACTGGATGTAGCCATTAACGCAACTTCAGATTCAGTTTCTTCAGTAGGATCAGATTTTGCACTCCAGTCATAATCTTCAGAATCTTCACTGACATCTTCAACCATCTTTCCATCCCCTTCTTCAGACCAGTCTTCTTCAATTTCACATACCAGAGCCAGACTAGATGTAAGATCAGACGTAAATTGTTCTGCATATGCGCTCCAATCATAACCATCTTTTACGCTGACTACCAGTGCTTTTGTTTGGTCTTCTGGCTTCTTTCCTTCGTCTTTCAGTTCCGGCATGGGAAGACTTTGGTATGGTTTCTGAACGAAACGTTGATTTCTGCCTGGATAACTCGAAGACTGTTGAAAACTTTGACCTTGACCTTGATTGCTTGAACTAGCTTGGTCATTGAAATTCTTTGGAGCTTTGCATTCTCTTGAGAAATGACCATACTGGTTACAGTTAAAACATCTGGCCTTTGATTTGTCAAATCCAACTGTCTTGTTAGCATGAGGTTTGTAACTTCGATTAACATATGCATGCTTTTGTGTGCGATATGCAACCATAACCATTTGCCAATTAAGATCCATTTCTTCAACGTCAACTGGATCCATTTCAAATAAGTCTTGAAGGACCACGTCCATTTGACTTAAATGACTTCCTTGGTACGCTTGAAAACTTGCCATAAAAGCAGTAAAGGCAGTTTTAGTTTCGTCATCTTGCAACAGAATATTCATAACGTCTTTCACCTTAGCTTGAACATTCGAACTTTGAATGTCTGACTGATTCTTCTGATTTTGATTTTGAACTTGAGCTCTTGGTGGAGATTGAGGTTGCGAATAAGTTGGTGAATTTGGAAAGTATGCTGAATCAGTAAAGAAACTTGCACCAACAAATAAGTCACCCTCATCTTCAAACTTTGTTGCATCTTGTGCAAGAAAAGCATTATCCACAGTATTGGCATGATTTACCACATACTTATACTGAGTTTGTGAGCTTGATCTATCAGTATTTCTTGATCCTTCATCAATCTCAACTTCTTCTATCTTTCCAATAAGCAAATCAAGTTCCATTGGAAATTTCTCAGTATGTTTCAACAGAGTAACAGTTTGCTTCCATGTTGATGGTAAAGCACTTAACAAACGATCATTCAAGTCTTGAAGTTCAGTCTTCACTCCGAGGTTTGACATCTCAGTAGTTAAGTGAACAAATCTGTTCATCATCTGGTGCACTGTTTCTCCATTAATATGCTCAAACAGTTCCAATTGTCTTTTCAATTTCGACTTCTTCAAACTCCTCAATTGTTCTCCTCCTTCACATATCGACTTCAAAGCTTTGAAACATGTATAACCAGTCTGATAGGCATCCAATCTAGACAAAACTTGAAGTGGCAACCCTTTGCACATTAAAGAATATGCTTTGCTATCATTCTTTACTTTCCTCAAATCTTCTGCTGACAAATTATCCTCCGGATAAGGTGTAGTAGAATCTTTAGTATAGGTACTTGCACTATCTGGTGCTGTCTGAGTTGGAATGTGAGGACCCTTTTCAATTGACTTCCATAAGTCATTGTCAATAGAACACAAGTGATGTCTCAACCTGATGGTCCAGTTCTTGAAATCTGCACGATTCAAAAGTCTAGGAACACGGTTATCAGAATCATCATTAGGAGCCATTTTAACAAATTTTAATGAAAATATTTTTGGTTTTTGTTAATTTTTGAAAAGAAATGATTAAAATACTAAAATAAAGACAAGTAATTAAAGACAGGATAAGAAACAAGTATTAAAAACAACTAAAATGAGTCACACGGCAAAACAGTGAAAATCCTTCTTCAACCGGCTAAACAGTGTCTTTGTTCTTCACCCGGCAGGAAAAAGTCTTTACACGGCAGAACAGTTACCCGGCTCAACAGTTGTAATAATTTTTGTTCTTCACCCGGATGAACAGTTACCCGGCAGCAAGAATAACTTTGACACGGCAACAATCTTTGACCCGGCAGAATCTTGACACGGTAAAAAGCTTCCCCGGCTGAACAGTACTCGATCACACGGCAAGGTTGTTTACCCGGCAACACAATTGATGATTACCCGACTGACTCTTTGTTTATCACCCGGCGTAACAGTGTTTTACCCGGCACAACAGTGTATCACCCGACTGAACAGTAGCACTTTTTCAAGTCAAATTCTTCACCCGTCTAGAACAAATTCCCTTACACGTCAGTACAGGACCTAATTTCTTCTCAAATCTAAGTCCAAGGAAATTGTCTAAGTCAAAATATTCACCCGGCAAGTTAATCTTCAACCAAAATCATATTGTTCATCATCTTCTCCATGAGAATTTTCTGGGTTTTGTCAAAAACTTGTCCAATTAGTCCAAAATTCACACACAAGCTGTGAAATAGTCTGATTATCAATCCCTTATATCAATCAATCCAAAACATGATCAAATTTGAGCAAAATTTGATTGAACAGTAAATTTTTTCTTTCTTCTAAAATCCTCAGATCTGATGATAATCTGAAGGAATCTGCACAATCGTTGAGTATAGGAGTGATTGCGATGATAAATCACAACTAAAAACAGCAACAATTCATTCAGATCATGATTTTTGAGCAATATTGATGTGTTTTGCTTAAGAACAGCGAAGAACACGATACCGAAAGCTCTGATACCAATTGATAGGTTCAATTGGATCGTTAATATCGCTCACAATGATCAGAACAACACGCACAAACAAACAGTTCAATCACAAACACAATCCATACTAATAATTCTCTTTGTATATTGATGATCAAATCAATTCGTAGTACAAGGTGCAGGAGAAACAAAATCACACACAGTTAATTCTCTCTCTAACAGTGTAAAAGTGATCTCGCCCCTCTCCTCACACACACACACTACATGCTTATATCAACCAATTACAAGTTTAAGGAATATAACAAAATAGACCCTAAACTATTTACAAACATATAAACAATAAACAAAATACAAAGTAAATCTTAACAAGGAAATAACCCTAACAAACCGCGGGCTCAACATGCCACGTTTACGGAAACGGATCACGCCTTTCCATGGAGAAACTTTCAACATAACATAGTCTCCTTCTTGAAATTCAATTGGGCGTCTTCGTTTATCTGCATACGACTTTTGCCTGTCTTGAGCCGCTTTTAAGTGTGCTCTAATTTGATCAATCTTTTCATTCGTTACTTCTACCACCTCTTTGTTTTCAAGTTCTCTTTGGCCGACTTCTCCCCAACACACAGGAGTGCGACATTTTCTACCATAAAGCATTTCAAACGGGGGCATCTTAATGCTTGAATGGTAACTATTATTATAAGAGAACTCTGCCAAAGGTAAATACTTGTCCCAACTGCCACCAAAATCAATAATACATGCACGTAACATATCCTCGAGAGTTTGAATCGTTCTCTCGCTTTGTCCATCTGTCTGTGGGTGATACGCCGTACTGATTAATAAGTTAGTGCCCATTTCATACTGAAATTTCCTCCAGAATCTTGAGGTGAAACGTGTGTCTCTATCAGATACAATAGATACTGGCACTCCATGTCTTGACACCACCTCATTAATATATTCTTTCGCCATTCGTTCAGACGAATAAGCTTCACGAATGGGTATAAAGTGAGCACTTTTTGTCAAACGATCAACAACGACCCATATTGCATCATAACCTTTGGCCGTTTTAGGAAGTTTCGTCACTAAATCCATTGTAATATGCTCCCATTTCCACAAGGGAATTTCAAGTGGTTGCATCTTTCCATACGGCTTTTGGTGTTCAGCTTTGACTTGTAAACAAGTCAAACACCTCTCTACATACTTAACTACATCTCTTTTCATACCAGGCCACCAGTACTCTCGCTTCAAATCATTGTACATCTTGGTTGCACCTGGATGAATAGAATACTTTGATTTATGTGCCTCATCCAAAATCATTATTTTGATCTTACAAGTCCAAGGAATCCAAATACGTCTGAAACGAACTTTAATTCCTTTATCATTTTCTTCAAGATGATGGACTTGGCCAATGATTCTTTCGCGTTTCAAATTTTCCTCTTTCAAGGCCTCATCTTGTGCAACTTTAATTTGATCAAACAAATCTGAATTTAAAATTAGCTCATATGATTTTACTTTAATTGGAGCAATATCCTTCTTCCGGCTTAGGGCATCAGCCACAACATTGGCTTTACCAGGATGGTAAAGTATCTCACAGTCATAATCTTTAACCAGCTCTAACCATCGCCGTTGCCTCATATTCAATTCCTTCTGATCAAAGAAATACTTCAAACTTTTATGATCAGTATAGATAATGCATTTCGTTCCATACAAATAATGCCTCCAAATCTTTAGCGTAAATACCACTGCTGCCAGCTCAAGATCATGGGTTGGATAATTTGCTTCAGTTGGCTTTAGTTTTCTTGAAGCATATGCTATTACTTTCCCTCTTTGCATGAGAACACAACCCAAACCAACATGCGAGGCATCTGAACAAACTACAAAATCTTCTGTTCCTTCTGGCAATGTCAGGACAGGAGCGTTAGTCAACTTTTCTTTCAAAAGTTGAAACGCTTCCTCTTGTTCTGGCAGCCATTCGAATTTGGAGTTCTTTCGAGTTAGCTTTGTTAACGGGGTAGCTATTTTTGAGAAATCCTTAATGAAACGACGATAGTAACCGGCTAAACCTAGAAAACTTCTGACTTCCGTTGGGGTCTTCGGAGGTAACCATTGCATAATAGCCTCTATTTTAGCAGGGTCCACTAGAATACCTTCTGCATTTACCACGTGACCCAGAAATTGAACCTCTCGAAGCCAGAATGCACATTTTGAAAATTTTGCATATAACTTTTCCTTTCTTAACACGGTAAGAACCTCACGAAGATGTTGAGCATGATCTTCTTTTGTTCGGGAATAAATAAGAATATCATCAATGAATACGATAACAAAACGATCAAGCATAGGCTTACATACTCTATTCATAAGATCCATGAAAACTGCCGGGGCATTCGTTAAACCAAATGGCATCACAACGAATTCATAATGCCCATAACGAGTACGAAAAGCCGTCTTAGGTACGTCTTCTTCTCGTACCTTTACTTGATGATATCCAGATCTTAGATCAATTTTAGAAAACCAGCTAGCACCTTGTAATTGATCAAAAAAATCATCAATTCTAGGCAACGGATACCTATTTTTGATGGTCAGTTTGTTTAATTCACGGTAATCAATGCACATCCGCATGCTACCATCTTTCTTTTTAACAAACAGAATCGGCGCTCCCCAAGGTGAAACACTTGGGCGAATAAAGCCTTTATCTAAGAGATCTTGTAGTTGAGACATCAATTCCTTCATCTCACTTGGTGCAAGCCGATATGGAGATTTAGCCACAGGGTTAGCTCCGGGAACTAGATCAATCTTGAATTCAACTTGCCTTTCCGGTGGAACGCCAGGTAACTCATCAGGGAAAACGTCAGGAAATTCATCAACTACGGGGACTTGATTGAGTTCCAACTTTTTCTTTTCTTTATCTATAACATAAGCTAGAAACGCCTGATAGCCACGTTTCAAATACTTTTTAGCCTTTGCCATCGTACATATGATAATGTCGTTCTTTCTTTCTCCATAAACACAAATTTGTTTTCCAGTGGGGGACAAAAAGTGAACTATCTTCTGATTACAGACTATCGACGCGTGATGTTGGGACAACCAATCCATCCCAATAACTACGTCGAACTCTCGAAGCGTAATAGGAATTAGGTCGATAGGATATTCTTCTTCTTGAATAATTATCTTACAATTTTGACATACTTCGGATACGAAGAAACTCTTATCACTAGCAATCTCAACTTCTAGGGTATTTACTAATTTACTTCTAACAAAGGATTTATGGCAAGCAAAGTTTAGTGACACGAAAGATCTACTTGCTCCAGAATCAAACAAAACGTATGCAGGGAGGGAATTTACTAGAAAAGTACCTGCGACGACATCAGGTACGATCTTTGCTTCTTCCGCAGTAATTTGAAAAGCCCTGCCTCGTGGTTTTGGAACTTCCAACTTCTTCACGTTCTCGGTAGTTCTGGATCCTTCAGCAATTTTGGCATCCCTTGCTCTCAGCTCCGGACAATCATTTCTCATGTGACCCGGCTTATAGCAATTATAACACAAGTTCACACGACTAGCACATTCTGGGGCTAAATGTCCATATTTTCCACACTTATAACAAGTTGGATTCTTATAACGACATTCACCTAAATGTCTTTTTCCACAGAATTGACAACTATCAGACTCCTTGAAACCAAATCCTTTTGCATATGAAAAGGTTTTTGCTTTCTTTGCAGGTGTTGCAAGAGTTACAATATCTGCTTTCCGTTTCCCATCTCTTTCGACTTGTCTTTTTAACTCTATCTCTCGCTCTCGAGCCCAATTAAGGAGTTCCTCAAGGTTTCCACATTTTGAAGGAGAAATAAATTCTCTAATTTCTGTCTTCAGAATTAGATGGAAACGAGTCATCCACATCTCTTCCGTAGTAAAAAGAGAAGGGCAAAACTTCGCCTTATCATAAAATATTCCAAATATTTCGTCGACCGTTTCCTTACCTTGGCGCATATGGAGGAGTCCCTCAGTAATACGATCAACTGCAACGCGAGGACTGAAATGTTTCAGAAATATTGGTTTAAAGTCTTCCCATAACATATTCCTTATTTGTTCTCTCCATTTCTCCTTTTTAACCATGTCCCACCAATCTTTAGCTCTTGCACAGAACTGGTTTGTCGCGAACATCACTTCATCGGGTGGGTCGCAGTGTAAAGTATCAAAAATCGTCTCCATGGCTGTTATCCACCTTTGGCTTTTCAGTGGATCTATTTCCCCGTTAAACTGTTACGGTTTGCAAGCCATGAAGTCTGTATACGTGCATCGACGTGTTCCAACATCAACTTTTGGTGTTGTCTGTATAATCTCCAGAGGTTTTTCTACTAATTGCTCGTTCTTTTTCAGTTTCTCTTCTAACATAATCCCTAGGGAACTTTGCATTTCAGCAAGTAGATATGGAATATTGGCTTCAAACGACTTTCCAACTTCAACGGCTATTTGCCTGCGGATTTCTTCCGGTACAGGCTTTGCATCATTATCATGACCAGGTGAAGTCACTGATCTTTCATAACCAGTATTATTATGACTTTCTTCATTTATTGTATTCTCCCCTCTTTCCGCCATGTCTCTTTACTAAGACAAATAATTTAATTTATTACTTCTTATTTTCATTAATCGTTTTCATATTTCTAAGGTACTACTCTAAGGCCTTTACACATCTTATCATATTGTTAATCATAACAATTTATATAAGACCATTAAGTACCATATATGCATTCAAGATGTACTAGATACATACATACATCAATTTATGCATATTTACTCCTCTCACTTACTCTTTGTTGTTTTCGATACAATACAATCATTGAGACTTCATAATTGAATAATACATTAGTTTTCATACTGGCCAGGCATGAAAATAATATATTATTTTAATTATAATTTCTCAACTATCATATTGTGCCCAAAACATACAAATTTCAGTTTTCACATATTTTCACATATGTTTTTCATCAATACAAAACTCCTCTTTTGAGCTTCCTGGACCGCTTCTGGACTGAACCCTCTAATTTATTAATCAGTAGCACTTAATGGTTCGAGTTTAAGTGTTCATTGTAAACAATAAACACTTAAATCCCTCGAACCGTGCTCTGATACCAACTTGAAACAACCCAAATTTTTTTTTTTACTTTTCACAAAAATATATTTATCAGAATCAGAGTAGGTCCCAGTTTACATCCAAAATTTGTCACTCGTAGTGACACATCATTTCATTATATATTTATTACAACAAAAACTAGATTGTTTTACAACGACTTTATTTTACAAAGTATTAAACATAAGAGTAGGGTTCTTCATCTGTCCAGCCGCGTCCATGAAGCTTTAATCATCTAAATGTGCTTCTCCTAAAAACATTTAAAAATATTTTTATTAGCTTTCGCTAAGTAAGTACACTTTTTTTTATATATACATATATGTGGAGTTCAACACCCGAACACCTTGAGATTTCAACACCCGAAATCCTTACATATATTAACTCCTCTTTTTATATATGTGGGGTTCAACACCCGAACCCCTTGGGATTTCAACACCCGAAATCCTTACATATATTAACTCCTCTTTTTATATATGTGGGGTTCAACACCCGAACCCCTTGGGATTTCAACACCCGAAAACCTTACATATATTAACTCCTCTTTTTATATGTGGGGTTCAACACCCGAACCCCTTGGGATTTCAACACCGAAATCCTTACATATATTAACTCCTCTCTTTTTATATACCAATTTACAAATTTAAACCCGTAACATCATAAAACATTTTCCCCATAATCATGCATTATAATAAACATGTTTTTATCTCCACAAAATATTACAAATTCATAATAAATAACATGTTAATAAACATAAAAATAATTAAGTTACGGGTTAGTGTACTTACGATCACACTTTTATACTCAATAACCACGTATAACATATAAAATGATTTACTTATATACGAGTCAGTGTACTTACCTTTTAGAAATTGATAATAATACCACTAAACAAGACTTGAGTTCTCACTTTGTTGACTATTGATGCTAATTGACTTATAAGGTAAACACCCCTCTCTCTTTCTTTTGATTTTCTCTCCCTTGTGTTCTCCTATCTCTTCTTCTCGTTTTTTTTTCTTCTTTAAATAGTAAAATTTAAACACTTTATATTATTAAATAATAAACAAATGAGATGAGTGGCATATATTCGTGGCGATTATATATGTTAATGCTTCAATTAGATGACACATATATGTATTTGAACTCCATCCATAGCCTACAAATGTTATAATATACATATTTTCTTGATTGTTTCAATGAGATAACAACTATAGATTCATTTTAATAATAATAATCACTTTTTATGTTGAAAGTTACTTGTATGTGCATGTGTAACAATTCTTATATAAGTTACATAATAATTGTAAAATAAGAGTAACTAAGCATTTTATATTTTTAAATAATTGTTTCATGTTTACGTATTTGTCTAATCATATTTGAACTATAACTTCCAAACATTTTATATTTTAACTCACGGCTTAACTTTTCATCTAAAAATATTCTAAATACATATTTCAATATTTTTATTTTTATCCAGAAAACAGGATGTTACATAACACTAGTGTAATCTTAAAAGTATTTATCATTCGAATTGAAAAGAAATTGGAAAGCAAAATAAAACTTATCAAAAGTGATAATGGGACTGAGTTTAAGAATTCTAATGTTGATTCCTTATGTGTAGTGCAAGGCATTGCAAGGCAATTTAGTGCGCCACTGACTCCACAACAAAACGAAGTAGTTGAAAGGAAAAATCGCACTTTAATTGAAGCTGCAAGATCCATGCTAGCAGATGCTAAAACTCCAATTACTTTTTGGGATGAAGCTATCCCAACTAGGTGTTTTGTACAAAATAGAACACTTCTTATGCATGGTAAAAAAGAAAACTCCTTATGAGTTAATTTTTGGTCAAAAACTGCACATTGAATTTTTAAAAGTGTCAAGTTTGAATTCCATCGATCATTTAGAGAAATTTGATGAAAAAGTAGATGATGGGTTTTTCTTTAATATTCATCAGTATCAAAAGATTTTCGAGTTTATAACTCAAAACTTTATATTGTGATTGAAACATTTAATGTGAAATTTCTTGAAAATTCATTTCCATCTGTTGCACAAGGCCCTGTATGATTTTTTGATTTAGACGCATTGTAAAATTCATTGGATTCTAACTTGTTTCAAACTACAGGTACAAGATCAAAAGGATATTTAGGATCATTAAGGGGTTGTTTGGCAAAATTTGAATCATTAAGTGCTGAATGGTTAAGAGGTCTGAACCATTAAGAGGTTCCATCAATGAGAGGGATGTTGAGGTAGAACTTCAGATGAGTATAAAGTTAGGATATGCTCCATTCAGTTTCATTTAGCATCTCTCAGTTTCTTAACCATTCAGCACTTAACTGAACCATTCAGAGGCTCTTTTTTTCTGAACCAAACGCTCTGAATGCTGAATGTTGAATGGTTAAGCACTGAACTGAACCATTAAGAGGTAAACAAACAGCCCCTAAGTGATGATTCAGATGATGAAACGGATGAGTTAGATCATGTTTATCCATACTTATCATTTGGTGATTTAAGTGAAGTTCCTGATCATCCTCAAGTTCAATCACAAGTTCCTGATAATCATCATTATGAAAGTCAATTTCCAAAAGTTCAAAATGAATCTCCTAATAATGGTTCTGAAATTATCCAAGAAGAATTAGGGTCTTCTTCAGATTTCAATTATAGTCTGGATTTTTCATAAGTTCACTATCTAAAGTACCGGATTTCCGACCTCATACATCATTCTTGTTGCAAGATAAATCAGAGCTGAGCGAATTAAATCTGGATGTGAATATTCAAAGTAATGCAGTTCATACAGGCATTATTCAAAAGAATCATCCATTATCCCATATCATTGGTCCTTTTGACACGCGCACAATGCGAAGTCAAACGTACGCATCTAACATTTGTCTATATTTATGTTTTCTATCCCAAGTCGTTCCTAAGTATATATTTGAGGCATTGAAAGACAATAGTTGAAGTGAAATTATGTAGGAAGAATTCTTACAATTCAGAAAACAAGAGCTATAGAAGTTAGTGGCTTTACCCGAAGGAGAATATGCAATCGGAACCATATGGATTTTAAAAACAAACCGGACGAGAGAGAAATCATCAAAAGAAACAGAGCTCGACTCGACAAACAAGGATACACAGGAGGAAGGTATTGACTATGAAGAAGTATTCGCCCTTGTAGCAAGACTCAAAGCAATAAGATTTTTTCTGGCTTATGCATCGCTCATGAAGTTCAAAGTAGGAAGAAAACGACATATTTTGATTAGATGGATGTCAAGGGTGCATTTTTATATGGTCCTATCACAAATGATGCGTATGTTAAACAACCTACAGGGGAGGATCCAGAATTTCCACATCATGTGTACAAATTAAACAAAGCACTTTATGGTATTCATCAAGCTCCACGGATATGGTACGAAACATTATCGAACCAGATGGATTTTAAAAACAAACCGGACGAGAGAGAAATCATCAAAAGAAACAGAGCTCGACTCGACAAACAAGGATACACAGGAGGAAGGTATTGATTATGAAGAAGTATTCGCCCTTGTAGCAAGACTCAAAGCAATAAGATTTTTTCTAGCTTATGCATCGCTCATGAAGTTCAAAGTAGGAAGAAACGACATATTTTGATTAGATGGATGTCAAGGGTGCATTTTTATATGGTCCTATCACAAATGATGCTTATGTTAAACAACCTCCAGGGGAGGATCCAGAATTTCCACATCATGTGTACAAATTAAACAAAGCACTTTATGGTATTCATCAAGCTCCACGGATATGGTACGAAACATTGTCGAAACATTTAATTGGGCATGGATACTCAAGAGGTCAAATTGATCCGATCAAAATCATGCACTTGAGTTCATGATCATCAATGGCGGTTTCGGCCTTGTTTAAACTTTTTCTTCAATTTAGGTGATTTTAGGTGTTATGATGTGATTTAATGGATGAAAGTTGATGATTAACAATTAACATAGCCTATTAGACCATTCGATTTCAGTTTTTACACTAACAATCAAAGTGTCGATTCAAGGTCCATTTACTGTTCATCAATAATCTTTCGATTTTTAGGTAAAAAATGATGTTTGTTGATGTCGATGATGATTGATTATGATGATTATACCTTATTCAATATCAAAACTTGATTCAGGATCAAAATTTGAATATGATATGAATTGGCGATTTGAAAACAGAGGGTTTGATGGATTGTGATTGTGAAAAATGTTAAGTGTTGTGAAGAATGAAGTATTTATATGATGTTGAGACGGATGAAATTAGGTAAACAATTGGGACGGGTCAACATTCTTTCAGACGGGTCAAACCACATATAAAAAAAACTTAGACGGGTCATGCACTATTTGGTCGTGTCAAGTGATGACCACAAGTTTTTAACACACAAAAACACTTGGATGGGTCAATCACTGTTGAGACGGGTCAACAACTGTTGAGTCGTGTCAAAACGGTTTGGACGGGTCATAGTGTTAAGTTTGTTAAAATATTTCATGAAAAAGGCTTGGTCAGACACAGTTTGAGACGTGTCAACCACTGTTGAGACGTGTCAATATTGGTAAACACTTGTTCATCAACATAAACATGAGATTGGTCAAGATATAGTTGTGTGGGATACTGTGTAGACGAGTCAGACACAGTTTGGTCGTGTCAAGGCTTGAATCGACCATATTTCACAAGTCTTAGTCGGTTGAACCCTAATGAGGCGTGTCAAGTTTTGAGACGTTTCAACAATCAAGGCATGACACTGTTTGGTCGTGTCACAGTTGAGTCGTGTCACATTTATAAAGCACAAATAATTTGAAACGACTACACCTTGACTTTGAATTACCCATCACCCGGCTACATAGTAACATTAGATTTTATCACCCGGCTACATATTTATCATGAAAATTCCATCACCCGGCTGCATAGTAACATGATATTTCCAACACTTAGACAATTTCTTCATTTCTTCGACTTTTGACTTTTAAACTGCATTTATTGCACCTACAACATTCTTGACAAATTAATTAGACATGACATCCCTAATTAGGGTTTATGTAATTAATTTCAATCATAAATTAGGGCAAAAAAATAATTCCAATTAATTCCACATTTTAATTTCCTCATTATTTTTCTCTTCAAAAATCTTACACCACCAATATTTCAATATCCCGAAGCATTTTTAATGTAAAATAATCACAAGTCCTTGGGTTTGTTTTTTATCAACATAAAAAATACATTTGCATTCATTAATCACTTGATCCTTTCATTCAACACAAGATTTTTTTCTGATATTTTTCAACTTTTTTCTTTTTCGTTTCAAAATAAAATACTTTCCAACTTATTTCTCCCCTAAACTTAAAATTTCTTGAAATTAAGTTTTTCAAAGAATGTCGTTTTGTCTTTAACGAAACCATATGCCTGCACACACATTAAGATAAATACGAATGCAATGTAATGAATCAATATATCATAGTGAGATCATACCAAACGTTATCTGGACATGTTTTGTATGTTTTGAATAGACATTTGAATTGTGTTAGATTGTGTGATAATATGAAAACATATCAATTAGCTCGAGTTGACACACTTACTTTTGCAGTATCATGATGATATTAAGGTTCGATTAGAATGACTTATGTGACCCACATGCTTACATATATCAATGTATTTCATTATCAGCAACAACTAGAATGCATTTTTCACAAAACCTGGTTACTTACAATCATAAATAGTGTGGAATGGGTGTTTCCAGTTGGATTTGGTCCACTTTGGGACTTCTTTTGAATTCCATTTTGGAATTTTTCTTTTTCCTATGTTCCCCTTGGGAATCTTCTGAATTCCATTTTGGAATTTTTGGTAATGGTCCACATTTGGGAATCTTTTCCGTTCTAGCTTTGGGAATCTTTTGCTGCACTTTGAACCTCAAAAGAGACTTCATGTAAGACTTCAGGTCTGTGGATACCACAACAAAGAAGCTCACGATGCGGTTCATCACACTGAATAGACTGCATCGTTACCCGATTATGTTCAAATAACATCACTAGAGATTCATCAAACGAAATATATTTAGACATGTATGACAATGGAACTTAACACAAAGATCATTAAGTTTAGATTTTTCACAATGAACCTACTTTTTCAGTCTAATTGCCTGAGCTGGCACATCAATTTACACTTATCAGTCTTTATTATTTGAAAATTATGTAACAGAGAATGCCTAGTGTATCTATCATTTCTCACTTTTTGTAATACAGATTCTTATGACAAGATTTTTCCTTTCCTTCACTGATTCTTTTTATGCACACCACAATGCATAAACAAATGGACATAGGAATCAATAAATGACAACGACTTATTATATTTTTGGATTTTTTATTTTCTAATTTTGTATTTTGATTTTCATGAAAATAGAATTAATCATGGTTGATTAACCATATGGATTGAATTAAGAATTCAAATCGTCCTGACAAAAAGGATTTAGTAAAAAGATCTGCCAGTTGTATGTCGGTATGAACTTTAATCAAAGTTATTAAACCTTTTTCAGAGTTGTCTCTGAGGAAGTGATATCGAATTTCGATATGTTTTGTTTCTGAGTGTTGAACAGGATTAACAGTAATGAACATTGCAGCAGTATTGTCTATGTAAATGGGAGTTTTGAAAAAATTAAACTCGTAGTGAAGCAATTGATTTTGTAGCAAAAAAACTTGAGAACATCCAGCAGATGCAGCGATGTACTCTGCTTCAGTGGTGGATACAGAAACATGGGTTTGCTTTTTTGCATTGTCAAGAGAATAGGCGAGGACCCAGAAACTGACATGCACCTGCGGTTGATTTACTGTCAGGATGCACAACCATCAAAATCACTATCAGAGTAACTATATAATTCAAAATTGCCTTCATAAGGATACCATAAAACCGATATTAGGTTTCCCTTTGAGATATCTGAATAATCTTTTGACAACGATCAGGTGCGACTCTTTAGGATCTGACTGATATCTGGCACATACACATACAGTATACATGATGTCTGGTCGTGATGTAGTAAGATACATCAGTGCACCGATCATTGATCTTTAAAGTGTTTAATCAACAGATTTGCCTTTTGGATCAGGTTGGATTTTGCAGTTGACATCAGAAGGAGTTCGAATAGTTTGACAATCTTGCATCTTGAATTTATACAACAGTTTGTCCACAAACTTTGATTGGTTGATAAAAATTCCATCTATTGATTGTTTTACTTGCAATCCAAGAAATAAATTAATCTCCACCATAGAACTCATCTAAAATTTGGACTTCATGATTTCCTCAAATTCTTTACACATGGATGGACTGGTTGATCCAAAGATGATAACGTCCACATAAACTTGAACACACAGAAGATCTTCATTATCCCTCTTCGTAAATAAAGTTGGATCAATCTGACCTCTCGAAAAACTATGTTCCAGTAAATGTTTTGATAACATCTCGTACCAAATTCTTGGAGCTTGATGCAGACCATATAAAGCTTTTCTCAATTTGTAAACTAGATGTGGATACTCAGGGTCTTCGAAACCTGGAGGTTGCCTGACGTACACATCATCGGTATTTGGTCCATACAAAAATGCGTCTTTAACATCCATTTGGTACACTTTGAACTTCATAAATGAGGCATAAGCTAGAAAAATGCGAATAGCTTCTAATAGAGCGACCGGAACAAACACTTCTTCATTGTCAATACCTTCTTCTTGAGTGTAACCATGCGCAACTAGTCTGGCTTTATTTCTCACAACAATGCCACGTTCATCTGGATTGTTCTTGTACAACCATCTTGTACCAATAGCATTTTCTCATTCTGGTAAGTTCACTAATTTCCATTCTACTTGCTTTCTGAACTGAAGTAACTCCTCTTGCATTGCTTCTATCCAGCTGTTATCTAGAAACGCTTCTAAAATGTTCTTCGGTACCACTTGAGACAGAAAACTTGAGTAGAAACAGATATTGCATGTTCAGTCTGACTTCTCATAGTTCTTTGATTCAAAGGACCTATAATCTGAGAGATAGGATGATTCATATGAACCCAGTGAGTTGGAATTTCTTCACCTTGTATTTGTGTCTCTAGATTAGACTGATTCAAATTCGGTAGATCTTGCAAATTCGTAGAAGTGTGCGGAGTAAAATTAGGAACTTGTTCTGGTGAATTGATGAAGTACTCAAATGATTCTTGAATAATATCAACATTCGAATCTGATGATGGTTGATTATGAACAGATCCACCATCATTAGGAGAATTTTGCGGATTTGAAACATCTTCTTGATTTTTTTATTCTTTATCTTCTTGAGAATCAGATTGACCTTGTGTTTGATTGGAGGATTCAACAACATTAGGATCATGAAATGGCAGAAATGGATACTCAGAGTTGAGATCATTATCATCATCATCATTATCAGAATCGTCACTGAAAGATCCTAAATCTCCTGGTTCCTTCTTTGATTTTCCTGAAAAGTCAAACAAGTTAGAGTCGAATGATTTGGATAACGAATCTAAATCAAATAACCATTCGGGACCATGAGCCACTGACAGAAAACAGTTTTCTAAAAATGTAACATTAATAGTTTCAAGGACTACATTTGTTTTTCTGTTAAAAACCTGATAAGCTTTTAAAACAGATGAGTATCCAAGAAAGAAACCGTCATCAGTTTTCGACTCAAATTTACCGAGATGATCACTTAGATTTAGAATCGAGACAGGTCAACCAAAAGCTTTCAAATAAGAAATATTCTGTTTCCTCCCAAACAATTACTCGTAAGGAGTTTTACGTTTATCCTGAACCAATAGTGTCCTGCTTTGTACAAAGCATGCAGTAGCAATTGCTTCATCCCAGAATGTGATGGGAACTTTAGCATCTACTAACATGGATCTTGCGGCTTCAATCGGTGTCCGATTTTTCTGTTCTGCAACTCCATTTTGCTGAGAAGTTCGTGGAGCACTAAACTGACGCGCAATCCCCTTTTCTGCACAAAACGAATCCACATTACTTTTGCATCTAATTGGTTTTCAATTTTGATAATAAATTCTATTAATAACTCAGCAGTTTCAGAATTTGCATGCAAGAAATAAACTGTTAGGGCTTATTTCTGTTAAGATTTACTTTGTACTTTATTTTATACATTTTGTATAGTTTAGGGTTAATTTTGTTATTTTCCCTAATGTATTGTTGCATAAAGCATGTAGTAAGAGAATGTTAGGGAGAGAGTCTATATCACATTTACACGTTAGAGAGAGAGTTAACTGTGTGTGATTACATTCTCCTGCATTTTGTACTACAATATTTGCTTTGATCATCAATACAAAGAGAATTATTAAGTAATGAATTGTGTTGCTGATTGAACTGTGTTTGTGTACTTATCATTATGATCATTGAGCGATATCGATCCAACTGAACCTATCAATTGGTATCAGAGCTGTTGGTATTGTGTTCTTCGCTATTCATCAAGCAAAACACTACAATATTGCTCAAAATCATGATCTGAATAAATTGTTGATGTTTTTAGCTGTGATTGATCATCGCAATCACTTCTAATTCACAACAATTGTGCAAATTCCATCAGATTATCATCAGATCTGAGGAATTAAGAAGAAGAGAAAATTTACTGTTCGATCAAAATTTTGCTTAAATTCATCAAAATTTGATCATGTTTTGGATTGATTGAGATTAGGGATTGATAATCGGACCATTTCACTGATTGGGTGTGAATTTTGAAGGAATTGGACAAGTTTTTGATAAACCTAGAAAAATTCGTTTGACGAAGATGATGAACAGGATGAACAGGTTGAAGATTAACTAGCTGGGTAACAAATTGACTTAGACAATTTCCTTTGGACTTAGATTTGTGAACAAATTAGGTCCTGTGCAGCCGGATAAAGGATTTTAGTCTAGACGGGTGAAGAATTTGCTTGAAAAAGGTTGTACTGTTCAGACGGGTGATAGATATTTCAGCCGGGTGAGAGTACTGTTTAGCCGTGTGAAGAACCTTTCAGACGGGTAAAGACAACTGTTCAGCCGGGTGATCAACTATTCAGCCGGGTAAACAACTTTGGTGTCGTGTGATCAACTACTGTTCAGCCGTGTAAAGCCTTTTTGATAGGTTCAATTGGATCGATAATATCACTCAAATGATCTAAACAACACGCACAAACAAAACGTTCAATCACAAACACAGTTCATACTCATAAATTCTCTGTATATTGATGATCAAAGCAATTCGCAGTACAAATGTGCAGGAGAAAACAAATACACACAGTTAATTCTCTCTCTAACAGTGCAAAAAAGTCTCTCTCCTAACACACGCACACTACATGCTTTATAACAAACAAAATGCAAGTTTAAGGAAAATACATAATAAACCCTAAACTATACAAACATATAAAACAAAGATACAAAGTAAATCTTAACACGGAAATAGCCCTAACAGTACTCCCCCTAAGATTTAACTTTGAATCTTCAAAAACTTCAAACTTTTTCTTCTTTTATCAGCATCGATCTTCAATCCTTTTCTACCATTCTTCTGGTTCATCTTTTACTTTCAGCACTTCTCGACCTTTGTACTCTTCTTTTTCTTTTAAAGCTTCTTCAATACAGGATTTGAACTTTTCAGCAACTTTGGCTTGTCGAGGCTTGGATTCATTCGTCAGAATTGGTAGAGCATTCATGCGTCTAAGCGAATCCAGATTTAAACCTGCAAAATCGATATTAGCATAAAACTCAAATGGCATTTCTTTGCCTTCGACATACACCTCCAATGTTCCTTTTCTGGATATCCTCATGTACTCTATCTTCGGTAAATCCACCATCACAAGATTAGAGTTTAGCAAAGCTTTTCTGACTCGAATTTTCTCCGACGCAGCAGCAATAACTTCAATCATCACCACAAATAACTTTCGGTCCGCTTCAGACAGTTTATCCTTGCACTTCTCCATTCTAATGCTCCTCAAATAATCAATATATGAAGGATGTAGCAGCTTTAACTCAAAAGTACTGAACAGAGTGATCATGTCTTTGTCCCAATCCTCCAAATTTCTAACAAGCTTTAGTTCAAATGTATCCTGATTGTAGAAAACTCTCAGTATTGGCTTCGTCATCTGACTTCCATCAATCACCTTCAATCCAGGATCAGTAATCTTGTCAAAATATTCATCCGAGAACTCTTCTAAGTACATATCCTCGGTCACCACCAATCTTTTCTTCTTCTTTTGTTTCTTGGCTTGCACATATTCTGAGTCTTCCTGTTGACCTCGGAAATCCAAAAACTTTGCAGTTCTGCTCATTCCAGCATCAAGAAGCATCACACACTTGTTACCACGATCAGCATTTGTATGATTAATCAACCTCAGTTTATGCAGCTCTTTCAGATCCTGAACTTCCAATTTGAAGATGCTAGAATAGTAATGATAAACATCACATAAGCCATTTACCCTCTTGATCATGAACGCATCAAACACTTCATCATATTTCCACGCGATTATCTTTACCTTCTTATTTTTCTCAGGCACAATCATTGAATCCAATAATTCAGCAATTGATTGTCCTTTACTCATCAATGATCTCACCACATCACCTGGTGTTGCAGCCTTGTGCCAAGTCTCACGCACCGCCATTGGAATGTTATAAGATTTCACTTCACTGGGAAACATATCCATTAATTCATGCCTCTTTTTGTGCGCATTTTCAGGTAAAGCCATAACAGGAATTTCTTTTGGTCCAAGTACTTTAAATCTCTTCGTCAGCTCAAAGTACTGAGGATTGTTATAATCCAAATAGAACATTCTGTTGTACATCTTTTCTGTTTTCATGAAACTGATCACAATTTTCCTTAACGATTCAGATTTCAACTTTTGCAAAGTTTTATACGGATAGTTCCTCGAACTCAACCAACTTCGCATCTCATAAGAAGTCATCTCATCTGGGTTTTGATGATAAAGCTCAGTAGGAGGTAAATCTTCGATATTTAGACTTTCTTGCATCGGAGTCCATTCACCCATTTCAACCATGAACTCTTTCTGATCAGCTTCAGCTTTATCTTGAGCATTAATACACTTTTCATACTCTTCATTGATCTGACTCACTGTCAATCCATTCAAGAATACAGAGTTATACTTCATTCTTTCCAAATACGCAAACCTCTGATCCAAATCATCCGGCACCTCTTCAACAGTATTCTGTACAGGCTCTGGCTCAGCTTCATTCTCAGACTCAGTCCAATCAATATCTAAATCATCTAAAGCTTCAATCATGGGTGCTTCGTCAGTTTGAATCGGCTCAAACTGACTAACAACTTCAGCTTCTATTTCAGGCGCACTTTCAACTTCAACAGCTTCAGCTTGAACCGGCTCAAACTGAACTGTATCTCCAGAATTAACATCTTTCTCACTATCAGCTGCTTCAAATACTTCTGTTTCAGCTTCAGACATAGTCTCAATCTCAGCAACTTTCTCAGCCTCAACTTCAGCTACAGATTGAATTGGCTCAATCTGCACTGGTTTATCAATCTTCGCCTTCTTTGAGCTTCCTTCATCACCAAATATTTCAGGGACCGCATCTATCTTTCTCTTTCCCTCAGCTTTATCCATCTTGACAATTTCAGCATCAGCTTCATCGGGAATAATAATTGGTGATTCAACCAAAATTCCAACATTTGTAGTACCTCTTGCCCTTGTCAAATACACTTTAGGCACATTTGTTTCGGTCACTATGATTTCATCAGAAAAGTCTTTGTCAGACGATGAGCCAGCCTTCTTTGGTTTTAATTCATCCAACTCTTTTTCCAACATTTCTTTCTCGGCATCTAAAGTATTACATTCAGCTTTAAGTTCAGTGTAATCAAACTTCAAGTTCTCATGCTCCTCTTTGAGCTTATCATAATCATCTCTCAATTTCACATGTTCATCAACCAGCTTAACGTGATCTTCATCCAACTTCTTGAAAGTCTTCAAGTTCTGATTGTGAATATCCCAATATTCATCAAATCTTTTCTTTTTACGCTCATTTGAGGCCTTCAATAAATCATTTGCCTTAATCAACTTTTCCACCATCTCTTCTAATTCAGCAATGCGTTTCTCTTTCTCATCCTCAATTTCATCAACACTTGGCACAACGTTTGGTGAAGACTCCAAACCCTGTCCAATGTTTTCAACAGTTGGTGGTAATGCAGTGGGAATATCAACAGTAGTAGGCTCAGTAATGCCAGCATCCACTTCATCTATCTGTGCAATAGATTCAGCTTCGGCCATTACTGCCTGTGCAATCTCAATCACATTGATCTCTTCAGGCTTTTCTACTGGCTTTGACCTTTTCTTTCGAACATATTTCACAGATACCTCCTTTGGAACATCATCCACTGCTCCTTCAATCACAGAAGCAACCTCAACAGGTTCTTCTACAACCATAGGCTCACTAACCTCAACTTTCTCTACATTCTCTGTCTCCATTGGTTCAGCCTCCTCTGAATTAGATTCAGATTCAGCATCATTACCATCATCTTCTTCATCTTCTGGATGACGAGCAAAGTACTCGTCATCATCCAGTAAATTGTCTGGCACCTCATCCACAAGGTCCAGTGGATTCACAATCTCACCGTGAGATATATGATAGTATATACCTTCCACTTCTTCTTCATTGTTGATTATATCTCTCATATAATCAAACAACTCAATATCAGGCACATTCCCGATACTCATCTTTCGATAAGAGAGATCGTTCATGTCCTCAGTATATAACATGCCTCCAGCATAACCTTCACTTCTGATCATGGGATAGGCAATGTTTATCATCAATTGCAGAAACCTTGGATACATCAAAAATTTGAACCTCTTACCCTTCACCAAGTTAAACACAAACCCATTCATTATCCACCTTGACATGTTGAATGGTTTGTTTTCTGCAATGGCTACAATCGGTGATGCAATGTCTGAAGGAAAGTTATCAAACCCTGCACTCCTTCTAGACATGCATTGCTGCACAACATAACACAGCAGCTTATACTTCTTCCCCAACTTGGCTCTGTAAAACTGAGACTTTGGAAACACAGGTGGATGTCCCATGTTAACAAAACAAGTTTTACATTCCTCCATTGTCAATTCATCCATCATGCCTATCTCATCCTCATCAATCCTTAGGGCTTGCCTGATAGCTTCTTCAGTGACATCTAATACCCAATCCCTAGTGATATGTCCTCTGACCATAACACCTCCATTCTCATTTCTCACAACCTCAGCTGATTTCCAGAAGCTCTTGATCAGCCTTGCATATATGACCGGTTTGGCACATATAGCATAAACATACTTGGTCCTCTTGATGAACTTTATCATATCTCTATATCCCTCTGTCTCCGGAAGTGATTCATCTAAACATGCCACAAGATTATGTTTAGGTTCAAATTTGAGATTCTCCATCTGTCAAACAAAAACACAAACAAACACAAAACAAGGCAAATGTGTTAGAAACTTCATTAAGTCATATCAACATTTTAATAAGTGTTTAACTACAAGTTAGAAAGCAAAAACATTAACATAATCATTTTTAATCCTAGATTGTTCTAATAACCTGATTTTCATCATTTTAATCAAACAACATTGAATTTAAAAGATTATACTTCATGTTTTAAACTTTTAACAGTTACTCACTTAGGCAAAATTTTGACAAATTTATGATGACAAAGTTTAACATGTTTTGGTTCAGTTTTAACAAGTTAAATCATTTTTTTGAACAGATACTTCATCATTTGATGTTTAACTTTTAAAAGCTTCAAAGTTCAACAATGGCGATTTTTATCAGTTAAGAACATTTCACTTGATTCAGTTGATTTTAAGGTGTTTTTAGTGCAAATGAATGATTGAATGATGATAATCGAGTGTTTTTACACCTAAATCAACATTCGATTTCAGTTTTAACACACAAAATCGAAGTGTCGATTCATTGTCCAAAAACACTGTTCATCATCGTTTTTCCTTTAAACAGTTGATTTGCAGGTCGATTTGGGTCAAAAACACATAATCTCTACCTTAATCAATCTATTAAACTTGTTATAGGACAACAGATTGATTATGATATCAATGGCGATTTGAGGTTCAGAGTGTTTTGGTGAAAGTGAAAGTGTGTGAAATGGTAAGTGTTTTGTGAAGAGGCGGTATTTGTATCGTCAAAAATTTTTAGGTCAAATTTTAAGTGCCGGGTCAACACAAGCAAAATAGGCCCAATAACCTTGCCGGGTCAAGTACTGTAGTGACGGGTCATGTACTGTAGTTACGGGTCAAGTACATAAAACAAGTCACCAACATGTGAAAATCACTTGACGGGTCAAACACTGTAGAGACGGGTAAGTCACTGTAGTGACGGGTAAGGGTTTAAGGAACAACTACACCTGATGGATTTTACTCATCACCCGGCAGACTAGTTGTCATCAAAAACATCACCCGGCAACCTTTCTTCATTACCCGGCAACACAGTTGCTTTCCTTCTTCATCCGGCTTGCTTTCTTCTTTACACGGCAACCTTTGACTCCTTCACATGGCATACACACTTCTTCATTACCCGGCAACATAGTGTTATACCTTTACACGGCAACAATTCTTCTTCATTACCCGGCTGTATAGTACACACTTGTCACCCGGCAAGACATCTATGACGTTTACCCGGCTGTATTTGACATGATCATTGCCCGGCTGTACAGTGGTCATAATGTCTTCACCATTTCTTCAATCACCCGGCAAGTATCAGACTTACAACTTTACCCGGCAGAACAGTTCTTTACCCGGCTGCACAGTTGTATCTGATATCTTTACCCGGCTATAACACTTAAGCAAATTTCTTCAATTTTCTTCGTCTGTTGACTTTTTCAACGATCATTTATTGCACCTGCAACATTCTCCGACAGATTAATTAGACAAGATATCCTTAAAAAGAATATTTGCCATATTAATTATCAAACAATATTATCACTGCAATAAATTTAATTTTCAATTAAAATTCATTTTTCTTTTCTTTTTCAAAAATGTTTTTGCACAACCAATTTTTCTATATCCCGAAGCAATTTATTAAAAACAGATTACAAGACCTTGGGTTTGTTTTTCACACATCCAATACCTTTGCATTTTCTAACATATAATCTTGTTCATTCAGAAACACACTTATTCAAAACAAACTATTTTTGGATTTTTGTAGATATTTTTCTTCACTTTTATTCTCCCCCTAAACTTGAAATTTCTAGAAATTTTTAAGTTTTAACAAGGATGTTGATGTGTCAATAATGATTCCAAATGCCTGCACACACAAAAAACACACACATTAAAGTAAAGACATATGCAATGCAATGAATCAAAATATCGCAGTGAGATCATACCACACATTATCTGAACATGTTTTGCAAGTTTTGAATAGACATTTGACTTATGCTTGATTGAGTGATGATATGAAAACATACCAATTAGCTCGAGTTGACACACTTACTTTTTCAGTATCATGTTGATATTTAAGATTCGATTAGAATAACTTATGTGACCCACATGTATACATATGTCAACATATATCCTTATCAATCACTACCTGAATGCATATTGCACAAAACCTGGTCACTTACAGTCATACACAGTGTGGAATCTGGGTTCTATTCGGATTTGGTCCACTTTGGGACTTCTTTTTAATTCCATCTTTGGGAATTTTTCTTTCCTATTGTTCCCCTTGGGAATCTTCTGAATTCCATTTTGGAATTTTTGTTTGGTGTTGGTCCACATTTGGGACTCTTTATGTTCCATTTTGGAATCTTTTGCTGCACCTTGAAGCTCAAAAGAGACTTCGTGTGAGACTTCAGGTCTGTGGATACCACAACAAAGAAGCTCACGATGCGGTTCATCACACTGAGAAGACTACATCGTTACCCGATCATGCACAACTATCATCACAAGCAATGTATCAAAAGATATATATCTAGACATGTATAACAATGGAACTTAACACAAAGATCATTAAGTTTATGTTTGTCAACAATCAACTTACTTGTTCAGTCTAATTGTCTGAGCTGTCTAGCACATCAACTAACATTCATCAGTCTTTATTTAAAAATGATGTAACAAATAATGTCTAGTGTATCTATCATTTCTCACTTTTTGCAATATAGATTCTTATGACATGATATTTTCTTTTTCTTTTGCTTTTATATTTTGTTTTTGCTTTTCTAGTTTCTTTTTCACGCAAGCACACACAATGCAAAACATAAAATAAAAGACAAAGGAATCAAAATATAACATCAACTTATTATATTTTTGGCTTTTATATTTTTCTGATTTTTGTTTTGTTTTCGAAAAATATAATCAATCATGATTGATTAATCCTATGGATTGAATTAAGAATTCAAACCGGCCTGACAAAAATGATTTTGTGAAAAGATCTGCCAGTTGTTTGTCGGTATGAACCTTAATCAAAATTATTAAACCCTTTTCAGAGTTATCTCTTAAGAAATGATATCTAATTTCGATGTGTTTAGTTTTAGAATGTTGAACAGGATTAGCAGTTATAAACATAGCAGCAGTATTGTCTATGTAAATAGGAGTTTTCAAAAAATTAAACCCGTAGTCCAGCAACTGATTTTGTAACCATAAAACCTGAGAACATCCTGCAGATGCAGCGATATACTCTGCTTCAGCTGTGGATACAGAAACATTGGTCTGCTTCTTGCATTGCCAAGAGACAAGCCTTGGACCCAGAAATTGACATCCACCAGTTGTCGATTTCCTGTCAAGAGCACAACCACCAAAATCACTGTCAGAATAGCTATATAGTTCAAAATTTCCTTCATAAGGATACCATAACCCAAGATTTGGTTTTCCTTTGAGATATCTGAATATACGCTTCACAGCAATAAGATGACACTCTTTCGGATCTGACTGGTATCTGGCGCATACACACACAGCGTACATGATGTCTGGTCTTGATGCAGTAAGATACATCAAAGAACCGATCATTGACCTGTATAGTGTTTGATCAACTGCTTTACCCTTTGGATCCGGTTGAATCTTGCAATTTACATCAGATGGAGTTCGAATTGTTTGACAATCTTGCATCTTGAATTTCTTCAACAACTTCTCAACGAATTTTGATTGATTGATGAAAATTCCGTCAGCAGACTGTTTCACTTGTAATCCCAGAAAGAAATTAATTTCCCCCATTGAACTCATCTGGAATCTAGACTTCATGATTTCCTCAAATTCTTTGCACATGGACTCACTGGTTGATCCGAAGATAATATCATCCACATAAACTTGAACGCACAACAAGTCATCATTCTCCCTCTTCATAAACAAAGTTGGATCAATCTGACCTCTTGTAAATCCATGCTCTAGCAAATGCTTGGATAATGTCTCATACCAGATTCTAGGAGCTTGATGTAGACCATAAAGAGCTTTACTCAACTTGTATACACGATGAGGATAGTCAGGATCTTCGAAACCCGGAGGTTGTCTGACATATACGTCATCTGTAATCGGTCCATACAAGAAAGCACCTTTGACGTCCATTTGGAATACTTTGAATTTCATGAAAGACGCATATGCAAGAAAGACGCGTATGGCTTCAAGTCTTGCGACCGGAGCAAACACCTCTTCATAATCAATGCCCTCTTCCTGAGTGTATCCTTGTGCAATCAGTCTAGCTTTGTTTCTTACCACAATGCCACGTTCGTCTGGCTTGTTTTTGTACAACCATCTTGTACCTATTGCGTTCTCTCCTTCAGGTAAGTCCACAAGTTTCCAAACTTCCTGTTTGCGAAACTGAAGTAATTCCTCCTGCATGGCCTCAATCCAACTGTTATCTTTCAGCGCCTCTGAAATATTCTTTGGCACCACTTGAGATAGAAAACACGAGTAAAGACAAACATTTGCTTGTTCTGTCTGACTTCTTGTAGTTCTCTGATTCAACGGCCCGATAATCTGAGAGACAGGATGTTTCTTGTGAATTCGATGAACAGGAATATCACCTCCTTGCACTTGACTCTCCAGATTTGAAGTATTCAGATTTGGTAGATCTTGTAGTATGGAAGAAGTATGCGGTGTGAAATTCGGGACTTGATCCGGTGAGTTGATGAAGTAATCAAAAGATTCTGGAACAGCTTCACCATTCGGATCTGATGATGGTTGATTCTGAACAGATCCACCATCATTAGGAGAAATCACATCTTCTTCTTGATTGTTCGACTCTTGATCTTCATGAGAACCAGAAGGACCCGGAGCTTGACTGGATTTGACATGATCAGGATTGTGAAAAGACATAAATGGATATTCAGAGTTGAACTTTCCATCTTCGTCATTATCAGAATCGTCATTAAAGCATCCTAAGTCGCCTGATTCTTTCCTTGCGTTTCCTGAAAAATCAAATAACTTAGAATTGAAGGATTTCGATAATGAATCTAAATCAAATAACCATTCGGGACCATGAGCCACTAAGGGAAACGAATTTTCTAAAAACTTGACGTTGATAGTTTCAATAACAGTATTTGTTTTGCTATTAA
The DNA here is from genome assembly GCA_030867185.1 of Tagetes erecta. Taxonomy (NCBI): domain Eukaryota; kingdom Viridiplantae; phylum Streptophyta; class Magnoliopsida; order Asterales; family Asteraceae; genus Tagetes; species Tagetes erecta. The sequence continues at coordinate 57,542,570 of CM061488.1, forward strand.
AAACTCGATAAGCTTTAGAAACAGACGAATATCCTAAGAAAAATCCATCGTCAGATTTTGACTCAAACTTCCCGAGATGATCATTCAAATTTAAAATCGAAACCGGACAACCAAATGCTTTCAAGTAAGAAATATTTGGTTTCCTTCCAAACAACAACTCATAAGAAGTTTTCTTTTTGTCATTCACTAATAATGTTCTATTTTGTACAAAACATGCAGTCGCAATGGCTTCGTCCCAAAAAGTGATTGGGATTTTTGCATCCGCAAGCATGGATCTTGCTGCTTCAATCAGTGTCCTGTTTTTCCGTTCCGCAACCCCGTTCTGTTGAGGCGTTCTAGGCGCACTGAATTGTCGAGCGATCCCTTTTTCTGCACAAAATACATCAACATTAGCATTTTTAAATTCCGTTCCATTGTCACTTCTTAACACTTTAACTTTGCATTCCAATTGGTTTTCAACTTTAATGATAAATTCTTTCAGTAATTCAGCTGTTTCAGATTTAGCATGCAAAAAATAAACCCATGAAAATCTCGTAAAGTCATCTATGATAACAAAACAATATGATTTTCTCCCGATGCTTTGAACGTTGGTCGGTCCAAAAAGATCCATATGTAGCATCTGCAAGGGTTTTGAAATGGAGTTTTCGAGCTTGGACTTAAAAGACATCCGATGCTGTTTTCCCTTCAAACACGCTGGACAAAGATCAGTTGTGGAGAATTTCTTCGATGGGATTCCCACAGCGTGATTTCCAGACACCAAACGGTTCATGTTTCTGAAGTTGGAATGTCCCAGCCGTCTATGCCATAGCTGACTCTCATCATTTGAAGCATGGGCAATGAGACAGGTTGTTTCGGTTTCAGCATCAATCTGCGACATATCCAATTTGTATACATCACGATCTCTAGGCGCTTTCACCACTACCCACTCATTGTCTATCTTGAAACCTAGTTTCAGAATATAACAAAAAGAATCATCAAAAAGAGTTGAATAAGATTTATCACAGATTTGCGAGACACTTAGTAAGTTAAAGTTCAACTGTGCACAGTAGTTGACTTTATCAAAACTAATTACTCCATTCGAGACAGTTCCTTCTCCTGTGATTTTACCACCTGCATCACCTCCAAACGCTACATGAGTACCATTCTTTTGCTTGAAATCCTGAAGCAAGGCATGGTTGCCTGTCATGTGCCGGCTACACCCACTATCAACGAACCACGAGTTGATAGGTCTTCTTGGGCGTACCTGCAATTCAAACAATTTCAGTTAGTTTGGTCAACCCAGGCCCACACGGTCTTGGGTTTTCCGAATTTATCCGCAGTTGTAACTTGTTTATATTGAATATTTTGAAAATTTGTTTCATTCATGAAATTTTGATGCTGATAACTTCGCCCATTGGCGTTCAATGATTGCTTTCTCCTCAAAGCCTTGAACCTTTCCTCCAGCTGAGGATCAAGGTTGTTTTCAAAATTTTGGTTTCTTACCAACAAAGCTCTTGGCTTAAAATTGTTAACCTGCACACTTCTTGTCAAGTTAGAAACAGAATTGTTTCGATTGAAATTTCTCAAAACCGGAGAATGACTTTGACTCATATTTTGAAAACCATATGAATTATTTCTTTGAAAGTTTGAATATGGAGTCAATTCTCTAGTCGAGTTTGATCGAAAGAAACAATCCTTTGTGTCATGGTTTCTTCTCTCACAAATATCACAGAATTTGTTAAAATAACATTCTTCTGAAGAATGATTTCTTTTGTTACAGAAACTGCAGTACCTGTTAAAGAAACATTCAGCAGTTGCATGATTATATCTATCACAAATTTCACAATATTTCTTGCTAATCCTAAAGAGCCGATTGTTAACTTTTGAAGTTGAACCAAAACGTGATTCATTATCATAGTTATTCGGTTTTAGATTAACGCTTCTTTGTGGAGACTTGGTTTGTGTTTTTGATTGCATGGGACTTTGGTTCGATTTTAAACTGTTCTGTTTGGTCACCTTTTTGTTTTCAATTCTCTTATCATTGACAGCGGAAGTCTTAGGACCTGAACCTGTTTTCAGACCAGAGTTAGATTTGATTTGAGCATTGATTTGGTTACCATAAGAACCGTTCATGTCGAAAGTACCTGCAGACACAAATTTGATCGACTTAACTTTTGACACTTTCTTGACAGGTTTTACGTTTTGAGCTTTGGTGTTATCATTTGATTTTAAGACACTTTTGCCTTTTGATTCTTTTGTTTCAGATTGATTTGACATTGATTTCGATTTCTGCTTCTTTGCAGTTAAACCGTCAGACTTCTTCAATTCTTGTTTTTTGAGCAGTTCAGCAGCAACTTTTGCCTTATCTTCATTCTTCTTCCATTTGATGTAATTAGGATCATTGAATCCTGAAAATTCACCTTCTTCCTTCACCGTTTGTTTTGGTTCGGGATTAAGCTTTGGGTATTCAACGAGTTGAATTAGAACAGGCTCCAGCTTGTTTTCAGATTTGTTGCTTGCTTCATCATCTGCTTCAGTTGTCATTCCATCTTCTTCTCTCAAGCTTTCGATCAACACCTCAGATCCTTCGGACTCGGATTTACTTCTTTGAATTTCTTTGAATTTTCTTTCATTTTCAGGTGAATGATCAAATTCATTAAAGTTTTCCGGTAAGGTTTGAGTGATTGAATTTGGCATTGGTTCATGAGTAAAACCCAACCCGGTTTTATTTTTGTTACCTCTTTCATTAATGAGTTGTTCAACCATGGTTTTACAACTTTTAACTTTCTTTAGTTCAACTTGAGTGACTGCATGTGCGACTTTTTCTTGCTCAAAATTCTTAGTCATTTCTTCAAGTTGCTTGGTAACAATTTCCAATTCCTTTAAAGTTTTGTTCCATGATTCAGTTAGTGACAAAATCTTCTCATCAGAAATTTTATGATCGATTTTAAGTTTTTCATGAAGTTTTTCATGTTGACTTAGTTTATCACCGATTTTAAATGAGTGAGTTCGATAATGTTCTACTTGTTGAATACACTGATCGGAACATAACCTTTCTTTCACATCTAAGGGCAATGGAATGTAATTGGGGGGTAATTCATTACTAACCTTTGGTTGTTCAGTAGAAGATGAAGACTCACTGGATGTAGCCATTAATGCAATTTCAGCTTCAGACTCTTCAGTAGGATCAGACTTAGCACTCCAGTCATAATCTTCAGTATCTTCATTCACATCATCAACCATCTTTCCATCCCCTTCTTCAGACCAGTCTTCTTCAATTTCACATACCAAAGCCAGATTTGAGGTAAGATCAGATGTAAACTGTTCTGCGTATGCACTCCAGTCATATCCGTCTTGTACACTTACAACCAACGCTTTATTCTGATCTTCTGGCTTCTTTCCTTCATCCTTCAACTCAGGCATAGGAAGACTTTGGTACGGCTTTTGGAAGAAACGCTGATTTCTGCCTTGATAACTCGTAGACTGTTGAGAACTTTGACCTTGACCTTGATTGCTTGAACTAGCTTGGTCATTGAAATTCTTTGGAGCTTTGCATTCTCTTGAGAAGTGACCATACTGATTACAGTTAAAGCACCTGGCCTTAGATTTGTCAAATCCAACCGTCTTATTAGCATGAGGTTTGTAACTTCGGTTCACATATGCATGCTTTTGAGTACGATAGGCTACCATAACCATCTGCCAATTCAGATCCATTTCTTCAACATCTACTGGATCCATTTCAAATAAGTCTTGAAGGACCACGTCCATTTGACTTAGATGACTACCTTGGTACGCTTGGAAACTCGCCATAAAAGCAGTAAAGGCAGTTTTTGTTTCATCATCTTGCAACAGAATATTCATGACGTCTTTCACTTTAGCTTGAACATTGGAACTTTGATTATCTGACTGATTCATCTGATTTGCAATTTGAACTTGAGCTCTTGGTGGAGATTGAGGTTGAGAATAAGTTGGCGAATTTGGAAAGTATGCTGAATCAGTATAGAAACTTGCACCAACGAATAAGTCATCCTCATCTTCAAACTTTGATGTATTTTGCACAAGAAAAGCATTATCCACAGTATTGGCAGGATTTACCACATACTTGTATTGAGTTTGTGACGTTGATCTATCAGTGTTTCTAGATCCTTCATCAATCTCGACTTCTTCTATCTTTCCAATAAGCAAATCAAGTTCCATTGGAAATTTCTCAGTATGTTTCAACAGAGTAACAGTTTGCTTCCATGATGATGGTAAAGCATTCAGCAATCGATCATTCAGGTCTTGAAGTTCAGTCTTCACTCCGAGGTTTGACATCTCAGTAGTTAAGTGAACAAACCTGTTCATCATCTGATGTACTGTCTCTCCATTGATGTGTTCAAACAACTCTAATTGCCTTTTTAGTTTCGACTTCTTCAAACTCCTTAATTGTTCTCCTCCTTCACATATAGACTTCAATGCCTTGAAGCATGTATAACCAGTCTGATATGCATCCAATCTAGACAAAACTTGTAATGGCAACCCCTTGCACATTAACGAGTAGGCCTTGCTATCATTCTTTACCTTCCTCAAGTCTTCAGCTGACAAATTATCCTCTGGATAAGGTGTAGTAGAATCTTTAGTATAGGTACTTGCACTATCTGGTGCTGTCTGAGTTGGAATGTGAGGGCCTTTCTCAATGGATTTCCACAAGTCATTGTCAATAGAGCATAAGTGATGTCTCAACCTGATGGTCCAGTTCTTGAAATCCGCACGATTCAAAAGTCTAGAAACACGGTTATCAGAATCATCATTAGGAGCCATTTTAACAATTTTTAAAAGAAAATATTTTTGGTTTTTGTTAATTTTTTTGAAAAGAAGTGATTAAAATACTAAAATAAAGACAACAATTAAAGACAAGACAAGAAACAAGTAATAAAAACAACTAAAAATGAGTCACACGGCAAAACAGTGAAAATCCTTCTTCAGCCGGCTAAACAGTGTATTTGTTCTTCACCCGGCAGAATAAGTCTTCACACGGCCAAACAGTTAGACGGCTAAACAGTTGTACTTGTTTTTCTTCTTCACCCGGATGAACAGTTACACGGCAATAAGAAAAACTTCACACGGCGAAGTCTTTGACCCGGCAGAAACTTGACACGGCAAAAAGCTTTGTCCGGCTGAACAGTATATGATCACACGGCACAGTTGTTAATCACCCGGCTACACAGTATATTACCCGGCTGACTTTTTCTTCTTCACCCAGCGTAACAGTGTTTTACCCGGCACAACAGTGTTTGATCCGGCTGAACAGTAACACTTTTCAAAGTCAATTTCTTCACCCGTCTAGCACAAATTCCTTACACGGCTGCACAGGACCTAATTTCTTCACAAATTCTAAGTCCAAGGAAATTGTCTAAGTCAAATATATCACCCGGCAAGTTAATCTTCAACCAAAATCAACTGTTCATCATCTTCGTCAAACGAAATTTCTGGGTTTTGTCTAAAACTTGTCTAAATTGTCCAAAATTCACACACAAGCTGTGAAATAGTCCGATTAACAATCCCTTTTATCAATCAATCCAAAACATGATCAAATCTGATGATTTTTGAGCAAAAATTTGATCGAACAGTACTTTTTCTATTCTTCTTAATTCTTCAGATCTGATGATGATCTGATAGAATCTGCACAATCGTTGTGTATAGGAGTGATTGCGATGATAAATCACAACTAAAAACACCAACAATTCGTTCAGATCATGATATTTTGAGCAATATTGATGTGTTTTGCTTAAGAACAGCGAAGAACACAAACCGAAAGCTCTGATACCAATTGATAGGTTCAATTGGATCGATAATATCACTCAAATGATCTAAACAACACGCACAAACAAAACGTTCAATCACAAACACAGTTCATACTCATAAATTCTCTGTATATTGATGATCAAAGCAATTCGCAGTACAAATGTGCAGGAGAAAACAAATACACACAGTTAATTCTCTCTCTAACAGTGCAAAAAAGTCTCTCTCCTAACACACGCACACTACATGCTTTATAACAAACAAAATGCAAGTTTAAGGAAAATACATAATAAACCCAAAACTATACAAACATATAAAACAAAGATACAAAGTAAATCTTAACACGGAAATAGCCCTAACACTTTTTGCCGTGTCAAGTTCTAGCCGGGTCAAGTTTGTTGTCGTGTCAAGTTATTTCTGTCCTGCCGGGTAACTGTTCTGCCGGGTGAAGATTACAAGTGTTACAACTGTTAAGCCGGGTAAACTGTTTAGAAGGGTGAAGACTTTTCTCTGCCGGGTGAAGAAGAAAAGTTACTGTTCAGCCGGGTGAAGAAGAATTTTCACTGTTCAACCGTGTGACTCATTTTTAGTTGTTTCAAACCTTGTTATCTTAGCTTGTCATTATTTACTTGTCTTTATTTCAGTATTTAAATTATTTCTTTTCAAAAATCAACAAAAACCAAAAATATTTTCTTTAAAATCTTTTAAAATGGCACCTAATGATGATTCTGATAACCGTGTTCCTAGACTTGTTAACCGTGCAGATTTCAAGAATTGGACGATCAGATTGAAGCATCATCTATGCTCTATTGACAATGATCTATGGAAGTCAATTAACAAAGGTCCTCACATCCCAACACAAACTGCTCCTGATAGTGCAAGCACCTACACCAAAGACTCTACTGAACCATATCCAGAAGATAATCTATCACCTGAAGACTTACGAAAGGTCAAGAATGACAGTAAGGCTTACTCTTTGATGTGTAAGGGACTGCCACTTCAAGTGTTGTCCAGATTGGATGCTTATCAAACTGGCTACACGTTGTTCAAAGCATTGAAATCAATCTGTGAAGGAGGAGAACAGTTGAGAAGTCTCAAGAAACAAAAACTGAAGAGACAATTGGAGTTATTTGAACATATTGCTGGAGAATCTGTGCACCAGATGATGAATAGATTTGTTCATCTAACTACTGAGATGACAAATGTCGGTGCAAGGACAGATCTTCAAGATTTGAATGACAGATTGTTATGTGCTTTTCTATCATCATGGAAACAGACTGTGACATTACTGAAACATACTGAGAAATTTCCGATGGATTTGGATCTGCTCATTGCAAAGATAGAGGAAGTAGAGATTGATGAAAGCTCGAGAAATACTGACAGATCAGGTTCACATGCTCAATACAAGTATGTTGTAAATCCTTCAAACACTGTGGAGAATGCCTTTCTGGCTCAAGAATCTGCGAAGATTGATGATGAGGGTGATCTATTTGTTGGTGCAAGTTTTTATACTGATTCGTCTTACATTCCAAATTCACCAACTTATTCTCAACCTCAATCTCCACCAAGAGCTCAAGTTCAAACACAATCTGAAAGCCAAAGTTCTACTGTTCAAGCCAAAGTAAAAGATGTGATAAACATCTTGTTACAAGATGATGAGACGAAGAATGCGTTTACTGCTTTTTTGGCAAGCTTTCAAGCTTATCAAGGAAGTCATTTGAATCAAATGGATGTCGTTTTTCAAGACTTGTTTGAAATGGATCCTGATGACGTTGAGGAAATGGATCTGAATTGGCAAATGGTAATGGTTGCATATCGAACTCAGAAACATGCATATGTTAACCGAAGCTTCAAGCCACATGCAAACAAGACGGTTGGTTTTGACAAGTCAAAGGCCAGATGTTTCAACTGTAATTGCTATGGTCATTTTTCAAGGGAATGCAAAGCTCCTAAGAATCAGAACTATAACGATCAAGCAAGTTCAAGTGGACAGAATCAAGGTCAAGGTCAAAGCTCGCAACAGTCTTCAAGCTATCAACATAGAAATCAACATTTCTTACAGAAACCATATCAAAGTCTTCCCATGCCAGAACTGAAAGATGAAGGCAAGAAGCCAGAAGATCAGACAAAAGCACTGGTGGTTAGTGTAAAAGACGGATATGACTGGAGTGCTTATGCAGAATAGTTTACATCTGATCTTACATCAAGTTTGGCACTGGTCTTTGAAATTGAGGAAGATTGGTCTGAAGAAGGGGATGGTAAAGTGTCTGATACTGTGAGTGAAGATTCTGATGAATATGAATGGAGTGCAAAGTCAGATCCTGTTGAAGAATCTGAACCAGAAATTGCGCTAATGGCTACATCCAATGAGTCTTCTTCATCTGCTGAACAACCAAAGGTTAGTATCGAATTACCTCCTAATTATGTTCCTTTGCCTATTGATGTGAAAGAAAGGTTATGTTCTGTACAATGCATTCAACAAGTAGAACAATATCGAACTCATTCTTTTAAAATTGGTGACAAATTAAGCAAACATGAAAAAATTCATGAACAACTTAAAATTGATCACCAAATTGCTGATGAGAAGATATTTTCACTTAAAGAATCTTGGAACAAAACTTTAAAGGATTTGGAACTTGTAACAAAACAACTTGAAGAAATGACAAAGAACTTTGAACAAGAAAAAGTTGCTCATGCTGTCACACAAGTTGAATTAACAAAAGTGAAAAGTTGTGAAACAATGGTGAGACAACTTATGAGTGAAAGAGGTAATAAAAACAAACAAGGGTTGGGTTTTACTCATGAACCAATGCATGAATCAATCACACAAACTTTACCTGAAAACTTCAATGAATTTGATCATTCACCTGAAAATGAACGAAAATTCAAAGAAATTCAAAGAAGTAAATCCGAATCTGAAGGATCTGAAGTGTTGATTGAGAGTTTGAAAGATGATGATGTTGTGAACTGAATCCCAAGCAGGAAGAAACGGTGAAGGATGAAAGTGAATTTTCAGGATACAATGATCCTGAATACATCAGGTGGAAGAATGAACAGAAGGAGAAAGTTGCTGATCAACTGATCAAGAAGCAAGAAGTGAAAAAGACTGAAGTTTCGAATGCAAAAATGCATAAATTAAAATCGAAAGTCAATCAATCTGAAACAAAACAGTCAAAAGATAAAACTGTCATAAAAACGAATGACAACACCAAAGCTCAAATCGTTAAAACTGACAATGTCAAACCTGTCAAAAAGAAGGTGTCAAAAGGTAAAACAATTAAGTTTGTGTCTGCAGGAACTTTTGATTTGAACGGATCTTATGGTAAACCAATCAATTCTTCAATCAAATCAAACTCTGGTCTGAAAACAGGTTCAGGTCCTAAGTCTTCCGCTGTCAATGATAAAAGAATTGAACCAAAGAAGGTAACCAAACAAGATGTTTTAAAATCGAACCAAGTTCTCAAGCAAGCAAAATCACAATCAAAATCTCCACAAAAGAATCAAGTTAACTTAAAACCGACCAAAACTGATAATGAATCACGAGTGGGTTCAACATCAAAAGTTAACAATTGGCTCTTTAGGATTAGCAAGAAACATTGTGAGATTTGTGATCGTTATAATCATGTTACTGCTGAATGTTTCTTTAACAGGTACTGCAGTTACTGTGACAAAAGAAATCATTCTTCAGAAGAATGTTTTTATAACAAATTTTGTGATATCTGTGAAAGAAAGAACCATGACACAAAAGATTGTTTCTTTCGGAAATACTCATCAAGAGAAATGACTCCGTTTCCAAATTTTCAAAGAAATCAATCATTTGGTTTTCAAAATGTCAATCAAAGAAATGTGCAAGTTAATAACTTTTCAATAACTTTTCATCAAGAAATGTGCAGGTTAACAGTTTTAAACCAAGAGCTTTGATGGTGAGAAATCAGAAATTTGAAAATAACCTTGATCCTACGTTAGAGGAAAGGTTCATTGCTTTTAGAAGAAAGCAATCAAATCAAGCCGTTGGGCGAAACAGTTTTCAACCAAATCTCTCAATTGAAACAAATTTTCAAAATCTACATTATCAACAAGTTACTGTTAAAGATAGATTCGGAAAACCCAAGACCATGTGGGCCTGGGTTGACCAAACTAACTAGGTAAATGTTGAAATGCAGGTACGCCCTCGAAGACCTATCAACTCATGGTTTGTTGATAGTGGGTGTAGCCGGCATATGACAGGCAACCATGCCTTGCTTCAAGATTTTAAGCTAAAGAATGGTACACATGTTGCATTTGGAGTAGATGCTGGTGGCCAAATAACTGGAGAAGGAACCGTGTCAAATGGGGTCATTAGCTTTGATAAAGTCAACTACTGTGCACAGTTGAACTTTAATTTGCTATGTGTATCTCAAATTTGTGACAAATCTATTCAACTTTATTTGATGATTCTTTATGTTACATTCTCAAACCAGGTTTCAAGATTGACAATGAATGGGTGGTGGTTAAAGCTCCAAGAGATCGTGATGTATACAAGCTTGATATGTCGCAGATTGATGCTGAAACCGAAAGTACTTGTCTCATTGCTCATGCATCAAATGATGAGAGTCATCTTTGGCATAGACGGCTGGGCCATTCAAACTTCAGAAACATGAACCGACTGGTGACTGGAAATCATGCTGTGGGAATACCGTCAAAGAAGTTCTCTACAACTGATCTCTGTCCAGCTTGTTTGAAAGGAAAACAGCACAGAATGTCTTTTAAGTCCAAGCAAGAAAACTCCATTTCAAAACCCTTACAGATGCTACATATGGATCTTTTAGGACCAACAAATGTTCAAAGCATCGGAAAGAAGTCTTATTGTTTTGTCATTATTGACGATTTCACTAGATTTTCTTGGGTTTATTTCTTGCATGTTAAATCTGAAATTGCTGAGTTGCTAAAAGACTTTATTATCAAAGTTGAAAATCAGTTGGATTGCAAAGTAAAAATCTTAAGAAGTGATAATGGAACCGAATTTAAGAACGCTAATGTTGATTTGTTTTGTGCAGAAAAAGGAATTGCTAGACAATTTAGTGCTCCAAGAACGCCTCAACAAAACGGGGTTGCGGAACGGAAAAATCGGACACTGATTGAAGCAGCAAGATCCATGCTCGCAGATGCCAAAATCCCTATAACATTCTGGGACGAAGCTATTGCTACTGCGTGTTTTGTACAAAAAACAGGACATTATTGGTTCAGGATAAACAAAAAACATCTTATGAGTTGTTATTTGGAAGAAAACCGAATATTTCTTACTTGAAAGCATTTGGTTGTCCTGTATCGATTCTAAATTTAAGTGATCATCTCGGAAAGTTTGAGTCAAAATCTGACGATGGATTTTTTCTTGGTTACTCATCTGTTTCAAAAGCTTATCGAGTTTTTAATAGCAAAACTAACACTGTTATTGAAACTATTAACGTTAAGTTTTTAGAAAATTCATTTCCGTTAGTGGCTCATGGTCCCGAATGGTTATTTGATTTAGATTCGTTATCAAAATCTTTCAATTCTAAACTGTTTGATTTTTCAGGAAAAACGAGTAAAGAATCAGGAGACTTGGGATGTTTTAGCGATGATTCTGATAATGACGATGATAGCAATGTCAATTCTGAGTATCCGTTCATGTCATTTCATAATCCTGATCATGTCATATCCAGTCAAACTCCGGGTCCTTCTGGTTCTCAAGAAGATCAAGAATCAAACAATTTTGATGCTGAAGTTAATCCGCAACTTTCTCCTAATAATGGTGGATCTGTTCAAAATCAACCATCATCAGATCCGAATGCTGAAGTTGTTCCAGAATCATTTGACTACTTCATCAATTCACCGGATCAAGTTCCTAATTTCACTCCGCATACTTCTACAATTCTACAAGAACTACCGAATCTGAATCAGTCTAATCTGGAGACGCAAGTTCAAGGTGACGTTATACCAACTCATCGAGTTCATAGGAATAATCCTGTCTCTCAGATTATTGGGCCTTTGAATCAGCGAACTATGAGAAGTCAGACTGAACATGCAAACGTTTGTCTTTATTCATGTTTTCTTTCTCAAGTGGTGCCAAAGAACATTTCAGAGGCGTTGCAAGATAATAGTTGGATTGAAGCCATGCAAGAGGAGTTACTTCAATTTCGCAAACAAGAAGTTTGGAAATTAGTGGACTTACCTGAAGGAGAAAATGCGATTGGTACAAGATGGTTGTACAAGAACAAGGCGGATGAACGTGGTATTGTTGTAAGAAATAAAGCCAGACTTATTGCACAAGGTTACACTCAAGAAGAAGGTATTGACTATGAAGAAGTGTTTGCTCCAGTCGCTCGACTTGAAGCTATTCGCGTTTTTTTAGCTTATGCCTCTTTTATGAAGTTCAAAGTGTTCCAAATGGACGTTAAAGGCGCTTTTCTGTATGGACCAATTACCGATGCTGTATATGTCAGACAACCTCCTGGTTTTGAAGATCCTGATTATCCACATCGTGTATACAAATTGAGCAAAGCTTTATATGGTTTACATCAAGCTCCAAGGATTTGGTATGAGACGTTATCTAAACATCTGCTAGAACATGGTTTTACAAGAGGTCAGATTGATCTAACTTTGTTTATGAAGCGGGAAAATGAAGATCTTTTATGTGTTCAAGTGTATGTGGATGATTTCATCTTTGGATCAACAAGTGCGTCCATGTGCAAAGAGTTTGAAGAAATCATGAAATCAAGATTTCAGATGAGTTCGATGGGGGAGATTAATTTCTTTCTCGGATTGCAAGTGAAACAATCGGCAGACGGAATTTTTATCAACCAATCAAAATTTGTTGAGAAGTTGCTGAAAAAGTTCAAGATGCAGGATTGTCAGACTATTCGAACGCCATCTGATGTGAAATGCAAGATACAACCGGATCCAAAAGGCAAATCCGTTGATCAAACACTGTACAGATCAATGATTGGTTCACTGATGTATCTTACTGCATCAAGACCAGACATTATGTATGCTGTATGTGTGTGCGCCAGATATCAGTCTGATCCAAAAGAGTCGCACCTGGTTGCTGTTAAACAAATTTTCAGATACCTTAAAGGGAAACCGAATCTCGGGTTATGGTATCCTTATGAAGGCAATTTTGAATTATATAGTTATTCTGATAGTGATTTTGGTGGGTGTGCTCTTGACAGGAAATCGACTACGGGTGGATGTCAATTTCTGGGTCCTAGACTTGTTTCTTGGCAATGCAAAAAGCAGACCAACGTTTCTGTATCCACAGCTGAAGCAGAGTATATCGCTGCATCTTCAGGATGTTCTCAAATTTTGTGGTTACAAAACCAATTGCTTGACTATGAGTTTAACTTTCTCAAAACTCCTATTTACATAGACAATACTGCTGCTATGTTCATTACTGCTAATCCTGTTCAACACTCAAAAACCAAACATATCGAAATTCGATATCACTTTCTCAAAGACAACTCTGAAAAAAGTTTAATAATTTTGATTAAAGTTCATACCGACAAACAACTGGCAGATCTTTTCACAAAATCTTTTTTGTCAGGGCGGTTTGAATTCTTAATTCAATCCATAGGGTTAATCAATCATGATTAATTCTAATTTTTGAAAAATCAAACAAAAATCAGAAAATCTAAAAATAAAAAATATAATAAGTCGATGTGAAGTATTGATTCCTTTGTCTTTTACTTTATTGTTTTACATTGTGTGTGTGCATGAAAAAGAAAAAGAAAAGAAAACAAAAAATATAAAAGCAAAAAGAAAAGAAAATATCATGTCATAAGAATCTATATTGCAAAAAGTGAGAAATGATAGTACACTAGACATTATTTGTTACATCATTTTTAATAAAGACTGATGAATGTTAATTGATGTGCGAGACAGCTCAGGCAATTAGACTGAAAAAGTAAGTTCATTGTTGACAAATCTAAACTTAATGATCTTTGTGTTAAGTTCCTTTGTTATACATGTCTAGATATATATCTTTTGATGCATTACTTGTGATGATAGTTGTTCATGATCGGGTAACGATGCAGTCTATTCAGTGTGATGAACCGCATCGTGAGCTTCTTTGTTATGGTATCCACAGACCTGAAGTCTCACACGAAGTCTCTTTTGAGCTTCAAGATGCAGCAAAAGATTCCCAAAGTTGGAACAAAAAGAGTCCCAAATGTGGACCATCACCAAACAAAATTCCAAAAAGGAATTCAGAAGATTCCCAAGGGGAACGATAGGAAATTAAAATTCCAAAATGGAATCAAAAGAAGTCCCAAAGTGGACCAAATCCGAATAGAACCCATATTCCACACTGTGTATGATTGTAAGTAACCAGGTTTTTGTGCAATATGCATTCAAGTAGTGGTTGATAAGGAAATATATTGACATATGTATACATATGGGTCACATAAGTCATTTTAATCGAACCTTAATCTCATCATGATACTGAAAAAGTAAGTTTGTCAACTCGAGCAAATTGGTATGTTTTCATATCATCACTCAATCAAACATTAGTCAAATGTCTATTCAAAACTTGCAAAACATGTTCAGATAATGTGTGGTATGATCTCACTGTGATATTTTGATTCATTGCATTGCATATGTCTTTATTTTAATGTGTGTGCTTTGTGTGTGCAGGCATATGGAATCTTTATTGACACATCGACATCCTTGTTAAACTTAAAAATTTCAAGAAATTTCAAGTTTAGGGAGAGAATAAGTGAAGAAGAAAATATTTTCAAATAAGTGTGTTTTGAATGAACAAGATTATGTGGTATGAAAAGCAAACGTATTGGATGTGTTAAAAACAAACCCAAGGTCTTGTGATGTGTTTTTAAGAAATTGCTTCGGGATATAGAAATTTTGGTTGTGCAAAAACATTTTTACAAGAAAAATCAAAGAAAAAGAAAAAGGGATTTAATCAGAATTAATATTTGTTGACTTGTATTAGATTTTTGATAATTAATGTGACAAACCCTAATAAGGATGTCTTGTCTAATTAATATGTCCAGAATGTTTGCAGGTGCAATAAATGCAGTTGAAAAGTCAACAGACGAGAAAATTGAAAAATTGACAAAGTGTTATCGCCGGGTGAAGATATCAGAAACAACTGTTTAGCCGGGCAATGAAGACACTATTCAGCCGGGTAAAGTAGTGATGTCTGATATGAGCCGGGTGAATGTGTGAAAGAACGAGTGAAGCCGGGTGACAAGTTGTGTTACTATACAGCCGGGTAATGAAGTGTTGACACTGTACAGCCGGGTAAAAGAAAGAAGTCTTTATCTAGCCGTGTAAGTGAAGAACACTGTGTAGCCGGGTAAAGTACAACAACTGTGTTGCCGGGTGATGAAGAAAAGCAAGCCGGGTGATGTAGAAAATCACTATGCAGCCGGGGAATGAACAATAAGTCATTATGCAAGCCGGGTGATGAAGAAGACTACTATGTAGCCGGGTGATGAGTAAAACCAAAACAGGTGTAGTTGTTCCTAACTTTTACCCGTCTCTACAGTGTCTTACCCGTCTCAACAGTGACTTACCCGTCACTATAGTGATTGACCCGTCCAAGTGTTTTGCACATTTTATGTTGACCCGTCCCATGTTGTGACCCGTCCCAAAGTACTTGACCCGTCCCAACAGTGTTTGACGCGACTCAATAGTGCATGACCCGTCCAGGCTTATTGGGCTTTTAATGTTTACCCGTCCCAAATTGATGACCCGTCCCAATTTGTTTGACCTAATTTTTCAACCATATAGAAACCCGCCTCGTCACAACACTTATCATTTTTCACCAAAGTTTTTCAAGCAAAATCCTCTGTACCTCAAATCGTTCATAACTTTGTTCAATCGATTGTTCTGTAACAAGTTTGATTGATTGAATAAGGTATAATTTACATGTTTCGACCTTGATAAACCTGTAAATCGTTCGTTAAAACGAAAAACGATGATGAACAGTACTTGATCACTGAATCGACACTTTGATTTTGTGTGTTAAAACTGAAATCGAATGTTGTACTAGGTGTATTTACTGTCGATTATCAACAATCATTCATTAATTTACATCAAATTGCTTAAAATCAACAGAATCAACTCAAATTTGCTCATAACTGTCGAACCGCCATTATGAATGTTCTTAAGTTTTAAGCTCAAAATGATCAAATGTGTGTTAAAAATGACAAATCAATGTTAAAACTGAACTAAAACATGTTATTCAACTTCATCATACAAATTTCAGATTTATGCTGTTAAGTGTTTTTACTGTTAAGTGTAAAATATTGTATGATCATTAATTTTCCAAAAGTTATGTTAATCAAAATGGTGAAAATCTGATTGATAGTATAACTTAGGTGATAAATTGATCATGTGATTGTTCTACATTGTAACTGTTTGTTTAAATACTTATACAAATCTGTTATTTATAAATGAAAAATCTAACTCATATGTCTTGTTTTTGTCCTTAAACAGATGGAGAATTTGAAGTTTGAGCCTACGCACAATCTAGTGGCATGTTTGGATGAATCTATTCCAGAGACTGAGGGATATAGAGATATGATCAGATTTATCAAGAGAACCAAATATGTGTATGCTATGTGTGCGAAGCCTGTGATCTATGCTAGACTCATCAAAAGTTTTTGGACAACAGCTGAGGTTGTGACTGATGAGGCTGGAGTGTCTGTTGTTAGAGGAAACATCACTAGAGATTTACAATTGACTGTATCTGAGGAGTCTATCAGAACAGCTCTAAGGATTGATGATGATGAAGCTGGTGCAACTGATGAGCTGACAACTGCTGAGTGCCAAGCTTGTTTTATCAATATGGGTCATCCTCCTATATTCCCCAAGCAGCAGTTTATCAGAGCCAGACTCGGGAAGAAGTGGAAATTGCTTTGTTATGTGATACAGCAATGCATGTCTAGAAGGAGTGCTGGTTTTGATAACTTCCCTTCTGACATTGCATCCCCGATTGTTGCTAATGCAGAGAACAAACCTTTCAACATGTCGAGGTGGATTATGAAATGGTTTGTGTTCAATTTTGTAAAAGGAAAAAGGTTCAAGTTTCTCATGTATCCGAGATTCTTGCAACTTATGATCAATGTTGCATATCCAAACATCCGAGAAGAAGGATTTAGTGGAGGAATACTGTATACTGAGGACATGAATGATTTATCATACAGGAAGATGAGTATTGGAGGAGTTGAAAGTGTTGAATTGTTTGTCTATATGCGGGATATATCAAACAATGTGGAAGATATTGAGATAGTATATCATCACATATCACATGGAGAGATTGTGAATCCACAGGACCTAGTTGATGAGGTGCCTGATAACTTGTTAGATGATGATGAGTACTTTGCTCGTCATCCAGAAGATGAGAATGAGTTTGAGAATGATGAGAATGAAGAAGAAGATGATAGTGATGATGGTAATGGTGATGATAGTGATGATAGTGATGATGGTGGTGATGATGAAAATGGTGATGATAGTGCTGAATCAGTTTCTGAGAAGGCAGAAAATGTTGAGATTGATGAACCAATTGAAATAGAGACTGAAAATGCTGCAGTTGAAGAAACTGTTGAGGTGGTTAATGTAGTAGAAGAAGCTGTGGTTGATGCTCCTAGGGATATCACTGTTCAATATTCAAGATCTCGAAGATCTAAGACTGTGATTGAGCCTATGTTAGTTGAGGAGCCGGTTGTGATTGAAGATGTGAATGTGTCTGAACAGATTGATGTAGTTCAGATTGCACAGGAGGTAATGGCTGAAGTGGAAACTACTGCACAGGTAGTTGATGATACCGATGCTGGCGTTACTGTTTCTGTTCCAGTAGATATTCCCACCACTTCATCTCCAGCAGTTATACATATCGAACAACCTTTGGAGTCTTCACCAAAAGTTGATTCAAGTGTGAATGAAGATAAAGATAAAGTTCTTGAGTTGGAAAAGATGGTAGCCAATCTGTCAGAAGCGAACGAGTTATTGAAAGCATCCAACGAAAGGAAGAAAAAGAGACTGGAAGAGTTTTGGGCTATTCATGAACAAAATCTGAAAACTTTCAAGAAACTAGATGCTGATTATGAGAAATTGAAGGATGATCATGAAAAGTTGAAAGAAGACTATAAAGAGTTATATGCATAATGCAATACTCTTAATGATGAGAAGGAGATGTTAGAAAAATGGTTGGAAGATGCCAAGCCAAAGAAATCCAGTTCTACATCGGATAAAGACTTTTCTGATGAGGTGATGGAAGTTGCTGATCCTTCAAAAGATGTGAAAGTGTATTATACTAGAGCCCGAGGAACGAAGAATGTGGGTGAACAGATTGATACACCAATTCAAATTCCCGATGAAGCTGTTGATACTGTCAATCTTGACAAAGCTGAGGGAAAACGTAAATTGGATGATGGGCCTGAAATGATAAAAGAAGATGAAGTTTCTAAGAAAGCCAAAATGGAAGAAACAGTTCAGATTGAGCCGATTCAATCTGAATCTGCAACTGAAATTGAAGTATCCGATGTGGCAAAGGTGGCCGAGATAGTGAAGGAAATTGAAACTGACAAAACAGTTCAGATTGAGCCGATTCAATCTGAATCTGTAGTGGCAAGTGAAGTGCCAGAGGTGGTTGAAAGTGCTGAGAATGTGCAAACTGTTACTGAAGAAGCATTTCAGTTTGAGCCGGTTCAAACTGAAACTGCACCTATGATTGAGGCACTTGAAGATTTAGATGATATAGACTTCACTGAGTCTGAGCCTGAAGCTAATCCAGATGATGAGATACCAGCTGATCTTCCAGAACGATTTGCTTATCTAGAAAAGATGAAGTATAATCCAGTGTATTTGAATGGGCTTACTGCCAGTTAGATAAATGAAGAGTATGAGAAATGTTTGAATGCACAAGATAAGGCGACTGCTGATGAAAAGGAATTTGTAGTAGAAATGGGTGAATGGACGCCTCTGCAACAGATCCTGAACATTGATGATTTACCTCCTGAAGAATTATATCATCAAGATCCAGAGGAGATGTCTACCGGAAATATGCGTGAATGGTTGAGTTCGAGGAACTATCCATACAAGACTCTTAAGAGATTGAAGCGAGAATCTTTAAAGAAGATTGTGGTGAGTTTCATGAAGACTGAAAAGATGCACAATCGCATGTTTTTCTTGGATTACAATAATCCACAGTACTATGAGCTGACTAAGAGATACAAAGTGCTCGAACCCAAAGAAATACCATTGATGGCTTTACCAGTTGATGCACACAAGAAGAGAAAAGAGCTGATAGACATGTTTCCAAGTGAGATGAAAGCGTATAATATTCCAGTGGATGTATGAGAATCATGGCATAAGTCTGCCACAGCAGGTGATGTTGTGAGATCACTGCTGAGTAAGGGTCAATCAGTTGCTGAACTTCTTGATTATATGATCGTGCCGGCCAAGTCCAAAAATGTGAAGATTATAGCTTGGAAATATGATGAAGTGTTTGATGCATTTTTGATAAAAAGAGTTAATGGTTTGTGCGATGTTTACCATTATTACTCAAGCATTTTCAAGTTGGAAGTGCAAGATTTGAAGGAGTTGCACAAATTGAGATTGATTAATCACACGCATGCTGAGCGTGGTGACAAATGTGCAATGCTGCTAGATGCTGGAATAAGCCGTTTGCCTAAGTTTTTGGAGTTTAGAGGACAACAAGAAGACAGTGCATATGTTCAATCGAAGAAAATGAGGAAACCAAAGAAGTTGGTGGTGAGAGACATGTATTTGGAAGAGTTCTCAGACGAATACTTTGATAAAGTCACAGATCCAGGGCTGAAAGTGATTGATGGTACACAAGCAACGAAACCAATTCTGAAGTTTTTCTACAATCAGGAAACTTACGAGCTGAAATTGGTACGTAATTTGGATGACTGGGATCAGGACATGATCACATTATTTAGCACGTTCGAGCTGAAGTTGCTACATCCATCTTACATCGATCATTTGCGAAATTACACAATGGAGAAGTGCAAAGATAAAATTGCTGAAGCTGATCGGAAATTGTTTGTGGTAATGATCGAAGTGATTGCTGCTGCTTCTGAGAAAATCCGACTAAGGAAGGCATTACTCAATGCTAACCTTGTGAAGGTTGATATTCCGGAGATTGAATTTATGCGTGTGACTGCGAAGGGTACACTAGGAGTGCAAGCCAAAGGGCAAGAAATGCCATATGAATTTTATGCTAACATTGATTTTGCAGGTCTAACTCTTGATACTCTGAAACGCATGCATGCCTGTGCCATCATCACAAATGAATCAAAGCCAAGACAAGCCAAGATAGCTGAGAAGTTCAAGTCTTGCATTGAGGAAGCCTTAAAAGAACAAGAAGATTATAAAGGAAAGCAGTTGCTGAATATTAAAGACGAACCAGAAGAATTGTGAGAGATTGGAGCTGAAAAGCAAAAGATGAAAACTGTTGAAGATTTTGTGAAGTCCAAAGATAAATCTTAGGGGGAGTACTGTTAGGGCTTATTTCTGTTAAGATTTACTTTTTACTTTATTTTATACATTTTGTATAGTTTAGGGTTAATTTTGTTATTTTTCCTAATGTATTGTTGCATAAAGCATGTAGTAAGAGAATGTAAGGGAGAGAGTCTAGATCACATTTACACGTTAGAGAGAGAGTTAACTGTGTGTGATTACATTCTCCTGCATTTTGTACTACAATATTTGCTTTGATCATCAATACAAAGAGAATTATTAAGTAATGAATTGTGTTGCTGATTGAACTGTGTTTGTGTACTTATCATTCTGATCATTGAGCGATATCGATCCAATTGAACCTATCATAAACCCAAGAAAATCTAGTAAAATCATCAATGATGACTAAACAGTAAGATTTCTTTCCAATGCTTTGAAAATTTGTTGGTCCGAAAAGATCCATATGTAGCATCTATAAGGGTTTGGAAATGGAGTTTTCTAGCTTGAACTTAAAAGACATTCGATGTTGTTTTCCTTTTAAACATGTTGAACAGAGATCAGTTGTAGAGAATTTCTTTAACGGTATTCACACAACATGATTTCCCGACACCAGCTTGTTCATGTTTCTAACGTTTGAATGTCCCAACCGTCTATGCCATAGCTGACTCTCATCATTTGACGCATGAGCAATGAGACAATTTGTTTCGGTTTCAGCATCAATCTGAGACATATCAAGCTTGTATACATCCTTGTCTCTTGGAGCTTTAACCACGACCCACTCATTATCTATCTTGAAACCTGGTTTGATTATGTAACAAAAAGAATCATCAAATAATGTTGAATACGATTTATCATAGATTTGAGAAACACTTAGCAAATTAAAGTTCAACTGGGCAAAGTAGTTGACTTTATCAAAGCTAATAATCCCATTTGACACAGTTCCTTCACCAGTGATTTTTCCACCAGCATCTCCTCCAAATGGAACATGGGTACCATTTTTCTGCTTGTAATCCTGAAGCAAGACATGATTGTCTGTCATATGTCGGCTACACCCACTATCAACAAACCAAGAGTTGACAGGTCTTCGAGGGCGCACCTGTATTTCAACAATTACTTAATTAGTTTGGTCAACCCAGGCCCACGTGGTCTTGGGTTTTCCGAATCTGTCTAAAATAGTAACTTGCTGATAATGTAAGTATTAAAGTTTGATTCATTTTAGAGATTTGTTTGGAAGTTGTTTCTACCACCGGTTTGATTCATTTACTTTCTTCTTAAAGCTGAAAACCTTTCCTCTAACTTAGGATCAAGGGTGTTTCGTTTCTTTGATTACCAATCATCAAAGCTCTCGGTGTGAATCTGTTAACCTGAAAATTTCTTGATGACATTTCATCAAATCCTGAATTGATTCTTTTGAAAGATCTCGAATCAAAAGAATGGCTTTGATATGATTTTTGAAAACCAAAAGATGGATTTCTTTGAAAATTTGGAGAATGAGTCATTTCTCTAGATGAGGTGTTTCAAAAGAAACAATCCGACATGTCATGGTTACGTCTTTCACATATATCACAGAATTTGTTATAAAAGCATTCTTCTGAAGAGTGGTTTCTTTTGTTGCAGAAATCACAGTACCTGTTAAAGAAACACTCAGCAGTAGCATGATTATAACGATCACAAATCTCACATTGTTTTTTACTGATCTTGTAGAGCCGATTGTTAACTTTTGAAGTTGAACCAACACGTGATTCATTAACAAACTTGTTTTGTTTAAAGTTAACTTGGTTCTTTTGTGGTGATTGTGTTTGTGAATTTGGTTTGTTGTTACTAGATTGTGGATTAGCTCTTGGAACAGTTTTTTATTGTGAAACATCTTGCTTAGTTACCTTCTTAGATTCAAATCTTTTATCATTAAAAGCGGAAGTCTTAGGACCTGAACCTGATTTCAGACCAGAGTTAGATTTGATCTTTGAATTTGTTTGGTTACCATGAGATGAATTCATATCAAAAGTTCCAGCTGACACAAACTTGATTGGTTTTATCTTTGACACCTTCTTTGTCACAGATTTTACAAGTTGAGCTTTGTTGGTTTTGGTATTATCATTTGATGTATTACATTTTTACCTTTTGACTGCTTCATTTCAGATTGATTGTTTAACTTCTTCGGTTTCTGCACCTTGACTTCGAAACATCATTCTTCTTCACTATTTCTTTTTGAAGCAACTGGTCAGCAACACGATTTTTTTGTTTCTTTTTCCACTAGATGTATTCTGGATCGTTGTATCCTGAAAATGCTGCATCATCCTTCACCGTCTTTCTGGTTTCGGATTCAGTTCTGGATATTCAACAACTTGCACTAGAATAGGATTAGATTTGTCACTGACTTCATCATCAGCTTCGACAACCAAACTATCATCTTCTTTTAAACTTTCAATCAACACTTCAGATCCTTCGGATTCTAGTTTACTTCTTTCAATTTCTTTAAATCTTTGTTCATTTTCAGGTGAATGATCAAATTCATTGAAGTTCTCTGGTAAAGTGTTTGTGGTTGATTTAAGCATTGGTTCATGTGTGAAACCCAATCCTGTTTTGTTTTTGTTTCCTCTTTCACTTATCAGTTTTTGAGCCATTGTTTTACAACTTTTCACTTTTGACAATTGAACTTGTGTTACAGCATGTGCAACTTTTTCTTATTCAAGGTTCTTTGTCATTTCTTCAAGTTGGTCGGTTACAAGTTCCAATTCTTTTAAGGTTTTGTTCCATGAATCTTTAAGTGACAATATCTTATCATCAGAAATTTTGTGATCAATTTTAAGTTGTTCATGTAGTTTTTCATGTTTAATTAATTTATCACCAATTTTAAATGAATAATTTCGATAATGTTCCACCTGTTTGATACACTCTTCAGTACTAACCTTTGGTTCGTTTGATTCAGCAGATGAGAAAGACTCTTTAGATGTAACCATAAGAGCGATCTCTGATTCAGATTCTTCAGTTGGATCTGACTGTGCGCTCCAATCGTATTCTTCTGAATCTTGACTGTCATCATTAACAACTTGAAAATCTCCTTCTTCAGACTAGTATTCTTCCTCAATTTCACAGACAAGTGCCAAACTTGAAGTAAGATCAGCAGTAAACTGTTCCGCATAAGCACTCCAATCATATCCATCTTTGACACTGACCACAAGCGCTTTGTTCTGATCTTCAGACTGTTTACCTTTATCTTCCAGTTCTGGCATTGGAAGACTTTGATATGGCTTCTGATGAAAACGTTGATTTCTGTTCTGATAGCTTAAAGACTGTTGAGAATTCTGACTTTGACCTTGATGCTGATTCTGTCCACTTGAACTTGCCTGACCATGGTAATTCCGATTCTTAGGAGCTTTACAATCCCTTGAAAAATGACCATAGCAGTTACAATTGAAACATCTGGCCTTTGATTTGTCAAAACCAACGGTCTTGTTTGCATTTGGCTTGTAATTACGATTGAAATTTTCATGTTTCTGGGTTCGATATGCAACCATAACCATTTGCCAGTTTTAGTCCATCTCTTCAACGTCATCAGGATCCATTTCAAATAGATCTTTAAGAACTACATCCAGTTGAGTTAAATGACTACCTTGATAAGCTTGAAAGCTTGCCATGAATGCAGTAAAAGCATTCTTTGTTTCATCATCTTGTAACAGGATATTCATCACGTCTTTCACTTTGCCTTGAACAGTTGAACTTGAAGTTTGATTTTCTGATTGAGATGTCATTGGTTGAACGTGAGCTCTTGGTGGAGATTGAGGTTGAATGTAGATTGTTGAACGTGGTTGATATGAAGAATCAATATAAAAACTAGCACCAACAAACAAATCACCCTCATCTTCAGATTTGATACCATCTTGAGCAAGAAATGCATTCTCAACTGTATTTGAAGGATTCACCACAAACTTGTACTGAGCATGAGAACTAGACCTGTCAGTGTTCCTTGAACTTTCATCAATTTCAACTTCTTCAATTTTTGCAATTAGAAGATCCAAGTCCATAGGAAACTTTTCAGTATGCTTCAGAATTGTAACTGTTTGTTTCCATGACGATGAAAGAGAACACAACAATCTATCATTCAGGTCTTGAAGATCTGTCTTAACACCAACATTTATCATCTCAGTTGTAAGATGCACAAATCTATCATCATCTAATGGACAGATTGTCACACCCCCAAATTCCACTAACGGAGTTTTACCGTTAGGAGGGTGACAAACCAGGATCCAAGTCATTAATTACACAAACAACTCCTAGATGAGTTTTAAAAATAACGTGTCTCAATAAATGAGAAAACCAAACGTCAGAGTTTAACCATTTAAAACAATGCGGAAGCGTAAAGTAAAGTAACCAAAACATATGCGCAAAACACGCGCCCCAAAGTATAAGTTTTAAAATGCAAATAAATAATAAATGAAATGTTTGAAACTATGCAGACCCATGATGCATGTCATATTATGATGTTCAGCTAACATTGACCACCTGAGAAAAACACGCTAAAAAGTGTCAACGCTAGGTTGGTGAGGGTGGGGTTTGTCAAACCCAGTAGTACTACCCGAACTTTCTAATCCGAGGTAGCTAACCCAAGTTTTCATGTTACTCAAACGTTTCTAATCCGAGCTGACTGTTTATGTTGTGCCTTGTTACCATTGTTAACATTCAATGGCCCTTGAGATTAGGACAATTCACACATGCCCGGCTCCTAGCCGAGGGTGGGGTTTGTCAAACCCAGTAGTACTACCCGAACTTTCTCGCTATACCCCGTATATTAACGGTTCGAGAGAATTGAAAGGACTTTCGTATGTTAAGTTTAACGTTTAGTAAGCCATGATGATATATAAGTAAATACAAAATCAAAAGTGTTTCGTGCGTGCTTTCTCCCCCAACAGGAAAATAGTAAAAGGGGCCGTGAAACTCACCTTAGGTTGCGTGCTACAAATAATTAGCCAAAGTATAATTTCCAAGTGCGACTAACGACCTGTTTAAGTTCTACCAATTAGATACAAAATTACTCTAATAGAGCTCACGTTCGGTTTCGTGTTCCCGGTTCGATTTCGTTCCAATACTCATAATTATTTATTCTATATAATTCACAGAATCCATACATCCACCACTTTAATG
This sequence comes from Tagetes erecta, assembly GCA_030867185.1. NCBI lineage: Eukaryota > Viridiplantae > Streptophyta > Magnoliopsida > Asterales > Asteraceae > Tagetes > Tagetes erecta. Next base: position 57,567,932 of record CM061488.1, read on the forward strand.
AGTTGACTTATTCAAACAATGTTTCCATTTAGCATGTCGCCAATACTACTAATGTTGGGCTATTAGCTTAAAATTCTATTACAAATTTATACTACACCTCATATCAAATGTATATTTACTCATGCATACATATGTAAGGATCCATCTATGTGTATTTTAGTTGCATTTAAACATATACTCATAAGTGTTGTGTCATCATCGTTATTAGCGGTCGATTAGTTTACACAAATACTAAAACACCCTAGTATATATGTCGTATATCATGTTATATACTTATACTATTTCCACATTATTACAATTTATGCACACACACAAAATATATGCACATGTACACCCTAATATATTTACTAACACATTATTTACCAATCATCATATTAGTAACATCACTCATATCATCCATTATCTTCCTTATTACTAACTAAATAATAATTAAAAAAACGACATCAAATCAACATCATCATGATATGGACACACCTTCAATTTGAATCAAACTCACACACACCACCTACCCACACCTATCTCATACATCCATACATACAACATGTACACTCAACATATATATTTTCATATGACAACATAGTTTCTTTCTCATTTACACCCTCTAAATAAGTTCATATGACACTGTCATATACATGCACACCTTTGTTGATATACGTGTGTATATATCTATCTATATTTCATACATAGCATACAATGCTTAAACAATGGCGTCAAGTACTATTACCGAACCCGACTCGACCGACTTGATCCCTTCCTGTTACATACATACGGTTGTATATATATATATATATATATATATATATATATATATATGGAAAAGTTCAATGGGGAACCCCCTTTTTACCGGGGAACTAGGGAACAATTTTGAACCATTGGATCATCTTGATTAGTTTTGGGTGGGGAACACCTACACCCTAGAATCCTATACATTGCATCCTTAAAAAAAAAAAACGCGATCGTGGCCCGGTTTCGAACGCGTGACCTTGTGGAATCATCACACGTGAACTACCACTGGACTAAGTTATATCTTGTGTTAAATTTATTGATTAGAATTTACTTATATTCAATTTTCGCAGGTTTTTTTTAGTTTTAATTTTTTTTGTGCCTTATCTATTATTATTTTTTTACTTTAAAGACTAGTTTTTTATTTGATTTTAGGATTTAGATTATTAAATTTATTTTTTTATTTAACGTTTTTTTTGTAGTTTTTTTATTTTGTTTTAATTTTATTATTTTTTATTTTACCTACTATTATTAGCTTTAAGGGTAAGTTTTGGGTTTAAAATTTACAATTTATAATTTACCTACGGGTGTAAATAAGTCAAGCCGGCTCGCGCGCAAGCTACTTAAAATCGACTCGGTAAAAAGTACTTAAAAAATTATGATTAGTAGGTTTAGATTTTAAAATTTATATTTTAAAATGTTTGTTTTCTTATCGAGCTCGGGTTTTGCATGCAAACCTCGTCGAGCTTTAACGAGCTTTTTGTTTATATATTTTAGGCAATATGGCCTAAAATAATCTCAACTAACACTTATTGACAGAGAATAATCGCAACTCAGTTTATACCCTATAGTGGTCCCAAATCCAACTTTTTTTTGCCTTCAGTGGTTCGTCGTTAAGTGCACTTAACGGTCGTTAATTTTTTTTTCAATTTTTTTAGAATTTCAAAACAATGTTTAATGGATATTGGTCGGGAGAAGGATACGAGTCAAATGATGAAAACCTTACCTCGAACTGGTGTTCTAAACGGCAAAACGGTCTTCAGTTGGGTGTTTAAACCCTAACTGTGCTTCAATCAGATGTTCAAATTAAATCATTTGGAGCAACAATTAGAGCTAAGGTTTACATCACTTGACTTGTATCATTCTTCCTTTCAGAATTCATAGAACATCGGTTTGAAATTATAAATTAAACGGAAAAAATTAACGGTCGTTAAGTGCACTTAACGGCGGACCACTATAGAACAAAAAGTTGGATTTGGGCCCAGTGGAGGGAATAAACCCAGTTGGGATTTTTTCGGCCAATAGGTGTTAGTTGAGATTATTTTTGGCCAATTTGCCTATTTTTTATTTAGTTTTATAAATATGTATTCATATATATAATTAAAAATATTTTTATAATTATGATTAAAAGGTTAAATAATATGTATTTGTTATATATAAGATGTATGATTATAAATATACTAGATTATGCCCCATGTAGTACACGAGTTGATTAACTATAAATATTTCACTATTACTGAGCATAATAAACTAAGAATTATATGACGAGTAAGCATTACAATATAAATCATTACCATCTTTGATACGTTCTCTAACACCAATAAAGACAACATATGTAAGAAAATTTTGAAGACAAATCGAGTATAATAAACAAAGAATCATACAACGAGTAAACATTACACCTTAAATCATTACTATCTTGTATACGTTCTTTAACACCAAATAAAGACAAAACCCACATAAAAAATAGAAGAAATAATTCACAAGCATATATATTAATTTAACTTGTACTCTATAAAAAAAACAATGTTTAAATAGTATTTAATAGAAAACCAATGTTTCGGAAGATTATTGATACATATTTTGGTGATTGACATGATTACTTTTGTAACAATACGGTATTTATTTTTGTAATTGATAGGAAAATATATTAATTGAATATGGTAATTAAATATACTATATTTTGAATATGATAATTATTTTTGTAATTGATAGAGAAAAATATTTTAACAGTCGTATGTTGTGTAATAGTAGGAGGATTAAATATATAATATTAAAGAGCGGGTAAATGATGTCAACAATGGCTTCATTGAGTGCCATGTGACATTAAAACCCTCTTTTATTAGAAGGTATAGATATAAATATAAATATAAAAAACATATATAAAATAATTAAATACTAAACGAGCCGAGCCTGAGCTTTAAAAATTTCGACGAGCTGAGCTCGAGCTTTGAAAACAAAGTTCAAAATGTGCCGAGCTTTAGCACATGTGATTCAAGTTTATCACATGTGATTTGAAGTGCAACACATGTTATTTAAGGTTTAGCACATGTGATTCTAGTTTTAGCACATGTGATTTTTAATTTTTAGCATATTTATTTTAGGTTTTGTAAACTTGCTAATTATCTTTGGTTGGAAGTTTATCACATGTGATTTGAGGGTTTAGCACATGTGATTGAAGTTTATCACATGTGATTTGAAGTGCAACACATGTTATTTGAGGTTTAGCACATGTGATTCTAGTTTTAGCACATGTGATTTTTAATTTTTAGCATATTTATTTTAGGTTTTGTAAACTTGCTAATTATCTTTGGTTGGAAGTTTATCACATGTGATTTGAGGGTTTAGCACATGTGATTCAAGTTTATCACATGTGATTTGAAGTGCAACACATGTTATTTAAGGTTTAGCACATGTGATTCTAGTTTTAGCACATGTGATTTTTAATTTTTAGCATATTTATTTTAGGTTTTGTAAACTTGCTAATTATCTTTGGTTGGAAGTTTATCACATGTGATTTGAGGGTTTAGCACATGTGATTCAAGTTTATCACATGTGATTTGAAGTGCAATACATGTTATTTAAGGTTTAGCACATGTGATTCTAGTTTTAGCACATGTTTTTAGCATATTTATTTTAGGTTTTGTAAACTTGCTAATTATCTTTGGTTGGAAGTTTATCACATGTGATTTGAGGGTTTAGCACATGTGATTCAAGTTTATCACATGTGATTTGAAGTGCAACACATGTTATTTGAGGTTTAGCACATGTGATTCTAGTTTTAGCACATGTGATTTTTAATTTTTAGCATATTTATTTTAGGTTTTGTAAACTTGCTAATTATCTTTGGTTGGAAGTTTTGCACATGTAATTTGAGGTTTAGCACATGTGATTTTAGTTTTAGCACATGTGATTTGAGGTTCGCACATGTGATTCTAGTTCTAGCACATGTGATTTAAGGTTAGCACATGTGATTTTAGTTTTTGCACATGTGATTTTTAAATTTTAACAAGGTGTTGTAAACTAATTAATTGTCGTGGCTGAAAGTTTATCACATGTGATTTGAGGTTTAGTACATGTGATTCAAGTTATCACATGTGATTTGAAGTGCAACACATGTGTTTAAGGTTTAGCACATGTGATTCTAGTTTTAGCACATGTGATTTTTAATTTTTAGCATATTTATTTTAGGTTTTGTAAACTTGCTAATTATCTTTGGTTGGAAGTTTATCACATGTGATTTGAAGTTTAGCACATGTGATTCAAGTTTATCACATGTGATTTGAAGTGCAACACATGTGATTTGAGGTTTAGCACATGTGATTCTACTTTTAGCACATGTGATTTTTAATTTTTAGCATATTTATTTTAGGTTTTGTAAACTTACTAATTATCTTTGGTTGGAAGTTTATCACATGTGATTTGAGGGTTTAGCACATGTGATTCAAGTTTATCACATGTGATTTGAAGTGCAACACATGTGATTTGAGGTTTAGCACATGTGATTCTAGTTTTAGCACATGTGATTTTTAATTTTTAGCATATTTTTTTTAGGTTTTGTAAACTTGCTAATTATCTTTGGTTGGAAGTTTTGCATATGTAATTTGAGGTTTAACACATGTGATTCTAGTTTTAGCACATGTGATTTGAGGTTTAGCACATGTGATTCAAGTTTATCACATGTGCTTTGAAATGCAACACATGTGATTTTAGGTTTAGCACATGTGATTCTAGTTTTAGCACATGTGATTTAAGGTTAGCACATGTGATTCTAGTTTTAGCTCATGTGATTTGAGTTTTAGCACATGTGATTTGAGGTTTAGCACATTCACGATCACATTCAAGTATAGCAAACGTAAAATATATAAATACTTAGCTTTAAAAATGTAAAGGTTTGAAAATGTAAAAGTTAAATTTTAAAAAAGGTAAAACGTAAAATTATCCTATTATCATATATATTGATAATACAATGGTTTTGAATAGTGTCAAATTAGTCCTTTCCACCGGGCATTCGTTGTCAACGTTTTATAACTAGGTGAAAATGACTTTTTTATGCTAAATCTAAAATCACATGTGCTAAAATATACCAATCGACATTAATCTTTTTTATTTATATAAATTTCAAGTTTAAAACATGCGATTCTAGTTTTTAGCGCATGCGATTCGAAGTTTAACACATGTGATTTGACGTTTTGAACATGTGATTTTATGTTTTAGCACATGTGATTTGGAGAAACCTAAACCCAAAAGCTTAACCCAAAAAACTTAATCGTAAAACTAAACCTAAAAACTATACCTTAAAGTTAAACTCTAAAAGATAAAACGTAAAATTAATAAAACATAAGCAAGTAAAAAACAATTAATAATAATCAACGAAACTAATGATAATAATATTAATGAATCGAAATAATAACAAGTTAATGTTATAGTGTAGTGGTTTGAGCATTTTGTTTGTGAGTTGCATACTTAGCGTCATGAGTTCAAGTCCCACACTTAACCCGCCGCTCATCAAAGAAGCAAAAATTGGGTTGTAAACAAGTCGAGCCTGAACTCGTTAAGGCTCGAATTCGGCTTGTTTTAGTCTAACAGAGCTCAAGTTCAGCTCGTTAGAAATTTTTCAAGTTCAAACTCAGCTCGGGCTTGGATCGTTTAGCATTTAAATACTCTATATATAAATTTTATATTTAATTTATGCATATTTATAGTCACACATCTCATATATAACAAATACATATTATTTAATCTTTTTCTATCATAACTTTATAAATATTTTTTATTATATTTATGAAGATATATTTATAAAACTAAATAAAAAAGATAAACAAAAAGTTCGTTAAAACTCGACTCGAACGAGTTTTTACCGAGTTAATCTCGAATTGACTCATTTACTCTACTAGTTAAAATCTAGATCGTAAGATTTAAAAAAAAACCCTTAAAACTAAACAATAATAGATAAAATATAAATAGTAAAATTAAAACAAAATTAATAAAAAAAATTATGACAAAAAGTTAAATAAAAATTAATTTAATTATCAATCTAGTAAAAATCTAATATAAAAACTAATCGTTAACGTTAAATGATAATATATAACATATAAACTATTAACAAAGCAAAAGGCAAAAAAAAAAAAAAAAGCTGTGCTAATAAAGTTTACGTATTGAAAAATCGATCAAATGAACAAATCAGTTGTGTGGTCTACTGGTAAAACGCGTGTATATAACCGCCGGGGTCATGTGTTCTAATCCCTTTGTGAACGTGTTTTTTTTAATTTTTTTTTAAGTGCAATGTATAGGATTATGAGGGTGTAGGTGTTCCCCACCCTTGGATGATCTAAGGGTCAATAATTGTTCCCTAGTTCCCCAATAAAAAGGGGTTCCCCATTGAACCCTCCTATATATATATATATATATATATATATATATATATATATATATTTTTATATATAGGGGAGGGATTTTCTAAAAAGGGCAAAAACTCTAAAAAGGCTAAGAAGGATTCTGGGGCGTTGGATCTGGTTGTTTACGGCTAAGATTTAAGCGGTGGCATTTTTGTAAATATTATGAAGTTTTGCTGACGCGCGTGATGGAACTAGGGGTAGATTTGTCATTGCGCGTTTCCAACACCATGTATATATAAAAAACACCACGCTTAACACTGACTCTGTAAAATAACACCACGCATATGAAAATAATAATTAATAAAAAACGCCATAGCTAACCTGCTACAATGTAACACCGGAAATCGAATTGAAAACGTCATAACAATGATTAACACTATCATCACTGTAGCATGAAAAAACGCCATAACTTACCTGCAACAAAGTAGCACCGGAGTCGATATGAAAACGTCATAACAATGATTAACACTATCATCACTGTAGCATGAAAAAACGCCATAACTTACCTGCAACAAAGTAGCACCGGAGTCGATATGAAAACGTCATAACAATAATTAACAGATCGATCATGGTGAATCATGGTGTTTTTAACATTCGAACTGATCACTAAAAACACCATGACTCAGAATGTTAAAACTACAATGATTCAAAAGAATAGAACATTGATCGGACGTTCGTAATTAGTAAACGAAAACGTAAAAAACAAATAAAAACATCATCGCTTTCAGTATTCGCCATAGATGAATGATAATTGATTCAAAATTAATAAACGTAAAAAAACACCATAACTGAACATCGAGAGTGATAACCAGGGAGTGCTAAGAAACACCATGAGAATAGATCTCATATCACAGCTTCACGCGTAAAAAGACGATAACGCCCCTCCGTGTTTTTTCCATCTCATGGACACGTGTTTGTTTGTGAATGCTTCCTACACTTCTTAGAGTTTTAAGCCTTTTTAAAAAATCCCTAATCTATATATATATATATATATATATATATATATATAGTCTACATGTATACTCGCATAACATAAGATAATCCACATAAGCTGAACTAGAAACCGAGAACCCGAGACGAAACCGATCGAGTACGTAAAGAAAGCTAAACAACCAAAATAAGTTATTGGAATACACGTACATACCAGAATCAATAAGAGGTATGAGAAAGAGTTTTGAGAAAGGTTCTCCAGAAATATGCTCAAACAGTTCTAATTGTCTCTTTAGTGTCTGCTTCTTGAGACTTCTTAACTTTTCTCCTACTTCACAGATTGATTTCAATGCTTTGAATAATGTGTAGCCAGTTTGATAAGCATCCAGTCTTGACAACACTTGAAGTGGTAGCCCTTTACACATTAAGGAGTAAGCCTTACTGTCATTCTTTCCTTTTCGTAAGTCTTCATCTTGTAGATTTTTTTTCAGCATAAGGTTCAGTTGAATCTTTTTGTGTAAGTGCTTGCAATATCAGGAGCAGTCTGAGTAGGAATATGAGAACCTTTATCAATAGACTTCCACAAATCATTATCAATCGAGCACAGATGGTGTTTCAACCTGATTGCCCAATTCTTGAAATCTGCACGGTTAACAAACCTAGGTACACTATTATCTGAATCATTAATAGGTGCCATTTTAAATTTAAAAGAAAATATTTTTGTATTTTTGTTGATTTTTGAAAAACAATTAAATTTTGAAATAAAAACTAAGTTTTAAGAAATGAAATGATATTTGATGCGACAAAACAGTAAACAAATTCAGATAATGATTTTTGAAACGACTAAATAATCACACGGCTGAACAATGTAATCTTCACGTGGCTGAACAGTAACTTTCTTCTATTACCCGAATGAATAGTGCACAATTAAAGTCACACGACTGAACAGTGTACAATTTCAAACAAACAAATCTTCACCCGACTGAATAGTACTTCACACGGCTAAACAGTTGAAAGAGACTTGACCCGACTACAATCTTGACACGGCTAAATAGTATCACCCGACTGAACAGTATCTTCACCCGACTAAACTTTGACACGGCTGAACAATTGTTTATCACCCGGCAGAATTTTTGAGACGGCTGAACAGTACTTGAAACGGCTGAACAGTACAAGGTAATATTACTTCAAACGACTGAATAGTTATTGACCCGTCTACACAGTAGATCACACGGCTTAACAGTACACAGTTTTTCCTTGAAAATTTTCACCCGTTTAGACAAATTGTCTTCACACGACTACACAGGAACCTAATTTTGATCAAAAACAAAGTCCAGAAATTTGTCTAAGTCAAAAATAGTCACACGTGTAGTACATCTTCATCCTGTTCATCATGGTCATGAACATCTTCATCCAATTTTCAATGATTTCTTAAAAAATTGTTCAATCAGTTCAAAAATCACACACAAGCAGTGAATATATCAATTATCAATCCTCTTAATCAATCAATCTCAAACATCATCATTTTGAATGCGAATTCTGATGAAATGTGATCGAACAATGTTTTTACTTTTTCTTCTTAATTCTTCAGATCTGATGAAATCTGATGAAATTTGCATAAAAACTGTGAATTAGAAACGATTATGACGATGAATCGAATCCAAAATCAACAACAGATCATTCAGATCTTGATTTGAGCAGTATTGATGTGTTTTGCTTGATGAATAGCAAAGAACACATACAATACCAACAACTCTGATACCAATTGATAGGTTCAATTGGATCGATTACCGCTATAAATCAATATGATCTATGTAATACAACCAACAATCAACACAGAATTCATTACTTAATAATTCACTTGTATTGATGATGAAATTAGTTGCAATACAATTGTGTAGGAAAGAATACAATCACACACACACACACACAAACACACTTGTAATGTCAAAAACTCTCTATCGTCTCTCTCTACTACATACACACTAGCAACTAGCTTTTATACACCAATACTCTTTGAGAGAAAATACAGAATTAACCCAAAACAAACAAACTTTGTATATGTAAGAACAAATTAAATCTTTCTAAGGAACGAGCCCTAACAATTGACTGTTTAAAACCCAAGAATGTGTGTCAGAGTAGTTATGTTTATTCTTTCGGAAACCCTAGTATCACAAACGTTAGGAGATTGTATGCAAAACATAGTGGGTGATTATTAACTATGCAACAAATTAAGTAAATCTAATTTAGTTTTATTAGTTTTAGATTCATCTCTTTCCATTAATACTAGTGATCCAAACACAGAGATATATTGTTTGAATCAAAACGTAAAAACTAATCGTCGGTTAAAACACATTATTTGGAAGACGGTTTGATGTGTTTTAATGAGTGCTTCGTGTTCCATGAAAAACTAGGGTTTCTATTTTAAGTAACTTTGTTAGGATCATGGAATTAGTCTTTACATCCCTAGATTCTTGTTGATGTTGAGGGATAGGATTACATAAAATAATATGTATTAATGCATGTTGAGTTATTAAATCTTACTTGAAACACTATGATGCATGAAAGACAAACATGCTATATTTTGAGACTTTTGATGTATAACTCCTAATCCATAATGTGTTTTACATAAAGAAGACATAGTGAATCTATTACTGGGATGTTCTGATGTGACCTTAATGAATTAAATAAAAATCAAAACGATAGAGAATAATTGATAACCGACCCACTTCACTTTTTCACAATGGTTCCTCACATGCATTATTTAAACATGACTGTGGTTGTATAGCATTACATGTATGCTTATGTGATACTATTATGTATTGTTGACTGTTTGAAACCCTAGAATGCGTGTAAGAGTAGTTAGGTTTGTTATTTTAGAAACACTAGTAATAACAAATGTTAGGAGATTGTATGCAAAACATAATGTGTGATTATTAACTATGCAATAAATTAGGTATATCTAATTTAGATTTATTTGTTTTAGATTCATCTCTTTCCAATAATAGTAGTGATCCAAGCATAAAGATATATTGTTTGAATCAAAACGTAAACACTAATAATTGGTTAAAACATGTTATTTGAACGACATTTTGATTTGTTTTAATGAGTGTTTGGTGTTACATGAAAAACTATGGTTTCTATTTTAAGTAACTTTGTTAGGATCATGGAATTAGTCTTTACATCTGTAGCTTTTTGTTGATGTTGAGGGATAGGATTACATAAAATGATATGTATTAATGCTTGCTGAGTTATTAAAACCTAATTGAAACATTATGATGCATGAAAGCCAAAGATGCTATATTTCGAGAGTTTTGATGTATAACTTCTAATCCATAATGTGTCTTACATAAAGGAAGACATAGTGAATCTATTATTGGGTCATTCTGATGTGACCTTAATGTATTAAACATAAATCAAAATGATAGAGAATAATTGATAACCTACCCATTTCTTTTTATCGCAATGGTTCCTCACATGTATTATTTAAAAATGACTGTGGTTGTATAACATTACATGTATGCTTAAGTGATACTATTATGTATTGTTGACCGTTTGAAACCCTAGAATGCGTGTAAGAGTAGTTAGGTTTGTTATTTTGGAAACACTAGTAATAACAAAAGTTAGGAGATAGTATGCAAAACATAATGGGTGATTATTAACTATGCAATAAATTAAGTAAATCTAATTTAGTTTTATTAGTTTTAGTTTCATCTCTTTTCATTAATACTAGTGATCCAAACACAGAGATATAATGTTTGAATCAAAACGTAAACACTAATCATTGGTTAAAACACGATATTTGAACGACATTTTGATTTGTTTTAATGAGTGTTTGGTGTTGCATGAAAAACTAGGGTTTCTATTTTAAGTAACTTTGTTTGGATCATGGAATTAGTCTTTACATCTCTAGATTTTTGTTGATGTTGAGAGATAGGATTACATAAAATGATATGTATTAATGCATCTTGAGTTATTAAAACCTAATTGACACATTATGGTGCATGAAAGCCAAAGATGCTATATATCGAGACTTTTGATACATAACTTCTAATCCATAATGTGTTTTACATAAAGCAAGACTTAGTGAATCTATTATTGCTTCGTTCTGATTTGACCTTAATGAATTAAACTTAAATCAAAATGATAGAGAATAATTGTTAACCGACCCATTTCTCTTTATCGTAATGGTTCCTCACATGCATTATTTAAACATGGTTGTGGTTGTATAACATTACATGTATGCTTATGTGATACTATTATGTATTGTTGACTGTTTGAAACCCTAGAATGCGTGTAAGAGTAGTTAGGTTTGTTATTTTGGAAACACTAGTAATAACAAATGTTAGGAGATTGTATGTAAAACATAATGGGTGATTATTAACTATGCACTAAATTAAGTAAATCTAATTTAGTTTTATTAGTTTTAGTTTTATCTCTTTTCATTAATACTAGTGATCCAAACATAGAGATATATTGTTTGAATCAAAACGTAAACACTAATCATTGGTTAAAACACGATATTTGAACGACATTTTGATTTGTTTTAATGAGTGTTTGGGGTTGCATGAAAAACTAGGGTTTCTATTTTAAGTAACTTTGTTTGGATCATGGAATTAGTCTTTACATCTCTAGATTTTTGTTGATGTTGAGAGATAGGATTACATAAAATGATATGTATTAATGCATCTTGAGTTATTAAAACCTAATTGACACATTATGGTGCATGAAAGCCAAAGATGCTATATATCGAGACTTTTGATACATAACTTCTAATCCATAATGTGTTTTACATAAAGCAAGACTTAGTGAATCTATTATTGCTTCGTTCTGATTTGACCTTAATGAATTAAACTTAAATCAAAATGATAGATAATAATTGTTAACCGACCCATTTCTCTTTATCGTAATGGTTCCTCACATGCATTATTTAAACATGGTTGTGGTTGTATAACATTACATGTATGCTTATGTGATACTATTATGTATTGTTGACTGTTTGAAACCCTAGAATGCGTGTAAGAGTAGTTAGGTTTGTTATTTTGGAAACACTAGTAATAACAAATGTTAGGAGATTGTATGTAAAACATAATGGGTGATTATTAACTATGCACTAAATTAAGTAAATCTAATTTCGTTTTATTAGTTTTAGTTTTATCTCTTTTCATTAATACTAGTGATCCAAACATAGAGATATATTGTTTGAATCAAAACGTAAACACTAATCATTGGTTAAAACAATTTATTTGAAAGACATTTTGATTTGTTTTAATGAGTGTTTGGTGTTGCATGAAAAACTAGGGTTTCTATTTTAAGTAACTTTGTTAGGATCATGGAATTAGTCTTTACATCTATAGATTTTTGTTGATGTTAAGGGATAGGATTACATAAAATGATATGTATTAAAACCTATTTGAAACATTATGATGCTTGAAAGCCAAAGATGCTATATTTCGAGACTTTTGATGTATAACTTCTAATCCATAATGTGTTTTACATAAAACAAGACATAGTGAATCTATTATTGGGTCGTTCTGATGTGACCTTAATGAATTAAACATAAATCAAAATGATAGAGAATAATTGATAATCGACCCATTTCTCTTTATCGTAATGGTTCCTCACATGCATTATTTAAACATGACTGTGGTTGTATAACATTACATGTAGGCTTATGTGATACTATTATGTATTGTTGACTGTTTGAAACCCTAGAATGCGTGTAAGAGTCGATAGGTTTGTTATCTTGGAAACAGTAGTAATAACAAATGTTAGGAGATTGTATGCAAAACATAGAGGAAAGATCAAATACAAAATTGATTTTGCCTAAAAAGTGTGAGAAGTGACTTAAATCACATCAAAACTGGGTCAAACGAACTCCGTTTGAGCTTATTCAAGCGGCATTGGAACCGTCTCGTCGAGCTTTATCATCTTAGCTTCTAGGGTTTAACTTTTAGGGTTTAGCTTTAAAATTTAGTTTTTACCTTAAGGTTTAGCCTTAGGGTTTAGTATTGGGATTTAGCTTTTAGGGTTTAGTTTTTAGATTTTAGGCTTTTATATGGATGGGGTGAGGGATTTAGATTTTTAGGGGGTGGGTGGGTGGGGTTTAGGTTTTTGGGGGGTAAGGGTGGGGGGTTTTAGGTTTTTTGGGTGGTGGGTGGGTGGCTTTTAGGTTTATAGAAGGTGCGGGTCGGGTGATTTAGGTTTTTGGGGGGTGGGGGTGGGGGGTTTTAGGTTTTTTGGGTGGTGGGGGCGGGGGTTTGACGACACGGTTCTAACGCCGCAAGAATGAGTTCAATCGGAGTTCGTTTGACCCGGTTTTGATGTGTCTAAATATCACTTCTCACGCTTCTTAGGCAAAATCCATTTTGTACGGTAACCTTACCCGCAAAACATAATGGGTGATTATTAACTACGCAATAAATTAAGTAAATCTGATTGAGTTTTATTAGTATTAGTTTCATCTCTTTCCATTAATAGTAGTGATCCAAGCATAGAGATATATTGTTTGAATCAAAACGTAAACACTGATCATTGGTTAAAACACGTTAATTGAACGACATTTTGATTTGTTTTATTGAGTGTTTGGTGTTGCATGAAAAACTAGGGTTTCTATTTTAAGTAACTTTGTTAGGATCATGGAATTAGTCTTTACATCTCTAGTTTTTTGTTGATGTTGAGAGACAGGATTACATAAAATGATATGTATTAATGTATCTTGAGTTATTAAAACCTAATTGACACATTATTGTGCATGAAAGCCAAAGATGCTATATATCGAGACTTTTGATATATTACTTCTAATCCATAATGTGTTTTACATAAAGCAAGACTTCGTGAATCTATTATTGGGTCGTTCTGATTTGACCTTAATGAATTAAACATAAATCAAAATGATAGAGAATAAATGATTACCAACCCATTTCTCTTTATCGTAATGGTTCCTCACATGCATTATTTAAACATGGTTGTGGTTGTATAACATTACATGTATGCTTATGTGATACTATTATGTATTGTTGACTGTTTGAAACCCTAGAATGCGTGTAAGAGTAGTTAGGTTTGTTAGTTTGGAAACACTAGTAATAACAAAAGTGTTAAATCGGTAAGAGATCTAAACCACTAAGAGTTAATATATTGTCTAACTTTTCAAAAACAAATGTCTGATCAATTCAGATAAGAGACCTTCAGACTCAGTATAATGCATAAACATTTACAGACGCATGTATGAATTATTAAGATGCTGAAACGAACAACCCTTAACTAGTGTAAAACATGGATGTTAGATATATCACATTAATAAGGTTTGGATAGAATCTTTGAATGTGTCATTAATAAAAAAACTATTGTAACAAATCTATTAATATCACACAAACTACCGATGTTTTTCAATATTACACTTGACAAACCACCTAGATAACAATTTTTCTGGTAACACATTTTTCCTATCACATTTACCGCTACAGATAGAAAGTCATGCTCTTACCTAATAATGCATGTTTACACATACATGCAAGGGCACATGCTTTAAGAGGTTGGCCGGGGTTGTCGTCCACTCGCCCCTGCATATTTCCTTGTCCATAGTGTTAGTTTTTATACCGGTATTTTATTTTTTTTATATGCATTGAGTTTGTCTCGTGAAAAATAATTTATATTTATTAAATATATACATTGAGTTCACTCATGTATAAATTTTTTTACATGTACTTTATTTATTAGCTCTCCACCTAGAATATTATAAATTTACTAGGTGCCTTGTGCTAGTTGTATTGTATTAACTATTAAGAATTATGGTTTTGCTTAATTACAAAGTATTTTGGCTCAAAGTCCGACCTCTAAAAGTCCAATTAATCAAATGAAACCCCCATATATTTCGAACACGAGCAAAGCCAGACCACGATTTGCGAATTGCAACTCAAACTTAAGTAGGCCACGGTTTAGAGTTTTTATTGTTTGATCCGACTCGAACAGAATCTCTGACACAAACATATTACACAATACATAGCAAAAGAAAAAAGAAACTTATAGGTCTTGTGATTTTACAACTCACATTACAAAAAGTTCAAGATCCGCACCGCGTATATGATATGATAAAATGGTTAAAATATTGAACTTAGAATGTCGTATTTTGTTTCGTAGAAGAATAGACATTTGTAGTTAACCAACCCGTTAGGTGACAGGTGACAATGAAAGATATTAATGGCAAGCGGTTTGATTAATGCTACACGTCCCTTTTAATTTCTTGCCCACTTTCTAGATCCTACTACGAAAATGTTTCTATGAAA
Organism: Tagetes erecta; assembly: GCA_030867185.1. Classification (NCBI taxonomy): domain Eukaryota; kingdom Viridiplantae; phylum Streptophyta; class Magnoliopsida; order Asterales; family Asteraceae; genus Tagetes; species Tagetes erecta. Next base: position 57,583,548 of record CM061488.1, read on the forward strand.
ACAAACTTAAAATACTAAGAAAATGTTGTATTAAATATTGTTTGGTTGTTTAGATAGAAAAATCAAATGACTAAATTATAGAATGAAAAAAAAACTGTGACCGAAATCTTGGAACAAGTTAAGACGTCAATAGGGTGGTTATTCAGACTTCGTGTGATTTAAATGTAAACTAGATATATATTTGGTATTGTGTTTGTGACCTCATCCGATACGTTATAATCGTAGCATTTTGACATTTGTCGCATGTTGCATGTGGTGGTAACGCTTTAGAATCCAACATGTGCATTGCGTTAGTAATAACAAATGTTAGCAGATTATATGCAAAACATAATGGATGATTATTAACTATGCAATAAATTAAGTAAATCTAATTTAGTTTTATTAGTTTTTGTTTCATCTCTTTTCATTAATACTAGTGATCCAAACACAGAGATATATTGTTTGAATCAAAACGTAAACACTATTCATTGGTTAAAACAATTTTTTTGAAAGACATTTTGATTTGTTTTGTTGGTATACTTTGATCATCATACTTAAAAGTTTTTTGAAGAAAAACAAAGATGTGCGGACAAAAGATGTGCGGACAAGAAAGATGTGGAACGGATTTTGTAGCAGAGATGTACGGACAGAACTGCCATCCGCATATCATTTTAACAGTTTGTTATTTTGTTTTTCTTATTCCATGTATTGATGTTAGCTAGTATAAATAGAGTAGTATGCAATGTTATTAGCAGTCTTGAAAACACAATTCACTGCAACTACACATTTTGTACACACAGTTAACAATATCAATACAATCATTGTATTAGTAAATCATCTGTTCATTCACTGTTTGTTTAATTGATTCATAGCATGTTTACTGAACGTTTAACAGATTCACGAGCTCTTGTTGCGACCTGATTTGGATACACAATTGGCATCAGAGCTTTCGGTTACGTAGTACTGAACTTCGTTCGAACTACTTGAATCTGTTAATTCATAAACATTTTGGATCATCGAACCGATTCAATTTGTTACATTCATTACTGAGATAAATCCTTTGAACAATTTGAAGAGAATTAACGTGAAGATTGATAGAAATATGGATTTGAAGTGATTGTTGGTGAACGGACTGTTCTTCGAGAGATTGGTGATTAAAGTCTGTTTTTGATAAAATTGAAGATTGAGCTAAGAAATTAAGATGAATGCATGCAAAGTTTTCGTTTAATTTCAATCAAATACAGAGTTAAATCAGCAAATTCAAAATTTCAACTTTCACTGTTCATCGTAGATCGAGCTAATGACTGTTGTTCGCAAATCGAAGATGATGATGTTCATAGAAATTGATCCTTTAGTCGTTCAGTTTCCGATTATGTTTTTCATTCTTATCTGTGTGTTGGCTTGGTTCAATCCGTTGGACTTATTTTGCTTCAAGGTTGAACTCAACTGCTGTTCGCAGATCAAGGTTGAATATCCTGTTGTTCGCATATCAAGTTCATAGTTAGAGTTTGTTGAAGATTGTATTGAAAGAAAGTGGAACAATTAGTCTGATTCTGTTCGAAGATTGTTAGTGTTGAAAATTGTTGACCACAGATTAAATCTGTAGTTCGCAGACCATTACTGTAGTTCGCAGATCTTCACTGTCGTCCGTAGATCAGCACTGTTATCCGCAGATCAACCAAATAGTTCACAGATCAGAAAATTTTTAACTTTTTGAAAGATGTCAAATAACAACAACTCATTGTCTAACTATGCATCAAAAGTACCATTACTAAAATCAAGAGCTGATTTCAAGGGATGGGAGATCAGATTCAGAAATCATCTGAATACTGTGGATCATAATCTGTGGAGGTCTATTGCTAATGGCCCTCATATCCCAAGACCAGCTTCAAATGTTGATAAGTACAAGGATGATGCATACAAAACTGGAATGAAGGCTATTCCTATAGAGGAGTTGGAAGGTGAAGAATGTAAAGAAGATTTGAGGAAGTGTGCTATTGATCTTAAAGCCTATTCTTTACTCACAATGGCTGTTCCTTTAGCCTTTCTAACCAGAACCAAGAAATATGTGACTGCAAATTCTATGTACAAGATGTTACAGAAATTATGTGAAGGTGGTACAGAAATACAAAGCATGAAGAAGCAGAAATTGAAAAGACAACTTGAAATGTTCTCAGCTTTGCCTGGTGAATCCATCAACTCTCATCTAAACAGGTTTGTTCGAAGATAATGATGTTCACAGAAGTTGATCCTTTAGTCGTTCAGTTTCCGATTATGTTTTGTCATTCTTTTTTGTGTTTTGGCCTGGTTTGATTTGTTGGACTGATTTTGCTTCAAAGTTGAACTCAACTGTTGTTCACAGATCAACGTTGAATATCCTATTGTTCGCAGATCAAGTTCATAGTTAGAGTTTGTTGAATATTGAATTCAAAGAGAGTGTAACAATTAGTCTGACTCTGTTCAAAGATCGTTAGTGTTGAAAATTTGTTGACCGCAGATCAAACCTATAGTTCGCAGATCATTACTACAGTCCGTAGATCTTCACTATCGTCCGCAGTTCAACTAAATTGTTCGCAAATCAGAAAATTTTCAAATTTTCTAAAATGTCAAACAACAACAACTCAATGTCTGACTATGCATCAAAAGTACCACTGCTAAAATCAATAGCTGATTTCAAGGGATGGGAGATCAGATTCAGAAATCATCTGAATACTGTTGATCATAATCTTTGGAGGTCTATTGCTAATGGTCCTCATATCCCAAGACCAGCTTCTAATGGTGATAAGTACAAGGATGATGCATACAAAACAGGAATGAAGGCTATTCCTATGGAGGAGCTAGAAGGAGAAGAATTTAAAGAAGATTTAAGGAAGTGTGCCATTGATCTAAGAGCCTACTCTTTACTCACAATGGCTGTTCCTTTAGCCTTTCTAACCAGAACCAAGAAATATGTGACTGCAAATTCTCTGTACAAGATGTTACAGAAATTGTGTGAGGGTGGTACTGAAATACAAAGCATGAAGAAGCAGAAATTGAAAAGACAACTGGAAATGTTCTCAGCTTTGCCTGGTGAATCCATCAACTCTCATCTAAACAGGTTTGTGCAGCTTGTAACAGAAATGGAAGCAATGGAGATTCCAACCAACACAGAGGACATTAATCTGAGGCTGCTGCATTCTTTGCCAGAGAGTTGGAAGCATACTGTCACCACTCTCAAACAAACTTTGTCCTTGGATGTTCAAGATCTAGATTTTATGGTTACAAAGATTGAATCTTTAGCTATGGATGAACAGTCTAGAAATTTCATGACAAAGAAAGAGATGGAGTAGTACATTTTTAAAGGAGAGAAGCATGGTCAACAAGCATTTATAACAGCTGATGTTGTAGATGAACACTTTTAAGGTGACTGGTTTTTTGCTAATGCTGCTGATTCATGCAATGTAAGTGAATTTTGTGAGGAACATGCTGAAGTTGCTACTGGAAAGGTCAAAACTGTCAATGTTGACAAAAGTCAAGTTGTGATCAACATTGTGTTAAAGACTGAGGAGCATAAAGCTGCATATGCTGCATTCACTGCTAGTTTTCAGGCATATCTTGGAAGTCAACTGACTCCTATGGAATTAATGGTGCAAGATCTCAATGATATGCATCCAGATGATGTAGAGGAGATGGACATCCAATGGAACATGGTGATGCTGGCATATAGATCACAAAAGCAGATGAAATCTAACAGAAACTTCAGCAAACCAAGCTTAAACAAGAAGATGGGATTTGACAAGACAAATGTTAGGTGCTTTAAATGTAATCTTTATGGCCATTTCTCTAGAGAATGCAACAATCCAGCCGCCAAGATCACTCAAAACACCATCAATTCTACTACACAAGCATCCACTTCAACAAACAATTCTGTTGAACCCTCCAAACCCATGTGTGTGACTTATGATGGGGAAACTGATTGGAATGCTTATGGAGCTGAAATGGAAAAGGAGTTTGGTTTGATGGCACTGAATTCAGATGAAGAAAAGGTGAGAGTACCTGATGGTTACGATGGATGCACATTTGATGCAAGAAAATTTGATGCAAGTAAGTACCCTCCAATGCCTGAAGATGTCAAGGACAAAGTATGCATAAAGGCCTGTATGCATGAGGTAAGTCATTACAGATCTCATTCTTTTGCTACCTATGAGAAGTTAAAAGATGAAATTTACAGGTATAAGAAAACAAAAGAACAACAAAAGGAATTTGAGAAGAAAATCACTTCACTGACAGATGACTTAAAAGAATCTAAAAAACAAGAGCAAATTTTAAAGAACTCATTAAAAACTTTTGAAGATTCTTACATCCAAAGCCAACTGGAAGCTTCCACCTTTAAAATGAAATATGAACAAATAATGTCAACAAAAGAACAAATGGAAAGGTGGATGGCTAGTCAAAAAGAGGGAAAGAATTGCAATGGGTTGGGTTTTTCTCAAGTGGCATATCAAACAACACCTCCTCCTGTGAACTATGAAAAAATGCCAACTGCCATGACAAACACTCTACCATCTGATTTTAATTCTCATGACTATTCTAGTGAAGCTCAAACAAAGTTTAAAGTGAAACAAAATTCAGAATCTTCTGATGATTCTGAAAGTTCAAAGCTGAACAAAACTGTTTACATTGAACATGATGAAGAAAAGATCAAAGAATGTCACCCTGTGAAAATAACTTCATATGAACCTAAAAAGGTATACCTGTTAGGGCTCGTTTCTAGTTAAGATTTACTTTGTACTTATTTTATACATGTTTGTATAGTTTAGGGTTTATTTTGTATTTTCCCTAAATGTATTGTTGCATAAAGCATGTTGTGAGAGAATGTTAGAGAGAGAGAGTCTAGATCACAATTGCATGCTAGAGAGAGAACTGTGTGTGTGATTTGTATTCTCCTGCACATTGTACTACAACAAATATTGCTTTGATCATCAATACAAGAGAATTATTAGTAATGGATTGTGTTGTTGATTGAATTGTGTTTGTGTACTTAGATTGTTCTGATTTGCAGCAATATCAATTGGTACCAGAGCTGTTGGTATTGTGTGTGTTCTTCGCTATTCATCAAGCAAAAACACATCAATATTGCTCAAATCATGATCTGAATGATCTGTTGCTGTATTTAGTTGTGATTCATCATCACAATCACTTCTAATTCACAACAATTGTGCAAATTCCATCAGATTATCATCAGATCTGAGGAATTAGGAAGGAAGAAAAGTTTACTGTTCGATCAAAATTTTGCTCAAATTCATCAAAATTTGATCATGTTTTGGATTGATTGAGATTGAAAATTGATAATCGGTATAATTCACTAACAGGGTGTGAATTTTGAACAAATTGGACAAGTTTTTATTAAACCCAGAAAAATTCGCATGATGAAGATGATGAACAGGATGAACTGGTTGAAGATTAACTAGCCGGGTGATAACATTGACTTAGACAAAATCATTTGGACTTAGATTTGTGAACAAATTAGGTCTTGTGCAGCCGTGTAAAGGATTTTTGTCTAGATGGGCAAAGAATTTGCGAGAAGAAGGTTGTACTGTTCAGCCGGATCAAGAACTGTTGTGTCGGGTGATCAACTGTTCAGCCGGGTGAGAGACATTTCAGCTGGGTGATTCACTTACTGTTTAGCCGGGTAACAGTTTTTCTGCCATGTGATCAACTACTGTTCAGCCGGGTCATTATATCTCAGCCGTGTCAAGTCAGCCGGGTGATATATTTGACACTGTTCAGCCGGGTAAACCTTTTTGCCGTGTCAAGTTCAAAGCCGGGTCAAGTTGTCTGCCGTCTCAAGTGTTACTATTCAGTCGTGTAACTGTTCAGCTGGGTAACTCTACCTGCCGGGTAAAGATTTCAAGTGTTGAAGATTGACAACTGTTGAGCCGTGTCACTGTTTAGACGGGTGAAAAAGTTTTTCTCAGCCGGGTGAAAAAGAATCTACACTGTTCAGCCGGGTGAAGAACAAATTTTCACTGTTCAGCCGTGTGACTCGTTTTCAGTTGTTTCAAACTTTGTTATCTTATCTTGTCATTATTTACTTGTTTTTAGTTTAAAATTTTAACTGTTTTCTTTTCAAAAATCATCAAAAACAAAAAAATATTTTCTATAAAATTTTTTTAAAAAAATGGCACCTAATGATGATTCTGATAACCGTGTTCCTAGATTGGTTAATCGTGCAGATTTCAAGAACTGGACAATCAGATTGAAGCATCATCTATGCTCTATTGACAATGATATATGGAAGTCAATTGATAAAGGTCCTCACATTCCTACTCAGACTGCTCCTGATAGTGCAAGTACCTACACCAAAGATTCAACTGAACCTTATCCTGAAGATAATCTATCAGCTGAAGACTTACGAAAGGTCAAGAATGACAGTAAGGCATACTCTTTGATGTGTATGGGATTGCCACTTCAAGTGCTGTCAAGATTGGATGCTTATCAAACTGGCTACACATTGTTCAAAGCATTGAAATCAATCTGTGAAGGAGGAGAACAGTTGAGAAGTCTCAAGAAGCAGAAGTTGAAGAGGCAATTGGAGTTGTTTGAACACATTGCAGGAGAATCTGTGCATCAGATGATGAATAGATTTGTTCATCTAACTACTGAGATGACAAATGTTGGTGCAAAGACAGATCTTCAAGACCTGAATGACAGATTGTTGTGTGCTCTTCCAACTTCATGGAAACAGACTGTGACTCTATTGAAACATACAGAAAAGTTTCCAATGGACTTAGATCTGCTCATTGTCAAGATAGAAGAAGTTGAGATTGATGAAAGCTCAAGAAATACTGACAGACCAGGTTCACATGCTCAGTACAAGTTCATTGTTAATCCTTCTAACATAGTGGAGAATGCTTTTCTTGCACAAGATATTGCAAAAACTGATGATGAGGGTGATTTATTTGTTGCTGCAAGCTTTTATACTGATTCGTCATACATCCCAAACTCACCAACATATTCTCAACCTCAATCTCCACCAAGAGCTCAAGTTCAAAGTAAGAATGTGAAAACTCAGTCAGAAAATCAAAGTTCTACAGTTTAAGCTAAAGTAAAAGATGTGATGAACATCTTGTTACAAGATGATGAGACTAAGACTGCTTTTACTGCTTTCATGGCAAGTTTTCAAGCTTATCAAGGAAGTCATTTGTCTCAGATGGATGTCGTACTTCAAGATCTTTTTGAAATGGATCCTGATGATGTTGAGGAAATGGACTTAAATTGGCAAATGGTGATGGTTGCATATCGAACTCAGAAACATGCATATGAAAACCGTAGCTTCAAGCCACATGCAAACAAGACAGTTGGTTTTGATAAGTCAAAGGCCAGATGTTTCAACTGTAACTGCTATGGTCATTTTTCAAGGGAATGCAAGGCTCCTAAGAATCAGAACTACAATGATCAAGCTGGTTCAAGTGGACAGAATCAAGGTCAAAGTCAGAACTCACAACAGTCTTCGAGCTATCAAAACAAGAATCAACGTTACATGCAGAAGCCATATCAAAGTCTTCCAATGCCAGAACTGAAAGATGAAGGCAAGAAGCCAGAAGATCAGAGCAAAGCACTGGTGGTTAGTGTGAAAGACGGTTATGACTGGAGTGCTTATGCGGAACAGTTTACATCTGATCTTACATCAAGTTTGGCACTAGTATGTGAGATTGAAGAAGATTGGTCAGAAGAAGGGGATGATCAAGTGATCAATGCAATCAGTGAAGATTCAGAAGAGTATGACTGGAGTGCAAAGTCAGATCCTGTTGAAGAATCTGAACCAGAAGTTGCGCTTATGGCTACATCTGATGAGTCTTCATCATCTGCTGAACAACCAAAGGTTAGTACCGAATTACCCCCTAACTATGTTCCTTTGCCTATTGATGTGAAAGAGAGGTTATGTTCTGAACAATGCATTAAAAAAGTTGAACATTATCGAACTCATTCTTTTAAAATTGGTGACAAATTAAGCAAACATGAAAAAATTCATGAACAACTTAAAATTGATCACAAAATTGCTGATGAGAAGATACTGTCACTTAAAGAATCATGGAACAAAACCTTAAAGGATTTGGAACTAGTAACCAAACAACTTGAAGAAATGACAAAGAACTTCGAACAAGAAAAAGTTGCTCATGCTGTCACACAAGTTGAATTAACAAAGGTAAAAAGTTGTAAAACAATGGTGAGACAACTTTTGAGTGAAAGAGGAAACAAAAACAAACTAGGATTGGGTTTCACTCATGAATCAATGCCTAACAAATTGAAAGAAGTAAATCTGAATCCGAAGGATCTGAAGTGTTAATCGAAAGTTTGAAAGAAGATGACGCTGTGACGACTGAAGCTGATGATGAAGCTAGCAACAAATCTGATCCTGTTCTTGTGCAACTTGTTGAATATCCTGAACGGAATCCTAAACCAGCAGAAAAGGTGAAGGATGAAGCTAAATTTTCGGGATACAATGATCCAGAATACATCAAGTGGAAGAATGAGCAGAAAGCGATTGTTGCTGATCAACTGATCAAGAAGAAACCAGTGAAGAAGACTGAAGTTTCAAATGCAAAGGTGCAGAAATCGAAAATGACAAACAATCAATCTGAAACAAAACAGTCAAAATGTAAAAGTGTCATAACATCAAATGACAAACCCAAAGCTCAAATTGTTAAAACTAACAATGTCAAACCTGTGAAAAAGAAAGTGTCAAAAGGTAAAACAATAAAGTTTGTGTCTGCAGGAACTTTCGATATGAATGGATCTTATGGTAACCAAATCAATTCTTCAATCAAATCTAACTCTGGTCTGAAAACAGGTTCAGGTCCTAAGACTTCCGCTGTCAATGATAAAAGATTTGAATCAAAGAAGGTAACCAAACAAGATGGTTTAAAATCGAACCTTGTTCCAAAGCAATCAAAATCACAAACAAAATCTCCACAAAAGAACGTTGTTAATCTAAAACCGAACAAAACTGATAATGAATCACGAGTGGGTTCAACATCAAAAGTTAACAATCGGCTCTTTAGGATTATCAAGAAACATTGTGAGATTTGTGATCGTTATAATCATGTCACTGCTGAATGTTTCTTTAACAGGTACTGCAATTACTGTGACAGAAGAAATCATTCTTCAGAGGAATGTTTTTATAACAAGTATCGTGATATTTATAACAAGAAAGAACCATGACACAAAAGATTGTTTCTTTCGGAAAAACTCATCAAGAGAAATGACTCTTTTTCCGAATTTTCAAAGAAATCAATCTTTTGGTTTTCAAAAATTTAACCAAAGTCATTCTCCTGATTTGAGAACTTTCAAACGAAACAATTCTGGTTTTAATGACTTTTCATCCAGAAATGTGCAGGTTAACAGTTTTAAGCCGAGAGCTTTGATGGTGAGAAATCAGAAATTTGAAAATAACCTTGATCCTAAGTTAGAGGAAAGGTTCATTGCTTTAAGAAGAAAGCAAACAAATCAAGCCGTTGGGCGAAACAGTTTTCAACCAAATCTCTCAATTGAAACAAATTTTCAAAATCTACATTATCAACAAGTTACTGTTAAAGATAGATTCGGAAAACCCAAGACCATGTGGGCCTAGGTTGACCAAACTAACTAGGTAAATGTTGAAATGCAGGTACGCCCTCGAAGACCTATCAACTCATGGTTTGTTGATAGTGGGTGTAGCCGGCATATGACAGGCAATCATGCCTTGCTTCAAGATTTTAAGCTAAAGAATGGTACTCATGTTGCATTTGGAGGAGACGCTGGTGGAAAGATTACTGGAGAAGGAACTTTGTCAAATGGGGTCATTAGCTTTGATAAAGTCAACTACTGTGCACAGTTGAACTTTAATTTGCTAAGTGTATCTCAAATTTGTGACAAATCATATTCAACATTATTTGATGATTCTTTCTGTTACATACTCAAACCAGGTTTCAAGATTGACAATGAATGGGTGGTGGTTAAAGCTCCAAGAGATCGTGATGTATACAAGCTTGATATGTCGCAGATTGATGCTGAAACCGAAACTACTTGTCTCATTGCGCATGCATCAAATGATGAGAGTCAATTATGGCATAGACGGTTGGGCCATTCAAACTTCAGGAACATGAACCGACTGGTGACTGGAAATCATGCTGTGGGAATACCGTCAAAAAAATTCTCAACAACTGATCTCTGTCCAGCATGTTTGAAAGGAAAACAACACCGAATGTCTTTTAAGTCCAAGCAAGAAAACTCCATTTCAACGCATCGGAAAGAAGTCCTATTGTTTTGTCATCATTGATGATTTTACTAGATTTTCTTGGGTTTATTTCTTGCATGTTAAATCTGAAACTGCTGAGTTGTTAAAAGAGTTTATCATCAAAGTTGAAAACCAATTGGATTGTAAAGTAAAAATCTTGAGAAGTGATAATGGAACTGAGTTTAAAAACTCTAATGTCGATTTGTTTTGTGCAGAAAAAGGAATTGCGCGACAATTTAGTGCTCCAAGAACTCCACAACAGAACGGAGTTGCAGAACGGAAAAATCGGACACTGATTGAAGCAGCAAGATCCATGCTTGCAGATGCCAAAATCCCTATCACATTCTGGGATGAAGCTATTGCTACTACCTGTGTTGTACAAAACAGGACATTATTGGTTCAGGATAAACATAAAACATCTTATGAGTTGTTATTTGGAAGAAAACCGAATATTTCATACTTGAAAGCATTTGGTTGTCCTGTATGGATTCTAAATTTAAGTGATCATCTCGGTAAATTTGAGTCAAAATCAGACGATGGATTTTTTCTTGGTTACTCGTCTGTTTCAAAAGCTTATCGGGTTTTTAATAGCAAAACAAACGTTGTTATTGAAACTATTAACGTAAAGTTTTTAGAAAATTCATTTCCGTCAGTGGCTCATGGTCCCGAATGGTTGTTTGATTTAGATTCGTTATCAAAATCTTTCAGTTCTAACTTGTTTGATTTTTCAGGAAAATCGAGTAAAGAATCAGGAGACTTGGGATGTTTCAGTGATGATTCTGATAATGACGATGATATCAATTTCAATTCTGAGTATCCGTTCATGTCATTTCATAATCCTGATCATGTGGCATCTAATCAAGCTCCGGGTCCATCTGGTTCTCAAGAAGATCGAGAATCAAACAATTTTGGTGATAAAGTGTATACACAAGTTTCTCCTAATGATGGTGGATCTGTTCAAAATCAACCATCATCAGATCCGAATGTTGAAGTTGTTCCAGAAACATTTGACTACTTCATTAATTCACCAGAACAAGTTCCTAATTTCACTCCGCATGCTTCTACAATTTTACAAGATTTACCGAATCTGAATCAGTCTAATATGGAGAGTCAAGGTACCAACTCATCAAGTTCATAGGAATCATCCTCTCTCTCAGATTATTGGGCCTTTGAATCAGCGAACTATGAGAAGTCAGACTTAACATGCAATCGTTTGTCTTTATTCATGTTTTCTTTCTTAAGTGGTGCCGAAGAACATTTCAGAAGCGTTACAAGATAACAGTTGGATTGAAGCCATGCAAGAGGAATTACTTCAATTTCGCAAACAAGAAGTTTGGAAATTAGTGGACTTACCTAAAGGAGAAAATGCAATTGGTACAAGGTGGTTGTACAAGAACAAGCCAGATGAACGTGGCATTGTGGTCAGAAATAAAGCCAGACTTATTGCACAAGGTTACACTCAAGAAGAAGGTATTGACTATGAAGAAGTGTTTGCTCCGGTCGCTCGACTTGAAGCTATTCGCGTTTTTCTAGCTTATGCCTCTTTTATGAAGTTCAAAGTGTTTCAAATGGATGTAAAATGCGCTTTTCTGTATGGACCAATTACCGATGATGTGTTCGTCAGACAACCTCCAGGTTTTGAGGATCCTGAGTATCCACATCGTGTATACAAATTGAGCAAAACTTTATATGGTCTACATCAAGCCCCAAGGATTTGGTACGAGACGTTATCTAAACATCTGCTGGAACATGGTTTTACAAGAGGTCAGATTGATCCTACTTTATTCATGAAGCGGGAAAATGAAGATCTTTTATGTGTTCAAGTGTCTGTGGATGATATCATCTTTGGATAAACAAGTTCGTCCATGTGCAAAGAGTTTGAGGAAATTATGAAAGCAAGATTTCAGATGAGTTCGATGGGGGATATTAATTTCTTTCTTGGATTACAAGTAAAACAGTCAGCTGAAGGAATTTTTATCAACCAATGAAAGTTTGTTGAAAAGTTGCTGAAAAAGTTCAAGATGCAAGATTGTCAGACTATTCGAACTCCATCTGATGTGAATTGCAAGATACAGCCGGATCCAAAAGGCAAATCCGTTGATCAAACACTGTACAGATCAATGATCGGTTCACTGATGTATCTTACTACATCAAGGCCAGACATCATGTATGCTGTATGTGTGTGTGTGCAAGATATTAGTCTGATCCAAAAGAGTCGCACCTGGTTGCTGTTAAACGTATTTTCAGATACCTTAAAGGAAAACCGAATCTCGGGTTATGGTATCCTTATGAAGGCAATTTTGAATTATATAGTTATTCTGATAGTGACTTTGGTGGGTGTGCTCTTGATAGGAGATCGACTACGGGTGGATGTCAATTTCTAGGTCCTAGACTTGTTTCTTGGCAATGCAAAAAGCAGACCAACGTTTCTGTATCCACAGCTAAAGCAGAGTATATCGCTGCATCTGCAGGATGTTCTCAAGTTTTGTGGCTACAAAACAAATTGCTTGACTACGGGTTTAACTTTCTCAAAACTCCTATTTACATAGACAATACTGCTGCTATGTTCATTACTGCTAATCCTGTTCAACACTCAAAAACCAAACATATCGAAATTCGATATCACTTTCTCAGAGATAACTCTGAAAAAGGTTTAATAATTTTGATTAAAGTTCATACCGACAAACAACTGGCAGATCTTTTCACAAAATCTTTCTTGTCAGGACGGTTTGAATTCTTAATTCAATCCATAGGGTTAATCAACCATGATTGATTCTATTTTTTTTTCAAAAATCAATACAAAATCAGAAAATATAAAAAGCCAAAAATATAATAAGTCGATGTCAAGTATTCATTCCTTTGTCTTTTTATTTTATGTTTGCATTGTGAGTGTGCATGATAAACAAAAAGCAAAACAAAAAGAAAAGAAAAATCATAAAGAAAAGAAAATATCATGTCATAAGAATCTATATTGCAAAAAGTGAGAAATGATAGTACACTAGACATTATTTGTTTCATCATTTTTAATAAAGACTGATGAATGTTAGTTGACGTGCGAGACAGCTCAGGCAATTAGACTGAAAAAGTAAGTTCATTGTTGACAAATCTAAAATCAATGATCTTTGTGTTAAGTTCCTTTGTTATACATGTCTAGATATATATCTTTTGATGCTATACTTGTGATGATAGTTGTTCATGATCGGGTAACGATGCAGTCTATTCAGTGTGATGAACCGCATCGTGAGCTTCTTTGTTGTGGTATCCACAGACCTGAAGTCTCACACGAAGCCTCTTATGAGCTTCAAGGTGCAGCAAAAGATTCCCAAAGTTGGAACAAAAAGAGTCCCAAATGTGGACCATCTGTGACACCCCACCCGGCGGCGGAAACACCGGGCTGTCATTGGAATTGAATATCAATAGTAAACAAAGCACATGGTATTTATTTATTAAGTCTAATAATGATATAATTACATTGGGACATGAGTCTTAATTGGAAATGACAAAAGTAATGAAAACTGAAACAGTAAATGCAAAGTCTTTATTATTATTCTAGGTCCAAGGCAATCCTATGTCTTGGCAAAAGCAGCAAAGCAATCATAAGAAACACCTGAAATATGTGAAAATAAAATTAGCTATTTAAAGCCAGTGAGTAAACCACAGTTGATAAATAATAGTATAGAAATCCGAGATCATCATAATATGCTGCGCAATCTTACGTACATAGCTATTTCATCATATTACTCAACCCTTGACCATAGAACACATAGAAACAAGAATCATAGACCCCGCAGGGTAACCTTTAGCAACAAATCATGAGGAACCACTCATGTTACAATTAGTGATAACTGTCATTTAACCGTCATTTAACCGTCTCGATGTGTAAGTTATCAAAAATTGTTTTAGCATCAAAGGGACATAGTAGCATAGCAACAAGTATCACAGTATAGTAACTAGTAACCATTGTATAGAATCGCCGGGTTTAAATCACCTATCGTTGTTGTACATGTAGGTGGGTTTGTCAGACCATTAGCGCTAACATTGTACCGGTGGAAATTACAAGTAGTACACTACTTTAAACTATCACATAAGATTGCATCTTGTCGCGAGTCAAGACTAACACATTTTATGATCTCTTTTGGAAAACAAATAGAAAATTGAAACCATTGTATAGTAACTAGAAACATATTTCAGCCCAAAACAAATAGTAAAAAGGGGAGTGAATTTACTCACCTCGAAACTCGGGCGTGAAACAAATAGTAAACAGTATAAATAGAACCGAGGATCGTCCAAATATTAGAATCACCTAATTAAATGACAATCCTAACTTAGCAACACATAGTATAGAAAACTAGAATTGAAACAATAGGAGTCTAAGGGAATTGGGATTCGGGGTTTTCATTAAACGTCAAAAAGATACGTAAACTCGTTCATTTCAAATGATAGCAATAGTAGTAATGATTATTTTATTAAAGTATAGAAACCTTAATATTATAATCTTAATAACAACTTATATAGTTCCAAAAATATAATATATTTATTAGCATACTTTAATACAGTTGACACGATTTTATAGTATGCAATATCCATAAAAAAAAATACTATTTGTATAGTCTATGATTTATGAAATTTGTATGTATTTAAAAAAACATTAAAATGCATTTTATAGTATTTTAAAACAGTTAAAAGTATTTATAATAATTATATATAAAATTAAGTTTTTATATAAAATCATGGTTTTGATTATTTTATAAGATTTTTGGTATTTTACAATATATATATGACATAGTATTAATATTAGTTTAAAGATAAATGATTAAAATTGTTAAATAAGAAATTAAATAAAAAATAAAAAAATATGTCTGTCGCTGGTTTCGAACCAGGGACCAGCTGGTTGTAAACATTCAGCACCAACCATCAAACCAAGTCAATTTAGCGATAAGATTACAAGATTTAATTCTTTTAACACATTTTGGATGAAAATCCCCAAATCACATAAACCCTAGAAACTAGAATCACGAAATTGATATCCAAACATCAATTAATCAAAGCGATTTTGATCACGACAGATTCAAGAGTATTTTGATGTAAAATACTTACTTTTTGGTAACGAATTGCATCGATGAAGATGAAGAACAATAACACGACGGCTTGAGATTCAAAATGATAGTTTGGGGTTGTTAAGATTCAATTCAACTTCCAGATTTCTTCTTGATGGCAAGATGAATGATATACCTTTGTCAATTTCAGATAAACAATACGAATTGGTTATGATAATGGCAGTTGGAGGTTCACCAGAAAACAAGAATCAAACACTCAGCTTTACAGATTTTTGGTTGGAATTGATTGATCAGGGATTAAAACCGAGTCTAGGGGAGTGAACTATTCGATTCAATTTGGTTAATTGTTTTGGAAAAACAATCAAACGGTTATTGATTTCATTACGAGTTAACTTGGTTTAATTGGATGATTAATTGGACATTAACAATCGATTGAACATCACCAACGGTTTGCAATCATCGAGATAATCGTTTTGATTTAATAAATTTACTGATCTAGAATGTTTTTAGTCGATTGGACTATGTGGGTTTATGCAATGAAACGGACGGTTATATAATCGGTTTAAACAAGTTTATTAGAGCGTAATAATGTAATCAAAATGGATCTTCGGTTCGAGTTTTGCACGAGGAACGTTTCCCCGGTTTTATTTCGAGTTAAAAGTAGCTAAATCGTAAAAATTAAGACTCGTCGGAAATTTATTACGGTTGCCGGAATCCTCTCGCCGGAAAAACGGGTGCAAAGTGGTGGGGCTGGGCTTTTATAAACATTTACACATCCGGTCCCTCATGTTATGGTTTGTCTTCAATTTACAATTAAAACTTTAATATAAATTTCATATTTGGCAGTTTTGGCACAAAGTTAAATAAAAATACTTATTTTAACTAACAAACTTAATCGAGTTATCTCGCAACGTTTGCAAACTTGACATTTTCATATATTTACTTTGCTCTTGATGTTAAATGGTTATTTATAGACTTTAATAGTATTTATCCTTAATAACCTTTATTAAATCTATTTTATAGACTTCCAAACATAAATAAATATTTTTGAAACTTATTTATTATAAAAAGAACATAATTAGTAAACGTTGTATAATAATTTTGTTGTTATTATTAAATACGGAAAATAGCATAAGGTCGGATTTTTTTTATCAATTTTAATAATGACGAAGCGTTACATTTTCAGAATTTAATTACGAATACAATAAAGGATAGATGACATCGGGTTCGAGTCGGGCATTCGGGTTCGGATTTGGGGCAGATATCACACCATCACCAAAACAAAATTCCAAAAAGGAATTTAGAAGATTCCCAAGGGGAACGATAGGATATGAAAATTTCTAAAATGGAATTCAAAAGAAGTCCCAAAGTGGACCAAATTCGAATAGAACCCATATTCCACATTGATTATGATTGTAAGTGACCAGCTGAATATGTACCCATCTGTCAGCTGGGTACATATTTTCCCACAGATACGAAATTCTACCAACGCAATCTGAACGTGCCGATTTACAGTCCCCAAAAATCCTCGAGTGCATATCCCATATCTTCAGCACATCACCAACAACTGGCAGATTTGGCAGTTTATCATTAAGAATCATCTGGATAAATCGAGGATACATCAACCACTTATCTCTCTTCGTAGCATGAATGTTCTCGAGCATGTAGTTGTAGATGCGCTTTGGAATTCTGCCCACGACAAAATAACATCATAGCACGAGCCCAATCCAGATTTAATCCATCAGTACCTCCTTTCCTATGATCCAAGCACATAATAAAGACGTGTGCAATATATCTCCATTCTTGGATCAAATAGGATTTTACAAACTCCATCTTCTTCTCCCCCGGCATAGGGCCCTCATAACCCGCAGTCCTAAAAGCCCCGTAAACTTCCTCTGCCGTCATACTAACCTCCTCTCTGACATCGTCCTCTAATCTCAAAATCCTTGCCACACGGCTTCGGTAAACTCTAAGTCAAACCCACTAACTTGGCACAAATCCTTGATGGTTGCACAGAAACATTCATCACCACTGTTCTCCAGAAATCTCTGATGTCAGCTCGTAGATGGTTGGTGAATGGGAGATAGCGTGATGAATATGTGAGGACTTCAACCATCTAATACAATCTTTGTAGCCACCCGCCTTTTTATGATTCTCGTCCAGTAAAGCACACATATTGTGCTTTCTTTCAAAAAATAATGTAGACATCGTGCCTGAAAAGTAAACGGAAATTGATCAGAAACGTGAAATTTTTGAAACAGTGTTTAGATTCGCTGGCATAAATAGATTCGCTGCACGGGCGAACCTGAGATTTGGCATCAGAACCTATAAATTCGCTGTCATGAACAATCAGTCATTTGGTCGAGCGAATGTATAGGTTCGCTAGAAACACTCGGGCGAATCTATTGTTGATGCACGGGCGGCATAACAGCATAGGTTCACTCGAAGTTTTGAACTTTCGTTCAGGTTCGCCAGACGAACACATAGGTTCGATGAAAACCCTAGTTTTTGAAAAACGGCTAAATCTCAGTCTAAAAACTGTAATCAAACAATCATAGCAACAATCAAGTAATGTAAGCATGAAACGAGGAAGATTTGATAGACATCAAAGCACATAAACAGTTGTTAAAACATTAACGCGGAATCATGATGGGTCGATTGGGTTAATCAGTGATTAAGAACAAGTTAAAGGCAAAAATTGATAGTAAACATGAGAGTAAAACATACCAGAGATGGTAAAACAAAAGCGGTTCAAAGGTAGTGAGTGTGGAGAGTGAGAATCGAACGTGCGATTTTTGAAAAAAAAATGAAACGGCTACAGTAATAGTGACAGCGAACTTGTGAAAGGTTTCGCTGACACCACATATATATACAGTCACAGGTTCACTGACAAAAAACACTAGCGAACTTCAGATTCGCCCGAGACCAAAGGTCAAGAGAAGACACGGCGTCGTGAAGAGGTTCCTGTCGTACCTGTAGGTTTGCTAGTAGATTCTCTGGGACTCAAAACAGGAAAAATTAAAATATTTTTGGTTTTTCTCAAATTTTAAATCCTTTGCAAATCCATGAAAACGCCCCACGATTTCAACGCTCCGAATATAAAAACATTAACCTGAATTTTAAAGATATAATGTAATAATAATAATAGAAAAAAAATAAGGTGAAAGAAACGGCTAGAATATAAAAACTAAAGAAGGATATATATTTTCATGACGTTTTTCGAGCAGAATCCGGAAAATCATAGATTGGCGGGATTGCAGATATGTTTGTCCATTTAAACCCATGCCTTAGTCCTTTCAACAGGAGATCAACAGCTTCTTTTATCATGTTTTTGGTTTGATTTAAGAAGCTCAGGCAACTTGGTCCCCACAGACATCTAGGTAAAAAGAACAAGTTCTGTCATCAGGATATATCTGAGCAATATGATTGACTTTGACTGAATTTCGAGGATCAAATCTTGAATATTGATCGATGCATTAGCTTCTTTTGACACTTGTGCAATTTTTGCATCTTTTTGTGAGTGGAGCTTGTCAGCAATGATTCTTTTGAACACATTGCGACTTATTATTTGGGAAACTCAAATAGTTTAGAGCTCCAGGTCTATACCGACGTATAACAGAGGAGATAAACATTTGAGCTTGCTCGGTGAATCTTCAGGTCAATACTTCCGTATAGCAGAGAAGATCCACCAACTCCAGATCAATACTTTCGTATAGCAGAGGAGTTAAGCACTATTGACTCAATACATTCTGAGGAGTTAACAAGTAACTCACTCAGAGGTTTTTCCGAAGAGCAACACTAGCAGCTTTTTATTTGTTTTGCTAACTAGAAACTCAATTCGGGGCTAGGGTGAGGGTGATTTGGGATGTTTAGGGAAATCAAAGCAAAGATTTGAAGCTCTCAACCCATTTTTGACAGAACCCGTAACTTTGTGCAATCCAATCATGTCAAGCGGATAATCCTTGTTGCCTAGTTCTTGAACGTTATGTTGGGCTGCACAATCGCTGTTTACTTTGTTTTCGGGCTGAGCCTATCTAACATATCCCAAACACAATACTTCTAACCTCCTTCAACGTCTCTTCAAGATCAATCAAAACGGGGATCCTGAAAATAGCAAAATTTGAAAAACTATAAGTAGTTAATCTTTAATATCTCCCCCAAAATTTCTATATTATAGCTATCTAATAAGAAATTTTTGTTTTTCACATTTTCTTAATATATATATACAAAATAAAAGAGAAAATAAAAGAAAATAAAATAAAAGTAAAGGAGCGAAGAAATGAGTGACCCACGGATTTTCAAGGAAGAAAAAGAAAAAGTTATTTACATATTTACAAAGCCAATTCACAAAGATAAAGGTTTTCAAAAAGATATCAGTCCCAGCATAGAGATCAGTTCATAAAAACGTGGTTTGTCAAAGGTTTTTGTGAAAAGATCAGCTTTTTGCTTTCGAGTTTCAATAGGAATAATATCAATGAACCCCTTTTCCTGTGCGTCTCTGATGGCGTGAATTCTTGTTTCGATGTGCTTGGTGCGAGTGTGATGAATAGGATTCTTGGCAATTCCAACAGCAGTTTCATTATCACAAAAGAGTGGCGTATGAAGAAAGTTGATGCCATAATCCATCATCTGATGTTGGATCCAGAGCACTTGGCAACAACAGCTTGAAGCAGCAATATATTCGGCTTCTCCTTTGGACAAAGAGACGGTTGTTTGTTTCTTGCTTTGCCAGGAAACAAGACATTCGCCAAGATATTGACATCCGCCAGTGACTGATTTTTGGTTTATCCTGCAACCAGCATGATCACTATCAGAAAAAGCATGTAAATCAAAGTTCCCACCTTTTGGGTACCAAAGTCCCAAACGAGAGGAACCCTTAAGGTAACGAAAAATGCGTTTAACAGCTTTCTCGTGTGATTCTTTTGGATTGGCCTGGAAACGAGCACAGTAGCACACATCAAATGTAATATCAGGTCGGCTGGCAGTCAGATACATGAGAGATCCGATCTTCGAGCGGTACCGTTGAGCATCCACAGGATTCCCATTATCATTAGAAGCAAGGCATGTTTGAGCGGTGAAGGGAATCAGTTCTGGAGAAGAATCATCCATGCCAAACTTTGTAAGAATCTCTTTGATATATTTCTCTTGGTGGATAAGAATTCCATCAGGATTTTGTTCCACTTGAAGCCCCAAGAAGAAACACATCTCCCCCATAATCGTCATTTCAAAGAGATCCATCATCACTTTTTCAAACTCTCTACACAGCCCCTCATTTGTTGAACCAAAGATTATATCATCAACATACACTTGAACAATCAGCAGCTCACCATTCACCTCCTTCTTGAACAATGTCATATCTATAGCCCCACGAGAGAAACCTTTGCTGAGAAGATACTGTGTCAGAGTTTCATTCCAGATACGTGGAGCTTGATGCAACCCATACAAGGATTTATCAAGCTTGTACACTTTTGAAGGAAAATCTGGATCCTCGAAACCCGGTGGTTGACATACGTAGATCTCCTCATCGATATCTCCATATAGAAATGCACATTTAACATCCATCTGATAGACTTTAAAGTTTTTGTTAGCAGCATGAGCAAGAAAGATTCTAATGGCTTCAAGGCGAGCGACTGGAGCAAAAACTTCAGTGTAGTCAGTCCCCTCCTCTTGAGCAAATCCTTGAACAACCAATCTCGCCTTGTTTCTGATAACAACACCGCGATCATCTGGCTTGTTTCGGAAAACCCACTTAGTGCCGATGGGACACTTATTAGGAGGAAGATCAACAAGTTCCCAAACTTTAAGCTTCCTAAATTGCTGCAGTTCCATTTGCATGGCATCAACCCAACTAGGATCTTCAAGTGCTTGTTTATAATTCTTCGGAACAACTTGAGATAGAAAGGCAGCATAGAGACACTCATTAATCAAACCACTCTAACTCCGAGTTCGCACACCATCAGTAATTGATCCTATGATATAATCATGAGGATGATTTTTCAAAGTTTTGAAGTCTGTGTTGAGGAGCAAAGGGTTGATTTAGGATGAGGATGTTTAATTAGATGGTTGTGAAGGTATATTTGAAGTTGGAGGAATTGTATTAGTGGTAGATGTTGGAATGGAAGTGGATGATGATGAAGTATCTACTGGAGAGATTTGAACGGTTAGAGGTGGTGGAGGTGGAGGAATGTCAAATGAAGTGGGAGGTAATTGTGTAGTTGAAGGTTGTGGTTGTGATTGTGTAGGTGGATGGTTAATAATAGAAACTGATGTGTGAGGAATGATGTCATCATCGTCAGAGTCAGGAAGATTGAATGATTTGAAAATAGTGGTGGAATCATAAAACCATGCAGGTTCACTGCCAATGCTTGTAGTGTTTGACTCTTGCCAGTCAACATAATAGGACTCTTGCACAATCCGCGTTCGCTTGTTGTAAACACGATACGCCTTTTGTGTGTTCGAGTATCCTACAAAGAAGCATTCATCCGAAACAGCACCAAACTTCGTTTTCTGATCTTGAGTATTCAACAGAGTACAAGAACATCCAAAGGGGCGTAGAAAATCGATCAACGGCTTAATCCCACGAAACAGCTGGTATGATGTCTTCATCTTTTCTTTGACAATCAGTACCCGATTCAGAACATAAGCTGCACAATTGACTGCCTCTGCCCAGAAAATAATCGGAAGCTTTGACTCAATCAGCATAGTTCTAGCAGCCTCCACAAGAGTTCGATTCTTCCTTTCAGCAAGACCGATTTGTTGTGGCGTTCGTGCGGCGCTAAACTGTCTGAGAATACCCCGTTGTTCACAAAAAGAATTGAAAATATGGTTTCTGAATTCAGTTCCGTTGTCGCTTCTAATGGCTTGAACTTTCCGCTTTCCAAGAACCTCGATTTGGGGAATCATCTTCATTAGCTCTTCAGCAGTCTCACTCTTGTTTGCCAGGAATCTCACCCAGGTGTACCTAGAGTAATCATCTATGACAACCAAGCAATAAGATTTCTTAGAAATAGATTTGACACTTATTGGACCAAATAAATCAGTATGTAACAATTCGAGGGGTTCTGAGATTGAATTTTCAATTTTAAGTTTATGTGGCTTTTTGTGCTGCTTTCCTTTAGCACAAGCCATGCATTTCTCAACCACAAAAAAATCCTTAAGTGGTAAACCCCTAACCAAATTGTTCTTAACCAATTTATTTAGAATTTTAAAATTAATGTGCCCTAAACGTCTATGCCATTGAAAAGATTCAAAAGATGAAGCTTTAGATAGGAGACATGTCACGGTGGAAGTTGATTCTTTTGATCCCATATTCAGCATATATGTATCATTTCGTCTTGGAGCTCGCATGATCACCAATTCTTCAGGAATAGAAAACTCTGGCTTCAAGAACAAACATTCATTTGGAAGAAACAACATTGGGATATTCTTATCACAGATTTGTGATACACTGAGAAGATTGAATGCCAGTTCAGGAACATAGTTGACGTCTTCCAAAGTTAGGGAACCATTCGAGACTTCTCCTTGACCAATCATTTTACCACCTCTCTTGTCTCCCGCAAAAGCAACGTATCCACCATCGATAATCCGATAGTTAGTCAGCAGGTCCTTCAACCCAGTCATATGTCTGGAACATCCGCTGTCAATATGCCAATGACTATTTACAACAGCACTTGCATGTTCCTGACATTTATTTAAATATAGAAGTTAGACTTTTGAAATTGGCACCCAAGCCTTTGTGTACTTGGGCCGTGGAACAGAAGAAGAATTACAAAAGAAATTATTTACAAACGTGTTTAATCTTTTTCCAAAAGATTTTTGCTTTGAACTGTTTGTGACTAACTTAGGGCATTGCTTAACAGTATGATCAATATTTCCACATTTAAAGCAATGAGATTTCAAACCCACTTTGGAAACTTTATCAACAAGAACTTTATCCATTTCAATTTCCTCATCACATTCAGACAATTGAGAATTGCAATCACTGTAAGAGTCATAAGGCTCTTTTGATTTACCTGATGTGACTTTTACCTTTTCAGATTCAGATTTAGGTTTATCAATGTGATTCATGGATGCGAAAGATGATTCCTTTTCTTTAGGTTTTGATATCCTCACATGTGTGAAAGATGGAATTTGATGAGTAAAGAACTTTTGAAAGCAATTTGTTTTGGTTTGACTTTCAGAGACATGACCTGAAAGTTCATCTTTGTCATTCACACACTTATTTTCAATCACATCATCATTCAACACATTAGAATTTGAAGTAGTGCACCCTAAATTACTATTAAAAATAAAATTGTCTGAATGTAACACATTACTAGAAACAGAATTAATTAATCTAATGTCTTCAACAGACTTCTTGGAATCAGAATTAGAACAATCATTACTGCTAGAACAACCAAGCCCAGTACTCCCACCATAAGAGTAATCCTCTCTAACCTCTTTAAGATTTACTCCACTTAAACCTGCAATAGAGCTGTTAGCATCATTCTGTATAATCTCTTGTATCAACTCATTCGAAGGATGAGGAATAGGTGTTGGAGAGTAACAGAAGGTACTAGGTGGGGGATATGCATATGTTTCATTGGTAATACCCAAACCTGTCTTAACTCTGCCCCCCATTGTTTCTTGCAGAGTTCCTCCCTTTTCATACTAGATATTGTCCATTGTTCCAATTTGTTTTTAAGTTTTCTGGTCTCAAATTCAGCAAGAGTAACTTGCTCAGTTAAGTAATTTATTTCACAATTCTTTTCCAAAAGAGATCTTTTCAAATGTTCATTTTCTTTCAAAGCTTCTCTTAATTTGATAAAATATTTTGATTCACTCACTTTAAGCTCTTTGTTAGTTTTCTTTAATTCGTTTTCATTTGACATTAACAATTTATTAGCTTTGTATATGCCAATTAAACGAATTTTGCATGCAAATGAACACATATCTTCAATAACTTCATAAGGAAGACCAATTACCAGTTTTTCTACAGCAAGGGCACGATCGCACTGACAGTAAGGAGTGTTCCTCTTGAATTCATTCACAGCATCAAGCCTCGCCTTCTCAATTATGGCTTCCAAGTTAAGCTTTGACTCTTCATCATTCTTCATCTCATTTACTGCAGCTTCACATACCAATCCCGAGTGATTCAGATGCCCTTGAACAATAGCATCTGACTGATCTTCATCATAATTTCCATCATTTTCACCATAAAATTCTTTGAAAGGATCAAAGTAATTTATATAGTTATCATCATTCTCAACAATCTCAGCAACCAAGGCATGATTAATTTCTTCCTTTGTTTCTTCAATTTCCGCACTTCAATCAAAATTGGTGAGCAGTGCAGTTTCATTCCTTGGTTTCACTTCCTCAAGTCGTTCTTGAATAGGGGTAGTTCTTGAATTTCCAGAATTCACGGGTTCAGTAACAATTGGTAAAGGACATTCCCTTTTGAAGTGACCCAATTGTTTGCAGTTGTAACATCTCAGTTTTCCTTTGTCATACCCGAGCTTGTTGTTCTGTCCCTGATTCCCAAAACTTCTTCTACCTGTTCTTTCCATAAACCGTCTAGCACGAAGGGTAAGCATGGCCATTTGCCATTGAATGTCGGTTTCTTCAAGATCATCAGGATCCACCTGATACATATCCTCAACAGTCATCCCCTTTCCCTTTAATTCATGATAGTCACTATGTATAGGTTGGACTCACCGGCTTGTCGGTGTTACTTTTGTTTGTATTTGTTTAACTTGTAATTGTAATTGTACTAGCGAACCTACGGGCGAATCTATAGATTCGCCCGGAGGTCTAGTTTAGTCGTAGTCTATAGATCAGTTTTGTCGTCGGGCGAACCTGTTTGTGCCCGGCGAAGCTATAGTTCGCTAGATAGATTCGCGGATAAGCCCAGCGAATCTATCAGCGAATCTGTAGCTGATCTATATATAGATTAGTTTGATTAGGGTTGATCTTGCTTGAAACATAGCCTAGAATTGGGAGGTTACACATGTAAACAAAATCACAGCAATTCTATTGTGTTTGTGTTGATTAGAGGTGCTAGGAGCATATATCCTTCATCTATGTAGCATATTTACCTCATTTGTGTGTTAGATCTTGTTATTGGGTTGTTTGGACAATATACACTTTCTCCTTCAAGTCTTGGTTATTTTTGTGTTAAACAAGTCAACATAGCACTGAAATCACGATCATTATGGACCAACAATATGGTATCAGAGCCTTAGTGCTCTTGATTGTTTGATTCAAGTGATTTTTGTGTTGATTTTGGGGTTTTTGTGTCAAAACACTCTTGACTCATTTCGGGGCTGTTTGTTGTGTTTTTGAACTGGAATTTGCTTGGGGTTTGTCGTTTTTGGTTATAGGAAGCTATTGAAACAAACGGATCTTAATTTGGTTGAGTTTTGAGGCTGTTCTGGTTGATTTTGGACTGAAACTGTGTCGTTCGTAACCCAGCGAAACTGCATGTTCATCCAGCGAACCTAGACTAAATTTGTGATTCGGAAATTTCAAACTGTTGTCAGCGAATCTACACAGATTTTGAACGAAAGTTCACCTGATTGGCTCATTGTGCAAGCGAACTTGCTGCCAATCTCATTTGGGCTCAAGTCTTCGTTCTGCACAAGCGAACCTGTCGGGCGAATCTATTTCTGCGGCCGAGCGAATCTATTGCTGCCGAGCGAATCTGTTGCTGCTGCTGAGTGAACCTATTTGGGCGAACCTAGCGTAAAGGGCCGGATCTTTATAAGTTTTATTTTTGGGCCAAAATTTGAAAGGAATGTGACCGGCGAGGAGCATACAGAAAATATTCCGGAGGAAACGAATGTTATTTATATGCCTGATACTTATGTCGCCGATGCTGAGTCAAGTAAAGACGAAGAGGCCGGATCTGAAGACATTACCAATCAATTGGCCGGTATCAAATCATGGGCAGGAGCTTTCATTGAATATTTTAAAGCCAAAGAAGACGGAGCTTATAAAGAGAAGACTTCCCCGGGTGAGGTCCAACCTAGGGGGAGTATTGATAGTCACTATGTATAGGTTGGACTCACCGGCTTGTCGGTGTTACTTTTGTTTGTATTTGTTTAACTTGTAATTGTAATTGTACTAGCGAACCTACGGGCGAATCTATAGATTCGCCCGGAGGTCTAGTTTAGTCGTAGTCTATAGATCAGTTTTGTCGTCGGGCGAACCTGTTTGTGCCCGGCGAAGCTATAG
This sequence comes from Tagetes erecta, assembly GCA_030867185.1. Lineage (NCBI taxonomy): Eukaryota > Viridiplantae > Streptophyta > Magnoliopsida > Asterales > Asteraceae > Tagetes > Tagetes erecta. The sequence goes on from CM061488.1 coordinate 57,610,053, forward strand.
TTCGCTAGATAGATTCGCGGATAAGCCCAGCGAATCTATCAGCGAATCTGTAGCTGATCTATATATAGATTAGTTTGATTAGGGTTGAGCTTGCTTGAAACATAGCCTAGAATTGGGAGGTTACACATGTAAACAAAATCACAGCAATTCTATTGTGTTTGTGTTGATTAGAGGTGCTAGGAGCATATATCCTTCATCTATGTAGCATATTTACCTCATTTGTGTGTTAGATCTTGTTATTGGGTTGTTTGGACAATATACACTTTCTCCTTCAAGTCTTGGTTATTTTTGTGTTAAACAAGTCAACATAGCACTGAAATCACGATCATTATGGACCAACAGTTATAAACAAGCTGAAGTCATTTGATCTTGATGTGAAGAGAAGAGAATACAATCAGTCTATGATGGTTCCAAATATCCCTCCTCAGAATGCTGCACTTATTACATCCGCTGCAAACTCTTCTATCTATGGTGCTGCTTCTGGAGGATCATCAAGTCTTGGGTCTGTTAAATCTGTTGGTGCATCTACAAGTGTTGGTTCTGGTTCAAATGCATCTGTCACCACTCAGATTCCATCTGACACTATGGCTTTATTTGGAATGTTTGTTCATAGCTATGAAGCTCTTGTTGCTGGTGAATTAAAAGGAAAGGGTATGACTGTTGAGGATATGTATCAGGTGGATCCTGATGATGTTGAAGAAACCGATATCCAATGGCAAATGGCCATGCTTACTCTTCGTGCTAGACGGTTTATGGAAAGAACACGTCGAATAAGTTTTGGAAATCAGGGTCAGAACAACAAGCTCGGGTATGACAAAGGGAAGTTGAGATGCTACAACTGCAAGCAATTGGGTCACTTCAAGAGGGAATGTCCTTTACCAATTGTTACTGAACCTGTAAATTCTGGAAATCCTAGAACTGTTACAATTCAGGACAGAGCCGAGGAAGTTAAGCCGAGAAAAAGAAACTGCATTGATCACCAACTTTGATTGGAGTGCATAAATTGAAGAAGCAAAAGAAGAAATTAACCATGCTTTGGTCGCAAAGATTGTTGATACTGAGATTGTTGAAGAAGTTGCTCTTGCTGATAATGACTATATTAATTGCTTTGATCCCTTCAAAGAATTTTATGGTGAAAATGGAGAGAACTCTGATGAAACTGCTGAGTCAAAGTATGAGGTTGATGAAGAAAAAGAGAAAGATGATGAAGGGAACGTGGAAGAAGTTGATGAAGATCAGTCAGATGTTATTGTTCAAGGGCATCTGGATCATGAAAAGATGAATCATTCGGGGTTAGTATGTGAAACTGCTGTTAATGAGATGAAGAACGATGAAGAGTCAAAGCTAAACTTGGAAGCCATGATCGAGAAAGCAAGACTTGATGCTGTGGATGAGTTCAAGAGGAGCACTCCCTATTGCTAGTGTGATCGTGCTCTCGCTGCCGAAAAACTGGTAATTGGTCTTCCTTACGGTGTTATTGAGGACATCTGTTCATCCGCATGCAAAATTCGTTTAATCAGCATTTATAAGGCAAATAAATTGTTAATGACAAATGAAAACGAATTGAAGAAAATTAACAAAGAGCTAAAAGAGAACGAATCAAAATTTTTTGTTAAATTGAGAGAGGCTTTAAAAGAAAACGAACATTTGAAAAGATCTCTTTTAGAAAAGAATTGTGAGATAAACTATTTAACTGAGCAAGTCACTCTTGCTGAATTTGAGACCAGAAAAGTTAAAAATAAACTGGAACAATGGACAATTTCCGGTATGAAAAGGGAGGAACTTTGTAAGAAACAACGGGGGGCCAGAGTTAAGACAGGGTTATAACAACAATGATGCATATGCATATCCCCCACCTAGTACCTTCTGTTATTCTCCAACTCCAATTCCTCATCCTTCGAATGAGTTGATACAAGAGATTATACAGAATGATACTAACAGCTCTATTGCAGGTTTAAGTGGAGTAAATCTTAAAGAGGTTAGAGAGGATTATGCTTATGGTGGGAGTACTGGCCTTGGTTGTTCTAGCAGTTCTGGTTGTTCTAATTCTGATTCCAAGAAGTCTGTTGAAGACATTAGACTAATTAATTTTATTCCTAGTAATGTGTTATATTCAGACAATTTTATTTGTAATAGTAATTTAGGGTGCTCTACTTCAAACATTAATCTGTTGAATGATGATGTGATTGAAAATGTTTGTGTTAATAACAAAGATGAACTTTCAGGTCATGTCTCTGAAAGTCAAACCAAAACAATTTGTTTTCAAAAGTTCTTTTCTCATCAAATTCCATCTTTCACACCTGTGAGGATTTCAAAACCTAAAGAAAAGGAATCATCTTTCTCATCCATGAATCACATTGATAAATCTGAATCTGAAAAGGTAAAAGTCACAGCAGGTAAATCAAAAGAGCCTTATGACTCTTACAGTGATTGCAATTCTCAATTATCTGATTGTGATGAAGAAATCGTAATAGATAAAATTCTTGTTGCTAAAGATTCCAAAGTAGGTTTGAAATCTCATTGCTTTAAATGTGGAAATGTTGATCATACTGTTAAGCAATGCCCTGAGTTAGTCAAAAACAGTTCTAGGCAGAAATCTTTTGGAAAGAGATTGAATACGTTTGTAAATAATATTTTCTGTCAAACTTCTTCTTTTGAATCTTTTCAATGGCATAGACGTTTAGGGCACATTAATTTTAAAATACTAAATAAATTGGTTAAGAACAATTTGGTCAGGGGTTTACCACTTAAAGATTTTTCTATGGTTGAGAAATGCATGGCTTGTGCTAAAGGAAAGCAGCACAAAAAGCCACATAAACTTAAAATTGAAAATTCTATCTCACAACCCCTCGAATTGTTACATACTGATTTATTTAGTCCAATAAGTGTCAAATCTATTGCTAAGAAATCTTACTGCTTGGTTGTCACAGATGATTACTCTAGGTACACCTGGGTGAGATTCCTGGCAAACAAGAGTGAGACTGCTGAAGAACTAATGAAGTTGATTCCTCAAATCGAGGTTCTTGGAAAGCGAAAGGTTCAAGCCATCAGAAGCGACAATGGAACTGAATTCAGAAACCATATCTTCAATTCTTTCTGTGAACAGAGGGGTATTCTTAGACAGTTTAGCGCCGCACGAACGCCACAACAAAATGGTCTTGCTGAAAGGAAGAATCGAACTCTTGTGGAGGCTGCTAGAACTATGCTGATTGAGTCAAAGCTTCCAATTATCTTCTGGGCTGAGGCAGTTAATTGTGCTGCTTATGTTCTGAATCGAGTACTGATTGTCAAAGACAAGATGAAGACATCATACCAGCTGTTTCGTGGGATTAAGCCGCTGATCGATTTTCTGCGCCCCTTTGGATGTTCTTGCACTCTATTGAATACCCAAGATCAGAAAACGAAGTTTGGTGCTGTTTCAGATAAATGCTTCTTTGTAGGATACTCGAACACACAAAAAGCGTATCGTGTTTACAACAAGCGAACGCGGATTGTGCAAGAGTCCTATTATGTTGACTGGCAAGAGTCGAATTCTACAAGCATTGGCTATGAACCTGCATGGTTTTACGATTCCACCACTGTTTTCAAATCATTCAATCTTCCTAACTCTGATGATGATGACATCATTCCTCACACACCTGTTACAATCATTAACCTTCCATCTCAACCACCACAACCTTCGATCACACAATTACCTCCTATTTCATTTGACATTCCTCCACCTCCACCACCTCAAACCGTTCCAATTCCTCCATTAGATATTCCATCATCATCCACTTCCATTCCAACCTCTTCCACTAATACAATTCCTCCAACTTCAAATGTGCCTTCACAACCATCTAACCAAACATCCTCATCCCAAACCAACCCTTTGCTTCTCAACACAAATTTCAAAACTTTGCTTTATCATCCTCATGATTATATCATAGGATCAATTACTAATGGTGTGCAAACTCGGAGTCAGAGTGGTTTGATTAATGAGTGTCTCTATGCTGATTTCCTATCTCATGTTGTTCCGAAGAATTACAAACAAGCACTTGAAGATCCTAGTTGGGTTGATGCCATGCAAATGGAATTCCAACAATTTAGGAAGCTTAAAGTTTGGGAACTTGTTGATCTTCCTCCTAATAAGTGCCCCATCGGCACTAAGTGGGTCTTCCGAAACAAGCCAGATGATCGCGGTGTTGTTATCAGAAACAAGGCGAGATTGGTTGTCCAAGGATTTGCTCAAGAGGATGGGATTGACTACACTGAAGTTTTTGCTCCAGTCGCTCGCCTTGAAGCGATAAGAATCTTTCTTGCTCATGCTGCTAACAAAGACTTTAAAGTCTATCAGATGGACGTTAAATGTGCATTTCTATATGGAGATATCGATGAGGAGATCTACGTATGTCAACCACCGGGTTTCGAGGATCCAGATTTTCTTTCAAAGGTGTACAAGCTTGATAAATCCTTGTATGGGTTGCATCAAGCTCCACGTATCTGGTATGAAACTCTGACACAGTATCTTCTCAGCAAAGGTTTCTCTCGTGGGACTATAGATATGACATTGTTCAAGAAGGAGGTGAATGGTGAGCTGCTGATTGTTCAAGTATATGTTGATGATATAATCTTCGGTTCGACAAATGAGGGGCTGTGTAGAGAGTTTGAAAAAGTGATGATGGATCGTTTTGAAATGACAATTATGGGGGAGATGTGTTTCTTCTTGGGGCTGCAAGTGGAACAATAGCCTGATGGAATTCTTATCCACCAAGAGAAATATATCAAAGAAATTCTCACAAAGTTTGGCATGGATGATTCTTCTCCTGAACTGATTCCCTTCACCGCTCAAACATGCCTTACTTCTGATGATAATGGGAATCCTGTGGATGCTCATCGGTACCGCTCGATGATCGGATCTCTCATGTATCTGACAGCTAGCCGACCTGATATTACATTTGCTGTGTGCTATTGTGCTCGCTTCCAGGACAATCCAAAGGAATCACATGAGAAAGCTGTTAAACGCATTTTACGTTACCTTAAGGGTTCCTCTCGTTTGGGACTTTGGTACCCAAAAGGTGGGAACTTTGATTTACATGCTTTTTCTGATAGTGATCATGCTGGTTGCAGGATAAACAGAAAATCAGTCACTGAAAGATGTCAATATCTTGGCGAATGTCTTGTTTCCTGGCCAAGCAAGAAGCAAACAACCGTCTCCCTGTCCACAGGAGAAGCCGAATACATTGCTGCTGTTGCCAAGTGCTCTGGATCCAGCATCAGATGATGGATTACGGCATCAACTTTCTTCATACACCACTCTTTTGTGATAATGAAGCTGCTGTTGGAATTGCCAAGAATCCTATTCATCACACACGCACCAAGCACATCGAAACAAGAATTCACTCCATCCGAGACGCTCAGGAAAAGGGGTTCATTGATATTATTCCTATTGAAACTCGAAAGCAAAAAGCTGATCTTTTCAAAAAAACTTTTGACAAACCACGTTTTTATGAACTGATGTCTATGCTGGGATTGATATATTTTTGAAAAACCTTTTTGCCTAAGAAAAATGGATTTGTAAATATGTATATACCTTTTTCTTTTTCTTCCTTGAGAATCCGTGGGTCACACATTTCTTCGCTCTTTCAATTTTTTTTATTTCACTTCTTTTCTCTTCTTTATTATGTTTATATATATATAAGAAAATCCAAAAAACAAAAATTTCTTATTAGATAGCTTTTATATAGAAATTTTGGGGGAGATATTAAAGATTAACTAATTATAGTTTTTCAAATTTAGCTATTTCAGGATCCCAGTTTTTGAAATGATGTTGAAGAGACGTTATGTTAGATAGGCTCAGCCCGAAAAACAAAGTAAACAGTGATTGTGCAGCCAAACATAACGTTCAAGAACTCGGCAATAAGGATTATCTCCTTGACATGTTTGAATTGCACAAAGATATGGGTTCTGTCAAAAATGGTTGAGAGCGTCAAATCTTTGCATTGATTTCCCTAAAAATCCCAAATCACCCTCACCCTAGCCCTGAATCGAGTTTCTAGTTAGCAAAAGTTAGCAAAACAAAATAAAAAGCTTCTAGTGTTACTCTTCAGAAAAACCTCTGAGTGAGTTACTTGTTAACTCCTCAGAATGTATTGAGTCAAAGTGCTTAACTCCTCTGCTATACGGAAGTATTGACCTGGAGTTGGTGGATCTTCTCTGCTATACGGAAGTATTGACCTGAAGATTCGCCGAGCATGCTCAAATGATTATCTCCTCTGTTATAGGTCGGTATAGACTTGGAGCTCTAATCAGTTGAGTTTCCCAAATAATAAGTCGCAATGTGTTCAAAAGAATCATTGTTGACAAGCTCCACTCACAAAAAGATGCAAAAATTGCACAAATGTCAAAAGAAGTTCATGTATCGATCAATATTCAAGATTTGATCCAAGAAATTCAAGCAAAGTCAATCATATTGCTCAAATAAACCCTGATGACAGAACTTGTTCTTTTTACCTAGATGTCTGTGGGGACCGAGTTGCCTGAGCTTCTTCAATCAAACCAAAACATGATAAATGAAGCTGCTGATCTCTTGTTGAAAGGACTAAGTCATGGGTTTAAATGGACAAACATATCTGCAATCCCTTCAATCTATGATTCTCCGGATTCTGCTCGTAAAATGTCATGAATAATATATATATATATATATCCTTCTTTAGTTTTAAATTCTAGCTTTTCTTTCCTTTTAGTTTTCTTTTTATGTCTTTAATTTTCATTTAATGCTTTTATTTTCGGAGCGTTGAAATCGTGGGGCGTTTTCATGGATTTGCAAAGGATTTGAAATTTGAGAAAAACCAAAAATATTTTAATTTTTTTGTTTTGTGTCCCAGCGAACCTACTAGCGAATATACAGGTTCGCCCGGAACTTTTTCTTGTCACCGTGTCCGCTCTTGACCTTTGGTACCGGGCGAATCTGAAGTTCGCTAGTTTACATGTCAGCGAACCTGTGACTGTATATATTTGTGTTGTCGGCGAAACCATTTCATTCATTCGCTGTCACTGTTACTGTGCTGTCGTTTTTCAAAAACTTCTCAAGTTCGAACCTTACTCAACGCATTTCACTATCTTTGAACCGCTTTAAATCATTTCGGTATGTAAATACTTTCATCTCAATCCATATTTCGTGTGCTAATCGTGCTTTAATCATCCTAATTCATTCGACCCGCTTTGATTCTGTGTTGATGCTTAAAAAAATTGTTATGTGCTTTACTGTTTAACAAAGATGTGCTCGTTTCATGATTATATTGCTTGATTGTTGCTTTGATTGTATGTTTTTGGTTTGTCGACTGTGATTTGGGCGTTTTTCAAAAACTAGGGTTCCAGCGAACCTATGTGTTCGTCTGGCGAACCTGAACGAAAGTTCAAAACATCCGAGCGAATCTATGCCGACATGCTGCCCGCACATCAACATAGATTCGCCCGACTGTTTCTAGCGAACCTATATATTCGCTCGACCATTATGTCAGGTTTTTCATGTCAGCGAATTTATAGGTTCTGGTGCTAAATCTCAGGTTCGCCCTTGCAGCGAACCTATTTCTTTCAGCGAAACTATACACTGTTTCACAATTTCACGTTTCTGATCAACTTCCGTTTGTGTTTCAGGCATGATGTCTACGTTTTTTTTCGAAAAGAAGCACAACATGTGTGCTTTGCTGGACGAGAATCACGAGAAGGCAGTTGGATATAAAGATTGTATCAGATGGTTAAAATCTTCTCACATTCATCACGCTATTTCTCACTCACCGACCATCTACGAGCTACATATCAGAGACTTTTGGAGGACAACCGTGATGAACGTCTCTGTACAACCATCACGTATATGTGCTAAGGTCAATGGGTTTGATTTAGAGTTTACCGAAGCCGATGTGGCAAGGGTATTAAGGTTAGAGGACGATGTCGGAGATGAGGTTAACATGACTGCTGAGGAGGTTTATGGGGCATTTAGGACTGCGGGTTATGAGGGTCCTATACCGGGGGAGAAAAGATGGAATTTGTTAAATCCTATCTGATCAAGGAATGGAGGTACATCGCACATGTGTTCATTATGTGCCTTGATCATAGGAAAGGTGGTACTGATGGATTGAATCTGGATTGGGCTCGTGCTATGATGTTATTTTGTCGAGGGCAGAAGGCTAACCTCGCAAAGCTGATCTACAACTACATGCTCGAGAACATTCATGCTACAAAGGGGAACAAGTGGTTGATGTATCCTAGATTCGTGCAGATGATTCTGAATGACAAGCTGCCTAATCTGCCCGTTATTGGTGATGTGCTGAACATCTGGTCCATGCATTCAAGAATCTTTGGTGACTGCAAATCAGTGAGATCAGACTGTGTTGGTAGAGTATCTTACTTGTGGGAAATTATGTACCCTGCTGATAGATGGGTACATATACAGAGGTTGGCAGAAATTGAAAGAAAAAGGGGCGGTGAAAATATTGAGGTAGTTGAGAAAAATGTGAGAAAGCGAAAACCGTATGCGAAAGACAAGGATTATACTTTAGATCAAGAAATTGATGAGATTCAAGCTGAAATTGATGCGGGTAGGGAGAAAAGGACCAAGAGAAAATCTGATGCACCTGCTGAAGCTGTGAAGAAAGCTAAACATGATGTTTCGGGTACATCTGCTGGGTCTGTTAGTGGGTTAAAGGCTGAATTGGAAGATCTGAAGGTAAAATATAATGATCTGGAGAAAATAGACAAAGAAATGGGTGATGTGATAAAGGGAACGGCCAGAATGATTAAGGATCAGCAATGTTTATTGGTTCGAGTGTTCAAGGAGCTGAACAGTTTAAAGGAAAAGGACGGGTTGTTTCCAGCAATGTCTGAACAGGAACTGACAAATTTAACGAATGCTGCAACGCATCCGTTATAGGAAGCTTTTGATGAGGATATGGGAATCGATTTAGATGAATTTACTGGGCCAGAGGTTGTTGCAGACATAGACAGTGAGGAGGATTTGGAGGATGAACCTGAAAGGTATAAAGTCGAAGAGAAAGGTGTGTCATATCAGTTTGATCATATTGAATTGGACAAATCAGAGTGGTTTAAGAAAGATGAAGAAGTTGTTCCAGAAGTGCCTATCTTTCAACATCTCGACGAGCCAAACACTTCACAGCTAGATAGGCAAGTGATCGTGTGGAAATACAACTCTCTTATTGATGCATACATGATTAAACGTAGGGGTGATGATATCAGTTACATCAAAAATAGGAAGCATTTCGCCACACTGCCGAGATGGGATTTGCGTAGATTGGCTGAACTTCCTCTATTAGGAAAGGAGGACAGTGGGAGAGCTTGTGCGTTTGAAGTGTCTATCAGGAAGGCAGCTGAGAATGATTTTATTGATTTTGGGTATCAAAAGTCGAAGAGGATGAGGCAAAAGAAGGACAAACATTGGGTTTCATGGAAGGGTAAGATTGTATTAAAGATTGAAGCTCCAAAGATTATGACTCGGGTCAGAGTTCCTGATACACAGCCTCACCGAGACTGCAAGATTTTCAGAAGTGGTTCTATGATAATGGCACGGGAGAAGCTGTTATCAGATTAAAAGGGGAAGATCTTCTGGAGATTCGTTTGTTTGACCCTATGGAGATCTTCTCCTTCTGCGATGAGGATTTGAAGATATTGTGTGAGAATAGTATAAAGCACGGGGCTGGAGACGATACGAGGGCTGAAGCGAAATTTTCGTGAAAGTCGCTAACAAAGGCCGAGGTGTACGTGCTGAGCTTAAGAAGGTAAATGAAAGGTTGAGGATGACAGACGAACAGAGAATGGACATGGATGACCTTTCGAGATAAATCGATTGAGAAGAGATTTGAGAACCCGAGTGTGATTGAATTGGATGTGACCGGTGTGGAGCAGACTGAAGAAGTACAGGCGGAAACCATTGTTCTTGATGTGCCTGATACAGTTGACACCGAAGCTGAGTTAGTTGAGTCGTTTTTGGTATTTAGTGACGATGATGAGGCCGAATCTGAAGATGTGACAAATCCATTGGCCGGGATTGAATCGAGGGCCAGAGCGTTTATCGAGCAACTTTGAAGCCGAAAAAGACGGAGCTAAAACAGAAGACTTCCCCGGGTGAGGTCCAACCTAGGGGGAGTATTGATAGTCATGTATAGGTTGGACTCACCGGCATGTCGGTGTTATATCTTTTGTTTTGTACATTGTAGTTTCTGTCTAGCGAACCTACGTATAGATTCGCCCGGAAGCATAGAATAGTTTTGCTTATTGTTTAGTTTTGTCGACCGGGTGAACCTATTGTGCCCGGCGAAGCTATAGTTTGCTTGATAGATTCGCTGACAGCGAATCTATCAGCGAATCTATAGCTGAACTATATATTGTAATGTTTTCTCATTGCAATACAACTTTGGCATATTTTATCAAACCCTAAATTGTGTGTGTGACGGCTGGAAGTGCTAGGAGCATATTTTCATTATCATTGTAGCTTGATTTCTTCTGGTTGTATTCATTTGATCTTGTTATTGGTTGTTTAATGTGTTTGGACTATAAAACTTTGAATCTTAGTGTGTTTGTTTTCTTACAAATCATTATAGCACTGAAATCTTGATCAAGATGGACCAACAGGTTATTGTTATTGCAAGGAGTTATTTGTTATATCTTTGTTGCATTATTCCAATTCATCACATCTAATCATTCTTCTAAGTCAAATACTTAATGGTGTTATGGTTTACTTTGCTTTTGATCAATTTTCATAATCATTTGTTACTAGATCTAGTGGTAACAAAGTGTTTGTGATCAAATATATATCAACATAGCACATATTATCGATTATCAGGACCAACAGCTGATTATCAAAGTCCAAAATCTTAAGTGTTCTATACTGTGTAAATATTTTATGTCTTTTGTAGGTTTCAGGTTTGTATGGAAAGAAACTGAAGAAGGACGTTGATTTGTGAAACGATATGTCAATAGGCTCAGCTCAAATACAAGTAAACGACAATTCTGAGATCAAACTAAATTCAAAAGAGCTCGGTGATAAGGATCACTTTCATGGACATTTAGCCTGCACAAAGTAATAAGTTTTGACAAAAAAGGGCTGAGAGTATTTGATTCTTGCTTGATTTTTTTCCAAATCCAAACCCTTGAGCCTTCAGAATTTATTCTCGTGCTTATCTCCTCTACTATGCGGAAGCATTGACCTGGAGTGATGATCTTCTCTGTTATATGTAAATATAGACCTGAAGCTCTCATCAGCACGCTCAGATGATCATCTCCTCTGTTATATGTAAATATAGACCTGGAGCGCTTATCATCTGCAACCCACAATGCTAAGCTCACATCGTTTCTACATCAAGATCGTTGTTTAACGCTTCAAAAGATTACGCTCACAACATTTCTACAACAAGATCGTTGTTGGTGCCGAAATCCCTACTCCAAATCACTACCAAATATTACATTCACAATGATTATTAATTGATCATTGTCTATGTCAAAACAAGTTACTTTGCCGAATATCTGTGGAAACCAAGTCGCCCGAGTTTCTTCAAATCGAACCAAAAATACATGATAAGATCGTCACAGGTTGTTTGTTGAAAGGAATAAGGTATGGGTTTAAATGTACAAACATATTGACAATATAGTCAAGTCTATGTTCTTCCGGATGCTCGCTCGAAACACATTATCTGATTTTCTTCATAAAAATTTTGTTTATTATCCTTATTTTTGGGTTCTTGAGTCTTGTCGGACTCGTCCTCTCATTTTTGAATTTTTTATTTTTCTTAAAAAAAAAATCTTGTTCGTTAGATTTTATTAGTTTAAAAAAAATCCAAAAAGATTTTCATTTCAAATTATTTTCAAGTATTCCATATTATGCTATTAAAATGTTATCATTTTCACATGCATTCCACAGGAAATTGCACACACAAACGGACACGGGCTCGCTTGTCTTCATACACAAATAAATACGGGTTAATTTTTGTTAAATGAAATGATCTAATGAGAAGTCTCGAGATTTTGTTTGTGATTGTGTTACAGATATTTGCTACAAAAGATGGTCGATCATCAGTTAAACATAGCACCTGACCAGAGAACCTATTCCTCAAAGTTTGTAGAAGATACCGAGCTAGGAATCCTCCTCCTACATCTTCTAAAGCATTGAAGAAAAGATTATTGGAAAGCAAATCTAGATTTTACCAAAGGATGCACGCAAAATGGGGGAGCACATTAAATGCGGGAGCTTGTGAGATAAAAGATATTCAGCAACAAAATTTGGCAACCATCAGTCTTGGGGGAGTTTTGTTGGATCTAAAATTAAGACTGAAGTTTACCAAATTGAAGATCCAACAGTATTGACTTATTGTGGGTGCTGAACATGATGCAAGACGTTGATAATAATAGACTATAGGGAGTATTGTTGGACCTGAAGTTTAGTCTAATATTATCAACACAGTCAAAGTTAACAAAAGTCAACATCAACGGTCAATGTCAACACAAAAGTCAACACGACACGTTCGGGACGAAGATTAGAGACAAGACGTTGAAGACGTAAAAGATTACGGGTTTAATAGTTAATAAAAATATTTTGTGTCAACAAAATATATTTAATTAATTTTAGTCTTTTATGAGTTTTAATAGTATATTCTTTATTGTCATGTTTTATTTATAGTCTAGGGTCCTAAGTGTCATTAGTTCAAAGTGTCATTAGGCTATAAATAGTAAAATGTAATTAGGGTTTTGGGAGCTTGAATGAGCTAGATTTTGGGTCTTTTCCATGTATACAAAATCTGATGCAAATCAATTGGATCAAATGGGATTTTATTAGTGTGTTCTTCATTGTTCATCTTAAGTTCTTTATGTTTTATGTCATTTGATCCAAATCTTCACCAAAAACATTGATACAAAGCTGAATGGGACCAACAGTTCCCCTCCTTCACACAATGATTTCATTGCCTTGAACAAAGTATAGCCAGTCTGTTAAGCATCCATCCTTGACAACAATTTTAGTGAGCCCTTTACACATTAAGGAATAAGCCTTACTATAATTCTTCACTTTTCGTAAGTCTTCACCTTGTAGATTATCCTCTGGATAAGGTTAAGTAGAGTTTTTGGTATAGGTGCTTGTAATATTAGGAGCAGTCTGAACAGGAATATGTGAACCATTTTTGATTGACTTCCATAAATCAGTATTAATAGAACATAAATGATGTTTCAATCTGATCGTCCAATTCTGGAAATCTGCACGATTAACTAACCTTGGGACACGATTATCTGAATCATCACTAGGAGCCATTTTAATTTTGACAAAAGAAAATATTTTTTTATTTTTGTTAATTTTGAAAAAGATAAATGATTTAAAAATTAAAAATGAAAATTAACTTGGGTGATTGAAAAGTTGATACGATAGAACAGTGATTCAGATAATAATGTTTGAAGATGACACGTCTAAACAGTCACACGGCTGAACAGTAATAGATCACATGACTGAATAGTAGAAAAATCTTGATCCGGCTGATAAGTTGACACGACTGAACAGTAACTTCACCCGACTGAAGATTTCACGACTGAACAATTAAAAATTCACCCGGCTAAGAATCTTGACACGACTGAATAGTAGAACAATCAACAGATCAAAAGATGACACGACAGAATAGTTCACACGGCAACACTGAAAAATCCTTGACACAGCTTGAAGAAAGCTGACCCAACTAAATAGTAACACGGCTAAATAGGTTCACACGGCTCAACATTACTCACTTCAAATTTAAAGAGATTTTAGATTTAACCCGACTACAACTATAAGCCTTTACACCAAAAATTAGTAATGAACATCATACTCATGAACATCATCATCCAATTTTTCAATTATTCTTAAAAACTTGGTGAATTTGTCCAGAAATCCCACACAAGCTGTATAATCACTCGATTAACAAGCCTATGTATCAATCAATCTCAAACAACATCCTTAGATTATGAATTTTGGTGAATTTTTGATCGAGTAGTTTTTTACTTCAATTACTTAATTCTTCAGATATGATCTTTTCTGAGTGAAATCATCACCTATGTTGTGAATTAGAACCGATTAGAGTGATGAATCGAATCAAAATTCAACAACAGATCGTGAAAATCATGATTAGAGCGGTTTTGAGTGTTTTTGCTCGATGAATAGCAAAGAACACACAAAATTAACAGCTCTGATACCAATTGATAGTTCGAGATGAACCGTGCTTGGATCTAGATATGAGATTGTTTGGGGATGTTGTTTGTGATCAGTGATGCGTAATCTCACTAATCACGTACTGATGCTTGAATGCTCATGAAGATCAATGCAAGGTATGATGAAGATGATGATAATATGAATAGGTTCTTGTATTAGATCAATGGAAGGTTCTAAAGGATAGTGAATAGAAATGCAGGCAACTCTCTTAACAAATTACCTAGGTGATGGTATTTATAGTCCATACCATTCACCTTACATTTCACCTAAACATGTGCACTTAAGCACAAATGTGCATTTAAGCACGAAACGATTACACAAATATTCTAAGACAAATACAATTAATGAACGTCTTCACCCGTGCTTGCTAGTGATGATGCTCGATCTCTTCACTCGCTTAAATTGGACAGTGACATCTTCAAATAGACCCAGCAGTACTCCCCCTAAGATGACACTTTACAAATCCTACATATCAGCTTAAATCTTCATGTGACGAGCATAGAGAGCAACCTAAGGTTTTGGTATGCATTATCTTCAAGAGGACCTAACAGTACTCCCCGTAAGATGATGTTATCAAAACTCTGTCTTTCAACAAACAATCTGCATTCTTCTCTCCCTTTTGTGCAACATCAAAGGTTATGGAAAGAATAAGTAGAGAGTAGATTACGGTGAATCTATATATCAGCATCAGGGTCTTCTTCAACGGTTGAAGTAGAATGCGACGACTACTTTGACTTAGAATACTCCCCCTCAACTTTTGCTTTAGAGGTTAACGAGATCTGTGTATGAGATATTAAGAGGAGGATTCTTAACACTCAGTAATCTGACTTGGAGATCTTTGGACTGGAAGCGGGTTGAACAGGAACATCTTCAAGTCATGTGGAAGCTTGTTCTACAATGAAAACTGTTCCTGCAACTTAAAGAAAAACATTAAAACTCAGGCAATAAGGTGCATTTATCATCAATGTAAAGATTAAGTTCTCAATCGGATGAGATATTGCTCGATGAACAACTCCTACATCAATAACACATGTTAAACTGCCAAAAGAAAAGAAAAAGATTAAAATGACAATCTTTTGGTGTTTTTATTTATTTTATTTTTTTATTGTTTTTGATATTTTTGGAATTTTCTCTTTACATTTATGAATCTTTAAATGGCAATGAGATCATACCAGCAATTATATCCAACACATGTTTTGCTATTCTTGAGAATAGACATTTGAATTGTGAAGTATTTAAGTGATGAATTATTGAACAAATCAATTATCTTGAAGTGACACACTTACTTTTTCTATTCTTGATGATCAATTAGGTTAATTAGGAATAAGTTTTGAGTGACCCATACCTGGCACATTAGAAAGTTATACAATTCATCTAAACATCTTATGAGCAGCTTAACACTTCAGGTCACTTACAATCATAAACAGTGTGGAATAGGGTTCTATCTATTTGGATTTGGTCCACTTTGGGACTTCTTTTGTAATGCCTTTTTGGAATTATCTTTTTCTTGTGTTCTCTTTGGGAATCGTCTAAATTTCTTTTTGGAATTTGATTGGGGATGGGTCCAATTTGGGACTCTTTTCAATTCCACTTTGGGAATCTTTTGCTCTTAAAGAGAGACTTCATGTAAGACTTCAGGTCTGTGGATACCACAACAAAGAAGCTCACGGATGCGGTTCATCACACTGAATAGATTGCATCATCACCCAATGTATATCGGTTGCGTCACAACATATCTATATGATTTGTATAAACGTTTCACATGCACTCGGATGTTTCAACCACAAAAACTCATTAGAATTTAGTTAAATCATCATGGAATGTACTTGTTCAGTATACTTGTCTGAGCTATCTCACACATCAATTTTCACGCTTTAGTCTTTATTGTTGAAAATAATGCATTGAATAAACCTAGTGTACTATCATTTCTCATGTACATGCAAGTAGATTCAACATATTTTTTTGGATTTTTCTGGTTTTATCTATTTTTATAATATTTTTTTAATTTCAATGGTTTTCCCCCCTAAACTGCAAAAAAATATGGAAGTTACATGAAAAGAAAATGACAATTATGTTATCAACGCATGAAGAGTGCATGCAATATACTTGATCTAAACAGACAAAATGAAACATCGATTGTTTCTTGCTCTGTCATCATTGTTTGATTTTTGTTTCAAAAATGTTTTTAAAGTTCCTTCAGTGATTCCTTTTTGTTTCCAACAGCAATTGTCGTCAGTTGCATCGAAAGCATCATGAACAAAATTCGGTATCTTGTCATGATAAGGGATCAACCACGGTCTTCTTTTCTTTGTTTGACTGGCCTCCATAATAGTTCCTAACACACTAACAAATTAGTTAGAGGGTGAAATCCAAGCCATTACGGTCTTCGATTGTCCGAAATCATCAACATAAGTAATTTGATGATAAATTGTATCTTCTGGTGGACCATCATCATGAAATGAATTACTTTGATCAGTTTTATCCATAACAGGTATTTCTCTCCACAAACGTTTTTGTGTAGAGCCAAAGGAATGCTTTGGTCTATACCATTGTTTTGGAGAATTCATGGAAGATCTGTCATAGTCATTTTTAAACCTATTTATCAAAAATTGGTTTTGTTGACTATATTTCTTATTCAAAGATTGATTCACTATTGGAATCATTTGATCATTTAAATCATGATAGTCCTATTTATTTCTGACAAACTTTGGAGTCCATGAATCATTTGAATGATCACCATTAGAGAATTTAAAATCAGAAACATACCTAGCAGAATTTGCAGATGATAAATATCTATGGAAATACCTTCTCGGCTTCATCCTTGAGCTTTTGTTGTAGAAGCATCCTGAGTGTTATGATTGACCGTGTCACAAATGAAGCAATACTTGTTGTATTAACATTCCATTATGTCGTGGTTGTACATCTGACAGTTAGTGCAGTACTTGTTGTAGCAACATTCTGATATCATGTGATTGTACATCTCACATATCTCACAGTACTTCTGATGAGCCTTGAAGGGAGACTTCTTTCTTTGCTGTTGAGAAGCTTTTGCAGTTGAAGCATGTTGATTCGTAGGAGCTTTAACCTTTGAATCGTGTTGTTTTTTAGGAGCTTTGACTTCTTAATCTAGTTGAAGCTTGATTGAAGAAGCTTGAGTGTTGAACTTGTTGCTTTTCGAACTATATGGAAAGACACCATGAGTGTAGATACAATCTGAAATATGATTAGTTTCAAAGTCACGGATTCCACAGTAGACATCATTGTTTGAATCACTCCGAGATTCTGAATCTTGAGACTTTGAAGTGGAAGGAGGTTGTAGTGTAGAATCAGATGACGTGGCCTTTGTCTTGTTCTTCTTGGCTTTGCTATTCTTTTTTCTAACCTTCTTATTCTTCTTCTTTGACGGATCCTCTTGTGTCTTTTCTTCTTGAGAAGATAGTGATCCAACAATTCCGGTTTGCACTAAGAAGAAGAAGAAGATTAGAAGAAAGAAGAGCAAAGCTAAGAAGAACAACACAAAGGCCGCTTCATCTGATTCTACACCACAACCTCCTTCCACTTCAATGTCTCAAGATTCAAAATCTCCGAGTGATTCAAACAATGACGTCTACTGTGTAATCTGTGACTCTGAAACTCATCATACTTCAGATTGTATCTACAGTCATGGTGTCTTTCCATATGGTTCGAAAAGCAACATGTTCAAGACTCCACTTCTTCAAAGGTCAAATCTCATCAAATCAACATACTTCAACTGCAAAAATTTCTCAAAAGAAGAGAATGAATTCTTCTTTCAAGGCTCATCAGAAGTACTGTGATATATGTGTGATGTACAATTACATGACATCAGAATGCTGCTACAACAAGTTCTGCACAAACTGTCAGATGTACAACCATGACATAATTGAATGTTACTACAAAAAGTATTGCTCTATTTGTGGCATTGTCAATCATAATAATCCAAATTGCTTCTACAACAAAAGCTCAAGGATGAAGCCGAGAAGGTATGTCCAAAGAAATTCATCATCTACGAATTCTTCCTGGTATGTTTCTGATTTTAAATTCTCTAATGGTAGTCATTCAAATAATTCATGGAAACCAAGATCTGTAAGAAAACAAAATCAAACAAATCTATTTTTGCATAAGCAAAATAGTTAACAAAACCAATATTTTAAAAATAGGTTTAGAAATGACTATGACAGATGATGTGTGTAAAGTGTATAGATTTTTAACAATGATTTTTCACACAATTGGGTTTTAAATTTATAAAAGACGACAATTACTTTAAGACTAACTACACACAATAGGCAAGTGTACCTATCGTATAGTAGTATAGCTTTAGGCAAGAACCGAATATCGATCCATGGACACGGGAGCTCCTGATACTAAACCGTTGTCATTATCTAGCCGGCAAATAAAGTGGTTTGATATTTTGTGTTTTTAATCTAAATAGACATAAATAAATAAATTAAAAGTTAAGAAAGATAATCAAACAAAGGAGATGTTCACTTAGACTTTGAATCCACCTAGCCTTACAATGACAATCTACACAAATCCATGATGAGATCATTCTTACATGCATAACACGAAATAGACTAGACCCCCGTCAAGGCTATCTAATCATATGACTCTTTGGAAAGTTAAAACGATGATAACATAGTAACCACCTAAAGTCATTCCTTGAAGAGCTAATGATACAATTATGTTGAATATAAAGATGGACTAAACTCCTGTCAAGGTTATTTAATCCCATAATCCTTTGGAAAGCTAATACGATAAACACATACTAACCACCTCGAATCACGTAATGGAAACAATGTCATGAACCTTTTCAACTTGTGAATATCATACCATGAATACATGAACTATAAATTCACGCTAGTAAACAATAATCACACATACACAATGATACAAGGAATTCACAACAAATGTAATGGCTTTTCCAAGCATATACACAAGGATGCACATTTGACTAACAATCTTACATGTTCCAATCCCCATCCACCATTCCTAGTCAAATGTCATGAACACATACACATACATCTACATATCCATGAATAAATATCCTAACACATACGGTTTTCCAACATAATATGGTCAAGACACCCACGAGATTAAACATATAATCAAGTCAAACAAACACACATAATCATTGAAAACATTCAAAACATTGCTAAAGTCATCAACATAATCATCACCATAAACAACATGCAAATCGTCAATGTTTAGCTAGGATTCATCTAATCTAAGTGAATCAAGAGTTTTAGCTCATGCTAACTACAAAAATACCCAAATAGCTTGAAGAGTCAAAGAGATACATGGTTAGATAAAGAGGATATCAAACCAAAATCAAGCTAGAATAGGTAGAATGATGTTAGATTCTTCTTTGGAGTTGATAATCTTCTTCCTTTATGAAGTTGGATGAAAACCGACTTGGAGGCTAGAGAGAATTAGGGTTTTGCTCCCTAAAATTGTGTGTGAGAAATGAGGGAAATTTAGGTTAAAAAGGGGGAATTTTGCGCAGAGCATGGCCATGTCGCGCTCAGACATGGCCATGTCTTTATCAAATTGCTTATCAGGGCTTGTATGGCCATGTCTCCATCAGACATGGTCATGTCAGAAGCTAATCTTCAAATTCTTCACTTTTTCCTTTGAGTTTTTCACCAAAATCACCTAGTTGTCATCCAAAACTACAAAAATCCAAATAAAACACAATTAAGTGGCTATTCGGATGAATTTGCAACAAAAAGCGTTTAAAATGAGGGCTAATATGCATTATTAACATGTATATTTATTCACATATCAACAGATCTTCCATGAATTCTCCAAAACAATGGTATACACCAAAGCATTCCTTTGGCTCTACATAAAAAAATTTTTAGAGAGAAATATGTGTTATGGATAAAAATTATCAAAGTGATTTATCTCATGAAGATGGTCCACTATAAGATGCAACTTATCAGGAAATTACTTATATTGATGATTTTGGACGATCCAAGACCGTAATGGCTTGGATTTCACCCTCTAACTAATTTGTTAGTGTGTTACGGACAGTTATGGAGGACAGTCGAAACAAAGAAAAGAAGATTGTGGTTGATCCCTTAACATGAAAAGATACCAAATCTTGTTCATGATGTCTTCGATGCAACTAACATCAAAAGGAGTTGGAAACTAAAAGGATTCATTGCAGGACTTTTTTTAAAAAAAAATTTTAAATCAAACGATGATGGCAGTGCAAGAAACAACCGATGTTTCATTTCGTCTGTTTAGATTAAGTATATTGCATGCACTCTTCATACGTTGATAACATATATGCCATTTTCTTTTCATTAAACTTTCAAGTTTTGTAGAAATTTAAAATTTTAGGGGGAGAAGTTATTATTAAAAAAATAATAAAATTAGAAAAATCCAAAAATATGTTGAACTACTTGCACGTACATGAGAAATGATAGTACACTTAGTCATTGTCTTTTAAATATGATTTCAAAATGAATAATAAAGACTGACTGATCATTGTGTGTTGTGTGGGTAAACTAAAAAATAGTAAAGAAATGTAGACTCTATGGTGATAAACTAAATACTTCTATGCAAGTTGTGTTAAAATCAATCCTAAGACATTTGTCTGGTATTCGCTTTTATGATAGATTGCTTGTAACGTTACTTACACATACCAGGTAATGACGCAATAAAATATATGTTGAGTAAAAACATCTGTGAACTTCTTTGTTGTGGTGTCCACAGACCTGAAGTTTCACGCAAGGTCTCCTTTGTTGTAGTGAGCTACAGGCATGGAACTCCATAAGATGTACAAAAGATTTCCAATGAGGAACATAAACGATTCCCAACTGTGGAACGTAACCAAATCAAAAATTCCAAAGTGGAATAATAAAAGAAGATTCCCAAAGGGAACACCACCATAAGCTGTCCAGAAATGGATATATTTAAGCCAAAAAAGCTCCACGGATTATATTGTAAATGACCGGGTTTGTTAGAGGGCTTACTTGTATGTTTTGAAGGTAGTAGAAGCTTACAATGTTTCTGAGTGTGGGTCAGATACTTGTCATAGTTAATCGAACCAAAACATGATAAAAAGTTAGTTTATTTGAAGTTAAATGCCCATTATCCACTATGAAATATTGTCTATGTTTATTCAAATTTTTATTTTATTTTGTGTGAAGACATGTGACTACTATGATCTCATTGCAGGTAAAAGATTTAGAATGTAAGGAGAAAATTCCAAAAATATAAAAAACACTAAAAAATTAAAAGCATTTCTTGTCAATTTAATATTTTTCTTTTGTGTTGGCAGTTTAACATGCGTTATTGATGTAGGAGTTGTTTCGCAAGCAATATCTCATCCGACTAAGAACTTAGTCTTTACATTGATGAAAAATGCACATTATTACCAGAGTTTAATGTTTTTCTTTAAGTTGCAGGAACAGTTTCCATTGCCGAACAAGCTTCCACGCAACTTTAAGATGTTCCAGATCAAGCCTCTTTCAAGATCAAAGTTCTCCATGTCAGATTGCTGAGTATTGAGAATTCTCCTCTTAATATCTCATACACAAATATCGTTAACCTCTAAACAAAAATTTGAAGGGTAGTATTATAAGTCAAAGAAAACTTCGCATTCTACTTCAACCATTGAAGAAGATCCCGTTGCTGATATATAGATTCACCGGAATCTACTCTCTGCTTATTATTTCCATAATCTTTGATGTTACACAAAAGAGAGAGAATAGCACAGATTGCTTGTTGAAAGATAGAGATTTGACATCATCATTTTAGGGGGGTATTGTTGAGTCCTCTTGAAGATAATGCATATCAAAACTTTAAGTTGTACTCTATGCTCGTCACATGACGATTTAAGTTGATATGTCGGATTTGTAAAGTATCATATTAGGGGGAGTATTGTTGGGTCTAATTAAAGATGACGCTTTACAAATATAACCGAGTGAAGATATCGAGCATCGTCACGAGCAAGCACGGGTAATGAATTTCATTAATTGTATTTGACGTTAGAATATTTGTGTAATCGTTTGTGCTTAGTTGCACATGTTTATGTTTTTGTAAGGTGAATGGTATGGACTATAAATACCATCACCTATGTCATTTGTTAGTAAGAGTTGCTTACATTTCTATACCATATCAAATTGTAACCTTCTCTAGGTCTAATACATTGCCTAATAATTTTTGTGAACTTTGCATTAATCTTCATAAGCATTCAAGCATTAATACATGATCAGTGAGATTCCGCATCACTGATTGTAAACAACATCCGTAACAATCTCAAATCTAGATCCAAGCTCATATGTTCGTTTTGTCCTATCAACCTACTTTGATAATCAAAATCTATTTGTTACTAAAACTTATACCTTGATGTATAATATATATATATATATAGGGATCCATTCAAATGAGAACACTTTTAACTTGAGAACAACTTAGGAACCACTTTAACTGTTGTATTTATTATAATATTAATTGATCAAAATGCTTATAATTAACCTAATTTTAACATCTATTTAAAAAATATATGATTTGTGAAGTCGTTTGTTAAAATGCATATATGCACCTAAATCACTTGTACACAAACACATATTGTGGGTGCATATATGCATTCTAACAAACGACATGACGAATCATATTTTTTTTAAATAGATGTTAAAATTAGTTGAATTATAAGCATTTTGGTCAATTTATATTACAAAAAATTCAACAGTTTGACTCCATATATGATTCGTTAAAGTTGTACTTTTTGTACTCAAATTAAGAGGTGTTCTCATTTGAGTGTGCCTCTATATATATATATATATATATATATATATATATATATATATATATGACATTCGCTAGGGTTTCGAGTATTCCGTTCAGTCTCCACACAATAATACATTTCACATAAATTGTTGGACCTGAAGTTTAGTCTGATATTATTAACACAGTCAAAGTCAACAAAAGTCAACGTCAACGGTCAAAGTCAACGCAAAAGTCAACACGACGCGTTCGGGACGAAGATTAGAGAGAAGACGTTGAAGGCGGCGGAGTTTTAATAGTTAATAAATATATTTTGTGTCAACAAAATATATTTAATCATTTTCGTCTTTTTAGTATTTTATGTAATATATATATATATATATATATATATATATATATATATATATATATATATATATATATATATATATATATATATATAGTCTTAGTTACAAAATATATATTAGACTAAACATTAGGGATTTATTTGTATTATTTTTTATTTGTAATCTAAGTCTAGGGTCCTAATTGTCATTAGTCCAAAGTGTCATTAGGCTATAAATAGTAAATGGCAATTAGGGTTTTGCTTGGCTTGAATGAGCTAGTGATTGGGGTTTTCATGTAAACATCTTTTGCAATCCATATTCAAAGATCAAATTTGAGTTTTCATTGTGTTCTTCATATTCTTCATCTAGTTCTATCATATTTTATCATTTTGATCCAAATCTTCACAAAAAACATTGATTCAAATCTGATTGGGACTAATAATTGGTATCAGAGCCTAAATGAGATCCATTTTGAATCATTTGTTGAAGATTAGTTGCTGATTTTAGAGAAATGGGAAGAACTTTTAGAGAGAGAAACCAGAACTGATGGGTTTTTAGGGAGAGAAATCAGATCTGATTTCAAAATCATCAGATCTACAACAATATTCATCAGATCTATTGATTTCAGCAACATATTTCAGATCTAGAAGGTGAGATCTACAAGAAAATCTAAGAAACTTTTAGATGTGAAGTGTTTCTCTCACACACAGTTGTATGTGTGTTCTTGATGTTCTTGAGGCTTCAAATCTTCATCTTGCGAGATTACCTGAACGAAAGTTCAAAAAATTAAGTGCGAAAGTATAGTTTCGGAAATTTTTACGAAACTAGATCTTGGACTTTGCGACACTACCTTGCGAAACTAAGTCTTTCAGATCTTGAACCTTGCGAAACTATCCAGATCTATGCGAACCTATCCATTTCTCGACATCTTTCCTGCACCAACAATCAACCAAACAAACAAATTACGAACCCATTTGTACCCACATTACCATAACCAAACGAAAACCACTTCTTTTATATCAAAACTACAGATCTATCAAAAGAAAAAAAGAAAAAAATTAAATCAAACCAAAACCAAAACTTCACCATATTCATAGACCATACCTATCAGTTCTATATATCACCATATCCGTCTTCACCAAACCATACCAAAACCAAAACAAAAACATCTCTCATTTAACCCAAACCCTACACTTAATCACTAACCATAACCAAATAACCATTTCAACCACCCCTATTCTTGGTCAAATCCAACACACCCACCATTTCAAACCAAATCAAAGACAAAAACATAACGGATCCATACGATAACCAAAATACAATCATAAATGTTTTCTTGACCCGAAACCAAAAAAAAAGAAGGTGAAGAAAAAGAAGTTGTTGTATTGTGTTTCGATGTTGTTGTTGTCTGCGGCAGTTCAAACAACACGAAGAAGCAGCAGATCTGCTTTTTGATTCTTGTAACTGTTTCAGTAAAAAAACAGTAGTAGTTCAATGATGTGTTTGTGTGTGTGTGCTTGATTTCGCGAGAGACAAGCAGGTTGTGTGTGTTGTTATATTGTTGTCACAGCGTTCTTGATATCTAACAAAAACAGCAACAAATGTTTGTGTTTGTGTTTGTATTGATGTTGTGCTGCTATTTTACAGCTGAAAGAGGAAGAATGTGTGTGTGTTTCTAGTTGTGTGTTGTTGTTTGAAGGATTAGAGGGAGAGAGATCGAGTTTTTGTTGTTGTTTATGTGTGTGTGTGTGGAGCTGTTGTTATGTGTTCATGTATGTGTGTTTGGATAGGGTAGAGAGAGTGAGTTTAAAGGAAGAAGATATGTGTTATGTGTTTTGTTGAAAATGTTGTGTTTGTTGTGATTAACGGCTGACTTCCTTTTTTTTAAAAAAATTAAATTAAAATTAGGGTTAGGTTTAGGTTAAAGGTTGTTATTTGGGCTCATTAAAGTGGGCCGAGAATGGATAGTGGGTGGGCCGAAAATTAGGGTTTGGGTTTGGAGGTTTTAATGTGTTTGGGCTGGGATTTTGCTGCTAAAATTTGGACCGCTTAAATAGATTGTGAAATTGGGTTGTGGGGACCTTTCATATTAAGACGGTAAACTGATGGGTCGATATTTAGTTTGCATTATCTTCGCCGGGTGCAAAATTTAAAACTTTATTGGCATTTTTGTTAAAGTCGTCATTAAATTTTGAAAAAGTGACGTCTTTTGGTCGGGTGTTAACTCTTTTAAATTTTTGAGCCATATTCGTTCGAGTGGGCGTCAAATTTTTTTCTTTAACAAAAAAAACATCTCATTGGCCGGGTATTTTTATTGTTATTCTTTGGGCCAAATTTTGTCAATTGAGTTGAAAATATTTTTGTCGTTAGCCAGGTATTTTAAGTAAATTCATTGGGCCGAGTTGTTTGAACCGAAAGTTTTAAAGGGTAAAGTTGTTGGTGTATTGAGTTGAGACGAACAATTATTTTTATAGGGGATAATTATTCAACAAATTTTGGGAAATTTTTTTTTTATTTTGAAGATCAAGGGTGAAAATGTCAATTTCTGAAGAATTCAAGTCTGCACAGTGTATGTAATTCACAAGAATTAATTGCTAATGCATATATGTTCGTAACCTATGTGTATCATCACCTTTACTTAGAATATTTGTGTACTTTGACTCGCGTGTGATCGAATGATCTTTGTGGTCCATGCAAAAATTAAAGTAATTATGGGTGCTTATGGAATTATGGAAGTTGGTGCATGGAAACCATAGTAAGTTTTGTCATGTTTGAGGGCAATACGACAAATGCGGTACAATAAGAGCATAGTGGATATGTCGTTGGTACATCCTATATATAAATATTTCTGTCATACTGTCAAATGAAGCATTGTACCGATCTGTGAAGTTTTGTTCTAAGTATTCTATTCATATAATAATATCGACCGTATATCATCCAGTAAGATAAGCTATATTCTAATTTGATATAAAATCATGGCCAATTACTATTTGAACCTGTGTAGAAATCAGAAATAATTTCTTATCAAATATGAATCAACATTTAACGATTGTTTTCACATATTACCATTTGTCATCATCATCAACATCCAGCGCTTAAGTTAGTGTAATCTAATATAACTCCTGGAGACTAATGTATTCTTGTTGAAATCAAAGAAGCTAAATAATGTAAGTACATTTACGATGAAAAGCACAATGTTATGGACAACTTGTAGAGTTGTGCCACGTTATTCATTTTAAATACCATTAGACTTATTTACTCATTTTGCTAATTGCGTATAATCCACTTAACGATACGTAAAGTTACCTTATTCGTTTCATTCGTTGATTAATCATGATTATTTATGGTATGCATTTAAAACATTTGGTCCCAACCAGCTCTAAATCATGTATTTTGGTGAAGATTTGGATCTAATTGACATAAAATATATGAATATGGATGAACACTTGATCTATAATATAGATTGCAAAAGATGTTACAATGGAAAGTCTTAATCATTAGCTCATTCAAGCTCTAAACCCTAACTGTCATTTACTATTTATAGCTTAATGACACTTTGGACTAATGACAATTAGGACGCTAGACTTAGACTAAAACATGACAAATTCAAATAATACAAATAAACCCCTAATGTCTAGTCTAATATATATTTTTCATAAAGACAAAATATATTTATTACAAAAACTAATAAAAAGACGAAAATGACTTAATATATTTTGTTGACAAAAAAAGTTTGTATTAACTATTAAACTATGTCGTCTTCACCGTCTTGTCTCTAATATTCGTCCCGAACGCGTCGTGTTGACATTTTTCTTTGACTTTGACCGTTGACGTTGACTTTTGTTTAAGTTGTATTCTATATTTTCTGAATCCTTAAACATGTCATCTAAATTTGCAACATTTTAAATGTCGTCATTTAAATTGTCTTCGTAAAAATCATCATCGACAAAATTTAAGTTGTCATTTTTCTCGGTGTCTAAGTTAACCGATGTAGTGGCATCATCAACCCGTGATTCACCATGCTTTGTGTGACAGTCGCCCCAAACCCGAACCCGAATGCCCGACTCGAACCCGAAGTTGTTATCCTCTAAATTGTAATCGTATTTATTTCTTCAAAATGTAACGTTCAATATTATGAATAAACGCGTTAGATTTTACGTCATTCCCGTTTCAATTAAATAATCGAATTTACATCACAAAACATTCACGTATAAATTTTGTTGGAGCATTAATACTCAATATATATATATATATAAATATATAGTTCGTAAAAGAAAATTATTGAAAACGTTAAACAAAAACGCCCCTA
The DNA here is from genome assembly GCA_030867185.1 of Tagetes erecta. Lineage (NCBI taxonomy): Eukaryota > Viridiplantae > Streptophyta > Magnoliopsida > Asterales > Asteraceae > Tagetes > Tagetes erecta. The sequence goes on from CM061488.1 coordinate 57,637,657, forward strand.
AGCCTTGAAATAGTCTCATAACGTCAAAAACGAACTAAAGAATAAAAAACGTCTCTTATATAAACGTTACGTCTCAACAAAGTTAAGTTTATTAACTAATATAACTTATAAATTAACTTTGGGCTAAAATTGTCAACTTACAAACTAATATTAAAACTTATAACAACTAACTTAAAACAATCTAAAGGTTGAAGGACCAGTTATGTAAAAACGAAATTCACCCAACCCCCACCCCCTTAGCCCGTGTTTCCGGTCCCAACTATTCCGGCCACTTTGGCCGGAGTCCATTTTTCCGGCGAAGTCGAAATATTCGTTTTAACACTTAAAAATCAAATTAAACCGGCACAAAATCTTCGTGTGCATGATTCGAACCCAATACCATGTACAAATTGTCGTTTAATCGTCCAATACCATGTTCAATTCGCAATTGTAAACCGGTTTCAAAAACCCACATATTCAAATCGTTTATAACGCATCAATCAGTAAATATCATTAACCAAAAATCATCAATCGTACGTTTTGAAAGCAATGGTAACAGTCAATTGTAATCATCTCAACGAATTAAACATCTAATTAACCCAAAACAATTCGTACAAACCCGCAACCTTACCGACTACTTTCGTTTAACCAAAACACAATTCCTTCGACATACACGCTCCTTGTTACCTGCTTTCACTCCCTGTTCATTCGATTTCGAGCTAGAACATCAAATTCTTAAGTTTTGATCTCAAAACCGTCGCCCTGTTCATCGTCCTCATCGACTTGTTTCTTCACCAATCAAGTAAGTATTTTATATCAAAATGCTCGTGTTGTATCGTAGATTAAAAGCCTTATACTTCTTCTTGATGAGATTAACAGGTTTGGATCAATTGGATCAATCTTCATTCTAGGGTTTTCATTTGAAATGGGTTTGGTTGGTAAACAAAATACAAAAGAATTAAAAGTCAGTACTATTAACAAAAACCACGCCTGGTTCAGCTGGTGGTGTGTGGTGTTTGGAGCCGTGGTCTCGGGTTCGAACCCCACTGCTAACATCTTTTGATTAATTCTTATCTTTTTATCCTTTTACTTAATTGATTAACATTAGATCAAAATTTCAAATATATACTTATAATATATACATATATATGTATTCGAAAACTAAAATACAATAACGTTTCGTACCAAAATTCAATTCGTAAATTAAAATCCTAATTCTCAATTTATAATCCGAACTCTAAATCCCAAATCCGAAACGCTAGATCTCGGATTTGTGATTTTGTTACTTTTTGGGTCGTTTCTGAGTAGGAATTTTTCCCGATTATTTAGGTGGAACCAATATCTGGAAAATCCTCGGTTCTCGTTAACTACGTTTACTGTGATTCGATACTTATTGCATTTCAAGGTGAGTAATCACGCTCCCCTTTTTACTATTTTCGTTTTGGGGCTGAAATACGTGTTTCGATATTAACTACGGTTTCGTTTCTTTTGTTCTATTTAAAATGAGATCATTTGATGTGTTAATCTTGTTTGGCCACAGGATGCAAAATTATGTGTTAGTCAATAGTATTATTATTATCTCGTAATTTCCACCGGTACGATGTTAGCGCTAATGGCTTGACAAGCCCACCTACACTTAATGGCCTAGTAGGTGATTTGACCCGGCGATTCGTTTGGTTTCGTTGGTTACTAGATTCGATATGTGATGCTTGTTACGATGTTGCTATGACCCTTTAGATGCGTAAACATTTATTGCTAAAAGTTATCAATGCGTAAACATTTAGATAACGGATATGTCGAGACGGTTAAATGACGGTTAAACAATAGTTATCAATATTTGTAACATGAGTGGTTCTCATGACTTATTGCTAAAAGTTACCCTATGGGGCTTATGGATACGTGGATTCGTTGTATGTTTCGTTGGTCATGGTTGAGTAATATAATACAATTGCTATACACATGAGATTGCGAAACACAATCTATAATGATCTCGGATTTCATATTTATGTACTATTAACTGTGTTTTTACTCACTAGCTAATTATTTAACTAACTTATTTTACACGTTTTTCAGGTGGTGTTTGATTTCGGTTTTGGTTCAAGACATGTAGGATGCTTCGGACCTAGAATAAAAAGACAATAAACAATATTTATTTGTCGGTTTCTGTTATGGTTTTTAAGACTATTTAATGTTTCTTTATGTCACGACATTATTGCTTAATAAATATTAAAATATGCATTTAGTGTGCCATGTGCTTTGTACTTTGATACCCGATTCACTTGACGCGCCCGGTGTTTTCCGCCGCCGGGCGGGGTGTCACACTTTGAACAACAAGTGTATCTAGGCATAAAACCATTTTTAATCAAATGATACTCTATATCATTACAACTGTCAAATCTTTGAAGATTTTTACAAATCAAACATGGACACCAAATCCATTTGGAGCCAGCATTCATCCGATTAGCTTCAGCGTGCTTAACAAAACTAGCAACACCATTTACATATATTTCAGTATTACGCCAACTTTTGTACATCCAGTATTCTCTACCTTTCATCTGGAAATAAAAACAATCAAATAAGTATAATGCAATTTATGTTCATGTTTAGCAACTTAAAGGCGGTGGATCCTAACCCACTTTTTGAGTATTCTATCTCACATGCATACATTATAACGGATGACTATTTAAGAAAAATTCGGCAGCATTTCCCCTTAACTCCCCAAGTATGCATATAAACTGCAAACTCGAAGGAGTTAAGGAGAAATGTCGCCGAATTTTCTCAAATACTCATCCGTTAAAATGTATACACGTACTAATGAGATAGAATACTCAAAAAACAGTCCCAAAATTGGGGACTATCTGAAATTTATCTCTATTAGATAAATTTCAGACGGGTATATATAATGCTTTAAAAATTTAATGATCTAAAACATCATGCATGCAAAACTAATTAATCATTAAAACTAATATAAATGTTTAATTAGTAAAGTCAAATTAGAATCCACTAACCTTTAATGAAGATTTTAAATACGATCAATGTTAAATATGAAGGTTTAAGATCCTGAATATCACTATTTGAATCACTAAAAACAAAAATCAAATATATAAAGCATAATTAATAGTTTTAAACAAATTAAAATTCGTGAAAGAAAACTAAAAATTATATACAAACCTTGAATCAAATAGAATTTAGAATCTAATTGATTGTTGATTTACGAAATTGATGATATGAAATATAAGAAAGTAGAGATGGTATAGTTAATATTGAAAAGAAGAGATGAAATTGATAATCTCCTCTTCTAATAAATTGCTAAGGCATTGCACCATAGAACGCCACTTGTCACAACTATAGTGAATATCAGCAAAAACGCGGATCTAAGCGGGTATAACCCGTTTTCTTTCGGATCCATTTAATCCATTTCTACTTCACTTTTCAGGTTACCAAACCCTATATCCTCCAATTCTCTCTGGATACGATCCTTCCGCCTTCATCGTCATCTTCATTCCTTCCTCCTGTTTGATATCTTACAAGGTATGGATTTTGTTTGTTGCATCCTCCATATTGTTTCCTTTCTCTTAGATATCATGTTTTGGTTTTAGAAGTTCATCGTTTTGATTTGGCACGTTGTCGGCTTAGTAAGTTCTCCAACCCTATTTTTTTTGTTAATCAATTGAAATTTTGTTTTAATTCGTTCGTGTTTAGTTTGTTTGAACATGTTTTTTTATTCATGAATCATTTCAATCCGAAACCCTAAGTTACATGTTAAGTTCAGTATGTTATGAAACCTTATTTTTGGTCAATCATTTGACTTTTGTCTAATTCGTTCGTGTTTGATTTGTTTGAACATGTTTTTAGATTCATGAATCATGTCAGTTCAATCCAAATTGAGTTATTGTATTTTTTGAATTTGTTTGTGTATTTCTTGTCTCTGTTTTTAAGTAGGTATTATCGATTATAACCTATTTGTAGGATCAAATCCAACAAAATCAACATACTACAGCTATAATCACTTAATCCGTGGTTATTGCAGAGATTGCTTTTGCTTGCATCTTCTTCACATTTAACTCCATCGTCAAATTCAACACTGTAGCATCATCTAAACTGCAAATTGTATGGTCATTAGCTTCATGTAGTATATATGAATGTAAAAACCAGTTTACTAATTATAAGGTTTTGAAGACTTTTGTATGTTATTATGATTGAATTTAGAGTTACAAAGTAGGGTTGGTACATGACATCATCTAGCTCGTGATTTTCACTATAAAGATAAGAATACAACGTTACTGGTTGTTGTACTACCGGAGGGAGGCGATAGAAGATCCGGGTGCTCCATTGAGGGTAAAAATAGCAACTGTTGGTTCGGCTTAAGCTTTGTTTTTTCCTATTCGTATATAGAATATTGATTAGCATGTTTGCGGTGCCTACATGTAATTTGATTAAGTTCTAAATTGAAGTTCTATGTTATTGATTTAAGGTATAATGATTAACGTTGCATGGTGGGCCACTAATTAGCGTACAAACGGATTGTTAATCCATAATGGATAGAAATGGGTGAAAGTTTGTTTCATTAACAACTAATTGATACTTCATGTTTGTTTGACGATTTTTGTCAATTGTAGTCATCAAAGTCAACCTGATGCTATTGAGCTACAGTTGGTTTGGGTTATGTCGAGCCCATATTTGTGTTGCAAATAGCATATGTCTTCCTCTTCTTCACATGTAAAACTAGCGGCAAAACAGTACTTCCAAGTCAAGTTTTGTAGGAAGTTAGCTGCTATTTTGGATTGTTTTTGTGCCAAAGTGTCACAGATTATAGGCTGCTTCGGGTGTGAATTATAATTGCCTATTTACAGCAGATTTAAGACTGAGTAAACATATAAGGTTTTTCAACACATAACCAAAGAATATTAGGGTTTCAATTACCGTCAGTCAGTTCCATGGATCGAAAAAACCCACTTATAAAGACGTGTCTCAGTTTCAACTCTCATCACATGATATCTTCAGCCGTTTCTTGAAATCAATGTATGTTTGTGTTTTAGTTATTATACATGATTATTATTATTCATCAACCATTTGGATTTGTTGTACCTATTTTAATCCATATATGTATATGTTTATAAGATTTCAGGTTATTCATTATGTCTTTTTTTATGTATACGTCCATCTTTAGTGTTACATATTATTTTGTAAAATTCAAATAACATATTTTTAGCTAACATATAACTTAGCATTAATAATGTTTCTTAAATAGTAAATCATTCTAATATATCATAATGTTTATTTTAGCATATTAATCCTAATAATTACTTGATTTTAGTAATTCTTTTCTATTAATATTAAAAAATGGTTCAATTTAGTAATTTATTTTCAGAAGTTATTCTAATTCTTATCTTGATTTGTTTTTCAAATTTCAAAGTCATTTAATAAGAACATTAATCTCAACAATTACTTATCAGTAATTCATAATTCAAAATAGTGTTTATTCTCTAACTGAATAATTTGAAAGAATCAAATCACAATCTATATTAATACTATCAAAACCGAAGCTTTTATGCTATAACAGACATGTTGAAATTATTCTTAAAGTAATCTTCATTCTTAATTGTTATTATGTACATATATATTACATTGTTATATTCTTTAAACAATAGTCTTTTATGTTTTTTTTTTCAAATTGGGGTGTGTCTACAAAACTGAATCTCGAATAATAAGCTACATTGATACGTAGTTTAATTTATAAATGGGTCATGACAAAATTAATTGTGCAATGTTCTTTATATCCGGTTTGTTGTGTCTTGGTATATGAGTCAATTTTGATGCATATTCATTACCCTCCCTAATGAGTGTGTTAATCTATGTACTTGAAATGGTTTTTTATGGACTTTGGTAATGCAATCGGCACTGAGTTATTACTTAATTTGGTGAAACATACTGAGTTATTACTCATTTCAATATAAAAGTATATAAATACCTTTTATCGTTTAACTCTGTGGGTATCCACGGGTGCTAACCTAGTATGAAATATAAGAGAGTAGAGATGATAGTTAATATTGAAAAGAAGAGATAGAAAGTATTGAATTTTAACGTTAATTATTTGAGTTAATTATTTGAATGTTTAAATTTTAATGATAAATCAGATTATTATGGAATTTAATGTTATGGGCGGTTATCATTGGAAATTAATGTTATGTGCGGTTATCATTCAATAAACAAATTAAAACCACCCAAAAAAACCGAAGATAAGTATCAGACTTTTTAATTTAATTTCTAGGCGGTTAACCGCTCAAAAACGCAATAAAACCGCCCAAAAACACTAACCGCCCAAAAAATTAAAAAAAAAACACCCAAAATCGTTATTTTTGTACTAGTGGGGACAACCACTTCCCATCCTGTTTTCATTCCTAACACACCTTTGTATTTTCCAAGAAACACAATATTTAATACTCTAATTATCATTTGACACTATGAACGTTTGACGTCCCTTCTTAGAAGCTCCATTATTCAAGAATTTCCATATTAAACTTAATTAGCTTCCTTAATCAAAGTTGTTTTTGTCGCCATGTAAGAAACTTTAACGTAGCTATTTTAACATGTGAATGCCCTAGTAGAGGAAACCATATAGGTTATGATGATACTGAAGCCACATGACACATGTAATGATATAACATGGGATCCTTTTCTAACCTGTTAATGAACTTAGAACTCTAGACTTTAACAGGACTGTTATACCTCATCATCTTTTATATACTCAAATGGTGAATCTAAACACTATCGTATGATGAATCCCATTTTAAAAATCATGGCTAGAATCGTATTGTTTTGAACTGGAACCCTTACCTAATATGTTAGGGGACTAAAACCACAAATATTAGTCTGAACTACAACGATATCTCCATAAAGAATATCCAAAAAGTGAATAAATCTCCACTTGGTGTCGGCTTACAAATCTCATGGGAACCTTCCCCTATGAGAAAATGGTTTGCGTGTCATATACTCCCACACACTTGTAAACATTACCCTAAGGTTAAGTCTAGAATCAGAAGCCTTTAAGAACACCAGTTTTCCTCTATTGTTATAGGATCATAATTTCTCACGAATTCAGAACCACGAGTCTAAAATAACTAGGTAATTAGTACTGCAAAACTTTTTGATTTACAAACAACATTCATTATACTCCAAAGGATTAGAAACACCTCATTTAACAAGGAGTCTCTTGTTTTAACATCACTTCAATATGTAAACTTTGATAACACATTACTATATGTCACACAACCGCTTGTCCTTTCAATTACAACAAATACCATAGTTATCGAAGATAGAAATACTTATTAAATTTATTGATCATGTTTTCCTAAAACATGCATCTCTCAACTTATAAGTAGTGCCGTTATTCATCCTTCTCCGTCTATTCATATGGTTTTTATGACATTCATGATGTTTGCGTTTTGAAAACGCTCCTTTTGGTAAAGCAAAGTACCTACACGCGGTGGATAGTTCATTTCATTTCCTCATTGCCTCGTACACATGTTGTGTCAATTTAGCGATCTATAACAATATATGAACTCTTAAGTTAAGGCTCGATCCTCTGATATTTGAATAATAACTCGAAACCCATGAATTTGAATATCCGAAACATCCTACATATAAATCGCCTTTTATAAATCCTCTCTAAAAACTTTGGAATCCCATTAAACCCGTGATACATTAGACTATTTGAATTTGCAGAGGATTAGTCTTGTAGCTTATCGACTAGATCAACTTGAAGAGATAAGCATGGTATACAACGTTTCTGACGTCTCAAACCTAATCATGATCTTACCTGATGGAACACTTGTCGTTCCACTTAACAAGGTTCAAATAGATGAACAACATCATTACACTGAAAAATCAGTTGAATTTATGGACCAAGAATTCAAAACACTAAAACACAATAGGATCACTGTAATCAAAGTTTGTTAGAACTTAAAGCGTGGACCAAAGTTCATGTAGGAATGTGAAAAATCAAATAAAGTACAAACATCCTTAAGTATTTCAAATGAGAACGTCTAATACTAACGTTATTCGCTAAATTTCGGATTGAAATTTCTTTCAACAAGGGGATGATGTAGCTACTCAGAAATTTTTCTTTCCCTTTTACCGACCAAATCCAATTTTCGGGACGAAAATTCTTTCAACAAGGGGATGATGTGACACCCGAGAATTTTGGATTAACCTCGTTACCTAAATCACGTTAATTCTAATAATGCAACTATACTCTACATTTCATTAGTTGAATTAAATGTGCTACTAGTTACGCAAACAGTTACATGTAACGGTAATTTAGAGAACTACTAAAGCACACGAGTTAATACATGGACATTGGTGAATTGATAAAATAATAATCCTAAACAACTAACTAAATTTAAATTTAGCAAATTTATATGTTATATGACTTATGTGTTTAATTTCTTAACCTTTCGTAAAATCGCGTATTTGACCGGTTTTAACGTTTAACAAGTTCAGCAAGTTTTATGGCAAAATTTATAGATCAAGTTATTTTTTATAAAATACATAAAGGGCTTTTCTTATATTTTAGCAAACTTCAACTAATAGATGGTCCATGGATCATCTAGGTGATCCATGGGTGACCCAACCCACCATTTTAATTAATTTAATTATATTAAACCATTTCACCGAATAAAAAAAACATATTACCCTCTTCCCCTCTAAACCTAGATGATGGCAACCATCTCTACACACACAACTTGTGATTTTTGAAATTTTTGTGAAATAGGTGATCAGTCTTGGTGTTATTTGATGTTCTAAAGCATATTACAAGTAAGTAATTTGATCAATCCATTATAGATTTTCATTTTTCTTCTTGTTACATAAACCCTAGTTCATCCAAGCTCTTTAATTGGTATTTTGTATGTAAAATTGGGTATTGATTGTTGATTTATATGAAGTTTTGATGTAATTGTGATCATTAGAAACTAGGGGATGTTATAAAAGTTTAGGCTTTTGTTTTTGGAGAAACTAGTGTCATAGGGGTTTACTAGAACATGAAATTTTTATGTTTGGATCGTTTTTGTGTTCTACCTATGCTAAGAAACCATTTAGATTTCGTTTTTGACAAAACCGTTGATAACCAGAATTTTGACAGATTCATAACCTGATTTTCCTTGGACTATATCTTGTTGAAAACTGAACCAAAATGGGTCATTCTTAAGCCTAGATTGTAGTTTAAAGAGTCTAGTTTTCAGAAAACTAAACCAATTTTTAGAGAAGAATAAGTTAGACTTTTTGATTTTACAAAAAAAGATGTCAAATATGAAAATCTAGGCAGAAAATGGGTCAACTTCAAAAGGGCATAATTTTATAATTACAACGTATCTTGAATGATTTTTACACCAAATTAAACCTTAATGTCTTAGCTTTCTAAATTAGTAACATTTGTATTTTTATTCTACTTTATGGTCGTCCAAATCTTATAAGTATTACAGTGTGCAATCAGATGGGTTTTTTGACCTTTATGTAAAGATGTATTTGTAATAAATAGTTGATTTGGGTTTCAAGAAATGAACCTAAGACAGTATTGCAATTGTATGTGAAACTTGGGACTTGTACATGTTAATTTGAGTTGATTTCTTTACAACATAAAAATGGTTAACAAAGCTGAAAAATCTGAAAAATGGACTTGCAATGTGTTTCACCTATATCAAGTGTGCAACTTGTTAATTTGATGTCATGATGAATTAAGAGTAATACTAACATGCTTGTTTATATGTGTTGTGATGATTGTTGACTTGAATCATGATTATTAGGACTCGGTTTGGTTGGTTACTATCAATACTATCTTTTGTACATGAGAAATTACTAGACATTGTTTTAAACATGATCATGGTTACATGATGTTGCAAGTATGTTATATAGTTGCTATGATAGATTCATGGTTAAAAAGTGAGATGCATGCTTATTATAACTAATTGCTAATAATAATAACTTTAATGATACAAATATTAGTAAAATGCATACGGGTGTTTGTAGATGAATTATTGTATGTGTTCTAAACTAGTGGTTGGGTTTTAGAATGTGGATTAAAGGTGTTGTATTGCTAGTGATCATATTGGTTGTACCTATTTCCATAAGAGGAAACTTTATTAAAGTTGTGAAATATGAATTATGTTCTACCCAACTAGGATGCCATGGAATAATGTCGTTATACTCTTAGTGTTGCAGTAACATGTTAAGAATGATGTGTATGTTAATATGAATTATACTTTGAAATATCTGTGTATGTTATGTTATATCAAAGTGGAACTTTATGTACCAATGTGTGTCCATGCTAAGGGTTAGACATGTAAGGTGTGATACTTGACCATGAAATGTGGATAGCTGAACATGTAAACCTATTAAGGAAGTTAGTATGATCAAAACATGTCGTAGAACACATATTCCCTATAATGGAAACTTTAATAAAAATGGAATGTGGTTTCGTTGCATATGTGCCTTGTAATGCGATCTATGAACTTAAGGTGAGCAAGTGAACCTTAATGAACATATTTACACTTAAAAGTCACCAACGGGTCATCGGGTCAACTCGGGTCAACAAAAGTCAACTTTGGTCAGAGTTGGTCAAAAGTCAAACTTTTCAAATCACAAGTAAACAATTGAATTTCCTGGATGCATAGGGTTTTACATACCTGCACAAACACACACTTATAGACTTGTCATGTAGTAGGAATGCTATGTTGCTTTTACCTTGCTAATGCTTGTAGCTGTGCACCCGAAGGTGAGTTCACTGAACCGTAACAATTACTATTCTATCCTGTCATGGGATGAAAACTTGAACAACTACTTTTACGGATTTACAAATTTTGTATGTCGCATGTATGGATTAGAGCAACTTTTATTTTGTTCATGAAAGACCTCATGGATACCTAGTTGACCGTTAGTATTTGTGAAATAGCGGGGAAATTTTGAGTAGTACTACTGGGTTTGACAAACCCCACCCGGGCTAGTCGCGCTAGCACGACAGAAGGACCTGTCGAACGGGTGTTGAATGACCTAACATACATACATGTGCATCCTGATGGGATGTACGAACAGGCAAGATGCACTTAATGTGTACATACGTCAGCTTCGGTCAGATACATACGACTCTAAGGACATGTACTGTAGACTAGCTACCTACAATGGCATACTAAATTTATTTATATTTCTGCTTGCAACTGAACTTACTTGAATTTATACTTACTATGTGAACTCACCAACCGTCGTGTTGACACTTGTTAGCCTTTCACTTTTACATGTCATTGAGGTACCACGCACTTAGGACATTACATGGAGTCACAACTTTTCATTTAAACATTTTCTTGCATTAAAAACCATGTTTTGAGTTTAATGACTATTAGACTGTGTATCTCGTATTGGGCGCGTGTACTGCGCATTTAGTTTCCATTTAATACCTTGACATTACATTTCGATTACGCTTCCGCAAACTTTTAAACGTTAACTCTATATTAAATTTTCTCATTTAATGACACACGTATATTCTAAATTCATATAGTGTCGTTTGGTGTAACTAATGACTGAGATCCTGGTTTGTCACACACTTAACGGTAAAACTCCATTAGTGGATTTTGGGGGTGTGACAGATTGGTATCAGAGCCATTGGTTATAGCGAACTAGGTCTGCATTGCATTGCATTCTAGACTATAACTGTACACTGCATTAGTTGCACCTGTGTGAATTTATTTGTAACCCATATATATGTGATTTACACATACACATGCATACACTAGCATTACATGAAGTGACCAACTTGTATTATGTGACATATTAGGGAAAACGTTCTTTTAGGGCTTTAGTTGGGATATGATTACATTTCATTATAACTTGACAACATTATGGCAACAAACTGGTTTTGTATGAAACCTAAACAATTCACTTTTGAATTATCTACCTCATTATGGCAACCAACCGGAAGTGGCCGATGCCTAAGGCACAGAGGTACATGAACAACAGTAATGGATTTTTTTTGTCTAGAAACTCATTCATACAGAGGTCTTGACTTGTTAGTTATGCGACCTACTACACGTCACTTATTATATGACACATTCGTATGTTGTAACATGTCCCTTAATATGAGACACATTGTTAGTTGTAACATGTCACTTATTGTGTGATCCACAACGTGCTATCTACTTGATTTGATATTATCGCTGCTTATGCACACTGTACGCTCACATTATGTTTAGACTAGTAGTCTTACACTTATTATGAATTTACACTATTCCTGATACATGCGACCCATTGATACATCACACTGATAGTCTGTTAGTGTCCTATACATCTAGTATAGTTATTTCCTACTTATAGGTTTATCATACACTTATACCCCTTCAATACTTAACATGGGATAGCAATACCATACGGATGAATGTAAACCAAAGAACATTATAAAACGTAAGATTAATGTACCCGGTGGGAGACGAACATGAGTGATTGTGTAAAGTAAATTGACGATTACGGGTGCGCAACGTAATGGTGAATTTACAAGTACACGATGATCCTGGCAAAATCTGCCATGTCGGGGATACCCAAAAAGACACACAAAAGTGATGAACCAATCAATACAAAATCATCTGAAACAAACATCCATCTCTAAATAACGCACCGATATCAAGTTTATGCTTGACTGAACCCATAAAATCCATGTACGGATGGTATATAATTACAATACAACCTTTGATGGCATATGATAAGTTTATCCTTAAACTACCTACATTTTACCTTATACACCTAAATTAAAGATAGTTGATATCTTTCCTGGGTGACACACAAATAAGAACAAAGATCTATGTTGAAAAACCTAATAATGTTTTACTACTACTATTTTTGTTCCTTAATAATGTGACTCATTCCACATATAATCAATCTGAATCCACTAGTTGAAACATTTACCTTATTGAAGTCACAAACTTATGATACATAATGAGATGCTTTAATTTATGGTCGGTGTACTATGACCTCTTGCCAACAGTCGGTAACATCTTAACATCATTGGTTCTGTAAATGAATGTTAAACAAACCCTATAATTTTTAGAATTATGTGGAGTCTCATAAATCTAACAACTTATTAAAAAAAATCTTGTTGGTATGAAAAAAACTGCGTAATATTTCCCATTTAAAGTCACTTCTTGTTAATAAATCCATATCGCTTAAACATTCATGTAAAAACCTCGTAACATACCAGGCTCACTCTAGAAGTACTTCACCTAATCGTACTCTTTTCTCAATTGTTCAGGATAAACAGAACTTTAAGTTATTTCTGATAGTAAGTTCCAAAAAAAATCATGATATTTCAAATTATTAGCAATGCACTAATGAACCACATTTGTGGTATGTATATGTTTTGTTCTAGCTGGATGATTTTTCTCGATCCAGCACTCTTGTAAAGGTTAACTAATACACCCAATTCGCATATCCATTATTGAAAAACATGTTTTGGATCTAAATATTTTTTCATCTCTCAAGAACAGTTAATTTAAAAACATTTTGTACATCTTGATATATTCAAACTCCCCTACACGATATAATAGAAACGAGTTACGCATTCTTAAAGTCTTAAGACAGTGATAATTCACATTCGAATCACATAAAATTATAATACATATTTGATGGTATAATATATATTATAACGCTACCACTTCCCTTAACATATATTCTTTTTCCCTAACCCCTTTGAATGACTTAGTAAAGTAGGCAAGAATGTTAGTAAGTGATAGGTCACCTTCAAGGTGCTGGTGGTGTGGTGGGTTAGCTGCGGTACACCTTGTACATAAACACTAACTGTACGTTGGATGTGGACCTGAAACCAAAGCAGTAATTAACCCGAGAAACTCCAAAATATCAATCTCATACTGTTACAAAACACCTGATTCTTAGGAACTCTAGTTAGCTCAACATTCATAAGGTAAACTACTATATGCATAAACACTTTAAACTTCCTTGTATCCCTTATTCACTGTAATAACAAAAACCAAATGTTTTGTTACTGACTCACGTATATAAATTAGGGTTTTGAATATATTTCACAACTCTAAGGAATCACGTGATGAATAATCGTCAACAATGAACCGCCACTACCAACTAATGTTATGAGGGAGCTTAATCCATTACGGTCCGGGCACTAGTACACAATTAGCCCTTTCTAGGCGGTGAATACGCTATTTATGGGCGGTTTTTCAACCGCTCTAAAAACATGCACTCAAAAAATTATGTGCGGTTTTAAAACCGCCCAGAAATCTAAAGAACCGCCCAGAGACCTCGACCCAAAACCTCCCAGATTAGACCCAAAACCGCCCAAATTAGCCTTCAAATTTTACACATAAGACCGCCCAAAACATTCTTTTTAATGAAAAAATATATTTTGGAAAAAAAATAAAATTTATAATTTGTCCATGAAATCAAAATTCAATAGAAAATCAAATCTAGTATGCAAAACCATAATACATTTCAATTGAACCAACATTCATTATATTACCAACCAACAAAACACAATCAGAACGTAGTTACATCACAAATGTTTCTAGTTTTTCCTAAATACCCATTCAAAATGGTTCAGCTACAACAATAAGTTATGCAATATCATATCTATTTTGGCCTAAACACTAATTTCAAAAACCGCGTACTAATGTTTGCTACCAACTTTTCAATTTCGGCTTGGTTGACTTTTCCGTTTGAATTCCATGTCTGAAAAATAAAACAAAAACTTAAACGAAGACTCTAGTGAGATAAACATATATAGTGCAACATAAGCAAAATACTTACTTTATTTGGAAAATCAAATTGTTTGTGAAGGACAAACTCGAATATGTGTTTTATCACCATATTTACATTCCCATCAACCGGGTTGTTGATTAACCTACATTATATTTATCAAACTAATTTCCTAAATCATTCAAAATACAACAAAACTAATCACACTAAAAATAGAAAACATACCTCCACCATCTTCCACTTAAATTTATCCTGAAAAGCCTCTTCAATTACCTTAGAAAAATCATAATCATTAGCTGTCTTTTTAACATTAACTAGACGTCCTTTTCCATTTGAGATATTTTTGTGCTTAATAGAATCCAATATGTATCCTTGTCGTTCCTTAGGAGAAACGATAAACAAAACCCAATGACCTCTACACAAATAGAGTAAAAAAGTTAACAAATAATTAGTAACACACCCGATGAGAACTATTAAAAACAATAATATATAACTTACCGGTCAAGAAATGGTGCAAGGAAATATCTTTTATCATTGTGAAGTTGGTAAACCGAAAGAAAGTGTCCTTTAACACTGTCTAAATTATCCCTACACTCATCCCTAATTACTTTTGATGGACAAAAGAATGCGGATAGAGAAGTTCTATCAAGAGCAATGTTATACAAACACCTAAGATCAAGAAAAGAAAATATTATAAAGTTAATTAGAAAAGAAGCTATGTTTAGTAAAAACCATCATTTTAGGAAAGAAAGACATGAAATAAACTTACATTTCGCACCAATGTATAAAGGAGTTCTCAACCATCACATTGATTAAAAGTTGCACGACTAAATGGAAGTCTAAATATTCACTTTGGATATAAAAATCATCCTCAATATACATACCAGCCGGTGCACTTACATTAATGCTATATTCTTGACCAAAACTATTAATTCAACAAAAGCTTAGCCAATTCTTGAATGTTGGGAGGTCGTTGTTCCTTGATGTTTGTCAAAATTTCAATGTTTGTTTGAGTGAGGTTTGGATTTATACTTGGGCTGGGAGAATGTTCAATCTATTAAATAAACATTAAACATTAGGGTTAAAAGTCAGCACTAACGATACTCTAAAACAATGGAATATAACTATAATATATATTTTGAGTTGTTTATTTCCCTTGTAAGAGGAGCTTTTGTCACATGAACTTCTGGAATGGGGGCATGTAAAACTTGAGTTTGTTGCGTGGAAAATTGAGGAGCCTGCTCAAGCTATGAAAAAAATTAGTACTCATACACACACAGGTATATATATATATATATATTACACAATTCTATTGTTGATTATCAAATCCGAAAAAGCTTCAAAATTATCCATTTCCATTTGGTTATAATCCATAGGATCTACTTGAAATTGGGCATGTTGAATTGGTGGCGAAAACTAAAGTGGCAAATAGAAAAATTGTTATGATATACAAAAGAGTTAATATAACTTACTATTAATCTTAAAAAAGTTACGAATAAATATGAAACCCGACTAAAGAAAGAATCATGACCTGTGGTTTGTAAAACGAGGTGCCTGGTGTTTCTGGCGGAGTTTAGTTCTGGCAAGATGTCTCTGCGTTTGAAAGCTAAATTTACCAAACATATTAATAAGTACATCTTATGAAATGAAAACAAAAGGGTATATATGATCCATATAATAAAAACTATACCTTTATTGCCTTTCTCGGCCACTGAATGAAATAATCTACAACATCACCAATATCTTTAAGATCATCATAGCAAGAAACCAGGGGGAGAGACGTGTGTTTGTACTTTGGATCAACAGTTATTACTTGGACTTTGACATGGTCCTCATGCATTTCTCTACCATGTAACACCCTACTTGTAGTTGGATGCACATAACCCGTACCTACTATTTTCTCGTCAATAGATTCATGCGGGTATAACAACTCACAAAATAAAACCTCCTACAACACAATATAACATTTTTTAAAAGCAAATAGTAGTCCAATTCACAATATATATATATATATATATATATATATACCCAAAAAAATGGAGAGACTTGTTCTTGCTCTTCCAATTCAGGAAGATTGATTTCGCCGGTTGGTCCCACCAAGAAAGAAATGGGAATTTTGGGCGTCAGATTCTTCTTCTTCTCTTACTTACGATATTTCGACTGGATGAACAGATCGCTAATATATATATATATATATATATATATATATATATATATTTATATATACCTCGATAGGTGGATATTGAATATGAGATCCACCAGATGCATGACTTGAACCTAGAATGTCAGAGCTCGAGTCCAACCTCGCAATGCGTCTTCTTTGAGTAGTAGGCGTTTCATTATGACTTTGTTTCCTACCACTCTGAATCAAGCCTTGCTTAACCATTGTGTGTCCTATAAATAAATTAAAATTACATCACTATTTAAAAAATATATATTAGCATACATAATATATATTTATGAAATAATACATATAACATTAGAAACTCCACGTGTTCGCCCCCCATGTTCACACCCGTAAATCTTAGTTAACACATTCTCCTTTCCAAAGGTGCCATTATCAATCAATTATTTTTCCGCTCGGATCTATAAAAAAATATAAAGTTGTTAAAACAATTGACTAGAATATATAAATCTGAAATAAATATATATTTACGTACCAGTTTCGGGTACAATGATAAGCCACTCTTTGTAAGTTCAAACATTTTGGTTTTTTTGTTCTATATCACACGACTGGCAAGATGCTTTTTAGCACGGGGACATGTAATATTAACAATATTTGGATACTTTAACAGAAGCTCATACCATATTTCTTCAACTACCGTAGGGGTCAACATAGTAAGAGAGCGGCATCCTAGATGAGAATGGTTTTTATTTGCTGCCGCACTCACTTTTGCTTTTTCACTTCTTTCCTGGTACATAAACAAATTACTACTAATAGATGTAAATAAATTTTAATAGTTTTAATAGTAGTAATAATAAAAATAATCACATATACCAAAAACTCCGGGTTTGTCCTTTGGGCAACAAATTCCCTCCAATGCCGAGGATCGTCATCAAGAGTGTTATAATCAAGAAAAAGAGTTAAGCGTGGTTTTACATAATCATCATCAAGTTTACATCGAAAATTTGTATGTCTTCTTTTAACCCTTTTCAAGAAAACAGATTTGAACTCGTCGTTGTTAATATTCCAAGTTTCCTACATACATACAAAACAAAAAAATGTTTTTTGAAAATAATAGATAACAATCAACTGATGTAACCTATAAAGAATAGTTAACTTAATACCTTAGTTTCTTCCCACAACTTCTCCCAGAGTTCATTTTTAACATCTTTCACTACTTGATAATAAGGAATATCAGCCCTTTGTTTCTTTCCTATCCAAGTGATAAAGTCATTCGCATGCTCACCAATTTCCCCACCATTTTCATCAAATTCAATAAAATAGTCATCTTCTTCTAATTTTTTTTCCACATTTTACACTCCCACGCTTACCTTTTTAGACATTTTCCATATAAAAGAAATATAATTCCCTTTAACCTTTGTATTTATAATCAATAAACATGTACTTAAATTCACAACTAGATATAAAAGCACAAAGTATAGGTCAATGAAAACTCTTTACTATGTAATCTAAGTTTAAAGTACATTGGCTTTCAACTCAAACAGTAAAGTACTTTAATCTAAAAACACTACAATAAACAAGTTGCAAAGTGCTTTAAGCTAAAAACATTACAATAAACCTTTGTGTCTATAATGAATAAAGTACCTTTTTTTAACATAAACTAGTTGCAAAGTGCTTACACTAATCTACTTGTTACAATCTAGCAGCAAAAACCATTACATTACAAGCAAACACAACTAATAAAAACTAATAATGAACATTAAACGGTATTACCCTTACTACTATTTAGTAAGGTCAGTGCCTTACAACAACAAGCACCTACTAACAACTTTTGTAATAATGCTTCTAAAAAAGTCAACATATGGAATGCTGCACCAAGATGAGAAAATTTTTGTACCAGCAAAGCACCCATCTAGCTTTGGTAATCACATAGAATGCAGTAGCTAAATATCTATTGTAAACATTATGCTTATCTATCATGCAACTTGTTTGTAAGTCACTTGAGATACTGATGACCACTTAAATTTGTTGTTTACATGTTGCCTGAGGTATTTGTGAATCTTGAATTAGTTATTTCCAAATTGTTCTATGTATAAGACAATATTACACATTTACATATAAATTTGACATTCATAAACGTTGACATATAGTGAAAGGAGTTCTTTCCCAAATCAATTTGATCATAACATTATTTTAATATAAGGGTGCACTATAACAGATTACTTATTAAGCATTATGACCCTGTCTTTTTTATAAATTTTTTATACAGTTAAATTCATATAACCAAAATCAAGGGACCACATCCACACATACATAACCCGACATCAAGGGACCACAAGCACATGAACTCATAAAATTGATGCAAACATATATATATATATATATATATATATATATATATATATATATATATATATAGGGGTGAGATCTATTGAAAACAAAGTTATATTTAAAAACACTAAAAACCAAATAAAACCATTAAAGTTGATTATTATTAACAAATTATATATTTTTAAAATAAAAGGGTATATTAGTCTAAACAAAAAATGTTAGTTTTGAAAACTACCATTAAAATTCCTACATTCACTCCTCTCTCTCTTTCTCTCATATCTCACCAAAATTCTTATATTCTTTGATTCTCACTTATATATTAATAATATATATACGGTTTTTCTTTTAAAACCAATAACTGTAATCTTCTAGCTTTCCATTTTAATCAATTTTCTAACATTATTTTCTTAAACTTTTTTAAATCCTAAAAGTTTGATATTGGCACATGTATAAGCGTATGTAAATGTAAACATGTGTTTACATTAAATAGAAAAAAAGGGTTACATATTAACAATATCATCGAACCAAATTTATAAATGAAACTGTTAACGGAAATACGTATACGTAACAACGGAGTTATGTACATATATACACACTGAATCAAATAATTAAACCAAGTATTTATATAACCATTAAGAATACATATACGTAACAACTGGTTACCTACATATGTAACCATGTAGTCAAATATCGAAATTACAAAACAGACCATTAACACAAATACGTATACGTAACCATCGAATCAAATAAATAAACCATAACCATCAAACCAAAAGTTACCAAACAAGCCACTAACATAAATATGTATACGTAACAATGGAGTTACGTGCACGTGACGATAGTGTTACGTGTATGTAAAAGCACAGTTATGTATACAAGGTCAAACGGAGTTCGTTTGACGTCTTTGTAGGACTTTATACCCAAATTACACTCTATACAATAACTTCACCTAAATTTTTATTAATCTCTCTTCTCTAAATTATGTTTCATGTTCTAAAAGCAATAATTGATTACATCTTTATATTTTTCATCTTCATCAACAACTAATTTCATATTCAAAAGTTTAAAAAAAATCCAACAACAGTGAGTTGTTACAACCACGTGTCCGTATACATATAGATATGTTTAAATAAATAAAACTAAGTTTACATATGTATGTAATGTGTCAAACGTTTAAATAAGAACCACTAAGCCTAAATCATACAAACAAGAGTTATACGTATACGTAAGCGATGCGTTTCATGTATTACCGTGTTCATCTTCTACTTCATCATCATCATCATTATCATCTTCGAATTCATCTTCTTCGACACATAAACTATGAATAGAAAGCATGATCATATCACGATAGTCGGAAAACCTAACTCGTACACTAAAAACTCCCAACAGTGATCGTTATGAACCTTCTTCATATACAAAGTTGGTTCGATGTCAGACAAACAATAGCACTCATATATGTATATTGGTGATGGCTGTTGAAACTATGAACCAAAAGCATGATTGGAGGAATACATCGGAGAAGATTATCGGAGGCCGTGAGAGTCATGAGGTCAGCAGAAGTATGGGAGCTAGGGTTGGTTGTAGATTGAATGAGATTTTTAAGGAGTTAATTTCAACTTCTATAAACTTCCTATACTACCCTTTTTGTATTTATAAAAACAAAATTAATAGAAAATAGGTTTCTTTGGTTTTTAGTGTTTTCAATTATAAATCATGTTTTCATTTGAACCTAACTCTATATATATATATATATATATATATATATATATATTTGTATGCAAACCAGATTTAGTAGTTAGAACTTACAATACATTTGTTCACAGTTACCCACAAAATCAAAACCCTAGAAAATAACTCCTTTCACGAGCAGAAGAGAAGAGGTGATTTCAACGGAGATCGAGGCAATAGACGAGCAGAAGAGGTGGTTCTGACAGAGAGGTAATAGACAAGTAGAAGGTAAGACTTGATTCCGACGGAAAGCCAATACACGAGTAGAAGAGGCGAGAGGCATAAGACGACAAGACATCGATGAGGTGGTTTCTGGTTTGAGAAGAACATAGGGTTTTGGCTATGTGTTTGCAAGATGATTTTTTTATCTGTAACTGTAAGCGGGAACAATTTTTTTATTTTATTTTAGAGCCATTTTTTAGAAAATAAACATTCAATGAACAATTGTTTTACGCTTTTATCTTGACAAACAAACAATTTTTTATTCAAAAGAAATAAAAAAAAGAATGACACACATTCTTGATTCTGAAATCCAACGATCAAACAGTCGTTGAAATAAAAATAAACGAGTGACACGCATTGTTGATTCTAAGATCCAAGTATATCCCGACACCCGTAATATTGAGCCATGTCCTCAGTTATGGAAATTAAACAATTCAAAACTTAATTTACATAATATGATTAGTTAAGAAAGAATGTATTTACGAATCAAACATTTATCATTTAATTAGCTTGACGTGATGCATCTACATATATTCCTTCATCATGGTCAGATCGTAAGTAACTGGCACCATCAATCTCATCATCTACCGATTGAATACCCACAGAAAATGATGGTAGGTCATCAAAATGGTTGTATTCATCTTCGTCAACGAGATTATCAACACCAAGGATTCGTCGTTTACCGTGTAATACGATGTGATATTTTGGTATGCTCGGGTCATTGACAAAGAACACCTGTGTGACTTGTTTACCGAGAACAAATGGTTCAGATGGATAACCATTTGTTGCAAGGTCGACCAATGTAAAACCATGTTCATCAACTCGAACACCCTTATCGTTATCCACCCACTTACATTTGAACACCGGTATAGAGAAAGTTTTATAATTCAATTCCCAAATTTCTTGGATTACACCGTAATAAGAGTCTTTAGCGATTGCTAATCTTATATCTTGATCAATCATGTCGAAATTAGTTGTTGATGCTATTATAGTAACTCCACTATTTTGCATTACACTTTTTTCATGTTGGGTTTTGGTGTAAAATGTATAACCGTTAATGTCATATCCTTGGGAAGATATCACTCTAGGGTCTGGCCCTTGCCCTAACTTTTCCACGAGTTTATCAGCATCTGATTTGGCACAAACGGTCTTTACCTTTTTTTTTAGCCATGAAGAAAAGTTTTTATTATGCATAATGTAAAGCTCCTTAAGCTCCTTACCCGTGTTAGTCGATTGTAAGTACTTCATGTGTTCCTGGACATACGGATCAAGACAAGTCATATGTTTTATGACATATAAATGTGCAAGTTCTAAACTAACATCAGTTGGGGTGAACATTTTCATGCCGACACCACCGACACCTTCAAGTTAATCCGAGTGACGAGATTGAGGAACACCAATACTTTTTACACCATCCAAATAATCTGCACATATGTAAGTAAATCAGTTATTACATTATAAACTATATCTAACAAAACTAATATATTTACTTACATATATATATATATATATATATACATATATAATATCAATATAGCATTACCTGTACAGAAATCAATCACCTCCTCATAAGCATATCCTGTAACAATACTACCTTCAAGTCGATTAAGGTTTCTCACATAACCTTTTAAGATACCCATATATCTTTCAAAAGGATACATGTATCGCAAAAATACTAGACCACAAGCCTTGATTTCTCCAACAATATGAATTACCAAGTGAACCATCACATCAAAAAAAGAAGGTGGGAAATATTTTCTAATTCGCATAGTGTGATGATTATTTCTTTTTGCCATGTATCCAATACCTCGGGATCAATTACTTTTGAGTGAATGTGATTAAAAAACAAACAAAGTTTTGTTATTGTGTGGCGGGTACTCTCTGGTAGCAATCCACGAATTGCAATAGGAATCATATGTGTCATTAAAACATAACAATCATGAGAATTCATACCAAGCAGTTTACAATCTTTCATCGAGACCAACCTTTTAATGTTTACAGAATAGCAAGATGGAACTTTAATATCTTGTAGACATTTACAAAACTTTGTTTTTTCTGCCTTTGACATGGTATAACACGCGGATGGCAGGTAAATACGTTGACCTGTCTCAATAGGGGCAAGCTCTTTGCGTATTCTCATTTCTTCCATGTCTTTACGGGCATTGATACCATCTTTAGTTTTTCCGGTAATGTCTAATAATAAGTCTACCAAGCTATCACATACATTTTTTTCAATATGCATTACATCTAGGCAGTGCCTAACTTGTAAATGCTTCCAGTAACGCAAGTCCCAAAATATCGACCTTTTTTTCCAATTTGCTCCTTTCTCGTCACGAGTTCTTTTTCCCAAAACATTATTTAAATTTTCAACTCATGAATATGCATCAAAGTTTTTCCTTACCGTTTCTTTCTCTATACTTCCATTAAAGTCGTTCTTATTCATCCGATATTCATGATCGGCCGGAAGAAATCTTCGATGTCCCATGAACACGGTTTTTCTACAATTCCTTAACCATATTGAACTTGTCTCGTCTTCACAAACAGGACAAGCTTTCCTACCTTTCGTGCTGTATCCGGACAAATTACCGTACGCAGGGAAATCACTTATCGTGCAAAAAATCATGGCTCGCAAAATAAAGTATTCTTCCTTATAAGCATCATACACATTTACGCCTTGACTCCATAGAGTTTCTAAGTCATCAACCAAAGGGGACAAATAAACATCAATGTTATTACCCAGTTGTTTCGGACCCTGAATTAACGACATCATTATGTATTTCCGTTTCATGCATAACCATGGTGGAAGGTTATAGATGCAAAGAAGAACTGGCCAAGTACTATGATGACTACTTTGGTTTCCGAAAGGATTGATTTCATCGGAACTAAGTCCAAACCTTATGTTTCTGAAGTCGTTGGCAAAATCAACATATTTTCTGTTAATATATTTCCATTGAGATGAATCCGCCACATGTCTTATTTTCCCGTCATTTATACGCTCGTCTGAATGCCATCGTAATAACTTTGCTTCTTTCTCGTTTGAAAATAATCGTTTTAGTCTTGGTATAATGGGGAAATACCATAATAATTTAGCCGGTGGTCCATTTTTCGTCACATCGTCATCATATTCACCGGTTTTACTTGTATTCTTGTATCTTAATTCACCACATCTAACACATTTATGACTTTTTTCAAATTCATTTCTATACAAGATACAATCCTTCGGACATGCATGTATTCTTTCTACTTCTAATCCCATTGGACACATCAATTTTTTTGCTTGATATAACGAAACGGGCAACTCGTTATCTTTCGGAAGCATGTCATGCAAAAGAACTAATAAATCTGTGAAACTTTTATCACTCCATCTATTTTTTGCCTTCAAGTTAAACAACTTTAATACAGCATTGAGTTTCGAAAAACTCTCACAACCGTTATATAATGGTTTTTCCGCATCATCAAATATGTTTTGTATTTTTTTTCTTTGTCTTCATCATCGAGATTATTCTCTAAATCCATAAACATGTCATTTAAATTGTCATCATTTAAAATATCGTCTTTTAAGTTGTAATCTATATTTTCTGAATCCTTAAACACATAAACCTAAGACAGTATTGCAATTGTATGTGAAACTTGGGACTTGTACATGTTAATTTGAGTTGATTTCTTTACAACATAAAAACGGTTAACAAAGCTAAAAAATCTGAAAAATGGACTTGCAATGTGTTTCACCTATATCATGTGTGCAACTTGTAAATTTGATGTCATGATGAATTAAGAGTAATACTAACATGCTTGTTTATATGTGTTGTGATGATTGTTGACTTGAATCATGATTATTAGGACTCGGTTTGGTTGGTTACTATCAATACTATCTTTTGTACATGAGAAATTGCTAGACATTGTTTTAAACATGATCATGGTTACATGATGTTGCAAGTATGTTATATAGTTGCTATGATAGATTCATGGTTAAAAAGTGAGATGCATGCTTATTATAACAAATTGCTAATAATAATAACTTTAATGATACAAATATTAGTAAAATGCACACGGGTGTTTGTAGATGAATTAATGTATGTGTTCTAAACTAGTGGTTGGGTTTTAGAATGTGGATTAAAAGTGTTGTATTGCTAGTGATCATATTGGTTGTACCTATTTCCATAAGAGGAAACTTTATTAAAGTTGTGAAATATGAATTATGTTCTACCCAACTAGGATGCCATGGAATAATGTCGTTATGCTCTTGGTGTTGCAGTAACATGTTAAGAATGATGTTTACTTTGAAATATCCGTGTATGTTATGTTATATCAAAGTGGAACTTTATGTACCAATGTGTGTCCATGCTAAGGGTTAGACATGTAAGGTGTGATACTTGAGCATGAAATGTGGATAGCTGAACATGTAAACCTATTAAGGAAGTTAGTATGATCAAAACATGTCGTAGAACACATATTCCCTATAATGGAAACTTTAATAAAAATGGAATGTGGTTTCGTTGCATACGTGCCTTGTAATGCGATCTATGAACTAAAGGTGAGAAAGTGAACCTTAATGAACATATTTACACTTAAAAGTCACCAACGAGTCATCGGGTCAACTTGGGTCAACAAAAGTCAACTTTGGTCAGAGTTGGTCAAAAGTCAAACTTTTCAAATCACAAGTAAACAATTGAATTGCCTGGATGCATAGGGTTTTACATACCGGCACAAACACACACTTATAGACTTGTCATGTAATAGGAACGTTGTGTTGCTTTTACCTTGCTGAAGCTTGTAGTTGTGCACCCGAAGGTGAGTTCACTGAACCGTAACAATTACTGTTCTATCCTGTCATGGGATGAAAACTTGAACAACGACTTTTAAGGATTTACAAATTTTGTATGTCGCATGTCTGGATTAGAGCAACTTTTATTTTGTTCATGAAAGACCTCATGGATACCTAGTTGACCGTTAGTATTTGTGAAATAGCGGAAAAATTTTGAGTAGTACTACTGGGTTTGACAAACCCCACCCGGGCTAGTCGCGCTAGCACGACAGAAGGACATGTTGAACGGGTGTTGAATGACCTAACATACATACATGTGCATCCTGATGGGATGTACGAACAGGCAAATTGCACTTAATGTGTACATACGTCAGCTTCGGTTAGATACATACGACTCTAAGGACATGTATTGTAGACTAGCTACCTACACTGACATACTAAATTTATTTATATTTCTGCTTGCAACTGAACTTACTTGATTTTATACTTACTATGTGAACTCACCAACCGTCGTGTTGACACTTGTTAGCCTTTCACTTTTACGGGTCATTGAGGTACCACGCACTTAGGACATTGCATGGAGTCACAACTTTTCATTTAAACATTTTCTTGCATTAAAAACCATGTTTTGAGTTTAATGAGTATTTAGACTGTGTATCTCGTATTGGGCGTGTGTACTGCGCATTTAGTTTCCATTTAATACCTTGACATTACATTTCGATTACGCTTCTGCAAACTTTTAAACGTTAACTCTGTATTAAATTTTCTCATTTAATGACACACGTATATTCTAAATTCATATAGTGTCGATTGGTGTAACTAATGACTGAGATCCTGGTTTGTCACACACGTAACGGTAAAACTCCATTAGTGGATTTTGGGGGTGTGACATTTTGTTTGTTTTTTATTATATGTATTACTTATTATCTTTTAAATATTTAAGGGTTAATTTTAAGATTAGATTTATCTATATTAGTTATTTAGATTGTCATTAAAAAAGATTGGTATTTAGATTAGTTTTTACTTAATGTTTTTGTCGTAACTTTTTTATACTTTTAAATATAATTAAACTCATTCGATCCAAGCTTTAACAAGCTCGAACCCGAGCCTAAAAACATGTTCGTTTTGTTATTGAGCTCGAGCTTTGTATTTAAAATTCGTCGAGCCTTAATGAGCTTTTTGTTTATTTTTTAATTTAGTTTTCTAAATACAATTAAAAATATTTATAAAATTATGATAAAAAAAGATTAAATAATTTGTATTTGTTATATATTAGATGTATGTTATAAATATATATAAATTTAACATAAAAAATTAAATATAAAATAGAGTAAACTGTAGTTTTGGTCTCTGTGTTTTGATATCAATTACAGTTTCAGTCTCACCTTACAGTTTTGGTCCATATGTTTTTGTTTCTAACAAAATTGGTCCCGAACACTAACTCCGTCTAATTTTTCGGCATCTTCATTTGAGAACTCATTTTTTGGAAAGAACTAAGTGAGAACCACTTTAACTGTTATATTTTTTATTATTTAAATTGACAAAAATTCTTGTAAACTTACTAATTTTAAGATTTGTTTATAAAAAATATGATTTGTAAAGTTTTTTGTTGAAATGCATATATGCACCCACAATATATGTGCAAATATGCACACGTTAAGTTATTAATAAAAAACCGAGGGGAGAGATGATAAAATTCAAGAAACATAGATACAATAGTAATAAAATTCAAGAAACATAGACACACGACTTATATGGTTCTCACTAGTTCTTTCCAAATATATGATTCTCATTAGAAGGTAACACTATATATATATATATATATATATAGGGGAGGGTTCTTTTGAGAAGACCAAATATTGCGAGAAGTGTAAGAAATAGCTAAATTCTTCATTTTTTTCAACCAAAAACGTTTTTAACATACAAAAGAATGATAGAAATGCAATATTTATTCATTAATTTTGATATTCAAAAACTAAAATTGAATAAATTTCGTTTATTTGTTAAACCTACACATGTGGAAATCATGTGTAGGTCACATAACCTACACATGTGTAGGTAAATTAAAAACGCTAAAAATACATACGTAAAAAATATTGTAATGATTTTTTTTTGTTTATACATTACACATTTGTATGTAGGAAGTGAATTTATTTAAAAAATTAAACTATTGATAAGTTTTTTTAGTGATTTAAGTTTCTTCTTTTTCTTCTTGCAATATATGAGCCTTCTCAAATGAACCTCCTCCTATATATATATATATATATATATATATATATATATATATATATATATATATATATATATATATATATATATATATATATATATATATATATATATATATAGAGAGAGAGAGAGAGAGTGAGGTTCACCTATATAGTGTTATAAATCTAAGAAGGCTAAGAAGCAATAAGAGATTGACATGTGGCATCTAGGAAAATTAGGAGAGGGGGTATTTTAGTCATGCCCACTTTTTTAAATATTCTCTCTCCACATGCAAGTCACATGTCAATTCCCCCACTTTTTTAAAATGTTTATAACTTTTACATACGACATTATTTTTTTAAACAAATTACACCATAAAAACGAGAATTTTTTTCTCTTTAAAACGCGTATAATATTGATATATAAAAAACGAACTTTTTTTTCACAATTTTTCAGCTCATTGTATCTAACGTCAGGTCATTGTGTCTAACGTCAGGTCATTATGTCTTCCGTCAGGTCATTGTGTCTTCCGTCAGGTCATTGTGTGATTGTGTCATCCGTAAGGTTGTTGTGTCATTCATCGGGTCATTGTGTAATCTTATTTGACAAGTATTATACAATGATCTAATAATAATTACACAATAACACAAAAAGTATTTCAAAGATCTTGCTCTCACATCATTCTCCTTAAAAAATAAATAAACAAAACTTAAAAAAACTACTATTTTCTCATTGTATCTTTTTTCATTGTGTCTAATTTAAAAAATAAAAAATCGGTAAGTTTTTTAATTTTTTTTAATTTTTCGTTTATTTATTTTCTGAAAGAGGAATACATGGGGAACAAGTTCTCCGAACCACTTTTTTCAAATTTGATTTATATTGTGAGTTATAATTTTTTTAAAAGTGTCATTGTGTCTTTGTTTACCATTGTGTCATTCTCACACTTTGTAAAAAAAATGACGTTGTCTTTGAACATTTCTCAAACACATATTAACAATTTGTGACACGGTGATAATTTCTAAACACATAATATGACACAACAAATATTTAAAATAAGATGATATTATATAATGACTTAAGAATGAACCGATAAAAGTTATATTTCACTAGTTATAATATAACACAATCACATGATACTACACAAGGACTAGACAAGTGCCGAAATTTTTTTTTATTTTTTATATATCAATATTATACGCGTTTTAAAGATAACAAAACGCTTGTTTTTTTGGTGTAATTTTTAAAAAAAAAATAATATCGTATCCAAAAGTTATGAAAGTTTTAAAAAAAGTGGGGGAATTGGCATGTTCCTTCCATGTGGAGAGAGAAAGTCAACAAAAGTGGCTATGACTAATGTACCCTTCCACCAATTTCTATTCCTACAAATTGATCTCAACTGTTAAAAGAGAGATCTAAAGGTTATAAATCCTTCTTAGCCTTCTTAGATTTCCAACACTATGTAGGATAACTCTCCTATATATATATATATATATATATATATATATATATATATATATATAGAGTGAGGTTCACCTACATAGTGTTATAAATCTAAGAAGGCTAAGAAGCAATAAGAGATTGACATGTGGCATCTAGGAAAATTAGGAGAGGGGGTATTTTAGTCATGCCCACTTTTTTAAATATTCTCTCTCCACATGCAAGTCACATGTCAATTCCCCCACTTTTTTAAAACATTTATAACTTTTACATACGACATTATTTTTTTAAACAAATTACACCATAAAAACGAGAATTTTTTTTTCTTTAAAACGCGTATAATATTGATATATAAAAAACGAACTTTTTTTTCACAATTTTTCAGCTCATTGTGTCTAACGTCAGGTCATTGTGTCTTCCGTCAGGTCATTGTGTCTTTCATTAGGTCATTGTGTGATTGTGTCATCCGTAAGGTTGTTGTGTCATTCATCGGGTCATTGTGTAATCTTATTTGACAAGTATTACACAATGATCTAATAATAATTACACAATAACACAAAAAGTATTTCAAAGATATTGGTCTCACATCATCCTCCTTAAAAAATAAATAAACAAAACTTAAAAAAACTACTATTTTCTCATTGTGTTTTTTTTCATTGTGTCTAATTTAAAAAATAAAAAAACGGTAATTTTTTTAATTTTTTTTAATTTTTCGTTTATTTATTTTCTGAAAGAGGAATACATGGGGAACAAGGTCTCCGAACCACTTTTTTCAAATTTGATTTATATTGTGAGTTATAATTTTTTTAAAAGTGTCATTGTGTCTTTGTTTACCATTGTGTCATTCTCACACTTTGTAACAAAAAATGATGTTGTCTTTGAACATTTCTCAAACACATATTAACAATTTGTGACACGGTGATAATTTCTAAACACATAATATGACACAACAAATATTTATAATAAGATGATATTATATAATGACTTAAGAATGAACCGATAAAAGTGATATTTCACTAGTTATAATAAAACACAATCACATGATATTACACAAGGACTAGACAAGTGCCGAATTTTTTTTTTTATTTTTTATATATCAATATTATACGCGTTTTAAAGATAACAAAACGCTTGTTTTTTTGGTGTAATTTTTTTTAAAAAATAATATCGTATCCAAAAGTTATGAAAGTTTTAAAAAAAGTGGAGGAATTGGCATGTGCCTTGCATGTGGAGAGAGAAAGTCAACAAAAGTGGCTATGACTAATGTACCCTTCCACCAATTTCTTTTCCTACAAATTGATCTCAACCATTAAAAAAGAGATCTAAAGGTCATAAATCCTTCTTAGCCTTCTTAGATTTCCAACACTATGTAGGATAACTCTCCTCTATATATATATATATATATATATATATATATATATATATATATATATATATATATATATATATATATATATATATATATATATATATATATATATATATATATATATATATAGTGAGGTTCACCTACATAGTGTTATAAATCTAAAAAGGCTAAGAAGTAATAAGAGAATGACATGTGGCATCTATGAAAATTAAGAGAGGGGGTATTTTAGTCATGCCTACTTTTTTAAATATTCTCTCTCCACATGCAAGTCACATGTCAATTCCCCCACTTTTTTAAAACGTTTATAACTTTTACATACGACATTATTTTTTTAAACAAATTACACCATAAAAACGAGAATTTTTTTCTCTTTAAAACGCGTATAATATTGATATATAAAAAACGAACTTTTTTTTCACAATTTTTCAGCTCATTGTGTCTAACGTCAGGTCATTGTGTCTTTCATCAGGTCATTGTGTGATTGTGTCATCCGTAAGATTGTTGTGTCATTCATCGGGTCATTGTGTAATCTTATTTGACAAGTATTACACAATGATCTAATAATAATTACACAATAACACAAAAAGTATTTTAAAGATCTTGCTCTCACACCATCCTCCTTAAAAAATAAATAAACAAAACTTAAAAAAACTACTATTTTCTCATTGTGTCTTTTTTCATTGTGTCTAATTTAAAAAATAAAAAAAACGGTAATTTTTTAATTTTTTTTAATTTTTCGTTTATTTATTTTCTGAAAGAGGAATATATGGGGAACAAGGTCTCCGAACCATTTTTTTCAAATTTGATTTATATTGTGAGTTATAATTTTTTTAAAAGTGTCATTGTGTCTTTGTTTACCATTGTCTCTTTGTTTACCATTGTGTCATTCTCACACTTTGTAACAAAAAATGACGTTGTCTTTGAACATTTCTCAAACACATATTAACAATTTGTGACACGGTGATAATTTCTAAACACATAATATGACACAACAAATATTTATAATAAGATGATATTATATAATGACTTAAGAATGAACCGATAAAAGTGATATTTCACTAGTTATAATATAACACAATCACATGATATTACACAAGGATTAGACAAGTGCCGAATTTTTTTTTATTTTTTATATATCAATATTATACACGTTTTAAAGATAACAAAACGCTTGTTTTTTTGGTGTAATTTTTTAAAAAAAATAATATCGTATCAAAAAGTTATGAAAGTTTTAAAAAAAGTGAGGGAATTGACATGTGCCTTGCATGTGGAGAGAGAAAGTCAACAAAAGTGGCTATGACTAATGTACCCTTCCACCAATTTCTTTTCCTACAAATTAATCTCAACCATTAAAAAAGAGATCTAAAGGTCATAAATCCTTCTTAATCTTCTTAGATTTCCAACACTATGTAGGATAACTCTCCTATATATATATATATATATATATATATATATATATATATATATATATATATATATATATATATATATATATATAGGGGAGGAGTAAGGTTCACCTACATAGCGTTATAAATCTAAGAAGGCTAAGAAGCAATAAGAGATTGACATGTGGCATCTAGGAAAATTAAGAGAGGAAGTATTTTTGTCATGCCCACTTTTTTAAATATTCTCTCTCCACATGCAAGTCACATGTCAATTCCCCCACTTTTTTAAAACGTTTATAACTTTTACATACGACATTATTTTTTTTTAAAAATTACACCATAAAAACGAGAATTTTTTTCTCTATAAAACGCGTATAATATTGATATATAAAAAACGAATATTTTTTTCACAATTTTCAGCTCATTGTGTCTAACGTCAGGTCATTGTGTCTTTCATCAGGTCATTGTGTGATTGTGTCATCCGTAAGATTGTTGTGTCATTCATCGGGTCATTGTGTAATCTTATTTGACAAGTATTACACAATGATCTAATAATAAATACACAATAACACAAAAAGTATTTCAAAGATCTTGCTCTCACATCATCCTCCTTAAAAAATAAATAAACAAAACTTAAAAAAACTACAATTTTCTCATTGTGTCTTTTTTCATTGTGTCTAATTTAAAAAATAAAAAAAACGGTAATTTTTTTAATTTTTTTTAATTTTTCGTTTATTTATTTTCTGAAAGAGGAATACATGGGGAACAAGGTCTCCGAACCACTTTTTTCAAATTTGATTTATATTGTGAGTTATAATTTTTTTAAAAGTGTCATTGTGTCTTTGTTTACCATTGTCTCTTTGTTTACCATTGTGTCATTCTCACACTTTGTAACAAAATGACGTTGTCTTTGAACATTTCTCAAACACATATTAACAATTTGTGACACGATGATAATTTCTAAACACATAATATGACACAACAAATATTTATAATAAGATGATATTATATAATGACTTAAGAATGAACCGATAAAAGTGATATTTCACTAGTTATAATATAACACAATCACATGATATTACACAAGGACTAGACAAGTGCCGAAATTTTTTTTTATTTTTTTGTATATCAATATTATACGCGTTTTAAAGATAACAAAACGCTTGTTTTTTTGGTGTAATTTTTTTTAAAAAATAATATCGTATCCAAAAGTTATGAAAGTTTTAAAAAAAGTGGGGGAATTGGCATGTGCCTTGCATGTGGAGAGAGAAAGTCAACAAAAGTGGGTATGACTAATGTACCCTTCCACCAATTTCTTTTCCTACAAATTGATCTCAACCATTAAAAAAGAGATCTAAAGGTCATAAATCCTTCTTAGCCTTCTTAGATTTCCAACACTATGTAGGATAACTCTCCTCTATATATATATATATAGGGAAAAGTTCAATGGGGAACCCCTTTTTACCGGGGAACTAGAGAACACTTCTTGGCCCTTAGATCATCTTGATCTAATTTTGGGTGGGGAACACCTACACCCTCCAATTCTATACATTGCATTTTAAAAAAATAATAAAAAAAAGCGCGCTGCAAGATTCGAACCCGTGCCCACATGCATGAAACCCCAATACATTACCGCTGGGCTAAGTTAAACTTTTAATCTATATAACGATTATCATTTACTTATATTAATATTCGCAGTTCTTTTTTTGTTTTTTTTTTATTTTTATTTAATGACTTATCTGTTATTATTTAACTTTACGTTAGTTTTATGTTTTGATTTTAAGATTTAGATTCTATCTAGATTGGTATTAAATTTATTTTTTACTTAACGTTTTTTCGTAGCTTTTTTTTTATTTTCTTTCAATTTTATTATTTTTTGTTTTACCTATTATTGTTTAGTCTTAAGGGTTAGTTTTGGGTTTAGATTTTAAAATCTATATTTTACCTATGGCTGTAATAAGTCAAGCCGGCTCTTGCGTAAACTCTTTGAGATCGACTCGGTAACAAACTCGTTCGAGCCGAGCCTTAACGAGCTCGAGCCCGATCTCAAGCCTAAAAAATGTTTGTTTTATTATCGAGCTTGAGCGTTGCATTCAAAACTCGTCGAGCTTTAACAAGCTTTTTTTTATTTTTTTTATTTAGTTTTCTAATTATATATTCATATATTATTAAAAATATTTATAAAATGACGATTAAAAGTTTAAATAATATGTATTTGTTGTATATAAGATGTATGATTATAAATATATATAATTTAAATATAAAATATATATATAAAGTAAATAAATACTAAACAAGCCGAGCTCGAGCTTCGAAAATAAAGTTCGAAATGAGCCGAGCTTTAGCTCGAGCTTTT
This sequence comes from Tagetes erecta, assembly GCA_030867185.1. Lineage (NCBI taxonomy): Eukaryota > Viridiplantae > Streptophyta > Magnoliopsida > Asterales > Asteraceae > Tagetes > Tagetes erecta. The sequence continues at coordinate 57,672,325 of CM061488.1, forward strand.
TTAAACTAAAATGAGCCAAACTCGAGCCTTAACGAGCTGAGTGTGGGATTCGAACTCGTGACGCTGGGTGCGCGACTCACAAAAAAATGCTTAAACCACTGTTCTATAGCATTAACTTGTTATTATTTTTGATTCATTAATATTATTACTATTAGGTTCGCTGATTATTATTAATTGTTTTATGGTTTAGCGTTACGCTTTTCCCTAACTTTTTTTATTTAATTTAAGGATTTAGTTTTTATGGTTTAGGTTTCTCGATTCTGGTTTTTTTTTAAGTTTAGATTTTAATGAAGTTTTTTTTACCTTTTAAGGTTAGGTTTTGAAGACGAGGGTGTGGTGGTTTTTGTTGGTGGGGGTATTATGTGATCACCTCAAAACTGTTTATAATGGTGAAGATGATGTCGTCCTTACGGTTCGTCTATGACGACAATGTGTTTGGAGGGTTACTTACGATATTTTAGTTTAAACAAGTATACACATATCTGTTTTGTAGGATTATTTAGTTTAAAGTGTATGTGATTACATGTGTGTGGATAGAACGACAAATAAATCACATGTGTTAAACCAAAAATCACATGTGCTAAAACAAGAATTACATGTATTAAACCTCAAATCACATGTGATTTATAAAAAATCACATGTGCTAAAACTAGAATCACCTTTCTAAAACTAGAACCACATGTACTAAAACTATTTCACATGTGCTAAACCTCAAATCATATGTGCTAAAACTAAAATCACATGTGTAACATCTGCCCCGAAACCCGAACCCGAATGCCCGACTGGAACCCGAAATTATCCATCTTTAATGTATTCGTAATTATCTCATTTAAATGTAACGTTTCATTATTAAAACTATATACAATAAATATGTCGAGCTTTGCGTTATTCTCGACTTTAATAAATAACGATCAAATTATTATTCAACGTTTACGAAATTAAATACTAAAAACAATTATTTAATCTTCAAAGTATATATATCTTGTAGTTTATAGAAGAAGTTTTAATAAAGATTATTAAAAAAATAAAACTATCAAAGTCTCGAAATAATTATTTAACGTCAAGAAAGAAGGAAACACGTAAAAACGTCATTTATATAATCGTCACGTCTCAACTCGGTTAGATTGGTTGGTTAAAATAGGTATCAATTAAGTTTGGGTCAAAAGTGACAAATTTGAAACTTATATTAAAGTTTCAATTAATGAATTGAATGTATTACAAAACTAAGGGACCAAAACTGTAATTATTTCATAACCCAAACCCCCCCTGCGTGATACCCGTAAATCCGGCGAGCCCATCGCCGGCGCCGGCCTAACCTCCGGCGAGCTGCCGGCAACCACCATAGACTTCTTTTTGACAGTTTTAATGCAATTAAACACTGCTAAGATGTGTAGGATTGAGATTCGAACCCGTAAACACCATTTAATCATCAAATAAACAGCAAATTTAGTGTTTTAATTCGCTTCCAAAACCGAACCAAAACCCACATAATCATATCGTTCAAAACGCATTATCTCAGTAAATTGGTTTAACAAAAATCATTATACCGTTCATTAGAAACCGACTACACTGTTTAATTTCAATTAAAACACCAAATTAACACCCAATTTAATCACCATAAACCGTATTCAAACCCTTAACCGTTCGACTGCTTTCACTAAACAAAAATCCAATTCATTTGACATATTCGCTCCCCTTTACTCTTCATTGCTCTCTGTAAACTCAATTTCTAGTTACATTCATCATCAAGCTTCGCGTGATATCACCACAGCCGTTCTTGTTCTTCATCTCTTCTCCTTCAATTCGTCTATAACCAAGTAAGTATCATACATTAAAATGATCCTTGTGTTTTCCTGATCAAAAGCCCTATATATAATTTGGATTTCACAATCGTTTAGCCGAGAATTTGATGGATTTAGTTTTCTAGGGTTCATAGGTTTTGGGGTGATTGTTCGAAACAAGTTTAAACCAAATTAAAAACCAAATCAAATAACAATTGAAAGGTAGCGCGGCTGGTTGTGATGTTTGTATTTGATGTTTAGGTCCTCGGTTCTAAACCGATTACACTCATACATCCTTCAATTTTTTTAACCTATTACCTTTACCACAATACTAATTATATTTACCGACCTAAAATTAATACAGTGCTATATATTTTATGGAACGTTAAAATCTTATAAACATATATATATATATATCCAAAAAAATCATGATTTTATATAAGATTGGTTTTATAAATTTAACCATTTCAAATAATTTTAATACTTACAAAATGTATACAATGTTTTATAAAATAATAGTTTATACAAATAAGACTTTTAAATAGACTTTTGTATACTTTAAATTGGCGAATATGTCTTAATTTATTTCCAACAAACATAACATATTTTTGTTACATTATATGATTGTGGTTAAAAATATATTATTAGAATTTATATTGCGTATCAAAATAATTTCACTACTATTACTATTGCTTTGAATAAACGAGTTTATATATTTTTTTGGTCGTTAACGAAAAACCCCCAAAATCCCAATCCGAAACCCTAGAATCCCAATTTTCTTTGACTTCTATGGTTTCAATGCTAGTTTCTATACAATATGATTTACTAAGTTAGGATTGTCATTTAATTAGGTGATTCTAATATTTGGGCAATCCTCAGTTCTATTTAAGACTATTTACTATTTGTTTTCGTGCTCGAGTTCAAGGTGAGTAAATTCACTCCCCTTTTTACTTTTACATTTTGGGGCTGAAACGTGTTCTATTACAATACAATGTTTTCCATTTTCCTATTTTACTTTCCAACAGAGATCATAAAATATGTTAGTCTTGTCTGCAGCAAGATGCAAACTTATGTGGTAGTTTAAAGTAGTATTGTTACTTTGTAATCCCAGCGGTACAATGTTAGCGCTAATGGTCTGACAAACCCACCTACATGTACAACAACGATAGGTGATTTAAACCCGTCCATACAATTACAATGTTACGAGTTGCTATTCGATGTTACAAGTTGCTATACGATGATACAAGTTGCTATTACTATGCCATGTCCCTAAGTTGCTAAATAATTAATGATAACTTAAATATCGAGACGGTTACGAGATGGTTGCTTAAAAGTTATCGTTAATTAATACATGAGTTGGTTCCTCATGATAAATGGCTACAAGTTACGTTACAATTATGGTTTACAATGTGTGTGCAAGGGGTCATGGTCGAGAATGATATGAAATAGCTATGCATGTAAGATTGCGCAGCATATTATGATGATCTCGGATTTTCTGTATTACTATGTATCAGTTTGTGGTTTACTCACTAGCTTTAAATAGCTAACTTTATTTTCACATGTTTTAGTTGATGTTTATGATTATTTTGCTGCTTTTGCCAAGACATAGGATTGCCTTGGACCTAGAATAATAAATCAGACAATTGCATTTACTGTTTCGGTTTTATTACTTTTGTCGTATCCATTTAAGACTCTTGTACTAAACTTACTACATCATTATTAAACTTAATAAATAAATACCATGTGCTTTGTTTACTATTGATATCCAATTCCAATGACAGCCCGGTGTTTCCGCCGCCGGGCGGGGTGTCACAGTTTGGTATCAGAGCCATGGTTATAGGGAACTAGGATAGGGTATTAGAAATACACCGACCTAGACTATAACCTAAGAGTCCTTAGTGCAAATAGTTTGTGCTTAGAAAATTCTTCTAGAACTTACCTCGTTTCTTCTATGAACATTTATATGTCTTTCCTTTATCTATTTCTTATCCTATTTCGCGAAGGAACTACAAGAGACTCTTCTGTGTGATTAGGATCTTTCTCTTTGTGGAATCTCGTCATCGTCTTAAGTAAGTTTGAAACGTGGGAACGTGTGCAATCTGGAAGGGGGAACGCCTGTATCACGGACATCCTGTCTAAGGCAAGCATTTCGTATAAATCTCTTTAAGAGACCTGTATGCTTACCTGGGGATGTACGAGATGAGTGTGAACCTATAGGCTAAAGCATGCATTCTCGAATACGTTGAGAACGAACTTAGCACTTTGATAAGTCTTAAGTGTCCAAAACCAAGACACATTCCCAAGTCTTCAAATTCTATCTATCTAAACGATTTTATGATTATCATTTTCTATGATTTCAAATTTATTTCAATGGGTTTCTATATTATTTCAAATGTTATTTTGAAGTTTGTTAATTTACATTTCAATGATTTCAAAGTGATTACTATGATATGCGTTTCTCAAGATTCTATGAAAACTCAAAGTACAATTATCGTTTCCATTCAATCCAAAATTCCATTACAACTTGTTTATCCAAAATTTTCTTAAGTCTCATGAAATTCTTTTTCTATCCTATCATTCCTAAGTGATTACGACTCGCTAATACCAACGCGACCCAAATGTTCCAAATCAAAACTAAGATATATTTACTAACCTCAATCAATTTATCAAAACTTCAAAACAAATACCAAATCCAAGGCATATTTCTAATCTCAATTCAATTATCGAATCCTAAGTTAAAGACTTAATTCATGATTCCTGAAATCTCGTAACGGATTGACTATGTCAACACATTCGTTTGATGTATGAATCGAACGTTTACCTCCAAACTATCTCAACTTAATCTCAATACTTAGGTGTTGTCTAAACTACTCATCTAATCATGAAATTCTAATCCAACTTCTAATCCACCATTAAACGATACTATTTATGAATTCGTTTTCCAAAACTTAACGTGAACTCACTACACAATTATTTCTAAGTTCAATGAACTAATTATATTTCATTTGTATAAATGACCACTAATGAAATTCTATACATCTCGTTTCTATAAACTCATCCAAACACAACATGTCTTACGTATAAACTCTCTACCTAAAATACCATGTTTTATCTGCGGTATTTGTAAAACCACCAATCAGTAATTAATTCCATTTCCTTATTTTCCCAAACGAAAATATATATGTACTTTATATATGTAAAAAAAACAATTAAAAATTTATTAAAAATGATTTCTTTAAGAAGGGATAGGTTATTACACAACATTTCAACGTTTTATTTTTCTTTTCAAATATGTTATAAAGACTTGCAACAAACGTCATGATTTATGTTTTCCAATATCGAATACTCGAAACTTAGACTGTATCATTCATTTATTTTCAAATCAATCCCCTTATCTATGGTAAAGATAAAAGAAAATTTATTTTGTAAGTTCATCATTTAGTTTTTAATAAAAAAAAGGGCCTAATAAACTAGATTATTTATGTATATCATCACCCAATGCTTATGAACTTGGCAATACCATGAACAATTGACATCCACATCTTACACACATGAAGTTGGGTTTCAAAAAAACTTATGTTGTTACAATTTTGGTACTCGAACTTGACTACTTGTAACTACGAACAAAATTATCATTATGAGTAATGATTACCTAATAAACTCAAATCTTATTATATAGAACTCAAAATTTAACTATTGTTTTCACATATTACCATTTGTCATCATCATCATCTAGTGCTTAGTTGGTGAATTCTAATTCAACTCCTCGTGACTAACGTATCTTTGTGCAAATGTGAAGAGCTAAACAACGTAAGTACATTCATAATGGAATGCTAAATAATCACATCTTTTCGTTTCATCTTCTGTTCGGTTTGAGCAAATTTCGGGACGAAATTTCTTTAAGGAGGGGAGACTGTAACATCTGCCCCGAAACCCGAACCCGAATGCCCGACTCGAACCCGAAATTATCCATCTTTAATGTATTCGTAATTATCTCATTTAAATGTAACGTTTCATTATTAAAACTATATACAATAAATATGTCGAGCTTTGCGTTATTCTCGACTTTAATAAATAACGATCAAATTATTATTCAACGTTTACGAAATTAAATACTAAAAACAATTATTTAATCTTCAAAGTATATATATCTTGTAGTTTATAGAAGAAGTTTTAATAAAGATTATTAAAAAAATAAAACTATCAAAGTCTCGAAATAATTATTTAACGTCAAGAAAGAAGGAAACACGTAAAAACGTCATTTATATAATCGTCACGTCTCAACTCGGTTAGATTGGTTGGTTAAAATAGGTATCAATTAAGTTTGGGTCAAAAGTGACAAATTTGAAACTTATATTAAAGTTTCAATTAATGAATTGAATGTATTACAAAACTAAGGGACCAAAACTGTAATTATTTCATAACCCAAACCCCCCCTGCGTGATACCCGTAAATCCGGCGAGCCCATCGCCGGCGCCGGCCTAACCTCCGGCGAGCTGCCGGCAACCACCATAGACTTCTTTTTGACAGTTTTAATGCAATTAAACACTGCTAAGATGTGTAGGATTGAGATTCGAACCCGTAAACACCATTTAATCATCAAATAAACAGCAAATTTAGTGTTTTAATTCGCTTCCAAAACCGAACCAAAACCCACATAATCATATCGTTCAAAACGCATTATCTCAGTAAATTGGTTTAACAAAAATCATTATACCGTTCATTAGAAACCGACTACACTGTTTAATTTCAATTAAAACACCAAATTAACACCCAATTTAATCACCATAAACCGTATTCAAACCCTTAACCGTTCGACTGCTTTCACTAAACAAAAATCCAATTCATTTGACATATTCGCTCCCCTTTACTCTTCATTGCTCTCTGTAAACTCAATTTCTAGTTACATTCATCATCAAGCTTCGCGTGATATCACCACAGCCGTTCTTGTTCTTCATCTCTTCTCCTTCAATTCGTCTATAACCAAGTAAGTATCATACATTAAAATGATCCTTGTGTTTTCCTGATCAAAAGCCCTATATATAATTTGGATTTCACAATCGTTTAGCCGAGAATTTGATGGATTTAGTTTTCTAGGGTTCATAGGTTTTGGGGTGATTGTTCGAAACAAGTTTAAACCAAATTAAAAACCAAATCAAATAACAATTGAAAGGTAGCGCGGCTGGTTGTGATGTTTGTATTTGATGTTTAGGTCCTCGGTTCTAAACCGATTACACTCATACATCCTTCAATTTTTTTAACCTATTACCTTTACCACAATACTAATTATATTTACCGACCTAAAATTAATACAGTGCTATATATTTTATGGAACGTTAAAATCTTATAAACATATATATATATATATCCAAAAAAATCATGATTTTATATAAGATTGGTTTTATAAATTTAACCATTTCAAATAATTTTAATACTTACAAAATGTATACAATGTTTTATAAAATAATAGTTTATACAAATAAGACTTTTAAATAGACTTTTGTATACTTTAAATTGGCGAATATGTCTTAATTTATTTCCAACAAACATAACATATTTTTGTTACATTATATGATTGTGGTTAAAAATATATTATTAGAATTTATATTGCGTATCAAAATAATTTCACTACTATTACTATTGCTTCGAATAAACGAGTTTATATATTTTTTTGGTCGTTAACGAAAAACCCCCAAAATCCCAATCCGAAACCCTAGAATCCCAATTTTCTTTGACTTCTATGGTTTCAATGCTAGTTTCTATACAATATGATTTACTAAGTTAGGATTGTCATTTAATTAGGTGATTCTAATATTTGGGCAATCCTCGGTTCTATTTAAGACTATTTACTATTTGTTTTCGTGCTCGAGTTCAAGGTGAGTAAATTCACTCCCCTTTTTACTTTTACATTTTGGGGCTGAAACGTGTTCTATTACAATACAATGTTTTCCATTTTCCTATTTTACTTTCCAACAGAGATCATAAAATATGTTAGTCTTGTCTGCAGCAAGATGCAAACTTATGTGGTAGTTTAAAGTAGTATTGTTACTTTGTAATCCCAGCGGTACAATGTTAGCGCTAATGGTCTGACAAACCCACCTACATGTACAACAACGATAGGTGATTTAAACCCGTCCATACAATTACAATGTTACGAGTTGCTATTCGATGTTACAAGTTGCTATACGATGATACAAGTTGCTATTACTATGCCATGTCCCTAAGTTGCTAAATAATTAATGATAACTTAAATATCGAGACGGTTACGAGATGGTTGCTTAAAAGTTATCGTTAATTAATACATGAGTTGGTTCCTCATGATAAATGGCTACAAGTTACGTTACAATTATGGTTTACAATGTGTGTGCAAGGGGTCATGGTCGAGAATGATATGAAATAGCTATGCATGTAAGATTGCGCAGCATATTATGATGATCTCGGATTTTCTGTATTACTATGTATCAATTTGTGGTTTACTCACTAGCTTTAAATAGCTAACTTTATTTTCACATGTTTCAGTTGATGTTTATGATTATTTTGCTGCTTTTGCCAAGACATAGGATTGCCTTGGACCTAGAATAATAAATCAGACAATTGCATTTACTGTTTCGGTTTTATTACTTTTGTCGTATCCATTTAAGACTTTTGTACTAAACTTACTACATCATTATTAAACTTAATAAATAAATACCATGTGCTTTGTTTACTATTGATATCCAATTCCAATGACAGCCCGGTGTTTCCGCCGCCGGGCGGGGTGTCACAACATGTGCTAAACCTCAAATTACATGTGATAAAACTAGAATCACATGTGCTAAAGCTCAAATCACATGTGTTAAAACTAGAATCACATGTGTTAAACCTCAAATCACATGTGCTAAACTTTAATCCAAACACAATTAAGAAGTTTACAAACTTCAAATAAATGTGCTAAAATTAAATATCCCATGTGTGTTAAAACTAAAATCACATTTGCTAAACATTAAATCACATGTGCTAAAACTAGAATCACATGTGCTAACTACCTAAAACTAGAATCACATGTGCAAAACCACAAATAACATGTGCTAAAATTGGAATCACATGTGTTAAAAGCCTAAAACTAGAATCACATGTGCTAAACCTCAAATCACATGTGATAAACCTTAAATCACATGTGCTAAAACTAAAATCACATGTGATAAACTTCCAATCAAAGACAATTAACAATTTTACAAAACCCCAAATAAATGTGCTAAATTATAAATCGCATGTGTTAAAAGTTAAATCACATATGCTAAACTATTCAATCACACATGTTATACCTTAAATCACATGTGCTAAATCTAGAATCACATGTGATAATCCTCAAATACATGTGCTAAAACTAGAATTGCATGTGCCAAACCTCAAATCACATGTGCTAAACCTAGAATCACATGTGCTAGATCTCAAATAACATGTACTAAAGCGAAAATCACATGTGATTCTAGTTCTAGGCTTTTAGCACATGTGATTTGAGGTTTAGCACATGTGATTCTAGTTTGGCACATGTCATTCTAGGTTTAGCACATGTGATTATAGGTTTAGCACATGTGATATGAGGTTTAACATATGTGATTCTAGTTTTAGCACATGTGATCCTAGTTATAGGCTTTTAACACATGTGATTTGAGGTTTAACATATGTGATTCTAGTTTTGGCCCATATGATTCTAGTTTTAGGAGTTTAGTACAGGTGAATTGAGGTTTAGCACATGTGCTTCTAGGCTTAGCACATGTGATTCTAGTTCTAGCACATGTGATTTTATTTTTAGCATATGTGATTTGAGTTTTAGTACATATGATATGAGGTTTAGCACATATGATTTGAGGTTAGCACATGTGATTCTAGTTTTAGCTCAAGTGATTTGAGCTTTAGCACATGTGATTTGAGGTTTAGCACATGTGCTTCTAGGTTTAGCACATGTAATTCTAGTTCTAGCACATGTGATTTAGGTTTAGCACATGTGATTGTAGGTTTATCACATGTGGTTCTAGTTTTAACACATGTTATTTGAGGTTTAACATATGTGATTCTAGTTTTAGTACATGTGATCTAGTTCTAGGCTTTTAGCACACATGTGATTTGAGGTTTAGCACATGTGATTCTAGTTTTAGCACATGCGATTTGAGGTTTATCACATGTGATTCTAGTTTCAGCACATGTGATTTGAGTTTCAGCACATGTGATTTAAGGTTTAGCCTATGCAATTCTAGTTTTAGCACATGTGATTTGAGTTTTAGAACATGTGATTTGAGGTTTAGCACATGTGATTCTAGTTTTAGCACATGTGATTCTAGTTTTAGCACATGTGATTTTAGTTTTAGCACATGTGATTTTAGTTTTAGCACATGTGATTTTAGTTTTAGCACATGTGATTCTAGTATTAGCAAATGTGATTTGAGATTTAGCACATGTGATTTGTGGTTTAGCACATGTGATTCTAGTTTTAGTACATGTGATTTGAGGTTTAGCACATGTGATTCAAGTTTTAGCAAATTTGATTTTAATTTAGCACATGTAATTTTTTTTTGTTATTAGCACATGTATTTGATGTTACCGCACACGATTCTAGTTTTAGCACATGTGATTTTTTATTTTTAGCACATTTATTTGAAGTTTTGTAAACTTGTTAATTGTCTTTGGTTGAAAGTTTAGCACGTGTGATTTGAGGTTTAGCAAATGAGATTCTAGTTTTAGCACATGTAATTTGAGGTTAAGCACAAGTGATTTGAGATTTATCACATGTGATTGTAGTTTTAGCACATGTGATTTAAGTTGTAGCACAAGTGATTTTTCGTTTAGCATATGTAATTTGAAGTTTAGCACACTTATTTGAGGTTTTATAAAGGTATTATTTGTCTTTGGTTGAAACTTTAGCACATTTGATTTGAGGTTTAGCACATGTGATTCTAGTTTTAACACATATGATTTTTAATTTTTAGCACATGTATTTGAAGTTAGTAAACTTAATAATTGTCTTTGGGTGGAAACTTAGCACGTGTGATATGACTCATTTAACCCATTTATCAAAATGAATCAAATAATTTAAGGGTTGTAAGTTGGTTGCTATGTAAGTTGGTTGTGTAAGTCGGTTAAAGATAACATATAATTTGGGTTGTAAGTTGGTTGCTGTGTAAGTCGCTCACCAAAGAAGCTAAAATTTGGGTTGTAAACAAGCCGAGCCCGAATTCGTTAAGGCTCGAGTTCGGCTTGTTTTAGTCTAACAGAGCTCGAGCTCGGCTTGTTAGAAATTTTTAAAGCTCAACTCGGGCTCGGCTCGTTTAGTATTTAAGTATTATATATGTAAATTTTATAATTAATTTATACATATTTATAATCATACTTCTTATATATAACAAATACATATTATTTAATTTTTTTTATTATAACTTTATAAATATTTTTTTTATTATATTTAGGAAGATATATTTAAAAGACTAAATAAAAGATATAAACAAAAAACTCGTTAAGGCTCGACTCGAACGAGTTTTTACCGAGTCAATCTCGACTTGACTCATTTACACCACTAGTTAAAATCTAAATCGTAAAATTTAAACCAAAAATAACCCTTAAAGCTAAACAATAATAGGTAAAACAAAATTAATAAAACTAAAACAAAATTAAAAAAATTAATAAAAAAAGTTAGGACAAAAACATTAAATAAAAATTAGATTAATTATCAATTTAGAAAAAAATCTAATATAAAAACTAATCCTTAAGGTTAAACAATTATCATATAAACTAAAGACTAAAAAAACTGCGAAAATAATGTTTACGTAAATTTTTTTTAAGTGCAATGTATAGGATGTAGGTGTTCCCCACCCTTGGATGATCCAATGGTCAAGAATTGTCCCCTAGTTTCCCGGTAAAAAAGGGGTTCCCCATTGAACCCTCCCCTATATATATATATATATATATATATATATATATATATATATATATATATATATATATAGAAGAGTTATCCTACATAGTGTTGGAAATCTAAGAAGGCTAAGAAAGATTTATGACCTTTAGATCTCTTTTTTAATGGTTGAGATCAATATCTCTAGCCTCCGGCTAGTTCTTTTTTTTTTTTTTAATAATATCCCCGCCGTTCAAAAAAAAAAAGGAAAAGAAATTGGTGGAAGGGTACATTAGTCATAGCCACTTTTGTTGACTTTCTCTCTCCACATGCAAGGCACATGTCAATTCCCTCACTTTTTTTAAAACTTTCATAACTTTTGGATACGATATTATTTTTTTAAAAAAATTACACCAAAAAAACAAGCGTTTTGTTATCTTTAAAACGCGTATAATATTGATATATAAAAAATAAAAAAAAATTCGGCACTTGTCTAGTCCTTGTGTAATATCATGTGATTGTGTTATATTATAACTAGTGAAATATCACTTTTATCGGTTCATTCTTAAGTCATTATATAATATCATCTTATTATAAATATTTGTTGTGTCATATTATGTGTTTAGAAATTATCACCGTGTCACAAATTGTTAATATGTGTTTGAGAAATGTTCAAAGACAACGTCATTTTTTGTTACAAAGTGTGAGAATGACACAATGGTAAACAAAGAGACAATGGTAAACAAAGACACAATGACACTTTTAAAAAAATTATAACTCACAATATAAATCAAATTTGAAAAAAGTGGTTCGGAGACCTTGTTCCCCATGTATTCCTCTTTCAGAAAATAAATAAACGAAAAATTAAAAAAAATTAAAAAATTACCGTTTTTTTTATTTTTTAAATTAGACGCAATGAAAAAATACACAATGAGAAAATAGTAGTTTTTTTAAGTTTTGTTTATTTATTTTTTAAGGAGGGTGATGTGAGAGCAAGATCTTTGAAATACTTTTTGTGTTATCGTGTAATTATTATTAGATTATTGTGTAATACTTGTCAAATAAGATTACACAATGACCCGATGAATGACACAACAATCTTACGGATGACACAATCACACAATGACCTGATGAAAGACATAATGACTTGACGGAAGACACAATGACCTGACGTTAGACACAATGAGCTGAAAAATTGTGAAAAAAAAGTTCGTTTTTTATATATCAATATTATACTCGTTTTAAAGAGAAAAAAATTCTCGTTTTTATGGTGTAATTTTTTTAAAAAAATAATGTCGTATGTAAAAGTTATAAACCTTTTAAAAAAGTGGGGGAATTGACATGTGACTTGCATGTAGAGAGAGAATATTTAAAAAAGTGGGCATGACTAAAATACCCCCTCTCCTAATTTTCCTAGATGCCACATGTCAATCTCTTATTGCTTCTTAGCCTTCTTAGATTTATAACACTATGTATGTGAACCTCACTCTATATATATATATATATATATATATATATATATATATATATAAGACGACAATAACCACCCGACCATCGCTGCAACCACTACCCCGCCAACGACACCCGATCTTTGGCCACACCCACCTTCATCGTTGTCGCTCATCTCCCTCACCGATTCACTTCGAAACCAGCCACCATGACCCATCGATTAAACACTAATTGTTAAGACAGTCATACTACCTCCTTCCATTTCCCCACCACCACCCGCCCCTGCTTCCGTCCCAACACCTCCTCTCGCCGTGATGTATGCATCCCTTGTTAGATTTAGACGCTCGTCGCCTCATTTACTCCTCAGCCGCTGGTGCTTCAGCCATTCTTCTTTTCTTTCGTAAGCTCTTATTCTATACTCAATCACTAATTGTTCTTCTTTTCTTTTTTTTGTACGTAATTGCAATTGTTTTTTTATACTTGGATGAAATACAATTGTTTACTTTGATAGAATACAACGATGGAGGTGGGTGTGGCCGGAGATTAGGTGTCGGTGATGGTCGGGTGGTTATTGTCGTGTTTTATATATATATATATGAGATGTATGGAAAGAAAACTTGGTTTTATTGGATAAACCCAAGAAACCTTAATGTGTGGCTAAGATGATGACACATCCACACTTTCTTCATGTTTTGTCTTGTTGCATTTGAGGGCATTTTAGACAATTTCATCATACACATTCTCCCATATCTAACATCCCATCAATATCTTTTTAAACATATCTCTAAAAATTAATATTAAAAAAAACATCATTCTTTCTAAATTTCTTCTCTCAAATAAGTTTTTCTCAAATATCTTTTTAAACATATCTCTAAAACTGAGATTAAAAAAAACATCAATCTTTCTAAATTTCTTCTCTCAAATAAGTTTTTCTCAATCATCATCATCATCATCATCATCATCATCATCATCATCATCATCATCATCATCATCATCATCATCATCATCATCATCATCATCATCATCATCATCATCATCATCATCATCATCATCATCATCATCATCATCATCATCATCATCATCATCATCATCATCATCATCATCATCATCATCATCATCATCATCATCATCATCATCATCATCATCATCATCATCATCATCATCATCATCATCATCATCATCATCATCATCATCATCATCATCATCATCATCATCATCATCATCATCATCATCATCATCATCATCATCATCATCATCATCATCATCATCATCATCATCATCATCATCATCATCATCATCATCATCATCATCATCATCATCATCATCATCATCATCATCATCATCATCATCATCATCATCATCATCATCATCATCATCATCATCATCATCATCATCATCATCATCATCATCATCATCATCATCATCATCATCATCATCATCATCATCATCATCATCATCATCATCATCATCATCATCATCATCATCATCATCATCATCATCATCATCATCATCATCATCATCATCATCATCATCATCATCATCATCATCATCATCATCATCATCATCATCATCATCATCATCATCATCATCATCATCATCATCATCATCATCATCATCATCATCATCATCATCATCATCATCATCATCATCATCATCATCATCATCATCATCATCATCATCATCATCATCATCATCATCATCATCATCATCATCATCATCATCATCATCATCATCATCATCATCATCATCATCATCATCATCATCATCATCATCATCATCATCATCATCATCATCATCATCATCATCATCATCATCATCATCATCATCATCATCATCATCATCATCATCATCATCATCATCATCATCATCATCATCATCATCATCATCATCATCATCATCATCATCATCATCATCATCATCATCATCATCATCATCATCATCATCATCATCATCATCATCATCATCATCATCATCATCATCATCATCATCATCATCATCATCATCATCATCATCATCATCATCATCATCATCATCATCATCATCATCATCATCATCATCATCATCATCATCATCATCATCATCATCATCATCATCATCATCATCATCATCATCATCATCATCATCATCATCATCATCATCATCATCATCATCATCATCATCATCATCATCATCATCATCATCATCATCATCATCATCATCCTCCGGAAGATCTTGCTGTTAGAAGTAATGGGTTTCACATAGATTTTGGGTTTGACAAACAGACGTATTCAGTTAAATGTAACAAATATGTAACACAATGTAACAAATGTACTAGTTATTTTTTCAAGTGTTTTTAACCATCTAGTGTTGTATTTGTTGTTCGAGTGATTGATATACGTATCGGTTAGTTTTCAACAAGTTCAAATTTCAGTTAAATGTGTAACAATATATAACTTTGTTTTTTTATTCAAATATGTATATGATTAACATATGTAACTTGTCAGATTGGCACTTAAACCATATAGTTTTCTTGTTTGTAGGTAAAGAAACTTTTGTATCAAAGATGAAGAGATTATCAAGAAATGAAGCATGATTGAAACTATGTAACACTATGTATGAACTGACATATGTTTTTTTTTATAAATTTTAATAAAATATGTAACACGATGTAACAGTTGCAGCTTGCCTAGAGTGACACTTAGTACATTCAGTTTTGTTTTTAAAAAAGTATGTAACACAATGTAAAAAAAATTTATTCAGTTGTTTTAAAAACGTATGTAACTCGATGTAACAAGATGTAACAAATCCATCAACTAGTGTAACAAGGTGTAACAAACGTACCAGCTAGTGTCAAAAAAATAAAAAAAGTAGAAGAGAGAAATTATAAAGTATATATAAGAGAAATTATATTAAATAGGAAAAGTAGGAGATAGAAATTATATTAAATAAAAAAAGTATGAGAGAGAATGAGGTGAATGTAGCAAATGTCTAAAATGCCCTTTTAGTACTTTATATTACTAAAAATTGACAAAAAAAGAAATATCAATTCTCAGTCATAAATCTAATCAATGGTTATAATGGAGTTTCTGGGGTTTTTCCAATATAGTTGGGTTTTTATTCTATCCACAAGGGCTATTTATGTAATTTATTTATATAATAAAAAAAACCCACCAACCCCTTATCTATATATATATATATATATATATATATATATATATATATATATATAGAGTGAGGTTCACCTACATAGTGTTATAAATCTAAGAAGGCTAAGAAGCAATAAGAGATTGACATGTGGCATCTAGGAAAATTAGGAGAGGGGGTATTTTAGTCATGCCCACTTTTTTAAATATTCTCTCTCCACATGCAAGTCACATGTCAATTCCCCCACTTTTTTAAAACGTTTATAACTTTTACATACGACATTATTTTTTTAAACAAATTACACCATAAAAACGAGAATTTTTTTCTCTTTAAAACGCGTATAATATTGATATATAAAAAACGAACTTTTTTTCACAATTTTTTAGCTCATTGTGTCTAACGTCAGGTCATTGTGTCTTCCGTCAGGTCATTGTGTCTTTCATCAGGTCATTGTGTGATTGTGTCATCCGTAAGGTTGTTGTGTCATTCATCGGGTCATTGTGTAATCTTATTTGACAAGTATTACACAATGATCTAATAATAATTACACAATAACACAAAAAGTATTTCAAAGATCTTGCTCTCAGATCTTCCTTCTTAAAAAATAAATAAACAAAACTTAAAAATACTACTATTATCTCATTGTGTCTTTTTTCATTGTGTCTAATTTAAAAAATAAAAAAAACGGTAATTTTTTTAATTTTTTTTAATTTTTCGTTTATTTATTTTCTGAAAGAGGAATACATGGGGAACAAGGTCTCCGAACCATTTTTTTCAAATTTGATTTATATTGTGAGTTATAATTTTTTTAAAAGTGTCATTGTGTTTTTGTTTACCATTGTGTCATTCTCACACTTTGTAACAAAAAATGACGTTGTCTTTGAACATTTCTCAAACACATATTAACAATTCATGAGACGGTGATAATTTCTAAACACATAATATGACACAACAAATATTTATAATAAGATGATATTATATAATGACTTAAGAATGAACCTATAAAAGTGATATTTCACTAGTTATAATAAAACACAATCACATGATATTACACAAGGACTAGACAAGTGCCGAAATTTTTTTTTATTTTTTATATATCAATATTATACGCGTTTTAAAGATAACAAAACGATTGTTTTTTTGGTGTAATTTTTTTAAAAAAATAATATCGTATCCAAAAGTTATGAAAGTTTTAAAAAAGTGGGGGAATTAGCATGTGCCTTGCATGTGGAGAGAGAAAGTCAACAAAAGTGGCTATGACTAATGTACCCTTCCACCAATTTCTTTTCTTACAAATTGATCTCAACCTAAATCCTTCTTAGCCTTCTTAGATTTCCAACACTATGTAGGATAACTCTCCTATATATATATATATATATATAATAACGAAGTGTTACGATTAAAAGAAGATAATTACGAATACATTAAATATGGCTAACTTCGGTTTCGAGTCGGTCATTCGGGTTCGGGTTTGAGCCAGATGTCACACAGCTGCCATATTTATCTGAAACACAAACGGAAGTAGGTTAGTTATCATATATTTAGACTAAAATAAAAAATAATTATTTCGCAAAATAAAAGAAATTCAAAAAAATTAAAAAAAATTAATTTCGCAAAAATGTGACAGTATAGTGTCGCAAGTCATCGAGTCAACGTTTCAAAATCTATCGACACTATTGTTTCGCAAACATGTGCTTTTCGTCACTACATGATGCACACTGGCAATATAACATCGTAGTTTCGCAAGCACACAATGAACTTTCGTTCAGTTTCGCAATAAGAACCATAGTTTCGCAAAACGGAAAGAATACCAAAAGACACTAAATCAAATGTAGATCTAGACAACCAAAACCATCATAACAGAAACCGCTCTAAGGTTCAAATCATAGTAAATCATCAATCTTACCGTTTAATTTCGACCCAAAACATTAAATATGATGATTTTGATTTGCTGAGAAACAAGGGTTTAGTTTAGGTTTTAGTTGGAAGTTGCTTAACTGATACGATGAAAGATCTGATGCATAGGTATATATATGACAGTTTCGCAAACATGCGAAACAATAGTTTCGTAAAATTTCAAACTTTTGGCAAAAACTTGAAGTTTCGAAAATTTGATGACAAATCTATCATTACAAAAATATTTAAGACAAAAGAAAACGCGTCCCACGAGACCGTCAAGACCAACAAGACTCAAAGACCGAAAGATAAAAATAAGATAAGATGATAAGAAAAAAACTACAAAAGGATATATGTTGGTCCATAATGATCGTGATTTCAGTGCTATAATGACTTGTTTAACAACCAAACACACTTGACTCAAACAAACAAAGTGTGTTATAACCCAACAACCAATAACGAGATTAAACCACACAACCGAGGTATATAAGCTACAAAGATAAGTAAAATATGCTCCTAGCACCTCAGGTGAACAATCACACGACACAATCAGTAAGATAGAGTTTTTGTCAAAGTTGTGCAAAAGTTTTTCTTGAAGATAAGGTTACAATATATAGCAGACATAGGTTCGCTGATAGATTCGCTCTAGCGAATCTATCTAGCGAACCATATAGGTTCGCCGGGCACAATTAGGTTCCCCCGGTCGACACCAAATCAAAAACTAAATTGTGCTACGGGCGAATCTATAGATTCGCCCGTAGGTTCGCTAGAACCAAATCATACAAAATACATACAAAATATATAACACCGACAAGCCGGTGAGTCCAACCTATACATGTGACTATCAATACTCCCCCTAGGTTGGACCTCACCTGGGGAAGTCTTCTATTTAAGCTCCGTCTTCTTTTGGCTTCAAAGATGTTCAATAAACGCTCCTTCCCTTTCTTCAATTCCGGCCAACGGATTTGTAACGTCTTCAGATCCGGCCTCGTCTTCACTAAACACTAGCATTGATTCCACAAACTCTGCATCGGCGACCTCAGTATCAGGCTCATCCAAATCAATCGTTTCCGCCTGAATATTCTCAGTATGCTCCTCGCCTGTTACATCCAAGTCAACCACTTCCACTGATTTCTCGAACCTCTTCTCGATAGTTTGATCCAGCTGTATAGATAAGTCATCCATTTCCATTCGCTGATCATCAGTCTTCCTCAGTCTTTCGTTCATGTTCCTGAGTTCAGCACGAATTCCCCGGGCTGTGTTTGCGACCTTCACAAACAGGTTCGCTTCAGTTTTAGTATCATCTCCAGCCCCGTGCTTAATCTCATTCTCACACAAAACCTTTAGATCTTCATCACAGAAGGAGAAGATCTCCATAAGATCGAACAATCTGATTTCCGGAGATCTTCACCTTTTATTCTGATTACCGCTTCACCAGTGCTGTTATTGTAAAACCACTTCATAAACTCTTGCAATCTTTCCACGAAACCCAGTGCTTATCTTTCTTTGACCTCTTCCTTATCGGCTTTTGGTACCCAAATTCCATGAAGTTATCTTCTGTAGCCCTTCTAATCGCAACCTTAAATCCACTTGCGTTTACATACCTGGAGGAATTAAAACGATTCAATTTGTAATGAAAAGCCAAAAGCGAGATTCGAACTTGAAAATTTTGAAACAAAACGGTTACAGTGCAAGCGAATATGTTAAATGGTTTCGCAAAACAACATATATACAAAGCCCATGGTTCGCTGAAAGAAAAACGAGGCAAATCTCAGGTTCGCTCGGAACATTTGGTCAGAAGAAAGTCTAAAAGACTTAAACCAGGTTCGGGCGAGCCTGTAGATTCGCTGTTGGTTCGCTGGATTGAAGAAATTAAAATATTTTTGGTTTTTGATAATTTTGATTTCCTCTAAGAATCCTTGAAACGCCCCATAATTTCAACGCTCAAAAATAAAAGATAAAAGATAGAATAAAAAGAAAATAAAATGAAAAATAAGAATAAGAATAAGTGAAACTAAAACTAAAATTAAAACTAAAGGAGGATATATATATTTATCTTGACGTTTTTCGAGCAGAATCCGGAGAATCATAGATTGGCAGGATTGCAGATATGTTTGTCCATTTAAACCCATGCCTTAGTCCTTTCAACAAGAGATCAGCAACTTCTTTTGGTTTGATTGAAGAAGCTCAGACAATTCGGTCCCCACAGACATCTAGGTAAAAAGAACAAGTTCTGTCATCAGGATATATCTGAGCAATATGATTGACTTTGCTTGAATTTCGAGGATCAAATTTTGAATATTGATCGATGCATTAGCTTCTTTTGACACTTGTGCAATTTTTGCATCTTTTTGTGAGTGGAGCTTGTCAGCAATTGATTCTTTTGAATACAATGCGACTTATTATTTGGGAAACTCAAATAGTTCAGAGCTCCAGGTCTATACCGACGTATAACAGAGGAGATAAACATTTGAGCATGCTCGGTGAATCTTCAGGTCAATACTTCCGTATAGCAGAGAAGATTCACCAACTCCAGGTCAATACTTCCGTATAGCAGAGGAGTTAAGCACTTTGACTCAATACTTTCTGAGGAGTTAACAAGTAACTCACTCAGAGGCTTTTCCGAAGAGCATCACTAGCAGCTTTTTATTTGTATTGCAAACTAGAAACTCGATTCGGGGATAGGGTGAGGGTGATTTGGGATTTTTTAGGGAAATCAAGGCAAAGATTTGACGCTCTCAACCCATTTTTGACAGAACCCGTATCTTTGTGCAATCCAATCATGTCAAGGGGATAATCCTTGTTGCCGATATCTTGAACGTTATGTTTGGCTGCACAATCACTGTTTACTTTGTTTTCGGGCTGAGCCTATCTGACATATCCCAAACGCAATACTTCTGACCTCCTTCAACGTCTCTTCAACATCAATCAAAACGGAGATCCTGAAATAGCAAAATTTGAAAAACTATAAATAGTTGATCTTTTATATCTCCCCCAAAATTTCTATATAATAGCTATCTAAAAAGAAATTTTTGTTTTTTTTTTCAGATTTTCTTAATATATATATACAGAATAAAAATAAAAAGGAAATAAAATAAAATAAAAGGAGCGAAGAATTGAGTGACCCACGGAATTTTCAAAGAAGAAAATGAAAATGGTTATTTACAAAATTACAAATATAGACAAGTTAGGCTTTTGAAATTGGGACCCAAGCCTTTGTGTACTTAGGTTTTTGAACAGTTGATGATTTACAGAAAAAAATATTTACAAAAGTATTCAATCTCTTTCCAAAAGATCTATGCTTTGAACTATTTTCAACAATCACAGGGCAGTGTTTGACAGTATGACCAGTATTTCCACACTGAAAGCAATGAGATTTAAACTTCTTTTAGAACATTTAGCAGTCTCTTCATTACTATCAGGTGTTTGTGCGTTACAATCACTGCAAGAGTCGTAAGACTCTTTTGACTTACCTGTTGTGACTGTAACCTTGGAGGGTGCAGATATAGGTTTAAGAATGTATGAAAAAGATGATTCCTTGTCTTTCAGTTTTGAAATTCTTATTGGTGTGAAAGATGGGATTTGATGAGACAAGAATTTTTTAAAACAATTTGTTTTGGTTTGACCTTCAGAGACTTGATCTGAAAGTTTTGCTTTGTCGTTCACATAAACATTTTCGATAAAATCATCATTCAAATTACTTGAGTTTGAAATTGAGCATCCAGAATTAATATCACACAAAATATCCTTTGAAGTTAAAACTTGACTAGAAATAAAGACATTCAGACTACTGTCTTCAACAGTCCTTTTTGAATCAAGGCTAGAGTTACTAGAACTTCCAAGACCACTGCTTTCACCATAAGCATATTCCTCTCTCACCTCCTTAAGATTCACTTCACTTAAACCTGCAATAGAGATGTTAGTATCGTTCTTTATAATATCTTGAATCAACTCATTTGAAGGATGAGGAATGGGTGTAGGAGAGTAACAGAAGGTACTAGGTGGGGGATATGCATATGTTTCATTGGTAATACCCAAACCTGTCTTAACTCTGGCCCCCCGTTGTTTCTTGCAGAGTTCCTCCCTTTTCATACTAGATATTGTCCATTGTTCCAATTTGTTTTTGAGTTTTCTGGTCTCAAATTCAGCAAGAGTAACTTGCTCAGTTAAGTAATTTATTTCACAATTCTTTTCCAAAAGAGATATTTTTAAATGTTCATTTTCTTTCAAAGCTTCTCTTAGTTTGACAAAATATTTTGATTCACTCTGTTTAAGCTCTTTATTAATAGTTTTCAATTCATTTTCATTTGTCATTAACAGTTTATTTGCCTTATAAATACCGATCAAGCGAATTTTGCATGCGGATGAACACATATCCTCAACGACATCATAAGGAAGACCCATTATCAGTTTTTCGGCCGTAAGAGCACGATCACACTGGCAGTAAGGAGTGTTCCTCTTGTATTCATCCACAGCTTCATGCCTTGCCTGTTCAATCATGGCTTCCATGTCAAGCTTTGATTCCATAACATTATCAGCATCGGTACCAGCATTTTCAGCCCCATTCCCAACGTTGACAGTGACCTTCTCCTTCTTTCAAGTAAGTTCATCACACACTAATCCAGAAAGAACATCTTCTTCCTGATTCTTTCCCATATCAATCACCATCTCAGCAACTTTACCACCATTCTTTCCCTCTTCCGTCAAACCATAATCAGCAACCTCTTCAGTCAAACTATCCTCAGCAACCTTTCCAGTATTTGTTTCCTCTTCAACCTCATCAATCATTCTAACATTCTCAACCTCTTCACCATAAAACTCTTTAAAAGGATCAAAACAATCAACGTAATTGTCATTGAGAACAGATTCTTTAGCAGCTTCAGCAATCAAAGCTTCATGATCTTGAACAAGCATCCCAGATACGGCCGTAGTGTCAGATGAAATCTGAGTGGTAACATATGCATTTGAGCCAGCACCTACACTTGTGGAACCACCACCAGATTTGACAGACCCATAACTTGATGATCCTCCAGAGACTGCACCAGTTGAGTTTGCAGCGGATGAAATCGGTGCAGTGTTCTGAGGAGAGACACTTGAAAGCATCATGGATTGATTATATTCTTTTCTCTTTAAATCCAGATCAATTGACTTCAATTTGTTTATCACATCCATTAGTTTAAAGTCAAAGAAGTTTCTTTCTTGTTTCAGCTTTTTTATATGAAGACTCCATTGAGGAGGAAGAGAATCCAAAAGCTTTGTCACTTGCTCATGATTTCCCAATTTTTCATCATAAGTTTTGAGATTGCTTGACACGGATAAAAAGCGATTCGTTATATCAGTCAGATTTTCATTCTTGAATCCAACGAATGAATTGAACTCATTTTCAGCCTGAGCTTTCTTATCCATTTTTTTTTTTTTGGAAATTAGGTTCTCTCGTAGGTTCTCTGGTAGGTTCGCTGGTAGGTTCTCTCGCAGGTTCGCTCGTAGGTTCGCTCTAGGTTCGCTCGCTCGCTCGTAGGTTCTCTCGCTCGCTCGTAGGTTCTCTCGCTCGCTCGTAGGTTCGCTCTAGGTTCTCTCGCAGGTTCTCTGGCAGATTCTCTCGTAGGTTCTCTCGCTCACAGAACCAAACAGGTGAACTTTCGTTCAAAAATAGTAAGTTCGCTGATCAAAAAATTGATATTTCCAAATCTCAAATATACAATAGATTCGCTGGAAGAACACGTAGATTCGCTGGAAGAACAGGTAGGTTCGCTGGTTTACGAACAAACCAGTTTCAGTACGAAAACTAACAGAACAGCTTCAAAACATAACCATTTGTAGACCCGTTTGTTTCAGAAGCTTCCTATGACCAAATATGACAAATCCCAAGCAAAATACGACACAGAAACACACAAACCAGACCAGAGAAGAATCAAATAGTGTTTTGACACAAAAACCCCAAAATCAACACAAAATCACTAGAATCAAACAATCAAGAGCACTAAGGCTCTGATACCATATTGTTGGTCCATAATGATCGTGATTTCAGTGCTATAATGACTTGTTTAACAACCAAACACACTTGACTCAAACAAACAAAGTGTGTTATAACCCAACAACCAATAACGAGATTAAACCACACAACCGAGGTATATAAGCTACAAAGATAAGTAAAATATGCTCCTAGCACCTCAGGTGAACAATCACACGACACAATCAGTAAGATAGAGTTTTTGTCAAAGTTGTGCAAAAGTTTTTCTTGAAGATAAGGTTACAATATATAGCAGACATAGGTTCGCTGATAGATTCGCTCTAGCGAATCTATCTAGCGAACCATATAGGTTCACCGGGCACAATTAGGTTCGCCCGGTCGACACCAAATCAAAAACTAAATTGTGCTACGGGCGAATCTATAGATTCGCCCGTAGGTTCGCTAGAACCAAATCATACAAAATACATACAAAATATATAACACCGACAAGCCGGTGAGTCCAACCTATACATGTGACTATCAATATCAGATAATGCGTTTCGAGCGAACATCCAGAGGAAACATGGTTGGTGAGATTATCAATATGTTTGTCCGTTTAAACTCATGCCTTATTCCTTTCAACAAACAACCTGTGATGATCTTATCATGTTTTGGATTGATTGAAGAGGCTCGAGTAACTTGGTTTCCACAGACGTTCAACAAAGTGACTTATCTTGACATCATGACTTATTGAGTTTAGATGATTCTGTTTGATTTTACTTGTTTGAGCGACATAGACAATGATCATTTAATGATCATTGTGAATGTAGTATTTGAGAGTCATATGGAGTGACGTTTTGGGGCAACAACAACGATCTTGATGTAAAAACATTGTGAACATATTTTTGAAAGCGTCAACAATGATCTTGATGTAGAAACATTGTGAGCTTAACTTGGGTTGTAGATGATGAGCGCTCCAGGTCAATATAGCAGAGGAGATGATCATCTGAGCGTGCTGATGAGAGCTTTAGGTCTATATTTACATATAACAGAGAAGATCATCACTCTAGGTCAAACCTTACGCATAGTAAAGGAGATAAGCACGAAAAGAAATTCTTAAGAGCTAACTTGAAGCGTCATTCTAGGCTAAGAATTTAGGGTTTGGATTTGGGAAATCAAGCGGAAATCAAATACTCTCAACCTTTGTTTGTCAAAAATTATTACTTTGTGCAGACCAAAAGTCCATGATAGTGGTCCTTGTCACCGAGTTCTTTTGAATTTTAATTTGATCACAAGATTGTTGTTTATTTGGTTTTCGAGTTGAGCCTATTGACATATCTCCACACAAACCAAAATCCTCCTTCAGATGCTTTCCAAACAAACCTAAAACCTGAAAAGGACACAAAATATTTACACACACTAAAATATAATAGGATTTTGATTTTGATATAGAGCAATTTTCCATTTATATAATTTCTCCCCCAAAATTTCTATTTTGTAGCATAAAATTTAAATTTTCAGAAAGTAAAAAACTCGACACAAACCATCAAGAGGGTATATGGGACATGCATTCGTTAATCAAAATATAAAAGAAGATGACAAACCCTTTTTTTAATAATTTTTTTTAAAAATCAATCAATTTTTGCAAACAACATATTAGTCAACAAATATTAAAGGGGCCGTTAACCCAAAACAAATGCAAAGATCATCCACTACCAAACCGTCGAATAGTAATTGATAGGCCTTCCCGAATGAACTGCATCTGTAAAAGAAAATCAGTTAGAAACAGGAACCCAAGTCTTAAGAAACTTGGGCCTTTGAATTAGAAAATTTGTACAAAAATGATTATTAACAAATTGTTTAATTCTCTTTCTTATAGATTTATTATTTACACTACTTTGAACAAGATCAGGACACTGTTTTACCACATGATTGGTCTTACCGCATTTGAAGGCGGGCACATGGTCCATACAGATTTCTTCATCACAGCTAGACATGTGAGAGTCTGAATCGCTGTAAAAGACATACATTTTCTTGGATTTTCCTATTGAGACTCTTGACTTAGCAGTTGATTGACTGTAATGAAGCTTTAGAGGTCTTGACTTGGGTTGTTGACAAGATTTCGGCCTTTTCTCAGTTCTTTTAAGGTTATGAGGAATGAAAGACTGAGATGGATATTTTGACTTTTGTGATTTGGATGAGTGATTGACTTGTTTCTCAGCAGGAAAGGAGATGTGGATTATTCTTGGTTCAGATTTTTGAAGCGTTTGGAGTTTGACAGTTTCAGATGATGTCTTGTCTTTAAATCTTCCTAACTTCTCTTTTTCTTTGGTTCATCGTCTGAACTTGTCAATTCCTTAAAAATTACTTATGTTTCTAATGAACCTTGACTGTCACAACTTGATTGATTTGATGTGGATGGAATTTGGTTATATTCTCTTCCATTGTTGATTGGCTCGAAGATAGGAATCTCACATTTTTGAACTTTTCATGAAGGTTAGTGTCACACCCTCAAAATCCACTAACGGAGTTTTACCGTTAAGTGTGTGACAAACCAGGTTAGTGTCACACTATATGAATTTAAAACATACGTGTCTCATTAAATGAGAAAATTTAATACAAAGTTAACGTTTAAAAGTTTGCGGAAGCGTAATCGAAATGCGATGTCAAAATATTTAAATGGAAACTAAATGAGCAAACACGCGCCAAACGTTAATGACATATTTTAAAAGGAATGAAATGTTATGATGTCAAAATCATGCAACCATGCCATGCCATACCCTAGCGTGATGTGGCCATATGAACCTGTGAAAAAGATATACTAACAAGTGTTAATACGACGGTTGGTGAGTTCACATAATACGTACAAAATCAAGTAAGTATGTTTGTAAGCAGAAATATAAATAAAGCATGTCGGTGTAGGTAGCTAGTCTACAGTACATGTCCTTAGAGTCGTATGTATCTGACCGAAGCTGACGTATGTACACATTACGTGCATTTTGCCTGTCGTACATCCCAACAGGATGCACATGTATGTATGTTAGGTTAATTCAACACCCGTTCGACAAGTCCATCTATCGCGCTAGCGCAACTAGCCCGGGTGGGGTTTGTCAATGTAACGCCCGCCTCTCGGCAAACACCACAGTTGGCATTCATAAGCATAAAAACAACCATAATTTAAATTTAATCTAAAATGCAGCGG
This sequence comes from Tagetes erecta, assembly GCA_030867185.1. NCBI lineage: Eukaryota > Viridiplantae > Streptophyta > Magnoliopsida > Asterales > Asteraceae > Tagetes > Tagetes erecta. The sequence goes on from CM061488.1 coordinate 57,699,594, forward strand.
AATACTTGTTTAAAACATCATTACATCATTATAATTGTCTTAAATACTTCTTTTCAAACATTACCAAAATGTAAATTTGATCTTAAAGGTATTTTCTTCAATGCCAGTCCTCAACAAGTCCCTAGCTCTCGCCAAGCAGCTCCCTAAGTCTTCAAACATGCACATCAATCTAACATGCATACAAAAGTCAGCTACGCTGAGTGAGTTCTAGTTTTACAACATCTTTAGAACTTTCCATATCATTCATGTAACACACGTAAATTGCATCCTCATATTGGACGTCACATTCGTATAACACACAACATAATATCTTTGTCTGTTAGTGAGTCATCAACGTGTCCTCTTTGGTCTTAAGAGGCCCATTCTATAGTTCTTAACTGGTTTTATGAGATCCCTAGTAGGATTCTTAGCTGGTTTTATGAGATCCCCAGTAGGATTCTTAGCTGGTTTTATGAGATCCCTAGTAGGATTCTTAGCTGGTTTTATGAGATCCCCAGTAGGGTTCTTAGCTGGTTTTATGAGATCCCCAGTAGGATTCTTATCTTCAGTTAGGGCATACATTCGTTGATAAATACAATCACAGACCTATCCAACATTGGTCTACACACGCGATTCATCAAATCCATAAACGCGGCTGGTGCGTTAGTCAGTCCGAAGGACATGACCAAGAACTCGTAATGTCCGTATCTCGTGCGGAACACTGTCCTTGGAATATCTTGCTCTCTAATTTTTAGTTGATGATAACCGGAACGAAGATCTATCTGAGAAAACTAGCTCGCACCTTGTAATTGGTCAAATAAGTCATATATTCTGGGCAAAGGGTAACAATTCTTCACGGTCAACTTGTTCAATTCCCTATAGTCAATACACATTCTCATGCTCCCATCTTTCTTTTTAACAAACAACACTGGTGCTCCCTAGGGAGAAGTGCTTGGTCGGATAAAGCCTTTATCTAGCAACTCCTTTAGTTGCGTCATCAATTCCTTTATTTCACTTGGGGCTAAACGATATGGTGCTTTTGCCACCCGCTGTGCTCCCGGCACTAGGTCAATTTGAAATTCAATCTCTCTGTCGGGTGGTGTTCCGGGCAAATATTCGGGAAATACATCAGGGAAATTGCAAACTATCGATACATCTGCCAACTGTTTCAGTCCCTCCTCCACATTCTTAACATATGCTAGAAACGAGTTGCAGCCTTGTTGAATTAGTCGGCTTGCTTTCATCATTGAGATCACACGAGGAATCTTACTTTCTTAGTCACCATACACAGTTACGGGGCTTCCATCGGGAGCTTTTAAACGAACCACCCTCTTGCGACAACCTATGTTGGCATCAAACTTGGACAACCAATCCATCCCCAATATCACGTCGAAACTACCCAAGGTCATAATTCATAAATCTGTAGGGAAACTACGCCCTAAAAGACTAATGGTGCAACCTCCTATCATTTGATCGACTCTAATGAATTTACCCTCAACTGTTTCTAGTTCAAAAGACCGTTCTAATTGAACTCCCGGGTAATGTTTACAAGTGTGTGGGGGAGTATAGGATACACAAACCATTTACCCATAGAGGCAGGTTCCATGAGATTTGTAAACCGACATTAGGTGGAGATTTGATTCACTTTTTGGATATTCTTTATGTAGATATAGTTGTAGTCGTGTTTAATATTAGTGGTTTTAGTTCCCTAACATATCAGGTAGGGGTTCCCGTTTCAAATCATTAAGATTCTAGCCATGATTTTTATAACAGGATTCATCATACGATAGTGTTTAGGCTCACCATTTGGGTATATAAAATACGATAAGGGGTAATTGTCCGGTTAGAAAAGGATCTCATGTTATATCATTACATGTGTCGTGTGGCTTCAGTATCATCACAACCTATATGGTTTCCTCTACTAGGACATTCACAGGTTAGAATAATTAGGTTAAAGTTTCTTATATGGCGACTGAAACAATTTTGGTTAAGGAAGCTAATTAAGTTTAATCTGGAGATTCTTGAATAATAGAGATTCTAAGAAAGGACGCCATACGTTCATAGTGTCAAATGATAATGAGAGTATCAAATATTTTGTTTCTTGGAAAATACAAAGGTGTATTAGGAATGAAAACAAAATGGGAAATGGTTATTCTGGACCATCATAGATAAAGCTCTCTCAGAACATTAGTTGGTATGGGTGGTTCATTGTTAACGATGGTATTCATCACGTGATTCCTTAGAGTTGTTGAATGTATTCGAAATCATAATTTATATACATGAGTCAGTTACAAACATTTGGTTTTTTTTATTACTGTGAATAAGAGTTGCATGAAAGTTATAACTATCTGAGTACATAGCAGATTACCCTATGAAGGATAGATTGAATAGCATTATTAGGAATTATGTTTTTTTTAAAGTATGGAACTGATATAGTAGAGTTTCCCAGGTTAAATATTGGTTTGGTTTTGAGTCCCACATTCAACGTACTGTTAGTGTTTATGTATAGGGTGTACCGCAGCTAACCCACCACACCACCAGCTCATTGAAGGCCTACATGTCACCTACTAACATTCTTGCCTACTTTACTAAGTAATTCGAAGGGGCTGTGGAAAAATAATATTTGTTAAGTGAAAAGGTAACGTTATAACATATATTGTACACTAGTTATTACTAAAATTTTATGTGGTTTGAACGTCAATGATCACAGACTTGAGACTTTAAGAACGCTTACCTTGGATTCTGCTCTACTAAGCAGGTAAAGAAGTTTGAATATATATTAAGATGTACAGAATGTAGATAATGTTTTTAAATTAAATATATGTTCTTTAAAAAATGATAATCATAATAACTAAATTAAATCCAAAATGTGTTTTACAATAATGGAGTTGTGAATTGGGTGTATTAGTTACCGTTTACAAGAGTCCTGGATCGAGACAATTCATCCAACTAGATCGAAACGTATGCATACCACACGTTTGGTTCGTTGGTGCATAGTTAATAGTAGGAACATCATGAGCCAGAATTATTTTTGGGTAACATATTATCATAAACAACTTGAAGTTCTATTTATCTTGAAGAACTGAGAATGTGTTATGTTTAGGTGAAGTACTTCTAGGATGAGTCTGGTATGTTATGAGGCATTTACATGAATGTTTAAGCTATACAGATTTATTTCACGAGAAGTGATTTTGAATGGGAAATGTTACACGGTTGGTTTATCGTACCAACAAGAGGGTCCTTATTTCGAATAAGATGTTAGCACGAAATCCAAAAAAATCAAATTATAGGGTTTATTTAACATTAAATTACAGAAACGATGATGTTAAGATATTACCAGCGTTTGGCAAGAGGTCGTTGTACACTAACCAAAACTTAAAGCATCCCATTACGTATCATAAGTTTATGACTCTAGTATGGTAAAGGTTTTAACTGGTGGATTCATATTGATTATATGTGCAATGAGTTATCATCATTAGGGGACAAATAGAATAGTCGTGAAACATTATCAAGTTTGTCAACATAGATCTTAGTTCTTATATGTGTGCACCAAGGAAATATTTCAATTATCTTTAATTTACGTGTATAACGTAAAGTGTATGTAGTTTAAAGATAAACTTATGATATGCCATCAAGGTTGTGTTGTAACTGTCTACCATCCATAGATGGATTTTATGGGTTTAGTCAAGCATAGACTTGGTATCAGCGCATTATTTAAAGATGGAAGTTTGTTCCAGGTGAATTTGTATTGATTGGTTCTTCACTCTTGTGTTTCCTTATGGGTATCACCCACATGGCAGATTTTGCCAGGATCATCATGTACATGTAAATTCACCATTACGTTGCGCACCCGTAATCGTCAATTTACCTTACACAACCACCCCAGTTTGTCTTCCACCGGGTACATTGATCTTACGTTTAATTATGTTTTTTTATTTATATTCATCCGTATGGTATTGCTATCCCATGTCAAGTATTGAATGTGTATAAGTGTATAATAAATCTATAAGTAAGAGACCACTCTACTAGATGTATAGGACACTAACAGACTATTAGTGTGATGTATCAATGGGTCGCATGAATCAGGTATAGTGTAAGTTCATAATAAGTGTAAGACTACTAGTCTAAACACAATCTGAGTGTACAATGAGCATGAGCAGTGATAATATCAAGTCAAGTAGATAGCACGTAGTGGATCACATAATAAGTGACATGTTACAACTAATAATATGTCTCATATTAAGTAACATGTTATAGCACTCGAATGTGTCAAATAATAAGTGACTTGTAATAGCACATAGTAGGTCGCATAAGTATTAAGTCAAAGCCTCACTATGAATGAGTTTCTGGACAACTATTCAGTCCCATAGTTCATGTACCTCAATACATTAGGCGTCCATCTTTGGGGCTTAGTTGCCATAATGAGGTAGATAATTCAAAAGTGTGTTGTTTAGGCTTCGTACGACATCAGTTTGTTTCCATAATGTTGCAAGTTTCAAATTATAACGAAATGTATACATTTCTCAACTAAAGCCCCAAAAAAAATATTTGGCCTAGAATACGGGATAACTTTAGAATAAAGTCATGGTCAAACATGTCTCATGCATACTTCAATGAACAATTCAGAAGCTAGCAAATACATACCCTAGTTCGAGCTTCACTAGCAAAGCAAGTCACTAAAAAAATTGCCCTAAAGTGTCACATAATACAAGCTGGTCACATGTAATGCTAGTGTAGGCGTGTGTATGTGTAAATCACATGTATGTGGATCATAAATAAATTCACACAGGTGCAACTAATGCAGTTTAAAGTTATAGTCTAGAATGCAATGCAATGCAAACCTAGTTCTCTATATCCAATGTCTCTGATACCAATCTGTCACACCCTCAAAATCCACTAACGGAGTTTTACCGCTAAGTGTGTGACAAACCAGGATCTCAGTCATTAGTTACACCAAACGACACTATATGAATTTAAAACATACGTGTCACATTAAATGAGAAAATTTAATACAAAGTTAACGTTTAAAAGTTTGCGGAAGCGTAATCGAAATGCGATGTCAAAATATTTAAATGGAAACTAAATACGCAAACACGCGCCAAACGTTAATGACATATTTTAAAAGGAATGAAATGTTATGATGTCAAAATCATGCAACCATGCCATGCCATGCCCTAGCGTGATGTGTGCCATATGAACCTGTGAAAAATATGTACTAACAAGTGTCAACACGACGGTTGGTGAGTTCACATAATAGGTACAAAATCAGGTAAGTATGTTTGTAAGCAGAAATATAAATAAAGCATGTCGGTGTAGGTAGCTAGTCTACAGTACATGTCCTTAGATTCGTATGTATCTGGCCGAAGCTGACGTATGTACACATTACGTGCATTTTGCCTGTCGTACATTCCAGCAGGACGCACATGTATGTATGTTAGGTCAATTCAACCCCCGTTCGACAAGTCCATCTGTTGTGCTAGGACGACTATGTAACACCCGATTTTTATGGTAAGACACCTTTACGTGATTATGCTTATATGGATGTGCATTTACATGGTTATGAATAGATGATGTATGACGTTTATGATATATGCTATTCTTACGATAAATGTGGTAATTATAAATGTACGATAGTGTAGAACGTAATGACCAATTACTTGATAATTTGTAAATGGAAGGATAAACGAAGAGGTTATGGTGTAATTATGGGCCATTAAGGGTAAAAGAATGAATTAGGCCCAAAATGGTAAAGTGGATTAGTTAAAATACTTTCCTAATATGGCCTAATCACCTAATTAAGGCCCAAAGCCCACCTAAAACCCTACCCAATATGGAAACCCTACTATTTAAACCACCATTACCAGCCACCATCCACACTTCACCTTCTTCACAACACACACTCAAACCCTAATCTCCATTTTTTAAGAAAACTAAGGCTAGAAGGAAGAAAAAACCAAGAATTTTTTAAATCCAAGTGTTGATCTGAAGTAAAAGGTGTTAAACAACAGGTAATCAAGGTAAAAACCATCCCCAAAACATGTTTTCATAACACAAGACGAATCAGACCATTAATGGAGTTTTTAAGTTTTTCAAAAGTTTCAAAGAAATCAATAAAGGTTGCATTTTTATGGATAAAATCGTGGAAAAATCTTAGATTTAGTCATATAAATGATAAACCAAGGTTTTGGACGTTAAAAGTTTGAGATTTGGTTGAAAAACAAGGATTTTGGGTTGAAAACGAGCTGTAACAGCGTTTTGCGACACTAGTGTTCTTAATGCGACACTATGACGTCTTGACTTCATGGCGTGTGTCGGGTGTGTTTGCGAAAGCAGTTAAAGTCCCAACGAAAGTTGGGCAAGAGCCTTGCGAAACTGCAAGTGGAGGTGCTGCTGAAGCAGCATGCGACATTGTGGTTCGTCAATGCGAAATTACTTGAGACAATACCTACGACACTACTTGCGAAACTAAGAAAGAAATGACGATTTTTCGTAATAACTTAAATGCAGATCGTGCACCAGTACCACTACCTTAACCTTGTCCAAACAAGCAAGATCACTTAAGAATCAGGTGAGTTCTAGACCTCACTTCCGTTTCAAATACAATTTTGAGGCTAACATGCATACCGAGATGTTTTCTTGGACTGTTGGACTTTATTACGTGAAGTATGATGATGATGTAAGAATAAGTAACTAAATACTTATATATATATATATATATATAAACGAATTTATGCCTTAACGGAAGACAAGAATCCTACTGGGGATCTTATAAAACCAGACAAGAATCCTACTGGGGATCTTATAAAACCATACAAGAATCCTACTGGGGATCTTATAAACCAGCTAAGAATCCTACTGGGGATCTCATAAAACCAGTTAAGAACCACAGAATGGGTCTCTTATGACCAAAGAGGACATGATGATGACTTACTAACAGACAAAGATATTATGTTAGGTGTTATACGAATGTGACGTACAATATGATGATGCTATTTACGTGTATTACATGAATGATATGGAAAGTTCCTAAAGATGTTTTAAAACTAGAACTCACTCAGCGTGACTGACTTTTGTATGCATGTTAGATTGATGTGCAGGTTAGGAGGTTTAGGGAGCTGCTTGGCGAGGGATAGAGGCATGTTGAAGACTGGCATTGAAGAAAATACATTTGGAATCAAATTTATATGTTTGTAATGCTTTAAGTAGTTTCTAAGACAATTAAGGATAATGTAATGATGTTTTAAACAATTATTCCGCTGCTCTTGGAATTTTATTTAATATAAGGTTGTTTTTATGCTTATGAATGTCAACTTTGGTGCTTGTCGAGAGACGGGCGTTACAAACTAGCCCGGGTGGGGTTTGTCAAACCCAATAGTACTACTCATAATTCCCCAGCTATTTCCCAAATACTAACGGTCAACTAGGTATCCATGAGTACTTTCATGAACAAGAAATGTAACTCTAAGTAGACATGCGACATACCATATTTCTAAATCTGTAAAAGTAATTGTACGTGTTTCCTTCCAATAATGGGTAAGAGTAGTAAAAATAAGGTTCAGTGAACTCACCTTTGAAGTGCACAACAAATAAGCAGCAAAAATGCCAACAAGAATCTAGATCGCTCTATGACCTGCTTAATAATTAGATACTAATTATTAACTAGAACTTGTACTATATATAAACATAACATATACATATATAGGATCCGCTAGGGTTTCGCATGTTCGGTTCAGTTTCCCCCGTAATAATTTATCACATAAATACTATACACGTATCACGTGTTACAATGTCATGATCATATAGTATTTGTATTTCATCATTAGCCTAACTCTCCTAACACCGAGCACTCATTTGCATATAGATACAATACACACATTTAAAGTTACACACACATTTCATTCACTTTCCTGTTGTTACTATACCCACCCTACGTACATGGATGACATATATATTCATTCACATTACGAAACGTACATGCCTCATACAATTCTACACGCAACCATATATCAACCTTTTCTCTCATCACAACCATATATATTTACGTATTGATTATACATGCATGTTGTTTCTCGTTATCACATCTACATACATGCAAATCACACGCACCAATAAATATAGAATTTTCTATATCTGCTGCTTTGGTTTTATATGCATACATCACCTACATTCTCTACAACACCTTTATATATATACAGAACATACATTTTTGCTGCCCATATTTACGCGTACATACCTTCATGGATACTATTTATTTACACATCTACGCTACTGCAAAACTGATAATACATATATACATATGCATTACATGGCAACATCAACATACACCCAATTAAGGATTCTACGTATGCTGCTACTGGATTTAGTACCATCACATACACAATATTATTTTCACATACATAGAATGCTTACACACGTTGTTGCTGTTGTTCTTCTACATCTATATGAATCCAACAATATAGCACCTACCATGTATAAAACTAATGTATAAATATAGACATAAGCATTAAGATATATACCTGCTAATATATACATATAATTTACATGCATACACAGCAGTACCTACACCACACATGCACACATATGTATAACACGCATAACAGTTACACATCACGCAACATCGAAATAACCCGAAAACTAAACCGAAACCCAAAACAGGATCGAATACGAAACCATCACGTGATGAATACAAGAAGTAGCATGATAAATACACACATATATATAGCAGCTTAATTACGCACAGCGATCGACAATACAATGCGTACCTATTCATACATAAGGTTTTACGGTTCGCAAAACTTACCGGAGAACAATCGAAGAAGATGATAGGAAACGAGATGAACAGCGGAGCTGATGGTGGATGCTTGCAGCTGCTGGTTCTTGTTTTCCGACGACCAAAGAGAGGGACGAGAGATAGGGAGATGCAGCCGGGAGTTTGTGTGTGCGCCGATGGTGAAATAGGAAGCAGAAGATGAAGATGATGATGGCGACTGAAAGTGAGCGGCTGCGCTAGGGTTTGAGTCGATCGATCTTGAGGAAGAAGACGGTAAAGGGACGGGGAGGGTTGGTTTATGTTGATTTCAGTTTCTAGAAATTTCATTCAAGTCCCTATAGTTATTTAGCTTATTTGTTTTGGTTTTCAAGTTTATAAAACCCAACTTTTATCATTTATAAAAAGAGCCCCCAAGTTTGTATAATTTTGAAATTTACAAGGCGAGTGTACAACTAGTTACGGGATTTAACGAAATTAAATGGAGAACAGTTAACGGTGTGAACCAGAATTTACGGGTTGTCACAGTTAGTAAAAAATACAGGTACATATATAGGAACAACGGAAACTGGACATTCATCATCTTGATTATCAGCAAGTGGTCTGATGTATCTAATACCGATTGGAGAATAATAGTCATCCCTCACCTTTGTGATATTGTCCACTTATAAAGTTTTTTTTAAGTTTCGTGGATTCATATTGAGCTAAAATAAGCCTTTTATTTAATAGATTTATCTCGGCATTTCTTTCATAAAGATTTCTTTTCAACAATTCTACTTCAACCAAGGCTTCATTAAGTTTTATTGAATAAGAAACTTCATTTTCTTAAGTTCATTATTCATGGTCGTGATCTCTCTTTGGCTTTCCAAAATTAATCTGTTTGCTTTATAAACACCAAATCATCGATGTTTGCACGTAGAAGAGCACATATCCTGAACTGTCTCATAAGGAAGATCCATGATGATTCTTTCGGCTGCTAGAGCTTTTTAACAATTGCACACTCTTTTATCTCTTTTATATTACTCTTCCCTGACTTCCAACATCTCGGCATCAATTGTCTCAAATTCAGATCCACCTTCATTATCAAGTGTCAATACTCCACAATCTTCCCTTTCATTTTCCGTGATTTCAACAAGTGACTTAGAGTCAGAAGCTATCAATTTGGTCTTTTCATTCAATCCGAATTTATAATTGAGTATGCTTGTCATCGATGAAATTAAATCAATGTTTAAAGTGTTTCTTTGAGATGGAACCACTGCTTGGAAAAACTCCTTCCTTTTCATTTTCAGCTCATAAGTTTTTAGCTTGTCAATTATCTCGATGGGTTTGTAATTTGAGAATCCTCTTTCGTTCTTAAGAATTTTAACATAAGCACTCCTCTCAGTTGGAAGAGAATCCAGAAGCCTGTGTATCTGTTCATAATTGGTGAGATTAGGATCATATTTCGCGGATTTTTTATTAAATCCGAGAGTTTCTCATATTTGTGACTACCAAAAGCAACAAATTCCTTCTACCTGCACCCCTTCGTCTTTCTCCCATTTTTCATTCCCATCATAAAGTTTACACAATATGTCATACAAAGATTTTGCACTCTTGTGTTCTAATCTGTTACGAATTTCGTCACTCAAACAAAGAATTAGGACATCAAAAGCTTTGTTGTCGCGTTAGATCAACCTTTTATCTCTATCAGTATATGTTTTCAGAATGGTGTTTCGAATTGTAGCATCTCCTATGGCAGTGATAGGTATGTGTGGACGGTTTACAATTGAATCCCATTGAGTGTGATCCATGTTCAAATAAAATTTCCTCAATCTCCTCTTCCAATCATCAAAATTATCACCATCTATCAGTTTTGGTGGACAATTTGGTGAACCGTTCTCTATATCACCAAGGGTGAATGATATTATCATTGAAGACTTCAAATTTTAATTTTAGTCTCAGTTTCGGCAGCAGATTCGCAAACAATTTCGCAAATGTAGTTTCACAAACACCTAGTTTCGCAAAATAGTTTCGCAAACACTTGGGAAATTTGGTCAGCACTTTCGCAAGCTTACATGACATAACAATGAACTTTCGTTCGATACTTTCACAAGCCAGACACCTAGAACAATCCACTCTAAAGGCACACAATTTTGCAAGGTGAACAAGTAGTTTCTCAAGATGCATCTGAAAACCCACTTTTCACGAAAAACCACTAAAAATCTCACAGATTGTAGACAACAGATTAGATGATAGATCTGATGATTTCGATGACTTCACCTATCACAACAGATGAATCCTCAACCAAACTTCAATGATAATACAACAGATCTAATCCACATTTGATTGAAACAACGTTTAACCAAAAATTACTAAAAATACCAAAAATCAATCATAGATCCCAGATGTTTCTCTTGATGATAGATCTGATAATCTCAATTGATCTAAATAACAAAGATGCACATATCTCAATCAAATTCCATTACAAAGAACACCAAATCAAATCCTAGTTAACAATCTGAATTTAACTCAAATCAGAGAGAAATGCATTTCATTAAGATCCAAGAGTTGTGTACAAATGAACCAAAAACAAGATTATATACAGACTGCAGTTTCGCATGTGGTTTCACATACATGCGAAACTGTTTGGTCGCTAGGTCAATGCTTGCTACGTGCGATACTATAGTTTCGCATGACTCAGCATACAAACTAAACTAACAATTAAACAAACTAATCTATTACAATAAACCAAAGTACGAACTAGTCCATTACAAGAAACCAAATACTAAAGCGATAACAGCAAGGTGAATACCACCCTACACATGGTCATCATGCCACATTTTCATATACCATATGGTTCGCATTAGTTTAATACCATACCTATATTTCCTCTTAATTCGGTTTTCTTTCGAAAAATGTAAGATTTTTATTAGTTCACTTTTTTTCTAAAATATTCACACATAATACCTAGTAAACCAGTATCATATATCATTTAACATATAATATATTCATTGTTTTTACTAAAAGTTAATTATACCTTACTGATTTACTCTTGAATCTATATGACATGGCATTCCGGCGCCAAACCTTTAGGGAACCTCCACCTATCGGTGCAATAGTTATATACCATGTGGTACTTTTGGGCCCATTTTAGTTTTCTCATTGCCGCGGTATTAAGTTTTTCACGATACCATGGTCTCGTGGTCGAGTTCAACAAACACGAGGATCCTTTTAGTGTTGACCAAATACAAGCATCAGCACTAAAATTCTTGTATGACGCGATGAATGGAGCTCGGCTCCAATCTGTTTTCACAAGCCCACCCCTTGTTGCCCATTCATCACCATTCCATATACTAGAGTGTAGTCTCATTGGTTGTGTGTGAAGGAAAGGAACCCCGATCCCCTCGTTGTTTGTAAACTCTCTAATAGGGATATCATCAACATAAAACCTGAAACCAGTAGACAATAGATATTACTTTTAGTTCTCTATATATATTTATATTTTTTAATCGTTTGGAGGTTAAATATAACCAGAATAGTCTCTAAGGAACATCCTGGTGGTTGAAGGAATGACTCACAAGCAAAATGTTTTGGTTAAAACATTTATAGGGTACATGTTGTGGTGTATTTAGCCTATAAATATAGTAATTTTTGTAAAAAAAACCATAATCCAATCCTTTATCATATAGGTCAAAATATTTTATCTTTAAGTATGAGTTGTTTTGAACTTACAGTATGCGTTTAGGGTTCCAAATGATAGTGTATGTGTGAAAATCGGTAGTGGGATCGAACCAAAGGAAGAATTGTTGCTCCCGTTCACCTTTTCCTTCACTATACACATTGGTGCTTAGGGTATAAGGGTCACCACTCGTGTTCCCAAGAAACTCGAAATCTATCTCGTCATGAAAATCACCTTCTGATGACAACTTCAACATGAGTAACTAGTGAGCCTATTTTAACAAGTCATGTAATGTATTTTCGAGTGTTTTATATCATTTTTTTGCCACCATATAAAGGTACAAGATGAGTTACGCATGAGCTAACTAAGATTATCTTCCCAAACATTGTAACAAGTAGAACTTAAGCCAACTTGAGCCCAAGCTTCATACGTGGAGCATGACTATTGTGGTGAATAAAAATACGACTATTATTTATATAAAAAGTTTATAGATAAAATGGTTCTTGTGGTTTGCTCGTTTTTGAAAAAAACTACACTTTTTAATTTTTTCCTAATTGGTTCCTACATATCAAAACTATTGCGAAAGCAATCCCCGGAACGAACACCGTTAAAAAGTCAATTAGTTGGCTGTGAAATGACTAATGCCCCTAGTTATTAAATTAAAAAATAAACAAAAATCTCAACTACCAACACTCATCATCTTCTACCATCACCACCACCACCACCAAAACCTCCACCACCATCACCACTTACTCTCTTTTCCTCTTATTTCCTCCAGCTGAAACCCAACCACCAGCTACATCACAACCCATCGGAGAACACCTACAAAATTTCAACAACCACTTTACTAGTAGCCCTACCACCTCTCCTCCAACAACCACACATGCTACCCACCATTGTCACCTCGCCTGCATCATCATCTTCATACCCATTTCTTTGTACTTGGACCTGCACTAAAACTATAGATGCAGGAATTATATTATCTACATTGTCTAATTTTATCTCCACGTGACCCAATTTATGTGCTCAAATAAAAACAACCCAATCGTCAATGAACCAACTGTATACATCCAAGAAACATTTCCTATGATTCAATCTCGAAACAGTCCATGAAATTTTATAACTTAACCTTTTTTGTGATAAAGTCATACATCTAGTTAATTTGCATATTTTGATCTTAGAATGGCAAATTCATCTAAGCCATATTCATCCATAAGCTTCACCTCATCTTCGCACATATCCAATGGCTAAACCAACCACATTATACCAACACCATCAATCCTAGAGCACGGTAAAATATTAGAATTGTTGGCTTAAACAGACTAAGCACAAACTTGGAGATGCTCTTAGTCGATTATGGTTCTGAATCGGATTGATATTACATTGATGTTGAAGTTGTTGATGAGGACAAATCTGTAGGCACTCATCAGTGTATTTTAGCTGCTAGAAGTGGTGATAATGAATATTGGTGGTGGAAGAAGAAGAGTAAGTTACACTTTTGGTCCCTAAGGGTATTTTAGTCAATTACCAGTCAACTAACACAATTTTTTTAACGGTGAAAGTTCGAGGACTCATTTAGCAATATGTTTAGACATGTAAGGACTGATTAGGCAAAAAAAAAAAAATTTACAAGAAGTGGTAAACCACAAAGACCATTTTGGAAATTAATTCTTATATAAATATAACAACACTTTTTTTTATATACTTTTACCAATTAACGTATAAATATATTTTGTAAGTTTTGTTATAACTAAACATATGGAGTATATTAAAATAAATATATTCATATACTAATAAAACACTAACTTTTTGTCACAAGCATGAGACATCATTGTCATATCATTTTATCATATATGTCACTCCAACATTAACCATCTAAGTTAAATTAGAAAACTTGGTTATTATTTTAATCAATTTTGCTTAATTATTTATTAAATTCCTTTACTTTAATATCACAAAGTTTGAATTTAAAATTCAACTATGATTTTTAATACATATTTTAAACAATCATAATGGATTTTATACTTTGTAGAATCAAAATTGAATGATTTAACGAAGAATTTCTACAATTTTCATCATAATACTAAATTTAAATCGTAGAATTTAACGTTTAGATTAATTCGTAAAGATATATATACAATTTAACACCAAATAATTTCATAATAAAAGTACATGATTATCAAAATATTTATTTTAATATATTTTTATTCAACCCATATCATACATGATATATCTATATCCATATCTTCTAGTAAAAGAGGATTTTAAGTGTCACGTGTTATTCATTAAAGCATCTTTTACCCTTTTTTCCCGCTCACACCTTATTCTCACAACATTTACACACGAATCTGAATTTGGATCTTTAAATGTATAACACTCGGGTACCAAACTGGTAATGTGTTCCAATTATAAATATCTTCTTTTTACGTTATATTCACGTTTCCCTTGATTTGATTTGTTCTTCAAGCATTGGTGTTGGTGAGTTATTCGTTTTATAATTTGTTAACTTGATACTTTCTTATACTCAAATTTGTCATGGATATCAACGCGATTTAGGTTATCATGATTCATCTACTCTATCAATTTGTGAAGGTCTCTAATGTTTTGGAACGATCGACTCATTCGATCCTCTATCGTCCTTCATTCAAATGATAAGATTAATGGTTTGGTCCCCTTCATTCGCGGGTTCAATTTTGACGATTTTGATATGCAAGGTTTAACAACTACAATTTTTTTTATTTTTAAAAACAAAAATCTCACAACACTCAATCTTAGAATCATCCTCTTTTTTCCCCAATATAAGGTTATTTTAATATATTTTTATTTCCTTTTATTTCTGTTTGTAGATTTAACTACTGAAGGGTGGGCATTTATAAGTTGGTTTCTTGGTAGTAACAATTTAAGAAAATCTTACTCGATTAGTGTTATGGACCTTACTATTGTAAGTTATGTGACTTGTCTCACATTGATTGCATAGACAATTAATGTGAGATTTATAACTCAAATGGTTTCCTTTACCATCATATTAGTCTTTTGGATGAGTTTTACCATTTGGGTTGTAACAGTTAGGGTTGAGGGTCTTTTAAGAGATTATTGCTTCTTCTTCTTTTGATATGACCTTTTATTGCTTCTTCTTCTAATTAGTCTTTTGGAATAAGTTTTACCGTTTGGATTGTAACAGTTAGGGTTGAGGGATCGTATATGTATTTTGTTTCCTTTATGTGATATGTGGAAGGGAAGATCTATTGAATATAATTAGCAAAATCGGCAAACAATTTGAGCTGTGTGATAAAATGGATTACTTTTCATTACGAGTGTGCTTTGATGATAAAATGTATTTCTTAATCTTGAAAGTAGTTGACTAACTTTGTTGTGTTCCTTGAGTCAAAGAGAGTGAGACTGACCAGGCTTGAATTACGACTGCAGCAGAGCATGCAATTAAGGGTTGTTTATGTAAATTATAAAGTCTTTACATACTTAAGGGACTATTTACGTACATGCATAAATTACAAATATAACACCATAAAATTTGAAATCTTAAAAAATTAAAAATAATAATAATAATAGTAATAGTAATAATAAAAATAATAGTAATAGTAATAATAATAATACTATTATTATTAATACTAGGGGTCTACACGGTTCGGTTTCAAACCGCGAAACCACCCAAACCGTTCATCGGTTTGGTTTCGCGGTCGGTTTATATTTATACAAAAAAACGTTCGTATAAAACCAAACCGGACCGTTATGTATGATTTGGTTACGGTTTATATTTATACAAAAAAACGTTCGTAAAAAACCGCAAGTAACGGTTCGGTTACGGTTTTATCCAAAAACCGTAAAAACCGGACCACGTATACCCCTAATTAATACTATTATTTTTATTATTACTATTATTATTATTATTATTTAATTTTTTAATATTTTAAATTTTATAGTGTTATATTTGTATTTATGCATGCACATAAATAGTCCCTTAAGTATGTAAAGATTTTATAATTTACATAAACAACCCTTGAAATAATAAAGACCAAAACTTCATTGCACTTAACATAAAAAGTTAACAAAGTTAGTGTTGTGGGCCGAAACAGTTAAATAATAAAATGTTAGGGGCTGATATGTTAAAAGTTTCATTTTTGGGCCAAAAGGGTTAAAAGGACTAAACCACAGGGGCCAAAATAGTAATTTACTACTATTTTGGCCCCTGTGGTTTAGTCCTTTTAACCCTTTTAGCCCATAAATGAAACTTTTAACATATTAGTCCCTAACGTTTTAGTTTTTAACTGTTTTCGCCCAAAAGACTAACTTTGTTAACTTTTTATGTTAAGTGCAATAAAGTTTTGGTCTTTAAATAATTCAAGGGTTGTTTATGTCAATTATAAAGTCTTTACATACTTAAAGGACTATTTATGTATATGCATAAATTACAAATATAACACCATAAAATTTGAAATCTTAAAAAATTTAAAAATAATAATAATAATAATAATAGTAATAGTAATAATAAAAATAATAGTAATAGTAATAATAATAATAATACTATTATTATTAATACTATGGGTCTACACGGTTCGGTTTCAAACCGCGAAACCACCCAAACCGTTCATCGGTTTGGTTTCGCGGTCGGTTTATATTTATACAAAAAAACGTTCGTATAAAACCAAACCGGACCGTTATGAATGATTTGGCTACGGTTTATATTTATACAAAAAAACGTTCGTAAAAAACCGCAAGTAACGGTTCGGTTACGGTTTTATCCAAAAACCGTAAAAACCGGACCACGTATACCCCTAATTAATACTATTATTTTTATTATTACTATTGTTATTATTATTTAATTTTTTAATATTTTAAATTTTATAGTGTTATATTTGTATTTATGCATGCACATAAATAGTCCCTTAAGTATGTAAAGATTTTATAATTTATATAAACAACCTTTGAAATAATAAAGACCAAAACTTCATTGCACTTAACATAAAAAGTTAACAAAGTTAGTGTTGTGGGCCGAAACAGTTAAATAATAAAACGTTAGGGGCTGATATGTTAAAAGTTGCATTTTTGGGCCAAAAGGGTTAAAAGGACTAAACCACAGGGGTCAAAATAGTAATTTACTCTAATAAAAGATTAGTTTCTTGCGAAACTCATAATGTAATTTACACTATTGCTCTTGATATTGTTATAACTTATAATTAAGTTAATAAAGTTGTTAAGCTCCAACGCATTTGGTAAATTTATTTCCTTGGGCAATAGCATCATATGCAGTAACAATTTTCTTTTATAGTTAAATCACTTGGCATATAACCCATTTGACCCGTAATAGATTAAACTTCAACCAAATTGACCAATTTATTTACAAACAGGTTGAACTTGCCACTTCTACTATAATTCTCAATAATAAACAATTAAGGTGATGAGAGTCTACCCCTCATCACCCACACTTTTTCTATTTTTTTTACTCTACCTCTAATTTCACCCCACACCACCCTAATTCTTTTTTTATTTTTTATTTTCTCATTTTTTTTAATTTTAATATTTCGTTAATAGTAAAACACAAATTACAACTAATAAATAAAAGTAAACAACTAAAATAATACAATGTTTTGTTCACGGGTTTCATTCGAGTCTTCGAAAGATAATGAAGATGAACCTATTGTTAAATCTTTGAGTAATAAAGAAGGCAACATTTTATAATACAAATTTATAGAGATTTGGTGTTTGTTGTATTTTTTTATTGTGTAATAAGAAAAGTAATAAAAAAAGTGCAGTTTATAGTCGTCGGAGGCAGGGCGCGGACCCATATTCAGCGTGTGGTGTCGGCCAACACCGGCCAAACTTTTTTGCACGCGTAAGGTAAATTTGTATACCGAGTTTCGTTCAAAACCATACCTTTTTTTACTGACACCATTTTTAATCTGAAAATAAGCGAGAGATTTAAATAAGTGTTAGATCTAGATTTTTTCCTATTATCGAAAGCTGTTGAGGGAAGAGCATAGGAGAACCGGTGGAGAAGAAGAAGATTGATTTAAAGGAAAAAGTGAGTTTTTTATTCTATGTACTAGGTTTAACATCCGTGTGTTACACACGGGTAACACACACGGGTTAAATAATAATATTTATAAAAAAATCATTATTATTATATTTAAAAATTTATAATTTGTAAATATTTAATATTTAATAATATTGCTCCACCAACTCATGCATGTCATTTAATATTTTCACTCTCAAATTTCCTATTATGGATTAAAAAATTCCCCCAAAAGTTAACCCCTAAAACCTTAATTTATTAAATAGATTGAATCATATAATTTATTATTATTTTGTTACCTTTCCTTTACCTTTTCTTACAACTATGTACAAAATTAACAATTTTAAGATTTTTTTTCAAAGTGTGCAATCAACAAATGACTAACTTTGAAATTTGTTAATTTTTTTTTAAATATGAGGCATTTTAGTATTTATATTGTTAAAAAATAGCTTTTATATGAAGTTTTATTACTGTATGATTTTGGTTACGATTTTATTTAAGTTATACAACCCTTCTACTTAAATAGTCATTTAAACCCAAACGACTATTTCAACCCAAACGACTGTTTACATGTGTGAGATTTGAATAGGGGTGATTTTGGTTATAATTTTATTTTAGTTATGCTATTGATAGGTATATTTAATCTTGCAAAAGAAATGGTAGAAACAAAGAAACATATTGGATATTAATTGGTTTATCATTTATTGAAGTTAGGGTTAGTTTTACTGGTTGCAACAACAATAGTTGATGTGTTTTTTTCAATGAAATATGTGTAGTTGAATTTACGTAATCGGATGAGTGATGAATATTTGAATAATCCTTGTCATGGAGTGGTTTCAAGATATGAAGAAATGTAAACAACTTAAATAAGTTTGCATCTATAGTGTATTGACCTTATAAGTTTAATAATCCGACCTAGCCCGACTTTTGAAAGACATTTACATCAACATTTGATCGAATCAAAAATTCCCAAGACCATAGGAAAAAAATCCTAGGTCCGTCACTGGTCGGAGGATGGTTGAAAAGTTTGGGAGAGACACGGGGTGTAGACACGAAAAACCACTCAATCTTCGGGACCTTAGGGGGTTAGGGCAGTGTTACCGCGCGGGGTCGCATCCACCTCATTACCACTACATTTACACTTATTTCTGGTAAATATATTTTTTAATTTTTAATAATACTTATTGTTCTATGGAAGCGAGCGGGCTGTTAGAAGTTCAGCCTGCTTTTTTTGTGTCGTAGTTAGAAAATATATTTCATTACATCTGGCATCGATTGGCTATACGGTACAAGCATGATATTTTGTTTGATTCTACAATTATATTGTTCAAACGTTGATTTTGTTTTATAACATGTTTGAGTGAGGAAAAACGAGAACTACTTTCATTTGAATCTAAAAAAAACTACTATAATTATGCATTTATCTGACTACATCCTTGTAATACACGGGTTTTAAACTAGTAACCTAGTATAATAATTATAAACCTAACGGTAAAATGCATCGAGCCTAAATTAATTTTAATCTTAGAAAATTACTCCCCTAATGAGGAGAATATCATACGACTTTCGTTCATGTATGATTTTATGATGAGCGTGTGCTTTAGTTAACGTAGCATTTTTGTCACTATACTATATAGTGACTCAATGAAAGCATGTTTCGTTCACCAATAATAAACAAAAATATATCGGCTAATGAAGTAAATTGTATAGTTTTTTATTAAAAAGGTTATGTTAGATTATTACGTAATAAGCTGTTACCGTGCCAGCAGAATTCCCTTCGACTAGCTTCAGTTGCATATCGATTTTCCCAAACAAGTACTCATTTTTGGATCGCAAACCTGAGCCTGAGCGTCTATCAAGGCTAAGCGTGAGCAATTCACCATCTTCAAGTATCTTTGCGTGGTCATCTCCCCAGGTGATCTCAAACAAACGATCAAAAGTACCATTTGTTATTACCCTATTCATCAAAGTTCCAAACTGTTACAAGTCAACAATTTAACATATGACAAACGCATCTAATACACATATCATTTGTGGTAAGAAACTAATACAAATGGATGCTAAATCAATTTAATGATGATCCAAAGTCCTATATAAGGGTCTTGCTTTAATATTTCGTTTTTTTTTCTTCCCTTTTTTTCTATTTAATATTTCATCATATTTTCCAGAATAAATTACTGAAATATTGATTTCACAATCAATCATTCCCTTCTTTCATATTTCAGTTTTTTCTAACTCGCTTTCTCTTGAGTTATATATAATTGATTCTTAAATTTAAATTTTGACTACCTACGAATACATAAGAATGTATGTGTAATGTAACTAAATATTTAATCTAATGTTTAGTAATTTTATTGAACTTGTCCCGTGTATCACACAAGTATCGTATCTAATTATTAGATATAATAGTGTTTCATTGTCGTGACGCTGTATACAACTGTTTCATTGTGATTGTGTATATGTACAGATGTGTTTCATTGTGATGGTATTGTGTACAATTATTTGAATTATGTTTATTGAAGTATAGTGACATTTGTTTTTCGTTGATTTTAACCGGTGTATGATTTTAATAGTTATGATAACAGACATTTACCAGTAACCTAATAAAAAGATATATTGCATATCAACATATATTATATTATATTATATAATAACCTCTTGAATGACAACGTAGGTGGCTACAGTGTCACCGTACATGTCTTAATGCATATTGTACAACATACTTTTGCTTGTTGCTTTCTAAATGTGTTCATCTGTAGACTTAGAGAAATAAAAAGCTATACTCTTTAACATATTCTCATGCCGACAACCATGTTTTCTTACTGTCATATTTCGTAGCCGGCAACATATGATGTGGCTGACGATGATGGAGCTACAATATCTACGACAACGACCTCCAAATCTAGAAAACGAGTGGCGCCAACCACTAGTGGCCATATCATTTTGGTCAGAAAATGTAGATTTGAACTTCATGGGCCTTGTGAAATACCTATTTATAAAATATGTTAACGGTGGAAGGGCAAACCACAACTTTAAAGCATCGGAGAAAAACCAGTGTAGACATTTAGCATCGAAAACTAACCGTTAGATATGAACAAGAGATATAGCCTCTACAACTTCTTTATTAAAGCAACAATGGTTTCAATCAAGAGTAATCAACTACTTAAGTGAATGGCATCGGATCTAAACTTCGTGAATCGAAGCTTGAAGGATCTTGACTGTTTTATATGCATATCGTTAAAGTTAAAGGGTGGTGAAAGTTGTACAAGAGTTGTTTAATCGATGGTTTTAGGCATTTGAGAGATGGTTTCATAGAGGAGAGAGAGAGTATGTAGAAGATAAAGATGAATGGTTTTTGAAAGTGAGTGGTTTTGGTTATTGTCAAAAGATTTTGTTATGTTTGGTGGTTTTGATTGTTTGCAAACATGAAGATAAGTTTTTTTTAATTAATTTAGTTATTATTACGGTTTATACATGCAGACAAACATACAAGTTTTACATGAAATTTTGTGATATGACTTTAAAAACGAGTTTTTTTTACCAAAAGAGTGTTTTGGTAAAAACTACTCACCATTTTGGTGTTTTTTTTTATATATTTACTAAAATAGAGTCTTACCTATTTATCTTATTATGTTACATATAAAAAATCTCACCTCACGCCTAACCCTTCTTCTTGTTTCTGCAGCTCGCTTTGACCAACCATTTTTTACATGAAATCCCAAATGACACTTTCTCCTAAGCTCTTTAATTCTTTTTTTTAGAAAAAAACCCGAAAATCCTAAATCAGTTTGTGAAGAAATTTCACTAATTTGTTGACCTATATTCCTAAATGGCCAAATCCTACAACAGGAAATGAGTTAACAAATTAGTGGTCATGTCAATTCTTTGATGACAACGGAGAGTGGTTCATCAAGATGCATTAAACTGCTTTTTTTAACTTCCCTCCTTTTAACTGATGTGACAAACAATTATTTCTCCTGAAAATCATCCTTATAAATAGAAATAAAGAAATTAAATCATTACAATACCAAGCTCAAGAAACATTTCTTCAATTAAATCAATGATAATTTACGTTACCCCCAATTCTTGTATTAATATTCATGATAAAATCATGGTGAATACAATGGAGATTAAGGTATCACGAGATCAGGATCCACCAGCAGATCAACCGAAAAAGGGAAATTGGAGAAAATGATCGAAAAGGATAAGTGAGTATTTTACTGAACAAAGTTGAAAGTAGGGGTGTTTAAAAAGTTCGCGGCTCGTAGCTCGCTCGAGGTTCGCTCGAAAAAAGCTCGGACATAGCTCGGCTCGGAAAAAGCTCGTATTTAAACGAGCCGAGCCGGCTCGGCTCGAAATCTAAATGAGCCGAACCCAAGCCAGGGTAGGTTCGGCTTGTGGCCCGCTCGTGGCTCGGCTCGTTGGCTCAGCTCGTTGGCTCGGCTCTTTGGCTCGGCTCATTGGCTCGATATAATATATATATATATATATATATATATATATATATATATAATATTTATATAAAATAAATCATACTAAATATATATCATCCGGCAACTAGAAAGTTACAAACAAAAATCATTCATTTTTTTATATTTAAATATAAACCATCATTCACAAACCATAATCCTAAATTTCTAACTTTTTCACTTTTTAGATCCCAACCAAATCTCAATTGCCTCCTTTTTTCACGTTATATATCAAATAATCAAACCTTAATTTCTTTTTCATTTTGTTTACCTCTTCAAATGCAAACGGCAGACACACTCACTTCACCAAGGTAAAGATTATTTCCTTTGTAAGTTTCAACATACTCCATGAATGTTTTATTAGGTGGTTTGATAAACTTTGATTTTGTTTTTATTATGATTTTAAGTAGGATGTCTTATCTAAATGAATCAATTGGTGGAGTCGACACCCCAGATGTTACTCCTATTATGCTGAGTGACGAAGAAACTGTTGATGGAGTAGATACAACGGAACAAACTTTAAATGATGATGAAGATGATAAGAAGAGAAAAAGTAAATCTGAAGCTTGGAAACATTTCATAGAAGTGGAAGTAGTTGAACATGGTCAGAAAATTAAGAAACATGAGTGCATCCACTGTAACAAAAGATATGCTCCACAACCAGGAGGTACAACATCTCATCTTTTGCGAAATTTTCCTAAATGTACCTATGTCAAAAGGTTAAAAAGTAAGAATAAAGGTTTCATTAATTTTGAAGCAAATGGTGGTGAAAGTGCAATTGGATTTCGGGTTTATGAACATACAAAATGCAGAGAATTAATTGCAAAGATGCTTATAGCCCATGAACTACCATTCTCTTTTGTTGAGTATCACTGGTTTAATAAGTTAATGAAGTACAACAACCCTCTATATCAGAAAGTGAGTAGGTCCACCATTAGAAAAGATTGTGTAAAAGTGGTTAAGCTAGAAAAAAAGGAAGATTAGAAAGGTTCTAAAGAATGTTGATATCATTTCACTTACAAGTGATTGTTGGACATCTAATCAAACCATTGGATACATGTGTTTGACAGCTCATTTTATTGACTCCAATTGGAAGTTGCAAAAATGCATCATTGGCTTTAATGAGCTTGCGCCACCCCATAGTGATGAAGTTATTTCTGATGCTATTTTAGAGTGTTTAATTAAATGGAACATTCAAGATAAAATTGGTACAATGACTTTAGACAATGCATCAAATAATGATAGGGCTACCTCTATTTTAAGGAATACTTTGTTGGGGAAGGGAAAGTTACGTTTTGAAGGAATGTTTTTTTCATATAAGATGTTGTGCACACATACTAAAGTTGATAGTAGATGGTCTTGGAACAATTGATTCGTGCCTTGTGAAAATTAGGGAATCTTTCAAGTATTTTAGAAAGTCATCGGGTCGTCTTGTGAAGTTTAGAGACATAGCAATCACTCTTGGCATCATCACTCGTCGATCTTTGTGCATTGATGTGAAAAATAGGTGGAGTTCAACGCATAGAATGCTAGAATCGGCTATTCATTATAAGTTTGCTTTCCAAGGCTATGCATTGAGAGACTCAAACTTTGAGTGGTCTCTCACAAGTGAGGAGTGGACTAGGGCTGAAAAAGTGCGTAAATTACTTGAGGTATTTTTTGATGCAACAAATTTGTTTTCAGGTTCAACATATCCAACACCAAATTTGTTTCTTATTCAAATTTTCAAAGTCAAAAAAGAGATAACAAATGATTTTGCATCTAGTGATGATTTCTTGAATAAGATGAGTACGTCAATGTATGACAAGTTTGAAAAATATTGGGAGGGGGGGAAGTTGGGGTCCTTATGGCTATTGCTTCTATTTTGGATCCACGTTTCAAATTGGTTTCGATTACTTGGACGTTTGAAAGGTTGTATCCGGCCAGTGAGGTGGGTGAACGGGTTAGCATTGTGCTTGAATAGTTAAAATCACTTTTTGAAAAATACTCGAAAGCATTTCATGAAGCTAGGGCTTCTAACAACAGCTCAACAAACACAACATCCTTAGCCTCAAATAGTCGCGCTAGAGCAGAAGATGATTTTATTGCTTATCTAAGGTCTAGACCTGGTGAAAAGCCAAATAAAACAGAACTGGAGGTGTATTTAAAGGAGCCTAATTATATTGTTTTGAAGAATATGGAATTTGATGTGTTAAAGTGGTGGAGTCAAAGCTGCAGCAAGCTTCCTATCCTAAGCAAAATGGTTCGTAATATTTTGTGCATTCCAGTAACAACGGTTGCTTTAGAATCGGCATTTAGTGCCGGGGGACGTATATTAAATGACTATCGAAGCGCCCTCACAAAAGATATGGTTGAGCTTCTTGTTTGTGGAGGTGATTGGATAAAGTCTGGGTCAAAAACTACCATACAAACTTTGGAAGTAAGTTCATTTTTTATATTTATTATTCAACTTTGCTTTTATAATCTGAAAGTAAGTTTCTTTAGACTCACTCATTGATTTCCTTACAATACTTGTATTTTCTATTTGTAGCTTTCGGCAATGGAAGAAGAGAATTTAGAAATTCAAATTGATACTATTAGTGAAACTATTAATTGACAATTTGACATGAAACTTTAAAGGTAATTAAATGAACTACTTAGTCATGCATACTTGTCAGTTGTCTACTACTTATTGAAGCAAATTGTTTTAGGCAGGAAAAAGTTTGAAAGAAGCTCTCAAATCAACTTGTTGCTAGAAGCTAGGAAAGTGGAAGGAACTCTTTTTTTGATAGTGTTATGTGTGTTTTTGTTTGCAAGAAGATTGGTTTTTGAAGTTTCTTATGATGAAAACTAGCAATTAAGAACTTTGTTGATGTTTTTTGTTTACAGAGTTGAACTACAACTTCTTCATCAGTTTACATTTTGGTTTTATATTAAATTGTGTAAAAAACAATTTGGCTCGATGAGCCACCAGCTGAGCTCGAGCTTTTTACAAGCCGAGCCTGAGCCCAAAAATCAAGCTCGAAAAAAAAAAACGAGCGAGCTCGAGCCGAGCTCGTTTTCTTCAAGCTCGAGCCTGAGCCCAACTTGGCTCGGCTCGAGCCGGCTCGTTTGCACCCCTAGTTGAAAGTAGGGGATGGGACTGGGAAGTGGTTGATCGGATAAAGATAAACAAGTTGTAAATAGAGTTTTACAAACACCAAAGTGGTAAATAGTTTATTCAAGAACACCATTTTGGTTAAAAACTCCTTTAAAAACTTGGTATGGCCTAATGGTCTCGGCAATTTTAATATTTTTCTCATTGCTCAACACATAGTATTTTTTAAATGTAACACCTTTAATGAGTAAAAACACGTAACAATGACATAAAACATAATGTGTGTAATGAGTAAAAAACGCCCGACAACGCGCGTATAATCTCAATACGTATGACCTAGCGGCCGCATCGTGCGACCTCGTCTTTACTCAAGTTAAAAGGAAAGGTAAAAAAAATATCATCAAATGAGATTATAACTTTTTATAATCATCATCTCTAGTA
Source organism: Tagetes erecta (assembly GCA_030867185.1). Classification (NCBI taxonomy): domain Eukaryota; kingdom Viridiplantae; phylum Streptophyta; class Magnoliopsida; order Asterales; family Asteraceae; genus Tagetes; species Tagetes erecta. The sequence continues at coordinate 57,726,012 of CM061488.1, forward strand.
AAAGATATGTCAGTGGTATTTGTTATAATACTGGGTATGTACATGACATTTGTCATCTCCAATTCATCTAACATTTAATGAATTTAAAAACATAAAAAACATATATCCTAATTGGCACAATTCAACCCGTTTTAGTTCTTCATTGTCTCTCCAAAAAAAGAGTCATAATTTCTATCAATCTCTCTCGTTGTTCATCTTCACCATAACGAATCCTATATTATAATTTCTAATATAGTTCTTCAGATCAATAAGTATCATGTTAATCTCGTATCCAATTTCACATATCAATTTTACTCTTCACTCTGAGTAATTACATCACCTTCTGTTTAACTAACATATTCGTTTAACTATATCGTCGTTTATCTCAGAATCAAAGACTTTGTTGAGATGTCCATCCGATTTATGTACAACTACAACTTCAAACTTATTGTTTTTATGTTGATTACCAAATCAACATGTGAAATTTAAAGGTACATGTTCTGTTAGGTTGAATTTAACTTAAACAAATCAAAATTTTTAACTAAATCATGTGATCTTGTAATTTTCGTATTTGTTATTATATGAGAGACTCGGCAGCCACATCGTGCAGACCGAGTCTCATATCTAGTTTCAAATATAGTAGAATATTTTTCGAAGATACCATATCGTGTTATTTCACATTACTTGCTTTATGCTTGGTACAAGTGGCTGGTGTAACACCTGCAAATTAAGGTAATAGTTTTATACATAATGAGAACTATATTTTTGGATTGTCTTACGAGTAGTTAGCGGTCAATGTGACAATTAAAAATATCAATGGTTTTAGATGAATACTATTATTTTAGGAGACTGTCTAGTTATAATAAAATATACATTATATTCAACCCTACTCCGTTTTAATGAAACTTAGGTCGATAAGTAGAGAATGTTAAGCTCATCCTAATTGCATATTTATAATTTTGTAAAACGCTATATTTTATAAGTTATAAAAGAAAAACAAGATTGGAGCTAAATTAAATTAATTATAATAATAATATTATAATAAATATATGATATTAATATTCACACATAATACCTTACCTTGGTTTATTTTTTTTGATTTTTTATTGTTTGCTTTACACGTGTCAGGTTATATTTCTTCCTCATATTTATTCAACATCTGTCGAACACCTCACACATCCACCTTCACCTGCGTATTTTTCTTCTTTGTCGTCGGTTCTTCTTTTAGAGGTCGGTCAACAATCCGTGGATTTCTCCATCTTTAGTTGTTTAATCTTTGATTGCTTTATGTGTTGTCCTTTTGATTAATTTTTGTGCATGTCTTCTCCTCTCCTCTAGATTCGTTATGTGTTTTCTTTCTTCTCAGATGATTTTCTTCTTTGATTTTTTCCTGGTTTATCTGTTGTTGTAGGTCTGAGTTGTGTGTTGATCGGCTTCTGATTTCATCTTTGCTTGCGGGCGTAGCATGAGTTGATTGGCTGGGTATTTTGCGGTCTTTGTGGTGTTTTTGCGTTGTTGGTGGTGGTTATTACTTATTTGCTAATGGTTGAATTGATTGATTCCTTTTGGTTTTGGGGCTTGGATTTGACGGTCATGTTTACCGGTAAGTGACCTCTGAGGTGTATCTTCTTTAGTAATTGACTTTGCTGTGTTGTTTGTTGTTATCGTTAGGGTTGTTGTTTTGTGTGTTATTGTACTACGTGGTGAGTCTTGACAACTACACCAATTTTAGCAACAACTTTTTTTTATCCATATCCTTAAGTGTTGTAATAGCGAAACATCTACCTCCTAGCTTAATTGGTAAGAAGTTTTGTTTTAATATCTATTATTTGTCAGAGTGAAAAAAGTCAAATTTCTAATGTGGGACTCTTTGTTTCTCATTCACCATGTCATTTTTTGTGTGTTCAAGTTTGTGCTTCATGAGGTGCCTTATTTTGTTATTTTTTGTGATCAATGATTACTTCTTATTGTTTTTTAATTTCCTTTGCATTTGCTGATATTGTTTCATGTTTTTTTGCAACTATCTTCAATTTGTTTGGCTGTCCGGGTAACTTTATGCAGTTTTATGTCCAAAATGTGCAGTCATTTGTCCACTACAAAGTTGTCAAAACATTGCAAATGTATGCACATTGTTGTTGTCTAAGTTGATTTAGTATTCAATCATTGTTGTAGATTTTAATTACTTTGGTTTAGTATAGAACCATAATATTACGCTTGTAGCACCTAAATTGGTTTAAAGTTAAGATAATGCATGATTGACAGACTCACTAAAGTATCTAACATTAGTGTTATTTGGTGATGATGGTGTTTATTTTGGATATTGACAAGAATTGTTCTTCTATTTTGCATGCAGTTCTTGTCACAAGAATGTTGCAATGGTTGATCAAGTTCTAGATGTTTTGTATAATGAAAAAAGGTTTTATTATGAATTTTTACCTTATGTTGTTGCATTATACCATATGTGAACAAATTGGTTAGTTATAGTACCTATATGTATCAAACAACTAATAATTCATCACGGGTGGAAACTTAGCTTTAAAATCTTGTACCCAGAAACTAGGATCACAAGAAAAATGCTTGTGTTTTTTTTTCTAAAAGGCCATAATTTTATCGTCTGATTGGGCCTCCCAAAAAGCTTAAGCTGACACTGGGTAAGTACAAAATCATTTCCCAATCGGTAACTATATATCATATTTGACCTAACAAGGTACAATGACCAACTAGATCAAACAAAAGAGGAACCATGATGAAAGTACAATTGACTTAGCAACTGATTAAGATATTAGAACATTGTCACCTAAAGCTCATGTTGTTAATATAATAATATGCTTTGAAAGCAATTGTGATTATACCCTTGGTTGTCAAGAAGTGTGGAAATAAAGAATAAAACTAGATGTAAGAATTTTTAAAACTCAGCAGCAAGGGGTTTAGAAATGTGAGTTTATAAAGGTTTGCAGCTAGATATCTTTGTAGAATGACTATACACAAGTAAAAGTTTAGTAGGTCTAGAAAATATGAATGGATATGACACATAGTCTTGGTAAATTGTGGTTGTCATTATGGTAAAATCTAATGCTATTACATCCATGGTCTTATAATACATGAGAAAACAAGACAAAAAAGGTGACATGCCGTTAGTATTGACCGTTTTGACAAAGTATTTGAAAACAAGACCAAATGACAAGCATCAAGTTTTTGAAAATGACATGACACATCATTCTCGGACCCGCATGCAACAACATATGTGAAATGCAAAATGCTTTTAATAACCCAACAAGACCATATGAAATGCAGCCAACTTTGGATAGAAGTTCATGACAAGAACATCAAGAAGTCAAAGAACAACATCCTTGGATGTAAACAACAACTTTTGCTAAATAGTCATGATGTAAATACAAAAATAATGTTATTACAAGTGTGTCTAAAAAGGTTAGAATGTTGAACCAATGGTTGTCATATGCAATGACCCAATTGTCTAAAAATGTTTGGAATGCTGATCCATTGGCTATCACTAGCCATGACTCACCGCCGCAACGCGCGGCCCGCCGCAACTATGTGAGAATTGTCAACTTAAGCTCAAGTTGAAAATTAAATATGTAAACTGACGTACATAGTCAGTTGAACGGGTTTATAAATATTAACCTTTCATTCATAACTTTATTATTTTCTTCAACCTCTCCCGCATTACGTAACAAGGATCTAAAAGTTTTTAGCTCTCCCACTAATATTCCAAAGTAAGGTGAATCTAACTGTTCCTCTTTTATATGTTTTAGGTTTTGGGACCTTATCTGAGCTACTAAATAAGTTGTATGAATGGGTGTGTTTTATGTATGTGTATGCTTTATCAATAAAGATGATTTATACTTGTGTATGATGTTAAATTAATTATTCATGGTGAGAGACATGCCGTAGTTAAGGTTCGTCCGGCTCATGGTTGTGTTAATAACACGGTGGGTTCACGAGGGACATATGCTACACCACCAGACAATTAATTAAGGTAAGGTCCACAAGGGACCAATGATGTTTACCTCGGGATATATATGCGCTTGTTGGATCCATCTAAGTAGAAAGTCTCACTAGTCAGGGATGACACACATGTTAGGTCACGAGGACCTGTTAGACCACAAGGGTCATTATGTTAGCCACAAGGGCTATTTATGCGGAGTCAGTCTCGGTGTCTTATTATACCTCTATTGGCATATATGTTAATAGGCACTACCACGTCGAGTGTGGAGTGAAGAGATGACTTGTATTATAATTAATTTATTTCTACACAAAAATAATATGTATGTAATTATTATAAATGTTTTATATATGGTTAAAAGTCACCAACAACGTTGTTGTTGACGTCTTTTAGCTCATGATACAAGTGCATGTACTGACATGAAGCATTAGCTGGGTCAGGAGACGTAGCCAATAAGAATAAATAAATAATCTCCTCATAGGAGATAGAGACCAAATCGGACGCATGGGAGCAGTGCCCGTAGTTAGATGATGTTTTGATAAAATCACTCTTGTCGAGTATCTGTCTTTATGTAAACACTGTTAAGTTTGAATTTGGTATGTATTTAGTGGTCTTATATAAATACTTCTGCTGTAAATGTATTTATCTTATTATTATAAATGGCCATTTATGATATGACACGTCATGCCCTAGGGGTGGGTGTGACAGCAGGAGTAGAACATCATAAGTTAAATGTTACAAATCAAACTACTTATTACTTTAGTAGCTAGATATATACAATCTAATTAAATAATCTATCTAATAAATGAGGGTTTAATAGGCTCAATAAAACCTCTTATGAGCGGGATTTCATCTCATCATGTTGAAATCATTATGAGGGGAAACCCCTTATTCAGGTGGTAACTTTTTTTCTTTAGATGAGGGGGATCTTGAATGGAAAACTCTATGACTTTATCGGTTTCAATCATTCATATTCAATCAAGATCTCTTCTTAAATTGGTTTCACATACTTTGTGATTTGAATCCTAAATTTAATGTTTCCTTATATAAAATCTTTCAAAATCAATGGTCGGTTCTGTCCTTCTAAATCATATTCGATTGTCATCACAAATTTATCTTCAATTGCTTCTTAATGTTCATGTATGTGTCCGTTTGATTATTATGATATGGATATGATTCATCAACAACGATTTCTTTGAGTCGTGTTTTATTTAATTCATTTTTAATTAATTGATTTCAGTGATTCAGAATTGGTGATAATTGTAGTGATTCAGAATTGGTGATTATGATTTAGTTTTTCAAATTTTAGGTTATTTCATAGAAGTTTCCTCACCAAAATAACTATTCTTGTTTTGTTGTTCAGTCACCAGTGCTTTTGTAGCATCTCGGTAAAATTTTTTTATCCAATCATTATACCTCATCAATTCCAAGCCCTAAGATTTGTGCCAAAGTCCTTAAAACGAGGGTCTTGAATTCGAAAAATACTTAACGTCCTTCAAATTTTTTAACGACGGTCTGTTGTGGTCGTAGGTGTACATTATACAACAGTAGGTGTACAAACATACCTTGGTTCAACGTTGTAGGAAGCAACTGTGGCTTGGTGGCGTCGAATACCCTTTCTACTGTGAGCGATATACAAGTCCACCTGTTAACATAAAAAGTTTATGAAGTAAAACAATGCACATAACTTGATCGATAATTTGTTGAGTGAGAAAATATACCTTGTAAAGCACGAAAATGGAGACTGAAAGAAAAGCAAGGAAATGAATGTAGTTGGGGCCGGCGGCACGGGAACGAGCGAGGTTTGAGGTCGAAAGCCTCGATGATGAAAGCAAGCCCATTGATTGAAAGTTGTGGTTGTTGTGGTATTGTTGCAACCTAATGTGGGTTCTCCTCTGATCATATCTCTCTATCTCATTCTTCTTTGAAAATTTATTTTTTGAGGTCTCATAGTTCCCACATTTTAAGTTGAACGTTGAATTATAAGCCACCATTTGGCAGAATGATGCAAACTTGATCAATCTAAAAACTATTTTTGGTATAACATTTACATCCAAAAAAACATATTCTTGTATTTTCGTCCTTGGGGTTTCCAAAGACTTTCAATTGCAGTCCATTTCGTTAAGTCAACCCACTTTATCAGTTAAATATTCAATTAAATGAGGCATTAGTGTCATTTAGGTGTTTTATTTGTTAACCTTATTTTCAAACACTCTTCACCAGTCTACGAGTAACACCAGCCCACCACCACTAACAAGGCAACAACAAGTGAATTCAAATCAGATCTGATATTAGAAGGAAGACTATGATTAGGTTTTAGGAAGGATCTGATTAATTTTTGTGGGTGAAGACTTCAATGTAGGATTTGACTAGTTTTAACGGGTGAAGATCTTAATGTAATTTTTGTGTTGGTGGTGGTGATGTGTACCGCTAGTAATGGACTGGTAGTGATTGTTTGAAATAAATGGTTAAAAATAGAACACCTAAATGACAGTAATACCCCCATTTAATTGGTCATTTAACTATCAAATTGGATAGATTTAACAAAATGGACTGATATTGCAAGTTTTTGGAAACGTCAGGGCCACAAATGCAAGAAAAAGTTTTTTAGATGGAAATGGCAAAAATCATCAAACCTTAAGGACGAAAACAACAATTTACTCAAAAAAATATTAAAACTTTCTGTATACACACACATATATGTATATATGTGTGTGTGTGTTTAGGTGATCGATCAAGTGAGAACTAGACATTAAGTTGAGATAGAACTACTAAAAAGAAAAATGTAACTTTTGCCCCAAACCAAAGTCGATCCAAAATCCAAACCCGATATGTTTCGGCATTCTTTTAAATTTCAACAGTAATCTATCTAATATTTCAAGGTTTTAGAGGGTAATTTTTAGAGGGAAAATACTTGATTTATAATAGGAATTTTGGGAGGGAAATTGTGTGGAGTTAATCACCATGCATAAGTTGATGTAATCATATACTTAGATATTAAAATTTTATAAATACTTAAACATAATGGTTATAATTTATTATAAATATTATTATTTAACCCGTGTGTATACACGGGCATTAAACCTAGTCTTGAATAAGAACGAATTATTCATTATATTTCTTCATTTAAATTAAATCATTAACTTTCTATTTAAATCATTTTATTTAGTTAAGTTAGTGTTGTAATTGACAAATCTAACTAACTTAAACTTATAGGCGGTCATTTTTTTCAATCTTCATACTTATTAAAAATGTTGAAACTAAAGATATTGACCTTATAATAATCAGGGATTAAAGTATAATATTTGTATTAAATCAGCCCAAACCAAACCCAGCCCATTTTTCCAATTTATCTCTGGCAGTACTACTGCCATCACTCCGACGACCACCCAAACACAAAATTAAGCATTTTTAAACCCAAATTAACTAGTTAAAACTATTTTCGTGTGGGATTTGAACTTAGACTAACGATTCAAAAGCAAAATCCTGTTATTCTTGGCAATTCTAACAAATATCGGTTCAAGGTATAGCTTCCAAATGGGTCTCGATCATTCACTTGTTTAAATTCATATTCCTTCAGCAAAAATCGTTCCCGTGATCACTTACAATATAATCAACAACCCAATTAAACTACAATCACGGGAATTTAAACCTATTGGTTCCAATTAAAACGAAATCAACTCTAAATGCATCTAATATCGAATTGACATTATTAAACCAAATCAACTTAGGCATACTTACACACAACAAATCAACTTAGGCATACTTACACACAGTAAATTATTTCTCCCTACAATAGCAATTTCACTTTAGCACCGCCCTTGCTCATCCTTTGTGTTGGGTACTTATCCTTATGATGTAATAGATTAGCTTTTTGTCTCATTTAGTGTTTTGCTATTATCTAGGGTCTATTGTTGTAAATAGCATTCCCTAGTAGGTTTGTGTTTTTCTATATATATAGTGATTACCTACTTGATTTACATGTAACTTTCCAAGCAACTATTGCTCTTGTAATCGCTATTCAAGCTTAATACAAACCGTGAATTATTAAGTAATCGTGTTCTTTGTTTTTATGTTGAATTAAATCAAGAGGTTTTTAAAGAATCGTTCACTCGATCATACTTCAGCAGATTTCAATCCAATTTGATTTATCAATTGGTATCAGAGCTGTTGGTATTGATTACGGTACTTGTTCTTCACTAGAAAAGACTATGTTCTACAAATCTGCTAAAATTGCATGTTTGATCTAACTGATTGCTGATAAAATCTCTATTCTATCATCATGAAAATGAATTGAATCGCACTCGTTTCCAAAATCAATTAGGACAGAAGTAATTTGAGATCTGTAGTGTTTTTGATAGAAAATCTCATCGGACCTAAATTTTATCTAAAAAACCTATCAGATGATGATAATTGAATCCGATTTGGTTTGAGGATTCCTAATCGCACTAATCAAAAGTAATTCAGAAGCAATTTAGACAAAATTAACAATAAATCAAGGATTGCTGTAAAATCACAGTCTATGAATCTGCCGTTTTGGATCTTAAAGTAGTAGAAAATTGATCTAAGTGTTAGTCGTTTTGCTACTATTTGGATGTATTGATAATGTTGAAACTCAATGGACTTAGCATTTTTGCCACTGATTGAGATGTTTTACAGCTGGTTAGACGTTTCAGAAGAAAAATATTGGAACTTTTGAGCCGTTTGATAACTGTTCAGGCGTATTGCAAATAATTTTCCTAATCAAGTATTTAGTCGTTTGAGCACTATTCAGACGTTTTGATAATGTTCAGCCGTTTTTTTATTCAAAATTTTTTATAATTTTCTAAGTCTTAGCCGTTTCATACTTTCAGGCGTTTTGTCAGATTTCTTGTCAAATTCTAGCCATTTTAGTACTGTTGAGGCGTTTTATCATTTTACTTCGAAATTTTTCACCAAATTTTCAAAAATAACCAAAAATATTTTTTAATTATGTTTTTCATTTCTAATTTTAAAAATACCAAAAAAATATCTTTTTAAGTAAAATCTAAATTGTCATCAATGGCATTGGAAGAATCAGAGAACTGTGTCCCGAAGTTGAAAAAATAATTCAGATTTAAAAAATTGGACTCTGAGATTGAAACATCATCTACATTCCTTGATACGGATCTTTGGATATGTATTGAGAAAGTTCCCTTCATTCATGTGATACCTAGTGGTCCAGATAGAACAAGGGTTACATACTCAAAAGAGTCAACTAAACCTTATCCTGAAGAACAAGGGTTACATACTCACCGCATTCATGGCAAGTTCTCAAGCATATCAGGGAAGTCATTTAACTAATCTTGAATTAGTTTTTCAGGATTTGTTTGAGATGGATCCTGATGATGTAGAAGAGATGGATCTCAACTTGTAAATGGTTATGGTTGCTTATCAAAATCAAAAGCATGCATATGTGAAAAAAAAAACTATAGACCAAGTGCAAACAAATATGTTGGATTTGACAAGTCAAAGTCTAGATGCATCAATTGTAACACCTATGTTTATTTCTCCGGAGAATGTAAAGTTCCGAAAATCAACAAGCTAGTGGCCAAGCTAGTGCAAGCAATCAGAATCATTAGTCAAGTTTAAGTAGTTCAGGTATACAACAAAGAACTCAAAGAATGTTTCAGAACCCATATCAGAGTCTTCCAATGCCTAAACAAAAAGAAGAATCAAATATTCCTGAAAATCAAAAGGCACTGGTTGTAAGCATCAAAGACGGATATGATTGGAGTGCATATGCAGAACAATTCACTGCTGATCTTACGCAAACCTTGCTCTTGTGGCTGAAAAAGATGATTATTGGTCAAAAGAAAATGATCCAAAGCTTGCTGACGATGATGAAGTTGATGGTGATTATGATTGGAGAAGAAATTGCTCTCATGGCACATTCAACCAAAGGTTGATACTTCATCCTCTGATTCAGAAAAACCTCCAAACTATGTTCCAATGCCTAAAGATGTGAGAGAGAAAGTATGTTTTGATGAATGTCTAGAACAAGTTGAACATTACCAAACTTACTCATTCAAAATTTGTGATCAAATAAGCATAGAAGAGATAAAGCACAACACACTAAAAGAAGATCATAAAATTTCTGATGAAAAGATCTTATCTCTCCAAACTTCATGGAACAAAACACTTATTGAGCTTTATCTTGTTAAACCTAAACTTGAAGAAATGACAACAATTCTTGAAACTGAGAAAATTATTCACGCTTCAACTCAAGTTGAGCTGGCAAAATCTAAAAGTTAAAAAACAATTTTTGAAAAATTGATGAGTGAAACTAATAATAATAATACCAAAACTGGGATTGGTTTCACTCATGAACCAATGCCAGAATCAATGTCAAACAGTAACAGTAACGGTAACAGTAACAATAATAGTAACAGTAACAGTAACGGTAACGGTAACAGTAACAGTAACAATAACAATAATAATCTCAAATAAAAGGAAGTATATATGTTGCAATCAAATTATTATATCTGAAAAGTTATGATAATTAATAATTAATCGTTATTCTATGAAATCAATTACACCATAATCGTGGAACGCATCTTCTTTTTTGACTGTTTGGAGGTCACTTTAATAATAATAATAATAATAATAATAATAATAATAATAATAATAATAATAATAATAATAATAATAATAATAATAATAATAATAATAATAATAATAATAATAATGTCAAATACTGTGCATTAGGGCTGCATCCTATGTACTTACTGATAATTAATGATACTAGTTTATGGATATAGGTGTGTCTTCCCACACCGCATTCTCACATTACTATGCATTAGGGTTGCAGCCTATTTACTTACTGATTGTTGTTTACTATTATTATCATCGTTTTCTAATATTGGATCGATGGGTATTTCCTTATTATATGATTTGCTTGTTCCTTCCTAAGTCGTTTCCATTTTCCACCTTATACTATTAGACAATTGTAATCGCCTCACTATTTCTCTTTCGCTTTTACTGCTATTGTATTCTATGTTACCTAGAAATTTTGGCTCAACCGCTTTCTTTTGTTGTTTTGTTTATTTACATGTCAAGTACCGAAGGGGCTCAAGGGAAAGTGTGATGAGAGTTAACTCAAGAAATCAGGACGTGATATTTAAATAAAATAAATGGGACTGAATCATACTTTATTTTTAAGACTTTATTATACTCGGACTTATGAAAGGATTTGAATGCTTTGGTTAAGTACTTTATATAAGTAATTAATATCATATTTGATTACTTTATCGCGTGACACGTCATCCCTAAGGGGTTGGCGTGTTACAGTTATGGTATCAGAGCGTAGGCTCTATCCTGTAGAAAACTTTCACTAAATAACTAGGACATGTGAGGATATGGGTAGACATTAGGGTAGGTTTCTTATATGTGAGATGTTCCCCTCGAGGACCATAAATGCTATGACCCAAGCCCTTACATCTGTATTACTGACTCTGATTGGAGCACTGCGTAACTCAAACCCAGAACATAATCGAAATCCAAACCCAAATCCTAATCTTAATCCTAGTCCCCATCCTAATCAGAACCCGACGGGTGTAGATGTTTGGCGGGAGAGATTTCAGAAGCAGAAACCGTGATCACCTACTAAAGCTGCCACACCTGCAGTTGTTAATGACTGGATCGCTCATATTGAGAAAATCTTCACCGTGCTTAGGGTTGATCAAATATATAGGGGCATGGTTGCCTGCTTATAAGTTAGAGGAGGATGCTCAGGTCTGGTGGGAAAATATTAAAGCTGAAAGAGGAGGTGACAAATTTGTGGAGTCTCTATCTTGGGATGTTTTTCGTGCCATTTTCGATGATAATTATTTCACAAATGTCGATAAAGCGGCAGAGTGACGAGTCACTTACAACAGAGTTAGAGTTTGATACATCCGCCAATGGTACTTCAGCCGCGCTGAAAAATATTAGTGGGCAGTTTGTGATCGAATCCGTAGGGCTATCATTCACTCCACTTTCAATAACGTTGACGAAGCAGTCAAAGTGGCAAAGATGGTTGACCTAGAGATAAAGGAATATTGGGAAAAGCTGAGGAAGTTAAGAAGCGGAATAAAGACGTAGGGTTGACCTAGGGTGACCGATTAGCAACTTTAGAATTTCTTCTAGAAATATTAAGGACTATTCGTTTTCTAGGTACTATTTCTGAATTATTTATCCTGCAAATCGTGAATTATATGCGTTGTTTGATACTGGGGCAACCCATTCGATAGTTTCCCAAATGTTCACTAGACATCTTAAAACTATTCCGTCCTCGCTACAGTGTCCTTTAGTAATTTCCACACAAATGGGGGATTCTTCCCTTTTTACTCACGTATATAAAGATTGTCAGCTAGTGGTCCAGAACATTGTTCGTAAAGGTGATCTTCTTCCCATGCAAATGGGAGACTTCGATATCATACTGGAAATGGATTGGTTGACTATGCATCGAGCGACAATTGATTGCCACTCTAGAAAAGTTATCTTTGGAGATATTCTTCATCCCGGGTTTATCTATCAGGGGACTCAGCCCCGAAAATCCATTAAAACTATCTCTGCACTCAAAGCCCAGAATTTGATTTCCCACGGATGTGAGGGATTTTTATCTTCGATTAAAGACATATCACATGTTTCACATCTTATTGATGATTTATCGATCATTCGAGATTATCCGAATGTCTTTCAAAATGAATTACCAGGAATACCACCTAAACGTGTGGTGGAATTTACCATCGACTTGTTTCCTGGATCTAAACCTATCTCTAAAGCACCCTACCACATGGCCATACCAAGTGTTTCACTGTGTGGAGCACCTGTGTTATTTGTGACAAATAAAGATGGTTGCATGCGTGTTTGCATCGATTATTATGAGCTTAATAAAATCATCATTCGAAACCGTTATCCATTGTCAAAAATTAACGACCTTTTTGATCAATTCAGGGTGCAAAGTTTTTCTCGAAAATCAATCTTAGATCTGGTCACCATTAGTTAAGGGTAAGAGAACAAGATTTTCCAAAGACTGCTTTTCGAGCTCGGTATGACCATTATGAGTTCTTGGTCATGCCATTCGGTCGGAAAAATGCTCCTTCCGTCTTCATGGATCTAATAAATAGTGTTTTCCATGAGTATTTAGATCATTTTGTTATCGTGTTCATAGATGATGATAGTCATGAATAGGTTGGACTCACCGGCATGTCGGTGTTATATATTTTGTATGTATTTTGTAATGATTAGTACTAGCGAACCTACGGGCGAATCTATAGATTCGCCCGTAGCACAGCTTAGTTTTTGTGTTGGTATCGACCGGGCGAACCTGATTGTACCCGGCGAACCTATGTGGTTCGCTAGATAGATTCGCTGACAGCGAATCTATCAGCGAACCTAAGTCTGTTATATATTGTAACCTTATCTTCATGATATGTAACTTTTGCACAACTTTAACAGAAATCTTATCCAAAACCCTTGTGTCGTTTGTGTGTTTACTAGAGGTGCTAGGAGCATATATTACTCATCTTTGTAGCGTATTTACCTCCGGTTGTGTGGTTTTAATCTTGTTATTGGTTGTTTGGTTATATTGAACTTTGTTTGTTAGAGTCAAGAGTGTTTGTTGTTAGACAAGTCATTATAGCACTGAAATCACGATCTAGATGGACCAACAATATGGTATCAGAGCCTTAGTGCTCTTGATTGTTTGATTCTAGAGATTTTTGTGTTGATTTTGGGGTTTTTGTGTCAAAACACTATTTGATTCTTTTCTGGACTGGTTTGGGTGTTTTTTGTGTCATATTTTGCTTGAGTGTTGTCATATTTGGTCATAGGAAGTTTCTGAAACAAACGGGTCTACAAATGGTCAAGTTTTGAAGTTGTTCTGTTTGTTTTCGTACTGAAACAGGTTTGTTCGTAACCCAGCGAACCTATATGTTCTTCCAGCGAAACTGGTTGTTCATCCAGCGAATCTAGTACAAATCTTGTGTTCTGTAATTTTGTGTTTGTGGCTAGCGAATCTGACATTTCATCGAACGAAAGTTCACTTGTTTGGCTCATTGTGCAAGCGAAACTGCTGCCAAAATCTGTCGAGCGAAACTGTGCTTGCTTGTCAGCGAATCTGTTTGTTTGTCTAGCGAATCTGCGAGCGAATCTGCCAGCGAATCTGTTTGTTCTTTGGGCGAATCTATTCCAGCGAATCTATTTGTTTTCAGCGAATCTACAATCTGTTTAAAATTATGACTACATCAACCCTGAATATGAATGATCTGGATAGTGTTCAACCTAACAGGCCACCGAGGCTTGTTAGTGGTGAAAATTTTGAAGACTGGAAGAGGTGTTTGAAAGCTTTTTTCTACTACACTGACTATAATCAATGGGAGTCAATTGTAAATGGTCCGCACGTGCCAAAGACAGTTGAAGGAACTGTTACTTCAATAAACACTGATCCAAGTACTTTTACTGAAGCAGATACCAAGTTGCTTGATCGTGACAAAAAGGCACTCGGGGCATTGATACTTTGTTTGCATCAGGATATTTTCAACAGGTTTGCTGAACACACAACTGCAAAAAGCTTGTATGATGCATTGTGCGAATTCTATGATGGTAATGAAGATTTGAAGTTGGATAGAAAAGCTCAAGCTGAGAAAGAGTTTAACTCTTTTGTGGGGTATTCACAAGAAAATCTGACTGATATTACCAATCGATTCCTGTCTGTATCAAGTAACCTGAAAAAGTATGATGATAAGCTGGGAAATCATGTACAAGTCACAAAGCTGTTAGATTCACTTCCTCCTCAGTGGAGTCTTCAGATCAAATTGTTGAAACAAGAAAGAAACTTTCATGACTATAAGCTGATGGATGTTATAAACAAGCTTAAGTCATTTGATCTTGATGTGAAGAGAAGAGAATACAATCAGTCAATGATGGTTCCAAATATTCCTTCTCAGAATGCTGCACTTATTTCATCCGCTGCAAACTCTCATATCCACAGTGCTGCACCTGGAGGATCATCAAGTCATATGTCTGTTAAATCTGTTGGTGCATCTTCTAATGTTGGTTCAAGCTCAAATGCATCTGTCACCACTCAGATTCCATCTGACACTATGGCTTTATTTGGAATGTTTGTTCATAGCTATGAAGCTCTAGTTGCTGGTGAGTTAAAGGGAAAGGGGATGACTGTTGAAGATATGTATCAGGTGGATCCTGATGATCTTGAAGAAACCGACATCCAATGGCAAATGGCCATGCTTACTCTTCGTGCTAGACGGTTTATGGAAAGAACAGGTAGAAGAAATTTTGGGAATCAGGGACAGAATAGCAAGCTGGGGTATGACAAAGGAAAGCTGAGATGTTATAACTGCAAACAATTGGGTCACTTCAAAAGAGAATGTCCTTTACCAATTGTTACTGAACCAGTGAATTCTGGAAATCCGAGAACTGTTCCTAGTCAAGAAAGGCTTGAGGAAGCAAAATCAAGGAATGAAACTGCACTGCTCACCAACTTTGATTGGAGTGCAGAAATTGAAGAGACAAAGGAGGAAATTAATCATGCCCTAGTTGCTGAGATTGTTGAGGTTGATGACAACTATATAAATTGCTTTGATCCTTTCAAAGAATTTTATGGTGAAGATGATGAAGGGAATTTGGAGAAAGTTGATGAAGATCAATCAGATGCTATTGTTCAAGGGCATCTGAATCACTCAGGATTGGTTTGTGAAGCTGCGGTAAATGAAATGAAGAATGATGAAGAGTCAAAGCTTAACTTGGAAGCCATGATTGAGAAAGCGAGGCTTGATGCTGTTGATGAATTCAAGAGGAACACTCCCTACTGCCAGTGTGATCGTGCCCTTGCTGCAGAAAAACTGGTAATTGGTCTTCCTTATGACGTTATTGAAGATATGTGTTCATCTGCTTGCAAAATTCGTTTAATTGGCATATACAAAGCTAATAAATTGTTAATGTCAAAAGAAAACGAATTAAAGAGAACTAACAAAGAGCTTAAATTAAGTGAATCAAAATATTTTGTCAAATTAAGAGAAGCTTTGAAAGAAAATGAACATTTAAAAAGATCTCTTTTGGAAAAGAATTGTGAAATAAATTATTTGACTGAGCAAGTCACTCTTGCTGAATTTGAAACAAGAAAACTCAAAAATAAACTGCAGCAATGGACAATATCTAGTATGAAAAGGGAGGAACTCTGCAAGAAACAACGGGGGGCCAGAGTTAAGACAGGTTTGGGTCTTAATAATGAAACATATGCATATCCCCCACCCAGTACCTTCTGTTACTCTCCAACACCAATTCCTCATCCCTCAAATGAGTTGATACAAGAGATTATGCAGAATGAAACTAACAGCTCTATTGCAGGTTTAAGTGGAGTAAATCTTAAAGAGGTTAGAGAGGATTACGCCTATGGTGGGAGTACTGGGCTTGGTTGTTCTAGCAGTAGTGAATGTTCTAAATCTGATTCCAAGAAGTCTGTTGAAGACATTAGTTTAATTAATTCTGTTTCTAGTAATGTGTTATATTCAGACAATTCTATGATTAATAGTAACTTAGGGTGCACTACTTCAAGCCCTAATGCGTTGAATGATGATCTGATTGAAAATAAGTATGTGAATGACAAGGATGAACTTTCAGGTCATGTCTCTGAAAGTCAAACCAAACAAACTGTTTTCAAAAGTTCTTTACTCATCAAATCCCGTCTTTCACACCTATAAGGATTTCAAAACCTAAATCTGAATCTGAAAAGGTAAAAGTCACAGCAAGTAAATCAAAAGAGCCTTACGACTCTTACAGTGATTGCAATTCTCAAATGTCTAAATGTGACGAGGAAATTGAAATGGATAAAATTCTTGTTGATAAAGTTCCCAAAGTCAGTTTGAAATCTCATTGCTTTAAATGTGAAAATATAGGTCATACTGTTAACCAGTGCCCTAAGTTAATAAAAAACAGTTCAAAGCAAAAATCTTTTGGAAAAAGATTAAACACATTTGTATATAATTTCTTTTGTAATTCTTCATCTGTTCCACCACCCAAGTACACAAAGGCTTGGGTACCAATTTCAAAAGTCTAATTTCTGTATATTTTAAATAAATGTCAGGAACATTCAAATGCCGTTGTAAATAGTCATTGGCATATTGACAGCGGATGTTCCAGACATATGAGAGGGTTGAAGGACCTGCTGACTAACTATCAGATTATCAATGGTGGATATGTTGCTTTTGCGGGAGACAAGAAAGGTGGTAAAATGATTGGTCAAGGAGAAGTCTCAAATGGTTCACTAACTTTGGAAGACGTCAACTATGTTCCTGAACTGGCATTCAATCTTCTCAGTGTATCAAAAATCTGTGATAAGAATATCCCAGTGATGTTTCTTCCAAATGAATGTTTGTTTTTGAAGCCAGAGTTTTCTATTCCTGAAGATTTGGTGATCATGCGAGCTCCGAGACGAAATGATACATATATGCTAAATATGGGATCAAAAGAATCAACTTCCACCGTGACCTGTCTCCTATCTAAAGCTTCATCTTTTGAATCTTTTCAGTGGCATAGACTTTTAGGGCACATTAATTTCAAAGTTCTAAATAAATTGGTTAAGAACAATTTGGTCAGGGGTTTACCACTTAAAGATTTTTCAGTGGTTGAGAAATGCATGGCTTGTGCTAAAGGAAAACAACACAAAAAGCCACATAAACTTAAAATTACAAATTCCATCTCAGAACCCCTCGAATTGTTACATACTGATTTATTTGGTCCAATAAGTGTCAAATATATTGCTAAGAAATCTTATTGCTTGGTTGTCACAGATGATTACTCTAGGTACACCTGGGTGAGATTCATGGCACACAAGAGTGAGACTGCTAAAGAGCTAATGAAGCTGATTCCTCAAATCGAGGTTCTTGGAAAGCGAAAGGTTCAAGCCATCAGAAGCGATAACGGAACGGAATTCAGAAACCATATCTTCAACTCCTTCTGTGAACAACGGGGTATTCTCATACAGTTTAGCGCCGCACGAACACCACAACAAAATGGTGTTGCTGAAAGGAAGAATCGAACTCTTGTGGAGGCTGCTAGAACTATGCTGATTGAGTCAAAGCTTCCAATTATTTTCTGGGCAGAGGCAGTTAATTGTGCAGCTTATGTTCTAAACAGGGTACTGATTGTCAAAGAAAAGATGAAGACATCATACCAGCTGTTTAGAGGGATTAAGCCGTTGATTGATTTTATGCTCCCCTTTGGATGTTCTTGTACTCTGTTGAATACTCAAGATCAGAAAACGAAGTTTGGTGCTGTTTCAGATGAGTGCTTCTTTGTAGGATACTCGAACACACAAAAAGCATATCGTGTTTACAACAAGCGAACGCGGATTGTGCAAGAGTCCTATTATGTTGACTGGCAAGAGTCGAACACAACAAGTATTGGCAGTGAACCTGCATGGTTTTATGATTCCACCACTATTTTCAAATCATTCAATCTTCTTGACTCTGACGATGATGACATCATTCCTCACACATCAGTTTCTATCTTTAACCATCCACCTACACAATCACAACCACAACCTTCAACTACACAATTACCTCCCACTTCATTTGACATACCACCACCTCCACCACCTCAAACTGTTCCAGCTTCTCCATCAGATATTCCATCATCATCCACTTCCATTCCTACATCTACCACTAATACAATTCCTCCAACCTCAAATATACCTTCACAAGCATCTAATCAAACACCCTCATCCGAAACCAATCCTTTGCTCCTCAACACAGACTTCAAGACCCTAAAAAATCATCCTCATGATTATATCATAGGATCAATTACTGATGGTGTGCGAACTCGAAGTCAGAGTGGTTTGATTAATGAATGTCTCTATGCTGCCTTTCTATCCCAAGTTGTTCCAAAGAATTATAAACAAGGACTTGAAGATCCTAGTTGGGTTGACGCCATGCAAATGGAACTGCAGCAATTTAGGAAGCTTAAAGTTTGGGAACTTGTTGATCTTCCTCCTAATAAGTGTCCCATCGGCACTAAGTGGGTTTTCCGAAACAAGCCAGATGATCGCGGTGTTGTTATCAGAAACAAGGCGAGACTGGTTGTTCAAGGATTTGCTCAAGAGGAGGGGATTGACTACACTGAAGTTTTTGCTCCAGTCGCTCGCCTTGAAGCCATTAGAATCTTTCTTGCTCATGCTGCAAACAAAAACTTTAAAGTTTATCAGATGGATGTGAAATGTGCAAGTCTATATGGAGATATCAATGAGGAGATCTACGTATGTCAACCACCGGGTTTCGAGGATCCAGATTTTCCTTCAAAGGTGTACAAGCTTGATAAATCCTTGTATGGGTTGCATCAAGCTCCACGTATCTGGTATGAAACTCTGACACAGTATCTTCTCAGCAAAGGTTTCTCTCGTGGGACTATAGATATGACATTGTTCAAGAAAGAGGTGAATGGTGAGCTGCTGATCGTTCAAGTGTATGTTGATGATATAATTTTCGGTTCAACAAATGAGGGGCTGTGTAGAGAGTTTGAAAAAGTGATGATGGATCGCTTTGAAATGACAATTATGGGGGAGATGTGTTTCTTCTTGGGGCTGCAAGTGGAACAAAAGCCAGATGGAATACTTATCCACCAAGAGAAATATATCAAAGAGATCCTCACAAAGTTTGGCATGGATGATTCTTCTCCGGAACTGATTCCTTTCGCCGCTCAAACATGCCTTACTTCTGATAATAATGGGAATCCTGTGGATGCTCATCGGTACCGCTCGATGATCGGATCTCTCATGTATCTGACTGCCAGCAGACCTGATATTACATTCGCTGTGTGCTACTGTGCTCGTTTCCAGGCCAATCCAAAAGAATCACACGAGAAAGCTGTTAAACGCATTTTTCGTTACCTTAAGGGTTTCTCTCGTTTGGGACTTTGGTACCCAAAAGGTGGGAACTTTGATTTACATGCTTTTTCTGATAGTGATCATGCTGGTTGTAGGATTAACCGAAAATCAGTCACTGGAGGATGTCAATATCTTGGCGAATGTCTTGTTTCCTGGCAAAGCAAGAAGCAAACAACCGTCTCTCTGTCCACAGGAGAAGCATAATACATTGCTGCTTCAAGCTGATGTTGCCAAGTACTCTGGATTCAGCATCAGATGATGGATTATGGCATCAACTTCCTTCATACGCCACTCTTTTGTGATAATGAAGCTGCTGTTGGAATCGCCAAGAATCCTATTCATCACACTCGCACCAAGCACATCGAAACAAGAATTCATGCCATCAGAGACGCACAGGAAAAGGGGTTCATTGATATTATTCCTATTGAAACAAGAAAGCAAAAAGCTGATCTTTTCACAAAAACTTTTGATAAACCACGTTTTTATGAACTGATCTCTATGCTGGGACTGATATCTTTTTGAAAACCTTTATCCATGTGAATCAATTTGTAAATATATAAATAACCTTTTCATTTTCTTCTTTGAAAATTCAGTGGGTCACTCATTTCTTCGCTCCTTTATTTTATTTTCCTTTATTTTCTCTATTATTCTGTATATATATATTAAGAAAATCTGAAAAACAAAAATTTCTTATTAGATTGCTATAATATAGAAATTTTGGGGGAGATATTAAAAGATATTAAAAGATTAACTATTTATAGTTTTTCAAATTTTGCTATTTCAGGATCTCCGTCTTGATTGATGTTGAAGAGACGTTGGAGGAGGTCAGAAGTATTGTGTTTGGGATATGTCAGATAGGCTCAGCCCGAAAACAAAGTAAACAGTGGCTGTGCAGCCAAACATAACGTTCAAGATCTCAGGCAACAAGGATTATCCCCTTGACATGATTGGATTGCACAAAGATACGGGTTCTGTCAAAAATGGGTTGAGAGCGTCAAATCTTTGCCTTGATTTCCCTAAACATACCAAATCACCCTCACCCTATCCCCGAATCGAGTTTCTAGTTTGCAAAACAAATAAAAAGCTGCTAGTGATGCTCTTCGGAAAAACCTCTGAGTGAGTTACTCGTTAACTCCTCAGATAGTATTGAGTCAAAGTGCTTAACTCCTCTGCTATACGGAAGTATTGACCTGGAGTTGGTGGATCTTCTCTGCTATACGGAAGTATTGACCTGAAGATTCACCGAGCATGCTCAAATGTTTATCTCCTCTATTATACGTCGGTATAGACCTGGAGCTCTAAACTATTTGAGTTTCCCAAATAATAAGTCGCATTGTGTTCAAAAGAATCAATTGATGACAAGCTCCACTCACAAAAAGATGCAAAAATTGCACAGTGTCAAAAGAAGCTAATGCATCGATCAATATTCAAAATTTGATCCTCGAAATTCAAGCAAAGTCAATCGTATTGCTCAGATACATCCTGATGACAGAACTTGTTACTTTTACCTAGATGTCTGTGGGGACCGAGTTGTCTGAGCTTCTTCAATTAAACCAAAAACATGATAAAAGAAGCTGATGATCTCTTGTTGAAAGGACTAAGGCATGGGTTTAAATGGACAAACATATCTGCAATCCCGCCAATCAATGATTCTCCGGATTCTGCTCAAAACGTCATGAAAAATATATATATCCTTCTTTAGCTTTTAATTCTTGCTTTTTCTTTCATTTTATTTTTCTAATTTTTCTCTTGTTATTATTATTTTTAGGTTAATGTGTTTATTTTCGGAGCGTTGAAATCGTGGGACATTTTCGTGGATTTACAAAGAAGTTAAAATTTGAGAAAAACCGAAAACATTTTTAATTTTTCTTGTTTTGTGTCCCAGCGAATCTACTAGCGAACCTACAGGTTCGCCCGAAACCTCAGGTTCGCCCGGAACCTCTTTACATTGCCGCCGTAGTTTATCATGTCTTTTGGTCTTCGGGCGAATCTAAAGTTCGCTAGTGGTTTGGTCAGCGAACCTGTGACTGTATATATATGCAGTGACAGCGAAGCATTTCACACATTCGCTGTCACTATTACTGTAGCCGTTTCACATTTTTCAAAAACGTCACACGTTCGATTCTCACTCACCAACGGTCTTTTTCATCATAATCTAACCTTATTCTGTCTGGCACGATGTCTACATTATTCTTTGAAAGAAAGCACAATATGTGTGCTTTGCTTGACGAGAATCATGAAAAAGCCGGTGGATATAAAGATTGCATCAGATGGTTGAAGTCGTCTCACATTCATCACGCCATTTCTCATTCACCGACTATATACGAGCTGTATGTTCGAGATTTCTGGAGAACAGCAGTGAAATCACGCCATTTCTTATTCACCGACTATATACGAGCTGCATGTTCGAGATTTCTGGAGAACAGCAGTGATGAACGTGTCTGTGCAGCCATCATGGATCTGTGCCAAAGTCAGTGGGTTTGATTTGGAGTTTACTGAAGCCGATCTGGCTAGGATTTTAAGGTTAGAGGATGATGTCGGAGATGAAGTTAATATGACCGCTGAGGAGGTATATGGGGCGTTTAGGACTGCGGGTTATGAGGGTCCTATGCCAGGTGAAAAGAAGATGGAATTTGTTAAATTCTATCT
Source organism: Tagetes erecta (assembly GCA_030867185.1). NCBI lineage: Eukaryota > Viridiplantae > Streptophyta > Magnoliopsida > Asterales > Asteraceae > Tagetes > Tagetes erecta. The sequence continues at coordinate 57,748,505 of CM061488.1, forward strand.
GATCAAGGAATGGAGGTATATAGTACACGTGTTCATTATGTGCCTTGATCATAGGAAGGGGGTACTGATAGGTTAAACTTGGATTGGGCTCGGGCCATGATGTTGTTTTCCCGAGGGCAGAAAGCAAATCTTGCGAAGCTGATCTACAGTTATATGCTCGAGAACATACACGCTTCTAAGAGAGATAAGTGGCTGATGTATCCTCGGTTTGTGCAAATGATTCTAAATGACAAGCTGCCAAATCTTCCGGTTGTTGGTGATGTTTTGAAGATATGGGAGATGCATTCTAGAATATTTGGGGACTGCAAATCGGTGAGATCTGATTGTGTGGGTAGGACAGCGTACTTGTGGGAAAACATGTACCATGCAGATAGATGGGTACAGATTCAAAGGTTGATTGAAGTTGATAGAAAAAGGGGTGGTGAGAACATTGAAGTAATTGAGAAGAAGGTGAGAAAAAGGAATCAGTACGCCAAAGACAAAGATTATTCACTGGAACGAGAGATTGATGAGGTTCAGGCTGAGATTGATCAGGGGAGAGAGAAAAGGACCAAAAGGAAATCCGATCCTCAAACTGAAGCGGAAAAGAAAGCGAAGCATGATATTCCGGGTACATCTGCTGAGACCGTTAGTGAGTTAAAGGTTGAGATTGATAGTTTGAAGGCTGAATTGGGGGATCTGAAGAGTAAGTATGCGGATTTGGAGACACAGGATGCTGAAAAATCAACGGTTATATTTGAAATGGGGAGGATGATGAAGGATCAACAGTGCCTAATTGTCAGAATATTCAAGGAGCTGAATAGCCTGAAAGAAAAAGATGGGTCAGAACCTGCTATGTCTGAGGCTGAACTGAAGAACTTAACGGATGCTGCAAAGTATCCGTTAATGGACTGTGTGTTTGGGGATCAGGATAAAGGCAAAGGTAAAGCTGCTGAGGAGCTATTCGATGAGGATATGGGTATAGATCTGGATGTATTTGAGGGGGCTGAGGTTGTTGGAGGCTCAAGCGTAAATTTTAGTCTGATAGATGAACCGGAGGATGATGTAAATGCTGACAGTGAGGAAGACTTAGAGGATGAGCCAGAGAAGTATAAGGTTGAAGAAAAGGGGGTCAGTTATCAGTTCGAGCATATTGACTTAGATAAATCGGAGTGGTTCAGAAAAGAAGAAGAGGTTGTTCCCGAATTGCCCATATTTCAGAATATCGATGAACCAAACACCTCCCAATTGGATAGACAGGTGATTTCATGGAAATACAATTCCCTTGTGGATGCGTATATGATTAAACGAAGGGGTGGTGACATCTGTTATATCAGAAACATGAAGCATTTCTCCACCTTGCCGAGGTGGGACTTGCGAAGGTTGGCGGAACTTCCTCTGATAGGAAAGGATGACAGTGGAAGAGCCTGTGCGTTTGAGGTCACAATCAGAGAAGCTGCCAAGAATAACTTAGTAGACTTTGGGTATCAAAAACCGAGGCGGATGAGACAAAAGAAGGATAGGCACTGGGTTTCGTGGAAGGGAAAGGTGGTTTTGAAGATTGAAGCGCCAAAGATCATGACTAGGGTCAGGGTTCCGGATACACAGCCACCGAGACTACAAGAATTCTTGAAGTGGTTCTACGACAATGGTACGGGAGAAGCGGTTATCAGATTGAAAGGGGAAGATCGTCCAGAAATTCGATTGTTTGACCCAATGGAGATCTTTTCCTTTTGCGATGAAGATTTGAAAGTATTGTGCGAGAACAGTATCAAGCACGGGGCTGGAGATGACACTAGAATTGAAGCAAACCTGTTTGTGAAGGTTGCTAACAAAGCCCGGGGTATTCGTGCTGAGCTGAGGAGTGTAAACGAAACGTTGAGAGTGACAGATGAGCAGCAAATGGATATGGATGACTTGACTAAACAGCTTGATCAAACGATTGAAAAGAGGTTCGAGAAACCAGTAGAGGTTGTTGACTTGGATGTGGCTGGCGAGGAGCATATCGAAGAAGTTCAGGCGGAAACGATCGTTATTGATATGCCTGATACTGATGTCGCCGATGCTGAGTTTGTAGAGTCGATGCTGGTTTTTAGTGAAGATGAGGCCGGATCCGAAGATGTTACAAATCCGTTGGGCGGAATTGAAGAAAGGTTAGGAGCGTTCATTGAGCATCTTTGAAGCTGACAAAGACGGAGCTTAACTGAAGACTTCCCCGGGTGAGGTCCAACCTAGGGGGAGTATTGATAGTAATGAATAGGTTGGACTCACCGGCATGTCGGTGTTATATATTTTGTATGTATTTTATAATGATTAGTACTAGCGAACCTAGATTCGCCCGTAGCACAGTTTAGTTTTTGTGTTGGTATCGACCGGGCGAACCTGATTGTGCCCGGCGAACCTATGTGGTTCGCTAGATAGATTCGCTGACAGCGAATCTATCAGCGAACCTAAGTCTGTTATATATTGTAACCTTATCTTCATGATATGTAACTTTTGCACAACTTTAACAGAAATCTTATCCAAAACCCTTGTGTCGTTTGTGTATTTACTGGAGGTGCTAGGAGCATATATTACTCATCTTTGTAGCGTATTTACCTCCGGTTGTGTGGTTTTAATCTTGTTATTGGTTGTTTGGTTATATTGAACTTTGTTTGTTAGAGTCAAGAGTGTTTGTTGTTAGACAAGTCATTATAGCACTGAAATCACGATCTAGATGGACCAACAGATGACTTATTGGTATTTTCTAAAAGCAGACAAGAACATGAAGACCACCTTCGCACCGTTCTTTAGACCTTGCGACATAAAAAGTTATTTGCGAAATTTTCTAAGTGTGATTTTTTCTCGAATAAGTGGCATTTCTAGGAAATGTCGTATCAGCTGAAGGTATTACCATGGATACGCCCAAAGTTGAAGCTATCACTAAGTGGCCTCGGCCGACCTCAGTTACTAAAGTTTGTAGTTTTCTCGAGTTAGCAGGTTATTATCGAGAACCAGTTTTGAGGAGTTGAAGAAGCGATTGGTGTTTGCTCCTATTCTCACTCTTCCTTCTGGTTCGGGCGTTTAACAAATTTATAGCAACACCTCAAAGAAAGAACTTGGTTATGTTCTTACGCAGAAAGGGAAATTCATTGTATATGCTTCAAGACAGTTTAAGCCTTATGAGGTAAAATACCCAGCTCATGACCTCGAGCTAGCTGCGGTCATCTTTGTCCTTAAGATTTGGAGGCACTACTTATATGGCGAGACTTGTGACATCTTTACCGACCATAAGAGCCTCAAATATATGTTCACTAAGAGCTAGACATGAGGCAGAGGCAATGGTTAGAGCTACTTAAGGATTATGATGCCAACATGTAGTATCATCCAGGTAATGCGAATGTGGTGGCAAATGCGCTAAGCCGAAAGAATGCATGCAGTGTGGCGTGTCTTAGCATTGAACCCCATATTGGTAAATCTGATAGTTATCAGGCCAAGCTAAAGATATTATCAGACCTTATTAATCGGGTTAAGGGAGCTCAAGATGAAAATGGTTAACTTTGGGCAATATTACAAAACATGAAGGATGGAAAGCAACCTGAATTCCGAATTGATGAGCAATGAGTTATCTGGTGTGGAAAATGATTATGTGTTCCTGAAAATCCAACCCTTCGTGAAACCCTTTTAGCTGAGGCATATAGTTCTCCATTCTCTAATCACCCAGGAGCCACAAAAATGTATAGATATTTGAGACAGAACTTTTGGTGGAGTGGTATGAAAAAATATGTGGCTAAATATGTGGCTCATTGTTTAACTTGCCAACATGTAAAGATCGAGCATTAGAGAGCAAGTGGATTGTTACGACCGTTAGACATTTCAATTTGAAATAGGATGATATCTCTATGGACTTTGTTTTAGGCCTTCCAAAAACTAGAAAGAAAAATGATGCTATCTGGGTTATGTTCAATAGACTCACAAATTCTGCTCATTTCTTTCCCATTCACAAGGCATGCCCAGTTAGCAAGTTGTCAGAGATGTTCCTTCATGATATTGTTCCACTTCAGGGCGCACCATCTTCTATTGTATACGATAGGGATCCGTGTTTCACCTCACTCTTTGGAAAGGGTTTCAGAAGGTTTTGGGGTACATAGATAAGATTCAGTAATCTGGTGTGGAAAATGATTATGTGTTCATAACAATCCAACCCTTTATGAATCCCTTTTAGCTGAGGCATATAGTTCTCCATTCTCTAATCACCTAGGAGCCACAAAAATGTATAGAGATTTGAGACAGAACTTTTGGTGGAGTGGTATGAAAGAAGATGTGGCTAAATATGTGGCTCATTGTTTAACTTGCCAACATGTAAAGATCGAGCATTAGAGAGCAAGTGGATTGTTACGACCGTTAGACATTTCAGTTTGAAATAGGATGATATCTCTATGGACTTTGTTTTAGGCCTTCCAAAAACTAGAAAGAAAAATGATGCTATCTGGGTTATGTTCAATAGACTCACAAATTCTGCTCATTTCTTTCCCATTCAGAAGGGAAGCCCAGTTAGCAAGTTGTCAGAGATGTTCCTTCATGATATTGTTCGAATTCATGGCGCACCATTGTTGGGTCCTCTTGAAGAAAATGCATACCAAAACTTTAAGTTGCTCTCTATGCTCGTCACATGAAGATTTAAGCTGATATGTCGGATTTGTAAAGTGTCATCTTAGGGGGAGTACTGTTGGGGTTATTTGAAGATGTCACTTTCCAAATATAAGCGAGTGAAGATATCGAGCATCATCACGAGCAAGCGCGGGTGAAGACGTTCATTAATTGTATTTGTCTTAGAATATTTGTGTAATCGTTTCGTGCTTAAATGCGCGTTTGTGCTTAACTGCACGTGGTTAGGTTACATTGTAAGGTGAATGGTATAGACTATAAATACCATCACCTAGATCATTTGTTGAGGAGTTGCCTACATTTCATTCAATATCCTTTGTAACCTCTCTATTGATCTAATACAATTCACCTATTAATATTATCATCATCTTCATCATACCTTGCATTGATCTTCATGAACATTCAAGCATCAATACGTGATCAGTGAGTTTCCACATCACTGATTACAAACAACATCACCAAACAATCTCAGATCTAGATCCAAGCTCGGTTCATCTAGAACTATCAATTGGTATTAGAGCTGTTGGTATTGTGTTCTTCGCTATTCATCAAGCAAAAACACTAAAATATTGCTCAAAATCATGATCTGAATGAATTGTTGCTGTTTTTAGTTGTGATTTATCATCACAATCACTCCTAATTCACAACGATTGTGCAAATTCCATCAGATTATCATCAGATCTGAGGAATTAAGAAGAAAGAAAAAGTTACTGTTCGATCAAATTTTGCTCAAATTTCATCTAAATTTGATCATGTTTTGGATTGATTGAGATTAGGGATTGTTAATCGGACGATTGTACTGCTTGTGTGTGAATTTTGAACGAATTGGACAAGTTTTTGATAAACCCTGAAAAATTCTCATGGAGAAGATGATGAACAGTATGAACTTGGTTGAAGATTAAATTGCCGGGTGATAAAATTTGACTTAGACAATTTCCTTGGACTTAGATTTGTGAACAATTAGGTCCTGTGCAGCCGTGTAAAGGATTTTGTGCTAGACGGGTAAAGAATTTGACGAAGAAAAAGTGTTACTGTTCAGCCGGATCAACAACTGTTGTGCCGGGTAATACACTGTTACGCCGGGTGATTAAGAAATTTCAGCCGGGTGATCAAAGACTGTGTAGCCGGGTAAACAACCTTGCCGTGTGATCGACAACTGTTCAGCCGTGTAAAGCTTTTGCCGTGTCAAGATTCAAGCCGGGTCAAGTTATCTGCCGTGTGAAGTTATTTCTTGTTACCGTGTAACTGTTCAGCCGGGTAACTGTTCTGCCGGGTGAAGAATACAAGTATTGCAACTGTTGAGCCGTGTGACTGTTTAGACGGGTGAAGACTTTTCTCTGCCGGGTGAAGAACAAAAGCTACTGTTCAGCCGGGTGAAGAAGGATTTTTTCACTGTTTAGCCGTGTGACTCATTTTAGTTGTTTTAATCTTTGTTTTCTTATCTTGTCATTAATTACTTGTCTTTATTTTAGTAGTTTAACTATTTCTTTTCAAAATTAACAAAAACCAAAAAAAAAATATTTTCTTTAAAAAATTTTAAAATGGCACCTAATGATGATTCTGATAACCGTGTTCCTAGACTTGTTAATCGTGCAAATTTCAAGAATTGGACAATCAGACTGAGACATCACCTATGCTCTATTGATAATGATCTTTGGAAGTCAATTGAAAAAGGTCCTCACATTCCAACTCAGACTGCTCCAGATAGTGCAAGTACCTACACCAAAGATTCTACTGAACCTTATCCAGAGGATAATTTGTCAGCAGAAGATTTGAGAAAAGTGAAGAATGATAGCAAGGCTTATTCTTTAATGTGCAAGGGATTGCCACTTCAAGTTCTGTCGAGATTGGATGCATATCAAACTGGTTATACATGTTTCAAGGCATTAAAGTCAATATGCGAAGGAGGAGAACAATTGAGAAGTCTGAAGAAATCAAAATTGAAAAGACAATTGGAGTTGTTTGAACATATTAATGGAGAAACAGTACACCAGATGATGAACATGTTTGTTCACTTAACTACTGAGATGTCAAACCTCGGAGTTAAGACTGAACTTCAAGACTTGAATGATCGATTGTTATGTGCTTTGCCATCGTCATGGAAGCAAACTGTTACTCTTTTAAAGCATACTGAGAAATTTCCAATGGATTTAGATCTACTTATTGGAAAGATTGAAGAAGTTGAGATTGACGAAGGATCGAGAAATACTGATAGATCAAGCTCACAAACTCAGTATAAGTATGTGGTAAATCCTGCCAATACTGTGGAGAATGCCTTTCTTGCACAAGATGCAATGAAGTTTGAAGATGAGGGTGATTTATTTGTTGGTGCAAGTTTTTATACTGATTCATCATACTTTCCAAGTTCGCCAACTTATTCTCAACCTCAATCTCCACCAAGAGCTCAAGTTCAAGGTCAGAATCTGAAGAATCAAGTAGAAAATCAAAGTTCGAATGTTCAAGCCAAGGTAAAAGATGTGATGAACATCTTACTACAAGATGACGAGACCAAAACTGCCTTCACAGCTTTTATGGCAAGTTTTCAAGCATACCAAGGAAGTCACTTAAGTCAAATGGACGTTGTCCTTCAAGATTTATTTGAGATGGATCCTGATGACGTTGAGGAAATGGACTTAAACTGGCAGATGGTGATGGTTGCATATAGAACGCAGAAGCATGCATATGTTAACCGAAGCTACAAGCCTTATGCAAACAAGACGGTTGGATTTGACAAATCGAAGGCCAGATGTTTTAACTATAACTGTTATGGTCATTTTTCTCGGGAATGCAAAGCTCCTAAGAATCAGAATTACAACGACCAAGCTAGTTCAAGTAATCAAGGTCAAGGTCAAAGCTCACAACAGTCTTCGAACTACCAAAGCAGAAATCAACGTTTCTTTCAGAAACCATACCAAAGTCTTCCCATGCCGAAACTGAAGGATGAAGGCAAGAAACCAGAAGATCAAACTAAGGCACTGGTGGTGAGTGTAAAAGACGGATATGATTGGAGTGCGTATGCAGAACAATTCACATCTGATCTAACATCAAGTTTGGCACTGGTATGTGAAATCGAAGAGGATTGGTCAGAAGAAGGAGATAACAAGATGATTGAAGATGTTAGTGAAGATTCAGAGGAATATGACTGGAGTGCAAAGTCTGATCCTGTTGAAGAATCTGAGTCTGAAATTGCGCTGATGGCTACAGCCAGTGAGTCTTCATCATCTACCGAACAACCAAAGGTTAGTAATGACTTACCCCCTAATTATGTTCCATTGCCTATTGATGTGAAAGAAAGGTTATGTTCAGAACAATGCATTCAACAGGTAGAACATTATCGAACTCATTCATTTAAAATTGGTGATAAATTAAGCAAACATGAGAAAATTCATGAACAACTTAAAATTGATCACAAAATTTCTGATGAGAAGATATTGTCACTTAAAGAATCATGGAACAAAACCTTAAAGGAGCTGGAACTGGTAACAAAACAACTTGAAGAAATGACAAAGAACTTTGAACAAGAAAAAGTTGCTCATGCTGTCACGCAAGTTGAATTAACAAAAGTTAAAAGTTGCAAGAACATGGTGAAACAACTGGTAAGTGAAAGAGGCAACAAAACCAAAACCGGGTTGGGTTTCACTCATGAACCAATGCCAAATTCAATCACACAAACCTTACCGGAAAACTTTAATGAATTTGATCATTCACCTGAAAATGAACGAAAATTCAAAGAAATTCAAAGAAGTAAATCCGAGTCTGAAGGTTCTGAAGTGCTGATGGAAAGTTTGAAAGAAGAAGATGGTGTGACAACTGAAGCTGATGATGAAGCAAGCAACGAATCTGATAACAAGTTAGAGCCTGTTCTGATTCAACTTGTTGAGTATCCGGAACTGAATCCGAAGTCAGAAGAAAATGTGAAGGATGAAGGTGAATTTTCAGGATACAATGATCCTGAATACATCAGGTGGAAGAAGGAACAAAAGGCGCAAGTTGCTGATCAACTGATCAAGAAGCAAGAAGTGAAAAAGACTGAAGTTTCGAATGCCAAAGTGCAGAAGTTAAAATCGAATCAATCTGAAACAAAACCTTCAAAAGGTAAAAGTGCCATAAAATCGAATGACAACACCAAAGCTCAAAGTGTTAAAACTGAAAATGTTAAACCTGTCAAGAAGAAAGTGACAAAGGATAAAACAATTAAGTTTGTGTCTGCAGGAACTTTTGATCTAAACGGATCTTATGGTAAACCAATCAATTCTCCAATCAAATCTAACTCTGGTCTGAAAACAGGTTCAGGTCCTAAGTCTTCCGCTGTCAATGATAAAAGAATTGAATCAAAAAGGTTAACCAAACAAGGTGTGTTAAAATCGAACCAAGTTTCCAAGCAAACAAATTCACAATCAAAATCTCCACAAAAGAATCAAGTTAATCTAAAACCGAACAAAACTGATAATGAATCTCGAGTGGGTTCAACATCAAAAGTTAACAGTCGGCTCTTTAGGATTAGCAAGAAACACTGTGAGATTTGTGATCGTTATAACCATGCAACTGCTGAATGTTTCTTTAACAGGTATTGCAGTTTCTGTGACAAAAGAAATCATTCTTCAGAAGAATGTTTTTATAACAAATTCTGTGAAATTTGTGAAAGGAGAAATCATGACACAAAGGATTGTTTCTTTCGAACAAACTCAACAAGAGAAATGACACCATTTTCAAATTTTCGAAGAAATCAGTCATTTGGTTTTCAAAATGTTAATCCAAGTCATTCTCCTGTTTTGAAAAAGTTTAATCGAAACAATTCAGTTTCAAATTTGCAGGTTAACAGTTTTAAACCAAGAGCTTTAATGGTAAGAAATCAAAAGTTTGAAAATAACCTTGATCCTAATTTAGAGGAAAGGTTTATGGCTTTGAGAAGAAAGCAATCATTTCACGCCAATGGGCGAAACAGTTTTCAGCATCAAAATCTCTTAAATGAAACAAATTTTCAAAATATTCAATATAAACAAGTTACTATTGCAGATAGATTCGGAAAACCCAAGACCGTGTGGGCCTGGGTTGACCAAACTAACTAGGTGATTGTTGAAATGCAGGTACGCCCAAGAAGACCTATCAACTCATGGTTCGTTGATAGTGGGTGTAGCCGGCATATGACAGGCAACCATGCCTTGCTTCAAGACTTTAAGCTGAAAAATGGTACACACGTCGCATTTGGAGGTGATGCCGGTGGTAAAATAACAGGAGAAGGAACTGTATCGAATGGGGTCATTAGTTTTGATAAAGTCAACTACTGTGCACAGTTGAACTTTAATTTACTAAGTGTATCTCAAATCTGTGATAAATCTTATTCAACTTTATTTGATGATTCTTTCTGTTATATTCTTAAACCAGGTTTTAAGATTGACATTGAATGGGTGGTTGTTAAAGCTCCAAGAGATCGCGATGTATACAAACTTGATATGTCGCAGATTGATGCTGAAACCGAAACCACTTGTCTCATTGCTCATGCTTCAAATGATGAGAGTCAGCTTTGGCATAGACGGTTGGGCCATTCAAATTTCAGAAACATGAACCGTCTGGTTACTGGAAATCATGCTGTGGGAATCCCGTCAAAGAAGTTTTCTACAACTGATCTCTGTCCAGCGTGTTTGAAAGGAAAACAGCATAGGATGTCTTTTAAGTCCAAGCAAGAAAACTCCATTTCAAAACCCTTGCAGATGCTACATATGGATCTTTTCGGACCAACAAATGTGCAAAGCATCGGAAAGAAGTCTTACTGTTTTGTCATTATTGACGATTTCACTAGATTTTCTTGGGTTTATTTTTTGCATGTTAAATCTGAAACTGCCGAGTTATTAAAAGAATTTATCATCAAAGTTGAAAATCAAATGGAATGCAAAGTTAAAATCTTAAGAAGTGATAATGGAACTGAATTTAAGAACACTAATGTTGATGTATTTTGTGCAGAAAAAGGAATTGCTAGACAATTTAGTGCGCCAAGAACGCCTCAACAAAATGGGGTTGCGGAACGGAAAAACCGGACACTAATTGAAGCAGCAAGATCCATGCTCGCAAATGCCAAAATCCCTATCACTTTTTGGGACGAAGCTATTGCTACTGCGTGTTTTGTACAAAATAGAACATTATTGGTTCAAGATAAACAGAAAACATCTTATGAGTTGTTATTTGGAAGAAAACCAAATATTTCTTACTTGAAAGCATTTGGTTGTCCTGTATCGATTTTAAATTTGAGTGATCATCTCGGGAAGTTTGAGTCAAAATCTGACGATGGATTTTTCCTAGGTTCACTACTAAAAAATGACCCTATTGTAACCTTTTTATAACCTTTTTACAACCTTTTTTTTCAAAACAGTTGCATTAGAAGAAGTTGCATTAGATCTAATGCAACTTTTTTGTTACCTATTGCAACTCTTATTTAAAGAGTTGCATTAAAAAAAGGTTGCATTTGAATAAAAATTGCATTATGTAAAAGAAAACAGTTGCATTATGTAAAAAAACAGTTGCATTATGCAATAAAAAAGGTTGCAATTGATCTAATGCAACTTCACCTAATGCAACCTTTTTTTACCAAAAAAAGTTGCAATAGACTTATTTTCTTGTAGTGGTTATTCGTCTGTTTCTAAAGCTTATCGGGTTTTTAATAGCAAAACAAATACTGTTATTGAAACTATTAACGTAATGTTTTTAGAAAATTCGTTTCCGTTAGTGGCTCATGGTCCCGAATGGTTATTTGATTTAGATTCGTTATCGAAATCTTTCAATTCTAACTTATTTGATTTTTCAGGAAAAACAAACAAAGAATCAGGCGACTTGGGATGCTTTAGTGACGATTCTGATAATGACGATGATGGAAATCTCAGTTCTGAATATCCATTTATGTCCTTTCACAATCCTGATCATGTTAAATCTAGTCAAGATCCGGGTCCTTCTGGTTCTCAAGACGATCAAGAATCAAACAATCTTGAAGATGATGATAATATTAATAGGTGAATTGTATTAGATCAATAGAGAGGTTACAAAGGATATTGAATGAAATGTAGGCAACTCCTCAACAAATGACCTAGGTGATGGTATTTATAGTCTATACCATTCACCTTACAATGTAACCTAACCACGTGCAGTTAAGCACACACGCGCATTTAAGCACGAAACGATTACACAAATATTCTAAGACAAATACAATTAATGAACGTCTTCACCCGCGCTTGCTCGTGATGATGCTCGATATCTTCACTCGCTTATATTTGGAAAGTGACATCTTCAAATAACCCCAACAGTTTGTTATACCCAAAACTCTCAAAGTTATCCTTCAAGCCAGCCTGAATCTCCTCCTCAAGTAATTTAGCACGATCACTTTGATCCTCATTAATCAATTGAAGTACAACCAACTGCCTCAAGTCCCATTTCGGGAATGTCTTGAAGTGCTTTCGGTTGCTGACATAATTAATTCCGCCCCTCTCCTCTTAATCATGAACTTTTTCAAATCTAGGCTAAATTTCCAACTAAATATCTTGTTATCTATATCCTTCGAGGTCGGGGCATCAATGTTTTAGAATAAAGGGGTAACGTGCACTGGTTCTTCTACCTTCTTGAAACAGTCAGATTTGTCCAGCTCAATGAATTCATCCTCCATCCCACTCCTCTGAGCTACATACACCATTTCCTTTTCATCCACTTCATAAAATTCTGGCTCAGAATCATAGTCTACCTGCTGCTCCTCCTCCTCTTCATCAACCAGCTTCATACCTTCAGATTTTCCCTTATCAGCAACTACTTCTTCACCTCCTAGATCAGTCTTAATATCGAAACAGAAGTCATCAGTAACTTCTGTTTCTTTACAGTTCCGCTCCCACCAGCAGCACTGAAACCACCAAAGTCTCTTCGGCTGGTTCCAGTCTGTACCATTTCCTTTAGTGTCGGATACTTCGATATGCTCACTAACTCATGAATCTCCTCCTCAGTCTCCGTTTTCCCAACTTTAACTTCTTGTTTAACTTCGTTTAATTCAATCAGAAGCTTTTTGATGAAGCACTGTTGATCTAGCACAATCTTCCGTAAGTCTTCCATCTCTATTTCCGCCTCTATTTCGTCCAATTCCTCCTCAAAAGGCACCGGTTTCTTTCCTACATACTTCTTTCTTTTCCTTATATCATCCTTTTATCTTTTTCCGCAACTCCTCAAACCTTCTCTCTTCACCAGCCGTCAATTTTTCAATGTAAGCCCATCTTTCATCAGTATACATGTTCTGGAGAAGATAGGTGATCTTTCCAGAAACATCATGTCTGGGCGCGACCGAATCTGCAAAAATCCTCATATTCATTGGAGTTAGAACCAATATGTCACCAAGCTTTGGAAGATTCGGCTTCTGATGGTCTATGAATGTCTGCACGAATCGTGGATACAGTAACCACTTATCCTTCCGTGATGAGGAAATATTCTCTATCATATAACCAAAAATCATTTGAGGGATATTTGCTTTATCACCACGGGATAGATTCAACATAGCCCTAGCCCACTCAAAATTTAACCCATCAGTTCCTCCTTTTCGGTGATCAAGACATACGATGATCACGTGGGCAATAAATCTCCCCTCTTTTGACAGAAAGGTCTTCTTGATCTCCCGTCGATCCAAGTAGGCACTCCCTTCATACCCCATTTCCAAGAAACCATTGTGCACGTCGGTCAAGTTGAGCAGAACAGGTGACCCGTCGTCACGCTTCATCTTCAGTATATCCGTAACAGACTCAGCAGTGATGACTAAATGCTCCCCCATAACAGTAGCTCTGATCTCCCCCGGCTTAGCACGGAGATTGTAAATGGCTGAGTTCCAAAAATCCCGTATATGCTGTTGATCCATCACCGGATCGTGCGTAACAGCATAGTAAATAGGCGAGGCCTTCATCCAGGAAATCGCGTCTCTATAACCCACCGACTTCGGGTCCTTTTCATTGAGATAAGCGACCACGTTTGACAGCTTGTCAAATTTTAAAGGAGGAGGAGGCTTTCGTTCCATATTGAACCTAAAATACAAACCGGAAGATTGTTATTTATAATAGAAGTATTAAGAAGTATGTATTTAACAAAAAGACAAAAGAAATAAAAATAAAAGTAAAATAAGAAATAAAAATAAAATATATAAAAAACATAGTTTCGCAAAAAGTATAGTTTCGCAAACCTGCGACACAACAGTGTCAAATATTCATCGACACTGGTGTTTCGCAACAGCACAACATGTGCATCGACACTACATTGTCGCAACAAAAGGCTTCCGACACTATCAGTTATGCGTGGACAGCATAACATTGGTAGTGTCGCAAGCCTCATTTGAACTTTCGTTCAGTTTCGCAAAAAGAACACGTAGTGTCGCAAAACGTAAAACACCAACAGTCATATGAATCAACAACATACCAGATCAGCACCAAATTCAAATACATTAAAGGAGAAGGTTCGAAACACATAAATTCACAAAACTTACTGAGTGGAATCAGACAAAAACACTTTAAGATCACGGATTGAGGTTTAGTGAATGTTATGGTTTAGTGTCGGGTCAGAATGGTTTTGAAAAGTAGAAGTAAGTTGTGACCCAAAACGACCCAGATCAGATATCATACAAACACTATAGTTTCGCAAACCCGAAACTATAGTGTCGGAAAGACCAAAAAAGGTACAAAAATATTTTAAAGAATTTGAAGTCAAATCACATAATTATTACTAAAATTTTAAAGTAAAATCACACCCATCCATTTAGAGAAATTTGTAATACCAAGACCCGTTTTGTAATGTGAATTTTGTGGAAAAATACGAAAGTAAATATAAGAATCTCAGAGAATTCAGATAACGTGTTTCGAGCATCCATCTAGAGAGACAAAGATTTGAAAAGATTGTCAATATTATTGTTTCCGGATGGTCGTTCGAAACACATTATCTGATATCCTTTCATGAAGTTTTTATTTTATTTTATTTTATTTTTTGTTTGGGTTCTTGAGTCTTGTTGGTCGTGTGCACCTTATGAGATGTGTTCTTTTTGTCTAAAATATTTGTGATCTTGTCGGACTCGTCATCTCATTTTTGAATATTTAATATCTTTTTAAAAAATAAAAAAAACAAAAAAATGTGCTCGTTAGATTTTATTAGTTTATTATTAAAAAAAATCCAAAAAGATTTTCATTTCAAATTATTATCAAGTCTTCCATATTATGCTATTAAACTGTTATCATTTTCACATGCATTTCACGGGAAATTGCACACACAAACGGTTACGGGTTCGCTTGTTTTTCATACACAAATAAACCCGGGTTTATTTTGTTAAATGAAATGATCTAATGAGAAATCTCGAGATTTTGTTTGTGATTGTGTTACAGATATTTGCTGCAAGTGATGGCCGATCATCAGTTGAGCAAAGCAGATACCAGAGAACCTGTTCCTCAAAGTTTGCAGAAGATGTCAAGCTAGGAATCCTCCTCCTACATCTTCTAAAGCACTCAAGAAAAGAATTGTTGGAAAGTTGTTCCAGATTTTACAAAAGGATCCACAGAAAACGGGGGAGCACGCAACATGGAGGAGCATACAATATGGGGGAGCTTGTGAGATAAAAGATCTTCAGCAACAAAATTTGGCAAGCATCGGTCTTGGGGGAGTTCTGTTGGATCTGAAATTAAGACTGAAGCTTACCAAGTTGAAGATACAACAATATTGACTTATCGGTGCTGATCACGATGCAAGACGTTGATAATAATAGACTATGGGGGAGTATTGTTGGACCTAAAGTTTAGTCTAATATTATCAACACAGTCAAAGTCAACAAAAGTCAACAAAAGTCAACGTCAACGGTCAAAGTCAACGCAAAAGTCAAGACGTTGCGTTCGGGACGAAGATTCGATATAAGGCGTTGAAGGCGACATAGTTTAATTGTTATTAAATATATTTTGTGTCAACAAAATATATTTAATATTTTTCGTCTTTTTAGTATTTTATGTAATATATATATTTTTTCTTTATGACAAAATATATATTAGACTAAACATTAGGGGTTTATTTGTATTAATTTCCATTTGTCATGTTTTAGTCTAAGTCTAGGGTCCTAATTGTCATTAGTCCAAAGTGTCATTAGGCTATAAATAGTTAATGGCAACTAGGGTTTAAGAAGCTTGAATGAGCATTAATTGGGGTCTGATCACATTTTGTAAATCTGGTGCAATTCTAACAGATCAAATGAGGGTTTTATGGGTGTTCTTCATTGTTTATCCAAAGTTCATCTTATTTTATGGCAATTAAACCCGAACCCGATGGGGTAACCCGAAACCCGAGACATTTGGGACGGGTACGGGTAAACGGGTATGGGGTCGGGTATGGGATTAAAAAAAAATATTTCACGGGTATGAGATTGCCTCGTATACCCGTTTACCCGACCCGATTACCCTATTAGTCATGCCCGTTAACATACCCGAAAATAATTTAATATTTTTTATTTATATATTATGTTTGCTTAATTGTTTTTTTATTTTATTTTAGTTAAATATATTGTTAACTGAAATATATATCATGTATCTTGTTTTATAATTTTAATTTCTTACGATGTATTTTATTTTAGTTAAATATATTGTTAACTGAAATATATTTTAATTACGGTATTATTAAATATGATACAACGGTAATTTGAAGTGCCATTTTATTTTGATATTACGATGTATTTTATATACCCGACGGGTATGCCGGACGGGTTACTTTTATGTTATTAATGATTATACCCGATTACCCGCGGGTATGCCTGATACCCGATGGGTAAATACCCAACATACACCCGACGAGTATGGGGGCGGGTATGAGACACCCATTTCTAAACGGGTATGGGTATGAGATTACCTATACCCGCCCCATACCCGCCCCATTGCCATCCCTAAGTGAGACACACAAGAATGAAGTATCTAAAGGATCAACATATGACCAGTAGGAAAAGCGGCGTGTTGAGAATCAAAAACTAAAAATTAATTCAAACCAGTATCTAATAACCACCAACAATATGTTTTTTTTGGACAGCGAAACGAATGAAGCCCGGCTACCCGGGGTAACCCAATGGCGAAAGGCAACCCCTAACGCTCTGCGAACACAGGCATCGCTGGGTAGCAGAAACCCACCTATTAACCCAACTCCAATTCGGGGGAAACCCACTAACTCGTCCGCCCGTAGGCACGACGACAAGCTAGTGGTAAAACCAGTTTGGCTCAGAGATCGAACTTGTGTTCCCACAAGTCTCCCTTCATTGCCCCCATTTGCCCCTTCCAATATGGTTTAAATAATCAAATATGGTTTATAATTATTTAGACTTTAAAAACTTGTAAACTATGCATTAAAACCTGTACATTTTTTCAACTTTAAGAAGAAGAGTAAATGACCTTTTTGCCTATTCAAGATGCATATTAATGTAGTAAAGATATATATGAACTTACAAAGATTTTGCAATGTTTTGAAGATAACTAAATACTCGTTATTTAATAAAGATATCCACAAACGCTATTTATACAAAGTTAGTACGTGTATCATGTAATTAGAAATACTTATTTTACATATAGATATTAATTCATACGCAGAAGATAAATAATTCACGAAACCTCATATAGTGGGTAAGTTATGATTATCTAAACAAAAGCATATATGCAACTTGACAACAATATTACTCACTTAAGCTAATATAAAGAGCTCAACTGCACGCGTATAACACCGTGCTAGTAATATAAATCATACGTTATGTGTACCAATAAGATTTTATTGGCGACTATACTTGTGTTGGCTTTCAACATGGATGCTTATGCTTGGTGAATATACATGTGCATTGTGCTTATGTGAAAATTTCAACATTATGTGCATATGTGTACTAGCTGACTATCTAAGGTGAGTTTAAAGACCCGTTTTACTTTTACTTTTATTCTTTTTGGGAGAGATAACATGTTGTAATTACTTCTTTTACAAACCTGGTTCTTAGTATGATCACATGCGTACCTAGTGTTAATACTTTTGCCTTAGATTTTGACCGTTAATTACATTGCTTAGCGAGGAAATTTTAAGTAGTACTACTGGGTCTGACAAACCCCATCCGGGCTGGTCGTGCCAACACGACTTGAGGCCGATCGGGTGTTTAATTGTCCTATCATTTACCGTGTCTGGGAGACATATGCTTGAGGCGTTCATTTCTTTTCATTGATGTCCGCTTCGGTTGTAAACACTTTCGTGCACTAGTGTAGCATGCATAGTAGTCTAGCTAACTACTTGATATACTAAGATAATTGGTGAATTTGCTTTTAGAGTTTACTTTCAAGTTTTATAAACCCGTGAACTCACCAACTCTAAGTTGACACACTTTAGCATGTTTATATCATTTTGTCAAGATAACACTCATGGATAGGGCATTCATTTATGGGTCACATTGATATTAGAAATCAATTTTATTTATTGTATTTGCATTTATACATTCAAATATTATAATCATTTTTTACAAAACGATCCTCATTTACTGTTTACGCTTACCCATTTAATGTAGAACTTTTATTTTAAATTTTGTTACAAAACGATCCTCATTTATTGTCTACATTATTTTTCAAATCATGTACGTCGTTTGGTGTAACTAATGATTGAATCCTGTTGTGTCACACTCCTAACAGTAAAACTCCATTAGTAGAATTTGGGGGTTTGACAGATTATTTCACTAAATTTGGCAAGGAAGCTTTAGAACATTATGAGAAGAAACAAGGATCCTCGTTCAAGAATAATAGAGTCAAACCAATTTAAGGTTCAATAATGAAAATTTTCATAAAGTGGAATATGAAGAAGATGAGGAAGAATATCTTAACTATCTGACTATTGTTATTCTGTTGACATGGGTGGATTATTACTTGCTATGCAGGATTTAGGTGAAAGAGCGAGATGGCCAAGAAAGAATGATAAAGCAACATGATACAAAGATAAATCAAAATGATGTGATTATCACGAAGATTTTGGCAATATGACTGAGGAATGCATCGCACTAAGAAAGGATATAGGTTACCTTCTCAGTAGGGGTCACTTCAAGGAACCGTTTGACAGGAAAAGGACAAGGATCCAAGATCCTGACAAAATACTCGAAAACACTGCATTACCTGCACCAGATGCACAAATAATCAACTTCATTTCAGGAGGATCAGATATTTGTGGAGCTTCATACTCAACAGCAAAAAGAAACTCCAAAGAAAGCAAACTGAAAACGTAGAAAGACCCATCAAAACATCTACTATGATGAATCGGAAAGCCATTTCCTTTGAAGAGAATGAAAGAATTTAAACTCAGGATCCTCATCATGATAGTTTGGTTATCACATTATGTATTGCTAACCATTATGTTCGCAAGATTATTATATATGGAGGGAGCTCTATGAATATCATCCAACATGATGTCCTAAAGAAAATAAACATTCCAAAATATGAGATTGAGCCTAAATCTCTGTCCTTGTAGGATTCAGTGGTGAAAATAAGAACACGCTAGGGACATTAAGCTTCCGATATACATTGAGGGAGTTAATTCAATTCATAAATTTTATGTTATACATTGAGGGAGTTAATTCAATTCATAAATTTATGTTATTGACAGTTTATCATGTTGCAATGTAATTCTTGGCAGGCCTTGGATACATGGTATGAAAGTTGTTCCTTCAACTTATCACCAGTAAGTCAAACTTCCAGCTCCTTGGGGAGTAGTGAAGATAGATAGTGATCAAGAGGAAGCAAAAGATTCCTGTACTTCATCAATGAAGCCTTCATCAAAACCAACAGTCTTATGGCAATTACAGAAATCCCAAAGGGATCTCGTAGAATCCCGGAAACAAGATGTGAAAGAATTATCCTTAGACCCGGAGAAGACGTAAAAGTACTTAGAATCAGGGATCCTGTCGAATATTAAGCAAGAGCTAATATCTTTACTTAAAAGGTGAAGATC
This sequence comes from Tagetes erecta, assembly GCA_030867185.1. NCBI lineage: Eukaryota > Viridiplantae > Streptophyta > Magnoliopsida > Asterales > Asteraceae > Tagetes > Tagetes erecta. The sequence goes on from CM061488.1 coordinate 57,768,107, forward strand.
TACCTTTGCTTGGAAACTTATTGACATGACAGGTATCACTAAAGATGTTATTACTCATAAATTAGAGTTGTTCTTCCATCACGCCAATTCACCAAAAAAGAAGGAAGTTTGCTCCGGAGAGGAATGCTATTATACAAGAAGAGGTTAATAAACTTCTTAAGGCATCTATGATTATAGAAGTTAAGTATCCAAGATGGTTGGCCAATGTGGTTGTTGTTCAAAAGAAAAAAGGAAAGTGGAGGGTATATGTTGATTTTTCAAATTTTAACAAGGCATGTCCCAAGGATCCTTTCCCATTACCACACATTGACTCCATGGTGGATGCCACAGTAGAACATGAGTTGCTTACCTTTATTGATGCTTCATCTGTATTCCAACAAATTCAGATGGAACCATCTGATCAAGAAGATACAACATTCATTACTCATACTAGCATATATTGTTATATTGCTTTGCCATTTGGACTAAAAAATGCAGGTGCCACATACCAAAGACTTGTCAACATGATGTTTAAAGAACAGCTTGGTGTCACAATGGAAGTATACATAGACGATACGGTGGTGAAGTTAGTAAAAAGTGGGGATCATCTCAAGGATCTTGAATTAGCATTCAACATCCTCGACAAATATAATATGAAGCTAAATTCTTCAAAATTCCACTTCGATGTCAATGCTAGTAAGTTCTTAGGATACGTTGTAACAAAGAGAGGAATAGAGGCTAGCCCTGAGCATATCAAAACAATCGTCAACTTGAAGTCTCCAACAAATGTAGATGTTCAAAGACTTACCTGAAGGATTGCATCCTTAAACAGATTCAAATCAAGAGCATTAGATAAATGCAAAGACTTCTATGATATACTCAGAAAGAACAAACAGTTTGAGTTGAAAAAGAAGCATGAAGCTGCACTCAAAGCTCTTAAGGATTATATATCCACACCACTAGCTCTAATTAAACAATCAAGGGAGAACCCTTGATCCTATATCTAGTCATATCAGGTAATGCAGTTAGTGCAGTCCTAGTGAAGGATCATGAAGGTCAACAACATCCAGTTTATTATGCAAGTAAAAGCCTTCTTGATGTTGAAGCCAAGTACTCTCATCTTGAAAAATTAATACTTGCTATAATTATTGCATCGACTAAGTTAAGACATTACTTCGAAACTCACCCTATTATTGTTAAGACTAGTTATCCAACTAAGAATGTTCTTAGAAAGCAAGAGATGTCAGGTAGGATGGCTAAATGGGCTTTGAAGCTTAGTACATATGATATAAGGAATGAACTAAGGAATGCCACCATATCACAATCACTAGCAGAATTTGTGGCGGATTTTACTAGTGCTACAAAAGGAAGCTGATCTAGAGGTCAAAAGCTTGAAGAAACCAAGGATCCTTCGATACTCTTTGTGACACCCCTCCCGGCGGCGGAAACACCAGGCTGTCAAGTAAATTGGATATCAATAGTAAACAAAGCACATGGTATTTATTTAATAAATTCTAATAATGATATCATAAGTTTTGGAACATGAGTCGACAAAAGAAATAAAACTCAAAACAGTGAATGCATATCTCTTTATTATTAACTATGTCCAAGACAATCCTATATCTTGGCAAAAGCAGCAAAATAACATCAACAACACCTGAAATATGTGAAAATAAAGTTAGTTATTTAAAGCTAGTGAGTAAACCACAGTTGATAAATAATAGTATAGAAAATTCGAGATCATCATCATATGCTGCGCAATCTTACATGCATAGCTATTTCATCATATTACTCAACCTTTGACCATAGAACACATAGAAACAAGAATCATAGACCTCGCAGGGTAACCTTTAGCAACAAGTCATGAGGAACCACTCATGTTACAATTAGTGATAACTATCATTTAACCGTCATTTAACCGTCTCGATGTGTAAGTTATCAAAAATTGTTTTAGCATCGAAGGGACATAGTAGCATAGCAACAAGTATCACAGTATAGTAACTAGTAACCATAGTATAGAATCGCCGGGTTTAAATCACCTATCATTGTTGTAAAGTGTAGGTGGGTTTGTCAGACCATTAGCGCTAACATTGTACCAGTGGAAATTACAAGTAATATACTACTTTAAACTACCACATAAGGATTGCATCTTGTCGCTAGTCAAGACTAACACATTTTATGATCTCTTTTGGAAAACAAATAGAAAATTGAAAACATTGTATAGTAACTAGAAACATATTTCAGCCCCAAAACGTAAATAGTAAAAAGGGGAGTGAATTTACTCACCTTGAAACTCGGGCACGAAACAAATAGTAAATAGTCTGAATTGAACCGAGGATTTCCCAAATACTAGAATCACCTAAGTAGATGAGTATCCTAACTTAGTAACACATATAATATACAAACTAGAATTGAAACAGTAGGAGTCTAAGGAACTCGAATCGGAATTTGGGGAGTTTTTGGAAAACTATTAAGGACACATAAAATTATTTAGTCATAACGTCAATACATGATAACAATAGAAATGACAATATATATTTTTATAACGATAACCATCCGAATAATATATATAGTTTTTTTTTTAACGAAAACTATTTAGTGTAACAAAATATATTATATATCTAGAAATAAATTGAAATGCTTTCACGTTTTTAGAGCATTTAGAAGTCTTATATAAAAATCTATTTTTACGAACTACTTTTTATAAAACTTGTATTTATTTTAGAAACACTAAACCATATTTTATATTAATTTCAAGAAATTAAAAAGTATTTGTAACAATTTATTTTATAAACCCAAGTTTAAATAAAATCATGGTTTTGATCTATTTTATAAGATTTTTAGTATCTTAGAGTATATATAAATTTAGTATTAGTTTAGCTTAAGTGAATTAGTAAAAATGGTTACTTATGGGTTAAAATAGTTTATATAAAATAAATTGAGGTGCCTGGTTTTGAACCCAAGACACTGTCATCGAATTTGAACAAACATACTAGTGGGCTGCTTTTAGTTTTTGTTTTAAAATTGGATCAGAAATCTTTTTATCATATATAATACAAACACCCCCAAATTCCACAAGAATATAAACCCTAAACCATACAATACACAAAATAGGATCTAGATGAGATTAAACAAAGTTATGGCTTTTGATCCTTGATTGAAGATGAGTATTTTATGGTATTAAAAGTACCTGATTGGTGAGGGAAACAAGATTCAATTGACGTAGGGGACGACAGCTGAGGGAGATTCAAATGGGAGGATTGATGACGTTAAAACCCGATTCAAACTCCAGAACTGATTGAGGTGATGTGGTAAACAAGAGCCCTCTATCAATTTCAGATGAAATGAACATTTTGATTAAAACCCAGATGATGAACAACTTTATGAACCCTAGAATTTGAATGCGGTGATTTCAAGTGTTTGAGGTAAAATTGAATAATCAGAGAGTGATAGCGGTGCCGTAGAAGTGTTTTGCATGATGAAGCGACTTTTAATTTCTTTTACAATGATATGATTAAGTTCGTTTTTTGCATTTTGATTCAATTAGGTCAATTAATGATAGTAACAACAATTAAGTTTAAATTGAAGGTGTCATTACACTCGAATTCATTACTGAGACGATTTGGTTCCCAAAATTTGACTAATTACGCGTTAAATCGCCGATTCTTTAAGTGGGTTTAATGGTATGGTTTCAAAACGAGAATTTAAGTGACAATTTGATGTTTAGAAATTGATTAGAGGTTCGAATCACATTTGGAATGAAGTTAGGATGATTTTATATAGGTTTAATTGGGTTAAAAATAGGTAAAAACGCATAAATGCACGTCGCCGGAGATGGGGGTTTTTGGCCGGAAACTCGCCGGCGACATCCACCAGAAATACGGGTAAATGTGCGGGTGTTGAGGGCTGGGTAAATTTGATTTTTAAAATTTGCAAATTGGCCCTCTAGGTTTTGAGTTAAACCTCGTTAACTCGTAACACTTATACAAGTGACGTTTTATGTTTTTACTTCATTCTTGACGTTAATGGTTAATTCGAGACATTGATAGTATTTAGTTTTAATAATCCTTAAAAAAATCTCTTTTATGAAATATGGTTTATATATATACTTTGGAGATTAATATTTGTTTTTAGTAATTAATTTAGTAAACGTTAAATAATAATTCGGTCGTTATATATTAAAGATGAGAGATGACGTAAGGTTCGACATATTTATATGTATATTTTTAGTAACGAAACATTACATTTAAAAGGAGATAAATACGAATACATTACAAATAGATAATTTCGGGTTCGAGTCGGGCATTCGGGTTCCGGTTTGGGGCAGATGTCACACTCTTCACAAACAAAGCATCAAACATTAGAAGAACAGGACTATATATACTACTAAAATCGCCACTATGGGACATAATACCTCAATCCATAGCTTCTGAATTTCAAGATACCAACAATAAAGCAGAGTATGAATCACTTAACGGAGGTTTGCAATTAGCTAAACAAATGAGGATCAGACATCTTAAAGAATATGTAGATTCTCTATTAAGCACCAACCATTTTAATGTCTCATATGTTCTTAAACGTGTAAGACTAATTAAATTTCTTTAAATAGTAAAAGAGCTTGCAAGAATCTTCGATTCTTTTAATATAGCACATGTACCAAGAGAAGAGAATGCATGAGAAATTTCTCTAGAAAGTTTAGCATCAGCTTTGAAGATCTTAGAAGATTTAAAAGTACCTATTATTCATATTCTTTACCCAGCCATTGATGAGCACAAAATAATGGAGATAGAAAATTTTAAAGAATGTAAGGATCCTTCATCCTCATCAACTGCTCAAGGATCACGGATCCACCCAATCAGAAAATTCATTAAAGATGGGGAAATTCTAAATGACGAAAATCCTAATGCTTTCAGAACAAAGGTATCTTAATTTATTGTATTAAATAATTTGTTTAATAGAAAATCCCTTGTAGGTCCCTATTTAAGATGCATTGAAGAGCCTGAAATTCAAGAAGTATTGAAAGATTTCCATGAAGGAGATTATGAGAACCATACATAGGGTAGAGCTTTAATACCTAGGATCCTTAGAACAGGTTATTTTTGGCCCACAAATAAGAAGGATGATATCAATTACTCAAAGAAATGTGATGCTTGCCAAAGACAAAGCAATATCCTACATCAACCAATTGAACCACTTTATCCTATTATATCTTCATGGTCATTTATAAAATAGGGCATGGATATAGTGGGCAAGATACCAAAAGCACCAGGTGGAAAAGATTTCATGCTTGCTATGTTGGATTATTTATCTGAATTGATTGAAGTTGAATCATTTGCTCAAGTCTAAGAAAGGGGAGTTATATGCTTTTTAAAAAGAAATATTATAACTCGATTTGGTAACCCATCTGAAATGGTATGTGATAATGGATCCCATTTTATTGGGAAAACACCTACTAATTTTTGTGACAGCAAGGGCATAAAGTTGATCACTTCCACTCTACTCCATCCTCAAGCTAATGGTCAAGCATAATGTATCCAACAACATGATCATCATCAAAAATTTGAATAAAAAGCTCGGATCCAAGAAAGGAAAATGGGCTGAAGAGCTTCCTTATGTCCTCTACGATGATAGAGTAACTCCAAAGAATGCAACAGGCCAGACAACATTTTCCTTGGTATTTGGAGCTAAACCTGTTATCCCTATAGAGATGGTTTTTGCTATAGCCAAAACAAGCATCCGTGATCCTCAATGAAATGATGAATTCCTTATACATAATTTGGATACTATTGATGAACTCAAAGAAGCAGCAAAATTCAGGATGGCTGCTTATCAACAAAGAGTGCCTGGGGCATTCAAAAAAAAATATCATAATCAAAAGATTTTAAATAGTAGATTTTGTACTAAGGAAAGCCTTTCAAAATACCACCAACCCAGTAGATGGGAAATAAGCTCCAAAATGTCAAGGACCCTATTTGATTGAATCAGAAGCGAGGAAGGGGCATACTGTTTGCTTACAATGGAAATAGTTCCACTACCAAGGGCTTGGAATGCTATGTACCTCAAATAATATTTTTGTGATCAGGATAAAGTATCCTTGCAGGATCAATGATCCTATATTTGGTAACATCTTATCTTATTTCTTATTTATTTTTTACCTTCTCTTAAACAAGAATGTTAATTTATTTAACATCTACATTCATCAAGTTTTAAGTTTTGCAGAATACACAAACGTGAAAGTTAAAGAGGTTAGCCACCTCTCTCCCACGCTTGAGGAATTTTATACCTCCTAAGGTTTAAAAGTTTTTCACCTTTACTCCGAATTGAGTTTAGACACCCTGCCAGGTGCGCACGATATCCATGTATGGTTCAAGGTGGTGGGACCATTCCACGCTTAGTGGCTGAAAATTTCGTTGTTGTTGGCTATATGTAGGATCCTTAATTTTTATGGTAGACGTACCATACCAACGTTTGAAGGTTTTTAACTTTTTCATACTAACTAAGGTTTTGGCATTTTCATGTCACTTGAATTTGGGTTATCTCCAAGAGCGACGAGATCCTAGTATTATACATCCGTTCTAAGGATTTTAGTATTTTCATACTAAACTAAGGCTAAACTAAGTTTTGTCATTTTCATGTCACTAAAAGTTTGGGCTTGTCCCTAATCTTATTCGGGCTTGTCTCTAGTGGTCTCTGGGCTCGTCCCCAGTATTCTATGGGCTTGTCCCCTGTTTTTTTGACTAAGTCACAAGCTACACTCGTAGATCCAACTATCTTTAAGGATACAAGATCCTTCAATTCACAACTTTATATTTGATTTCGCTGTCCTACGTGAATAGTTTAAGCAACCTAATCCTAACTAGGATTTTCTAGTAAGACTTCTATTCTATTTACCTTTTCAAGATCTTATTTTTAAAAGGATTCCAAAGTACTATATACAAGTAATTTGTTATATAAACAACATTCTATATAAATAACATAACAAACATATTTTTTGCAACATGTAGCCAAAAGATTAAGTTCTTGTATTAGTACAACCAAAAGGTAACCAGGGTTTCATAAGCAAAATCGTGGTCCATCCACCCGTGCTATAATTATTTGTTTGGGTTAATACTAATAGGAGGGAAAAAGTAAAGAAGTATACCAAAGGCTTCATCCCTACAAACTAAGGATCCATCCACCATTGCTACCCTTCATATTGTATAAAGGATCAGGGATCCTTAATCCTAAAATCTATTGTTCAGTGATTACAACCAAATCAAAAGATTAACAAAAGTTTAACATTAAAAGTGGGCTCAGAATTTCATCACGTCTTCATCGCCCACTACAACCTTCTCGCCCGCTTCGACTTCCACATGTTTGCCCTTTCTCGTCCATGCTTTATCCTCCCTCTCTGCTACCAGCTCCTTAGTATCATCATCATCGCCCAAGCTCGCCGGAGTTTGCTCCCATTCAGCTACATCCTAGGCAGACTTTACAGAGGATTTAGGAGCGCCTACCAAACAAACAAACAGATAAGCACTTATGTTACTAATTTATCTTACTTATCTATTAATCACTTACGTTAAATTTTGAAGGAGGAGGTGAAAGAGGCTTCTTCAACAGTATCCTGGATTCTAGCTTTAAAGCTGCAAATGCCTGGATCTAAATATAGAAAAGCTTCGGCCCTTGTGCCTGTAAAATTAGTCGCTGTAAAACAAAAAATCAACAGATTAGCAGAAACATCAAAATAAAGTTCAAGAAAGCGTGAGGATCCTCCATCCTACCCTTCAAACGCATCTAACTGGTAGAGTTTGTCAATCAGGGATTGAGTTTCTTTTGACAAAAAAAAGAGCTGATTCTTCAAGCTAGAATCGTTCTGGGTAGTTTTCACGACTGGAGTGAGTTGATGAGGTTTGGATTTGAAAACAAAGAGGCTATATCCATGAGTAACTAGGGTATAGAGATATGATAGCTCTACAACACTAAAAGTCAGGTTCTCCTTCAAGATAATCTCCTCGATCGTGAATAGAGTTTTCCATTTCATGGGCATGGACTAAATGTAACTCATAGTTGTCAAGATAAAAGAAATCGTAAGTTGTTTAAGGGAAAAGGTATGATTAACCTAACTGGAAAGGCATGGCAAGAAAGCAGATCCATTCATTCTAAATCGAATCACATGAAGCAGAAGGATCGCAAGGACGAAAAAACAGTGTTCGACGAAAATGGAGAAGAAAGGTTTTATATTTCTGGATATGTGAACAGGAAAAATTTCTTTCAACGGACCTTTTAAAAGGTTTTGGGATTGTAAAAGTTCATTGAAAACTATCGGGTTGGAACTGGAAAAAGCTTGAACGTGTTTCTTACACATGGTTTTAGCAAAATAACAGAGAAACAAAGAAAGAGAGATTGAGGAAGAAGAAACGTTACCTAAATTATCTGCTGATAATGAACAATCAAAGGGGGGCTTGATCTTTTAAAGCAAATAAGAAGAAGACATCGAGGATAACGAGTGGTTATCATTGCAATCACATCAATCTCTCTTGAGAATAACGGCAAGTTTTAAATACGTGTGCAATATGACAGCTGCTCAACACTCACAACCGTCATATTAGAGGCAATTGTTAGGGACCAGATTTTAAACATCGTGGATAAAGTATCCTGGACACGCTAGATCAAGTATCCTTAGCGTTCAAAAGATTAAGGATCCTTGATGCTTATAATTGTTGATTAACTAACTTTGATCTCCGCTTGTTTTATGTTTATTAATGCAGGTAATGGCTAGATGACCAAGTCCACAACAAATATAAAACAAAGGAGCTACGAAATCAGCTAGAAACGTGGTCAACACTCTCCAACGACTCCAGCTTAAAAATAGGAGATGACTTTATTTCTTTTATACTATATAAATGAGGCTAAGGCTAAGCTATCACACACAACACTCACTCTGATCTTTCGACTACCTGCTATTCGACACACACTATTGTATTAAGCTGTCATAGTTCTTAAGTTGTACTTCATTTTCATATCTTTAATAAATTGATGATAGACGATTATCATCACCAGAGGTTTTTATGCCGGCGATCATCTATTGATCAAGGGTTTTTCCTCATATAAATCTATTTGTTTATCTTATATTTTAGTACCATAATCGCCAAAAGCAAAAAAGCACTCAATCTCACATTTACTAATTTGGTTTTATCTTTTTTCGACCAAAACAAATCATCAGCTTGTGAATTTCAAGCGACTAACAATGAAGCAGAGTATGAAGCACTTATCGCATATTTGCAATTAGGTAAACAAACGAAGATCAAGCATCTTAAAGTATATTCAAATCCTCAATTAATCACCAACCATTTTAATGGATTGTATATTGTTGAAGTTGAAAAACTAAGCAAATATCTTAGAGATAGTAAAAGATCTTGCAGCAATCTTCGATTATTTTAGTATAAAAAAGTACCAAGAGAAGAAAATGCCAGGTCAGATGCCCTATCAAACTTATCATCAGCCTTGAAGAACCTAGAAGATTTAAAGATACTCATTATTTATATTCTTTACCCAGCCATTGATGAACACAAAATAATGGATCCACCCAATTAGAAAATTTATTAAAGATGGGGAAATTCCAACAGAAGAAAATCCTAAAGCTATCAGAAAAAAGGTATCACATTTTATTATATTAGATAATTTGTTATACAGAAAATCCCTTGCATGTCTCTATTTAAGATCCATTAATGAGCCTAAAATTCAAGAAGTTTTAAAGGATTTCCATACAGGAGATTGTGGGAATCATACAGGGGACAAAGGTTTTTTTCTAATATCCTTAGAATAGGTTATTTTTGGTCCACAATGAAGAATGATTCAATCAATTACAAAAGGAAATGTGATGCTTGTCAAAGACCCAACAATATGCTACATCTACTAGCTAAACCACTATATCCTATTATTTCTTCATGGCCATTTATGAAATGGGGAATGAATATAGTGGGCAAGTTACCAAAAGCACCAGAAGGAAAATCTTCATAGTTGCCATGATTGATTATTTCTCTAAATGGATTGAAGCTGAATCATTTGCTCAAGTCAAAGAAAGGGAAATTATATCCTTTATAAAAAAAATATTAAAAGTAGAACTGGTATCCCATGTGAAATTGGATGTGATAATGGATCCCAGATTATTAGAAAAAGAAGTACTAATTTTTGTGACAGTTGGGGCATAAAGATGATCACTTCCACTCCAGTCCATCCTCATGCTAATGGTCAAGCATAATCCAACAACAAGATCATCAGCAACAAGTTAAAGAAAATGATAGGATCCAAGAAAGGTAAATGGGCTGAAGAGCTACCTTTTGTCCTCTGGGCTGATAGAACAACTGCAAAGAATGTAACAGGCCCGACACCATTTTCCTTGGTAGTTGGAGCTAACGCATCCATGAACCTCGATCAAATGATGAAACCCTTATCTAGTATTTGGATACTATTGATGAACTCAAAGAGTCAGCAAAAATCAGGATGGCTCCTTATCAACAAAGAGTGGCTGGGCCACACAATAAAAATATCAGCATTAGAAGATTTTAAGAAGGAGATTTGATACTAAGAAAAGTCTTTCAAAATACCACCAATCCAAGAGATGGAAATTTAGCTCCAAAAAGAGAAGGACCTTATTTGATTGAATCAAAAGCTGGAAATGGGGCATATCATTTTCTTACAATGGAAGGAGTTCCACTACCAAGATCTTAGAATGTTGTCATCTCAAAAAAAATTTATGTAAACAGGATAGAGGATCCTCGATGGATCCTGGATCCAATATTTGGTATCATCTTATCCTGTTACTTATTTATTTTATCTTACATTCTCTTTAAACAAAGATGTTATTATACTTAACATTTTCATTCATCAAGTTTTAAATTTTGTATAAATTGCTTATGTGATAGATAAAAAGGTTGGCCACCTCTCTCCCAGGTTTGAGGTATTTTATTCCTCCTAAGGTTTAAAAGGTTTTCACCTTATGGGTTTAGACACCCCGCCAGTTGCGCACGATAACCAAGTATGGTTCAAGGTGGCCGGACCAGTGAAATGCTTAGTGGCTGACAATTTCGTTCATGTTGGCTTTATCTAGGATCCTTAAGTTTTATGGTAGACGTACCACATCATCTTTCTAAGGTTTTTGGCATTTTCATCCTAACTAAGATTGTGGCATTTTCATGTTACTTATATTTGGGTTATCTCCAGGAGGGACCGAATCCCTAGTATTATACATCAATTCATGTCACTAAAACTTTGGGCTTGTCCCCAGGGTTTTAGTATTTTCATGCTAAACTAAGTTTTCGACATGTTCATGTCACTAAAACTTCGGGCTTGTCCCTAGTATTGCTTGGGCTTGTCCCTAGTAGTCTTTGGGTCGTTCCTAGTTTATTTGGCTAAGTCCCAAGTTATGCTCACATGTTTATACTAACGTTTAAAAAATTCAACTATCTTTAAGGATCTAGGATTCTAGAATTCAGAACATCACATTTGATCTCCCTATCTCATGCAAACAGCCTAAGAAACCTATTCCTAACTAAGATTTGGTATAACTTTTGTTCACCAAAACTCTTTCTATTCTATCCGAACCATTGTTTCAAAGAAATTATGAAACCTCATCCAAACCTAATTTGTTATATAAACAATATTTTTGTGCGAGATATAGCCTAGAAATTAAAGTCATATTTTAATAATTCCAAAAGATATAGCCCGGGTTAAGATTATACGTTTATTAGTTTTAGCATGCAGGAAAACAAAGAGAAGGATACCAGAGGCTTTATCCCCACAAACAGATGATCCATCAACCTTTTCTACCCTACATATTTTCTGAAGGATCATGGATCCAAATCGAAAAGCTTTACATAAAAAAGTGGGCTCATACTTTCTTAATGTCTTCATCGTCAACTTCAGCTTCACCGCATGCTTCAACCTCCACCTCTTTGCCCTTGATCGTCCCTACCTTGTCCTCTATCTCTGCCACCAGCTCCTCAGCCTCATCATCCTTGCCTAGGTCCATCAGAGTCTACTCCCATTTGGCCACATACGAGGTAGATTTGTCAACGATCACCAACTTCCTTAGCCATCTTGATCTTAGCCTAAAGGACTGACTTTACAGCCCAAATCTTGGCCTGATGAGTACCAACCTAAACCTCCTCCTGTAGTCGGTTGTCTGCAACATGAGCCTCCTCTCTTAGACGACCTTTAGCATCCTCGAGCTCCTTTTCGAGACTTCTCTTCTCCTTGATAAACAAGGTCAGGGCCTTTTCCTTAGCAGCAAGAGTGGACCTAAGCTCAATAAGGCTGGCAAAAACTCCTTGACATCCTTATCATCATAACTCTTCAACGAAGACAGGCTCTGCACAAAGTAAATGGTAAAAAAATCATGATCAAGGATCCTCAGCCACATATATGCAAGATAAAGGATCCTTAATTACCTCATAAATGGTCTCTTGAAGATGCTTCTCTTTGCTGGCAAAATCATCTTTAGGCTCGGAAGATTTCTCTCTCTTATGGGCAACAGACTTACAATGCGTTGTGATAGGCTTGGGGCCACGTGACTAGCAGGAGTTTCTTTTTTATGGTTTTTGACGAAAGGACACTGTCGACATCATCAAGAACAAGCCGGGCAGACTTCATAGAAGATTTAGGAGAACCTACTAAGTCAGCAAACAAATAAGATTCATCTAACTAATATACTTTACTTATCTTTAATTACTTACTTGAAATTGTGAAGGACGAGGTAAAAGAGGATTCTTCAACAGGATCCTGTATTCTGGCTTTGAAATTTCGAATGCTTGGATCCAAGCCCATAAAAGCTTCAGCCCTTGTATATGTTTTTGGAAGTTCAGCAAGTCGCGCAAAGTTAGTCACTACAAAACAAAAATCAACTTATTAGTAAAAAACTTCAAATTAAAGTTCAAGAAAGCTTAAGGATCCTACATCCTCACATTCAAAACCTATTTTATGGGTAGGATCTTTCCTTCATAAATCGAATCCCTTTTTACAGAGAAGAATTGATTCTTCCAACTAGAATCATTCTAGGTAGTTATTAAGACAGTGATCAGTGATGGGTTGATGAGGCTTGGATTTGAGAACGACGCAGCTAGATCCAAGAGTAACCAAGAAATAGAGGTATGATAGTTATGCAACACTAAAAGCCAAATTCTCCTTCAAAATGATCTCCTCGATCATGAATAAGGTTCCTCATATCATGGCAATGGCCTAAATGTAACTTATACCCGTCAAAACGAAGAAATATGGGGTCTTTTAAGGAAAGGGATAGATATACCCTAATTGATATGGTAAAGCGGGAAAGAAGATCCATTCTTTTGATACTGAATCCCTTAAAACATAAGGATCCAAAGAGAGAAAAATAGTTTTAGAGGGGAAATCGAGAAACAAGACTTCAAACATAAGGATTTGTGAATTTTATGATTTCTTTCAGCGGCTCTTTTAGAATATTTTGGGACTGAAGAGAATCATTGATAGTCACTGGATCAGAGCTAGAATAAGTTGTTTTTTTTGTTCTTACTCATATCGTCGAGAAATCACAAAGAAGAAGAAAAAGAAAATAAAATCAAAAGAGAGAATCAGTACCTGGATGTTTTCACCTGATAAAGAAGATTGAAGATGTTTGATCTTTAAAAAAAGAAAATAAAAATACGTTATCGGGGCAATGAAATGGTTAATTACATCCGTGCGTCAATCACATTCGACAATAATGGCGAATTTGAAATTCGAATGCAATATGACAACTGTTCAACACTCACAACCGTCATATTGGGGGGCAATTGTTTGGGCATAAATTTTAGCAATCACGGATATAGTCATGCACACACTGGATCAAGTATCCTTAGCGTTCGAAGAATTAAGAATCCTTGATGCTTATTACTGTCGATTAACTAACATTTGATATCCGCTTGTTTTAAGTGTCACACCCTCAAAATCCACAAACCAGGATCTCAGTCATCAGTTATGTGATACCCGACAAATTCAGGTTAACCTCGTTAGTCAAACTATGTTAATCACGTTAACACAATTATACTTTTCATTTAATTTGGTGAATTAAATGTACAAACTGTTACACAAACGTACACACGAAACGATCACACAAGTTAATACCCGGGCGTTGGTGAATTTAATTGATACAAATACAATAAATATATATATCCTAAGTAACATGTGTGCTTAATTGTTGAACTTTCGAGTATTTACGTATTTTACTGGTTTTAACCTTTTATGAAATTCAGTAAATTTTAGAAGACGGGAAAAGTACGTTAAGAAAGAGCTTCATTGTGTTTACAAACCATAACAAAACGTAGCCCATGGATCATCCATGTTATCCATGGATGGCCCAAGGCCCAACTTAACCTAAACCTAACTTAATCATTTAACAAAAATTAAAACCCAATCCTAAAAATCTCTCCTTTCAGCCGTCACCTTTTCCGGCCAGCTCCGACGTCGTCACGAGGCCTATTATATATCAAAATCTTTGTCTCGACGAGACGGTTCCAATGATAGTAAATACGTCTCCTAACTCGTAGCGATGAAAAAGTTATGGCCAGTTGAAGAGTTCGGCTGCTTGGTTCGTCCAGTGATGATGTTCGGTTGTGTTGGATCTTTGGTGGTGTTGTTGCTTGCTGATTGGAGTTGTAAACACAATACAAGTAATTTTTAATCCTAAAAATAACTATATATATTACGAAATTGGTAGATTAAAACCCTAGTTCATCCAAAATGGCCAATTGATGATTGTGTTGTGGAAATGGGTTTTTGGTTATATGTTAATTGTTGTTTTGATGATTAGATGATGAAATGGGTACACAAATTGTGGTTATGAAATTAGGGTTTGTTAGGAAGTCATAGAAACTTGATGTTGCATGCTTGATTTTGATGAAATACGATTGATTATGTGTTTAGATGATGAATTGGATGAAGATTGACTAACTGGTTTTGAAATTGTATGATCATTTTACCATATTACTTAAAATAGTAACTTTTTCTCATGAACTTGTATGAAATTGCTTGTTGTTAATGCCTAAGAATGGTTTTTAGATCACTAGCACGTTATTATAATGTATTAGACCAATTTTGGGTATTCGAACGTACGAATCCGACTTGGTTTTGAAAGACTTGTTAAATGTAGAAACTTTTTGTCATGGAAATTTACTAGAATGCATGTTTAGTGATTTTGGACATACAAATATGATTGGGTTTGCATATGAATGCTTGTAGGCATGTGGTGGTTGGTAAACATGTGGTGATCAAGAAATGACATCCGTAGGTACTAGTTGGTTAGTAGACCGGTTGCTTGAAATTGTTTTGTTTGAAGTCTAAATGGTGTGTGCTAGTAACTAGGATGCCATGATGAAAGTGTCACTATGCTAGTTGAAACAAAACATGTGAACAATATATTGTGCCTAGAAATGACCACGCATGCTAGTATGCTTTGTATTGGAAACCGTAAAATGATAGTATGCGTTATTGACTTGTGAAGCATGCTATGTTATTTGTGTAATAGTTGACATGCTTAGGGATATTGAATTATGCAAGTATACTTTAAAAGTCCGACTTTTCAATAAAGGAAACTTTTACAGAAGTAGAAACTCAACTTGTTGAATATGTGACATGTGGTGTGGTATGTGAATGTAATATGATCAAATACTTCAAATGAAACATACTTACACTTAATAAATCACCAACGGGTCGTAGATCAACTCGGGTCGACAAAAAGTCAAACTTGGTCAAACTTAGACAAAAAGTCAAACTTGGTCAAACTTGGTTAAAGAGTCAAACTATTCTAAACTCGCACAAACTGTATGACCATTTGGATCTATAGGGTACTATGAACCTACATGAACACACATTAATAGACCTACTGTTATTTAGGTTGCTGTATTATTGTGTGCTTTTAGAAACTGAATTGATGCGCAACCTAAGGTGAGTTCACTGAACCGTACTTTTACTATCTCACCCTTTTATGGGCTGAGAACACGAACGATTACTTTTACGGATTTACAAATTCTGTATGTCGCATGTCTGGATTAGAGCAACTTTTATTTTGTTCATGAAAGACCTCATGGATACCTAGTTGACCGTTAGTATTTGTGAAATAGCGGGGAAATTTTGAGTAGTACTACTGGGTTTGACAAACCCCACCCGGGCTAGTCACGCTAGCACGACAGAAGGACCTGTCGAACGGGTGTTGAATGACTTAACATACTTACTGTGCATCCTGCTGGGATGTACGAACGGGCAAAATGCACTTAATGTGTATATACGTCAGCTTCGGTCAGATACATACGCCTCTAAGGACATGTGCTGTAGACTAGCTACCTAGAATGACATACTTAATTTATATCTCTGCTTGCAACTGAACTACTTGATTTCATACTTACTTTGTGAACTCACCAACCGTCGTGTTGACACTTGTTAGCCTTTCACTTTTACAGGTCATTGAGGTTCAACGTACTTAGGACATGGCATGGAGTCACAACATTGCATTTAAAACACTTTCTTGCATTTAAAAACTATGTTTGGTTTTAATAAATATTTAAAATATGTTTCTTATGTTGGGCGCGTGTTTGCGCATTTAGTTCCATTTAATATGATTGTACATTTCGATTACGCTTCCGCAACCTTTTAAACGTTAACTCTGTATTAAATTTTCTCATTTAATGAGACACATATATTTCAAATTCATATAGTGTCGTTTGGTGTAACTAATGACTGAGATCCTGGTTTGTCACACACTTAACGGTAAAACTCCGTTAGTGGATTTTGGGGGTGTGACAGATTGGTATCAGAGCCATTGGTTATAGCGAACTAGGTTTGCATTGCATTGTATTGCATTCTAGACTATAACTGTACACTATATTAGTTGCACCGAGTGAATTAGTTACGAACTTATTATTTGTTAGTGACTTGTACACACTTAATTTCAGAAATGACATTAGTTGCACTTGTGAAAATTTATTTGTGACCCATATACACGTTATTTACACATACACACCTACACTAGCATTATATGAAGTGACCAGCTTGTATTATGTGACACTTTTGGGCAAAAAAATTTTTGTGACTTGCTCTGCTAGTGAAGCTTGAATTAGGTGTGTATCTGCTAGTTTTTGAATTGTTCACTGAAGTATGCATGAGAAATAGTTGACAATAATCTTGTTCAAAATTTATCTCGCTTTTTAGGCCAAATTTTTTTAGGGGCCTTAGCTGGGAAATGTTAACATTTCATTATAACTTGAAACTTATAAGATTCTGGAAACAAACTGGTTTCGTATGAAGCCTAAACAATTCAGTTTTGAATTACCTACCTCATTATGGCAACCAACCGGTAGAGACCGATGCCTAAGGTATAGAAGTACATGAACAACAGTAATGGATTTTTGTCCAGAAACTCACTCATATAGAGGTCTTGACTTGTTAGTTATGTGACCTACTATGTGCTACTACACGACACTTATTATATGACACATTCGTATGCTGTAACATGTTACTTAATATGAGACATATTAGTAGTTGTAACATGTCACTTATTGTGTGATCCACTACATGTTATCTACTTGATTTGATATTACCACTACTTATACACATCGTACACTCAGATTGTGCTTAAACTAGTAGTCTTACACTTAGTATGAACTTACATCATACTTGATACAGGAGACCTATTGATACATTACACTGATAGTCTGTTAGTGTCCTATACATCTAGTATAGTTGTCTCCTACTTATAAGATTATCATACACTTATACACATTCAATACTTGACATGGGATAGCAATATCATATGGATAAATGTAAATCGAAGAACATAATAAACATAAGATCAATGTACCCGATGGGAGACAAACTGGGTGATTGTGTAAGGTAAATTGACGATTACGGGTGCGCAACGTAATGGTGAATTTACAGGTACATGATGATCCTGGCAAAATCTACCATGTGGGTGATACCCAAAAAGAAACACAAAACTGAATAACCATTCAATACAAATTCATCTGAAACAAACATTCAACTCTAAATAACGCACTGGTATTAAGTCTATCTTTGACTGAACCCATAAAACCCATCTATGGATGATAGACGGATACAATACAGCCTTTGATGGCATATCATAAGTTTAACTTTAAACTACATACACTTTACGATTATACAACTAAATCACAGATAATTAAAATCTTTCCTTGACGACACACAAATAAGAACAAAGACCTATGTTGACAAACCTAATAATTTTTAACTACTACTATATTTGACCCCTAATGATGATGATTCATTCTGCATATAAACAATCTGAATCCTCCAGTTAAAACATTCACCTTACTTAAGTCACAAAATTATAAATTCCAGTCTGTGTACTCTAACCTTCTAGCACACCAGTAATATCTTAACATCGTTGTTTCTGCAAATGATTGTTGAACAAACTCTATAATTGTTAGGATTCCATGGAGGAGCCTTATAAAGCTAACAACATATTCGAAAATAACCTCCTGTTGATATGACGAACCAACTACGTAATATTTCCCATTCAAAATCACTTCTTGTGAAGTAAATCTGTATCACTTAAACCTTCATGTGAATACCTCGTAACATACCAGGCTCGTTCTAAAAGAACTTCATGTTAGGGCTTATTTCTGTTTAAGATTTACTTTGTACTTTGTTTATACATTTTGTATAGTTTAGGGTTAATTTTGTATTTTCCCTAATGTATTGTTGCATAAAGCATGTAGTAAGAGAATGTTAGTGAGAGAGTCCAGATCACAATTACACGTTAGAGAGAGAGTTAACTGTGTGTGATTTACATTCTCCTGCACATTTTGTACTGCAATTTTGCTTTGATCATCAATACAAGTGAATTATTAGTAATGAATTGTGTTGCTGATTGAACTGTTTGTTTTGTGTACTTGAATCATTCTGATCATTGAGCGATATCGATCCAATTGAACCTATCAATTGGTATCAGAGCTGTTGGTATTGTGTTCTTCGCTATTCATCAAGCAAAAACACATCAATATTGCTCAAAATCATGATCTGAATGATCTGTTGCTGTTTTTAGTTGTGATTCATCATCGAAATCACTTCTAATTCACAACAATTGTGCAAATTCCATCAGATTATCATCAGATCTGGGGAATTAAGAAGAAAGAAAAATTTACTGTTCGATCAAAATTTTTCTCAAATTCATCAAAATTTTTCTCAAATTCATCAAAATTTGATCTTGTTTGGGATTGATTGAGATTAGAGATTGTTAATCGATGTATTTCGGTGCTTGTGTGTGATTTTTGAAGGAATTGGACAAGTTTTTGTTAAACACAGAAAAATTCGTTTGACGAAGATGATGAACAGGATGAACTGGTTGAAGATTAACTAGCCGGGTGATAAAAATTGACTTAGACAAAATTTTTGGACTTAGATTTGTGAACGATTAGGTCCTGTGCAGCCGTGTGAAGGCAATTTTGTCTAGACGGGTAAAGAATTTGCGAAGAAAAAGGTTGTAGTGTTCAGCCGGATCAAGAACTTTTGTGCCGGGTGATAAACTGTTCAGCCTGGTGAGAGACATTTCAGCCGGGTGATTCTTTTACTGTTTAGCCGGGTAACAACTTTTCTGCCGTGTGATCATCTACTGTTCAGCCGGGTCAACTTTTTCTGCCGTGTCAAGTTCCAAGCCGTGTCAAGTTTGTAGCTGTGTCAAGTTTTTTTTCTGTTCAGCCGGGTGACTGTTTAGCCGGGTGAAGAACATTCTCAGCCGTGTGAAGAAGAAAAGCTACTGTTCAGCCGGGTGAAGAAGAAATTTTCACTGTTCAGCAGTGTGACTCAATTTCAGTTGTTTCAAACCTTGTTATCTTATCTTGTCTTTATTTACTTGCTTTTAGTTTAAATTTTAATTGTTTTCTTTTCAAAAATCATTAAAAACACAAAAATATTTTTTTTAAATTGTTAAAATGGCACCTAATGATGATTCTGATAACCGTGTTCCTAGATTGATTAATCGTGCAGATTTCAAGAACTGGACAATCAGATTGAAGCATCATCTATGCTCTATTGAGAATGATCTTTGGAAGTCAATTGATAAAGGTCCTCACATTCCTACTTAGACTGCTCCTGATAGTGCGAGTACCTACACCAAAGACTCTACTGAACCTCATCCAGAAGATAATCTATCAGCTGAAGACTTATGAAAGGTCAAGAATGACAGTAAGGCTTACTCTTTGATGTGTAAGGGACTGCCACTTCAAGTGTTGTCGAGATTGGATGCCTATCAAACTGGCTACACACTGTTCAAAGCATTGAAATCAATCTGTGAAGGAGGAGAACAATTGAGAAGTCTCAAGAAGCAGAAATTAAAGAGACAATTGGAGTTATTTGAACATATTGCTGGAGAATCTGTGCACCAGATGATGAATAGATTTGTTCATCTGACTACTGAAATGACAAATGTTGGTGCAAAGACAGATCTTCAAGATTTGAATGACAGATTGTTGTGTGCTCTTCCATCTTCATGGAAACAGACTGTGACTTTACTGAAGCATACTGAAAAGTTTCCAATGGACTTAGATCTGCTCATTGCAAAGATAGAGGAAGTAGAGATTGATGAAAGTTCGAGAAATACTGACAGATCAGGTTCACATGCTCAGTACAAGTTTGTTGTGAATCCTGCTAACACAGTGGAGAATGCTTTTCTTGCACAAGATGCTGCAAAAACTGATGAAGATGGTGATTTATTTGTTGGTGCAAGCTTTTATACTGATTCGTCATACATTCCAAACTCACCAACTTATTCTCAACCTCAATCTCCACCAAGAGCTCAAGTTCAAAGTCAGAATGTGAAAACTCAATCAGAAAGCCAAAGTTCTACTGTTCAAGCAAAAGTAAAAGATGTGATGAACATCTTGTTACAAGATGACGAGACCAAAACTGCATTTACTGCTTTCATGGCAAGTTTTCAAGCTTATCAAGGAAGTCATCTGACTCAAATGGACGTCGTACTTCAAGACTTATTTGAAATGAATCCTGATGACGTTGAGGAAATGGACTTAAATTGGCAAATGGTGATGGTTGCATATCGAACTCAGAAACATGGATATGTTAACCGAAGCTACAAGCCACATGCAAACAAGACAGTTGGTTTTGACAAATCAAAGGCCAGATGTTTCAACTGTAACTGCTATGGTCAATTTTCAAGGGAATGCAAGGCTCCTAAGAATCAGAACTATAACGATCAAGCCAGTTCAAGTGGACAGAATCAAGGTCATGGTCAAAGCTCGCAACAGTGTTCAAGCTATCAACATAGGAATCAACGTTTCATGCAGAAACCATATCAAAGTCTTCCAATGCCAAAACTGGAAGATGAAGGCAAGAAGCCAGAAGATCAGACCAAAGCACTGGTGGTTAGTGTAAAGGATGGATATGACTGGAGTGCTTATGCGGAACAGTTTACATCTGATCTCACTTTAAGTTTGGCGTTAGTTTGTGAAATTGAGGAAGATTGGTCTGAAGAAGGGGATGGTAAAGTGACTGATACTTTCAGTGAAGATTCTAAAGAGTATGATTGGAGTGCAAAGGCAGATCCTGTTGAAGAATCTGAACCAGAAATTGCGCTGATGGCTACATCCAATGAGTCTTCATCATCTGCTGAACAACCTAAGGTTAGTACTGAATTACCCCCTAACTATGTTCCTTTGTCTGATGATGTTAGAGGTAGGTTATGTTCTGAACAATGCATTCAACAAGTAGAACATTATCGTACTCATTCTTTTAAAATTGGTGACAAATTAAGCAAACATGAAAAAAATTCATGAACAACTTAAAATTGATCACAAAATTTCTGATGAGAAGATATTGTCACTTAAAGAATCATGGAACAAAACCTTAAAGGATTTGGAACTAGTAACAAAACAACTTGAAGAAATGACAAAGAATTTTGAACAAGAAAAAGTTGCTCATGTTGTCACACAAGTTGAATTAACAAAGGTTAAAAGCTGTAAAACAATGGTGAGACAACTTATGAGTGAAAGAGGAAATAAAAACAAACTAGGATTGGGTTTCACTCATGAACCAATGCCTAAATCAATCACACAAACTTTACCTGAAAACTTCAATGAATTTGATCATTCACCTGAAAATGAACGAAAATTCAAAGAAATTCAAAGAAGTAAATCCGAATCCGAAGGATCTGAAGTGTTGATTGAAAGTTTGAAAGAAGATGATGCTGTGACGACTGAAGCTGATGATGAAGCTAGCAAAAAATCTGAGCCTGTTCTGATTCAACTTGTTGAATATCCTGAACTGAATCCCAAGCCAGCAGAAAAGGTAAAGGATGAAGCTGAATTTTCAGGATACAATGATCCTGAATACATCAAGTGGAAGAATGAACAGAAAGCGAAAGTTGCTGATCAACTGATCAAGAAGAAGGAAGTGAAACAGGCTGAAGTTTCAAAAGGAAAGGTGCAGAAATCGAAATTAACAGTTAATCAATCTGAAACAAAACAGTCAAAAGGTAAAAGTGTCATAAAATCGAATGACAATACCAAAGCTCAAACTTTAAATACTGTCAAACCTGTAAAACGAAAAGTGTCAAAAGGTAAAACAATTAAGTTTGTATCTGCAGGAACTTTCGATATGAGCGGATCTTATGGTAACCAAATCAATTCTTCAATCAAATCTAACTCTGGTCTGAAAACAGGTTCAGGTCCTAAGTCTTCCGATGTCAATGATAAAAGAATTGAACCAAAGAAGGTAACCAAACAAGATGGTTTAAAATCGAATCAAGTTCCCAAGCAAGCAAAATCACAATCAAAATCTCCACAAAAGAATCAAGTTAATCTAAAACCGAACAAAACTGATAATGAATCACGAGTGGGTTCAACATCAAAAGTTAACAAACGGCTCTTTAGGATTAGCAAGAAACAATGTGAGATTTGTGATCGTTATAATCATGTTACTGCTGAATGTTTCTTTAACAGGTACTGCAGTTACTGTGACAAAAGAAATCATTCTTCAGAGGAATGTTTTTATAACAAATTCTGTGATATTTGTGAAAGAAGAAATCATGACACAAAAGATTGTTTCTTTCGGAAAAACTCATCAAGAGAAATGACTATGTTTCCAAATTTTCAAAGAAATCAATCTTTTGGTTTTCAAAAATTTAACCAAAGTCATTCTCCTGATTTGAGAACTTTCAAACGAAACAATTCTGATTTTAATGATTTTTCATCAAGAAATGTGCAGGTTAACAGTTTTAAGCCGAGAGCTTTGATGGTGAGAAATCAGAAATTTGAAAATAACCTTGATCCTAAGTTAGAGGAAAGGTTCATTGCTTTAAGAAGAAAGCAAACAAATCAAGCCATTGGGCGAAACAGTTTTCAACCAAATCTCTCGAATGAAACAAATTTTCAAAATCTTCATTATCAACAAGTTACTGTTACAGATAGATTCGGAAAACCCAAGACCATGTGGGCCTGGGTTGACCAAACTAACTAGGTAATTGTTGAAATGCAGGTACGCCCTCGAAGACCTATCAACTCATGGTTTGTTGATAGTGGGTGTAGCCGGCATATGACAGGCAACCATGCCTTGCTTCAAGATTTTAAGCTAAAGAATGGTACACATGTTGCATTTGGAGGAGATGCGGGTGGTAAAATTACTGGAGAAGGAACCGTATCCAATGGGGTCATTAGCTTTGATAAAGTCAACTACTATGCACAGTTGAACTTTAATTTGCTAAGTGTATCTCAAATTTGTGACAAATCTTATTCAACTTTATTTGATGATTCTTTTTGTTATATACTCAAACCAGGTTTCAAGATTGACAATGAATGGGTGGTGGTTAAAGCTCCAAAAGATCATGATGTATACAAGCTGGATATGTCACAGATTGATGCTGAAACCGAAACCACATGTCTCATTGCGCATGCTTCAAATGATGAGAGTCAGCTTTGGCATAGACGGCTGGGCCATTCAAACTTCAGAAACATGAATCGATTGGTGACTGGAAATCACGCTGTGGGAATACCATCAAAGAAGTTCTCTACAACTGATCTCTGTCCAGCATGTTTGAAAGGAAAACAGCACCGAATGTCTTTTAAGTCCAAGCAAGAACACTCTATTTCAAAACCCTTACAGATGCTACACATGGATCTATTCGGACCAACAAATTTCCAAAGCATCGGAAAGAAGTCTTATTGTTTTGTCATCATTGATGATTTTACTAGATTTTCTTTGGTTTATTTCTTGCATGTTAAATCTGAAACTGCTGAGTTGTTAAAAGAATTTATTATCAAAGTTGAAAATCAGTTGGATTGTAAAGTAAAAATCTTGAGAAGTGATAATGGAACCGAGTTTAAAAACTCTAATGTTGATTTGTTTTGTGCAGAAAAAGGAATTGCGCGCCAATTTAGTGCTCCAAGAACTCCACAACAGAACGGAGTTGCAGAACGGAAAAATCGGACACTGATTGAAGCAGCAAGATCCATGCTCGCAGATGCCAAAATCCCTATCACATTCTGGGACGAAGCTATTGCTACTGCGTGTTTTGTACAAAACAGGACATTATTGGTTTAGGATAAACATAAACGCCTTATGAGTTACTTTTTGGAAGAAAACCGAATATTTCATACTTGAAAGCATTTGGTTGTCCTGTATCGATTCTAAATTTGAATGATCATCTCGGAAAATTTGAATCAAAATCTGACGATGGATTTTTTCTTGGTTACTCGTCTGTTTCAAAAGCTTATCCGGTTTTTAATAGCAAAACAAACATTGTTATTGAAACTATTAACGTAAAGTTTTTAGAAAATTCATTTCCATCAGTGGCTCATGGTCCCGAATGGTTATTTGATTTAGATTCGTTATCAAAATCTTTCAATTCTAACTTGTTTGATTTTTCAGGAAAATCAAGAAAAGAATCAGGGCTTGGGATGTTTTAGTGATGATTCTGATAATGACGATGATGGTAATCTAAATTCTAAGTATCTGTTCATGTCATTTCATAATCCTGATAATGGCGTATCCAATCAAGCTCCGGGTCCATCTGGTTCTCAAGAAGATCAAGAATCTAACATTCTTGGTGATGATGTGAATCCGCAAAATTCTCCTAATGATGGTGGATCTGTTCAGAATCAACCATCATCAGATTCGAATGTTGAAGTTATTTCAGAATCATTTGACTACTTCATCAATTCACCAGAACAAGTTCCTAATTTCACTCCGCATGTGTCTACAATTCTGCAGGATTTACCGAATCTGAATCAGTCTAATCTGGAGACGCAAGTTCAAGGTGATTCAATTCCAACTCATCGAGTACACATGAATCATCCTTTATCTCAGATTATAGGACCTTTGAATCAGAGAACCATGAGAAGTCAGACTGAACATGCAAACGTTTGTCTTTATTCATGTTTTCTTTCTCAAGTGGTACCGAAGAACATTTCAGAAGCCTTACAAGATAACAGTTGGATTGAAGCCATGCAAGAGGAATTACTTCAATTTTGCAAACAAGAGGTTTGGAAATTAGTGGACTTACCTGAAGGAGAAAATGCGATTGGTACAAGATGGTTGTACAAAAACAAGCCAGATGAACGTGGCATTGTGGTCAGAAATAAAGCCAGACTTATTGCATAAGGTTACACTCAAGAAGAAGGTATTGACTATGAAGAAGTGTTTGCTCCGGTCGCTCGACTTGAAGCTATTCGCGTTTTTCTAGCGTATGTCTCTTTCATGAAGTTCAAAGTGTTTCAAATGGA
Organism: Tagetes erecta; assembly: GCA_030867185.1. NCBI lineage: Eukaryota > Viridiplantae > Streptophyta > Magnoliopsida > Asterales > Asteraceae > Tagetes > Tagetes erecta. The sequence goes on from CM061488.1 coordinate 57,793,837, forward strand.
CGTTAAAGGCGCTTTTCTGTATGGACCAATTACCGATGATGTGTACGTCAGACAACATCCAGGTTTTGAAGATCCTGAGTATCCACATCATGTATACAAATTGAGCAAAGCTTTGTATGGTCTACATCAAGCTCCAAGGATTTGGTACGAGGCGTTATCTAAACATTTGCTAGAACATGGGTTTACGAGAGGTCAGATTGATCCAACTTTATTTATGAAGCGGGAAAATGAAGATCTTTTATGTGTTCAAGTGTATGTGGATGATATCATCTTTGGATCAACAAGTTCGTCCATGTGCAAAGAGTTTGAAGAAATTATGAAATCAAGATTTCAGATGAGTTCGATGGGGGAGATTAATTTCTTTCTCGGATTGCAAGTAAAACAGTCAGCAGACGGAATTTTTATCAACCAATCAAAGTTTGTTGAAAAGTTGCTGAAAAAGTTCAAGATGCAAGATTGTCAGACTATTCGAACGCCATCTAATGTGAATTGCAAGATACATCCAGATCCAAAAGGCAAATCCGTTGATCAAACACTGTACAGATCGATGATTGGTTCGCTGATGTATCTTACTGCATCAAGACCAGACATTATGTATGCTGTATGTGTGTGTGCAAGATATCAGTCTGATCCAAAAGAGTCGCACCTGGTTGCTGTTAAACGTATTTTCAGATACCTTCAAGGGAAACCGAATCTTGGGTTATGGTATCCTTATGAAGGCAATTTTGAATTATATAGTTATTCTGATAGTGACTTTGGTGGGTGTGCTCTTGACAGGAAATCGACTACGGGTGGATGTCAATTTCTGGGTCCTAGACTTGTTTCTTGGCAATGCAAAAAGCAGACCAACGTTTCTGTATCCACAGCTGAAGCAGAGTATATCGCTGCATCTGCAGGATGTTCTCAAGTTTTGTGGCTACAAAACCAATTGCTTGACTACGGGTTTAATTTTCTCAAAACTCCTATTTACATAGACAATACTGCTGTCATGTTCATTACTGCTAATCCTGTTCAACACTCAAAAACCAAACATATCGAAATTCAATATCACTTTCTCAGAGACAACTCTGAAAAAGGTTTAATAATTTTGATTAAAGTTCATACCGACAAACAACTGGCAGATCTTTTCACAAAATCTTTCTTGTTAGGACGGTTTGAATTCTTAATTCAATCCATAGGGTTAATCAACCATGATTAATTCTAATTTTTGAAAATTCAAACAAAAATTCGAAAATATAAAAATAAAAAATATAATAAGTCGATGTTAGTATTGATTCCTTTGTCTTTTATTTTATTGTTTTGCATTGTGTGTGTGCATGAAAAAGAAAAGCAAACAAAAAGAATATAAAAGCAAAAAGAAAAGAAAATATCATGTCATAAGAATCTATATTGCAAAAAGTGAGAAATGATAGTACACTAGATATTATTTGTTTCATCATTTTATATAATAAAGACTGATGAATGTTAATTGATGTGCGAGACAGTTCAGGCAATTAGACTGAAAAAGTAAGTTCATTGTTGACAAATCTAACTTCAATGATCTTTGTGTTAAGTTCCTTTGTTATACATGTCTAGATATATATCTTTTGATGCATTGCTTGTGATGATAGTTGTTCATGATCGGGTAACGATGCAGTCTATTCAGTGTGATGAACCGCATCGTGAGCTTCTTTGTTGTGGTATCCACAGACCTGAAGTCTCACACGAAGTCTCTTTTGAGCTTCAAGGTACAGCAAAAGATTCCCAAAGTTGGAACAATAAGAGTTCCAAATGTGGACCATCACCAAATAAAAATTCCAAAAAGGAATTCAGAAGATTCCCAAGGGGAACGATAGGAAAATAAAATTCCAAAATGGAATCAAAAGAAGTCCCAAAGTGGACCAAATCCGAATAGAACCCAGATTCCTCACTGTTTATGATTGTAAGTGACCAGGTTCTTGTGCAATATGCATTCAGGTAGTGATTGATAAGGAAATATGTTGACATATGTATACATGTGGGTCACATAAGTCATTCTAATCGAACCTTAATCTCATCATGATACTGAAAAAGTAAGTGTGTCAACTCGAGCTAATTGGTATGTTTTCATATCATCACTCAATCAAACATAAATCAAATGTCTATTCAAAACTTGCAAAACATGTTCAGATAATGTGTGGTATGATCTCACTGCGATATTTTGATTCATTGCATTGCATATATCTTTATTTTAATGTGTGTGCTTTGTGTGTGCAGGCGTATGGAATCTTTATTGACACATCGACATCCTTGTTAAACTTAAAAATTTCATGAAATTTCAAGTTTAGGGGGAGAATAATTGAAGAAAAATATCTACAAAAATCCAAAAATATTTTTGAACAAGTGTGTTTTGAATGAACAAGATTATGTGATATGAAAAGCAAATGTATTGGATGTGTTAAAAACAAACCCAAGGTCTTGTGTTGTGTTTTTAAGAAATTGCTTTGGGATATAGAAATATTGGTTGTGCAAAAACATTTGTATGAGAAAAATCAAAGAAAAAGAAAAAGAGATTTTATAAGAATTAATTTTGTTGCCTTGTTTTATATTTTTGATAATTAATGTGACAAACCCTAATAAGGATGTCTTGTCTAATTAATATGTCGAGAATGTTTGCAGGTGCAATAAATGCAGTTGAAAAGTCAACAGACGGAGAAGAATGAAAAATTGTCAAAGTGTTGTCGCCGGGTGAAGACATCTGAGACTACTGTCTAGCCGGGTAAGTCACTATTTAGCCGGGTAAGGTAGTGATTGTTGATATCTGTCGGGTGATTGAAAGAGATGATAGCCGGGTGAAGATATTATGACTACTGTGTTGCCGGGTAATGAAGTGATATGTTACCAGCCGGGTAATGAACAAATCACTATTTTGCCGAGTAAAGAAGTCATGGCGATATCAGCCGGGTGACAAGTTGTATGTTACTATACAGCCGGGTGATGAAGTGTTGACACTGTGCAGCCGGGTAAAGTATAACAACTGTGTTGCCGGGTGATGAAAGAATGTTGGAGCTGAAATTAAGACTGAAGCTTACCAAATTGAAGATCCAACAATATTGACTTATCGGTGCTGAACACGATGCAAGACGTTGATAATAGTAGACTATGGGGGAGTATTGTTGGACCTGAATTGTAGTCTAATATTATCAACACAGTCAAAGTCAACAAAAGTCAACGTCAACGGTCAACGTCAACGCAAAAGTCAAGACGACGCGTTCGGGACGAAGATTAGAGACAAGACGTTGAAGGTGACGGAGTTTAATTCTTAATACATATATTTTGTGTCAACAAAATATATTTAATCAGTTTCGTCATTTTAAGTATTTTATGTAATATATATATTTTGTTGTTATGACAAAATATATATTAGACTAAACGTTAGGGTTTTATTTGTATTAATTTCCATTTGTCATGTTTTAGTCTAAGTTTAGGGTCCTAATTGTCATTAGTCCAAAGTGTCATTAGGCTATATATAGTAAATGACAATTAGGGTTTAGGGGGCTTGAATGAGCTAGTGAATTGGGGTTTCCATGTAAACAACATTTTATGAGTGCAGGAACATTTCAGGAGGACTAATAGTAATCCGGTTTACTGACAGAAAATGTTCCTTATTCAAATTTGAGGCGGAACAAACAGGCTATGGTTCTGGTATCTTATCCACATTCTGGATCTTTCTTTCATTTTCACAGCCACTATATTTTTCTTGATAACTCATTTATCATCTTTTGATAGGGTAATATGGAAGGCGTTTCATTGGTAATTTTTATTTTATATATTGTAAATAGTTAAAAAAAAAGGATTAAAAAAAAATTTTAAAAAAAATTAAATTAATAAAAAAAGGGGAGTCTAACATTTTTACTTGTATTTTTGATCAAGTTTTCTCATCTCTTTGAGGTCGCTCTTGAGTCTTTTGAAAATTTCAATTTTGTGCTGAAATAGAAATTTTGGGGGAGTAATATCAAAAATGAATATCTTTTGTCCAAAATTCGTTCTGTGTAAATATTTTGTGTCTTTTGAAGGTTTCAGGTTTGTGTGGAAAGCACCTAAAGGAGGACGTTGATTTGTGTTATGATGTGTCAATAGGCTCAGCCCGAATACAATTAGACATTAATTCTGTGATCAAACTAAGTTCAAGAACTCGACAATGAGGATTATCTCCTTGACATGATTGGCCTGCACAAAGTTACAAGTCCTTGTCAGAAATGGGTTGAGAGTGTCAAATCTTTGCTTTGATTTTCCCAAAACATCCCAAATCACCGTCACCCTAGCCCTGAATTGAGTTTCTAGTTAGCAAAACAAAATAAAAAAGCTGCTAGTGTTGCTCTTCAGAAAAGCCTCTGAGTGAGTTACTTGTTAATTCCTCAGATTGTATTGAGTCAAAGTGCTTAACTCCTCTACTATACGGAAGTATTGACCTGGAGTTGGTGGATCTTCTCTGCTATACGAAAGTATTGACCTGAAGATTCACCGAGCATGCTCAAATGATTATCTCCTCTGTTATACGTCGGTATAGACATGGAGCTCTAACTATTTGAGTTTCCCAAATAATAAGTCGCAATGTGTTCAAAAGAATCATTGTTGACAAGCTGCACTCCTAAATATGCAAAATGCAGAAAGTCAAAAGGGGCTCATAAATTGATCAATATTCAAAAGTTGATTCTAGAAATTCAAGCAAAGTCAATCATATTGCTCAATAAACCCTGATGATAGGACAAGTTTCTTTACCAAGATGTCTATGGGGACCGAGTTGCATGAGTTTCTTCAAATCGAACCTAAAACATGATAAGACCATCACAGATTGTCTGTTGAAAGGAACAAGGCATGGGTTTAAATGGACAAACATATTGACAATCTAGCCAAGTCTTTGTTTCTCTAGATGGTTGCTCGAAACGCATTATCTGATATATCCTTTCATGAAGTTTTTACTTTATTTTATTTTATGTTTGGGTTCTTGAGTCTTGTTGGTCGTGTGTGCCTTATGGGATGTGTTCTCTTTGTCAAAAATATTTGTGATATTGTCGGACTCGTCCTCTCTTTTCTGAATTTTTAATTTTTAATTAAAAAAAATCCAAAAAGATTTTTAATTTCAAATTATTTTCAAGTCTTCCATATTATGCTATTAATATGCTATCATTTTCACATGCATTTCACGGGAAATTGCACACACAAACGAACACGGGTTCGCTTGTCTTCATACACAAATAAACACGGGTTTATTTTGTTCTAATGAGAAATCTCGAGATTTTGTTTGTGACTGTGTTACAGATATTTGCTGCAAATGATGGCCGATCATCAGTTGAGCAAAGCACCTGACCAGAGAACCTGTTCCTCAAAGTTTTTCAGAAGATACCGAGCTAGGAAGCCTCCTCCTACATCTTCTGAAGCACTCAAGAAAAGATAGTTGGAAAGTCGTTCCAGATTTTACGAAAGAAAGCATAGAAAATGGGGGAGCACATAAAATGGGGGAGCACATTAAGTGGGGGAGCATATAATATGGGGGAGCTTGTGAGATTAAGGATCTTCAGCAACAAAATTTGGCTAGCATCAGTCTTGTGGGAGTTTTGTTGGAGCTGAAATTAAGACTGAAGCTTACCAAATTGAAGATCCAACAGTATTAACTTATCGGTGCTGAACACGATGACGTTGATAATAGTAGACTATGGGGGAGTATTGTTGGACCTGAATTGTAGTCTAATATTATCAACACAGTCAAAGTCAACAAAAGTCAACGTCAACGGTCAACGTCAACGCAAAAGTCAAGACGACGCGTTCGGGACGAAGATTTTAGACAAGTCGTTGAAGGCGACGGAGTTTAATTGTTAATAAATATATTTTGTGTCAACAAAATACACAAAATATATTTAATCAGTTTCTTCATTTTAAGTATTTTATGTAATATATATATATATTTTGTTGTTATGACAAAATATATATTAGACTAAACGTTAGGGTTTTATTTGTATTAATTTCCATTTGTCATGTTTTAGTCTAAGTTTAGGGTCCTAATTGTCATTAGTCCAAAGTGTCATTAGGATATAAATAGTAAATGGCAATTAGGGTTTAGGGGGCTTGAATGAGCTAGTGAATTGGGGTTTCCATGTAAACAATATTTTATGAAACTCCACATAGATCAAATCTGAGTTTATTAAGTGTTCTTCATTGTTCATGTCATATTCATCCATATTTTTGTCACTTTGATCCAAATCTTCATCAAAATACTGATTCAAAGGTGTTAATGGGACCAACAAAGAAAGATGTCTTTATAACAGCCGGGTGATGAAGAAGACTACTATGCAGCCGGGTAATGAACAAGAAGTCATTGTGCAAGCCGGGTGATGGAAGAAGACTACTATGCAGCCGGGTGATGGGTAAAACCAAAACAGGTGTAGTTGTTCCTAACCTTTAACCGTCTCTACAGTGTCTAACCCGTCCAAGTGTTTTCATGTTTTATGTTGACCCGTCTCAATGTTGTGACCCGTCCCATGACTGTGACCCGTCCCAACAGTACCTGACGCGGCTCAACAGTGCATGACCCGTCCAGGCTTTTTGGGCTTTAATGTTGACCCGTCCCAATTTGTTTGACCTAATTTTTCAATCATATAAATACCTGCCTCTTCACAACACTTATCATTTTTCACCAAGATTTTCAAGCAAAAATCCCCTGTACCTCAAATTGTCATTATCATATTCAATCGATTGTTCTGTAAAAAGTTATATTGATTGAATAAGGTATATGTTACATGATTCGACCTTGATAAACCTGCTACTTGATCGTAAAAATGGAAAATGATGATGAACAGTACTTGGTCATTGAATCGACATTGTTGATTTTGAGTGTTAAAACTTAAATCGAGTGTTGTAATAGGTGTAATTACTGTCGATCATCAACTTTCATCCACTAATTTGCATCAAATTGACTAAAATCACCTGAATCAATTGAAATTTTCTCATGACTGTCGAACCGCCATTGATGAACTTTTGAATGTTTTTAAGTTTTGACATAAAACTGATGAATCAAGTGTTAATTTGTGACAAATCGATGTTAAAACTGAACTAAAACATGTTAAACAACTTCCTCATACAAATTTCAGATTTGTGTTTTTAAGTGATTAATATGTTAAGTGTAAACTATTGTATGATCATTGATTCACAAAGGTTTTTATTAAACAAAATGATGAAAATCAGATTGTTAGATCAACTTAGGTGTTAAAATGATTGTGTGATTGTTTTACATTGTAACTTTTTGTTCAAATACTTATGCAAATTGTGTTATTTATGAATGAAAAATCTAATACATGTGTCTTGTCCTTGTCAAAACAGATGGAGAATCTTAAGTTTGAGCCTAAGCACAATCTGGTTGCATGTTTGGATGAATCTATGCCAGAAACAGAGGGGTATAGAGACATGATCAGATTCATTAGAAGAACCAAGTATGTTTATGCTATGTGTGCAAAGCCAGTTATATATGCAAGACTCATCAAGAGTTTCTGGAGAACGGCTGAGGTTATTACAAATGAAGATGATGTAATAGTGGTTAGAGGAAATATCACAAGACAGTTGCAATTGACTGTGTCTGAAGAATCTATCAGACCAGCCTTGAGGATAGATGATGATGAGGTTGGTGCAAATGATGAATTAACAACTGCTGAGTGCCAATATTTCCCAAACAGCAGTTTGTTAGAGCTCGATTAGGGAAGAAATGGAAGTTGCTATGTTATGTGATACAACAATGCATGTCTAGAAGGAGTGCTGGGTTTGATAACTTTCCTTCTGACATCGCATCCCCTATCGTTGCTATTGCTGAGAACAAACCTTTCAACATGTCAAAGTGGATAATGAAAGGGTTTGTGTTCAATTTGGTGAAAGGAAAGAGGTTCAAGTTTCTCATGTATCCGATATTCTTGCAACTTATGATCAATGTTGCTTATCCAGTTATTCGAGAAGAAGGTTTTGAAGGAGGGATTTTATATACAGAAGATATGAATGATTTATCCTATCGGAAGATGAGTATTGGAGGTGTTGAGAGTGTTGAAATGTTTGACTATATGCGAGATATAGCAAACAACGATGAGGATATTGACGTGGTTTATCATCACATATCACATGGTGAAATTGTAAATCCATTGGACTTAGTTGATGAGGTGCCTGACAATTTACTAGACGATGATGAGTACTTTGCTCGTCATCCAGAAGATGAAAATGAGTCTGAGAATGAAGAAGAAAATGATGATGAGGATGAAGGAGAAGATGATGAATCTGATGAAAGCGATGATGATGATGGTAATATTGAAGAAGAAAGTGCTGAATCTGTTCCAGAGGAGGCAGAGAATGTTGAGGTTGATGAACCGATTGAGATGGAGACAGAAAATGTTGATGTTGATGAACCTGTTGAGGTTGAAAAAGCAGTAGAAGAAGTTAGTGTTGATGCTAGTAGGGATATCACAGTGAAGTATGTCAGATCACGAAGATCAAAAACTGTGATTGATCCTATTGTTGTGGAGGAACAAAATGTATTTGAAGATGTCAATGTACCTGAAATGATAGATATTGTCCAAATCGCTCAAGAAGTTGCAGCAGAAGTGGAGACTGTGGCACAGACAGTTGATGATACTGATGATTGCTTGATTGTGTCTGATCCAGTAGAAGTTGCCACATCTTCCAAAGATGCTGAACATGTTGAACAACTAAAGGAGTCTTCACCTAAGGTTGGTTCAAGTGTTGATCTAAATGAAGAAGAAGATAAAGTCTTTCATTTGGAAAGGATGATAGCCAAACTCTTAGATGCTAATGCACAGTTGAAAGCATCTAATGAAAGGAAGAAGAAGAGATTAGAAGAGTTTTGGGCTACTCATCAGAAGAATTTAGACACTTTTAAGGCATTAGATGAGGATCATGAAAAGCTGAAAGTTGAGCATGAAAAATTGAAGGCTGATTATGAAGAATTGCAGGCAGAGTGCAATACTTTACGTGCTGAAAAAGAAGTGTTAGAAAATTGGATGAAAGAAGAGGAGCCTGTGAGATCAGAATCGGACAAAGATTTTGTTGCGGAAGAGAGTGTTGGAGTGTCTGAGACTCCTAGGGACGTTGCAGTCTATCAAACTAGATCACAACAATCTAAGACTGTGACAGAACCAATTGTAGAATCTGTCCCTATTCCCGATGAAGCTGCTGATCCTGTCAATCTTGACAAAGCTGAGGGAAAACGCAAACTGGATGTTGTACCTGAGATTATGGGAGAAGAGGTAAGTGCGAAGAAACCCAGAACTGAAGAAACAGTTCAGATTGAGCCGATTCAATCTGAGTCTGTAATGGCAGCTGAAGTGTCTGAAGTGATGAAAGTGGCTGAGTCTGAGAAGGAAGGAACTATGATTGAAACAGTACAGTTTGAGCCGGTTCAAACTGAAACTGCACCGATGATTGAGGCACTTGATGATTTAGACGATATAGACTTTACTGATTCTGAACCGGAGGCTATTCCTGACGATGATATACCTAGTGATCTTCCTGAACGATTTGCTTATTTAGAGAAGATGAAGTATAATCCAGTTTATCTGAATGGACTTACAGTTAGTCAGATAAATGAGGAATATGAGAAGTGTATGAATGCTCAAGACAAGGTAACGGTTGATGATAAAGAATTTGTGGTAGAAATGGGTGAGTGGACGCCTCTGCAAGAAAGTCTAAACATTGATGATCTTCCTCCGGAAGAACTGTATCATCAAGATCCGGAAGAGATGACAACAGTAAGCATGCGTCAATGGCTTAGTTCGAGGAACTATCCATACAAGACTCTGAAGAGATTGAAACGAGAATCCTTAAAGAAGATTGTGGTGAGTTTCATGAAGACGGAGAAAATGCACAATCGCATGTTTTTCTTGGATTACAATAATCCACAATATTATGAGTTGACTAAAAGGTACAGAGTGCTTGAACCCAAAGAGATACCAGTGGTGGCATTACCAGTAGATGCACATAAGAAGAGGAAGGAGCTGATAGATATGTTTCCTAGCGAGATGAAATCTTACAACATTCCAATGGACGTACGAGAATCTTGGCACAAGTCTGCCACAGCAGGTGATATAGTCAGATCACTGCTGAGTAAGGGCCAATCTGTTGCTGAATTACTCAATTCGATGATCGTGCCGGAAAAGTCTAAGAATGTGAAGATTATCGCATGGAAATATGATGAAGTTTTTGACGCATTTTTGATTAAGAGGGTAAATGGTTTGTGCGATGTATATCACTATTACTCAAGTATTTTCAAGCTGCAAGTGCAAGATTTGAAGGAGCTGCACAAACTGAGGCTGATTAATCACACGCATGCTGAGCGTGGTGATAAATGTGCAATGTTGTTGGATGCCAGAATGAGCCGTTTACCGAAGTTTTTGGAGTTTAGAGGACAACAAGAAGATAGTGAATATGTTCAAATGAAGAAAACGAGGAAGGCAAAGAAGTTGATTTTGCGAGACATGTACTTGGAAGAATTCTCAGATGAATATTTTGACAAAGTCACAGATCCGGGATTGAAGGTTATTGATGGTTCTCAAGCTACAAAGCCCATTTTGAAGGTGTTTTACAATCAGGAGACTTATGAGCTAAAACTTGTTCGTAATTTGGATGATTGGGATCAGGACATGATCACACTATTTAGTACGTTTGAGCTCAAACTACTACATCCATCTTACATTGACTATCTTCGAAACATCAAGATGGAAAAGTTGAAAGATGCTTTTGCTGAAGAAGATAGGAGACTGTTTGTGATTATGATTGAGGTGATTGGGGCTGCTACTGAGAAAATTCGATTAAGGAAGGCATTAGTTAATGTTAACCTTTTGAAGATTGATATGCCTGAGATCGAGTACATGAGGGTGACGTCAAAGGGTACCTTGGAGGTTAAAGTCAAAGGAAGAAAGAAACCATATGAGTTTTATGCTAATATTGATTTTGCAGGTATTACCTTAGACACTCTCAGACGGATGAAGGATTGTGACATTGTTACGAATGAATCAAAGCCAAGACAAGCCAAGATTGCTGAGAAGTTCAAGTCTTGTATCGAGGAAGCATTAAAAGAACAAGAAGAATACAAAGGGAAGCCGCTGTTGGATGTTAAAGACGAACCAGAAGATTTTTGAGAGATTGAAGCTGAAAGAGCAAGTGTTGAAAACTGAAGATTTTTGAAGTCCAAAGATAAATCTTAGGGGGAGTACTGTTAGGGCTTATTTCTGTTTAAGATTTACTTTGTACTTTGTTTATACATTTTGTATAGTTTAGGGTTAATTTTGTATTTTCCCTAATGTATTGTTGCATAAAGCATGTAGTAAGAGAATGTTAGTAAGAGAGTCTAGATCACAATTACACGTTAGAGAGAGAGTTAACTTTGTGTGATTTACATTCTCCTGTACATTTTGTACTGCAATTTTGCTTTGATCATCAATACAAGTGAATTATTAGTAATGAATTGTGTTGCTGATTGAACTGTTTGTTTTGTGTACTTGAATCATTCTGATCATTGAGCGATATCGATCCAATTGAACCTATCACTTCACCTAATTGTACTTTATTCTCAATTATTCAAGATAAATAGAACTTTAAGTTATTTCTGATAATAAGTTATCTAGAAATAATTCTGACTCATGATGTTTCAATTGTTAACAATGCACTGGCGAACCACACGTGTAGTATGCAAACGTTTTGATCTAGTGGGATGACTCGCCTTGATCCAATACTCATGTAAATGTTAATTCTCACACCCAATCCGCATCTCCATTATTGTAAAACACGTTTTGGATTTAATTTAAAATATTCATTATTATCATTATTATTATTTTAATCTTCAAAGAACATATATCTAATTTAAAAAAAAAATTATCTACATTCTGTACATCGTAATAAATATTCAAACCTCTTTACCTAATTGGTAGAGCAGAATTCAAGTTAAGCTTTCTTAAAATCTCAAGTTTGTGATTATTCACATTTGAACCACATAAAATTTTAATACATAACCGAAATTACCATATATATTATAACGTTTCCATTTCACTTAAAGTATATTACCTTCTTCCCGACCCCTTGAATGACTTAGTAAAGCAGGCAAGAATGTCAGTACGTGACGTGTACACCTTCAAGGTGCTGGTGGTGTGGTGGGTTAGCTACGGTACACCCTATATATAAGCACTAACGGTACGTTGGAGGTGGACCTGAAACCAAACCAATAGTTAACTAGGAGAACTCTAACGGATCATTCTCATACCTTATAAAACACACGATTTCTAATAATGCGATTCAATCCATCTATCATTGGGTAACCTGCTACGAATTTAGATAGTTATAATTTTTATACAACCTTTACTCACAGTAACAGCATAAAAAAAAACTAAATGTTACATAACTGACTCACGTATATAGATTATGACTTTTTAATACATTTCTCAGCTCTAAGAATCCTCGTGAAGGTTACCACCGTCAACAATAAACCGACACTATCAGTTGATGTTCTGAGGGAGCTTTACCCATTACGGTCCAGGGTAACCACTCTCTATTTTGTTTCACTCCCGGTACACCTTTGTATTTGTCAAGAACCATAATATTGATACTCTGATTATCAATTGGTACTTTGAACGTCTGACGTCCCTTCTTAGAAGCTCTATTATTCAACAATTTCCATATTAAACTCAATTAGCTTCCTTAATAAAAAAAAATTGTTTTAGCCGCCAGGTAAGAAACTTTAACCTAGCTATTCCAACCTGCGAATGTCCTAGAAGAGGAAACTATGATGATACTGTAGCCACCCGACACATGTAATGATATAACATGAGATCATTTCTAATTCGTTAAAGAACTTGGAACCCTAGACTTTAAATCGGACGGTTATACCTCATCGTCTTCTATATACTCAAATGGTGAACCTAAATACTACCGTATGACGAATTCTATTATAAAAAGCACGGCTAGAATATTACTATTTGAACCTGGAACCCTTACCTAGTAGGTTAGGGAGCTAAAACCACAAATAATAAACTGGACTAAAACTATATCTCCATAAAGAATACCCGAAAAGTGAATCAAATCTCCACCTAAAGTCGGCTTACGAATCTCATGGAACCTGCCTCTATGAGAAAATGGTTTGTTTATCGTATACTCCCTCACACCCTTGTAAACATTACCCTGGAGTTCAATTAAAATATGTGCCCATAAGAACACCTGTTTTCGGCTAATGTTGTAGGAATTAAAATCAGAAGATACAACAGAAATCACGTAACAACAAGAGCTTGATAACACAGTAACACAACCATAAAACTATCTAGGTTAAAACACTAAACAACAAATTAAGAACTATGTAATGAGATGATCAGCATGAAACTGTGATCATACGCAGGAAGTGGAATGAAATGCTGAGATCAACTATGGAAACAAATGTATGGCGAAGTCTAAGATAACATTCTTGAAAACCTTCCCTGTGAGAAAATGCTTGGCGTATCATATGCCCCCCCGGGTACACTTCTAACCGTAACACTCAGATTCCATCAAAGCGAAAATCGAGTGTAGTCCAAAGGATCAGGAACACCTCATGTAACATAGACACTTTCATTTTTATACTACTTCAGTAAGCAAACATTAATAACATTTTACCCTACATCATCCAACCACTTTTCTATCGACCATAACGAATCATGAATACTTAGTAAGTTCCTTGATCATTCTTGTTTAATTCACGTGCGTCCGAACATATAGATAGTATCAAAATTCATTCCTCATCTATTTTTAGAAGGTCCATGACATCCTTGAGACCGCGTTTTGACAATGTTTCTTTAATGAAGTCAGGTACCTACACACGGTTTACCTCGTACACAAGTTGTCTCAGTTTAACGATCTATATCAATATACGAACTCCTAAGTTAGGACACGGTCCTCGGGTAGCCAAATAACAACACGAAACTCATTAATCTAATTCCCCAAAACGTAACATTATTGAAATCGCTAATTATAAATCCCATCCAAAAAAAAACTTTGGAATCCCATCAAAACCATGTTACATTAGACAACTTGAAATCCTAGGGTATTGTCCTACTAGATAATTGACTGGATAAGTTTTAAGAGATAAACATGGTACACAAAGTTTCCGACATCTTCAAACTAATCAAGCTCTTACCTAATGGAACACTCGTCGTCCCACTTAACGAGGTTCGATTCGATGATGAACAACGTTCCACCGAAAAATCGGTTGAAATTATGGACAAAGAATTCAACACACTTAAACACAGTTAGATCGCTATAAACAAAGTTTGATAGAACTTAAAGCGTGGACCAAAGTTTATGTAGGAGTGTGAAAAATCTAATAATGTACAAATATCCGTAACTATTTCAAATGACAACATCTAACACTAACGCTATTGGCTAAAATTCGAGACGAAATTTCTTTCAACAAGGGGATGATGTAGCACCTTCGAAAATTCAATGTACAAACATCCGTAATTATCTTTTCATTTTAGACCCTTGTACCAACTATATCCAATTTTCGGGACGAAAATTCTTTCAACAAGGGGATGATGTGACATCCAAGAATTTCATATTAACTCTGTTAACTAAATCCGGTTATTTCCATTAATGAAATTATACTCCACATTTAATTAGTTGAATTAAACGTGCTACTTGTTACACAAACAGTTACATGTAACGACAATCCAAGGAATTACCAGATCACGTGAGTTAATACACGAATGTTGGCGAATTAATAAAATAATAATTTCGGACAACTAAATAAATATAAATTTAGTTAATTTATATGTTATGTGACTGAAATGTTTTCGGGAACATGATGTGACAACTCGAAACCTATTTTAACGACTGTATCCAATTTTCGGGATCAAAATTCCTTCAACAAGGGGATGATGTGACACCCGACAAATTCAGGTTAACCTCGTTAGTCAAACTATGTTAATCACGTTAACACAATTATACTTTTCATTTAATTTGGTGAATTAAATGTACAAACTGTTACACAAACGTACACACGAAACGATCACACAAGTTAATACCCGGGCGTTGGTGAATTTAATTGATACAAATACAATAAATATATATCCTAAGTAACATGTGTGCTTAATTGTTGAACTTTCGAGTATTTACGTATTTTACTGGTTTTAACCTTTTATGAAATTCAGTAAATTTTAGGAGACGGGAAAAGTACGTTAAGAAAGAGCTTCATTGTGTTTACAAACCGTAACAAAACGTAGCCCATGGATCATCCATGTTATCCATGGATGGCCCAAGGCCCAACTTAACCTAAACCTAACTTAATCATTTAACAAAAATTAAAACCCAATCCTAAAAATCTCTCCTTTCAGCCGTCACCCTTTCCGGCCAGATTCCGGCCAACTTCGACGTCGTCACGAGGCCTATTATATATCAAAATCTTTGTCTCAATGAGACGGTTCCAATGATAGTAAATACGTCTCCTAACTCGTAGCGATGAAAAAGTTATGGCCAGTTGAAGAGTTCGGCTGCTTGGTTCGTCCAGTGATGATGTTCGCTTGTGTTGGATCTTTGGTGGTGTTGTTGCTTGCTGATTGGAGTTGTAAACACAATACAAGTAATTTTTTATCCTAAAAATAACTATATATATTACGAAATTGGTAGATTAAAACCCTAGTTCATCCAAAATGGCCAATTGATGATTGTGTTGTGGAAATGGGCTTTTGGTTATATGTTAATTGTTGTTTTGATGATTAGATTATTAAATGGGTACACAAATTGTGGTTATGAAATTAGGGTTTGTTAGGAAGTCATAGAAACTTGATGTTTCATGCTTGATTTTGATGAAATACGATTGATTGTGTGTTTAGATGATGAATTGGATGAAGATTGACTAACTGGTTTTGAAATTGTATGATCATTTTACCATATTACTTAAAATAGTAACTTTTTCTCATGAACTTGTATGAAATTACTTGTTGTTGATGCCTAAGAATGGTTTTTAGATCACTAGCACGTTATTATAATGTATTAGACCAATTTTGGGTATTTGAACGTACGAATCCGACTTGGTTTTGAAAGACTTGCTAAATGTAGAAACTTTTTGTCATGGAAATTTACTAGAATGCATGTTTAGTGATTTTGGACGTTCAAATATGATTGGGTTTGCATATGAATGCTTGTAGGCATGTGGTGGTTGGTAAACATGTGGTGATCAAGAAATGACATTCGTAGGTACTAGTTGGTTAGTAGACCGGTTGCTTGAAATTGTTTTGTTTGAAGTCTAAATGGTGTGTGATAGTAACTAGGATGCCATGATGAAAGTGTCACTATGCTAGTTGAAACAAAACATGTGAACAATATATTGTGCCTAGAAATGACCACGCATGCTAGTATGCTTTATATTGGAAACCGTAAAATGATAGTATGCGTTATTGACTTGTGAAGCATGCTATGATATTTGTGTAATAGTTGACATGCTTAGGGATATTGAATTATGCAAGTATACTTTAAAAGTCTGACTTTTCTATAAAGGAAACTTTTACAGAAGTAGAAACTCAACTTGTTGAATATGTGACATGTGGTGTGGTATGTGAATGTAATATGATCAAATACTTCAAATGAAACATACTTATACTTAATAAATCACCAACGGGTCGTGGATCAACTCGGGTCAACAAAAAGTCAAACTTGATCAAACTTAGACAAAAAGTCAAACTTGGTTAAAGAGTCAAACTATTCTAAACTCGCACAAACTGTATGACCATTTGGATGTATAGGGTACTATGAACCTACATGAACACACATTAATAGACCTACTGTTATTTAGGTTGCTGTATTATTGTGTGCTTTTAGAAACTGAATTGCTGCGCAACCTAAGGTGAGTTCATTGAACCGTACTTTTACTATCTCACCCTTTTATGGGCTGAGAACACGAACGATTACTTTTACGGATTTACAAATTCGGTATGTCGCATGTCTGGATTAGAGCAACTTTTATTTTGTTCATGAAAGACCTCATGGATACCTAGTTGACCGTTAGTATTTGTGAAATAGCGGGGAAATTTTGAGTAGTACTACTGGGTTTGACAAACCCCACCCGGGCTAGTCACGCTAGCACGACAGAAGGACCTGTCGAACGGGTGTTGAATGACTTAACATACTTACTGTGCATCCTGCTGGGATGTACGAACGGGCAAAATGCACTTAATGTGTATATACGTCAGCTTCGGTCAGATACATACGCCTCTAAGGACATGTGCTGTAGACTAGCTACCTAGAATGACATACTTAATTTATATCTCTGCTTGCAACTGAACTACTTGATTTCATACTTACTTTGTGAACTCACCAACCGTCGTGTTGACACTTGTTAGCCTTTCACTTTTACAGGTCATTGAGGTTCAACGTACTTAGGACATGGCATGGAGTCACAACATTGCATTTAAAACACTTTCTTGCATTTAAAAACTATGTTTGGTTTTAATAAATATTTAAATTATGTTTCTTATGTTGGGCGCGTGTTTGCGCATTTAGTTCCATTTAATATGATTGACATTATATTTCGATTACGCTTCCGCAACCTTTTAAACGTTAACTCTGTATTAAATTTTCTCATTTAATGAGACACATATATTTCAAATTCATATAGTGTCGTTTGGTGTAACTAATGACTGAGATCCTGGTTTGTCACACACTTAACTGTAAAACTCCGTTAGTGGATTTTGGGGGTGTGACAAGTTACACCAAACGACACTATATGAATTTAAAACATATGTGTCTCATTAAATGAGAAAATTTAATACCGAGTTATTGTTTAAAAGTTTGCGGAAGCGTAATCGAAATGTAATGTCAAAATATTAAATGGAAACTAAATGCGAAAAACATGCGCCCAACACGAGAAACACAACCATTAAACTCAAACCATGGTTTTTAATGCAAGAAAATTTTTAAATGAAAAGCCGTGAATCCATGCCATGTCGTAAGTGCGTGGTACCTCAATGACCTATAAAAGTGAAAGACTAACAAGTGTCAAAACGACGGTTGGTGAGTTCACATAGTAGGTACAAAATCAAGTAAGTTCGTTTGCAAGCAGAAATATAAATTAAGTATGTCAGTGTAGGTAGCTAGTCTACAGTACATGTCCTTAGAGTCGTATGTATCTGACCGAAGCTGACGTATGTACACATTACGTGCATTTTTCCTGTCGTACATCCCAGCAGGATGCACATGAATGTATGTTAGGTCAATTCAACACCCGTTCGACAAGTTCATCTGTCGTGCTAGCGCGACTAGCTCGTGTGGGGTTTGTCAAAACCAGTATTACTACTCAAAATTCCCCAGCTATTTCCCAAGTATTAACGGTCAACTAGGTATCCATGAGGATTTTCATGAACAGTAAAAGTAACTCTAATCCAGACATGCGACATACCAAATTTGTAAATCCGTAAAAGTAATTGTTCATGTTTCCAACCCATAACATGGTAGAATAGTAGTCAATACGGTTCAGTGAACTCACCTTTGAAGCACACATCGAAAGTAATAGAAATCAAAGAGTAGATCCGAGATTACTCGACGACCTGCTTAATAATCAACTTCTAAGTATTATCAAAGCTTATACTTAGAAGTAGTAATAATATATGTATATATATATATGTATCTCACAATTGCTAAGGTTCGAGTATTCGGTTCGGTTTCCATAGTAATATACTTCATATAAGTTCACACGTACTAAGCATGTCATGTTTAAACAATTATTCTCATGCAAGTATAGCGTCATTATCCTAAGGAAATCATCATTATCATAATCACTTTCAAGCACTCTTAGCACCAAATACATAAGACATACTATCTAACTTGTTTCTTCTTCCTTTAGCCACATATAATACATTTATACACTACTCGCCTACTGCAACCATATACCTATATACCCATTTCAATATATACAGTACACGCATATACATACTAAAACATGTAAATTCTGATACACACTACCGACATATATATATAAATATATATGAAACACCTATCGATATATTAAAACCCATATTGCTATTTCAGTCCTATATCATGATTAATAACTACATACATAAAAACACAGTACAAACATATATGCGGCCACGGTTTCATTGAGATACCTACATGCACATGGTTGACATTACTCATACATACAATACATATACCTACACATATAATGGTACAATACCCACATACACGCATACTAAACGTTGATGCTCGATCATGTACATACACACATTCAAAACTTGTATTCGTACCTGCTGATCACACACCTATCGCATACATGAAGTTTATATTAAACACATACATACTACTATCGATTTCTCATAATCATTCACACACATCACTACAATTTTATAGATACATATGTGTTCACTGCATATACATATATTCATTCAGTCATTTTGGATGTTGATATAAATAAATCTATACATACAGATTAGTACTTATATTATTACCTACATACCTGCACTCTTGCACATACATACACACGTCCCATAAATATCCACACAACATATCCGACATATATATATATATATACAAATATAGTACACACATACTTTCACACAGATTTCATCCATTAAATCGCACATTTGTACATCATCATACAATCTAGACCGAACCGAATCCGAATCGCTATCCGTAACGGAACTGAAACCTTAATCGAAACTGTTAAACTAACGAATTACGAGGTTGTTGTTTCTTACCAATATAACGAGAGGGAAAACTATAAGTGATCAGAGGTGAGGAACGGTGGACTGACGACGCCGGAACAATACTCGGTGATGCTGCTTTGCTTCTCTGATGCGTACTAAGACGAGCGATGGTGTGTGGTGTACGGTGGTGGTGATGCCAGATGGTAAGGCGGCTGTCGAAGCGGGTGTTTCATTGGAGAAGGGTATGGTGATTGGCTAGGGTTGGATCTTGTAAGAGATCGACGGAGAAGAAGAATGAGGGGTGTTGACGGGTTGCGTAAATGGTTGAAAATAAATTTTATAAAATTTGCATTTAGGACCCTTGAGTTTGTTAGTTAATTTATTTATTTCCAAAAGTTAATGAATTAACTTTTATTACTTACAAATGAACCCCGGGCATTCTGTAATTTGAATTTACCAAGACGTACGTACAATAAATCACAAAACTTTAGGAGAATGAACGTAATATAGTTAACGATGTTAAGTTGAATTTACGGGTTATCAAACTGATGTGCTAAAACGGTCTATAAAAATTAACAAATAAAACCTAATTTAAACACTCTAATTTAATCCTAATTTACCTTAAACTAGACCACACAAGGCAAGTATACCTGACGTGAGATAGTATAGTTAACGGTAGACCAGGTATCGAACTCTAGAGACACAACTGAATAACAAAATTAACTAATTAAATAATTTGATTGAAAAGATTGGGGTTTTGTTTGAAAGCAAATAAAGTAAATGAAAATTAAATTTAATGACTTTAATTAAAATTAACGAATTGAAAACGTAATTAAGACTTGATTCAGATTTGAGAAAAACGTTACCTAGGTTGTTACTAATGGTGAATGATTATTGATTAAACTTTAGACTTGGTTGTTAAAACGAAACTAGGATTATAAACTGCAACTCTACGAACTTCCTAAGGATCCTAGACCATTATCCGGGTGTGACCTTTTGGTTATCCGAAGCGTTGATTAAGCTCACTAGTTAGTTAAATCGCCTCTCAGTTCCTTTAACAGTAATTAAATACCCTATGATCGGCTCCCCTCTCAGTTTTACCGATCCAATATATCCTAAGACACAAGGGGTGGTTTAATAATTAATTCTATGACTCAAACGTACAAGTTTACTTCGTTATTAGAAAAGTTCCTCTCGTACCCTATTTCTAACGACTAGATAAACAAGACACGCCGACAAATCCTCACTTCTCGGGTATTGGACTTAGTAGGACAAACAAATTTATTGAATTATTAATTAACCTCCAATGGTTCCTATGTCTAGAAAACCATTCAAAACACGAAAACAAAAGTTAACGATATTGATACGCAACTGTCACACCCCCAAATCCACTAATGGAGTGATACCGTTAGAGGCGTGACAAACCAGGATCCAGTCATTAATTACACCGAATGACTCTATATGATTTTTGAAAAACCAAACGTTTAACTCTTAAATGCGGTAGTTTAAATGACAATCAGAGTAATTAGTTTTTCTAGTTTTTCAGTTATGCAGAAGCGTAATAAATAAATAAGTTTAAGCAAACCCAAACCATGCAGAAAGTAAATGCACAAACACACGCGCCCGACACCAAACACACAGTTAAATAGTTTACAAATCCCAAAATGAAGTTTTTATTGCAAGAAATGTTTTAAATGTTTGCGAGGACGCCATGCCATGTCCTACGTGCATTGTACCTCAGTGACCTGAAACAGTGAAAGACTAACAAGTGTCAACATGACGGTAGCTAATCTACAGCACATGTCCTTAGAGGTGTAATGTATCTGACCGAAGCTGACGTATGTACACATTAAGTGCAGTTTGCCTGTTCGTACATCCCAGCAGGATGCACTGTAAGTATGTTAGGTCGTTCAACACCCGTTCGACAGGTCCTTCTGTCGTGCTAGCGTGACTAGCCCGGGTGGGGTTTGTCAAACCCAGTAGTACTACTCAAAATTTCCCCGTTATTTCACAAATACTAACGGTCAACTAGGTATCCATGAGGTCTTTCATGAACAAAATAAAAGTGATCTAATCCAGACATGCGACATACAGAATTCGTAAATCCGTAAAAGTAATCGTTTCGTGTTCGGCCCATAAAAGGGTAAAATAGTAAAAGTGCATTTTAGTGAAACTCACCTTAAGTTGCATAGCAAAAATAGTTAACAGTACACACAGTATATAATACGGCAACCTAAATAACAATAGCTCGATTAATGTGCGTTCATGTAGGGTCATAGTACCCTATGCATCCAAATGGTCAACAGTTTATGCGAGTGTGGTTTAGTTTCACTTTTTGACCATGTTTGACTTTTTGTCCAAGTTTGACTTTCAGTTGACTTTTGGTCCAAGTTTGACTTTCAGTTGACTTTTGGTCCAAGTTTGACTTTTAGGTCCAAGTTTGACTTTCAGTTGACCCGAGTTGACCCACGACCCGTTGGTGATTTGTTAAGTGTAAACACGTTACATTTGGTGTATTTGACTAAATCATATTCGCACATCACATCACATTTCACGTATTCAACAAATAGAAGTTTCAATTTCACAAAAGTTTCCATTATAGGAAAGTCGAACCTGTAGAGCATGTGTGCATAATTCGACATCCTAAGCATGTCAACTATTATACAAGTATCATAGCACGTTATACAAGTTATCAACACTTACTATTACTTTGTAGTCCTTAATATACAACCCATTTGCAAGCATGGTCATTTCTAGGCACAATATAGTATTTACATGCCTTGGGCAATTAGTAAAATAGCAACTTTCATCATGGCATCCTAGTTAGTAGCACACACCACTTAGACTTCACAAAAGCAATTTCAAGCAATCGTTCTACTAACCAACTAGCACCTACCAATGTCCTTTCATGACCAAGGCACGTTTACTAGGCACCACATGACTACAAACATTCATATTCAAGTCCAAATCATGTTTATACATTCAAAATTACTAAACATGCTTCCTAGTCAATTTTCATGTCAAAAAGTTTCTACATTTAGCAAGTGTCCCAAGTCAAGTCGAATTCATACGTTCTAGTAGCCAAAATTCGTCTAACACATCCTCTAAACATGCTAGTAAGTCCATAACAATCACTAGACATCCATAACATGCAATCTCACATAATCACGAATACAAAAGTTACTATTTTTAGTAATCTAGCATAACAATCATGCAATTTCACAATCAAGCAACCAATCTTCATCCGAATCATTATCTAAATACAAATTCAATTCCATTTCATACGAATCATGCATGTATCATCAAGTCTCACTAGTTCCTAACAAAACCCTAATTTCATAACAACATAATTTTTGTATTATCTCCTTGTCTAACCAACAAAATATCGAATACCATATAATCAACAACCCATTTTCACTACACAACATAAATTTGGCCATTTTGGATGAATTAGGGTTTTCAATACATACAATTTTCGCAACAAATATCAAGAATTAAGATAAATACTTACTAGTATTGCTTTTAACACTTCAAGTAACAACCGAAATCACCAAATATTGAATCAATAAGAAAAAAAAATCGATTTTGTATATGTTTGTGAGTTGCGGCAGCTAAGGGGCAGGAACCAGCCGAAAAACATTTTTTTTATATAATTAGGTTTAGGGTTTTGTTAAATTTTGTTAATTAGTGTTAAATGTTGAGTTGGGTTGGGCCTTGGGCCATTCATGGGTCTTATGGATGATCCACCGGCTTCGTTTTTGCTTCGGTTTGTAAACATAATGAAAAACTTTGTAAAACGTAAACCTTTGTTTCACCGAGTTTTCCGAAATTCATAAATCGTTAAAACCGATAAAATACGCGGTTACACGAAAATTTAACAGTTAAGCACCCATAATAGTTAAAATGTATTATTATGGTATTTTTATTCATTTAAGATCACCAACGCCCGGGTATTAACTCGTGTGGTCGTTTCGTATGTATATTTGCGTAACAGTTCGCACATTTAATTTGTCAAATTAAATGAAAAATATAATTGCATTAACGTGACTAACAGAGTTTAACTAACGAAGTTAACCTGAATTTGTCGGGTGTCACATCATCCCCCTGTTGAAGGAATTTTCGTCCCAAAAATTGGATACGGTCATTAAAATGGGTCTGAAAATGAAAGAATTTAGAGGTTAGAATTTCGAGTTGTTACATCATCCCCTTGTTGAAGGAAATTTCGTCCCGAAATTTTAAATAGTACCTCGAGTGATAAGAAGGTTTATTCGAATAGATGCGGATACTTTTGTTTCATTTGGTCTTCTCGTTCCCAAGTGAAATCGGGTCCACGCTTGGAATTCCATTTTACTTTAACAATAGGAATTTTACTGTGTTTTAAAGTTTTGACCTCTCTATCCATGATTTCGATCGGTTCCTCGATAAATTGTAATTTGTCGGCGATTTCTAGTTCCTCCAAGGGTACAATGAGTGTTTCATCAGATAGACACTTTTTGAGATTTGAAACATGGAAAACGTTATGCACGTTTTTGAGTGAGTCAGATAAGTTTAACTCGTAGGCCACCGGCCCGATTCGCTTTGTAATTTCAAATGGCCCGACATAACGAGGATTTAGTTTCCCCCACTTTCCAAAGCGGACCACACCCTTCCAGGGCGAGACTTTAAGTAACACTTTATCCCCAACATTAAAATCTACCGCCTGTCTGTGTAAATCTGCATAACTTTTCTGCCTATCACGGGCAGCTGCCATGCGATTACGGATCTGTACAATTTTCTCAGTAGTTTCGCGTACGAGATCAGGCCCGAATAACTGGCTATCACCAACTTCGGCCCAACAGATTGGAGATCAACATTTTCGCCCATACAAGGCTTCGAATGGTGCTGCCTTGATGCTAGTGTGATAACTGTTATTATATGAGAACTCTACCAACGGTAAGTGATTCTCCCAACTGCCACCAAAATCTATCACACAAGCCCTTAGCATATCTTCGAGAGTTTGGATTGTACGTTCGCTTTGACCGTCGGTTTGAGGATGGTAAGCCGTACTCAGATCGAGACGCGTACCGAATGCTTTTTGTAAAGACCCCCAGAATTTGGATGTGAATTGGGCCCCACGGTCATAAAAAATAGACACCGGCACCCCGTGCCTAGAAACAATTTCTTTGATATAAATTAGAGCAAGTTTTTCCATCTTATCAGTTTCTTTGTAAGGAATGAAATGAGCAGATTTCGTCAAGCGGTCCACGATTACCCAAATGGCATCGCAACCGGCAGGTGTTCGAGGCAATTTGGTTACAAAGTCCATGGCGATTTGTTCCCATTTCCAAACATGAATTTCGGGTTGTTGGAGCATACCCTTAGGTTTCTGGTATTCCACCTTAACCTTAGAGCATGTAAGGCACTTGCTCACGTATGTGGCAATGTCGGCCTTCATGTTCGGCCACCAGTACAGTTGTTTCAGATCATGGTACATCTTGTCAGAACCAGGATGCACAGAGTAACGGGATTTATGGGCTTCATTCATGACGAGTTCCCTTAGGTTGCCAAAAACCGGAATCCACATCCGATTTTCCACACACCGAATGCCATCAGGCTTCGTTTCAAATCGTTTTTCCATCCCCCGAAGAGACTCAGATTTAAGATGTTCCTCCTTGAGCGCCTCAAGTTGGGCATCACGGATTTGATCGGGTAAGCTGGTATGAATAGTGAGCTGAATAGCCCGGACACGTCGAGGTTTCAAAGTTTCTTTACGACTGAGAGTGTCGGCCACCACGTTAGCCTTGCCCGGATGGTACTTTATGGCACAGTCGTAATCATTCAGGAGTTCGACCCACCGGCGTTGACGCATATTCAACTCCTTCTGGTCAAAGATATGTTGTAAACTTTTATGGTCGGTGAATATGGTACACTTGGTGCCATACAGATAGTGCCTCCAAATTTTTAGAGCAAAGATCACAGCTCCCAACTCGAGATCGTGAGTTGAGTAGTTTTTCTCATGGATTTTCAATTGGCGCGAGGCATACGCGATGACCTTTCCACGTTGCATTAGAACGCAACCAAGACCTTGAACTGAGGCATCACAATACACCACAAAGTCTTCTGTCCCCTCAGGTAGAGACAAAATGGGTGCACTGCAGAGTTTTTGTTTAAGTAATTGGAACGCTGCTTCTTGTTGATCACCCCACTGATACGCCGTACCCTTATGGGTTAATGCATTCAGTGGCTGTGCGATTTTTAAGAACCCTTCGATGAAACGGCGATAATAACCCGCGAGACCAAGAAATTGACGAATTTCCGTTGAAGTTTTTGGAGGTGCCCAATTTTTAATTGACTCGACGTGAACACCACTTTCATTGACTACGTGACCAAGGAATTGGACTTCTCGAATCCAGAAATCACATTTAGAGAATTTTGCATAAAGTTGTTCCTTTTTCAGGAGTTCAAGAATCAATCGCAAGTGTTCCGCGTGGTCCCCCTTGCTTTTAGAGTATATTAAGATATCTTCAATAAAAATGATTACAAACTGATCAAGGTAAGGTTTACAAACACGATTCATAAGATCCATGAAGACCGCTGGTGCATTGGTTAAGCCAAACGGCATAACGGCGAATTCGTAGTGACCATAACGGGTTCGGAAAGCTTTTTTTGTGATGTCCTCCTCGCGGACTCTCAACTGGTGATAGCACGATTGGAGATCAATTTTGGAATAAAAACTCAACCCTTGCAGTTGATCAAAAAGGTCGTCAATACGAGGTAAAGGATATCGATTTTTGACGGTCACTTTATTTAGTTCCCGATAATCGATGCACATGCGGAAAGTCCCGTCTTTCTTTTTGACAAAAAGCACAGGAGCTCCCAACGGAGATGAACTGGGTCTAATGAAACCCTTCTCAAGAAGCTCTTGGTGCTACTTAGATAACTCTTGCAACTCGACCGGAGCGAGACGGTACGGAGCTCTGGCTATCGGGGCTGCTCCTGGAGTTAATTCAATTTGGAACTCAACCTGACGTTGAGGGGGTAAACCGGGTAAATCTTCAGGAAAAACGTCCGGTAAATCACAAACGACAGGAATTTCGTCCAACCTTTTCGGTTCAGATGGGGTTTCTGTGACATGGGCCAAGAATGCAAATTGACCCTTACGTAGACACTTTTGAGCTTTCATGAGAGAAATGATGCCAACCACAGCACCACTCTTCTCACCTTGTACAGACAAGGTCTCTCCACTAGGAAGAGGGATTCGAACGATCTTCTCGCTACATATGATCTCTGCTCGGTTTTTGGATAACCAATCCATGCCGATGACGGCATCGAAACTACCAAGTGAAATTGGCATAAGATCAATATCTAGCAAGTGACCAGACAGTCCTAGTTTACAATGTTGTAAGACATGAGTGACATCGATTTTCTTACCATTAGCAATTTCAACAGTGTAATTTTTATCAAGTTGGGACGGTTCGACCCCTAAGAGTTTACTAAAGTCAAGAGAAACGAAGCTTTTATCAGCCCCCGAGTCAAAAAGAATATTAGCAAAGCAGTTATTGATAGGAAATTTGTTAGAAACAACATTAGAGTCATTGATAGCATGACCTTTTCCGAGTGTGAAAGCACGACCCTTAGCACCAGCACCACTACCCTCAGCCTTGTCCTTGCCCTTGTCCCTACCGTTACCACCATTTTTCAGTTTCGAGCACTCAGTCCGGTAGTGTCCCTTTTGTCCACATTCAAAGCATGTAATCCCATCATTATTGTTTCTTTGTGCCCCCTGAGCCACTAACTCCCCCCTACAATCTTTTGCCTCATGACCAGGTTTTCCACAACGCAGACACACAATCCTGTTACAAACCCCATTATGATGCCTATGGCACTTGTTACATTTCGGTAAATCCCCTTGGTATCCACCCTTACCCGGACTTGCATTTGACGAAGAGGGTTGATAATTCTTCGACTTGTCAAATTTCTTATTCTGTTGATACGATGTGTAATGGGAGCTTGTTCCTGACTTGTTGTTGTTATTGTCATTCCACTTTCTCTTCCCATCCGACCCCGACGACGTAGCCCCTTTCTTTTTGGGTAACGTCCCCTGTTCTATAGCTTGTTCTACCAACCGATGTGTGAGTTGGATCGCATCCTGAATGGTTTCAGGTCTTGAGGAGGTGACCAATCCCTGAATTTGTGGTGGCAAACCCGAGATGTAGAGTTCAATCCTCTTATAATCCTCGTCCACCATATTTGGACACAACATAGCAAGTTCGTGGGACCTAGTGGTATAGGCCTCCACTTCGGACCCTTCCATCTTCAAGTGATAAAATTCGGTTTCAAATTTTTGTATCTCATCCCGGGGGCAGTAGTCCCGCTTAATCAGCTGCTTAAACTGTTCCCATGTTAAGGCATTAGCTGCCTCCAACCCCATGTGTTGCATTTCCCTGTTCCACCACGTTAAAGCCGGCCCACTAAGGGTCCCGGTAGCAAAGTTCACATTATTTTCGGGAGCACAACCACTCCTAGCAAAAACCGCCTCTACCTTCTCAATCCACCTAATCAATCCCTCCACCCCTTCGGTCCCATTGAAGTGACGCGGTTTGCAGTCCAAAAACGTCTTGAAGGTACAAACTGGTGGTGCTGGTACAAGAGTGTTTTGAAATCCAAATACAGATTATAGGTTAAAATGGATACAATGATGTAAAATTTGTCACGGTTTTCGGATTTACCAGGTGCTGGTTGGGCCTGGGCCTGGGCTTGAGCCTGAGCCTGGGCTTGAGCCTGAGCCTAGTTGGCCATTGCCGCAGCCACATGTTGTTGGATCAAATCGGCCAGTTCGGCAGGTGTCATGTTAATGTTCCCAGCCATCTTCAAATTCACAACATACAATAATGAATAAGTACCCAACAAGTTACTATCATCCATGTATAAGTAAACAGAAAAATCAACACAACCAAACATCCAAATTCAAATAATAACACTTGATAAATAAATTGCAATTTCTCACAAAGTTCTATTCAAACATCATATTCCAAAATTTTTCAGTTTTCGTGGGAAACAACCCTTCCCACTAAGTCATGAGTAAAGAAGATAAACAAGACAAAAGAAGATAGATAGATATAAAAAAATCTAGGACGAGATCACGGAGCCTGCATCATCATCACTATCGGTACCGGGGTCCTCCACTGGTTCCTCCTCCGGGTCTTCCTATTGCGCCGCCGTCTGCGCCAACTGCGCTTCCATATGTGCTATGAGGTTCAGAAGAGCATGCCGATCCTCCGCACCCCTTGCCTCCAATGTCGCAACTCTCTCGGCTAACAGCTGCTGAGCCTGCCGCGATTGCTGCAGCTCCTCCCTCAACATCTCTGACTCTCGACACGAGGTACACTGGGTTTCCGCTAGAGCGGTTGTTGCTCTTTCATTAGAGCAATCAAGAGTGGGCAAAACAGATGAAGGATCATAGTTCGGATACGGGACACGAGGGGGCATTTGAGGAACACTCTCCTCCTGCCTAAGGCTAGCAATATAGGCCGGGTAGTAATCCCAGTCATAGGAAGTATGGAGGACGGCGAATGGTTGATCCCAGTTGGTCTCCTCGGTCTCGATGCGGGGCCATTCGCGACCAGGGTATGGAAGAGAATCGGGTAAAGGGCGCTTACGCGAGGAACTAGCAGGTGCCTTAGATGACGATGCCATTCCTGAAATTAAGTATACGTGTTCATATAACTACCAACTAAAGCATTCATAAGTAATGTACTCGGTGCAACTAATGTAGTGTACAGTTATAGTCTAGAATGCAATGCTGTGCAAACCTAGTTCGCTATAACCAATGGCTCTGATACCAATCTGTCACACCCCCAAATCCACTAACAGAGTGATACCGTTAGAGGCGTGACAAACCAGGATCCAGTCATTAATTACACCGAATGACTCTATATGAGTTTTGAAAAACCAAACGTTTAACTCTTAAATGCGGTAGTTTAAACGACAATCAGAGTAATTAGTTTTTCTAGTTTTTCAGTTATGCGGAAGCGTAATAAATAAATAAGTTTAAGCAAACCCAAACCATGCAGAAAGTAAATGCGCAAACACACGCGCCCGACACCAAACACGCAGTTTAAATAGTTTACAAATCCCAAAATGAAGTTTTTAATGAAAGAAATGTTTTAAATGTTTGCGAGGACGCCATGCCATGTCCTACGTGCATTGTACCTCAGTGACCTGAAACAGTGAAAGACTAACAAGTGTCAACACGACGGTTGGTGAGTTCACATAGTAGTATAAAACAAGTACTTCAGTTGTAAGCAAATTATTAAATTAAGTATGTCATTGTAGGTAGCTAATCTATAGCACATGTCCTTAGAGGCGTAATGTATCTGACCGAAGCTGACGTATGTACACATTAAGTGCAGTTTGCCTGTTCGTACATCCAAGCAGGATGCACTGTAAGTATGTTAGGTCATTCAACACCCGTTCGACAGGTCCTTCTGTCGTGCTAGCGCGACTTGCCCGGGTGGGGTTTGTCAAACCCAATAGTACTACTCAAAATTTCCCCGTTATTTCACAAATACTAACGGTCAACTAGGTATCCATGAGGTCTTTCATGAACAAAATAAAAGTGCTCTAATCCAGACATGCGACATACAGAATTCGTAAATCCGTAAAAGTAATCGTTTCGTGTTCGGCCCATAAAAGGGTAAAATAGTAAAAGTGCATTTTAGTGAAACTCACCTTAAGTTGCACAGCAAAAATAGTTAACAGCACACACAGTATATAATACGGCAACCAAAATAACAATAGATCAATTAATGTGCGTTCATGTAGGGTCATAGTACCCTATGCATCCAAATGGTCAACAGTTTATGCGAGTGTGGTTTAGTTTCACTTTTTGACCACGTTTGACTTTTTGTCCAAGTTTGACTTTCAGTTGACTTTTGGTCCAAGTTTGACTTTCAGTTGACTTCTATTCCAAGTTTGACTTTTAGGTCCAAGTTTGACTTTCAGTTGACCCGAGTTGACCCACGACCCGTTGGTGATTTGTTAAGTGTAAACACGTTACATTTGGTGTATTTGACTAAATCATATTCGCACATCACATCACATTTCACGTATTCAACAAATAGAAGTTTCAATTTCACAAAAGTTTCCATTATAGGAAAGTCGAACCTTTAGAGCATGTGTGCATAATTCGACATCCTAAGCATGTCAACTATTATACAAGTATCATAGCACGTTATACAAGTTATCAACACTTACTATTACTTTGTAGTCCTTAATATACAACCCATTTGCAAGCATGGTCATTTCTAGGCACAATATAGTATTTACATGCCTTGTGCAATTAGTAAAATAGCAACTTTCATCATGGCATCCTAGTTAGTAGCACACACCACTTAGACTTCACAAAAGCAATTTCAAGCAATCGTTCTACTAACCAACTAGCACCTACCAATGTCCTTTCATGACCAAGGCACGTTTACTAGGCACCACATGACTACAAACATTCATATGCAAGTCCAAATCTTGTTTATACATTCAAAATTACTAAACATGCTTCCTAGTCAATTTTCATGTCAAAAAGTTTCTACATTTAGCAAGTGTCCCAAGTCATGTCGAATTCATACGTTCTAGTAACCAAAATTCATCTAACATATCCTCTAAACATGCTAGTAAGTCCATAACAATCACTAGACATCCATAACATGCAATCTCACATAATCACGAATACAAAAGTTACTATTTTTAGTAATCTAGCATAACAATCATGCAATTTCACAATCAAGCAACCAATCTTCATCCGAATCATTATCTAAATACAAATTCAATTCCATTTCATACGAATCATGCATATATCATCAAGTCTCACTAGTTCCTAACAAAACCCTAATTTCATAACAACATAATTTTTGTATTATCTCCTTGTCTAACCAATAAAGTATCGAATACCATATAATCAACAACCCATTTTCACTACACAACATAAATTTGGCCATTTTAGATGAATTAGGGTTTTCAATACATACAATTTTCGCAACAAATATCATGAATTAAGATAAATACTTACTAGTATTGCTTTTAACACTTTAAGTAACAACCGAAATCACCAAATATTGAATCAATAACCAACAAAAATCGATTTTGTATATGTTTGTGAGTTGCGGCAGCAGCTAAGGGGCAGGAACCAGCCAAAAAACGTTTTTTTTATATAATTAGGTTTAGGGTTTTGTTAAATTTTGTTAATTAGTGTTAAATGTTGAGTTGGGTTGGGCCTTGGGCCATTCATGGGTCTCATGGATGATCCACGGGCTTCGTTTTTGCTTCGGTTTGTAAACATAATGAAAAACTTTGTAAAACGTAAACCTTTGTTTCACCGAGTTTACCGAAATTCATAAATCGTTAGAACAGATAAAATATGCGGTTACACGAAAATACAACAAAGCACCCCTAACAGTTAAAATGTATTATTATGGTATTTTTATTCATTTAAGATCACCAACGCCCGGGTATTAACTCGTGTGGTCGTTTCGTATTTATATTTGCGTAACAGTTTGCACATTTAATTTGTCAAATTAAATGAAAAATGTAATTCCATTAACGTGACTAACAGAGTTTAACTAACGAAGTTAACTTGAATTTGTCGGGTGTCACATCAACCATACACAAAAGTTATTTGCAAAGCTACGTAAGGCGATTTAACAAATAATACAATTCATTCATTCATTCAAAACACACCATAGAATATAAAAATCAAACCTTTTAAAAAATTACTAACTCGTTTTATCAAACAACCAAAAACTAAACTTCAATCAGTAAACTGTTACCAATAGTAATCAACCTAGGTAACTAATAAAATTAGTTCATAGTTAAAGTTAAAAACACAAAATCATTCAAGTTTAATGTATTCATAAGCATAAATGACAAGAAATCAAAATATCGCATGCAAACACAAGTAGGTTGGATGAAAACTACCCGATCACAACCTCCAAGAACTGATTCCGTGCTCAAAACTTCAACTTCTTTGCTCCGAATTCGTCCGTTTCAGCCTCCAAAATCGTATCTCTAAAAACCGTCCTCCGCATCCTTTTAAACTCGTCGAACTAGGTTAAACCAAACCCTAGCCGTAAACCACCTAGGTGGCGGTACCGCGGCATGGAGGGCAGCAGGTGGCGGTACCGCTACCTACCCAAATTAACAGAAACTTCGCCTTGTTTGCTCCTTTGTCGCGTCATTTTTCCGATTCTCGATCCGTCTTTCACGTATTGGTGTTTTTACCTGAAAAACATTCAAAATTAAGTGCCAAGCTTGTTCTAAAAACATTTAAACAAAATCAAACTAAAAACAACTAATAACAATTAAAACCGACTCAAACAAAAACAAAAACGACTTAAAACAAAGTGAAAACGAGATGTGTTTTACAACACATCAAACGTCCCCACACTTGACACTTTTTCGTCCTCGAAAAATCTGCAATGGAATCAGAACTAAATCCTTGGGCCAACAAATAATAATGGTTATCTTATTAAAGTATAATCACGTATTCAACAAACGATTGACGGTATTCTTATCCAGTTAAACCCAACCACCGACTTTTCAAGTTTCAATAAAATCAGGCAATTAAGTTCAGCTACAAAGTGATAGCTCTTGCCAAGTTATTTGTTTCGTTAGATTTTTCAGAATCACTAGTCTAAAGGTCTCACACTTAGTACTCATATATCCACCTGATTCAACTCATGCACTTCAAAGTAAAATTCTAGCCTAACCGTATGAATGTTAAAACATCAGTCTACAGATGAATTTAATGGAATGATGGTCTGGTCACTTTCGAGCATATTTAATTAATGATTGAGCTCATTGGCTTCTTTTGATCCAGATTTATACAGTAAGTTGAGCTTTGCTCTTAAAGTGATTTATTCATCCTCATCCATATATTTCATTGGATTATTGGAATTTTGTCCAATTTATACAGTGAATGCTCTTGATAATATACATGGGTGATTGATTGATGGAGCGCCACTGAAATCGACATTTACTCAGTAAATTAGATAATAGTGTGCTATTAAGTAAATTAACATTCTAATACTCATACGGTTAAACGCTAAAACCTAACTTTTTCAACACCTGTCTCTTCAAGTTTCAACATTTTCCAAAGATGAGGACCCACAAAACCGTAATTATCTTAGTACATTTAAGATAATTTTGAAAACCTTATAGCCGGATGGGCCGACCAACACATCCCAAATTGAATACGCTTTCTACCCATTTAAAATGTCATACGTATAATAATTTGAAAAACCCAAAAACTTAGCGTTTACTCATCATTTCCCATTTAACGCAGAAAAATCTAGGACATTTAAAAAAAAAATTTATTTTTTATTTAGACTTAAAGAGACACACAATAAATAAAAATAATATTCCCCATCCCCACATTTAAAACACACATTGTCCTCAATGTGGCTTTGAGAAATAAACTAAATGACACAAATTAAAAAGCACGTAACAAAATAAAAGAAAAGAAAACAATAAAAAGAAAGAATTGAAAAAAATAAAAAAAAATAAAAGAATGTAATTAGAACAAACTCGACTGGTAATGACGATCTTTCCATGTACGTTGCCCTCTTTCTTCTTCAACAGCAACCAACGGATATTACTCGCTTGCGCCCAAATGTACCATACAATCATCCAACAATTTCATAGCACGTGGTAACACACAAACTAATATACGACTAAAAAAAATAAGCAAAAATAAGCAAGAAATTGTACCGACAAGTGTTCCATAGTATGGAGTTAAGTTACAGACCAGCATCGAAATAAAATAAATGGCAAAATAAAATAAAGTAAAATGAAAAAGAAAAACATAAACAAAAAGAACCAGTTCTGCACTTCTCTCGTTCCTGCTGCCACCATCATCTGCTAATCATTCTGATCCATGTAGTATGGAGGTATCGGCACCCCATACTCTCCATGATCGCCCTCATGGCCCTCCTATTCTCTCGCTCATTTGACTCGTATGTCTAAAATCGCTGGGTGATATTTTCATTAACCTGTTGACCCATGGCCGTAAACCTCGTATCCATCTGCTGAGTAAACTGTTGGTTCATCGCAGTAAATCCCTGGTTTATTCGGTCATTCAACCCAGCAAAGTTCCTGTCCAAATTATTACTGAATGTGGCGAAAGTTTGATCAATCATTGAGAACCTGTTCGCCATCTGGTGCTGAAGCATATCCATAGTGACTGGGCCAGTTGACTGATACGGAGGGATAGGATTCGGTTCGGGTTCCTGAACCGGTGATTGTCGTCGCCTCCTCCTACTAGACGGTCCAGCTGAACTAGACGCACCCGCGTCTCCATCCCCAACGCTATACTTCAACCGTGGGGGATTAGTTGTTATCAAAATCTTCCCCTTTATTAAATCCTCCAAACTGAGCCACCCGACCCTAGGTCCTTGTGTCAAAAATCGTTCAGGGAAGCGGGCGAAAGCACCCACATGCCTCGCTATCCGTGTGATGTAAGGGCCCAAATCCAACCGAGCGTCTTTACCCCCACGGCGAGGACGCTTAGCAGATAAATAGAACACGGAAGCAAAATTTACCAACTCTTTATTGGACATGTGATAAAGAGAGAAAATGTCTTGCAGATTATATTTGTCGGCACCTTCGCCGCGACCAATAAGAGTTGATGCTAAAATTCTTTGAAGGTATCGTAGGCATGGATCACGAATATTCTTAGCCTGACATTCCGTGTCGTAATCCCCTACTCCAATACCCGACCATGCTGATTTAACCTGCCCCTCAACCAAGCTTCCCAAATATGCCATTCTGTGAAAACCCCTAATAGAACTATTGAACCAATCAGTGGAAATCTCCTCTTGGGTATAAAAACCTAATGCCACCCCTAGCTCGGGAACACTCATCGTACAAACCTGACCACCCAAGGAAAACGATACAGCATGACTGTTATCATAGTCCTTTGGTGAATACTGGAATGTGCATAAGAACTCGAGAACAAACTCTTCGTATTGGTCCTCATCTGGTGTGAGGACGGCTATCCATTTATTTGGGAGATAGTCTCACAAGTGTCCATCCTCTCCCATTCCCCCAAATAATTCAAAGTCAATGTATCGGGGAGTTAGGAGTCTTGTGCCCACTAATTTATCAAAGGTATTTCTCTCCTCGGTGTCTTCAGCAAATTGAAGGAGAGTGTGGGTACTAATATCACGGTCCTCAAGGGGTACTGGAAAATCATCTTCGTGAGGAAAAATAACTGGTTCTCTATCAATTTGTCATCGGGGACGGGTTCTTATTGCTCTGGGCCTTCCGAACATTCTGCAGAAACAATTTTATATGATAATTATTAGAACGGATAAAGGAGAGAAGAGTACAGAATGGTGAAAAAATAAATAAATAAATAAATAAAAAGAATTGCGTAAAAGAAACTGAACAATGGAAAACTAAATGGTGACAAACGTATAGCATTTCATTCGCGTTTGACCCTTAAAACTAAAAGTAAAAGTTGATAAAACCTGAAAATGTTGAGCTTAAACTAAAATGCATCTTAATCAAACCTCGTCCGAATGGAGATTGAGTACGGGCGAGGTTGATTGAAAACTTAAATTTAAACTAAACATCTCCCAAAGCAAACTTTGAAAAGTAAAAAATAAAACAAAAATCCTAGGACTCAAAACTAAACCAACCCTTATCTTAAACTAAGACTCAAAGTTACTCATTTGGACAATTACGACAATTTAAGATGCTAACTTAGTTCCCATTCAACTTTCTTAGCTCTTAATTCCACTAATCATCCAAAAAGAAAATTCCTCCAAACTAGTGGGATATGCCATTCCTATTCCATACTAAAAATTCATTCATAAACCAAGCAAACCCATTGCACCCAACATCAAAATCAACTAACATTACACCTCACATCAAACATCAACCGAATTGCTAGTAGGGAACCAAAATCAACTCCTAAATCTATCATAATCACCAAACAAATAGAACACTAGCATAAAAAGTAAAGCTTTATAAAAAATTTAAAAAACAAAAGTTAAAAGTTCATACCTTTGAAGCTTCTAAACGAGATTTCAACTTAGAAAGAAAGTAAACCAAGAAAATTCAAGCAAAACGCCCAAATTTTATACTTCAATTCGTAAATGGGTCGGGTTGGGTGAATGTGGGTTGGGTTTGGTGGTTAGATGTGAAGAAAGATGAAAAATTTGATGGAATATGATATTATGATGGATGGATTGCAAGAAAATGTGAAGAATTTGGTAAAAAGATGGTGGATTTGGAGTTTGATATGGTGGGTTTCGGCTGGAAGAAGAGAGTAGGTATATGTGTGTGTGGTTAGGGCTTGTAATGAGAAGAAAACATTAAAACCATCGGCCACCCTCCTCGCGGTA
Organism: Tagetes erecta; assembly: GCA_030867185.1. Taxonomy (NCBI): domain Eukaryota; kingdom Viridiplantae; phylum Streptophyta; class Magnoliopsida; order Asterales; family Asteraceae; genus Tagetes; species Tagetes erecta. The sequence goes on from CM061488.1 coordinate 57,830,876, forward strand.
CCGGGGCGTGCATGAGACCAGGTGGCGGTACCACCACCTATTGCTTTTAACAGAAGTTGTGCGTTTGTTATGGGCTGAAAATTTTTCTAAGTGTTGGAAACTTATTGTTTTGGTTAAAATACTTACACTTAGCCAAATTTTTCACCCCCATTACCCGAAAAATTAAAACTTACCTGGAGGCTTGTTAATCAACGTTGTTCTCGCTTTGAAACCTGCAACACTCACAAATGAAAACAAAAACGTAAAATAAGAAAATGACTCAAAGGCAATTAAACTTACCTAGAACGACTCGTAATTTTGTACAAACTCTACAATCGGGTAGCAACCCGATGTTCCACCCAAATTAGTCCGTTTTGGTGGGTTCGAGGAGTTCTTCTTCCTCCTCCGTGGCATTTGTCGGTCCTCCGATGTAAATCTTCAACCGATGGCCATTCACTTTCCATTATTCCCCGTTTTCATTCTCGATTTCAATCGTCCCATAGGGAAACACCTCTTTCACCGTGTAGGGGCCACTCCATTTGGATTTTAACTTCCCTGCAAACAACTTTAGACGTGAGTTAAAAACCAATACCTTATCCCCACACTTGAATTCTTTCACATTCCTCAACCGGCTATCATGTAATGCTTTTGTCCGCTCCTTGTAGCTCCATGACCTTGCATACGCTTCATCCTTCAACTCTTCCAATTCATGCAATTGATGAAAACGGTTTCTTGTTGCTTTGGGCAAATCAAGATGAACCGTCTTCAATGCCCAAAACACTTTGTGTTCCAACTCCACCGGCAAGTGACAAGCTTTACCATATACCATTCGGAAAGGAGTTGTGCCTATAGGAGTTTGGTAAGCCGTCCGAAACGCACACAATGCATCATCCAATTTATCCGACCAATCCTTCCTATTTTTACTCACGGTCTTTTCCAAAATCCGCTTCACCCCACGATTTGCATTTTCCACTTGACCATTCGTTTGTGGGTGATATGCGGTCGAAAGCCGATGATTCACACCATACTTTGCCATAGCTTTTTCCATTTGTGAGTTGCAAAAGTGCATCCCCTGATCACTAATCAACGCCTTAGGCGTTCCAAAACGAGAAAATAACTTCTTTAGAAACGCGACCACGACTCTTGCATCATTTGTTGCTAACGCTTGTGCTTCGACCCACTTCGACACATAATCTATCGCCATCAAGATATACCGATTTCCCTTAGATGAAGGAAAAGGTCCCATAAAGTCGATCCCCCACACATCAAACACCTCACACACTTGGATGGGATTTTGAAGCATTTCATTCTTTGCCGAAATATTCCCCGTCCGTTGACACGCATCACACCTCCTTACGAAATCATGAGCATCTTTAAATATAGTAGGCCAATAAAAACCCGAATCAAATACCTTCTTGGCCGTGTAAGATGATCCATGGTGGCCTCCCGTCAAACCCTCATGACAATGCTTGAGAATCTCAATACCTTCTTCTCGACTAACACATCTTCTCAAGATTTGATCGGCCCAACCCGGAATAGATAAGGCGAATCCCATATATAGTAGCTCACCTCTGCGAAGAACCTCTTTTGTTGTTGACTCGTCATCCCTTTAGCAACAACACCACTAGCTAGATAGTTTGCAATGTCCGAAAGCCAAGGCAAACCTTGTTCTTCGGCTTTCATGTAGTTCACAAACTCCCCATCTGATTCAACTTCAATTCGCAACAACGATTCATGAGGAAATGTATCACCAATGGTATCCTCATTCATCGTTTCTCTATCCGGATCTTCTAAACGTGACAAGTGATCCGCCGCTAGATTCTCCGCTCCTTTCTTATCCTTTATTTCAATATCAAATTCAGAAAGGAGTAAAATCCATCTAATCAACCTCGGCTTTGCATCCTTCTTTGCAAACAAATACTTCAAGGCCGAATGATCCGTGAATACAACGGTTTTAGATAGAACCAAATAAGACCGGAACTTTTCGAATGCATAAACCACCGCTAAAAGTTCCTTCTCCGTTGTTGTATAGTTCTCTTGGGCGTCATTCAACATTTTACTTGCATAGTAGATCGGATGAAAGTGCTTATCCTTTCTTTGACCCAAAACGGCTCCTACCGCGTAATCGCTTGCATCACACATTAGTTCAAACGGTAGGTTCCAATCCGGCGCAACTAAAATGGGGGCTTCAACCAACTTCTCTTTTAGAAATTCAAAGGACTTCAAACATTCCTCATCAAATTCAAAAACTATATCTTTTTCAAGCAAACGGGTCACGGGTCGGGTTATTTTTGAAAAATCTTTGATAAACCTCCGGTAGAAACCCGCATGACCCAAGAAACTACGTACCGACTTGACACTTGTAGGTGGTGGAAGCTTGCTAATCGTCTCAATCTTGGCCCGATCAACTTCAATACCATTCCTTGAGATTTTATGACCCAAGACTATGCCTTCGGTGACCATGAAGTGGCACTTTTCCCAATTCAACATAAACTTGGTTTCGATGCACCTCTTCATCATCCTATCCAAATTCCCCAAACAATGATCAAACGAACTTCCGAACACGAAAAAATCGTCCATGAATACCTCCATTGATCTCTCCATCATGTCTTGAAATATTGCGACCATTCATCTTTGGAATGTAGCCGGTGCATTGCATAACCCAAATGGCATCCTTCGATAGGTAAATGTTCCTTGTGAACAAGTAAACCTCGTCTTCTCTTGATCTTCAGTGCAATGGGTATTTGAAAATAACCTGAAAAACCATCAAGAAAACAGTAAAATTGTTGCCCGGATAACCTTTCAAGCATTTGATCAATAAAAGGTAAAGGGAAGTGGTCTTTTCGGGTGGCGTCATTTAGTCTCCGGTAATCTATGCATACACGCCACCCTGTTACCGTTCGAGTAGGAATCAACTCGTCATTCTCGTTCTTCACCACCGTCATCCCTCCTTTCTTCGGAACTACTTGGACCGGGCTCACCCATGGTGAATCCGAAATAGGGTAGATCAAGCCCGCATCTAGAAGCTTAAGCACCTCCTTCTTCACAACTTCCGCCACATTCGGATTTACTCGCCTTTGTAGTTGCACCACCGTCTTGTGATCTTCTTCCATGAGAATCCGATGTGTGCAAAACGACGGAGTTATTCCTTTGATATCACTTAGCTTCGATGCTATTTCCTGTTTATTTTCCATCAACAAAGAAATTAATTTAGCTTTTTTACTAAGGGATAATTTAGAAGAAATTATAACCGGCAAACCTGCCACCCCATCTAGAAAAGCATATTCTAGATGAGATGGTAATTCCTTGAGCTCCAAGACCGGTGGTTCTTCAATGGATGGTTTCTCATCTTCAACAAACCTACAAGCATCAGAAATTTCCGGAATTTCCGGAATGTTAGTAGTTAAAAATTTTTGGAACGGGTCAACCCGTTCCTTACCCAATACCTGCGGTTCCACGCTTTCGTTTACCGTCTTGACCTCTCCCTCGGATGTATCTTCGGGATCCCCCTCAATCATTCCCGGCTCGTTAAGTAAATCCGTTCCACACACATAGTTGATGCACCGATCCATTTGTGAGAAAATAGTGTCAATGAAGTAAACCGTGTCATCTTGGCCATTCGAATTCTTCATCGACTTCATAACATCAAAGGTTACACTTTCATCCCCGACACGAAGTGTAATCCGTCCTTCAAACACATGAATAATGGTCTTCGCCGTCCTTAGAAACGACCGACCCAAAATTAACGGAACCCTCTCATCCGCTTCCATATCAAGAATAACAAAATCGGCCGGAAAAACGAACTTATCAACTTTTACCAAAACATTCTCAACTATACCAACCGGGTATTTAATTGACCTATCCGCTAAAGAAATACTCATACGGGTCGGACTCATCTCCTTCAACCCAAGTCGCACAAACATGGAGTATGGCATTAAATTTATACTTGCACCAAGATCGGCTAAAGCATGTTTTACCGAAGACCCACCAAATAAACACGGGATAGTGAAAATACCTGGGTCTTCAAGCTTTTCCGGCAAGTTATTCTGGACCACTGCCGAGCACCTTTCATTCAACTCCACATTAGACAAAGATTCAAGCTTCTTCCTATTTGACAAAAGATCCTTCAAAAACTTGGCGTACTTAGGCATGTGCTGAATCGCCTCGATGAATGGAAGGTTTATCTTCAACTGCTTGAACATCTCTAGAAAAGACCCAAATTCCTTAACATACTTGTCTTGCATAAGACGAGCAGGATATGGAACGTGTCTAAGATCAACTTGAGCTTACTTTGTCTCTCCGTCCTTCTTACCTTGCACTTTCTCACTCGGAATCTCAGTAGTAGAATCTTTCTTTTCCTCAACCTTTCCCGGTGATTCCATTTTAATTTCCTCGTCCACCGGCTCTTCCTCTTCTACCGGTGGTCGTTCTTTTTCTCCCCCCTTACCACTTCTAGTTGTCACAGCCTTAAGTGTAGCTTTAGGGTTCATCTCAGTACCACCAGAAAACGATCCCATAGGCCTTTCTTCCATCATCTTTGCTATATCACCTACCACCCTTTGAAGATCCAGAAAAGCAGACTGTTGATTTTTTAAAATAGTGTCATGCTCCCGAAACCGATTCTGTGTCTCTTGATCCTTAGAGAAAAGCTGAGTCAACAATTGAGTTTGATTGGCCAAGATATCCTTGATTTCCTTGGTATCATTACCACTCCCTGAAGATTGACCCTGATTATGTTCGGCGCGAGGTTGGAAACCAGGTGGGTTACCATTTCCGCCCGATCTCCACCCAAAGTTCGCGTGGTTCTTCCAGTTCTGATTATAAGTATTACCATACCCAGAGTTAGAGTTCCGATTCTGATTCATATTACCCACAAAGTCAACCTGCTCATGTTCCATGGTCGGCAAAACTGAAGTATCATGGTTACCTCGACAATACTCACACTTGGTCATACCCATCTTGATTTCTGTAACACCTATAAAAATTTCGTATCCGAATTATTAGTTAGGATACTCAACCTTGTGGTCGTAATTAAGTAGTTGGTATATATACGACAATCGTATTTCAAATATTGCCAAACGATTAAGAAACGAATTAGCACAAGAGATGTTTAGGCGAGTAATTATTATTATACGACACCGTCTTATAATAATACTATATTATATTTGAACTTTCTCCGTTTTTAACGAAACTTAGGTCGATGCGTAGAGAATGATGAACTCGTCCTAGCGGTATATTTATAATTTTATAAAACGTTATATTTTAAAAGTTATACGAGAAAAACGAATGAAGGAGCTGAATTAATTAATTCTAATAATAATAATATAAACAAGCAAGCTAGCATGTCATTTGAAATCCCACATCGATGTTAAAGCGATTTAAGCTGCTTGCTATATTTCTATATATAGAAGGTGAAGCTTAGAGTTTATATATCTAGATTTTCCGGAACGCTCTAGTTTAGAGAATCCCGAGTATATAATACCCTGTTGGGTGTTGTTAGTAGTCGTTTTTGGAGCACAAGTAGGGAGACTCTACGTCAAATTGCCGTAGATAGTTTAAGAGGTATATTCTTATTTAAATTTATGTCTAGTTAATAGTTATATCTACTAGTATAGATTTTGTGGGGCTTAGGGTCAGGGTCGGGGTAGACATTGGATAACTTGACCCTGGTCTAGACATGGACTGATCAACCATGTCTAAACTAGATAGAGTTATCCATAGTTGACCACGACGATGACAAGCCAGTACCCACTCCTTACTTAATTAATAGCTATGATTTGCCCTAATTATAAATAGGAACCAAAATTCATAGCTGTTATAGTGGCGCCAGTTAAGCCACATGTATAGATTCAAAGTGCACAAGGATCTTACTCAGAAATCTCAAAGGGTTAGAGAGTGAGAAGACGTGTTGTCCAATGACAGTTATTCTGTTTAAGGTGAATACATTTGTATTTTAAATGCTTTTACGAAATCTTTGTTATTTCGAAACCAGCATGAAAAGTAGTTAATTTATTAATGCATGCTGGTAAAATACGAGACGGACACTTGGCACGTGCGGTCTGATCAGAAATGGTATACACGTGTTTAGGCAGAACTCATACGGTGAGTTCTGTAACTAAGCGTGGCTGATACAGTTTGTGTGCCCAAAGGAGTGAGATTCCTTAGGCACCAGAGTTATAATGAAATAACTCAAAGCCAACAAACTGTTATCAGTGTGCAACATGGTGTGTATTTTATCCATGTTCCTAGTATGGTTAATCTAAATTAATGCTTTCATGCTTTTAAATGATTTGGGTCTACAGATGATATTCACCAGCATTATCGCTGATGTTTTATTTTTAAAACCTTTTACAGGTAATGAATAAAAGAATGGAATTGCTAAATGCCATGTTGTACATATGATGTTTTACATGTGCATGTTAGCTAATTAAGCATAAGATACATCAAGGAAGAATGGACACATTCGATGAAGAAATCTTGTGGCTTCAAATATTATAGTAATATGAAATTACTATGTTTTCTAAAATAACGGGTAATTAAGCCCAGTTATATGAAAACAATGTTTGCAAACATTGTGAAATATTATGAAATGGGACCATCTACGTTGCCTCATATTTAGCTCCTTCTGATGAAAAATGTGTTGAAGGCTTTTGTGAACAGAATATATCACGAATTTAGTACCATAAAGATAGTGTCGCCACATCTTCAAGGCAAACACTATAGCACCTAATTCCAAATCATGTGTGGTGTAACGTTTCTCATGAACGCTCAATTGTCGTGATGCACAGGCAATGACCTTATCTTGTTGCATCAGCACGCAACCAAGACCATTAAATGAGGCATCACAACATACTACAAAATCCTCATTACCTTCGGGTAATGAAAGAATTAGAGCGCTACAAAGCTTCTTCTTAAAGACACTAAAGGCTTCCTCTTGCTCGGGTCCCCATTTGAACTCAGCCTTCTTCTGTGTTAATGCAGTCATTGGCATAGCAATCTTGGAGAAGTCTTTCTTAAATCTCCGATAGTATCCGGCTAAGCCTAAGAAGCTTCTAATTTCCATGGGAGTCTTCGGGACTTCCCATTTCATTATAGCCTCTATCTTAGTTGGATCTACTTGAACACCAGCTTCATTTACCACATGCCCGAGAAATTTAACTTCTCTCTTCCAAAAATCACATTTAGAGAACTTAGCGTACAGCTTCTCTTGCCTGAGAGTTTCCAAAACCTTTTTCAAGTGTTTAGCATGATCAGTTTGATCTCTCGAATAGACCATAATATCATCGATAAAGACAATGAGAAATTTGTCTAAAAAACGGCTTGCAGACTCTGTTCATGAGGTCCATGAATGCTACAGGGGCAATGGTTAATCCGAAGGACATAACCAAAAACTCATAGTGGCCATAGCTGGTTCTAAAAGCTGTCTTGGGAATATCTTCTTCCCGCACCTTTAGTTGATGGTATCCAGACCTAAGATCGATCTTGGAGAAATAGCTGGCTCCTTGCAGCTGATCAAACAGATCGTCTATCCTCGGCAAGGGATACTTGTTCTTAACTGTCAACTTGTTCAGCTCATGGTAGTCAATGCACATCCGCATGGAGCCGTCCTTCTTCTTCACAAACAGAACTGGTGCACCCCAAGGGGATGAACTCGGTCTAATGAAGCCTAAGTCGAGCAACTCCTGGACTTGCTTCATCAGCTCTTGCAATTCGAGGGCGCCAAACGATAAGGAGCCTTCGCAATCGGCCTTGCTTCAGGTATTAAATCGATTTGAAATTCGATTTGTCGGTTGGGAGGGAGACCAGGTAAGTCTTTAAGAAACACATCAGGGTAATCACACACGACTGGGATATCCGATATTTGTTTTTCGGGCTGAGCATCTAAAGCATATGCTATAAAAGCCTCAAAACCTCTCATCAAACATTTACTAGACTTAATTGTAGATATCATCTGGATATTACCTCGGATACTATCTCCCTTAACCACTAATGTTTCACCATCTGACTTTCATACCCTAACCAACTTTTTCTCACAATCAACTTGGGCTCGTTTACAAGTTAACCAGTCCATTCCTATGACTACATCATAACCACACAAGTTCATAGGCATAACATCAACTGGAAACTCGTCACCATTTAAATTAGGCAAGCAATCCTTATATACTACTGTTATCACATCACTTCCTCCATTTGCGGTTCTACCTCTTAAGCAAGATCTAGTACTACAGGTTCTTTTCCTAGGTATTTACCAAAGGAAGTTGACACAAAACTCTTATTTTCACCTGTGTCAAATAAAACCTTAGCATAAACGTTGTTTACAGGAAACATACCTGCCACAAAATCCTCATTAACTTCTATATCACCTCCCTTCTTCATAACAAACACTCGCCCTTTGGCTGGGTTCTTTCCTCCTTGTGTTTTTTGGAGTTTGGAGCATTCACTCTTATAATGCCCTGTTTCCTGACAATTAAAACACTTAAATGTCGCACACGATCTTGCGAGATGTCCCAATTGCTGACATCTGTAACACTTCCTTTCTTGAGATTCCTCTCCAACTTTCCCCTTATCTTTGCCACCGCCTTCTCCCTTTTTGAACTTGAATCTAGCACCAGAACCACTCTTTATATCCTCCGACTTCCTCTTCCTTTCTCCTTCATATGTCTCTTGACTTTGCACCTCATCATAGATGATTGCACTTAGTCCAACTGCTTCATCAAAGGTCGTTGGTCCTTTTGCCTTCACATTCGTTCGGACCTTTTGTGGAAGCCCCTGGATATAACATCTCAACCTTCTAGACTCAGGAGTAACTCATTTTTAGAGGCGTCATCTCAACCAACAAAGCCATCTCGTTAAATCTCGAGGCGTCATCGATCCAGCCTCAAGTCGAAGAAATTTCATCTCCATTTTGTCTAACTCATTTTTAGGAGAGAACTGACTGAGAACCAACTCCTTCATGTCGTTCCACCTCATGCTATCGATAGCAGCTTGTCCTTTCCTTTGGACTATCGTCTTCTACCAATGCATAGCTTCTTCTTCAAACGAATGAGCAGCGTACTTGTGTTGGTCCAATAGATCGTTAATCCGTGTTATATATGATATAGATCAGATCACAATCAATTGATACCACTAGATCTAGCAACAATTGAATGTGATTTGTGACCAAAACTCACACAAATCATTAAAACCCATTAATAAATGATTAATTAGAAGGTAATTAGATGAAGTAGAATAGGATTGAAGCAACAAAGATATAAATCAGTCAATTCCTTACTATAAACAACCAGATTCGAACTCATAAACGAAAGGTGTAAAGTGTATTCAATGTGATCCAAGAGTTGTGTACAAAATACCCCAAAACAACTATATATACAGTAGCTAGTGTCACACGCAGAGTCGCATACGCGACACTGCCTGCTCACAAAGCTAAGACAAGCTACATGCGACACTGTAGTGTCGCATGCAGTGTCGCAAGAATAAGCACAAGAGGTAAACTAAAGTAAACTAGCCTAACAAATACAACGGAAACAAAGTACGACTAGTCTATTACAAAGTAAATGAAATACAAGTAACGACATGGTGAAGTACCACCCTGCATGTGGTCAACATTACTCCCCCTAGGGAGGTACTTCACCTGTCGGATCTCCTTCTTCAGCTCCTGCTTTTGCTACACTAAACATCTCTGTCAATTGACGTACGTCTTCAACTAGATCTACATGCTTTTGCACACTCTCAGCGAGCTGCTTCACTTCCGATCTAATCCCACGAGCCCGGTTCGCCACTCTTTCAAACAGTGCAGCTTCTTTCTTCGTTTCAGCTCCTGCTCCGCATCTAATAAGATTCTCGCATAATATCTTCAGATCATCGTCCGAGAATCCGAATACCTTCATTGGGTCAAACAACCTCCATTCTGTTCCATCTTTCACACATACGACCGCCTCCCCCGTCTGGTTATCGTAAAACCACTTTTCAAAATCCTGCAATCTCGATGGGCTAGGGTCTGGAACTCTCAATCTCAACACTATTTTAATCGGTTTCAGCTTCAGAACGATCTTCCCCTTTTTCGTCACCCAATCCAAATTCTTCTTCGACCGTTTAAGCTCCAACTTATTATATCCAAAGCTTTCAAAATTATCTTTTAACCCGGCCTGAATCTCTTCCTCCAAAAGTTTCACACGATCGCTTTGATCCGCGTTAATAAGTGGGAAGACTGCCAAACGCCTCAAGTCCCATTTAGGGAATGTCTTGAAGAGTTTGCGGTTGCTCACGTAGCTAATCTCGCCCCCTCTTCTTTTTATCATGAACTTCTTCAGTTCCAAGTTAAATTTCCAGCTAAAGATTTTATTGTCAGTATCTTTAGTGGTTGGGGCATCCATATTCTAAAATAGAGGTGTGACGATTTCTGGTTCCTCCACGTAACCCTCAACACCGCTCCTCTGAGCCAAATAAACCATCTCCTTCTCTTCTGTTTCATAATATTCGGGCTCCGAATCGTAAACAACTAGTTGTTCTTATTCTTCATCTTCATCAATCAGCTTCATCTCCGCATCCCTCTCTTTCTCAGCTACAACTCACCAGCCAAATAAGTATCAATATCGAGACAGAAGTCATCAGTAACTTCTGTCTCTTTCCCAGTGCTGCTTCCACCAGCCCCTCTAAAACCTCCAAAATCTTTCCTGCTTTTTCCAGTTTGCACCATTTCTTTCAAGGTCGGATATTTCCCAATGTTCACCATCTCATTGATCTCAGTTTCAGTCTCCGAAACACCTACCTTCACCTCTTTCTTAACTTCATTCAGTTCAACTAACAGCTTCTTGATCAGAACTTGTTGGTCTAGCACTATTTTCAGTAAATCCTCCATCTCAGACTCCCTATGTCTCTCACGTTTCTCCACGTTCATCAGCTTTGTCTTTACCATACTTAACTCATTTGCGAGCGACGTATTCAGTCATCGAATCACGTCCTCATCCATCCTAGCAAACCCCTTCTTTTCTGGTTTCTTCATAAATGTTTTCGGCACATAATCAGATACAGCTGGCTGCTTCCCTTTCGCCTTTTTGATTCTGACATCAGTATCAGAATCATTCTGTGATTTATCATCAGCCTTTCGTTTCTTCTTTCTCTTCGGTTTGAATATTTCTGCCTCAATCTCATCGAGTTGCTCTTCAAACGGAACCGACCTATTTCCCTTAAACTTCTTTCATTTTCGAATATCCTCCTTGAGTTTCTCTCGCAGTTCTCCAAACAGTTTCTCTTCCGACACTTTCAGCTTCTCTATGTACTCCCACCTTTCATCAGTATACATATTTCGAAAAAGATATGTTATCTTTCCTATAATATCATGTCGAGGCGCGGAGCAGTCTGCCAAAATTCTCACATTCATCTTCATCAACTTCAAATCATCACCCAATTTCTGCAGATCTGGCTTCAGTTCATCAATGAAATTCTGTATGAAACGTGGATACAACAACCATTTATCTTTCTTGGCAGCGGAGATGTTCTCAATCATATACCCAAATATCATCTGCGGAATATTTTCCTTATCTCCCCTGCATCGCTCGGTCCCATTCGAAATTCAGCCCATCCGTTCCTCCTTTCAGATGATCTAAACAAACAATAATGACGTGGTCTATAAATCTCCACTCCTTAGTTAAGAAGGATTTCTTGATCTCTCTACGTTCCAAAAATTCAGTTCCTTCGTATCCCATCTCAAGGAATCCTTCGTGAACATCTTCCAGACTCAGCAGAACTGGTAATCCAATGTCACGCTCCATTCTCAGCATCCGAGCAATCGAGTCAGCGGTAAGAACAATCTCCTCCCCCATCACAATTGCCCTGATCTCTCCCGGATCCGCATTTAGGTTGTATGTGGCCGTCTCCCAAAAATCTCTAATAAGTTGTTGATCTATCACTAGATCCTTCGTTACCGCATAAGAAATGGGGGACGCCTTCATCCAAGATATCGCATCTCGGAATCCTACAGACTTCAGGTCTTTATCGTTCAGATAGGCGACCACGTTCGACCTTTTGTCGAACTTCATCGGCTGAGGGGGCTTTGGATCCATATGATAACCTGAAACATAAACGAGAGTTGATTAGTAAAGAAATTAAGTGAAACGTAATAATAATAATAATGAAAAGTTAAAGAAAATAAATAAAAAATTAGAAATAAAAGAAAATAAAAAAAAATAGTGTCGCAGAAATACGACACAGTAGTGTCGCATATTCATCGACACTGCTGTTTCGCAACAGCCTATCATGTGCCACGACACTACATTGTCGCAGCACCAAAGGTCTTCGACACTACCAACAAGGTATGGGCAGCATGACATTGGTAGTGTCACATATCTGTTTTGAATTTACGTTCAGTGTCGCAAGATAAACAGCTAGTGTCGCAAAACGCGAAGAAACCAACAGTCAAGCAGATCAAATCCATATCAGATCAACACTAAAACCCAATACAATACAAACGAAGGTTCGAAACATGTAAATAATCAAAACTTACCGGTTGAAATCACTTGAAAACACTAGAAAGTGAGTGGATTAAAGTTTTGTGAGGTTAGGGTTTTTAGTGTCGGGTATAGAGTCGGTTGTTTTGAAAAACAGAATTATGATCCACACGACCCACATCAGATGAATATTAAACACGGCGTATTTTCGCAAACCCGACACTATAGTGTCGCAAAGGGCATAGTGTCGCAAGCCCGACACTATAGTGTCGCAGAGACCCAAATTTTAAAAATAATTATTTTTGAAAAGAGATAGATCCAAGATATCGACCCATTTTAACAACGAAACTTGAAAAGGAATCAAATCAGTATAACAGAATGGATCATGAGGATATCAGAAACGAGCTTCTGGCAATCATCTAGAGGAACAAAGATTTGGAAAGATTGTCAGTATGTTTGTCCATTTAAACCCATACCTTGTTCCTTTCAACACACAACTTGTGACGATATTATCATGTTTTGGTTCGATTTGAAGAAGTCTGGCAACTCGGTTTCCACGGACATTCTGCAAAGTAACTTGTTTTGACCTCAGGACATATTGAGTTTAGATGATTCAACAAGATTTTCGTAATTTTAAAGGAACAAACACCCAGATCAAGTGATCAAGGTGAATGTATTTCGGGAGGTGAAGTGGAGTTTAGGTTTAATAAAAGATACATCAAACAATGAACATGATGTATAAACATTTTGAGCTTTGCTTTATATGGGTTTTACAGATGATCAGCGCTCCAGGTTTATACTAACGTATAACAGAGGAGATGATTATCTGTACATGCTGATAAGAGCTTCAGGTCTATATTTACATATAACGGAGAAGATCATCACTCCAGGTCAATGCTTCCGCATAGCAGAGGAGATTAACACGAGAACAAAAAATTCTGAAGAGCTAACGAGAAGCGTCATTCAGGGCTGCGGCTAAGGGTTATTTAGGGAAAAAATCAAGCAGGAAACAAATACTCTCAGTCCATTTTAGTTAAAACTTATCACTTTGTGCAGGCCAAGTAACTGTGAAAATGCTCCTCATCACCGAGTTCTTTGTGAATTTTAGTTTGATCACAGAGTTGATGTCTAATAGTATTCGAGCTGAGCCTACTGACACATCAGTATACAAATCCCTTTCCTCCTTTTGACGCCGTCAACCTATATCTGAATCCTGCAAGAAACAAACAGTATATAACATGAGATGAAGCACAATTAAAAAATTTGTAGTATTTACTCCCCCAAAACTTTCAGTTTTTCGAACTGAAATTTTTTATCAATTTAAGAACATTGTTTTTGGATCAAACACAAAAGAATGACCGGCAATATTAGAAAATATAAGTAAGAAAAACAGATTTTTCTTTCACTTTTCTCCCCCCCCTTTTTTTAATATCAAAGAGAATGATTAAAAAGAAATTAGACCAAGCATGTTAATTAATTCATAAAAACGAGGTTTATCAAACGTTATAGTGAACAAATCAGCTTTTTGATTTTTGGTATCGATCGATATGATATTAATAAAGCCCTTTTCTTGTGCATCCCGGATGGCATGAATGCGATTTTCAATGTCCTTCGTTCGGGTGTGGTGAACAGGATTCTTGGTAATGCCAATGGCTGCCTCATTGTCGCAAAAGATCGGAGTATGCAGAAAATTGATTCCATAATCGATCATCTGATGTTGGATCCAGAGGACTTGACAACAACAGCTGGAGGCGGCAGTGTATTCAGCTTCCCCAGTAGATACGGAAACGGTGGTCTGTTTCTTGCTCTGCCACGAAACTAAAAACTCCCCCAAATACTGACATCCACCAAAAACTGATTTCCGATCGAGTTTGCAACCGCCATAGTCACTGTCAGTGTATGCATGAAGATCAAAGCTCCATCCTTTTAGATACCACAAGCCGAGACGCGGAGTTACCTTTAGATAAAGAAAAATACGCTTCACGGCTTTTTCATGTGACTCCTTAGGATTTGATTGATACCTCGAACAATATCCTACAACAAAAGCGATGTCTGGACGACTTGCAATTAAGTACATTAATGAACCGATCATCGATCTGTAGCAGTGAGCGTCAACGGACTTTCCAGATTCGTCAGGAGTGAGACAAGTTTGTGCTGTAAACGGATATAGTTCAGAAGAACTGTCGTCCATCTTGTATTTTACCAAAATCTCATGAATATATTTCTCCAGGTGAATGAGGATGCCGTCGTGTTTTTGTACCACCTGCAAACCGAGAAATAAGCACATCTCACCCATCATGCTCATCTCAAACCTCTCCTTCGTCACTTCCTTAAATTCTCTACATAAACTTTCATTTGACGAACCAAAGATGATGTCATCTACGTACACTTGAACCAGTAAAACGTCATCGCCAGGTTTTCTTGAAGAGAGTCATGACAATGGTTCCTCTAGTAAAACCTTTGCTCAACAGATATTGTGTCAACGTTTCGTACCAGATTCGAGGAGCCTGATGTAGTCCATAGAGCGACTTGTCTAATTTGTAGACCTTATCAGGGAAATCAAGATCCTCGAAACCTAGTGGCTGAAAGACATATATCTCTTCGTTGATATCTCCATATAAGAATGCGCACTTTACATCCATTTGATAAAATTTGAAGTTTTTTTGTGCAGCATGGGCAAGAAAGATTCAGATGGCTTCAATTCTGGAAACATGAGCAAAAACATCAGTGTAATCAATGCCTTCCTCTTGTGCGAAACCTTGAACGACCAACGTAGCTTTGTTTCGAATAACGACCCCTTTATTGTCACGTTTGTTTTTGTATACCCACTTCGTTCCAATTGGGTATTTGTTTGGTGGGAGATTGACCAATTCCCAAACTTTGAGCTTTCTGAACTGTTGGAGTTCTAATTGCATTGACTCTACCCAGCTCGGATCTTGTAATACCATGTCAATGTTCTTTGGGACGATCTGTGATAGAAAACAAGAGAATAAGCAAACATTGATAAGCCCAGATTGATGACGTGTACGAACACCGTCAGAAATGGATCCTATGACCAGGTCATGAGGATGATCTTTTAGTTCCTTGTACAACGAATTGGATGTAGAGATATCTGAAACAGTTATGGTAGGAGAATCAAGAGGAATAACAAGTGATGCTGGATGAGGTGATGATGGTGAAGGATCAGTGGGAATAACAACATCAGTTGTGGGTGGCAACAGTTGTGAAATGTTTGGTGATGGTGAGAAAGTAACAGAATCAGGAATAACTTCAGAATACACCGGAACGATGTCATATTCTTCTAGGAACAGTGGTAAATTGAAATAATTGAACACAGTGGTGGCATCATAGAACCCGGATGGTTTAGAATCCAGTATCGCACACATTTGATTCCTGCCAATCAATGTAGAACAATTCTTGAACGATTTTGGTACGTTTATTGTAAACTCGATAAACTTTCTGACAAGAAGAATAACCGACAAAGAAGCATTCATCAGAGACGGCTCCGAATTTTGACGTTTGAGCTTGAGTATTTAACAAAGTACATGAACAACCAAAAGGTCGAAAGAAGTCAATCAATGGTTTTCTTTTGTGGAATAATTCAAAAGACGTCTTCATCTTGGCTTTCACAATCAATACCCTATTCAACACATATGACGCACAATTTACAGCTTCAGCCCAAAAAATGACTCGATCAACACATATGACGCACAAGTTTTGACTCGATCAACATCCTCCTTGCAGCTTCCACTAAGGTTCTGTTTTTGCGTTCAGCCACTCCATTCTGCTGAGGTGTCCGTGTGGCGCTGTACTGTCTCAATATACCCTTTTCTTCACAGAATGAGTCAAAAATGTGATTTCTGAACTCCGTCCCATTATCACTCCGAATAGCTTTCACCTTCTTCCCGCTAATGGTTTCAATCTTCAGAATAAGACTCTTGAAAGCTCCTGCGGTCTCCCCTTTTAGCAAGAAAACATACCCAAGAATATCTTGAAACATCATCTGTAACAACAAAACAATATGATTTTTTAGCAATGCTTTTCACACTGATTGGTCCAAACAAGTCAGCATGTAATAATTCATGAGGACAAGAAATAGAATTGATCGTTTTAGATTTGTGAGACTTCTTATGTTGTTTCCCCTTAGCACATGCCGTACATTTCTCAACTACAGAAAAATATTTTTTGGGCAAGCAACGAACCAGATTATGTTTAACAAGTTTATTAATATTATCAAAATTAACATGACCAAGTTTTCGGTGCCATAAAAATGCTTTTGAGGAAGAAGCTCTTGATAATAAGCATGTGACAGTGGAAGTGGACTCCTTAGAATTCATGTCAAGCAAGTATGTGTCATTCTTCCTTGGTGCACGCATCAAGATCATGTCTTCAGAAATAAAGAAATCCGGCTTCAGAAATAAGCATTCAGTGGATTTGAAAAGAACCGGAATATTCTTATCACAAATTTGAGATACGCTCAACAGGTTGAAATGTAGCTTTGGAACATAGTTCACTTTCTCTAATGTCAACGATCCATTTGATACCTCACATTGACCGATCATTTTTCCCCCTTTCTTATCTCCAGCAAGCGCCACATATCCACCATTTATCATACAGAAATTAGTAAGCAAATCTTTCAAACTAGTCATATGTCGAGAACATCCACTATCTACATGCCACAGACTATTGGGCTTCCTCGAACGTTCCCGACATAACAAAACAAAAAAAATCAATTAGAAACAGGAACCCATGCCTTAGAAGACTTGGGTTTAAACAAACAGAAATTAGCATAAAAATGATTATTTACAAACCTGTTGAATCGATTAGTTAAACTAGAATTATTTACACCCTTTTGAACGAGTTCCGGACAGTTCTTAACAATGTGACTGTCCTTACCGCAGCGGAAACAATGTGATTTGAAACATTTCTTTCTAGAATTACCGGTGGAAATGGGATCAATTACAATTTCTTCATCACATTCAGACATGTTTGTGTCTGAATCACTAAAAGAAACATACATTTCTTTTGTTTTTCCTTTTGATGTGCTAGCTTCATTACCTGTGTTTTTAACATGATTCATCTCAGAGTTGTTGTTTGTCTCAACGGGTTTGGTTATGCGGATTGGAGTAAAGGTCGGTATTGGGGTTGAGACAAACTTTTTAAAGCAGTTCTTATTTGGCAACACATCATTAGATTCAACGAAAGAAACATGATCATCATTAACAGCATTCAGAGCACACACATCATTGTTAAAGTTTAGTATAGACGGTTTAGAGTTTAAACTACTTGAATCACTTAACACATCACTCAAACTACTACTATTATCTAAAGTAGACTTCTTTGAATTTAAACTACAACTTGAAATAGAGCATCCTAATCCTGTTGAAGCACCATATTCGTAATCCTCTCGTACCTCCTGACGATTAACTCCTTCTAAACCTGCAAAAAAAATGTTAGTGTGTTCTACAATTAAATCGTTAATGGGATGAGGTTTGGTATGGGAGATCAACAATAAGTGCTAGGTGGAGGATAAACATGAGGAAACTCATCATATCCTAAACCTGTTTTGATTCGAGCTCCTCTTTGCCTATAATTTAGTTCCTCCCTTTTAATACCAGAAATGCTCCATCTATCAAGTTTAGTTTGAAGTTTACGGCTTTCAAATTCAGCAAGTTTAACACGTTCATCAAGCAGGTTAACTTCAACATTCTTTTCAAGAAGTTTTCTATTTAAGTGATCTATTTCTTGTGAAGCTTCGTTAAGTTTTACATAATAGTTCGCCTCATTCTTTTTAAAATCCGAATTAATAGTATTGAGTTCAGCTTGATTAGTTAATTACAAACGATTAGCCTTATATACACCAAAAAGTCGAACCCGACAAGCCGATGACACATGTCTTGGATTACCTCATAAGGAAGGCCCATGATAATCTTCTCGGTGGCCAGAGTCTTTTAACAGTTACAAGCGGGTGTATTTTTCTTCCTTTCTTCCTCCTTTTCATCTTCAGTCTCCTTCCTTTCTTTCTCAGCTTTCACATTATCTTCCTTTTTGCTCTCTTCAGTTGCCTGATTGATGATTTTCTCAGATTCGCTCCCAGCATTCAGTATGGTCTCAGCAACAAGAGCATGATTAATTTCTTCCTGAACTTCTGCAATCTCAGCACTCCAATCAAAATTTGTCAATAAGGCAGTCTCTTTTGTGTTACTGGCGTTTCCTCTTTCAACAACAACAACATTTCTTGCATTAGGAGATGGTGGTTCAAACACAGTTGGTGATGGGCAATCTCTCTTGAAATGTCCGAGTTATTTGCAATTGAAACATCGGAGTTAAGTTTTACATAATAGTTCACCTCATTCTTTTTAAAATCCGAATTAATAGTATTGAGTTCAGCTTGATTAGTTAATAACAAACGATTAGCCTTATATACACCAAAAAGTCGAACCCGACAAGCCGATGACACATGTCTTGGATTACCTCATAAGGAAGGCCCATGATAATCTTCTCGGTGGCCAAAGCCTTTTAACAGTTACAAGAGGGTGTATTTTTCTTCCTTTCTTCCTCCTTTTCATCTTCAGTCTCCTTCCTTTCTTTCTCAGCTTTCACATTATCTTCCTTTTTGCTCTCTTCAGTTGCCTGATTGATGATTTTCTCAGATTCGCTCCCAGCATTCAGTATGGTCTCAGCAACAAGAGCATGATTAATTTCTTCCTGAACTTCTGCAATCTCAGCACTCCAATCAAAATTTGTCAATAAGGCAGTCTCTTTTATGTTACTGGCGTTTCCTCTTTCAACAACAACAGCATTTCTTGCATTAGGAGATGGTGGTTCAAACACAGTTGGTGATGGGCAATCTCTCTTGAAATGTCCGAGTTATTTGCAATTGAAACATCGGAGTTCAGATTTGTCGAACCCAACCTTTGCATTCTGGTTGCCGAAGTTTCTTTTTCCAGTTCTCTCCATAAAATGTCTTGCCCTGACAGTCAACATTGCCATTTGCCATTGTATATCTGCTTCTTCAAGGTCGTCTGTGTCAACTTGTAACATATCCTCCATTGTGATACCTTTTCCCTTGACATCTCCGGCAATTAAAGCTTCATAGGTCTTTACAAACATTCCAACCAAAGCCATCATGTCATTAGGGACTTGAGATGTAACTGGTTCCTTTCCAACACTCTTTTGTTCCGATGAAACATTTCCTGAGATATATGAGAAACCAAAGTTGTTCATTGAATGTTCAGATGTGGATGAGAGTAATGCAGCGTTCTGGGTTTGTATTGGAGGATAGACGGCCTGATTGTACTCTCTCCTTTTGATATCAAGCTCGAAAGATTTCAGTTTGTTAATAACATCCATGAGCTTATATTCAGTAAACATCTTCTCTTGCTTCAACATTCTGACCTGCAAACTCCATTCAAGAGGGAGTAAGTCCAACAATTTTGTCACTTGTTCAACCGTAGTCAATTGCTCATATTTCTTCAAATTGCTAGTGACTGTTACGAAACGGTTTGTGAGATCAGAGATTTCCTCATTTCTAAGACCCATAAAAGAATTAAACTCTTTTTGTGCTAGAACCCCCTTATCTTTCTGCAAATCAATGTTCCCATCATAAAACTCACAAAGAGCATCGTACAAATCCATGGCATTTTTCTGATCTCCAAAACGATTGTGTACCTCTGAACTCAAACATAGTATTAAAGCACCAAAAGCTTTGTTGTCACGATCTATCAGTTTCTTATCTCTTTCATTGTAAGTTTCAGGGTTTGTATTTCTGACAGTTGCGTCACCGACAGTTATGATGGGAATGTGTGGCCCCTTTTCGATGGAATCCCATTGGGTATGATCAATGCATAAGTAAAATGTTGTCACACCCCCAAATTCCACTAACGGAGTTTTACCGTTAGGAGAGTGACAAACCAGGATCCAAGTCATTAATTACACAAACGACTCTAAATGAGTTTAAAAGTAACGTGTCTCAATAAATGAGAAAAACCAAACGTCAGAGTTTAACCGTTTAAAAATGCGGAAACGTAAAGTAAAGTAACCAAAACATATGCGCAAACACGCGCCCAAAGTATAGGTTTAAAATGCAAGCTAATAATATATAAAATGTTTGAAAACTGAGCAGACCCATGATGCATGTCCTATTGTGATGTTCAGCTAACCTTGGCCACCTGAGAAAAACATGCTAAAAAGTGTCAACGCTAGGTTGGTGAGTTCACAGGTTTAAACAACAGTTCATAAACATGTTTTTCAGATAATGTAAATCACAAATATATCAGTAGGTAGCTAACCCAAGTTTTCATGTTACTCAAACGTTTCGAATCCGAGCTGACTGTTTACGTTGTGCCTTGTTACCATTGTTAACATTCAATGGCCCATGAGATTAGGACAATTCACACCTGGCCAGCTCCCAGCCGAGGGTGGGGTTTGTCAAACCCAGTAGTACTACCCGAACTTCCTCGCTATACCCCCTATATTAAAGGTTCGAGAGAATTGAAAGGACTTTCGTATGTTAAGTTTAACGTTTAGTAATTCATGATGATATATAAGTAAATACAATATCAAAAGTGTTTTCGTGCGTGCTTTCTCCCCAACAGGAAAATAGTAAAAAGGGGCCGTGAAACTCACCTTAGATTTGCGCAGCTACAAAAATTAGCAAAATCAAGTTATGATTTCCAAGTCCAACCAATGACCTGTTTGAGTTCTACTAATTAGGTACAAATTAGAAAATTCGCGTTCGGTTTCGAGTTCCCGGTTCGGTTTCGTACCCAATGCCATAATATAACTAAGTCATGTAATAGATAAATAAGTTAATTTTGACATGTGACTAGATTAAAATGTTTTAACTATTATTATCATAACTCATTTATATCAAACATCTAGTTATACATGTTATCACACATTATTTACCATGATATACATACTTTACATATATTTATTACGTTATCTACATTCGGTTTCTATAATGACACACATGAGCACCACCTTATCATTTCACTACCATCATTATAAGTTTTGACCATACAATCTTGATACCAATTAAAGCACCCACACATATATTTTGTTAGATATCAACCCACACACACATCTGATAATATATATGCATATGTCATGATACACACACAATTTGTCAAACAATAACTAGCATCCTTCTCATTAACATGTATACACAACACTTTACACAAACTACCAAACATTTTCATTCGTACGCTGTAGTCATATATATATATATATATACATATCATTCACATACTATCATATATATATTTACATACATACGCATACATACTATCCCATTCAACAAGTTACACTACGCATACAAATTAACATGAACTCCATATATACATATATATCTACCTACATCCTTTTACTCACATTTATGTGTATATATCTATCTCATTCATATCATACTTACACATATATTCTCATATATATATAGATCGCATTCATTGCTTCTCACATATATATACATCGTAAACATCCAAACTGATTCGAAACCAACCCGCAAACCGAAAACGAAACCTTACCAAACTGTACCGAAATGAAACGATTACATGAACTATAATGAACTCGGAACGTACCAGAGGTTACGGTGGTCAACAACAAAGGAAACGGTGAAGGTGTCTAGGCTACTACGGTAGCCACAAATAATGGTCGATGCGCGCGACGTGGTGGTGGTGGTGGCGTCCTTTGCAGCGATAACAGTTGGTGGTTATGGACTGAGATATGGCCGGAGTAAATGACTGTGGTGAAAATGAGATGCTCGGCGATCTTTGCGATTTAGGGTTGTGGGTTATGTGAATTGTAGGCGACGAGTAGAAACGGAAAATGTGATTATATATACTTTTATTTATATAGATTTTACACATAGGCCCCTCAAATGTTCATTTTTGTTTGGCTTGTTCTCAAGGTTAAGTAAATGAACTTGTATTTAATTACCATTTGAACCCTAAAAATAACAAAATTAATCTACGAAAACAACCCACTAACACTCGGTACTTTTCGAGAGTCGCGTAAACTAATAAATCCCCAAATCACTATCCGTCTGGCATTACTCGGTATGATTCTATAATTCCCCGAATTATTATCGTGTATTATACATAATTAATAATTTCAATCAGGTGTAGCAATGTACAAACATTTATTAACAAAAGGAAATACCAGAATTTAGGAGATTTAGGTTAACGGTGTTAACCTGAAAAATGGCGGGTGTCACATCATCCCCTTGTTAAAAGAATTTTCGTCCCGAAAATTGAGTAAGGTTGATAAGCGTTTGATGTTACAAGAAAGAAAAAAAAAGAGAAAGTTTTGGATTGTCACATCATCCCCTTGTTGAAAGAATTTCGTCCCGAAATTTCAGTGATGGTAGGTCACTTTGGTTTGGTTGAAAGAAAACTAGTACTTGACGTGAGTTGTTTTAATTAGATTAATGCAAGTTAAATAAATGGAATACTTAAATTCTAACAGAGGTCGGATTTCATTGGATAATTTTAAGGTTTATAGGACATAAAATTTCAATCAACTTATGTGTTCAAAAGAGTAGAGTGAGTGGGTGAGGTCAGAAACTACAGGCTTCTTACCAGGAGTGTAATAGGGCGTTGACGAAGACAACATATCTTATACGTATACATGTAATTACGAATCAGTGTGTGCGTAAGTGTAATTAATGTAGTTCGTACGGTTATAGTCTAGGATGAACTTTTTGCCATTGTTATTTAAAGATAGACTTTTGCTCTAGATTAATCTAAGTGGACTTTTTGATTTATTTATTGTGTTTTGGGTATTACCCACACGGCGAGTTTTTGCTAGGATCCTCGTGTACCAATAAATTCACCATTACGTTGAGCACCTGTAATCGTCAATTTACATCACACGACTATCCTAACTTGCTTCCCATCGCATGTTTTACTCTTATATTTTGTCATGCTTAATGTTTATTTTAATGACCTATATGGTATTTTATCACATTTTTAGTGTGACGTGTATAAGGAAAGTAGGTTATACTTATAACTATAAAACAAGTACACTAAGATGTCAATAGATGCCTAGTATATTGTACTTAGAGGGAATGAATATGTCAAGCATACTATGAGTTTTTTTTTTCAGATTGGGAGAGCAGATAATTTTTATCAGTTCAAGTATTGAATGAGAGCATAGAAGTAATTTAGAAGGAGAGCTTACTAGTTAGTGTGGTCGAGTTAATTCTTGAATCCTGATCCAATCACAAATGCTCTTCCTCTCGCGACATTTCCATCATTGTTTCCATCGTTGTTGTTATTACCATTCTCATTCCTATTTAATTGCGGACAATCCCTTTTTAAGTGCCCCTCCTTTCTACATTCAAAACATCCTCTAGTTTTACCTTGATGCTGGTGTTGTCGCCCATCCATTAGTTCATCTCTACAATCTTTAGCTGCATGCCCATATTTACCACAACGCTAACATTGGCTTTTACCACATACTCCAAAATGATGACGATTACACTTATCACACTTTGGGCTCTTTCCCGCATATCCACCATGGTTATTTTGAGTTGATGAAGATGGAGTGTAGTTTCGAGAGTTTTCAAACTTCCTGGACTGTTGGTACGGCTGTGAAGACGAGGATGATTGTTTGTTGCTAGAGTTTTCCTACTTCCTTTTATTACTATCAGTAACAGGAGCAGTAGTTGCAGATCCACGAGGCCGTAATCTGCCTTGTTCAACCGCCTGATTAGTAAGCTTACGTACCTTGCGAATTGCAGCTTGAATTGTGGCTGGATTTGCTGATGTGACGTTACTCTGAATCTCAGGTGAAAGTCTCTTAATGTAGAACTCGATTCTCTTATGAGCTGGGGCAACCATCTCAGGACACAGGTTTGCCAACTCACTTGACCTGGTGGTGTATGCCTCAATCACTGAACCAACCATTTTAAGTTCCCATAGCTCGGTTTCTAGTTTATTGACTTCGTCTCTTGAGCAGTATTCCTCAGTCATAATTTCTTTGAACTCTTGCCAAGGTGTTGCATTTGCTGTCTCAAGGCCCATCAATTGAATCTGGCCTTTCCACACTGTTAAAGCTGGACCTTCCAGTGTGCCAGTAGCAAACTTCACTCTATATCCCTGAGGACAGTTACACATCTCGAATACTGATTCTAGCTTATCAAACCATCTTAGGAGACCCGTGGCTCCTTCGGCACCGCTAAAGGTATGCGGTTTGCAATCCATGAAATCAGAAAACGTGCAGGCTGGGTTTATAAATATAGGATTTAGAATCGTGAGGATAGAATATATTTGAATAGTAATAAAGTCAATCATTATAGTTCATGAGTAAATCACCAGGAGGATTTTGGTTCTGAGCACCCATGGCTGCTCCAATAGCAGTAGCAACATGTTGGTTCACCATTACGGTGAGCTGTTCTGGAGTAAGAGTGATGCCACAACATCCACGACCACGTCCAGCCATTGAATTAAATCTACAATATACCGTAATGGGAAAAATATATCGAATATTTAACATCATACAAGTACAGCAAATAATGATCCACACAATCTCAACATTTATTTTCAAATAATAACCCTGATCAAAACACACTGTAATTCGTTCACAATGTATTCAAATCAAACATCAAAATTTACTTAATGTTGTTGTAGGAAAATAGCCCTTCCTGGCTCGGTTAATTCGGAAATAAGAAAAGAAGAGAAACGAATAATAATATTCTTCATTTACCATCAGTGGCTCTTCCTCTACAGGTTCTTTACCCATCATCTGATATTGTTTCTTAAGTTGTGATTTTCTACTCGAAAGGAAAGAAATCGTAGCGCTAGAGAATTTAGCAGTTCAATGAATAGTTGGAACGACTCAGACCTCGAACGAATTATGCGCCGCTTCGACTAGGTAGTGTAAAGGGATTAGTAGATCGGTGTGTGTATTGTGTAACTATCTAGAACTTTGAGTCAAAATTATCACTTAATAGGCCATAATTTATTTCAAATAATAATTTACAAGTAGTTCAAATAATGGGTAACAAATATTTCATGTTATTGTAACTAATCATGGTGTAACTAATGAAATGCAGTTATAGTCTAGAATGCCATGCAATGCAACCTAGTCCGCTATAACCAATGACTCTGATACCAATCTGTCACACCCTCAAATGTTTATTTTTGTTTGGCTTGTTCTCAAGGTTAAGTAAATGAACTTGTATTTAATTACCATTTGAACCCTAAAAATAACAAAATTAATCTACGAAAACAACCCACTAACACTCGGTACTTTTCGAGAGTCGCGTAAGCTAATAAATCCCCAAATCACTATCCGTCTGGCATTACTTGGTATGATTCGATAATTCCCCGAATTATTATCGTGTATTATACATAATTAATAATTTCAATCAGGTGTAGCAATGTACAAACATTTATTAATAAAAGGAAATACCAGAATTTAGGAGATTTAGGTTAACGGTGTTAACCTGAAAAATGGCGGGTGTCACAAATGCCCTCAACCTTCTCTTCCAATCCTCAAAGTTATCTCCATTGATCAGTTTCGGTGGTCTATTCGGTGATCCACTTTCCAAGTCAGCAAGGGTAAAAGACATTGACATTTTATTCATACAGTATTGTCGCAAAATCAATAGTGTCGCAGAAGGATTAGTGTTGCAAAACTTGCTAGTGTCGCAGACACTATTGCCAAAGCACTTTGAACTTTCGTTCAGGGTAATGTTGGGTGTAATGTCGATAACCAAGCACAGTCAGTGTCGGGGACAATGTCGAGTATATTGTCAGGGACAATGTCGAGTGCAATGTCAGTGATAGTGTCGTGAACTTTCGTTCAATAAGGATGCAAGCCGGCCAAACAATGATCAACAACATAATCAATAGTGTCGCAAGATGAACACTAGTGTCGCAGGATGAATCTGAAAAACCTCTTCTCCAAGCAAAACACACACAAATCACCACAGAAAACTCCAATCAGATCCAATTGATGATCTGATGATTCCGATTGATTCTCAATACAAAATAAGGCAATCCCAATCCAAATTCAGTCCATAATAACAACAATTAAGATCCAATTTGATTGAAAAAGTCTTTTGTTCAAAACCTATGAAAATATACTAAAATCACACCAAAAACTCAGATCTATATGATGATGATAGATCTGAAGATGTAGATTGATTCTAAAACAAAAACCACACAATTCTCAATTCACTTCCATACTAATTTACTACAGATCAGATTCAGAATTGATGAAAAGTGAATATTATCTAAAAACCCTCAAAAACCACAAATCATGAGCACAATGGCTTTGATACCATATTGTTGGTCCAATAGATCGTTAATCCATGCTATATATGATATAGATCAGATCACAATCAATTGATACCACTAGATCTAGAAACAATTGATTGTGATTTGTGACCAAAACTCACACAAACCATTCGTGTTCGTCCTTGTACTTCTTCTTGTAGTCAGTATTCACATGATGGACCATGATTAAGAACAATATAGTGCTTATAAACAAATAATGACAGTGGCATGTTGCAATTATTTATTTACCGCACTGATCGTGTTCTTAGCCATTCTACGTCACGTTCATACCAAAACCCATTTCCCTATCCAGAAAGGCAACCTCTATACACCTATGCGGGCACTTATCCTATCTTATCTTAGTTTAAGTCCAGATACTAAACTTGTACCTAGTTCGCTTAAACTACGGCTCTGATACCAAGCCTGTCACAACCCCAACACGGCGGGGGCGGTCCTAGAAGGGATGGTTGGTGCACGTGGGTTTACATGCGTGTGACAAATGGATATCATGAGCAACGCAACGGAACAACAACATACATACACACACAGCTTAAAACTTAAAGTTGTTCATACATTAAATTTCAATACAACAATTACATAGTTCTCAAAACGACAATGATTGTTTGTTATATAATATCAACAAAATTAAAGCTACCAACTATTCTAGGTCCAGAGCGTCTATCTTCTAAGCCCGCAAGCCCAATACCTGCTCTAGACTCAACAGTGCTTTCCTGCAACACTCGGCACCTAGGATGTGTGCCAAAAAGTTTTAAAAGAGAGGGTCAGCTTACGCTGGTGAGTTTATAAGAAAACATTTCACAAAACATTTCAAAAGCACTCAAGCAAATGCTTGTAAAAACCATGATCAACGAGTTACCAAGCTCCATTGATCAAAGAGTTACCACTAACTCCATTATTTACAAACATTTCGTAAACATGCTAATATCATCAGATAAATATACACAAACAATACGATAAACCCCTCAACAACTCCGTCTGGCACTTCTGCGCTAGAGCTGTATATATGCATATACCCTTCACCGAGTTTACCGCGTCACCCTATAACTGAAGTGGTATTGTCCGATATTTACAGTAGAATGCTAGCCAACCGTTCAAAAACAATAGTTTAAGAACACAACCATTCCATAAGAGTTTATATCAAAACTCAAAATCATTTCCAACAAAAACAGGTTTAAACAACACATCCAGTTTTGTAAAAACATACCATCATTTTAAAACCAAAACAATTACACAAAAGTTTAGGTATATGAACTCACCTCAACAAGATCACAACAAGCTCACAACTAGGTTCGTTCCCTGATCTAATCCCGACAATCAATCCAAATGGATATCATTGCAATCACACAAATAGCTATACCGACAATCAACCTCAATAGCTATAATCCACCTATAACCTGATATCACAACATTATAAATAACGATTCTTAACACTATGTAAGTCCTAGGGCATAACTAGCGAAGCATACGACTAGATACGAGTCGTTGCCACCTACGCTTACCAAATCCCGAACCTCGGGAATCTAAACGAATCCTACAGAGATATGTTACCCGTTCATAACGGATATCATACCCCTAGAGTACGGATATTCAACCCACACCCTCCCCGGGTAATCTACACGTTAGTTGCGGGTGTTTAATCCCGCGACTATTTCCCCCAGCACGTCCCTCGTGATATGCGGGTATCTTCACCCGCATTCCCATCGGGTTCCTAACCCGATTCCCGTGCTAAACTAATCGAGAATGAAAGACCATTTACCTCGTCGATACCGATCTTCAATCGCGCAACACCTTGATGATCACCGTTCTTCACTCGGGCAGAACCTCGACGCACGCCAAGCGATCTACACACACCCGAGACTCAAAGGAACACTCCGACGCAGGGTACCACACACGAGGCGTGATTCCGCAAGAAAACTAGCTTGTTTCTCTCCCTAAAAAGTTCTAGAGAGAGAAGGATGTTGAGAAAGAAGTGAAGGGGGTTGCACCCCTTTAAATAGGCTGGTTGGGGTGTGTTACACGCTACGCGCAGCCCACATGCACCATCTGCGCGTATCGCGTAGATGGTGAGTGGCTACCAGCTGTTTTCCACCTGATAGGCACTAGGTGATACGCGCAGGGGTATACCCTATGATGCGCGGATCGCGTAGACCACATTTTCAGATTCCTCTCGTCGAAACACGTGGAATTCATATATTATGGGCTCTATAAGTCTTTTCTAAGTCAAGATATGCTAGAAAGAAGTTTTCGGGCTTTCCTCGGGTGTTTTCGCATTTCCCGCTTCGTTATAACTCCGATTTGAGTTCAGTTTTCGCCCACGTTCTTCATTTTCAGTCCTCTATCACCCCTAGGGTTTATCACTATAAATTATGACTTTTTATTCAACATTCTATTTACATGAACACCCGTCCATTATCGACATATACATTCGTGGAAATTTAGGGTTTTACATAATGTTTTAAAAGTAAATGTTCTTAAGAAAAAAAATTATTAGTCCCAAAACGTGTTTTATAACTGTGGAGATGTAGATTGGGTGTGAGAATTCACATTTACAAGAGTGTTGGATAAAGGCGAATCATTCAACTAGATCGAAACGTATGCATACCAAACGTGTTATTCGTTGGTGCATCGTTAATAGTAGGAACATCATGAGCAAGAATTATTTTTGGGTAACATATTATCAGAAACAACTTGGAGTTCTATTTAACTTGAAGAATTGAGAATAGAGTAGGATTAGGTGAAGTCTTCTAGATCGAGCTTGGTATGTTACGAGGTTTTTACATGAATGTTTAAGCGATGTGGATTTATTCACAAGAAGTGATTTTAAATGGGAAATATTACGCAATTGGTTTTTTTTTCATACCAACACGATGTTTTTTTTAATAAGTTGTTAGATTTATGAGACTCCTCCATGAAATCCTAAATAAAATTATAGGGTTTGTTTAACATTCATTTGCCGAAAAATTATGTTAGGATGTTACCGGCACTTAGCAAGAGGCTTTAGTACAATGACCAGAATTTAAAGAATCCCATTACATATCATAATTTTGTGACTTTAGTAAGGTAAATGTTTCAGCTGGTGGATTCAGATTGTTTATATGCAGAATAAGTCTTCATCTTTATGGGTCAATATAGTGGTAGTTAAACATTGTCAAGTTTCTCAACATAGATCTTGGTTCTTATATGTGTGTCACCAAGGAAAGATTTCAATTATTTTTAATTAGGTGTATAAGTTAAAGTGTATGTAATTTAAAGATAAACTTATGATATGTCATCAAAGGTGTATTGTAACTGTCTACCATCCATAGATGGATTTTATGGGTTCAGTCTAGCATAGAATTGATATCGGTGCGTTATTTAGAGATGAATGTTTGTTCCATATGAATTTGTATTGATTGGTTCTTCACTTTTGTGTTTCTTTTTAGGTATCACTCACATGGTAGATTTTTCCAGGATCGTCATGTACCTGTAAATTCACCATTACGTTGCGCACCCGTAATCGTCAATTTACCTTACACAATAACCCTAGTTTGTCTCCCATCATGGGCTTTAATCATAAGTCTTATTATGCTTATGGTTGTGTTCTTATCTGTAAGATATGTTATATTATTTCGAATATAGGATGAATAAAAGAGCTATGGTATGCTTACAACTAGCATAAGGCAAATCTGCTACATGTTTATGCATAGTGTGACGTACCTATAGGAAATCTTATGTCAAGTATCCAGTGTTTTCTTGATAATTATCCAGGTAAATATGCTAGCAACATGTAGTGTGCTTATAGTAATCATAAGTAATGAAAATATCAAGCAAGTAGATAGCACGTTTCAACACGTAATGGATCAGACCATAAACAACATGTTACAAAAATAATGTATATTGTCTTATAACTATCATGTTATAGTAGGTAAAGGTGTCACATGATAAGTGACGTGTGGTTACACATAGTAGGTCACCCGACTATTAAATCAGACATCACTATACTTAAGCTTTAGGATAACAACCCAGTTTCGTTGATTGTGTAAAAAAGTGTGGGTATTTTTATGTTTTGGACTACACCGGTTAATTGCCACAATAATGCAATTTTCGTGTCATACAGAAAAATATTTCACAGATGAAGCCTCAAAAGATAGAAAAAGAGAAAAAAAATGACCTAAAATGGGAAAACGTTTTAACACAGTCACTTAACTTTTTATTTAACCCAAACTTCAAGGTTTAAAAGGAAAATACAGTTTGGCTGAAGTATTAAACAAACATGTGCTCAAAAGACAAGCAAACAAACCAAGTAATGGATGCCTAGTTCAATCTTTTCTAAATGAGCAAGCAAGAAAGGAAAAGGAAATCTCTAAAGCATAAATAACGCAAGTTATCTACTAGTTTATGTGGGTAATAAATAAGTTCACATAAGTGTAGCTAATGCAGTATACAGTTATAGTCTAGAATGCAATGCAATGCAACCTAGTTCGCTATAACCAATGGCTCTGATACCAATCTGTCACACCCTCAAAATCCACTAACGGAATTTTACTGTTAAGTGTGTGACAAACTAGGATCTTAGTCATCAGTTACACCAAACAACACTATATGAATTTAAAACATACGTGTCTCATTAAATGAGAAAATATAATACAAAGTTAACGTTTAAAAGTTTGCTGAAGCATAATCGAAATGTAATGTCAAAATATTAAATGGAAACTAAATGTGGAAAACATGCGCCCAACACGAGAAACACAGTCTAAATAGTCATTAAACTCAAAACATGGTTTTTAATGCAAGAAAATGTTTAAATGAAAAGTCGTGACTCCATGCCATGTCCTAAGTGCGTGGTACCTCAATGACCTGTAAAGTGAAAGGCTAACCAGTGTCAACACGACGGTTGGTGAGTTCACATAGTATGTACAAAATCAAGTAAGTTCGTTTGCAAGCTGAAATATAAATTAAGTATGTCGGTGTAGGTACCTAGTCTACAGTACATGTCCTTAGAGTCGTATGTATCTGACCGAAGCTGACGTATGTACACATTACGTGCATTTTGCCTGTCGTACATCCTAGCAGGATGCACATGTATGTACATTAGCTCAATTAAACACCCATTCGACAAGTCCATCTGTCGTGCTAGCGCGAATAGCCCGGGTGGGGTTTGTCAAACCCAGTAGTACTACTCAAAACTCCCCAGCCATTTCCCAAATACTAACGGTCAACTAGGTATCCATGAGGACTTTCATGAATAGTAAAAGTAACTCTAATCTATACATGCGACATACCAAATTTGTAAATCCGTAAAAGTAATTGTTCATGTTTCCATCTCATAACAAGGTAGAATAGTAGTAAATACGGTTCAGTAAACTCACCTTTGAAGCGCACATCGAAAGTAATAGAAATCAAAGAGTAGATCCTAGATTACTCGGCGGCCTGCTTAATAATCAACTTCTAATTATTATCAAAGCTTATTCATAGAAGTAGTAATAATATATGTATTTATATATGTATCTCACAATTGCTAAGGTTTCGAGTATTCAGTTCGGTTTCCATAGTGATATACTTCATATAAGTTCACACGTACTAAGCATGTCATGTTTAAACAATTATTCTCATGCAAGTATAGCGTCATTATCCTAAGGAAATCATCATTATCATTATCACTTTCAAGCACTCTTAGCACCAAATACATAAGACATACTATCTAACTTGTTTCTTCTTCCTTTAGCCACATACAATACATTTATACACTACTTGCCTACTGCAACCATATACCTATATACGCATTTCAATATACAGTACACGCATATACATACTAAAACATGTAAATTCTGATACACACTACCGACATATATATATATATATATAAATATATATGAAACACCTATCGATATATATTAAAACCCATATTGCTATTTCAGTCCTATATCATGATTAATAACTACATACATGAAAACACAGTACAAACATATATGCGGCTACAGTTTCATTGAGATACCTACATGCACATGGTTGACATTACTCATACATACAATACATATACCTACACATATAATGGTACAATACCCACATACACGCATACTAAACGTTGATGCTCGATCATGTACATACACACATTCAAAACTTGTATTCGTACCTGCTGATCACACACCTATCGCATACATGAAGTTTATATTAAAGACATACATACTACTATCGATTTCTCATAATCATTCACACACATCACTACAATTTTATAGATACATATGCGTTCGCTGCTTATACATATATTCATTCAGTCACTTTGGATGTTGAAAAAAATAAATCTATACATACAGATTAGTACTTATATTATTACCTACATACCTGCACTCTTGCATATACATACACGCGTCCCATAAACATCCACACAACATACTGATTTCATGCATCTCCGAGATATATATATATATATACACATATAGTACACACATACTTTCACACAGATTTCATCCATTAAATCGCACATTTGTACATCATCATACAATCTGGACCGAACCGAACCCGAATCGCTATCTGTAACGAAACCAAAACCTTAATCGAAACTGTTAAACTAACGAATTACGAGGTTGTTGTTTCTTACCGATATAACGAGAGGGAAAATCATAAGTTATCAAAGTGATCATAGGTGATGAACGGTGGACTGACGACGCCGGAACAATGCTCGGTGATGCTGCTTTGCTTATCTGATTCGTACTACGGCGAGCGATGGTGTGTGGTGTACGGCGATGGTGATGCCAGATGGTAAGGCGGCTGTCGAAGCAGATGTTTCATTGGAGAAGGGTATGGTGATCGGCTAGGGTTGGATCTTGTAAGAGATCAACGAAGAAGAAAAAGGGGGGGGGTGTTGACGGGTTGGGTAAATGGTTGAAAATAAATTTTATAAAATTTGCATTTAGGACCCTTGAGTTTGTTAGTTAATTTATTTATTTCCAAAAGTTAACGACTTAACTTTTATTACTTACAAACGAACCCCGGGCATTCTGTAATTTGAATTTACCAAGACGTGCGTACAATAAATCACAAAACTTTAGCAGAATGAACGTAATATAGTTAACGATGTTAAGTTGAATTTATGGGTTATCAAATCATCCCCTTGTTAAAAGAACTTTCGTCCCGAAACCCGGGCATTCTGTAATTTGAATTTACCAAGACGTATGTACCATAAATCACAAAACTTTAGCAGAATGAACGTAATATAGTTAACGATGTTAAGTTGAAAATACGGGTTATCACATTATGAGTATTAATACAGGTAACGACCAGATGACCAAGTCCACCATAAATCTCGGTCAAAGGAGTTACAATATCAGCTGGAATCGTGGTCAACACTCTCCAACGGCTCGAGGAATAAAATTAGGAGATTAATTAGGACTATTATTTTATTTTATGTTATATAAATGAGGCTATTGCTAGGCTATCACACACAACACTTCTCTCTGCTTTCTTCGACTACTTTCTCTGCTAACATACCATTGTATTAGCTTCCATAGTTCTTGAGATGTAATCTTCATTTTACCATTTATAGAATTGGTGATAGATGATTGTCATCACGCGAAGTTTTTATCCCGACGATCATCCATTAATCAAGGACTTTTCCTCGTATAAATCTTTGTGTTTATCTTATCTTTCAGTACCATAATCATCAAAAATAGCAACCACTCAACCTCACAATTACTCGCTTTGTTTTCTCGATTTTTGAGCGAAAATGTATACGCTACTAAACTGGTGTCCTAAAAAGCTATTTAAGAGGATGAATGATTCTTTAGGGATCCTATTATCGTATAACTTAGTAAGACACTTAGAATAAAGATTCTAAGAAAGTAATTTATAAGACATTAAGGAGTTGGTGGCATATTATGCAGTAATGTAATAGGAAACAGTATCAAAGGAGGTCCATTTAAAACAATACTTATTAAGACACTTTGGTGAGGATCATTGCAGAACCACTTCTTATTTACAGAACTACAGAAGCACTGATTTACATACATGTTAATTAAGTCTGGTAATATTTAGGTTGTTTTACATATGTGTATATTCGTCACAACAAAAAATGGTTGTGTTTCTATATTCAAATACTTATGTCTAATTTACACATATGTAAAGACAGCTTAATATCACTAGACTTAATTTACATGTATGTAAATTAGTGGTTCTGTAGTTCTGTAAATAAAAGTGGTTCTGTAAGAATCCTAACCCTTATAGTTGAGTATTAAATATTCAGTGTTATAGGACCATTTCAAGTTGAAGTCATTTTAGAACATGAGTAAATAGGAAACTTGGCAATTGGGTATTGTAACCTTAATCTTTATAGGTCATTTGATATTTGAGTCATAAAATATCAGTTTTGTTGGACTATTATTTGCTAGAGTTTTAATATAACATAGCCTAATAGGGCACTTGACACCTAGATTTTATAACTTTAACCTTTATATAACGCTTTTTGATTGTCGAATTATTATAATATATCATGGTAAAACACTTAATATTCACTCCATAAGATGTTCAAAAAGAATAAAAAAATTATTCTTGAAGCTTTTAATATATAATAAAATTTTATTTACCAGATGCGTTGGGCAGCGCCAGGTCTATTATGATTTGTTAAACGTTTTTATCTTATCTAGGTAGTTTCACAATGACAAAATTAGACATAAAAACCGCAGTAATCACCTTGGAAATTTACCTTAAACAAAGACGATAAGAAGTTGCATGTAATCAAAACTCACCTTCAAGATATACCGCTCAAATCTAAACTACAACTCATCTATCATTTTGCACTACTAGAAAATACAC
Organism: Tagetes erecta; assembly: GCA_030867185.1. Taxonomy (NCBI): domain Eukaryota; kingdom Viridiplantae; phylum Streptophyta; class Magnoliopsida; order Asterales; family Asteraceae; genus Tagetes; species Tagetes erecta. Next base: position 57,866,394 of record CM061488.1, read on the forward strand.
CTTTTATGACCTGCATTCTGTGTCATACAAGGGTGTAGATGAAGGGGTGTTCATAACCGTATGTCCGAAAATTCGGTTAGTGGATTATTGTATCCAAAATTTCGGATATTCGATTTTTCGGATACATAACCAACTCTTATAATAAATTGCTAAGCCATTGAATCACACAACACCACAGCCACTCTCAGCCTTCATGCGGATCTAGCGGGTTAACCCGTTTTATCTCACGGATCCCTTATAACATCTTAAAATTCGTTTCTTCTTCATTTTACATGCACACAACCCTAATTCTACTACTTCTCTAAGAAACCTTTTTATCTGCTTCCATCGATCATCATCAGAGATCCCCTTCTTCATTGCTGATGTGACACACAAAAATTTCAAATTAACTTCGTTAAATAAATGACGTTAATTTCGTTAATGCAACTATATTCTACATTTAATTAGTTGAATTAAATGTGCTACTTGTTACGCAAACAGGTACATGTAATAGTAATCCGGGAAATTACCCGATCCCACGGGTTAATACCTGAGCGTTGGTGAATTAATAAAATAATCATCCGGTGCAAAAAATTAATATAAATTAAGTGAATTTATATGTTATGTGGTGTAAATGTTTAATTTTGTGAACTTTGGTGAAATCGCATATTTACCCAGTTTTAACGTTTTATCGTATTCGACAAATTTTATAAAAAAAATGTTTGTATAAAATCTCTAGGAAAAGGGCTATTCTTGTGTTTTTACAAACTTCAATTAAAAGGTGGTCCATGAATCATCTAGATGATTCATGGGCGATCGAAAACCACCATTAAATCAAATTAAATTAGTTTAATAAAACAAAACCCTAATCCTTCTCCTAAACAAAAAAACGACCATGGGTCTTACTCAATCTAAACCTACGGCTTGAACACATACACACACACACATTTCATGATTCTTGGCTTTTTGGTGAAATTAATGTTTGATTTTGGTGTTATTTAAAGTCTTAAGCATCATGCAAGTAAGTATTGATCCTAAATCCCTTTACATGTTATGAAAATTACAATTCTCCAAAACTCTAGTTCATCCAAATTGTTCAATTGGTGATGTTGATTGATAATTGGTTTATATGAAGTTTTGATGAGATTGAAATCAATAGAAACAAGGGAAGGTTATAAATGTTCATGTTTGTGTTTTTGGGAGAAACTAGTTTGATTTGGGTCTACTAGAACATGAAATGGTGATTCTTAGGTCGTTATTATAATAATCATATGCTAAGAAAACATTTAGATTTAGTTTTTGTCAAAAGTTTGACAGATTTGTAACTTGATTTTCCATTTAGTGATGGAAGAAGTTTGACAGATTCATAACTTGAGTTTCCATGGACTTGAGATTCATAACTTGAGTTTCCATTCATGAGCCTAGATTTTATTTTAATGAGTCTAGTTGCCAGAAAACTAAACCAATGATTTTTAGAGAAGAATAAGTTACTTTTTGATTTTAAAAAAATAGATGACAAAAAATGGTTCAAATTCAAAATGTCATAACATTACCATTATAAGGAGTTTTCTATATTGGCATGATTTTTTTACTCCACTGTATGGTCGTCCAAAAAATATAGTGTGCAATCAGGTGTGTAATTTGACTAGGGTGTAAAGATGTAATTTTTAAAAATAGTTGTTTTGGGTTTAAAGTAAAGATTCAATTGCATATTTACCCCTATAAACACCCCCTAAATGCATATTTCCCCAATTAAAAAAATCAATTGCATATATACCCAATGTTAACTAAATGTCCTTATTAAAAATGGGTATATTTGCAAATTAAATTCGTTTATAAGGGGAAATATGCAATTGATTTTTTTGGTTGGGTAAATGTGCATTTAAAGTGTTTTGAAGGGGGAAATATGCATTTACCCCTAAAGTAAAGGTCATAAAATATCAAATGGACCTAAGAGAACATTAAAAGTATAGTTAAATTTTGGACTTCAACAAGTGGATTTGATTTTGTTTCTGTACAAAATAAAGATAGGTAATTAAGCTGAAAAATATGAAAAGTGGGCATGTAATGTTTTCACCCATATCATGTGTGTAAATTGTAAGTTGGAGTTCATGATGAAGTAAGAGTAATACTAACATGCTTTCTTATATGTATTTTGATAGATTTTTATAATAGATGTAAATAATGACTGGCTTTTACATGGGATGGAAAGGAAGAATAATATATGCTATTCTTACTTGAAAGCTGCATGATTAATAAACACAATTAAGGTTAGTACTCCATAAGGTCACTCTAAACATGGAACTACAAAAAATGTGGAAGCTCCAAATGAAATTGTAAGTAATATCCTTATATATTCATACACATATCTTTTTTATGTGTTCTGATGTTGTTAAAAATACAAATCTTATTTTTGTTACTATATCTAATACAGGCACAGATGCAACAACTTGGTTCTAATCTTCCCGAGGGTTTGATCGATCTGGCTAGCATAGGGATATTCGACGTTTAATGGGATAGTATAGTTCTAAACTACAGCTAGCAAAAAAAAAAAGATTAAGGCCGATTGGGGCCTGGACTAGATGATGTTTTTTTCTAAATAAATGGGTAAAGATCGAAATGGTGATGCATGGTATGGGTGTCTGTGCTTATGATGTTTAGGGTGTATTACCAAGTCGTAGAGAAAATATTCAATTGAAGTCTAAATTTGATGAACTTACTAGTATTGTGGACCAGTTACAAGCCTAGGTATTGGAGATTAAAGGGTTGAGGGATGGTTCTAGTATTCAGCTACTTAGATCATCACATTTCCCTATTGTAGTCATTGAACTTCCACGTTTATGGGTATTTTTCAATTTAAATTTTTAGCGTTCCCTTTTGTATGCTATCTTTTGAACTAGATCAGAAATTATGCTATAAACAATACGTATGTTACTATATTGCACAAAGTGCATACTCATTTAAATTGTTATAACTGTAGCAATATAAAATGAATGATAACTTGATGCATTTTTGTTTACCAGATTATGAAAAGGACCTGATCAGTTGATATGATGTGTATTCCCAAAGTATATATGACTAGAGTTTTATAAATGTCTGTTGAACACTAAAATCTAGGTCGGATATGAACTTTTCCTTAAAAGCATTCTAAACTCTACTAACTCTATAGCAATAGGATGGGTGAAGAGCTTGGGCCCAAATAAGCTTGGTAGTATAGAGCTTAGACAAGGATGGTGTGAGGTAAACATTCAAGTACCAATAAAAAAAGATGAAAAGTTGGTGAGAACATATGAGTTATTTTCTACAATTCAAGATTGTGTTGGTGAGAACATTTGAAAAGTTGTCCTTTCATCTCGGTATGTATTTGTAAAACATCAGATACGAATAATTTTACTAACATGGAACTTAACTCTTATACATGGGTGCTTTATGTTGGTCCCAAAACACTATTGAATCAGTAATTTGATGAAGATTTGGATCAAAAAGGTAAAATAATGATGAACATAAGATGAACAATGAAGAACACAATAAAAACTCAGATTTGATCTTTAATTGATTGCATCAGATTTACAAAAGTGGAAACCCCAATCAAATGCTCATTCAAGCCCCCTTAAACCCTAATTGTCATTTATTATTTATAGCCTAATGACACTTTGGACTAATGACAATTAGGACCCTATACTTAGACTAAAACATGACAATTAGAAATAATACAAATAAAACCTAATGTTTAGTCTAATATATATTTTGTCATTAAGACAAAATACATATATTACATAAAATACTAAAATGACGAAAATGATTAAATATATTTTGTTGACACAAATACATTTATTAACAATTAAACTTCGTCGCCTTCAACATCTTGTCTCTAATCTTTGTCCCGAACACGTCGTGTTGACTTTTACGTTCACTTTGACCGTTGACGTTGACTTTGACTGTGTTGATAATATTAGACTACAATCAGGTCCAACAATACTACCCCATAGTCTATTATTATCAACGTCTTGCATTGTGTTCAGCACCGATAAGTCAATACAGTTAGATCTTCAATTTGGTAAGCTTTAGTCTTAATTTCAAATCCAACAAAACTCCCCCAAGACTGATGCTTGCCAAGTTATGTTGCTGAAGATCCTTTATCTCACAAGCTCCCCCATATTGTATGCTCCCCCATTTTGCGTGCTCCTTTCGTAAAATTTGAAACGGCTTTCCAACTATCTTTTCTTAAGTGCTTCAAAAGATGTAGGAGGAGGATTCCTAGCTCGGTATCTTCTACAAACTTTGAGGAACTAGTTCTCTTGTAAGGTGCTTTGCTCAACTGATGATCGGCCATCATTTGCAGCAAATAAATGTAACACAATCACAAACATAATCTCGAGATTTCTCATTAGATCATTTCATTTAACAAAATAAACCCGTGTTTATCTGTGTATGAAAAACAAGCGAACCCGTGTCCGTTTGTGTGTGTAATTTCCCATGAAATGCATGTGAAAATGATAACATTTTAATAGCATAATATGGAAGACTTGAAAATAATTTGAAATGAAAATCTTTTTGGATTTAAAAAAAAAAACTAATAAAATCTAACAAACACATTTTTTTTTTATTTTTTTTTTGTTTTGTTTTTTTAATTAAAATTAAAAATTCAGAAATGAGAGGACGAGTCCGACAAGATCACAAATATTTTAGACAAAGAGAACACATCACATAAGGTACACACGACCAATAAGACTCAAGAACCCAAAAATAAAATAATGATAATAAACGAAATTTTCATGAAGGAATCAGATAATGCGTTTCGAGCGACCATCCGGAGAAACATAAATTTGGCGAGATTGTCAATATGTTTGTCCATTTAAACCCGTGCCTTGTTCCTTTCAACAAACAACTTGTGACGATGTTATCATGTTTTGGTTCGATTTGAAGAAACTCAATCGACTTGGTTTTCACGGATATTCGGCAAAGTAACTTGTTTTGACCTCATGGCTTATTGAATTAAGATAGTTTGACCTGAAATTCAGAAAGATAGACAGTATGGAGGTGGGCATTGGATCATTAAACAGACTTACTTTTTCGAGCGATCCAGTGATTTTTATCATGTTTAGATGGATTAAATATGACAGGTATGTGACCAACATCAAAGAAACGCAATAGACCTTACTCTCGCCAAGACATACTAGCAATGTCCCTTCAACACCAGGTCACTTACAATATAATCAGCGGAGCGGGCTTAAAGAGATCCATATTCGGACAGTCTTATGGTGGTGTCCGTTCCCTTTGGGATACATCTTTTGTATTCCATTATGGAATTTATTAGTTGGTTACGTTCCACATTGGGAATCTTTTGTACATCTTGAGGTGTTCCAGGTCTGCAACTCGATCACTACAACAAAGGAGACCTCGCGTGAAACTTCAGGTCTGTGGGCACCACAACAAAGAAGTTCACAGATGTTTTACTCCACACTGATTTTATTGCATCGTTACTTGATGTTCAAGTTTTATCACTAGAAGTATATCCGAAGAGAAAAAGCTTATCACACAACCAAAGATAGATCTTAACACTACTAGCATATGAGAATTTAGTTTATCACCAGAGGGGCCTACTTTTTCAGATTTACAGTTCATCTGATTACCCACACAGCGCATAAAGATCATGCAAGCTGTATTTAGGCACAACCAAATACTCTCAGTCCTTTTTTGTCAAAACTTATCACTTTGTGCAGGCCAAATATCTGTGAAAGTGCTCCTTATCACCGAGCTCTTATTGAATTTAGTTTGATCACAGAATTGTTGTTTAATTGTATTCGAGCTGAGCCTATTGACACATCATTACACAAATCAACGTCATCCTTTAGGTGCTTTCCACACAAACTTGAAACCTTCAAAAGGACACAAAATATTTACACCAAAAGAATTTTGCACTAATGATATTCAGTACATTTTCATTTGAGATATTCAGTTGATTTTCATTTGAGATATTCCTCCCCCAAAATTTCTATTTCAGCACAAAATTGAAATTTTCAAAAGACACAAGAGCGACCTCAAAGGGATGTGAAAACTTGATAAAAAATACAAGTAAAAATGTTAGACTCCCCCCTCGTTTTTTTATTTTTACTAACTACAATATATAAAATAGAAATTACCAAAGAAACATCTTCCATATTACTCTATCAAAAGATTATAAATGAGTTATCAAGAAAAATGCAGTGGTTGTGAAAATATATATGTGAAAATTAAAGAAAGATCCAGAATGTGGATAAGATACCAAAATCAAAACCTGTTTGTTCTGCCTCAAATTTGAATAAGGAACATTCTCTGTCATTAAACCGGATTACTAACAGTCCTTCTGAAATGTTCCTGCACTCATCAATAGATTAATTAGAAAGGGGAACCCAGGCTATCGTAGTCCTGGGCGTTCCGTTTTCATCAGAGTAGTACACATGTTTAAACACACAACGAGTTTTTGTATCACTTATCTTTTCTTCTTTCTTTTAATTTGCCAAAGTTGTTTAGATTCAAACATTTTCTATTTGAAAGAGTTAAATTTGGAAATCATTTTCTGTTTAAGCCCCGAGGAATAAGATTTTGGTTTTGATGATGTGGTCGCATTCATCTTTGAATCACGTGAAACCGGCTTCACATGAGAAGGTAGGGATGGAATGTTCGTCATCCGACCATTCAAAGATGTATGGTTATTAACTTGAAATTCAAATAAACAAACTTGTTTACTTTTACCACGTGGAGGATTCTTTCTAGACACTGATCCAGAGAAGCAAACATGTTTGTCTTTACCGTCCGAAGCATGTCCTTTTGGGCATTTCTTGAGCACATGATCACCCTTTCCACACTTGAAGCAAGCCTTGAATGGCTTTTGATGCTTGACTGGCCCGTGTGGAGCAGCTGGGGGTGGGGCTTGCTTTGAGCTTTAAGCAACTTGTTGGAAGACTTGTGGCTTCTTATGTTGAGCAGTGAAAGATGAACAAATTTGTGACTTCTTTTGTTGAGTTGTGGATTGTTGGATGGGAGATGAGATCTTCACTTGCATGTTCTCAATTCCTTTACAAACTTGAGATAAGATGGAAATAGGTGAAGGCTTCTTCTTTTGAGCTTTTGATGGATGACTGGCTTGTTTTGCAGCTGGGAGTGAGATTCGGATTTGTCTTGATTCAAGTTTTGGAAGCATTTCAAATTTGCCAGTTTCAGATGACGTCTTGATCTTTGAATCTCCGTGACTTTCCTTTGTCATTGATTCATCATCTGAACTTGTCCAGTCTTCAATGAGCACTTCTGCTTCCAGCGGATCTTGATTAACAGGATCTGAGTGTGTTGATGTAGTTGCAGCTTGATGATTTGATGATTCCTGAATTAACTCATCCTTCTCACTCCTGACAAGCTCAAATATAGGAATTTCACCTGCTTTAAACTTGTTAAAGAAGTTAGAAGAAACAGAAGGTACAGATTTACTAACACCGAAAACTGAACAATCATTGGCTTGACTGACAGCATCCGGTTACTGTATCCAATACCAGTCGGGGACTCATAATCATCTCGCACCTTTTTAAGATTCACATTCTCCAATACTGCATACAAACTATCAGTATCTTTCTTAATTATTTCATGAACCAACTCATTGGTCGGGTGTGGAGTTGGTGTAGGAGAGTAACAGTAAGTGCTGGGATGAGGATATACAAAAGCCTTATTTTCATGATCCAACCCAGTCTTAATACAAGCCCCCCGTTGGCTTTTGATTAAATCCTCAAGTTTCATCCCCGAAATTGTCCATTTTTCGAGTTTCGTTTGCAACTTACTAGTTTCAAACTCAGCTAGGGCGACACGTTCTGTTAGCAAATTGACTTCCACATTTCTTTTCTAAAGACTCGTTTTCAAATGTTCATTTTCTTTCAAAGCTTCTCTTAATTTGACAAAATATTTTGACGCGTTAAGTTTAAGTTCATTATTTACATGAGTCAAATATTTTTCATTTTCGATTAACAATCTGTTAGCTTTAAAAATACCAAATAAACGAGTTCTACAATCAGAAGAACACATATCCTGAACTGTCTCGTATGGAAGATCCATGATGATTTTTTCAGAAGCAAGATCCTTCTCGTAGTTGCAGACTCTGGTATTTGTCTTTTTTTCCTCCTCCTTTTCAGCATCACAAGCTTTATCATTTAATTCTGCTCCATCTTTACCCACTGATGTCTACTTAATCTCCCCTTGTACCTTTTCAATTTCAGGTTTTGGTAAACCTTTGAAATTTGAGGCAGAAACTGATATCTCTTCTGGTGTCTCTTTGAAGATTGAGGTGATCTTTGAATTTAAAGACATCGCTTCATCGTACTCACGACGTTTGATATCCAACTCCATTTATTTTAGTTTGTCATCACCTCCACCAGTTTGTAATCAGTAAATCCTCTTTCTCTTCTAATCGATTTTCCATGTGAACTCCACTCTGGTGGAAGAGAATTAAGCAATCTCTGAACCTGTTCATGATTTCCGAGTTCTGGATCATGCTTCTTCAGGTTATTTGCCACCATCACAAATCGATCAAGAAACACGGGCATCCTTTCATTCTTTAAAACTGCAAAATTATCAAACCGACTTTGTGCCATTGTGAGATCATCAGATTCGAAGGATTTAAAAAGTTCTGCATAAGCCATTTTTTTTAATCGATAACATGCTTAAAATTTGGCCTCAAAATAAATTTTAGAAAGTCCCGGCCAATTGACAAAAATATTTTCAACTCAGATGAACAAAATGGCCCAAAAAAATAGTAACAACTAATACCCGGCCGGCCATTCTCAAACTATAAAACATTTTGTCTAAACACACGGCTCATTGTATAGTCTTCTTGACTAATATGACAGGTCTAAATTCATAGCCCAAACCCGAGCAAAATTTCTCAACCTAAAACCTCAGTCCAATTTTCAATTTGCTTTCCAAGTAAACAGACCCACGTTGCAGCCCAAATCGCAAGCCCAAAACAAACCAAATTTTCGACCCACAATTGAAAGCCCACAACACACTAAACTTGTCCCATTATGTATATAACCCAACCCTAACCCTAACCTTTTTTTTTAAATGCAACCGTTCTCTCTTCAACAAAACAACAACATCATCACAACATCTTCACAACATCTTCAACAACACAACTCACCAACATCACAACATACAACAACCTCTCTCTCATTATCTCTCTCTAACTCACTCTCTCTCCCGTCACTTTAAACACACACAAGAACACATAAACTCATACACACACCTTCAAACTCTCTCTACCTTATCTTCAACTCACACACACATAAAAATCGTGCAACCCCATTCTCTCGTCCACAGTCTCAAGCATACACACACACATCAAAAATTCGAACTCTCTCTCTACAAACATCACAACTCACATTCCTTCTTCTTCATGCTTCTGTTCGATCTCAAGAACACATACACACAAGCAAGATCAGCTGCTGCTGCTCGTTCTTTCTTTCTTCTTTGTTCGATACAAACATAAACACGAAAGCTTCTTCTTTTTCTGTTTCCAACTACAAACAACAAGAGCTCAAATAAACAACGTGAAATCTCAGCTTGTTCTCTCTTCGGTTTTGAACAACAAGCACACCAATCTAAAGTTGGTGGTAATGATTGTTCGGTTATAGTTTCCGAGAATAGAGGATGTTGGTGATGGTTGTGGTTATGATGAACAAGGTAGATCTGTACGTTCTTGTTTAGATATCTTCTTTTGTTCTTTGTATGTTCAGATCCGTCGACTTAAACATGTTGTAACAAGTGAATGATGTGGTTATGTTGTACCGAAATAGGTTTGTGTCAAGTTTATGGGTATGGCGGTTGTATGGGTTGGGTATGGGCTTGGTTAAAGAAAAATGAAATGGTTGTAGATCTGTTTATGTGATGTGGTAATGGTTGTAGAATGGTTAAGAGTTGTAGATCTGTGTTTGGTGCGGGTTATGGTTTGTAAAATGTTTCAAGATAGCGGATCTAAACGGGTTTAATGGTTTTGGTCTTGTGAAATGGTTATGTGTTTGGTTGGTCAAAGTTGAAGCTGAAATGGCTATGGATCTGTTTTGGTTTGGTTATTTTTTGTTCTTGTTCAATAATTCTGATCTGTTTATTGTGATGTGGGTATGGTTGGGTTGGTAATTTGTTTTTTTGGTTGATTGTTGGTGCAGGAAATATGTCAACAAATGGTAGGTTCGCTCAGATCAGGATGGTTTCGCAAGGTAGTGTTGCAAGAACCTATAGGTTCGCCGGCTTACAAGTGGGCGAACTTATAGGTTCGCTAAGAACAACGGGCGAAGCTATGCAAATGCTCGGCATAGATTCGCTCAAAATTTTGAACTTTCGTTCAGGTATTAACTAGTTTCGCCAATCTTGCAAATTTGAAGATTTGAAGAAAAACACCAAGAACACACACACAACTGTGTGTGAGAGAAACTTCCAGATCTGAAATTTTCTTCTATTTTCTTGAAGATCTGAGCTTGTATATTACAAATCTGTTGTTGTTTTGATTAGATTTTATGTTTGTTGATGTAGATCTGATGATTTTTTAAATCAGATCTAGTTTCTCTCTCTTAAAAACCCACTAGATCTACTTTCTCACTCTAAAACCCTTTCTTGTACCTCTAAAACTTCTTCACAAATCTTCAATAACAGCAGTAAATCTTCAATAAAATGATTCAATTGGATCTCTTTTAGGCTCTGCTACCAATTGTTGGTCCTAAAACACTATTAAATCAGTAATTTGATGAAGATTTGGATCAAAAAGGTAAAATAATGATGAACATAAGATGAATAATGAAGAACACAATAAAAACTCAAATTTGATCTTTAATTGGTTGCATTAGATTTACAAAAGTGGAAACCCCAATCAAATGCTCATTCAAGCACCCTTAAACCCTAATTGCCATTTACTATTTATAGCCTAATGACACTTTGGACTAATGACAATTAGGACCCTATACTTAGACTAAAACATGACAATTAGAAATAATACAAATAAAACCTAATGTTTAGTCTAATATATTTTGTCATTAAGACAAAATATATATTACATAAAATACTAAAATGACGAAAACGATTAAATATATTTTATTGACACAAATATATTTATTAACAATTAAACTCTGTCGCCTTCAACATCTTGTCTCTAATCTTTGTCCTGAAAACGTCGTGTTGACTTTTGCGTTCACTTTGACCGTTAATGTTGACTTTTGTTGACTTTCACTGTGTTGATAATATTAGACTACAATTCAGGTCCAACAGTTTATTTATAGGTAGTCCGTGAGGATTGGGGACGCATTGATTTTCTTGAATTTCATGTTGATCGTTACTTCATTGCTTTTAATTTATTTGTTAAATGTTACAAGGCTTTATGTTGGATAATGTTTTAACTTATTTAATTATGTTTAGTGGTTTTGTTATGAACAAGCTTATTTGAAATATAATGAAGTTTATTTCTTTCATTAGTTGATTTTATATACACAATAAGTATTAGGGTTTTATATATTGATGACCTTTTTAGTGTTTAATAAAACCCATTATTTGGATCGATTTCCATAACCATATTGTAAAACTGTGTGTATTGATGTTTAAGAAAGCGTTGTATCACATGACTAGTTAGAACTATTAAATTGTCCTATTAAACTTGTTAGACTATTATAAAAGTGACCTAACATGTTTTTTAGGGTTGTTCATAGCTTGACCTATATGGGACAATAAAATTATTTTGTTTCATAATCTTATTTGAGATATTAGGATCCTTTTCATGGTACAAAAGTACCTATAGTGTTACATTATAAGGGTCCTATAAATAATTTTTAAGGACGCTTGTACGTGTATCATAAGATTAAAAGTAGGTAACCACATATTATAACATTGTAAAAGTGTCCATATATGTTTTTATTATGACGCTTTTTGGTTTGTTCATAGACATATTATGCAACCATAAAACTGGTTCATAATTTTATTTAAGATATCAGGACGTTTTTTAAGTCCAAGACTTATTACGAACCCTTTACATGAAACATTTTTACTGTTGGTCCTATTAAATGAAAAGTCCTTTAAAATAAAATTATAGGACATTTTTGTGCGTACTAAAAACTCAGTTTTGTTGTAGTCGATAGTCGAAGAAATCAGAGTGTGTGTTGTGTGTTTGCCTTTGCCATAGCCACTATAATATATCATAAAATCTAATTAGCGACTCCTAATTTTTCTCCTGATATTTAGCCACGAGCCATTAAGTGCCTTTGACCACTACTATAGCTGACTTAGTAACGACCATGACCAAGATACATGGTTGACTACTGAGTCTTCCAGCAGTTGCCTACATAATCACATACAAAGCACATGGAGACCAAATGTTAGTTAATAGTGTTGGTCCCAATCAGCTTTGAATCAGTGTTTTTGGTGAAGATTTTGATAGTGTCGAGATGAACCGAGCTTGGATCTAGATCTGAGATTGTTTGGTGATGTTGTTTGTAATCAGTGATGCGGAAACTCACTAATCATGTATTGATGCTTGAATGTTCATGAAGATCAATGCAAAGTATGATGAAGATGATGATAATATGAATAGGTGAATTGTATTAGATCAATGGAGAGGTTTCAAAGGATATGGAATGAAATGTAGGCAACTCACTAACAAAATGACCTAGGTGATGGTATTTATAGTCTATACCATTCACCTTACAATGTAACCTAAAACACGTGCAGTTAAGCAAAAACGCGCATTTAAGCACGAAACGATTACACAAATATTCTAAGACAAATACAATTAATGAACGTCTTCACCCGTGCTTGCTCGTGATGATGCTCGATATCTTCACTCGCTTATATTTTGAAAGTGACATCTTCTAATAACCCCAACAATACTCCCCCTAAGATGACACTTTACAAATCTGACATATTAGCTTAAATCTTCATGTGGCGAGTATAGAGAGCAACTTAAAGTTTTGGTATGCATTATCTTCAAGAGGACCCAACAGTACTCCCCCTAAGATGATGCTGTCAAAACTCTGTCTTTCAACAAGCAATCTGCATCCTTCTCTCCCTTTAGAGTAACATCAGAGGCTATGGAAAGAAATAAGCAGAGAGTAGATTCCGGTGAATCTATATATCAGCAACGGGATCTTCTTCAACGGTTGAAGTAGAATGAGAAGACTTCTTTGACTTAGAATACTCCCCCTCAACTTTTGCTTTAGAGGTTAACGGGATCTGTGTATGAGATATTAAGAGGAGGATTCTTAACACTCAGCAATCTGACTTGGAGATCTTTGGACTGGAATCAGGCTTGAACAGGAACATCTTCAAGTCGCGTGGAAGCATGTTCTGCAATGGAAACAGTTCCTGCAACTCAAAGAAAAACATTAAAACTCAGGCAATAATGTGCATTTATCATCAATGTAAAGATTAAGTTCTCAATCGGATGAGATATTGCTTGATGAACAACTCCTACATCAATAACATATGTTAATCTGCCAACACAAAAGAGAAAGATTAAAATGTTTTTGGAATTTTCTCTTTACATTTTGAATCTTTAACCTGCAATGAGATCATACCAGCAATTAATCCAACACATGTTTTGCAGTTTTGAGAATAGACATTTGAATTGTGAAGTAATTAAGTGATGAATTGTTTGAACAAATCAATTAGCTCGAAGTGACACACTTACTTTTTCCATTCTTGATGATCAATTAGGTTGATTAAGAATAAGTTTTGAGTGACCCATACTTTGCACATTAGAAAGTTATACACCTCATCTAAATATCTTGAGAACAACTCAACACGTCAGGTCACTTACAATCATAAACAGTGTGGAATTTGGGTTCTATTTGGATTTGGTCCACTTTGGGACTTCTTTTGAATTCCTTTTTGGAATTTTTCTTTTCCTATTGTTCCCCTTGGGAATCTTCTGAATTCCATTTTGGAATTTGTTTGGTGACGGTCCACATTTGGGACTCTTTTTGTTCCATTTTGGAATCTTTTGCTACATCTTGAAGCTCAAAAGAGACTTCGTGTGAGACTTCAGGTTTGTGGGTACCACAACAAAGAAGCTCACGATGCGGTTCATCACACTGAATAGCTTGCATCGTTACCCGTTGTATATCTTTGCGTCACAAGATATCTATTTGATTTGTATAAACGTTTCACATGCACTAAGACGTTTCAACCATAAAAACTCATTAGAATTTAGTTAAATCATCAAAGAATATACTTGTTCAGTATAATTGTCTGAGCTGTCTCGCACATCAATTTTCACGCTTCAGTCTTTATTGTTTAAAAATGATGTGTCGAATAACTCTAGTGTACTATCATTTCTCATGTACGTGCAAGTAGATTCAACATATTTTTGGATTTTTCTGATTTTATCATTTTTTTTCATTTTTTTTTAATAATGATTTCTCCCCCTAAACTTTTAAATTCCTACGAAAATTGAAAGTTTAATGAAAAGAAAATGGCAGATATGTTATCAACGTATGAAGAGTGCATGCAATATACTTAATCTAAACAGACGAAATGAAACATCGGTTGTTTCTTGCACTGCCATCATTGTTTGATTTTTTTAAATTTTTTTTTTTAACAAAAAAAATTCCTACAATGATTCCTTTTTGTTTTCAACTCCATTTGGCGTCAGTTGCATCGAAGACATCATGAACAAGATTCGGTATCTTGTCATGATAAGGGATCAGCCACGGTCTTCTTTTCTTTGTTTTACCAGCCTCCATAACTGTCCCTAACACACTAACAAATTAGTTAGAGGGTGAAATCCAAGCCATTGCGGTCTTGGATTGTCCGAAATCATCAATATAGGTAACTTCTTGATAAATTACATCTTCTGGTGGACCATCGATTGATGAAGCACGTTGCTCATCTTGAATCTTAACAGGTGTTTTTCTCAACAATTGTTTTTGTGTTGGACCAAAGGAATGCTTTGGTTTGGACATCTGTCTAGAATTATTCATGGAAGATCTGTCATAGTCATTTCTAAACCTATTTTTCAAAAATCGGTTTTGTTGACTAGTTTGCTTATGCAAAAATGGATTTGTTTGATTTTGTTTTCTTACAGATCTTGATTTCCATGAATCACTTGAATGATCACCATTAGAGAATTTAAAATCAGAAACATACCTGGCAGAATGTGCCGATGATGAATTTCTTTGGACATACCTTCTCGGCTTGTAGTAGCACTCGGATGTGTTGTGATTTACCATGTCACAAAAGGAACAGTACCTGTTGTAGTAACATTCCATTGTGTCGTGGTTGTACATCTGACAGTTGGTGCAGTACATGTTGTAGCAGCATTCTGATGTCATGTGATTGTACATCTCACATATATCACAGTACTTCTGATGAGCCTTGAAGGGAGACTTCTTTATTTTCTTCTGAGAAGTCTTTGCTGTTGAAGATTGTTGTTTATGTGAAGCTTTCACCTCTGAATCTTGTTGAGTCTTTCTTGAAGGAGCTGGAGTCTTGAACTTGTCACCTTTTGACCCATAAGGAAAGACACCTTGACTGTAGATACAATCAGAAACATGATGAGTTTCAGAGTCACAGATTACACAGTAGATGTTACTGTTTGAATCGCTCGGGGATTCGGAATCTTGAGACTTTGAAGTAGAAGGAGTCTGTGGTGTAAAATCAGATGAAGCGACCTTTGTCTTGTTCTTCTTGGCTTTGCTTTTCTTTCTTCTAACCTTCTTATTCTTCTTCTTTGACTGAAACTCTTCTGTCTTTTCTTCTTCAGAAGATAGTGATCCAACAATTCCGGTTGGCACTAATCTCTCATCTTTCTTTTCAACAGACTTTTCTTTTTCAACTTCTTCTTTGATAAACACAAGATCAGATTGTGATCTGTTGAGTTTATCAGTGAGCTCCATGAGTTGAACGTTCAGATTATGCTTTTCGATAAGCATTGAATCAACATTCTGTGTAAGAGATTTGAGTCTATCTTCACACAATTGGTGATCTTTTTGTAGACTTGCATGCTTCTCTTGTTCTTCTTGCAGTTTGGTTTTCAGAATGTTGTTATCTGCATTGAACATCTCAGACAACTTCTTCAACTTTGTAATCTCTTCTTGCAAATCTTTGATCACACTGGATGAGTGTGCATTTGATTTTGCGGCTTCATTATTGACAGTTGTAGCTTCTTTTTCACTTTTCTTGAGTGACTCCTTGAGAGATGTGATTCTTTGATCAGATAATTCGTGTTGTTCTTTCAGATTCTTGTGCATGGTTTCTTCTTTCTTGAGTTTATCACAAATCCAGAGTGAATATAATTTGCACTCTTCAATTTGTTCAAAACATTCTTTGGTGCACATCTTTTCTCTTTTATTTTCTTCTTGGATCACGGGTAACATGCCCGTTGACATTTTTCTTGAATTTTCAAAGTCATTTTGATGATTTTTCTGGGAAGTCATGGTGGCTAAATATGACTGATTTGAAATTTTCGAAAAATGAATTTTTTTTTTTTTTTTAGAGACGGGTCACTGTTTGGTCGTGTCAACAACTTGGGACGGCAGAACAGTGCTTCACCCGGCTGAACAGTGCTTCACCCGGCTGAATAATGCCTTCACCCGGCTGAACAATGCTTCACCCGGCTGAACAGTGTCTTCACACGGCTGAACAGTGTTTCACCCGGCTGAACAGTGTCTTCACCCGACTGAACAGTGTTTCACCCGGCTGAACAGTGCTTCACCCGGATGAACAGTATCAAACTTCACCCGACTAACACTTGACACGGCTGAATAGTGTTTTCACCCGGCTGAACAGTGAAATTTCTTCTTCACCCGGCTGAAAACTTCTTCACGATTATCAACACTTAGGAAAAATTTTCTTTGAATCAATCACCCAATTCTTTAATTCTTCTTCAGATTTCTGGGCAGATATCAATCAATTCTTCAAATCTTCATATCAGATTGACTTTTCAAAGTCAAAATTATGATGAACACAAGATCAATTCTTCAATTTTTGATGTTTTTGTTCAATTCAACACTTGTATTAGCTGAGGAATGATGTTTCTAACAATCCTTCAAAGTATTACACCTTGAAACAAGCTAAATCTCATTCAGATCCGGATTTTTGATGAAGAACACAATAAGTGGGTTTTGACAAAATTGACAAAATATGGATTGAAATCAACAAATCAGTGATGTTTGATCATGAACGAATCTTAGGATTATAATTTCTAACATATCTCAATCAACAATTTCTCAACATCATCATCAATTTCCAGATTTCAAAATTGAGCAGTGAATATGACGAACATGAACTTTTTCTTCAAAAACACAATCAAATCTTCACCAATTGATCTCAAACTTTCCAGTTCTTTACACAAACATGAATCAAAGCTAATGGTAGCTAAAATTCCATCAATAACAACAACAATCAAAGATCACCCAACAGCTCTGATACCAATTGATAGTGTCGAGATGAACCGAGCTTGGATCTAGATCTGAGATTGTTTGGTGATGTTGTTTGTAATCAGTGATGCAGAAACTCACTAATCACGTATTGATGCTTGAATGTTCATGAAGATCAATGCAAAGTATGATGAAGATGATGATAATATGAATAGGTGAATTGTATTAGATCAATGGAGAAGTTACAAAGGATATGGAATGAAATGTAGGAAACTCACTAACAAAATGACCTAGGTGATGGTATTTATAGTCTATACCATTCACCTTACAATGTAACCTAAAACACGTGCAATTAAGCACAAACGCGCATTTAAGCACGAAACGATTACACAAATATTCTAAGACAAATACAATTAATGAACGTCTTCACCCGTGCTTGCTCGTGATGATGCTCGATATATTCACTCGCTTATATTTGGAAAGTGACATCTTCAAATAACCCCAACAGATTTGGATCAAAAGATATAAAATAAGATGAACTTTGGTTGAACAATGAAGAACAGTCATAAAACACGCAGATTTGATCTATAAAATGGATCGCAAATGATGTGAACAATGGAAACCCCAATCAATAGTTTATTCAAGCTCCATAAACCCTAATTGCACTTTACTATTTATAGCCTAATGACACTTTGGACTAATGACACTTAGGACCCCTAGACTATAAATAAAACATGACAATTGGGAAAATATAATTAAAACTCATAAAAGACTAAATTTAATTAAATATATTTTGTTGACACAAAATATATTTATTAACTATTATACCCGTAATCTTTTACGTCTTCGTCTTGTCTCTAATCTTTCTCACGAATGCATCATGTTGACTTTTGCATTGACTATGACAGTTGATGTTGACTTTTGTTGACTTTGACTGTGTTGATAATATTTGACTAAACTTTAGGTCCAATAAATAGAAATAAATAGGTGTTAAGGATCCTAAATCCTTTGAGTATTAAGGATACTTGAGCCAGCATGACCAGGATACTATATCCATGATGGTTGAAAATATACTTGAGCCAGCATGATCCTAAATCCTTTGGTTGTAGATCTAGTACAACTGCCAGATTGCACACATTCGAACTAGCCGTTATTGCAGTGGACGACTTTGTCGGACTTGCTAAGAAATCCAAAGCTGATACAAGAACCAAAGCTTTCCTTGTCTGAGATCGAAGTGTCCATACATTCAAACCCTAGATCCAAGATCCTTCCCCAAAAGAGTGTCTCTTTTCTTCCTTCACAATGTCAAGTAAGTGAATATAAAATAGGTAGATTATATTAATAATATGAATGCTTATCTGTTTATTTATTTGGTAGGCGCCCTAAAGTCTCATATTTGTGGGGTTGAAGCCTTTGTTATCCTTCCTTTAAGTTTCCTGCATGTTATTACTAGCTGATAGACAATTTTAACCTGGGTGGAAGGTCCACCTTTTGCTAGTGAACCCGAGTTATATCTTTACTGCAATATTTAATATATGACTTTAATATTTTGGCGTTGACTTTGCACAAAATTATGTTTATCATGTCATTTGTAAAAATGGTCCTCTGTATAACAAATTAGGTTTAATTAAGAATTCATAATCTTTTTGAAACAACGATTATGAAAATATAAATTAGGTTTAATTAAGAACTCATAATCTTTTTGAAACAACGATTATGAAAATATAGAAATAGTTTAAGTGAATAGAAGTCATACCATAGAATCCTAGTTAGGATTAGATTACTTACGCTCTTTGCATGATATAGAGAAAGAAAACTGTTAGTATATTTGATCATCACAATTAACAATCATATGATGTGCAAATGGTTACGATGTGCAGACAACCTATTATCCGCACATCAGATAGTTATTTTTTTGTTCAATTTTTTTCATTAATGTATAGTCACACAGTAGTATAAATAGGTGTTCATACTCATTTATATGTATGCAATTTCACTTTTACATCTATTTGTAAGCTCTCTACTTGATCTAATACATCGAACATTAAAAGTAGTTTCTTCGTGTTGATGAGTGTTCATTGATCTTATTCTTAGATGGTAATCATGTTTGTTGAATAGGATTTAAAAGATTAATCTGTAGACCTGATCCAGAATTGGTATTAGAGTTGTTGGTCAAGTTTTGTTCGAATTTCATTTGAATCAATGTGAATCTCTTAATTCAGCAACATTTTGGATCTTCAAACCGATTTAGTTTGTTCTAATTGTTCATTTGGTAAATCCTTCCAACTTTTGAAACGAATTCAACCGAAAAATTACTCGAATTATGAATTTGAATGCTCGAAAAGTATGTGGGTGATATCAAGAACTGTTCATCACATATCAGTCTGATTTTATTGTTTTAAATGTCAACGAACATTCCTTTATGATTCACAAATCTATTGATAATGAGTTCAACTCAATTCAGATAAAAACAAGTTCAGACATGATGATCCATACTGTTTTTCGTATATCATTGATGTTATTATTGTTTTTATAGATTTAGATTCAATTTTTGTGCAATTTCCTTGTGTTTTCTTCATAATCATCTACAGTGACTATGCTTAGTTGTTTTTACATGATGTTATTATTAGCTTACTTTAATCTTATTGCTTAGTTGTTTCATTCATAAAGCGCAATTTTAAAAATTGAAATTAACAACTGTCATTCGCAAATCGTTGTTCACTGTTATTCGCAGATTGATTTGAGAACACTGTTATTCTCAAATGACATAAACAATTCACTTAATACAAATTCAATGGAAATTCTGATTGTTTGAAAGTTAGGATTTTTTCAACTTGTGTTACTGTTCTCAGCAAATCATATCTGATTCACAATTTTTTTGCAGATCAGATTTTGAACATTGTTGTTCGCAGATCACCATTGTTCACTGTTGTCCATAGATCAATTGATTTTATACCTTGACTTGGAGAATGGATTATAAATCACTTAGTAGACATTGGGTATATTAAAAGATCAATAATTAATTGTTCTAAATGGCTAATAATAACAACAATAGTGTTGATTATACTTTAAAGGTTCCACTACTTTAAACAAAGGCTTATTATAAGGGTTGGAAAATCAGTTTCAGAAATCACTTTAAACATAGTTGATCATAACTTGTGAAAATCCATTGTCAACGGTCCACGTATTCAAGGACCGTCTGCAAATCATGTGATAGGTTCGAACGGACCGAGCTTGGATCTAGATCTGAGATTGTTTGGGGATGTTGTTTGTAATCAGTGATGCGGAATCTCACTAATCACATATGGATGTGTAAATGCTCATGAAGATTAATGCAAAGTCATTTAGAATAAGAGTTTCCTGTATTTTCATTTCCATTTCCTTTATAATCTCCATATTGATCTAATACATGGCCTAACAATTTTTATGAACTTTGCATTGAACTTCTTAAGCATTTACACATCAATACGTGAAAATTGAGATTCTGCATCACTGATTATGATAAAGCAGGATTTCGATCTACAAATCTGCAACAAACTGAAACGATCACACGAGACAATTCCACACAAAAATGAAATCGATCTAACACAAGCACAACATACTCATAAAATTTACTTGTATTGATCAATAGCAAATTACAATAGTTGAAATGGAAAAGCTCTCTTCTAAAGAGACGCAACAAGCTATTTATAGATCAAAACAACTACCTAGACACTATTTATATAATAAGTCCCTAGACTATTACAAAACGACATTTTTACAAGGATAATATAAATGCTAATATATAAGATCTAACAATAATCCCCCTTAGATTTGCATTTGGATTAATATTCAAAAGTTTTCAGTTTCTTCTTTTATGTCAAAAAGTGGCTTTGAGCATGAGTTTCTTGATCTTTGATGGCATGAAGGATGCATTCTTTGAACTTTTCAACGATCTTTGCTTGTTTCGGTTTTGATTCATTCATCAAAATATCACACTCAGACATTCTCTTCAATGTATTCAAGGACATACCTGCAAGATGTACATTAGCATAAAACATAAAAGGTTTCTTCACACCTTTTGCGCTGACTTCGAGTGTTCCTTTGGACGTGATTCTCATAATGTCAATGTCATTGATCTCAGTCTTCACTAAGTTGGCATATAACAATGCTTTCCTTAGTGTTATCTTTTTAGTAGCAGCCCCAATTACTTCAAACAATTTATGATCAGCTTCAGCTACCTCTGACTTCAATTTCTCCAACTTTTGACCTCGTAAGAAATCAATATAGCTCGGATGTAGCTGCATTAACTCAAAAGTGCCACAATTGTGATTATGTCATTTTCCCAATCGTCCACGTCTCGAACTAGTTTCAACTCGAATATTTCTTCATGCTAGAATGCTTTCAAGATAGGCTTAGAGCTCTGAGATCCATCAAACACCTTAACTCCGGATCAGTGACTTTATCAAAGTACGAGTCACTAAATTCTTCTAAATATATAGCACGGGTTGGAGTTTTCTTCCTTTTCTTTTTCTTTTTGGACAAATATGCACTGTCTTTTTGTTGTCCTCTACTTTCCAGAAATCTTGGCATTCGGCTTATTCCGTCATCCAGCTATATCACAAGTTTTTGATCTTTATTAGCTTTGGTATGATTTATCATATGCAATTTGTGCAGTTCCTATAACTGTTGAACTGACAATTTGAAGATACTTGTGTAAGAATAATACACATTGCAAATGCCATTCACTCTCTTGATAAGAAATGCGTCAAAGATTTCATCATATTTCCAGGAAACAATCTTGACTTCTTTTGCTTTATCTGGTACGATCATAGATTCCAGTAAATCAGCCCTTTGTTTAGTAGAGATCTGAAAATGTCACCAACAGTTGATACCTTGTTCCAAACTTCTCTCGTATCCAATGGAACATTGTATGCTCGGGTTTCACTTGGAAACTGTACTATTAAGTCTTGCCTTTTCTTATGAGCATCTAATGGTTTTGACATTAAGGGGATTTCAGCTGGTTCAAGCACTCTGAAGCGTTTTGTGATCTCTAGATACTGTGGATTATTGTAATCCAAGAAGAACATTCTTTGGTGCAGTTTTTCAAATGCTTGAAATCTTCGTACAAGTTTCCTCAGAGATTCAGATTTCAGTCTCTTCAAGCTTTTGTACGGGTAGTTCCTGGATTGCAACCACGATCTCTTATCATTTGAAGTCATTTCTATAGGATCTTGATGGTATAATTCCTCAGGTGGTAGATCATCAATGTTTATACTTTCTTGTAGTGGGTGCCACTCACCTTGTTCAATTACAAATTCATTTTAATCCCCAACAACACTTTCTTGTGCAGCCAGACACTTTTCATAATCTTCATTTATCTGCGATACAGTCAATCCATTTAGATAGACTTAGTTATATTTCATTCTCTCCAAAAAGGCAAATTTTGCTTCTAAGTCTAGTGGGATATCATTAGTAATATCCACTTCTTTTACAGTTTCTAACTCAGCAGTCTTTACATTCTCAGCTGGGACTAGATCATCTTCTAAAATGTCGTTGTACCATTCATCATCCAGCTTCAGAGCATCTATCATTTCATCTTGATCTACTTCTGGACTTTCAGTAAGTGCATCCAACTTTGCTTTCTTCGCAGTTTCAGCAGCAGGCTCAACAACAAGTACAATTTCATCCACCTTTCTTTTACCAGCAACCTTTTCCATTACATATGAACTTTCAGTCTTTTCTTAAGCTACAGCCTTTAATCGAGTAAGAATCTGAGACTCAGGTTTTGAAACTTCAGTAATTTCTTTTGGAATGAACTCTTTGTCACTTGAAGAGCTTTCTGATTCAGTTCTCTGCTTCATGAGATCAATATCAACCTTTAAGTTAAAATTCTCAGCCTTGACCAAGTCATATTCTTCAAACAGATTCTCATACTCCTTTTTCATCTCATTAAACACCCTTGTATTTTTGATTGCCAATGCTTTGATCTTGTTTATTCAGCATCCCTTTCAGCCAATCTTCTCTCAAGTTCCTCATTCTTTGCCTCCAATTTGTTAATCATAAACAGATAATGATTAATCTCATCTGATTTTGAAGAAGATGATACTTCTTCAGCCACATTCTCTGTTGAATCGTCTTCAACATCCATAACCTCTATAGTTCTTGTGATCTCAAGGGAAGGCTCCTTGGACACAGTTTTAACGGAATCTGATTTAATCACTTTAGTATCATCAGATTTTACAATCTATGTTTCCTATGACACAACAATCTCTGTATCACTGTCTTTTATAACTTCAGTGTCACCAGATGCAACCGGTTGAATAGATCCTGAATGAAAAGATTCAGTTTTATCTTCTTCAAATATTTCGGTGTTTTCAGAGATAACATGGGACACATTCATTTGAACTTCAGCTTCAACATCAATCTGTGCCACTAACTCAGCTAAGTTTTGTAGAGCTTCACTAGCGGTTGTCACGACATCAACCTCTATATCTTGTTGTAATTGCACTATGGTTTGAGCAGCTTCAACCACAATGTCATCCAACACACTTCTGTTAAATAATAGATTATCATCTATTTCTTCAACATTTTCTGTCTCAGCTTCCATCTCTGGGATCACATTCATTCCCTGATCAGCATCCATATCATCATTTTGATCATCATCATCACTATCTACATTTGAATAACTTTGCTCAGATTCATTCTAAGGTTCTTGTTGATGCAAATCTTCTGGATCAAGAGGCTCATCTTCAATAAAATGATAATTTGGCTCACTAATATCCACATTTTCATTACTAACATCAACAATATATCTGAACAATGGCACATTTCTAGCCTGTGTGATCATAGAAAGTCTCACATAGACTTCTTTTGTCCTATGTTCCAGCTCAACTATTTTTTCTTCTAAACCATATGTCATAATATCCGGATATTCTTCATTCATAATCATCTGTAAAAATCTTGGATACATCATGAATATATTCTTTAGCCCCTTAGTTAAGTTAAACACAAAACCATTCAAGATCCACTTGGCCATACTGAAAGGCCAATTCATCACAACTGCTATTATTGGAGAAGCAAGCTCATATGAGAATGAGTTGGAACCAGCACTCATCTTCAATAAACAATGATGAAAAACGTAGCACAGGAGTTTCCAATGATCACAAACACGAGCACTGCAAAATTGCTGTTTTTGAAACTCTGCTGGATGTCCCATCTCCACAAATACATCTTTGCACACATTGAGTGGTAAAATGTCTGGATCAGCAGCATTATTATCTCCTAACTTTAATGCAACCCGGATTGAAGCTTCAGATACTTCAATCATTATGTCTGATGATATGAACCCTCTAATCACCTCCTTCCCCATCTCATTCATCTCTACTCGAGCAGTTCTCCTGAACCTTCTGATCAATCGTTTGTATATGATTGGCGTGAAGCAAATTGCATACACATATTTGGTCCTTAACAAGAATTTGATAGTATTCTCGTAACCAGCAGCTTCTTGACATGCTTCATTCAGATAAGCAACAATGTTGTGCTTAGGTTCAAGCTTCATCTCTGCCATATTATCTGCACATAGAGACAAATGTGTAAGTTTCTTTGTTCAATTTGTGAAATAAGTGAAAATTTTCAAATGAAAATTTATCATATTTTAATTAGTTAATGATGATTGTGTGACACTTAAGATGAAATGATGTAAGATTCTGAGATTAATTTATCATTTCAATGGATAATTTTTACTTATTTAAGACCGATTGTGAGTTTTAGTCGGAAGTTCATTAGACAGATTTTCGGCCAATTTTAGTTAAAATTATGCATTTTTGACAACGGATCTTGTTTCAGAATGAGTTTTTACCTTGAGATCGACCTAATCAAGTCTTAGAATCGATTTAAGATGAAAAACTACGAAATGAGGTTAAGAATTTGAAACGGTGGTGAAAAATGTGTTCAGACGGTGTTATGGCTCATTCCTGTTAGAAGATTTAATTTGTACTTTGTTTATACAATTTGTATAGTTTAGGGTTAATTTTGTATTTTCCCTAATGTGTTGATGCATAAAGCATGTTGTGAGAGAATGTTAGAGAGGGGGTCTAGATCACAACTTACATACTGGAGAGAGAATTTTGTGTGTGTGATTTGCATTCTCCTGCACATTTGTACTACAACGTTTATGCTTTGATCATCAATACAAGAGAATTATTTAGTAATGGATTGTGTTGATTGATTGAATTGTGTGTTTGTACTTAGATCATTCTGATTTGCAGCAATATCGATCCAATTGAACCTATCAATTGGTATCAGAGCTGTTGGTATTGTGTGTGTTCTTCGCTATTCATCAAGCAAAAACACATCAATATTGCTCAAATCATGATCTGAATGATCTGTTGCTGTTTTTGGATTTGATTCATCATCGGAATCATCTCTAATTCACAGCGTCCGTGCAAATTCCATCAGATTATCATCAGATCTGAAGAATTAAGAAGAAATTGAAAAGGTACTGTTCGATCATTTTTCTGCTCAAAATCATTAGAAATTGTTCATGTTTTGGATTGATTGAGATTGGAGATTGATAATCGGTATAATTCACTAACTGGGTGTGAATTTTGGACACATTGGACAAGTTTCATTAAAATTTTGAAAAATCTGTATGACGAAAATGATGAACATGATGAACTGGTTGAAGATTAACTAGCCCGATGATAAATTTGACTTAGACAATATTTTTGGACTTAGATTTGTGAACCATTAGGTCCTGTGTAGCCGTGTGAAGGCAAATTGTCTAGACGGGTGAAGAATTGAAAGTGAAAAATAGTGTACTGTTTAGCCGTGTGAAGAACTATTCAGACGGGTAAAGCACTGTTCAGCCGGGTGATCAACATTACAGCCGGATCAACTTGTTACTATTCAGCCGGGTCATTAACTCTTTCAGCCGTGTCAAGCTCAGTCGGGTGAAGTGTTTTTAAGTGTGAAGCCGGGTGAATATTTGTCTTCTTGCCGTGTCAAGTTTCAGCCGTGTTAAGTTTTTAACTGCTCAGCCGGGTCACTGTTCAGCCGGGTAACATACTCTGCCGGGTGAAGATTTCAAGTGTAGAAGATTGACAACTGTTTAGCCGTGTCACTGTTGAGACGGGTGAAGAACAATTCTCAGCCGGGTGAAGAAGAAAAGTTACTGTTCAGCCGGGTGAATAACAAAATCACTGTTCAGCCGTGTGACTTATTTTCAATTGCTTCTAACCTTGTTATCTTATCTTGTCATTACTTAGTCATACTTAGTTTAAAATTTTAACTGTTTCTTTTCAAAAAAACATCAAAAACACAAAAAATATTTTCTTTAAATTTAAAAAAAATGGCACCTAATGATGTTTCTGATAACCGTGTTCCTAGATTGGTTAATCGTGCAGATTTCAAGAACTGGACAATCAGACTGAAGCATCATCTATGCTCTATTGACAATGATCTATGGAAGTCACATGATAAAGGTCCTCACATTCCTACTCAGACTGCTCCTGACAGTGCAAGCACCTACACCAAAGATTCAACTGAACCTTATCCTGAAGATAATCTATCAGCAGAAGACTTACGAAAGGTCAAGAATGACAGTAAGGCTTATTCTTTGATGTGCAAAGGGCTGCCACTTCAAGTGTTGTCGAGATTGGATGCTTATCAAACTGGCTACACATTGTTCAAGGCATTGAAATCAATCTGTGAAGGAGGAGAATAGTTGAGAAGTCTCAAGAAGCAGAAACTAAAGAGACAACGGGAGTTGTTTGAACATATTGCTGGAGAATCTGTGCACCAGATGATGAATAGATTTGTTCATCTAACTACTGAGATGACAAATTTTGGTGCTAAGACAGATCTTCAAGACCTGAATGACAGATTGTTGTGTGCTCTTCCATCTTCATGGAAACAGACTATGACTCTACTGAAGCATACAGAAAAATTTCCAATGGATTTGGATCTTCTCATTGCAAAGATTGAAGAAGTAGAAATTGATGAGAGTTCAAGAAATTCTGACAGAACAGGTTCACATGCTCAGTACAAATTTGTGGTAAATCCTGCAAACACAGTGGAGAATGCATTTCTTGCTCAAGATAATGCTAAGACTGATGATGAGGGAGATTTGTTTGTTGGTGCTAGCTTTTACACAGATTCATCGTATCTACCAAGCTCACCAATTTACTCTCAACCCCAATCTCCACCAAGAGCTCAAGTCCAAAGTCAGTCTATGAAATCTAACTCAGAGAACCAAAGTTCTACAGTCCAAGCAAAAGTAAAAGATGTGATGAACATCTTGTTACAAGATGATGAAACTAAGACTGCATTTACTACATTCATGGCAAGCTTTCAAGCTTATCAAGGAAGTCATTTAAGTCAGATGGATGTTATGCTACAAGACTTATTTGAAATGGATCCTGATGATGTTGAAGAAATGGACTTAAATTGGCAAATGGTGATGGTTGCATATCGAACTCAGAAACATGCATATGTAAACCGAAGCTTCAAGCCACATGCAAACAAGACAGTTGGTTTTGACAAGTCAAAGGCCAGATGTTTCAACTGTAACTGTTATGGTCATTTTTCGAGGGAATGCAAGGCTCCTAAGAATCAGAACTACAATGATCAAGCTAGTTCAAGTGGACAAAATCATGGTCAAAGTCAGAACTCGCAACAGTCTTCATGTGACACCCCGCCCGGTGGCGGAAAACACCGGGCTGTCATAGAATTGGATATCCATAGTAAACAAAGCACATGGTATTACTTTTATTAAAGTCTAATAATTATTGCCATAAGTTTGGCAAAACCCAAGTCTTAAATGCGAAACGACAAATTCATAATAGCAGTAAATGAAATAGTCATGTTTAGTATTATTTCTAGGTCCAAGTCCCTATGTCTTGAATAGCAAAGTAACAAGCCAAAATCACGCGCCACCTGAAATACGCGAAAATAAAGTTAGCTACACAAGCTAGTGAGTAAAACCCAATTGAATAGTAATAGTATTGAAATCCGAGATCAACAAGATATGCTGCGCAATCCCATATGTATAGTAATTTTGTAATATTACTCGACCAGGACCCCTAGAATAGAATAGCACACCAACCACAATAGAAACCATAGTATCTCGTCTAGCCATTTGTCATGAGAACCACTCATGTAATGAATAATGATAACTTTTAATAACCGTCGTTTACCGTCTCGATATATAAGTCATCATTTAGCAATTTAGGGACATGGCATAGTATAGCATCATAGCATAGCAACATAGTATAGCAACATAGCATCTCGACATAGTAAACATGGAATTAGAAAGGCCGGGTTTAAATCACCTATCGATGTTGTACAAGCAGGTGGGTTTGTCAAACCATTAGCGCTAACATTGTACCGGTGGGATTACAAAGCAATAAAACTACTTTTAACTAACACATAAGATTGCATCAAGCGGCCAAACTAGATTAACATATTTGTATGATCTCTTTTTAGAAAACGAATAGAAAACGCAATATAGTAAAAGACGTATTTCAGCCCCAAAATAGTAAAATAGAAAAAGGGGAGTGAGTTTACTCACCTGACCAATATAGATAATAGCAAACGCAAGAAAGTAACTAAATAGAATCGAGGATCGCCCAGATATTAGAATCACCTAATTAACCGGGAAACCTAATTTAGAAACGAGACAAATAATATAGTAACTAGAATCAAGAACTTAGAAATTCTAGGGTTTTGGATTTGGGGTTTTAGGGTTTTAAATTATAAATTGAAAGTTAGGGTTTCAAAATATAACTTGGGAATTTAGGGTTTTTAAAGTACCAATTGGGAGTTAGGGTTTAAAAATACAAATTTGGGAATTTAGGGTTTCAAATCCAATTTAGGGTTTCAAAATCCAATTTGGGGATTTAGGGTTTCAAATCCAATTTAGGGTTTCAAAATCCAATTTGGGAATTTAGGGTTTTATACGCAACGTTGTAGTATTTTATATTAAATATATTTTATACGAAACCATTTTTAGTTTTCAATAACATATTGGTATATGTATAATAAACTTATGTGTTTGAATTAATAAAAATAGTTACAACTTAAATATATTATTAGGTTATTAGAAAAGTATAATTAAGTGTTTTAAAAGTGAAAAATATAAAAATTTGAAGAAAGGAGGGCAGTGGGTTTCGAACCCGTGACCCCTGGGTTCAAACCAACACTACTTGACCACTAGACCAGAATAACATTTTGTTAATGAATCTCGTTTTTAACCATTTTAACATTTGTTCTTAAACAAAACCCATTCCATCATGAACCCTAGAAACATGATTCACCGAATTCGTTTAATCTTGTTACCCAAATCCAATTCCAACAGAGGGCTTTCGATCTACAAACCATCACGAGCATTTTGATATAAATAACTTACTTGATTAGTGACAAACTGGATCGGTTGAGACGAAGAACAGGTCCGAACGAAACTTGAATTACACATAGATTTCTGGAGATTTTCGCAGATAATCGAAGGTCCAGAGAGTTTGAGGGGACAAAGGAGATTGGAATGGACGATTCAATTTGGTTAATTGCATTGTAAAAACTGTCGAACGGTTTACGACTGGATTACGGGTTAATGGAGATAAATTGGTATTTAGATGATTGTTACAAATTCAATTAATTGATATGGACGGATTCGTATCATCAAGATAATCGTTTTGGTTGAGTTTATTTACTGATTTGAGGCGTTTTGGTCGATTGGCAAAAATGGGTTTTGAAACCGATTTGTAAATTGAATTTAAGACCATGATGGATCGATTATAGCACAATTAAATGGTGGTAATGCGTTCGAAAGGGGTATAGGAGAATTTTAACGGTTTTTGTTTGAATTAAAAGTAACAAAATAAGCGTTTTTGAACGCTGCCGGAGTTTCGCCGGAGACAGCGCCGGCACCGGTGTTTTGCTTCGCCGGAAACACGGGCTAGGGAGGCGGGCTGGATTTTTTAACTTTCAAGACTTACAAAACAGCCCCCTAAAGTTTGAATTGTTTAATAAACCGAGTTGTAATTTAATACAAGTTTAAAAGTTCACATTTTTAGCCAAAAGTTAAATAAAAGTCCATTTTAACTAACTCACTTGACCCCGCGAACTCGTGACGTTTATATAAATGATGTTTTATTGCCTTTGACGTTGAAAGGCCATTTGATGACTTAATAATATTTACCTTTAACAATTTTATAAAAATTCCTTTTATAGTATATGATTTGTATATTCTAGAGATTCCATTCATTGTATTTAGTAATTAGTAAACGTCTGATAATAATTTGGTCGTGTTATTAAAGATAAGGTCGACATATTTATTCCTATTAATAATGACAAAGCGTTACATTTTTTTAGAATTTAAATACAATTACAATAAAGGATAAATGACTTCGGGTTCGAATCGGGCATTCGGGTTCGGGTTTGGGGCAGATGTCACAGTCTCCCCTCCTTATAGAAATTTCGTCCCGATATTTGCTCAAACCGAAATAGAAGAAAATGAAGCAAAAGGGTGCGGATACTTAAACTTCATTTGGTTTTAAATTCATGTTCACATTTTGAGTTTCAACGATCATTAATGATTGGTATCTGATTACGTTTGAGTTGTTTGACTTCTCGGTCCATAATTTACAATGGCCGTTCGTAACTTGCAACGATTCATCATTGATATGCACAATGAAATCTTTTGCCGGATAAGTACTTATTCAGATTAGAAACATGGAGCACGAGATGAACACTGCCCACTTCCGTAGGGAGTTTCATCTCGCAAGAAACTCTTGAGAATTCGATCAATGGAAAAAGAGCATTTTAATTGAGACACGATTTTAAATAACGAGGTTAACAAGTTATTTATTTTTAATTTGCTTTGTCTCATTGAGAATTATTTATTTAACTCTTTTCACTTATAAGAGTTTGGTTGAACTATTTGTGTGTAGATTCGAATAAGTTTTCTTTGCTACTCAATATAGGAATAGAATAGGATATCGACTTGCAAATGAAATATTTTAAGTACTTGGATTTAGAATTATTTAAATGATCATCGAGAATAGTCGTGATTAATAGATTGTTTGAAACGAATTAAGTAACCTTACACATGATTAAGTGGCTTATATGCAATTAGTAAAATGAGTAAACAAGTCAAGTGAAAATAAGATGATTAAATATGGCATAGCTACACGAGACAAAACTTACTATGGTTCCCATGCACCAACTTCCATAATTCCGTGTGCACCCGTAATTACTTTAGTTTTTGCATGGACTCCATAGTTCATTTGATCACGTGCGAGTCAGAAGTCCACAACAATTTTTGGTTAAAATGATGATACGTATAGGTATTGATATTATACTTGATAGAAATAGTACTTGAGAAAATCATATTAAGATGATAAGTAGATTGATGATTCAGAAGAAACTAACGTCCATTAGGTAGACATTGCCCATATAAATAACTTTGTTCAACGATATAGATAGTCAAATTCGAGTACTAGGATAGTAACACTTAAGTTTTTGAAAATTGACTCTATGTGTGTAAGATGTAATTTTCTTGATCTTCTGATATTGACCAGTTCATAAGAATTAGTTGACGGTGTACATGTAATAATATAGTTTATTGGGATCTTAAAAAAAAAAAAAAAAAAAAAAAAAATTAGTTTCAAGAAAATTTGATAATGCGGATTCCAATTTATAGTTCGAATGAATAGATTATTTGGCCGACGTTAGAATGACCAATCACTTTTTAAAGAAACCATTTATCACGAAATTTATATGTATATATATATATCTATTTCTTTTTACAAGATACTAAGACCAAAAGGTTAAAAAATTTTATTTTTTTTTTAAATATATATATGTATATATATTTGTTTGGGAAAATAAGAAAATTATTTTAATAGAATCGAATACCGTTAGCTTACAAAGTCCATTGATTACACGTTGTGTTAGGGTAACGAGTTTATAAATGAGACACATTGAGTTTGGATTAGTTCATGAAGACTAGTTGCGTAGAATTTCGTTGGTGGTCATATGTATAGATGAAAACATTTAGTTGAATGAGTTCGGGAATAGTTGTGTAAGGAGTTCTCGTTAGATTTGAATAACGAATTCATGGATAGTATCGTGTAGTTGATTAACGAGTACTTGTTTTGATGGTTAGTTCATAATTTAATAGTAGATTTATAGTGGTAATGATGAATTAGAAATTGGATTAGAATCTTATAGTTGAATGAGTAGTTTTGAAACTTTTGACTATAGAAGTCGGGTTGAAATATTTTGAGGGTAGACGTTCGATTCAAATACATTAGCTTATAAGAATAGCAAATCCGTTAACTTTTATTTAGTTATGGAATTTAGCCTTGACTATAATTTAGAAATCATAACGAACCTTTGATTGGAGAGTTGATATTTGATTTAGAATTATAAGTATGACTTAGATTCGGAAATCGATATACGCATGATCTGAAGTTTTGGATAATTCGATTGAGATATGTCTTAGTTTTGAATTGGAATGTTTGGCTCACAATGGTGTAATTGTGCTATATGGATAAGCTAGCGAGTATATCGCATAAGTATTATTGTAGCTTAGAAAACAAATGGAATGATGAAACGTAGAATAACAAGGTTTTGTAGCAACATCTTTGACAGATAGAAACATCCGATGTAATAATAGCAACTCGTTCCACTTAGAATATCATAGAATCTTTTGAAACATACCATAGAAAATCACGTAGAAACTTTAGAAATTTCGATTAAATGAAATAGTGATAGTACTTAGAACATCGTAGAATCCTTTGAACATGTCACACCCTCAATTTTTCCACAAACGGGATATCCGTTAGGCGTGTGACATACCAGGATCTCAAGCCATTAGTTACAGTTAACATTGACTCAATCGTTTAACGAAATGTTTATTTTTGTAAATAAAACAAAATTCAGAGTTTATATGTTAAAACCAACTTTTAGCGGAAGCATAAATAAATCCAGTACGCAATCCCGCGCACAAAATAATAAACCAAGTCAATAAAATAAAATAAGTATTAAATGTAGTTTTTGAAACAGTCCAAAGGACGACCCAATGCATGCATGTCCTACTCGTGCTCGTGCTCCTTAATTACCTGAGAAAACATACTAAAACGGTCAACACATAATGTTGGTGAGTTCAATGAGAATTGTACATAAATAAAAAGTATCGTTTATAACCAAAATAAACAAAATCCATTTTATTAGGCGGTTTGCAAGACCGTATGCTTATTGCTTGTCAACACGTCGAGATGAAAGCTAAACGTTACTTTTGCCTTGTCGCCATCTAACCAGGATGACCCATAACCTTTAAGGACAATTTGCACCACATGACGCCCAGTCAAGGGTGGGGTGCCGTCGCAACCCGGTAGTACTACTCAAATTTCCCCGCTATCATATATTAATCAACCTCGAACTTTTATAAGGACTTGAATGTGGTTCCAATTCGTGTAAAGCACTATAAGCCCTAATAAAATCCTACCCGTAGGCATTTATACTTTTACCAAACCTGCCCGTAGACATTTATACTTTTATTAAACCTGCCCGTAGGCATTTATACTTTTATTAAACCTGCCCGTAGGCATTTATACTTTTACCGAAACCTGCCCGTAGGCCCTACCCGAAGGTATAAAAAGTAGCCTTAGTTGGCCCCGCCCGAAGGCATAAAGTGTTGCCCGAAGGCCCTGCCCGAAGGCATAAAAATGCAGTCCACCCGAAGGTGCTGTAAAAATAGTTGCCCGAAGGCTCTGTAAAATCATTTGTATGTTTCCTCCCCGAAAAAATATTTAAAAGCGGGCAAAGAACTCACCTTTGAAGCGCACAGCAATTAAACAGCACAAATGCAACCAAAATAACCTAGACCGTCTTACGACCTGCTTGATAGTTAAACGTAGATTATTAATTATTTATATCTATACGAATACGTATATACTTATATACACATACCCAGGCAGCACATTTCATGCATCCTATCACTAGTTTGACCCGATTCACATTATCATCGCAAGCCTTATATACTTGTCATACTTGCACTTCATGTCATGTATTCACGGTTTGCATATACTATTGTTCCGCTTCATCATACATTCATATAAAGACATGTGTAAGATATACATACTTCACCATCCTATTTAATCACCACACTTACATGGATACTGTTAACTCAATGCATACATAAACAACACCCCAATACACATACTAGCTCTATCACATACATACGCCTTTAAAATTCTAAGATTATACATACTCATTAATTTACAGCAGTTGTTTCATTGCAACACGCGCATACATACAATTATTGCTGCTATTGTTATTAATGCACACCCGCATACATACATATCACCATACATTTTTCCGTCCATATTTACGCCTACATACCTTCAAGGGTACTATTTATTTATACATCTATGCTACTGCAAAACTGATAATACATACATACGCATACATACAAACGCTACTATTTCTTGCTTTACACATGCATATGCGCCATATATATACATTACTTTTACGAACTGTTGTACGTACATGATTCAACATTGCTAACATTTACAAGCTCATATATATATAGCACATCCATAACACATTTCAAGATACAATTTCATTAGAACTAGATCCTGTTGTTGTTGTTTCGTTTACATATACGTACCTACACATCATGTGTTGTTACACTTACATACACATACATATCATCACTTTTAACACACCTAATTCATCATACCATCCTACTGTTATGTTGTCACACATATACACATTTCTATACCATATACATGCATACATACACATTCAAAACAATGCATATATTCACCTCGGTACATGCATACATCTCTCTCAACATTTCATACATACATGTCTCCAACTGTTTTGTATATATACATTATTCATCACATACACACATATACATACGACAGACATACAACCTGAATACGAACCTACTGTCGCACATTGATCATATATATATATATATCGTACTTACACACATACAATCGAACATCTTATTGTTATGACCAGAATCATGATGCGCACATATATATATATACAAGTAGTATGCATTCTCTGTTACACTATCCTACCCATGATAACGAACCCGAAACACGATCTAAAAACAAAACTGTAACGCAATAATTATCCGTAACACACGATGAACACGTACCGATTATCGAGCGGTTAGTGGAGACTTCTGATACGACGAATAGTGGTCGGAGTTGCAGGTTACTGGTGGCGGCTAAGTGGACGAAATCTGCAGGTTCGTCGGTTCGATTGTTTCTCCGACAACATTCGCTGCTTTCGCTTTCCCGTCGCCGGCGAAAGGCATGAGAGGAAGGGTTGATGGCTGAAACCGAACGACGAGATTGAATAGGTAGAGATAACAGCGGCGAGAGTCGATTAGGGTTATGTGTGGGTGTGTGTCTTACTGCCGTTGACGGAAGAAGGAAGAAGACGAAGACAAAGATGCGGACGGGTGGGTATTTAGGGTTGGGTTAATTGTTTACCATTTTACACTTTGCCCCCTCCAACTTTGAAGGTTTATTTTTTTTTAAGTTTTAAAGTTAACAAATAAGTTTACTTAATTACAAATCATACCCTATACTTTATAAAGTTTATCTAAATAATAAGAGAATGGTTAATGGTGTTAATCTGAATTTACGGGTTGTCACATCATCCCCTTGTTAAAAGAATTTTCGTCCCGAAAATTACACCGTGTCATTGGTTGGCTGCAACGAATTAGAACAAAAAAAAAGAAAAATTTTCAGGTTATCACATCATCCCCTTGTTAAAAGAAATTTCGTCCCGAAATTTAATCATTAGCATTAGCGTATGGCGTTGTCGTTTTAAATAGTCGAGGGTGTTCGTACATTATTAGATTTTATGCATTCTTACGTGAACTTCGATTCATTTTTCATTTTTTTTTTATAATAAGATTAATCTTACTATGCTTTAGTGTTCTGAATTCTCGGCTAGGTTCACCAGTTCAACTAGGTCCTCAAGGAAAAGTAGTTATTCATCACTTTAAGGATACTAAGTGGCATGACGAGTGTCTCTCTAGGAGGCACTCAATTTGGTTGGAGACACAAGAACTATTGAACCAATCATATGCAGTATTCAAATAGTACAATTTATCATTAATTTAACATAGGCTTTGAAAGAAAGATATTGCACGATTGGAGTGTCAAATGTTAATAGGAGCATCAATTATTATATTTCTTAGCAGATACAAGGTGTATTAGGATGACGAAATAAGAGATGGTTATTCTGAACTTTAATGGGTGAGGCTCAAGAACAACACTAGTTGGTATCAATTGTTTATTGTGGGCTATATTGCTTATCAAATGAGTCACCAAACATATTCAATGTTCAAAGCTATATACCTGTAGGGGGGGTCAGTTATAAAATTCACTTAGCTTTTCATTATCACCGTGGGCAATGGATACCTGAATGTTATAAGTGTCTAGATATATAGCGAATTGCCATACGAATGATAGATAGAATAGGGTTGTTCGTAAAAAAAAAAAAATAAAAAAATAAATTCAAGGGTGATCTCTTTTAGGCTTGCAACATAGATAGCACTTAAGCTGTGTTACTCTTACGTGAATAATCTGGTAAAGAGATTTGAATATATTTTCTGATGTAGTGAATGTAGATAATGTTTATGAATTTAAATATTCTTGATGGATAAATAAAGTTTTAGATTCCAAAGTGAGTTTTACAACAGTGGAGATGCATATAGTACGTGATAGTAATACCATACACGAGGAGTGATCATGTATGTGAGATATTATGTGATTGATTAATTCTGACAAGGAGTTTCCCAAATAAGTCATAGTTTTATATGGCTCCTCCTAGTAACCCTTAGTATTATAAGATTTTTTTTTTTTTTTTTTTTTATGCTCGATTGATGAAACCATGATATTAAGTTGTCATTGGCGTTGGGTACAAGGTCATAACCCATGGACCAAAATTTAAAGCATTCCATTGTATCACGAGTTTGTGGCATTAATATGGTAGAAGTTTATATTAGAAGGTGGTATTATAATTGTTTTACTACACAAGGATAAACTTGATACCAGTATGTTACTTAGAGATGGAGTTTTGTTTCAAGTGAAATCGGTGTTGTTTGGTTCTTCACTTTTGGGTTTTTGGTTGTAATACACATGTTAGGTTTTGCCAAGATCATCGTGTACCCATAAATTCACCATTACGTTGCGCACCCGTAATCGTCAATTTACCTTACACAATCACCCTAGTTTGTCTCCCATCATGGGCTTTAATCTCATCATGCTTATTGTTTTGTGCTTATTTATATGAAAATTCATATTATTCTGAATATAGGATGTGTAAGAGAGATATGGTATTCTTATAATACTTGCTTATTACAAACTGTAGGTTGTGTTTGTGTTAGTATTCAGACGCAGTCTTTGTGTAGCACGAGAATACCATCAGTACTCATCTTCATGAGGTGCCTCTTCGAGTCAATAGTTTTCACGAGAGCAACAAGCACCAACTTGAGGAAATATGATAAGTGTGACAGTATGGAGAAGGTTTAAAAGTTTATTAAAGAATTCATCACCAACAGAGCATCGTGGGGGGGGGGGGTAGCATATTCCCTTGATTCATCATTCTTTAAACACCCAAGGAATATAGAGTTTGATTGTACAGATAAGGACGGTTTGATCTTGGCCCACTTGGTCAGCGATAAACTTCAGACGACGCTTCTCGAACCCCGAAAATAAGTACGTAGCATGATGAGAAATAGAATTAGAAAATATAAACCAGAAATCAGGACTATGTTTAGAGGCATAATAATATAGTAATAAGGAAACAAGGAATCACATATAAGGTAGCACGTATAGGAACACGTATAAGCCCAATCTAATATAGCTAATGTGCAGTGTGAGTGTAACTAATGCAATGCCTAGTTATAGTCTAGATGTAAATGCTAGTTCCCTATAACTTATGGCTCTGATACCAATCTGTCACACCCTCAATTTTTCCACAAACGGGATATCCGTTAGGCGTGTGACATACCAGGATCTCAAGCCATTAGTTACAGTTAACATTGACTCAATCGTTTAACGAAATGTTTATTTTTGTAAATAAAACAAAATTCAGAGTTTATATGTTAAAACCAACTTTTAGCGGAAGCATAAATAAATCCAGTACGCAATCCCGCGCACAAAATAATAAACCAAGTCAATAAAATAAAATAAGTATTAAATGTAGTTTTTGAAACAGTCCAAAGGACGACCCAATGCATGCATGTCCTACTCGTGCTCGTGCTCCTTAATTACCTGAGAAAACATACTAAAACGGTCAACACATAATGTTGGTGAGTTCAATGAGAATTGTACATAAATAAAAAGTATCGTTTATAACCAAAATAAACAAAATCCATTTTATTAGGCGGTTTGCAAGACCGTATGCTTATTGCTTGTCAACACGTCGAGATGAAAGCTAAACGTTACTTTTGCCTTGTCGCCATCTAACCAGGATGACCCATAACCTTTAAGGACAATTTGCACCACATGACGCCCAGTCAAGGGTGGGGTGCCGTCGCAACCCGGTAGTACTACTCAAATTTCCCCGCTATCATATATTAATCAACCTCGAACTTTTATAAGGACTTGAATGTGGTTCCAATTCGTGTAAAGCACTATAAGCCCTAATAAAATCCTACCCGTAGGCATTTATACTT
Source organism: Tagetes erecta (assembly GCA_030867185.1). NCBI lineage: Eukaryota > Viridiplantae > Streptophyta > Magnoliopsida > Asterales > Asteraceae > Tagetes > Tagetes erecta. The sequence goes on from CM061488.1 coordinate 57,905,442, forward strand.
TTACCAAACCTGCCCGTAGACATTTATACTTTTATTAAACCTGCCCGTAGGCATTTATACTTTTATTAAACCTGCCCGTAGGCATTTATACTTTTACCGAAACCTGCCCGTAGGCCCTACCCGAAGGTATAAAAAGTAGCCTTAGTTGGCCCCGCCCGAAGGCATAAAGTGTTGCCCGAAGGCCCTGCCCGAAGGCATAAAAATGCAGTCCACCCGAAGGTGCTGTAAAAATAGTTGCCCGAAGGCTCTGTAAAATCATTTGTATGTTTCCTCCCCGAAAAAATATTTAAAAGCGGGCAAAGAACTCACCTTTGAAGCGCACAGCAATTAAACAGCACAAATGCAACCAAAATAACCTAGACCGTCTTACGACCTGCTTGATAGTTAAACGTAGATTATTAATTATTTATATCTATACGAATACGTATATACTTATATACACATACCCAGGCAGCACATTTCATGCATCCTATCACTAGTTTGACCCGATTCACATTATCATCGCAAGCCTTATATACTTGTCATACTTGCACTTCATGTCATGTATTCACGGTTTGCATATACTATTGTTCCGCTTCATCATACATTCATATAAAGACATGTGTAAGATATACATACTTCACCATCCTATTTAATCACCACACTTACATGGATACTGTTAACTCAATGCATACATAAACAACACCCCAATACACATACTAGCTCTATCACATACATACGCCTTTAAAATTCTAAGATTATACATACTCATTAATTTACAGCAGTTGTTTCATTGCAACACGCGCATACATACAATTATTGCTGCTATTGTTATTAATGCACACCCGCATACATACATATCACCATACATTTTTCCGTCCATATTTACGCCTACATACCTTCAAGGGTACTATTTATTTATACATCTATGCTACTGCAAAACTGATAATACATACATACGCATACATACAAACGCTACTATTTCTTGCTTTACACATGCATATGCGCCATATATATACATTACTTTTACGAACTGTTGTACGTACATGATTCAACATTGCTAACATTTACAAGCTCATATATATATAGCACATCCATAACACATTTCAAGATACAATTTCATTAGAACTAGATCCTGTTGTTGTTGTTTCGTTTACATATACGTACCTACACATCATGTGTTGTTACACTTACATACACATACATATCATCACTTTTAACACACCTAATTCATCATACCATCCTACTGTTATGTTGTCACACATATACACATTTCTATACCATATACATGCATACATACACATTCAAAACAATGCATATATTCACCTCGGTACATGCATACATCTCTCTCAACATTTCATACATACATGTCTCCAACTGTTTTGTATATATACATTATTCATCACATACACACATATACATACGACAGACATACAACCTGAATACGAACCTACTGTCGCACATTGATCATATATATATATATATCGTACTTACACACATACAATCGAACATCTTATTGTTATGACCAGAATCATGATGCGCACATATATATATATACAAGTAGTATGCATTCTCTGTTACACTATCCTACCCATGATAACGAACCCGAAACACGATCTAAAAACAAAACTGTAACGCAATAATTATCCGTAACACACGATGAACACGTACCGATTATCGAGCGGTTAGTGGAGACTTCTGATACGACGAATAGTGGTCGGAGTTGCAGGTTACTGGTGGCGGCTAAGTGGACGAAATCTGCAGGTTCGTCGGTTCGATTGTTTCTCCGACAACATTCGCTGCTTTCGCTTTCCCGTCGCCGGCGAAAGGCATGAGAGGAAGGGTTGATGGCTGAAACCGAACGACGAGATTGAATAGGTAGAGATAACAGCGGCGAGAGTCGATTAGGGTTATGTGTGGGTGTGTGTCTTACTGCCGTTGACGGAAGAAGGAAGAAGACGAAGACAAAGATGCGGACGGGTGGGTATTTAGGGTTGGGTTAATTGTTTACCATTTTACACTTTGCCCCCTCCAACTTTGAAGGTTTATTTTTTTTTAAGTTTTAAAGTTAACAAATAAGTTTACTTAATTACAAATCATACCCTATACTTTATAAAGTTTATCTAAATAATAAGAGAATGGTTAATGGTGTTAATCTGAATTTACGGGTTGTCACAGAACATATCATAGAAAATCACTTAGAAACTTTAGAAACACTAGTAAATGAAGTTGGAATATCATTTGAATCACAATAGAAATTCATAGAAATAATTATAAATCGTAGGGATGAAAATCATAGAATCATTAAGAAAATGAAATTTCAATGGCTTAGGAGTGTGTCTTGGTTTTGGACACTAATGACTTATCAAAGTGTTAAGTTCGTTCTCAACGTATTCGAGAAAGCGTGCTTTAGCCTATAGGTTCACACTCATCTCGTACATCCCCAGGTAAGCATACAGGTCTCTTAAAGAGATTTATACGAAATGCTTTGCCTTAGACAGGATGTCCGTGATACAGGCGTTCCCCCTTCCGGATTGCACACGTTCCCACGTTTTCAAACTTACTTAAGACGATGACGAGATTTCACAAAGAGAAGATCCCATTCATGCAGACGAGTCTCTTGTAGCTCCTTCGCGAAATCGAGTAAGAAATGAGATTAAGAAAAGCATAGAAAGGTTCGTAGAAGGAAAACAAATAAGTTCAAAAGAATTCTTAAGTACATCTATTGCACTAAGGACTCTTAGGTTATAGTCTAGGACGGTCTGTTTCTAATACCCTATCCTAGTTCCCTATAACCATGGCTCTGATACCAACTGTGACACCCCGCCCGGTGGCGGAAAACACCGGGCTGTCATAGAATTGGATATCCATAGTAAACAAAGCACATGGTATTACTTTTATTAAAGTCTAATAATTATTGCCATAAGTTTGGCAAAACCCAAGTCTTAAATGCGAAACGACAAATTCATAATAGCAGTAAATGAAATAGTCATGTTTAGTATTATTTCTAGGTCCAAGTCCCTATGTCTTGAATAGCAAAGTAACAAGCCAAAATCACGCGCCACCTGAAATACGCGAAAATAAAGTTAGCTACACAAGCTAGTGAGTAAAACCCAATTGAATAGTAATAGTATTGAAATCCGAGATCAACAAGATATGCTGCGCAATCCCATATGTATAGTAATTTTGTAATATTACTCGACCAGGACCCCTAGAATAGAATAGCACACCAACCACAATAGAAACCATAGTATCTCGTCTAGCCATTTGTCATGAGAACCACTCATGTAATGAATAATGATAACTTTTAATAACCGTCGTTTACCGTCTCGATATATAAGTCATCATTTAGCAATTTAGGGACATGGCATAGTATAGCATCATAGCATAGCAACATAGTATAGCAACATAGCATCTCGACATAGTAAACATGGAATTAGAAAGGCCGGGTTTAAATCACCTATCGATGTTGTACAAGCAGGTGGGTTTGTCAAACCATTAGCGCTAACATTGTACCGGTGGGATTACAAAGCAATAAAACTACTTTTAACTAACACATAAGATTGCATCAAGCGGCCAAACTAGATTAACATATTTGTATGATCTCTTTTTAGAAAACGAATAGAAAACGCAATATAGTAAAAGACGTATTTCAGCCCCAAAATAGTAAAATAGAAAAAGGGGAGTGAGTTTACTCACCTGACCAATATAGATAATAGCAAACGCAAGAAAGTAACTAAATAGAATCGAGGATCGCCCAGATATTAGAATCACCTAATTAACCGGGAAACCTAATTTAGAAACGAGACAAATAATATAGTAACTAGAATCAAGAACTTAGAAATTCTAGGGTTTTGGATTTGGGGTTTTAGGGTTTTAAATTATAAATTGAAAGTTAGGGTTTCAAAATATAACTTGGGAATTTAGGGTTTTTAAAGTACCAATTGGGAGTTAGGGTTTAAAAATACAAATTTGGGAATTTAGGGTTTCAAATCCAATTTAGGGTTTCAAAATCCAATTTGGGGATTTAGGGTTTCAAATCCAATTTAGGGTTTCAAAATCCAATATGGGAATTTAGGGTTTTATACGCAACGTTGTAGTATTTTATATTAAATATATTTTATACGAAACCATTTTTAGTTTTCAATAACATATTGGTATATGTATAATAAACTTATGTGTTTGAATTAATAAAAATAGTTACAACTTAAATATATTATTAGGTTATTAGAAAAGTATAATTAAGTGTTTTAAAAGTGAAAAATATAAAAATTTGAAGAAAGGAGGGCAGTGGGTTTCGAACCCGTGACCCCTGGGTTCAAACCAACACTACTTGACCACTAGACCAGAATAACATTTTGTTAATGAATCTCGTTTTTAACCATTTTAACATTTGTTCTTAAACAAAACCCATTCCATCATGAACCCTAGAAACATGATTCACCGAATTCGTTTAATCTTGTTACCCAAATCCAATTCCAACAGAGGGCTTTCGATCTACAAACCATCACGAGCATTTTGATATAAATAACTTACTTGATTAGTGACAAACTGGATCGGTTGAGACGAAGAACAGGTCCGAACGAAACTTGAATTACACACAGATTTCTGGAGATTTTCGCAGATAATCGAAGGTCCAGAGAGTTTGAGGGGACAAAGGAGATTGGAATGGACGATTCAATTTGGTTAATTGCATTGTAAAAACTGTCGAACGGTTTACGACTGGATTACGGGTTAATGGAGATAAATTGGTATTTAGATGATTGTTACAAATTCAATTAATTGATATGGACGGATTCGTATCATCAAGATAATCGTTTTGGTTGAGTTTATTTACTGATTTGAGGCGTTTTGGTCGATTGGCAAAAATGGGTTTTGAAACCGATTTGTAAATTGAATTTAAGACCATGATGGATCGATTATAGCACAATTAAATGGTGGTAATGCGTTCGTAAGGGGTATAGGAGAATTTTAACGGTTTTTGTTTGAATTAAAAGTAACAAAATAAGCGTTTTTGAACGCTGCCGGAGTTTCGCCGGAGACAGCGCCGGCACCGGTGTTTTGCTTCGCCGGAAACACGGGCTAGGGAGGCGGGCTGGATTTTTTAACTTTCAAGACTTACAAAACAGCCCCCTAAAGTTTGAATTGTTTAATAAACCGAGTTGTAATTTAATACAAGTTTAAAAGTTCACATTTTTAGCCAAAAGTTAAATAAAAGTCCATTTTAACTAACTCACTTGACCCCGCGAACTCGTGACGTTTATATAAATGACGTTTTATTGCCTTTGACGTTGAAAGGCCATTTGATGACTTAATAATATTTACCTTTAACAATTTTATAAAAATTCCTTTTATAGTATATGATTTGTATATTCTAGAGATTCCATTCATTGTATTTAGTAATTAGTAAACGTCTGATAATAATTTGGTCGTGTTATTAAAGATAAGGTCGACATATTTATTCCTATTAATAATGACAAAGCGTTACATTTTTTTAGAATTTAAATACAATTACAATAAAGGATAAATGACTTCGGGTTCGAATCGGGCATTCGGGTTCGGGTTTGGGGCAGATGTCACACTTCAAGCTATCAGAACAGGAATCAACGTTTCATGCAAAAGCCAAATCAAAGTCTTCCCATGACATAACTGAAAGACGAAGGCAAGAAACCAGAAGATCAGAACAAAGCACTGGTGGTCAGTGTAAAAGACGGATATGACTGGAGTGCTTATGCGGAACAGTTTACATCTGATCTCACTTCGAGTTTGGCATTGGTATGTGAAATTGAGGAAGATTGGTCTGAAGAAGGGGATGATCAAGTGACTAATGCTATCAGTGAAGGTTCTGAAGAGTATGATTGGAGTGCAAAGTCAGATCCTGTTCAAGAATCTGAACCAGAAGTTGCGCTTATGGCTACTTCAGAAGAGTCTGCATCTTCTGTTGAACAACCAAAGGTTAGTACCGAACTACCCCCTAACTATGTTCCTTTGCCTGATGATGTTAAAGGTAGGTTATGTTCTGAACAATGCATTAAACAAGTGGAACATTATCGAACTCATTCTTTTAAAATTGGTGACAAATTAAGCAAACAAGAACAAATTCATGAACAACTTAAAATTGATCACAAAATTGCTGATGAGAAGATATTGTTACTTAAAGATTCATGGAACAAAACCTTGAAAGAACTGAAACTAGTAACCAAACAACTTGAAGAAATGACAAAAAAATTTGAACAAGAAAAGGTTGCTCATGCTGTCACACAAGTTGAACTAACAAAGGTAAAAAGTTGTAAAACAATGGTTAAACAACTTATGAGTGAAAGAGGAAACAAAAATAAACTAGGATTGGGTTTCACTCATGAACCAATGCCTAAGTCAATCTCAAACACTTTACCTGAAAACTTCAATGAATTTGATCATTCACCTGAAAATGAACAAAGATTCAAAGAAATTCAAAGAAGTAAATTTGAATCCGAAGGATCTGAAGTGTTAATTGAAAGTTTGAAAGAAGATGACACTATGACAGTTGAAGCTGATGATGAAGCAAGCAACAAATCTGATCCTATTCTGATACAACTTGTTGAGTATCCGGAACTGAATCCCAAACCAGAAGAGAAGGTGAAGGATGAAGCTGAATTTTCAGGATACAATGATCCAGAATACATCAAGTGGAAGAATGAACAGAAAGTGATTGTTGCTGATCAACTGATCAAGAAGAAACCAGTGAAGAAGACTGAAGTTTCAAATGCAAAAATGCAGAAATCAAAATTGACAAACAATCAATCTGAAACAAAATAGTCGAAAGGTAAAAGTGTCATAACATCAAATGACAAAACCAAAGCTCAAATCGTTAAAACTGACAATGTCAAACCTGTGAAAAAGAAAGTGTCAAAAGGCAAAACAATCAAGTTTGTGTCTGCAGGAACATTTGATATGAACGCATCTTATGGTAACCAAATCAATTCTTCAATCAAATCTAACTCTGGTCTGAAAACATGTTCAGGTCCTAAGACTTCCGATGTCAATGATAAAAGATTTGAATCAAAGAAGGTCACCAAACAAGGTGGTTTAAAATCGAACCAAGTTCCAAACAATCAAAACTTGATAACAAGCAATCAAAATCACAAACAAAATCTCCACAAAAGAAACAAGTTAACTTAAAACCGAACGTGTCTGCTAATGAATCACGAGTGGGTTCAACAACTAGAGTTAACAATCGGCTCTTTAAGATTAGCAAGAAACATTGTGAGATTTGTGATCGTTATAATCATGCTACTGCTGAATGTTTCTTTAACAGGTACTGCAATTACTGTGACAAAAGAAATCATTCTTCAGATGAATGTTTTTATAACAAGTTTTGTGATATTTGTGAAAGAAGAAATCATGATACTACAGATTGTTTCTTTCGAAAAACCTCATCAAGAGAAATGACTTCATTCTCCTGATTTTCAAAGAAATCAATCTTTTGGTTTTCTAAAATCAAATCAAAGTCATTCTCCTGATTTGAGAACTTTCAAACGAAACAATTCTGGTTTTAATGAACATTCATTCAGAAATGTGCAGGTTAACAGTTTTAAGCCGAGAGCTTTGATGGTAAGAAATCAGAAATTTGAAAATAAATCAAGCCGTTGGGCGAAACAGTTTTCAACCAAATCCCTCAAATGAAACAAATTTTCAAAATCTACATTATCAACAAGTTACTGTTACAGATAGATTCGGAAAACCCAAGACCATGTGGGCCTGGGTTGACCAAACTAACTAGGTAAATGTTGAAATGCAGGTTCGCCCTCGAAGACCTATCAACTCATGGTTTGTTGATAGTGGGTGTAGCCGGCATATGACAGGCAACCATGCCTTGCTTCAGGATTTTAAGCTAAAGAATGGTACTCATGTTGCATTTGGAGGAGATGCTGGTGGAAAAATTACTGGAGAAGGAACTGTGTCAAATGGGGTCATTAGTTTTGATAAAGTCAACTACTGTGCACAGTTGAACTTTAATTTGCTAAGTGTATCTCAAATTTGTGATAAATCATATTCAACATTATTTGATGATTCTTTTTGTTACATACTCAAACCAGGTTTCAAGATTGAAAATGAGTGGGTGGTGGTTAAAGCTCCAAGAGATCGTGATGTATACAAGCTTGATATGTCGTAGATTGATGCTGAAACCGAAACCACATGTCTCATTGCGCATGCATCAAATGATGAGAGTCAGCTTTGGCATAGACGGCTGGGCCATTCAAACTTCAGAAACATGAACCGACTGGTGACTGGAAATCATGCTGTGGGAATACCATCAAAGAAATTCTCAACAACTGATCTCTGTCCAGCATGTTTGAAAGGAAAACAGCACCGAATGTCTTTTATGTCCAAGCAAGAAAACTCCATTTCAAAGCCCTTACAGATGCTACACATGGATCTATTCGGACCAACAAATGTTCAAAGCATCGGAAAGAAGTCTTATTGTTTTGTCATCATTGATGATTTTACTAGATTTTCTTAGGTTTATTTCTTGCATGTTAAATCTGAAACTGCTGAGTTGTTAAAAGAATTCATTATCAAAGTTGAAAATCAATTGGATTGTAAAGTAAAAATCTTGAGAAGTGACAATGGAACTGAGTTTAAAAACTCTAATGTCGATTTGTTTTGTGCAGAAAAAGGAATTGCGCGTCAATTTAATGCTCCAAGAACACCTCAACAAAACGGTGTGGCTGAACGGAAAAATCGAACGCTAATTGAAGCAGCAAGATCCATGCTCGCAGATGCCAAAATCCCTATCACATTCTGGGACGAAGCTATTGCTACTGCTTGTTTTGTACAGAACAGGACATTATTAGTTCAGGATAAACACAAAACGTCTTTTGAGTTATTGTTTGGAAGAAAACCGAATATTTCATACTTGAAAGCATTTGGTTGTCCTGTATCGATTCTAAATTTAAGTGATCATCTCGTTAAATTTGAGTCAAAGTCTGACGATGGATTTTTTCTTGGTTACTTTTCTGTTTCAAAAGCTTATCGGGTTTTTAATAGCAAAACGAATATTGTTATTGAAACTATTAACGTAAAGTTTTTAGAAAATTTGTTTCCGTGAGTGGCTCATGGTCCCGAATGGTTGTTTGATTTAGATTCGTTATCACAATCTTTCAATTCTAACTTGTTTGATTTTTCAGGAAAATCAAGTAAAGAATCAGGAGACTTGGGATGTTTCAGTGATGATTCTGATAATGATGATGATAGCAATCTCAATTCTGAGTATCTGTTCATGTCATTTCATAATCCTAATCATGTGGTATCCAGTCAAGCTTCGGGTCCATCTGGTTCTCAAGAAAATCAAGAATCAAACAATGGTGATGATGTGAATTCGCAAAATGATCCTAATGATGGTGGATCTGCTCAAAATCAACCATCATCAGATCCGAATGTTGAAGTTGTTCCAGAAACATTTGATTACTTCATCAATTCACCAGAACAAGTTCCTAATTTCACTCCGCATGCTTCTACAATTCTGCAAGATCTACCGAATCTGAATCAGTCCAATCTGGAGACACAAGTACAAGGTGATTCAATTCCAACTCATCGAGTTCACAAGAATCATCCTCTTTCTCAGATTATAGGTCCTTTGAATCAGAGAACTATGAGAAGTCAGACTGAGCATGCAAACATTTGTCTTTATTCATGTTTTCTTTCTCAAGTGGTACCAACGAACATTTCAGAAGCGTTACAAGATAACAGTTGGATTGAAGCCATGCAAGAGGAGTTACTTCAATTTCGCAAACAAGAGGTTTGGAAATTAGTGGACTTACCTGAAGGAGAAAATGCGATTGGTACAAGATGGTTGTACAAGAACAAGCCAGATGAACGTGGCATTATGGTCAGAAACAAAGCCAGACTTATTGCACAAGGTTACACTCAAGAAGAAGGTATCGACTATGAAGAAGTGTTTGCTCCGGTCGCTCGACTTGAAGCTATTCGCGTTTTTCTAGCTTATGCCTCTTTCATGAAGTTCAAAGTGTTTTAAATGGATGTGAAAGGCGCATTTTTGTATGGACCAATTACCGATGATGTGTACGCCAGACAACCTCCAGGTTTTGAGGATCCTGAGTATCCACATCGTGTATACAAATTGAGCAAAGCTTTATATGGTCTACATCAAGCCCCAAGGATTTGGTACGAGTCGTTATCTAAACATTTGCTGGAACATGGTTTTACAAGAGGTCAGATTGATCCTACTTTATTTATGAAGCGGGAAAATGAAGATCTTTTATGTGTTCAAGTGTATGTGGATGATATCATCTTTGGATCAACAAGTCCGTCCATGTGCAAAAAGTTTGAGAAGATTATGAAATCAAGATTTCAGATGAGTTTGATGGGGGAGATTAATTTCTTTCTTGGATTGCAAGTGAAACAGTCAGCAGACGGATTTTTTATCAACCAATCAAAATTTGTTGAGAAGTTGCTGAAAAAGTTCAAGATGCAAGATTGTCAGACTATTCAAACGCCATCTGATGTGAATTGCAAGATACAGCCGGATCCAAAAGGCAAATCCGTTGATCAAACACTGTACAGATCGATGATTGGTTCACTGATGTATCTTACTACATCAAGACCAGACATTATGTATGTTGTATGTGTGTGTGCCTGATATCAGTCTAATCCAAAAGAGTCGCACCTGGTTGCTGTTAAACGTATTTTCAGATACCTTAAAGGGAAACCAAATCTCGGGTTATGGTATCCTTATGAAGGCAATTTTGAATTATATAGTTATTCTGATAGTGACTTTGGTGGGTGTGCTCTTGACAGGAAATCGACTACGGGTGGATGTCAATTTCTAGGTCCTAGACTTGTTTCTTGGCAATGCAAAAAGTAGACCAATGTTTCTGTATCAACAGCTGAAGCAGAGTATATCGTTGCATCTGCAGGATGTTCTCAAGTTTTGTGGCTACAAAACCAATTGCTTGACTACGGGTTTAACTTTCTCAAAACTCCTATATACATAGACAATACTGCTGCTATGTTCATTACTGCTAATCCTGTTCAACACTCAAAAACCAAACATATCAAAATTCAATATCACTTTCTCAGAGACAACTCTGAAAAAGGTTTAATAATTTTGATTAAGGTTCATACCGACAAACAACTGGCAGATCTTTTCACAAAATCATTTTTGTCAGGACGGTTTGAATTCTTAATTCAATCCATAGGGTTAATCAACCATGATTGATTCTATTTTTGCAAAACAACAATACAAAATCAGAAAATATAAAAGCCAAAAACAGAATAAGTCAATGACATGTATTGATTCCTTTGTCTTTTATTTTATCTTTGCATTGTGAGTGTGCATGAAAAACAAAAAGCAAACAAAAAGAAAAGAAAAAGCAAAAAGAAAAGAAAATATCATGTCATAAGAATCTATATTGCAAAAAGTGAGAAATGATAGTACACTAGACATTATTTGCTTCATCATTTTTATAATAAAGACTGATGAATGTTAATTGATGTGCGAGACAGCTCAGGCAATTAGACTGAAAAAGTAAGTTCATTGTTGACAAATCTAAATTCAATGATCTTTGTGTTAAGTTCCTTTGTTATACATGTCTAAATATATATCTTTTGATGCTCTGCTTGTGATGATAGTTGAACATAATTGGGTAACGATGCAATCTATTCAGTGTGATGAACCGCATCGTGAGCTTCTTTGTTGTGGTATCCACAGACCTGAAGTCTCACATGAAGTCTCTTTTGAGCTTCAAGGTGCAGCAAAAGATTCTCAAAGTTGGAACAAAAAGAGTCCCAAATGTGGACCATCACCAAACAAAATTCCAAAAAGGAATTCAGAAGATTCCCAAGCTAGGGGAACGATAGGAAATGAAAAATTCCAAAAAGGAATTCAAAAGAAGTCCCAAAGTGGACCAAATCCGAATAGAACCCGATTCCACACTGTTTATGATTGTAAGTGACCTGATTTTTGTGCAATATGCATTCAAGTGGTGGTTAATGAGGAAATATGTTGACATATGTATTCATGAGGGTCACATAAGTCATTTTAATCGAACCTTAATCTCATCATGATACTGAAAAAGTAAGTGTGTCAATTCGAGGTAATTGGTATGTTTTCATATCATCACTCAATCAACATAAGTCAAATGTCTATTAAAAACTTGCAAAACATGTTCAGATAATGTGTGGTATGATCTCACTGCGATAGTTTGATTCATTGCATTGCATATGTATTTAGTTTAATGTGTGTGCTTTGTGTGTGCAGGCATATGGAGTCTTTATTGACACATCGACATCCTTGTTAAACTTAAAAATTTCAAGAAATTTCAAGTTTAGGGGGAGAATAATTGAAGAAGAAAAATATTTACAAAAAGCCAAAAATATTTGAAATAAGGGTGTTGAATGTTGTATGGATCATGTGGTTAATGAAAGCAAATGTACTGGATATGTTAAAAACAAGCCTAAGGTCCTGTGATTTGTTTTTAGAAAAATTGCTTCGGGATATAGAAATATTGGTTGTGCAAAAACTTTTGTGAGAAAAATGAAAAAGGAATTTTAAAATGAATTAAATTTGTTGCCCTAATTTCCATTTTTGATTATTTAATGTGACAAACCCTAATAAGGATGTCTTGTCTAATTAATATGTCGAGAATGTTGTGCAGGTGCAATAAATGCAGTTGAAAAGTCAATAGATAAGAGAAAAGTAAAGAAAAATCGTCTAAGTGTTGTTGCCGGGTGAAGATATCAGATTTCACTGTTTAGCCGGGTAACAAACCTTGCCGGGTGAATAAGTCACTGTTGAGCCGGGTAATGAAGTGATGTCTGTTATCAGCCGGGTAACTGATTGAACTATGCAGCCGGGTGAAAGAAGAAATGTTGCCGGGTGACAAAATTGTTAGTTACTATGCAGCCGGGTGATGAAGTGTTTGACACTGTGCAGCCGGGTAATAGAATGAAGATTCTATGTAGCCGTGTAAAGTGAATAACACTGTGCAGCCGGGTAAGTGTGGCAACTGTACAGCCGGGTGATGAAAAAAAAACACTATCACTGTGCAGCCGGGTAATGAACATGAAGTCATTGTGCAAGCCGGGTGATGATAAGGAGTCTACTATTCAGCAGGGTGATGGGTAAAACCAAAAACGAAGGTGTATTTGTTCCTAACTCTGACCCGTCTCTACAATACTTGACCCGTCCCTACAGTGTTTGACCGGTCTAAGTGTATTACATGATAAATGTTGACCCGTCCAAAGGTTGTGACCCGTCCCAAGACTGTGACCTGTCCCAACAGTACTTGACGCGGCTCAGCAGTACATGACCCGTCCAAACCACAACATGACCCGTCCCAAATTTTGACCCGTCCCAAAAAAATATTGACCTAATTTTGAGCCGGCTGAACAACGCATATAAATACCCGCTTTTTCTCAAACACTTATCATTTTTCACAAAAACTCTCGAGCAAATCCCCTATTCTTAGTCAACTTATCATATTCAATTCGTGATTCTGTAACTAGTTTCTATAGATTGAATAAAGTATATTTTACATGATTCGACTGTGTTTAACCTAGTGATTGCCCTTAAAATGAAATGTGATGATGAACAGTGATTGGACTATGAATCGACACTTTGATTGTGGGTGTTAAAACTTAAATCGAGTGTTGTAATAGGTGTAATAACTGTCGATCATCAACATTCATCCATTAATTTACATCAAAACACCTGAAATCAACTGTATCAAATGAAATTTTCAAAGTATTGTCGAACCGCCATTAATGAACAATTGAGTTGTTCATATTTTTGATATCAACTGATGGATCATTTGTTATTGTGTGACAAATCAATGCTAAAACTGAACTAAAACATGTTATACAACTTTATTATGCAAAATCACAGAATTGTGTTTGAGCTTTAAGCAGTTAAGTGTATAATTTTCATGATCACTGATTCATAAAAGTTTTTGTTAAGCAAAATGATGATTATCAGTTTGTTAGACTAACTTAGGTGTTAAATGATTGTGTGATTTGTTACATTATGTCATTATGTTTAAAACTACTTATGCATATTTCTGTTACTTGTGAATGAAAAGTCTAACACATGTGTCTTGTTTTGTCATAACAGATGAATGATCTCAAGTTTGAACCCAAGCACAATCTTGTTGCTATGTTAGATGAAGCCATACCAGAAGCAGAAGGATATGAAGAGATGATCAGATTTCTTAGAAGAACAAAGTATGTATATGCAATGTGTGCCAAACCCATTGTATATGTAAGACTTATCAAGAGCTTTTGGAGGACTGCAGAAGTTATTACTGATGAAGCTGGTGTTACTGTGGTCAGAGGAAATATTACCAGACAGTTACATTTAACTGTGTCTGAAGAGTCCATCCGGACTGCATTGAGGATTGATGAAGAAGAGATTGGTGCTTCTGATGAACTAACAACTGCTGAATGTCAGACTTGTTTCACTAATATGGGTCATCCTCCCATATTTCCTAAGCAGCAGTTTGTTAGAGCAAGATTGGGAAAGAAGTGGAAGCTGTTATTCTATGTCATCCAGCAGTGTATGTCAAGGAGAAGTGCTGGATTTGACAACTTTCCTTCGGACATTGCATCTCCTATAGTTGCAATTGCTGAGAATCGACCATTCAACATGTCTAAGTGGATTATGAAGGGTTTCATTTTCAATCTGGTTAAAGGAAAGAGGTTCAAGTTCTTGATGTACCCACGATTCTTGCAACTGATGATTAATATTGCTCAGCCTATTATTCGAGAAGAAGGTTTTAATGGAGGGATCTTATACACAGAAGACATGAATGCTCTATCTTATCGAGAGATGAGTATTGGAGGTGTTGAGATGTTTGCCTATATGCGAGATATAGCAAACAATGATGAAGACATTGAAGTAGTGTATCATCATATATCACAAGGTGAAGTTGTAGATCCATTGGACCTGGTTGATGAGATGCCTGACAATCTGCTTGATGATGATGAGTATCTTGCTCGTCATCAAGAAGATGAAGATAATGATGGGGATGAGAATGAAGATGAGGATGATGAATCTGATAGTGATGATAATGGAGATGGTGGAAATGATGATGTTATTGAAGTAGTGTGACATCTGCCCCAAACCCGAACCCGAATGCCCGACTCGAACCCGAAGTCGTGATCCTTTAAATTGTAATTTTATTTATTTCTTCAAAGTGTAACGTTTATTATTATTATTATTATTATGAATAAACGCATTGATTCCACGTGATTCCCGTCTCAATTAAATTTACGTTGCAAAACGTTCACGTATATCAAATAATTGTGGAACAGTAAATATCAATATATATATATATATATAAATAAATATATATAGTTCGTAAACAAAAACTATTGAAAATGTTAAACGAAAACGCTCCTAAGCCTCAAAATAGCCTCGTAACGGCTTAAACGTACCAAAACTATAAAAACGTCACGTATATAATTGTTACGTTTCACTTTGGTCAAGTTAGTTAATTAGTTAAAAGATATATATATAATTAACTTTGAGCCAAAACTGCCAGTTTACAAACTATTATTAAACTTATAACAACTAATTTAAAACAACTAAAACATAAAGGACTAATTATGTAAATAATAAAATTACACAATTTACCCAGCCCCCACCCGATCCACCCCGTGTTTCCGGCGTCCAGAACTCCGGCCACACTGGCCGGAAAATGCCGACTTCCGGCGAGTGTGTTTTGGGTGATTTAAAAAGTTTTAACTCAATTAAAACCACAGAAACCTTCGTTAGCACGATTCGAACACTGTAACACCGTCAATTCGCTGTTTAATCACGTGATTCAGTGGGTAATTACAGAACTAAATTCGGTTTCAACACCCACAAATACAAATCGTCCATAACGTACCAAATCAATGAATTTCAATAACTAAAACGATCATTTCTTCGTTTTGAAATCAATGTTAATAATCAATTGGATTAATCACATCGAATTAATCACCTAATTAACAAAAACAATTCCTAACACACTCCTAACTTATTCGACTACCTACGGTTCACCATAATCAAATTCATTCGACACACTTCTTCCCCATTGCACGATCTTGTTTCCTGTGCAACCAATTTCAAGCAAAAACATCAAGAAATTAGTAAATTGATTCGCAACCGTCGCCCCTGTTCATCGTTCTCATCAACTCGTTTCTTCACCAAACAAGTAAGTTTCATATATCAAAATGATCACGATTCAATGGTGATTAAAAGCCCTCTATTGTTTTTGGATTTGATTCACTGGATTAAACGAATCGAATCGATTCTTGTTCTAGGGCTTGTATTGAAACGAGTGTTCATGTATTGTATAAGTTAAAACACTTTAAAAACGAAGTTATTAACAAAATCGGTTTATGGTTCACTGGTTATTGCATTTGTGGTGAAGGGGTTGGTCACGGGTTCGAACCTCTCTCTTGCCTGTAGTCTTTAATTTTATATTTTTACTATTTTAAACATTAAGCCTTATATTTTCTAATAACCCAAATGACAACTTTTAAGTTATATATATTTTTGGGGCTAAAAACTTATAATTTCAAAGGTTGATAGTTCTAGACGAACCGAGCTTGGATCTAGATCTGAGATTGTTTGGGGATCTTGTTTGCAATCAGTGATGCGGAAACTCACTGATCACGTATTGATGCTTGAATGTTCATGAAGATCAATGCAATGTATGATGAAGATGATGATAATATGAATTGTATTAGATCAATGGAGAGGTTACAAAGGATATGGAATGAAATGCAGGCAACTCACAATAACAAATGACCTAGGTGATGGTATTTATAGTCCATACCATTCACCTTACATTTCAACCTAACCACGTGCAGTTAAGCACAAACGCGCATTTAAGCACGAAACGATTACACAAATATTCTAAGACAAATACAAATAATGAACGTCTTCACCCGCGCTTGCTCGTGATGAAGCTCGATATCTTCACTCGCTTATATTTGGAAAGTGACATCTTCAAATAACCCCAACAGTACTCCCCCTAAGATGACACTTTACAAATCTGACGTATCAGCTTAAATCTTCATGTGACGAGCATAGAGAGCAGCTTAAACTTTTGGTATGCATTATCTTCAAGAGGACCCAACAGTACTCCCCCTAAGATGATGCTGCCAAAACTCTGTCTTTCAACAAGCAATCTGCATCCTTCTCTCCCTTTTGAGTAACATCAGAGGCTATGGAAAGAAATACGCAGAGAGTAGATTCCGGTGAATCTATATATCAGCAACGGGATCTTCTTCAACGGTTGAAGTAGAATGAGAAGACTTCTTTGACTTAGAATACTCCCCCTCAACTTTTGCTTTAGAGGTTAACGGGATCTGTGTATGAGATATTAAGAGGAGGATTCTTAACACTCAGCAATCTGACTTGGAGATCTTTAGACTGGAATCAGGCTTCGTGGAAGCTTGTTCTGCATTGGAAACTGTTCCTGCAACTCAAAGAAAAACATTAAAACTCAGGCAATAATGTGCATTTATCATCAATGTAAAGATCAAGTTCTCAATCGGATGAGATATTGCTTGATGAACAACTCCTACATCAATAACACATGTTAAACTGCCAACACAAAAGAAAAAAGATTAAAAATGACAATCTATTTGGTGTTTTGGAAATTTTTTTTAATGTTTTTGATATTTTTTGGAATTTTCTCTTTACATTCTGAATCTTTAACCTGCAATGAGATCATACCGGCAATTATCCAACACATGTTTTGTAGTTTTGAGAATAGACATTTAAATTGTGAAGAAATTGAGTGATGAATTGTTGAACAAATCAATTAGCTCGAAGTGACACACTTACTTTTTCTATTCTTGATGATCAATTAGGTTGATTAAGAATAAGTTTTGAGTGACCCATACCTTGCACATTAGAAAGTTATACACTTCATCTAAATAACCCGAGAACAACTCAACACGTCAGGTCACTTACAATCATAAACAGTGTGGAATTTGGGTTCTATTTGGATTTGGTCCAATTTGGGACTTCTTTTGAATTCCTTTTTGGAATTTTTCTTTTTCCTATTGTTCCCCTTGGGAATCTTCTAAATTCCATTTTGGAATTTGATTGGTGACGGTCCACATTTGGGACTCTTTTGTTCCATTTTGGAATCTTTTGCTGCATCTTGAAGCTCAAAAGAGACTTCGTGTGAGACTTCAGGTCTGTGGATACCACAACAAAGAAGCTCACGATGCGGTTCATCACACTGAATAGATTGCATCGTTACCCGATGTAATTTGGATGCTTCACGAGATATCTATTTGATTTGTATAAACGTTTCACATGCACTAAGATGTTTCAACCACAAAAACTCATTAGAATTTAGTTAAATCATCATAGAATATACTTGTTCAGTATAATTGTCTGAGTTGTCTCGCACATCAATTTTCACTCTTCAGTCTTTATTGTTTAAAATGATGCGTTGAATAACTCTAGTGTACTATCATTTCTCATGTACGTGCAAGTAGATTCAACTTATTTTTGGATTTTTCTGATTTTGTCATGTATTTTTTTTTAATAATGATTTCTCCCCCTAAACTTTTAAATTTCTTGGAAAATTGAAAGTTTAATGAAAAGAAAATGGCAGATATGTTATCAACGTATGAAGAGTGCATGCAATATACTTAATCTAAACAGATGAAATGAAACATCGGTTGTTTCTTGCACTGCCATCATTGTGGGCTTTTTTTGAAATGTTTTTTAAAAATTCCTGCAATGATTCCTTTTTGTTTCCAACTCCATTTGATGTCAGTTGCATCGAAGACATCATAAACAAGATTCAGTATCTTGTCATGATAAGGGATCAGCCACAGTCTTCTTTTCTTTGTTTGACCGGCCTCCATAACTGTCCCTAACACACTAACAAATCAGTTAGAGGGTGAAATCCAAGCCATTGCAGTCTTGGATTGTCCGAAATCATCAATATATGTAACTTCTTGATAAATTGCATCTTCTGGTAGACCATCGATTGATGAAGCACGTTGCTCATCTTGATTCTTAACAGGTGTTTTTCTCCACAACTGTTTTTGTGTGGGACCAAAGGAATGCTTTGGTTTGGACACCCATCTAGAACCATTCATGGAAGATCTGTCATAGTCATTTCTAAACCTATTTTTCAAAAATCGGTTTTGTAGACTATTTTGCTTATGCAAAATGGATTTGTTTGATTTTGTTTTCTTACAGATCTTGGTTTCCATGAATCACTTGAATGATCACCATTAGAGAATTTAAAATCAGAGACATACCTGGCAGAATGTGCCGATGATGAATTTCTTTGGACATACCCTCTCGGCTTCATCGTTGATCTTTTGTTGTAGAAGCAATCTTGAGTGTTGTGATTGACCATGTCACAAATGGAGCAATACTTGTTGTAGTAACATTCCATTGTGTCGTGGTTGTACATCTGACAGTTGATGCAGTACTTGTTGTAGAAGCATTCTGATGTCATGTGATTGTACATCTCACATATCTCGCAGTACTTCTGATGAGCCTTGAAGGGAGACTTCTTTCTTTGCTTTGGAGAAGTCTTTGCAGTTGAAGCTTTTTCTTGACGAGGAGCTTTGACCTCTGAATCTTGTTAAAGCTTGATTGAAGAAGCTGGAGTCTTGAACTTGTTGGCTTTTGAACCATAAGGAAAGACACCTTGACTGTAGATACAATCAGAGATATGATGAGTTTCAGATTCACAGATTAAACAGTAAACGTCACTGTTTGAATCACTCGAGGATTCGAAATCTTGAGACTTTGGAGTAGGAGTCTGTGGTGTAGAATTAGATGAAGCAGCCTTTGTCTTGTTCTTCCTGGCTTTGCTCTTCTTTCTTCTAACCATCTTCTTCTTCTTCTTCGACTGAAACTCTTGTGTCTTTTCTTCTTCAGAGGATAGTGATCTAACAATTATGGCTGGCACTAATCCCTCCTTTTCTTGTTCGGATGACTTTGCTTTTTCAGCTTCTTCTTTGATAAGCACAAGATCAGATTGTGATCTGTTGAGTTTATCAGTGAGCTCCATGAGTTGAACATTCAGATTATGCTTTTCGGTAAGCATTGAATCAACATTCAGTGTAAGAGACTTGAGTCTATCTTCACACAATTTGTGATCTTCCTGAAGATTTTTGAATTTCTCTTGTTCTTCTTGAAGCTTGGTTTTCAGACTGCTGTTTTCTGAGTTAACCATTTCAGAGAGTTTCTTCAACGTTGTAATCTCTTCTTGCAAATCTTTGATCACACTGAATGAGTGTGCATTTGATGTTTCAGCTTCATTCTTTGCATTTGTAACTTCTTGTTCACTTTTCTTGAGTGACTCTTGAAGAGATGTGATTTTGTTCTCAGATATTTCGTGTTGTTCTTTTAGATTCTTGTGCATGGTTTCTTCTTTCTTTAGTTTATCACAAATCCAAAATGAATATAATTTGCACTCTTCAATTTGTTCAAAACATTCTTTGGTGCACATCTTTTCTCTTTTATTTTCTTCTCGGATCACGGGTAACATGCACGTTGACATTTTTCTTGAATTTTTAAAGTCATTTTGATGATTTTTCTGGGAAGTCATGGTGGCTATAAATGACTAATTTGAAGTTTTGGAAAAATGAATTTTTCGAATTTCCAGAATTTTTTTATATTTTATTTTTATTTTACAGACGGGTCACTGTTTGGTCGTGTCAACAACTTGGGACGGCTGAACAGTGCTTCACCCGGCTGAACAGTGCTTCACCCGGCTGAACAGTGCTTCACCCGGCTGAACAGTGTCTTCACCCGGCTGAACAGTGTCTTCACCCGGCTGAACAGTGTCTTCACCCGGCTGAACAGTGTTTTCACCCGGCTGAACAGTGTTTTTCTTCTTTAACTTCACACGGCTGAGAAGGTTCACGCGGCTGAATAGTGATTTCCTTCTATCACCCGGCTGAACAGTGAATTTTTTCTTCTTTACACGGCTGAATTGTATCTTCACCCGGTTGAACAGTATCAAACTTCACCCGACAAAATCTTGACACGGCTGAATAGTGTATCACCCGGCTGAAAACTTCTTCAAATCTTCATATCAGATTGACTTTTCAAAGTCAAAATTGTGATGAACACAAGATCAAATCTTCAATATTTGTTGTTTTTGTTCAATTCAATACTCGTATTAGCTAAGGAATGATGTTTCTAACAATCCTTCAAAGTATTACACCTTGAAACACGCTAAATCTGATTCAGATCCGGATTTTTAATGAAGAACACAATAAGTGGGTTTTGACAAAATTGACAAAATATGGATCGAAATCAACAAATCAGTGATGTTTGATCATGAACGAAGCTTAGGATTATGATTTCTAGCATATCTCAATCAACAATTTCTTAATATCAACAACAAATTCCAGATTTCAAATTTGAGCAGTGAAATGACGAACATGAACAATTTCTTCAAAAACTCAATCAAATCTTCACCAATTGATCTCAAACTTTGCAGTTCTTTACACAAACATGAATCAAAGCTAATGGTAGCTAAAATTCCATCAATAACAACAACAATCAAAGATCACCCAACAGCTCCGATACTAATTGATAGTTCTAGACGAACCGAGCTTGGATCTAGATCTGAGATTGTTTGAGGATGTTGTTTGCAATCAGTGATGCGGAAACTCACTGATCACGTATTGATGCTTGAATGTTCATGAAGATCAATGCAATGTATGATGAAGATGATGATAATATGAATAGCAGAATTGTATTAGATCAATGGAGAGGTTACAAAGGATATGGAATGAAATGTAGGCAACTCACGATAACAAATGACCTAGGTGATGGTATTTATAGTCCATACCATTCACCTTACATTTCAACCTAACCACGTGCAGTTAAGCACAAACGCGCATTTAAGCACGAAACGATTACACAAATATTCTAAGACAAATACAAATAATGAACGTCTTCACCCGCGCTTGCTCGTGATGAAGCTCGATATCTTCACTCGCTTATATTTGGAAAGTGACATCTTCAAATAACCCCAACAAAGGTATACATGGATCTAAATAATGTTTCATGATTATGAGTAATTATACATTTCGAATATGACGGATTCGTATAAACTAAATTTAATACAAAAATATACTATAACGTTTCGTACAAAAAACCCTAATTCCTAAATTGTATATCAAAACCCTATTTCCCAAATTGTATTTCAAAACCCTAATTCCTAAATTGTATATCAAAACCCTATTTCCCAAATTGTATTTCAAAACCCTAATTCCTAAATTGTATATCAAAACCCTATTTCCCAAATTGTATTTCAAAACCCTAATTCCTAAATTATATTTCAAAACCCTAAATTCCCAATTTGTGATTTAAAATCCTAAATCCCAAATCTGAAACCCTGGATCTCGGACTTTTGATTCTTGTTACTATTATTTCGTTTCTAAGTTAGGGTTTTTCCCCAATAAATTAGGTGGTACTAATGTTTGGGCAACCCTCGGTGCTTTTTAGCTGCGTTTCTAACGGTTCGATTGTAATTACTTTTCAAGGTGAGTAAACTCACTCCCCTTTTTACTGTTTATGTTTTTGGGGCTGAAATACGTGTTTCTATAATACAACGGTTTCTTTTGATGTTTCTATTTTCGAAAATGAGATCATTAGATGTGTTAATCGTGTTTGGCCGCATGTAGCAAAATTGTGTGATAACAAAATTGTGTTAATCGGTACAATGTTAGCGCTAATGGCTTGACAAGCCCACCTACATTAATGGCCTGATAGATGATTTTGACCCGACGATTCTTTGGTTGATTCTATGTTACTAGTTACTACATGTGATGCTAGTTGCTACGTTGCTATGTCCCTTAGATGCTTAAACATTTTTGATAACTTGCACATCGAGATGGTTAAATGACGGTTAAACGATGGTTATCAATAAATGTAACATGAGTTGGTTCCTCATGACTTGTTGCTAAAGGTAACCCTGCGGGGTCTATGATACTTGTTTCTATGTGTTTCTATGGTCATGGTTGAGATATATGCTGAAATTGCTATGCACATGAGATTGCGAAACACAATCTATAATGATCTTGGTTTTTATACTATGTACTATTAATTGGGTTTTACTTACTAGCTAATTCTTTTGCTAACTTATTTTACACGTTTTCAGGTGGATTTTGATTCGCTTTTGGTTCAAGACATTTAGGATGCTTCGGACTTAGAATAAAAAGACAATAAACAATATTTAATTGTCGATTTTTGTTACGGTTTTTATGGCTATTGAATGTCTCTTTATGTCACGACATTATTGCTTAATTAATATTAAAATATGCATTTAGTGTGCGATGTGCTTTGTACTTTGATATCTGATTCACTTGACGCGCCCGGTGTTTTCCGCCGCCGGGCGGGGTGTCACAGTTTGGTATCAGAGCCATGGTTATAGGGAACTAGGATAGGGTATTAGAAACACACCGTCCTAGACTATAACCTAAGAGTCCTTAGTGCAAATAGATGTACTTAGGAATTCTTTTGAACTTATTTGTTGTCCTTTGACGAACCTTTCGATGCTATTCTTAATCTCATTTCTTATCCAATTTCGCGAAGGAGCTACAAGAGACTCGTCTGTATGATTGGGGATCTTCTCTTTGCGGAATCTCGTCATCGTCTTAAGTAAGTTTGAAAACGTGGGAATGTGTGCAATCCAGAAGGGGGAACGCCTGTATCACGGACATCCTGTCTAAGGCAAAGCATTTCATATAAATCTCTTTAAGAGACCTGTATGCTTACCTGGGGATGTACGAGATGAGTGTGAACCTATAGGCTAAAGCACGCTTTCTCGAATACGTTGAAAACGAACTTAACACTTTGATAAGTCATTAGTGTCCAAAACCAAGACACACTCCTATGCCATTGAAATTTCATTTTCTTAATGATTCTATGATTTTCATTCCTACGATTTATAATTATTTCTATGAGTTTTTATAGTGATTCAAATAATATTCCACTTCATTTACTAATGTTTCTAAAGTTTCTAAGTGATTTTCTATGATATGTTCAAAGGATTCTATGATGTTTTAAGTACTATAACTATTTCATTTAATCGAAATTTCTAAAGTTTCTAAAGTTTCTACTTGACTTTCTATGGTATGTTTCCAAAGATTCTATGACATTCTAAGAGGAACGAGGTGCTATTATTACATCAGAAGTTTCTATCGGTCAAAGTTGTTGCTACAAAACCGTGTTACTTTACGTTTCATCATTCCATTTGTTTTCTAAGCTACAATAATACTTATGCGATATACTCGCTAGCTTATCCATATAACACAATTACACCGTTGTAAACCAAACATTTCAAAACAAACCTAAGACATATCTCAAACGAATTATCCAAAACTTCAGATCATGCATATATCGATTACCGAATCTAAGTCGTACTTCTAATCCTAAATCAAGTATCGACTCTCGAATCAAAGGTTCGTTATGATTTCTAAATTATAGTCAAGGCTAAATTCCATAACTAAATAAAAGTTAATGGATTTTGCTATTCTTATAAGCTAATGTATTTGAATTGAACGTCTACCCTCAAAATATTTCAACTTAACTCATATACTCAAATAGTTTCAAAACTACTCATCTAACTATAAGATTCTAATCCAATTTCTAATACATCATTAAAACTATAAATCTACTATCAAATTATGAACTAACCATTAAAACAAGTACTCGTTAATCAACTAGACGATGCGAACCATGAATTCGTTATCCAAACCTAACGAGAACTCACTACACAACTATTCTCGAACTCATTCAACTAAATGTTTTCATCTATACATATGACCACCAACAAAATTCTACGCAACTAGTTTCCATGAACTAATCCAAACCTAATGCATTTCATTTATAAACTCGTTACTATAGCACAAGGTGTAATCAATGGACTTTGTAAAACTACCGGTATTCGACTCTATTAAAATTATTTCCTTATTTTCCAAAATAAATAAATAAATAAATATATATATATATATATATATATATATATATATATATATATATATATATATATATATATATATATATATATATATATATATATATATATATATATAAGGGGGGAATTTAATAACCTTTGGGTTTTAGTATTTTGTATGCATTTCGTGATAAATAACTTCTTTAAAAAGGAGATTGATTATTCTAACGTTGGTCAAATATTTACACAAGATTTCCCCGTTTTCTCAAAAGTGATACAAAGACTTGCAACAAACACTATGTCTTCTGTTTACCAAAACCATGTACTTACAACTTAACTTATGTCATTTATTTTCAAATCAATCCTCTTATTTATGGAAAAGGTTAAAACCTTCAACTTTTTACTTAGCTTTTAAAACTGCATTAAAAAAAACAATATCATCTCTTATAAACTTATTTACCCCCTACATCTGGTTTACCTAAAGCTATCGGTCATATAAATACAAACACCTTAAAAGTTAAATCCAATTGGAACTCAGTGATCTATTCATTCGAACTATAAATTGAATTATCCGCATTATCAATTTTCTTGAAACTAATTTTTCTAAAGATCCCAATAAACTATATTATTACATGTACATCATCATTTAATTCTTATGAACTGGTCAATATCAGAAAAACCTAGATAATTGCATCTTACACATATAGAGTCGATTTTCACAAACTTAAGTGTTACTATCCTAGTACTCGAATTTAACTATCTATGCTGTTGAACAAAGTTATTTATATGAGCAATGTCTACCTAAAGGACGTTAGTTTCTTCTGAATCATCAATCTACTTATCATCTTAATATGATTTTCCCAAGTACTATTTCTATCAAGTATGATAACAATACCTATACGTATCATTATTTTAACCTAAAATTGTTGTGTACTTCCGACTAGCACGTGATCGAATGAACTGTGGAGTCCATGCAAAAACTGAAGTAATTACGGGTGCACACGGAATTATGAAAGTTGGTGCATGGGAACTATAGTAAGTTTTGTCTTGTGTAGCTAGGCCATATTTAATCATCTTATTTAATCATCTCATTTTACTAATTGCATATAAGCCACTTAACTATGTGTAAGGTTACTTAATTCGTTTCAAACAATCTATTAATCACGACTATTCTCAATGACCATTTAAATAATTTTAAATCCATATACTTGAAACATTTCATTTGCAAGTTGGTATCCTATTTTATTCCTATATTGAGTAGCAAATAAAATTTATCCGAACCTACATACAAATAGTTCAACCGAACCCTTATAAGAGAAAAGAGTTAAATAAACAATTCTCAATGAGACAAAGCAAATTAAAAATAAATAACTTCTTAATCTCGTTATTTAAAATCGTGTCTCAATCCAAATCTTTCCATTGATCGAATTCTCAAGAGTTTCTTGCGAGATGAAACTCCCTACGGAAGTGGGCAGTGTTCATCCCGTGTTTCATGTTTCTAATCTGAAGAAGTACTTGTCCGATAAAAATTTCATTGTGCATATCGATAATGAATCAATGAAATTTATTGAACGACCATTGGAAATAATTGACCGTGAAGTCAAACAACTCAAGCGTAATCAGAACCAATCGTTAATGATCGTTAAAACTCAAAATGTGAACATGAATTTAAGACCAAATCAAAGCCAAGTATCCGCATATTTTTGGTTCATTTTCTTCTACTTCGGTTTGAGCAAATTTCGGGACGAAATTTCTATAAGGAGGGGAGACTGTGACATCTGCCCCAAACCCGAACCCGAATGCCCGACTCGAACCCGAAGTCGTGATCCTTTAAATTGTAATTTTATTTATTTCTTCAAAGTGTAACGTTTATTATTATTATTATTATTATGAATAAACACATTGATTCCACGTGATTCCCGTCTCAATTAAATTTACGTTGCAAAACGTTCACGTATATCAAATAATTGTGGAACAGTAAATCTCTCTCTATATATATATATATATATATATAAATAAATATATATAGTTCGTAAACAAAAACTATTGAAAATGTTAAACGAAAACGCTCCTAAGCCTCGAAATAGCCTCGTAACGGCTTAAACGTACCAAAACTATAAAAACGTCACGTATATAATTGTTACGTTTCACTTTGGTCAAGTTAGTTAGTTAGTTAAAAGATATATATAATTAACTTTGGGCCAAAACTGCCAGTTTACAAACTATTATTAAACTTATAACAACTAATTTAAAACAACTAAAACATAAAGGACTAATTATGTAAATAATAAAATTACACAATTTACCCAGCCCCCACCCGATCCACCCCGTGTTTCCGGCGTCCAAAACTCCGGCCACACTGGCTGGAAAATGCCGACTTCCGGCGAGTGTGTTTTGGGTGATTTAACAAGTTTTAACTCAATTAAAACCACAGAAACCTTCGTTAGCACGATTCGAACACTGTAACACCGTCAATTCGCTGTTTAATCACGTGATTCAGTGGGTAATTACAGAACTAAATTCGGTTTCAACACCCACAAATACAAATCGTCCATAACATACCAAATCAATGAATTTCAATAACTCAACGATCATTTCTTCCTTTTGAAATCAATGTTAATAATCAATTGGATTAATCACATCGAATTAATCACCTAATTAACCAAAACAATTCGTAACACACTCCTAACTTATTCGTTCACCATAATCAAATTCATTCGACACACTTCTTCCCCATTGCACGATCTTGTTTCCTGTGCAACCAATTTCAAGCAAGAACATCAAGAAATTAGTAAATTGATTCGCAACCGTCGCCCCTGTTCATCGTTCTCATCAACTCGTTTCTTCACCAAACAAGTAAGTTTCATATATCAAAATGATCACGATTCAATGGTGATTAAAAGCCCTCTATTGTTTTTGGATTTGATTCACTGGATTAAACGAATCGAATCGATTCTTGTTCTAGGGCTTGTATTGAAAAGAGTGTTCATGTATTGTATAAGTTAAAAAAATTTAAAAACGAAGTTATTAACAAAATCGGTTTATGGTTCACTGGTTATTGCATTTGTGGTGAAGGGGTTGGTCACGGGTTCGACCCTCTCCCTTGCCTGTAGTCTTTAATTTTATATTTTTTACCATTTTAAACATTAAGCCTTATATTTTCTAATAACCCAAATGACAACTTTTAAGTTATATATATTTTTGGAGCTAAAAACTTATAATTTCAAATGTATACATGGATCTAAATAATGTTTCATGATTATGAGTAATTATACATTTCGAATATGACGGATTCGTATAAAATATATTTAATACAAAAATATACCATAACGTTTCGTACAAAAAACCCTAATTCCTAAATTGTATATCAAAACCCTATTTCCCAAATTGTATTTCAAAACCCTAATTCCTAAATTGTATATCAAAACCCTATTTCCCAAATTGTATTTCAAAACCCTAATTCCTAAATTGTATATCAAAACCCTATTTCCCAAATTGTATTTCAAAACCCTAATTCCTAAATTATATTTCAAAATCCTAAATTCCCAATTTGTGATTTAAAATCCTAAATCCTAAATCTGAAACCTTGGATCTCGGACTTTTGATTCTTGTTACTATTATTTCGTTTCTAAGTTAGGGTTTTTCCCCAATAAATTAGGTGGTACTAATGTTTGGGCAACCTTCGGTGCTTTTTAGCTGCGTTTCTAACGGTTCGATTGTAATTAATTTTCAAGGTGAGTAAACTCACTCCCCTTTTTACTGTTTACGTTTTTGGGGCTGAAATACGTGTTTCTATAATACAACGGTTTCTTTTGATGTTTCTATTTTCAAAAATGAGATCATTAGATGTGTTAATCGTGTTTGGCCGCATGTAGCAAAATTGTGTGATAGTCAATACTAGTTATATTATCTTGTAATTTCCACCGGTACAATGTTAGCGCTAATGGCTTGACAAGCCCACCTACATTAATGGCCTGATAGGTGATTTTGACCCGGCGATTCTTTGGTTGATTCTATGTTACTAGTTACTACATGTGATGCGTGTTGCTACGTTGCTATGTCCCTTAGGTGCTTAAACATTTTTAATAACTTGCATATCGAGACGGTTAAAAGACAGTTAAACGATGGTTATCAATAAATGTAACATGAGTTGGTTCCTCATGACTTGTTGCTAAAGGTAACCCTGCGGGGTCTATGATACTTGTTTCTATGTGTTTCTATGGTCATGGTTGAGATATATGCTGAAATTGCTATGCACATGAGATTGCGAAACACAATCTATAATGATCTCGGATTTTATACTATGTACTATTAATTGGGTTTTACTCACTAGCTAATTCTTTAGCTAACTTATTTTACACGTTTTCAGGTGGAGTTTGATTCGGTTTTGGTTCAAGACATTTAGGATGATTCGGACTTAGAATAAAAAGACAATAAACAATATTTAATTGTCGGTTTTTGTTACGGTTTTTATGGCTATTGAATGTCTCTTTATGTCACGACATTATTGCTTAATTAATATTAAAATATGCATTTAGTGTGCCATGTGCTTTGTACTTTGATATCTGATCCACTTGACGCGCCCGGTGTTTTCCGCCGCCGGGCGGGGTGTCACAGTAGAAAGTGCTGAATCAGTTTCTGAGGAGGCAGAGCATGTAGAAGAAGAAGTTACTGTTGTTGAAGCTCCTAGGAACATCACAGTTCATTACTCTAGATCTCGAAGATCTAAAACTGTGGTTGATCCTATGTTTGTTGAGGAGCAGAACGTATTTAAAAATGTGAGTGTGCGTGAACAAGTGGATGTTGTTCAGATTGCACAGGAAGTAATTGCCGAGGTGGAGACTGTTGCACAGGCAGTTGATGATGCTGATGCTGGTGTTACTTTTTCTGATCTAGTAGATGTTCCCACTACATCATTTCCTACAACTCCACTAATTGAACAACCTATGGTGTCTTCGCCAAAATTTGTGTCAAGTGATATTTTGAATGAAAAGGATAAAGAGATTGAACGGCTGAATAAGGTGGTAGAAGATTTGATGAAAGAGAATGAATTGCTTAAAGCTTCGAATGAACGAAAGAAAGTTAGATTGAATGAGTTCAGAGAAACAAATTTAAAGAATATGAAGGTCTCTGAAGAACTTGATTCAGAGTATGAGAAACTGAAGGAAGATTACAAAGTATTGTATGCTGAATGTAATACTCTGAATGCAGAAAAAGAGATGTTGGAAAAGTGGTTGGAAGAAGCTAAACCGAAGAAATCAGGATCTACATCTGACAAAGATTTTTCAGATGATGTGATGGAAGTATCCGGGCCTTCGCAAGAGATAAAAGTTTACTATACCAGAGCTCGAGGAACTAAAGCTGTGGGTGAAAAGGTTGAAGTACCAATTCAAATTCCCGATGAAGCTGCTGATTTTGTCATTCTTGACAAAGCCGAGGGAAAACGTAAACTGGATGAAGTACCGGAGATTGTTGAAGAAGTTGTGCATACAAAGAAAGCTAGAATTGAAGAAACAGTTCAGGTTGAGCCATTTCAATTTGAGTCTGTACAGGCAACTGAAGTGCCCGAGTTTGTTAAAGAGGATGAAAATGTAAAGAAAGCTGTTATTGAAGAAGCATTTCAGTTTGAGCCGGTTCAAACTGAAACTGCACCAATGATAGAAGCGTTGGATGATTTGGATGACATAGATTTTACTGATTCTGAACCAGAAGCTAATCCTGTTGATGATATACCAACTGATCTTGATGAAAGGTTCGCGTATTTGGAGAAAATGAAGTACAATCCTGTTTATTTGAATGGACTCACAGTCAGTCAAATAAACGAGGAATATGAAAAGTGTGTGAATGCGCAAGATCGAGTAGAGGGTGATGATAAAGAGTTTGTTGTTGAAATGGGTGAGTGGACTCCTCTTCAAGAAAGTCTGAACATTGATGATCTTCCTCCGGAAGAACTATATCATCAAAACCCAGAAGAGATGACGTCTACAGATATGCGCCAGTGGTTGCAATCAAGGAATTATCCATACAAAACTCTGAAAAGACTGAAGAAAGAGTCCTTGAAGAAAATTGTGATAAGTTTTCAAAAAACTGAGAAGATGCATAACCGTATGTTTTTCTTGGATTATAACAATCCACAGTACTATGAACTGACAAAACGGTACAAAGTACTTGAACCAAAGGAAATACCACTGATGGCATTGCCTGTAGATACGCACAAGAAAAGTAAGGAATTGATTGATATGTTTCCGAGCGAGATGAAGTCTTATAACATTCCGATGGATGTACGAGAGTCATGGCACAAATCTGCCACAGCAGGTGATATTGTTAGATCACTGCTGAGTAAGGGCCAGTCCGTTGCTGATTTACTTGACTCAATGATCGTGCCTGAAAAATCCAAAGATGTGAAGATTATTGCTTGGAAGTACGATGAGATCTTTGACGCATTTTTGATTAAGAGGGTGAATGGATTATGCGATGTGTATCATTACTATTCGAGTATCTTCAAGTTGCCGGTTCAAGATCTGAAAGAATTGCACAAGTTAAGATTGATAAACCACACGCGAGCAGAGCGTGGTGATAAATGTGCTATGCTATTGGATGCTGGGATCAGCCGCATGCCAAAGTTTTTAGAGTTTCGGGGGCAGCAAGAAGATAAAGTGTATTTGGATTCAAAGAAGAAGAAACCGAAGAAGTTGATACTACGGGATATGTACTTAGAAGAGTACTCTGATGAGTATTTTGACAAAGTGACAGATCCTGGTTTGAAGGTGATTGATGGTTCGCAAGCAACAAAGCGCATTCTGAAGTTTTTCTATAATCAGGAGACTTATGAGCTGAAGTTAGTACGTAATCTAGATGATTGGGATCAAGACATGATCACTTTGTTTAGTACGTTTGAGCTGAAACTGCTACACCCATCCTACATTGATTATCTTCGCAACCACAAGATGGAGAACTTGAAGGATCCTGTTGCTGAAGAAGACAGAAGATTATTCGTAATCATGATTGAAGTGATAGGAGCTGCAACTGAGAAAATCCAATTAAGGAAGGCATTACTCAATGCTAACCTTGTGAGGATTGATATGCCTGAGGTTGAATATATGAGAGTGACGTCCAAGGGTACCTTAGAAGTGAAGGTCAAAGAGAAGAAAAGGCCTTATGAGTTTTATGCTAATATTGATTTTGCAGGTATTACTTTGGACACTCTGAAACGAATGAAGGATTGTGATATTCTCACAAATGAATCAAAGCCAAGACAAGCGAAGATTGCTGAGAAGTTCAAATCTTGCATCGAATAAGCAATTAAAGAACAAGAAGAACATACCGGAAAGCCGTTGCTGAAGGTTAAAGAAGAGTTTGAAGATTTCTAAGAGATTGAAGCTGAAAAGCAAAGAGTTGAAAACTGAAGATTTTTTAAAGTCCAAAGTTAAATCTTAGGGGGAGTACTGTTAGGGCTCATTCCTGTTAGAAGATTTAATTTGTACTTTGTTTATATAGATTGTCTAGTTTAGGGTTAATTTTGTATTTTCCCTAATGTGTTGATGCATAAAGCATGTTGTGAGAGAATGTTAGAGAGGGGGTCTAGATCACAACTTACATACTGGAGAGAGAATTGTGTGTGTGTGTGATTTGCATTCTCCTGCACATTTGTACTACAACGTTTATGCTTTGATCATCAATACAAGAGAATTATTTCGTAATGGATTGTGTTGATTGATTGAACTTTGTGTTTGTACTTAGATCATTCTGATTTGCAGCAATATCGATCCAATTGAACCTATCAGACGGACGAATGAAGAAAATGGACAAGTGTTCGGGTTTTTATTAAAAAGTTCTCCATTTGGCCACTGTTTGTCCGTATGGGCAATTTTAACTTGTCCGTTTCGTCACTGTTTGTACGTTTGGGATAGTACTTAGCCAATTTTTTTATAAATATACAAGTAAAGCCATAAGTTATCCGTATGGGCACGTTTTGTCCGTTTGGTGATTCAACATGGTTATACTAAGAATTATAACACAATTTAAGTACATTTGTCGTTTTATGATAACAAAACAAAGACTTAGATGAAATCTATGGAATCATTCGTATGAGGACTGTTTGTCCGTATGGTATCATAAATCGTCCAACACTTCAAATTTGTTTCAACAAGTTATGAAACGGATACAACTTCACTTGACAGCACTGTTTGTCCGTTTGGTGAGGACACTTTCCACACTTAACATTTTTATCACGAACACTGTTTTTCCGTATGAGCATATCAATCTTCAAGACTTAGAATATAATATAAACAATCTGACATGTGTACTGTTTTTGCGTATGAACATTGTTTGTCTATATAACAAGATATATATCTGACTTTGGATAAATTTTGACTTGATTTGCTCATGTGACATTGATGACAATGAATTTTCCACAATGATGTGACACCTGACATAATTCAAACTAAACATGTCAGCACAATCTGAATTTTGAATTAATAAATTCTCAATTAATAATTTTGTAACATCCGTTCACCTGACATCGATCATTTCAATCATTTCTCAAGATCTTTGAAACACTTACTTTGTTTTGATATTTTCTGATAATTTCTCCCCTAAACTTATGACATCGAAGAAGTTATTAGTTTCAAGAGAGTAAGAAAATCATTAATGAAATCACATGCTGCACACACAAATCACACACACAAGTAAGAATACTAACATATATATATATATGGGCACCTTCATTTGAGAACTCATTTTTAGGAAAGAACTGAGTGAGAACTGATTTAACTGTTAAATTTTTTATTATCTAAATTGACAAAAATCCTTGTAAACTTACCAATTATAAGATGTATTTATAAAAAAACATGATTTGCATCGTTTTTTGTTGAAATGCATATATGCACCCACATTATATATGCAAATATGCACACATTTTAGTTTCTAAAAAAACCGAGGAGAGAGGTGATAAAATTCAAGAAATTATGAACAATCGTAATAAAACAATACATTTTTACTTTACCATTGTTATTGAAGCGATAGGTGCATATCTTATATGGTTCTCACTAGTTCTTTCCAAATATTTGGTTCTTATTTGAAGGTAACACTATATATATATATATATAATGCATAGAATCTTTGATTGTGCAATGAGATCATACTAGCAATTTATCCAACACATGTTTTGCAAATTTTGAGAATAGACATTTGAAATGTGATGTAATTGAGTGATGAATTCTTGAACAAAGCAATTAGCTCTATGTGACACACTTACTTTTCCTATTCTTGATGATTGATTAGATTAATTAGGAATGAAAGTTGAGTGACCCACTCGTAGTATAGTATAAAGCAATACAAATCATCTAAACAGACCTATGAGCACTTTAATACACTCGGTCACTTAGAACATAATCAGTGTGGAATTGAGATCTATCTATTTAGATTTGGTCCACTTTGGGACTTCTTTTGGAATTCCTTTTTGGAATTATCTTTTACTTATGTTCCCTTTGGGAATCTTCTGAAATTCCTTTGTTGGAATTTGATTGGAGATGGTTCACTTTGGAACTCTTTTTCTTGTTCCACATTGGGAATATTTTGCTGCACCTTGAAGTGTTCCAGGTCTATAGATTACTACAACAAAGGAGACGTCATGTGAGATTTCAAGTCTTTGGTCACCACAACAAAGAAGCTCACAGATGCGGTTCATCACACTGATTAAGTTGCATCATTACCTAGTGTATATAAGTAGCATCACAATATATTCATTTGACTATAAAAACACGACACATATACTTAGGAGTTTCAACCACAACACTCATTTGAATTTATTTAAATCATCAAAAAATTTACTTGTTCAGTATAATTATCTGAGCTGTCTCGCACATCAATTTTTACGCTTCAGTATTTATTGTTGAAAATGATGCATCGAATAAACGTAGTGTAACTATCATTTCTCACTTTGTGCATAACGGATTCCTTATTATATTTTTGATTTTTAAAGAAAATGCACACACACATGAAATAGTATTTTAAAGTAAGGCATGCAAATCAAAGAATGATTTAGCTTATTCTAATTAAACCAATAAGATCTCTTATTATCATAACATGTATTTTTATTGTTTTTTTTTATTTTGAAAAACATGATTTAATCATGGTTGATTAAACCAATAGATTGAATTAAAAATTCAAACCGACAAAGGTAAGAAAGATTTGGTAAACAAATCCGCCAATTAGTTTTCGGTGTGAGCTTTTATCCATATGATTAAGCCTCTTTTCATAATTGTCTCGAAGAAAATGATATCGAATTTCAATATGTTTGGTTTTAGAATGTTGAACATGATTGGCAGTTTTGAACATAGCAGCAGTGTTGTCTATATAGATAGGTGTTTTTAGAAAAATAAAGCCATAGTCCAAGAGCTGATTTTGCAACCACAGGACTTGAGAACATCCTGCTGAAGCTACAATGTACTCAGCTTCTACTGTTGATACCGATACATTTGTTTGTTTCTTGCATTGCCATGAGACAAGACATGGTCCTAAAAATTGACAACCACCAGTTGTTGATTTATAAATCAAGGGCGCATCCACCATAGTCATTGTCTGAATAACCATGTAGCTCAAAATTTCCTTCGTACGGATACCAAAGGCCAAGAGCAGACTTTCCTTTCAGGTAATGAAAAACTCGTTTGACTGCGACTAAGTGATATTCTCCGGGATCAGCTTGATAACGAGCACAAACACACACCGCGTACATGATATCTGGCCTTGATCCTGTGAGATACATTAATGAGCCAATCATTGAACAATATAAAGTTTGATCCACTGATTTTCCTTTAGAATATGGCTCTATTTTTTAATTCACATCAGATGGAGTTCTGACGGTTTGACAATCTTGCATTTTAAACTTATTGAGTAACTTGTCAACAAACTTTTCTTGGTTGATAAAGATGTCGTGGAAGGCCCTTTTTCCAGTGGGCCTCACAGTTGGTCATACACAGCATAAAACATTTCATAAAAACACTCATCTAATTAAAAATCACCACAGTGGAAGTCTTAAATCATAATACGTCATTACAAACCATAAATTGTTTAATATTTATCTTTAAAAATAAACATAAACAGTCTTCTCAAAACGGATGCCAGACTTCACTTGCCGAGTAGCTTGCCATCCATGCCATCCACTTGAATCACCAACACACCTGTCAAACTATAAGCAAAC
Source organism: Tagetes erecta (assembly GCA_030867185.1). Classification (NCBI taxonomy): domain Eukaryota; kingdom Viridiplantae; phylum Streptophyta; class Magnoliopsida; order Asterales; family Asteraceae; genus Tagetes; species Tagetes erecta. Next base: position 57,941,571 of record CM061488.1, read on the forward strand.
AAAAGTCAGCTTCGCTGAGTGAGTTCTAGTTTTACTTTATCAAGCAACGTCTCATAATCTTTGTCATAATACTTTAACTTTATCACATAGACAATCTAGCACATTGGTAATACTTCGTCGTTAATTTATTTATTATTTGGATTATACTTTATCTTCTTTATCCGTCAATTCTCTTTCAGTCAATTCACAGTCTACTGAAGGACTAGACTTCTTTATCCTCGTCTCGGATTCGCCAACAGGCCGAACTAACTTTGTGGACTTAAGCCCCCATCTGGTGAATAAGTTCGTGGCTAGCTAAGCCCCTGATAGTTTGACCCACTAATGCCCATAGGCCCTTTTACCTTGCTTTAGTATAGGGTCCCTCTGTTTTTAGATGTAGCATCACTGTTTTTAGATGTAACGTCACCGAGAATGCAATGTATGCAATTCTCCCATTTGCTTGCAAGACTTTCTTTTAGATGTAACTCCACTTTGGGCCCAATGACCATTTCTTTCTTTCACTTTCGTCTTTTAGTTTTACATAATATAACGGAACACAATATAACTTTATCATACGTTAACACATGAATCACACATAAATAGTCCAAGCATTTCAAAATGGAAAACATGTCCTAAGTCCAATATAAGTCTTTAAAGGAAAGTTCATTAGGAAATCTTCATCTTTATAAAAGTCTGTCATTTTTTTTAGAACTCACCTGATATGAAAATTTAACTTCAAGTCTAAGCAATCACACTACACTGCCTGCATAAGGGTCAACGTACAATTTGGTCATTTTTTTGCTAGTGTCGCATAGGTGACACTACAGTGTCGCATGGGTGACACTACAGTGTCGCAGCTAGTGTCTCATGCAGTGTCGCATGGGTGACACTACAGTGTCACACTCAGACACACAACTACAGATCTCAGACACATGAGACACTACAGTGTCACAAAGGTGACACTATTGTGTCACATAGGTGACACTATAGTGTCGCATAGGTGACACTACAGTGTCTCAAAAAGAACACTAGTTTCGCATCAAGAACACTAGTGTCGCAAAACGGGGCTTCAGCTCGGTTTTTGCCCAAAATCTTCATTTTTCACCCAAAATTCAACCTTTAAACGTCCAAAACTTTGGTTTTTCATCTAAAACACTAAATCTTTCATTTTTATACCATTCAAAACACAAAAACGTGATCTTTTTAAGATTTTTGCTCATTTTTTTAAAAACCCAAAAACCCTAGATTTAATCCAGATCTAAAGGGATGCTTTGGAGATGTTTCTTACCTGGATTTTCTTCTCTTTTCTTGATGATTTGATCCACAAACAATCAGATCTTGAATCCTTAATCCCAAAATCCCAAATCTTCAAATTTCTTCACTTTCTCCCTCTACTTTCTCTCTCTAAGATTGAAATGAAAAGGATGGAAATGATGGAGGTGGAGGCTGATTAAGGTTGCTTAAGGGAGGATTATGGGCCTTTAAACCCATATTTTAGGCCCATGGACTCATTAAGTCCATAATATATCTTTCTCTTTAATCACAAAACCCGAAAATAAAGCCCAATTCTAATAAACGCCTGATTCGACTTTTGGGATGTTACATGTCGTCATCAAATTGCTTGACTTGAAGACCAAAGAAAAATTATATTTCACCCATAGAACTCATCTGAAATCTAGCTTTCATGATATCTTCAAAATCTTGGAACATGCTCGGACTTGTGGAACCAAATATAATGTCAACAACATACACTTGTACACATAACAAGTCAGTTTTCTCCTTTTTGATAAACAACGTAGGATCAATATGACCTCTAGTGTAACCATGATCAGTTAGATGTTTTAACAGTGTCTCGTACCAAATCCTTGAGCTTGATGAAGACCATAAAGAGCTTTTTTTAGCTTATACACATGATGTGGAAATTCTGGATCTTCTAGGCCCGGAGGTTGTTTGACATACACATCATCAATGATAGATCCATACAAAAATGCTCCTTTAACATCCATTTGATACACTTTAAACTTCATTAAAGATGCATATGCTAAAAAGATACGTATTGCTTCTAATCGAGCAACCGGAGCAAATACTTCCTCATAATCAATTTCCTCTTCCAGAGTGTATCCTTGTACAACAAGACGAGCTTTGTTTCGAATAACAATGCCTCTTTCATCAGGTTTATTTTTGAATAGCCATTTCGTTCCTATTGTTGATTCTCCTTCAGGTAATGCAACCAACTCCCATACTTCCTGCTTCCTAAACTGTAACAATTCCTCTTACATAGCCTCAATCCAACTGTTATCTTTAAGTGCTTCCATGACATTCTTTAGAACCACTTGAGATAGAAAACATGAATATAACGAGTGAAAGAGAGAGAGAGCAAGAACAAATGTGTGAGTTTGTGATGTTGTTTGAAGTCTCTTGTTGAAGTTGTTCTTGTTGTTGTGTTTTTGATAAAGAAAGACAGAAAGAACGAGAGATAGATCAGTGTATTTTGTTGTGATGTTGCTGTGATTGTAAGTAACGAGTGAAAGAGATTGTAAGAGAGTGTGATGCTGTTTGTGTGTGTGTGTGTTGAAAGTCAAAAGAGATAAGGATAAGGTTGTGAGCGGCTCATTGAAATTTTTGAAAATAGGGTTTTGAGGGGGGCTTGAATGAGCAAGATTGAGGGTTTCCATGTAAACAAAATCTGATGCAATCAATATAGATCAAATTGAGTGTTTTATTGTGTGTTCATCCAAAGTTCATCACATTTTAAGTCATTTGATCCAAAATCTTCACAAATTTCTGATTCACTGGTGTTTTTGGACCAACAATTGGTATCAGAGCCTAATAGAGATCCAATTGAATCATTTTATTGAAGATTAACTGCTGTTATTGAAGATTTGTGAAGAAATTTTAAAGGTAGAAGAATGAGTTTTAGAGTAAGAAAGTAGATCTGATGGGTTTTTAGAGAGAGAAACCAGATCTGAGTTCAAAATTATCAGATCTACATCTACAATCATCAAATCTGTTGATTTCAACAACGTATTTTAGATCTACAAGCTGAGATCTACAAGAAAATATAAGAAAAATTCAGATCCAAAGTGTTTCTCTCACACACAGTGTGTGTGTGTGTTCTTGGTGTTCTTCAAATCTTTAAATCTGCAAAAACCAGCGAATCTAGTTAAAATCTGAACGAAAGTTCAAAATTTTGAGCGAATCTATACAAAGCATTTGCATAGATTCGCCCGTTGTTCTTAGCGAACCTATAAGTTCGCCCGACACTTAGTAAGCCGGTGAACCTATACGTTCTTGCAATATACCTTACGAAACAATCCAGATCTGAGCGAATCTACCTTTTTGTTGACTTATTTCTTGCACAAACATTCAAAACCATAAAAACTACACAAGATCTACAATTCTTTTTAATCATCAAACACAACCAAAAACCAAAACCATCAGATCTATACCTAAATCAAAACTCTAACCCATCCCACACCCAAATCTCAGATCCATAAACCAAGACCCATACTCGTACCTGATCTGAACATTAAAAAAAAAATAAAAAAAACATTATCCACCCATAACCTCATAACCATTACCCGTACCTGATCTAAACATCAAACACAACCATTACCCATTCCGTACGTTATTACCTGATTAGATCTTCACCTCATTACAAACACTTCAGTCAACCAAAACCATCATAACCATAACCATACCCGGTTTCAAACCAAACAAACATAAACCAAACCAGATCCATCATCATAACCAAGTCATCATCGTTGTCTAACACCGCCACAAACCTTGAAACTCACAACTTTGACCAAACTAGTAGATCTCAACCATAATTATCGTGTTAAAACCAAAGACTAAAAAAAAGGAGAAGAAGAAGAAGAAGTGTGTGCGTGTTGTTGCTATTTAATCTCGAGCAGATCAAAAATGTTTTGATGATGTGTTGATGCCGAGTTTCGAACCAGAATCAAGAAGAAGAAAGACAGCAACAGATCCGTGTTTGTGTGCGTGTTGTTTCAAGAAGAAGAAAGGCTGCTGTTGCTTAAAAAAACGACGAGTGTACGTTTGTGTGTCTTTGGTTCTGAAACAACACGAGCAGCAGCAGATCGTGCGCGGGTATGTTGTGATGTTGTTGATGTTGTGCTGCTATGTGTTTGTGTCGTTGAAGAAGATGAAGAACCGAGATGAGCAGGGAGAGAGTTTGAGAAATATTGTGTTGTTGCTGCTGTAAACGCAGAGAGAGAGTGAGAGAGATTGTATGTGAGCTGTGTTATGTTCTTGTGTTTGTGTGTGTTTAGCTGTTACGAGAGAGAGAGAGTAGAGAGAAAGTTGCAGTTGAAGTTGCTGTGTTAAGTGTGTTGTGGTTAATGAACAAAATGTCTAGACATGTATTTGTGTGTATGTATGCTAGAGAGAGAGGTGAGCGGCTGATTGGTTAAAGAGGGGAGTGGGTTAGGTTAGGGTTAGGGTTAGAATTTGGGTTTGGGTTTGTGTTGGTTTTAAGGATATGGGCTTGAGTCTAGTGGGTCAAAATTAGAGTGTGTTGTGGACTTTCAATCTTGTGGGCCAAAAATTTGATTGGTTTTGGGCTTGTGATTTGGGTTGCAAAGTGAGTTTGTTTACTTGGTCTGTAAATTGCAAATTGGGCTCGGGATTAAGAGGTCTATAAATTTTTGGGCCGTGTTGTAGTTTGTTCGTTTTATTCGCCGGGTGTTAAAGTTTAAAAATTTTATGGGCGTTTTCAGTCGTCATTAAGTTTTAATAGTGACGTCTTTTGGCCGGGAGTTCTAGTTTTAAAATTTTTGGGCCGTGCTTTTAATTGGTTGTCTTTTGGCCGGGTGTTTATTTTGTCAATCTTTGTGCCAAAATTGGATCTTCATTTAAATTGAAAAAGTTTTGTCAGTGGCCGGGTTTTAATATTGTCAGTTTTTGGGCCAATGTTTGTTTGTTGAGACGAAAGTTTTATCTCTGGCCGGGACTTTCTAAAATTTATTTTTAGGCCAAATTTTAAACGGGTTTTCGATTAAAAAAATGGCTTATGCAGAACTTTTTAAATCATTCGAATCTGGTGATCTCACAATGGCACAAAGCCGGTTTGATAATTTTGTAGTTTTAAAGAAAGAAAGGATGCTCGTGTTTCTTGATCGATTTGTGATGGTGGCAAATAACCTGAAGAAGCATGATCCAAAACTCGGAAATCATGAACAGGTTCAGCGATTGCTTGATTCTCTCCCACCAGAGTGGAGTTCACATGGAAAATCGATTAGAAGAGAAAGAGGATTTATTGATTTCAAACTAGTGGAGGTGATGAACAAACTAAAAGAAATGGAATTGGATATCAAACGTCGTGAGTACGATGAGGCGATGTCTTTAAATTCAAAGATCACCTCAATCTCCAAAGAGAAACCAGAAGAGATATCAGTTTCTGCCTCCAATTTCAAAGGTTTACTGAAACCTGAAATTGAAAAGGTACAAGGGGAGGTTAACCAGACATCAGTGGGTAAAGATGGAGCAGAATTAAATGATAAAGCTTGTGATGCTGAGAAGGAGAGGGAACAAAAGACAAATACCAGAGTCTGCAACTGCGAGAAGGCTCTTGCTTCTGAACAAATCATCATGGAGCTTCCATACGAGACAGTTCAGGATATGTGTTCGTCTGATTGCAGAACTCGTTTATTTGGTATTTATGAAGCTAACAAATTGTTAATCGAAAATGAAAAATATTTGACTCAGGTAAATAAAGAACTTAAACTTAACGAGTCAAAATATTTTGTCAAATTAAGAGAAGCTTTAAAAGAAAATGAACATTTAAAAGAACTCTTTTTGAAAAGAACTGTGAAATAAATTATTTGACAGAACAAGTCACTCTTGCTGAATTTGAAACAAGAAAACTCAAAAATAAAATGGAACAATGGACTATCGCAAGCATGAAAAGGGAGGAGTTGTGAAAGAAACAAAGGGGGGCTAGAATTAATACTGGGTTGGGTCATGAGGATAAGGCTTTTGTATATCCTCCTCCCAGCACTTACTGTTACTCTCCTACACCAACTCCACACCTGACCAATGAGTTGATTCATGAAATAATTAAGAAAGATACTGATAGGTTGTATGCAGGATTGGAGAATGTGAATCTTAAAGAGGTGCGAGATGATTATGAGTCCCCGACTGGTATTGGATACAATAAACCGGATGCTGTCAGTCAAGCCAATGATTGTTCAGTTTCCGGTGTTAGTAAATCTGTACCTTCTGTTTCTACTAATTTCTTTGATAAGTTTAAAGCAGGTGAAATTCCTATATTTGAGCCTGTCAAGAATGTGAAGGAAGAGATCTGTCAGGAATCACCTAATCATCAAGCTCCAATCACATCAACACATCCAATTCCTATCAATCAAGATCCGCTGGAAGCAGAGGTACTTATTGAAGACTGGACAAGTTCAGATGATGAATCAAAGACAAAGGAGAGTCATGGAGATTCAAAGATCAAGATGTCATCTACAACTGTCAAATCTGAAATGCTTTCAAAACCTGAATCAAGTCAAATCAGGATCTCATTTCCAGCTGTAAGACAAGTCAGTCGTCCATCAAAAGCTCAAAAGAAGAAGTCTTCACCTCTATCCATCATATCTCAAGTTTGTAAAAGACTTGAGAACAAGCAAGTGAAGATCTCATCTCCCATCCAACAAAGCAAAACAAAAATCAAGCAACCACCCACAACTCGACAAAAGACGCCAAAAGCTTCTCAACAAGTTGCATCAAGCTCGAAGAAAGCCCCACCCCCAACTGCTCCACACGAGCCAATCAAGCATCAAAAGCCATTCAAGGCTTGTTTCAAGTGTGGAAAAGGTGATCACGTGCTCAAGAAATGCCCAAAAGGACATGCTTCAGATGGTAAAGGCAAAGAAGTTTGCTTCTCCGGATCAGTGTCTAGAAAGAATCCTCCACGTGGTAAAAGTAAACAGGTTTGTTTATTTGAATTTCAAGTTAATAATCATACATCTTTGAATGGTCGGATGACGAACATTCCATCCCTACCGTCTCATGTGAAGCCGGTTTCACATAATTCAAAGATGAATGTGACAAAATCACCAAAACAAAATTCTTTTTCCTCGGGACTTAAACAGAAAATGATTTCCAAATTTAATTCTTTCAAATCAAAAATATTTGAATCTAAACAAATTTGGCAAATTAAAAGAAAAGAGGAAAAGATAATTGATACAAGAACAGATTGTGCGCTTAAACAAGTGTTTTACACCAATGTAAATGGAACGCCCAGGACTACGATGGCCTGGGTTCCCCTTTCTAACTAATCTGTTAATGAGTGTAGGAACATTTCAGGAGGACTGTTAGTAATCCGGTTTACTGACAGAGAATGTTCCTTATTCAAATTTGAGGCGGAACAAACAGGTTACGGTTTTGGTATCTTATCCACATTCTGGATATTTCTCTGATTTTCACAGCCACTGCATTTTTCTTGACAACTCATTTATCATCTTTTGATAGAGTAATATGGAAGGCATTTCTTTCGTAATTTCTATTTTATATATTGTAAATAGTTAAAAAAAAAGATTAAAAAAAATTATAAAAAAAAAATTAAAAGAAAAGGGGAGTCTAACATTTTTACTTATATTTTCTATCAAGTTTTCTCATCCCTTTGAGGTCGCTCTTGAGTCTTCAGAAAATTTCAATTTTGTGCTGAAATATAAATTTTGGGGGAGTAAAATCTCAAATGAAAATGAATATCTTTTATCCAAAATTCGTTCTGTGTAAATATTTCGTGTCTTTTGAAGGTTTCAGGTTTGTATGGAAAGCATCTGAAGGAGGATATTGATTTGTTTTATGATGTGTCAATAGGCTCAGCCCAAATACAATTAGACAGCAATTCTGTGATCAAACTAAGTTCAAGAACTCGGCAATGAGGATTATCTCCTTGACATGATTGGCCTGCACAAAGTTACAAGTCCTTGTCAAAAATGGGTTGAGAGCGTCAAATCTTTGCATTGATTTCCCTAAAAATCCCAAATCACCCTCACCCTAGCCCTGAATTGAGTTTCTAGTTAGCAAAACAAAATAAAAAGCTGCCAGTGTTGCTCTTCAGAAAAACCTCTGAGTGAGTTACTTGTTAACTCCTCAGAATGTATTGAGTCAAAGTGCTTAACTCCTCTGCTATACGGAAGTATTGACCTGGAGTTGGTGGATCTTCTCTGCTATACGGAAGTATTGACCTGAAGATTCACCGAGCATGCTCAAATGATTATCTCCTCTGTTATACGTCGGTATAGACCTGGAGCTCTAATCATTTGAGTTTCCCAAATAATAAGTCGCAATGTGTTCAAAAGAATCATTGTTGACAAGCTCCACTCCCAAATATGCAAAATGCAGTAAGTCAAAAGTGGCTCACAAATTGATCAATATTCAAAAATTGATTCAAGAAATTCAAGCAAAGTCAATCATATTGCTCAATAAACCCTGATGATAGGACAAGCTCTTTTTACCTAGATGTCTGTGGGGACCGAGTTGCCCGAGTTTCTTCAAATCGAACCAAAACATGATAAGATCGTCATAGGATTGTTTGTTGAAAGGAACAAGGCATGGGTTTAAAAGGACAAACATATTGACAATCTTGCCAAGTCTATGTTTCTCTGGATGGTCGCTAGAAACGCATTATCTGATATCCTTCATGAAAATTTCTTTTATTATCCTTATTTTATGTTTGGGTTCTTGAGTCTTGTTGGTCGTGTGTACCTTATGGGATGTGTTCTCTTTGTCAAAAATATTTGTGATCTTGTCAGACTCTTCCTCTCATTTCCGAATTTTTAATTTTTAATTAAAAAAAAAATCCAAAAAGATTTTTAATTTCAAATTATTTTCAAGTCTTCCATATTATGCTATTAAAATGTTATCATTTTCACATGCATTTCACGGGAAATTGCACACACAAACGGACACGGGTTCGTTTGTTTTCATACACAAATAAACACGGGTTTATTTTGTTTAATGAAATGATCTAATAAGAAATCTCGAGATTTTGTTTGTGATTGTGTTACAGATATTTGCTGCAAGTGATGGCCGATCATCAGTTGAGCAAAGCACCTGACCAGAGAACCTATTCCTCAAAGTTTTGCAGAAGATACCGAGCTAGGAATCCTCCTCCTACATCTTCTGAAGCACTCAAGAAAAGTTTGTTGGAAAGCAGTTCCAGATTTTACGAAAGTAGCACGCAAAATGGGGGAGCATACAATATGGGGGAGCTTGTGAGATTAAGGATCTTCAGCAACATAATTTGGCAAGCATAAGTCTTGGGGGAGTTTTGTTGGAGCTGAAATTAAGACTGAAGCTTACCAAATTGAAGATCCAACAGTATTGACTTATCGGTGCTGAACACGATGCAAGACGTTGATAATAATAGACTATGGGGGAGTATTGTTGGACCTGAATTGTAGTCTAATATTATCAACACAGTCAAAGTCAACAAAAGTCAACGTCCGGTCAAAGTCCACGTAAAAAGTCAAATGGCGCGTTAGAGACGAAGAACCGAGTCAAGACGTTGAAGTTGTTTTATGTCTAGGATCGTTAATGTAATAAATATATTTTGTGTCAACAAAATATATTTAATCTAGCTTTAGACATGTTTTAGCCTTTTAACTTGTTATTTTCTAATTAGTCTAAGTGTAGGGACTATTAGTGTAATTAGCATGTTAAGCACTCACTATAAATAGTAAAGTGCACTTAGGGTTTATAAGGCTTGAATGAGCAAGATATAGGGTTTCCATGTAAACAAAATCTGATGCAATCAATATAGATCAAATTGAGTGTTTTATTGTGTGTTCATCCAAAGTTCATCACATTTTAAGTCATTTGATCCAAAGTCTTCACAAATTTTTGATTCACTGGTGTTTTGGGACCAACATAAAAACACATTGGCTTGAGATTTACTTCGAGTTGTGCGTTCATCCAAAGATCCAGTAATCTGGGATAGAGGATGATTCCTGTGAATACGACCAGTAGGAATGTCATCACCGTGAATGTTGACTTCCAGATTTGAATGGTTCATGTCCGGTTGATCATTTAATAATGAAGATGTATGAGGTTGAATGTTTGGAACTTGAGAAGGTGAGTTTATAAAGTAGTCCAGACTATCATTTATTCGTTCACTATCAGAATCTCATGAAGAATCTGATTGAATAATTTCTGAACCACCATTAGGAGACAGATTCGGTGCTTCAGGAATGTGACTTTGATTTTGAATATCTGGAATCTGAGATTTATCTTGATGCTAAACATGATCTTAATTAATGTCTTCAAATGATACAAAAGGATAGAATTGATTAGAATCATCTGAGTCATCATCTGAATCATCACTAAAAGATCCGACATCTCTTGCTTGTTTTGGTTTGGAATCTGCATGTGAAAATAATTTAGCATCCAATGAATATGATAATGAGTCAAATATCAAATAACCATTCAAGGCCTTATGCAACAGATGGAAAAGAATGTTCAAGAAATTTAACATTGGTTGTTTCTATCACAATGTTTGTCTTTGAGTTATAAACTCGAAAAGCTTTTGAAAGTTATGAATATCCAAGAAAAAATCTTTCATCTATTTTAGCATCAAATTTTCCTAAATAGTCACTTAGTTTTATGCAGCATTTGTAAATGATTGAAATTTGAGTTTATCAGTTTTGACTTATAAGACGCTCGACGTTGTTTTCCTTTCAAGCGAGCAGGACAATAATCAACTATAGCAAATTTCTTGGATGGAATCCCAATCACATGATTTCCTGCTGCAAGCTTGTTCATGTTTTTGAAGTTTGTATGCCCGAGACGCCTATGCTAAAGTTGGATTTCATCATTTGTTGCTTTTGCAATCAAACACATGGTTTCACAATTATGATTAATTTGCGACATGTCTAGCTTGTAGACATCGCGATCTCTATTTGCTTTGACAACAATCTTCACTAAATTTGAACCCTGGTTTTAAGATGTAGAAGTGAGAGTCATCAAACAGAGTTAAACATGATTTATCACAGATTTGTGAAACATTGAGTAAATTAAAGTTCAACTGGGCACAATAGTTGACTTTATCAAAGCTAATTATTCCATTTGAAACAGTTTCTTTGCCTGTCATTTTTCCTCATGCATCTCCTCCAAATGCCACATGTGTTCCATCTTTCTCTTTAAAATCCTTCAATAAGACATGATTGCCTGTCTTATGCCAGCTACACACACTATCAACATACCATGTGTTAATAGGTCTTCTTGGGCGTACCTGCAATTAAGAACACTATTAGTTAGAAAGATCAACCCAAGCCGAAATCGTCTTGGGCTTGCCATTCTTACCAACGACTACGATTTGTTTGTAATGCATATTACTTAAATTACATTGCTTAGTTTTCATAAAATGGTATTGTTTTTCGAGTTCGGAAACCTGTTTGGTACTTGAAACCTTTTTCTTAAATTTTTTTATGTTGACAGATCTTGGAATGAAATGATTCTTGTGATAGAACTTGTTCGGTGCATCACATGAATCACTGACAACAAATTTGTTCTTTCTGATTTTACTAAAACCTAATGACAGTGATTTTTATGAGTTTTAAAAACCAACTTGGTGATTTCTTTGAAATTTAACGTATTGAGAAGAGTTATATCGACAATAACATTCTGCTGTATTGTGATTCTTCTCATCACAAATAGCACAGTATTTGTTACAGTAGCAATCTTCAGTAGAATGATTTCTCATATCACAGATGTGACAGTTTTTGTTGAAAAAACATTCATTTGTTCTTTGATTGTACATGTCACAAATATCACAGTATTTTTTATGTGCCTTGAACAACTCACGCTTAACCCTTAAATTTGAATTTGATTCATTTTTATATGATTTTTGGTTAACGTGTTGTTTTGATGTGTAACGCCCGCCTTTCGGCAAGCACTACAGTTGGCATACATAAGCATAAAAACAACCATATAATTAGTAAAATCTATAATGCAGCGGAATACTTGTTTAAAACATCATTAAATCATCTTAAATTGTCTTAAAAACTTCTTAAAACATTACAAAATATAAGTTCAATCTTAAAACTTCTTTTCTTCAAGCCAGTCTTCAACAAGCCTCTAGCTCTTGTCCATGCCAAGCAGCTCTCTTAATCTTCTGACCTGCACATCATTCTAACATGCATACAAAAGTCAGCCACGCTGAGTGAATTCTAGTTTTAAAACGTCTTTAAGAACTTTCCATGTCTTTCATTCATTACACGTAAATAGTATCATCACAATGTACTCCACATTCATATAGTACATAAACTTAATATCTTTGCCTATTAGTAAGCTATAATGCTTTTTTTGATCACAAGAGACCCACTTAGTGGTTCTTAACTGGTTTTATAAGATCCCCAGTAGGATTCTTAGCTAGTTTTATTAGATCCCCAGTAGGATTCTTAGCTGGTTTTATCAGATCCCTAGTAGGATTCTTAGTTTCGTTAAGGCATACAATCATTTATATATAAGTATATAGTTATTCTCACATCATCATCATAATTCGCGTACTTCACGTAATATCGCCTAACAGTTCATGGAAACATCTCAGTATGCATGTTAGCCTAAAAAAACGTGTTTGTAAAGAAACAGAAGGGAGTTCTAGAACTCACCTGGTTCTTGGAGAATCTGGTTGTTTTGGACAAGGTTAAGGTAGTGGTAATGGTGCACGATCTACATTTAAGTTATTATGAAAAATTGTCATTTTTATTTTAGTTTCGCAAATAGTTTCGCACACAGTTTCGCAAACAGTTTCGCAAAGATGAACCACAGTGTTGCATGTTGTTTAACAGCACCTTCACATGCAGTTTCGCAAGGCACTTGCCCAACTTTCGTTGGGACTTATACTAATTTTGCAAGCACACCCAGACACACGACCTAAGATCCAGACATCACAGTTTCGCAAAAAGAACAACAGTTTCGCATTATGAATACACAGTTTTGTAAAACGGGGTTTAAGCTCGGTTTCAACCCAAGATCTTTGTTTTCAACCAAATCTCAAACTTTTTACGTCCAAAACCTTGTTTCATCATTTATATGACCAAATCTAAGTTTTTTACATGATTTCAAACATAAAAATGCAACTTTATTAATTTCTATGAAACTTTTGAAAATCTTAAAAACTTCATTAATGGCCAGATCTGTTTTGTGTTATGAAAACATGCTTTAGGGGTTTTTTTTACCTTGATTAATTGTTGCTAACACCTTGAAAGTTCCAAATCCAGCCTTTGGATTATCAAGATCTTGATTTTTCTTCTTCTTGCCTTAGTTTTCTTCAAAAGATTAGGGTTTGTGTGTGTGGTATTGTGAGGATGGTGGCTGGAAATGGTGGTTTAAATAGTAGGGTTTTCATATTGGGTTGGGTTTTTAGGTGGGCTTCGGCCTTAATTAGGTAATTAGACTCTTTTAGGAAAGTTTTTAACCTAACCATTTTGGGCCTAATTCACCATTTCATCCTTAATGGCCCATAATTACATCATACTTCTTCATTAATCCTTCCATTTTCTTATTACCAAGTGATTAGTCATCACGTTTTACACTTTTGTACAATTATGATCATTTTCGTTCTTCATCATAATCATCATATTTACCATATAGATAGAATATATCATAATTGTCATGCATCATTCCTATCATAACAGTTTAAAGACACGTTTCTACATACATAATTACGTAAAAACGTCTTACCATAAAAATCAGGGTGTTACATGATGATTGTTTTTTGCTGATGAGTTTTTATTTGGACACATTTGGATTAACCCTCATTGATTTAAACTTTTTGTGTTCAGCGGAAGACTTTGATCCCAAACCTGCTTTTGGATCAGAAATTTGTTTGACCTTTGAGTTTGATTTGATATATTCAAAGTTGTTTAGATCAAATTTTCCAGCAGAAACAAATTTAACAGGTTTTAAAAACTTGTATTTTGATGATTCATTTTTTATTTTAAATCCGATTTTGAACTTCTCGATGACTTCTTTGAAGAACTATAACTTTTGCTTTGTGGTTGAACATTTACAACATCCCTCTTGTTCCTCATGTCCTTTTGCCATTTGACATATTCAGGATTATTGAATCCATAATCTGATGAAGAGTGATCATTTGAAGAGTGATTATTGAATCCATCAGAGATTTCTTATGAACCTTTAGCAACATAAACTTGCTTTATTCTGTTTCTTGGATGATAAGATTTTATCTTCATAGGATGACCATCTTGAATCTTTGCATGATCAATTTCGATAAACACTTCAACTTCACTCTCTTCTCCTTAATGTTCATCATCTGATTTCTTTTTGAGAAATTCTTTCAGTCTTGCTTCATTCTCAGGTGAATGGTCATTGGTCTTAAAATTTTCTAGTAAAGTGTTAGTGATTGATTCTGGCATTGGTTCATGAGTAAAACCAAGCCCAGTTTTGTTCTTGTTTCCTCTTTCACTCACCAATTGTTCAACCATTGTTTTACATATTTTAACTTTCGTCAATTTGACTTGTGTTAATGCATGAGAAATTTTCTCTTTTTCAAAATTTTTTGAGAGTTCAGACAGTTGATGTTTTAAAGATTCAATTTCATCAAGTTATTTCTTCCAATACTCTTGTATAGACAAGATCGTTTCATTTGAGATTTTGTGATCATCTTTAAGTTTGTTATGCCTCTTTTCTTCTTTTGACAATTTTTCACAAATTCTGAATGAATATGATCTATAATGTTCAATTTGCTCAGCACACTCTGGTGAACACAATTTTTCTTTCACAGTTTCAGATAAAGAAACATAGTTTGATGGTTTTCAGACTTAGAGGATGAAGATTCAACTTTTATTTGTTCTGATTGAGCAATAAGTGCAACTTCTTCACTTTTGTTACCTTCTTCTGAAAAATTGACATAATGAACCTAATTCGTTTCATCACCTTCAATTTCAGCAATTGGGTCTGATTTGTCACTCTAGTCATATTCATCATCTTCTTCTTCAGAATCATTAGACTTAGTATTACTTCCTTCTGACCAATCTTTTGCGCATACTTCAGCAACTAATGCGAGATTTGTCATGAGATCAGAAGTAAACTGTTCTGCATATGCACTCTAGTCGTAACCATCCTTTACACTTGCAACTAGTGCTTTGTTCTAATCTTCCTTTTGTTTTCCTTCGTCTTTTGGTTCTGGCTTAGTAAGATGTTGAAGTGATGTTTGTTGAGGTCGTTGATTCCAGTTCTAATAGCTTTGAACTTGTTGAGAATTCTGACTTTGGCTTTGACCCTGATTTGGATTGCTTGAACTTGCTTGGCTGTTATAATTCCTCGGTGCCTTGCACTCTTTAGAGAAATGACCATAGCTTTTACAGTTAAAGCATCTTGCCTTTGATTTGTCAAACTCGATAGTCTTGTTAGCGCTTGGCTTGAAATTATGATTCACATACGCATGTATATGTGTTCGATATGCAACCATAAACATTTGCCAATTTAAGTCCATCTCTTCAACATCTCTTGGATCCAACACAAATAAGTCCTGCAAAATATATTCCAAATTAGTTATATAACTTCCTTGAAAAGCTTGAAAACTTGCCATGAAGGCTGTAAAAGCATTCTTGGTTTCATCATCCTGCAATAAAGTATTAATAACATCATTAACTTTGCAAGATTTAACAGATTTTTGAGAAGAAGTTTCAGACTGGTTTTGTTTCATAGATTGATTAGATTAAGATTGTGTAGATTGTGATTTTGTTGTTCATTGTGTAGGTTGAACATTTGAGTATAATGACTCAGAAAAGAAACCAACTCCTACAAATGAATCTCCATCTTCACTTAGTTCTTCTTTTTGAACCACAAATGCATTATCACTTGTGTTTGCTGGTAAAGTCACAAATTGTACTGAGATGATGACACAACATGACCATTAGTCCTTGAACTTTAATTAATCTCCACGGATTCGATTTTGGTAATTAGCATGTCCATGTCCATAGGAAATTTCTCAGTATGTTTTAGTAATGTAACAGTGTGTTTCCAGCTTGATGCTAATGCATTCAACAACCGATCATTCAAATCTTTTAGATCATTCTTAATTCCAGCAGTTGACATTTCTTGAGTTAGTTGCATGAACCGATTCATCATTTGATGTATAGATTCTCCAGATATATGTTTAAACAACTCAAGTTGTCTATTCAACTTTTGCTTCTTCAATGATTGCAATTCTTCCCCTCCATCACAGATAGCTTTAAGTTCCTTGTAAAGAGTATATCCAGTTTGATAATTATCAAGACGAGTTAACACTTGAAGTGGTAAGCCTTTGCACATAAGTGAGTATATGTTCTATAATGTTCAACTAGTTGAAAGCATTCTTTTGTGCACATCTTTTCTTTTTATATTGATTGGCATTTCAACGTAGGAACTCTGAACATCTTTCTCAGTTTCCTTTTTAGACATCAATTTCTCCATTTCTAAATTTAATTGAGCAATTTTCTCATCTTCCTTTGCAATGATTTCTGACAAGTTATTAAATTCTTTGTATTTCTTTTCAATCTCTTTTATGGAAACAACATCATTGTTTTCACTCCAATTATATTCTTCTTCTTCATCTTGTTAATCAAGATTATTCGTGGACTAGACTTAGAATATTTTTGATCAAAACGCCTGAACAATGACAAAACGTCCAACACTTGGAGATTTCTGATGAACAGTGTTCATGAGCCTGAACAGTTGCAAAACAGATAAGACTTATAAAATTTTTGATACGGATAAATAGTGACCAAACGCCTGAGTACTCCGAAAAGTTTCTGCTGAATTCTTCCAAATGCCTAAACAGTTCATGCGCCTGAACAGTTGCTCAAACGGATAATGAGTTATAAATTTAACTAAGTTCAGAACACCATACGCCTCAACAGTACTCAAACGGATGAAGACATAGATGAATTTTCTAATGTTCTCAGATCCAAAACGGACACTTCATCAACATCAATTTTTCAGAATTCACGAACACTTGGTCGTTTTTCCTTAATTCAACCAACACCAAAACTCAGCAAATCTTAATTCTCTTGAATCAAATTACTCAACACTTGTTTTTCTAATCGGTTTATGATGAATTTCTGGGCAAATATCATTCAATCTTCAAATTTTTTTATCGGTTTGACTTTTGAAAGTCAAAATTATGATGAACACAAAATCAATTCTTCAATTTTTGTGATATTTGATCAATTCAACACTTGAATCATCTGAGGAATGATTTTTCTAACACTCCTTCAAAGTTTACAAATCAAATCAAGCTAAAACTCACTTAGATCTATATTTTTTAGTGATGAACACAACATATCTGTGATGTTTGATCATGAACGAAGCATAGGATAGTTATTTCTAACATATCTCAATCATCAATTTCTCAATATCATCAACAAATTCCAGTTCTCAAATTTTGAGCAGTGAAATGTCAAACATGAACAAAATCTTCAACAACTTGATCAAATCTTCACTAATAGATAAGAAACTTTCTAGATCTTAACATAAACACGATCAAAGTTGTATATCACTTCAATTCCATCAATCAACAACAATCAAAGATCACCAACAGCTCTGATACCACTTGATAGGTTAGAACGAATCGAGCTTGGATCTAGATCTGAGATTGTTTGGGGATGTTGTTTGTAATCAGTAATGCGGAATCTCACTAATCACGTATTGATGTGTAAATGCACATGAAGATCAATGCAAAGTTCATAAAAATTTTTAGGCCATGTATTAGATCTATATGAAGGTTACAAAAGATATGGAAATTAAAATAGAGGCAAATCTTATTCTAAGTGACTTAGGTGATGGTATTTATAGTCCATACCATTCACCTTACATCTAACCTAAACACGTTCACTTAAGCACAAGCCGATTACACATATATTCTAAGACAAATACAATTAAAAAAATCTTCAACCGATTACACGTTTTGATATCTTCACTCACTTATATTTGGAAAGTGACATATTCAATTTGTTCCAACATCTTCACAAGTACAAGGATAATGCTTATAAGGATGGGATGAAAGTGATTCCAATGGAGGAATTGGAAGGTGATGAATTCAAATAAGATTTGAGAAAGTGTGTAATTGATCTTAAATCATATTCATACTTAAGAATACCAGTACCATTGGCTTTCAAAACAAAAACCAAGAAGTATGTTATTGAAAACTCTTTGTACAAGATGTGTGAAGATGGTTCAAAATTCAAAGGATGAAAAAGCAAAAACTCAAAAGGCAGTTTAAAATGTTTTCATCTTTACCAAGTGAATCAATCAACTCACATTTGAACAGATTTATACAATTGGTGACTAAAATGCAAACTATGGAGATTACTATGACAACCCGTATTTTTAGGTTAACACAGTTAACTCATCTTAATTAAATTCTCGTAACTAATCGTACACTCTTCTTTGTAAATTATAGATTATATGAGGGGCTCTTTTTGGTAAATAGTGAAAGTTAGTTTTTAAAAACTTGAGCACAAAATAAATAAACTAAATAAGTATAGGGACTTGAATGCATTTCAGGAAATTGAAATTAAATAAAACCACCCCTCGTCCTATGCTCGTCTTCTTCTTCCTCTTCGCAAAACACCCGCCCAACCCTAGCAGCCACCATAGCCATCAACTACCGCCGTATTGTAAAGAACTATCATCAGCGTCGCTGTTTCGCCTGCTAAAACTTGCTATCGCCGTCTCCATCGCTGTTACAGCCTCTGCGATTATTTTCGGCAGACCTGCAACACCGGCAATTACCATTACAATCATTCCATCATCAATATTTTGTTCGAATCCATAATCATATTCTCCAGTACGTATATATTTGGATAACGTGCAGTTACGGTTGATTTGATTAGTTACGAATTCATTTTCGATAGCGTTTCGGGTTTCGGTTTTTATCAGGCATGGGTTGTATGTGTGTTTTATTCATGTACGATCACTATTTATGTATAGTCTACCACCGTATGCGTATATGTGTTCTAGTATGTTATGTATGTGTAGTAGTATAGGCAGCGGCGATAGAATCAATATATATATATATATATATATATATATATATATATATATATATATATATATAGAGAGAGAGAGAGACAGAGATACGTATGGAGATGCATACATGTATATATGGATGCGCGTGTATTATGTATGCAACTGTGCACATAAACAGTATGGTGTGAGTATGTGTGTATGAGTATGTATAGGTATGTTTACAATATTAGCAAGCTTGTGTTGTGTGTACTGTATGTTGGAAGATGTGTACATGTGTACCGAGTGAGTATATTTGCTGTGTTGTATGTATATATATAGTGTTACCTTCAAATGAGAACCATGTATTTAAAAAGAACCAGTGAGAACCATATAAGATGTGCACATATCGCTTCAATAACAATGGCAAGGTAAAAAGAAGATGATTTATTACTATTGTATCATTGTTTCTTGAATTTTATAACATCTCTCCTCGGTTTTTATTAAAAACTAAACGTGTTCATATTTGCAGATATAATCTGGGTGCATATATGCATTTCCACAAAAAAACTTTACAAATCATATTTTTTATAAATAACTATTAAAACTAGTAAGTTTACAAGGATTTTTGTCAATTTAGATAATAAAAAATATAACAATTAAAGCGGTTCTCACTTAGTTCTTTCCAAAAAATGAGTTCTCAAATGTGGGTTATTGATAAAAAACCTGTCTTCGGGTATCTAGGCATGGGGAAAAAAATGCAATCAAAGCTTTCGTCCTTGGCCGCTCCTTCAACTGATTTCATTCATTCATAAACTCGCTTGAACGTGACATCAAGAGCTCCAGTTGCAAGAGGATAGGATTTTTTTAGGCTGGGCACGAAAGCTGCATTGATTTGACTTCTTTGCTTTTGCTATTGAAGCGAAAAACCCCAAGAAAACTTTATCAATTCTCATTCTTCTTTGGCGACAAGGAAGGCTAGCCCTGGGTAAAAGTACTAATTCGTCTATCTACTTACTACCTAACTAAGAGAATGGTATTTACTGAGAGTATTACGAGGAGCTAGATTGTTGCTGTCTTCTTTTTGGCAGTGGGATAGGGAAACTGTGAGGAATGAACTTTCACTTTCTTACTTAAACTCATAGCTCTTTCACTTTTTCTCTTTTGAGAGCTGTATGTAACTACAGTTCTTTATGGGCTGGGGAAATCTCATAAATTACAAGAGAGGAAGATAGAGTTAGCATTAATTGGGAAGGAAGGAACTAGTAATCCATTTAAGAGGACTTTACCCTAGAAAAAGTAAAAGGGAGGGAAGGATCTGAATTTTTCTAACTCGGAATGAATTGGAAGTGCGAGATGCACTAATCGGAAAGAGACTCTCTCTTGACCTGACTTTCCCTATTCGCTTTGACTGCGGTAAGTAATTCACTCAAACCGATTCCATTTATGGATATTTGGAGGGTGGGAAAACTCTTTCTTTTATCAGGATGAAAGGCTTAGCCGACTGACTCACTCCGGATAGAAAGACTGAGGGGGTCAGACACGGCGGAGACTTTCATTGAATATGGGATTGAGACTACGACTGGAATGGAATTGCTCCGTTGATAGATCCAGATTCGCATCCGCCCATCTAAGACATTTCTTCGTGCCGGGTCGTGAGCTATGTGGAGCGATAAAAAAATGGGGTCTATTGGGCTTTCACCTGCACTGCCTTCGCCTAGGACATTAGAAAGGGCGAGAAAGGGCTTGCTGCTGGTTCGGAACTCCCCTATCTAGGACATTAGAACGTCTCTCCTGTCCGGCTCGATATGAACAAGGTAGGTGGGTAGGCTTCTATCCGACTAGTAGGACATGTAGTTCTACCCTTAGCCTTAGGGCAGGCACGAAATCAATTAACAGCTTCTAAAGAAAAGAGGACAACTTAAGACAACAAGAACGACCAAAAGAAGTAAGTCACTTGCAAGCCCGGGAAGAATGAAAAGAAATCGATGAATGTGTCCCGACCAAGAAACGAAGAAGCGCTAGCAGATGAGATTGGACCTATATAGACTAGGAAACATAGGGAAAGACAGTCTTGGGGGTCCCTAAAACAGAGTGAGAACTAGCCCTTTGAGGAGCTCTCTAAGCTGTCTAACTCTCTATTACCATATGTAGAGGGAAACCAGCTTCAATAGCCGGATAGAGTAAGAAAACAACTAAATAGAAATGAAACTTGCTACGAGTAAAGAGTTTCAAGAAAAAATATCCTTAATGCGACTGCGGGAAGGCTGTTCCTGCTACATTTCGCTGGGGAAGAAAGAAGGAATTGAGTCCTTTCACGTTATCACGGAAAAAGGGGATTGCCTCTTAGTCAATTTTGACTGGAAAAAGACCCGGACTCTCATTCACTTACTATAGGCCGAGGAGCGTAGATTCATCTTACTTTTTATAAATGGAAAAAGAGACACAAGTCACGCATTCGAGCAAGAGCCTTTGCCTTTCTTCGCTATGTAAATAGAGGGCCGGAGGAAGAAGTGCCAGAACCTCAACAAAAGAATGAAGGTGATAGAGACTTACAGGAGACGCTAGGCTTCGGAATTGAATGGAATGATTCCTCTCCCTTGGTTGCCTTCACTGCCCGTGAATCCCTTCTCTTTTTCTATTCCAGTAGTCTTATGCGGTATGGTATGTCCATTAGTTGCTTAACTCATACTGCTCCCTATCCTATTACTCATCTATAGGGCTATCACCCTAGCTTTCCCTGTCTCTGCCTTTCTTTCCTAGTCCTGAGTTTTTCTTCTTGACTATTGCTTGGGATTGGGTTTGACACTATTCAATACTAAATATCTACTCGTGGAGGAGGGGAGGCAATAGATTCATCTTAGGCGGTAAGCGAAGGAACTGTAGGGCTTAGGCTCTTCAATAGGCTATAGGGGAGGTGAGAAGAGAGCCAATATATTATAGAAGGACTTAATGAAGGAAGAAAGACATGAAATGCTAGAAAGATGGAATATATGAATGAGCTCTTTCGTCTAAGCCTAGAACTAGGCAAGAGCAAGGAATGGACTTTAAGTGAGTGAAGGAAGGAGGGGACAAAGGTTAGTTCTATAAGACAAGAAAGCAAGATCAGAAGAAGGAGCAATGCAGAATAACTAAGCATGACAAGGAGAGGATAGCTAGACTTTCAAAGACAGTAGCAATGGCAAGGAGACTAATCCCGATATTCTTTCCCTAGCAATTGGAGGATTCTATTGATCCAAGACCTGTATGTAGACCTGGGCCTCCCCCGCTTTCAGTTAAGGCCAAAAAGAATTATCTTATCTTTCTCTTCTGTCAGTTCCTTTCTTTGAAAACCAAGGATGAAGCTAGAATGTGGAGTACGGACTTATCATGCTTCCAATTCCACTAGCATAAAAGAGTTTATTCAACTCCTGAGAGATTCTATAGTTCCTGAGCTACCCCAATTTGATGAGAATGAGGGAAGAAGTCCTTAGCTATTCCTTTGGCCTATAATAAGAAAGGTCCATCAAGACTCAGAAATTACCCTCGATCTTTTCAATCCCTCTAGTAGAGAATTCTTAGCCTTCGTCTTAGAAACTGAGCTCTCACAAAGCAAGTCATTACTTATTGTTTACACACACTTTCTATTTTACTTAGCCTACTTCTTTATCATTAGATCAATTAGGCAGGGGAAGACTCTGTGTACTAACTTTCTCTTCTTTCTTCTTCTTTTCAATCCCTTGCCACTTCCCTTCTTTGCTAGCAC
Organism: Tagetes erecta; assembly: GCA_030867185.1. Classification (NCBI taxonomy): domain Eukaryota; kingdom Viridiplantae; phylum Streptophyta; class Magnoliopsida; order Asterales; family Asteraceae; genus Tagetes; species Tagetes erecta. The sequence continues at coordinate 57,964,276 of CM061488.1, forward strand.
GTACCTGTCTTTGCTTTGCACAAGAGATCCCCCTACTCTTCACACCCCTCTAGTCCTGATCTTGCTTATGCATTACTTGGGAAGGATTGCCCTATCCCTTTGTTGGGGGCTTTGGCTACCCTACCTCATTCCCTTCATAAGCCAAGGAAAAGATGAATCAATTGCCCTGCCTCCTAGAGAAGAAATGGCACCAATCGATTCAATAGAAGGCATTAAGCAGACAGAGCGAGAAGAGAGGATATCCTTTATCCTGTTGCAGCTTTCATGAGGGCTTTCTTTGAAGAATCGAAGGAATCTGATAGGTTCAATTGGATAGTAATATCGCTCACAAGATCAGAATGATTCGCACACAAACACAGTTCAATCACAAACACAATTCATACTAATAATTCTCTTTTGTATATTGATGATCAAAGCAGATTTGTAGTACAAATGCAGGAGAAAATAAATCACACACACTTAGTTCTCTCTCTAACGTGAATAGTGATCTAGCCTCTCTCCTCACACTCTCTCACTACATGCTTTAAGCAACAATTACAAGTTTAAGGAATATAACAAAATAGACCCTAAACTATACATAAAATGTATAAACAAATACAAAGTAAATCTTAACTAGGAAATAGCCCTAACAGTACTCCCCCTAAGATTTATCTTTGAATCTTCAGCAAAATCTTGAAACAATTTTCATCCTTTTCAGCTTCAATCTCTCTCACCAATCTTCTGGTTCTTCTTTGATATCCAGCAACTCTTTCCCTTTGAATTCTTCTTGTTCTTTCAATGCTTGTTCTATGCATGACTTGAACTTTTCTGCAATCTTAGCTTGTCTTGGTTTGGACTCGTTAGTAAGGATTGGGCAGGCATTCATACGTCTCAGAGAAACAAGATTTAAACCTGCAAAATCAATGTATTCATAGGGCATTTCCTTCCCTTTGACTTGCACTTCCAAAGTTCCCTTCGCAGTCACTCTCATAAACTCTATCTCCGGAATATCAACTTTCACAAGATTAGAGTTGAGTAATGCCTTCCTTACTCGAATCTTTTCTGATGCAGCTGCTATCACCTCAATCATCACCACAAACAGTTTTCGATCAGCTTCAGCAACTTTGTCTTTACATTTTTCCATTCTGTAACTTCTCAGATAATCAATGTACGATGGATGCAATAATTTCAGCTCAAATGTACTGAATAAGGTAATCATGTCCTTATCCCAGTCATCCCTATTTCGTACAATCTTCAACTCAAAAGTTTCCTGATTGTAGAAAACTTTAAGAATTGGCTTTGTCGCTTGAGTACCATCTATTACTTTCAACCCCGGATCAGTCACTTTGTCAAAATATTCGTCAGAAAATTCCTCTAAGTACATGTCTTCACTTACCACCAACTTCTTTTTCTTTCTCTGTTTCTTCGATTGAACATATGCACTGTCCTCTTGTTGACCTCTAAATTCCAAATATTTCGGTAATCGGCTTATCCCAGCATCAAGCAGCATTGCACATTTATCACCACGCTCAGCATGCGTGTGATTTATCAGTCTAAGCTTGTGCAACTCTTTCAAATCTTGAACTTCTAACTTGAAAATGCTAGAGTAGTAATGGTATACATCGCATAAACCATTAACTCTTTTTATCATGAACGCATCAAACACCTCGTCATATTTCCATGCAATAATCTTTACCTTCTTGGATTTTTCCGGCACGATCATCGAATCAAGAAGTTTGGCAATTGACTGACCCTTGCTCAGCAGTCATCTCACAACATCACCTGCTGTGGCTGATTTGTGCCATGGTTCACGTACATCCATAGGTATATTATATGACTTGACTTCACTTGGAAACATGTCTATCAACTCATGTCTCTTTTTATGCGCATTCTCTGGTAAAGCCATCACTGGTATTTCTTTTGGTCCGAGAACTTTGTATCTTTTGGTCAGCTCATAGTATTGACGGTTGTTGTAATCTAGATAAAACATACGATTGTACATTTTCTCCGTCTTCATGAAACTTACAACAATTTTCCTCAGTGACTCTTGTTTCAATCGTTTCAAAGTCCTATAAGGATAATTCCTTGAGCTCAGCCAGTCTCGCATATTTCTGCTTGACATCTCTTCAGGATTTTGGTGATAGAGCTCAGTTGGAGGTAAATCTTCAATGTTTAAACTCTCTTGAAGTGGTGTCCATTCTCCCATCTCCATCACAAACTCTTTCTCATCAGCAGCGGCTTTATCTTGAGCTACCAAACACTTTTCATACTCTTCGTTGATTTGACTCACAGTCAGCCCATTCAGATACACTGCATTGTACTTCATCTTCTCAAGATAAGCAAATATTTCAGGTAAGTCTTCTGGAATCTCGTGATCAGGATTGGCTTCAGGCTCAGCTTCTGGTTCAGATTATGTGAAATCTATGTCATCAAGATCATCTAATGCCTCGATCATTGGTGCATTATCAGTTTGAACCGGCTCAAACTGACTTGCTTCTTCTGTTACAGTTTCAGGTATTTTCTCAACCATTTCAACAGCTTCAGGCACTTCTTCAACTACAACAGCTTCAGATTGAATCGGCTCAATCTGAACTGATTTATCGATTTCAGCATCAGCCACAGTCTCATCTGCCTTTGCCAACTCAACTACCTCAGTTTCAACTACAACCACATATTGAATCGGCTCAATCTGCACTGTTTCTTCCAATCTCGCCTTTTTACTACAACTTTCATCACCAGTAATTTCCGGCACAGCATCTAACTTCCTTTTTCCCTCAGCCTTGTCAAGATTGACAGTTTCAGCAGCAGCTTCATCGGGAATAACTATTGGAGTTTCAACCCTTATGCCCACATTAGTTGTACCACGTGCTCGAGTATAATAGACTTTTGCTTCTTGAGAAGGATCAGTCACTTCCATAACCTCATCTGAAAAATCTTTGTCTGAAGTGGACCCTGACTTCTTTGATCGAGTTTCTTCCAACCATTTCTCCAACATTTCTTTCTCAGCATCAAGAGTATTGCACTCTGCCTTTAACTCTGTATAATCAAACTTCAAGGTGTCATGTTCCTCCTTCAACTTTTCATACTCAGCCTTCAACTCTTTATGTTCAATCTTAAACTTTAAATGATCAGCATCCAAAGCTTTGAAAGTTTCCAGATTCTGATTGTGAGTAGCCCAAAACTCTTCAAGTCTTTTCTTCTTTCTGTCATTTGAAGCTTTCAACTGTTCATTCGCTTCTAAAAGCTTTGCCACCATCTCTTCTAATTCAACAATCTTTTTCTTATCCTTATTCTCATCAACACTTGACACAATTTTTGGCGAAGACTCCAAAACTTGTTCAATGTTTTCAGCAGTCGGAGACGATGTGGTGGGTATATCAACAGAAATAGGATCAGTAATGCCAGCATCAGCTTCATCGACTATCTGTGCAATAGACTCAACATCGGCCATTACTTCCTGAGCTATCTGAACAACATCTATCTGTTCAGGCTCATTAATACTTTCTTCAATTCCCTTCGGTTCCTCTACTAACACAGATTTAGATCTTCGAGATCTAACATACTGAACTGTAACATTTCTTGGAGTTTCAATATCAACTTCTTCAGCCACAACCTCAACAGGTTCTTTACTTGCAACTGGTTCAACAACTTGAATATTTTCTGTCTCCAATTCCGTTGGTTCAGCTACCTCAATAATCTCTGCCTCCTCTGAATCAGATTTAGCATCATCACCACCATCATTTCCACTTTCACTATCACTATCTTCATCATCTCCATTATCATTATCATCATCAATCTCTTTATCAAGAATCTCTTTATCATTATTATCATTATCTTGACTATCATCACTATCATCATCAATCTCTTTATCAACAAGATCTAACGGATTCACTACCTCTCCATTAGATATGTGATAATATACTCTTCCAATTTCTTCCTCATGATTTGCAATGTCCCGCATATAATCAAACAACTCAACACTTGGGACATTCCCGATACTCATCTTTCTGTAAGATAAGTCATTCATATCTTCTGTATACAGGATACCTCCAGGATAACCTTCAGTTCTGATGATAGGATAGGCAACATTGATCATCAACTGCAAGAATCTCGGGTACATGAGAAACTTGAATCTTTTGCCTTTAACCAAATTAAATACAAACCCATTCATAATCCATTTTGACATGTTGAATGGTTTGTTCTCAGCTATAGCAACAATCGGAGATGCTATATCAGATGGGAAGTTGTCAAAACCTGCACTCCTCCTTGACATGCACTGTTGGACAACATAACACAATAGCTTCCATTTCTTCCCCAACCTTGCTCTATAGAATTGTGACTTTGGAAATGCAGGAGGATGTCCCATATTTACAAAGCACGCTTGACATTCAGCCATAGTCAACTCATCATTTGCTCCTACTTCATCCTCATCAATCCTCAAAGCTGTTCTGATTGTTTCTTCAGAGACAGTCAAAACTAACTCTCTAGTGATGTTTCCTCTAACAACATTCACTCCAGCATCATTTCTGATCACCTCAGCTGTTCTCCAAAAGCTTTTAATCAACCTTGCATATATGACTGGCTTGGCACACATAACATACACATACTTTGTCCTCTTGATGAACCTCATCATGTCTCTATATCCTTCAGTCTCAGGAATAGACTCATCCAAACATGCAACTAAGTTGTGCTTGGGCTCAAACTTCAAATTCTCCATCTGTTAAAACAAAAACAATCACAAACAAGACAAATGTGTTAGAAACTTCATTAATAATTTTTCAAATTTTCATAAGTGTTTGAACACAAAGTTATAACAGTAAAACATTCACATAATCATTTTAACTCCTAAATTGATCTAACAAACTGATTTTCATCATTTTGATCAAAACAATTTTAAATTTAAATGATCATACAATGTTTTGCAATTTTAACAGGTTAACACTTAAGAACAATTTTGACATTTGTATGATGAAGTTTGTTTATCATGTTTTAGTTCAGTTTTTAACAAGGATTTGTCACTTTGAACACATATTTCATCATTTTGAAGTTAACATTTAAGAGTATCAAACAGGTCATCAATGGCGGTTGACAGTTATGAGGTAATTTGATTGATTCAGTAGATTTTAATGAATTTTGGTGCAAATGAGTGATTGATTGTTAATGATCGACAGGTTTTACACCTAAACCAACATTCGATTTCAGTTTTAACACGTAAAATCAAAGTGTCGATTCAGTGATCAAAAACACTGTTCATCATCGTTTTTCGTTTTGTCGATCGATTTGCAGGTTTATCAAGAACAAATCACTTAAACAATACCTTATTCAATCGATCAGACTTGTTACAGAACAAACGATTGAATATGATAATCAAACGATATAATGTGCAGAGGATTTGCTTGAAATTGTGAGTGAAAAATGATAAGTGTTTATGAAGAGGCGGGTTTTTATATGGTTAAAAATTAGGTCAAACTTTGAGGTGCCGGGTCAACAATTTGGGACGGGTAAGCATAAAAGCCCAATAAGCCTTGACGGGTCAAGCACTGTTGAGCCGCGTCAGTCACTGTTGGGACGGGTCATGTACTTTGGGATGGGTCACAACATGGACGGGTCAACATAAAAACATCTAAAAAACACTTGACGGGTCAACCACTGTAGAGACGGGTAAGTCACTGTAGAGACGGGTAAATGTTAGGAACAACTACACCTGTTTGGTTTTACTCATCACCCGGCAGCATAGTAGTCTTCACAACATCAACCGGCTTGTACAATAACCTGTTTGTTCATTACCCGGCTGCATTGTGATACTTTCATCACCCGGCTTGCCTTTCTTCATCAGCCGACAACACAGTTGTCTTCTTTATCACCCGGCATGCTTTCTTCATCACCCGACAACACAGTTGTTTCCACTGTTACCCGGCAACACAGTGTTATTCACTTACACGGCAGGATAAGACTTCATTCTTTTACCCGGCTGTACAGTGATAACATTTCTTCACCCGGCTGTATAGTGATACAACTTGTCACCCGACAGATATCTATGACTTCTTCACCCGGCATATATTTGACATGTTCGTTGCCCGGCCATACAGTAGTCATAATATCTTCACCCGGCTTCACTTCTTTTTCTCAATCACCCGGCTCATATCAGACACACAACTTTGCCCGGCTGAACAGTGTCTTCATTACCCGGCAGAACAGTTGTTTCTGATATCTTTGCCCGGCTACAACACTTGAACAACTTTTATCAAATTTTCTCGTCTGTTGACTTTTTCAACTGCATTTATTGCACCTGCAAACATTCTCGACATATTAATTAGACAAGACATCCTTAAAAGAATTTGTCACATTAATTAATCAACAACATTTCTAGGGCAACAAATGTAATTCAATTTAAATTCCCTTTTCTTTTTCTTTAATTTTAACAAAAATATTTTAGCACAACCAAAATTTCTATATCCCGAAGCAATTTCTGAAAAACATATTGCAAGACCTTGGGTTTGTTTTTAACACATCCAATACCTTTGCTTTTCATACCACATAATCTTGTTCATTCAAAACACACTTATTCACAATATTTTTGGATTTTTTGTAAATATTTTTCTTCTTCACTTATTCTCCCCCTAAACTTGAAATTTCTTGAAATTTTTAAGTTTAACAAGGATGTCGATGTGTCAATAAAGATTCCATATGCCTGCACACACAAAGCACACACATTAAACTAAAGACATATGCAATGCAATGAATCAATATATCGCAGTGAGATCATACCACACATTATCTGAACATGTTTTGCAAGTTTTGAATAGACATTTGACTTATGTTTGATTGAGTGATGATATGAAAACATACCAATTAGCTCGAGTTGACACACTTACTTTTTCAGTATCATGATGATATTTAAGGTTCGATTATAATGACTTATGTGACCCACATGTATACATATGTCAACATATTTCCTTATCAAACACTACCTGAATGCATATTTGTTAGGGTCATTTCCGTGTTAAGATTTACTTTGTATCTTTGTTTATATGTTTGTATAGTTTAGGGTTTATTATGTATTTTCCTTAAACTTGCATTTTGTTTGTTATAAAGCATGTAGTGTGCGTGTGTTAGGAGAGATTACTTTTTGCACTGTTAGAGAGAGAATTAACTGTGTGTATTTGTTTTCTCCTGCACATTGTACTGCGAATTGCTTTGATCATCAATATACAGAGAATTTATGAGTATGAACTGTGTTTGTGATTGAACGTTTTGTTTGTGCGTGTTGTGTAGATCATTTGAGTGATATTATCGATCCAATTGAACCTATCAATTGGTATCAGAGCTTTCGGTTTGTGTTCTTCGCTGTTCTTAAGCAAAACACATCAATATTGCTCAAAATATCATGATCTAAACGAATTGTTGGTGTTTTTAGTTGTGATTTATCATCGCAATCACTCCTATACACAACGATTGTGCAGATTCTATCAGATCATCTTCAGATCTGAAGAATTAGAAAGAATAGAAAAAGTACTGTTCGATCAAATTTTTGTTCAAAAAATCATCAGATTTGATCATGTTTTGGATTGATTGATAAAAGGGATTGTTAATCGGACTATTTCACAGCTTGTGTGTGAATTTTGGACAATTTAGACAAGTTTTAGACAAAACCCAGAAATTTCGTTTGACGAAGATGATGAACAGTTGATTTTGGTTGAAGATTAACTTGCCGGGTGATATATTTGACTTAGACATTTTCCTTGGACTTAGAATTTGTGAAGAAATTAGGGCCTGTGCAGTCGTGTAAGGAATTTGTGCTAGACGGGTGAAGAAATTGACTTGGAAAAGTGTTACTGTTCAGTCGGTTGATACACTGTTGTGCCGGGTAAGACACTGTTACGCTGGGTAAAGAAGAAAAAGTCAGCCGGGTAATATACTGTGTAGCCGTGTAATCAACAATTCTGCCGTGTGACCAAGTACTGTTCAGCCGGAGAAACTTTTTGCCGTGTCAAGACTTTGCCGGGTCAAAGACTTAGCCGTGTGAAGTTTTTCTTATTGCCGTGTAACTGTTCATCCGGGTGAAGAAGAAAAACAATTACAACTGTTTAGCCGTCTAACTGTTTAGCCGTGTGAAGACTTATTCTGCCGGGTGAAGAACAAATACACTGTTTAGCCGGCTGAAGAAGGATTTTCACTGTTTTGCCGTGTGACTCATTTTTTAGTTGTTTTTATTACTTGTTTCTTGTCTTGTCTTTAAATTGTTGTCTTTATTTTAGTATTTTAATCACTTCTTTTCAAAAATTAACAAAAACCAAAAATATTTTCTTTAAAATTTGTTAAAAAATGGCTCCTAATGATGATTCTGATAACCGTGTTCCTAGACTTTTGAATCGTGCAGATTTCAAGAACTAGACCATCAGGTTGAGACATCACTTATGTTCTATTGACAATGACTTGTGGAAATCCATTGAGAAAGGCCCTCACATTCCAACTCAGACAGCACCAGATAGTGCAAGTACCTATACTAAAGATTCTACTACACCTTATCCAGAGGATAATTTGTCAGCTGAAGACTTGAGGAAGGTAAAGAATGATAGCAAGGCCTACTCTTTAATGTGCAAGGGGTTGCCATTACAAGTTCTGTCTAGATTGGATGCATATCAGACTGGTTATACATGCTTCAAGGCATTGAAGTCTATATGTGAAGGAGGAGAACAATTAAGGAGTTTGAAGAAGTCGAAACTAAAAAGGCAATTAGAGTTATTTGAACACATCAATGGAGAGACAGTACATCAGATGATGAACAGGTTTGTTCACTTAACTACTGAGATGTCAAACCTCGGAGTAAAGACTGAACTTCAAGACTTGAATGATCGATTGCTGAATGCTTTACCATCATCTTGGAAGCAAACTGTTACTCTGTTGAAACATACTGAGAAATTTCCAATGGAACTTGATTTGCTTATTGGAAAGATAGAAGAAGTTGAGATTGATGAAGGATCTAGAAACACTGATAGATCAACGTCACAAACTCAATACAAGTATGTGGTAAATCCTGCCAATACTGTGGATAATGCTTTTCTTGTGCAAAATACAACAAAGTTTGAAGATGAGGATGACTTATTCGTTGGTGCAAGTTTCTATACTGATTCAGCATACTTTCCAAATTCGCCAACTTATTCTCAACCTCAATCTCCACCAAGAGCTCAAGTTCAAATTCCGAATCAGATGAATCAGTCAGATAATCAAAGTTCCAATGTTCAAGCCAAAGTGAAAGACGTCATGAATATTCTGTTGCAAGATGACGAAACAAAAACTGCCTTTACTGCTTTTATGGCGAGTTTCCAAGCGTACCAAGGTAGTCATCTAAGTCAAATGGACGTGGTCCTTCAAGACTTATTTGAAATGGATCCAGTAGATGTTGAAGAAATGGATCTGAATTGGCAGATGGTTATGGTAGCCTATCGTACTCAAAAGCATGCATATGTTAACAGAAGTTACAAACCTCATGCTAACAAGACAGTTGGATTTGACAAATCTAAGGCCAGGTGCTTTAACTGTAATCAGTATGGTCATTTCTCAAGAGAATGCAAAGCTCCAAAGAATTTTAATGATCAAGCTAGTTCAAGCAATCAAGGTCAAGGTCAAAGTTCTCAACAGTCTACGAGTTATCAAGGCAGAAATCAGCGTTTCTTTCAAAAGCCGTACCAAAGTCTTCCTATGCCTGAGTTGAAGGATGAAGGAAAGAAGCCAGAGGATCAGAATAAAGCGTTGGTTGTAAGTGTACAAGACGGATATGACTGGAGTGCATATGCAGAACAGTTTACATCTGATCTTACATCAAATCTGGCTTTGGTGTGTGAAATTGAAGAAGACTGGTCTGAAGAAGGGGATGGAAAGATAGTTGATGAGGTGAATGAAGATGCTGAAGATTATGACTGGAGTGCTAAGTCTGATCCTACTGAAGAGTCTGAAGCTGAAATTGCGTTAATGGCTACATCCAGTGAGTCTTCATCTTCTACTGAACAACCAAAGGTTAGTAATGACCTACCCCCCAATTACATTCCATTGCCCTTAGATGTGAAGGAAAGGTTATGTTCTGATCAGTGCATTCAACAAGTAGAACATTATCGAACTCATTCATTTAAAATCGGTGATAAATTAAGTCAACATGAAAAACTTCATGAAAAACTTAAAATCGATCATAAAATTTCTGATGAGAAGATTTTGTCACTAACTGAATCATGGAACAAAACTTTAAAGGAATTGGAAATTGTTACCAAACAGCTTGAAGAAATGACTAAGAACTTTGAACAAGAAAAAGTTGCACATGCAGTCACTCAAGTTGAACTAAAGAAAGTTAAAAGTTGTAAAACCATGGTTGAACAACTCATTAATGAAAGAGGTAACAAAAATAAAACCGGGTTGGGTTTTACTCATGAACCAATGCCAAATTCAATCACTCAAACCTTACCGGAAAACTTTAATGAATTTGATCATTCACCTGAAAATGAAAGAAAATTCAAAGAAATTCAAAGAAGTAAATCCGAGTCCGAAGGATCTGAGGTGTTGATCGAAAGCTTGAGAGAAGAAGATGGAATGACAACTGAAGCAGATGATGAAGCAAGCAACAAATCTGAGAACAAGCCGGAGCCTGTTCTAATTCAACTCGTTGAATACCCAAAGCTTAATCCCGAACCAAAACAAACGGTGAAGGAAGAAGGTGAATTTTCAGGATTCAATGATCCTAATTACATCAAATGGAAGAAGAATGAAGATAAGGCAAAAGTTGCTGCTGAACTGCTCAAAAAACAAGAATTGAAGAAGTCTGACGGTTTAACTGCAAAGAAGCAGAAATCGAAATCAATGTCAAATCAATCTGAAACAAAAGAATCAAAAGGCAAAAGTGTCTTAAAATCGAATGATAACACCAAAGCTCAAAACGTAAAACCTGTCAAGAAAGTGTCAAAAGGTAAGTCGATCAAATTTGTGTCTGCAGGTACTTTCGACATGAACGGTTCTTATGGTAACCAAATCAATGCTCAAATCAAATCTAACTCTGGTCTGAAAACAGGTTCAGGTCCTAAGACTTCCGCTGTCAATGATAAGAGAATTGAAAACAAAAAGGTGACCAAACAGAACAGTTTAAAATCGAACCAAAGTCCCATGCAAGCAAAATCGCAAACAATGTCTCCACAGAAAAATGTTAATCTAAAACCGAACAACTATGATAATGAATCACGTTTTGGTTCAACTTCAAAAGTTAACAATCGGCTCTTTAGGATTAGCAAGAAATATTGTGAAATTTGTGATAGATATAATCATGCAACTGCTGAATGTTTCTTTAACAGGTACTGCAGTTTCTGTAACAAAAGAAATCATTCTTCAGAAGAATGTTATTTTAACAAATTCTGTGATATTTGTGAGAGAAGAAACCATGACACAAAGGATTGTTTCTTTCGATCAAACTCGACTAGAGAATTGACTCCATATTCAAACTTTCAAAGAAATAATTCATATGGTTTTCAAAATATGAGTCAAAGTCATTCTCCGGTTTTGAGAAATTTCAATCGAAACAATTCTGTTTCTAACTTGACAAGAAGTGTGCAGGTTAACAATTTTAAGCCGAGAGCTTTGTTGGTAAGAAACCAAAATTTTGAAAACAACCTTGATCCTCAGCTGGAGGAAAGGTTCAGGGCTTTGAGGAGAAAGCAATCATTGAACGCCAATGGGCGAAGTTATCAGCATCAAAATTTCATGAATGAAACAAATTTTCAAAATATTCAATATAAACAAGTTACAATTGCGGATAAATTCGGAAAACCCAAGACCGTGTGGGCCTGGGTTGACCAAACTAACTGAAAATGTTTGAATTGCAGGTACGCCCAAGAAGACCTATCAACTCATGGTTCGTTGATAGTGGGTGTAGCCGGCACATGACAGGCAACCATGCCTTGCTTCAGGATTTCAAGCAAAAGAATGGTACTCATGTAGCGTTTGGAGGTGATGCGGGTGGTAAAATCACAGGAGAAGGAACTGTCTCGAATGGAGTAATTAGTTTTGATAAAGTCAACTACTGTGCACAGTTGAACTTTAACTTACTAAGTGTCTCGCAAATCTGTGATAAATCTTATTCAACTCTTTTTGATGATTCTTTTTGTTATATTCTGAAACCAGGTTTCAAGATTGACAATGAGTGGGTAGTGGTGAAAGCGCCTAGAGATCGTGATGTATACAAATTGGATATGTCACAGATTGATGCCGAAACCGAAACAACCTGTCTCATTGCCCATGCTTCAAATGATGAGAGTCAGCTTTGGCATAGACGGCTGGGACATTCCAACTTCAGAAACATGAACCGTTTGGTGTCTGGAAATCACGCTGTGGGAATCCCATCGAAGAAATTCTCCACAACTGATCTTTGTCCAGCGTGTTTGAAGGGAAAACAGCATCGGATGTCTTTTAAGTCCAAGCTCGAAAACTCCATTTCAAAACCCTTGCAGATGCTACATATGGATCTTTTTGGACCGACCAACGTTCAAAGCATCGGGAGAAAATCATATTGTTTTGTTATCATAGATGACTTTACGAGATTTTCATGGGTTTATTTTTTGCATGCAAAATCTGAAACAGCTGAATTATTAAAAGAATTTATCATAAAAGTTGAAAATCAATTAGAATGCAAAGTTAAAGTGTTAAGAAGTGACAATGGAACGGAATTTAAAAATGCTAATGTTGATTTATTTTGTGCAGAAAAGGGGATTGCTCGACAATTCAGTGCGCCTAGAACACCTCAACAGAACGGGGTTGCGGAACGGAAAAACAGGACACTGATTGAAGCAGCAAGATCCATGCTTGCGGATGCCAAAATCCCAATCACTTTTTGGGACGAAGCCATTGCAACTGCGTGTTTTGTACAAAATAGAACATTATTAGTGAATGATAAAAAGAAAACTTCTTATGAGTTGTTGTTTGGAAGGAAACCAAATATTTCTTACTTGAAAGCATTTGGTTGTCCGGTTTCGATTTTAAATTTAAATGATCATCTCGGGAAGTTTGAGTCAAAGTCCGATGATGGATTTTTCTTAGGTTATTCGTCTGTTTCTAAAGCTTATCGAGTTTTTAATAGCAAAACAAATATTGTTATTGAAACTATAAACGTCAAGTTTTTAGAAAATTCGTTTCCCTTAGTGGCTCATGGTCCCGAATGGTTATTTGATTTAGATTCATTATCGAAATCCTTCAATTCTAACTTATTTGATTTTTCAGGACACGCAAGGAAGGAATCAGGCGACTTAGGATGCTTTAGTGACGATTCTGATAATGACGAAGATGGAAATCTCAACTCTGAATATCCATTTATGTCTTTTCACAATCCTGATCATGTCAAATCAAGTCAAGCTCCGGGTCCTTCTGGTTCTCATGAAGATCAAGAGTCGAACAATCAAGAAGAAGATGTGATTTCTCCTAATGATGGTGGATCTGTTCAGAATCAACCATCATCAGATCCGAATGGTGAAGCTATTCCAGAATCTTTTGATTACTTCATCAACTCACCGGATCAAGTCCCGAATTTCACACCGCATACTTCTTCCATACTACAAGATCTACCAAATCTGAATACTTCAAATCTGGAGACTCAAGTGCAAGGAGGTGATATTCCTATTCATCGAATTCACAAGAAACATCCTGTCTCTCAGATTATCGGGCCATTGAATCAGAGAACTACAAGAAGTCAGACAGAGCAAGCAAATGTTTGTCTTTACTCGTGTTTTCTATCTCAAGTGGTGCCAAAGAACATTTCAGAGGCGTTGAAAGATAACAGTTGGATTGAAGCTATGCAAGAAGAATTACTTCAGTTTCGCAAACAGGAAGTTTGGAAACTTGTGGACTTACCTGAAGGAGAAAACGCAATAGGTACAAGATGGTTGTACAAAAACAAGCCAGACGAACGTGGCATTGTGGTGAGAAACAAAGCTAGACTGATTGCACAAGGATACACTCAGGAAGAGGGCATTGATTATGAAGAGGTGTTTGCTCCGGTCGCAAGACTTGAAGCCATACGCGTCTTTCTTGCATATGCGTCTTTCATGAAGTTTAAAGTATTCCAAATGGACGTTAAAGGTGCTTTCTTGTATGGACCAATTACCGATGACGTATATGTCAGACAACCTCCGGGTTTCGAAGATCCTGACTATCCTCATCGTGTATACAAGTTGAGTAAAGCTCTTTATGGTCTACACCAAGCTCCTAGAATCTGGTATGAGACATTATCCAAGCATTTGCTAGAGCATGGATTTACAAGAGGTCAGATTGATCCAACTTTGTTTATGAAGAGGGAGAATGATGACTTGTTGTGCGTTCAAGTTTATGTGGATGATATTATCTTCGGATCAACCAGTGAGTCCATGTGCAAAGAATTTGAAGAAATCATGAAGTCTAGATTCCAGATGAGTTCTATGGGAGAGATTAATTTCTTTCTGGGATTACAAGTGAAACAGTCTGCTGACGGAATTTTCATCAATCAATCAAAATTCGTTGAGAAGTTGTTGAAGAAATTCAAGATGCAAGATTGTCAAACAATTAGAACTCCATCTGATGTAAATTGCAAGATTCAACCGGATCCAAAGGGCAAACCAGTTGATCAAACACTATACAGGTCAATGATCGGTTCTCTGATGTATCTTACTGCATCAAGACCAGACATCATGTACGCTGTGTGTGTATGCGCCAGATACCAGTCAGATCCGAAAAAGTCTCATCTTGTTGCTGTGAAGCGTATATTCAGATATCTCAAAGGGAAACCAAATCTTGGGTTATGGTATCCTTATGAAGGAAATTTTGAACTATATAGCTATTCTGACAGTGATTTTGGTGGTTGTGCTCTTGACAGGAAATCGACAACTGGTGGCTGTCAATTTCTGGGTCCAAGGCTTGTCTCTTGGCAATGCAAGAAGCAGACCAATGTTTCTGTATCCACAGCTGAAGCAGAGTATATCGCTGCATCTGCAGGATGTTCTCAGGTTTTATGGTTACAAAATCAGTTGCTGGACTACGGGTTTAATTTTTTGAAAACTCCTATTTACATAGACAATACTGCTGCTATGTTTATAACTGCTAATCCTGTTCAACATTCTAAAACCAAACACATCGAAATTAGATATCATTTCTTAAGAGATAACTCTGAAAAGGGTTTAATAATTTTGATTAAGGTTCATACCGACAAACAACTGGCAGATCTTTTCACAAAATCCTTTTTGTCAGGCCGGTTTGAATTCTTAATTCAATCCATAGGATTGATCAATCATGATTGATTCTATTTTTCGAAAACAAAACAAAAAAAAAAAAAATCAATCAAAAAAAAAAAAAAATATAAAAGCCAAAAATATAATAAGTTGATGTTATATTTTGATTCCTTTGTCTTTTATTTTATGTTTTGCATTGTGTGTGCTTGCGTGAAAAAGAAAATAGAAAAGCAAAAACACAATATAAAAGCAAAAGAAAGAGAAAATATCATGTCATAAGAATCTATATTGCAAAAAGTGAGAAATGATAGATACACTAGACATTATTTGGTACATCATTTTTAAATAAAGACTGATGAATGTTAGTTGATGTGCTAGACAGCTCAGACAATTAGACTGAACAAGTAAGTTGATTGTTGACAAACATAAACTTAATGATCTTTGTGTTAAGTTCCATTGTTATACATGTCTAGATATATATCTTTTGATACATTGCTTGTGATGATAATTGTGCATGATCGGGTAACGATGTAGTCTTCTCAGTGTGATGAACCGCATCGTGAGCTTCTTTGTTGTGGTATCCACAGACCTGAAGTCTCACACGAAGTCTCTTTTGAGCTTCAAGGTGCAGCAAAAGATTCCAAAATGGAACATAAAGAGTCCCAAATGTGGACCAACACCAAACAAAAATTCCAAAATGGAATTCAGAAGATTCCCAAGGGGAACGATAGGAAATAAAAATTCCCAAAGATGGAATTAAAAAGAAGTCCCAAAGTGGACCAAATCCGAATAGAACCCAGATTCCACACTGTGTATGACTGTAAGTGACCAGGTTTTGTGCAATATGCATTCAGGTAGTGATTGATAAGGATATATGTTAACATATGTATCCATGTGGGTCACATAAGTCATTCTAATCGAACCTTAAATATCATCATGATACTGAAAATTAAGTGTGTCAACTCGAGCTAATTGGTATGTTTTCATATCATCACTCAATCAAGCATAAGTCAAATGTCTATTCAAAACTAGCAAAACATGTTCAGATAATGTATGGTATGATCTCACTGCGATATTTTGATTCATTGCATTGCATATGTCTTTACTTTAATGTGTGTGTTTTGTGTGTGCAGACATTTGGAATCATTATTGATACATCAACATCCTTGATAAACTTAAAAATTTTCAAGAAATTTCAAGTTTAGGGGGAGAATAAAAGTGAAGAAAAATATCTACAAAAATCCAAAAATATTTTGTTTTGAATAAGTGTGTTTTGAATGAACAAGATTATGTGGTATGAAAAAGCAAAAGTATTGGATGTGTGAAAAACAAACCCAAGGTCTTGTAATTTGTTTTTAAGAAATTGCTTCGGGATATAGAAAAATTGGTTGTGCAAAAACATTTTTGAAAAAAAAAAGAAAAATGAATTTTAATTCCAATTAAATTTGTTGCAATGTTTAATGTTGTTTGATAATTAATATGGCAAACATTCTTTTTAAGGATATCTTGTCTAATTAATATGTCGGAGAATATTGCAGGTGCAATAAATGATCGTTGAAAAAGTCAACAGACGAAGAAAATTGAAGAAATTGCTTAAGTGTTATAGCCGGGTAAAGTTATCAGATACAACTGTGCAGCCGGGTAAAGAACTGTTCAGCCGGGTAAAGTTGTAAGTCTGATACTTGCCGGGTGATTGAAGAAATGGTGAAGACATTATGACCACTGTACAGCCGGGCAATGATCATGTCAAATACAGCCGGGTGAAGGTCATAGATGTCTTGCCGGGTGACAAGTGTGTACTATACAGCCGGGTAATGAAGTATTGTTGCCGTGTAAAGGTATGACACTATGTTGCCGGGTAATGAAGAAGTGTGTATGCCGTGTGAAGAAGGTGTCAAAGGTTGCCGTGTAAAGAAGAAAGCAAGCCGGATGAAGAAGGAAAGCAACTGTGTTGCCGGGTAATGAAGAAAGGTTGCCGGGTGATGTTTTTGATAACAACTAGTCTGCCGGGTGATGAATAAAATCCATCAGGTGTAGTTGTTCCTTAAACCCTTACCCGTCACTACAGTGACTTACCCGTATCTACAGTGCTTGACCCGTCAAGTGATTTTCACATGGTGACTTGTTTTATGTACTTGACCCGTAACTACAGTACATGACCCGTCGCTACAGTACTTGACCCGGCAAGGTTATTGGGCCTATTTTGCTTGTGTTGACCCGGCACTTAAGTTTGACCTAAAAATTTTTGACGATACAAATACCGTCTCTTCACAAAACACTTATCATTTCACACACTTTCACTTTCACCAAAACTCTCTGAACCTCAAATCGCCATTGATATCATAATCAATCTGTTGTCCTATAACAAGTTTAATAGATTGATTAAGGTAGAAATTATGTGTTTTTGACCTAAATCGACCTGCAAATCAACTGTTTAAAGGAAAAACGATGATGAACAGTGTTTGGACAATGAATCGACACTTCGTTTTTGTGTGTTAAAACCGAAATCGAATGTTGATTTAGATGTAAAAACACTCGATTATCATCATTCAATCATTCATTTGCACTAAAACACCTTAAAATCGACTGATTCAAGTGAAATGTTCTTAACTGACAAAAATCGCCATTGATGAACTTTGAAGCTTTTAAAAGTTAAACATCAAAACGATAAAATATCTGTTTAAAAGTGATTAAACTTGTTAAAAACTGAACCAAAACATGTTGAACTTGTTCATCATAAATCTGTCAAAATTGTGCCTAAGTGAGTAACTGTTAAAAGTTCAAACATGAAGTATAATCTTTAACATCCATGTTGTTTGATTAATATGATGAAAATCAGGTTATTAGAACAATTTAGGATTAAAAATGATTATGTCAAATGTTTTGCTTTCTAACTGTTAGTTAAAACACTTATTAAATTTTTGATATGTTTATGAAGAATCTAATTCATTTGCCTTGTTTTGTGTTTGTTTGTGATTTTAACAGATGGAGAATCTCAAATTTGAACCTAAACATAATCTAGTGGCATGTTTAGATGAATCACTTCCGGAGACAGAGGGGTATAGGGATATGATTAAGTTCATCAAGAGGACTAAGTATGTATATGCTATATGTGCCAAACCGGTCATATATGCTAGGCTGATTAAGAGTTTCTGGAAATCAGCTGAGGTTGTGAGAAATGAGAATGGTAGTGTTATGGTCAGAGGACATATCACTAGGGATTGGGTATTAGATGTTACTGAAGAAGCTATCAGGCAAGCTCTAAGGATAGATGAGGATGAGGTTGGAATGATGGATGAACTAACCATGGAGGAGTGTAAAACTTGTTTTGTGAACATGGGACATCCACCTGTGTTTCCAAAGTCTCAGTTTTACAGAGCAAAGTTGGGGAAGAAGTATAAGCTGCTGTGTTATGTTGTGCAGCAATGCATGTCTAGAAGGAGTGCATGGTTTGATAACTTTCCTTCAGACATTGCATCACCGATTGTTGCCATTGCAGAAAACAAACCATTCAACATGTCAAGGTGGATAATGAATGGGTTTGTGTTTAACTTGGTGAAGGGCAAGAGGTTCAAATTTTTGATGTACCCAAGGTTTCTGCAATTGATGATAAACATTGCCTATTCCATGATCAGAAGTGAAGGTTATGCAGGAGGCATGTTATATACTGAGGACATGAACGATCTCTCTTATCGAAAGATGAGTATCGGGAATGTGCCTGATATTGAGTTGTTTGATTATATGAGAGATATAATCAACAATGAAGAAGATGTGGAAGGTGTATACTATCATATATCTCACGGTGAGATTGTGAATCCACTGGACCTTGTGGATGAGGTGCCAGACAATTTATTGGATGATGACGAGTACTTTGCTCGTCATCCAGAAGATGAAGAAGATGATGGTAATGATGGTAATGATGATAATGATGATAGCAGTGATAGTGAGGATGGTAATGATGATGGTGGTGATGATACTGAATCTGAATCTAATTCAGAGGAGGTTGAACCAATGGAGACTGAGAATGTTGAGTTGATTGAACCTATGGTTGTAGAAGAACCTGTCAAGGTTGCTTCGGTTGTTGAAGAGAGTGTTGTTAAGATTCCTAAAGAAGTATCAGTTAAGTATGTTCGAAAGAAGAGATCGAAACCTGTTGAAAAGCCTGAAGAGATTAATGTGATTGAGATTGCACAGGCAGTAATGGCCGAAGCTGAATCTATTGCACAGATAGATGAAGTGGATGCTGGCATTACTGAGCCTATTACTGTTGATATTCCCACTGCATTACCACAAACTGATGAAAACATTGGACAAGGTTTGGAGTCTTCACCAAACGTTGTGCCAAGTGTTGATGAGATTTATGAAGAAAAAGAGAAACGTATTGCTGAATTAGAAGAGATTGTGGAAAATTTGATTAAAGCAAATGATTTATTGAAGGCCTCAAATGATCGTAAAAAGAAGAGATTTGATGAATATTGGGATATTCACAATCAGAATTTGAAGATTTTCAAAAAGTTGGATGAAGATCATGTGAAGTTGGTTGACGAGCATGTAAAGTTAAGAGATAAGTATGATAAACTGAAGGAAGAGCATGCGAACTTGAAGTTTGATTACAAAGAATTACAAGCTGAATGTAATACTTTAGATGCCGAGAAAGAAATGTTGGAAAAAGAGTTGGATGAATTGAAACCAAAGAAGGCTGGCTCATCTTCTGACAAAGATTTTTCTGATGAAATTATTGTGACTGAATCAAATGTGCCGAAGGTTTATCTGACTAGAGCTAGAGGAACTTCTAATGTTCGTATCTTGGTAGAATCACCAATTATCATTCCCGATGAAGCTACTGCTGATATTGTCATTTCTGACAAAGCTGAGGGAAAGAGAAAGATAGATGCTGTTCCTGAAATATTTGGTGATGAAGGAAGCTCAAAGAAGGCGAAGATTGATAAACCAGTGCAGATTGAGCCGATTCAATCTGTAGCTGAAGTTGAGGCTGAGAAAGTTGCTGAAATTGAAAGTGTGTCTAGAGCTGAGAATGTTAAAACAGGTCAGATTGAGCCGATTCAATCTGATTCTGTAGCTGAAACCGAGGTATTTGCAGTATCAGAAAGTGAGAAGGAGGTTGGCTCTGAGGATACAGTTCAGGTTGAGCCGATTCAACCTGAAGCTGGTGAAGTTGAAAGTGCGCTTAAAACAGATACTGAAGTTGCTAGTCAGTCTGAGCCGGTTCAAACTGACGAAGCACCTATGATAGAGGCTTTGGATGATTTTGACATTGATTGGACTGAGTCGGAGGATGAAGCTGAGCCAGAACCAATACAGAATACTGTTGAAGAAGTGCCGGATGACTTGGATCAGAGGTTTGCTTATTTGGAGAAAATGAAGTATAACTCTGTATTTTTGAATGGGTTGACAGTAAGTCAGATTAATGAAGAATATGAAAAGTGTATTAATGCTCAAGATAAAGCTGAAGCTGATCAGAAAGAGTTCATGGTTGAGATGGGTGAATGGACTCCGATGAAAGAAAGCCTAAATATCGAAGATCTACCTCCTACTGAGCTTTATCATCAAAACCCAGATGAAATGACTGCGTATGAGATGCGAAGTTGGTTGAGTTCAAGGAACTATCCGTATAAAACTTTGCAAAGGTTGAAATCTGAATCTTTGAGGAAGATAGTGGTCAGTTTCATGAAAACAGAGAAGATGTACAACAGAATGTTCTATTTGGATTATAACAATCCTCAGTACTTTGAGCTGACGAAGAGATTTAAAGTACTTGGTCCAAAAGAGATTCCTGTGATGGCATTACCTGAAAATGCGCACAAAAAGAGGCATGAATTAATGGATATGTTTCCCAGTGAAGTAAAATCTTATAACATTCCAATGGCGGTGCGTGAGACTTGGCATAAGGCTGCAACACCAGGAGATGTGGTGAGGTCGCTGATGAGTAAAGGACAATCAATCGCTGAGTTATTAGATTCTATGATTGTGCCTGAGAAGAACAAGAAGGTCAAGATAATAGCTTGGAAATATGATGAAGTGTTTGATGCCTTTATGATCAAGAGGGTAAATGGCCTATGTGATGTTTATCATTACTATTCTAGCATATTCAAATTGGAGGTTCAGGATCTGAAAGAGCTGCATAAACTGAGGTTAATTAATCATACAAATGCTGATCGTGGTAACAAGTGTGTGATGCTTCTTGATGCTGGAATGAGTAGAACTGCAAAGTTTTTGGATTTCCGAGGTCAACAGGAAGACTCAGAATATGTGCAAGCCAAGAAACAAAGAAAGAAGAAAAGATTGGTGGTGACCGAGGATATGTACTTAGAAGAGTTCTCGGATGAATATTTTGACAAGATTACTGATCCTGGATTGAAGGTAATAGATGGGTCACAAATGACGAAGCCAATATTGAGAGTGTTCTACAATCAGGAAACCTTTGAACTGAAGCTTGTTCGAAACTTGGAGGATTGGGATAAGGATATGATTACACTCTTTAGCACGTTTGAGTTGAAACTGCTGCATCCTTCGTATATCGACTATCTGAGAAGCATTAGAATGGAGAAGTGCAAGGATAAACTGGCCGAAGCTGACAGAAAGTTATTTGTGGTAATGATTGAAGTTATTGCTGCTGCGTCGGAGAAGATTCGAGTCAGAAAAGCTTTGCTAAACTCTAATCTTGTGATGGTGGATTTACCGAAGATCGAGTACATGAGAATATCCAGAAAAGGAACATTGGAGGTGTATGTCGAAGGCAAAGAAATGCCGTTTGAGTTTTATGCTAATATCGATTTTGCAGGTTTAAATCTGGATTCGCTTAGACGCATGAATGCTCTACCAATTCTGACGAATGAATCCAAGCCTCGACAAGCTAAGATCGCTGAAAAGTTCAAATCCTGCATTGAAGAAGCTCTAAAGGAAAAAGAAGAATACAAAGGTCGAGAGTTGTTGAATGTGAAAGAAGAACCAGAAGAATGGTAGAAACAGAGGAAGATCGATGCTGATAAAAGAAGAAAAAGATTGAAGTTTTTGAAGATTCAAAGTTAAATCTTAGGGGGAGTACTGTTAGGGTCATTTCCGTGTTAAGATTTACTTTGTATCTTTGTTTATATGTTTGTATAGTTTAGGGTTTATTATGTATTTTCCTTAAACTTGCATTTTGTTTGTTATAAAGCATGTAGTGTGCGTGTGTTAGGAGAGATTACTTTTTGCACTGTTAGAGAGAGAATTAACTGTGTGTATTTGTTTTCTCCTGCACATTGTACTGCGAATTGCTTTGATCATCAATATACAGAGAATTTATGAGTATGAACTGTGTTTGTGATTGAACGTTTTGTTTGTGCGTGTTGTTTAGATCATTTGAGTGATATTATCGATCCAATTGAACCTATCAATATTGCACAAAATCTGGTCACTTACAATCATAAACAGTGTGGAATCTGGGTTCTATTCGAATTTGGTCCACTTTGGGACTTCTTTTGATTCCATTTTGGAATTTAATTTCTTATCGTTCCCCTTGAGAATCTTCTGAATTCCTTTTTGGAATTTTTTGTTTGGTGATGGTCCACATTTGGGACTCTTTTTGTTCCATCTTTGGGAATCTTTTGCTGCACCTTGAAGCTCAAATGAGACTTCGTGTGAGACTCCAGGTCTGTGGATACCACAACAAAGAAGCTCACGATGCGGTTCATCACACTGAAAAGATTGCATCGTTACCGGATCATGCACAACTATCATCACAAGTAATGCATCAAAAGATATATATATCTAGACATGTATAACAATGGAACTTAACACAAAGATCATTGAGTTTATATTTGTCAACAATCAACTTACTTTTTCAGTCTAATTGCCTGAGCTGTCTAGCACATCAATTAACATTCATCAGTCTTTATTTAAAAATGATGTAGCAAATAATGTCTAGTGTAACTATCATTTCTCACTTTTTGCAATATAGATTCTTATGACATGATATTTTCTTTTCTTTTTGCTTTTATATTTTGTTTTTGCTTTTCTTTTTCATGCACACACACAATGCAAAACAATAAAATAAAAGACAAAGGAATCAATATATGACATCGACTTATTCTATTTTTGACTTTTATATTTTCTCATTTTTGTTTGTTTTTAAAAAATTAGAATCAATCATGATTGATTAATCCTATGGATTGAATTAAGAATTCAAACCGTCCTGACAAAAAAGATTTTGTGAAAAGATCTGCCAGTTGTTTGTCGGTATGAACCTTAATCAAAATTATTAAACCTTTTTCAGAGTTGTCTCTGAGAAAGTGATATCGAATTTCGATATGTTTGGTTTTTGAGTGTTGAACAGGATTAGCATAAATGAACATAGCAGCAGTATTGTCTAAGTAAATAGGAGTTTTTAGAAAGTTAAACCCGTAGTCAAGCAACTGGTTTTGTAACCACAAAACTTGAGAACATCATGCAGATGCAGCGATATACTCTGCTTCAGCTGTGGATACAGAAACGTTGGTCTGCTTCTTGCATTGCCAAGAGACAAGTCTAGGACCCAGAAATTGACATCCACCACTAGTCGATTTCCTGTCAAGAGCACATCCACCAAAATCACTGTCAGAATAACTATATAATTCAAAATTGCCTTCATAAGGATACCATAACCCGAGATTTGGCTTCCCTTTAAGGTATCTGAAAATACGTTTAACAGCAATCAGATGCGACTCTTTTGGATCAGACTGATATCTTGCGCATACACATACAGCATACATGATGTCTGGCCTTGATGCAGTAAGATACATCAGTGAACCAATCATTGATCTGTATAGTGTTTGATCAACGGATTTGCCTTTCGGATCCGGTTGAATCTTGCAGTTCACATCAGATGGAGTTCGGATAATCTGACAATCTTGCATCTTGAACTTTTTCAGCAACTTCTCAACGAACTTTGATTGGTTGATAAAAATTCCGTCTGCTGATTGTTTTACTTGCAATCCAAGAAAGAAATTAATCTCCCCCATCGAACTCATCTGAAATCTTGACTTCATGATTTCTTCAAACTCTTTTCACATGGACGCACTGGTTGATCCAAAGATGATATCATCCACATACACTTGAACACATAAAAGATCTTCATCCTCCCACTTCATAAATAAAGTTGGATCAATCTGACCTCTTGTAAATCCATGTTCCAGCAGATGCTTAGATAACGTCTCGTACCAGATTCTTGGAGCTTGATGTAGACCATATAGAGCTTTACTTAACTTGTATACACGATGAGGATAATCAGGATCTTCAAACCTAGGAGGTTGTCGAACATATACATCATCGGTAATTGGTCCATACAGAAAAGCACCTTTGACGTCCATTTGAAACACCTTAAACTTCATGAAGGAGGCATAGGCTAAGAAGACACGAATAGCTTCAAGTCGAGCGACCGGAGCAAACACTTCCTCATAATCAATACCCTCTTCCTGAGTGTAACCTTGTGCAATAAGTCTGGCTTTATTTCTCACAACAATGTCACGTTCGTCTGGCTTGTTCTCGTACAACCATCTTGTACCAATCGCATTTTCTCCTTCAGGTAAGTCCACTAATTTCCAAACTTCTTGTTTGCGAAACTGAAGTAACTCCTCTTGCATGGCTTCAATCCAACTGTTATCTTGCAGCGCTTCTGAAATGTTCTTTGGAACCACTTGAGAAAGAAAACATGAATAAAGGCAGACATTTGCTTGCTCAGTCTGACTTCTTGTAGTTCTCTGATTCAACGGTCCAATAATCTGAGAGACAGGATGTTTCTTGTGAATTCGATGAGTTGGTATGTCTTCACCTTGAACTTGCGTCTCCAGATTCGACTGATTCAGATTCGGTAGATCTTGTAGAATGGAAGACACATGCGGAGTGAAGTTAGGAACTTGATCCGGTGAATTGATGAAGTAGTCAAATGATTCTGGAACAACTTCAACATTTGGATCTGATGATGGTTGATTCTGAACAGATCCACCATCATTAGGAGAATTTTGCGGATTAACATCATCACCAAGAATATTTGATTCTTGATCTTCTTGAGAACCAGAAGGACCCGGATCTTGACTGGATTTGACATGATCAGGATTGTGAAATGACATGAATGGATATTCAGAACTGAGATTTCCATCATCGTCATTATCAGAGTCGTCACTAAAGCATCCCAAGTCGCCTGGTTCTTTGCTTGTTTTTCCTGAAAAATCGAATAAGTTAGAATCGAAAGATTTTGATAACGAATCTAAATCAAATAACCATTCGGGACCATGAGCCACTAACGGAAACGAATTATCTAAAAACTTTACGTTAATAGTTTCAATAACAGTATTTGTTTTGCTATTAAAAACCCGATAAGCTTTAGAAACAGACGAATAACCAAGGAAAAATCCATCGTCAGATTTTGACTCAAACTTCCCGAGATGATCACTCAAATTTAAAATCGATACAGGACAACCAAATGCTTTCAAGTAAGAAATATTTGGTTTTCTTCCAAATAACAACTCATAAGGTGTTTTCTGTTTATCTTGAACCAATAATGTTCTATTTTGTACAAAACACTCAGTAGCAATAGCTTCGTCCCAAAAAGTGATAGGGATTTTGGCATCTGCGAGCATGGATCTTGCTGCTTCAATCAGTGTCCGATTTTTCCGTTCCGCAACCCCGTTTTGTTGAGGCGTTATTGGCGCACTAAATTGTCTAGCAATTCCTTTTTCTACACAAAACACATCAACATTAGTGTTCTTAAATTCAGTTCCATTATCACTTCTTAAAATTTTTACTTTGCATTCCATTTGATTTTCAACTTTGATGATAAATTCTTTTAATAACTCGGCAGTTTCAGATTTAACATGCAAAAAATAAACCCAAGAAAATCTAGTGAAATCGTCAATAATGAGAAAACAGTAAGACTTCTTTCTGATGCTTTGCACATTTGATGGTCCGAAAAGATCCATATGTAGCATCTGCAAGGGTTTTGAAATGGAGTTTTCTTGCTTGGACTTAAAAGACATCCTGTGCTGTTTTCCTTTCAAACACGCTGGACAGAGATCAGTTGTAGAGAACTTCTTTGACGGTATTCCCACAGCATGATTTCCAGTCACCAGTCGATTCATGTTTCTGAAGTTTGAATGGCCTAGCCGTCTATGCCAAAGCTGACTCTCATCATTTGAAGCATGAGCAATGAGACAAGTGGTTTCGGTTTCAGCATCAATCTGCGACATATCAAGCTTGTATACATCCCGATCTCTTGGAGCTTTAACCACCACCCATTCATTGTCAATCTTGAAACCTGGTTTGAGTATATAACAGAAAGAATCATCAAATAAAGTTGAATAAGATTTATCACAGATTTGAGATACACTTAGTAAATTAAAGTTCAACTGTGCACAGTAGTTGACTTTATCAAAACTAATGACCCCATTCGACACAGTTCCCTCTCCTGTTATTTTACCACCGGCATCACCTCCAAATGCAACATGTGTACCATTCTTCAGCTTAAAGTCTTGAAGCAAGGCATGGTTTCCTGTCATATGCCGGCTACACCCACTATCAACAAACCATGAGTTGATAGGTCTTCTTGGGCGTACCTGCATTTCAACAATCACTTAGTTAGTTTGGTCAACCCAGGCCCACATGGTCTTGGGTTTTCCGAATCTATCTGTTACAGTAACTTGTTGATAATGAAGATTTTGAAAATTTGTTTCATTTGAGAGATTTTGAAAACTGTTTCGCCCATTGGCGTGAATTGATTGCTTCCTTCTCAAAGCAATGAACCTTTCCTCTAACTTAGGATCAAGGTTATTTTCAAATTTCTGATTACTTACCATCAAAGCTCTTGGTTTAAAACTGTTAACCTGCACATTTCTTGATGCAAAATTGTTTAAACCAGAATTGTTTCGATTGAAATTTCTCAAAACAGGAGAATGACTTTGATTAACATTTTGAAAACCAAATGATTGATTTCTTTGAAAATTTGGAAATGGCGTCATTTCTCTTGATGAGTTTGTTCGAAAGAAACAATCCTTTGTGTCATGGTTTCTCCTTTCACAAATGTCACAGAATTTGTTATAAAAACATTCTTCTGAAGAATGATTTCTTTTGTCACAGTAACTGCAGTACCTGTTAAAGAAACATTCAGCAGTTGCATGGTTATAACGATCACATACCTCACAATGTTTCTTGCTAATTCTAAAGAGCCGATTGTTAACTTTTGATGTTGAACCCACTCGTGATTCATTATCAGTTTTGTTCGGTTTTAGATTAACTTGATTCTTTTGTGGAGATTTTGATTGTGAATTTGCTTGCTTGGGAACTTGGTTCGATTTTAACACACCTTGTTTGGTTAACCTTTTTGATTCAATTATTTTATCATTGACAGCGGAAGACTTAGGACCTGAACCTGTTTTCAGACCAGAGTTAGATTTGATTGGAGAATTGATTGGTTTACCATAAGATCCGTTTAAATCAAAAGTTCCTGCAGACACAAACTTAATTGTTTTACCTTTTGTCACTTTCTTCTTGACCGGTTTAACATTTTCAGTTTTAACAATTTGAGCTTTGGTGTTGTCATTCGATTTTATGACACTTTTACCTTTTGACTGTTTCGTTTCAGATTGATTGATTTTCGATTTTAATTTCTGCACTTTTGCATTCGAAACTTCAGTCTTTTTCACTTCTTGCTTCTTGATCAGTTGATCAGCAACTTGCGCCTTCTGTTCCTTCTTCCACTTGATGTATTCAGGATCATTGTATCCTAAAAATTCACCTTCATCCTTCACATTTTCTTCTGACTTCGGATTCAGTTCCGGATACTCAACAAGTTGAATCAGAACAGGTTCTGATTTGTTGCTAGCTTCATCATCAGCTTCAGTGGTCACACCATCTTCTTCTTTCAAACTTTCAATCAACACTTCGGATCCTTCGGATTCGGATTTACTTCTTTGAATTTCTTTGAATTTACATTCATTTTCAGGTGAATGATCAAATTCATTGAAGTTTTCAGGTAAAGTTTGTGTGATTGAATTAGGCATTGGTTCATGAGTGAAACCCAACCCTGTTTTGGTTTTGTTACCTCTTTCACTTATAAGTTGTTTAACCATTGTTTTACAACTTTTCACTTTTGTTAATTCAACTTGTGTGACAGCATGAGCAACTTTTTCTTGTTCAAAGTTCTTTGTCATTTCTTCAAGTTGTTTTGTTACCAGTTCCAATTCCTTTAAAGTTTTGTTCCATGATTCTTTAAGTGACAAAATCTTCTCATCAGAAATTTTGTGATCAATTTTAAGTTGTTCATGAATTTTCTCATGTTTGCTTAATTTATCACCAATTTTAAATGAATGAGTTCGATAATGTTCTACTTGTTGAATGCATTGTTCAGAACATAACCTTTCTTTCACATCGATAGGCAAAGAAACATAGTTAGGGGGTAAATCAATACTAACCTTTGGTTGTTCGGTGGATGATGAAGACTCACTGGATGTAGCCATCAGCGCAATTTCAGACTCAGATTCTTCAACAGGATCAGACTTTGCACTCCAGTCATATTCCTCAGAATCTTCACTAACAGTATCAACCACCTTGATATCTCCTTCTTCTGACCAATCCTCTTCGATTTCACATACCAGTGCCAGACTTGATGTAAGATCAGATGTGAACTGTTCTGCATACGCACTCCAATCATATCCGTCTTTCACACTAACTACCAGTGCCTTAGTTTGATCTTCTGGTTTCTTTCCTTCATCCTTCAGTTCCGGCATGGGAAGACTTTGATATGGTTTCTGAAAGAAACGTTGATTTCTTTGTTGATAACTTGAAGACTGTTGCGAGCTTTGACCTTGACCTTGATTCTGTCCACTTGAACTCGCTTGATCATTGTAGTTCTGATTCTTAGGAGCTTTGCATTCCCTTGAAAAATGACCATAGCAGTTACAATTGAAACATCTGGCCTTTGATTTGTCAAATCCAACCGTCTTGTTTGCATGAGGCTTGTAGCTTCGGTTAACATATGCATGCTTCTGCGTTCTATATGCAACCATCACCATCTGCCAGTTTAAATCCATTTCCACAACGTCATCAGGATCCATCTCAAATAAGTCTTGAAGAACAAAGTCCATTTGACTTAAGTGACTTCCTTGGTATGCTTGAAAACTTGCCATAAAAGCTGTAAAGGCAGTTTTGGTCTCGTCATCTTGTAACAAGATGTTCATCACATCTTTTACCTTTGCTTGAACATTCGAACTTTGACTTTCTGCTTGATTCTTCAGATTCTGACTTTGAACTTGAGCTCTTAGTGGAGATTGAGGTTGAGAATAAGTTGGCGAGCTTGGAAAGTATGATGAATCAGTATAAAAACTTGCACCCACCAATAAATCACCCTCATCTTCAAACTTTGTTGCATCTTGTGCAAGAAAAGCATTCTCCACAGTATTAGCAGGATTCACAATATATTTGTATTGTGCATGTGAACCAGTTCTATCAGTGTTTCTAGAACCTTCATCAATCTCTACTTCCTCTATTTTTGCGATGAGCAAATCTAGATCCATCGGAAACTTCTCAGTATGTTTCAATAAGGTCACAGTCTGTTTCCATGATGATGGAAGTGCACATAATAATCTGTCATTCAGATCTTGGAGATCTGTCTTTGCACCGACATTGGACATTTCAGTAGTCAGATGAACAAACCTATTCATCATCTGGTGCACGGTTTCTCCAGCAATGTGTTCAAATAACTCCAGTTGTCTCTTCAGCTTTTGTTTCTTAAGACTTCTGAGTTGTTCACCTCCTTCACAGATAGACTTTAAAGCTTTGAACATTGTATAACCCGTCTGATAAGCATCCAACCTTGACAAAACTTGTAGTGGCAGTCCTTTACACATCAAAGAATAGGCTTTGCTATCATTCTTCACTTTCCTTAGGTCTTCAGCAGATAGATTATCTTCTGGATAAGGTTCAGTAGAGTCTTTGGTGTAGGTACTTGCACTATCCGGAGCAGTTTGTGTAGGTATGTGAGGACCCTTATCAATTGACTTCCAAAGATCATTGTCTATTGAAAAGAGATGATGCTTCAGTCTAATCGTCTAATTCTTGAAATCTGCACGATTGACAAGTCTAGGAACACGGTTATCAGAATCATCATTAGGTGCCATTTTAAAAGATTTTAATGAAAATATTTTTGGTTTTTGTTAATTTTGAAAAGAAATAGTTAAACTACTAAAATAAAGACAAGTAATTAATGACAAGATAAGAAAACAAAGATTAAAACAACTAAAAATGAGTCACACGGCTGAACAGTGAAAAATCCTTCTTCACCCGGCTGAACAGTAGCTTTGTTCTTCACCCGGCAGAGAAAAGTCTTCACCCGTCTAAACAATCACACGGCTCAACAGTTGTAAGTCTTGGATTCTTTACCCGGCAGAGCAGTTACCCGGCTAAACAGTTACACGGCAACAAGAAATAACTTCACACGGCAAATAACTTGACCCGGCTTGAATCTTGACATGGCAAAAAGCTTTACCCGGCTGAACAGTTGTCGATCACACGGCAAAGTTGTCTACCCGGCTACACAGTTTTTGATCACCCGGCTGAAATTGTTTATCACCCGGCGTAACAGTGTATCACCCGGCACAACAGTACTTGATCCGGCTGAACAGTAACACTTTTTCGTCGTCAAATTCTTTACCCGTCTAGCACAAAATCCTTTACACGGCTGCACAGGACCTAATTGTTCACAAATCTAAGTCCAAGGAAATTGTCTAAGTCAAATTTTATCACCTGGCAAGTTAATCTTCAACCAAGTTGATACTGGTCATCATCTTCTCCATGAGAATTTTTCAGGGTTTATCAAAAACTTGTCCAATTCTTTCAAAATTCACACACAAGCAGTAAAATAGTCCGATTATCAATCCCTAATCTCAATCAATCCAAAACATGATCAAATTTAGATGAAATTTGAGCAAAATTCGATCGAACAGTAACTTTTTCTATCTTCTTAATTCCTCAGATCTGATGATAATCTGATGGAATTTGCACAATTGTTGTGAATTAGGAGTGATTGCGATGATAAATCACAACTAAAAACAGTAACAATTCATTCAGATCATGATTTTTGAGCAATATTGTAGTGTTTTGCTTGATGAATAGCGAAGAACACAATACCAACAGTTCTGATACCAATTGATAGGTTCAATTGGATCGTAATATCGCTCACAAGATCAGAATGATTCGTACACAAACACAGTTCAATCACAAACACAATTCATACTAATAATTCTCTTTTGTATATTGATGATCAAAGCAGATTTGTAGTACAAATGCAGGAGAAAATAAATCACACACACTTAGTTCTCTCTCTAACGTGAATAGTGATCTAGCCTCTCTCCTCACACTCTCTCACTACATGCTTTAAGCAACAATTACAAGTTTAAGGAATATAACAAAATAGACCCTAAACTATACATAAAATGTATAAACAAATACAAAGTAAATCTTAACTAGGAAATAGCCCTAACAGAATCTACCCAGTCTAGGGCTGAAAAGGGGGGCTAAACGCAGAGACAAGGCAACTGAGGATAGTGACTTTCTCCTGTAATGAATAGAATAGGCCCGAGAGCTATGAAAGGAGAGAGTTTCCTATTCCATATTCCGGTTGACCAATTCGCGCAGTATCCAATCCAGAATATAGGCTTGCTTTTGCCCTCTCCCAATAGTACATTTATGCTCCTAAATCACTGAATTCAAACTCTCTATCGGATGAAAAGGAGCAAGCGAGTGTAGGTTACTCCTAGAATGTTGGGTCTTAGAGCCAGTAGAGCGCAGTACAAGCGAATGGGGTGGAATCTACCACTGAAGAAATCTATTTGCTTAACCCAGACCTTCAGATCGCACTTCCTGCTTAAAGAGGATAGGAAGAAGTTGAAGGTTGAGAAAGAAGGATCAGATGTGTACGAACAGAATGAACCCCAGATAAAGAAAGCGGACCAAGGGGAGATTCACCTTTCGGTTGGAGTTCTACGGTGGGAAAGAAAGTAAGGAGTTAGAGCTCGGAAGTAAGAACTAGCTTATAGGAGCGAAGCCACTCGACCAGAAGGAGAGGAATGAGTACTCTCTCTCCTCATTCAAAGAAGATAGAGGAATTCCCCAGTACTACTATAACTATAGGAGGAGAAGTGATAACTAGCTATACCATATTTTTTTTAGTTTAGATAGGCTCGACCTTAAAAGAGGGAGTAAAAACTGACTTATAGGGGTTGCCAGGCATAGCTATAGGAAGAGGGAATCCAACTATCGCAATTCAATCATAGGGCTAAACTGTGCTTGATTAGTATCGGCTTTCGTTGAACTGAACAAGCGAAATGAGAATGTCAGTCTAGCGCTAAAAAGGGCGAATAGCAATCGGGCTAAATGCATGGCTTCGACTCCTAATTCTACCTTTAAAGGGCTTCATTTCGGCCTATGGAATCTCAGTTCTGTAAAAGCCGGTCTTTGAGAGCATAAAGAGGCCCTTATAATTCATAAAGAGGGTCTTATAATTCAAACTAGATATCGGATGAAAGTGGTATGACAACCTCAAAACCCGGTCCCATGGGGAGAGTTTTCTGTTTTAGTTTTGGAAAAGAAAGGAGAAAGGACTTCTGAAGCTTGCTGACTAGGGTTGGAAGCTAAATTCAGTCTTCGCCATAACATAAGACCTTATATATATATATATATATATATATATATATATATATATATATATATATATATATATATATATCTATACTACATTATAATACATATAGAATGGGCAAAAAGGTAAATTAACATTTTCCTTAAAATTCAACAACTATATAAATCAAACCCTAACCCTAAAACTGAATTATACACATACCTCCTCTTTCTCTGCATTTTCAATAGCAAATCAGCAGCCTCTCCTCCTCTTCTCTCTCGCTTGAACGATGCAGCAGTAGCAGTAGCAGCAAACAAATCTTCTCTCTCGCTTGAACGATGTAGCAGCAAACAAATCAAACAGTCGTGCTAGGGGCGGCAGAGGTATGAAGCTCAGTAATTTGGACTGCAAAAGTCGACGAACCTCAGTAAAATTCATCAACAACGACGAATCTCCTGGAACAAATGGGTAGAATTGGCTAAGTTAAGGCTGTGTTTTCAGACCTTGTTGTATCTTAAAATTACACTTGCTGGCAAATGTCTTACATCACAACTAATTTTGAATCATGAAACGAGAAAAGCATAATTTGAACATGTGTTTGATAATCGGTTATAGGGATCATTCGACTACTTGTTGAGTTTTTCCCTTTAATTGAGTTTTAGTTCAAAGTTTTAAAATTTAATTTGATACTTTACAGGGATCAATTGACGACTTGTTGGGATCAGCCAAAAGTCTAAAACTGATTAGCATCATCATTTATCATCGTTCATTGGTTCAGCATCATCACCGTGTTTGATAATCGACTAATCGCTTGAACTTTGAAGAACCGAAGAAGTGTTCGATTTAGGGGTGAAGAACTTTGTTACAGTTGTGTGAAGGGGTTAATGGTGCCAGAATTAGGGGATTGTTGGTTGGAGAAGGTTTATTCTGCTGCTTGTTGCTCTTTCTCAGAGACCGTAACCGCTAGAGCCAAGCACAAGGTATAATCTATTTTATTCGAAGATCTAAACAAAAACGCGCGAAATGTGGCATTTTATTTGAAGTTAAGGATGGTTCCTTTATGAAAAATAGCTGTTTGAAATTTGAACTGTTGTTTTTTATTTGATGCATTTGTTTGTTAATTAATATGTTTCTTGCATTGTGGATTGTTAAATAAGTGAAATTGTACATTTTTGCAGGCTGAAACACTACTTTGGTATGTGAAAGAAGCAAGGCAAGAAGGTTGTAGTTCAAGTTCAAAATGAGGTATATGTCTATAAGATCATAATCTATACTACCTTAATAAAAGAATAGGACGGGCAAAATAGTAATTTCACAAGAAGGTTTGATTTTTGTAAGGGAAACGAGGGTTAGGGTTGTGATGTTGCGTTAGAAGGCTGAGCATAGGAGCATGATTTAATGCCTCTACCGTTTCCTCAGATCTACACTACAGGTAAACATTTGATCTATCTACAGTTGATCTTATTCTTGATTAAACCCGTTATGTGATATTATCTGAAAAGGTACAAAATCCGGGTAAGAATCATTTGTCGTTCAATGGTGTGTTATGTTTATGTTTTCTTTAGCAGCAAAACAGGGTGTGTATGAATGTATGTTTGAACTTGCTAATTTCAGCAGCAACAACTGTTTGTGATATGTATGAATAGATGGGGGGGTCTGAATGTGTGTGTTGTATGTGTTACTAACAGCGGCTCACAAGCAACAGTAGTGTGTTGGGGGGTGGAGGGGGCGGGTTAAACAGTTGTTGCTTCTGCTGTTTGTATACAACATCATGAGTTAAACCTGCTGCTGTGTATATGTTGATAAAGACTACCAAAAAATTTAAAAAAAAACAGATTAATACTGCTGCTGCACATGAATGTTTGAGTCTGTTTATATGCTGCTGCTGCTGCTCTGCTGTGTATATGTTGCTGCTTCTGTGCAGCAGAATTGCTGCATGGTTACAGTGAATGATGAATGATGAATGTGTGTTGCGTTGTGTGGTGTATGAATGATGAATGTGTTGTGTTCTATGAATGTGTTGTGTTTTGTAGTATAAATGAGTGTGTGTGTGTATGAATGGTTTTGTGTTTTATAGAAAAACACATCTTGTATGGCACTGAGACTATTTTGGGGTTTGGTTTTAAACTATTGAATTGAGTTTCAAAGACTGAATGTCCGATAACATCATCTAAGTTGCTATATGTGTATGTGTAGATGCTAAGTGCTAATGTTAATTGAAAAACATTCACACAAAAGCCATCAGATGCTGTGGGTAACATCAGATGTATGCTGGTGATTGAAGTTGTCATTGTTTGTTGTTG
Source organism: Tagetes erecta (assembly GCA_030867185.1). Taxonomy (NCBI): domain Eukaryota; kingdom Viridiplantae; phylum Streptophyta; class Magnoliopsida; order Asterales; family Asteraceae; genus Tagetes; species Tagetes erecta. Next base: position 57,999,429 of record CM061488.1, read on the forward strand.
CAGGTGTGTCTAAAGTCCAGATTTTGGTTGCTGTTGCACCTGATGCAACCTGACCCACTGTCATTGGCTGATGTTGTTATTGTTTTGTTCAGTGTACTGCCACTATTGTAACAGCCCATGAGTGGTTGTTCTATGTTAACTACAAAGACTTTGGGCATTGATCACATCCAGAGGCCGATGGGTTTGTATGTGCATTTTCTTTAGGCTTTGTAGCTGGGATATGCTGAAGAATAGCCATTCTATAATATTTTGGGAGTCACTCATGAAACATCTTGATATGTTATTGCCTTAAACTCTGTAAGTATGTTAAGTGATTCAACTTATGTCAATAGTCAAAACTAGGTTTGTATGAGTAATTTTGTACATGAGGTCACTTTAAATTTGTAATTATAATACTGACATTTTGGAAAAAGCTTCAAAGATTTACATCAGAGGTTTACAATTTAATGTGTGTGTTGTATATGTTGTGTTGTATGTGTTGTGTGTTTCAGTATAGATGTATTGTGTTGTGTTGAAATAGTACCAGTACACATTATAGCAACAACTATTCTAAATATTGTTTTGTGATGTGTTGTTTTGTTGGTGTTGTGTTGTGCTGTGATTATGAAAGTGTGTGTTGTGTTTTGATTATGAAAGTGTGTGTTGTGTTTAAAACACTATATATAAGTGTGTGCTGTGTTTTGATTATGAAAGTGTGTGTTGTGTTTAAAACACTATATATAAGTGTGTGCTGTGTTTTGTTGAAAGTTGAAACTGAATGTGTATGAATGTATTGTGTTGTGTTTGTGTTGTGTTGAAACTGCAGCAGTACACATATTGTTCATACATCTAATGGACTGTTTGTTTCTTAATTTTTGTGGACACATTTAAGGGAAGTAATAAAGAAAAGGCTAGGAATATTGGTGAGTAAAGAGGTGGTCAATATTATGTTTGCTATAGATCATGAATACCATGTGACTTTGTATGTCACTTATTTTTAGATACTTTTTTACTAACATACTTTTGTTAGGAAGTTGTTTATAATTCAATAACGTGGTGTATATGTTCAAACAATTTTATCTGTATGTGAAACATCTGTTTTACTCATGATTATTTGTTGATTTGTTTGTGCAAGTTTGAAGAGATGAAATTAAGTTGAATTTTTTGTTAACACGAGAAGACATTTATGAAGTTTACCTTTAGTGTTGAGATGAATAAACTTTTGTGAAATATACGCATGACAAAAACTAATAGAAGCACAATACAACATGTCACGAGATGATAGATAAACTAATTGAAATGAAAACTGTTGTGGAAACTGTTGTCATCGCAGCATCGCGCGGGTTCGCTCCTAGTATATATATATATATATACTACCTTAATATAAGGATTGAATGGGCAAAATAGTAATTAAACATTTTCCTTAAACATTTCAACACTATATAAGCTTAACCGATGACATGTTCTAGGGTTTTTATCCTTTCAGTCCGCCTCCATCTGCTCATCCATCAGCAACGTTCAAATGTTCATCTGTGTTCTAACATCTGCTCATCCATCGCTTCTTCACCTTCAATAAACTCATCTCATCTGTTTACCATACTTCGATCACTCATCGCTTCCTCACCTCCGACGCAACCATTAACACAGTCATCACTAAATCGACGCAACCATCTCATCTGTTTCACCAGATCTCCAGGTTTTTTCACCTTCTTCCTAGAGTTCTATTTTGGTTGTCGCATCTTTATTCTTTGTTTCAGGAGTAATTTTACGGGCAAGCACAAAGAACGGCCATGAACAAAACAGCTGCTGCTGAAATATCACCTGCTGTTACAAGGTGAAGTAGGGGTTTTTTTTCACCTGTTGTTAATTTGATGTTTTGTGTTGTGTGATTTCATTAATCATATGTTTTTTCATTCTATAGTGATTGCTTAGAATAGCTGTTGTTGCACATCACCTGCTGTTAAACCCATCACCAAACTGTCCTGAATGGGGGGGTGGGGTTAAGCTGCTGTTAATCAGGTTCACCCATCAGGTGTTTTTGGTTTGTTGCATTCTTACATGATCGATTGCTAACAAAAGGAATGTGTATGACAATACAAGATGCGATGAAGATTGGCCTGAATCTGTTTCTGCTCTGGTGATTCATGCGTTTCTACTTCCATTTTGATGTTTTGTTTACTGATTTAGGTTTATTTTCAGGTTTCCAAAAGCAAAATAAGGAGAAGGACTGAGTTTGAATCAGTGTTTAGAGTTTTGAATATGAGATGATCAAGTATTTGCATTTTCGTTTTTGAAATATGTGACTTTTGTTTTCTGTTTCTTGCTACGTGTGATGTATTGATGATGCAGTTTGTTTCCAAGAAGGAAACGAGTTAAGTGGTTAGCACAATGCTATTATGCTAGGTAAACCGTTTTAAATTTTTTGTTATTATCTGTTGTGTGAGTTATAAAAGCATTTCATAATTGATCCTATGGGTGTTCTTTGTGTGAATTTTGATTTGTGAAATTTAGTAGTGTCAAATGTAAGAAATTATGAATTTAATGGGTTTAGATTTTGGATTTAAACAGGTTTAAAGTTGGAACATGTAACTGTTTTATACTAAGCTAAACAGTGTATTGTTTTTTTTTCTATATTCAGCTAAACATGTAACTGATTTGCGCAGTTGTATGTGTGTCTTCAATTTCTATGAAAACATTCTATAAGTTTCATTTTCTTAAAAATAGTCTATAACTTTCCTTTTGTTAAAAACAATCTAATAAGAAGGTGCAGTTGGGTGTGTGTGTGTGTTGGTGTGCACTGAATGTTCAAGGGGGAATATTGTGTGTCATGTTTTGTGCAGTTGAAAAAAAAAAGGTTTTAAAAAGTGTGTTTTAAGAAAAAAACATTGTAGCCCCTTTCAACCCATATGATGGCTACTATTAGGCTTCTATAAGAAAAACATTACCATTCATCCTTTCAACATGTTTTCTAATAATAAGGTTTTTATAAAGCTCTTAAATCTCATTATACCTGTATGTTTATGTGTAGTTTTTGTTTCTTTTACAAACTCCATCTAAAACCAGTATTTATGCATTGTGTTTTTAAGTGCGGGTGTGTTGAAATAAAATGCAGTGTGTGTAGTTTGTTTATGTGGAGTGTGTGTAGTGTTTTTTTAATGCACTGTGTTTTTGTGCAGTGTGTTTATGTGCAGTGTGTGTAGTGTTTATATGCACATCAACATCTAATTTAATGATTCTGCACGCTGCTGTTGTATCTTGATAATTTGATCTGCATTTAGTTGTCAAGTAGTTGCTACTATCCATGTAATCTAATATATGTAATCTAATATATTTTCTTAAAAAAGAGTTCTTGAATCTGACTTTGGACAACAGCAAGTTGTGCTGCAACTATTTTAAATATTGTGATGTTTTGTGTTATGTTTAGTTGTGTGGTGTTGTGTTGTGTGGTGTTATGTTGTGTGTTGTGTGAAATGCATGTTTTTTGGGCAATTTTTGCAAAAAGGGTCAAACTTAAGTAAGATTTTAACTGAAAATCTGTCATTTTAAGTGAATGTGTGTTTTTTAACCGAGGGGGGCGGGTTAATCAGAATGCGGCGTTGGGTGGGGGGGAGTTAAACTTCCTGTGATAAAAACAGCAGCATACAACTGTTCTAAATATTGTGTTGTGTGTTGTGATGTTTAAAACACTCCAAGTTTGTGTTGTGATTATGAAAGAGAATGTTGCAATATAGTTAGTAGTTGAAGATGTTGCAAAGTCTATTGGTTTTTCAATGAGGAAGAAGATGATGCTAATGATTATTTGCATTCAACAGCAGCTAACACAAACAGGGTCAAAACTTATAATTGAAGGCATACTTAACATATTATCTATTTTATTAACTTATAAAGATGCATATGGTCATGTTTCCACCCGAAATGGTTATCTGTTTTTCTAATTATGAATATTGTCATGTTTTTGTTGCATACATTGATATGTCATAAGAAGCTTGGAAAGTGATTCGGGTTTTTTGGTTAAATGCAGGTTTTCAACACTCAGACGGATCCATCTGAAAATAAAGTTTAAAGGTGAAGTAATGTGTGCTTGTCTGATATGTTCTACAGCTTTTGAGCTGCTAGAAATGGCTTTACACAAAACAAAAGCCACCTATACTGCTGCTGTGTGTTTATGTTCTATTCATAAGCCAAGGTTTGTGTTGATCTATTTCCTCATCATATTAACATTAGCGTCTTGCATTTCATTTCAACTTTGCATCAAATGTTTACCAGCCATTTATGGAACTTAAAATGATTTGAAAATTAAGGTTTATGCCACTGATAATCAGGAGTTATACTTGCTGATTTTGGCTCATTACTAATTAATTTATAGGTATAAAGTGACATCAGTTTGCTGCAGTTTTGTTTCACAAAAAATCAGTTTCTTTTTTACCGTTTTTCATGTCATTTGGCTTTCATTCTCGCACAAATATGCTGCTGATTTGCAGCAAATCTACTGCAGTTTTCTTTTAAGGCCTCGTTTATTTTGACATTTAAGTTTAATATTTAACTGTTGTGAATTGCCATTCCCAGCAAGGCTGCAACCTCAGGTCAGACTTTTTACTAATAAGATATACATTGTAAATCAGTAAGTTTGATAATGATGGGCACATACAATGTATTTAGTTCCTAACTTAATACAATAGTCATAATGCAATAGTTGACATAAGAATGCACTAAATTTGTTTGAAAAATAAGCTCATGAGCTAAATAACTAATATTAGGCTTTATCGACCTGATTGAGCTTATCTTCATGATTGTGACTAATTCATTATATTGAAATGCTTTTAAGGGTTCTATTTTGTCAGGAGTTCTTATATAATTATATGGTGTTCCCTATGTAAAATGTATTGAACAGGAGGTTTTGGAGAAAATAAAGAATGAAAAACTGAAGAAGTTGAGTAAACTCTAGAATCCAATAATTTTAAAATATGTTTAGGCTTGAAATATATTCATATATTATGTGTCAGATAGAAGAGAATATATAGGTAGTGTGACTCGAATAATGCGGGTTAGTTAATCTCTTACCCAATATAACCCTAATTGATCCTCTACATTTTTTTGTCTTGGGCGTGCCCCTTTATTGCGTCCTAGGCGACATGCGAGGCCTCTGCGCCTTGCTCATTTGACAACATAGATATGAACACTGGTCAGTTTTTAGGCACCTTATTTTCTAACTTTAATTTATACTATATAGCGGCTGGTGAACCTAATTAAAGTGTATTGCTATGGGTTCAAGAGGTTACAAGTGGAAAGGGCCTGCATCTACCATTATGCTGAAAGTAATGAGGTTAGTAATTTTTGTTGAATTCCGATGATAAGGTGTCAAATATCAATATATTTGTTTTGTGAACTATTAAATGCAGGATACACTTACCGGACTTGCGCATCTGCATGAACTTGGTATCATTTACCAAGACTTAAAGCCTCAAAATGTGCTGATACGCAAAGATAGCATCTATATTAGAGCTAAGGTCTTGAATATGGATATTAGAAAATGCCTACCTACTGATATATCTTCTTAACCAAGAGTGGAACATGCAAGTCTTCACAGATTTTAAAGATGTTAATTTAAATTTGTTATGATCATGTTAGTTCATTCATTTCGAGCAATCGAGTCCAACTTTGTCAAACATTTGTATTTTAAACGAACCTGTGAAATGAGACTGGTGATGAAAATATGAACTAGATTTTGTGTGGCAAATATAGTCATAAATTGCTTTTTAATTCTTATTTCATATTGGTGAATCTTGATAATATGTATTGCATTCAATTATAGGTTATGGGAGTTCGAGTTGACAAGTATCCATGCCACTTTGCAATGAACGAAACACGTGATGTGGATTTGTTCAGTTTTGGATTCAAAGTGGTTGAATGGGTTTGAACTTCTTCTCTTTTAGTCTGTCATTTTTATTTTTTCTTCTTTTGGAACCACACCCTCGAATTGATAAACTAAGTTTTTTATATTTGTGTTTGATTTGAATGGGTCAAATGGGTAACAGTGCAAAAATGTGTAACCAAAAGTAAAATGGTTTAACAATTCTAAAAAGTCTTCATGCAATATATCACGAAAAAAGCATGTTGTTCTTTTACATGTGAATGGGTTTTTGTCTCTTTGGATCATGGATCATTATTTTCACCAATTCTTTGATTAAGAAAACCAACAAGATTACATCGTACAATATATCACGAGATGGTTGATAAATAAACATAAAACGAGTGTCGTGTTGTATATTGTCGTCATCGCTGCATCGCGCGGGTTTTTTACTAGTATATATATATATATATATGTGTGTGTGTGTGTGTGTGTGTGCTAGATGTATGTGTGAAGGTATGTGCATTTTAAATCCAAACTAGCAGCAGAGATGATATTTTGTATGTGTCGTATGCGTGTATATGTAAGTATGTTAAAACAGAACTAGGGCGGCAACATGAATGTGAATTTATTTCGTTTATATATGTGTACGTTAAGCATTAAGGAGAGAACATTTAACAGTACGATGTCATTGTATGTATTGTATGCGTATGTGTGCATAGCAAATTATATATACGAAAGTGAACTGTATATATAGCAAATTATATTTGCAGACATTAGTAGGTATGTTGGCATAAATATAGGTATGTGGTGTATGGGTGGTAATGCTTGTGTATGAATAAATGATAGAAGGAATGTATCTAAGGTGGCAAAGCAAATTATTATATTGATCATGTGAAATTAATGACGATGTTATTGATTTGTGCACTAATAATATGAGTCGGGTCTGAGTTGATAAGATGTACGATTTACATTGCACGGCAGGTTTTTATAGCTGCAAGTGTGTAATTATGATACGTGATATGTGTATAATACAGTGCGAGGAACTACTATATATGAGATAAAAACCGAATACGCGAAACCATAGCTGATCCTACATATATATATATATATATATATTAATTACAAGTTTCTAGTTAATAATTAGTATATAATCATTTAATGCAGGTCCTATAGAAGTTTAGTTCTTTTGTTGCATTTTTCTATCTATATTGTTGTGCACTTCAAAGGTGAGTTCTTTGCCCCTTTTTAAACCTTTTTCAGGGAGAAAACATACAAACATTTTTACTGCGACTTCGGGCAAAACTTTATGCATTCGGGCGGGGACAACTAAGGCTACATTTTATACCTTTGGGAAGAACCTTCGGGCAACTATTTTTGATAAACGAATTTCTGTTGTCTAATGGCTTATTTTACTAAGCATAAACGTACCAAACAATAAAGTCCTTTCCTTTAACTATTGTCTAACCCCATCGTGCTGGATGGATTCCAGGTGGTGCAAATTGTCCTTTAACTATTGGTCATCTGTTGTGATGGCGACAAGGCAAAAACTATCGTAACGTTCAGTTTAATCTCGACGTGCTAATGTAGTAAGCGAGGTGGTCTAGCTAACTAGAAATAGTAAATGAAATTTATCAGTTGAACTGTTTTAGTATTTTATATACTTTTTTACTTATCTCAATGAGCTCACCAACCATGTGTTGACAGTTTTCAGTATGTTTTCTCAGGTGGCTAGGAGTTTGTGCATGTAAGGCATATCATGCATGGGCCACATTCATTTGTTGAAACTTTAATAAACAAATGTTGGTCTTTTGAGAACAGTTATGGATTCTTGTGGTTGTTTGTTAAGGACAAGGGTTTTAAACGTTTGGTTGTTTAGAAGCTTCCACTGAAAACTTTGGAAAATTTCCAGTTGTTTACCTTGAACTTTTGGTTTATTATTAAATCTAAAATTTTGTTAAAACAATTGAGTCAGTGTTATTGTAGCTAATGGCTTGAGATCCTAGTATGTCACACGCCTAACGGATACCCCATTTGTGAATAATTGAGGGTGTGACAATTACCATTGATAGAAGACATTAACTTGAGGTTACTCCATATCCTACCTCAAAGTTGGACACATAATGTTACTACACTTAAGAAAATTGTTTCTTTGGATGCACAAGATCTTGATTATATGGTTACAAAGATTGAAACCCTAGCTATGGATGAACAATCAAGAAACTTGATGACCAAGAAAGAGATGGAACAATACATATTCAAAGCTGAGAAATCAGGTCAACAAGCTCACGCATTTGTATCTGCTGAAACTGATAATGTTGAATATGATCACTTTAAAGGAGATTTTTCATTGCAAGTTCAACTGAAAATGTTATACTTAGTGATTTTAATAAAGAGTCAAAAGTAGAAACTTCAAAAGTTAAGACTGTGAGTATTTAAAAGGCTCAAGATGTTCTGAACAATCTGTTGAAATCAGAAGAACATAAATTTGCTTATACTGCTCTTACTACCAGTTTCCAAGCATATTTAAGAAATCAACTGACTCCTATGGAACTGATGCTGCAAACTTAAATGCATGAATCCAGATGAAGAAGAAGAAACGGACATTCAATGGAACATGGTCATGATGGCTTATAGAACTCAAAGGAAAATGAGAACAAACATAAATTTCAACAAGCCAAGTTTGGGGAAGAAGATTGGATTTGATAAATCCAAGGTTAGGTGCTTCAACTGCAATATGTATGGACATTTTTCAAGAGAAGATCCAGCTCCGCTGAAATAGAAAATGAATTTGCTCTAATGGCTCAGACTGCATATGAAGTTAAAACACAAGAGTTTGGAGTTCATGAAAGCAAATATCCACCACTACCTGATGATATGAAAGATAATGTGTGTTCTAAAGCATGTTTAGATGAGGTGAAGCATTGTAAAACTTATTCACTCATTGTGAAATACAGATTTTCAGCATAGATTAAAAGTCATAAGAAAACCAATGAGGAACAAAAGGATTTTGAAAAAAACTAAAGCAAAAAACAAATTCTGAAAGCAGCCATACTAAGTGTCAAGTTGAAGGATCCACATTCAAGTTTAAATATGAAAAATTGATGACAACAAAAGATCAAATGGAAATATGGATTGGGTTGTTCACAAGTTGCATACAAAGTTACACTTCCTCCTGTGAACTATGAAAAATTACCCAAATCAATGACTAATCCATTACAAAATGATTTTTATCCACATGATTATTTAGCTGAAGCTCAAGCTAAAGTGAAATCTTTGGTCCAAAATTCAGATTCTTCTAATGATTCTGAACGTTCTAAAGTCAACAACGAAGTAAAAAATTGAACTAAATTCTGAAAAACTGAAAGATGGTCACCCTAAGAAAACAACTCAAAATGAACCAAAACCAAACTTTAAACCAAAAATGGTTTATCTTCAAAATGACAAATTCAAAGGTTTTGTGAAATCAGAGGGTGAACTAATCAATAGTGAATACTCAAACTTCTTTGTTGAGAATGTCAAAGAGTTGGCTGAATTGAGACAAGGTCAAATTCAAATGAACTAAAATGACCAAAAGGGTGAAGTGAGTGAAGGTTTTGGTTTTGACAATCCACATTTCAAGAGATATTTTAATCCAAAAGAAGCAAAGCAATCTCAAACTAAGTTCAAATCTATATCTGATCTGACAACATGTCATGATTCTGAAAAAAAATTTGCTCAATATGAACTTAAAAAGAAAATAAAAAAAAACAAGAAAAGAAAAAAAAATTAAATTCTAATGTTTCTATTTCTGATTCTAATCAAGGTGCTTCTGTTCTGAAAGCTCAAATGTGTTAAGTCAATTCACAACAAGTGTACAAACCAAAACAAGTTCTGAAACCTACATAAGATTCCAACTCACAACCGAATGTTGCTCAAAGTCCAAAATCTCAAGCATATGACAAAATTACATAAATTTGGTGTGAAAAATGCAAATATCAAATCATAACACCAAAGACTTTATTTTTCAATGTATTATCACATTTGTGATATGACTGATGACCGCGTGTAGGGTGGTATTCACCTTGTTATATGATGCGAACCTTGTGGTGTATGAAAATGATAGGTTCAATTGGATCGTTAATATCACTCAAATGATCAGAACAACACGCACAAAACAAACAGTTCAATCACAAACACAATCCATACTAATAATTCTCTTTGTATATTGATGATCAAAGCAATTCGTAGTACAAGGTGCAGGAGAAACAAAATCACACACAGTTAATTCTCTCTCTAAAAGTGTAAAAGTGATCTCGCCTCCCTCCTCACACACACACACTACATGCTTATATCAACCAATTACAAGTTTAAGGAATATAACAAAATAGACCCTAAACTATTTACAAACATATAAACAATAAACAAAATACAAAGTAAATCTTAACATGGAAATAACCCTAACAGTACTCCCCCTAAGATTTATCTTTGGATCTTCAGCAAAATCTTCAATCTTTTTCATCTTTGATCAGCATCAATCTTTTTCTACCATTCTTCCGGTTCATCTTTGACATTCAGCAACTCTCGTCCTTTATACTCTTCTTGTTCCTTTAAAGCTTCTTCAATACAGGACTTGAACTTTTCAGCAATCTTGGCTTGTCGAGGCTTGGATTCATTTGTCAGAATTGGTAGAGCATTCATACGTCTGAGTGAATCCAGATTCAAACCTGCAAAGTCAATATTAGCATAAAACTCAAATGGCATCTCCTGGCCTTTGACTTTCACCTCCAAGGTTCCTTTCCTCGATATCCTCATGTACTCTATCTCTGGTAAATCAACCCTCACGAGATTAGAGTTCAGCAAAGCTTTCCTTACTCGTATCTTTTCAGTTGCTGCTGCTATCACTTCAATCATCACTACAAACAACTTCCTATCAGCTTCAGCAAGTGCATCCCTACACTTTTCCATTCTGTAGCTTCTCAAAAAGTCTATATAGGACGGATGTAACAGCTTCAACTCAAAAATGCTAAAAAGAGTAATCATATCCTTGTCCCAATCCTCCAAATTTCGAACAAGCTTCAATTCAAAAGTTTCTTGATTATAAAACACTCTGAGTATGGGCTTTGTCATCTGACTTCCATCAATTACCTTCAATCCAGGATCCGTCACTTTGTCAAAGTATTCGTCCGAAAATTCTTCTAAATACATGTCTTCAGTCACAACCAATTTCTTTTTCTTCCTTTCTTTCTTAGCTTGCACATATGCAGTATCTTCCTGTTGGCCTCGAAAATCCAGAAACTTCGGTGATCTACCAATCCCGGCATCAAGAAGCATTACACACTTATCACCACGCTCAGCACGCGTGTGATTTATCAACCTTAATTTGTGTAACTCCTTTAAATCCTGAACTTCCAGTTTAAAGATGCTCGAATAGTAATGATATACGTCACAAAGACCATTCACTCTCTTAATCATAAACGCATCAAATACTTCGTCGTATTTCCATGCTATGATTTTTACTTTCTTGTTCTTCTCAGGCACAATCATAGAATCAAGTAACTCTGCAATTGACTGTCCTTTGCTCATCAGTGACCTAACCACATCACCTGGTGTTGCTGATTTATGCCAAGTTTCACGCACATCCATCGGTATGTTGTACGATTTAACCTCGCTTGGAAACATATCCATCAGTTCGTGCCTCTTTTTGTGAGCATCTTCAGGAAGCGCCATCACTGGAATTTCTCTTGGTCCAAGAATTTTGAATCTCTTTGTTAGCTCGAAGTATTGCGGATTGTTATAGTCCAAATAAAACATCCGGTTGTACAGTTTTTCCGTCTTCATAAAACTGACTACAATCTTCTTCAGTGATACAGACTTCAACCTCTGCAATGTCTTGTACGGATAGTTCCTTGAACATAACCAATCACGCATCTCTCTGCTTGTCATTTCTTCAGGATTTGGATGATAAAGCTCAGTTGGCGGCAAATCTTCTATGTTCAAACTTTCTTGCATTGGAGTCCATTCGCCCATCTCAGTAACAAACTCCTTTTTATCAGCTTCGGCTTTGTCTTGATGAATCATGCATTTCTCGTACTCTTCATTTATCTGACTCACCGTCAACCCATTCAGAAATACAGTATTATACTTCATCTTCTCGAGATATGCAAACCTTTGATCCAAATCATCAGGTATCTCTTCAGCAACATTTTGTTCTGGCTCAGCTTCATTTTCAGACTCAGTCCAATCTATGTCATCTAAATCATCCAACGCTTCAATCATAGGTGCATCGTCAGTTTGAACCGGCTCAAACTGACTTGCAACTTCAGCTTCTGTTTCAGGCACACTTTCAACTTCAACAGCTTCAGGTTGAATCGGCTCAACCTGAACTGTTTCCTCAGAGCCAACTTCTTTCTCACTATCAGTCACTGCAAATACCTCAGTTTCAGCTACAGAATCAGATTGAATCGGCTCAATCTGACCTGATTTAGCAATCTCAGCTTCATTCACATTCTCAGTCTCAATTACAGCTACAGATTGAATCGGCTCAATCTGTACTATTTCATCAATTTTCGCCCTTTTTGAACTTTCTTCATCACCAAAGATCTCAGGTATCGCATCTATCTTCCTTTTTCCCTCAGCTTTGTCCATATTGACAGTTTCAGCAGCAGCTTCATCGGGAATGATGATTGGTGATTCTACCAAAATACCAGCATTCGAAGTACCTCGAGCTCTAGTCAAATAAACTTTAGGCACATGCGTTTCAGTCACTTCCATTACTTCATCAGAAAAATCTTTGTCTGATGATGAGCCAGCCTTCTTCGGTTTCATTTCCTCCAACTCTTTTTCTAGCATTTCTTTCTCTGCGTCCAAAGTATTGCATTCAGCTTGCAATTCTTTGTAATCATATTTCAGATTTTCATGCTCCTCTTTCAGTTCTTCATAATCCTTCTTCAACTTCACATGTTCATCAACAAGTTTGACAAGATCCTGATCCAATTTCTTGAAGATTTTCAAATTCTGATTATGTATATCCCAATACTCATCAAGTCTTTTCCTTTTTCTTTCATTCGAAGCCTTCATTAGTTCATTTGCTTCTAACAACTTTTGTACCATTTCCTCTAACTCTCCAATCCGTTTCTCTTTTTCATTCTCATCATCCTTTGACACAACGTTTGGTGAAGACTCCAAACCTTGTTCAACGTTTTCAGCAATTTGTGGTGATGTGGTGGGAATATCAACAGTAATAGGATCAGTAGCGCCAGCATCAGCTTCCTCAACTATCTGTGCCATAGTTTCAGCTTCGGCCACTACCTCCTGAGCAATCTGAAGTACATTAATCTCTTCAGGCTCAACAATCACAGTCTCATTAACAGGCTTTGACCTCTTTCTTCGAACATACTTAACAGCAATGTCTTTTGGAACTTCAACAACAAGTTCTTCAACCCCAGAAGCAACCTCAGCAGGCTCTTCTATCTCAACAGTCTCAGTTTCCTCTATCTCAGTATCCATTGGTTCAACCTCTTCTGAATTAGATTCAGATTCAGCATCATCACCACCATCATTATGTCCATCATCACTATCGCTATCCTCATTATTATCACCATCATCATTACCATCATCTTCTTCATCTTCCGGATGACGAGCAAAGTACTCGTCATCATCCAACAGATTGTCAGGCACCTCATCCACTAGGTCCTGTGGATCAACAATCTCACCATGAGATATATGATAATATACACCTTCTACATCTTCTTCATTGTTGACTATATCTCTCATATAGTCAAACAACTCAACATTAGGCACATTCCCGATACTCATCTTTCTGTAAGATAGATCGTTCATGTCCTCTGTGTATAATATTCCTCCAGAATATCCTTCATTTCTGATGACAGGATAGGCAATGTTGATCATAAGTTGTAAGAATCTCGGGTACATGAGAAACTTAAACCTTTTGCCCTTCACCAAATTGAACACAAACCCATTCATTATCCATCTTGACATGTTGAATGGTTTGTTTTCTGCAATAGCAACTATCGGGGATGCAATGTCAGATGGGAAATTGTCGAATCCTGCACTGCTTCTTGACATACATTGTTGCACAACATAACACAACAATTTGTACTTCTTTCCCAACTTAGCCCGATAAAATTGTGATTTTGGAAATATAGGTGGATGTCCCATATTAACAAAACACGATTTACATTCCTCCATGGTCAACTCATCCATCATACCAACTTCATCTTCATCAATCCTTAGGGCCTGTCTAATAACCTCTTCTGAAACAGTCAACACCCTTTCTCCAGTTATGTTGCCTCGAACAACAGTAACTCCATTCTCATCTCGAACAACCTCTGCTGTCCTCCAAAAACTCTTAATCAGCCTTGCATATATGACCGGTTTGGCACACATAGCATACACATATTTGGTTCTCTTGAGAAACTTGATCATATCCCTATAACCATCTGTCTCAGGAAGTGATTCATCCAAACATGCTACCAAATTGTGCTTAGGCTCGAACTTAAGATTCTCCATCTGTTAAAAACACAAACAATCACAAAAACAAGACAAGTGTGTTACATTCTTCATTAAAACATATCAAAATATCATAAGTGTTTGAATAAAAGTTAGAAAACAAAAACATTCATATGATCATTTTAACCCTAAATTGATCTAACAAAATGATTTTCATCACTTTGATTAACACAACTTTGAATTTCAATGATTTATACAACATTCTTCATTTTAACAGTTAATCACTTAGGCAAAATTTTGACATTTGTATGATGAAGTTGTTTAACATGTTTTAGTTCAGATTTATCATGCATTTGTCACTTTTAAAACAGATATTTCATCCTTTTGATGTTTAACTTTTAAAAGATTCAAAGTTCATTAATGGCGATTTTAACAGTTATGACCATTTCACTTGATTCAGTTGATTTTAAGGTGTTTTGGTGCAAATGAGTGATTGAATGTTGATGATCGACAGATTTTGTACATAGAATAACATTCGATTTAGGTTTTAACACACAAAATCAAAGTGTCGATTTAATGTCCAAAACACTGTTCATCATCGTTTTTCCTTTTAACAGTTGATTTGCAGGTCTGTTTAGGTCAAAAACACTTAATCACTACCTTATTCAATCGATCAACCTTGTTACAGAACAGAACGATTGAATATGATAACAATGGCGATTCAAGTACAGAGAGTTTTTGTGAAAGTGAAAGTGTGAAATGATAAGTGTTTGTGAAGAGACGGGTTTTTTGTATCGACAAAAATTTTAGGTCAAAATTTAAGTGCCGGGTCAACAAAAAGGACGGGTCAACATAAAAGGCCCAATAAGCTTTGCCGGGTCAAACACTGTTGATCCGTGTCATACACTGTAGTGACGGGTCAAGAATATGAAACAAGTCACAAACAGATGTAAAAACACTTGACGGGTCAAGCACTGTAGAGATGGGTAAGTCACTGTAGTGACGGGTAAAGGTTAGGAACAACTACACCTGATGGGTTTTTATTCATCACCCGGCAGAATAGTTATCTTCAACATCACCCGACAATATTTCTTCATCACCCGGCAACACAGTTGTTTTCCTCCTTCATCCGGCTTGCTTTCTTGATTACACGACAACCTTCTTCACACGGCAACCTTCTTCACACGGCAACCTTCTTCACTACCCGGCAACACAGTGTCATACCTTTACACGGCAAGAAGATTTCTCTTTTACCCGGCTGTATAGTAAAAACTTGTCACCCGGCAAGATATCTATGACCTTCACCCGGCTGTATTTGACATGATCATTGCCCGGCTGTATAGTGGTCATAATATCTTCACCTTTTCCTCAATCACCCGGCATGTATCAAACTTACACTATTACCCGGCTAAACAGTTCTTTACCCGGCAGAATAGTTGCATCTGATATCTTTGCCCGGCTACAACACTTTGCGATTTTTCTTTACTTTTCTCGTCTGTTGACTTTTTCAACGTCATTTATTGCACCTGCAACATTCTCCGACCTATTAATTAGACAAGATATCCTTAAAAAGAATGTTTGTCATATTATTTTATCAAACAACATTAAACATTGCAACAAATTAATTTTCAATTAAAATTCATTTTTCTTTTCTTTTTCCAAAATGTTTTTGCACAACCAATTTTTCTATATCTCGAAGCAATTTCTTAAAAACAAATTACAAGACCTTGGGTTTGTTTTTCACACATCCAATACTTTTGCTTTTCATACCACATAATCTTGTTCATTCAAACCACACTTATTCCCAATATTTTTGGATTTTTTTGTAAATATTTTTTTTTTTCATTTATTCTCCCCCTAAACTTGAAATTTCTATGAATTTTTAAGTTTAACAAGGATGTCGATGTGTCAATAATGATTCCATATGCCTGCACACACAAAGCACACACATTAAAATAAAGACATATGCAATGCAATGAATCAAAATATCGCAGTGAGATCATACCACACATTATCCGAACATGTTTTGCTAGTTTTGAATAGACATTTGACTTATGCTTGATTGAGTGATGATATGAAAACATACCAATTAGCTCGAGTTGACACACTTACTTTTTCAGTATCATGATGATATTTAAGGTTTGATTAGAATGACTTATGTGACCCACATGTATACATATGTCAACATATTTCCTTATCAATCACTACCTGAATGCATATTGGACACAACCTGGTCACTTACAGTCATACACAGTGTGGAATCTGGGTTCTATTCGGATTTGGTCCACTTTGGGACTTCTTTTTAATTCCATCTTTGGGAATTTTTCTTTCCTATTGTTCCCCTTGGGAATCTTCTGAATTCCTTTTTGGAATTTTGTTTTGGTGTTGGTCCACATTTGGGACTCTTTTTGTTCCATTTTGGAATCTTTTGCTGCACCTTGAAGCTCAAAAGAGACTTCGTGTGAGACTTCAGGTCTGTGGGTACCACAACAAAGAAGCTCACGATGCGGTTCATCACACTGAGTAGACTACATCGTTACCCGATCATGCACAACTATCATCACAAGTAATGCATCAAAAGAGATATATCTAGACATGTACAACAATAGAACTTAACACAAAGATCATTAAGTTTATGTTTGTCAACAATCAACTTACTTTTTCAGTCTAATTGCCTGAGCTGTCTAGCACATCAATTAACATTCATCAGTCTTTATTTAAAAATGATGTAACAAATAATGTCTAGTGTAACTATCATCTCTCACTATTTGCAATATAGATTCTTATGACATGATATTTTCTTTTCTTTTTGCTTTTATATTTTGTTTTTGTTTTTGCTTTTCTATTTTCTTTTTCACGCAAGCACACACAATTCAAAACATAAACTAAAAGACAATGGAATCAAAATATAACATCAACTTATTATGTTTTTGGCTTTTATATTTTTCAGATTTTTGTTTAGTTTTTGAAAAGTAGAATCAATCATGATTGATTAATCCTATGGATTGAATTAAGAATTCAAACCGGCCTGACAAAAAAGATTTTGTGAAAAGATCTGCCAGTTGTTTGTCGGTATGAACCTTAATCAAAATTATTAAACCCTTTTCAGAGTTGTCTCTTAGAAATTGATATCTAATTTCGATGTGTTTAGTTTTAGAATGTTGAACAGGATTAGCAGTAATAAACATAGCAGCAGTATTGTCTATGTAAATGGGAGTTTTTAGAAAATTAAACCCGTAATCCAGCAACTGATTTTGTAACCATAAAACCTGAGAACATCCTGCAGATGCAGCGATATACTCTGCTTCGGCTGTAGATACAGAAACATTGGTCTGCTTCTTGCATAGCCAAGAGACAAGCCTAGGACCCAGAAATTGACAGCCACCAGTAGTCGATTTCCTGTCAAGAGCACAACCACCAAAATCACTGTCAGAATAGCTATATAGTTCAAAATTTCCTTCGTAAGGATACCATAATCCAAGATTTGGTTTCCCTTTGAGATATCTGAATATACGCTTCACAGCAACAAGATGCGACTCTTTCGGATCTGACTGGTATCTGGCGCATACACACACAGCATACATGATGTCTGGTCTTGATGCAGTAAGATACATCAGAGAACCGATCATTGATCTGTATAGTGTTTGATCAACTGCTTTGCCCTTTGGATCTGGTTGAATCTTGCAATTTACATCAGATGGAGTTCGAATTGTTTGACAATCTTGCATCTTGAATTTCTTCAACAACTTCTCAACAAATTTAGATTGATTGATGAAAATTCCGTCAGCTGATTGTTTCACTTGTAATCCAAGAAAGAAATTAATCTCCCCCATTGAACTCATCTGGAATCTAGACTTCATGATTTCTTCAAATTCTTTGCACATAGACGCACTGGTTGAACCGAAGATAATATCGTCTACATATACTTGAACGCACAACAAGTCGTCATTCTCCCTCTTCATAAACAAAGTTGGATCAATCTGACCTCTTGTAAATCCATGTTCTAGTAAATGCTTCGATAATGTCTCATACCAGATTCTTGGAGCTTGATGTAGACCATAAAGCGCTTTACTCAACTTGTATACACGATGAGGATAGTCAGGATCTTCAAAACCCGGAGGTTGTCTGACATAAACGTCATCTGTAATCGGTCCATACAAGAAAGCACCTTTAACGTCCATTTGGAATACTTTAAACTTCATGAAGGAAGCATATGCAAGAAAAACGTGTATGGCTTCAAGTCTTGCGACCGGAGCAAACACCTCTTCGTAATCAATGCCTTCTTCCTGAGTGTATCCCTGTGCAATGAGTCTGGCTTTGTTTCTCACTACAATGCCACGTTCGTCTGGCTTGTTTTTGTACAACCATCTTGTACCAATTGCGTTTTCTCCTTCAGGTAAGTCCACAAGTTTCCAAACTTCCTGTTTGCGAAACTGAAGTAATTCCTCTTGCATAGCTTCAATCCAACTGTTATCTTTCAACGCCTCTGAAATATTCTTTGGCACCACTTGAGATAGAAAACACGAATAAAGGCAGACATTTGCTTGCTCAGTCTGACTTCTTGTAGTTCTCTGATTCAACGGCCCAATAATCTGAGAAACATGATGTTTCTTGTGAATTCGATGAATTGTTATGTCACCTCCTTGCACTTGACTCTCCAGATTAGAAGTATTCAGATTTGGTAGATCTTGTAGAATGGATGAAGTATGTGGAGTGAAATTAGGGACTTGATCCGGTGCATTGATGAAGTAATCAAAAGATTCTGGAACAGCTTCAACATCCGGATCGGATGATGGTTGATTCTGAACAGATCCACCATCATTAGGAGAAATCACATCTTCTTCATGATTGTTCGATTCTTGATCTTCATGAGAACCAGAAGGACCCGGAGCTTGACTGGATTTGACATGATCAGGATTGTGAAAAGACATAAATGGATATTCAGAGTTGAGATTTCCATCTTCGTCATTATCAGAATCGTCACTAAAGCATCCTAAGTCGCCTGATTCCTTCCTTGCGTTTCCTGAAAAATCAAATAAGTTAGAATTGAAGGATTTCGATAATGAATCTAAATCAAATAACCATTCGGAACCATGAGCCACTAAGGGAAACGAATTTTCTAAGAACTTGACGTTAATAGTTTCAATAACAGTATTTGTTTTGCTGTTAAAAACCCGATAAGCTTTAGAAACAGACGAATAACCTAAGAAAAATCCATCGTCAGATTTTGACTCAAACTTCCCGAGATGATCATTCAAATTTAAAATCGATACCGGACAACCAAATGCTTTTAAGTAAGAAATATTTGGTTTCCTTCCAAACAACAACTCATAAGAAGTTTTCTGTTTATCTTGAACTAATAATGTTCTATTTTGTACAAAACACGCAGTAGCAATAGCTTCGTCCCAAAAAGTGATAGGGATTTTGGCATCTGCGAGCATAGATCTTGCTGCTTCAATTAGTGTCCGGTTTTTCCGTTCCGCAACCCCGTTTTGTTGAGGTGTTCTTGGCGCACTAAATTGTCTAGCAATCCCCTTTTCTGCACAAAATAAATCAACATTAGTATTCTTAAATTCAGTTCCATTATCACTTCTTAAAATTTTAACTTTGCATTCCAATTGATTTTCAACTTTGATGATAAATTCTTTTAATAATTCAGCTGTTTCAGATTTTGCATGCAAAAAATAAACCCAAGAAAATCTAGTGAAATCGTCAATAATGACAAAACAGTAAGACTTCTTTCCGATGCTTTGCACATTTGTTGGTCCAAAAAGATCCATATGTAGCATCTGCAAGGGTTTTGAAATGGAGTTTTCTTGCTTGGACTTAAAAGACATCCTATGCTGTTTTCCCTTCAAACACGCTGGACAAAGATCAGTTGTGGAGAATTTCTTCGATGGGATTCCCACAGCGTGATTTCCAGATACCAAACGGTTCATGTTTCTGAAGTTGGAATGTCCCAGCCGTCTATGCCAGAGCTGACTCTCATCATTTGAAGCATGGGCAATGAGACAGGTTGTTTCGGTTTCAGCATCAATCTGTGACATATCCAATTTGTATACATCACGATCTCTTGGAGCTTTCACCACTACCCACTCATTGTCAATCTTGAAACCTGGTTTAAGAATATAGCAGAAAGAATCATCAAAAAGCGTTGAATAAGATTTATCACAGATTTGCGAGACACTTAGTAAGTTAAAGTTCAACTGTGCACAGTAGTTGACTTTATCAAAACTAATGACTCCATTCGAAACAGTTCCTTCTCCTGTGATTTTACCACCAGCATCACCTCCAAACGCCACATGAGTACCATTTTTCAGCTTGAAATCCTGAAGCAAGGCATGGTTGCCTGTCATATGCCGGCTACACCCACTATCAACGAACCATGAGTTGATAGGTCTTCTTGGGCGTACCTGCAATTCAACAATCACTTAGTTAGTTTGGTCAACCCAGGCCCACACGGTCTTGGGTTTTCCGAATCTATCTACAATAGTAACTTGTTGATATTGGATATTTTGAAAATTTGTTTCATTCATGAGATTTTGATGCTGATAACTATTGTTTCGCCCATTGGCGTTCATTGACTGCTTTCTTCTTAAAGCACTAAACCTTTCCTCTAGCTTAGGATCAAGGTTATTTTCAAACTTTTGATTTCTTACCATTAAAGCTCTTGGTTTAAAATTATTAACCTGCACATTTCTTGAAACGTTAGAAACAGAATTATTTCGATTGAAATTTCTCAAAACCGGAGAATGACTTTGACTCATATTTTGAAAACCAAATGATTGATTTCTTTGAAAATTTGAAAACGGAGTCATTTCTCTTGTTGAGTTTGATCGAAAGAAACAATCCTTTGTGTCATGATTTCTTCTCTCACAAATATCACAAAATTTGTTAAAATAACATTCTTCTGAAGAATGATTTCTTTTGTTACAGAAACTGCAGTACCTGTTAAAGAAACATTCAGCAGTTGCATGATTATATCTATCACAAATTTCACAATGTTTCTTGCTAATCCTAAAGAGCCGATTGTTAACTTTTGATGTTGAATCAAAACGTGATCCATTATCTTGGTTATTCGGTTTTAGATTAACATTCTTTTGTGGAGTCTTTGTTTGTGACGTTGATTGCATGGGACTTTGGTTCGATTTTAAACTGTTCTGTTTGGTCACCTTTTTGTTTTCAATTCTCTTATCATTGACAGCGGAAGACTTAGGACCTGAACCTGTTTTCAGACCAGAGTTAGATTTGATTTGAGCATTGATTTGGTTACCATAAGAACCGTTCATGTCGAAAGTACCTGCAGACACAAATTTGATTGTCTTACCTTTTGACACTTTCTTGACAGGTTTAACTTTGTCGGTTTTAACACTTTGAACTTTGGTGTTATCATTTGATTTTAAGACACTTTTGCCTTTTGATTCTTTTGTTTCAGATTGATTTGACATCGTTTTCGCCTTCTGCTTCTTTGCAGTTGAAACTTCAGCTTTCTTCACTTCTTGCTTCTTGAGCAGTTGAGCAGCAACTTTTGCCTTTTCTTCATTCTTCTTCCATTTGATGTAATCGGGATCATTGTATCCTGAAAATTCACCTTCTTCCTTCACCGTTTCTGGTTTCGGATTCAGTTCCGGATACTCAACAAGTTGAATAAGAACAGGCTCCGGCTTGTTGTTAGATTTGTTGCTTGCTTCATCATCTGCTTCAGTTGTCATTCCATCTTCTTCTCTCAAACTTTCAATCAACACCTCAGATCCTTCGGACTCGGATTTACTTCTTTGAATTTCTTTGAATTTACGTTCATTTTCAGGTGAATGATCAAATTCATTAAAGTTTTCCGGTAAGGTTTGAGTGATTGAATTTGGCATTGGTTCATGAGTAAAACCCAACCCGGTTTTGTTTTTGTTACCTCTTTCATTAATGAGTTGTTCAACCATTGTTTTACAACTTTTAACTTTCTTTAATTCAACTTGTGTGACAGCATGTTCAACTTTTTCTTGTTCAAAGTTCTTTGTCATTTCTTCAAGTTGTTTGGTAACAAGTTCCAATTCTTTCAAAGTTTTGTTCAATGATTCAGTTAGTGACAAAATCTTCTCATCAGAAATTTTATGATCAAGTTTAAGTTGTTCATGAAGTTTTTCATGTTTACTTAATTTATCACCAATTTTAAATGAATGAGTTCGATAATGTTCTACCTGTTGAATGCATTGTTCAGAACATAACCTTTCTTTCACATCTAGGGGCAATGGAACATAGTTAGGGGGTAAGTCATTAACCTTTGGTTGTTCGGTAGCAGATGAAGACTCACTGGATGTAGCCATTAACGCAATTTCAGCTTCGGTTTCTTCAGTAGGATCAGACTTTGCACTCCAGTCATAATCTTCAGAATCTTCACTTTCATTATCAACCATCTTTCCATCCCCTTCTTCAGACCAGTCTTCTTCAATTTCACATACCAGAGCCAGACTAGATGTAAGATCAGACGTAAACTGTTCTGCATATGCGCTCCAATCATAACCATCTTTTACGCTGACTACCAGTGCCTTTGTTTGGTCTTCTGGCTTCTTTCCTTCGTCTTTCAGTTCCGGCATGGGAAGACTTTGGTATGGTTTCTGAACAAAACGTTGATTTCTGCCTGGATAACTCGAAGACTGTTGAAAACTTTGACCTTGACCTTGATTGCTTGAACTAGCTTGATCATTGAAATTCTTTGGAGCTTTGCATTCTCTTGAGAAATGACCATACTGGTTGCAGTTAAAACATCTGGCCTTTGATTTGTCAAATCCAACTGTCTTGTTAGCATGAGGTTTGTAACTTCGGTTAACATATGCATGCTTTTGTGTTCGATATGCAACCATAACCATTTGCCAATTAAGATCCATTTCTTCAACATCAACTGGATCCATCTCAAATAAGTCTTGAAGGACCACGTCCATTTGACTTAAATGACTTCCTTGGTACGCTTGAAAACTTGCCATAAAAGCAGTAAAGGCAGTTTTAGTTTCGTCATCTTGAAGCAGAATATTCATTACGTCTTTCACCTTAGCTTGAACATTTGAACTCTGATTTTCTGATTGACTTTGAACTTGGGCTCTTGGTGGAGATTGAGGTTGAGAATAAGTTGGTGAATTTGGAAAGTATGCTGAATCAGTAAAGAAACTTGCACCAACAAATAAGTCACCCTCATCTTCAAATTTCGTTGCATCTTGTGCAAGAAAAGCATTCTCCACAGTATTGGCATGATTTACCACATACTTATACTGAGTTTGTGAGCTTGATCTATCAGTATTTCTTGATCCTTCATCAATCTCAACTTCTTCTATCTTTCCAATAAGCAAATCAAGTTCCATTGGAAATTTCTCAGTATGTTTCAACAGAGTAACAGTTTGCTTCCATGTTGATGGTAAAGCACTTAACAAACGATCATTCAAGTCTTGAAGTTCAGTCTTCACTCCGAGGTTTGACATCTCAGTAGTTAGGTGAACAAACCTGTTCATCATCTGGTGCACTGTTTCTCCATTAATGTGTTCAAATAATTCCAGTTGTCTTTTCAATTTCGACTTCTTCAAACTCCTCAATTGTTCTCCTCCTTCACATATCGACTTCAAAGCTTTGAAACATGTATAACCAGTCTGATATGCATCCAATCTAGACAAAACTTGAAGTGGCAACCCCTTGCACATCAAAGAATATGCTTTGCTATCATTCTTTACTTTCCTCAGATCTTCTGCTGACAAATTATCCTCTGGATAAGGTGTAGTAGAATCTTTAGTATAGGTACTTGCACTATCTGGTGCTGTCTGAGTTGGAATGTGAGGACCCTTTTCAATGGACTTCCACAAGTCATTGTCAATAGAACACAAGTGATGTCTCAACCTGATGGTCCAATTCTTGAAATCTGTACGATTCAAAAGTCTAGGCACACGGTTATCAGAATCATCATTAGGAGCCATTTTTTTCTGGTCTTGATGCAGTAAGATACATCAGAGAACCGATCATTGATCTGTATAGTGTTTGATCAACTGCTTTGCCCTTTGGATCTGGTTGAATCTTGCAATTTACATCAGATGGAGTTCGAATTGTTTGACAATCTTGCATCTTGAATTTCTTCAACAACTTCTCAACAAATTTAGATTGATTGATGAAAATTCCGTCAGCTGATTGTTTCACTTGTAATCCAAGAAAGAAATTAATCTATCCCATTGAACTCATCTGGAATCTAGACTTCATGATTTCTTCAAATTCTTTGCACATAGACGCACTGGTTGACCCGAAGATAATATCGTCCACATAAACTTGAACACACAACAAATCGTCATTCTCCCTCTTCATAAACAAAGTTGGATCAATCTGACCTCTTGTAAATCCATGTTCTAGTAAATGCTTCGATAATGTCTCATACCAGATTCTTGGAGCTTGATGTAGACCATAAAGCGCTTTACTCAACTTGTATACACGATGAGGATAGTCAGGATCTTCAAAACCCGGAGGTTGTCTGACATAAACGTCATCTGTAATTGGTCCATACAAGAAAGCACCTTTAACGTCCATTTGGAATACTTTAAACTTCATGAAGGAAGCATATGCAAGAAAAACGCGTATGGCTTCAAGTCTTGCGACCGGAGCAAACACCTCTTCGTAATCAATGCCATCGTTAATATCACTCAAATGATCAGAACAACACGCACAAAACAAACAGTTCAATCACAAACACAATCCATACTAATAATTCTCTTTGTATATTGATGATCAAAGCAATTCGTAGTACAAGGTGCAGGAGAAACAAAATCACACACAGTTAATTCTCTCTCTAAAAGTGTAAAAGTGATCTCGCCTCCCTCCTCACACACACACACTACATGCTTATATCAACCAATTACAAGTTTAAGGAATATAACAAAATAGACCCTAAACTATTTACAAACATATAAACAATAAACAAAATACAAAGTAAATCTTAACAAGGAAATAACCCTAACAGAAAATAATGTAAGGATCGGAAAATCAGGTTTAAAATATATAAAGTGGAAAAACCCAACAAGTTCACATAATCAGCAAGTGTACCGGTCATATGTAGCAAGTTAAGTAAGTCCGGATATCGTACCCAAAGATCTGAGTTTGGCGTCCTTTAATACTGAATCTCTATCGAGTTCTAACCGATGTAAAAGACTTTGATTTTTAATTATAAATACTAGATTAAACAAGAAAAGATAATTTACATAAAAATATCCTAAAAATAAGACTTAGACTAAGGAAAATTATCTATAATAATCTAAGGGTAAAAACATAACTAAATGGAAACTAAAGGCGGGAATAAGCTAAAAGAGAACTATGGGTGAAATGATGACTACTTAGGCGAGAATCCTGATGATAATCTGACGACTCTAGGCTTTCTGTATATGTCGGCACCGGATCTGAGAATATATCTACTCAAAACAATCTAACACATCAGTACCTACTACTAAGGTCTCGTGGGTGCTAGAAAGTCATAAAGTAAATATATGAAGCTCACGGTGTGAGGAATGTCTATAAATCACTCCCGGATGACTAAGGGATCCTAAACCGGCTCGCCTCTCGGATTACAAGTCCATTTATCCTAGAAACTGACTCAATCAGTAAACTAAAATAATGGGATCAATTGGTTTATGATAAATCAAGAGTAGATAACACAAGTTGCTAGTTTTTATTAAGCAAAACCTACTCCCGTAGTATTTTAACCCAAACCAACTAACAAAAGGATGAAATCTACAAATTCTCACCTTCCGGCAACGAATCCGGCTAGCACATTGGTTCAAATCCACAAATCAATCTTAACTTATGAGTATCCATTCCTAGATCTACTCAAATGACGATTAAATATAGTAGACTAACCGCCAAAAATGTGAAATCTAGTATCAAGTTATCAAATCAAGATAATTTTATCCACCATTAAGTCAAGATCTCAATATGAACCATAGAGACAATACACATATTGCATAAAAGATCATCATAAACCAATTTTCTCACATAGGACATCCATCCAACATGTCATAAGCAACTAAAAGTCATCATATCATCATTAATCATCCATAATGCCTAAATAGTCATACTAAATCTAGCCAATCTTCATCAAAAATACCAAATCCAACCCAAATATGTCTAGATCTAGCATCATGTCATCAAAAACTAGGAAAATCAAGTAAAAATGAACAAAGAAGAGTGGATCACACCCGAATTGGCCACCAATCTTCAAATCAAAGCTTGGATCTACTAGATCTTTCACTCCAATCTTCAAATGAACAACTTTTGGTCTTCAACTCATCAATAATCTTCAAAATCTTCAAAGAAAATATTCAAATCTTCAAGATCAAAGACCAAAACACCAATAAAAGCTTGAATCCACACCAAATTGCACTTATGATCACCCCAAATACCCCTTGCTCTGTTCTCAGCCGTTTTTGGTGTTTTAGGGGAGAGGTGATGCCCTAAAATCCATCAAGAGATGAATTTTTGTGAAAAAGTGGGTTTTTTCACATCAGATGGGCCCGGAGAACCGTTGGGCTTTTCTGGTGGGCGGTTTTTTTTGCATTGTGTTCAGCACCCAGCGCCCAGATAACCATTGGGCGTTCCTAGGGGGTTCCAGCGGTTCTCCGGGTTGGTCACGGGGCTCGTTTTCGTCCCGTTTCGCTCCGAAACCGCTTCTTTCATTATTATTACCTAAAAATAAAAGATAAAGATAATAAGTAACTAAAAAATAAAATATATTTACATAATATGAGGATAAAGACGTGAAATACGTCAATAAAACCATGTGTTTTAACAACACATCAGATATCCCCACACTTAACATTTTGCTTGTCCCTAAGCAAAACAAATATATACAAACACATCCAACACAATTCCCAGACAAATATGCATCCATCGAGTAAATCAAGTCTGAACCGCGGGATCCCTAACTTAATTATTTTGTTTATTATAACGATCAAAGATTTATAACCCAACTAGCATGGTGAAGCAATTTTAAAACCAAAGTCTACCCAATCAAGCTTTGTTCACCTTCAAGTATCAATCTATACATACTTGCACCCCTCACTATCACTCAACCACTCGGGCTAAATATGAAATTTGGGAGTGAACTCTCAATGCCTATTAAAGTAGTGCAATATAAACATAAGCTTGTATGCCAATCATATATCCACCTATTGACAAGAAATTAACAAGAATCAAGAGGTCTTTATTCGGGTTGTAACGTGGCTAGGGCTAGGGGTAGGATAAACAAAGGAAAAAACAAACGAAAAGTGCTAAAAACCCGGCTATGTCAATATCTAAGCAATCAAAACAACTAACTTGTAACCAAAAACCAAAACTTGGATCCCAAACCTAATATACTATCACCTTAGGGTCAATTTTCTTACCCTTTTTCTTCTTTTCTCAACATTTTTTTTTCATTTCTTTTCCTTTTTTTTTTCTTTTTTTTTCGTATAAACATTTATTCATACTTTCTGACTATATACAAACTTCTAAAAACTTCTCGAAATTTCAAACTACTTAATACAATAAAAAGCTTTGTTTAAACACTAACTTAGCCGGATTTTCAAACACTTGGGCCAAAGCAAAAATGGTTAAAATATATACGAAAGGAAATGGCTAAATGGGTCAAAAAAATAAAAAGGCTTAGGCTCAGACGGGGTAACTAGGGGAAATATATAAAATGGGCAAATATAAACAAGTCGGAATAGGTGAATCCTAAATGCCTCAATCATATTCTTGTTTTAATTTCAAGTCTAAGTTCTCAAAATGCATCAAAGCATACAAGTTCTATAATTACAACTACAATAATGGTCAAACTCTGAGAAAAAGAATAATGAGCATATATATAATCAAGTAAAGCTCAATAATCAGGCTCAAATCCTCACAAGACAAGGGGTATGGGATAATGATGCAAGCAATGTATAATTTTTAGCTGTCCGGTTCACTTCACTATCTAAGGCATCCAAAGATTTTATTTTTGTTCAAAAGGCTAGCTAGGTCTACTTTTCTCATTTTATTTAGTTATATTAAATATAAAAGTTAAGAACCCGCAAATTCAAACCAACTCACCTTTTGTCAACGATTTACATTGAATGAGACACATCTTTTGTGTAAAAGGTGACAAAAACGGGACAAGTCTTTTTAAAAAGAAATAACTTTTATTCTATTTTCGTATTTTTTTTAGATTTTTTAGATATTTTTTTAAATAAGAAAAAGTGAACCGAACCACTCCCGAATGGAGATTGAGTACGAGAGTGGTTTGATACAAAATAATAACCGAAAATCTAACTAAAACCCATCCCCACACTTGAAACACACATTGTCCCCAATGTGTGAAACAAATATACAAATGATTGAAATATAAAATCAAGATAAAAGGATAAGCGAAACTCCCCTGAAATGCAGCATGCGATGACAAGCAATAATCAACAATCTCTACTGCCATTGTGCATGCCATCCCCACCATGTAATCTCAATCAGGAGGTTTCTCCTTTATTCTCTTCCCACTTGTCTTACTCAACTTCTTCCTCATACTGTTTGTCGGGAAGAATTCAACGATAGGATCGAAATGAACTCTAATAGAAGTAACTGATTCGGCCCACCAATCCTTAAATTTACCTCTTCTTGTCCTCTCCTGTGGTGACTCTGATATGGGTGGCAATCCATCGTCTTCTTCCACATGCCAACTAAACACAATCTGAAGTGGTTGTTTTGGATTCTCAACCACTTCCTCCTTCTCTTCTACCTCACTACTCTCCATTTCTGGCTCCAGTAGTACTAATCTCTCTAACTCAGCAAGATCACCAAGAGGGTCAAACTCTCCTATAGCTGTAGCATGCTCAATATTTGCTAACTCATCACCAAACTCCGCCTCCCAACCAACCTCAACTCCAACACCCTCAAACTCATCAACAACTCCATCATCCGCATCCATAATATCAAACTCAAGTTAAACCGGAGGTGGAATATGTGGGATAACAAAAAACGCATTATCCATTATCGTCTCTGGTTTTGAAAAATCATCAAGCACATCAGTGCATAGACCAGTGTCACAAAAAGTACTCTCGGACTGATGGTTTGCAGTAATCTGGTCGATCAAAAGGCCCAGCTCTTCTGTTCTACACTACTACAAAACTGAGCTTTTGTTATCGTAATTTCGGGGTGGCAAAATGGTGGCAAATAGGTATTTGCCACCGATTTGTCACTGGAACTATGGTCGCATTAGCCTTCGTAGCAGTTGGTCAATTGTCACCGTTTTACCACCACATGTAATTTTGTTACTGAAATTAGTGACCGCATAGTGGTGGCAAAAACTACCACTGGTTTGCCACCACAAGTTTTGCCACCGTTTTGTCACCGCAAGTTTTGCCACAGTTTTGTCACCGCAAGTTTTGCCACTAGATTGCTACCGTAACTTTGCGACCGAGTTGCCACTGTCCGTAACCTGAAATAGCAACCATTTTGCCACCGTTTTTTATAAATATTTTTACATACTACTTTATATAGTTTTTATAAATCTTGCTGAATATATTTAACTAAGACTTAATTAAATATAAAATCGACCATATTTATATAAACACAAAACAATATATAATATTTTAACATACAAATTAATCCATATATCCAAAAATTTAGAATCTTAACTAGAAAAAAAAGTCAGTATTTAACTTGTGCAAGTTGATAAATCAAACATTTCCTCTTTGTCGATCTCTTCCTTCTTCTTTTCTGTTTTTTTTCTCTCTCCCTCTCTTAGCTTTTCCTTTTTCTTTTTCTGCCTTTTGCCTCTCGTTCTCTGACTTTTCCATTTCTTTCTCAGCCACCAAACCTTCAATTATTCCTTTTAGTTATTGTATCTATAAGAATTAAAAAAACCAATAATTTACATCAAGATCATTATTAATATGTATTTGAGCTCAACATCAAACCAAGATTGTTATTACTTACCTCTGAAGTCATTTTGCATACAAAAACTCATTGTGCTAATTGTTCAAAACACAAGCAACTCAACACCTATTGACTATGTAATTCTCAGCTAAACTAGCACCTATTACTACACAAGTCTCACCTATTTACTACATAAGTATCAACCAAGTTGTTAGAAAAGTCACATGCTTACAAAAAAACAACTAAACACAAGTAAAAGAGAAATAACTAATAATTGAGCTACTAAACAAGTCACTAGTTTGCCAATAGAATAGAGAATAGATGTACCTCAAGCGATTCACTCTCATATTCATACGAAGTACTGATACACTCTGTGGAAGGTATACCTGTCATCAAGGCTAAAGGGTCACTAACATTGTTTAATCCATACAATTTTTCTTTATTCATTCATCTGGGCGCTTGTATCCACACGTCATAATCACAAAGTGTGCCTACATCCCCGTACTTTTCCACAACATAGGCTTTATATTTTCCCTTAAATACACGAATAAAATATAATTTTAGTAGCAAAACATTTAATAAACTTAATTACATATATGCATTAACAATTACCTTCAGTATTGCCTCGACCAACACCGCGACCATTTTCATCCTTTGAAAAAGTGTGTGTTGTCCTATCTTGAACAAAAACAAAAAGAGTCAATATTAAGAACAATAATTACATAAATACATTGACAATTACCTTGATTAATGCCTCGACCGGTACCCCAACCTCTACCATCGGTTACGAAACTACACCCCATGATGTCTACAACATTAAAAATCTTCAACAAGTTCAAAAAAAAGTTACAAAATTTAAAAAACTTGATTACATAAATAAGTTAACAATTACATTCACCGTTGCATCGACTGACATCACGACCATTGTCATCCTTTGAAAAAGTGTGTGCCTTCATATCTTTATTGCCTCGACCAGTATGCCGACCTCGACCACCACTTGCAGAACTACGTCCCATGATGTCTACAACATAAAAAACAACCTAAATTTAGAAACATGATTACAACAAACTAATCATTTTACTAGCAACAAACTTAATATATGGAAGAACAATTACAACTTTCTAAAATTTACATTCACTAAACAAAGTTGTTACTCTGAATCTTCATCGTCATAATTAAGCATAATGTGAAAATCTCCATTATCTGAATCTTCGTCTACACAATCTTTAGTCAATTGACTGTTTATAAATATACCAAATTCGAGATCATGGTATATAGCAACTATGAATCAATCATTGTGAAACCTGCTTCATTTCTTGCTGTTCTAGCATAAAATGATGTTTGATTTCTTATAAATTCTCAAATATGTGTGCTTTAACAGTTAAAATATTGAAAAGAAAAAAGATGTCATGAATATACACATCTGATACATAAACATAAACATCTGATCTAGCTCAACATCAAGTAATGAAGTAATAGTTAGAATTTTATATATTAGACCATAATATCCCAACATACTATAATGAGATTCAGTTGATAGGTTCAATTGGATCGATATCGCCTCAATGATCAGAATGATTCGTACACAAACACAGTTCAATCAGCAACACAATTCATTACTTAATAATTCTCTTTGTATTGATGCTCAAAGCAAATATTGTAGTACAAAATGCAGGAGAATGTAATCACACACAGTTAATTCTCTCTCTAACGTGTAATGCGATCTAGAACCTCTCTCTAACATTCTCTTACTACATGCTTTATGCAACAATACATTAGGGAAAATAACAAAATTAACCCTAAACTATACAAAATGTATAAAACAAAGTACAAAGTAAATCTTAAACGGAAATAAGCCCTAACAGTACTCCCCCTAAGATTTAACTTTGGACTTCAAAAATCTTCAACAGTTTTCATCTTTTGCTTTTTCAGCTCCAATCTCTCACCAATCTTCAGTCTCTTCTTTAATATCCAGCAACTGCTTTCCTTTGTATTCTTCTTGTTCTTTTAATGCTTCCTCGATGCATGACTTGAACTTCTCAGCGATCTTTGCTTGTCTCGGCTTTGATTCATTTGTAAGGATGGCACAGGCATTCATGCGTTTCAGAGTATCAAGAGTCAAACCTGCAAAATCAATGTTAGCAAAAAATTCATATGGCATTTCTCGCCCTTTGACTTGCACTTCTAGTGTACCCTTCGCAGTCACACGCATAAATTCAATCTCTGGAATATCCACCTTCACAAGGTTAGCATTGAGTAATGCCTTCCTTACACGAATTTTCTCAGAAGCAGCTGCAATCACTTCGATCATTACCACAAACAGTTTCCGATCAGCTTCAGCAACTTTATCTTTGCACTTTTCCATTGTGTAATTTCGCAAATGATCGATGTACGATGGATGTAGCAATTTCAGCTCGAACGTGCTAAATAAGGTTATCATATCCTTATTCCAGTCATCCAAATTACGTACCAATTTCAGCTCATAAGTTTCCTGATTGTAGAAAAACTTCAGAATTGGTTTCGTTGCTTGTGTACCATCGATCACTTTCAACCCCGGATCTGTCACTTTATCAAAGTATTCATCCGAAAACTCTTCTAAATACATGTCTCGCACCACCAACTTCTTTGATTTCCTCATTTTCTTCGACTGAACATATGCACTATCTTCTTGTTGACCTTTAAACTCCAAGTACTTCGGCAAACGACTTATCCCAGCATCTAACAACATCGCACATTTATCACCACGCTCAGCATGCGTGTGATTAATCAATCTTAGTTTGTGCAACTCCTTCAAATCTTGCACTTCCAACTTGAAAATACTAGAGTAATAATGGTAAACATCGCATAAACCATTAACTCGTTTAATAAAAAATGCATCAAACACTTCGTCATATTTCCATGCTATGATTTTCACCTTCTTGGACTTTTCCGGTACGATCATTGAATCAAGCAGTTCAGCAACGGACTGTCCTTTACTCAGCAGAGATCTAACAACATCTCCTGCTGTGACAGATTTATGCCATGATTCACGTACATCCATTGGAATATTGTATGACTTTACCTCACTTGGAAACATGTCAATCAACTCCTTTCTCTTCTTGTGCGCATCTTCTGGTAAAGCCATCACCGTTATCTCCTTGGGTTCGAGTACTTTGTATCTCTTTGTCAGCTCATAGTATTGGGGGTTGTTGTAATCCAGGTAAAACATGCGGTTATACATTTTCTCCGTCTTCATAAAACTTATCACAATCTTCTTTAGCGATTCATGCTTCAGTCTTTTCAAAGTTTTATATGGATAGTTCCTCGAACTCAACCATTCACGCATGTTTCTGGACGACATTTCTTCTGGATTTTGATGATAAAGCTCTTTTGGAGGTAAATCATCAATATTCAGGCTTTCTTGAAGTGGTGTCCATTCACCCATCTCAACAACAAACTCTTTCTCATCAGCAGTTGCCTTATCTTGAGCATTTAAACACTTCTCATACTCTTCATTGATTTGACTCACAGTCAGTCCATTCAAATACACTGGATTATACTTCATCTTTTCTAGATAAGCAAAGCGTTCAGGCAGATCAGCTGGTATTTCATCATCTTGATTAACTTCAGGTTCAGCTTCAGGTTCAGACTCAGTGAAATCTATATCATCCAAATCGTCCAGTGCCTCTATCATCGGTGCAGTTTCAGTTTGAACCAGCTCAAACTGAAATGCTTCTTCAGTAACAGTTTCTGGCACATTCTCAACAACTTCAACTATTTCAGGAACTTTCGCTACCACTACAGATTCAGATTGAATCGGCTCAATCTTAACTGTTTTATCAGTTTCAGTTTCTTTCACAATCTCATCCACCTTTGCTACCTCATATACTTCAGCTTCAGTTACAGATTCAGATTGAATCGGCTCAATCTGAACTGTTTCTTCCAATCTGGCTTTCTTCGCAACAAACTCTTCTTCAGTAATCTCAGCCACATCATCTAACTTACGTTTTCCCTCAGCTTTGTCAGGATTGACAGTAACAGCAGCTTCATCGGGAATAGGGACAAATTCTACACTTGTTGGGTCCTCTTGAAGATAATGCATACCAAAACTTTAAGTTGCTCTCTATGCTCGTCACATGAAGATTTAAGCTGATATGTCAGATTTGTAAAGTGTCATCTTAGGGAGAGTACTGTTGGGGTTATTTGAAGATGTCACTTTCCAAATATAAGCGAGTGAAGATATCGAGCATCATCACGAGCAAGCGCGGGTGAAGACGTTCATTAATTGTATTTGTCTTAGAATATTTCTGTAATCGTTTCGTGCTTAAATGCGCGTTTGTGCTTAACTGCACGTGGTTAGGTTACATTGTAAGGTGAATGGTATAGACTATAAATACCATCACCTAGGTCATTTGTTAAGTGAGTTGCCTACATTTCATTCCATATCCCTTGTAACCTCTCTATTGATCTAATACAATTCACCTATTCATATTATCATCAATCTTCATCATACTTTGCATTGATCTTCATGAACATTCAAGCATCAATACGTGATCAGTGAGTTTCCGCATCACTGATTGCAAACAACATCACCAAACAATCTCAGATCTAGATCCAAGCTCGGTTCGTCTAGAACTATCAATTGGTATCAGAGCTGTTGGGTGATCTTTGAATGTTGTTGTTATTGATGGAATTTTAGCTACCATTAGCTTTGATTCATGTTTGTGTAAAGAACTGCAAAGTTTGAGATCAATTGGTGAAGATTTGATTGAGTTTTTGAAGAAATTGTTCATGTTCGTCATTTCACTGCTCAAATTTTGAAATCTGGAATTTGTTGTTGATATTGAGAAATTGTTGATTGAGATGTGTTAGAAATCATAATCCTAAGCTTCGTTCATGATCAAACATCACTGATTTATTGATTTCGATCCATATTTTGTCAATTTGTCTCAAATCCCACTTGTTGTGTTCTTCATCAAAAATCCGAATCTGAATGAGACTTAGCCAGATTCAAGGTAGAAAAACTTTGAAGGAGTGTTAGAAACATCATTCCTAAGCTAATACGAGTGTTGAATTGAACAAAAACAACAAAAATTGAAGAATTGATCTAGTGTTCATCACAATTTTGACTTTGAAAAGTCAATCTGATATGAAGATTTGAAAAATTGATTGATAATTGCCCAGAAAAGTATCATTATCTGAAGAAGAATTGAAGAATTAAGTGATTGATTCAAAGAAAATTTTTCCTAAGTGTTGATAATCTTGAAGAAATTTTCAGACGGGTGAAGAAGTTTTCAGCCGGGTAAAGTAGAAATTTCACTGTTCAGTCGGGTGAAGTACTGTTCAGCCGGGTGAAGGCACTGTTCAGCCGGGTGAAGTACTGTTCAGCCGCGTGAAGTGTTCAGCCGGGTGAAGTTTGACACTGTTCAGCCGGGTGAAGACACTGTTCAGCCGGGTAAAGCA
This sequence comes from Tagetes erecta, assembly GCA_030867185.1. Lineage (NCBI taxonomy): Eukaryota > Viridiplantae > Streptophyta > Magnoliopsida > Asterales > Asteraceae > Tagetes > Tagetes erecta. The sequence continues at coordinate 58,035,040 of CM061488.1, forward strand.
CTGTTCAGCCGGGTGAAGCACTGTTCAGCCGGGTGAATCACTGTTCAGCCGGGTGATAGAAGAAGATTACTGTTCAGCCGTCTCAATTGTTGACCCGTCCCAACAGTGACCCGTCCTAAATAAAAAATAAAAAAAAAATAAATAAAAAAATAAATAAAAAATAAAAAAAATCATCGAGTCTGGAAAATCGAAAATATCATTTTTCCAAAATTTCAATTTAGTCATTTTTAGCCAATATGACTTCCCAGAAAAATCATCAAAATGACTTTGAAAATTCAAGAAAAATGTCAACGGGCATGTTATCCGTGATCCGAGAAGAAAATAAAAGAGAAAAGATGTGCACCAAAGAATGTTTTGAACAAATTGAAGAGTGCAAATTATATTCACTTTGGATTTGTGATAAACTAAAGAAAGAAGAAACCATGCACAAGAATCTGAAAGAACAACATGAAATATCTGATCAAAGAATCACATCTCTCGAAGAGTTGCTCAAGGAAAAAGAAAGAGAAGCAATGAATATCAAGAATGAAGCTGCAAAATCAAATGCACACTCATCCAGTGTGATCAAAGATTTGCAAGAAGAGATTAGAAAGTTGAAGAAGTTGTCTGAGATGTTCAATTCAGATAACAACATTCTGAAAACCAAACTGCAAGAAGAACAAGAGAAGCATGCAAGTCTACAAAAAGATCACCAATTGTGTGAAGATAGACTCAAATCTCTTACACAGAATGTTGATTCAGTGCTTATCGAAAAGCATAATCTGAATGTTCAACTCATGGAGCTCACTGATAAACTCAACAGATCACAATCTGATCTTGTGTTTATCAAAGAAGAAGTCGAAAAAGGAAAGTCTGTTGAAAAGAAAGATGAGGGATTAGTGCCAACCAGAATTGTTGGATCACTATCTTCTGAAGAAGAAAAGACACAAGAGTTTCAGTCGAAGAAGAAGAAGAAGAAGGTTAGAAGAAAGAAGAGCAAAGCCAAGAAGAACAAGACAAAGGGCGCTTCATCTGATTCTACACCACAGACTCCTTCTACTTCAATGTCTCTGGATTCCGAATCCCCGAGTGATTTAAACAGTGACGTATACTGTGTAATCTGTGACTCTGAAACTCATCATGTTTCAGATTGTATCTACAATCAAGGTGTCTTTCCATATAGTTCAAAAAGCAACAAGTTCAAGACTCCAGCTTCTTCAAGCAAGCTTCAACAAGATTCAGAGGTCAAAGCTTCAACTGCAAAGACTTCTCAAAAGCAAAGAAAGAAGTCTCCCTTCAAGGCACATCAGAAGTACTGCGAGATATGTGAGATGTACAATCACATGACATCAGAATGCTGCTACAACAAGTACTGCACCAACTGTCAGATGTACAACCACGACACAATGGAATGTTACTACAACAAGTACTGTTCCTTTTGTGACATGGTAAATCACAACACATCCGAGTGCTACTACAAGCTGAGAAGGTATGTCCAAAGAAATTCATCATCGGCACATTCAGCCAGGTATGTTTCTGATTTTAAATTCTCTAATGGTGATCATTCAAGTGATTCATGGAAACCAAGATCTGTAAGAAAACAAAATCAAACAAATCCATTTTTGCATAAGCAAAATAGTCTACAAAACCGATTTTTCAAAAATAGGTTTAGAAATGACTATGACAGATCTTCCATGAATGATTCTAGATGGGTGTCCAAACCAAAGCATTCCTTTGGTCCCACACAAAAATAGTTGTGGATAAAAACACCTGTTAAGAATCAAGATGAGCAACGTGCTTCATCAATCGATGGTCCACCAGAAGATGCAATTTATCAAGAAGTTACATATATTGATGATTTCGGACAATCCAAGACCGCAATGGCTTGGATTTCACCCTCTAACTAATTTGTTAGTGTGATTAGGGACAGTTATGGAGGCCGGTCAAACAAAGAAAAGAAGACCGTGGCTGATCCCTTATCATGACAAGATACTGAATCTTGTTCATGATGTTTTCGATGCAACTGACACCAAATGGAGTTGGAAACAAAAAGGAATCCTTGCAGGATTTTTAAAAACATTTTCAAAAATCAAACAATGATGGCAGTGCAAGAAACAACCGATGTTTCATTTCGTCTGTTTAGATTAAGTATATTGCATGCACTCTTCATACGTTGATAACATATCTGCCATTTTCTTTTCATTAAACTTTCAATTTTTAAAGAAATTTAAAAGTTTAGGGGGAGAAATCATTATTAAAAAAAATGATAAAATCAGAAAAATCCAAAAATATGTTGAATCTACTTGCACGTACATGAGAAATGATAGTACACTAGAGTTATTCAACGCATCATTTTAAACCATAAAGACTGAAGAGTGACAATTGATGTGCGAGACGGCTCAGACAATTATACTGAACAAGTATATTCTTTGATGATTTAACTAAATTCTAATGAGTTTATGTGGTTGAAACGTCTTAGTGCATGTGAAACGTTTATACAAATCAAATAGATATTTTGTGACGCAACAATATAAATCGGGTAACGATGCAATCTATTCAGTGTGATGAACCGCATCGTGAGCTTCTTTGTTGTGGTATCCACAGACCTGAAATCTCACACGAAGTCTCTTTTGAGCTTCAAGGTGCAGCAAAAGATTCCCAAAGATGGAACAAAAAGAGTCCCAAATGTGGACCGTCACCAATCAAATTCCAAAATGGAATTCAGAAGATTCCCAAGGGGAACAATAGGAAAAAGAAAAATTCCTAAAAGGAATTCAAAAGAAGTCCCAAAGTGGACCAAATCCAAATAGAACCCAAATTCCACACTGTTTATGATTGTAAGTGACCTGACGTGTTGAGATGTTCTCAGGATATTTAGATGAGGTGTATAACTTTCTAATGTGCAAAGTATGGGTCACTCAAAACTTATTCCTAATCAACCTAATTGATCATCAAGAATAGAAAAAGTAAGTGTGTCACTTTGAGCTAATTGATTTGTTCAACAATTCATCACTCAATTACTTCACAATTCAAATGTCTATTCTCAAAACTGCAAAACATGTGTTGGATAAATTGCTGGTATGATCTCATTGCAGGTTAAAGATTCAGAATGTATAGAGAAAATTCCAAAAATATCAAAAACATTAAAAAAAAAATTCAAAAAGAACAAAAAGATTTTCATTTTAATCTTTTTCTTTTGTGTTGGCAGTTTATTGATGTAGGAGTTGTTCATCGAGCAATATCTCATCCGATTGAGAACTTAATCTTTACATTGATGATAAATGCACATTATTGCCTGAGTTCTAATGTTTTCTTTGAGTTGCAGGAACAAGTTTCCAATGCAGAACAAGCTTCCACGCAACTTGAAAATGTTCCTGTTCAAGCCTGATTCCAGTCCAAAGATCTCCAAGTCAGATTGCTGAGTGTTAAGAATCCCCCTCTTAATGTCTCATACACAGATCCCATTAACCTCTAGAGAAAAAGTTGAGGGGGGGTATTCTAAGTCAAAGAAGTCTTCGCATTCTACTTCAACCGTTGAAGAAGATCCCGTTGCTGATATATAGATTCACCGGAATCTACTCTCTGCTTATTTCTTTCCATAGCCTCTGATGTTACTCAAAAGGGAGACAAGGATGCAGATTGCTTGTTGAAAGACAGAGTTTTGGCAGCATCATCTTAGGGGGAGTACTGTTGGGTCCTCTTGAAGATAATGCATACCAAAACTTTAAGTTGCTCTCTATGCTCGTCACATGAAGATTTAAGCTGATATGTCAGATTTGTAAAGTGTCATCTTAGGGGGAGTACTGTTGGGGTTATTTGAAGATGTCACTTTCCAAATATAAGCGAGTGAAGATATCGAGCATCATCACGAGCAAGCGCGGGTGAAGACGTTCATTAATTGTATTTGTCTTAGAATATTTGTGTTATCGTTTCGTGCTTAAATGCGCGTTTGTGCTTAACTGCACGTGGTTAGGTTACATTGTAAGGTGAATGGTATAGACTATAAATACCATCACCTAGGTCATTTGTTAAGTGAGTTGCCTACATTTCATTCCATATCCCTTGTAACCTCTCTATTGATCTAATACAATTCACCTATTCATATTATCATCAATCTTCATCTTACTTTGCATTGATCTTCATGAACATTCAAGCATCAATACGTTATCAGTGAGTTTCCGCATCACTGATTGCAAACAACATCACCAAACAATCTCAGATCTAGATCCAAGCTCGGTTCGTCTAGAACTATCAACACTTGGTTCTGTCACAGTCTTAGATCGTTGTGATCTAGTTTGATAGACTGCGACGTCCCTAGGAGTCTCAGACACTCCAACGTCTTCTTCTACCATAAAATCTTTGTCTGATTCTGAACTCACAGCCTCCTCCTCTTTTATCCAATTCTCCAACACATCCTTTTCTGCACGTAAAGTGTTACATTCTGCTAGTAACTCTTCATAATCCTCCTTCAAATTTTCATGCTCAACTTTCAGCTTTCCATGATCCTCATCTAAAGCTTTGAATGTTTCTAAGTTTTTCTGATGCGTAACCCAAAATTCTTCTAACCTCTTTTTCTTCCTTTCATTAGATGCTTTTAACTGCGCATTAGCATCTAAGAGCTTGGCCACCATCCTTTCCAAGTGAAAAACTTTGTCTTATTCTTCATTTAAATCAACATCTGATGCAACCTTAGGTGAAGACTCCTTTGGTTCATCAATGTGTTCAGCTGCTCTGGAGGATGTGGCAATATCAACTGGATCAGAAACAATCATACACTCTTCAGCATCATCGATTGTCTGTGCCACAATCTCCACTTTAGCAGCAACTTCTTTAGCAATCTGTACAATGTCCACTATCTCAGGCACATTACATCTTCAATAACATCCGGTTTCTCCACAGTGATAGGATCAATCACATGTTTCGATCTTCGTGATCTAACATATTGTACTGTGATATCCTTTGGAACATCAGCAACAATTTCTTCAACTTCTTTCTGCATTTCAACTGGTTCATCAGTCACTATCGGTTCAGTAGCTTCAACATTTTCTGTTTCAATCTCCATTGGTTCATCAATCTCAACATTTTCTGCCTCCTCAGTATCTGATTCAGCATCATCATTATTTCCATCATTCCCACTATCATCATCACTATCATCCTCACTTTCACTATCACCACCATCACTTTCATCATCCTCTTCTTCTCCTTCGTTCTTATTCCCATCTTCTTCTTCTGGATGTCGAGCAAAATACTCATCATCATCCAATAATTTGTCAGGCACCTCATCAACTAGGTCCTGTGGATTCACAATCTCTCCATGTGATATGTGATGATATACCACTTCTATATCCTCAACATTGTTGGCTACATCCCGCATATAGTCAAACAATTCAACACTTTGTACATTTCCTATACTCATCTTCCTGTATGATAGGTCGTTCATGTCCTCAGTATATAAAACTCCTCCAGCAAATCCTTCTTCTCTGATGATAGGATAAGCCACATTGATCATCAGTTACAAGAATCTCGGATACATGAGAAACTTGAACCTTTTGCCCTTTACTAGATTGAACACAAACCCTTTCATAATCCATCTCGATATGTTGAAATGTTTGTTCTCAGCTATAGCAACAATCGGGGATGCAATGTCAGAAGGGAAGTTATCAAACCCAGCACTCCTTCTAGACATGCACTGCTGAATCACATAACATAGCAGCTTCCACTTCTTCCCCAATCTAGCTCTAACAAACTGTGACTTTGGAAATACGGGAGGATGACCCATATTCACAAAACACGCCTGACACTCGGCAGTTGTCAGCTCATCATTGGCACCAGCTTCATCATCATCAATCCTTAGTGCTGTTCTGATAGACTCCTCAGAAACAGTCAACTGTAGATCTCTTGTGATGTTCCCTCTAACAACTATCACACCTTCTTCATTAGTAACCACCTCAGCTGTCCTCCAAAAACTCTTGATAAGTCTTGCATACATGACAGGTTTTGCACACATAGCATACACATACTTGGTTCTTTTGATGAATCTAATCATATCTCTATATCCCTCAGTCTCTGGAATAGATTCATCCAAACATGCCACTAGATTGTGCTTAGGCTCAAACTTCAAATTCTCCATCTGTTTGACAAAAACAAGACAAGTGAGTAAAATTCTTCATTAATAAATTTCAAATTTACATAAGTGTTTGAACAAAAAGTTACAATGTAGAACAATTACATAATCATTGTAACACCTAAGTTGATCTAACAATCTGATTTTCATCATTTTGTTTAATAAAAACCTTTGTGAATCAATGATCATACAATACATTACACTTAACAGTCTATTCACTTAAGAACATAAATCTGAAATTTGTATGATGAAGGTTAAAAACATGTTTTAGTTCAGTTTTAACATTGGTTTGTCACTACTTAACACACATTTCATCATTTTGAGTTTAAAACTTAAGAACATTCAACAGGTCATCAATGGAGGTTTGACAGTTATGAGCAAATTTGAGTTGATTTTAAGCAATTTGATGCAAATTAATGATTGATTGTTGATAATGTACAGTTTTTACACTTAAAACAACATTCGATTTCAGTTTTAACACACAAAATCAAAGTGTCGATTCAGTGATCAAAGTACTGTTCATCATCATCTTTCGTTTTAACGATCGATTTGCAGGTTTATCAAGGTCGAATCACATAAAATATACCTTATTCAATCAATCAAACTTGTTACAGAGACAATCGATTGAAATAAAGTATGAACGATTTGAGGTACAGGGGATTTTGTGTGACACCCCGCCCGGCGGCGGAAACACCGGGCTGTCATTAGAATTGGATATCAATAGTAAACAAAGCACATGGTATTTATTTATTAAGTTCAATAATGATGTAGTAAGTTTTGAACCTAAGTCTTAAATGAATACGACAAAAGTAATAAAACCGAAACAGTAACTGCAAATGTCTGATTTATTATTCTAGGTCCAAGGCAATCCGATGTGTTGGCATAAGCAGCAAAAATAATCAAGCAACACCTGAAATATGTAAAAATAAAGTTAGCTATTTAAAGCTAGTGAGTAAACCACAATTTGAATACATAATAATATAGAAATCCGAGATCATCATAATATGCTGCGCAATCTTACATGCATAGCTATTTCATATCATTCTCGACCATGACACCTTGAACACACATTGAACACCATCATTGTATAGCAACTCATAATCATTTGTCATGAGGAACCAACTCATGTTATAAATTAAAGATAACCCTTTTTTTTGCAACCGTCACGTAACCGTGTCGATATAGGTTATCAATAATTGTGTAAGCAACTTAGGGACAAGGCATAGCAACATATTATAGCAACTTGTAACATTGAATAGCAACTTGTAACATAGTAACCTTGAAGTTGAATGGCCGGGTTTAAATCACCTGTTTTGAAATACATACAGGTGGGTTTGTCAAACCATTAGCGCTAACATTGTACCTGTGGGATTACTAAGTAACAATACTACTTTACACTACCACATAAGAATTGCATCTTGCTGCAGACAAGACTAACACATTTAATGATCTCATTTGAAAATAGAAACAAAGAAACGAAAACCGAAAACATTGAATAGTAATTGAACATATTTCAGCCTCAAAATGTAAAAGTAAAAAAGGGGAGTGAATTTACTCACCTTGAAATGCAATGATAACCGAAATAGAAACGCAACAGTAACGAACCGAGGGTTGCCCAAATATTAGTATCACCTAATTAATTGGGGAACCCTAACTTAGAAACGAAACAGTAATGTAGCAACAAGAATCAAAGTCACAGAATCTAGGGTTTCGGATTTGGGATTTTAGGGTTTTAAAATACGAATTGAGAATTAGGATTTTGAAATATGGATTTGGAAATTAGGGTTTTCAAAATACGATTTAGGATTTTGGTACGAAAGGTAATAGTATTTTCGTATTAAATATATTTTACAAGAATCTATATATTTTTTTTTGATAGGTTCAATTGGATCGATAATATCACTCAAATGATCAGAATAACTTGCACAAACAAACGATTCAATCACAAACACAGTTCATACTCATAAATTCTCTTGTATATTGATGATCAAAGCAATTCGTAGTACAAGTGCAGGAGAAACAAAATCACACACAGTTAATTCTCTCCCTAACAGTGTAAAAGTGATCTAGCCTCTCTCCTAACACACACACTACATGCTTATAACAAACAAAATGCAAGTTTAAGGAAAATACATAATAAACCCTAAACTATACAAACATATAAACAAAAATACAAAGTAAATCTTAACAAGGAAATAACCCTAACAGTACTCCCCCTAAGATTTATCTTTGGATCTTCAAAAACTTCAATCTTGTTCTTCTTTTATCAGCATCAATCTTCAATCTTTTTCTACCATTCTTCTGGTTCTTCTTTCACGGTTAGCAACTCTCGACCTTTATACTCTTCCTTTTCCTTCAAGGCTTCTTCAATGCAGGACTTGAACTTTTCAGCGATCTTAGCTTGTCGAGGCTTGGATTCATTCGTCAGAATTGGCAAAGCATTCATGCGTCTAAGCGAATCCAGATTCAAACCTGCAAAATCGATATTAGCATAAAACTCAAACGGCAACTCTTGGCCTTGAACTTTCACCTCCAAAGTACCCTTCCTACTGATCCGCATATACTCTATCTCTGGTATATCAACCATCACGAGATTAGAATTTAGTAAAGCCTTTCTCACTCGAATCTTCTCCGAAGCAGCAGCAATCACTTCTATCATCACAGTGAATAACTTTCTGTCAGCTTCAGCAAGTTTGTCTTTGCATTTCTCAATCTTGTAACTTCGCAAAAATTCAATATAAGAAGGATGCAGCAGTTTTAACTCAAAGGTACTGAAAAGTGTGATCATATCCTTGTCCCAATCCTCCAAGTTTCGAACAAGCTTCAGTTCAAACGTTTCCTGATTGTAGAATACTCTGAGTATTGGCTTCGTTATCTGACTTCCATCAATCACCTTCAATCCAGGATCTGTAATCTTGTCAAAATACTCATCCGAGAACTCTTCCAAGTACATATCTTCAGTTACCACCAACCGCTTCTTCTTTCTTTGTTTCTTAGCTTCCACATAAGCTGAGTCTTCCTGTTGGCCTCGGAAATCCAAAAACTTTGGTGATCTACCAATCCCGGCATCAAGCAATATTACACACTTATCACCACGCTCAGCGTGCGTGTGATTTATCAACCTCAGTTTGTGTAATTCTTTCAAATCCTGAACCTCCAGTTTAAAGATGCTTGAGTAGTAATGATAAATGTCACATAAACCATTTACCCTCTTAATCATAAACGCATCAAAAACTTCATCATATTTCCAAGCTATTATCTTCACCTTCTTATTCTTTTCAGGCACAATCATCGAATTCAGTAATTCAGCAATAGATTGTCCTTTACTCAGCAGTGACCTAACAATATCACCTGCTGTTGCTGCTTTATGCCAAGACTCACGCACCTCCATTGGTATGTTGTAAGATTTAGCTTCGCTTGGAAACATATCCATCAGTTCATGTCTTTTCTTATGTGCATCTTCAGGTAAAGCCATTACTGGAATCTCCTTTGGTCCAAGCACCTTAAATCTCTTTGTCAACTCGTAATACTGAGGATTGTTATAATCCAAGTAAAACATTCTGTTGTACATCTTCTCCGTCTTCATAAAACTTACCACTATCTTCCTCAGTGACTCAGACTTCAACCTCTGCAACGTCTTGTATGGATAGTTCCTCGAACTCAACCAACTACGCATATTTGATGCAGTCATTTCATCTGGGTTTTGATGATAAAGCTCAGTCGGAGGCAAGTCTTCTATATTTAAGCTTTCTTGCATCGGAGTCCATTCACCCATCTCAATCGCGAACTCTTTCTGATCAGCTTCGGCTTTATCTTGGGCAGTAATGCACTTTTCATACTCTTCGTTTATCTGACTTACTGTCAAACCATTCAAAAACACCGAATTGTACTTCATTCTCTTCATTTTCAGACTCAGTCCAATCTATGTCATCTAAATCATCCAAAGCCTCTATCATAGGTGCTTCGTCAGTTTGAACCGGCTCAGACTGACTTGCAACTTCAGCTTCTGTTTCAGTTTCAGGCTTGTCAACAGCTAAAGATTGAATTGGCTCAATCTGAACTGTATCTCCAGAGTCAACTTCTTTCTCACTGTCTGTCGCTGCAAATACTTCAGTTTCTGCTTCAGACACAATCTCAGTATCAGCACTCTTCTCAGCCTCAACTTCAGCTACAGATTGAATCGGCTCAGTCTGCACTGTTTTATCAACTTTCGCCTTTTTCGAGCTTTCTTCATCACCAAAGATTTCAGGAATAGCATCTAACTTCCTCTTTCCCTCAGCTTTGTCCATCTTGACAATTTCAGCATCAGCTTCATCGGGAATGATAATAGGTGATTCTACCAAAATACCAGCATTCGAAGTTCCTCGAGCTCTAGTCAGATAAATCTTTGGCACATGCGTTTCAGTCACTTCTATTATCTCTTCAGAAAAATCTTTATCTGAAGATGAGCCAGCCTTCTTTGGTTTCAATTCCTCCAACTCCTTTTCCAATATTTCCTTTTCTGCATCCAAAGTATTACATTCAGCTTTCAAATCAGTATAATCATACTTCAAATTCTCATATTCTTCCTTCAATTTATCATAATCATCCCTTAACTTCACATGTTCATCAACTAACTTCACATGATCCTGATCCAATTTCTTGAAGATTTTCAGATTTTGATTATGAATATCCCAATATTCATCAAATCTTTTCTTTTTACGTTCATTAGATGCTTTCAACGAATCATTTGCTTCTATCAGCTTAGCCACCATTTCTTCTAATTCAGCTATTCTTTTCTCTTTCTCATCCTCAATCTGTGACACAACGTTTGGTGAAGACTCCAAACCTTGTTCAACAATTTGTGCAACTTGTGGTGATGTGGTGGGTAAATCAGCAGTAATAGGATCAGTAGCGCCAGCATCAGCATCCTCAACTATCTGTGCCATAGTTTCAGCTTCGGCCTCTACCTCCTGTGCTATCTGAAGAACGTCTATCTCCTCAGGCTCAACAATCACTGGTTTCGATCTCTTTCTTCGAACATACTTAACAGAAACATCTTTTGGAATTTCAGCAACAACTTCTTCAATCACAGAAGCAACCTCAGAAGGTTCTTCTATCATAATAGGCTCACTTACCTCAACATTCTCTATATTTTCTGTCTCAGTCTCCATTGGTTCAACCTCCTCTGAATTAGATTCAGATTCAGCATCATCACCACCATCATCATTACCATCCTCATTATCATCATCTTCTTCATCTTCTGGATGACGAGCAAAGTACTCGTCATCATCCAACAAATTATCTGGCACCTCATCCACAAGGTCCATTTGATCAACAATCTCTCCATGAGATATGTGATAATATATTCCTTCTACATCTTCTTCATTGTTGACTATATCTCTCATATAGTCAAACAATTCAATGTCAGGCACATTCCCGATACTCATCTTTCGGTAAGAGAGATCGTTCATGTCCTCAGTATATAAAATGCCTCCAGCATAACCTTCACTTCTGATCACAGGATAAGCAATATTGATCATCAGTTGTAAGAACCTCGGGTACATGAGGAACTTAAACCTTTTGCCTTTCACCAAGTTGAATACAAAACCATTCATAATCCACCTCGACATGTTGAATGGCTTGTTCTCTGCTATGGCCACAATTGGTGAAGCAATATCTGAAGGGAAGTTATCGAAACCTGCACTCCTCCTGGACATGCATTGCTGTACAACATAACACAGCAGCTTATACTTCCTTCCCAACTTAGCTCTGTAAAACTGTGACTTTGGAAACACAGGTGGATGTCCCATGTTCACAAAACACGCTTTACATTCCTCCATAGTCAGTTCATCCATCATACCAACCTCATCCTCATCTATCCTCAGGGCTTGTCTAATAGCTTCTTCAGTAACATTCAGTACCCAATCTCTAGTAATATGCCCTCTCACCATAGCACACCATTCTCATCTCTCACAACCTCAGGTGTTCTCCAGAAGCTCTTGATCAGCCTAGCATATATGACCGGTTTGGCACATATAGCATATACATATTTAGTCCTCTTGATGAACTTAATCATATCCCTATAACCCTCTGTCTCAGGAAGTGATTCATCTAAACATCCCACTAGATTATGTTTAGGTTCAAACTTGAGATTCTCCATCTGTTAAACACACAAACAAACACAAAACAAGGCAAATGTATTAGATTCTTCATTAAACTTATCAATAATTTTAATAAGTGTTTAACTAAAAGTTAGAAAGCAAAACATTTAACATAATCAGTTTAAATCCTAAATTGTTCTAATAACCTGATTTTCATCATTTTAATCAAACAACTTTGAAATTTAAAGATTATACTTCATGTTTAAACTTTTAACAGTTAATCACTTAGGCAAAGTTTTGACAAATTTATGATGAGAAAGTTTAACATGTTTTGGTTCAGTTTTAACTCGTTTAATCACTTTTAAACAGATATTTCATCGTTTTGATGTTTAACTTTTAAAAGCTTCAAAGTTTATTAATGACGATTTTTATCAGTTAAGAACATTTCACTTGATTCAGTTGATTTTAAGGTGTTTTAGTGCAAATGAGTGATTGAATGATGATAATCGAGTGTTTTTACACCTAAATCAACATTCGATTTCGGTTTTAATCACACAAAAACGAAGTGTCGATTCAATGTCCAAAACACTGTTCATCATCGTTTTTCCTTTTAACAGTTGATTTGCAGGTCGATTTAGGTCAAAAACACTTAATCTCTACCTTATCCAATCGATTAACCTTGTCACAGAAACAAACGATTGAATATGATAACAATGGCGATTCAATGTACAGAGTGTTTGTGTGAAAGTGAAAGTGTGAAATGGTAAGTGTTTGTGAAGAGGCGGTATTTGTATTGGCGAAAAAAAAAAATTTAGGTCAAACTTTTAAGTGCCAGGTCAACAAAAGGGACGGGCAAGCTTAAAAGGCCCAATAAGCCTTGCCGGGTCAAGTACTGTAGTGACGGGTCATGTACTGTAGTGACGGGTCATGTATTGTAGTGACGGGTCAAGTACATAAGACTAGTCAATAACCTATGAAAAACACTTGACGGGTCAAGCACTGTAGAGACGGGTAAGTCACTGTAGTGACGGGTAAAGGTTAGGAACAACTACACCTGATGGGTTTTTATTCATCACCCGGCAGAATAGTTATCTTCAACATCACCCGGCAATATTTCTTCATCACCCGGCAACACAGTTGCTTTCCTTCATCATCCGGCTTGCTTTCTTCTTCACACGGCAACCTTATTCACTTCACAATCATCTTCACAGGGCAACCTTCTTCATTACCCGGCAACACAGTGTTATACCTTTACACGGCAAGAAGATTTCTCTTTTACCCGGCTGTATAGTAAACACTTGTCACCCGGCAAGATATCTATGACCTTCACCCGGCTGTATTTGACATGATCATTGCCCGGCTGTACAGTGGTCATAATATCTTCACCTTTTTCCTCAATCACCCGGCATGTATCAGACTTACAACATTACCCGGCTGAACAGTTCTATACCCATCTGAACCATTCTTTACCCGGCAACATAGTTACATCTGATATCTTTGCCCGGCTATAACACTTGTTCAATTTTCTTCATTTTTCTCGTCTGTTGACTTTTTCAACGTCATTTATTGCACCTGCAAACATTCTCCGACATATTAATTAGACAAGATATCCTTAAAAAGAATGTTTGTCATATTAATTATCAAACAATATTAAACATTGCAACAAATTTAATTTCCAATTAAATATCGTTTTTCTTTTCTTTTTCAAAAATGTTTTTGCACAATCAATTTTTCTATATCACGAAGCAATTTCTGAAAAACAAATTACAAGACCTTGGGTTTGTTTTTCACACATCCAATACTTTTGCTTTTTCATACCACATAATCTTGTTCATTCAAAACACACTTATTCAAAACAAAATATTTTTGGATTTTTGTAGATATTTTTCTTCAATTTATTCTCCCCCTAAACTTGAAATTTCTAGAAATTTTTAAGTTTATGCAAGAATGTCGATGTGTCAATAATGATTCCAAATGCCTGCACACACAAAGCACACACATTAAAATAAAGACATATGCAATGCAATGAATCAAAATATCGCAGTGAGATCATACCACACATTATCCGAACATGTTTTGCAAGTTTTGAATAGACATTTGACTTATGCTTGATTGAGTGATGATATGAAAACATACCAATTAGCTCGAGTTGACACACTTACTTTTTCAGTATCATGATGATATTTAAGGTTCGATTAGAATGACTTATGTGACCCACATGTATACATATGTCAACATATTTCCATATCAAACACTACCTGAATGCATATTGCACAAAACCTGGTCACTTATAGTCATACACAGTGTGGAATCTGGGTTCTATTCGGATTTGGTCCACTTTGGGACTTCTTTTTAATTCCATCTTTGGGAATTTTTCTTTCCTATCGTTCCCCTTGGGAATCTTCTGAATTCCATTTTGGAATTTTTTGTTTGGTGTTGGTCCACATTTGGGACTCTTTTTGTTCCATTTTGGAATCTTTTGCTGCACCTTGAAGCTCAAAAGAGACTTCGTGTGAGACTTCAGGTCTGTGGGTACCACAACAAAGAAGCTCACGATGCGGTTCATCACACTGAGAAGACTACATCGTTACCCGATCATGCACAACTATCATCACAAACAATGTATCAAAAGATATATATCTAGACATGTATAACAATGGAGCTTAACACAAAGATCATTAAGTTTATGTTTGTCAACAATCAACTTACTTGTTCAGTCTAATTGTCTGAGCTGTCTAGCACATCAACTAACATTCATCAGTCTTTATTAAAAATGATGTAACAAATAATGTCTAGTGTAACTATCATCTCTCACTTTTTGCAATATAGATTCTTATGACATGATATTTTCTTTTCTTTTTGCTTTTATATTTTGTTTTTGCTTTTCTAATTTCTTTTTCACGCAAGCACACACAATGCAAAACATAAAGTAAAAGACAAAGGAATCAAAATATAACATCAACTTATTATATTTTTGGCTTTTATATTTTTCTGATTTTTGTTTTGTTTTCCAAAAATAGAATCAATCATGATTGATTAATCCTATGGATTGAATTAAGAATTCAAACCGGCCTGACAAAAAAGATTTTGTGAAAAGATCTGCCAGTTGTTTGTCGGTATGAACCTTAATCAAAATTATTAAACCCTTTTCAGAGTTATCTCTTAAAAAATGATATCTAATTTCAATGTGTTTAGTTTTCGAATGTTGAACAGGATTAGCAGTTATAAACATAGCAGCAGTATTGTCTATGTAAATAGGAGTTTTTAGAAAGTTAAACCCGTAGTCCAGCAACTGATTTTGTAACCATAAAACCTGAGAACATCCTGCAGATGCAGCGATATACTCTGCTTCAGCTGTGGATACAGAAACATTGGTCTGCTTCTTGCATTGCCAAGATACAAGCCTTGGACCCAGAAATTGACAGCCACCAGTTGTCGATTTCCTGTCAAGAGCACAACCACCAAAATCACTGTCAGAATAGCTATATAGTTCAAAATTTCCTTCGTAAGGATACCATAACCCAAGATTTGGTTTCCCTTTGAGATATCTGAATATACGCTTCACAGCAACAAGATGTGACTCTTTCGGATCTGACTGGTATCTGGCGCATACACACACAGCGTACATGATATCTGGTCTTGATGCAGTAAGATACATCAGAGAACCGATCATTGATCTGTATAGTGTTTGGTCAACTGCTTTTCCCTTTGGATCCGGTTGAATCTTGCAATTCACATCAGATGGAGTTCGAATTGTTTGACAATCTTGCATCTTGAATTTCTTCAACAACTTCTCAACGAATTTCGATTGATTGATGAAAATTCCGTCAGCAGACTGTTTCACTTGTAATCCAAGAAAGAAGTTAATCTCCCCCATTGAACTCATCTGGAATCTAGACTTCATGATTTCTTCAAATTTTTTGCACATTGACGCACTGGTCGAACCAAAGATAATATCGTCCACATAAACTTGAACACACAATAAGTCGTCATTCTCCCTCTTCATAAACAAAGTTGGATCAATCTGTCCTCTTGTGAATCCATGTTCTAGTAAATGCTTGGATAATGTCTCATACCAGATTCTAGGAGCTTGGTGTAGACCATATAGAGCTTTACTCAACTTGTATACCCGATGAGGATAGTCAGGATCTTCAAAACCCGGAGGTTGTCTGACATAAACGTCATCTGTAATCGGTCCATACAAGAAAGCACCTTTAACGTCCATTTGGAATACTTTAAACTTCATGAAAGAAGCATATGCAAGAAAAACGCGTATGGCTTCAAGTCTTGCAACTGGAGCAAACACCTCTTCGTAATCAATGCCTTCTTCCTGAGTGTATCCCTGTGCAATCAGTCTTGCTTTGTTTCTCACCACAATGCCACGTTCGTCTGGCTTGTTTTTGTACAACCATCTTGTACCTATTGCGTTCTCTCCTTCAGGTAAGTCCACAAGTTTCCAAACTTCCTGTTTGCGAAACTGAAGTAATTCCTCTTGCATAGCTTCAATCCAACTATTATCTTTTAACGCCTCTGAAATGTTCTTTGGCACCACTTGTGATAGAAAACACGAATAAAGACAGACATTCGCTTGCTCAGTCTGACTTCTTGTAGTTCTCTGATTCAACGGCCCAATAATCTGAGAGACAGGATGTTTCTTGTGAATTCGATGAATTGGTATGTCACCTCCTTGCACTTGACTCTCCAGATTTGAAGTATTCAGATTTGGTAGATCTTGTAGAATGGATGAAGTATGTGGAGTAAAATTCGGGACTTGATCCGGTGAATTGATGAAGTAATCAAATGATTCTGGAACAGCTTCACCATTCGGATCTGATGATGGTTGATTCTGATCAGATACACCATCATTAGGAGAAATCACATCTTCTTCTTGATTGTTCGATTCTTGATCTTCATGCGAACCAGAAGGACCCGGATCTTGACTAGATTTGACATGATCAGGATTGTGAAAAGACATAAATGGATATTCAGAGTTGATATTTCCATCTTCGTCATTATCAGAATCGTCACTAAAGCATCCTAAGTCGCCTGATTCCTTCCTTGCATTTCCTAAGAAAAATCCATCGTCAGATTTTGACTCAAACTTCCCGAGATGATCATTCAAATTTAAAATCAATACCGGACAACCAAATGCTTTCAAGTAAGAAATATTTGGTTTCCTTCCAAACAACAACTCATAAGAAGTTTTCTTTTTATCTTGCACTAATAATGTTCTATTTTGTACAAAACACGCAGTTGCAATAGCTTCGTCCCAAAAAGTGATCGGGATTTTGGCGTCTGCGAGCATGGATCTTGCTGCTTCAATCAGTGTCCGGTTTTTCCGTTCCGCAACCCCGTTTTGTTGAGGTGTTCTTGGCGCACTAAATTGTCTAGCAATCCCCTTTTCTGCACAAAATAAATCAACATTAGCATTCTTAAATTCAGTTCCATTATCACTTCTTAAAACTTTAACTTTGCATTCCAATTGATTTTCAACTTTGATGATAAATTCTTTTAATAATTCAGCTGTTTCAGATTTAGCATGCAAAAAATAAACCCACGAAAATCTAGTAAAGTCATCTATGATAACTAAACAATATGATTTTCTCCCGATGCTTTGAACGTTGGTCGGTCCAAAAAGATCCATATGTAGCATCTGCAAGGGTTTTGAAATGGAGTTTTCGAGCTTGGACTTAAAAGACATCCGATGCTGTTTTCCCTTCAAACACGCTGGAGAAAGATCAGTTGTGGAGAATTTCTTCGATGGGATTCCCACAGCGTGATTTCCAGTTACCAAACGGTTCATGTTTCTGAAGTTGGAATGTCCCAGCCGTCTATGCCAAAGCTGACTCTCATCATTTGAAGCATGGGCAATGAGACAGGTTGTTTCGGTTCCGGCATCAATCTGCGACATATCCAATTTGTATACATCACGATCTCTAGGCGCTTTCACCACTACCCACTCATTGTCAATCTTGAAACCTCCAAAAGCCACGTGAGTACCATTTTTCATCTTGA
This sequence comes from Tagetes erecta, assembly GCA_030867185.1. NCBI lineage: Eukaryota > Viridiplantae > Streptophyta > Magnoliopsida > Asterales > Asteraceae > Tagetes > Tagetes erecta. The sequence continues at coordinate 58,053,241 of CM061488.1, forward strand.
AATCCTGAAGCAAGGCATGGTTGCCTGTCATGTGCCGGCTACACCCACTATCAACAAACCACGAGTGGATAGGTCTTCTTGGGCGTACCTGCAATTCAACAAACACTCGGTTAGTTTGGTCAACCCAGGCCCACACGGTCTTGGGTTTTCCGAATCTATCTGCAATAGTAACTTGTTGGTATTGAACATTTTGAAAATTTGTTTCGTTTAAAAGATTTTGATGCTGATAACTTCGCCCATTGGCGTTCAATGATTGCTTTCTCCTCAAAGCACTAAACCTTTCCTCTAGCTTAGGATCAAGGTTATTTTCAAACTTTTGATTTCTTACCATTAAAGCTCTTGGTTTAAAATGGTTAACCTGCACATTTCTTGAAAAATTAGAAACAGAATTGTTTCGATTGAAATTTCTCAAAACCGGAGAATGACTTTGACTCATATTTTGAAAACCATATGAATTATTTCTTTGAAAGTTTGAATATGGTGTCATTTCTCTAGTCGAGTTTGATCGAAAGAAACAATCCTTTGTGTCATGGTTTCTTCTCTCACAAATTTCGCAAAATTTGTTAAAATAACATTCTTCTGAAGAATGATTTCTTTTGTTACAGAAACTGTAGTACCTGTTAAAGAAACATTCAGCAGTTGCATGATTATATCTATCACAAATTTCACAATGTTTCTTGCTAATCCTAAAGAGCCGATTGTTAACTTTTGATGTTGAACCAAAACGTGATTCATTATCTTGGTTATTCGGTTTTAGATTAACGATTTTTTGTGGAGTCTTGGTTTGAGATTTTGATTGCATGGGACTTTGGTTCGATTTTAAACTGTTCTGTTTGGTCACCTTTTTGTTTTCAATTCTCTTATCATTGACAGCGGAAGTCTTAGGACCTGAACCTGTTTTCAGACCAGAGTTAGATTTGATTTGAGCATTGATTTGGTTACCATAAGAACCGTTCATGTCGAAAGTACCTGCAGACACAAACTTGATTGTCTTACCTTTTGACACTTTCTTGACAGGTTTAACTTTGTCAGTTTTAACACTTGAAACTTTGGTGTTATCATTTGATTTTATGACACTTTTGCCTTTTGACTGTTTCGTTTCAGATTGATTGTTCATGATTTTCGATTTCTGCTTCTTTGCATTCGAAACTTCAGTCTTTTTCACCTCTTGCTTTTTAATCAACTGATCAGCAACTTGCGCCTTCTGTTCTTTCTTCCACTTGATGTACTCAGGATCATTGTATCCTGAAAATTCACCTTCTTCCTTCACCGTTTCTGGTTTCGGATTCAGTTCCGGATACTCAATTAATTGAATAAGAACAGGCTCCGGCTTGTTGTCAGATTTGTTGCTTGCTTCGTCGTCAGCTTCAGTTGTCATTTCTTCTTCTTCTCTCAAACTTTCAATCAACACCTCAGATCCTTCGGACTCGGATTTACTTCTTTGAATTTCTTTGAATTTACGTTCATTTTCAGGTGAATGATCAAATTCATTAAAGTTTTCCGGTAAGGTTTGAGTGATTGAATTTGGCATCGGTTCATGAGTAAAACCCAACCCGGTTTTGTTTTTGTTACCTCTTTCATTAATGAGTTGTTCAACCATTGTTTTACAACTTTTAACTTTCTTTAATTCAACTTGTGTGACAGCATGTTCAACTTTTTCTTGTTCAAAGTTCTTTGTCATCTCTTCAAGTTGTTTGGTAACAAGTTCCAATTCTTTTAAAGTTTTGTTCCATGATTCAGTTAGTGACAAAATCTTCTCATCAGAAATTTTATGATCAATTTTAAGTTTTTCATGAAGTTTTTCATGTTGACTTAATTTATCACCGATTTTAAATGAATGAGTTCGATAATGTTCTACCTGTTGAATGCACTGATCAGAACATAACCTTTCTTTCACATCTATGGGCAATGGAATATAGTTAGGGGGTAAGTCATTAACCTTTGGTTGTTCGTTAGCAGATGAGGACTCACTGGATGTAGCCATTAACGCAATTTCAGCTTCAGACTCTTCAGTAGGATCAGACTTTGCACTCCAGTCATAATCTTCAGAATCTTCACTAACATCATCAACCATTTTTCCATCCCCTTCTTCAGACCAGTCTTCTTCAATTTCACATACCAAAGCCAGATTTGATGTAAGATCAGATGTAAACTGTTCTGCATATGCACTCCAGTCGTATCCGTCTTGTACGCTTACAACTAATGCTTTAGTCTGATCTTCTGGCTTCTTTCCTTCATCCTTCAACTCAGGCATAGGAAGACTTTGGTACGGCTTTTGAAAGAAACGCTGATTTCTTTGCTGATAACTCGAAGACTGTTGAGAACTTTGACCTTGACCTTGATTGCTTGAACTAGCTTGGTCATTGAAATTCTTTGGAGCTTTGCATTCTCTTGAGAAATGACCATACTGGTTACAGTTAAAGCACCTGGCCTTAGATTTGTCAAATCCAACTGTCTTGTTAGCATGAGGTTTGTAACTTCGGTTCACATATGCATGCTTTTGAGTTCGATATGCAACCATAACCATTTGCCAATTAAGATCCATTTCTTCAACATCAACTGGATCCATTTCAAATAAGTCTTGAAGGACCACGTCCATTTGACTTAAATGACTACCTTGGTACGCTTGGAAACTTGCCATAAAAGCAGTAAAGGCAGTTTTAGTTTCGTCATCTTGCAATAGAATATTCATAACGTCTTTCACATTGGCATGAACATTTGAACTTTGACTGTCTGACTGATTCTTCTGAGTCTGAGTTTGAACTTGAGCTCTTGGTGGAGATTGAGGTTGAGAATAAGTTGGTGAATTAGGAAAATATGCTGAATCAGTAAAGAAACTTGCACCAACGAATAAGTCACCCTCATCTTCAAACTTGGTTGCATCTTGTGCAAGAAAAGCATTCTCCACAGTATTGGCATGATTTACCACATACTTATACTGAGTTTGTGAGCTTGATCTATCAGTGTTTCTAGATCCTTCATCAATCTCAACTTCTTCTATCTTTCCAATAAGCAAATCAAGTTCCATTGGAAATTTCTCAGTATGTTTCAACAGAGTAACAGTTTGCTTCCATGATGATGGTAAAGCATTCAACAATCGATCATTCAAGTCTTGAAGTTCAGTCTTCACTCCGAGGTTTGACATCTCAGTAGTTAAGTGAACAAACCTGTTCATCATCTGGTGTACTGTCTCTCCATTAATGTGTTCAAACAACTCCAATTGTCTTTTTAGTTTCGACTTCTTCAAACTCCTTAATTGTTCTCCTCCTTCACATATCGACTTCAAAGCTTTAAAACATGTATAACCAGTCTGATATGCATCCAATCTAGACAGAACTTGAAGAGGCAACCCCTTGCACATTAAAGAGTAGGCCTTGCTATCATTCTTTACCTTCCTTAGATCTTCTGCTGACAAATTATCCTCCGGATAAGGTGTAGTAGAATCTTTAGTATAGGTACTTGCACTATCTGGTGCTGTCTGAGTTGGAATGTGAGGACCTTTCTCAATGGACTTCCACAAGTCATTATCAATAGAACACAAGTGATGTCTCAACCTGATAGTCCAGTTCTTGAAATCTGCACGATTCAAAAGTCTAGGAACACGGTTATCAGAATCATCAGTAGGAGCCATTTTAACAATTTTAAAAGAAAATATTTTTGGTTTTTGTTAATTTTTGAAAAGAAGTGATTAAAATACTAAAATAAAGACAAGTAATTAAAGACAAGATAAGAAACAAGTAATAAGAACAACTAAAATGAGTCACACGGCAAAACAGTGAAAATCCTTCTTCACCCGGCTAAACAGTGTCTTTGTTCTTCACCCGGCAGAAAAAGTCTTTACACGGCTGAATAGTTACCCGGCTCAACAGTTGTTAATAAATTTGTTCTTCACCCGGATGAACAGTTACCCGGCAGCAAGAAAAACTTCAGACGGCAATAACTCTTTGACCCGGCAGAATCTTGACACAATAAAAAGCTTCCACGGCTGAACAGTACTCGATCACACGGCAAGTTGTTTACCCGGCAACACAATTGATGATTACCCGGCTGAATTTTGTTTATCACCCGGCGTAACAGTGTTTTACCCGGCACAACAGTGTATCACACGACTGAACAGTAACACTTTTTCAAGTCAAATTCTTCACCCGTCTAGCACAAATTCCCTTATACGGCAATACAGGACCTAATTTCTTCTCAAATCTAAGTCCAAGGAAATTGTCTAAGTCAAAAATAATCACCCGGCAAGTTAATCTTCAACCAACATCATACTGTTCATCATCTTCTTCGTGAGATTTTTCTGGGTTTTGTCAAAACTTGTCCAAATTGTCCAAAATTTACACACAAGCTGTGAAATAGTCCGATTATCAATCCCTTTTATCAATCAATCCAAAACATGATCAAATCTGATGAAATTGAGCAAAAATTTGATCGAACAGTAACTTTTTCTATTCTTCTTAATTCTTCAGATCTGATGATGATCTGATAGAATCTGCACAATCGTTGTGTATAGGAGTGATTGCGATGATAAATCACAACTAAAAACACCAACAATTCATTCAGATCATGATATTTTGAGCAATATTGATGTGTTTTGCTTAAGAACAGCGAAGAACACGATACCGAAAGCTCTGATACCAATTGATAGGTTCAATTGGATCGATAATATCACTCAAATGATCAGAATAACTTGCACAAACAAACGATTCAATCACAAACACAGTTCATACTCATAAATTCTCTTGTATATTGATGATCAAAGCAATTCGTAGTACAAGTGCAGAAGAAACAAAATCACACACAGTTAATTCTCTCTCTAACAGTGTAAAAGTGATCTAGCCCCTCTTCTAACACACACACACTACATGCTTATAACAAACAAAATGCAAGTTTAAGGAAAATACATAATAAACCCTAAACTATACAAACATATAAACAAAAATACAAAGTAAATCTTAACAAGGAAATAACCCTAACATTTTTATTGAAATAATATTTGTAATATATACTTCTAAACATGTAAAATTATTATTTGTATATATGTATTTAAAACTTATATGTTTTATGCTTTAACATAATTTTTAACTTAAAATATGTTATTTAGAAAATATAGATTTACATTTAAAATGTGTAAAAATAAGAAAATTGAAAAAAATGGTTGTGGGACTCGAACCCACGACCAAACAGTGCCCATTTTAATAACAAACCATCATACCAGATAATACTTTTGTTTAATAAATCGACTGGAAATAATTTTAACCATTTTAAGTTAACCAACACTTCATCCCATACAAGCCCTAGATTAAAGATCCATCAAATTCGTTTAATCCTGTTAATCTCACCAAGAACAAACATAGGGCTTTTAATCTACTTGAAATCAAGATCATTTTGATATATAATACTTACTTGATTGGTTACGAATTGGATCAGAAACGATGAAGAACAAAAGGCGCTGTTGGAGAATCAAAACGATATCTAAAAGTTGTTACAATCAAATTAAACTTGCAGATTTCATCAACGTGATAAGGCGAATGAATCCCGACTTCTAATTGCGGATAATGAACACGTATGGATGATGGATTTTGGAGTTGCAGGTTTCGATCAAAAACGGATTAAAATGTCGAGTTTTTGAGATTGTTTCTTGAAATTGGGGGTTCAGGGAGTGAAAGGGAGATCCAGAAGTGAATCGGTTGTTTCAATTTGATTAGTTGCTATGGAAAAATAGTCGAACGGGTTACAGGTTTGATTGCAAGTTAAAGGAATTAATTGGGAGTTAATTTGATTGTTTAAAGTTCAAATTAATGTAGAGAACCGTTTGTAATCGATGAAGGGACTGTTATACATAACTTGATTTAATCCCATTACGCGTTTTCGATTATTTGATGATCTGGGTGTTGCAAGAAACGATCGAACATATATTTCCATTAAACTGACATAACAAGGCTGTAACAACGAATTAATATGTTTGGTTGGGTTCGAAACAGTTAGAGAAGCGTTTTAACGCGTTTAAAACTAGTCAAAAACATCAAAAATAGCATTTTGGGAGGCTGTCGGAGACCCGCCGGCGCCGGCGAGTGGCGTCGCCGGAAGAACGGGCTTGGGCGAGCTGGTTGGGTTTTATACAAAAATTCACAGTTTGGCCCATCTAGTTTGGAGTGGTTAACAGATTAAGTTTTAAACTTTAATCCAAGTTTCAAACCTGTCACTTTCGACCCAAAGTTAATTATACTTTTACTTACCAACTAATTTAACCACATTAACTTGTAACGTATATATATAATTGACGTTTTTGAATATTTAAGTCTTCGTGGACGTTGAATATCTATTTTGAGACTTTAATAGTTTTTTTTTAATTATCTTTAATAATCTTTATAAAAATCTCCTTTATAGAATACACTTTATATATATGTATATATACTTGGGAGTTTTAGTATTTAATTAGTAAACGCTAGATAATAACTCGGTCGTTAACATTAAAGGCGAGAAATAACGAAAGGCTCGATATATATATATAATAATAAGCGTTACATTTACAGGATGATAAACACGATTACATTAAAGATGGATAAATTCAGGTTCGAGTCGGGTATTCGGGTTTGGGTTTGGGGCAGATGTCACAGTCTCCCCTTCTTATAGAAATTTCGTCCCGAAATTTGCTCAAATCGAAGAAGAAGATAGAAAGAAAAGATGCATATATAACGCTTTCATTTGGTCATTACGCTCCCAAGTAAACTCAAGTACAACGGCACGCTAAACTTTAAGAATTTGAAATTTTAAGTCAACACGAAGGGAAACACATGGAAGCACAACGTGTTCTCATCGCGTACGAAACACAGTTTTTGCAATTGATGGTAACCCGAACGAAGAGTAATTTTAGAGAAACAAGTTGCTCTTTGGAGTTGATTGAAGAGATCATCGATATACGGCAAAGGATGAAGATTTTATTTTTTTATTATTGATTTATTTTTACTGAAATTTTATTGAATTCGCGATAATCGATACACATACATAACGAGTCATCCTTTTTTTTTTTTTCATTAACACGAGCCAAAAATGCGACATACTCTAACGCATATATTTTTGAGTCTTAACGTAAGGCAAGAGTTTCAACCGTCAAAATTAACGAGAATCAAAGGCAAAAGATTAACATGAAGAAACGTGACCGTGAAGTTTAAATTCGCACCATAAATATAAAAAACTAATAGAAACACATAAAAATTATTAAGTCTTGCATGACTAATAGTAAATGATGAAACAAACTCTAATGAAACGTAGTTCTTATCGGCACACAAATAAAATAAAATAGAAACGAAATGATCATTTGGGAACCATATCGTTCACCACGTCATTGTTTGCTTGAGCTTGGTTGGCGTTGATGTTGAAAGTTCTAGCACGACCAACTTGATTTGCATTAGCATTGGTATTCACGTTGACATTGATAGGCTGAGGACAATTGTTGCGGAAATGAGTTGGATCGCCACAATTGAAACAAGCACGACCTTGATTACCCCGGTTATTATTATTCCAACAATCTATTGCCAGATGCGCATAACGTTAACAAACAGAACATTTAAAACATGGAGTTTCAGGAGCATGATGAAAAGGACATTGGTTGCATTTGGGCAAGAATCCCGTATAAGGCTTACGGTTATCCTTACCCCGTTGCGGTGCCATAGGAGGAGCATGAGTGGTTATTGCATAGTTGGTAGCATTGTTCTTACGCTTCTTGGAACGGGATGAGGATTCAGGCTTAAAACCCTTATAAGAATCATCCTCCGATGGTTTAGAATCATCACTAGAAGAACCTTTGGACTTTTTGTTGCCCTTACGAAACAGAGAACCAGCTTTCACATGATTTTCGGTAAGGCGACCGGCTAAAGTCATTGCCTCACCCACAGTAGCTGGCTTACTACCCCAAACAGCATCTTGGATAGTCATTGGCAAACCTCCGATATACTGTTCAATACCAAGGGATTCGGGAGTGACCATATTAGGACACAGAGTACTGAGCTGAGAAAAACGATCATTGTAGGCCACATTTTCACCACTATCTTGTTTGAGACCCTAGAATTCACCCTCGAGTTTACGAATTTCACTAGGAGAGCAATACTTGTCAGTCATGGCGGTTTTGAATTCATCCCAAGTCATTTCAGAGATTTCATCTTCACCACGCCTACGCTTTTCATCATTCCACCAAGTCAAAGCACCCTTTTGGAGGACACTTGTGGCATAGCGGACTTTGAAGTTTTCAGGGCACTCACAATTGACAAAGGTGCTCTCCATGCTTTCATACCATTGGAGAAGACCAGTAGCCCCTTCGTTACCAAAGAATTTCGTTGGACCGCAAGAATTGAAGTACTTTAGAGTACAGTGAGGAGTCTTGGGCTGAGCGTTTTGATTAGCATTATTGAGTTGAGTCACAAGATTAGGCAAAATATTAGCCATTTGGGTCGCGATGGTATTAGCAAGTCGTTCACGTCTAGTTGTCATTCTACAAGATAAGATAGAAAAAGAATTTCATGAGACATAGAAAATTTTGAGATAACATAAGTTGTAATGGAATTTTGGATTGAATAGAAACAATAATTGGACTTTGAATTTCATAGAATCTTTAGAAACACATATCATAGTAATCACTTTGAAAATCATAGAAATATGAATAAACAAACTTGGAATAAAATTTGGAATAATATAGAAATCCATGTAAATAATTTGAAATCATAGAAAATGATAATCATAAAGTCGTTAAATAAATAGAATTTGAAGGCTTAGGAATGTGTCTTGGTTTTGGACACTTAAGACTTATCAAAGTGCTAAGCTCGTTCTTAACGTATTCGAGAAGGCGTGCTTTAGCCTATAGGTTCACACTCATCTCGTACATCCCCAGGTAAGCATACAGGTCTCTTAAAGAGATTTATACGAAATGCTTGCCTTAGACAGGATGTCCGTGATACAGGCGTTCCCCCTTCCAGATTGCACACGTTCCCACGTTTCAAACTTACTTAAGACGATGACGAGATTCCACAAAGAGAAAGATCCTAATCACACATAAGAGTCTCTTGTAGCTCCATCGTGAAATCGGATAAGAAATAAGATAGAGAAAAGACAGAGAAAATGTTCATAAAAATAAATAAGGAGGTAAGTTCTAGAAGAGTTTTCTAAGCACAAACTAATTGCACTAAGGACTCTTAGGTTATAGTCTAGGTCGGTGTGTTTCTAATACCCTATCCTAGTTCCCTATAACCATGGCTCTGATACCAAACTGTGACACCCCGCCCGACGGCGGAAACACCGGGCTGTCATTAGAATTGGATATCAATAGTAAACAAAGCACATGGTATTTATTTATTAAGTTCAATAATGATGTAGTAAGTTTTGAACCTAAGTCTTAAATGAATACGGCAAAAGTAATAAAACCGAAACAGTAACTGCAAATGTCTGATTTATTATTCTAGGTCCAAGTCAATCCTATGTCTTGGCAAAAGCAGCAAAAATAATCAGGCAACACCTGAAATATGTAAAATAAAGTTAACTATTTAAAGCTAGTGAATAAACCACAATTTGAATACATAATAATATAGAAATCCGAGATCATCATAATATGTTGCGCAATCTTACATGCATAGCTATTTCATATCATTCTCGACCATGACACCTTGAACACACATTGAACACACATTGAACACCATCATTGTATAGCAACTCGTAATCATTTGTCATGAGGAACCAACTCATGTTATAAATTAAAGATAACCCTTTTTTTTGCAACCGTCACGTAACCGTCTCGATATAGGTTATCAATAATTGTGTAAGCAACTTAGGGACAAGGCATAGCAACATATTATAGCAACTTGTAACATTGAATAACAACTTGTAGCATAGTAACCTTGAAATTGAATGGCCGGGTTTAAATCACCTGTTTTGAAATACATACAGGTGGGTTTGTCAAACCATTAGCGCTAACATTGTACCGGTGGGATTACTAAGTAACAATACTACTTTACACTACCACATAAGAATTGCATCTTGCTGCAGACAAGACTAACACATTTAATGATCTCATTTGAAAATAGAAACAAAGAAACGAAAACCGAAAACATTGAATAGTAATTGAACATATTTCAGCCCCAAAATGTAAAAGTAAAAAGGGAATTAAGGTTTCGGATTTGGGATTTTAGGGTTTTAAAATACGAATTGGGAATTAGGGTTTTGATATATGGATTTGGAAATTAGGGTTTTCAAAATACGATTTAGGATTTTGGTACGAAAGGTAACAGTATTTTCGTATTAAATATATTTTACAAGAATCTATATATTTTTTTTATTGAAATAATATTTGTAATATATACTTCTAAACATGTAAAATTATTATTTGTATATATGTATTTAAAACTTATATGTTTTATGCTTTAACATAATTTTTAACTTAAAATATGTTATTTAGAAAATATAGATTTACATTTAAAATGTGTAAAAATAAGAAAGTTGAAGAAAAATGGTTGTGGGACTCGAACCCACGACCAAACAGTGCCCATTTTAATAACAAACCATCATACCAGATAATACTTTTGTTTAATAAATCGACTGGAAATAATTTTAACCATTTTAAGTTAACCAACACTTCATCCCATACAAGCCCTAGATTAAAGATCCATCAAATTCATTTAATCCTGTTAATCTCACCAAGAACAAACATAGGGCTTTTAATCTACTTGAAATCAAGATCATTTTGATATATAATACTTACTTGATTGGTTACGAATTGGATCAGAAACGATGAAGAACAAAAGGCGCTGTTGGAGAATCAAAACGATATCTAAAAGCTGTTACAATCAAATTAAACTTGCAGATTTCATCAACGTGATAAGGCGAATGAATTCCGACTTCTAATTGCGGATAATGAACACGTATGGATGATGGATTTTGGAGTTGCAGGTTTCGATCAAAAACGGATTAAAATGTCGAGTTTTTTAGATTGTTTCTTGAAATTGGGGGTTCAGGGAGTGAAAGGGAGATCCAGAAGTGAATCGGTTGTTTCAATTTGATTAGTTGCTATGGAAAAATAGTCGAACGGGTTACAGGTTTGATTGCAAGCTAAAGGAATTAATTGGGAGTTAATTTGATTGTTTAAAGTTAGAATTAATGTGGAAAACCGTTTGTAATCGATGAAGGGACTGTTATACATAACTTGATTTAATCCCATTACGCGTTTTCGATTATTTGATGATCTGGGTGTTGCAAGAAACGATCGAACATATATTTTCCATTAAACTGACATAACAAGGTTGTAACAACGAATTAATATGTTTGGTTGGGTTCGAAACAGTTAGAGAAGCGTTTTAACGCGTTTAAAACGAGTCAAAAACATCAAAAATAGCATTTTGGGAGGCTGCCGGAGACTCGCCGGCGCCGGCGAGTGGCGTCGCCGGAAGAACGGGCTTGGGCGAGCTGGTTGGGTTTTATACAAAAATTCACAGTTTGGCCCCTCTAGTTTGAAGTGGTTAACAGATTAAGTTTTAAACTTTAATCCAAGTTTCAAACCTGTCACTTTCGACCCAAAGTTAATTATACTTTTACTTACCAACTAATTTAACCACATTAACTTGTAACGTATATATATAATTGACGTTTTTGAATATTTAAGTCTTCGTGGACGTTGAATATCTATTTTGAGACTTTAATAGTTTTTTTTTAATTATCTTTAATAATCTTTATAAAAATCTCCTTTATAGAATACACTTTATATATATGTATATATACTTGGGAGTTTTAGTATTTAATTAGTAAACGCTAGATAATAACTCGGTCGTTAACATTAAAGGCGAGAAATAACGAAAGGCTCGATATATATATAATAATAAGCGTTACATTTACAGGATGATAAACACGATTACATTAAAGATGGATAAATTCAGGTTCGAGTCGGGTATTCGGGTTTGGGTTTGGGGCAGATGTCACATTTTGCTTGAAAAACTTTGTGAAAAATGATAAGTGTTGTGAAGAGGCGGGTTTTGTATATGATTGAAAAATTAGGTCAAACTTAAAGAGGGACGGGTCAACAACTTGGGACGGGTAAGCATAAAAGCCCAATAAGCCTAGACGGGTCATGCACTGTTGAGCCGCGTCAACCACTGTTGGGACGGGTCAAGTACTTGGGACGGGTCACAACATGAGACGGGTCAACATAAAATGTGCAAAACACTTGGACGGGTCAATCACAGTAGAGACGGGTAAGTCACTGTTGAGACGGGTAAGACACTGTAGAGACGGGTAAAGGTTAGGAACAACTACACCTGTTTTGATTTTACTCATCACCCGGCTACATAGTAGTCTTCTTCATCACCCGGCTTGCATAATGACTTATTATTCATTACCCTGCTACATAGTGATTTACTTCATCACCCGGCTTGTTTTTCTTCATCACCCGGCAACAGAGTTGTTGTACTTTACCCGGCTGCATAGTGTTCTTCACTTACATGGCTAGATGAAGACTTCATTCATTTACCCGGCTGTACAGTGATAACACTTCTTCACCCGGCTGTATAGTAACACAACCTGTCACCCGGCAGATATCAACGACTTCTTTACCCGACACAAAATTGACTTGTTCATTGCCCGGCCATATAGTAGTCATAATATCTTCACCCGGCTCTCTTCTTTCACCCAATCACCCGGCTCATATCAGACACAACAACTTTACCCGGCTGAATAGTATCTTCATTACCCGGCTAAACAGTTGTTTCTGATATCTTTACCCGGCGAAAAAACACTTTGACAGTTTTCTTCTTTGTTAGGGTTATTTCCAGTTAAGATTTACTTTGTACTTATTTTATACTTTGTGTATAGTTTAGGGTCTATTTTGTATTTTCCCTAAAAATGTTTGTTGCTTAAAAGCATGTAGTGAGAGAGTGTGAGGAGAAGGCCTAATTCACATATTCACGTTAGAGAGAGAACTAAGTGTGTGTGATTGTTTTTCTCCTACATTTGTACTGCAGATTTGCGTTGATCATCAAATACAAGAGAATTATTTAGTAATGAATTGTGTTTGTGATTGAACTGTGTTTGTGTATGAATCATTCTGATCATTGAGCGATATCATCGATCCAATTGAACCTATCAATTGGTATCAGAGCTGTTGGTGTTGTGTTCTTCGCTATTCATCAAGCAAAACACTACAATATTGCTCAAAAATCATGATCTGAATGAATTGTTGTTGTTTTTAGTTGTGATTTATCATCGCAATCACTGCTAATTCACATCAGTTGTGCAAATTCCATCAGATTATCATTAGATCTGAGGAATTAAGAAGATAGAAAAAGTTACTGTTCGATCGAATTTTGCTCAAATTTCATCTAAATTTGATCATGTTTTGGATTGATTGAGATTAGGGATTGATAATCGGACCATTTCACTGCTTGTGTGTGAATTTTGAAAGAATTGGACAAGTTTTTGATAAACCCTGAAAAAATTCTCATGATGAAGATGATGAACAGTGTGAACTTGGTTGAAGATTAACTTGCCGGGTGATAAAATTGACTTAGACAATTTCCTTTGGACTTAGATTTGTGAACAATTAGGTCCTGTGCAGCCGTGTAAAGGATTTTGTGCTAGACGGGTAAAGAATTTGACGAGGAAAAGGTGTTACTGTTCAGCCGGATCAAGTACTGTTGTGCCGGGTAATACACTGTTACGCCGGGTGATTAACAAATTCAGCCGGGTGATCGAGAACTGTGTAGCCGGGTAAACAATTTTGCTGCCGTGTGATCGTCAACTGTTCAGCCGGGTAAAGCTTTTTGCCGTGTCAAGATTCCAAGCCGGGTCAAGTTTTATTGCCGTGTGAAATTTACTATTCTGCCGGGTAAAGAATCCAAGACTTACAACTGTTGTGCCGTGTGACTGTTTAGACGGGTGAAGACTTTTCTCTGCCGGGTAAAGAACAAAAGTTACTGTTCAGCCGGGTGAAGAAGGATTTTTCACTGATCAGCCGTGTGACTCATTTTTAGTTGTTTTAATTCTTGTTTTCTTATCTTGTCTTTAATTACTTGTCTTTAATTTAGTATTTTAACTGTTTCTTTTCAAAAATCAACAAAAACAAAAATATTTTCTTTAAAATATCTTAAAATGGCACCTAATGATGATTCTGATAACCGTGTTCCTAGACTTGTTAACCGTGCAGATTTCAAGAATTGGACAATCAGATTAAAGCATCATCTTTGCTCAATTGACAATGATCTTTGGAAGTCAATTGATAAGGGTCCTCACATACCTACACAAAATGCTCCGGATAGTGCAAGTACTTACACCAAAGACTCTACTGAACCTTATCCAGAAGATAATCTATCTGCTGAAGACTTAAGGAAAGTGAAGAATGATAGCAAAGCCTATTCTTTGATGTGTAAAGGACTGCCACTACAAGTATTGTCGATGTTGGATACTTATCAGACGGGTTATACAATGTTCAAAGCTTTAAAGTCAATCTGTGAAGGAGGTGAACAACTCAGAAGTCTTAAGAAACAAAAGCTGAAGAGACAACTGGAGTTATTTGAACACATTGCTGGAGAATCTGTGCACCAGATGATGAATAGGTTTGTTCATCTAACTACTGAGATGACAAATGTGGGTGCAAAGACAGATCTTCAAGATTTGAATGACAGATTATTATGTGCTCTTCCATCATCATGGAAACAGACTGTGACATTACCGAAACATACTGAAAAGTTTCCGATGGATTTGGATCTGCTCATTGCAAAGATAGAGGAAGTTGAGATTGAAGAAAGCTCGAGAAATACTGATAGAACTGGTTCAAATGCTCAGTACAAGTACATTGTGAATCCTGCTAACTCAGTGGAGAATGCATTTCTTACACAAGATGCAACTAAGTTTGAAGATGAGGGTGATTTATTCGTTGGTGCAAGTTTTTACACTGATTCGTCTTACATTCCAAATTCACCAACTTATTCTCAACCTCAATCTCCACCAAGAACTCAAGTTCAAAGCCAAAAACCGAAGAATCAGCCAGAAAGTTCAAGTTCAAATGTTCAAGCAAAAGTAAAAGATGTGATGAACATCTTGTTACAAGATGACGAGACAAAGACTGCTTTTACGGCTTTCATGGCAAGGTTTCAAGCTTATCAAGGAAGTCATTTGTCCCAGATGGATGTCGTTCTTCAAGACTTATTTGAAATGGATCCTGATGACGTTGAGGAAATGGATCTGAACTGGCAAATGGTAATGGTTGCATATAGGACGCAGAAACATGCATATGTTAACCGAAGCTTCAAGCCACATGCAAACAAGACAGTTGGTTTTGAGAAATCAAAGGCCAGATGTTTCAACTGTAACTGTTATGGTCATTTTTCTCGGGAATGCAAAGCTCCTAAGAATCAGAATTACAATGATCAAGCGAGTTCAAGTGGACAGAATCAAGGTCAAGGTCAAAGCTCACAACAGTCTTCAAGCTATCAACAGAGGAATCAGCGTTTCATTCAGAAGCCATATCAAAGTCTTCCCATGCCAAAACTGGAAGATGAAGGAAAGAAGCAAGAAGATCAGACAAAAGCACTGGTGGTTAGTGTAAAGGATGGATATGACTGGAGCGCTTATGCAGAACAGTTTACAGCTGATCTTACTTCAAGTTTGGCATTAGTTTGTGAAATCGAGGAAGATTGGTCTGAAGAAGGGGATACTAAAGTATCGGATGTTGTGAGTGAAGATTCTGAAGAATATGACTGGAGTGCAAAGTCAGATCCTGTTGAAGAATCTGAATCAGAGATTGCGTTGATGGCTACATCCAGTGAATCTTCATCATCCACCGAACAACCAAAGGTTAGTACTGATTTACCCCCTAACTATGTTCCTTTGACTATAGATGTGAAAGAAAGGTTATGTTCTGACCAATGCACAACAAGTAGAACATTATCGAACTCATTCCTTTAAAATTGGTGATAAATTAAGTAAACATGAGAAAATTAATGAACAACTTAAAATTGATCACAAAATTGCTGATGAGAAGATATTGTCACTAAAAGAATCATGGAACAAAACCATAAAAGATCTGGAACTTGTGACCAAACAACTTGAAGAAATGACAAAGAACTTTGAACAAGAAAAAGTTGCTCATGCTGTCACACAAGTTGAATTAACAAAAGTGAAAAGTTGTAAAAACATGGTTAAACAACTTATAAGTGAAAGAGGTAACAAAAACAAAACAGGGTTGGGTTTCACTCATGAACCAATGCCTGAATCAATCACACAAACTTTACCTGAAAACTTCAATGAATTTGATCATTCACCTGAAAATGAACGAAAATTCAAAGAAATTCAAAGAAGTAAATCCGAATCCGAAGGATCTGAAGTGTTGATTGAAAGTTTGAAAGAAGAAGATGGTGTGACAACTGACGCTGATGATGAAGCTAGCAAACAATCAGAGCCTGTTCTGGTTCAACTTGTTGAGTATCTGGAACTGAATCCGAAGTCAGAAGAAAAAGTGAAGGATGAAGGTGAATTTTCAGGATACAATGATCCTGAATACATCAAGTGGAAGAAGGAACAGAAGGCGCAAGTTGCTGATCAACTGATCAAGAAGCAAGAAGTGAAAAAGACTGAAGTTTCGAATGCAAAAGTGTAGAAATTAAAATCGAAAATCAATCAATCTGAAACGAAACAGTCAAAAGGTAAAAGTGTCATAAAATCGAATGACAACACCAAAGCTCAAATTGTTAAAACTGACAAGGTCAAACCTGTCAAAAAGAAAGTGTCAAAAGGAAAAACAATTAAGTTTGTGTCTGCAGGAACTTTTGATTTAAACGGATCTTATGGTAAACCAATCAATTCTCCAATCAAATCTAACTCTGGTCTGAAAACAGGTTCAGGTCCTAAGTCTTCCGCTGTCAATGATAAAAGAATTGAATCAAAAAGGTTAACCAAACAAGGTGTGTTAAAATCGAACCAAGTTCCCAAGCAAGCAAAATCACAATCAAAAACTCCACAAAAGAATCAAGTTAATCTAAAACCGACCAAAACTGATAATGAATCACGAGTGGGTTCAACATCAAAAGTTAACATTCGGCTCTTTAGGATTAGCAAGAAACATTGTGAAATTTGTGATCGTTATAATCATGCTACTGCTGAATGTTTCTTTAACAGGTACTGCAGTTACTGTGACAAAAGAAATCATTCATCAGAAGAATGTTTTTATAACAAATTTTGTGATATTTGTGAAAGGCGAAATCATGACACAAAGGATTGTTTCTTTCGAACAAACTCATCAAGAGAAATGACACCATTTCCAAATTTTCAAAGAAATCAATCATTTGGTTTTCAAAATGTTAATCAAAGACATTCTCCTGTTTTGAGAAACTTCAATCGAAACAATTCAATTTCTAATTTTTTTTTTATTTTATAATCTACCTTTATCTTATTTTTTTGTTTTTTAATAACTTTTCATCAAGAAATGTGCAGGTTAACAGTTTTAAACCGAGAGCTTTGATGGTAAGAAATCAGAACATTGAAAATAACCTTGATCCTAAGTTAGAGGAAAGGTTTACTGCTTTGAGAAGAAAGCAATCGATTCAAGCCAATGGGCGAAACAGTTTTCAACCAAATCTCTCAAATGAAACAAATTTTCAAAATCTTCATTATCAACAAGTTACTGTTATAGATAGATTCGGAAAACCCAAGACCATGTGGGCATGGGTTGACCAAACTAACTAAGTGATTGTTGAAATGCAGGTGCGCCCTAGAAGACCTATTAACTCATGGTTTGTTGATAGTGGGTGTAGCCGGCATATGACAGGCAACCATGCCTTGCTTCAAGATTTTAAGCTAAAGAATGGTACACATGTTGCATTTGGAGGAGATGCTGGTGGTAAAATAACTGGAGAAGGAACTGTGTCAAATGGGGTCATTAGTTTTGATAAAGTCAACTACTGTGCACAGTTGAACTTTAATTTACTAAGTGTATCTCAAATCTGTGATAAATCTTATTCTACTTTATTTGATGATTCTTTCTGTTACATACTCAAACCAGGTTTCAAGATTGACAATGAATGGGTGGTGGTTAAAGCTCCAAGAGATCGTGATGTATACAAGCTTGATATGTCGCAGATTGATGCTGAAACCGAAACCACTTGTCTCATTGCTCATGCATCAAATGATGAGAGTCAGCTTTGGCATAGACGGCTGGGCCATTCAAACTTCAGAAACATGAACCGACTGGTTACTGGAAATCATGCTGTGGGAATACCATCAAAGAAGTTCTCTACAACTGATCTCTGTCCAGCGTGTTTGAAAGGAAAACAACACAGAATGTCTTTTAAGTCCAAGCAAGAAAACTCCATTTCAAAACCCTTGCAGATGCTACATATGGATCTTTTCGGACCAACAAATGTCCAAAGCATTGCAAAGAAGTCTTACTGTTTTGTCATTATTGACGATTTCACTAGATTTTCTTGGGTTTATTTTTTGCATGTTAAATCTGAAACTGCTGAGTTGTTAAAAGAATTTATCGTCAAAGTTGAAAATCAAATGGAATGTAAAGTAAAAATCTTAAGAAGTGATAATGGAACTGAATTTAAGAACACTAATGTTGATGTGTTTTGTGCAGAAAAAGGAATTGCTAGACAATTTAGTGCTCCAAGAACACCTCAACAAAACGAGGTTGCGGAACGGAAAAATCGGACACTGATTGAAGCAGCAAGATCCATGCTCGCAGATGCCAAAATCCCTATCACTTTTTGGGACGAAGCTATTGCTACTGCGTGTTTTTACAAAACAGAACATTATTGGTTCAGGATAAACATAAAACATCTTATGAGTTGTTATTTGGAAGAAAACCAAATATTTCTTACTTGAAAGCATTTGGTTGTCCTGTATCGGTTCTAAATTTGAGTGATCATCTCGGGAAGTTTGAGTCAAAATCTGACGATGGATTTTTCCTTGGTTATTCGTCTGTTTCTAAAGCTTATCGAGTTTTTAATAGCAAAACAAATACTGTTATAGAAACTATTAACGTAAAGTTTTTAAAAAATTCGTTTCCGTTAGTGGCTCATGGTCCCGAATGGTTATTTGATTTAGATTCGTTATCAAAATCTTTCAATTCTAACTTGTTTGATTTTTCAGGAAAAACGAGCAAAGAATTAGGCGACTTGGGATGTTTTAGTGACGATTCTGATAATGACGATGATAGCAATCTCAACTCTGAGTATCCATTCATGTCATTTCATAATCCTGATCATGTCAAATCCAGTCAAGCTCCGGGTCCTTTTGGTTCTCAAGAAGATCAAGAATCTAACATTCTTGGTGATGATGTTCATCCGCAAAATTCTCCTAATGATGGTGGATCTGTTCAAAATCAACCATCATCAGATCCGAATGTTGAAGTTGTTCCAGATTCATTTGACTACTTCATCAATTCACCGGATCAAGTTCCTAATTTCACTCCGCATACTTCTACCATTCTACAAGATCTACCGAATCTGAATCAGTCAAATCTGGAGACGCAAGTTCAAGGTGACGTTATACCAACTCATCGAGTTCATAGGAATCATCCTGTCTCTCAGATCATTGGGCCTTTGAATCAGCGAATGTTAGGGTTATTTCCTAGTTAAGATTTACTTTGTATTTGTTTATATGTTTAAGTATAGTTTAGGGTCTATTTTGTTATATTCCTTAAACTTGTAATTGTTGCTTAAAAGCATGTAGTGAGAGAGTGTGAGGAGAGAGGCTAGATCACTATTACACGTTAGAGAGAGAGTTAACTGTGTGTGATTTATTTTCTCCTGCACTTGTACTACAAATCTGCTTTGATCATCAATATACAAAAGAGAATTATTAGTATGAATTGTGTTTGTGATTGAACTGTGTTTGTGTATGATTTATTCTGATCATTGAGTGATATTAACGATCCAATTGAACCTATCAATTGGTATCAGAGCTGTTGGTATTGTGTTCTTCGCTATTCATCAAGCAAAAACACTGAAATATTGCTCAAAATCATG
The DNA here is from genome assembly GCA_030867185.1 of Tagetes erecta. Lineage (NCBI taxonomy): Eukaryota > Viridiplantae > Streptophyta > Magnoliopsida > Asterales > Asteraceae > Tagetes > Tagetes erecta. The sequence goes on from CM061488.1 coordinate 58,073,235, forward strand.
ATCTGAATGAATTGTTGCTGTTTTTAGTTGTGATTTATCATCGCAATCACTCCTAATTCACAACGATTGTGCAAATTCCATCAGATTATCATCAGATCTGAGGAATTAAGAAGAAAGAAAAAGTTACTGTTCGATCAAATTTTGCTCAAATTTCATCTAAATTTGATCATGTTTTGGATTGATTGAGATTAGGGATTGTTAATCGGACTATTGTACTGCTTGTGTGTGAATTTTGAACGAATTGGACAAGTTTTTGATAAACCCTGAAAAATTCTCATGGAGAAGATGATGAACAGTATGAACTTGGTTGAAGATTAACTAGCCGGGGGATAAAATTTGACTTAGACAATTTCCTTGGACTTAGATTTTTGAACAATTAGGTCCTGTGCAGCCGTGTAAAGGATTTTGTGCTAGACGGGTAAAGAATTTGACGAAGAAAAAGTGTTACTGTTCAGCCGGATCAACAACTGTTGTGCCGGGTAATACACTGTTACGCCGGGTGATTAAGAAATTTCAGCCGGGTGATCAAAGACTGTGTAGCCGGGTAAACAACCTTGCCGTGTGATCGACAACTGTTCAGCCGTGTAAAGCTTTTGCCGTGTCAAGATTCAAGCCGGGTCAAGTTATCTGCCGTGTGAAGTTATTTCTTGTTGCCGTGTAACAGTTCAGCCGGGTAACTGTTCTGTCGGGTGAAGAATACAAGTATTACAACTGTTGAGCTGTGTGACTGTTTAGACGGGTGAAGACTTTTCTCTGCCGGGTGAAGAACAAAAGCTACTGTTCAGCCGGATGAAGAAGGATTTTTCACTGTTCAGCCGTGTGACTCATTTTAGTTGATTTAATCTTTGTTTTCTTATCTTGTCATTAATTACTTGTCTTTATTTTAGTAGTTCAACTATTTCTTTTCAAAATTAACAAAAACCAAAAATATTTTCTTTAAAATTTTTAAAATGGCACCTAATGATGATTCTGATAACCGTGTTCCTAGACTTGTCAATCGTGCAGATTTCAAGAATTGGACAATCAGACTGAGACATCATCTATGCTCTATTGATAATGATCTTTGGAAGTCAATTGAAAAAGGTCCTCATATTCCAACTCAGACTGCTCCAGATAGTGCAAGTACCTACACCAAAGATTCTACTGAACCTTATCCAGAGGATAATTTGTCAGCAGAAGATTTGAGGAAAGTGAAGAATGATAGCAAGGCTTATTCTTTAATGTGCAAGGGATTGCCACTTCAAGTTCTGTCGAGATTGGATGCATATCAAACTGGTTATACATGTTTCAAGGCATTAAAGTCAATATGCGAAGGAGGAGAACAATTGAGAAGTCTGAAGAAATCAAAGTTGAAAAGACAGTTGGAGTTGTTTGAACATATTAATGGAGAAACAGTACACCAGATGATGAACAGGTTTGTTCACTTAACTACTGAGATGTCAAACCTCGGAGTTAAGACTGAACTTCAAGACTTGAATGATCGATTGTTATGTGCTTTACCATCATCATAGAAGCAAACTGTTACTCTTTTAAAGCATACTGAGAAATTTCCAATGGATTTAGATATGCTTATTGGAAAGATTGAAGAAGTCGAGATTGACGAAGGATCGAGAAATACTGATAGATCAAGCTCACAAACTCAATATAAGTATGTGGTGAATCCTGCCAATACTGTGGAGAATGCCTTTCTTGCACAAGATGCAATGAAGTTTGAAGATGAGGGTGATTTATTTGTTGGTGCAAGTTTCTATACTGATTCATCATACTTTCCAAGTTCACCAACTTATTCTCAACCTCAATCTCCACCAAGAGCTCAAGTTCAAAGTCAGAATCTGAAGAATCAAGTAGAAAATCAAAGTTCGAATGTTCAAGCCAAGGTAAAAGATGTGATGAACATCTTACTACAAGATGACGAGACCAAAACTGCCTTCACAACTTTTATGGCAAGTTTCCAAGCATATCAAGGAAGTCACTTAAGTCAAATGGACGTTGTTCTTCAAGATTTATTTGAGATGGATCCTGATGACGTTGAGGAAATGGACTTAAACTGGCAGATGGTGATGGTTGCATACAGAACGCAGAAGCATGCATATGTTAACCGAAGCTACAAGCCTCATGCAAACAAGACGGTTGGATTTGACAAATCGAAGGCCAGATGTTTTAACTGTAAATGTTATGGTCATTTTTCTCGGGAATGCAAAGCTCCTAAGAATCAGAATTACAACGACCAAGCTAGTTCAAGTAATCAAGGTCAAGGTCAAAGCTCACAACAGTCTTCGAGCTACCAAAGCAAAAATCAACGTTTCTTTCAGAAACCATACCAAAGTCTTCCCATGCCGGAACTGAAGGATGAAGGCAAGAAACCAGAAGATCAAACTAAGGCACTGGTGGTCAGTGTAAAAGATGGATATGATTGGAGCGCTTATGCAGAACAATTTACAGCTGATATCACTTCAAGTTTGGCACTGGTATGTGAAATGGAAGAGGATTGGTCAGAAGAAGGAGATAACAAGGTGATTGAAGAAATTAGTGAAGATTCAGAGGAATATGACTGGAGTGCAAAGTCTGATCCTGTTGAAGAATCTGAGTCTGAAATAGCGCTGATGGCTACAGCCAGTGAGTCTTCATCATCTACCGAACATCCAAAGGTTAGTAATGACTTACCCCCTAATTACGTTCCATTGCCTATTGATGTGAAAGAAAGGTTATGTTCAGAACAATGCATTCAACAGGTAGAACATTATCGAACTCATTCATTTAAAATTGGTGATAAATTAAGCAAACATGAGAAACTTCATGAACAACTTAAAATTGATCACAAAATTTCTGATGAGAAGATATTGTCACTTAAAGAATCATGGAACAAAACCTTAAAGGAACTGGAACTGGTAACAAAACAACTTGAAGAAATGACAAAGAACTTTGAACAAGAAAAAGTTGTTCATGCTGTCACACAAGTTGAATTAACGAAAGTGAAAAGTTGTAAAACAATGGTCAAACAACTTATAAGTGAAAGAGGTAACAAAACCAAAACCGGGTTGGGTTTCACTCATGAACCAATGTCAAATTCAATCACACAAACCTTACCGGAAAACTTTAACGAATTTGATCATTCACCTGAAAATGAACGAAAATTCAAAGAAATTCAAAGAAGTAAATCCGAGTCTGAAGGTTCTGAAGTGCTGATGGAAAGTTTGAAAGAAGAAGATGGTGTGACAACTGAAGCTGATGATGAAGCAAGCAATGAATCTGATAACAAGTTAGAGCCTGTTCTGATTCAACTTGTTGAGTATCCAGAACTGAAACCGAAGTCAAAAACAGTGAAGGATGAAGGTGAATTTTCAGGATACAATGATCCTGAATACATCAGGTGGAAGAAGAAACAAAAGGCGCAAGTTGCTGATCAGTTGATCAAGAAACAAGAAGGGAAAAAGACTGAAGTTTCGAATGCCAAAGTGCAGAAGTTAAAATCGAAAATCAATCAATCTGAAACACCAAAGCTCAAATTGTTAAAACTGAAAATGTTAAACCTGTCAAGAAGAAAGTGACAAAAGGTAAAACAATTAAGTTTGTGTCTGCAGGAACGTTTGATTTAAATGGATCTTATGGTAAACCAATCAATTCTCCAATCAAATCTAACTCTGGTCTGAAAACAGGTTCAGGTCCTAAGTCTTCCGCTGTCAATGATAAAAGAATTGAATCAAAAAGGTTAACCAAACAAGATGTGTTAAAATCGAAACAAATTTCCAAGCAAGCAAATTCACAATCAAAATCTCCACAAAAGAATCAAGTTAATCTAAAACCGAACAAAACTGATAATGAATCACGAGTTGGTTCAACATCAAAAGTTAACAATCGGCTCTTTAGGATTAGCAAGAAACACTGTGAGATTTGTGATCGTTATAACCATGCAACTGCTGAATGTTTCTTTAACAGGTATTGTAGTTTCTGTGACAAAAGAAATCATTCTTCAGAAGAATGTTTTTATAACAAATTCTGTGAAATTTGTGAAAAGAGAAATCATGACACAAAGGATTGTTTCTTTCGAACAAACTCAACAAGAGAAATGACACCATTTTCAAATTTTCGAAGAAATCAATCATTTGGTTTTCAAAATGTTAATCAAAGTCATTCTCCTGTTTTGAGAAAGTTTAATCGAAACAATTCAGTTTCAAATTTGCAGGTTAACAGTTTTAAACTAAGAGCTTTAATGGTAAGAAATCAAAAGTTTGAAAATAACCTTGATCCTAAGTTAGAGGAAAGGTTTATGGCTTTGAGAAGAAAGCAATCATTTCACGCCAATGGGCGAACTGAGTGATTGTTGAAATGCAGGTACGCCCAAGAAGACCTATCAACTCATGGTTCGTTGATAGTGGGTGTAGCCGGCATATGACAGGCAACCATGCCTTGCTTCAAGACTTTAAGCTGAAAAATGGTACACACGTCGCATTTGGAGGTGATGCTGGTGGTAAAATAACAGGAGAAGGAACTATTTCAAATGCGGTCATTAGTTTTGATAAAGTCAACTACTGTGCACAGTTGAACTTTAATTTACTAAGTGTATCTCAAATCTGTGATAAATCTTATTCAACTCTTTTTGATGATTCTTTCTGTTATATTCTTAAACCAGGTTTCAAGATTGACAATGAGTGGGTAATGGTTAAAGCACCTAGAGATCGCGATGTATACAAGCTTGATATGTCGCAGATTGATGCTGAAACCAAAACCACTTGTCTCATTGCTCATGCTTCAAATGATGAGAGTCAGCTTTGGCATAGACGGCTGGGCCATTCAAATTTCAGAAACATGAACCGTCTGGTTACTGGAAATCATGCTGTGGGAATACCAACAAAGAAGTTCTCTACAACTGATCTCTGTCCAGCGTGTTTGAAAGGAAAACAGCATAGGATCTCTTTTATGTCCAAGCAAGAAAACTCCATTTCAAAACCCTTGCAGATGCTACATATGGATCTTTTCGGACCAACAAATGTGCAAAGCATCGGAAAGAAGTCTTACTGTTTTGTTATTATTGACGATTTCACTAGATTTTCTTGGGTTTATTTTTTGCATGTTAAATCTGAAACTGCCGAGTTATTAAAAGAATTTATCATCAAAGTTGAAAATCAAATGGAATGCAAAGTTAAAATCTTAAGAAGTGATAATGGAACTGAATTTAAGAACACTAATGTTGATGTATTTTGTGCAGAAAAAGGAATTGCTAGACAATTTAGTGCGCCAAGAACGCCTCAACAAAACGGGGTTGCGGAACGGAAAAACCGGACACTAATTGAAGCAGCAAGATCCATGCTCGCAGATGCCAAAATCCCTATCACTTTTTGGGACGAAGCTATTGCTACTGCGTGTTTTGTACAAAATAGAACATTATTGGTTCAAGATAAACAGAAAACATCTTATGAGTTGTTATTTGGAAGAAAACCAAATATTTCTTATTTGAAAGCATTTGGTTGTCCTGTATCGATTTTAAATTTGAGTGATCATCTCGGGAAGTTTGAGTCAAAATCTGACGATGGATTTTTCCTAGGTTATTCGTCTGTTTCTAAAGCTTATCGGGTTTTTAATAGCAAAACAAATACTGTTATTGAAACTATTAACGTAAGTTTTTAGAAAATTCGTTTCCGTTAGTGGCACATGGTCCCGAATGGTTATTTGATTTAGATTCTTTATCGAAATCTTTCAATTCTAACTTATTTGATTTTTCAGGAAAAACAAACAAAGAATCAGGCGACTTGGGATGCTTTAGTGACGATTCTGATAATGACGATGATGGAAATCTCAGTTCTGAATATCCATTCATGTCTTCTCACAATCCTGATCATGTTAAATCTAGTCAAGATCCGGGTCCTTCTGGTTCTCAAGACGATCAAGAATCAAACAATCTTGAAGACGATTTGAATCCGCAAGTTTCTCCTAATGATGGTGGATCTGTTCAGAATCAACCATCATCAGATCCGAATGTTGAAGTTGTTCCAGAATCGTTTGACTACTTCATCAATTCACCGGATCAAGTTCCTAATTTCACTCCGCATACTTCTTCCATTCTACAAGATCTACCGAATCTGAATCAGTCGAATCTAGAGACGCAAGTTCAAGGTGAAGACATACCAACTCATCGAATTCACAAGAAACATCCTGTCTCTCAGATTATTGGACCATTGAATCAGAGAACTACAAGAAGTCAGACTGAGCAAGCAAATGTCTGTCTTTATTCATGTTTTCTTTCTCAAGTGGTGCCAAAGAACATTTCAGAAGCGCTGCAAGATAACAGTTGGATTGAAGCTATGCAAGAGGAATTACTTCAGTTTCGCAAACAAGAAGTATGGAAGTTAGTGGACTTACCTGAAGGAGAAAATGCAATTGGTACAAGATGGTTTTACAAAAACAAGCCAGACGAACGTGGCATTGTTGTGAGAAATAAAGCCAGACTTATTGCACAAGGTTACACTCAGGAAGAGGGTATTGATTATGAAGAAGTGTTTGCTCCGGTCGCTCGACTTGAAGCTATTCGTGTCTTCTTAGCTTATGCCTCCTTCATGAAGTTTAAGGTGTTTCAAATGGACGTCAAAGGTGCTTTTCTGTATGGACCAATTACCGATGATGTATATGTTCGACAACCTCCTGGGTTTGAAGATCCTGATTATCCTCATCGTGTATACAAGTTGAGTAAAGCTCTATATGGTCTACATCAAGCTCTAAGAATCTGGTACGAGACGTTATCTAAACATCTGCTGGAACATGGATTTACAAGAGGTCAGATTGATCCAACTTTATTTATGAAGCGGGAGGATGAAGATCTTTTATGTGTTCAAGTGTATGTGGATGATATCATCTTTGCCTCAACCAGTGCGTCCATGTGCAAAGAGTTTGAAGAAATCATGAAGTCAAGATTCCAGATGAGTTCGATGGGGGAGATTAATTTCTTTCTTGGATTGCAAGTAAAACAATCAGCAGACGGAATTTTTATCAACCAATCAAAGTTCGTTGAGAAGTTGCTGAAAAAGTTCAAGATGCAAGATTGTCAGACTATCCGAACTCCATCTGATGTGAACTGTAAGATTCAACCGGATCCGAAAGGCAAATCCGTTGATCAAACACTATACAGATCAATGATTGGTTCACTGATGTATCTTATTGCATCAAGGCCAGACATCATGTACGCTGTTTGTGTGTGCGCCAGATATCAGTCTGATCCGAAAGAGTCTCATCTTGTTGTTGTGAAACGTATATTCAGATACCTTAAAGGGAAACCAAGTCTCGGGTTATGGTATCCTTATGAAGGGAATTTTGAATTATATAGTTATTCTGACAGTGATTTTGGTGGATGTGCTCTTGACAGGAAATCGACTAGTGGTGGATGTCAATTTCTGGGGGGTCCTAGACTTGTCTCTTGGCAATGCAAGAAGCAGACCAACGTTTCTGTATCCACAGCTGAAGCAGAGTATATCGCTGCATCTGCAGGATGTTCTCAAGTTTTATGGTTACAAAACCAGTTGCTTGACTACGGGTTTAACTTTCTAAAAACTCCTATTTACATAGACAATACTGCTGCTATGTTCATTACTGCTAATCCTGTTCAACACTCAAAAACCAAGCTGATAGGTTCAATTGGATCGTTAATATTACTCACAATGATCAGAATAATTCGCACAAACAAACAGTTCAATCACAAACACAATTCATACTAATAATTCTCTTTGTATATTGATGATCAAAGCAAATTTGTAGTACAAGTGCAGGAGAAAATAAATCACACCCAGTTAACTCTCTCTCTAACGTGTAATAGTGATCTAGCTCTCTCTCCTCACACTCTCTCACTACATGCTTTTAAGCAACAATTACAAGTTTAAGGAATATACAAAATAGACCCTAAACTATACATAAACATATAAACAAATACAAAGTAAATCTTAACTAGGAAATAGCCCTAACAGTACTCCCCCTAAGATTTATCTTTGAATCTTCAGCAAAATCTTCAATCAGTTTTTCATCTTGTTCAGCATCAATCTCTTTCACCAATCTTCTGGTTCATCTTTGATATCCAGCAACTCTTTTCCTTTAAACTCTTCTTGTTCCTTCAGTGCTTCTTCAATGCAAGACTTGAACTTTTCTGCAATCTTGGCGTGTCTTGGTTTGGTCTCGTTAGTCAGGATTGGACAGGCATTCATGCGTCTCAGAGAATCCAGATTTAAACCTGCAAAGTCAATGTTAGCATAAAACTCATAAGGTAGCTCCTTTCCTTTGACTTGCACCTCCAAGGTTCCCTTCGTACTAATCCTCATAAATTCTATCTCTGGTATGTCAACCCTCACGAGATTAGAATTGAGCAATGCCTTCCGTACTCTGATCTATTCTGATGCAGCTGCAATCACTTCTATCATCACCATAAACAATTTTCTATCAGCTTCAGCCAGTTTATCTTTACATTTCTCCATTCTGCAACTTCTCAGAAAATCGATATATGATGGGTGCAGCAGTTTCAGCTCAAAGGTACTAAATAAAGTGATCATATCTTTATCCCAGTTATCCAGATTTCGAACAAGCTTCAACTCAAAAGTTTCTTGGTTGTAGAAAACTCTAAGTATTGGCTTCGTCGCTTGTGATCCATCAATCACTTTCAACCCTGGATTGGTTACCTTATCAAAATACTCATCAGAAAATTCCTCCAAGTACATGTCCTCACTAACAACCAACCTCTTTTTCTTTCTTTGATAGTGTTCGAGACGAACCGAGCTTGGATCTAGATCTGAGATTGTTTGGTGATGTTGTTTGCAATCAGTGATGCGGAATCTCACTGATCACGTATTGATGCTTGAATGTTCATGAAGATCAAAGCAAAGTATGATGAAGATCATGATAATATGAATAGGAGAATTGTATTAGATCAATAGAGAGGTTACAAAAGGATATGGAATGAAATGTAGGCAACTCCTTTACAAATGACCTAGGTGATGGTATTTATAGTCTATACCATTCACCTTACAATGTAAAACCTAAAGACGTGCATTTAAGCACAAAACGATTACACAAATATTCTAAGACAAATACAAATTATGAACGTCTTCACCCGTGCTTGCTCGTGATGATGCTCGATATCTTCACTCGCTTATATTTGGAAAGTGATATCTTCAAATAACCCCAACAGTACTCCCCCTAAGATGACACTTTACAAATCTGACATATTAGCTTAATTCTTCATGTGGCGAGCATAGAGAGCAACTTAAAGTTTTGGTATGCATTATCTTCAAGAGGACCCAACAGTACTCCCCCTAAGATGATGCTGCCAAAACTCTGTCTTTCAACAAGCAATCTGCATCCTTCTCTTCCTTTTGAGTAACATCAGAGGTTATGGAAAGAAATAAGCAGAGAGTAGATTCCGGTGAATCTATATATCAGCAACGGGATCTTCTTCAACGGTTGAAGTAGAATGCGAAGACTTCTTTGACTTAGAATACTCCCCCTCAACTTTTGCTTTAGAGGTTAACGGGATCTGTGTATGAGATATTAAGAGGAGGATTCTTAACACTCAGCAATCTGACTTGGAGATCTTTGGACTGGAATCAGGCTTGAACATGAACATCTTCAAGTCGCGTGGAAGCTTGTTCTGCAATGGAAACTGTTCCTGCAACTCAAAGACAAACATTAAAACTCAGGCAATAATGTGCATTTATCATCAATGTAAAGATTAAGTTCTCAATCGGATCAGATATTGTTTAATGAACAACTTCTACATCAATAACATATGTTAATCTGCCAACACAAAAGAAAAAGATTAAAATGACAATCTTTTTGTTCTTTTTGAATTTTTTTTAATGTTATTGATATTTTTTTTTTTGGATTTTCTCTTTACATTCAAGAATCTTTACCTGCAATGAGATCATACTAGCAAATTAATCCAACACATGTTTTGCAGTTTTTGAGAATAGACATTTGAATTGTGAAGTAATTGAGTGATGAATTGTTGAACAAATCAATTAGCTCGAAGTGACACACTTACTTTTTCTATTCTTGATGATCAATTAGGTTGATTAAGAATAAGTTTTGAGTGACCCATACTTTGCACATTATAAAGTTATACACCTCATCTAAATATCCTGAGAACAACTCAACACGTCAGGTCACTTACAATCATAAACAGTGTGGAATTTGGGTTCTATTTGGATTTGGTCCACTTTGGGACTTCTTTTGAAATCCTTTTTGGAATTTTTCTTTTTGCCTATGTTCCCCTTGGGAATCTTCTGAATTCCTTTTTGGAATTTGATTGGTGACGGTCCACATTTGGGACTCTTTTTGTTCCATCTTTGGGAATCTTTTGCTGCATCTTGAAGCTCAAAAGAGACTTCGTGTGAGACTTCAGGTCTGTGGGTACCACAACAAAGAAGCTCACGATGCGGTTCATCACACTGAATAGACTGCATCGTTACCCGATGTATATCGTTGCGTCACAAGATATCTATTTGATTTGTATAAACGTTTCACATGCACTAAGACGTTTCAACCACAAAAACTCATTAGAATTTAATTAAATCATCAAAGAATATACTTGTTCAGTATAATTGTCTGAGCCGTCTCGCACATCAATTTTCACGCTTCAGTCTTTATTGTTTAAAAATGATGTGTCGAATAACTCTAGTGTATCTATCATTTCTCATGTACGTGCAAGTAGATTCATCATATTTTTGGATTTTTCTGATTTTATCATTTTTTTTTAATAATGAGTTCTCCCCCTAAACTTTTAAATTTCTACGAAAATTGAAAGTTTAATGAAAAGAAAATGGCAGATATGTTATCAACGTATGAAGAGTGCATACAATATACTTAATCTAAACAGAGGAAATGAAACATCGGTTGTTTCTTGCACTGCCATCATTGTTTGATTTTTTAAAATGTTTTTTTTTTTTTTAAATTCCTGCAATGGTTCCTTTTTGTTTCCAACTCCATTTGGTGTCAGTTGCATCGAAGACATCATGAACAAGATTCGGTATCTTGTCATGATAAGGGATCAGCCACGGTCTTCTTTTCTTTGTTTGACCGGCCTCCATAGCTGTCCCTAACACACTAACAAATCAGTTAGAGGTAATGACCCAAACCATTTCGGTTTTGGGTCGTCCAAATTCATCAACATAAGAGATATTCTCATAAGTGCAAGGAATACCTTCAGGTGGTGGTTCTGATGATACAATGTAATTTGTACCTTCATCTTCTTTCATGGATTGTTTGTCAAAAGAGTAATTATAGTCATTTTCAAACAAATTGTGAATTTCATTTAAAAACAGGTTTTGTTGACTATATTTCTTATTCAAAGATTGATTCACTATTGGAATCATTTTATCATTTAAATCATGATTTCTCTTTTTCTTTTTGACAAACTTTGGTATCCATGAATCATTGACATGTTGATTTACATCAAACGAATGTCTATGATTAGATCTTTTAAAGTTAGAAAAATACCTGGAAGGGTATGCACATGATGAACTTCTTTGGACAGACCTTCTCGGCTTGTAGTAGCACTCAGATGTGTTGTGATTGACCATGTCACAAATAGAGCAATACTTGTTGTAATAACATTCTATTGTGTCGTGGTTGTACATCTGACAGTTGGTGCAGTACTTGTTGTAGTAGCACTCTGACGTCTTGTGATTGTACATCTCACAAATCTCGCAGTACTTCTGATGAGCTTTGAAGGGAGACTTCTTTCCTTTCTTCTGAGAAGTCTTTGCTGTTGAAGATTGTTGTTTCTGAGAAGCTTTGACCTCTGCATCTTGTTGAATCTTTCTTGAAGGAGCTGGAGTCTTGAACTTGTCACCTTTTGACCCAAAAGGAAAGACACCTTGACTGTAGATACAATCAGAGATATGATGAGTTTCAGAGTCACAGATTAAACAGTAGACATCACTGTTTGAATCACTCGGGGATTTGAAATCTTGAGACTTTTGAGTAGGAATCTGTGGTGTAGAATCAGATGAAGTGGCCTTTGTCTTGTTCTTCTTGGCTTTGCTTTTCTTTCTTCTAACCTTCTTCTTCTTTTTCTTTGACTGAAACTCTTGTGTCTTTTCTTCTTCTTCTTGAGAAGATAGTGATCCAACAATTCCGGTTGGCACTAGTCTCTCATCTTTCTTTTCAACAGACTTTTCTTTCTCGACTTCTTCTTTGATAAACACAAGATCAGATTGTGATCTGTTGAGTTTATCAGTGAGCTCCATGAGTTGAACATTCAGATTATGCTTTTCGGCAAGCATTGAATCAACATTCTGTGTAAGAGATTTGAGTCTATCTTCACACAATTGGTGATCTTTTTGTAGACTTGCATGCTTCTCTTGTTCTTCTTGCAGTTTGGTTTTCAGAATGTTGTTATCTGAATTGAACATCTCAGACAACTTCTTCAACTTTGTAATCTCTTCTTGTAAATCTTTGATCACACTGGATGAGTGTGTGTTTGATTTTGCAGCTTCATTCTTGACATTCATTGCTTCTCTTTCACTTTTCTTGAGTGACTCTTCGAGAGATGTGATTCTTTGATCAGATATTTCGTGTTGTTCTTTCAGAGTCTTGTGCATTTGCTCTTCCTTCTTGAGTTTATCACAAATCTTGAAAGAGTATATTCTGTAGTGTTCAACTTGTTGAAAACATTCTTTGGTGCACATCTTTTCTCTGACTTCAATTGGCATTTCAACATAAGAACTCTGAACATCTTTCTCGTTTTCTTTTTCTGACATTGACATCAATCTCTTTATTTCTGAATTCAGTTGAGCAATTGTCTCATCTTGCTTTGCAATGGTTTCTGACAAGTTGCTGATTTCTTTATCTTTCTTTTCAATCTCTTGAATGGAAACAACATCATTGTTTTCACTCCAATCATATTCTTCTTCTTCATCTTGATTTTCATGAGAACCTGCTTGACTCACAAGAGCAAGTTTTGTGCGTTCATGAAAGTCTCTTCTCTTTTGATCACAAGCTTTGGCTACTTGAAGATAATTTGTTTCAAACATGTGATTGAATTCTGTAATAAATTCATTGATATCTTCTCTTTTATTTTCTTCTCGGATCACGGGTAACATGCCCGTTGACAATTTTCTTGAATTTTCAAAGTCATCTTGATACTTTTTCTGGGAAGTCATCTTGATACTTTTTTTTTTTTTATAGACGGGTCACTGTTGGGACGGGTCAACAATTTGGGACGGCTGAACAAAGCTTTACCCGGCTAAACAGTGTTTCACCCGGCTGAACAGTCCTTCACCCGGCTGAACAGTCCTTCACCCGGCTGAACAGTGCTTCACCCGGCGGAACAGTGTCTTCACACGGCTGAACTGTCCTTCACCCGGCTGAACAGTGCTTCTCCCGGCTGAACAGTGCCTTCACCCGCCTGAACAGTGTTTTTCACCCAGCTGAACAGTGATATCAATATCACCCGTCTAAAAGCTTCACCCGGCTAAATAGTGAAATTTTTTCTACTTCACCCGACGAAAACTTGACACGGCTGAATAGTGTATCACCCGGCTGAACAGTGAAATTTCTTCTTTACCCGGCTGAAAACTTCTTCACCCGTCTGAAAATTTCTTCAAGATTATCAACACTTAGAAAAAATTTTCTTTGAATCAATCACTTAATTCTTCAATTCTTCTTCAGATTATGATAAGTTTCTGGGCAAATATCAATCAATTCTTCAAATCTTCATATCAGATTGACTTTTCAAAGTCAAAATTGTGAAGAACATAAGATCAATTCTTCAATATATGTTGTTTTTGTTCAATTCAATACTTGTATTAGCTTAGGAATGATGTTTCTAACACTCCTTGAAAGTTTTTCTACCTTGAATCAAGCTAAATCTCACTCAGATCTGAATTTTTGTGATGAACACAACTAGTGGGTTTTGACAAAAATGACAAAATATGGATTGAAATCAACAAATCTGAATGGTTTGATCATGAACGAAGCTTAGGATTATGATTTCTAACATATCTCAATCATCAATTTCTCAATATCAATAACAAATTCCAGATTTCAATTTTTGAGCAGTAAAATGACGAACATGAACAATTTCTTCAAAAACTCAGTCAAATCTTCACCAATTGATCTCAAACTTTGCAGTTCTTTACACAAACATGAATCAAAGCTAATGGTAGCTAAAATTCCATCAATAACAACAACAATCAAAGATCACCCAACAGCTCTGATACCAATTGATAGGTTCAATTGGATCGTGAATATCGCTCAATGATCAGAATAACATAAACACAAACACAGTTCAATCATAAACACAATTCATACTAATAATTCTCTTTGTATATTGATGATCAAAGCAGTATTGTGATACAAGGTGCAGGAAAAAATAAATCACACACACAAGTTCTCTCTCTTACGTGAAATTGTGATCTAGCCTCTCTCCTCACACTCTCTCACTACATGCTTTAAAGCAAACAAATACAAGTTTAAGGAATATAACAAAATAGACCCTAAACTATTTACAAACATATAAACAAAATACAAAGTAAATCATAACTAGGAAATAACCCTAACAGTCGGTATGAACCTTAATCAAAATTATTAAACATTTTTCAGAGTTGTCTCTGAGAAAGTGATATCGAATTTCGATATGCTTGTGTTAGGGCTATTTCCTAGTTAAGATTTACTTTGTATTTGTTTATATGTTTATGTATAGTTTAGGGTCTATTTTGTATATTCCTTAAACTTGTAATTGTTGCTTAAAAGCATGTAGTGAGAGAGTGTGAGGAGAGAGAGCTAGATCACTATTACACGTTAGAGAGAGAGTTAACTGGGTGTGATTTATTTTCTCCTGCACTTGTACTACAAATTTGCTTTGATCATCAATATACAAAGAGAATTATTAGTATGAATTGTGTTTGTGATTGAACTGTTTGTTTGTGCGAATTATTCTGATCATTGTGAGTAATATTAACGATCCAATTGAACCTGTCAATTGGTATCAGAGCTGTTGGTATTGTGTTCTTCGCTATTCATCAAGCAAAACACATCAATATTGCTCAAATATCATGATCTGAATGAATTGTTGCTGTTTTTAGTTGTGATTTATCATCACAATCACTTCTAATTCACAACGATTGTGCAAATTCCATCAGATTATCATCAGATCTGAGGAATTAAGAAGAAAGAAAAATTTACTGTTCGATCGAATTGTGCTCAAATTTGATCATGTTTTGGATTGATTGAGATTAGGGATTCATAATCGGACCATTTCACAGCTTGTGTGTGAATTTTGAACGAATTGGACAAGTTTTTGATAAACCCTGAAAAATTCTCATGGAGAAGATGATGAACAGTATGAACTTGGTTGAAGATTAACTTGCCGGGTGATAAAATTTGACTTAGACAATTTCCTTGGACTTAGATTTGTGAACAAATTAGGTCCTGTGCAGCCGTGTAAAGGATTTTGTGCTAGACGGGTAAAGAATTTGACGAGGAAAAGTGTTACTGTTCAGCCGGATCAACAACTGTTGTGCTGGGTAATACACTGTTACGCCGGGTGATTAAGAAATTTCAGCCAGGTGATCAAATACTGTGTAGCCGGGTAAACAACCTTGCCGTGTGATCGACAACTGTTCAGCCGGGTAAAGCTTTTGCCGTGTCAAGATTCAAGTCGGGTCAAGTTTATCTGCCGTGTGAAGTTATTTTCTTGTTGCCGTGTAATTGTTCAGCCGGGTAACTGTTCAGCCGGGTTAAGAATCCAAGACTTACAACTTTTTGAGCCGTGTGACTGTTTAGCCGGGTGAAGATTTTCTCTGCCGGGTGAAGAACAAAAGTTACTGTTCAGCCGGGTGAAGAAGGATTGTTCACTGTTCAGCCGTGTGACTCATTTTTAGTTGTTTTAATCCTTGTTTTCTTATCTTGTCATTAATTACTTGTCTTTATTTTAAGTAGTTTAATTATTTCTTTTCAAAATTAACAAAAACCAAAAATATTTTCTTTAAAAATCTTTTAAAATGGCACCTAATGATGATTCTGATAACCGTGTTCCTAGACTTGTCAATCGTGCAGATTTCAAGAATTGGACAATCAGACTGAGACATCACTTATGCTCTATTGATAATGATCTTTGGAAGTCAATTGAAAAAGGTCCTCATATTCCAACTCAGACTGCTCCAGATAGTGCAAGTACCTACACTAAAGATTCTACTGAACCTTATCCAGAGGATAATCTGTCAGCAGAAGATTTGAGGAAAGTAAAGAATGATAGCAAGGCTTATTCTTTAATGTGCAAGGGATTGCCACTTCAAGTTCTGTCGAGATTGGATGCATATCAAACTGGCTATACATGCTTCAAGGCATTAAAGTCAATATGTGAAGGAGGAGAACAATTGAGAAGTCTGAAGAAATCAAAGTTGAAAAGGCAATTAGAGTTGTTTGAGCACATTAATGGAGAAACAGTACACCAGATGATGAACAGGTTTGTTCACTTAACTACTGAGATGTCAAACCTCGGAGTTAAGACTGAACTTCAAGACTTGAATGATCGATTGTTATGTGCTTTACCATCATCATGGAAGCAAACTGTTACTCTTTTGAAGCATACTGAGAAATTTCCAATGGATTTAGATCTGCTTATTGGAAAGATTGAAGAAGTTGAGATTGACGAAGGATCGAGAAATACTGATAGATCAAGCTCACAAACTCAATATAAGTATGTGGTAAATCCTGCCAATACTGTGGAAAATGCTTTTCTTGCACAAGATGCAATGAAGTTTGAAGATGAGGGTGATTTATTTGTTGGTGCAAGTTTCTACACTGATTCAGCATACTTTCCAAATTCACCAACTTATTCTCAACCTCAATCTCCACCAAGAGCTCAAGTTCAAAGTCAGAATCTGAAGAATCAGTCAGAAAGTCAAAGTTCGAATGTTCAAGCAAAGGTAAAAGATGTGATGAACATCTTGTTACAAGATGATGAGACCAAAACTGCCTTCACAGCTTTTATGGCAAGTTTCCAGGCATATCAAAGAAGTCACTTAAGTCAAATGGACGTTGTACTTCAAGACTTATTTGAGATGGATCCTGTAGACGTTGAGGAAATGGACTTAAACTGGCAGATGGTAATGGTTGCATATAGAACACAGAAGCATGCATATGTTAACCGAAGCTACAAGCCTCATGCAAACAAAACTGTTGGTTTTGACAAATCAAAGGCCAGATGTTTTAATTGTAACCAGTATGGTCATTTTTCAAGGGAATGCAAAGCTCCTAAGAATCAGAATTTCAACGACCAAGCAAGTTCAAGCAATCAAGGTCAAGGTCAAAGCTCACAACAGTCTTCGAGCTACCAAAGCAGAAATCAACGTTTCTTTCAGAAACCATACCAAAGTCTTCTCATACCGGAACTGAAGGATGAAGGAAAGAAACCAGAAGATCAAACAAAGGCACTGGTAGTGAGTGTAAAAGACGGTTATGATTGGAGTGCATATGCAGAAGAATTCACTTCTGATCTTACGTCAAGTTTGGCACTGGTGTGTGAAAACGAAGAAGACTAGTCTGAAGAAGGGGATGGAAAAATGATTGAAGATGTGAGTGAAGATTCTGAAGAATATGACTGGAGTGCAAAGTCTGATCCTACTGAAGAATGTGAATCTGAAATTGCGCTGATGGCTACTGCAAGTGAGTCTTCATCATCTACCGAACAACCAAAGGTTAGTAATGACTTACCCCCTAATTATGTTCCATTGCCTATTGATGTGAAAGAAAGGTTATGTTCAGAACAATGCATTCAACAGGTAGAACATTATCGAACTCATTCATTTAAAATTGGTGATAAATTAATCAAACATGAGAAAATTCATGAACAACTTAAAATTGATCACAAAATTTCTGATGAGAAGATTTTGTCACTTAAAGAATCATGGAACAAAACCTTAAAAGAACTGGAACTGGTAACAAAACAACTTGAAGAAATGACAAAGAACTTTGAACAAGAAAAAGTTGCTCATGCAGTCACGCAAGTTGAATTGACAAAAGTTAAAAGTTGTAAGACCATGGTGAAACAATTGGTAAGTGAAAGAGGTAACAAAACCAAAACCGGGTTGGGTTTTACTCATGAGCCAATGCCAAATTCAATCACACAAACCTTACTGGAAAACTTTAATGAATTTGATCATTCACCTGAAAATGAACGAAAATTCAAAGAAATTCAAAGAAGTAAATCCGAGTCTGAAGGTTCTGAAGTGTTGATGGAAAGTTTGAAAGAAGAAGATGGTGTGACAACTGAAGCTGATGATGAAGCAAGCAACGAAGCTGATAACAAGTTAGAGCCTGTTCTGATTCAACTTGTTGAGTATCCGGAACTGAATCCGAAGTCAGAGACAGTGAAGGAAGAAGGTGAGTTTTCAGGATACAATGATCCTGAATACATCAGGTGGAAGAAAGAACAAAAGGCGCAAGTTGCTAATCAGTTGATCAAGAAGCAAGAAGTGAAAAAGGCTGAAGTTTCAACTGCGAAGAAGCAGAAATTGAAAGTAATGAACAATCAATCTGAAACAAAAGAATCGAAAGGTAAAAGTGTCATAAAATCAAATGACAATACCAAAGCTCAAAATGTTAAAACTGTTAAGAAGAAAGTGTCAAAAGGTAAGACAATCAAGTTTGTGTCTGCAGGAACGTTTGATTTGAATGGATCTTATGGTAAACCAATCAATTCTCCAATCAAATCTAACTCTGGTCTGAAAACAGGTTCAGGTCCTAAGTCTTCCGCTGTCAATGATAAGAGAATTGAATCTAAAAAGGTAACCAAAAAGAACAATTTAAAATCGAACCAAATTTCCAAGCAAGCAAATTCACAATAAGAATCAAGTTAATCTAAAACCGGACAAAACTGATAATGAATCACGTGTTGGTTCAACATCAAAAGTTAACAATCGGCTCTTTAGGATTAGCAAGAAACACTGTGAGATTTGTGATCGTTATAACCATGCAACTGCTGAATGTTTCTTTAACAGGTACTGCAGTTACTGTGACAAAAGAAATCATTCTTCAGAAGAATGTTTTTATAACAAATTCTGTGATATTTGTGAAAGGAGAAACCATGACACAAAGGATTGTTTCTTTCGAACAAACTCAACAAGAGAAATGACACCAATTTCAAATTTTCGAAGAAATCAGTCATTTGGTTTTCAAAATGTTAATCAAAGTCATTCTCATGTTTTGAGAAATTTCAATCGAAACAATTCTGGTTTAAACAATTTTGCATCAAGAAATGTGCAGGTTAACAGTTTTAAACCAAGAGCTTTAATGGTAAGAAATCAAAAGTTTTAAAATAACCTTGATCCTAAGTTAGAGGAAAGGTTTAGTGCTTTAAGGAGAAAGCAGTCAATGAACGCCAATGGGCGAAACAATAGTTTTCAGCATCAAAATCTCTTAAATGAAACAAATTTTCAAAATGTTCAATATCAACAAGTTACTATTGTAGATAGATTCGGAAAACCCAAGACCGTGTGGGCCTGGGTTGACCAAACTAACTAAGTGATTGTTGAAATGCAGGTACGCCCAAGAAGACCTATCAACTCATGGTTCGTTGATAGTGGGTGTAGCCGGCACATGACAGGCAACCATGCCTTGGTTCAGGATTTCAAGCTGAAAAATGGTACTCACGTGGCATTTGGAGGTGATGCTGGTGGTAAAATCACAGGAGAAGGAACTGTCTCGAATGGGGTCATTAGTTTTGATAAAGTCAACTACTGTGCACAGTTGAACTTTAATTTACTAAGTGTATCTCAAATCTGTGATAAATCTTATTCAACTCTTTTTGATGATTCTTTCTGTTATATTCTTAAACCAGGTTTCAAGATTGACAATGAGTGGGTAGTGGTTAAAGCTCCAAGAGATCGTGATGTATACAAATTGGATATGTCGCAGATTGATGCTGAAACCGAAACAACCTGTCTCATTGCTCATGCTTCAAATGATGAGAGTCGGCTTTGGCATAGACGGCTGGGCCATTCAAATTTCAGAAACATGAACCGTCTGGTTACCGGAAATCATGCTGTGGGAATCCCGTCAAAGAAATTCTCCACAACTGATCTCTGTCTAGCGTGTTTGAAGGGAAAGCAGCATCGCATGTCTTTTAAGTCTAAGCAAGAAAACTCCATTTCAAAACCCTTGCAGATGCTACATATGGATCTTTTCGGACCAACAAATGTGCAAAGCATCGGAAAGAAGTCTTACTGTTTTGTCATTATTGACGATTTCACTAGATTTTCTTGGGTTTATTTTTTGCATGCTAAATCTGAAACAGCTGAATTATTAAAAGAATTTATCATCAAAGTTGAAAATCAATTGGAATGCAAAGTTAAAGTTTTAAGAAGTGATAATGGAACTGAATTTAAGAACGCTAATGTTGATTTATTTTGTGCAGAAAAGGGGATTGCTAGACAATTTAGTGCTCCAAGAACACCTCAACAAAACGGGGTTGCGGAACGGAAAAACCGGACACTGATTGAAGCAGCAAGATCCATGCTCGCAGATGCCAAAATCCCTATCACTTTTTGGGATGAAGCTATTGCTACTGCGTGTTTTGTACAAAATAGAACATTATTGGTTCAAGATAAACAGAAAACTTCTTATGAGTTGTTATTTGAAAGAAAACCAAATATTTCTTACTTGAAAGCATTTGGTTGTCCTGTTTCGATTTTAAATTTGAATGATCATCTCGGGAAGTTTGAGTCAAAATTTGACGATGGATTTTTCCTAGGTTATTCGTCTGTTTCTAAAGCTTATCGGGTTTTTAATAGCAAAACAAATACTGTTATTGAAACTATTAACGTCAAGTTTTTAGAAAATTCGTTTCCTTTAGTGGCTCATGGTCCCGAATGGTTATTTGATTTAGATTCGTTATCGAAATCTTTCAATTCTAACTTATTTGATTTTTCAGGAAAAACAACCAAAGAATCAGGAGACTTGGGATGCTTTAGTGACGATTCTGATAATGACGATGATGGAAATCTCAGTTCTGAATATCCATTCATGTCTTTTCACAATCCTGATCATGTCAAATCCAGTCAAGATCCGGGTCCTTCTGGTTCTCATGAAGATCAAGAGTCAAACAATCTTGAAGAAGATGTGAATTCGCAAGTTTCTCCGAATGTTGAAGCTGTTCCAGAATCTTTTGATTACTTCATCAATTCACCGGATCAAGTCCCGAATTTCACTCCACATACTTCGTCCATTCTACAAGATCTACCAAATCTGAATACTTCTAATCTGGAGAGTCAAGTGCAAGGAGGTGACATACCAATTCATCGAATTCACAAGAAACATCCTGTCTCTCAGATTATTGGGCCGTTGAATCAGAGAACTACAAGAAGTCAGACTGAGCAAGCGAATGTCTGTCTTTATTCGTGTTTTCTATCTCAAGTGGTGCCAAAGAACATTTCAGAGGCGTTGAAAGATAATAGTTGGATTGAAGCTATGCAAGAGGAACTACTTCAGTTTCGCAAACAGGAAGTATGGAAGTTAGTGGACTTACCTGAAGGAGAGAATGCGATAGGTACAAGGTGGTTGTACAAAAACAAGCCAGACGAACGTGGCATTGTTGTGAGAAACAAAGCGAGACTCATTGCACAGGGATATACTCAGGAAGAAGGCATTGATTATGAAGAAGTGTTTGCTCCAGTCGCAAGACTTGAAGCCATATGCGTTTTTCTTGCATATGCTTCATTCATGAAGTTTAAAGTATTCCAAATGGACGTTAAAGGTGCTTTTCTGTATGGACCAATTACAGATGACGTTTATGTCAGACAACCTCCGGGTTTTGAAGATCCTGACTATCCTCATCGTGTATACAAGTTGAGTAAAGCTCTATATGGTCTACACCAAGCTCCAAGAATCTGGTACGAGACGTTATCCAAGCATTTACTAGAACATGGATTTACAAGAGGTCAGATTGATCCAACTTTGTTTATGAAGAGGGAGAATGATGATTTGTTGTGCGTTCAAGTTTATGTGGACGATATTATCTTCGGATCAACCAGTGCGTCAATGTGCAAAGAATTTGAAGAAATCATGAAGTCTAGATTCCAGATGAGTTCAATGGGAGAGATTAACTTCTTTCTTGGATTACAAGTGAAACAATCAGCTGACGGAATTTTCATCAATCAATCAAAATTTGTTGAGAAGTTGTTGAAGAAGTTCAAGATGCTTGATTGTCAAACAATTCGAACTCCATCTGATGTGAATTGCAAGATTCAACCGGATCCAAAGGGCAAAGCAGTTGATCAAACACTATACAGATCAATGATCGGTTCTCTGATGTATCTTACTGCATCAAGACCAGACATCATGTACGCTGTTTGTGTATGCGCCAGATATCAGTCTGATCCGAAAGAGTCGCACCTTGTTGCTGTGAAGCGTATATTCAGATATCTTAAAGGGAAACCAAATCTTGGGTTATGGTATCCTTACGAAGGAAATTTTGAATTATATAGCTATTCTGACAGTGATTTTGGTGGTTGTGCTCTTGACAGGAAATCAACTTCTGGTGGCTGTCAATTTCTGGGTCCTAGGCTTGTATCTTGGCAATGCAAGAAGCAGACCAATGTTTCTGTATCCACAGCCGAAGCAGAGTATATCGCTGCATCTGCAGGATGTTCTCAGGTTTTATGGTTACAAAATCAGTTGCTTGACTACGGGTTTAACTTTCTAAAAACACCTATTTACATAGACAATACTGCTGCTATGTTTATTACTGCTAATCCTGTTCAACACTCAAAAACCAAACATATCGAAATTCGATATCACTTTTTAAGAGACAACTCTGAAAAGGGTTTAATAATTTTGATTAAGGTTCATACCGACAAACAACTAGCAGATCTTTTTACAAAATCCTTTTTGTCAGGCCGGTTTGAATTCTTAATTCAATCCATAGGATTAATCAATCATGATTGATTCTATTTTTCAAAAACAAAACAAAAATCAGAAAAATATAAAAGCCAAAAAGATAATAAGTTGATGTCATATATTGATTTCGTTGCCTTTTATTTTATGTCTTGCATTGTGTGTGTGCATGAAAAAGAAAATAGAAAAGCAAAAACAAAATATAAAAGCAACAAGAAAAGAAAATATCATGTCATAAGAATCTATATTGCAAAAAGTGAGAGATGATAGTTACACTAGACATTATTTGTTACATCATTTTTAAATAAAGACTGATGAATGTTAATTGATGTGCTAGACAGCTCAGGCAATTAGACTGAACAAGTAAGTTGATTGTTGACAAACATAAACTTAATGATCATTGTGTTAAGTTCCATTGTTATACATGTCTAGATATATCTCTTTTGATGCATTGCTTGTGATGATACTTGTGCATGATCGGGTAACGATGCAGTCTATTCAGTGTGATGAACCGCATCGTGAGCTTCTTTGTTGTGGTATCCACAGACCTGAAGTCTCACACGAAGTCTCTTTTGAGCTTCAAGATGCAGCAAAAGATTCTAAAATGGAACAAAAAGAGTCCCAAATGTGGACCAACACCAAAGAAAAATTCCAAAAAGGAATTCAGAAGATTCCCAAGGGGAACAATAGGAAAGAAAAATTCCCAAAGATGGAATTAAAAAGAAGTCCCAAAGTGGACCAAATCCGAATAGAACCCAGATTCCACACTGTGTATGACTGTAAGTGACCAGGTTTTGTACAATATGCATTCAGGTAGTGATTGATAAGGAAATATGTTGACATATGTATACATGTGGGTCACATAAGTCATTCCAATCGAACCTTAAATATCATCATGATACTGAAAAAGTAAGTGTGTCAACTCGAGCTAATTGATATGTTATCATATCATCACTCAATCAAGCATAAGTCAAATGTCTATTCAAAACTTGCAAAACATGTTCAGATAATGTGTGGTATGATCTCACAGCGATATTTTGATTCATTGCATTGCATATGTCTTTAATTTAATGTGTGTGCTTTGTGTGTGCAGGCTTTTGGAATCTTTAATGACACATCGACATCCTTGTTAAACTTAAAAATTTCTAGAAATTTCAAGTTTAGGGGGAGAATAAATTGAAGAAGAAAAATATTTACAAAAATCCAAAAATATTGTGAATAAGTGTGTTTTGAATGAACAAGATTATGTGGTATGAAAAGCAAAAGTATTGGATGTGTTAAAAACAAACCCAAGGTCTTGTGAATTGTTTTTTTAAGAAATTGCTTCGGGATATAGAAAAATTGGTTGTGCAAAAACATTTTTGAAAAAGAAAAAGAAAAATGAATTTAAATTGTGTTAAATTTGTTGCCCTAGAAATGTTGTTGATAATTAATGTGACAAATTCTTTTTAAGGATATCTTGTCTAATTAATGTGTCGAGAATGTTTGCAGGTGCAATAAATGCTGTTGAAAAAGTCAACAGACGAGAAAAAGTGAAGAAAATCGTTCAAAGGTTGTAGCCGGGCAAAGATATCAGATACAACTGTTCTGCCGGGTAATGAACATACTGTTCAGCCGGGTAATGTTGTGAGTTTGATATAAGCTGGGTGATTGAGAAAAAGGTGAAGATATTATGACTACTGTACAGCCGGGCAATGAACATGTCAAATATAGCCGGGTGAAGGTCATAGATATCTGCCGGGTGACAAAGTTGTGCTACTATATAGCCGGGTGAAGATATGTTGTCATTATACAGCCGGGTAAAAGAAATCTTATCTTGCCGTGTGAATGTATAACACTGTGTTGCCGGGTAATATAGAAGACAACTATGTTGCCGTGTGAAGAAGATTGTTGCCGTGTGAAGAAGAATGCTGTCGTGTGAAGAAGGCATGCCGGGTGATGAAGAAAGCAAGCCGGATGAAAGAAAAGTAACTGTGTTGCCGGGTGATGAAGAAAGGTTGCCGGGTGATGTTTTGAAGACTACTATTCTGCCGGGTGATGAATAAAACCCATCAGGTGTAGTTGTTCCTAACCTTTACCCGTCACTACAGTGACTTACCCGTCTCTACAGTGTTTGACCCGTCAAGTGTTTTTACACTTGTTTGTGACTTGTTTCATGTACTTGACCCGTCACAACAGTGCATGACACGGATCAACAGTGCTTGACCCGGCAAGGCTTATTGGGCTTTTTAAGCTTGCCCGTCCCAGTTGTTGACCCGGCACCTCATGTTTGACCTAAATATTTTGACAATATAAAAACCCGCCTCTTCACAAACACTTATCACTTTTCACATTTACTTTCAAGCGAATCCCCTGTACCTAAATTCGTTTTGATTATCATATTCAGTCATTGTTCTGTAACAAGTGTAATCGACTGAATAAGGTATTGTCCTTGTGATTTGTTCTTGATAAACCTGCAAATCGACCGATAAAATGAAAAACGATGATGAACAGTGTTTTTGACCATTGAATCGACACTTTGATTGTGTGTGTTAAAACCTAAATCGAATGTTGGTTTATGTATAAAATCTGTCGATCATCAACAATCAATCACTCATTTGCACTAAAACACCTTAAAACCAACTGAATTAGTCAAAATTGTTCACTACTGTTAAAACCGCCATTGATGAACTTTGAAGCTCTTAAATGTTAAACATCAAAATGATGAAATGTGTGTTAAAAGTGACAAATCCATGTTAAAACTGAACTAAAACATGTTAAATAACTTCACTCTATAACTTTCAAATTTTGTGGATTAAGTGTTAAACTGTTAAAATTGATGAAAGTTGTAGAATCATTAAAATTCAAAGTTGTTTTGATCAAAATGATGAAAATCAGTTTGTTAGATCAATTTAGGGTTAAAATGATTGTATGAATGTTTTTCTTCTTAACTTTTGTTCATACACTTATAAAAATTTGATATGTTTTTGATGAAGAATCTAACACATTTGTCTTGTTTATGTTTTGTGTTTGTTTTGACAGATGGAGAATCTAAAGTTTGAACCTAAACACAATTTGGTGGCATGTCTAGATGAATCTATCCCTGAAACAGATGGTTACAGAGATATGATCAAGTTTATCAAGAGGACCAAATATGTGTATGCTATGTGTGCCAAACCGGTCATATATGCAAGGTTGATTAAAAGTTTTTGGAGGACAGCAGAGGTCATTAGAGAAGAGAATGGTGTTACTGTTGTTCGAGGCAACATAACTAGAGACATGGTTTTGACAGTTTCTGAAGAAGCTATCAGAAATGCCTTGAGAATAGATGAAGATGAAGTTGGTATGAATGATGAATTGACAATGGCAGAATGTCAATCGTGTTTTGTTAATATGGGTCATCCACCTGTATTTCCAAAGTCACAGTTTTATAGGGAAAAATTGGGAAAGAAGTATAAGTTGTTGTGCTATGTTGTCCAACAGTGCATGTCCAGGAGGAGTGCAGGTTTTGACAATTTCCCATCAGACATAGCGTCTCCGATTGTTGCCATAGCAGAGAATAAACCCTTCAATATGTCGAGATGGATAATGAATGGGTTTGTGTTCAACTTGGTCAAGGGCAAGAGGTTTAAGTTTCTCATGTACCCGAGATTCTTACAACTGATGATCAATATTGCCTATCCTGTCATCAGAACTGAAGGTTATTCTGGAGGTATCTTATATACTGAGGACATGAACGATCTATCTTACAGAAAGATGAGTATCGGGAATGTGCCTAATGTGGAGTTGTTTGACTATATGAGAGATATAGCCAACAATGAAGAAGATGTTGAAGGTATTTATCATCATATTTCAAATGGAGAGATTGTGAATCCAGTGGATCTTGTTGATAGAGAGATTGATGAAAGTGATGATGGTCAAGATGATGATGGTAGTGATGATGATCAAGATGATGATGGTAATGGTAATGATGGTGCTGAATCTGAATCTAATTCAGAGGAGGCAGAGATTGTTGAAACAACTGAACCAATGGAAGTAGAGACTGAGAATGTTGTGATAGAAGAACCTGTTGAGGTTGCTTCTGTAGAAGAAGAAGTAGTTGCTGAAATCCCAAAAGATATTTCCGTTCAGTATGTTAGAAGAAAAAGGTCGAAATCAGTAAAAGAGTCTGTATTTGTAGAGGAACCAAATGTGATTGAGACTGAAGAGAATGATGTAATTCAGATAGCTCAGGAGGTAATGGCCGAAGCTGAAACTATTGCACAGATAGTTGAGGAAGCTGATGCTGGCGTTACTGATCCTATTTCTGTTGATATACCCACCACATCATCACCCGTTGCACAAAACATCGAACAAAGTTTGGAGTCTTCACCAAATTTTGGGTCAAGAGTTGATGAAAATGAGAAGGAGAAAAGAATTGCTGAGTTAGAGGATATGGTGGCAAAGCTGATAGAAGCAAATGACTTGTTGAAAGCTTCTAATGAAAGGAAAAAGAAAAGATTTGAAGAATTTTGGGACATTCACAATCAGAACCTGAAAACCTTCAAAGAGTTGGATGCAGATCATCTTAAACTGAAGATTGAACATGACAAGTTGAAAGATAAGTATGAAAGTTTGAAGGAGGAACATGAAACTCTGAAGTTCGATCATACTGAGCTGAAAGCTGAATGTAATACACTGGATGCAGAAAAGGAAATGTTGGAAAAATGGTTGGAAGAAGCTCAACCGAAGAAATCTGGTTCAATATCTGACAAAGATTTTTCAGATGAAGCTGTTGAAATGAATGAAGCGCCTCTAGTTCCAAAAGTTTATCTGACCAGAGCACGAGGCACTACTAATGTTGGCATAAGGGTGGAATCTCCAATCATCATTCCCGATGAAGCTGTTGCTGAAACTGTCATCTCTGACAAAGCTGAGGGAAAAAGGAAGTTAGATGCTATTCCAGAGATTTTGGGTGATGAAGGTAGTTCAAAAAAGGCAAAAGTTGATGAGATTGTGACTGGTGCGAAAGATGACATAACAGTTCAGATTGAGCCGATTCAATCTGAATCTGTAGCTGACACTGAAGTAGTTGAGGTCACAGATAGTGAGAAGGAAGTTGGTTCTGAGGAAACAGTTCAGATTGAGCCGATTCAATCTGAAGCTGTTGATAAGCCTGAAACTGTACCAGATGATGTAAGTCAGTTTGAGCCGGTTCAAACTGACAATGCACCTATGATTGAAGCTTTAGATGATTTGGATGATATAGACTTTACTGAATCTGAAGATGAAGCTGAGCCAGAAACTAATGTTGTTGAAGAGATTCCAGATGATTTGGATCAAAGATTTGCATATCTTGAGAAAATGAAATACAATGCTGTGTTCTTGAATGGGTTGACTGTGAGCCAGATAAACGAAGAATATGAAAAGTGTATGATTGCCCAAGACAAAGCTGCTGCTGATAAGAAAGAGTTTGTCATTGAGATGGGTGAATGGACTCCAATGCAAGAAAGCCTGAACATAGAAGACTTTCCTCCAACTGAACTTTATCATCAAAATCCGGAAGAAATGTCGAGTACAGATATGCGAAGTTGGCTAAGCTCAAGGAACTATCCATATAGAACTTTGAAGAGGTTGAAATCTGAGTCACTGAGGAAGATTGTTACTAGTTTTATGAAGACGGAGAAAATGTACAACCGGATGTTTTATTTGGACTACAACAATCCTCAGTATTTCGAGCTGACAAAGAGATATAAAGTTCTTGGACCTAAAGAACTTCCGGTGATGGCTTTACCTGAAGATGCTCACAAGAAAAGGCACGAATTGATAGATATGTTTCCAAGCGAAGTTAAATCTCATAACATACCGATGGATGTTCGGGAATCATGGCATAAGTCAGCCACAGCAGGTGACGTGGTGAGGTCACTGCTGAGTAAAGGTCAGTCAATCGCTGAATTACTTGATTCGATGATTGTGCCAGAGAAGAATAAGAAGGTGAAGATAATTGCATGGAAATACGATGAAGTGTTTGATGCTTTTATGATAAAGAGAGTTAATGGATTATGTGACGTATATCATTATTACTCGAGCATTTTCAAACTAGAAGTTCAAGATTTGAAGGAGCTGCACAAACTCAGGTTGATAAATCACACGCATGCTGAGCGTGGTGATAAATGTGCAATGCTTCTTGATGCCGGGATTGCTAGACCACCGAAGTATCTTGATTTCAGAGGCCAACAAGAAGATACTGCTTATGTGCAAGCCAAGAAAGAAAGAAGAAACGATTGGTTGTGACTGAAGATATGTATCTTGAAGAATTTTCGGATGAATATTTTGACAAGGTGACAAATCCTGGATTGAAGGTGATAGATGGTTCGCAAATGACAAAGCCTATACTTAGAGTTTTCTATAATCAAGAAACCTTTGAGTTGAAGCTTGTTCGGAATTTGGATGATTGGGACAAAGACATGATTACACTGTTTAGTACTTTTGAGTTGAAGCTGCTACATCCGTCATACATAGACTTTTTGAGAAGCTACAGAATGGAGAAGTGTAAAGATGCACTTGCTGAAGCTGATAGGAAGTTGTTTGTTGTGATGATTGAAGTAATAGCTGCGGCAACTGAAAAGATACGAGTGAGAAAGGCATTGCTGAACTCTAATCTCGTGAGGGTTGATTTACCTGAGATAGAGTATATGAGAATATCTAGAAAAGGAACTTTGGAGGTGCAAGTCAAAGGACAAGAGATGCCGTTTGAATTTTATGCTAATATTGACTTTGCAGGTTTAAATCTGGATTCACTAAGACGAATGAATGCCTGCCCAATTCTGACAAATGAGTCCAAACCTCGACAAGCAAAGATTGCGGAAAAATTCAAGTCTTGCATAGAAGAAGCGCTGAAAGAACAAGAAGAATTTAAAGGAAAAGAGCTGCTGAATGTCAAAGACGAACCAGAAGATTGGTAGAAAGAGATTGATGCTGAACAAAGATGAAAAAGATAGAAGATTTTGCTGAAGATTCAAAGATAAATCTTAGGGGGAGTACTGTTAGGGTTATTTCCTAGTTAAGATTTACTTTGTATTTTGTTTATATGTTTGTAAATAGTTTAGGGTCTATTTTGTTATATTCCTTAAACTTGTATTTGTTTGCTTTAAAGCATGTAGTGAGAGAGTGTGAGGAGAGAGGCTAGATCACAATTTCACGTAAGAGAGAGAACTTGTGTGTGTGATTTATTTTCTCCTGCACCTTGTATCACAATACTGCTTTGATCATCAATATACAAAGAGAATTATTAGTATGAATTGTGTTTATGATTGAACTGTGTTTGTGTTTATGTTATTCTGATCATTGAGCGATATTCACGATCCAATTGAACCTATCACCGACAAACAACTAGCAGATCTTTTCACAAAATCTTTTTTGTCAGGCCGGTTTGAATTCTTAATTCAATCCATAGGATTAATCAATCATGATTGATTCTATTTTTCTAAAAACAAACAAAAATCAGAAAATATAAAAGTCAACAAATATAATAAGTTGATGTTAAGTATTGATTCTTTTGTCTTTTATTTTATGTCTTGCATTGTGTGTGTGCATGAAAAAGAAAAGCAAAAACAAATTATAAAAGCAAAAAGAAAAGAAAATATCATGTCATAAGAATCTATATTGCAAAAAGTGAGAAATGATAGTTACACTAGACATTATTTGTTACATCATTTTTAAATAAAGACTGATGAATGTTAATTGATGTGCTAGACAGCTCAGGCAATTAGACTGAACAAGTAAGTTGATTGTTGACAAACATAAACTTAATGATCTTTGTGTTAAGTTCCTTTGTTATACATGTCTAGATATATATCTTTCGATGCATTGCTTGTGATGATAGTTGTGCATGATCGGGTAACGATGCAGTCTATTCAGTGCGATGAACCGCATCGTGAGCTTCTTTGTTGTGGTACCCACAGACCTGAAGTCTCACACGAAGTCTCTTTTGAGCTTCAAGGTGCAGCAAAAGATTCCCAAAGTTGGAACAAAAAAAGTCCCAAATGTGGACCATCACCAAACAAAAATTCCAAAAAGGAATTCAGAAGATTCCCAAGGGGAACAATAGGAAATTAAATTCCAAAATGGAATCAAAAGAAGTCCCAAAGTGGACCAAATTCTAATAGAACCCAGATTCCACACCTTTTATGATTGTAAGTGACCAGGTTTGCGCAATATGCATCCAGGTAGTGATTGATAAGGAAATATGTTGACATATGTATACATGTGGGTCACATAAGTCATTATAATCGAACCTTAAATATCATCATGATACTGAAAAAGTAAGTGTGTCAACTCGAGCTAATTGGTATGTTTTCATATCATCACTCAATCAAACATAAGTCAAATGTCTATTCAAAACTTGCAAAACATGTTCAGATAATGTGTGGTATGATCTCACTGCGATATATTGATTCATTGCATTGCATATGTCTTTAGTTTAATGTGTGTGCTTTGTGTGTGCAGGCATATGGAATCTTTATTGACACATCAACATCCTTGTTAAACTTAAAAATTTCAAGAAATTTCAAAGTTTAGGGGGAGAATAAATTGAAGAAGAAAAATATTTACAAAAATCCAAAAATATTGTGAATAAGTGTGTTTTGAATGAACAAGATTATGTGGTATGAAAAGCAAAGGTATTGGAAGTGTTAAAAACAAACCCAAGGTCTTGTAATGTGTTTTTCAGAAATTGCTTCGGGATATAGAAATTTTGGTTGTGCAAAAATATTTTTGTGAAAATTAAAGAAAAAGAAAAGGGAATTTAAATTGTGTTAAATTTGTTGCCCTAGAAATGTTGTTGATAATTAATGTGACAAATTCTTTTTAAGGATGTCTTGTCTAATTAATTTGTCGAGAATGTTTGCAGGTGCAATAAATGCTGTTAAAAAGTCAACAGACGAGAAAAAGTGAAGAAAATTGCTCAAGTATTGTAGCCGGGCAAAGATATCAAAGACAACTATTCTGCCGGGTAATGAAGACACTGTTCAGCCGGGCAATGTTGTGTGTTTGATATGAGCCGGGTGATTGAGAAAAAGAAGTGAAGCCGGGTGAAGATATTATGACTACTGTGTAGCCGGGCAATGAACATGTCAAATACAGCCGGGTGAAGGTCATAGATATCTGCCGGGTGACAATTTGTGTCACTATACAGCCGGGTGAAGAAATGTTGTCACTATACAGCCGGGTAAAAGAAAGAAGTTTTATCTTGCCGTGTAAGTGTATAACACTGTGTTGCCGGGTAATAGTGGAAGCAACTATGTTGCCGTGTGATGAAGAAAGCATGCCGTGTAATGAAGAAAGCATGCCGGGTGATATAGAAGACAACTGTGTTGCCGGGTGATGAAGAAAGGCAAGCCGGGTGATGAAGGTATCACTATGCAGCCGGGTAATGAACAAACAGGTTATTGTACAAGCCGGGTGATGTTTTGAAGACTACTATACTGCTGGGTGATGAATAAAACCAATCAGGTGTAGTTGTTCCTAACCTTTACCCGTCTCTACAGTGACTTACCCGTCTCTACAGTAGATGACCCCTCTCAACAGTGCATGACCCGTCAAGGCTTATTGGGCTTTTATGCTTACCCGTCGCAAGTTGTTGACCCGGCACCTCAAAGTTTGACCTAATCTTTAACCATATAAAAACCCGCCTCTTCACAAACACTTATCATTTTTCACTCACTCTTTCAAGCAAATCCTCTGCACATTAAATCATTGTTTATCATATTCAATCGTTTGTTCTGTAACAAATTTTGATCGATTGAATAAGGTATTGTACTTGTGATTTGTTCTTGATAAACCTGCAAATCGACCGATAAAATGAAAAACGATGATGAACAGTGTTTTTGATCACTGAATCGACACTTTGAATGTGTGTGTTAAAACCAAAATCGAATGTTGTTTTAAGTGAAAAATCTATCGATCATTAACAATCAATCACTCATTTGCACCAAAATACCTTAAAACCAACTAAATCACTCAAATTACCTTATAATTGTCAACCGCCATTGATGACCTGTTTCAAACTCATAACTGTTAAACTTCAAAATGATGAAATGTTTGTTAAAAGTGACAAATTCTTGTTAAAACTGAACTAAAGCATGATAAACAACTTCATCTTATAAATGTCAAATTTATGTTCTTAAGTGTTAAACTGTTAAATTGAAAAACTGTTGTATAATCATTAAAATTCAAAGTTGTTTTGATCAAAATGATGAAAATCAGATTATTAGAACAATTTAGGAGTTAAAATGACTATGTGAATGTTTTACATGTTAACTGTTGTTCAAACACTTATGAAAATTTGAAATTTATTAATGAAGAATCTAACACATTTGTCTTGTTTGTGTTTTGTTTTTGTTTTAACAGATGGAGAATTTGAAGTTTGAGCCCAAGCATAATCTAGTAGCATGTTTAGATGAGTCCATTCCTGAAACAGAAGGTTACAGAGATATGATCAAATTCATCAAGAGGACAAAATATGTATATGCTATGTGTGCCAAACCGGTCATATATGCAAGGTTGATAAAGAGCTTTTGGAGAACAGCAGAGGTAATCAGAAATGATGAAGGAGTTGCTGTTGTTAGAGGAAACATTACTAAAGAATTGGTGCTGACTGTCTTAGAAGATGCTATTAGAACAGCCTTGAGAATTGATGAGGATGAAGTAGGAATGAATGATGAGTTGACTATGGTTGAATGCCAAGCGTGCTTTGTTAATATGGGACATCCTCCTGCATTTCCAAAGTCACAATTCTATAGAGCAAGATTGGGGAAGAAATGGAAGCTGTTGTGCTATGTTATTCAGCAATGCATGTCAAGGAGGAGTGCCGGGTTTGACAATTTTCCCTCTGACATTGCATCCCCAGTAGTTGCCATTGCTGAAAACAAACCATTTAACATGTCAAGGTGGATCATGAATGGGTTTGTGTTTAATCTGGTAAAGGGCAAAAGATTTAAGTTTCTCATGTATCCGAGATTCTTACAGTTGATGATAAATGTTGCCTATCCCATTATCAGAGAAGAAGGTGTAGTTGGTGGAATTTTGTATACTGAGGACATGAACGATCTATCTTACAGAAAGATGAGCATCGGGAATGTGCCTAGTATTGATCTATTTGACTATATGAGAGATATAGCAAATAATGAAGAAGATGTTGAAGAAGTTTATCATCATATTTCACACGGAGAGATTGTAAATCCATAGGACCTGGTTGATGAGGTGCCTGACAATTTATTGGATGATGATGAGTATAATGCTCGTCATGCAGAAGATGAAGAGAATGAATCTGAGAATGATGAAAATGATGAAGATAATGATGATGGTGATAGTGATGATGAAGAAAGTGATGATGATGAAGATGACAATGGTGATGATGATGGTAATGATGGTGCTGAATCTGTTTCAGAGGAGGCAGAGAACATTGAGATAGCTGAACCAATGGAATTAGAGACTGGAAATGTTGAAGTCATTGAACAAGATGTGATAGAAGAACCTGTTGAGGTTACTTGTGTTGAAAAGGAGGTGGCAGTTGAAGTTGCTAAGCCTATCACAAAACAGTATGTTAGATCTCGAAGATCTAAATCTGTTGTTGAGAAAGTATTGGTTGAGACTGAAAATATAGATGTTGTTCAAATAGCTCAGGAAGTAATTGCCGAGGTTGAAACTATTGCACAGATAGTTGATGAAGCTGATGCTGGCATTACTGATCCTATCCCTGTTGATATACCCACCACATCATCCCCTGTTGCTGAAAACATTGAACAAATTTTGGAGTCTTCGCCAAAAATTGTGTCAAGTGTTGAAGAAAATGAGGATAAGAAGAAAATTATTGAGTTAGAAGAGATGGTGGCAAAGCTTTTAGAGGCAAATGAACAGTTGAAAGCTTCAAATGATAGGAAAAAGAAAAGACTTGAAGAATTTTGGGTTACTCACAATCAAAATCTGGAAACTTTTAAAGCTTTGGATGCTGATCATTTAAAGTTGAAGATTGATCATGACAAGTTAAAGGCTGCGTATGAAAATTTGAAGGAGGAACATGAAACTTTGAAGTTTGATTATACGGAGTTAAAGGTAGAATGTAATACGCTTGATGCTGAGAAAGAAATGTTGGAGAAATGGCTAGAAGAAACTCGATCGAAGAAATCCGGGTCCACATCTGATAAAGATTTTTCAGACGAAGTGATAGAAGTGTCTGAACCTTCTCAAGCAGCAAAAGTATACTATACTCGAGCACGTGGTACAACTAATGTGGGTATAAGAGTAGAAACTCCAATTGTTATTCCCGATGAAGCTGTTGCTGATTCTGTCAATACTGACAAAGCTCAGGGAAAAAGGAAATTAGATGTTGTACCAGAAATTATGGGTGATGAAAGTTGCAGTAAAAAGGCGAGATTGGAAGAAACAGTGCAGATTGAGCCGATTCAATCTGTAGCTGTAGTTGAAACTGAGGAAGATGAGTTGGCAAAGGCAGATGAGATTGTGACTGGCACTGAAGATGATAAATCAGTTCAGATTGAGCCGATTCAATCTGAAGCTGCTGTTGTTGAAGAAGTGCCTGAAAGTGCTGAAATTGTTGAAAAAGTGTCTGAATATGTTGAAGTAATAGAGAATGTGCTTGAAACTATTCCAGAAGACGAAAGTCAGTTTGAGCCGATTCAAACTGACAATGCACCTATGATTGAGGCATTAGATGATCTTGATGATATTGATTTTACTGAATCTGAACCAGAAGCTGAGCCAGAAACTAATCCTGATCATGAGATTCCTGATGATTTAGATAAAAGATTTGCTTATCTTGAGAAGATGAAGTACAATTCTGTGTTTCTGAATGGGCTGACTGTGAGTCAAATAAACGAAGAATATGAAAAGTGTCTGATATCTCAAGACAAAGTTGCTGCTGATGAGAAAGAGTTTATCATTGAGATGGGAGAATGGACACCGCTTCAAGAGAGTTTGAACATAGAAGATTTACCTCCAACTGAACTGTATCACCAAAATCCTCAAGAGATGTCAAGTAGGAATATGCGAGATTGGTTGAGCTCAAGGAACTATCCTTATAAGACTTTGAAGAGATTGAAATCTGAGTCGCTGAGGAAAATTGTTGTTAGTTTCATGAAGACGGAGAAAATGTACAATCGTATGTTTTATTTGGACTACAACAATCCTCAATACTATGAGCTGACAAAGAGATACAAAGTTCTCGGACCAAAGGAGATACCGGTGATGGCGCTACCAGAAAATGCTCACAAGAAGAGGAAGGAATTGATAGATATGTTTCCCAGTGAAGTTAAGTCATACAACATACCTATGGACGTACGTGAATCATGGCACAAATCAGCCACAGCAGGTGATGTTGTAAGATCACTGCTGAGCAAGGGTCAGTCGATTGCTGAACTTCTTGATTCAATGATCGTACCGGAAAAGTCCAAAAAGGTAAAGATCATAGCGTGGAAATATGACGAAGTTTTTGATGCATTCATGATAAAAAGAGTTAATGGTTTATGTGATGTATACCATTACTACTCTAGCATCTTCAAGTTAGAAGTTCAAGACTTGAAAGAACTGCACAAGCTTAGACTGATAAATCACACGCATGCTGAGCGTGGTGATAAGTGTGCAATGCTGTTGGATGCCGGGATAGCCAGATCACCGAAATATCTAGATTTCAGAGGTCAACAAGAAGACAGTGCTTATGTGCAAGCGAAGAAACAAATAAAGAAAAAGAAGTTGGAAGTTAGTGAGGACATGTATCTAGAAGAATTTTCTGATGAGTATTTTGACAAAGTAACCAATCCGGGATTGAAAGTGATTGATGGATCTCAAGCGACGAAGCCAATACTTAGAGTTTTCTACAATCAAGAAACATTTGAGTTGAAGCTTGTTCGAAACTTGAATGACTGGGATAAAGACATGATCACTTTATTCAGTACCTTTGAGCTGAAATTACTTCATCCATCATACATTGATTTTTTGAGAAGTTGTAGAATGGAGAAATGCAAAGACAAATTGGCTGAAGCTGATCGACAACTGTTTGTGGTGATGATAGAGGTAATAGCAGCTGCATCTGAGAAGATTAGAGTAAGGAAGGCATTACTCAACTCTAATCTTGTGAGAGTTGACATTCCGGAGATAGAATTTATGAGAATATCTGCGAAAGGAACTTTGGAGGTGCAAGTCAAAGGGAAGGAGATGCCCTATGAGTTTTACGCTAACATTGATTTTGCAGGTTTAAATCTGGATTCTCTGAGACGTATGAATGCCTGCCCAATCCTTACAAACGAGTCCAAACCAAGACAAGCCAAGATTGCGGAAAAGTTCAAGTCTTGTATAGAAGAAGCACTGAAGGAACAAGAAGAATTTAAAGGAAAAGAGATGCTGGATATCAAAGAGGAACCAGAAGATTGGTAAAGAGAGATTGAAGCTGAAAAAGATGAAAACTGTTGAAGATTTTGCTGAAGATCCAAAGATAAATCTTAGGGGGAGTACTGTTAGGGTTATTTCCTAGTTAAGATTTACTTTGTATTTGTTTATATGTTTAAGTATAGTTTAGGGTCTATTTTGTTATATTCCTTAAGCTTGTAATTGTTGCTTAAAAGCATGTAGTGAGAGAGTGTGAGGAGAGAGGCTAGATCACTATTACACGTTAGAGAGAGAGTTAACTGTGTGTGATTTATTTTCTCCTGCACTTGTACTACAAATCTTCTTTGATCATCAATATACAAAAGAGAATTATTAGTATGAATTGTGTTTGTGATTGAACTGTGTTTGTGTATGATTTATTCTGATCATTGAGTGATATTAACGATCCAATTGAACCTATCAGCGAACTATGAGAAGTCAGACTGAACATGCAAACGTTTGTCTTTATTCATGATTTCTTTCTCAAGTGGTGCCAAAGAACATTTCAGAGGCGTTGCAAGATAATAGCTGGATTGAAGCCATGCAAGAGGAGTTACTTCAATTTCGCAAACAAGAAGTTTGGAAATTAGTGGACTTACCTGAAGGAGAAAATGCGATTGGTACAAGATGGTTGTACAAGAACAAGCCAGACGAACATGGTATTGTTGTGAGAAACAAAGCCAGACTTATTGCACAAGGTTACACTCAAGAAGAAGGTATTGACTATGAAGAAGTGTTTGCTCCGGTCGCTCGACTTGAAGCTATTCGCGTTTTTCTAGCTTATGCCTCTTTCATGATGTTTAAGGTGTTTCAAATGGACGTTAAAGGCGCTTTTCTGTATGGACCAATTACCGATGATGTATATGTCAGACAACCTCCGGGTTTTGAAGATCCTGATTATCCACATCGTGTATACAAATTGAGCAAAGCTTTATATGGTCTACATCAAGCTCCAAGAATCTAGTACGAGACGTTATCTAAACATCTGCTGGAACATGGATATACAAGAGGTCAGATTGATCCAACTTTATTTATGAAGCTGGAGGATGAAGATCTTTTATGTGTTCAAGTGTATGTGGATGATATCATCTTTGGATCAACCAGTGCGTCCATGTGCAAAGAGTTTGAAGAAATCATGAAGTCAAGATTTTAGATGAGTTCGATGGGGGAGATTAATTTCATTCTTGGATTGCAAGTAAAACAGTCAGCGGACGGAATTTTTATCAACCAATCAAAGTTTGTTGAGAAGTTGCTGAAAAAGTTCAAGATGCAAGATTGCCAGACTATTCGAACTCCATCTGATGTAAATTGCAAGATTCAGCCGGATCCGAAAGGGAAATCCGTTGATCAAACACTGTACAGATCAATGATTGGTTCACTGATGTATCTTACTGCATCAAGGCCAGACATCATGTATGCTGTATGTGTGTGCGCAAGATATCAGTCTGATCCAAAAGAGTCGCATCTGATTGTTGTCAAACGTATTTTCAGATACCTTAAAGGGAAACTGAATCTTGGGTTATGGTATCCTTATGAAGGAAATTTTGAATTATATAGTTATTCTGACAGTGATTTTGGTGGGTGTGCTCTTGACAGGAAATCGACTACTGGTGGATGTCAATTTCTAGGTCCTAGACTTGTTTCTTGGCAATGCAAAAAGCAGACCAACGTTTCTGTATCTACAGCTGAAGCAGAGTATATCGCTGCATCTGCAGGATGTTCTCAAGTTTTGTGGCTACAAAACCAATTGCTTGACTACGGGTTTAACTTTCTCAAAACTCCTATTTACATAGACAATACTGCTGCTATGTTCATTACTGCTAATCCTGTTTAACACTCAAAAACCAAGCATATCGAAATTCGATATCACTTTCTCAGAGACAACTCTGAAAAAGGTTTAATAATTTTGATTAAGGTTCATACAGACAAACAACTGGCAGATCTTTTCACAAAATCTTTTTTGTCAGGACGGTTTGAATTCTTAGTTCAATCCATAGGGTTAATCAACCATGATTAATTCTAATTTTTGAAATCAAACAAAAATCAGAAAATATAAAAGCCAAAAATATAATAAGTCGATGTCAAGTATTGATTCCTTTGTCTTTTATTTTATTGTTTTGCATTGTGTGTGTGCATGAAAAAGAAAAGCAAAAACAAAACATAAAAGCAAAAAGAAAAGAAAATATCATGTCATAAGAATCTATATTGCAAAAAGTGAGAAATGATAGTTACACTAGACATTATTTGTTACATCATTTTTAAATAAAGACTGATGAATGTTAATTGATGTGCGAGACAGCTCAGGCAATTAGACTGAAAAAGTAAGTTCATTGTTGACAAATCTAAACTCAATGATATTTGTGTTAAGTTCCATTGTTATACATGTCTAGATATATATTTTTTGATGCATTGCTTGTGATGATAGTTGTGCATGATCGGGTAACGATGTAGTCTATTCAGTGTGATGAACCGCATCGTGAGCTTCTTTGTTGTGGTATCCACAGACCTGAAGTCTCACACGAAGTCTCTTTTGAGCTTCAAGGTGCAGCAAAAGATTCCCAAAGTTGGAACAAAAAGAGTCCCAAATGTGGACCATCACCAAACAAAAATTCCAAAAAGGAATTCAGAAGATTCCCAAGGGGAACAATAGGAAATTAAATTCCAAAATGGAATAAAAAGAAGTCCCAAAGTGGACCAAATCCGAATAGAACCCAGATTCCACACTGTTTATGATTGTAAGTGACCAGATTTTTGTACAATATGCATGCAAGTAGTGGTTGATAAGGAAATATGTTGACATATGTATACATGTGGGTCACATAAGTCATTTTAATCGAACCTTAATCTCATCATGATACTGAAAAAGTAAGTGTGTCAACTCGAGCTAATTGGTATGTTATCATATCATCACTCAATCATACATAAGTCAAATGTCTATTCAAAACTTACAAAACATGTTCAGATAATGTGTGGTATGATCTCACTGCGATATTTTGATTCATTTGCATTGCATATGTCTTTAGTTTAATGTGTGTGCTTTGTGTGTGCAGGCATATGGAATCTTTATTGACACATCGACATCCTTGTTAAACTTAAAAATTTCAAGAAATTTCAAGTTTAGGGGGAGAATAAATTGAAGAAGAAAAATATTATGGAAAAATCCAAAAATATTTTGAATAAGTGTGTTTTGAATGAACAAGATTATATGGTATGAAAAACAAAGGTATTGGATGTGTTAAAAAAACAAACCCAAGGTCTTGTGATGTGTTTTTAAGAAATTGCTTCGGGATATAGAAATTTTGGTTGTGCAAAAACATTTTTGTGAGAAAATTAAAGAAAAAGAAAAAGGGAATTTATTTGAATTAAATTGTTGCCCTAAAATGTTGTTGATTAATTAATGTGACAAACCCTAATAAGGATGTCTTGTCTAATTAATATGTCGAGAATGTTTGCAGGTGCAATAAATGCAGTTGAAAAAGTAAACAGACGAGAAAATTGAGAGAAATTGCTCAAGTGTTGTAGCCGGGCAAAGATATCAGAAACAACTGTTCTGCCGGGTAATGAAGACACTGTTCAGCCGGTAAAGTTGTGTGTCTGATATGAGCCGAGTGATTGAGAAAAAGAAGTGAAGCCGGGTGAAGATATTATGACTACTGTATGGCCGGGCAATGAACATGTCAAACCTATGCCGGGTGAAGGAGTCTTTAATATCTGCCGGGTGACAAGTTGTGTTACTATACAGCCGGGTGAAGAAAGGTTATTACTGTACAGCCGGGTAAAAGAGAAGTTTTATCTTGCCGTGTAAGTGTATCACTATGTTGCCGGGTAATAGTGCAAGCAACTGTGTTGCCGGGTGATGAAGAAAAGCATGCCGGGTGATGAAGAAAAGTAAGCCGGGTGATGAAGGTATCACTATGCAGCCGGGTAATGAACAAACAAGTCATTGTGCAAGCCGGGTGATGTTGTGAAGACTACTATGCTGCCGGGTGATGAGTAAAACCAAACAGGTGTAGTTGTTCCTAACCTTTACCCGTCTCTACAGTGGTTTACCCGTCTCTACAGTGATTGACCCGTCAAGTGTTTTTACATGTTTTTGTGTTGACCCGTCTCATGTTGTGACCCGTCCCAAAGTACATGACCCGTCCCAACAGTGTTTGATGCGGCTCAACAGTGCATGACCCGTCAAGGCTTATTGGGCTTTTATGCTTACCCGTCCCAAAGTGTTGACCCGGCACCTCATGTTTGACCTAATTTTTCAACCATATAAAAACCCGCCTCTTCACAAACACTTATCATTTTTCACTCACAATTTCAAGCAAATCCTCTGCACTTAAATCGTTTGATTATCATATTCAATCGTTTGTTCTGTAACAAGTCTGATCGATTGAATAAGGTATTGTTTAAGTGATTTGATGTTGATAAATCTGCAAATCGTTCGATAAAACGAAAAACGATGATGAACAGTGTTTTTGATCACTGAATCGACACTTTGATTTTGCGTGTTAAAACTGAAATCGAATGTTGTTTTAAGTGTAAAAACTGTCGATCATTAACAATCAATCATTAATTTGCAACAAAATTCCTTAGAATCAACCAAAATGCTCATAACTGTCGAAACCGCCATTGATGACCTGTTGAATGCTCTTAAATGTTAACTTCAAAATGATAAAATATGTGTTAAAAGTGACAAATCCTTGTTAAAACTGAACTAAAACATGTTAAACAACTTCATCATACAAATGTCAAATTTGTGTTCTTAAGTGTTAAACTGTTAAATTGCAAAATGTTGTATGATCATTAAAATTCAAACTTGTTTTGATCAAAATGATGAAAATCAGTTTTTTAGATCAATTTAGGAGTTAAAATGATTATGTGAATGTTTTACTTTTATAACTTTTTGTTCAAACACTTATGAAAATATGAAATTTATTAATGAAGAATCTAACACATTTGTCTTGTTTGTGTTTTGTTTTTGTTTTAACAGATGGAGAATTTGAAGTTTGAGCCCAAGCACAATTTAGTTGCATGTTTGGATGAGTCTATTCCTGAGACTGAAGGATATAGAGATATGATGAGATTTATCAAGAGGACAAAGTATGTCTATGCTATGTGTGCTAAGCCGGTCATATATGCAAGATTGATCAAAAGGTTTTGGAGAACAGCTGAGGTGGTTAGAAATGAGGCTGGAGTGACTGTTGTTAGAGGGAATATCACAAGAGAGTTGGAATTGACTGTATCTGAAGAAGCTATCAGAACAGCATTGAGGATTGATGAGGATGAGATAGGAGCCAATGATGAGTTGACTGTTGCTGAATGTCAAGCGTGCTTTGTGAATATAGGTCACCCTCCTGTATTTCCAAAGTCACAATTTGTTAGAGCAAGATTGGGGAAGAAGTTGAAACTGCTATGTTATGTGATTCAGCAGTGCATGTCTAGAAGGAGTGCCGGATTTGACAACTTTCCTTCTGACATTGCATCCCCCATTGTGGCCATAGCAGAGAACAAACCATTTAATATGTCGAAATGGATTATGAATGGTTTTGTATTCAATCTTGTAAAGGGCAAAAGGTTCAAGTTTCTCATGTATCCGAGATTCTTGCAACTAATGATCAATATGGCTTATCCTTTCATCAGAACAGAAGGATATGATGGAGGAATTTTGTATACAGAAGACATGAATGACTTATCCTATAGGAAGATGAGTATAGGAAATGTACCAAGTGTTGATTTGTTTGAGTATATGCAGATAATAGCAAATAATGAGGAGGAGATTGGAGTGGTATATTATCACATATCTAATGGAGAGATTGTGAATCCATTAGATCTTGTTGATAAAGAGATTGATGAAGATGAGAGTGAAAGTGACAATGATGATAGTGGTGATGATGGAAAAAGTTATGATGATGCTGAATCAGATAATGAGGAGGCAGAGAATGTGGAAGTTGATGAACCGGTGGTATTTGAAACAGAAAATGTCGAAGTTATTGAACCAGCTGTGATTGAAGAACCTGTTGAGGTTGTAAGTGTTGCAGAAGTAGTTGAAGTTCCTAAGTCTATCACAATGCAGTACGTTAGATCTCGAAGATCTAAGTCTGTGGTTGAGCGTGTGTTGGTTGAAAAACCAAGTGTGATAGAATGTGTTGATGAGCCTGAACAGATAGATGTTGTTCAGATTGCTCAGGAAGTAATAGCCGAAGTAGAGACTACTGCACAGGTGGTTGATGATACTGATGCTGGCATTACTATTTCTGTGCCAGTTGATATACCCACCACATCATCTCCAACTGCTGAAAACATTGAACAATCTTTGGAGTCTTCACCAAAAATTGTGTCAAGTGTTGATGTTAATGCGGATAAACAGAAAATCGCTGAGTTAGAAGAGATGGTAGCAAAACTCTTGGATGCTAATGAACAGTTGAAGGCATCAAATGATCGAAAGAAGAAGAGACTAGAAGAGTTTTGGGCCACTCATAATCAGAATCTTGAAACTTTCAAAGCATTAGATGCTGATTATTTGAAGATGAAGGTTGATTATGGAAAGTTGAAGACTGATTATGAAACTTTGAAAGAGGAGCATGAAACTTTGAAGTTTGACTATGAAGAGTTAAAGGCAGAATGCAATACTCTTGATGCTGAAAAGGAAATGTTGGAGAAATGGTTAGAAGAAACCAGATCGAAAAAGTCAGGGTCCACATCAGATAAAGATTTTTCAGATGAAGTGATGGAATTGACTGAGCAACCTAAAGTGTACTATACTAGAGCGCGTGGTACAAAGAATGTGGGCATAAGGGTTGAATCTCCAATTACTATTCCCGATGAAGCTGATGATTCTGTCATTTCTGACAAGGCTGAGGGAAAAAGGAAGTTAGATGTAGTGCCTGAGATTACTGGTGAAGAAGTTGTTATTGCAAAGAAGGCAAGATTGGAAGAAATTGTTGAATCTGAAACTGAAGCTGAGATGGTCAAGGTAGATGAGATTGTGATAGAAACTGAAACTGGGAAAACAGTTCAGATTGAGCCGATTCAATCTGAATCTGTTATGGTAGAGAAAGTGCCTGAAACAGTTGAAGTGGTTGAGAGTATACCAGAAACTGTAACTAAAGAAGCAAGTCAGTTTGAGCCGGTTCAAACTGATACTGCACCGATGATAGAGGCACTGGATGATTTAGATGACATTGA
The DNA here is from genome assembly GCA_030867185.1 of Tagetes erecta. Classification (NCBI taxonomy): domain Eukaryota; kingdom Viridiplantae; phylum Streptophyta; class Magnoliopsida; order Asterales; family Asteraceae; genus Tagetes; species Tagetes erecta. The sequence continues at coordinate 58,117,680 of CM061488.1, forward strand.
CTTTACTGAGTCTGAACCTGAAGCTGAGCCTGAAACTAATCCTGATGATGAGATTCCAGCTGATTTGCCTGAACGCTTTGCTTATCTTGAGAGAATGAAGTACAATCCAGTATATCTGAATGGGCTGACTGTGAGTCAAATTAATGAAGAGTATGAGAAATGTTTGATTGCACAAGATAAAGCTGCTGCTGATGAGAAAGAATTTGTAGTTGAAATGGGTGAATGGAAACCATTACAAGAAAGTTTGAATATTGATGATTTACCTCCACAAGAGCTTTATCATCAAAATCCGGAAGAGATGTCTAGCAGAAACATGCGAGAATGGTTGAGTTCGAGGAACTATCCATATAGAACTTTGAAGAAGTTGAAACATGAATCTCTGAAGAAAATAGTTGTAAGCTTTATGAAGACTGAAAAGATGTACAATCGGATGTTCTATCTGGATTACAACAACCCTCAATACTATGAGCTGACAAAGAGATACAAAATTCTCGGACCAAAAGAGTTACCGATGATGTCTTTACCAGAAGATGCGCACAAAAAGAGGAAAGAGTTGATCGATATGTTTCCGAGTGAAGTCAAATCATACAATGTGCCTATGGACGTACGAGAATCATGGCATAAATCAGCCACAGCAGGTGATATTGTGAGATCACTGCTGAGCAAGGGTCAATCTGTTGCTGAACTTCTTGACTCCATGATCGTACCGGAAAAGTCCAAAAAGGTAAAAATCATTGCATTGAAATATGACGAGGTGTTTGATGCGTTCTTGATCAAAAGAGTAAATGGTTTATGCGATGTATACCATTACTACTCTAGTATTTTCAAGTTAGAGGTGCAAGATTTGAAGGAGTTGCACAAGCTGAGATTGATCAATCACACGCATGCTGAGCGTGGTGATAAATGCGTAATGCTGCTTGATGCTGGGATAAGCCGGTTACCGAAATACTTAGAGTTTAGAGGTCAACAGGAGGATAGTGCCTATGTTCAATCAAAGAAAACGAGAAAACAAAAGAAGTTGGTGGTGAGTGAGGATATGTACTTAGAAGAGTTTTCTGATGAATACTTTGATAAGGTGACTGATCCGGGTTTAAAAGTGTTTGATGGTTCTCAAGCGACTAAGCCAATACTTAAGTTTTTCTATAATCAGGAAACGTTTGAGTTAAAATTGGTAAGAAACTTGGATGACTGGGATAAGGATATGATCACACTTTTTAGTACATTCGAACTGAAACTGTTGCATCCTTCCTACATCGATCATTTGCGAACTTACAGAATGGAGAAGTGCAAAGACAAAGTTGCTGAAGCTGATCGGAAATTATTTATAGTGATGATTGAGGTGATTGCTGCTGCATCAGAGAAAATTCGACTAAGGAAGGCATTACTCAATGCTAACCTTGTAAAAGTCGATGTTCCAGAGATAGAGTTTATGCGAGTGTCTGCGAAGGGTACACTGGAAGTGCAAGTCAAAGGGCGAGAACTGCCATATGAATTTTATGCTAATATTGATTTTGCAGGTTTAACTCTTGATTCTCTGAGACGAATGAATGCTTGTGCTATCCTTACAAACGAGTCAAAGCCAAGACAAGCAAAGATCGCAGAAAAGTTCAAGTCATGTATCGAGGAAGCGTTGAAAGAACAAGAAGAATATAAAGGGAAAGAGTTACTGGATGTCAAAGAAGAATCTGAAGATTGGTGAGAGAGATTGAAGCTGAACAAGATGAAAACTGTTTAAAGATTTTGTTGAAGTCCAAAGATAAATCTTAGGGGGAGTACTGTTAGGGTTATTTCCAGTTAAGATTTACTTTGTACTTATTTTATACTTTGTGTATAGTTTAGGGTCTATTTTGTATTTTCCCTAAAAATGTATTTGTTGCTTAAAAGCATGTAGTGAGAGAGTATGAGGAGAGAGTCTAATTCACATATTCACGTTAGAGAGAGAACTAAGTGTGTGTGATTGTTTTTCTCCTACATTTGTACTGCAGATTTGCTTTGATCATCAAATACAAGAGAATTATTTAGTAATGAATTGTGTTTGTGATTGAACTGTGTTTGTGTATGAATCATTCTGATCATTGAGCGATATCATTGATCCAATTGAACCTATCATTCTTTTTCGTCTGTTGACTTTTCAACTGCATTTATTGCACCTGCAAACATTCTCGACATATTAATTAGACAAGACATCCCTATTAGGGTTTGTCACATTAATTAATCAACAACAATTTAGGGCAACAAATTTAATTCAAATAAATTCCCTTTTTCTTTTTCTTTAATTTTCTCACAAAAATGTTTTTGCACAACCAAAATTTCTATATCCCGAAGCAATTTCTTAAAACATATCACAAGACCTTGGGTTTGTTTTTAACACATCCAATACCTTTGCTTTTCATACCACATAATCTTGTTCATTCAAAACACACTTATTCAAAAATATTTTTGGATTTTTGTAAATATTTTTCTTCTTCACTTATTCTCCCCCTAAACTTGAAATTTCAATAAATTTTTAAGTTTAACAAGGATGTCGATGTGTCAATAAAGATTCCATATGCCTGCACACACAAAGCACACACATTAAAATAAAGACATATGCAATGCAATGAATCAAAATATCGCAGTGAGATCATACCACACATTATCTGAACATGTTTTGCAAGTTTTGAATAGACATTTGACTTATGTTTGATTGAGTGATGATATGAAAACATACCAATTAGCTCGAGTTGACACACTTACTTTTTCAGTATCATGATGAGATTAAGGTTCGATTAAAATGACTTATGTGACCCACATGTATACATATGTCAACATATTTCTTTATCAACCACTACCTGAATGCATATTGCACAAAAACCTGGTCACTTACAATCATAAACAGTGTGGAATCGAGGTTCTATTCGGATTTGGTCCACTTTGGGACTTCTTTTAATTCCATTTTGGAATTTTAATTTCCTATCGTTCCCCTTGGGAATCTTCTGAATTCCTTTTTGGAATTTTTGTTTGGTGATGGTCCACATTTGGGACTCTTTTTGTTCCAACTTTGGGAATATTTTGCTGCACCTTGAAGCTCAAAAGAGACTTCGTGTGAGACTTCAGGTCTGTGGATATCACAACAAAGAAGCTCACGATGCGGTTCATCACACTGAATAGATTGCATCGTTACCCGATCATGGACAACTATCATCACAAGCAATGCATCAAAAGATATATATCTAGACATGTATAGCAAAGGAACTTAACACAAAGATCATTAAGTTTTGATTTGTCAACAATGAACTTAGTTTTTCAGTCTAATTGCCTGAGCTGTCTCGCACATCAATTAACATTCATCAGTCTTTATTTAAAAATGATGTAACAAATAATGTCTAGTGTAACTATTATTTCTCACTTTTTGCAATATAGATTCTTATGACATGATATTTTTGTTTCTTTTTGCTTTTATATTTTTGTATTTGCTTTTTCTTTTTCATGCACACACACAATGCAAAACAATAAAATAAAAGACAAAGGAATCCTGCATCTTGAACTTTTTCAGCAACTTCTCAACAAACTTTGATTGGTTGATAAAAATTCTGTTTGCTGATTGTTTTACTTGCTATCCGAGAAAGAAATTAATCTCCCCCATCGAACTCATCTGAAATCTTGACTTCATAATTTCTTCAAACTCTTTGCACGTGGACGTACTTGTTGATCCAAAGATGATATCATCCACATACACTTGAACACATAAAAGATCTTTATTTTCCCGCTTCATAAATAAAGTTGGATCAATCTGACCTCTTGTAAAACCATGTTCCAGCAAATGTTTAGATAACGTCTCGTACCAAATCCTTGGAGCTTGATGTGGACCATATAAAGCTTTGCTCAATTTGTATACACGATGTGGATAATCAGGATCTTCAAAACCAGGAGGTTGTCTGACATATACATCATCGGTAATTGGTCCATACAGAAAAGCGCCTTTAACGTCCATTTGAAACACTTTAAACTTCATGAAAGAGGCATACGCTAGAAAAACGCGAATCGCTTCAAGTCGAGCGACCGGAGCAAACACTTCTTCATAGTCAATACCTTCTTCTTGAGTGTAACCTTGTGCAATAATTAAGTCTGGCTTTATTCCTCACAACAATACCACGTTCATCCGGCTTGTTCTTGTACAACCATCTTGTACCAATCGCATTTTCTCCTTCAGGTAAGTCCACTAATTTCCAAACTTCTTGTTTGCGAAATTGAAGTAACTCCTCTTGCATAGCTTCAATCCAACTATTATCTTGCAACGCTTCTGAAATGTTCTTTGGCACCACTTGAGAAAGAAAACATGAATAAAGACAAACGTTTGCATGTTCAGTCTGACTTCTCATAGTTCGCTGATTCAAAGGTCCAATAATCTGAGAAACAGGATGATTCCTATGAACTCGATTAGTTGGTATAACGTCACCTTGAACTTGCGTCTCCAGATTAGACTGATTCAGATTCGGTAGATCTTGTAGAATGGTAGACTCATGTGGAGTGAAATTAGGAACTTGATCCGGTGAATTGATGAAGTAGTCAAATGATTCTGGAACAACTTCAACATTCGGATCTGATGATGGTTGATTTTGAACAGATCCACCATCATTAGGAGAATTTTGCGGATTAACATCATCACCAAGAATGTTTGATTCTTGATCTTCTTGAGAGCCAGAAGGACCCGGAGTTTGACTAGATTTGACATGATCAGGATTATGAAATGACATGAATGGATACTCAGAATTGAGATTGCTATCATCGTCATTATCAGAATCATCGCTAAAACATCCCAAGTCTCCTGATTCTTTACTCGATTTTCCTGAAAAATCAAACAAGTTAGAATTGAAAGATTTTGATAACGAATCTAAATCAAATAACCATTCGGGACCATGAGCCACTAACGGAAATGAATTTTCTAAAAACTTAACGTTAATAGTTTCAATAACAGTGTTAGTTTTGCTATTAAAAACTCGATAAGCTTTTGAAACAGATGAGTAACCAAGAAAAAAACCATCGTCAGATTTTGACTCAAACTTTCCGAGATGATCACTTAAATTTAGAATCGATACAGGACAACCAAATGCTTTCAAATAAGAAATATTCGGTTTTCTTCCAAATAACAACTCATAAGATGTTTTCTGTTTATCTTGAACCAATAATGTCCTGTTTTGTACAAAACACGCAGTAGCAATAGCTTCGTCCCAGAACGTGATAGGGATTTTGGCATCTGCGAGCATGGATCTTGCTGCTTCAATCAGTGTCCGATTTTTCCGTTCCGCAACCCCGTTTTGTTGAGGAGTTCTTAGAGCACTAAATTGTCGCGCAATTCCTTTTTCTGCACAAAACAAATCAACATTAGCGTTCTTAAACTCAGTTCCATTATCACTTCTTAAGATTTTTACTTTACAATCCAATTGATTTTCAACTTTGATAATAAATTCTTTTAGCAACTCAGCAGTTTCAGATTTAACATGCAAGAAATAAACCCAAGAAAATCTAGTGAAATCGTCAATGATGACAAAACAATAAGACTTCTTTCCGATGCTTTGGACATTTGTTGGTCCGAAAAGATCCATGTGTAGCATCTGCAAGGGTTTTGAAATGGAGTTTTCTTGCTTGGACTTAAAAGACATTCGGTGTTGTTTTCCTTTCAAACATGCTGGACATAAATCAGTTGTGGAGAATTTCTTTGACGGTATTCCCACAGCATGATTTCCAGTCACCAATCTGTTCATGTTCCTGAAGTTTGAATGGCCCAACCGTCTATGCCAAAGCTGACTCTCATCATTTGATGCATACGCAATAAGACAGGTAGTTTCGGTTTCAGCATCAATCTGCGACGTATCAAGCTTGTATACATCACGATCTCTTGGAGCTGTAACCACCACCCATTCATTGTCAATCTTAAAACCTGGTTTGACTATATAGCAAAAAAAATCATCAAACAATGTCGAATAAGATTTATCACAAATTTGAGATACACTTAGCAAATTAAATTTCAACTGTGCACAGTAGTTGACTTTATCAAAGCTAATGACCCCATTTGACACGGTTCCTTCTCCAGTTATTTTACCACCAGCATCTCCTCCAAATGCAACATGTGTACCATTCTTTAGCTTAAAATCTTGAAGCAGGGCATGGTTGCCTGTCATATGCCGGCTACACCCACTATCAACAAACCATGAGTTAATAGGTCTTCGAGGGCGCACCTACATTTCAACAATTACTTAGTTAGTTTGGTCAACCCAGGCCCACATGGTCTTGGGTTTTCCGAATCTATCTGTAACAGTAACTTGTTGATAATGAAGATTTTGAAAATTTGTTTCATTTGAGAGATTTGGTTGAAAACTGTTTCGCCCAACGGCTTGATTTGATTGCTTTCTTCTCAAAGCAATGAACCTTTCCTCTATCTTAAGATCAAGGTTATTTTCAAATTTCTGATTTCTTACCATCAAAGCTCTTGGTTTAAAACTGTTAACCTGCACATTTTTTGATGAAAAGTTATTAAAACCAGAATTGTTTCGATTGATGTGACATCTGCCCCAAACCCGAACCCGAATGCGCGACTCAAACCCGAACCCATTTTTTTAGCTTCTATTTATTCATATTTAGTTTCTTAAAGATGTAACGCATCAGTATTAATATAAACAAATATGTCGAACTCTGCGTTATTTCTCGTCTTTAATACTAACGACCGAGTTATTATCTAACGTTAACCAAATTAATTACTAAATACAAATATTTAATCTCCAAAGTATATATACATATAAAAGTGTATTTTATAAAAGAGATTTTATAAAGATTATTAAAAATAATAATCAAAGTCTCAAAATAACCATTAACGTCAAGAACGAGATAAAAACATAAAAACGTCCCTAATATAAACGTTACGCTTCAACTCGGTTAAGTTGGTTAGTTAAAATAAAGGATTAGTTAACTTTGTGCCAAAACTGTCAACTTTTAAACTATTATTAAAGTTTATATGATCTCATAAATAATAACTAAACTTGAAGGGCCAAAGGTGTAATTTTAAAATATTCCCTGCCAAACCCATTTGCACTCCCGTTTTTCCGACGAAAGCCTCGCCGGCGACGATCGTTATTCCGGCGATGTCCGTTAACACGTTTTAAAGCCAATTTAAACGAAACGAAGCTATATAAAACGTTCTTTGGTGCGTTTCGAACCCGTGGACAACTTTAATTTCATTTTAAACACCCAAATCGATCCATTTAATCCAAAACATTAACAATGTCGTTCGTTTCGAAACCCAAACAATACAAATCGATTCAAAGCTTAATTCAATGAATTGAATTAACTAAAACGAAGATACTTACGATTAGAAACTGTTGTATCAATTAATCGAATTTAAACAAAGAATTAAAGACCAATTAAACCCATTTAATCTCCAATCAAAACCGAACTCAATGTGACGTTTCTAAAACAAATTGACTCGAATCAACTACTGTAAAACATTCAATCGATCTCTACCTAACCCTGAGACTAATCATTTTATCAAAAACACCAAGAATCCAAGTTTAATCTTCAGAACCGTCGCTCGTGTTCTTCGTTCCTTTCGATTCAATTCATCATCATTCAAGTAAGTTTTTATACTTAAAATGATTCTTGTATCTTCCTGATCAAAAGCCCTATGGTTAATTGTTGTATCTCTAATGAATTCGTGCTCTAATTCATGAAATCGTGTTCTAGGGCTTGTAGGTAATTTGGGGTTTTCTTTTGAGACATGTTAAACTTATTTCTAATCCAATTTTCAACAAAAACATCATATGGCACGACTGGTTTTCTCTGTTGCTTATTACGTTAAGGTCCCTGGTTCGAAACCAGGGACATACACGCATTTTTTACTTTTGTTTAACCTTCTATTTAACCATTTTTATCATCCATCTTAAACCTAATTCTAATACTAAATCTAATATATTTTAAAAATCTTATAAATTCATGATTCTCATAAAAAAAAACAAAATCAAACATTATAAATTTTAATTCTACAAATACTTTCAAAATACTGTTAATGCTATAAAATGTATTTTTATGCATCTACTAATACATACGCGTTTATAAAAAAAATAGAATTTATATGGGCTTTTTATACTTTGAAAATTGTGATACATATTTTAAAGCATTCCAAGATATATGATATATTTTGTGACGTTAAAGATAGTTTTCGTTAAAAAAATATATTATTTGAATTGTCATTGTTTATCAAAATTATTGTTACTATATTACTATTTTTCCGCCGTTATGATTAAATAACTTTATATATTATTAATCGTTTACCGAAAAACCCCAAATCCCAATTCAAAACCCTAGAATCTCAATTTCCTTATACTCCTATTGTTTCTATTCTAGTTTCTATACAATATGTTTTACTAAGTTAGGACTGTCATTTAATTAGGTGATTCTAATACTTTGACGATCCTCGTTTCAATTCATACTATTTACTATTTAGTTCGAGCCCAAGTTTCGAGGTGAGTAAACTCACTCCCCTTTTTCCATTTTACTATTTTGGGGCTGAAATATGTCTTTTACTATATTGTGTTTTCTATTCGTTTTCTAAAAGAGATCATACAAATATGTTAATCTAGTTTGGCCGCTTGATGCAATCTTATGTGTTAGTTAAAAGTAGTTTTATTGCTTTGTAATCCCACCGGTACAATGTTAGCGCTAATGGTTTGACAAACCCACCTGCTTGTACAACATCGATAGGTGATTTAAACCCGGCCTTTCTAATTCCATGTTTACTATGTCGAGATGCTATGTTGCTATTCTATGTTGCTATGCTATGATGCTATACTATGCCATGTCCCTAAATTGCTAAATGATGACTTATATATCGAGACGGTAAACGACGGTTATTAAAAGTTATCATTATTTATTACATGAGTGGTTCTCATGACAAATGGCTAAACGAGATACTATGGTTTCTATTGTGGTTGGTGTGCTATTCTATTCTAGGGGTCCTGGTAGGGTGATATTACGAAATTACTATACATGTGGGGTTGCGCAGCATATCTTGTTGATCTCGGATTTCAATACTATTACTATTCAATTTGGGTTTTACTCACTAGCTTGTGTAGCTAACTTTATTTTTCGCGTATTTCAGGTGACGCGTGATTTTGGCTTGTTTCTTTGCTATTCAAGACATAGGGACTTGGACCTAGAAATAATACTAATCATGACTATTTCATTTACTGTTATTTGGATTGTGTTTTGCATTTAAGGCTTATGTTTCCCTAACTTATGATAATAATTATTAGACTTTAATAAAAGTAACACCATGTGCTTTGTTTACTATGGATATCCAATTCTATGACAGCCCGGTGTTTTCCGCCACCGGGCGGGGTGTCACAGTTGGTATCAGAGCCATGGTTATAGAGAACTAGGATAGGGTATTAGAAACACACCGACCTAGACTATAACCTAAGAGTCCTTAGTGCGAATTGATGTGCTTAGAGAACTCTTCAGAATTTATTTATTCATTTATTTATTTATTCTAAGAACCGTTCTATGTCTTTTTCTTTATCTCAATTCTTAACCGATTTCGCGAAGGAGCTGCAAGAGACTCGTCTGTAAGATTAGGATCTTTCTCTTTGTGGAATCTCGTCATCGTCTTAAGTGAGTTTGAAAACGTGGGAAACGTGTGCAATCTGGAAGGGGGAACGCCTGTATCACGGACATCCTGTCTAAGGCAAGCATTTCGTATAAATCTCTTTAAGAGACCTGTATGCTTACCTGGGGATGTACGAGATGAGTGTGAACCTATAGGCTAAAGCACGCTTTCTCGAATACGTTGAAAACAAACTTAACACTTTGATAAGTCTTAAGTGTCCAAAACCAAGACACATTCCTAAACCTTCAAATTCTATTTATTTATGGATTCTATGATTATTCTTTTCTATGATTTCAAGTTATTTCAATGGTTTCTATATTATTTCAAATGTTATTCCATGTTTGCTTATTTTCATTTCAATGATTTCCAAGTGATTACTATGTTATGGATTCGAAAACAATTCTATGAAATTCAAAGTACAATTATTATTTTCTATTCAATCCAAAATTCCATTACAACTTATGTTATCCAAAATTTTCTTATGTCTCGTTCAAATATTTTCTATCTTATTCTGTAGAATGGCAACAAGACGTTAACGACTCGCTAATACCACTACGACCCCAAATGTTCTAAATCAAAACTAAGATATTTGACTAACCTCAATCAAATTATCAGAACTTCAAAACAAATACCAAATCTAAGGTTCTAATCTCAATTCAATTATCGAATCCCAAATTAAAAACTTAATTCATGATTCCTGAAATCTCGTAACAGATTTACTGTTTTGGCATGTCAACGCATTCGTTTGATTTACGAATCGAACGTTTACCCCCCAAAGTATCTCAACTTGATTACCAATACTCAAATATTGTCTAAGGTAATCATCTAAATCACAAGATTCTAATCCAACTTCTAATCCCCTACTAAATGATGCTATATTGCTATTTATAAATTCGCTTCCTAAAACTTAACATGAATTCACTATACAACTACTCTTAAGCTCATGTAACTAATATATTTCACTAATGAAATTCTGTACATCTTGTTTCTATAAACTCATTCAAACCGAACGTGTCTTATGTATAAACTTTTTACTTAAAACACCATGTTTTAATTACGATTTTGTAAAACTGCCAACCAATAGTTAAATCTATTAAAAGTGATTTCCCTAATCTTTCCAAATAATAATATATATATATTTAAAAAAAAATCTTCAGGTTTTAGTATTTGTAAAATATATAAAATATATACATTTCATGATAAATGATTTCTTTAAGCAGGGATTGATTAATCTAAATGTTTGTTAAATATTCACATAACATTTCCATGTTTTCTCAAATATGATGCAAACATTTGCAACAAACGTTATGATTCATGTTTTCCAATATCGAATAATCAAAACTTAGACTGTGTCATTCATTTATTTACAAATCAACCCCTCTGTTGATAGTAAGTATTTAAAACTTTATCTTTTTCTAAACTCATTATCTAACTATTTAGTTTTTCTTTTCAAACCGCATTATAGAAAAAAATATAACATCACCTCTTATAATCTTGTTTACTTCCATAACCTATACACCTGGTTCACCTAAACTTATGTCTCATACGAATCTAAATGAAATAAACATTGAATCCATTATGAACTGAGTGATCTATGCAGTGGAACTATAAATTGGATTATCCAAAGCATCAAATCTTCATGAAACTAAATTTTCTAAAAATCTTAATAAACTAGATTATTTCATTATCTAATGTTTATGAACTTGGCAATGCCATGAACAATGGTTATCTACATCTCACACATAAAATTGGTTTTTTCAAAGACTTAAGTTGTCAAAATTTTTGGTACTCGAATTTGACTAACTATGTCAGAGCAATGACCATCTAATAAACTCAATTCTCTTGAATCATCATTTTACGTATCATCTTAAACTACACTTCACAACAACTAAATACTATCGATTATGATTTTGAAAACCTATATGTATCATCATCTTAACTTAAAATATTTGTGTACATTTGACTCGCACGTGATCGAATAAGCTGTGTGGTCCATGCAAAAACTAAAATAATTACGGGTGCACACGGAATTATGGAAGTTGGTGCATGGAAAACCCATAGCGAGTTTTTTTTCACGTGGTTGAAAGCAATGGTTTGCACAAGATCTCCATTTGTCATCATCATCCAGTGCTTAAACCGGAGTATTCTAATTCAACTCCTCAAGACTAACGTACCATTGTTCAAATCAAAATAGGTTAATAACGCAAGTACATTTATAAGGGAAAATTAAATAATCACATCTTTCGTTTCATCATCTTCTTCGGTTTGAGCAAATTTCGGGACGAAATTTCTATAAGGAGGGGAGACTGTGACATCTGCCCCAAACCCGAACCCGAATGCGCGACTCGAACCCGAACCCATTTTTTTAGCTTCTATTTATTCATATTTAGTTTCTTAAAGATGTAACGCATCAGTATTAATATAAATAAATATGTCGAACTCTGCGTTATTTCTCGTCTTTAATACTAACGACCGAGTTATTATCTAACGTTAACCAAATTAATTACTAAATACAAATATTTAATCTCCAAAGTATATATACATATAAAAGTGTATTTTATAAAAGAGATTTTATAAAGATTATTAAAAATAATAATCAAAGTCTCAAAATAACCATTAACGTCAAGAACGAGATAAAAACATAAAAACGTCCCTAATATAAACGTTACGCTTCAACTCGGTTAAGTTGGTTAGTTAAAATAAAGGATTAGTTAACTTTGTGCCAAAACTGTCAACTTTTAAACTATTATTAAAGTTTATATGATCTCATAAATAATAACTAAACTTGAAGGGCCAAAGGTGTAATTTTAAAATATTCCCTGCCAAACCCATTTGCACTCCCGTTTTTCCGACGAAAGCCTCGCCGGCGACGATCGTTATTCCGGCGATGTCCGTTAACACGTTTTAAAGCCAATTTAAACGAAACGAAGCTATATAAAACGTTCTTTGGTGCGTTTCGAACCCGTGGACAACTTTAATTTCATTTTAAACACCCAAATCGATCCATTTAATCCAAAACATTAACAATGTCGTTCGTTTCGAAACCCAAACAATACAAATCGATTCAAAGCTTAATTCAATGAATTGAATTAACTAAAACGAAGATACTTACGATTAGAAACTGTTGTATCAATTAATCGAATTTAAACAAAGAATTAAAGACCAATTAAACCCATTTAATCTCCAATCAAAACCGAACTCAATGTGACGTTCCTAAAACAAATTGACTCGAATCAACTACTGTAAAACATTCAATCGATCTCTACCTAACCCTGAGACTAATCATTTTATCAAAAACACCAAGAATCCAAGTTTAATCTTCAGAACCGTCGCTCGTGTTCTTCGTTCCTTTCGATTCAATTCATCATCATTCAAGTAAGTTTTTATACTTAAAATGATTCTTGTATCTTCCTGATCAAAAGCCCTATGGTTAATTGTTGTATCTCTAATGAATTCGTGCTCTAATTCATGAAATCGTGTTCTAGGGCTTGTAGGTAATTTGGGGTTTTCTTTTGAGACATGTTAAACTTATTTCTAATCCAATTTTCAACAAAAACATCATATGGCACGGCTGGTTTTCTCTGTTGCTTATTACGTTAAGGTCCCTGGTTCGAAACCAGGGACATACACGCATTTTTTACTTTTGTTTAACCTTCTATTTAACCATTTTTATCATCCATCTTAAACCTAATTCTAATACTAAATCTAATATATTTTAAAAATCTTATAAATTCATGATTCTCATAAAAAAAAAACAAAATCAAACATTATAAATTTTAATTCTACAAATACTTTCAAAATACTGTTAATGCTATAAAATGTATTTTTATGCATCTACTAATACATACGCGTTTATAAAAAAAATAGAATTTATATGGGCTTTTTATACTTTGAAAATTGTGATACATATTTTAAAGCATTCCAAGATATATGATATATTTTGTGACGTTAAAGATAGTTTTCGTTAAAAAAATATATTATTTGAATTGTCATTGTTTATCAAAATTATTGTTACTATATTACTATTTTTCCGCCGTTATGATTAAATAACTTTATATATTATTAATCGTTTACCGAAAAACCCCAAATCCCAATTCAAAACCCTAGAATCTCAATTTCCTTATACTCCTATTGTTTCTATTCTAGTTTCTATACAATATGTTTTACTAAGTTAGGACTGTCATTTAATTAGGTGATTCTAATACTTTGACGATCCTCGTTTCAATTCATACTATTTACTATTTAGTTCGAGCCCAAGTTTCGAGGTGAGTAAACTCACTCCCCTTTTTCCATTTTACTATTTTGGGGCTGAAATATGTCTTTTACTATATTGTGTTTTCTATTCGTTTTCTAAAAGAGATCATACAAATATGTTAATCTAGTTTGGCCGCTTGATGCAATCTTATGTGTTAGTTAAAAGTAGTTTTATTGCTTTGTAATCCCACCGGTACAATGTTAGCGCTAATGGTTTGACAAACCCACCTGCTTGTACAACATCGATAGGTGATTTAAACCCGGCCTTTCTAATTCCATGTTTACTATGTCGAGATGCTATGTTGCTATTCTATGTTGCTATGCTATGATGCTATACTATGCCATGTCCCTAAATTGCTAAATGATGACTTATATATCGAGACGGTAAACGACGGTTATTAAAAGTTATCATTATTTATTACATGAGTGGTTCTCATGACAAATGGCTAAACGAGATACTATGGTTTCTATTGTGGTTGGTGTGCTATTCTATTCTAGGGGTCCTGGTAGGGTGATATTACGAAATTACTATACATGTGGGGTTGCGCAGCATATCTTGTTGATCTCGGATTTCAATACTATTACTATTCAATTTGGGTTTTACTCACTAGCTTGTGTAGCTAACTTTATTTTTCGCGTATTTCAGGTGACGCGTGATTTTGGCTTGTTTCTTTGCTATTCAAGACATAGGGACTTGGACCTAGAAATAATACTAATCATGACTATTTCATTTACTGTTATTTGGATTGTGTTTTGCATTTAAGGCTTATGTTTCCCCAACTTATGATAATAATTATTAGACTTTAATAAAAGTAACACCATGTGCTTTGTTTACTATGGATATCCAATTCTATGACAGCCCGGTGTTTTCCGCCACCGGGCGGGGTGTCACAATTGAAATTTCTCAAAACAGGAGAATGACTTTGATTAACATTTTGAAAACCAAATGATTGATTTCTTTGAAAATTTGGACACGGAGTCATTTCTCTTGATGAGTTTTTCCGAAAGAAACAATCTTTTGTGTCATGGTTTCGTCTTTCACAGATATCACAAAATTTGTTATAAAAACATTCCTCTGAAGAATGATTTCTTTTGCCACAGTAACTGCAGTACCTGTTAAAGAAACATTCAGCAGTAACATGATTATAACGATCACAAATCTCACAATGTTTCTTTTGTCATCTTCACTGGTTTCTTCTTGATCAGTTGATCAGCAACTTGCGCCTTTTGTTCATTCTTCCACCTGATGTATTCAGGATCGGTGTATCCCGAAAATTCACCTTCATCCTTCACCTTTTCTTCTGGCTTGTGATTCAGTTCAGGATATTCAACGAGTTGAATCAGAACAGGCTCTGATTTGTTGCTAGCTTCATCATCAGCTTCAGTCGTTACACCATCTTCTTCTTTCAAACTTTCAATCAACACTTCAGATCCTTCGGATTCGGATTTACTTCTTTGAATTTCTTTGAATTTTCGTTCATTTTCAGGTGAATGATCAAATTCATTGAAGTTTTCAGGTAAAGTTTGTGTGATTGATTTAGGCATTGGTTCATGAGTAAAACCCAACCCTTGTTTGTTATTGTTACCTCTTTCACTCATAAGTTGTCTCACCATTGTTTTACAACTTTTCACTTTTGTTAATTCAACTTGTGTGACAGCATGA
Source organism: Tagetes erecta (assembly GCA_030867185.1). Lineage (NCBI taxonomy): Eukaryota > Viridiplantae > Streptophyta > Magnoliopsida > Asterales > Asteraceae > Tagetes > Tagetes erecta. Next base: position 58,133,234 of record CM061488.1, read on the forward strand.
GCAACTTTTTCTTATTCAAAGTTCTTTGTCATTTCCTCAAGTTGTTTGGTTACAAGTTCCAGATCCTTTAAGATTTTGTTCCATGATTCTTTAAGTGACAATATCTTCTCATCAGCAATTTTATGATCAATTTTAAGTTGTTCATGAACTTTTTCATGTTTGCTTAATTTGTCACCAATTTTAAACGAATGAGTTCGATAATGTTCTACTTGTTGAATGCATTGTTCAGAACATAACCTTTCTTTCACATCAATAGGTAAAGGAACATAGTTAGGGGTAATTCGATACTAACCTTTGGTTGTTCAGTAGATGATGAAGACTCACTGGATGTAGCCATAAGCGCAACTTCTGATTCAGATTCTTCAACAGGATCTGACTTTGCGCTCCAGTCATATTCTTCAGAATCTTCACTCACATCTTCAGACACTTTAACATCCCCTTCTTCAGACCAATCTTCCTCTATTTCACACACTAATGCCAAACTGGATGTAAGATCAGATGTAAACTGTTCTGCATAAGCACTCTAGTCGTATCCATCTTTAACACTAACCACCAGTGCTTTTGTTTGATCTTCTGGCTTCTTGCCTTCATCTTCCAGTTTTGGCATGGGAAGACTTTGATATGGTTTCTGCATGAAGCGTTGATTCCTATGTTGATAGCTTGAAGACTGTTGCGAGCTTTGACCTTGACCTTGATTCTGTCCACTTGAACTTGCTTGATCATTGTAGTTCTGATTCTTAGGAGCCTTGCATTCCCTTGAAAAATGACCATATCAGTTACAATTGAAACATCTGGCCTTTGATTTGTCAAATCCAACTGTCTTTTTTGCATGTGGCTTGAAGCTTCGGTTAACATATGCATGTTTCTGTGTTCGATATGCAACCATTACCATTTGCCAATTCAAATCCATTTCCTCAACGTCATCAGGATCCATTTCAAAAAGATCTTGAAGAACAACTTCCATCTGAGACAAAGATCTTGCCATGAAAGCAGTAAAAGCAGTCTTGGTCTCGTCATCTTGTAACAAAATGTTCATCACATCTTTTACTTTTGCTTGAACATTCGAATTTTGATTTTCTGCTTGATTCTTCAGATTCTGACTTTGAACTTGAGCTCTTGGTGGAGATTGAGGTTGAGAATAAGTTGGTGAATTTGGAATGTATGACGAATCAGTATAAAAACTTGCACCAACAAATAAATCACCCTCATCTTCAAACTTAGTTGCATCTTGTGCAAGAAAGGCATTCTCCACAGTGTTAGCAGGATTCACAATGTACTTGTACTGAGCATGTGAACCAGTTCTATCAGTATTTCTGGAGCTTTCATCAATCTCTACTTCCTCTATATTTGCAATGAGCACATCCAAATCCATCGGAAACTTCTCAGTATGTTTCAGTAATGTCACAGTCTTTTTCCATGATGATGGAAGAGCACATAACAATCTGTCATTCAAATCTTGAAGATCTGTCTTTGCACCCACATTTGTCATCTCAGTAGTTAGATGAACAAATCTATTCATCATCTGGTGCACAGATTCTCCAGCTATATGTTCAAAAAGTTCCAATTGTCTCTTCAATTTTTATTTATTGAGACTTCTGAGTTGTTCACCTCCTTCACAGATTGACTTCAAGGCTTTGAACAATGTATAACCCGTCTGATAAGTATCCAACCTTGACAATACTTGTAGTGGCAGTCCTTTACACATCAAAGAGTAGGCTTTGCTATCATTCTTTACTTTCCTTAAGTCTTCTGCTGATAGATTATCTTCTGGATAAGGTTCAGTAGAGTCTTTGGTGTAGGTACTTGCACTATCTGGAGCTGTTTGAGTTGGAATGTGAGGACCTTTGTCAATTGACTTCCAAAGATCATTGTCAATCGAGCAAAGATGATGCTTTAATCCGATTGTCCAATTCTTGAAATCTGCACGGTTAACAAGTCTAGGAACACGGTTATCAGAATCATCATTAGGTGCCATTTTAAAAGATTTTAAAGAAAATATTTTTGTGTTTTTAAAGATTTTTGAAAAGAAATAGTTAAAATACTAAAATAAAGACAAGTAATTAATGAAAAGATAAGAAAACAAAGTTTAAAACAGCTAAAATTGAGTCACACGGCTGAACAGTGAAATTTTGACTTTCACCCGGCTGAACAGTGAATTTTGATCTTCTTCACCCGGCTGAAAAAAGTCTTCACCCGTCTAAACAGTTGACCCGGCTTAACAGTTGTAACCTTTGTAATCTTCACCCGGCAGAACAGTTACCCGGCTGGACAGAAATAACTTGACACGGCAACAAAACTTGACACGGCAAGAAGGCTTTACGCGGCTGAACAGTTGTCGATCACACGGCAGCGAAGTTGTTTACCCGGCTGAACAGTTGATCACCCGTCTGAACAGTAGTAAGTCACCCGGCTAGAATGTTAGTCACCCGGCTAAACAGTTGATCACCCGGCTGAACAGTTCTTGATCCGGCTGAACAGTACAACCTTTTTCTCGTCAAATTCTTTACCCGTCTAGCACAAAATCCTTTACACGGCTGCACAGGACCTAATTTGTTCACAAATCTAAGTCCAAAGGAAATTGTCTACGTCAAAATTATCACCCGGCTAGTTAATCTTCAACCAGTTCATCCTGTTCATCATCATCTTCATCATGAGAAATTTTCTGGGTTTATCAAAAACTTGTCCAATTTCTTCAAAAATCACACCCAATCAGTGAAATGGTCCGATTATCAATCTCCAATCTCAATCAATCCAAAACATAATCAAAATTTGATGAATTTTAGCAAAATTTTGATCGAACAGTAACTTTTCTCTTCTTCTTAATTCCTCAGATCTGATGATAATCTGATGGAATTTGCACAGTTGATGTGATTTAGAAGTGATTGCGATGATGAATCACAACTAAAAACAACAACAATTCATTCAGATCATGATTTTTGAGCAATATTGTAGTGTTTTGCTTTGATGAATAGCGAAGAACACAATACCAACAGCTCTAATACCAATTGATAGGTTCAATTGGATCGATATCGCTCAATGATCAGAATGATTCGTACACAAACACAGTTCAATCAGCAACACAATTCATTACTTAATAATTCTCTTTGTATTGATGATCAAAGCAAATAATGTAGTACAAAATGCAGGAGAATGTAATCACACACAGTTAATTCTCTCTCTAACGTGTAATGCGATCTAGACTCTCTCTCTAACATTCTCTTACTACATGCTTTATGCAACAATACATTAGGGAAAATAACAAAATTAACCCTAAACTATACAAAATGTATAAAACAAAGTACAAAGTAAATCTTAAACGGAAATAAGCCCTAACATCAGTTTTTTTTATTTCAACACAAAGAGAAACTTATTTCACTTGTACTTAAATACACAATATGAACAATACTCTCAAACACCTTTAAAGTAACTAGACACTTTTTTAAAACCATTTGGACACTTTTTTAAGTTATGAACTTAAACACCAATAAACCATCTGGTTAGCCTTAACTCCATTTTAATGAAGTATTATTGTCAAAAGTATTAGGAGCTAGATTTGGATAATATAATAAAGACTGGAGCTTTTTGTACCAGGAGCCAGGACGAAGACTTAATATATCAACTGAAATTGTAATTGAAATTATTTCCCCCACCCTCTCATCAACAATCATCTATTATTATTTTTTATTATTATTATTTATTTTTATCACACTATGACTGGAAAATGACATATTTCTAAAATCATATCAGAATAAACAAGATTTGCTTTGCTTACCAACAATAATAGAGGACACAAAGTCTAGTGAACAAGCAGCAGCACACATTGGGGGAACATAGCATGAATATAGCTCAAATTAACAAAGCGACATATAAATATATAACTAAAATATGATTTCAGGACTATTGATGATTGATCGATGATGTAGGAACTTGCATTACTTGATGATGAAGATGAAGATTCACATCTTAATATACTATATCAATAACATCCGCTTGATTAAGCATTTTTCAGATGTTCAAAAGATCGAAATAGAGAATTCAAATCTTGCAATTGTTTAAGAAACTCTAGATACTGCAAATCAACTTGACAGCTGAAACAATTATCCTTTACAATTGATAAATGAAAATGATCTGTAAGTGACACATACGCAAATCGAAACTCGTATCCATAAACAACAATCTATCAAATAACATCGCCATCGCCTCTCAGATACACCGCATTAACAACAAATCGGTCACTAACTCGCTATACAACAATGATCTGCTAGATGCTAATTTCCGGAAACATCTCCAAATGATAACACGAAAATGAATACGAAATTCGTATCTAGGTTAAACATCGAAGCAACTAATTGCACAATTCGGTTTTGAGCGATTGGTTATAGGTTCCTAATTGAAACAGAATGAAGATCAGTAGGAAAACAGGATGTGTGCGAATTGTACCTTCGTTGATTGAGCTTGTGAGGTACCATAGATCTGCTCGGCGTGGAGAGCAAGGTGCAAATCGGTTGAATATGAAGATTCTACGGTGAATTGCACCATCGGCGAATTGCACCACCGGTAAACGCCGGAGACAAAGTGGGGATGATTGATGATGATGAAGGCTGCGTGAAACGAAGATATGGAAAAAATGAACCCTAATATTTATTTAAAAGAGTTAGTAACTTAATATGTTTTGCCACAATTAAAACTGTGGCAATTTCATTCGGAGATAAAATGGTGGCAAATTTTGTGACTGTTTTGTCATCAAATATTTAATTTTTTTAAACTATTGCTCCTAATAATATTTTGTTATTGATTTGTGACCAAATAAAGACAGTGACAAAATTTGCAACCGGCTTGTCTTCATGACTTTTTAGTGGCAAAAATTCTCACCGTATTGCTACCGATTGGCCTATGGTTGCTAAATTTGCCACCGTTTATATTCAGTCACAATATTGTGATAGAATTTGCAACCGATTGCATCGGTGGCAAATTTCGGTCGCAAATGACTGATTTTGTAGTAGTGCTACAAACCAAGTCCTCAGACATAGCTGTGTGCAGATTGGGTATGGATGGTGGACCCTCGACTGGTGGAGTGTAAGGATAAGGATCATCATAACCTGTGGAGTACCCCTGTGAGTAGCAACAGTAATATGTATAATGGGGTCCTCCACAGATCTCACACCAAACACTAGTACGATGATCCTCGTAGCTATAAGTATTGCCTTCGTAATCATCCTCATAGTAGCTATCCATGAGAAAAACTGTAAAAACAAACTCAAAACGCAAAGATCACGAGCACCAGATAGAAAAAAGCTAAAAAATATAATAATAATAATAATAATAATAATAATAATAACTAAAAATAAAAAGCAAAATAAGTCTAAACTAGCAAAAGAACAAATTGCAAGCAAATAATCAAATAAACACTAAACTAGCAAGAAAAATAGCAAGTAAAAATGGTTAGACCCCGACTCGGATCTTTCATAAAGTCGCCAAAAATGCTCAAATCTCCGGCAACGGCGCCAAAAACTTGATGTGAACCTTGTGGTGTATGAAAATGATGTAAGGATTGGAAAATCAGGTTTTAAATTTATATAGTGGAAAAACCCAACATGTTCACACAATCGGCAAGTGTACCGGTCGTATGTAGCAAGTTAAGTAAGTCCGGATATCGTACCCAAAGATCTGAGTTTGGCGTCCTTTAATACCGAATTTCTATCGAGTTCTAACCGATGTAAAAGACTTTGATTTTTAATTATAAAGACTAGATTAAACAAGAAAAGATAATTTACCTAAAATTATCCTAAAAATAAGATTTAGACTAAGGAAATTTATCTATAACAATCTAAGGGTAAAAACTTAACTAAATGGAAACTAAAGGCGAGAATAAGCTAAAAGAGAACTATGGGTGGAATGATGACTACTTATGCGGGAATCCTGATGATAATCTGATAACTCTTGGCTTTTTGTATATGTCGGCACCGGATCTGAGAATATATCTACTCAAAACAATCTAACACATCAGTACCTACTACTAAGGTCTCGCGGGTGCTAGAAAGTCCTAAAGTAAATATATGAACCTCACGGTGTGAGGAATGTCTAGAAATCACTCCCGGATGACTAAGGGATCCTAAAGCGGCTCGCCTCTCGGCTTACAAGTCCATTTATCCTAGAAATTGACTCAATCAGTAAACTAAAATAACAGGATCAATTGGTTTATGATAAATCAAGACTAGATAACACAAGTTGCTAGTTTTTGTTAAGCAAAACCTACTCCCGTAGTTTTTTAACCCAAACCAACTAACAAAAGGATGAAATCTACAAATCCTCACCTTCCGGCAATGAATCCGGTTAGCACATTGGCTCAAATCCACAAATCAATCTTAACTTATGAGTATCTATTCCTAGATCTACTCAAATGATGATTAAATCTAGTAGACTGACCACCAAAAATGTGAAATCTATTATCAAGTTATCAAATCAAGATAATTTTATCCACAGTCAAGTCAAGATCTCAATATGAACCATATAGTCAACACACATATTGCATAAAAAGATCATCATAAACCAATTTTCTCACATAGAACATCCATCCAATATGTCATAAGCAACCAAAAGTCATCATATCATCATCAATCATCCATAATCCCTAAATAGTCATACTAAATATAGCCAATCATCATCAAAAATACCAAATCCAACCTAAATATGTCTTGATCTAGCATCATGTCAACAAAAACTAGGAAAATCAAGTAAAAATGCACAAACAAGAATGGATCACACCCGAATTGGCCATCAATCTTCAAATCAAAGCTTGGATCTCTTAGATCTTTCACTCCAATCTTCAAATGAACAACTTTTGGTCTTCAACCCATCAATAATCTTTAAAATCTTCAAAGAAAATCTTCAAATCTTCAAGATCAAAGACCAAAACACCAATCAAAGCTTGAATCCACACCAATTTGCACTTATGATCACCCCCAAATACCCCTTGCTCTGTTCTCAGCATTTTTTGGTGTTTTAGGGGAGAGGTGATGCCCTAAAACCCATCAAGAGATGAATTTATAGTGAAAAAGTGGGTTTTTTCACGTAAGAGGGGCCCGGAGAACCATTGGGCTTTTCTGGTGGGTTCCAGCGGACCGTTGGGCGGGTTTTTGCATTATGTTCAGCACCCAGCGCCCAGAGAACCGTTGGGTGTTCCTGGGGGGTTCCAGCGGTTCTCCGGGTTGGTCACGGGGCTCGTTTTCTTTTCGTTTTCGTCCTGTTTCGCTCCGAAACCGCTTCTTTCATTATTATTTCCTAAAAATTAGAGATAAAGATAATAAGTAACTAAAAAATAAAATATATTTACATAAAATGAGGATAAAGACGTGAAATACGTCAATAAAACCATGTGTTTTAACAACACATCATTGTTCTAATTATCGTATTTACTTTTATTGTAATAGATTACATCGTATTTTGGTTTATTGTAATAGTGTACCTAGATTAGTCTTTTGATTATTGTGTAAGTTGAGTCACACGAAACTACGTGTGAAACTATAATGTCGCACGTAGCTAGTAATTGACCCAACGACCAGACAGATTCTCATGTATGCGAAACTACATGAGAAATTGTCGTATGTATATAATGTTGTTTCGACTTCATTTGTAAGAAACTCTTGGAACTTATTGAATACAATTCTCTCTGCTTACGAGTTCGAACCTGATTGTTGCTATGATCTTATTGTTATCATCTGTAGAGAATTATTACATCTAAATCATTCTTCATCTTCTTTTTATATAGTTTTTTGTGACCTTTTGAATCAATGTCAAACTATTTTTTACTAGATCTGGTGGTAACACATGGATTGAATTGGATCTAAATCATTATAGCATGTTTCATCAATTATCTAGACCAACAATGACTAACCATTGTGTGGATGATTGTTATATCAAAAACTGGTGTGAGATTTATGGTCGTGTGAATCATAACACTGATGAATGTTATTAAAAGAAGAGTTTAAAACCTAAAATAAAGGTTCAATCAAAGAAATCTGTGTCATTTGAAAATGATGAAGGTTTTTCTGATTCATATACTCCAAGGAACATGAGAATGAGTGGTTCATCATAGATTCCTAACCAACAATTTGCAAATTCTAACATGAAGATGATTTCTAGAGTTGCATCTCATCCTCATTAACATGATAACATCAGAAGGAATTTGATCAAACAATTTCATGACGAACCTACTCCATTACATGTTGTTTCAAAATAAATGAAGTCAACATACAATCTAGCTAAACAAATTTTGAAACCTTATGTGCATATAAACAAATCAAAAGAATTACCAAGTGATTTGAATGTTGGGTTTGAATATTTGACAGGCAAATATGCTAAATTGAAAGCTGAATGATGACTACATTTAGTTAGCAATGTGCTCAACAATAATAATTGATGAATTTCAAAAACCCAAAATCAATATAGTTTAGGTTGATCGTTCTAACTGATTTTCTTGATTGTACAGGAATATCCTTACAGAGCTCATAATAGTTTATGGATTGTGGATAGTGGTTATTCAAGACACATGATAGGAAATTATGAGTTGCTCGATAAATACAAAACAAAAAGAGGATCCTATGTGGCTTTTGGTTATGGAGTTGTATGGATTACTGGTGAAGGCACAATTAGCAGTGAATCGTTGCGTTTCGTTAATGTCAATTATTGTGAACAACTGAAGTACAGCTTACTCAGTGTAAGACAAGTTTGTGACAAATCATACAAGACGATGTTTGACGACACATTTTTTTATATTTTGAAACCAGGTTTCTTGATATCTAAATAGTGGATAAAAATGAAAGCTCTAAGGTATTAAAATATCTACATGATGGATATGAGTGCAAATTATAAAGATGTCCAAGAAACATGCTTGTTTTCTAAAGCTTCTTAGGATGAATCAATACTTTGGCACCAACGACTAGGTCACACTCTTTACAATAATATGAATATGTTGGTCACGCATGAACATCTAGTGGGAATACCACAGAAGTTGTTTTCTGTCATTGATAAATGCTCGGCATGCTTGCAAGGCAAACAACATAGAGTTTCACACAAGTAAATAATTATTAATTTAAATGATACACCTCTTAATTTTTTGCACATGGACCTTTTTAGCACTATAAATGTTTTGAGTCACTAAAAGAAAAAAGTTTGTCTTGTGATAATCAATGACTTTTCCAGATTTACTTGGGTCTTTTTCTTTTATAAAAGAGTGAAAATGCAGAAATTTTGAAAACACTCATTGTAAAGATTGAGAATCAATTTTATTCAAAAATCAAAATAATAACAAGTGTTAACGGAACTGAATTCACTAATGAAGCATTTGATTCTTTTTGTGCAGGTAAAGAAATTGATGGATAGTTCAATGCTACTTGAACTCCACAACAGAATGGAGTTGTGGAAAGAAAGAATCGAACGTTGATTGAGTTGCTAGAACTATGATTGCTGACTCAAAACTGCCTACTACTTTTTAGGCAGAACCTGTGTCAACTGCTTGCTTTGTTGAAAATAGGAGCCTCATCGTCAAATCTCATAACAAGACTCCACACAAATTACTCTTTAAATGAAAATCTCAAATCGGTTTCCTTAAATCGTTTGGTTGTACTATATCTGTGTTAAATACCTCTGAACAATTATCTAAATTTGAAGCTAAATGAAGTGATGGTTTCTTTGTAGGATATCCATCACGATCAATAGATTATAAAGTTTAAAATTCAAATCACAACATTATTAAGGAACCAATGACTGTTGAGTTTCATGAAAACTCTTTCATATTGTGTTAAATGGTTCAGCTTGGTTATTTGACATAGATGCTTTGACAATCTCATTGAATTCTGATTCATTTGATTTTTCTGCATGTTCAAACTCAGGCGAAGAATCAGACGATGATGTTATTGTAACATTACCCACAGAGTATCCATATTTGTCAAATCCATATATCCATGCTAATTTCTATGACTGCGTTCCACCAATGTGTCCTCTAAAGAATGTGTCACACCCCCAAATCCACTAACGGAGTTTTACCGTTAGAGGCGTGACAAACCAGGATCCAGTCATTAATTACACCGAACGACTCTATATGAGTTTTGAAAACCAAACATTTACCCATTAAATGCGGTAGTTTGAACGACAATCAGAGTATTTAGTTTTTCAGTTATGCGGAAGCGTATTAAATAAGTAAGTATAAACAAATCCAAACCATGACGAAAGTAAATGCGCAAAAACATGCGTCCGACACAAGACGCGCAATTTAAATAGTTTACAAATCCCAAAACACAGTTTTTAGTGCAACAATTGTTTTAATGATTTCTGAGGACGCCATGCCATGCCCTACGTGCAATGTACCTCAGTGACCTGAAACAGTGAAAGAATAACAAGTGTCAACATGACGGTTGGTGAGTTCGCATAGTAGTATAAAAGCAAGTAGTTCAGTTGCAAGCAGATATATAAATTAAGTATGTCATTGTAGGTAGCTAGTCTACAGCACATGTCCTTAGAGGCGTATGTATCTGACCGGCGCTGACGTATGTACACATTAAGTGCATTTTGCCCGTTCGCACATCCCAGCAGGATGCACTGTAAGTATGTTAGGTCATTCAACACCCGTTCGACAGGTCCTTCTGTCGTGCTAGCGCGACTAGCCCGGTGGGGTTTGTCAAACCCAGTAGTACTACTCAAAATTTCCCCGCTATTTCACAAATACTAACGGTCAACTAGGTATCCATGAGGTCTTTCATGAACAAAATAAAAGTTGCTCTAATCCAGACATGTGACATACAAAATTTGTAAATCCGTAAAAGTAATCGTCCGTGTTCAGCCCATAAAAGGGTAGAATAGTAAAAGTGCGGTTTAGTGAACTCACCTTAAGTTGCACAGCAAAATAGTATAAAGTACACAACGTAATGCAGCGACCTAAATAACAGTAGGTCCATTAATGTGTGTTCATATAGGGTCATAGTACCCTATGCATCCAATTGGTCATACAGTTTGTGCGTGATCGGAAAAGTTTGACCTTTGACCTAGTTTGACTTTTTGTCCAAGTTTGACCAAGTTTGACTTTTTGTCCAAGTTTGACTTTTTGTCCATGTTTGACCAAGTTTGACTTTTAGTTGACTTTTGGTCCAAGTTTGACTTTTGGTCCAAGTTTGACTTTTTGTTGACCCGAGTTGACCCACGACCCGTTGGTGATTTATTAAGTGTAAACACGTTACAATTGATGTATTTAATTATATTACATTCGCATACCACATTACACGTCACACATTCAACAAATTGGATTTCAGATTCCACAAAAGTTTCCTTTATAGGAAAGTCAGATTTGTAAATTATACTTGCATATTCCAACATCCTAAGCATGTCAACTATTACACAATACCGTAGCACGCTACACAAGTCAACTACACATACTAACACTTCGCGGTTCCTACATAAAACATACTAGCATGCGTGGTCGTTTCTAAGCATAATATAATGTTCACATGCTTTGTTCAGCTAGTATAGTAACAACTTTAATCATGCATCCTAGTTAACTTGCATATACAACTTAGACTTCAAATAACCAATTTCAAGTACTCACCTTCAATTCAACTAGTACCTATAACTGTAATCGCATGATCAAAGCACGTTTACCAAGCATCACATGTCTACAATCATTCACATGCAACCCCAAATCACGTTTGTACGTCCAAAATCACAAAACATGCATCCTAGTCAATTTTCATGACAAAAAGTTTCTACATTTAGCAAGTATTCCAAACCAAGTCGAATTCGTATGTTCAACTAACCAAAATTCGTCTAACATATCTTACAAACATGCTAGCAACTCCATAATGATCATTATATGTCCATAACATGCGATTTCACACGATCTCTAACACAAAAGTTACTATTTTTAGTAATCTAGCATAACAATCATGCAATTTCACAAACAAGTAGCCAATCTTCATCCAATTCATCATCTAAATACAAAATCAATCCTATTTTCTCAATATCAATCATGCAACATCAAGTTTCAATGATTCCATATCAAACCCTAATTCCATAAACACACTTTTTGCACCAATTTCATCATCTAACCATCAAAATAATCATTTACACACAAACACTAAACCATTTCCACAACACAACATCAATTTGGCCAATTTGGATGAACTAGGGTTTTCAAAACATACAATTTTCGAATTATATAATAACAATTAACACAACCACTTACTAGTATTGCGTTTATCACTTCAATCAACAACCGAAATCACCAAAATCGAACCAACAAGCAACAAAAATGATCTTGTGTATGTGTGTGTGTTGCGACGGCAGCCAAGGGGAGAAAAAAGAAGCCAAAAACGATTTTTTTATGTATTTAGGTTTAGGGTTTTGTTAAGTTTTGTTAAGTTTTGTTAATTATTGTTAAATGTTGAGTTGGGTTGGGCCTTGGGCCATCCATGGGCCACATGGATGATCCACGGGCCCGGATTTGTTTCGGTTTTGCAAACCCCATGAAAATCTTTCTCAAATATTCACTTTTGTTTCATAATGGTTACCGAAATCCGCAAACGGTTAAAACCGGTAAAATACGCGGTTACGCGAAAATTCAACAATTAAGCACACATAACAGTTAAAATGTATTATTATTGTATTTGTATTCATTTAAGATCACCAACGCCCGGGTATTAACTCGTGTAGTCGTTTCGTGTGTATATTTGCGTAACAGTTTGCACATTTAATTCGTCAAATTAAATGAAAAGTATAATTGAGTTAACTTGATTAACAGAGTTTAACTAACGGAGTTAACCTGAATTTGTCGGGTGTCACAGAATGAAACTACCAATACTCAAGGATCAACATCCAACATAAATGAAATTGCAGACATACTTGAAAGTGATGATTTAATTGTTGATGAAGGATACAATTATTTCCACAATTCACAAAACGTATCCGTCCTTCAATTAAAATTACTATCATTCAAGACTTAAATTATACAAATTTGTATGAGGAAGTGCTTGTTCATAATTTGCCTACTTCTACCATGCATAAAAATCATCCTCAATCAAATATAATAGGAAGTTTGAATGAAAGGATCACGAGAAGTAAGAGTGAGAATGTAAATGTATATATATTTTCGTGTTTCTTATCTCAAACTGTATCAAACAACATTTCTGAAAGGGTTAAATATTCAAGTTGGATTGAGGCTATGCAAGAGAAGCTTCTCCAATTTCAAATCCAGAATGGGTGGACCTTTGTTGACTTACTAGAAGGGAAATATGCTATTGGTACACGTTGTACAACGATATACGTCAGATGAACGTGGAATTGTCATTAGAAACAAAGCCACACTAATTGCTCAAGGATACACTCAAGAAGAGGGTATTGATTATGAGGATGTCTTTGCACCAGTTGCAAGCCTTGAGACAATTGTTTCTTGCATTCAGCTGAGCCGACAGGTTCTTTTGGGTTGAACCCATGAACTAATCATATGGTCTCTCACTAGGCATCTGCTTTACTAGCGCACCTACGGTCTTCTAAATTTCTAGGATAATCATATGATGGTTTTTCAACAAGCGGCCTTGATTTTTTCAACATAAGGTCATGATTAGCTAGGGTTTTCTGTGTGACCTCATCCTTAGCAAGTACTTGAACCAACAAATGCTCAATCCTATCCATACTATCACTCGACTCCTGCCTACTACATTGCTCACCACTAAACATATTAACCGAACCCTGATTTGAATTATGATTATAATTAGATTGAAAACCAGGTGGGGCACCCGAGGAATGCCAATTAGAGTTGTTGTTAAAACTTGAGTTTTTGTTCCAATTAGAAAAATATTAGTAGCATTTTGGAACCTATTTTGATTAGCAATAAACTCTACTTGCTCTTCCCTAGACATCAACGTGCATTCTAGGGTACTATGACCTACACAGTTCACACTTGTCAACTTTAACCTTTAAATCCTTCAGTTCACGTGTTAGGTTCTCTAATACAGCAGCCACACTAGTATCCATGTTAACATGGTGAACACCTTGAGTGGAAGAAGATGTGCTAGTGTCAATAATGGAATTCCTGCTAGTGGACTTTTGTTCGTGTTCAGCTTGGGCAAAACTCTCAAAATGTCATTGCAGTGCATTACGTTCAATTTACTCATTAAGTTCCAACGTGCAGATGTCTCAAATCTATCCCTAGTCTCATACGTAAGCCCATATTAAAAATTTTCGACTAAAGCCCAAGGAGTGACCCCATGCTGAGAGCAGTAAGATAATAAGTTTTGGAATCGCCCCAGCTCGGTAATAGGGCTCATCGGGGTCCATCGCATTGAGTGAATCTGGGCACACAGGGGATATGCCTTGCCATATGGGAACTACTTGCTCTGGAACGATGTAAGAAGAGCTTCCCACATGGTGAATGTGCCAGCAGGTTGCGAATCGAGCCAAGTGGCGGCTTGATCCGCCAGAGAGAACGAAAACATGTGAAGTAAAATCGCATCATCTGACGCAACTTGGAGTTTGAAAGTACTTAGGATTCGGGTCAAGCGCAAAATATGAACAGGTGCATCTTCATCATCTCATTCATGGAATTGACAACTAGTAGACATGGCGTTCATGACGTAAGCTGGGATTTACCAGGAGTTCTAATTATTAATTTTACGGACTGTAATCGGTGAATGATTGCTGCTGAAACCATCCACTACATGTTGGTGAATAGTCCTATTATCAACCATGTTCTTAATTTTCCTAAGACTGCTAGGTTCTGAGCTATGCAGTGAACAATGTGGTGTTGGGTGCGGTGTAAAATCAAAAGCTAAAAGTTTTTTTCCTATACTAGGGAATTCTGAATCTATTGAAGAGCTAACCTTAACCTCCGCATATGAGACATCAACAACTTTGGGTTTTGGATTAACAGTTTAACCAACACGCTTCAGTGGTCCGTGCGAGCGCAGATGTGGCATAAACTGCACGGAGCAAACCAGCTGATTACGTAGAAGGAAATTATTATATAAAAATAGACAAGACAAAAAAAACAGAAAGATAGACAGTTAGTGACTCCTATGACTTAGACAAACTAACAAGAAAAAGCACGTGTATAGCATATAAGATCTCAAAAGTTAAATTAAAGCAATTACGAAGAGTCCCCGACAACGACGCCAAAAACTTGATGCGTACACTACTATATATAAAATATGAACACCGAAGATTTAAATTAATAAAACTAACACTCAATTAAAAGTAAACACACAACCGGTAGTGTACCGATAGTATGTAATACAACTAAAATAAGTCAGAGTGTCGAACCCATAGACTCTATATATTCCCCTTTTAATTGAAAAACCAAATGGTTTTACTAAAATTCAATAGTTAAGTTTTTTATTTTTGATTTTTACCACAATATTTTTTTAATTTATATTTTTACCACAAATGATTTTAGTGAAATTCAATTGTTAAGTTTTTGATTTTTACCACAATATTTTTATAGTTTACATTTTTACCACAATATGTTTATAGTTAACATGTTTAGCCCCTCTTAAAGAATTGTTATTTGCACAATCAAAAAATATTGTTGGGATTGAACAACGAGAAGAGAAGAAAGAGAGAGATATAAAGAAAAAAATATCTGATGGGCCGTTTAGCGATGGATAGGGGAGTGGTTCGACGGTGGTAGCGGTTTGGTCGGGCAGATTAGATGGTTGTAGGCGGCGATAGTTGGTGTTGTTATGATGTCGTGGGTAAACGACGCCAACATATGTGCAACTTGAAGTGTATCTATTGAAAACTCATGTAAACAATCTGTATTTTGTGCATTTTAGATAGTAGTTGATGTGGCTGTTAGGGTGTATGTTTAACAAATGCGAACCAGACATGAAGAGCTAACTAGAAACATAAAAGGCTCGCACAGCGTGCGAGCCAGCGACTATATCTAGTTACGATTAAATTAACTAATTAAGATTCTACCAGACATGATTATTAAAATGAAATATTATTTGAAATAGGGGGTTTTGCTTTAAATTGAATAAACTTAAATGGAAGACGAAATAAATGACAGATTGAAAATAGATGATTAAAAGCAAACCACCTAGACCCGACTCACTAATGCTCAGATTATCAGTTTATTAGAAAAAAATTTTACAATGGACTAGGATCTTAAAATGATCACCTAACCCAAACACATATAAGACCCTCGACTCTTTTCGAGAAGAAACTTATTGGTTTTTATCAAGTTATTAAGCAGACCAGTTTATTAAATAGACTCCATCAAATTCGTCTAAGGATTATGACTTAGTACCTATATCGATTACCTATCTCATAATATAATAACCCAAGGTAATTACTTTAATTCAATTGACATTAGTAGACACCATAGTTAAACTAAACCTAAACCAACTCTTCACATAAATTAACCTAGCAATTCAACCTACTTAGACCTACCAGTTAAACTATCATCTCATGGATATTTATCGTTCCAATTTTAACTACACATTTTTATGAACCGAAGTCAATTTATCGTTCTTATGGTTTTAGTGCACTTAAACCACAAACTAGTCACTAACACAAAGTCCATAACCTAACTTAAATATATTATTTGAAAGACATTCAACAAGATTCAAGTGGAACCAAAAATCATTATTAAGTCAAACCAAATATATATAATTGCATCAACAAATTAAAACATAATCCAACAAAAATTTGAAATACTTGCAGTTAGTTCATCCTTAGTCTAGGCGGTCTAAGAAATAGAGAAACCCGATGACGCTAATAATCAAGTCTTGATCTCGAGCCTTTCCTTTGCCTCTTTTGCGTCGCTTCAGCCTTCGATATTTAAGTAACTAATACTGAACCATCTCGATATTTATGTTATCAATGTGACATCTGCCCCAAACCCGAACCCGAATGCCCGACTCGAACCCGAAATTATCTATCTTTAATGTATTCGTATTTATCTTCCTTAAATGTAACGCCTCGTTATTAAATAAATATATATATATATATAGATGTCGAACTTTACATCTTTAATATATAGCGACCGAATTATAATCTAACGTTTACTAAATTGATTTCTAAATGCAATTATTAATTTCCAAAGTATACATAAATTGTATTTTATAAAAGTTATTTTATGATTATTAAATATAAAAACTATTAAAGTCTCAAAATAGCCATTTAACATCAAGAACGAAATAAAAACATAAAAACGTCAATTATATATGAGATACGAGATAACATGGTTTAGTTGGTTAAAATAAAATATTTACTTGACATTTTGTGAAAAATGTCAACTTTTAAACTTATTTTAAAGTTATAAACTCAATTTAATAACACACCAAACTTGAGGGGCAAAAGATGTGACATCTGCCCCAAACCCGAACCCGAATGCTCCACTCGAAACCGAAAACTATCTGTCTTATATTGTATTCGTATTTATTTTCTTGAAGATGTAACGTATCATTATTAATATAAATAAATATGTCGGAATTCTATGTTTATCCTCTTTAATAAAGCGATCGGGTTATTATCTAACGTTTACTAAATTAAGTACTAAATACAATTATTAAACCTTCAATGTATATATATAAATCGTTTTTTTATTGAGTTTATAAAGACTATTAAAGATAAAAAAACTATTAAAGTCTTAAATAACCATTTAACTTTATCAACAACTTAAACATTCAAAAACGTCATTTAAATAAACATTATGAGTTAAAGTGGTTAAGTTAGTTGGTGGGAATAAAGTATTGAATTAACTTTGTGCAAAAACTGTCAAAATTCAAAGTTGTATTAAAGTTAAAAACCAAATAGTAAACAAATCAAAACATAAAGGACCTAAACTGTAAATTTCAATTTAACCCAACCCCTTCCTCCGTAACCCCCGTAATTCCGGCGTCTAACTCCGGCCGTCGCTGGCAACACTCCGGCGAGCACCAAAACCAGTTTTTACGCACTTTTAACCAAATTAATTATATATAAAACGTTCCTTAGTGAGTTTCGAAATCTTTACCACCTTTTAATCGCTCTATAACTGATCCAATACATGTTCTAAAGCAATTTGTTAATCGGTTTCAATTTCAATACCCACTTAACCCAATCGATTCAAAAGGTCCAAATTCAATAAATGGGATTAACAAAAACGTTCATATCATCGATTATAATCTGTTGGTATCATTTAATTGAGCTTTAATCAACGAATTAAACAACCTCTTGATCATCATAACTCGAAATCAAAGTTGAAACCGTTTGTATAGTTTCTGAGTTATTGAATCCAAATTCAATCGAACCACACAACCTCCCTTTCACTCTCTGCCAAACCAATTTCAAGCAAATTCATCAAAATCTCAATCATTGATTCATAACCCGTGCGCCCTGTTCTTCTTTTGCGTTGACCCAGTTAAGCAAAAATCAAGTAAGTTTTTATATATGGGATGTTCCTTATCATTCCAGGATCAAAAGCCCTAAGCTTAATTGCTTCATCTCTTTCAATCTTGTGCGCAATTCATAATTTTTGTTTCTAGGGTTCTTATTGAATTTGGGTGTTTGGCTGAATTAAAACAAATGCTTTAAAAATCTAGTTTTAAACAACAACATCACACAGTGCGTCTGGTTATGTAGTCTTTATGTGAGTGTTAAGACCACAGTTCGAAACTAGGGAGCTTCTATGTTTTCTATTTAATGTTTTTTTATTACTTTTACCCATTTTTGCTAATTACCATAATCAAAATACCAAATTCGTATACTATGTAAATTTAGATATATCAAAAACCTTATAAATTTTATAAAACCATGGTTGGTATAAACCAAATGTTATAAATTTAATTTTATAAAACATATTTAAATACCATAAAACGTATTTTAATATATAAAGGTTTTACAAATACTAGTTTTTAAACAAAAGATATTTATATGGGCTTGTAATACCTTTAAAAAAATGTGTAAAAAATTTTAAAGTATTTCTATATATAATATATTTTCCGACGTTAAATAGTTTACGTTAAATATATATATATATATATATATATATATATATACATATATATATTATATCTATACTACATTAATAAACAAATTACATGGGCAAAATAGTTATTTAACAAATTCCTTAAATTTCAACAATATAAAAGCTAAATATTTCTAGGGTTTATGCGTATCTCTACCCGCCTCCATGCCTTCATGTTCAAAACTCAGTTCTAGGGTTACAACATTGTCTCAACACGCCTCCGTGTTACTCCATCGATTCCTCTACTTTGATCACTCATCTCAACTGCATCGCTTGCCAAGACGTCGCTTACAACGTCCTCTACTATGTGTGTGAGTGTTTTGACCATGGTGTCTATTTCTATGAACAAAGGTGATTCTGGTAGCTCCTCAATCATGTTCCAGCCGGTAATAATGGTGGCTACGTAGACGTTTGTGGTTACCAGGAGGCAACAAACTCAAGCAGCAGTCCATTTTAGGGTTCGATTCGCTGAACATCAACCCCCTCATTCTCACGCACGAACATCAACTTCAAGGGTATGTTGATTTCTGAGTTTCTTTAAGCATTTTTGTTTCAGTTCTGGATTGCCTTGTTTATATCTGAATTTATCTAAATAGTTCTGGACTGAGTTTGTTTCGTTAATTTAACTCATTTTTAATGCTTTGCTTCTTTGAATGTTTGCTGATATAATGTTATACAATTTGGAATGTCATTGATGTTTGTTATTACGAAATGGATGTTACTCCTTTTTCTTCAGGGGTTACTATGCACATGGATTAGAAAAAAGGGGGGTTGTGTTTATGTTGTCTTGTGTGTTTCGGATCCGAATTAAATCTAATGTTTTAAAGGGTCAAAGTGTGTAGTTTCTTGCAGTTTATTGCTGTAAAAAATGTGATTAACCAATTTATGTATGTGATTAACAAGTTTCTTGCAGTTTATTGCTGAGAGGGAAGGTATCAATTATCAAACTTCTCTTAATATGATTAAC
This sequence comes from Tagetes erecta, assembly GCA_030867185.1. Classification (NCBI taxonomy): domain Eukaryota; kingdom Viridiplantae; phylum Streptophyta; class Magnoliopsida; order Asterales; family Asteraceae; genus Tagetes; species Tagetes erecta. The sequence continues at coordinate 58,153,195 of CM061488.1, forward strand.
CAATTTATGTTTTTAGTTATGCTTACTTTGAAGTTGCATTTCAGGGAGTTCCAACAGAATCTCAACCCGCAAAGCTTGTTGGTAGCAAAGGTTCTGCCAACAGATACTTTGATTTTGACAAACTAGCTGAAGTTTGGCTTTGATCTTTGTTTTTGCCTTGGAGACTTACTATGTTTTTATTGTTTTTGAATCTGATCCTTGATATTTACAATTTATCTTTTGGCAGATCATATCACTTGTTACCACAAATCTCAACAAAATCATTGATGTCAACTATTATCTTGTTGAAACTGCAAAAAGGTCAAGTTTGAGGCACAGGCCTATTGGCATCGGGGTCCAGGGTCTGGCAGATACTTTTATACTGCTTGGTATGCCATTTGATTCTCCAAAGGTAATATTCTCACTCCCTGATGTTTGATCAATTAACCTGTCGTACAGTGTAAAAAAATGTTGAGTTCAATATTAGAAATACTTAATTTTATAAATAGATGTTTCTATAAATTGGAAACACACTTTTCCCCTGCTGACACTGGTTGAAATTGCAGGCTCAACAGTTGAACAAAGACATATTTGAGACAATATACTACCATGCTCTGAAAGCCTCATCTGAGTTGGCTGAAAAAGAAGGCACATATGTAACCTATGATGGAAGTCATGTTAGCTAGGTGAATCACTGAATTTGTTGAACTTCCTAAACGCTGATATCTATTCAGTTTAATATGAAAACCGTCTAACTAATTAATTAATTAATTAATAATGATTCATTTAGGGAGTTCTGCAACCAGACATGTAGGAAGTAACACCTTCAAATAGGTGGGACTGGAATGCTCTCTGATCAATGATAGCCAAAAATGGTGTACGGAATTCACTACTTGTAGCTCCTATGCCAACTGCTTCAACAAGTCAAATTTTTGGAAATAACGAGTGCTTTGAGCCATACACTTCCAACATCTACAGTCGCAGAGTTTTAAGGTAACTAAATTCTATTACTTAAAGAATAATCAAACAGAAAATTAACCGGCAATTTATTCTATGCAGTGGTGAGTTTGTTGTGGTGAACAAGCATCTGTTGCATGATTTAACCAAAATGGGTTTATGGTCTCCCACTCTCAAGAATCAGATCATATACGAGGATGGTTCTGTTCAGAAAATCTCTGAACTTTCTCAACATCTGAAAGATATCTACAAGTATGGTTTTGTTTTTATATCTGTATAATTGTTTTACCTTTTGTCTGGTTTTATTCTTATTTGAACTAATATGTTACCATAACTGTGTGGGAGATCAAACAAAGGACGTTGGTTGACATGGCTGTTGATCGTGGCTGCTACATTGACGAAAGCCAAAGTCTAAACATACATATGGACTAACCAACTTTGGCAAGCTTACATCTTTGCACTTTCATGCCTGGTCTAAGGTATATGAAGTATCTTGAAGTATTATATGAAGTTATGAACTTGTTTGTTTTAAGTTTTAACTGGTAAATGTCTCTTTTTGTTTTAAGCTTACATCTTTGCACTTTCATGCCTTCAACACACCGCAGATTGACCTAGGAAAACGATTGTATCAAAGAGGAAAGGATTCCAACATGCTTTTGCTACTGCTATATGAAACGGTTTCATTCATATGGCAATAAGGCGGCAGATTGAAATCCAAATCTCCCATTGCTCTTGCTATATATCCATATCGAAGATGCTTACTATTCAAATCTCACATTACTCCATATCTTAGGTAATTTCTTTATCAATTTTGCATTACTCCATTTCAATTTCAATTTTATACGTTTTTGGGTTTATGGTTTCTGTTTTGCTACTCATGTTGCAGGTTATTTTTATGTATCCATCTTCCATCCGAGGTATGATTTTGAAACTGAATGTGTTGTGTTGTGTGTGTATGAATTTTTTGTTGTTGATGTTGTTGATGTTGATGTTGTTTAATGAATTTGTTGTGTGTGTGTGTATGAATGTGTTTTTTAGGCTGTGAAAACAGATAGCACACACAACTGATGTTGCTGCTGTGTATGAATATGTATAAACAGTTGTGTGTGAGTGTGTTTGTATATGTTGCTAGTATTTGGTATGAATGTGTGTATTCATATTAGAATCTGTTGATGTTAGAATCTGTTGTGTGTCTGTGTGTTGAAACTAAATGTGTGTTAATAATTTGGTGCGGAAAAGGCAAATGTGTATGTGTGTGAATGTGTTGAATTTGTGTATGAATGTGTGTGTTATGAACAGGTTCTGCCATATATCTGTACAACTTTATAAACAAAACTTGCTATTACACAGATAGATGTTAAATAATTTGTTTTTTATATTCATTGGGGGGGGGGGGGTTAATCCAGCTGTGCACTTTAAGTGTGTGTTTTATGAATGAATGTGTGTTATATGAATGTGTGTGTGGTATGAAAGCATGTATGAATGAATGTGTGTTGTATGAATGATGTTTGTTTGATAAAATTGTGTAAGGTTAATTATTTCATAATCTATTCAATATATACAATTAAAGCACAAATTTACAGCTCCATTTCTCATCAAACAAACATCATTTACAACCTCCATTTATATACAGTTGATATGTATGTTGTGAAGTGAATGTATGAATATGTTAAATAGTTGATAAAGACTAAAAACACACACAAAAACAGATTCATACTGTTGCTGCTGCACATGGAATATGAAACAGAATGTGGTGTTGGGTTGGGGGTTAATCATGCTGCACATGTATGATAAAACAGCAGCACAGACAACTATTGTTGCTGCTGTGTATGAAATTTTCTAAACAGTTGTGTGTGCGGCAGAAGTAGTGCTATGTGAATGTATAATCTATTTTGGGCAATTCTTGCATAAATGTATGTTTTTTGATGTTTAAAACACTATATATAAGTGTGTGTCGTGTTGTGTTGTGCTATATGAATGAATTTATCAATGTATGAATGTGTGTTGTATGAATGTGTGTGTGGTATGAAAGCATGAATGAATGTATGTTGTATTAATGATGTTTGTTCGATAATATGGTGTAAGGTTATTTCATAATCTATTCAATATACACATCTATATATTCATAAGTTCAACATATCTTGTTTATATACAGCAGCATGTATGAATGAATTTATCAATGTATGAATGTGTGTTGTATGAAAGCATGTATGAATGAATGTGTGTTGTATGAATGATGTTTGTATGAATGAATGTGTGTTGTATGAATGATGTGTGTGCAGCAGCAGCAGTGTATGTATTGGTGAGTGGTATGAATGTGTGTTTTATGAAGTAAAACACAACTGTTAGAATCTGTTGATGTTAGAATCTGTTGTGTGTGTGTGTTGAAACTAAATGTGTGTTAATAATTTGGTGTAGAAAAGGCAAGTATGTATGCGTGTGACTGTGTTGAATGTGTGTGTGGCTCCTATGGAATGTGTTGTGTTTTGTAGTTTAGATGAATGTGTGTTACTGCTGTTTGTATATTGCTGTTGCACATGGATGATAGTGTGCTATATGAATGTGCAGCAGCACAAGTAAAACTGTGTGTTTATGTTGATATGATATACAGCGCAACACACATAAAACTTCAATTTTTTTTAAAAACAGTTAAGTGTGCATTCATATTAGAATTTGTTGATGTTAGAATATGTTAAACAATGTGTTGTGTTGGGGGATGGGGTGGTTTATGAATCGGTTTGTGCATCAATCTTCCATCCGAGGTGTGTTCTGTTGTATTGTCTTCTATTGTGTTATATTGTGTTGTGTGTTGTTGTGACGTGTTGATTGAAACAGCAACACTTGTTGCTGCTGCTGCTGTTGATATACACTTGTTATGAAACTGAATATGTGTATGAATTTGTTGTGTGTGTGTGAATGTGTTGTATGAAGGTGTGTGTTGTATGTTAGTATGATTTTTAAACTGAATAACAATAGCAACATACTCTATTTTGATCCATATTTTGAAGGTCCCAAGAAATAAACTGAAGCATAGTTGAAGTTTACCAACTTCATATTTTGATCCATATTGACCCGTTTAAACAGTTTTATTGTTTTTGTACACTGCAGTTTTTGTATCCCGCAGTTTTTGACCCGTTTAGGATTATGTCATAATATATCTATAAGTGTGCAGTCCGTAAACTGATTCATCGAGTATAAATGTGTTGATAGATGTTCAGTCCATATTATATCTATAAGTGCGCAGTTTTTGACCCGTTTAGGATAGATGTACAGTTTTTGAATGTGTTGTGTTTTATGAATGTGTGTGTTGTGTTATGAAACTGAATGTAAGTATGAGTTTGTTGTTTGTGTGTATGAATGTGTTGTATGAAGGTGTGTGTTGTAAGAGATTGAACATTGTTTTTATAGTGTCTAAACCAGCTTCGATGAATGATGAAGAAATGAAAGAAGCTCATCTTCAAGAAGCTACAATAATAAAAGATGAAGTTGTCCAAGAAACATCTGCTGAATCTGATTTTGATAGCGAATGGTGGGCTAAGCATGCTGATGAGGTCAATGTAATTTGTAAGCCTTATGACAAAAAATGATCTCATCAAATTGCAATAGTACACATTGGATGTTTATTTTTATCTTACTACGTCTATGACTTTTTTTAATTCGTTTGTCTCGGACTAATTTATTTTTTTCATGTGTTAAGACTCTTATTTTTATTACTATGTAATACTTTTATTATGTTTATGATTGATATGTTATTATTCGTGTATTCGTCATTGAATTGAGACTTGTTATTATTTAACTCGGATATATTATGCTCATGGCATATATAGACCATCAATATACAAATAAGAAAGCTAACTAAGGTATTTTTACGAAAGAGGTCACAAGAATGTTAATAAACTACCAGTTTAGATTGTCTTTAATACCGCATCGACGTCGCTGCATCGCGCGGGTACTCTCTTAGTATATATAAAATTTGTATTGCTATCGTTTATAACAAAACGTGGGCATTTCTTTTATTATCATTTTCTGACGTTATGATTTAATAACTTTATATATTTTTAATCGTTTACCGAAAACCCAAATCCCAATTTGAAACCCTAGAATTTCAAATTACTTTAGTTTCCTATTGTTTCAATTCCAGTGCTATACAATATGTTTTTTTTCTAACTTAGGATTCTCATTTACTTAGGAGATTCTAGTATTTGGGAAATCCTCGGTTCAATTCTAACTATTTAGTATTTGTTTCGTGCCCGAATTTCAAGGTGAGTAAATTCACTCCCCTTTTTACTTTTACTTTTTGGGGCTGAAATATGTTCAATTACTATACAAAGTTTCAGTTTTCTATTCGTTTTTCAAATGAGATCATTAAATGTGTTAGTCTTATTCTGCGGCAAGATGCAATCCTTATGTGGTAGTTTAAAGTAGTATTGTTACTTTGTAATCCCAGCGGAACAATGTTAGCGCTAATGGTTTGACAAACCCACCTATATGTACAACAACGATAGGTGATTTAAACCCGGCCATACAATGTTTCTAGTTACTATTCAATGTTGATAGGTTCAATTGGATCGTTAATATCACTCAATGATCAGAATAAATCATACACAAACACACTTCAATCACAAACACAATTCATACTAATAATTCTCTTTTGTATATTGATGATCAAAGCAGATTTGTAGTACAAGTGCAGGAGAAAATAAATCACACACAGTTAACTCTCTCTCTAACGTGTAATAGTGATCTAGCCTCTTTTCTCACACTCTCTCACTACATGCTTTTAAGCAACAATTACAAGTTTAAGGAATATAACAAAATAGACCCTAAACTATACATAAACATATAAACAAATACAAAGTAAATCTTAACTAGGAAATAACCCTAACAGTACTCCCCCTAAGATTTATCTTTGGATCTTCAGCAAAATCTTCAACAGTTTTCATCTTTTTCAGCTTCAATCTCTTTCACCAATCTTCTGGTTCCTCTTTGATATCCAGCAACTCTTTTCCTTTAAACTCTTCTTGTTCCTTCAGTGCTTCTTCTATACAAGAATTGAACTTTTCTGCAATCTTTGCTTGTCTCGGTTTGGACTCGTTGGTAAGGATTGGGCAGGCATGCATACGTTTCAGAGAATCAAGATTTAAACCTGCAAAATCAATGTTAGCGTAAAATTCATAAGGCAGCTCCTTTCCTTTGACTTGCACCTCCAAAGTACCCTTCGCACTAATCCTCATAAATTCTATCTCTGGAATGTCAACCCTCACAAGATTAGAATTGAGCAATGCCTTCCGTACTCGAATCTTTTCTGATGCAGCTGCTATCACTTCTATCATCACAACAAAAAGTTTTCGATCAGCTTCAGCCAGTTTATCTTTGCATTTTTCCATTCTGCAACTTCTCAGAAAATCAATATATGATGGATGCAGCAGTTTTAGCTCAAAAGTACTGAATAAAGTAATCATATCTTTATCCCAATCCTCCAAATTTCGAACAAGCTTCAACTCAAATGTTTCTTGATTGTAGAAAACTCTAAGTATTGGCTTTGTCATTTGAGAACCATCAATCACTTTCAGTCCTGGATTGGTTACCTTATCAAAATACTCATCAGAAAATTCCTCCAAGTACATGTCCTCACTAACAACCAACTTCTTTTTCTTTCTTTCTTTCTTCGCTTGCACATAAGCACTATCTTCTTGTTGACCTCTGAAGTCCAAATATTTCGGTGATTTGGCCATCCCGGCATCCAGCAGCATTGCACAATTATCACCACGCTCAGCATGCATGTGATTTATCAGTCTAAGTTTGTGCAATTCTTTTAGATCTTGAACTTCCAACTTAAAAAATGCTAGAGTAATAATGGTATACGTCACATAAACCATTAACTCTTTTAATCATAAATGCATCGAACACCTCGTCATATTTCCACGCAATAATCTTTACCTGTTTGGATTTTTCCGGTACGATCATTGAATCAAGAAGTTCAGCAATCGACTGACCCTTGCTCAGCAGTGACCTCACAACGTCACCTGCTGTGGCAGATTTGTGCCATGATTCACGTACATCCATAGGTATGTTATATGACTTAGCTTCACTTGGGAACATGTCCATCAACTCATGCCTTTTCTTGTGCGCATTCTCAGGTAATGCCATCACCGGTATTTCTTCAGGTCCAAGAACTTTGTACCTTTTAGTCAGCTCGTAGTATTGAGGGTTGCTGTCACACCCCAACCGATGGCGGAAACATCGAGGTGGACGAAAGTGGATAGATTGCTCGTAGCTCATGGTGCTAAAATGATTTAAATATATATTAACAACCTTTTTCATAACACCAAATAACAAGTTACATTGTTTCAAACCATAATTAAACAAACATAATGCAATTAAAGCTCATTTAATTAATCTAGGTCCAAGATCCTACATGTGGAGACATCTCAAATCCTCCTAAGCTGCTTTTCCTGAAATCATGTGAAAATAGTATTTGTTCAGCTAACGAATTAGCTGGTGAGTAAACACAGGTTTGCATACATATATATAATGATTAAAATGATTGAAATGACTAAAATGAGTAAAATGATTCAATTCCATGTTATGTTAAAACCTATCATGCAAAAGTGTATCACATTAGATAAATCGAGTACACAATCAAACCTAGATGACTGCAGCCACTTAATCACACAGATTAAGCCGTAATGAGCAAAAGCATAAGTCGGTTACAATCACCACGCGTGTATGTAAATGGGGTGGGCTTGTCAGGCCAAATAGTACTATTATTGATAACCGTTGGTTTGAATAAATTAATGATTGTGCTAGAATAATGTTTATCAACCTATGAAACACATAATTGCAAGTAATAACACACATGGATTGAATTGAATATCATGAATCAAATGAATAAAATGATAAAACATGATTAAAAAGAATAAATAGAATAAAAATTGATATAGGTCACATGATTTCACCCCAAAGTATAAAACAGAGAAAGAGGCTATGAATACTCACCTCAATGGTGTTCAAACAAAGTAGTGTATGATGAAAAAGAATCGAGATGAACAGTTGTATCACGTTGGATGCCTTGGGATTAGAACGTATATGATCAGACAGCAAACTCAAATGAATAGGTGATCTGAATGCAAGCGTGACTCAACCTAGTTAAACAAAGGTAAAAAAAAGATATGTAAACATTTTAAGGCATAGCCAAACGAACGGAAATGATAGACGGTGCTCGTTGAGTCTCTACAAGGCTACACTAAGCCTAAAGGCTATGCTCATTAACTAAAAACCTAAACTAAACGAATAAAACTAAGAAAACGATAAATGAACGATTAACGAAAAGAAAAAAAGAAAAAAAGAAGAAGATTACCTTAAAGAAGCTTTAACAACGAGAAGAGTTCGTAGGGCAGCACTTCCTCGTCGAAAGAATAAAAAAACTAGACACAACGCCCAAAAAGGTATTGCACTTGCAGAACCACCAAATTTTGGCTATTCTACTTGTTTAGACTCAAACTAGGAGTTGTAAGCTTTAAGAAACCAAGCAAGGGTATATATAGGTGTGAAAATGAGCAAAAATTTAGCGTTGGGGCGATGTGGGACGAATTCAAAGTAGGAAAAATCGCGTCTTGTAAATTCACAACAAACACCAAACTTGTTTTCGCGATTCCCGCTTCGTTATAACTCCGTTTTTCGTACGGTTTTCGCCTACGTTCATAATTTTCAGATTACTATCATATGGAAGAGAGTAATCCAGTATTCATGGTGTTGAGAATTAGGTTTAAACCTTGGATCTTGGTACGGGTCAAGAGTTACGTTCTCAAACTTTTGTTTGTGATTTCTGTTTTGTTTGGGCTCGATTTGATTCAACGACTGAACCTACTTACTCCCTAGAATACAAAGTATGTTTAAGAGCTTTGAATGATACAAAGTGATAACCCAAGAATGGAGAAAGATTGGCAAAATAATCACTCAAAAGTCGTCTTATGCCAAAACTAAGAATCCAATACGTAGAGCTTCTTGCTTGTTATCCTTTACATCTATGCTTTCCAAAACACAATGTCCTAAGGATTATATAATAAACTTGGATGATAAGAAAAGTCGGGATAAGAGTGTTAATTGTGTTCACGAGGCCTCCAAACTGTTTGATCAACTTAATTAATGACTTAATTATATAATTTAATATAATAACTTGATTAAATCAATATGATATAATTACTTTTATTTTATGATACGACGAAAAATTTCATTGATATCCGATTGGGTTCGGGTTTGATATTGGATCGGATATGGATCGGGGCAAATGTTACAGTCACCCCTCCTTAAAGAAATTTCGTCCCGAAATTTGATTAACGTTAGTTTTGGTGAAAGAATTAATAGTTGTATCACGATCGTGTTAGAAACATAATCTTGTGTCACAAGCGTTGTCTTAGGATTTAAATGAGAATATGATAAGAATTATTTTCTTTAATTCACTTAATATCATTAAGTGTCGTTTATAATATTGTTCGATTTATAAGGAGTTCAGATGAATGTAATTGAACGAAGGGTTCGGATAGTGATTCATTGCTACTTAAGATAATAATGGAATAGGGTTTAAGATGATTGGTAAATGTTGCTATAGTTTAACTTGCGTGATGAAGAGTAAAGTGATTTAAAGAGTAAAATGAATAAAGTTACTAAATGATTAGAGTAACTAAATGAGATTGATAAAATGAATGAATGATAAAAATGAATAGATGTGATTGATAAAAGGAATGAATAAATGAATAACATGATTAATAAAATGAGTAAATGTGGCACAACTCCAAACATTTCCATGATAATACGCTTTCCATCATAAGTGTACTAACGTTATCTAGCTCCCTCTAGTTGAACAAGAATACGTCAACCTAGAGAAGTTGAATCACCAACTTGAGCACTAGATGATGATGAATAATGATCAATGAAAGATGTAAAAGAAAACATTGTTAAAGTTAAATTGCAATAGGTCAAGATCCAGAAGTCACACAAACTTCACTGGACGTAGGCAACACTTCATTTGATGATGTGACAAGTACACTTATATATAGGATGTACCAGCGGCGTATCCACCATGTTCTTATCGCACCACATTTGTCGCGTTGCCCAAAAGCACACAACAAAACTTATTATGACTTCCATGCACCGACTTTTGTAATTTCGTGTGCACCCGTAATTACACTGGCCTTTGCATGGTTCTCATAATTCATTATGTCATGTGGGGGTCAAGGGACACAAAACTTCTAAAATACAGATAAAGATGCACATAGGTTATGATCTCATGCTTGAGTAATTAAAGTTAATTGATATTCAAGTTCTTTAGTCTTTAGAAATTAATTCTTAGATGATGGAAAGATCAATCTTCATTAATTTAGGTACCAACTTTATGCAATTAACATTGTTCATATGCATGAATATCGAGTTTGTAGTTAAATAGATTTATAGAAATTCATGTTTATGAAAAATCAAGTTTCCTATATACTAGATAACCATGTTCATGGTAAGTCGAGTTCATATGCATTTAGACAGTTAGGTGTACGTAAAATAATCTTCAATAGCGTCACAGAAAATCAAATTCATGTATGATCAACTTTTACCAAGGTTCTGGATAATTAGGTTAACATATCACATGCATAGATTACCGAGTTCTTAAAAGATTAGTTTTGTGGATTGTGATGTTAAATGAAAAATTAAATTATCCAGGCAAACAAGTTCATAGACAATAGAGGTAATCATGTAGGTAGTCAAGTTTAAATAAATTCCATGTTATAAATAGTATAGATGATTCAAGTAAATAGAAAAAATTTGAAAATGAAATACATTGGAACTTGAATTTGCATAATATTATGAGAATTGTTTTTTTATACGTTTAAATGAATTATATGAATTATGATAATTTGTGATTAAATAAATTATATGATAATTTGATAATTAGTTTATGAATTAAAAGAAAACTTGAATGATGAAGTTATGATTTATGTATTATATGTTAATTTGATGGTAACTTGGTAAGTTTGTGATTATTTGAATTATAGGAGGACTTGATGATAAATTTATGTATAAATGATAAGTATTGAAATTTAATAATGAGTTTTTTTGAAAAATATTTCTACTATAAAAAATGAGTTTATAAATAATTAGAGAAATTATTGAAAATATGAGATATTGAAATCATGTTGACATATTCCGAATGTAGACGCTTAGTCCGTAAACCGCACGAATACGTTGACTTATCAAAGTAGTAGGTCCACGATAACTTTAATGAAGACATGCGTACCTATAAGTGGACACTCACCCCGAGGGTTCCCAGGTAAGGTAACGGATCCATCAGTTGATTTGGATTTATATGAATACCTTTTCCTAGACAGAACACCCGAAGTACAGGCACCCACTCTTCCAGTATTGCACGTGTTCAGTTACGAGACTTACACTTTGACGAGATTTAAAAACCATACATAAAAATTTTGAATTTAAAAATTGAGGAAGCAATTTGAAAATAATAAATAAACACTTAATTTGAATTTGAGAATCGATTAGGAAATCGATCCGGATTAGGGATAAGCCCTAGAGTTTTGAAGTTCATATGATTGATAATAAGAGTTGTATTAGTTGTAATAAAGGATAAACAATAGGCATATGTAAAACATAACATGTTTGTAAACAAGTAAACACGTAATCAAATAGCATGAATTAACAACTAATGACACGAGATGACTCATGTTTGGGTCCTTAGTTATAGACTAGGTCATTTCATTTCTAATAACCTAATTCCCTATAACCATGGCTCTGATACCAATCTGTCACACCCCAACCGATGGCGGAAACATCGAGGTGGACGAAAGTGGATAGATTGCTCGTAGCTCATGGTGCTAAAATGATTTAAATATATATTAACAACCTTTTTCATAACACCAAATAACAAGTTACATTGTTTCAAACCATAATTAAACAAACATAATGCAATTAAAGCTCATTTAATTAATCTAGGTCCAAGATCCTACATGTGGAGACATCTCAAATCCTCCTAAGCTGCTTTTCTTGAAATTATGTGAAAATAGTATTTGTTCAGCTAACGAATTAGCTGGTGAGTAAACACAGGTTTGCATACATATATATAATGATTAAAATGATTGAAATGACTAAAATGAGTAAAATGATTCAATTCCATGTTATGTTAAAACCTATCATGCAAAAGTGTATCACATTAGATAAATCGAGTACACAATCAAACCTAGATGACTGCAGCCACTTAATCACACAGATTAAGCCGTAATGAGCAAAAGCATAAGTCGGTTACAATCACCACGCGTGTATGTAAATGGGGTGGGCTTGTCAGGCCAAATAGTACTATTATTGATAACCGTTGGTTTGAATAAATTAATGATTGTGCTAGAATAATGTTTATCAACCTATGAAACACATAATTGCAAGTAATAACACACATGGATTGAATTGAATATCATGAATCAAATGAATAAAATGATAAAAGATGATTAAAAAGAATAAATAGAATAAAAATTGATATAGGTCACATGATTTCACCCCAAAGTATAAAACAGAGAAAGAGGCTATGAATACTCACCTCAATGGTGTTCAAACAAAGTAGTGTATGATGAAAAAGAATCGAGATGAACAGTTGTATCACGTTGGATGCCTTGGGATTAGAACGTATATGATCAGACAGCAAACTCAAATGAATAGGTGATCTGAATGCAAGCGTGACTCAACCTAGTTAAACAAAGGTAAAAAAAGATATGTAAACATTTTAAGGCATAGCCAAACGAACGGAAATGATAGACGGTGCTCGTTGAGTCTCTACAAGGCTACACTAAGCCTAAAGGCTATGCTCATTAACTAAAAACCTAAACTAAACGAATAAAACTAAGAAAACGATAAATGAACGATTAACGAAAAGAAAAAAAGAAAAAAAGAAGAAGATTACCTTAAAGAAGCTTTAACAACGAGAAGAGTTCGTAGGGCAGCACTTCCTCGTCGAAAGAATAAAAAAACTAGGCACAACGCCCAAAAAGGTATTGCACTTGCAGAACCACCAAATTTTGGCTATTCTACTTGTTTAGACTCAAACTAGGAGTTGTAAGCTTTAAGAAACCAAGCAAGGGTATATATAGGTGTGAAAATGAGCAAAAATTTAGCGTTGGGGCGATGTGGGACGAATTCAAGGTAGGAAAAATCGCGTCTTGTAAATTCACAACAAACACCAAACTTGTTTTCGCGATTCCCGCTTCGTTATAACTCCGTTTTTCGTACGGTTTCGCCTACGTTCATAATTTTCAGATTACTATCATATGGAAGAGAGTAATCCAGTATTCATGGTGTTGAGAATTAGGTTTAAACCTTGGATCTTGGTACGGGTCAAGAGTTACGTTCTCAAACTTTTGTTTGTGATTTCTGTTTTGTTTGGGCTCGATTTGATTCAACGACTGAACCTACTTACTCCCTAGAATACAAAGTATGTTTAAGAGCTTTGAATGATACAAAGTGATAACCCAAGAATGGAGAAAGATTGGCAAAATAATCACTCAAAAGTCGTCTTATGCCAAAACTAAGAATCCAATACGTAGAGCTTCTTGCTTGTTATCCTTTACATCTATGCTTTCCAAAACACAATGTCCTAAGGATTATATAATAAACTTGGATGATAAGAAAAGTCGGGATAAGAGTGTTAATTGTGTTCACGAGGCCTCCAAACTGTTTGATCAACTTAATTAATGATTTAATTATATAATTTAATATAATAACTTGATTAAATCAATATGATATAATTACTTTTATTTTATGATACGACGAAAAATTTCATTGATATCCGATTGGGTTCGGGTTTGATATTGGATCGGATATGGATCGGGGCAAATGTTACAGTTGTTGTAGTCCAAATAAAACATACGATTGTACATTTTCTCCGTCTTCATGAAACTAACAACAATTTTCCTCAGAGACTCAGATTTCAATCTCTTCAGAGTCTTATAAGGATAATTCCTTGAGCTCAACCAATCTCGCATATTCCTACTAGACATCTCTTCCGGATTTTGGTGATACAGTTCAGTGGGAGGCAAGTCTTCGATGTTCAAACTTTCTTGCAACGGTGTCCATTCTCCCATTTCAACGATAAACTCTTTTTCATCAGCAGCGGCTTTGTCTTGGGCTATCAAACACTTTTCATATTCTTCATTGATTTGACTCACAGTCAGCCCATTCAGAAACACTGAATTGTACTTCATCTTCTCAAGATAAGCAAATCTTTCATCTAAATCATCTGGAATCTCATGATCTGGATTATTTTCCGGTTCAGCTTCTGGTTCAGACTCAGTAAAATCTATATCGTCCAAATCATCTAATGCCTCAATCATTGGTGCATTGTCAGTTTGAACCGGCTCAAACTGACTTGCGTCTTCTGGAACAGTTTCAGGCACATCTTCAACTTCAACAGCTTCAGATTGAATCGGCTCAATCTGAACTGGTTTAGCAATTTCAGCTTCAGTTACAGTTTCATCTGCCTTAGTCAGCTCAATCACTTCAGTTTCAACTACAGCTACAGATTGAATCGACTCAATCTGCACTGTTTCTTCCAATCTTGCCTTTTTACTGCAACCTTCATCACCAGTGATTTCTGGAACAACATCTAACTTCCTTTTTCCATCAGCTTTGTCAGTATTGACAGAATCAGCAACAGCTTCATCGGGAAAAATAATTGGAGATTCCACCCTTATACCCACATTTGTTGTGCCTCGTGATCTAGTGAGATAAACTTTTGGTGCTTGAGTCGCTTCAGTCATTTCAACCACTTCGTCTGAAAAATCTTTATCAGATGTGGACCCGGATTTCTTCGAGCGAGTTTCTTCCAACCATTTTTCCAACATTTCTTTTTCAGCATCCAACGTATTACATTCAGCCTTCAAATCCGTATAATCAAACTTCAAAGTTTCATGTTCCTCCTTCAAATTTTCATATGCAGCTTTTAACTTGTCATGATCAATCTTCAACTTTAAATGATCAGCATCCAAAGCTTTGAAAGTTTCCAGATTTTGATTGTGAGTCACCCAAAACTCTTCAAGTCTTTTCTTTTTCCTATCATTTGAAGCTTTCAACAGTTCATTCGTCTCTAACAACTTTGCCACCATCTCTTCTAACTCAATAATTTTCTTCTTATCCTCATTTTCATCAACACTTGACACAACTTTTGGCGAAGACTCCAAAATTTGTTCAATGTTTTCTGCAACAGGGGATGATGTGGTGGGTATATCAACAGGGATAGGTTCAGTAATGCCAGCATCAGCTTCATCAACTATCTGTGCAATAGTCTCAGCCTCGGCCATTACTTCCTGAGCTATCTGAACAATATCTATCTCTTCAGGCTCACTCATCACTTTCTCAACAACAGATTTAGATCTTCGAGATCTAACATACTGTTTAGTGATAGGCTTAGCAACTTCAATTTCAACTTCTTTTTCAACAGAAACAACCTCAACAGGTTCTTCTATCACATCTTGTTCAATGACTTCAACATTTTCAGTCTCCAATTCCATTGGTTCAGCTATCTCCATAATCTCTGCCTCCTCTGAAACAGATTCAGCACCATCATTACCATCATCATCACCATTGTCATCTTCATCATCATCACCATTGTCATCTTCATCATCATCACCATTGTCATCTTCATCATCATCATTTTCATCATCATTTTCATCATCCTCAGATTCATTCTCTTCATCTTCTGCATGACGAGCACTATACTCATCATCATCCAATAAATTGTCAGGCACCTCATCAATAAGGTCCTGTGGATTTACAATCTCTCCATGAGAAATATGATGATAAACACCTTCAACATCTTCTTCATTATTTGCTATATCTCTCATATAGTCAAATAGATCAATACTAGGCACATTCCCGATGCTCATCTTTCTGTAAGATAGATCGTTCATGTCCTCGGTATAAAGTATCCCTCCAACCACTCCTTCTTCTCTAATCATGGGATAGGCAACATTTATCATCAGCTGTAAGAATCTCGGGTACATGAGAAACTTAAATCTTTTGCCCTTGACCAGATTAAATACAAAACCATTCATGATCCATCTTGACATATTAAATGGTTTGTTCTCAGCTATAGCAACAATTGGAGATGCTATATCAGATGGGAAATTATCAAAGCCTGCACTCCTCCTTGACATGCATTGTTGGACAACATAACACAATAGCTTCCATTTCTTTCCCAATCTGGCTCTATAGAATTGTGACTTTGGAAATGCAGGAGGATGTCCCATATTTACAAAGCACGCTTGGCATTCAGCCATAGTCAATTCATCATTCATTCCCACTTCATCTTCATCAATCCTTAAAGCAGTTCTGATTGCTTCTTCAGAAACTGTTAACACCAATTCTCTAGTAATGTTTCCTCTAACCACAGCTACTCCATTATCATCTCTAATAACCTCAGCTGTCCTCCAAAAACTCTTTATCAACCTTGCATATATGACCGGTTTGGCACACATAGCATACACATACTTGGTCCTCTTTATGAATCTGATCATATCTCTGTAACCTTCAGTTTCAGGGATAGATTCATCCAAACATGCCACCAGATTATGCTTGGGCTCAAACTTCAAATTCTCCATCTGATTGGTTTTATTCATCACCCGGCAGTATAGTAGTCTTCAAAACATCACCCGGCTTGCACAATAACTTGTTTGTTCATTACCCGGCAACACAGTTGTCTTCTTTTTCACCCGACATGCTTTCTTCATCAACCGCCAACACAGTTGCTTTCACCATCACCCGGCATGCTTTCTTCTTCACACGGCAACACAGTTGCTTCCACTATTACCCGGCAACACAGTGTTATTCACTTACACGGCAAGATAAGACTTCTTTCTTTTACCCGGTTGTATAGTGACAACATCTCTTCACCCGGCTGTATAGTGACACAACTTGTCACCCGACAGATATCTATGACCTTCACCCGGCTGTATTTGACATGTTCGTTGCCCGGCTGTACAGTAGTCATAATATCTTCACCCGGCTTCACTTCTTTTTCTCAATCACCCGGCTCATATCAAACACACAACATTGCCCGGCTGAATAGTGTCTTCACTACCCGGCAGAATAGTGTTATGATATTCTTTGCCCGGCTACAATACTTGAGCAATTTTCTTCACTTTTTCCCGCCTGTTGACTTTTTCAACAGCATTTATTGCACCTGCAAACATTCTCGACACATTAATTAGATAAGATATCCTTAAAAAGAATTTGTCATATTAATTATCAACAACATTAAACAAGTCAATAACATTAATTCCAATTAAATTCATTTTTCTTTTTTTTCTTTTTCAAAAATGTTTTTGCACAACCAATTTTTCTATATCCCGAAGCAATTTCTGAAAAACACATCACAAGACCTTGGGTTTGTTTTTAACACATCCAATACTTTTGCTTTTCATACCACATAATCTTGTTCATTCAAAACACTTATTCAAGATATTTAATATTTTTCTTCTTCAATTTATTCTCCCCCTAAACTTGAAATTTCTTGAAATTTTTAAGTTTAACAAGGATGTCGATGTGTCAATAAAGATTCCATATGCCTGCACACACAAAGCACACACATTAAAATAAAGACATATGCAATGCAATGAATCAAAATATCGCAGTGAGATCATACCACACATTATCTGAACATGTTTTGCAAGTTTTGAATAGACATTTGACTTATGTTTGATTGAGTGATGATATGAAAACATACCAATTAGCTCGAGTTGACACACTTACTTTTTCAGTATCATGATGATATTTAAGGTTCGATTGGAATGACTTATGTGACCCACATGTATACATATATCAATATATTTCCTTATCAATCACTACCTGAATGCATATTGCACACAAACCTGGTCACTTACAGTCATAAACAGTGTGGAATCTGGGTTCTATTCGGATTTGGTCCACTTTGGGACTTCTTTTTAATTCCATTTTGGAATTTTTCTTTCCTATCGTTCCCCTTGGGAATCTTCTGAATTCCTTTTTGGAATTTTTGTTTGGTGATGGTCCACATTTGGGACTCTTTTTGTTCCAACTTTGGGAATCTTTTGCTGCACCTTGAAGCTCAAAAGAGACTTCGTGTGAGACTTCAGGTCTGTGGGTACCACAACAAAGAAGCTCACGATGCGGTTCATCACACTGAATAGACTACATCGTTACCCGATCATGCACAACTATCATCACAAGCAATGTATCAAAAGATATATATCTAGACATGTATAGCAATGGAACTTAACACAAAGATCATTAAGTTTATGTTTCTCAACAATCAACTTACTTGTTCAGTCTAATTGCCTGAGCTGTCTAGCACATCAATTAACATTCATCAGTCTTTATTAAAAATGATGTAACAAATAATGTCTAGTGTAACTATCATTTCTCACTTTGTGCAATATAGATTCTTATGACATGATATTTTCTTTTCTTTTTGCTTTTATATTTTGTATTTTCTTTTCTATTTTCTTTTTCACGCAAACACACACAATGCAAAACATAAAATAAAAGACAAAGGAATCAATACTTAACATCAACTTATTATATTTTTGGCTTTTATATTTTCTGATTTTTGTTTGTTTTTCGAAAAATAGAATCAATCATGATTGATTAATCCTATGGATTGAATTAAGAATTCAAACCGGCCTGACAAAAAAGATTTTGTGAAAAGATCTGCCAGTTGTTTGTCGGTATGAACCTTAATCAAAATTATTAAACCTTTTTCAGAGTTGTCTCTGAGAAAGTGATATCGAATTTCGATATGTTTGGTTTTTGAGTGTTGAACAGGATTAGCAGTAATGAACATAGCAGCAGTATTGTCTATGTAAATTGGAGTTTTTAGAAAGTTAAACCCGTAGTCAAGCAACTGGTTTTGTAACCATAAAACTTGAGAACATCCTGCAGATGCAGCGATATACTCTGCTTCAGCTGTGGATACAGAAACGTTGGTCTGCTTCTTGCATTGCCAAGAGACAAGTCTAGGACCCAGAAATTGACATCCACCACTAGTCGATTTCCTGTCAAGAGCACATCCACCAAAATCACTGTCAGAATAACTATATAATTCAAAATTCCCTTCATAAGGATACCATAACCCAAGATTCGGTTTCCCTTTAAGGTATCTGAATATACGTTTCACAGCAACAAGATGCGACTCTTTCGGATCAGACTGATATCTGGCGCACACACAAACATCGTACATGATGTCTGGTCTTGATGCAGTAAGATACATCAGAGAACCAATCATTGATCTGTATAGTGTTTGATCAACGGATTTCCCTTTCGGATCCGGTTGAATCTTGCAGTTCACATCAGATGGAGTTCGGATAGTCTGGCAATCTTGCATCTTGAACTTTTTCAGCAACTTCTCAACGAACTTTGATTGGTTGATAAAAATTCCGTCAGCAGACTGTTTCACTTGTAATCCAAGAAAGAAATTAATCTCCCCCATCTAACTCATCTGGAATCTTGACTTCATGATTTCTTCAAACTCTTTGCACATGGACGCACTGGTTGAGCCAAAGATGATATCATCCACATACACTTGAACACATAAGAGATCTTCATCCTCCCGCTTCATAAATAAAGTTGGATCAATCTGACCCCTTGTAAATCCATGTTCCAGCAGATGTTTAGATAACGTCTCGTACCAGATTCTTGGAGCTTGATGTAGACCATATAGAGCTTTACTCAACTTGTATACACGATGCGGATAATCAGGATCTTCAAACCCAGGAGGTTGTCGAACATATACATCATCTGTAATTGGTCCATACAGAAAAGCACCTTTGACGTCCATTTGGAACACCTTAAACTTCATGAAGGAGGCATAAGCTAAGAAGACACGAATAGCTTCAAGTCGAGCGACCGGAGCAAACACTTCTTCATAATCAATACCCTCTTCCTGAGTGTAACCTTGTGCAATAAGTCTGGCTTTATTTCTCACAACAATGCCACGTTCGTCTGGCTTGTTCTTGTACAACCATCTTGTACCAATTGCATTTTCTCCTTCAGGTAAGTCCACTAATTTCCATACTTCTTGTTTGCGAAACTGAAGTAATTCCTCTTGCATAGCTTCAATCTAACTGTTATCTTGCAGCGCTTCTGAAATGTTCTTTGGCACCACTTGAGAAAGAAAACATGAATAAAGACAGACATTTGCTTGCTCAGTCTGACTTCTTATAGTTCTCTGATTCAACGGTCCAATAATCTGAGAGACAGGATGTTTCTTGTGAATTCGATGAATTGGTATGTCACCTCCTTGCACTTGACTCTCCAGATTAGAAGTATTCAGATTCGGTAGATCTTGTAGAATGGACGAAGTATGTGGAGTGAAATTAGGAACTTGATCCGGTGAATTGATGAAGTAGTCAAACGATTCTGGAACAACTTCAACATTCGGATCTGATGATGGTTGATTCTGAACAGATCCACCATCATTAGGAGAAACTTGCGGATTCACATCGTCTTCAAGATTGTTTGATTCTTGATCGTCTTGAGAACCAGAAGGACCCGGATCTTGACTGGATTTGACATGATCAGGATTGTGAAAAGACATGAATGGATATTCAGAACTGAGATTTCCATCATCGTCATTATCAGAATCGTCACTAAAGCATCCCAAGTCGCCTGATTCTTTGTTTGTTTTTCCTGAAAAATCGAATAAGTTAGAATTGAAAGATTTCAATAACGAATCTAAATCAAATAACCATTCGGGACCATGAGCCACTAACAGAAACGAATTTTCTAAAAACTTTACGTTAATAGTTTCAATAACAGTATTTGTTTTGCTATTAAAAACCCGATAAGCTTTAGAAACAGACGAATAACCTAGGAAAAATCCATCGTCAGATTTTGACTCAAACTTCCCGAGATGATCACTCAAATTTAAAATCGATACAGGACAACCAAATGCTTTCAAGTAAGAAATATTTGGTTTTCTTCCAAATAACAACTCATAAGATGTTTTCTGTTTATCTTGAACCAATAATGTTCTATTTTGTACAAAACACGCAGTAGCAATAACTTCGTCCCAAAAAGTGATAGGGATTTTGGCATCTGCGAGCATGGATCTTGCTGCTTCAATCAGTGTCCGATTTTTCCGTTCCGCAACCCCGTTTTGTTGAGGCGTTCTTGGCGCACTAAATTGTCTAGCAATTCCTTTTTCTGCACAAAATACATCAACATTAGTGTTCTTAAATTCAGTTCCATTATCACTTCTTAAGATTTTAACTTTGCATTCCATTTGATTTTCAACTTTGATGATAAATTCTTTTAATAATTCAGCTGTTTCAGATTTAACATGCAAAAAATAAACCCAAGAAAATCTAGTGAAATCGTCAATAATGACAAAACAGTAAGACTTCTTTCCGATGCTTTGCACATTTGTTGGTCCGAAAAGATCCATATGTAGCATCTGCAAGGGTTTTGAAATGGAGTTTTCTTGCTTGGACTTAAAAGACATCCTATGCTGTTTTCCTTTCAAACACGCTGGACAGAGATCAGTTGTAGAGAACTTCTTTGACGGTATTCCCACAGCATGATTTCCAGTAACCAGACGGTTCATGTTTCTGAAATTTGAATGGCCCAGCCGTCTATGCCAAAGCTGACTCTCATCATTTGAAGCATGAGCAATGAGGCAGGTGGTTTCGGTTTCAGCATCAATCTGCGACATATCAAGCTTGTATACATCACGATCTCTAGGAGCTTTAACCACTACCCACTCATTGTCAATCTTGAAACCTGGTTTAAGAATATAACAGAAAGAATCATCAAAAAGAGTTGAATAAGATTTATCACAGATTTGAGATACACTTAGTAAATTAAAGTTCAACTGTGCACAGTAGTTGACTTTATCAAAACTAATGACCCCATTTGAAACAGTTCCTTCTCCTGTTATTTTACCACCAGCATCACCTCCAAATGCGACGTGTGTACCATTTTTCAGCTTAAAGTCTTGAAGCAAGGCATGGTTGCCTGTCATATGCCGGCTACACCCACTATCAACGAACCATGAGTTGATAGGTCTTCTTGGGCGTACCTGCATTTCAACAATCACTCAGTTAGTTTGGTCAACCCAGGCCCAGACGGTCTTGGGTTTTCCGAATCTATCTGCAATAGTAACTTTTTTATATTGAATATTTTGAAAATTTGTTTCATTTAAGAGATTTTGACGCTGAAAACTGTTTCGCCCATTGGCGTGAAATGATTGCTTTCTTCCCAAAGCCATAAACCTTTCCTCTAACTTAGGATCAAGGTTATTTTCAAAATTTTAATTTCTTACCATTAAAGCTCTTGGTTTAAAACTGTTAACCTGCATATTTCTTGATGCAAAATTGTTTAAACCAGAATTGTTTCGATTAAAATTTCTCAAAACAGGAGAATGACTTTGATTAACATTTTGAAAACCAAATGACTGATTTCTTCGAAAATTTGAAAATGGTGTCATTTCTCTTGTTGAGTTTGTTCGAAAGAAACAATCCTTTGTGTCATGGTTTCTCCTTTCACAAATATCACAGAATTTGTTATAAAAACATTCTTCTGAAGAATGATTTCTTTTGTCACAGTAACTGCAGTACCTGTTAAAGAAACATTCAGCAGTTGCATGGTTATATCGATCACAAATCTCACAGTGTTTCTTGCTAATCCTAAAGAGCCGATTGTTAACTTTTGATGTTGAACCAACTCGTGATTCATTATCAGTTTTGTTCGGTTTTAGATTAACTTGATTCTTTTGTGGAGACTTTGTTTGTGATTTTGATTGCATGGGACTTTGGTTCGATTTTAAACTGTTCTGTTTGGTAATCTTTTTAGATTCAATTCTCTTATCATTGACAGCGGAAGACTTAGGACCTGAACCTGTTTTCAGACCAGAGTTAGATTTGATTGGAGAATTGATTGGTTTACCATAAGATCCATTTAAATCAAACGTTCCTGCAGACACAAACTTAATTGTTTTACCTTTTGTCACTTTCTTCTTGACAGGTTTAACATTTTCAGTTTTAACACTTTGAGCTTTGGTGTTGTCATTTGATTTTATGACACTTTTACCTTTTGAAGGTTTTGTTTCAGATTGATTGATTTTCGATTTTAACTTCTGCACTTTGGCATTCGAAACTTCAGTCTTTTTCACTTCTTGCTTCTTGATCAACTGATCAGCAACTTGCGCCTTTTGTTCTTTCTTCCACCTGATGTATTCAGGATCATTGTATCCTGAAAATTCACCTTCATCCTTCACTGTTTCTGACTTCGGTTTCAGTTCCGGATACTCAACAAGTTGAATCAGAACAGGCTCTAACTTGTTATCAGATTCATTGCTTGCTTCATCATCAGCTTCAGTTGTCACACCTTCTTCTTCTTTCAAACTTTCCATCAGCACTTCAGAACCTTCAGACTCAGATTTACTTCTTTGAATTTCCTTGAATTTTCGTTCATTTTCAGGTGAATGATCAAATTCATTAAAGTTTTCCGGTAAGGTTTGTGTGATTGAATTTGCCATTGGTTCATGAGTGAAACCCAACCCGGTTTTGGTTTTGTTACCTCTTTCACTTACAAGTTGTCTCACCATTGTTTTACAACTTTTAACCTTTGTTAATTCAAACTTGTGTGACAGCATGAGCAACTTTCTCTTGTTCAAAGTTCTTTGTCATTTCTTCAAGTTGTTTTGTTACCAGTTCCAGTTCCTTTAAGGTTTTGTTCCATGATTCTTTAAGTGACAAAATCTTCTCATCAGAAATTTTGTGATCAATTTTAAGTTGTTCATGAATTTTCTCATGTTTGCTTAATTTATCACCAATTTTAAATGAATGAGTTCGATAATGTTCTACCTGTTGAATGCATTGTTCTGAACATAACCTTTCTTTCACATCAATAGGCAATGGAACATAATTAGGGGGTAAGTCATTACTAACCTTTGGTTGTTCGGTAGATGATGAAGACTCACTGGCTGTAGCCATCAGCGCAATTTCAGACTCAGATTCTTCAACAGGATCAGACTTTGCACTCCAGTCATATTCCTCTGAATCTTCACTAACTTCTTCAATCACCTTGTTATCTCCTTCTTCTGACCAATCCTCTTCCATTTCACATACCAGTGCCAAACTTGAAGTGATATCAGCTGTAAATTGTTCTGCATAAGCGCTCCAATCATATCCATCTTTTACACTAACCACCAGTGCCTTAGTTTGATCTTCTGGTTTCTTGCCTTCATCCTTCAGTTCCGGCATGGGAAGACTTTGATATGGTTTCTGAAAGAAACGTTGATTTCTGCTTTGGTAGCTCGAAGACTGTTGTGAGCTTTGACCTTGACCTTGATTACTTGAACTAGCTTGGTCGTTGAAATTCTGATTCTTAGGAGCTTTGCATTCTCTTGAAAAGTGACCATAACAGTTACAGTTAAAACATCTGGCCTTTGATTTGTCAAATCCAACCGTCTTGTTTGCATGAGGCTTGTAGCTTCGGTTAACATATGCATGCTTTTGCGTTCTATATGCAACCATCACCATCTGCCAGTTTAAGTCCATTTCCTCAACGTCATCAGGATCCATCTCAAATAAATCTTGAAGGACAACGTCCATTTGACTTAAGTGACTTCCTTGGTATGCTTGGAAACTTGCCATAAAAGCTGTGAAGGCAGTTTTGGTCTCGTCATCTTGAAGTAAGATGTTCATCACATCTTTTACCTTAGCTTGAACATTCGAACTTTGATTTTCTACTTGATTCTTCAGATTCTGACTTTGAACTTGAGCTCTTGGTGGAGATTGAGGTTGAGAATAAGTTGGTGAACTTGGAAAGTATGATGAATCAGTATAGAAACTTGCACCAACAAATAAATCTCCCTCATCTTCAAACTTCATTGCATCTTGTGCAAGAAAGGCATTCTCCACAGTATTGGCAGGATTCACCACATACTTATATTGAGTTTGTGAGCTTGATCTATCAGTATTTCTCGATCCTTCGTCAATCTCGACTTCTTCAATCTTTCCAATAAGTAGATCTAAATCCATTGGAAATTTCTCAATATGCTTTAAAAGAGTAACAATTTGCTTCCATGATGATGGTAAAGCACATAACAATCGATCATTCAAGTCTTGAAGTTCAGTCTTAACTCCGAGGTTTGACATCTCAGTAGTTAAGTGAACAAACCTGTTCATCATCTGGTGTACTGTTTCTCCATTAATATGCTCAAACAACTCCAATTGCCTTTTCAACTTTGATTTCTTCAGACTTCTCAATTGTTCTCCTCCTTCACATATTGACTTTAATGCCTTGAAACATGTATAACCAGTTTGATATGCATCCAATCTCGACAGAACTTGAAGTGGCAATCCCTTGCACATTAAAGAATAAGCCTTGCTATCATTCTTCACTTTCCTCAAATCTTCTGCTGACAAATTATCCTCTGGATAAGGTTCAGTAGAATCTTTGGTGTAGGTACTTGCACTGTCTGGAGCAGTCTGAGTTGGAATATGAGGACCTTTTTCAATTGACTTCCAAAGATCATTATCAATAGAGCATAGGTGATGTCTCAGTCTGATTGTCCAATTCTTGAAATCTGCACGGTTAACAAGTCTAGGAACATGATTATCAGAATCATCATTAGGTGCCATTTTTTTTTAAAAAAATTTTAAAGAAAATATTTTTGGTTTTTGTTAATTTTGAAAAGAAATAGTTAAACTACTAAAATAAAGACAAGTAATTAATGACAAGATAAGAAAACAAAGATTAAAACAA
Organism: Tagetes erecta; assembly: GCA_030867185.1. Classification (NCBI taxonomy): domain Eukaryota; kingdom Viridiplantae; phylum Streptophyta; class Magnoliopsida; order Asterales; family Asteraceae; genus Tagetes; species Tagetes erecta. Next base: position 58,178,917 of record CM061488.1, read on the forward strand.
CTAAAATGAGTCACACGGCTGAACAGTGAAAAATCCTTCTTCACACGGCTGAACAGTAGCTTTGTTCTTCACCCGGCAGAGACAAGTCTTCACCCGTCTAAACAGTCACACGGCTCAACAGTTGTAATACTTGTATTCTTCACCCGGCAGAACAGTTACCCGGCTGAACAGTTACACGGCAACAAGAAATAACTTCACACGGCAAATAACTTGACCCGGCTTGAATCTTGACACGGCAAAAGCTTTACATGGCTGAACAGTTGTCGATCACACGACAGGGTTGTTTACCCGGCTACACAGTCTTTGATCACCCGGCTGAAATTTCTTAATCACCCGGCGTAACAGTGTATTACCCGGCACAACAGTTGTTGATCCGACTGAACAGTAACACTTTTCCTCTTCAAATTCTTTACCCGTCTAGCACAAAATCCTTTACACGGCTGCACAGGACCTAATTTGTTCACAAATCTAAGTCCAAGGAAATTGTCTAAGTCAAATTTTATCACCCGGCAAGTTAATCTTCAACCAAGTTCATACTGTTCATCATCTTCTCCATGAGAATTTTTCAGGGTTTATCATAAACTTGTCCAATTCGTTCAAAATTCACACACAAACAGTACAATAGTCCGATTAACAATCCCTAATCTCAATCAATCCAAAACATGATCAAATTTAGATGAAATTTGAGCAAAATTCGATCGAACAGTAACTTTTTCTTTCTTCTTAATTCCTCAGATCTGATGATAATCTGATGGAATTTGCACAATCGTTGTGAATTAGGAGTGATTGCGATGATAAATCACAACTAAAAACAGCAACAATTCATTCAGGTCATGATTTTGAGCAATATTTCAGTGTTTTTGCTTGATGAATAGCGAAGAACACAATACCAACAGCTCTGATACCAATTGATAGGTTCAATTGGATCGTTAATATCACTCAATGATCAGAATAAATCATACACAAACACAGTTCAATCACAAACACAATTCATACTAATAATTCTCTTTTGTATATTGATGATCAAAGCAGATTTGTAGTACAAGTGCAGGAGAAAATAAATCACACACAGTTAACTCTCTCTCTAACGTGTAATAGTGATCTAGCCTCTTTTCTCACACTCTCTCACTACATGCTTTTAAGCAACAATTACAAGTTTAAGGAATATAACAAAATAGACCCTAAACTATACATAAACATATAAACAAATACAAAGTAAATCTTAACTAGGAAATAACCCTAACAAATGTTACAAGTTGCTATACGATGGTACTGGTTGTTAATACTATGCCATGTCCCTAAGTTGCTATAAATTATTGATAACCTATATCGAGACGGTTACGTGACGGTTGCTAAAAAGGTTATCTTTAATTTACAACATGAGTTGGTTCCTCATGACAAATGATTACAAGTTGCTATACAATGATGGTGTTCAATGTGTTCAATGTGTGCAAGGGGTCATGGTTAAGAATGATATGAAATAGCTATGCATGTAAGATTGCGTAGCATATTATGATAATCTCAGATTTTCTATACTATTATTTATCAACTGTGGTTTACTCACTAGCTTTAAATAGCTAACTTTATTTTCACATATTTCAGGTGTTGCTTATGAATGTTTGGTTGTTTTTGCCAAGACATAGAATTGCCTTGGACCTAGAATAATAATAAAGACTTTGCATTTACTGTTTCGGTTTTTATTACTTTTGTCGTTTCCAATTAAGACTCATGTCCCAATGTTACTGTATCATTATTAGACTTAATAAATAAATACCATGTGCTTTGTTTACTATTGATATCCAATTCCAATGACAGCCCGGTGTTTCCGCCGCCGGGCGGGGTGTCACAAAAGATGAAATATATGAAATAATGGAACAACAAAAAAAGTCCAGCCCGTTACCCCACCCCCTTCTTGCACGTTTTTCCGGCAAGTTTTCCGGTCAAATTCCGGCGGACTCCGGTGACCCTTAAAAATCCATTTCTAGTCGTTTTTAATACAAATTAAACACGGTAAAACCATCCCCATGTCTAACTCGACTTTCTAGTCACGTTTAATCTGATTATAACGCTCAAACAAACATGTTTAATCCGATTCTATAAACACCCATTTCAATTCAAAACCCATCTTACTAAATCATTCAAATCGCGCAATTTAATAAAAATTAAATCAACCAAAACCTCCATCTCGACAATTTGAATCCGTCCATGCCATTAATTTGAGTTATATCATTGATTTAATCATCAATTAATCCACTTTAAACCGAAATCAAAACCCAATTTATTATACCGTTTCTAATCCAAATTAATCAAATTGAATTGCTGTAAAACACTTCTATGAACTTTCTCTAACTCCCTGCAACTTCAATTTCTCTAATCATCAACCAACAATCCGTAAGTAATCTTCATCTTCTTGGTTCTTGTTCATTATCAATCGGCAATCTAAAAATCAATTTAACTCTCAATTGTCTTAGGGATTTTGTTTTTCACATCTCAAGGATTAAATCTGCAAAAGGAATTGAATTCTAACAGCTCCTAAATATGAATTCTAACAGCTCCTAAATACCATTTTCATTCTAAACTTGTCACTCATGTTCTTCGTGTTCAATTGATCGCATTCGTCATCAATCAAGTAAGTCAAATATGTTAAAATACTCGTGATCATACAAAGATTGAAAGCTCTAAGTTTAGTTGCTGCATCTTTTTTCCAATTCATGCTCAATTTCGTAGTTTTAGTTTCAAGGGTTCTAATTGAATTTGGGGTATTTCGCTATTTTAAACAAAAGCTTATAAATTATGGTTTTAAACTAAATCACAGCACATCGCGTCTGGTTAAGTCTGTTGGTTTTGTTCAAAAGGTCATGGGTTCGAACCAGGGCCAGTATATGTTTTAATTTATTATATTCTACTTAATATTGTAACTATACTCCTAGCCAAATTTACTAACCTAAAACTAATACTATACTATATACCTTTTAAAAATGTTTGAATCTTATAAAATATATCAAGACAATGTTAACAAAATTAGTTCTATTATTCTAATTAATACAAGTATGTTAGTACTTTAAAATACTATAAAAGAGTATTTTAATACTTATAAAACATATATAAAGTTTTATAAATAATAATTTATTTAAATAACACTTTATATAGATTTTATATACTTTAAGAAATTGCGATATATATTTTAAATGTATTTCTAATAAATATGACATTATTTTTATATAGTATATTCATTGTTAAAAATATATTATCAGAATTCTATTTTTAATAAAAAAAAATGAAAAGTATTTTGAAACCCTAATCCTCAAATTGGAAATTGAAACCCTATTCCCCAAATTGGAATTGAAACCCTAATTCCCCAAATTCGAACCCTAGAATTTATAGTTTTGATTCTAGTTGCTATACTATTTATTTCGTTTCTAAATTAGGTTTCCCAACTAATTAGGTGATTCTAGTATTTGGTAAATCCTTGGTTATATTTAATCTATTTGCTATTTGTTTCATGCCCGAGTTTCAATGTGAGTAAATTCACTCCCCTTTTTATTTTTACGTTTTGGGGCTGAAATGTGTCCAAATACTATACAATGTTTTTTTTTCCAATTTTTATTCATTTTCAAATAGAGATCATAAAATGTGTTAGTCTTGTCTGCAGCAAGATGCAATCCTTTTGTGGTAGTTTAAAGTGGTATTATTACTTAGTAATCCCACCGGTACAATGTTAACGTTAATGGTTTGACAAATCCACCTACATGTATTTCAAAATTAGTGATTTAAACCTAGGCATTCAATTTCAAGGTTACAACTTACAAGTTACTATGTTACAACTTGCTATTCAATGTTACAAGTTGCTATGCCATGTCCCTAAGTTACCAAATAATTATGCATAACTTAAATATCGAGACGGATAGATGACGGTTGCTTGAAAAGTTATCCTTAATTTACATGAGTTGGTTCCTCATGATAAATGACTACAAGTCATATTACAATATTTTCAATGTGTGTTCAAGGTGTCATGGTCGAGAATGATATGAAATAGCTGTACATGTAAGATTACGCAGCATATTATGATGATCACAGATTTTTCTTTTTTATTATGTATCAGTTTGTGGTGTACTCACTAGCTTTAAATAGCAAACTTTATTTTCACATGTTTCAGGTGATGCTTGATATTATTTTGATGCTTTTGCCAAGACATAGGATTGCCTTGGACCTAATTTAATTAATAAAGACAATTGCATTTAAAGTTTTGATTTTATTACAATTTTTTGTTTCTATTTAAGACTCATGTTCCAAACTTATTATCTCATTATTAGACGTAATAAATAATTACCATGTGCTTTGTTTACTATTGATATCCAAATTCTATGACAAGCCGGTGTTTCCGCCGTCGGGTGGGGTGTCACAGTTTGGTATCAGAGCCATGGTTATAGGTAACTAGGATAGGGTATTAGAAATGTGACACCCGACAAATTCAGGTTAACCTCGTTAGCCAAAACTATGTTAATCACGTTAACACAATTATACTTTTCATTTAATTTGATGAATTAAGTGTACAAACTGTTACACAAACGTACACGCGAAACGACCACACGAGTTAATACCCGGGCGTTGGTGATCTTAAATGAATACAAACACAATAAATATACATCTTAAGTGATATGTGTGCTTAATTGTTGAACTTTCGTGTGATCACGTATTTTACCGGTTTTAACCATTTGTGAATTTCGGTGATCCTTATGAAACAAAAATTGATATTTGAGAAAGATTTCCATTGTGTTTGCAAAACCAAAACAAAACGTAGTCCATGGACCATATATGTGATCCATGGTTGGCCCAAAGCCCAACTTCACTTAACCAATTAACAAACACCAACACCTAAATCTTGTTTAATAAAAAAAACACAAAACCCTCCCCCTAACCCTAACCTACGGCCGCAACTCTACATACACATTTTGATTTGGTTTTTGGTGATTTTTGATTCAATTGTTGGTGTTAGTGATTGATAATCGAGGTTACAAGCATGTTACAAGTAAGTTTTATCTCTAGAAACGAAATATATATTACGAATTTTGCAAGTCTTGAAACCCTAGGTCATCCAAAAATGGTCAATTGATGATTATGTGGTGGAGATGGGTTATTGATTATGGGTTTTTTTTTATGATGAAATAGTGAAATAAATCCATAATTGTATTGTTGTGAAACTAGGGTTTGGTAGGAAGTCATTGAAACATGATGTTGCATACATGATTATGATGATATGTGATGAAATACATGCTCATAGGATGAATTGGATGAAAGTTGATTAATTGATTTTGGAATTTCATGATAGTTTTGCCATATTACTAAAAATAGTAACTTTTGTGTTAGAGATCATGTGAAATTGCGTGTTGTGGGCATCTAATGGTTGTTATGAGCTTACTAGCATGTTTGTATAATGTGTTAGATGAATTTTGAGTATCTGAACATGCAAATCCGACTTGGTTTGGTATGACTTGCTAAATGTGGAAACTTTTTATTATGAACGGTTACTAGAATGCATGATTAGGAGTTGTGGACATACAAATGTGAACACAAATGCTTGTAGAAGGTGCTAGACAACGTTGTGTATGACAAGTTATCTTTTGACATGGAAATGATATGTAAAAGTCCTATGTGGTAAGTAACTCGGCTGCATGAAACTGTTGGTACATGATTGTTGAATGTATGTTCTAGCCTACTAGGGTGCCATGATGAAAGTGTGCTATAATATTTGAAACAAAACATGTGGATGATGATAAGTATTTTGAAATGACTACGCATGCTACTAGGCCTTATGTTGGAAACCGTATAGTAATGGATGTGTTGTCGTCTTGTGTGACATGCTATGGTTAATGTGTAAAAGTTGACATGTGTAGAGATGTTGAAAACCCCTAGGATGTTGAATTGTGAAAAAGTGTGTTAAAAGTCATACTTTCCTATAAAGGAAACTTTAATGGAAATAGGAGTTTGCTTTGTTGAATGCTTGTCGTGTGACGTAATTTGTAAATGAAAAATGAACAAACGCACTAAGTGAAACATACTTACACTTAATAGATCACCAACGGGTCGTGGGTCAACTCGGGTCAGCTAAAAGTCAAACTTGGACCAAAAGTCAACTAAAAGTCAAATTTAGTCCAACTTGGTCAAACCTGGAAAAAAAAGTCAAACGTGGTCAAAAAGTCAAACTAAATCACACTTGCATAAACTGTTGACCTTTTGGATGCATAGGGTACTATGACCCTACATGAACGCACATTAATCGACCTATTGTTATTTAGGTTGCCGTGTTATATACTGTGTGTGCTGTTAACTATTTTGCTGTGCAACCTAAGGTGAGTTCACTGAACCGTACTTTTTACTATTCTACCCTTTTATGGGATGAACACGGACGATTACTTTTACGGATTTACAAATTTTGTATGTCGCATGTCTGGATTAGAGCAACTTTTATTTTGTTCATGAAAGACCCCATGGATACCTAGTTGACCGTTAGTATTTGTGAAATAGCGGGGAAATTTTGAGTAGTACTACTGGGTTTGACAAACTCCACCCGGGCTAATCGCGCTAGCACGATAGAAGGACCTGTCGAACGGGTGTTGAATGACCTAACATACTTACAGTGCATCCTGCTGGGATGTACGAACAGGCAAAATGCACTTAATGTGTACATACGTCAGCTTCGGTCAGATACATACGCCTCTAAGGACATGTGCTGTAGACTAGCTACCTACAATGACATACTTAATTTATATTTCTGCTTGCAACTGAACTTACTTGGTTTTATACTTACTATGTGAACTCACCAACCGTCGTGTTGACACTTGTTAGACTTTCACTTTTACAGGTCACTGAGGTACCACGCACTTAGGACATGGCATGGAGTCACGGCTTTTCATTTAAACATTTTCATGCATTACAAACCATGTTTTGAGTTTAATGTCTATTTAAACTTTGTATCTTGTATTGGGCGCGTGTACTGCGCACTTAGTTCCATTTAATATTCTGGCATTACATTTCGATTACGCTTCCGCAAACTTTTAAATGTTAACTCTGTAATAAATTTTCTCATTTAATGAGACACGTATGTTTTAAATTCATATAGTGTCGTTTGGTGTAACTAATGACCGAGATCCTGGTTTGTCACACATTTAACGGTAAAACTCCGTTAGTGGATTTTGGGGGTGTGACAAATGACACTAGTTGCACTTGTGAAAATTTATTTATGACCCACATGCATGTGATTTACACATACACTCGCCTACACTATCATTACATGAAGTGACCAACTTGTATTATGTGACACATTAGGGAAAATATATATTTTTTTTGGGACTTGCTCTGCTAGTGAAGCTTGAACTAGATAATGTATTTGCTAGCTTATGAATTGTTCATTGAAATATGCATGAGACTTGGCTGACCACGACTTGGTTCAAAAGGTTATTCCGTTTTTAGGCCAAATTTTTTTTCCTTTTCGTTTGGGGGCTTTAGTTGAGAAATGTTTACATTTCATAAAAACTTGAAACTTGCAGCATTATGGCAACAAACTGAGGTCATTCGGAGCCTAAACAACACACTTTTGAATTATATACCTCATTATGGCAACCAATCGGCTGAGACCGATGCCTGAGGTATAGAGGTACATGAACAAGAGTAATGGATTGTGTCCAGAAACTCATTCATAGTGAGGTCTTGACTTAATACTTATGCGACCTACTATGTGCTATTACTTATTACTTATTATATCACACATTCGTATGCTATAACATGTTACATGAGACATATTATTAGGGCAACCTTTCACTTATTGTGTGATCCACTACGTGCTATCTACTTGATTTGATAGTATCACCGCTTATGCACATTATACACTCAGATTGTGTTTAGACTAGTGGTCTTACACTTATTATGAACTTACACAATACCTGATACATGCGACCCATTGATATAGCACACTGATAGTTTGTTAGTGTCCTATACATCCAGTGTAGTTATCTCCTACTTATAGGTTTATCATACACTTATACCCCTTCAATACTTGATATGGGATAGCAATGCCACACGGATGAATGTAAATCCAAGAACATAAATAAACGTAAGATTAATGTACACGGTGGGAGACAAACTGGGGTGATTGTGTAAGGTAAATTGACGATTACGGGTGCGCAACGTAATGGTGAATTTACAGGTACACGATGATCCTGGCAAAATCTGCCATGTCGGTGGTACCTAAAAAGACACACAACAGTGATGAACCAATCAATACAAATTCATATGAAACAAACATCCATCTCTGAATAACGCACTGATATCAAGACTATCTTTGACTGAACCCATAAAACCCATATATGGATGGTAGACAGTAACAATACAGCCTTTGATGGCATATCATAAGTTTATCCTTAAACTACATACACTTTACAATTATACAACTAAATCACAGATAATTAATCTTTCCTTGATAACACACAAATAAGAACAAAGATCTATATTGACAAACCTCATAATGTTTAATTACTACTATATTTGACCCCTAATGATGATGACTCATCCTTCATACAAACAATCTGAATCCTCCAGTTAAAACATTCGCCTTACTTAACTCCCAAAAATTATAAATTCCAGTCTACGGACTATAATCTTTTAGCACACCAGTAATGTCTTAACATCATTGTATCTGCAAGTGATTGTCAAACAAACTCTATAATTGTTAAGACTCCATGGAGGAGCTTTATAAAGCCAACAACTTATTAAAAAATAACCTCCTGCTGATATGACGAACCAACTGCGTAATATTTCCCATTCAAAATCACTTCTTGTGAAGTAAATCTGTATCACATAAACCTTCATGTGAATACCTCGGAACATACCAGGTTCGCTCTAGAAGTACCTCACCTAATCGTACCCTATTCTCAATTCTACAAGCTAAACAGAAGTCAAAGTTATTTCTGATAATAAGTTACATAGAAATAATTCCGGCTCATGATGTTCCAATTGTTAACGATGCACTGGCGAACCACACATGTGGTATGTATATGGTTCGATCTAGTAGGATGACTTGTCTCGGTCCAGGACTCTTGTAAACGTTAACTAATACACCCAATCTACATCTTCATTATCGTAAAACACGTATTGGATTTAATTTATTTTATTATTATTATTATTATTATTATCATTAATATTATTATTATTATTATTTTCATCTTTAAAGAACCTATATTTAATTCGAAAACCTTATCTACATTCTGTACATCTTGATACATATTCAAACTCCGTTACCTGTTTGGTAGAGCAGAATCCAAGCTAAGCATTCTTAAAGTCTCAAGTTTGTGATTATTCGCATTAGAACCACATAAAATTCTAATACATAACCGATGTTACAGTATATATTATAACGTTACTTTTTCATTTAACATAGGTTCCTTCACCTCAACCCTTTGAATGACTTGGTAAAGTAGGCAAGAATGTTAGTAGGTGACAGGTACACCTTCAAGGTGCTGGTGGTGTGGTGGGTTAGCTGCGGTACACCTTATATATAAACACTAACGGTACGTTGGATGTGGACCTGAAACCAAGCCGATAATTAACCTGGTAAACTCTAATATATAAACACGAAATTTCTTATAAAGCTGTTTGATCTATCACTTATAGGGTAACCAACTAGGTACTCAGATAAAGTATAACTCTCATATATCCTTTATTTATAATAACAATAAAAACCAAACATTCCATAACTGACACACGCATATAAATTCTGATTTGGAATACATTTCACGACTCTAAGAATTCTGGTGATGATTACCACCATCAACAATAAACCAACACTACCAGTTGATGTTCTGAGGGAGAATTACTCATTACAGTCCAGGGTAACCACTTTCTATTTTGTTTCATTCCCGGTACACCTTTGTAATTGTCAAGAAACATAATATTGATACTCTGATCATCTGTTGGCACTTTGGACGCCCGACGTCCCTTCGTAGAAGCTCTATTATCCAGCAATCTCCATATTAAACATAATTAGCTTCCTAAAAAAAAGGTGTTTAGCCGCCATGTATGAAACTTCAACCTAGCTATTCTAACTAGTGAAGGACCTAGTAGAGGAAACCGTATAAGCTATGATGATACTGAAGCCACCCGACACATGTAGTGATATAACATGAGATCCTTTCTAATCCGTTAATGAACTTGGAACCCTAGACTTCAAATCGGACTGTTATACCTCATCGTCTTTTATATCCTCAAATGGTGAATCTAAACTCTACCGTATGATGAATCCCGTTATAAAAATCACCGCTAGAATATTACTATTTGATACTGGAACCCTTACCTAGTATGTTAGGGAGCTAAAACCACAAATAATGAACTGGACTATAACTATATCTCCATAAAGAATATCTGAATCTAATTCCCATCTAATGTCGGCTTACGAATCTCATGGAACCTGCCTCTATGAGAAAATGGCTTGTTATCGTATACTCCCCCACACCCTTGTAAACAATACCCTAGAGTTCAATTAAAACATGTGGCCTTTAGAACTCTTGTTTTCGGCTAGTGTAGTAGGAATTAAAATCTAAAGATACAACGGAAGTCACGTAACAACAAGAGCTTGATAATACAGTAACACAACCATAAAACTATCTAGGTTGAAACACTAAACAACAAATTAAGAACTTGGTAATGAGATGACCAACATGAAACTGTGATCATACGCAGGAAGTGGAACGAGATATTGAGGTATTGTAATTGTAACAACTATGGAAACAAATGTATGGCGAAGTCTAAGATAACATTCTTGAAACCCTTCCAAGTGAGAAAATGTTTGGCATATCATATGCCCCTAGGCACACTTCTAACCGTAATACTCGGATCCCATCAAAGAGAAAATCGATTGTAGTCCAAAGGATTAGGAACACTTCATGTAACATAGACACTTTCATTTTTATACTACTTCAGTGAGCAAACATTAATAACATTTTACCCAACATCATCATCCAACCACTTTTCTATCGACTACAACGAATTATGAATACTTATTAAGTTCCTTGATCATTCTTGTTTAATTCACGTACGTCCGAACATATTGATAGTATCAAAATTTATCCCTTATCTATTTTTTTTAGAATGTCCATGACATCCTTGAGACCGCGTTTTGACAACGCTTCTTTAATGAAGTCAAGTACCTACACACGGTTTAACTTGTACACAAGTTGTCTTAGTCTAACAATCTATACCAATAAATGAACTCTTCAGTTAGTACTCAGTCCTCGGGTAGCTAATAACAACGTGGAACTCATTAATCTAAATCCCCGAAATATACAACATAGAAATCGCTATTTGTAAATCCTATCCAAAAACTTTGGAATTCCATCAAAACCATGATACATTAGACCATTTGAAACCCAAGGGTATTGGTCTTCTAGATCATTGACTGGATCAGTTTTAAAAGATAAACATGGTACACAACGTTTCTGATGTCTTCAACCAAATCAAGCTCTTACGTAATGGAACACTCGTCGTCCCAATCAATGAACAACAAAGTTTCACGGAAACAGTTGAAATATAAAAAAAAAGTCAGAACACTCAAACACTATAAGACCACTATATTCGAAGTTGCTAGAACTTAGAAGCATGGACTAGAGTTACATAGGAATATGAAAAAAAAATCATCAAATAATGTACAAGCATCTTTAATTATTTCAAATGACAACATCTAATACTAATACTATGGTTAAATTTTCGGGACGAAATTTCTTTCAACAAGGGGATGATGTAACACCCTAGAATTTCATATTAACTCCGCTAACTAAATCTCGTTATTTCAGTTCATGAAATTATACCCCACATTTAATTAGTTGAAGTAAACGTGCTACATACTACACAAACAGTTACATGTAATGGCAAACCAAGGAATCACCAGGTCACGTGAGTTAACACACGACTGTTGGCGAATTAATAAAATAATGATTTCAAACAACTAAATAAATATAAATTTTGTGAACTTATATGTTATGTGACTAAAATGTTTTCGGGAACATGGTGTGACAACTCGAAACCTATTTTAACGACCGTATCCAATTTTCGGGACGAAAATTCCTTCAACAAGGGGATGATGTGACACCCGACAAATTCAGGTTAACCTCGTTAGCTAAAACTATGTTAATCACGTTAACACAATTATACTTTTCATTTAATTTGATGAATTAAATGTACAAACTGTTACACAAACGTACACACGAAACGACCACACGAGTTAATACCCGGGCGTTGGTGATCTTAAATGAATACAAACACAATAAATATACATCTTAAGTGATATGTGTGCTTAATTGTTGAACTTTCGTGTGATCACGTATTTTACCGGTTTTAACCATTTGCGAATTTCGGTGATCCTTATGAAACAAAAATTGATATTTAAGAAAGATTTCCATTGTGTTTGTAAAACCGAAACAAAACGTAGTCCATGGACCATATATGTGATCCATGGTTGGCCCAAAGCCCAACTTCACTTAACCAATTAACAAACACCAACACCTAAATCTTGTTTAATAAAAAAAACACAAAACCCTCCCCCTAACCCTAACCTACGGCCGCAACTCTACATACACATTTTGATTTGGTTTTTGGTGATTTTTGATTCAATTGTTGGTGTTAGTGATTGATAATCGAGGTTACAAGCATGTTACAAGCATGTTACAAGTAAGTTTTATCTCTAGAAACGAAATATATATTACGAATTTTGCAAGTCTTGAAACCCTAGGTCATCTAAAAATGGTCAATTGATGATTATGTGGTGGAGATGGGTTATTGATTATGGGTTATTTGTTTTTTTTTATGATGAAATAGTGAAATAAATCCATAATTGTATTGTTGTGAAACTAGGGTTTGGTAGGAAGTCATTGAAACATGATGTTCCATGCATGATTATGATGATATGTGATGAAATACATGCTGATAGGATGAATTGGATGAAAGTTGATTAATTGATTTTGGAATTTCATGATAGTTTTGCCATATTACTAAAAATAGTAACTTTTGTGTTAGAGATCATGTGAAATTGCGTGTTGTGGGCATCTAATGGTTGTTATGAGCTTACTAGCATGTTTGTATAATGTGTTAGATGAATTTTGAGTATCTGAACATGCAAATCCGACTTGGTTTGGTATTACTTGCTAAATGTGGAAACTTTTTATTATGAATGGTTACTAGAATGCATGATTAGGAGTTGTGGACATACAAATGTGAACACAAATGCTTGTAGATGGTGCTAGGCGACGTTGTGTATGACAAGTTACCTTTTGACATGGAAATGATATATAAAAGTCCTATGTGGTAAGTAACTCGGCTGCATGAAATTGTTGGTACAGGAATGTTGAATGTATGTTCTAGCCTACTAGGGTGCCATGATGAAAGTGTGCTATAATATTTGAAACAAAACATGTGGATGATGATAAGTATTTTGAAATGACTACGCATGCTACTAGGCCTTATGTTGGAAACCGTATAGTAATGGATATGTTGTCGTCTTGTGTTACCTGCTATGGTTAATGTGTAATAGTTGACATGTGTAGAGATGTTGAAAACCCCTAGGATGTTGAATTGTGAAAAAGTGTGTTAAAAGTCATACTTTCCTATAAAGGAAACTTTAATGGAAATAGGAGTTTGCTTTGTTGAATGCTTGTCGTATGACGTGATTTGTAAATGAAAAATGAACAAACGCACTAAGTGAAACATACTTACACTTAATAGATCACCAACGGGTCGTGGGTCAACTCGGGTCAGCTAAAAGTCAAACTTTGACCAAAAGTCAACTAAAAGTCAAATTTAGTCCAACTTGGTCAAACCTGGACAAAAAAAGGCAAACGTGGTAAAAAAGTCAAACTAAATCATACTTGCATAAACTGTTGTCCATTTGGACCCTACATGAACGCACATTAATCGACCTATTGTTATTTAGGTTGCCGTGTTATATACTGTGTGTGCTGTTAACTATTTTGCTGTGCAACCTAAGGTGAGTTCACTGAACCGTACTTTTTACTATTCTACCCTTTTATGGGATGAACACAGACGATTACTTTTACGGATTTACAAATTTTGTATGTCGCATGTCTGGATTAGAGCAACTTTTATTTTGTTCATGAAAGATGTCACACCCTCATTTTTCCACAAACGGGGTATCCGTTAGGCGTATGACATACCAGGATCTCAAGCCATTAGTTACAGTTAACACTGACTCAACGTTTTAACAAAATGTTTAATATTGTAAATGAACCAAAAAGTTCAGAGTTTAAATGTTAAAACCAACTTTTAGCGGAAGCATAAATAAATCCGGTGCGCAAAATCCCGCACACAAAACAATAAACCAAATTATTAAAATAAAGTAGATATTAAATTTAACTTTTAGAATAATCCAAAAGACGACCCAATGCATGCATGTCCTACGTGCTCAACTCCCTAGCTATATGAGAAAACATACTAAAACGGGTCAACAAATAATGTTGGTGAGTTCAATGAGATTTGCTTATAAATAAAAGATACCGTTCATAATACATATAAACCAAAAATAATATATATTTCATTTTATTAGGCGGTTTGCAAGACCGAATGCTTATTGCTTGTCAACACGTCGAGATGAAAGCTAAACGTTACTTTTGTCTTGTCGCCATCTAACCAGGATGACCCATAACCTTTAAGGACAATTTGCACCACATGACGCCCAGTCAAGGGTGGGGTGCCGTCGCAACCCTGTAGTACTACTCAAATTTCCCCGCTATCATATATTAATCAACCTCGAACTTTTATAAGGACTTGAATGTGGTTCCAATTCGTGTAAAGCACTATAAGCCCTAATAAAATCCTGCTCGTAGGCATTTATACTTTTACCAAAACCTACCCGTAGGCATTTATACTTTTACCGAAACCTTCCCGTAGGCATTTATACTTTTACCGAAACCTGCCCGTAGGCATTTATACTTTTACCAAAACCTGCCCGTAGGCATTTATACTTTTACCGAAACCTGCCCGTAGGCCATACCCAAAGGTATAAAATGCAGCCTTAGTTGGCTCCGCCAGAAGGCATAAAGTTTTGCCCGAAGGCCCTGCCCGAAAGCATAAAAGAAGCAGTCCGCCCGAAGGCATTGTAAAATAGTTGCCCGAAGGCGCATTAAAAACATTTGTATGTTTTCTCCCCGAAAAAGATTTAAAAGCGGGCAAAGAACTCACCTTTAGATGCGCAGTAAATCTATCAGCAATCTAAAGCTATAAGCATATATCACTCAACGGCCTGCTAAATAATTAGATACTAACTATTAGCTACTTGCACTTATACAATTTCGTATAAACATATACGCACATATCTATGCAACAAAGATCACGCATACAATAAGACATATATACACATGTGTTTCTAGCAACATATATACATATAATTCAGATTATACGAGTACTTATACGAATCTCATACACAACAAACCTCAAGTGCGCATTATCCCCCTGAACCACATACGATTTTGATTTCATGTATTCGTCTAATAAACATATACACCTATTTGTTACCACTGTTTCATACGCATTCCTCTTCAGAATTTTCATATTCATTTTGCACCATACATGATCAACCATATTAACGTATATCCATACAATTATTTCTATTTCACGTATATATATAATTACTCAACATATGGTAAACTTTCATTCAATTTCCTGTTGCTACCCCACTTCCTGATTTAGATATATATACATATAATTCATACCAAGCATGCATCCATACATAACCATAGAATAATATATATACACCTACGTACTTAATGCAACACTGCTATGTACTTAAAATTGCAATTTGTTATATCCATCCAAACATACACACGATTGATTTTTTTTTATTATTTTTTTTAAAACCCGTTAACATTAACTACTGTTGTTCATCCGCATCGATATACATCCATAACATCGTTATAATTCAATCAAGTTCGTAAGAACACATTTTGCCGCAATTACTTATGCTTGTTGCTACATCTATGATATACCACACATTAAAATATTGCACACCTATATACATACTACACATGAACTAGCACATGTACTGGTTTCACACAACAGACATATATATACGCACATACATATTGACTACATATAGCAGCCGCATACATACATACATACTAATTACATATAGCAGTCGCATACATATATACATCACCACCTACAACATCGCCTATACATACCTTTACACAAACGATTTACATATACATGTTTACGGGTCGTGAAGACTCACCGAAGATCAGACACGAAGGTGATCGGTGCAATGTACGGGGTTTGCTGACTGCTATTTCTGGATTGTTAACGGCTGCCGAGCAAGAATAGGGAGAGAGCGCGATGGTGAAGGCGGGCTACTGCTGCTGGTCAGATTATGCTGCGAGGGAGGGATATGGACGATAAGGGGGATCTGGTGTTTCTTGTTTCGGCCGAACACGACCAGACGACGATGAGGATGATTTATACATAATGGGGGTCGGCTTAGGGTTGGGGTATTTATTTAAAAGTTACATTCCACCCCTCATACAATGAAAGTTATTTATTTTTGGATTCCAAGTTAATAAATAGCTTAATAAATTACAAAATGATCCCTAAAGTTAATAAGTTAACGGGGAAAGTTCACAAATAGTTAACGACATTAACCCGAATTTGCGGGTTGTCACATCGAAAGACCCCATGGATACCTAGTTGACCGTTAGTATTTGTGAAATAGCGGGGAAATTTTGAGTAGTACTACTGGGTTTGACAAACCGCACCCGGGCTAATCGCGCTAGCACGACAGAAGGACCTGTCGAACGGGTGTTGAATGACCTAACATACTTACAGTGCATCCTACTGGGATGTACGAACGGGCAAAATGCACTTAATGTGTACATACGTCAGCTTCGGCCAGATACATACGCCTCTAAGGACATGTGCTGTAGACTAGCTACCTACAATGACATACTTAATTTATATTTCTGCTTGCAACTGAACTTACTTGGTTTTATACTTACTATGTGAACTCACCAACCGTCGTGTTGACACTTGTTAGACTTTCACTTTTACAGGTCACTGAGGTACCACGCACTTAGGACATGGCATGGAGTCACGGCTTTTCATTTAAACATTTTCATGCATTACAAACCATGTTTTGAGTTTAATGTCTATTTAAACTTTGTATCTTGTATTGGGCGCGTGTACTGCGCACTTAGTTCCATTTAATATTATGGCATTACATTTCGATTACGCTTCCGCAAACTTTTAAATGTTAACTCTGTAATAAATTTTCTCATTTAATGAGACACGTATGTTTTAAATTCATATAGTGTCGTTTGGTGTAACTAATGACCGAGATCCTGGTTTGTCACACATTTAACGGTAAAACTCCGTTAGTGGATTTTGGGGGTGTGACAAGAAACACACTGACCTAGACTATAACCTAAGAGTCCTTAGTGAAAATAGGTTGTGCTTAGAAAACTCTTCTAAAACTTTTTCCTTATACCTTTTACGAACCTTTATATGCCTTTTCTTTATCTAATTTCTTATCTGATTTTGCGAAGGATCTACAAGAGATTCGTCTGTGTGGTTAGAATCTTTCTCTTTGTTGAATCTCTTCATCGTCTTAAGTAAGTTTGAAACGTGGGAACATGTGCAATCTGGAAAGAGGAACACCTGTATCACGGACATCCTGTCTAAGGCAAAGCATTTCGTATAAATCTCTTTAAGAGATCTGTGCGCTTAACACTTTGATAAGTCTTAAGTGTCCAAAACCAAGACACATTCCTAAGCCTTTAAATTCTATTTATTTAATGATTTTAGAAAATGATAATCCAAGTGTATTGAATATGGAAATAACCGACGTTATAACAGTTGATGTTATTGGTCTATGATGCGGTTTTAAAAAAAACGGGATGAATAATTAAGTAATAAGTTTATAAAAAGCTGAAAGTTTTAATCTTTAACATAGACAATGGGATTGATTTGAAAATACAAAAATGGCACAATCTAGGTTTGAAGTATCCGGTATTAGAAAACATATAACGTTGTGCTTGTTGCAAGTCTTTGTATCATAACTGATTAAATGTGGAAATCTTGTGTAATCATTAAAATAACCAATCCTTTTTTAAAGAAATCATTTATAATAATAAAACTTTTTTTTGAAAAAAAAAATAAGGAAATCATTTTTAATAGAATTAACTATTGGTTGGTAGTTTTACAATTTTAGGTAGAAAGTTTATGCGTAAGACATGTTATGTTTGAATGAGTTTATAGAAACGATATGTATATAATTTTATTGGTGGTCATTTATACAAATGAAATATATATTAGTTCAATGAACTTAGGAAAAGTTGTGTAGTGAGTTCACGTTAAGTTTTGGAAAACTATTTTATGAATAGCGTCATTTAATGATGGATTAGAAGTTGGATTAGAATCTTCTGATTAGATGAGTAGTTTATACAACATTTGAGTATTGAGATCAAGTTGAGATACTTTGGAGGTAAACGCTTGATTTGTAAATCAAATGAATGCGTTTACATAACAAAATAGTAAATCCGATACGAGATTTTAGGAATCATGAATTAAGTCTTTAATTTGGGATTCGATAATTGAATTGAGATTAGAAATATGTCTTAGATTTTGTATTTGATTTGATAATTTGATTGAGGTTAGTCAATATATCTTAGTTTCGATTTAGAACATTTGGGTCGCGATGGTATTAGCGAAGCATTCGTGTCTTGTTGACATTCTACAGGATAAGATTGAAAAATAATTTCATGAGACATAAGAAAAATTTGGATAACATAAGTTGTAATGGAATTTTGGATTGAATAGATATGATATTGTATTTTGAATTTCATAGAATTTTAGAAACACATATCATAGTAATCACTGAAATGTAAATAAACAAACTTGGAATAACATTTGAAATAATATAGAAACCCATTGAAAATAATTTGATATCATAAAATAAATAAATAGAATTTGAAAATGAAATAATGAAACAACAAAAAAAGTCTAGCCCATTCCCCCCTTCTTGCACGTTTTTCCAGCAAGTTTTCCGGCGAAATTCCGGCCGAACTCCGGTGACCCTTAAAAAACCCATTTCTAGTCGTTTTTAATCCAAATTAAACACGGTAAATCATCCCCATGTCTAACTCGACTTTGTAGTCACATTTAATTTGATTATAACACTCAACCAAGCATGTTTAATCCGATTCTATAAACACCTTATTAAATTCAAACCCCATTTTACCAAATCATTCAAATCGTTCAATTTAATAAAAATTGAATCAACCAAAACATCCATCTCGACGATTTGATGCGTCCATGCCTTTAATTTGAGTTTATATCATTGATTTAATTATCAATTAATCCACTTTAAACCGAAATCAAAACCCAATTAAGTATACTGTTTCTAATCCAAATTAATCAAATTGAATTGTTGTAAAACACTTCTATGAACTCGCTCTAACTCCTTGCAACTTCAATTTCTCTAATCATCAACCAAAAATCCGTAAGTAATCTTTATCTTCTTCGTTCTTGTTCATTATCAATCGGCCATCTAAAAATCAATTTAATCTTCAATTGTCTTAGGGCTTTTGTTTTCACATCTCAAGGATTAAATCTGCAAAAGGAATTGAATTCTAACAGCTCCTGTGACATCTGCCCCAAACCCGGACCCGAATACCCGGCTCGAATCCGGAGTTATCTACTTTAATGTATTCGTATTTATTTCCGTAAGATATAACGCGTTGATATTAAAGATATATATACATATAAATATACTAGTAGGGACCCGCGCGATGCAGCGGGGTCGAGATTTTCGGTGACAATTATTTATAGCATGAGCCTAGGTTATGGGCGTAACATGTGTAAAGTAATTAATAACTGAAGATGACAACTGTCGACGATAATATTAAAATAACCATGAGTTGAATACGTAAACATTCAAATTTTAACATTCAAGTTGAAAAAAAAAATGATCCGTTGTGAGCTCATGAAGATGTGACAGAAATTAATCGTACTTCCTACACATCTCTTCGATAAGATCCATATTTTCCCACCACCAAGTATCATCCAGAGGAAGCTCGGGGATTTCCGGTTTTTCTTTGCCTTTGCCTTTTACATCCTTCATGTCTTGGATATTGACAGGATTCTCCTCATTGACTGTCACCTCATTCGTTGGAGCTGGAGCAACGTTGGTCACTGAAATTTCAATGTTTAGTTTGTTGACATAAGTTTTCAATAAACACATGTGTTATTTGTTGCTTAAATATAAAGAATACCTGGCACATCATTCAAATTAAAATTAGTCTGGTCCATATTAGATTTTTGAACTCTGAAATAACAAAATGTAAAATAAGTTTGTAAGAACATTATAATAATAGTTTGAAAAAAATGCAAATATATATAATGAAATATTCCTAAGTCATTAATCATATGAAAACATATTCATAAGTTATATCACACATACATTTCACCTATCATGCAAAACCTCCCGATACACGACATTTGAGGTGTACACTCCGTTTCGTTTGAAATCTCTTGCAGGGTGTACCAAAACCTTTGTATTCCCCCGTGATATTCCTCTTGATAACGCCACATAAAGTTGCCCGTGAGAAAAAACAGAATCCGGAAGATAAACTCCAACATGAGGGATTGTTTGACCTTGAGCTTTATTGATGGTCATTGAAAAGCTAAGTCGAATGGGAAATTGTTTTCGTTTAAGCTTGAACGGGAACATTTCATCATCTGAAAGAGTTAGTGGGATCCTGGGCAAAAAAACTCGTTTCCCTGCATGTTGACCTACGGCTATCTCAGCATCAATAACATTGCGTTGGAAGGTTCTACATATCAACCGTGTGCCATTACATAGACCGTGTGAAGGATCGATATTCCGTAACAGTATAATGGGGCACCCAATCTTCAAGCGAAGCTTATGAGGCGGGAGTCCACTAACAGTTAGTGCGTTCAAGAACTCGACCGGATAAAAGTTGTGGTGATCATCTTCTACAGTATCAAAACTATAGTAAACTTTTTCCTCCCCTTGGAACATGTCAATCATTTGATCATTTATTTCATCAACGCTTTCATTTTTTGTGGATAATATTGCTCTGTTGATTATGTAATCCAAAGAACGTAAGTTTTCTTGCATCGCGGGAAATACCACTTTGATCAAATCTTTTACCGATTCTTTTTTATCTATGCACGGAACCGTCATGTCGTCTGGTATACGGATAAATGTACCTTCGATTGACTCTTCAGTTCCATCACCCACTCTCAGTAGGAAATCAGAAAACCACGGATCTGTACGCGCTCTCATGTTTATGGTCAGACGCATCTTCTTCGTCACAGACCACAAAGGTGACATCCGTAGACTGGCGTCCACAATCTGTGCGCGAGTGCCACGTTTGATGACTGGCAACACCTGCCTGAAGTCCCCTCCCATTACCATTATCTTTCCACCAAAGGGGAGACTAACGCCTATAACATCCTGCAATGTTCGATCTACGGCCTCTATCCCCTGACGCTTTGCCATTGATGCCTCGTCCCATATGATTAATGTGGCCAACCTAAGTATTTCAGCCGCACCGCTTTGTTTTTTTATCGGGCACATCGAGTTTTTGTCAAGGGTAATCGGAATTTTGAACCTCGAGTGAGCCGTTCTACCTCCTGGCATATTATTCGCTGCAGCACCAGATGAGGCGGTAGCAAGAGCAATAAGACCGCGCGAACGAACTTGAGCCAACAAAGCCTTATACAAAAAGGTTTTCCCCGTCCCACCAGGTCCATCTACAAAGAACACACCTGAACGATTGTCATCCACATGCGACATGATCTCATCAAACACCCTTTTCTGGTCTGAATTTAGATCGTCTTTTGCACGTAAGTGTTCAGGATCCACAACTATCTCATACTCCTCCTGTACCTCACGGGAACTTGCGTGCTGTACGTTTTCTTGTGTTATATCAGGAAGATCGAAATCGCGAATATGTTTACCCATAGATTGTAGAAAGACCCTAATGTTTGTAAGAACCATATTTTGTACTCGTTCCGCGTTCTGGCAATGCAAACGATAATCTTCAGAAAGAGATTCGAAGTGTTCATTCCACAACCTACGAATATCACCAGGTTCGCAAAATACCATTATTGTAGCGAACAACCTTCTAAGTGAGCCGGGGAACTGAAACAAAGAGGCTTCCGTGAGGCATTGCGATAAACTGTCATCGTTCTCTATTAACCCGTGCTCTAGAGCCGCTCTTCGAAATGTTGGGTGCGTTACACCATTAATCGTGCGAAGATTTTCAAAAGAAGTAGGTCCTCTTACATTTAACAAAAGCAGTCGCAAGTAGTACCTTTCGCCTTCAGCGGGATTAGCAGCAATAATACGACCTCGTTGTCCCTGAGCTTTACGTTCGTTCCATTTACGTGTGCTTGCATTCCATGTATAGTGTTTAGGAAAATCCTTATAAAGATATTGTCTTGCATTGGGATTCGACCTGTTTGTTTTAAAAAATGCAGTGAGCATGGAATCCTTGTCTGCCTCCCTATCAACAACGTTTTCCAGCGTATCATTCTTTCTAAATCTAACCATCTGCATGTTCGGGAGATGAAGCTGTAAGGCCAACACCGAAGGATGGATTTTAGAAAGGTCGAATGAAAAAATACGCCACATGGCCTCAGGAGGAGACACGTAACGCGCATCCTGATATGTTTTTATCTCATTAATAACACCTTGCCCGTCTTCATCGACGTGAATAACTTGCTTGTCGTGTCCTTTGTAAACATATTTGAACAGATACTTGACAGATTTTATGCTTGAACAAACCTCGACATTCATATGGCAGTTAAACATCATCAAAAGCCTTGGGTTATAAGGGACCACCCATCTGTTATCAAGATTTGAGCCTCGCACATCGACACTAATATTGTTGTTTCTCCTTCTGTATAAAGGATATGAATCCTCTCCTTGCGTCGTCTGTTCATTAAACCCTCTGGGATAATGAAACCGACACACCGGTGGATCACCCTGCATACAAGGACTGTTTTTTCGTAAAGCACCGCAGGGACCATGCATCATGTGCTTAACAACAACTTCGTGGAGCTTCGGATGTCGTACCGGGTCAGGAATCTCAGCACACACAACCTTATCATAATGATCCGGGTTTCCCATTTTGTCTTCCGCGTGCATGATAAGGAGGAAATGCGCATGCGGCAAACCACGCTTCTGAAACTCGATGACGTAAACGTATGACTTAACATGACCGAGTATATGTTTCTTGAATAGATGATGCTTAAGCTCCTCTAATCGGGCACGAAACACCCTAGAAACAAGATCTGGACGATCTTGTGCAGTTTGGCCCGGTTTTAAGTTATCACATATCTCAGGCCACTGAGGATTACAAGTCATCGTCAGGAAAAAATCGGGACGTCCGTCGTCTTGAACTAAAGTCATGGCATCTAAAAAACGACGTCGCATATCGCGAGGCCCTCCAACGAAACTCGCAGGCAACACAATCCGTTGTCCGACTCTGTTTGGGTTTACCTCCCCAGCATGCACACAATCAACAATACCTTGGTATAGATCGGCTCGTATCTCACCTTGGTGGTGTTCAACATACTGTAAACGGGATGTCTCAATCTTTATGTAAATATCGACGACAAACTGTTGTAACAGCCGACAACCTAACAATACTAAGTTTTCGATCGGGCGAATCTGAAACTTGTAACAATAGTACTCTCGCATGGCTACCGTTGTCCTACCACTTGGTTGGTTAGCACCTAGATGCAGATAAAAGATCAAATTATTAGTACAAAATAAAACTCATCTTTAAAATCACAGAATAGTTTTCTGTACCTCTAGGCTCTTCGTCGATGATATCCGATTGGTTATTAACATCACTGATTGGGACTCCTTTACGTGGTATATTAGGATGCCATCCCGACTCACCATTAGGAAAAAACAGAGGATAGCATAACGGATCGTAACATCCAAAGTACGGCTGAATGGTTTGAGAACGCTCCGACCTTCCGTACACAACAATACTTCTTTTATATGTTGTAATATTATCATTGCCTTCAACCCAGATACCGGCAACCTAAAGAATATGTGTTTTATGAGTAATAATCACCATAGGTGTAAATGTAAATTTATATTAATCATATACCTCGGATGTCGTTGGTCGGTTGTACACCCTCTGGTCAACCTCAACATAAGCGTTAAGAGTGACTTTATAGTTGTCTAGAGGACCCAGCTCGGAAAGTCTACGGAATGTCATTGCATAAGGATTTGTAGAAAGAACACGTGTCAACGTCCTAGTAATATTCCGATCAAGGTTTGGCCATTGGAGCCTATGTTCCAGTTCGGTTTCGGGGTCATAAAAGTACAGTTGTAAGTATCTGGGTGTTCCATCCCTAGAGACTAACTGGTCAATTCTATGATAAATTCCTTTGTGTGCACGAAAGGTATATACCCCGTCCCTCATATTGTTCAGTGTTTCATCTAACGTGACACCCATCGAGGCGAAGCTAAAATTGGTGTTATAAGCTCGTATGTTGGACCTAAACAATGTGCCAGTTTCATTTTGCAATGTGAAAAGCTGGTACAGTTCACCAGGGATCTCTAAATGTGCTAGTTCAGTCTGACCATTCATGCAACAAAAGGAAGGGAATTCAAATTTAAATAGTTTTGCAAAACATTTCAAACATGAACTCCAATCCTGTAAGATGAGAGACTCCGTTGGTACACCGGCATAAACAAAGTTATATGGATCATCTTCTAAGTTCATGTCTCCTACTGGTGGTTGATCGCCGACCGTAATCTGTGAAACCTCAGCATCATTTGAAATGCGGTTTTCTCTCTCTTTACGTGCAACATAATATCGTCTATTACACTCTCTTCTTTGCTCGATCAAGCTACATGCCAACCTCACATTTGAATCTTGTAACGTGTTACTACGATTAGGTTGTAAGGCTCCTAGAGGTACTCTTTCACACGACTGATTAGCGGAACGTGATATGAGAGGAGTGCGTTGAGAGACACCGGCGCTTGCGACATTTGCCGCTTTGTTGTTCTCTTTGTCTAAATAGCGTTGTCTTTGATACTGTTTTCTCTTTAGGGTTCGTGATGTAGATGGAGTTGAGGAGGAAACTTCATCATGATCCGTAGGTTGCCCGTTGGTCATATTAAATTTATGAATACCTTATGGAACGAAAAACTACGTTGTAAGTATGATTAGGCATTTTATCTATCAATACAACATTTTGTAAGCAATGTTAAAATAACTAAGTTATATATGACATACATGGCAAGAACCTAAAGTAAAGAAAAGTCCTAACAATTTATGTATGACACACATAATAACAAAAAGAAAAAAAAACTAAGCACATACAGTCAACACGGAAGTTATTTGTTTCGTTTTATTTAATTTTTTGGAATTGTGGTTTTTTTTGCGATCTAAGTTGTATGGTGTATATTGATCGTTCTAGTTGCATGATACTTATTTATTTATAACAGTTATATGTAACTTTGTATGAAAAAACAACATAATGTTTATCGTATATAGTAATAAATGAATATTCTATATTATAATAGCTTCCAATAAATAAACCAATGTAAATGTGTAACAAATGTTGGTAACGAAATACATAAACTAAAAGAAGAACATAATAGAACGAGCCTCCGGCATGTTTGGTTCAACGACAACCCTAGTGAACTCAGTTGACCGTAAAATATTCCCTATAATCAAAAAATGAGATGAGATGTGTAAGTTACAGAAAAATATGTCGATCCTAAAAATATATGTTAATTTTTTAAAAGTTGAAAGGCTAGCATACCCTCTGGCAAACGAATCAACTTAACCCGAGATACAAAGACAATTGCTTTTCCTATCATCGCACGAAAGGTGTTCACCATATGAATCTCCGGCGGGTCGTATAAAGATAATTGTATTAAGCCACCACTGTTAAATCTTTAATTATATTAGGAAAGAAATATATTGTATGATTAATGGATTTAAAAGTATGTTGTCAATGATATTAGTATATTTTAGTGCCTTACGTATGATCTTTAAGAAACATACGACTCTCTCCACATAACCGCACACCGTTGACAATCTTCCCAACAACATCTAAAACCAATAAATGCTCTTTATATTTGGTTAAAAAATTATGTAGCATGGAATCAAAATTTGTATGTACCATAAAAAATTATACGTACCGTAGATTATGTTATTAGTGCTTTTGTTCTCCAAAAGATATTTAATGTTTGGCACTAACGGAAACACACGTAACCCTTTTGGAAGATTAGTGCAGAATCGTACAAGTTTAGTATGCTCGTTAAAATCAACCTTGAAGTCACTCCAAACCAAGAGGTAGTTTTTGTGTTTGGGCCAGTCCTTGATATCGAATCTCTCCCTTCGGAAACGGTTTAGAACAAACATGTTCCCAACCAGATCCATGTCTACGTACGTCGATATGAAAGCTTTCGGGATAAAACCAACAACCCTTTGTCTCTAAAAAAACAAATCTATTGATTTTAAAACCATGCACCTAATGTTATTTTGTAAACTTTATAAGAATTAAAGATAGGCTAACTTACGTGTTGGTCTAGAAAAACTATCAACATGTTGTCCCCAGACGCGCAAGGCAAAAGAAAGTCGACCCAAACAAAGCACACAGTATACCAAACGCACTCTTGTGTGACTGACGTAAAATCATCGACAACAATATGCGAATCCATGACCATTTATACCTTTAGCATTAACAAAAACCAAAAACTTAAACAATTTGTTCTTTAAAGAAACATGAACAATGTGCTTATATTGGCTCAAAAGTAATACTTTGTCATCCAATTTACATAAGTTTATTATTTTTTTTATAACACGTTATATAAAAAAAACCGTACAATATAAATATTCCAAAAGAAGTCAAATATTTGTTTTTATTGTATAGTATAAATATTGGCAATGAGCATTTATAATTTATCTATAATAGAAGACAAAGACATAAACATGAAATAAATTGTTGTTAAAAGTCAATACCATTAAATATCAAAACAAAATCAATAATAACATTCTATCCATACGAAAATAAACGATGCAAAAAGAACAATAATAATAATTAAACGGAAGGAATGAAGCTAAAACCAAGGTGAAAGTACGGTATCCGTGTAAACAGCACCATGAATAACCCCATGAAACCCTGCACGCTCAAAATGATTAACCTCTAAAAGGTTCACATCGATTTCAAGAATTTGTCCCCAAACAGTGATGACAATTGTAGACCCATTTAGATTGTAATGAGCAAGGGTAGTCAAACGTGGAAATGGAAGACATACTCGATAACGATATACATCTATCATGTTCCAAATTCCGTTTTGAAGTTTCCATAATTCAAATGGCTTGTTAAAGTAACCGCAAGAATCATAAGCATATAGTTCCGAGCGCCAGCTAAACAAAGCACCGTTAAGACTCAAAGTCCCAGACCTCGGATATCCTAACACAGAAAATTTATGCGTGTTTACGTCAAACCGAATAACGGTCTTGATGCCATCTAGAAATTCAGATTGGGAAACCCTGAAGTATACAGCATCTCCAGAGAAGGTTGCTAAAGACCATTCGTAGCCATCAGTAGAGTAAGGTGTCTTCTTCAAGAATGGTACATGTTTCCACGATCCACGACTTAATGAAAACAAATACACAGAAAGAGTACCTCGCCTACGTTTTATGTGAATAACGTTGTAATCATAGGTTGCGTCAACATAGAAACCAACTGAATCGCAGTTTGTCTTGAAGAAACCTTGCTTAACACGGTTGGACAACATTCTGTAAGCACCTGTTAGCGGATTCCAAACAAGCAAGTTACACGCGTGTTCTAGGGTAACACATAACATGCCATCCAAGCTCGCTAAGAATATAATATTTTTTGGTTGGATATTAGCTGGGGCCGTTACTTCATTACTCGCCAAAAAGTTAGGGCTTTGACGATTCAACAGCCTTGAGTGGCATGTCGGTTTGACCCCAGTGGTGATAAGTTTCTGATCTAATGAATCGGCAGCATATTTGGTGTGCGCCAATAGAAACTCCTTGCTTGATATGAAATCATGCCATTCCTTGCATACGCACTTGCATTTGATTATAAGAAGCGGTGGTAGCTCCGCAATTATCTTGAACATCAAAAGCATTAGGAGTTGCGGATTCATAGCTGATTGGATCTAGAATTGAATATAATATGAGAGAAAAAAATCATGAACTTATTAGTTAAATAGAGCTTAAATAGTCTCATAGATGCGATCAAGCAAGGGTAATTAACGAACAACGCCATGGAAAACAATAAAATGGATTGCTCGTCTTACAGAAAAAACAAAACTTGTTAGGCAGTAGAATTATTGTCTTTGACAAATATTCTGGTTGTTCAAAATTAACGGGAAAGACAGACGATTCGTCAATACCGATAGAAAACGACTTTTGATTATAGGATGTGGAGATGCGATGAAATGCATTAGACGAAAATTTTGAGTAGATACAAAAGAAAACCATAGATTGAAGTAGTTTGACGACCGTTGCCATTCATACATATTATTTGTAGTGATGAGTTTAATAAAATCTGTAGTGATCATGAGTTTAATAAAATTTGTAGTGATGATAATGAGTTTAATAAAATTTGTAGTAATGATAAAAATAATCATCATATTATCCTTTATAAATAATGGCCAAATAATAGTTCGTTTTAGTAAAGTGTAATGTTTATTTTATAAAATATAACTAATATAACTTATCATATACAAAATAATTTAACTTATAAAAATTTGTATTTAATTAAAATAATTATAAAATTAAATTCTGCAAAAATTCTAAAAAATTAGTGTTTAACAAAACAAAGCAAAAGTTTTGGGCTTGTTTTTTTTAGGTTAAACAAATTTATTATATGGTTGGGCCAATGGATGTTAATATGGGTAAACGGGTTATGGACCGGGTCATGGATCATTCAGACCAAACAAAGCGGGTAGGGTTTTTTTTTAAATACCGCTTATCGTTCATTCATTGTTCATATTCAGACAAACCCTAAATATTTCAGCCGTTTTCATCATCTGCTTCATCATCTTCACCTTCATCGATCTACTGCTTCATCATCTCGCTGCTTCTTCATCTGCTTCATCATCTTCACCTTCATCGATCTACTGCTTCATCATCTCGTTGCTTCATCATCTCGCTGCTTCATCATCTTCTTCCACCAAGAACATCGATCTACTGCTTCATCATCTTCTTCCACCAAGAACATCGATCTACTGCTTCATCACCTTCATCAGCCGTTGTCGGCATCTCAGGTAATCTTTATAAACCCTAGATCATAGCTATGTTGCTTTTAAACCCTAGGTTTTGTTATTTGACTGTATAATTTCATTATAGATCTTGTTCGTTTTGTTGCTTATGGAGGTTGTTCTCATTGTATGCTACTGACTTACAGAAAGAAGAGGTGGATCGCTTCTATAAAGCCTACAGGAAGTATGAAACGTACCTGCTATGCACAATCTAGCCAAATCAAGTGGGTATGAATCTTGTACTAAGGTTAATATTTGACTAATGATGCTTGTAGTGATTCAGTAATACTGATTTTTTTTCTTGTTATTTTGGTTTATATGTTTAATGTTGTGTAGAGAAGACTGTCTTGACCAATTTCTGGGTATGAAATCAAACAATCTTTACTTTATATATGTTTGTCATGTGCAAAAATATGTTCATATTGGTTAACCGGAAAGATAAGAATAAACAAGAAGATTTAGAATTATACACTCAGTGTTTTTTAGTATTTCGTTTGTTTAATTTATATTTGAAATAGTGGTTTTAATCTGTTTTTGTACATCTTATAACATTTTTAATATGAAAATTAGTAAGGCATATTTAGTATGATGCATAGGCAGATCATTTAAAAATTTTAAATAGGCAGATTATTTATAACTTGAAAATGTGCTTTTAACATTTTATTTAGCTTATTCTAGTTGAATTATGTATTCATTAACTTGCATCTGTTGATTTTTGAATTATTCAATAGGTTTGCTTCATTTTCAAGTTCATCACAATGCCTTCATTTCCAAGTTCATTGAGATTCAAGAAGGTAATGGTTATTTTTTAAACTAAAGCACTTTTCCTTAAAATGTCAGAATAGTGTTTTTTGTATTTGAAAAGCTTAAAATACCCCGTCAATCTGCTTTATCAATCTGAGTTTTAAAGATGAGTTTTTTTCAGTGTTTTCTTTGAAATTTATCAACAATTTAATGTTTTCATCATTTTGTGTAGGTAACATTTATAGCTAGGTTGTTTATCGAAGGCGCTTGCGGGTTTAAACAGTAAGGTGTTAGTAAGTCGTAGTGATGTGACCTGATTTGTTTTTTAAATAATGTACCATTTTATTAGTTTGTTATTTTTTTCAGTCTCTATTATTTTGTTGATTTCATGTGCCTTGACTGTGTAGATAAGTTTGTGTTACTTGAAATATCAGAGTAGTGTTACTTGAAAATGAGAATGATAATCAGTGATATGTGCCTTGACTGTGTAGATAAGTTTGTGTTGCAACTGTTATGTATACAACTATTCAGTTAAGTTGGATTATAAGTTTATAGATAATATGCTACTATAAACGATAATTATATAACTGCTTAGTTTTTATTTGTCTTAAAGCTATTGTAGGAAGTATTGTTTATAAAATATGTAGTATTCGTGTAGTAATATGATGGAATATTGAATTAAGTAGGATATTACAACAATAGTAGTTTTAATTGTCAAAGTGTTATGTTTTAAGGGAGTCTTACATTTGTGTGTAGTTGATGTACACATGTTGGCATTGCTAAAAACTACCATGATACAAAGCTTGATTTACAAATTTATTTTTTAATCTAAGTAGTTCAGATCTGTGTTTTAACATTAAAATTTGTGGTAATAATATACGTATGACTAAACATGGTTGCACAAGGTATTTTTTAAAAGATGTTATTAGTGAAACTTTGTTTTGATTTGTTACAGTTTCTTTATGTTTGTTTGATAAGGATCAATGAAATTGTATGGCATTGTTTTTGGTTAACTAATTGTATGTAAGTGGTTTTGTTTTAAACGAATTTTCCATTATATGATTAGTCTTTGAAACTTTTGTAGTTGTGTGCTTTTTAGTTGGAAGATTTTATCTGGTCATTAGCAAATGCAATTAACTGTTTTAGAATATATGATGCATATGCAGGATTTTTGAACACTTAAAATGTAATAACTGAGATATGACATTTTTAATCTGAAAAATTAGTAAGGCATAGTAAATATGATGCATATGCAGTTTTTTTGAACAATTAAAATGATCAGATTATTTAAAACTTGGTTTTTTAACAATTGTTTGTTAGTATGTTATTTGTAAAAGATATAGGTTTTGTAGTTTTATGTTTAAATCAGATTGTTTTGAATCATAACAACAATCATTTTCATAAGAGTTTATAAAATATCAACACCACACATGTAAAAGCAGATAAAAATAACCATATAAGCAAAATCATAAGCAAAATAATACAACATTATGCAATTTATCAAAATAAAGTGGCACCTGAAAAGCTTGTAACTTTTTTATCTTCTTTATAAAACTATTAGCATAGGCAGATTATTTAAAAATATAAAACAGGCAGATTTTATTTAACTTGGTTTTTTAACATCTGTTTGTTAGTATGTTGTTTTTAAAAGTTATATTTGTAACTTTCTTATGGATTTACATAATATATTCGACATGTAAGCATCAACATTGACGTAAAGCAGGTAAAGTTTTGAATTTTTTTTTCTGAAAATCTTATTGTTTTTATATTTTATAAGCTGCTAGATGCATATGATTACTTGCTAAGGTGCTGTTAGTTTTGTAGGGGTTAATGTTTTACAATATTCAAAATATAAGATTTATGTTTTGTAGTTTTCGATTAGTTTGAATGTCATTGTATTTCATTTTTCTTGATTCGTTTATTGACTTAGTTGATTATATTTTGATTTATGTTTTGTAGTTTTGATTTGCTATAAACACCTTTGTAGTCGTTGTTATAGTTGTATAAAACTATAACATATGCTTGAATATGTTGTTTTTAGCTAAGGTTGTTGATGTTTATTTTGTGATTATTTTTTTTGTCTGTATTTGATTTGAAACTGATGATGTGCAATTGGAGCAGATGCTGGATATGATAAAAATGTGTTAGATTCGGTTCCATCGGGCAGTAGTGGTGTTGTAGTTTCTGCCTCAGTTGGTGATGTAAGTTTTTCAATTTTTTTGAATGTTATTGTATTTCAGTTTTCTTGATTCGTTTATTGACTTAGTTGAGTATATTTTGGTTTGCAGGATATGGGATAAAGCTTATTTGGCTAAGCGAAACAGGCTGCTACCTATTAAGGTTTTATCTGTTGTTATCCATTTTTGTTTTAATTTTTTAGTTTTACAGTTAAACTATTGCATTTTTTTTAAAGAAAGTTGTTTTGTTGTGATAGTTTAAAGTTTAAAGTTTGTTTTGATTTCGTGCGGTTGTCCACAGCTAATAGGTAGGCAATTTGATTTATTTTGTGATAAATGTGTATAACACATGTTTGTAGGTAATTGGGAAATTAAATTAAGGTAATGTAGACTCTGTTCTTAATGCATAGGCGAGAGTCATTATGCATAGTGGTTTTTAGTATTTCGTTTGTTTAACTTATATTTGAAATAGTGGTTTTAATCTGTTTTTGTACATCTTATAACATTTTTAATATGAAAATTAGTAAGGCATAGTTAGTATGATGCATAGGCAGATTATTTTAAAATTTTAAACAGGCAGATTTTTCTTAACTTGTTTTTTTACATCTGTTTATCTATCTTATTGTTTTTAGATACATAAGCTGCTAGATGCATATGGATTACTTTGCTAAGGTGTTGTTAGCTTTATAAGGGTTAATGGTTTACAATATTCAAAATATCTGATTAATGTTTTGTAGTTTTATGTGGAAATCAGATTGTTTTGAATCATAACAGCATGCATACTAATAAAAATTAAGTTCATTTAGACTCTGTTCTTAATGCATAGGCGAGAGTCAACATGCATAGTGTTTTTTAGTATGTCGTTTGTTTAACTTATATTTGAAATAGTGGTTTTAATCTGATTTTGTACCGCTTATGACATTTTTAAACTGAAAATTAGTAATGCATAGTTATTAAGATACATATGCAGATTATTTGAAAATTTATAATAGGCAAATTTTTGAAATTTTGGTTGTTTTAACATCTGTTTGTTAGTATGTATTTTTTAAAAGTTATTTTTGTAACTTTCTTATGGATTTATATAATATTCAACATGTAAGCATCAATATTGACGTAATGTAGTTAAAAGTTTTGAATTTTTTATATATCTTATTGTTTTTAGATATATATAAGCTGCTAGATGCATATGGATTACTTTGCTAAGGTGTTGTTAGCTTTATAGGGGTTAATGTTGTACAATATTCAAAATATAAGATTTATGTTTTGTAGTTTTCATTGGAAATCAGATTGTTTTGAATATGATGTTTTTAGCTAAGGTTGTTGATGTTTATTTTGTGATTGTTTTTAACTGCATAAACTTGTATGTAAGATATGAGTATAATTTTTCATTTGAATATGATGTTTTTAGCTAAGGTTGTTGATGTTTATTTTGTGATTGTTTTTAACTGCATAAACTTGTATGTAAGATATGAGTATAATTTTTCATTTGATTTACATGTACCATAGGGAGGCTCCTTCTATGCAGCTGATGGGTTTAGCTATGTATTTTGCTATGATTGTTTTTAAGCAAAGATTTTTTTCTGTTCATGCATTCAGTTGGTTTGATTGGTTTAGCTATGTATTTTGCTTAAAATGGTTGCTGCAGTGTGTATAAGTTGTTTAAAAAACCATGTAGGTATAATGTTTTATGTTTGGTACATGTTGTATGCTTAATGGAGTGTTTGAATGTCTTCTTTTAAACCAATGGCATTAGAATGTCACTTGTTAAAGTTATATGATAAAATTGTGTTAGTTTATGCCTCAGTTGGTGATGTAAGTTTTTCGATTAGTTTGAATGTTATTGCATTTCAGTTTTATTGATTCGTTTATTGACTTAGTTGATTATATTTTGATTTGCAGGATATGTGATAAATCTGATTTGACTAAGCGAAACAGGATGTAGGAAAAGCATATAATGCGCTAAACAAGGAGTGTCTGCGATCGAACGCTTGTTTCAGTTATCAAGTTTTTGAACCCAAGGTAAATATTAAACCTCATGTGCTTAAATTAGTAGGGAAACTACATGAGCGCTTTTTTCACCTAAACTTGAGTTGCAAAATAGAAACAGACTTGATCTTGTTAAAGTTATATGATAAAATTGTACCACTTATAACATTTTTAATCTGCTATGGTAGTAAGGCATAGTAAGTATAATGCATATGCAGGATTTTTGAACACTTAAAATGGTCAGATTATTTAAAACTTGGTTTTTTAACAATTGTTTGTTAGTATGTTATTTGTAAAAGATATAGGTTTTGTAGCTTTATGTTTAAATCAGATTGTTTTGAATCATAACAACAATCATATTCATAAGAGTACATAAAATATCAAACACCACACATGTAAAAGCAAATAAAAATAACCATATAAGCAAAATCTTAAGCTAAATAATACAACATTATTCAATTTATCAAAATAAAGTGGCACCTGAAAAGCTTGTAACTTTGTTATCTTCTTTATAAAACTATAAGATATGGTTGAATATGTTGTATAAGGTTGATGATGTTCAAAACAATCTGATTACAAACAAACAAACAGATCCGATGCCACAAACACCTTTATAATCTACAACTCTAATCATTACTTCATATTCTGATTTACTAATAGATTGTATTGATAATGGCAGATGAGAATCATAGATTTTTGCTACAACAACATCAACCTAGGTATTGTTATGTGTTGTTCAGATCTGTTTATGTTTGCTCATAACTTTTAGTTGATGACCACTTTCAGATTTACATTGTGTTTGTTTGATTTATATTTTTCACTTGTCAGTTTGTAGATTATAACTGGCTTAGAGGATGAGACGGCCAAGAAACTGGGGTAAGTACTATTTTTCTCAAATGGGTTGATATCAGTCCAGGTTTTTTTAGTTAAATGTTAGTAGTTTGATTCAAAAAATGTATGCATGTATGTGTGTTACTACTTTGGTAAATGTTGTATGCTTAATTGAGTGTTTGAATGTCTTTCTTTAAACCAATGGCATTAGATTGTCACTTGTTAAAGTTATATTTAAAAATAACTTTTAATCTGTTTTTGTACCACTTATAACATTTTTAATCTGCTAAGGTAGTAAGGCATAGTGTTTTTTTACAGTTAAACTATTGCATTTTTTTAAAGAAAGTTGCTTTGTTGTGATAGTTTAAAGTTTAAAGTCTAAGGGTATGCATAGTGTTTTTTAGTATGAGACTTGTTTAACTTATATTTGAAATAGTGGTTTTAATCTGTTTTTGTACCGCTTATAACATTTTTAATCTGAAAATTAGTAAGGTATAGTTAGAATGATGCATAGGTAGATTATTTAAAAATATAAAATAGGAAGATTTTATTTAACTTGGTTTTTTAACATCTGTTTGTTAGAATGTTGTTTTTAAAAGTTATTTTTGTAACTTTCTTATGGATTTACATAATATATTCGACATGTAAGCATCAACATTGACGTAAAGCAGGTAAAGTTTTGAATTTTTTTTTTCTGAAAATCTTTCTTACATAATATTTTGATAACTTTCTTAGATTTTATAAGCTGCTAGATGCATATGGATTACGTGCTAAGGTGCTGTTAGCTTTGTAGGGGTTAATGTTTTACAATATTCAAAATATAATATTTATGTTTTGTAGTTTTCGATTAGTTTGAATGTCATTGTATTTCATTTTTCTTGATTCGTTTATTGACTTAGTTGCATTTTTTAAAGAAAGTTGCTTTGTTTTGATAGTTTAAAGTTTAAAGTTTAAGGGTATGCATAGTGTTTTTTAGTATGAGACTTGTTTAACTTATATTTGAAATAGTGGTTTTAATCTGTTTTTGTACCGCTTATAACATTTTTAATCTGAAAATTAGTAAGGCATTGTTATTATGATACATAGGCAGATTATTTAAAAATTTAAAATAGGCAGAATTTTGAAAACTTGGTTTTTTTAACATCTGCTTGTTAGTATGTTGTTTTAATAAGTTATTTTTGTAACTTTCTTATGGATTTATATAATATTCAATATGTAAGCATCAATATTGACGTAAAGTATTTAAAGTTTTAATTTTTTTTGTGAAAATCCTATTGTTTTTAGATATATAAGCTGCTAGATGCATATGGATTACTTTGCTAAGGTGTTGTTAGCTTTTATAAGGGTTAATGTTTTACAATATTCAAAATATAAGATTTATGTTTTGTAGTTTTAAGTGGAAATCAGATTGTTTTGAATCATAACAGCATGCATGCTAATAAAAATACATAAAACATCTAACACAACACATGTAAAAGCAAATAAAAATAATCATTAATGTATACATACCTTTTTGAAGAGCTGAAACACAAACTTGGATTAACAATCTGAACTGGACAATGAACAACTAAAATGTTAGATATTGAAATATAAAAGCATGCATTACACAATCAACAAAAGATTGTAACAGTGGCATTATGTTAAATTAACATTGTAACAACATAGTTTTATCTATTCTTAGTTAATATGTGTTTTAACAGTTTGTGAATGTTTGTTGATTTGTTGCTTATTGAGTTTTTGATTTTGTGATTGAGTTGCTTATTGACTTGTTATGCATTTGGTATAGATAAAGATATGCAAATATTAGTTAATATGTATTATGTGTTGTGCATGTTTTGTGTGGCCTTGATTCAACATACCGGCCGTGTTCAATCCAAAATATGGTGCTACTTCAGAGATTAAGTGTAAGAAAATATCCATTTACTACTGCTTTTAATCGCATTTATTAATCAGTTTTTCACCTTACAAAACATATTTATATGCAAAATAAGTAACTAAGTCTTGTATCAAAAAACTTCTAACTTTTTTGGGTTATAACAAGTTTTAAAGGTTTTTAACTCATCTTTATTAACATGTTTCAAAACAACAAAAAAGTAATCTTAGTTAATGACTGATTTATACTTTATATTGTATTAGAAGCTTATTTTTATTAAGTTGGGTGTTTGTTGTTTTGAATAAGTCTTAAGAATGATCTTTTATTGTCCTAATTTTTTCATATATTTGTGTAGACCTACATCAATGAGTAACCAAGTTATGTAATGTTGTAGGACCATCAACCAGTGAGGTTTTGATTGGAGATGGGAGTCAACTGCCCACTGGAGAGAATTTATATAAGATGGGAGACAGTATATTGTTATGGTGGATATTAAAAAGATCACTGTAAGTACTCTAAACACTTCGACCGGTAGCAAGTACCTTCATCAGTGAGTTTCCGAATGGATTCGGGAATCAACTGCCCACTGATGTTAAAACTTGGACTATAGGCGAGTTTCTTATATATTTTACTTAATTCTTAACTTTCATTTTGTTTGTTTTACATGAAGCTTGACTATTTGTCTTAAATACATTATATTTATCTAGAACATTAACCTTGTTTTTATCGTATTTTTGTAATTGAAATCAATCATACGAAGTGTCTAACTCCCTAGATGTGCTTGTCCAACCTTCAATAGAGAGGTTTTGGAATCTGGCCTCCATCTAGGCTTCGTTAACATTGTCTGTGATTGAAATAGATTATTGTAGGATTTTATGTTTTTATGCTGATTTTGAGTTTTAAAGCTTTTTAGATGTGATATATTAGAGTATTGCTACTTGAAAATGGGAATGATAATCAGTGTCCTCGCCTATAGATAAGTTTGGATGCAACTGCTATATATACAACTATTCAGTTTAATTGTATTATAAGTTTATTAAAAACATGCTACTATAAAGGATAATTATATAACTGCTTAGGTTTTATTTGATTTAAAGTTATTGTAGTAGGTATTATCTATACTATTTGTAGTATTTGTGTGCATATTTTTTCCGTAAGACATGTTATAAAATCTTCAAAACAACCGGATTCATAGCTATACTATATATAAAAACTAAGTAAAACATAATAACTTATTTTATCTGTTTTACAGATAGCAGATTGATAACAGATTAACAGGCCATAAATTATAAACCAACACATACAATAAAACATAAATAACAATAAATGTATACGTACCTGTATAAGAGCTGAAACTCAAAGTGGGTCGAACAATAACTAAACGATGAACAACTAACAGGTTATGAACTGAAATACAAGAAGAAAAAAACGGACCCCATTAACAAAAATTAATTACATACCTGTTTGAAAAGCTACGGAGATGGGATTTAAAAACTGCATATTTAGGAAACTTATACAGATTAGGAACATGTATATATATTTACTATGTAGCATAGATAAAGAAAATATGTAAAAGACGTTCAAACCTCTGACTTTGCTATGGTGAAATGTGAATTATGTTGTGTGTTTCAGTGTATATTTATACTACAAATCTGGTAGGTTATAAATTTTTTTATGAGATAATTACCAACTTTAATTTTTTATGTTTATATCTGAAAATATGGAACCAAATCCGAGATTTTTCAGGAGGTTGATGTCTATCTTTAAACCAAATAAATAATTTTATTTTGTAAAAACGTTTTTTAAACATGGGCTCAAAACTGAAAAGTAAAAATGTTATTTGAACCAAAATATAAAAAATTAATGTTTGTTAAATGATCTAATTAATTAGTATACTCTGATCAAAATATAAGATTTATGTTTTTTTAGTTTTTATTGGAAATCAGATTGTTTTGAATCATAACAGCATGCATACTAAAAAAAATACATAAAACATCTAACACAACACATGTAAAACAACAAAAAAGTAACCGATTAATGTATACATACCTTTTTGAAGAGCTGAAACACAAACTTGGATTAACAATCTGAACTGGACAATGAACAACTAAAATGTTAGCTATTGAAACATAACATAAGCATTACACAATCCACAAAAGATGAATGCATGCCTGTTTTAAAGCTGAAAATAAATCTGACAGTAATCTAGAACAATGAACAACAGCAAATAGGTTAGGATGAAATAGAAGAACAAAACTTTAGTAGGAAAAATTTATTAAAAAGAAGAACAAAACTTCACATACCTTCGGTTGTTGCTTTGTTGCAGGCAAATGTGAATTAGTATTCTAATATTTACTTATATAGATAAGTTAAGTTCTGTTTATCTCTAAAAACCTGGAGCAAAGATAGGTTTATTTTTTAATTAAATGTGGATGTTTATCTCTAAAATGGGGGTGCTAGTAGTTAGTTAATGTTTTAGATATTTCAAACAATTAAGTTGATTTAATTTTCGGATTAATTACTTTAATAATTTAAAAATGCATTCTAGTAATTTTTTTTATATTTTTAATTTATTAATTAATTTTTTTTTTCTCAGATGTGCATATATTGTAGTCTTTTCTTAATAGAAAACACATCATTGACATTGCCTAAAAGAAAATCATTGGTTAATGTTTTAGATATTTCAAACAATTAAGTTGATTTAATTTTCGGAATAATTAGTTTAATAATTTAAAAATGCATTCTAGTAAGTTTTTTAGAGATTTTTAATTTAATAATTAATTTCTTTTTCTTAGATGTGCGTATATTGTAGTCTTTTTTAATAGAAAATACTTCATTGACATTGCTTAAAAGAAAATCATTGGTTAATGTTTTAGATATTTCAAACAATTAAGTTGATTTAATTTTCGGAATAGTGACTTTTAATAATTTAAAAATGCATTTTAGGAAGTTTTTTTGTATCTTTTTAATTTAATAATTAATATTTTTTTCTCAGATGTGCATTTACTGCAGTCTTTTTTAAATAGAAAACATATCCTTAATAAAACAAAAGCAACCTCATTTATTCATTAATAGATATTGAAAAGCAATAAAAACGATTACATCTACTAATAAAAATTCAAGAAACAAAGACTTAGTCTAGAAAACAAATTAAAACACTGCTTAAAGATGTATAATCAAACTAAATGAGGCCTGGTTCGTTTTTGAATTGAAACTTTCGGGATCTTTAGTGGACTCTTCTTCATAGCAGAATTTGTATAATTCTTGAAAAGATTTTTTTCTTCTTCATCAGAACCGTCAAGCTCTATAACTTCATTCCAGTTCCATTCCTCATTAAGCCTTTTGACCCTTTTAATTCTGTTTTCATATATCTTATCTTGTTGTTCAAAAATCCGATCCTGTCATGTATTATGTTAACTTTTCAGTAAGTATCTATAGAAATATATATTTAATTTGTAATTATAGACTTACCTCTTCACTCCATTCTCGTTCAAGATCGGACTTGAATGGACTGAACATTAACCCATGATTGATAATCTCAACACCGCTGTCAGAATCAGAATCAGCCTGCATAAATAAGGTTGCATTAAATTATAATAAAACTATATAAAATAATATCATAACCTTAAACCAGACCACAATGAACTGATTAGCATCAATAGTATCTTTTTTTAAAATTAAGAATATATGTCATAGTGGTCATTGAATGAATTGAAATAGAAACCACTTTCTGCATAAATAAGACTTTTTTTAAGAACATTTTATTAACAGCAGCCTACATACAAAAAAAATAGCAAAGATTTGTTTATATTATTATAAATATGTAAAGCACACACCTTTTCAATGTTAATCTCAGCAACATCTTCTTTCACATATTCATTGTTAATTGCCTGCATTTACAGATTCGTTTCAAGATCATGAAGTGTTAGTTATTTACACAAAACGTATGATTTAAAATTTAGAATATTGAATACATAAACATTGAATATATAAACCTTTGAATCATCGAGTTTTGGTGAGTTCAAATCACATGATCCAATGTGTATTTCCGTTTTCATAGCATTCTACAAAATAAAAAGATCTCATTAAAAGCACTTATAAAGGCGAATAAGAAAACAGAAACACAGACCTTTTCTGCAAAATGATTATCCTGCTTTGCCTCTTTTAAGTCCCAATCAACCTTAAAGTACTCATCCTGCAAAAATAATCAGTTTTTTTTATACTTTTATGGTTTACATCTGCTGTTGCTGAAATATAAATGTGTTGTAAACATGACACCTTTGTAGCATTAACTTTTGAGGCTATAAATTCAAAAGAGCTGTTCAAATCGCTCTGCAGAGAAAACTCATATTATCGTACATGAAACAAAATTATCAATACTGAATGTAAAGTAAATAAAACCGGCTAACCTTGACTGAGTTGTCTTTTAAACTTTTAGAAATCTGCTCCATTGTTGAAGTTTGTTGGAAATGAATACATACAACCTAATCAACCCGTCTATATATAGTGGTTGTATGTATGGTTTGAAATTTGTAATTTGTTTAGTTTCCCGCTTGGCTGATCATATGAAGTTTAACCAGCCTTTTAAGTAGGAAAGTTGGTTTTTTGAAATTTAAAGGTTTAATATCTATTAGATATTGCAGTGTTATATGTTAAGATTACAAATAAGTAGGAGATTGTTGTTCAACATAGTATAGATTATTTAAAAAACACAGCAGATACATCATAAATTTTTATTTTTATTTTAATATGGACTGTATATTCAGGTGGAAATTATGACTGTATATTATGTTGGAATGTGATTTTAATCTTTATGTTACGTTTTTTTTACCAACTAAAGTTTGTTGCACTTAAATATGTTAAGATTACAAATAAGTAGGAGATTGTTGTTCAACATATAATTATCAGAAATTGTCTTAATACATTGAGTATTATCTATACTACATATATATAAAGGTTACGGTTTTGACCAAGTCATGCATTGATTGAATAGTATAGATTATTTAAAAAACACAGCACATACATCATAAATTTATGCATTCTATCTGCGTTAGCTGGATTGAGTTTAATGAAATAATTTTTTGTTGTAACATGTTTGGAACTTTGATGAAAATGTCTTGAACTTCTGCTCGGTTTCGGGGGCAACAAGTTGCGGTGAGATCGCTGCTCTATGGCCAAATCATGAACGTTCCCAGCAGATACACAAAACTCCATAGTGGCCAAAGTCGAGCAACGTCAAATTTGTAGCAGCAACAAGCGAGCATAACCTAAAATTTAATGGTAAGTATCAATATTTTCTTCAATTTTATACAAATATCAGATGTGTTTCATTTGATCCAGTTGTTAACTGATTGATTATTTTGCATATGTTTTGTAACTTAATGTCTGTTGTGAATTGTTAGAATTAGATAAAAAAGACCCAGTTTTTGTGGATGGCGTGGACATGTTAGCGAGCAGCAGTAGCAGGCTTAACCTAAAGGTATGTTATGTAACAACATCATCATGTTGAGCTACAAAAAATCATTAGCAGCAGCAGCAAGCATGTGAAATAAGTAGGAGATTGTTGTTCAACATAGTATAGATTATTTAAAAAACACAGCAGATACATCATAAATTTTTATTTTTATTTTAATATGGACTGTATATTCAGGTGGAAATTATGACTGTATATTATGTTGGAATGTGATTTTAATCTTTATGTTACGTTTTTTTTACCAACTCAAGTTTGTTGCACTTAAATATGTTAAGATTACAAATAAGTAGGAGATTGTTGTTCAACATATAATTATCAGAAATTGTCTTAATACATTGAGTATTATCTATACTACATATATATAAAGGTTACGGTTTTGACCAAGTCATGCATTGATTGAATAGTATAGATTATTTAAAAAACACAGCACATACATCATAAATTTATGCATTCTATCTGCGTTAGCTGGATTGAGTTTAATGAAATAATTTTTTGTTGTAACATGTTTGGAACTTTGATGAAAATGTCTTGAACTTCTGCTCGGTTTCGGGGGCAACAAGTTGCGGTGAGATCGCTGCTCTATGGCCAGATCATGAACGTTCCCAGCAGATGCACAAAACTCCATAGTGGCCAAAGTCGAGCAACGTCAAATTTGTAGCAGCAACAAGCGAGCATAACCTAAAACTTAATGGTAAGTATCAATATTTTTTTCAATTTTATACAAATATCAGATGTGTTTCATTTGATCCAGTTGTTAACTGATTGATTATTTTGCATATGTTTTGTAACTTAATGTCTGCTGTGAATTTTTAGAATTAGATAAAAAAGACCCAGTTTTTGTGGATGGCGTGGACATGTTAGCGAGCAGCAGTAGCAGGCTTAACCTAAAGGTATGTTATGTAACAACATCATCATGTTGAGCTACAAAAAATCATTAGCAGCAGCAGCAAGCATGTGTTTAATTTGATCCAGTTGTTAATTGATTGATTATTTGCATATGTTTTGTAAATTTCATTTGATCTAGTTGGTTTTTCGAGCATAATGTCTGCTGTGAATTTAATTGCATGCACTCATTGTCTGAATTGTTGGAATTAGATAAAAAGACCCAGTTTTTGTGGATGGCGTGGACATTTAGCAAGCAGCAGCAGGCTTAACCTAAAGGTATGTTATGTAACATCATCATGTTGAGCTACAAAAATCATTAGCAGCAGCAAGCATGTGTTTCATTTGATCCAGTTGTTAATTGACATTATGGACTGTATGTTAAACTGGACTGTATGTTCAACCAGACTATAACTTTTATGACATTATGGACTGTATATTATGTTGTATGTTAAACTGGACTGTATGTTGGATCATAACATTATAACTCATGTTGGCTCAAGATTGTTGCACTTAAATATGTCTTTTTTTTTAAAAAACACCACACTTAAATAGGTTTAAAAATGTGGTTGTTCTTCATGCATATCGGCTCTATCAAAATCATGCTGTATAATCTATTGGTTCTATTAGTTGCTAAAATAAAAGACATAAAAAGAAACAATCCAAAGATAAAAAAAATTCGTTTTCCTAATTTAGTGGGCAGATTTTGTAATATTTTATGTCTGATTTCGAAAATTAAGGGGTTGTAGTGTAACTATGTTAATTGTTCATATTAAACATGTGTTAAAAAGTCTAAACTACCCTTAAAATCACTTGTACACTGTGCATTAAAAGGTTGTACCTGGTCAACAAATTGGGTATCTTAAAATACCCCTCCAATCTGCTTTAATAATAGTATAGATATATATGAATGAACATTACGTTAATTCCCGTCTTTAATACTTATCGATCAAGTGATTTTCAAACGACTACCAATAAATTCCTAAGTGTAATTATTATTTATATTGTGTGAATCTCAAAAATATATAAATCATATTTTTATAAAGAGGTTTTTGTAAAGATATAAACTATTAAAGATTCAAATAACCGTTCCAATGTCAAAAACGGGTTAACAATAATAAACCGTCACTTATATAAACATTACGTCTCAACTCAGTTAAAATAGTTAGTTAGTATAACTTATAAACTAATTTTGGGCCAAAAGTGCAAGTTTTGAAACTTGTATGAAAAGTTATTTACTTAAAATAAACCAAAACCACAAGGGCCAGCTGTGTAACATTTAATAACCCAGC
Source organism: Tagetes erecta (assembly GCA_030867185.1). Classification (NCBI taxonomy): domain Eukaryota; kingdom Viridiplantae; phylum Streptophyta; class Magnoliopsida; order Asterales; family Asteraceae; genus Tagetes; species Tagetes erecta. Next base: position 58,223,525 of record CM061488.1, read on the forward strand.
CCCTTAACCCCCCCCCCCCGTGTTTTCGGCAGGTTCACCGGAGAACCTGTTTCCGGCCATTTACTACCTCCGGTGACTTCGATTTATGTATTTTAAAACAATTAAACACGCAGTTACAGCACAAATTGAGCATGATTGATTGTTTGTCGAATGGGTATCGGCAATTTCTTAAATCTGGCGCATAAACGTCAATTAAACCTTTCCCTGATACTACATTGCATTCGACTAACATCTTTCTAACACCAAAATATCATTTTTCGTCCTCTGCAATTACCAATTCGAACGACCAAAATGTTTTCCGGTGACTTGAACGATGTTCTGCCTTCGAAGCATCATCAAAGGTAGTGTCAATACCCGTCTGAACCCCCTTGATCATATACAACTCACTAACTTGTCAATTCCATCTTATTTCATTCCAGATTCGCGTAAATCCACCAACAACAGTCGTGTTCTGTCTTGTATCCAATCTGTATCAAATCGATCGTTATCAAGTAAGTTTCTTATATCAAAATGACCACGATACAATGTATATTAAAAGCCCTCTATTCGATTTGGTGTTGTTTGTCTGTGTGAATCGAATTGAATGGTTCTTTGAAACTAGGGCTTGATGTGAAATGAGTGTTCTTGGTAAACAAATGATAAAGTAGTTAAAAAAACGGGTTTGATAACACAACCATGAATCTGGTCTGGTGGTTGTGTTTGTTTCAGTCTCCAGAAGAGGTCGTGGGTTCGAAACCCACAATCCATTTTAGTTAATTTTATTACTTTTAAACATTTTAAAACATTTATTTATATTCCTAAATAACCTAAATAATATAATTAAGTGAAATACATTTTTAAAACATAAAACATTACGACTTCAAGTACATAAATATATATGATAATGCTTTAAATCTATAAGTATTATTACAAACTTTAGTAAAAGTAAATCTGTACAAAATATTTACAAATACCAAAAAAAATACGATTACGTTTCGTACCAAAAACCCCAAATTCGCAATCCAAAACCCTAATTCCCAATTTTAATCTAAACCCTAAATCTCAAATCCGAAACCCTAGATCTCGGATTCATGATTTTTGTTACTATTGTTTCGTTTCTAAGTTAGGGTTTTTCCCAATTAATTAGGTGGTACCAATATTTGGGAAACTCTCGGTTCGTTGTAGCTGCGTTACTTTTTCGATTACTTTTGCTTTACGAGGTGAGTAAACTCACACCCCTTTTTCTATTTACGTTTTTGGGGCTGAAATATGTGTTTCGATATAATACTATGGTTTCTTTTATTTTGTTTCTATTTTTCAAAATGAGATCATTAGATGTGTTAATCTTGTTTGGCGCATGATGCGAAATTATGTGTTAGACAATAGTATTTATATTATCTTGTAATTTCCACCGGTATGATATTAGCGCTAATGGCTTGACAAGCCCACCTACACTAATGGCCTGATAGGTGATTTGACCCGGCGATTATTTGGTTGATTCGTTTGTTACTTGGTACTATATGTGATGCTTATTACTATGTTGCGATGTCCCTTTAGATGCTTAGACAATTATTGATAACCTGTAAATCGAGACGGTTAAACGATAGTTATCAGTATTTGTAACATGAGTGGTTCTCATGACTTGTTGCTAAAGTTGCTGTTAGGGCTATTTCCTTGTTAAGATTTACTTTGTATTTTGTTTATATGTTTGTAAATAGTTTAGGGTCTATTTTGTTATATTCCTTAAACTTGTAATTGTTTGCTTTAAAGCATGTAGTGAGAGAGTGTGAGGTGAGAGGCTAGATCACAATATTCACGTAAGAGAGAGAACTTGTGTGTGTGATTTATTTTCTCCTGCACCTTGTATCACAATACTGCTTTGATCATCAATATACAAAGAGAATTATTAGTATGAATTGTGTTAATGATTAAACTGTGTTTGTGTTGTTGTTATTCTGATCATTGAGCGATATTCACGATCCAATTGAACCTATCAATTGGTATCAGAGCCATTGGTACTGTGTTCTTCGCTGTTCTTAAGCGAAACACATCAATATTGCTCAAAAATCATGATCTGAATGAATTGTTCGTGTTTTTAGTTGTGATTCATCATCATAATCACTTCTATACACAATGATTGTGCAGATTTCATCAGATCATCATCAGATCTGAGAAATTAAGAAACTACTGTTCGATCGAATTTTTCATAAATTCATCAAAAATTGGACATGTTTCAGATTGATTGATATAAGGGATTGATAATCGGACCATTTCACAGCTTGTGTGTGAATTTTGAACGAATTGGACAAGTTTTTGACAAAACCCAGAAAATTCTCATGGAGAAGATGATGAACAGTATGATTTTGGTTGAAGATTAACTTGCCGGGTGATTATTTTGACTTAGACAATTTCCTTGGACTTAGATTGAAGAACAAATTAGGTCCTGTATTGCCGTATAAAGGATTTTGTGCTTGTCGGGTGAAGAATTTGACTTGAAAAAGTGGTACTGTTCAGCCGGATCAAACACTGTAGTGCCGGGTGATACACTGTTACGCCGGGTGATTAAGAGATTTCAGCCGGGTAATCATCAACTGTGTAGCCGGGTGATTAACAACTGCCGTGTGATCGAGTACTGTTCAGCCGGACAAAGCTTTTGCCGTGTCAAGATTCTGTCGGGTCAAGATCTATTGCCGTGTGAAGTTTTTCTTATTGCCGGGTAACTGTTCATCCGGGTGAAGAACAAAAGTATTTCAACTGTTGAGCCGGGTAACTGTTTGGCCGTGTAAAGACTTTTTCCTGCCGGGTGAAGAACAAAGACACTGTTTAGCCGGTTGAAGAAGGATTTTCACTGTTTTGCCGTGTGACTCATTTTAGTTGTTTTTAATACTTGTTTCTTATCTTGTCTTTAATTACTTGTCTTTATTTTAGTAATCATTTCTTTTCAAAAATTAACAAAAACCAAAAATATTTTTTTTTAAAAAAAATTGTTAAAAAATGGCTCCTAATGATGATTCTGATAACCGTGTTCCTAGACTTTTGAATCGTGCAGATTTCAAGAACTGGACCATCAGGTTGAGACATCACTTGTGTTCTATTGACAATGACTTATGGAAGTCAATTGAAAAGGGTCCTCACATTCCAACTCAGACAGCGCCAGATAGTGCAAGTACCTATACTAAAGATTCTACTACACCTTATCCAGAGGATAATTTGTCAGCAGAAGATCTAAGAAAGGTAAAGAATGATAGCAAGGCTTATTCTTTAATGTGTAAGGGGTTGCCACTTCAAGTTCTGTCTAGATTGGATGCATATCAGACTGGTTATACATGTTTCAAAGCTTTGAAGTCGATATGTGAAGGAGGAGAACAATGGAGAAGTTTGAAGAAATCTAAGTTGAAAAGGCAATTGGAGTTGTTCGAGCATATTAATGGAGAAACAGTGCACCAGATGATCAACAGGTTTGTTCACTTAACTACTGAGATGTCAAACCTCGGAGTGAAGACTGAACTTCAAGACTTGAATGATCGTTTATTATGTGCATTACCATCATCATGGAAGCAGACTGTTACTTTGTTGAAACATACTGAGAAGCTTCCAATGGAATTAGATTTGCTTATTGGAAAGATTGAAGAAGTTGAGATTGATGAAGGATCAAGAAACACTGATAGATTAAGCTCACAAACTCAGTATAAGTATGTGGTAAATCCTACCAATACTGTGGAGAATGCTTTTCTTGTACAAGATGCAACGAAATTTGAAGATGAGGGTGACTTATTTGTTGGTGCAAGTTTCTTTACTGATTCAGCATATTTTCCAAATTCACCAACTTATTCTCAACCTCAATCTCCACCAAGAGCTCAAGTTCAAAATCAGAATCAGAAGAATCAGTCAGATAGTCAAAGTTCAAATGTTCAAGCTAAGGTGAAAGACGTTATGAATATCCTGTTGCAAGATGACGAAACTAAAACTGCCTTTACTGCTTTTATGGCAAGTTTTCAAGCGTACCAAGGAAGTCATTTAAGTCAAATGGACGTAGTCCTTCAAGACTTATTTGAAATGGATCCAGTTGACGTTGAGGAAATGGATCTTAATTGGCAAATGGTTATGGTTGCATATCGAACACAAAAGCATGCATATGTTAACCGAAGTTACAAACCTCATGCTAACAAGACAGTTGGATTTGACAAATCAAAGGCCAGATGTTTTAATTGTAACCAGTATGGTCATTTCTCAAGAGAATGCAAAGCTCCAAAGAATTTCAATGACCAAGCTAGTTCAAGTAATCAAGGTCAAGGTCAAAGCTCACAACAGTCTTCGAGTTATCAAGGCAGAAATCAACGTTTCTTTCAGAAACCATACCAAAGTCTTCCCATGCCTGAATTGAAAGACGAAGGAAAGAAGCCAGAAGACCAAACAAAGGCACTGGTAGTCAGCGTAAAAGATGGTTATGATTGGAGCGCATATGCAGAACAATTTACGTCTGATCTTACATCAAGTCTGGCTCTGGTATGTGAAATTGAAGAAGACTGGTCTGAAGAAGGGGATGGAAAGATGGTTGATAATGTGAGTGAAGATTCTGAAGATTATGACTGGAGTGCAAAGTCTGATCCTACTGAAGAAACTGAAGCTGAAGTTGCGTTAATGGCTACATCCAGTGAGTCTTCATCTTCTACTGAACAACCAAAGGTTAGTAATGACTTACCCCCTAACTATGTTCCATTGCCCCTAGATGTGAAAGAAAGGTTATGTTCTGACCAATGCATTCAACAAGTAGAACATTATCGAACTCATTCATTTAAAATCGGTGACAAATTAAGCAAACATGAAAAGATTCATGAACAACTTAAAATTGATCACAAAATTTCTGATGAGAAGATTTTGTCACTAACCGAATCATGGAACAAAACTTTGAAAGAATTGGAACTTGTTACCAAACAACTTGAAGAAATGACAAAGAACTTTGAACAAGAAAAAGTTGCACATGCAGTCACTCAAGTTGAATTAAAGAAAGTTAAAAGTTGTAAAACAATGGTCGAACAACTTGTTAATGAAAGAGGTAACAAAAATAAAACCGGGTTGGGTTTTACTCATGAACCAATGCCAAATTCAATCACTCAAACCTTACCGGAAAACTTTAATGAATTTGATCATTCACCTGAAAATGAACGTAAATTCAAAGAAATTCAAAGAAGTAAATCCGAGTCCGAAGGATCAGAGGTGTTGATTGAAAGCTTGAAAGATGAAGATGACGTGACAACTGAAGCAGATGATGAAGCAAGCAACAAATCCGAGAACAAACCGGAGCCTGTTCTTATTCAACTCGTTGAATATCCAAAGCTTAATCCCGAACCAGAACAAACGGTGAAGGAAGAAGGTGAATTTTCAGGATACAATGATCCTGAATACATCAGATGGAAGAAAGAACAAAAGGCGCAAGTTGCAAATCAGTTGATCAAGAAGCAAGAAGTGAAGAAGTCTGAAGTTTCAACTGCAAAGAAGCAGAAATCGAAAGTAATGTCAAATCAATCTGAAACAAAAGAAGTGAAAGGCAAAAGTGTTTTAAAATCAAATGAAAACATAAAAGTTCAAAGTGTTAAAACTGACAAAGTTAAACCTGTCAAGAAAGTGTCAAAAGGTAAGACAATCAAATTTGTGTCTGCAGGTACTTTCGACATGAACGGTTCTTATGGTAACCAAATCAATGCTCAAATCAAATCTAACTCTGGTCTGAAAACAGGTTCAGGTCCTAATTCTTCCGCTGTCAATGATAAGAGAATTGAAAACAAAAAGGTAACCAAACAGAACAGTTTAAAATCGAACCAAAGTCCCATGCAAGCAAAATCACAAACAATGTCTCCACAAAAGAATCAAGTTAATCTAAAACCGAACAAAACTGATAATGAATCTCGAATGAGTTCAACATCAAAAGTTAACAATCGGCTCTTTAGGATTAGCAAGAGACACTGTGAGATATGTGATCGTTATAACCATACAACTGTTGAATGTTTCTTTAACAGGTACTGCAGTTTCTGTGACAAAAGAAATCATTCTTCAGAAGAATGTTTTTATAACAAATTTTGTGATATTTGTGAAAGAAGAAACCATGACACAAAGGATTGTTTCTTTCGATCAAACTCAACAAGAGAAATGACTCCTTTTTCAACTTTTCAAAGAAATCAATCATTTGGTTTTCAAAATATGAATCAAAGTCATTCTCCGGTTTTGAGAAATTTCAATCGAAACAATTATGTTTCTAACTTTTCAAGAAATGTGCAGGTTAATAATTTTAAACCAAGAGCTTTAATGGTAAGAAATCAAAAGTTTGAAAATAACCTTGATCCTAAGCTAGAGGAAAGGTTCAGTGCTTTGAGAAGAAAGCAGTCAATGAACGCCAATGGGCGAAACAACAGTTTTCAGCATCAAAATCTCATGAATGAAACAAATTTTCAAAATATCCAATATCAACAAGTTACTATTACAGATAGATTCGGAAAACCCAAGACCGTGTGGGCCTGGGTTGACCAAACTAACTAAGTGATTGTTGAATTACAGGTACGCCCAAGAAGACCTATCAACTCATGGTTCGTTGATAGTGGGTGTAGCCGGCATATGACAGGCAACCATGCCTTGCTTCAGGATTTCAAGCTGAAAAATGGTACACACGTGGCTTTTGGAGGTGATGCTGGTGGTAAAATCACAGGAGAAGGAACTGTTTCCAATGGAGTCATTAGTTTTGATAAAGTCAACTACTGTGCACAGTTGAACTTTAACTTACTAAGTGTCTCGCAAATCTGTGATAAATCTTATTCAACGCTTTTTGATGATTCTTTCTGTTATATTCTTAAACCAGGTTTCAAGATTGACAATGAGTGGGTAGTGGTTAAAGCTCCAAGAGATCGTGATGTATACAAATTGGATATGTCGCAGATTGATGCTGAAACCGAAACAACCTGTCTCATTGCACATGCTTCAAATGATGAGAGTCAGCTTTGGCATAGACGGCTGGGCCATTCAAATTTCAGAAACATGAACCGTTTGGTGTCTGGAAATCACGCTGTGGGAATCCCATCGAAGAAATTCTCCACAACTGATCTCTGTCCAGCGTGTTTGAAGGGAAAACAGCATCGCATGTCTTTTAAGTCCAAGCAAGAAAACTCCATTTCAAAACCCTTGCAGATGCTACATATGGATCTTTTCGGACCAACAAATGTGCAAAGCATCGGAAAGAAGTCTTACTGTTTTGTCATTATTGACGATTACACTAGATTTTCTTGGGTTTATTTTTTGCATGCAAAATCTGAAACAGCTGAATTATTAAAAGAATTTATCATCAAAGTTGAAAATCAATTGGAATGCAAAGTTAAAGTTTTAAGAAGTGATAATGGAACTGAATTCAAGAACGCTAATGTTGATTTATTTTGTGCAGAAAAGGGGATTGCTAGACAATTTAGTGCTCCAAGAACGCCTCAACAAAACGGGGTTGCGGAACGGAAAAACCGGACACTAATTGAAGCAGCAAGATCCATGCTCGCAGATGCCAAAATCCCTATCACTTTTTGGAATGAAGCAATTGCTACTGCGTGTTTTGTACAAAATAGAACATTATTGGTTCAAGATAAACAGAAAACTTCTTATGAGTTGTTATTTGAAAGAAAACCAAATATTTCTTACTTGAAAGCATTTGGTTGTCCTGTTTCGATTTTAAATTTGAATGATCATCTCGGGAAGTTTGAGTCAAAATCTGACGATGGATTTTTCTTAGGTTATTCGTCTGTTTCTAAAGCTTATCGAGTTTTTAATAGCAAAACAAATACTTTTATTGAAACTATTAACGTCAAGTTTTTAGAAAATTCGTTTCCTTTATTGGCACATGGTCCCGAATGGTTATTTGATTTAGATTCGTTATCGAAATCTTTCAATTCTAACTTATTTGATTTTTCAGGAAAAACAAACAAGGAATCAGGCGACTTGGGATGCTTTAGTGACGATTCTGATAATGACGAGGATGGAAATTTCAACTCAGAATATCCATTCATGTCTTTTCACAATCCTGATCATGTCAAATCCAGTCAAGATCCGGGTCCTTCTGGTTCTCATGAAGATCAAGAGTCAAACAATCTTGAAGAAGATGTGAATCCGCAAGTTTCTCCTAATGATGGTGGATCTGTTCAGAATCAACCATCATCCGATCCGAATGTTGAAGTTGTTCCAGAATCTTTTGATTACTTCATCAATGCACCGGATCAAGTCCCTAATTTCACTCCACATACTTCGTCCATTCTACAAGATCTACCAAATCTGAATACTTCTAATCTGGAGAGTCAAGTGCAAGGAGGTGACATACCAATTCATCGAATTCACAAGAAACATCCTGTCTCTCAGATTATTGGGCCGTTGAATCAGAGAACTACAAGAAGTCAGACTGAGCAAGCGAATGTCTGCCTGTATTCGTGTTTTCTATCTCAAGTGGCGCCAAAGAACATTTCAGAGGCATTGAAAGATAACAGTTGGATTGAAGCTATGCAAGAGGAACTACTTCAGTTTCGCAAACAGGAAGTATGGAAGTTAGTGGATTTACCTGAAGGAGAGAATGCTATAGGTACAAGGTGGTTGTACAAAAACAAGCCAGACGAACGTGGCATTGTTGTGAGAAACAAAGCGAGACTCATTGCACAGGGATACACTCAGGAAGAAGGCATTGATTATGAAGAGGTGTTTGCTCCGGTCGCAAGACTTGAAGCCATACGCGTTTTTCTTGCATATGCTTCCTTCATGAAGTTTAAAGTATTCCAAATGGACGTTAAAGGTGCTTTCTTGTATGGACCAATTACAGATGACGTTTATGTCAGACAACCTCCGGGTTTTGAAGATCCTGACTATCCTCATCGTGTATACAAGTTGAGTAAAGCTCTATATGGTCTACACCAAGCTCCAAGAATCTGGTATGAGACATTATCCAAGCATTTACTAGAACATGGATTTACAAGAGGTCAGATTGATCCAACTTTGTTTATGAAGAGGGAGAATGATGATTTATTGTGCGTTCAAGTTTATGTGGACGATATTATCTTCGGTTCAACCAGTGCGTCTATGTGCAAAGAGTTTAAGAAATCATGAAGTTTAGATTCCAGATGAGTTCAATGGGGGAGATTAACTTCTTTCTTGGATTACAAGTGAAACAATCAGCTGACGGAATTTTCATCAATCAATCAAAATTTGTTGAGAAGTTGTTGAAGAAATTCAAGATGCAAGATTGTCAAACAATTCGAACTCCATCTGATGTGAATTGCAAGATTCAACCGGATCCAAAGGGCAAAGCAGTTGATCAAACACTATACAGATCAATGATCGGTTCTCTGATGTATCTTACTGCATCAAGACCTGACATCATGTACGCTGTTTGTGTATGCGCCAGATATCAGTCTGATCCGAAAGAGTCGCATCTTGTTGCTGTGAAGCGTATATTCAGATATCTTAAAGGGAAACCAAATCTTAGGTTAGGGTATCCTTACGAAGGAAATTTTGAATTATATAGCTATTCTGACAGTGATTTTGGTGGTTGTGCTCTTGACAGGAAATCGACTACTGGTGGCTGTCAATTTCTGGGTCCTAGGCTTGTCTCTTGGCAATGCAAGAAGCAGACCAATGTTTCTGTATCCACAGCCGAAGCAGAGTATATTGCTGCATCTGCAGGATGTTCTCAGGTTTTATGGTTACAAAATCAGTTGCTTGACTACGGGTTTAACTTTCTAAAAACACCTATTTTCATAGACAATACTGCTGCTATGTTTATTACTGCTAATCCTGTTCAACACTCAAAAACCAAACATATCAAAATTCGATATCACTTTTTAAGAGACAACTCTGAAAAGGGTTTAATAATTTTGATTAAGGTTCATACCGACAAACAACTGGCAGATCTTTTTACAATCCATAGGATTAATCAATCATGATTGATTCTATTTTTCAAAAACAAAAATCAGAAAAATATAAAAGCCAAAAATATAATAAGTTGATGTCATATATTGATTCCGTTGTCTTTTATTTTATGTCTTGCATTGTGTGTGTGCATGAAAAAGAAAATAGAAAAGCAAAAACAAAATATAAAAGCAAAAAGAAAAGAAAATATCATGTCATAAAAATCTATATTGCAAAAAGTGAGAGATGATAGTTACACTAGACATTATCTGTTACATCATTTTTTTAATAAAGACTGATGAATGTTAATTGATGTGCTAGACAGCTCAGGCAATTAGACTGAAAAAGTAAGTTGATTGTTGACAAACATAAACTTAATGATCTTTGTGTTAAGTTCCATTGTTATACATGTCTAGATATATATCTTTTGATGTATTGCTTGTGATGATAGTTGTGCATGATCGGGTAACGATGTAGTCTACTCAGTGTGATGAACCGCATCGTGAGCTTCTTTGTTGTGGTATCCACAGACCTGAAGTCTCACACGAAGTCTCTTTTGAGCTTCAAGATGCAGCAAAAGATTCCAAAATGGAACAAAAAGAGTCCCAAATGTGGACCAACACCAAACAAAAATTCCAAAAAGGAATTCAGAAGATTCCCAAGGGGAACAATAGGAAAGAAAAATTCCCAAAGATGGAATTAAAAAGAAGTCCCAAAGTGGACCAAATCCGAATAGAACCCAGATTCCACACTGTGTATGACTGTAAGTGACCAGGTTTTGTACAATATGCATTCAGGTAGTGATTGATAAGGAAATATGTTGACATATGTATACATGTGGGTCACATAAGTCATTTTAATCGAACCTTAAATATCATCATGATACTGAAAAAGTAAGTGTGTCAACTCGAGCTAATTGGTATGTTTTTATATCATCACTCAATCAAGCATAAGTCAAATGTCTATTCAAAACTTGCAAAACATGTTCAGATAATGTGTGGTATGATCTCACTGCGATATTTTGATTCATTGCATTGCATATGTCTTTATTTTAATGTGTGTGCTTTGTGTGTGCAGGCATTTGGAATCATTATTGACACATCGACATCCTTGTTAAACTTAAAAATTCCTAGAAATTTCAAGTTTAGGGGGAGAATAAATGGAAGAAGAAAAATATTTACAAAAAATCCAAAAATATTGTGAATAAGTGTGTATTGAATGAACAAGATTATGTGGTATGAAAAGCAAAAGTATTGGATGTGTGAAAAACAAACCCAAGGTCTTGTAATTTGTTTTTAAGAAATTGCTTCGAGATATAGAAAAATTGGTTATGCAAAAACATTTTTGAAAAAGAAAAAGAAAAATGAATTTAATTGGAATAAATGTTATTGTCTTGTTTAATGTTGTTTGATAATTAATATGACAAACATTCTTTTTAAGGATATCTTGTCTAATTAATATGTCGGAGAATGTTTGCAGGTGCAATAAATGACGTTGAAAAAGTCAACAGACGAGAAAAGTGAAGAAAAATCGCAAAGTATTATTGCCGGGCAAAGATATCAAATGCAACTATTCTGCCGGGTAAAGAACTGTTCAGCCGGGTAATGTTGTGTGTTGATACAGCCGGGTGATTGAGAAAAGGAAGATGTTATGACCACTGTACAGCCGGGCAATGATCATGTCAAATACAGCCGGGTGAAGGTCATAGATATCAAGCCGGGTGACAAGTGTTCACTATACAGCCGGGTAAAAGTCTTTTATCTTGCCGTGTAAATGAGTCACTATGTTGCCGTGTGAAGAAGAACATGCATGCCGGGTGATACAATTGTGTTGCCGTGTAATGAAGAAAGCATGCCGTGTGAAGAAGGAAAGCAACTATGTTGCCGGGTGATGAAGAAAGCAAGCCGTGTGAAGAAGGAAAGCAACTGTGTTGCCGGGTAATGAAGAAAGGTTGCCGGGTGATGTTTGAAGACTACTATTCTGCCGGGTGATTAATAAAACCCATCAGGTGTAGTTGTTCCTAACCTTTACCCGTCACTACAGTGACTTACCCGTCTCTACAGTGTTTGACCCGTCAAGTGTTTTCAACATGTTTGCGACTTGTCTTATGTACTTGACCCGTCACTACAGTACATGACCCGTCACTACAGTACTTGACCCATCAAAGCTTATTGGGCCTTTATGTTTACCCGTCTCTTTTGTTGACCCGGCACTTAAAATTTGACCTAAATTTTTTACGATACAAAAACCCGTCTCTTCACAAACACTTATCATTTTTCACATTCACTTTCACACAAATCCTCTGAACTTAAATCGCCTTTGTTATCATATTCAATCGTTTGCTCTATAACAAGGTTGATCGATTGAATAAGGTAGTGATTAAGTGTTTTTGAACTTGATAGACCTGCAAATCAACTGTTAAAAAGAAAAACGATGATGAACAGTGTTTTGAGCATTGAATCGACACTTTGATTTTGTGTGTTAAAACCTAAATCGAATGTTGTTCTATGTACAAAATCTGTCGATCATCAACATTCAATCACTCATTTGCATCAAAACACCTTAAAATTAACTGAATCACTCAAAATGCTCACAACTGATAAAATCGCCATTGATGAACCTTGAAAGTTCTTAAATGTTTCACTTCAAAATGATGAAATATGTGTTAAAAGTGACAAATGCATGATAAAACTGAACTAAAACATGTTAAACATCTTCATCATACAAATGTCAAAATTTTGTCTTAAGTGATTAACTGTTAAAATGAAAAATGTTGTATAAATCATTAAAATTCAAAGTTGAGTTAATCAAAGTGATGAAAATCAATTTGTTAGATCAATTTAGGGTTAAAATGATTAAGTGAATGTTTTTCTTTCTAATTTTTGTTCAAACACTTATGAAAATTTTGATATATGTTTATGAAGAAACTAACACATTTGTCTTGTTTATGTTTTATGTTTGTTTTGACAGATGGAGAATCTCAAGTTTGAGCCTAAACACAATTTGGTAGCATGTTTGGATGAATCAATTCCTGAAACAGATGGTTACAGGGATATGATCAAGTTTATCAAAAGGACCAAATATGTGTATGCTATATGTGCCAAACCGGTCATATATGCAAGGCTGATTAAGAGCTTTTGGAGGACAGCAGAGGTTGTTAGGGATGAGAATGGTGTTACTGTTGTAAGAGGGAATATTTCTAGAGATATGGTGTTAACAGTATCTGAAGATGCTATTAGAAATGCCCTGAGGATAGATGAAGATGAGGTTGGGATGAATGATGAGCTGACCATGGATGAATGTAAATCGTGTTTTGTTAATATGGGTCATCCACCTATATTTCCAAAATCACAGTTTTATAGGGCGAAGTTGGGAAAGAAGTATAAGTTGCTGTGTTATGTTGTACAGCAGTGCATGTCCAGGAGGAGTGCAGGTTTCTACAATTTCCCATCAGACATTGCATCACCAATTGTGGCCATAGCAGAGAATAAGCCATTTAATATGTCGAAATGGATCATGAATGGCTTTGTTTTTAACCTGGTAAAGGGAAAGAGGTTTAAGTTTCTTATGTACCCAAGATTCTTACAACTGATGATCAACATTGCCTATCCTATCATCAGAACCGAAGGTTATGCTGGAGGTATTTTATACACTGAGGACATGAATGATCTATCTTACAAAAAGATGAGCATCGGGAATGTGCCTAATATAGATTTGTTTGACTATATGAGAGATATAGCCAACAATGAAGAAGATGTTGAAGGTGTGTATCATCATATTTCAAATGGAGAGATTGTAAACCCAGTAGATCTTGTTGATAGAGAGGTTGATGAAGATAATGATGGTAATGATGATGATGAAAGTGATGATGAAGATAGTGATAGTGATGATGAACATGATGATGGTGGAAATGATGGTGCTGAATCTGAATCTAATTCAGAGGAGGCAGAGATTGTTCAAACTGTTGAACCTTTGGATATAGAGAATATTGAAGTTATTGAGCCTATGGTAATAGAAGAACCTGTTGAGGTTGCTTCTGGTATTGAAGAAGTTGTTGCTGAAATTCCAAAGGATGTTAGTGTTCAATATGTCAGAAGAAAAAGATCGAAACAAGTTAAAGAGTCTGGGATTGTAGAGCCTGAAGAGATAGATGTCATTTAGATTGCTCAGGAGGCAATGGCCGAAGCTGAGACTATGGCACAGATAGTTGAGGAAGCTGATGCTGGCGTTGCTGATCCTACTACTGTTGATATTCCCACCACATCATCCCAATTTGCTGAAAATATTGAACAAGGTTTGGAGTCTTCACCAAACGTTGTGTCAAAGGTTGATGAGAATGAGAAGGAGAAACGGATTGCAGAGTTAGAGGATATGGTTGAAAAATTGTTAGAAGCTAATGAATTGTTGAAAGCTTCAAATGAATGGAAAAAGAAAAGATTTGATGAGTATTGGGATATTCATAATCAAAATTTGAAAACCTTCAAGAAGTTGGATGAGGATCATGTCAAGCTTGTGGATGAACATGTGAAGTTGAAGGAGGATTATGAAAAACTGACAGAGGAGCATGAAAATCTGAAATATGATTACAAAGAATTGCAAGCTGAATGTAATACTTTGGATGCCGAGAAAGAAATGCTAGAAAAAGAGTTGGAGGAGACTAAACCAAAGGAAGCTGACTCATCATCAGATAAAGATTTTTCTGAAGAAATAGTTGAAGTGACTGAAGCTGAAGTTCCTAAAGTTTATTTGACTAGAGCTCGAGGTACTACGAATGTTGGCATTAGGGTGGAATCACCAATCATTGTTCCCGATGAAGCTGTTGCTGAAACTGTCATCTCTGACAAAGCTGAGGGAAAAAGGAAGTTAGATGCTATACCTGAGATTTTTGGTGATGAAGGAAGTTCGAAAAAGGCTAAGATTGTTGAAACAGTGCAGATTGAGCCGATTCAATCTGTAGCTGTAGTTGAGACTGAAATTGCTAAAACAGTTCAGGTTGAGCCGATTCAATCTGAATCTGTAGCTGAGACTGAAGTGTTTGAGGCCACAGAGAGTGAAAAAGAAGCTGGTTCTGAAGAAACAGTTCAGGTTGAGCCGATTCAATCTGAAGCTGTTGAAGTTGAAAGTGCGCCTGGAAATGTACCTGAAGTTGCAAGTCAGTTTGAGCCGGTTCAAACTGATAATGCACCTATGATTGAAGCATTGGATGATTTAGATGACATAGACTTTACTGAGTCTGATGATGAAGCTGAACCATGTACCGAATGTTATTGAAGAGATTCCGGATGATTTGGATCAAAGGTTTGCATACCTTGAGAAAATGAAGTATAATGCTGTATTTTTGAATGGGTTGACTGTGAGCCAGATTAATGAAGAATATGAAAAATGTATGATTCATCAAGACAAAGCTGCAGCCGATGAAAAAGAGTTTGTTACTGAAATGGGTGAATGGACTCCTATGCAAGAAAGTTTGAACATAGAAGATTTGCCTCCGACTGAATTGTATCACCAAAATCCAGAAGAAATGTCAACTTCAGATATGCGCAGTTGGTTGAGTTCGAGAAACTATCCGTACAAGACTTTGAAGAGGTTGAAGTCTGAGTCACTGAGGAAGATTGTGGTCAGTTTTATGAAGACGGAGAAAATGTACAGCAGGATGTTTTATCTGGACTATCACAATCCTCAGTATTTCGAGCTGACAAAAAGATTCAAAGTCCTTGGACCGAAGGAGATTCCAGTGATGGCCTTACCTGAAAATGCTCACAAGAAACGACATGAATTGATGGATATGTTTCCGAGTGAAGTGAAATCTTACAACATACCAATGGAGGTGCGTGAGTCTTGGCATAAATCAGCAACAGCAGGTGATGTTGTTAGGTCACTGCTGAGTAAAGGGCAGTCGATTGCTGAATTACTTGACTCAATGATTGTGCCAGAGAAGAATAAGAAGGTGAAGATAATAGCATGGAAATACGATGAAGTATTTGATGCGTTTATGATTAAGAGAGTTAATGGTTTATGTGACGTATACCATTACTACTCGAGCATTTTTAAACTGGAAGTTCAGGATTTAAAGGAGCTGCACAAACTAAGGTTGATAAATCACACGCATGCTGAGCGTGGTGATAAATGTGTAATGCTTCTTGATGCCGGGATTGCTAGACCACCAAAGTATCTTGATTTTAGAGGCCAACAGGAAGATACTGCGTATGTCCAAGCAAAGAAAGAAAGAAAGAAGAAGCGGTTGGTTGTAACTGAAGATATGTATTTGGAAGAGTTTTCGGATGAGTACTTTGACAAAGTGACAGATCCTGGACTGAAAGTGATTGATGGAAGTCAGATGACGAAGCCTATACTTAGAGTGTTTTACAATCAAGAAACATTTGAGTTGAAGCTGGTTAGGAATTTGGAAGATTGGGACAAAGATATGATTACACTGTTTGGTACTTTTGAGTTGAAGCTGCTACATCCATCATATATCGACTTTTTGAGAAGCTACAGAATGGAGAAGTGTAAAGATGCACTTGCTGAAGCGGATAGGAAGTTGTTTGTTGTGATGATTGAAGTTATAGCTGCAGCGACTGAAAAGATACATGTGAGAAAGGCATTGCTGAACTCTAATCTCGTGAGGGTTGATTTACCAGAGATAGAGTACATGAGGATATCTAGAAGAGGAACCTTGGAGGTGCAAGTCAAAGGCCAGGAGATGCCATTCGAATTTTATGCTAATATTGATTTTGCAGGTTTAAATCTGGATTCACTTCGACGCATGAATGCCTGCCCAATACTGACAAATGAGTCCAAGCCTCGTCAAGCCAAAATTGCTGAAAAGTTCAAGTCCTGTATCGAAGAAGCTCTGAAGGAACAAGAAGAGTACAAAGGCAAAGAGCTGCTGAATGTCAAAGATGAACCGGAAGAATGGTAAAAGAGATTGATGCTGAACAAAAAGAAAAAGATTGAAGATTTTGCTGAAGATTCAAAGATAAATCTTAGGGGGAGTACTGTTAGGGCTATTTCCTTGTTAAGATTTACTTTGTATTTTGTTTATATGTTTGTAAATAGTTTAGGGTCTATTTTGTTATATTCCTTAAACTTGTAATTGTTTGCTTTAAAGCATGTAGTGAGAGAGTGTGAGGTGAGAGGCTAGATCACAATATTCACGTAAGAGAGAGAACTTGTGTGTGTGATTTATTTTCTCCTGCACCTTGTATCACAATACTGCTTTGATCATCAATATACAAAGAGAATTATTAGTATGAATTGTGTTAATGATTAAACTGTGTTTGTGTTGTTGTTATTCTGATCATTGAGCGATATTCACGATCCAATTGAACCTATAGCTTTACGAGGTTCAAAGTTGTTTGGATTCGTTGTGTGTTTCGTTTGTCACGGTTGAGATATATATAATGAAATTGCTATACACATAAGATTGCGAAACATATTGATAATGATCTCGGATTTCGTATTACGTACTATTATTGTGTTTTACTCACTAGCTAAATCTTTAGCTAACTTATTTTACATGTATTTCAGGTGGTGTTTGAGACGGTTATGGTTCAAGATACTTAGGATGCTTTGGACCTAGAATAAATAAACATGATTTATTTGTCGTCTTTTATTACGATTTTAAGACTAGTTATTGTTTCTTTTATCTCACAACATTATTACTTTAATGATATTAAAATATGCATTTATGCCATGTGCTTTGTACTATTGATATCCAATTCACTTGACGCGCCCGGTGTTTTTCGCCGCCGGGCTGGGTGTCACAGTTTGGTATCAGAGCCATGGTTATAGGGAACTAGGATAGGGTATTAGAAACACACCGACCTAGACTATAACCTAAGAGTCCTTAGTGCAAATAGATGTACTTAGGAATTCTTTTGGACTTATTGATTTCCTTTCTACGAACCTTTCTATGCTTTTCTCTATCTCTTTTCTTATCTGATTTCGCGAAGGAACTGCAGGAGACTATTCTTTGTGATTAGGGTCTTCTCTTTGTGGAATCTCGTCATCGTCTTAAGTGAGTTTGAAACGTGGGAACGTGTGCAATCTGGAAGGGGGAACGCCTGTATCACGGACATCCTGTCTAAGGCAAAGCATTTCGTATAAATCTCTTTAAGAGACATGTATGCTTACCTGGGGATGTACGAGATGAGTGTGAACCTATAGGATAAAGCACGCCTTCACGAATACGTTGAGAACGAACTTAGTACTTTGATAAGTCTTAATTGTCCAAAACCAAGACACACTCCTAAGCTTTCAAAATTTTATTTTCTTAATGATTCTGTGATTTTCATTCTTATGATTTATAATTATTTCTATGAATTTCTATAGTGATTCAAATAATATTCCAAATTCATTTACTAATATTTCTAAAGTTTCTAAGTAATTTCCTATGTTCTGATTCAAAGGAATCTATGATGTTCTAAGTACTACTACTATTTCATTTAATCAAAATTTCTAAAGTTTCTAAAGCTTCTAAGTGATTTCTATGGTGTGATTCAAAAGATTCTATGATATTCTAAATGGAACGAGGTGCTATTATTACATCGGATGTTTCTATCGGTCAAAGATTTTGCTACAATACCGTGTTATTCTACGTTTCATCATTCCATTTGTTTCTAAGCTACAATAATACTTATGCGATATACTCGCTAGCTTATCTATATATCACAAATACACCGTTGTAAACCAAACATTTCAAATCAACACTAAGACATATATCAATCGAATTATCCAAAACTTCAAATCATATATCAATTACCAAATCTAAGGCATACTTCTAATCCCAAATCGATTATCGGCTCTTCATTCCAAAGGTTTGTCATGATTCTGAATTCTTGTTAAGGCTAAATTCCATAACTAAATAAAAGTTAACGGATTTTGCTATTCTTGTAAGCTAACATATTTGAATCGAACGTCTACCCTCAAAATATTTCAACTTGACTTCTATACTCAAATAGTTTCAAGACTGCTCATCTAACTATAAGATTCTAATCCAATTTCTAATCCATCAATTAAAAACTATAAATCTACTATCAAATTATGAACTAACCATCCAAACATATACTTGTTAATCAGCTACGCGATGCTATCCATAAATTCGTTATCCAAAACCTAACGAGAACTCACTATACAACTATTCTCGAACTCATTGAACTACATGTTTCATCTATGCATAAGACCGCTAATGAATTTCTACCCCGCAGATTTTCATGTTTATCCACACCCAATGCATTTCATTTATAAATTCGTTACTCTAACACAGTGTGTAATCAATGGACTTTGTAAAACTACCGGTATTCGATTCTATTAAAATAATTTCCCTATTTTCCCAAATAAAAATCTATGTATATTTAAAAAAAAGAGAATTTTTAATAACTTTTTGGTTTTAGCATTATGTAAGATAAAAATATATATATATATATATAAAATATATGCATTTCATGATAAATGATTCTTTAAAAAGGGATTGGTTATTCTAACATTGGTCAACTATTTACACAACATTTTACCGTTTTCTCAAATATGACACAAAGACTTGCAACGAACACCATGTCTTATGTTTTCCAATAGCAAGTACTTACAACTTAAATTGTATAGTTGATTTTCAAATCAATCCTATGTCTATAGACTAAAACTTTCGACTTTTTACTTAGCTTATAAAACTACATTATAGAAAACAAGATCATCTCTTATAAACTTGTTTACCTCCATAGTCAATACCTCTGGTTACCTAAAGCTGCTGGTCATATAAATTCAAACATTTTAAAAGTTGAATCCAATAGGAACTAAGTGACCTATTAATTCGATCTATAAATTGGATTATCTATATTATCAAATTTTCATGAAAATAATTTTTCTAATAATCCTAACAAACTATATTATTACATGTACGACATCAACTAATGCTTACGAAGTGGTCAATACCAGAAAACTTAGAAAATTACATCTTACACTCATAGAGTTGATTTTCACAAACTTATGTGTACTCGAACTTGACTATCTATACCGATAAGCAAAACTATGTATATGAGCAATGTCTACCCAATGAACTTTATTTTTCTTTTGAATTATCAATCTACCTATCATCTTATACTGATTTTACCCAAGTATTATTTCTATCGGGTGTGATATAAATACTTATGCGCATCATAACTTTAACTTAACATTTTTGTGTACTTCTGACTCGCACGTGATCGGATGAACTGTGTAGTCCATGCAAAAACTGAAGTAATTACGGGTGCACACGAAATTATGAAAGTTGGTGCATGGGAATCATAGTAAGTTTTGTCTTGTATGGTTGGGCCATATTTAATCATCTTATTTTCACTCGACTTATTTTACTAATTGCATCTGAGCCACTTAACTATGTGTAAGGTTACTTTATTCGACCTATTAATCATAATTATTCTCGATGGTCATTTAAATAATTTTAAATTCATATACTCAAAAACATTTCATTCGCAAGTTGGCATCCTATTATATTCCTATATTGAGAAGTAAAATAATATTTACTAGAATATCCATACAATTAGTTCACCCGAACTCTTATAACTGAAAAGAGTTAAATAAACGGCTCCCAAGGATTCTAAAGCAAATTAAGAATAAATAACTTCTTAATCTCGTTTAAAGCAGTTCACTGAACGGCCATTAGAAATCATGAACCGTGGAGTTAAATAACTCAAACGTAATCGACTACCGATCGTTAAAGTTTGTTGGAACTCAAAACGTGAACCTAAGTTTATATAAAATGAAAGCTAAGTATCCGCATCTTTTGCGTTATCTTCTTCTTCTTCTTCGGTTTGAGCAAATTTCGGGACGAAATTTTTATAAGAAGGGGAGACTGTGACATCTGCCCCAAACCCGGACCCGAATACCCGGCTCGAATCCGGAGTTATCTACTTTAATGTATTCGTATTTATTTCCGTAAGATGTAACGCGTTGATATTAAAGATATATATACATATATATATAAATATGAATGAACATTACGTTAATTCCCATCTTTAATACTTATCGATCAAGTGATTTTCTAATGACTACCAATAAATTCCTAAGTGTAATTATTATTTATATTGTGTGAATCTCAAAAATATATAAATCATATTTTTATAAAGAGGTTTTTGTAAAGATATAAACTATTAAAGATTCAAATAACCTTTCCAACGTCAAAAACGGGTCAACAATAATAACGTCACTTATATAAACATTACGTCTCAACTCGGTTAAAATAGTTAGTTAGTATAACTTATAAACTAACTTTGGGCCAAAAGTGCAAGTTTTGAAACTTGTATGAAAAGTTATTTACTTAAAATAAATAAACCAAAACCACAAGGGCCAGCTGTGTAACATTTAATAACCCTGCCCCTTAACCCTCCCCCCCCCCCCCCCCGTGTTTCCGGCAGGTTCACCGGAGAACCTGTTTCCGACCATTTACTACCTCCGGCGACTTCGATTTATGTGTTTTAAAACAAATTCAATCAACCAAAACATTCCTAATCTGTTTCTATCTGTTTTCAAACTTGTTTTAATGCTCAAACACGCGGTTACAGCACAAATTGAGCATGATTGATTGTTTGTCGAACGGGTATCGGCAATTTCTTAAATCTGGCGCATAAACGTCAATTAAACCTTTCCCTGAAAATACATTGCATTCGAATATCATCTTTCTAACACCAAAATATCATTTTTCGTCCTCTGCAATTACCAATTCGAATGACCAAAATGTTTTCCGGCGACTTGAACGATGTTCTGCCTTCGAAGCATCGTCACAGATAGTGTCAATACCCGTCTGAACCCCCTTGATCATATACAACTCACTAACTTATCAATTCCATCTTATTTCATTCAAGGTTCGCGTAAATCCACCAAGAACAGTCGTGTTCTGTCTTGTATCCAATCTGTATCAAATCGATCGTTATCAAGTAAGTTTCTTATATCAAAATGACCACGATACAATGTATATTAAAAGCCCTCTATTCGATTTGGTGTTGTTTGTCTGTGTGAATCGAATTGAATGGTTCTTTGAAACTAGGGCTTGATGTGAAATGAGTGTTCTTGGTAAACAAATGATAAAGTAGTTAAAAAAACGAGTTTGATAACACAACCATGAATCTGGTCTGGTGGTTGTGTTTGTTTAAGTCTCCAGAAGAGGTCGTGGTTCGAAACCCACAACCCATTTTAGTTAATTTTATTACTTTTAAACATTTTAAAACAGTTATTTATATTCCTAAATAACCTAAATAATATAATTAAGTGAAATACATTTTTAAAACATAAAACATTACGACTTCAAGTACAGAAATATATATGATAATGCTTTAAATCTATAAGTGTTATTAAAAACTTTAGTAAAAGTAAATCCGTACAAAATATTTACAAATACGAAAAAAATACGATTACGTTTCGTACCAAAAACCCCAAATTCTAAATCCAAAACCCTAATTCCCAATTTTAATCTAAACCCTAAATCTCAAATCCGAAACCCTAGATCTCGGATTCATGATTTTTGTTACTATTGTTTCGTTTCTAAGTTAGGGTTTTTCACAATTAATTAGGTGGTACCAATATTTGGGAAACTCTAGGTTCGTTGTAGCTGCGTTACTTTTTCGATTACTTTTGCTTTACGAGGTGAGTAAACTCACACCCCTTTTTCTATTTATGTTTTTGGGGCTGAAATATGTGTTTCGATAAAATACTACGGTTTCTTTTATTTTGTTTCTATTTTTCAAAATGAGATCATTAGATGTGTTAATCTTTTTTGGCCGCATGATGCGAAATTATGTGTTAGACAATAGTATTTTTATTATCTTGTAATTTCCAGCGGTATGATATTAGCGCTAATGTCTTGACAAGCCCACCTACACTAATGGCCTGATAGGTGATTTGACCCGGTGATTCTTTGGTTGATTCGTTTGTTACTTGGTACTATATGTGATGCTTGTTACTATGTTGCGATGTCCCTTTAGATGCTTAGACAATTATTGATAACCTGTAAATCGAGACGGTTAAATGACGATTAAACGATAGTTATCAGTATTTGTAACATGAGTGGTTCTCATGACTTGTTGCTAAAGTTGCTTTACGAGGTTCAAGGTTATTTGGATTCGTTGTGTGTTTCGTTTGTCACGGTTGAGATATATATATATATAATGAAATTGCTATACACATAAGATTGCGAAACATATAGATAATGATCTCGGATTTCGTATTACGTACTATTACTGTGTTTTAATCACTAGCTAAATCTTTAGCTAACTTATTTTACATGTATTTCAGGTGGTGTTTGAGACGGTTATGGTTCAAGATACTTAGGATGCTTTGGACCTAGAATAAATAAACATGATTTATTTGTCGGCTTTTATTACGATTTTAAGACTAGGTATTGCTTCTTTTATGTCACAACATTATTACTTTAATGATATTAAAATATGCATTTAGTGTCATGTGCTTTGTACTATTGATATCCAATTCACTTGACGCGCCCGGTGTTTTCCGTCGCCAGGTGGGGTGTCACACGTGTCTGGTTAAGTCTATCAGTTGGTTTTATTCAAAAGGTCATGGGTTCGAATCATGGCCAGTACATGTTTCAATTTATTTTTTCTACTTAATATTCTAACTATACTCTTAGCTAAATTTACTAACCTTAAACTAATACTATACTATATACCTTATAAAAATGTTTGAATCTTATAAAATATATCAAGACCATGTTTAACAAAATTAGTTCTATAAATCTAATTACTACAAGTATGTTAGTACTTTAAAATACTATAAAAGAGTATTTTAATACTTATAAAACATATAAAAAGTTTTATAAATAATAATTTATACAAATAAGACTTTATATGGATTTTGTATACTTTAAGTTATTGCGATAAATGTTTTAAATGTATTTCTAATAAATATTAAATTATTATTTATCTAGTATATTCGTTGTTAAAAATATATTATCAGAATTTCTATTGTATATAAAAAACATGAAAAGTATTTTGAAACCATAATCCCCAAATTGGAATTTAAAACCATAATCCCCAAACTGGAACTGAAACCCTAATTCCCCAAATTCGAAACCCTAGAATTTCTAGTTTTGATTTTAGTTGCTATACTATTTATTTCGTTTCTAAATTAGGTTTTCACAACTAATTAGGTGATTCTAGTATTTGAGAAATCCTCGGTTCAATTTAATCTATTTGCTATTTATTTCGAGCCCGAGTTTCAAAGTGGGTAAATTCACCTTGAAAGGGGAGTGAATTTACTCACCTTGAAACTTGAGCTCGAAATAAATAGCAAACAACTTAGATTGAACCAAGTATTTCCCAAATACTTGAATCACCTAAGTAATGAGAATCCTAATTTAGTAACCATATTGTATAGAAAACAAGAATTGAAACAATAGGAGTCTAAGGAAATTGGAATTATAGGGTTTCGGATTGAGATTTGAGGGTTTTCCGTTAAACGACTAAAATATATAAAATCATTTATTCATAACGATATGGTAAGAATAATTATTTTGACAAACGGTAGAAATTCTAATAATATATTTTAACAATAACTCATATAATGTCAAAAATATTATATATATGTATATATATATATTAGAAATATTTTAAAACTCTTAACACAATTTTAAAGTATACAAGATCCATATAAAATCCAATTTATAAAATCTATTAGTTATACTACTTGGAATATATATTATATGTATTTAAAAATACATTTTTATAGTATTTATATAGCATTAAATGTATTTGTAATAAATAAATTTATAGAACTAAGTTTAAAAAAATCATTGTTTTGATGTTTTTATAGGTTTTTTGCGTTTTATAATATAGATGGTTTTGTATTTATATTTAGATTTAAGGTATTTGATAAAAATGATTAGTAATATACTTAAACATGTGGAAATGATATTAAATGCAGGAAACTCTCATCAACAAATGACCTAAGTTATGGTATGTATAGTGCATACCATTCACCTTACAGTTAACCTAAACATGTGCAATTAAGCTCAAACGATTACACAAATATTCTAACATCAAAAATAATTAATGAACGTCTTCACCCGTGCTTTCTCGTGATAATGCTCGATGTGACAACCCGTAAATCCAAGTTAACACCATTAACTATTCTTTAATCATTCCGTTAAATTTTTGTTAAGTTAGGGGTCGTTTTGTAAACAATGGAAGTTAGTTTGTTACCTTGGAAGTTAATTAAATAACTTTGTAATTTTTGGGGACCAAATTGCAATTTAGTTAAAGTTGATTTTATTAAAACCCAACCCCCCGTCCATTACCCGTCTCCTTCATCACGCACACACACATCCTCACACCGTAACCCTAAATTCAGCCGCACACCCTTTATCAAACCCTCATCGTTTGTTCCGGCCAACGGTTTCATCGTCGCTCCAGCCGCGCAACACTGTAGCACCGAAGGATCTCTATTGGTTCGCCTCCATCAGCCGTCTCCGGTCACTGTTCCGGCGACATCAGGCCACCGTCGAGGGTTGTTCCGTCCGTCTCCGTTGTCTCTATCGTCATACCGGTAAGCAGCAACTCTATAACCCGTTAGTTTAACAGTTTCGGTTAAGGTTTCGGTTTTGGTTACGGGTTATGATTCGGTTCGTTTCGGTTCGATTTCCGTTTGTATGATGATCCATGCCTGTGTTGTATGTACAGTCTGATGTATGCGCAGTTATGAATATGTATGTATGATCTTGTATGTGTGTGTTATGTATACGGGTTGTATGTATGCGATACATGTATATTTCTTAATGTAAAGAGCCGTATGTGATATATATATATATACATATGTGAATTCTGCCGTAGTATGTATGTATGTGTTCTGTGATGTGTATATGTATGCGTAGTATGTATGTAAGCATTCCGTTCAATTCAACCGGCTTAAGTTTTGTGGTTGTCAAGTTGTATGCGTAGCAATATATATAGGATATATGTAACTGCGGCTGTAATGGAAGTAAAGTGAGTGTAGGTAGAGCAACAATTAAACAAAAATATGCTTGCATGGGTAGTAATGATAACAACAACGTGTGTATATGATTCATGTTTGATCCGTATTTGTGTAGATGATGATGTATTATGTGTATAAAGTTAATTGGATGGGAAAAGCAACAGTTAATCAACGAATGTGTGTATGCATGTTTTGGGTAATAAAGTAACCACATTAGGAATATGTTGGTGCGTCCAGGATGTATATATGCTGAGGAAACAAAAGAATGAAATCAAAATGTTTGATTGTGTGTGCTAGTTGTTGTAGATAATTATATAACGTATGTAGGTTTACGTGTGGCCCAATATAAGCGTAAGTATTGTTGTGAATCACACGATGATGATGTGAGTCGGGTCAGAAAATAGAAATAGGAAGCATGAAAGGTGCTACATGGATGTGTATAAATGTATATATGTATTTGTATAAATATAAGTGGTTAATGACTAGTAATTAATTAAATAAGCAGGTCGTAGGGCGAATTAAATCTTCTTGTTGCATTTTGGCTGTCTATATTGCTGTGCGCTTCAAAGGTGAGTTCTTTGCCCGCTTTTAAATCAATTTCGGGGAGAAAACATACAAAAGTTTTTACAACGCCTTCGGGCAACTATTTTACAACGCCTTCGGGCGGACTGCATTTTTATGCCTTCGGGCAGGGCCTTCGGGCAAAACTTTATGCCTTCGGGCGGAGCCAACTAAGGCTGCATTTTATACCTTCGGGTATGGCCTACGGGCAGGTTTCGGTAAAAGTATAAATGCCTACGGGCAGGTTTCGGTAAAAGTATAAATGCCTACGGGCAGGTTTGGTAAAAGTATAAATGCCTACGGGCAGGATTTTATTAGGGCTTATAGTGCTTTGCACGAATTGGAACCACATTCAAGTCCTTATAAAAGTTCGAGGTTGATTAATATATGTTAGCGGGGAAATTTGAGTAGTACTACCGGGTTGCGACGGCACCCCACCCTTGACTGGGCGTCATGTGGTGCAAATTGTCCTTAATGGTTATGGGTCATCCTGGTTAGATGACGACAAGGCAAAAGTAACGTTTAGCTTTCATCTCGACGTGTTGACAAGCAATAAGCATTCGGTCTTGCAAACCGCCTAATAAAATGATACATATATTATTTTTGGTTTATCGGTTTTATGAACAGTACCTTTTATTTATAAACAAGCCTCATTGAACTCACCAACATTATGTGTTGACCGTTTTAGTATGTTTTCTAAGGTAGCTAAGGAGCTGAGCACGTAGGACATGCATGCATTGGGTCGTCTTTTGGATTGTTTTAAAAATTAAACTTAATATCTACTTTATCTTATTAATTTGGTTTATTGTCTTGTGCGCGGATTTTGCGTACCGGGTTTATTTATGCTTCCGCTAAAAGTTGGTTTTATCATTTGAACTCTGAACTTTTAGTTATTTACAAAGTTAACTATTTTTTTTAAAACGTTGAGTCAAAGTTCGTGTAACTAATGGCTTGAGATCCTGGTATGTCACACGCCTAACGGATACCCCGTTTGTGGATAATTGAGGGTGTGACAGATTGGTATCAGAGCCCATAAGTTATAGGGAACTAGCATTTGCATCTAGACTATAACTAGGCATTGCATTAGTTACACTCGCACTGCACAGTAGTACTAATAGTTAGAATTTTTGGTGTTTGTTGCCTATACGTGTTACATCTTATGTGCTTACCTGATAAGAGGTTCTTGTAGTTACCGGATCTGTAAGTAAAGTATTGAACCTTTTATAATAAACGAAAATCTAATTTCCCGTCTAAAGTTAAATTTTTCTTCGTACGGTGTGATTGAGTTTTCTTCTTGAGACGCAAGGGAGCGAAAATGCGAGCCGGACGACTGCATCCGTAGCCGCGATAGCACGAACTAGAAGGATTTATGCACCGAAGTTATTCGTAGTGATTCTCTATTCGTTGAAGTATTCTATTCCTTAATCGAGAAAAATATTATTTTCTTTCCTTCGTTCAACTCATTTCTAAATTCAATAATTTACTCGTGGAAATAATTGTGAACACGTTACAATTTATTTGCCAAAGAATTTACATTAAATCTCTATTCTAAATAAATTCTCGTGTGTTGGCTATAATTACTATGTGTTACCAATGAGATTTATATACGTAAATATTTAAATCATTGTGTGATCGGTGAATGTAGATCAATGGCTGGAAGAGGTATGGGCCGTGGCCGTGGACGTGGCAATTATGTGTTAACTCCGGAACAGCTAATGGCAATGATGAATGAGCATGCGGCTGCAATTATCGGGGCAGCGGCGGGGATGCAGAACCAAGCTCCTCCCGGTAATTAAATCAATACAATCCCTAATCAGTAAATTAATTTTAAATCTATACCTTTTTCCCATTCTAAATAAGTATAATCTAATTAAATCAATTTTCCTTCCAGTTTGCACCTTTTCCGACTTTATGGACTGTAAACCTCATTCGTTTAATGGTGTTGATGGAGCAACCGCGATGCTTCAGTGGTTTGACAAGCTAGAGTCAGCCTTTCAGATGTGTAATTGCCCGGTCGGCAGCCGGGTGAAGTTTGCTTCAGGTACTTTAGAGGGTACCGCGTTGACGTTCTGGAAACGTCAAGTGCAGCTGATGGGGATTGAGATGGCGAACGCAACCCCATGGGCGGAGTTTAAGACCCTCTTTACCGAGGAGTACTGTGCACGGGACGATGTTCGTAAATTAGAGGATGAATTGTGGAATCACAAGATGATTGGGTCGGACATCGAGACATATACTACTCGGGCAAATGAATTAGCAGCGTTATGTCCACAAATGGTGGTGCCTGAAACCAAACGTATTGAGTTCTACATTAAGGGGTTGGTACCGGAAATCAGGATGAACGTGACGTCGGCAAACCCGACAACGATTCAGGCGGCAGTAAGAATGGCCAAGCGAATCACTGATCAGGCAGTAGAATTAGGGACGTTGCCCGCTAGGGGATCATCAACTGTTGTCAACAACAAAAGGAAATGGGAAGGCTTAACCAACAAAGACTCATCCTTTGCGCAGTCCCAAGCTCAGAAGAGGTATGATAATAGGGACCAATCTTCATCTCAGGGAGATCCTAGATCTGCGAGTAAGGCTCAGGTGTGTGGAACCTGTGGTAAAAACCACTCTGGGGTGTGTAGAAAGGTAAAGTGTGAGCGGTGCGATAAGTTTGGACACACCGCGAGGGATTGTCATGTCAATTTGGGGTACAACAAGCAGGGTCAGAGGGGTCAAGCACGAGGGAACAACAACAACAACAACAACACCAAGAACTGCTTCAGATGTGGCAAGTCGGGTCACTGGAAGAACGAGTGTCCTGAAAACAATATAGATAATTACAATAATCATAACGACAACAATAATAATGATAATGGTAATGGGGACAATGCCGCGAGAGGCAGAGCATTCACTATAGGTGGTGGAGGAGCAAGAAATGACGACAACAATGGAAACAGGTACTTTCCTACCCCAATAGCATTAAAATCATATTTTATTTAAATTTAAGAAACGATAGGCGTTCGTATTAACTTAAATTCGCAAAGAGATTGCCTAGGAATAACTTCTACCCCCCCCCCCTTCGGTTTAATGGGTCGTTAGTCTGTTGTAACTTTGCGTATATGTTATTGGGCACTGCCTAGCCCCAAATCATTACCCTTTTCTCACATTTATAGGACCAGTTTGATCAATTGGAAGGGTCAGGTTCTACTCTAAATTTAACTCATATAATCTACCATCACGAAAGTGTTCATTTGATTGCATTGTCATTCCATTCGGGCAATCCAACATACTGGCGATACTCAAAGGTCTAAATGAAGGAAGCGTCAACTACATATCCCAAATGTATGATTTTAATTTTCGGGACGAAAATTCTTTTAACAAGGGATGAATGTAACAACCTGAAAATTTTCTTTCCTTCTTTCTTTTTGATTCCATTTCGTTGCAGACAATCAATGACACAACGTAATTTTCGGGACGAAAATTCTTCTATCAAGGGGATGATGTGACAACCCGTAAATCCAAGTTAACACCATTAACTATTCTTTAATCATTCCGTTAAATTTTTGTTAAGTTAGGGGTCGTTTTGTAAACAATGGAAGTTAGTTTGTTACCTTGGAAGTTAATTAAATAACTTTGTAATTTTTGGGGACCAAATTGCAATTTAGTTAAAGTTGATTTTATTAAAACCCAACCCCCCGTCCATTACCCGTCTCCTTCATCACGCACACACACATCCTCACACCGTAACCCTAAATTCAGCCGCACACCCTTTATCAAACCCTCATCGTTTGTTCCGGCCAACGGTTTCATCGTCGCTCCAGCCGCGCAACACTGTAGCACCGAAGGATCTCTATTGGTTCGCCTCCATCAGCCGTCTCCGGTCACTGTTCCGGCGACATCAGGCCACCGTCGAGGGTTGTTCCGTCCGTCTCCGTTGTCTCTATCGTCATACCGGTAAGCAGCAACTCTATAACCCGTTAGTTTAACAGTTTCGGTTAAGGTTTCGGTTTTGGTTACGGGTTATGATTCGGTTCGTTTCGGTTCGATTTCCGTTTGTATGATGATCCATGCCTGTGTTGTATGTACAGTCTGATGTATGCGCAGTTATGAATATGTATGTATGATCTTGTATGTGTGTGTTATGTATACGGGTTGTATGTATGCGATACATGTATATTTCTTAATGTAAAGAGCCGTATGTGATATATATATATATACATATGTGAATTCTGCCGTAGTATGTATGTATGTGTTCTGTGATGTGTATATGTATGCGTAGTATGTATGTAAGCATTCCGTTCAATTCAACCGGCTTAAGTTTTGTGGTTGTCAAGTTGTATGCGTAGCAATATATATAGGATATATGTAACTGCGGCTGTAATGGAAGTAAAGTGAGTGTAGGTAGAGCAACAATTAAACAAAAATATGCTTGCATGGGTAGTAATGATAACAACAACGTGTGTATATGATTCATGTTTGATCCGTATTTGTGTAGATGATGATGTATTATGTGTATAAAGTTAATTGGATGGGAAAAGCAACAGTTAATCAACGAATGTGTGTATGCATGTTTTGGGTAATAAAGTAACCACATTAGGAATATGTTGGTGCGTCCAGGATGTATATATGCTGAGGAAACAAAAGAATGAAATCAAAATGTTTGATTGTGTGTGCTAGTTGTTGTAGATAATTATATAACGTATGTAGGTTTACGTGTGGCCCAATATAAGCGTAAGTATTGTTGTGAATCACACGATGATGATGTGAGTCGGGTCAGAAAATAGAAATAGGAAGCATGAAAGGTGCTACATGGATGTGTATAAATGTATATATGTATTTGTATAAATATAAGTGGTTAATGACTAGTAATTAATTAAATAAGCAGGTCGTAGGGCGAATTAAATCTTCTTGTTGCATTTTGGCTGTCTATATTGCTGTGCGCTTCAAAGGTGAGTTCTTTGCCCGCTTTTAAATCAATTTCGGGGAGAAAACATACAAAAGTTTTTACAACGCCTTCGGGCAACTATTTTACAACGCCTTCGGGCGGACTGCATTTTTATGCCTTCGGGCAGGGCCTTCGGGCAAAACTTTATGCCTTCGGGCGGAGCCAACTAAGGCTGCATTTTATACCTTCGGGTATGGCCTACGGGCAGGTTTCGGTAAAAGTATAAATGCCTACGGGCAGGTTTCGGTAAAAGTATAAATGCCTACGGGCAGGTTTGGTAAAAGTATAAATGCCTACGGGCAGGATTTTATTAGGGCTTATAGTGCTTTGCACGAATTGGAACCACATTCAAGTCCTTATAAAAGTTCGAGGTTGATTAATATATGTTAGCGGGGAAATTTGAGTAGTACTACCGGGTTGCGACGGCACCCCACCCTTGACTGGGCGTCATGTGGTGCAAATTGTCCTTAATGGTTATGGGTCATCCTGGTTAGATGACGACAAGGCAAAAGTAACGTTTAGCTTTCATCTCGACGTGTTGACAAGCAATAAGCATTCGGTCTTGCAAACCGCCTAATAAAATGATACATATATTATTTTTGGTTTATCGGTTTTATGAACAGTACCTT
This sequence comes from Tagetes erecta, assembly GCA_030867185.1. Lineage (NCBI taxonomy): Eukaryota > Viridiplantae > Streptophyta > Magnoliopsida > Asterales > Asteraceae > Tagetes > Tagetes erecta. The sequence goes on from CM061488.1 coordinate 58,255,517, forward strand.
TTATTTATAAACAAGCCTCATTGAACTCACCAACATTATGTGTTGACCGTTTTAGTATGTTTTCTCAGGTAGCTAAGGAGCTGAGCACGTAGGACATGCATGCATTGGGTCGTCTTTTGGATTGTTTTAAAAATTAAACTTAATATCTACTTTATCTTATTAATTTGGTTTATTGTCTTGTGCGCAGATTTTGCGTACCGGGTTTATTTATGCTTCCGCTAAAAGTTGGTTTTATCATTTGAACTCTGAACTTTTAGTTATTTACAAAGTTAACTATTTTTTTTAAAACGTTGAGTCAAAGTTCGTGTAACTAATGGCTTGAGATCCTGGTATGTCACACGCCTAACGGATACCCCGTTTGTGGATAATTGAGGGTGTGACACTCGATATCTTCACTCGCTTATACTTATAAAGTGTAATCCAATTAGACCCAACAATGAACTATTTTATTACAAACTAAAAATAGAAGGGTTCTAGTAGAATAGAAAAACAACGTCAAGCCAAGAGCATCTTCATTCGTATATAAAATGGTGGATATAAGAATAAGAATCCACATCGGATCGTGTCCTTCAAGTCGCACGCTGCTTTCTACCACATCGTTTTAAACAAAGTTTTACAATAACATTACTCTAATTTGGAATTTGAAAACAAAAACGACTAAAGATCTGACTTTTTTTTACTTTAGATTAATTTTTGCTTCCAATTTTGATTCATAAGTTTCTGACAAGGAGAAAAAGATATAGTTTTGCTCGTAATTTCGTTGGTCATAATTACATACAAAAGATACGAAAACTAGTCTATAAAAATAGCAAACTAAATACATATAACGACAAGGTGAATATGAGCATATACCTTGTATATGGTGTTAGCATATTTGTATCTTATCTAAAAGATGCCTAATGGGCTGATATTGGTTTACACAAACTTTTATCGCATGAGTGTGCATATTTGTATCTTATCTAGTAATATGCTAGCTTGATATTTGATAATTCTTTTTTGATTTTTCCTTGCTTTTCATAATCATATCTAGTTTTGTTTGGTAAGTTTGTTTTGAACAGGTACGTTTTGTTTGAATGTTAGAGTTTAATATTATGGTATGTTTATGTCTAAATTCATTGAAAATATATGTTATGGTGTTATTTCTTAATAACTTGACGAATAAATTAGTAAAAAAAGAAATTAATCTTTAACATTGACATATCGACAAAAAGCGGCCAATTTAAATGATCTTTTATGTTTTTAACATGCTTTTGCATCGAATTGTTGACGCGAAAGTTGATAAATAATTTACTTTTTCTAAAAATATGTTATTGCTTTAACCATTTTAGCATCATTACTAGTTGATGCAAGAGGGTAAACTATAGCGTTGATTTGTTTCGCATCGACTATTTTCACCTATTATGTCATTGACACAATTGGAGTCGACATATCGATGCGAAATTGTATAAATATTTAGACGCAATTGGGACTTTTCATCTTCGGTATCAAAAGAATATAACATACACATCCTTTATATTATACTTGTTGTTACTATACAAATCTTGTATCTACTAAAGCGATACGAGAGAACGCTGGTAACCCTTTTTACAACTAGGTTTTACTCTTAGGCCGCACGTTGCGGCGGTCAGGTCTTAGTTGATATACGTATTACGGGATTTAGTATTATGTCTCACACGTTACAGCTTAAAGTCGTTAAAGTTATTATGTCTCACACGTCACTTTATAAAGTCGTCAAAGTAAAAGTATAAAAAAGTAAAAAAATATAAAAATAAGTTGTCTAAAAGGTTTGAACCCTTAACCGCAACCCAAAATGAGAAAAAAAATTCGTCCAGTTAAAACGAGACACGTTTCCATGGCCGGCGGCCCTACACGGGGTTTAGTATTATGCCTCGCACGTTACAATTTAAAGTCGTCAAAGTGATTATGTCTCACACGTCTCATCCTAAAGTCGTGTAAAGGCCTAATAAAAGTAAAAAATATAAGAATAAATTTGTAAAAGGTTTAACACTTTAACTCTTAACATCAATCAAAAAAGATTTTTTTTTTTTGTAAAATGTCAAAGTAGGACAAAAATTTTTTTTTACCTCAAGTGAGTTTCACACCTAGAGACTCTAGCTCAGAACACAGACAAATCAATTTGGGCAAACCGTTGGACTAACCCACCATTTGATAATATGTATTGAAACAAAATGTTTATTACATCTAAAACATCTGAAATAAAAAAAACAAAAAAGATAGTGCACGTGGCATTCCACCATTGGTTAGACATTCTATTAAGGTATCATAGTGATTAAACATTACTTGAGTTTAACTAAATTATTCCTCAAATTCAAGTGTTATCTTAATAGATATTAACGATAAAGATTGTTAATGTGTCGAATGTTACAACATTTTTATGTTTGATACGGAAGAAGCTCTCGAAAACGACAAGGGTGTCGCTGTCAATAGTCAGAAATTACATGAACGCATGCCTAAATTCACATCAAGGGTCACCTTGTGTCTAAGTTCACATCTATGACCCTCTTCGATCACCTGTCACATACACAAATTGGTAGTTGGTATGTCATAGATGTCACCCAGTCCATCTTAACTTTTTCAAATGATATAGGAATCTTCTTTATATACATTTAATGAAAAACGACATTCACTCGTTGTTCTTGATTGGGTGTACATATATATACATGTGTTTTCTAGGTAGTTATCTAATGAAACTATCAACACTTTAATCCATGGTAGGTATGAAGCACTCAACATGTGATGAGCAAATTGTGCACGGTACGTACGTGAATCCGTCGACATAAAAGTACTGTCCTACTTCAACACTTCATACTAACTAGAAAGAAAGAAACATCAATAAGTATCAAAGCCACACGAAGTTCTAGTTATGGGGAGTCATTTCATTTCTTCAAGTTAGGTATAGATCGAAATGACTTAAAGATATGATTGACCTTGGGTTAGGTTATACGATTGGTCGAGTACTAAAACATCGAATGGGCCGGGTAATATTCTACTAGCTACAAAAGTAGAAACTTGAAAAGATCAAGAAATTGTATTATTAAGTCTGATGAGTTAAGGTCAATGTCATGTTGCCTTTGATGATAGAATTATGTTCCCTCAAATGGTACAACTATATTAGTAATTTGCTTTTAATCTATATCTATGTAGCCTTGATGTTGCCCTTTAATAATTGATCACTACTTTAAAATATTGTAAGCATGAACTTATAATGAAAATAGAGTTATTCCATTTGACACTCAAATACATTATTGTAATGTTATAACACGTCACGTTATACCATATAACATAATCCAAACAGTTATATATAGATTTTAGTACTTTACATAAACATATAATTTTTTTTTTGAATGGACATAAACATATAATTAAAAACGTTTGATAGGTAATATATATGCTAGGAACATATTTATTTATCTCAAGTCGTATTTGGCGAGGACAATGGTCATTCAGTATGTTATTGACAAAGCTGTGTAAGGCACAAGGATGCTAGAAAGACCTTCATATTTGTATGAACCATAAGAATGTGATTTCCCACAAATTTGTATGACATAATAAATTTAAAGTAAAATACGCAAAAAGATAAAATTATAAAATTTAATAAGGGCTTTAATATTCCAACACCCCTGTTAATTCACACACCTCTACGGCGTTATGCCCTCGTTCAAACCTAGTATGTCGTATTCATTAATGCTAGTAAGACCAAATGCGTTGTGTTATAGGCATAGCTTTGCGCTAAGCTATTTAAAATTATTTTTTAACCTGTATTTATATTAAAAAAACACAAATGTTTAAAAAAACAACCCAAACATAAAGTTTTTTTTTCAATTACCGTTTTTACAAAAATAAAAATAAAAAAATAATGGGCTTAGCGTGGAGCTATACCCATAGCGCGACGGTTAGGAGGTGTGAGGATAGAAATGGTAGGTGTGGCAATAGCCTTTATTAATTATATGCTATGCAGTTAATGCGAAAAAATATCGGTTATCGGTCAAGGACCGATATGTGATATATCGGTTATCACGGTGATATATCGGTGAGATATCGGTAATTCTAATATAATGCATAAATTTATATAAGATAAAACATAAAACACTAGAGCCTACATCTTATTAATACTAAATCAAAAGTCAAAAGTCCAAAACTCAAAATTTTCAATATTTCATAATATTAATACTAATTGTAAGCTATGAAATCTTCCTCCGAGTACACATCAACCAAGTCATCCAGATTTTCCACTTCAATTGTATTATCATCTTAATCATGATCGTCTCTATAGTGTGATCATTTGCTCCTAGTACTTGATATGGCCGAGATTTTATAACCAAATATTAGTAAATGAGGCTAAATGTGATAAAAAAGCCTAAACCGATATTATCATTGATATGACCGAGATTTTAAAACCAAAATATCCGTAAAATATCGCTAAATATCGGCGATAATATCGTGACCGATATTATTACCGATATTTTGTACCGATATTTTACCCAAGTACCGATATACGATATATCACCGAGATATCACCGATATCTCGGCCGAGTTAACTGCATAGATTATATGTCAGCCTTCTAAAACCAATTTCCTTATTTATATCACAATCATACTTGTACATATATCAGCACTAAAAGTAATAAAATATACCAACATAATAAGTAGCCTCGATTTACTAAAACTTCATCTTCTTCACAAGACAATACCAAAAGCCTCCACACCTTGCAATTTTCGATTGGGTTTTGTTATCTTTTACTTCTTCATCTACTTTACAATAATAATTTGTAGGGGATGATTGTAAAAATTTATTGGGGGGACGATTGTAAAATTTTATTGGGGGCGCTTAGGATTTTGTCGTAAGGATAAGCCTAATTGGATCGAAATCTTCTTGAGTTATGATCAGGTGAACAATTCCGAATGATTCAAACAAACACAAACACAATGAAAAATTACTTTAAAATTCACAGTTTGTAATATATTGAACTAACGATTACAAGTGCAAACATTTAAAGAATGTTAGCACCTAATCACTATTTATAGTCTAATACAAGCCTACTAGTAGACTTTTACATATTAAGTCCTAAGTCTACACAAACAATAATAATAAACAAAAATAATGACAAAGCTAATCTATAACAAAATACTTAACAATACACTCCCTTAGATTTGCTGTTGATTTTTGTTATTGCTTTCAATCTTCAAATTCAACCGGTTCGTCCTTTATGTAAAGCATGCGCTTTTCTTTGTATAGTTCCTAATCTCTGATTGCCTTGATAATTGACTCTTTGAATTTATCCGCAATTCTACCTTGATTCGGCTTCGATTCATTCACCAAAAATTCGAAAATCATCTTCTTTAAAGCTCGGTCAAATTCATCTAAAAAAATGAATAAATAAGAGTATCAAGAGATAAATCTGCCATGTCAGCATTAGCATAAAATTCATAAGGTTTTTCCATGTCTTTAGCTCGAACCTCCAACACACATTTGGTAGATATTCTTATAAAAGAGATGTCTTTTAAGTTAGTTTTCTCCAGTTGAGCATATTCGATAGCTTTCCTTAGACAAATTCTTTCCATAGCCGCACCGATCACATCAACAATTGCTTCGAAAAACTTTCGATTAGCATTAGCAACTTCAGATTTAACTTTCTCGAATTTTTGATTTCTAAGAACATCAATATAGCTCAAATGAAGTAATTTCAGCTCAAATATTTCAAATAATGAAATCATATCATTATTCTAATAATCTAAATCTCTTACCAACTTCAATTTAAATGTCGCTTTGTGATTGAAACAATTCAAGATTTGTTTGGAACTTTGTCTTCCATCTATTACTTTAAGCCCTGAACTTGTGACTTTTTTGAAGTACTGGTCACTGAAGTCCAATAGATATTTATCTTCGGAAGAATTGAATCTCTTTTTCTTTTCTTCAGCTCAAAATATTTTTTGTCTTCTTGATCACATCGAGTTCTCAAGAACCGAGGCATCCTCGAAACTCCAATGTCTAATAATGTCAGAAATTGTTGTCCTCTATTTGCTTTGAATGATTGATTAGTGGCATTTTGTGCAACTCCTTCAAATCTTGAACTGGGAGTTTTATAAACATCGCATATACCATTCACTTTCTTCACCAGAAAAGCATCAAACACTTCGCCATAATTCCAAGCGGCATGTAACATCTGCCCCAAACGCGAACCCGAAGTTATCTGTCTTTCATTGTATTCGTATTTAATTTCTGAAAATGTAAAGTTTTGTTAATATTAATATGAATAAATATGTCGGTTTACGTTACTCCCATCTTAAATAATCGACTGAATTATTATCTAACGTTTACTAATTAATTACTAAATACAAAAATTAAAATCTCCCAAATATATATATATATATATATATTGTATTTTATAAAAGAGATTTAATAGTTATTAATAAAGATAATTGTTTCCAAGTCTAGAAAATAACCATTTAATGTTAAAAACAAGATATAGATATAAAAACGTCAATTCTATAAACGATACGAGTTAACTTGGTGAAGTTAGTTGTTTAAAATACATACTTAATTAATTTTGTGCCAAAACTGTCAATCTTAAACTTATATTAACTAATTAAAACTTTTGAAAACCTAAGGACCAAAGCTGTAAAATTATATTGAAACCACCCCCCATCCGGCGAATCCCCATTTTCCGATGAACTCAAGTCCGACCAGTTGGCCGAAATATCCAAAATCTCGACGAAGTTCGATTTCACATTTTTAACAAATTTAAAGCCAAATCAACTTATATAACACAGTTCTAGTCAAGTTTCGAACCCATGGTCACCCTTAATCATCAATTAAACATCTTAATATGTGTTCTAATCGGTGTCAAATCGTAAAATTAAACCCACTTTAACCAAATCGACCAAAACGCTCTAAATCAGTAAATTGATTAAACCAAAGAGATCATATGGACGATCGGAAGACGCTGGAGCATTTAATTGGATTAAAATTAATGAATTAAACACCAATTACATAATCAATCCGAGCTTGCTCGACCACTTTCGGATCAAAACAATTCAATTCAAACAACCATTTCACTCTCCCATTTCCGTTTTCACTCCCTGTCATATTAATTTTAAGCAAGATTCATCAAAACTTCATAAGTGATTTCTTCTTTTTCTCGAACTAGTTCATCAGCAATCATCATCAAAACATTAGTGTTATTCTCAATTGTGTTAGGGCTTTTGTTGCTCACATCATCTAGAGTAAATCTATAAGAGGAATTGAGTTTTAACAGCTCCTATGTGCTACTTTGATTCTTAACCCATCACCATTTCTTCTTCGTGTTCAATCGATCCAATTCTTTGCCAATCAAGTAAGATATTATATATAACATACTCATTAGCATGCAATGATTAAAAGTCCTATGTTTAATTTCTATATCTCGATCGAAATCGTGTTATAATTCATGAATTCATGTTCTAGGATTTATATGGAATTGGGGTTTTTCTTTAAAAATATGTGAAAACCATTTTCTTTCGAAATTATAACACTAATATGATCTGATTTGCTGGTTGAAGAAAGATGTCTGAAAACGGAAGGTCCCTGGTTCGAAACCAGGACAAGCACCATTTTTAGCCTTTTTGTTAAACTATTTAGTAGCCATTTTTACCATTCATCCTAAATCAAATAATAATACTATACTATATATTTTTGTAAAATTCTAAAAATCTTATGAAATATATATATCAAAACTATGAATTTATATCAACCTAGTTTTATAGAATCAATTAATTCAAATATTTTCAATACTATAAAAAACTATAAAATACACATTTAAATACCTTTAAAAATATGAAAAATGTTTTAAATCATTTCTACATATATAATATATTTTTGTAACATTAAATAGTTTAATTAAAAAGAGAGATATTATTTGTATTGCCATCGTTTATAAAAAACATTGTCATTTATATTATTATCATTTTCCGACCGTATGATTAAATAACTTCATATATATTTATCGTTTACCGAAAAACACACAAATCCTAATTCAAAACCCTAGAATTCCAAATTACCTTAGATTCCTATTTTTCATACTCTATCTTTCTATACTTTACGTTTGCTAAGTTATGATTCTCATTTCTTAGGTGATTTTAGTATATGGGAACTCCTCGGTTCCATCTAAGTGTTTGCAATAATATTTTGGACTCGTATTGGAGGTGAGTAAACTCACTTCCCTTTATACATTCATGTTTTGGGGCTGAAATATCTTATATGTTTTTATATTTACTATTTTCCAAAAGAGATCATACAAATATCTTAATCTAGTTCGCGGCTTGATGCAATCTTATGTGGTAGTTTAAAGTAGTGTATTGCTTGGTAATCCCACGGGTACAATGTTAGTGCTTATGGTTTGACAAACCCACCTGCCTGGACAATATCGATAGGTGATTTAAACCCGACCATTCTAAATCCATGTTTACTATGTTGTTATGCTATGTCGGTTATTGCTATACTATGATGCTAGTTGTTATTCCTTGTCTTTAAGTTGCTAATTGATTATTGATAACTTATAGATCGAGATAGTTAAATGATGGTTGGTTGAAAGTTATCTTTAATTGATACATGAGTGGTTCCTAAAGTTAAAAAATGACTAAACGAAATGTTGTGGATTTCTAAGTGGTTGTGTTCTATTCTAGGGGTTATCGTTGAGTAATATTTACGAAATGACTATACATGTAAGATTGACCAAATTGTTCAATACTAATATTACCAAATTGTTCTATTCTAGAATTTTACTGGTTATTCGGAGGTTATTCAGAAGCTACCAAACAGCCCCTAACTCTTTGTAACTATACAACCACCTCTGCAGCTTCAACTACATCATCATAAAAAATGCTTGTATCTAAACACAATCTATCATCAAATTTAGATGTAACAGGTTGTTCTTTGTCACACCCTCAAATCCACTAACGGAGTTTTACCGTTAGAGGCATGACAAACTAGAATCCAGTCATTAATTACACCGAACGACTCTATATGAGTTTTGAAAACCAAACGTTTACCCATTAAATGGGGTAATTTAAACGTCGATCAGAGTAATTAGTTTATCAGTTATGCGGAAGCGTACTAATGAAGTAGTTTAAGCCAAAACACAGCGTTATTTTATTGTACACCAGGAATATTAAAGGATATTAAAGACCTACAAAACATTAAAATAGCATTACAAACTAAATTAAAAAGTAAAAAGTAAAAAATTACGGTAAAATTAAAATGAAAGACGAAATATAAAGAGGTTACTTACTTGTAGGCTGTCCAAATCGCTCGTCGCTCGCTGCCCGCTCGTCGCTCGCTCGGAAATTGCTCAAAAATTGCTCGCTCGTTTCTTCGCTTGATTTAAACGAGCCGCTCCGCTCGGTTCGATTTGTAAACGAGCCAAGCAACGAGCAAGGGTCCGCTCGGTTAGGTTCGGCTCGAATAATTTTAATTTATTTTATATATAATTATATATGTATAAGTATATGATATGTTGTTATAATTTTGTTGATACTAAATATATATATTTTAAAATTATTAACAATATTTAAAGTACTTGAAAATAATAGTCATTTATCACTTTTAAAAAATATTACTATAATTAATAATTATTTATAATATTTAATATTTTAATATTTCACATAACAATAAAAAAAAATTATATATTATTATTTTTTAATTGTTAACTTTTTTATATACATTATATTAACATAACCTTAAATTCTAAATAAATTACAAGCTACAATTAGTTTTTTAAAGCTATTAATTTATATTTATGTAAATTATATTTAATTTTATACTTGTTTCTTATAAAAAAGTTTAAAGGAAAAAAAATAATTATCATAAATTCGCTCGACGCTCGCTCGAAAAATACTCGGTTCGATTTTAGCTCATTTACGCTCGGTTCGACTTTGGCTCGATTTGTAAATGAGCCCATTGGCTCAGTTCGGTTTGTAAACGAGCCAAGCAACGAGCAAAGGTCCGCTTGGTTTAGTTCGGCTCGTGAACAGCCCTACTTACTTGGGTGTTTGCACAAGGATTTTAGATGATATGTACACGTGTCTCAGAGGTGGAGCGAAAGGTAATAAAAGGTATAAAAGACTCTTTTTTTTAGGGAGATATAATATGAAGCACAATGGATACAATTGAAGGATTATAATGTTATGCTAAGGAGTGTCGGAGAGGGATTTAGTGTGCCATTTTAAGAGGATATGAATACAAGAGTTTTATTGAATACTCTGGGGATGGTCTTACAATGAAAGGGATGTCCTCTATTTATAGGGCCAGTACAACTAAAATTAATTATAAAATAAAAAAAAAACAAATGAGTGGTTCAATTTAAAAGAAGCTACATTATTATTTAAAGAAATGGAATCTTGTCAGGAGCGTCTGTCTGTAGATTATTGCCTTATCTCTAATAGGTGTTTTATATCATCATTGCTTGCGTCATTGTTTTTAGAAATCTCTATGTGTATTGTCTATTGAAACTGGAGTTCCTGGGTCTGCATCTTCTTCATATTCTGGAGATTCTAGATCTTTAATATGTTTTAATTCAAGAAGATCACTTTCCACTACAAATGGCAGAAGCATACTCCAATTTTGTTTTGCATAAATTTGTATATAATGTCCTTCTCCCAATAATCTAAATTGTTCCCAATGAAAATGGTCTGGGAGTTCTGGGGTTTGTTGATATTTTTTGATGAATTTTTCTAACGTATTTGTGTGTAGTTTTGGTGGAACGTCTGAGATAAGTTCCTTGTCTATCTGTGGCGTGTTTAACCAAGGCATATTGGCGAAATTTATATCTGTAGTGATTGCTAGTTTTTCTAGGTAGTCACTACTAGAAGCTTTATGATCAATAAAAATTCTTTTTCTTGATGGCCTGTAGGTATGCGAGTCTGCGTGTGGAAAAGAGGCGAAAATTTTACAACCTATAGTGGGTGGGAAAATATGTGTAGCAATGTTTCCTGTTGTTATTACAAACTTCTCCCCCAAACGATTAAGTAATCGTTCAGTTTCGCTGTTTAATCTGAATTCCATATAATCAATCATACCATGATGGTAAAATTGAACTATATCATCTTCAGATAAGAATCGTGTAGGAGGGAAAACTTGTAAAAGGAGGAGACCTGTTCCGTTGCCTTCGTCATCTGTTCTTTCTACGGCTCTCATTCTAGTGTTCAAAGTATCTCCAAAGGCTATGTCTATCAGCTTTTGTTGTAGTTCATATAGAACTAAAGGAAGTTCAGAGCATATCTTTTTTGACACAATTTGTTTAAATTCTGGAAAGCGTTCTATTACTAGTTTAAGCAACGCCTCCAAGGAGTATTGAGAATCCTAGTTCTGAACATGTCATAATTTTTGTTTAAAGACGTGCTTTCTTTCCTTTCTTTTTCTCGAGCTTTTGTAGTAATTGTGCATTTTTTGCTTCGAGTATCTCTACCGTTTGTGATAGCATACTTTTTTCAAGTTTTTCTTGTATAAAATGTGTATTTTTTCCTTGCTGTATAAATTGTTCTTGTAATTTAACAATTAACTCTTCTTGGGCTCTTATAATTTGCTCAGGATTTGTTTTCTTTTCATCCATCTGTTTTGTTTTCTTTGAGTCGTAAGGGTCTAAACATGTCCATGTATATATATATATATATAATAGATGACTAAAAACACCTAGTTTTAAATTTATAAAAACCTACTAACTCACAAACAATCGGTAGTGGACCGATCGGATGTAATATAGTGAAATGTAAGTCCGGGTGTCGACCCACAAACTCAATATACTACGTTAATTAAATTGAACAAGACTTAACTTAACTGGACACGACTTTAAAATGAACTAATTTTGAAGGGGGGTTTGTGTAAAATGACTAAATTGCATTGAAGTAAACTGACAAGACTGGATGACGAGGTTGAAAACAAGTAATTGAAGATAAACCACCTAGACCCGACTCCCCGTTGTTTCAGTTATCACGTACATGTTTAAACTATGGACTGGATCTTATAATGTTCACTTAAAGTGACCACTTATATAGGACCATCGACCCTCTTCAAGAAGACAGCTACGGGTTTCTACTAAGTTAATAGGAACACCAGTTTTTATAACTAAACGCCTTCACAGTTGTTTAATCTAATTATGATTAAGTGATAATAAATGAATTTCTACCTCACAGTATAAAATCCAAAGCCAGTTGAAAAGTATTAAATTGATTCGATAAATAAGATTGGTAATTGAATCTAAACGGATTTCTCAAATATCCTAACTTAGCCAATTAACCAAACAAGACTTACCAATAATTCTAATCCCCTCACAGTTACTTAGAAAAGCTGCACAGTTTTACAAGACCGTTTAACATTATCATTCCTTTGTTTTTACTACAGTTTAAGCATAAACATTCACAACACACAGTCAATGAAATTTAACTAAATTCTATTCTATGGCATAGACAATCATCATGGAAATAGTGGAACGATAAAACTAAACAACCCAATTCTAATATACAATAATGCATCAAAAGAATAAAAGTTCAACCTTTACTAAAAACATAAATCCATAGTCTAAACAAAACCAAGATACATTCAAACAATTACAAACGGTTCATCATTAGTCTAAGTGGTCTAAGAAGCTTAGCCAACAATCATAATCAAAAAAATAAACGCAAGTCTAAAGTATGAAAACATGATAAAAGAGAACAAAAGTAAAGGAATTGAAGAATCCGTTGACGCTAATCGACAAGTCTTTATCTCGTTCCTTCGCTCGACCTTCGTGTCTTCACTTTAGCTCCAAAATCACCTTCTTTGAGCCTTTTTCCGTCTCTCCAATTCGTCTCCCAACTTTCTGTTAAAACGGCTTTGTAGCGTCACATGGCGAGGCAACGAACTCGTGGCCGCGTAGCACCGCGACCAAAACAACCAGCAGACCCAAGGGCCGCGCCGCGTCACGTGGCCAGACTTGGCCCCCTGGTCACGTGGCGTGGTGAGGGGATTTCACGCGTTTCGTGCTTCGGTTTCTTCAGTTTCGCGTTCCGGCTCGCTCTTAACTCCGTTTCGCGCCCCGTTTTCGCCTACAGACTCCATTTTTCGCAAGATTTTCATTTATTTATCAACATGGGACCTATGAAACACATATGGGTCAGTAGTAAACAAAACTCAATAAAAACTATGTAAAAGACTCAAAACGTAAACAAACTCGACACAGGATTTATGTATAATTCATACTATATCAGTAGTAGCAAACAAAATTTATGGTACCAAATTGCCATTTATGGAAGTTGTTCAACCAGTCCCCCCTTTCGAGATTGACCCGTAATTATGGCAATTTTGCCAGCGGGATTTTCCGGCGAAAATCATCTTTCCTGTGAGACCATTATACGCATTTTTAACCACTTTAAACCAAAACCAACCTATATAAAATGCTCTTAGACCGCATTCAAACCTATTACCACTCTTAAACTAGTTCTTAATCAACCTAATCAATATCTTAATCTGTTTCAAGATCTCACCATTAAACCCATTAAACCAAATAGACCAAAACGTCAACTTTAATCAAACTGAAATCAACCAAAACGATCCCTACAGTGAATGGAATATGTAAATGACAATTAATCGAGTTTTAATCAACTTATTAAACACCAATTCAACAAATTTTTCTCACCTTCTATCTCGAAACCGTTCGTATTGTTTCTGATCACAATAATCCAATTCATTCGACATTCTCCATCTCCCTTGCTCTCATTCACTCTCTGCAATCTTAATTTCAAGGGAAATCATCAAAATCCCATAAGTGATTCTCACTTTGTTCGAATATGGTTATCATCAACTGGACATCTAAACATCTTTTAAATCGGCAATTGACTTAGGGCTTTCATTCTAGGTATCTTAAGGAACAAATTAGAAAAAGAAATTGGAATTTAACGCATTCTAAGTTCAGTTTTTAATCCAAACCCATCGTGTTCTTTTTTCATCATCTCATCAATCCAATTCGTCATCAAACAAGTAAGTGTTTTATGTTAAAATTATCCTTATCTAGTTTTGATAAAAAAACCCTGCATCAATTTTTGATTTCATTGATCTAGTTCAGAGTAATTTAGGATTTAGGGTTTGGGTTCTTAATTTGGAATTAGGTTTTTAATTATAACATGATAAAACTATTCTTTTTATATATTACACTAATTTGATCTAGAGCAGCTGGTTTGATTGTATGGCTAGGAACACGAGGTCCCTTGTTTGAAACCAGAGGGCCAAATATATTCATATTAATTGTTTTTACATGTTTAGACTAATTTCCATAAAGTAAAGCTCTACACTACATATTTTATATAATATAATAAAAACTGATAAGATATAACAAAAGCATGATTTTAGATACATTTAGTTTTATAAATTTAACTATTACAAATACTTTTAATTCTTTAAAAGTACTATAAAATGTATTTTAACACTTATAAAATACATATAAAATATTATAAAAAATTGGTTATACAAATAAGACTTTTATATGGATTTTTGTATACATTAAAATAGTTTTAAATGTTTTAAAGTATTTCTAAAATATGTAACATATGTTTGACATTATATAAGTTTTTGTTAAAAATATATTATTAGAGTTTCTATCGTTTGTCAAAATAATTATTATTGCTATTGCTATCGTTATCAATAAATGATTTTTTATATTTGTAGTCTCGTTTAACGAGAAACCCCCAAATCCAAATTCGAAACCCTATAATTCCAATTTCGTTAGATTCATATTGTTTCTATTCTAGTTTTCTATACTATATTTTTTTACTAAGATAAGATTCTCATTTACTTATGTGATTCTAGTAATTGGGAAATCCTCGGTTCTATCTAAACTATTTGCTTTTTATTTCGAGCCCGAGTTTCAAGGTGAGTAAATTCGCTCTCCTTTTTACTTTTACGTTTTGGGGCCCAAATATGTGTTCTATTACAATGCAACATTTCTATTTTCTTTCCATTTTCATAAGAGATCATACAAATGTGTTACTCTTGTCTGCAGCATGATGTAATCTTATGTGGTAGTGTAAAGTAGTATTGTTACTTTGTAATCCCACCGGTACAATGTTAGCGCTAATGGTTTAACAAACCCACCTACTTATACAACATCGACATGTGATTTTAACCCGACCATTCAATTTGAATGTTACAAGTTGCTATTTAATGTTACAAGTGTTATACTATGTTTCTATGCCATGTCCCTATGTTGCTAAATAATTATTGATAATTAACACATCGAGATGGATAGGTGATAGTTTCTTGAAAATTTATCTTTAATTAATACATGAATCGTTCCTCATGATAAATGGCTACAAGTTATATTCTGGGGTTTCTAATGATGGTTTCAATGTGTCTTCAAGGGGTCATGGGTGAGAATAATACAAAATAGCTATACATATAAGATTGCGTAACATATTTATGATGATATCTGATTTTTATACTATTATTTATTAAATGTGGTTTATTCACTAGTTTTCTTATATTTCGGGTGGTAGTTGCTTTAGTTTTGTTGCTAATTTTAAGACATAGGGATGCCTTAGACTTAGATCAAATAAAGACTATTGCAATTACTATTTCGTATTTAATCTTTTTTCGTTTCCATTCAAGACTTATGTTTTAAAACTTATGTAATCTTTATTAGACTTTAATAAATGAGTACCATGTGCTTTGTTTACTATTAATATCCAATTTCTATGACAACGCGGTGTTTTCGCCACCGGGTGAGTTGTCACATATGCTAATGGAATCAAAACTCGATGGTCTACTCTACTTTATGAATTGTATTAGGGTGCCTTCTCGTGAAAATCTTCATACTCTTATCACGGACGAGAACTAGGGGTGTAAACGAGCCGAGTCGGGCCCGAGCTCGTTAGGACTCGTGCTCGGCTTGTTTTAGTTTAAACAAAGCTCGAGCTCATGCTCGGATTATTCGAGTTTTAATTCCAAAGCTTGAGTTCGGCTAATTAGAAAGTCTTTAAGCTCGAGCTTGGCTCGGGTCGGATCGGTCTCGGCTCGTTTAGTATATATTTATTTATATTTATAGTCCTACATCTTATATATTGTTAGGATACTTGTCTAGAAAGATTTATTTTAGTCTTTATTTGTAAATATTGTTTTGTTTATGGTATAATTTGTATTATCCCTCAAGTGTATTGATGACTATAAATAGAATGTTATAGGTCAAGGGTGAACAAATACTGATTGTAGCAGCTTTTGCATCTTGATTGTACTGTAACTATTCTCGTTTTCAATACAAGTGAATTTTGAGTAATCTCCTTGTTTGATTTTGTAGATTTCATTGTTACTATGCATAAATCATTGATTGTATATCTCACTTAGCAGTTACCAATCCAATTGAACCGGTCAATTGGTATCAGAACTATTGATTTAGAGAGTTTTCTGTTGTTCATCGAGCAAAATCCCTCAAAAACTGCTCTAGTGAAATAATCATGATCTGTTGTCGATATTAGCTTCGATTTATCACTACAAATCATTTGTAATTCACATCTTGGTGTTGAATTCACTCAGAAAGAAGAAATCATAGAATTAATATACATCAAAAACCCAAAGTGTTCGAACAGTAAATTTGACAAAAATCATAATCTAATGATGATGCTTGAGATTGACTGATATCAAGGGTTGTTAATCGAGTGGTTATACAGCTTTTGTGAGAATTTTGGACAAATTCAACAAGTTTTTTAGAATTAGTGAAAAATTAATGATGAATTTGTCGTGTGATGATATAAATTTGCCTTGTGAGACTGGAAATTGATGAGTTGAGACATATCAGGACTTGTAATTTTACTTAGATTGAGACGCATCAAGTTCCTGTTAGTCGTTTGATAGCTATTGTGTAGTGTTACCCTGTTTGAAAACGCAAAAATCTTAAAAATTTGAAGTACTGTTCAGCCGCATCACTGTTCAGTCGTGTCAACTTGCATCAGCCGTTTCAAGATTTTTCAAGGTCTTTTAGCCGGGTCACTATTCAGAGCAACATCAACTGTTTAGACGGATGATCTACTGTTCAACCATGTCAAAGTTCAAAGCTTTAGTCGTTTCACTGTTCAGCCAATTCATTGTTCAGACGTTTCAATGTTTAGCCGTGTCATCTTTCAGACGCATCATCATCTTCTTCACTGTTCAGCCTTCTCACAATTTTAGTCACTTAATTTAGAATTTAAAAAATTTCAACTTATTTGTCTTATTCAAAATTAATAAAAAATATATGTTTTTCAATTAATTCTAAATGGCTCCTAATGAAGATTCAGATAATCGTGTTCTAAGGTTGGTAAATCGTGCAGATTTCAAGAATTGGACTATCAGATTGAAACATCACCTGCGCTATATTGACAATGATCTCTGGAAGTCTATTGAAAAGGGTCCTCATATACCTATTCTTGCACCTGATGCTGCTAGTACCTACTCAAAAGACTCTAC
This sequence comes from Tagetes erecta, assembly GCA_030867185.1. Classification (NCBI taxonomy): domain Eukaryota; kingdom Viridiplantae; phylum Streptophyta; class Magnoliopsida; order Asterales; family Asteraceae; genus Tagetes; species Tagetes erecta. The sequence continues at coordinate 58,272,978 of CM061488.1, forward strand.
TAAACCATATCCTGAGGATGATCTACAAGGAGAAGACTTACGAACGGTCAAAAATGATAGCAAGGCCTATTTGTTGATGTGTAAAGGTCTACCACTTCAAGTGTTGTCAAGATTGGATGCCTATCAGACCAGATATACATTGTATATGGCACTTTTCCAAAGAAACTGTTCACCAAATGGAACTGTTTGAGCACATTTCCAAAGAAACGACAATTGGAATTGTTTGATTAGAAGGAGGAGAGCAGATTAGAAGCTTGAAAATCAAAAGCTGAAACGACAATTGGAACTGTTTGAGCACATTTCCGAAGTAACTGTTCACCAAATGATGAATAGATTTGTTCATCTCACTACTGAGATGACAAATGCTGGGGTGAAGACAGATCTTCAGGATTTGAATGATAGATTATTGGGTGCACATCCATCTTCATGGAAATAAATAGTTAAACTGCTTAAGCATACTGAGAAATTTCCAATGGATTTAGATCTTCTCATTGTAAAAATAAAAGAAGTATAAATTGATGAAAGTTCAAGGAACACTGATTGATCGGGATCACTTGCTCTGTACAAGTTTATTGTGAAACCTTCAAACACAGTTGAGAATGCTTTTCTTGTTTGAGATTGTCAAAAACAGGAAGATGAAGGTGATTTGTTCATTGGTGCTAGCTTTTATAGTGATTCTACTTACCATACAGGCTCTCGAATTTATAAGAAGCCTCAATCTCCACTAAAAGCTCAATCTTAACCAGTGAAAACACAATCTGAACCTTAGTCAAAATTCTACCATACCATGCAAAGTTAAAGATATCATGAACATTTTGTTGCAAGATGATGAAACACAAAATGCTTTCACTGCATTCATGGCAAGTTTTCAGGCGTATAAAGGCTGTCATCTGACTCAGTTAGATGTTTTTCTTCAAGACTTGTTTGAAATGGATCCTAATGATGTTGAGGAAATGGATCTTAACCTGCAAATGGTTATGGTTGCATATCGAACTCAGAAACATGCATATGTGAATTGTAATTTCAAACCAAGCGCAAACAAGATAGTTGGGTTTGAGAAGTCAAAGGCAAGATGTTTTTACTGCAACTGCTATGGTCATTTCTCTAGAGAGTGCAAGGCACCAAAGAGTCAGAACTATAATGGTCAAGCAAGTTCAAGAAATCAGAACCCGAATCAAAGTGAAAATCAGAGCACCCAACAATCTTAGAGTTATCAGAATCGGAATCAAAGATTTTATCAAAAGCCTTATCAAAGTCTTCCAATGACAGAACTGAAAGATGATGGAAAACAGTAGGAAGATTAGAACAAAGCACTTGTAGTTAGTGTGAAAGATGGTTATGACTAGAGTGCTTATGCGGAACAATTTACTGCTGATATTACTTCCAATTTGGCTCTGGTGTGTGAAATTGAAAGTGAAGACTGGTCAGAAAATGGTGATATCAAAGTTCTTAAAGATGAGACTCAACAATCTGAAGCCTATGACTGGAGTGCTAAATCTGATCCATCTAAAGAATCATAAGCTGAAATTGCATTCATGGCCACATTTGAGGAATCAATCACATCAGCTGAATCTGAGCAGCCAAACATTAATTCTGAACTCCCTCCTAATTATGTTGAAATTCCAATTGATATGAGAAACAGATTATGCTCCAATGAATGCATTGATCAAGTTAAACATTATCGAACTCATTCATTTAAAATATGTTATAAATTAAGCAAACACGAAAAGATTCATGAAAAGCTTAAACAAGATCATAAATTCACTTCAAAAGTCATGGAGCAAAACACATAATGACCTCGAAATTGTAACTAAACAATTAGATGAATTGGAAAAAGCTCTTGAAGTAGAAAAGTTTGCTCATGCAGCAACATAGGTTGAATTAACAAAAGTGAAAAGTTCAAAAGCTATTCTAGCTAAATTGGTAAGTGAACGAATAGATCACTCATGAACCGATGCCTGAATCCATAACAAACACTTTACAAGAAAACATTAATCCAATTGATTATTCACATGAAAACAAAGAAAAATTCAAAGAATTTCATTGAAACAAATTTTCGGAAGGAAAAGATGATGGAAAGATCATGTCTGAAATCATGAAGAAAGGATGTGTGTTAGTCGGAAATGACGATCAAGTCAATGAGAAGTCAATACACATTCTTGAACAGATTTTTGACTATAAAGATAAAATGCCAGCAAAGCCGAAGGAATAACATGCTGAAAGAGAATTTTTAGGATTCAGAGATCCTGAATTTCTCAAATGGAAACAGGAACAGAAGGAACTCGCTGCAGCTGCCATTCAACAACGTCAAAGTTCGAAGAATGATGTTGCTTCAACCATTAAATCTTAAATCTCAAATCTCAAATCAATCAATCAATCAAAGTCAAAAATGAAAGAAACCAAATCTCAAATGTCTCCAAGCAAAAAACTAGTAACCAATCAAGCTCAATCTAATAAATCTACATCAAAACTCAAAAACCTGTGAAGTTTGTGTCAGCAGGTACTTTTGATTTGAACTTATCTCAAGGTAACCAAAAAATTCCAAGATCAAATCTCTCTTTGATCTGAAAACAGGTTCAGGTCTTAAGACTTCCGTTGTTTGAGGGTAACCAAGAAAGATGTGTCTGAATCATAAATGTACTCAAGAATCTTCACCAACCGAACAGAAATCACAAACACAATCTCCAAAGAAACACCAAATTATGAAACGCCCACTTTTCAAAAAAAATATTTAAACCTTTAGAAAACAAGTAATTACTTTGGTCCCAGTTACTTTTCACTCAAAACATTGACAATCTTTGATTATAGACTTACTATGATTTAACCTTGTTCAAACATAATAAAACATGCTAACTATTAACTTTCTTAACTTTTACAAAAGACTTGTTTTGTAAACCATCAACACTACTTCTTTACAAAATAACATTAAAACGGGTCGTCTAACGAGAATCCAACTTTATCATGTAACCCTTGCTTCCCGAGGCTTGATTGTGAGCGTTACCTGAAATACATTTAAGCATACTTCATTAGTAATGTACTTAACTTTAACCTGAAATACAGTTAGCTTAGTTCCAACAGATGCATAACACAAACTTAAAAGCTTATGACCCAGCATATATAACCGCTTTTTTGGCATACTTTCTAGTATGCATGACTCACTTGTTAACTACGCACAAATAATTGTGTGTACTTAACAAATACACCAACTTCACTTTGCTTAAACTTTTCCAAATCTATTCATTCAGCAATAACAGATTTGATTTAAACATCCAGTTCTTACTTACCATAACATCCTAGATGTTATGCTTACTTTCTTAATCATATTGATTAAGACATTTCGTTATTCCATGATTTCTAAAGGGAATCATCTTTACTTAACTTCTTTAATATACAAGATATCAATCTTACTTTCTTGGCATCCAAGGTAGTCATCTTGACTTATTTTCTGTGATACCCGAAGGTAACACCTTACTTTACTATACTTTATGTAATACCCGAGGGTAACACTTTACTTAACTTTCACTTCCAAAGCATCCGAAGATACTAGTTCAACTTCTACCCATATTACTTTCCTTTACTAAGTTCACACATTACATTCTTGCACAATCATTTTTTTTAATTAACTAGTGGACTCAAGTTATACAACAACAATCAAACAATTTTATTCATCATTAAACACCAACTTACTTTACTGTACATTATTAAGTAAGTACAAAACAACTTACCTCAATGTGGCATTCTAGATGATTTTGTTCTCGTTTAAATCTCATTTCTAATGATACCTGACACTTGCACCTGTCCCATTTACACCTTAACACACCCTCGTTACAAAATCAAAGAAATTTGGATTAAATTGAAGTGTTAATTTGGATTCTAAACCAAAATCTGTACTTACTTTAGGCTTGAATAAATTTTAAACTTAAAATTACACTCAAATGATCCACTTTAAAATATAACCCAACAACCCTACTTCTTACACCAAAATGGCGATTTCAAAGAGTACAAAAGAATGTGACTTACTTGTTGCTTGATGACACTTAAATTGCTACTGATTCACACATGCATATCTTCAATCTTTGATTTAAACTTGATCTCTTTTTCTTTTTTTTCCCTCTTTCTCTTGCTATCTCTTCAACGCACACACATACATATGTCTGACTTCCCAATTCACACTTCCCCTTTTCATTTCTTTTATTAAGTCAAGATTGACTAAATGACAACATTAGTCCCTTCATTTTCTTTCTTGACTCCTTGACAAAAAATACGATATTACTAAATTATAACATACCCCATTAGCTTCTTAACTTAACAACCTTTATCTTAACTAACCGAACCGTTAATATATGAAAACCGGTTCGTTACGAATCTTCCCCCTTACACTGGGTTTCGATCCAGAAACCTGTCATTCCAAAAATAACTTAGGGTAGTGCTCTAACATCTCTTCTTCCGACTCCCATGTCAAATCTGATCCCTTCCGATGCTTCCATTGAACCAACACTTTATTTATCTCTTTGTTACGTAACTTCTTCACTTTGCGGTCCAAAATTGCAATTGGTTCCCCCACATAATTTAAGCTTTCATTGACTTCAATATCATCAATAGGAACAATTGCTAACTCGTCCGCCAAGCACTTCCTTAAGTGAGATACATGAAATGTATGGTGGAGTTTACTCAAATCTGCCGGTAGTTCTAGCCGATATGCTACTTTTCCCACACGTTTAATAATTTTAAATGGTCCTATAAAACGGGGACTCAACTTCCCACGTTTACGAAAATGAATCATCCCTTTCCATGGAGAGACTTTTAGAAATACTAAGTCCCCTCTTGAAATTCAATTGGCCTTCTTCTTTTATCTGCATAGGATTTTTGTCTGTCCTGAGCAGCTTTGAGCCGTTCCCTAATCAACTCAGTCTTTTCTATAGTAGCCTGAACCACTTCTTTGCTTTCTAACTCTCTTTGGCCAATTTCACCCCAACAAATGGGTGTCCTACAACGTCTGCCATACAATGCCTCATAGGGTGGCATCTTTATACTCGAGTGATAACTGTTATTATACGAAAACTCAGTTAACGGAAGATATTCATCCGAACTTCCTCCAAAATCAAGCACGCATGCACGTAACATATCTTCTAAAGTCTGAATTGTTCTTTCACTTTGCCCATCTGTTTGAGGATGGTATGTAGTGCTAATAAGAAGTCTTGTACCCATTTCTTCATGAAACTTCTTCCAGAACATAGAAGTAAATCGTGTATCTCGATCTGATATAATCGATATGGGCAAACCGTGTCTTGACACTATTTCTTTAACGTACACATCAGCCAACTGCTCCGAAGAGCAAGCTTCTTTAATCAGTATAAAGTGTGCACTTTTCGTTAACCGATCAACTATCACCCAAATTGTGTCATAACCCTTGCGGGTTTTTGGTAACTTAGTGATAAGATCCATGGTGATATCTTCCCATTTCCACATCGGTATATCCAACGCTTGCATCTTTCCATATGGGTTTTGATGTTCTGCCTTACCTCTTGAACATGTGAGACATTTTCCCACAAACTTTACTATATCTCTTTTTATTCCTGGCCACCAGAAACTAAACCTTAAATCAAAATACATCTTAGTTACGCTTGGGTGAATAGAGTACTTTGACTTGTGCGCTTCTTCCAAAATAATTTTTAAGACATTTGATAATCTAGGTATCCATATCCTTCCAAAGCATGTCTTTAAACCCATATTGTTCTCTTCCAACTTATCTACATATAGCACCATTCGTTCTTTCTTTAGATCTCCTCCTAGAGCCGCAATTTGCACCTCTCGGATTTGATCCACCAATGATGTAGAAACCGTCAACTTAAATGCTTTCACCTTCAAAGGAATATGACTTGTCTTTCGACTGAGGGCATCAGTCACCACATTAGCTTTACCTGGATGGTAAAGTATATCACAATCATAATCCTTTACTAACTCAAGCCATCTCCGTTGCCTCATATTTAAATCTTTTTGGTCAAGGAAATACTTGAGGCTCTTATGATCCGTGTAAATAGTACAACGAACCCCATAAAGGTAATGCCTCCAAATCTTGAGTGCAAAAACTACTGCTGCCAACTCCAGATCATGGGTTGGGTAGTTCACTTCATTAACTTTCAATTGACATGAAGCATAAGCAACCACCTTACCCCGTTGCATAAGAACACAACCAAGGCCCGACTTTGAGGCATCATAATAAACTACAAAATCTTCAGTCCCTTCTGGTAGTGACAATATTGGTGCCTTAGTTAACTTTTCTTTCAATAGTCGAAAGGCATTCTGTTGCTCGATACCCCACACAAAGTTAACATCCTTACGGGTTAGCTTGGTCATAGGCAAGGCTATACTAGAGAAATTTTCTATGAAAAGCCGATAATAACCTGCCAACCCTAAAAAGCTTTTTATTTCAGTGGGAGTCTCTGGTGACTTCCACCCTATCACTGCTTCAACCTTAGACGGATCCATGGAGATCCCATCCGCATTCACTATGTGACCTAAGAACTGAACTTCTCTCAGCCAAAAAGCACACTTGGAAAACTTAGCATACAACTTTTCCTTTCTAAGAACTTCAAGAACGTCCCGTAAGTGACAGGCATGATCACCTTCACTACGTGAATAAATCAAAATATCATATATAAAAACAATAATTGATCGGTCAAGGAACGCTCGGCACACTCGATTCATGAGGTCCATGAAAACCGCAGGTGCGTTGGTTAGACCAAATGGCATTACGGTAAACTTATAATGTCCATAACGAGTTCTAAATGCCGTTTTAGAAATGTCTTCTTCTTTTACTTTCACTTGGTGGTACTCAGATCTAAGATCAATTTTCGAAAACCAAGAGGCTCCCTGAAGTTGGTCAAACAGGTCATCAATTCGAGGCAGAGGATATCGTTTCTTTACTGTTAACTTGTTCTATTCTCTATAGTCGATGCACATTCTGAAACTTCCGTCCTTCTTCTTGACAAAGAGAATTGGTGCTCCCCAAGAAAATGCACTAGGGCGTATAAAGCCGTTATCAAGTAATTCTTGCAGTTGGGTCATTAACTCTTTCATCTCCAGTGGCTCCATCCAGTAAGGTGCCTTGGCCACTGGCTTAGCTCCTGGAGTAAATCAATCTTGAACTCCACTTCCCTGTCTATTGGTAATCCTGGCAAGTCATCTGGAAATACATCTTTAAACCCAATTACCACCGGTACGTCTTCAATCTTCAAACTTTCTTTACTAGTGTCAGCAATACATGCCATATTGGCAATGCACCCGCGTGCCACATACTTCTTCGCCCTCACATAAGAACAGAACACTGAATCTTTCTTCTTATCACCCTGAATACATAAAGACTTGCCACTTGGAGAAGTGAGTTGAATCATCTTACTCTCACTAATAATATTTGCTTTGTGCTTAGACATCCAATCCATTCCCACTATTACATTGAACTCCCTCATTGACATAGGGATCAGGTAAATGGAGAATCGTTCACCTTCGATCTCTAAATTACAGTTTTTGAAAAGTTCATATACTAGAAAACTTTTATTATTGGCTACTTCCACTTCTAAGGGTTTACTTAACCTCTTACTTACAAACAAAGGGTGATTAAAAAAACTATCAGATACAAATGAACATGTAGCACCCGAATCAAATAATACAAGTGCGGGTAATGAATTAATCAATGTTTTGAAAACCGGACTGAACAATGAATCAGACGTTTTACTGGTTTAGTGGTCCAATCGGTTGGACCGGATTATGAACCAAATTACGTAATTAATTACTATTTACTAAAACTTAAGTACATGTTTAATATATAAACTATTTTTCATTATAAAAATATTTTATACTCTTAAACTTACAATATATTATTAATTAAATAAACAATGAATTAACTTGAGGGGTTTGTGTATCGAGACACTCATTTCATTTGCACATACAATTTATTGAAACCCTCGTATATTCATTCAAAAATTTTGTGTTTAACTACGTAGATAAAAAATGTTTAAATAATAAGAAATAACATAAATTAGCCCTTTAAAAAATTAAACAAGTAAAAAACTTAAAAGAATTTAATAAATAATAAAATAGTTAAACTATAAATAAAAGGAATTACGTTTGTGCTTTGTGTGTTATTGTAATTGTAATTCATAAAGAAAAAAAGTATAAAATAACTAAATTGGCAGTTCCAATGAACATTAAATGCTTGCCTTTAAATATTACCTCATCTTTTCTTTTTTACTGCAAATATTACACCATCTTTTTCTTCTTTTTATGATCAACTTCTACAACTATTCATTTGCCGGAAACAAAACTCCGATGACCACATTCACTCCTCTTTTCTATTGTACGTCTTCCTTAAGCCTCTTATCTTTCTCTTGTACACCACCAAGGAGCATAACAGAGATAGATCCTGTGTAATTACATCTTAAAACTTCCAAGTTTTCTTCTATTTTTGTGTTTTTTTGTCCAACCGGCGGTTTCCGGCCACCGGTTGGACCTCAAAACCTCAGAACCGGCCGGTTGTTTTCCAGGCCGTTTTAAGGGGTCAGACCGGACCGTCATTGTCACCGAATCCCGGTCTGACCGTTTGAACCGGCCAGTCTGGTCCGGGTTTAAAAACATTGGAATTAATCATAAAAGTACCTGTCACCACATCAGGAAGTGCCTTTGCTTCTGAGGCAGTGAGTTGGAAGGCTCTTCCCTTGGGTTTTGGAACATCTATCTTCCTTCCCCCACTTTCCTTCCTTTTCAAATCAGGACACTCATTACGTTTGTGCCCCAGCTTCATGCAATTGTAACATACACTAAGAAAGCTAGTACACTGATTGGCTAGATTCCCCATCTTTCCACATTTAAAACAGCCCGGAAAATCTTGTTTACATTCACCCAGATGCTCTCTACCACATGTACGACACTTCTTACATTCTTTTTTCTTGAATTGCTTCTTGTTAGGGCTTGAAAACTTGGCTCTCTTTGAGGATGACTCGGTCTCTTCCTTCTTCCGCTTCTCACCCCTTTCCATTTGCCTTTTTATTTCTGCTTCTCGGATCCGTCATTTATTAATCAATTCAGCCAAGGTGATGTCTTCTGTGGGAGTGACAAACTCCCTAAAATCCACCGATAGCATAGAGTAATATCGGTCCACTTTCATCTTTTCTGTTGCCACAAGTTCTGGACAAAACTGGGCCTTATAATAGAACTTAACTGTGAGCTCATCAATAGTTTCCTTTGTCTGCCTCATGCTTAAAAACTCCTCGGCTATGCAATCAACAGCAGCACGGGGACAGAAATGCCTTAGGAATATCGTCTTAAACTCTTCCCAACTCATAACCTTCATACTTTCCCTTCCCTTTTCCTTTCGGATGACTTGTAACCAATCCTTAGCTCTGTCTCTTAATTGATTAGTAGCAAATAGCACTTGGTCTTCGGGGGCAACATTAGTCGTATCAAAAGACTCTTCAATAGCATCAATCCACCTTTGGCTAACGAGTGGGTCGATTTCCCCGTTAAAACTCCTTGGCTTACATACCATATACTCTTTGTAAGTACAATGCTTCTTTTCTTTTCCTTTCTCCTTACCCCTTTCTTCTTCTTCATCAAACATTTTGAAAAAGTGTTCTTCCCCGGATTTTTCCTTCCTAAATCTTTTTTGAAAAGCTCTTCCCGCTGCATCTTCAATCTTAGCTAGGAACATAGGTACAAACTGCTCAAAAGCCTTAGCCACTTGCTCATAAATTTGATTTTTAATTGCATCATTTAATCTTCCCATTCCCCCTCGTTATGAAGTGGAGTGTCACTGTCATTAGATCGAGTGTGGCTATGGTTATCTTCTTCATCCCTTGTGTGCAAAGCGTTATCTCCTTCAACCATTTTTCTTGGGTATACTGCAAAATAATTTTACTTTAAGCTCGTTCGCATTTAATATGTCCACTTCTAAGGACGCTGTCTATCTTTAAGTAACCATTAACACATAAGTATACTTATTGATACGAAGTAGTTCCACATTTACCCATTTAATGTTATAGTTGTTTATTATATGGTTATATTGCAATTACATTTGTACACCTTACCATACAAACTATATTGACCATGTATACTTGGCAAGGTAACATGTCCAAAGACATTGCCACCTCCATATAGTAAACCACTTAACATGTTTTTGGTAACAGTAACTAACTTTTTTTTAAAACATTAAGAACTTGAACTTTACACTACTAATCTTTTGTCTTTAGCTCCAAGCCTCGGTTAAGTCTTCATTGGATTCTCATCTTTCTTACTCGTAACAAGAGCAATCAACTTTGAGTTTGGCATCTTGCATGCCAATTCTCTCAAACCAATGCTCTGAGACGAAGTTGAAACGCCCACTTTTCAAAAAAATATTTAAACCTTTAGAAAAAAAGTAATTACTTTGTTCCCAGTTACTTTTCACTCAAAACATTGACAATCTTTGATTATAGACTTACTACGATTTAACCTTGTTCAAACATAATAAAACATGCTAACTATTAACTTTCTTAACTTTTACAAAAGACTTGTTTTGTAAACCATCAACACTACTTCTTTACAAAATAACATCAAAACGGGTCTTCTAACGAGAATCCAACTTTATCATTTAACCCTTGCTTCCCGAGGCTTGATTGTGAGCGTTACCTAAAATACATTTAAGCATACTTCATTAGTAATGTACTTAACTTTAACTTGAAGAAGTTAGTTTAGTTCCAAAAGATGCACAACACAAATTTAAAAGCTTATGACCCAGCATAATCGCTTTTTTTGCATACTTTCTAGTATGCACGACTCACTTGTTAACTACGCACAAATAATTGTGTGTGTACTTAACAAATACACCAACTTCACTTTGCTTAAACTTTTCCAAATCTATTCATTCAGCAATAAACAGATTTGATTTAAACATCCAGTTCTTACTTACCATAACATCGTAGATGTTATGCTTACTTTCTTAAGCATATTGATTAAGACATTTCGTTATTCCATGATTTCTAAAGGGAATCATCTTTACTTAACTTCTTTAATATAAAAGATATCAATCTTACTTTCTTGTCATCCGAGGTAGTCATCTTGACTTATTTTCTGTGATATCCGAAGGTAGCACCTTACTTTACTATACTGTATGTAATACCCGAGGGTAACACTTTACTTAACTTTCACTTCCAAAGCATCCGAAGATACTAGTTCAACTTCTACCCATGTTACTTTCCTTTACTAAGTTCACACATTACATTCTTGCACAATCATTTTTTTAATTAACTAGTGGCCGGACTCAAGTTATACAACAACAATCAAACAATTTTATTCATCATTAAACACCAACTTACTTTACTGTACCTTATTAAGTAAGTACAAAACAACTTACCTCAAAGTGGCATTCTAGATGATTTGGTTCTCGTTTAAATCTCATTTCTAATGATACCTGACACTTGCACCTGTCCCATTTACACTTTAACACACCCTCGTTACAAAATCAAAGAAATTTGGATTAAATTGAAGTGTTAATTTGGATTCTAAACCAAAATCTATACTTACTTTAGGCTTGAATAAATTTTAAACTTAAAATTTCACTCAATTGATCCACTTTAAAATATAACCCAACAACCTTACTTCTTACACCAAAATGGCGATTTCAAAGAGTACAAAAGAATGTGACTTACTTGTTGCTTGATCACACTTAAATTGCTACTGATTCACACATGCATATCTTCAATCTTTGATTTAAACTTGATCTCTTTTTCTTTTTTTTTTCTCCTCTTTCTCTTGCTATCTCTTCAACGCACACGCATACATATGTCTGACTTCGCAATTCACACTTCCCCTTTTCATTTCTTTTATTAATTCAAGATTGACTAAATGACAACATTAGTCCCTTCATTTTCTTTCTTGACTCCTTGAAAAAAGTTACGATATTACTAAATTATAACATACTCCATTAGCTTCTTTACTTAACGAACCTTTATCTTAACTAACCGAACCGTCAATATAAGAAAACCGGTTCGTTACAAATTAACTTTCAATCTATGAAAGAATCAAGTGTTGATTCATCATCTAAAGTTAATAATCGGTTGTTCAAAATCAGTAAACGATATTGTGAGATTTGTGATCGTTATAATCACGGCTGAATGTTTCTTTAGCAGGTATTGTCACTTCTGCAACAATAAGGAATCATTCATCTAAGGAATTTCATTATAACAAGTTTTGTGATATTTGTGAACGACGTAACCATGTCATGTCTGATTGGTTCATCTGAAACATCTCACCAAGGGAAATGATTAGTTACCCGAATTTTCAAAGAAACCAATATTATGGTTTTCAAAATTTAACTAACAATCCTTCCTTAGGTTCAAGACCTTTCAGAAGAATCAAATTCGAACAAAGTGAGTTCTTTGATATGCCGACAAAGCATTATCAGTCGAACAGGTTTTTACCAAGAGCTGTGATGGTTGACGAGGAAAGGCAAAATAACAACAATCTTGATCATAAACTAGAAGAAAGGTATCATGCTTTAAAAATAAAGCAATCAAACCAATCAGTTCGAAGAAATAACTTTCAATCCAATCTCTTAACCGAACCAAATCTGAATAAATTGCATTATCAATAATTCACCATTATGGATAAATTTGGAACACCCAAGACCATTTCGGCCTGGGTTGACCACACTAACTAATGAATGTTGAAAAATGCAGGTACACCCAAGAAGACCTGTCAACTCGTGGTTTGTTGATAGTATGTGTAGTCGGCAGATGACAGGCAATCATGCCTTGCTTTATGAATTCAAGCATAAAAATGGTACTCATGTTGCATTCGGGGGAGATGCTAGAGGAAAGATAACCGGTGAAGGAACAATATCAAATGGGGTCATTAGCTTTGATAAAGTCAACTATTGTGCTCATTTGAATTTTAATTTGCAAAGTGTGTCCCAAATTTGTGATAAATCCTATTCTGCTTTATTTGATGATTCTTTATGTTACATTCTCAAGCCAAGTTTCAAGATTTCAAGTGAGTGGGTTGTGATTAAAGCACCTTGAGATCGAGATGTATACAAACTGGATATGTCTCAAGTTGACTTGGAAACTGAAACAACATGTCTCATTGCTCAAGCTTCAAATTATGAAAGTTATCTTTGGCATAGACGACTCGGTCATTCCAACTTCAGAAAATTGAACAATATGGCTTCGAGAAATCATGTTCTGGGAATCCCATCGAAGAAATTCTCTACATCCAACCATTGTTCAGTGTGCCTGAAAGGAAAACAACACAGATTGTCATTTAAGTCCAAGCTCCTATACTCAATTTCCATAACTCTTCAGATGCTACATATGGACATATTTGGACAAACAAATGTGCAGAGTATTGAAAAGAAATCGTGTTGTTTAGTCATCATAGATGATTTTACACGATTTACTTGGGTTTACTTTCTTCATGCAAAATATGAAACAATTGAGTTGTTAAAAGAAGTCATTATTAAAGTTGAAAACCAATTCGATTTAAAGTTAATATCTTGAGAAGTGACAATGCAACAGAATTGAAGAATGCTTATGTCGATTTGTTTTGTGCAGAAAAGGGCATTGAACCTCAATTTAGTGCGCCACGAACTCCTCAGCAGAATGGTGTTGCTAAAAGGAGGCACACTGATTGAAGCTGCAAGATCCATGATAGCAGATGCCAAAATCTCTATCACTTTTTGGGATGAAGCTATTACTACTGCCTTCTTTGTACAAAACCGGACGTTATTGGTTCAAGATAAACATTAAACTCCTTACGAGTTAATGTTTGGAAGGAAACCAAATATTTCATATTTAAGAGCATTTGGTTGTCCTGTTACGATTTTAAATCTAAGTGGCCAACTTGGAAAATTTGAGTCCAAATCTGATGACAGAATTTTTCTTGGATACTCTTCTGTTTCTAAAGCCTTCCGGGTTTATAATAGAAGAACAAATGTTGTCCTTGAAACATTAAACGTTCAATTTTTAGAAAACTCCTTTCCATCTATTGCTCATGGTCCCTATTGGTTATTTGATTTAGACTCGTTATCCAAATCTTTCAACTTTAATTTGTTTGATTTTTCAGGAAATTCAAAGAAGCAACCAGGAGATCTAGGATCATTCAGTGATGAATCCAATGACGATGATGACGATATGAATCTAGAGTATCTATTCATGTCTTTTCTGGATCCTAATGTTGAATCCTCAAACCATTCTCAAGGTCCATCAGCTTCTCAAGAAGATCAAGAATCAAACAATCATAAAGATTTTCAAAGTTAGCAAGTAGATCTGATCATACCACTTCACAACCACCATTAGATCCGAATGGTGAAGTTGTCCTAGAGTCACTTGAATACGTCATTTATGATGCTGGAAAATGATGATCTTTTGTGTGTCCAAGTGTATGTTGATGATAACATCTTCGGTTCCACAAGCCCATCTATGTGCAAAGCTTTCGAGGAAATTATAAAATCCAAATTTCAGATGAGTTCTATGGGGGAGATAAACTTCTTGCTTTGTAGATGGAATCTTCATCAATCAATCAAAGTTCGTTGACAAATTGTTGAAGAAATTCAAGTTGCAAGATTGTCAGACTATCAGAACTCTATCTGATGTGAACTGCAACATCCAGCTTGATCCAAAGGGCAAATCTATTGATCAGATAATATATACAGATCAATGATAGGTTCACTGATGTATCTTACTGCATGAAGGCCTAACATCATGTATGTTGTTTGTGTGTATGCCTGATATCAATCAGATCCTAAAGAGTCATATCTAGTCGCTGTTAAGAGAATTTCAGATATCTCAAAGGAAAACCTAATCTCGGTTTATGGTATCCTTTTGATGGAAATTTTGAAATTTATAATTATTCTGACAGTGATTATGGTGGTTGTGCTCTTGACAGGAAAACAACCACGGGTGGATGTCAGTTTTTGGGTCATCGTCTAGTCTCTTGGAAATGCAAGAAGCAAACCAATATTTCCGTATCCACTGCAGAAGCAAAGTACATTGCTACATTGGCATGATGTTGTTAAGTTTTTTGGCTCTAAAACCAATTGCTTGACTACTGGTTTAATTTTCTCAAAACTCCAATTTACATAGATAATACTGCTGCAATGTTTGTAACTGCTAATCCTGTCCAACACTAAAAAAACACACGGAGATCCGTTACCATTTTCTCAGAGATAACTCTGAAAAAGGTTTAATAATGTTGATTAAAGTTCACACCGAAAAACAACTGGCAGATCTGTTTACAAAATCTTTCTTGTCAGGACCGTTTGAATTTTTAGTCCAATCCATAGGATTAATCAACCATGATTAATTCTTTTTCTCAAAGATCAGAAAATAGGAAATTAGAAAATCAAAAATCCAAAAATAGAATAAGTCGATCACATTTTATATTCTCATGCCTTTTTGTTTATTTTATGTGTGTTCTTGTGATTTGCATTGAAACAGAAAAAGAAAACAAAAGAAAAATCAAGCATCATTTCATAAGAATCTGACTTGAAATGTGTGAAACGATAATAACACTATGCTTTATCTGATACATCATTTTTAACAATAAAGACTGATACGTGTTAATCGATGTGCTAGACAGCTCATTCAATTAGACTGAAAATGTAGGTTCATTGTTGAAAAACTCTAATATTAATGTGCTTTGTTTTAATTTTCATAGTTATACATGTGGTAAGATATCTCCTTTAATGAACTGGCTGAAATGTTACTTTTACACACCGGGTAATGATGCAATATAACTAGTTTGATGAACCACATATGTGGACTTCTTTGTTGTGGTGACCACAGACCTGAAGTTTCACACGAAGTCTCCTTTGTTGTAGTAAGCTAAAGACCTGGAACATTTCAAGGTGCAACAAAAGATTCCTAATGTAGAAAAGATAAGAGTCCCAAAGAGAACCATCACCAAACAAATTCCAAATGGAATTTTACAAGATTCCCAAGAGGAACACAAGCAAAAGATAATTCCAAAAAGGAATTCAAAAAGATTCCTAAAGTGGAACAATCGAAATAAGATAGAACCCAATTCCACACTTCTTATTTTAGAAATGACCAGGTTAATATTGTTTAAGTACATTTCTAGTATGTTCTGATAAGGAAATAGATTGATATATGTTTACATGTGGGGCACATAAGTCATTCTAATCGAACCTTAATATCATCTTGTTCTGAAAAAGTAAGCGTACCATCTCAAGATAATTGGTATGTTTTCATATCATCACTCAATTCAACGCAAGTCAAATGTCTATTTCAAAACATTAAAAAAATGTTAAATTAATTCTTGGTATGATCTCTCTGTAGTCGTTAGATTCATTGCATTGCATTCGCATTTACTTTACGTGTGCTTTGTGTGTGCAGGAATGTGGATTCATTTATGAAATATCGACATTCCTTGTAAAGTTCAAAAATTCAAGAAAGTTCAAAGTTTAGGGGGAGAAATAATTTTGAAAAGAAAAATTAAAATTTTTGTTGTTGGATGAAATGATCAAGTTTTAAATGAATGCATTTGAACTGTTCATGTTAAAATAATCCTAGGGTCAAGTAATTAAAATCTTTTGAAAAATGCTTCGGGATATTGGAAGTTGGTTGTGCAAAATTTTTCATGTCAAAAGAAAAATAAATGAAAAAGGTTTTTGTGTGCAAATGCGTGAAATTGTGCAAAAATGGCCTTAAATACATTGTTTTAAATAAAATGATTATCTTCAATTAAATTTAAGGATGTCATGTCAATTAATGAAAACAAAGTGTTGTTTCTGGTGCATTTAATGTAGAATGAAGAAAATTGTCAATGGTTGACCAATGTTTAAAAGTCAACACGCGCCGAGGCAAAGATGTGATGAAAACTTCATGAAACGTCCAAACAGTAGATGTGAAGCGTTGTAAATGAAGTCAGCCGTTTTGGATTCATGACATGACAAAATAATGGTCATGCATCTACAACAAAGCATGAAACGACTAAATAGTGGTCATGCGTCCAAGACAAGAAACGTCTGAAACTTCTCATCCGTCTAAGACTTTCTTGAAATGTCTCAACAGTGGTCAAACGTCCAAGCAGTATCTATGCAACCGTGTTAGTCAACAAATGTCAAGGTGTGGTCGTTTCATGTGTTTGTTTTTGTTGGTTCATCTTGTTGACACATCTCAACAGTTGTTGACACATCTCAATAGTGCATGACTCGTTTATAAACTTTTTGTGTTTTGACACGTCTCAACAGTGTTTCACACAAATAACTGGTTTTTGACAGGTCTAAAGCGTTTCATGTTGAAGCTAGTAATCTCAACAATGTTGATCTGTGTCAACAGTGGTTGACACGTCCCAACAGTGTTTAACATGACTCTTACATCTATGTGTTGAAACTTGTCGGTTCATCAAGGCTGAACCGTGCCAGTTAATTGTGACCCGTCTCAACAGTGTTTGACACGTCTAAGTGTTTTTGTGTTAAATTGTCTGCCGGGTCACCAAAAGTCATCTGTCTAGTGTATGTTCACACGTCTGAACAGTGCATGACACGACTTTGTTTTTCTATTTGTTATGACACGTCTCACACGATCTCACCCATCCAAGTGAAAACTAAACAATTTTTGTTCTGTTATCACATATCATATAAATACCCTTCTTCATAACACTTAACCTCATTTTCACATTTTCATCCGACCTAGCCGCTTCACCTTATTCACCCGACCATACCCTTGTACCAAATCGTTGATTCTATATCGATTGTGATTGTTTTACAGAGATGGAAAATTCGATGTATGAGACAAAGCACAATGAGGTTGCTATGCTGAATGAACATATACCATAGGCTGCTGGATATGAAGAGATGATCAGATTCTTACTAAAGTTCAAATATGTTTATGCCATGAGTGCCCAACCGATTGTTTATATGAGATTTGATCAAGAGGTTTTGGAGAACAGCAGAAGTAATAACTGATGATGAAGGAAATATAGTTGTTACGGGTTTAATCTCGAATAAGCATGATATAGTTGTTTCAGAACAATCTATACGAGATGCTTTGAGGCTGGGAGAGAATGTAGCAGGTGACTTAGATGAGTTTACTGTGATTGAATGCCAATAGAGTTTTCTTGATATGGGGCATCCACCTGTCTTTCAAAAAAAAAAAAAATCATCAGAGCTCGTTTGTACAAGCACTGGAAATTGCTTTGTTATGTCGTACAACACTGCATGTCAAGGAGGAGTGCTGGTTTTGATTTGTTTCCATCTGATACTACCTCTCCTATAGTGGCCATTGCTACAAATAGAAGATTTAACATGGCTAAGTGGATATTGAAGGGTTTCACCTTCAATTTACAAAAGGGCAAAAGATTCAAGTTTCTGATGTACCCAAGGTTTTTAAAGTTAATTATCAATGAGGCCTATCCATTGATAAAGGAAGAAGGAGTGGCTAGAGATATTTGTGAAACAGAAGACATGAATGCGTCTTCTTACAGAAAGATGAGCATGGTCTCTAGAACTCAAAATGTGCCAATCTTTACATGCGAGATGTAGCAAATGATGAGGTTGAACTGGGTGCTGAGTATTTTCATGTTTCACAGGATGATCCAATAAATCCTTTGGATCTTATTGACGATATTCCTGACACACTTTTAAATGATGATGAGTATGCGGAAAAATATGGTGATAACGATGAAGAGTCTGAAAATGATGATAATAATGAAGATGATGGTGATGACAATGAAGATGATAATCATGATGATGATGGTGATGACAATGATGATGATAATGATAACGATGATGGTGAGAACAATAATGATGGTGATGACAATGAAGATGATAATCATGATGATTGTGATGACGATGAAGATGATTATGGTAACGATGATGATGAGAACAATAATGATGGTGATGTTGGTGAGAATGATAATTCGATTGACAATGCTGTTGATGAACAAATTGTTGTTGAACATGTTGAGGTGAGACAAGAAGATGTTCAGGAAGAAGTTGAAAATGTTGTAATTGAGGATGTTGATGTTTTTGAAATTGCTCAAGAAGTGGCAGCATCTGAATCTGAATTCAAAGCACAGCCGGATGATGAAGCTGATGTTATTGTTGCTGAATCAGTTCCATCACCTGTACAATGCCCTATTGCACAAGTTTCAGAACAGCCTAAGGAGTCTTCACCTAAGGTTGTTGCTGCTGAAAAGATTGATATTATTGATGTTGATGATGCTGAAGATGAATTATGTCTTCTAAGGAGGATGGTTGCAAAGCATATTAAGAACAAGGAGATATTTGATATTCTTGTGGCTCAGTGTTATGCACTCACAGAGAAGTAAGATGACTTAGAGGCCGAGCACAATACTTTGAAAGCAGAGTATGAATTGTTGAAAAAGGAGACAGAAGAAAATAAAGATGAATCCTCTTCATTAGATAAAGAGTTTGTGCCAGAAGGTGATAAAGAAATCGATGTTGGAGTGAGTGATGCTCCCAAGGATATCACTATTAGATACACCAGATCAAGGAGAACCAAAGAAGCTGTTGATATTGGTTCGTCCTCTATCCATGTTCCCGATGAAGCCAACATAGTTAGCATATCCGGAAAGGCCGAGGCAAAACGTAAGCTGGATGCTATACTAGAACTAACCGAGTCATCTGAGACTGTAAAGAAAGCTAGAACTGAGGTTGTTTAGAATGAACCAGTTCAAATTGAAGATTCAGAATGGTTGATGATAGTTTTGATGACTTAGCAGATTTTGATGATGAAGCTGGTCTATTTGTGCAAGAAGAAAATGTTCAAACTATTGATGGAATCCCGATAGATATTGAAGAAAAGTTTGCACATTTGACAAAGATGAAGTATAACAGGGTATTTCTGGATGGTTTGACAATACCACAAGTACAAGAAGAATATGAAAAGTGTGTGGCAGCTGAATCCACGGTCCCTGCTGATCCCAATGAGATAGTTGTTGAGCATGGTGAATGGGAGCCAGATCATGAAACGATTGTGGTTGATGAAGTACCTGAAGAGGACTTAAGGCATAAAGATCCGGAGAGAATGGGTCTTCTGAGATCAAAAGTTGGTTACTTTCCAGAAATTATCTGAGGAATAAATTGAAGGTACTCAAATCTGAATCTCTGATCAATCCTGTTAAGATATTTCAGGCGACAGTGAAGCGACAGAAAAGGATTATGACTTTGAATATTAGTAATCCTGGGTATTTGGAGATAACAAAAAGAACGAGAATGCTCAAACCACATGAGATAGTGAATATGTCACTGAGTCCAGCCGTTCATGACAAGCACAAGGAAATGATCAAGATGTTTCCTGAATCTGCGGTAGAAGCAAATGAAGTGTCCGCGGAACAGAGAAGGACGTGGAACATCTTTAGAACTGTAGGAGATCTTGTTCATAATATGCTGCAGAAAGGTCAATCAATCTCTGAGTTGCTTGATTCTATGATTGTCCCTGGAAATACAAAAGAGGTCAAGATAGTTATCATTTTTACACCTCTATACTTCAGCGTCCAGTGTAGGCTTTAAAAGAATTGGTGAAATTACCGCTCCGAACCCCATACTGTTTAGCAAGAGGAGAAGGACTAGTGAATCTGTTGAATGTTGGACTAACTCGAGCAAAGTGTTATCTGGACACACGATGTTCTCAAGAAGATTGTCGATATTTTGATCAGAAGAAAAGAAAGAAAGAAATAGCTGGAGAAGTATATTTACATGAATTCTGTGACAAACATTTTGAGAAGATTACTCAGCCTACTTTGAAAGTATTTCACAGTGCTCAGTCTATGTTTTATCACGAAGGTCATCACGAGTTAAAGCTTGTTAGAAATCTGGAATATATGTCAAAGGATGCTCTAGAGATTTTTTGTACATTCAAACTCAAATTGCTTCACCCAAGTTACATTTACTTTATGAGAATGTACACAATGGACAAAGCTGTTGATGAAGTGTCGGAGATTGATCGGAAACATTTTGAAGCTATAGGAGCTGCCATGGAGCAAATCTCATTCCGAAAAGCTCTGGCATATTCAAATTTGGAGAAGATTGATATCCAGAATATATCTTATATGTGGATAACATCAAAAGGTGCTTTGGAAGTGATATCTTTAGATTGTAAAGAACCTTATAGGTTCTATGCTAACATTGACCTTGTAGGGTTATCTCGTGACACGTTGATTAGAATGAAAAAAATTAATATCATAATCAACGAGAAGAAAGTTTCTCATGCTAAAATGAAGAAAAAGTTTGAATCTGCAACTTGGAAAGCGATTAAAGATCAAGATGAATTCAGAGAAAAGCCAAAGCTTGATGTTAAGGTTAAAGAAGAAGATATTTGGAACTGAAGACACAAAATAAGTCTTAGGAGAGTATTGTTAGGATACTTTTCTATTAAGAATTATTTTAATCTTTATTTGTAACATTGTTTTGTTTAGGGTATAATTTGTATTATCCCAAACGTGTATTGATGACTATAAATAAAATGTTATGGGCATCTAGGTTAAGGGTGAACAAATACTGATTGTAGCAGCTTTTGCACCTTGATTGTACTGTAAGTATTCTCGTTATCAATACAAGAGAATTTTGAGTAATCTCATTGTTCGATTGTTTATATTTCATTGTTACTGTGCATAAATGATTGATTGTATATCTCACTTAGTAGTTACTGATCCAACTGAACATGTCATATATAACAAATACATATTATTTAATCGTTTATATCATAATTTTACTAATACTTTTAGTTATATTTATGAATATATATTTATAAATTTAAATAAAAACATATAAACAAAAAACTCGTTAAGACTCGGCGAGTTTTGAATGCAAAGCTCGAACTCTAGATCGATACAACGAACATTATTTTAGGCTCGAGCTCATTAAGGCTCGACTCGAACAAGCTTAGTAACAACCCGTAAATTTCAGGTTAACTCATTTATGGTATGTTTGTGAAAATACATATTTTAAATCACTCTTTTGTTTCGTAAAGTAAACTATATATAAAGTCTAGGGTTAGATTGTAAATAAACTAAACACAATATTAAACTCATCACACTTGTTAACCTAAACTAATAACTAGGGGGCAAAGTGTAAGAGATCTATTAAATAGACCCAAACCCCCCCCCCCCCCACTCTCTTTGACCCGTCTTCCACATACACACGCCCCCTCTCTCATCTGGACTAGATAATTAATGCATTATGCTAGATAATGTATGTATGTATGTATGTATGTATGTATGTATGTATGTATGTATGTATGTATGTATGTATGTATGTATGTATGTATGTATGTATGTATGTATGTATGTATGTATGTATGTATGTATGTATGTATGTATGTATGTATGTATGTATGTATGTATGTATGTATGTATGTATGTATGTATGTATGTATGTATGTATGTATGTATGTATGTATGTATGTATGTATGTATGTATGTATGTATGTATGTATGTATGTATGTATGTATGTATGTATGTATGTATGTATGTATGTATGTATGTATGTATGTATGTATGTATGTATGTATGTATGTATGTATGTATGTATGTATGTATGTATGTATGTATGTATGTATGTATGTATGTATGTATGTATGTATGTATGTATGTATGTATGTATGTATGTATGTATGTATGTATGTATGTATGTATGTATGTATGTATGTATGTAGGTACGTACGTACGTATGTATGTATGTATGAGGCACATTTAAATGTTATATGTATGTATAATGCACATGTAATGTTATACGTGTGTACGAAGCGCATGTAATTTTTATGTGTATGTATTTTATGAAAATAAAAGATGATCAAGATAACTTTATAAATTATAGTTATATAATTATAGGATGCATGATTTATTTAGATTTATTTGGGTCGTTGAGAATTGTGGAACCGAACCGAACACTTCAAACCCTAGCGAATGCCATATTATAAATATTTCTTACATGTTCTTAGTTAATAATTAGTATGTAATTATTAAAGCAGGTCGTAGGGCAATATAGGTACTCTTGTTGTTTTGTGATGTTTATTTGCTGTGCGCTTTAAAGGTGAGTCTCTTTGCCCGCTTTTAAATCCTTTCAGGAAGAAAACATACAAAACTCTTTTATAGAGTCTTGGGCTGCTTTTTATGCCTTTGGGCAGGGCCTTCAGGCAACTGTTTTTGATAAACTAATTTCTATCGTCTAATGACTTATTTTACTGAGCATGAACGTACCAAACTATAAAGTCATTTCCTTTTAGTCGAGATTATTAATATATAGTGGGTATAAAGGGGAAATTTGAGTAGTACTACGGGTTTGGTAGACCCCATCATGCTGGATGGATTCCAAGTGTTGCAAATTGTCCATTAACATTTTGGTCATCCGTTGTGGTGGCGACAAGGCAAAAATTATCGTAACGTTTAGTTTAATCTCGACGTGCTCATGTAGTAAGCGAGGTGGTCTAGCTAACCAGCAATTGTAAGTAAAATTTATCGGTTGAACTATTTTAGTATTTTATATACTTTTTATTACTTATCTCATTGAGCTCATCAACCATGTGTTGACTGTTTTAGTATGTTCTCTCAGGTGGCTAGGAGTTTGTGCACGTAGGACATGCATGCATTGGGTCTTCCTTTGGACTATTTCAAAACTATTTTTTAAAACTTATTTCCTTGAATAACTTGGTTTATTTGTTGTGCGTGAGTTTTGCGTATCGGATTTACTTATGATTCTGCTAAACATTGTTTCAACATTTAAACAATGATCTTTGGTTGGTTTAACCTTTTATAGTACGTACTTGGATTTTGAGTACGAGGTTGTATTTTTAAATGCTTCCGCTAAACTTTGAAACATTACATTTTAGACCTCGAACATTGGTTTAATACTTTAACAAGGACTTTTGTTAGAAAGGTTGAGTCAGTGTCACTATAACTAATGGCTTGAGATCCTAGTATGTCACACACCTAACGGATACCCCGTTTGTGGAAAATTGAGGGTGTGACAAGCTTTTTACCGAGTCGATCTCGCGAACCAGAAGAGTCGTTATTCAGTTCATCCTGGTTAGGACAAAGTGTATATAAACCTTCGTCCTCACTATTGGTGCCCTGGTTTGAAGAAAGACATAGCCCTATACATCTCAAAATGTTTAACTTGTTCAAGGGTCAAAACCAAGCATCGAAGTCCATCTGGCCTAGTCGTTCAACCGGAATTTTCTACTTGGAAATGGGAAAGCATAGCCATGGACTTCATTACAAAACTCCCTACCACTTCTAGCAGTTATGACAGTATTAGTGTAATACTCGGCTGAATAGCGAGCTCAAATCTATGTGATTGGATTTATTTCTGATCGGGACGATCGCTTTATGTCCCGTTTTTGGAAAGGTCTTCAAGACGTAATGGGCACAAAACTTAATCTCAATACAGGCTACCATCCTCAAACAGACGGTCAAATCGATAGAATGATCCAAAATCTCGAAGATCTACTAAGGGCATGTGTGATTGATATCAAAGGCAACTGGGATGCTCACGTTTCATTAACAAAATTTTCATATAATAATAGTTATCATGCTAGCATTGAAATAGCACCTTTTGAAGCATTCTATGGTCGCAAGTGTCGATCTCCTTTGTGCTGTACTGAGGTCAGTGACACGCAAATCACTTTACCTTAAATGATTCAAGAAACCACCCAAAAAATTCGTAAGATTCGTGAAAAACTTCTTCGGCTCGAAATGCCCGTCTTCTTTGACCCTGATAGTCATGTATAGGTCGGACTCACCATGTATAGGTCGGACTCACCGGCATGTCGGTGTTATAACTTTTGTTTTATAGATTGTAGTCTATGTTTAGCGAACCTACGGGCGAATCTATAGATTCACCCGTAGCATAGTATAGTTTGTGTTGTTTATTCAGTTTTGACGACCGGGCGAACCTGTATTGTGCCCGGCGAAGCTGTTTGGTTCGCTTGATAGATTTGCTGCCAGCGAATCTATCAGCGAATCTATGGCTGATCTATATATTGTAATTTTTTCTCATTGCAATACAACTTTGGCATATTTTATCAAACCATAAATTGTGTGTGTGACGGCTGGAGGTGCTAGGAGCATATTTTCACTATCTTTGTAGCTTGATTTCCTCTAGTTATATTGTTTTGATCTTGTTATTGTGTTATGGGGTATATTGGACTTTGTTTGGTTGAATCAAGTGTATTTCATTGTATTACAAATCTGCGAATAGCACTGAAATCTCGATCTAGATGGACCAACAATATGGTATCAGAGCCTAATGGAGATCCAATTAAATCATTTTGTTGAAGATTAAAGCTGATTATCAGAGATTGTTGAAGAAAGGTAGAGAGAAAACATATCTGGTAGTTTCTAGAGAGAGAAACCAGATCTGAGTTTTGAATCTTCATCCAAATCTTTAGATCTACAACAATCTGTTGTAGATCTACTCTTGTTACCTTCAAAAACGTCATCTCCACATCAAATTTTACCAGAAATCAAAAGAAAAATCTCAGATCTGAGATTTTCTCTTACACACAGTTATGTGTGTGTTCTTGGTGTTTTTGGGGCTTCAAATCTTCATCTTGCGACATTAGACCACACCTGAACGAAAGTTTAAAAATCTGTGCGACACTACCGTGCGACACTACCCTGATTTTTGCGAAACTAGATTTAGATCTTTGCGACTCTACCTGGATCTATGCGACACTACCCACCTTGAATCTTCCTGCAATAATTAAAAAAAAAATCAAAACCATTAACCAAAACACAACCAAACCATACACCATACCACAAATCGTTTTCCACAACACCATACCAACCATATTTTTAAACCATACAACTATTTTACTCCCCCATTCCTCCTTCTAAATCTTCCAAAGTTGGTTTGAAATCTCATTGCTTTAAATGTGGAAATGTTGATCATACTGTCAAGCAATGTCCTGAATTGGTCACACATAGTTCAAGGCAGAAATCTTTTGGAAAGAGATTGAATACTTTTGTAAATAATTTTTTAAGTAAATCTTCGACATTTCAAAGACCTAAGTACACTAAGGCTTGGGTCCCGATTTCAAAAGTCTAATTTTTTTTGTAAATATGTTGATAGGTTCAATTGGATCGTTAATATCGCTCACAATGATCAGAACAACACGCACAAACAGTTCAATCACAAACACAATCCATACTAATAATTCTCTTTGTATATTGATGATCAAAGCAATTCGTAGTACAAGGTGCAGGAGAAATAAATCACACACAGTTAATTCTCTCTCTAACAGTGTAAAAGTGATCTAGCCTCTTTTCTCACACACACACACTACATGCTTATATCAACCAATTACAAGTTTAAGGAATATAACAAAATAGACCCTAAACTATTTACAAACGTATAAACAATAAACAAAATACAAAGTAAATCTTAACAAGGAAATAACCCTAACAGTACTCCCCCTAAGATTTATCTTTGGATCTTCAGCAAAATCTTCAATCTTTTTCATCTTTGATCAGCATCAATCTCTTTTACCATTCTTCTGGTTCGTCTTTGACATTCAGCAACTCTCGTCCTTAATACTCTTCTTGTTCCTTCAAAGCTTCTTCAATACAGGACTTGAACTTTTCAGCAATCTTGGCTTGTCGAGGCTTGGATTCATTCGTCAGAATTGGTAAAGCATTCATGCGTCTGAGCGAATCTAGATTCAAACCTGCAAAATCAATATTAGCATAAAATTCAAATGGCATCTCCTGGCCTTTGACTTTCACCTCCAAGGTTCCTTTCCTCGATATCCTCATGTACTCTATCTCTGGTAAATCAACCCTCACGAGATTCGAGTTCAGCAAAGCCTTTCTCACACGTATCTTTTCAGTTGCAGCAGCTATTACTTCAATCATTACCACAAACAAATTTCTATCAGCTTCAGCCAGTGCATCCTTACACTTTTCCATTCTGTAGCTTCTCAAAAAATCGATATATGATGGATGTAACAGCTTCAACTCAAAAGTACTGAAAAGAGTAATCATATCCTTGTCCCAGTCCTCCAAATTTCGAACAAGCTTCAGTTCAAAAGTTTCTTGATTATAAAACACTCTGAGTATTGGCTTCGTCATCTGACTTCCATCAATCACTTTTAATCCAGGATCAGTCACCTTGTCAAAGTACTCATCGGAAAATTCTTCAAGATACATATCTTCAGTAACGACCAGTCTCTTTTTCTTCCTTTGTTTCTTCGATTCCACATATGCAGAGTCTTCTTGTTGGCCTCTAAAATCCAAAAACTTCGGTGATCTACCAATCCCGGCATCAAGAAGCATTACACACTTATCACCACGCTCAGCACGCGTGTGATTTATCAACCTTAATTTGTGTAACTCCTTTAAATCCTGAACTTCCAGTTTAAAAATGCTTGAGTAGTAATGATATACGTCACATAAACCATTTACTCTCTTTATCATAAACGCATCAAAGACTTCATCATATTTCCATGCGATTATCTTCACCTTCTTATTTTTCTCTGGCACAATCATAGAGTCAAGCAACTCAGCAATCGACTGACCTTTACTTAGCAGTGACCTCACCACGTCACCTGCTGTTGCTGATTTATGCCAAGTCTCACGCACCTCCATTGGTATGTTGTAAGATTTAACTTCGCTTGGAAACATATCAATCAATTCATGTCGTTTCTTGTGAGCATTTTCAGGAAGCGCCATCACAGGAATCTCCTTTGGTCCAAGCACTTTGAATCTCTTTGTCAGCTCGAAGTACTGAGGATTGTTATAGTCCAAGTAAAACATCTTGTTGTACATTTTCTCTGTTTTCATAAAACTGACCACAATCTTTCTCAGTGACTCAGACTTCAACCTCTGCAAAGTCTTGTACGGATAGTTTCTCGAACTCAACCAACTCCGCATATCAGAAGCAGTCATTTCATCTGGATTTTGATGATAAAGTTCAGTCGGAGGTAAGTCTTCGATATTCAAGCTCTCTTGCATCGGAGTCCATTCACCCATCTCTATTACAAACTCTTTCTGATCAGCTTTGGCTTTATCTTGAGCAATTATGCACTTCTCATACTCTTCATTTATCTGACTCACCGTCAAGCCATTCAAAAACACAGAGTTGTATTTCATTTTCTCAAGGTATGCAAACCTTTGATCCAAATCATCTGGTAACTCTTCAACAACATTCTGTACTGGCTCAGCTTCATCTTCAGACTCAGTCCAATTTATGTCATCTAAATCATCCAACGCTTCAATCATAGGTGCATCGACAGTTTGAACCGGCTCAAACTGACTTGCCACTTCAGTTTCAGTTTCAGGCATATCCACAGCTTCAGATTGAATCGGCTCAATCTGAACTGTTTCCTCAGAGCCAACTTCTTTCTCACTATCAGTCACTGCAAATACTTCAGTCTCAGCTACAGAATCAGATTGAATCGGCTCAATCTGACCTGTTTTAGCAGTCTCAGCTTCAGTCGCACTCTCAGTCTCAACCACAGCTACAGATTGAATCGGCTCAATCTGCACTGTTTCATCTATCTTTGCCTTTTTTGACCTTTCTTCATCACCAAAAATCTCAGGTATCGCATCTATCTTCCTTTTTCCCTCAGCTTTGTCCATATTGACAGTGTCAGCAACAGCTTCATCGGGAATGATGATTGGTGATTCCACCAAAATACCAGCATTTGAAGTACCTCGAGCTCTGGTCAAATAAACTTTTGGCACATGCGATTCAGTCACTTCCATTACTTCATCAGAAAAATCTTTGTCTGATGATGAGCCAGCCTTCTTCGGTTTCATTTCCTCCAACTCCTTTTCTAGCATTTCTTTCTCTGCATCCAAAGTATTGCATTCAGCTTGCAATTCTTTGTAATCATATTTCAGATTTTCATGCTCCTCTTTCAGTTCTTCATAATCCTTCTTCAACTTCACATGTTCATCAACAAGTTTGACATGATCCTGATCCAATTTCTTGAAGATTTTCAAATTCTGATTATGTATATCCCAATACTCATCAAGTCTTTTCCTTTTTCTTTCATTCGAAGCCTTCATTAGTTCATTTGCTTCTAACAACTTTTGTACCATTTCCTCTAACTCTCCAATCCGTTTCTCTTTTTCATTCTCATCATCCTTTGACACAACGTTTGGTGAAGACTCCAAACCTTGTTCAACATTTTCAGCAATTTGTGGTGATGTGGTGGGAATATCAACAGTAATAGGATCAGTAGCGCCAGCATCAGCTTCCTCAACTATCTGTGCCATAGTTTCAGCTTCGGCCACTACCTCTTGTGCAATCTGAAGTACATCAATCTCTTCAGCTTCTACCACTGGTTTTGATCTCTTTCGTCTAACATACTGAACATTGATCTCCTTTGGAATATCAGCAACAACTTCTTCAATACCAGAAGCAACCTCAACAGGTTCTTCTATTACCACATTCTCAACCTCTACTTCCATAGGTTCAACTGTTTCAATAATCTCTGCCTCCTCTGAATTAGATTCAGATTCAGCACCTTCATTTCCACCATCATCTTGTTCATCATCACTATCGCTCTCCTCATCATTATCACCATCATCATTACCATCATCTTCTTCATCTTCTGGATGACGAGCAAAGTACTCGTCATCATCCAACAGATTGTCAGGCACCTCATCCACTAGGTCCTGTGGATCAACAATCTCACCATGAGATATATGATAATATACACCTTCTACATCTTCTTCATTGTTGACTATATCTCTCATATAGTCAAACAATTCAACTTCAGGCACATTCCCGATACTCATCTTTCTGTAAGATAGATCGTTCATGTCCTCTGTGTATAATATTCCTCCAGAATATCCTTCATTTCTGATGACAGGATAGGCAATGTTGATCATTAGTTGTAAGAATCTCGGGTACATGAGAAACTTAAATCTTTTGCCCTTCACCAAATTGAACACAAACCCATTCATTATCCATCTTGACATGTTGAATGGTTTGTTTTTTGCAATAGCAACTATCGGGGATGCAATGTCAGATGGGAAATTGTCGAATCCTGCACTCCTTCTTGACATACATTGTTGCACAACATAACACAACAATTTGTACTTCTTTCCCAACTTAGCCCGATAAAATTGTGATTTTGGAAATATAGGTGGATGTCCCATATTAACAAAACACGATTTACATTCCTCCATGGTCAACTCATCCATCATACCAACTTCATCTTCATCAATCCTCAGGGCCTGACTAATAACCTCTTCTGAAACAGTCAACACCCTTTCTCCAGTTATGTTGCCTCGAACAACATTAACTCCATTCTCATCTCTCACAACCTCTGCTGTTCTCCAAAAGCTCTTAATTAGCCTTGCATATATGACCGGTTTGGCACACATAGCATACACATATTTGGTTCTCTTGAGAAACTTGATCATATCCCTATAACCATCTGTCTCAGGAAGTGATTCATCCAAACATGCTACCAAATTGTGTTTAGGCTCGAACTTGAGATTCTCCATCTGTTAAAACACAAACAAACACAAAAACAAAATAAATGTGTTAGATTCTTCATTAAACCGTATCAAAATTTCATAAGTGTTTGAATAAAAGTTAGAAAGCAAAAACATTCATACAATCATTTTAATCCTAAATTGATCTAACAAATTGATTTTCATCACTTTGATTATCACAATTTTGAATTTCAATGATTTATACAACATTCTTCATTTTAACAGTTAATCACTTAGGCAAAATTTTGACATTTGTATGATGAAGTTGTTTAACATGTTTTAGTTCAGATTTATCATGCATTTGTCACTTTTAAACAGATATTTCATCCTTTTGATGTTTAACTTTTAAAAGGTTCAAAGTTCATCAATGGCGATTTTATCAGTTATGAGCATTTTGAGTGATTCAGTTGATTTTAAGGTGTTTTGGTGCAAATGAGTGATTGAATGTTGATGATCGACAGATTTTGTACATAGAACAACATTCGATTTAGGTTTTAACACACAAAATCAAAGTGTCGATTCAATGCCCAAAACACTGTTCATCATCGTTTTTCTTTTTAACAGTTGATTTGCAGGTCTATTTAGGTCAAAAATACTTAATCACTACCTTATTCAATCGATCAACCTTGTTACAGAACAAAACGATTGAATATGATAACAATGGCGATTCAAGTACAGAGTGTTTGTGTGAAAGTGAATGTGTGAAATGATAAGTGTTTGTGAAGAGACGGGTTTTTGTATCGTCAAAAATTTTAGGTCAAAATTTAAGTGCCGGGTCAACAAAAAGGACGGGTCAACTTAAAAGGCCCAATAAGCTTTGACGGGTCAAGTACTGTAGTGACGGGTCATGTACTGTAGTGACGGGTCAAGTACATAAGACAAGTCGCAAACATGTGAAAATCACTTGACGGGTCAAACACTGTAGAGACGGGTAAGTCACTGTAGTGACGGGTAAAGGTTAGGAACAACTACACCTGATGGGTTTTTATTCATCACCCGGCAGAATAGTTATCTTCAAAACATCACCCGGCAATATTTCTTCATCACCCGGCAACACAGTTGCTTTCCTTCTTCATCCGGCTTGCTTTCTTCATCACCCGGCAACATAGTTGTATCACCCGGCATCCTTTTTCTTCTTCACACGGCAACATAGTGACTCATTTACACGGCAAGATAAAAGACTTTTACCCGGCTGTATAGTGAATCATTTGTCACCCGGCTTGATATCTATGACCTTCACCCGGCTGTATTTGACATGATCATTGCCCGGCTGTACAGTGGTCACAATATCTTCACCTTTTCCTCAATCACCCGGCTATATCAACACACAACATTACCCGGCTAAACAGTTCTTTACCCGGCAGAATAGTTGCATCTGATACCTTTGCCCGGCTACAACACTTTGCGATTTTTCTTTACTTTTCTCGTCTGTTGACTTTTTCAACGTCATTTATTGCACCTGCAAACATTCTCCGACATATTAATTAGACAAGATATCCTTAAAAAGAATGTTTGTCATATTAATTTATCAAACAACATTAAACAAGACAATAACATTTATTCCAATTAAATTCATTTTTCTTTTTTTTCTTTTTCAAAAATGTTTTTGCACAACCAATTTTTCTATATCACGAAGCAATTTCTTAAAAACAAATTACAAGACCTTGGGTTTGTTTTTCACACATCCAATACTTTTGCTTTTCATACCACATAATCTTGTTCATTCAAAACACACTTATTCACAATATTTTTGGATTTTTGTAAATATTTTTCTTCTTCCATTTATTCTCCCCCTAAACTTGAAATTTCTATGAATTTTTAAGTTTAACAAGGATGTCGATGTGTCAATAATGATTCCAAATGCCTGCACACACAAAGCACACACATTAAAATAAAGACATATGCAATGCAATGAATCAAATTATCGCAGTGAGATCATACCACACATTATCTGAACATGTTTTGCAAGTTTTGAATAGACATTTGACTTATGCTTGATTGAGTGATGATATGAAAACATACCAATTAGCTCGAATTGACACACTTACTTTTTCAGTATCATGATGATATTTAAGGTTCGATTAGAATGACTTATGTGACCCACATGTATACATATGTCAACATATTTCCTTATCAATCACTACCTGAATGCATATTGCACACAACTTGGTCACTTACAGTCATACACAGTGTGGAATCTGGGTTCTATTCGGATTTGGTCCACTTTGGGACTTCTTTTTAATTCCATCTTTGGGAATTTTTCTTTCCTATTGTGTTCCCCTTGGGAATCTTCTGAATTCCTTTTTGGAATTTTTGTTTGGTGTTGGTCCACATTTGGGACTCTTTTTGTTCCATTTTGGAATCTTTTGCTGCACCTTGAAGCTCAAAAGAGACTTCGTGTGCGACTTCAGGTCTGTGGGTACCACAACAAAGAAGCTCACGATGCGGTTCATCACACTGAATAGACTACATCGTTACCGGATCATGCACAACTATCATCACAAGCAATGTATCAAAAGATATATATCTAGACATGTATTACAATGGAACTTAACACAAAGATCATTAAGTTTATGTTTGTCAACAATCAACTTACTTTTTCAGTCTAATTGCCTGAGCTGTCTAGCACATCAATTAACATTCATCAGTCTTTATTTAAAAATGATGTAACAAATAATGTCTAGTGTAACTATCATCTCTCACTTTTTGCAATATAGATTCTTATGACATGATATTTTCTTTTCTTTTTGCTTTTATATTTTGTTTTTGCTTTTCTATTTTCTTTTTCACGCAAGCACACACAATGCAAAACATAAACTAAAAGACAATGGAATCAAAATATAACATCAACTTATTATGTTTTTGGCTTTTATATTTTTCAGATTTTTGTTTAGATTTTGAAAAGTAGAATCAATCATGATTGATTAATCCTATGGATTGAATTAAGAATTCAAACCGGCCTGACAAAAAAAAATTTTGTGAAAAGATCTGCCAGTTGTTTGTCGGTATGAACCTTAATCAAAATTATTAAACCCTTTTCAGAGTTGTCTCTTAAAAAGTGATATCTAATTTCGATGTGTTTAGTTTTAGAATGTTGAACAGGATTAGCAGTAATAAACATAGCAGCAGTATTGTCTATGTAAATGGGAGTTTTTAGAAAATTAAACCCGTAGTCCAGCAACTGATTTTGTAACCATAAAACCTGAGAACATCCTGCAGATGCAGCGATATACTCTGCTTCGGCTGTGGATACAGAAACATTGGTTTGCTTCTTGCATTGCCAAGAGACAAGCCTAGGACCCAGAAATTGACAGCCACCAGTAGTCGATTTCCTGTCAAGAGCACAACCACCAAAATCACTGTCAGAATAGCTATATAATTCAAAATTTCCTTCGTAAGGATACCATAACCCAAGATTTGGTTTCCCTTTGAGATATCTGAATATACGCTTCACAGCAACAAGATGCGACTCTTTCGGATCTGACTGGTATCTGGCGCATACACACACAGCATACATGATGTCTGGTCTTGATGCAGTAAGATACATCAGAGAACCGATCATTGATCTGTATAGTGTTTGATCAACTGCTTTGCCCTTTGGATCCGGTTGAATCTTGCAATTTACATCAGATGGAGTTCGAATTGTTTGACAATCTTGCATCTTGAACTTCTTCAACAACTTCTCGACAAATTTTGATTGATTGATGAAAATTCCGTCAGCTGATTGTTTCACTTGTAATCCAAGAAAGAAGTTAATCTCTCCCATTGAACTCATCTGGAATCTAGACTTCATGATTTCTTCAAATTCTTTGCACATAGACGCACTGGTTGATCCGAAGATAATATCGTCCACATATACTTGAACGCACAACAAGTCGTCATTCTCCCTCTTCATAAACAAAGTTGGATCAATCTGACCTCTTGTAAATCCATGTTCTAGTAAATGCTTTGATAATGTCTCATACCATATTCTTGGAGCTTGATGTAGACCATATAGCGCTTTACTCAACTTGTATACACGGTGAGGATAGTCAGGATCTTCAAAACCCGGAGGTTGTCTGACATAAACGTCATCTGTAATTGGCCCATACAAGAAAGCACCTTTAACGTCCATTTGGAATACTTTAAACTTCATGAAGGAAGCATATGCAAGAAAGACGCGTATGGCTTCAAGTCTTGCGACCGGAGCAAACACCTCTTCGTAATCAATGCCTTCTTCCTGAGTGTATCCCTGTGCAATGAGTCTTGCATTGTTTCTCACCACAATGCCACGTTCGTCTGGCTTGTTTTTGTACAACCATCTTGTACCAATTGCGTTTTCTCCTTCAGGTAAGTCCACAAGTTTCCAAACTTCCTGTTTGCGAAACTGAAGTAATTCCTCTTGCATAGCTTCAATCCAACTGTTATCTTTCAACGCCTCTGAAATGTTCTTTGGCACCACTTGAGATAGAAAACACGAATAAAGACAAACATTTGCTTGCTCAGTCTGACTTCTTGTAGTTCTCTGATTCAACGGCCCAATAATCTGAGAGACAGGATGTTTCTTGTGAATTCGATGAATTGGTATGTCACCTCCTTGCACTTGACTCTCCAGATTAGAAGTATTCAGATTTGGTAGATCTTGTAGAATGGACGAAGTATGCGGTGTGAAATTCGGGACTTGATCCGGTGAATTGATGAAGTAATCAAATGATTCTGGAACAGCTTCACCATTCGGATCTGATGATGGTTGATTCTGAACAGATCCACCATCATTAGGAGAAATCACATCTTCTTCATGATTGTTCGATTCTTGATCTTCATAAGAACCAGAAGGACCCGGAGCTTGACTGGATTTGACATGATCAGGATTGTGAAAAGACATGAATGGATATTCTGAGTTGAGATTTCCATCCTCGTCATTATCAGAATCGTCACTAAAGCATCCTAAGTCGCCTGATTCCTTCCTTGCGTTTCCTGAAAAATCAAATAAGTTAGAATTGAAGGATTTCGATAATGAATCTAAATCAAATAACCATTCGGGACCATGAGCCACTAAGGGAAACGAATTTTCTAAGAACTTGACGTTAATAGTTTCAATAACAGTATTTGTTTTGCTATTAAAAACCCGATAAGCTTTAGAAACAGACGAATAACCTAAGAAAAATCCATCGTCAGATTTTGACTCAAACTTCCCGAGATGATCATTCAAATTTAAAATCGATACCGGACAACCAAATGCTTTCAAGTAAAAAATATTTGGTTTCCTTCCAAACAACAACTCATAAGAAGTTTTCTGTTTATCTTGAACTAATAATGTTCTATTTTGTACAAAACACGCAGTAGCAATAGCTTCGTCCCAAAAAGTGATAGGGATTTTGGCATCTGCGAGCATGGATCTTGCTGCTTCAATTAGTGTCCGGTTTTTCCGTTCCGCAACCCCGTTTTGTTGAGGTGTTCTTGGAGCACTAAATTGTCTAGCAATCCCCTTTTCTGCACAAAATAAATCAACATTAGCATTCTTAAATTCAGTTCCATTATCACTTCTTAAAACTTTAACTTTGCATTCCAATTGATTTTCAACTTTGATGATAAATTCTTTTAATAATTCAGCTGTTTCAGATTTTGCATGCAAAAAATAAACCCAAGAAAATCTAGTGAAATCGTCAATAATGACAAAACAGTAAGACTTCTTTCCGATGCTTTGCACATTTGTTGGTCCGAAAAGATCCATATGTAGCATCTGCAAGGGTTTTGAAATGGAGTTTTCTTGCTTGGACTTAAAAGACATCCGATGCTGTTTTCCCTTCAAACACGCTGGACAAAGATCAGTTGTGGAGAATTTCTTCGATGGGATTCCCACAGCGTGATTTCCGGTAACCAGACGGTTCATGTTTCTGAAATTTGAATGGCCCAGCCGTCTATGCCAAAGCTGACTCTCATCATTTGAAGCATGGGCAATGAGACAGGTTGTTTCGGTTTCAGCATCAATCTGCGACATATCCAATTTGTATACATCACGATCTCTTGGCGCTTTAACCACTACCCACTCATTGTCAATCTTGAAACCTGGTTTAAGAATATAACAGAAAGAATCATCAAAAAGCGTTGAATAAGATTTATCACAAATTTGCGAGACACTTAGTAGGTTAAAGTTCAACTGTGCACAGTAGTTGACTTTATCAAAACTAATGACTCCATTCGAAACAGTTCCTTCTCCTGTGATTTTACCACCAGCATCACCTCCAAAAGCCACGTGTGTACCATTTTTCAGCTTTAAATCCTGAAGCAAGGCATGGTTGCCTGTCATGTGCCGGCTACACCCACTATCAACGAACCATGAGTTGATAGGTCTTCTTGGGCGTACCTGCAATTCAACAATCACTTAGTTAGTTTGGTCAACCCAGGCCCACACGGTCTTGGGTTTTCCGAATCTATCTACAATAGTAACTTGTTGATATTGGATATTTTGAAAATTTGTTTCATTCATGAGATTTTGATGCTGATAACTATTGTTTCGCCCATTGGCGTTCAATGACTGCTTTCTCCTTAAAGCACTAAACCTTTCCTCTAACTTAGGATCAAGGTTATTTTCAAACTTTTGATTTCTAACCATCAAAGCTCTTGGCTTAAAACTGTTAACCTGCACACTTTTTGACAAGTTAGAAACAGAATTGTTTCGATTGAAATTTCTCAAAACTGGAGAATGACTTTGACTTATATTTTGAAAACCAAATGAATGATTTTTGTTAAAATTTGAAAACGGAGTCATTTCTCTTGTTGAGTTTGATCGAAAGAAACAATCCTTTGTGTCATGATTTCTTCTCTCACAAATATCACAAAATTTGTTAAAATAACATTCTTCTGAAGAATGATTTCTTTTGTTACAGAAACTGCAGTACCTGTTAAAGAAACATTCAGCAGTTGCATGATTATATCTATCACAAATTTCACAATGTTTCTTGCTAATCCTAAAGAGCCGATTGTTAACTTTTGATGTTGAACCAAAACGTGATTCATTATCTTGGTTATTCGGTTTTAGATTAACATTCTTTTGTGGAGTCTTTGTTTGTGACGTTGATTGCATGGGACTTTGGTTCGATTTTAAACTGTTCTGTTTGGTCACCTTTTTGTTTTCAATTCTCTTATCATTGACAGCGGAAGACTTAGGACCTGAACCTGTTTTCAGACCAGAGTTAGATTTGATTTGAGCATTGATTTGGTTACCATAAGAACCGTTCATGTCGAAAGTACCTGCAGACACAAATTTGATTGTCTTACCTTTTGACACTTTCTTGACAGGTTTAACTTTGTCGGTTTTAACACTTTGAACTTTGGTGTTATCATTCGATTTTAAGACACTTTTGCCTTTTGATTCTTTTGTTTCAGATTGATTTGACATCGTTTTCGCCTTCTGCTTCTTTGCAGTTGAAACTTCAGCGAGAAGGCGTCGCCCAACGAGTGGCAGATTTTGATGGAGTCTCGCTTGGATGCTGGGGAGATCCATAGATCTGGATAGAGTCCCCGGAATAGTACGCGCGCTAGCGCGCTACGGCTTACGCAGTTGATCGGATCCGTAGACCAAATAAGACAATGCAAGCAAAAGTTCCTAGATTCATGGAGATATAGAACAGCATATAAGTTATCATGCTTGCATATCCATCATTTGAGTCTCCTTTCTTCACTTCTTGCTTCTTGAGCAGTTGAGCAGCAACTTTTGCCTTTTCTTCATTCTTCTTCCATTTGATGTAATCAGGATCATTGTATCCTGAAAATTCACCTTCTTCCTTCACCGTTTGTTCTGGTTCGGGATTAAGCTTTGGATATTCAACGAGTTGAATAAGAACAGGCTCCGGCTTGTTGTCAGATTTGTTGCTTGCTTCATCATCTGCTTCAGTTGTCATTCCATCTTCTTCTCTCAAACTTTCAATCAACACCTCAGATCCTTCGGACTCGGATTTACTTCTTTGAATTTCTTTGAATTTACGTTCATTTTCAGGTGAATGATCAAATTCATTAAAGTTTTCCGGTAAGGTTTGAGTGATTGAATTTGGCATCGGTTCATGAGTAAAACCCAACCCGGTTTTGTTTTTGTTACCTCTTTCATTAATGAGTTGTTTAACCATTGTTTTACAACTTTTAACTTTCTTTAATTCAACTTGAGTGACAGCATGTGCAACTTTTTCTTGTTCAAAGTTCTTTGTCATTTCTTCAAGTTGTTTGGTAACAAGTTCCAATTCTTTCAAAGTTTTGTTCCATGATTCAGTTAGTGACAAAATCTTCTCATCAGAAATTTTATGATCAATTTTAAGTTGTTCATGAAGTTTTTCATGTTTACTTAATTTATCACCAATTTTAAATGAATGAGTTCGATAATGTTCAACTTGTTGAATGCACTGTTCAGAACATAACCTTTCTTTCACATCTAGGGGCAATGGAACATAGTTAGGGGGTAAGTCATTAACCTTTGGTTGTTCGGTAGCAGATGAAGACTCACTGGATGTAGCCATTAACGCAACTTCAGCTTCAGTTTCTTCAGTAGGATCAGACTTTGCACTCCAGTCATAATCTTCAGAATCTTCACTGACATCTTCAACCATCTTTCCATCCCCTTCTTCAGACCAGTCTTCTTCAATTTCACATACCAGAGCCAGACATGATGTAAGATCAGACGTAAATTGTTCTGCATATGCGCTCCAATCATAACCATCTTTTACGCTGACTACCAGTGCCTTTGTTTGGTCTTCTGGCTTCTTTCCTTCGTCTTTCAGTTCCGGCATGGGAAGACTTTGATATGGTTTCTGAACGAAACGTTGATTTCTGCCTGGATAACTCGAAGACTGTTGAAAACTTTGACCTTGACCTTGATTGCTTGAACTAGCTTGGTCATTGAAATTCTTTGGAGCTTTGCATTCTCTTGAGAAATGACCATACTGGTTACAGTTAAAACATCTGGCCTTTGATTTGTCAAATCCAACTGTCTTGTTAGCATGAGGTTTGTAACTTCGGTTAACATATGCATGCTTTTGTGTTCGATATGCAACCATAACCATCTGCCAATTAAGATCCATTTCTTCAACGTCAACTGGATCCATCTCAAATAAGTCTTGAAGAACCACGTCCATTTGACTTAAGTGACTTCCTTGGTACGCTTGAAAACTTGCCATAAAAGCAGTAAAGGCAGTTTTAGTTTCGTCATCTTGCAACAGAATATTCATGACGTCTTTCACCTTAGCTTGAACATTCGAACTTTGACTGTCTGACTGATTCTTCTGATTTTGATTTTGAACTTGAGCTCTTGGTGGAGATTGAGGTTGCGAATAAGTTGGTGAATTTGGAAAATATGCCGAATCAGTAAAGAAACTTGCACCAACAAATAAGTCTCCCTCATCTTCAAATTTCGTTGCATCTTGTGCAAGAAAAGCATTCTCCACAGTATTGGCATGATTTACCACATACTTATACTGAGTTTGTGAGCTTGATCTATCAGTATTTCTTGATCCTTCATCAATCTCAACTTCTTCTATCTTTCCAATCAGCAAATCAAGTTCCATTGGAAATTTCTCAGTATGTTTCAACAGAGTAACAGTTTGCTTCCATGTTGATGGTAAAGCACTTAACAAACGATCATTCAAGTCTTGAAGTTCAGTCTTCACTCCGAGGTTTGACATCTCAGTAGTTAAGTGAACAAACCTGTTCATCATCTGGTGCACTGTTTTTCCATTAATATGCTCAAACAGTTCCAATTGTCTTTTCAATTTCGACTTCTTCAAACTCCTCAATTGTTCTCCTCCTTCACATATCGACTTCAAAG
Source organism: Tagetes erecta (assembly GCA_030867185.1). Lineage (NCBI taxonomy): Eukaryota > Viridiplantae > Streptophyta > Magnoliopsida > Asterales > Asteraceae > Tagetes > Tagetes erecta. Next base: position 58,313,237 of record CM061488.1, read on the forward strand.
CTTTGAAACATGTATAACCAGTCTGATATGCATCCAATCTAGACAAAACTTGAAGTGGCAACCCCTTGCACATTAAAGAATATGCTTTGCTATCATTCTTTACTTTCCTCAGATCTTCTGCTGACAAATTATCCTCTGGATAAGGTGTAGTAGAATCTTTAGTATAGGTACTTGCACTATCTGGTGCTGTCTGAGTTGGAATGTGAGGACCCTTTTCAATGGACTTCCATAAGTCATTGTCAATAGAACACAAGTGATGTCTCAACCTGATGGTCCAATTCTTGAAATCTGCACGATTCAAAAGTCTAGGAACACGGTTATCAGAATCATCATTAGGAGCCATTTTTAACAATTTTTAAAGAAAATATTTTTGGTTTTTTTTTTTGTTAATTTTTGAAAAGAAATGATTAAAATACTAAAATAAAGACAAGTAATTAAAGACAAGATAAGAAACAAGTATTAAAAACAACTAAAATGAGTCACACGGCAAAACAGTGAAAATCCTTCTTCAACCGGCTAAACAGTGTCTTTGTTCTTCACCCGGCAGGAAAAAGTCTTTACACGGCAGAACAGTTACCCGGCTCAACAGTTGTAATAATTTTTGTTCTTCACCCGGATGAACAGTTACCCGGCAGCAAGAATAAACTTTGACACGGCAATATTCTTTGACCCGGCAGAATCTTGACACGGTAAAAAGCTTCCCCGGCTGAACAGTACTCGATCACACGGCAAGGTTGTTTACCCGGCAACACAATTGATGATTACCCGGCTGACTCTTTGTTCTTCACCCGGCGTAACAGTGTTTTACCCGGCACAACAGTGTATCACCCGACTGAACAGTAGCAATTTTTCAAGTCAAATTCTTCACCTGTCTAGAACAAATTCCCTTACACGGCAGTACAGGACCTAATTTCTTCTCAAATCTAAGTCCAAGGAAATTGTCTAAGTCAAAATATTCACCCGGCAAGTTAATCTTCAACCAAAATCATACTGTTCATCATCTTCTCCATGAGAATTTTCTGGGTTTTGTCAAAACTTGTCCAAATTGTCCAAAATTCACACACAAGCTGTGAAATAGTCCGATTATCAATCCCTTATATCAATCAATCCAAAACATGATCAAATTTGAGCAAAATTTGATTGAACAGTAAATTTTTTCTTTCTTCTAAAATCCTCAGATCTGATGATAATCTGAAGGAATCTGCACAATCGTTGAGTATAGGAGTGATTGCGATGATAAATCACAACTAAAAACAGCAACAATTCATTCAGATCATGATTTTTGAGCAATATTGATGTGTTTTGCTTAAGAACAGCGAAGAACACAGTACCAACAGCTCTGATACCAATTGATAGGTTCAATTGGATCGTTAATATCGCTCACAATGATCAGAACAACACGCACAAACAAACAGTTCAATCACAAACACAATCCATACTAATAATTCTCTTTGTATATTGATGATCAAAGTAATTCGTAGTACAAGGTGCAGGAGAAATAAATCACACACAGTTAATTCTCTCTCTAACAGTGTAAAAGTGATCTAGCCTCTTTTCTCACACACACACACTACATGCTTATATCAACCAATTACAAGTTTAAGGAATATAACAAAATAGACCCTAAACTATTTACAAACATATAAACAATAAACAAAATACAAAGTAAATCTTAACAAGGAAATAACCCTAACATATGTAAATATTTTTTTTTCTTTTTCTTCCTTGAGAATCCGTGAGTCACACATTTCTTCGCTCATTCACTTTAATTTTATTTCACTTCTTTTCTCTTCTTTATCCTGTATATATATATATTATGAAAATCTGAAAAACAAAAATTTCTTATTAGATAGCTATTATATAAAAAATTTGGGGGAGATATTAAAGATTAACTATTCATAGTTTTTTAATTTTTGCTATTTCGGGATCCCCGTTTTGTTTGATGTTGAAGAGACGTTGAAGGAGGTCAGAAGTATTATGTTTGGGATATGTTAGATAGGCTCAGCCCGAAAACAAAGTAAACAGTGATTGTGCAGCCAAACATAACGTTCAAGAACTTGGCAATAAGGATTATCCCCTTGACATGATTGGATTGCACAAAGATACGAGTTCTGTCAAAAATGGGTTGAGAGCGTCAAATCTTTGCCTTGATTTCCCCAAATATCCCAAATCACCCTCACCCTAGCCCTGAATTGAGTTTCTAGTTAGCAAAACAAAATAAAAAGCTGCTAGTGTTGCTCTTCAGAAAAGCCTCTAAGTGAGTTACTTGTTAATTCCTCAGAAAGTATTGTGTCAAAGTGCTTAACTCCTCTGCTATACGGAAGTATTGACCTGGAGTTGGTGGATCTTCTCTGCTATACGGAAGTATTGACCTGAAGATTCGCCGAGCATGCTCAAATGATTATCTCCTCTGTTATACGTCGGTATAGACCTGGAGCTCTAATCAGTTGAGTTTCCCAAATAATAAGTCGCAATGTGTTCAAAAGAATCATTGTTGACAAGCTCCACTCACAAAAAGATGCAAAAAAATTGCACAAATTTCAAAAGAAGTTCATGAATTGATCAATATTCAAGATTTGATCCAAGAAATTCAAGCAAAGTCAATCATATTGCTCAAATATACCCTGATGATAGGACAAGTTCTTTTTTACCTAGATGTCTGTGGGGACCGAGTTGCCTGAGCTTCTTTAATCAAACCAAAACATGATAAATGAAGCTGCTGATCTCTTGTTGAAAGGATTAAGGCATGGGTTTAAATGGACAAACATATCTGCAATCCCGCCAATCTATGATTCTCTCGATTCTGCTCGAAAAACGTCACGGAAAATTATATATATATCCTTCTTTTGTTTTAATTTTTAGCCTTCTTTCATTCTATTTTCTATGTTCTTTTTTAATTTAAATCTCTGTTTTTCGGAGCGTTGAATTCGTGGGGCGTTTTCATGGATTCGTAAAGGAAATCAAAATTACCAAAAACCAAAATATTTTAATTTTTCTTTAAATTCTTCAATCTTGTGAACTCGCAACGAATCTACAGGTTCGCTCGGACCTGGTTTAAGTTTTTTCGAGTTTCTTTTGAACTAATGTTCCGAACGAACCTAAGATTCGTCCCATTGTATTTCAGCGAACCTAGGGCTGTATATATATGTTTTTTGCGAATCCATTTAACATATTCGCTTGCACTGTAACCGGTTCATTTCAAAATTTTCAAGTTCGAATCTCGCTTAAGGCCTTTTATTACAAATTGAATCGTTTAATTCCTCCAGGTATGTAAATGCAAGTGCATTTGAGGTTGAGATTAGAAGGGTTGCAGAAGATAACTTCACGGAAATTGGGTACCAAAAGCCGATAAGGAAGAGGCAGAAGAAAGACAAGCACTGGGTTTCGTGTAAGGGGAAAGCACCGGTGAAGCTGTTATCAGATTGAAAGGGGAAGATCGTCCAGAACTCCGATTGTTTGACCCAATGGAGATCTTTTCCTTTTGTGATGAAGATTTGAAGATATTATGTGAGAATGATATCAAGCACGGGGCTGGAGATGATACGAGGATTGAAGCAAACTTATTTGTGAAAGTTGCAAACAAAGCCCGAGGTGTACGTGCTGAATTAAAGAAGGTGAAAGAAAGGTTGAGGATGACGGATGAACAGAGAATAAATCGATTGAGAAAAGGTTTGAGAAACCGACTGTGGTTGAATTGGATGTGATGGGTGAGGAGCATACAGAAGATATTCAGGCGGAAACTATTGATCTTGATGTGCCTGATACCGATGTCGCTGAAGCTGAGTTTGTCGAGTCATTTTTGGTTTTTAGTGAAGATGAAGAGGCCGGATCTGAAGATGTGACAAATCCGTTGGCCGGGATTAAATCAAGGGCAGGAGCGTTTATCAAGCAAATCTAAAGCCGAAAAAGATGGAGCTAAAACAGAAGACTTCCCCGGGTGAGGTCCAACCTAGGGGGAGTATTGATAGTCACGTATAGGTCGGACTCACCATGTATAGGTCGGACTCACTGGCATGTCGGTGTTATAACTTTTGTTTTATAGATTGTAGTCTATGTTTAGCGAACCTCGTAGCATAGTATAGTTTGTTTTGTTTATTCAGTTTTGACGACCGGGCGAACCTGTATTGTGCCCGACGAAGCTGTTTGGTTCGCTTGATAGATTCGCTGCCAGCGAATCTATCAGCGAATCTATGACTGATCTATATATTGTAATGTTTTCTCATTGCAATACAACTTTGGCATATTTTATCAAACCCTAAATTGTGTGTGACGGCTGGAGGTGCTAGGAGCATATTTTCACTATCTTTGTAGCTTGATTTCCTCTGGTTATATTGTTTTGATCTTGTTTTGGGCTATATTTGACTTTGTTTGGTTGAATCAAGTGTATTTCATTGTATTACAAATCAGCGAATAGCACTGAAATCTCGATCTAGATGGACCAACAGACCCAATTCGTCCTCAAACAGTTATGTTTAATACGTTAATTGTTCAATTCGTTCTAAGGTTCAATTTGGTGGATTTAGTATCTAGGGTTCTTATGGATTTAGGTGTTTGGCTGTTAAAAAACTAAAACATTTCTGATTTGTTTCTAAACAGATTGTAATATCATCGCATCTGGCTAAACCATTCCCTAGAGAGCAAAGTGACCAGGGTTCGAACCTGGTCACCTGTGTTTCTAATACAGTTTTTTTTACTATTATTTCCTGATGACCACATGTAGGGTGGTACTTCACTATGTCGTTATTTATATTTCGTTTACTTGTAATTGATTAGTCGTATTTGTATTTCTTTGCAATAGTTAGGTTAGTTTATGTTTTGGTTATGTTTGATGCTCGTTCATGCGACACTGCATGCGACACTATAGTGTCACATGCAGCTTGTCATAGTTCAGAGAGCAGGAAGTGTCGCCTATGCGACACTGCCTGCGACACTAGCTACTGTATAAATAGTTGTTTTAGGGTATTTTGTACATAACTCTTTGGATCATATTGAATACAATTACACCTTTTGTTTGTGAGTTCGAATCTGTTTATTCACAGCAAGGAATTGACTGATTTATATCTTTGTTGCTTCTATTCTGTTCTACTTCATCTCATTACCTTCTAATTAATCATTTGTTAATGGGTTTTAATGGTTTGTGTGAGTTTTGGTCACTAATCACAATCAATTGTTGCTAGATCTAGTGGTATCAATTGAGTGTGATCTGATCTATATCATATATAGCACCGATTAACGATTTACTGGACCAACAATATGGTATCAGAGCCATTGTGCTCATGATTTGTGGTTTTTGAGGGTTTTTAGACAATAATCACTTTTCATCAATTCTGGATCTGATCTGTTGTGAATTAGTATGGAATTGGATTGAGAATTGTGTGGTTTTTGTTTTAGACTCAATCTACATCTTCAGATCTATCATCATCATATAGATCTGAGATTTTGGAGTGATTTTGGTATATTTTCATAAGTTTTAGACAAAAAGGCTTTTTCAATCAAATTGGATCTTAATTGTTGTTGTTATGGACTGAATTTGAATTCGGATTGCTCTATTTTGTATTGTGAATCAATCGGAATCATTAGATCATCAATTGGATTAGATTGGAGTTTTTTGTGGTGATTTGTGTGTGTTTTGCGTGAAGAAGAGGGTTTTCATATTCATCTTGTGACACTAGATTTGTCTGCGACACTATTATTTTATTGCTGTTGTCCTTTGCTTGTGATTGGCCTGCGACATTGCTTGAACGAAAGTTCATCGACATTGTTATCGACATTGTCAACGTCATTGTACTGAACTTGTGCCTGACACTGTGCCTAACATTGTACTCGACATTACTCCCGACATTACCCCTGAACGAAAGTTCAAAGTGCTTTTGCGATAGTGTCTGCGACTCTGACTGCGACACTAGTCTGCGACACTAGCATTTTTACGACACTATCACTTCTGCGACACTATAGTTTTTGCGACACTACTGCATGAACAAAATGTCAATGTCTTTTACCCTTGCTGACTTGGAAAGTGGATCACCAAATAGACCACCGAAACTGATCAATGGAGATAACTTTGAAAACTGGAAGAGAAGGTTAAGGGCATTTTATTTATACACTGATCATACTCAATGGGATTCCATCGAAAAAGGGCCACATATTCCTGTCACAACTGTTGGTGAACTCTGAAACTTTGTCACAACCCCAACGCGGCGGGCGGTCCCAGGTGCCCGGGGGTTATCGCGTGTGACGAATGGATATCAGGAGCAACGCAGCGGAATCAACAAACATACATACACACAGCTTAAAACTTAAAGCTGCTCATACATTAAACTTCAAACTACAATTATATAGTTCTCAAAATAACAAATGATTGTTTGATACATAACATCAACAACTAAAGCTAGCAACTATTCTAGGTCCAGAGCGTCTATCTTCTAAGCCCGCAAGCCTTCTACCTGCTCTAGCCTCAACAGTGCTTTCCTGCATCACTCGGCACCTAGGATGTGTGCCAAAAAGTTTAAAAGAAAGGGTCAGCTTACGCTGGTGAGTTCAAATAAAACATTTTACAAAACATTTCAAAACGTTCAACCAAATGCTTGTAAAGACCTTGATCAACAAGTTACCAAGCTCCATTGATCAAAGAGTTACCACGAACTCCATCACTTACAAACATTTCACAAACATGCTAGTATCATCTGATAAATATTCCCAAACAATACGAATAAAACCCCTCAACAACTCCGTCTGGCACGTCTGCGCTGGAGCAGAATATATGCATATACCCTTCTAAGTTTTACCCGCGTCACCCCTATAATCTGGAGTTGTATTGCCCGATATTTACCAAAGATTGCTAGCCAACCGTTCAAAAACAACAGTTTAAGAACACAACCAATCCAAAAGAGTTTATACAAAAACTCACAATCATTTCCAACAAATACAGGTTTAAGCATCACATCCAGTTTTGTAAAACATACAATCATTTCAAAACCAAAACAATTACACAAGAGTTTGGATGTATGAACTCACCTTAACAAGATCACAACAAGCTCACAACTAGCTTCGTTCCTTGATCTAATCCCGACAATCAATCCAAATGACTATCTTCACAATCAACACAAATAGCTATAATCCACCTATAACGTGACATCACAACGCTATAAATAACGATTCCTAAGACTATGTAAGTCCTAGGGCATAACTAGTGAAGCATACGACTCGACACGAGTCGTTGCCATCTACGCTTACCAAATCCCGAACCTCGGGAATCTAAATGAATCCTACAGAGATATGTTACCCGTACACAACGGATATCATACCCCTAGGGTACGGATATTCAACCCGCACCCTCCCCGGGTAATCTACTCGTTAGTTGCGGGTGTTTAATCCCGCCACTATTTCCCCTAGCACGTCCCTCGTGCTATGCGGGTATCTTCACCCCGCATTCCCATCGGGTTCCCAACCCGATTCCCCTCCTAAACTAATCGAGAATGAAAGACCATTACCTAGTCGATCACCGATCTTCAATCGCGCAACACTTTGATGATCACCGTTCTTCACTCGGGCAGAACCTCGACGCACGCCAAGCGATCTACACGCGCCTGAGACTCGAAGGAACGTCACGACGCAGGGTACCGCACTCGAGGGTCGATTCCGCAAGAAAAACTAGGTGTTTCTCTCTCTAAAACGTTCTAGAGAGAGAGAAGTGTGAGCACAAATGAAGGGGGGTTGCACCCCTTTTTATAGGCTGGTCGGGCCATGCTAGGCAATACTCCTGTGCGCGTATCGCGTAGGAGGAGAGTGCCAGCCAGCTGTTTTCCACCCAACAACTGTTAGGCGATACGCGCAGGGGCATACCCTCTGATGTGCGGACCGCGTAACCTACATTTTCAGATTCCTCTCGTCGAAACACGTGGAATTCATATATTATGGGCTCCGTAACTCTTTTTCTAAGTCAAGATATGCTCGAAAGAAGTTTTCGGGCTTTCCTCGGGTGTTTTCGCATTTCCCGCTTCGTTATAACTCCGATTTGAGTTCCGTTTTCGGCCATGTTCTTCATTTTAAGTCCTCTATCACCCCTATGGTTTACATACTTACAATGAAAGAGATAAGAAACTGATAGACAGTGACAACAAAGCTTTTGGTGCTTTAATATTGTGTCTGAGTTCAGAGGTACACAATCTTTTTGGAGTTTTATGATGGAAACATTGATCTTTAGAAAGATAAGGGGGATTGTAGAGAAACAGAAACTGAATAATACTTGAAGTGATTCAATTTACAATGAGATGATCCTCTCTATAAATAGAGAATGAAGCCCTAATAAGGGGCCCATGGGCCTAAACTAGATAACTAACCACTAAATGGGCTTTTACAAAAAAAAATGGACTAATCTAAACTAATATTTACAATTAACACTCCTCCTCAAGTTGGAGCATAGATGTTAATCATGCCCAACTTGTTAAATATAAAATCTATTTGAGTCTTTCGGAGCGGCTTTGTGAAGACATCTGCAAGTTGAAATTCAGTCTTGATATGAATTGGCTGAATGGATGGAGGATCAACTTTAGTGCCTACAACACGATCCCTGATAAGATGACAATCAATCTCTATATGCTTGGTTCTTTCATGAAAAACTTGATTCTTGGCTATGTGTATAGCATATTGATTATCACAATATAACCTCATCAGATCATTAGAAACAACCCCAAGTTCTTTGAGAAGACGACGAACCCAGATCATCTCTGAAGTAACATCAGCCATTGCTCTATACTCTGATTCAGCACTTGACCTAGATAATGTGTGTTGCTTCTTGCTCTTCCATGATACAAAGTTTCCTCCAACAAATACACAATATCCGGTTGTAGATCGTCGTGAGTAAGGGCAACTTGCCCAATCAGCATCTGAGAACCCTGATACTCGTCCATCTCCTTCTTCTATAAAGGCACCCACACGACAATGACCCTGATCAGAGTACAAGATTCCTAACCCAGATGCGGTTTTAAGATACCGTAGAACACGAAGAGCAGCATCCCAGTGTCCGGTGTATGGAGAGGCCATGAACTGACTTAGAACACTAACAACAAAGGAGATATCCGGACGTGTAACCGTTAGATAGTTGAGTTTTCCAACTAAGCGTCTGTATTTTTCAGGATCCTTCATCGGGCTTCCATCTTCTGGAAGAAGCTTTCCTGTAGTAAGCATTGGACTGTCTACCGGTTTACAGCCTAGTAATCCACATTCAGATAACATTTCAAGGACATACTTCCGTTGAGAAAGAAGGATCCCTTGTGGAGAACGGCCAAGGTCTTTGATCTGAAACAGGACTGAAGAAATTGTTTTAGATTGGTAATCCCAACCTTATCATCTCCTGTAATGATAATATCATCCACATAAACAACCAGAATAATCCTCTTGCCCTGACAGTGTTTAAAGAACACAGAATGATCATATGCACTGCGGGTCATCCCAAATTCACCCATAACATCAGAAACCGACCAAACCAAGCCCTCTGCTTCAGGCCATACAACGAGCGGCGTAATCTGCATACTTTGGAGGCCTCCTCCTCAACAATATACCCAGGTGGCTGCTCCATATATACCTCCTCCTCAAGAACACCATGAAGAAAGGCGTTCTTGACATCAAGCTGATGGAGTGGCCAATGATTAATGGCAGCAAGAGCAACCGAAATGCGAACAGATGGCATTTTGGAAACCGGAGAAAATGTCTCATCATAATCAATGCCATAAGCCTGAGAATATCCCTTAGCAACTAAACGGGCCTTCAAGCAAGGCACAGGTCCATCGGGGTTTGGTTTAACAGTGAATAACCAACGACAACCAAAAAGACGCTTCCCAGGAGGAAGCTTCTGAAGATCCCACGTATGGTTGGCTGGCATGGCTCTGATCTCCTCCTCCATGGCCTGTCTCCATCCTGGATGAGCTAGAGCTATCATCACATCTTTGGGAATCGGGTAGGAATCAATGGCAGTGGTGTAAGCATGACATTCAGGTGAGAGGTGAGCGTAGGAAACATAGTCCTAAATAGGGTAACGGGTGTGGTGTCTGGGTTCCCTTTGGAAAGCAATCGGAATGTCAGGATATGGTGCACCAGGTGGGTCATAAACAGATGGTTCAGATGTATCAGGGGCAGGGGTAGTGTGTGGAACAGAGGTCGTGACAGGGTCAGTGTCTGGAACAGAGGTCGGAACAGGGTCAGCATCTGGAACAGAGTTCGGAACAAGGTCATGGTCTGATTGTGAATCAGAAGACATCGTATGTTGCCGGGAATGTGTGAACAACAATGGCGGAGGCTCTGTCGATGGGCCAGGTGTAGCAGGAACAGAATCTGAGGCGTCCGAGACCGGAGAAATGGAGCCGAGAATACAGGAATGGTAACAGACTCAGGTATAACAGGGTCAGGATCAGGGAATATGTCAGAGGCTGGAGTAGAAGACTCAGAGAAATAGGGACATGACTCATGAAAGGTGACATCCGCACTCGTAAAGTATCGGCGGAGAGAAGGACTATAACATATATACCCTTTCTGGACTCGAGAGAAACCAAGGAAGACACAACGAATGGCTCGGGGATCTAGTTTAGTATTACCCGGACGATGATCATGGACATACGCAACACACCCAAAAACTCTGGGTTCGAATGGAAACGGATTCCTTTTAGGGAACAGGACAGAGAGCGGAGTTCGACCATTAAGGACAGGTGACGGCAAACGGTTTATCAGATAAGCTGCAGTGAGGACAGCATCGCCCCAAAAACGGTCCGGTACGTGGGAATGAAGCATGATCGTGCGAGCAACATCCAACAAATGCTGATTTTTACGTTCAGAGATGCCATTCTGTTGGGGTGTGTATACGCATGAAGACTCGTGTACAATGCCGTTCGTTTTCAAATACGTAGAAAATTCACTGGATAAGTACTCTTTTGCATTATCAGTACGTAAAGTTTTGATCGATGTGGTAAACTGATTTTTCACAAATGAATGAAAATCACGAAAAACGAAACTGATTTCACTGCGAGATTTAAGTAAGTAAACCCAGGTAACACAAGAATAATCATCAATAAAGGAAATAAAATACTGAAAACCCAAAGGAGTTTTGACTGGACATGGACCCCAAATATCAGAATGCACAAGCTCAAATAAAGTATCAGTTCGACTCGACACCTTGGGTTGATAAGAACTTCTGATTGTTAGAATTAGTCTGCCCAAGACACATATTATAATTGATGTGGCTAGTACGTTATGATCCAAGTCGGGTCATACCTAATGACAAGCTAGACAAACACCGGGATATTTATTTTATGACATGATCTAAAATAAATATCAACACTTAGAATATTTAGAAATGGGGTTTCTAGATATTTGCACTTGTGTTAAAAATAAATTATATGGATGATTTATGTTATGAAAGAAAGAATCTTCTACAATGTTGTTTAAAGTTGTTTAAATAACATTTACAAGATATATTTTGCTACACCTTGTTTTAAATAAATAAAGAGAGAAAGATATTAAACAAAAAAAAAAAAAAAGAAAGATATTAAACAAACAAAAAAAAAATATTTTTCTTAGGGTGGGACCCCATTGCCGCCCCCTCCCACCTCATTTCTCTCTTTTTGGTTTTGATATCTTCAAGGCATGCAAAGATAGTGTGTCTTACACACAACCTTTTGTCTTTTGGAAGACATAATCTTTCTAAAAGATACACACAAGTGTAGATAAAAAGAAAACCTTCTTCTCTTTCTTTTTCCTTGAAAATTTCGGCCAAGACATAAGAGGAAGAAGATAGGAGGTTTTTCAAGTGTTAATTCCTAGCAAAAGTGGTGTTTGTTGAAGGCTTGAGGGTATACAAGCTTGAGGATCTTCTACTTTGGAGATTAGCCATTCAAACCAACACATTCTCCTTCATATTCCTCTTGAAAGGTATAAACATCTTTACATGTTGTTGGTTTTAGTTTTTGATTGCATGCATGTTGTTTTTGGATCCGCGTTTTGGGTTTTGATATTAAAAGAATTTAATATGGTAACAAACAAGTTTGAATATTTCATCCGCTGCGTTTTTATATAAATATGGATTTATATACACTTTGATAACTTGTTAAAACCCTACAATGGTATCAGAGCCGCTTAAACAAGTGCATGCATCATAAAATCTAAAAATTTCGGTTTTCTTGGTGTGTTACACCTCTAGGCCGAAACTTTTAGGACAAATGGGTTCCCTTGGATTTTCAAGATAATACTTACATGCATGTGATTATCTTGAAAGTTTAAAGTCATTAAAATGGTTAGTTGCTTTGTTTGGACAAAACCCGAAATTTTCGGTTTTATATGTTTTAGGCCGAAAAATTCAAGGGTTCAAAGGGAACCATTTTAAACTTATGTTATTACATATTTGGATATGCTTTTGAATAGTTCATAACCTAGCCATAGACCTTGTGCATGTATGATTTTGTGTTGTGATTTGAAATATTCAATATGGTTGTAATATTAGTTAATATTTTATTTGGGTTTGTAATTTATTTATTTATTTCATTGATTTGTAATAATAATAGATTGGGTGTAATTCCATTACTAGAAAAATGTATTAGGACATATTTTGTAATTGGAAGAACACATATGGACTTGATTTTGGCTTTGGGCCTTAAAGGGCCTTATATCCCAATATGGGATTGTAACCCAATGACCCAAACTCAAGATTTGTAAGCCCAAAAGAGGCTGATTTAAAGGTCCAAAAGGAAGCCCAAATAAATGAAGAAATACAACACAAAAGATGGATACTTGAAGCATTCGGATGCGGGATCAAGTGGGAGTTCATCATTTCATGCCTTGTGTCATGTTGTCCCTTAAGAAAGACTTTTTTGGCACACTTGTTTCGGTTAGCAAGTGTAGCTAAAATTAGTTGGCTATGGTTATGGACTCATATATGGTTGTTTATGCATGTTTGGTTATTATGATATTGTTTGTTATGATATTAGGATATTGATAGCTAACAACTATAACCGACAAACTTGCATCATTTTGATTCCTTAGAAATCATTAAGTAATAAAATTAATTTTATCAAAAGTTGATGATTTCATAATAAAATGGGTTTATTAAAAGGAATTTTGAAATTTGGTTTTCAACTAAGTACCATACATTTGAATGCATGCAAATGAAAGGTACACACTTTGTTTTCCCATCTAGAATCTAGAAAACAAACAAAAATCCCTTTTGAATTTTTTGGAACAAGTCTAACACCATCCTTTTATACAACACTCGAAACACTTGGGAACTCTATGTGGGATAAAGGTCAGCTAACCACATTTAGGAAACTTGTGTATTTGAGGTGGGTTTACAATATTTGTGGGATAAAGGTCACCTAACCACTTATATGTGTAAACTCACATGTATGTATAAGTAGGACGACTTGAAATTGGAAACCATGTGAATAGGGTCACCGAAACATGGTGTTCAATGGTGTTGATGGGATTAAACATGCCAACTAAACTTATGACGTTTAAATGATCCCATAAAACTAGAAGTTACAAAGGGTTGTAATCGTCAAACATTGACTACCTTGTTAATTCAATAGTAGGATAAAGGTCACCTAACTACTATATGAATGAAACGTTGGATTCTAGATTTGATTATTAATTGTTTTAAAACACAAAAGGGTATTAATGATTAAAATAGATTAATGATATCCACGAATACTAAAAATGAGCTTGGTTTTATATAATTAGATGGCCGGAATCAACAATCCACCTAACGCAATTATCCCACCCGTCCATAACCTATCACTAAGAACCCTTCTTGGAAAGGATCGTCTCAACTATAACAATTTCATGGATTGGTTCCGAAACTTGAGAATTGTTCTCAAACAAGAAAAGAAATCGTATGTGTTGGATGATCCTATTCCCGATGAGCCCAACATTGATGATGTTGATGCCTATGCGGATTGGATAAAACACACCGAAGATTCGGTGCAAGTTTCTTGCCTCATGTTGGGAACTATGATTCCCGAACTTCAAAAGGACTTTGAGCATCATGGGGCATATGACATGATTACCCAACTTAAGGAAATGTTCCTTCAAAAGGCTAGGGTGGAACGCTTCGAGACGGTTCGAGCACTTCATGCATGTCATATGGAAGAAACCCAATCCGTATCATCTTACGTGCTTAAGATGCAAAGTCACATTACTCGCCTTGAACGGCTAAATTGCCCCGTCTCAAAAGAGTTGGCCACGGATTTGATCCTAAATGGCCTAACCAAGAAGTTTGAGACTTTTGTCTTGAATTATAATGTGAATGGATGGGACAAGAGCATTCCCGAGCTTCACGAAATGCTCAAAACGGTCGAAGCAGGAATGGGTAAGAAGGTTTTACCGGTTCTCCAAATCAATGAAGGCGGAAGTAAGAAAAGGCATCACCCGGAACCTAAAGCAAAGGTTGCTAAGGGCAAGGGGCACGTCAATGTGAAAGGCAAATGGAAGGGAAAGGCAAAAGCGGAACCCTCAAAACCAAAAGAAAAGAAGCAAAACAATGATCCATGTTTTCATTGTGGTGAGGTAGGACATTGGTTAAGAAATTGTCCAACCTATCTCAAAGAGTTGAAAGAAAAGAGGGATGCCGGACAAGCATCAGATACAACCTTCATGATCCATATTGATCTTAATATTACTTCTCATAACACATGGGTATTAGATACCGGATGTGGAACTCATATTTGCAATTTATTGCAGGGGTTCAAAAGAAGTAAGAACTTGAAGAAGGGAGACATTAGTCTCTACATGGGCAATGGAGCTCAAGTTCAAGTTGAAGCAAAAGGAGATTTTGTTTTGAAACTTCCAAGTGGTTTGGAAGTTATTTTGCATAATATTCTGTATGCTCCTAGTTTAACTAGGAACATTATCTCTGTTTCATTGTTAAGACAATTTGGTTATGATTTTAATTTTGTGGACAATGCTATTGATGTATCTTTGAATGGTATCTTTTATTTTAAAGCTTTACCTTATAATGGCATTTATGAATTGGTTCATGATAACACATCCTTTGATAATATGTTGTACCAATCATACACCAAGAAACTCAAATTAGATTTGAGTAAAACTTTCATTTGGCATTGTCGCCTTGGTCACATAAGCAAAGGACGCATTAATACACTTCAAAAGAATGGTCTTTTGAAATCAAGTGATGATTCATTTGACAAATGTGAATCTTGTTTATTGGGAAAGATGACCAAGAAGCCCTTTAGTGGAACTAATGAAAGGGCGAAAGACTTATTAGGTATCATACATACGGATGTATGTGGTCCTTTTAAGACAATGACAAGGAATGGTGAAAGATACTTCATTACCTTTACCGATGATTATAGTCGCTATGGATATGTGTTTCTCTTAAAGCACAAGGATGAAGCCTTTGAAGTGTTCAAAGTCTTCCAAAATGAAGTACAAAATCAACTCAACAAAACAATCAAAGTGCTTCGATCCGATAGAGGAGGTGAATACCTTAATGATAAGTTTCTAGATCATCTTAGAAGTTGTGGAATTATCTCACAACTTACTCCACCCGGAACACCGCAACATAACGGTGTATCTGAAAGGAGGAATCGAACTCTACTAGATATGGTTCGATCAATGATGGCTAGAAGCACATTACCTTTATCATTTTGGGGTTTCGCGTTACTTTCCGCAGCCCGTATTCTGAATATGGTCCCAACCAAGAAAGTGGACAAGATACCTTTTGAAATATGGCATGGAAGGGTTCCATCATTAAACTATTTAAAGGTATGGGGTTGTGAAGCTTATGTTAAGCACAACAACCAAAACAAATTAGAAAGCCGATGCACTAAGTGTATCTTTGTAGGATATCCCAAAGATTCTATGGGATATTATTTATACAACCCAGACGAGCAAAAGGTCTTTATTGCTCTGAAGGCCGAGTTCTTGGAAACTAAGTTTCTTATGGAAGAAACTACAAGAGCCGTGGAACTCGAGGAGGATATAGAACCACAATTCGATACACGCTTGGTTGACACTAGCAATCAACAAGAGGTTGTTGAAGATGATCAAATGGTTGATCAAGACACACAAAATGTTCGCAGATCTGGTAGAATTAGTCATCCACCCGAAAGATATGGTTTTTTTCATGGATGGATGCTATGTGGTAGATTCCAATGAACCTATAACTTACCATGATGCAATGTCACGATCTGATTGTGACAAATGGCTTGAAGCCATGAACGTAGAGATGCAATCCATGCATGACAACCAAGTATGGGATTTGGTTGTACAACCACCTAACTCCAAACCAGTTGGAAGTAAGTGGGTTTTCAAGAAGAAAACAGATATGCATGGAAACTTGGATACTTATAAGGCTTGGCTTGTAGCAAAAGGTTTCACTCAAACTCAAGGGGTTGATTATGATGAGACCTTCTCGCCTGTTGCAATGCTAAAGTCGATTAGGATATTGTTTGCCATAGCTGCACACTATGATTATGAGATTTGGCAAATGGACGTCAAAACCGCTTTTCTAAATGGACATCTTGAAGAGGATGTCTATATGGTTCAGCCTGAAGGTTTTGTCGATCCACAACATCCTAACAAGGTATGCAAGTTGAAGAAATCAATCTACGGATTGAAGCAAGCATCTAGAAGTTGAAATCGTCATTTTGATGAAGAAGTCAAGAAATTTGGATTCATCAAAAATGTTGATGAAGCTTGTGTATATAAGAAAGCTAGTGGGAGCATCATCACTTTCTTAGTATTGTATGTCAATGACATACTACTATTTGGAAATGACATTCCAGCCATGGAAGGTGTTAAAGCCTGGCTTGGGAGTTGTTTTTCCATGAAAGATCTTGGTGAAGCCGCCTATATTCTGGGAATAAAGATCTATAGAGATAGATCAAGACGGTTGATAGGTTTAAATCAAAGTGCATACATTGATAAAATCTTGAAAAGGTTCAAGATGGAAAACTCTAAGAAAGGTTTGGTACCTATTCCAAGAGGAACGATATTGAATACATCTCAATGTCCAAGCTCAAAGGATGAGCAAGAAAGAATGAAACGAGTCCCATATGCGTCAGCTATAGGATCCATCATGTATGCAATGATATGCACTAGACCGGACGTGTCATGCGCCTTAAGCATGACGAGTAGATACCAACAGAACCCTGGTGATAGTCATTGGATGGCTGTCAAGAATATATTTGATAGGTTCAATTGGATCGTTATATCGCTCACAAGATCAGAATGATTCGCACAAACAAAACAGTTCAATCACAAACACAATTCATTACTAAATAATTCTCTTTTGTATTGATGATCAAAGCAATATTGTAGTAATCACACACACTTAGTTCTCTCTCTAACGTGAATATGTGATCTAGACTCTCTCTCTAACGTTCTCTTACTACATGCTTTATGCAACAAATACATTTTAGGGAAAATAACAAAATAAACCCTAAACTATACAAAATGTATAAAATAAGTACAAAGTAAATCTTAAACTGGAAATAGCTCTAACAGTACCCCCCCCAAGATTTATCTTTGGACTTCAAAAATCTTCAAAAATCTTCAAACAGTTTTCATCTTCAGCTTTTTCAGCTCCAATCTCTCACCAATCTTCAGACTCTTCTTTAACATCTAGCAACTCTTTTCCTTTGTATTCTTCTTGTTCTTTTAGCGCTTCCTCGAAGCATGATTTGAACTTTTCCGCGATCTTTGCTTGTCTTGGCTTTGACTCGTTTGTAAGGATATCACATGCATTCATGCGTCTCAGAGAGTCAAGAGTCAAACCTGCAAAATCAATATTAGCATAAAATTCATAAGGCAATTCTCGCCCTTTGACTTGCACTTCCAGTGTACCCTTTGCAGTCACACGCATAAACTCTATCTCTGGAAGATCAACTTTCACAAGGTTAGCATTGAGTAATGCCTTCCTTACACGTATCTTTTCTGACGCAACTGCAATCACCTCGATCATCACCACAAACAAGTTTCGATCAGCTTCAGCAACTTTGTCTTTGCACTTTTCCATTCTGTAACTTCTCAGGTAATCAATGTAGGATGGATGCAACAATTTCAGCTCAAACGTACTGAATAAGGTGATCATGTCCTTATCCCAGTCATCCAGATTTCGTACCATTTTCAGCTCAAAAGTTTCCTGATTGTAGAAAACATTAAGAATTGGTTTCGTTGCTTGAGTACCATCTATCACTTTCAACCCCGGATCAGTTACCTTATCAAAGTATTCATCAGAAAATTCCTCTAAATACATGTCATCACGCACCACCAACTTCTTTTGTTTCCTTGTTTTCTTCGATTGAACATAGGCACTATCTTCCTGTTGTCCTCTGAACTCCAAGAACTTTGGCATTCGACTTATCCCAGCATCTAACAGCATCGCACATTTATCACCACGCTCAGCATGCGTGTGATTGATCAATCTCAGCTTGTGCAACTCCTTCAAATCTTGCACTTCTAACTTGAAAATGCTAGAGTAATAATGGTAAACATCGCATAAACCATTAACTCTTTTGATCATGAAAGCATCAAACACCTCGTCATATTTCCACGCAATACTTTTCACCTTCTTGGATTTTTCCGGTACGATCATCGAATCAAGTAGTTCAGTAATGGACTGTCCTTTGCTCAGCA
The DNA here is from genome assembly GCA_030867185.1 of Tagetes erecta. NCBI lineage: Eukaryota > Viridiplantae > Streptophyta > Magnoliopsida > Asterales > Asteraceae > Tagetes > Tagetes erecta. The sequence continues at coordinate 58,331,873 of CM061488.1, forward strand.
GAGATCTCACCACATCTCCTGCTGTGGCAGATTTATGCCATGATTCTCGTACGTCCATAGGGATATTGTATGACTTCACTTCACTTGGAAACATATCGATAAATTCTTTTCTCTTTTTGTGCGCATCCTCTGGTAAAGCCATCACCGGTAACTCTTTGGGTCCGAGTACTTTGTATCTCTTGGTCAGCTCATAATATTGAGGATTGTTGTAATCCAGATGAACATCCGATTGTACATCTTCTCTGTCTTCATAAAGCTTACAACAATTTTCTTCAATGATTCATGTTTCAACTTCTTCAAAGTTCTGTATGGGTAGTTCCTCGAACTCAACCATTCTCGCATGTTTCTGCTGGACATTTCTTCTGGATCTTGATGATAAAGCTCGGTTGGAGGTAGATCATCAATATTCAAACTTTCTTGGAGTGGTGTCCATTCACCCATCTCCACAACAAATTCTTTCTCATCAGCAGCAGCTTTGTCTTGTGCAGTCAAACATTTCTCATATTCTTCATTTATTTGACTCACAGTCGGCCCATTCGGATACACTGGATTGTACTTCATGTTCTCAAGATAAGCAAAGCGTTCAGGCAAGTCAGCTGGAATCTCATCATCAGGATTAGTTTCAGGCTCAACCTCAGGTTCAGATTCTGTGAAGTCAATGTCATCTAAGTCATCCAGTGCCTCTATCATCGGTGCAGTTTCAGTTTGAACCGGCTCAAACTGAAATGCTTCTTCAGTCACAATTTCAGGCGCTTTTTCAACTACTTCAACCACTTCAGGCACTTCAGTTTCTACTACATATTCAGATTGAATCGGCTCAATCTGAACTGTTTTATCAATTTCAGTTTCTATCACAGTCTCATCTACCTTTGCCACCTCTGCCACCGCAGTTTCAGTCATAGATTGAATCGGCTCAATCTGACTTTCTTCCATTCTTGCGTTTTTAGTACAAATCTCTTCACCAGTAATCTCCGGCACTGCATCTAACTTCCTTTTTCCCTCAGCCTTGTCAGGATTGACAGTTTCAGCAGCTTCATCGGGAATAATAATTGGAGACTCAACTCTTATGCCCACATTCTTCGTACTTCGAGCTCTAGTATAATAAACTTTGGCAACTTGAGTAGGCTCAGTCACTTCCATTACATCATCCGAAAAATCGTTATCTGAACTAGAACCCGACTTCTTTGATCTGGTTTCTTCTAACCATTTTTCCAACATTTCCTTCTCAGCATCAAGAGTATTGCACTCTGCCTTTAACTCTTTATAATCAAACTTCAAGTTTTCATGCTCATCCTTCAAAGTTTCATAATCAGACTTCAACTTTCCATAATCAACCTTCATCTTCAAATAGTCAGCATCTAATGCTTTGAAAGTTTCAAGATTCTGATTATGAGTGGCCCAAAACTCTTCTAGTCTCTTCTTCTTTCGTTCATTTGATGCTTTCAACTGTTCATTTGCATCCAAGAGTTTTGCTACCATCTCTTCTAGCTCAGCAATTTTCTTTTTATCCTCATTAACATCAACACTTGAAGCAATTTTTGGTGAAGACTCCAAAGATTGTTCAATGTTTTCAGCAACTGGAGATGATGTGGTGGGTATATCAATTGGAACAGAAACAGTAATGCCAGCATCGGTATCATCAACTACCTGTGCAGTAGTCTCTACTTCGGCCATTACTTCCTGTGCAATCTTAACAACATCTATCTGTTCAGGCGCATGCTCAATAACAGACTTAGATCTTCGAGATCTAACATACTGCCTTGTGAAAGACTTAGGAACTTCTACTACCAATTCTTCTGCAATACTAACAACCTCAACAGGTTCGTTAATCACAACTGTTTCCATCACTTCCACATTTTCTGTTTCAACTTCTCCTGGTTCATCAACTTCAACATTTTCTGCCTCCTCATGGACTGATTCAGCACTATCATCATTATTTCCATCATCACCACTATCATCACCATCATCATCATTGCCACTTTCACTCTCATCTTCATCAATCTCTTTATCAACAAGATCTAATGGATTCACATTCTCTCCATTAGATATGTGAGAATATACTACTCCAATCTCCTCCTCGTTATTTGCTATATTCCGCATATACTCAAACAAATCAACACTTGGTACATTTCCTATACTCATCTTCCTATAGGATAAGTCATTCATGTCTTCTGTATACAAAATTCCTCCAGCATATCCTTCTGTTCTGATAATAGGATATGCAACATTTATCATCAATTGCAAGAATCTCGGGTACATGAGAAACTTGAATCTTTTTCCCTTCACCAACTTGAACACAAAACCATTCATAATCCATTTCGACATATTGAATGGCTTGTTCTCTGCAATAGCAATAATTGGGGATGCTATGTCAGAAGGAAAGTTATCAAACCCGGCACTCCTTCTAGACATGCACTGCTGAATCACATAACAAAGCAGTTTCCACTTCTTCCCCAATCTAGCTCTGACAAACTGTGACTTTGGAAACACGCTTGACATTCAGCATTTGTCAACTCATCATTTGCACCTATCTTATCCTCATCAATCCTCAATGATGTTCTGATAGCTTCTTCAGACACAGTCAACTGTAATTCTTTTGTGATGTTTCCTCTAACAACAGTCACCCCATCCTCATTAGTCACAACCTCAGCAGTCCTCCAAAAACTTTTGATCAGTCTTGCATAAATGACAGGCTTAGCACACATAGCATAGACATATTTGGTTCTCTTGATAAACCTCATCATATCTCTATACCCTTCAGTCTCTGGAATAGACTCATCCAAACACGCAACTAAGTTGTGCTTAGGCTCAAACTTCAAATTCTCCATCTTATTCAATCAATCAAACTCGTTACAGGACGATCGATTGAACAAAAGTATGAACGAACGATTTTTGGGCAGGGGATTTGCTTGAAAAACTTTGGTGAAAAATGATAAGTGTTAGTGAAGAGGCGGGTTTTATATTATTGAAAAATTTAGGTCAAACTTTAAGTGACGGGTCAACAAAATGGGACGGGTAAGCATAAAAGCCCAATAAGCCTTGACGGGTCAACCACTGTTGAGCCGCGTCAGTCACTGTTGGGACGGGTCAAGTAGCACAACACCATGTAAAAACACTTGACGGGTCAATCACTGTAGAGACGGGTAAGTCACTGTAGAGACGGGTAAAGATTAGGAACAACTACACCTGTTTGGTTTTACTCATCACCCGGCAGCATAGTAATCTTCACAACATCACCCGACTTGCACAATGACTTGTTTGTTCATTACCCGGCTGCATAGTGATACCTTCATCACCCGGCTTACTTTTCTTCATCACCCGGCAACACAGTTGCTTGCACTATTACCAGGCAACACAGTGTTATACACTTACACGGCAAGATAAGACTACTTTCTTTTACCCGGCTGTACAGTGATAACATTTCTTCACCCGGCTGTATAGTAACACAACTTGTCACCCGGCAGATATCTATGACTTCTTCACCCGGCATAGATTTGACATGTTCATTGCCCGGCCATACAGTAGTCATATTATCTTCACCCGGCTGTCTTCTTTCACTCAATCACCCGGCTCATATCAGACAACACTTTACTCGGCTGAATAGTGTCTTCATTACCAGGCTAAACAGTTGTTTCTGATATCTTTGCCCGGCTGCAACACTTTGAGCAATTTTTCTCAATTTTCTCATCTGTTGACTTTTCAACTGCATTTATTGCACCTGCAAACATTCTCGACATATTAATTAGACAAGACATCCTTATTAGGGTTTGTCACATTAAAAAGTCAATAGCATAAGACAAGGCAAATAAATTTAATTCTTATAAATTCCCTTTTTCTTTTTCTTTAATTTTCTCACAAATAATTTTACACAACCAAATTTTCTATATCCCGAAGCAATTTCTTAAAAACACATCACACGACCTTGGGTTTGTTTTTAACATATCCAATACCTTTGCTTTTCATACCACATAATCTTGTTCATTCAAAACACACTTATTCAAAGTATTTTTGGATTTTTTTTAAATATTTTTCTTCTTCACTTTTTCTCCCCCTAAACTTGAAATTTCTTGAAATTTTTAAGTTTAACAAGGATGTCGATGTGTCAATAAAGATTCCATATGCCTGCACACACAAAGCACACACATTAAAATAAAGACATATGCAATGCAATGAATCAAAATATCGCAGTGAAATCATACCATACATTATCTGAACATGTTTTGCAAGTTTTGAATAGACATTTGACTTGTGTTTGATTGAGTGATGATATGCAAACATACCAATTAGCTCGAGTTGACATACTTACTTTTTCAGTATCATGATGAGATTAAGGTTCGATTAAAATGACTTATGTGACCCACATGTATACATATGTCAACATATTTCCTTATCTCCACTACCTAGATGCAAATTGCACAAGAACCTGGTCACTTACAATCATAAACAGTGTGGAATCTGGGTTCTATTCGGATTTGGTCCACTTTGGGACTTCTTTTGATTCCATTTTGGAATTTTAGTTTCATATCGTTCCCCTTGGGAATCTTCTGAATTCCTTTTTGGAATTTTTTTTTTGTTTTGTGATGGTCCACATTTGGGATTCTTTTTGTTCCAACTTTGGGAATCTTTTGCTGCACCTTGAAGCTCAAAAGAGACTTCGTGTGAGACTTCAGGTCTGTGGATACCACAACAAAGAAGCTCACGATGCGGTTCATCACACTGAATAGATTGCATCGTTACCCGATCATGCACAACTATCATCACAAGCAATGCATCAAAAGATATATATCTAGACATGTATATCAAAGGAACTTAACACAAAGATCATTGAATTTAGATTTTTCAACAATGAACTTACTTTTTCAGTCTAATTGTCTGAGCTATCCCGCACATCAATTAACATTCATCAGTCTTTATTTTAAAAATGATGTAGCAAATAATGTCTAGTGTAATTATCATTTCTCACTTCTTGCAATATAGATTCTTATGACATGATATTTACTTTTCTTTTTGCTTTTATATTTTGATTTTGCTTTTCTTTTTCATGCACACACATAATGCAAAACAATAAAATAAAAGACAAAGGAATCAATACTTGACATCGAATTATTATATTTTTGACTTTTATATTTTCTGATTTTTGTTTGATTTTCAAAAATTAGAATTAATCATGGTTGATTAACCCTATGGATTGAACTAAGAATTCAAACCGTCCTGACAAAAAAGATTTTGTGAAAAGATCTGCCAGTTGTTTGTCGGTATGAACCTTAATCAAAATTATTAAACCTTTTTCAGAGTTGTCTCTGAGAAAGTGATATCGAATTTCGATATGCTTGGTTTTTGAGTGTTGAACAGGATTAGCAGTAATGAACATAGCAGCAGTATTATCTATGTAAATAGGAGTTTTGAGAAAGTTAAACCCGTAGTCAAGCAATTGGTTTTGTAACCACAAAACTTGAGAACATCCTGCAGATGCAGCGATATACTCTGCTTCAGCAGTGGATACAGAAATGTTGGTCTGCTTTTTGCATTGCCAAGAGACAAGTCTAGGACCCAGAAATTGACATCCACCAGCAGTCGATTTCCTGTCAAGAGCACATCCACCAAAATCACTGTCAGAATAACTATATAATTCAAAATTGCCTTCATAAGGATACCATAACCCGAGACTTGGTTTCCCTTTAAGGTATCTGAAAATACGTTTAACAGCAATCAGATACGACTCTTTTGGATCAGACTGGTATCTGGTGCACACACATACAGCATACATGATGTCTGGCCTTGATGTAGTAAGATACATCAGTGAACCAATCATTGATCTGTACAGTGTTTGATCAGAATCTTGCAATTCACATCAGATGGAGTTCGAATAGTCTGACAATCTTGCATCTTGAACTTTTTCAGCAACTTCTCAACGAACTTTGATTGGTTGATAAAAATTCCATCTGCTGATTGTTTTACTTGCAATCCAAGAAAGAAATTAATCTCCCCCATCGAACTCATCTGAAATCTTGACTTCATGATTTCTTCAAACTCTTTGCACATGGACGCACTGGTTGATCCAAAGATGATATCATCCACATACACTTGAACACATAAAAGATCTTCATCCTCCCGCTTCATAAATAAAGTTGGATCAATCTGACCTCTTGTAAATCCATGTTCCAGCAGATGTTTAGATAACGTCTCGTACCAGATTCTTGGAGCTTGATGTAGACCATATAAAGCTTTGCTCAATTTGTATACTCGATGTGGATAATCAGGATCTTCAAAACCCGGAGGTTGTCTGACATATACATCATCGGTAATTGGTCCATACAGAAAAGCGCCTTTAACATCCATTTGAAACAACTTAAACTTCATAAAAGAGGCATAAGCTAGAAAAACGCGAATAGCTTCGAGTCGAGCGACCGGAGCAAACACTTCTTCATAGTCAATACCTTCTTCCTGAGTATAACCTTGTGCAATAAGTCTGGCTTTGTTTCTCACAACAATACCACATTCATCTGGCTTGTTTTTGTACAACCATCTTGTACCAATCGCATTTTCTCCTTCAGGTAAGTCCACTAATTTCCAAACTTCTTGTTTGCGAAATTGAAGTAACTCCTCTTGCATGGCTTCAATCCAACTATTATCTTGCAACGCCTCTGAAATGTTCTTTGGCACCACTTGAGAAAGAAAGCATGAATAAAGACAAACGTTTGCATGTTCAGTCTGACTTCTCATGGTTCGCTGATTCAAAGGTCCAATAATCTGAGAGACAGGATGATTCCTATGAACTCGATGAGTTGGTATGACATCACCTTGAACTTGCGTCTCCAGATTTGACTGATTCAGATTTGGTAGATCTTGTAGAATAGTAGACACATGCGGAGTGAAATTAGGAACTTGATCCGGTGAATTGATGAAGTAGTCAAACGATTCTGGAACAACTTCAACATTCGGATCTGATGATGGTTGATTATGAACAGATTCACCATCATTAGGAGAATTTTGCGGATTAACATCATCACCAAGAATGTTAGATTCTTGATCTTCTTGAGAACCAGAAGGACCCGGATTTTGACTGGATTTGACATGATCAGGATTGTGAAATGACATAAATGGATACTCAGAACTGAGATTGTCATCATCGTCATTATCAGAATCGTCACTAAAACATCCCAAGTCGCCTGATTCTTTACTCGTTTTTCCTGAAAAATCAAATAAGTTAGAATTGAAAGATTTTGATAACGAATCTAAATCAAATAACCATTCGGGACCATGAGCCACTAACGGAAACGAATTTTCTAAAAACTTTACGTTAATAGTTTCAATTACAGTATTTGTTTTGCTATTAAAAACCCGATAAGCTTTAGAAACAGACGAATAACCAAGGAAAAATCCATCGTCAGATTTTGACTCAAATTTCCCGAGATGATCACTTAGATTTAGAATCGATACAGGACAACCAAATGCTTTCAAGTAAGAAATATTCGGTTTTCTTCCAAATAACAACTCATAAGATGTTTTCTGTTTATCCTGAACCAATAATGTTCTGTTTTGCACAAACCACGCAGTAGCAATAGCGTCGTCCCAGAAAGTGATTGGGATTTTGGCATCTGCGAGCATGGATCTTGCTGCTTCAATCAGTGTCCGATTTTTCCGTTCCGCAACCCCGTTTTGTTGAGGCGTTCTTGGCGCACTAAATTGTCTAGCAATTCCCTTTTCTGCACAAAACACATCAACATTAGTGCTCTTAAATTCAGTTCCATTGTCACTTCTTAAGATTTTTACTTTACATTCCATTTGATTTTCAATTTTGACAATAAATTCTTTTAACAACTCAGCAGTTTCAGATTTAACATGCAAAAAATAAACCCAAGAATATCTAGTGAAATCGTCAATAATGACAAAACAGTAAGACTTCTTTCCGATGCTTTGAACATTTGTTGGTCCGAAAAGATCCATATGTAGCATCTGTAAGGGTTTTGAAATAGAGTTTTCTTGCTTGGACTTAAAAGACATTCTGTGCTGTTTTCCTTTCAAACACGCTGGACAGAGATCTGTTGTAGAGAATTTCTTTGACGGTATTCCCACAGCATGATTTCCAGTAACCAGTCGGTTCATGTTTCTGAAGTTTGAATGGCCCAACCGTCTATGCGAAAGCTGACTCTCATCATTTGATGCATGAGCAATGAGACAAGTGGTTTCGGTTTCAGCATCAATCTGCAAAACATATCAAGCTTGTATACATCACGATCTCTTGGAGCTTTAACCACCACCCATTCATTGTCAATCTTGAAACCTGGTTTGAGTATGTAACAGAAAGAATCATCAAATAAAGTTGAATAAGATTTATCACAGATTTGAGATACACTTAGTAAATTAAAGTTCAACTGTACACAGTAGTTGACTTTATCAAAACTAATGACCCCATTTGACACAGTTCCTTCTTCAGTTATTTTACCACCAGCATCTCCTCCAAATGCAACATGTGTACCATTCTTTAGCTTAAAATCTTGAAGCAAGGCATGGTTGCCTGTCATATGCCGGCTACACCCACTATCAACAAACCATGAGTTAATAGGTCTTCTAGGGCGCACCTGCATTTCAACAATCACTTAGTTAGTTTGGTCAACCCAGGCCCACATGGTCTTGGGTTTTCCGAATCTATCTGTTACAGTAACTTGTTGATAATGAAGATTTTGAAAACTTGTTTCATTTGAGAGATTTGATTGAAAACTATTTCGCCCAATGGCGTGATTTGATTGCTTTCTTCTCAAAGCAATGAACCTTTCCTCTAACTTAGGATCAAGGTTATTTTCAAATTTCTGGTTTCTTACCATCAAAGCTCTTGGTTTAAAACTGTTAACCTGCACATTTCTTGCTGCAAAGTTATTTAAACCAGAATTGTTTCGATTGAAATTTCTTAAAACAGGAGAATGACTTTGATTAACATTTTGAAAACCAAAAGATTGATTTCTTTGAAAATTTGGAAACGGAGTCATTTCTCTTGTTGAGGTTTTTCGAAAGAAACAATCCTTTGTGTCATGGTTTCTTCTTTCACAAATATCACAAATTTTGTTATAAAAACATTCTTCTGAAGAATGATTTCTTTTGTCACAGTAACTGCAGTACCTATTAAAGAAACATTCAGCAGTAACATGATTATAACGATCACAAATCTCACAATGTTTCTTACTAATCCTAAAGATCCGATTGTTAACTTTTGATGTTGAACCAATACGTGATTCATTATCAGTTTTGGTCGGTTTTAGATTAACTTGATTCTTTTGTGGAGATTTTGATTGTGATTTTGCTTGCTTGAGAACTTGGTTTGATTTTAATCTGTCTTGTTTGGTTACCTTCTTTGATTCAGTTCTTTTATCATTGACAGCGGAAGACTTAGGACCTGAACCTGTTTTCAGACCAGAGTTAGATTTGATTGAAGAATTGATTGGTTTACCATAAGATCCGTTTAAATCAAAAGTTCCTGCAGACACAAACTTAATTGTTTTACCTTTTGTCACTTTCTTCTTGACAGGTTTAACATTTTCAGTTTTAACAATTTGAGCTTTGGTGTTGTCATTCGATTTTATGACACTTTTACCTTTTGACTGTTTCGTTTCAGATTGATTGATTTTCGATTTTAATTTCTGCACTTTTGCATTCGAAACTTCAGTCTTTTTCACTTCTTGCTTCTTGATCAGTTGATCAGCAACTTGCGCCTTCTGTTCCTTCCTCCACTTGATGTATTCAGGATCATTGTATCCTGAAAATTCACCTTCATCCTTCACTTTTTCTTCCTGCTTGGAATTCAGTTCATGATACTCAACAAGTTGAATCAGAACAGGCTCTGATTTGTTACTAGCTTCATCATCAACTTCAGTCGTCACACCATCTTCTTCTTTTAAACTTTCAATCAACACCTCAGATCCTTCGGATTCGGATTTACTTCTTTGAATTTTCTTTGAATTTTCGTTCATTTTCAGGTTAATGATCAAATTCATTGAAGTTTTCAGGTAAAGTTTGTGTGATTGATTCAGGCATTGGTTCATGAGTGAAACCCAACCCTGTTTTGTTTTTGTTACCTCTTTCACTTATAAGTTGTTTAACCATGTTTTTACAACTTTTCACTTTTGTTAATTCAACTTGTGTGACAGCATGAGCAACTTTTTCTTGTTCAAAGTTCTTTGTCATTTCTTCAAGTTGTTTGGTCACAAGTTCTAGATCTTTTAAGGTTTTGTTCCATGATTCTTTTAGTGACAATATCTTCTCATCAGCAATTTTGTGATCAATTTTAAGTTGTTCATGAATTTTCTCATGTTTACTTAATTTATCACCAATTTTAAAGGAATGAGTTCGATAATGTTCTACTTGTTGAATGCATTGGTCAGAACATAACCTTTCTTTCACATCTATAGGCAAAGGAACATAGTTAGGGGGTAAATCAGTACTAACCTTTGGTTGTTCGGTGGATGATCAAGACTCACTAGATGTAGCCATCAACGCAATCTCTGATTCAGATTCTTCAACAGGATCTGACTTTGCACTCCAGTCATATTCTTCAGAATCTTCACTCACAGCATCCGATACTTTAGTATCCCCTTCTTTAGACCAATCTTCCTCGATTTCACAAACTAATGCCAAACTTGAAGTAAGATCAGATGTAAACTGTTCTGCATAAGCGCTCCAGTCATATCCATCCTTTACACTGACCACTAGTGCTTTTGTCTGATATTCTGGCTTCTTTCCTTCATCTTCCAATTTTGGCATGGGAAGACTTTGATATGGCTTCTGAATGAAACGCTGATTCCTCTGTTGATAGCTTGAAGACTGTTGTGAGCTTTGACCTTGACCTTGATTCTGTCCACTTGAACTCGCTTGATCATTGTAGTTCTGATTCTTAGGAGCTTTGCATTCCCGAGAAAAATGACCATAACAGTTACAGTTGAAACATCTGGCCTTTGATTTGTCTAAACCAACTGTCTTGTTTGCATGTGGCTTGAAACTTCGATTAACATATGCATGTTTTTGCGTCCTATATGCAACCATTACCATTTGCCAATTCAGATCCATTTCCTCAACGTCATCAGGATCCATTTCAAACAAGTCTTGGAGTACAACATCCATCTGAGACAAATGACTTCCTTGATAAGCTTGAAAGCTTGCCATGAAAGTAGTGAAAGCAGTCTTTGTCTCGTCATCTTGTAACAAGATGTTCATCACATCCTTTACTTTTGCTTGAACATTTGAACTTGAACTTTCTGCTTGATTCTTCAGATTCTGACTTTGAACTTGAGCTCTTGGTGGAGATTGAGGTTGAGAATAAGTTGGTGAATTTGGAATGTATGACGAATCAGTATAAAAACTTGCACCAACAAATAAATCACCCTCATCTTCAAACTTAGGTGCATCTTGTGCAAGAAAAGCATTCTCCACAGTATTAGCAGGATTCACAATATACTTGTACTGAGTATGTGAACCAGTTCTATCAGTATTTCTCGAGCTTTCATCAATCTCTACTTCCTCTCTCTTTGCAATGAGCAGATCCAAATCCATCGGAAACTTCTCAGTATGTTTCAGTAATGTCACAGTCTGTTTCCATGATGATGGAAGAGCACATAACAATCTGTCATTCAAATCTTGAAGATCTGTCTTTGCACCAACATTGGTCATTTCAGTGGTCAGATGAACAAACCTATTCATCTCTGGTGCACAGATTCTCCAGCAATGTGTTCAAATAACTCCAATTGTCTCTTCAGCTTTTGTTTCTTGAGACTTCTGAGTTGTTCACCTCCTTCACAAATTGACTTCAAGGCTTTGAACCATGTATAACCCGTCTGATAAGCATCCAACCTCGACAATACTTGTAGTGGCAGTCCTTTACACATCAAAGAATAGGCTTTGCTATCATTCTTCACTTTCCTTAAGTCTTCAGCAGATAGATTATCTTCTGGATAAGGTTCAGTAGAGTGTTTGGTGTAAGTACTTGCACTATCCGGAGCAGTTTGTGTAGGTATGTGAGGACCCTTATCAATCGACTTCCAAAGATCATTGTCTATTGAGCAAAGATGATGCTTCAATCTGAGTGTCCAATTCTTGAAATCTGCACGGTTAACAAGTCTAGGAACACGGTTATCAGAATCATCATTAGGTGCCATTTTAAGAGATTTTAATGAAAATATTTTTGGTTTTTGTTGATTTTTGAAAAGAAACAGTTAAACTACTAAAATAAAGACAAGTAAATAATGACAAGACAAGATAACAAGGTTTAAAACGACTAAAATTGAATCACACGGCAGAACAGTGAAAAATTCTTCTTCACCCGGCTGAACAGTAGCTTTTGTTCTTTACCCGGCTGAGAAAAGTCTTCACCCGTCTAAACAGTCACATGGCTCAATAGTTGTAAATCTTGTATTCTTTACCCGGCAGAACAGTTACCCGGCGGAATAGTATTAACTTCACACGGCAATAACTTGACCCGGCTTGGAAACTTGACACGGCAGAAAGGCTTTACCCGGCTGAACAGTTGATCACCCGACAGAGTAAATGTTTACCCGACTACACAGTTGTCGATCACCCGGCTGAATTTGTTAATCACCCGGCGTAACAGTGTATCACCCGGCACAACAGTTCTTGATCCGGCTGAACAGTACAACCCTTTTCTCGTCAAATTCTTTACCCGTCTAGCACAAAATCCTTTACACGGCTGCACAGGACCTAATTTGTTCACAAATCTAAGTCCAAAGGAAATTGTCTAAGTCAAATTTATCACCCGGCTAGTTAATCTTCAACCAGTTCATGCTGTTCATCATTTTCATCATGAGAATTTTTCAGGGTTTATCAAAAACTTGTCCAATTCTTTCAAAATTCACACACAAGCATCAAATTAGTCCGATTATCAATCCCTAATCTCAATCAATCCAAAACATGATCAAATTTAGATGAAATTTGAGCAAAATTCGATCGAACAATAACTTTTTCAATCTTCTTAATTCCTCAGATCTGATGATAATCTGATGGAATTTGCACAATTGATGTGAATTAGAAGTGATTGCGATGATAAATCACAACTAAAAACAGCAACAATTCATTCAGATCATGATTTTTTAGCAATATTTCAGTGTTTTGCTTGATGAATAGCGAAAACACAATACCAACAGCTCTGATACCAATTGATAGGTTCAATTGGATCGTTATATCGCTCACAAGATCAGAATGATTCGCACAAACAAAACAGTTCAATCACAAACACAACTCATTACTAAATAATTCTCTTTTGTATTGATGATCAAAGCAATATTGTAGTACAAAATGCAGGAGAATGTAATCACACACACTTAGTTCTCTCTCTAAGGTGAATATGTGATCTAGACTCTCTCTCTAACATTCTCTTACTACATGCTTTATGCAACAAATACATTTTAGGGAAAATAACAAAAAAAACCCTAAACTATACAAAATGTATAAAATAAGTACAAAGTAAATCTTAAACTGGAAATAGCCCTAACAATATTGAAATACCTTAGACGCACTAAAGATATGTTTCTGATATATGGTTCTGGTGAAGATGAGCTCGTTGTAAAAGGTTACACGGATGCGAGTTTCCAAACCGATCGAGATGATTCTCGATCACAATCGGGATATGTTTTCGTTTTGAATGGTGGAGCCCGTCTCTTGGAAGAGCTCAAAACAAGATGTGGTGGCATTATCCACCATGGAATCTGAATACATCGCCGCCTCAATAGCAGCTCAAGAAGCTGCATGGATAAAGAAGTTCATTGCTGATCTAGGGGTAGTTCGTACCATTCAGGACCCCATAGAGATCTTTTGTGACAACGAAGGTCCGATTGCTCAAATCAAGGAACCTCGTGCACATCAAAAGACGAGGCATATTGAGCGGAGATTCAACTACATAAGGGATGAAGTTGAAAAGGGAAAGATATGTATTCGCAAAGTTCACACTGATCAAAACATTGCGGATCCACTCACGAAGCTCCTTGAAAGGCCAAAACATGAGACTCATACTTGTGCCTTAGGACTTCGATATTCTAGTGATTGGATTTGATCTTGTTTTGTATTTGGATATCAGAACAATTATTATTTTGACTCATTCATATGATTATGGTTTATGATTATGATATTTTGAGTTATGTTCCATTTTAGCATGTTTAAATCCATGAATAAATTAATTATTCTAAATGTCCGTAGTCGATCATATTTGTGGGAACAAATATGAAAGTAAGACTATTATGAACTTGGTTTGGTGAACATTCATAAGGGATGGATATATAAAGCAAGGGTTTGCTACCAAGGTTCATAGATATTTATGGGATATAAATATTGGACTGACCTGTCCTCAAATGTTACAACATGGAATCTTTGTGATTGATCATAAGTAAATTTGAGTAAAGGAGAATATCATAGTATCCTCTGACCTGAGATACATATTGGGTCTTGATATTCACCAAGTATTATACTTTGACTTAGTTCTTCGCTGCTCTGAAACATGACAGTAATAAGGCTAAACTCAAGTGTAATGCAAGGTGATTGTGAGAGACTTATAAAATCAAATGGGATTTGTCCCTCTTATTGGTTGAGAGTAAGATGTCTAAGGCCTGCAAAGTTAAATCAACAGAGAATGATCACTCTGTGTCTCTGGATTTGACATGACATCTGTGACAAAAGGATAAATGATTAATTCACCTAAATCATTTCAAGTAAGGAACTTGAAGGGGATGATGTTATTGAATGGCACTTCGTCAAACGTATTAGGGGTAGTAAACCGTTGTTAGGCGGTATTTACTACTTGCATCAATGTTCTATGTATCTTGTGCAAGTGGGAGATTGTTAGAATTAGTCTGCCCAAGACACATATTATAATTGATGTGGCTAGTACGTTATGATCCAAGTCGGGTCATACTCAATGTCAAGCTAGACAAACACCGGGATATTTATTTTATGACATGATCTAAAATAAATATCAACACTTAGAATATTTAGAAATGGGGTTTCTAGATATTTGCACTTGTGTTAAAAATAAATTATATGGATGATTTATGTTATGAAAGAAAGAATCTTCTACAATGTTGTTTAAAGTTGTTTAAATAACATTTACAAGATATATTTTGCTACACCTTGTTTTAAATAAATAAAGAGAGAAAGATATTAAACAAAAAAAAATAATATATTTTTCTTAGGGTGGGACCCCATGGCCGCCCCCTCCCACCTCATTTCTCTCTTTTTGGTTTTGATATCTTCAAGGCATGCAAAGATAGTGTGTCTTACACACAACCTTTTGTCTTTTGGAAGACATAATCTTTCTAAAAGATACGCACAAGTGTAGATAAAAAGAAAACCTTCTTCTCTTTCTTTTTCCTTGAAAATTTCGGCCTAGACATAAGAGGAAGAAGATAGGAGGTTTTTCAAGTGTTAAATCCTAGCAAAAGTGGTGTTTGTTGAAGGCTTGAGGGTATACAAGCTTGAGGATCATCTACTTTGGAGATTAGCCATTCAAACCAACACATTCTCCTTCATATTCCTCTTGAAAGGTATAAACATCTTTACATGTTGTTGGTTTTAGTTTTTGATTGCATGCATGTTGTTTTTGATTGCATGCATGTTGTTTTTGGATCCGGGTTTTGGGTTTTGATATTAAAAGAATTTAATATGGTAACAAACAAGTTTGAATATTTCATCCGCTGCGTTTTTATATAAATATGGATTTATATACACTTTGATAACTTGTTAAAACCCTACACTGATATGTTTACCTAATTGACATGACTCACAATGAAATGTATCGGGAATGTGAAGATCCGGTCTCATTTTCCTCATTATGGCTACAGAAGGATGTCCTAACTGGTAGTGAACCTTCATTATGCTTGACTCACAAACATTTGCGATAGGGCATGACAACGTGGACATACGATATAAGCCTCCTAATTCAAAACCAGTACCAATTACCCGTTTCGTGCCTAGTTCCTTAAAAACACAATGGGTCAGATAGAACTTTGCATAACAGTTATTTTTCTTAGCGAGTTTACTAACAGAGCAAAGGTTATCAGGAAATTTAGGAACGAATAATACAGAGGAAAGTGTAAGGTTTTCCGAATTACTGATAGATCCAATACCCTGAACTGGGCATGAGGAACCATCGGCGATTCGAACTGGTGGATAAGGAACACGTTGCAGGTTAAACAATAGGTTTTGATTCCCAGTCATGTGATGAGTGGCTCCAGAATCAACAATCCAGGATGAGTCAAGGTTAGAAAGTGTACCTGAACGAGCCGAGCTGGTTTGAGCAAACGATTGAGTTGCAAGGAACTGTTGAGACATATCATATTCCTCTTTGGTGACTGTATATCTTTTATTTTTGTCTCCCATTGTAATAAGCAGAACCGAAAATGATAGCCTCGAGATGACGAGCAGGATCTCCTTTTTTAGATCAAAAACAGCAACAAAATAAACAGGAACAAGCAAGTAATTAACAGAAAAATAATCTGAACACTTTGGGAGATCCAAAAATGTTGAACCGAACGTGGGCGGAAACTAAAACTGAACCGGACAAGAAACCTGAAACTAAGCTGAGCCGGGTTTATGACGAACCTGAACCGAACCTGATTTTAAACCGCTGAACAGAAAATGTAACCCAATCAGAAAACTAGTCGGAATATCAAACCAACGTTGTCTCCGGAAAACAAGATGATGGTCGGAGATCTGGAGCAGAACAGAAAATGTTGTCGGATCAGTTATTTGACCACACAGATCTGACGGGACAGAGATTCTGATGAACCTGGACTAACGACGGTGGCCGGAAGTGGCCTCACGCGCCTGGACGCGCCGGCGCGTGATTTTCCTGTCAAAATGAAGGTGGCGCGTGGGGGCGCGTCGGCAGCAACGGGCGGCGATCTTTCTGCCGAGTTCAATTCAGGGGTCTGCAGAGCTGATGGTGACGACAGTGAGATGTGAATGTTTCTGGAAAAAGATTTGCAAACGAGCAGCAGGAAATAACGTGAACAGGTTGAAAGAGCTGGATATACGTGATGAACCGGGATCTGGATTCAGGAGCAACAGTACTTCAGGTGGTAGTGATCGGGGTTTTACGGAGAGCCTTGTGGCTCTGATACCATGTAGAGAAACAGAAACTGATGAATACTTGAAGTGATTCAATTTACAATGAGATGATCATCTCTATAAATAGAGGATGAAGCTCTAATAAGGGGCCCATGGGCCTAAACTAGATAACTAACCACTAAATGGGCTTTTACACTAAATGGACTAATCTAAACTAATATTTACAATTAACAGGGATCAAGCACAAAAGGAGTTTAATTCATTCATGGGTCTTAGGAATGAGAAAATCTCAGATCTCACAAATCGTTTCCTGATCGTCACTAGCAATTTGAAGAAATATGAGCAATTGACTACGGTTGAACAAGTGATAAAACTGTTGGACTCTCTCCCTCCTGAATAGAGTTTGCAGGTCAGAATGCTGAAGCAGGAGAAGATGTTTACTGAATATAAGCTCATGGATGTAATCAACAAACTGAAATCTTTCGAGCTTGATATCAAAAGGAGAGAGTACAATCAGGCCGTCTATCCTCCAATGCAAACCCAGAACGCTGCATTACTCTCATCCACATCTGAAAATTCAATGAACAACTCTGGTTTCTCATATATCTCAGGAAGTGTTCCATCAGAACGAAAGAGTGATGGAAAGGAACCAGTTGCATCTCAAGTCCCAAATGACATGATGGCCTTGTTTGGAATGTTTGTAAATAGCTATGAAACTTTAATTGCCGGAGATGTCAAGGGAAAAGGTATCACAATGGAGGATATGTTGCAAGTTGACCCAGACGACCTTGAGGAAGCAGATATTCAATGGCAAATGGCAATGTTGACTGTCAGGGCCAGACGTTTTATGGAGAGAACTGGAAAAAGAAGTTTCGGTAACCAGAATGCAAAAGTTGGGTTCGACAAATCTAAACTCTGATGTTTCAATTGCAAACAACTCGGACATTTCAAAAGAGATTGCCCATCCCCAACTGTGTTTGAACCACCATCTCCTAACACAAGAAATGCTGCTGTTATTGAGAGAGAGAACAATAGTAACATAAGAGAAACTACCTTGTTGATATATTTTGATTGGAGTGCGGAGATTGCAGAAGTTCAAGAAGAAATTAATCATGCTCTTGTTGCTGAAACCATACTGAAAGCAGGGAATGAATCGAAAAAAAAGGTTGCTGAAACCATGTTCTTGTTGATAAATTTTGATTGGAGTGCGGAGATTACGGAGATTGCCTTGTTGATCTAATGCAACTTTTTTCCGCACTACAAGAAAATAAGGCTATTGCAACTTTTTTTGGTAAAAAAAGGTTGCATTAGGTGAATTTGCATTAGATCTATTGCAACTTTTTTATAAACATAATGCAACTATTTTTTGACATAATGCAACTGTTTTTTACATAATGCAACTTTTTTTCAAATGCAACCTTTATTTAAATGCAACTCTTTAAAAAAGAGTTGCAATAGGCAACAAAAAAGTTGCATTAGATCTAATGCAACTTCTTCTAATGTAACTGTTTTGAAAAAAAAGGTTGCAGAAAAGTTATAAAAAAGTTGCAATAGGTTCATTTTTTAGTAGTGTAGTTTAAATTCAAAGAAGTCTACTTTAGACAATAGTAGTAGTTTGAATGATATGTTAAATGATTCGAGCAGTAGTTTAAACTCTAAATTGTCTGTATTAAACATACCAATGATGTGTGTGCTTTGAATGATGTTCATGATGATCATGTTTCTTTCGTTGAATCTAATGATGTGTTGCCTAATAAGAACTACTTTGAGCAGTTTGTCTCAACACCAATACCGACCTTTACTCCAATCCGCATAACCAAACCTGTTAAGACAAACAACAACTTAAAGATGAATCATACAGGTAATGAAGATAGCACATCAAAAGGTAAAACTAAAGAAATGTATGTTTCTTTTAGTGATTCAGACACAAACATGTCTGAATGTGATGAAGAAATTGTGATTGATCCCATTTCTACTGGTAATTCTAGAAGGAAATTTTTCAAATCACATTGTTTCCGTTGCGGTAAGGACACTCACATTGTTAAGAACTGTCTGAACTCGTTCAAAAGGATGTAAATATTTCTAGTTTAACTAATCGATTCAGTAGGTTTGTAAATAATCATTTTTATGCTAATTTTTCCTTGTTTAAACCCAAGTCTTCTAAGGCATGGGTTCCTGTTTCTAACTGATTTTCTTTTCTGTTATGTTATGTTAGGAACGTCCGAGGAAGCCAAATAGTCTGTGGCATGTAGATAGTGGATGTTCTCGACATATGACTGGTTTGAAAGATCTGCTTACTTATTTTCGTATAATAAATGGTGGGTATGTGGCTTTTGCTGGAGATAAGAAAGGGGGCAAAATGATCGGTCAAGGTGAAGTATCAAATGGATCATTGACGTTGGAGAAAGTGAACTACGTTCCAGAGCTGCACTTCAACTTGCTGAGCGTATCTTAAATTTGTGATAAGAATATTCCAGTTCTTTTCAAATCCAATGAATGCTTATTTCTGAAGTCAGATTTCTCTGTTTCTGAAGATATGATCGTGATGCGCGCACCAAGGAAGAATGACACATATTTTATTGACATGATTTCGAAGGAGTCAACTTCCACTGTCATATGCTTCTTATCAAAAGCTTCTTCTTCAGAAGCATTTTTATGGCACCGGAAACTTGGTCATGTTAATTGATAATATTAATAAACTTGTTAAACATAATCTAGTCGTGGCTTGCCCATAAAAGATTTTTCGGTGGTTGAGAAATGTATGGCATATGCTAAGGGGAAACAACATAAGAAATCTCACAAATCTAAAACGATCATTTCTATTTCTTGTCCTATTGAATTATTACATGCAGATTTGTTTGGACCAATCAGTGTCAAAAGCATTGCTAAGAAATCTTATTGTTTGGTTGTTACAGATGAGTTTTCAAGATATTCTTGGTTCAGTTTTCTTGCTAACAAAGGGGAGACTGCATGAGCTTTCAAGAGTCTTATTCTGAAGATTGAAACCATTAGCGGGAAGAAGGTGAAAGCTATTCGGAGCGATAACGGGACGGAGTTCAGAAATCACATTTTTGACTCATTTTGTGAAGAGAAGGGTATATTGAGACAGTACAGTGCAACACGGACACCTCAGCAGAATGGAGTGGTAGAACGCAAAAACAGAACTTTAGTGGAAGCTGTAAGGACTATATTGATCGAGTCAAAACTTCCAATCATTTTCTGGGCTGAAGCTGTAAATTGTGCATCATATGTGCTGAATAGGGTGTTGATTGTGAAAGCCAAGATGAAGACGTCTTATGAACTATTCCACAAAAGAAAACCATTGATTGACTTCTTTGGACCTTTTGGTTGTTCATGCACTTTGTTGAATACTCAAGCTCAAACGTCAAAATTCGGAGCTGTTTCTTATGAATGCTTCTTTGTCGGTTATTCTTCTTCTCAGAAAGCTTATCGAGTTTACAATAGACGTACAAAAATCGTTCAAGAATCATTCTATGTTGATTGGCAGGAATCAAATGTGTGCGATACTAGATCTAAACCATCCTGGTTTTATGATGCCAAGACTGTATTCAATTCTTTCAATATACCACTGTTTCTCGAAGAAGAAGATGTTGTTCCGATAATATCTGACATTGTACCCGATCCTGTTATCTTTCCACGTACTCCTGTTACCCGACTACTCAATCCATCATCACCAAATATTGATAATACTACTGTTTCTCCACCATCACCATCACCATCACATCCTACATCACCTGTTGCATTCCCTCAAGATTCTCATGCTGCTGACATTCCTCTGGAATCATCTACCATACCTGTTTCAGATATCGTCACATCAAATTCGCTTTACAAAGAACTAAAAGATCATCCTCATGACTTGGTCATAGGATCTATTTCTGACGGTGTTTGTACACGTCATCAATATGGGCTTATCAACGTCTGCCTATTCTCTTGTTTTTTGTTGCAGATTGTTCCAAAGAACATTAACATGGCTCTACATGATCCAAGCTGGGTGGAATCTATGCAATTAGAACTTCAACAGCTTCGAAAGCTCAAGGTTTGGGAATTGGTCGATCTTCCACCAAACAAATACCCAATTGGGACGAAGTGGGTATACAAAAATAAACCTGATGATAGAGGGGTTATTGTTAGTAACAAAGCACGTTTGGTTGTTCAAGGGTTCGCTCAAGAGGAAGGCATTGATTACAGAGATGTTTTTGCTCCTGTTGCGAGAATTGAAGCCATTCGAATATTTCTTGCCCATGCAGCAAACAAGAACTTTAAAGTTTATCAGATGGATGTAAAATGTGCTTTCTTATATGGAGACATTGATGTAGAAATATATGTGTGTCAACCACTAGGTTTCGAGGATCCAGACTTCCTAGATAAAGTCTACAAATTAGACAAGTCACTCTATGGACTACATCAAGCTCCTCGAATCTGGTACGAAACATTGACGCAGTATTTGTTGAGCAAAGGATTTACAAGAGGAACTATCGACATGACTCTCTTCAAGAAAGTAATTGGTGATGACGTTTTATTCGTTCAAGTGTATGTAGATGACATCATCTTTGGTTCGTCAATTGAACGATTGTGCATAAAATTTGAGGAGGTGATGAAGGAGAGGTTCGAAATGAGTATGATGGGTGAGATGTGTTTCTTTCTCAGTTTACAGGTGGTACAAAAGCCCGATGGTGTACTCATTCACCAAGAGAAATATATTCAGGAGATTTTGGTCAAATACAAGATGGACGACAGTTCTTCTGAACTATCTCTGTTTACAGCACAGACTTGTCTCACTCCTGATGAATCTGGAAAGTCTGTTGATGCTCACCGTTACCGATCGATGATCGGATCGTTAATGTACTTAACTGCAAGTCGTCCAGACATCGCTTTTGCTGTAGGTTTTTGTTCGAGGTATCAATCAAATCCTAAGGAGTCACTTGAAAAAGCCGTGAAGCGTATTTTTCGTTATCTAAAGGGAACTCCGCATCTCGGCTTGTGGTATCCAAAAGGGGGGAGCTTTGATCTTCATGCTTATACTGACAGTGACTATGGTGGTTGCAAACTTGATCGGAAATCGGTTTTTGGTGGGTGTCAGTATCTGGGGGAGTGTTTAGTTTCATGGCAGAGCAAGAAACAGACCACCGTCTCTTTATCTACTGGGAAGCTGAATACATTGCAGCCTCCAGCTGCTGCTGTCAAGTCCTCTGGATCCAACATCAGATGATCGATTACGGAATCAATTTTCTTCACACTCCAATCTTCTGTGATAATGAGGCAGCCATTGGAATTACCAAGAATCCGGTTCACCACACTCGAATGAAGCACATTGAAACTCGAATTCATGCCATACGGGATGCACAGGAAATGGGCTTTATCAATATCATATCGATCGACAATAAAAATCAAAAAGCTGATTTGTTCACTAAAACGTTTGATAAACCGCGTTTTTATGAATTAATTAACATGCTTGGTCTGATTTCTTTTTAATTCTTTCTCTTAAAAAGGGGGGGGGGGGAATGTGAAAGAAAAATCTATTTTTCTTACTTATATTTTCTAATAACGTCGGCCATTCTTTTGTGTTTGATCCCAAATGTTATTAAATTTGTGAAAAATTTCAGTTTGAAAACTGAAAGTTTTGGGGGAGTAGTACTACAAATTTCATGATTGTGCGTCATCTCATGTAAATACTGTTTGTTTCTTGCAAGTTTCAGATATGGGTTGAAAGCATCTGAAGGAGGGAGGAGATTTGTATAATGATATGTCAATAGGCTCAGTTTGAATACTATTAGACAGCAACTCTTTGACCAAATTAAATTAAAAAAGAACTCGGTGATAAGGAGCATTTTCACATATATTTAGCCTGCACAAAGTAATATTAAGTTTTGACAAAAATGGGCTGAGAGTATTTGTTTCGTGTTTGATTTTTCCCAAATAACCCTTAGCCGCGGCCTTGAATAACGCTTCTCGTTAGCTCTTCAGAATTTTTGGTTCTCGTGTTAATCTCCTCTGCTATGCGGAAGCATTGACCTAGAATGATGATCTTCTCTGTTATATGTAAATATAGACCTGAAGCTCTCATCAGCACGTGCCGATAATCATCTCCTCTGTTATACGTCAGTATAGACCTAGAGCACTGATCATCTGTAAAACCCATATAAAAGAAGCTCAAGATGTTTATACATCATGCTCATTGTTTGATATGTCATTCATTAAACCAAACTTCATTTCACCTCCAAAATACATTCACCTTGATCACTTGATCTGGGTCTATGTCCACTCAAACTACAAAAATCTTGCTGAAACATCTAAACTCAATAAGCCCTTAGGTCAAAACTAGTTACTTTGCTGAATATTTGTGGAAACCAAGTTGCCAGAGTTTCTTCAAATCGAACCAGAACATGATAATATCATCACAGGTTGTGTGTCAAAAGGAACAAGACATGGTTTTAAATGGACAAACATACTGACAATCTCTCCAAATCTTTGTTCCTCCGGATGATTGGCCGAAACTCGTTTCTGATATCCTCGTGATCCATTCTGTTATACTGATTTGATTCCTTTTAAACTTTCGAGTTAAAATGGGTCATTATCTTGGATCTATCTCATTAGTTTGGCTTGACACTATTTTAAAATATTTGTAATCTTAACTAGATTTGACTTTTATTATCTTTTGAAAAAAATTAATTTTTTTAAATTTTGGATCTTTGCGACACTATAGTGTCGGGTTTGCGACACTATGGCCTATGCGACACTATAGTGTCGTGTTTGCGAAACTGTGTCGTGCATTATCTTCATCTGATGTGGGTCATTTGGGTCACAATTTCATTTTCACAAAACCTGACTTTATACCTGACATTAACCCCTAACTCACTTTAACCTTCAATCCTTGATATTTGTGTGTTTTTGGTCGATTCCAACCGGTAAGAATTATGATTTAATGTGTTTCGAACCTTTGTTTTTAATATATTTGTTTCTGGTGTTGATCAGATATGGTTTTGATTCCTTTGACTGTTGGTTATTCGCGTTTTGCGACACTAATTGTTCTTCTTGCGACACTGAATGAAAGTTCAAACTATATCTACGACACTACCAATGTTATGATGTCCATGCATTGTTGGTAGTGTCAGAGGTCTTGGCACTGCAACAATGCAGTGTCGTTACAAATGCTATGCTGTTGCGATACTGCTGTGACACTACTGTGTCGCATGTCTGCGACACTATACCTTTTAATTTTTTTTATTATTTTACTTCTATTTTATTATTATTATTATTATTCTTTTGTTTTATCTTTTTCTTTATTATTTTTTTATCTTATTTTCTTTACTAATCAACTTTCGTTTTTCGTTTCAAGTTTACTATATGGATCCGAAGCCTCCTCCGCCGATGAGGTTCGACAAGCGGTCGAACGTGGTTGCTTATCTAAACGATAAGGACCCGAAGTCAGTTGGATTTAGAGACTCGATATCATGGATGAAGGCGTCTCCAATATTCTATGCTGTGACAAAAGATCTGGTGATAAATCAACAGCATATCCGAGATTTCTGGGAGTTGGCCACATACAATCTGAATGCAGATCTGGGGGAGATCAGTGCAACTGTGATGGGGGAGCAGATTGTACTTACTGTTGATTCTATTGCCCGGATGTTGAGGATGGAGCGCGATGTTGGATCACCGGTACTGCTGAGTTTGACTGACGTTTATGAAGGTTTTCTGGAGATGGGATATGAAGGAACGGATTTCTTGGATCGTCCGGAGATCAAGAAATAGTTCTTGTCAAAGGAGTGGAGATTTATAGCCCACGTCATTATTGTATGTTTAGATCATCTCAAAGGTGGAACGGATGGGCTAAATTTCGAATGGGCTCGGGCGATGCTAAACTTGTGTTGGGGAGATACGACGAATATCCCGCAGATGATATTCGGTTATATGATTGAGGACATCTCCTCTGCCAAGAAGGATAAATGGTTGTTATACCCTCGGTTTATACAGATTTTCATTGACGAACTGAAGCCAGACTTGCAGAAATTGGGTGATGATTTGGAATTGACGCGGATGAATGTGATGATTTTTGTTGATTGCTCCGCACCTCGACATGACATTTCAGGAAAGATAACCAATCTTTTCCGAAATATGTATATTGATGAAAGGTGGGAGTATATTGAGAAGTTGAAAGCGTCTAAAGAGAAACGGTTCGGTGAATTGAGGGAGAAAATCAAGGAGGATATAGGGAAGCGAAAGAAGTATGTGGGACCAAAGCCGATACCGTTCGAGGAGGAGATAGGTGAGATCGGGGCAGAAATTTTCAAATCAAAAGGTAAGAAGAAACGGAAAGCGGCTGATAAATCACAAAATGATTCTGATACTGACGTCAGATTCAAGAAGGCAAAAGGAAACAACCAGCTGCCTCCGAAAGTATGCCTGAGAATGTTAAAAGGAATACTGAGAAGAGAGGAGGTGCTGGGTTGGACAAGGACATGATTCGTGGGTTGAATACGTCACTCGCAAATGAGCTGAATATGGTGAAGACGAAATTGATGAATGTGGAGGAGCGTGAGAGGCACAGAGAGTTAGAGATAGAGGATTTGCGAAAGATAGTTTAGGATCAACAGGTGTTAATCAAGAAGCTGTTAGTAGAGTTGAATGAAGTTAAAAAAGAAGTAAAGGTAGGTGTGCCGGAGACTGAAACTGAGATCAATGAGATGGTGAGCATAGGAAAGTATCCGATACTGAAAGAAATGGTTCAGACAGGAAACAGCAGAAAAGGATTTGCTGGATTTAGCGGTGTTGGTGGAAGCGGAACTGGTAAAGAGACTGAAGTTACTGATGACTTCTGTGTCGATATTGATACTGATCTGGGTGGAGAGGAAGTTGTTGCTGAGAAGGAGAAGGGTGGCGAAATGAAACTGATGGACGAAGAAGTTGAAGATGAACAGTTGGTGGACTACGACTCCGAGCCTGAGTATTACGAAACGGAAGAAAAAGAGATCGTTTATTTGTCTCAGAGGAGTGGTGTAGAGGGTGACGTGTTTGAGCTAGATAAATCTGACTGGTTCCGGAATGTGGAGGAACCAGAAACCGTCACGCCTTTGTTTCAGAATATGGATGCCCCGACCTCTAAAGATACAGATAACAAGATTTTTAGCTGGAAATTCAATCTGGAGTTGATGAAGTTCATGATAAAGAGAAGAGGGGCGGTATTAGTTATGTGAACAACTGCAAACACTTCAAGATATTCCCTAAATCGGACTTGAGGTGTTTGGCGGTTCTCCAATTGATTAACGCAGTCGTGCGAAACTTTTGGAGGAGGAGATTCAAGCAGGTTTGAAGGATAACTTTGAAATTTTTGGATATAATAAACTAGAGCGTAAACGATCAAAGAAAGATTTGGATTGGGTGACAGGAAAGGGGATGTGACACCCGGCAATTTTCGGTTCAATATTCATACTAGCTTAAAACGTGCTTAATTTTTGAAATGCGTCTTTTGATTTAATTATGAAAATTAAGGTTTTATTAAAGTTAGATAAGCCCATTTTTATGCATTGTTTTGCATTTCGTGATTTTTGAAATTGCTTAATCGCGTAGCGATTAAATACCCGGTAATGAACGTTGGTGACTGCCTAATTAATTTTAACAATCCAATAACTGATAAAATGCTCGAAATAGCATCAAATAATATATTTTGGGTGTGTATAAGTGAAAACATAATAAAAAAAACTAAAAACGAAGTATTTTATCCGATGTTTTTTCGGTTATCGCGTATGTTTCAGTTTTTGCCCGGTTTCACTACCAGTACACCACCCGAAGTACAATAAAATATTTATTAATATATTTTTACTATTTTGATTGTGAAAAATTAATATTTGAAGTATTGTGGTATGATAGTTCTAGACGAACCGAGCTTGGATCTAGATCTGAGATTGTTTGGGGATGTTGTTTGTAATCAGTGATGCGGAAACTCACTAATCACGTATTGATGCTTGAATGTTCATGAAGATCAATGCAAGGTATGATGAAGATTGATGATAATATGAATAGGTGAATTGTATTAGATCAATGGAGAGGTTACAAGGGATATGGAATGTGAATGTAGGCAACTCTTAATAACAAACGACCTAGGTGATGGTATTTATAGTCCATACCATTCACCTTACAATGTAACCTAAAACACGTGCAATTAAGCACAAACGCGCATTTAAGCACGAAACGATTACACAAATATTCTAAGACAAATATAAATTATTGAACGTCTTCACCCGTGCTTGCTCGTGATGATGCTCGATATCTTCACTCGCTTATATTTGGAAAGTGACATCTTCAAATAACCCCAACAGTACTCCCCCTAAGATGACACTTTACAAATCTGACATATTAGCTTAAATCTTCATGTGGCGAGTATAGAGAGCAACTTAAAGTTTTGGTATGCATTATCTTCAAGAGGACCCAACAGTACTCCCCCTAAGATGATGCTGCCAAAACTCTGTCTTTCAACAAGCAATCTGCATCCTTCTCTCCCTTTTAGAGTAACATCAGAGGCTATGGAAAGAAACAAGCAGAGAGTAGATTCCGGTGAATCTATATATCAGCAACGGGATCTTCTTCAACGGTTGAAGTAGAATGAGAAGACTTCTTTGACTTAGAATACTCCCCTTCAACTTTTGTTTTAGAGGTTAATGGGATCTGTGTATGAGATATTAAGAGGAGGATTCTTAACACTCAGCAATCTGACTTGGAGATCTTTGGACTGGAATCAGGCTTG
Source organism: Tagetes erecta (assembly GCA_030867185.1). Lineage (NCBI taxonomy): Eukaryota > Viridiplantae > Streptophyta > Magnoliopsida > Asterales > Asteraceae > Tagetes > Tagetes erecta. The sequence goes on from CM061488.1 coordinate 58,359,693, forward strand.
AACAGGAACATCTTCAAGTCGTGTGGAAGCTTGTTCTGCAATGGAAACAGTTCCTGCAACTCAAAGAAAAACATTAAAACTCAGGCAATAATGTGCATTTATCATCAATGTAAAGATTAAGTTCTCAATCGGATGAGATATTGCTTAATGAACAACTTCTACATCAATAACATATGTTAATCTGCCAACACAAAAGAAAAATATTAAATTGACAATCTTTTTGGTGTTTTTGAATTTTTTAATGTTTTTGATATTTTTGGAATTTTCTCTTTACATTCTGAATCTTTAACCTGCAATGAGATCATACCAGCAATTATCCAACACATGTTTTGCAGTATTGAGAATAGACATTTGAATTGTGAAGTAATTGAGTGATTAATTGTTGAACAAATCAATTAGCTCGAAGTGACACACTTACTTTTTCTATTCTTGATGATCAATTAGGTTGATTAAGAATAAGTTTTGAGTGACCCATACTTTGCACATTAGAAAGTTATACACCTCATCTAAATATCCTGAGAACAACTCAACACGTCAGGTCACTTACAATCATAAACAGTGTGGAATTTGGGTTCTATTTGGATTTGGTCCACTTTGGGACTTCTTTTGAATTCCTTTTTGGAATTTTTCTTTTTCCTATTGTTCCCCTTGGGAATCTTCTGAATTCCATTTTGGAATTTGATTGGTGACGGTCCACATTTGGGACTCTTTTTGTTCCATTTGGAATCTTTTGCTGCATCTTGAAGCTCAAAAGAGACTTCGTGTGAGACTTCAGGTCTGTGGATACCACAACAAAGAAGCTCACGATGCGGTTCATCACACTGAATAGATTGCATCGTTACCCGATGTATATTGGTTGCTTCACAAGATATCTATTTAATTTGTATATACGTTTCACATGAACTAAGATGTTTCAACCACAAAAACTCATTAGAATTTAGTTAAATCATCAAAGAATATACTTGTTCAGTATAATTGTTTGAGCTGTCTCGCACATCAACTTTCACGCTGTTAGGGTTATTTCCAGTTAAGATTTATTTTGTACTTGTTTTATACATTTATGTATAGTTTAGGGTTTATTTTGTTATTTTCCCTAAAATGTATTTTGTTGCTTAAAGCATGTAGTGAGAGAGTGTGAGGAGAGAGTCTAGATCACTATTCACGTTAGAGAGAGAACTAAGTGTGTGTGATTTATTTTCTCCTGCATTTGTACTACAAAATCTGCTTTGATCATCAATATACAAAGAGAATTATTTAGTAATGAATTGTGTTTGTGATTGAATTGTGTTTGTGTGGGAATCATTATGATCTTGTGAGCGATATAACGATCCAATTGAACCTATCAATTGGTATCAGAGCTGTTGGTATTGTGTTCTTCGCTATTCATCAAGCAAAACACTACAATATTGCTCAAAAATCATGATCTGAATGAATTGTTGCTGTTTTTAGCTGTGTTTTATCATCGCAAACACTTCTAATTCACATCAATTGTGCAAATTCCATCAGATTATCATCAGATCCGAGGAATTAAGAAGATTAAAAAAATTACTGTTCGATCGAATTTTGCTCAAATTTCATCTAAATTTGATCATGTTATGGATTGATTGAGATTAGGAATTGATAATCGGACTATTGTACTGCTTGTGTGTGAATTTTGAAAGAATTGGACAAGTTTTTGATAAAGCCTGAAAAATTCTCATGATGAAGATGATGAACAGTATGAACTGGTTGAAGATTAACTAGCCGGGTAACAAATTTGACTTAGACAAATTCCTTTGGACTTAGATTTGTGAACAAATTAGGTCCTGTGCAGCCGTGTAAAGGATTTTGTGCTAGACGGGTAAAGAATTTGACGAGAAAAGGGTTGTACTGTTCAGCCGGATCAAGTACTGTTGTGCCGGGTGATACACTGTTACGCCGGGTGATTAACAAATTCAGCCGGGTGATCGACAACTGTGTAGCCGGGTAAACATTTACTCTGCCGTGTGATCAACTGTTCAGCCGGGTAAAGCCTTTTGCCGTGTCAAGATTCAAGCCGGGTCAAGTTATCTGCCGTGTGAAGTTATTTCTAGTTGTCGTGTAACTGTTTAGCCGGGTAACTGTTCTGCCGGGTAAAGATTTCAAGTTTAAAGAACTGTTGAGCCGTGTGACTGTTTAGACGGGTGAAGACTTTTCTCTGCCGGGTGAAGATCAAATCTACTGTTCAGCCGGGTGAAAGTTAAAATTTACTGTTCTGCCGTGTGACTCAATTTTAGTTGTTTTAAACCTTGTTATCTTGTCTTATCATTATTTACTTGTCTTTATTTTAGTAGTTTAACTGTTTCTTTTCAAAAAATCAACAAAAACCAAAAATATTTTCTTTAAAAATCTGTTAAAATGGCACCTAATGAAGATTCTGATAACCGTGTTCCTAGACTTGTTAATCGTGCAGATTTCAAGAATTGGACTATTAGACTCAAGCATCATCTTTGCTCAATAGACAATGATCTTTGGAAGTCGATTGATAAGGGTCCTCACATACCTACACAAACTGCTCCGGATAGTGCAAGTACTTACACCAAAGACTCTACTGAACCTTATCCAGAAGATAATCTATCTGCTGAAGACTTAAGGAAAGTGAAGAATGATAGCAAAGCCTATTCTTTGATGTGTAAAGGACTGCCACTACAAGTATTGTCGAGGTTGGATGCTTATCAGACGGGTTATACAATGTTCAAAGCTTTAAAGTCAATCTGTGAAGGAGGTGAACAACTCAGAAGTCTTAAGAAACAAAAGCTGAAGAGACAACTGGAGTTATTTGAACATATTGCTGGAGAATCTGTGCACCAAATGATGAATAGGTTTGTTCATCTAACTACTGAGATGACAAATGTGGGTGCAAAGACAGATCTTCAAGATTTGAATGACAGATTATTATGTGCTCTTCCATCATCTTGGAAACAGACTGTGACTTTACTGAAACATACTGAGAAGTTTCCGATGGATCTGGATCTGCTCATTGCAAAGATAGAGGAAGTTGAGATTGATGAAAGCTCGAGAAATACTGATAGAACTGGTTCAAATGCTCAGTACAAGTACATTGTGAATCCTGCTAACTCAGTGGAGAATGCATTTCTTGCACAAGATGCTACTAAGTTTGAAGATGAGGGTGATTTATTCGTTGGTGCAAGTTTCTACACTGATTCGTCTTACATTCCAAATTCACCAACTTATTCTCAACCTCAATCTCCACCAAGAGCTCAAGTTCAAAGCCAAAAACCGAAGAATCAAGCAGAAAGTTCAAGTTCAAATGTTCAAGCAAAAGTAAAAGATGTGATGAACATCTTGTTACAAGATGACGAGACAAAAACTGCTTTTACTGCTTTCATGGCAAGCTTTCAAGCTTATCAAGGAAGTCATTTGTCTCAGATGGATGTTGTACTCCAAGATTTGTTTGAAATGGATCCTGATGACGTTGAGGAAATGGATCTGAACTGGCAAATGGTAATGGTTGCATATAGGACGCAGAAACATGCATATGTTAACCGAAGTTTCAAGCCACATGCAAACAAGACAGTTGGTTTTGACAAATCAAAGGCCAGATGTTTCAACTGTAACTGTTATGGTCATTTTTCTCGGGAATGCAAAGCTCCTAAGAATCAGAACTACAATGATCAAGCGAGTTCAAGTGGACAGAATCAAGGTCAAGGTCAAAGCTCACAACAGTCTTCAAGCTATCAACAGAGGAATCATCATTTTATTCAGAAGCCATATCAAAGTCTTCCCATGCCAAAATTGGAAGATGAAGGAAAGAAGCCAGAAGATCAGACAAAAGCACTGGTGGTCAGCGTAAAAGATGGATATGATTGGAGTGCTTATGCAGAACAATTTACAGCTGATCTCACTTCAAGTTTGGCATTAGTTTGTGAAATCGAGGAAGATTGGTCTGAAGAAGGGGATGGTAAAATGGTTGAAGATGTGAGTGAAGATTCTGAAGAATATGACTGGAGTGCAAAGTCAGATCCTGTTGAAGAGTCTGAATCAGAAATAGCGCTTATGGCTACATCCAGTGAGTCTTCATCATCCACCGAACAACCAAAGGTTAGTACTGATTTACCCCCTAACTATGTTCCTTTGCCTATAGATGTGAAAGAAAGGTTATGTTCTGACCAATGCATTCAACAAGTAGAACATTATCGAACCCATTCCTTTAAAATTGGTGATAAATTAAGTAAACATGAGAAAATTCATGAACAACTTAAAATTGATCACAAAATTGCTGATGAGAAGATATTGTCACTAAAAGAATCATGGAACAAAACCTTAAAAGATCTGGAACTTGTGACCAAACAACTTGAAGAAATGACAATGAACTTTGAACAAGAAAACGTTGCTCATGCTGTCACACAAGTTGAATTAACAAAAGTTAAAAGTTGTAAAAACATGGTTAAACAACTTATAAGTGAAAGAGGTAACAAAAACAAAACAGGGTTGGGTTTCACTCATGAACCAATGCCTGAATCAATCACACAAACTTTACCTGAAAACTTCAATGAATTTGATCATTCACCTGAAAATGAACGAAAATTCAAAGAAGTAAATCTGAATCCGAAGGATTTGAGGTGTTGATTGAAAGTTTGAAAGAAGAAGATGGTGTGACGACTGAAGCTGATGATGAAGCTAGCAACAAATCAGAGCCTGTTCTGATTCAACTTGTTGAGTATCCTGAACTGAATCCCAAGCAGGAAGAAAACGTGAAGGATACAATGATCCTGAATACATCAAGTGGAAGAAGGAACAAAAGGCGCAAGTTGCTGATCAACTGATCAAGAAGCAAGAAGTGAAAAAGACTGAAGTTTCGAATGCAAAAGTGCAGAAATTAAAATCGAAAATCAATCAATCTGAAACGAAACAGTCAAAAGGTAAAAGTGTCATAAAATCGAATGACAACACCAAAGCTCAAATTGTTAAAACTGAAAATGTTAAACCTGTTAAAAAGAAAGTGACAAAAGGTAAAACAATTAAGTTTGTGTCTGCAGGAACTTTTGATTTAAACGGATCGTATGGTAAACCAATCAATTCTTCAATCAAATCTAACTCTGGTCTGAAAACAGGTTCAGGTCCTAAGTCTTCCGCTGTCAATGATAAAAGAATTGAATCAAAGAAGTTAACCAAACAAGACAGTTTAAAATTGAACCAAGTTCCCAAGCAAGCAAAATCACAATCAAAATCTCCACAAAAGAATCAAGTTAATCTAAAACCGACCAAAACTGATAATGAATCACGAGTGGGTTCAACATCAAAAGTTAACAATCGGCTCTTTAGGATTAGCAAGAAACATTGTGAAATTTGTGATCGTTATAATCATGCTACTGCTGAATGTTTCTTTAACAGGTACTGCAGTTACTGTGACAAAAGAAATCATTCTTCAGAAGAATGTTTTTATAACAAATTTTGTGATATTTGTGAGAGGAGAAACCATGACACAAAGGATTGTTTCTTTCGAAAAACCTCAACAAGAGAAATGACTCCGTTTCCAAATTTTCAAAGAAATCAATCTTTTGGTTTTCAAAATGTTAATCAAAGTCATTCTCCTGTTTTGAGAAATTTCAATCGAAACAATTCTGGTTTAAACAACTTTGCATCAAGAAATGTGCAGGTTAACAGTTTTAAACCAAGAGCTTTGATGGTAAGAAATCAGAAATTTGAAAATAACCTTGATCCTAAGTTAGAGGAAAGGTTCATTGTTTTGAGAAGAAATCAATCAAATCACGCCATTGGGCGAAACAGTTTTCAACCAAATCTCTCAAATGAAACAAGTTTTCAAAATCTTCATTATCAACAAGTTACTGTAACAGATAGATTCGGAAAACCCAAGACCATGTGGGCCTGGGTTGACCAAACTAACTAAGTGATTGTTGAAATGCAGGTGCGCCCTAGAAGACCTATTAACTCATGGTTTGTTGATAGTGGGTGTAGCCGGCATATGGCAGGCAACCATGCCTTGCTTCAAGACTTTAAGCTGAAGAATGGTACACATGTTGCATTTGGAGGAGATGCTGGTGGTAAAATAACTGGAGAAGGAACTGTGTCAAATGGGGTCATTAGTTTTGATAAAGTCAACTACTGTGCACAGTTGAACTTTAATTTACTAAGTGTATCTCAAATCTGTGATAAATCCTATTCAACTTTATTTGATGATTCTTTCTGTTATATACTCAAACCAGGTATCAAGATTGACAATGAATGGGTGGTGGTTAAAGCTCTAAGAGATCGTGATGTATACAAGCTTGATATGTCGCAGATTGATGCTGAAACCGAAACCACTTGTCTCATTGCTCATGCATCAAATGATGAGAGTCAGCTTTGGCATAGACGGCTGGGCCATTCAAACTTCAGAAACATGAACCGACTGGTTCCTGGAAATCATGCTGTGGGAATACCATCGAAGAAGTTCTCTACAACTGATCTCTGTCCAGCGTGTTTGAAAGGAAAACAGCACAGAATGTCTTTTAAGTCCAAGCAAGAAAACTCCATTTCAAAACCCTTGCAGATGCTACATATGGATCTTTTCGGACCAACAAATGTCCAAAGCATTGGAAAGAAGTCTTACTGTTTTGTCATTATTGACGATTTCACTAGATTTTCTTGGGTTTATTTTTTGCATGCTAAATCTGAAACTGCTGAGTTATTAAAAGAATTTATCATCAAAGTTGAAAATCAATTGGAATGTAAAGTAAAAGTTTTAAGAAGTGATAATGGAACAGAGTTTAAGAACGCTAATGTTGATTTGTTTTGTGCAGAAAAAGGAATTGCTAGACAATTTAGTGCTCCAAGAACGCCTCAACAAAACGGGGTTGCGGAACGGAAAAATCGGACACTGATTGAAGCAGCAAGATCCATGCTCGCAGATGCCAAAATCCCAATCACGTTTTGGGACGAAGCTATTGCTACTGCGTGTTTTGTGCAAAACAGAACATTATTGGTTCAGGATAAACAGAAAACATCTTATGAGTTGTTATTTGGAAGAAAACCAAATATTTCTTACTTGAAAGCATTTGGTTGTCATGTATCGATTCTAAATCTAAGTGATCATCTCGGGAAATTTGAGTCAAAATCTGACGATGGACTTTTCCTTGGTTATTCGTCTGTTTCTAAAGCTTATCGGGTTTTTAATAGCAAAACAAATACTGTTATTGAAACTATTAACGTAAAGTTTTTAGAAAATTCGTTTCCGTTAGTGGCTCATGGTCCCGAATGGTTATTTGATTTAGATTCGTTATCGAAATCTTTCAATTCTAACTTATTTGATTTTTCAGGAAAAACGAACAAAGAATCAGGCGACTTGGGATGTTTTAGTGACGATTCTGACAATGACGATGATTGCAACCTCAATTCTGAGTATCCATTCATGTCATTTCACAATCCTGATCATGTCAAATCCAGTCAAGCTCCGGGTCCTTCTGGTTCTCAAGAAGATCAAGAATCTAACATTCTTGATGATGATGTTAATCCGCAAAATTCTCCTAATGATGGTGGATCTGTTCAGAATCAACCATCATCAGATCCGAATGTTGAAGTTGTTCCAGAATCATTTGACTACTTCATCAATTCACCGGATCAAGTTCCTAACTTCACTCCGCATGTGTCTACTATTCTACAAGATCTACCGAATCTGAATCAGTCTAATCTGGAGAGTCAAGTGCAAGGCGATGACATACCAATTCATCGAATTCATAAGAAACATCCTGTCTCTCAGATTATTGGGCCGTTGAATCAGAGAACTACAAGAAGTCAGACAGATCAAGCAAATGTTTGTCTTTATTCGTGTTTTCTTTCTCAAGTGGTTCCAAAGAACATTTCAGAGGCGCTGCAAGATAACAGTTGGGTTGAAGCCATGCAAGAGGAATTACTTCAGTTTCGCAAACAAGAAGTATGGACGTTAGTGGACTTACCTGAAGGAGAAAATGCGATTGGTACAAGATGGTTGTACAAGAACAAGCCAGACGAACGTGGCATTGTTGTGAGAAGTAAAGCCAGACTTATTGCACAAGGTTACACTCAGGAAGAAGGTATTGACTATGAAGAAGTGTTTGCTCCGGTCGCTCGACTTGAAGCTATTCGCGTTTTTCTAGCGTATGCCTCTTTCATGAAGTTTAAAGTGTTCCAAATGGACGTCAAAGGCGCTTTTTTGTATGGACCAATTACCGATGATGTATATGTCCGACAACCTCCTGGGTTTGAAGATCCTGATTATCCACATCGTGTATACAAACTGAGCAAAGCTTTATATGGTCTACATCAAGCTCCAAGAATCTGGTACGAGACGTTATCTAAACATCTGCTGGAACATGGATTTACAAGAGGTCAGATTGATCCAACTTTATTTATGAAGCGGGAGGATGAAGATCTTTTGTGTGTTCAAGTGTATGTGGATGATATCATCTTTGGATCAACCAGTGCGTCCATGTGCAAAGAGTTTGAAGAAATCATGAAGTCAAGATTTCAGATGAGTTCGATGGGGGAGATTAATTTCTTTCTTGGATTGCAAGTAAAACAATCAGCAGACGGAATTTTTATCAACCAATCAAAGTTTGTTGAGAAGTTGCTGAAAAAGTTCAAGATGCAAGATTGTCAGACTATTCGAACGCCATCTGATGTGAACTGCAAGATTCAACCGGATCCGAAAGGCAAATCCGTTGATCAAACACTATAAAGATCAATGATTGGTTCACTGATGTATCTTACTGCATCAAGGCCAGACATCATGTATGTTGTATGTGTATGCGCAAGATATCAGTCTGATCCAAAAGAGTCGCATCTGATTGCTGTTAAACGTATTTTCAGATACCTTAAAGGGAAACCAAGTCTCGGGTTATGGTATCCTTATGAAGGCAATTTTAAGTTATATAGTTATTCTGACAGTGATTTTGGTGGGTGTGCTCTTGACAGGAAATCGACTACTGGTGGATATCAATTTCTGGGTCCTAGACTTGTCTCTTGGCAATGCAAGAAGCAGACCAACGTTTCTGTATCCACAGCTGAAGTAGAGTATATCGCTGCATCTGCAGGATGTTCTCAAGTTTTGTGGTTACAAAACCAATTGCTTGACTACGGGTTTAACTTTCTCAAAACTCCTATTTACATAGATAATACTGCTGCTATGTTCATTACTGCTAATCCTGTTCAACACTCAAAAACCAAGCATATCGAAATTCGATATCACTTTCTCAGAGACAACTCTGAAAAAGGTTTAATAATTTTGATTAAGGTTCATACCGACAAACAACTGGCAGATCTTTTCACAAAATCTTTTTTGTCAGGGCCGTTTGAATTCTTAGTTCAATCTATAGGGTTAATCAACCATGATTAATTCTAATTTTTGAAAAACAAACAAAAAATCAGAAAATATAAAAGTAAAAAATATAATAAGTTGATGTCAAGTATTGATTCCTTTAAAACAATAAAATAAAAGACAAAGAAAAGAAAATATCATGTCATAAGAATCTATATTGCAAAAAGTGAGAAATGATAGTTACACTAGACATTATTTGCTACATCATTTTTAAATAAAGACTGATGAATGTTAATTGATGTGCGAGACAACTCAGACAATTAGACTGAAAAAGTAAGTTTCATTGTTGACAAATCTAAATTCAATGATGTTTGTGTTAAGTTCCATTGTTATACATGTCTAGATATATATCTTTTGATACATTGCTTGTGATGATAGTTGTGCATGATAGGGTAACGATGCAATCTTTTCAGTGTGATGAACCGCATCGTGAGCTTCTTTGTTGTGGTATCCACAGACCTGAAGTCTCACACGAAGTCTTTTTTGAGCTTCAAGGTGCAGCAAAAGATTCCCAAAGATGGAACAAAAAGAGTCCCAAATGTGGACCATCACCAAACAAAAAATTCCAAAAAGGAATTCAGAAGATTCCCAAGGGGAACGATAGGAAATTAAATTCCAAAATGGAATCAAAAGAAGTCCCAAAGTGGACCAAATCCGAATAGAACCCAGATTCCACACTGTTTATGATTGTAAGTGACCAGGTTCTGTGCAATATGCATTTCAGGTAGTAGTTGATAAGGAAATATGTTGACATATGTATGCATGTGGGTCACATAAGTCATTATAATCGAACCTTAAATATCATCATGATACTGAAAAAGTAAGTGTGTCAACTCAAGCTAATTGGTATGTTTTCATATCATCACTCAATCAAACATAAGTCAAATGTCTATTCAAAACTTGCAAAACATGTTCAGATAATGTGTGGTATGATCTCACTGTGATATATTGATTCATTGCATTGCATATGTCTTTAGTTTAATGTGTGTGCTTTGTGTGTGCAGGCATTTGGAATCTTTATTGACACATCGACATCCTTGTTAAACTTAAAAATTTCAAGTTTAGGGGGAGAATAAATTGAAGAAGAAAAATATTTGCAAAAATCCAAAAATATGTTGAATAAGTGTGTTTTGAATGAACAAGATTATGTGGTATGAAAAGCAAAGGTATTGGATATGGTAAAAACAAACCCAAGGTCTTGTGATGTGTTTTTAAGAAATTGCTTCGGGATATAGAAAATTTGGTTGTGCAAAATTATTTTTGAAAAACAAAGAAAAAGAAAAAGAGAATTTAATTGAATCAATTTTTGTTGCCATAAAAATGTTGTTGATTAATTAATATGACAAACCCTAATAAGGATGTCTTGTCTAATTAATATGTCGAGAATGTTTGCAGGTGTAATAAATGCAGTGGAAAAAGTCAACAGACGAGAAAAATTGCTCAAGTGTTGTAGCCGGGCAAAGATATCAGAAACAACTATTCTGCCGGGTAATGAAGACACTGTTCAGCCGGGCAAAGTTGTGTGTCTGATATGAGCCGGGTGATTGAGAAAAAGAAGTGAAGCCGGGTGAAGATATTATGACTACTGTATGGCCGGGCAATGAACATGTCAAATCTATGCCGGGTGAAGAAGTCTTTAATATCTGCCGGGTGACAAGTTGTGTCACTATACAGCCGGGTGAAGAAATGTTATCACTGTACAGCCGGGTAAAAGAATGAAGTCTTTATTCTTGCCGTGTAAGTGAATAACACTGTGTCGCCGGGTAATAGTGTAAACAAACTATGTTGCCGGGTGAGGAAGAAAAGCATGCCGGGTGATAAAGAAGACAACTGTGTTGTCGGGTGAAGAAGAAAATCAAGCCGGGTGATAAAGGTATCACTATGCAGCCGGGTAATGAACAAACAGGTTATTGTACAAGCCGGGTGATGTTGTGAAGACTACTATGCTGCCGGGTGATGAGTAAAACCAAACAGGTGTAGTTGTTCCTAACCTTTACCCGTCTCTACAGTGACTTACCCGTCTCTACAGTGATTGACCCGTCAAGTGTTTTTATAACATTTTTATGTTGACCTGTCTCATGTTGTGACTTGTCTCAAGTACTTGACCCGTCCCAACAGTGCATGACACGGCTCAACAGTGCTTGACCCGTCAAGGCATATTGGGCTTTTATACTTACCCGTCCCAAAGTGTTGACCCGACACCTCATGTTTGACCTAATTTTCAACCATATAAAAACCCGCCTCTTCACAAACACTTATCATTTTTCACTCGCAATTTCAAGCAAATCCTCTGCACTTAAAATCGTTTGATTATCATATTCAATCGTTTGTTCTGTAACAAGTCTGATCGATTGAATAAGATGGAGAATTTAAAGTTTGAGCCCAAGCACAATTTAGTTGCCTGTTTGGATGAGTCTATTCCTGAGACTGAAGGATATAGAGATATGATGAGATTCATCAAGAGGACAAAGTATGTATATGCTATGTGTGCTAAGCCGATCATATATGCAAGATTGATCAAAAGTTTTTGGAGGACGGCTGAGGTAGTTAGAAATGAGGCTGGAGTGAATGTTGTTAGAGGGAATATCACAAAAGAGTTGGAATTGACTGTATCTGAAGAAGCCATCAGAACAACATTGAGGATTGATGAGGATGAGATAGGAGCCAATGATGAGTTGACTGTTGCTGAATGCCAAGCGTGCTTTGTGAATATGGGTCATCCTCCTGTATTTCCAAAGTCACAATTTGTAAGGGCAAGATTGGGGAAGAAGTGGAAGTTACTGTGCTATGTGATTCAGCAGTGCATGTCAAGAAGGAGTGCTGGTTTCGACAACTTTCCTTCTGACATTGCATCCCCAATAGTTGCCATAGCAGAGAACAAACCATTTAACATGTCGAAATGGATTATGAATGGCTTTCTATTCAATTTGGTGAAGGGCAAAAGATTCAAGTTTCTCATGAACCCGAGATTCTTGCAATTGATGATTAATGTTGCATATCCTGTTATCAGAGATGAAGGATTTGCTGGAGGGATACTATATACTGAAGACATGAACGATCTATCTTATAGGAAGATGAGTATCGGAATTGTGCCTAGTGTTGAGTTATTTGACTATATGAGAGATATAGCAAATAATGTGGAGGACATTGAGACTGTATACCATCATATTTCACATGGAGAGATAGTGAATCCACAGGACCTTGTTGATGAGGTGCCTGATAATCTGTTGGATGACGATGAGTATTTTGCTCGACATCCAGAAGATGAAGAAGATGGATCTGAGGACGAAGAAGAAGAAAGTGATGAAAATGATGATGGTGATGATAGTGGCAATAATGATGATGGTGATGATAGTGACGATGATGGAAATAGTAATGATGATGCTGAATCTGTTTCAGAGGAGGCAGAGAATATTGAGGTAGCTGAACCAATGGAGTTGGAGATAGAAAATGTCAAAGTTGTTGAACCAGTTGCGAGTAAAGAACCTGTTGAGGTTGTTAGTGTGGCTGAAGAGGTTGACATTGAAACTCCAAGGAATATTTCTGTTCAGTATGTTAGATCCGAAGATCTAAGTCTGTGATTGTGTAGAAACCAAGTTTGATAGCATGTGTTGATGAGCCTGAACAAATAGATGTTGTTCAGATTGCTCAAGAAGTAATGGCCGATGTAGAGACTATTGCACAGATAGTTGATGACACTGATGCTGGCATTACTGTCTCTGTTCCTGTTGATAAACCCACCACATCATCTCCAGCAGCTGAAAACATTGAACAATCTTTGAAGTCTTCGTCAAAAGTTGTTTCAAGTGTTGATGTTATTAAGGATAAGAGGATTGCTGAGCTAGAAGAGATGGTAGCAAAACTCATAGATGCGAATGAACAGTTGAAAGCATCGAATGAACGAAAGAAGAAAAGGTTAGAAGAATTTTGGGCTACTCACAATCAGAACCTTGAAACTTTCGAAGCTTTAGATGCTGATTATCTGAAGATGAAGGTTGACTATGGAAAGTTAAAGGATGATTATGAAAGTTTGAAGGATGAGCATGAAACTTTGAAGTTTGATTATACAGAGTTAAAGGCAGAGTGCAATACTCTTGATGCGGAGAAGGAAATGTTGGAAAAGTGGTTGGAAGAAACTCGATCAAAGAAGTCAAGGTCCACATCAGATAAAGATTTTTCAGATGAGGTGATTGAAGTGACTGAGCAACCCAAAGTGTACTATACTAGAGCGCGTGGTACAAAGAATGTGGGCATAAGGGTTGAATCTCCAATTATCATTCCCGATGAAGCTGCTGCTGATTCTGTCAATACTGACAAAGCTGAGGGAAAAAGAAAGTTAGATGCTGTGCCGGAGATTACTGGTGAAGAAGCTGTTATTGCAAAGAAGGCAAGAATAAAAGAAAGTCAGATTGAGCCGATTCAATTTGTGACTGAAACTGAGGTGGCTGAGATGGTCAAGGTAGATGAAACTGTGAAAGAAGCTGAAAGTGTTAAAACAGTTCAGATTGAGCCGATTCAATCTGAATCTGTTATGGTAGAGAAAGTGCCTGAAATAGTTGAAGTGGTTGAGAGTATACCAGAAACTATAACTGAAGAAGCAAGTCAGTTTGAGCCGGTTCAAACTGATACTGCACCGATGATAGAGGCACTGGATGACTTAGATGACATTGACTTCACAGAATCTGAACCTGAGGTTGAGCCTGAACCTAACCCTGATCATGATATTCCAGCAGACTTGCCTGAACGATTTGCTTATCTTGAGAAGATGAAATACAATCCAGTATATCTGAATGGGCTAACTGTGAGTCAAATCAACGAAGAGTATGAGAAATGTTTGATAGCTCAAGATAAAGCAGCTGCTGATGAGAAAGAATTTGTAGTTGAGATGGGAGAATGGACACCACTTCAAGAAAGTCTTAACATTGATGATTTACCTCCAACCAAGCTTTATCATCAAAATCCGGAAGAGATGTCCAGCAGAAACATGCGAGAACGGTTGAGTTCGAGGAACTATTCATACAGAACTTTGAAGAAGTTGAAACATGAATCTCTGAAGAAAATAGTTGTAAGCTTTATGAAGACTGAAAAGATGTACAATCGGATGTTCTATCTAGATTACAACAACCCCCAATACTATGAACTGACAAAGAGATACAAAGTTCTCGGACCAAAAGAAATACCGGTGATGGCTTTACCAGAAGATGCGCATAAAAAGAGGAAAGAATTGATTGATATGTTTCCGAGTGAAGTCAAATCATACAATGTGCCTATGGACGTACGAGAATCATGGCATAAATCAGCCACAGCAGGTGATATTGTGAGATCACTGCTGAGTAAGGGTCAGTCTGTTGCTGAACTTCTTGATTCGATGATCATACCGGAAAAATCCAAGAAGGTGAAAATTATAGCGTGGAAATATGACGAAGTTTTGGATGCTTTCATGATTAAAAGAGTTAATAGTTTATGCGATGTATACCATTATTACTCTAGTATTTTCAAGCTAGAAGTGCAAGATTTGAAGGAGTTGCACAAGCTGAGATTGATCAATCACACGCATGCTGAGCGTGGTGATAAATGTGTTATGCTGCTTGATGCTGGGATAAGCCAGTTACCGAAATACTTAGAGTTCAGAGGTCAACAGGAGGATAGTGCCTATGTTCAATCGAAGAAACAGAGAAAACGAAAGAAGTTGGTGGTGAGTGAAGATATGTATTTGGAAGAATTTTCTGACGAATATTTTGACAAGGTAACTGATCCGGGGTTGAAAGTAATCGATGGCACTTAAACGACAAAGCCAATTCTTAAGTTTTTCTACAATCAGGAAACTTTTGAGTTGAAACTTGTACGAAATTTACATGACTGGGATAAGGACATGATTACCTTATTCAGTACGTTTGAGCTGAAGTTGCTGCATCCATCATACATCGATCATCTGAGAACTTACAAAATGGAGAAATGTAAAGACAAAGTTGCTGAAGCTGATCGAAATCTGTTTATGGTAATGGTTGAAGTTATTGCTTCTGCGTCAGAGAAGATTCGGCTAAGGAAGGCATTACTCAATGCTAACCTTGTGAAGGTCGATATTCCAGAGATAGAGTTCATGAGAGTTACTGCGAAGGGTACACTGGAGGTGCAAGTCAAAGGACGAGAGTTGCCTTATGAATTGTATGCTAATATTGATTTTGCAGGTTTAACTCTTGATTCTCTGAGACGAATGAATGCCTGTGATATCCTTACAAACGAGTCAAAGCCCAGACAAGCAAAGATCGCAGAAAAGTTCAAGTCATGCATCGAGGAAGCATTGAAAGAACAAGAAGAATATAAAGGAAGAGAGTTGCTGAATGTTAAAGAAGAATCTGAAGATTGGTGAGAGATTGGAGCTGAAAAAAGCTAGAGATGAAAACTGTTTGAAGATTTTGCTGAAGTCCAAAGTTAAATCTTAGGGGGAGTACTGTTAGGGTTATTTCCAGTTAAGATTTATTTTGTACTTGTTTTATACATTTATGTATAGTTTAGGGTTTATTTTGTTATTTTCCCTAAAATGTATTTTGTTGCTTAAAGCATGTAGTGAGAGAGTGTGAGGAGAGAGTCTAGATCACTATTCACGTTAGAGAGAGAACTAAGTGTGTGTGATTTATTTTCTCCTGCATTTGTACTACAAAATCTGCTTTGATCATCAATATACAAAGAGAATTATTTAGTAATGAATTGTGTTTGTGATTGAACTGTGTTTGTGTGCGAATCATTCTGATCTTGTGAGCGATATAACGATCCAATTGAACCTATCACACGCTTCAGTCTTTAATGTTTAAAATGATGCGTTGAATAACTCTAGTGTACTATCATTTCTCATGTACGTGCAAGTAGATTCAACATATTTTTTTGGATTTTTCTGATTTTATCATTTTTTTTATTTTTTATTTTTAATAATAATTTCTCCCCCTAAACTTTTAAATTTCTAAGAAAATTGAAAGTTTAATGAAAAGAAAATGGCAGATATGTTATCAACGTATGAAAAGTGCATGCAATATACTTAATCTAAACAGACGAAATGAAACATCAGTTGTTTCTTGCACTGCCATCATTGTTTGATTTTTTTTTGAAAATGTTTTAAAAAATTCCTTCAATGATTCCTTTTTGTTTCCAACTCCATTTGATGTCAGTTGCATTGAAGACATCATGAACAAGATTCGGTATCTTGTCATGATAAGGGATCAGCCACGGTCTTCTTTTCTTTGTTTGACCGGCCTCCATAACTGTCCCTAACACACTAACAAATTAGTTAGAGGTAATGACCCAAACCATTTCGGTTTTGGGTCGTCCAAATTCATCAACATAAGAGATATTCTCATAAGTGCAAGGAATACCTTCAGGTGGTGGTTCTGATGATACAATGTAATTTGAACCTTCATCTTCTTTCATGGATTGTTTGTCAAAAGAGTAATTATAGTCATTTTCAAACAAATTGTGAAGTTCATTTAAAAACAGGTTTTGTTGACTATATTTCTTATTCAAAGATTTATTCACTATTGGAATCATTTTATCATTTAAATCATGATTTCTCTTTTTCTTTTTGACAAACTTTGGTATCCATGAATCATTGACATGTTGATTTACATCAAACGAATGTCTATGATTAGATCTTTTAAAGTTAGAAACGTACCTGGAAGTGTATGCACATGATGAACTTCTTTGGACTGACCTTCTCAGCTTGTAGTAGCACTCGGATGTGTTGTGATTTACCATGTCATAGAAGGAACAATACTTGTTGTAGTAACATTCCATTGTGTCGTGGTTGTACATCTGACAGTTGGTGCAGTACTTGTTGTAGTAGCATTCCATTGTCGTGTGATTGTACATTTCACATATCTCGCAGTACTTCTGATGAGCCTTGAAGGGAGACTTCTTTCCTTTCTTCTGAGAAGTCTTTGCTGTTGAAGATTGTTGTTTCTGAGAAGCTTTGACCTTTGCATCTTGTTGAATCTTTCTTGAAGGAGCTGGAGTCTTGAACTTGTCACCTTTTGACCCAAAAGGAAAGACACCTTGACTGTAAATACAATCTGAGATATGATGAGTTTCAGAGTCACAGATTAAACAGTATACATCACTGTTTGAATCACTCGGGGATTCGGAATCTTGAGACTTTGAAGTAGAAGGAGTCTGTGGTGTAGAATCAGATGAAGCGGCCTTTGTCTTGTTCTTCTTGGCTTTGCTCTTCTTTCTTCTAACCTTCTTCTTCTTCTTTGACTGAAACTCTTGTGTCTTTTCTTCTTCTTCTTGAGAAGATAGTGATCCAACAATTCCGGTTGGCACTAATCTCTCATCTTTCTTTTCAACAGACTTTTCTTTTTTCGACTTCTTCTTTGATAAGCACAAGATCAGATTGTGATCTGTTGAGTTTATCAGTAAGCTCCATGAGTTGTATATTCAGATTATGCTTTTCGATAAGCATTGAATCAACATTCTGTGTAAGATATTTGAATCTGTCTTCACATAGTTTGTGATCTTCTTGTAGACTTGCATGCTTCTCTTGTTCTTCTTGCAGTTTGTTTTTCAGAGTGTTGTTCTCTGAATTGAACATCTCAGACAACTTCTTCAACTTTAGAATCTCTTCTTGCAAATCTTTGATCACACTGGATGAGTGTTCATTTGATTTTGCAGCTTCATTGCTGATGTTCATTGCTTCTTTTTCTTTTTGCTTGAGTGAAACTTCAAGAGATGTGATTCTTTGATCAGATATTTCGTGCTGTTCTTTCAGATTCTTGTGCATTTGCTCTTCCTTCTTTGGTGCACATCTTTTCTCTGACTTCAATTGGCATTTCAACATAAGAACTGTTCTCATCTTTCTTGATATCCTTTTCAGACATCAATTTCTCCATTTCTGATTTCAATTGAGCAATTGTCTCATCTTGCTTTGCAATGATTTCTGACAAGTTGCTAATTTCTTTATCTTTCTTTTCAATCTCTTGAATGGAAACAACATCATTGTTTTCACTCCAATCATATTCTTCTTCTTCATCATGATTTTCATGAGAATGTGCTTGACTCACAAGAACAAGTTTTGTGTGTTCATGAAAGTCTCTTCTCTTTTGATCACAAGCTTTGGCAACTTGAAGATAAGTTGTTTCAAACATGTGATTGAATTCTGTAATAAATTCATTGATATCTTCTCTTTTATTTTCTTCTCGGATCACGGTAAACATGCCCGTTGACATTTTTCTTGAATTTTCAAAGTCATCTTGATAATTTTTCTGGGAAGTCATGGTGGCTAAAAATGACTAATTTGAAATTTTGGCAAAATGACTAATTTGATAATTTTTTTTTTTGGTCACTGTTGGGACGGGTAACTGTTGGGACGGGTCAACAATTGAGACGGGTCAACAATTGAGACGGCTGAACAGTTCTTCACCCGGCTGAACAGTGCTTCACCCGGCTGAACAGTGTTTTCACCCGGCTGAACAGTGATTTCCTTCTATCACCCGGCTGAAAAGTGAATTTTTCTTCTTCACACGGCTGAACAGTGCTTCACCCGGCTGAACAGTGTTTTCACCCGGCTGAACAGTGCTTCTTTACCCGTCTGAATAGTGTTTTTCTTCTTTCACCCGGCTGAAAACTTCTTCACCCGTCTGAAACTTGGACGTAGAGACGGGTCAAGATTATCAACACTTAGGAAAAATTTTCTTTGAATCAATCACCCAATTCTTTAATTCTTCTTCAGATTTCTGGGCAAATATCAATCAATTCTTCAAATCTTCATATCAGATTGACTTTTCAAAGTCAAAATTGTGATGAACACAAGATCAATTCTTCAATATATGTTGTTTTTGTTCAATTCAATGCTTGTATTAGTGAGGAATGATGTTTCTAACACTCCTTCAAAGTTTTTACACCTTGAATCAAGCTAAATCTCACTCAAATCCTGATTTTGATGAAGAACACAACAAGTGGGTTTTGACAAAAATGACAAAATATGGATTGAAATCAACAAATCTGAATGGTTTGATCATGAACGAGGCTTAGGATTATGATTTCTAACATATCTCAATCATCAATTTCTCAAAACATCAACAAAATTCCAGATTTTAATTTTGAGCAGTGAAATGACGAACATGAACAATTTCTTCAAAAACACAATCAAATCTTCACCAATTGATCTCAAACTTTGCAGTTCTTTACACAAACATGAATCAAAGCTAATGGTAGCTAAAATTCCATCAATAACAACAACAATCAAAGATCACCCAACAACTCTGATACCAATTGATAGTTCTAGATGAACCGAGCTTGGATCTAGATCTGAGATTGTTTGGGGATGTTGTTTGTAATCAGTGATGCGGAAACTCACTAATCACGTATTGATGCTTGAATGTTCATGAAGATCAATGCAAGGTATGATGAAGATTGATGATAATATGAATAGGTGAATTGTATTAGATCAATGGAGAGGTTACAAGGGATATGGAATGTGAATGTAGGCAACTCTTAATAACAAATGACCTAGGTGATGGTATTTATAGTCCATACCATTCACCTTACAATGTAACCTAAAACACGTGCAATTAAGCACAAACGCGCATTTAAGCACGAAACGATTACACAAATATTCTAATACAAATACAAATTATTGAACGTCTTCACCCGTGCTTGCTCGTGATGATGCTCGATATCTTCACTCGCTTATATTTGGAAAGTGACATCTTCAAATAACCCCAACATGGTATAAAAGTATTAAAAAGTTATAAGACTTGAAAATTACTAGTGATATAAGTGTGTAGTGTTTTTATAAATTAAAGTTGTAAAAATTATATTTTTTATTTAAAAACCGGCCAAATGCACCTCCCCACCACCTTGGGAGTTGTGTGTTGTTGGACACAATACACCTACCTAAAAGGCCTATTAAACCCAACCTTACACACTTTAATTAACTTAAACTACACTCAAAACATTTTAACTAACACAACACTCCATCACCCTTTCCTCCCCCTTTTCAAAACCGACCCACACACCCCCTCCACCTCCAAATTCGGCCACCACACTCACTCCACTCTCCACACACTTTTCTTTCACTTTCTTGCAAAATCTAAGGTTCTTGGAGGATCTTGAAGCAAGTAGGTGCAACCAAGAAGTGTTTAAAGGCCAAATCCATCTTCTTCATCTTTTTCTAGTGTTCATCAAGGGTATGAACTCTTTTCATTTTGATTTTATGGTTTGAATGTGTTCAAGATTGTGTTCTTGAAGTGTTGTTCACCAAACCTTAAACCAAAAGATTAATGTTTTTAAAATGGAAATGGGTTTTCAAAATGGGTGTGTGTGTGTGCATGTGTGTGTATCCATAGGTATATATTTACATGTGTATATGTGTGTTTTTGATTTTTGGAACAAGATTACATATGTGTAAAAATGGATGGTTTAATGGGTTGGATAAAGGATATGGAATGAAATGAACATGTGTGTGGGTAGTTTAGCCATGAAAATATGATTTTTATATATGTATGTATGTAAAACCGTATGTATGTATGTATAAGTATATATTGGTTGAAATAATCTAAAGCTTGTTGTGTTTTTGCACTTAAAATGGTTAGATCTTGACATGCAAATGTGTGTTAATGAAGTTAAGATAATATTGTCACTAGATGATTATGTATACCATGAAAAAGTGTTAGGAAATTACTTACAAAAATATAGTCATATGACATGAAATTGGAAGATGTTATTTTTGTGAAAAACTTGCTACATGTTTATTTAAGAAATTGCTAGATGTAAGTATGATAAGTATTTTGTTATGATGATTATGATATGATAAAATACATGATTTCTTAAAGTGTAAAATTGTTTTTAGATGTATGAAATATTGATGTAAGTAGTGATATATGATACTTGAAGGTTTAAAAAGACATAAAATGTAATTTTTATACATTTTTGTAATGATTTAAAAACTAAATTATATTCTGGAATAAATCATTTTTTTAAAGACTTATAAACTTTATAAAATAAGTATTTTAAATGTATTATAACAAATAAATGGTTTAAACCTTATAAATAACGGTTTTTAGTACAAAAAAACGCGTAAAACGCACAGGTTTTGCTTAAAAATGTAAATTATGTCAAAATTATATTTTTACAGATTAATAAGTTTATATTTATGTAAAAATATGATATTTAAAGTTTGGTACAAAAACTTAGAGTTTTAAACTAAAAAACGTGCAAACTATGTACACGGAAAAGCAGAAAACGACGATTTCCAACTCTAAAACGTAATATTTTTGTAAACTGATTTAGATCAGAAACTTTGGATATATTTTTAAGAGAATCTACTGATTTAAAAGTATTTATAAAGCAATGACAAAAATATGGGTATTGGGTTGCTTAACTATGTACCCGAAAACGTTCCCGAAAATGTTGAAATTGACATGCTTAGCTAATATTGTGATTTCTATGGAAAATATATGAAATATGACTTTTGTTATGTGACAATATGTTTAGATATATATAATTTCATATGATTAATAAGTTACTTGTGAGAAACGTGGTCAAATATCCCGTTAAGTGTTAACCGTTATGTCGAAAAATGCATGCTAGTTAACTAGAGAAAAAGGTATATTTTTCTAAGTGTTATGAGCTTTAATTATGACATGAGAATATTAAAGTATATGAATACTATTGGATAAGTAAAAGTGTTGGTTTTACTTAGACATGTTAAAGGACTAAATATGACTTTTATGTGTGATTACATGTGTGTTATATATGTTTATGTGATTAGTAGTATGAAAGCTAATCACAGAATAACAAAATAACAAAGTGTGTTAGTATATATGTAACATTAATCGAAAGCTAAAGATCACCAACAGGTCATTAAAAAATAAGGGTTGTTTTTGTAAATGAAATGTTTTCACGTAAGTCTAGTTAGGTTTGGGTGAACAACCTACACGGTTTTAGAGTTGATATATGTGTGCATCTTTTGAACGAGTCCTTTGTGTATAGGATGTTCTTTGGTGGTGTTATTGTTGGGCTTATATGTTCTAGCTTTTGGCATATTCACTGTGAGTTTCTCGGCCCCTTTTTAAATAATGTTTTATTTAAATATTTTTCGGGGGAAAAACATGTATTTGTTTATGTTGTTTTGATATGAATTGGGAGACGGGTATTGTTGTTGACCAAAATGATGGCATGAGTTTTTGTTGTTAAAGTGATCACATGCCCTCTCATAATCATTAATTTCTCTTGGAGAGAGAAACCACATGTTATATTGATTGATCTATCTGGATTGGAATTCCGCCCCTCGTGATCAGTCACTCTGATCGTGTTGACATGCGGGGGAATATAAATTGAATGTTGTGAGGGAACTTCGTTTCTTGGTTTGATTATGGACTCATGACTTGGTGATTCATTTGTCTTTGGGCCTAGCTAGCCCTTGACGTGCGGTCTTGTTGACGTCTCACAGCCAAGCATATCTGTTGTGATTGAAAAGTGAATTATCTTTTGATTAAAACCCGAAAACTCACCAACTTTATGTTGACTCAGTTTTTACATGTTTTTCAGGTACAAAAGTGATGGGCATGAGAATTTGTGGAAGGATAGTTTTTGGACCACAAACTCCACATTTGGTTTATGTGTTTTGGGACCGCTTTGTTTAAAATTTTGTTTGGCTTTACTTCAAAAAATCTACGCTTTATTAAGACAATATCGTATTTTATTTTCTTAATGAAAAATTGTGGAATGTTGACGTACCAACATTAACACTTTTATTTACCTTTTAAATTAATGTGGATGTTTGCTTTATAATTAATGGGTGCCAACTTCGCCCTAAACACCAAATATTCGTGACTTCGCTGCAACGATTTTTGGGGTGTGACAGGGGAAGATCGTTCTGAAGATGAAACCAATTAAAACAGTACTGAGATTGAGAGTTCCAGACCCTAGCCCGTCGAGATTACAAGAGTTTGAGAAATGGTTTTACGATAACCAGATGGGGGAGGCGGTTGTACGTGTCAAAGATGGAACGGAATGGAGATTGTTTGACCCGATGGAGGTTTTTGGGTTTTCGGATGATGGCTTGAAGATTCTGTGCGAAAACCCAATCAGAGTTGGACCGGAGAAGAGACGAAGAAGGAAGCTGCACTGTTTGAGAAGGTAGCGAATAGGGCTCGAGGCATTAGATCGGAGGTGAAGCAGCTCGCTGAGAGCGTGCAAAAACAGGTGGATTTACGTGAAGATGTTCGAGAAATGACAGATCTGCTGGAAGGAGCTAAAGCTGGAGCTGAATCAGAGGATTTGACAGGTGAAGTACCTCCCTAGGGGGAGTATTGATGACCACATGTAGGGTGGTACTTCACCATGTCGTTATTTGTATTTCGTTTACTTGTAATAGATTAGTCGTATTTGTACTTCTTTGTAATAGTTAGGTTGGTTTATGTTTTGGTTATGTTTGATGCTCGTTCATGCGACACTGCATGTGACACTATAGTGTCGCATGCAGCTTGTTTAGTTTAGAGAGCAGGCAGTGTCGCCTATGCGACACTGCCTGCGACACTAGCTACTGTATAAATAGTTGTTTTAGGGTATTTTTT
Source organism: Tagetes erecta (assembly GCA_030867185.1). Lineage (NCBI taxonomy): Eukaryota > Viridiplantae > Streptophyta > Magnoliopsida > Asterales > Asteraceae > Tagetes > Tagetes erecta. The sequence goes on from CM061488.1 coordinate 58,383,594, forward strand.
ACATTACTCTTTGGATCATATTGAATACAATTACACCTTTTGTTTGTGAGTTCGAATCTAGTTATTGATAGCAAGGAATTGACTGATTTATATCTTTGTTGCTTCTATTCTATTCTACTTCATCTAATTACCTTCTAATTAATCATTTGTTAATGGATTTTAATGGTTTGTGTGAGTTTTGGTTACTAATCACAATCAATTGTTGCTAGATCTAGTGGTATCAATTGATTGTGATCTGATCTATATCATATATAGCACAGATTAATGATTTACTGGACCAACATTTTTATAAACAATCTTGTATTAGTAATTCTTATGCAACGCATATATCAATGTTGTATAAATTTCACAAATCCCTAATATGTTTCTATTTAATTACTTTAGATAAATGATTTATAATACAAGTAAAATAAGAAGTTATTAAAAACAATATTTCATCATCTAATCCTAAACAATTTTGTCAATCTGGTTAATCAAAAACTAAATTACTAGAAGGGAGATTACCTATTTTTACATAAATATTAAATCTATTTTCGAGTTACTCACTTGTTAAAATTATTTGTCAATTCTAATAAATACTTAATAATCATTATCTACGGATTTTTAGAGATGAATTTTGTATATTATATCATCCCTATTTATCATTAAAAATTGCTAATAAATGATTATTTACTTAGTTATTATTATTTCTTTAAAAAATAATGTCAAAATCTCCAAATCCTAATTTGAAACCCTAGAATCCCAAATCACCTTAGATTCCAAAGCTCCGATCCTAGTTTATTATGCTATATGTTTTGGTCAACTTTGTTAAGATTGGTTTGCTTAATTAACTAGATGATTATAGCATTTGGGCAATCCTCGGTTATACCTAATTGGTTATTCTATTTATTATGTACTCATATTTCAAGGTGAGTAAATTCACTCCCCTTTTCACTTTTACGCTTTGGGGTCGAAATATTTGTTCTATTACCATACTACTTTTTTCTAACTTTTTTTTTATTTTCAAAAGAGATCTTAAGAATGTGTTAGTCTTCTCTATAGCTTGATGAAAATTTATGTGGTAGTTTAAAGTAGTTATATTCCTTTGTAAACCCACCGGTAAAATATTAGCGGTAATGGTTTGACAAAACCACATGCTAAAACAATAAATATAGGTGATGTAAAACTTGCAATTCTATTCTATGTTACCAGATGCTATGTTATGATGCTTGTTGCTATGTCATGTCCCTTAGTTGTTAAATAATTATTGATAACTCATTTATCAAGACAGTTAATTGAGGGTTACGTGCGAAGTTACTTTAACTGTAACATGAATGGTTCCTCATGATAAAAAAACTAAAAGATATCTTGTGGGGTTTATCACTAATGGTGTTCTATGCTATTCCATGGGTTATGGTTGGGTAAAATATACGAAATTATTATACATATAAGATTGCGCAATACATTTATGATGATCTCAGAATTCTATATTATTTCTATTACTTGTGGTTTACTCACTAGCTATTTATAGCTAACTTTATTTTATTATTAATGTTATTTTAAGACATAGAACTCAATGAACTTAGAAATATTAATCAATAAATAGCTACGCTTGTTGGGTTTTTACTTTAGACTTTATGTTGGTTTCTTCTAGACATATGATCCAAAAAATTATGATATAATTATATTAAAATTTAATTAACGGTGTACCATGTGCTTTGTTACTAATGACTTATACCCATGACCACCACGATGATTCCACCATCAGGTGGGGTGTCAAAGTTTGATATTAGAGCCATAGTTTGTTGGTCCATCTAGATCGAGATTTCAGTGCTATAATGATTTGTAAAACAACAAATGCCAAATAGATTCAATGTTTTATATTCCAAACACCTTTAACAACCAATAACAAGATCAAATCAATATAACCAGAGGAAATCAAGCTACAAAGATAATGAAAATATGCTCCTAGAACCTCCAGCCGTCACACATACAATTTAGGGTTTGATAAAATATGCAAAAGTTATATTGCAATGAGAAAACATTACAATATATAGTTCAGCTGTAGATTCGCTGATAGATTCGCTGACAGCAAATCTATCGAGCGAACTAATAGCTTCGCCGGGCACAAATAGATTCGCCCGGTCGACAAAACTGAACCAAAAGACAAACTAATCTATGCTTCTGGGCGAATCGTAGGTTCGCTATAACAAGTTCTATTATATACAAACAAAAACATATAACACCGACATGCCGGTGAGTCCGACCTATACATGACTATCAATACTCCCCCTAGGTTGGACCTCACCTGGGGAAGTCTTCTGTTTCAGCTCCATCTTTTTCGGCTTCAAAGTTGCTCGATAAAAGCTCCTTTCCTCGATTTGATACTGGCCAAAGGATTAGTCACGTCTTCGGATCCGGCCTCATCATCTTCACTAAATACCAAAAATGACTCAACAAATTCTGCTTCGGCGACATCAGTATCAGGCACATCAATAACAGTAGTCGCCACTTGTACCTCTTCAGTCAGTTCCTCACCAATCACATCCAATTCAACCACAGTCGGTTTCTCAAACCTTTTCTCGATCGATTAATCTAGCAGTTTGGATAAATCATCCATATCCATTCTCTGTTCGTCCGTCATCCTCAACCTTTCATTCACCTTCTTTAATTCAGCACGTACACCTCGGGCTTTGTTTGCAACTTTTATAAACAAGTTAGCTTCAGCCCTCGTGTCGTCTCCTGCCCCGTGTTTGATATCGGCCTCACATAAAACCTTCAAGTCTTCTTCACAAAAGGAGAAGATCTCCATAGGGTAAAACAATCGGATCTCCGGACGATCTTCCCCTTTTAGTCTAATCACAGCTTCACCCGTGCTATTGTCATAAAACCATTTGAGAAAATCTTGTAATCTGGGTGGCTGAGTATCCGGAACTCTGACCCGAGTCATAATCTTTGGAGCATCAATCTTCAATACAATCTTCCCCTTCCAAGAAACCCAATGTTTATCCTTTTTCTGCCTCATCCTTTTAGGCTTTTGATACCTAAAATCAACAAAGTTGTTCTCAGCAGCCTTTCTGATCGTAACTTCAAAAGCACACGCTCTCCCACTATCCTCCTTGCCCAGCAGAGGGAGTTCAGCCAACCTACACAAATCCCATCGTGGCAAGGTAGCAAAATGCTTTCGATTTCTGATATATCACCACCCCTTCGTTTAATCATATATGCATCCACTTCACTGTTGTATTTCCATGCGATCACCTGCCTATCCGTTTGAGAGGTATTCGGCTCATCCAAATGTTAAAAGATAGGAACTTTGGGGATAACCTCTTCATCCCTTTTAAACCACTCGGATTTATCTAGATCGATGTGCTCAAACTGATAAGACACACCCTTTTCTTCAACATTGTATTTTTCTGGTTCATCCTCCAAATCCTCTTCGCTTTCAATATTCACATCTACATCTGGTTCGTCGATCAAACTAAAATTCACATTAGAACCTCCAGCAATCTCAGCTCTTGTGAAAGCATCCAAATCAATACCCATATCTTCATCAAAGGCCTCTTCAGCAGCTTTTCCTTTATCCTTATCCCCAAACGCAGATTGCATTAACGGATACTTTGCAGCATCCGTTAAGCTTATCAGCTCCAACTCAGACATCACTGGATCAGATCCATCTTTTTCCTTCAAACTATTTAACTCTTTGAAGATCCGGACGATGAGACATTGTTGATCCCTTATCATCCTTCCCATCTCAGTAATAACAGTCATTTTCTCTGCATCCTTCGTCTCCAAGTCAGCATATTTCCCTTTCAGATCCATTAGTTCAGACATTACATTCACCAATTCACCCTTTAATTCAGAAACAGATTCGGCAGTAACCGAAACATCGTGTTTCGTTTTCCTTACAGCTTCAGCAGATGCATCTGATTTTCTTTTGGTCCTTTTCTCCCTTCCCGCATCAATCTCAGCCTGCACCTCATCGATCTCTCTATCCAGCGTGTAATCCTTATCCTTTGCATATAGTTTTCTTTTCTTCATCTTCTTTTCAATAACCTCTACACTCTCACCTCCTCTTTTCCTCTCAATCTCTATTAATCTCTGTATATGCACCCATCTGTCTGCTGGGCACATATTTTCCCATAAGTATGAAGTTCTCCCAACACAATCTGATCGAACTGACTAGCAATCCCCGAATATTCTCGAATGCATCGTCCATATGGTCAAAACATCACCAATAACGGGCAGGTCAGGCAGTTTATCATTGAGAATCATCTGCACAAACCTTGGATACATCAGCCACTTATCCCGTTTTGCAGCATGAATGTTCTCGATCATATAGTTGTAGATCAGCTTTGCTAGATTTGCTTTCATACCCTTGCAAAATAGCACCATAGCCCTTGCCCAATCCAAATTCAGCCCATCTGTTCCACCTTTCCTATGGTCCAAGCACATAATAAAAACGTGTGCAATATATCTCCACTCTTTGATCCAATAAGATTTAACGAACTCCATCTTCTTCTCACCGGGCATTGGACCCTCATAACCAACAGTCCTAAAAGCACCATAAACCTCCTCAGCCGTCATTCTAACTTCATCTCCAACATCATCCTCTATCCTTAAGATCCTTGCCACATCGGCTTCAATAAACTCTATATCATGCCCATTAACCTTAGCACATATTCGTGATGGCTGTACAGAAACGTTCATCAAAGCTGTCCTCGAAAAGTCTCGGATGTGTAGTTCGTAGATGGTCGGTGAGTGAGATATAGCATGGTGAATGTGAGAAGACTTCAACCATCTAATACAATCCTTGTAACCAGAAGCCTTCTCGTGATTTTCGTCCAGCAAAGCACACATATTGTGCTTCTTTTCGAAAAATAACGTAGACATTGTGCCTGAAATACAAACGAAAATTGATCAGAAACGTGAATTTTGAAACAGTGTATAGATTCGCTGATAAGCAAGGTTCGCTGAACAAGCGAACCTGGGATTAGACCCTAGAACCTATAGATTCGCTGTCAGGAAAACTGATATAACGGCGAGCGAATGTATAGGTTCGCTAGAAACAATCGGGCGAATCTATGCTGATGCACGGGCGGTGTAACAACATAGGTTCGCTCGGAAGTTTTGAACTTTCGTTCAGTTTCACCAGACGAACATATAGATTCGCTGGAACCCTAGTTTTTCAAAAACGGCCCAAATCACAGTCTAAAAACCATAGGCATACAATCAAGGCACCAATCAAGCAAAATAATCATGATACGAGGATATTACAGTGTTAACATTTGATAATCACATAGTTCAATAACATCAATCACAGATTTAAATGGGTCTATTGATTTAAGATGATTAAAGCACGGTTAACACACAAAATATGGATTAAGATGAAAGTGTTTACATACCGAAATGATTTAAAACGGTTCAATGATAGTGAAATGCGTTGAGTGAGAATCGAACTTGAAAAGCTTTTGAAAACGGCAGCACAGTAACAACGAACTTGTGAAGAAGATTTTTTTTTTCAGACGGAATATATATATACAGACACAGGTTCGCTGGAAGTGTGACCTAGCGAACTTCAGATTCGCTCGGGACTTAAGGTCAAGAGAAGGCACGACGACAAGAATAAGTTCCGGGCGAACCTGTAGATTCGCTGGTAGATTCGCTGGGATGCAAATTAAAAAAATATATATATTTTTGGTTTTTCTTAAATTTTAATTCCTTTGCAAATTCATGAAAACGCCCCTCGATTTCAACGCTCCGAAAACAAAAGCATTAAATGAGAAATAAAGATATAAAAAGGAAAATAAAAATAAAATGAAAGAAAAACTATAACTAGAATTTAAAACAGAAGAAGGATATATATATATATATATATATATATATATATATATATATATATATATATATATATATATATATATATATATTTTTTTTTTTCTTGACGTTTTTCGAACAGAATCCGGAGAATCGTAGATTGGCGGGATTGCAGATATGTTTGTCCATTTAAACCCATGCCTTAGTCCTTTCAACAAGAGATTAGCAGCTTCATTTATCATGTTTTGGTTTGATTGAAGAAGCTCAGGCAACTCGGTCCCCACAGACATCGAGGTAAAAAGAACTTGTCATATCATCAGGGTTTATTTGAGCAATATGATTGACTTTGCTTGAATATCTTGGATTAAATCTTGAATATTGATCAATTCATGAGCCACATTGACTTTCTGCATTTTGCATTTTTGGGAGTGGAGCTTGTCAACAATGATTCTTTTGAACACATTGCGACTTATTATTTGGGAAACTCAAATGGTTTAGAGCTCCAGGTCTATACTGACGTATAACAGAGGAGATAAACATTTGAGCATGCTCTGTGAATCTTCAGGTCAATACTTCTGTATAGCAGAGAAGATCCACCAACTCCAGGTCAATACTTCCGTATAGCAGAGGAGTTAAGCACTTTGACTCAATACATTCTGAGGAATTAACAAGTAACTCACTCAGAGGGTTTTCTGAAGAGCAACACTAGCAGCCTTTTATTTTGTTTTGCTAACTAGAAACTCAATTCAGGGCTAGGGTGAGGGTGATTTGGGATATCTGGGGAAATCAAGGCAAAGATTTGACACTCTCAACCCATTTTTGACAGGACTTGTATCTTTGTGCAAGCCAATCATGTCAAGGAGATAATCCTGATTGCCGAGTTCTTGAACGTTATGTTTGGCTGCAGAATCACTGTTTACTTTGTTTTCGGGCTGAGCCTATCTAACATATCCCAAACACAATACTTCTGACCTCCTTCAACGTCTCTTCTACATCAAACAAAACCGGGATCCTGAAATAGCAAAATTTGAAAAACTATAAGTAGTTAATCTTTAATATCTCCCCCAAAAATTCTATATAATAGCTATTTAATAAGAAATTTTTGTTTTTTGGATTTTCTTAATATATATATAAAGAATAATAATAAAAAATTGAAATAAAATAAAATGACTAAAAAGAAAGAGCGAAGAAATATGTAACACACGGATTCTCAAGGAAGAAAATGAAAAAGTTATTTACATATTTACAAAGCCATTTTACTTAGACAAAGGTTTTCAAAAAGATATCAAACCAAGCATAGAGATCAGTTCATAAAAACGTTGTTTGTCAAAAGTTTTTGTGAAAAGATCAGCTTTTTGCTTTCTAGTTTCAATAGGAATAATATCAATGAACCCCTTTTCCTAAGCGTCTCGGATGGCGTGAATTCTTGTTTCGATGTGCTTGGTGCGTGTGTGATGAATAGGATTCTTGGCAATTCCAACAGCAGCTTCATTGTCACAGAAGAGTGGTGTATGAAGAAAGTTGATGCCGTAATCCATCATCTGATGCTGGATCCAGAGCACTTGGCAACAACAGCTTGAAGCAGCAATGTATTCAGCTTCTCCTGTGGACAGGGAGACGGTTGTTTGCTTCTTGATTTGCCAGGAAACAAGACATTCGCCAAGATATTGACATTCGCCAGTGACTGATTTTCGGTTTATCCTGCAACCAGCATGATCACTATCAGAAAAAGCATGTAAATCAAAGTTCCCACCTTTTGGGTACCAAAGTCCTAAACGAGAGGAACCCTTAAGGTAACGAAAAGTGCGTTTAACAGCTTTCTCATGTGATTCTTTTGGATTGGCCTGGAAGCGAGCACAGTAGCACACAGCAAATGTAATATCTGGTCGGCTGGCAGACAGATACATGAGAGATCCGATCATCGAGCGGTACCGATGAGCATCCACAGGATTCCCATTATCATCAGAAGTAAGGCATGTTTGAGCAGTGAAAGGAATCAATTCAGGAGAAGAATCATCCATGCCAAACTTTGTGAGAATTTCTTTGATGTACTTTTCTTGGTGGATAAGGATTACATCAGGCTTTTGTTCCACTTGCAGCCCCAAGAAGAAGCACATCTCCCCCATAATAGTCATTTCAAAATGATCAATCATCACTTTTTCAAACTCTCTACACAGTCCCTTATTTGTCGATCCAAAAATGATATCATCCACATACACTTGAACAATCAGCACCTCACCATTCACCTCCTTCTTGAACAATGTCATATCTATAGTCCCACGAGAGAAACCTTTCCTGAGAAGATATTGTGTCAGAGTTTCATACCAGATACGTGGAGCTTGATGCAACCCATACATGGATTTATCAAGCTTGTACACCTTCAAAGGAAAATCTGGATCCTCGAAACCCGGTGGTTGACATACGTAGATCTCCTCATCGATATCTCCATATAGAAATGCACATTTAACGTCCATCTGATAGACTTTAAAGTCTTTGTTAGCTGCATGTGCAAGAACGATTCTAATGGCTTCAAGGTGAGCGACAGGAGCAAAAACTTCACTGTAGTCAATCCCCTCCTCTTGAGCAAATCCTTGGACAACCAATCTCGCCTTGTTTCTGATAGCAACACCGTGATCATCTGGCTTGTTTCGGAAGACCCACTTAGTGCCAATGGGGCACTTATTAGGAGGAAGATCAACAACTTCCCAAACTTTAAGCTTCCTAAATTGTTGCAATTCCATTTGCATGGCATCAACCCAACTCGGATCTTCAAGTGCTTGTTTATAATTCTTTGGAACGACTTGAGATAAGAAAGCAGCGTAGAGACACTCATTAATCAAACCACTCTCACTCCGAGTTCTCACACCATCAGTGATTGATCCTATGATGTAGTCATGAGGATAATCTTTTAAGGTTTTGACTTTTGTGTTGAGGAACATTTGATTGGATTGTGATAAGGATGTGTGATTTGTTGGTTGGGATGGAATGTTTGAAGTTGGAGGAATTTAAATGGATAATAAAGGAATATCAGTTAGAGGTGGAGGAGGTGAAGGAATGTCAAATGTAGTTGAAGGTATTTGAGTAACAAAAGGTTGTGGTGGGGATGGTGGTTGAGGTTGATGGAATGATGATGATTGGTGATGGTTAATGAATGTAACAGGAGTAGGAGAAATAATATCATCATCGTTAGAGTTTGGAAGATTAAAAGAGTTGAAAACGGTGGTGGAGTCGTAAAACCATGCGGGCTCACAACCGATGCTTGTGGAGTTCGATTCTTGCCAATCAACATAGTAGGACTCTTGCACAATCCGCGTTCGCCTGTTGTAAACACTATACGCTTTTTGTGTGTCCTAATATCCCACAAAGAAGCATTCATCTGACACAGCACCAAACTTCGTTTTCTGATCTTGAGTATTCAACAGAGTACAAGAACATCCAAAGGGGCGCAGAAAGTCGATTAACGGCTTAATTCCTCGAAACAGCTGATACGATGTCTTCATCTTGTCTTTGACAATCAGTACCCGATTTAGAACATAAGCTGCACAATTGACTGCTTCTGCCCAGAAGATAATTGGAAGCTTTGACTCAATCAGCATAGTTCTAGCAGCCTCCACAAGAGTACGATTCTTCCTTTCAGTAAGACCATTTTGTTGTGGCGTTCGTGCGGCGCTGAACTGTCTGAGAATACCCCGCTGTTCACAGAATGAATTGAAGATGTGGTTTCTGAATTCAGTTCCATTGTCGCTTCTGATGGCTTGAACCTTTCGCTTTCCAAGAACTTCAATCAATGGAATCAGCTTCATTAATTCTTTAGCAGTCTCACTCTTGTTTGCCAGGAATCTCACCCATGTGTACCTTGAGTAATCATATGTTACAACCAAACAATAAGATTTCTTAGCAATAGATTTGACACTTATTGGACCAAATAAGTCAGTATGTAACAATTCGAGGGGTTATGAGATAGAATTTTCAATTTTTAGTTTATGTGGCTTTTTGTGCTGCTTTCCTTTAGCACAAGCCATGCATTTCTCTACCACAGAAAAATCTTTAAGTTGTAAACCCCTGACCAAATTGTTCTTAACCAACTTATTTAGTATTTTAAAATTAATGTGCCCTAAACGTGTATGCCATTGAAAAGATTCAAAAGATGAAGCTTTAGATAAAAGACAGGTCACGTTGGAAGTTGATTCTTTTGATCCCATATTCAGCATATATGTATCATTTCGTCTTGGAGCTCGCATGATCACCAATTCTTCAGGAATAGTAAACTCTGGCTTCAAGAACATACATTCATTTGGAAGAAACAGCACGGGAATATTCTTATCACAAATTTGTGATACACTAAGAAGATTGAATGCCAATTCAGGAACATAGTTAACATCTTCCAAGGTTAGTGAGCCATTCGAGACTTCTCCTTGACCAATCATTTTACCACCCTTCTTGTCTCCCGCAAAAGCAACATATCCACCATTAATAATTCGATAGTTTGTCAGCAGGTCCTTCAACCTAGTCATATGTCTGGAACATCCACTATCAATGTGCCAATGACTATTTACAACGGCGCTTGAAAGTTCCTGACATATTTAAAAGATAGAAATTTAGACTTTTGAAATTGGTGCCCAAGTCTTTGTGTACTTAGGTCGCGGAACAGAAGAGGATTTACAGAAGAAATTATTTACAAACGTATTCAATCTTTTTCCAAAAGATTTCTGCCTCGAACTATTTGTAACAAACTTAGGACATTGCTTGACAGTATGATCATCTTTCTCACATTTAAAACAAAGAGATTTCAAACCTTCTTTTGAAACTTGAGTATCAAGAATTTTATTAATTTCATTCTCTTCATCACAATCAGATAATTGTGAATTGCAATCACTGTAAGAGTTATGAGGCTCTTTTGATTTACCTGTTGTGACTTTTACCTTTTTAGATTCAGATTTAGGTTTATCAATGTGATTTATGGATGAGAAAGATGATTCCCTTTCTTTAGGTTTTGAAATCCTCACAGGTGTGAAAGATGGAATTTGATAAGAAAAGAACTTTTGAAAACAATTTGTTTTGATTTGACTTTCAGAGACATGACCTGAAAGCTCATCTTTGTCATTCACACAAACATTTTCAATCACATCATCATTCAACGAATTAATGTTTGAAGTAGAGCATCCTAAATTACTATTACAAATAAAATTGTCTGAATGTAGCACATGACCGGAAATAAAATTAATTAATCTACTGTCTTCAACAGACTTCTTTGAATCAGAAATAGAACAACCAGAACTGCTAGAACAACCAAGACCAGTACTCCTACCATAAGCATAATCATCTCTAACCTCTTTAATTGCTGAATGGCTAAGAGGTCTGAATGGCTAAGAGGTCTGAATGATTAAGTGCTGAATGATTAAGAGTATCTGTTTGGTTGAACATCTGAATGAAATTCTAAAAATTATATTTCATTAACTTTGTACCACATTAAAATGGAAACAAAAACATTGTTAGCTTATATACGCAAGCCATCATGACATGTTAAGTTCTTGTGTTATATTTTACTATAGCATCTACACGCGAGTGCAAATTCTTTAACACAATGCAACGCCTATGCGACATACAGACACAAATACATCTCCGAAAACCCGGGTCTGTACGAGAGCCGTTTTTTACTTGTTTTGAAATTATATAAGTTTTTTTAACTTAGTTTTGAAATTATATAATTATATGTGACTACTACTTGTCTACCTCACCGCCCCTTATGACAACTGTGACAAATAATATAGTTTCTTTTCGGTTCCACACCATTAACCCTACTTCACATTTTCATCATAATTTTCATCACTACGCCGCCCCCTTCCTCCTGCTTCTCTTCATCATCCATCAACAGTCTTCATCGCCGCCCTCGTCACCGTCTTCTTTGTCTCCCTGTTCGTCGTCTTCATCATCATCATCGAGCAGAACCGCAAATCCTGGTCGCCTCCTTCTTCGTCTCCCTTGCCTCTGAATCGTTCAGCTACACCGTGAATCTGAATCGCTCAGAGGCTGAATCTCTGACCGATTAAGAGGTTATTCTGTTCAGCGCTCAACCAAACACTACAAACCTCTGACCGATTCAGAGGTTCTTCTGGTTCAGAGCTCCTTCAGAGCCAACCAAACAGCCCCTTACTCCACTTAAACCTGCAATAGAGCTGTTAGTATCATTCTGTATAATCTCTTGTATCAACTCATTCGAAGGATGAGGAATTGGTGTCGGAGAATAACAGAAGGTACTAGGTGGGGGATACACTTGTGCATCATTATTATAACCCAAACCGGTCTTAACTCTGGCCCCCATTGTTTCTTACAAAGATCCTCCCTTTTCATACCTGAAATCGTCCATTGTTCGAGTTTGTTTTTGACTTTTCTGGTCTCAAACTCAGCAAGAGTGACTTGCTCAGTCAAATAGTTTATTTCACAATTTTTTTACTAAAAGAGATCTTTTCAAGTGTTCGTTTTCTTTTAAAGCCTCTCTTAATTTAACAAAAAATTTTGATTCGTTCTCTTTAAGCTCTTTGTTAATTTTCTTTAATTCGTTTTCATTTGACATTAATAATTTATTAGCTTTATATATGCCAATCAAACGAATTTTGCATGCAGATGAGCACATATCCTCAACAACATCATAGGGAAGACCAATTACCAGTTTTTCGGCGGCGAGAGCGCGATCACACTGGCAATAAGGAGTGCTCCTCTTGAACTCATCCACAGCATCAAGCCTTGCCTTCTCGATCATGGCTTCCAAGTTTAGCTTTGACTCTTCATCATTCTTCATCTCATTAACAGCAGCTTCACATACTAACCCCGAATGATTCATCTTTTCATGATCCAGATGCCCTTGAACAATAACATTTGTTTGAACCTCAGTTGTGGTACCAGATTCATGATCCATACCATCTTGAACTTTTTCATCCCGTACCTTTTTCAATTCATCAACTTCATTCACAACCTTTTCTTTTTCAGTCACTTCAACCTTTGACTCTGCAGCTTCATCAAAGTTCTCACTATTTTCACCATAAAATTCTTTGAAAGGATCAAAGCAATTAATATAGTTATCATCAGCAAGAGCAACTTCTTCAACAATCTCAGTATCAACAATCTCAGCAACTAAAGCATGGTTAATTTCTTCTTTTGCTTCTTCAATTTCTGCACTCCAATCAAAGTTGGTGAGCAATGTAGTTTCTTTTCTCGGCTTAACTTCCTCAGCTTTGTCCTGAATTGCAACAGTTCTAGAATTTCCAGAATTCACAGGTTCAGTAACGATTGGTAAAGGACATTCCCTCTTAAAGTGTCCCAATTGCTTGCAGTTGTAACACCTCAACTTTCCTTTATCATAACCCAGTTTATTATTCTGATCTTGATTCCCAAAATTTCTTCGACCTGTTCTTTCCATAAATCTTCTAGCACAAAGAGTGAGCATTGCCATTTGCCATTGGATGTCAGTTTCTTCAAGATCATCAGGATCCACCTGATACATATCCTCAACAGTCATCCCTTTTCCCTTCAATTCACCTGCAACCAGAGCTTTACAACTATGAACAAACATCCCAAACAAAGCCATTGTATCTGATGGAATCTGAGTAGTGACAGATACATTTGAGCCAGAACCAACACTAGTAGAAGCACTATCAGATTTAACAGACCCAAAGCTTGATGATCCTCCAGAAACAGCACCATAACCATAAATATGTGAGTTTGCAGCGGATGTAATAAGTGCAGCATTCTGAGGAGGGATATTTGGTACCATCATGGACTGATTGTATTCTCTTCTCTTTACATCAAGATCAAATGACTTCAGCTTGTTTATCACGTCCATCAGTTTAAAGTCATGAAAGTTTCTCTCTTGTTTCAACAACTTTATCTGAAGACTCCACTGAGGCGGGAGTGAATCTAAAAGCTTTGTGACTTACTCATAATTTCCCAGTTTCTCATCATAATTTTTCAAATTGCTTGATACAGACAGAAAACGGTTGGTTATATCAGCCAAACTTTCCTGCTTATACCCCACAAATGAATTGAACTCTTTCTCAGCTTGAGCTTTTCTGTCCAACTTCAAATCTTCATTACCATCATAAAACTCACACAACGCATCATACAAGCTTTTAGCAGTTGTGTGTTCAGCAAACCTGTTGTAAATACCTTGATGTAAACAAAGTATCAAAGCTCCAAGGGCCTTTTTATCACGATCAAGCAACTTGATATCACCCTCAGTAAAAGTACTTGGATCAGTGTTTGGTGAAGTAACAGTTCCTTCAACTTTCTTTTGCACATGCGGACCATTCACAATTGACTCCCATTGATTGTAATCAGTGTAGTAGAAAAACGCCTTCAAACCTCGTTTCCAATCTTTAAAGTTTTCACCACTTACAAGACTCGGTGGCCTGTTTGGTTGAACACTTTCCAGATCATTCATTTTAATGGTTGATGTAGTCATGATCACAATCAGATTTCAGATTCGCTGTATTGACAGATTCGCTGACAGGTTCGCTTGGCAGACTGTAGTTTCGCTCGACAGGTTCGCTTGACAGAACAAAGATCTGTACACAAATAGGTTCGCTTGCGCACAGAACCAATCAGGTGAACTTTCGTTCAAAAACTTTGACAGATTCACTGATCAGAAGCAGAAAGTTTTCCAAATCACAAAAATAAGTAGATTCGCTGTAAGAACAGTAGGTTCGCTGGATGAACGGATAGATTCGCTAACTTACGGGAAAAAACAGTTTCAGTCCAAAATCAACCAAAACAGCCTCAAAACTCAACCAATTTGAGATCCGTTTGTTTCCATAGCTTCCTATTACCAAGTATGACAAATCCAAAGCAAATTCCAACTCAAAAACACAACAATCAGTCCCGAAATGAATCAAACAGTGTTTTGACACAAAAACCCCAAAACTTCACAAAAAATCTCTAAGATCAAACAATCAAGAGCACTAAGGCTCTGATACCATTTTGTTGGTCCATCTAGATCGAGATTTCAGTGCTATAATGATTTGTAAAACAACAAATGCCAAATAGATTCAATGTTTTATATTCCAAACACCTTTAACAACCAATAACAAGATCAAATCAATATAACCAGAGGAAATCAAACTACAAAGATAATGAAAATATGCTCCTAGCACCTCTAGCCGTCACACATACAATTTAGGGTTTGATAAAATATGCAAAAGTTATATTGCAATGAGAAAACATTACAATATATAGTTAAGCTATAGATTCGCTGATAGATTCGCTGACAGCGAATCTATCGAGCGAACTAATAGCTTTGCCAGGCACAAATAGATTCGCCCGGTCAACAAAACTGAACCAAAAGACAAACTAATCTATGCTTCCTAGATTCGCCTGTAGGTTCGCTATAACAAGTTCTATTAAATACAAACAAAAACATATAACACCGACATGCCGGTGAGTCCGACCTATACATGACTATCATAGTTATAGGAAACAAAAATAGGGTATTAGAAAACTCACCGACCTAGACTCTAACCAGAGAAAATAGCTTGTACATAGGAAAAACTCTTCTAAAACTTATCGGTCACTTGCGAACCTTTCTAGACCTTTTTTTCCTAATCCCATTTCTTATTTGATTTCACGAAGGTCCTAAAAGAGAGTCGTCTGTGTAATCGTCGAATTAGGATCATTTCTCCTTTGGACTCTCGTCAAAGACTTAAGTAAGTTCAAACGTTGGGGACGTGTGTAATTTGGAAAGGGGGAAGCCTGTATCACGGACATCCTGTCTAAGGCTAGCATTCCATATAAATTACATAAGGGACCTGCACGCTTAGTTGGGGATGAACGATATGAGTGTGACCCTATTAGGCTACAACAAGCCTCCTCAGCACGTTAAAGCAAGCTTAGCACTTAATATGTCATAAATGTCTAAAACCAAGACGCACTCCTAAGCCTACAAATTCTTTGTATTTTACAACGAGCCTTTGTTTATTATTTTTCTATGATTTCCAGATATTTCCATGTGTTTTTGTACACTAATTTAAATGTTTAAAATAATTCAAAACTGATTTATTCATGTTTCTATGACTTCTAAGTGATTACTATGATAAGGATATGTTATATTTTCTAAAAAATTCTTGATATTCTAAGTTAAACGAGTTGCTATCATCATACATACCAGATGCTCCATTTGATCAAAAATCTTGTTACAAATCATGTTATCCTTAATTTTGATCAATTTCTAATGAAATTTTCTTTTCTATCTTATCATGAAGAATGGCGGATGCGTGCAACTATATATATAAAATAATAACACGAAAGATTTTAATTTATAAAACCTAGACTCAGCTACTATTTCACATACAACTAGCAATGGACCGGTCGAATGTAATATAACATATGTAACTCCAGGTGTCAACCCACAAACTATGTATATTACGTTAAACTAACTAGACTAGACTCAAGTTAACTAGACATGCCTACGACATACCAAAAACTGCATTTTGCACGCGATATGATCACTTTGAGTTCACGGTCATGCCATTTGGCTTAATAAATGCACCTGAGTTTTCATGGACTTAATCAACCGAGTATGTAGACCATATTTCGACAAGTTCGTCATTGTGTTCATCGATGATATTCTTATCTATTTAAAATCAAAAGCCAATCACGAGCATCATCTATGTACCATTCTTCTAATGCTTAAGCAAGAGCGACTTTATGCGAAGTTTTCTAAGTGTGAATTTTGGCTAAGGAGGTTCAATTTCTTGGTCACATTGTTAACGAATTAAGGGTTGCGAAAATTGAAACATTCAAAAATTGGTCAGTGCCTACAACTCCAACTGAAATTCGTTCCTTCATTGGTCTAGCAAGATGCTACCAACGGTTTATTGCCAGTTTCTCTAAGCTAGTAGTACCTTTCACGACCCTAACTTGCAAAAATGTATCTTTTGTATGGAGTCCAGAGCACGAGAAGCTTTCGATATTCTAAAGAACAAGTTATGCAACGCTCCATATCTTACTCTTCTTGTCGGTCATGAAGATCTAGTTGTCTTTTGTGATGCTTCAAAACAATGTCCGGGTTATGTCCTTATGCAACAGGGCAAGGTGATAGCATATGCCTCGAGGCAACCCAAGGTTCCTGAAAAGAACAACGCCACTCACAATCTTGAATTAGGTGTTGTGAATTTCACCTTCAAAATTTGGAGGCATTATTTATACAACACTGGATGTCTCATTTATATCGATCACAAAAGTTTGCATCATATTCTAAATCAAAAGAGCTTAACAAGAGGCAAAGGAGTTGGATAGAATTATTAAATTTGGAGGCATTATTTATACAGCACCTAGTGTTGACTCACAGACTCGATATATTACGTTACACTAACTTGACAAGACTCAACTTAATTAGACACGACTAATTATAATAAAGGATGTTGAGGGGTTGTTTTACCTAAATTACCAATGTTCATAAAGGTTAATGATGAAATGGAAAGATGGATTTAAAGTAGAAGATTAGAAGCAAACCACCTAGGCTAGAATCCTTATTAACATCAGTTATCACTCATGTTTAGGATTAATGTTGTGGAACTGGGATCTTTACCTATTCACTTAAAAATATCACTAAATAGGAATCTCGACCCTTTTTGAGAAGACACCTAATGCGTTTCTATCAAGCTAATATGAACACCAGTTATAATGTTAGATTTCCTCACAGTTATCTAACTCAATTATAGACCGTGTGACCTCTCACTAGGCGACTGCTTAACTAACTCACTGATAGGTTCAATTGGATCGATATTGCTGCAAATCAGAACAATCTAAGTACACAAACACAAATCAATCCATAACACAATCCATTACTAATAATTCTCTTGTATTGATGATCAAAGCAATATTTGTTGTAGTACAATGTGCAGGAGAATACAAATCACACACACACAGTTCTCTCTCTAGCGTGCAATTGTGATCTAGACTCTCTCTCTCTAAGATTCTCTCACAACATGCTTTATGCAACAATACATTTAGTGAAAATACAAAATAAACCCTAAACTATACAAACATGTATAAAATAAGTACAAAGTAAATCTTAACTAGAAACGAGCCCTAACAGTACTCCCCCTAAGATTTAACTTTGGTCTTCAAAAATCTTCATCAGTTTTCAACCTTTGCTTTCCAGCTTCAATCTCTCACCAATCTTCAGGTTCGTCTTTGACATCTAGCAACGACTTTCCTTTGTATTCTTCTTGTTCTTTCAAAGCCTCCTCAATACACGATTTGAACTTCTCAGCAATCTTTGCTTGTCTCGGCTTTGATTCATTTGTAATAATATCACAGTCCTTCATTCTTTTCAGCGTGTCCAAGGAAATACCTGCAAAGTCAATGTTAGCATAAAACTCGTACGGTTTCTTCCTTCCTTTGATCTTCACTTCCAAGGTACCCTTTGACATCACTCTCATGTATTCGATCTCAGGCATATCAATCTTCATAAGGTTAGCATTAAGCAATGCCTTCCTTAATCGGATTTTCTCTGTGGCAGCTCCAATCACCTCTATCATAATCACAAATAAACTTTTGTCATTTTCAGCAACAGGATCTTTCAGCTTCTCCATCTTGTGGCTTCGAAGATAGTCAATGTAAGATGGATGCAACAGTTTCAGCTCAAAAGTACTAAATAATGTGATCATGTCCTGATCCCAATCATCAAGATTTCGAACTAACTTCAGCTCATAAGTCTCTTGATTGTAGAAAACTTTTAGTATGGGCTTTGTTGCCTGCGAACCATCTATTACCTTCAAACCAGGATCTGTGACTTTGTCAAAATACTCATCTGAAAATTCTTCCAAATACATGTCACGCATTATCAGCTTCTTCGGTTTCTTCTTCTTTGTATCCAGATACACTTTGTCTTCTTGTTGTCCTCTAAACTCTAAAAACTTTGGCATGCGGCTGATCCCAGCATCCAACAACATAGCACATTTGTCACCACGCTCTGCACGCGTGTGATTAATCAATCTCAACTTGTGTAATTCTTTCAGATCTTGAACCGGCAACTTGAATATGCTTGAATAATAGTGATAAACATCACATAGCCCATTCACTCTTTTGATCAGAAACGCATCAAAAACTTCATCATATTTCCAAGCAATGATCTTCACTTCTTTGGACTTTTCCGGCACGATCATTGAATCAAGTAGTTCAGCAACAGACTGACCCTTACTCAGCAGTGATCTGACAATATCACCTGCTGTGGCAGACTTGTGCCATGATTCTCGTACTTCCATTGGAATATTATACGACTTCATTTCGCTTGGAAACATGTCAATAAGCTCCTTTCTTTTCTTGTGCGCATCTTCGGGTAATGCCATCAAAGGTATCTCCTTAGGTTCAAGCACTTTGTATCTTTTGGTCAACTCATAATACTGTGGATTATTATAATCCAAGAAGAACATACGGTTATGCATCTTCTCAGTCTTTTGAAAGCTCACCACAATTTTCTTCAACGATTCTCGTTTCAATCTCTTCAAAGTTTTGTATGGATAGTGCCTTGATTGCAACCATTGGCGCATGTCAGTGTTAGACATGTCCTCAGGTTTTTTGATGATAAAGTTCTTCCGGTGGAAGATCATCAATGTTTAGACTTTCTTGGAGCGGCGTCCACTCACCCATTTCTACAACAAACTCTTTTTCATCAGCCATCACTTTGTCTTGCGCATTCACACATTTTTCATATTCCTCGTTTATTTGACTGACTGTAAGTCCTTTCAAATAAACAGGATTGTACTTCATCTTCTCTAAATATGCAAATCGCTCAGCAAGATCAATAGGTATATCATCATCAGGGTTAGCTTCCGGCTCAGAATCTGTAAAGTCAATATCGTCCAAATCATCCAATGCTTCTATCATTGGTGCAGTTTCAGTTTGAATCGGCTCAAACTGAAATGCTTCTTCAATAACAGTCTCAGTCACTTTCTCATCTTCTTTAACAATTTCAGCCACTTTAACCACTTCAGGCACTTCAGTTGCCATTATAGACTCAGATTGAATCGGCTCATTCTGAACTGTTTATTCAGTTCGAGCTTTCTTTGTACACACATCTTCTTCCACAATCTCTGACACATCATCCAGTTTACGTTTCCCCTCGGCTTTGTCAAGATTGACAAGATCAGCAGCTTCATTGGGAATAGGGAAAGATTCTACAGTTGGTTCTGTCACAGTCTTAGATCATTGTGATCTAGTTTGATAAACTGTGACGTCCCTAGGAGTCTCAGACACTCCAACGTGCTCTTCAACAACAAAATCTTTGTCTGATTCAGAACTGACTGGCTCCTTTTCTTTCATCCAATTTTCCAATACCTCCTTTTCTGCACGTAAAGTGTTGCATTCTGCTTGCAACTCTTCATAATCAGCCTTCAGCTTTTCATGATCAGCATCTAATGCTTTAAATGTTTCCAAATTCTTCTGATGAATAGCCCAAAACTCTTCCAGTCTCTTTTTCTTCCTTTCATTAGATGCTTTCAATAACGCATTAGCATCAAAGAGTTTGGCTATCATCCTTTCCAAATGAAAAACTTTATCTTCTTCTTCATTCAAATTAACACTTGAACCAACTTTAGGTGAAGACTCCTTTGGTTGTTCAACATGTTCAGCTGCTTTGGAGGACGTGGCAACATCTACTGGATCAGAAACAATCATGCAATCATCAGTATCATCAACTGTCTGTGCCACAGTCTCCACTTCAGCAACTACTTCCTGTGCAATTTGAACTACATCAATCTGTTCAGGCACATACACATCTTCAAGAATATTCGGCTCCTCAACAATCATAGGTTCATCCATAGTTTTAGAGCTTCGAGATCTGGAATAATGAACTGTGATGTCCCTAGGAGCTTCCATAACAATCTCTTCTACTGCTTTCACAACCTCAACAGGTTTATCAGTCACAACTGATTCTACAACCTCAACATTTTCTACATCTTCTTTTTCTGCTTCCTCAGACTCTGATTTAGCACTTTCTTCTTGATCAATACCATCATTTCCATCATCACTTTCACTATCTGACTCGCCACTCTCAGACTCATTCTCATCCTCATCATGTTCTTCATCTTCTGGATAACGAGCAGAGTACTCATCATCATCTAACAGATTATCCGGAATCTCATCAACAAGGTCCAATGGATTCACAATCTCACCTTGTGATATATGATGATACACCACTTCAATGTCCTCATCATTGTTTGCTATATCTCGCATATAGGCAAACATTTCTACATCTTCAACATTTCCAATACTCATCTTTCGGTAAGATAGAGCATTCATATCTTCAGTATATAGTATCCCTCCTTAAATCCTTCTTCACGAATAATTGGATAAGCAATGTTGATCATTAGTTGCAAGAATCTTGGATACATAAGAAACTTGAACCTCTTCCCCTTAACAAGATTGAACACAAACCCTTTCATAATCCACTTCGACATGTTGAAAGGCCTGTTTTCAGCAATAGCGACAATAGGGGATGCAATGTCAGAAGGAAAGTTGTCAAAACCAGCACTTCTCCTTGACATGCACTGCTGGATTACATAACACAGCAGTTTCCACTTCTTTCCCAATCTAGCTCGAATAAACTGCTGCTTTGGAAATATGGGAGGATGACCCATATTAATAAAACACGCCTGGCACTCAGCAGTTGTTAGCTCATCTGTAGCACCAATTTCATCATCATCTATTCTCATAGCAGTTCGAATAGATTCCTCAGACACAGTTAATTGTAACTGCCTGGAAATGTTTCCTCTAACCACTGTAACTCCTGCTTCATCAGTCAAAACCTTAGCAGTCCTCCAGAAACTCTTTATAAGTCTTGCATATATGATTGGCTTCGCACACATTGCATAAACATACTTTGTTCTTCTGATAAATCTGATCATATCTCTATACCCTTCAGCTTCAGGTATAGAATCATCCAAACAAGCAACCAGATTGTTCTTGGGCTCAAACTTGAGATCATTCATCTGTTTGTGACAAAACAAGACACATGATCTGTTTGAGATCATTCAAACTTAACAGTTTAAGCACTTAAGAACACAAATCTGAAATTTTCTATGATGAGTTCGTTTAACATGTTTTAGTTCAGTTTTAGCATCGATTTGTCACACACAAACAGATAATTCATTGTTTTGACATCAATAGTCATGAACATTCAAAAGTTCATCAATGGCGGTTCCACAGTAATTTGCAAATTTCAGTTGATTCAGTTGATTTTAAGCAATTTGATGCAAATCAATGGATGAATGTTGATGATCGACAGTTATTACACCAAGTACAACATTCGATTTCAGTTTTAATACACAAAATCAAAGTGTCGATTCAATGGTCCAATTACTCTTCATCATTATTTTTCGTTTTTACGGTCAATCAGCAGGTTTATCAGGTCGATTCATGTAAAGTATACCTTATTCAATCAATACAACTTGTTACAAAACAATCGATTGAATATGGTAAGAACGATTTGAGTACATAGGATTTGCTTGATAATGTTGGTGAAAAATGATAAGTGTTAATGAAGAGGCGGGTATTTATATGATTGAAAAATTAGGTCAAACTTAAATGGACGGGTCAACAATTTGGGACGGGTAAACAATTTAGCCCAATAAGCCTGGACGGGTCATGTACTGTTGAGCCGCGTCAAACACTGTTGGGACGGGTCACAATCTTGAGACGGGTCACGACCTTGGACGTGTCAACATTTAACACGTAAAACACTTGGACGGGTCAATCACTGTAGAGACAGGTCAAATACTGTAGAGACGGGTAAGAGTTAGGAACAACTACACATGTTTTGGTTTTACCCATCACCCGGCTGTATAGTAGTCTTCTAAACATCACCCGGCTGCATAGTGACAGCTTCTATTCATCACCCGGCTGTATAGTGACAGCTTCTCTTCATCACCCGGCTGTATAGTGACAACTTCTCTTCATCACCCGGCTTTATAATGAACTTCTTTGCATCACCCGGCTACACAGTTGTGATATTTACCCGGCTGCACAGTGTTCTTTACTTACACGGCTATATAGAATCTTCATTCTATTACCCGGCTGCACAGTGTCAACACTTCATCACCCGGCTAAATAGTGACACACAACTTGTCACCGGCTTCATTTCTTCTTTCACCCGGCTATTTCTCATTCAATCACCCGGTTGATATCAGTCAACACTACTTTACCTGGCTAAATAGTGACTTCATTACCCGGCTGAATAGTTCCTTCTGATATCTTCACCCGGCAGCAACACTTAGACGATTTTTCACTTTTCTCCGTCTGTTGACTTTTCAACTGCATTTATTGCACCTGCAAACATTCTCGACATATTAATTAGACAAGACATCCTTATTAGGGTTTGTCATATTAATAATCAAAAATATTTAATTAGGGCAACAATTTTAATTCACATAAAATCCCTTTTTCATTTTCATTGATTTTTCTCACAAAAATGTTTTTGCACAACCAAAATTTCTATATCCCGAAGCAATTTTCTAAAACAAAATCACAAGACCTTAGGTTTGTTTTTGACACATCCAATACATTTGCTTTCATTCATTAACCACATGATCCTTACTTCAACACACTTATTTCAAATATTTTTGGCTTTTGTGAAATATTTTTCATCTTCAATTATTCTCCCCCTAAACTTGAAATTTCTTGAAATTTTTAAGTTTAACAAGGATGTCCATCTGTCAATAAAGACTCCATATGCCTGCACACACAAAGCACACACATTAAAATAAAAACATATGCAATGCAATGAATCAAAATATCGCAGTGAGATCATACCATACATTATCTGAACATGTTTTGCAAGTTTTGAATAGACATTTGACTTATGTTTGATTGAGTGATGATATGAAAACATACCAATTAGCTCGAATTGACACACTTACTTTTTCAGTATCATGATGAGATTAAGGTTCGATTAAAATGACTTATGTGACCCTCATGAATACATATGTCAACATATTTCCTTATCAATCACCACTTGAATGCAAATTGCACAAAAACCTGGTCACTTACAATCATAATCAGTGTGGAATATGGGTTCTATTCGAATTTGGTCGACTTTGGGACTTCTTTTGAATTCCATTTTGGAAATTTTCACATCCTATCGTTCCCCTTGGGAATCTTTTGAATTCCTTTTTGGAATTTTGTTTTGGTGATGGTCCACATTTGGGACTCTTTTTGTTCCAACTTTGGGAATCTTTTGCTGCACCTTAAAGCTCAAAAGAGACTTCGTGTGAGACTTCAGGTCTGTGGATACCACAACAAAGAAGTTCACGATGCGGTTCATCACACTAAATAGACTGCATCGTTACCCGATCATGAACAACTATTATCACAAGTAGAGCATCAAAAGATATATATCTAGACATGTATAATAAAGGAACTTAACACAAAGATCATTGATTTTAGATTTGTCAACAATGAACTTACTTTTTCAGTCTAATTGCCTGAGCTGTCTCGCACGTCAACTAACATTCATCAGTCTTTATTAAAAATGATAAAACAAATAATGTCCAGTGTACTATCATTTCTCACTTTTTGCAATATAGATTCTTATGACATGATATTTTCTTTTCTTTTTGATTTTTCTTTTCTTTTTGTTTTGCTTTTTGTTTATCATACACACTCACAATGCAAACATAAAATAAAAAGACAAAGGAATCAATACTTGACATCGACTTATTATATTTTTGGCTTTTTATATTTTCTGATTTTGTATTGATTTTTGAAAAAAAAATAGAATCAATCATGGTTGATTAACCCTATGGATTGAATTAAGAATTCAAACCGTCCTGACAAGAAAGATTTTGTGAAAAGATCTGCCAGTTGTTTGTCGGTATGAACTTTAATCAAAATTATTAAACCTTATTCAGAGTTGTCTCTGAGAAAGTGATATCGAATTTTGATATGTTTGGTTTTTGATTGTTGAACAGGATTAGCAGTAATGAACATAGCAGCAGTATTGTCTATGTAAATAGGAGTTTTGAGAAAGTTAAACCCGTAGTCAAGCAATTGGTTTTGTAGCCACAAAACTTGAGAACATCCTGCAGATGCAGCGATATACTCTGCTCAGCTGTGGATAAGAAACGTTGGTCTGCTTTTTGCATTGCCAAGAAACCTGTCAAGAGCACACCCAGAAATTGACATCCACCCGTAGTCGATTTCCTATCAAGAGCACACCCACCAAAGTCACTATCAGAATAACAATATAATTCAAAATTACCTTCATAAGGATACCATAACCCGAGATTCGGTTTTCCTTTAAGGTATCTGAAAATACGTTTAACAGCAACCAGGTGCGACTCTTTTGGATCAGACTGATATCTTGCACACACACATAGAACATACATGATGTCTGGCCTTGATGCAGTAAGATACATCAGTGAACCGATCATTGATCTGTACAGTGTTTGATCAACGGATTTGCCTTTTGGATCCGGCTGTATCTTGCAATTCACATCAAATGGAGTTCGAATAGTCTGACAATCTTGCATCTTGAACTTTTTCAGCAACTTTTCAACAAACTTTGATTGGTTGATAAAAATTCCTTCAGCTGACTATTTTACTTGTAATCCAAGAAAGAAATTAATCTCCCCCATCGAACTCATCTGAAATCTTGCTTTCATAATTTCCTCAAACTCTTTGCACATGGACGAACTTGTTGATCCAAAGATGATATCATCCACATACACTTGAACACATAAAAGATCTTCATTTTCCCGCTTCATGAATAAAGTAGGATCAATCTGACCTCTTGTAAAACCATGTTCCAGCAGATGTTTAGATAACGTCTTGTACCAAATCCTTGGGGCTTGATGTAGACCATATAAAGCTTTGCTCAATTTGTATACACGATGTGGATACTCAGGATCCTCAAAACCTGGAGGTTGTCTGACGTACACATCATCGGTAATTGGTCCATACAGAAAAGCGCCTTTTACATCCATTTGAAACACTTTGAACTTCATAAAAGAGGCATAAGCTAGAAAAACGCGAATAGCTTCAAGTCTAGCGACCGGAGCAAACACTTCTTCATAGTCAATACCTTCTTCTTGAGTGTAACCTTGTACAATAAGTCTGGCTTTATTTCTGACCACAATGCCACGTTCATCTGGCTTGTTCTTGTACAACCACCTTGTACCAATTGCATTTTCTCCTTCAGGTAAGTCCACTAATTTCCAAACTTCTTGTTTGCGAAATTGAAGTAATTCCTCTTGCATGGCTTCAATCCAACTGTTATCTTGTAACGCTTCTGAAATGTTCTTCGGCACCACTTGAGAAAGAAAACATGAATAAAGACAAACGTTTGCATGTTCAGTCTGACTTCTCATAGTTCGCTGATTCAAAGGCCCAATAATCTGAGAGAGATGATGATTCCTATGAACTCGATGAGTTGGTATGACGTCACCTTGTACTTGACTCTCCAGATTAGACTGATTCAGATTCGGTAAATCTTGTAAAATGGTAGAAGCATGCGGAGTGAAATTAGGAACTTGTTCTGGTGAATTAATGAAGTAGTCAAATGTTTCTGGAACAACTTCAACATTCGGATCTGATGATGGTTGATTTTGAACAGATCCACCATCATTAGGAGAAACTTGCGTATACACTTTATCACCAAAATTGTTTGATTCTCGATCTTCTTGAGAACCAGATGGACCCGGAGCTTGATTAGATGCCACATGATCAGGATTATGAAATGACATGAACGGATACTCAGAATTGAAATTGCTATCATCGTCATTATCAGAATCATCACTGAAACATCCCAAGTCTCCTGATTCTTTACTCGATTTTCCTGAAAAATCAAACAAGTTAGAATTGAAAGATTTTGATAACGAATCTAAATCAAACAACCATTCGGGACCATGAGCCACTGACGGAAACGAATTTTCTAAAAACTTTACGTTAATAGTTTCAATAACAACGTTTGTTTTGCTATTAAAAACCCGATAAGCTTTTGAAACAGACGAGTAACCAAGAAAAAATCCAACGTCAGATTTTGACTCAAATTTACCGAGATGATCACTTAAATTTAGAATCGATACAGGACAACCAAATGCTTTCAAGTATGAAATATTCGGTTTTCTTCCAAGTAACAACTCATAAGATGTTTTATGTTTATCCTGAACCAATAATGTCCTGTTTTGTACAAAGCAGGCAGTAGCAATAGCTTCGTCCCAGAATGTGATAGGGATTTTGGCATCTGCAAGCATGGATCTTGCTGCTTCAATCAGTGTCCGATTTTTCAGTTATGCAACTACGTTCTGTTGTGGAGTTCTTGGAGCACTAAATTATCGCGCAATTCCTTTTTCTGCACAAAACAAATCGACATTAGAGTTTTTAAACTCAGTTCCATTATCACTTCTCAAGATTTTTACTTTACAATCCAATTGGTTTTCAACTTTGATGATAAACTCTTTTAACAACTCAGCAATTTCAGATTTAACATGCAAGAAATAAACCCAAGAAAATCTAGTAAAATCATCAATGATGACAAAACAATAAGACTTCTTTCCGATGCTTTGAACATTTGTTGGTCCGAATAGATCCATGTGTAACATCTGTAAGGGTTTTGAAATGGAGTTTTCTTGCTTGGACTTAAAATACATTCGGTGCTATTTTCCTTTCAAACATGCTGGACAGAGATCAGTTGTTGAGAATTTCTTTGACGGTATTCCCACAGCATGATTTCCAGTCACCAGTCGGTTCATGTTCCTGAAGTTTGAATCGCCCAGCCGTCTATGCCATAGCTGACTCTCATCATTTGATGCATGCGCAATGAGACAAGTAGTTTCGGTTTCAGCATCAATCTGCGACATATCAAGCTTGTATACATCACGATCTCTTAGAGCTTTAACCACCACCCATTCATTGTCAATCTTGAAACCTAGTTTGAGTATGTAACAGAAAGAATCATCAAATAATGTTGAATATGATTTGTCACAAATTTGAGATACACTTAGCAAATTAAAGTTCAACTGTGCACAATAGTTGACTTTATCAAAGCTAATGACCCCATTTGACACAGTTCCTTCTCCAGTAATCTTTCTACCAGCGTCTCCTCCAAATGCAACATGAGTACCATTCTTTAGCTTAAAATCTTGAAGCAAGGCATGATTGCCTGTCATATGCCGGCTACACCCACTATCAACAAACCATGAGTTGATAGGTCTTCGAGGGCGTACCTGCATTTCAACATTTACCTAGTTAGTTTGGTCAACCCAGGCCCACATGGTCTTGGGTTTTCCGAATTTATCTGTAACAGTAACTTGTTTATAATGTAGATTTTGAAAATTTGTTTCATTTGAGAGATTTGGTTGAAAACTGTTTCGCCCAACGGCTTGATTTGTTTGCTTTCTTCTTAAATCAATGAACCTTTCCTCTAACTTAGGATCAAGGTTATTTTCAAATTTCTGATTTCTCACCATCAAAGCTCTCGACTTAAAACTGTTAAGCTGCACATTTCTGGATGAAAAGTCATTAAAACCAGAATTGTTTCGTTTGAAAGTTCTCAAATTAGGAGAATGACTTGGGTTAAATTTTTGAAAACCAAAAGATTGATTTCTTTGAAAATTCGGAAAAAGAGTCATTTCTCTTGATGAGTTTTTCCGAAAGAAACAATCTGCAGTGTCATGGTTTCTCCTTTCACAAATATCACAATACTTGTTATAAAAACATTCCTCTGAAGAATGATTTCTTTTGTCACAGTAATTGCAGTACCTGTAAAAGAAACATTCAGCAGTGACATGATTATAACGATCACAAATCTCACAATGTTTCTTGCTAATCCTAAAGAGCCGATTGTTAACTTTTGATGTTGAACCCACTCGTGATTCATTATCAGTTTTGTTTGGTTTTATATTAACAACGTTCTTTTGTGGAGATTTTGTTTGTGATTTTGATTGCTTTGGAACAAGGTTCGATTTTAAACCATCTTGTTTGGTTACCTTCTTTGATTCAAATCTTTTATCATTGACAACGGAAGTCTTAGGACCTGAACCTGTTTTCAGACCAGAGTTAGATTTGATTGAAGAATTGATTTGGTTACCATAAGATCCATTCATATCGAAAGTTCCTGCAGACACAAACTTGATTGTTTTACCTTTTGACACTTTCTTTTTCACAGGTTTGACATTGTTAGTTTTAACAATTTGAGCTTTGGGTTTGTCATTTGATGTTATGACACTTTTACCTTTCGACTGTTTTGTTTCAGATTGATTGTTTGTCATTTTCGATTTCTGCACCTTTGCATTTGAAACTTCAGTCTTCTTCACTGGTTTCTTCTTGATCAGTTGATCAGCAACAATCGCTTTCTGCTCATTCTTCCACTTGATGTATTCAGGATCATTGTATCCCGAAAATTCAGCTTCATCCTTCACCTTTTCTGCTTGTTTAGGATTCAGTTCAGGATATTCAACAAGTTGCACAAGAACAGGATCAGATTTTTTGCTAGCTTCATCATCAGCTTCAGTCGGCACAGCGTCATCTTCTTTCAAGCTTTCGATTAACACTTCAGATCCTTCGGATTCAGATTTACTTCTTTGAATTTCTTTGAATCTTTGTTCATTTTCAGGTGAATGATCAAATTCATTGAAGTTTTCAGGTAAAGTGTTAGTGATTGATTTAGGCATTGGTTCATGAGTGAAACCCAATCCAAGTTTGTTTTTGTTTCCTCTTTCACTCATAAGTTGTCTCACCATTGTTTTACAACTTTTTACCTTTGTTAATTCAACTTGTGTGACAGCATGAGCAACTTTTTCTTGTTCGAAGTTCTTTGTCATTTCTTCAAGTTGTTTGGTTACTAGTTCCAAATCCTTTAAGGTTTTGTTCCATGATTCTTTAAGTGACAGTATCTTCTCATTAGCAATTTTGTGATCAATTTTAAGTTGTTCATGAATTTTTTCATGTTTGCTTAATTTGTCACCAATTTTAAAAGAATGAGTTCGATAATGTTCAACTTGTTTAATGCATTGTTCAGAGCATAACCTCTCTTTCACATCAATAGGCAAAGGAACATAGTTAGGGGGTAATTCGGTACTAACCTTTGGTTGTTCAGCAGATGATGAAGACTCATCAGATGTAGCCATAAGCGCAACTTCTGGTTCTGATTCTTCAACAGGATCTGACTTTGCACTCCAGTCATACTCTTCAGAATCTTCACTGATTGCATTGATCACTTGATCATCCCCTTCTTCTGACCAATCTTCTTCAATCTCACATACTAGTGCCAAACTTGATGTAAGATCAGATGTAAACTGTTCCGCATAAGCACTCCAGTCATAACCGTCTTTCACACTAACCACCAGTGCTTTGTTCTGATCTTCTGGCTTCTTGCCTTCATCTTTCAGTTCTGGCATTGGAAGACTTTGATATGGCTTCTACATGAAACGTTGATTCCTGTTTTGATAGCTCGAAGACTGTTGTGATTTCTGACTTTGACCTTGATTCTGTCCACTTGAACCAGCTTGATCATTGTAGTTCTGATTCTTAGGAGCCTTGCATTCCCTTGAAAAATGACCATAGCAGTTACAGTTGAAACATCTGGCCTTTGAATTATCAAAACCAACTGTCTTGTTTGCATGTGGCTTGAAGCTACGGTTTACATATGCATGTTTCTGAGTTCGATATGCAACCATCACCATTTGCCAATTTAAGTCCATTTCCTCAACATCATCAGGATCCATTTCAAAAAGATCTTGAAGTACGACATCCATCTGAGACAAATGACTTCCTTGATAAGCTTGAAAACTTGCCATGAAAGCAGTAAAAGCAGTCTTAGTCTCATCATCTTGTAACAAGATGTTCATCACATCTTTTACTTTAGCTTGAACTGTAGAACTTTGATTTTCTGACTGAGTTTTCACATTCTGACTTTGAACTTGAGCTCTTGGTGGAGATTGAGGTTGAGAATATGTTGGTGAGTTTGGGATGTATGATGAATCAGTATAAAAGCTTGCACCAACAAATAAATCAACCTCATCATCAGTTTTTGCAGTATCTTGTGCAAGAAAAGCATTCTCCACTGTGTTAGAAGGATTCACAACGAACTTGTACTGAGCATGTGAACCTGATCTGTCAGTATTTCTTGAGCTTTCATCAATCTCAACTTCTTCTATCTTGGCAATGAGCAGATCTAAGTCCATTGGAAACTTTTCTGTATGTTTCAATAGAGTCACAGTCTGTTTCCATGAAGATGGAAGAGCACACAATAATCTGTCATTCAGGTCTTGAAGATCTGTCTTTGCACCAACATTTGTCATCTCAGTAGTTAGATGAACAAATCTATTCATCATCTGATGCTCAGATTCTCCAGCAATGTGTTCAAACAACTCCAATTGCCTCTTCAACTTCTGCTTCTTGAGACTTCTCAACTGTTCTCCTCCTTCACAGATTGATTTCAATGCTTTGAACAATGTGTAGCCAGTTTGATAAGCATCCAATCTTGACAGCACTTGAAGTGGCAATCCCTTACACATCAAAGAGTAAGCCTTACTGTCATTCTTGACCTTTCGTAAGTCTTCAGCTGATAGATTATCTTCAGGATAAGGTTCAGTTGAATCTTTGGTGTAGGTACTTGCACTATCAGGAGCAGTCTGAGTAGGAATGTGAGGACCTTTATCAATTGACTTCCATAGATCATTGTCAATAGAGCATAGATGATGCAAAGACAGTTAAATAATGACAAGATAAGATAACAAAGTTTGAAACAACGGAAAACGAGTCACACGGCTGAACAGTGAAAATTTGTGTTTTTTGATGATTTTTGAAAAGAAAACAGTTAAAATTTTTGTGTAATGACAAGATGATGCAAAGACAGTTAAATAATGACAAGGAATGTGAGGACCTTTATCAATTGACCTTTATCAGTTGAATATTTTTGTGTTTTTTGATGATTTTTGAAAAGAAAACAGTTAAAATTTTAAACTAAAAACAAGTAAATAATGACAAGATAAGATAACAAAGTTTGAAACAACAGAAAACGAGTCACACGGCTGAACAGTGAAAATTTGTTCTTCACCCGGCTGAACAGTGTAGATTCTTTTTCACCCGGCTGAGAAAAACTTCTTCACCCGTCTAAACAGTGACACGGCTCAACAGTTGTCAATCTTCAACACTTGAAATCTTTACCCGGCAGGTAGAGTTACCCGGCTGAACAGTTACACGGCTGAATAGTAACACTTGAGATGGCAGACAACTTGACCTGGCTTGGAACTTGACACGGCAAAAAGATTTACCCGGCTGAACAGTGTCAAATATATCACCCGGCTGACTTGACACGGCTGAGATATAATGACCCGGCTGAACAGTAGTTGATCACACGGCAGAAAAACTGTTACCCGGCTAAACAGTAAGTGAATCACCCGGCTGAAATGTCTCTCACCCGGCTGAACAGTTGATCACCCGGCACAACAGTTCTTGATCCGGCTGAACAATACAACCTTTTTCTCGCAAATTCTTTACCCGTCTAGACAAAAATCCTTTACACGGCTGCACAGGACCTAATTTGTTCACAAATCTAAGTCCAAATGATTTTGTCTAAGTCAATTTTATCACTCGGCTAGTTAATCTTCAACCAGTTCATCCTGTTCATCATCTTCATCATGCGAATTTTTCTGGGTTTAATAAAAACTTGTCCAATTTGTTCAAAATTCACACCCTGTTAGTGAATTATACCGATTATCAATCTTCAATCTCAATCAATCCAAAACATGATCAAATTTTGATGAATTTGAGCAAAATTTTGATCGAACAATAAACTTTTCTTCCTTCCTAATTCCTCAGATCTGATGATAATCTGATAGAATTTGCACAATTGTTGTGAATTAGAAGTGATTGTGATGATGAATCACAACTAAAAACAGCAACAGATCATTCAGATCATGATTTGAGCAATATTGATGTGTTTTTGCTTGATGAATAGCGAAGAACACACACAATACCAACAACTCTGATACCAATTGATAGGTTCAATTGGATCGATATTGCTGCAAATCAGAACAATCTAAGTACACAAACACAATTCAATCAACAACACAATCCCTTACTAATAATTCTCTTGTATTGATGATCAAAGCAATATTTGTTGTAGTACAATGTGCAGGAGAATACAAATCACACACACACACAGTTCTCTCTGTAGCGTGCAATTGTGATCTAGACTCTCTCTCTAACATTCTCTCACAACATGCTTTATGCAACAATACATTTAGGGAAAATACAAAATAAACCCTAAACTATACAAACATGTATAAAATAAGTACAAAGTAAATCTTAACTAGAAACAAGCCCTAACACTCACCTGCAGTCCTCTAAATGTCAACAATGATGGAATGATGGTTTTTTAATATGTGGTCTTCATTTTTCAACAAAAGGTCGTGATTCGCTAGGTTTTTCTGTGTGACCTCATCCTTAGCAACTAACGGAACCAACAACTGTTCAATTTTACCGATACTATCACTCAACCAATGCCCACTACTCTGCTCTCCATTCAACCCATTACCAGAACCTTGATTAAAGTTATTATTTTGTTGAAACTAGGTGAAGCTCCTGAACGCCATTTAGAATTGTTATTAAAATTAGAGTTATTATTTTTATTAGCATTTCAGAACCTTATCTGATTTGCTACAAACCCTACTTGCTTTTTCCTAGACATCAATGGACATTCTTGGGTACTATGGCCTCCCTTACAGAACTCACATTTATCAACTTTCGACCTAGGCTGCTTCATCTCACGGGTTAGGTTTTCTAATGCATTAGCCACACTAGTTTCCATGCTAACATGGTGCATACCTCGAGTAGAAGAAGGTGTGCTAGTCACAGGGCTGGAATTCTTGTTAGTGGATCGCTGTTCATGTTCAGCTTGGGCAAATCTCTCAAACAGTTCATTACATTGTGTTATGTTCAGTTTACCCATTAATTGCCCCCCGGAACATTGTGTTTCCGCCGCCGGGTGGGGTGTCATACGTAGATGGTTCAAAGAAGTCTAGCCAATCATAATTAAAATAATAAAGACAAGGTCAAGAGTAGTAAACATGATTGAAAGAAAGAAAATGAAAGAACAATGGAACCGGAGAAGTCCAAGAAGCAATCCTTGATCCAGCAAGCTTCTGTTGTCATCATTCCATCTTTTCAACCTTTGAAACTCTCTCCTTTGCTCCCAATTCGTCTCTAAAACAAGTATGGAGGCTAGGTTAAAGTGGAGGGTTTAAATAGCAAAGCAGACAAAAAACGTCAAAAGTTTTTGCCGAAAAGGCCTCATCACACCGCGCGACTAGGAAACGAGCTTGTGGTCGCGTTGCCTAACGTCACCACGCCACTAACAAACCTCCACACTGCGTCACGCAGCCATGGTGGTCCTTGGTGGTCGCGTGACCTGGTGATGTCCCTTGGCTGTTCCACTTGCTTCGTTTTCGCGTTACAGTTCACTCGTAACTCCGTTTCGTGTCCCGTTTTCTCCTACGATCTTCTTTTAAAGCGTTCTTTCAACCATTTCTTCCTCTTGTGACCTAGAAAAAATATATAAATCATTTGCAAATAAAACTTAAAGAAAACTAATTAAAATGACTCGAAAACGGATAAAAACTCTACACGAGAATTCGTATAGTTTACACTATATCAATGGCAACAAGATGTAAGTGACTCGCTAACACCATCGCGATCCAACTGGCGAAATTTCTTCGTGATCTTCTGAATCAAATCTGTATTGTATATTGTGACATCTTTCCAAAACCCGAACCCGAATGCTCGACTCGAACCCGAAGTTATCTATCTTTAATGTACTCGTATGTATTTTTCCTTTAAATGTAACGCGATGTTATTAATATATATATATATATATATATATATATATATATATATATATATATATATATATATATATATATATATATATATATATATATATGTTGAAGCATTACGATATTTCTCGTCTTTAATATCTATCGACCAAGTTATTACCCAACATATACTAATTAATTACTAGTTATAGTAAATTATATCTCCAATAAATATCTATATATATGTTGTATTTGATAAAAGAGATTTATTAAAAATAAAAACTACTAAAGTCTCAAAATTTACCATCCAACGTAAAAAACGAGCTAAAGATATTAAAACGTCACTTATATAAAATTTACGTCTCAACTCGGTTAAGTTGGTTAGATAAAAAAGGAAAAAATTAAATTTGGGCTAAATATGTCATTTATGAAACTTGAATAAAAGTGAATAACTTAATTTATAAAACATTTCATTCTAAAGGGGCCAGAACTGTAAAATCTAATAAAGCAAAACCCAACCCCCTGAACCCATCCCGTTTTTCCGGCCCAGCTCCGGGTAGTCGCCGGAAACGGCTCCGGCGAAGAAGAACTTGACCATTAACTCCGATTTTCGATCAAGTTAAACTGGCCTAACCCATTTGTGTGTGTTTGGAACTTGAAACAATCGATTATGGCACTCTGAATGTGAATAAATCAACCCATTAATCCGTTTAAAACAACGGTTATGAAACCCAAACGCATTTATAAACCAATCGACTAAACTGAAACAAATAATTTCATTCAATTGACTCAAGAAACTTCCTCAATACCCTCTAAACTCTCTAATGACACAATTGTGATCAATTCTTTTGAAAATCATCAATAGTGTTCTTATTTGTTTCCGACCTGCAACTTGTTCCATCATTGTGGATCAGGTCTAGAGTTTGTTAATCTGTTAATAACTATTCAACAATCATGATTATAATCACAAGTATAATCCACGAACAAACAATTCAACACAAGAAATTACTTATAAATGCAAGTTGTATTGATCGAGAGAATATGTTTGTACAAAAGGTGTAAATCTGCAAAAGTCTCCTAAAACATACATAAGAACACCTATTTATACTACTCACGACCATACGCGTATTTACAATCAAAAAGAACAAAAACTTAAGTTGATGTGCGGATAATAGTCTGTCAGCACATCACTAAGTAACTATCTGTCTGCATATCTCTCCAAGTGTTGGCCGCACATCTTTTTCTGAAAACTTCAAGTGTGATGATTAAAACATATCAACAATGCTCACCCTATCATCATACTTTAAGTTTAATCTTCTTCTTTTACTTCCACAAATTCTAATAATGGCTTGACATTCCAGATATTTTGAGCAGCTTTGATGTACTGTTGAAATCTTGCAGCTTCTTTAGAATGTTTATCATTTTTCACAATGATAGGCATGTTCATCAGTTCCTCAACAGTTTCTTGGGCAAGGTTGAGAATGTCATCCTTGGTAAACATTTCATCAGTTCTGTTAGCACTTTTAATCATCAAATTTCTTCTGTTCTTTATTTCCAAGGACTGAACATTAGAGATTTTCAAAGTTCCAACATTTAAAGCTAACAACTCTTTCCTTAATGCCATCTTCTCATAAGCTACTGATAGGATCTCAATCATGTGCAAGAAATAGCATAAATCCTGCACAGAGTCTTGCCCAATTACTTTTTCAAACTTCTGCTTTGCAAGGAAATGAATGTACGAAGGATGTAACAATCTAAGTTCAAATACTCCAAACATCCTAATCTCATCCACAACCTGATCTTCAAGATTTCTAATCGGTACCAGCTCTTTGTTCCCAATATCATAAAACCACGTCAGAATAGGAAGATTAATCTGATCTCCTTTGAACACTTTAACTCCTTGTTTTTCAAGCTTTGGCAAGTATTTTACTATATCATCAAGCATAAACTGTCTTATTAACCCATGAACAAATGGAGTTTTCTTCTTCTTCTTCTCTTGAGATTTTTCATGAAAATACTTTGCATCTTGCAACTTAGCCAAGCTCAAGTAATACTCTTTAAGAAGGTTAATAGTTTATCCAACATAAACTCACAGGTTATTCCTTGAACACTGAACTTGTGATTCACCAAAGATAGGCTTCTGAGTTCTTTGAGATCTTGTTGTTCAAGTCTTGCAATATGAGTCAAGAAGTAGTATAATAGCTCCATTAATTCTCTTGATGATGAACCCTTTAAAATCTTTATCAAATTTCCAAGCAATGATTTTAGATTTGTGATCAGTTGAATAGGCAACTGTTTTAGCTAATAGCTCCTGAACAGTTTGACCTTTTTCAACAAGAGATCTCACACTCACACCAATTGGATTCTTTGGAAACCAGCTTTTCATGCTAGTTTCAGATGAAGGTACTTACTCTTTTGTGCCAAAAGATCTCTTTCGTTTAGATTTGATATTGTACTTCTCTTTGATTTCTTCAATTGACTTCTTATGTGGTTTTGGAATTGGTCTATTTTCAGCAATATCAATGTACTGATCCTTAAAAGGATTGAGCTTTATCATTCTTCTTTCAGTCTTTTCTTTTATTTGAAAAGTTTCAACCATTCTTCTAAGTTGCTTAGTGTTCATGTTCTCCATCTGTCTCACAGGATAATTTCTAGAAGCCAACCAATCTTTTAGTTCATCTTTCTTCATTCTATCAATAACAGAATGTAACAAAGTACATGGATTTTCATCCTCTAAATCCTCAAAATGTTTTTCAGCTTCAAACTCTCCTTCTACAATATCAGCTGATTTGAACCTTTTGATATCCTGATCAAGCTCTTCTTCAGTTCTTCCCAACACATACACTCTATTAAAACCTTTTTGCAACAAGAACATGATCTTGTTACTAAAAGCAAATTCAATCTTTTGCTTTATCTCCTGCTCTGGTTCTTCCAAATCAAAATTTAACACTTCATCATAATATTTATCTGGATAATGCAATTCAGCTTCATCATTAATCAGATTTTCAGTGCCCTGAATATTCAGATCAGTTTCCTCTTCATCATCTATTCCTTGAAGAGCTTCTATCATTTCTGTGTCAGAAATTTCTTCTTCAACATTTGAAGAGTGAATGCCTTGTGCTTTCAGAGGATCTAATTCTGCAAGTTCAAGATGCCTTTTCCAATCTTCAGGAGTTAGAAACTCGTCTCTTTCTAATTTCCTTTTTATTTTTGCATCCATCTTCTCAAGTTTGGTTAACTCTTTTACTTCAGCAACATCTTGTTCAACTAACACATCTTTACCTTTATTCAACTTTCTTTCTTTCTTTGATAAGTGATAGAGTATGAATCAGATGGCTTGATGGTCAGAGGCTGAAATTTCTTCAAATTATCAACAGCACTTTGAAATGTATTTACAACTCTTTCAATCTCTCTCAACAACACTTCTTGTTCATCAACAGTTAATATACGAGAGATGATCAGTTGTTTGTCTTTATCAGTCAATTTAGCTCTTGGAATAGTCTTTTCTCTCCACAGAAAACTTGATTGAACATTCTTTAACACAGATTCATCCACTTTTAGTTCTTGAAATGTATATGTGTCTTTGATTGGAATCACCTCAGGATAAACTACTACCAAAGGCTTAAACCTTTCATTAATTTCTTCAACCATAGTCAATTGTAAATTTCCTTCATCTTGTACATTGTTGGGTTCATCATCAGATCCATCATCTTGATCATTATCAGTTTCACTTGATATAGACTCTGAACTATCAGAACTTTCAGAAGATGATTCATGAGCAGGAATTTTCTTCATAGAGTCAATCAACTTCAAAAGATCTTCAACTTGTCTATCTTTTAGCTTGTTCAACTCAGTCAATTCTTGAATACATTCATCTTTGTTTTTCAATCTTAAGGATAAATTTTCAATCTCCTTATCCTTCAGATCATGTTCATTTCTGAGATCAAAATTTAACTTCTTCAAATCAAGATTCTTTGTAACCAGCCTATTATATCTTTCAACAACTTCACTGAATGTTAATCCAAAAGTGTTGAATAAATTATCTGAATCTTCAATTCTTCTGTTGAGTTCTTCAATTTCAACTTTCAATTTCTCAACTTCAGATAGGTGTGCCATTTCAAACTTGGACAGATCACCAACAGGTAAGTTTGATTCTTGAGTTGGATATTCTAAAGGCAAGTCATCATCAACCTCCTTATCATCCTTCTCAGACATTTGTTCTTCTTCTGAAGAAGAAATCACAATATGTTCTTTTCCTTCTTCAGCTTTTGATTGTTCTTCATCATGAAAATCATAAACAAAATCAACTTGTTCAAGATTGATTTTGTCAATATCAGCTTGATGATCAGATACAGTTCTCTGAACTTTCTTCTTTAGTCTCAAATACATCCTTTTGTTCTTAAATACTTTCATCGTCACCACTTGGATCTACTTCCACATTCACCTCATCACCATTTCCAGGTTGATCATCATCATTATCAGATTGATCATCATCACCATATCATTCTCATCTTCAGAACTTGTTTCAACATGAGCTACAGGTTCTTCTCCAATCAAATCATCCATATTAATTGGTTCATCAATTAAATTAAGTTGATCATTCCCATTCACAATCAATCTAGAAGCCACATCTTTCATATACTGAATAAGATCAGTTTCTATTCCACTGAAATTACTTCTTGCATTGGTCCTTGTCAAATAGCAAACACTTTAGAATCATGATGAAGCACTCTAAGGGTTGGACCATGATACCTTCCTATTAGCTCAGGAAATGAATGATAGATCAAACATTGAATTAACCTTGGATACATCAAAAACGTGTTCCTTCTATCCTCTTCAATATTCATCCTAAGTCCATTGAAGATATATCTAGACATGTTAAACACTCTGTTTTCAACCAAAGACACTACTATTGAAGCACTTCTATAAGTCATGTCATTCCAGCCAGATTTTCTTTTGGATAATGAGTGTTGAATGCATTGAATGAGAAATCTCCATCTTGAACTAATTTGACCTTTCAACGTTTGTTTTCTAACAGGCCCTCCTTCATATCCATGATCTTTAAAACATTGTAGAATCTCATCTTCATTGTATTCAATTGGGTAATCACCATCTTCCCCAAATCTAAAACAAGTGTGACACCCCGCCCGACGGCGGAAACACCGGGCTGTCATTGGAATTGGACATCAATAGTACAAAGCACATGGCACACTAAAAACATATTTTAATAT
Source organism: Tagetes erecta (assembly GCA_030867185.1). Classification (NCBI taxonomy): domain Eukaryota; kingdom Viridiplantae; phylum Streptophyta; class Magnoliopsida; order Asterales; family Asteraceae; genus Tagetes; species Tagetes erecta. The sequence continues at coordinate 58,423,426 of CM061488.1, forward strand.
CATTAAACACTAATTGTTGTGACATAAATGAGAAATAAATAGCATTAAAACAGCAGTAAAAGACAACAATTAATAACGTTTAATTCCGATTTATTCTAGGTCTGTTGGTCCATAATGATCATGATTTCAGTGCTATGTTGACTTGTTTAACACAAAAATAAGCAAGACTTGAAGAATAAAGTGTATATTCTCCAAACAACCCAATAACAAGATCTAACACACAAATGAGGTAAATAAGCTACAATGATAAGTAGAATAAGCTCCTAGCACCTCAAATAGAACGATTACACAACACAATGAGTGAGAAATGGCTTGGATAAAAGATGTGCAAAAGTTGTATAAAGTGAAGATAAGGTTACAATATATAGCAGTGTTAGGTTCGCTGATAGATTCGCTCTAGCGAATCTATCTAGCGAACCAACACAGGTTCGCTGGGCACATAGGTTCGCCCAGTCGATACCTTAACACAAAAGACATGATGACCTGCGGGCGAATCTATAGATTCGCCCGTAGGTTCGCTAGAACTAATACAAATACAAGTTAAACAATTACAAACAAAAGTAACACCGACAAGCCGGTGAGTCCAACCTATACATAGTGACTATCAATACTCCCCCTAGGTTGGACCTCACCTGGGGAAGTCTTCTGGTTTAGCTCCGTCTTTATGACTTCAAAGAAGTTCGATATATGCTCCTGCCCTTCCTTTAATTCCGGCCATTGGATTTGTAATGTCTTCAGTTCCGGCCTCATCTTCACTCAGATTCAGCATTGAGTCTACGAACTCAGTATCTGCGACCTCAGTATCAGGCTCAAGTTGAACTGTCGTCTCCGCCTGTTTCTCTACAGATTGCTCCTCGCTTATCACCTCCAAATCAATCACTTCTACAGGTTTCTCAAACCTCTGTTCGATAGTCCGATCAAGCCGTCTTGTCAGATCATCCATGTCCATTTTCTGATCATCCGTCCTCCTCAACCTCTCATTCACAGCCTTTAGCTCAGCACGAATCCCCCGGGCTTTGTTTGCGACCTTCACAAACAGGTTCGCTTCAGCAGCAGTGTCATCTCCAGCCCCGTGCTTGATTCGGTTTTCACACAACACCTTCAAATCCTCATCACAGAAGGAGAAGACCTCCATAGTATCAAACAAACGTATTTCCGGACGGTCTTCCCCTTGCAATCTAATAATTGCCTCCCCAGTGCTATTATCATAGAACCACTTGAAGAAATCCTGCAATCTGGGGGGTTGAGTGTCTGGGACCCTGACCCTTGTCATCACCTTTGGTGCAGCTATCTTTAACACAATCTTGCCCTTCCACGACACCCAATGTTTGTCCTTTTTCTGCCTCATCCTCTTCGGCTTCTGATATCCAAATTCAACGAAATTAGTGATAGTCACTATGTATAGGTTGGACCCACCGGCTTGTCGGTGTTACTTTTGTTTGTAATTGTTTGACTTGTAATGTTATTAGTGCTAGCGAACCTACGGGCGAATCTATAGATTCGCCCGCAGGTCAACATGTCTTTTGTATCTAGGTGTCGACTGGGCGAACCTATGTGCCCAGCGAACCTGTGTTGGTTCGCTAGATAGATTCGCTAGAGCGAATCTATCACCGAACCTAACACCTATATATTGTAACCTTATCTTCACATTTATACAACTTTTGCACATCTTTTACTCAAGCTATTCTTCACTGATTTGTGTTGTGTAATCGTTCTATTGAGGTGCTAGGAGCTTATTCTACTTATCATTGTAGCTTATTAACCTCGATTGTGTGTTGGATCTTGTTATTGGGTTATTTGGACTTTATATACTTTGTTCTTCAAGTATTTGACATATTTGTGTTAAACAAGTCAACAAAGTACTGAAATCACGATCATTATGGACCAACAATATGGTATCAGAGCCTTAGTGCTCTTGATTGTTTGATTCAAGTGATTTTTGTGTTGATTTTTGAAGTTTTTGGGTCAAAACACTTTTGATTCTGTTTGAAGCTTGTTTCTTGTGTTTTGGAGTTGTATTTTGGTCAAGGTTTGTGGTATTTGGACATACAAAGCTTTTAAAACAAACGTGTAGGCAAATGGTCAAGTTTTGAGGGTTTTCGAGCTGTTTCCGTACTGTTTCAGAGTGGTTGAGCTACCAGCGAAACTAATTGTTCAAGCAGCGAATCTGTCAGTTTATCCAGCGAACCTAATTCAAACTTCTGTCCTGTTTGGGTTGTGTTGTGGCCAGCGAATCTAACATATCATCGAACGAAAGTTCACCTGTCTAGCTGACTGTGCAAGCGAAACTGCTGCCAAAATCAGGCCAGCGAATCTGTGCTTGCTCGTCAGCGAAACTGTTTGACTGTCCAGCGAATCTGCTTCCAGGGAATTTGCCAGCGAATCTGCTGTGTTCTTCTAGCGAAACTAGCCAGCGAATCTGTCATTTTTCAGCGAATCTATTATCTGTTCAAAGTTATGACTTCATCAACATTGAATATGAATGATCTGGATAGCGTTCAACCTAATAGGCCTCCAAGGCTTGTTAGTGGTGAAAACTTTGAAGACTGGAAAAGATGTCTGAAAGCCTTTTTCTACTACACGGATTACAACCAATGGGAATCCATCGTAAATGGTCCGCACGTGCCAACAACTGTTGAAGGAACTGTTACTTCAACAAACACAAATCCAAGCACTTTCACCGAAGCAGACATCAGATTACTAGATCGAGACAAGAAGGCACTCGGGGCATTAATACTCTGCTTACATCAGGACATCTTTAACAGGTTTGCCGAACACACAACAGCAAAAAGTCTGTATGATGCCTTGTGTGAATTTTATGATGGCAATGAGGATCTGAAACTTGATAGAAAAGCTCAAGCCGAAAAGGAATTCAACTCTTTTGTGGGGTACTCACAAGAGAACTTGACTGACATTACAAACCGATTTCTATCTGTGTCAAGTAATTTGAAGAAATATGATGATAAGCTGGGCAATCATGAACAAGTTGCTAAATTGTTAGATTCTCTTCCTCCGCAATGGAGTCTTCAAATCAAGCTGCTGAAACAAGAGAGAAACTTTCCTGACTACAAACTGATGGACGTCATCAACAAGCTGAAGTCTTTCGACCTTGACGTGAAAAGAAGAGAATATAATCAGTCAATGATGGTTTCAAACATTCCCTCTCAAAATGCTGCACTTATCTCATCCGCTGCAAACTCATATATGTACAGTGCTGCATCTAGAGGACCATCAAGTCATGTATCTGCTAAATCTGCCGGTGTGCCTTCAAATGTTGGTTCAAGTTCGAATGCGTCTGTCACCACACAGATTCCGTCAGATACTATGGCTTTATTTGGAATGTTTGTTCACAGTTATGAAGCTCTTGTTGCAGGTGAGTTGAAAGGGAAGGGTATGACAGTAGAAGATAAGTATCAAGTGGACCCTGATGATCTGGAAGAAACAGATATCCAATGGCAGATGGCTATGCTCACTCTTCGTGCCAGACGATTCATGGAAAGAACTGGCAGAAGAAACTTTGGAAATCAAGGACAGAATGCTAAGCTGGGATATGACAAGGGAAAGTTACGATGCTATAACTGCAAACAACTGGGCCACTTCAAGAGAGAATGCCCATTACCAATCGTTACTGAGCCAGTCAACTCTGCAAATCCAAGATCTGCTCCAATTCAAGAAAAAGTTGAGGAAGCCAAGTCAAAGAATGAAACTGCACTACTCACCAACTTTGACTGGAGTGCAGAAATTGAAGAAACCAAGGAGGAGATTAACCATGCCCTTGTTGCCGAAATTGCTGAGTTTGATGACAACGATATAAATCTCTTTGATCCGTTCAAAGAATTTTATGGAAATGATGAGGAAGAGAAGATGGAGAATGTTGACAAAGTTCAATCAGATGTTATTGCTCAAGGGCATCTGAATCATTCTGGGTTGGTTTGTGAAGCAGCTGTTAATGAAGTTAAGCATGAGGAAGAGTCAAAGGTTAGCCTGGAAGAAGTGATTGAGAAGGCAGGGCTAGATGCAGTCGATGAATTCAAAAGAAGCACTCCCTACTGTCAATGTGATCGCGCACTGGCCGCCGAAAAATTGGTAATTGGTCTTCCTTACGATGTTATTGAAGATATGTGTTCGTCTGCTTGCAAAATTCGTTTAATTGGCATATACAAAGCTAACAAATTGTTAATGTCAAACGAAAATGAATTAAAAAGGACCAACAAAGAGCTTAAATTAAATGAATCAAAATATTTTGTCAAGTTAAGAGAGGCTTTAAAAGAAAATGAACACTTAAAAAGAACTCTTTTAGAAAAGAACTGTGAAATTAACTACTTGACTGAGCAAGTTACACTTGCTGAATTTGAAGCAAGAAAACTTAAAAACAAATTGCAGCAGTGGACTATATCTGGTATGAAAAGGGAGGAACTCTGCCAAAAACAAAGGGGGGCCAGAGTTAAGACAGGGTTGGGTTTAAGTAACAAAGAATCATATGCATATCCTCCACCCAGTACTTTCTGTTATTCTCCTACACCTATTCCTCATCCCTCAAATGAGTTAATTCAAGAGATTATGCAGAACGATACTGACAGTTCCATTGCAGGTTTAAGTGAAGTAAATCTTAAGGAAGTTAGAGAGGAGTACGCATATGGTGCGAGTGTTGGGCTCGGGTGTTCTGGCAGTAGTGATGGCAGTAGTTCTGATTCCAAGAAGTCTTTTGAAGACATTTGTTTAGATAATCCTGTTTGTAGTAATGTGACATATTCAGACAATTTCATGTTTAATAGTAATTTAGGGTGCTCCACTTCAAACCCTAATGTGTTGAATGATGATGATTTGATTAAAAATGTGTGTGTGAATGACAAAAACAAACTTTCAGGTCAAGTCTCTGAAAGTCAAACCAAAACAAACTGTTTTCAAAAGTTCTTCACCCACCAAATTCCATCTTTCACACCTGTGAGAATTTCAAAACCAAAAGAGAAGGAATCATCTTTTTCATACATTCTTAAACCAAAACCTGAATCTGATACAGTTAAAGTCACAACAAGTAAGTTAAAAGAACTCTATGACACTTACAGTGACTGTGACTCACAACTGTCTGAATGTGATGAGGAAATTGTAATGGATAAAATTCCTGTCAACAGAATTCCCAAAACCGGTTTGAAGTCTCACTGTTTTAAATGCGGAAATACTGGTCACACTGTCAAGCAATGCTCCAAATTAATCCAAAATAGTCCAAAGCAAAAATCTATCAGAAAAAGATTAAACACTTTTGTAAATAATTTCTTTTGTAATACTTCATCTGCTTCACCACCCAGGTACACAAAGACTTGGGTGCCTATTGCAAAGGTCTAACTTTTCTTTTCTTTTAATAAATGTCAGGAACATTCAAATGTCGTTGTAAATAGTCATTGGCATATTGACAGCGGATGTTCCAGACATATGACAGGATTGAAGGATCTTCTTACTAACTATAGGATCATAAATGGAGGTTATGTTGCTTTTGCGGGAGATAAGAAAGGTGGGAAGATGATTGGTCAAGGAGAAGTCTCCAATGGCTCACTTACTTTGGAAGACGTTAACTATGTTCCTGAACTAGCATTCAATCTTCTGAGTGTATCACAAATCTGTGATAAGAACATTCCTGTGATGTTTCTTCCAAATGAATGCCTGTTCTTGAAGCCAGAGTTTACCATTCCTGAAGATATGGTGATCATGCGAGCTCCGAGACGCAATGACACCTATATGTTGAATATGGGTTCACAGGAATCAAATTCCACTGTGACATGTCTCCTGTCTAAAGCATCATCCTTTGAATCATTTTTGTGGCATAAACGTTTAGGACACATCAATTTTAAAATTCTGAATAAATTGGTTAAGAACAATTTGGTCAGGGGTTTACCACAAAAGGATTTTTCTGTGGTCGAGAAATGCATGGCTTGTGCTAGAGGAAAACAGCACAAAAAGCCACATAAACTCAAAATTACAAATACTATCTCAGAACCCCTCGAATTGTTACATACTGATTTATTCGGTCCAATAAGTGTCAAATCAATTGCTAAAAAGTCTTATTGCTTGGTTGTCACAGATGATTACTCAAGGTACACCTGGGTGAGATTCATGGCAAATAAGAGTGAGACTGCCGAAGAGTTGATGAAGTTAATACCTCTAATAGAGGTTCTTGGAAAGAAGAAGGTTCAAGCCATCAGAAGCGATAACGGAACTGAATTCAGAAACCACATCTTCAACTCCTTCTGTGAACAACGGGGTATTCTCAGACAGTTTAGCGCTGCCCGAACACCACAACAAAATGGTGTTGCTGAAAGGAAAAACCGAACTCTTGTGGAGGCCGCTAGGACTATGCTGATCGAGTCAAAACTTCCAATTATTTTATGGGCTGAAGCAGTTAATTGTGCAGCTTATGTTCTTAACAGGGTACTGATTGTCAAAGAAAAGATGAAGACGTCATACCAACTGTTCCGAGGGATTAAGCCGCTGATTGATTTTTTACGCCCCTTTGGATGTTCTTGCACTCTTCTGAATACTCAAGATCAGAAGACGAAGTTTGGGGCTGTCTCTGATGAATGCTTCTTTGTGGGATACTCTAACACACAAAAGGCGTATCGCGTTTACAACAAGCGAACGCGGATTGTGCAAGAGTCCTACTATGTTGATTGGCAAGAATCAAACACTACAAGTATTGGTAGTGAACCGGCTTGGTTTTATGATGCCACCACCATTTTCAAATCATTTAATCTTCCTGACTCTGACGATGACGACATTCTTCCACACTCATCGGTTTCTATTTTCAATCATACACCTACACCATCACAATCACAACCTTCCACATCCGCTACACAACTACCTCCCACTTCATTTGACATCCCATCACCACCACCAGATATTCCACAACCTCAAACTGTTCAAACTTCTCCATCAGATATTCCATCCACATCCACTACCATCCCATCACCTACACCGTCACAACCATCAAATCAAACACCCTCAACCGATCAAAATCCTTTACTACTCAACACCGACTTCAAAACCCTGAAAAACCACCCTCACGATTATATCATTGGATCTATTACCGTTGGTGTGCGAACCCGGAGTCAGAGCGGTTTGATTAATGAATGTCTTTATGCTGCCTTTCTGTCTCAAGTCGTTCCAAAGAATTATAAACAGGCACTTGAAGATCCGAGTTGGGTGGATGCCATGCAAATGGAACTGCAGCAATTCAGGAAGCTCAAAGTTTGGGAACTGGTTGATCTTCCTCCTAACAAGTGTCCAATCGGCACTAAATGGGTTTTTCGGAACAAGCCAGATGATCGTGGTGTTGTAATCAGAAATAAAGCGAGACTGGTTGTTCAAGGTTTTGCCCAAGAGGAGGGAATTGACTATACCGAAGTTTTTGCTCCAGTCGCTCGCCTGGAAGCCATCAGAATCTTTCTTGCACATGCTGCGAACAAAAACTTTAAGGTTTATCAGATGGATGTGAAATGTGCATTTCTATACGGAGACATCGATGAGGAGATCTACGTATGTCAACCGCCAGGCTTCGAGGATCCTGATTTCCCGTCAAAGGTTTACAAGCTTGATAAATCCTTGTATGGGTTGCATCAAGCTCCTAGGATCTGGTATGAAACTCTGACACAGTATCTCCTCAGTAAAGGTTTCTCACGTGGGGCTATAGATATGACATTATTCAAGAAGGAGGTGGATGGCGAGCTGCTGATCGTTCAAGTGTATGTTGATGATATCATTTTTGGTTCGACTAATGAAGGGTTGTGTAGAGATTTTGAGAAGGTGATGATGGATCGTTTTGAGATGACAATAATGGGGGAGATGTGTTTCTTCTTGGGGCTGCAAGTTGAGCAAAAGCCCGATGGAATTCTAATCCACCAAGAGAAATATATCAAAGAAATCCTCACGAAGTTCGGCATGGATGATTCTTCTCCTGAATTGATTCCTTTTACTGCTCAAACATGCCTTACTTCCGATGATAATGGGAATCCTGTGGATGCTCATCGGTATCGCTCGATGATCGGATCTCTCATGTATCTGACTGCAAGTCGTCCAGATATTACATTTGCCGTGTGTTACTGTGCTCGCTTCCAAGCCAATCCAAAAGAATCACATGAAAAAGCTGTTAAACGAATTTTTCGTTACCTTAAGGGTTCCTCTCGTTTGGGACTTTGGTACCCAAAAGGTGGGAACTTTGATTTACATGCTTTTTCTGATAGTGATCATGCTGGTTGCAGGATCAACAGGAAATCTGTCACGGGCGGATGTCAATACCTTGGAGAATGTCTTGTTTCGTGGCAAAGCAAGAAGCAAACAACTGTCTCTCTGTCCACAGGAGAAGCAGAATACATTGCTGCTTCAAGTTGCTGTTGCCAAGTGCTGTGGATTCAACATCAGATGATGGATTATGGCATCAACTTTCTTCACACGCCACTCTTTTGTGACAATGAAGCTGCTGTTGGAATCGCCAAGAATCCTATTCATCACACTCGAACCAAGCACATTGAAACGAGAATTCATGCAATCAGGGATGCTCAGGAAAAGGGGTTTATTGATATTATTCCTATCGAAACTAGAAAGCAAAAAGCAGATCTTTTCACAAAAACTTTTGACAAACCACGTTTTTATGAATTGATCTCCATGCTTGGACTTATATCTTTTTGAAAACCTTTTTCTGTGAGAATCCTTTTGTAAATATGTAAATAATCTGGTCTTTGTAAATAATCTGGTCTTTATCTTCTTTGAAAAATCCGTGGGTCACTCGATTCATTGCTCCGTTACTTTATTTTATTCTATCTTCTTTTAATTTTCTTTTACTTTTGTATATATATATATATATATATATTAAGAAAATCTGAAAAACAAAAATTTCTTATTAGACGGCTATTATATAGAAATTTTGGGGGAGATATAAAAGATTAACTATTTATAGTTTTTCAAATTTTGCTATTTCAGGATCTCCGTTTTGATTGATGTTGAAGAGTCGTTGAAGGAGGTCAGAAGCATTGCGTTTGGGATATGTCAGATAGGCTCAGCCCGAAAACGAAGTAAACAGTGATTGTGCAGCCAAACATAACGCTCAAGATCTCGACAACAAGGATTATCTCCTTGACGTGATTGGATTGCACAAAGATAATGTTTCTGTCAAAAATGGGTTGAGAGTGTCAAATCTTTGTCTTGACTTCCCTAAAAAATCCCAAATCACCCTCGCCCTATCCCCGAATCGAGTTTCTAGTATGCAAAACAAATAAAATAAAAAAGCTGCTAGTGATGCTCTTCGGAAAAGCCTCTGAGTGAGTTACTCGTTAACTCCTCAGAACGTTTTGAGTCAAGTGCTTAACTCCTCTGCTATACGGAAGTATTGACCTGGAGTTGGTGAATCTTCTCTGCTATACGGAAGTATTGACCTGAAGATTCACCGAGCATGCTCAAATGTTTATCTCCTCTGTTATACGTGAGTATAGACCTGGAGCTCTAGACTATTTGAGTTTCCCAAATAATAAGTCGCATTGTATTCAAAATGAATCAATCGCTGACAAGCTCCACTCACAAAGAAAAGATGCAAAAATTGCACAAGTGTCAAAAATGCTAATGCATCGGTCAACATTCAAAAGTTGATCATTGAAATTCAAGCAAAGTCAATAGTATTGCTCAGATATACCCTGATGACAGAACCTGTTCTTTTTACCTAAATGTCTGTGGGGACCGAGTTGTCTGAGCTTCTTCAATCAAACCATAAACATGATAAAAGAAGCTGCTAATCTCTTGTTGAAAGGACTAAGGCATGGGTTTAAATGGACAAACATATCTGCAATCCCGCCAATCGATGATTCTCCGGATTCTACTCAAAACATCATGAAGAATATATATCCTTTCTAGCGTTTAAAACCGTCTCCTGTTATTCTAATTTTATTTTATTTTATTTCATTTTACTTCATTTCATTTTTTTAATTTTAGGATTATATGCGTTTATGTTTATTTTTTTTTTTGGAGCGTTGAATTCGTGGGACATTTTCACGGATTTACAAAGTCTTTAAAAATTTTTAAGAAAATCCAAAAATATTTTTTGTTGTTTGTCTAGCGAACCTAAGGCGAACCTACAGGTTCGCTCGGCGCCCAAGGTTCGCCCGGAACCTTTTTGTTTCGCTGACATGAAACATCGTTGTTTATGTGTCAGCGAACCTACTAGCGAACCTGTCGGCTGCCTTTGTCTTTTGGTCTTCCGGCGAACCTAAGGTTCGCTGGACTGACTGCCAGCGAACCTATGTCTGTATTTATACACAGTGACAGCGAAATTTTATCACTTTTTCGCTGACCACTGTACTGTAGCTCGACTTTTTCAATTTCAAACAACCTACGTTCGATTCTCGCTATTTCCGGTCTTTTTCACACATAAAACATCACGTTATAGTCTGGTATGTGATCGATTTCAACTTAATCTCTGTTTAAACCCCTAATCGCACTCTTCACCTGCTTAAATCTGTTGTCGTGTGATTGTGTGTAAAAGAAATGACTGTTTTGGTGTTAAATGTTAGGGACTTTCTTCATAATAGCCTCGTTTATTGTTTAATTTGACCTGTTGTTGCTTTACTTGCTTGATAATAGTTGTTTAACTGAGATTCTGGCCGTTTTTGAAAAACTAGGGTTTCCAGCGAACCTAAGTGTTCGTCTGGCGAATCTGAACGAAAGTTCAAGACTTCGAGCGAACCTATGTCGTTATGCTGCCCGCGCAACAACATAGATTCGCCCGACTGTTGCTAGCGAACCTATACATTCGCTCGACAACAATGACTGATTTTTTTATGTCAGCGAACCTATAGGTTCTCGTGCCAAAATCTCAGGTTCGCTATACCAGCGAACCTATTATCCAGCGAATCTATTCTCTGTTCTTCAAATCTTCATTTCTGATCAATCTCCGTTTATCTTTCAGGCACTATGTCGACATTATTCTTCGAGAAGAAGCACAACATGTGTGCTTTACTCGACGAAAACCACGAAAAGGCCGGGAGCTATAGAGATGCAATCAAATGGCTGAAATCGTCTCATATACATTATGCCATTTCTCACTCTCCTACTATATATGAGACGTATGTTCGGGATTTTTGGGGAACTGCTGTTATGAACGTGTCGGTACAGCCGTCACGCATTTGTGCCAAAGTCGGTGGGTATGACCTGGAGTTCACAGAGGGTGATCTAGCCAGGATACTTAGATTAGAAGAGGATGTTGGTGAGGAAGTGAGTATGACAGCAGAGGAAGTGTACGGAGCACTCCGGACTGCCGGGTATGAGGGTCCGATGCCCGGCGAAAAGAAGATGGAGTTTGTCAAGTCCTACCTGATCCAGGAGTGGAGGTACATCGCTCATGTGTTTATCATGTGCCTGGATCATAGGAAAGGAGGAACGGACGGACTGAACCTTGACTGGGCAAGGGCTATGGTGCTATTTTGCCGGGGGCAAAAGGCCAATCTCGCGAAGTTAATATTCAATTATCTTCTCGAGAATATTCACGCTACCAAAGGCACCAAGTGGTTAATGTATCCAAGATTCATTCAAATGGTACTGAATGACAAATTGCCGGGTCTGCCGGTTGTTGGTGCTGAGCTGAAGGTATGGGATATGCATTCCAGGATCTTCAAAGACTGTAAATCGGTGAGGTCAGACTGTGTGGGAAGGACTGTTTATTTGTGGGAGAACATGTACAGTGCTGAAAGGTGGGTTTATATACAGAGGCTGATGGAAACGGAGAGGAAAAGAGGCGGAGAGAATATAGAGGTAATTGAGAAAAAGATAAAGAAGAGGAAAGCCTATGCCAAAGAGAAAGACTATTCGTTTGAAAGGGAAGTAGATGAGATCCAAGCCGAGATAGATGCTGGCAGGGAACTGAGGACGAAGAGAAAGTCTGATACTCAACCTGAAACATCAAAGAAAGCCAGGCATGACACCGGGGGTACATCTGCTGGGTCTGGAAATGAGTTAAAGGATGAGGTTGAGAAATTGAAGGCTGATCTGGCTGAGCTGAAAGGTAAACATGAAGAGTTGGAAAAGCAGGATGCAGAGAAATCAACAGTGATATATGAGATGGGTCGGATGATGAAGGACCAACAATGTCTGTTAGTTAGAATCTTCAAAGAGTTGAATAGTTTGAAGGAAAATGCTGGAGCTGAACCGGCTATGACTGAAGCGGAACTGAACTCCTTAACGGATATTACAAAATATCCGTTAATGGATGTTGACTTTGGTGACAAAAGTAAGGGAGAAGCTGAGGAGGTATTTGATGAAGAAATGGGGATTAACCTGGACGTATTTGAAGGGGATGAAGTTGTAGGAGGATCTAGTGTAGATTATACTTTGGTAGATGAACCTGATACTGATATTGATGCTGAAAGTGAGGAGGATATTGAGGATGAGCCGGAGATATACAAAGTGGAAGAAAAGGGAATGAGTTACCAATTTGAACACGCCGAGCTAGACAAATCCGAATGGTTTAAAAGGGAAGAAGCTGTGGTACCTGAGGTGCCGATATTCCAACACTTAGATGAACCCAACACCAAACAGCAAGATAGACAGATCATTGCATGGAAGTACAACTGTTTGGTGGAGGCTTACATGATCAAAAGGAGGGGTGGTGACATCACATACGTCAAGAACCGAAAGCACTTTGCCACCTTTCCTAGATGGGATTTGCGTAGACTGGCAGAGCTGCCACTACTTGGGAAGGAAGAAAGCGGCAGGGCTTGTGCGTTTGAAGCTGCGATCCAGGAGGCTGCAAAGACTGATTTCATTGAATTTGGTTACCAAAAGCCTAGGAGGATGAGGCAGAAGGTGGATAAACATTGGGTGTCATGGAAGGGCAAGATCGTGCTGAAAATAGATGCTCCGAAAGTGATGACAAGGGTCAGGGTCCCAGACACACAGCCACCCCGACTGCAGGAGTTTCTTAAATGGTTTTATGATAACAGTACGGGTGAAGCTGTTATCCGACTACAAGGAAAAGATCGTCCCGAAATCCGACTATTTGACCCAATAGAGATCTTTTCCTTTAGTGATGAGGATCTGAAGGTGCTGTGTGAGAACAGAATAAAGCACGGGGCTGGAGATGACACTGTTGCTGAAGCGAACCTGTTTGTAAAGGTCGCAAATAAAGCCCGGGGGATTCGTGCCGAACTTAAAGCTGTAAATGAAAGGTTGAGGAGGACGGATGAGCTGAAAATGGACATGGATGATCTGACAAGACAGCTTGATCGATCTATTGAACAGAGGTTTGAGAAACCTGTAGAAGTGATTGATTTGGAGGTTGCAAGCGAGGAGCCAACTGCAGAGATACAGGCGGAAACGACATTTCAACTTGAGCCTGACACAGAGGTCGCTGATACAGAGTTTGTGGACTCAATGCTGAACCTGAGTGAAGATGAGGCCGGAACTGAAGACTATACAAACCCAATGGCCGGGATCAAAGAAAGGGCAGGAGCTTTTATTGAACATCTTTGAAGCCATAAAGACGGAGCTAATCAGAAGACTTCCCCAGGTGAGGTCCAACCTAGGGGGAGTATTGATAGTCACTATGTATAGGTTGGACCCACCGGCTTGTCGGTGTTACTTTTGTTTGTAATTGTTTGACTTGTAATGTTATTAGTGCTAGCGAACCTACGGGCGAATCTATAGATTCGCCCGCAGGTCAACATGTCTTTTGTATCTAGGTGTCGACTGGGCGAACCTATGTGCCCAGCGAACCTGTGTTGGTTCGCTAGATAGATTCGCTAGAGCGAATCTATCAGCGAACCTAACACCTATATATTGTAACCTTATCTTCACATTTATACAACTTTTGCACATCTTTTACTCAAGCTATTCTTCACTGATTTGTGTTGTGTAATCGTTCTATTGAGGTGCTAGGAGCTTATTCTACTTATCATTGTAGCTTATTAACCTCGATTGTGTGTTGGATCTTGTTATTGGGTTATTTGGACTTTATATACTTTGTTCTTCAAGTATTTGACATATTTGTGTTAAACAAGTCAACAAAGCACTGAAATCACGATCATTATGGACCAACAATTAGTCTTTGCGGCCTCCTGAATTGTAGCTTCGAACGCACAAGCCCTCCCACTTTCTTCCTTTCCCAACAGTGGTAGCTCAGCCAACCTCCTCAAATCCCATCGAGGCAAGGTTGCGAAGTGCTTCCGGTTCTTGATGTACGTGATGTCCCCACCCCTTCGTTTAATCATGTAAGCATCCACCAAACAGTTATATTTCCATGCTATGATTTACCTATCAAGCTGTTTGGTGTTGGGTTCATCCAAGTGTTGGAATATTGGTACATCAGGGACCACTTCTTCTTCCTTTCTAAACCACTCAGACTTGTCTAAATCAGCATGCTCGAACTGATAGCTCATCCCCTTTTCCTCAACTTTATACATTTCAGGCTCGTCATCTAAATCTTCTTCACTGTCAGCATCGACATCAGTCTCAGGTTCATCAATCAAAGTAAAATCCTTACTCGATCCTCCGACCACTTCTTCTTCTTCAAATATGTCCATATCAATCCCCATCTCTTCATCAAACTCTTCCTCAACGGCCTTTCCCTTTCCTTTATCACCAAAATCAACATCCATTAACGGATACTTTGCAATATCCGTTAAGGAGTTCAGTTCTGCTTCAGTCATTGCCGGTTCAGTTCCAGCATTTTCTTTCAAACTATTCAATTCTTTGAAGATCCTTACCAACAGACACTGCTGGTCCTTCATCATCCGTCCCATCTCATATATCACAGTCGATTTCTCTGCATCCTGCTTTTCAAGTTCTTCATGTTTACTTTTCAGTTCAACCAATTCTGCTTCCAGTCTCTCAACAACACCCTTTAATTCATCAGCTGATCCGCCCGATGTACCCCCGATGTCATGCTTTGCTTTCTTTGATCCTTCAGCATGTGTATCAGACCTCTTCTTTGTTCTCTGTTCTCTGCCCGCATCAATCTCGGCTTGGATCTCATCCACTTCTCGGTCAAACGAATAATCTTTCTCTTTGGCATATGCTTTCCTTTTTCTGATCTTCTTCTCAACCACCTCTATATTTTCTCCGCCCCGTTTCCTCTCCGACTCAATCAACCTCTGAATTTGTACCCATCTTTCAGCCGGGTACATGTTCTCCCATAAAAACGACATTCTACCAACACAGTCCGATCTCACAGATTTGCAGTCTTTGAAAATTCTTGAATGCATGTCCCAAACCTTCAGCTCAGCGCCAACAACCGGCAAATTTGGCAATTTGTCATTCAGTACCATCTGAATGAACCTGGGATACATTAACCACTTGATGCCTTTTGTAGCGTGAATGTTCTCAAGAATGTAGTTGAAGATCAGCTTCGCAAGATTTGCTTTCTGCCCTCGGCAGAACAGCACCATGGCACGAGCCCAGTCCAAGTTTAACCCGTCCGTGCCCCCTTTCCTATGATCCAGGCACATGATAAACACGTGAGCGATGTACCTCCACTCCTGGATCAAGTAGGATTTAACAAACTCCATTTTCTTTTCGCCGGGCATCGGACCCTCATACCCAGCAGTCCGGAGTGCCCCATACACATCCTCAGCAGACATATTTACCTCCTCACCAACATCTTCTTCTAATCTTAGAATCCTAGCCAAATCGGCTTCCGTAAACTCCAAGTCGTAACCACAGACTTTGGCACAGATTCGTGACGGCTGCACCGACACATTCATGACCGCGGTTCGCCAAAAATCCCGGACATGCGTCTCATATATAGTAGGAGAGTGAGAAATGGCATAATGTATATGAGACGATTTCAGCCATTTGATTGCATCTCTATAGCTTCCCGCCTTTTCATGGTTTTCGTCAAGTAAAGCACACATGTTGTGCTTTTTCTCGAAGAATAATGTCGACATTGTGCCTGAAAAATAAACGGAGATTGATCAGAAACGAAGATTTGAAAATCAGTTAATAGATTCGCTGGAAATTAGGTTCGCTGGTATAGCGAACCTGAGATTTTGACACAAGAACCTATAGATTCGCTGACATGAAAAATCAGTCATTGTTGTCGAGCGAATGTATAGGTTCGCTAGAAACAGTCGGGCGAATCTATGTTGTTGCGCGGGCAGCATAACGACATAGGTTCGCTCGAAGTTTTGAACTTTCGTTCAGATTCGCCAGACGAACACATAGGTTCGCTGGAAACCCTAGTTTTTGAAAAACGGCCAAAATCACATACAGTTCATCATTAACAGGCATTCAAAGCAACAAATAGGTAGTATAATCACTAATCGAGGCTATTATGAAGTAAAACCCTAACATCTAACACACAATCAGTCATTTAAACACCATATAATCAAAGATCGATAGATTTAACAAACTTAAGATGCGATTAAGGGTTCAAAACACTGATTAAGATGAGAACGATTACATACCGGACAATGTTTGTGAAGTTTAAGTGTGAAAAATCCGTGAAAAGGTGAGAATCGAACGTTGGTAGTTTGAAATTGAAAAAGTCTGCTACAGTAGATGACAGCGAATGTTTGAAAAAAAACTTCGCTGTCACAGCCTATATATACACACATAGGTTCGCTGGCAGACAGTCTAGCGAACTTAATACAGGCCAGCGAACTTATGTACAGCGAACTTTTTGGTTCGCCAGAAGACCAAGAGTCAAAAATCAACATACGGCGGCGATGCAAAAGAGGTTGCGGGCGAACCTGAGATTTGGGCGAACCTGTAGGTTCGCTCGCAGGTTCGCTCGCACACAAAATACAATATTTTTGGTTTTTCTAAAATTTTAAAATCTTTGTAAAACCGTGAAAACGTCCCTCGATATCAACGCCCCAAAAAAAATAAACATATACACATATAATCCTAAAATTTAAAAATAAAATAAAGTAAAATGAAATAAGATAAAATAAAAATAGAATAACAAGAGACGGTTTTAAGCGCTAGAAAGGATATATATTCTTCATGATGTTTTTGAGTAGAATCCGGAGAATCATCGATTGGCGGGATTGCAGATATGTTTGTCCATTTAAACCCATGCCTTAGTCCTTTCAACAAGAGATCAGCAGCTTCTTTTATCATGTTTTCGGTTTGATTGAAGAAACTCAGACAACTCGGTCCCCACAGACATCTAGGTAAAAAGAACAAATTCTGTCATCAGGGTATATCTGAGCAATACGATTGACTTTGCTTGAATTTCAATGATCAACTTTTGAATGTTGACCGATGCGTTTGTTTCTTTTGACACTTGTGCAATATGCATCTTTTCTTTGTGAGTGGAGCTTGTCAGCAATTGATTCTTTTGAATACAATGCGACTTATTATTTGGGTAACTCAAATAGTCTAGAGCTCCAGGTCTATACCGACGTATAACAGAGGAGATAAACATTTGAGCATGCTCGGTGAATCTTCAGGTCAATACTTTCGTATAGCAGAGAAGATCCACCAACTCCAGGTCAATACTTCCGTATAGCAGAGGAGTTAAGCACTTGACTCAATACGTTCTGAGGAGTTAACAAGTAACTCACTCAGAGGCATTTCCGAAGAGCATCAGTAGCAGCTTTTTATTTTATTTGTTTTGCATACTAGAAACTCGATTCGGGGATAGGGCGAGGGTGATTTGGGATTTTTTAGGGAAATCAAGACAAATATTTGACGCTCTCAACCCATTTTTGACAGAACCATTATCTTTGTGCAATCCAATCATGTCAAGGAGATAATCCTTGTTGTCGAGATCTTGAGCATTATGTTTGGCTGCACAATCACTGTTTACTTCGTTTTCGGGCTGAGCCTATCTGACATATCCCAAACGCAATGCTTCTGACCTCCTTCAACAACTTTTCAACATCAATCAAAACGGAGATCCTGAAATAGCAAAATTTGAAAAACTATAAATAGTTAATCTTTTTATATCTCCCCCAAAATTTCTATATAATAGCCGTCTAATAAGAAATTTTTGTTTTTCAGATTTTCTTAATATATATATATAGAATTAAAAGAAGAAAAAGAAGATAAAATAAAATAAAGTAACGGAGCATTGAATCGAGTGACCCACGGAGTTTTCAAAGAAGAAAAAGAAAAGATTATTTACATATTTACGAAGTGGATTCTCACAGAAAAAGGTTTTTCAAAAAGATATAAGTCCAAGCATGGAGATCAATTCATAAAAACGTGGTTTGTCAAAAGTTTTTGTGAAAAGATCAGCTTTTTGCTTTCTAGTTTCGATAGGAATAATATCAATAAACCCTTTTTCCTGTGCATCCCTGATTGCATGAATTCTCGTTTCAATGTGCTTGGTTCGAGTGTGATGAATAGGATTCTTGGCAATTCCAACAGCAGCTTCATTATCACAAAAGAGTGGCGTATGAAGAAAGTTGATGCCATAATCCATCATCTGATGTTGAATCCACAGCACTTGGCAACAGCAACTTGAAGCAGCAATATATTCTGCTTCTCCTGTGGACAGAGAGACAGTTGTTTGTTTCTTGCTTTGCCATGAAACAAGACATTCTCCAAGGTATTGACATCCACCAGTGACTGATTTCCTGTTAATCCTGCAACCAGCATGATCACTATCAGAAAAAGCATGTAAATCAAAGTTCCCACCTTTTGGGTACCAAAGTCCCAAACGAGAGGAACCCTTAAGGTAACGAAAAATTCGTTTAACAGCTTTCTCATGTGATTCTTTTGGATTGGCTTGGAAGCGAGCACAGTAACACACGGCAAATGTAATATCTGGACGACTTGCAGTCAGATACATGAGAGATCCGATCATCGAGCGATACCGATGAGCATCCACAGGATTCCCATTATCATCGGAAGTAAGGCATGTTTGAGCTGTAAAAGGAGTCAATTCAGGAGAAGAGTCATCCATGCCAAACTTCGTGAGGATTTCTTTGATATATTTCTCTTGGTGGATTAGAATTCCATCAGGCTTTTGCTCCACTTGCAGCCCCAAGAAGAAACACATCTCCCCTATTATTGTCATCTCAAAACGATCCATCATCACCTTCTCAAATTCTCTACACAACCCTTCATTTGTCGAACCAAAAATGATATCATCAACATACACTTGAACGATCAGCAGCTCGCCATCCACCTCTTTCTTGAATAATGTCATATCTATAGCCCCACGCGAGAAACCTTTGCTGAGAAGATACTTTGTCAGAGTTTCATACCAGATCCGTGGAGCTTGATGCAACCCATACAAGGATTTATCAAGCTTGTAAACCTTTGACGGGAAATCTGGATCCTCGAAACCAGGTGGCTGACATACGTAGATCTCCTCATCGATGTCTCCATATAGAAATGCACATTTCACATCCATCTGATAAACTTTAAAGTTTTTGTTTGCAGATGATCGTGATTTCAGTGCTATGTTGACTTGTTTAACACAAAAATAAGCAAGACTTGAAGAATAAAGTGTATATTCTCCAAACAACCCAATAACAAGATCTAACACACAAATGAGGTAAATAAGCTACAATGATAAGTAGAATAAGCTCCTAGCACCTCAAATAGAACGATTACACAACACAATCAGTGAGAAATGGCTTGGATAAAAGATGTGCAAAAGTTGTATAAAGTGAAGATAAGGTTACAATATATAGAAGTGTTAGGTTCGCTGATAGATTCGCTCTAGCGAATCTATCTAGCGAACCAACACAGGTTCGCTGGGCACATAGGTTCGCCCAGTCGATACCTTAACACAAAAGACATGATGACCTGCGGGCGAATCTATAGATTCGCCCGTAGGTTCGCTAGAACTAATACAAATACAAGTTAAACAATTACAAACAAAAGTAACACCGACAAGCCGGTGAGTCCAACCTATACATAGTGACTATCAAGGTCCAATAAGCATCCTAAATGTCTCGAAAGCATAAACGCTTAACATCACCTGAAATATGTAAAAATAAAGTTAGGTATTTAAAGCTAGTGAGTAAACCACAGTTGATAAATAATAGTATAGAAAATCCGAGATCATCATAATATGCCGCACAATCTTACATGCATAGCTATTTCATCATATTACTCAACCTTTGACCATAGAACACATGAACACATTGAACACACATTGAACACCATCATTGTATAGCAACTTGTAATCATTTGTCATGAGGAACCAACTCATGTTGCAATTTGTGATAACTGTCATTTAACCGTCATTTAACCGTCTCGAATGTAAGTTATCAAAAATTGATTTAGCATCGAAGGGACATAGTAACATAGCAACAAGTATCACAGTATAGTAACTAGTAACCATTGAATAGAATCGCCGGGTTTAAATCACCTATCAGGCCATTAGTGTAGGTGGGTTTGTCAGACCATTAGCGCTAACATTGTACCGGTGGAAATTACAAGTAATATACTACTTTACACTACCACATAAGATTGCATCAAGCCGCGAACTAGATTAACATATTTAATGATCTCATTTGAAAATAGAAACAAAGAAACGAAAACCGAAAGCATTGTATAGTAATTGAACATATTTCAGCCCCAAATTATAAAAGTAAAAAGGGGAGTGATTTTACTCACCTTGAAATGCAAATATTATCGAATCACTAGAAACACAGCTAAAGAGAACCGAGGGTTGCCCAAATATTAGTACCACCTAATTAGTTGGGAAAAACCCTAACTTAGAAACGAAACAATAGTAACAAGAATCAAAATCCGAGATTTAGAGTTTTAAAATACGAAGTTGGGAATTTATACGAAGCGTCATTATATTGTATTAAAAATAATTTACAAGAATCCATTTTAGTATTTTTCTTTAAAATAATATTTATAATCTTGAAATAATACTATTTGTATATATGTATTTGAAACTATAAGTTTTTATGTTTTTTAAAATATATTTAATTTAAAATGTATTATTTAGGTTTTAGGAAATTAAAGTTTAATGTTAAAAATGTGTAAAATATGAAAATTAGAGAAAACAAGAGCAGAGGACTCGAACTCGTGACCAAACCCACAAATAGACCACGTACTAACCACTGCACCAGACTTGATTTTTTGTAAACAAACCCGTTTTAAATTGTTTTAACACTTATGACTCAACAAAACCCATTTCATATTGATGCCCTAGATTCAAAAACAATCCAATTCGTTTTAATCTGATAATGTAATCCCAAACGAACATAGGGCTTTTAATCTACATGTAATCACGGTAATTTTGATATATTATACGTACTTGATTGTAGTCGATTGATACAGATTCGAAGAGGAAGGAGAACCCGACTGTTCTTGATCGATTATTATGAATCTGGAATGAAATAGGAAGAGATTGATGAGTTTTAAAGATGTAGATGATTAAGAGGTTTAAAACGAACCCAAAAAGTACCTGTAATAATGCTCCGAAGGTGGAAAACGACTAAGTCGCCGGAATTACGGTTTTTGATCGACTGATTTGTGAATTGCAGAGAAAGAATAAGTGTTATTTTGATTGTAATGAGTTAGTCGAGTAATAGGGAACGATTTGGAAGGTTTAGTTACTGATTTGGTGTCTAATTACAGAATTGTGAATTTTTGGTTTGATCTTGAAATCAATCAGCGCGTTTAAACTGCTGTCAACGCGTTTTGGGGTGTTAAATGGTTCGAAACAGGTCAAGGAGATGATTTAGGAAAGTTTCGGCTGATTGAAATGGTTTAATTCGCGTGTTTTTGGCTTGCCGGAGTCGTTAATTTCCGGCCAAAGTGGCCGGATATAAGCTGGTCGGAAACGGGTCTGCGATGGGGGGTTTTGGGTTGGGTTTTGACAGTTACACAAGCAGCCCCTGCAGTTTGAAGTTGTTTAATTTAAGTTTTAAGCTTTTAATTCAAGTTTCGATATTTACACTTTTGGCCCAAAGTTAGTTTTATACATTATATTAACTAATTAACTCAACTACGTTAACTTGTAACGTTTATATAAGTGACGTTTATATATATTTAGTTCGTATTTGACGTTAAGAGACTATTGCTAGACTTGGAAGCGTTTTTCTTTAATAGTTTCTATAAAATCTCATTTATAGTACATTTTTGGGATTTATTATTGGGAATAGTATTTATTTGGTAAACATAGATAATTCGCGACATAAATATGGACGATTAATTAAGATAGGAATAACGTACAAATCCGTTACACTTATTCATAATAATAATGATGAGCGTTTCATTTTTTTTTGAAATAAATACGAATACAATTAAAATAGAAAATCTCGGGTTCGAGTCGGGTATTCGGATTCGGGTTCGGGGCAGATGTCACAACAAGTCCTGATACTTGCTTCTGTAATGATAAGTTCCCTGTTTTGAGCAAATTCTCCTCTGATTCTAGTTACACCATCAACTCCTTCAACCTGAGCTGTTCTCCAGAATCTTTTAATAAATCTTGAAGATATCACTGGATCAACACATAGAGCATATGCCAATCTAGTCCTTGATAAAAATTGAATAACTTCAAGAAATTGTTCTTTGCCTTCAGGAACTTCTAGACGTAGATAAGATACAGCATTATGTTCCTTAACAAACTTTAAATCTTCCATTTAACCTGCAATAAGAAGTCAAAATTATCAGAATCAATGTTCAGTTCAAATTTTTATCATGTTTTGACTATTATGTCAAACTTGATCAAGTTTTAGACTTAAATTTTTAAGATGTTAGTGATGATAAACAGATAATAATCACATTTAAGCACTTATTGATTAATAACATTCATGTTTAACTCAAACTACGATCTCAATTTTATCCGTCGATTAGAATGTTTTTACGGTGAACAGTGAATTTCTCAAACGCATTGATTGATTCTTACCCAAAAAGATACACTTATTGTTTTGATATCGATTTGGTATGATTATGATGTTTTTGATGTTTGATTAAACTATTGGTTATGCACTGTGTGAAAATTTCCTTGCAACTATACTGAGTGTTTGAAATGAACCGTTTGAATATTTTGAAGGGTTTATATACTATTCCCACACTTTAAAATTTTGAACAATTTTAAAGATATGGGGACAACAGTTTGTTCGCACATCAGTCAAATTTTCACTAGTTTGATAAGTAAATGTGAGTTTTCTATGATTGTTCTTTTAATAAACACACGTTCACTTGAAATTCTTATTACTTTGACTTCAAAAGTTCAAAAATTATAGAAACAATTTTGTGATCTGCGGATAACAGCATTTGATATACGGATAACAGTATCTAAAAATTTTGTACTGTTGTTCGCACTTCCTTCAAAATTCATTATTTTCTTTTAGGATTCTCATATTAAGATATAAACCCAAGCATTTATGATTTATGATCTAATACTGAAATCTTCATTTCGTTCGATATGGGGACAATAGTTTCATTCGCACATCACAAAGATATGCTTGCTACAGTACCATCCGCACATCTTTCAAACACTTAGACGGTTTTAAGGTTATTTTCATCTTTGATGTTGTATGATGAACAGTACTCAGAAATCATCAATTGATCTATGGGTAATAGTTCTTTGTACTTGTTGCAATTTTCCTCAAATCTCATTTGATTTTTCCTTGCACATCTGCACATAAACAATTCACAACATTAGTTCATATGATCAGTAATAGTAATAATATGAAAAAATGTATGAACATTAATGACAAATATTTTAGCTGATCTGCTTATGACAGTTTCAGCTGATATGCGGATAACAGTGTCCGCATATCTTGATCTGCGAATAACAGTGTTCGCAAATCTTGACATGTGATCAAAACACTTGATTGTTTATACTAAAAACATCTTTGACACACATAATTTGGTCTTTTGGTAATTTCATGGCATGTGTAATTGTACACTGCAAGAGATCAAATTTTCAAATATTAAATGAATTGACCACATTCAATCTATATTCATAATACCACATTTTGCCTATCCAGTTTTTCTTGATAGTATCATTTGATTTTGACAATACTCCCCCTAGAGTTATAATTTTCTTAGAAAAGTGTTGGGTCTATTTGAAGATGTCACTTTACAAATATAAGCCTGTGAAGATATCGAGGATCATCACGAGCAAGCACGGGTGAAGACGTTCATTATTTGTATTTGACGTTAGAATATTTGTGTAATCTTCTCATGCTTAAATGCGCGTTTGTGCTTAAATGCTCGTGTTTAGGTTAAATGTAAGGTGAATGGTATGGACTATAAATATTATCACCTAGGTCATTTGTGAAAAAGAGTTGCCTGCATTTCATTCCATATCCTTTGTAACCTTCATTGATCAATACAATTCACCTATTCATATTATCATCAATCTTCATCATACCTTGCAGTGATCTTCATGAACATTCAAGAATCAATACGTGATTAGTGAGTTTCCGCATCACTGATCGCAAACAACATCCCCAAACAATCTCATATCTAGATCTAAGCTAGGTTCAACTCGAACCAACAAATGGTATCATAGTTGTTGGGTGATCTTTGATTGTTGTTGTTATTGATGGAATATTTGCTACCATTAGCTTTGATTCATGTTCGTGTAAAGAACTGCAATGTTTGAGATCAATTAGTGAAGCTTTACTGAGTTTTTACTAAGTTTTTCTAAACATATGCTTTAAACAGCATAAAATTTTGGATCTTAATATCATCAAGTTGTGGTTTATACGGATATATGTTATCATGTAAACATCATCATCAATCAAGTTGTGGTTTATACGGATATATGTTATCATATGTATACATGTAAACAACATCATCGTATTAGACATCATCGTATAATACGTAACATAATATCTTTGTCTTTGAATTAAGTCATCATCGTGTCCTCTTTGGTCATAAGAGACCCATTCTGCGGTTCTTAACTGGTTTTATGTGATCCCCAGTAGGATTCTTAGCTGGTTTTATATGATCCCCAGTAGGATTCTTGGCTGGTTTTATATGATCCCCAGTAGGATGCATGCTTGACTGGTTTTATATGATCCCCAGTAGGATTCTTGACTTCCGTTAGGGCATACGTTCGTTTATGTATTTATATATATATACAATTATTCAATCACTCGTTCATACATCATCATCATACATCACATAATAAAGTCCAATAGTCCAGGAAACACCTCGGTACGCATGCTAGCCTCAAAATTTTATTTGAAACGAATTGGAAGTGAGGTCTAGAACTCACCTGATTCCTAAGTGATCTTTGCTTGTTTGGACAAGGTTAAGGTAGTGGTTTTAGTGCACGATCTGCATTTAAGTTATTATGGAAAATCGTCATTTTTACCTTAGTATCACAGGCAATGTCGCACGCAGTGTCGCAGGTAGTGTCGCAAGTAGTCTCGCATAGGCGAACCACAGTGTCGCATGCTGCTTCCGCAGCACCTCCACTTGCAGTGTCGCAAGGCTCTTGCCCAACTTTCGTTGGGACTTAAACTACTGTCGCAAACACACCCAACATATGCCAAAATTCAAGTCACCATAGTGTCGCAAGATGAACACTAGTGTCCCATCAAGAACACTAGTGTCGCAGAACGCTGATACAGCTAGTTTTTCAACCCAAAATCCTTGTTTTTCAACCAAATCTCTAACTTTTTACGTTCAAAACCTTGGTTTATCATTTATATGACTAAATCTAAGCTTTTTCCACGATTTTATCCATAAAAATGCAACCTTTATTGATTTCTTTGAAACTTTTGAAAAACTCAAAAACTACATTAATGGCCAGATTTGTTTTGTGTTATGAAAACAAGTTTTAAGGGATGATTTTACCTTGATTACCTGTTGTTTTACACCTTCAAACTTCGAATTAAGCCTTTGATTCACAAAAATCTTGATTTTCTTCTTTCTTGCCTTTTCTTTCAAAGATTAAGAAGAAGAAAATCAAGCAGAAGTTAAAGATAACTTTGTGGAGTTTGGTCATATGAAGGCTGAAAGGAGAAGGTCATAAAAAGATCAGGATTGGGTGACAGGGAAAGGGAAGATTGTACTTATATTGAAACCAATCAAGATGGTTCAAAGATTGAGCGAGGTAAATCCAAGTCAGTCAAGATTGCAAGATTTTGAAAACTTGTTCTATGATAACCAAACAGGGGAGGTAGTTGTGAGAGTTAAGAATGGAGCTGAATTCCGATTTTTTGATCCAATAGGGGTGTTCTCTTTCTCAGACGATGATCTAAAAGTTCTTTGCGAGAACCAGATTAAGTATGGAGCCTGAACAGGAACTGCTAAATAGGTTGCGCTATTTGAAAGTGTAGCGAACACGAAACAAAGGATAAGATCAGAGGTCAAGTAGCTCGTTGGATCGTGCAACATAATGAAGAACTATAAGCACATGTACGTGTAATAGCATAGCTATTTTAGTCTTTTGATTAGTATATAAGTTGAGTCATGCGAAACTATAGTATCACACGTAGCCAACAATTGACTCAACAACCACACAGTTTCGCATGTATGTGAAACTACATGTGAAAATGTGGTTAGTATATAATGTTGTTTTTGGTTCATTTGTAATAAAAACTCTTAGGAACTTATTGAATACATCTCTATCTGATTTTGATTTCTAATCTGATTGTTAGCTAGGATCGTATTGTTATCATCTTTTAAGCATCATTCAATCTAAATCATTTTTAATCTTCATTGTTAATGGGTTTTATATAGTTTTGTGCATATTTGAATGAATCCAAGTTCATTGGTTGATAGATCTAGTGACAATCAGTGGATTTCATTAGATCTGAATCATTATAGCACGTTTAATCGATTATCTGGACAAACATTAAGCTTTCGGTTCAATTTTTGAAAAACCTTCAACCTCTCAAAACATTTTAATCACAAAATGTTTTTTTATAACTAGATTCAAATAAAAATAAAACTGTTCAAACAAAAATTTGAACATTTAAAGAAGTTAACAAAAAAAATATTCACAAATTGCTTGATATTACTTAAGGGTTAAAATCATTGAGACTCATATGCACAAAACTTATTAGCGCTGAATTAATTTAGTATGTCTGAATGACTACAAATATATTTGTCCTCTTAAACTTCTATCCCCCGGACTTTTATTTAAGCGCAAGTGAATTTATCATATTTCAGAGATTAATTTATTATGAACATAAAATTAGTTACATCCTTAATCTTAGAAAACAAGATTCTGTATTTTATAAAGCCAAACATTTCTTAACACACAGTTTTGCACTTTTTAATAAACAATGAATCATGCCTGAAGTTTTAATATTTTGAGGAAGGGCGGATGTTTTGACTGTATCTAGGTCTGCAAATAATGCAACAGAAGAATAGACAAATCACCTACAATATACAAGGACAGTGATGCCTAACTATGTCTTGATCTATAAAATATTGCAATAGAAAGACAGACATAACATCAAAATATTCAAAGTTGGGGATGTCTAACTGTGTCTAAGTCTTTATATATTGCAACAAAAAGAC
Organism: Tagetes erecta; assembly: GCA_030867185.1. Taxonomy (NCBI): domain Eukaryota; kingdom Viridiplantae; phylum Streptophyta; class Magnoliopsida; order Asterales; family Asteraceae; genus Tagetes; species Tagetes erecta. Next base: position 58,450,810 of record CM061488.1, read on the forward strand.
AGCTTGAACATCTTGGATATAATATACAAGATCCTCAAATGACATTTTTTTTATTTTGACTATTAACAGACACATAATTCATTAAATTCATGAGAACATACCGTGTGTACCTTACTAAAGCCATACTTGCAACTTATTTTATTATCAGGAGGTCTAACCCTATTAACATATCCCTCTAGAGCCTAGCTATTTCAGTTATGGCCTTTTCCATGTGCCACCTTAATATACTTTAGTAAAATTTTATCATCTCCCATATTATGTAGCAACAACAAGAAAAACAAAGACACAATATTTTTGATTTTTCTGATTTTTTGTTGTTTTTTTATTTTTCTCATCCTAAATTTTTGCATTGAGGATAAAGTAAAAACATATATACAAATTTATAAAAATTGAAATAAAAAATAAAATTAAAAAACAAACATCAAAAGATATTACAACCAAGTTGAACCTAGATTGATTATTAAAACAAATTACCCTAAGTAATTTTAAAATATCCTTAACCTGAGACCAAATCACTGGTTTGTAAATAAATCCGCCACATTGTTATATATGAGGCTTTGTTCCATTTTAATCAGTTTTTGTTCAAATGAGTCCCTTATGAAGTGAATTTTTTATTTGAATGTGTTAGGTTTTGAAAAATAGACCGGATATTTCATAATTTGGATTGCAGCATCATTATTACAATAAATAGAGGTTTCAAGAAATTCCAAACTGTAATCCAACAATTGATGTTGCATCCGGATGACATGTGAACAAACAAGAAGATGCAGCCACACATTCAAACTCTACAGTGGAAACAAATACCATCTGATGCATCTTGCACTACCATGAAATCAGTCTATCTCTAAGATATTGACATCTAGCAGTGGTAGAACTACCTGGAATTTCAGCGCTTCACGTGTAAACCCTAGAAGAATGTCATCTCCCCTAAGGAACTCTTCTCAAACTTATTGCTCATCATATCTTCAAACTCACAGCATAATTCGTCACGGGTAGATCCAAAAACAGTATTATCCACACAAATCTAAATTAGTATCTGATGTTCTCCCACTCTTTTTAGAAACAATGTTTGGTCAATAACTCCACGTGTATATCCATGAGCTAACATATGCTCAGTGAGAATGGCATATCAAGCACGTTGACCCTGATAAAGACCATATGGTGCCTTGTCTAACTTGAAAACATGGTTTGAATTTGTAGAATCTTCAAACCCGGTAGGCTGAGTGATATAGATCTCGTCTTTGACATCACCATATAGAAATGCGATCTTGATATCCATCTGATAACCCGTGAATCCCTTGTATGAAGCATATGCAAGAAATAATCTAATTCCTTTAATACTGGTGACGAGAGCATATACTTCATCGTAATCCAGACCTTCTGTTTGACGAAATCCTTTAACCACCAATCTAGCTTTAGTACGAATAATAATTCCACTGTAATCTCTTTTGTTCCTGTAAACGTATCTTGTTAGCAAAGCTTTCTTACCTGGAGGTAGTTCCACCAATTCCCAAACCTTTAACTTCTCAAACTAATTGACTTTAGGAGGTAGATTTATCAAATTTTCAATAATAGTTTATGTGTTGTTTAAGGATTCATCATGTGCCATAGTGATGTCTTGTTGAGCAGCCTAATTCTCATGAGATCTATCACCGATGTATTCGTATTTTCTATGCGTTTAACTATCTAACTCATATTTTTAGCTTATCTATCATATCAAACATGATTACTTTTCTCTATATTTGGTTTGTAGGTCATTGGAGCTTAAAATATGTTATTCAGTAGCTAAGAAGACTTTAAAGATATTACGCAACCTTGTGCTCATAAAATGATCATAACTTGAGTTAGGAATGGAGTTACGGGACCCATTACCAGTCAACGGAACGCTCCCAAGAAGTTACCCAAGAAGAAAAATAAAATTTAAGTACAAGAAGAAAAATAAAGTTTGTGTGAAAAAATGTCATTGATATGTACAAAAAAATACATAATTGTTCTTCACATTTAACCCAAAAATGGTTACTAGTCGGTTGAAAATTAATTAGTATACGTATTTAACCCAAAACATACAGACTGTCATCAGCACATCAACTTAAGTTGTTTGTTCTGTTTGTTCTGTTTTGATTGTAAAACACGCGTATTGTCGTGAGTAGTATAAATAGGTGTTCTTATGTATGTTTAAAGTGACTTTTACAGATTTACACCTTTTGTACACACATATTCTCTCGATCAATACAACTTGCATTTATAAGTAATTTCTTGTGTTGAATTGTTTGTTCGTGGATTATACCTGTGATTGTAATCATGTTTGTTGAACAGATATTAACAGATTAACAAGCTCTAGACCTGATCCACAACATATATATTTTTAATAAGGATTTTTCACACAAATTTAGTTTTAAAAAGGTTTTCACCTAAAAATACTAAACCACACACAAAAGGCAAGTATACCTATCGATTAGTAATATAGTAAAAGGTAAGAACCTAATATCAATCCGTGGACACGATGGTTATAGATAGTAAATTTTTTTTGATGTTCTATCGTTCAAATAAGAAAGTGGAGTTTTTATATAACTAAACTAGCATGCAAACACAAAATATTAAACTATGGACATAAAACAAGTGAAATGAGATATTATCTATACTTAGAATCCACTTATCTAATATGATGAAGTCAATTTCTTAAAAGTATAAATAGACTCCAGTTACAGATATCTAACTAAAATGATTCTTCGGAAAACTAGAACGGTAAACACATCCTAATCACTGAAATAATGAACTTAAGCTCACTTGATTTATTTTCATGTCAAGAACTAAAGATAAACTAGTCATCTGTTAAGACATCCTAATTCCATAATTTAAGGAAAACTAGAACGATAAACATATACTAATCACCCTAAATTACGTATAGTAGACAAAGTTATGAAATGTTCCAACTTCAAATTTTTAGAACTAAGTCATGTAAATCAAGTAATTGTGACTACAATTCCAAATCTACAATCCTAATTTGTTAAGAAATTATAATATAACAATTATCTTTTCAAACATCTTGTGAAAGAAAGCATATTTGTCCACTTTTCATGTCATCCAACAATCCATTTATCATTTCTAATCTCATGGGATAAATCATATAAAATTTATTTATAGATTTACAAACAAATGTCAAGAAGATGGGTTTTTTAACATGTCAAAATCCTAACATCCATTAATATCACATGGCAATCTAATTTAGACAAATATACATCATTGGAGAATTATCATAACCCCATCACGGTTTTTAACATAAAAACATCACCAAAAAATCATATGTAATTCATCATCAAAGCATAAGTTTAATCCTAATCTAGATAATGTAAGTGTTTAGCCCATAAGGCTTACAAAAACTACAACAAAGATAAAAACTACCCAAAAACATAATTAAAAACTTCGAAAATGCAAACCACTAGCAAGTAAAGAGAAGGATAGATGATTGTTGAATCTTCTATGGCTTCCAAGGGCTCCAAAAATACTAAAAAATAGTTGGTTTTGAGTGAAAATGGCTCCGCACTCTCCACAACCCGAAATGGATGAAAATGATGCTTTATATAGAATTTTGCAGATGAGCACATGCTCTAGGTAGTGCTTGCAGCTACTGTGTTTATTTCATTACCCAGACCCTTGTCACATTTTCCTTTTTTGGTTAAATCTTAATTCTCATCTCGAAGTGAAAGAGCTCGGTCGTGCTTAAACAAAGAATGGTAGTGCTTGGGTCAAAATATGCAACACCAACCGATGCATTGCCAGTGCTATGAATAAAATGGGCAGCACCACCTGCTGCACTGCCTATGCTTCTGGGCTCGTCGCCCGAGCACTACCAGTGCTTGGTCTGAGCATGATCATGCTCAGGCCAAAATGTGGAGCACTACCTGGAGCACTGCTTGTTCTTGGTCTATGAACTGCCATGCTCAATCCTGTTTATCATCTACATCTTCCCCACTCATCAATTTAGTCTCATTCATTCCAGATTGTACGTGAATCAAGCAAAACAGTAAAGTTCTATCTCCTTCTAAATCCGTATCATATCGTCACCAATCTGTAAGTGTTGTATACCTAAATGATCATGATATCATGAGGATTAAAAGCCCTATGGGTGTTGTTAACAAATGGAAAATGAATTGGATAGATCTTTGAATCTAGGGTTTGTATTGATATGGGTGTTGTTGGTAAATAAAAGATAAAACAATTTAAAACAGATTAATTAACAAAAGTAAGATCTGGTCTGCTGGTTTGTTCTTGATTTGTAGATAGATAGGCCGTGGGTTCGAGCCCCACAATCACTTAATTTTCTTATTTTTACACATTTTAAACATAAATCTATATATTCTAAATAATATATTTTAAGTTAAATATAATGTTAAAGCTTAAAACATATAAGTTTTAAATACATATATACAAATAATAATGTTACATATTTAGAAGTATATCTTACAAATATTATTTCAATAAAACAAAAAAATGGCTTCTTATAAAATATATATATTCGATTACGAAAATACTATTACGTTTCATACCAAAACCCCAATTCGTAATTTAAAACCCTAATTTCCAATTTGTAATTTAAAACCCTAAAATCTCAAATCCGAAACCCTAGATTTTCTGATTTTGATTCTTGGTGTTATATTATTGTTTCGTTTCTAAGTTAGGGTTTTCCCAATTAATTAGGTGATACTAATATTTGGGCAACCCTCGGTTTGTTATAGCTGTGTTTCTATTGTTTCGGTTACTTTCGCATTTCAAGGTGAGTAAACTCACTCCCCTTTTTACTTTTACATTTTGGGGCTGAAATATGTTCAATTACTATTCAATGTTTTCGGTTTCCGTTTCCTTGTTTCTATTTTCAAATGAGATCATTAAATGTGTTAGTCTTGTTCGCGGCAAGATGCAATCCTTATGTGGTAGTTTAAAGTAGTATTGTTACTTAGTAATCCCACTGGTACAATGTTAGCGCTAAAGGTTTGACAAACCCACCTACATGTATTTCAAAATTTCAATGTTACAAATTGCTTTGTTACAAGTTACTATTCAATGCTACTAGTTGCTATGCTATGTTGCTACGTCCCTTAGATGCTTAAACAATTATTGATAACTTATATCGAGACGGTTACATGACGGTTGCTAAAAAGGTTATCTTTAATTAATAACATGAGTTGGTTCCTCATGACAAACGATTACAAGATGCTATACAATGATGGTGTTCAATGTGTTCAATGTGTTCAATGTGTGTTCAAGGTGTCATGGTCAAGAATGATATGAAATAGCTATGCATGTAAGATTGCGCAGCATATTATGATGATCTCGGATTTCTATATTATTATGTATTCAAATTGTGGTTTACTCACTAGCTTTAAATAGCTAACTTTATTTTTACATATTTTAGGTGATGCTTGATTTTATTTTGCTGCTCTGTAAAGACTTGGGATTGCCTTGGACCTAGTTAAATAATAAATACAATTGCAATTATTATTTCTGTTTTATAAATTTTGTCGTTTCAATTTAAGAATTATGTTCCAAAGGTATTAATCATTATTTGGCTTAATAAATAATCACCATGTGCTTTGGTTACTATTGATATCCAATTCTCTTGACAGTCCGGTGTTTCCGCCGCCGGGCAGGGTGTCACACTCTAAGTATCAAAAGCTTGTGATCTCGAACGAAAAGACAACCATGAACACATAAAAGTTGCACTTTTAACTCAAACAAAGTCAAATGACAATCAAGATGAATAAGATTGGAGTGAAAAGTGTGATCTTACAGAAGAATTAGAAAACAAAGATAAATAAATCAGCAGCTTGTCAGAAACCATTGCAAAGCAAGCTGAGACAATTGCTCAACTGAATTCAGAAATAAAGAGATTGATGTCTGAAAAGGAAATAAAGAAAGATGCTCAGAGTTCTTAGGGATAAAATGCCAATCGATGTAAGAGAAAATATGTGCACCAAAGAATGCTTTCAACAAGTTGAGCACGTACTACAGAACATATTCTTTCAGGATTTGTGATAAACTCAAGATGGAAGAGAAAAGGCACAAGAATCTGCAAGAACATCACAAGACATCTGATAAAAAAATCACATCTTTCCAAGAATCACTCAATAAAAGTGAAGAAGAAGTAACAGATATCAAGAATGAAGCTAAAAAATCAAATGAACACTCATCCAGTGTGATCATAGATTTGCAAGAAGAGATTACAAAGATGAAGAAACTCTCCCAAATGGTTAACTCAGAGAACAACCGTTTGAAAACCAAGCTTCAAGAAGAACAAGAGAAATTCATAAGTTTACAAGAAGATCACAAATTGTGTGAAGATAGATTTACATCTCTTACACAAAATGTTGATTCAATGCTTATCAAAAAGCATAATTTGAATGCTCAATTTATGGACTTTACTAACAAACTGAATAGATCACAATCTGATCTTGTGTTTATCAAAGAAGAAGTTGAACAAGAAAAGTCATCGAAACAAGAAAATGAGGGATTAGTGCCAACCGGAATTGTTGGATCACTACCTTCTCAAGAAGAGAAGATACAAGAGGTTCAGACAAAGTAGAAGAAGAAGGTTAGAAGAAAGAAAAGCAAAGCCAAGAAGGACAAGACAAAGGCCGCTTCATCTGATTCTACACCACAGCCTCCTTCCACCCCAAAGTCTCAAGATTCCAAATTCCCAATTGATTAAAAACAGTGACATCTACTTTGTAATCTATGACTCTGAAACTCATTATATCTCAGATTGTATCTACAATCAAGGTGTCTTTCCTTACGGTTCAAAAGACCACAAGTTCAAGACATAAGCTCCTTCAAGAAAGCTTCAACAACACTCAAATGCCAAAGCTTCTCAAAAACAACAAGATTCAAATGCCAAAGCTCCTCAGAAACTAATAGCTTCAACTGCAAAGGCTTCTCAGAAGAAAAGAAAGAAGTCTCCCTTCTAGGCTCATCAAAAGTACTGTGATATATGTTAGATGTACAATCACATAACATTAGATTGATGCTACAACAAGTACTGCATCAACTGTTAGATGTACAACCATGACATAAAGGAATGTTACTACAACATGTATTGCTCTATTTATGACAAGGTCAATCACAACACTCCGGATTGCTTCTACAACAAAAGCTCAAGGATGAAGCCGAGAAAGTATGTTCAAAGAAATTCATCCTCTACAAATTCTGCCAGGTATGATTCTAATTTTAAAATCTCTAATGGTGATCATTCAAGTGGTTCATGTAAACCAAGATCTGTTATAAATCAAAATCAAACAAATCCATTTGTGCATAAGCAAAATAGTCAACAAAACCAATTTTTGAAAAATAGGTTTGGAAATGACAATGACAGATCTTCCATGAATAATTCTAGATAGGTGTCTAAACCAAAGCATTACTTTGGTCTCTCATAAAAACAGTTGTGGAGAAAAACACCTGTTAAGAATCAAGATGAACAATTTGCTTCATCAACCGATGGTCCACCAGAAGATGCAATTTATCAAGAAATTACTTATATGGATGATTTCGGAAAATCCAAGACCGTAATGGCTTGGAATTCACCCTCTAACTAATTTCTTAGTGTGCTAGGGACAATTATGGAGGCCGTTCAAACAAAATAAAGAACATCGTGGCTGATCCCTTATCATGATGTCGAATCTTGTTCATGATGTTTTCGATACAACTGATGCCAATTAGAGTTGGAAATAAAAAGGAATCATAGAAGGAACTTTATAAACATTTTGAAAACAAAAATCCAACAATGATGGCAATGCATGAAACAACCGATGTTTCATTTCGTCTGTTTAGATTAACTATATTGCTTTCGTTGATAACACATCTGCCATTTCTTTTTATTAAACTTTAAAATTTTCAAAAGATTAAGTTTAGGGAGAAATAAAATTAAAAAAAAATGATAAAATCAGAAAAATCCAAAAATAGTTTGAATCTACTTGCACGTATATGAGAAATGATAGTACACTTAGTCATTCTCTTTTACATATGATTTCAAAATGCATAATAAAGATTGACTGATCATTGAGTGTTATGTGGGTAAACTGAAAAACAGTAAATCTGAAAAGTAGACTCTATGGTTATAAACTAAATACTTCTATGGAAGTTATGTTAAGATCTATCTTAGGACATTTGTCTGGTATTCGCTTTTCTGATAAACTACTTATAATGTTACTTACACACACCAGGTAATGACGTAATAAAATAATTGTTGAGCAAAAACATCTGTGAACTTCTTTGTTGTGGTGCCCACAGACCTGAAGTTTCATGCGAGGTCTCCTTTTTTGTAGTGAGCTATAGACCTGGAATACCTCAAGATGTACAAAAGATTCCCAATGAGGAACAGAAAAGATTCCCAAATGTGGAACATCACCAATCAAAATTCCAAAAAGGAATATAAAAGAAAATTCCTAAAGGGAATACCACGATAAGATTGTCCAGAAATGGATCTCTTTAAACCCAAAAAGCTCTACTGATTATATTGTAAATGACTTGGTATTAAAATTTTTAAGGTGCTTAATTATATGTTTTGATGAGGGTAGAGCTTACAGTGTTTCTTAGTGTGGGTCACATACTTGTCATATTTAATCGAACCAAAACAAGATAAAAATCACCAAGTGTTTGAAAAGTAAGTTTGTTTAAAGTTAAATGCCCATCATTCACTTTGAAAAATTGTCTATGTCTATTCAAAACTTTCTTTTATTTTGTGTGAAGACATTTGACTGATATGATCTCATTGCAAGTTAAAGATTCATAAATGTAAAGAGAAAATTCCAAAAATATCAAAAACATTGAAAAATTCAAAAAGAACATAAAGATTGTCATTTTAATCTTTTTCTTTTGTTTTGGCAGTTTAACTTGTGTTATTAATGTATGAGTTGTTGCTCAAGCAATATCTCATCCGGTTGAGAACTTAATCTTTACATTGATGATAAATGAACATTATTGCCTAAGTTTTTGATTTATTTGCATTGCATATGTGTTTATTTTAATGTGTATGCTTTGTGTGTGCAGGCATATGGATTCTTTATTGGCATATCGACATCCTTTTTATACTTAAAAATTTCAAAGAAATTTCAATTTTAGGGGGAGAAATAAATGAAGAAAAAGTGCAAAAATATATATAAAAAATGTGTTGAATGTAAGGATCAGGTGGTTAATGAAAGCAAATGTATTGGATATGATAAAAACGAACCTATAGTCTTGTGATTATTTTTGTTTGGAAACATGCTTTGGGATATAGAAATATTAGTGGTGCAAAAATGTTTGCAAATGAGGAAATTAAAAAGGAAAATGAAAAAGGAAATTTTTGAATGAATTTATGTGTTTAATTTTGTTGCCCTAAATCATGTTTGATAATTAATTTCAAAACCCTAATAAGGATGTCTTGTTTAATTAATATGTCGAGAATGATTGCAGGTGTAATAGATGCAGTTGAAAAAGTCAACAGTCGAAGAAGTAATTAAAATTGTTAAGTGTTGAAGAGAATATGTTACTGTGTAGCCGGGTGATCAAGTTTTTAACTAGCCAGGTGATGATATGTTTATCTAGCCGGGTGATGATATTTTTATATAGTCGGGTGATGATTTGTTTATCTTGCCGGGTGAAGTTATTAATTATCTTGCCGGATGAAGATTTATAAGCTACTGTGTAGCCCGGTGATAGAATGTTATGATGCCGGGTGACAAGATTTCAATGTTACTATGCAGCCGGGTGACCAGATTCTTAAGTCACTATGCAGCCGGGTGATGAAATCACATGTCACTGTGAAACCGGGTAAGGAATACATCGTTACTATACAGCCGGGTGATGGGTAAAACAAGCAAGGTGTAGTCGTTCTAAAGTTTTATGTATCAAAACATGACACGACTCATGTCTACATGATGAACCTGTGTTAAACAAGTCTTGACCCGTCTCAACTGATGTTGACACGTCCCAACATTTGTCTGACCCGACCAAGCCTTTACACAAGGAAATTTAATGTGTATGGACACTCTGACCCGTCCCAACAATGTTGACACGGGTCAACAGTCCTTGACCCGTCTCAACAGTGTGTGACCCGACTAAGTGTTTACACGTTAAAATTGTATGTTCATATGTTGACCCGTCCCAAAGGTTTGACCCTTCCCAACAGTAACATGACCCGTCTAAGGTTATTGGGCCTAAATTTTTGACCCGTCTGAAATGTTGACCCGTCCCAAATTTTTTACCTAATTGTTGAGCCGACTCATCTACATATAAATACCTTTCTTCTTCACAACACTTATCATTTCACATAATCATTTTCAAGCAAAATCTCACTCAAATCTGGGTTTTTTGTGATGAACACAACTAGTGGATTTTGACAAATATGACAAAATATGGATTGAGTGACTAAGTTTTAAGACTATTAACAGATTGATGATGAATATTGTGTCACAAGGTTTTTGAACAAATGATACTCTCAAATTGTTGATTAACTTATGTGATGAATGAAATGTTAATCTGTTACACTATGTCATTATGCTTGTCTCTTGCACAATGTTGCCTGTTTATCAATTCTTGATAACTGACACATATGTCTTTGTTTGTTATTAGATGAATATACCAAGTATGAACCAAAGCACAATCTTGTGGCTTTGTTGGATGAATCTATACCATAAGAAGATGGATATTGAGACATGATTCGTTTTCTGAGAAGAACAAAGTATGTGTATGCAATGTGTGTCAAACCCATAGTGTATGCAAGATTGATCAAGGAATTCTGGAAATCTGCTGAAGTAATTACTGATGAAGCTGGTAGATCATTGATTCGTGGGAATATTACCATACAGTTACAGCTAACTATGTCTGAAGAGTCAATCAGGACTTCTTTAAGATTAGATGAAGATGAAGCATGTGCTGTTGATGAGTATATGACTGTTGAATGCCAAGAGTTGCATTGATCTAATACAATTCACCTATTCATATTATCATCATCTTCATCATACCTTGCATTCATCTTCATGAACATTCAAGCTTCAATACGTGATCAGTGAGTTTCCGCATCACTGATTGCAAACAACATCCCCAAACAATCTCAGATCTAGATCCAAGCTCGGTTCGTCTCGAACTATCAATTGGTATCAGTGTCACACCCCGGCCAAACGGGCCGGGTCATGACGGACTGATATCATAAACAAGCAGCGGAAATAATAAACTACATGTTCATTAAATATAATAAAGGTTTTCCACGTGGGCATATTTCATCCCATTAATAGTTTTTAAACAAAATACATAGGAATTTAAATTGTCTAGTGCGTGCATATCAGTCTTAAAAACATATTAAAATAACTAGTGGGCTATCCTCCAAAACGCTTCATGCCCTAACTCCAGATCAACATGCTAAATAACATTCCAATCAATTACCTGAAATACATACCCAAAAATACGACAACATAAAGTTGGTGAGCTCATGGTTTGATAAAAGTTATGACACTAAAACATTATATTATGGTGTACGGTCGACAATATATGTAGCCAAACCTGTTCGGATTATACCCAACCCGAATACGATAAATAATAGTCCCCTAACCCAAAGTGGGCTAACGTGCTCTGCTAAGCACCAACGTATCATTGAACATGTGGCGTAACGGTTTTCAACCTCAGTGGGGGGTATGCCACTGTACGCGGGGGATTCCCAAATAGTACTATTCACATATCAAAGGGCTCCTGCAAGAAGTTAATGGCTACCGAAAGTTGTACCAACGTTCGGGGACAAGTAGCAGATGTGTTACACCATGAAAATCAGTTTATATAAACAAGTTTAGTAGGTATGTATCAGCCCCAAAAGCGTTACGTAAAAAGGGGGTTCATGAACTCACCTGTAGCTTTGCTCAAGGATTTCCTAGATAATGATTTGCGTGAGAGTCCTACCTCCTAGCGGACTTCCTATGTTTAGTTTAATCAAGTTAGATTCTAAAATATATATGTCTACGTGCGTTCCATAACGGGTGCGTTTGTCTTTCGGTTGTATAGTTGTTTTAGTGTTCTCGTTTTAACACTTAAATTCTTATTATTTTAGTTTAGTTAAGTAAGTATTTAACTTATTTTTCATAAAAATCAGAAAGTTTGAGTGTTGTCACATTTAGTCCCTCAACTTTGCTATATTGACACTTTTAGCCCTAAAGTTAGGTTTTTGGTTATAACTTCTCGTTTCTAGGTGTGTTAGTGTTGTGTATTGGTCTTATACATATTTTAAGGTTAACCTACTGGTTTTAAAGTGTTTATCAAGTTCGGGGTAGATTTCGAGTTCACCGGTTTCTCCAGTTGCGATAAATCGCTACGTGTCGGGTTATGATTTAGGTTTTTGAGCTTATTTTGATCTTGGGCTCCTATATTAAGTTAAAGGGGTCTTAGTTACTGTAATATATGGTGTTTCATGGTTTTTAGGTGTTTCAATTATTTTCTACAAATTACTTTAGTAGTTGTCGGTTTACGTGTTTTTAAACTTAAATAATTTGTATAAAATAATTGGTACTTCCTAAATTGTTGAAATTTTGGTTATAGCTTATTTAATCAGTAAATAAGTGCTTTGTAGTCCAAAATTTGAGTTTTATGGTTCGTTGGTCGTTTTCGTATTTTAACGCGTGTGTAACCGACGTATGAACGATTTATTTACAAAACATCCTTTTAAACATTTTTATTCTTTAAAATACTTCCTTGGGTTATATATACTGTTTAAAAGTGGTATTTCAGATTAAAAGGTATTTTTCTAATTTTTGTGCTTTTTACCATTTACTTGGTCTTTTATATTCAAAAATTTATAATAAATAGGTTAGGCTTATAAAATTATGAAACTTGTTGGGATACTTAGTTTTTATATATAAAAGCTTCTGGAATTATAAAATATCAGATTTTTCTTGTTTTGTTGGGTTTCGTGTTTTTAACGCGTTCGGTTCCGTTAAGATTACGTTTTATGCTTAGAGGATCCTTGGTAACATTTTAGGTCTTAAAATAGTTATTTTACACCCATATATGAGTTTAGTTTCTGTAAGTTTGGCCAGAAGTGTCCTTAATTATTTTATACGAATTTTTGTATTTTAATCCCATTAAACATTCAAAAATTCGTAGTAATTACATTCTTTTTTAGAAAAATTATGAAATTTATTTTCTAACTTATTTTTAACATATTCAAGCTACTGAGATAATAAAATTTTTGTATTTTTACATTTTTGGTATTTTCGTTGTTTTGTACGTTTTAATCCCGGTTATTGTTCGATTTTTAAGTTCACCCATAAACAATCAATTATATTCAGTCATATTTACCTATAGACATATATATAACAGTAAGATAACAAGTTTTTGTATTTTTATACTCCCCATACGTTTCTGTGAATATTAGTGAATTTATCCATTTTTAATATTCAAAAACGCATAATAAATAATGTACAACTCTAAAAATCATGAAATTTATTTTGTAACCATATTTTATTATATAGAAGCTCCAAAAAATATAAAATCACGTTTTTAAGTTTGTTGGTTGGGTGTTGTTGTTTTTCCTAAAATAAAGGGTGTAGTTTGACTATTTTTGTCAAACTTGTATATTTTCATTTAGAAAATGGTTTTATGGTTTTTGATACTTTTGTTACTGAAAAATAAGTGTTTGGAGGTGTTCAAAAATATATGGGAAGTGTTAGTATTCTTTTTGTGTAAAAATGGATGTTTTGTGCACGTAAAGTGCGTTTTTGGGTGTTTTCCTGTTACCTTGAGGTTGGGAGTGAGTGGGGGTGCACTTGGGGTGCTATGAGGGTCTCGTGGGAGGCTGGAACTTGACTGGAACAGGGCTGGACGTGGGCTGGTCTCACGGTGCTTCTTCGTGGGTCGAACGGTTTTTGTTTCGGTTTGCTTGGTTGTTGTTTCTTTGGACCCGTGGCTCCTTTTGGCTTGTGTTTGATGATGTTGGTCGACCTTAGAGTATTGTTGGTGCTGTGTTTCGAGTTCTTTGTAGTGAAGAAGGTGTTTGAAAGTTGAGAGAATGTTGGAGAGTGTTTGTAGGTGAGTTGTGGAGTGTAATTGTAAAAGGAAAAGAGATGTGGTGTGTGTTTGTGTGTGTTTCAGCCGTAGAAAAGGAAGAGAGGGGAGAGAGAGATCTTGCTTGGATTGTGGAGAGATCATGGGGAGATTTTCAAGCAAGATGGTAGTCTCCAAGGTGCATGCATTGGTGTTTAGGGGTGGTTATGTTGGGTAGTAGGAGACATTAGGTTTAATACAGTATAAGTATTATTTAGTTATTTTGTTAATTAGTTTTTATATAATCTTGTATTTTAAATAAATTAGTTAGTATATAAATATATTGTGTTGTTTTTATAAAGTTGGTGAATTAAATTGTAAGTTATGGTTGTAGTTTTATTAATATATATGTATATATATGGACGTAATGTATATATGCATATGTATATATTGGGTGTTTATTATATAGTGTAAATGATAATGGTTGTATGGTGGTAAATTTTGTATGGTGTTTGTATAATTATGTGTAGGAATTAAATTTTGTATTTATATATATATATATATATATATATATACATATACATATACATATGTATATGCATGTATGTGTATATGGTGTATATATGTGAGTGGGTTGATTTATATAATGTGGATGTTGGTTTTTATAAGTTGGGTGACTAGTGTGCAAATATTTATTTATGTGTTTGCATGAGATTTTATTGGTTTTGATAATTATATAAGTTTCGTGTATGATCACATATATATATATATATATATATATGCCTTTGTACGTATGCATGTATATATTTATATATGTGTACAAGGTTGTGTGGTGATTATTAAGTTCATAAAATTGGTATCTTTATTGATTTGTTACGTAGCGTATGTTATAAGTGTAATTTAAATTACACATCCTAACAATTGATAATACTAAAGGTATTAGTGGGAAAATGTCTATCTAACTCATGGTAGTGAAAATAAATACCTACGCGTATCTGGGTATTTAATATGACGGGTTTCGTCATTGGTTCTTATCGTACACATACATGGGCCAAGCCCATAATTTAAGTTGGGCCTAAGCCCAATAAGGGTTGGGCCAAACCCAATAGTTTATGTGGGACCTAAGCCCAATAATGGTTGGGTCAAGCCCAATAGGTTTTAAAAAAAAATTTCGGGCCCAAAAACGGGATTGCTACAATCAGAGCTGTTGAGTGATCTTTGATTGTTGTTGTTATTGATGGAATTTTAGCTACCATTAACTTTGATTCATGTTTGTGTAAAGAACCGCAAAGTTTGAGATCAATTGGTGAAGATTTGACTGAGTTTTTGAAGAAATTGTTCATGTTCATCATATTCACTTCTCAAAATTAAGATCCGAAAATTTGTGGATGTTTTGAGAAATTGATGAATGAGATATGTTAGAAATCATAATCCTAAGCTTCGTTCATAATCAAACCAATCAGATTTGTTGATTTCGACCCATATTTTATCAAATTGTCTCAAAACCCACTTGTTGTGTTCTTCATCAAAAATCCGGATCTGAATGAGATTTAGCTTGATTCAAGGTAGAAAAACTTTGAAGGAGTGTTAGAAACATCATTCATCAGCTAATACAAGTGTTGAATTGAACAAAAACAACAAAAATTGAAGAATTGATTTTGTGTTCATCATAATTTTGACTTTGAAAAGTCAATCTGATATGAAGATTTGAAGATTTGATTGATATTTGCCCAGAAACTTATCAAAATCAGAAGAAGAATTGAAGAATTGAGTTGTTGATTTAAGGAAATTTTCCTAAGTGTTGATACAACACAGCCTGAAACGTTTCTACAGTGCATCACCCGTCTCCGCAGTACTTGACATGTCCAAACAGTGCTGAAACGTCCAAGCTGGAACGACCAAGTGTTTTGACACGTCCAAACAGTGCCATTCACTGTTCAGCCGTGTGACATTCATCAGCCGTGTGAAGTTTTTATTGTTTGAAAAGCATTGTTCAGCCGTGTGACTTCACTGTGTGCACTGTTCATCCGTGTGAAGAAGAAAAACACTGTTCAGCCGCGTGAATCCTTCAGCCGGGTGAAAACACTGTTCAGACGCATCACTGTTCAGCCGTCCCAAGTTGGTGACCCGTCTCAATTGTTGACCAGTCCCAACAGTCACCCGTCTCAACAGTAAAAAAAAAGTCCGGAAATTCGAGAAATTCATTTTTCCAAAATTTCAAATTAGTCATTATTAGCCAATATGACTTCCCAGAAAAATCTTCAAAATGACTTTGAAAATTCAAGAAAAATGTCAACGAGCATGTTACCCGTCATCCAAGAAGAAAATAAAAGATAAAAGATGTGCACCAAAGAATGTTTTGAACAAGTTGAAGAGTGCAAATTATATTCACTCTGGATTTGTGATAAACTCAAAAAGGAAGAAACCATACACAAGAAACTGAAAGAACAACACAAAATGTCGGAGCACAAAATCACATCTCTTCAAGAGTCACTCAAGAAAAGTGAACAAGAAGTTACAAATATAAAGAATTAAGCTGCAAAATCAAATGAACACTCATCCAGTGTGATCAAAGATTTGCAAGAAAAAAATCTAAAGTTGCAGAAATTGTCTGAGATGTTCAATTCAGAGAACAGCATTCTGAAAACGAAACTGCAAGAAGAACAAGAGAACCATGCAAGTCTACAAAAAGATCAACAATCGTGTGAAGATAGACTCAAATCTCTTACACAGAATGTTGATTCAATGCTTACTGAAAAGCATAATCTGAATGTACAACTAATGGAGCTTATTGACAAACTGAACAGATCACAATCTGATGTTGTGAACATCAAAGAAGAAGTTGAAAAAGCAAAGTCACCCGAACAAGAAAAAGAGGGATTAGTGCCAGCCGAGAAGAAGAAGAAGAAGAAGAAGAAGAAGAAGGAGGAGGAGGAGGAGGAGGAGGAGGAGGAGGAGGAGGAGGAGGAGGAGGAGGAGGAGGAGGAGGAGGAGGAGGAGGAGGAGGAGGAGGAGGAGGAGGAGGAGGAGGAGGAGGAGGAGGAGGAGGAGGAGGAGGAGGAGGAGGAGGAGGAGGAGGAGGAGGAGGAGAAGGAGAAGAAGAAGGAGAAGAAGAAGAAGTCCACTTCATCTGATTCTACACCACAGACTCCTTCTACTTCAAAGTCTCAAGATTCTGAATCCCCGAGCGATTCAAATAGTAACATCTACTTTTTAATCTGTGACTCTGAAACTCATCATATTTCAGATTGTATCTACAGTCAAGGTTTCTTTCCATATGGTTCAAAAACAAACATGTTCAAGACTCCAGCTTCTTCAAGCAAGATTCAACAAGATTCAAAGGTCAAAGCTTCTCAAAAACGACAAGATTCAACTTCAAAGGCTTCTCAAAAGCAAAGAAAGAAGTCTCCTATCAAGGCTCATCAGATGTACTGTGAGATATGTGAGATGTACAATCACATGACATCAGAATGCTGCTATAACAAGTACTGCATCAACTGTCAGATGTACAACCACGACACAATGGAATGTTACTACAACAAGTATTGCTTCATTTGTGACATGGTCAATCACAACACTCATGATTGCTTCTACAACAAAAGCTCAAGGATGAAGCCGAGAAGGTACGTCCAAAGAAATTCATCATCTGCAAATTCTGCCAGGTATGTTTCTGATTTTAAATTATCTAATGGTGATCATTCAAATGATTCATGGAGACCAAGATCTGTAAGAAAACAAAATCAAACAAATCCATTTTTGCATAAGCAAAATAGTCAACAAAACCGATTTTTATAAAATAGGTTTAGAAATGCCTATGACAGATCTTCCATGAATAATTCTAGACAGGTGTCTAAACCAAAGCATTCCTTTGGTCCCACACAAAAACAGTTGTGGAGAAAAACACCTGTTAAGAATCAAGATGAGCAACGTGCTTCATCAACCGATGGTCCTCGGGAAGATGCAATTTATCAAGTAGTTACCTATATGATTATTTCGGACAATCCAAGACCGCAATGGCTTGGATTTCACCCTCTAACTGATTTGTTAGTGTGGTAGGGACACTTATGGAGGCCGGTCAAACAAAGGAAAGAAGACCGTGGCTGATCCCTTATCATGACAAGATACCGAATCTTGTTCATGATGTCTTCGATGCAACTAGCATCAAATGGAGGTGGAAACAAAAAGGAATCATTGCAGGAATTTTAAAAACATTTTCAAAAAATCAAACAATGATGGCAGTGCAAGAAACAACCGATGTTTCATTTCGTCTGTTTAGATTAAGTATATTGCATGCACTATTCTTTCATTGATAACATATCTGCCATTTTCTTTTCTTTAAACTTTCAAATTTCAATGAAATTTAAAAGTTTAGGGGGAGAAATTGTATTAAAAAAACAAAAAACAAACAAAAAAACATGATAAACTCGGAAAAATCAAAAATAGTTTGAATCTACTTGAACGTACATGAGAAATGATAGATACACTAGAGTTAGTCGACACATCATTTTTAAACAATAAAGACTGAAGCATGAAAATTGATGTGCGAGACGGCTCAGACAATTATACTGAACAAGTATATCCTTTGATGATTTAACTAAATTCTAATGAGTTTTTGTGGTTGAAACATCTTAGTGCATGTGAAACGTTTATACAAATCAAATAGATATTTTGTGAAGCAATCAATATACATCGGGTAATGATGCAATCTATTCAGTGTGATGAACCGCATCGTGAGCTTCTTTGTTGTGGTATCCACAGACCTGAAGTCTTACACGAAGTCTCTTTTGAGCTTCAAGGTGCAGCAAAAGATTCCAAAATGGAACAGAAAAGAGTCCCAAAGATGGAACATTACCAAAAATTCCAAAATGGAATTCAGAAGATTCCCAAAGGGAACATAAGCAAAAGATAATAATTCCAAAAAGGAATTCCAAAAGAAGTCCCAAAGTTGACCAAATCCAAATAGATAAGAACCCAATTCCACACTGTTTATGATTGTAAGTGACCTGACGTGTTGAGTTGTTCTCATTAGATATTTAGATGAAGTGTATAGCTTTCTAATGTGCAAAGTATGAGTCACTCAAAACTTATTCTTAATCAACCTAATTGATCATCAAGAATAGAAAAAGTAAGTGTGTCACTTCGAGCTAATTGATTTGTTCAACAATTCATCACTCAATTACTTCACAATTCAAATGTCTATTCTCAAGAACTGCAAAACATGTGTTGGATAAATTGCTAGTATGATCTCATTGCAGGTAAAAGATTCATAAATGTAAAGAGAAAATTCCAAAAAAAATATCAAAAACATTGAAAAATTCAAAACACCAAAAAGATTGTCATTTTAATCTTTTTCTTTTGTTTTGGCAGTTTAACATGTGTTATTAATGTAGGAGTTGTTCATCAAGCAATATCTCATCCGATTGAGAACTTAATCTTTACATTGATCATAACTGCACATTATTGCCTGAGTTTTAATGTGTTTCTTTGAGTTGCAGGAACAGTTTCCATTGTAGAACTAGCTTCCACGCGACTTGAAGATGTTCCTGTTCAAGCCTGATTCCAGTCCAAAGATCTCCAAGTCAGATTGCTGAGTATTAAGAATCATCCTCTTAATATCTCATACACAGATCCCGTTAACCTCCAAAGAAAAAGTTGAGGGGGAGTAATCTAAGTCAAAGAAGTCTTCGCATTCTACTTCAACGGTTGAAGAAGATCACGTTGCTGATATATAGATTCGCTGGAATATACAGTCTACCTATTCCTTTCCATAGCCTCTGATGTTACTCAAAAGGGAGAGAAGGATGCAGATTGCTTGTTGAAAGACAGAGTTTTGATAGCATCATCTTAGGGGTAGTACTGTTGGGTCCTCTTGAAGATAATGCATACCAAAACTTTAAGTTGCTCTCTATGCTCGTCACATGAAGATTTAAGCTAATATGTCGGATTTGTAAAGTGTCATCTTAGGGGGAGTACTGTTGGGGCTATTTGAATATGTCATTTTACAAATATAAGCGAGTGAAGATATCGAGCATCATCACGAGCAAGCACGTGTGAAGACGTTCATTATTTGTATTTGTCTTTGAATATTTGTGTAATCGTTTCGTGCTTAAAAGCGCGTTTGTGCTTAACTGCACGTGGTTAGGATGAAATGTAAGGTGAATGGTATGGACTATAAATACCATCACCTAGGTCATTTGTTAAAAATAGTTGCATGCATTTCATTCCATATCCTTTGTAACCCTCATTGATCTAATACAATTCACCTATTCATATTATCATCATCTTCATCATACTTGTAACACCCCGAATTTTTATGGTAGGACTTCTTTACGTGCTTATGCTTATATGGATGTGCATTTAAATGATTATGATAAAAATTATATATGACGTTTACGATATATGTTATGTTTATGATAGATATGATGATTACGATGTATACGATGGAGCATGAAAATGATTATAAGTATTCGAGAATGTAAAACGTAAAGACTAATTACTTGGTAATTAGAAAGGGGAAGGATTAATGAAGAGGTTATGATGTAATTATGGACCATTAAGGGTGAAAGAATGAATTAGGCCCAAAATGGTAGGTGAATTAGTTAAGAGATTTACCTAAAATAGCCTAATTACCTAATTAGGCCCAAAGCCCACCTAAAACCCTACCCCAATATGGAAAACCCTACTATTTAATCACCATTTCCAGCCACCATCCCCTACTTCACCATCACAACAATAACACACACACACAAACCCTAATCTTTGAAAGAAAACTAAGGCAAGAAAGAAGAAAACCAAGATTTTTGTGAATCAAAGGGTTGATTTCAAGTTTAAAAGTGTTAAACAACAGGTAATCAAGGTAAAATCACCCCCTAAAACATGTTTTCATAACACAAAACGAATCTGGCCATTAATGGACTTTTTAAGTTTTTCAAAAGTTTCAAAGAAATTAATAAAGGTTGCATTTTTATGGATAAAATCGTGGAAAAAGCTTAGATTTAGTCATATAAATGATAAACCAAGGTTTTGGACGTAAAAAGTTTGAGATTTGGTTGAAAAACAAGGATTTTGGGTTGAAAACGAGCTGTAACAGCGTTCTTGCGACACCGGTGTTCTTAATGCGACACTAGTGATAGGTTCAATTGGATCGATATCGCTCACAAGATCAGAATGATTCGTACACAAAACACAGTTCAATCAGCAACACAATTCATTACTTAATAATTCTCTTTGTATTGATGATCAAAGCAAATATTGTAGTACAAAATGCAGGAGAATGTAATCACACACAGTTAATTCTCTCTCTAACGTGTAATGTGATCTAGACTCTCTCCCTAACATTCTCTTACTACATGCTTTATGCAACAATACATTTAGGGAAAATACAAAATAAACCCTAAACTATACAAAATGTATAAAACAAAGTACAAAGTAAATCTTAAACAGAAATAAGCCCTAACAGTACTCTCCCTAAGATTTATCTTTGGACTTCAAAAAAAATCTTCAATAGTTTTCATCTTTTGCTTTTTCAGCTCCAATCTCTCACCAATCTTCAGACTCTTCTTTGACATCTAGCAACTCCTTTCCTTTGTATTCTTCTTGTTCTTTTAATGCTTCCTCGATGCATGACTTGAACTTCTCAGCGATCTTTGCTTGTCTTGGCTTTGACTCGTTTGTAAGGATGGCACATGCATTCATGCGTTTCAGACTATCAAGAGTCAAACCTGCAAAATCAATATTAGCGTAAAATTCATATGGCATTTCTCGCCCTTTGACTTGCACTTCTAGTGTACCCTTCGCAGTCACACGCATAAATTCAATCTCCGGAATATCAACCTTCACAAGGTTAGCATTGAGTAATGCCTTCCTTAGTCGAATTTTCTCTGAAGCAGCTGCAATCACCTCAATCATCACCATAAACAATTTTCTATCAGCTTCAGCCACTTTATCTTTGCACTTCTCCATTGTATAATTTCTCAAATGATCGATGTAGGATGGATGTAACAATTTCAGCTCGAATGTGCTAAATAATGTAATCATATCCTTATCCCAGTCATCCATATTTCGTACCAGTTTCAACTCGTAAGTTTCCTGATTGTAGAAAAACTTCAGAATTGGTTTTGTCGCTTGAGTACCATCGATCACTTTCAACCCCGGATCAGTCACTTTATCAAAATATTCATCGGAAAACTCTTCTAAATACATGTCACGCACCACCAACTTCTTTTGTTTCCTCTTTTTCTTCGACTGAACATATGCACTATCTTCTTGTTGTCCTCTAAACTCCAAATATTTCGGCAAACGGCTTATACCAGCATCTAACAATATCGCACACTTGTCACCACGCTCAGCATGCGTGTGATTAATCAATCTTAGTTTGTGCAACTCCTTCAAATCTTGTACTTCCAGCTTGAAAATACTTGAGTAATAATGGTAAACATCGCATAAACCATTAACTCGTTTAATCAAAAATGCATCAAACACTTCGTCATATTTCCACGCTATGATTTTCACCTTCTTGGATTTTTCCGGTACGATCATAGAATCAAGCAGTTCAGCAACGGACTGTCCTTTGCTCAGCAGAGATCTAACAACATCTCCTGCTGTGGCAGATTTATGCCATGATTCACGTACATCCATAGGAATATTGTATGACTTAACCTCACTTGGAAACATATCAATCAACTCTTGTCTCTTCTTGTGCGCATCTTCTAGTAAAGCCATCACCGTTATTTCTTTGGGTTCGAGTACTTTGTATCTCTTAGTCAGCTCATAATATTGCGGGTTGTTGTAATCCAGATAAAACATCCGATTGTACATCTTCTCAGTCTTCATAAAACTTATTACAATCTTCTTCAGCGATTCATGTTTCAGTTTCTTCAAAGTTATATATGGATAGTTCCTCGAACTCAACCATTCACGCATGTTTCTGGAAGACATTTCTTCTGGATTTTTATGATAAAGCTCTGTTGGAGGTAAATCATCAATATTCAGGCTTTCTTGTAAAGGTGTCCACTCACCCATTTCTACAACAAATTCCTTCTCATCTGCCGTTGCCTTATCTTGTGAAGTCAAACACTTCTCATACTCTTCATTGATTTGACTCACAGTCAGTCCATTCCAATACACTGGATTATACTTCATCTTTTCTAGATAAGCAAATCGTTCAGGCAGATCAGCTGGTATCTCATCATCTGGATTGGCTTCAGGTTCAGCTTCAGGTTCAGACTCAGTAAAATCAATGTCATCCAAATCATCCAGTGCCTCTATCATCGGTGCAGATTCAGTTTGAACCGGCTCAAACTGAAATGCTTCTTCAACAACAGTTTCTGGCACATTTTCAACTACTTCAGGGACTTTCACTACCAGTACAGATTCAGATTGAATCGTCTTAATCTGAACTGCTTTCTCAGTTTCAGTTACAGATTCAGATTGAATCGGCTCAATCTGAACTGTTTCTTCCAATCTGGCTTTCTTTGCAACAAACTCTTCTTCAGTAATCTCAGCCACATCATCTAACTTACGTTTTCCCTCAGCTTTGTCAGGATTGACAGTAACAGCAGCTTCATCGGGAATAGGGACAGATTCTACACTTGGTACTGTCACAGTCTTAGATCATTGTGATCTAGTTTGATAGACTGCGATGTCCCTAGGAGTCTCAGACACTCCAACGTCTTCTTCTACAGTAAAATCCTTATTCGATTCTGAACTCACAGCTTCCTCCTCTTTTATCCAGTTCTCCAACACTTCTTTTTCAGCACGTAATGTGTTGCATTCTGCTTGCAACTCTTCATAATCAGCTTTTAATTGTTCATGATCAACCTTCAGTTTTTCGTGATCAGCATCTAATGCTTAAAAAATTTCCAAGTTTTTCTGATGCGTAGCCCAAAACTCTTCCAATCTTTTCTTCTTTCTTTCATTCGATGCCTTCATTTGCTCATTAGCATCTAAAAGTTTGGCTACCATCCTTTCCAAATGAAAAACTTTGTTTTCCTCTTCATTTAAATCAACATCTGATGCAACCTTAGGTGAAGACTCCTTTGGTTATCAATGTTTTCAGCTGCTCTGGAGGATGTGGCAATATCAACTGGATCAGTCACTATTACACAGTCATCAGCATCATCGATTGTCTATGCCACAATCTCCACTTCAGCAGCAACTTCTTTTGCAATCTGTACAATGTCCACTATCTCTGGCACATTTACATCTTCAATAACATTTGGCTCCTCAACTAACACAGGCTCAATCACAGACTTAGATCTTCGAGATCTAGTATATTGAACTGTAATGTCCTTTGGAACATCAGCAACAATTTCTTCAACTGTTTTCTCCACTTCAACTGGTTCATCTGTCACTATCGGTTCTGTTTCAAAAGTCTCGGCCTCCTCAGAAACTGATTCAGCATCATCATCATTTCCATCATTCCCACTATCATCATCATTATCACCCTCACTTTCACTATCACCACCATCACTTTCATTATCATCACCTTCTTCATTCTCATCATTCTCAGTCTCATTTTCCTCTTCTGGATGTCGAGCAAAATACTCATCATCATCCAACAAGTTATCAGGCGCCCTATCAACTGGGTCCTGTGGATTCACAATCTCTCCATTTGATATGTGATGATACACAATCTCTATATCCTCCTCATTGTTTGCTATATCCCGCATATAGTCAAACAGTTCAACACTTTGTACATTTCCTATACTCATCTTCTTATAAGATAAGTCATTCATGTCCTCAGTATATAAAATTCCTCCAGCAAATCCTTCTTCTCTGATGATAGGATAAGCCACATTTTTCATCAGTTGCAAGAATCTCGGATACATGAGAAACTTGAACCTTTTGCCCTTTACAAGATTGAACACAAACCCGTTCATAATCCAGTTCGACATATTGAACGGTTTGTTCTCTACAATAGCTACGTTGGGGGATGCAATGTCAGAAGGGAAGTTATCAAAACCAGCACTCCTTCTAGACATGCACTGCTGAATCACATAACATAGCAACTTCCACTTCTTCCCCAATCTAGCTCTAACAAATTGTGACTTTGGAAATACGGGAGGATGACCCATATTCACAAAACACGCCTGACACTCAGCAGTAGTCAGCTCATCATTTGCACCAGCTTCATCATCATCAATCCTTAGTGCTGTTCTGATAGACTCCTCAGAAACAGTCAACTCTAAATCTCCGGTAATATTCCCTCTAACGACAGAAACTCCATCTTCACCAGTTACAACCTCAGCCGTCCTCTAAAAACTCTTGATCAGTCTTGCATATATGACAAGCTTTGCACACATAGCATAGACATACTTTGTTCTCTTGATAAATCTCATCATATCTCTATACCCCTCAGTTTCTGGTATAGATTCATCCAAACATGCAACCAAATTATGCTTGGGCTCAAACTTGACATTCTCCATCTGTTTAAGACACAAAACAAGACAAGTGAGTTAAATTCTTCATTAATAAATTTCAAATTTACATAAGTGTTTGAACAAAAAGTTATAATGTAAAACAATTACATAATCATTTTAACACCTAAGTTGATCTAACAATCTGATTTTCATCATTTTGTTTAATAAAACCTTAGTGAATCAATGATCATACAACACATTACACTTAACAGTTTATTCACTTAAGAACATAAATCTGAAATTTGTAAAAAGAAGTTGTTTAACATGTTTAAGCACAGTTTTAACAATGATTTGTCAGTTTTAACACACATTTTATCATTTTGAAGTTAACACTTAAGAGCTTTCAACAGGTCATCAATGGCGGTTCGACAGTTATGAGCAATTTTACGTTGATTCTGTTGATTTTAAGCAATTTGGTGCAAATTAATGATTGATTGTTGATAATCTACAGTTTTTACACCTAAAACAACATTCGATTTCAGTTTTAACACACAAAATCAAAGTGATTCAGTGATCAAAGTACTGTTCATCATAATTTTTCGTTTTAACGATCGATTTGCAGGTTTATCAAGGTCGAATCACATAAAATATACCTTATTCAATCAATCAAACTTGTTACAGAAACAATCGATTGAACTAAAGTATGAACGATTTGAGGTACAGGGGATTTTGCTTGAAAAACTTTGTGAAAAATGATAAGTGTTGTGAAGAGGCGGGTTTTATATTTGATTGAAAAATTAGGTCAAACTTAAAGAGCCGAGTCAACAGTTTGGGACGGGTAAGCATAAGAGCCCAATAAGCCTTGACGGGTCATGCACTGTTGAGCCGCGTCAAACACTGTTGGGACGGGTCATGTACTTTGGGACGGGTCACAACATGGACGGGTCAACATAAAACACTTGGACGGGTCAATCACTGTAGAGACGGGTAAGTCACTGTTGAGACGGGTAAGACACTATAGAGACGGGTAAAGGTTAGGAACAACTACACCTGTTTTGATTTTACTCATCACCCGGCTACATAGTAGTCTTCTTCATCACCCGGCTTGCATAATGACCTATTGTTTATTACCCGGCTACATAGTGATCTACTTTATCACCCGGCTTGCACAATGATCTTTGTTCATTACCCTGCTTGCTTTACTTCATCACCCAGCAACACAGTTGTTATACTTTCACCCGGCTATACAGAGTTCTTCACTTACACGGCAAGATAAGGATTTCTTTCTTTTACCCGGCTGTACAGTGTCAATACTTCATTACCCGGCTGTATAGTAACACAACTTGTCACCCGGCAGATATCAATGACTCCTTCACCCGGCTGTATAACGACTTGTTCATTACCCGGCAGCACAGTAGCCATAATATCTTTGCCCGGCTTCACTTCTTTTCACCCGGCTGATATCAAAATACATCTTTACCCGGCTAAATAGCTAACTTCATTACCCGGGTAAACAGTCTTCTGATATCTTTGCCCGGCTACAACACTTGAGCAATTTTTCTCAATTTTCTCGTCTGTTGACTTTTCAACTGCATTTATTGCACCTGCAAACATTCTTGACGTATTAATTAGACAAGACATCCTTATTAGGGTTTGTCATATTAAATATCAAAAATCTAATACAAATCAACAAATATTAATTCTCATTATAACCCTTTTTCTTTTTCTTTGATTTTCAAAAATAATTTTGCACAACCAAAATTTCTATATCCCGAAGCAATTTATTAAAAACACATCACAAGACCTTGGGTTTGTTTTTAACACATCCAATACCTTTGCTTTTCATACCATGTTAGGGCTATTTCCTAGTTATGATTTACTTTGTATTTGTTTATATTTTTATGTATAGTTTAGGGTCTATTTTGTTATATTCCTTAAACTTGTAATTGTTGCTTAAAAGCATGTAGTGAGAGAGTGTGAGAGAGAGGCTAGATCACTATTCACGTTAGAGAGAGAACTAAGTGTGTGTGATTTATTTTTCTCCTGCACTTGTACTACTAATCTGCTTTGATCATCAATATACAAAAGAGAATTATTAGTATGAATTGTGTTAATGATTAAACTGTGTTTGTGTATGAATTATTCTGATCATTGAGCGATATTATCGATCCAATTGAACCTATCAATTGGTATCAGAGCTGTTGGTATTGTGTTCTTCGCTATTCATCAAGCAAAACACTACAATATTGCTCAAAAATCATGATCTGAATGAATTGTTGCTGTTTTTAGTTGTGATTTATCATCGCAATCACTCCTAATTCACAACGATTGTTCAAATTCCATCAGATTATCATCAGATCCGAGGAATTAAGAAGATTAAAAAAAGTTACTGTTCGATCGAATTTTGCTCAAATTCATCAAAATTTGATCATGTTTTGGATTGATTGAGATTAGGGATTGTTAATCGGACTATTTCACTGCTTGTGTGTGAATTTTGAACGAATTGGACAAGTTTTTGACAAACCCGGAAAAAATTCTCATGATGAAGATGATGAACAGTATGAACTTGGTTGAAGATTAACTAGCCGGGTGATAAATTTGACTTAGACAATTTCCTTTGGACTTAGATTTGTGAAAAATTAGGTCCTGTGCAGCCGTGTAAAGGAATTTGTGCTAAACGGGGAAAGAATTTGACGAAGAAAAAGTGTTACTGTTCAGTCGGATCAACAACTGTTGTGCCGGGTGATACACTGTTACGCCGGGTGATAAACAATTTCAGCCGGGTGATCAACAACTGTGTAGTCGGGTAAACAACTTTGCCGTGTGATCGACAACTGTTCAGCCGGGTAAAGCTTTTTGCCGTGTCAAGATTCAAGCCGGGTCAAGTTATCTGCCGTGTGAAGTTATTTCTTGTTGCCGTGTAACTGTTCAGCCGGGTAACTGTTCTGCCGGGTAAAGAATCCAAGACTTACAACTGTTGAGCCGTGTGACTGTTTAGACGGGTGAAGACTTTTCTCTGCCGGGTGAAGAACAAAGCTACTGTTTAGCCGGGTGAAGAAGGATTTTTCACTGTTCAGCCGTGTGACTCAATTTTAGTTGTTTAATCCTTGTTTTCTTATCTTGTAATTAATTACTTGTATTTATTTTAGTATTTTAACTGTTTCTTTTCAAAAATTCACAAAAACCAAAAAATATTTTCTTTAAAAAAATTGTTTTTAAAAAAAATGGCACCTAATGATGATTCTGATAACCGTGTTCCTAGACTTGTTAATCGTGCAAATTTCAAGAATTGGACAATCAGACTGAGACATCACCTATGCTCTATTGACAATGATTTATGGAAGTCAATTGAAAAAGGTCCTCACATTCCAACTCAGACTGCTCCAGATAGTGCAAGTACCTACACCAAAGACTCTATTGAACCTTATCCAGAGGATAATTTGTCAGCAGAAGATTTGAGAAAAGTGAAGAATGATAGCAAGGCTTACTCTTTGATGTGCAAAGGACTGCCACTTCAAGTTCTGTCGAGATTGGATGCATATCAAACTGGTTATACATGTTTCAAGGCACTAAAGTCAATATGCGAAGGAGGAGAACAACTAAGAAGTCTGAAGAAATCAAAATTGAAAAGGCAATTGGAGTTGTTCGAGCATATTAATGGAGAAACAGTACATCAGATGATGAACAGGTTTGTTCACTTAACTACTGAGATGTCAAACCTCAGAGTTAAGACTGAACTTCAAGACTTGAATGATCGATTGTTATTGTTATGTGTGTTGCCACCGTCATGGAAGCAGACTATTACTCTTTTAAAGCATACTGAGAAATTTCCAATGGAGTTAGATCTACTTATTGGAAAGATTGAAGAAGTTGAGATTGACGAAGGATCAAGAAATACTGATAGATCAATCTCACAAGCTCAATATAAGTATGTGGTGAATCCTGCCAATACTGTGGAGAATGCATTTCTTGCACAAGATGCAACCAAATTTGAAGAAGAGGGTGATTTATTTGTTGGTGCAAGTTTTTATACCGATTCATCATACTTTCCAAGTTCACCAATTTATTCTCAACCTCAATCTCCACCAAGAGCTCAAGTTCAAAGTCAGAATCTGAAGAATCAAACAGAAAGTCAAAGTTCGAATGTAGAAGCAAAGGTAAAAGATGTGATGAACATCTTGCTACAAGATGACGAGACCAAAACTGCCTTTACAGCTTTTATGGCAAGTTTTCAAGCATACCAAGGAAGTCACTTAAGTCAAATGGACGTTGTTCTTCAAGACTTATTTGAGATGGATCCTGATGACGTTGAGGAAATGGATTTAAACTGGCAAATGGTGATGGTTGCATATAGAACGCAGAAGCATGCATATGTTAACCGAAGCTACAAGCCTCATGCAAACAAGACAGTTGGATTTGACAAATCAAAGGCCAGATGTTTCAACTGTAACTGCTATGGTCATTTTTCAAGGGAATGCAAAGCTCCTAAAAATCAGAACTATAATGATCAAGCAAGTTCAAGTGGACAGAATCAAGGTCAAGGTCAAAGCTCGCAACAGTCTTCAAGCTATCAAAGCAGAAATCAACGTTTCTTTCAAAAGCCATACCAAAGTCTTCCCATGCCTGAATTAAACGATGAAGGCAAGAAACCAGAAGATCAAACTAAAGCACTGGTGGTCAGTGTAAAAGACGGATATGATTGGAGTGCTTATGCAGAACAATTCACATCTGATCTTACATCGAATTTGGCACTGGTATGTGAAATCGAAGAGGATTGGTCAGAAGAAGGAGATATCAAGGTGGTTGATACTGTTAGTGAAGATTCTGAAGAATATGACTGGAGTGCAAAGTCTGATCCTGTTGAAGAATCTGAGTCTGAAATTGCGCTAATGGCTACATCCAGTGAGTCTTCATCATCTACCGAACAACCAAAGGTTAGTACTGATTTACCCCCTAACTATGTTCCATTGCCTGCTGATGTGAAAGAAAGGTTATGTTCTGAACAATGCATTCAACAAGTAGAACATTATCGAACTCATTCATTTAAAATTGGTGATAAATTAAGCAAACATGAGAAAATTCATGAACAACTTAAAATTGATCACAAAATTTCTGATGAGAAGATTTTGTCACTTAAAGAATCATGGAACAAAACTTTAAAGGAATTGGAACTGGTAACAAAACAACTTGAAGAAATGACAAAGAATTTTGAACAAGAGAAAGTTGCTCATGCTGTCACACAAGTTGAATTAACAAAGGTTAAAAGTTGTAAAACAATGGTGAGACAACTTGTGAGTGAAAGAGGTAACAAAACCAAAACAGGGTTGGGTTTCACTCATGAACCAATGCCTAATTCAATCACACAAACTTTACCTGAAAACTTCAATGAATTTGATCATTCACCTGAAAATGAACGAAAATTCAAAGAAATTCAAAGAAGTAAATCTGAATCCGAAGGATCTGAAGTGTTGATTGAAAGTTTGAAAGAAGAAGATGGTGTGACCACTGAAGCTGATGATGAAGCTAGCAACAAATCAGAGCCTGTTCTGATTCAACTTGTTGTGTACCCGGAACTGAATCCGAAGTTAGAAACAGTGAAGGATGAAGGTGAATTTTCAGGATACAATGATCCTGAATACATCAAGTGGAAGAAGGAACAAAAGGCGCAAGTTGCTGATCAACTGATCAAGAAGCAAGAAGTGAAAAAGACTGAAGTTTCTAATGCAAAAGTGCAGAAATTAAAATCGAAAATCAATCAATCTGAAACAAAACCTTCAAAAGGTAAAAGTGTCATAAAATCGAATGACAACACCAAAGCTCAAATTGTTAAAACTGAAAATGTTAAACCAGTCAAGAAGAAAGTGACAAAAGGAAAAACAATTAAGTTTGTGTCTGCAGGAACTTTTGATTTAAACGGATCTTATGGTAAACCAATCAATTCTCCAATCAAATCTAACTCTGGTCTGAAAACAGGTTCAGGTCCTAAGTCTTCCGCTGTCAATGATAAAAGAATTGAATCAAAAAGGTTAACCAAACAAGGTGTGTTAAAATCGAACCAAGTTTCCAAGAAACAAATTCACAATCAAAATCTCCACAAAAGAATCAAGTTAATCTAAAACCGAACAAAACTGATAATGAATCTCGAGTGGGTTCAACATCAAAAGTTAACAGTCGGCTCTTTAGGATTAGCAAGAAACATTGTGAGATTTGTGATCGTTATAACCATGCAACTGCTGAATGTTTCTTTAACAGGTACTGCAGTTACTGTGACAAAAGAAATCATTCTTCAGAAGAATGTTTTTATAACAAATTTTGTGAAATTTGTGAAAGGAGAAATCATGACACAAAGGATTGTTTCTTTCGAACAAACTCAACAAGAGAAATGACTCCGTTTCCAAATTTTCAAAGAAATCAATCATTTGGTTTTCAAAATGTTAATCAAAGTCATTCTCCTGTTTTGAGAAAGTTTAATCAAAACAATTCAGTTTCTAATTTGCAGGTTAACAGTTTTAAACCAAGAGCTTTGATGGTAAGAAATCAAAAGTTTGAAAATAACCTTGATCCTAAGTAAGAGGAAAGGTTCATTGCTTTGAGAAGGAAGCAATCACGCCAATGGGCGAAACAGTTTTCAAAATCTCTCAAATGAAACAAATTTTCAAAATCTTCATTATCAACAAGTTACTGTAACAGATAGATTCGGAAAACCCAAGACCATGTGGGCCTGGGTTGACCAAACTAACTAAGTGATTGTTGATATGCAGGTACGCCCAAGAAGACCTATCAACTCATGGTTTGTTGATAGTGGGTGTAGCCGGCATATGACAGGAAACCATGCCTTGCTTCAAGACTTTAAGCTAAAGAATGGTACACACGTTGCATTTGGAGGTGTTGCCGGTGGTAAAATAACAGGAGAGGGAACTGTATCAAATGGGGTCATTAGTTTTGATAAAGTCAACTACTGTGCACAGTTGAACTTTAATTTACTAAGTGTATCTCAAATCTGTGATAAATCTTATTCAACTCTATTTGATGATTCTTTCTGTTATATACTCAAACCAGGTTTCAAGATTGACAATGAATGGGTGGTGGTTAAAGCTCCAAGAGATCGTTATGTATACAAGCTTGATATGTCGCAGATTGATGCTGAAACCGAAACTACTTGTCTCATTGATCATGCATCAAATGATGAGAGTCAGCTTTGGCATAGACGGCTGGGCCATTCAAACTTCAAAAACATGAACCGACTGGTGACTGGAAATCACGCTGTAGGAATACCATCAAAGAAGTTCTCTACAACTGATCTCTGTCCAGCATGTTTGAAAGGAAAACAGCACCGGATGTCTTTTAAGTCCAAGCAAGAAAACTCCATTTCAAAACCCTTGCAGATGCTACATATGGATCTTTTCGGACCAACAAATGTTCAAAGCATCGGAAAGAAGTCTTACTGTTTTGTCATTATTGACGATTTCACTAGATTTTCTTGGGTTTATTTTCTGCATGTTAAATCTGAAACTGCTGAGTTGTTAAAAGAATTTATCAACAAAGTTGAAAATCAATTGGAGTGTAAAGTTAAAATTTTAAGAAGTGATAATGGAACTGAATTTAAGAACGCTAATGTTGATTTGTTTTGTGCAGAAAAAGGAATTGCTAGACAATTTAGTGCTCCAAGAACGCCTCAACAAAATGGGGTTGCGGAACGGAAAAACCGGACACTGATTGAAGCAGCAAGATCCATGCTCGCAGATGCCAAAATCCCTATCACTTCTTGGGACGAAGCTATTGCTACTGCGTGTTTTGTGCAAAACAGAACATTATTTGTTCAGAATAAACAGAAAACATCTTATGAGTTGTTATTTGGAAGAAAACCGAATATTTCTTACTTGAAAGCATTTGGTTGTCCTGTATCGATTCTAAATCTAAGTGATCATCTCGGGAAGTTTGAGTCAAAATCTGACGATGGATTTTTCCTTGGTTATTCGTCTGTTTCTAAAGCTTATCGGGTTTTTAATAGCAAAACAAATACTGTTATTGAAACTATTAACGTAAAGTTTTTAGAAAATTCGTTTCCGTTAGTGGCTCATGGTCCCGAATGGTTATTTGATTTAGATTCGTTATCAAAATCTTTCGATTCTAACTTATTCGATTTTTCAGGAAAAACAAGCAAAGAATCAGGCGACTTGGGATGTTTTAGTGACGATTCTGATAATGACGATGATGGCAATCTTAATTCTGAGTATCCATTCATGTCATTTCATAATCCTGATCATGTCAAATCCAGTCAAGATCCGAGTCCTTCTGGTTCTCAAGAAGATCAAGAATCAAATATTCTTGGTGATGATGTTAATCCGCAAAATTCTCCTAATGATGGTGGATCTGTTCAAAATCAACCATCATCAGATCCGAATGTTGAAGTTGTTCCATAATCGTTTGACTACTTCATCAATTCACCGGATCAAGTTCCTAATTTCACTCCGCATACTTCTACCATTCTACAAGATCTACCGAATCTGAATCAGTCTAATCTGGAGAGTCAAGTGCAAGGAGATGTCATACCAACTCATCGACTTCACAAGAATCATCCTGTCTCTCAGATTATTGGGCCATTGAATCAGAGAACTACAAGAAGTCAGACTGAGCAAGCAAATGTTTGTCTTTATTCGTGTTTTCTATCTCAAGTGGTGCCAAAGAACATTTCAGAGGCGTTACAAGATAATAGTTGGATTGAAGCCATGCAAGAGGAGTTACTTCAATTTCGCAAACAGGAAGTTTGGAAATTAGTGGACTTACCTGAAGGAGAAAATGCGATTGGTACAAGATGGTTGTACAAAAACAAGCCAGACGAACGTGGCATTGTTGTGAGAAATAAAGCCAGACTTATTGCACAAGGTTACACTCAGGAAGAAGGTATTGATTATGAAGAAGTGTTTGCTCCGGTCGCTCGACTTGAAGCTATTCGCGTTTTTCTAGCTTATGCCTCTTTCATGAAGTTTAAAGTGTATCAAATGGACGTCAAAGGTGCTTTTCTGTATGGACCAATTACAGATGATGTATATGTCAGACAACCTCCTGGTTTTGAAGATCCTGATTATCCTCATCGTGTATACAAGTTGAGTAAAGCTCTATATGGTCTACATCAAGCTCCAAGGATTTGGTACGAGACGCTATCTAAGCATTTACTAGAACATGGATTTACAAGAGGTCAGATTGATCCAACTTTATTTATGAAGAGGGAGAATGAAGATCTGTTATGTGTTCAAGTATATGTGGACGATATTATTTTTGGATCAACCAGTGCGTCCATGTGCAAAGAGTTTGAAGAAATCATGAAGTCAAGATTCTAGATGAGTTCGATGGGGGAGATTAATTTCTTTCTTGGATTGCAAGTAAAACAATCCGCAGACGGAATTTTTATCAACCAATCAAAGTTTGTTGAGAAGTTGCTGAAAAAGTTCAAGATGCAAGATTGTCAGACTATCCGAACTCCATCTGATGTGAACTGCAAGATACAGCCGGATCCGAAAGGCAAATCCGTGGATCAAACACTATACAGATCAATGATTGGTTCACTGATGTATTTGACTGCATCAAGGCCAGACATTATGTATGCTGTATGTGTATGCGCAAGATATCAGTCTGATCCAAAAGAGTCGCACCTGGTTGCTGTTAAACGTATTTTCAGATACCTTAAAGGGAAACCGAATCTTGGGTTATGGTATCCTTATGAAGGCAATTTTGAATTATATAGTTATTCTGATAGTGACTTTGGTAGGTGTGCTCTTGACAGGAAATCGACTACTGGTGGATGTCAATTTCTGGGTCCTAGACTTGTCTCTTGGCAATGCTAGAAGCAGACCAACGTTTCTGTATCCACAGCTGAAGCAGAGTATATCGCTGCATCTGCAGGATGTTCTCAAGTTTTGTGGTTACAAAACCAATTGCTTGACTACAGGTTTAACTTTCTCAAAACTCCTATTTACATAGACAATACTGCTGCTATGTTCATTACTGCTAATCCTGTTCAACACTCAAAAACCAAACATATCGAAATTCGATATCACTTTTTAAGAGACAACTCTGGAAAGGGTTTAATAATTTTGATTAAAGTTCATACCGACAAACAACTGGCAGATCTTTTCACAAAATCTTTCTTGTCAGGCCGGTTTGAATTCTTAATTCAATCCATAGGATTAATCAATCATGATTGATTCTATTTTTCGAAAACAAAACAAAAATCAGAAAAATATAAAATCCAAAAATATAATAAGTTGATGTCAAGTATTGATTCCTTTGTCTTTTATTTTATTGTTTTGCATTGTGTGCTTGCATGAAAAAGAAAATAGAAAAGCAAAAACAAAATATAAAAGCAAAAAGAAAAGAAAATATCATGTCATAAGAATCTATATTGCAAAAAGTGAGAAATGATAGTTACACTAGACATTATTTGTTGCATCATTTTTAAATAAAGACTGATGAATGTTAATTGATGTGCTAGACAGCTCAGGCAATTAGACTGAACAAGTAAGTTGATTGTTGACAAACATAAACTTAATGATCTTTGTGTTAAGTTCCTTTGTTATACATGTCTAGATATATATCTTTTGATGCATTGCTTGTGATGATAGTTGTGCATGATCGGGTAACGATGCAGTCTATTCAGTGTGATGAACCGCATCGTGAGCTTTTTGTTATGGTATCCACAGACCTGAAGTCTCACACGAAGTCTCTTTTGAGCTTCAAGGTGCAGCAAAAGATTCCTAAAGTTGGAACAAAAAGAGTCCCAAATGTGGACCATCACCAAACAAAAATTCCAAAAAGGAATTCAGAAGATTCCCAAGGGGAACGATAGGAAATGAAAGATTGAAAAATGGAATTAAAAAGAAGTCCCAAAGTGGACCAAATCCGAATAGAACCCAGATTCCACACTGTTTATGATTGTAAGTGACCAGATTTTGTGCAATATGCATTCAGGTAGTGGTTGATTAGGAAATATGTTGACATATGTATACATGTGGGTCACATAAGTCATTTTAATCGAACCTTAATTATCATCATGATACTGAAAAAGTAAGTGTGTCAACTCGAGCTAATTGGTATGTTTTCATATCATCACTCAATCAAACATAAGTCAAATGTCTATTCAAAACTTGCAAAACATGTTCAGATAATGTGTGGTATGATCTCACTGCGATATTTTGATTCATTGCATTGCATATGTATTTATTTTAATGTGTGTGCTTTGTGTGTGCAGGCATATGGAATCTTTATTGACACATCGACATCCTTGTTAAACTTAAAAATTTCAAGAAATTTCAAGTTTAGGGGGAGAATAAAATTGAAGAAGAAAAATGTTTGCAAAAATCCAAAAATATTTTGAATAATTGTGTTTTGAATGAACAAGATTTGTGGTATGAAAAGCAAAGTATTGAATGTGTTAAAAACAAACCCAAGGTCTTGTAATGTGTTTTTCAGAAATTGCTTCGGGATATAGAAGTTTTGGTTGTGCAAAATGTTTTTCAAAAAGAAAAAGAAAAAGGAATTTAATTTGAATTAATTTTATTGACTTGTCTTATGTTATTGATAATTAATGTGACAAAATTCTTTAAGAATGTCTTGTCTAATTAATATGTCGAGAATGTTTGCAGGAGCAATAAATGCAGTTGAAAAGTCAACAGACGAGAAAAAGTGAAGAAAATTGTTCAAGTGTTGTAGCCGGGCAAAGATATCAGAAACAACTGTTCTGCCGGGTAATGAAGACACTGTTCAGCCGAGCAAAGTTGTGTGTTTGATATGAGCCGGGTGATTGAGAAAAAGAAGTGAAGTCGGGTGAAGATATTATGACTACTGTACAATCGGGCAATGAACATGTCAAATCTATGCCGGGTGAAGAAGTCATAAGACATCTGTCGGGTGACAAGTTATGCCACTATACAGCCGGGTAAAAGAAAAGTTACCTTGCCGTGTAAGTGAATAACACTATGTTGCCGGGTAATGAAGAAAACATGCCGGGTGATATAGAAGATAACTGTGTTGCCGGGTAATAGTGTAAGCAACTATGTTGCCGTGTGAAGAAGAAAGCATGCCGTGTGAAGAAGAAAGCATGCCGGGTGATAAAATACAACTGTGTTGCCGGGTGATGAAGAAAAGTAAGCCGGGTGATAAACTATCACTATGCAGCCGGGTAATGAACAAAACAAGTTATTGTGCAAGCCGGGGGATGTTATGAAGACTACTATGCTGCCGGGTGATGAATAAAACCAATCAGGTGTAGTTGTTCCTAACCTTTACCCGTCCCTACAGTGACTTACCCGTCTCTACAGCGTTTGACCCGTCAAGTGTTTTTCACATGTTATATGTTGACCCGTCATATGTTGTGACTTGTTTCATGTACTTGACCCGTCCCAACAGTAGATGACCCGTCTCAACAGTGCATGACCCGTCAAGGCTTATTGGGCTTTTATGCTTACCCGTCCCAAATTGTTGACCCGGCACCTCAAAGTTTGACCTAATTTTTAACCATATAAAAACCCGCCTCTTCACAAACACTTATCATTTTTCACTCACTCTTTCAAGCAAATCCTCTGTACTTAAATCGTTGTTTATCATATTCAATCGTTTGTTCTGTAACAAGTCTGATCGATTGAATAAGGTATTATTTACGTGATTTGAACCTGATAAACTTGCAAATCGACCGATAAAATGAAAAACGATGATGAACAGTGTTTTTGATCACTGAATCGACACTTTGATTCTATGTGTTAAAACTGAAATCGAATGTTGGTTTAGGTGTAAAAACTGTCGATCATTAACAATCAATCACTCATTTGCACCAAAATTCATTAAAATCAACTAAATCACTCAAATTACCTTATAACTGTCAACCGCCATTGATGACCTGTTTCAAGCTCATAAATGTTAAACTTCAAAATGATGAAATGTGTGTTAAAAGTGACAAATCCTTGTTAAAATTGAACTAAAGCATGATAAACAACTTCATCTTATAGATGTCAAATTTATGTTCTTAAGTGATAAACTGTTGTATTGAAAAATGTTGTATAATCATTAAAATTCAAAGATGTTTTGATCAAAATGATGAAAATCAGTTTGTTAGAACAATTTAGGAGTTAAAATGATTATGTAAATGTTTTGCTTTATAATTTTTGTTCAAACACTTATGAAAAATTTGAAGTTTATTAATGAAGAATCTAACACATTTGTCTTCTTTGTGGTTTGTTTTTGTTTTAACAGATGGAGAATTTGAAGTTTGAGCCCAAGCACAATCTGGTGGCATGTTTAGATGAGTCTATTCCTGAAACTGAAGGTTACAGAGATATGATCAAGTTCATCTAGAGGACAAAGTATGTATATGCTATGTGTGCCAAACCGGTCATATATGCAAGGTTGATAAAGAGTTTTTGGAGAACAGCTGAAGTGATCAGAAATGATGATGGAGTAGCTGTTGTTAGAGGAAACATTACTAGAGAATTAGTGTTGACTGTTTCTGAAGAAACAATCAGAACAGCGTTGAGGATTGATGAGGATGAAGTAGGAGCGAATGATGAGTTGACTATGGCTGAATGTTAAGCGTGCTTTGTAAATATGGGACATCCTCTTGCATTTCCAAAGTCACAATTTTATAGAGCAAGGTTGGGAAAGAAATGGAAGTTACTGTGTTATGTTGTCCAACAGTGCATGTCAAGGAGGAGTGCAGGTTTTGACAACTTCCCATCTGATATAGCATCTCCGATTGTTGCTATAGCTGAGAACAAACCATTCAACATGTCGAAATGGATTATGAATGGGTTTGTGTTTAATCTGGTAAAGGGCAAAAGATTCAAGTTTCTCATGTACCCGAGATTCTTGCAATTGATGATCAATGTTGCCTATCCCATTATCAGAGAAGAAGGTGTTGTTGGAGGGATACTTTATACTGAGGACATGAACGATCTATCTTATAGGAAGATGAGCATCGGGAATGTGCCAAGTGTTGATCTATTTGACTATATGAGAGATATAGCAAATAATGAAGAAGATGTTGAGGGAGTTTATCATCATATTTCACACGGAGAGATTGTGAATCCTCAGGACCTGGTTGATGAGGTGCCTGATAATCTATTGGATGATGATGAGTATGCTGCTCGTCATGCAGAAGATGAAGAAGATGAAGATGAATCTGAAAATGATGATGATGACAGTAATGATGAAGAAAGTGATGATAATGGAAATGACGGAAATGATGATGATGGTAATGATGGGGCTGAATCTGTTTCAGAGGAGGCCGAAAATATTGAGATTGCTGAACCACTAGATTTGGAGGAAGAAAATGTTGGAGTCACTGAAACTACCTTGATTGAAGAACCTGTTGAGGTTGCTTGTGTTGAAAAAGAAGTTGTAGTTGAAGTTGCTAAGCCCATCACAAAGCAGTATGTTAGATCTCAAAGATCTAAATCTGTTGTTGAGAAAGTGTTGATTGAGCCTGATCAGATAGATGTTGTACAGATAGCTCAGGAAGTAATGGCCGAAGTTGAGTCTATTGCATAGATAGTCGATGAAGCTGATGCTGGCATTACTGATCCTATCCCTGTTGATATACCCACCACATCATCTCAGTTTGCTGAAAACATTGAACAAGTTTTGGAGTCTTCGCTAAAGATTGTTTCAAGTGTGGATGAGAATGAGGATAAGAAAAAGATTGCAGAATTGGAAGAAATGGTTGCAAAGCTTTTAGATGCGAATGAACAGTTAAAAGCTTCAAATGATAGAAAGAAGAAAAGACTTGAAGAGTTTTGGGCTACTCACAATCAAAATCTGGAAACTTTCAAAGTTTTGGATGCTGATCATTTAAAGTTGAAGATTGAACATGGAAAATTGAAGGCTGAGTATGAAAAGTTGAAGGAGGAACATGACAACTTGAAGTATGATTACAAAGATTTGAAGGCTGAATGCAATACTCTGGATGCTGAGAAAGAAATGTTGGAGAAATGGCTACAAGAAACTCATTCAAAGAAATCCGGGTCCACATCTGACAAAGATTTTTCAGACGAAGTTATGGAAGTGTCTGAACCTTCTCAAGCAGCAAAAGTCTATTATACTCGAGCACGTGGTACAACAAATGTGGGTATAAGGGTGGAATCTCCGATTGTTATTCCCGATGAAGCTGCTGCTGAAACTGTCATTTATGACAAGGCTGAGGGAAAAAGGAAGTTAGATGCTGTGCCGGAAATTACTGAAGACGCATCGGTTTCAAAGAAGGCAAAACTGGATGAGACAGTACAGATTGAGCCGATTCAATCTGTGACTGTAGTTGAAACTGAGGTAGTAGATTTGGCTAAGGCAGATGAGACTGTGACTGATGCTGGAATTGATAAATCAGTTCAGATTGAGCCGATTCAATCTGAAGCTGTTATAGTTAAAGAAGTGCCTGAAGCTGTTGGAATGGTTGAGAATGTACCTGAAACTGTAACCGAAGAAGCAAGTCAGTTTGAGCCGGTTCAAACTGACAATGCACCAATGATTGAGGCATTAGATGACTTGGATGATATTGATTTTACTGAATCTGAACCAGAAGCTGAGCCAGAAACTAATCCTGATCACGAGATTCCAGAAGACTTACCTGAAAGATTTGCTTATCTTGAGAAGATGAAGTACAATGCAGTTTATCTGAATGGGCTGACAGTGAGTCAAATCAACGAAGAGTATGAAAAGTTTTTGGTAGCTCAAGATAAAGCCGCTGCTGATGAGAAAGAGTTTATTGTTGAAATGGGTGAGTGGACACCGTTACAAGAGAGTTTAAATATTGAAGATTTACCTCCAACTGAGCTTTATCACCAAAATCCTGAAGAGATGTCAAGTAGGAATATGCGTGACTGGTTGAGCTCAAGGAATTATCCATATAGGACTCTGAAAAGGTTGAAACAAGAGTCATTGAGGAAAATTGTTGTAAGTTTTATGAAGACGGAGAAGCTGTACAATCGCATGTTCTATCTTGATTACAACAATCCTCAATATTATGAGCTGACAAAAAGATACAAAGTTCTCGGACCTAAAGAAATACCGGTGATGGCGTTACCAGAGAATGCGCACAAGAAAAGGCACGAGTTGATGGACATGTTTCCAAGTGAGGTCAAGTCATATAATATACCTATGGATGTACGTGAATCATGGCACAAATCAGCCACAGCAGGTGATGTTGTGAGATCACTGCTGAGCAAGGGTCAGTCAATTGCTGAACTTCTTGATTCAATGATCGTACCGGAAAAATCCAAAAAGGTAAAGATTATAGCGTGGAAATATGACGAAGTGTTTGATGCGTTCATGATAAAAAGAGTTAATGGTTTATGTGATGTATACCATTACTACTCTAGCATTTTCACATTAGAAGTTCAAGACTTGAAAGAGCTGCACAAATTAAGACTGATAAATCACACGCATGCTGAGCGTGGTGATAAATGTGCAATGCTACTGGATGCCGGAATAAGCCGATCACCGAAATACTTAGACTTCAGAGGTCAACAGGAGGACAATGCCTATGTTCAAGCGAAGAAACAAAGAAAGAAAAAGAAGTT
This sequence comes from Tagetes erecta, assembly GCA_030867185.1. Taxonomy (NCBI): domain Eukaryota; kingdom Viridiplantae; phylum Streptophyta; class Magnoliopsida; order Asterales; family Asteraceae; genus Tagetes; species Tagetes erecta. The sequence goes on from CM061488.1 coordinate 58,492,727, forward strand.
GGTGGTTAGTGAGGATATGTACCTAGAGGAATTTTCTGATGAATATTTTGACAAGGTAACTAATCCGGGGTTGAAAGTGATTGATGGTACTCAAGTGACGAAGCCAATACTTAAAGTTTTCTACAATCAGGAAACTTTTGAGTTGAAGATTGTACGAAATATGGATGACTGGGATAAAGATATGATCACTTTATTCAGTACTTTTGAGCTGAAATTGCTGCATCCATCCTACATTGATTTTCTAAGAAGTTACAGAATGGAAAGATGTAAAGAGAAACTTGCTGAAGCTGATAGAAATTTGTTTGTGGTGATGATTGAGGTAATAGCAGCTGCATCAGAGAAGATACGAGTAAGGAAGGCATTACTCAACTCTAATCTTGTGAGAGTTGACATTCCGGAGATAGAATTTATGAGGATTACTGCGAAGGGTACTTTGGAGGTGCAAGTCAAAGGGAAAGAAATGCCCTATGAATTTTACGCTAACATTGATTTTGCAGGTTTAAATCTTGATTCTCTGAGACGTATGAGTGCCTGCCCAATTCTTACTAACGAGTCCAAACCAAGACAAGCTAAGATTGCAGAAAAGTTCAAGTCATGCATAGAAGAAGCATTGAAAGAACAAGAAGAATTCAAAGGAAAAGAGTTGCTGGATATCAAAGAAGAACCAGAAGATTGGTGAGAGAGATGGAAGCTGAAAAAGATGAAAACTGTTGAAGATTTTGCTGAAGATTCAAAGATAAATCTTAGGGGGAGTACTGTTAGGGCTATTTCCTAGTTAAGATTTACTTTGTATTTGTTTATATTTTTATGTATAGTTTAGGGTCTATTTTGTTATATTCCTTAAACTTGTAATTGTTGCTTAAAAGCATGTAGTGAGAGAGTGTGAGAGAGAGGCTAGATCACTATTCACGTTAAAGAGAGAACTAAGTGTGTGTGATTTATTTTTCTCCTGCACTTGTACTACAAATCTTCTTTGATCATCAATATACAAAAGAGAATTATTAGTATGAATTGTGTTAATGATTAAACTGTGTTTGTGTATGAATTATTCTGATCATTGAGCGATATTATCGATCCAATTGAACCTATCATACCACATAATCTTGTTCATTCAAAACACACTTATTTGAAATATTTTTGGATTTTTGTAAATATTTTTCTTCTTCACTTATTCTCCCCCTAAACTTGAAATTTCTTGAAATTTTTAAGTTTAACAAGGATGTCGATGTGTCAAAAAAGATTCCATATGCCTGCACACACAAAGCACACACATTAAATTAAAGACATATGCAATGCAATGAATCAATATATCGCAGTGAGATCATGCCACACATTATCTGAACATGTTTTGCAAGTTTTGAATAGACATTTGACTTATGTTTGATTGAGTGATGATATGAAAACATACCAATTAGCTCGAGTTGACACACTTACTTTTTCAGTATCGTGATGAGATTAAGGTTCGATTAAAATGACTTATGTGACCCACATGTATACATATGTCAACATATTTCCTTATCAATCACTACCTGAATGCATATTGTGCAAGAACCTGGTCACTTACAATCATAAACAGTGTGGAATCTGGGTTCTATTCGGATTTGGTCCACTTTGGGAATTCTTTTGATTCCATTTTGGAATTTAATTTCCTATTGTTCCCTTTGGGAATCTTCTGAATTCCTTTTTGGAATTTTTGTTTGGTGATGGTCCACATTTGGGACTCTTTTTGTTCCAACTTTGGGAATCTTTTGCTGCACCTTGAAGCTGAAAAGAGACTTCGTGTGAGACTTCAGGTCTGTGGATACCACAACAAAGAAGCTCACGATGCGGTTCATCACACTGAATAGACTGCATCGTTACCCGATCATGCACAACTATCATCACAAGCAATGCATCAAAAGCTCTACATCTAGACATGTATAACAATGGAACTTAACACAAAGATCATTAAGTTTAGATTTGTCAACAATGAACTTACTTTTTCAGTCTAATTGTCTGAGCTGTCTCGCACATCAATTAACATTCATCAGTCTTTATTAAAAATGATGTAACAAATAATGTCTAGTGTAACTATCATTTCTCACTTTTTGCAATATAGATTCTTATGACATGATATTTTCTTTTTCTTTTTGCTTTTATAGTTTGTTTTTGCTTTTCTTTTTCATGCACACACACAATGCAAAACAATAAAATAAAAGACAAAGGAATCAATACTTGACAAGTTGACATCGACTTATTATATTTTTGGCATTTATATTTTCTGATTTTTGTAGATTTTTTTCAAAAATTAGAATTAATCATGGTTGATTAACCCTATGGATTGAATTAAGAATTCAAACCGCCCTGTCAAAAAAGATTTTGTGAAAAGATCTGCCAGTTGTTTGTCGGTATGAACTTTAATCAAAATTATTAAACCTTTTTCAGAGATGTCTCTGAGAAAGTGATATCGAATTTCGATATGTTTGGTTTTTGAGTGTTGAACAGGATTAGCAGTAATGAACATAGTAGCAGTATTGTCTATGTAAATAGGAGTTTTGAGAAAGTTAAACCCGTAGTCAAGCAATTGACTTTGTAGCCACAAAACTTGAGAACATCCTGCAGATGCAGCGATATACTCTGCTTCAGCTGTGGATACAGAAACGTTGGTCTGCTTTTTGCATTGCCAAGAAACAAGTCTAGGACCCAGAAGTTGACATCCACCAGTAGTCGATTTCCTGTCAAGAGCACACCCACCAAAATCACTGTCAGAATAACTATATAATTCAAAATTGCCTTCATAAGGATACCATAACCCGAGACTCGGTTTCCCTTTAAGGTATCTGAAAATACGTTTAACAGCAACCAGATGCGACTCTTTTGGATCAGACTGATATCTAGCGCACACACATACAACATACATAATGTCTGGCCTTGATGCAGTAAGATACATCAGTGAACCAATCATTGATCTGTACAGTGTTTGATCAACGGATTTGCCTTTCGGATCCGGCTGAATCTTGCAATTCTCATCAGATGGAGTTCGAATAGTCTGACAATCTTGCATCTTGAACTTTTTCAGCAACTTCTCAACAAACTTTGATTGGTTGATAAAAATTCCGTCTGCTGACTGTTTTACTTGCAATCCGAGAAAGAAATTAATCTCCCCCATCGAACTCATCTGAAACCTTGACTTCATGATTTCTTCAAACTCTTTGCACATGGACGCACTGGTTGATCCAAAGATGATATCATCCACATACACTTGAACACATAAAAGATCTTCATTTTCCCGCTTCATAAATAAAGTTGGATCAATCTGACCTCTTGTAAATTCATGTTCCAGTAAATGTTTAGATAACGTCTCGTACCAGATCCTTGGAGCTTGATGTAGACCATATAAAGCTTTGCTCAATTTGTATACACGATGTGGATAATCAGGATCTTCAAACCCAGGAGGTTGTCTGACATATACATCATCGGTAATTGGTCCATACAGAAAAGCGCCTTTCACGTCCATTTGAAACACTTTAAACTTCATGAAAGAGGCATAAGCTAAAAAGACACGAATAGCTTCAAGTCGAGCGACCGGAGCAAACACTTCTTCATAGTCAATACCTTCTTCATGAGTGTAACCTTGTGCAATAAGTCTGGCTTTGTTTCTCACAACAATACCACGTTCATCTGGCTTGTTCTTGTACAACCATCTTGTACCAATCGCATTTTCTCCTTCAGGTAAGTCTACTAATTTCCAAACCTCTTGTTTGCGAAATTGAAGTAACTCCTCTTGCATGGCTTCAATCCAACTATTATCTTGCAACGCTTCTGAAATGTTCGTTGGCACCACTTGAGAAAGAAAACATGAATACAGACAAACGTTTGCATGTTCAGTCTGACTTCTCATAGTTCGCTGATTCAAAGGCCCAATGATCTGAGAGACATGTCGATTCCTATGAACTCGATGAGTTGGTATAACGTCACCTTGAACTTGCGTCTCCAGATTTGACTAATTCAGATTCGGTAGATCTTGTAGAATAGTAGACTCATGCGGAGTGAAATTAGGAACTTGATCCGGTGAATTGATGAAGTAGTCAAATGATTCTGGAACAACTTCAACATTCGGATCTGATGATGGTTGATTCTGAACAGATCCACCATCATTAGGAGAATTTTGCGGATTAACATCATCACCAAGAATATTTTATTCTTGATCTTCTTGAGAACTAGAAGGACCCGGAGTTTGACTAGATTTGACATGATCAGGATTATGAAATGACATGAACGGATACTTAGAATTGAGATTGCTATCATCGTCATTATCAGAATCGTCACTAAAACATCCCAAGTCGCCTGATTCTTTACTCGTTTTTCCTGAAAAATCAAACAAGTTAGAATTGAAAGATTTTGATAACGAATCTAAATCAAATAACCATTCGGGACCATGAGCCACTAACGGAAATGAATTTTCTAAAAACTTAACGTTAATAGTTTCAATAACAGTGTTAGTTTTGTTATTAAAAACTCGATAAGCTTTTGAAACAGACGAGTAACCAAGAAAAAATCCATCGTCAGATTTTGACTCAAATTTCCCGAGATGATCACTTAGATTTAGAATCGATACAGGACAACCAAATGCTTTCAAGTAAGAAATATTCGGTTTTCTTCCAAATAACAAATCATAAGATGTTTTCTGTTTATCCTGAACCAATAATGTCCTGTTTTGTACAAAACACGCAATAGCAATAGCTTCGTCCCAGAAAATGATTGGGATTTTGGCATCTGCGAGCATGGATCTTGCTGCTTCAATCAGTGTCCGATTTTTCCGTTCCGCAACCCCGTTTTGTTGAGCCGTTCTTGGAGAACTAAATTGTCGCGCAATTCCTTTTTCTGTACAAAACAAATCAACATTAGCGTTCTTAAACTCAGTTCCATTATCACTTCTTAAGATTTTTACTTTACAATCCAATTGATTTTAAACTTTGATAATAAATTCTTTTAATAACTCAGCAGTTTCAGATTTAACATGCAAAAAGTAAACCCAAGAAAATCTAGTGAAATCCTCAATAATGACAAAACAATAAGACTTCTTTCCGATGCTTTGGACATTTGTTGGTCCGAAAAGATCCATATGTAGCATCTGCAAGGGTTTTGAAATGGAGTTTTCTTGCTTGGACTTAAAAGACATTCGGTACTGTTTTCCTTTCAAACAAGCTGGACAGAGATCAGTTGTAGAGAATTTCTTTGATGGTATTCCCACAGCATGATTTCCAGTCACCAGTCGGTTCATGTTTCTGAAGTTTGAATGGCCCAGCCGTCTATGCCAAAGCTGACTCTCATCATTTGATGCATGAGCAATGAGACAATGTTGGGGTTATTTGAAAATTGATAGTGTTCGACGAACCGAGCTAGGATCTAGATCTAAGATTGTTTGGTGATGTTGTTTGCGATCAGTGATGCGGAATCTCACTAATCACGTATTGATGCTTGAATGTTCATGAAGATCAATGCAAAGTATGATGAAGATGATGATAATATGAATAGGTGAATTGTATTAGATCAATGGATAGGTTACAAGGGATATGGAATGAAATGTAGGCAACTCTTTTAACAAATGACCTAGGTGATGGTATTTATAGTCTATACCATTCACCTTACAATGTAACCTAAAACACGTGCAGTTAAGCACAAACGCGCATTTAAGCACGAAACGATTACACAAATATTCTAAGACAAATACAATTAATGAACGTCTTCACCTGTGCTTGCTCGTGATGATGCTCGATATCTTCACTCGCTTATATTTGGAAAGTGACATCTTCAAATAACCCCAACAGTACTCCCCCTAAGATGACACTTTACAAATCTGACATATCAGCTTAAATCTTCATGTGGCGAGTATAGAGAGCAACTTAAAGTTTTGGTATGCATTATCTTCAAGAGGACCCAACAGTACTCCCCCTAAGACGATGCTGCCAAAACTCTGTCTTTCAACAGGCAATCTGCATCCTTCTCTCCCTTTTGAGTAACATCAGAGGTTATGGAAAGAAATAAGCAGAGAGTAGATTCCGGTGAATCTATATATCAGCAACGGGATCTTCTTCAACGGTTGAAGTAGAATGAGAAGACTTCTTTGACTTAGAATACTCCCCCTCAACTTTTGCTTTAGAGGTTAACGGGATCTGTGCATGAGATATTAAGAGGAGGATTCTTAACACTCAGCAATCTGACTTGGAGATCTTTGGACAGGAATCAGGCTTGAACAGGAACATCTTCAAGTCGCGTGGAAGCTTGTTCTGCAATGGAAACTGTTCCTACAACTCAAAGAAAAACATTAAAACTCAGGCAATAATGTGCATTTATCATCAATGTAAAGATTAAGTTCTCAATCGGATGAGATATTGCTTGATGAACAACTCCTACATCAATAACACATGTTAAACTGCCAAAACAGAAGAAAAATATTAAAAAGAAAATCTTTTTGTTCTTTTTGAATTTTTCAATGTTCTTTACATTCTTTTTGAATTTTCTCTTTACATTCTGAATCTTTAATTGGTATGTAAAGAGAAAATTCCAAAAATATCAAAAACATTGAAAAATTCAAAAAGAACAAAAAGATTTTCTTTTTAATATTTTTCTTCTGTTTTGGCAGTTTAACATGTGTTATTGATGTAGGAGTTGTTCATCAAGCAATATCTCATCCGATTGAAAACTTAATCTTTACATTGATGATAAATGCACATTATTGCCTGAGTTTTAATGTTTTTCTTTGAGTTGCAGGAACAGTTTCCATTGCAGAACAAGCTTCCACGTGACTTGAAGATGTTCCTGTTCAAGCCTGATTCCTGTCCAAAGATCTCCAAGTCAGATTGCTGAGTGTTAAGAATCCTCCTCTTAATATCTCATGCACAGATCCCGTTAACCTCTAAAGCAAAAGTTGAGGGGGAGTATTCTAAGTCAAAGAAGTCTTCTCATTCTACTTCAACCGTTGAAGAAGATCCTGTTGCTGATATATAGATTCACCGGAATCTACTCTCTGCTTATTTCATTCCTAACCTCTGATGTTACTCAAAAGGGAGAGAAGGATGCAGATTGCATGTTGAAAGACAGAGTTTTGGCAGCATCGTCTTAGGGGGAGTACTGTTTGGTCCTCTTGAAGATAATGCATACCAAAACTTTAAGTTGCTCTCTATACTCGCCACATGAAGATTTAAGCTGATATGTCAGATTTGTAAAGTGTCATCTTAGGGGGAGTACTGTTGGGGTTATTTGAAGATGTCACTTTCCAAATATAAGCGAGTGAAGATATCGAGCATCATCACGAGCAAGCACGGGTGAAGACGTTCATTAATTGTATTTGTCTTAGAATATTTGTGTAATCGTTTCGTGCTTAAATGCGCGTTTGTGCTTAACTGCACGTGTTTTAGGTTACATTGTAAGGTGAATGGTATAGACTATAAATACCATCACCTAGGTCATTTGTTAAAAGAGTTGCCTACATTTCATTCCATATCCCTTGTAACCTATCCATTGATCTAATACAATTCACCTATTCATATTATCATCATCTTCATCATACTTTGCATTGATCTTCATGAACATTCAAGCATCAATACGTGATTAGTGAGATTCCGCATCACTGATCGCAAACAACATCACCAAACAATCTTAGATCTAGATCCTAGCTCGGTTCGTCTAACACTATCAGACAAGTAGTTTCGGTTTCAGCATCAATCTGCGACATATCAAGCTTGTATACATCACGATCTCTTGGAGCTTTAACCACCACCCATTCATTGTCAATCTTGAAACCTGGTTTGAGTATATATATATAACAGAAAGAATCATCAAATAAAGTTGAATAAGATTTGTCACAAATTTGAGATACACTTAGCAAATTAAAGTTCAACTGTGCACAGTAGTTGACTTTATCGAAGCTAATGAGGGTCATTTGACACAGTTCCTTCTCCAGTTATTTTACCACCAGCATCTCCTCCAAATGCAACATGTGTACCATTCTTTAGCTTAAAGTCTTGAAGCAAGGCATGGTTGCCTGTCATATGCCGGCTACACCCACTATCAACAAACCATGAGTTGATAGGTCTTCGAGGGCGCACCTGCATTTCAACAATCACTTAGTTAGTTTGGTCAACCCAGGCCCACATGGTCTTGGGTTTTCCGAATCTATCTGTAACAGTAACTTGTTGATAATGAAGATTTTGAAAATTTGTTTCATTTGAGAGATTTGGTTGAAAACTGTTTCGCCCAATGGCTTGATTTGATTGCTTTCTTCTCAAAGCAATGAACCTTTCCTCTAACTTAGGATCAAGGTTATTTTCAAATTTCTGATTTCTTACCATCAAAGCTCTCGGTTTAAAACTGTTAACCTGCACATTTCTTGATGAAAAGTTATTTAAACCAAAATTGTTTCGATTGAAATTTCTCAAAACAGGAGAATGACTTTGATTAACATTTTGAAAACCAAAAGATTGATTTCTTTGAAAATTTGGAAACGGAGTCATTTCTCTTGTTGAGGTTTTTCGAAAGAAACAATCCTTTGTGTCATGGTTTCTCCTTTCATAAATATCACAAAATTTGTTATAAAAACATTCTTCTGAAGAATGATTTCTTTTGTCACAGTAACTGCAGTACCTGTTAAAGAAACATTCAGCAATAACATGATTATAACGATCACAAATCTCACAATGTTTCTTGCTAATCCTAAAGAGCCGATTGTTCACTTTTGATGTTGAACCCACTCGTGATTCATTATCAGTTTTGTTCGGTTTTAGATTAACGTGATTCTTTTGTGGAGATTTTGATTGTAATTTTGCTTGCTTGGGAACTTGGTTCGATTTTAAACCATCTTGTTTGGTTACCTTCTTTGGTTCAATTCTTTTATCATTGACAGCGGAAGATTTAGGACCTGTACCTGTTTTCAGACCAGAGTTAGATTTGATTGAAGAATTGATTGGTTTACCATAAGATCCGTTCAAATCAAAAGTTCCTGCAGACACAAACTTAATTGTTTTACCTTTTGTCACTTTCTTCTTGACAGGTTTAACATTTTCAGTTTTAACAATTTGAGCTTTGGTGTTGTCATTTGATTTTATGACACTCTTTCCTTTTGACTGTTTCGTTTCAGATTGATTGACTTTCGATTTTAATTTATGCATTTTTGCATTCGAAACTTCAGTCTTTTTCACTTCTTGCTTCTTGATCAGTTGATCAGCAACTTGCGCCTTCTGTTCATTCTTCCACCTGATGTATTCAGGATCATTGTATCCTGAAAATTCACCTTCATCCTTCACTTTTTCTTCCTGCTTGGGATTCAGTTCAGGATATTCAACAAGTTGAATCAGAACAGGCTCGGATTTGTTGCTAGCTTCATCATCAGCTTCAGTCGTCACACAATCTTCTTCTTTCAAACTTTCAATCAACACTTCAGATCCTTCGGATTCGGATTTACTTCTTTGAATTTCTTTGAATTTTCGTTCATTTTCAGGTGAATGATCAAATTCATTGAAGTTTTCAGGTAAAGTTTGTGTGATTGATTTAGGCATTGGTTCATGAGTGAAACCCAACCCTATTTTGCTTTTGTTACCTCTTTCACTTATAAGTTGTTTCACCATGTTTTTACAACTTTTCACTTTTGTTAATTCAACTTGTGTGACAGCATGAGCAACTTTTTCTTGTTCAAAGTTCTTTGTCATTTCTTCAAGTTGTTTTGTTACCAGTTCCAAATCCTTTAAGGTTTTGTTCCATGATTCTTTAAGTGACAATATCTTCTCATCAGAAATTTTGTGATCAATTTTAAGTTGTTCATGAATTTTCTCATGTTTGATTAATTTATCACCAATTTTAAAAGAATGCGTTCGATAATGTTCTACTTGTTGAATGCATTGTTCAGAACATAACCTTTCTTTCACATCAATAGGCAAAGGAACATAGTTAGGGGGTAAATCAGTACTAACCTTTGGTTGTTCGGTGGATGATGAAGACTCACTGGATGTAGCCATCAGCGCAATTTCTGATTCAGATTCTTCAACAGGATCTGACTTTGCACTCCAGTCATATTCTTCAGAATCTTCACTCACAGTATCCGACACTTTACCATCCCCTTCTTCAGACCAATCTTCCTCAATTTCACAAACTAACGCCAAACTTGAAGTGAGATCAGATGTAAACTGTTCTGCATAAGCGCTCCAATCATATCCATCTTTCACAGTCACTACCAGTGCTTTTGTCTGATCTTCTGGCTTCTTTCCTTCATCTTCCAGTTTTGGCATGGAAAGACTTTGATATGGTTTCTGCATGAAACGTTGATTCCTGTTCTGATAGCTTGAAGACTGTTGCAAGCTTTTACCTTGACCTTGATTCTGTCCACTTGAACTCGCTTGATCATTGTAATTCTGATTCTTAGGAGCTTTGCATTCCCGAGAAAAATGACCATAGCAGTTACAGTTGACACATCTGGCCTTTCATTTGTCAAAACCAACTGTCTTGTTTGCATGTGGCTTGAAGCTTCGGTTAACATATGCATGTTTCTGTGTTCGATATGCAACCATTACCATTTGCCAATTCAGATCCATTTCCTCAACGTCATCGGGATCCATTTCAAAAAGATCTTGAAGTACAACATCCATCTGAGACAAATGACTTCCTTGATAAGCTTGAAAGCTTGCCATGAAAGCAGTAAAAGCAGTCTTCGTCTCGTCATCTTGTAACAAAATGTTCATCACATCTTTTACTTTTGCTTGAACATTCGAACTTTGATTTTCTGCTTGATTCTTCAGATTCTGACTTTGAACTTGAGCTCTTGGTGGAGATTGAGGTTGAGAATAAGTTGGTGAATTTGGAATGTATGACGAATTAGTATAAAAACTTGCACCAACAAATAAATCACCCTCATCTTCAAACTTAGTTGCATCTTGTGCAAGAAAGGCATTCTCCACAGTGTTAGCAGGATTCACAATGTACTTGTATTGAGTATGTGAACCAGTTCTATTAGTGTTTCTAGAACTTTCATCAATTTCTACTTCCTCTATCTTTGCAATGAGCAGATCCAAATCCATCGGAAACTTTTCAGTATGCTTCAGTAGTGTCACAGTTTGTTTCCACGATGATGGAAGAGCACATAGTAATCTGTCATTTAGATCTTGAAGATCTGTCTTTGCACCCACATTCGTCATTTCAGTAGTCAGATGAACAAACCTATTCATCATCTGGTGCACAGATTCTCCAGCAATGTGTTCAAATAACTCCAATTGTTTCTTCAGCTTTTGTTTCTTGAGACTCCTGAGTTGTTCACCTCCTTCACAGATTGACTTCAAGGCTTTGAACAATGTATAACCCGTCTGATAAGTATCCAACCTGGACAATACTTGTAGTGGCAGTCCTTTTCACATCAAAGAATAGGCTTTGCTATCATTCTTCACTTTCCTTAAGTCTTCAGCTGATAGATTATCTTCTGGATAAGGTTCAGTAGAGTCTTTGGTGTAGGTACTTGCACTATCAGGAGCAGTTTGAGTTGGAATGTGAGGACCTTTGTCAATTGACATCCAAAGATCATTGTCAATCGAGCAAAGATGATTCTTTAATCTGATTGTCCAATTCTTGAAATCTGCACGGTTAACAAGTCTAGGAACACGGTTATCAGAATCATCATTAGGTGCCATTTTAAAAGATTTTAAAGAAAATATTTTTGGTTTTTGTTGATTTTTGAAAAGAAATAGTTAAACTACTAAAATAAAGACAAGTAAATAATGACAAGATAAGATAACAAAGTTTAAAACAACTAAAATTGAGTCACACGGCTGAACAGTGAAAAATTCTTCTTCACCCGGCAGAGAAAAGTCTTCACCCGTGTAAACAGTCACACGGCTTAACAGTTGTAAGTCTTTAAACTTGAAATCTTCATCCAGCAGAACAGTTACCCGGCTAACAGAAATAACTTGACACGACAAACAACTTGACCCGGCAAGAAGAAAATATTCACCCGGCTGAATAGTTATCAACACTTTACCCAGCCGACCTTGACACGGCTTGAAAGTGTTAATCACCCGGCTAAATAGTAACAAGTTGATCCGGCTGTTATGTTGATCACCCGGCTGAACAGTACTTTACCCGTCTGAACAGTTCTTCACACGGCTAAACAGTATATCACCCGGCACAACAGTACACCGAATTTTACTTGCAATTCTTCACACGTCACGACAAAACTCCTTTACACGGCTGCACAGGACCTAATTTTGTTCACAAATCTAAGTCCAAAGGAATTTGTCTAAGTCCAAATTATCACCCGGCTAGTTAATCTTCAACTAGTTCATCCTGTTCATCATCTTCATCATGAGAAATTTTCTGGGTTTATCAAAAACTTGTCCAATTTCATCAAAAATCACACACAAGCAGCGAAATACACCGATTATCAATCCCTAATCTCAATCAATCCAAAACATGATCAAATTTTGATGAATTTGAGCAAAATTTCGATCGAACAGTAACTTTTCTCTTCTTCTTAATTCCTTAGATCTGATGATAATCTGATGGAATTTGCACAATTGATGTGAATTAGAAGTGATTGCGATGATAAATCACAACTAAAAACAACAACAATTCATTCAGATCATGATTTTTGAGCAATATTGTAGTGTTTTGCTTGATGAATAGCGAAGAACACAATACCAACAGCTCTGATACAAATTGATAGGTTCAGTTGGATCGATATCGCTCACAAGATCAGAATGATTCGTACACAAAACACAGTTCAATCAGCAACACAATTCATTACTTAATAATTCTCTTTGTATTGATGATCAAAGCAAATATTGTAGTACAAAATGCAGGAGAATGTAATAACACACAGTTAATTCTCTCTCTAACGTGTAATGTGATCTAGACTCTCTCCCTAACATTCTCTTACTACATGCTTTATGCAACAATACATTTAGGGAAAATACAAAATAAACCCTAAACTATACAAAATGTATAAAACAAAGTACAAAGTAAATCTTAAACGGAAATAAGCCCTAACAACTAGTGTTCATCTTGCGACACTAGGATGACTTGACTTCGGGGCATGTGTCGGGTGTGTTTGCGAAAGTAGTTTAAGTGCCAACGAAAGTTGGGCAAGAGCCTTGCGACAGTGCATGTGGAGGTGCTGCTGAAGCATCATGCGACATAGTGGTTCGCCTATGCGAAATTACTTGCGACACTACCTGCGACACTATGTGCGACACTGCTTGCGAAACTAAGAAAGAAATGACGATTTTTCATAATAACTTAAATGCAGATCGTGCACCAATACCACTACCTTAACCTGGTCCAAACAAGCAAGATCACTTAAGAATCAGGTGAGGTCTAGACCTCACTTTCATTTCAAATACAATTTTGAGGCTAACATGCACACCGAAATGTTTCCTGGACTGTTGGACTTTATTACGTGAAGTATGATGATGTTGTAAGAACAAGTAACTGAATATATATATATATATACATATATAAACGAATGTATGCCTTAACGGAAGACAAGAATCCTACTGGGGATCTTATAAAACCAGACAAGAATCCTACTGGGGATCTTATAAACCCAGACAAGAATCCTACTAGGGATCTTATAAAACAGACAAGAATCTTACTTGGGATCTTATAAAACCAGACAAGAATCCTACTGGGGATCTCATAAAACCAGCTAAGAATCCTACTGGAGATCTCATAAAATCATTTAAGAACCACAAAATGGGTCTCTTATGACCAAAGAGGACATGATGATGACTTACTAACAGACAAAGATATTATGTTATGTGTTATACGAATGTGACGTTCAATATGTTGATGATATTTACGTGTATTACATGAACGATATGGAAAGTTTCTAAAGATGTTTTAAAACTAGAACTCACTCAGCGTAGCTGACTTTTGTATGCATGTTAGATTGATGTGAAAGTTAGGAGTTTTAGGGAGCTGCTTGGCGAGGTCTAGAGACTTGTTGAAGGCTGGCATTGAAGAAAATACATTTGGAAATCAAAATTTGTATGTTTGTAATGCTTTAAGTAGTTTATAAGACATTTTAAGGATAATGTAATGATGTTTTAAACAATTATTCCGCTGTTTTTGAAATTTTATTTAATATATGGTTGTTTTTATGCTTATGAATGCCAACTGTGGTGCTTGTCGAAAGACGGGCGTTACAATACCTTGCATTGATCTTCATGAACATTCAAGCATCAATACGTGATTAGTGAGTTTTCGCATCACTGATCACAAACAACATCCCCAAATAATCTCAGATCTAGATCAAAGCTCGGTTCATCTCGAACTATCAGTTATAATGTTTTTCTTTGAGTTGCAGGAACAAGTTTCCATTGCTGAACAAGCTTCCACATGACTTGAAGATGTTCTTGTTCAAGCCTGATTCCAGTCCAAAGATCTCTAAGTCAGATGGCTAAGTGTTAAGAATCCTCCTCTTAATATCTCATACACAGATCCCATTAACCTCTAAAGCAAAAGTTGAGAGGGAGTATTCTAAGTCAAAGAAGTCTTTGTATTTTGAAGAAGATCTCGTTGCTGATATATAGATTCACCGAAATCTACACTCTCCTTATTCTTTCGATATCCTTTGATGTTACACAAAAGGGAGAGAAGAATGTAGATTGCTTGTTGAAAGACAGAGTTTTGACAACATCATCTTAGGGGGAATATTAATAGGTCCTCTTGAAGATAATGCATACCAAAACTTTAGGTTGCTCTCTATGCTCATCATATGAAGATTTGAAATGATATATCGGATTTGTAAAGTATCATCTTAGGAGGCGTATTGTTGGGTCTTAATGAAGAAGACACTTCACAAATATAAGTGATTGAAGATATCGAGCATTGTCACGAGCAAGCATGGGTGAAGACCTTCATTAATTGTATTTGACGTTAGAATATTTGTGTAATTGCACGTGTTTAGGTTAAATTTAAGTTGAATGGTATGGACTATAAATACCATCACCTAGGTCATTTGTTGACAAGAGTTGCCTGCATTTCTATTCAATATTCCTTGTAACCTCTCTATTGATCTAATACAATAACCTATTCATATTATCATCATCTTCATCATACTTTGCATTGATCTTTATGAACATTCATCAATACGCGATTAGTGAGATTCCGCATCACTGATTACTAGCTCGGATCTAGATCCTAGCTCGGTTGATTGGAACCTATCACATAAGCAGTCTTCATCTGAGCTTTATTAATCAACCCTTGATTTTGAATGTAACAAGCAATATTTACAGCCTCAGCCCAGAAGAATGTTGGAAATTGCGAATCACATAACATAGTACATGCAACTTCAATTAGCGTTCTATTCATTCTTTCAGCAACTCCATTTTTTGTGGATTTTTATGAGGACTATACTGACGTGTGATTCCCTTTTCAGCATAAAATTTATCCTTTGTAATATTCTTAAATTTTGTGCCATTGTCACTCCTTATAACTTTGACATTATGATTTGTTTGATTTTACATAATAGTAATAAATCTTTTAAGAAGTTCTGCAGTATCACTTTTTTAGATAAAAAGAGAACCTAAGTAAAACGTGTAAGTAATCATCAATGTTAACCAAGTAGTAAGACTTTTGAATAATAGTCAAGATATTTAATGGACCAAAAAGATCCATGTGTATCAATGACATAACCTAATTTATGGAGTTAACTTGTTTTAAAAAATGAGGGATTTTATTTTGCTTCACTTTAGCACAAACAACACATTTTTCAATCACTAAAAAATATTTCACAGGAGGATTAAGAACCAAATTTCCTCTAGTAATGTGATTTAGATTTTTAACGTTGCAATGACCAAGACGCTTATGCCACATCATAGATTCATGTTCAGAATTTTTTTTAGAAGAGAAAGTTATTTCTACAGGTGATTCTTTATTCATATTTATGACATAAGCATTACCCCTGCGTTCAGCTTTCAACAAAATCCATTCTTTAGGAATAAAAACTCCTGGCTTTAACACAAAACAACCTTTTTTGGTGACGTGAGTTGAAAAATCCGTATCAAAAATTTGACACACACTTAACAAACTGTGTTTCAACTCAAGCCCGAAATTAACATCTTTAAAAATAAGACCACCATTATTGTACCTTTTTTAGTCATCTTACATGCATCACCTCCTTCAAAAGAGACATATCCCCTATTGAGGTTTTGAATGTTTGTCAACAGTGAGATATCTCTTGTCCTATGCCTAGAACAACCACTATCAACGTACCAAAGTTTGATGATATTCCTCTGTATCTGTTCCCATACATTTTGCAGGTTTAATTAACTTTTAAACCCAACCATTTTCAATCTGAGTTTTTCAAAAACATTAACGATTAAAACATTATTTGACATGCTTGATTTGGCTTGATTTTCTCTAACATGTTGTTGAGACTTAGGACACTTGGACTTGGACCTTACAACAAACTTAAAACTTAACGAATTTGTTTGATTGAAGTTTTTCTTAGATAACTTTGATCTAACAAAATATTTGTTCTGAAATACATGTTTGAGTAAACTTGATGTTTTTGTTTCTCAGTTGTTTTTGTATTCTAGTCTTCATTAGAAGGCTTAGCCTTTAATCTGCTCTAAGATTTAATATTTTTGGATCATTTTAAAATAGTTGTGGAGCGGATTTAGAAAGGCATG
This sequence comes from Tagetes erecta, assembly GCA_030867185.1. Taxonomy (NCBI): domain Eukaryota; kingdom Viridiplantae; phylum Streptophyta; class Magnoliopsida; order Asterales; family Asteraceae; genus Tagetes; species Tagetes erecta. Next base: position 58,509,379 of record CM061488.1, read on the forward strand.
ACTTTCTGATGCCTTAGATGGTGATTATGCTTTATATGAACATTTGCGCAGTTTCTAGCTATATGTCCTGGAATACCACACGAATAACATGTTTAACGTGTCTTGGATGTGATATTTATAGACTTAGTAAACCATATTGGAGAGTATACCCGTTTTGGACGAACACATATACTGTTGATATATTTGATCATCACACTTGAAGACTTTAGAAAAAGAAAAGATGTGCGGACAACACTTGGAGAGATATGCGGATAGAAAGTCACTTAGAGATGTGCGGACAGACTATTATCTGCACATCAACTTAATTTTTTGTTCTTTTTTATTGTAAACACGTGTATTTTCTTTAGTAGCATAAATAGGTGTTCTTATGTATGTTTAGGGATTTCTGCATTTTTACACCTTTTTGTACACACATATTCTCTCAATCAATACAACTTGCATTTATCAGTAATTTCATGTGTTGAATTATTTGTTTCGTGGATTATACTTGTGATTGTAATCATGATTGTTGAATAGATTAACAGATTAACATGCTCTAGACCTGATCCATAATTGGTATTAGAGCTGTTGGTTGAGTGGTGTTCGAACTTCATGTGAATCTACTTGAATCTGTTAATTCAACAACATTTTGGATCTTCGAACCGATTCAATCTATTCTGATTGTTCTATTTCTAAATCATTTCAACTTTTGAATCGAATTCAATGTGAAAAATTACTCAAATTATGGATTGGAAGGATCGAAGAGTGTTTTGGTGATTACGAACCGTTCATCACATATTCAACAAATTTCTGTGATTAAATTCTGTTATTGATAAAGTTGAGATTCAACGAACATTCCTAATGAATTCATACATCTGTTACGTTTGATTTCAATCAAATTCAGAATCAAATTATTGGAATTATGATTTCATTGTTGTTCGTATATCTTTGATATTGAAGAACATGATGATGTTCATTGAAGTCAATCAAATTGCTGTTGAATTTTCATTCATTTTCTACATAATCATTTGCATTCAAGCTTATTTTGATCTGTTGGATTAAGTTTTCTTCAAAATTACTCAAAACTGCTGTCCGCAAATCAATTTGAAGATTACTATCATTCGCAGATCTCATTAATCAATCAATTAAGTTGCAGAAAGCTGATATAGATATTGAAGTAATTGTTTTGAATTTCATCTATGTGGAAACGTTTGATTTTCAAACCATTCGCAGATCAATACTGTAGCACAAAGATCAGCACTGTCATCCGCAGATCGACATTGTAGTTCGCAGATCGATACTGTAATCCGCAGATCAAGTTTCTAAGAATCAAAAATGGCAAATAACAACAATAATTCTGATTATGCATCCAAAGTTCCTTTGCTTAAAACCAGAGCTAATTTCAAAGGCTAGGAAATACATTGAAATCATTTGAACACAGTTGATCACAAGTTATGGAGATCAATAGCTAATGGTCCTCACATTCCAAAACCATCATCTAATCCTGACAAGTATAAGGATAATGCATACAGAGATAGAATGAAGGTGATTCCTCTAGAAGAATTGGAAGGAGATGAATTCAAAGAGGACTTAAGAAAATGTGCAATTGATTTGAAGGCATATTCATTTCTAACCATGGGAGTCCCACTGGCTTTCTTGATAAGAACTAAGAAGTATGTTACTAGAAACTCATTGTATAAAATCTTACAAAAAATGTGTGAAGGAGGAACTAAAATTCAGAGTATGAAGAAACAAAAACTCAAAAGACAACTGGAGATGTTTTCTGCATTACCTAGTGAATCTATCAACTCACACTTGAATAGATTTGTACAACTAGTGACTGAAATGGAAGCAATGGAAATTCCTACAAATACTGAAGATATAAATCTGAGGTTGTTGCATTCACTGCCTGAAAGTTGGAAACACACTGCTACTATTCTCAAGCAAACTCTTTCATTGGATGTTCAAGATCTAGATTACATTGTTACTAAAATTGAGTCATTGGCCATGGATGAACAATCTAGAAACTTGATGTCTAAGAAAGAAATGGAACAGTATGTGTTCAAAGGAGAAAAACTAGGACAACAAGCTCATGCATTTGTATCTACAGATGTTAACATAGTTGATGAACATTTTCAAGGGGATTGTTTCTTTGCAAGTTCAACTGAAACAGCCAGTTTGAATGATTTCTGTGAAGAAGCTGCTGAAACTTCAAAAGGAAGAGTCAAAACAATGAGTGTTGAGAAATCTCAGGATGTTGTTAATATTGTGCTAAAATCAGAAGAACGCAAAGTTGCATATGTTGCTTTTACTGCAAGCTTTCAAGCTTATGTTGGTAGTCAATAAACTCCAATGGAACTAATGGTCCAAGATTTAAATGATATGCATCCTGATAGTGTGGAAGAAATGGATATTCAATGGAATATGGTCATGATGGCTTATAGAACTCAGAGGCAGATGAAGTCAAACAGGAATTTCAATAAGCCAAATTTGAAGAAGAAGATTGGTTTTGATAAATCTAAAGTGAGGTGTTTCAAGTGTAATTTGTATGGGCTTTTCTCCAGAGAATGTAATGGCATTTCTCCAGAGAATGTAATAATCCTGCTGCAAAGATAACACAGAACACTTTGACTTCAAATCAAGCTTCCACTTCTAATAGCAAACCTGAGGAAAATAAGGCTATGTGTGTGATTTATGATGGAGAAGTTGATTGGAGTGCATATGGTGTTGAAATAGAAAAGGAATTTGCATTGATGGCTCAAAGTTCAGATGATGACAAAATACAAGGAGGTGAAATTGATGCAAACAAGTATTTTGTCATGCCTGAACGAAAATGTGTGTGACTTCCTGATGATGTTAAGGAAAATGTGTGTTCTAAAGCATGCCTGAACGAGGTAACTCATTACATAACCCAATCTTTTGTTGTTAATGACAGGTTGCAGGCTGAAATTAAAAATCATAAGAACACCAAAGAAGATCAAAAGGAATTTGAAAAGAAAATCAATTCTTTAACAGAAGATCTTAAAGAATCAAAAAATCAAGAATCAATTTTAAAAAACTCTTTGATGTCAACCAAAGAAGAAATGGAAAAGTGGATTTCTAGTCAAAAGGAAGGAAAAAATGGTAATGGGTTGGGATTTTCACAAGTGGCATACAGAACCACACCTCCTCCTGTGAATTATGAGAAATTTTCAAGTGTAATGACCAACACATTACCAAATGACTTTAATCCACATGATTATTCAACTGAAGCTCAATCTAAACAGAAATCACTAGTTCAAAATTCAGATTCTTCTGATGATTCTGAAAGTTCAAAACTTAACAAAGAAGTATACATTGAACATGACACTAAGAAACTGAAAGAAGGTCACCCTGTTAAAATAACTCAATATGAACCAAAACCAAAGAAGTTGTATCTTCAAACCAAAAATTTCAGTCGTTTGTAAATTCTGAAGATAATTCAATCAATGAATACTCAAACTTCTTTGTTGAGGAAGTGAAAGAGAAAGCAGAACTAAGAAACAAATGTCAACTTAAAATGATTTATAATGACCAACAAGGTGATGTATGTGAAGCGTTTGGGTTTGATAATCCACATTTTAAAAGATATTTGAAACAACAAGAATCAAAGAAATCTTCAATTAAGTTCAAATTTGTCTCTGATCTGACAACACATCATGATCCTGAAAATTCCGCTACTCAATCTGAGCTTAAGAAGAAAACAGAAAGAAACAAAAGAAGAAAAAGAAGTCAAACTTTAATGTTTCTGTTGTTTCTGATTCTAACAAAGTTGATTATGTTGGTCAAAGTTCTTCAAATGTCAATTTGAAAGTCAAACAAGTTTTTAAACCAAAAACCACAGTGAAATCATCTCAAGAATCAAAGCAATCACAAAGTTTGAAAACTGAATTTTATGAAAAGAACACAAAACTTTAGTGTGAAAATTGCAAATTGACAAATCATAATACCAAAGAGTGTTATTTTTCTAAGTATTGTCAACTTTGTGATATTACAAATCACTCCATTGATAAATGTTACTTCAATAAGTGGTGGGAAATTTGTGGTAGAGTAAATCACAACACTGATGAGTGTTACTACAAAGAGAGATCTAATCTCACAAGAAGGTGATATCTAAGAAATTAGTGTCATCTAAAAATGATGAGGGTTTCTATGATACATGGACTCAAAGGAACATGAGAATGAGTGGTTCATCATAATTTCCTAATAAACAATTTGCAAATTCTAAAATGAACATGATTTCTAGAATTACATCTCATCCTTATTCACTAGATAGTGTTAAAAGGAATTTGACCAAACAATTTCTCGATGAACCTGGACATTCTCATGTTGTTCCTTCTCATGTTGTGTCAAAACAAATGAAGTCAACATATGATTCAGCAAAACAACTTTCAAAACCTTATGTTCACAAAGCTAAATCTAATGAGCTTTCAAGAGAATTGAATGATAGGTTTGAAGTGTTATTGAATCAATATGCTAAACTCAAATCTGATATGTTAACTACATTTGGTTTGCAATGTGAACAACAAACAATTATTGATGAGTTTGGAAAACCCAAAACCACTATGGTTTGGGTTGATCATTCTAACTGATTTTCTTATTTGTGCAGACACATCCACCTAAAGCTAAAGATAGTTTATGGATTGTGGATAGTGGTTGCTCAAGACACATGACGAGATCAATTTGTAGGAAAACAACTTGGTGGAAGGGTAGTTTAGTCATAGCCTCTTTTGTTGACTTTTTCTCTCCACATGCAAGACACATGTCAATTCCCCCCACTTTTTTAAAAGGTTCATAACTTTTGGATACGATATTATTTTTTTAAAAACATTACACCAAAAAAACAAGCGTTTTATTATCTTTAAAACGCGTATAATATTGATATATAAAAAAAACTTTTTTTTCATCACTTGTCAAGTCATTGTGTAATATCATGTCATTGTGTTATATTATAACTAGTGAAATATCTCTTTTATCGGTTCATTCTTAAGTCATTATGTAATATTATCTTATTGTAAAGATTTGTTATGTCATCTTATGTGTTTAGAAATTATCACCGTGTCACAAATTGTTAATATGTATTTGAGAAATGTTCAAAGACAAAGTCAATTTTTGTTACAAAGTGTGAGAATGACACAATGGTAAACAAAGACACAATGACACTTTTAAAAAAATTATAACTCATAATATAAATCAAATTTTAAAAAGTAGTTCGGAGACCTTGTTCCCCATGTATTCCTCTTTCAAAAAATAAATAAAAAAAATAAAAAAATTACCGTTCTTAAAAATTTTTCAATTAGACACAATGAAAAAAAGACACAATGAGAAAATTGTAGTTTTTTTAAGTTTCGTTTATTTATTTTTAAAGGAGAATAATGTGATAGCAAGATCTTCGAAATATTTTTTGTATACATGTGTAATTATTATTAGATCATTGTGTAATTCTTATTAAATAAGATTACACAATGACCCGATGAGTGACACAACAACCCTACGGATGACACATGACGGAAGACACAATGACCTGACGGAAGACACAATGAGCTGAAAAAATGTGAAAAAAGTTCGTTTTTTATATATCAATATTATACGCGTTTTAAAGAGAAAACAAAACTCGTTTTTATGGTGTAATTTGTTTAAAAAAATAATTTCGTATGTAAAAGTTATATACGTTTAAAAAAAGTGGGGGAATTAACATGTGTCTTGCATGTGGAGAGAGAAAATAAAAAAAATGTAGGTATGACTAAAATACCCTTTCTTCTAATTTAAGTAGATGCCACATGTCAATATCTTATTACTTCTTAGGCTCCTTACATTAAAAGCATTTGTAGGTGAACATGTGTCACAGGTTCGGGTAAAAAAACATTAATAAGATATATTTTTTATAGAAAACACGTGTAATATATATATACAATATAAAATTTGAATTTTTCAAGGTTATAATTACAATGTAATCCAGCGGTTAATATGAATAAATAAATATTTTTAAAATTTAAATTTTACCACTTATGATTAGTTATAATGTAAATAGATAAATATAGAAGAAGATAAATTTAATTATTAAGAAAAATTTAACTTGAATATGGCCCATGAGTCTTACCGTCTTAATTAAAGGAGCGTTATGTTTGGACCCAAGTGGTGATTTTAAGGATATTTACGAGGACATAAGCGATTACAATGAGTTTTGAGACAAAACCATGGTAAAACCGGAACAATATTTGTTTAAAAAATTTATTCATTTAGTATGTCAATATTATACTCAAATTAAATAAAATCAAATGTTTGGTTTTATGATGTAATTTTTTAAAATATAATTTCGTATAGAAAATTTATATATGCTTAAAAGTATTGACACGTTTAATTGTTCCCAATTATCAACTTTATCCTAAAGTTTCATGTTTATATCTTATCAAATAAAAACCGACTAATGCATATCCTAATATCAGAGGGTTGAAAATGTAACTATTTTTAAAAATTTTAAGATTTCACTAAATATTAGGGGATCAAAATGTAATTAGTGCTATTAAAATATATTATTATAGATATATAAATAAATATTTTAAATATAAAAATATTATTATACGAAAAACTCTCAAAATATGACACATAAGCATAGAAGGCCTCAAACCATGCCACCTAAGCAAAATTTATTTTGCTTTGTTATATACTAGATTAGTACCTGTGTACTACACAGATTTTAGTTTTATAGGTTTTAACTAAATTTAGATATCAAATTTATTTTTAACATATCCCTTATTAAATCGATTTGGATATTTATAAATATATTTATATAAAAAATAATATGTTAAAATAAAAGATATGATTTATAATAACTGGTAAATTTTTTATTTGAACATATCGGGTTAGAAGATAATTCATGATACTTGTTAATTTTGTATTTAAACATATCGAGTTAGGAGATAATTAATGATAATCGACAAAATTTTAATTTGAACATATCGGGTTAGGATAGATCATTATAGTTTATTAATATTTTATTTGAACATATCGGATTAAGAGATAATTCATGATAATTGGTAAATTTTTAATTTGAACATATCGGGTTAAGATATAGATCATGATAATTAGTAAATTTTGTATTTAAACATATTAGGTTAGAAGATAACTGATGATACTTTGTGAATTTTTTACTTAAACATATCGGGTTATTTCGAATATGGAGCATACCATGACCCGCCTAAAAATTCTCTATCAAATTAATTTAGAACATGACACCTAAGCAAAATCCTATGTGAAGTAGTTAAAATTGTGGCATGTGGATGAGTTACTTAATTATTAGAATAGGTAGATATATATATATATATGTATATATATTTATATTTGATTGTGTTTGGATGTTTAAATGTTTAAATTTCTTTATAATGGTTGTATTTATATAATGTTTAAAATTTTAAATTTTTATAATGTTTGCAGGCTTCGGAGGTTTCATCCACAAAAGATTTAAATTTTTTAATTTTTCGAGTCATATAACATATATTCAATTACTTTAGTTAATATTTAAAAACATTTAAAAACTACTATCTTTTTTAAAGTATCCACCATCAGGATTCATGTTTTACATCATACGTTTTTTCATGCATCACTTTTTTGACCAACTTGAGTTTGAGATATAAGAAAGCAATATTAGACAATAGGGTCAAAAATGGTCTGTGAATATTGCCGAAGAAGAGGTTTTTAGCGACAGTTAGATATTAGTATCTTGATTGCCCAAGCTGGTGTATTTTCATCTTACTATGTGTGTTTGTTGAATCAGATTCTATGAGAAGCCCATTGACATTATCAAATAAATATAGATATTGTCTTTTTCATGTATAACGGTAAAACACCAAAAAGTCAAACATCATGTTTTCTTTGTGTGGTGATTCTTTTGTGCCACTTTCAACCAGAAATTTTAGGCACATTTTTCCAGCTGGTAAACGTTATCTGGAGATACAGGTTGGAAAAACTTTGTGTGGTATTTTTTGTACAACTTGCACAAAAAATGACCACACAAAGTTTTTCCAACCTGGATCTCCAGATAACGTTTACCAGTTGAAAAAATTGTGCCTAAAATTTCTGCTGACACAAGCACAAACGAATCACCACACAAAGAAAATATGATGTTTGACTTTTTGGTGTTTTACCGTTATGCATGAAAACGACAATATCAATATCTATTTGATAATGTCTATTAGCTTCTCGTAGAATCTAATTCAACATAGACATATAGTAAGATAAAAATGCTCTAGTTTGGGGCAAGTAAGATACTACTATCCAACTGTCGCTAAAAATCTCCCTGTCAGTAATATTCACAGGTCATTTCTGACCATCTCGTCTAAATATTTTTGTACTACATCTTCCTTCGTCAATTTAGTCAAGTTGGTCAAAAAAGTGATGCATGAGGAAAAGTACAATATTAAATTGAACCCTGATAGTATGAACTTGAAAAAGTGATAATAGTTATTAAATGTAAATATTAAACAAAAGTATAAAAATATACGTTATGTGGCTCGAAAAATTAAAAATTTTATATCAATATGTCACGCAATGACCCAAGTGTCACGCATACCCACCCAAAACCGTAAAACCCAACCGCACAAAACCACACCGATCCCAATACTATGACCTTAATATGGCAAGCAATGTCACATGGCCAAAGTGTCACACTTTGACCAAAGCATAACACATTGCTCCCTGTCAAGCAATTTCAGTCATTTGGTCAAAGCGTGACACTTTGTCCAAAGTTGTGACATCTTGCTCCCCGTTTTTTTCACACCTGATCTAAGTGTCACGCTGAGACCTAACCGTGACACTTAGGTCAGCTATCTTAGGAAAAAAGCCCGAGGCGTGTAGAAAACCCCTTTATTTATTGTTTATTATGAAGAATTGTAATAATAAATATCTATAATTATGAAATTTATATACCTACTAATTGGTAAGGTCGGTGGCTTTATGCCACCACCTACCAACTTTCAAAGCAAGTTATATATAATTTGTTCTAAGTTGTTCACAAATGTGGCATTTGGCAAGTTGGTTTGAGACTTATACTTAAGTTGGTTTCTATAATTGCACGAGGGTTCGATTCCCTTTTGCAGCAAGTTTTTTAAATATTTGTTTTTCAACTTCAACCTTTTTTCCTTATCCTTTTCTGGACTTCTACTTTTTTTTTTCTTTTCCTTTTCAACTTTAATTATTTCTAATTGGTAAGGTCGGTGGCTTTATGCCACCACCTACCAACTTTCAAAGCAAGTTATATATAATTTGTTTTAAGTTGTTAACAAATGTGGCATTTGGCAAGTTGGTTTGAGACTTATACTTAAGTTTGTTTCTATGATTACACGAGCGTTCGATTCCCTTTTGCAGCAAGTTTTTTTAAGTATTTGTTTTCCAACTTCAACCTTTTTTTCTTATCCTTTTCTGGACTTCTACTTTTTTTTTCTTTTCCTTTTCAACTTTAATTATTTCGTTTTTAATTCTTTTTCTACGACGTTATGCCGCATAATGCAAGACAACATGATACACCCTAACGTGCAAGACATAATACAGTTTTATACTACATCATAATTTGCGAGATATAAAACTTTTTTTATTAACATGTGTGACAAAATCACATACGCGAGACCCCCGGCCGCTGCATCGCGCGGCCTGGTCTCGTATATCTAGTTACATATGAAGCTTCACTTATATATATATATATATATATATATATATATATATATTGTTGAATTTCATCCTTAGCTTTACAATAAAATGCGTTCTTACATATCTAAATAACGGAACAGGTCTCTTTTTTCTTTTATATATAAACATATCGTTCTTCAAACATATATTCTACTTCTCAATTATTGACTCCTATAACCATGAGTTTCCTAAATCTACGTCAACCAGAAAACGATCAAACATCCTCATCATCTTCTTCGATATTGTCTTCTTTATGCAACGCGGAGCAACGCGTTTTCTCGTGCAGCTACTGCAGTAGAAAATTCTACAGTCCACAAGCATTCGGAGGTCACCAAAATGCTCACAAGCTCGAACGAACGTTAGCCAAGAAAAGCCGCGAGCTGAGCTCCGCTGCTAGAGATAATCCAGAGAGGAATTGCGATTTATATGGGTGCGAGTCCAATGGTTCAACCCATCAAACACAGGTGCACCCACCTGTGGTTGTTGGTATTCAACATGAACAAGATCGGTCTGGTTCGTCTGAAATGGGAATGAATACGGATTATGGTTATAAGGGTAAGAGTCATGTTGATGAGGATTTTAACTATCTTGACTTGTCGCTTCGACTTTGATGATTGATCTACCTCTTTACTTTTATTTCTGTACGTGTTTTCCATATATAGCACAAAAACATAAGAATTAATTTGAACTCATAAGTCATATTATAATAAACGAAAAACGTTCAAATTAAATTGTTGTAGTTAAATTCATGGAATATTTGTTACTTACTAATGTTTAAATAAAAAAGATAAAACTGTACTTTTGGTCTTTTATGTTTTATAAAAACCTATATTCTTAGTGTTTTAAGTATAAAAGACATAATTCACATATTTTGTCTTTAAATTTGTTGTATTTTTGTCCTTTAACATCAACGTTGTTAAATTTACAATTTAAGTCAATGACAATGAATTTCAAGGTACTCTTTTTAATTAAGAATTACGGGATTCAGCATTCGAGAAAAATAGACTGCTCAATAAAAACTATTTTTATAAAAACTTGGTGTTTTTACAGCTAAAAGACTATTTGAGTAATATTATTTAAATATAAAGGACTCTTTCTATAATTATAATATCCTTTAGTTAAAACATTAGTTTATTAATGTTCCTTTTAAACTTTTATACATATTATCATTTAATTAAAATGTAGACAACTTTTATACATATTTTTTGTAATCTATTTATTATTATAAACTTGAGAGAAACAATTGCGAGAATAAAATTAGTTCGTTCATCATAATTTATGTTTAACATACGCATATATTTATACAAATACTACAACCGTCAGTATATTAAGTATGTTGTTTACTCTACATAATGTAGGTACTATGTCTTTATTAAATGTATAATCTATAACATTTATGTAATTATATAGAGTACATTACATTTTTTTGGCTTTTATAATAAGTCAAATTACGAATCAAGACCTTTATTTTAAAGTTTTGCATTGGTTGTCCTTTTTTAAAATTTTTGTTTCGCTTCTAAGCCTTAATCTAAGTATCGTTAACTTCTTCAATTAAATCCTCTCATGTGCAATGCACATCCTCTCATGTGCAATGCACATGAGGGTACTTTGATATTTTGAATCTAAAAGACTATAACGAACTAATTAATAATATGGTTTATTAATTAGGGTCCATTTTTGTAATTAATTCAAACTATTACATTCAACAATATACAACAAGCAATAGAGAAACAATAACCAATATCTCAGAAAAGCACTAACTTAGATTCTGTGTAATGGTTAATGCCCCTTGGGGGCATTTTCTGTCATGTGACTGCTGACTGGACAAGGGGCATTATACCAAAAAGTTGCGTAATGGTTAATGCCCCTTATAATGCTCCACCATCATTACTCAATCATTTTTTATTTATTATTTAAATTATATAAAATTAATGAAATATAAAATAAAAGTAACTAGTTCATAAAAAATACAAATATAAAATAAAAGTAACTAAAAATAAACATAAAAATAGCATAATCAAGACAATTCATATTTTTCTTTGATGCGTTGGATACAAGCGATGTGTAGTTCGCGTCGCGCTCCTGGCTCCTCTGGGATTGGGTTTCCCAAAAACTCCAAGTCTAATTGCATTTGACGTTCTCTTTTTTCCTCCCAAATTTTATTTTTTTGCTCTATTATTTTTTGTCCTAATTCTGTTATAGCGTCTAACTTTTCATTCATTTCCAAAAACCGCTCGTTGTAGTCGATACCCGAAGAAGATGACGACACGGCTTTCTTGCCTTTCCTCTTTGCTTTATCCCTCCCGATTGGTCGTTCCGGATGTTGCGCTTGCTCGAACTCATCCTCAGTCTCGTTCAAGTCAATACAATGTTGCCGAGCATCGGACGATTGACTTGCCGGTTCGGTGGACGAAGTTGTTTTTGACCTCTTCGACGCTCGGGCCGAAGCCGTGACCGGGTTGATCAAAGTAAGCCATTTTGGAGACTTTCTCAAAAAGTCCCATATGGCAAGATAAGGAAACATCCCTTTCGTACCCCGATATTCTTCCAATGCCGCCTTTTGAATGTCGGCATCGTTTTCTCCGCTGGCCCAACCTTCAAAAAGATGTTGGTAAACATTATTGAATACCACACACTTGGAGTTCATTTCCCTCCATTTTGAGAAAATCTTATCCTCCGTACGGTATCCTAACGGTTTACCGACTAACTTGTGAAAATCATCCCGAACCCAACTCCAAAACATGCTTCGGTCTTGGTGGTTCCCTAAAAAAACACAAAAAATATTACTAACAATACTATTAAAAAAATAACAAACGTTATTTAAAACATATATATTTACCAATGACCGGATCCTCGGAATTAGATAGAAAAGCATGCGCCAATTGAAATTCTTCATCAACCGGCCAAAAAATGTGTGATTTCGGTGCTCTCGGTTCTCCCGGTGCTTTCTTCTCGTGTGACCTTTTTTTTAGGTTGGGACAGACCGGCATCTTGAGTTGGAGGCACCGGTTGCGTTTCCGGGATAACTTCTTCCAAATCAACGGGTTGTGACGATCCCATCATATTCGGGTTCATACCCGTCATGCCCATACCCATCATGTTTGGGTCCATACCCATACCCATCATGTTTTGGTTCATACCCATCATGGCCATATTCATTGGCATGTTTCGAATGAAACCAAAAAGATTAGCGTTCGACATGTCGTTTGGTTCGTTTGCTTGGCTTTGGTTTGTGCCGGTTCTTCGAGGGGGTTGGTAGCCGGGGTTGTTTGGCGAACCGAATGGGGCACCGTATGGAAACATTGTAGAATACAGTTTAGAAAAATTGAAGATTAGAAGATGAATATTAGAATTGTTGTGAGAATGTGGTTTAAAATTGTAGAATTTATAAGTTGTAAATATGTATTAATTAAAAAGTAAAAAAAAAACACAAAGGAGCTGTTGAATGGAATATAGCCGTTGCAAACGGTAATTTTTTGATTTGCGTGTGGGCTCGGGCGTTTTTAGCAACACGCCCCCACCATTTTTTTATGCATAACGCCCCTCTTGTAGTGGTGTGAGGGCGTTTTCGGGCGTTATTAGGGCGTTATATGGGTGGTATCACGCCCACTACGTACAGTCTTAGAGCATCTTCGTCAATAGAGCATCCACCACCATTATCATTATCCACCACCATCATACCCTTCTCTCACAAAAGTAGCAAATGCCACCACCACAACAACCACCAAAATCCCTGAAATCACCACCATCCACTTAATAACCACCACCATTACTACGGCCGCCACCACCACCACTGTAATGCTCTGTCATATCATTATGTAGGCTATCTTTAACATATCCTAGCTAAAAACATAGAAATTAAGTTAACAACATTGATGTATATGAATAAAGTTTAAATACAAAAAGGGGTAAAATTAAAGAGAAATAAAGCGTACTAGTGTTTATTGAAGCTATATGAAAATGAAGATATTAACAAATGTGCAGTCTAAGAAAACATAATCAACCGTGATGGCGGTGTTGACGGTGATGGCAGTTAATGGTGGTGAAAATACAACGGAGCATTATAGTGATAGTGGTGGTGGTGGTGACGACATTGATGATGGTTATGGAGAGGATGCATGGTGGTGATTTTGGGAATTTTGTTTGAATTTTGGTGGTGGTGGTAGTGAAGATGATGATGATATTTAATAATAATAATAATAATAATAATAATAATAATAATAATAGTAATAATAGTAATAATAATAACAACAACAACAACAATAGTGTTCCAATAATGGTCATTTAGATGCAAAGTAACCAAAATACCCTCATGTGCAATGCACATGAGCGGATTTAACTGAAGAATTTAACGAAAGTTAGATTAAAGACCCAAAAGTGACACAAAAATTAAAAAAATGACATCTAGTGCAAAAAATTTTAAAAAGGCTTTGACCCATAATTTGACTTAATATAAAAACCAAAAAGGGGTAATTTACTCAATTATATATTTTTTTTTACATCTTACTATCTTAGTATAAAATTTTAAAGTAATATCAAGTTAACGATTACATTTTTAGTAATTTAATTTTTGTGCTTAATTAAATATTTCTTATGATATGGATGTAATATTGTAAATGTCACTGTAATATACAAATAAATTTAATACTCAACTAGATTTTCTGGGAATTTTCGAATGATTACAAAACTTTCAGTTATTTTCAAAACTTTACGAACACCGATAATAATATTGTAAAATATTTATTATTTAGAAAATGTACTCACAGATTACTTTAATATGTAAAAAATGTAATAATTATATTACAAAAATGTGTTTATAAAAAATGTCTACATTTAATTAAATTATAATATGCATAAAAGTTTAAAAAATAGATGTATAAACTAATGTTTTAATTAAAGGATATTAAAATCACAGAAAGAGTCATTTAAAAAAACCCGTGTATTGATCCTTCACTTAACTGAAATATTTAATTAAATTATAATATGCATAAAAGTTTAAAAAATAGATATATAAACTAATGTTTTAATTAAAGGATATTAAAATCACATAAAGAGTCATTTAAAAAAACTAGGTATTTGCCCTTGACTTAACTGAAATATTTAACACCATCAGTGTTAAAGGACCAACCATTCAACAATTTTAAAGGCAAGGGATGTTAGCTATGATTTTTGTACTTAAAGGACTGAATTTTGCATGTTTGTATAGACATAAAGGACCAAAAGTTCATTTTTTTCTTAAAAAACGGGTATTTGCCTTTTTATTATTTTTTTTCACACATGCCCAACTTATGATGATTGCTTCTTAATTATCATGATCATTAGTATATCATAACTCATATAATTTCTCTACTTGTTACACTTCTATTATACTCTCCAATATTCTATAATGAAATTTGTTCTTCAAATTTAGCAAAGCCTTCTACATATATCAATCCAAGCATCATGTTCATAAGCTTGCTTGCCACCAATGTTTTCCGAACCGGACCGGACGACGAACAAGTCGCCCTACCGGTCACTGGTCGGACCGCTCGAACTGGATTTAAGAACCAGATGACGATAAAAATATTATAAAAATAAATATATGCATAGTATCTGTTTATCAAATAAAAAATAACCACTTATTAATTTATCATTAGTTTCAAAATCAAACTTATAAGTGCCAAAAATACAATCATCTTCTACATTAATTAGCATTAACAAATTCACATGCATCTAGTTCTTTAAGTTTATAAAAAACAACTATTAAAATACTAATTTATCGAGCAAAAAACTATTAATTAGCAACTACTTATTTGATTTCTTTAATGACCCTTCTTGGGCATCCAAATCATCATCCTGATCACCACCAAAAACATCATCATCATTAAGAAGTTGAACCACATCATCTTCTACATTAAAAGGTACATGTAAAAATTAGTAATAGAACATTCATTATAAATCACCAAAACATTATATCTAAAAATACCAACCTT
Organism: Tagetes erecta; assembly: GCA_030867185.1. NCBI lineage: Eukaryota > Viridiplantae > Streptophyta > Magnoliopsida > Asterales > Asteraceae > Tagetes > Tagetes erecta. The sequence continues at coordinate 58,525,029 of CM061488.1, forward strand.
CAGATGCTTGTGTTTGTGAAGTAAATGGATCAAGGTCAACCGGCAGCTCTTCATCTAACATATTTTCTAATTCATCATAATTGAGCTCTCTTCTGCTTCTTCAACCGCCCAATAATTTGTTTTATTGCTTTGATAATCAATTGGATTATATGCTTTGATAATCAATTGGATCATATGACTGTTTATTCTCAATGAGCCTAATAATTCAAATGTCAAAAATTTGTAGATATTTTTCAAAAACTAAAAATAAGAAACAAACCCGATAATCAGTTCTATCAATGCTTTGACAATCAATTGGATCATACAAGCATTTATTCTCATTGAGTCTAATAATTTAAATGTCAAAATTTGGTAGATATTATTTAAAAACTAAAAATTAGAAGCTAACCCTTTATATGGTACCTATTTTGTAGACACAAGTTGTAATAGACATAAACAAGGTCGCTGAGCCTTTGATGCTCCAAGCGGTTCCTTCTTTTGGTGTGGATTCTCTAAAAAACACTCTAATTACCTTCACATCTGAAAAAAGATGAGGTTTGACTTAAAATTCTTACGGCAAATGACTGCCATTTCGGTACTTCTCCACCAAACGCTTTCCACCATTCATCTAACAATACATTAAACATAAAATTATTATAGTGTAATATATAAAACTAATATTACTTATAAGTACTACAGTAGTCTTAGCAGGACAAGTATTCTTAAGATAACAGATACAATAAGGTCCCAAAACAATTCGTTTTATCCTAAAGTTTTATTAACTATGAAATAGAGATTTCACGTTGAGGAACCACACTCGTAATCGTCTAATTATATCAAGAACCCCCGCATATGCCTCTTTCTTTTCATCGCGATTACCTTTTTTATATTGAAATATTGGATTGTGCCAATAACATGTTGCATGAAAATTCTTGCATAACATCTTATCCTAACGAGCGTCGACAATATTAATATATTTCTTATAAAACCTCTTTCTATATTTACCCACCTCTTTGATTCCTTTCTTTAGACTTATCATACCTTCTTGCAGATAACCTAATGAAGGTTTCTCATCAGTGTCACAAATACACAAATGTTTCAAAACAGGTAATGATTTGTGAAAAGTAGTTATAATTATTTTAACTAAAAATAACCTAAACTAGACACTAAGTAATAAACCTAGACTCTGAAACTTACTAACACTACTAACCGACAAGTGTACAGATCGACTCTAGTTAAGCTAAGCAACTCAGGAAATCGAACCCACGAGACTCTTTAAATTACGTTAAACTAATAAACGAGACTTAGCTAAAAGATACGAACTTTAAATACTATTACTAGTGAAAAGAGAATTTTTTCTTAAAAACTAAATTTGACAAATAAACAAAATTAACTAAATAGAAGACGATATTTGAAATAAGAGAATTGAAGTAAACAACGTAGACTCGAATCCCTGTTATTTTGGTTGCCACGTAAATGGAAGTGTTTTGCTATGGATTGGAATCTTACAATGTTTACTTAAAGACGCCACTAGATAGGACCATCTACCCTTTTCGAAAAGACACCTACGGGTTTCTATACGCACACCGGTTAAATTAGTTAACTCCCTCATAGTTGTTTAACCTAGATATGTTTAAGTGCTATAAACTGATTTCTACCTCACTGTATAAAATCCAAAGCCAATTAAAAAGCATTAATTTGATTTGATAAACACATTTACCAATTAGATCTAGATTGACTTCTCACGAATATTTAACCTAGCCAATTAACCAAACAAGACTTATCACTTATTCTAATCCCCTCAAAGTTACTTAGAAAAGCTGCACATCTTCACTAGATCATCTAACATTATCATTCCTATGATTTTATTGCAAATTAGCCATAAATATTCATAACGCACAGTCAATGAATTAAACTAAATCCTAATCTATGAAAGACATTCAACAAGGATCTAGTAAAATGATAAAGTTAACTAACCCAATTCCAACACACAGTTACACATCAAATGAAAACAAAATCCAACCTTTACTTTAAACATATAATCCATAATCAAACAAAACCAAAATATGTTTCAAACATCACAAACGGTTCATCATTATCTAGGTAGTCTAGAAAGCCTAGCCAATTGCAATATTAGCGAAGATAAATTCAAATTCAAAGTACGCAAACATGGCAAAAAGAAGGAAAAACAAACGTGATAGAACAAAAATGAACAATGAGCTTAGATCTAGATTTGATCATGTATCGATGTATGAATGTTCATAAAGATCAATGCAAAGTATGATGAAGATGATGATGAAATATCAATAGGAAATTGTATTAGATCTAGAGAAGGTTACAATGAGATGTGAAATAGAAATGTAGGCAACCCCTTTCTAAAATGACCTAGGTGATGGTATTTATAGTCTATACGATTCACCTTACAAAAAGCCTAAACACGTGCACTTATGTACAAACAATTACACAAATATTCTAACGTCAAATACAATAATCAACGTCTTCACTCGTGCTTGCTCATGTCGATGCTCGATATCTTTACTCGCTTATATTTGTAAATTGACATCTTCAAATTTTGACTTAACAATACTTCTCCTAAGATGATACTTTAGAAATCCGACTGATAAGCTTAGATCTTCATGTGAAAAGCATAGAGAGCAACCTAAAGTTTTGGTATGCATTATCTTCAAGAGGACCCAACAATACTCTCCTAAGATGATGTTGTCAACACTCTGTCTTTCAATAAGCAATCTGCATTTTTCTCTCCCTTTTGTGTAACATCAAAGGTTATGGAAAGAGTAAGCAGAGAGTAGATTCCGGTGAACCTATATATCAGCAACGAGAACTTCTTCATCGTTTGAAGCAGAATGAGAAGACTTCTTTGACTTAGAATACTCCCCCTTAACTTTTTCTTTAGAGGTTAATGGGATATGTGTATGAGATATTAAGAGGAGTATTCTTAATACTCATCAATCTGACTTGGAGAACTTTGATCTGGAAACAGGCTTGATCAGCAACATCTTCAAGTCATGTGGAAGCTTGTTCTACAATGGAAATTGTTCCTGTAACTCAAAGATAAACATTAAAACTAAGGCAATAATGTGCATTTATCATCAATGTTAAGATTAAGTTCTCAATCGAATGATATATTGCTTGAGAACAACATCAACATCAATAACACATGTTAAACTGCCAAAACAAAAGAAAAAGATTAAAATGAAAATCTTTTTGTTCTTTTTGAATTTTTTTTAAACTTTTTGATTTTTTTGAACTTTTCTCTATTCAATTTTAAATCTTTTACCTACAATGAAAGTTTTGAATAGACATAGACAGTATTTCAAAGAGGATGATGGACATTTAACTTCAAACACACTTACTTTTTCAAACACTTGGTTATTTTTATCATGTTTTAGTTCGATTAAGTATGACAAGTATGGGACCCACACTCAGAAACACTGTAAGCTCTACCCTCATCTAAACATACAAGTAAGCACTTTAACAACTTTAATACCCCGATCATTTATATTAGAATTAGTGAAGCTTTTGGGGTTTAGAAGATATCCATAAATGGAAATCTTAGGTGGTGTTCCCTTGGGGAATCTTCTTTTTCATTCCTTTTTGAAATTTTGATTGGTGATGTTGCACATTGGGAATCTTTTATGCATCTTGAAGTATTCCAGGTCTTTAGCTCAATACAACATATGAGACTTCGTGTGAAACTTCAGGTATGTGGGCACTATAACAAAGAAGTTCATAGATGATTTGCTTAACACTGATTTTATCTTTGTAAGTGACAACATAAGAAGTTTATCTGAAAAGCGAATACTTAACAATTGTCCTAGGATAGATCTTAACACAAATATCATAGTGATATTTAGTTTTTCGCCAGAGAGTCTACTTTTCAGATTTATTGTGTTTCAGTTTAACCACACAACACACAATGATCAGTTAGTCTTTATTATGCATTTTGAAATAATAAGTAAAAGACAATGACTAAGTGTACTATCATTTCTCATGTACGTGCAAGTAGATTCAAACTATTTTTGGATTTTTCTGATTTTATCAATTTTTTTATTTTATATCTCCCCCTAAACTTTTAAATTTAGAAGTTTAATTGAAAGGAAAATGGCAGTTGTGTTATCAACTTATGCATGGAGTGCATGCAATAGACTTAATCTAAACAGACGAAATGAAACCTCGGTTGTTTCTTGTACTGCCATCATTGTTTGATTTTTGAAAATGTTTTTAAAAATTGCTGCAATGATTGCTTTTTCTTTCCAACTCCATTTGACGTTAGTTGTATCGAAGACATCATGAACAAGATTCAGTATCTTGTCATGATAAGGGATCAACAACAGTCTTCTTTTCTTTGAACGACTGGCCTCCATAAATGTCCTTATCACACTAACAAATTAGTTAGAGGGTGATATCCAAGCCACTGTGATCTTGGATTGTCCATATTCAACAGTATAAGTAATTTGCTGATAAATTGCATCTTCTGGTGGGCCATCGATTGATGTATCACTTTGATCATCTTCTTCCTTAACATGTGTTTTTCTCCACAACTGTTTTTGTGTGAACTAAATGATTGCATTGGTTTCCTCACATGTCTAGGAGAATTCATGGAAGATCCGTCATTGTCATTTCTAAACCTATTTTTTAAAAATTGGTTTTGTTGACTACTTTGTTTATGTAAAAATGGATTTATTTGATTTTGATTTCGAATAGATCTCGATTTTCATGAATCACTTGAATGATCACCATTAGAGATTTTAAAATCAGAAGCGTACCTGGAAGAATTTCTAGAGGATGAATTTCTTTGGTCATACCTTCTCGGCTTCATCCTTGAGCTTTTATTGTAGGCGAAATATGGAGTATTGTGATAAACCATGTCACAAATAGAGCAGTACTTATTGAAATAACATTCCTTTATGGCATAGTTGTACATCTGACAGTTGTTGGAGTACTTGTTATAGCAACACTCTGATGTCATGTGATTGTACATCTCACATATCTCACAATACTTCTGATGAGCCTTGAAAAGAGAATTCATTCTTTTCTTTCGAGAAGCTTTTGCATTTGAAGCATGTTGTTTCTTATGAACTTTGGCCTTTGAAGAAGCCAAAGGCTTGAACTTGTTTCCTTTTGAACTATACGGAAAGACACATTGATTGTAGATATCACTGTTTGAATCACTCGACGATTCTGAATCTTGAGAATTTGGTGAAAAAGGAGGCTGAGGTGTAGAATCAGATGATCTTCTCCTTCTCCTTCTCCTTCTCCTTCTCCTTCTTCTTCTTCTTCTTCTTCTTCTTCTTTCCGGCTGGCACTAATCTCTCTTGTTTCTTTTCTATTGACTTGGCTTGTTCAACTTCTTCTTTAATGTTAACAAGATCAATTGTGATCTGTTAAGTTTATCAGTAAGCTCCATAAGTTGCATGTTCAGATTATGCTTTTTGGTAAGCATTGAATCAACTTATTATGTAAGAGATTTGAATCTATCTTCACACATGATGTGGTCTTTTTGCATACTTGTGCATTTTTCATGTTCTTCTTGAAGCTTTGTTTTCAAAGGTTGTTTTCTGAATTGTTTCTTCAACTCTTTAATTTCTTGTTGCAAAACTTTGATCAGATGTCTTTTTATTGTTCTTTCAGATTATTGTGCATTGTTTCTTCCTTTTTCAGATTAAGGTGTTCTTCAACTTTTTAATTGTTTCATCACACTAGATTAGTGTTCATTTGATTTTGCAGCTTCATTCTTGATGTTTGTTGCTTCTTTTTCACTTTTCTTGAGTGATTCCTGAAGAGATGTGATCATTTAATCAGATGTCTTTTATTGTTCTTTCAGATTATTGTGCATTATTTCTTCCTTTTTGAGTTTATCACAGATCCTTGAGCCAATATGTTCTGTAATGTTCAACTAGTTCTAAACATTCTTTGGTGCACATTTTTTCTCTTACATCGAATGGCATTTCTACATAGGAACTCTAAACATCTTTCTCATTTTCCATTTCAGACATCAATTTCTTTATTTCTGAATTCAATTGAGTAATTGTCTCAACTTGCTTTGCAATGGTTTCTGACAGGTTGCTAACTTCTTTGTCTTTCTTCTCAATCTCTTCTATGGAAACAACATCATTGTTTTTACTCCAATCATACTCTTCTTCCTCATCTTGATTATCATGAAAATTTGTTTGAGTCACGAGAGCATGTTCATGAATGTATCTTCTCTTTTGATCACAAGCTTTGGCTACTTGACAATATGTTGTTTCAAACATGTGATTGAATTCTGTAATAAATACATTGATATCTTCTCTTTTATTTTGGGTCATGTTTTTCATGTTTGATTTTGGGTGATTTGGACTTTGTGAAGATGATTTTGAGTTATGAGAGCTGATGAGTTGATAAAGATGTTGTAGTGTTGTTGGGTTTATTTGAAGATGTCACTTTCCAAATATAAGCGAGTGAATATATCGAGCATCATCACGAGCAAGCACGGGTGAAGACGTTCATTATTTGTATTTGTATTAGAATATTTGTGTGATCGGTTTGTGCTTAAATGCGCATTTGTGCTTAAGTGCACGTGTTTAGGTGAAATGTAAGGTGAATGGTATGGACTATAAATACCATCACCTGGGTCATTTGCAAAAGGAGTTGCCTGTGATAGTCATGTATAGGTTGGACTCACCGGCATGTCGGTGTTATATGTTTTGTTTTATACTTTGTAGTTTACTATCTAGCGAACCTACAGGCGAATCTATAGATTCGCCCGGAAGCATAGAATAGTTTTGTTTATTGTTCAGTTTTGTCGACCGGGCGAACCTATTTGTGTCCGGCAAAGCTATTGGTTCGCTTGATAGATTCGTTGTCAGTGAATCTATCAGCGAATCTATAGCTGAACTATATATTGTAATGTTTTCTCATTGCAATACAAATTTTGCATATTTTATCAAACCCTAATTGTGTGTGTGTGACGGTTGGAGGTGCTAGGAGCATATTTTTCATTATCATTGTAGCTTGATTACCTCAGTTTGTGTTGCTTTAATTTTGTTATTGGTTGTTTGAGGTGTTTGGACTATAAAACATTGAATCTTAGTGTGTTTGTTGTCTTACAAATCATTATAGCACTAAAATCTCGATCTAGATGGACCAACAATATGGTATCAGAGCCTTAGTGCTCTTGATTGTTTGATCATTGAGATTTTTGTGAAGTTTTTGGGGTTTTTGTGTCAAAACACTGTTTGATTCATTTCTGGATTGTTTATTGTGTTTATGAGTTGGAATTTGCTTGGGGTTTGTCATATTTGGTACTGGGAAGCTACAGAAACAAACGGATCTTCAATTGGTTGGTTTTTGAGGTAGTTTTGGTTGTTTTTCGGTTGAGAAAGTTTTTCCCGTAAGTCATCCAGCGAACCTATTGTATATTTGTGATTTGGAAATATCAATTTTTTTGATCAGCGAACTTACTATTTTTGAACGAAAGTTCACCTGTTTGGTTCTGTGAGCAAGAGTACCTACGAGAGAACCTGCGAGAGAATCTGCGAGAGAATCTGCGAGAGAACCTGCGAGAGAACCTACCAGCTACGAGCGAACGTACGAGCGAACCTACCAGCGAGAGAACCTGCCAGAGAATCTACCAGCGAACCTGCGAGAGAATCTACCAGAGAACCTATCAGCGAATCTAATTTCCAAAAAAAAAAAATCTGGAGAATTATCAAGTTATGGATGTAAAGAGAAGAGAATACAATCAATCCATGATGCTTCCTAATGTCTCTCCTCAGAATGCTGCACTGATTACATCCGCTGCAAACTCATTTAGTGCAGTCTCTGGAGGATCATCAAGTTATGGGTCTGTCAAATCTGGTGGTGGTTCCACAAGTGTAGGTGCTGGCTCAAATGCATCTGTCACCACTCAGATTCCATCTGACACTACGGCCTTATCTGGGATGCTTGTTCATAATCATGAAACTTTAATTGTTGAGGTTGTTGAAGAATCTGTTCTCAATGACAATTACATTGATTGTTTTGATCCTTTTAAAGAGTTTTATGGTGAAGAGGTTGAGAATCTTAAAGTGATTGATGAGGTTGAAGAGGGAATGAATAATGGAAAGGTTGCTGAGGTTAGTTTGATTGAAGAGGTTGCTGAGGATGGTTTGACGGAAGAGAGAAAGGATGCTGGTAAAGTTGCTGAGATGGTGATTGATATCGAAAAGGATCAAGAAGAAGCTGTTCATTCTAGATTAGTATGTGAACACTACAAGAAAAGAGACCATCAGATACTAAATTTTTTAGGACTGATTTATCAGTATCAAATACAAAGTATTAGAGACTAGTATATTAGTTACGAATGATATTCAGGACTGATTATTACGTGACTCATGTTAGTGACTGATAAACAGTCTCTAATGCTCTGACAACTTATTTAATACTAAAATCCAGTCACAAATACGGGTGCCCAATAACAAGTTTTCAAGAAAAACTATTTCGTGAGTGATTTTCAGTCCCAAATAAGGGCCCTTATTGATGAAAATGACACTATTGTATGAGTAACTAATATTCAGTCACAGATATAGATGGAACATACTAGAGAATAAAAACTAGTCATGTTTAGTCCTAAATTAGTTCGAATCAAGGACTGATGATCAGCCTTTAATATTGTTTGCATAACATGCAAAATACCATTTTCATAAAGGTATCAAAGACTGAAAATGAGTCTTAAAAACGATGTAAGTAAATTTATTCGGAACTGATATTTAGTCTATGAAGAATTTTGTAGAAAAAATAAAGTAGGGACTGATATTCTGTCTCTAACAATGAACAAACATTTTACTAGTTCGAGCGATTATACCAGTGACTAAAAACCAGTCATTACTAAGATCGAATCAGGGACTGATGATCAGTTTTGAATACCTTTTGTGTAATAAAATGATTACCAACAGACTTATAGTCACTAATAATATAGCATGTATGGTACCATTTTAATAATAGTATCAAAGACTAAAATTCAGCCTTAAAAATGTTGTAAGGGAGTTTCTTTGACATTGATATTCAGTCTATGATGAGTTTTGTAGAATAAATAAAGTAGTAGACTCATATTCAGTCTCTAATATTGAACACACATTTTTTGTCTTTAATGATTTTTGAGTAATAAAAGAATTAATTACTTATTTTTTTCTCCCTAGTTATTTGCCGCGAACTACACAATTTGAAAAAAATGTATCAAATAATAAGAATGTGTTAAAGATGTGTATGTGACATTATCCGGAGTACGGTATTTAGCCTCTAAAGAGTTTTGGTGATGAAATAGGGTCATTATTTATTGATCAATTATAGTTAGTTGCGGTTATCATGGGTTTGAGTTATGGTCAATTAGAGAAAACATTTACCAACTATAGCTAATTACTATTTAGGTATAGTAAATTACGGTTATTAATGTTCAAGTGAGGGCGACAATGGTCACCCATGGTTAATTGGAGTCAATGATGTTCAAATACAGTCATTTATCATCGTTTTGGGCCGTTTATAGATAATTTACGCTATTGTTGGTAAAGTGGAGCCAGTTAAGATTACGGATGGCCGGTTAAAGTCAATGATGATCAACTAAAGTCGTCAATCATCGTATTAGGTCGTTTATAGGTAGTTAGGCTTAAAGTTATATATCCAATTATACATGTTAAGGAGTTTTCATAACATTATTAAAAAAAGTGAAATATTAGAGTTTATGATTTTTGTTATAAACTAAAATAACTACATAGATTTTTATTAGGAACTTTTTGTAAAACTTTTATATGTTTTAGCTATATTAAAATTAAAATTAAAAACTTCATTATAAGTTTCGAACTCCTGACCTCTTATTTATAGAAGAAAGCTTTACCAATGAACCAAGTTATTAATTTGCTAAGATTTCCGATTATTAGGAACATAACCATTAAATTCGATTTATGTATTGGCGCCAAAGAGAGATTTATGATGTATCATCCAAAATCAAGTCCGATTATATCTACTTTCCAACGCAAGAATCAGATGTTTTGGCAAAATCTCTTCCAAATCAATGAAATCCTTCTACTTTTACATGATTATATACAAAGCCTCAACTCAACGGTGCCCTAATTGCTACTCGCTATCCACGGCTGCCCTAATCTGCGACTAAGGTACTTACAATCAATCTATCAACTGCTGAATCATGCTTGTTTAAATTTCTTCTATGCATTTGTTGTTGTATTGTAGTATCATCTGCTGAATCATGTTCACATATATGGTTTTGTTTATTAGGATTCTAGATTGTTAGGATGCAAGAATGCAAGAGTTAACTTGTTTAGTCATGTTTCTTGAAAAAAAAAATTTCTAAGATCAAAATATAACCAAAATAGATTGTAAGTCCAGATTTTGTGTGTGAATGATGGAATATTGTGTGTTTGGGTGTGAAAAAATAGAAGGATTTGATGTAAATGTGTGCTGCTCTTTTCTGCGCAGCAGTTGTAATTAGGGTATTTGACAACTATACGTTTTTAATTGCCCTTTGATTATTGAATATGAAATGTAGTAGACTAATAGATCTTTCCAACCATGTATAATACGTATCCAGATGATAGATTGGAGATATTCATAAGCAAAATCCATCTCAGGTTAATGAGGAGTTATATGTATTGTCTTGTCTTCCAGATAACCGAGTCATGTTACATAAGGGATATATTGTGAATGGAGTTAAATTTCTAATTAAGTCGAGAGATGACTGTTTGCGAACATAGAATTGTGGAGTTATGGTCCCTGGCACTCACGATAATGTTGAAAATGACTATTATGGATATCTTGAAGAAGTCATTGAATTGTCATTCATAAGAGGGTATCATGTGATTTTATTCAAATGCACATGGTTTGACACCAACCGTCGAAATAAGCATGTCATATTTGAGCCTAACTTCATAAGCATAGACACATCACAACAGGCTTATAAAGAAGATCCTTTCGTTTTGGCAAACCAGGCTAGACAAGTATTTTTTGTAAATGATCCTCTCAAAACAAATTCACAATGGAAAATCATTGAAACAATCAACCACAGACACATATGGGATTTTCCCGAAGAGAAGAATTCAGAAGATTTGTTAGAAGATGTCAACCTTCATCGTGAGGATGTTGTAGCAGAAATTGTGGAATATGCTGATGTTCAGCAATCTCATGGTCCTGTGGAGGATTTCATAAACGACAAGATAGAGGGTTTTGATAAGGATATGGAAGAATCTAGTTCAGAGTCCAATCTTTATGATTCACGTAGTGATAAGTCAACAAATGAGATCGAAAATGTTGAATTAGATGATGATGTTTTATAATCTGTGTCTACAATTATCAAATATTTATATATTTTTAAAAGTGAAATCGGTTACTTCACATAGAAAAATCAATTGCATTCAGTTCCTTTTTAGTCTAAATATGTTAAACTCTTTTGTATTTACATAGAGTTGCTACTGGTGTGTTTGTGAATGTGATTGTGAATCAAATATGAAAGGTAATTACATTGTTTCTCTTTAGATTGATATAAGAACATTTGAATCTCAAATTTTTTGCAGTGCAATGTGGATCTTTATGTTGATGATGGTGGTTACTGCTGTTACAAGTGGGAGATCCCAAGAAAAAGGATCTAAACAACCAAATATTCAGAAAACCATTGACGGAAGTTCTTCTCAAATAACACCACATCCCACACGAAAACGCAATCATCATGTACGTAACACTAAAGCTGCAATTGAACAACACACCTCAGGTTAGTTTGTTTGTCAAATCTTTGTAGAAGTAAGTCAAGTAACTTAAAAACACAAAAGAAGTTTACTAACAGGTAGAAAAATACCACACTGTTTATTAAAAATGCAGATGCAACTCAGCCAGAGCCAAATCCACCAAAGAGGCGTGGTCAAAGTATTAATAATAGTGCTATAAAGGCTTTGGAGGATTTGCCCGCGGGCTCAAAAATTTCTTTAACAATGTCAACGAATACAAAATCATTTGTTGGGACTTCAGGTACACAATTTGCAACAGAGTGTGGGATTGTAATCCGTAATGTATGTCCGCTAAACTTTCATAAATGGGAGTCCATGCCTGCCAATGTGAAAGATCAGATATACGAAAAATTACAAGTACGTTGTATATATCTTACGTTTTATTTTTTTAGGTTCTATTAATATGTTACATTTTCATTTCTATTTTTAACATATATACACAAACATACGCATACATATTCAATGCAGGTAAAATTCAATTTGCTGCGAACAAATAGACTTTTCATGGAATACGTGGATACTCGACTACATGTCCAATGGAAACGCACACGTGGTGAATTGAGTGCACATTGGAAAGCAAAAGGAGGCGAAACCAATCCAGAGTTTGCAAGATCACAAATGAGAGCCAATTGCAAGAGTCTAGAAGATTGGCATCATATGTGTGATTATTGGGAGAAAGACTCAACTCGGGTAAGTATTATTACTTTGGTTTCGGTACTTTTGGTATAGCTACATGTACAATAGCGATACATTTTAGACTAGTATTATCCCTAGAATGACCTTATTATATTTTTTGTGTGATATATGAATAACATAATGTTAGTATATATTTTTAGGTTCTAACTTGTATGTCGATTATTATTTTATAGAAATATAGTGATCAAATGAAAGTTAATCGAGGAAAGCAAGTTGTTACAAGTCGAGGAGGTTCCCAATCTATAGCCAATCTTATATTTCATATGGTAAGTTTCCATGATTTATAGTTTGAAAATGTTTATGTATCTCAAAAGTACATGGTAAGTTTTGACACATATGTATACATTTTTATATATCATATTATAAAAATATAGATGCATGTACATAGATGGGCTATGTGGATTATTTGTGTGTGTATGTGATGTGTATAGGTTTGTATATAAAGTAGGTTCATGTGGATCATGAAAACTTGTGTGTATGCTTGACATATAAACAAGTAGGTATGAATTATTTGATGAAAATGTGTGCTGATCTTTTCTGCGCAGCTGCTGAAATTAGGTAAGTTGACCACTTTACGATTTTGTTTAGCCTTTGACTACTGAATAGAAAATGTAGCAGACTCATAGGCCTTTCCAAGCATGTATGATACACATCCAGAGGATTTTTCTATGATTTTATATGATTTTTATAAGAACAGGACAGAAACTAAGGTTAGATTTGATGTAAATTTGTGCAGCTCTTTTCAGCATATCAGCTGTAGTTAGGGCATTTGACCCCTGTATGTTTTGAATTGGACTTTGACTATTGAATATGAAATCTAGTAGACTCATAGAGCTTTCTAGCCATGTATAGTACACCCGTGTTGGATTTCCCTTTGATTTTATACTATTTTCTTAAGACATGAAAACAACATAAAGAACATGATAAATGATTTGTTATTATATGATCGCGATCCTAAACACAAACACACACCGAATTGTCATAAATAGATATATGCTAAATTCATTGAGTTCCTAGTACTTACCCACATGTATAAGTGATGTGTGCATAAATTAGAAGGTTATTGGACATATCTAAGTATCAATTGATCCATTCGACCCGTTTGAAATTTTATTTAATTCATACTTTAGAAAATGTGTATGTGGTAACTGATTATTTTTGTTAGAATACTGAGCATGTGTTTGGAATCATATTCTAATTTTATTTATTTTGTGTCTTACTTTAATTCATTCTCGATTAATTAATGTAATTTTCAATATGGCTATTGGATTTGGTTTGCAAACTAGATGTTTAAATGATTTGATTTTAGTAGGCAATTGGCCTTTTAGTTTAGAATGAGATATATGCAGTTACCCTTGACTTTAATTAACATTTTGTTATCACAGTCCAACGAGACTCAAATACCTCCTAGCCCATTTGAAGTTTATCACAAGTTGCATTTCAATGCTCAAAAAGAAGGATGGCAAAATGATGACGCGCGTGTTGAATATGTAAGCTACATATTCTCTTCGTTCAAAGCTTATGTTTGAACTTTTTTTTTACAACTTTTGATTTTGATTGGTGTTAAATTATTTATTTCATTTTATTCTGGTAGGAAAATATTAAACGCCATAAAGAGGATGCCATGGCTAATTTGATTTCTGAAGAAACGACTCTAACTACTACCATGGAACATGAGCTAGAGAGACAAGCGATCAAGAGTGTGTGTGCCAAGGAAAAAACAATGAAATCTGCATGGGAGGTAGGTGTAGGACCTATTTTAAGAATAAAAGATAAATGGATGACATTGGAAGCTGAGTCATCTCAACAACCAAGTGAGAAAGAATTAGCTCTTCAAGCTAAGGTTGCTTTAGTCCAAGAGAAACTGAAACAAAGCAAAAAGCGAAGTAAAGAGAAGTATGATAAACTTTCAATGTTCATGAGTTCAAAGTTCGCTGATTTTGAGTGTTCGATATCGAGTAACGAAGCAACCGATTCAGAACAAGATGAACCATTTGTTGAAAGCGGTGCTAATGAAGGATCAATCTAGGGTGTCTGTGAAGACTTAACGTTAAGAAGTAATCTACGTAGTATTATCTATCTGAATGTTTTATTGCTTATGGTTTTCATTTTTTGAACTCGTGTATTGGATGCTATTGGTTAAGTAATCATTTAGTATTATATTATACTGTTTTATAGACTGTTATTAGACGTACATATTAAATATATTGAATACTGAAAAAATGTACTATAAGATACTGGTTTTCAGTCTCTAAAAAGCATATTCAAGCCTGAAATAAAATATTATGATACTGATTATTAGTCTTAAAAAAACCTATCTGGGACTGAAAGTTTATGAATTTATACTAATTTTCAGTTTAAAAGGATATAACATAGACTAAATAACATGATATCTAAGACTACTTTTCAGTCTTTAAAATAAGTATATTAAGAACTAAAATGATCGGTATTTGGGACTAATTTTTAGTATTTAATAAATCTTATTAAGTATTAACTTTCAGTGGCTAATAAATAGCATCGAAGACAATTTTCAGTCCTTAATAAAATTGTATTAAATACTGACTTTTAGTCACAGAGAAATGTATCCGAGACTAAAATGATAGTTTACGAGAGAATACATTTAGAACTGAATTGATGTGTATTGAAGAATGATTTTCCGTCCTTAAAAAACATGGTATCAGGGATTGATTTTCAGTCATTAGAAAAAGGGTATCTGGGACTGAAATTACATTGCACTAGAGGAAACATTAAGAACTAAATTTGTGTGTTTTGAAGAATGATTTTCAGTCCCTAAAATTTATGGTATCAAGGATTGATTTTCAATCACGGGCAAAGTTTATTTGGGACTGAAACAATTTGGTACTGGGAGGCCGATTAAGGACTGATTTTTTGTGTTTTGGGGACTGAATGTTAACCCCAATTAGAGCCAAACAACTAGTACTGATTTTCAGTTACAGAACACACTATCTGGGACTAAGAATAGGTGACTGGCTCGTGACTGGTGTAATCAGTCCCCGATAACCATTCGGGACTGACTTATGAGAATCAAGGACTAATTTTTCAGTCTCTGATGGCCTCTTTTCTTGTAGTGGAAGCCACTGCTGAAAAGGAAGAGAAGGTTACAGTCAACGTTGGTAATGGGGCAGAAAATGCTGGTACCGATGCTGACAATGTTATGGAATCAAAGCTTGAGATAGAAGCCATGATTGAACAGGCCAGGCATGAAGCTGTGGATGAATACAAGAGGAACACTCCTTACTACCAATGTGATCGTGCTCTCGCGGCTGAAAAACTGGTAGTGGGCCTTCCTTATGAAGTCATAGAAGATATGTGTTCATCCGCATGCAAAATTCGTTTAATCGGTATTTATAAGGCTAATAAATTGTTAATGTCAAATGAAAACGAATTAAAGAAAATTAACAAAGAGCTTAAAGATAATGAATCAAATTTTTTTGTTAAACTAAGAGAGGCTTTGAAAGAGAACGGACATTTGAAAAGATCTCTTTTGGAAAAGAATTGTGAAATAAACTATTTGACTGAGCAAGTTACTCTTGCTGAGTTTGAGACAAGAAAATTCAAGAATAAATTGGAACAATGGACTATTTCTGGCATGAAAAGGGAAGAACTTTGTAAGAAACAACGGGGGGCCAGAGTTAAGACAGGTTTGGGTTATAACAATGATGCATATGCATATCCCCCACCTAGTACCTTCTGTTATTCTCCAACACCAATTCCTCATCCTTCGAATGAGTTGATACAAAAGATTATACAGAATGATACTAACAACTCTATTGCAGGTTTAAGTGGAGTAAATATTAAAAAGGTTAGAGAGGATTATGCTTATGGTGGGAGTACTGGCCTTGGATGTTCTAGCAGTCCTGGTTGTTCTAATTCTGATTTCAAGAAGCCCGTTGAAGACAGTAGCCTGATTAATTTTGTTTCTAGTCATGTTTTACATTCAGACAATTTAATGTGTAATAGTAATTTAGGATGCTCTACTTCAAACGTCAGTCATTTGAATGATGATGTGATTGAAAATGGTTGTGTGAATGATAAAGATAAACTTTCAGGTCATGTCTCTGAAAATCAAACAAAAACAAACTGTTTTCAAAAGTTCTTTTCTCAACGAATTCCATCTTTCACACCTGTGAGAATTTCAAAACCTAAAGATAAGGAATCATCTTTTTCATCCATGGATCACATTGATAAATCTAAATCTGAATCTGAACAGGTAAAAGTCACAGCAGGAAAATCAAAAGAGCCTTATAACTCTTACAGTGCTTGTAATTCTCAATTATCTGATTGTGATGAAGAAATTGAAATCGATAGAAGTCTTGTCTCTAAAGATTCCAAAGTAGGTTTGAAATCTCATTGCTTTAAATGTGGAAATGTTGATCATACAGTCAAGCAATGCCCGGAGTTAGCTAAAAACAGTTCAAGGCAGAAATCTTTAGAAGAAGATTGAATACTTTTTTAAATAATTTTTTCAGTAAATCTTCTACAGTTCAAAGACCTAAGTACACTAAGGCTTGGGTCCCGATTTCAAAAGTCTAATTCAACTTTGTAAATATGTAAATATTTTTTTTTTCATTTCCTTCCTTGAGAATCCGTGGGTCACATATTTCTTCGCTCCTTCTTTTTAATTTTACGTTGTTTTATTTTATTTCTTCTCTTTCTTCTGTATATATATATATATTAAGAAAATCCGAAAAACAAAAATTTCTTATTAGATAACTATTATATAGAAATTTTGGGGGAGATATTAAAGATTAACTACTTACAGTTTTTCAAATTTTGATATTTCAGGATAACCTTTTTGAATTGATGTTGAAGAGACGTTGAAGGAGGTCAGAAGTATTGCGTTTGGGATATGTTAGATAGGCTCAGCCAGAAAACAAAGTAAACACTGATTGTGCAGCCTAACATAACGTTCAAGAACTCGGCAATGAGGATTATCTCCTTGACATGATTGGCCTGCACAAAGATACAAGTCCTATCAAAAATGGGTTGAGAGCGTCAAATCTTTGCCTTGATTTCCCTAAAAATCCCAAATCACCCACACCCTAGCCTTGAATTGAGTTTCTAGTTAGCAAACAAAATAAAAAGCTGCTAGTATTTCTCTTCAGAAAAGCCTCTGAGTGAGTTACTTGTTAACTCCTCAGAATGTATTGAGTCAAAGTGCTAAACTCCTCTGCTATACAGAAGTATTGAACTGGAGTTGGCGGATCTTCTCTGTTATACGTCGGTATAGACCTGAAGATTCACCGAGCATGCTCAAATGATTATCTCCTCTGTTATACGTCAGTATAGACCTGGAGCTCTAATCAGTTGAGTTTCCCAAATAATAAGTCGCAATGTGTTCAAAAGAATCATTGTTGACAAGCTCCACTCACAAAAAGATGCAAAAAAAATTGCACAAATGTCAAAAGAAGTTCATGCATCGATCAATATTCAAGATTTGATCCAAGAAATTCAAGCAAAGTCAATCATATTGCTCAAATATATCCTGATGACAGAACTTGTTCTTTTTACCTAGATGTCTGTGGGGACCGAGTTGTCTGAGCTTCTTCAATCAAACCAAAACATGATAAATGAAGCTGCTGATCTCTTGTTGAAATGACTAAGGCATGAGTTTAAATGGACAAACATATCTGCAATCCCGCCAATCTATGATTCTCCGGATTCTGCTCGAAAAACGTCACGGAAAATATATATATATCCTTCTTTTGTTTATATTTTTGTTCTAGTTCTTTTTCTTTTTCTTTTTACCTTTTATTATTATTATTATTATTATTATTATTATTATTATTATTATTATTATTATTATTATTATTATTATTATTATTATTTTTTCTTCTTTTACTCTAGCTTTTTCATTTAAAACTTTTGTTCTTTGAGCGTTGAAATCGTGGGGCGTTTTTCAAGGATTCTTAAAGGAAATCAAAATTATCAAAAACCAAAAATATTTTAATTTTTCTTTAAATTCTTCAATCTTGTGAACCTGCAACGAATCTACAGGTTCGCCCGGACCTGGTTTAAGTCTTTTCGACTTTATTTTGACCTAATGTTCCGAACGAACCTGAGATTCGTCCCGTTGTATTTCAGCGAACGTAGGGCTGTATATATATGTTTTCTGCGAATCCATTTAACACATTCGCTTGCACTGTAACCGGTTTGTTTCAAAATGTTCAAGTTCGAATCTCGCTTAAGGCTTTTCATTACAAATTGAATCGTTTTTAATTCCTCCAGGTATGTAAACGGAAGTGCATTTGAGGTTGCGATTAGAAGGGCTTCAGAAGATAACTTTACGGAATTAGGGTACCAAAAGCCGATAAGGAAGATCGTCCGGAAATCAGATTGTTTGATCCAATGGAGATCAGTTCTGGGTCTATTTGAAGATGTCACTTTCCAAATATAAGCGAGTGAAGATATCGAGCATCATCACGAGCAAGCACAGGTGAAGACGTTTATTATTTGTATTTGTCTTAGAATATTTGTGTAATCGGTTTGTGCTTAAATGCGCATTTGTGCTTAAGTGCACGTGTTTAGGTGAAATGTAAGGTGAATGGTATGGACTATAAATACCATCACCTAGGTCATTTGCAAAAGGAGTTGCCTGCATTTTCATTTCACTATCCTTTGTAACCATCCAAAGATCTAATACAAGAACCTATTCATATTATCATCATCTTTATCATACCTTGCATTGATCTTCATAAACATTCAAGCATCAATACGTGATTAGTGAGTTTCCGCATCACTGATCGCAAACAACATCACTGCAGTCTATAGATTCATTGCATTGCATTCGTATTTAATTTTATGTGTGCATTGTGTGTGCAGGCATGTGATTCTTTAATAGCGCAACGACATCCTTTGTAAACTTAAAAATTTCAAGAAATTTCAAGTTTAGGGGGGAAACAAGGAAAATAAAAAATTAAAAAAATTATTATATACCAAAAATCAAGTGTTGAATAAAAGGATCAAATGATTAATGAATGTAAAAGTGTGTGACACGGCTAAGTGTGTGACACGGCTAAGTGTGTTTTGGGTTAAAATGTTTTTGTTCATCATTTTGACAAGCCTACCCTTTGTCACCCGTCCAAACAAGGACTCACCCGTCCAAACAGGGACTCACCCGTCC
Source organism: Tagetes erecta (assembly GCA_030867185.1). NCBI lineage: Eukaryota > Viridiplantae > Streptophyta > Magnoliopsida > Asterales > Asteraceae > Tagetes > Tagetes erecta. Next base: position 58,544,616 of record CM061488.1, read on the forward strand.
AAAACGTGACTCACCTGTCACAACCCCAACACGGCGGGCGGTCCCAGGTGCCCGGGGGTTTACACGCGTTGACGAATGGATATCAGGAGCAACGCAGCGGAATTCAACAAACATACATACACACAGCTTAAAACTTAAAGTTGTTCATACATTAAACTTCAAACTACAATTACATAGTTCTCAAAATGACAAATGATTGTTTGATACACAACATTAACAAACTAAAGCTAGCAACTATTCTAGGTCCAGAGCGTCTATCTTCTAAGCCCGCAAGCCCTCTATCTGCTCTAGCCTCAACAGTGCTTTCCTGCAACACACGGCACCTAGGATGTGTGCCAACAAGTTTTAAAAGAAAGGGTCAGCTTACGCTGGTGAGTTCATAATAAAACATTTTACAAAACATTCAACCAAATACTTGTAAAAACCTTGATCAACGAGTTACCAAGCTCCATTGATCAAAGAGTTACCACTAACTCCATCACTTACAAGCATTTCATAAACATACTAGCATCATCAGATAAATATACACAGACAATACGATAAACCCCTCAACAACTCCGTCAGGCACGTCTGCGCTGGAGCAGAATATATGCATATACCCTTCACTGAGTTTACCGCCCGTCACCCAATATGTTAGGGCTATTTCCAGTTTAAGATTTACTTTGTACTTTGTTTTATACATTTTGTATAGTTTAGGGTTTATTTTGTATTTTCCCTAAATGTATTGTTGCATAAAGCATGTAGTAAGAGAATGTTAGTGAGAGAGTCTAGATCACATATTCACGTTAGAGAGAGAACTAAGTGTGTGTGATTACATTCTCCTGCATTTTGTACTACAATATTTACTTTGATCATCAATACAAAGAGAATTATTTAGTAATGAACTGTGTTGCTGATTGAACTGTGTTTGTGTGCAAATCATTCTGATCTTGTGAGCGATATCGATCCAATTGAACCTATCAATTGGTATCAGAGCTGTTGGTATTGTGTTCTTCGCTATTCATCAAGCAAAACACTACAATATTGCTCAAAAATCATGATCTGGATGAATTGTTGTTGTTTTTAGTTGTGATTTATCATCGCAATCACTTCTAATTCACATCAATTGTGCAAATTCAATCAGATTATCATCAGATCTGAGGAATTAAGAAGATAGAAAAAGTTACTGTTCGATCAAATTTTTGCTTAATTTCATCAAAATTTGATCATGTTTTGGATTGATTGAGATTAGGGATTGATAATCGGACTATTTCGCTGCTTGTGTGTGAATTTTGAAAGAATTGGACAAGTTTTTGATAAACCCTGAAAAAAATTCTCATGATGAAGATGATGAACAGTATGAACTAGTTGAAGATTAACTAGCCGGGTGATAAATTTGACTTAGACAATTTCCTTTGGACTTAGATTTGTGAACAAATTAGGTCCTGTGCAGCTGTGTAAAGGATTTTGTGCTAGACGGGTAAAGAATTTGACGAGAAAAAAGTTGTACTGTTCAGCCAGATCAAGAACTGTTCAGCCGGGTAATCACCTGTTTAGCCGGGTGATTAACATTCGTGCCGGGTGACTTACTACTGTTCAGACGGGTGATCAACTGTTCAGCCGGGTAAACAACTTTGCTGCCGTGTGATCGACAACTGTTCAGCCGGGTAAAGCCTTCTTGTCGTGTCAAGTTCTTGCCGGGTCAAGTTTGTTGCCGTGTCAAGTTATTTCTGTTAGCCGGGTAACTGTTCTGCCGGGTAAAGATTTCAAGTTTAAAGACTTACAACTGTTGAGCCGTGTGACTGTTTAGACGGGTGAAGACTTTTCTCTGCCGGGTGAAGATCAAAATACACTGTTCAGCCGAGTGAAGGAGAATTTTTCACTGTTCAGCCGTGTGACTCAATTTTAGTTGTTTTAAACCTTGTTATCTTATCTTGTCATTATTTACTTGTCTTTATTTCAGTATTTTAACTGTTTCTTTTCAAAAATCAACAAAAACCAAAAATATATTCTTTAAAATCTGTTAAAAATGGCACCTAATGATGATTCTGATAACCGTGTTCCTAGACTTGTTAACCGTGCAGATTTCAAGAATTGGACAATCAGATTAAAGCATCATCTTTGCTCAATAGACAATGATCTTTGGAAGTCGATTGATAAGGGTCCTCACATACCTACACAAACTGCTCCTAATAGTGCAAGTACCTACACCAAAGACTCTACTGAACCTTATCCAGAAGATAATCTATCAGCTGAAGATTTAAGGAAAGTGAAGAATGATAGCAAAGCCTATTCTTTGATGTGTAAAGGACTGCCACTACAAGTTCTGTCAAGGTTGGATACTTATCAGACGGGTTATACATTGTTCAAAGCCTTGAATTCAATCTGTGAAGGAGGTGAACAACTTAGGAGTCTCAAGAAACAAAAGCTGAAGAGACAATTGGAGTTATTTGAACACATTGCTGGAGAATCTGTGCACCAGATGATGAATAGGTTTGTTCATCTAACTACTGAAATGACGAATGTGGGTGCAAAGACAGATCTTCAAGATTTGAATGACAGATTGTTATGTGCTCTTCCATCATCATGGAAACAAACTGTGACATTACTGAAACATACTGAGAAGTTTCCGATGGATTTGGATCTGCTCATTGCAAAGATAGAGGAAGTTGAGATTGATGAGAGCTCGAGAAATACTGATAGAACTAGTTCACATGCTCAGTATAAATACATTGTGAATCCTGCTAACACTGTGGAGAATGCCTTTCTTGCACAAGATGCACCTAAGTTTGAAGATGAGGGTGATTTATTTGTTGGTGCAAGTTTTTATACTGATTCGTCATACATTCCAAATTCACCAACTTATTCTCAACCTCAATCTCCACCAAGAGCTCAAGTTCATAGTCAGAATCTGAAGAATCAAGCAGAAAGTTCAAGTTCAAATGTTCAAGCAAAAGTAAAAGATGTGATGAACATCTTGTTACAAGATGACGAGACAAAGACTGCTTTTACTCCTTTCATGGCAAGCTTTCAAGCTTATCAAGGAAGTCATTTGTCTCAGATGGATGTTGTTCTTCAAGATCTTTTTGAAATGGATCCTGATGACGTTGAGGAAATGGATTTGAGTTGGCAAATGGTAATGGTTGCATATCGGACGCAGAAACATGCATATGTTAACCGAAGCTTCAAGCCACATGCAAACAAGACAGTTGGTTTTGACAAATCGAAGGCCAGATGTTTCAACTGTAACTGCTATGGCATTTTTCTCGGGAATGCAAAGCTCCTAAGAATCAGAACTACAATGATCAAGCGAATTCAAGTGGACAGAATCAAGGTCAAGGTCAAAGTTCGCAACAGTCTTCAAGCTACCAGAACAGAAATCAACGCTTCATGCAGAAACCATATCAAAATCTTCCCATGCCAAAACTGGAAGATGAAGGAAAGAAGCCAGAAGATCAGACAAAAGCACTTGTGGTCAGTGTAAAGGATGGATGTGACTGGAGCGCTTATGCAGAACAGTTTACATCTGATCTCACTTCAAGTTTGGCATTAGTTTGTGAAATCGAGGAAGATTGGTCTGAAGAAGGGGATGTTAAAGTGTCGGATGCTGTGAGTGAAGATTCTGAAGAATATGACTGGAGTGCAAAGTCAGACCCTGTTGAAGAATCTGAATCAGAAATTGCGCTGATGGCTACATCCAGTGAGTCTTCATCATCCACCGAACAACCAAAGGTTAGTACTGATTTACCCCCTAACTATGTTCCTTTGCCTATTGATGTTAAAGAAAGGTTATGTTCTGATCAATGCATTCAACAAGTAGAACATTATCGTACTCATTCGTTTAAAATTGGTGATAAGTTAAGTAAACATGAGAAAATTCATGAACAACTTAAAATTGATCACAAAATTGCTGATGAGAAGATATTGTCACTAAAAGAATCATGGAATAAAACCTTAAAAGATCTAGAACTTGTGACCAAACAACTTGAAGAAATGACAAAGAACTTTGAACAAGAAAAAGTTGCTCATGCTGTCACACAAGTTGAATTAACAAAAGTGAAAAGTTGTAAAAACATGGTTAAACAACTTATGAGTGAAAGAGGTAACAAAAACAAAACAGGGTTGGGTTTCACTCATGAACCAATGCCTATATCAATCACACAAACTTTACCTGAAAACTTCAATGAATTTGATCATTCACCTGAAAATGAACGAAAATTCAAAGAAATTCAAAGAAGTAAATCCGAATCCGAAGGATCTGAAGTGTTGATTGAAAGTTTGAAAGAAGAAGAAGGTGTGACGACTGAAGCTGATGATGAAGCTAGCAACAAATCAGAGTCTGTTCTGATTCAACTTGTTGATTATCCTGAACTGAATCCCAAGCAGGAAGAAAAAGTGAAGGATGAAGGTGAATTTTCAGGATACAATGATCCTGAATACATCAGGTGGAAGAATGAACAGAAGACGCAAGTTGCTGATCAACTGATCAAGAAGCAAGAAGTGAAAAAGACTGAAGTTTCGAATGCAAAAATGCAGAAATTAAAATCGAAAGTCAATCAATCTGAAACGAAACAGTCAAAAGGTAAAAGTGTCATAAAATCGAATGACAACACTAAAGCTCAAATTGTTAAAACTGACAATGTTAAACCTGTCAAAAAGAAAGTGACAAAAGGTAAAACAATTAAGTTTGTGTCTGCAGGAACTTTTGATTTGAACGGATCTTATGGTAAACCAATCAATTATTCAATCAAATCTAACTCTAGTCTGAAAACAGGTTCAGGTCCTAAGTCTTCCGCTGTCAATGATAAAAGAATTGAATCAAAGAAGGTAACCAAACAAGACAGTTTAAAATCGAACCAAGTTCCAAAGCAAGCAAAATCACAATCAAAATCTCCACAAAAGAATCAAGTTAATCTAAAACCTACCAAAACTGATAATGAATCACGAGTGGGTTCAACATCAAAAGTTAACAATCGGCTCTTTAGGATTAGCAAGAAACATTGTGAAATTTGTGATCGTTATAATCATGTTACTGCTGAATGTTTCTTTAACAGGTACTGCAGTTACTGTGACAAAAGAAATCATTCTTCAGAAGAATGTTTTTATAACAAATTTTGTGATATTTGTGAAAGGAGAAACCATGACACAAAGGATTGTTTCTTTCGAAAAACCTCAACAAGAGAAATGACTCCGTTTCCAAATTTTCAAAGAAATCAATCTTTTGGTTTTCAAAATGTTAATCAAAGTCATTCTCCTGTTTTGAGAAATTTCAATCGAAACAATTCTGGTTTAAATAACTTTGCATCAAGAAATGTGCAGGTTAACAGTTTTAAACCAAGAGCTTTGATGGTAAGAAATCAGAAATTTGAAAATAACCTTGATCCTAAGTTAGAGGAAAGGTTCATTGCTTTGAGAAGAAAGCAATCAAATCATGCCATTGGGCGAAACAGTTTTCAACCAAATCTCTCAAATGAAACAAATTTTCAAAATCTTCATTATCAACAAGTTACTGTTACAGATAGATTCGGAAAACCCAAGACCATGTGGGCCTGGGTTGACCAAACTAACTAAGTGATTGTTGAATTGCAGGTGCGCCCTAGAAGACCTATTAACTCATGGTTTGTTGATAGTGGGTGTAGCTGGCATATGACAGGCAACCATGCCTTGCTTCAAGACTTTAAGCTAAAGAATGGTACACATGTTGCATTTGGAGGAGATGCTGGTGGCAAAATAACTGGAGAAGGAACTGTGTCAAATGGGGTCATTAGCTTTGATAAAGTCAACTACTGTGCACAGTTGAACTTTAATTTGCTAAGTGTATCTCAAATCTGTGATAAATCTTATTCAACTTTATTTGATGATTCTTTCTGTTATATACTCAAACCAGGTTTCAAGATTGACAATGAATGGGTGGTGGTTACAGCTCCAAGAGATCGTGATGTATACAAGCTTGATATGTCGCAGATTGATGCTGAAACCGAAACCACTTGTCTCATTGCTCATGCATCAAATGATGAGAGTCAGCTTTGGCATAGACGGCTGGGCCATTCAAACTTCAGAAACATGAATCGACTGGTGACTGGAAATCATGCTGTGGGAATACCGTCAAAGAAATTCTCTACAACTGATCTCTGTCCAGCGTGTTTGAAAGGAAAACAGCACCGAATGTCTTTTAAGTCCAAGCAAGAAAACTCCATTTCAAAACCCTTGCAGATGCTACATATGGATCTTTTCGGACCAACAAATGTTCAAAGCATCGGAAAGAAGTCTTACTGTTTTGTCATTATTGACGATTTCACTAGATTTTCTTGGGTTTATTTTTTGCATGTTAAATCTGAAACTGCTGAGTTATTAAAAGAATTTATTGTCAAAGTTGAAAATCAATTGGATTGTAAAGTAAAAATCTTAAGAAGTGATAATGGAACTGAATTTAAGAACGCTAATGTTGATTTGTTTTGTGCAGAAAAAGGAATTGCTAGACAATTTAGTGCTCCAAGAACGCCTCAACAAAACGGGGTTACGGAACGAAAAAATCGGACACTGATTGAAGCAGCAAGATCCATGCTCGCAGATGCCAAAATCCCAATCACTTTCTGGGACGAAGCTATTGCTACTGCGTGTTTTGTACAAAACAGAACATTATTAGTTCAGGATAAACAGAAAACATCTTATGAGTTGTTATTTGGAAGAAAACCGAATATTTCTTATTTGAAAGCATTTGGTTGTCCTGTATCGATTCTAAATCTAAGTGATCATCTCGGGAAATTTGAGTCAAAATCTGACGATGGATTTTTCCTTGGTTATTCGTCTGTTTCTAAAGCTTATCGGGTTTTTAATAGCAAAACAAATACTGTTATTGAAACTATTAACGTAAAGTTTTTAGAAAATTCGTTTCCGTTAGGGGCTCATGGTCCCGAATGGTTATTTGATTTAGATTCGTTATCAAAATCTTTCAATTCTAACTTGTTTGATTTTTCAGGAAAAACGAGTAAAGAATCAGGCGACTTGGGATGTTTTAGTGACGATTCTGATAATGACGATGATAGCAATCTCAATTCTGAGTATCCATTCATGTCATTTCATAATCCTGATCATGTCAAATCTAGTCAAGCTCCGGGTCCTTCTGGTTCTCAAGAAGATCAAGAATCAAACATTATTGGTGATGATGTTAATCCGCAAAATTCTCCTAATGATGGTGGATCTGTTCAGAATCAACCATCATCCGATCCAAATGTTGAAGTTGTTCCAGAATCGTTTGACTACTTCATCAATTCACCGGATCAAGTTCCTAATTTCACTCTGCATGAGTCTACTATTCTACAAGATCTACCGAATCTGAATCAGTCAAATCTGGAGACGCAAGTTCAAGGTGACGTTATACCAACTCATCGAGTTCATAGGAATCATCCTGTCTCTCAGATTATTGGGCCTTTGAATCAGCGAACTATGAGAAGTCAGAGTGAACATGCAAACGTTTGTCTTTATTCATGTTTTCTTTCTCAAGTGGTGCCAAAGAACATTTCAGCGGCGTTGCAAGATAATAGTTGGATTGAAGCCATGCAAGAGGAGTTACTTCAGTTTCGCAAACAAGAAGTTTGGAAATTAGTGGACTTACCTGAAGGAGAAAATGCGATTGGTACAAGATGGTTGTACAAGAACAAGCCAGATGAACGTGGTATTGTTGTGAGAAACAAAGCCAGACTTATTGCACAAGGTTACACTCAAGAAGAAGGTATTGACTATGAAGAAGTGTTTGCTCCGGTCGCTCGACTTGAAGCTATTCGTGTCTTTTTAGCTTATGCCTCTTTCATGAAGTTTAAAGTGTTTCAAATGGACGTTAAAGGCGCTTTTCTGTATGGACCAATTACCGATGATGTATATGTCAGACAACCTCCTGGTTTTGAAGATACTGATTATCCACATCGTGTATACAAACTGAGCAAAGCTTTATATGGTCTACATCAAGCTCCAAGAATTTGGTACGAGACGTTATCTAAACATCTTGATAGTTCTAGACGAACCGAGCTTGGATCTAGATCTGAGATTGTTTGGTGATGTTGTTTGTAATCAGTGATGCGAAAACTCACTGATCACGTATTGATGCTTGAATGTTCATGAAGATCAATGCAAGGTATGATGAAAATTGATGATAATATGAATAGGTGAATTGTATTAGATCAATGGAGAGGTTACAAATGGATATGGAAAGAAATGTAGGCAACTCACTTAACAAATGACCTAGGTGATGGTATTTATAGTCTATACCATTCACCTTACAATGTAACCTAACCACGTGCAGTTAAGCACAAACGCGCATTTAAGCACGAAACGATTACACAAATATTCTAAGACAAATACAAATAATGAACGTCTTCACCCGTGCTTGCTCGTGATGATGCTCGATATCTTCACTCGCTTATATTTGGAAAGTGACATCTTCAAATAACCCCAACAGTACTCCCCTAAGATGACACTTTACAAATCAGACATATTAGCTTAAATCTTCATGTGGCGAGTATAGAGAGCAACTTAAAGTTTTGGTATGCATTATCTTCAAGAGGACCCAACAGTACTCCCCCTAAGATGATGCTGCCAAAACTCTGTCTTTCAACAAGCAATCTGCATCCTTCTCTCCCTTTTGAGTAACATCAGAGGTTATGGAAAGAAATAAGCAGAGAGTAGATTCCGGTGAATCTATATATCAGCAACGGGATCTTCTTCAACGGTTGAAGTAGAATGCGAAGACTTCTTTGACTTAGAATACTCCCCCTCAACTTTTTTCTAGAGGTTAATAGGATCTGTGTATGAGATATTAAGAGGAGGATTCTTAACACTCAGCAATCTGACTTGGAGATCTTTGGACTGGAATCAGGCTTGAACAGGAACGTCTTCAAGTCGCGTGGAAGCTTGTTCTGCAATGGAAAGTATTCCTGCAACTCAAAGAAAAACATTAAAACTCAGACAATAATGTGCATTTATCATCAATGTAAAGATTAAGTTCTCAATCGGATGAGATATTGCTTAATGAACAACTTCTACATCAATAACACATGTTAAACTGCCAAAATAGAAGAAACATAGAAAAGAAAATCTTTTTGTTCTTTTTGAATTTTTCAATGTTTTTGATATATTTTTTGGAATTTTCTCTTTACATTCTGAATCTTTAACCTGCAATGAGATCATACTAGCAATTAATCCAACACATGTTTTGCAGTTTTGAGAATAGACATTTGAATTGTGAAGTAATTGAGTGATGAATTGTTGAACAAATCAATTAGCTCGAAGTGACACACTTACTTTTTCTATTCTTGATGATCAATTAGGTTGATTAGGAATAAGTTTTTAGTGACCCATACCTGGCACATTAGAAAGTTATACACTTCATCTAAATAACCCGAGAACAACTCAACACGTCAGGTCACTTACAATCATAAACAGTGTGGAATTTGGGTTCTATTTGGATTTGGTCCACTTTGGGACTTCTTTTGAATTCCTTTTTGGAATTTTTCTTTTTATGCCTATGTTCCCGTTGGGAATCTTCTGAATTCCATTTTGGAATTTGTTTGGTGACGGTCCGCATTTGGGACTCTTTTTGTTCCATTTTGGAATCTTTTGCTGCATCTTGAAGCTCAAAAGAGACATCGTGTGAGACTTCAGGTCTGTGGGTACCACAACAAAGAAGCTCACGATGCGGTTCATCACACTGAATAGATTGCATCGTTACCCGATGTATATCGTTGCGTCACAAGATATCTATTTGATTTGTATAAACGTTTCACATGCACTAAGACGTTTCAACCACATAAACTCATTAGAATTTAGTTAAATCATCAAAGAATATACTTGTTCAGTATAATTGTCTGAGCCGTCTCGCAAATCAATTTTCACGCTTCAGTCTTTATTGTTTAAAAATGATGTGTCGAATAACTCTAGTGTATCTATCATTTCTCATGTACGTGCAAGTAGATTCAACATATTTTTTTGGATTTTTCTGATTTTATCATTTTTTTTAATAATGATTTCTCCCCCTAAACTTTTAAATTTCTAAGAAAATTGAAAGTTTAATGAAAAGAAAATGGCAGATATGTTATCAACGTATGAAGAGTGCATGCAATATACTTAATCTAAACAGACGAAATGAAAAATCGGTTGTTTCTTGCACTGCCATCATTGTTTGATTTTTGAAAATGTTTTTAAAAAATTCCTTCAATGATTCCTTTTTGTTTCCAATTCCATTTCGTGTCAGTTGCATCGAAGACATCATGAACAAGATTCGGTATCTTGTCATGATAAGGGATCAGCCACGGTCTTCTTTTCTTTGTTTGACCGGCCTCCATAACTGTCCCTAACATACTAACAAATTAGTTAGAGGTAATGACCCAAACCATTTCGGTTTTGGGTCGTCCAAATTCATCAACATAAGAGATATTCTCATAAGTGCAAGGAATACCTTCAGGTGGTGGTTCTGATGATACAATGTAATTTGTACCTTCATCTTCTTTCATGGATTGTTTGTCAAAAGAGTAATTATAGTCATTTTCAAACAAATTGTGAATTTCATTTAAAAACAGGTTTTGTTGACTATATTTCTTATTCAAAGATTGATTCATAATTGGAATCATTTTATCATTTAAATCATGATTTCCCTTTTTGTTTTTGACAAACTTTGGTGTCCATGAATCATTGACATGTTGATTTTCATCAAACAAATGTCTATGATTAGATCTTTTAAAGTTAGAAAAATACCTGGAAGGGTATGCACATGATGAACTTCTTTGGACAGACCTTCTCGGCTTGTAGTAGCACTCGGATGTGTTGTGATTGACCATGTCACAAATAGAGCAATACTTGTTGTAGTAACATTCCATTGTGTCGTGGTTGTACATCTGACAGTTGGTGCAGTACTTGTTGTAGTAGCATTCCGTTGTCGTGTGATTGTACATCTCACATATCTCGCAGTACTTCTGATGAGCCTTGAAGGGAGACTTCTTTCTTTGCTTTTGAGAAGCCTTTGCAGTTGAAGCTTTTTGTGTCTAAGAAGCTTTGCCCTTTGAGTCTTGTTGTCTTTGAGGAGCTTTGACCTCGGAATCTTGTTGAAGCTTGATTGAAGAAGCTGGAGTCTTGAACTTGTTGGCTTTTGAACCAAAAGGAAAGACACCTTGACTGTAAATACAATCTGAGATATGATGAGTTTCAGAGTCACAGATTAAACAGTAGACATCACTGTTTGAATCGCTCGGGGATTCGGAATCTTGAGACTTTAAAGTAGAAGGAGTTTGTGATGTAGAATCAGATGAAGTGGCCTTTGTCTTGTTCTTCTTGGCTTTGCTTTTCTTTCTTCTAACCTTCTTCTTCTTCTTCTTTGACTGAAACTCTTCTGTCTTTTCTTCTTCAGAAGATAGTGATCCAACAATTCCGGTTGGCACTAATCTCTCATCTTTCTTTTCAACAGACTTTTCTTTTTCAACTTCTTCTTTGATAAACACAAGATCAGATTGTGATCTGTTGAGTTTATCAGTGAGCTCCATGAGTTGAACATTCAGATTATGCTTTTCGATAAGCATTGAATCAACATTCTGTGTAAGAGATTTTAGTCTATCTTCACACAATTGGTGATCGTTTTGTAGACTTGCGTGTTTCTCTTGTTCTTCTTGCAATTTGGTTTTCAGAACGTTGTTCTCTGAATTGAACATCTCAGACAATTTCTTCAACTTTAGAATTTCTTCTTGCAAATCTTTGATCACACTGGATGAGTGTTCATTTGATTTTGCAGGTTCATTCTTGACATTCATTGCTTCTCTTTCACTTTTCTTGAGTGACTCTTCGAGAGATGTGATTCTTTGATCAGATATTTCGTGTTGTTCTTTCAGATTCTTGTGCATTTGCTCTTCCTTCTTGAGTTTATCACAAATCTTGAAAGAGTATATTCTGTAGTGTTCAACTTGTTGAAAACATTCTTTGGTGCACATCTTTTCTCTGACTTCAATTGGCATTTCAACATAAGAACTGTTCGCATCTTTCTTGATTTCCTTTTCAGACATCAATTTCTCCATTTCTGATTTCAATTGAGCAATTGTCTCATCTTGCTTTGCAATGATTTCTGACAAGTTGCTAATTTCTTTATCTTTCTTTTCAATCTCTTGAATGGAAACAACATCATTGTTTTCACTCCAATCATACTCTTCTTCTTCATCTTAATTTTCATGAGAATTTGATTGAGTCATAAGTGCGAGTTTTGTATGTTCAAGAAAGTCTCTTCTCTTTTGATCACACGTTTTGGCAACTTGAAGATATGTTGTTTCAAACATATGATTGAATTCTGTAATAAATTTATTGATATCTTCTCTTTTATTTTCTTCTCGGATCACGGTTAACATGCCCGTTGACATTTTTCTTGAATTTTCAAAGTCATCTTGATACTTTTTCTGGGAAGTCATGGTGGCTAAAAATGACTAACTTGAAATTTTGGAAAAATGATATTTTGATAATTTTTTTTTTTTTTTTTTTTTTTTTTTTTTTTTTTAGTGACGGGTCACTGTTGGGACGGGTAAACAACTTGGGACGGCTGAACAGTGCTTCACTCGGCTGAACAGTGCTTCACCCGGTTGAACAGTGCTTCACCCGGCTGAACAGTGCTTCACCCGACTGAACAGTGCTTCACCCGGCTGAACAGTGTCTTCACCCGGCTGAATAGTGTCTTCACCCGACTGAACAGTGTTTCACCCGGCTGAACAGTGAAATTTCTTCTTCACCCGGCTGAAAACTTCTTCACGATTATCAACACTTAGGAAAAATTTTCTTTGAATCAATCACCCAATTCTTTAGTTCTTCTTTAGATTTCTGGGCAGATATCAATCAATTCTTCAAATCTTCATGTCAGATTGACTTTTCAAAGTCAAAATTGTGATGAACACAAGTTCAATTCTTCAATTTTTGTTGTTTTTGTTCAATTCAATACTTGTATTAGCTTAGGAATGATGTTTCTAACACTCCTTCAAAGTTTTTCTACCTTGAATCAAGCTAAATCTCACTCAGATCAAAATTTTTTGATGAAGAACACAACAAGTGGGTTTTGACAAAAATGACAAAATATGGATTGAAATCAACAAATCTGAATGGTTTGATCATGAACGGGGCTTAGTGTAACATCCTGTTTTATACAATATAATAATAATAATAGTAATTGTAATATATTAAAAGTTTATGTATTAATTGCAAGATTTTATTAAGGTAAAGTGTAAGGTTTAAATAAAACTTTAAATTAAATTACATCTAGATGTTTGGAAGCAAAAGTCGCATATGTAGTGGTGTATGTATATATTGTTATATAATAATGTTTAGAATAATCAAGTAAGTTTTAAAGGAATAGTTGAGAACCATCAAGAATGTGTACACGTGGAGTGGTAAGTTTATATCAACAACTACATGGATGATTTTAAGATGAGGAGGGTCTAAGAATTAGCCACCTCCATGGTATACGTGGAACATATAACTACCACAAGATAAAGAAATGAAGAGGTGAATATAAAGGAGCATGATTGGATTCAAATTTCAAGAATTTACTTACTTTTAGTATATAAGTTTGAGAGAAAAATAGAAATATAGCAATTGCATACATGCTAGTATCGAAGACAAGAAGAAAGAAAAGGAAATAATCATCGTAAGATTTGAAGGAAGAATTAAAGGAGCCTCAGTATTTTACAAATTCATTAATAGCTTCTCTTCTATACTCGAGTTATTAAAACCAAAAAGGTAAGTATACATACTCTTAAAAGTATACATGATTATTGTTATGTTCCTATATGATTAATAATATCATTATGTGTTTGATACATATTAATTTGGAACTGGTGAATCTTAAATATTTATGTGATTATTATTGTTGAAAATTAGAGTAGTATATATTACTACTTGTTGAAATATATCACAATAAATAGAGACGGTGGTCTCGGCGAATAATTAGAGACGGTGGTCTCAATAATTAGAGACGGTGGTCTCAATAATTAGAGACGGTGGTCTCGGCGAATAATTAGAGACGGTGGTCTCAATAATTAGAGACGGTGGTCTCAATAAATAGAGACGGTGGTCTCGGTGAATAATTAGAGACGGTGGTCTCGGTAAATAAATAGAGACGGTGGTCTCGGAGAACTAGAGACAGTGGTCTCAATAAATAGAGACAGTGGTCTCATAATTAGAGACGGTGGTCTCATAAATAGAGACGGTGGTCTTGGTGAATTAATAGAGACGGTGGTCTCAACAATAAATTAGAGACATGTGGTCTCAGAATTAAAGGGGAGACATGTAGTGTGTACTTACTTAGCTATGGCTAATATGAATTTTCATGAATACTTTCAGGGAAGAAAATGGAAGAGGACTAAAGACCGGCATCGGATCGATCAGTGGAAGTTACTTTTGTTTAAATAAAAGTTGTGTAATATTCGTTGTAATAACTATTTTGTAAAACTATATATTATAGTGAAAATAGTCACACAAGTGACAAATTTTGGATGTATACTTGGGACCTACTCTGATATGAATTGCGAGATTTTTATAAATGTAAAAAAAAAAAAACTGGGTGTTTCAAGTTGGTATCAGAGCACTGGTTTGAGGGATTTAAGTATTTGATATGGATACTTAGACTCAAACTGTGAGTGCTGTGGACAAACAAAGGTGAACTTCGATCCGAAGACGGTCTAAAGCCTATCCAAGTAAGTGCATTGACCCATGATTAAATCATGTTGATTATATGTTATACGTGTTATATGTTATAAATTAGTATGACTGTGTGGAGAATGATTTGTAGATTACGGGTCTAAATTTTTGAGTTGATTATAAAATGAAAAGTTGTGAAAACTGTGATGGATCGAAACTTGTTATTTGAATTACGATATGATAATTGTAAGAAAACTGAGTATAGTATGTATAAGATTACATCTGGCCGATGTAATGTTATATATATGATACTAGTGTGTTCTTGGAAGGATCATGTTAGTATTTGAAAATAACAAGGAGTAAGGGGAATGTGTAAAATATGCATTGACCTATACGTGTATATATAGGAATAAGAATGCATATAAGTGTACGTATGATAAAAATATAAACCTGGGAATGTCGTAGCATAAAACGTACACTAATTAGTACCAATATTTCAGTACGAATTATGACAAACCATGAAGAGCAAAGTCGTCACTCTGGTGATGAAAAGTTTGATAGTCACGAGGAGAGAACGGTGTACTCTCCAAGACGAGAACGTGACGAAAATCCTTTATCCGAAAGGATAAGGAACCAAATATCAACAGAAGTGGGAAAGGCTTTTCAAGCAAATATTCCATTCCTTCTTGCAGAAGTGCAAAGTTCTGTGAGAAACTTAATTCATGACGAGCTATCAAAGTTTAAGAGTCCCCACGAGCAGTTTACCCCTGATAAAGTGAATAATCAGGAGGAATCAAATAAAGAAAAGGAGAAAAGCCGGTGTGCTTATAAAGACTTTATGGCGTGTAAGCCTTTAGAATTCAAAGGCGAGATTGACCCCCTGATAAGTTATAGATGGATTACTGAGATGGAAAGTATTTTTGATAGAAGTCATTGTGATAAAAGTGATGAGGTAATCTTTGCTACGAGCCAACTACGTGAGAGGGCAAAGGACTGGTGGGATATGATCAAAGTAGAAAAAGGTAAAGAAACCACATGAAAAATGACGTGGAGTGAATTCAAGGTGATATTCTTAGAACATTTTAGTCCACAAGCGGCGGTGGATCGAATTGCTGAAGAATTCCTCCACATGCATCAAACACAACAATCTGTAGATGAAATCACGGCTGAATTTTTCGATAAAGCTAAGTTTTGTCCTTCATTGGTAGCTACAGAACGTATGTGGTTAAATCGCTACCATTTGATTTTAAAGGCAGAAATAAGGGAATTTGTGTCCCCTTCAAAGTGTGAGAAGTTGTCAGAGCTTATTAACTGGGCTCGTGAAAGAGAAATGGAGATAAAAAGGCAGATTGAGAACGGTGAGAAAAGAAAAGCTGAAATCCCAGTAGTTGTCACACCTTCAAAGAAGTTGAAAACGTCAGGAAACTTGACAAGGATAAGGTCAAAGAATGAACAACGTAATTGTTACATATGTGGTAGAGGACATTCAGGAGAATGTCTTTACAAAAATTTAAGTTGTTATAGATGTGGAAAAATTGGGCATACAGCATCCCGATGCACTAGTCCGGTCAATCTATGCTTCAATTGTTACAAGCCGGGTCATATGAGGGGTGATTGCCCAGAGCTTAAAACAAGGGAAGGCAAGGTTGTTGAAGGATCCAAAACGGCAGGAAATGTCAAGAGATTTGAAGTTCCAAAACCGCGAGGTAGGGCTTTTCAAATCACTGCAGAAGAAGCAAAAGTCGTACCTGATGTCGTCACAGGTACCTTTCTAATCAATTTTGTCCCTGCATACGTTTTGTTTGATTCTGGAGCAAATAGATCCTTCATATCCATAAAATTTGCTTGCCATAAGTCCTTTGTTAGAAGTAAGCTAGTAAATGCCTTAGAAGTCGAGGTTGCTAGTAATAAGAGTTTTGTCGTATCTGAAGTATGTCAAAACTGTAAACTAATTATTCAAGAAGAAGAATGTTCCATCGACTTAATTCCTATTGAACTTCGGGAGTTTGACGTAATTATTGGGATGGACTGGCTATCCCAACATCATGCGTCATTAGTTTGCAATCAAAAGATCGTCCAATTTATGTCACCAATTAGAGAACAAGTGTGTATTTATGGAGAAAGAAAGAGCAACATTACCGTGTGCTCAATGGCAAAGGCTAGGAATTATTTAAAGCATGGTCATCAAGCGTTTTTGGCATATGTGACGGATAAGGAAACAAAAGGAAAGGAGCTTAATCAAATCCCCGTAGTTAACGAATTCTCTGACGTCTTCCCTGATGAGTTATCGGGCATTCCACCGGAAAGAGAAGTTGAATTCAAAATTGATCTAGTTCCCGGAGCTAATCCTGTGGCTAAATCGCCATACCGACTGGCACCAAGTGAAATGAAGGAATTGATGTCACAACTCCAAGATCTATTGGATAAAAGTTTTATTCTTCCAAGTGTTTCACCTTGGGGTGCGCCGATTTTATTTGTTAAAAAGAAAGATGGTAGCATGCGGATGTGCATTGATTATCGTGAACTAAATAAATTGACCATTAAGAATAGGTATCCTTTACCTAGAATTGATGATCTTTTTGATCAATTGCAAGGTGCTAGCTGGTTCTCTAAGATTGATCTAAGGTCAGGATATCATCAAGTAAATGTAAGAGAAGAAGATGTACCAAAGACGGCTTTTCGTACTCGTTATGGGCATTATGAATTCGTCGTGATGCCATTTGGTTTAACGAATGCCCCGGCAGTTTTTATGGATCTCATGAATCGAGTATGTAAACCTATGCTTGATCGTTTTGTTATCGTTTTTATCGATGATATACTTATCTATTCTCGAACAGAAAAAGATCATGCTCAACATCTTAGGGAAGTTCTCACTACACTAAGAAACGAGAAGCTATACGGAAAGCTTTCAAAGTGTGCATTTTGGCTTCGAGAAGTTCAGTTCTTGGGCCATGTGGTAAATGCAGAGGGTATTTTGGTAGATTCCGCTAAGATAGAGACTATTACGAAATGGTCTCCTCCAAAGACCCCAACTGAAGTTAGAAGTTTTCTGGCTTTAGCGGGTTATTATCGACGTTTCATTCAGGATTTCTCAAAAATAGCTACCCCGTTGACAAAGCTAACTCGAAAGAACTCCAAATTCGAAGGAAGCCAGAACAAGAGGAAGCATTTCAACTTTTGAAAGAAAAGTTAACTAAAACTCCCGTTCTAGCTTTACCTGAAGGGACAGAAGATTTTGTTGTTTATTCTGATGCCTCGCATGTTGGATTGGGTTGTGTACTTATGCAAAGAGGAAAAGTAATAGCATATGCGTCGCGAAAATTGAAGCCAATGGAAGCGGGTTATCCAACACATGATCTTGAATTGGCAGCAGTAGTATTTGCACTAAAGATTTGGAGACATTATTTGTATGGTACAAAGTGCACAATCTATACCGATCATAAAAGTTTGAAATATTTCTTTGATCAAAAGGAATTAAATATGAGACAACGGCGATGGCTAGAGTTAGTCAAAGATTATGATTGTGAAATACTTTATCATCCGGGTAAAGCCAACGTTGTGGCTGATGCCCTAAGCCGAAAGGAGGGTATTGCTCCAATCAAAGTAAGATCATATAAACTGATTGTGAGTTCAGATTTGTTTGATCAAATTAAAGTTGCACAAGACGAGGCCTTGAAAGAGGAAAATTTGAAACGCGAAAGAATCATTGGCCAAGTCCATCATCTTGAAGAAAATGATAAAGGAATTAAAGTTCGTTTTGGACGAATTTGGATTCCTTGGACTTGTAAGATTAAAACAATAATTTTGGATGAGGCACATAAATCTAAATATTCAATCCATCCAGGTGCGACCAAGATGTATAATGATTTGAAGAAGGAATATTGGTGGCCTGGTATGAAAAGAGACATTGTTAAATATGTGGAGAGGTGTTTGACTTGTTTACAGGTCAAAGCTGAACACCAAAAGCCATATGGGAAGATGCAACCACTTGAAATTCCATTATGGAAATGGGAGCATATTACAATGGACTTAGTGACAAAGTTGCCTAAAATGGCCAAAGTTTATGATGCAATATGGGTAGTTGTCGATCGTTTGACAAAAAGTGCCCACTTTATACCCATTCGTGAAAGTTATTCGTCAGAGCGAATGACGGAAGTGTATGTTAGTGAGATAGTGTCAAGTCATGGAGTGCCAGTATCTATTGTATCTGATAGAGACACTCGTTTTACCTCAACATTTTGGAGAAGATTTCAGGAAGAAATGGGTACTAAATTATTAATTAGTACGGCATATCACCCACAGACAGATGGGCAAAGCGAGAGAACAATTCAAACACTTGAAGATATGTTGCGTGCTTGTATTATTGATTTTGGTGGCAGTTGGGACAAGTATTTGCCCCTTGTAGAGTTCTCCTACAATAATAGTTACCATTCGAGCATTAAGAGGGCCCCATTTGAAATGCTTTATGGTAGAAAATGCCGTACTCCTGTGTGTTGGGGAGAGATTTGAGAAAGAGAACTTGAAAATAAAGAAGTGATAAATATAACAAATAAAAAGATCGATCAAATTAGGGAACACTTGAAAGCAGCACAAGATCGACAGAAGTCGTACGCTGATAAGCGGAGACGTCCGATTGAATTCCAAGTGGGGGATTTTGTGATGTTAAAAGTTTCCCCATGGAAAGGTATTATTCGTTTCCGTAAACGTGGAAAGTTGAGTCCACGGTTTATTGGTCCGTTTAAAATAATTGCTCGTGTGGGGAAAGTGGCATATCGTTTAGAACTACCAGAAGAACTAAACGATATCCATAACACATTTCATGTGTCATATTTGAGAAAATGCTTAGCTGATGAAACGGCATGTGTGCCCTTGAATGACATTGAAGTAGATGATAAGCTTAACTATGTGGAAAAGCCAGTGGCAATTCTTGATCGCAAAATTAAGCAACTTCGAAATAAAATAATAAATCAGGTGAAAGTACATTGGAAACATCGGCGTGGTTCTGATACCACATGGGAAGCCGAAGATGAAATGAGAAAATATTACCCTGAATTATTTAATGTTTAATATGGTTTCAGGGACGAAACCTAAATAAGGTGGAGAGAGTTGTAACATCCTGTTTTATACAATATAATAATAATAGTAATTGTAATATATTAAAAGTTTATGTATTAATTGCAAGATTTTATTAAGGTAAAGTGTAAGGTTTAAATAAAACTTTAAATTAAATTACATCTAGATGTTTGGAAGCAAAAGTCGCATATGTAGTGGTGTATGTATATATTGTTATATAATAATGTTTAGAATAATCAAGTAAGTTTTAAAGGAATAGTTGAGAACCATCAAGAATGTGTACACGTGGAGTGGTAAGTTTATATCAACAACTACATGGATGATTTTAAGATGAGGAGGGTCTAAGAATTAGCCACCTCCATGGTATACGTGGAACATATAACTACCACAAGATAAAGAAATGAAGAGGTGAATATAAAGGAGCATGATTGGATTCAAATTTCAAGAATTTACTTACTTTTAGTATATAAGTTTGAGAGAAAAATAGAAATATAGCAATTGCATACATGCTAGTATCGAAGACAAGAAGAAAGAAAAGGAAATAATCATCGTAAGATTTGAAGGAAGAATTAAAGGAGCCTCAGTATTTTACAAATTCATTAATAGCTTCTCTTCTATACTCGAGTTATTAAAACCAAAAAGGTAAGTATACATACTCTTAAAAGTATACATAATTATTGTTATGTTCCTATATGATTAATAATATCATTATGTGTTTGATATATATGAATTTGGAACTGGTGAATCTTAAATATTTATGTGATTATTATTGTTGAAAATTAGAGTAGTATATATTACTACTTGTTGAAATATATCACAATAAATAGAGACGGTGGTCTCGGTGAATAATTAGAGACGGTGGTCTCGGCGAATAATTAGAGACGGTGGTCTCAATAATTAGAGACGGTGGTCTCAATAATTAGAGACGGTGGTCTCGGTGAATAAATAGAGACGGTGGTCTCGGAGAACTAGAGACAGTGGTCTCAATAAATAGAGACAGTGGTCTCATAATTAGAGACGGTGGTCTCATAAATAGAGACGGTGGTCTCGGTGAATAAATAGAGACGGTGGTCTCAACAATAAATTAGAGACATGTGGTCTTAGAATTAAAGGGGAGACATGTAGTGTGTACTTACTTAGCTATGGCTAATATGAATTTTCATGTATACTTTCAGGGAAGAAAATGGAAGAGGACTAAAGACCGGCATCGGATCGATCAGTGGAAGTTACTTTTGTTTAAATAAAAGTTGTGTAATATTCGTTGTAATAACTATTTTGTAAAACTATATATTATAGTGAAAATATTCACACAAGTGACAAATTTTGGATGTATACTTGGGACCTACTCTGATATGAATTGCGAGATTTTTATAAATATAAAAAAAAAAACTGGGTGTTTCACTTACGATTATGATTTCTAACATATCTCAATCATCAATTTCTCAAACATCAACAAAATTTCGGATCACAAATTTGAGCAGTGAATATGACGAACATTAACAATTTCTTCAAAAATTCAGTCAAATCTTCACCAATTGATCTCAAACTTTGCAGTTCTTTACACAAACATGAATCAAAGCTAATGGTAGCTAAAAGTCCATCAATAACAACAACAATCAAAGATCACCCAACAGCTCTGATACCAATTGATAGTTCTAGACGAACCGAGCTTGGATCTAGATCTGAGATTGTTTGGTGATGTTGTTTGTAATCAGTGATGCGGAAACTCACTGTTCACGTATTGATGCTTGAATGTTCATGAAGATCAATGCAAGGTATGATGAAGATTGATGATATCATCTTTGGATCAACCAGTGCGTCTATGTGCAAAGAGTTTGAAGAAATCATGAAGTCAAGATTTCAGATGAGTTCGATGGGGGAGATTAATTTCTTTCTCGGATTGCAAGTAAAACAATCAGCAGACGGAATTTTTATCAACCAATCAAAGTTTGTTGAGAAGTTGCTGAAAAAGTTCAAGATGCAGGATTGTCAGACTATTCGAACGCCATCTGATGTGAATTGCAAGATTCAGCCGGATCCGAAAGGCAAATCTGTTGATCAAACACTATACATATCAATGATTGGTTCACTGATGTATCTTACTGCATCAAGGCCAGACATCATGTATGCTGTATGTATGTGCACAAGATATCAGTCTGATCCAAAAGAGTCGCATCTGATTGCTGTTAAACGTATTTTCAGATACCTTAAAGGGAAACCGAATCTCGGGTTATGGTATCCTTATGAAGGCAATTTTGAATTATATAGTTATTCTGACAGTGATTTTGGTGGGTGTGCTCTTGACAGGAAATCGACTACTGGTGGATGTCAATTTCTGGGTCCTAGACTTGTTTCTTGGCAATGCAAAAAGCAGACCAACGTTTCTGTATCCACAGCTAAAGCAGAGTATATCGCTGCATCTGCAGGATGTTCTCAAGTTTTGTGGTTACAAAACCAATTGCTTGACTACGGGTTTAACTTTCTCAAAACTCCTATTTACATAGACAATACTGCTGCTATGTTCATTACTTCTAATCTTGTTCAACACTCAAAAACCAAACATATCGAAATTCGATATCACTTTCTCAGAGACAACTCTGAGAAAGGTTTAATAATTTTGATTAAGGTTCATACCGACAAACAACTGGCAGATCTTTTCACAAAATCTTTTTTGTCAGGGCGGTTTGAATTCTTAGTTCAATCCATAGGATTAATCAACCATGATTAATTCTAATTTTTGAAAATCAAACAAAAATCAGAAAATATAAAAGCCAAAAATATAATAAGTCGATGTCAAGTATTGATTCCTTTGTCTTTTATTTTATCGTTTTGCATTGTGTGTGTGCATGAAAAAGAAAAGCAAAAACAAAATATAAAAGCAAAAAGAAAAGAAAATATCATGTCATAAGAATCTATATTGCAAAAAGTGAGAAATGATAGTTACACTAGACATTATTTGTTACATCATTTTTAAATAAAGACTGATGAATGTTAATTGATGTGCGAGACAGCTCATGCAATTAGACTGAAAAAGTAAGTTCATTGTTGACAAATCTAAATTCAGTGAGCTTTGTGTTAAGTTCCATTGCTATACATGTCTAGATATATATGTTTTGATGCATTGCTTGTGATGATAGTTGTGCATGATCGGGTAACGATGCAGTCTATTCAGTGTGATGAACCGCATCGTGAGCTTCTTTGTTGTGGTATCCACAGACCTGAAGTCTCACATGAAGTCTCTTTTGAGCTTCAAGGTGCAGCAAAAGATTCCCAAAGTTGGAACAAAAAGAGTCCCAAATGTGGACCATCACCAAACAAAATTCCAAAAAGGAATTCAGAAGATTCCCAAGGGGAACAATAGGAAATTAAAATTCCAAAATGGAATCAAAAGAAGTCCCAAAGTGGACCAAATCCGAATAGAACCCAGATTCCACACTGTTTATGCCTGTAAGTAACCAGGTTTTGTGCAATATGCATTCAGGTAGTGATTGATAAGGAAATATGTTGACATATGTATACATGTGGGTCACATAAGTCATTTTAATCGAACCTTAATCTCATCATGATACTGAAAAAGTAAGTGTGTCAACTCGAGCTAATTGGTATGTTTTCATATCATCACTCAATCAAACATAAGTCAAATGTCTATTCAAAACTTGCAAAACATGTTCAGATAATGTGTGGTATGATCTCACTGCGATATATTGATTCATTGCATTGCATATGTCTTTAATTTAATGTGTGTGCTTTGTGTGTGCAGGCATATGGAATCTTTATTGACACATCGACATCCTTGTTAAACTTAAAAATTTCAAGAAATTTCAAGTTTAGGGGGAGAATAAGTGAAGAAGAAAAATATTTACAAAAATCCAAAAATATTTTTGAATAAGTGTGTTTTGAATGAACAAGATTATGTGGTATGAAAAGCAAAGGTATTGGATATGTTAAAAACAAACCCAAGGTCTTGTGATGTGTTTTTAAGAAATTGCTTCGGGATATAGAAATTTTGGTTGTGCAAAAACATTTTTGTGAGAAAATTAAAGAAAAAGAAAAAGGGAATTTATTTGAATTAAATTTGTTGCATGTCTTATGTTGTTGATTTTTATTGTGACAAACCCTAATAACGATGTCTTGTCTAATTAATATGTCGAGAATGTTTGCAGGTGCAATAAATGCAGTTGAAAAGTCTACAGACGAGAAAATTGAGAAAAATTGCTCAAAGTGTTGCAGCCGGGCAAAGATATCAGAAACAACTGTTTAGCCGGGTAATGAAGACACTATTCAGCCGGGTAAAGTTGTTGTGTCTGATATGTGCCGGGTGATTGTGTGAAAAGAAGTGAAGCCGGGCAAAGATATTATGGCTACTGTGCTGCCGGGTAATGAACAAGTCATTATAAAGCCGGGTGAAGAAGTCATTGATGTCTACCGGGTGACAAGTTGTGTTACTATACAGCCGGGTAATGAAGTGTTGACACTGTACAGCCGGGTAAAAGAAAGAAGTCTCTTATCTTGCCGTGTAAGTGATGAACATTGTGTAGCCGGGTGAAAGTATAAACAACTGTGTTGCCGGGTGATGAAGTAAAGCAAGCAGGGTGATGAAGAAGATCACTGTGTTGCCGGGCGATGAAGGAAAGCAAGCCGGGTGATAAAGTAGATCACTATGTAGCCGGGTAATGAACAATAAGTCATTATGCAAGCCTGGTGATGAAGAAGACTACTATGTAGCCGGGTGATGAGTAAAATCAAAACAGGTGTAGTTGTTCCTAACCTTTACCCGTCTCTACAGTGACTTACCCGTCTCTACAGTGATTGACCCGTCAAGTGTTTTTACATGTTTTTGTGTTGACCCGTCTCATGTTGTGACCCGTCCCAAGTACTTGACCCGTCCCAACAGTGACTGACGCGGCTCAACAGTGCATGACCCGTCAAGGCTTATTGGGCTCTTATGCTTACCCGTCCCAAATTGTTGACTCGGCTCTTTAAGTTTGACCTAATTTTTCAATCATATAAAAACCCGCCTCTTCACAAACACTTATCATTTTTCCACTCACACTTTCAAGCAAATCCCCTGCACATAAATCGTTGATTATCATATTCAATCGTTTGATCTGTAACAAGTTTGATTGATTGAATAAGGTATATTTTATGTGATTCGACCTTGATGAACCTGCAAATCGCTCGTTAAAACGAAAAATGATGATGAACAGTACTTTGATCACTGAATCAACACTTTGATTTTGTGTGTTATAACTGAAATTGAATGTTGTTTTAAGTGTAAAAAATGTCGATTATCAACAATCAATCATTAATTTGCATCAAAATTCCTTAAAATCAACAGAATCAACCAAAAATGTTCATAACTGTCAAACCTCCATTAATGACCTGTTGAATGTTCTTATGTTATAACTTCAAAATGATAAAATGTGTGTTAAACATTGACAAATCATTGTTAAAACTGAG
Source organism: Tagetes erecta (assembly GCA_030867185.1). Lineage (NCBI taxonomy): Eukaryota > Viridiplantae > Streptophyta > Magnoliopsida > Asterales > Asteraceae > Tagetes > Tagetes erecta. The sequence goes on from CM061488.1 coordinate 58,569,780, forward strand.
CTTAACATGTTAAACAACTTCATCATACAAATGTCAAATTTGTGTTCTTAAGTGTGAAACTGTTAAATTGTGAAATGTTGTATGATCATTAAAATTCAAAGTTGTTTTGATCAAAATGATGAAAATCAGATTGTTAGATCAATTTAGGAGTTAATATGATTATGTGAATGTTCTACTTTATAACTTTTTGTTCAAACACTTATGAAAATTTGAAATTTATTAATGAAGAATCTAACACATTTGTCTTGTTTTTGTTTTAAACAGATGGAGAATTTGAAGTTTGAGCCTAAGCACAATTTAGTTGCTTGTTTGGATTAGTCTATTCCAGAGACTGAAGGGTATAGAGATATGATGAGATTTATCAAGAGAACCAAGTATGTCTATGCCATGTGTGCAAATCCAGTGATCTATGCAAGACTTATCAAAAGCTTTTGGAGAACAGCTGAAGTGGTAACTGGTGAAGATGGTGTGATTATTGTTAGAGGGAATATCACCAGAGATTTAGTGTTGACTGTCTCTGAAGAAGCTATCAGAACAACATTGAGGATTGATGATGATGAGATAGGAGCCAATGATGAGTTGACAAATGCTGAATGTCAAGCGTGTTTTGTTAATATGGGTCATCCTCCTGTATTTCCAAAGTCACAGTTTGTTAGAGCAAGATTGGGGAAGAAGTGGAAGTTATTGTGCTATGTGATTCAACAATGCATGTCAAGAAGGAGTGCTGGTTTTGACAATTTTCCTTCTGACATCGCATCTCCAATTGTTGCTATTGCAGAGAACAAACCATTCAATATGTCGAAATAGATTATGAATGGGTTTGTGTTCAATCTTGTAAAGGGCAAAAGATTCAAGTTTCTCATGTATCCGAGATTCTTGCAATTGATGATTAATGTTGCGTATCCTATTATCAGAGATGAAGGATTTGCTGGAGGGATATTGTATACTGAGGATATGAATGATTTATCATATCGAAAGATGAGTATAGGGAATGTTGCAAGTGTTGAGTTATTTGACTATATGCGAGATATAGCAAATAATGTGGAGGATATTGAGATTGTATACCATCATATATCACATGGAGAGATAGTGAATCCACAGGACCTAGTTGATGAGGTGCCTGATAACTTATTGGATGATGACGAGTACTTTGCTCGACATCCAGAAGAAGAAGATGATAGTGATGATGGTACTGGTGATGATAGTGACAGAGATGATGGTGGTAATGACGAAGATGGTAATGATTGTGTTGAATCAGTTTCTGAGGAGGCAGAGAATGTTGAGGATGATGAACCAGTGGAAATAGAAACAGAAAATGTTGAAGTTATTGAATCACCTGTGATTGAGGAACCTGTCGAGGTTGTTAAAGTTGCAGAAGAAGGTGTTATTGAAGTTCCTAAGGCTATCACAGTGCAGTATGTTAGATCACGAATATCGAAACCTGTGATTGATCCTATTGTTGAGGAGGAACCGAATGTTATTGAAGGTGTTGATGTGCCTGAACAGATAAACATTGTTCAGATTGCACAGGAAGTAATGGACGAAGTAGAGACTACTGCACAGGTAGTTGATGATACTGATGCTGGCATTACTGTTTCGGTTCCAGTTGACATACCCACCACATCATCTCCAGCAGCTGAAAACATTGAACAACCTTTGGAGTCTTCACCAAAAGTTGATTCAAGTGTTAATATGAATGAAGATAAAGTGAAAATTGCTGAGTTAGAAGAGTTGGTAGCAAAAATCTTGGATGCTAATGAACAGTTGAAAGCATCTAATGAGAGAAAGAAGAAAAGATTAGAAGAGTTTTGGGCCACTCATAATCAGAATCTTGAAACATTCAAAGTATTAGATGCTGATCATGTGAAGTTGAAGGCTAAGTATGGAAAGTTGAAGGATGAGCATGAAAAACTGAAGGATGAGCATGAAAAGTTGAAAGATGACTTTAAAGAGTTAAAGGCAGAATGTAATACTGTTGATGCTGAGAAGGAAATGTTAGAAAAGTGGTTAGAAGAAACCAGATCAAAGAAGTCTGGTTCTTCATCAGATAAAGATTTTTCAGATGATGTAATGGAAGTGACTGAGCCTACTCAAGAAGTCAAAACTTATTATACTAGAGCACGTGGTACGAAGAATGTGGGCATAAGGATTGAGTCACCAATTACTATTTCCGATGAAGCTGCTGATTCTGTCAATCCTGACAAAGCTGAGGGAAAAAGGAAGTTAGATGCAGTGCCTGAGATTACTGGTGAAGATGGTTGTACTAAAAAGGCAAGATTGGATGAAACAGTTCAGATTGAACCGATTCAATCTGAATCTGTGACTGAAACTGAGGTGGCTGAAATGGCAAAGGTGGATGAAACTATGAAAGAAGCTGAGATTGATAAAACAGTTCAGATTGAGCCGATTCAATCTGAATCTGTAGTAGAAACTGAAGTGCCTGAAGTGATTGAAGTGGTTGAAAATGCGCCAGAAAATGTGACTGAAGAAGCATTTCAGTTTGAGCCGGTTCAAACTGAAACTGCACCAATGATTGAGGCACTGGATGATTTAGATGACATTGATTTCACAGAGTCTGAACCTGAGGTTGAGCCTTAACCTAATCCTGATCATGAGATTCCAGCTGATTTGCCTGAACGCTTTGCTTATCTTGAGAAAATGAAGTATAATCCAGTATATCTGAATGGGCTGACTGTGAGTCAAACTAATGAAGAGTATGAGAAATGTTTGACTGCACAAGACAAAGCAACTGCTGATGAGAAAGAATTTATTGTTGAGATGGGTGAGTGGACACCGTTACAAGAAAGCATGAATATTGATGATTTACCTCCACAAGAGCTTTACCATCAGAATCCAGAAGAAATGTCCAGCAGAAACATGCGAGAATGGTTGAGTTCGAGGAACTATCCATATAGGACTTTGAAGAAACTGAAACATGAATCGCTGAAGAAGATTATTGTAAGTTTTATGAAGACTGAGAGAATGTACAACCGCATGTTTTATCTGGATTACAACAACCCGCAATATTATGAGCTGACAAAGAGATACAAAGTGCTCGAACCCAAAGAAATAACGGTGATGGCTTTACCAGAGGATGCGCACAAAAAGAGAAAAGAGTTGATCGATATGTTTCCAAGTGAAGTCAAGTCATACAATATTCCTATGGACGTATGAGAATCATGGCATAAATCTGCCACAGCAGGAGATGTGGTTAGATCTCTGCTGAGCAAAGGACAATCCGTTGTTGAACTGCTTGATTCTATGATCGTACCGGAAAAGTCCAAGAAGGTGAAAATCATTGCATGGAAATATGACGAAGTTTTTGATGCATTTTTTATCAAAAGAGTTAATGGTTTATGCGATGTTTACCATTATTACTCTAGTATTTTCAAGCTAGAAGTGCAAGATTTGAAGGAGTTGCACAAGCTTAGATTGATCAATCACACGCATGCTGAGCGTGGTGACAAATGTGCGATGCTACTTGATGCTGGGATAAGCCGTTTACCGAAATATTTGGAGTTTAGAGGACAACAAGAGGACAGTGCATATGTTCAATCAAAGAAAAAGAGGAAATCAAAGAAGTTGGTGGTGCGTGACATGTATTTAGAAGAGTTTTCTGATGAATACTTTGATAAAGTGACTGATCCGGGGTTGAAAGTAATTGATGGTACACAAGCGACGAAACCAATTCTTAAGTTTTTCTATAATCAGGAAACCTTTGAGCTGAAATTGGTACGAAACTTGGATGACTGGGATAAGGACATGATCACCTTATTCAGTAAGTTTGAGCTGAAACTGTTACATCCATCTTATATCGATCATCTGAGAAGTTACAGAATGGAGAAGTGCAAAGATAAAGTTGCTGAAGCTGATCGAAATTTGTTTATGGTGATGATTGAGGTGATTGCAGCTGCGTCAGAGAAGATTCGCCTAAGGAAGGCATTACTCAATGCTAACCTTGTGAAGGTTGATATTCCAGAGATAGAGTTTATGCGTGTGACTGCGAAGGGTACACTAGAAGTGCAAGTCAAAGGGCGAGAACTGCCTTATGAATTTTATGCTAATATTGATTTTGCAGGTTTAACTCTTGATAGTCTGAGACGTATGAATGCCTGTGACATCCTTACAAACGAGTCAAAGCCAAGACAAGCAAAGATCGCAGAAAAGTTCAAGTCATGCATCGAGGAAGCACTTAAAGAACAAGAAGAATACAAAGGAAAAGAGTTGCTGGATGTTAAAGAAGAATCCGAAGATTGGTGAGAGATTGGAGCTGAAAAAGCTGAAGATGAAAACTGTTTTGAAGATTTTTGAAGTCCAAAGATAAATCTTAGGGGGAGTACTGTTAGGGCTATTTCCAGTTTAAGATTTACTTTTTACTTTGTTTTATACATTTTGTATAGTTTAGGGTTTATTTTGTATTTTCCCTAAATGTATTGTTGCATAAAGCATGTAGTAAGAGAATGTTAGTGAGAGAGTCTAGATCACATATTCACGTTAGAGAGAGAACTAAGTGTGTGTGATTACATTCTCCTGCATTTTGTACTACAATATTTGCTTTGATCATCAATACAAAGAGAATTATTTAGTAATGAACTGTGTTGCTGATTAAACTGTGTTTGTGTGCAAATCATTCTGATCTTGTGAGCGATATCGATCCAATTGAACCTATCACAATAACAGAAGTGGTATTGCCCGATATTTACCGTAGAATGCTAGCCAATTAACCGTTCATAAACAACAGTTTAAGAACACAACCATTCCAAAAGAGTTTATACAAAAACTCACAATCATTTGCAACCAAAACAGGTTTAAGCAACACATCCAGTTTTGTAAAACATACAATCATTTCAAAAGAGTTTAAGTGTATGAACTCACCTCAACGAGATCACAACTAGCTCACAACTAGCTTCGTTCCTTGATCTAGTCCCAACAATCAATCCAAACGGATATCTTCACAATCAACACAAACAGCTATACTGACAATCAACCTCAATAGCTATAATCCACCTATAACGTGACATAACAACGCTATAAATAACGATTCCTAAGACTATATAAGTCCTAGGGCATAACTAGCGAAGCATACGACTGGATACGAGTCGTTGCCACCTACACTTACCAAATCCCGAACCTCGGGAATCTAAACTAATCCTACAGAGATATGTTACCCGTTCACAACGGATATCATACCCCTAGGGTACGGATATTCAACCCGCACCCTCCCCCGGTAATCTACCCGTTAGTTGTGAGTGTTTAATCCCGCAACTATTTCCCCTAGCACGTCCCTTGTGCTATGCGGGTATCTTAACCCCGCATTCCCATCGGGGCCTCAACCCGATTCTCGTCCTAAACTAATCGAGAATGAAAGACTATTACCTCGTCGATCACCGGTCTTCAATCGCGCAACACCTTGACGATCACCGTTCTTTACTCAGGCAGAACCTCGACGCACGCCAAGCGATCTACACGCGCCCGAGACTCGAAGGAACGTCACGAAGCAGGGTACCGCACTCGAGGCGCGATTCCGCAACAAAAACTAGTACTTTCTCTCTCTAAAAGTCTAGAGTGAGAAAGAGGAAATGAGCAAGGAGTGAAGGGGGGTTGCACCCCTTTAAATAGGCTGGTCGGGCTGTTCTAGGCGCTACGCGCAGCCCACATGCACCATCTTCGCGTATCGCGTAGATGGTGAGTGGCTGCCAGCTGTTTTCCACCCGACAGGTACTACGCGATACGCGCAGGGGACTACCTCTTGATGCGCGGATCGCCTAAACCCAAAATCAGATTCCTCTCGTCGAAACACGTGGAATTCATATATTATGGGCTCCGTAACTCTTCTTCTAAGTCAAGATATGCTCGAAAGAAGTTTTCGGGCATTCCTCGGGTGTTTTCGCATTTCCCGCTTCGTTATAACTCCGATTTGAGTTCCGTTTTCGCCCACGTTCTTCATTTTAAGTCCTCTATCACCCCTAGGGTTTATCTCTATACATTAGGACTCTTTATTCAACATGCTATTTATATGAACACCCGCCCATTATCGACATATACTTACGTCAAAATTTAGGGTTTTACATCACCCGTCCAAACAGAGACTCTCCCGTCCATAGGGACTCACCCGTCCAAACAGGGACTGACCCGACCAAGGTATTTAGGTTATGTTGACCCGTCTGAAAAAGATTGACCCATCTCATTTGTTAAACCTAATTCAGCCGTCTCAACATAATCATATATATACCTTTTCCACAAACACTTAACATCATTTCTTCATATCATCACCCGACCACACATCCTTTTTCTCTAAAACCTTCTATACCCTGTTCAATCTTGTCATCTATATCAAGTTTTTTGGATTGATGGAGGTATTTACACCATGATTCGATCGTCGTCTTCATCATATTTCATAATCAAAAACCCTTAAAATGGACCGATTGTGATGAACAGTATCTTTTAAAATGAATCGACACTTTGATTTAGTAATCTAAAACTGAAATCAAGTTGTTAGAAGCCTTAATAGGACTGCTAATCATTCATAAATCAATGACAAAATATTTGAATGCTTGAAACCGCCATTGATAAACATGTTTTCAATCAAGTTGTTTTTTTTTATCAAAATGTTAAATCCATCTTAAAAAGGTGTAAAGTGTTAGATGATCAAATTCTAATATAACAGTTGTTGGTCCCATAACACTATTGAATCAGTATATTGTGAAGATTTTGGATCAAATTGACATAAAATATATGAACTAGATGAAGAACATGAAGAACACACTAATAAAACCTCATTTGATTCATTTGATTTGCATCAGATTTTGTTTACATGGAAAGACCCCAAATCATGCTCATTCAAGCCCCTTCAAACCCTATTTAAACTTTACTATTTATAGTGAGTGCTTAACATGCTAATTACACTAATAGTCCCTACACTTAGACTAATTAGAAAATAACAAGTTAAAAGGCTAAAACATGTCTAAAGCTAGATTAAATATATTTTGTTGACACAAAATATATTTATTACATTAACGATCCTAGACATAAAACAACTTCAACGTCTTGACTCGGTTCTTCGTCTCTAACGCGCCATTTGACTTTTTACGTGCACTTTGACCGGACGTTGACTTTTGTTGACTTTGACTGTGTTGATAAGATTAGACTACAATTCAGGTCCAACAATACTCCCCCATAGTCTACTATTATCAACGTCTTGCATCGTGTTCAGCACCGATAAGTCAATACTGTTGGATCTTCAATTTGGTAAGCTTCAGTCTTAATTTCAGCTCCAACAAAACTCCCCCAAGACTGATGCTTGCCAAATTATGTTGCTGAAGATCCTTTTATCTCACAAGCTCCCCCATATTGTATGCTCCCCCATATTGTATGCTCCCCCATTTTGCGTGCCTCCTTTCTTAAAATCTGGAACGGCTTTCCAACTATCTTTTCTTGAGTGCTTCAAAAGATGTAGGAGAAGGCTTCCTAGCTCGGTATCTTCTGAAAAACTTTGAGGAACAGGTTCTCTGGTCAGGTACTTTGCTCAACTGATGATCGGCCATCATTTGCAGCAAATATCTGTAACACAACAATCACAAACCAAATCTCGAGATTTCTCATTAGATCATTTCATTAAACAAAATAAACCGGTGTTTATCTGTGTATGAACAAGCGAACCAGTGTCCGTTTGTGTGTGCAATTTCCCGTGAAATGCATGTGAAAATGATAAAAGTTTAATAGCATAATATAAAAGACTTGAAAATAATTTGAAATGAAAATCTTTTTGGATTTTTTTTTAATTAAAATTAAAAATTCGAAAATGAGAGGACGAGTCCGACAAGATCACAAATATTTTTGACAAAGAGAACACATCCCAAAAGGTACACACGACTAACAAGACTCAAGAACCCAAACATAAAATAAAATAAAATAAAAACTTCATGAAAGGATATCAGATAATGCGTTTCGAGCAACCATCCAGAGAAACAAAGACTTGGCTAGATTGTCAATATGTTTGTCCATTTAAACCCATGCCTTGTTCCTTTCAACAAACAATCCTGTGACGATCTTATCATATTTTGGATCGATTTGAAGAAACTCAAGTGACTTGGTTTTCACAGACATTTAGCAAAGTAACTTGTCCTATCATCAGGGTTTATTGAGCAATATGATTGACTTTGCTTGAATTTCTTGGATCAAATCTTGAATATTGATCGATTCATGAGCCACTTTTGACATTCTGCAATTTTTGCATGTTTGGGAGTGGAGCTTGTCAACAATGATTCTTTTGAACACATTGCGACTTATTATTTGGGAAACTCAAATAGTTTAGAGCTCTAGGTCTATACCGACGTATAACAGAGGAGATAAACATTTGAGCATGCTCGGTGAATCTTCAGGTCAATACTTCCGTATAGCAGAGAAGATCCACCAACTCCAGGTCAATACTTCCGTATAGCAGAGGAGTTAAGCACTTTGACTCAATACATTCTGAGGAGTTAACAAGTAACTCACTCAGAGGCTTTTCTGAAGAGCAACACTAGCAGCTTTTTATTTTATTTGCTAACTAGTAACTCAATTCAGGGCTAGGGTGAGGGTGATTTGGGATATTTGGGAAATCAAGGCAAAGATTTGACGCTCTCAACCCATTTTTGTCAAAACTTATTACTTTGTGCAGGCCAAATGTTTGTGAAAGTACTCCTCATCACCGAGCTCTTTTTGAATTTAGTTTGATCACAGAATTGCTGTCTAATTGTATTCGGGCTGAGCCTATTGACACATCATTACACAAATCAACGTCCTCCTTTGGTTGCTTTTCCATGCAAACCTGAAACCTTCAAAAGACACAAAATATTTACACAGAAAGGACTTTGCACAAATGATATTCAATTCATTCATTTTCATTTGAGATGTTACTCCCCCAAAATTTCTATTTCAGCACAAAATTGAAATTTTCAAAAGACACAAGAGCGACCTCAAAGAGATGTGAAAACTTGATCAAAAATACACGTAAAAATGTTAGGCTCCCCCATTTTTTTGTGGTTATATGTATTTTTTTTTATTAATTTTTTTATACTATCTACTATATGTAAAAATAGAAATTAGCAATGAAACGCCTTCCATATTACCTGATAGGTTCAATTGGATCGTGGATATCGCTCAATGATCAGAATAACATCAACACAAACACAGTTTAATCATTAACACAATTCATACTAATAATTATCTTTGTATATTGATGATCAAAGCAGTATTGTGATACAAGGTGCAGGAGAAAATAAATCACACACACAAGTTCTCTCTCTTACGTGAATATTGTGATCTAGCCTCTCTCCTCACACTCTCTCACTACATGCTTTAAAGCAAACAATTACAAGTTTAAGGAATATAACAAAATAGACCCTAAACTATTTACAAACATATAAACAAAATACAAAGTAAATCTTAACAAGGAAATAGCCCTAACAGTACTCCCCCTAAGATTTATCTTTGAATCTTCAGCAAAATCTTCTATCTTTTTCTTCTTGTTCAGCATCAATCTCTTTTACCATTCTTCCGGTTCATCTTTGACATTCAGCAGCTCTTTGCCTTTGTACTCTTGTTGTTCCTTCAGAGCTTCTTCAATACAAGACTTGAACTTTTCAGCAATTTTGGCTTGACGAGGCTTGGACTCATTTGTCAGAATTGGACAGGCATTCATGCGTCGAAGTGAATCTAGATTTAAACCTGCAAAATCAATATTAGCATAAAATTCGAATGGCATCTCCTGGCCTTTGACTTGCACCTCCAAGGTTCCTCTTCTAGATATCCTCATATACTCTATCTCTGGTAAATCAACCCTCACGAGATTAGAGTTCAGCAATGCCTTTCTCACACGTATCTTTTCAGTCGCTGCAGCTATAACTTCAATCATCACAACAAACAACTTCCTATCAGCTTCAGCAAGTGCATCTTTACACTTCTCCATTCTGTAGCTTCTCAAAAAGTCGATATATGATGGATGTAGCAGCTTCAACTCAAAAGTACTGAACAGTGTAATCATATCTTTGTCCCAATCTTCCAAGTTTCGAACAAGCTTCAATTCAAAGGTTTCTTGATTATAAAACACTCTGAGTATAGGCTTCGTCATCTGACTTCCATCAATCACCTTTAATCCAGGATCTGTCACTTTGTCAAAGTACTCATCCGAAAACTCTTCCAAATACATATCTTCAGTTACAACCAAACGCTTCTTCTTTCTTTCTTTCTTTGCTTGGACATACGCAGTATCTTCCTGTTGGCCTCTAAAATCAAGATACTTTGGTGGTCTAGCAATCCCGGCATCAAGAAGCATTACACATTTATCACCACGCTCAGCATGCGTGTGATTTATCAACCTTAGTTTGTGCAGCTCTTTCAAATCCTGAACTTCCAGTTTAAAAATGCTCGAGTAGTAATGGTATACGTCACATAAACCATTAACTCTCTTAATCATAAACGCATCAAATACTTCATCGTATTTCCATGCTATTATCTTCACCTTCTTATTCTTCTCTGGCACAATCATTGAGTCAAGTAATTCAGCAATCGACTGCCCTTTACTCAGCAGTGACCTAACAACATCACCTGCTGTTGCTGATTTATGCCAAGACTCACGCACCTCCATTGGTATGTTGTAAGATTTCACTTCACTTGGAAACATATCCATCAATTCATGTCGTTTCTTGTGAGCATTTTCAGGTAAGGCCATCACTGGAATCTCCTTCGGTCCAAGGACTTTGAATCTTTTTGTCAGCTCGAAGTACTGAGGATTGTGATAGTCCAGATAAAACATCCTGTTGTACATTTTCTCCGTCTTCATAAAACTGACCACAATCTTCCTCAGTGACTCAGACTTCAACCTCTTCAAAGTCTTGTACGGATAGTTTCTCGAACTCAACCAACTGCGCATATCTGAAGTTGACATTTCTTCTGGATTTTGGTGATACAATTCAGTCGGAGGCAAATCTTCTATGTTCAAACTTTCTTGCATTGGAGTCCATTCACCCATTTCAGTAACAAACTCTTTTTCATCGGCTGCCGCTTTGTCTTGATGAATCATACACTTTTCGTACTCTTCGTTTATCTGGCTCACTGTCAACCCATTCAAAAATACAGCATTATACTTCATTTTCTCAAGGTATGCAAACCTTTGATCCAAATCATCCGGAATCTCTTCAACTACATTAGTTACTGGCTCAGTTTCATCTTCAGATTCAGTAAAGTCTATATCGTCTAAATCATCCAATGCTTCAATCATAGGTGCATTGTCAGTTTGAACCGGCTCAAACTGACTTGCAACTTCAGGTACATTTCCAGGCACACTTTCAACTTCAACAGCTTCAGATTGAATCGGCTCAACCTGAACTGTTTCTTCAGAACCAGCTTCTTTCTCACTCTCTGTGGCCTCAAACACTTCAGTCTCAGCTACAGATTCAGATTGAATCGGCTCAAACTGAACTGTTTTAGCAATTTCAGTCTCAACTACAGCTACAGATTGAATCGGCTCAATCTGCACTGTTTCAACAATCTTAGCCTTTTTTGAACTTTCTTCATCACCAAAAATCTCAGGTATAGCATCTAACTTCCTTTTTCCCTCAGCTTTGTCAGAGATGACAGTTTCAGCAACAGCTTCATCGGGAACAATGATTGGTGATTCCACCCTAATGCCAACATTCGTAGTACCTCTTGCTCTAGTCAAATAAACTTTCGGTACTTGAGGTTTAGTCACTTCCACTACTTCATCTGAAAAATCTTTATCAAATGATGAGCCAGATTTCTTTGGTTTAGTCTCCTCCAACTCTTTTTCTAGCATTTCTTTCTCGGCATCCAAAGTATTACATTCAGCTTGCAGTTCTTTGTAATCATATTTCAGATTCTCATGCTCCTCTTTCAGTTTTTCATAATCGTCCTTCAACTTCACATGTTCATTAACAAGCTTGACATGATCCTCATCCAATTTCTTGAAGATTTTCAAATTTTGATTATGAATATCCCAATACTCATCAAATCTTTTCTTTTTCCGTTCATTTGAAGCTTTCAACAATTCATTAGCTTCTAACAACTTTTCAACCATTTCTTCTGACTCTGCAATTCTTTTCTCTTTCTCATTCTCAATTTCATCAATCTTTGACACAAAGTTTGGTGAAGACTCCAAACCTTGTTCAATATTTTCAGCAAATTGGGATGATGTGGTGGGAATATCAACAATAGTAGGATCAGCAACGCCAGCATCAGCTTCCTCAACTATCTGTGCCATAGACTCAGCTTCGGCCATTGCCTCCTGAGCAATCTGAAGTACATCAATCTCTTCAGGCTCAACAATCACATCCTCTTTAACTTGTTTCGATCTCTTTCTTCTGACATACTGAACAGAGATGTCCTTTGGAATTTCAGCAACTGATTCTTTTTCACCAGAAGCAACCTCAACAGGTTCTTCTAACACAACATTCTCAATCTCTACTTCCATAGGTTCGGCCATTTCAACAATCTCTGCCTCCTCTGAATTAGATTCAGATTCAGCACCTTCATTACCACCATCATCATGTTCATCATCACTATCACTATCTTCATCATCATTACCATCACCATTCTCACCTTCTTCTTCATCTTCTGGATGACGAGCAAAGTACTCGTCATCATCTAACAAATTGTCAGGCACCTCATCCACTAGGTCCTGTGGATCAACAATCTCACCATGAGAAATGTGATAATAAACACCTTCTACATCTTCTTCATTGTTGGCTATATCTCTCATATAGTCAAACAATTCAACATTAGGCACATTCCCGATACTCATCTTTCGGTAAGATAGATCGTTCATGTCCTCAGTGTATAGCATACCTCCAGCATAACCTTCGGATTTGATGATAGGATAGGCAATGTTGATCATCAGTTGTAAGAATCTCGGGTAAATGAGAAACTTAAACCTCTTGCCTTTCACCAAGTTATATACAAAACCATTCAAAATCCATCTCGACATATTGAATGGCTTATTCTCTGCTATGGCAACAATTGGTGATGCAATATCTGATGGGAAATTATCAAACCCTGCACTCCTCCTGGACATGCATTGTTGCACAACATAGCATAACAGTTTGTACTTCTTTCCCAACTTCGCCCTATAAAACTGTGATTTTGGAAATATAGGTGGATGCCCCATATTAACAAAACCTGATTTGCATTCCTCCATTGTCAACTCATCATTCATACCAACCTCATCTTCATCTATTCTCAGAGCAGTTCTGATAGCTTCTTCAGACACTGTCAATACCATATCTCTGGTAATATTCCCTCTTACAACAGCAACACCATTCTCATCTCTAACAACCTCTGCTGTCCTCCAAAAGCTCTTAATCAGCCTTGCATATATGACCGGTTTGGCACACATAGCATATACATATTTGGTCCTCTTGATAAACTTGATCATATCTCTGTAACCTTCTGTTTCAGGGATAGATTCATCTAGAACTGCCACCAAATTATGTTTAGGCTCAAACTTGAGATTCTCCATCTGTTAGATTCTTCATTAAAACATATCAAAATTTTCATAAGTGTTTGAATAAAGGTTAGAAAGAAAAACATTTATATAATCATTTTAACCCTAAATTGATCTAACAAATTGATTTTCATCACTTTGATTATCACAACTTTGAATTTTAATGATTAATACAACATTTTTCATTTTAACAGTTAATCACTTAATACAAAATTTTGACATTTGTATGATGAAGTTGTTTAACATGTTTTAGTTCAGTTTTATCATGCATTTGTCACTTTTAACACATATTTCATCATTTTGAAGTGAAACATTTAAGAACTTTCAAAGTTCATCAATGACGATTTTAACAGTTGTGAGCATTTTGAGTGATTCAGTTAATTTTAAGGTGTTTTGATGCAAATGAGTGATTGAATGTTGATGATCGACAGATTTTGTACATAGAACAACATTCGATTTAGGTTTTAACACACAAAATCAAAGTGTCGATTCAATGCTCAAAACACTGTTCATCATCGTTTTTCTTTTTAACAGTTGATTTGCAGGTCTATCAAGGTCAAAAACACTTAATCACTACCTTATTCAATCGATCAACCTTGTTATAGAGCAAACGATTGAATATGATAACAAAGGCGATTTAAGTTCAGAGGATTTGTGTGAAAGTGAATGTGAAAAATGATAAGTGTTTGTGAAGAGACGGGTTTTTGTATCGTCAAAAATTTAGGTCAAATTTTAAGTGCCGGGTTAACAAAAGGGACGGGTAAACATAAAAGGCCCAATAAGCTTTGACGGGTCAAGTACTGTAGTGACGGGTCATGTACTGTAGTGACGGGTCAAGTACATAAGACAAGTCGCAAACATGTTGAAAACACTTGACGGGTCAAATACTGTAGAGACGGGTCAAGTACATAAGACAAGTCGCAAACATGTTGAAAACACTTGACGGGTCAAATACTGTAGAGACGGGTAAGTCACTGTAGTGACGGGTAAAGGTTAGGAACAACTACACCTGATGGGTTTTATCAATCACCCGGCAGAATAGTAGTCTTCAAACATCACCCGGCAACCTTTCTTCATTACCCGGCAACACAGTTGCTTTCCTTCTTCATCCGGCTTGCTTTCTTCATCACCCGGCAGCATAGTTGCTTTCTCTTCACACGGCATGATTTCCTTTATTACACGGCAACATAGTTGTATCACCCGGCATGACTTTTCTTCTTCACACAGCAACATAGTGACTCATTTACACGGCAAGATAAAAGACTTTTACCCGGCTGTATAGTGAACACTTGTCACCCGGCTTGATATCTATGACCTTCACCCGGCTGTATTTGACATGATCTTTGCCCGGTTGTACAGTGGTCATAACATCTTCCTTTTCTCAATCACCCGGCTGTATCAACACACAACATTACCCGGCTGAACAGTTCTTTACCCGGCAGAATAGTTGCATTTGATATCTTTGCCCGGCAATAACACTTTGCGATTTTTCTTCACTTTTCTCGTCTGTTGACTTTTTCAACGTCATTTATTGCACCTGCAAACATTCTCCGACATATTAATTAGACAAGATATCCTTAAAAAGAATGTTTGTCATATTAATTATCAAACAACATTAAAGAAGACAATAACATTTATTCCAATTAAATTCATTTTTCTTTTTCTTTTTCAAAAATGTTTTTGCATAACCAATTTTTCTATATCCCGAAGCAATTTCTTAAAAACAAATTACAAGACCTTGGGTTTGTTTTTCACACATCCAATACTTTTGCTTTTCATACCACATAATCTTGTTCATTCAAAACACACTTATTCACAATATTTTTGAATTTTGTAAATATTTTTCTTCTTCCATTTATTCTCCCCCTAAACTTGAAATTTCTAGGAATTTTTAAGTTTAACAAGGATGTCGATGTGTCAATAATGATTCCAAATGCCTGCACACACAAAGCACACACATTAAAATAAAGACATATGCAATGCAATGAATCAAAATATCGCAGTGAGATCATACCACACATTATCTGAACATGTTTTGCAAGTTTTGAATAGACATTTGACTTATGCTTGATTGAGTGATGATATGAAAACATATCAATTAGCTCGAGTTGACACACTTACTTTTTCAGTATCATGATGATTTTTAAGGTTCGATTAAAATGACTTATGTGACCCACATTTATACATATGTCAACATATTTCCTTATCAATCACTACCTGAATGCATATTGTACAAAACCTGGTCACTTACAGTCATACACAGTGTGGAATCTGGGTTCTATTCGGATTTGGTCCACTTTGGGACTTCTTTTTAATTCCATCTTTGGGAATTTTTCTTTCCTATTGTTCCCCTTGGGAATATTCTGAATTCCTTTTTGGAATTTTTGTTTGGTGTTGGTCCACATTTGGGACTCTTTTTGTTCCATTTTGGAATCTTTTGCTGCATCTTGAAGCTCAAAAGAGACTTCGTGTGAGACTTCAGGTCTGTGGGTACCACAACAAAGAAGCTCACGATGCGGTTCATCACACTGAGTAGACTACATCGTTACCCGATCATGCACAACTATCATCACAAGCAATGTATCAAAAGATATATATCTAGACATGTATAACAATGGAACTTAACACAAAGATCATTAAGTTTATGTTTGTCAACAATCAACTTACTTTTTCAGTCTAATTGCCTGAGCTGTCTAGCACATCAATTAACATTCATCAGTCTTTATTAAAAATGATGTAACAGATAATGTCTAGTGTAACTATCATTTCTCACTTTTTGCAATATAGATTCTTATGACATGATATTTTCTTTTCTTTTTGCTTTTATATTTTGTTTTTGCTTTCCTATTTTCTTTTTCATGCACACACACAATGCAAGACATAAAATAAAAGACAACGGAATCAATATATGACATCAACTTATTATATTTTTGGCTTTTATATTTTTCTGATTTTTGTTTAGTTTTTGAAAAATAGAATCAATCATGATTGATTAATCCTATGGATTGAATTAAGAATTCAAACCGGCCTAACAAAAAAGATTTTGTAAAAAGATCTGCCAGTTGTTTGTCGGTATGAACCTTAATCAAAATTATTAAACCCTTTTCAGAGTTGTCTCTTAAAAAGTGATATCGAATTTCGATATGTTTGGTTTTTGAGTGTTGAACAGGATTAGCAGTAATAAACATAGCAGCAGTATTGTCTATGTAAATGGGTGTTTTTAGAAAGTTAAACCCGTAGTCAAGCAACTGATTTTGTAACCATAAAACCTGAGAACATCCTGCAGATGCAGCGATATACTCTGCTTCGGCTGTGGATACAGAAACATTGGTCTGCTTCTTGCATTGCCAAGAGACAAGCCTAGGACCCAGAAATTGACAGCCACCAGTAGTCGATTTCCTGTCAAGAGCACAACCACCAAAATCACTGTCAGAATAGCTATATAATTCAAAATTTCCTTCGTAAGGATACCATAACCCAAGATTTGGTTTCCCTTTAAGATATCTGAATATACGCTTCACAGCAACAAGATGCGACTCTTTCGGATCAGACTGATATCTGGCGCATACACAAACAGCGTACATGATGTCAGGTCTTGATGCAGTAAGATACATCAGAGAACCGATCATTGATCTGTATAGTGTTTGATCAACTGCTTTGCCTTTTGGATCCGGTTGAATCTTGCAATTCACATCAGATGGAGTTCGAATTGTTTGACAATCCAAGAAAGAAGTTAATCTCTCCCATTGAACTCATCTGGAATCTAGACTTCATGATTTCTTCAAATTCTTTGCACATTGACGCACTGGTTGATCCGAAGATAATATCGTCCACATAAACTTGAACGCACAACAAATCATCATTCTCCCTCTTCATAAACAAAGTTGGATCAATCTGACCTCTTGTAAATCCATGTTCTAGTAAATGCTTGGATAATGTCTCATACCAGATTCTTGGAGCTTGGTGTAGACCATATAGAGCTTTACTCAACTTGTATACACGATGAGGATAGTCAGGATCTTCAAAACCCGGAGGTTGTCTGACATAAACGTCATCTGTAATTGGTCCATACAAGAAAGCACCTTTAACGTCCATTTGGAATACTTTAAACTTCATGAAGGAAGCATATGCAAGAAAAACGCGTATGGCTTCAAGTCTTGCGACCGGAGCAAACACCTCTTCATAATCAATGCTTTCTTCCTGAGTGTATCCCTGTGCAATGAGTCTCGCTTTGTTTCTCACAACAATGCCACGTTCGTCTGGCTTGTTTTTGTATAACCACCTTGTACCTATCGCATTCTCTCCTTCAGGTAAATCCACTAACTTCCATACTTCCTGTTTGCGAAACTGAAGTAGTTCCTCTTGCATAGCTTCAATCCAACTGTTATCTTTCAACGCCTCTGAAATGTTCTTTGGCACCACTTGAGATAGAAAACACGAATAAAGGCAGACATTCGCTTGCTCAGTCCGACTTCTTGTAGTTCTCTGATTCAACGACCCAATAATCTGAGAGACAGGATGTTTCTTGTGAATTCGATGAATTGGTATGTCACCTCCTTGCACTTGACTCTCCAGATTAGAAGTATTCAGATTTGGTAGATCTTGTAGAATGGACGAAGTATGTGGAGTGAAATTAGGGACTTGATCCGGTGCATTGATGAAGTAATCAAAAGATTCTGGAACAACTTCAACATTCGGATCGGATGATGGTTGATTCTGAACAGATCCACCATCATTAGGAGAAACTTGCGGATTCACATCTTCTTCAAGATTGTTTGACTCTTGAACTTCATGAGAACCAGAAGGACCCGGATCTTGACTGGATTTGACATGATCAGGATTGTGAAAAGACATGAATGGATATTCTGAGTTGAGATTTCCATCCTCGTCATTATCAGAATCCTCACTAAAGCATCCCAAGTCGCCTGATTCTTTGTTTGTTTTTCCTGAAAAATCAAATAAGTTAGAATTGAAAGATTTCGATAATGAATCTAAATCAAATAACCATTCGGGACCATGAGCCACTAAAGGAAACGAATTTTCTAAAAACTTGACGTTAATAGTTTCAATAACAGTATTTGTTTTGCTATTAAAAACTCGATAAGCTTTAGAAACAGACGAATAAGCTAAGAAAAATCCATCGTCAGATTTTGACTCAAACTTCCCGAGATGATCATTCAAATTTAAAATCGAAACAGGACAACCAAATGCTTTCAAGTAAGAAATATTTGGTTTTCTTTCAAATAACAACTCATAAGAAGTTTTCTGTTTATCTTGAACCAATAATGTTCTATTTTGTACAAAACACGCAGTAGCAATAGCTTCGTCCCAAAAAGTGATAGGGATTTTGGCATCTGCGAGCATGGATCTTGCTGCTTCAATTAGTGTCCGGTTTTTCCGTTCCGCAACCCCATTCTGTTGAGGCGTTCTTGGCGCACTAAATTGTCTAGCAATCCCCTTTTCTGCACAAAATAAATCAACATTAGCGTTCTTGAATTCAGTTCCATTATCACTTCTTAAAACTTTAACTTTGCATTCCAATTGATTTTCAACTTTGATGATAAATTCTTTTAATAATTCAGCTGTTTCAGATTTTGCATGCAAAAAATAAACCCAAGAAAATCTAGTGTAATCGTCAATAATGACAAAACAGTAAGACTTCTTTCCGATGCTTTGCACATTTGTTGGTCCGAAAAGATCCATATGTAGCATCTGCAAGGGTTTTGAAATGGAGTTTTCTTGCTTGGACTTAAAAGACATGCGATGCTGTTTTCCCTTCAAACACGCTGGACAGAGATCAGTTGTGGAGAATTTCTTCGATGGGATTCCCACAGCGTGATTTCCAGACACCAGACGGTTCATGTTTCTGAAATTTGAATGGCCCAGCCGTCTATGCCAAAGCTGACTCTCATCATTTGAAGCATGTGCAATGAGACAGGTTGTTTCGGTTTCAGCATCAATCTGTGACATATCCAATTTGTATACATCACGATCTCTTGGAGCTTTAACCACTACCCACTCATTGTCAATCTTGAAACCTGGTTTAAGAATATAACAGAAAGAATCATCAAAAAGAGTTGAATAAGATTTATCACAGATTTGCGAGACACTTAGTAAGTTAAAGTTCAACTGTGCACAGTAGTTGACTTTATCAAAACTAATGACTCCATTGGAAACAGTTCCTTCTCCTGTGATTTTACCACCAGCATCACCTCCAAAAGCCACGTGTGTACCATTTTTCAGCTTAAAATCCTGAAGCAAGGCATGGTTGCCTGTCATGTGCCGGCTACACCCACTATCAACGAACCATGAGTTGATAGGTCTTCTTGGGCGTACCTGCAATTCAACAATCACTTAGTTAGTTTGGTCAACCCAGGCCCACACGGTCTTGGGTTTTCCGAATCTATCTGCAATAGTAACTTTTTGATATTGGATATTTTGAAAATTTGTTTCATTCATGAGATTTTGATGCTGAAAACTGTTGTTTCGCCCATTGGCGTTCATTGACTGCTTTCTTCTCAAAGCACTAAACCTTTCCTCTAGCTTAGGATCAAGGTTATTTTCAAACTTTTGATTTCTTACCATTAAAGCTCTTGGTTTAAAATTATTAACCTGCACATTTCTTGAAAAGTTAGAAACAGAATTGTTTCGATTGAAATTTCTCAAAACCGGAGAATGACTTTGATTCATATTTTGAAAACCAAATGATTGATTTCTTTGAAAATTTGAAAAAGGAGTCATTTCTCTTGTTGAGTTTGATCGAAAGAAACAATCCTTTGTGTCATGGTTTCTTCTTTCACAAATATCACAAAATTTGTTATAAAAACATTCTTCTGAAGAATGATTTCTTTTGTCACAGAAACTGCAGTACCTGTTAAAGAAACATTCAGCAGTTGTATGGTTATAACGATCACATATCTCACAGTGTCTTTTGCTAATCCTAAAGAGCCGATTGTTAACTTTTGATGTTGAACCAAAACGTGATTCATTATCATGGTTGTTCGGTTTTAGATTAACGTTTTTCTGTGGAGTCTTTGTTTGTGATTTTGATTGCATGGGACTTTGGTTCGATTTTAAACTGTTCTGTTTGGTTACCTTTTTGTTTTCAATTCTCTTATCACTGACAGCGGAAGACTTAGGACCTGAACCTGTTTTCAGACCAGAGTTAGATTTGATTTGAGCATTGATTTGGTTACCATAAGAACCGTTCATGTCGAAAGTACCTGCAGACACAAATTTGATTGTTTTTCCTTTTGACACTTTCTTGACAGGTTTAACTTTTTCAGATTTAACACTTTGAACTTTGGTGTTTTCATTTGATTTTAAGACACTTTTGCCTTTCACTTCTTTTGTTTCAGATTGATTTGACATTACTTTCGATTTCTGCTTCTTTGCAGTTGTAATTTCAGCTTTCTTCACTTCTTGCTTCTTGAGCAGTTGAGCAGCAACTTTTGCCTTTTCTTCATTCTTCTTCCATTTGATGTAATTTGGATCATTAAATCCTGAATATTCACCTTCTTCCTTCACCGTTTGTTCTGGTTCGGGATTAAGCTTTGGATATTCAACGAGTTGAATAAGAACAGGCTCCGGTTTGTTCTCGGATTTGTTGCTTGCTTCATCATCTGCTTCAGTTGTCACGTCATCTTCATCTTTCAAGCTTTCAATCAACACTTCTGATCCTTCTGACTCGGATTTACTTCTTTGAATTTCTTTGAATTTACGTTCATTTTCAGGTGAATGATCAAATTCATTAAATTTTTCCGGTAAGGTTTGAGTGATTGAATTTGGCATTGGTTCATGAGTAAAACCCAACCCGGTTTTATTTTTGTTACCTCTTTCATTAACAAGTTGTTCAACCATTGTTTTACAACTTTTAACCTTTTTCAATTCAACTTGAGTGATAGCATGTGCAACTTTTTCTTGTTCAAAGTTCTTTGTCATTTCTTCAAGTTGTTTGGTAACAAGTTCCAATTCTTTCAAAGTTTTGTTCCATGATTCAGTTAGTGACAAAATCTTCTCATCAGAAATTTTATGATCAATTTTAAGTTGTTCATGAAGTTTTTCATGTTTACTTAATTTATCACCAATTTTAAATGAATGAGTTCGATAATGTTCTACTTGTTGAATGCATTGTTCAGAACATAACCTTTCTTTCACATCTAGGGGCAATGGAACATAGTTAGGGGGTAAGTCATTACTAACCTTTGGTTGTTCAGTAGAAGATGAAGACTCACTGGATGTAGCCATTAACGCAACTTCAGCTTCAGTTTCTTCAGTAGGATCAGACTTTGCACTCCAGTCATAATCTTCAGAATCTTCACTCACATTATCAACCATCTTTCCATCCCCTTCTTCAGACCAGTCTTCTTCAATTTCACATACCAGAGCCAGACTTGATGTAAGATCGGACGTAAATTGTTCTGCATATGCGCTCCAATCATAACCATCTTTTACGCTGACTACCAGTGCCTTTGTTTGGTCTTCTGGCTTCTTTCCTTCGTCCTTCAATTCTGGCATGGGAAGACTTTGGTATGGTTTCTGAAAGAAACGTTGATTTCTGCCTTGATAACTCGAAGACTGTTGAGAACTTTGACCTTGACCTTGATTGCTTGAACTAGCTTGGTCATTGAAATTCTTTGGAGCTTTACATTCTCTTGAGAAATGACCATACTGGTTACAATTAAAACATCTGGCCTTTGATTTGTCAAATCCAACTGTCTTGTTAGCATGAGGTTTAAAACTTCGGTTAACATATGCATGCTTTTGTGTTCGATATGCAACCATAACCATTTGCCAATTAAGATCCATTTCCTCAACGTCAACTGGATCCATCTCAAATAAGTCTTGAAGGACCACGTCCATTTGACTTAAATGACTTCCTTGGTACGCTTGAAAACTTGCCATAAAAGCAGTAAAGGCAGTTTTAGTTTCATCATCTTGCAACAGAATATTCATTACGTCTTTCAATTGGATCGTGAATATCGCTCAATGATCAGAATAACATCAACACAAACACAGTTTAATCATTAACGCAATTCATACTAATAATTCTCTTTGTATATTGATGATCAAAGCAGTATTGTGATACAAGGTGCAGGAGAAAATAAATCACACACACAAGTTCTCTCTCTTACGTGAATATTGTGATCTAGCCTCTCTCCTCACACTCTCTCACTACATGCTTTAAAGCAAACAATTACAAGTTTAAGGAATATAACAAAATAGACCCTAAACTATTTACAAACATATAAACAAAATACAAAGTAAATCTTAACAAGGAAATAGCCCTAACATTACCCTATCAAAAGATGATAAATGAGTTATCAAGAAAAATGCAGTGGCTGTGAAAATCAAAGAAGATCCAGAATGTGGGTAAGATACCAGAACCATAACCTGTTTGTTCCGCCTCAAATTTAAATAAGGAACATTCTCTGTCAGTAAACCGGATTACTAACAGTCCTCCTGAAATGTTCCTACACTCATCAACAGATTAGTTAGAAATGGGAACCCAGGCCATCGTAGTCCTGGGCGTTCCGTTTTCATTAGCGTAGTACACCTATTTAAACACACGAGTTTTTGTATCACTTATCTTTTCCTCTTTCCTTTTAATTTGCCAAATTTGTTTAGGTTCAAACATTTTCGATTTGAAAGAGTTAAATTTGGAAATCATTTTCTGTTTAAGCCCCGAGGATAAAGGTTTTGTTTTTGTTGATGTGGTCACATTCATCTTTGAATCATGTGAAACCGGCTTCACATGAGAAGGTGGGGATGGAATGTTTGTCATCCGACCTTTCAAAGATGTATGATTCTTACCTTGAAATTCAAATGAACAAACCTGTTTACCTTTACCAAGTGTAGGATTCTTTCTAGACTCTGATTCGGAGAAGCAAACCTGTTTGCCTTTACCGTCCGAAGCATGTCCTTTTGGGCATTTCTTGAGCACGTGATCACCTTTTCCACACTTGAAACAAGCCTTGAATGGCTTTTGATGCTTGATTGGCCCGTGTGGAGCAGTTGGGGGTGGGGCTTTCTTCGAGCTTGATGCAACTTGTTGAGAGGCTTTTGGCGTCTTTGGTTGAGTTGTGGGTGTTTGCCTGATTTTTGTTTTGCTTTGTTGGATTGGAGAGGAGATCTTCACTTGCTTGTTCTCAAGTCTTTTACAAACTTGAGATATGATGGACAGAGGTGAAGGCTTCTTCTTTTGAGCTTTTGATGGATGGCTTGCCTGTTTTGCAGCTGGGACTGAGATCCGGATTTGTCTTGATTCAGGTTTTGGAAGCATTTCAGATTTGAGAGTTGCAGATGACATCTTGATCTTTGAATCTCCATGACTCTCTTTTGTCTTTGATTCAGCATCTGAACTTCTCCAGTCTTCAATGAGTACCTCTGCTTCCAACGGATCTTGATTGATGGCTTGATGATTACATGAATCCGGCTTTACCTCTTCCTTCACAATCAGTACAGGCTCAAAAGTAGGAATTTCACCTGCTTTAAACTTGTCAAAGAAGTTAGAAGAAACAGATTGTACAGATTTACTAACACCGGAAACTGAACAATCATTGGCTTGACTGTCAGCATCCGGTTTACTGTATCCAATACCAGTCGGGGACTCATAATCATCTCGCACCTCTTTAAGATTCACATTCTCCAATCCTGCATACAAACTATCAGTATCTTTTTGAATTATTTCATGAATCAATTCATTGGTCGGGTGTGGAGTTGGTGTAGGAGAGTAACAGTAAGTGCTGGGAGGAGGATATACAAAAGCCTTATCCTCATGACCCAACCCAGTCTTAATACGAGCCCCCCGTTGGCTTTTGATTAAATCCTCAAGTTTCATCCCCGAAATTGTCCATTTTTCGAGTTTCGTTTGCAACTTACTGGTTTCAAACTCAGCCAGGGCGACACGTTCAGTTAGCATATTGACTTCCACATTTCTTTTCAAAAGACTCGTTTTCAAATGTTCATTTTCTTTCAAAGCTTCTCTTAATTTGACAAAATATTTTGACTCGTTAAGTTTAAGTTCTTTATTTACCTGAGTCAAATATTTTTCATTTTCGATTAACAATTTGTTAGCTTCATAAATACCAAATAAACGAGTTCTGCAATCAGAAGAACACATATCCTGAACGGTCTCGTATGGAAGCTCCATGATGATTTGTTCAAAAGCATGAGCCTTCTTGCAGTTGCAGACTCTGGTATTTGTCTTTTGTTCCTCCTCCTTCTTAGCATCACAATCTTTATCATTTAATTCTGCTCCATATTTACCCACTGATGTCTGCTTAATCTCCCCTTGTACCTTTTCAATTTCAGGTTTCGGTAAACCTTTGAAATTGGAGGTAGAAACTGATGTCTCTTCTGGTTTCTCTTTGGAAATTCAGGTGATCTTTGAATTCAGAGACATCGCTTCATCGTACTCACGACGTTTGATATCCAACTCCATTTCTTTTAGTTTGTTCATCACCTCCACCAGTTTGTAATCAGTAAATCCTCTTTCTCTTCTCATCGATTTTCCATGTGAACTCCACTCTGGTGGGAGAGAATCAAGCAATCTCTGAACCTGTTCATAATTCCCAAGTCCTGGATCATGCTTCTTCAGGTTATTTGCCACCATCACAAATCGATCGAGAAACACGGGCATCCTTTCTTTCTTTATAACTGCAAAATTATCAAACCGGCTTTGTGCCATTGTGAGATCATCAGATTCGAAGGATTTAAAAAGTTCAGCATAAGCCATTTTTTTTAATCGATAACCCGTTTAAAATTTGGCCTAAAAATATATTTTAGAAAGTCCTGGCCAAAGACAAACATATTTAAACTTAACTGAATGAATTTTGGCCCAAAGACTGACAAAAATAAACACCCGGCCAAAAGACAAAACTTTCATCAAAACTTAGGCCCTAAAACTGACAATGTTAAAACCTGGCCAAATAAAACAGACGGAATCCAACACGGCCCAAAATTTAAAACTCAAATTCCCGGCCAAAGACGTCCCTTTTTCAAAATTTAATAACAAGTATAACGAAAACGCCCATAAATTTTTTTTTAAAATTGAACACCCGGTGAATGCGTAGTCCTCTTAAGCCCAAACCCGAGCTTGTTTTCACACCTCAAAATCGCAGCCTAATTGCCAAGCCCAAAACCAACAAAATTTTCGGTCTAATGACCAAAAAAAACATTCAGCCCGTTTTTTTTAATAGAGTTCGCCCAACCCAAATAGCCCAATAACCCAACCCTAACAATTTAAACAACTTAACATCAACACAACTCAAAATCTAGTTCTCTCCCTTCCAACACTCTCTCTACTCTTTCTTCTTTTAAAACACACACATCAACTCAAACACTTCAAACTCAACTACAACCATACACTCAAAATCTCACTAAAAAATCTGCTCTCTCTCTTCTTTCTTTCTTTCACGGTTCAAAACACACACACAAATCAACACAACACTCAACATCCAATCCTTCAAACACTTCACTCTTCAAACAAACATCACACTATATCTGCTGCTTCTCTCTCTCTCTCTCTCTCTCTCTCTCTTGTTCTTAACAATCATCAACACAAACACACAAGCAGATCTGCTCCTATTTCGTTTCAAACAGCAGCACACACACAAACATCTATGGCTACTGTTGCTGCTCGACGTTCACATACACGTTGCTGTTGCTGCTCGACGTTCTATTTCGTTTCAAACAGCAGCATACACTGTTGCTGCTCGACGTGGTTTCTTGTTTACTGTTCCAACAACAACACATCAACCGAACATGTTCGATCTACTGCTGCTCGTCTTCTTTTTGTTCGAAACTCGGCATCAACACACACACACGTACCAGATCTGCTCCGTTTCAAGAACACAACAACACTCTTCTCTTTTGAACTCGATCTGCTGCTACTGCTGCTCATTCTCTCTTTGAACAACACCAACAAAAAAGCAACGTTCTTTTTCTTTGTTTGTACAGCCGTAGACAGTCAACAACAAATCTGTTTCTTTCCTCTTTTTTTTTTTGTTTATAAAGATCTGTTATATGAAAATGGTTGATTGAACATGATAGTACGTGATGGTTAAAGATGAGGTAGATATGTGGATGATGTGGTTTCGAGTATGGATCTGTGATGGAGGATGTTAGATCAGTTGTGGATGATTTGTCTAGGGGAAGTAATGGTTATGGTTGATTTGTTAAATAAATGGTCTTGGTTATAGATCTGTAAGTAGTATGGTTGTGGTCGTGGTTGCGGTTTTGGTTGGTTGGTAGGTTGATGGTGTGGATTTGGTTGATATAGGTTTTAGATATGTTGATGTGGTGAAAAGAAATGATGGTTTGGATGTAGATCCGAGATGAACATGTGGTTTTGTGTATAATGGGTATGGTTTGGTGTTTATGGTGATGGTTTGGTTTGGTTTATGTTTGTTTGGTTTATTATTGGTGCAGGTAATTTGACAACAAATGTCAATAAAAGGTAGATTCGCTCAGATATGGATGGTTTCGTAAGATATGTTGCAAGAACGTATAGGTTCGATGGCTTCAAAGTGTCGGGCGAACTTATAGGTTCGCTAAGAATAACGGGCGAATCTATGCAAAAGCTTGGTATAGATTCGCTCAAAATTTTGAACTTTTGTTCAGATATTAACTAAATTCGTTGGTCTTGCAGATTTGAAGAACACCAAGAACACACACACTGTGTGTGAGAGAAAGTCTCAGATCTGATGATTTCTTCTTCTTTTCTTGTAGATCTCAGCTTGTAGATCACAAATATGTTGTTGTATTGCTGAGATTTAATGTTTGTTGATGTAGATCTAATGATTTTTTTTTAAATCAGATCTGGTTTCTCTCTCTAAAACCCACCAGATCTACTTTCTCTCTCTACAATTTCTTCACAAATCTCTAATAATCAGCTTTAATCTTCAACAAAATGATTCAATTGTTTCTCTCTTAGGCTCTGATACCAATTGTGAAGATTTTGGATCAAATTGACATAAAATATATGAACTAGATGAAGAACATGAAGAACACACTAATAAAACCTCATTTGATTCATTTGATTTGCATCAGATTTTGTTTACATGGAAAGACCCAAAATCATGCTCATTCAAGCCCTTCAAACCCTATTTGCACTTTACTTTTTATAGTGAGTGCTTAACATGCTAATTACACTAATAGTCCCTACACTTAGACTAATTAGAAAATAACAAGTTAAAAGGCTAAAACATGTCTAAAGCTAGATTAAATATATTTTGTTGACACAAAATATATTTATTACATTAACGATCCTAGACATAAAACAACTTCAACGTCTTGACTCGGTTCTTCGTCTCTAACGCGCCATTTGACTTTTTACGTGGACTTTGACCGGACGTTGACTTTTGTTGACTTTGACTGTGTTGATAAGATTAGACTACAATTCAGGTCCAATAACAGTTGGTGTGTATGTTATTAAAATTGCAAGGTGTAAACAAGATGATAATCTCAAATTGTTTTAAATTAATGTATCAAATCTCACAACTATTAACTGTTACATTATAATTAATTTGCAACAATTTAATCACTTATTCATGATTATTGATCATTTATTCATATTGTACATCACTGACACATTTGTAACTGATTTCAGATGAATATTCTTACGTATGAGCCAAAGCACACCATCGTGGCTATGCTTGATGAATCTATTCCTGAAGCAGCAGGATACCAGCAGTTGATACGATTTCTTCGCAGAACGAAGTATGTATATGCCATGTGTGCAAAGCCTATTGTATACATGAGGCTAATAAAAAGATTCTGGAAGACTGTTGAGGTGATAACCAATAATGAAGGTCATTATGTTGTTCGAGGTTTTATTACTAAATAGTTGCAAGTCATAGTTTCTGAAGAATCAATTAGAGACTCACTGTTTCTGGATGAAAATGAAGCTGGAAAATTGGATGAATTCACAACTGGTGAATGCCAGGATTGTTTCATTAATATGGGTCATCCACCTGTATTTCTGAAACAGTAGTTTGTGAGAGCACGATTGAGCAAGCAGTGGAAATTACTCTGTTATGTCATCCAACACTGTTTGTCGAGAAGAAGTGCTGGATTCGACACATTTCCATCAGACATTGCTTCTCCAATAATTGCTATTGCCATGAACCGGAGATTTAATATGGCAAAATGGATTATGAAGGGGTTCATCTTTAATCTTAAGAAGGGAAGAAGATTTAAATTTCTCATGTATCCGAGGTTTCTACAATTGATTATTAATGAAGCTCATCCGGTTATCAAAGAGAATGGAATTGCTGGTGGTATGTTTGTAACTGATGATATGATTACTTCATCATATCGAAAGATGAGTATGCAAAAACTTGATGCGTGCAAAATATATATAAAATAAACAAACAAAAACACCTAGTTTTAATATTTATAAAACCAAGACAAACTACTAAATCACACACAACCGGCAGTGGACCGGTCGAATGTAATATAGCGTACGTAAGTCCGGGTGTCGACCCACAGACTCTATATACTACGCTAAATTAACTAGACAAGACTCGAACCGATTAGACACGAACTTTAATTAAAAGTTTATTTTAAAAGGGGGGTTTACTGCTAAAAATAGAAACTTACTAAAAATGGAAACTTTCTAAAAATAGTAACTTGCTAAAAATAGAAACTGACGAATTAAAAGACGGATTTAAAACAGAGAAATGAAGATGAACCACCTAGGCAAGAATCATCGTTAACCTCAATTATCGCTCATGTTGGACTAATGGTTATGGAACCGGAATCTAAACCTATTCACTTAAAGGCTTCCCTAATTAAGACCCTCGACCCTTTTCGAGAAGAAACCTAAAGGATACCTATTAAGTTATTAGCACACCGGTTACGGGATTAAGTTTCCTCACAGTTACCTAATCATGTTACGCTTAATTGACCCACACTAAAGACCTATTTCACAAAAAAGCAAGGTTGGTAATTGACACTAAGCCAGAATTTTCACAAAAAAGCTAAACCTAGCAAATCAAGCAACCAAGACTTATTAATAACCTATCACCTCACGGATATCTAGGTTAGCTACACATTATTATCGATTTCACTAATATATTTAATCCTATGGTTTTATTGCAAATCAACCATAATTAATCACAATGCAAGTTAATGACTAAAACGAATCCTATTACGTGACATAGACAATCACCAAGAACACGTGGATTAAAAATACCAATTCTATCAATTCAAACATATATAATGCATCAAACAATTATAAAGATTCAAACTTTAATTAAACATAAACCATAAACCAAAAGTTAATCCAACACAAGTTCAAAACAAAGTTAAAGAATCATCACAACGCCTAGGTAATTCTAAAAAGGTTTAGCTAAGCATAATCAACATGAAAAACACAAGTTTAAACATAATTGACATGATAGAAAAAAGAAGAAAACAATAGATCGAAAGAACCCGGAACGTCTAGATGAATATCTTCAATCCCGTGCTCTCCCGTAGATTCGTTTTCGCCTCTCTAGCCTCAAAAACTCTTATTTTTCGTCCAAAACCATCCCCTAGTCGTCCCCTAGGGTTTCTTGGAGGCTAGGGTTTCATAAGGAGTGTTTATATAGCGAACCGGGCCAAGAAAAGCCCAAACTTTCTTCGTTTTCGCGTACCGGCTCGCTCGTAACTCCGTTTCGCGCCCCGTTTTCGCCTACGGATTCGATTTTTCACGATCTATCTGTTTCTTTATCAACATGGGACTTACGAAACACAAAAACATCAGTTGTACAATAAACATTAAGAAAACGACACCGAAATGACTCAAATTGTAAACAAACACAATTAGGGATTTATGTATAATTTATACTTTATCAAAAATCCCCACACTTAACCTTTTTCGTCCCTAAAAAAGCATGCACATAGAATCACAACTAATTAAGGTTTCAATTTTCATTACAGTTTCTCAAACAAGAACCGAATTTTGATAAATAGTGGTGCATTTACATAAACACCCTAACACTAGCCAATTAAGTTTCCCCTTATGTTTAATCTAAATTTAATTAAACCATTTATCTACAAGGTCTCACACAGAGGAAAAATAAGTTAGCCCGATTATTGTTTGCTTGACGAGGCACCGGATAAACCACAAAGGTTTTCCTACCAAAGTAACCTAAAGAACTTAACTACGCTAAGAACTAGTGCCATATTAGGGTGGACTTTGATGGATGAATTTTGTGGGTATAGACTGTTTATTCTTTTTTTTTTCATAAAACAAGATCACCTCACCCAAAGGTGTCGTATCCAAGTCGCTATCCCGGAGGTAGAGCACATGAGGTCTTGGATCACTTGCCTTATATTTTTCTTTTTTTTTAATTGGCTCTTTGAGCTCTTTTATTTAGCAGCTACTTTGATCGCTTTTCAGTACTATACCCGGTGGACATTTGATTTGCGGATGCGCCACTTCTTTTACAAGAAGTGTGTTATAAATCCTAAAATGGCACTACCCCTTAACCTATTTAAGTTCTAAAGCCTACAATGGTGCCTAATTGTTATTTAGTTAAGGCCTTCCTATTCCTCCTAAGATGACAACCTACGAGATTCACGACAATTAACTTTCTATTAATACACTTAGGGAAACCATCTCAGCTAATTGGGTTACCAAAAGTTTATCCAAATTCATCTTTGTTTTAGAAACCAAAACTCATTTGAAAACCAAAATCAGTTTACTATCATTTTCTATTAAAGTGCACAACTTAAACAAAGACATTTTTCAAATTTTTTTTTAATTTTTTGGATTTTTAAGACTCCTTATGACTCAAAACAAACAACTAAAGACTCAGAAATGACTATTTCTCATCCCCACACTTAAGTTCTACATTGTCCTCAATGTAGAGATAGAAAACATCTAAAAAAAATTAAAAACAAAAATGCAAAAATAATAGATAGAAATGTGAATTGGAAAAGACTTAGCTGGTAATTTGCAGAATGCGTATGCTCCAAGTCTTCATTCCAACTTCAGCTTCGATCGTATAGCATTTCGGTCGCGATCGAGCTTCCACACCGACACTCTCGAGCTCCTCTTCCGTCTTCACAAATACAAACTCACCCGAATGGAGATTGAGTACGGGTGAGAATGATTTAAACCTGCAAAAACAAACAAAAGAATACCCAAGCATAACACTGACTCGACAAAAATAAAATAAAATAGAATAAAATAAAAACTGACTCGATAAAAAGAATAAAAATAATAAAAATAAAAAAATAAATAAAACTGACTTGATAAGAAAATTAAACAAACTCTACAAACTAGTAAACCAATGAGAAACCTCCCCGCACTTGAACTTAATCAGGAGGTTTCTCTTTGATCTGGACCCTATCTAACCCGTTCAATTCCACACGGCCCACATAAATACATACAAATTTAAGAGTAGAATTGAAAGTGACATTAAAAAACAAATTAAAAACTTGGAACGGGTCAGACCACCAATATTTAAACTTTCCTGGAAAGAATCGGATTCGGGTCATGTAACTAGAAGACCGATCATGCTTAGCTTCTAATTTTTTATTCTTTATCCTAGCCTGAACCCAACTCTTCTTATTTCTCTTACTTGCCTTCTCCCGTGATTTAGGTAGACTAGGTAACGTTTCATCCTCTTCATTCATCATGGGCCGGCTGTAGTGTTCATCTTCTATCATCACATTTACTTGATGATCCTCACACTTAGTGTTTTCATGTGTTGTAGGGTTGATCATCTCTACTGATTTATCTTCCAGGAGGCTATCTAAGTAAGTTAAGTTACCCTCGGTATCAATCACACTCAAATCACTATAATCAGGTATATCTAACTCTAGATTAAAGAACTCATCCTCCTCAGACAAATGAACCTCTAACTCATCCTCATCTATACCAAACATCCAGCCTAAGGAGTCTCCTAACTCAACATCTTCCTCAGGCACTACATCCCTAACCAAGGATTCCCTATACTCAGCCCATTTTTCTTCATCTAGTTCATCGTCAGAATCACTATCAAAAGAATAAATAACATTTAAGTTACATGGAGGTGGGACTTCATCGTCCATTTTCGTCTCCAAGTCTGGGCTAATCGGGTTATCCTCTGTGTGCATCATCTAGTTGTACTCCTCCAGCTTTACCCGCATGTATTCCTTCAACCGAGCGTCTATTTTCCTCCTTACTCAATGAATAATCAATGACGGAACAACCCTTCCTTTCTACTGCTTCTTCCTGACAAACCGGAGGTGGGACTGAAATGTCCATTATAGTCTCCGGCTGTACTTGTGACTCCTGCAAAATCTCATCCTCACAAGACAAGTGTAAACTATCTTATGGCTCATTTAAAATATCACAAGAATCAAAAGCAACAATAGAATTAGATGTATCGTTACCAGGTGACCAAGGAGTGGGATGTGTGTGCATGATCTCATCCGAATCACCATAAAAAGTATTGAACTTAGGATAAAGATAAAGATCATTACCTGATTCCTGTTGCAGCCTCTGACGCTGAACCTCTTCGAAACATCTCTTGCTTTCCTCTACAGCTTTGTAAGATTCTTCCAGCATCAACTGGTTTTGCTGTACGAGGATTTCCTGCTCTGCTAACCTCTTTTGAGCATTGACATCATTAGACACTAACTGGGTTATCAACTCCTCTATTCTGCTCAACTTCCCGGACTCCTGCGGTTGAGGATCATAGCTGACATTGTTAGACACCAGTTCTGTCAACAAGCCCTCTATTATACTCAACCGCCCAAAATTTTGGAATGTTGAACACTCCTGTGAATAATATGGTTGGGCATGCATAAAGGAGTTAGTAACACAAGTTGGTGCGGAGGGCCTCGAATAATCTGGACATAAACAAGTAAAATGAGGTCCTCCGCAGATTTCACACATACTTATTACAAGAAAGACTCTATGGGGAGAAAAACAGAGCAAATAAAAAACTACTCCTAAGACTAAAATAAACAAACACAAAAAGAAAGCACGTGTTTAGCAAGTAAAATCTCAAAAAGTTAAATAACGCAATTACCAAGATTCCCGGCAACGGCGCCAAAAACTTGATGCGTGCAATATATATAAAATAAACAAACAAAATGTTAGGGCTTATTTCTGTTTAAGATTTACTTTGTACTTTGTTTATACAATTTGTATAGTTTAGGGTTAATTTTGTATTTTCCCTAATGTATTGTTGCATAAAGCATGTAGTAAGAGAATGTTAGAGAGAGAGTCTAGATCACAATTACACGTTAGAGAGAGAGTTAACTGTGTGTGATTTACATTCTCCTGCACTTTTTGTACTGCAATTTGCTTTGATCATCAATACTGTGACACCCGACAAATTCAGGTTAACTTCGTTAGTTAAACTCTGTTAGTCACGTTAACGCAATTATACTTTTCATTTAATTTGATAAATTAAATGTGCAAACCGTTATATACATATTCACACGAAACGACCACACGAGTTAATACCCGGGCGTTGGTGATCTTAAATGAATACAAATACAATAATAATATATCTTAATTGATATGTGTGCTTAATTGTTGAATTTTCGTGTAACCGCGTATTTGACCGGTTTTAACCGATTACGAGTTTCGGTAAAGTTTTACGAAACAAAAATTTAAGTTTGGTAAAGTTGTCACTGTGATTACAAACCGAAGCAAAAACGAAGCCCGTGGATCATCCATGAGACCCATGGATGGCCCAAGGCCCAACCCAATTCAACTTTTAACAATAATTAACAAAATTAAGCAAAACCCTAAACCTAATAACAAAAAAAAAAAAGTTTTTTTGCTGCCTTCTTCCTTTCTTGCTACTGCCGCATCTTACACACACATATACAAATCGAATTTTGCTTGATTGGTTCAATATGTGGTGATTTCGGGTGTTGATTGAAGTAGTAAACGCTATACAAGTAAGTTTTGATATTAAAACTATCATATATGTTACAAAAATTTCATCTTTCAAAACCCTAGTTCATCCAAGTTCTTCAATTGACAATCTATATGTGAAATTGGGTATTGATTATAGGTTATTTGATGTTTTGATAAATTGGTAATCAATAGAATCTATGGTTGTGTTTTTGTGAAACTAGGGTGATTATGAAGGCATGAGAACATGGAACTTTATACATAATCATGATTAAATATAGTTAGATATGAACTTGTATGATGATTAGAATGAAATTTGGATACTAATCATATTGCTTTAATCATGTTTTTGACAAAACCGGTAATGATAAATGTTGGACAGATTCGTAACCTGAGCTTACATGGACTATAACTTGTTGAAAACCGAACCAAAAGGGGGCATTCTTGAGCCTAGATTGTAGTTTAAAGAGTCTAGTTTCTAGAAAACTAAACCAATTAATTTTTAGAGATGATTAAGTCAGTCTTTTTGATTTTACAAAAACAGATGTCAAATCTGAAAATCTGGACAGAAAATGAGTCAACTTCAAAAGGTCATAACTTTATAATTAAAACTTATTATTGGATGATTCTTACACCAAATTAAAGCTTATTGTCTTAGCTTTCTATATTGGTAAAATTTGTATTTTTATTCCCCTGTATGTTCGTTCAAATTTTATAAAACTTTATAGTGTGCAATCAGGTGTCCTTTCTGACCTTGATGTAAAGAGGTATTTTTAATAAATAGTTGATTTAGGTTTTAAGTAAAGTATATAAAATAAGAAATGAACTTAAGACAATATTTAATCTATAGTTAAAATTTGGGACTTATACATGTTAGTTTATGTTGGTTTCCGTACAAAATAAAAAGGGTCAACAAAGCTGAAAAATCTGAATAATGGACTTGCAATGTGTTTCACTTGTGTTTTGTGTGTAACTTGTCAATTAGACATATGATGACTTGGTGATGATGCTTTCATGCTATTAGGTTCATAAGTAAGTAATATGAATGTTTCAAATATGCATAGTCATAGGTGGATAACTTGATATTTTGAATGTGATCAGTTAATCTTGTTAAAGTTAGTAGCATTATTGAAACGAGTGTTGAGAACTTTCATAAGGAGCATGATAGACACTATATGGGAGTTATGTGATGTTTATATGGTTACCTATAGTAGAGTTGGATTCGCTTAAAATGTAGTCTCGGATGTGAATTCCTAGAAATAGTAACTTTACTAAAAACAAAGTTTGATTCTTTAACATATGTACTATGTGCTAGAATTCGATTGCTCTCATTGTCTAAATGAACATAAACAAACATGAATACAATTAAAAACTCACCCACGGGTTGTTGGGTCAACAAAAGTCAACTTTGGTCAAAGTTGGTCAAAAGTCAAACTTTTCAAATCGCAAGTAAACAATTGAACTGTTTGGATGCATAGGGTTTTACATACCTGCACAAACACACACTTATGGACTTATCATGTAGTAGGAATGCTGTGTTTGCTTTTACCTTGCTGATGCGTGTAGCTGTGCACCCGAAGGTGAGTTCACTAAACCGCACTTTTACTGTTATACCCTTTTATGGGTTGAACTCGGACTTTTACTATGATACCCTTTCATGGGCTGAACTCGGACAAATACTTTTACGGATTTACAAATTCTGTATGTCGCATGTCTGGATTAGAGCAACTTTTATTTTGTTCATGAAAGACCTCATGGATACCTAGTTGGCCGTTAGTATTTGTGAAATAGCGGGGAAATTTTGAGTAGTACTACTGGGTTTGACAAACCCCACCCGGGCTAGTCGCGCTAGCACGACAGAAGGACCTGTCGAACGGGTGTTGAATGACCTAACATACTTACAGTGCATCCTGCTGGGATGTACGAACAGGCAAACTGCACTTAATGTGTACATACGTCAGCTTCGGTCAGATACATTACGCCTCTAAGGACATGTGCTGTAGACTAGCTACCTACAATGACATACTTAATTTTTATTTCTGCTTGCAACTGAACTTACTTGATTTCATACTTACTATGTGAACTCACCAACCGTCGTGTTGACACTTGTTAGACTTTCACTTTTACAGGTCACTGAGGTACCACGCACTTAGGACATGGCATGGAGTCACGGCTTTTCATTTAAACATTTTCATGCATTACAACCCATGTTTTGAGTTTAATGTCTATTTAAACTTTGTATCTTGTATTGGATGCGTGTACTGCGCATTTAGCTTCCATTTAATATTTTGGCATTACATTTCGTTTACGCTTCCGCAAACTTTTAAATGTTAACTCTGTAATAAATTTTCTCATTTAATGAGACACGTATGTTTTAAATTCATATAGTGTCGTTTGGTGTAACTAATGACTGAGATCCTGGTTTGTCACACATTTAACGGTAAAACTCCGTTAGTGGATTTTGGGGGTGTGACAGATTGGTATCAGAGACATTGGTTATAGCGAACTAGGTTTGCATTGCATTGCATTCTAGACTATAATTGTACACTACATTAGTTGCACCGAGTGAATTATTTATTAACTTATGATGGGTTAGGGACTTGTACACACTTGATTCCAGAAATGACATTAGTTGCACTTGTGAAAATTTATTTGTGACCCATATACACGTATTTACACATACACTAGCATTATATGAAGTGACTAGTTTGCATTATGTGACACATTAGAAATTTTTTTTTTCTGTGACTTGCTCTGCTATTGAACCTTGAACTAGGTGTGTATCTGCTAGTTTTGAATTGTTCACTAAAGTACGCATGAGGAAATATTGACAATGACCTTGTTCAAAAGCTATCCCGCTTTTTAGGCCAAATTTTTTTTTTAGGGGCCTTAGTTAAGAAATATTTACATTTCATTATAACCTGGGACTTACATGACTTTGGCAACAAACTGGTTTCGTATGAAGCCTAGACAATTCAGTTTTGAATTACCTACCTCATTATGGCAATCAACCGGCAGAGACCGATGCCTAAGGTATAGAGGTACATGAACAACAGTAATGGATTTTTGTTCAGAAACCCATTTCTAGTGAGGTCTTGACTTAATACTTATGTGACCTCCTACGTGCTATTACACATTACTTATTATACGACACGTTCGTGTGCTACAACATGTTACTTAATATGAGACATTATTAGCTGTAACATGTCCCTTACTGTGTGACCCACTACATGTTACTTACTTGATTTGATATTACTACTGCTTATACACGTCGTACACTCAGATTGTGCCTAGACTAGTAGTCTTACACTTAGTATGAACTTACACCATACCTGATACATGCGACCCATTGATACAACACACTGATAGTCTGTTGGTGTCCTATACATCTAGTGTAGTTATCTCCTACTTATAGGTTTATCATACACTTATACCGCTCAATACTTGTTATGGAATAGCAATGCCACATGGATGAATGTAAATCCAAGAACATAACTAAACGTAAGATTAATGTACCCGGTGGGAGACGAACTTGGGTGATTGTGTAAGGTAAATTGACGATTACGGGTGCGCAACGTAATGGTGAATTTACAGGTACACGATGATCCTGGAAAAGTCTGCCATGTCGGTAGTACCCAAGAAGACACACAACAGTAATGAACCAATCAGTACAAATTCATCTGAAACAAACATCCATCTCTAAATAACGTACCGAAATCAAGTCTATGCTTGACTGAACCCATAAAATCCATATACGGAGGGTATACAATTACAATACAACCTTTGATGACATATGATAAGTTTATCTTTAAACTACATACATTCAACCATATACACCTAAATTAAAGATAATTGAAATCTTTCCTTGATGACACACAAATAAGAACTAAGATCTTTGTTGACGAACCAAATAATGTTTCACTACTACTATAACTGTCCTCTAGTGAGGATGACTCATTGCATATATAATCAATCTGAATCCACCAGTTGAAACATTTACCTTACTAAAGTTACAAACTTAAGATACTTGATGGGATGCTTTAAATTCTAGTCAGTATACTATAACCTCCTACCAGCGGTCGGTAACATCTTAACATCATTGGTTCTGCAAGCGAATGTTAACCAACCCTATAATCTTTAGGATTCCATGGAGGAGTCTAATAAAGCTAGGAACATATAAAATATATATATAATAAAACTTTGGTTGATACGATAAAGCAACCGCGTAATAATGCTCATTCAAAATCACTTCGTGTGAAGTAAATCTGTAGCACTTAAACCTTCATCTGAATACCTCGTAACATACCAGGCTCATCTGAGAAGTACTTCACCTAATCATAGCCTATTCTCAATTTTCTTTCCCGATTCTCCAAGATAAACAGAATTTAAGTTATTCCTGATAATAAGTTACCTAGAAATATTTCCGACTCAAGACGTTTCAAATGTTAACGATGCACTAGCGAACCACACATGTGGTACGTATACGGTTCGATTTAGTTGGATGACTTGTCTCGATCCAGGACTCTTGTAAAAGTTAACTAATACACCCAATCTACATCCCCATTATTGTAAAACATGTGTTGGATTTAATATATCCTATAATTATTATTATCGTTATTATTATCCTCCTCTTTAAAGAACCTATATGTAATTAAAAAAAAAAAAACATTATCTACATTCTGTACATCGCGATATATATACAAACCTCTTTACCTGCTTGGTAGAGCAGAATTCAAGTTAAGCTTTTTTAAAAATCTCAAGTTTGTGATTATTCACATTCGAACCACACAAAATTTTAATGACTACCCGAAATTACCTTATATATATTATAATGTTTCCATTTGAATGACTTAGTAAAGCATGTAAGAATGTTAGTACGTGACGTATACACCTTCAAGGTGCTGGTGGTGTGGTGGGTTAGTTGCGGTACACCCTATATATAAACACTAACGATACGTTGGATGTGGACCTGAAACCAAGCCGATAATTAAACTGGGAAACTCTAATATCTAAACACGAAATTTCTTATAAAGCTGTTTGATCGATCACTTATAGGGTAACCTACTAGGTACCCAGATAAAGTATAACTCTCATATATCCTTTATTTACGATAACAATAAAAACCAAACATTTCATAACTGACACACGCATATAAATTCTGATTTGGAATACATTTCACGACTCTAAGAACTCTAGTGATGATTACCACCACCAGCAATAAACCAACACTACCAATTGATGTTCTGAGGGAGATTCACTCATTACGGTCCAGGGTAACCGCTTTCTAATTTGTTCCATTCCCGGTACACCTTTGTAATTGCCAAGAAACATAATATTGATACTCTGATTATCCTTTGGCACTTTGGACGTCTGACGTCCCTTCGAAGGAGCCCTATTATCCAGCAATTTCCATATTAAACTTAATTAGCCTCCTTAATAAAAAGTGTTTAGCCGCCATGTAAGAAACTTTACCCTGGCTATTTTAACTTGTGAAGGTTCTAGTAGTGGAAACCATATAAGATATGATGATACTGAAGCCACCCGACACTTGTAATGATATAACACGAGATCCTTTCTAATCAATTAATGAACTTAGAACCCTAGACTTTAAATCGGACTGTTATACCTCATCGTCTTTTATACCTCAAATGGTGAATCTAAACACTACCGTATGATGAATCCTATTATAAAAAAATCACAACTAGAATATTACTATTTGATACTGGAACCCTTACCTAGTATGTTAGGGAGCTAAAACCACAAATAATGAACTGGACTAAAACGATCTCCATAAAGAATAACCGAAAAGTGAATCAAATCCCCACCTAATGTCGGCTTATGAATCTAATGGAACCTGCCTCTATGAGAAAATGGTTTGTTTATCGTATACTCCCTCACACCCTTGTAAACATTACCCTGGAGTTCAATCAAAATATGTGCCCATAAGAACACCCGTTTTCGGCTAATGTTTGTAGGAATTAAAATCAGAACAGACAACGGAAATCACGTAACAACAACAGCTAGATAACACAGTAACACAACCATAAAACTATCTAGGTTAAAACACTAAACAACAGATTAAGAACTTTGTAGTGAGACGATCAGCATGAAACTGTGATCATACGCAGAAAGTGGAATGAAATACTGAGGTATTGTAGTTGTAACAACTATGGAAACAAATGTATGGCGAAGTCTAAGATAACATTCTTGAAAACCCTCTCTGTGAGAATATGCTTGACGTATCATATACCCCCCCGGGCACACTTCTAACCGTAACACTTAGATTCCATCAAAGAAAGAAAAATCGATTGTACTCCAACGGATTGGGAACACCTCATGTAACATAGACACTTTCATTTTAATACTACCTCAGTAAGCAAACATTGATAACATTTTACCCTACATCATACAACCACTTTTCTATCGACCACAACGAATCATGAATACTTATTAAGTTCCTTGATCATCCTTGCTTAATTCACGTACGTTCGAACATATAGATAGTATCAAAAATTCATTCCTCATCTATTTTTAGAAGGTCCATGACATCCTTGAGACCGCGTTTTGACAACGTTTCTTTAATGAAGGCAAGTACCTACACACGGTATAACTTGTGCACAAGTTGTCTGAGTCCAACAATCTATACCAATAAATGAACTCTTCAGTTAATACTTCGTCCTCGGGTAGCTAATAACAACGTGGAACTCATTAATATGAATCCCCGAAATATACAGTATAGAAATCGTTATTTGTAAATCCCATCCAAAAACTTTGGAATCCCATCAAAACCATGATACATTAGACCATTTGAAACCCTAGGGTATTGGCCTTCTAGGTCATTGACTGGGTCAGTTTTAAAAGATAAACATGGTACATAATGTTTCTGATGTCTTCAACCTATACATTATTTGAATGGAACACTTGTCGTCTCAATCGATGAAGAATAACATTTCACAGAAAATCAGTTGAAATATTAGTCAAAGAATTCAGAACACTCAAACACTGTAAGATCACTATAGTCGAAGTTGGATAGAACTTAGAAGCATCTTTAATTATTTCAAATGACAACATCAAATACTAATACTATTGGTTAAATTTTCGGGACGAAAATTCTTTCAACAAGGGGATGATGTAACACCCGAGAATTTCAGATTAACCCCGTTAACAAAATCTCGTTACTTCTACTAATGAAATTATACTTCTATTAATGAAATTATACTCCATCTTTAATGAGTTGAGTTAAACGTGCTACATATTACACAAACAGTTACATGCAACGACAATCCAAGGAATTACCAGATCACGTGAGTTAATACACGGATGTTGGCGAGTTGATAAAATAATAATTCCGAACAACTAAATAAATATAAATTTAGTGAACTTATATGTTATGTGACCGAAAGGTTTTTGGGAACATTGTGTGACAACTCGAAACCTATTTTAATGTCCGTATCTAATTTTCGGGACGAAAATTCCTTCAACAAGGGAATGATGTGACACCCGACAAATTCAGGTTAACTTCGTTAGTTAAACTCTGTTAGTCACGTTAACGCAATTATACTTTTCATTTAATTTGATGAATTAAATGTGCAAACCGTTATATACATATTCACACGAAACGACCACACGAGTTAATACCCGGGCGTTGGTGATCTTAAATGAATACAAATACAATAATAATATATCTTAATTGATATGTGTGCTTAATTGTTGAATTTTCGTGTAACCGCGTATTTGACCGGTTTTAACCGATTACGAGTTTCGGTAAAGTTTTACGAAACAAAAATTTAAGTTTGGTAAAGTTGTCACTGTGATTACAAACCGAAGCAAAAACGAAGCCCGTGGATCATCCATGAGACCCATGGATGGCCCAAGGCCCAACCCAATTCAACTTTTAACAATAATTAACAAAATTAAGCAAAACCCTAAACCTAATAACAAAAAAAAAACGTTTTTTTTGCTGCCTTCTTCCTTTCTTGCTGCTGCCGCATCTTACACACACATATACAAAAAAAAAAACGTTTTTTTGCTGCCTTCTTACTTTGTGTACTTGTATCGTTCTGATCATCGAGCAATATCGATCCAATTGAACCTATCAATTGGTATTATAGCTATTGGTATTGTGTTCTTCGCTATTCATCAAGCAAAAACACTACAATATTGCTCAAAATCATGATCTGAATGATCTGTTGCTGTTTTTAGTTGTGATTTATCATCGCAATCACTTCTAATTCACAACAATTGTGCAAATTCCATCAGATCTGAGGAATTAGGAAGGAAGAGAAATTTACTATGCGATCAAAATTTTGCTTAAATTCATCAAAATTTGATCATGTTTTGGATTGATTGAGATTGGAGATTGTTAATCGGTGTATTTCGGTGTTTGTGTGTGAATTTTGAAGGAATTGGACAAGTTTTTGATAAACCCAAAAAAATTCGTTTGACGAAGATGATGAACAGGATGAACAGGTTGAAGATTAACTAGCCCGGTGATAAAATTGGCTTAGACAAAATCTTTGGACTTAGATTTGTGAACAAATAGGTCCTGTGCAGCCGTGTAAAGGATTTTTGTCTAGACGGGTGAAGAATTTGCGAGAAAAAGGTTGTACTGTTCAGCCGGATCAAGAACTGTTCAGCCGGGTGATTAACATTCTAGCCGGGTGACTTACTACTGTTCAGCCGGGTATCAACATTTCTTCCGTGTGACTCACAACTGTTCAGCCGGGTCATCGCATATCAGCCGTGTCAAAGTCAGCCGGGTGATATATTTGACAACTGTTCAGTCGGGTAAACCTTTTACCGTGGGAAGA
Organism: Tagetes erecta; assembly: GCA_030867185.1. Taxonomy (NCBI): domain Eukaryota; kingdom Viridiplantae; phylum Streptophyta; class Magnoliopsida; order Asterales; family Asteraceae; genus Tagetes; species Tagetes erecta. Next base: position 58,612,939 of record CM061488.1, read on the forward strand.
TTCTAGCCGGGTCAAGTTTTTCAGCCGTGTCAAGTGTTACTATTCAGCTATGTAACTGTTCTGCCGGGTAAACATACTTGCCGGGTGAAGATTACAAGTGTTGAATATTGACAACTGTTGAGCCGTGTGACTGTTTAGACGGGTGAAGACCATTCTCAGCCGGGTGAAGAAGAAAAGCTACTGTTCAGCCGGGTGAAGAAGAAATTTTCACTGTTCAGCCGTGTGACTCAATTTTAGTTGTTTCAAACTTTGTTATCTTATCTTATCTTTATTTACTTGCTTTTAGTTTAAATTTAAATTGTTTTCTTTTCAAAAATCATTAAAAACACAAAAATATTTTCTTTAAAAAAATTGTTAAAATGGCACCTAATGATGATTCTGATAACCGTGTTCCTAGACTGGTTAATCGTGCAGATTTCAAGAACTGGAAAATCAGATTGAAGCATCATCTATGCTCTATTGATAATGATCTTTGGAAGTCAATTGATAAAGGACCCCACATTCCTACTCAGACTGCTCCTGATAGTGCAAGTACCTACACCAAAGACTCTACTGAACCTTATCCAGAAGATAATTTGTCAGCTGAAGACTTACGAAAGGTCAAGAATGACAGTAAGGCTTATTCTTTGATGTGTAAGGGATTGCCACTTCAAGTGTTATCAAGGTTGGATGCTTATCAAAGTGGCTACACATTGTTCAAAGCATTGAAATCAATCTGTGAAGGAGGAGAACAGTTGAGAAGTCTCAAGAAGCAAAAATTGAAGAGACAATTGGAGTTATTTGAACATATTGCTGGAGAATCTGTGCACCAGATGATGAATAGATTTGTTCATCTAACTACTGAGATGACAAATGTCGGTGCAAAGACAGATCTTCAAGATTTGAATGACAGATTGTTATGTGCTCTTCCATCTTCATGGAAACAGACTGTAACTCTACTAAAGCATACTGAAAAGTTCCCAATGGACTTAGATCTGCTTATTGCAAAGATCGAGGAAGTAGAGATTGATGAAAGTTCGAGAAATACTGACAGATCAGGTTCACATGCTCAATACAAGCATGTTGTAAATCCTGCAAACACAGTGGAGAATGCCTTTCTTGCACAAGATGCTGCAATATCTGATGAAGAGGGTGATTTATTTGTTGGTGCAAGTTTTTATACTGACTCGTCTTACATTCCAAACTCACCAACTTATTCTCAACCTCAATCTCCACCAAGAGCTCAAGTTCAAAGTCAAAATGTGAAATCTTAGTCAGAAAGCCAAAGTTCTACTGTTCAAGCTAAAGTAAAAGATGTGATAAACATCTTGTTACAAGATGATGAGACAAAGAATGCTTTTACTGCATTTATGGCAAGCTTTCAAGCTTATCAAGGAAGTCATTTGAATCAAATGGACGTCGTGCTTCAAGACTTATTTGAAATGGATCCTGATGACGTTGAAGAAATGGATTTGAATTGGCAAATGGTGATGGTTGCATATCGAACTCAGAAACATGCATATGTTAACCGAAGCTTCAAGCCACATGCAAACAAGACGGTTGGTTTTGACAAGTCAAAGGCCAGATGTTTCAACTGTAACTACTATGGTCATTTTTCAAGGGAATGCAAGGCTCCTAAGAATCAGAACTATAACGATCAAGCAAGTTCAAGCGAACAGAATCAAGGTCAAGGTCAAAGCTCGCAACAGTCTTCAAGCTATCAACATAGGAATCAACGTTTCTTACAGAAACCATATCAAAGTCTTCCAATGCCAGAACTGAAAGATGAAGGCAAGAAACCAGAAGATCAGACTAAAGCACTGGTGGTTAGTGTGAAAGACGGATACGACTGGAGTGCTTATGCGGAACAGTTTACATCTGATCTTACATCTAGTTTGGCGTTAGTTTGTGAAATTGAGGAAGATTGGTCTGAAGAAGGGGATAGTAAAGTGTTTGATACTGTGAGTGAAGATTCTGAGGAATATGATTGGAGTGCAAAGGCAGATCCTGTTGAAGAATCTGAAGCAGAAATTGCGCTGATGGCTACATCCAATGAATCTTCTTCATCTGCTGAACAACCTAAGGTTAGTACTGATTTACCCCCTAACTATGTTCCTTTTCCTGATGATGTTAGAGGTAGGTTATGTTCTGAACAATGCATTCAACAAGTAGAACATTATCGTACTCATTCTTTTAAAATTGGTGATAAGTTAAGCAAACATGAAAAAATTCATGAACAACTTAAAATTGATCACAAAATTTCTGATGAGAAGATATTGTCACTTAAAGAATCATGGAACAAAACCTTAAAGGATTTGGAACTGGTAACAAAACAACTTGAAGAAATGACAAAGAACTTTGAACAAGAAAAAGTTGCTCATGCTGTCACGCAAGTGGAATTAACATAGGTGAAAAGTTGTAAAACTATGGTTAAACAACTTATAAGTGAAAGAGGTAACAAAAGCAAACTAGGATTGGGTTTCACTCATGAACCAATGCCTAAATCAATCACATAAACTTTTCCTGAAAACTTCAATGAATTTGATCATTCACCTGAAAATGAACAAAAATTCAAAGAAATTAAAAGAAGTAAATCCGAATCCGAAGGATCTGAAGTGTTGATTGAAAGTTTGAAAGAAGATGATGTTGTGACGACTGAAGCTGATGATGAAGCTAGCAACAAATCTGAGCCTGTTCTGGTTCAACTTGTTGAATATCCTGAACTGAATCCCAAGCCAGAAGAAAAGATGAAGGAGGAAGTTGAATTTTCAGGATACAATGATCCTGAATACATCAAGTGGAAGAATGAGCAGAAGGCGAAGGTTGCTGATCAACTGATCAAGAAGCAAGAAGTAAAAAAGGCTGAAGTTTCAAATGGAAAGATGCAGAAATTAAAATCGAAAACCAATCAATCTGAAACAAAACAGTCAAAAGGTAAAAGTGTCATAAAATCGAATGACAACATCAAAGCTCAAACTGTTAAAACTGACAATGTCAAACCTGTCAAGAAGAAAGTGTCAAAAGGTAAAACAATTAAGTTTGTGTCTGCAGGAACTTTCGATATGAACGGATCTTATGGTAACCAAATCAATTCTTCAATCATATCTAACTCTGGTCTGAAAACAGGTTCAGGTCCTAAGTCTTCCGTTGTCAATGATAAAAGAATTGAACCAAAGAAGGTAACCAAACAAGATGGCTTAAAATCGAACCAAGTTCCCAAGCAAGCAAAATCACAATCAAAATCTCCACAAAAGAATCAAGTTAATCTAAAACCGAAAAACTGATAATGAATCACGAGTGGGTTCAACATCAAAAGTTAACAATCGGCTCTTTAGGATTAGCAAGAAACATTGTGAGATTTGTGATCGTTATAATCATGTTACTGCTGAATGTTTCTTTAACAGGTACTGCAGTTACTGTGACAAAAGAAATCATTCTTCAGAAGAATGTTTTTATAACAAATTCTGTGATATTTGCGAAAGGAGAAACCATGACACAAAAGATTATTTCTTTCGGAAAAACTCATCAAGAGAAATGACTCCGTTTTCAAATTTTCAAAGAAATCAATCTTTTGGTTTTCAAAAATTTAATCAAAATCATTCTCCTGATTTGAGAACTTTCAAACGAAACAATTTTGATTTTAATGATTTTTCATCAAGAAATGTGCAGGTTAACAGTTTTAAACCAAGAGCTTTGATGGTAAGAAATCAGAAGTTTGAAAATAACCTTGATCCTAAGTTAGAGGAAAGGTTCATTGCTTTAAGACGAAAGCAAACAAATCAAGCCGTTGGGCGAAACAGTTTTCAACCAAATCTCTCAAATGAAACAAATTTTCAAAATTTACATTATCAACAAGTTACTGTTACAGATAGATTCGGAAAACCCAAGACCATGTGGGCCTGGGTTGACCAAACTAAGTAGGTAATTGTTGAAATGCAGGTACACCCTCGAAGACCTATCAACTCATGGTTTGTTGATAGTGGGTGTAGCCGGCATATGACTGGCAACCATGCCTTGCTTCAAGATTTTAAGCTAAAGAATGGTACACATGTTGCATTTGGAGGAGATGCTGGTGGTAAAATTACTAGAGAAGGAACCGTGTCAAATGGGGTCATTAGCTTTGATAAAGTCAACTACTGTGCACAGTTGAAGTTTAATTTGCTAAGTGTATCTCAAATTTGTGACAAATCTTATTCAACATTATTTGATGATTCTTTTTGTTACATACTCAAACCAGGTTTCAAGATTGACAATGAATGGGTGGTGGTTAAAGCTCCAAGAGATCGTGATGTATACAAGCTTGATATGTCACAGATTGATGCTGAAACCGAAACCACATGTCTCATTGCGCATGCTTCAAATGATGAGAGTCAGCTTTGGCATAGACGGCTGGGCCATTCAAACTTCAGAAACATGAATCGTTTAGTGACTGGAAATCACGCTGTGGGAATACCGTCAAAGAAATTCTCAACAACTGATCTCTGTCCAGCATGTTTGAAAGGAAAACAGCACAGAATGTCTTTTAAGTCCAAGCAAGAACACTCCATTTAGAAACCCTTGCAGATGCTACACATGGATCTTTTCGGACCAACAAATGTTCAAAGCATCGGAAAGAAGTCTTATTGTTTTGTCATCATTGATGATTTTCTAGATTTTCTTGGGTTTATTTTTTGCATGTTAAATCTGAAACTGCTGAGTTGTTAAAAGAATTCATTATTAAAGTTGAAAATCAGTTGGATTGTAAAGTAAAAGTCTTGAGAAGTGATAATGGAACCGAGTTTAAAAATTCTAATGTTGATTTGTTTTGTGCAGAAAAAGGAATTGCGCGCCAATTTAGTGCTCCAAGAACTCCACAACAGAACGGAGTTGCAGAACGGAAAAATCGGACACTGATTAAAGCAGCAAGATCCATGCTCGCAGATGCAAAAATCCCTATCACATTCTGGGACGAAGCGATTGCTACTGCGTGTTTTGTACAAAACATGACATTATTGGTTCAGGATAAACATAAAACGCCTTATGAGTTATTGTTTGGAAGAAAACCGAATATTTCTTACTTGAAAGCATTTGGTTGTCCTGTATCGATTCAAAATTTAAGTGATCATCTCGGTAAATTTGAGTCAAAATCTGACGATGGATTTTTTCTTGGTTACTCATCCGTTTCAAAAGCTTATCGGGTTTTTAATAGCAAAACAAACACTGTTATTGAAACTATTAACGTAAAGTTTATAGAAAATTCATTTCCGTCAGTGGCTCATGGTCCCGAATGGTTGTTTGATTTAGATTCGTTATCAAAATCTTTCAATTCTAACTTGTTTGATTTTTCAGGAAAATCGAGAAAAGAATCAGGAGACTTGGGATGCTTTAGTGATGATTCTGATGATGACGATGATGGCAATCTCAATTCTGAGTATCCGTTCATGTCATTTCATAATCCTGATCATGTCATATCTAATCAATCTCCGGGTCCATCTGGTACTCAAGAAGATCAAGAATCAAACATTCTTGATGATGATGTGAATCCGCAAATTTCTCCTAATGATGGTGGATCTGTTCAAACTCAACCATCATCTGATCCGAATGTTGAAGTTGTTCCAAAAACTTTTGATTACTTCATACCGGATCAAGTTCCTAATTTCACTCTACATACTTCTACAATTCTACAAGATCTACCGAATCTGAATCAGTCTAATCTGGAGAGTCAAGTGCAAGGTGATGTTATACCAACTCATCGAATTCATAAGAAACATCTTGTCTCTCAGATTATTGGGCCTTTGAATCAGCGAACTACGAGAAGTCAAACTGAGCATGCAAACGTTTGTCTTTACTCATGTTTTCTTTCTCAAGTGGTACCAAAGAACATTTCAGAGGCGTTACAAGATAACAGTTGGATTGAAGCCATGCAAGAGGAGTTACTTTAGTTTCGCAAACAAGAAGTTTGGAAATTAGTGGACTTACCTGAAGGAGAAAATGCAATTGGTACAAGATGGTTGTACAAGAACAAGCCAGATGAACATGGCATTGTGGTCAGAAATAAAGCCAGACTTATTGCACAAGGTTACACTCAAGAAGAAGGTATTGACTATGAAGAAGTGTTTGCTCCGGTCGCTCGACTTGAAGCTATTCGCGTTTTTCTAGCATATGCCTCTTTCATGAAGTTCAAAGTGTTTCAAATGGACGTTAAAGGTGCTTTTCTGTATGGACCAATTACCGATGATGTGTACGTCAGACAACTTCCGGGTTTTGAAGATCATGAGTATCCACATCGTGTATACAAATTGAGCAAAGCGTTATATGGTCTACATCAAGCTCCAAGGATTTGGTACGAGACATTATCTAAACACTTGCTAGAACATGGATTTACGAGAGGTCAGATTGATCCAACTTTTTTTATGAAGCGGGAAAATGAAGATCTTTTATGTGTTCAAGTGTATGTGGATGATATCATCTTTGGATCAACAAGTCCGTCCATGTGCAAAGAGTTTGAAGAAATTATGAAATAAAGATTTCAGATGAGTTCGATGGGGGAGATTAATTTCTTTCTTGGATTGCAAGTAAAACAATCAGCAGACGGAATTTTTATCAACCAATCAAAGTTTGTTGAAAAGTTGCTGAAAAAGTTCAAGATGCAAGATTGTCAGACTATTCGAACGCCATCTGATGTGAATTGCAAGATACAGCCGGATCCGAAAGGCAAATCCGTTGATCAAACACTGTACAGATCGATGATTGGTTCGCTGATGTATCTTACTGCATCAAGACCAGACATTATGTATGCTGTATGTGTGTGTGCCAGATATCAGTTTGATCCAAAGGAGTCGCACCTGGTTGCTGTTAAACGTATTTTCAGATACCTTAAAGGGAAACCGAATCTCGGGTTATGGTATCCTTATGAAGGCAATTTTGAATTATATGGTTATTCTGATAGTGACTTTGGTGGGTGTGCTCTTAACAGGAAATCGATTACGGGTGGATGTCAATTTCTGGGTCCTAGACTTGTTTCTTGGCAATGCATAAAGCAGACCAACGTTTCTGTATCCACAGCTGAAGCAGAGTATATCGCTGCATCTGCAGGATGTTCTCAAGTTTTGTGGCTACAAAACCAATTGCTTGACTACGGGTTTAATTTTCTCAAAACTCCTATTTACATAGACAATACTGCTGCTATGTTCATTACTGCTAATCCTGTTCAACACTCAAAAACCAAACATATCGAAATTCGATATCACTTTCTCAGAGACAATTCTGAAAAAGGTTTAATAATTTTGATTAAAGTTCATACCGACAAACAACTGGCAGATCTTTTCACAAAATCTTTTTTGTCAGGGCGGTTTGAATTCTTAATTCAATCTATAGGGTTAATCAATCATGATTGATTCTATTTTTCAAAAACTCAATACAAAAATCAGAAAATATAAAAGTCAAAAATATAATAAGTCGATGTCAAATATTGATTCCTTTGTCTTTTAATTTATTGTCTTGCATTGTGTGTGTGTGCTTGAAAAAGAAAAGCAAACAAAAAGAATATAAAACAAAAAGAAAAGAAAATATCATGTCATAAGAATCTATATTGCAAATAGTGAGAAATGATAGTACACTAGACATTATTTGATACATCATTTTATATAATAAAGACTGATGAATGTTAATTGATGTGCGAGACAGCTCAGGCAATTAGACTGAAAAATTAAGTTCATTGTTGACAAATCTAAATTCAATGATCTTTGTGTTAAGTTCCTTTGTTATACATGTCTAGATATATATCGTTTGATGCATTGCTTGTGATGATAGTTGTTCATGATCGGGTAACAATGCAGTCTATTCAGTGTGATGAACCGCATCGTGAGCTTCTTTGTTGTGGTATCCACAGACCTGAAGTCTCACATGAAGTCTCTTTTGAGCTTCAAGATGCAGCAAAAGATTCCCAAAGTTGGAACAAAAAGAGTCCCAAATGTGGACCATCACCAAACAAAAATTCCAAAAAGGAATTCAGAAGATTCCCAAGGGGAACGATAGGAAATTAAAATTCCAAAATGGAATCAAAAGAAGTCCCAAAGTGGACCAAATTCGAATAGAACCCAGATTCCACACTGTTTATGATTGTAAGTGACCAGGTTCTTGTGCAATATGCATTCAGGTAGTGGTTGATAAGGAAATATGTTGACATATGTATACATGTGGGTCACTTAAGTCATTTTAATCGAACCTTAATCTCATCGTGATACTGAAAAAGTAAGTGTGTCAACTCGAGCTAATTGGTATGTTTTCATATCATCACTCAATCAAACATAAGTCAAATGTCCATTCAAAACTTGCAAAACATGTTCAGATAATGTGTGGTATGATCTCACTGCGATATTTTGATTCATTGCATTGCATATGTCTTTATTTTAATGTGTGTGCTTTGTGTGTGCAGGCATATGGAATCTTTACTGACATATCGACATCCTTGTTAAACTTAAAAATTTCAAGAAATTTCAAGTTTAGGGGGAGAATAATTGAAGAAATATATTTACAAAAATCCAAAAATATTTTTGAATAAGTGTGTTTTGAATGAACAAGATTATGTGGTAATGAAAAGCAAATGTATTGGATATGTTTCAAAACAAACTCAAGGTCTTGTGATGTGTTTTTAAGAAATTGCTTCGGGATATAGAAATATTGGTTGTGCAAAAATACTTTTGTGAGAAAAATCAAAGAAAAAGAAAAAGGATTTATTAAGAATTAATTTTTGTTGCATTGTCTTATGTTTTTTATATTTAATGTGACAAACCCTAATAAGGATGTCTTGTCTAATTAATATGTCGAGAATGTTTGCAGGTGCAATAAATGCAGTTGAAAAGTCAACAGACGGAGAAAATTGAAAAATTGTCAAAGTGTTGTTCCCCAGGTGAAAATATCAGAAGACACTATTTAGCCGGGTAATGAAGTCACTATTTAGCCGGGTAAGAGTGTTGCTTGATATCTGCCGGTTGATTGAAAGAAATGAAAGCCGGGTGAAGAAGTTATGACTACTGTGTTGCCGGGCAATGAAGTGATAAGTTACCAGCCGGCCGGGCGAAGAAGTGTTGACACTGTACAGCCGGGTAATAGAATGAAGATTCTATGTAGCCGTGTAACTGAAGAACACTGTGCAGCCGGATGAAGTACTACAACTATGTAGCCGGGTGATGAAGAAAAGTTGCTGGGTGATGAAGAAGATCACTATGTAGCCGGGTAATGAACAAGAAGTCATTGTACAAGTCGGGTGATGGAAGAAGACTACTATGCAGCCGGGTGATGGGTAAAACCAAAACAAGTGTAGTTGTTCCTAACCTTTACCCGTCTCAACAGTGCCTTACCCGTCTCTACAGTGTTTGACCCGTCCAAGTGTTTTCATGTTTTATGTTGACCCGTCCCAATGTTGTGACCCGTCCCATGACTGTGACCCGTCCCAACAGTACCTGACGCGGCTCAACAGTGCATGACCCGTCCAGGCTTATTGGGCTTAAGTGTTTACCCGTCCCAAATTGTTGACCCGTCCCAATTGTTTGACCTAATTTTTCAATCATATAAATACCCGCCTCTTCACAACACTTATCATTTTCACCAAGTTTTTCAAGCAAAAATCCCCTGTACCTCAAACCGTTGATTATCATATTCAATCGATTGACCTATAACAAGTTATATTGATTGAATAATGTATATTTTACATGATTCGACCTTGATAAACCTGTTAATTGATCGTAAAAACGAAAAACGATGATGAACAGTAATTGGACCAATGGATCGACACTTTGATTTTGTGTGTTAAAACTGAAATCGAATGTTGTACTAGGTGTAAAAACTATCGATCATCAATAATCATTCACTAATTTGCATCAAATTGGTTTAAATCAACTGAAATCAATTGAAATTTCATCATAACTGTCGAACCGCCATTGATGACATTTTGAATGTTCTTAAATTTAACATCAAACTGATGATGAATGTGTTATTAAGTGACAAATCGATGTTAATACTGAGCTAAAACATGTTATTCAACTTCACCATACAAATTTCAGATTTGTGATTTGAAGTGTTTAAACTGTTAAGTGTAAGATATTGTATGATCTTTAATTTCCAAAAGTTATGTTAATCAAAATGGTGAAAATCTGATTGATAGTTTAACTTAGGTGATAAATTGATCATGTGATTGTTCTACATTGTAATTTTTTGTTTAAATACTTATACAAATTCGTTATTTATGAATGAAAACATCTAACTCATATGTCTTGTTTTTGTTTAAACAGATGGAGAATCTGAAATTTGAGCCTAAACACAATCTGGTTGCATGTTTGGATGAAGCTATACCAGAAACAGAGGGGTATAGAGATATGATCAGTTTCATCAGAAGAACTAAGTTTGTGTATGCTATGTGTGCAAAGCCTGTGATATATGCTAGACTCATCAAGAGTTTTTGGAGAACGGTTGAGGTTGTGAATGATGAAGCTGGAGTTTCTGTTGTCAGAGGAAACATCACCAGAGATTTACAGTTGACTGTATCTGAGGAATCTATCAGAACAGCATTAAGAATTGATGATGATGAGGTTGGTGCAACTGATGAGCTGACAACTGCTGAGTGCCAAGCTTGTTTCATTAATATGGGTCATCCTCCCATATTCCCAAAACAGCAGTTTGTTAGAGCCAGACTTGGGAAGAAATGGAAGTTACTCTGTTATGTGATACAACAATGCATGTCTAGAAGGAGTGCTGGGTTTGATAACTTTCCTTCTGACATTGCATCCCCCATTGTTGCTATTGCTGAAAACAAGCCTTTCAACATGTCGAAGTGGATTATGAAAGGGTTTGTATTCAATCTTGTGAAAGGGAAAATGTTCAAGTTTCTCATGTATCCGAGATTCTTGCAACTTATGATCAATATTGCTTATCCTATCATCAGAGAAGAAGGTTTTGCTGGAGGGATTTTATACACTGAGGACATGAACGATCTATCTTATAGGAAGATGAGTATTGGGAATGTTGTAAATGTTGAAATGTTTGACTATATGCGGGATATAGCAAACAACGATGAGGATATTGAAGTAGTATATCATCACATATCAAATGGAGAGATTGTAAATCCAGCGGACTTAGTTGATGAGGTGCCTGATAAGTTGTTGGATGATGATGAGTACTTTGCCCGTCATCCAGAAGATGAAGATGAGAATGAGAACGAAGAAGAAGAAGAGGATGATGAATCTAATGAGAGCGATAGTGAAAGTGATGATAGTAGTGATGACGATAGTGGGAATGATGGAAATAATGATGATGCTTAATCAGTTTCTGAGGAAGCAGAAAAAGGAGATGAAGAAATAAATGTTGAGGTTGATGAACTAATTGAGATTGAGACAGAAAATGTTGAAGCTATAGAACCGATGGTGACTGATGAACCAGTTGAGGTTGTTAAAGCTGTAGAAGAAACTGTTGTTGAAGTTCCTAAGGATATCACAGTGCAGTATGTTAGATCACGAAGATCAAAACCTGTGGTTGATCCTATTGTTGTGGAGGAACCGAGTGTAATTGAAGATGTAAATGTGCCTGAGTTAGTGGACATTGTTCAAATTGCTAAAGAAGCTGCAGCAGAAGTGGAGATTGTGGCACAGACAGTCGATGATACTGATGACTGTATGATAGTTACTGCACCAGTTAATATTGCCACATCCTCCAAAGCAGCTGAAAACATTGATTAACCAAAGGAGTCTTCACCTAAAGTTGCATCTGATGTCGATTTGAATGAAGAAGAAGACAAAGTGTTTCATTTAGAAAGGATGGTAGCCAAACTCTTAGATGCTAATGCGCAGTTGAAAGCATCTAATGAAAGGAAGAAGAAGAGGTTAGAAGAGTTTTGGGCTATTCATCAGAAGAATTTAGAATTTTCAAGGCTTTAGATGAGGATCATGAAAAGCTGAAAGTTGAGCATGACAAATTGAAGGCTGATTATGAAGAGTTGCAGGCTGAGTGCATTACTTTACGTGCTGAGAAGGAAGTATTGGAAAAATGGATTAAAGAAGAGGAGCCAGTCAGATCAGAATCAGACAAAGATATTAGTGTTGATGAAGACGTTGGAGTGTCTAAGACTCCTAGGGACGTTGTAGTCTATCAAACTAGATCACAACGATCTAAGACTGTGACAGAACAAATTGTAGAATCTGTCCCTATTCCCGATGAAGCTGCTGATCCTGTCAATCTTGACAAAGGGAAAACGTAAATTGGATGTTGTGCTTGAGATTATTGGAGAAGAGGTTAGTACGAAGAAAGCTAGAACAGAAGAAACAGTTCTGATTGAGCCGTTTCAATCTGAATCTGTAACTGAAACCGAAGTGTCTAAGGTGGCGAAGGTGACTGAGATTGTAAAGGAAATTGAAACTGATAAAACAGTTCAGATTGAGCCGATTCAATCTGAATCTGTAGTGGCAGCTGAAGTGCCTGAAGTGGTTGAAGTAGTTGAGAATGTGCAAGAAACTTTTACTGAAGAAGCATTTCAGTTTGAGCCGGTTCAAACTGAAACTGCACCGATGATTGAGGCACTTGATGATTTGGACGATATAGACTTCACTGATTCTGAGCCTGAAGCTAATCCTGACGATGAGATACCTGCTGATCTTCCAGAACGATTTGCTTATTTAGAGAAGATGAAATATAATGCAGTGTATTTGAATGGACTTACAGTGAGTCAAATCAATGAAGAGTATGAGAAGTGTCTGAATGCTCGAGACAAGGTAACGGCTGATGATAAAGACTTTGTTGTAGAAATGGGTGAATGGACGCCTCTGCAAGAGAGCCTGAATATAGATGATCTTCCTCAGGAAGAATTATATCATCAAGATCCAGAGGAGATGTCAACCCGGAATATGCGCGAATGGTTGAGTTCGAGGAACTATCTATACAAAACGTTGAAGAGTTTGAAACGAGAATCTTTGAAAAAGATAGTGGTGAGTTTCATGAAGACGGAAAAGATGCACAATAGAATGTTTTTCTTGGATTACAATAACCACAGTACTATGAGCTAACCAAAAGATATAAAGTGCTGGAACCCAAAGAGATACCGTTAATGGCTTTACCAGTAGATGCGCACAAGAAAAGAAAGGAGTTGATAGACATGTTTCCCAGCGAGATGAAATCTTACAACCATCCAGTGGATGTACGAGAATCATGGCACAAGTCTGCCACAGCAGGTGATGTTGTCAGATCACTGCTGAGTAAGGGTCAGTCAGTTGCTGAACTACTTGATTCAATGATCGTGCCGGCCAAGTCCAAAAATGTGAAGATTATCGCTTGGAAATATGATGAAGTGTTTGATGCGTTTTTGATAAAAAGAGTTAATGTTCTGTGCGATGTTTATCATTATTACTCAAGTATATTCAAGCTGCAAGTGCAAGATTTGAAGGAACTACACAAACTAAGATTGATTAATCACACGCATGCTGAGCGTGGTGATAAATGTGCGATGCTACTAGATGCTGGGATGAGCCGTTTGCCGAAGTTTTTGGAGTTTAGAGGACAACAAGAAGACAGTGAATATGTTCAGATGAAGAAAACGAGGAAACCAAAGAAGTTGGTATTGCGAGACATGTATCTAGAAGAGTTCTCAGATGAATACTTTGATAAAGTCACAGATCCAGGGTTGAAAGTGATTGAAGGTTCTCAAGCGACAAAGCCTATTTTGAAGGTATTTTACAATCAAGAGACTTTTGAGCTGAAATTGGTTCGTAATTTGGATGATTGGGATCAGGACATGATCACATTATTTAGTACGTTTGAACTCAAACTAGTACATCCATCTTACATTGACTTTCTCCGAAACTACAAGATGGAAAAGTTGAAAGATCCTGTTGCAGAAGAAGATCGAAGATTGTTTGTTATTATGATTGAAGTGATTGGGGCTGCTACAGAGAAAATCCGATTAAGGAAGGCATTACTTAATGCTAATGTTGGTCCATAATGATCGTGATTTCAGTGCTATAATGACTTGTTTAACAACAAAACACACTTGACTCAAACACACAAAGTGTATTATAACCAAACACCCAATAATGAGATAAAATCCACACAACTGGAGGTAGATACGCTACAAAGATGAATAAGATATGCTCCTAGCACCTCCAGTAAACAAACACACGACACAATCAGCAAGATAAGGTTTTTGTCAAAGTTGTGCAAAAGTTGTATTTCTTGAAGATAAGGTTACAATATATATCAGACATAGGTTCGCTGATAGATTCGCTGCAGCGAATCTATCTAGCGAACCATATAGGTTCGCCGGGCACAATCAGGTTCGCCTGGTCGACACCAAATCAAAAGCTAAACTGTGCTACGGGCGAATCTATAGATTCGCCCGTAGGTTCGCTAGAACTAATACATACAAAATACATACAAAATATATAACACCGACATACCGGTGAGTCCAACCTATACATGACTATCAATACTCCCCCTAGGTTGGACCTCACCTAGGGAAGTCTTCAGTTAAGCTCCGTCTTCTTTGGCTTCAAAGATGTTCAATGAACGCTCCTGCCCTTCCTTTAATTCCGGCCATTGGATTTGTAACGTCTTCAGATCCGGCCTCTTCGTCTTCACTGAAAACCAGCATTGACTCCACAAACTCAACTTCTGCGACCTCAGTATCAGGCACATCCAGATCAATTGTTTCCGCCTGTATGTTTTCAGTATGCTCCTCGCCAGCCACCTCCAAATCAACAACTTCTACTGGTTTCTCGAACCTCTTCTCGATAGTTTGATCAAGCTGTTTAGATAAGTCATCCATTTCCATTCGATGATCATCAGTCATCCTCAGTCTTTCGTTTACACTCCTCAGTTCAGCACGAATACCCCGGGCTTTGTTAGCGACTTTCACGAACAAGTTCGCTTCAGTCCTAGTGTCATCTCCAGCCCCATGCTTAATCCGGTTCTCACACAGTACTTTCAAATCTTCATCGCAAAAAGAAAAGATCTCCATTGGGTCAAACAATCGAATTTCTGGACGATCTTCCCCTTTCAGTCTGATAACAGCTTCACCCGTACTATTGTCGTAGAACCATTTGTGAAAATCCTGTAATCTGGGTGGCTGTGTGTCCGGAACCCTAACCCTAGTCATAACCTTCGGGGCATCGATCTTCAATACAATCTTTCCTTTCCACGAAACCCAGTGCCTGTCTTTCTTCTGCCTCATCCTCCTCGGCTTTTGGTACCCAAAATCAACGAAGTTTGTCTTAGCAGCCTCTCTGATCGTCACCTCAAATGCACAAGCCCTTCCACTGTCTTCTTTTCCTAACAGAGGTAGATCAGCCAACCTTCGCAAGTCCCATCTTGGCAAAGTGGCGAAATGCTTCCTGTTCTTTATATAACTGATATCCCCACCCCTTCGTTTGATCATATATCCACAGCAGAGTTGTATTTCCATGCGATCACTTGTCTGTCCAGTTGGGAGGTATTTGGTTCATCAATGTTCTGAAATATGGGCACCTCGGGAACAACCTCTTCGTCCTTCCTAAACCACTCTGATTTGTCTAAGTCAATGTGCTCGAACTGATAACTAACCCCCTTTTCTTCAACCTTATACATCTCTGGCTCATCCTCTAAGTCATCTTCACTGTCAGCATTTATGTCAACCTCTGGTTCATCTATCAGACTAAAGTTCACGTTTGAGCCTCCAACAACCTCGGCCCCCTCAAACACATCCATATCTATACCCATTTCTTCATCGAACGGCTCCTCAGCAGCTTTACCTTTCCCTTTGTCCTGATCCCCAAATACAACGTCCATTAACGGATACTTTGCAGCATCCGTTAAGGATTTTAGTTCAGCTTCAGTCATAGCAGGTTCTGACCCATCTTTTTCTTTTAGGCTATTCAGTTCCTTGAATATCCTAACCATCAGGCACTGTTGATCCTTCATCATCCTCCCCATTTCATATATAACCGTTGATTTTTCAGCATCCTGGGTCTCCAATTTCTCATATTTAGTCTTCAGTTCCCCCAACTCAGCCTTTAAACTGTCAATCTCACCTTTCAGTCCACTAACGGTCTCAGCAGATGTACCCGGAATGTCATGCTTCGCTTTCTTTTCCGCTTCAGTTTGAGAATCCGATTTCCTTTTGGTCCTTTTCTCTCTCCCCTGATCTATCTCAGCCTGAATCTCATCTACCTCTCGATCAAAAGAATAATCCTTTTCTTTGGCATACGGCTTCCTTTTCCTTATCCTTTTCTCAACCACCTCAATATTCTCACCGCCACGTTTTCTTTCAGTCTCCATTAACCTCTGTATTTGTACCCACCTATCTGCTGGGTACATGTTTTCCCACAAAAACGAGGTCCTACCAACGCAATCAGCACGAACCGACTTGCAGTCCCCAAAAATCCTAGAGTGCATTTCCCAAATCTTTAGCACTTCACCAACAACCGGCAGATTTGGCAATTTGTCATTCAACACCATCTGAACAAATCTAGGGTACATCAACCACTTGCCCGCCTTCGTTGCATGGATGTTTTCTAGCATGTAGTTGTAAATGAGCTTGCTAGATTCGCCTTTTGCCCCTGACAAAACAGCATCATGGCCCGAGCCCAGTCCAAATTCAACCCATCTTTGCCCCCTTTCCTATGATCCAAACACATAATGAATACGTGTGCGATATATCTCCATTCTTGGATCAGATAGGACTTTACGAACTCCATCTTCTTCTCTCCAGGCATCGGACCCTCATAACCCGCAGTCCTGAATGCCCCATATACCTCCTCAGCGGTCATATTCACTTCATCTCCGACATCATCCTCTAATCTCAAAATCCTGGCCAGATCAGCCTCAGTAAACTCCAGATCAAAACCACTAACCTTGGCACATATACGAGATGGCTGTATAGACACATTCATCACTGCAGTTCTCTAGAAATCTCGAACATGCAGCTCGTATATGGTGGGTGAATGAGAAATGGCGTGATGAATGTGAGACGACTTCAGCCATTTGATGCAATCTCTATACCCACCGGCTTTTTCGTGATTCTCGTCAAGCAAAGCACACATATTGTGTTTTCTTTCGAAGAATAATGTAGACATCGTGCCTGAAAAATAAACGGAGATTGATCAGAAACGAAGATTTTGGAAACAGTTGATAGATTCGCTGGATAATTAGGTTCGCTGAAAGAGCGAACCTGAGATTTGGCACCAGAACCTATAGATTCGCTGACATGAAAAATCAGTCATTTGGTCGAGCGAATATATAGGTTCGCTAGAAACAGTCGGGCGAATCTATGTTGAAGCACGGGCGGCATAACGACATAGGTTCGCTCGAAGTTTTGAACTTTCGTTCAGATTCGCCAGACGAACACCTAGGTTCGCTGGAAACCCTAGTTTTTGAAAAACGGCCGAAATCACAGTCAATACACCATAATCAAGCAAACAAAACAACAATCAGGTAATATAAACATCAAACGAGGATATTATGAAGTAAATTCCTAACTAATAACACAAAAACAATCGTTTGATTTACACAATATCACAGATCGACGGATTTAAGGGGGGTAAAAGTGCGATTGATGGTTTGAAAAATAGATTAAGATGAAGACGAGACATACCAGACCAAAGTAAAGGTGATTTTAGTGTGGAAAAACCGGTTGTGGATAAGAATCGAACACACGGCAGTTAGAATTTGAAAAACCCAGCTACAGTAATAGTGACAGCGAAATTGTGAAATATTTCGCTATCACTACATATATATACAGACACAGGTTCGCTGGCAGACACACTAGCGAACTTTAGATTCGCCCGAAGACCAAAAGTCAAGTAAACCACGGCGGCGATGTAAAGAGGTTCCGGGCGAACCTGAGGTTCTGGCGAACCTGTTGGTTCGCTAGTAGATTCGCTGGCACACAAAAACCACAAAAAATAAAATATTTTTTTGGTTTTTCTCAAATTTTAAATTCTTTGAAAATCCACGAAAACGTCCCACGATTTCAACGCTCCAAAAAAATAAACACATTAACCTAAAAATAATAATAACAAGAGAGAAAATAGGAAAATAAAATAAAATGAAAAAAAAACGCAAGAATTTTAAAAGCTAAAGAAGGATATATATATATTTTTCATGATGTTTTGAGCAGAATCCGGAGAATCATCGATTGGCGGGATTGCAGATATGTTTGTCCATTTAAACCCATGCCTTAGTCCTTTCAACAAGAGATCAGCAGCTTCTTTTATCATGTTTTTGGTTTGATTGAAGAAGCTCAGACAACTCGGTCCCCACAGACATCTAGGTAAAAAGAACAAGTTCTGTCATCAGGATATATCTGAGCAATACTATTGACTTTGCTTGAATTTCGAGGATCAGAATTTGAATATTGATCGATGCATTAGCTTCTTTTGACACTTGTGCAATTTTTGCATCTTTTTGTGAGTGGAGCTTGTCAGCAATTGATTCTTTTGAACACAATGCGACTTATTATTTGGGAAACTCAAATAGTTCAGAGCTCCACGTCTATACCGACGTATAACAGAGGAGATAAACATTTGAGCATGCTCGGTGAATCTTCAGGTCAATACTTTCGTATAGCAGAGAAGATCCACCAACTCCAGGTCAATACTTCCGTATAGCAGAGGAGTTAAGCACTTTGACTCAATACTTTCTGAGGAGTTAACAAGTAACTCACTCAGAGGTTTTTCCGAAGAGCATCACTAGCAGCTTTTTATTTTATTTGTTTTGCACACTAGAAACTCGATTCGGGGATAGGGCGAGGGTGATTTGGGATGTTTAGGGAAATCAAGGCAAAGATTTGACGCTCTCAACCCATTTTTGACAGAACCCTTATCTTTGTGCAATCCAATCATGTCAAGAGGATAATCCTTGTTGCCGAGATCTTGAACGTTATGTTTGGCTGCACAATCACCGTTTACTTTGTTTTTGGGCTGAGCCTATCTGACATATCCCAAACACAATACTTCTGACCTCCTTCAACGTCTCTTCAACATCAATCAAAACGGAGATCCTGAAATAGAAAAATTTGAAAAACTATAAGTAGTTAATCTTTAATATCTCCCCCAAAATTTCTATATTATAGCTATCTAATAAGAAATTTTTGTTTTTCATATTTTACTTAATATATATATACAGAATAAAAGAAAATAAAAAGGAAATAAAATAAAATTAAAGGAGCGAAGAATTGAGTGACCCACGGAATTTTTAAAGAAGAAAAAGAAAAAGTTATTTACATATTTACAAATTGATTCACAAAAAAAAGGTTTTCAAAAAGATATAAGTCCCAGCATAGAGATCAGTTCATAAAAACGTGGTTTGTCAAAAGTTTTTGTGAAAAGATCAGCTTTTTGCTTTCGAGTTTCAATAGTAATAATATCAATGAACCCCTTTTCCTGTGCATCTCTGATGGCATGAATTCTTGTTTCAATGTGCTTGGTGCGAGTGTGATGAATAGGATTCTTGGCAATTCCAACCGCAGCTTCATTATCACAAAAGAGTGGCGTATGAAGAAAGTAGATGCCATAATCCATCATCTGATGCTGAATCCAGAGCACTTGGCAACAGCAACTTGAAGCAGCAATGTATTCTGCTTCTCCCGTGGACAGAGAGACGGTTGTTTGCTTTCTGCTTTGCCAGGAAACAAGACATTCGCCAAGGTATTGACATCCACCAGTGACTGATTTTCGGTTAATCCTGCAACCAGCATGATCACTATCAGAAAAAGCGTGTAAATCAAAGTTCCCACCTTTTGGGTACCAAAGTCCCAAACGAGAGGAACCCTTAAGGTAACGAAAAATTCGTTTAACAGCTTTCTCATGTGATTCTTTTGGATTGGCCTGAAAACGAGCACAGTAGCACACAGCGAATGTAATGTCCGGTCGGCTTGCAGTCAGATACATGAGAGATCCGATCATCGAGCGGTACCGATGAGCATCCACAAGATTCCCATTATCATCAGAAGTAAGACACGTTTGAGCGGTGAAAGGAATCAATTCCGGAGAAGAATCATCCATGCCAAACTTCGTGAGGATCTCTTTGATATATTTCTCTTGGTGGATAAGAATTCCATCAGGCTTTTGTTCCACTTGCAGCCCCAAGAAGAAACACATCTCCCCCATTTTCGTCATTTCAAAGCGATCCATCATCACTTTTTCAAATTCTCTACATAGCCCCTCATTAGTCGAACCGAAAATTATATCATCAACACACACTTGAACCATCAGCAGCTCCCCATTCACCTCCTTCTTGAACAATGTCATATCTATAGTCCCACGAGAGAAACCTTTGCTGAGAAGATACTGTGTCAGAGTTTCATACCAGATACGTGGAGCTTGATGCAACCCATACAAGGATTTATCAAGCTTGTACACCTTTGAAGGAAAATCTGGATCCTCGAAACCCGGTGGTTGACATACGTAAATCTCCTCATCTATATCTCCATATAGAAATGCACATTTCACATCCATCTGATAAACTTTAAAGTTTTTGTTCGCAGCATGAGCAAGAAAGATTCTGATGGCTTCAAGGCGAGCGACTGGAGCAAAAACTTCAGTGTAGTCAATCCCCTCCTCTTGAGCAAATCCTTGAACAACCAATCTCGCCTTGTTTCTGATGACAACACCGCGATCATCTGGCTTGTTTCGGAAAACCCATTTAGTGCCGATGGGACACCTATTAGGAGGAAGATCAACCAGTTCCCAAACTTTAAGCTTCCTAAATTGCTGCAGTTCCATTTGCATGGCATCCACCCAACCAGGATCTTCAAGTGCTTGTTTATAATTTTTCGGAACAACTTGGGATAGAAAGGCAGCATAGAGACATTCATTTATCAAACCACTCTGACTCCGAGTTCGCACACCATCAGTAATTGATCCTATGATATAATCATGAGGATGATTCTTTAAAGTTTTTAAATCAGTATTGAGAAGCAAAGGATTGGTTTCGGTTGAGGATGTTTGATCAGATGACTGTGAAGGTACGTTTGAGATTGAAGGAATTGTATTAGTGGTAGATGTAGGAATTGAAGTGGATGATGATGGAATATCTAATGGAGAAGTTGGAACAGTTTGAGGTGGTGGAGGTGGTGGAATGTCAAATGAAGTGGGAGGTAATTGTGTAGTTGAAGCTTGTGGTTGTGATTGTGTAGGTGGATGGTTAAAGATAGAAACTGATGTGTGAGGAATGATGTCATCATCGTCAGAGTCAGGAAGATTGAATGATTTGAAAATAGTGGTGGAATCATAAAACCATGCCGGTTCACTGCCAATACTTGTTGTGTTTGACTCTTGCCAGTCAACGTAGTAGGACTCATGCACAATCCGCGTTCGCTTGTTGTAAACACGATACGCTTTTTGTGTGTTCGAGTATCCTACAAAGAAGCATTCATCCGAAACAGCACCAAACTTCGTCTTCTGATCTTGAGTATTCAAAAGAGTACAAGAACATCCAAAGGGGCGCAGAAAATCAATCAACGGCTTAATCCCTCGAAACAGCTGGTATGATGTCTTCATCTTTTCTTTGACAATCAGTACCCTGTTTAGAACATAAGTTGCACAATTAACTGCCTCCGCCCAGAAAATAATTGGAAGCTTTGACTCAATCAGCATAGTTCTAGCAGCCTCCACAAGAGTTCGGTTCTTCCTTTCAGCAACACCATTTTGTTGTGGTGTTCGTGCGGCGCTAAACTGTCTGAGAATACCTCGTTGTTCACAGAAAGAGTTGAAGATATGGTTTCTGAATTCCGTTCCGTTATCGCTTCTGATGGCTTGAACCTTTCGCTTTCCAAGAACCTCGATTTGAGGGATCAGCTTCATTAACTCTTCAGCAGTCTCACTCTTTGTATGCCATGAATCTCACCCAGGTGTACCTAGAGTAATCATCTGTGACAACCAAGCAATAAGATTTCTTAGCAATAGATTTGACACTTATTGGACCAAATAAATCAGTATGTAACAATTCGAGGGGTTCTGAGATTGAATTTGTAATTTTAAGTTTATGTGGCTTTTTGTGCTGCTTTCCTTTAGCACAAGCCATGCATTTCTCAACCACTGAAAAGTCTTTAAGTGGTAAACCCCTTACCAAATTGTTCTTAACCAATTTATTTAGTATTTTAAAATTAATGTGCCCTAAACGTCTATGCCACTGAAAAGATTCAAAAGATGAAGCTTTAGATAGGAGACAGGTCACGGTGGAAGTTGATTCTTTTGATCCCATATTTAGCATATATGTATCATTTCGTCTTGGAGCTCGCATGATCACCAAATCTTCAGGAATAGAAAACTCTGGTTTCAAGAACAGACATTCATTTGGAAGAAACATCACTGGAATATTTTTATCACAGATTTGTGATACACTGAGAAGATTGAATGCCAGTTCAGGAACATAGTTGACGTCTTCCAAAATTAGTGAACCATTTGAGACTTCTCCTTGACCAATCATTTTGCCACCTTTCTTGTCTCCCGCAAAAACAACATATCCACCATTTATGAGATTGATATACCGGAGATCGAGTACATGAGGGTGACGTCCAAGGGTACATTAGAGGTGAAGGTCAAAGGAAGGAAGAAATCGCATGTGTTTTATGCTAACATTGACTTTGCAGGTATTAACTTGGACTCGCTAAAAAGAATGAAAGATTGTGACATTTTGACGAATGAATCAAAGCCAAGACAAGCAAAGATTGCTGAGACGTTCAAGTCTTGCATTGAGGAGGCTTTAAAAGAACAAGAAGATTATGAAGGAAAGCAGTTGCTGGATGTTAAAGACGAACCAGAAGATTGGTGAGAGATTGATGCTGAAAGAGCAAGTGTTGAAAACTGAAGATTTTGTTGAAGTCCAAAGATAAATCTTAGGGGGATTACTGTTAGGGCTTATTTCTGTTTAAGATTTACTTTGTACTTTGTTTATACAATTTGTATAGTTTAGGGTTAATTTTGTATTTTCCCTAATGTATTGTTGCATAAAGCATGTAGTAAGAGAATGTTAAAGAGATAGTCTAGATCACAATTACACATTAGAGAGAGAGCTAACTGTGTGTGATTTACATTCTCCTACACTTTTTGTACTGCAATTTGCTTTGATCATCAATACAAAGAGAATTATTGAGTAATGAATTGTGTTGCTGATTGAACTGTGTTTTGTGTACTTGTATCGTTCTGATCATCGAGAAATAACGATCCAATTGAACCTATCACAAAAACACCTAGTTTTAATATTTATAAAACCAAGGCAAACTACTAAATCACATACAACCGGCAGTGGACCGGTCGAATGTAATATAGCGTACGTAAGTCCGGGTGTCGACCCACAGACTCTATATACTACGCTAAATTAACTAGACAAGACTCGAACCGACTAGACACGAACTTTAATTAAAAGTTTATTTTAAAAAGGGGGTTTACTGCTAAAAATAGAAACTTACTAAAAATGGAAACTTTCTAAAAATAGTAACTTGCTAAAAATAGAAACTGACGAATTAAAAGACGGATTTAAAACAGAGAAATGAAGATGAACCACCTAGGCTAGAATCATCGTTAACCTCAATTATCGCTCATGTTGGACTAATGGTTATGGAACCGGGATCTAAACCTATTCACTTAAAAGCTTCCCTAATTAAGACCCTCGACCCTTTTCGAGAAGAAACCTAAAGGATAACTATTAAGTTATTAGCACACCGGTTACGGGATTAAGTTTCCTCACAGTTACCTAATCATGTTACGCTTAATTGACCCACACTAAAGACCTATCTCACGATATAATCCTTAAAGCCATTTGAACCCAATCATTCGATTTAACAAGCAAGGTTGGTAATTGACACTAAGCCGGAATTTTCACAAAAAAGCTAAACCTAGCAAATCAAGCAACCAAGACTTATTAATAACCTATCACCTCACGGATATCTAGGTTAGCTACACATTATTATCGATTTCACTAATATATTTAATCCTTTGGTTTTATTGCAAATCAACCATAATTAATCACAACGCAAGTTAATGACTAAAACGAATCCTATTACGTGACATAGACAATCACCAAGAACACGTGGATTAAAAATACCAATTCTATCAATTCAAACATATATAATGCATCAAACAATTATAAAGATTCAAACTTTAATTAAACGTAAAACATAAACCAAAAGTTAATCCAACACAAGTTCAAAACGAAGTTAACGAATCATCACAACTCCTAGGTAATTCTAAAAAGGTTTAGCTAAGCATAATCAACATGAAAAACACAAGTTTAAACATAATTGACATGATACAAAAAAGAAGAAAACAATACATCGAAAGAACCCGGAACGTCTAGATGAATATCTTCAATCCTGTGCTCTCCCGTAGCTTCATTTTCGCCTCTCTAGCCTCAAAAACTCTTATTTTTCGTCCAAAACCATCCCCTAGTCGTCCCCTAGGGTTTCTTGGAGGCTAGGGTTTTATAAGGAGTGTTTATATAGCGAACCGGGCCAAGAAAAGCCCAAACTTTCTTCGTTTTCGCGTACCGGCTCGTTCGTAACTCCGTTTCGCGCCCCGTTTTCGCCTACGGATTTGATTTTTCACGATTTATCCGTTTCTTTATCAACATGGGACCTACGAAACACAAAAACATCAGTTGTGCAATAAACATTAAGAAAACGAAACCGAAATGACTCAAAATGTAAACTAACACAATTAGGGATTTCTGTATAATTTATACTTTATCAATGAGTATGAGAGTTGTAGAAGATGTAGCTTTATTCCTACTAGGTTTAACACCCGTGTGTTACACACGGGTGTAATAATAATATTTATAAAGAAATTAGAATTATTATGTTTAAAAATTTGTAATTTGTAAATATTTAATATTTAAGGAGCTCCATCAACTCATTGCATGAAACTTAATATTTTCCCTCTTAAACTTCCTATTATGGGTTAAAAAAAATTTCCCTCCAAAAATTGCCCCCTAAAAGTTTGATTTATTAGAGAGATATGCGAGATATAGCGAATAATGAAGAAGATATTAGTGTTGAATATTACCATATATCTCAAGATGATCCTTTCGATTCTTTAGCTATAGTGGATGATCTTCTAGATGCTTTGAATTCTGATGATAGTGACAATGATGATGGTTCAAATGAAGATGAAAATAGTGATGATGATTCTGAGAATGAAGATTCTGGAAATGCGTCGGATGGTGATGATGGAAATGAAGGAGATGGTATTGGTAGTGTTTCTGCTTCTCATGAAGAAGAAAATATTGTTGAAGATGTGGATATACCTGAGTTTGTTGCTATTGAGGATGATAGCCATAAAGAAGAAGAAGTTATTGAGAATGTCAGTCTGCCTGAGTTGGTTGAAACTGTTGAGCATGTGAATGTTCTTCAGATTGCTCAAGAAGTCGTTATGATAGCCGAAGCTGAATCCAAGGCACAAGTGGATAAGGATGCAGAGGTTGTTATATCTGATCCTTTATCAGTTGATATTCCTATCATCTCATCCCCAATTGCAACTCAATTGTCTGAACAACCGAAGGAGACTTCACATAAGGTTGGTCTAGAAGTTGAATCTATTGATATTGACTTTAATGAAGGAGAAAATGAGGTGTTTCACCTAAAGAGAATGATTGTGAAGCTGTTAGATGAGAATGAGAAACTGGAAAACGAAAGAAATGGTAAGAGGCTAAAAGAATTTTGGGAGACTCATCAGAAGAATACCAGAGTTTTCAGTGAATTAGATGTTGAGTATGAAAATCTCAAAGAAGATTATGAGGAGTTAAAGGCCGAATGTAATACGCTGAGAGCTGAGAAGAAGGTATTGGAAAAAGAGTTGGAAGAAAAAGAGTCTGAAGCATCTGATTCTGATAAAGATTTCAGCAAAGAAGAAAATGTTGGAGTGACTGATGCTCCCAGGGAAATCACAGTACACTATACCAGATCAAGACGATCTCAAACTGTGACTGAACCAGATGTTGTATCTGTCCCTGTTCCCGATGAAGCTGCTGCTGAAAGTTTATCTGAAAAAGCTGAGGGAAAATGCAAGTTAGATGTTGTGCCAGAAATAACAAAAGCTGATATGCAAAAGAAAAAGGCACGAACCGAGGAAATAGCTTTGGATGAGCCGGTTCAGAATGTAGAAGGAAGTGTCTGAAATAGTTGAGTTTGCTACTGAAGCTGGTCCCTCGATGACTGAACACATTGTTCCAACTATTGATGATATTCCACTGGATCTAGAAGCTAAGTTTGATTATCTTTAGAGAATGAAGTACAACCAAGTTTATCTGAATGGATTAACCGTCACTAAGTTAAATGAGGAGTATGAGAAGCGTCTCACAGCTCAAGAGTGTGTAGTTGGAGATGAAAAAGAGATTATTATTGAACCTGATGAATGGACTCCACTGCAAGAGAGCTTAAACATTGATGATCTTCCTCCCAAAGAATTGTATCATCAAAACCCTGAAGAGATGACAACTACTGATATGAGGTCATGGTTGCAATCAAGAAACTACTCGTATAGAATTTTGAAGAGATTGAAGTCAGAATCATTGAGAAAGCTGGTGAAAAGTTTCCATGCTTTAGAAAAGATGCATAATGGGATGTTCTTTCTTGATTACAACAACCCTCAGTACTTAGAGATTACAAAGAAGTTCAGGGTGTCGGAGCCAAAAGAGATACCACTCATATCAAAGCCACTAGATGCTCACAAGAAAAGGAAAGACCTAATTGATATGTTTCCCAGTGAATTCAAAGCATACAACGTTCCATTAGAGACAAGAGAAGTGTGGAACAATGCCTCAACTGCTGGTGATATTGT
Organism: Tagetes erecta; assembly: GCA_030867185.1. NCBI lineage: Eukaryota > Viridiplantae > Streptophyta > Magnoliopsida > Asterales > Asteraceae > Tagetes > Tagetes erecta. Next base: position 58,639,686 of record CM061488.1, read on the forward strand.
CAGATCCTTGCTGAATAAAGGACAGTGTGTGGCCGACTTACTGGATTCAATGATAGTTCCAGAAAAGATAAAAGATGTTAAGATCATTGCATGGAAGTATGATGAAACTTTCGATGCATTTTTATCAAAAGAGTGAACGGAATTTGTGACGTGTACCATTAGTACACAAGCATCTTCAAATTGCCCGTTCAGGACTTGAAGGAACTGCACAAACTTAGACTGATCAATCACACCAAAGCTGAAAGAGGAAATAAACTGGTGATGTTGCTAGACGCTGGTGTGACACCCCGCCCGGCGGCGGAAACACCGGGCTATCAAGTAAATTGGTAATTATTTATTAAGCCAAATAATGATTAATACATTTGGAACATGAGTCTTAACTAGAAACGACAAAGTTTATAAAACAGAAACAATAATTGCAATTGTATTTAATATTAAACTGGGGCCAAGGCAATCCTAAGTCTTGGCAAAGCAGCAAAATAATATCAAGCATCACCTGAAATATGTAAAAATATTGTTAGCTATTTAAAGCTAGTGAGTAAACCATAAATTGATACATAATAATATAGAAATCCGAGATCATCATAATATGCTGCGCAATCTTACATGCATAGCTATTTCATATCATTCTCGACCATGACACCTTGAGCACACATCGAAACCATCATTGTATAGTAACTTGTAACCATTTGTCCCGAGAAACCAACTCATGTTATGAATTAAAGATAACTTTTCTAGCAACCGTCACGTAACTGTCTCGATATAAGTTATCAATAATTGTTTTAAGCATCTAAGGGACGTAGCAACATAGCATAGTAACTTGTATTATCGTATAGCAACTTGTAACATTGAATAGAAACTAGAAACATTGAATGGCCGGGTTTATATCACCTATTTTGAAATACATGTAGGTGGGTTTGTCAAACCATTAGCGCTAACATTGTACCGGTGAGATTACTAAGTAACAATACTACTTTAAACTACCACATAAGGATTGCATCTTGTCGCGAGTCAAGACTAACACATTTAATGATCTCATTTGAAATAGAATAAAAAGAAATAAAAAACCATAGTATAATACTGGAACACATATTTCAGCCCCAAAAGCAAAAACAGTAAAAAGGGAAGTGAGTTTACTCACCTTGAAATGCAATAGATAACCGAAATAGAAACGCAGCTATAACGAACCGAGGGTTGCCCAAATATAAGTATCACCTAATTAATTGGGTAAAACTCTAACTTAGAAACAAACTTATAGCAACAAGAATAAAAAAATCCGAGATCTAAGTTTTCGAATTTGGGATTTAGGGTTTTAAATCACAAATTGAGAATTAGGGTTTTAAAGTACGAGATGAGAATTAGGGTTTTAATGTACGAACTAGGATTTAGGTACGAAACGCAATCGTCTTTTAGAATTGTAAATATTTTACAAGAATCCATTTTAGTATTTTTCTTTTAATACTTGTATAAATACTTATAACCTTAAAACATTATCATTTGCACATATGAGTAAATTTTATATGTTTTTAAATCCTTATATAGATTAATGTTTAAATGGGTAAAAATATAAGTTTTTAAATCCTTAAAAGGTATTTAATATAAAAGGTGTTGCTTAGACGATTTAGGAAATATAATTAAATGTTTAAAATGATAAAAATATAGGATTTTATGAAAAAAAAAATGAGAAGGGGACTCGAACCCGGGACAACTATGTTCAAAGCATAACCACTAAACCGCTGAACTAGCTCTTGTTTTGTTATTCAAGGTCAACATTAAATAGTTTTAACCCTTTATGAATATCAATACTCATTTCCATTAAGAACCCTAGAATCAAAATCCCCAATTGAAACTAAAATCAATAACTAATACCAAAATCAGGTTAGGGCTTTTGATCCCCCTAACATCACGAGCATTTTGATGTATAAAACTTACTTGTTGGCGAAGATTTGTTACGGATACGAATAGGACTAAAACTCAACTGTTCTTTATCAATTTTGTGAATCTGGAATTGAAATAAGATGAAATTGATGATTGGGGAAGATGTAGATAATCAAAATGATTAAAACGAATGTAAAAAATACCAAAGAAGATGCCCGGAAGATAGAAACCACTTAAGTTGCCGGAGTTATTGTTTTGGTCAATTGATTTCTGAAATGCAGAGAAAGAAATGGTGCTTTGGTGTTTTAGATATGTAATTCGAGTGATAAGGAAGGTTTTGGAAGGTTTTAATTGTCGATTACGGGTCTATAAACAGAAATGAGATTTTTGAATTGAAATCTACAATCAATCCGTCTCAATTCTTGCTGTTAAACACGTTATTTGGCCATTAAGGGGGTTGAATCTTGCTGGAAATAGATTAGGAGGTTTTTTTTGGTGAATAAAATGGGAAATACACGTGATTTTAACCTCGCCGGAATAAACCAATGGCCGAAAATGGGCTTGCCGGCGAACTGCCGGAAACACGGGGAGGGGGACGCGCTTTGGGTTGGGTTAAACATTATTTACAGTTCTGGTCCCTCGTTTTTGGATTGTTATACATTTTGATTTAAAGCTTTAATATAAGATTCATAATTGACATATTTAGCCCAAAGTTAGTTTTATATATAATATATCAACTAACTAACTTAACTAAATAAATTGAAACGTTTGTAGGCGCTTTTATATTTTTAGTTCATGTTGACGTTGGAATGGTTATTTGAGCCTTTAATAGTTTAGATCTTTACAAAAGTCTCTTTATATAATATATACTTATACAAATATTTTTGAGATATATCTTATTAACACTTAGGAATTAAATGGTAAACGTTGACGCTTAATTTATAATAATTTGGTCGATAAGATATTAAATACGAGAATAACGTAACGTTTAATTTATATATATATGTTTAATATCAAATTGTTTCATTTGAAAGGAAAAAATAAATACAAATATAAATAAAAGATAAACAACTTCGGGTTCGAGTCGAGCGTTCGGATTCGGGGCAGATGTCAAAGCTGGTATTAGCAGAATGCCACAGTTTTTATAAACTTGAGGTCAATAGGAAGATAGTGAATATCTTAATAAGAAGAAGAAGAAGAAAAAGAAAAAGATTGTTATGCGTGATATGTACTTGGAAGAGTTTTGTGATCCGTACTTTGAAAAAGTGACTGATCCTGGTGTGAAAGTTTTTTTATGGATCTCAGAAATTGAAGCCTATTCTTAAAGCATTCTTTCATGAAGAAACCTTTGAGTAAAAGCTTGTTCGAGAGATGGAAGATTGGGAAAATTATGTGATCACAATCATTGGAACGTTCAAACTAAAACTGCTGCATCCAAGCTACATTGACTATCTGAGAAGTCAAAAGCTGGAAAAACTGAAGGATGAGGTAGCTGATGCTGATAGAAGGTTGTTTGAAATTATGTTTGAAGTGATAGGTGCTGCTACAGAGAAGATCAGACTAAGGAAAGCATTGTTATATGCCAACCTTATGAAGATTGAGATCCAAAACATAGAATTCATGCATATCACATCCAAATGAACACTGAAAGTGCGTGCAAAAGGTGTCAAGAAGCCATTTCAATTTTATGCTAACATTGACCTTTCAGGTGTGTCCTTGGAAACTCTGAAAAAAAAAATGGCAGCATGCGATATCCTGACAAATGTATCAAAGCCGAAGCAGGCCAAGTTTGCAGAAAAATTCAGAGAATGCATTGCTGAAGCCATAAAAGATCAAGAAGATCATGCCTCTAAGCCTCTGCTTGAAGTGAAAGATGAACCAGAAGATTGATAAAGCCGATGTTCGATGCTAGAGATAAAGATAAAGAATTTTTTGACTGAAGACGAAAGTTAAATCTTAGGGGGACTACTGTTATGACTTGTCCGTTAGAAGATTTACTTTGTCTTTCGTATTGTACAGAATGTATTGTTTAGGGTAAATTTTGTTATTTACCTAAAGTGTATGGTGATATAAATAGAAAGTTGTATGTGGTAGGAGAGTGGGTGTGTGTGAAAGTACTCTTGTAAGAAACCTTTCTCTCTGCACCATTTTTGTACTACAACTTGATATCATCAATACAAAGAGAATTATTCAGTATGATCTCTGTTGATTTGATTGTTGTTTACAGTGATCCGTGAGTTACAATCGTGTTAGTAGCAGTATCGATCCAATTGAACCTGTCAATTGTGGTTTAAAATGGTTGATTTGGACACAATTTGTGCGTTTTTGCCTTTTTGGGTCATTTCTTCAATTCTTGTCCGTTTTGTTCAATGTGAGGTCCATATTTTTTTTAAATGAACAGTTGTCAAACAGACAAGACTTGGAATTTTTTTTATCAAAATGCCTGGACAGTTATAATACGCCTAAACAGTTGTCAAACGTCCAAAGATTTAGAATATTTTTGATCAAAACGCCTGAATAGTGACAAAACGTCCAACACTTAGAGAAATTTCTGATGAAAAGTGCTCATGCGCCTGAACAGTTTCAAAACACTTAGAAAAATTTCTGATACTTCTTGAAACGGGCAAACAATATCTAAACTTCCGAACAGTTGCAAGAGGGATCAAAATTGTCAATTTCACTATGTCCTGAACACAATGCGCCTCAACAGTACTCAAACAGATGAATAGTTCTCAAATAGCTGAATATTTAGAAGATTTTTCTAATATTCTCATATATAAAATGCAGATTCATCTCCATTTTTTAGAATTAATGAACACTCAACAAATATTAACTCTCTTGAATCAAATCACACAACACTTGTTTTTCTTATCTGATTATTATGAATTTCTGGGCAAATATCATTCACTCTTCAAATCTTCATATCAGTTTGACTTGTGAAAGTCAAAATTGTGATGAACACAAAATTGAATCTTCCATTTTTATGGTTTTGATTAATTCAACACTTGAATAAGCTGAGAAATAATGTTTGTAACACTCCTTCAAAGTTTTAGAGACGAAATCAAACTAAAACTCACTCGAATCTGGATTTTTTGTGATGAACACAACAAGTGGGTTTTGTGAAGAATTGACAAAATATGGATTGAAATCAACATATCTAAGAGGTTTGATTGTGAACGAGGGTTAGGATTGTGATTTCTAACATATCTCAATCATCAATTTCACAATATCATTAACAAATTTAGATCTTAAATTTGAGCAGTGAAATAACGAGCATGAACAAAATATTCAAAAACTTGATCAAATCTTCAGCAATTGATCTGAAACTTTGCAAATCTTAACTCAAACACGAATCAAAGTTGTTTAAGACTTCAATTCCACCAATAACAACAACAATCAGAGATCACCAACAGTTTTCTGATACCACTTAATAGAACAAAAACGAACATTGAGCTTAGATCTAGATAATAGATTGTTACGAATGTTTTTTACGATCAGTATTGCGGAATCTAACTGATCATGTATCGATGTATGAATGTGCATGAAGATCAATGCAAAGTGTGATAAAGATGATGATGAAATATGAATAGGAAATTAAATTAGATCTGGAGAAGGTTACAATGAGATGTGAAATAGAAATGCAGGCAACCCCTTTCTAAAATGACGTAAGTGATGATATTTATAGTCCATACCATTCAACTTACAAAAAGCCAAAACACCTGTACTTAAGCCCAAATAGTTACACAAATATTCTAACGTCAAATACAATAATCAATGTCTTCACCCGTGCTTGCTCGTGTTGATACTCGATATCTTCACTCTCTTATATTTGTAAAGTGACATCTTCAATTTTGACCTAACAAAAGGAATATGAGAACCTGGTAACACAAGCAATCGAATCTTGATCCCGTGCCTTTATTTAATCTTCATAGCTTCACTTTTGGCTTCAAAACCACTATTTTCTACCCCTTTTCGTCTCTAGTTCATCGCACTTTTAGAGTTGAGAGAAGAAGTGTTATACAGTAACTAGGCCAAAAAAACCTCAAAGCTTTCTACCTAAACAGCCTCGTTGCGTCGCGCGACGAGGCAAGGTTCCTACTCGCGTAGCACACCGTGCACCAACCACAAACCAGCCGATGAGGCATGTGGCGTCACGTTGCTAGCCCACCTATAGTTGGTCGCGTGGCGTGTTGAGGTCCTTGGGTTGGTTTCGTGTTTCGGTTTCGCGTCCTGGTTTGTTTCGTGTCTCGTTTTTAATCCATTCGACTTCGTTTCTCATTCATTCAACATTATTTAGTTCGGAGATCTACGAAACACCACATATATTTGTATAACTCCAAAGCACCGGCCTCACCCGCCCCGTCATGTCGCGTTTCAACGTTTTCTTACTTTAATGTATTAACAATTTTAATCCCTGAATTTTAACGCGTTGACAGTTTTAGTCCCCGACTTTTACTAATTGTCATATGAGCCCCTGATAAGTTTTTGACTTTGATCTCTTACTCCACGTTGATAGATAGTATGACTTTTACTAATTGTCATTTTAGCCATTGATGATTCTTTTACTTTTATCTCTTACTCTACGTCATATAGTACGACTTTAATATTGTTATCTTTCTGAGCTCTAACTTTAATACTAATTGTCTAACTTTTTTTTTCTCTTAGTATAATTACAAATCTTCATCATCATAAGTGTGTGTGTGAATGTGTTGTTTGGAAAAAATGAATGTGTTATGTTGTTACTGTTTTTAAAAAAATGAATGTGTTATATTGTATTGAAAAGACCACCAAAACACATATATTGTAATAAATATAACAACAGTAGCAGCTGTTTATATGTTTTTGCTGCTGCTGCTGTTTATATGTTGCTGCTGCACATGAAAACAGTTGCTGCTGCGTATATTTTGCTGCTGCACACGAAAACAGTTGCTGCTGCACACGAAACAGTGTTTGAAACAGCTTTGGGGGTTAAACACTTGTTGCTGTTGCTGTATTTTGAAACTGAAAACTGTTGTATATTTTTAATAAAATGAATGTGTTAAAAAATGAATGTGTTATGTTGAATGTGTTGTGTGTTGTAGTATAGATGAGTGTGTGAACAAATGCTAAACTAACTATGGGTCAAAATGGGTTAGATGTATGAATGGGTCAAAATGTTGTATATTTGTGTTTGATGAATGTGTATGTATGAATGCTGCACATTCAAGAGTTGTTAAGTTGGTTAAAACATGTTATTTTTGTTCAATTTTGTGCAATATGTTGTTGCTTATGGTTCTTATTCTTTGTAGCTGTTGGTGATTTTAGGGCTGCTGAAAATCAGGTATGCGCACTAAGCCATGTATTTTACCAAATTGTATTAAATATAACAACAGCAGCAGCACACAGTGTTGGAGTAGATTATCAATGATATTTGTTTGATAAAAGGTTATTTTATAATCTATTCATACTCATCTATATATATTCATAAGTTCAACATATCTTTTTATCAACTAATTTGACATTTTTTATTCAATTAAAACACAATACAATTAAAGCACCAAATTTACAGCTCCATTCTCATCAAACAAATATCATTTACAACCTCTATAACGCAATGAATCAAAATTCAAGAGGAAGACCTGAGTTAAACGTGAATGTCTGAAATATGTTAAATAGTTGAAAAAGACTACAACAACACACACATAAACCAATTCATACTGCTGTTGCACATGAGTTAAACGTGTTGTTGTTTATATGTGCAATTTTGGTTGAAACCATTGTTTCTTCTTGGATTAGTAGCCAACTTGTCAAATACTCTATAAGTGCCAGTTTTATTACAGAATAGTCCAACATAAGTTGCCTTTCATTTACTATAAGTGCAGAATAGTCCAATTGTAGTACAAAATAGTCCTCTATAAGTGCCAATTTTAGTACAACATAGTCTAACTTAATACTTAACGACAAATTAGTGATCTAGCCAATGTATTATTTGAATACCTGTATCTTCATTATCCACCTTCCTAAATACGCATTCAGTTTCATGTATAACTTTCTTCATGGTGTCTATACAAAAAGTAACTAGCAACATCGTTTTGTTATGCTTTAATATCAAAATCTACAGCTATTGATTTTTCTTAAATCGAAGGTATACTCTATCATGGATTTGCATTACATTGTTGACTCTTTTGCATCAGTCACACAACACAACATTTGGTATACTATGTGTTTCGTTTGGGTCGACTTTGTTTTGCCTCTCATATGCGAAAACAAATTATTGATAAAGCTCATAAGTAAACAGTTCCCTGTGCGACTTAAGGTCAAACAGTTCCCCCGTGCGACTTAGCTTTTCCATGACAATCAATAAAGCTCAAGGTCAAACAATTCCACACGTTGGTGTTTATCTACCAGATTTTGTATTCTCACATGGACAACTCTATGTTGCATTGTCAAGAGGGATATCACCTGAAAATACAAAGGTATTAGTACATCAAGCCAAAAAATTTAAAAGAGCGGGGGTGTACACATCAAATGTTGTGTATCGGGAATTGTTAAGGGATGAATAGAATACATCTGTTTGAGAATTAAGGTAAATTAATACATTTTGTTGCAAAAATATAAATATATTGTGCATGTATATTTTGATGTTATTATTACTTATTCAGTGTGTGCATATATATTTTGATGATGTTATTATTACTTACTCATTACGCTGAATCAAATGAAAATAAATGGTAAGAAATGATCATCTTTATTAAACACTTCCTTTACAAGATACTAACTTCTAGTTTTCTCTTCTATATTAGAAATTTCTCATGGAGGATACACGAGAGAAGTTTGAAGCGATGTTAGGTATCAACTTTTATATTAAAAATGTATAACTTTGTTGGTTTTGATATAAAATTTGTAAGCGATTGAACATTGTTTTTATAGTGTGTAAACCAGCTTCGATGAATGATGAAGAAATGAAAGAAGCTCATCTTTAAGAAGCCACAACAATAAAAGATGAAGCTATCCAAGAACCATCTGCTGAATCTGATTTTGACAGCGAATGGTGGGCTAAACACGCTGATGACGTCAATAAAATTTGTAAGCCTTACGACAAAAAATGAGCTTATCAAATTGCAATAGTTGACTCATTGTATGTTTTTTTTTCACATTACTACGTTTGTGACCTTTTTTTAATTCGTTTGTGTAGGACTAATATCTTCTTTATTCATGTGTTAAGACTCTTATTTATATTTCTATGTAAGACTTGCGTTTTATTATATTTATGACTGATATGTTATTATTCGTGTATTTTTTATAATTTAATTTAGACTTCTATGGTTCGTGTAATATAAAAATGAAGGAGTTTATTAATAGAGTATCTTGTTGTAAATTGTTGTCGCTAATGCATCGTCGCCGCCGCCACATCGCACGGGTATCTTACTAGTGTATGTGTATATGTATATGTATATGTATATGTATATGTATATGTATATGTATATGTATATGTATATGTATATGTATATGTATATGTATATGTATATGTATATGTATATGTATATGTATATGTATATGTATATGTATATGTATATGTATATGTATATGTATATGTATATGTATATGTATATGCATATGTATATGCATATGTATATGCATATGTATATGCATATGTATATGCATATGTATATGCATATGTATATGCATATGTATATGCATATGTATATGCATATGTATATGCATATGTATATGCATATGTATATGCATATGTATATGCATTTTTATATGTATATGCATAGCATTTTGTACACAAATAAAAAATGATAATCACCACTGTTAATTGGCTTGGAGTCTACCATCACAACCAACATCAAGGATTAGATTAACGAATAATGGGAGGCATAAAATGTAACATCCCAAATCGCTCTGTAATATCCAAGTCCGTCGCTCCATTATATTGTCCGCTTTGGCAGCCGGCATGCCCTCATGCGTCGCCCCTCAGGATTTTAAAGTGCGTCATGATGGGGAAGGTTTCCACTCCTTATAAGGCAGACTATGTTCTCTTTCTCAACCGTTGTAGGATGTTAAATTCCACCCCCTTAACGAGCCCAACGGACCCGCTGGCACATCGGTCTGGTCCCTACCTTTGATAACATCTGTAGCATCCCAGCCAGTCGCACAATGATATTGTCCGATTTGGCAGCCGACAAGCCCTCAGGCATCTCCCCTCATAGTTTTAAAACACATCATGATACGAAAGGTTACCACACCCTTATAAAAGGGTGTTAAGTTCTCCTCCCCACCGATGTGGGATCTTACAATCCACCCCCTTGGAGGACTAGCGTCCTTGCTGGCACACCGGCCAATGACTGGCTCAGATACCATATGTAACATCCCAGCCCGTTGCACCATGATATTGTCTGCTTTGGCAGCCGACAAGTCCTCAGGCGTCGCCCTTCATGGTTTTAAAACGTGTCATGGAAGGGAAGGTTTCCACCCTTATAAGGTGACAAAACCAGGATCCAAGTCATTAGTTACACCAAACGACACTATATGAATTTAAAATATACGTATCTCATTAAAAGAGAAAATTTAATACAAAATTATTGTTTAAAAGTTTGCGGAAGCATAACGACAATTAATGTCAAAACCTTTTTAAGTAAAGTAATGCATTAAAATTTTTTTAACACAAAGACGTCCAGTAACAAATGTCATTCTTGAAATATGTAGACCAAATGATGCATGCATGCCTTAAACGTGCTCGTGCTCCTTAATTACCTAAGAAAACATACTAAAAAGTGTCAACACAAAGGTTAGTGAGTTCAATGAGGTATTTATCAAAAGTAGTTGCCAGAAGGCCTGCCCGAAAGCATAAAACGAACACAAAAGCCGATAGAATCTTGTCCAATGGCCCTACCCGAAGGAATAAAATGCAGCCCGCCCGAAGGCGCTGTAAATGCATCCCACCTGAAGGTTTTTTGAAATGCAGCCCACCCGAAGGTGCTGCGAAATGCAACCCACCCGAACGTGCTGTAAAACGCAGCCCACCCGAAGGTGTTGTAAAAACATTTGTATGTTTTGGTGGATAAGGTCTAGAGCTTGTTAATCTGTTAATCTATTCAACAATCATGATTATAATCACACGTATAATCCACGAAAGAAACAATTCAACACATGAAATTACTAATAAATGCATGTTGTATTGACCGAGAGAAACTGTGTGTACAAAAGGTGTAATCGTTCAAAGGTCTACTAAAACTGTAAAACATACATAAGAACACCTATTTATACTACTCAAGATAATACATGCGTTTACAAACAAAAAGAACAAAACTTAAGTTGATGTGCGGATAATAGTCTGTCCGCACATCTCTAAGTAACATTCTGTCAGCATATCCAAGTATTGTCCGCAGATCTCCAACTATTGTCCGCACATCTTTTCTTTTATTTCAATTTTCAAGTATGATGATCTAATATATATCAACAATCTCCCCCTATCATCATACTTGAGTTTCATTCTTCTTCTTCTTTAACTTATACAAACTCTGACAAAGGCTTTACATTCCAAAAATCTTGAGCAGCCTTGATGTATTGTTGAAATTTTGAAGCCACTTTAGAATGTTTATCATTTTTCACAATGACATGCATGATCATCATTTCCTCAATAGTATCTTGAGCCAGATTGAGAATATCATCCTTAGTAAACATTTCATCAGTTCTGGTTGCACTTTTAATATCAAATTTCTTCTATTATTAATCTTCAAGGACTGAATATCTGTTATCTTCAGAGTTCCAACATTCAAAGCTAATAATCCTTTCTCAAAGCCATCTTTTCATAAGCAACTGATAGGATCTCAATCATATGTATAAAGTAACATAAATCTTGTACTGAATCTTGTCCAATCACTCTTTCAAACTTCTGCTTTGCAAGAAAGTGAATGTAGGATGGATGCAACAATTTAGCTCAAATACACCAAAAATTCTGATCTCATCTACAACTTGATCTTCAAGATTTCTGATAAGTACCATCTCTTTGTTCCCAATATCATAAAACCTTCTCAAAATAGGAAGACTATTTTGACTATTTTGATATCCTTTGAACACTTTCACCCCTTATTGTTCAAGCTTTGGCAGGTAATTAGCAATATCATCAAGCATGAATTGTCTAATCAATTCAGGAACAAATGGCGTTTTCTTCTTTTTCTGCTCTTGAGATTTTTCATGAAAGTATTTTGCATCTTGCAATTTGGCCAAACTCAGATAATAAGCTTTATCATAAGTAAACAATTTATCCAGCATGAACTCACAAGTTGTTCCTCGAACACTGAACTTGTGGTTTACTAATGATAAACTTCTAAGTTCTTTTAGATCTTGCTGTTCAAGTTTAGCAATATAAGTTAGAAAATAATAAACCTCACATGCTCCATTGATTCTCTTGATAATGAACCCCATGAAATCTTCATCAAATTTCCAAGCTATGATTTTAGACTTGTGATCTTTTGAATGAGCAACTGTTTTAGCTAAAAGCTCTTGAACAGTTTGTCCTTTTTCCATCATTGATCTTACACTTACACCAATTGGTTTCTTTGGAAACTAACTCATCATTATGGATTCAGATGAAGGCATGTACTCCTTTATTCCATATAATCTCACAGGTTTAGATTTATCTTGTATTTTTCTTTGATCTCTGCAATTGACTTATTTTATGGTTTTGGAATTGGCATTCTTTCAGAAATATCAACATATTGATCCTTAAAAGGATTCAACTTTACCATTCTCCTTTCAGCCTTTTCTCTAATCTGAAATGTTTCAATCATTCTTCTTAGTTTTTTTTGTGTTCATATTCTCCATTTGCCTCACAGGATAATTTCTAGATGCTAACCAATCCTTCAGCTCATCTTTCTTCATTCTATCTATAACAAGATGTAGCAAAGTACGTGGATTTTCAGCCTCTAAATCCACAAAGTGTTTATCAGCTTCAAACTCTCCTTCTTCATTTTCTGCTGATTTCAACTATTGAATATCCTGATCAAGCTCTTCTTCAGTTCTTCCCAACACATATACTCTACTGAAAGCTTTCTGTAATAAAAACATTATATTGTTACTGAAAGCAAATTCTATATTTTGTTTTACTTCCTGCTCAGGCTCTTCCAACTCAAAATTCCAATACATCATAAAATTCATCAGGAAATTTCAATTCTACTTCATCCGAAATCACATTTTTAGTGTTCTGAATATTCAAGTCAATTTCCTCTTCATCATCTATTCCTTGTAGTGCTTCAATCATCTCAGTGTCTGAAATATCTTCTTCAATATGTGAAGAATTAATGCCTTGAGCCTTTTGTGCATCTAATTCAACAAGTTCTAGAAGCCTTTTCCACTCTTCAGGAGTTAAAAACTCATCTCTTTCAAGTTTTCTTTTTATTTTGGCATCCATTTTCTCAAGTTTAGATAATTCTTTCACTTCATCAACAGCTTGTTCAACTAACACAGCTTTGCCTTTATTCAACTTTCTTTTATTTCTTTGATAAGTGATAGAATATGAATCAGAGGACTTGATTGTCAATGCCTGATATTTCTTCAAGTTATCTACAGCACTTTGAAATGTATTCACAACTCTGTCAATCTCTTTCAACAACACTTCTTGTTGTTTAACAGTTAATAATTGAGAGATGACCAGTTGTTTATCTTCATCAGTCAACTTGGCTTTTGAAATAGTCTTTTCTCTCCACAAATAAGTTGACTGAATATTCTTTAAAACAGTTTCATCCACCTTAAGTTCTTGAAATGTATAAATATCTTTAATTGGTATCACCTCAAGATAAACCACAGCCAAAGGCTTAAACCTCTCATCAATCTCTTCAACCACAGTCAATTGCAAATTATCTTCATCTTGTTCAATCATGGGTTCATCATCAGATTTATATTCTTGATCATAATCAGATTCACTTGATTTGGAATCTGAGCTATCAATACTTTCAGATGAAGAATTATGAGCAGGAACTTTCTTCAAAGAATCAATCAGCTTCAACAAATATTCAATGTATCTATCTTTCAAACTGTTTAACTCTGTCAATTCTTGAATACTTTCATCTTTCTTATTCAAGCTTAAGAGCAAATTATCTACCATCCAAATTCAACTTATCAACCTCAGAAAGATGTGTCATTTCAAACTTGGATAGATCACTAACAGGTAAGTTTGATTCATGAGTAGGATACTCTAAAAGCAAGTCTTCATCAACTTCCTTATCATCATTCTTAAATACTTGTTCTTCTTCTAAAGAAGAAATCACAATTTAATCTTTATCTTCTTCAGCTTTTGATTGTTCATCATAATCATCATATACAAAATCAACTTGCTCAAGATTGATTTTTCTATGTCTTCTTGATGATCAGATAAAGTCTTCTCTGAACTATCATCTTTATCATCAGATTCATCATGTTGTTCTTCAATATTTCCATCACCATCATTTGGATCAAATTCCTCATTCACCACATCTACATTTTCAGGTTGATTATTATCACCATCAAAATTATCATCATCATCAGATTGATCATCATCAGATTGATCATTATCACCACCATCATTTTCATGAGAAAGTGTTTCTGCATGAGCTACAGGTTCTTCACCAATCAATTCATCCATATTTATAGGTTCATCAACTAAATTTACTTGATTATTCCCATTTTCAATCAACCCAACAGCCACATCCTTCATATATTGTTTTAAATCAGTTTCTATTCCACTAAATTTTCTCCTGGCATTGGTCCCAGTCAAATAAGCAAACCCATTAGAGTCATGATGTAATACTCTAAGTGTTGGACCATGGTACACTCCTATCAACTCAGGAAATGACTCATTGATCAAGCATTGAAGAAATCATGGATACATCAAAAACTTATTTCTTCTATCTTCTTCAATGTTCATTCTCAACCCATTGAAGATGTGGCTTGACATGTTATAACCTCTGTTTTCAACCAAAGAAACTAATATAGATGCAGTTCTATAAGTCATGTCATTCCATCCAGACTTCCTTTTAGATAAGGAGTGTTGAATACAATGAATAATGAACCTCCATCTTGAACTAATTTGACCTTTTAACATCTGTTTTCTTACAGGTCCTCCTTTATATCCAATATTTTCAAAACATTGCAAGATTTCATCTTCATTGAATTAAGTTGGATAATTACCATCTTCTTGAAATCTGAAACAAGTTCTAATACCTGATTCTGTGATGATAATTTCTCTATCATGAGTAAATTCTCCTCTGATTCTAGTCACACCATCAACAGCTTCAACCTGAGTTGTTCTCCAGAATCTTGTCCTTGATAAAAACTGAATAGCTTCATGAAATTGTTTTTTCCCAGGACGTAGATAAGAAACTGCATTATGCTCCTTCACAAACATTAATTCATCCATTTAATCTGCAATAAGAAATCAAGTTATCAGAATTAATGTTCAGATTCAATTTTTAACAAATTTTGACATTTAGGTCAGCTTTGATCAAGTTTTATACTCAAAAGTTTAATATGTTAGTGATGAAGGAAGATAATAATCATATTTAATCAATTATTGATTAACAACATTCATGTTTAATTCAAACTTCAATTTCAAGTTTGTCAATTTTATTTGTTGATTTGAATTTTTTACGGTGAATAGTGAAATTTCAAACATATTGATTGATTCTTACCTAAAAAACACACTTGTTGTTTTGATATCGATTCGGTATGATTATGATGTTTAGATGATTGATTTTGTTATTTGTTATGAACTGTGTGAAAATCTTCTTGCAACTGTACTTAGTGTTTGAAATGAACCGTTTGAGGGTTTTGAAGGGTTTATATACTATTCCCACACTTGTTAAAATTTTAAAACAAATTTTAAACGATATGCGGACAACAGGTTGTTCGCACATCATATCAATTTTCATTAATTTGACATGTAAAATGAGTTTTATGAATTTTCTTTTAACTAAAAACACATTTACATGTGATTCTCATTGTTTTGATATCAAAATTTGTTTCAAAATAAAAACAATTTTGTGATCTGCGGAAAATAGTATTTGATATGCGTACAATAGTAACTAATCAGTTTTGTACTGTTATTCACACATCCTTCAAAATTCATTATATTCTTCAAAGATTTACATATTAAGATATAAATCAAACATTTATGATTTATAATCTAATATTGAAATCTTTAATTTTGTTCGATATGCGGACAATAGTGTCATTCGCACATCACATTGATCTGCTTGCTACAGTACCATTCGCATATCTTTCAAACACTTTGACAGTTTTAAGATTCTTTTCATCTTTAATGTTGTACATTGAACAATACTCATAGATCATCAATTGATCAATGGGTAACAGTTCTTTTTACTTGTTACAATTTTCCTCAAATCTTATTTAATCTTTCCCTGCACATCTGCACACAAACAATTCACAACATTAGTTCATTTGATATGTAATAACATGATAAATTTTATGAACATCAATGACAGTAATTTCAGCTGATCGAATGATAGTTTCAACTGATATGCGGACAATAGTGTTCGTATATCTTGATCTGCGAATAACAGTGTCAACACATTTTGAAATTTTGAGATCCAAATTTTACTTTCATGTGATCAAAACTCTTGATTTGTTTATATAGAAAACATCTTTGACACACATAATTTGGTCTTTTGGTCATTTCATGACATGTATAATTGTACAGTACAAGAGATCAAATTTTTAATTATGAAATGAAATGAATTACACACATTCAATCTATATTCATAATACCACATTCAGTCAATCCAGTTTTTCTCATAAATCATTTGAATATGACATTTTCTCCCCCTAAAGTTATAATTTTCTTAGAGAAGAAAATTTTAAACTTTCCATATGAACAAATATGAACCAATCACAAATATGATCAAAGCCACCTTTATTTTGTTTCATATTTACAGAGATGTACCTTGTAAGAACAAATGTAGGTAAGCAAAGAGATCATATCACATCAATAATCTTCACACAAAATAAAAGAAAGTTTTGAATTGACATAGACAATGTTTCAATATGTAAGATGGGCATATAGCTTATAACAAACTTACTTTTCAACACTTAGTGATATTTTATCATGTTTTGGTTTGATTAAGTATGTCAAGTATGTGACCCACACTAAAAAACATCTTAGAAATATCACTATCTTAAAAAACATACAAGCAAGCACTTTAACAATCAGGTCATTTACAATATAATCCGTGGAGCTTTGGGTTATAAATTATTTGGTGTGTTCCCGTTGGGAATCTTCTTTATTTTCCAATTTTGGAATTGACACTTGTTCCACTTTGGGAATCTTTTGACACTTGGTATTGTTCCTCTTTGGAATCTTTTATACATCTTGAGGTGTTCCAGGTCTGTAGATCACTACAACAAAGGAGACCTTGTGTGAAACTTCAGGTCTGTGGGCACCACAACAAAGATATTAACAGATGTTTGCTCAACACGTATTCTATTGCATCATTACCTGATATGTGTAAGTAACTTTACAAGCAGTCTATCAGAAAAGTTAATACTCCACCAATGCCCTTAGATGGAACTTAACACAACTTAGCTATAAAGAACTTTTAGTTTATCACCAAGATGTTTACTTTTCAGAGTCAGTCTTTATTGCATTTTGAAACATATGTAAAAGACAAAGATGTGATTTAAAATCATTTCTCTTTTGTTGCATAACCAAACACTCATCTTTTATTTTGTACTCCTAACACTTTTCTTTATTTATTTAGATGGCAATAACATATGATCAAGGTTCATAGTTGATCATACCAATGGCTTGAACCAGATGTTCAAATCTGCCTTGATTAAAGGCCTTAGTAAAAAGATCAGCCAATTGGTTTTCAGTACTTACTTGTACTAACACAATTAAACCTTTTTCAGAATTATCATGTAAAAAATGATATCTGATTTCTATGTGTTTGGTTTTATAGTGTTGTACTGGATTACTTGTGATAAATATTGTTGCAGTATTATCAATATAGATTGGGGTTTTCAAGAAGTTAAACCCGTAGTCCAGCAGTTGGTTTTTGATACCAAAGGACTTGTGAGCAACATGCTGATGCAGCAATGTATTCAGCCTCTGCAGTAGATATAGAAACATTGGTTTCTTTCTTACACTGCTATGAAATTAACCTTGGACCCAAAAATTGACATCACCCAGAAGTTGGTTTTCTGTTAAGATTACATCCCCCATAATCACTGTTAGTGTAAGCATGTAATTCAAAATTTCCCTCTTTAGGATACCACAAACCTAGTGCAGATTTTCCTTTGAGATATCTGAATATACGCTTGACAGCTTGAAGGTCGGATTCCTTTGGATTTGCTTGATATCGTGCACACAGACAAATAGCAAACATGATATCTGGTCTACATGCAGTCAAGTACATCAATGAGCCAATCAAGGAACGATAGTGTGTTTGATCCACAGATTTTCCACTTTCATCTGGCTCAAATTTGTGAGCTTTGTCAAGTGGGGTTCTTATGGATTGAACATCTTCAAAGGAAAACTTGTTGAGAATCTTCTTGATATATTTCTCTTGATTTATGAAAGTCCCTTCTTTTGCCTGATTAACTTGTAGACCCAGAAAGAAGTTCATTTCACCCATGGAACTAATTTGAAACTTTGACTGCATGAGAGACTCAAATTCTTTGCATAGCTCTTTGCTTGTGGATCCAAATATAATGTCATCAACATAAATTTGAACTAAGAGAAGATCTTTATTCTATCTTTTAAGGAAGAGTGTTTGATCAATTCTGCCTCTTTTGAAACCATTTTGCATTAGATATGATGATAAGGTTTCATATCACTCTGTGTGGATATTCCTTATCTTCAAATCCAGGAGGCTGTTGAACATACACTTCTTCATCAATGACACCCTATAGGAAAGCACACTTGACATCCATTTGATATACAGTAAAATTCATGTATGCAGAATATGCCTGAAATAATCGGATAGCCTCAAGTCTTGCCACATGTGAAAAGACATCTTCATAATCAATACCTTTCTCTTGTGTGTATCCTTGAGCTATCAATCTAGATTTGTTTCTGATGACAATGCCTCATTCATCTGATTTATTTCGAAATAACCAACGAGTACCAATGGCAGATTGTCCATCAGGTAAGTCAACCAATTTCCAAACATTCTGAATTTGAAATTGGAGAAGCTCCTCTTGCATAGCCTCTATCCAACTTGAATCTTTAAGTGCCTCAGAAATGTTGTTTGAAACTGTTTGAGATAAGAAGCATGAGAAGAGACAAATATTTGCATTTGTACTCTTACTTCTTGTTATCCTTTCATTCAAACCTCCAATTATATTAGATTGAGGATGGCTTTTAAGAGTCCTTGAGATAGGAATAGAATCAACAACCACCTCATTTTCCTGATTTGTAAAATTGAAGTCTTGAATGGTTGTGGTTTGAATGGATGGATCATATGTGGTGAATTATGAAAATAATTGTATCCCTCATCAACTATCAATTCATCACTTTCAGTAGTAGGATCTGTTGGTGGTATACAATCATCAAAATTTTCATGAATATCTGTATTTGACAGATCAGGGTACTTTGAGGGAAAAGGTATAATGACTTCATCATCTGATTCTCCCCCTAAGCTATAACCTGCAGAATCATCAATTGAATTAGAATTCAATGAATTAGTCAAAGAATCTATGTCAAATAACCAAGCTGGACCATTTATGATTTTAGGAAAAGTGTTTTCATGAAACTCAACATTCATTGATTCCTCAATAATGTTGTGTTTTGAAATGTAAACTCTATATGCAATAGATTGTGATGAATATCCTACAAAGAAACCATCACTTGCTTTTGCATCAAATTTAGGTAATCCGTAAGAGGTATTTAACATAGATACAAGACAACCAAATGATCTAAAGAAACCAATTTGAGGTTTTCTATTAATCAACAACTCATATGGTGGTTTGTTATGATCTTTGACAATGAGACTTCTGTTTTGAACAAAACAAGCAGTTGACACAGCTTCTGCCCAAAAAGTAATAAGCAGTTTTGAATCAGCTAGCATTGTTCTGGAAGCTTCAATCAATGACATGTTCTTGTGTTCCAGGACTCCGTTTTTTGTGGAGTTCTAGCAGCACTGAAGTGTCTATCAATTCCTTTACTGCACAGAAAGACTCAAACACTTCATTTTTGAATTTTGTACCATTGTCACTTCTCATTACTTTGACTTTAAAATCAAATTGATTTTTAATTTTAGTAATGAAAGTTCTCAAGATTTCTACAGTTTCACTCTTTTTGTACATAAAGAATACCCATGTGAATCTAGAAAAATCATCAATCACCACAAGAAAAAATTGTTTCTTTCAGTGACTCAAAACATTTGTAGGGCCAAAGAGGTCCATGTGTAAAAGTTTAAGAGGTGTAACATTTGAATTTACAATCTTTGTCTTGTGAGATTTTCAATGTTGTTTTCCTTTTAAGCATGCTGAACATTTATCAATGACAGAAAACATCTTTAGAGGTATTCCCACCAAATGATCATGCTTAACCAAGTTATTCGTATTATTGTAGTGAGTGTGACCCAGTCGTCGATGCCAAAGAACTAATTCATCATTAGATGCTTTTGAAAGCAGACATGTCTCTTGATTGTTGTCAGACAATGAACTCATATCCATCATGTAGATGTTGTTATATCTTGGAGCTTTCATTTGGATCCACTCTTCAGGTATTTGAAATCTAGGTTTCAATATGTAACAGAATTTGTCATCAAACATCATTTTGTATGACTTATCACAAATTTGTGTAATACTCCGCAAGTTGTACTTCAGTTGTTCACAATAGTTGACATTGTCAAAACTCAATGATCCATTGCTGATAGTTCCTTCACCAGTAATCCAACCTCCACCATCACCAAATGCAACATATGATCATTTCTTTGATTGGTATTTATCGAGCAACTGCTGATTTCCCGTCATGTATCTTGAGCAACCACTATCCACAACCCATAGACTGTCTTTTTCTCTAGGTGGATTTGGCTACACAATCAAGAAAATTAGTTAGAACGATCAACCCAAACCATACTGGTTTTGGGTTTTCCAAATTCATCAATAATAGTTTGATGTGCACATTGCAAACCAAATGTAGTCAACATATTAGATTTGAGTGTTGCATAATGATTCATTAATACTTCAAACCTATCATTCAATTCACGTGGAAGCTCATTAGATTTATTTTTATGAACATAAGGTTTTGAAATTTGTTTTGCTGAATCATATGTTGACTTCATTTTTTTTTGACACAACATGAGAAGGAACATCATGAGAATGATCAGGTTCATCAAGAAATTGTTTGATCAAATTTCTTTTGACACTATCCTGTGAATGAGGATGTGATGCAATTCTAGAAATCATGTTCATTTTAGAATTCACAAATTGTTTATTTGGCAATTGTGATGAACTACTCATTCTCATGTTCCTTGGAGTCCATGTATCATAGAAACCCTCATTATTTTTAAATGACACTGATTTAGATATCACCTTCTTGTGAGATTTAGATCTCTCTTTGTAATAACACTCATCAGTGTTGTTATTCACTCTTTCACAAATTTGACACCACTTATTGAAATAACATTCATCAATGGAATTCAGTTTTCAAACTTTGTGATTTCTTTGGTTCGTGAGAATTCAGATTTGGTTTTGGTTCAAAAACTTGTTTGACTTTGATGTTTACATTTGAAGAACTTTGACCAACTGAATCAACTTTATCCATCTTATATCTCCTCATGAAATAGATGTAGCTCGGATGCAATAACTTCAATTCAAAAGCTCCAAAAATCTCAATACAGTCTTCAGACATATCTTCATGATTTCGAATCAGCATCAGTTCATGATGTCCTTCGTGATAAAATATTTTCAAAATAGGCTTTGTTTCTTATGTTCAATCAAACACCTTCAGCCCAGGTTTTGTAATCTCTCAAAATATTTATCACTTAACTCAGCTATATACACATTATCTTCTTCTTCTTCTCCTTCTCCTTCTCCTTCTCCTTCTCCTTCTTCTTCTTCTTCTTCTTCTTCTTCTTCTTCTTCTTCTTCTTCTTCTTCTTCTCCTCCTCATAAAAATATTTACTATCTTTTTGTTGACATCTAAATTCCAGAAACTTATTTGATCGAGTCACACCAACTTCAAGCAAATGAGCAAGTCCTTCACCACCTGCTGAATTTGTCGGATTTCGCAGTGGAAGTTTTGCAAATTCCTTTAAGTCCTGAACAGGCAGCTAAATAATGGAAGTGTAGAAATGATATACATCACACATTGCAGTCACCCTCTTAATCAAAAACACGTCAAACACTTCATCATATTTCCATCCCACAATCTTCACTTCTTTATAATTTGCTGGCACAATCATAGCATCGAGCAATTCAGAAATGGATTGGCCTTTCTGTAATACACTCCTTACAAGATCACCAAACGTTTGAGTTGTATTCCAAGTTCTTATTTGCGCTTCAGTCACATCATATATGCCAGAGTGTGCTTTAGGAAACATCTTGATTAAATCTTTTCGTTTATCATGGACTTCTAGCCTGAGAGACATATTGACTATTTCCTGAAGTTTGAGTATCCTTGTTCGTTTAGTCAGTTCAAGATACTCAGTATTAGTCATGCTGAGTGTCATCATCCTCTTTTGTCTCTTCTCAGTTTCTTGAAAAATTCTTACCAAATTCTTCATTGTTTCAGCCCCAGCACACTGACTTTATTTCGTGGATAATTCCATGATAGCAACCAATCCTTTAGCTCAAAGAACCCCATTCTATCCGGGTCTTTGTGATGCAACTCTTCTATAGGAATATCATCAACAATTATAGCTTCTGACGTAGGTTCCCATTCACCAAGTTCAACATCTATTCATTTGGGTCAGCAGGTAATGAAGTTTCAGCAGCTAAACACTTGTTGTATTCTTCGCAAACTTGACTTACAGTCAATCTATCCAAGAAAATACAGTTATATTTCTTCTTTCTCAAGTATTCAAATTTTTATTTGAGATCCAACAGAATGCTATCTACATTTGAAACAATGTTTTCAGGCATTGAAGGACCAGCTTAAGTAGAAAACAATCCAGTTTCAAAAATAGCTTCTTCAACACTTTGAACCGGCTCAACCTGAGCTTCAACCTCGGTTCTCGCCTTTTTCTTCAATGTATCAGATTTAGTGATCTCAAGCACAGCATCCAACTTTCATTTTCCCTCGGATTTATCGAATACTCTTTTAGTAACAGCTTCATCAGAAGCTTTTGAGTTTTGAACCATAGACTTCATCTTAGATTGAGCTTCACTAGAGTAGTCATGTGGATTTAAGTCACTTGGTATTATGTTGGTCATGACACTTGGAAATTTCTCATAGTTCATAGGAGGAGGTGTGGTTTTGTATGCCACTTGAGAAAAACCCAACCCATTACCATTCTTTCCTTCCTTTTGACTAGAAATCCACTTTTCCATTTGTTCTTTGGTTGACATCAACTGTTCATATTTCAATATATATGTGGATGCTTCCAATTGACTTTTAACAAATGATTCTTCAAGAATTTTCAAAGAATTTTTTAAAATTGATTCTTAATTTTTAGATTCTTTAAGATCCTCAGTTAAAGATTTGATTTTCTTTTCAAATTCCTTTTGATCTTCTTTGGTATTCTTATGACTTTTAATTTCTGCCTATAACCTATCATTTACAACAAAAGAGTGAGTTCTGTAATGTGTTACCTCATTCAAGCATGCTTTTGAACATACATTCTCCTTGAAATCATCTGGAAGTGTTGGATATTTGCTTGCATCAACTTCAGCTCCTTGTATTTGATCATCATCAACATTCTAGGCCATCAATGCAAATTCTTTCTCTATTTACACACATTGCATATCATATTGTTGTTCTACTTCATGCACATACATTACATACACCTACACGTACAATATATATAGCGTACATATGCATACGACATTAATGGTCTTCTTAATGCATGCACATATACTATTAAATGTTTCTGATGCTGCTTAATGTGCATTCGTCAAAGTAGACTGATATAATATACACGCAATTCACCGATCATGTATACTTATATCCAATACATGTACTTCGTCATATAAGAGTGATTGAACCGAATCGAAACCCAAAACGAACCGAAAACGAAACCGTAACTAATCAAATCAAACTGAAGCTGCACGTTATCGAGATATAAACGTACCGGAGAATATGATTATGGATTCGAACAAAACATTGAAGATGGAACGATTGTAATGGTGATCGCCGGTGTTGCAGGTATGCCGAAAATAACCTCAGAGGCTGTAACAGCGACGGAGACGGCGATAGCGAGTTCTAGCAGGCGAAACAGGGATGGTGATGATGGTTCTTTACAACTCGGCGGCAGTTGATGGCTATGGCGGCTGCTAGGGTTGGGCGGGTGTTTTTGCGACGAGGAAGAAGAAGACGGGCATGGGACGGGGTTTGGTTTTATAAATTCTAATTTACACTTTTGGCCCTTAGACATTAGTGGTTTATTTAGTTTGGTTTGAAGGTTTATAAATTAGTTTAGTAAATTACAAAACAAACCCTAAACTTATATACAACTTGACGGAATAGTTACAAAGTAGTTAACGGTGTTAACCTGAATTTGCAGGGTGTCACATCATCCCCTTGTTAAAAGAATTTTCGTCCCGAAAATTACGCAACGCCATAGGTTTACTCTAACAAAATAGAACAAAAAGGAAAGAAATAAAAAAAAAAAGAATTTTCAGGTTATCACACAATCCCCTTGTTGAAAAAATTTACGTCCCGAAAATTTAATTGTAGCTTGGGTTTTCTCATTAATGGAATCTGAGTGTTACGGTTAGAAGTGTACCGAGGGGGGGGGGGTATATGATACGCCCAATATTTTCTCATATAGAAAGTTTTCAAGAATCTTATCTTTCTGTTTGAATAACAGATTCGTTTCAATCGTGTAGCTCTTTTAGGGTGGCCTAACCATATTTCTTCTAAATGCGGGTTTTAGTACGCATGGATTGATTATATAAGAGTCCAATCAATAAGATGCTAACAAGGATTTGGATATTAAGCTTCATTGGGTGATAGTGTTTAAACCTTTAGAGTGTTTAAGATCTCGAGTTCTAAGTTTACTAACGGGTCAGATAATGATGTCATGTTAATTCATTACTTGGGTCGTGTAACATCAATAGTTTCATTAAGCATTTAATTTATTCTATTGGGATTTTCATGTCTTAGAACGATTAGCTGACTATTGCTTACAATGCGGATCAAATAGTTGTGATCAAGGAAGTTAACTTTCACACAAGGTAGGATCTCTTGAATAAAGCGGATCTTTGAAAGAAATATATTGCACGATTAGAGTGTCAAATGACAATGAGAGCATGAATTATTATCTTTCTTAGCAAATACAATGTGTATTGGGATGAACGAAATAAAAGTTTGTTATTCTGAACTTTAATGGATGAGGTTCAAGCAGAACGCTAGTTGGTATCAATTGATTTTGTGGATTGTACTATTCATCACCTAGACTCACGGAGCGTATTCGATATCGATATTTGGATTTATATACGCCGGGGGGGGGGTCAATTACAAAACTCGCTTAGTTTCGGCTATCGCTGTGAATAATAGGTATCTAAAAGTCATAAGTGTCTAGGTGTATAGCGGTTTCCCCTAAATTATTATTACTTAAACATCATTTAGGTGTTATAACAATTCTTCGAGTTACTCCTTTCATAATAAATTGTACATTTAATTATTCATTAATAGAGTATTTCCTGAGAGCGTTTCAGATCAACGAAGATAATATTGATGATAATTTTGATGTCTTTAAACCCCCCCAACCTGATATTAGTGTCTAACAATTAACAAGCAGGATTCACGACACACGCCACTAGCTAAGTGGCTTACGAGAATTTCCATTAACAGTGGGAAAAAAATTTTAAGTGATAAATTACACTCTAGAACCTTTTACCCACGAGCTAGGTCTCACCGGGATTCACATGCACTCCAAATTATTATCCCGTGTGCACCCGTGATGATAATTTGTTTTGCATGTTCAACCTCGTTCCACCTGTCTGGCGTCAAAATGTCCTAAATATTATAATACTGATTACTGAGTGGTTGCAAAATGAAAGGTTATCTACAGATTGACCCTCAACTCTAAATTGATCAACTAGTAGTTATATTAGAAAGTGTAGTCAGTAACTATTCGATTTGAGCATTCACTTTGATTTATGGATTGTTGATGGAATACTTCGCCGACATGAGTTACCAAAAAGCATGAGGTTATTCTTTTACTCGAGATAGGACACATTTCGATTAGGGAGTAGGCAAAACGTTTCACAACTTTGTGTTCGATTTATCCCCTAAGGAATATTAACAAAAAAATGTGAGCTCATGGCTTGGTAGTGATGAAGTTTCCGTAAAACAATATTATGCAATAATGCATGTAATCGTCTTGTCCAAGCAGACTTTATGTAGACAAGAATATCAGAAGCATTTATCTTCACGAAATGCCTCTTCGAGTCAATAGTTTTCACGAGAGCAACAAGCACCAACTTGATGAAATAGGATAAGTGGATGACAATATGGAGAAGGTTTAATAGAATAGAATATAATACTTAACGAAAGAAAATCACTATGGATAACTTCAACGTCTTAGTCTTTGTGATTTGAGTGTTCAATACTTAACGCGCTTTTGTTGTCAACACGAGTTCAATAGAGTGATAAAAAAAATCTGAATAAAAATAAATTTTCTTGGATTACAAGATTTAACGTATTCTGACAAGAAGGAATGAACTGCTGAGTAGCTTATGCTCCACTTCACGAACTCTAGGGGGATAGCCCCAAACGTTTCAAAACGGTTGCAGTCGCCCGGCTCACACCTTGGCCTCCTTGCGCCTCAAGAAGAAGACTCGGTCACATAGTGCAAAGAAAAATTAGATTTAGGCGGGAAATTTGTATTGATGTATAGGATAAGGACACAGTACTTCGTATAAGTATTCTTAATCTATAATGATTCTATATCAAGTAAGCACACAAAATGTAACATGTATAGGCAACCAAGCGCTAATGCTAACTAGGGTACTACTGTGCAGTGTGAGTGTAACTAATGCAAATGCATAAAGTTATAGACTATATGCAATGAAATGCTAGTTCCCTATAACTTATGGCTCTGATACCAATCTGTCACACCCTCAATTTTCCACAAACGGGGTATCCGTTAGGCGTGTGACATACCAGGATCTCAAGCCATTAGTTACAGCAAACACCGACTCAACGCTTTAAACAAAAGTCTTTATTAAAGCATTAAACAAAAACCCAAGGTTTAAAATGAAAAGTTTCAAAGTTTAGCGGAAGCAATTCGAAAACAACCCTGTACTCAAAATCCAAGTACGTAACATAATGGGTCAAACCAACCAAAGTTATAAAAATCCGTGCATAAAGTTAGCACAACCAAACTACCGTTTCAAAAACCAACAATAGTTTAAATAATAATAATTTAATAAATGATGACCCATGCATGCAAGTTTCCTACTCGTGCACCTTCCTAGATCCCTGAGAAAATCGTACTAAAACGAGTCAACAAATTATGTTGGTGAGTTCAATGAGTTTATTTAAATAACATAAATAAAATGTAAGTTCCGTTGATAAAACAATATATATTGCTGGTTTGCAAGACCACCTTGCTTACTACACGAGCACGTCGAGATTAAACTGAACGTTACTTTACTTGGCTTGTCGCCACCACTACGGATGACCAAATGTTTAAAGGACAATTTGCACCAACTAGCTCCCCGCTAGTGGTGGGGTCTGCCGAACCCGTAGTACTACTCAAATTTCCCCGTTATGCCGAAGTTGGCATATAAATAATCTCGACTAAAGAAAAGGACTTTATAAGTATGTTAATGCTCGGTAAAATAATCCCTTAACAATAATATTATTTACCAAAAAGCATTGCCCCAGTTGGCAACGTAAGAGTTATGCCCGAAGGCCCCACCCGAAGGTGTAAAACGTAGCCGTAGTTGGCCCCGCCCAAAGGCATAAAGTTTTGCCCGAAGGCCCCACCGGAAGGTGTAAAACGTAGCCTTAGTTGGCCCTGCCCGAAGGCATAAAGTTTTGCCCAAAGGTGTAAAACGTAGCCTTAGTTGGCCCTGCCCGAAGGCATAAAGTTTTGCCCGAAGACCCTGCCTGAAGGCATAAAAATGCAATCCGCCCGAAGGCGCTGAAAAATAGTTGTCCAAAGGCGTTGTAAAAACATTTATATGTTTTCTCCCCGAAAAAAGTATTTAAAAACGGGCAAAGAACTCACCTTAGAATGCACAACAAAAGCAACAGCAAGCAAAAGCTAAAACTCTAGGTCACTCAACGATCTGCTTATTAATTAAATATCAATTATTAACTACGAACTTATACTAATATCAATATGTAATTCATATAGTATATATGGTTATCATCCATTTGGGTTTCGAATAATTCGCTTTGGCTTCTTATAATAATATTAGTACATCACACAAAATTACACATATGCTACACAATTAAGTTTCATACTTGTATTTATGTAGATCTCCACATAACGGGTTTCATGCATCTTATCACTAGATAATTTCGACCCACATTATCATCGCATGGTTTATCAACATTTTGCATACATATATATATATATATATATATATATATATGTAACTTGGCACTGCAATTATTTCATTTACCTACATTCTCTTATGCAGGTACATACATGTCACCAATATATATATATATATATATATATATATATATATAAAAGTTATTAATGATGGTTGCTATTCACGTGTACAAATAACGGCAAACATCTAACACATACTAACATATATACAACCTATCCTACACGTTACGCATACAATTCAAACATTCATACTGCACTTATACAACCCATATAATTTTATTGATTTAGTTCATGTATACGTGGTGTAATGTTGTACAACAACTTCACCTTCAAAGTATTTATACACCTCTAACATGCAGCCGTTTAATATATATATACACTCATCACAATTGTATACTACTATACTTCCTACACATACACATCACGTATGCATAAAGAGCAACTACAGACATGTCATAACACTACATAATCACACACACATACATGTTGGTTTACTGTTATTCATATATATACACATACAAAACTCATCTTTATATTCATATATATATACATACGTAATACAGCACACACATATACATAGTTGCAACAAAACCAATTTATATGGTCCTACATACATGCTGGTTTACATTTATATACATACATATCCTATTGTTGTTGTGCTACTTTTTATATATATACAATACATATGCATACACACACATTACATATCATATTGCTGTTGTCCTACTTTATATGCATCCAATACATACGCATACACACACATTGCATATCATATTGTTGTTCTACTTCATGCACACACATTACATACACCTACACATACAATATATATATAGCGTACATATGCATACGACATTAATGGTCTTCTTAATGCATGCACATATACTATTAAATGTGTCTGATGCTGCTTAATATGCATTCGTACAAGTACACTGATATAATATACACGCAATTCACCGATCATGTATACTTATATCCAATACATGTACTTCGTCATATAAGCCTGATTGAACCGAATCGAAACCTAAAACGAACCGAAAACGAATCCGTAACTAATCAAATCAAACTGAAACTGCACGTTATCGAGATATATACGTACCGGAGAATATGATTATGGATTCGAACAAAACATTGAAGATGGAACGATTGTAATGGTGATCGCCGGTGTTGCAGGTATGCCGAAAATAACCTCAGAGGCTGTAACAGCGACGGAGACGGCGATAGCGAGTTCTAGCAGGCGAAACAGGGATGGTGATGATGGTTCTTTACAACTCGGCGGCAGTTGATGGCTATGGCAGCTACTAGGGTTGGGCGGGTGTTTTTGCGAAGAGGAAGAAGAAGACGGGCATGGGACGGGGTTTGGTTTTATAAATTCTAATTTACACTTTTGGCCCTTAGACATTAGTGGTTTATTTAGTTTGGTTTGAAGGTTTATAAATTAGTTTAGTAAATTACAAAACAAACCCTAAACTTATATACAACTTGACGGAATAGTAGTTAACGGTGTTAACCTGAATTTGCAGGGTGTCACGTTATAGGATACTCTTCTTCATCTTCCAGCCTTATGAATCTTAAAGTTTTGGTTCTTACTTCATCTAGATTCCTGCACGAGGTAATTACCAGATCATCATAGAAAGGGGAGTCTTTTTTCAACCCCATTTTAAATTCTTGAACAGCCGTAGCCATATCAAGGTTAGGGATTTCCAGGACTTCCATTCCAAACTTAGATACATAATATCTTAATGATTCAGAATTAGATTGAGTTATCCTGTATAAGTCACTGGTTAGTCTTTCAAAGGATCTGCTACAAGAGAACGGATTATTTAATAGATTAACCAAATGAGCAAATGAAGTAATAGAGTAAGGGGGAAGACTTAGCAGCCATTTTAAAACTGATCTAGTGAGAGTGGATCCAAAATCTTTGCATAAACATGCTTCCTTTAACTTTTCCGGGATAGGATTTATCTCCACCCTCTCCCTGTATTGGGCTACATGCTCTTCAGGGTCAGAGGATCCATCATAAAGCTTCATATTTGGAGTCTGGAAGCGCTTTGGGATTTCAGCATCACAAATTGGAGGAGCGAATCTTGAAATCATATCCTTTATTTTTTGCAATTTAATGGCCATAGCTCTATTGATGCATGTATCCTGCATTGAGCCAAAGTTAGTCTGTAAAGTCTGACTATTGAAATTTTTACCTCCCGGTCGGGAATATCCTGTTCCATTGTAGTATTCTGAATGAGGCATCTCAGTTGAGATAGATGGGGTAGTGGTAGAGTTGGTCTACATGGGAATGATATCGCTGTCATGGATTTTAGTAACCTTCGACCACTACATGCTTGAGGATCCTGGATTCTGAAGAAAGGATCCTTGGTTCTGGATGAGGGAGGACCCGGCAGAGATTGCATCGAGGATCCTTCTTGACGAAAGGATCCCTGAAGTATGGAGGATCCTGATTGATTGAAGGATCCTGGAAAATTCGAACTTCCTGGTCGGCTGAAGGATCCTTGTTGATTCTACATGGAGGATCCTTGTTGAAATGTTGTAGTAGATGGCTGAAACATGGATTCCATGTTTTGCTATGCTAAGGATCCTGGAGTGTTGAAATCAACCATCTTTGGCATATAAGGACTGGTTTCCTCCACATGCTCTTGCTTTTCTTGATATCCTCGGTCTCCCGGAGGATCCTTTGATTAGCCATGTTCTGCTGCTCCATGTAGGCTTTCATCAGCATAAACATCACAGAAACATCATGGTTAGCATTTACCGTAGAAGGTGCAGCAGGAGGTTTTGATCCTTGAAAAACTGCAGTTGGCTTCTTATTAGTGACATCCTTGTTCTTCACCGGCCCCAATGATGAACTAGACATTGGAATGGAAGATAATGAAGACGGCATGCTGGATGAAACAACTTTTGATTGAGAAGCCATTGAAATACAGAAAACGAATAAGGATGAATTGAATGGAGATATAAGATGAATGAAATGATAAGAATGAGGATTTAAACAACACTCGCCCCACGGTGGGCGCCAATTTGTTTTGGTAAAAATCGACAAACCAAATTAGTAAAGTGGGGTTGTGCGTTTTAATGAATAATATGATTTATACGAGGAAAAGCCCTTGATCTAGCTTATATCGCCGACATAAAAACCTCGGGTGATGACAATCGTCTATCACCACTATATTAATGATAAAAAGATAATACAACTCGAGAATTATGGATGTGATTACAAAAATGTGTGTGTGATAAAGAAATGCAGCAGAGAATAGAGTGATCTAGAGGAGAATTCAGAGTGTCGCGTGTGTGTTTTTCAGCCATAACCTCCTTCTTTATAGTCAAAGTAATAAACTAAACCCTACCATTATGCCGTTAGCCATTTTAGGGTTGTTGACCACGATCTCCACTATTTCCACAACTATCTTGAGCGAATTCAATGGTGCACTGAGTCTTGATCTCGTTGCCTACATTTGAAATATTTAAAACATGCAGAAGACAAATGTTAGGTATTCGACAATTATAAGCATTAAGGATCCTTAATCCTTCAAACGCCAGGATACTGGATTCAGAGCCACGAGGATATTGCATCCTTGCTATCTAAATTGCGAGCCCTAACAGCATTATGCTTCAAGCTCTTCTTATTCTTCTTTCAATTTTTCATACTCAGAGTTAAGCTCATTGAATACTTCAGTGTTCTTCAAATGAGTTTCCAAGTGTTGCTTTAGCCTCTCTTTCTTTCTTTCATTTGAAGCCTTCTGCTTTTTATATTCATCTAACAGTTTGGCAACCATTCTTCTAAGATGTAATATCCCATCATCTTCTTCTTCGGATTCAACCACAACACTTTCATTGTCTGCAAAAACCTTGGGTGAAGACTCCCTAGGATGTTCAGAATGTTGCAAAACAGGGGATTTAATTTCAGAAGTTTCAGCAGGAACAGGATCAGGTATAACAACATCAGTATCTTCATCTGCATGAGCCTCAGATTCAACTACAGTCATAACAACCTCCCTTGCAATTTCAAGAACATCTATTGGTTCAACATTTTCTTCCACAAAATCAGGTACAAAGTCAGCGCACATTTACAGCTTGTATAACATCCTCATCCTCTTCATTTTCAGCAGAAACAACATTTACATCATCATCTTCATCGTTATCATCAGACTCATCATTATCATCATTACTTTCATTTTCATCATCCGCTTCCTTTTCATCATCACGTTCATTCTCACCAATATCACTATCATCTTCCAAACGAGCATCAGGAAGATCATCCACTATATCCAAAGTATCGAAAGGTTCGTCCTGAGATATATGGAAGTATTCAAAACCTACTTCTTTTTCGTTATTTGCTATATCTCTCATATAGTCAAACAATTCAACCAGTGCAACACCACCCAGACTCATCTTCTTGTATGATAACGCATTCATGTCTTCATTCTCACATATCTCTCCAGCAACACCTTGCTCTTTGATAACATGATGTGCTTCATTGATGATTAACTGTAAAAAACCTGGATACATAAGGAATTTGAATCTTTTCCCTTTCTGCAAGTTGAAGATGAATCCCTTCATAATCCATCTTGCCATGTTAAACCTTCGATTCATGGATATAGCAACTATTGGTGCTGCTATATCTGATGGGAAAGTGTCAAATCCAACACTTCTTCTAAATAAACAGTGTTGAATAACATAACAGAGAAGCTTCCATTGTTTGCTGAGTCTCGCCCTGACAAATTGTTGTTTTGGAAACACGGGAGGATGTTCCATGTTTATAGAACATTCTTGGCATTCAGCAACTGTAAATTCATCCATATCTCCTTCTTCATTTTCTCCCAACATCAGTCCATCTCTAATAGAATCTTCAGAAATAGTGACTTGCAACTGATTGGTAATGAATCCCCTGACAACTGTATGACCCTCATCTTTTGTAATGACCTCAGCAGTCTTCCTGAACCTTTTGATCACCTCTTGTATACTATAGGCTTAGCACACATGGCATATACATACTTTTTTCTACGAAGAAACTTGATCATCTGCTGATATCCTGATGCTTCTGGAATTTAATCATTATGCAGAGCCACAATATTGTGCTTTGTCTTATACTTTAGATTTTCCATCTGAAATCAGTTACAAATGTGTCTGTGGTCAAATATATGATTAAATGATCAATTTGTCATAAGCAAAATTGTCAAAGGTTTGTTAAGATGAAACAGTAGATTGAATGGTATTTTAAAACATTTGTTAAGTCAAATTAGAGAATCAAACTTGTTTAGACAAAGTTAACACATACACCACACTTACTATTATATCCATTTTACTTAACACATCTTACTGATCAATTTTGTTTGAAATTAAAATCTCAGTATTGATTTTATGAAGTTTATTCCATTAGAAACATGATGTATCATCAGATACTCAACACTTAATAACAAATTTCAAGACATTAACACTTTGAACAAATTCTCTGTTTCAAGTTCATCAATGGCGGTTTTGTCAATTCAACATTTGTGGTCGATTACGTCTAGATTTATGATCTTGTGAAGATTAAACGATGAAATTGGTTAATTAGCAGTCAGATTTTGACTTTAAACTAACAAAATTGCAGTTTGGTCATAAAATCAAAGTGACGTTTCAAGAGTCATGTTACTGTTCATCGATGATCAACACATTTAGGGTTTGTGACAGTGAAAATTGGTGAAAATGATGATGAATCATGTTGTGTATACCTCTGTTAATCTCACAAACACGATATAGAACAAATGATTAGAACAAGTGTATGGTCGGGTAACTGTGTGAAAAGTGTGGTCGGGTGAAGAATGATGAAATGAGGTTAAGTGTGAGGAAGAAGAGTATTTATATGATTTGTTCACACGTCTGAAAATTAGGTTAAAAAGGAGACGGGTCAACAAACACAAAATACCTTTGGTCGGGTCATGCACTGTTCAGGCGGGTGAACATGTATGGGCGGGTCAATAGATGAATCAATAATCATTTCAACCCTAAAACACTTCGTCGTGTCAACCATTGTTGAGACGGGTCAAGTGTATCAGACGGCTGAAAATTAATATATGAAAGCATTGGTCGTGTCAACAACTGTTTGGACGTGTCAACCACTGTTGAGACGTTTCAACATTGTTAAGACAAGATTCTGCTAAAAAGACCATTGGACGTGCCAACCAGCTTGGACATGTGAAACAATGTTGGGACGGGTCAAGTTGATCAGAAGTATCAATAGACTTGGTCGTGTCAACTCTTCTGACCCAGCAGTATTCATCACAAGTTGAGACAGATCATGCACTGTTGAAACTTTTCAACTGTTGAGACGGGTCAACAATTGAGACGTGTCAACATAATACAAGAACAAGGTATACATAAGATAGGTTCATTGTTGAGACGTATCAACTGTTTGGACGTGTCAACTGTTGAGACGTGCCATCATTTTGAGACGTGCAACAGTTTGGACGTGTCAACAATTTGGACGTGTCAACATAATGAACCAGCAA
Organism: Tagetes erecta; assembly: GCA_030867185.1. Classification (NCBI taxonomy): domain Eukaryota; kingdom Viridiplantae; phylum Streptophyta; class Magnoliopsida; order Asterales; family Asteraceae; genus Tagetes; species Tagetes erecta. The sequence goes on from CM061488.1 coordinate 58,674,724, forward strand.
GCACATATATCACGAAAGGACTGCACCTTGACTTCTTGACTTAACCCGGCTGCACAGTAACACATGAGACGGTTCAACACTTAACACATTTTTCTTTTTCCGCGACAGTTGACTTTTAACACAGTCAAACTTCTGATCGATTGATTTTCTGCATTAATTGCACCTGCACACTTTTTGACGAAAGTTAATATGATAAGACATCCTTAACTAGGGTTTTGTTAATTAAAATTTTCAAAGAATCATTTAGGGCATCAATTTGCAATAAACACACATAATTTTTATTTTCATTTTCTTTCCTTTTCTTTTTGACACACACAATAAACACACACAATTTTTCAATATCCCAAAGAATTTTTCAAAAGATTTTAATTACCGGACCTTGGGTTATTTTAACATGAACAACACGTATGCATTCATTAAAAACTGGATCCTTTCATCCAACACATATTTTTGACATTTTTCGTTTCTTTTCTTGATTTTGTGCATCAAATGTATTTAAACTTATTTCTCCCCCTAAACTTTGAATTTTCTTGAAATTCTTATGTTTACAAGGGTTGTCGATATCTCATTAATGATTCCACATGCCTGCACACACAAAGCACACAAAAATTAAATACGAATGCAATGCAAAGAATCTATAGACTGCAGAGAGATCATACCAAGAATAATCTGAATATGTTTTAGTGTTTGAAATAGACATTGGGCTTGTGTTTAGTTGAGTGCTAATATGAAAACATAACAATTAGCTCGAGTTGGCACACTTACTTTTTCAGTATCATGATGAGATTATGGTTCGATTAGATTGATTTATGTGACACACATGTATACATATATCAAGCTATTTCCTTATCAAAACAAACCAAAATGCACTGTAACAGAAAACTTGTCACTTACATCATAATCAGTGTGGAATGGGTTTTCTATCTTATTGGATTTGATCCACTTTAGGATTCTTTTTGAATTCCTTTCTGGAATTATCTTTTGCTTATGTTCTCTTTGGGAACCTTCTGAAATTCCATTTTGGAATTTTGGTGATGGTCCACTTTGTGACTCTTTTTTTGTTCCACATTTGGAACCTTTTGCTGCACCTTGAAGTGTTCCAGGTCTATAGCTTACTACAACTAAGGAGAGTTCATGTCTGTGGTCACCACAACAAAGAAGCTCACAGATGCGGGTCATCACACTGAATCATATTGCATCATTACCCGGTATGTTAAAGTAACATAACTAGAAGTTCATCAAAAGAGATATCTTAGGACATGTATGACAATGGAACTTAACACAAGGAGCATTAATATTTAGATTTGTCAAAAATGAACCTAGTTTTTCAGTTTAATTGCCTAAGCTGTCTAGTACGTCAATTAACACGTATCAGTCTTTGTTATTTCTCACGGTGCAAGTCAGATTCTTATGAAATGATGTTTCTTTTCTGTTTTCGTGTTTATTTTTAGATGCAAGCACACAAACACACATAACATAAGCAAAAGCACATGAGAATCAAAGATGAAATCGACTTATTATATTTTTGGTTTTTCAAGTTTTCTTATTTTATATTTTGTTTTTATTGAGAAAAAGAATTAATCATGATTGATTAATCCTATGGATTGGACTAAGAATTCAAATCGTCCTGACAAGAAAGATTTTGTAAAAAGATCTGCCAGTTGTTTGTCGGTATGAACTTTAATCAAAATTATTAAACATTTTTCAAAGTTATCTCTGAGATATGTTTTGTTTTTGAGTGTTGGACAGGATTAGCAGTAATGAACATTGCAGCAGTATTATCTTTGTAAATAAAAGTTTTGAGAAAATTAAACCCGTAGTCAAGCAGTTGATTTTGAAGCCATAAAACTTGAGAAGATCCTGCCGATGCAGCAATGTACTCTGCTTCACCAGTGGATACTGAAACATTGGTCTATTTTTTGCATTGCCACGAGACAAGTCGAGGACCCAGAAACTGACATCCACCTGTGATTGATTTCGTATCTAGAGCACAACCACCATAATCACTATTAGAATAACTATATAATTCAAAATTGCCTTCAAAAGGATACCATAAACCGAGATTAGATTTCCCTTTGAGATATCTGAATATACGTTTGAGGGCAGTCAGGTGCGACTCTTTAGGATCAGACTGATATCCGGCACATACACATACAACATACATGATGTCTGGCCTTGATGCAGTAAGATACATCAACGAACGGATCATTGACCTGTATAATGTTTGATCAACACATTTACCTTTTGGATCAGGTTGGATCTTACAGTTCATATCCATTGGAGTTTTAATCGTCTAACAATCTTGCAACTTGAACTTCTTCAACAATTTTAGCAATAAACTTTGATTGATAAAGATTCCTTCTGCAGACTTTTTAACTTGCAAACCAAGGAAGAAATTGACCTCCCCCATAGAACTCATATGGAATATGGATTTCATGATTTCTTCGAACTCTTTGCACATGGACGGACTTGTTTATCCAAAGATGATATCATCCACAAACACTTGAATACACTGTAGATCTTCATTTTCACGCTTCATGAATAAAGTTAGATCAATATGACCACTGGTAAAACCACGTTCTAGTAAATGTTTTGATAACATCTCAAATCAAATCCTTTGAGCTTGATGTAGACCGTATAAAGCTTTGCTGAGTTTGTATACGCGATGTGGATACTCAGGGTCTTCAAATCCTGGAGGCTTCCTGGCGTACATATCATCGGTAATAGGTCCATACAAAAATGCGTCTTTTACATCCATTTGATACACTTTAAACTTCATAAAGGATGCATAAGCAAGAAAAAACGAATTGCTTCAAGTCGAGCAACTGTAGCAAACACTTCTTCATAATCTCTGCCTACCACCTGAGTGTATCCTTGTGCATTTAGTCTCGCTTTGTTTCTGAAAACAATGCCACGCTCATCTGGCTTGTTCTTGTACAACCATCTTGTGCCAATAGCATTTTCTCCTTAAGGTAAGTCCACTAATTTCCATACTTCTTGCTTTCTGAACTGAGGTAACTCCTCTTGCATTGCTTCTATCCAACTGTTATCTTGCAACGCTTCTGAAATGTTCTTCGGTACCACTTGAGAAAGGACCTATAATCTGAGAGATAGGATGATTCCTGTGAATACGTAAATTTGGGATATCTTCACCTTGTATTTGTGTCTCCATATTTGAGGTATTCAAATTCGGTAGATCTTGCAGGATTGTAGAAGTGTCCAGAGTGAAATTAGGAACTTGTTCTGGTGAATTGATGAAGTAATCAAGAGATTCCGGAGTAGCTTCACCATTCGGATCTGATGATGATTGAGTATGAACAGATCCACCATCATTAGGAGAATTTTGCTAATTTTGAATAACTGCTTCATTGTTTGATTCCTGATCTTCTTGAGAAACAGATGGACCTTTTGACTGATTAGAGGAGTCAACATGCGGATCATGAAAAGACATGAAGCTTTCAAATAAGAAATATTTGGTTTCCTTCCAAATAATAACTCGTAAGGAGTTTTATGTTTTTCCTAAGCCAATAATGTGTTGCATTGTACAAAGCAGGCGGTAGCAATTGCTTCGTCCCAGAATGTGATACGAATTTTGGCATCTGCTATCATGGATCTCGCAGCTTCAATCAGTGTCCGATTTTTCCATTCAGCATCTCCATTTTGCTAAGGAGTTTGTGGAGCACTAAACTGACGCGCAATCCCTTTTCCCTTTTTAAACTCAGTTCTGTTATCACTTCTCAAGATTTTAACTTTTAATTCCAATGGATTTTCAACTTTAATTATGAATTCTTTTAACAACTCTGCAGTTTCAGATTTAGCATGCAGAAAGTAAACCCAAGAAAATCTTGTAAAATCATTAATGATGACTAAATAGTAAGATTTCTTTCTAATACTCTAGACATTTGTTGGTCCGAATAGATCCATATGAAGCATCTGTAGAGGTTTGGAAACTAAGTTTTCGAGCTTGTACTTAAAATACATTCGATGCTGTTTTCCTTTCAGACATGTGGAGCAGAGAACAGTTGTAGAAAATTTCTTTGTGGGAATTCCTACAGCATAATTTCCTGTCAGCAATTTGTTCATGTTTTTGAAGTTAGAATGACCCAGCCGTGTATGCCATAGTTGACTTCATCATTTGAAGCATGTGTAATGAGACAGGTTGTTTTGGTTTCTGCATCGATCTGAGACATATCCAATTTGTATACATCTCTATCTCTTGAAGCATTAATCACAACCCATTCATTTGCAATCTTGAAACCTGGTTTGATTATATAACAAAATGAATCATCAAATAAAGTTGAATACGATTTATCAAAAATTTGGAAAACACTTAGCAAATTAAAGTTCAACTGGGCACAATAGTTGACTTCATCAAAGCTAATGACCCAATTGGATACATTTCCTTCTCCAGTTATTTTTCCACCGACATCTCCCCTGAATCCAACATGAGTACCATTTTTATGCTTGAAATCTTGAAGCAAGGCATGGTTGCCTGTCATATGTCGACTACACCTACTATCAACAAACCATGAGTTGACAGGTCTTATTGGGCGTACCTGCATCTTCAACATTCACTTAGTTATTGCGGTCAACCCTGATAGGTTCAATTGGATCGATAATATCACTCAAATGATCTAAACAACACGCACAAACAAAACGTTCAATCACAAACACAGTTCATACTCATAAATTCTCTGTATATTGATGATCAAAGCAATTCGCAGTACAATGTGCAGGAGAAAACAAATACACACAGTTAATTCTCTCTCTAACAGTGCAAAAAGTAATCTCTCCTAACACACGCACACTACATGCTTTATAACAAACAAAATGCAAGTTTAAGGAAAATACATAATAAACCCTAAACTATACAAACATATAAACAAAGAAACAAAGTAAATCTTAACACGGAAATAACCCTAACAGTACTCCCCCTAAGATTTATCTTTGGATCTTCAAAAACTTCAATCATTTTCTTCTTTGATCAGCATCGTTTCTTCAATCTTTTTCTACCATTCTTCTGGTTCATCTTTCACATTCAGCAATTCTCGACCTTTGTACTCTTCTTTTTCCTTCAAAGCTTCTTCAATACAGGATTTGAACTTTTCAGCGATCTTAGCTTGTCGAGGTTTGGATTCATTCGTCAGAATTGGTAAGGCATTCATACGTCTGAGCGAGTCCAGATTCAAACCTGCAAAATCGATATTAGCATAAAACTCAAACGGCATTTCTTTGCCTTCGACATACACCTCCAATGTTCCTTTTCTGGATATCCTCATGTACTCTATCTTTGGTAAGTCCACCATCACAAGATTAGAGTTTAACAAAGCTTTTCTGACTCGAATCTTCTCCGACGCAGCAGCAATAACTTCAATCATCACCACAAATAACTTTCTGTCAGCTTCAGCCAGTTTATCCTTACACTTCTCCATTCTAATACTTCTCAAATAATCGATATATGAAGGATGTAATAGCTTCAACTCAAAAGTACTAAAAAGTGTGATCATATCTTTATCCCAATCCTCCAAGTTTCTGACAAGCTTCAGTTCAAATGTTTCCTGATTGTAAAATACTCTCAATATTGGCTTCGTCATCTGACTTCCATCAATCACCTTCAATCCAGGATCAGTAATCTTGTCAAAGTATTCATCCGAGAACTCTTCTAAGTACATATCCTCGGTCACCACCAATCTTTTCTTCTTTCTTTGTTTCTTGGCTTGCACATATTCTGAGTCTTCCTGTTGACCTCGGAAATCCAAAAACTTTGCAGTTCTACTCATTCCAGCATCAAGAAGCATCACACACTTGTTACCACGATCAGCATTTGTATGATTAATTAACCTCAGTTTATGCAACTCTTTCAGATCCTGAACCTCCAATTTGAATATGCTAGAATAGTAATGATAAACATCACATAGACCATTTACCCTCTTGATCATGAACGCATCAAAAACTTCATCATATTTCCAAGCTATTATCTTAACCTTCTTGTTCTTCTCAGGCACAATCATAGAATTTAGTAACTCAGCAATTGATTGTCCTTTACTCATCAGCGACCTCACCACATCACCTGGTGTTGCAGCCTTATGCCAAGTCTCACGTACTTCCATCGGTATGTTGTACGACTTCACTTCGCTCGGAAACATATCCATCAGTTCGTGTCTTTTCTTATGCGCATTTTCCGGTAAAGCCATAACTGGAATTTCTTTTGGTCCTAACACCTTGAATCTTTTGGTCAATTCGAAGTACTGTGGATTGTTATAATCCAAGTAGAACATTCTGTTGTACATCTTCTCTGTTTTCATGAAACTGACCACTATCTTCCTTAAAGATTCAGATTTCAACCTTTGCAAAGTTTTATACGGATAGTTCCTTGAACTCAACCAACTTCGCATCTCATAAGCAGTCATTTCATCTGGGTTTTGATGATAAAGCTCAGTAGGAGGTAGATCTTCGATATTTAGGCTTTCTTGCATCGGAGTCCATTCACCCATCTCAACCATGAACTCTTTCTAATCAGCTTCAGCTTTATCTTGAGCATTAATACACTTTTCATACTCTTCATTAATCTGACTTACTGTCAACCCATTCAAAAATACAGAGTTATACTTCATTTTCTCCAAATAAGCAAACCTCTGATCCAAGTCATCCGGCACTTCTTCAACAGTATTCTGTATTGGTTCTGGCTCAGCTTCATCCTCCGACTCAGTCCAATCAATGTCTAAATCATCCAATGCTTCTATCATAGGTGCTTCGTCAGCTTGAACCGGCTCAGACTAACTAGCAACTTCAGTATCTGTTTTAAGCGCACTTTCAACTTCACCAGCTTCAGGTTGAATCGGCTCAACCTGAACTGTATCCTCAGAGCCAACCTCCTTCTCACTTTCTGATACTGCAAATACCTCGGTTTCAGCTACAGAATCAGATTGAATCGGCTCAATCTGCACTGGTTTATCAATCTTTGCCTTCTTTGAGCTTCCTTCATCACCAAATATTTCAGGAACAGCATCTATCTTTCTCTTTCCCTCAGCTTTGTCAGACATGACAATATCAGCAGTAGCTTCATCGGGAACGATAATTGGTGATTCTACCAAGATACCAACATTAGAAGTTCCTCTAGCTCTAGTCAGATAAACCTTCGGCACATTTGATTCAGTCACAATAACTTCATCAGAAAAATCTTTGTCAGACGATGAGCCAGCCTTCTTTGGTTTCAATTCATCCAACTCTTTTTCCAACATTTCTTTCTCGGCATCTAAAGTATTACATTCAGCTTGTAATTCTTTGTAATCAAACTTCAAGTTCTCATGCTCCTCTTTGAGTTTATCATAATCATCTCTCAATTTCACATGTTCATCAACCAGCTTAACGTGATCTTCATCCAACTTTTTGAAAATCTTCAAGTTCTGATTGTGAATATCCCAATATTCATCAAATCTCTTCTTTTTACGATCATTTGAGGCCTTTAACAAATCATTTGCTTTAATCAGATTTTCCACCATCTCTTCTAATTCAGCAATACGTTTCTCTTTCTCTTCATAAATCTCATCAACACTTGGCACAACGTTTGGTGAAGACTCCAAACCTTGTCCAATGTTTTCAGCAATTTGTGGTGAATTGGTGGGAATATCAACAGTAATAGGCTCAGTAATGCCAGCATCCACTTCATCTATCTGTGCAATAGATTCAGCTTCGGCCATTACTGCCTGTGCAATCTCAATCACATTAATCTCTTCAGGCTTTTCAACAGGTTTCGACCTCTTCTTTCGAACATACTTAACAGATATCTCCTTTGGAACATCATCCACAGCTTGTTCAATCACAGAAGCAACCTCAACAGGTTCTTCTATTATCATAGGCTCACTGATCTCAACTTTCTCTACAGTCTCCATTGGCTCAGCCTCCTCTGAATTAGATTCAGATTCAGCATCATCACCACCATCATCATTACCATCCTCACTATCACTGCTATCATCATTATCATCATTACCATCATTACCATCATCTTCTTCATCTTCTGGATGACGAGCAAAGTACTCGTCATCATCCAATAAATTGTCTGGCACCTCATCCACAAGGTCCAGTGGATTCACAATCTCACCGTGAGATATATGATAGTATACACCTTCCACATCTTCTTCATTGTTGATTATATCTCTCATATAATCAAACAATTCAATATCAGGCACATTCCCGATACTCATCTTTCGATAAGAGAGATCGTTCATGTCCTCAGTATACAACATGCCTCCTGCATAACCTTCACTTCTGATCATGGGATAGGCAATGTTTATCATCAATTGCAGAAACCTTGGGTACATCAAAAATTTGAACCTCTTGCCCTTCACCAAGTTAAACACAAACCCATTCATTATCCACCTTGACATGTTGAATGGTTTGTTTTCTGCAATGGCAACAATCGGTGATGCAATGTCTGAAGGAAAGTTATCAAACCCTGCACTCCTTCTAGACATGCATTGCTGCACAACATAACACAGCAGCTTATACTTCTTCCCCAACTTTGCTCTGTAAAACTGAGACTTTGGAAATATAGGTGGATGTCCCATATTAACAAATCCAGATTTACATTCCTCCATTGTCAGTTCATCCATCATGCCTACCTCATCCTCATCAATTCTCAGAGCTTGCCTAATAGCTTCTTCAGAAACAGTAAGTACCCAATCTCTGGTTATGTTGCCTCTGACAATATTAACACCATTCTCCTCTCTTACAACCTCAGCTGTTTTCCAGAAATTCTTGATCAGTCTAGCATATATGACCGGTTTGGCACACATAGCATATACATACTTGGTTCTCTTGATGAACTGAATCATATCTCTATAACCTTCTGTCTCAGGAAGTGATTCATCTAAACAAGCCACCAAATTATGTTTAGGTTCAAATTTGAGATTCTCCATCTGTCAAAAACACAAACAAACACAAAACAAGGCAAATGTGTTAGAATCTTCATTAAACCATATCAAAATTTTGGTAAGTGTTTAACTAAAAGTTAGAAAGCAAAAACATTAACATAATCAGTTTTTAATCCTAAATTGTTCTAATAACCTAATTTTCATTATGTTAATCAAACAACATGGATGTTAATGATTATACTTCATGTTTGAACTTTTAACAGTTACCCACTTAGGCACAATTTTGACAGATTTATGATGAACAAGTTCAACATGTTTTGGTTCAGTTTTTAACAAGTTTAATCACTTTTAAACAGATATTTTATCGTTTTGATGTTTAACTTTTAAAAAACTTCAAAGTTCATCAATGGCGATTTTTGTCAGTTAAGAACATTTCACTTGAATCGGTCGATTTTTAAGGTGTTTTAGTGCAAATGAATGATTGGAAGATGATAATCGAGTGTTTTTACAACTAAATCAACATTCGATTTCGGTTTTAACACACAAAAACGAAGTGTCGATTCATTGTCCAAAACACTGTTCATCATCGTTTTTCTTTTTAACAGTTGATTTGCAGGTCGATTTGGTCAAAAACACTTAATCTCTACCTTAATCAATCTATTAATCTTGTTATAGAGCAACAAATTGACTATGATAACAATGGCGATTTGAGGTTCAGAGTGTTTGGGTGAAAGTGAATGTGTGTGAAATGATAAGTGTTTGTGAAGAGGCGGTATTTGTATCGTCAAAAGATTTAGGTCAAACTTTAAGTGCCGGGTCAACACAAGCAAAATAGGCCCAATAACCTTGCCGGGTCAAGTACTGTAGTGACGGGTCATGTACTGTTGTTACGGGTCAAGTACATAAAACAAGTCACCACATGTGAAAATCACTTGACGGGTCAAGCACTGTAGATACGGGTAAGTCACTGTAGTGACGGGTAAGGGTTTAAGGAACAACTACACCTGATGGATTTTATTCATCACCCGGCAGACTAGTTGTCATCAAAAACATCACCCGGCAACCTTTCTTCTTTACCCGGCAACACAGTTGCTTTCCTTCTTCATCCGGCTTGCTTTCTTCTTTACACGGCAACCTTTGACACCTTCTTCACACGGCATACACACTTCTTCATTACCCGGCAACATAGTGTCATACCTTTACACGGCAACAATACTTCATTACCCGGCTGTATAGTACACACTTGTCACCCGGCAAGACATCTATGACCTTCACCCGGCTGTATAGTACATGATCATTGCCCGGCTGTACAGTGGTCATAATGTCTTCACCATTTCTTCAATCACCCGGCAAGTATCAGACTTACAACTTTACCCGGCTGAACAGTTCTTTACCCGGCTGCACAGTTGTATCTGATATCTTTACCCGGCTATAACACTTAAGCAATTTCTTCAATTTTCTTCGTCTGTTGACTTTTTCAACGATCATTTATTGCACCTGCAACATTCTCCGACATATTAATTAGACAAGATATCCTTAAAAAGAATGTTTGCCATATTAATTATCAAACAACATTAAACATTGCAACAAATTTAATTCCAATTAAAATTCATTTTTCTTTTCTTTTTCAAAAATGTTTTTGCACAACCAATTTTTCTATATCCCGAAGCAATTTCTTAAAAACAAATTACAAGACCTTGGGTTTGTTTTTAACACATCCAATACCTTTGCATTTTATAACATATAATCTTGTTCATTCAGAAACACACTTATTCAAAACAAATTATTTTTGGATTTTTTTGTAGGATTTTTTTGTAGATATTTTTCTTCACTTTTATTCTCCCCCTAAACTTGAAATTTCTTGAAAATTTTTAAGTTTATCAAGGATGTTGATGTATCAATAATGATTCCAAATGCCTGCACACACAAAACACACATTAAAGTAAAGACATATGCAATGCAATGAATCAAAATATCGCAGTGAGATCATACCATACATTATCTGAACATGTTTTGCAAGTTTTGAATAGACATTTGACTTATGCTTGATTGAGTGATGATATGAAAACATACCAATTAGCTCGAGTTGACACACTTACTTTTTCAGTATCATGATGATATTTAAGGTTCGATTAGAATGACTTATGTGACCCACATGTATACATATGTCAACATATTTCCTTATCAAACACTACCTGAATGCATATTGCACACAATCTGGTCACTTACAGTCATACACTGTGTGGAATCTGGGTTCTATTCGGATTTGGTCCACTTTGGGACTTCTTTTTAATTCCATCTTTGGGAATTTTTCTTTCCTATTGTTCCCCTTGGGAATCTTCTGAATTCCTTTTTGGAATTTTTGTTTGGTGATGGTCCACATTTGGGACTCTTTATGTTCCATTTTGGAATCTTTTGCTGCACCTTGAAGCTCAAAAGAGACTTCGTGTGAGACTTCAGGTCTGTGGGTACCACAACAGAGAAGCTCACGATGCGGTTCATCACACTGAGAAGACTACATCGTTACCCGATCATGCACAATTATCATCACAAGCAATGTATCAAAAGATATATATCTAGACATGTATAACAATGGAACTTAACACAAAGATCATTAAGTTTATGTTTGTCAACAATCAACTTACTTGTTCAGTCTAATTGTCTGAGCTGTCTAGCACATCAACTAACATTCATCAGTCTTTATTTTAAAAATGATGTAACAAATAATGTCTAGTGTATCTATCATTTCTCACTTTTTGCAATATAGATTCTTATGACATGATATTTTCTTTTTCATTTGCTTTTATATTTTGTTTTTGCTTTTCTATTTTCTTTTTCACGCAAGCACACACAATGCAAAACATAAAATAAAAGACAAAGGAATCAAAATATAACATCAACTTATTATATTTTTGGCTTTTATATTTTTCTGATTTTTGTTTTGTTTTCGAAAAATAGAATCAATCATGATTGATCAATCCTATGGATTGAATTAAGAATTCAAACCGTCCTGACAAAAAAGATTTTGTGAAAAGATCTGCCAGTTGTTTGTCGGTATGAACCTTAATCAAAATTATTAAACCCTTTTCAGAGTTATCTCTTAAGAAATGATATCTAATTTCGATGTGTTTAGTTTTAGAATGTTGAACAGGATTAGCAGTTATAAACATAGCAGCAGTATTGTCTATGTAAATAGGAGTTTTCAAAAAATTAAACCCGTAGTCCAGCAACTGATTTTGTAACCATAAAACCTGAGAACATCCTGCAGATGCAGCGATATACTCTGCTTCAGCTGTGGATACAGAAACATTGGTCTGCTTCTTGCATTGCCAAGAGACAAGCCTTGGACCCAGAAATTGACAGCCACCAGTTGTCGATTTCCTGTCAAGAGCACAACCACCAAAATCACTGTCAGAATAGCTATATAGTTCAAAATTTCCTTCATAAGGATACCATAACCCAAGATTTGGTTTCCCTTTGAGATATCTGAATATACGCTTCACAGCAACAAGATGCGACTCTTTCGGATCTGACTGGTATCTGGCGCATACACACACAGCGTACATGATGTCTGGTCTTGATGCAGTAAGATACATCAGAGAACCGATCATTGATCTGTATAGTGTTTGATCAACTGCTTTGCCCTTTGGATCCGGTTGAATCTTGCAATTCACATCAGATGGAGTTCGAATTGTTTGACAATCTTGCATCTTGAATTTCTTCAACAACTTCTCAACGAATTTTGATTGATTGATGAAAATTCCGTCAGCAGACTGTTTCACTTGTAATCCCAGAAAGAAATTAATCTCCCCCATTGAACTCATCTGGAATCTAGACTTCATGATCTCTTCAAATTCTTTGCACATGGACTCACTGGTTGATCCGAAGATAATATCATCCACATAAACTTGAACGCACAACAAGTCATCATTCTCCCTCTTCATAAACAAAGTTGGATCAATCTGACCTCTTGTAAATCCATGCTCTAGTAAATGCTTGGATAATGTCTCATACCAGATTCTTGGAGCTTGATGTAGACCGTAAAGAGCTTTACTCAACTTGTATACACGATGAGGATAGTCAGGATCTTCGAAACCCGGAGGTTGTCTGACATATACGTCATCTGTAATCGGTCCATACAAGAAAGCACCTTTAACGTCCATTTGGAATACTTTAAACTTCATGAAAGACGCATATGCAAGAAAGACGCGTATGGCTTCAAGTCTTGCAACCGGAGCAAACACCTCTTCATAATCAATGCCTTCTTCCTGAGTGTATCCTTGTGCAATCAGTCTTGCTTTGTTTCTCACTACAATGCCACGTTCGTCTGGCTTGTTTTTGTACAACCATCTTGTACCTATTGCGTTCTCTCCTTCAGGTAAGTCCACAAGTTTCCAAACTTCCTGTTTGCGAAACTGAAGTAATTCCTCCTGCATGGCCTCAATCCAACTGTTATCTTTCAGCGCCTCTGAAATATTCTTTGGCACCACTTGAGATAGAAAACACGAGTAAAGACAAACATTTGCTTGTTCTGTCTGACTTCTTGTAGTTCTCTGATTCAACGGCCCGATAATCTGAGAGATAGGATGTTTCTTGTGAATTCGATGAACAGGAATATCACCTCCTTGCACTTGACTCTCCAGATTTGAAGTATTCAGATTTGGTAGATCTTGTAGTATGGAAGAAGTATGCGGTGTGAAATTCGGGACTTGATCCGGTGAGTTGATGAAGTAATCAAAAGATTCTGGAACAGCTTCACCATTCGGATCTGATGATGGTTGATTCTGAACAGATCCACCATCATTAGGAGAAATCACATCTTCTTCTTGATTGTTCGACTCTTGATCTTCATGAGAACCAGAAGGACCCGGAGCTTGACTTGATTTGACATGATCAGGATTGTGAAAAGACATAAATGGATATTCAGAGTTGAGATTTCCATCTTCGTCATTATCAGAATCGTCATTAAAGCATCCTAAGTCGCCTGATTCCTTCCTTGCGTTTCCTGAAAAATCAAATAAGTTAGAATTGAAGGATTTCGATAATGAATCTAAATCAAATAACCATTCGGGACCATGAGCCACTAAGGGAAACGAATTTTCTAAAAACTTGACGTTGATAGTTTCAATAACAGTATTTGTTTTGCTATTAAAAACTCGATAAGCTTTAGAAACAGACGAATAACCTAAGAAAAATCCATCGTCAGATTTTGACTCAAACTTCCCGAGATGATCATTCAAATTTAAAATCGAAACCGGACAACCAAATGCTTTCAAGTAAGAAATATTTGGTTTCCTTCCAAACAACAACTCATAAGAAGTTTTCTTTTTATCATTCACTAATAATGTTCTATTTTGTACAAAACACGCAGTCGCAATGGCTTCGTCCCAAAAAGTGATTGGGATTTTTGCATCTGCTAGCATGGATCTTGCTGCTTCAATCAGTGTCCTGTTTTTCCGTTCCGCAACCCCGTTCTGTTGAGGCGTTCTAGGCGCACTGAATTGTCGAGCAATCCCCTTTTCTGCACAAAATAAATCAACATTAGCATTCTTAAATTCAGTTCCATTATCACTTCTTAATACTTTAACTTTGCATTCTAATTGATTTTCAACTTTTATGATAAATTCTTTTAATAATTCAGCTGTTTCAGATTTTGCATGCAAAAAATAAACCCATGAAAATCTCGTAAAGTCATCTATGATAACAAAACAATATGATTTTCTCCCGATGCTTTGAACGTTTGTCGGTCCAAAAAGATCCATATGTAGCATCTGCAAGGGTTTTGAAATGGAGTTTTCTAGCTTGGACTTAAAAGACATCCGATGCTGTTTTCCCTTCAAACACGCTGGACACAAATCAGTTGTGGAGAATTTCTTCGATGGGATTCCCACAGCGTGATTTCCAGTTACCAGACGGTTCATGTTTCTGAAGTTGGAATGTCCCAGCCGTCTATGCCATAGCTGACTCTCATCATTTGAAGCATGGGCAATGAGACAGGTTGTTTCGGTTTCGGCATCAATCTGCGACATATCCAATTTGTATACATCACGATCTCTAGGCGCTTTCACCACTACCCACTCATTGTCAATCTTGAAACCTGGTTTCAGAATATAACAAAAAGAATCATCAAAAAGAGTTGAATAAGATTTATCACAGATTTGCGAGACACTTAGTAAGTTAAAGTTCAACTGTGCACAGTAGTTGACTTTATCAAAACTAATTACTCCATTCGAGACAGTTCCTTCTCCTGTGATTTTACCACCTGCATCACCTCCAAACGCTACATGAGTACCATTCTTTTGCTTGAAATCCTGAAGCAAGGCATGGTTGCCTGTCATGTGCCGGCTACACCCACTATCAACGAACCATGAGTTGATAGGTCTTCTTGGGCGTACCTGCAATTCAAACATTTTCAGTTAGTTTGGTCAACCCAGGCCCACACGGTCTTGGGTTTTCCGAATTTATCCGCAATTGTAACTTGTTTATATTGAATATTTTGAAAATTTGTTTCATTCATGAAATTTTGATGCTGATAACTTCGCCCATTGGCGTTCAATGATTGCTTTCTCCTCAAAGCCCTGAACCTTTCCTCCAGCTGAGGATCAAGGTTGTTTTCAAAATTTTTGTTTCTTACCAACAAAGCTCTCGGCTTAAAATTGTTAACCTGCACACTTCTTGTCAAGTTAGAAACAGAATTGTTTCGATTGAAATTTCTCAAAACCGGAGAATGACTTTGACTCATATTTTGAAAACCATATGAATTATTTCTTTGAAAGTTTGAATATGGAGTCAATTCTCTAGTCGAGTTTGATCGAAAGAAACAATCCTTTGTGTCATGGTTTCTTCTCTCACAAATATCACAGAATTTGTTAAAATAACATTCTTCTGAAGAATGATTTCTTTTGTTACAGAAACTGCAGTACCTGTTAAAGAAACATTCAGCAGTTGCATGATTATATCTATCACAAATTTCACAATATTTCTTGCTAATCCTAAAGAGCCGATTGTTAACCTTTGAATTTGAATCAAAACGTGATTCATTATCATAGTTGTTCGGTTTTAGATTGACATTTCTCTGTGGAGACATTGTTTGCGATTTTGCTTGCATGGGACTTTGGTTCGATTTTAAACTGTTCTGTTTGGTCACCTTTTTGTTTTCAATTCTCTTATCATTGACAGCGGAAGTCTTAGGACCTGAACCTGTTTTCAGACCAGAGTTAGATTTGATTTGAGCATTGATTTGGTTACCATAAGAACCGTTCATGTCGAAAGTACCTGCAGACACAAACTTGATTGTCTTACCTTTTGACACTTTCTTGACATTTTTTGCGTTTTGAGCTTTGTCAGTTTTAACACTTTGAACTTTGGTGTTATCATTTGATTTTAAGACACTTTTGCCTTTTGACTGTTTCGTTTCAGATTGGTTGTTCATTGTTTTCGATTTCTGCTTCTTTGCAGTTAAATCTTCAGACTTCTTCACTTCTTGCTTTTTGAGCAGTTCAGCCGCAACTTTTGCCTTTTCCTCATTCTTCTTCCATTTGATGTAATTAGGATCATTAAATCCTGAAAACTCACCTTCTTCCTTCACCGTTTGTTTTGGTTCGGGATTAAGCTTTGGATATTCAATGAGTTGAATTAGAACAGGCTCCAGCTTGTTTTCAGACTTGTTGCTAGCTTCATCATCTGCTTCAGTTGTCTTTCCATCTTCTTCTCTCAAGCTTTCGATCAACACCTCAGATCCTTCGGACTCGGATTTACTTCTTTGAATTTCTTTGAATTTTCTTTCATTTTCAGGTGAATGATCAAATTCATTAAAGTTTTCCGGTAAGGTTTGAGTGATTGAATTTGGCATTGGTTCATGAGTAAAACCCAACCCGGTTTTATTTTTGTTACCTCTTTCATTAATGAGTTGTTCAACCATGGTTTTACAACTTTTAACTTTCTTTAGTTCAACTTGAGTGACTGCATGTGCGACTTTTTCTTGTTCAAAGTTCTTAGTCATTTCTTCAAGCTGTTTGGTAACAATTTCCAATTCCTTTAAAGTTTTGTTCCATGATTCAGTTAGTGACAAAATCTTCTCATCAGAAATTTTATGATCGATTTTAAGTTTTTCATGAAGTTTTTCATGTTGAGTTAATTTATCACCGATTTTAAATGAATGAGTTCGATAATGTTCTACTTGTTGAATGCACTGATCAGAACATAACCTTTCCTTCACATCTAAGGGCAATGGAATGTAATTGGGGGGTAGGTCATTACTAACCTTTGGTTGTTCAGTAGAAGATGAAGACTCACTGGATGTAGCCATTAACGCAATTTCAGCTTCAGACTCTTCAGTAGGATCAGACTTTGCACTCCAGTCATAATCTTCAGCATCTTCATTCACATCATCAACTATCTTTCCATCCCCTTCTTCAGACCAGTCTTCTTCAATTTCACACACCAAAGCCAGATTTGATGTAAGATCAGATGTAAACTGTTCTGCATATGCACTCCAGTCATATCCGTCTTGTACACTTACAACCAACGCTTTATTCTGATCCTCTGGCTTCTTTCCTTCACCCTTCAACTCAGGCATAGGAAGACTTTGGTACGGCTTTTGAAAGAAACGCTGATTTCTGCCTTGATAACTCGTAGACTGTTGAGAACTTTGACCTTGACCTTGATTGCTTGAACTAGCTTGATCATTAAAATTCTTTGGAGCTTTGCATTCTCTTGAGAAATGACCATACTGATTACAGTTAAAGCACCTGGCCTTAGATTTGTCAAATCCAACTGTCTTGTTAGCATGAGGTTTGTAACTTCTGTTAACATATGCATGCTTTTGAGTACGATAGGCTACCATAACCATCTGCCAATTCAGATCCATTTCTTCAACATCTACTGGATCCATTTCAAATAAGTCTTGAAGGACCACGTCCATTTGACTTAGATGACTACCTTGGTACGCTTGGAAACTCGCCATAAAAGCAGTAAAGGCAGTTTTTGTTTCGTCATCTTGCAACAGAATATTCATGACGTCTTTCACTTTGGCTTGAACATTGGAACTTTGATTATCTGACTGATTCATCTGATTCGGAATTTGAACTTGAGCTCTTGGTGGAGATTGAGGTTGAGAATAAGTTGGCGAATTTGGAAAGTATGCTGAATCAGTATAGAAACTTGCACCAACGAATAAGTCATCCTCATCTTCAAACTTTGTTGTATTTTGCACAAGAAAAGCATTATCCACAGTATTGGCAGGATTTACCACATACTTGTATTGAGTTTGTGACGTTGATCTATCAGTGTTTCTAGATCCTTCATCAATCTCAACTTCTTCTATCTTTCCAATAAGCAAATCAAGTTCCATTGGAAATTTCTCAGTATGTTTCAACAGAGTAACAGTTTGCTTCCAAGATGATGGTAAAGCATTCAGCAATCGATCATTCAAGTCTTGAAGTTCAGTCTTTACTCCGAGGTTTGACATCTCAGTAGTTAAGTGAACAAACCTGTTCATCATCTGGTGTACTGTCTCTCCATTGATGTGTTCAAATAACTCTAATTGCCTTTTTAGTTTCGACTTCTTCAAACTCCTTAATTGTTCTCCTCCTTCACATATAGACTTCAATGCCTTGAAGCATGTATAACCAGTCTGATATGCATCCAATCTAGACAAAACTTGTAATGGCAACCCCTTGCACATTAAAGAGTAGGCCTTGCTATCATTCTTTACCTTCCTCAAGTCTTCAGCTGACAAATTATCCTCTGGATAAGGTGTAGTAGAATCTTTAGTATAGGTACTGGCACTATCTGGTTGTGTCTGGGTTGGAATGTGAGGACCCTTCTCAATGGATTTCCATAAGTCATTGTCAATAGAACACAAATGATGTCTCAGCCTGATGGTCCAGTTCTTGAAATCTGCACGATTTAAAAGTCTAGGAACACGGTTATCAGAATCATCATTAGGAGCCATTTTTTAACAAATTTTAAAGAAAATATTTTTGGTTTTTGTTAATTTTTGAAAAGAAGTGATTAAAATACTAAAATAAAGACAACAATTTAAAGACAAGACAAGAAACAAGTAATAAAAACAACTAAAAATGAGTCACACGGCAAAACAGTGAAAATCCTTCTTCAGCCGGCTAAACAGTGTATTTGTTCTTCACCCGGCAGAATAAGTCTTCACACGGCTAAACAGTTAGACGGCTAAACAGTTGTAATTGTTTTTCTTCTTCACCCGGATGAACAGTTACACGGCAATAAGAAAAACTTCACACGGCTAAGTCTTTTGACCCGGCAAAGTCTTGACACGGCAAAAAGTTTCTCCGGCTGAACAGTACTTGGTCACACGGCAGAATTGTTGATTACCCGGCTACACAGTATATTACCCGGCTGACTTTTTCTTCTTCACCCAGCGTAACAGTGTCTTACCCGGCACAACAGTGTATCAACCGACTGAACAGTAACACTTTTCCAAGTCAATTTCTTCACCCGTCTAGCACAAATTCCTTACACGACTGCACAGGACCTAATTTCTTCACAAATTCTAAGTCCAAGGAAATTGTCTAAGTCAAATATATCACCCGGCAAGTTAATCTTCAACCAAAATCAACTGTTCATCATCTTCGTCAAACGAAATTTCTGGGTTTTGTCTAAAACTTGTCTAAATTGTCCAAAATTCACACACAAGCTGTGAAATAGTTCGATTAACAATCCCTTTTATCAATCAATCCAAAACATGATCAAATCTGATGATTTTTGAGCAAAAATTTGATCGAACAGTACTTTTTCTATTCTTTCTAATTCTTCAGATCTGATGATGATCTGATAGAATCTGCACAATCGTTGTGTATAGGAGTGATTGCGATGATAAATCACAACTAAAAACACCAACAATTCGTTCAGATCATGATATTTTGAGCAATATTGATGTGTTTTGCTTAAGAACAGCGAAGAACACAAACCGAAAGCTCTGATACCAATTGATAGGTTCAATTGGATCGATAATATCACTCAAATGATCTAAACAACACGCACAAACAAAACGTTCAATCACAAACACAGTTCATACTCATAAATTCTCTGTATATTGATGATCAAAGCAATTCGCAGTACAATGTGCAGGAGAAAACAAATACACACAGTTAATTCTCTCTCTAACAGTGCAAAAAGTAATCTCTCCTAACACACGCACACTACATGCTTTATAACAAACAAAATGCAAGTTTAAGGAAAATACATAATAAACCCTAAACTATACAAACATATAAACAAAGAAACAAAGTAAATCTTAACACGGAAATAACCCTAACAAACCCAGGTCAAAATGGTCTTGGGTTTTCCAAATTTATCCACAAAAGTGAATTGCTGATATTGTAAGTTGTTAATGTTTGGTTCAGTTAAGAGACTGGGTTTAAAATTGTTTCTACCACTAGATGGGTTCGATTTCTTTCTTCTTAAAGCATGTTACCTCTCCTCTAAATTAGGAGCGATGTAGTTGTTATCTTTTCTTTAATCTCAACCATTATAGCTGTCTGCATAATTCTGTTTGCCTAAAACTGCCTTGCTGGTATTTCACAAAATTGTTTTTGTTCATTTTGATTCTTCTGAAAGTTGAATACGAAATGAATCATCAAATAAAGTTGATTACAATTCATTTGAAAGTTGAATACGGAATGAATCATCAAATAAAGCATTAATCACAACCCATTCATTTGCAATCTTGAAACCTGGTTTGATTATATAACAAAATGAATCATCAAATAAAGTTGAATACGATTTATCAAAAATTTGGAAAACACTTAGCAAATTAAAGTTCAACTGGGCACAATAGTTGACTTCATCAAAGCTAATGACCCAATTGGATAAATTTTCTTCTCCAGTTATTTTTCCACCGGCATCTCCCCCGAATCCAACATGAGTACCATTTTTATGCTTGAAATCTTGAAGCAAGGCATGGTTGCCTGTCATATGCCGACTACACCTACTGTCAACAAACCATGAGTTGACAGGTCATATTGGGCGTACCTGCATTTTCAACATTCACTTAGTTAGTGCGGTCAACCCATGTCGAAATGGTCTTGGGTTTTCCAAATTTATCCACAAAAGTGAATTGCTGATATTGTAAGTTGTTAATGTTTGGTCCAGTTAAGAGACTAGGTTTAAAATTGTTTCTACCACTAGATGGGTTCGATTTCTTTCTTCTTAAAGCATGATACCTCTCCTCTAAATTAGGATCGATGCAGTTGTTATCTTTTCTTTGATCTCAACCATTATAGCTGTCGGCAGAATTCTGTTTGCCTAAAACTGCCTTGCTGGCATTTCACAAAATTGTTTTTGTTCATTTTGATTCTTCTAAAAGGTCTAGAACCGAAAGAATGACTGTTAGTTACATTTTGAAAACCAAAAGGCTGATTTCTTTGAAAAGTCGGGTAACTAGTCATTTCTCTTGGCGAGTTCTTTTCGAAGAAACAATCTGAAGTGTCGTGATTACATCTTTCACAAATTTCACAAAACATGTTATAATAGCATTCCTCTGATGAATGGTTTCTTTTGTTGCAGTAATGGCAATACCTGTTAAAGAAACACTTAGCAGTTTCATGGTTATAACGATCACATATCTCACAATATCTTTTGCTGATTTTGAACAATCGATTATTAACATTATATGTCTAATCAACAAATGATTCTTTCACAACTTTGTTTGTTTTAAAGTTAACTTGGTTCTTTTTGGAGATTGTGTTTGTGATTTCTGTTTGTTTGACACCGATTGAGGTTTGCATTTGAAACAGTTTTTGATTTTGAAACATCTTGCTTAGTGTCCTTCTTAGATTCAAATCGTTTAACAACGGAAGTCTTAGGACCTGAACCTGTTTTCAGATTAGAAAGGGATTTGATGTTAGAGTTTGTTTGTTACTTTGAGATGAATTCATATCAAATGTTCCAGCTGACACAAACTTCACAAGTTTTAACAATGATGACCCTTTCTTTAGCACAAATTTTCTCGATTTAGCTTAATTGGTTTTGGAATTATCATTCGATGATATGACAGATTTACCTTTTTCTTGCTTTGATTTTGATTGATTGTTTAACTTCTTTGATTTATGTGATTTGGTAGTAGAAGCACCATCATCCTTAGCATTTGTGCATTGTTGAACTTTAGCAATAGCAAGGTCTTTCTGTTCTTTCTTCCATTTCAGAAATTCCGGATCATTGAATCCTAAGAATTCTTCTTCAACCTTCACTGCCTTTGGTTTTTCTGAAATCAACTCTTGATAATCAACAACTTGCTGTAGCACAGGACTAGATTTTTCACTAGCTTGATCATTGACTTCGACAGGCACAACATTCACTAGATTTTTCATCACCTTTTTCTTCTGAGCTTCCAGATTCAGATTTAATTCTTTGATTTCTTTAAACTTTTCTTCATTTGCAGGTGAGTGATCAAATTGATTAAAGTTCTCAGGTAAAGTGTTTGATATTGATTTCAGGATGAGCAAGTTAGGAACTTCGGATGCCAAACGCCTAGGGACTTGGACCTAGTTAAATAAAGTAAAGTAGACTTTTTCATTTATTATGTTTGGTTTATTTGTTTAGATTATCATTTAATCTTGTTTGGATAATTGGATTTAACAATCATTCACTTTTGTCTGCCTCGATGATTCCGCCATCGGTTGGGGTGTGACATAGTCCTCCACTAATCATTCAACTACACATGAAACAGATTCATTAGATTTGTTCATGTGTATCTCTTGATCAACATTTGATTTACTTTCAATTTCACAAGATGATTTAGATGATGTCTCTATCTCAGAATTGAGGAAATCATAAAAAATTTTAAACAGCATTTGTCCGAAGTCATCTAGTGAGTTTGCAGTTAAATCAATACTCTTAGGAGTTTTAGAAATTGTTTCTTATTCGGATTTAGATTAAGTAAGTTTAATGACTTCTGATTTTACCAAAATAGTTTTCGGCATTTTGGTCGATGGAACCTGAATCTTCGGTTTTGAAATGGAAATGGGTTCTGAAACTATACTTGTATTTTCAATAAAACCCTTACGATAAACTATGTTATTCTCTTTTCGTATCTACTCATTAGTTAACGACAAGACCGTATAATTGTGATTATACGAAGGAGATACTTCCTTCTAGCCCAACCCTTTTCCTTTATTCTCAATTTATTGGACTTGAGTTCCAATCATTTGCTCAAGAACTCAACTTGAGCTTTCGAATTTAAAAAAATAAAAATCAGTATTTTCAAATTTTATGCTCACCTTTTCGAGTTCTTAAGACGATGTTGCACATTTCTCTTTATGATGCAAGCTAACACACATATGGTTGCTCAGATCTTGTTTACATTTTTTAAGATCCTTTTCAAGTGACATGACTTTTTCTTTACATGCTTTAGCTTGTTCACATACCGAGGATAATTTACTTCTTAATTTCTCATTTTCTTAGAGCAATTCATCATTGTGTCCTTTGTACCATAAATTTGTTTCTTTACAATTAGGAGTCAGAATATAGAAAATACTTCAGCTGGATCACCGTTTACCAAGAAGGCTTGCAGTTCTTCTATAGTGATTTCCACTTGACTGCCTACTTGCTCAGATTCATCTTCCTTAATTTATGCCAAGTTTTCAGTCAAAGTTCCAACTTCAGTGATGTTCAATGCAGAAATCTAATCCTCCATATCAAACTTTGATGACTGGACAACGATTGTCTTTCTAGCAACACTTGTACCATTTGTTGTTGCTGATTCAACACCATTAGCTGCAACAGGACGCTTATCACTCTTAACATGTTCGACCTTAGGCTCCTTACATTCCTTAGCAAAATGCCCTAGTTTGTGGCAATTAAATCACCTTAAATTTGCCTTGCTAAATCCCAGACTCCTGTTGCCTGATTTATCCCAAGTGTTCCTGCTCGTCTTCATGATGAAACTCTTTGCTCTTAGCACTACCATTGCCATCTGCCAGGTAATATCCATCTCTTCAATATCATCTGGATGAATCTGATCTAGATCAGGAATCATTATTGATCACTTAATCAGATTCCCTTCCATGAAGGTTTTGTAACAGTTCAGCAAACCTGTCATTAGTGCTAGATTATCCTCTCTTTCTTTTGGAAGCTTAGTAGGTGCGTAACATGCAAAAGATGATTCTTGACAGACATTCACATCCGGATAAGTCATATGCATAGGATATGTAGATGACAAAGGTATGGCCGGTGGAAGATAACTAGTTTGAGAGATCAAGGCTATGAACGAACTGGATGCTCCTGCTTGATTATAAGAACTGGCATGGTTTATTGCTCGCTGCTGATCATCCATCTCACATGCCTTGATACACGCAATCAGTTCTTGTAGAGTCATTATGCCAAAGTCCATGGTCTTTTTAATCAAAACAATATTCATATCCTAGTTGCGAGGCAGTGAGTTCAGCAGCTTCTTATTCACTTCAACATTATCAAGGACTATATCAGCAGTCTTCATCTGAGTAATCAAAGTAGCAAACCTGTTAATTTGAGTATCTAAAGTTTCATGAAGAACATAGTTAAACAATTTAAACTTTGTCTAAGCATATCCATTCTGCTGGATTTCATATCTTCATTGCCCTCAAATGCCTCAATGAGTGCTTCCCAGAGCTCCTTAGCTGAGGCGTGATCCCTAAATCCCATAAAAATCTCAGATGCCAATCCTTGAGTAATAAGAGCAAATGCCTTTTCATCAACTTATGTGTTTTTAAAATCCTCATCGGTCCATAAATTTTGAGGTTTGGAAGCCAAAGTTCCCTAATCATCAATCTCATAAGTTATTTGAACTGGACCCCTCATAATAGACCTCCATAGCTTAGGATATCTACCCTTGATATGCTGGATAAATATGTACTTCCATTCAGCAAAAGAACCGCCAACCATTCCCCTCGGAACCCGAGTACTTGTTCCAATGGCATTGTCCAATTCTAGTTGAATTTTATTGGCCAATAATTGTTTCTGAACACCCATCTTTAACATTTCTGAGAACTGCATAGGTGACCAGAGAAATTCGAGAACTGTACTAAATGTTCAAGAACAAGTATCAATTTCCAAGAACCTATCCTAATCTTCGAAAACCAGACCGAAATCCGAGACCTCAAACAATTTTCGAGAACTTGTCTTGATCTCCGAAAGCCAAACCAAAATCTGACTCTTCGAGAACTTGTTCTTCAAGCCAAATGAATCGAAAACCAAGTAATACCGAGTTTTAAGGGAATAAGTTTATCAATTTAAAATTTTAAAAGATTTGTTCAAATCTTTTAGTAATTTTTAAAAGGATTAAACACCACTTTTGCTTGATCTTCGATGATCTTCAACAAGAGAACAAACAAATCTTCCAACAAACCTTCAAATCTTTGAGCCCTTTTTCTAATCTTGATATTCTAACGAGCCTTGAAAGACTTCAATGGCTCTGATCCCAATTGTAAGTCTCAAATCAAGCGGATCTAATAATAGAATAACAATCTAACACGATTAAAGTGCGGAATCCAATGATCGTGATAATTCACGATTAAGTTCAACACACGAACTAGAGGTTTTTTTTGTATTGATTCTTTCACAGGTGATAAAGCCGAAGAACAAACACTCAAGAACCCTTTGTGGAATGTGAATTATGATAAAAAAACTGTTAATCATTCATTAAAAACATAACATTATATACTTAGGCTTTGGTGTGCCACCAAAAAGCCTAACAAGCCCAACTATTCTAATGAACAAGAACTCGGCCGAGAACACCTAGTCAAGACCTAAAACCAAAAACTAACACTATGTACTAGTATGAATCTAACCAACTATCTAGGTCCTAAAAGCCTCTACATGCTCATCGACGGCGGTGATGAAGATGGTGTTCTCCTCTACAGTTGTACACCAACCTTAACTCCTTTTTCGTTTATTTGCCTTTAAAAAACTTTTAGAGAGGGAAAGATGAAGCAACGTCTCTCTTTATTGCTTCTCTCTGTAGTGAATCACCGTTTGTCGACGTTTGATAGGTTCAATTGGATCGTTAATATCACTCACAATGATCAGAATAATTCGCACAAACAAACAGTTCAATCACAAACACAATTCATACTAATAATTCTCTTTGTATATTGATGATCAAAGCAATTCGTAGTACAAGTGCAGGAGAAATAAATCACACACAGTTAATTCTCTCTCTAACGTGTAAAAGTGATCTAGCCTCTCTCCTCACACTCTCTCACTACATGCTTATAGCAACAATTACAAGTTTAAGGAATATAACAAAATAGACCCTAAACTATTTACAAACATATAAACAAAATACAAAGTAAATCTTAATCTAGGAAATAACCCTAACAGTACTCCCCCTAAGATTTATCTTTGGATCTTCACCAAAATCTTCAATCTTTTTCATCTTTGATCAGCATCAATCTCTTTTACCATTCTTCCGGTTCATCTTTGACATTCAGCAACTCTCGTCCTTTATACTCTTCTTGTTCCTTCAATGCTTCTTCAATACAGGACTTGAACTTTTCAGCAATTTTGGCTTGTCGAGGCTTGGATTCATTCGTCAGAATTGGGCAAGCATTCATACGTCTGAGCGAGTCCAGATTTAAACCTGCAAAGTCAATATTAGCATAAAATTCAAACGGCATCTCTTGACCTTTGACTTGCACTTCAAGCGTTCCTCTTCTGGATATCCTCATATACTCTATTTCTGGCAAATCAACCCTCACGAGATTAGAGTTCAGCAATGCTTTCCTCACTCGAATCTTTTCAGTTGCCGCTGCTATCACTTCAATCATTACAACAAACAACTTCCGATCGGCTTCAGCAAGTGCATCTTTACACTTCTCCATTCTATAACTTCTCAAAAAGTCTATGTATGATGGATGTAACAGCTTCAACTCAAAAGTACTAAAAAGCGTAATCATGTCTTTGTCCCAATCTTCCAAGTTCCTAACCAGCTTCAACTCAAATGTTTCTTGATTGTAAAACACTCTAAGTATAGGCTTTGTCATCTGACTTCCATCAATCACTTTTAGTCCAGGATCCGTCACTTTGTCAAAGTATTCATCGGAAAATTCTTCAAGATACATATCTTCAGTCACGACCAAACGCTTCTTCTTTCTTTCTTTCTTTGCTTGCACATACGCAGTATCTTCCTGTTGGCCTCTAAAATCAAGATACTTTGGTGGTCTAGCAATCCCGGCATCCAGCAGCATAACACATTTATCACCACGCTCAGCATGCGTGTGATTTATCAACCTTAGTTTGTGCAGCTCTTTCAAATCCTGAACTTCCAGTTTAAAAATGCTCGAGTAGTAATGGTATACATCACACAAACCATTCACTCTCTTAATCATAAAAGCATCAAATACTTCATCGTATTTCCATGCTATTATCTTCACCTTCTTATTTTTCTCTGGCACAATCATAGAGTCAAGTAATTCAGCAATCGACTGCCCTTTACTCAGCAGTGACCTAACAACATCACCTGCTGTTGCTGATTTATGCCAAGTCTCACGCACCTCCATTGGTATGTTGTAAGATTTCATTTCACTTGGAAACATATCCATCAATTCGTGCCGTTTCTTGTGAGCATTTTCAGGTAAGGCCATCACTGGAATCTCCTTCGGTCCAAGGACTTTGAATCTTTTTGTCAGCTCGAAGTACTGTGGATTGTTATAGTCTAAGTAAAACATTCTGTTGTACATCTTCTCCGTTTTCATAAAACTGACCACAATCTTCCTCAGTGACTCAGACTTCAACCTCTTCAAAGTCTTGTACGGATAGTTTCTCGAACTTAACCAACTGCGCATATCTGAAGTTGACATTTCTTCTGGATTTTGGTGATAAAGTTCAGTCGGAGGCAAATCTTCTATGTTTAGGCTTTCTTGCATCGGAGTCCATTCTCCCATCTCAGTAACAAACTCTTTTTCATCGGCTCCTGCTTTGTCTTGATGAATCAAACACTTTTCATATTCTTCATTGATCTGGCTCACAGTCAATCCATTCAAAAACACAGCATTGTATTTCATTTTCTCAAGGTATGCAAACCTTTGATCCAAGTCATCAGGAATCTCTTCAACAACATTCTGTACTGGTTCAGCTTCATCATCAGACTCAGTGAAATCAATACCGTCCAGATCATCCAATGATTCAATCATGGGTGCATTGTCAGTTTGAATCGGCTCAAACTGACTTGCAACTTCAGCAACAGTTTCAGGCGCACTTTCATCTTCAACAGCTTCAGGTTGAATCGGCTCAACCTGAACTGTTTCTTCTGAACCAGCTTCTTTCTCACTATCTGTGACTGCAAATACTTCAGTTTCAGCTCCAGATTCTGTCACAGTTTCATCAATTTTCTCAGCCTCAACTACAGCAACAGATTGAATCGGCTCAATCTGCACTTTTTCATCAAACTTAGCCTTTTTCGAACTTTCTTCATCACCAAAAACCTCAGGTATCGCATCTAACTTTCTCTTTCCCTCAGCTTTGTCCATATTGACAGTTTCAGCAACAGCTTCATCGGGAACAATAATTGGTGATTCCACTCTAATTCCAACATTCGTAGTGCCTCGAGCTCTAGTCAAATAAACTTTTGGTACTTGAGGTTCAGTCACTTCCACTACTTCATCAGAAAAATCTTTATCTGATGATGAGCCAGATTTATTTGGTTTAGTTTCCTCCAACTCTTTTTCTAGCATTTCTTTCTCGGCATCCAAAGTATTACACTCAGCTTGCAATTCTTTGTAATCGTATTTCAGATTTTCATGCTCCTCTTTCAGCTTTTCATAATCGACTTTCAACTTTACATGTTCATCCACAAGCTTGACATGATCCTCATCCAATTTCTTGAAGGTTTTCAAATTTTGAGTATGAATATCCCAATACTCATCAAATCTCTTCTTTTTCCGTTCATTTGAAGCTTTCAACAATGCATTAGCTTCTAGCAATATTTCAACCATATCCTCCAATTCTGCAATCCTTTTCTCTTTCTCATTCTCATCATCCTTTGACACAAAGTTTGGTGAAGACTCCAAACCTTGTTCAATATTTTCAGCAAATTGTGATGATGTGGTGGGTATATCAACAGTAGTAGGATTAGCAACTCCAGCATCAGCTTCCTCAACTATCTGTGCCATAGTTTCAGCTTCGGCCATTGCCTCCTGAGCAATCTGAAGTACATCAATCTCTTCAGTTTCTACCACTGGTTTTGATCTCTTTCGTCTAACATACTGAACATTGATCTCCTTTGGACTAACAGCCACTACTTCTTTTTCAACCAAAGCAACCTCAACAGGTTCTTCTACCACAATAGGTTCAATAATCTCAACATTCTCAGTTTCCTCTGTCTCAGTCTCCATTGGTTCAATGACTTCAATATTCTCTACCTCCAAAGGTTCAACAGTTTCTACAATCTCTGCCTCCTCTGAATTAGATTCAGATTCAGCACCTTCACCACCATCATCATTACCATCACTATCACTGCTATCATCATCATTATCACCATCATCATTACCATCATCTTCTTCATCTTCTGGATGACGAGCAAAGTACTCGTCATCATCCAACAGATTATCAGGCACCTCATCCACTAGGTCCTGTGGATTAACTATCTCACCATTCGAAATATGATAGTAAACACCTTCTACATCTTCTTCATTGTTGACTATATCTCTCATATAGTCAAACAATTCAACATCAGGCACATTCCCGATACTCATCTTTCGGTAAGATAGATCGTTCATGTCCTCAGTGTATAGCATACCTCCAGCATAACCTTCGGTTCTGATGATAGGATAGGCAATGTTGATCATCAGTTGTAAGAATCTTGGGTACATAAGAAACTTAAACCTCTTGCCCTTGACCAAGTTGAACACAAACCCATTCATTATCCATCTCGACATATTGAAGGGTTTATTCTATGCTATGGCAACAATCGGTGATGCAATATCAGATGGGAAATTATCGAATCCTGCACTCCTCCTAGACATGCATTGTTGCACCACATAGCATAATAACTTGTACTTCTTTCCCAACTTCGCCCTATAAAACTGTGACTTTGGAAATACAGGTGGATGACCCATATTAACAAAACACGCTTTGCATTCATCCATAGTCAACTCATCCATCATACCAACTTCATCTTCATCAATCCTCAGGGCATGTCTAATGACTTCTTCAGAAACAGTCAGTACCATCTCTCTGGCAATATTCCCTCTGACCACAGCAACCCCATTATCATCTCTAATGACTTCTGCAGTCCTCCAAAAATTCTTAATCAGCCTTGCATATATGACCGGTTTGGCACACATAGCATACACATATTTGGTCCTTTTGAGAAACTTAATCATATCTTTGTAACCTTCTGTTTCAGGGATAGATTCATCTAGAACAGCTACCAAATTGTGTTTAGGCTCGAACTTAAGATTCTCCATCTGTTAAAACACAAACAAACACAAAAACAAGACAAATGTATTAGGTTCTTCATTAAAACATATCAAAATTTCATAAGTGTTTGAATAAAAGTTAGAAAGCAAAAACATTCATATAAACATTTTAACCCTAAATTGATCTAACAAATTGATTTTCATCACTTTGATTAACACAACTTTGAATTTTAATGATTTATACAACATTTTTCACTTTAACAGTTAATCACTTAAGGCAAAATTTTGACATTTGTATGATGAAGTTGTTTAACATGTGTTAGTTCAGATTTATCATGCATTTGTCACTTATAAACAGATATTTCATCCTTTTGATGTTTAACTTTTAAAAGCTTCAAAGTTCATCAATGGCGATTTTAACATTTGTGAGCATTTTGAGTGAATCAGTTGATTTTAGGTGTTTTGGTGCAAATGAGTGATTGAATGTTGATGATCGACAGATTTTGTACATAGAACAACATTCGATTTAGGTTTTAACACACAAAATCAAAGTGTCGATTCAATGCCCAAAACACTGTTCATCATCGTTTTTCCTTTTAACAGTTGATTTGCAGGTCTATTTAGGTCAAAAACACTTAATCACTACCTTATCCAATCGATCAAACTTGTTACAGAACAAAACGATTGAATATGATAACAATGGCGATTCAAGTACAGAGTGTTTGTGTGAAAGTGAATGTGTGAAATGATAAGTGTTTGTGTAGAAGCGGGTTTTTGTATCGTCAAAAATTTAGGTCAAAATTTTAAGTGTCGGGTCAACAAAAGGGACGTGTAAACATAAAAGGCCCAATAAGCTTTGCCGGGGCAAGTACTGTAGTGACGGGTCATGTACTGTAGTGACGGGTCAAGTACATAAGACAAGTCAAAAACATGTTGAAAACACTTGACGGGTCAAACACTGTAGAGACGGGTCATGTACTGTAGTGACGGGTAAAGGTTAGGAACAACTACACCTGATGGGTTTTTATTCATCACCCGGCAGAATAGTAGTCTTCAAACATCACCCGGCAACCTTTCTTCATTACCCGGCAACACAGTTGCTTTCCTTCTTCATCCGGCTTGCTTTCTTCATCACCCGGCAACATAGTTGCTTTCCTTCTTCACACGGCATGCATTTCTTCATTACACGGCAACATAGTGACTCATTTATACGGCAAGATAAAAGACTTTACCCGGCTGTATAGTGAACACTTGTCACCCGGCTTGACATCTATGACCTTCACCCGGCTGTATTTGACATGATCTTTGCCCGGCTATACAGTGGTCACAACATCTTCACCTTTTCCTCAATCACCCGGCATGTATCAAACTTACACTATTACCCGGCTAAACAGTTCTTTATCCAGCAGAATAGTTGCATCTGATATCTTTGCCCGGCTACAACACTTTGCGATTTTTCTTCACTTTTCTCATCTGTTGACTTTTTCAACGTCATTTATTGCACCTGCAAACATTCTCCGACATATTAATTAGACAAGATATCCTTAAACAGAATGTTTGTCATATTAATTATCAAACAACATTAAACAAGACAATAACATTTATTCCAATTAAATTCATTTTTCTTTTTCTTTTTCAAAAATGTTTTTGCACAACCAATTTTTCTATATCTCGAAGCAATTTCTTAAAAAACAAATTACAAGACCTTGGGTTTGTTTTTCACACATCCAATACTTTTGCTTTTCATACCACATAATCTTGTTCATTCAAAACACACTTATTCACAATATTTTTGGATTTTTGTAAATATTTTTCTTCTTCCATTTATTCTCCCCCTAAACTTGAAATTTCTAGGAATTTTTAAGTTTAACAAGGATGTCGATGTGTCAATAATGATTCCATATGCCTGCACACACAAAGCACACACATTAAAATAAAGACATATGCAATGCAATGAATCAAAATATCGCAGTGAGATCATACCACACATTATCTGAACATGTTTTGCAAGTTTTGAATAGACATTTGACTTATGCTTGATTGAGTGATGATATGAAAACATACCAATTAGCTCGAGTTGACACACTTACTTTTTCAGTATCATGATGATATTTAAGGTTCGATTAGAATGACTTATGTGACCCACATGTATACATATGTCAACATATTTCCTTATTAATCACTACCTGAATGCATATTGTACAAAACCTGGTCACTTACAGTCATACACAGTGTGGAATCTGGGTTCTATTCGGATTTGGTCCACTTTGGGACTTCTTTTTAATTCCATCTTTGGGAATTTTTCTTTCCTATTGTTCCCCTTGGGAATCTTCTGAATTCCTTTTTGGAATTTTGTTTTGGTGTTGGTCCACATTTGGGACTCTTTTTGTTCCATTTTGGAATCTTTTGCTGCACCTTGAAGCTCAAAAGAGACTTCGTGTGAGACTTCAGGTCTGTGGGTACCACAACAAAGAAGCTCACGATGCAGTTCATCACACTGAGTAGACTACATCGTTACCCGATCATGCACAACTATCATCACAAGCAATGTATCAAAAGAGATATATCTAGACATGTATAACTATGGAACTTAACACAAATATCATTAAGATTATGTTTGTCAACAATCAACTTACTTTTTCAGTCTAATTGCCTGAGCTGTCTAGCACATCAATTAACATTCATCAGTCTTTATTAAAAATGATGTAACAAATAATGTCTAGTGTAACTATCATCTCTCACTTTTTGCAATATAGATTCTTATGACATGATATTTTCTTTTCTTTTTGCTTTTATATTTTGTTTTTGCTTTTCTATTTTCTTTTTCATGCACACACACAATGCAAGACATAAAATAAAAGGCAACGGAAACAGAATATGACATCAACTTATTATATTTTTGGCTTTTATATATATATATATTTTTTTTTTTGATTTTTGTTTAGTTTTTGAAAAATAGAATCAATCATGATTGATTAATCCTATGGATTGAATTAAGAATTCAAACCGGCCTGACAAAAAGGATTTTGTAAAAAGATCTGCCAGTTGTTTGTCTGTATGAACCTTAATCAAAATTATTAAACCCTTTTCAGAGTTGTCTCTTAAAAAGTGATATCGAATTTCGATATGCTTGGTTTTTGAGTGTTGAACAGGATTAGCAGTAATAAACATAGCAGCAGTATTGTCTATGTAAATGGGTGTTTTTAGAAAGTTAAACCTGTAGTCAAGCAACTGATTTTGTAACCATAAAACCTGAGAACATCCTGCAGATGCAGCGATATACTCTGCTTCGGCTGTGGATACAGAAACATTGGTCTGCTTCTTGCATTGCCAAGAGACAAGCCTAGGACCCAGAAATTGACAGCCACCAGTAGTCGATTTCCTGTCAAGAGCACAACCACCAAAATCACTGTCAGAATAGCTATATAATTCAAAATTTCCTTCGTAAGGATACCATAACCCAAGATTTGGTTTCCCTTTAAGATATCTGAATATACGTTTCACAGCAACAAGATGCGACTCTTTCGGATCAGACTGATATCTGGCGCATACACAAACAGCGTACATGATGTCTGGTCTTGATGCAGTAAGATACATCAGAGAACCGATCATTGATCTGTATAGTGTTTGATCAACTGCTTTGCCCTTTGGATCCGGTTGAATCTTGCAATTTACATCAGATGGAGTTCGAATTGTTTGACAATCTTGCATCTTGAACTTCTTCAACAACTTCTCAACAAATTTTGATTGATTGATGAAAATTCCGTCAGCTGATTGTTTCACTTGTAATCCAAGAAAGAAGTTAATCTCCCCCATAGAACTCATCTGGAATCTAGACTTCATGATTTCTTCAAATTCTTTGCACATTGACGCACTGGTTGAACCGAAGATGATATCGTCCACATATACTTGAACACACAACAAATCGTCATTCTCCCTCTTCATAAACAAAGTTGGATCAATCTGACCTCTTGTAAATCCATGTTCTAGTAAATGCTTGGATAATGTCTCATACCAGATTCTTGGAGCTTGATGTAGACCGTAAAGAGCTTTACTCAACTTGTATACACGATGAGGATAGTCAGGATCTTCAAAACCCGGAGGTTGTCTGACATAAACGTCATCTGTAATTGGTCCATACAAGAAAGCACCTTTAACGTCCATTTGGAATACTTTAAATTTCATGAAGGAAGCATATGCAAGAAAAACGCGTATGGCTTCAAGTCTTGCGACCGGAGCAAACACCTCTTCATAATCAATGCCTTCTTCCTGAGTGTATCCCTGTGCAATGAGTCTCGCTTTGTTTCTCACCACAATGCCACGTTCATCTGGCTTGTTTTTGTACAACCACCTTGTACCTATTGCATTCTCTCCTTCAGGTAAGTCCACAAGTTTCCAAACTTCCTGTTTGCGAAACTGAAGTAATTCCTCTTGCATAGCTTCAATCCAACTGTTATCTTTCAGCGCCTCTGAAATGTTCTTTGGCACCACTTGAGATAGAAAACACGAATAAAGGCAGACATTTGCTTGCTCAGTCTGACTTCTTGTAGTTCTCTGATTCAACGGCCCCTTAATCTGAGAGACAGGATGTTTCTTGTGAATTCGATGAATTGGTATGTCACCTCCTTGCACTTGACTCTCCAGATTAGAAGTATTCAGATTTGGTAGATCTTGTAGAATGGACGAAGTATGTGGAGTGAATTAGGGACTTGATCCGGTGAATTGATGAAGTAATCAAAAGATTCTGGAACAGCTTCACCATTCGGATCGGATGATGGTTGATTCTGAACAGATCCACCATCATTAGGAGACACTTGCGGATTCACATCTTCTTCAAGATTGTTTGACTCTTGATCTTCATGAGAACCAGAAGGACCCGGATCTTGACTGGATTTGACATGATCAGGATTGTGAAAAGACATGAATGGATATTCTGAGTTGAGATTTCCATCCTCGTCATTATCAGAATCGTCACTAAAGCATCCCAAGTCGCCTGATTCCTTGTTTGTTTTTCCTGAAAAATCAAATAAGTTAGAATTGAAGGATTTCGATAATGAATCTAAATCAAATAACCATTCGGGACCATGAGCCACTAAGGGAAATGAATTTTCTAAAAACTTGACGTTAATAGTTTCAATAACAGTATTTGTTTTGCTATTAAAAACTCGATAAGCTTTAGAAACAGACGAATAACCTAAGAAAAATCCATCGTCAGATTTTGACTCAAACTTCCCGAGATGATCATTCAAATTTAAAATCGATACCGGACAACCAAATGCTTTCAAGTAAGAAATATTTGGTTTCCTTCCAAACAACAACTCATAAGAAGTTTTCTGTTTATCTTGAACTAATAATGTTCTATTTTGTACAAAACACGCAGTAGCAATAGCTTCGTCCCAAAAAGTGATAGGGATTTTGGCATCTGCGAGCATGGATCTTGCTGCCTCAATTAGTGTCCGGTTTTTCCGTTCCGCAACCCCGTTTTGTTGAGGTGTTCTTGGCGCACTAAATTGTCTAGCAATCCCCTTTTCTGCACAAAATAAATCAACATTAGCATTCTTAAATTCAGTTCCATTATCACTTCTTAAAACTTTAACTTTGCATTCCAATTGATTTTCAACTTTGATGATAAATTCTTTTAATAATTCAGCTGTTTCAGATTTTGCATGCAAAAAATAAACCCAAGAAAATCTAGTGTAATCGTCAATAATGACAAAACAGTAAGACTTCTTTCCGATGCTTTGCACATTTGTTGGTCCGAAAAGATCCATATGTAGCATCTGCAAGGGCTTTGAAATGGAGTTTTCTTGCTTGGACTTAAAAGACATCCGATGCTGTTTTCCCTTCAAACATGCTGGACAAAGATCAGTTGTGGAGAATTTCTTTGATGGGATTCCCACAGCGTGATTTCCAGTTACC
This sequence comes from Tagetes erecta, assembly GCA_030867185.1. Lineage (NCBI taxonomy): Eukaryota > Viridiplantae > Streptophyta > Magnoliopsida > Asterales > Asteraceae > Tagetes > Tagetes erecta. Next base: position 58,710,887 of record CM061488.1, read on the forward strand.
AAACGGTTCATGTTTCTGAAGTTTGAATGTCCCAGCCGTCTATGCCAAAGCTGACTCTCATCATTTGAAGCATGGGCAATGAGACAGGTTGTTTCGGTTTCAGCATCAATCTGCGACATATCCAATTTGTATACATCACGATCTCTAGGAGCTTTAACCACTACCCACTCATTGTCAATCTTGAAACCTGGTTTAAGAATATAACAGAAAGAATCATCAAAAAGCGTTGAATAAGATTTATCACAGATTTGCGAGACACTTAGTAAGTTAAAGTTCAACTGTGCACAGTAGTTGACTTTATCAAAACTAATGACTCCATTCGAAACAGTTCCTTCTCCTGTGATTTTACCACCCGCATCACCTCCAAACGCCACGTGTGTACCATTTTTCAGCTTAAAGTCCTGAAGCAAGGCATGGTTGCCTGTCATGTGCCGGCTACACCCACTATCAACGAACCATGAGTTGATAGGTCTTCTTGGGCGTACCTGCAATTCAACAATCACTTAGTTAGTTTGGTCAACCCAGGCCCACACGGTCTTGGGTTTTCCGAATCTATCTACAATAGTAACTTGTTGATATTGGATATTTTGAAAATTTGTTTCATTCATGAGATTTTGATGCTGATAACTATTGTTTCGCCCATTGGCGTTCATTGACTGCTTTCTTCTCAAAGCACTGAACCTTTCCTCTAGCTTAGGATCAAGGTTATTTTCAAACTTTTGATTTCTTACCATTAAAGCTCTTGGTTTAAAACTGTTAACCTGCACATTTCTTGAAAAGTTAGAAACAGAATTCTTTCGATTGAAATTTCTCAAAACTGGAGAATGACTTTGATTCATGTTTTGAAAACCAATTGATTGATTTCTTTGAAAATTTGAAAAAGGAGTCATTTCTCTTGTTGAGTTTGATCGAAAAAAACAATCCTTTGTGTTATGGTTTCTTCTCTCACAAATTTCGCAAAATTTGTTATAGAAACATTCTTCTGAAGAATGATTTCTTTTGTTACAGAAACTGCAGTACCTGTTAAAGAAACATTCAGCAGTTGCATGATTATATCTATCACAAATTTCACAATGTTTCTTGCTAATCCTAAAGAGCCGATTGTTAACTTTTGAAGTTGAACCAAAACGTGATTCATTATCATAGTTGTTCGGTTTTAGATTAACATTTTTCTGTGGAGTCTTTGTTTGTGACGTTGATTGCATGGGACTTTGGTTCGATTTTAAACTGTTCTGTTTGGTCACCTTTTTGTTTTCAATTCTCTTATCATTGACAGCGGAAGACTTAGGACCTGAACCTGTTTTCAGACCAGAGTTAGATTTGATTTGAGCATTGATTTGGTTACCATAAGAACCGTTCATGTCGAAAGTACCTGCAGACACAAATTTGATTGTCTTACCTTTTGACACTTTCTTGACAGGTTTAACTTTGTCAGTTTTAACACTTTGAACTTTGGTGTTTTCATTTGATTTTAAGACACTTTTGCCTTTTGATTCTTTTGTTTCAGATTGAGTGTTCATTACTTTCGATTTCTGCTTCTTTGCAGTTAAACCTTCAGACTTCTTCACTTCTTGCTTCTTGAGCAGTTGAGCAGCAACTTTTGCCTTTTCTTCATTCTTCTTCCATTTGATGTAATTTGGATCATTAAATCCCGAATATTCACCTTCTTCCTTCACCGTTTGTTCTGGTTCGGGATTAAGCTTTGGATATTCAACCAGTTGAATAAGAACAGGCTCCGGTTTGTTCTCGGATTTGTTGCTTGCTTCATCATCTGCTTCAGTTGTCACGTCATCTTCATCTTTCAAGCTTTCAATCAACACCTCTGATCCTTCGGACTCGGATTTACTTCTTTGAATTTCTTTGAATTTACGTTCATTTTCAGGTGAATGATCAAATTCATTAAAGTTTTCCGGTAAGGTTTGAGTGATTGAATTTGGCATTGGTTCATGAGTAAAACCCAACCCGGTTTTATTTTTGTTACCTCTTTCATTAACAAGTTGTTCAACCATTGTTTTACAACTTTTAACCTTTTTCAATTCAACTTGAGTGACAGCATGTGCAACTTTTTCTTGTTCAAAGTTCTTTGTCATTTCTTCAAGTTGTTTGGTAACAAGTTCCAATTCTTTCAAAGTTTTGTTCCATGATTCAGTTAGTGACAAAATCTTCTCATCAGAAATTTTATGATCAATTTTAAGTTGTTCATGAAGTTTTTCATGTTTACTTAATTTATCACCAATTTTAAATGAATGAGTTCGATAATGTTCTACTTGTTGAATGCATTGGTCAGAACATAACCTTTCTTTCACATCTAGGGGCAATAGAACATAGTTAGGGGGTAAGTCATTACTAACCTTTGGTTGTTCAGTAGAAGATGAAGACTCACTGGATGTAGCCATTAACGCAACTTCAGATTCAGTTTCTTCAGTAGGATCAGACTTTGCACTCCAGTCATAATCTTCAGAATCTTCACTGACATCTTCAATCATCTTTCCATCCCCTTCTTCAGACCAGTCTTCTTCAATTTCACATACCAGAGCCAGACTTGATGTAAGATCAGACGTAAATTGTTCTGCATATGCGCTCCAATCATAACCATCTTTTACGCTGACTACCAGTGCCTTTGTTTGGTCTTCTGGCTTCTTTCCTTCGTCCTTCAATTCTGGCATGGGAAGACTTTGGTATGGTTTCTGAAAGAAACGTTGATTTCTGCCTTGATAACTCGAAGACTGTTGAGAACTTTGACCTTGACCTTGATTGCTTGAACTAGCTTGGTCATTGAAATTCTTTGGAGCTTTGCATTTGCTTGAGAAATGACCATACTGGTTACAATTAAAACATCTGGCCTTCGATTTGTCAAATCCAACTGTCTTGTTAGCATGAGGTTTGTAACTTCGATTAACATATGCATGCTTTTGTGTGCGATATGCAACCATAACCATTTGCCAATTAAGATCCATTTCCTCAACGTCAACTGGATCCATTTCAAATAAGTCTTGAAGGACCACGTCCATTTGACTTAAATGACTTCCTTGGTACGCTTGAAAACTTGCCATAAAAGCAGTAAAGGCAGTTTTAGTTTCGTCATCTTGCAACAGAATATTCATAACGTCTTTCACCTTGGCCTGAACATTTGAACTTTGACTGTCTGACTGATTCTTCTGATTCTGATTTTGAACTTGAGCTCTTGGTGAATTTGGAAAATATGCTGAATCAGTAAAGAAACTTGCACCAACAAATAAGTCACCCTCATCTTCAAATTTCATTGCATCTTGTGCAAGAAAAGCATTATCCACAGTATTGGCAGGATTTACCACATACTTATACTGAGTTTGTGAGCTTGATCTATCAGTATTTCTTGATCCTTCATCAATCTCAACTTCTTCTATCTTTCCAATAAGCAGATCTAATTCCATTGGAATATTCTCAGTATGTTTCAACAAAGTAACAGTTTGCTTCCATGATGATGGTAAAGCACTTAACAAACGATCATTCAAGTCTTGAAGTTCAGTCTTCACACCGAGGTTTGACATCTCAGTGGTTAAGTGAACAAACCTGTTCATCATCTGGTGCACTGTTTCTCCATTAACATGCTCAAACAGTTCCAATTGTCTCTTTAACTTTGATTTCTTCAAACTTCTCAATTGTTCTCCTCCTTCACATATCGACTTCAAAGCTTTGAAACATGTATAACCAGTCTGATATGCATCCAATCTAGACAGAACTTGAAGTGGCAACCCCTTGCACATTAAAGAATAAGCTTTGCTATCATTCTTTACTTTCCTTAGATCTTCTGCTGACAAATTATCTTCTGGATAAGGTTCAGTAGAGTCTTTTGTGTAGGTACTTGCACTGTCTGGAGCAGTCTGAGTTGGAATATGAGGACCTTTTTCAATGGACTTCCACAAGTCATTGTCAATAGAACACAAGTGATGTCTCAACCTGATGGTCCAGTTCTTGAAATCTGCACGATTCAAAAGTCTAGGAACACGGTTATCAGAATCATCATTAGGAGCCATTATTAACAATTTTTAAAGAAAATATTTTTGGTTTTTTGTTAATTTTTGAAAAGAAATGATTAAAATACTAAAATAAAGACAAGTAATTAAAGACAAGATAAGAAACAAGTATTAAAAACAACTAAAATGAGTCACACGGCAAAACAGTGAAAATCCTTCTTCAACCAGCTAAACAGTGTCTTTGTTCTTCACCCGGCAGGAAAAAGTCTTTACACGGCAGAACAGTTACCCGGCTCAACAGTTGTAACTAATTTTTGTCTTCACCCGGATGAACAGTTACCCGGCAGCAAGAATAAACTTTGACACGGCAATATTCTTTGACCCGGCAGAATCTTGACACGGTAAAAAGCTTCCCCGGCTGAACAGTACTCGATCACACGGCAAGGTTGTTTACACGGCAACACAATTGATGATTACCCGGCTGACTCTTTGTTCTTCACCCGGCGTAACAGTGTTTTACCCGGCACAACAATGTATCACCCGACTGAACAGTAGCACTTTTTCAAGTCAAATTCTTCACCCGTCTAGAACAAATTCCCTTACACGGCAGTACAGGACCTAATTTCTTCTCAAATCTAAGTCCAAGGAAATTGTCTAAGTCAAAATATTCACCCGGCAAGTTAATCTTCAACCAAAATCATACTGTTCATCATCTTCTCCATGAGAATTTTCTGGGTTTTGTCAAAAACTTGTCCAATTTGTCCAAAATTCACACACAAGCTGTGAAATAGTCCGATTATCAATCCCTTATATCAATCAATCCAAAACATGATCAAATTTGAGCAAAATTTGATTGAACAGTAAATTTTTTCTTTCTTCTAAATTCCTCAGATCTGATGATAATCTGAAGGAATCTGCACAATCGTTGTGTATAGGAGTGATTGCGATGATAAATCACAACTAAAAACAGCAACAATTCATTCAGATCATGATTTTTGAGCAATATTGATGTGTTTTGCTTAAGAACAGCGAAGAACACAGTACCAATAGCTCTGATACCAATTGATAGGTTCAATTGGATCGTTAATATCACTCACAATGATCAGAATAATTCGCACAAACAAACAGTTCAATCACAAACACAATTCATACTAATAATTCTCTTTGTATATTGATGATCAAAGCAATTCGTAGTACAAGTGCAGGAGAAATAAATCACACACAGTTAATTCTCTCTCTAACGTGTAAAAGTGATCTAGCCTCTCTCCTCACACTCTCTCACTACATGCTTATAGCAACAATTACAAGTTTAAGGAATATAACAAAATAGACCCTAAACTATTTACAAACATATAAACAAAATACAAAGTAAATCTTAATATAGGAAATAACCCTAACAACGTTTTTTGCCGGTGGTTTGATGGTCTTTGCTTCTGTGATGAGTTCCCAAATAATACACTTTTTGCTGTTCAAAAATAAAATCATAGAATTTTGGTAAAAATGGGTTTTGATTTGATACACCCAACTCATGAGTTATATATGTTGGTATGGTGAACTTTTAAAAAACCGGCTTCTAATTTGAGTGTGTGTGGGTAGTAAGTAGGGTCTTCTCTATTTCCAACCCGTGACTAAGTTTTATACTCTGAGTGAAGAAAGAATGGTTGATAAAAAAGTTTCGTTAACAAGACTTTTGAACACGAACTCAGAATCGGACATACTCAGTCAAGAACAATAAAGGCCTCACCCAAGGCACTGTATACATCTACTTTATATTGAAAAGAAAAGATGATGAATAGCTATGTTTTTGGTTTTAAAGATATGCTATAATTTGTTTATTGCTTTATAGTTTAGTCCCGCTCATGTTAGCTGTAGTGTACTATTGTATTTCACCAATGTACAACCCCATATGCTTATATAAGTATTTTGTCTTTCTCCCTCTTTCCGTGAAAACACACCAACAATCTGCTTATCTTTTCTTGCATCTTTTGTCATCTGAATATGGTTCAATTGTTGTTGTCTCTAATGGGTGGTTGCGATGTCGATGGTTGACTATGCTTTGGTCATTGTTATTATCGGTGTTTGACGATGCCGGTGGTTGTGATGGCCGCTGCTCTATATCGCACCATCCGCATCGACAGTGCATGTTGGTGCTGAACACTGATATGTGTCGGAAAGGCAACACTTGACGGCGGCGATAGTTGATTATATCCAATACGGTCATTTTCTTTCTTTCCGCTAGATGAAGATGATTCACTCATCTTTGAAGGCCACATTTAAGGTTTTTTGTTGCTGTTGATTTTGGGTTATTTTGTGATGATGACATGTGACGCAATATTGATCCTCATATGCTGGTCAATGGAGATTGCAATTGTTGGTTTGATTTATGCGATTGTTTTCTTTGTTTAATGTTTAGATTATTCTCATGAAACCCTAACTTGATGTTTATGCATGGATGTTGTAATTTTGGTTTTGGAGTGTTAGAAAACTTATTTATGGATGATGTCATGAAACCCTAACATGCATGCAATGATAGGTGTGGATCTCGCCTTGGGCTGACATTCACTACAGCCATGGTGATTAGATTCCTTCACACACACAGAGCCTATGAATTATGTGAATCTTTGATTGGTTACGGGTGTTGAATGTTGCGATTTGAGTTGGGTTTTGTTATGATATTGCAAACCAGTTTGGTGTTCTATTCATTCGTTTTGAATTTTAGGTCTTTATTTTGATCCTGGCAGAAATCAAGTAGACATTATATACTTTTGGATTTTTGTTATATATTCTTGAGTAAATTTCCTTTTGTACATCTGTGTTTTGTCAAAAATAATTATCTGAAACCTAAAGTTTAAAAGTGTTTAGTTGCACCCCGGCGTTTCAGTTTTGCTTCTATTTGTGGTCATTTGATTAACGGTGTTAAGTTCTCATGTTAGTTTTTTAGTGAAATGACCAAAATACCCTTGTTTATTAAATTTATTAATTACTTTTATACCTTCCTCAATCCCGACCATACCCATCTCTCTCCATCATCATCTCTCTCTCTTCATTGTTGCCACCATCACACAAATCCAGCAACTAACATATTATATATATACGTGCTATGTGATTCCGTTGGTATACATGCTACATGATTTAATTAATATTATTTGTTAAAAAGTTTTTTGCTCGTAGTCATGTCCGCAGATAATACTAATGATTCACGTGACAAAAAGTCAGCATCAAGTGAAACAGAGCCATCCGAATATTCGGGATCATTATCAGCTAGCAAAACAAAAAGTTTAGAAAATTCAGAATCGTCTCAAAGTAAAAGTTCTGACCGTTCTGCATCGCCAGTTGTGAAAGAAACTAATAAAAGAATCACTGTAAGAAAGAAAGTAAAACCTTGTATTGGTTTTATTTTTAGAAAACCAAATGACCCACCAACTATACAAGTGGTGGGGGAATCCTCTGTACAACTTACACCACCCGTAACAAGTAACTACATCCCTCAGTCACAGGAGCAGGTAAGATGTATGGCAGAAATGGATGCCAAATATCAAATATTTATGAAACAACAAACTCAGATTTCAGAACTCATACTTCAACAAGTTAATGATATGCGGGAAGATATACAAATTACTCAAGCAGAAATAAAGACTCTGAAAGGAACGAAGAAAGGTGTTTTCACTAGAGTTTGGCAGTGGATCTAGGGCGAATAATTTAGGAATATTATCTAACTTTTGTACTAATATGTTTAAATCATCTACCAATATATAATAAAAGTATTATTAAGTTTATTTGATACGTGCACACGTTATGTTATTATTATAAGAAAAATGGTCATCCACGTAGAACTGGAACCACTAAAAGAGCTGAAACTGCTCCAGTAGAAAGACAAGTAACCCCACCCCTTGGCAACTCAGCAGTTAATCAGGAAACTTAGATTGCGCAAATGATAGCACAACAACTTGCAGCAGCCATACCCACATAGTGGCACAACTCAACCCACATCCTAATATTGATAATCCAAGCCATACAAACCCTGGTAACATAAATCCGAATGATGCACATTCAGAAAATATCATTTCAAGAAATATAGAACCTCCTGGTTATAATGGCAACCTTAATGCAGTAAGAGGAAATGAAAATAATCTTGCAAATACCAGAGATATTAATAAAGGTTGCACCTATGAGTCTTTTATGGCTTGCAGACCTAAAGAATTTAATAGAAAAGGGGGTGCAGTGGGAGCTCTAAGATGGATTGAAGATATAGAATCAACCCTTGACATCAGCAACTGTTTAGATGAACACATGGTAAAATATGCATCGCATACACTTAAAGGTGAGGCCTTATCATGGTGGAACACGATGGTCCAAACGTATGGCAGATGTACTGTAAACCAACTTAAATGGGATGAATTCAAGGGTTTAATGATAGAAAAATATTGTCCCTATAATGAGGTTGAAAAGATCGAAGCTGAATTTTGGAAATTGGAAATGAATGGAGCGGCTCATCAAGACTACACTGGTCGATTTAATGAGTTATCTTGTTTCGTTCCTCATTTGATCACTCCAGAATCTAAACGAATCGGCCGTTATATATGGGGTTTAGCTCCACAAATTCGGGGATTGGTAAAATCTGCTATGCCGTCTTCTTTTCAGAGCACAGTGGTACTTGCAGGAAGTTTAACAGATGAAATGATCAGAAATGGATCATTAAGGGTAGTAAAAGAAAGCGATAAACGGAAATGGGATGGAAACTCGGGAACTTGGCCCAACAAAAGATTTAATCAAGGAATGGTTAAAAATCCAGGTGGAATTGCAAGGGAATCATATATGGGAATCCAGCCATATTGCAAAAAAAGTGCAATTATCATCACCAAGGAGCATGTAGAACTCTAACATGTTTCAAGTGTAAGAAAACTAGACACTTTCCCAGAGATTGTAAGGAACCCAATGCACCAAAACGAGCTTGTTATGAATGTGGAAGTGAAAACCATATGAGAAATGTTTGCCCAAGTTAAAAACAAATATTGCTACAAAACCAGCCTATGGGAGAGCATTCATGAAAAGGGCAGAAGAAGCTCGTGACGAGCCAGACGTTGTAACGGGTACGTTTCTCGTCAATAATCAATATGCAACAATATTATTTGATATTGGTTCTAGTAAAAGTTTTGTTTCTACTGCTTTTAAGCCACTAAGTGAAGTAAAACCTAGCAAATTAAGTAATGTCTATACTGTGGAATTGGCTAATGGCAAGTTGATAAAGGCTGGTGAATAATTCAAGATTTTACTTTAACTCTAGATGATCATTGCTTTAGTATAGACTTGATGCCTGTAGAACTAGGGAGTTTTGATTTGATTATCGGGATGGATATATTGGTTAGAGAAAAACCAATCAGAAATTGTTTGTGGAAAGAAAATGGTTAGAATCCCTTTAAACAACGGACAAAAGCTTACCATTTATGGAGAAAAACCACAAAAACCTGTGAAATTTATATCTTATATGAAAGCACAAAAATGTTTAAGAATGGGAAATTATGCATTTTAGGCACACGTGAGTAATACGGTCCCAGGGGAAAAGAAACCTGAAGATATTCTAGTAGTAAGAGAATACCTAGAAGTTTTTCCTGAAGATTTACCCGGATTACCACCTCCATGACAAGTTCAATTTAAAATTGACCTTATCCCAGGAACGCACCTATTGCAAAATCTCCCTACCGTTTAGCTCCATCAGAAATGCAAGAACTAATGAAGCAATTACAAGAACTTCTAGATAAAGGATTTATAAGACCAAGTCACTCGCCATGGGGTGCACCAGTGTTGTTTGTAAAGAAGAAAGATGGAACTTTTAGGATGTGTATAGATTATAGAGAATTAAATATGGTCACAATTAAGAACCGATATCCACTTCCCCGAATAGATGACCTGTTTGATCAACTTCAAGGTTCTAGCTATTTCTCTAAAATTGACTTAAGATCTGGATATCATCAACTAAGAGTTCATGAAGAAGATATACCCAAGACTGCATTCAGAACTCGATACGGTCACTATGAGTTTCTTGTTATCCCGTTTGGTTTACCAAATGCACCAGCAATATTCATGGATTTGATGAATAGGGTGTGCAAACCCTACTTAGATAAATTTGTGATAGTGTTTATTAACGATATTTTAATCTATTCTCAAAATAAGGCAGATCATGAACAACATTTAAGGATAGTTTTGAAATTGCTTAAGAAAGAGAAACTATATGCCAAGTTTTCTAAGTGTGAATTTTGGATACGTTAAGTGCAATTTCTTGGCCATATCGTCAATAGTAAAGGAATCCAAGTTGACACTGTAAAGATTGATGTAATCAAGAAATGGGAAAGCCTTAAGACCCCAACTAAAGTCTGCCAATTTCTAGGATTAGCCGGATACTACAGACGCTTCATTGAAAATTTTTCAAGTATCGCTAGGCCCTTAACAATGTTAACTCAGAAAGATAAAAAGTTTGATTGGGGAGAAAGACAAAAAGCTGCATTTGAATTATTAAAGCAGAAGTTATGTACTGCACCAATCTTGTCATTACCCGATGGCACAAAGGATTTTGTAGTACATTGTGATGCTTCGCATCAAGGATTAGGATGTGTATTAATGCAAAGTAAGAAAGTAATAGCATACGCATCAAGTCAGCTAAAAGTGCATGAGAAAAACTACACAACCCATGATTTAGAATTAGGAGCAGTAGTATTTGCACTTAAAATTTGGAGGCATTATCTTTATGGTACTAAATGCATTGTTTATACTTATCACAAGAGCTTGCAACATATATTAGATCAGAAAATGTTAAATATGCGCCAAAGAAGATGGGTAGAACTATTAAGTGATTATGATTGTGAAATTCGCTACCACCCTGGCAAGGCAAATGTAGTTGCAGATGCCTTAAGTCGCAAGGAAAGAATTAAACCAACGAGGATTCATGCTTTTGGAATACGTGTTAAATCCAATCTACATGACCAAGTTAAGGAAGCACAAAGAAAATCCCTTACGGAAGAGAATCTGGAAAAGGAATCCTTGCATGGATTAGAAAAAGAATCGGAAATCACGAATAATGAACTTCTAAGATTCAAACAAAGAATATGGATTCAAAATTTGAGTAAATTAAGAGAAGTAATTTTGGATGATGCTCACAAGTCTAAATATTCGATACACCCAGGTAACGACAAAATGTATAAGGATTTGAAGACACAGTATTGGTGGCCCGGTATGAAGAAATCAATCGCTTTGTACATTAGTAAATATTTAACATGTTCAAAAGTTAAAGCAGAATATCAAAAACCATCCGGATACCTGCAACAACCTGAAATTCCTGAATGGAAATGGGATCAGATTACTATGGACTTTGTGACTAAGTTACCTAGGACCTCAAGTGGTCATGATACGATATGGGTTATTGTTGATAGACTAACTAAATCAGCACATTTCATACCCCATTCGTGAGGACTTTAAAATGAATAAATTGGCACAGATTTACTTGAAGGAAATTGTTAGCAGGCATGGAGTACCCATTTCTATTATATCCGATAGAGATACTCGATTTACATCACGATTTTGGCGGTCATTACAAAAAGCATTGGGAACAAGAATAAATCTGAGTACTGCTTATCATCCCCAAACAGATGGTCAAAGTGAAAGAACCATTCAGACACTAGAAGATATGCTTCGAGCATGTGTAATTGACTTTGGTGGAAGTTGGGATACTCATTTACCCTTAATTGAGTTTTCCTATAACAATAGTTATCACACAAGTATTAAAGCCGCCCCTTTTGAAGCGCTCTACGGACGAAAATGTAGATCACCGTTATGTTGGGCAGAAGTTGGAGACAAGCAGTTAACTGGTCCGAAGATTATTCAAGAAACAACTTATAAGATATTTCAAATCAAGGAAAGATTAAAAACTGCCAGAAGTCGACAGAAAAGCTATGCAGATAAAAGACGAAAGCCTTTGGAATTTCAAGTTGGAGATAAAGTATTACTCAAAGTAGCACCCTGGAAGGGTGTTATTAGATTCGGGAAAAGAGGTAAGTTGAACCCTCGATACATCGGTCCATTCGAGATTTTGGCTAGAATTGGTCCAGTAGCTTATAAACTTAATTTGCAACAAGAATTAAGTAGTATACATGATGTATTTCATGTATCAAATCTCAAGAAATGTTTGGCAGACCATAATATGATCATACCCTTAGAATAATAAAGCTAGATGATAAATTACATTTTATCGAGGAGCCAATTGAGATCATGGACAGGGAAGTTAAAAGACTTAAAAGAAGCCATATACCAATTGTAAGAGTCAGATGGAACTCTAAGCGGGGACCCGAGTTTACCTGGGAACGAGAAGATCAGATGAAGCTCAAGTATCCTCAGTTATTTGAAAACGTCTACCCAATGGTATCACAAATTAAATTTCGAGGACGAAATTCTCTAACATGGGGAGACTATGACAACCCTAAGAATTCAGGTTTTAAACTCTATATATATATATATATATATATATATATATATATATATATATATATATATATATATATATATGTTATTATTATTGGTATTATTATTATTACTTCACTTTATTATTATGTGATATTTACTTATTAACTATTGGTATTTCTAAATTATGTTAGGGTTATTTCCTTGTTAAGATTTACTTTGTATTTTTGTTTATATGTTTGTATAGTTTAGGGTTTATTATGTATTTTCCTTAAACTTGCATTTTGTTTGTTATAAGCATGTAGTGTGCGTGTGTTAGAGAGAGGCTAGATCACTTTTACACTGTTAGAGAGAGAATTAACTGTGTGTGATTTTGTTTCTCCTGCACCTTGTACTGCGAATTGCTTTGATCATCAATATACAGAGAATTATTAGTATGGATTGTGTTTGTGATTGAATCGTTTGTTTTGTACTTGTCTTTCTGATCATTGTGAGCGATTGAACGATCCAATTGAACCTATCAATTGGTATCAGAGCTTTCGGTATTGTGTTCTTCGCTGTTCTTAAGCAAAACACATCAAAATTGCTCGAAAAACAATGATCTGAAGGATTTGATCGTGTTTTTAGTTGTGATTTATCATCGTAATCACTCCTATACACATCGATTGTGCAGATTCTATCAGATCATCATCAGATCTGAAGAATTAAGAAGAATAGAAAAAGTTACTGTTCGATCAAATTTTTGCTCAATTTCATCAGATTTGATCATGTTTTGGATTGATTGATAAAAGGGATTGTTAATCGGACCTTTTCACAGCTTGTGTGTGAATTTTGGACATTTTGGACAAGTTTTAGACAAAACCCAGAAAATTCGTTTGACGAAAATGATGAACATTAAGAACTTGGTTGAAGATTAACTTGCCGGGTGAATATTTTGACTTAGACAATTTCCTTGGACTTAGATTTGTGAAGAAATTAGGTCCTGTGCAGCCGTGTAAGGGAATTTGTTCTAGACGGGTGAAGAATTTGACTTGAAAAAGTGCTACTGTTCAGTCGGGTGATACACTGTTGTGCCGGGTAAAACACTGTTACGCTGGGTGAAGAAAAAGTCAGCCGGGTAATATACTGTGTAGCCGGGTGATTAACAACTGTGCCGTGTGATCGTATACTGTTCAGCCGGACAAAGCTCTTTGCCGTGTCAAGTTTCTGCCGGGTCAAGACTATTGCCGTGTCAAGTTTAATTCTTGTTGCCGGGTAACTGTTCATCCGGGTGAAGAACAAAAGTATTTTTCAACTGTTGAGCCGTCTAACTGTTCAGCCGTGTAAAGACTTTTTCTGCCGGGTGAAGAACAAAGACACTGTTTAGCCGGGTGAAGAAGGATTTTCACTGTTTTGCCGTGTGACTCATTTTTAGTTGTTCTTATTACTTGTTTCTTGTCTTGTCTTTAACTACTTGTCTTTATTTTAGTATTTTAATCACTTCTTTTCAAAAATTTACAAAAACCAAAAATATTTTCTTTAAAAATTGTTAAAATGGCTCCTAATGATGATTCTGATAACCGTGTTCCTAGACTTTTGAATCGTGCTGATTTCAAGAACTGGACCATCAGGTTGAGACATCACTTGTGTTCTATTGACAATGACTTGTGGAAGTCCATTGAGAAAGGTCCTCACATTCCAACTCAGACTGCACCAGATAGTGCAGGTACCTATACTAAAGATTCTACTACACCTTATCCGGAGGATAATTTGTCAGCAGAAGATCTAAGGAAGGTAAAGAATGATAGCAAGGCCTACTCTTTAATGTGCAAGGGGTTGCCTCTTCAAGTTCTGTCTAGATTGGATGCATATCAAACTGGTTATACATGTTTCAAAGCTTTGAAGTCGATATGTGAAGGAGGAGAACAATTAAGGAGTTTGAAGAAGTTGAAACTAAAAAGACAATTAGAGTTGTTTGAACACATCAATGGAGAGACAGTACATCAGATGATGAACAGGTTTGTTCACTTAACTACTGAGATGTCAAACCTCGGAGTGAAGACTGAACTTCAAGACTTGAATGATCGATTGCTGAATGCTTTACCATCATCATGGAAGCAAACTGTTACTCTGTTGAAACATACTGAGAAATTCCCAATGGAACTTGATTTGCTTATTGGAAAGATAGAAGAAGTTGAGATCGATGAAGGATCTAGAAACACTGATAGATCAAACTCACAAACTCAGTATAAGTATGTGGTAAATCATGCCAATACTGTGGAGAATGCTTTTCTTGCACAAGATGCAATGAAGTTTGAAGATGAGGGTGACTTATTCGTTGGTGCAAGTTTCTTTACTGATTCAGCATACTTTCCTAATTCACCGACTTATTCTCAACCTCAATCTCCACCAAGAGCTCAAGTTCAAACTCAGACTCAGATGAATCAGTCAGATAGTCAAAGTTCAAATGTTCAATCCAAAGTGAAAGACGTAATGAATATACTGCTTCAAGATGACGAAACTAAAACTGCCTTTACTGCTTTTATGGCGAGTTTCCAAGCATACCAAGGTAGTCATCTAAGTCAAATGGACGTGGTCCTTCAAGACTTATTTGAAATGGATCCAGTAGATGTTGAAGAAATGGATCTTAATTGGCAGATGGTTATGGTTGCATATCGAACTCAAAAGCATGCATATGTGAACCGAAGTTACAAACCTCATGCTAACAAGACGGTTGGATTTGACAAATCTAAGGCCAGGTGCTTTAATTGTAACCAGTATGGTCATTTCTCAAGAGAATGCAAAGCTCCAAAGAATTTCAATGACCAAGCTAGTTCAAGCAATCAAGGTCAAGGTCAAAGTTCTCAACAGTCTTCGAGTTACCAACAAAGAAGTCAGCGTTTCTTTCAAAAGCCGTACCAAAGTCTTCCTATGCCTGAGTTGAAGGATGAAGGAAAGAAGCCAGAAGATCAAACTAAAGCGTTGGTTGTAAGTGTACAAGACGGATATGACTGGAGTGCATACGCAGAACAGTTTACATCTGATCTTACATCAAATCTGGCTTTGGTATGTGAAATTGAAGAAGACTGGTCTGAAGAAGGGGATGGAAAGATGGTTGATGATGTGAGTGAAGATGCTGAAGAGTATGACTGGAGTGCAAAGTCTGATCCTACTGAAGAGTCTGAAGCTGAAATTGCATTAATGGCTACATCCAGTGAGTCTTCATCTTCTACTGAACAACCAAAGGTTAGTAATGACTTACCCCCCAATTACATTCCATTGCCCCTAGATGTGAAAGAAAGGTTATGTTCTGATCAGTGCATTCAACAAGTAGAACATTATCGAACTCATTCATTTAAAATCGGTGATAAATTAAGTCAACATGAAAAACTTCATGAAAAACTTAAAATTGATCATAAAATTTCTGATGAGAAGATTTTGTCACTAACTGAATCATGGAACAAAACTTTAAAGGAATTGGAAATTGTTACCAAACAACTTGAAGAAATGACTAGAAATTTTGAACAAGAAAAAGTTGCACATGCAGTCACTCAAGTTGAACTAAAGAAAGTTAAAAGTTGTAAAACAATGGTTGAACAACTCATTAATGAAAGAGGTAACAAAAATAAAACCGGGTTGGGTTTTACTCATGAACCAATGCCAAATTCAATCACTCAAACCTTACCGGAAAACTTTAATGAATTTCATCATTCACCTGAAAATGAAAGAAAATTTAAAGAAATTCAAAGAAGTAAATCCGAGTCGGAAGGATCTGAGGTGTTGATCGAAAGCTTGAGAGAAGAAGATGGAATGACAACTGAAGCAGATGATGAAGCAAGCAACAAATCTGAAAACAAGCCGGAACCTGTTCTTATTCAACTGATTGAATATCCAAAGCTTAATCCAGAACCAGAATCGGTGAAGGAAGAAGGTGAATTTTCAGGATTCAATGATCCTGAGTATATCAAGTGGAAGAAAGAACAAAAAGCGCAAATTGCTGCTCAGTTAATCAAGACTCCAGAAGTAAAGAAAGCCGAAGTTTCAACTGCAAAGAAGCAGAAATCGAAAACAATGAACAATCAATCTGAAACGAAACAGTCAAAAGGCAAAAGTGTCTTAAAATCAAATGATAACACCAAAGTTCAAAGTGTTAAAACTGACAAAGCTCAAAACGTAAAATCTGTCAAGAAAATGTCAAAAGGTAAGACAATCAAGTTTGTGTCTGCAGGTACTTTCGACATGAACGGTTCTTATGGTAACCAAATCAATGCTCAAATCAAATCTAACTCTGGTCTGAAAACAGGTTCAGGTCCTAAGACTTCCGCTGTCAATGATAAGAGAATTGAAAACAAAAAGGTGACCAAACAGAACAGTTTAAAATCGAACCAAAGTCCCATGCAAGCAAAATCGCAAACAATGTCTCCACAGAAAAATGTTAATCTAAAACCGAACAACTATGATAATGAATCACGTTTTGGTTCAACTTCAAAAGTTAACAATCGGCTCTTTAGGATTAGCAAGAAATATTGTGAAATTTGTGATAGATATAATCATGCAACTGCTGAATGTTTCTTTAACAGGTACTGCAGTTTCTGTGACAAAAGAAATCATTCTTCAGAAGAATGTTATTTTAACAAATTTTGTGATATCTGTGAAAGAACAAACCATGACACAAAGGATTGTTTCTTTCGATCAAACTCGACTAGAGGAATGACTCCATATTCAAACTTTCAAAGAAATAATTCATATGGTTTTCAAAATATGAGTCAAAGTCATTCTCCGGTTTTGAGAAATTTCAATCGAAACAATTCTGTTTCTAATTTTTCAAGAAATGTGCAGGTTAACCATTTTAAACCAAGAGCTTTAATGGTAAGAAATCAAAAGTTTGAAAATAACCTTGATCCTAAGCTAGAGGAAAGGTTTAGTGCTTTGAGGAGAAAGCAATCATTGAACGCCAATGGGCGAAGTTATCAGCATCAAAATCTCATGAATGAAACAAATTTTCAAAATATTCAATATAAACAAGTTACAATTGCAGATAAATTTGGAAAACCCAAGACCGTGTGGGCCTGGGTTGACCAAACTAACTGAAAATGTTTGAATTGCAGGTACGCCCAAGAAGACCTATCAACTCATGGTTCGTTGATAGTGGGTGTAGCCGGCACATGACAGGCAACCATGCCTTGCTTCAGGATTTCAAGCAAAAGAATGGTACTCATGTAGCGTTTGGAGGTGATGCTGGTGGTAAAATCACAGGAGAAGGAACTGTTTCGAATGGAGTCATTAGTTTTGATAAAGTCAACTACTGTGCACAGTTGAACTTTAACTTACTAAGTGTCTCGCAAATTTGTGATAAATCTTATTCAACTCTTTTTGATGATTCTTTCTGTTATATTCTTAAACCAGGTTTCAAGATCGACAATGAGTGGGTAGTGGTGAAAGCGCCTAGAGATCGTGATGTATACAAATTGGACATGTCACAGATTGATGCCGAAACCGAAACAACCTGCCTCATTGCCCATGCTTCAAATGATGAGAGTCAGCTTTGGCATAGACGGCTGGGACATTCCAACTTCAGAAACATGAACCGTTTGGTAACTGGAAATCACGCTGTGGGAATCCCATCGAAGAAATTCTCCACAACTGATCTTTGTCCAGCGTGTTTGAAGGGAAAACAGCATCGGATGTCTTTTAAGTCCAAGCTCGAAAACTCCATTTCAAAACCCTTGCAGATGCTACATATGGATCTTTTTGGACCGACCAACGTTCAAAGCATCGGAAGAAAATCATATTGTCTAGTTATCATAGATGACTTTACGAGATTTTCATGGGTTTATTTTTTGCATGCAAAATCTGAAACAGCTGAATTATTAAAAGAATTTATCATTAAAGTTGAAAATCAATTGGAATGCAAAGTTAAAGTGTTAAGAAGTGATAATGGAACGGAATTTAAAAATGCTAATGTTGATTTATTTTGTGCAGAAAAGGGGATTGCTCGACAATTCAGTGCGCCTAGAACGCCTCAACAGAATGGGGTTGCGGAACGGAAAAACCGGACACTGATTGAAGCAGCAAGATCCATGCTAGCAGATGCCAAAATCCCGATCACCTTTTGGGATGAAGCTATTGCAACTGCGTGTTTTGTACAAAATAGAACATTATTAGTGCATGATAAAAAGAAAACTTCTTATGAGTTGTTATTTGGAAGGAAACCAAATATTTCTTACTTGAAAGCATTTGGTTGTCCGGTTTCGATTTTAAATTTGAATGATCATCTCGGGAAGTTTGAGTCAAAGTCCGATGATGGATTTTTCTTAGGATATTCGTCTGTTTCTAAAGCTTATCGTGTTTTTAATAGCAAAACAAATACTGTTGTTGAAACCATTAATGTCAAGTTTTTAGAAAATTCGTTTCCTTTAGTGGCTCATGGTCCCGAATGGTTATTTGATTTAGATTCATTATCGAAATCCTTCAATTCTAACTTATTTGATTTTTCAGGAAACGCAAGGAAGGAATCAGGCGACTTAGGATGCTTTAGCGACGATTCTGATAATGACGAGGATGGAAATATCAACTCTGAATATCCATTCATGTCTTTTCACAATCCTGATCATGTCAAATCCAGTCAAGCTCCGGGTCCTTCTGGTTCTCATGAAGATCAAGAGTCGAACAATCAAGAAGAAGATGTGATTTCTCCTAATGATGGTGGATCTGTTCAGAATCAACCATCATCAGATCCGAATGGTGAAGCTGTTCCAGAATCATTTGATTACTTCATCAATTCACCGAATCAAGTCCCAAATTTCACACCACATACTTCTTCCATACTACAAGATCTACCAAATCTGAATACTTCTAATCTAGAGACTCAAGTGCAAGGAGGTGATATACCAATTCATCGAATTCACAAGAAACATCCTGTTTCTCAGATTATTGGGCCGTTGAATCAGAGAACTACAAGAAGTCAGACTGAGCAAGCGAATGTCTGTCTTTATTCGTGTTTTCTATCTCAAGTGGTGCCAAAGAATATTTCAGAGGCGCTGAAAGATAACAGTTGGATTGAGGCCATGCAGGAGGAATTACTTCAGTTTCGCAAACAGGAAGTTTGGAAACTTGTGGACTTACCTGAAGGAGAAAACGCAATAGGTACAAGATGGTTGTACAAAAACAAGCCAGACGAACGTGGCATTGTGGTGAGAAACAAAGCAAGACTGATTGCACAGGGATACACTCAGGAAGAAGGCATTGATTACGAAGAGGTGTTTGCTCCAGTCGCAAGACTTGAAGCCATACGCGTTTTTCTTGCATATGCTTCGTTCATGAAGTTTAAAGTATTCCAAATGGACGTTAAAGGTGCTTTCTTGTATGGACCAATTACAGATGACGTATATGTCAGACAACCTCCGGGTTTCGAAGATCCTGACTATCCTCATCGTGTATACAAGTTGAGTAAAGCTCTATACGGTCTACACCAAGCTCCTAGAATCTGGTATGAGACATTATCCAAGCATTTACTAGAGCATGGATTTACAAGAGGTCAGATTGATCCAACTTTGTTTATGAAGAGGGAGAATGACGACTTATTGTGTGTTCAAGTTTATGTGGACGATATTATCTTTGGTTCGACCAGTGAGTCAATGTGCAAAGAATTTGAAGAAATCATGAAGTCTAGATTCCAGATGAGTTCAATGGGGGAGATTAATTTCTTTCTTGGATTACAAGTGAAACAGTCTGCTGACGGAATTTTCATCAATCAATCAAAATTTGTTGAGAAGTTGTTGAAGAAATTCAAGATGCAAGATTGTCAAACAATTCGAACTCCATCTGATGTGAACTGCAAGATTCAACCGGATCCAAAGGGCAAAGCAGTTGACCAAACACTATACAGATCAATGATCGGTTCCCTGATGTATCTTACTGCATCAAGACCAGACATCATGTACGCTGTGTGTGTATGCGCCAGATACCAGTCTGATCCGAAAGAGTCTCATCTTGTTGCTGTGAAGCGTATATTCAGATATCTCAAAGGGAAACCAAATCTTGGGTTATGGTATCCTTACGAAGGAAATTTTGAATTATATAGCTATTCTGACAGTGATTTTGGTGGTTGTGCTCTTGACAGGAAATCGACAACTGGTGGATGTCAATTTTTGGGTCCAAGGCTTGTCTCTTGGCAATGCAAGAAGCAGACCAATGTTTCTGTATCCACAGCTGAAGCAGAGTATATCGCTGCATCTGCAAGATGTTCTCAGGTTTTATGGTTACAAAATCAGTTGCTGGACTACGGGTTTAACTTTCTAAAAACTCCTATTTACATAGACAATACTGCTGCTATGTTTATAACTGCTAATCCTGTTCAACATTCTAAAACCAAACACATCGAAATTAGATATCATTTTTTAAGAGATAACTCTGAAAAGGGTTTAATAATTTTGATTAAGGTTCACACCGACAAACAACTGGCAGATCTTTTCACAAAATCTTTTTTGTCAGGCCGGTTTGAATTCTTAATTCAATCCATAGGATTAATCAATCATGATTGATTCTATTTTTCGAAAACAAAACAAAAATCAGAAAAATATAAAAGCCAAAAATATAATAAGTTGATGTTATATTTTGATTCCTTTGTCTTTTACTTTATGTTTTGCATTGTGTGTGCTTGCGTGAAAAAGAAAAAATAGAAAAAAAAAAACAAAATATAAAAGCAAAAAGAAAAGAAAATATCATTTCATAAGAATCAATATTGCACAAAGTGAGAAATGATAGTTACACTAGACATTATGTGTTACATCATTTTTAAATAAAGACTGATGAATGTTAATTGATGTGCTAGACAGCTCAGACAATTAGACTGAAAAAGTAAGTTGATTGTTGACAAACATAAACTTAATGATCGTTGTGTTAAGCTCCATTGTTATACATGTCTAGATATATGTCTTTTGATACATTGCTTGTGATGATAGTTGTGCATGATCGGGTAACGATGTAGCCTTCTCAGTGTGATGAACCGCATCGTGAGCTTCTTTGTTGTGGTACCCACAGACCTGAAGTCTCACACGAAGTCTCTTTTGAGCTTCAAGGTGCAGCAAAAGATTCCAAAATGGAACATAAAGAGTCCCAAATGTGGACCAACACCAAACAAAAATTCCAAAATGGAATTCAGAAGATTCCCAAGGGGAACGATAGGAAAGAAAAATTCCCAAAGATGGAATTAAAAAGAAGTCCCAAAGTGGACCAAATCCGAATAGAACCCAGATTCCACACTGTGTATGACTATAAGTGACCAGGTTTTGTGCAATATGCATTCAGGTAGTGATTGATAAGGAAATATGTTGACATATGTATACATGTGGGTCACATAAGTCATTCTAATCGAACCTTAAATATCATCATGATACTGAAAAAGTAAGTGTGTCAACTCGAGCTAATTGGTATGTTTTCATATCATCACTCAATCAAACATAAGTCAAATGTCTATTCAAAACTTGCAAAACATGTTCAGATAATGTGTGGTATGATCTCACTGCGATATTTTGATTCATTGCATTGCATATGGCTTTATTTTAATGTGTGTGCTTTGTGTGTGCAGGCATTTGGAATCATTATTGATACATTGACATCCTTGATAAACTTAAAAATTTCAAGAAATTTCAAGTTTAGGGGGAGAATAATTTGAAGAAAAATATCTACAAAAAATCCAAAAAATATTGTTTTAAATAAGTGTGTTTATGAATGAACAAGATTATGTGGGTATGAAAAGCAAAAGTATTGGATGTGTTAAAAACAAACCCAAGGTCTTGTAATCTGTTTTTAAGAAATTGCTTCGGGATATAGAAAAATTGTTTGTGCAAAAACTTTTTGAAAAAGAAAAAGTAAAATGAATTTAATTGGAATTAAATTTGTTGCAATGATTAATATTGTTTGATAATTAATTTGACAAACATTCTTTTTAAGGATATCATGTCTAATTAATATGTCGGAGAATGTTTGCAGGAGCAATAAATGACGTTGAAAAAGTCAACAGACGAGAAAAATGAAGAAAAATCGCTAAGTGTTATAGCCGGGCAAAGATATCAGATGTAACTATGTTGCCGGGTAAAGAACTGTTCAGCCGGGTAATGTTGTAAGTCTGATACATGCCGGGTGATTGAGGAAAAGGTGAAGATACTATGACACTGTACAGCCGGGCAATGATCATGTCAAATACAGCCGGGTGAAGGTCATAGATATCTTGCCGGGTGACAAGTGTTTACTATACAGCCGGGTAAAAGAGAAATCTTCTTGCCGTGTAAAGATATGACACTATGTTGCCGGGTAATGAAGAAGAAGAATGTCTTGTGAAAAAGGTTGCCGTGTGAAGAAGGTTGCCGTGTAAAGAAGAAAGCAAGCCGGATGATGAAGGAAAGCAACTGTGTTGCCGGGTGATGAAGAAAAGTTGTCGGATGATGTTTTGAAAACTATTCTGCCGGGTGATGAATAAAACCCATCAGGTGTAGTTGTTCCTTAACCTTTACCCGTCACTACATTGACTTACCCGTCTCTACAGTGCTTGACCCGTCAAGTGTCTTTCATATGTTTGCGACTTGTCTTATGTACTTGACCCGTCACTACAGTACATGACCCGTCACTACAGTACTTGACCCGGCAAGGTTTATTGGGCCTATTTTGCTTTTGTTGACCCGGCACTTAAAGTTTGACCTAAAATTTTTGACGATACAAAAGACCGCCTCTTCACAAACACTTATCATTTCACACTTTCACCTTCACACAAACACTCTGAACCTCAAATCGCCTTTGTTATCATATTCAATCTATTGTTCTATAAAAAGATTAATCGATTGAATAAGGTAGTGATTAAGTGTTTTTGACCTAAATCGACCTGCAAATCAACTGTTAAAAAGAAAAACGATGATGAACAGTGTTTTGAACTTGAATCGACACTTTGATTTTGAGCATTAAAACTTAAATCGAATGTTGTTTTAGGGTTAAAATCTGTCGATTATCAACATTCTATCACTCATTTGCACTAAAACACCTTAAAATCGACTGAATCAAGTGGAATGTTCTTAACTGACAAAAATCGCCATTGATGAACTTTGAAGCTTTTAAAAGTTAAACATCAAAACGATAAAATATCTGTTTAAAAGTGTTAAAACTGAACCAAAACATGTTAAACTTTTTCATAATAAATTTATCAAAAATTTTGCCTGAGTGATTAACTGTTAAAAGTTCAAACATGAAGTATAATCCTTAAAATCCAATGTTGTTTGATTAAAATGATGAAAATCAGGTTATTAGAACAATTTAGGATTAAAAATGATTATGTTAATGTTTTGCTTTCTAACTTTTAGTTAAACACCTATTAAAACCTTTGATATGTTTAATAAAGAATCTAATACATTTGCCTTGTTTTGTGTTGTTTGTGTTTTTAACAGATGGAAAATCTCAAGTTTGAACCTAAGCACAATTTGGTAGCATGCTTAGATGAATCACTTCCTGAGACAGAAGGTTATAGAGATATGATTAAGTTCATCAAGAGGACTAAGTATGTATATGCTATATGTGCCAAACCGGTCATATATGCAAGGCTGATCAAGAGCTTTTGGAGGACAGCAGAGGTTGTGAGGAATGAGAATGGTGATGCTATGGTTAGAGGGCATATCACTAGGGATTGGGTACTGAATGTTACAGAAGAAGCTATTAGGCAGGCCCTAAGGATAGATGAGGATGAGGTTGGTATGTTGGATGAACTGACTATGGAGGAATGCAAAGCTTGTTTTGTGAACATGGGACATCCACCTGTGTTTCCAAAGTCACAGTTTTTCAGAGCTAAGTTGGGAAGGAAATATAAGCTGCTATGTTATGTGGTACATCAGTGCATGTCCAGGAGGAGTGCAGGGTTTGATAATTTTCCTTCAGATATTGCCTCACCAATTGTGGCCATAGCAGAGAACAAACCGTTCAACATGTCGAGATGGATTATGAATGGTTTTGTGTTCAACTTGGTGAAAGGAAAGAGATTTAAGTTCCTCATGTACCCGAGGTTCTTACAGCTGATGATAAACATTGCTTATCCTATCATCAGATCTGAGGGTTATGCTGGAGGCATGTTGTATACTGAGGACATGAACGATCTCTCTTACCGAAAGATGAGTATCGGGAATGTGCCTGATATTGAATTGTTTGACTATATGCGAGATATAGTCAACAATGAAGAAGATATAGAAGGTGTATACTATCATATATCTCATGGTGAGATTGTGAATCCACTGGACCTTGTGGATGAGGTGCCAGACAATCTATTGGATGATGACGAGTACTTTGCTCGTCATCCAGAAGATGAAGAAGATGATGGCAATGATGATGGTGACAATGATGATGATAGTGATGGTGATGATGGTAATAATGATGGTGGTGATGATGCTGAATCTGAATCTAATTCAGAGGAGGCTGAGCCAATAGAGACTGAGGCAGAAGGAATTGAGAATGTAGAGATAGAAGAACCTGCTGAGGTTGCTTCTGTGGTTGAAGAAGTTGTTACTGAGATTCCAAGAGATGTTTCTGTACAGTATGTTCGAAAGAAGAAGAAAACAGTAGAAAAGCCTGAGGAGATTAATGTTTTAGAGATTGCACAGACAGTAATGGCCGAAGCTGAATCTATTGCACAGATAGATGAAGTGGATGCTGGCATTACTGATCTTATTACTGATGATATTCCCACCGCATTACCACAAACTGCTGAAAACATTGGACAAGGTTTGGAGTCTTCACCAAATTTTGTGCCAAGTGTTGATGAAGTTTATGAAGAGAAAGAGAAGCGGATTGCAGAACTGGAGGAGATAGTTGAAAAGTTGATTGCAGCTAATAATTTGTTGAAAGCATCAAATGATCGCAAGAAGAAAAGGTTTGATGAATATTGGGATATTCACAACCAGAATCTGAAAATTTTCAAAAAGTTGGATGAAGATCACGTTAAACTTGTTGATGAACATGTGATGTTGAAAGGAGACTATGAAAAACTTAAGGATGAGCATGAAAATCTGAAATTTGATTACAAAGAATTACAAGCTGAGTGTAATACTTTGGAAGCCGAGAAAGAGATGTTAGAAAAAGAGTTGGAGGATATGAAACCGAAAAAGGCTGGCTCATCTTCTGACAAAGATTTTTCTGATGAAGTTATAGTGACTGAAACGAATGTGCCTAAAGTGTATTTGACTAGAGCTAGAGGAACTTCGAATGTTGGTATTTTGGTAGAATCACCAATTATCATTCCCGATGAAGCTGCTGCTGAAACTGTCAAGATGGACAAAGCTGAGGGAAAGAGGAAAATAGATGCTATACCGGAGATATTTGGTGATGAAGAAAGTTCGAAAAGGGCAAAAACTGATGAAACAGTGCAGATTGAGCCGATTCAATCTGTAGCTGTGGCTGAGATTGAGAAAGTTGCTGAGACTGAGAGTGTGTTTGAAGCTGAGACTGAGATTGTATCGGAAGCTGAAACCGAAGTATTTGAAGCATCAGATAGTGAGAAAGATGTTGGCTCTGGAGATACAGTTCAGATTGAGCCGATTTAATCTGAAGCTGTGAATGTGACTGAAACAGAAGCTGAAGTGGCTAGTCAGTTTGAGCCGGTTCAAACTGATGAAGCACCTATGATAGAAGCATTGGATGATTTAGATGATATAGATTGGACTGAGTCTGAAAATGAAGCCGAGCCAGAACCAGTACAGAATACTGTTGAAGAATTGCCAGATGATTTGGATCAGAGGTTTGCTTATTTAGAGAGAATGAAGTATAACTCTGTATTTTTGAATGGGTTGACAGTGAGTCAGATTAATGAGGAGTATGAAAAGTGTATTACTGCTCAAGATAAAGCTGAAGCTGATCAGAAAGAGTTCGTGGTTGAGATGGGTGAATGGACTCCGATGCAAGAAAGCTTAAATATCGAAGACTTACCTCCTACTGAGCTTTATCATCAAAACCCAGATGAAATGACTGCTTATGAGATGCGAAGTTGGTTGAGTTCGAGGAACTATCCGTATAAAACTTTGCAAAGGTTGAAATCTGGATCTTTGAGGAAGATAGTGGTCAGTTTCATGAAAACAGAGAAAATGTACAATAGGATGTTTTATTTGGATTATAACAATCCTCAGTACTTTGAGCTGACGAAGAGATTTAAAGTACTTGGTCCAAAAGAGATTCCAGTGATGGCATTACCTGAAAATGCGCACAAAAAGAGGCATGAACTAATGGATATGTTTCCCAGTGAAGTCAAATCTTATAACATTCCAATGGAGGTGCGTGAGACTTGGCATAAGTCAGCAACAGGAGGTGACGTAGTGAGGTCACTGCTGAGTAAAGGACAATCAATTGCTGAGTTATTAGATTCTATGATTGTGCCTGAGAAAAATAAAAAGGTGAAGATAATCGCATGGAAATACGACGAAGTATTTGATGCTTTTATGATAAAGAGAGTGAATGGGTTATGTGACATCTATCATTACTACTCGAGCATCTTCAAATTGGAAGTTCAGGACTTGAAAGAATTACACAAACTAAGATTGATAAATCACACGCATGCTGAGCGTGGTGATAAGTGTGTAATATTGCTTGATGCTGGAATGAGTCGAACTGCTAAGTTTCTTGACTTTAGAGGCCAACAAGAAGATTCTGCATATGTACAAGCAAAGAAACAAAGGAAGAAGAAGAGACTGGTTGTGACTGAAGATATGTACCTTGAAGAATTCTCGGATGAATACTTTGACAAGGTGACAAATCCTGGTTTGAAAGTGATAGATGGTTCGCAATCGACAAAGCCTATACTCAAAGCGTTTTACAATCAGGAAACGTTTGAACTGAAGCTTGTTCGGAATTTGGAGGATTGGGATAAGGATATGATCACACTCTTTAGTACTTTTGAGTTGAAACTGTTGCATCCGTCATACATTGAGTTTTTGCGAAGTTACAAGATTGAAAAGTGCAAAGATAAACTTGCTGAAGCTGACAGAAATTTATTTACTGTGATGATAGAAGTAATTGCTGCTGCTTCGGAGAAGATTCGTGTGAGAAAGGCTTTACTCAATTCTAATCTCGTGAGGGTTGATATACCAGAGATAGAATATATGCGGATCAGTAGGAAGGGTACATTGGAGGTGAAAGTTCAAGGCCAAGAGATGCCATTTGAGTTTTATGCTAATATCGATTTTGCAGGTTTGAATCTGGATTCGCTTAGACGCATGAATGCTCTACCAATTCTGACGAATGAATCCAAGCCTCGACAAGCTAAGATCGCTGAAAAGTTCAAATCCTGTATTGAAGAAGCTTTGAAGGAACAAGAAGAATATAAAGGACGAGTGTTGCTGAAAGTAAAAGATGAACCAGAAGATTGGTAGAAAAAGATTGAAGATTGATGCTGATAAAAGAAGAAAAAGATTGAAGTTTTTGAAGATCCAAAGATAAATCTTAGGGGGAGTACTGTTAGGGTTATTTCCTTGTTAAGATTTACTTTGTATTTTTGTTTATATGTTTGTATAGTTTAGGGTTTATTATGTATTTTCCTTAAACTTGCATTTTGTTTGTTATAAGCATGTAGTGTGCGTGTGTTAGAGAGAGGCTAGATCACTTTTACACTGTTAGAGAGAGAATTAACTGTGTGTGATTTTGTTTCTCCTGCACCTTGTACTGCGAATTGCTTTGATCATCAATATACAGAGAATTATTAGTATGGATTGTGTTTGTGATTGAATCGTTTGTTTTGTACTTGTCTTTCTGATCATTGTGAGCGATTGAACGATCCAATTGAACCTATCAAATTAACACACACTTAACTTAAGGTTAAGAGCAATAACTTTAATAAAACACTAACAATCGGAAATCTTAATTTCTAATCTATAACTTTTATAAAGTTAATTCCTATATACTGATTAACTAACCCAAAAATCATATCATATAACATCCAAACATAAAATCTTCAAATACATACTCAATTAGGTTCACATGTGAAACAAGTCACTTAAGATTTGTTTAAACATTTGTTATACCATTTTGTAATTCAAAGTTTAGCACCATGAAACTTCCTTAGCATAAATCCCTTACATGTATTACACCCCATACCTAGTTATATCACCCATTTTTTTTTACTAGTTTAACACCAACTTATACAAAATACATATCAAATGAAATCTTTATCCATTTCTTGATCATATCACTTCGAACGTCCAAACCTCATCACCACCTTATCCTTCTAAATTGTTGACACCATAAAGTTTTGTTATCCTAGGTTATTAATAACATGACACTTCATCTCCTAACAATTAATACAAAATCCCTAGTTTCTTATCTTTGAGTTAAATGTATTATAAACCACAGTATAAAATCCACTCTCCACGTTTCACTTCTCATCCTACTTTCTTTTAAAAAAGTAAACCTAACTCACCAAACACCCACACATACCAACCAAAGTACTAGAAGAGTTTTTAAGGTCTCAAAAATTAGTTTGGTAAGTTTGTCTAATTATTAAACTCGTTAATAATTACTTTGCAAATCTTCTATTTTATGAACTCTAATCCATAAAGATGATTTGAATACTATTTGCATCAGAATAATATATTAGGTTTAAAAATATACATATGAATAAAAATAATAATTACTTGTTAGTAAGTTTTTACATATAAAAGTATTAAAGGTAACCTAAATGATTTAATGACTTGATTTTTTTTTGATAAACTGGAAACACATTTACTTGAAAGTTAATATTGTTTTGAAGGCTAATAAAAGAGTAGAAAACTTCATATCGGAATTGATCACTTCAAAACTTTATTTAAGTAATCATACGTATTTTCGAAAGATAGTAAATCTTGAATATTTCCTAAATGATCTTATAAATTAAATTTTGTAAATTTAAACGTTATTTACTTGTCACCATTTAACTTTTAGAGTTAAGAAGTTTTAACATAATTATTTGTTGATAGGATTAAATTTGCAGTGAATACTACTTTAATTTATGTGAGTTTTCGTAGCCCACTTTCTTTAATGTTTTGGGTGAAAAGCATACTCGTTTTATTAAACTATATGATGCTTTATTATTTAAGACATTGTACCCAACTGTCCGTTTTTACACAACCATTAATTCTGTATGAACCGACGGACCGTATGGGTAGTACTACTTGGGTAATCCCCCACGCACAGTGCCCTTTGTAAAGGAAATCAACTATGAGACCCGTGAGGTTTTGAGACCTACGTGGTCGTTGCGTGCATATTATCGCGCATGTGCATACATTTGTGAAAGTTATTGGGTGTTAATATTCTGGAACTCAATTCATATTAGATGGGGATTGGGTGACCGGGTACAGGTTTGGTTCTGGACTTATTTAATTTGCATCATACTTGTTAAACTCACATTTGCTTAAACCTGCGAACTCACCAACTTTATAGTTGACCATTTTAGTGTGTTTTTCAGGTATTTAAGGAATGACTTTAACGTATGTGATTTTATGGGAGGACGAAATTGCCATATATGAAGTATGGGTGACATTGCACTTGGGACATGTAAATATAGAAACTTCCATAGCTACTTATATGTATTAGAAAAATAACGATGTAGATAGGCTCGACCTATCCTATTGTAAATATTTATATATATATATATATATATATATATATATATATATGTGTGTAATATATATGTAAGCATATATATATATATATACTTTTGTAATGAAGCAGTATATATATTAATATAAAAAGGAGAAGCCCCAATGTGGGTAATTTTGGCTAATCGTTGCGCACTCATCTATTCATTTTATCTCGCTAGTAGCTTTGAAATCAATAGTTGCAACTAACCTGGAAAGGTTAGGGTGTGACATTTTATAATAAAAAACACGACTCTTGGACTTTGATAAAAATACGAAGCTACAAAACAAAACAATTTCATATATAGAATTAAAAGAATAAGTTCAAAGTATAATTATCTAAAAACCCAATCTTGATTTTGAATATCTAAAAACCCGAAATTGTTATGTTCTAAAAAATGTAATAGGTGACATATAGATATATATATGGATAAGTCGGGTGTTTTGAGAAAATACATAAGTGAAATATTTTAAATTAAAAGAATAAGTTCAAAGTATAATTATCTAATGAATTGTTGTAGATTAATTAACATAAAACACAATAAATTGTATCAGAGACATTAATATAAGTTAATTATCGGTAAATTGAATACATCTATATGTATATTTACAAAAATATTAAATTATCAAACTTTGATAATTATACACAACTTAAGTTAAGTTGATATGAAATTATACGTAATAGTATTTAACAATAATCCAATAACATAGTACATGCATAGTAAATCTCGATCCCAATAATCTCATAACGTGTAAGAGGACATGTTAGATTGTCGGTTAAGCCAAATAGAATATAGTCTACTTCCATATCCTAATTCAGACACATATATGTTTATCGATCAGGAACTTAAGACCGAAGATTTGGAATTATTAGAAGATTATATTTGAAAACAAATAGGAAACACTTAAGTGCATGGCTAAGGTGAGTTCTCTGAAGTCCCCTCTTTAAATTGTTTTTTAGACATTTGGGCTAGAATGCATACTCGTAATGATTTTGTGTTAAACTGTTTCAACTTATTTGATTTCTTTGAAGCCCTTCCTTAAATCGTTTTAAATACGTTTTGGGCTGGAATGCATACTCATAATTATTTTGTGTTAAACTATTTTAACTTAAGTGAGTTCTATGATGCCCTCTCTTAAAATTGCTTTTAAAAACGTTTTGGGCTAGAATGCATACTCGTAATGGTTTTGTGTTAAATTGTTTTAACATATGTGAGCTATTCGCCCCGTTTTAAATAAATGTTTTACATGTGGCTTAAAATATTAATATAGCATGGTCTGTGTTGGTGTGTTTTACAAGTATTTTCCTGTGCACACGTGTTTTGAACAAGCGTGCCCGATAAGCCAATGTTTTTCATGGAGATGATATTATAAAAATGACTTTTTTTCATAGACGTTTGACTATTTTTAAGAACTCAATAATAGATACTTTCAAATAGTTTTTTCCCTTACTATTTAAACTTAGAACTCAACAGCGTTAGCTGACTTGTCTTAGTATGCAATTCAGGTAAGAAAATAGTTATATCAAATAAGTTGTGCGGCAGGTTTGAAGGCATTGGTTGGCTATTTGGCAAATAAATTACGTTGGCATGAACAAAATTTAGTATGTAGCCGTAGAATACAAATGTAAGTGTAAATGAAAATTTTGGTCCGTAAGACTTACACTGTAATACATAAAACGGCTACATACTTGTGTAAAACCAATCATCATGACGTGACCCGAAAATCAGGGTGTGACAAAATGGTATCAGAGCCGTGGTTTAAGTGAATTAGACACTAGCGAGTAGCGTCTAGTCTTAAACCGAGACTTGAAAATAACGCGGAAAGCCAATGAAGTTGATAGCCAGATGCCAATAGCTGCGATTAGTTAGATAAATTGCCTAATAAATAAGTGAAAGTATCTTGAATGTATATGAACATATATGTGTGTTTGATTTGCGTGTAAATGAGTGTATACGTGAATGTGTACAAAGAACAAGTATATTCGTGTCAAAAGTTACAAAACTTCAAAAAGAATGTTTTAATTATATTTTCAAAATGGTCAATGAAACTTAATATCATTTTATTAAAAACAAATGATGAATATGTATGTATTTATGCAAAAAGTTACGTATTTTTTATGATATGATAAAAAAATACGGTTAGTGTTGAATTAGTAGTTAACTATGTATACAAAGTCAGTAAATAAAAAAACTACTATTTCAACGAAAAACGATCGTATCTATGAAATAATTTTTAGCATAAAAGTTCATATATTTTTCAGTGTTTAAAATCATATTGAATTATATATGTGAGAAGTCGTGTTTAAAAACTTAGCTTATGTGAACAATTAGTTGTGACAAATGTTACGGCTTTGGTTGAAATAACAGATTTTGTATGAAACTAATTGGAATTATGTGATAAAATGACTTTCTTTAAGTATTAGTTATAATATGAGATTACATGATGATGTGAAAATATTTTCAAATGTGTTGGAATATATGTAAAACACAAATAATAATTTGTGAAAAATACAAAATAATAAATAAATTGGTGTTATAACTTTGAAGTTATTGTGAATTTCAACTACTTAATTGTGTTGAATATATGTTTCAACTCATAATTAATTAAGTTGAATAAGTGTTTTACTTCATGTTTATGGACAATAAATGAGGTGTTTTAACTCATTCTTGTCCTATAAATACCAAGGTGAAGCTTGGTTGAAAAGATACTAATCTACATCAAATAACTCCACTCTCTAAATCTCTCTCATTCTTTCTGTAAAGAACTTTCAACATATTTTGATTATGTTCATGTTTTTAGGTATAATTTGGGTTGTGAGTCAATCCCGGCGGTACATACTGCTTCGGCTGTTGTACCCTGGGAAACAAACGAGTTTTCTTGGGAGACTCAGAATTTGTTTTAAGGGACCCGTGTTGTACACGAATCCTCAGCCACAATTATGCTTCTGCTTCTTCTCATTTCTTGTATTTCTAATTTTTCAGTTGTAATCGTATTACAATGTACTTGTTTTCTTTATTTTCTTTGTATTGTAAATGAATTTATTGAAGAATTTTGTGGTTTTGTACGAACGGTTCCTACAATCTTAAAACAATTTTTTTTTAAATCACCGTTCGTATTTAAAAAAACAATAAGTCATTGTTCGTATCTCAAAGTTGGACTTAGAGAACTTACACGTGACTTCTTTCTTGATCCGATTTTTATTTTCAAATAAAGTGTTTCATATTTCAACTTACCTTTCGTTTGTTTTTTTATTTGAAATAAATTCTATGTGTTATAACTTTTATTAAAAAAATGGCAACTTCATCAAACCGTAAGGTTAGTGTGGTTGAAGACGATGTAAGGAATACGATTGCTATAATAACCGAAACTTCTGCTTTCGTAGCAGAAGTTAACATCGCGGGTGATAAACCGCAAGGTTGGTACGTAGACACGGGATCTACGCGTCATGTGTGTGGCTACAAAAATCTCTTTAATACGTTTAAGGAGATGGTGGGTGACCAAAAACTCTACATGGAGAACAAGGAGACCGCCAACATCATGGGCAAAGGAGACGTGATCTTGAAAATGACTTCCGGCAAGGAACTCACTTTGAGCAACACCTTATATGTTCCCGAGATTCGCAAGAATCTTTTTTCGGGGTGGTTGCTCAATAAGTTTGGTTTTAGACTAATGATTGAATCCGATAAAGTCATGTTCACCAAATATGGAATGTTTGTTGGCAAAGGATACGCCCTTAATGCCATGTTTAAGCTAAGTGCTATGGTTGTTAAGAACAACGTAAATGATAATGCTTCGACCTCTACTTATATGCTTGAATTTTCCGATTCAAATATTTGGCACGGTCGTCTTGGTCATGTAAATTATAAATCGGTTAGACGGTTAATTAATTTAAATAGCATACCAACATTCCATATCGACTCAAAATCTAAATGCGCTACGTGCGTTGAATCCAAATTTACAAGAAAGTCCTTTAAATCGGTTGAACGAAAAACCGAACCACTCGATATAATTCACACCGATGTGTGTGATTTAAAAGCGATGCCCACAAGAGGTGGTAATAAGTACTTCATTACATTTATTGACGACAGTACAAAATATTGTTATGTATATTTACTAAAGAGTAAAGATGAAGCAATAGACAAGTTTGACTTGGATAAAAATGAGGTTGAAAATCAACTAAATAAGAAAATCAAAGTTGTGCGTAGTGATAGAGGAGGTGTATATTTCTCACCATTTGCGAATATATGTGCATAAAATGGAATTATCCACGAGTGTTCCGCACCTTATTCTCCACAACAAAATGGCATTGCGGAAAGAAAGAATCGTACGCTAAAAGAAATGATGAATGTCATGTTGATCAGTTCTGGGATAAGCCAGGACATGTGGGGGGAAGCCGTTCTCTCGGCTAACTATCTTTTAAATAAGATACCTTCTAAGAAAAAAGCTGAAACCCCTTATGAACTGTGGATGGGAAGAAAGCCATCATATAAATACATAAAAGTGTGGGGGTGCCTAGCCAAAGTATTAATACTTGCACCAAAAGTGCAACGGATTGGACCTAAAACTGTAGATTGCATATTCATTGGTTATGCTCATAACAGTACTGCATATCGTTTCTTGGTACAAGATTCCAAGAATCCCGATATACATAAAAACACTTTTATGGAATCAACGAATGCTTCATTCTTTGAAAATTTGTTTCCTTGTTTAAGACAAGAACACACGAGCTCATCAACACGAGTTGATGATGATGGTCATGATAAGACACATGCACCACCTGAACATGAAGAGGTAGAATGAAGGCGAAGCAAATGACCACGGATTGAGAAATCCTATGGTCCGGACTTCATGACTTATATGGTAAAGGGTACGCCTAATACATATCGTGAGGTGGTTACCTCTCCAGATGCACCTCAATGGAAAGAGGCTATCAAGAGCGAGGTTGATTCCATTTTACAGAATCACACTTGGGAGCTCATAGATCTTCCTCCTGGTTGTAAACCACTTAGATATCATTGGATGTTCAAAAGGAAGCCTAAAGCCGATGGTACCATTGATAAATATAAGGCTAGATTAGTGATAAAAGGATTTAGACAAAAAGAGGGTCTAGATTACTTTGACACTTACTCGCCAGTGACACGAATAACCTCTATAAGGTTGGTGCTAGCTATAGCGGCTTTAAGAA
This sequence comes from Tagetes erecta, assembly GCA_030867185.1. Classification (NCBI taxonomy): domain Eukaryota; kingdom Viridiplantae; phylum Streptophyta; class Magnoliopsida; order Asterales; family Asteraceae; genus Tagetes; species Tagetes erecta. Next base: position 58,746,088 of record CM061488.1, read on the forward strand.
ATTTGGAAGTTCACCAAATGGATGTAAACCGCATTTCTAAACGGAGACTTAGAAGAAGAAATTTACATGGAGCAACTCGAGGGGTTCTCCGCTCCCGGTCAAGAGGGAAAAGTATGTAAATTAGTCAAGTCTTTGTATGGCTTGAAGCAAGCTCCAAAACAATGGCACAAGAAGTTTGATGATGTCATAATTAACAATGGATTCAAAATAAATGAGTGCGATAAGTGTGTCTATGTGAAAGACACAAGTGGAGGTTATGTGATATTATGTCTTTATGTAGATGTTATGCTTATCATTGGAAGTAATGATAAAATGATCAAATCTACTAAAGACATGTTGAAAGCAAGATTTGACATGAAAGACATGGGTCTTGCGGATATAACTCTTGGAATAACGATCCTTAGAACCCATAATGGACTTATAATAAGTCAATCTCAATATGTGGATAAAATTCTTGAAAAGTTCAATCCGGAGGACATGAGCATAGCTAAAACTCCGGTTGACACCACCACACATCTAAGTAAAAATAGAGGTGAGGCGGTTTCTCAGTTAGAATATGCAAGAATTATTGGTAGTCTAATGTACCTGATGACATGTACTAGACCCGACTTGGCTTACGCCGTGAGTCGTCTAAGCCGATATACTAGCAATCCAAGTTCTGTACATTGGAAAACTATAACAAGGGTACTAAGGTACTTGAGGTACACTAGAAATTATGGATTACATTATAACCGTCATCCAGCTGTGATCGAAGGATACAGTGATGCTAACTGGATATCGGATATAAAAGACTCTCGATCAACAATTGGATATGTGTTCACACTTGGAGGTGCGGCTATAGCTTGGAAATCGTCTAAGCAAACTGTTATAGCAAGATTAATGATGGAATCAGAGTTCATCGCCTTGGATAAATCCGGAGAAGAGGCGGAATGGCTACGTCAATTTGTGGAAGACATTCCTAGATGGCCAAAGCCGTTGTCGGCTATTTGCATTCATTGTGATAGTCAAGCATCAATTGGTAGAGCTAAAAGCTCAATGTACAATGGCAAATTAAGGCACATTCGACGTAGACATAACACGGTACGACAACTACTCTCAACGGGGGTTATCACAATTGACTATGTGAAGTCAAAAGAGAACATTGCGGACCCTCTCACAAAAGGCTTAAGCAAAGAGTTAGTATTAAAGTCGTCAATGGGAATGGGTCTAAAGCCCATGCAATAAGTGAATGCGAAGAAAAACCTAACCTATGTGACTGGAGATCCCAAGATCTAGGTTCAATAGGACAACCTAACTGCAAAAACTACGGTCATTATGGGGTTCCCCAAAAACGTTAAAGGGAGTTAACATTAACACTTCCTAGCCCATTCCTATAATGATCAGTGACATGACGTGAGGATAAGCATAACATATGGTTATTGATCTAGTGAAATCATCATAACCTTAATTCCTTTAATGATTTTGATAATCACCTATGTGAGAGAGAAGTGAGATCGCTTCAAATGGATTTGTAGGGAGCGCAAATCCTGGAGCTCTCGCAGAACCAGGTTAGTGATCTACGAATATATGGACACGACAATGAGGGGTTGACCAGACCAGGAATAGTATTGTGTAATGTGTATTATCGTCTACACAAATGGTGGATGGTTCAAAGACATCGCGTCTACCAAACCACTAGGAGACTAAGTATGCATCACAATGAAAGGTTCAAAGCTAACCACTACCTATCCGGCAATATTAAACCGCTGAAATTGCATTTTGATATTAAGAGAGAGCGGATCGATCTCCATTCATGTGGGGGATTGTTGGAATTTTGGTGAAAAATTAGTTTTTTTCACTAAGTTGCAAAATGACTTTTTGCAACCTTTGGACAGAAATAAATATATGTAAACATATGAAACAATTTATTTCTTTATGGTTTTGTGTTCTATTAAGTGAGAACTTCGCTACGAACCAAACCGTGTCCAAAACCGAGTTAAAATGAATGAGATATCGATGCTCAAAGTTGGGTGTTTGGTGCAGTTAACGGCTGTGAAAATTTGACTTATCTATGGCAGAAAAGTTGTGACACTTATTCCCACATCGGTGGGTTAATATGCCATAGAGTGGCTTATAATGATAACATTCCACAACATTATCAACTTGTTACAAAGACTAATACAACTCGATTGTGGGTGCCTATATTGAATGATGTTAGAGTCATTTTTAATGATGCACACAAATTTAACTTGATAACATGACAAGTTCAAATGAGAGAATTATTATAGAGTACAAGCTTGATGAAGTCAAACTAATCGGTGGAGTTTGAATTTAGAATTCAAAAGGGAGTTTTGATTAAAAAGGAAGTTTCAACTCTTAATTCTTGAACAAAATAAAAGAGCATTAAATATGTTTAAATGGTCTTAATTTTTTCTTTTGAATTTTGAAAGAGTTGTTACATCTTGTCCTAATATAAATACTAAAGCTCTCTAGTAGTTTGGATACACCAACAACTCCACATCTTTTGAGAGTTCATACATTCATCTTATTTTTCCTTGCAATCACTAGTTCCTTTTCTCTTCATCTCAAAGTTTTTTTTAGGTGCTAGAGTCCTCCCCGGCTATACATACAACTTCGGCCGTTGTACCCTTGGAAACATTCGAGTTCTCTTAGGAGACTCGGAATTTGTTTTAAGGGACCCGTGTCAATAAACGAAGTCTCGGTCACTTGTTCTTTTCTTTTTATGAACTTATTTATTTCATTATTTTAGTTGTAATTCTCGTATTGTAATTTATCGTTTTATTTGATTTTTGTATTGTAATTGAATCAATATAAGTATTTTTAATTTTTTATGCGAACAGTTCCTACAAAATGTTGGTAAAGTAAAGAGTCTAATAAAAAAATAAAAATGAATGGTGTTACTCGTTTCAGATAAAGTGTGCCTATTTGCTAGTTTGTAAAACGAGTAGCTATAAATGTCAACTTTACAAGTTATTGGTTGAAATATATTTTTTTTAAATAAAACATTGACATTTTTATTATTTATAATAATTATTATAAATAAATATTACATTCATGAAATATATAATTAACATTCATGAGTTTGAATGAGTCTAAATACACAATTTGCCACTTATGAAGGAAATTTATGTGCGTAATTATGTATATATATCATGCCTGTTACGTGATGAACCATAGATAACTAGGTTTAGTTTAACCTTAACTAGGAAATCGAGTTTGAACAATATCATCACTGGACTAAGTAGAATTCCCATGAACAATTAGTTCACGTTTACCTCTTAGCTAAGACAATAGAACAGTTTGAATATAACTAGCTCAACAACCGGTAGAGGTTTATATAATATGCTTAATAACTGGTAGAGGTTATGATAACCTGCTCAATGGTTGGCAGAAGTTTTGATAACTTTCTCAAAGGCTGGTAGAGGTTTTGATAATCTGCTCAACATATGGTAGAGGTTTGATAGCCTACTCAACAACTAGTAGAGGTCTTTAAACCTGCTCAACAATTTATAAGCATTAGCATTAGGATAGCTATTGAGTTGAACATACAAATACACGAAGCTTTAATCTCCCCTTACGGGTCCTGTCAGGATGAAAAGAATGGTAGCAACTACTTGTTGTCAACAACAAACTATTATTGATTAGAGAAGTTGTAAAGTTGAGTGAAATGAACAATCAAATAAGAGCAACAAAAACCAAAAGAAAATGGCATTATGATTGTGACGGGAGAATACTAAAATGATCTAGTAAAGCAATTGACAATTACATTTTGGCCTACGTAACTGTGAATTATTATACTTGTGAACTCTAGGAAATTCCGTTGTGTTGATTAATGCTTAAATAGTTAAATGAACAAATATTACATAATAAATAAGTTTGAATAACTAATATATTAGTTATGCGTATGATGACTCGATGGTCGCTATATACTTAAAAGAAACGTGTTGGTCCCAATCAGATTTGAATCAGTAATTTGGTGAAGCTTTTAGATCAAAGTGATATACAATGGATGAATATGAGATGAACACTTGAAGAACACAAATAAGACATTGATTTAATCTTTCAAATGGATTGCAAATGATGTTTACATGAAAGACCCCAATCACTAGCTCATTCAAGCTTTTTCTAACCCTAATTGCCATATACTATTTTTAGCCTAATGACACTTTGGACTAATGACAATTAGGACCCTAGAATTAGACTAAAACATGACAAATAAGAAATAATGCAAATAAACCCATAATGTTTAGTCTAATATATATTTTTTCATTAAGGCAAAATATATATATTACATTAAATACTAAAAAGACGAAAATGATTAAATATATTTTGTTGACACAAAATATATTTATTAACTATCAAACACAATTGCCTTCAACGTCTTATCTCTAATCTTCGTCCTGAACGCGTCGTGTTGACTTTTGCGTTGACTTTGACTTTTTTTTTTACTTTGACTGAGTTGATAATATTATACTACAATTCAGGTCCAACAAAACGTCTCTTTGAAGGACATAAGGCCGAGAAGAGCAGCGAAATATGATTCGCTTTTACCTATTAGGGGAATGATTCGATAATCTAATAAATATTATGAATTAATGTGAAACAATAATAAAGTCGAGTGACCTTGTGATTATCCTTAATAACTTGTAATTATTCAATAGTGCTTTCATTGCACATTTAAATATTTGAATTTGAACTCTTCTGTCATTTAACGCGAATGACTTTTCCTTAAATTCTAGTCCCCTTGTAATCATCCTCGGTAATATTATCAATTTTGATTTCCTTCAGCCAAGTGTTCAAACACTTTCATCTATTTGGCTTGTTTGATCAAGAAGTGCTAATCTTTGATTGAGCACCAAATGTAAACTTTATTTCTTTCTACACGAATGATCCAACTATAATTCTACAACTTGGTAGAGAGCTTAAAGATCAATACCATTCTCGAAAGACTAATTATGGCTATCAGAAAGTGAAGCCGTAAGATTTTAAGGTGGTGCACATGTATGCAAACCTTATTAATGGTTTCTTGTAAAATACATTGTTTATCTGTTAGGGCTATTTTCTGTTAAGATTTACTTTGTACTTTGTTTTATACATTTTGTATAGTTTAGGGTTTATTTTGTATTTTCCCTAAATGTATTGTTGCATAAAGCATGTAGTAAGAGAATGTTAGTGAGAGAGTCTAGATCACATATTCACGTTAGAGAGAGAACTAAGTGTGTGTGATTACATTCTCCTGCATTTTGTACTACAATATTTGCTTTGATCATCAATACAAAGAGAATTATTTAGTAATGAATTGTGTTGCTGATTAAACTATGTTTGTGTGCAAATCATTCTGATCTTGTGAGCGATATCGATCCAATGGAACCTATCAATTGGTATCAGAGCTGTTGGTATTGTGTTCTTCGCTATTCATCAAGCAAAAACACTACAATATTGCTTAAAAATCATGATCTGAATGAATTGTTGCTGTTTTTAGTTGTGATTTATCATCGCAATCACTTCTAATTCACATCAATTGTGCAAATTCCATCAGATTATCATCAGATCTGAGGAATTAAGAAGATAGAAAAAGTTACTGTTCGATCGAAATTTTGTTTAATTTCATCAAAATTTGATCATGTTTTGGATTGATTGAGATTAGGGATTGATAATCGGTGTATTTCGCTGCTTGTGTGTGAATTTTGAAAGAATTGGACAAGTTTTTGATAAACCGTGAAAAATTCTCATGATGAAGATGATGAACAGTATGAACTGGTTGAAGATTAACTAGCCGGGTGATAAATTTGACTTAGACAAATTCCTTTGGACTTAGATTTGTGAACAAATTAGGTCCTGTGCAGCCGTGTAAAGGATTTTGTGCTAGACGGGTAAAGAATTTGACGAGAAAAAGGTTGTACTGTTCAGCCGGATCAAGAACTGTTCAGTCGGGTAATCAACTGTTTAGCCGGGTGATTAACATTCGTGCGGGGTGACTTACTACTGTTCAGACGGGTGATCAACTGTTCAGCCGGGTAAACACTTTGCTGCAGTGTGATCGACAACTGTTCATCAGGGTAAAGCCTTTTTGCCGTGTCAAGATTCCAAGCCGGGTCAAGTTATCTGCCGTGTGAAGATAAAACTGTTCAGTCGGGTAACTGTTCTGCCGGGTGAAGATACAAAGTTTACAACTATCAAGCCGAGTGAACTGTTTAGACGGGTGAAGACTTTTCTCAGCCGGGTAAAGAACAAAAGCTACTGTTCAGCCGGGTGAAGAAGAATTTTTCACTGTTCAGCCGTGTGACTCATTTTTAGTTGTTTTAATCTTTGTTTTCTTATCTTGTCATTATTTACTTGTCTTTATTTTAGCATTTTAACTATTTCTTTTCAAAAATCAACAAAAACCAAAAATATTTTCTTTAAAATCTGTTAAAATGGCACCTAATGATGATTCTGATAACCGTGTTCCTAGACTTGTTAACCGTGCAGATTTCAAGAATTGGACAATCAGATTAAAGCATCATCTTTGCTCAATAGACAATGATCTTTGGAAGTCGATTGATAAGGGTCCTCACATACCTACACAAACTGCTCCTGATAGTGCAAGTACCTACACCAAAGACTCTATTGAACCTTATCCAGAAGATAATCCATCAGCTGAAGATTTAAGGAAAGTGAAGAATGATAGCAAAGCCTATTCTTTGATGTGTAAAGGACTGCCACTACAAGTTTTGTCAAGGTTGGATACTTATCAGACGGGTTATACATTGTTCAAAGCCTTGAAGTCAATCTGTGAAGGAGGTGAACAACTCAGGAGTCTCAAGAAACAAAAGCTGAAGAGACAATTGGAGTTATTTGAACACATTGCTGGAGAATCTGTGCACCAGATGATGAATAGGTTTGTTCATCTAACTACTGAAATGACGAATGTGGGTGCAAAGAAAGATCATCAAGATTTGAATGACAGATTGTTATGTGCTCTTCCATCATCATGGAAACAGACTGTGACATTACTGAAACATACTGAGAAGTTTCCGATGGATTTGGATCTGCTTATTGCAAAGATAGAGGAAGTAGAGATTGATGAAAGCTCGAGAAATACTAATAGAACTGGTTCACATGCTCAGTACAAATACATTGTGAATCCTGCTAACACTGTGGAGAATGCTTTTCTTGCACAAGATGCACCTAAGTTTGAAGATGAGGGTGATTTATTTGTTGGTGCAAGTTTTTATACTGATTCGTCATACATTCCAAATTCACCAACTTATTCTCAACCTCAATCTCCACCAAGAGCTCAAGTTCAAAGTCAGAATCTGAAGAATCAAGCAGAAAGTTCAAGTTCGAATGTTCAAGCAAAAGTAAAAGATGTGATGAACATCTTGTTACAAGATGACGAGACAAAGACTGCTTTTACTACTTTCATGGCAAGCTTTCAAGCTTATCAAGGAAGTCATTTGTCTCAGATGGATGTTGTACTTCAAGATCTTTTTGAAATGGATCCTGATGACGTTGAGGAAATGGATTTGAATTGGCAAATGGTAATGGTTGCATATCGGACGCAGAAACATGCATATGTTAACCGAAGCTTCAAGCCACATGCAAACAAGACAGTTGGTTTTGACAAATCGAAGGCCAGATGTTTCAACTGTAACTGTTATGGTCATTTTTCTCGGGAATGCAAAGCTCCTAAGAATCAGAACTACAATGATCAAGCGAATTCAAGTGGACAGAATCAAGGTCAAGGTCAAAACTCGCAACAGTCTTCAAGCTATCAGAATAGAAATCAACGCTTCATGCAGAAACCATATCAAAGTCTTCCCATGTCAAAACTGGAAGATGAAGGAAAGAAGCCAGAAGATCAGACTAAAGCACTGGTGGTCAGTGTAAAGGATGGATATGACTGGAGCGCTTATGCAGAACAGTTTACATCTGATCTCACTTCAAGTTTGGCATTAGTTTGTGAAATCGAGGAAGATTGGTCTGAAGAAGGGGATGTTAAAGTGTCGGATGCTGTGAGTAAAGATTCTGAAGAATATGACTGGAGTGCAAAGTCAGATCCTGTTGAAGAATCTGAATCAGAAATTGCGCTGATGGCTACATCCAGTGAGTCTTCATCATCCACCGAACAACCTAAGGTTAGTACTGATTTACCCCCTAACTATGTTCCCTTGCCTATAGATGTGAAAGAAAGGTTATGTTCTGACCAATGCATTCAACAAGTAGAACATTATCGTACTCATTCGTTTAAAATTGGTGATAAATTAAGTAAACATGAGAAAATTCACGAACAACTTAAAATTGATCACAAAATTGCTGATGAGAAGATATTGTCACTAAAAGAATCATGGAACAAAACCTTAAAAGATCTGGAACTTGTGACCAAACAACTTGAAGAAATGACAAAGAACTTTGAACAAGAAAAAGTTGCTCATGCTGTCACACAAGTTGAATTAACAAAAGTGAAAAGTTGTAAAAACATGGTTAAACAACTTATGAGTGAAAGAAGTAACAAAAACAAAACAGGGTTGGGTTTCACTCATGAACCAATGCCTAAATCAATCACACAAACTTTACCTGAAAACTTCAACGAATTTGATCATTCACCTGAAAATGAACGAAAATTCAAAGAAATTCAAAGAAGTAAATCCGAATCCGAAGGATCTGAAGTGTTGATTGAAAGTTTGAAAGAAGAAGAAGGTGTGACGACTGAAGCCGATGATGAAGCTAGCAACAAATCAGAGCCTGTTCTGATTCAACTTGTTGATTATCCTGAACTGAATCCCAAGCAGGAAGAAAAAGTGAAGGATGAAGGTGAATTTTCAGGATACAATGATCCTGAATACATCAGGTGGAAGAATGAACAGAAGGCGCAAGTTGCTAATCAACTGATCAAGAAGCAAGAAGTGAAAAAGACTGAAGTTTCGAATGCAAAAATGCAGAAATTAAAATCGAAAGTAAATCAATCTGAAATGAAACAGTCAAAAGGTAAAAGTATCATAAAATCGAATGACAACACCAAAGCTCAAACTGTTAAAACTGAAAATGTTAAACCTGTCAAGAAGAAAGTGACAAAAGGTAAAACAATTAAGTTTGTGTCTGCATGAACTTTTGATTTGAACGGATCTTATGGTAAACCAATCAATTCTTCAATCAAATCTAACTCTGGTCTGAAAACAGGTTCAGGTCCTAAGTCTTCCGTTGTCAATGATAAAAGAATTGAATCAAAGAAGGTAACCAAACAAGACAGTTTTAAATCGAACCAAGTTCCCAAGCAAGCAAAATCACAATCAAAATCTCCACAAAAGAATCAAGTTAATCTAAAACCGACCAAAACTGATAATGAATCACGAGTGGGTTCAACATCAAAAGTTAACAATCGGCTCTTTAGGATTAGCAAGAAACATTGTGAAATTTGTGATCGTTATAATCATGTTACTGCTGAATGTTTCTTTAACAGGTACTGCAGTTACTGTGACAAAAGAAATCATTCTTCAGAAGAATGTTTTTATAACAAATTTTGTGATATTTGTGAAAGGAGAAACCATGACACAAAGGATTGTTTCTTTCGAAAAACCTCAACAAGAGAAATGACTCCGTTTCCAAATTTTCAAAGAAATCAATCTTTTGGTTTTCAAAATGTTAATCAAAGTCATTCTCCTGTTTTGAGAAATTTCAATCGAAACAATTCTGGTTTAAATAACTTTGCATCAAGAAATGTGCAGGTTAACAGTTTTAAACCAAGATCTTTGATAGTAAGAAATCAGAAATTTGAAAATAACCTTGATCCTAAGTTAGAGGAAAGGTTCATTGCTTTGAGAAGAAAGCAATCAAATCACGCCATTGGGCGAAACAGTTTTCAACCAAATCTCTCAAATGAAACAAATTTTCAAAATCTTCATTATCAACAAGTTACTGTTACAGATAGATTCGGAAAACCCAAGACCATGTGGGCCTGGGTTAACCAAACTAACTAAGTGATTGTTGAAATGCAGGTGCGCCCTAGAAGACCTATTAACTCATGGTTTGTTGATAGTGGGTGTAGCCGGCATATGACAGGCAACCATGCCTTGCTTCAAGACTTTAAGCAAAAGAATGGTACACATGTTGCATTTGGAGGAGATGCTGGTGGTAAAATAACTGGAGAAGGAACTGTGTCAAATGGGGTCATTAGCTTTGATAAAGTCAACTACTGTGCACAGTTGAACTTTAATTTGCTAAGTGTATCTCAAATTTGTGACAAATCTTATTCAACTTTATTTGATGATTCTTTCTGTTATATACTCAAACTAGGTTTTAAGATTGACAATGAATGGGTGGTGGTTAAAGCTCCAAGAGATCGTGATGTATACAAGCTTGATATGTCGCAGATTGATGCTGAAACCGAAACCACTTGTCTCATTGCTCATGCATCAAATGATGAGAGTCAGCTTTGGCATAGACGGCTGGGCCATTCAAACTTCAGAAACATGAACCGACTGGTTACTGGAAATCATGTTGTGGGAATACCGTCAAAGAAATTCTCTACAACTGATCTCTGTCCAGCGTGTTTGAAAGGAAAACAGCACCGAATGTCTTTTAAGTCCAAGAAAGAAAACTCCATTTCAAAACCCTTGCAGATGCTACATATGGATCTTTTTGGACCAACAAATGTCCAAAGCATCAGAAAGAAGTCTTATTGTTTTGTCATTATTGACGATTTCACTAGATTTTCTTGGGTTTATTTTTTGCATGTTAAATCTGAAACTGCTGAGTTGTTAAAAGAATTTATTGTCAAAGTTGAAAATCAATTGGATTGTAAAGTAAAAATCTTAAGAAGTGATAATGGAACTGAGTTTAAGAACGCTAATGTCGATGTGTTTTGTGCAGAAAAAGGAATTGCTAGACAATTTAGTGCTCCAAGAACGCCTCAACAAAACGGGGTTGCGGAACGGAAAAATCGGACACTGATTGAAGCAGCAAGATCCATGCTCGCAGATGCCAAAATCCCAATCACTTTCTGGGACGAAGCTATTGCTACTGCGTGTTTTGTACAAAACAGGACATTATTGGTTCAGGATAAACAGAAAACATTTTATGAGTTGTTATTTGGAAGAAAACCGAATATTTCTTACTTGAAAGCATTTGGTTGTCCTGTATCGATTCTAAATCTAAGTGATCATCTCGGGAAATTTGAGTCAAAATCTGACGATGGATTTTTCCTTGGTTATTCGTCTGTTTCTAAAGCTTATCGGGTTTTTAATAGCAAAACAAATACTGTTATTGAAACTATTAACGTAAAGTTTTTATAAAATTCGTTTCCGTTAGTGGCTCATGGTCCCGAATGGTTATTTGATTTAGATCCGTTATCAAAATCTTTCAATTCTAACTTGTTTGATTTTTCAGGAAAAACGAGTAAAGAATCAGGCGACTTGGGATGTTTTAGTGACGATTCTAATAATGACGATGATAGTAATCTCAATTCTGAGTATCCATTCATGTCATTTCACAATCCTGATCATGTCAAATCTAGTCAAGCTCCGGGTTCTTCTGGTTCTCAAGAAGATCAAGAATCAAACATTCTTGGTGATGATGTTAATCCGCAAAATTCTCCTAATGATGGTGGATCTGTTCAGAATCAACCATCATCAGATCCGAATGTTGAAGTTGTTCCAGAATCGTTTGACTACTTCATCAATTCACCGGATCAAGTTCCTAATTTCACTCCGCATGAGTCTACTATTCTACAAGATCTACCGAATCTGAATCAGTCAAATCTAGAGACGCAAGTTCAAGGTGACGTTATACCAACTCATCGAGTTCATAGGAATCATCCTGTCTCTCAGATTATTGGGCCTTTGAATCAGCGAACTATGAGAAGTCAGACTGAACATGCAAACGTTTGTCTTTATTCGTGTTTTCTTTCTCAAGTGGTGCCAAAGAACATTTCAGAGGCGTTGCAAGATAATAGTTGGATTGAAGCCATGCAAGAGGAGTTACTTCAATTTCGCAAGCAAGAAGTTTGGAAATTAGAGGACTTACCTGAAGGAGAAAATGCGATTGGTACAAGATGGTTGTACAAGAACAAGCCAGATGAACGTGGTATTGTTGTGAGAAACAAAGCCAGACTTATTGCACAAGGTTACACTCATGAAGTTATTCGCGTCTTTTTAGCTTATGCCTCTTTCATGAAGTTTAAAGTGTTTCAAATGGACGTTAAAGGCGCTTTTCTGTATGGTCCAATTACCGATGATGTATATGTCAGACAACCTCCTGGTTTTGAAGATCCTGATTATCCACATCGTGTATACAAACTGAGCAAATCTTTATATGGTCCACATCAAGCTCCAAGAATCTGGTACGAGACGTTATCTAAACATCTGCTGGAACATGGATTTACAAGAGGTCAGATTGATCTAACTTTATTTATGAAGCGGGAGAATGAAGATCTTTTATGTGTTCTTGTGTATGTGGATGATATCATCTTTGGATCAACCAGTGTGTCCATGTGCAAAGAGTTTGAAGAAATCATGAAGTCAAGATTTTAGATGAGTTCGATGGGGGAGATTAATTTCTGTAACACCCCGATTTTTATGGTAGGGCTTATTTACATGTCTATGCTTATATGAATGTGCATTTAAATGATTATGATTAAAATGATGCGTGACGTCTACGGAATACGATATGCTAATGATGTAATTATGGGCTGTTAAGGGTGAAAGAATGAATTAGGCCCAAAATGGTAAGTGGATTAGTTAAGCAATTTACCAAAAATAGCCTAAACACCTAATTAAAGCCCAAGCCCACCTAAAACCCTACCCCATTATGGAAACCCTACTACTTAAACAACATTTTCCAGCCACCATTCACATTCTCCACCATCACAACACAACACACACACACAAAACCCTTGTTTTTGAAAGAAAAGGGCAAAGAAGAAGAAAACTAAGATTTTTGGTAATCCAAGTGTTAATCTGAAGGAAAAAGGTGTTAAACTACTGGTAATCAAGGTAAGAATCATCCCCTAAAACATGTTTTCATAACACCAAACGAATCTGGTCTTTTATGGAGTTCTTAAGTTTTTCAAAAGTTTCAAAGAAATCAATAAAGGTTGCATTTTTATGGATAAAAACATGGAAAAAGCTTAGATCTAGTCATATGAATGATAAACCAAGGTTTTGGACGTAAAAAGTTTGAGATTTGGATGAAAAACAAGGATTTTGGGTTGAAAAACGAGCTGTTACAGCGTTCTGCGACACTAGTGTTCATCCTGCGACACTAGTGTTCATCTTGCGACACTAAGGGTAAAACTTGTCTCCTGGGCGAGTGTCGGGTGTGCTTGCAACAGTAGTTTAAGTCCCAACGAAAGTTGGGCAAGAGCCTTGCGACACTGCAAGTGAAGGTGCTGCTTATGTAGCATGCGACACTGTGGTTCGTCTATGCGAGACTACCTGCGACACTACCTGCGACACTGTCCGCGACACTGCATGCGACACTAAGAAAGAAATGACGATTTTTCATAATAACTTAAATGCAGATCGTGCACCAAAACCACTACCTTAACCTTGACTGAACGAGCAAGATCACTTAAGAAATCAGGTGAGTTCTAGACCTCACTTCCGTTTCAAACACATTTTTTAGGCTAACATGCATACCGAGATGTTTCCTGGACTGTTGGACTTTATTATGTGATGTATGATGATAATGTAGAAACAAGTAATTAAATACTTGTATATATATAAATATATAATTATATAAACGAATGTATGCCTTAACAGAAGACAAGCATCCTACTGGGGATCATATAAAACCAGTCAAGCATCCTACTGGGGATCATATAAAACCAGTCAAGCATCCTACTGGGGATCATATAAAACCAGTCAAGCATCCTACTGGGAATCATATAAAACCAGTCAAGCATCCTACTGGGGATCATATAAAACCAGTCAAGAATCCTACTGGGGATCATATAAAACCAGTCAAGAATCCTACTGGGATCATATAAAACCAGTTAAGACTGCAGAATGAGTCTCTTATGACCAAAGAGGATACGATGATGACTTACTAACAAATAAAGATATTACGATTGTGTGTCATACGAATGTGACGTACGGTATGATGATGCAATTTACGTGTATTACATGAATGATAATGGAATGTTTCTAATGATGTTATAAAACTAGAACTCACTCAGCGTAGCTGACTTTTGTATGCATGTTAGATTGATGTGCAGGTTTGAAGACTTAGGGAGTTGCTTGGTGAGAGCTAGGGACTTGTTGAAGACTGGCATTGAAGAAAACACCTTTAGGATCAAATTTATCTTTTGTAATGTTTAAAAAGAAGTAGTTAAGACAATTATGAAGATGTAATGATATTTTCACATGTATTCCGCTGCAAATTTATGATTTTATTTAAACTATGGATGTTTTATGCTTATGAATGCCAACTGTAGTGCTTTTCGAAAGACGGGCGTTACAAGTTGGTATCAGAGCCAAAGTTTAAGAGAAAATTGGTAAAATGTTTTCAAAAAAAAAAAAAAACCTAATACTTAAACTGAAAATGGGACCAAAGTAAGAATGTCAGTCTGCTAGCTCCACGCCAAGAGGTAAGGGATGTACAGCAACAAGTAGCATATGATATGTTTATGCAATTGAGAATGAAAGAAGTCATGAATCGTGTATAAAATGAGATGCCTATAGAGAGTCTGGTGACATAAACAGATATTAGGAAAGTAGAGGAATAGGTCTATTGCCTATACATGTTAGGTGCTCTATATGTGTTTAAATGCTCTTGTATGTTTTATGTGAACTAGACTAGGTTTGGATACTAACCGGATTCAGGAGGGGTACATTTAGAACGTGAGCAGTAAAGTAAGTAGTTAATAACAACTGGCCACTGTCATTAGGAACTTACAGTACTTATCACGTCCTGAATTACTCTGACTGATGAACGTGAGTGTTTGAATCTTATAGGAAGTAAGAAATGGCACCCAAGAGAATGAATAGAAGCTCTGCAAAAGCTACTGCTGCTAAGGCTACTCAGGCCCCTCAAGCAAAGCGTGGGAGGAAGCCCACAAAGAAGAATGTTGAGACGGAACCCGAAATCGAAATTGAGACACGAGGTACACCAGGTCCTGACTAGTGTTATGCCAACAGTTCTGAAAGAGATGATGAAGGAGATGAAGAAAGCTGAAAAGAAGGGACCCGTTAAGAAGGGTGTTGAGGATGACGAAGAGGAAGAGAAATCTGAGAAGGTAGGGGGGACATCGAGTCGTCTGATGACTCGGACTTTGAGGATAAAGGGAAGGGATGCAACTACAGTGCTTTTCAGAGGTGCCGACCCCCTACTTTTGATGGGAAAAAGGGGTCCGCTGCCACCCTAGAGTGGCTAAGTGAGATGGAGGCTGTGATTGACATCAGTGAATGTAGGGTTGATCAAGTTGTGAAATTTGCTGCTCACTCGTTTACTGGGGCTGCAATTTACTGGTGGACTACTGTGAAACAGTCCAAGGGAAGGAAGGTGATCAGGGAGATGGTATGGGAGGATCTGAAGGAACTGATGATTAAGAGGTTTTGTCCGCAATATGAGGTTGACCGAGTTGAGAGGGAATTCTTGAATCTGACTGCAGGAAGTATGAGCCACCTGGAGTACACCACGAAGTTCAATGAGATGGCACAGTTGGTGCCTTATTTGGTTGAAACTGAGCAGAGGAGGATCAAGTGTTATGTTCAAGGGTTGCCACCCAGAGTACGCACACATGTGAATGCCCACAGGCCGGGTACTTTTGAGTCAGTTGTGGATTTGGCTGGGATAGTTTATGACAATGTGGCTGCTGAGGAAGTAGTGGAGGTAAAAGCAAAGCATTGGGATAATTCCCGAAATCAGTCAGGAAAGAGGTTTAGGGATGATGGAAAGGGGTATGACAACAAAAAGGCAAGGGTTGAGGCGAATCAGGCGGTAGTTCGTGACCAAAATGGGGGAAAAGAATGTGGAAAATGTGGCAAACCCACTCGGGGGAATGCATGATGGGTTCGGGACTGTGTTATAAGTGTGGGAAGTCGGGCCATCGTGCCTTTGAATGTAGGGGAACTGTTAAATGCAACAGATGTGGTAAACAGGGTCACGTGAGTAGGGATTGTCGTGTGAATCTTGGAGACAACAAGGGGGAGGGTAAGACGAAGGATGCCGCTAGGGCTTTCTCTATGACCAGGAAGGAGGCAAGGAAAGAGCCAGAGGTCGTTTCAGGTACGTTTTTCGTCAACAACGTCTGTGCATCTGTGTTATTTGATTCTGGTGCTAGTAGGAGCTTTGTGTCCGCTTTGTTTTATGCTGCCTTAAAAGTTCCCTCTAGAAAAGTAGAACGGTCCTTTGATGTAGAAACAGCTGAGGGTAAATTCATTAGAGTCGATCAAATGATAGAAGGTTGCACCATTACTCTTTTAGGACGTAGTTTCCCTACAAATCTGTGCATTATGACCTTGGGTAGTTTCGACGTGATATTGGGGATGGATTGGTTGTCCAAGTTTGATGCCAACATAGGTTGTCGTGAGAGGGTGGTTCGTTTAAAAGCTTCCGATGGAAGTCCCGTAACTGTATATGGGGACCAAGAAAGTAAGATTCCTCGAGTGATCTCAATGATGAAAGCAAGCCGGCTAATTCAACAAGGCTGCAACTCGTTTCTAGCTTATGTTAAAGATGTAGATGAAGGACTGAGACGGTTGTCAGATGTACCGATAGTTTGTAATTTCCCTGATGTATTTCCCGAAGATTTGCCGGGAACACCACCCGACAGAGAGATTGAATTTCAAATTGACCTTGTGCCGGGAGCACAGCCGGTGGCCAAAGCGCCATATCGATTAGCCCCAAGTGAAATGAAGGAATTAATGACGCAACTAAAGGAGTTACTAGATAAAGGCTTTATCCGACCGAGCACTTCTCCCTGGGGAGCACCAGTGCTGTTTGTTAAAAAGAAAGATGAGAGTATGAGAATGTGTATTGACTATAGGGAATTGAACAAGTTGACCGTACGTTACCCTTTAGCCAGAATAGATGACTTATTTGACCAATTACAGGGTGCGAGCTGGTTTTCAAAGATAGATCTTCGTTCCGGTTATCATCAACTCAAGATTAGGGAGCAAGATATCCCAAGGACAGCGTTCCGCACGAGATATGGACACTATGAGTTCTTGGTCATGTCCTTCGGACTGACTAACGCGCCAGCCGCGTTTATGGATTTGATGAATCGCGTGTGTAGACCAATGTTGGATAGATCCGTGATTGTATTTATCGACGACATTTTAATTTACTCTAAGAACGAAGGCCATCATGCGTGCCATTTGAAAGAAGTATTGGAGATGTTGCAGAAGGAGAAATTGTATGCTAAATTTTCAAAGTGTGCCTTCTGGTTGCGAGAGGTTCAGTTTTTCGGTCATGTCATAAACCACGACGGAATCATGGTCGACCCGTCAAAGATTGAAGCGGTTATGAAGTGGGAAGTTCCTAAGACGCCATCCGAAATCCGTAGTTTCTTGGGTTTGGCAGGTTATTATAGAAGGTTCATCCAAGATTTCTCAAGGATAGCCTCCCCGCTAACAAAATTAACAAGAAAGAAGGTAGTATTCGATTGGGGGAAAGATCAGCAAGAAGCGTTTGATAAGTTGAGAAAAAGGTTAACCGAAGCTCCCGTACTAACGTTACCTGAAGGGAATGATGATCTTGTGGTATATTCTGATGCCTCACGACAGGGCTTAGGGTGCGTGCTTATGCAGCGCGGTAAAGTAATTGCCTACGCATCAAGGCAGTTGAAGGAAAATGAGGTGAACTACCCGACCCATGATCTCGAGCTCGCGGCAGTTGTATTCGCCTTGAAGATATGGAGACATTATTTGTATGGGACGAAATGTACACTGTACACCGATCATAAGAGTCTAAAGTATTTCTTTGAACAGAAGGATTTAAATATGAGGCAGAGAAGGTGGTTGGAGTTGATCAAGGATTACGATTGTGAAATCCATTACCATCCAGGAAAGGCTAACGTGGTGGCCGATGCTTTGAGTAGGAAGGAGAAGCATGAACCGATTCGGGTTAAAGCTTGCCAGTTGATTATTACACCCGGGGTTATGGAAGAGATTAGAAGGGCTCAAGTAGAGGCTCTAAAAGGAGATCAGATTAAGGCAGAAAGAATGGTTGGGAAAGAGATAGAATTGACCGAAAATACTTATGGTGTGAAGACGATATACGGTAAATTATGGGTACCCCGATTCGGGGAGTTACGGAAAGGTATACTTGATGAAGCGCATAAGTCCAGATACTCGATCCATCCAGGAGGAACCAAGATGTACCAAGATTTGAAGAGATTACTGGTGGCCTGGTATGAAGAGGGAGGTTGAAGCGTATGTGAGTAAGTGCCTGACTTGCCTTCAAGTCAAGGCAGAACATCAAAAACCATATGGTAAGATTCAGCCACTGGAAATACCAGAATGGAAGTGGGAGCACATCACCATGGATTTTATTACAAAGTTACCACGAACTCCTAAAGGGTATGATACTATATGGGTAGTCGTAGACAGATTGACGAAAAGTGCTCACTTCCTACCAATCAAGGAAGCAATAAGTTCAGAAAAATTAGCAGAAGAATTTATCAAAGAGGTTGTGACAAGGCATGGAATGCCGGTATCCATTGTGTCCGATAGGGACACCCGGTTTACGTCAAAGTTCTGGAAGAAATTTCATGAGGAGATGGGGACAAGACTCCATATCAGTTCAGCTTACAACCCTCAGACTGACGGACAGTCTGAAAGAACGATCCAGACCCTGGAAGATATGCTTAGAGCCTGTGTGCTCGAATTTGGTGGTAGTTGGGACAGTCATCTGCCTTTGGCGGAATTCTCCTATAATAACAGTTATCATGCTAGTATTAAAATGCCGCCGTTTGAAATGTTGTATGGAAGGAGATGTAGGACTCCCATCTGTTGGGGCGAGATTGGCCAGAGAGAACTCGGAAGTTTGGAAATAGTCGAGGCCACAACTGAGAAGTTAGAAAAGATTAAGGAGTGTATGAAAGCGGCTAAAGATAGACAAAAGTCTTATGCTGATAGAAGAAGGAAGGACATTGTGTTTCAAGTGGGGGATAAAGTCATGCTGAAAGTGTCCCCATGGAAGGGAATAATTCGATTCAGAAAGAGAGGGAAGTTAAGCCCTAGGTACATCGGACCATTTAAAATTGTTGCTCGAGTGGGAGATGTTGCTTACCGATTAGATCTTCCTGAAGAGTTGAGTGGGATCCACCCCACCTTTCACGTGTCACATTTGCGTAAATGTTTAGCCGATGAAAGTATGGCAGTGTCGTATGATGACCTGGAAATTGATGAGCGGCTGAACTACGTAGAACAGCCTGTAGCAGTATTAGATGAAAAGGAAAAACGATTGCGAAATAAGACTGTGAAGCAGGTAAAAGTTCAGTGGAGACATAGGAGAGGTTCGGATGTTACGTGGGAGCTAGAGAGCGAAATGAGAAAGAATTACCCCGCATTATTTTCTTGATTTAGAGGTTTTGGGGACGAAACCTATATAAGGAGGGGAGACTTGTAACACCCCGATTTTTATGGTAGGGCTTATTTACATGTCTATGCTTATATGAATGTGCATTTAAATGATTATGATTAAAATGATGTGTGACGTCTACGGAATACGATATGCTAATGATGTAATTATGGGCTGTTAAGGGTGAAAGAATGAATTAGGCCCAAAATGGTAAGTGGATTAGTTAAGCAATTTACCAAAAATAGCCTAAACACCTAGTTAAAGCCCAAGCCCACCTAAAACCCTACCCCATTATGGAAACCCTACTACTTAAACAACATTTTCCAGCCACCATTCACATTCTCCACCATCACAACACAACACACACACAAAACCCTTGTTTTTGAAAGAAAAGGGCAAAGAAGAAGAAAACCAAGATTTTTGGTAATCCAAGTGTTAATCTGAAGGAAAAAGGTGTTAAACTACTGGTAATCAAGGTAAGAATCATCCCCTAAAACATGTTTTCATAACACCAAACGAATCTGGTCTTTTATGGAGTTTTTAAGTTTTTCAAAAGTTTCAAAGAAATCAATAAAGGTTGCATTTTTATGGATAAAAACATGGAAAAAGCTTAGATCTAGTCATATGAATGATAAACCAAGGTTTTGGACGTAAAAAGTTTGAGATTTGGATGAAAAACAAGGATTTTGGGTTGAAAAACGAGCTGTTACAGCGTTCTGCGACACTAGTGTTCATCCTGCGACACTAGTGTTCATCTTGCGACACTAAGGGTAAAACTTGTCTCCTGGGCGAGTGTCGGGTGTGCTTGCGACAGTAGTTTAAGTCCCAACGAAAGTTGGGCAAGAGCCTTGCGACACTGCAAGTGAAGGTGCTGCTTATGTAGCATGCGACACTGTGGTTCGTCTATGCGAGACTACCTGCGACACTACCTGCGACACTGTCCGCGACACTGCGTGCGACACTAAGAAAGAAATGACGATTTTTCATAATAACTTAAATGCAGATCGTGCACCAAAACCACTACTTTAACCTTGACTGAACGAGCAAGATCACTTAAGAAATCAGGTGAGTTCTAGACCTCACTTCCGTTTCAAACACATTTTTTAGGCTAACATGCATACCGAGATGTTTCCTGGACTGTTGGACTTTATTATGTGATGTATGATGATAATGTAGAAACAAGTAATTAAATACTTGTATATATATAAATATATAATTATATAAACGAATGTATGCCTTAACGGAAGACAAGCATCCTACTGGGGATCATATAAAACCAGTCAAGCATCCTACTGGGGATCATATAAAACCAGTCAAGCATCCTACTGGGGATCATATAAAACCAGTCAAGCATCCTACTGGGGATCATATAAAACCAGTCAAGAATCCTACTGGGGATCATATAAAACCAGTCAAGAATCCTACTGGGGATCATATAAAACCAGTTAAGACTGCAGAATGAGTCTCTTATGACCAAAGAGGATACGATGATGACTTACTAACAAATAAAGATATTACGATTGTGTGTCATACGAATGTGACGTACGGTATGATGATGCAATTTACGTGTATTACATGAATGATAATGGAATATTTCTAATGATGTTATAAAACTAGAACTCACTCAGCGTAGCTGACTTTTGTATGCATGTTAGATTGATGTGCAGGTTTGAAGACTTAGGGAGCTGCTTGGTGAGAGCTAGGGACTTGTTGAAGACTGGCATTGAAGAAAACACCTTTAGGATCAAATTTATCTTTTGTAATGTTTAAAAAGAAGTAGTTAAGACAATTATGAAGATGTAATGATATTTTCACATGTATTCCGCTGCAAATTTATGATTTTATTTAAACTATGGATGTTTTATGCTTATGAATGCCAACTGTAGTGCTTTTCGAAAGACGGGCGTTACAATTTCTTTCTCGGATTACAAGTAAAACAGTCAGCAGACAAAATTTTTATCAACCAATCAAAGTTTGTTGAGAAGTTGCTGAAAAAGTTCAAGATGCAAGATTGTCAGACTATTCGAACGCCATCTGATGTGAATTGCAAGATACAGCCGGATCCGAAAGGCAAATCTGTTGATCAAACACTGTACAGATCAATGATTGTTTCACTGATGTATCTTACTGCATCAAGGCCAACATCATGTATGCTGTATGTGTGTGCGCAAGATATCAGTCTGATCCAAAAGAGTCGCATCTGATTGCTGTTAAACGTATCCTTATGAAGGCAATTTTGAATTATATAGTTATTCTGACAGTGATTTTGGTGGATGTGCTCTTGACAGGAAATCGACTACTGGTGGATGTCAATTTCTGGGTCCTAGACTTGTTTCTTGGCAATGCAAAAAAGCAGACCAACGTTTCTGTATCCACAGCTGAAGCAGAGTATATCGCTGCATCTGCAGGATGTTCTCAAGTTTTGTGGTTACAAAACCAATTGCTTGACTACGGGTTTAACTTTCTCAAAACTCCTATTTACATAGATAATACTGCTGCTATGTTCATTACTGCTAATCCTGTTCAACACTCAAAAACCAAACATATCGAAATTCGATATCACTTTCTCAGAGACAACTCTGAAAAAGGTTTAATAATTTTGATTAAGGTTCATACCGACAAACAACTGGCAGATCTTTTCACAAAATCTTTTTTGTCAGGACGGTTTGAATTCTTAGTTCAATCCATAGGGTTAATCAACCATGATTAATTCTAATTTTTGAAAATCTAACAAAAATCAAAAAATATAAAAGCCAAAAATATAATAAGTCGATGTCAAGTATTGATTCCTTTGTCTTTTATTTTATCGTTTTGCATTGTGTGTGTGCATGAAAAAGAAAAGCAAAAACAAAATATAAAAGCAAAAAGAAAAGAAAATATCATGTCATAAGAATCTATATTGCAAAAAGTGAGAAATGATAGTTACACTAGACATTATTCGTTACATCATTTTTAAATAAAGACTGATGAATGTTAATTGATGTGGGAGACATCTCAGGCCATTAGACTGAAAAAGTAAGTTCATTGTTGACAAATCTAAACTTAATGATCTTTGTGTTAAGTTCCTTTGCTATACATGTCTAGATATATCTCTTTTGATGCATTGCTTGTGATGATAGTTGTTCATAATCGGGTAACGATGCAATCTATTCAGTGTGATGAACCGCATCATGAGCTTCTTTGTTGTGGTATCCACAAACCTGAAGTCTCACATGAAGTCTCTTTTGAGCTTCAAAGTGCAGCAAAAGATTCCCAAAGTTGGAACAAAAAGAGTCCCAAATGTGGACCATCACCAAACAAAAATTCCAAAAAGGAATTCAGAAGATTCCCAAGGGGAACGATAGGAAATTAAAATTCCAAAATGGAATCAAAAGAAGTCCCAAAGTGGACCAAATTCGAATAGAACCCATATTCCACACTGCTTATGAATGTAAGTGACCAGGTTTTTGTTCAATATGCATTCAGGTAGTGGTTGATGAGGAAATATGTTGACATATCTATGCATGAGGGTCACATAAGTCATTTTAATCGAACCTTAATCTCATCATGATACTGAAAAAGTAAGTGTGTCAATTCAAGCTAATTGGTATGTTTTCATATCATCACTCAATCAAGCATAGGTCAAATGTCTATTCAAAACTTGCAAAACATGTTCAGATAATGTGTGGTATGATCTCACTGCGATATTTTGATTCATTGCATTGCATATGTCTTTATTTTAATGTGTGTGCTTTGTGTGTGCAGGCATATGGATTCTTTATTGACACATCGATATCCTTTTTAAACTTAAAAATTTCAAGAAATTTCAAGTTTAGGGGAGAATAATGGAAGAAAAGCCAAAAACCAAAAATATTTTGAATAAGTGTGTTTGAATGAACAAGATTATGTGGTATGAAAAGCAAATGTATTGGATGTGTTAAAAACAAACCCAAGGTCTTGTGATGTTTGTGATGTGTTTTTTAAGAAATTGCTTCGGGATATAGAAATTTTGGTTGTGCAAAAACATTTTTGTGAGAAAAATCAAAGAAAATGTAAAAGGATTTTATGAGAATTAAATTTGTTGCCTATTTAATATTGTTGATTATTAATGTGACAAATCCTAATAAGGATGTCTTGTCTAATTAATATGTCGAGAATGTTTGCAGGTGCAATAAATGCAGTTGAAAAGTCAACAGACGAAGAAAAATGAAAAATTGTCAAAGTGTTATTGCCGGGTGAAGATATCAGAAGACACTATTTAGCCGGGTAATGAAGTCACTATTTAGCCGGGTAAGACAGTTGTTTGATATCAGCCGGGTGATTGAGTGAAAGAAGGTAGCCGGGTGAAAGAAGGAGTGAAGCCGGGTGACAAGTTGTGTGTTACTATACAGCCGGGTGATGAAGTGTTGACACTGAACAGCCGGGTAATAGAATGAAGATTCTATCTAGCCGTGTAAATGAAGAACACTGTGCAGCCGGGTAAGTATGACAACTGTGTAGCCGGGTGATGAAGAAAAGCTGTCTTTATACAGCCGGGTAATGAAAGAATATCACTATGCAGCCGGGTAATGAGCATGAAGTATTGTGCAAGCCGGGTGATGTTGAGAAGACTACTATGCAGCCGGGTGATGGGTAAAACCAAAACAGGTGTAGTTGTTCCTAACTCTGACCCGTCCCAACAGTACTTGACCCGTCTCTACAGTGATTGACCCGTCCAAGTGTTTTACATGTTTTATGTTGACCCGTCCCAATGTTGTGACCCGTCCCATGATTGTGACCTGTCCCAACAGTACCTGACGCGGCTCAACAGTGCATGACCCATCCAGGCTTTTTGGGCTTAAATGTTTACCCGTCCCAAATTATTGACCCGTCCCATTAAGTTTGACCTAATTTTCAATCATATAAATACCCGCCTCTTCACAACACTTATCATTTTTCACCAACATTATCAAACGAATCCCCTGTACATCAAATCGCTATTATCATATTCAATCGATTGTTCTGTAACAAGTTATATTGATTGAATAAGGTATACTTAACATGATTTGACCTTGATAAACCTGCTGATTGATCGTAAAAACGAAAAATGATGATGAACAGTAACTGGTCATTGAATCGACATTTTGATTTTGTGTGTTAAAACTTAAATCAAGTGTTGTAATAGGTGTAATTACTGTCGATCATCAACTTTCATCCATTAATTTGCATCAAATTGCTTAAAATCAACTGAATCAACCTAAATTTCATAGTACAGTCGAACCGCCATTGATGAACTTTTGAATGATCTTAAGTTTTGATGTCAAACTGATGAATCATGTGTTATTAAGTGACAAATTGATGCTAAAACTGAACTAAAACATGTTATTCAAGTTCATTATACAAAATATCAGAATTATGTTTAAATGTTTAAACTGTTAAGTGTAAAATATTGTATGATCTTTGATTTTCAAAAGTTTGTTGAACAAAATGATGAATATCAGTTTGTTAGATTAACTTAGGTGATTAAATGATTATGTGATTGTTTTACATTATAATTTCATGTTTAAATTCTTAGGCAAATTTTGTTATTTATGAATGAAAAGTCTAACACATATGCTTTGTCTTTGTCAAAAACAGATGGAGAATCTTAAGTTTGAGCCCAAGCACAATCTAGTTGCTTGTTTGGATGAATCCATTCCAGAAACAGAAGGATATAGAGACATGATCAGATTTATTAGAAGAACGAAGTATGTGTATGCAATGTGTGCAAAGCCAATTGTATATGCAAGACGTATAAAGAGTTTCTGGAGGACTGCTGAGGTAGTAACTGATGAAGCTGGTGTGACTGTGGTAAGAGGGAATATCACCAGACAGTGGCAATTGACTGTGTCTGAAGAATCTATTCGGACTGCCCTAAGGATAGATGATGATGAGGTTGGTGCCACTGATGAATTAACAACTGCTGAGTGCCAGGCATGTTTTATCAATATGGGTCATCTTCCCATATTTCCAAAGCAGCAGTTTGTTAGAGCTAGACTGGGGAAGAAGTGGAAACTATTGTGTTATGTCATCCAGCAGTGCATGTCTCGGAGGAGTGCTGGATTTGACAATTTCCCTTCAGATATTGCATCACCTATTGTTGCTATTGCTGAGAACAAGCCTTTCAACATGTCAAAGTGGATCATGAAGGGATTTGTGTTCAATTTGGTGAAAGGCAAGAGGTTCAAGTTTCTTATGTATCCGAGATTCGTGCAACTTATGATCAATGTTGCCTATCCAATCATCCGAGAAGAAGGTTTTGAAGGAGGGATACTTTACATTGAAGATATGAATGATCTATCATATATGAAGATGAGTATTGGAGGTGTTGAAAGTGTTGAAATGTTTGACTATATGAGAGATATAGCAAACAATGATGAGGATATTGAAGTAGTGTATCATCACATATCACATGGTGAGATTGTGAATTCACTGGATCTTGTTGATGAGATTCCGGACAATTTGCTAGACGATGATGAGTACTTTGCTTGTCATCCAGAAGATGATGATGAGGATGAAGGAGAAGATGAGGAATCTGATGATAGTAGTAATGATGATGATGGAAATGACGATGTGATTGAAGAAGAAAGTGATGATTCAATGTCTAAGGATGCAGAAAAAGAAGATGAACCTGTTGAGATTGTAGAACCAGCTATGATTGATGAAACTGTTGAGATTGTAGAACCAGCTGTGATTGATGAAACAGTTGAGATTGTGAAAGAAGTAGAAGATGTTGTTGTGGATGCTTGTAGGGATATCACAGTACAGTATGTCAGATCACGAAGATCCAAAACTGTGGTTGATCCTATTGTTGTGGAGGAACCAAGTGTATTCGAAGATGTTAGTGTACCTGAAGTGATAGATATAGTTCAAATCGCTCAAGAAGTAGTAGCTGAAGTAGAGACTGTGGCACAGACAGTCGATGATACTGATGCTGGAGATAGTGTTCCTGTACCAGTTGATATTGCCACATCCTCCAAAGCAGCTGAACACATTGAACAACCTTTGGAGTCTTCACCAAAAGTTGTGTCAATTGATGTGTTGAATGAAAAAGATGAAGAGATAGCACGGCTAAACAAAGTGATAGAAGAATTGATGAAGGAGAATGAATTATTGAAGGCTTCGAATGAGAGAAAGAAGGTTAGACGGAACGAGTTCAGAGAAACCACTGAGAAGAATAAGAAGACTTTTGATGAGCTTGATTCAGAATATGAAAAGTTGAAAGAAGATTACAAAGAGTTATATGCTGAATGCAATACTCTGAATGCGGAAAAGGAGATGTTAGAAAAGTGGTTGGAAGAAGCCAAACCGAAGAAGTCAAGTTCTACATCTGATAAAGACTTTTCAGATGATGTGGTGGAAGTTCCGAGCCTTCACAAGAGGTGAAAGTTTATTATACTAGAGCTCGAGGAACGAAGAATGTGGGTGAAAGGATTGAATCACCAATTCCAATTCCCGATGAAGCTGCTGATCTTGTCAATCTTGACAAAGCTGAGGGAAAACGCAAACTGGATGTTGTGCCTGAGATTATGGGAGAAGAAGTGAGTGCGAAAAAGGCCAGAACTGAAGAAACAGTTCAGATTGAGCCGATTCAATCTGAGTCTGTAATGGCAGCTGAAGTGCCTGAGATGGTTAAAGTAGCTGAGATTGTGAAGGAAAGTTCTATAGTTGAAACAGTTCAGTTTGAGCCGATTCAAGCTGAAACTGCACCAATGATAGAAGCATTGGATGATTTGGATGATATTGACTTCACAGATTCTGAGCCAGAGGCTAATCCTGACAATGAGATACCTGTTGATCTTGATGAGCGATTTGCATATTTAGAGAAGATGAAGTAACGAGGAATAAACGAGGAATACGAAAAGTGTTTGAATGCTCAAGACAAGGTAACGGCTGATGAAAAAGAGTTTGTGGTAGAAATGGGTGAGTGGACGCCTCTGCAAGAAAGCTTAAACATTGATGATCTTCCTCCGGAAGAACTTTATCATCAAAATCCGGAAGAGATGTCAGCTGCAAACATGCGTCAGTGGCTCAGTTCAAGGAACTATCCATACAAAACTTTGAAGAGGCTGAAACGAGAATCTCTGAAAAAGATTGTGGTGAGCTTTATGAAGACTGAGAAGATGCATAACCGCATGTTCTTCTTGGATTACAATAATCCACAGTATTATGAGCTGACCAAAAGATTTAGAGTGCTTGAACCTAAAGAGATACCGGAGATGGAATTGCCAGTTGATGCGCATAAGAAAAGAAAGGAGCTTATAGACATGTTTCCTAGCGAGATGAAATCCTATAACATTCCAATGGATGTACGAGAATCTTGGCACAAGTCTGCCACAGCAGGTGATATTATCAGATCACTGCTGAGTACGGGTCAGTCAGTTGCTGAATTGCTGGATTCAAAGATCGTGCCGGAAAAATCCAAGAATGTGAAGATTATCGCTTGGAAATATGATGAGGTTTTTGATGCGTTCCTGATTAAGAGGGTAAATGGATTGTGCGATGTATATCATTATTATTCAATTATTTTCAAGCTGCAAGTTCAAGATTTGAAGGAACTGCACAAGTTGAGATTGATTAATCACACGCATGCAGAGCGTGGTGATAAATGTGCGATGTTGTTGGATGCCGAGATCAGCCGCATGCCAAAATTTTTAGAGTTTAGAGGGCAGCAAGAAGATAAAGTGTATTTGGATTCGAAGAAGAAGAAACAGAAGAAGTTGGTTTTGCGAGACATGTACTTAGAAGAGTTTTCCGATGAATATTTTGACAAAGTCACAGATCCGGGGTTGAAAGTGATTGATGGTTCTCAAGCTACAAAGCCCATACTGAAGTGTTTTTACAATCAGGAGACTTATGAACTGAAACTTGTTCGTAATTTGGATGATTGGGATCAAGACATGATCACTCTGTTTAGTACGTTTGAGCTCAAACTGCTACATCCATCTTACATTGACTATCTCCGAAACTACAAGATGGAAAAGTTGAAAGATCCTGTAGCTGAAGAAGATAGAAGATTATTTGTGATTATGATAGAGGTGATCGGGGCTGCTACTGAGAAAATCAGATTAAGGAAGGCATTGTTTAATGCTAACCTTGTGAAGATTGATATGCCGGAGATCGAGTATATGAGAGTGACTTCAAAGGGTACCTTAGAAGTTAAAGTCAAAGGAAGGAAGAAACCGTACGAATTTTATGCTAACATTGATTTTGCAGGTATTTCCTTAGACACTCTCAGACGCATGAAGGACTGTGACATTGTTACAAACGAATCAAAGCCGAGACAAGCCAAGATTGCTGAGAAGTTCAAGTCGTGTATTGAGGAGGCTTTGAAAGAACAAGAAGAATACAAAGGAAAGCCGTTGTTGGATGTGAAAGAAGAATATGAAGATTTCTGAGAGATTGAAGATGGAAAGCTAAAGTTGAAAACTGCTGAAGAATTTTGAAGTTCAAAGATAAATCTTAGGGGGAGTACTGTTAGGGCTCGTTTCTAGTTAAGATTTACTTTGTACTTTGTTTATACATTTTGTATAGTTTAGGGTTAATTTTGTATTTTCCCTAAAATGTATTGTTGCATAAAGCATGTTGTGAGAGAATGTAAGTGAGAGAGTCTAGATCACAATTACACGCTTAGAGAGAGAATTAGTGTGTGTGTTCTTACATTCTCCTGCACATTTGTACTACAACTTTTATGCTTTGATCATCAATACAAAGAGAATTATTAGTAATGAATTGTGTTGCTGATTGAATTGTGTTTGTGTACTTGAATCATTCTGATCATCCAGCAATATCGATCCAATTGAACCTATCAACATGAATCGACTATCATTCTCAAACGTTCTTGTGATTGGTGTTTCAAGTTAAGTGATTGTCCTGAATAAACATGTTCTCATTAATATTGCGCTTGTATTCCCTCCTCGTTAACTAAGTGAAAGTTTCCTTTGACAACTAGATCTTCATAAGTGTGGAAAAACGGTAATCATATTCCACGAATGACTCCTTATGAAACATAACTTTTTCTATTAGACATTGGCTATCTATCCTGAAATGACCACTCTATAAATGGAATTATATTCGTATCCACCGTATTAATGATTTGAACCTAAAATATAAAATCATGAAACGTTATACCATCAAGAAAAAGCAACATGTCGGAATAACTCGACTATAAAATTTAACCAACACGATGTCGACAAGAAAACTCATGATTCAAATGAAAGAATTCGTATTAAAATCCAAATGAAGAAACGACTTCCAAAAGACTAAAGTGTATGCTATTAGTGTCGAAAAGATTAATAATCATACTCTGTTGGTAGTTTAAAATTACTACCTTCGATAATCATGCGCATCTGTTAACTCTACCAAAAACTCGATTAAAGTTAGACTAGATAAAGTCTGATTGGCAGACATACGTATTAGATTGATTTGTAGTTGTGTTTTACAACTAAGAAACTCTCTGACACAACTCATTCATGATATTAACACATTCCGATTGGCTCAAACTCCTTACGTGGCCTATTTGATGGTCTGATAAACAAATCACTAGTTTTATTCGAAAATCTCGCGATAATAAATGAGATATAATTTTTAAAATCCTTAAATTCTGTTGAAGCAAGACGTACAACCTTAGGTATTGAAACTCATAACATAATTTACCAATAGCTTTAACCATAAGGTTTCCATAATATCTTAGAATACGTCATAGAATGATTGAGTCATTAGACTAATTTTGAGGCCGAAATTTCTAAAAGGTGGGGAGAATGTGACACTCGTCAAAATTCGGTACTTAAAGTGTGGCCTAAAGAAATGGACACAAAAGGCCCAGTAAGGCCCATTAATAATTTTAGGTTCATCTGAAGCCCAAATCGATAATCGGAAGTCCAATAAATAATTAAAATTATGCAAAAAGTTGTAGCAATGATTTTTAAGTCTCACAAATGAATATTCATAGTAATAAATGGATAATGCGGTAGATAACCAGTATCTATACTAAACGTGACATGTCGGGTGTCATGACTTTGAATATCATTATTCTCATTTTAATCATTCGGAAACTCAATTCAAATGCCAAAATGGAATTTCGTGTGCGGAACCGATAGCACCGCGTTAGACGTGCGTATGTTTACGTTATTTGTTAAAGCAGTATCCATGCCTAAAATGATGTGAAAAATATTATCGAACACTTGTTTTGATTCAATATAAGTGGTAAAAATATAATATTGACATTCGGTGCAAGAAAACGCTTAAAACAGTTAAGCGTGCAAAATACGCGATATTAACGCGTTTTGAGCCGTTATCGTCATCCACGTCATATTTTGATGAAATAAATATTCTGAGAGCATTTATTATATCTATTTCTAATTAAAAATACAAAACAAAATTAAGAAAACGAGATGTTTATCAGATTTGTACGCGATACGAGCTGGCACGGAGCAATGAGCGAATTACCGAGCACTATATAAAGAAGACTTCTCTTCTTGTTCTTCATTTCTCTTCAAACAACACACTCAAAGGTGTGAAAGGGTAGAGAGGGAGTATGTGATCAGCTGAGAGGTGGCTGGTGGTGGCCGAAGGTGGTCCGGCGGCGGCCGACGGTGGTTAGCTGTGGTCCGGTGACAACTGGAGATGTCGTTTTCGACCCAGAACCATTTCTAGACGTCCCAAACACGATGGTACGCTTCTTTTAGCCTGAATCTTTCTTTAAAACCGTTTAAATTCATGAGAAATGTTATAAACATGGTTGCATGTTGATGTTACAAAAACGCATCTATGTTCTAGGTCGGATTCCGGAAGATATAAGTCTGAAATTTGGTCGAGTTGTGCGTAACATATAGAAGTTATCATCTACCGTTCAGTTTTTGCTTATCTTACCCATAGGTACGGTGTGTGTGTCCCAAACCAGAATAGTTCGTAATTTCCCGGATATCTGACCGTTGGTTATCAACAAAATTTGGCATGTATGTTCCTTATATGTATGTGAACATATCCACTATAAAAGTTTATGATTAATACCATTATAAAAGTTGTAAAATATAAACCAAATGAGACGGTATATAAATATATATACATAAATATAAATAACTAGTTATATTTAAAAAACTTGATAAATTGGTAGTATAACTAATGTTATATAAATATGAGATATTGGAAATGGATGTGTGTAAAGTAAAAACCAACACTTGAATTTTTTAACAATAAGACCAATAAATAAGTTATTTAATATATAGAAACAACCAAATTAATAAAATAGATTTTTAAATAAACACATATATTTGTATACATTAAATATTGGAGATTCATTTAATAATACAAAATACGACTCTTGGACTTTGATAAAAATATGAAGCGAAGAAACAAAAAAATTTCATATATAGAAGCGTGTTTAAATAAAAGTCAATCTTAATTTTGAACTAAAAACCCGAAATTCATATGTTTTGAAAACTAATAGGCGACGTATAGATATATATGACTAAGTCGGATATTTTAAGAAAATACATATGTGAAATATTTTAAATTCTGAGAATGATTTCAAAGTATAATTTTCTAATGAAATCAAGATTAATTAACATATAGCACAATAAATTGTATCAGAGACATTAATTGCCGCACCCTCAATTTGCCACAAACGGGGTATTCGTTAAGCGTGTGACAAACCAGGATCCTAGTCATTATTTATACCAAACGCCACTATATGAATTTAAAACATACGTGTCTCATTAAATGAGAAAATTTAATACAAGTAAATTTTGCAGAATTATAACGACAAATGATTGTCAAAACCTTTTTTTATGTAAAATAAATGCATTAAAATATATAATACTAAGATATTCAGTAACAAATTAAATTCTTGAAAACATGTAGCCCCAATGATGCATGCATGTCCTAACCGTGCTTGTGCTCCATAACTACTTGAGAAATATACTAAAAAGTGTCTACACAAAGGTTGGTGAGTTCAATAAGTTTATTTATAAAAAGCATAAAAGCGGTTCGAAAGCCAATAGAATTTTGCCCGGAGGCTCTACCTGAAGGTATAAAATGCAGCCCGCCCGAAGGCGTTGTAAATGCATCCCACCCGAAGGTACTGTAAAATGCAGCCCACCCGAAGGTGGTGTAAAACATTTCTATGTTTTCTCCTCGAAAAAGGTTTAAAAGTGGGCAAATAACCCACCTTAGATAGCTAGCTAGCACACGTATGCACATCATTGTTGAACAGTTCACACAAGCCTGTAATGCACAAGCATTCAACCACCAACAAATTCCCTACTTATCTCGTTTACGGTCCCAAAGACTCAGATTCAACTATATTAAATTATTGACTGAATGTATGACCAAAGTTGACCCGCTTTAACTTTCCCTACCTTTAGTCCAAGCATTGCCAAATTGCAAACCCTAGCCAATTACCAAATGTCTCGTTCTAGAGTTTATATTAACATGCACCACCAAGAACCAACCATAACCCATCACAAACCACCACACATGACCATGACCACACCAACATGAACCATTAATAATCTGCTGGAAAACATAATGGATCAACCCCACCATCATCACTGTCGGTACCACCCACCCGTCACCATCCTGGATCTGTGGAACACCACCATCGCACAACCAAGCCACCACCATATTCAGCAGCCATCACCAAAAACCACAGCTGGAAACCGACACCACCACCAGCATCATCGCAGCAGCCAAACACCACCACATCCACACTCCAACAGCGCAAATCTCATCACGTCATTACATGCTGAAACCTTTAACAGACCATAACTTTCAAACTGTTGTGATCCATAAACGCCATTACCACCGTTAGAAGTGTTTGATATATAATATATGCCATGGAAACTGCCAGAGAAGGGCAAAAATCTGCCAGAAACGAAGAACACATATGAGAACCCTAGCCGACGCCGCAAGTCTTTAAGGGCCCATAACTTCTTCGTCGCTGCGAGTTAGAAAGCGAAACTACTATCATTGGAACCGTCTCGTCGAGAAAAAGAGATTGATATATAATACGCTTTGTGGGGATGTCGGAGCTGTCTAGAATCTCTCCAGAAAGGTGGAGGCTGGAGTTGTTGGGGCAAGTTCTAGGGTTTGTCTGTGGAGAAAAAAAAATGAGGAGATGAGATTAATTTGTTTATATTGTTAGAGTTCTTTATTGGGTTTTTTAATTAGCTACCACGTATAATACACCGTGTCTCGTACCGTTTCTCGTCATGAATAATTGTCAAAACTAATATTCCATTCGCGACTTTTCTAATCATTTCTATATGTTATTTTCTTTATTAAAAATGTAATTAGAATAATGTGTCTGATCAAATACGCACTTCGTACGTTTCACAGTTAATTATGTTTGTTTGTTCATTACGACATTAGTTATTTGACTTCTTATAATCATATAATATACATTTTATATTAATATGTCGAACGCACTCTCGTTATAATGCACTGGGCCTTTAATGGGATTCATTTATCATATTGGGCCTTTATTGGACCTTGGCCCATTTACTTGAAACCAATATATTCGGATCTTGAAATTTGAATTTTATACGTAATAGTATTTGACAATAATCCAAAAACATAGTACATGTATAATAAATCTCGATCTCAATAATATTGTAACGTGTAAGAGGACATGTTAGATTGTCGGTTAAGCCAAATAGAATATAGACTACTTCATATCCTAATTCAGACATATATATGAGTATCGATCAGGAACTTAAGACCGAAGATTTGGATTTATCAGGAGATTATATTTGAAAAAAAATAAGAAATACTTAAGTGCATGGCTAAGGTGAGTTCTCTGAAGCCCCCTCTTTAAATTATTTGTAAGACATTTTGGGATGAAATGCATACTCGTAATGATTTTGTGTAAAACTGTTTCAACTTATGTGAGTTCTTTGAACCCCTTCCTTTAAATCGTTTTAAATACGTTTTGGGCTGGAATGCATACTCGTAATGATTTTGTGTTAAACTGTTTTAACTTAAGTGAGTTCTGTGATGCCCTTTTAAAATTGTGGCAATCCCTCTTTCTATTAGAATTTGACTACCTACTTGTGTAAATCCAATCATCATGATGTGACCCAGAAATCGAGGTGTGACACGGCTTGTCTTAACTTTCTGAGTTTCTTGGGCATTGATGTGGTGAACTTCTTGATCTTTAGCTGGTTTAGGGACTTCCTGGGTGCATATTCAATTTAGACCAATGGCCCACTTTGCCAATCGACCAGAGTTTTCGGGATTCTCCAAGACCGTTTTGATCGGTTGTCGGTCAAAACCTTCATAGGATGAGCCTGAAAATACCTCCTTGATGACTTTGAGGCATGCACTAGAGACAATACCTGTTTCATGTAATCAAATATGAGCTTCCCCGATCCTTTTTCAAAGAAGGATTTAGTTTGGTTAAGCTTCTAGACTTACCAGTTTCTCCATAGAAGAGTAGTTTAACTCTGCATCCCGTAACACTACTGACAAAGTAGACTGGTGCCTGGTTTTTCTCGTTTTCCACAATTAATACAACTTTAATAGTTTCCATCCCTGCATTTTAAGGATGTGTGTTCAGGCTTCGTTTGTGTTTAGGTAAAGTTGATCATGAACCAGGTAAGTTACCTACCAAGAGGTAAACTGTGAAAAGTTCACCTACCCTCGGAGCAGTGATTGTTGGTAGGGAAGCTATACACAGTTTCAGGGACTGGAAGATAGCTTCTGCATCCTCATTCCATTTAAAACCCTTTTATCGGCACAATGTTTCAAAGTTTTGAAGAAAGGTATGGAATTTTCAACTGATTTTGGCAAAAATTGTTTTAAAGCTGCTATCTTGCCTGTTAAACTTTGTACCTCTTTTTTTGTTTTTAGGGATTTCAAGTCAAGTACTGCTTGCACCTGACTTGGATTGGCTTTTACACCTTGTTTGTTGACAATAAAACCAAGAAGCTTACCCTCCTTAAAGCCAAATGAGCATTTTGCTGGATTTAGCTTCATGTTTATAGCTCTGAGGTTCTCAAACATTTCTTGAATAACTTGGACAATATCATCTTCACTTTTGCTCTTGATTACCAAGTCATCTACATAAACTTACATGTTTCTACTGTTCTGCCCTTAGAAGGCCTTGTCTATCAGTCTTTGATAAGTTGCCCCTGCATTCTTAAGTCCAAAAGGCATTTTTTGATAGCAACAGATCCCATTATCTGTGTAAAAGGCAGTCTTTTCCTCATCTTCCCTTTTCATTTGGATCTGGTGATATCCTTTGTAGGCGTCCAGGAAGCATTAGAAGGGGAAGCTGGCCAAAGCGTCGACCTTCATATCAATTTCAGGGAGGGGGTAGCAGTCCTTTGGGTATTCTTTGTTCAGGTCTTTGAAATTGATGCACATCCTCCAAGAGTCGTCCGATTTCTTTACTAGCTTGGGGTTAGCGATCCATGGGTGTTATTTCACCTCACGGAGAATCCATGGTTCCACTAATTTTCTGCCCTCCTGTCTACTGCCTTGCTTCTTTCAGGTGCCAAGCTTCTACTCTTCTGGACCATTGGCTTATGATCGTGAAAGATGCCCAAGGAATGTTCATCAATGCTTCGTGGTATCCCCGTCATATCACTTGGACACCATGCAAACACATCTCTTCTTTCCTGCAATAATTTTGTTAGTTTAACGATAACGTATGTAGGGAGCTGATTGTTGACTTTAATAATCTGCCCCGGGTAAGCCAGATTGATGCTTAGTTCCAATGTTAGGTTGAACTCAGCTTCTTTTCCTTCCTCTGCATAGCATTCAAGCAAGGCTTCTTCGGATGGTCTAATTGTGGCAATCCCTCTTTCTATTAGAATTTGACCATGCCATGGCCAGTTGAGGGTATTGCTTGGAAGATGCTTATTCCGAGCCACCAAATGATAATATCGAAGCTTGACGGTTACCGCACCACTAAGAAGGTAAGGTCTTCATTCCTGTATAAGTCTTCATCCCTTAGACAACCGTTTAAAGTTATCTGGCCTATAGGATGGACCCTCTACCCCACAAAGACAACTAGCGGTGTATCTAACGCTTGCAGTCGTGACCTTACTTCTTCACGCAGCTGTAAGAAGCATCATTCGTACATGATCTCAGCAGTTGCCCCTCCATCTATGTACACTCGGCTAACATTGAAGCCTTCAACCTCATCTTCTATTAGCTAACATGATTGGGGGAGTACTGAGCTTCTTTGGATCCGTGGGTGGAAAGCATATACACTGTTGGGTCCACGCCTTGGTCCTTGGTTTTCTATTTTCTATCTCCCCTTCAAAGAGGACCATGTTAGCTTCCCTTTCTTTCTTACATGCCCATCTTCTTTCCTTGATGTCTTTCACTAGACGGGCTAACTCACCAGCCTTGAATGCTTCTTCAATTTGCTTCTTGAGCTGGAAACAGTCGTTTGTGATGTGACCGGTGTCATTGTGGAAAGCACAAAACTTGGTTGTATCGCGCTTGCTGGCAACTTTTGATAAAAGACAGCATGGTCGGAAGCTATAATTGGCTTCTTCTATTGAGAGGATTTCTTGGTGTGTTTTTTGTGAGAATAGTAAACACCTCCTTTTCCCTGTCAATTTTTTTGTCAAGTCATGGTGACCTTCTTCTGTCTTCAAATCTTCTTTGCTCGTGTGAGCGACCAGATCTAGGTTCTACAAAAGGTTGGTAATGAGGCTTCCTGTGTGGTAAGGAGCCACGCTTCCAGGTTTGTCGGTCTCGTTTTCTGGTTTCCCTATTCCCCTAAGCTTCTTCACCTCGAAGGTAAGCTTCAGCTGGGTCGAAGGCTTCTTTCATTGTCTGGGGAATATTTTCGTGTAAGCTCCTAAGGAGCTTCTTAGGACGGATAACATTAAAAAACCCTGAGACCTTCATCTTTTTCAGTGGCTCCATTGTAGCTAAGACCTTCATTTTTTGTATCGTTCTATGAAGGCCATGAGGTCTTCATTTTCTCTTTGCTGAATTTGGTAAAGGACGGCAACATCTTTTGTGTACCTCCTTTTCTGAGTGAAATTAGCCAGGAAGCTCATATTGAGGTCATCAAAGGAGGTTATACTTTTTCTGGGAGGTTACTGAACCAAAGTCTGACAGACCCGATCAAAGTTTTAATGAACATGTGACAGTACTCGTTTTATCTTTCAACAACAGGTTAGCAGCTTCATCTGTGAACAACTGTAAGTGGTCCTCCGGATCTTCGGTACCATCATAAGTTTTGATGTTAACATGCATTTTGATTTTGTTCACGAACTCAAAGTTTGCAATTGGGTGTGCAAAACATGTCAACAAACTAGGCTTGTAAGGTTGCAAAGTCTGCCCAGGTATAATATTCTCTGCCAAAGTTGGCCCGATCTAAAGTTTCGTTACGGGGGCTTGAGCGGTTGTGACCTGCAGAGACAAGAAAGTCAACGGATGAACGCTGGAATACATTTATCAACCTCAAAGGTAATTAAAAGTTGTCCACGTATGGTGGGAGCTGTGGTTTAACTAACCATGGGGGAGTTGTGGCCAGAGTTGCCATAGGGGAGCTTGACAAGGGAAGCAGCCATGCGGGGAAGCCAGAAGGTGACACCTGCCATGGTATGCTTCTTGTCCATGGCTGGCCGGCCTAAGCCATCATCATCGCTGCGAGTTATGGATGAACGAACCCATTGTAAGGGAAACATGCATTTAAGGGTGCTGAACAGCTTGTTGGTATCGAGGTTACAACGCTTCTCATCAAAGGCAAACTCCTTACCGCTTCCTCAAAGGAGGCAGGTGACAGGGGTGTAAATGAACCGGAAGGACACGGACGAGGCTTGTCCGTGCTCGTTTGTTAAGGTTTTAAGTTGTTTGCGAACTGTTCGTGAACAAGTTCCGAACAGAAAATTTTGTCCGTGTTCGTTTTTAAGATTTTAAAGTTGTTCGCGAACGTTTCGTGAACTTTGTTCATGGACACAAATGAACACAAACGTACAAAACGAACATAAACGGACACAAACGAACGTTTGACTATAAAATATTAACAAAAAATTGTTATTTTTTAACATTCACCACCAAAATAATAAATTAAGATTGACCAAATTAGACAATTATCCAAAGTTAATTAACATGACTACTAATCAATAGGTCATAATTAACCACATTAACACCTAAGAGACCAAGATCTTTGATTTATTAGGATTGTTTACTGTAAAGAAAAGTTAGAGAAAAAAAGGATATAAAACACACACAAAAATAATAATATAACCTCGATTAAGCCATTATATCAAATTAGTATCCCAATAAGCCATTGTTTCTTGATTAAGCTTATTCCAAATTAAAATTCATATACAACAAAACCAGATAAGCCTTAAGAAGCAAATAATACTTACAATTACACATTCAAACTCATAAGACATGACCATAATATGCTTCATAAACAGCAAAAGTAATGTTACCATGACTATATTTGTCTCTATAAGAGTAAAGTACTCACCTAAATGATAAAAATAAAAAACATAGTGAACTACCCAACTTAAATGAATGGACGTAAAAGAACAAGTTATCGAACATTCACGAACGTAAACGAACGAACGCAACATCTGTTCATGTCCGTTCGTTTAGCTTAGCGAACGGATTTTTTTGTCCGTGTTCGTTTGTTTATTAAATGAACGAACACAAACGAACTTCCCGCCGAACGGTTCACGAACGGTTCGCTGAAAGTTAGGTTTGTTTAAATCCTTAACGGGGGAGGTACCGAAGCTTGTGAAAATAGTTGATCCATTGTGAACTCTTGACTTCAAGGTGTAGACCCTGGTGATGAGATGGCTCACTCTTGAATGACTGGACATGAGCGTTTGTTAGGAGTGTGCTCCAAAGCCAAACGTGAAACAGTCGAAGAGGTTGTAGTGCCAAAGGGGGTGGAATGGGTGAGAAGGTGACTTCTGAAGGATCATCATAGTCTAACCTTACCCTGATCCCCTTGTCCCTCTCTTCTTGAGCATAGCTGTTCATGAGTTCTATTAGCTTGAGTAAATTTATTCGAACTCCTTTCGGCATTAGATCAACAGTTTTTGTTGAAAACAAGACATTGCCTCGAGCGGACGTTCTAAATGCTCATATGGGAGAAGAAGTCCTGAAGTCTTGTAGATCTTGGAAAGACAGTTCAACTAGGGGTTCGTCCGTTTCAAGGTTGCAGTCATTTCCTTCAGCCGAAGTGTGGCTGGATGCTGACTAGTTTACAACGGAAGGACCATGATTTGAAGTACAGATATCAGTGGCCATAGTGATGTGTACTCAAGAACAGGAGCTGTTACTACAAAAGATTTGTTTCAACTAGTACAGCCCCACGGTGGGCGCCAATTGTTAGACCAAGAAGTATATGGCCTTATATTGGGTACTACGTCTTTTAATCCAGAATCCAGCTGTACCTACTAACACAATGAAACAACACCGTTAGTCTCACCGCAAGAAGTGGTCTCATGCGATCAGCTTCCGACGTGAGAATCAGTAACAGTTCTTAAGATGTGATAAGGAAGTAGAAAATAGATGGTTTAATGGCCGTGAAGCTTCTATAGCTTCTAAATTTCTTTAGCTTCTTAGCTTTCCTGATTGTTTGGTAATTAATACGTCAATTGTACGGTTAATCGGTTATTTGTCCCTATGCCATCACATGTATACTTGAATTCATAAACTAAAAAGACCTATAAATAATAAGGTCCGAGTTATATATATTTTATTTTTAGCCAGCACTAACCGATGTTTAAAGAAAAGTTACAAATATTGAGATTTTAAAGGAAAAATCAAACAGTACATAAACAAACGTTCATATAAATCGACTTAAGTTAAAATAACACTTCGCTAGTGTTGCTGTTGCTGTTAAAACAAACTAATTTTAAGTAAAAAAGTTACAGAGCTGCTTATACAGTATTTATCATGCGGGCGGGAGGCCAAATAACAATAACATCTACATGGCTATTTCAATTCCTTAAGCTTTGGCCATGTAACTTAATGGCGTCGTTACGGCAGCCGTTGTAGACGATTTGCAACTCAGAAATTCAAGCAGTCTCCATGAATATTTCCGGTGATCAACAGACTCTGATAAAACAAAAGGCGACTTTGAAGAATTGAGACGAAATTTCCGGCTTTTTAAGTCCCGAATATCCATCGCTGGCTGTGGCACATTTACTAACCCAAACGAAAGAACATGCCACTGTGATTTTTTTCCAGCTGATTGCTCCAACCTCATGCTTGAGATTCGTTTCAACTTCTTATAGTCCTTTGATCTTTTGTTCCTAACCACTGCAGTTGCACCACTACATTTGACGTCGTATCTTGATTCAGATCTTGACCTCCGGCAACCAAGTGGGTGGCTTTGTTGATTTCTTCGGTGATGTTTTTCACTTTGCTGCGGTGGGTTTTTACGATGAAGTTGTTCCTTGATGGGTATAAGTTTGCCGCAGAAAATGATGTCTTTTGCATCCGAATAATCGCTTAACCCTCGATAGGAAAATTCAAAAATGTCTCCGACGTCTGCTGACGCATTCCGTTGATCTTGAAAGGTGGAAGTGTTATGTTCCTGCGCTATGGCAAAATCAGTGAGAGAAAGTGTTTCTTGATCATCATGTAGATTGTAGCTAATGGTGTTGTCAGCCATTGAATCACAGCGTATTTTGGTGTGTGTGTGTGTGTGTTGTTGAGAGCCGAGTATGTTTATGGTGAAGGTTCATAAATGAAATTAATGGAAATGAAAAAACATTTATAGGGCCAGAATTAAAGGAGAAGAATTAAGGATGCTTCTTGTAAAATTTTCATGTTGAATTATCTAATTATTTTATTTTTTATATACTGATTAGGGTTAGTGGCTTATTGCTAACATACTTTTCTTAAAATATTAGATCTTGGATTTGAATCCTACCATAGACACATGTCGTGTTTTTTCCTTAAAAATCAAGATGTTTTTGCTAAAAAATATTTATTTCTTCTATTTTGTTTTTAGCTAATCTAAGTTTCAATATACTTATAAAAACGTTTCTGATTGAATTTTATTAACTTCTTAAACCTTTTACAATAAATTGATAGGTAAACGAGAAACAAACTGCACTACAGCTTTTTGTGGATGGCAATTCAATATATCCTACTAAAATCAAAGTTAGAAGTTTTAGAGGCCGAAAAGTTACTATCACAACCCGCTGAACCCTATTTAGGAAAGTTGAAGCCTTCGGAGCTAAGAAATCAAATGTATCAAAAGAAAAAGGGATAAACACATGTTAATTTTCTAAACAAGTTTTTTCGTGTTTAACGACCTTGCATGATTCCGCACTCAATGCAGCGTGTTACCCAATAAACTCATTACTCCCCTAACGACCCAAACATGTTAATTTTCTAAACAAGTTTTATTGTGTTTAACGACCTTGCATGATTCCACACTCAATGCAGCATGTTCCCCAATAAACTCATTATTCCCCTGACGACCCAAACACAAGGACATCAACTAGCTCAAGAGTAAATCTCCCTTCGAGTGGATCGTTCGACAAGTTTACGGAGTCCTCATTTTTAATGGTAATACCAGCTTGTTTAAAAACATCACAAAGAACATCTTCGAACAAATCATGAATGTATTTAAACAAATATATATAATTGAATTTTTTTTCGAACGACGGTTGGTGCAACGTCCTATGACCAAAGCACTCAGAAGTAAAATGACCGAGATCGAAACCTACCTATAACATTCATAGGTGTTTTTCGTCGGCATTAGGGCTCCCTCATTACTACGTATGCAACAGAGGCTCACCACAACCTTCCTTACGGACCAAGTTGACCGGAATCGAAACTCTCCAACCAACTGTTTCAGGATAAACCGGGATGGAACCTTTAATCATGTCATGTAATTAAAACCTTTGGGCTCATACACGAAGCCGGGTGGTAGCCCGAGACAAGCTTCCTTGCTAATATCCAGAAAACGTGACACTAGAGTGGATTGAATTTAAGTCTCGTATAGAAAACCCTAGTCATCTTACCAATGGCGAGGCATAGAAGGGACCAAGGAGGGTCCGGGCCACCCCAGTTTTTTCCGTCCGAAGTGTTGTTTTGTTGGTCGGTTGTTGATTTTATATATATATATTGAGTTTGGCCCCCCGAAACAAAGCATTATAAAAAAAATTTATTGGTTTTTTAACTTTGGCCCCCCTGGGGCAAAAAACCTGGCTTCGCCACTGCATCTTACCATTGGGCCACACGTGAAGATCATATTTAATTGAATTTATATATGGGTTTGTGTTAAATGCATGAACACATTTGTTAAACGGATTGTGTTTCCGTTGTTATTCCATGAGGTTTGAACCTAACAATAATTTTAGTTTATTTATTACAGTTTTATATTTTTAGTCACTATGATTTTTAAATTGTCTCAATTAATTTCAAGACAATAACAACGTTAGATTTTCTGTTAAATTGAAGAACATTTTAGTTTTTTTGAAGTAATATAATTAGATATATATTTTCTGTTAAACTTGATAAAAATGTCAAAACAACCCGCACATGCAGTTTAGTCAAATAATTATGTTTTTGACATCGGCAATGATATAATCCATGATGTAACCATTCGCATTAAATGCAGGCTCATACAAAACTATGTAGCAAGTCATATTTAGAATAGTTCGTTGTACGTGTAAAATTTTGATTCACAAGTACTAAAATGTCTTCAAGCCACACACTAAAGCTGTGAAAAATACGAGCACATGACGCATTGCCCTTCTAGATTCGACTCAATTAATGACATTGAGTTTGGTTTGGCGGTTTATGGGTCCTGGTTTTGATTGATAGTCTATGTTTCAATTTATATTTTTTCACCTCGGTGTCTTTAGGTGGCTAAAATCAGCAACGAAGTTAGTTTTGGTTTCGAGGATTGTATTCTTCTTCTTTCTGTTGTGAGCATAGACACTAATCTCTTATATAACTAATAAGAACCCACGTGATGCGGCATAGACGATATTACCGTGAGTTGTGATCATGGGTTGTATGTTGATTTGGAAGTTTTTTACTAAAGTGTATCATTATATTGGTGGACCATTCGACTCTGGTGATAGATGTTAGACATGTTAAGTAACTAATA
Organism: Tagetes erecta; assembly: GCA_030867185.1. Taxonomy (NCBI): domain Eukaryota; kingdom Viridiplantae; phylum Streptophyta; class Magnoliopsida; order Asterales; family Asteraceae; genus Tagetes; species Tagetes erecta. The sequence continues at coordinate 58,789,649 of CM061488.1, forward strand.
ATAATTCAATATGAAAACCGAAGATGATAATATTCAACTAACCGTGAGTTAAATACAAAAATATCAAAATCTTAACATACGAAAAGTTAAAAATAAATACTCAGGTCTGAAATGCTTTCGTGAAGATAGAGACGGAAATTAGTCGTACTTTTTATGCATGTCTTCGATAGCATCCATATTGTCTTAGCACCATTTATCATCCGGAAAGAGCCTGAGATTTTTTTTTATTTCTTTGCAGTTAACCTTTACATTCTTTTGTGGTTGGGCATCTTGTAACTTCTCTTTTTTTATTGTCACCTCAATAGCTAGAGCTGGTGCAGTGTTGTACATTCAAAAACAATGTTTAGTTTGTTATTTATAAGTTAACAATAATTATGAGTGTTATATAACCCGTACATGTAAATTAAACTATAAGTATAGAAGAAATTGAAATGATACCTGAAAAATCTTTCAAATTAATCTTAGTCTCCTCCATATTAGATTTATGAATTCTGTAAAATAAAATAAAATAAGTTAGTATGTTCGTTTTAATAACACTTAAAAAAAATGCAAATATCGCTGATGAAACACGACATCAAGAATATAAATACATAAGCCAGTAAATTTAACAAAACATGTTATTTCGTTATAGCACACGTACATTTCACCTATCACATAACACTTTCCAATATACAATATTGATGTGTATGCTCCATCTCGTTTGAAATATTTTGCAGGGTGTACAAAACCTTTGTATTTTCCTGTGATAAACACCACATAAAGCTGGCCATGGGAAAAAAAACACAATCCAGAAGATAAGTGCCAACTTAGGGGATCCTTTGACCTTGAGCTATATTAACCGTCATTGAAAAGCTAGGTTGAATGGGGAATGTTTACATACAATGCATATGTATCATTTTGGTCCATAACCCAACTTAGGGCTGTATACGAACCAAATTTTCTGTGAACAATTTGTAAACTATTCGACGGGAAGTTTGTTTGTTTAATAAACAAATGAACACAGATAAAAATTTTCATACGTTAAGATAAATGTCACACCCCGGGTTTGGCATGCCCACTGTACCAGCCACGCTTAGCTACAGAACTTACCGTATGAGTTCTGCCTAAACACATGTATACAATTTCTGTTCAGACCGTACGTGCCAAGTGTCCGTCTTGAATTTTACCAGCATACGTTAATAAATTAACTACTTTTCATGCTGGTTTCGAAATACCAAAGATTTTACAAAAGCATTTAAAATAGAAATGAATTCACCTTAATCAAAATAGTTGCCATTGGACAACACTTCTTCAAACTCTCTAACCCTTTGAAATTTTTGAGCAAGATCCTTGCGCACTTTAAATCTATACACGTGGCTTAACTGGAGCCACTATAACAGTTATGAAGTTTGATTCCTATTTATTATTAGGGCAAATCTTAGCTATTAATTATATAAGGAATGGGGTACTGGCTTATTATCGTCGTGGTCAACTATGAATAACTCTATCTAGTTTAGTCATAGTTGATCAGTCCATGTCTAGACCAGGGTCAAGTTACCCAATGTCTACCCCGACCCTGACCCTAAGCCCCACAAAAAATATACTATTAGATATGACTAATAACTAGACATAAATTTGAATAAATATATACCTCTTAAAATATCTACGACAATTTGATGTAGAGTCTCCTTACTCGCCCTATAAAAAAGACTACTAACAATACCTAATGCGGTACTGTCTGCTCGGGATTCTCTTACTAGAGCGTTCCCATTCAAGAACTTGATATATAAAAAAAACTACCCAAGCTTTTTATATATAGATAGATGGAAGCATCTCAATTTCAAGTATGTTTGAATGTGGGATTTTAATGACGTGCCAGCTGGCTTGGTTATATTATTAGAATTAATTAATTCAGCTGCTTCATTCCTTTTTCTCGTATAACTTTTCTTAACCATTCAGCACTTAACCATTCAGAAATTGCCAAACAACCCCTAAATCTTTCTAGGACAAATAACCTAACAGTACTCCTCCTAAGATTTATCTTTGATCTTCAGTTCCAAACATCTTCTTCTTTAATCTTTGCATCAAACTTCAGCTTTTGTCTGTGTCCATCCAGATCTTTTACGATCTTCAAACTTTTACTTGATTTTCTCCTCTATCGGCTTCTTTGGGTTTGTCAATATCTTCATCTTTGTCATGCAGATCAAAGTTTCTCGGTTCAGACCTACAAAATCAATATTAGCATAAAACCTGTACGGCTATATGCAGTCAGAAGATACAACTTCCAGGCATCCCTTGGGTGTTACCCGCATATACAAGATATGATCAATGTTCATCTTCTTCAGATTTGAATATGCCAAAGCATTCTTGAATGCGATCTATTCCATTGCAGCAGCGATGGCTTCTATGATTGCTTCAAAGTGTTTGTGGTCAATCTCTGACACTTCGTCCACAACCTCATCCATCTTATAATTCCTCATGAAATAAATGAAGCTTGGATGCAACAGTTTGAGCTCGAACGTACCAAATATCTCGATCACATCATCAGACATATCTTCAAGATTCCATATCAACTTCAATTCATGATGCCACAGGAAAAGGTATTGGAGGAGGATTTGTAGGGTGCTCAAAATAGGCTACAGGAAAAGTTCAAGCTGCCACCCATCAAGCTAAGGTTTGGGCTGCAAAGGCAGTTCTTCAGGCTAGGATTAAGATGGCTAAGAAAGCTGATGATCCTGAGTTTGACAAATCTATTTAAAATGTGGCTAAATGGCAGCAAGCTCTGATGGAACTGGGTGAAGATGAGGTTGCTGAAGAGCTGGAGGTGGAGAAGGAGGATGTGGCAGGCAAAGGTAAGGAGCTAGAAGTGTAGGCAGATGGTGAAGCCACAGTGGGGCGATAAAGGTGTGATGCAAGCCTGAGCCCACTTTTTATTTGTGAAACTTTAAAAACTTGTTCGATTTGGTTATAACTTCTGAACAATAGGTATTAGGGTTAAGGATCTATGATCCTGAAGACAATATGGAGGGTATCAAAGGTGGATGGATCCTCTGTTTGTGAGGATGAAGCCTTTGGTATTCTTCCTTTAATATCCTACATGCTTGAAATTTAACAAACATAGGACCTGACCCAGGTGGATGGTCCACGGTCATATTTTGGTGATGTTAGTGTATAAATCTAATATTTTGATTTCATGTTTATCATGTTGTTTATATAATAGATCAGTTTCAGAAAATAATTTACCTTTATTTTAAGATAATATTTTTAAAATGTAAACAAATGAAATAGAGGTCATACCAGAGAATCCTGATTAGGTTTATGCTTCTTAAGATATTTGCATGAAATGAATCATTCATATACTCAGGATCTAGGATCCTTATAAACAATTCAGTCTTGGGACGTTGATACAATAATATATCCTGTACTTTAGATAAATATACTGATGACAAGGCCCAATATATAACTGGAGACAAGGCCCAATAGCTAACTAGCGACAAGGCCCAATAGCTAACTGACGACAAGCCCCAAACGGGGATTTATGCTCGTCCTGGGTCTTACCCAAACATAAGTGGCATTGAATAATGCCAAAACCTTAGTTAACGTGAAAACGTTAGAAACCTTAGAATAACGGAAGTATGGTACGTCTACCATACACTTAAGGATCCAACATATGACCAACAACAATGAAATTGTCAGCCACATATAGTGCACTAGTCTCATTACCTTGAATCATACGTGGATAACGTGCGCAACTGGCGATCTTAAAAAAGGTGAAAACCTTTTAAACCTTAGAAGGTATTAGATACCTTAGACGAAGGAGAGAGATGGCCAATCTCTATAATTTCCACATAAGCAACTTGACTTTCTACAAAACTTTGAAATTTAATCAAATTAGATGTTAAATGCATTAACATCCTTGTTTATGAAAAAGGCTTAGTAAGGTAAAAATGATTGAAAGAATAAGATGATACCGAACTTAGGATACTTAATCCATGAAGGATCCTGGATCCTTATTACATGAAGTATTTTTTCAAATGTATTGCATTCCAGGCTCTTGGTAGTGGAAGTCCTTCCATTGCAAGTAATCTATATGCCCCTTTCCAGCTTCACCTTCAATTAAGTATGGGCCTTCCCATTTTGGTGCTAATTTACCTTCGGCTGAATTAGTTGTATTCTGAAAAGCTTTCCTTAGTACCATATCGCCTTCTTGAAATCTTCTTATTCTTATATTTTTATTGTATGCTCCAGCTACCCTTTGTGATAAGCAACCATTCTGATTTTTGCCAAATCTCTAAGTTCATCAATAGTTTCCAGATCCTGGATGTGACATCTGGCCCAAACCCGAACCCGAATGCCCGACTCGAACCCGAAGTTGTTATCCTTTAAATTGTAATCGTATTTATTTCTACAAAATGTAACGTTTATTATTATGAATAAACGCATTGATTCCACGTTATACCCGTCTCAATTAAATTTACATCGCACAATATTCACGCATATCAAATAATTATTATTTGCGACAATAAAACGCAAAATATATATATAAATATATATATATATATATAGTTCGTAAAAGAAAATTATTGAAAACGTTAAACAGAAACGCTTCTAAGTCTTGAAATAGCCTCCTAATGGCTTAAACGAACTAAAACCATGAAAACGTCACTTACATAAACGTTACGTCTCAACATAGTTAAGTTTATTAACTAATATAACTTATAAAATAACTTTGGACTGAATCTGTCAATTTTCAAACTAGTAATTAAAGTTTACAACTCAATTTATTAAGTTAGCAAAACATAAAGGACCAATTATGTAAATATATGTTTCACCCAGCCCCACCCCTTCTTTCCCGTGTTTCCGATGTCACCATTTCCGGCCAAAGTGGCCGGAATCCGGCTAATTCCGGCAGCGTCCAAAAAGACTCAATTTTTGTCACTTTTTACCCGGGTTAATCACGTAAAATGGGTTCAAGTGGGTTTCGAACCTGTAACAATTATGTAATCATCAAATAATCAACAAATCATTCAATGAAATCGAATTCAAAACCGTAAACATTAAAACCCATTTAATCAATTGACGAATTAACGTGTAATTAATCAAATCATGTGAATCAAAACGGCACAACAGTGAATTCGAGTTTAACCATGCCTTCAATTCCAACTTAATTGTTGTTAACACCTCTAATCGATTCAACTTTTAACAAAAACTCAAACCGAACCTATTCATATTATTTTCTCTCGAATTGTAATCTATCTTACTGGGCAAAACATTCTCCAATCATTTTACTCGCTCACTGTTAAAACAATTGCAATGTAATCTATCTAAGAACCAACTCTCAAATCTAGGGTTCATATTTCGAGCTTCAACCGGGTAAGCACCAAATCGTTGTTAATTGTTGAAATTGCTTTGGGGCTTTCGTTTATCGGATTTCATTTAATGAATCTGCAACTTTAATTGGATTGTAACAGCCCCTAGCTACTACTTTGATTCGAACGTCGTTCTTCCGTGTTCTTCATCTCTTTCGATTCGATTCGTCACAAATCAAGTAAGTTCTTCATTTCAAAATGATCCATTTCATTCCGTGAGTAAAAGCCCTATGACAATCTGTGAATATATCAACGAAATCAATGTCAATTTGATGGATGGTTGTTTCTAGGGTTTGTATTTGAAAGATGGATGGTTGGTTCATAAAAGATAAAAGAATTAAAAACCAATTTGATTAACAAAAGTTGCGCCTGGTCCAACGGATTGGTTGTGTGTTTGTTAAAGCTGTGACCCGGGTTCGAGTCCCTTTGCCACCACTTTCTGCTTATTTTAATTTTGAACCCTTTTTACCTATTTTATAACACTAAATTATAATTACAAATATGATTCCGTGGGATACCCAAATGGATTTGTAATAAATAAAATATATACAATTACGTTTCGTATCAAAATCCCCAAATTGTATTTCAAAACCCTAATTACTAAATTGTATTTCAAAACCCTAAATCCCCAATTTGTGATTTAAAACCCTAAATCCCAAATCTGAAACCCTAGATCTCGGACTTTTGATTCTTGTTACTATTGTTTCGTTTCTAAGTTAGGGTTTTCCCAAATAATTAGGTGGTACTAATATTTGGGCAACTCTCGGTTCTTTTTAGCTGTGTTTCTAACGGTTCGATTACTTTTGCATTTCAAGGTGAGTAAACTCACTCCCCTTTTTACTGTTTACGTTTTTGGAGCTGAAATACGTGTTTCTATAATACAACGGTTTCTTTAGATGTTTCTATTTTCGAAAATGAGATCATTAGATGTGTTAATCGTGTTTGGCCGCATGATGCAAAATTGTGTGATAGTCAATATTAGTTATATTATCTTGTAATTTCCACCGGTACGATGTTAGCGCTAATGGCTTGACAAGCCCACCTACACTAATGGCCTGATATGTGATTTTGACCCGGCGATTCTTTGGTTGATTCTATGTTACTAGTTACTACATGTGATGCTTGTTGCTACGTTGCTATGTCCCTTAGATGCTTAAACATTTTTGATAACTTGCATATCGAGACGGTTAAATGACGGTTAAACGATGGTTATCAATAAATGTAACATGAGTGGTTCCTCATAACTTGTTGCTAAAGGTAACCCTGCGGGGTCTATGATACTTGTTTCTATGTGGTTTTATGGTCATGGTTGAGATATATATGATGAAATTTCTATGCACATGAAATTGCGAAACACAATCTATAATGATCTCGGATTTTATATTATGTACTATAAAAATTGTGATTTGCTCACTGGCTAATTCTTTAGCTAACTTATTTTACACGTTTTTCAGGTGGTGTTTGATACGGTTTTGGATCAAGACACGTAGGATGCTTCGGACCTAGAATTAAAAAGACAATAAACAATATCTATTTGTCGTTTTCTGTTACGGTTTTTAAGACTATTGAATGCCTATTTATGTCACGACATTATTACTTAATTAATACTAAAATATGTTTTTAGTGTGCCATGTGCTTTGTGCTTTTAATATCCGATTAACTTGACGCGACCGGTTTTTTCCCCCGTCGGGCGGGGTGTCACAGTTTGATATCAGAGCCATGGTTTTAGGGAACTAGGATAGGGTATTAGAAACACACCGACCTAGACTATAACCTAAGAGTCCTTAGTGCAAATAGATGTACTTAGGAATTCTTTTGAACTTATTTGTTTCTCTTCTACGAACCTTTCTATGCTTTTCTTAATCTCGTTTCTTATCCGATTTCGCGAGGGAGCTACAAGAGACTCGTCTGCATGATTGGGATCTTCTCTTTGTGAAATCTCGTCATCGTCTTAGGTAAGTTTGAAAACGTGGGAACGTGTGCAATCCGGAAGGGAGAACGCCTATATCACGGACATCCTGTCTAAGGCAAAGCATTTCGTATAAATCTCTTTAAGAGACCTGTATGCTTACCTGGGGATGTATGAGATGAGTGTGAACCTATAGGCTAAAGCACGCTTTCTCGAATACGTTGAAAACGAACTGAACACTTTGATAAGTCATTAGTGTCCAAAACCAAGACACACTCCTAAGCCGTCGAAGTTTCATTTTCTTAATGATTCTATTGTGACACCCCGCCCGGCGGTGGAAACACCGGACTGTCATTGGAATGGATATCATTAGTAACCAAAGCTCATGGCATCATTTTATTAATGACTAATAATGTTACTTATAAGATTGGAACATAATTCGTAAATAGCAAAACGACAAAAGTCATAAATGAAATAGTAATTGCAATGAAGTCATTTTTATTAACTAAGTCCAAGGCACCCTATGTCTTGGCAAAAGTAAAATCTCATAATCACGCACCACCTGAAATATGTGAAAAAGACACAGTTAGCTACACAAGCTAGTGAGTAAAGACACAATTTGATAGTACTAGTATTGAAATCCAAGATCAACAAGATATGTTGCGCAAGCTTACATGCATAGTCATTTCGTAATATTACTCGACCATGACCCCTAGAATAGAATAGAACACAACCACATAGAATCCACACTTCTTGATTTTGCCATTTTGTCATGAGGAACCAACTCATGTATTTGATTTACTGATAACTTTTTACCAACCGTCAATTAACCGTCTCGTTTGTAAGTTATCAGTAATCAATTAGCAACTTAGGGACATGGCATAGCAACTAGCATCATAGTATAGCAACAACCGTCACAACATAGCAACCATAGTAAACATAGAATAGAATGGCCGGGTTAAATCACCTATCGATGTTGTCCAGGCAGGTGGGTTTGTCAAACCATTAGCGCTAACATTGTACCGGTGGGATTACAAAGCAATAAACTACTTTAAACTACCACATAAGTTGCATCAAGCCGCGAACTAGATTAACATATTTGTATGATCTCTTTTTAGAAAAATAGTAAATAGTAAACGTAACACATATTTCAGCCCCAAAACGTAAAAGTAAAAAGGGGAGTGAGTTTACTCACCTTGAAACTCGGGCATGAAACAAATAGTAAATAGTCTGAATTGGGACGAGGATCGTCAAAATATTAGAATCACCTAATTAAATGACAATCCTAACTTAGTAACAAATAGTATAGAAAACCGGAATGGAAAATAATAGATAAAACATTAGATAATTTGGGTTCTAGGTTTCGATTTGGGATTTGGGGTTTTCGGTAAAACGATTCGAAAATATATAATTTATTTATTCGTAACGTCGTGATCATTAATAATATTTCCGACAATAAGTATTTGCAATTCAAACAATATATATGTATATAAAACTACTTAATCGTATCGTCATGATATATAATAGAAATTCGAAATATAGATATTTCTAACAATAAATATTTTGATGTCCAAGGAATATATAAACTGGTAAAAATACGTTAATCATTCATCACAATTTTTAAAGTATAAAAATCTATATAAAGTTTATTATTAAAAAGCTCCTACTTATGATATATTTGTAAAAAAAATATTTGTAATGTTTAAGTTTTATAAAACTAAACCCGTCTAAAAAACATGGTTTTATAAGATTTAATCATTTTATAGAATATATATATAGTTTAGTCTTAGCTTTTAGGTTAATATTTTGATTAAAACCTTAAGTAGGAAAAGATGAAAAAAAATGTGATAAAGCCCTGGTTCGAACCCAGGACCATCAACTTGAAATCAAACAACCTAACCAGCCGCGCCAGATTTCTTTTGTTGTTTAAAACAGCTTTTAAAACATTTTGACATCTTTAAATCAAAAACCCCAATTCTCTTTAAAACCCTAGAACGCAATTCACTCAAATTCGTGAGATTGAAAGATTGAGTTCAGAAATTGATCGAAGATTACTAAACCACGCATGAAGAGAATCATTTCAATATAAAACACTTACTGGAACTTGGTCGAATTGAATCGAAATTGGTTGATGAACAAAAACGCGACGGTGATGAATCAAACAGGGACTTAGAGGCTGTTATACTTCGATTCCACTTGCAGATTCTATCCTTGATGTGCAACAAACAAAAGCCCTAAGACAATTTTGGATACCATTAACGATTTGGTGATGAGCAGATGAAGAACAAGAACAAATAAAGTGAAGATCACTTACGGGTTTTTGATGAATCTCGTTTGAAATTGGAATGACAGAAGGTAATTTCGAGTATAGGAGATAATTCAGGTCGATTGAATTGAGTTTTTGGTGAAGAGAAAATATTAAAACGGTTACGGGTTTGGTTTCGATATAAATTGGAGTAATTGAATGTTAATTTGGTGATTTAAGTTCAATTGATTGTTGTAGACCGATTATAGATGTTGAGATGGACGTTTTGATGCAACGAATTACTGATTTGGTACGTTATGGATCGAATTGATGAAGTGGGTTTTAAGTGACGGTTTTGAAACCGATTTAGATGTGGTTTGGATCGATTACACAGTGTTTTAAGCATGGTAACAGGTTCGAATTCTTCATAGGAACGTTTTGGTATAATTTACTTGGGTTAAAATGGATTAAAACGGGTTTTTAACGGGGTCGCCGGAGTTGTTTTTGGCCGGAAAAGTGGCCGCCGGCGTGGACCGGAATCACGGGGGTGATGGGGGGTGGTTTGGGTAAATTTTCTAATTTACAGTTTATACCCTTCTGCTTATATTTGTTTTCTGTTTTTGTTTGTTAACTTTTATTAAGTTTCAGACTTTACATTTTTGACCCAAAGTTAATTTACAATATATATTAACTAACTAACTTAACCGAATAACGTTGTAACGTTTATAGAAATGACGTTTTTACATCTTTATTTCATTTTTGACGTTAAGCGACTATTTTGAGACTTTGCTAATATTTATTTTTCAATAATCTTTATAATAGTATATATATATGTATCTTTGTTTTTAATAAAATGCATACATGTATATATATATATATATATATATATATATATATATATATATATATATATACTTTGGAGGTTTAATATTTGCACTTAGTAATTAATTAGTAAACGTTTGATACTAATTTAGTCGATTTATTGAAGACGGAAAATAGCTTAAAGTTCCGGCATATTTATTATATATTCTTAATAACGAAGCGTTACGTTTAAAGGAGATAATTACTAATACATTAAACATGGACAATTTCGTGTTCGAGTCGGGTATTCGGGTTCGGGTTTGGGGCAGATGTCACATCTATGATTTCCATTCCTACGATTTATAATTATTTTCTATGAATTTTTATAGTGATTCAAATAATATTCCAACTTCTTTTACTAATGTTTCTAAAGTTTCTAAGTGATTTTCTATGATATGTTCAAAGGATTCTATGATGTTCTAAGTACTATCACTATTTCATTTAAATCAAAATTTCTAAAGTTTCTAAAGTTTCTACGTGATTTTCTATGGTATGTTTCAAAAGATTCTATGATATACTAAGTGGAACGAGGTGCTATTATTACATCGGATGTTTCTATCGGTCAAAGATGTTGCTACAAAACCGTGTTATTCTACGTTTCATCATTCCATTTGTTTCTAAGCTACAATAATACTTATGCGATATACTCGCTAGCTTATCCATATAACACAATTACACCGTTGTAAACCAAACATTTCAAAACAAAACTAAGACATATCTCAATCGAATTATCCAAAACTTCAGATCATGCATATATCGATTACCGAATCTAAGTCGTACTTCTAATCCTAAATCAATTATCGACTCTCCAATCAAAGGTTCGTTATGATTTCTAAATTATAGTCAAGGCTAAATTCCATAACTAAATAAAAGTTAATGGATTTTGCTATTCTTATAAGCTAATGTATTTGAATCGAACGTCTACCCTCAAAATATTTCAACTTGACTCATATACTCAAGTAGTTTCAAAACTACTCATCTAACTATAAGATTCTAATCCAATTTCTAATACATCATTAAAACTATAAATCTACTATCAAATTATGAACTAACCATCAAAACATGTACTCGTTAATCAACTAGACGATGCTATCTATGAATTCGTTATCCAAACCTAACGAGAACTCACTACACAACTATTCTCGAACTCATTCAACTAAATGTTTTCATCCATACATATGACCACCAACAAAATTCTACGCAACTAGTTTCCATGAACTAATCCAAACCTAATGCATTTCATTTATAAACTCGTTACTCTAACACAAGGTGTAATCAATGGACTTTGTAAAACTACCGGTATTCGTCTCTATTAAAATTATTTCCTTATTTTCCAAAATAAATATATATATGTATATATATAAAAGGGGGATTTTAATAACCTTTGGGTTTTAGTATTTTGTATGCATTTCGTGATAAATAACTTCTTTAAAAAGGAGATTGATTATTCTAACGCTGGTCAAATATTTACACAAGATTTCCGCGTTTTCTCAAAAGTGATACAAAGAATTGCAACAAACACTATGTCTTCTGTTTACCAAAACCATACACCTAGAACTTAAATTATGTCATTTATTTTCAAATCAATCATCTTATCTATGGTAAGGTTAAAACCCTCAACTTTTTACTTAGCTTTTAAAACTGCATTATAAAAACAAAAAAAAAACAATATCCAATTGGACTAAGTGATCTATTCATTCGAATTATAAATTGGATTATCCGCATTATCAAATTTTCATGAAACTAATTTTTCTAAAGATCCCAATAAACTATATTATTACATGTACACCATTAATTAATGCTTCTGAATTGGCCAATATCAGAAAACCTAGATAATTACATCTTACACACATAGTATCCTAGTATCGAATTTAACTATCTATGTCGTTGAACAAAGTTATTTATATGAGCAATGTCTACCTAATGGACGTTAGTTTCTTCGGAATCATCAATCTACTTATCATCTTAATATGATTTTCCCAAGTACTATTTCTATCAAGTATGATAACAATACTATACGTATCATCATTTTAACCTAAAATTGTTGTGTACTTCTGATTAGCACGTGATCGAATGAATTGTGGAGTCCATGCAAAAACTGAAGTAATTACGGGTGCACACGGAATTATGAAAGTTGGTGCATGGGAACCATAGTAAGTTTCGTATTGTGTAGTTGGGTCATATTTAATCATCTTATCTTCACTTGACTTGTTTACTCATTTAACTAAATGCATATAAGCCACTTAATTATGTGTAAGGTTACTTAATTCGTTTCAAACATTCTATTAATCACGACTATGCTCGATGATCATTTAAATAATTCTAAAACCATATACTTGAAATATTTCATTTGTAAGTTGGTATCCTATTCTATTCCTATATTGAGTAGCAAATAAAATTTATTCAAATCTACATACAAATAGTTCAACCGAACTCTTATAAGTGAAAAGAGTTAAATAAACACTCCTCAATGAGACAAAGCAAATTAAAAATAAATAACTTCTTAATCTCGTTATATAAAATCGTGTCTCAATCAAAATCTTCCCATTGATCGAATTCTCAAGAGTTTCTTGCGAGATGAAACTCTCTACGGAAGTAGGCAGTGTTCATCCCGTGTTTCATGTTTCTAATCTGAAGGGGTACTTATCCGAAAAAAATCTCATTGTGCATATCGATAATGAATCGATGCAATTTATTGAACGGTCATTGGAAATTATGGACCGTGAAGTCAAACAACTAAAACGTAATCAGATACCAATCGTTAATGATCATTGAAACTCAAAATTTGCACATGAATTTAAGACCAAATAAAAGCCAAGTATCTGCATCTTTTTGCTTCATCTTCTTCTACTTCGGTTGAACAAATTTCGAGACGAAATTTCTATAAGGAGGGGAGACTGTGACATCTGGCCCAAACCCGAACCCGAATGCCCGACTCGAACCCGAAGTTGTTATCCTTTAAATTGTAATCGTATTTATTTCTACAAAATGTAACGTTTATTATTATGAATAAACGCATTGATTCCATGTTATACCCGTCTCAATTAAATTTACATCGCAAAATATTCACGCATATCAAATAATTATTATTTGTGACAATAAAACTCAAAATATATATATAAATATATATATATATAGTTCGTAAAAGAAAATTATTGAAAACGTTAAACAGAAACGCTTCTAAATCTTGAAATAGCCTCCTAATGACTTAAACGAACTAAAACCATGAAAACGTCACTTATATAAACGTTACGTCTCAACATAGTTAAGTTTATTAACTAATATAACTTATAAATTAACTTTGGACTGAATCTGTCAATTTTCAAACAAGTAATTAAAGTTTACAACTCAATTTATTAAGTTAGCAAAACATAAAGGACCAATTATGTAAATATATGTTTCACCCAGCCCCACCCCTTCTTTCCCGTGTTTCCGATGTCACCATTTCCGGCCAAAGTGGCCGGAATCCGGCTAATTCCGACAGCGTCCAAAAAGACTCAATTTTTGTCACTTTTTACCCGGGTTAATCACGTAAAATGGGTTCAAGTGGGTTTCGAACCTGTAACAATTATGTAATCATCAAATAATCAACAAATCATTCAATGAAATCGAATTCAAAACCGTAAACATTAAAACCCATTTAATCAATTGACGAATTAACGTGTAATTAATCAAATCATGTGAACCAAAACGGCACAACAGTGAATTCGAGTTTAACCATGCCTTCAATTCCAACTTAATTGTTGTTAACACCTCTAATCGATTCAACTTTTAACAAAAACTCAAACCGAACCTATTCATATTATTTTCTCTCGAATTGTAATCTATCTTACTGGGCAAAACATTCTCCAATCATTTTACTCGCTCACTGTTAAAACAATTGCACTGTAATCTATCTAAGAACCAACTCTCAAATCTAGGGTTCATATTTCGAGCATCAACCGGGTAAGCACCAAATCATTGTTAATTGTTGAAATTGCTTTGGGGCTTTCGTTTATCGGATTTCATTTAATGAATCTGCAACTTTAATTGGATTGTAACAGCCCCTAGCTACTACTTTGATTCGAACGTCGTTCTTCCGTGTTCTTCATCTCTTTCGATTCGATTCGTCACAAATCAAGTAAGTTCTTCATTTCAAAATGATCCATTTCATTCCGTGAGTAAAAGCCCTATGACAATCTGTGAATATATCAACGAAATCAATGTCAATTTGATGGATGGTTGTTTCTAGGGTTTGTATTTGAAAGATGGATGGTTGGTTCATAAAAGATAAAAGAATTAAAAATCAATTTGATTAACAAAAGTTGCGCCTGGTCCAGCGGATTGGTTGTGTTTGTTAAAGTTGTGACCCGGGTTCGAGTCCCTTTGCCACCACTTTCTGCTTATTTTAATTTTGAACCCTTTTTACCTATTTTATAACACTAAATTATAATTACAAATATGATTCCGCGGGATACCCAAATAGATTTGTAATAAATAAAATATATACAATTACGTTTCGTATCAAAATCCCCAAATTGTATTTCAAAACCCTAATTACAAAATTGTATTTCAAAACCCTAAATCCCAATTTGTGATTTAAAACCCTAAATCCCAAATCTGAAACCCTAGATCTCGGACTTTTGATTCTTGTTACTATTGTTTCGTTTCTAAGTTAGGGTTTTCCTAATTAATTAGGTGGTACTAATATTTGGGCAACTCTCGGTTCTTTTTAGCTGCGTTTCTAACGGTTCGATTACTTTTGCATTTCAAGGTGAGTAAACTCAATCCCCTTTTTACTGTTTACGTTTTTGGGGCTGAAATACGTGTTTCTATAATACAACGGTTTCTTTAGATGTTTCTATTTTCGAAAATGAGATCATTAGATGTGTTAATCGTGTTTGGCCGCATGATTCAAAATTGTGTGATAGTCAATATTAGTTATATTATCTTGTAATTTCCACCGGTACGATGTTAGCGCTAATGGCTTGACAAGCCCACCTACACTAATGGCCTGATAGGTGATTTTGACCCGGCGATTCTTTGGTTGATTCTATGTTACTAGTTACTACATGTGATGCTTGTTGCTACGTTGCTATGTCCTTTAGATGCTTAAACATTTTTGATAACTTGCATATCGAGACGGTTAAATGACGGTTAAACGATGGTTATCAATAAATGTAACATGAGTGGTTCCTCATAACTTGTTGCTAAAGGTAACCCTGCGGGGTCTATGATACTTGTTTCTATGTGGTTCTATGGTCATGGTTGAGATATATATGATGAAATTGCTATGCACATGAGATTGCGAAACACAATCTATAATGATCTCAGATTTTATATTATGTAGAGTTAATTACACAGATGGTCCCTATTGTTTGATCTTATTTCATGTATGGCCCCTAACTTCCGAAAATTACAAGGATGGCCCTTACAATTTCGCATTTTGTTGCATCGTTAGCCCCTGACACTAACTCCCGTTAAATTTCTTGGTTAAGTGTGTTTGAAAGACCATTATACCCTTAACTAAAGGACAAAATAAGTGTTAACTATTAAGTATTAATTAATAAACTTTAATAGATTTTAGACATTTTGGTTAATAATTTAATATACAAATTAAGAGTGATAGTGTGATACACAGCAGTAGTACACACCATATATATATATATATATATATATATATATATATATATATATATATATATATATATATATATATATATATATATATATATATATATTCCACCTGCTTTCATCGTCAATGACTCAATGAGATCCGGCACCATCACCATCGTCACCGAAACTAAACGATCTCCACCAACTTCGTCATCCACCATCACCACCTTCATCTTGTGCAACCAATACCTTCACCGACGATCGACCACCCTCTTCTAGACCCTTCGTATTCCACCCGGCGCCACCCATCTACAACACTATACCACAATAGTCAATACCACTAGAACAGTGCGCGAAGGCTGATCGAGAGGTTGAGGGGGGTTATGCCTTGGTGGGTTATATTGATTGGGATATATGGTGTGGGCTTCGGCTGCCATAGTGATGGACTGATGGTGATGGCGTTTTGGTTATGATGGCACTTGGTGGTGCTTGTGGTTAAAGTTATGCCGGCCGGTTGGTGAAAATGGTGGTGGTTGTCAGACGATGATGGTAGGGCTGGGCGGTGAAGGGCGGGAGGTTGGGTGGTGGGGAAATCAACATGAAGAAGAGAATGGCATTTATATGGGTTTGTGGGGCCGACTTTTATAATTTTTTAATCAAATTATGTTTCATGTTTTTAGTAGTGTTTAATTAAAGGGTATTAAAGTCTTTTTACACACACTTAACTGAGAAACTTAACGGAAGTTAGTGTCAGGGGCTAACGATGCAACAAAATGCGAAAATGTAAGGGCCATCCTTGTAATTTCCGGAAGTTAGGGGCCATACATGAAGTAAGGTTAAACCATAGGGGCCATCCGTGTAATTAACTCTATTATGTACTATAAAAATTGTGATTTGCTCACTAGCTAATTCTTTAGTTAACTTATTTTACACGTTTTTCAGGTGGTGTTTGATACGGTTTTGGTTCAAGACACGTAGGATGCTTCGGACCTAGAATTAAAAAGACAATAAACAATATCTATTTGTCGTTTTCTGTTACGGTTTTTAAGACTATTGAATGCCTATTTATGTCACGACATTATTACTTAATTAATATTAAAATATGCTTTTAGTGTGCCATGTGCTTTGTACTTTTGATAAAACTTGACGCGCCCGGTGTTTTCCGCCGCTAGGCGGGGTGTAACACTAGATAAGAGATTCTTCATTTTGTTGGGGATCACAGATGCTCACTCTGGCTGTAGGAACCACCATTTCTATTGGGATAACAGCTTCTGCTCTGAAACCCAATGAAAATGATGTTTGGCATGTGTCATTCTTTGGAGTTGTTCAGTCAGCCCATAAGACATATGGTAATTCTTCATCCCATTTCCCTTTCTTGGATCCTAATTTCTTTTTTAGGTTATTGATGATAATTTTATTGTTAGACTGTGCTTGACCATTGGCTTGAGGGTGAACCGGAGTGGATGTGATCATTTTAATGCCCCAGTTGTCACAAAAGTTAGTGGTTCTTTTCCCGATAAACTGGGAACCATTGTCACATACTATTTCTGAAGGGATACCAAATCTAGTAATAATATTTCTTTTATTGAAAGATACTACCTCCCTTTCTTTTACTTGAGCAAAGGATTATGCTTCTATCCATTTAGAAAAGTAATCAGTCATTCCAAGCATGAATACTTGCCTACTATGTCCATGCCCCATTTCGTGAATGGCCATGAAGATATAATAGGATATAAAGGTTTTGCGGCTTGATGTAGGATGTTACTATGCCTTTGGCAAGCGTCACATTTCCTTGAATATTTCATAGCATCCTTTTTCATCATGGGCCAGAAATATCCTGTTCTGAGGATACTTGAGAATAGTGATCTGCCACCGGCGTGGTTCCCACAATCTCCTTCATGGAAATCTTTTAGAACTACTTGGACTTCAGGTTCCTCGACACATCTTAGATATGGACCTCGCGGGTGATGCGTCAGGGTGGTTAGATTCAAAAATCGAAAGCAGGTGGCGCGCCGAATTGCTTAGATTCGAAAATTGGCATCGGCGAGAAGTGTAAAAATCAACATAAAGCGGGCGGCGCCGGGGTGTTTCGATTCGAAAATCGACATCCGATGACGCGCTTGTTTGGTAAGACTCGAAAATCGACCTCAGGCGGGTGACGCGTCGAGGTGCTTAGTTTCGAAATTCTAAGTCGAGCAGTGTCGAAAATCAACTGGCACGTCATGGTGCTTAGATTCGAAATCGACGTCAACCAGCGGTGTCGAAAATCGAAGTCGGGGTGCTTAGATTCGAAAATCGAAGTCGGGCGGGCGGAGCGCTGAGGTGCTTAGATTCCAAAACCAGTTTCAAACGGGCGCCGCGCCAAGTTGCTTAAATTCGAAAATGGAAGTCGGGTGCGCAACGTGTCGGGTGCTTAATTCTAAAACGGCGTCGGCGAGTTGTAACGAAATCGACGCCAAGCAAGTGGCGCACCAGGGTGTTTAGATTTGAAAACCGACGGCGGGCGGCGCGTCGGAGTGGTCAGATTAGAGTCGGCCGGTCGGCGCGTCGGGGTGGTTATATCTGAAAATCGACGGACGGAGAGTCGGGATGTTATGATTCGAAAATTATTTTTATTGAAATAATAAAAGCTTATCCAGACCCAAATCAAAAAGTTTCTTGTCCCATCTTGTCTTGTAAATTATTTTCTTTAAATAGTTAAACCCATCTTGACCCAAATGAAAAAGTCCATCGTCTCATTTCAAATTTAAAAAATCTCATATTGATCATGGGATAGATGAGTTTTGTTTGCCACCTCTAGTTTAGATGGTCATACGATGACTGTTGGTAATGCGTGACCGCCGGAGATGAAAGTCAACTATTGAGTCGAGTAGTATGGGACGTCAAGCGAAAATTGTTTGGAAATTTTAATAGTTTGAATTTCGTTGATGATAGCTTTGGAACGATCGATAGTTTGACGAATGTGGCGTGACAGGAGAAAGAATTAACAGTTCTAATTTGTATATGATGGAGTGTTTATTGGATTTGAAAGATGTACCATTATCAATATATTATTAATTGCTTAAATTTTAATACCAAATTCATGAAGGCATTTGATGAAGAATTTAAATATTATTTTGAGAAAACCAACTTAAATGAGTTGGTGATACATTCTAAGATTTCAAGCGGATCAACTATACTAATATGAAGATTCTAGGACGGGTTTTTTTCAAAGACGGATAGAATGATGCGGATAACGACTTTAAAGACAGAGAGCATGACACAGATAATGACAAAGAGTTGAATCATTTTAGAATAAAGAGTTGTTTGTTTCACCTTTTAATAATTCAGTTCAGTACTTAATCATTCAGATTCAACATTTAGAGCGTTTATTTCATAAAATAAGACCTCTGAATGATTCAGTTAACTTCTGAACAGTTAAAAGACAAAGAGATACTGAATGAAACTAAATAAAGCATATACCAACTTTACTTTCATCTGCATTTCTATCTCATCATTCCTCTTATTGATACTCTATGATTCAAACCTATTAACCACTCAACACTTAATGATTCAATCCAATGTGATCCAGATTTAAGATTATAATTTATTTTTAACCCATTTGATTGAACTAGAATTCCATCAATAACAAAGTTACTTTGAACAGTCATTGCTTAAATACATATGTATAAAAGTTATTAGTGTCTCCTTATGAATTACATCAACATAAAAAAGAACATTCAAGAGTTTCAAACCATTTAGTAGTAGTAAGTTACAAAACTTAACACAGAAGAATATAAAGAATTTCTCGACACATCGCTTGACAACGATAACAATCGCGGTTTCCCAAATAGGTTTCTGACGGAAGTGACTTGCCGTCTATTTACCAAACGTCACGGAGGTATCTTCCCGACATTTGTAGATTTTTTACATAGAGTTCTGCCTTTGACGAGTCCATAGATCCCTGAAATTAACAAAATTATGATTGTTTGGTTGGATGTGTACTCAGATATGGCAATACTTCTAATAAGCTATTGAAGATGAACTCGCTAAAAGTAGGAATCAAGCTTAGCTCAAACGAGCAAAGCTTAAACTAGAGCTCGAGCTTCCTATATGAAGTTTGACTCGCCAGCCTAAACGAGCCTATTATTAATATAACAATTTTATTCAATATAACACTATGTATTACTACATCAAAAGGGTAATCGTTGTTGTGGTTAAGATGACATCTCAAAAGATTGTGTCGGTGTTCATGGGCCAGAGGGCGGACCCATAAGTATTTAACACCATATGTTTGTACCTGTCACCATCCCAGCCAACTCCAACCATAAAATATATACTTACCTACCCCATATTAATATATAATGCTTTTATTGAAAATAAAATATGTGGTGATTGGTACCTGTTCTTGCACAATGGTGTGGAGGGTTCGATGTACATCTTTGGCCATGCCTTTGGCATCACCACACACATACAAATGCGCTCCTTCAGATAGCAAGTTCCAGATATCCAAAGCCTGCAGGCAGATATTTAAATTAATTTTTTAATATATTTATACAAATATAATTAAATGAAATCAAAAGATGTTACAGTTTGTTTTCCCCACCTTCTCACTCATCTTGTGTTGCACATATTCCTTAGTTGGGCCTTCACGGGAGAAAGCAACAATAAGCTCAGAAAGAGCACCGGTCTCGACAAAGTTGTTAAGCTCGTCTTCATAAATGAAATCCTGAAGTGACAAAGATTGTATGGGTTGAGTTTTATATCTTAACAGATCAATAACGTAAAAATAAAAGCCATAGCATAAAACAAAAAATGGTCCAATTTTATAATTAGCTAAAAGAAAACCCGACTATTATTTCAAAAAATAACTTTTGTAGTCCAATCAGCCAACTAGACTTCAAGCGCTTAGCTGACGGGTACAAAACTTCCCATTTTGGCTTATGACCCATTCTGCCCATTTTATCACATTTAGTGACAAAAAAGTATTTATAAACGTACCACTTTGCGATTCCTGCATCCAAAAAACAAAATGGAAGACCCGAGCTCAGTACCAGCTTCCTTCAGAGCTAATCTTTCTTGAAGGAAACCTCTAAAAGGAGCCAACCCTGTGCCAGGGCCAATCATGATAACCGGGACTTTAGGATTAGAAGGTAGTCTGAAATTGGATGTTCTAACATATATTGGGGCCCAACTGCAATCCTGACTTTCCGTCATAGGCACTGCGTTCTGTAAATAAGCCACAAATTTAAAATTTTAACTAAGCGAAAGTAAAAGGCTGAAAAATGAACATCCATAGAATGCAGTTAAGATAATGAACTAACGCTACCTTCATCCAGGTTGAACAAACTCCTTTGTGAATACGGCCTGTTGGTGTTTTCTCATAAACTAATGCACAGGTAACATGGATCCTATTTGGTGCCATCCTGTAAAATGAAACGCATATCTATATCAAAACGTTTTTTAAATTATTTTTTTCTATATGAGATCATTTACGTACTTTGGGGAGGAAGAAATAGAGTAGTATCTGGGCTGTAAGCGTGGGGCAACAGATGCAAAGAAAACACCAAGTGGAGGCTTAGCTGATGGGAAGGCTTCCATGACTTCAAGAAGGCTTCTCTGGCTTGCAACTATCCATTGAGCATATTCATCCTGAAGAACATTAACATTAATTCAGAAAATAAATAATGTTAGTCACCATATCATGGATACGACATTGATTAAATTAACGTCTAAGAATGTAAGTTATGATTTATGAAATGAAGTCTAACCTTTCCAGCCGGAGATGCAAGAAATTTCAATCTATCAGCTTCACTGGGATCAGTGGCATGAGCAGCAAGGGCAAGCAGAGCCGTCTGAAAATCATAGCCATTTTTGGCACGGGTGAGAAGATGTGTGTGTTGGGTAACGAGTCAAAAGAGGTCATTTTTGGCACGGGTGTGGGTTTGGATTGACCCACAAGCCACTTTTTTGTCCATTCAACAAACAATCACAACTAATGTGTTAGTTATGATTGAAAAAAAAACATACTACAATGACAATGTGAATCAATGAATAGACACAATTAAAGTGAGCATATGCATTAAAAAAAACTCGGGCGTCTTGCAAGCTATTTGGCATGTTCAAGATCAAAGACAACTGTAATCAAGCCATTTACAAATCATAACAGACATGTCAATATTGCCACTTCTAATTGAAATAAATGGGAATTGAAATTTAAGCATCAGAACTGAAGCATACCTTTTTGGGAGAAGTCAAAACATCAGCATAGCAAGCCAATGCTTTCCTTAAAGTGCATGGAGGGAAAGGAGGTGGCAATGATGCCCCACCAAGTGGTGTCCCGTCTTCTTTATCTGTGTGCACGGAGAAGTAAGTGTCTGGTGGTAAACCAACTAATCTTTCAGCATCATTCACAACTTCACTTAAGTTCTCACAGTAGACTCCAACATGGTCCCCAGTTTCATATCTGAAATAAACAAATTTGTTCAGTGTTATTTGGGTATGCTATCATCAATATTTCCAAATCACCGAATAAAGAACTTACGATAATCCAGTATTAGAGATGTCAAACTCAAGATGTATGCAAGACCGGTCAGATTCAGGGCTATGAAGTTCCTTTTTGACAGCCACATTGGATCTTCGAGCAGATAGGGTTATGTCAGATTGTAGGCGATATAATAAGAGCAAAAATAATCAGTACTTTAAAACATTATGATACCTGCATGGATGTTGAGCATCATGAACAGCATGTCCATTTGTCTGGATACTGTCTTCAGAAAATGTATCTGGTTTCTCATGAAAGACGACACGGTATTCTGCAACTGCAGCTGTGTAGGGAGTAGCAACAGTTGTGTCATCCTCATCACGAAGTAACTGATCCAACTCAGGCCACACTAATTCTTTCCTGAATAAAAAGTTAGACAAATATTAAAAACTCATTCTTACATGCAGTTGTTGACCACTAGCTTACTATTACATCATTTAACACAAAAGGTGCATTTTCTTTAAATACCATGCAGTGAAGTCATCTTCAATACATTGATCATCATCTCCAAGACCAACAGGAACAAGGCGCTTGGCACCTGCAAATTGTGAAAATAGTATACACATTTTATAAATTAGGACTAGGAAGCAATTAAGCATTGATCATTATGCATTAACAACTTCTATATGTCATCTTGGATAGGCACATAGGGCAAATTAGAAATGCGAGTATGAACATGATAAAATAGTGCCATGCCATCTATATGTTCGATGAAATGGGAGGAAATGCTGAGATAAGAGTAAAAAAGTACCAATGTATGGAACAAACTTAGAAAACAGAGACTTGATGACAATTTACTGAAATGAAGTACCTTATCTTCCCTCAAGGCATATAAAATAATTAAATAACAAACATAAGCTCACAATTTACTGAAATTAAGTAACAAATATGTGATGAATTTGGCATACCTTGCTCAGCAAGACCTTCATCAACCACCTTTGCAATCTACATATCATAAATATCAAGAAAATAGCCTGAATTTAGCATGAATAATTGTAACATTCATAATGTTTTAGTTCTTAATTGTCAACATATATCAATCGATACCTTGTTAAAATGTTCGTACTGTCTGTTGCCAAGGCCGAATACTCCATATTGAAGCTTATCAAGCCATTCTCCTTTTGGTTCACTCTACACCAATATCAACAAATTTAAAATCAGTATATGCCAATTCTAGTATGATACCACATTGGATCAACTAATATGTACCTCGGTAAACCATTTATAGAATCTGGCAGCGTTATCTGTTGGCTCACCATCTCCATACCTACATTATTATAATTACTATAAATAACTTTTTCTTTAATAGTAAAACCTTGATTTTAAAAGAGAAATATATCACAGCCTGCTTATAGCATGACTATAACCCATGACATATTGCTCCTAACAAAGGTGTGTTACCAACATGCCACTAACCCCGTTGACTATTATAAATAATTATAACCCAAAAAACCGAAATGTTACAACTTAGATATCAATTAAACAACAGACAGACGTACGTAGCCAAAAAGAAAAAAGCCAAAGATTCTTTCTTTAGTTTCTCCTCATACTCGTCATCATCAGCAGCATAATCATCCTACAATTCATTTACAAATTAAACTCAATTTGTTGGCTTTATATAATCATCAAACAATCTAATAATTTGATATGTAGAAAGCTAACTAAATACTCACCAAATCAATTACTTTAAACGCAGCCTTTTCATATCGAGCTTTAGCTTCCTCAACAAGTGCCTTTAAACAAAAGTATATAAATGTCAACAACAAGGCTAAAACAACCATGACCGTTTGAAAGTAAAAACTTATGAATCAAGTTGTTAACCTTAGCAAAACCTTCTGCTGTTCCAGTTTGCGTGCCAAAGAAAATAGTAACTTTCTTCTTACCATCATCAACTTCCTCCTCTTGAACTCTCTTAGGCACCACAACAACCGGTGGCTCCAAAACCGACTTTTTGTTAAACGATCTCCGCCACACCAAAACAACAACGCATCCGATTAAAACAGCAACAGACGTCGTGAGGATCATCAACACCTCACGATTCTCCATAATCATCTCTACCGTAGATTCTCCCGTTTCCGATGCGTTGAGAACTTTACCGCTAAGAAGCGCACTAAGCAGATCAAGAGCTGAAAACTTATCGGAGTTAGATTGCATCTTCTATCGGAGTTTAGAGAGAGAAAATCGAAACAGGATTTGTTAAGTTTTTCTCTCTCTAGATCCTCAGAAGAAGAATTGGTAAGTGGATGAGAGAGCTATTTTGATTGACTTCAGAGGACATTTAAGAAACGGAGGAGAACACCAACGCCTACCAAACCAGCCTGGTCAACACACACCTACTTCTTTTTAACCATGCTCGTTTTACTTCGGGGTTGTTTAACAAAAACTGAATCATTAAGAGGTCTGTATTATTAAGAGGTCTGAACCATTAAGAGCCTTTATCAAT
Organism: Tagetes erecta; assembly: GCA_030867185.1. NCBI lineage: Eukaryota > Viridiplantae > Streptophyta > Magnoliopsida > Asterales > Asteraceae > Tagetes > Tagetes erecta. Next base: position 58,814,573 of record CM061488.1, read on the forward strand.
GGGAGAGATATTGAGTTAGAACTACACGTGATGGTAAGTTTGATATATGTTTCATTCAGTTCCATTCAACATCTTTCAATCTTTTAACCATTCAGCACTTAACTGAACCATTAGAGACTCTTTTTCTATGAAACAAACACTCTGAATGCTGAATCTGAATGATTAAACATTGAACTGAACTATTAATAGGTGAAACAAACAACCCCAAACTGAAACACCGAATTATAAATAAGTAGTCAAATCTTGTAACTAGTCTAGTGATTTTAAGGATATTAATTGGGGTATGGACCGTTTTAAATAGTTTTTTGACAAAACATTAGTAAAACTATAATACAAAATGTATTTTAAAATATTGTTTTATAATATAGCAATATTATACTCAAATTAAAGAGAACTAAATTCTTGGTTTTATGATGTATTTTTTTAATAATTTTGTATAAAAAGTTTATATATGCTTGAAAAACACTAAGGTCTCTAATGGTATGTTATTACGATTTTTATCCTTAAGTTTCATTTTTATACCATATCAAATAGTAGGAGAGCGTTGAAAACGTAACTATACTTAAATTTTAAAAATTAGCTTAAATATTAGGGGACCAAATAATAATTAGTGTTACTATAATATAATTTATATACATATTTTAAATAAAATATTATTATTGTGAGAGAGACTTTCAAAGGATATCATATAAGCGAGAAACTTTCAAAGGATATCACATAAGCAAATTTGATTTTGCTTTATTATTTTATTAAAGATACTTTGTTAATCACCATATGCATTAAAAAAATACAAATATAAATATATAAGATTTTGATTATATTAATGAAAATTAGAATTTGATTATAAGTTTTCAAACAATTTTTTATTTTTTGAGCAGTATTATAAAACAATTGTTAATGTTTTTTTTAAAGTTAGTATATTAAAAGTCAATTAAAATATTAATTTTAGTCATTTAAAAAGAAAATATAATTTGAATAATTTTAGTCGAAATCTTAGATAATTTGAATAATTTAATGTTCAGAGTTTCTATGTTGAAAGCCAATCGATGTAAGAGAAAAGATGTGCACCAAAGAATGCCTTCAACTAGTTGAACACTACAAAACTTATTCTTTCAAGATTTGTGATAAACTCAAAGATGAAAAAATCATGCACAAGAAATTCTAAGAACAACAAAAGACATCAGATCAAAGACTCACATCTCTCCAAGATCACTCAAGAAAAGTGAAAAGAAGCAACAAATGTTAAGAATAAAGCTGCAAAATCAAATGAACAATCATCCAGTGTGATCAAAGATTTGCAAAAAGAGATTACAAAGATTAAGAAATTCTCTGAAATGGTTAACTCAGAGAACAACCGTCTGAAAACCAAGCTTCAAGAAGAACAAGAGAAATTCATAAGTCTACAAGAACACCACACATTATGTGAAGATAAAATCAAATCTCTTACACAAAATGTTGAGTCAATGCTTACCGAAAAGAATAATTTGAATGTATAACTTATGGAGCTTACTGATAACCTTAACAGATCACAATCTGATCTTGTTAACATCAAAGAGGAAATTGAACAAGCCAAGTCATTCGAACATAAACAAGAGATATTAGTGTCAGCCAGAATTGTTGGATCACAATCTTCTCAAGAAGAAAATACAAAAGAGGTCTAGACAAAGAAGAAGAAGGCTAGAATAAAGAATAGCACAGCCAAGAAGAACAAGACAAAAGTTGCTTCAATTGATCCTACACCGCAGCCTCCTTTTACACTAAAGTCTCAAGATTCAGAATCCCCAAGTGTTGGGTCTATTTTAAGATGCCACTTTCCAAATATAAGCGAGTGAAGATATCGAACATCATCACGAGCAAGCACGGGTGAAGAGGTTTATTATTTGTATTTGTCTTAGAATATTTGTGTAATTGGTTTGTGCTTAAATGCGCGTTTGTGATTAATTGCACGTGTGTAGGTGAAATGTAAGGTGAATGGTATAGACTATAAATACCATCACTTAAGTCATTTATTAAAGAAATTGCCTGCATTTCATTCCATATCCTTTGTAACCTTCAAAAAGATCTATTACAAGAACCTATTCTTATTATCATCATCTTCATCATACTTTGCATTGATCTTCATGAATATTCAAGCATCAATACGTGATTAGTAACTTTCCGCATCACTAATTATAAACAACATCCCCAAACAATCTTAGATCTAGATCGAAGCTCGGTTCATCTCGAACTATCAATTGGTATCAGAGCTGTTGGGTGATCTTTGATTGTTGTTGTTATTGATGGAATTTTAGCTACCATTAGCTTTAATTCGTGTTTGTGTAAAGAACTGCAAAGTTTGAGATCAATTGGTGAAGATTTGACTGAGTTTTTGAAGTTTTTATTCATGTTCGTCATATTCATTGCCCAAAATTAAGATCCGAAATTTTATTGATGTTTTGAGAAATTGATGATTGAGATATGTTAGAAATCATAATCCTAAGCCTCGTTCATGATCAAACCATTCAGATTTTTGATTTCATTCCATATTTTGTCATTTTTGTCAAAACCCACTAGTTGTGTTCATAACAAAAAGGGAGAATTACATATTTCCCCTTACTTAAACCCTTAATTACATATTTCCCCAGGTCTAAGTTTTAATTACATATTTCCCCAATTTCTATTAAATTACCCATTTACCCCTCTCTTATTTCATCCATATGTTACGTATTCCTCTATCAACGATCTCATTCGTCGCCGTTTCCCCAATCAACTCAACCTCTGTTTCTAATCTTCCAGGTTTTTGCTTCACGTTTGGATTCGCCCAAGACTGGTTGCTGCTTCAGGTTTGGTTTCCAAAAATCGCTTCACGTAAACTCTGATTTTTATTGGATTTGGTTTTATAGTTGTATTCTGACAATATTAAGTGCTTTTATTGGATTTGGTTTTATAATCGCTTCACGTAAAGCTTCACGTAATCTCTACTTGTTGCTTTATTCTAATTGGATTTGGTATGACAGTATTATAATATTAAGTGCTTTTCATGTATATACAGTTTAGTTTCAATAGTTGGTATTATAATATTAAGTGCTTTTTAAATGTATTTAGGGTTTGTAACTCTTACTCTAATGGAAGATGAAAATATGGAAGTTGTTGAAGGATCTTCCAAGTATAAGATAAAATTAGAATATGGAGGCTACTTTCGGTTAGCTAAGAACTCATCTAAACGGCGATATTGTTTTGGCTATCAAAAATCCATTTACATTGACACATGCATATACAACTATGATGATTTGATTAAAGAGGCTGCCACTCATTACCCTTCTGATACGGAGCTCAGTTTGTCACTTTGTTTTATTGACAAAAATGCAACTATGCAATCATTTATTAAGGTTGACTCCGATCCCAACTTTCAAATGATGCTTAGTATGTACGAGGTTGAGAAAGAATTGTATGTTTAAGTGACGACAGATAACAATATTGTTGAGACAAGTTTGGTGCAGCAAAGGTAAGCATTAATTTTGATATAAGTTTGTAATATCTTGTACAAAAGGTAAATATCTTTTAATATCTTTTATAGGGATCAGAATGATGTTCATGTTGAAGAACATGGTGATGAAGAGTCAGAGTATTCATTAGGTCATGAAAGCTACCTTAGTCGTTATGGTACCGATATTGAAGAACACGGTGAAGAATCAGATGACTCTGACCAAGTAACCTCTAAAAGTCCAATTATAAAAGTGAACTCAACATTTGATAATGTGATAACGTTTAGATGATCGTTAGCACATTATGCAGTCATGAATGAATTTGCTTACTTCACGGAGAAAAGTGAACCTACACGAGTCACGGCTAGGTGTGTCAACATAGAATGCAATTGGAGAATACATGCTTCCATCATGCAAGATGGAATTACATTTCAGGTAAGTTTATTAATATTATAAAGATTATTTGTAACATCGATAATAAACTTATGTTTTAATTAAATTATGTAGGTCAAGAGGTTGGTAGAGCCACATTCTTGCACTCGAAGCAAGGAAGGTGCTAATAAGGTGGCAACACAAGGATGGATTGCAAGTGTAGTTAAAGATAAACTAAAATCTGATGGGTTTGTAACTTCAATCAAAGGACTACAAAATTGGGTTAAGAAAAAATATAATGTTGATGTGCCTTACATGAAAGTCTTTCGAGGGAAAGAACAAGTTTACTGTGATATGCACGGGAAGTGGGAAGACTCATTCATGAAGACGATTGATTACAAAGAGGAACTACTTAGGAGAAACCCGGGAAGCGTTGTTGAGGTTGACTTTGAGAGAAAAGGTAACATGAAACTCTTTTTACGCTTTTTTGTATCACTACTAGCTTGTTCGAAGAGTTTTCTTGATGGTTGTCGTCCCTACATTTGTCTTGATGCGTGTCATCTAAAAGGAAAGTTTAATGGGGTACTAGTCGCCGCCACTAGTGTTGATGGTAATAGTTCTATTTTTCCGGTGGCTTATGGTGTACTCGAATCTGAAAATAAAGATTCATGGATATGGTTTCTTGAGCTACTTAAGAGGGCGATTGGTACACCTAGTGGACTAGTTATATCATTAGATATGCAAAAAGGTCTAGACATTGCAATTACACAAGTTTATCCCAGTGTTGAGCATAGAGAGTGCATGAGGCATTTATTTTGTAATTTTAAGAGACATTATCGTGGAGAATTCTTTACTAAAACGTTATGGTGAGCGGCAAGAACATTTAATGAAGCCGAGTATGATCGATGTCTAAATGAAATTGGTGAAGCAAATAAAGATGCACTTACCTATCTTAATGAGAATCACAATAGGATATGGAGTCGTTCAAAGTTTGGGACATCATCAAAGTGTGACTATATTACTAATAATATTTCGGAGGCATTTAATTCGTGGATAGGTGATGTGCGTTATCAACCGGTACTTGACCTACTTGATTCCATAAGAGAGAAGATTATGGTACGATTGGACGAGAAAAGGAGGCTTGTAAAAAAATGGAAGGGTACCTTAGTACCTAATACTAAGACTTATCTTAAAAATATCTCTAAGGTTAGTGTAATATTTTTATAGTTTGTTACATATTTCAATTAAATTTTCAGTCAAACTTTTATAATGTTGTTGAATGTTTTATATAGGATTTGGGTCGCTATGAAGTTAGCAAAAGTGGTGAAAACCGAGCAGAAGTGAAATGGATGGAGAAGCGTTGGGAGGTCTTGCTTGATGAGAAAAAATGTAGTTGTCGGGTTTGGCAAGTTAAAGGTGTTCCATGTTATCATGCGACAACTTTTATAATTTTCAAAAGGGATACGAACTGGGATAAATACTTTGATTCTTATTTCACCATTGAAAAATTTAAATTAGCTTATGCTTCGGAAGTTGCTCCAATGCCTACAAAGGATCAATGGATGCATATAGACACCGAGGAGAAGATATACCCACCTGCACTCAAACGTCCTCCTGGAAGACCAAGAAAGAACAGAATTAAACCAAATGACGAGACTAAAAGAAGACAAAAATGTCCACGTTGCGGTGGGTATGGACATCGTGAAAAGACTTGCAAAAATTCCGAACCTGAAGATCCTTTACAACGTCAAGCTTTGTTGGTCCATAATGATCGTGATTTCAGTGCTATGTTGACTTGTTTAACACAAAAATAACCAAGACTTGAAGAATAAAGTGTATATTGTCCAAACAACCCAATAACAAGATCTAACACACAAATGAGGTAAATAAGCTACAATGATAAGTAGAATAAGCTCCTAGCACCTCAAATAGAACGATTACACAACACAATCAGTGAGAAATGGCTTGGATAAAAGATGTGCAAAAGTTGTATAAAGTGAAGATAAGGTTACAATATATAGCAGTGTTAGGTTCGCTGATAGATTCGCTCTAGCGAATCTATCTAGCGAACCAACACAGGTTCGCTGGGCACATAGGTTCGCCCAGTCGATACCTTAATACAAAAGACATGATGACCTGCGGGCGAATCTATAGATTCTCCCGTAGGTTCGCTAGAACTAATACAAATACAAGTTAAACAATTACAAACAAAAGTAACACCGACAAGCCGGTGAGTCCAACCTATACATAGTGACTATCAATACTCCCCCTAGGTTGGACCTCACCTGGGGAAGTCTTCTGATTAGCTCCGTCTTGATGGCTTCAAAGATGTTCAATAAACGTTCCTGCCCTTTCTTTAATTCCGGCCATTGGGTTTGTAATGTCTTCAGTTCCGGCCTCATCTTCACTCAGATTCAGCATTGAGTCTACGAACTCAGTATCTGCGACCTCAGTATCAGGCTCAAGTTGAACTGTCGTCTCCGCCTTTTTCTCTACAGATTGCTCCTCGCTAATCACCTCCAAATCAATCACCTCTACAGGTTTCTCAAACCTCTGTTCGATAGTTCGATCAAGCTGTCTTGTCAGATCATCCATGTCCATTTTCTGATCATCCGTCCTCCTCAACCTCTCATTCACAGCCTTTAGCTCAGCACGAATCCCCCGGGCTTTGTTTGCGACCTTCACAAACAGGTTCGCTTCAGCAGCAGTGTCATCTCCAGCCCCGTGCTTGATTCGGTTTTCACACAACACCTTCAAATCCTCATCACAGAAGGAGAAGACCTCCATAGGATCAAACAAACGTATTTCCGGACGGTCTTCCCCTTGCAATCTAATAATTGCCTCCCCAGTGCTGTTATCATAGAACCACTTGAAGAAATCCTGCAATCTGGGGGGTTGTGTTTCCGGGACCCTGACTCTTGTCATGATTTTTGGCGCTTCGATCTTGAGAACAACCTTACCTTTCCACGAAACCCAATGCCTATCCCGTCTCTGTCTCATCCTCCTCGGTTTTTGATACCCGAAATCAACAAAATCTGACTTAGCAGCCTCCCTGATCGTAGCTTCAAACGCACAAGCCCTTCCGCTTTCTTCCTTCCCCAATAATGGCAGCTCTGCCAGCCTACGCAAATCCCATCTAGGAAAGGTAGCGAAGTGCTTCATGTTCTTGATGTACGTGATGTCCCCACCCCTTCGTTTAATCATGTAAGCATCCACCAAACAGTTATATTTCCACGCTATGATTTGCCTATCAAGCTGTTTGGTGTTGGGTTCATCTAAGTGCTGGAATATTGGTACCTCAGGAATCACTTCTTCTTCCTTTTTGAACCATTCAGATTTGTCTAATTCAGCATGCTCGAACTGGTAGCTAACCCCCTTTTCTTCAACCTTATAATTCTCCGGCTCATCATCTAAATCTTCTTCACTTTCAGCATCGACATCAGTTTCGGGTTCATCAATCAAAGTATAGTCCACACTAGATCCACCAACCACTTCATCTCCTTCAAAAATATCTAGATTAATTCCCATTTCCTCATCAAATACCTCCTCAGCTTCTCCCTTACTTTTGTCTCCAAAATCAACATCCATTAACGGATATTTTGCAATATCCGTTAAGGATTTCAGTTCCGCTTCAGTCATAGCCGGTTCAGTTCCAGCATTCTCCTTCAAACTATTTAATTCTTTGAAGATCCTAACCAACAGACATTGCTGGTCCTTCATCATCCGTCCCATCTCATATATCACAGTCGATTTCTCTGCATCCTGTTTCTCCAGTTCTTCATGTTTACTTCTCAGCTCAACCAATTCTGCTTCCAGTCTTTCAACAACACCCTTTAATTCACTAGCTGATTCCCCCGATGTACCCCCGGTATCATGCCTAGCTATCTTTGATGCTTCAGCGTGTGTATCAGACTTTCTTTTCGTCCTCAGTTCCCTTCCAGCATCTATTTCTTCTTGTATCTCATCCACCTCTCGGTCAAACGAATAATCTTTCTCTTTAGCATATGCTTTCCTTTTTCTGATCTTCTTCTCGACCACCTCTATATTTTCTCCGCCCCGTTTCCTCTCCGACTCAATCAACCTCTGAATTTGTACCCATCTTTCAGCCGGGTACATGTTCTCCCATAAAAACGACATTCTACCAACACAGTCCGATCTCACAGATTTGCAGTCTTTGAAAATTCTTGAATGCATGATGCGTGTAATATATATATAAAAATAAACACTAAAAACACCTAAGCTTTAAATTTATAAAAACCTAGACAGACTAACTAAATCACACACAACCGGCAGTGGACCGGTCGAATGTAATATAGTGTACGTAAGTCCGGGTGTCGACCCACAGACTCTATATATTACGTTAAATAACTAGAAAAGACTCAACGAGACTAAACACGACTTAAATAAAAGATTTATTTGAAAAGGGGGGTTTTTGCTAAAAATAGAAAGTTACTAAAAATAGAAAGTTACGATTTAAAAACGGATTTAAAACAGATTAGAGAAAACAAACCACCTAGGCTAGAATCATCGTTAACTTTAATTATCGCTCACGTTGGACTAATGGTTATGGAACCGGGATCTAAAAAATATTCATTTAAAGGTGACGCTAACTAAGACCCTCGACCCTTCTCGAGAAGAAACCTAGAGTATCACAATTAAATTATTATCACACCGGTTACGGGATTAAATTTCCTCACGGTTATCTAATCAAATTATGCCTAATTGACCCACGCTAAAGATCTATCTCACGATACGACCCTTAAAGCCATTCAAACCCAATTATTTAATTTAACAAACAAGATTAATAATTAACACTAAGCCGGAATTTTCACAAAAACCTAAACCTAGCAAATTTACTAATCAAGACTTGTTAACAACCTATCACCTCACGGATATCTAGGTTGGCTACACGTTATTACCGATTTCATTAATACTATTAATCCTATGGTTGTACTGCAGTTAAACCATAATAATCACAACTCACGTTAATGACTAAACGAGTCCTATTACGTGACATAGACAATCACCAAGAACACATGGATTAATAATATCAAATCTACCAATTCAAACATATATAATGTATTAAACAATCATAAAGGTTCAAACTTTAATTAGACATAAACCATAACCAACAATCCAAACATGAGTTCAAACAAAGTTAACGAATCAACATAACGCCTAAGTAGTTTTAAACGATTAGCCTACCATAATCAAAGTAGAAACAAAAACTGAAACATAAACAGAGTTACCGTTCATCGAAAAAGAATAAAAATAATTCAGCAGCCTGTCTGTTAGCTTAAATTAATTCAGCAGCCTGCTAGCCTGCTTAATTAATTCGATCTATTAAAAGTTTGACTTCGGTTACGTGCTTGCTTGCCTGCTTCCAATTCTTTCTTTCTATTCTGTCGAACGGCCGCACTCTTTTCTTTTTTTCTTCCTCTTTTCCACGGCAGTCTTTTTATTGACGTAACCCTAATAATTCTTTAAGTGGGCCTTTAAATCAATATTAAATTGTAACTTCAAGTCCATTAACACATAACCTGCGTTTTTTTATTTCAAGCAAACAATGAATTAATATATTGATTTAATAAATTAAATAAGAATTATGTCGCAAACTAAAAACATTCACGTTAAAGTGCTATGAAGCGATTAAGAGTATATAATTCGCCTAAAAGTACTCAAAAAGTGTAGAGATTATTTATATAAAATATATATAATTTAGACCACATCAATGCATGTCCCAAACCTTCAGCTCAGCGCCAACAACCGGCAAATTCGGCAATTTGTCATTCAGTACCATCTGAATGAACCTGGGATACATTAACCACTTGATGCCTTTTGTAGCGTGAATGTTCTCAAGAATGTAGTTGAAGATCAGCTTCGCAAGATTTGCTTTCTGCCCTTGGCAGAACAGCACCATGGCACGAGCCCAGTCCAAGTTTAACCCGTCCGTGCCCCCTTTCCTATGATCCAGGCACATGATAAACACGTGAGCGATGTACCTCCACTCCTGGATCAAGTAGGATTTAACAAACTCCATTTTCTTTTCGCCGGGCATCGGACCCTCATACCCAGCAGTCCGGAGTGCCCCATACACATCCTCAGCAGACATATTTACCTCCTCACCAACGTCTTCTTCTAATCTTAGAATCCTAGCCAAATCGGCTTCCGTAAACTCCAAGTCGTAACCACAGACTTTGGCACAGATTCGTGACGGCTGCACCGACACATTCATGACCGCGGTTCGCCAAAAATCCCGGACATGCGTCTCATATATAGTAGGAGAGTGAGAAATGGCATAATGTATATGAGACGATTTCAGCCATTTGATTGCATCTCTATAGCTTCCCGCCTTTTCATGGTTTTCGTCAAGTAAAGCACACATGTTGTGCTTTTTCTCGAAGAATAATGTCGACATTGTGCCTGAAAAATAAACGGAGATTGATCAGAAACGAAGATTTGAAAATCAGTTAATAGATTCGCTGGAAATTAGGTTCGCTGGTATAGCGAACCTGAGATTTTGACACAAGAACCTATAGATTCGCTGACATGAAAAATCAGTCATTGTTGTCGAGCGAATGTATAGGTTCGCTAGAAACAGTCGGGCGAATCTATGTTGTTGCGCGGGCAGCATAACGACATAGGTTCGCTCGAAGTTTTGAACTTTCGTTCAGATTCGCCAGACGAACACATAGGTTCGCTGGAAACCCTAGTTTTTGAAAAACGGCCAAAATCACATACAGTTCATCATTAACAGGCATTCAAAGCAACAAACAGGTAGTATAATCACTAATCGAGGCTATTATGAAGTAAAACCCTAACATCTAACACACAATCAGTCATTTAAACACCATATAATCAAAGATCGATAGATTTAACAGACTTAAGATGCGATTAAGGGTTCAAAACACTGATTAAGATGAGAACGATTACATACCGGACAATGTTTGTGAAGTTTAAGTGTGAAAAATCGGTGAAAAGGTGAGAATCGAACGTTCGGCGGTGAGAATTTTGAAAAAAAAAAATCGTGCTACAGTACAGTTGGACAGCGAATATCTGAGATAATTCGATGTCACTGTATATATATACATTCATAAGTTCGCTGGCAGACAGACCAGCGAACCTTAGGTTCGCCGGAAGACCAAAAGACAGTGCAGCCGACTGGTTCGCTAGCAAGTTCTCTGACACATAAACAAGGATGTTTCATGTCAGCGAATCAAAGAGATTCCGGGCGAACTTTGGGGTCCGAGCGAACCTGTAGGTTCGCCTTAGGTTCGCTAGCACACACACAAAAAAATATTTTTGGTTTTTCTAAAATTTTAAAATCTTTGTAAAACCGTGAAAACGTCCCTCGATATCAACGCTCCAAAAAAATAAACATATACACATATAATCCTAAAATTTAAAAATAAAATAAAGTAAAATGAAATAAGATAAAATAAAAATAGAATAACAAGAGACGGTTTTAAGCGCTAGAAAGGATATATATTCTTCATGATGTTTTTTAGTAGAATTCGGAGAATCATCGATTGGCGGGATTGCAGATATGTTTGTCCATTTAAACCCATGCCTTAGTCCTTTCAACAAGAGATCAGCAGCTTCTTTTATCATGTTTTCGGTTTGATTGAAGAAACTCAGACAACTCGGTCCCCACAGACATCTAGGTAAAAAGAACAAATTCTGTCATCAGGGTATATCTGAGCAATACGATTGACTTTGCTTGAATTTCAATGATCAACTTTTGAATGTTGACCGATGCGTTTGTTTCTTTTGACACTTGTGCAATATGCATCTTTCTTTGTGAGTGGAGCTTGTCAGCAATTGATTCTTTTGAATACAATGCGACTTATTATTTGGGTAACTCAAATAGTCTAGAGCTCCAGGTCTATACCGACGTATAACAGAGGAGATAAACATTTGAGCATGCTCGGTGAATCTTCAGGTCAATACTTTCGTATAGCAGAGAAGATCCACCAACTCCAGGTCAATACTTCCGTATAGCAGAGGAGTTAAGCACTTGACTCAAAACGTTCTGAGGAGTTAACAAGTAACTCACTCAGAGGCATTTCCGAAGAGCATCACTAGCAGCTTTTTATTTTATTTGTTTTGCATACTAGAAACTCGATTCGGGGATAGGGCGAGGGTGATTTGGGATTTTTAGGGAAATCAAGACAAAGATTTTACGCTCTCAACCCATTTTTGACAGAACCATTATCTTTGTGCAATCCAATCATGTCAAGGAGATAATCCTTGTTGTCGAGATCTTGAGCATTATGTTTGGCTGCACAATCACTGTTTACTTCGTTTTTGGGCTGAGCCTATCTGACATATCCCAAACGCAATGCTTCTGACCTCCTTCAACGACTCTTCAACATCAATCAAAATGGAGATCCTGAAATAGCAAAATTTGAAAAACTATAAATAGTTAATCTTTTTATATCTCCCCCAAAATTTCTATATAATAGCCGTCAAATAAGAAATTTTTGTTTTTCAGATTTTCTTAATATATATATATATAGAATTAAAAGAAAAATAAAAGAAGATAAAATAAAATAAAGTAACGGAGCATTGAATCGAGTGACCCACGGAGTTTTCAAAGAAGAAAAAGAAAAGATTATTTACATATTTACAAAAGGATTCTCACAGAAAAAAAAAAGGTTTTCAAAAAGATATGAGTCCTAGCATGGAGATCAGTTCATAAAAACGTGGTTTGTCAAAAGTTTTTGTGAAAAGATCAGCTTTTTGCTTTCTAGTTTCAATAGGAATAATATCAATAAACCCCTTTTCCTGTGCATCCCTGATTGCATGAATTCTTGTTTCAATGTGCTTGGTTCGAGTGTGATGAATAGGATTCTTGGCAATTCCAACAGCAGCTTCATTATCACAGAATAGTGGCGTATGAAGAAAGTTGATGCCATAATCCATCATCTGATGTTGAATCCACAACACGTGGCAACAGCAACTTGACGCAGCTATGTATTCTGCTTCTCCTGTGGACATGGAGACGGTTGTTTGCTTCTTGCTTTGCCATGAAACAAGACATTCTCCAAGGTATTGACATCCACCAGTGACTGATTTCCTGTTAATCCTGCAACCAGCATGATCACTATCAGAAAAAGCATGTAAATCAAAGTTCCCACCTTTTGGGTACCAAAGTCCCAAACGAGAGGAACCCTTAAGGTAGCGAAAAATGCGTTTAACAGCTTTCTCGTGTGATTCTTTTGGATTGGCTTGGAAACGAGCACAGTAACACACGGCAAATGTAATATCTGGTCGGCTGGCAGTCAGATACATGAGAGATCCGATCATCGAGCGATACCGATGAGCATCCACAGGATTCCCATTATCATCGGAAGTAAGGCATGTTTGAGCTGTAAAAGGAGTCAATTCAGGAGAAGAGTCATCCATGCCAAACTTCGTGAGGATTTCTTTGATATATTTCTCTTGGTGGATTAGAATTCCATCAGGCTTTTGCTCCACTTGCAGCCCCAAGAAGAAACACATCTCCCCCATTATTGTCATCTCAAAACGATCCATCATCACCTTCTCAAATTCTCTACACAACCCTTCATTTGTCGAACCAAAAATGATATCATCAACATACACTTGAACGATCAGCAGCTCGCCATCCACCTCCTTCTTGAATAATGTCATATCTATAGCCCCACGTGAGAAACCTTTGCTGAGAAGATACTGTGTCAGAGTTTCATACCAGATCCGCGGGGCTTGATGCAACCCATACAGTGATTTATCAAGCTTGTAAACCTTTGACGGGAAATCCGGATCCTCGAAACCCGGTGGCTGACATACGTAGATCTCCTCATCAATATCTCCATATAGAAATGCACATTTCACATCCATCTGATAAACTTTAAAGTTTTTGTTTGCGGCATGAGCAAGAAAGATTCTGATGGCTTCCAGGCGAGCTACTGGAGCAAAAACTTCGGTGTAGTCAATCCCCTCCTCTTGAGCAAACCCTTGAACAACCAGTCTCGCTTTGTTTCTGATTACAACACCACGATCATCTGGCTTGTTTCGGAAAACCCATTTAGTGCCGATTGGACACTTGTTAGGAGGAAGATCAACCAGTTCCCAAACTTTGAGCTTCCTGAATTGCTGCAGTTCCATTTGCATGGCATCCACCCAGCTAGGATCTTCAAGCGCTTGTTTATAATTCTTTGGAACGACTTGAGACAGAAAGGCAGCATAAAGACATTCATTAATCAAACCACTCTGACTCCTAGTTCGCACACCATCAGTAATAGATCCAATGATATAATCGTGAGGATGGTTTTTCAGGGTTTTGAAGTCAGTGTTGAGTAGTAAAGGATTTTGGTCGATTGAGGGAGTTTGATTTGATGGTTGTGAAGGTGTAGGTGATGGGATGGTGTTGGATGTGGATGGAATGTCTGATGGAGAAGTTTGAACAGTTTGAGGTGGTGGAGGTGGTGGAATGTCAAATGAAGTAGGAGGTAGTTGTGTGGCTGATGTGGAAGGTTGTGGTTGTGATGGTGTGGATAGATGATTGAAAATAGGAACTGATGAGTGTGGAATGATGTCTTCATCGTCAGAGTCAGGAAGATTAAATGATTTGAAAATGGTGGTGGCATCATAAAACCAAGCCGGTTCACTACCAATACTGGTAGTGTTTGATTCCTGCCAATCAACATAGTAGGACTCTTGCACAATCCGCGTTCGCTTGTTGTAAACGCGATACGCCTTTTGTGTGTTAGAGTATCCCACAAAGAAGCATTCATCAGAGACAGCCCCAAACTTCGTCTTCTGATCTTGAGTATTCAGAAGAGTGCAAGAACATCCAAAGGGGCGTAGAAAATCAATCAGCGGCTTAATCCCTCGAAACAGTTGGTATGACGTCTTCATCTTTTCTTTGACAATCAGTACCCTGTTAAGAACATAAGCTGCACAATTAACTGCTTCAGCCCAGAAAATAATTGGAAGTTTTGACTCGATCAGCATAGTTCTAGCGGCCTCCACAAGTGTTCGATTCTTTCTTTCAGCAACACCATTTTGTTGTGGTGTTCGGGCAGCGCTAAACTGTCTGAGAATACCCCGTTGTTCACAGAAGGAGTTGAAGATGTGGTTTCTGAATTCAGTTCCGTTATCGCTTCTGATGGCTTGAACCTTCTTCTTTCCAAGAACCTCGATTAGAGGTATCAGCTTCATCAATTCTTCGGCAGTCTCACTCTTGTTTGCCATGAATCTCACCCAGGTATACCTAGAGTAATCATCTGTGACAACCAAGCAATAAGACTTTTTAGCAATAGATTTGACGCTTATTGGACCAAATAAATCAGTATGTAACAATTCGAGGGGTTCTGAGATGGAATTTGTAGTTTTAAGTTTGTGAGGCTTTTTGTGCTGTTTTCCTTTAGCACAAGCCATACACTTCTCAACCACTGAAAAGTCTTTGAGTGGTAAACCCCTAACCAAATTGTTCTTAACCAATTTATTCAGAATTTTAAAATTGATGTGTCCTAAACGTTTATGCCACAAAAATGATTCAAAAGATGAAGCTTTAGACAGGAGACATGTCACGGTGGAATTTGATTCCTGTGAACCCATATTCAACATATAGGTGTCATTTCGTCTCGGAGCTCGCATGATCACCATATCTTCGGGAATAGTAAACTCTGGCTTCAAGAACAGGCATTCATTTGGAAGAAACATCACAGGAATATTCTTATCACAGATTTGTGATACACTCAGAAGGTTGAATGCCAGCTCAGGAACATAGTTGACGTCTTCCAAAGTAAGTGAGCCGTTTGAGACTTCTCCTTGATCAATCATCTTCCCACCTTTCTTGTCTCCCGCAAAAGCCACATAACCTCCATTTATTATCCTATAGTTAGTCAGAAGATCCTTCAATCCTGTCATATGTCTTGAACATCCGCTGTCAATATGCCAATGACTATTTACAACGGCATTTGAATGTTCCTGACATTTATTAAAAAAAATGAAAAGTTAGACCTTTGAAATTGGCACCCAAGCCTTTGTGTACTTGGGTGGTGAAGCAGATGAAGAATTACAAAAGAAATTATTTACAAAAGTGTTTAATCTTTTTCCGAAAGATTTTTGCTTTGAGCTATTTTGGATTAATTTAGGGCATTGCTTGACAGTGTGACCAGTATTTCCACATTTAAAACAGTGAGACTTCAAGCCAGTTTTGGGAACTCTGTTAACAGGAATTTTAT
Organism: Tagetes erecta; assembly: GCA_030867185.1. Taxonomy (NCBI): domain Eukaryota; kingdom Viridiplantae; phylum Streptophyta; class Magnoliopsida; order Asterales; family Asteraceae; genus Tagetes; species Tagetes erecta. Next base: position 58,830,621 of record CM061488.1, read on the forward strand.
CCATTTCAATTTCCTCATCACATTCAGACAGTTGTGAGTTGCAGTCACTGTAAGTGTCATAGAGTTCTTTTAACTTAACTGTTGTGACTTTAACTGTATCAGATTCAGGTTTTGGTTTAAGAATGTATGAAAAAGACGATTCCTTCTCTTTTGGCTTTGAAATTCTCACAGGTGTGAAAGATGGAATTTGGTGAGTGAAGAATTTTTGAAAACAGTTTGTTTTAGTTTGACTTTCAGAGACATGACCTGAAAGTTTGTCTTTGTCATTCACACACACTTTTTCAATTAAATCATCATTCAACACATTAGGGTTTGAAGTGGAGCACCCTAAATTACTATTAAACATGGAATTGTCTGAAAATGACATATTACTACAAACAGAATTGATTAAACTAATGTCTTCAAAAGACTTCTTGGAATCAGAACTACTGCAATCACTACTGCCAGAACAACCGAGCCCAACACTTTCACCATATGCATAATCTTCTCTAACTTCCTTAAGATTTACTTCACTTAAACCTGCAATGGAACTGTCAGTATCATTCTGCATAATCTCTTGAATTAACTCATTTGAGGGATGAGGAATAGGTGTAGGAGAATAACAGAAAGTACTGGGTGGAGGATATGCATATGATTCTTTGTTACTAAAACCCAAACCTGTCTTAACTCTGGCCCCCCTTTGTTTTTGGCAGAGTTCCTCCCTTTTCATACCAGATATAGTCCACTGCTGCAATTTGTTTTTAAGTTTTCTTGCTTCAAATTCAGCAAGTGTAACTTGCTCAGTCAAGTAGTTAATTTCACAGTTCTTTTCTAAAAGAGTTCTTTTTAAGTGTTCATTTTCTTTTAAAGCCTCTCTTAACTTGACAAAATATTTTGATTCATTTAATTTAAGCTCTTTGTTGGTCCTTTTTAATTCATTTTCGTTTGACATTAACAATTTGTTAGCTTTGTATATGCCAATTAAACGAATTTTGCAAGCAGATGAACACATATCTTCAATAACATCGTAAGGAAGACCAATTACCAGTTTTTCGGCGGCCAGTGCACGATCACATTGACAGTAGGGAGTGCTTCTTTTGAATTCATCAACTGCATCTAGCCTTGCCTTCTCAATCACTTCTTCCAGGCTAACCTTTGACTCTTCCTCATGCTTAACTTCATTAACAGCTGCTTCACAAACCAACCCAGAATGATTCAGATGCCCTTGAGCAATAACATCTGATTGAACTTTGTCAACATTCTCCACCTTCTCTTCCTCATCTTTTCCATAAAATTCTTTGAATGGATCAAAGAGATTTATATCATTGTCATCAAACTCAGCAATTTCAGCAACAAGGGCATGGTTAATCTCCTCTTTGGTTTCTTCAATTTCTGCACTCCAATCAAAGTTGGTGAGCAGTGCAGTTTCATTCTTTGACTTTGCTTCCTCAACCTTTTCTTGAATTGGAGCAGATCTTGGATTTGCAGAGTTAACCGGCTCAGTAACGATTGGTAATGGGCATTCTCTCTTGAAGTGGCCCAGTTGTTTGCAGTTATAGCATCTTAACTTTCCCTTGTCATACCCCAGCTTACTATTCTGTCCCTGATTTCCGAAGTTTCTTCTGCCAGTTCTTTCCATGAATCGTCTGGCATGAAGAGTGAGCATAGCCATCTGCCATTGAATATCTGTTTCCTCCAGATCATCAGGATCCACCTGATACATGTCTTCTACAGTCATACCCTTCCCTTTTAACTCACCTGCAACAAGAGCTTCATAACTGTGGACAAACATCCCAAACAAAGCCATAGTATCTGACGGAATCTGAGTGGTGACAGACGCATTCGAGCTTGAACCAACATTTGAAGGTACACCAGCAGATTTAGCAGATACATGACTCGATGGTCCTCTAGATGCAGCACTATAGGCATAAGAGTTTGCAGCGGATGAGATAAGTGCAGCATTTTGAGAAGGAATGTTTGGAACCATCATTGATTGATTATATTCACGTCTCTTCACATCAAGGTCGAAGGACTTCAGCTTATTTATAACATCCATCAGTTTGTAGTCAGGGAAATTTCTCTCTTGTTTCAGCAGCTTGATTTGAAGACTCCATTGAGGAGGAAGAGAGTCCAACAGTTTTGCGACTTGTTCATGATTGCCCAACTTATCATCATACTTCTTCAGATTACTTGACACAGATAGGAATCGATTTGTAATGTCTGTCAAGTTCTCTTGTGAGTACCCCACGAAAGAGTTGAATTCCTTTTCGGCTTGAGCTTTTCTATCAAGTTTCAGATCCTCATTCCCATCATAGAATTCACACAAAGCATCATACAGACTTTTTGCTGTTGTGTGTTCGGCAAACCTGTTAAAGATATCCTGATGTAAGCAGAGTATTAATGCCCCGAGTGCCTTCTTGTCTCGATCTAGTAATCTGATGTCTGCTTCAGTGAAAGTGCTTGGATTTGTGTTTGTTGAAGTAACAGTTCCTTCAACAGTTGTTGGCACGTGCGGACCATTTACGATAGATTCCCATTGGTTGTAGTCCGTGTAGTAGAAAAAGGCTTTCAAACATCTTTTCCAGTCTTCAAAGTTTTCACCACTAACAAGCCTCGGTGGCCTATTAGGTTGAACGCTATCCAGATCATTCATATTCAATGTTGATGAAGTCATAAATTTGAACAGACTATAGATTCGCTGAAAATAAACAGATTCGCTGGCTAGATTCGCTCAAAGAACACAGCAGATTCGCTGGTAGATTCGCTGGTGACAGATTCGCTCGACAAGAAAACAGTTTCGCTGACAAGCAAGCACAGATTCGCTTGCCTAATTTTGGCAGCAGTTTCGCTTGCAAAGTCAGCCAAACAAGTGAACTTTCGTTCGGTGATATGTCAGATTCGCTGGCCACAACACAAACCAATCAGGACAAAGATTTGAATTAGGTTCGCTGGAAGAACAGTCAGTTTCGCTGGTTGAACAAATAGATTCGCTGGTAGCTCAACCACCCTGAAACAGTACGGAAACAGTTCGAAAACCCTCAAAACTTGACCATTTGCACACAGGTTTGTTTTAATAGCTTCCTATGACCAAATACTACAAACTTTGAGCAAAATACAACTCCAAAACACAAGAAACAAGCTTAGAACAGAATCAAAAGTGTTTCGACCCAAAAACTTCAAAAACAACACAAAAATCACTTGAATCAAACAATCAAGAGCACTAAGGCTCTGATACCATATTGTTGGTCCATAATGATCGTGATTTCAGTGCTATGTTGACTTGTTTAACACAAAAATAACCAAGACTTGAAGAATAAAGTGTATATTGTCCAAACAACCCAATAACAAGATCTAACACACAAATGAGGTAAATAAGCTACAATGATAAGTAGAATAAGCTCCTAGCACCTCAAATAGAACGATTACACAACACAATCAGTGAGAAATGGCTTGGATAAAAGATGTGCAAAAGTTGTATAAAGTGAAGATAAGGTTACAATATATAGCAGTGTTAGGTTCGCTGATAGATTCGCTCTAGCGAATCTATCTAGCGAACCAACACAGGTTCGCTGGGCACATAGGTTCGCCCAGTCGATACCTTAATACAAAAGACATGATGACCTGCGGGCGAATCTATAGATTCTCCCGTAGGTTCGCTAGAACTAATACAAATACAAGTTAAACAATTACAAACAAAAGTAACACCGACAAGCCGGTGAGTCCAACCTATACATAGTGACTATCAAGCTTCAACAAGTAAAAGGGGACGAGGAAAGAGGGCGTGAATGGTTTGTGAAAGTAATTGGTCGTGAAACTTAAATCATGCTTTTTGAATTATATTGTTGTACGTACCTGTATTATTTGGAGGTTATTTGATGTCATGTTTTGAATCATCTATTTTTATAGTTTTATATGGCTATAATGGTGGTAGGTTTTGAATCACATATTACAGTAGATTTTTAACTTAACTACTGTCTAGTGAATTTGCAAAATAATAGGAAAATATATATATAAAAAAAAGGAAAAGAAAAAAAAAAGAATAAAGTCAATCCTAATCCCACGTAAGTTAGAGTTATATGATAATTTAAAACAAATACAATTATTAAATTCATTAGGTAAAATAGTCATTTAATAAAGTGTTTTATATTAATTGGGTAAATATGTAATATGTATATGTTAGAAAGGGGAAATATGTAATTAAAATTAAGGATTGGGGAAATATGTAATTAAAAGACTTAGTAGGGGGATATATGTAATTGCCCCAAACAAAAAACCCAGATTTGAGTGAGATTTAGCTTGATTCAAGGTATAAAAACTTTAAGGAGTGTTATAAACATCATTCCTTAGCTATTACAAGTGTTGAATTGAACAAAAACAACAAAAATTGAAGAGTTGATCTTATGTTCATCACAATTTTGACTTTAAAAAGTCAATCTGATATGAAGATTTGATTGATATTTGACCAGAAACTAATCATAATCTGAATAGAAAAGCAAGAATTGAGTGTCTGATTGAAGGAAATTTTCCTAAGTGCTGAAACGACTAAGTTGACCCGTCTGAAATGTGTTGACATGACCAAACAGTGCTGAAACGTCCAAGCTGAAAGTTGACACGTCCAAACATTGCTGAAACGTCCAAATAGTGCCTGACACGTCTCAAACAATTTGTGTTGATTTCAGTCGGTTCATCAAATTTGACACGTCCCTACAGTACTTGACACGTCTAAATAGTGTCCAAGTTAAAATGTCCAAACAGTGTTGAAACATCAATAGTGACCCATCCCAAGTTGGTGACCCGTCCCGACTCCCAACAGTGACCCGTCTCAACTATGACCCGTCCCAACAGTTGACCCGTCTCAACAATGACCCATCCAAACAGTAAAAAAAAGTCTGGAAATTTGAAAATTTCATTTTTCCAAAATTTCATATTTGTCATTTCTAGCCAATATGACTTCCCTAAACAATCATCAAAATGACTTTGAAAATTCAAGAAAAATGTCATCGAGCATGCTACCGAGAAGAAAATACACTATCTGAGAAGAAAATAAAAGAGAAGATATCAATGAATTTATTACAGAATTTAATCACACGTTTGAAACGTTTCTTCAAGCTTTTAAAGATTGTGATTAAAAGAGACGAGATGTTCATGAACATGCTCTCATAACTCAATCAAAATCTGATGATAATGAAGATGAAGAAGAGTATGATTGGAGCGAAAACAATGATGATGTCTCCATTAAAGAACTTGAAAAGAAAGAAAAAGAAATCAGCAACTTGTCAGAATCCATTGCAAATCAAGATGAGACAATTGCTCAATTACATTCAGAAATAAAGAGATTGATGACGGAAAAGGAAACCGAGAATGATGTGAACAGTTCTTATGTTGAAATGCCAATTCACGTTAGAGAAAAGATGTGCACAAAAGAGTGTTTCACACAAGTTGAACAATACAGAGTATATTCATTCAAAATTTGTGATAAACTCAAAAAGGAAGAAACCATGCACAAGAATCTGAAAGAACAACACAAAATATCTGATCAAAGAATCACATCTCTCGAAGAGTCACTCAAGAAAAGTGAAAGAGAAGTTACAAATGTCAAGAATGAAGCTGAAAAATCAAATGCACACTCATCTAGTGTGATAAAAGATTTGCAAGAAGAGATTACAATGTTGAAGAAACTATCTGAGTTGGTTAATTCAGAAAACAATAGTCTGAAAACCAAATATTAAGAAGAACAAGATAAATTCACAAGTCTTCAAGAAGATCACAAACTATGTGTAAGAAAGATTCAAATCTCTTACACAGAATGTTGATTCAATGCTTATCGAAAAGCATAATCTGAATGTACAACTCATGGAGCTTACTAACAAAGTGAACAGATCACAAGCTGATCTTGTGAACATCATAGAAGAAGTTGAACAAGCAACGTCATCTGAACAGAAAGATGAGAGATTAGTGTCAGTCGAAATTGTTGGATCACTATCTTCTCAAGAAGAAAAGACCAAGAGGTTCAGTCAAAGAAGAAGAAGAAGAAGGTTAGAAGAAAGAAGAGCAATGCCAAGAAGAACAAGACAAAGGCTGCTTCATCAGATTCTACACCACAGCCTCCTTCTACTCCAAAGTCTCAAGATTCCGAATCTCCGAGTGATTCAGACAATTACGTCTACTGTTTAATCTGTGACTTTGAAACTCATCATATTTCAGATTGTATCTACAGTCAAGGTGTGACACCCCGCCAGACGGCGGAAACACCGGGCTGTTAAGTGAATTGGATATCAATAGTACAAAGCACATTGCACATTAAAAAGCATATTTTAATATATTAAAGCATAACTGTCGTGACATAAATGAGAAATGAACTGTCATAAAGCGGAAATAAAAGTCAACAATAATAGTAATTTATTATTCATTTATTTTAGGTCCAAAAGCATCATATGTCTTGAAAAGCATAAAACGCTCAAAACGCCACCTGAAATACGTGTAAAATAAGTTAGTTATGGAATTAGCTAGTGAGTAAAACACAGTTAATAGTACGTAATATGAAATCCGAGATCATTATAAATATGTTTCGCAATCTTATGTGTATAGCAATTGCATTATATATCTCAATCGTGACCATAGAAACACATAGAAACAAGTATCATAGACCCCGTAGGGTAACCTTTAGCAACAAGTCATGAGGAACCACTCATGTTACAATTACTGATAATTATCGTTTAACCGTCAATTAACCGTCTCGATATATATAAATTATCAATAAATGTTTAAGCATCGAAGGGACATAGCATCGTAGCAACAAGCATTACAAATAGTAACTAGTAACCAACATATAGAATCAACCATAGAAACACCGGGTCTAATCACCTATCAGGCCATTAGTGTAGGTGGGCTTGTCAGGCCATTAGTGTAGGTGGGCTTGTCAGGCCATTAGCGCTAACATCGTACCGGTGGAAATTACAAGAATATATAAGTACTATTGTCTAACACATAATTTCGCATCATGCGGCCAAACAAGATTAACACATCTAATGATCTCATTTTGAAAATAGAAACAAAGGAAAAGAATTGTAGTATCATAGGAACACGTATTTCAGCCCCAAAAACGTAAACAGTAAAAAGGAGGGTGAGTTTACTCACCTCGAAAAGCAAAGATAACCGAAATAGAAACGCAGCTATAACGAACCGAGGGTTGCCCAAATATTAGTACCACCTAATTAATTGGGAAAAACCCTAACTTATAAACGAAACAATAGTAACAAGAATCAAAATCTGAAATCTAGGGTTTCGGATTTGGGATTTAGGGTTTTGAAATGCAGCTTAGGAGTTAGGGTTTTGAACTACAATTTGGGAATTTATACAAAACGTTATTGTACTTTCGTATTTAAATATATATTTTATACGAATCGATTTTTAGATTTGTAATAATATTTATGAACCTAAACCATTATCATTTATATGTATTAAACTTATATATTTTTAAGTTTTAAAATATATTTAACTAAAACATATTATTTAGGTTATTAGAAAATATAGATTTAATGTTTAAAATAGTTAAATGTGAAAATTAAATAAAAAAGGAGAAGTGGGACTCGAACCCGGGGCAATACGCCCACCTTCAAGTGACTTAACCACTAAACCAGTTCTTTTTTTTGTTAACTAACTCAACTGGAAATCTTTTGTTCTTTTTCAATCAACAACACCCATCTTCAACATGAACCCTAAAACAAGAATCCATCAAATTGATTCAACCTGTTAACCCAATCAAGAACAAAACATAGGGCTTTTAATCCCTGTTGTATCACAAGTATTTTGATGTAAGGAACTTACTTGATCATGATGTTTTGGATTGATAGGAACGAAGAATATGAACGACTGTGACGGGTTCGATTTGGGTGATTGAAGCAATTACATTGCAATTAAAGTTCCAAATATCTTCAAGGTGATTATGTGATTGAAATCCAATTGCCAATTTCAGATATAAAACACGAATTGATAGTGGGTTTTGGTGTTGCAGGTTTGCGTAAAAGAAAGAGTAAAAAAAACTGTGATTTTGGTGTTTCGAAGGTGTTAGACGGTTTCATAGGAAGGTTCGACTAATATGGTATTGATTTGCTCATCAATCTCGTGCCTAATTACGGCATGTAAATTTCCATTTTTAATCTCGAACTAAATCCGTGCCTAAACAAGTAATCAACGCGTTTTTGGGTGTTAAATGGTTCGAACGGGTTAAGAAGGTGATTTTAGAAAGTTTTGGTCGATTGAATTTGTTTGAATCATGCGATTATGGACTCGCCGGAGATGGACAGGCTGGCCGGAAAGGCTGTCGGCATGGGCAACCAGAAACACGGGCATGCGTAAGGGGGTGGGTGGGTTTGGGTTTAATCCAATTTACTGTTACAGTCCCTGCAGTTTCAAGTTTTGTTTATTTTTGAGTTATAAACTTTTAATTCAAATTTTAAAAGTTGCAGTTTTGACCCAAAGTAAATTTACAAATTATACTGACTAACTAACTTAACTACGTTGAGACGTAATGTTTACAGAATTGACGTCTTTATATTTTTAGTTTGTTTATGTCGTTAAGAGACCATCGTTAGTCTTAGAAGTGATATTTGTTTGACGTTCTCACTAAATTTTCTTTTATAACACACAATATATATGTATCTTAAGATTTATATGAATAGTGATTATTTTCGAATACTTAGATATTTTGCGATATAATACGATTGATTAATTGAGACGGGACTAACGTAGAATCCAATGCATTTAATAATAATAATAACAACGTTACGTTTTAAAGATATAAACACGAATACAAAATAAGAGATAAACAACTTCGGATTCAAGTCGAGTATTCGGGTGCGGGTTTTGGGGCAGATGTCACACAAGGTGTCTTTCCTTATGCTTCAAAAGCCAACATGTTCAAGACTCCACCTTCTTCAATCAAGTTTCCACAAGATTCAGAGATCAAAGCTCCTAAAAAACAAGAAGAATCAAATGGCAAAGCTTCTCAGAAACAATGAACTTCAACTACAAAGGCTTCTCAAAATAAAAGAAAGAAGTCTCCCTTCAAGGCTCATCAGAAGTACTGTGAGATATGTGAGATGTACAATCACATGACATCAGAATGCTGCTACAACAAGTACTGCACCAACTGTCAGATGTACAACCACGACATAATGGAATGTTACTACAACAAGTATTGCTCCATTTGTGACATGGTCAATCACAACACTCAGGATTGCTTCTACAACAAAAACTCAACGATGAAGCCGAGAAGATATGTCCAAAGAAATTCATCATGTGCAATCTCTTCCAGGTATGTTTCTGATTTTAAATTCTCTAATGGTGATCATTCAAATGATTCATGGACATCAAAGTTTGTCAGAAATAAAAAGGGCTATCATGATTTAAATGATAAAATGATTCTAATAGTGAATCAATCTGTGAACAAGAAATATAGTCAACAAAACCCAAATTTTGCTAAATAGGCTTAAAAATGACTATGCCAGATCTTCTATGAATTCTCGAAAATAATGGTATAAACCAAAGCATTCCTTTGGCTCTACACAAAAACGTTTGTGGAAAGAAATACCTGTTATGGATAAAAATGATCAAATTGATTCATCTTATAATGATGGTCCACCAGAAGATGCAATTTATCAAGAAATTACCTATATTGATGATTTCGGACAATCCAAGAACGTAATGGCTTAGCTTTCACACTCTAACTAATTTGTTAGTGTGTTAGGGACAGTTATGAAGGCCGGTTAAACAAAGATAAGAAGACCGTGGCTGATCCCTTATCATGACAAGATACCAAATCTTGTTCATGATGCTTTCGATGCAACTGAAATCAAATGGATTTGGAAACAAAAAGGAATCATTGCAGGAATTAAAAAAAAACATTTTCAAAAATCAAACGATGATGGCTGTGCTAGAAATAACCGATGTTTCATTTCGTCTATTTAGATTAAGGATATTGCATGCACTCTTCTTACGTTGATAACATAAGTGCCATTTTCCTTTCATTAAACTTTCATATTTCAAAGAAATTTAAAAGTTTAGGGGGAGATATTATTATTAAAAAACGATAAAAATCATAAAAATCCAAAAATATGTTGAATCTACTTGCACGTACATGAGAAATGATAGTACACTAGGTTTATTCAATGCATCATTTTCAACAATAAAGAGTGAAGCGTGAAAATTGATGTGCGTGAGAGCTCATACAAGTATACTAAACAAGTACATTCCATAATGATTTAACTAAATTCTTATGAGTTTTTGTGGTTGAAACATCTTAGTGCATGTGAAATGTTTATACAAATCAAATAGATGTCTTGTGACGCAACCGATATACATCAGGTAATGATGCAATCTATTCAGTGTGATGAACCGCATCTGTGAGCTTCTTTGTTGTGGTATCCACAGACCTGAAGTCTTACATGAAGTCTCTTTAAGAGCTTCAAGATGCAACAAAAGATTCCCAAAGTGGACCATCCCCAATCAAATTCCAAAAAGGAATTCAGAAGATTCCCAATGAGAACACAAGGAAAAGATAATTCCATAAAGGAATTCTAAAAGAAGTCCCAAAGTGGACAAAATCCAAATAGATAGAACCATATTCCACATTGTTTATGATTGTAAGTGACCTGAAGTGTTAAGCTGCTCATAAGATGTTTAGATGATGTGTATAACTTTCTAATGTGCCAGGTATGGGTCACTCAAAACTTATTCCTAATCAACCTAATTGATCATCAAGAATAGAAAAAGTAAGTGTGTCACTTCGAGTTAATTGATTTATTCAACAATTCATCACTCAATTACTTCACAATTCAAATGTCTATTCTTAAGAACTGCAAAACATGTGTTGGATAAATTGCTGGTATGATCTCATTGCAGGTTAAAGATTCATAAATGTAAAGAGAAAATCACAAAAATACCAAAAGCATTAAAAAAAATTCAAAAAGAACAAAAAGATTGTTATTTTAATCTTCTTCTTTGTTTTGGCAGTTTAACATGTGTTATTGATGTATGAGTTGTTCATCGAGCAATATCTCATCCGGTTGAGAACTTAATCTTTACATTGATGATAAATGCACCTTATCGCCTGAGTTTTTATGTTTTTCTTTGAGTTTCAGGAATAGTTTTCATTGCAGAACAAGCTTCCACGTGATTTGAAGATGTTCATGTTCAAGCATGATTCCAGTCCAAAGATCTCCAAGTCAGATTGCTGAGTGTTAAGAATCCTCCTCTTAATATCTCATACAGAGATCCTATTAACCTCTTAAGCAAAAGTTGAGGGGGAGTATTCTAAGTCAAAAGAAGTCTTCTCATTCTACTTCAACCGTTGAAGAAGATCCCGTTGCTGATATATAGATCCACCAGAATCTACTCTATACTTATTTTTTTCCATAGCCTTTTATGTTACTAAAAAGGGAGAGAAGGATGCAGATTGCTTGTTGAAAGACAAAGTTTGGACAACATCATCTTAGGGGGAGTATTGTTGGGTCCTCCTGAAGATAATGTATACCAAAACTTTAAGTTGCTCTCTATGCTCGTCACATGAAGATTTAAGCTGATACTTTGGATTTGTAAAGTGTCATCTTAGGGGGAGTACTGTTGCGTCTATTTGAAGATGTCACTTTCCAAATATAAACGAGTGAAGATATCGAGCATCATCACGAGCAAGCATGGGTGAAGACGTTTATTATTTGTATTTGTATTTGAATATTTGTGTAATCGGTTTGTGCTTAAATGCGTGTTTGTGCTTAATTGCACAGTTTAGGTGAAATGTAAGGTGAATGGTATAGACTATAAATACCATCATCTAGGACATTTGTTAAGGGAGTTGCCTGCATTTCATTCCATATCCTTTCTAACCTTCAAAAAGATCTATTACAAGAACCTATTCATATTATCTGTGACATCTGCCCCAAACCCGAACACGAAGGCCCGACTCAAACCCGAAGTTGTTATCCTTTTAATTGTAAACGTATTTATTTTCTTCAAAGTGTAACGTTTATTATTATTATGAATAAACGCAATGAATTTTACGTTACCTCCGTCTTAATTAAATAACCGTAGCTACATCACAAAATAGTCACGCGTATCAAATAGTTATTATTCGGGACAATAAAACTCAGAGTATATGTATAAATAAATAAATGTATATATATATATATATATATAGAGGAGAGTTATCCTACATAGTGTTGGAAATCTAAGAAGGCTAAGAAGGATTTATGACCTTTAGATCTCTTTTTTAATGGTTGAGATCAATTTGTAGGAAAAGAAATTGGTGGAAGGGTACATTAGTCATAGCCACTTTTGTTGACTTTCTCTCTCCACATGCAAGGCACATGCCAATTCCCCCACTTTTTTTAAAACTTTCATAACTTTTGGATACGATATTATTTTTTTAAAAAAATTACACCAAAAAAACAAGCGTTTTGTTATCTTTAAAACGTGTATAATATTGATATATAAAAAATAAAAAAAAATTCGGCACTTGTCTAGTCCTTGTGTAATATCATGTGATTGTGTTTTATTATAACTAGTGAAATGTCACTTTTATCGGTTCATTTTTAAGTCATTATATAATATCATCTTATTATAAATATTTGTTGTGTCATATTATGTGTTTAGAAATTATCACCGTGTCACAAATTGTTAATATGTGTTTGAGAAATATTCAAAGACAACGTCATTTTTTGTTACAAAGTGTGAGAATGACACAATGGTAAACAAAGACACAATGACACTTTTAAAAAAAATTAAAACTCACAATATAAATCAAATTTGAAAAAAGTGATTCGGAGACATTGTTTCCCATGTATTCCTGTTTCAGAAAATAAATAAACGAAAAATTAAAAAAAATTAAAAAAATTACCGTTTTTTTTATTTTTTAAATTAGACACAATGAAAAAAGACACAATGAGAAAATAGTAGTTTTTTTAAGTTTTGTTTATTTATTTTTTAAGGAGGATGATGTGAGAGCAAGATCTTTGAAATACTTTTTGTGTTATTGTGTAATTATTATTAGATCATTGTGTAATACTTGTCAAATAAGATTACACAATGACCCGATGAATGACACAACAACCTTACGGATGACACAATCACACAATGACCTGATGAAAGACACAATGACCTGACGGAAGACACAATGACCTGACGTTAGACACAATGAGCTGAAAAATTGTGAAAAAAAAAGTTCGTTTTTTATATATCAATATTATACGCGTTTTAAAGAGAAAAAAAATCTCGTTTTTATGGTGTAATTTGTTTAAAAAAATAATGTCGTATGTAAAAGTTATAAACGTTTTAAAAAAGTGGGGGAATTGACATGTGACTTGCATGTGGAGAGAGAATATTTAAAAAAGTGGGCATGACTAAAATACCCCCTCTCCTAATTTTCCTAGATGCCACATGTCAATCTCTTATTGCTTCTTAGCCTTCTTAGATTTATAACACTATGTAGGTGAACCTCACTCTATATATATATATATATATATATAGAGTGAGGTTCACCTACATAGTATTATAAATTTAAGAAGGCTAAGAAGCAATAAGAGATTGACATGTGGCATCTAGGAAAATTAGGAGAGGGGGTATTTTAGTCATCCCCACTTTTTTAAATATTTCTCTCTCCACATGCAAGTCACATGTCAATTCCCCCATTTTTTTAAAACGTTTATAACTTTTACATACGACATTATTTTTTTAAACAAATTACACCATAAAAACGAGCATTTTTTTCTCTTTAAAACGCGTATAATATTGATATATAAAAAACGAACTTTTTTTTCACATTTTTTCAGCTCATTGTGTCTAACGTCAGGTCATTGTGTCTTCCGTCAGGTCATTGTGTCTTTCGTCAGGTCATTGTGTGATTGTGTCATCCGTAAGGTTGTTGTGTCATTCATCGGGTCATTGTGTAATCTTATTTGACAAGTATTACACAATGATCTAATAATAATTACACAATAACACAAAAAGTATTTCAAAGATCTTGCTCTCACATCATCCTCCTTAAAAAATAAATAAACAAAACTTAAAAAAACTACTATTTTCTCATTGTGTCTTTTTTCATTGTGTCTAATTTAAAAAATAAAAAAAACGGTAATTTTTTTAATTTTTTTTAATTTTTCGTTTATTTATTTTCTGAAAGAGAAACACATGGGGAACAAGGTCTCCGAACCACTTTTTTCAAATTTGATTTATATTGTGAGTTATAATTTTTTTAAAAGTGTCATTGTGTCTTTGTTTACCATTGTGTCATTCTCACACTTTGTAACAAAAAAATGACGTTGTCTTTGAACATTTCTCAAACACATATTAACAATTTGTGACACGGTGATAATTTCTAAACACATAATATGACACAACAAATATTTAAAATAAGATGATATTGTATAATGACTTAAGAATGAACCGATAAAAGTGATATTTCACTAGTTATAATATAACACAATCACATGATATTACACAAGGACTAGACAAGTGCCGAATTTTTTTTTTATTTTTTATATATCAATATTATACGCGTTTTAAAGATAACAAAACGCTTGTTTTTTTGGTGTAATTTTTTTAAAAAAATAATATCGTATCCAAAAGTTATGAACGTTTTAAAAAAAGTGGGGGAATTGACATGTGCCTTGCATGTGGAGAGAGAAAGTCAACAAAAGTGGCTATGACTAATGTACCCTTCCACCAAATTTTTTTCCTACAAATTGATCTCAACCATTAAAATAGAGATCTAAAGGTCATAAATCCTTCTTAGCCTTCTTAGATTTTCAACACTATGTAGGATAACTCTCCTCTATATATATATATATATATATATATATATATATATATATATATATATATATATATATATATATATATATATATATATATATATAGTTCGTGAACAAAGACTATTAAATATGAAAACGCTCCTAAGCCTCGAAATAGTCTCATAACGTCAAAAACGAGCTAAAACTATAAAAACGTCACGTATATAATGGTTACGTTTCAACTTAGTTAAGTTAGTTAGTTAAAATACTTATATACTTAACTTTGGATTGAATCTGTCAATTTACAAACTATAATTAAACTTGTAATAATTAACTTAAAACCATCTGGAAGATAAAGGACCAACTGTGTAAAATTTAAATTCACCCAACCCCCCAACCCCTTAACCCGTGATTCCGGTGCCGGCAGTTGGCCGGAAACATCGCCATCTCCGGCGAGGCCACAATCACTCGTTTTAGCACTAAAAATCAAATTAAAACCATGAAAACGTTCGTGTGGGTGATTCGAACTCAATGCCATGTCCAATTCTTAACTTAATCGATCCGAATCCATCCTTTATTGCAAATCTAAACGGGTTCAAAACCCACTTAAACAAATCGTTCGAAACGACAATTTTAATCAATTGAAATCAAAGGAAACAATCCTTGAAATGAATGAAGTGTTTTAATACCAGTTAATTGAGTGTTAATCAACAAATTAATCGCCAATTAATCTCATTACGTTCAACACAAAATTCAAACGGGTTCGTCCTTTTCTATACCAAATCAAAAACAATTAACACATTTCAAACACTCCTAATCGATCAATCAAACTCCTACAACAACAAATTTTAGCAAAAACATCAAGAAACTCGTAGTTTGATCTTCAAACCCGTCGTCTCTGTTCATCAGTCTCATTGACTCGATTCTTCATTAATCAAGTAAGTATTTTATATCAAAATTCTCGTGTTGTATCGTAGATCAAAAGCCCTTACTTGTTCTGAATGAGATCAACAGAATAAAACGAATTGGAATGATTCGTGTTCTAGGGCTTGTATTGAAAAAGTTGTTCTTGGTAAACAAATTACAAAACAATTAAAAACCATTTATACTAACAAATATTGCGCCGGGTTCAGCGGTTGAAGTGTATTGGTGTGGAGCCGTGGTCTCGGGTTCGAACCACACCACCATCAGATTTTGTTTAACTTTTATTTTTAAGTCTTTTTACCTAATTGTTAACTTTAAATCATAATTGCAACTAAACCAGTAAATAATATATTTTATCTTCAATATATTCTGAAGGTTTATAAAAACATATGATTTCTAGAAGGATATTACACTATATTAAAATGATACGATGTTTCAAATATAAATGGATACGTATAATATATATATATATATATATATATATATTATCAAAAACGAAAACACATTAACGTTTCGTATAAAACCCTAAATTGGATTTGAAATCCTAAATCCCCAAATTGGTTTTTAAAACCCTAAATTGGATTTGAAACCCTAAATTCCCAAATTGTATTTTAAAGCCCTAACTCCCAATTGGTACTTTAAAATCCCAAAGAAAATCCCAAATTATATTTTGAAACCCTAATTTCAAATTTATAATTTTAAACCCTAAAACCCCAAATCCAAAACCCTAGAAGTTCTATTTTCTTGATTCTAGTTATTACGTTACTTGCTTCGTTTCTAAATTAGGTTCTCCCGGTTAATTAGGTGATTCTAATGTCTGGGCGATCCTCGATTCTCTCTAGTTACTTTCTAGTGTTACTATTATCTTTGGATTTCAAGGTGAGTAAACCCACTCCCCTTTTTACTGATTTCATTTTTGGGGCTGAAATACGTGTTTCTATAATACAACGGTTTCTTTTGATGTTTCTATTTTCGAAAATGAGATCATTAGATGTGTTAATCGTGTTTGGCTGCATGTAGCAAAATTGTGTGATAGTCAATATTAGTTATATTATCTTGTAATTTCCACCGGTACAATGTTAGCGCTAATGGCTTGACAAGCCCACCTACATTAATGGCCTGATAGGTGATTTTGACCCGGCGATTCTTTGGTTGATTCTATGTTACTGGTTACTACATGTGATGCTTGTTGCTACGTTGCTATGTCCTTTAGATGCTTAAACATTTTGATAACTTGTATATCGAGACGGTTAAATGACGGTTAAATGATGGTTATCAATAAATGTAACATGAGTTGGTTCCTCATGACTTGTTGCTAAAGGTAACCCTGCGGGGTCTATGATACTTGTTTCTATGTGTTTCTATGGTCATGGTTGAGATATATGCTGAAATTGCTATGCACATGAGATTGCGAAACACAATCTATAATGATCTCGGATTTTATACTATGTACTATTAATTGTGTTTTACTCACTAGCTAATTCTTTAGCTAACTTATTTTACACGTTTTTCAGGTGAAGTTTGATACAGTTTTGGTTCAAGACACGTAGGATGCTTCGGACCTAGAATAAAAAGACAATAAACAATATTTAATTGTCTGTTTCTGTTACAGTTTTTATGACTATTGAATGTTTCTTTATGTCACGACATTAATGCTTAATTAATATTAAAATATGCTTTTAGTGTGCCATGTGCTTTGTACTTTGATATCCGATCCACTTGACGCGCCCGGTGTTTTCCGCCACCGGGCGGGGTGTCACAGTTTGGTATCAGAGCCATGGTTATAGGGAACTAGGATAGGGTATTAGAAACACATCGTCCTAGACTATAACCTAAGAGTCCTTAGTGCAAATAGATGTACTTAGGAATTCTTTTGAACTTATTTGTTTTTTTTCTACGAACCTTTCTATGCTTTTCTTAATCTCATTTCTTATCCGATTTCGCGAAGGAGCTACAAGAGACTCGTCTGTGTGATTGGGATCTTCTCTTTTTGGAATCTCGTCATCGTCTTAAGTAAGTTTGAAAACGTGAGAACGTGTGCAATCCGGAAGGGGGAACACCTGTATCACGGACATCCTGTCTAAGGCAAAGCATTTCGTATAAATCTCTTTAAGAGACCTGTATGCTTACCTGGGGATGTACGAGATGAGTGTGAACCTATAGGCTAAAGCACGCTTTCTCGAATACGTTGAAAACGAACTTAACACTTTGATAAGTCATTAGTGTCCAAAACCAAGACACACTCCTAAGCCATTGAAATATCATTTTCTTAATGATTCTATGATTTTCATTCCTACGATTTATAAATATTTCTATGAATTTTTATAGTGATTCAAATAATATTCCTAACTTCATTTACTAATGTTTCTAAAGTTTCTAAGTGATTTTCTATGATATGTTCAAAGGATTCCATGATGTTTTAAGTACTATCACTATTTCATTTAATCGAAATTTCTAAAGTTTCTACGTGATTTTCTATGAGATGTTTCAAAAGATTCTATAATGTTCTAAATGGAACGAGGTGCTATTATTACGTTGGATGTTTCTATCGGTCAGGGATTTACTAAAAACTCGTGTTATTCTACGTTTCAACATTTCTTTTGTTTCTAAGCTACAATAATACTTATGCGATATACTCGCTAGCTTATCCATATAGCACAATTACACCATTGTAAACCAAACATTTCAAATCAAAACTAAGACATATCTCAATCGAATTATCCAAAACTTCAGATCATGTATATATCGATTACCGAATCTAAGTGGTACTTCTAATCCTAAATCAAATATCGACTCTCCAATCAAAGGTTCGTTATGATTTCAAAATTTTAGTCAAGACTAAATTCCATAACTAAATAAAAGTTAACGGATTTTACTATTTTTATAAGCTAATGTATTTGAACCGAATGTCTACCCTCAAAATATATCAACCTAACATCGATACTCAAATAGTTTCAAAACTACTCATCTAACTATAAGATTCTAATCCAATTTCTAATCCATCATTAAAACTATAAATTTACTATCAAATTATGAACTAACCATCAAAACATGTACTCGTTAATCAACTACAGGATACTGTCAATGAATTCGTTATCCAAATCTAACGAGAACTCACTACACAACTATTCTCGAACTCATTTAACTAAATGTTTCATCTATACATATGACCACCAACGAAATTCTACGCGACTAGTCTTCATGAACTAATCCAAACCCAACGTGTTTCATTTATAAACTCGTTACCCTAACACAGTGTGTAATCAATGGACTTTGTAAAACTAACGGTATTCGATTCTATTAAAATAATTTTCTTTTTCCCAAACAAATATATATATACATATATATATTTTAAAAAAAATTTAATAACCTTTTGGTCTTAGTATCTTGTAAAAAAAAAATAGATATATATATATATACATATAAATTTCGTGATAAATGGTTTCTTTAAAAAGTGATTGGTCATTCTAACGTCGGCCAAATATTTACACAAACATTTTTCGTTTCTCAAATACGACACAAAGACTTGCAACAAACACCATGACTTCTGTTTTTTTCCAATACCAAGTACTTATAACTTAAATTGTGTCGTTTACTTTCAATTCAATTCTCTTATCTATGGTAAAGATTAAAACTTTCAACTTTTTATTTAGCCTTTAAAACTACATTATAGAAAAACAACACCATCTCTTATAAACTTGTTTATCTCCTTAGTCAATACATCTGGTCTAACTAAAGTGGTTGGTCATATAAATTCAAACATCTTAAAAATCGAATCTAATAGGAACTAAGTGATATATTCTTTCGGACTATAAATTGGATTATCCACATTATCAAATTTTCATGAATCTAATTTTTCTAAAAATCCTAATAAGCTATATTAGTACATGTACACCATCAACTAATACTTATGAACTGGTCAATATCAGAAAACTTAGATAATTACATCTTACACACATAGAGTCGATTTTCACAAACTTAAGTGTTACTATCCTAGTACTCGAATTTGACTATCTATATCGTTGAACAAAGTTATTTATATGAGCAATGTCTACCTAACGGACGTTAGTTTCTTCTGAATCCATCAATCTACTTATCATGTTAGTATGATTTTCCCAAGTACTATTTCTATCAAGTATGATATCAATACCTATACGTATCATCATTTTAACCAAAAATTGTTGTTCTGACTCGGGCGTGAACAAATGAACTATGGAGTCCATGCAAAAACTGAAGTAATTACGGGTGCACACGGAATTATGAAAGTTGGTGCATGGGAACCATAGTAAGTTTTGTCTTGTGTAGCTGGGTCATATTTAATTATCTTATTTTCACTCGACTTGTCTACTCATTTTACTAATTGCATATAAGCCACTTAGTTATGTGTAAGGTTACTTAATTCGTTTTAAACATTCTATTAATCACGACTATTCTCGATGATCATTTAAATAATTCTAAATCCATCTACTTGAAATATTTCATTTGCAAGTTGGAATCCTATTCTATTCCTATATTGAGTAACAAATAAAAATTATTCGAATCTACATCCAAATAGTTCGACCGAACTCTTATAAGTGAAAAGAGTTAAATAAACAATCCACAATGAGACAAAGCAAAATAAAAATAAGTTACTTCTTAATCTCGTTATTTAAAATCTTGTCTCAATCAAAGTGCTCATCTTCTCATTGATCGAATTCTCAGGAGTTTCTTGCGAGATGAAACTCCCTACGAAAGTGGGCAGTGTTCATCCCGTGTTTCATGTTTCTAATATGAAGAAGTACTTATCCGATAAAAATCTCATTGTGCATATCGCTAATGAATCAAAGCAAAATATTGAACGAATATTGGAAATTATGGACCGTGAAGTCAAACAACTCGAGCGTAATTAGATACCAATCGTTAATGATCGTTGAGACTCAAATGTGAACATAAAATTAAGACCAAATGAAAACCAAGTATCCACACCTTTTTGCTTCAGCTTCTTCTACTCCAGTTTGAGCAAATTTCGGGACGAAATTTCTATAAGGAGGGGAGACTATGACATCTGCCCCAAACCCGAACCCGAAGGCCCGACTCAAACCCGAAGTTGTTATCCTTTTAATTGTAAACGTATTTATTTTCTTCAAAGTGTAACGTTTATTATTATTATGAATAAACGCAATGAATTTTACGTTACCTCCGTCTTAATTAAATAACCGTAGCTACATCACAAAATAGTCACGCGTATCAAATAGTTATTATTCGTGACAATAAAACTCAGAGTATATATATATATATATATATATATATATATATATATATATATATATAGTTCGTGAACAAAGACTATTAAATATGAAAACGCTCCTAAGCCTCGAAATAGTCTCATAACGTCAAAAACGAGCTAAAACTATAAAAACGTCACGTATATAATGGTTACGTTTCAATTTAGTTAAGTTAGTTAGTTAAAATACTTATATACTTAACTTTGGATTGAATCTGTCAATTTACAAATTATAATTAAACTTGTAATAATTAACTTAAAACCATCTGGAAGATAAAGGACCAACTGTGTAAAATTTAAATTCACCCAACCCCCCAACCCCTTAACCCGTGATTCCGGCGCCGGCAGTTGGCCGGAAACATCGCCATCTCTGGCGAGGCCACAATCACTCGTTTTAGCACTAAAAATCAAATTAAAACCATGAAAACGTTCGTGTGGGTGATTCGAACTCAATGCCATGTCCAATTCTTAACTTAATCGATCCGAATCCATCCTTTATTGCAAATCTAAACGGGTTCAAAACCCACTTAAACAAATCGTTCGAAACGGCAATTTTAATCAATTGAAATCAAAGGAAACGATCCTTGAAATGAATGAAGTGTTTTAATACCAGTTAATTGAGTGTTAATCAACAAATTAATCGCCAACTAATCTCATTACGTTCAACACAAAATTCAAACGGGTTCGTCCTTTTCTATACCAAATCAAAAACAATTAACACATTTCAAACACTCCTAATCGATCAATCAAACTCCTGCAACAACAAATTTTAGCAAAAACATCAAGAAACTCGTAGTTTGATCTTCAAACCCGTCGCCTCTGTTCATCAGTCTCATTGACTCGATTCTTCATCAATCAAGTAAGTATTTTATATCAAAATTCTCGTGTTGTATCGTAGATCAAAAGCCCTATACTTGTTCTGAATGAGATCAACAGAATAAAACGAATTGGAATGATTCGTGTTCTAGGGCTTGTATTGAAAAAGTTGTTCTTGGTAAACAAATTACAAAACAATTAAAAACCATTTATACTAACAAATATTGCGCCGGGTTCAGCGGTTGAAGTGTATTGGTGTGGAGCCGTGGTCTCGGGTTCGAACCACACCACCATCAGATTTTGTTTAACTTTTATTTTTAAGTCTTTTTACCTAATTGTTAACTTTAAATCATAATTGCAACTAAACCAGTAAATAATATATTTTATCTTCAATATATTCTGAAGGTTTATAAAAACATATGATTTCTAGAAGGATATTACACTATATTAAAATGATACGATGTTTCAAATATAAATGGATACGTATAATATATATATATATATATATATATATATATTATCAAAAACGAAAACACATTAACGTTTCGTATAATTCTTTAGCTAACTTATTTTACACGTTTTTCAGGTGAAGTTTGATACAGTTTTGGTTCAAGACACGTAGGATGTTTCGGACCTAGAATAAAAAGACAATAAACAATATTTAATTGTCGGTTTCTGTTACAGTTTTTATGACTATTGAATGTTTCTTTATGTCACGACATTAATGCTTAATTAATACTAAAATATGCTTTTAGTGTGCCATGTGCTTTGTACTTTGATATCCGATCCACTTGACGCGCCCGGTGTTTTCCGCCACCGGGCGGGGTGTCACATTATCATCATCTTCATCATACCTTGCATTGATCTTCATGAATATTCAAGCATCAATACATGATTAGTGAGTTTCCACATTACTGATTACAAACAACATCCCAAACAATCTTAGATCTAGATCCAAGCTCGTTCATCTCGAACTATCACCAAGTGATTGAAATAGTGACATCTACTATTCAATCTGTGACTTTTAAACTCATCATATATATCAGATTGTATCTACAATCAAGGTGCCTTTCCTTATGTTTCAAAAGGCGACAAGTTTAAGACTTTAGCTTCTTCAAAAGATTCAAAGGTCAAAGCTCATCAAAAACAACATGCTTCAACTGCAAAGGCCATTCAAAAGAAAAGAAAGAAGTCTCCCTTCAACGCTCATTGGAAGTATTGCGACTAATATGAGATGTGCAATCATATGACAGCAGAGTGTTACTACAACAAATACTGTACCAACTTTCAGATGTACAACCATGGCATAAAGGAATGTTACTACAATAAGTATTGCTCTACTTATGTCATGGTCAATCACAACACTCCGGATTGCTTCTACGACAAAAGCTCAAGAATGACGCCGAGAAGTTATATCTAAAGAAATTCATCCTCTACAAATTCTTCCAGGTACGTTTCTGATTATTCAAGAAACTCATGGAAACCAAGATCTGTTAGAAATCAAAATCAAAGAAATCTATTTTTGCATAAGCAAAATAGTCAACAAAACCAATTTTTGAAAAATAGGTTTAGAAATGACTGTGATAGATCTTCCATCAAATCTCCTAGACATGTGAAGAAACCAAAGAAATCCTTTAGTTCCATGTAAAAACAGTTGTGGAGAAAAACACATCTTAAGAAGAAGATAATCAAAGTAATACATCAATCGATGGTACAATACAAGATGCAATATATCAGCAAATTACTTATATTGATGATTTCGGACAATCCAAGACTGTAATGTCTTGGATTTCACCCTCTAACTAACTTGTTAGTGTGGTAGGGACAGTTATGGAGGCCAGTCAATCATAGAAAAGAAGAGTGTGGCTAATCCCTTATCGTGACAAGATACCAAATCTTGTTCATGAGGTCTTTGATGCAACTAATGCCATATATAATTGAAAAAAAAAGATTTATTGAAGGAACTTTTAAAAAAAATTTAAAAAATAAAACAATGATAGCAGTGCAAGAAATCAACCAATGTTTCATTTCGTCTGTTTAGATTAAGTATATTGCATTTGTTCCAATGAATACGTTGATAACATATCTGTCATTTTCATTTCTATAAAATTTCAAATTTCAAAGAAATTTAAAAGTTTAGGGAATGGCCTAATGCTTGGTGGGATTTATTTCTGGTGTTATTTCAGTTGACTCCCTTGACTTTACACCCATTGAAATCTGATGAAATCAAGTGGAGAAATGAAGTAGGTGTGCTTGAATCTTTCTCTACTAGATTAGCTTAGGATACTATCAGAACCCGTGGAAAGATTACTAATTGGCATAATCTTTTTGGTCCTCTTTCGCTATTCCTCGGCATGCATTTATGAGTTGGCTAATTTTTCTTAGGAAACTATCAGCACAAGATAAAATCCAATTATGAAATAGGGGTTGGGTTCTATGAATTTGCTGTGTTGTCATCTTTGTAAAAGGGATATGGAGACTCATAACCATCTTTTCTTCAAATGCTCATACTCTAACCAGATTTGGTGTTCCCTAAGAAGCAAAGCTGGTATGAGTTATTTAAGGAAGATGGGATGATATTGCTGCTTGGTTGGTTCCTAGAGCATCATCAAAATCAGCTTTAGTAGTCATTGGTAAATTACTAATGGCTACTACAGCTTACTACATTTGGCAAGAAAGAAACTCAGATATTTGAACAACCAATTGAGACCTCCAAAAGAGCTTGAAGAGGTTATTGTGGAAACGATTATATTGATGCTACATTAGTTCAAGTTCAATAAAAATGATCGAGTCAATAAAATCTCGGAAGATTGGAAGATTGCATCAATGGATGTGATGGTGGCCGACTAATTTCTTTTTTATTCATGGCTATTTAATCGAGTTTAGTTGGTAGTTGTTATTTCGGTGTATGCTTGAGGTTTTGCTTTTGGCTTGTTTTACTTAGTAGTGGCATATAACTCCAAAGAACTATAGTGGTAATAGCCATCCACTTGTTTTTTGTGTTTGGTTAGTAATACAAATCATCTGGGTAGATCCTTTTACCATAAAAAAGACCTTATCCGAACTCTTGTCATTAGACTTTGGGTGCTTTTTTTTTTAATCCAAACTGTTGTGCGAATAAGGATTTTATATATCTGACTTTAGCCATTTGTTATATGATCAACGGCCGGTTAGTCGTTTACGGTTACTAGTGAAATAGTTTTAGTACGTATCTGATTGGTTATTAGTAATCAATGTATTCATTTTAACGTATAGACACTAGATATCCCTTTCAGTTACCATATATATAGGACTTAGTATCAGAATTTTATTTATATGATTTTGATATTCTATTAGTCATAAGTTATTTTGTTTTCAGTTATCGACCCATGTAATAGTTGTTAAGTTACTATTGCTCTGGAAAAAAATTGTAAGTAAGATCAAAGCAGATAGAATAGCTATGTATATAGTAATTATCAAGCCTTAGAATTCTATGTTAGTGATAAAGTGTTTCTAAGGGTTTCACTTTGTAGTGGGGTACGCCATTTTGCCATTAAGGGTAACTAAGCCCTAAGTTCATCGGGCCGGCTGAAATTATAGAAAGAGTTGGTGAAGTCTCTTACTAGTTAGCGTTATAACCTTAACTTTCACAAGTGCATGACATGTTTCACGTAAGCATGCATCCTTTCTAAGAGGGTTACATTTCATCTAATTCACATTGCCAAATATCCTTCGTGAGGGCTTTCACATGTACTTGTTAAACCATACCTACTTCGTACCCTGGACTTTCAAGTTCACATATGGTTTTATAAAATGTGAAGTTATGTGTCATTTTCATCCTTAATATCTGACTTTGCTTTCATCTTAGCAGTTTGTATTTCACCTTAGTTACATTTTCTAATCTTGGCTTCGATTTATGATGATCAGTTATGTGTTTTTAGTTATCTTACCAGTTACAAGTTCGATAGTTGCATAGTTATGTATTTTTTTCCTTTTGCCATGGTTTTCGTAGTGATCCGAACCTAACAATTTTGAGAACGAAAATTTTATTAGGGAGGGAGAATTACAAAACCCGGGAAAAAAATCCTTATATAATATAGCAAAACAAAAAAATCCTATGTGGCATGTTTTCATAGCTTTTAGCTTATGTGGCATTATTTGAGAGATTATCTCACAATAATGATTTTTCTATTTAAAATATGTATATGGAATTTATTATAATAAAACTAATTACATTTTTGGTCCCCTAATATTTTGGAAAATTCTGAAAAATTTAAGAGTATTTATATTTTTAACCCTTTACTACAAGGGGTATACGTGAGTCGGTTTATATTTGATAGGGTTTAAAAATAAAACTTATTGATAAAGTAAATAATAACATACAATTAAAGACCTCAGTGTTTTATAAATATACATAACATTTTTATATGATTTTTTTAAAAAATAAACTACAACATAAAACTAAGCACTTTATTCTCTAATTTTTATATGATTTTATAAATGTACATAACATTTTTATATGATTTTTATGAATATACATAACATTTTTATATAATTTTAGTATAATATTGCTATACTAAATATCTAATTTTTAAAAATATATCATGTATTCCGTTTTACCATGGTTTTGTCTCAAAACTAAATGGAACATTCATGAACATCTTTAAAAGCATCACTTGAATTGTGTTCCCGAGCGTAGCGCGGGCACTAAACTAGTTAATAATAAACATAAATAAATACTAATAATAAAAACAATTAAATAACTAAACAATTGAAAACTCAATTTGCAACTTGACTCGTGTGGACTCGCAACCTTTCGAATAGACATGATAGATTGAAATTCCCTTTATCCTCAATAATGATTCATCATTAAACCCACGTTTCCATCCACACCTTCTTCAACCATAAAACACAGAACAAAACTATCATTTGTTCTTAATTTCTCTCGGCCCTGTGTACCGTAATCCACCATCACCCAGGTCATGTAAAACACACGCCCATTAAACACTACTGTTCACCATTAATATGTAAGCAATCGTCGTCGTCAAATCTCACCAAGGCAAGGCAAGAACTCTTTTAAGAAACATCAACATTTGTTTAATCACATGACCGTTGCAAGTTATCGTCCTGTTTAGATGTCATACATATGACATATCCACCCTCCTCTTTGGAATCACGTTTCTGTGGTGTGAATTTTGGGTTGACCATACCGCTCATTCTATTGATCTACACAGCTCGTCAAGTGTTAAAGTATTTTGGATAACATAGTAGTATTCATTGATTTCTTTCAACCCTACGGTTTGAGGTAAACATTCAAATTATCCGTTATTGTATACATGTCTCATAAATCAGATTTTATAACTTTGAATGTTTGTTCCGGCAATTAAAACGTTCTAATCTTCATCTTGAAATAGGAAGAAAGTAGGCATACCCACCTGCTTGATCTTGTTTAGTTCTGTCTTTTTGTTTCTATTTTTTAGTCATTAACCAATTCACTATTTATTGTGATGAAGGCTATCACAATTAATTTGTGGATTTTCTAATATGTGCCCTGAGGGCACAAATAGCAAACTTTTAATATGGTAAGTATTCTTACTAATTACATTAATATTCTACTACTTACCATATTTACCAACAAAAACCTAATATAAAAACATGATTTTTGTTGGTAAATATGGTAAATAGTAGAATATTTATCTAATTAGTAAGAATACTTACCATAATAAATGCATGTTATATGAGCACATATTAGAAAACCCCATTAATTTGTTGCCTATTTAAAATGTTAAGAATATGCTTAAAGTGAATGTATATATATCTTTAGTTGTCTAATTTAAGATGAAAAAGATTAAACCGATATGATAGTTTTTGTATGGATGTGATGAATTTGCTAATAATATGTACCACAAAATTAATAAGATAAATAACAATCAAACATATCAAAATGCCTCATTGCCGGAACAATATTACTTAACGGATAGGACAAAGAAATTGAAGTTTCAAAATACGGATTCAAGAAAAAATATTTATAGGTTCTAGTATAACCAGGGGATAACTTCACTTTGGTTGCTTGTACTTTTGTTTAAGGTACGGATTCCGTGTTCCTTTCATCATAGTATAAATTATATTCGGTTACTTTGTAGTGTGGAAATTATGGTACTTTTATTTTAGTTTCACTTTTTTTTATTTCAGATGGTTCGACCCATTTGGCCATACGACATTATTATTTATTTGGTTTGTTATGTTCTGAAATGTTAACTATATTTGTTGAGACTTTTAGCATGTAATAGTTCTTATACATTTGTACTCATTGTTGCATGTTACTGTAGATGATGGTATAGACTTTATATGTTACATGTTTGGTAGTTATACTACTATCCCTCTGACTTTGTATTATGTTACCCGAGCTGTCTGATATGTCATTGTGGCATCAATGACATGACACTTCCTCGTGACAGTGTCTAACAAGTAATTCATGACGTCTCCATTAATCTGTTAGTACTTAAGGAGTACATTGGCCATATCTGTTTGGGAGGCGCATGGATCGATCCTAGTCTCTGATCAGTTATGTTTCTAGTGGATGGGATGAAGTGTGTACGCCCCACACATCATCTCATTAGTACCTTAGCCTAGCTAGTTTTGTACAACTCTGTTTTGGCTCTAGGTACTTCCTATATTACACGACTTACTTATTTGTTTATTAAAATGTTCTGTCGTATAGATCAGGTGCTTTCATTTATATGTTCAGATTAGTTATCAGTTATATGTTTGGTTATATATCAGTTTTCAGTCTCAGTTATATGTTCAGTTCATTATCAATTGTCAGTTATAAGTTCAGTTAAGTATCAGCAATATGTTCGGTACCATATGTTCGGTTAATAATTATAAGGACTTGCTTCTGCTTATTCATCTCATCTTATTAACTGTTGTTCTCTCCGTCACTGAGCAATTTTTGGCTCAGCCATATTTTCTATTTGGTGTTTCTTTATTTATACGTACGTACTCGGGGAAATACAGGGAATCAGTTAGAAGAGCATCTGAAAATCAAGACATTGCTTTTAGTTCAAATTAATGTAATAAATACTTATTAGGATTTCTTTAATGTTTTAGGTTGTCGAAATTATAACATTAGATTATGTGTTTTATCTTATGGATTGGTTTTGGTTTGAGATCTATAATAGTGACATCACAGCCTCTCCGAGTTTGCTTGTTATATTTGGGTTCAGTGTGATGTTTAATTGATGTGCGATTTATATGTGAGTCTCTTTACACGCTTCTAGATCCTTTCGGGCAACTACTTTTGATAAACAAATTTCTATTGTATAATGGTCTATTTACTAAGTAGAAATGTTTCAACTATAAATTATTTTCCTTTTCGTCGAGATTATTAATATACAGTGGGTATAATGGCGAAATTTGAGTAGTACCACCGGGTTCGGCAGACCCCATCATGCTGGTAGGGTTCCAGGTGATGCAAATTGTCCTTTAATATTGGTCATTCGTAGTGATGTCGACAAGGCTAAATTATTGTAGCGTTTGGTTTAATCTCAATGTGCTCACATAGTAAGCGAGGTGGTCTTTCAAACCAACAATAGTAAATGAACTTTATGAGTTAAACTGTTTTCGTATTTTTATGCTTTTGATAAATACCTCACTAAGCTCACCAACCATGTGTTGACCTTTTTAGTATGTTTTCTCAGGAGGCTAGGAGCTGTGCATGTAGGACGTATCATGCATGAGTCATTTTATTTTATTAATAAACTTTTTTTACAATTGTTGGTCTTTAAAAACAATTGTCGGCTTATGCGTGACGAATCGATATCAGAAGCAACGCAACGGAATACAACTAGAAAGCTTTTCAAACATTAAGCTTCAAATAAAAGTTACATAGATTTTAAAATAACAATTGTTTGTTTGTTACATAAGAAAACATTTCAAAACAATTTTAAAAGAAAGGGTTACGCTAGTGAGTTCATAAGAACACATTTCAAAACAATTTTACAAACATGCTAGCATCATCAGATAAATATACACAAACAATATGATAAACCCCACAACAACTCTGCCTGGCATGCCTGCGCAGGAGCAGAATATATATATACCCTTCCACAAGTTTACCGCGCCACCTATATCTGAAGTGGTATTGCCCGATATTTAACATAGAAAGCTAAATAACCTTTCAAAAACAACTATTTGAGATCACAATCAATCCAAAAGAGTTTATACAAAAACTCACAATCATTTCCAACCAAAACATGTTTAAGGATCACATCCAGTTTTATAATAGTTTGAACTCACAATCAAAATAGTTTTACAACAAAACTACTGCTCTCTCTCTATCTCAATGTCGAGTGACAAAGCATGGAATGAGCAAGTGATGAAGGGGGGGGGGGGGTTCACCTCCTTTTATAGCTCATCATGGCTCTCCTAGGCGATACACGCAGATGGAGGGTTCCATCTTTGCGTATCTTGTAGGTTGTAGGTGCTAGCCAATTGTGTTCCACTTGAGCTGATCTACGCGATACGTGCAACCCACTATTCCTACCTACATATTTCGCCTAGACCAGAATTTCAGATTCCTCTCATTGAAACACATGGAATTCATATATTCTCGGCTTCGATTCGTTTAGTTTTCGCATTATTACTTAAGTTGCACTAGTGGTGCAACCCACTATTACTTAAATCGAGATATAACTCCGATTCGTGTTTAGTGTTCGCCCACGTTCATTATTTTTAGTCCTCTATCACCACTAGGGATTAGTTTTAAAAAATATGGATCTTTATTCAACATGCTATTTACATGGACACCTGCTCATTACCGCCGAGATAGTCTTACGTCAAAATTTGGGGTTATACATTTCTCTACTCCTTAAAGAGCTACGTCCTCGAAACTCAAATGATATAAAAACTACTTATGGTATTTGGCTTTCAGCTCATTAGCCAATTCCCACGTCCTCTCCGTTCTTCTTTGTCCTTCCCACTGAACCAACACCAGCCTAATACTTTTCTTTCTTAATTTCCTTTCTTTAGTATCAAGAATCTTTACTGGACTTTCAGTATAAGATAGCTTCTAGCTAACTTAAACATCTTTGACAGGTACGTTTGATTCGGACCTGACAAACATTTACTTAAGTTTGACACATGAAAGTTATCATGTGCAGCTTTTAAGTTTTCTAGTAACTCAAGCTAATAAGCAACTTTTCCAACTCTCGCAACAATATTAAATTGACCAATGTACCTTGGGGTTAACTTTCCATGTTTTACAAACCTTACCCCTCCTTTCGATGGAGATACTTTTAACATTACCTAATATCCGACTTTAAATTCTAAAGGCCTTCTACGGATATCGGCATAACTTTTCTGCCTATCCTAGGTAGCTTTCAGCCTTTGCCTTATCTATTGGATTTTATCAGTTATTTCCAACATCATCTCTATTGTGACAACCTGCAAATTCAGGTTAACGTCTTTAACCCGCTCTCATTAATTTTAGCCAACTTACCTTAAGTCAATCATCACTTGGCCTCGTTAGTTCAACTATATAAGTCTTGGGTCAACTTTGTAATTAATGGAAGTTAGTTATTAACTTTAAAAACTAACTAAACAACTTAATAAACTAGGAGGGGGTATTATGAAAAATTCGAAATTATAAACCCAACCCCACCCTACAACCGTCGATCATCTCTTTCGTTTTCTATCATCTTCATCGCAACCCTAAAGCTGCCGCACCACCACATCAGTCGCATCCTCACCGTGAACTGTCGCCATCATCACGCTGTGTCGGTTTCATCCCCGCATCACAGCTGACCGGTTTCACCCTACCCGTGCGCATCATCACTGCAGTTCGGAGCACCAAACAGACCCGTCGGACCTGCAACTCCGTCCACCCGTCGTCATTTCAGCAACCTGCTTACCCATTCGATTATCGGTACGTGTTTATCGTGTACTTTCGCCATGTATCGCCTAGCTTACGGTTTCATTTTCTTTCGATCGATCTCGAGTTTTAATTTGTTGAGATGTGTTGTCGGTTGATGCGTTATATATACATACATATATTATCTGCTGTATATGTGTTTGTATGTATGCATATTGAGTGTGTGCGTGATGTAAGTTGAATGGAAACAGCAGCATGAATGGTATTATATATATATGCATGTATGGATAATATATGTATATATGAGACCATGCTAGTTAATATGTATTCATATGGATGTGTTCGATATGTATGTATCAACAAGACTTAAACAGCAGCAACCGTACGTATTTGTGTATGGTATATATGTGTGTGCGTATGAAATATTGTATATATGTGTGTGCGTATGACATATTGTATATATGTGTGAGCGTATGATTTGCTAAACATTTGTATGTATGTATACCGATTTAATAGTGATCCAATAGAAATTATATGTATCGAATGTATGTATATGTTTGTAGCAGAATCATGTGTTAGCAAATTAAATTGTGTTTCGGGTTATTGGAAAACTAATATGGATCGATAATATGTGTATATGAACATATGTGTTAGGCATCGATTGAGTATATTTGGGCTGGTTATGTATGTATGTATGTATACATATATAATCACTAAAGAAGGAACAAAATGTGTAACATGTTTGTGTATGTATATATAGCATGAAACATCACTGGTACGTGAATATATGTATTACAGTAGACATAGCCTTACATTAAGTATATATATGTATGTAGATCGAGCAACATATTGTGAGGTTCTTAGTGATGATAGTAGAATTGTTAACTTATGAATATTGTTAAATGAAATTGCCATCTTGTGAATAATAATATGTATAGGAGAAAAGACGTGAAATCATAGCATGCTGAATACGTGTGAACTTGTGTGTAGTATTTTTATAGTTTGTGGAAAACCAAACCGAATACGCGATACCGTAGCGGATACAATGTGTGTACTACATTTACATATGAATACAAGTTCTTAGTAATAATGATAAATTAATTGCTAAGCAGGTCGTAAGGCAATCTAGGAAATCTATGTTGCATATCTCATATTTTGCTGTATGCTTCAAAGGTGAGTCTCTTTGCCTACTTTTAAATCCTTTCGGGGAGAAAACATACAAAACTATTTTATACGGCCTTGGGCTGCATTTTTATACCTTCGGGTAGGGCCTGCGGGTAAGATTTTATACGGCCTTGGGCTGCGTTTTATGCCTTCGGGCAGGGCCTTCGGGCAACTGTTTTGATAAACTAAAATCTATTGTCTAATGGCTTATTTTACTTGAGCATAAACGTTCCAACAAAAGTCCTTTCCTTTAGTTGAGATTATTAATATATACAGTGGGTATAACGGGGAAATTTGAGTAGTACTACCGGGTTCGGCAGACCCCATCACGCTGGTAGGGATCCAGGTGGTGCAGATTGTCCTTGGAACTTTTGGTCATCAAGTTTGATGGCAGTAAGGCACAACACAACGTTCAGTTTAATCTCAACGTGCTCATGTAGTAAGCGAGGTGGTCTTGCAAACCAGTAATAGCACATGAAATTTATCAGTTAAACTGTTTTGATATTTAAATACTTTTGTTAAATATCTCATTGAGCTCACCAACCATGTGTTGACCGTTTTTAGTATGTTTTCTCAGGTGGCTAGGAGCTGTGCACGTAGGACATTTCATGCATGAGTCCCTTTAACATTTTTACCAACTTTTATTTACATTATTGGTTTTTGAAAACTTCTATTGGGTTACGTGCTAGACTTTTGAGCACGAATGTTTTTATTTATTTGTGCTAGACTATTGAGCACATGGGTTTCTATTTAACCGTGCCAGATTTTTGAGCACAAGTTTTATTGGTTTGGTGCTAAACTGTTGAGCACAAGTTTATTTAAATAATTGGTATGTTTATAAGCTTCCGCTAAACTTTGAAAACTTACATTTTATATCCTGAGTTTTGGGATTTATGTCGAAGTTAAACTTTTGTTAAAATTTATTGAGTCAGTGTTACTGTAACTAATGGCTTGAGATCCTGGTATGTCACACGCCTAACGGATACCCCGTTTGTGAAAAATTGAGGGTGTGACATCTATACTACATAACTGATCCTCCCGAACTTCCGTCCGACAAACATGAGTTCTGTATTTAATTTCATAAAGTGCTTCAAATGGTGTCATCCCTATGCTGGTGTGATAATTGTTGTTGTATGAAAACTTGACCAATGGTAAGTATTCATCCCAACCACCACTAAGTTCAATCACTCAACCACGCAACATGTCCCTCAAGGGTTAGTATCGTACGCTCGCTTTGCCAATCGGTTTAAGGATGATATGTTGTGCTAAAATTCAATCTAGTTCCTAGATCTTTTTGCAAACTCGCACAAAACCTTGATGTGAATCGACTTTCTCTGTCAGAGATGATCGAAAGTGGCACGCCATGTCTACTCACAGTTTCCTTGATATACAGTTTCACCATCTTCTCTAGCGAGTAACACTCGTTATATGGTATGAAATGAGCTGATTTAGTCAATGGGTCCACAATCACCCATATGGCATTATGCCCTGCACGAGTTCTTGGGAGCTTTGTGATGTAGTACTCCATCGTTATTCTTTCCCACATCCAAACTGGCAGTTCTTTATGTTGTAACAGTCCTGCTGGTTTCTGATGCTCAATCTTAACTTGCAAACAAGTCAAGAACTTTTGCACATACTGTGCAATTGATCTCTTCATATTAGGCCACCTCTAATGATGCTTCAAGCTCTTAAACATTTTATCCGATCCAGGATGTATCGAGTACTTAGACTTATGACTTTCGTCTAATATCTTATCCTAAATACCTCCAAGCTTTGAAATCCAAATTTTTGGCCCAAACTTTCCTTTACCATCATTCATTCCTTCTAATGTTTTCTTCTTTCAAAGCATTTGTATGAGCTTCGACGATTTGATCCTTCCAATCAATCGTTACAATAACTTTTAAAGCACTTACTATGATGGGTTTATCCCTAACTTTTCGACTCAAGGAGTCTGCTACCACATTTGCCTTGCCAGGTTGGTATTTTATCTCACAGTCATTAATAAGACGGGATTTGGATCTACAATCTAAAACAAGTTATGATCAACGAGAGAGTTCCAAAATATAATTCAATCAAACACAATTGCAACTACTAATAAATTCACAGTTGTATTGATCTCACAAATAGGGATTACAAAGTGTTTGCAGGAAAAGCTATCCTCTAAATGAGGATATAATCACTATTTTTAGACAACAACAATATACTAGAAACAGTTATAATAATAGTCCATAGTCTATACAAAACATTACAAATAGAGATAAAATAATAATAAAAACCTTGAGAGTCCCAAGAGTATATCGAAAATAATAATAGTCTAGCACAAGATAAAATAATAATAAAAACCTTGAGAGTCCCAAGATAAAATAATAATAAAAACCTTGGTGCATTTGCCTAAGAGAAACTGTTTGTCCCAAAACACTATTGAATCATGTAATTTGTGAAGATTTGAATCAAATGGTGTAAAATATGAAGAACTTGCTGAATATAAGATATGAATAATCAAAAACCCCCAAATAGATCTCATAAAATATGACAATTACAAATCCAGTTAGGGCTCGTTTCTGTTTAAGATTTACTTTGTACTTTGTTTATACATGTTTGTATAGCTTAGGGTTAATTTTGTATTTTTCCTAATGTGTTGATGCATAAAGCATGTTGTGAGAGAATGTTAGAGAGAGAGTCTAGATCACAACTTACATACTAGAGAGAGAATTGTGTGTGTGTGTGATTGGTATTCTCCTGCACATTTGTACTACAACGTTTATGCTTTGATCATCAATACAAGAGAATTATTTAGTAATGGATTGTGTTGTTGATTGAATTGTGTGTTTGTACTTAGATTATTCTGATTTGCAGCAATATCGATCCAATTGAACCTATCAATTGGTATCAGAGTTGTTGGTATTGTGTGTGTTCTTTGCTATTCATCAAGCAAAAACACATCAATATTGCTCAAATCATGATCTGAATGATCTGTTGTTGTTTTTAGTTGTGATTCATCATCGCAATCACTTCTAATTCACAACAATTGTGCAAATTCCATCATATTATCATCAGATCTGAGGAATTAAGAAGAAACTGAAGTTTACTGTTCGATCAAATTTTTGCTCAAAAACATCAAAAATTGATCATGTTTTGGATTGATTGAGATTGGAGATTGATAATCGGTATAATTCACTAACTGGGTGTGAATTTTGGACAATTTGGACAAGTTTCGTTAAAATTCTGAAAATTTTGTATGACGAAAATGATGAACATGATGAACTGGTTGAAGATGAACTAGCCGGGTGATAAAATTTGACTTAGACAAACTTTTTGGACTTAGATTTGTGAACAACTAGGTCCTGTGCAGCCGTGTGAAGGCAAATTGTCTAGACGGGTGAAGAATTGCAAGTGAAAAACTGTGTACTGTTGAGCCGGGTAAGTGAACTGTTTAGCCGTGTGAAGAGCTGTTCAGACGGGTAAAGCACTGTTCAGCCGGGTGATCAACATTACAGCCGGATCAACTTGTTACTATTCAGCCGGGTCATTAACTCTTTCAGCTGTGTCAAGCGTAGCCGGGTGAAGGGTTGATAACTGTGAAGCCGGGTAAATATTTGTCTTCGGGTGAATATTTGTCTTCTTGCCATGTCAAGTTTGCAGCCCTGTTAAGTTTTACTGTTCAGCCGTGTCACTGTTCAGCCGGGTAAAGATTTCAGAGTGAGAAGTTACAACTGTTTAGCCGTGTCACTGTTCAGACGGGTGAAGAAGTTTTTCTCAGCCGGGTGAAGAAGAATCTACACTGTTTCAGCCGGGTGAAGGACAAAATTTCACTGTTCAGCCGTGTGACTTGTTTTTAGTTGTTTCAAACCTTGTTATC
The DNA here is from genome assembly GCA_030867185.1 of Tagetes erecta. Taxonomy (NCBI): domain Eukaryota; kingdom Viridiplantae; phylum Streptophyta; class Magnoliopsida; order Asterales; family Asteraceae; genus Tagetes; species Tagetes erecta. Next base: position 58,867,259 of record CM061488.1, read on the forward strand.
TTATCTTGTCATTATTTACTTGTTTTTAGTTTAAATTTTAATTGTTTTCTTTTCAAAAATCATCAAAAACACAAAAATATTTTCTTTAAATTTTTTAAAAAATCTTTAAAAATGGCACCAAATGATGATTCTGATAACCGTGTTCCTAGATTGGTTAATCGTGCAGATTTCAAGAACTGGACAATCAGATTGAAGCATCATCTATGCTCTATTGACAATGATCTATGGAAGTCAATTGATAAAGGTCCTCACATTCCTACTCAGACTGCTCCTGATAGTGCAAGCACCTACACCAAAGATTCAACTGAACCTTATCCTGAAGATAATCTATCAGCAGAAGACTTACGAAAGGTCAAGAATGACAGTAAGGCTTATTTTATGATGTGCAAAGGGCTGCCACTTCAAGTGTTGTCAAGATTGGATGCTTATCAAACTGGCTACACATTGTTCAAAGCATTGAAATCAATCTGTGAAGGAGGAGAACAATTGAGAAGACTCAAGAAGCAGAAATTGAAGAGACGATTGGAGTTGTTTGAACATATTGCTGGAGAATCTGTGCACCAGATGATGAATAGATTTGTTCATCTAACTACTGAGATGATAAATGTTGGTGCAAAGACAGATCTTCAAGATCTGAATGACAGATTGTTGTGTGCTCTTCCATCTTCATGGAAACAAACTGTGACTCTACTGAAGCATACAGAAAAATTCCCAATGGATTTAGATCTGCTGATTGCAAAGATCGAAGAAGTTGAGATTGATGAAAGCTCAAGAAATACTGACAGATCAGGTTCACATGCTCAGTATAAGTTTGTTATGAATCCTGCTAACACAGTGGAGAATGCATTTCTTGCTCAAGATGTTGCTAAGACTGATGATGAGGGTGATCTGTTTGTTGGTGCTAGTTTTTACACTGATTCATCGTATCTACCAAGCTCACCAATTTACTCTCAACCTCAATCTCCACCAAGAGCTCAAGTCCAAAGTCAATCCATGAAATCTCAGTCTGAAAACCAAAGTTCCACAGTTCAAGCCAAAGTAAAAGATGTGATAAACATCTTGTTACAAGATGATGAGACTAAGAATGCGTTCACTGCATTCATGGCAAGCTTTCAAGCTTATTAAGGAAGCCATTTGAATCAGATGGATGTTGTGCTTCAAGATCTGTTTGAAATGATCCTGATGACGTTGAAGAAATGGACTTAAATTGGCAAATGGTGATGGTTGCATATCGAACTCAGAAACATGCATATGTTAACCGAAGCTTCAAGCCACATGCAAACAAGACAGTTGGTTTTGACAAGTCAAAGGCCAGATGTTTCAATTGTAACTGCTATGGTCATTTTTCAAGGGAATGCAAGGCTCCTAAGAATCAGAACTACAATGATCAAGCTGGTTCAAGTGGACAGAACCATGGTCAAAGTCAGAATTCACAACAGTCTTCAAGCTACCCAAAACAGAAATTAACGTTTCATGCAAAAGCCATACCAAAGTCTTCCTATGCCAGAACTGAAAGATAAAGGCAAGAAACCAGAAGATCAGACCAAAGCACTGGTAGTTAGTGTGAAAGACGGATATGACTGGAGTGCTTATGCGGAACAGTTTACATCTGATCTCACTTCAAGTCTGGCATTAGTGTGTGAAATTGAGGAAGATTGGTCTGAAGAAGGGGATGATCAAGTGACTGATGCTATTACTGAAGATTCTGAAGAGTATGATTGGAGTGCAAAGGCAGATCCTGTTGAAGAATCTGAACCAGAAGTTGCACTTATGGCTACATCTAATGAGTTTTCATCATCTGCTGAACAACCAAAGGTTAGCACCGAACTACCCCCTAATTATGTTCCTTTGCCTGATGATGTTAAAGGTAGGTTATGTTCTGAACAATACATTAAACAAGTGGAACATTATCGAACTCATTCCTTTAAAATTGGTGACAAATTAAGCAAACATGAACAAATTCATGAACAACTTAAAATTGATCACAAAATTGCTGATGAGAAGATATTGTCACTTAAAGAATCATGGAACAAAACCTTGAAAGAATTGGAACTAGTAACCAAACAACTTGAAGAAATGACAAAGAATTTCGAACAAGAAAAAGTTGCTCATGCTGTCACACAAGTTGAACTAACAAAGGTAAAAAGTTGTAAAACAATGGTGAGACAACTTGTGAGTGAAAGAGGTAATAAAAGCAAACTAGGATTGGGTTTCACACATGAACCAATGCCTAAGTCAATCACAAACACTTTACCTGAAAATTTCAATGAATTTGATCATTCACCTGAAAATGAACAAAGATTCAAAGAAATTCAAAGAAGTAAATCTGAATCCGAAGGATCTGAAGTGTTACTGGAAAGCTTGAAAGAAGATGATGCTGTGACAGTTGAAGCTGATGATGAAGCTAGAAACAAATCTGATCCTATTCTGGTGCAACTTGTTGAATATCCGGAACTGAATCCCAAACCAGCAGAAAAGGTGAAGGATGAAGCTGAATTTTCAGGATACAATGATCCAGAATACATCAAATGGAAGAATGAGCAAAAGGCGATTGTTGCTGATCAACTGATCAAGAAGAAAGCAGTGAAGAAGACTGAAGTTTCGAATGCAAAGATGCAGAAATCGAAATTAACAAACAATCAAACCGAAACAAAACAGTCAAAAGGTAAAAGTGCCATAACATCAAATGACAAACCCAAAGCCCAAATTGTTAAAACTGACAATGTCAAACCTGTAAAAAAGAAAGTGTCGAAAGTTAAAACAATCAAGTTTGTATCTGCATGAACGTTTGATATGAACTCATCTCATGGTAACCAACTCAATTCTAAGATCAAATCTAACTCTGGTCTGAAAACAGGTTCAGGTCCTAAGACTTCCGCTGTCAATGATAAAAGATTTGAATCAAAGAAGGTCACTAAGCAGGATGTTTCAAAATCGAACCAAGTTCCAAATCAATCAAATCTTGATAACAAGCAATCAAAATCACAAACAAAATCTCCACAAAAGAATCAAGTTAACTTAAAACCGAACAAAACTGATAATGAATCACGAGTGGGTTCAACATCAAAAGTTAACAATCGGCTCTTTAGGATTAGCAAGAAACATTGTGAGATTTGTGATCGTTATAATCATGTTACTGTTGAATGTTTCTTTAACAGGTACTGCAATTACTGTGACAAAAGAAATCATTCTTCAGAAGAATGTTTTTATAACAAATTCTGTGATATCTGTGAAAGGAAATCATGACACTGCAGATTGTTTCTTTCGGAAAAACTCATCAAGAGAAATGACTCCTTTTCCGAATTTTCAAAGAAATCAATCTTTTGGTTTTCAAAAATTTAACCAAAGTCATTCTCCTGATTTGAGAACTTTCAAACGAAACAATTCTGGTTTTAATGAATTTTCATCCAGAAATGTGCAGGTTAACAGTTTTAAGCCGAGAGCTTTGATGGTGAGAAATCAGAAATTTGAAAATAACCTTGATCCTAAGTTAGAGGAAAGGTTTATTGCTTTAAGAAGAAAGCAAACGAATCAAGCCGTTGGGCGAAACAGTTTTCAACCAAATCTCTCGAATGAAACAAATTTTCAAAATCTTCATTATCAACAAGTTACTGTTACAGATAGATTCGGAAAACCCAAGACCATGTGGGCCTGGGTTGACCAAACTAACTAGGTAAATGTTGAAATGCAGGTACGCCCTCGAAGACCTATCAACTCATGGTTTGTTGATAGTGGGTGTAGCCGGCATATGACAGGCAATCATGCCTTGCTTCAAGATTTTAAGCTAAAGAATGGTACTCATGTTGCATTTGGAGGAGATGCTGGTGGAAAGATTACTGGAGAAGGAACCGTGTCAAATGAGGTCATTAGCTTTGATAAAGTCAACTACTGTGCACAGTTGAACTTTAATTTGCTAAGTGTATCTCAAATTTGTGACAAATCATATTCAACATTATTTGATGATTCTTTCTGTTACATACTCAAACCAGGTTTCAAGATTGACAATGAATGGGTGGTGGTTAAAGCTCCAAGAGATCGAGATGTATACAAGCTTGATATGTCGCAGATTGATGCTGAAACCGAAACCACATGTCTCATTGCGCATGCATCAAATGATGAGAGTCAGCTTTGGCATAGACGGCTGGGTCATTCAAACTTCAGAAACATGAACCGACTGGTGACTGGAAATCATGCTGTGGGAATACCGTCAAAGAAATTCTCAACAACTGATCTCTGTCCAGCATGTTTAAAAGGAAAACAGCACCGAATGTCTTTTAAGTCCAAGCCAGAAAACTCCATTTCAAAACCCTTACAGATGCTACACATGGATCTTTTCGGACCAACAAATGTTCAAAGCATCGGAAAGAAGTCTTATTGTTTTGTCATCATTGATGATTTTACTAGATTTTCTTGTGTTTATTTCTTGCATGTTAAATCTGAAACTGCTGAGTTGTTAAAAGAATTTATTATCAAAGTTGAAAATCAATTGGATTGTAAAGTAAAAATCTTGAGAAGTGATAATGGAACCGAGTTTAAGAACTCTAATGTCGATTCGTTTTGTGAAGAAAAAGGAATTGCGCGCCAATTTAGTGCTCCAAGAACTCCACAACAGAACGGAGTTGCAGAACGGAAAATCGGACACTGATTGAAGCAGCAAGATCCATGCTCGCAGATGCCAAAATCCCTATCACATTCTGGGACGAAGCTATTGCTACTGCCTGCTTTGTACAGAATAAGACATTATTGGTTCAGGATAAAAATAATACGTCTTATGAGTTACTTTTTGGAAGAAAACCGAATATTTCTTACTTGAAAGCATTTAGTTGTCCTGTATCGATTCTAAATTTGAGTGATTATCTCGGTAAATTTGAGTCAAAATCTGACGATGGATTTTTTCTTGGTTACTCATCTGTTTCAAAAGCTTATCGGGTTTTTAATAGCAAAACGAACATTGTTATTGAAACTATTAACGTAAAGTTTTTAGAAAATTAATTTCCGTTAGTGGCTCATGGTCCCGAATGGTTGTTTGATTTAGATTCGTTATCAAAATCTTTCAATTCTAACTTATTTGATTTTTCAGGAAAATCGAGAAAAGAATCAGGAGACTTGGGATGTTTTAGTGATGATTCTGATAATGACGATGATAGCAATCTCAACTCTGAGTATCCGTTCATGTCATTTCATAATCCTGATCATGGTATATCCAATCAAGCTCCGGGTCCATCTGGTGGTCAAGAAGATCAAGAATCAAACAATTTTGATGATGAAGTGAATTCGCAAAATTCTCCTAATGATGGTGTATCTGTTCAAAATCAACCATCATCAGATCCGAATGTTGAAGTTGTTCCAGAATCATTTGACTACTTCATCAATTCACCAGAACAAGTTCCTAATTTCACTCCGCATGCTTCTACAATTTTACAAGATCTACTGAATCTGAATCAGTCTAATTTGGAGACGCAAGTACAAGGTGATTCAATTCCAACTCATCGAGTTCACAGGAATCATCCTCTTTCTTAGATTATAGGACCGTTGAATCAGAGAACTATGAGAAGTCAGACTGAACATGACATCGTTTGTCTTTATTCATGTTTTCTTTCTCAAGTGGTGCCGAAGAACATTTCAGAAGCGTTACAAGATAACAGCTGGATTGAAGCCATGCAAGAGGAGTTACTTCAATTTCGCAAACAAGAAGTTTGGAAATTAGTGGACTTACCTGAAGGAGAAAATGCGATAGGTACAAGATGGTTGTACAAGAACAAGCCAGATGAACGTGGCATTGTGATCAGAAATAAAGCCAGACTTATTGCACAAGGTTACACTCAAGAAGAAGGTATTGACTATGAAGAAGTGTTTGCTCCGGTCGCTCGATTTGAAGCTATTCGCGTTTTTCTAGCTTATGCCTCTTTCATGAAGTTCAAAGTGTTTCAAATGGATGTAAAAGGCGCTTTTCTGTATGGACCAATTACGGATGATGTGTACGTCAGACATGGTTTTACAAGAGGTCAGATTGATCCTACTTTACTGGAACGAGACGTTATCAAAACATTTGCTGGAACATGGTTTTACAAGAGGTCAGATTGATCCTACTTTAATCATGAAGCGGGAAAATGAAGATCTTTTATGTGTTCAAGTGTATGTGGATGATATCATCTTTGGATCAACAAGTCCGTCCATGTGCAAAGAGTTTGAAGAGATTATGAAATCAAGATTTCAGATGAGTTCGATGGGAGAAATTAATTTCTTTCTCGGATTGCAAGTAAAACAGTCAGGTGAAGGAATTTTTATCAACCAATCAAAGTTTGTTGAGAAGTTGCTGAAAAAGTTCAAGATGCAAGATTGTCAGACTTTCGAACGCCATCTGATGTGAATTGCAAGATACATCCGGATCCAAAAGGCAAATCCGTTGATCAAACACTGTACAGATCAATGATCGGTTCACTGATGTATCTTACTGCATCAAGACCAGACATTATGTATGCTGTATGTGTGTGTGCAAGATATCAGTCTGATCCAAAAGAGTCGCACCTGGTTGCTGTTAAACGTATTTTCAGATACCTTAAAGGGAAACCGAATCTCGGGTTATGGTATCCTTATGAAGGCAATTTTGAATTATATAGTTATTCTGATAGTGACTTTGGTAGGTGTGCTCTTGACAGGAAATCGACTACGGGTGGATGTCAATTTCTGGGTCCTAGACTTGTTTCTTGGCAATGCAAAAAGCAGACCAACGTTTCTGTATCCACAGCTGAAGCAGAGTATATCGCTGCATCTGCAGGATGTTCTCAAGTTTTGTGGCTACAAAACCAATTGCTTGACTACGGGTTTAACTTTCTCAAAACTCCTATTTACATAGACAATACTGCTGCTATGTTCATTACTGCTAATCCTGTTCAACACTCAAAAACTAAACATATCGAAATTCGATATCATTTTCTCAGAGACAACTCTGAAAAAGGTTTAATAATTTTGATTAAGGTTCATACCGACAAACAACTGGCAGATCTTTTCACAAAATCTTTCTTGTCAGGACGGTTTGAATTCTTAATTCAATCCATAGGGTTAATCAATCATGATTGATTCTATTTTTACAAAAACTCAATACAAAATCAGAAAATATAAAAGCCAAAAATAGAATAAGTCGATGTCAAGTATTGATTCCTTTGTCTTTTTATTTTATTGCATTATGTATATATGTGTGCATTAAAAAGAAAAAGCAAAAACAAAAAGCAAAAGAAAAAGATATTCATATCATAAGAATCTATATTGCAAAAAGTGAGAAATGATAGTTACACTAGCCATTATTTGTTTCATCATTTTAATAATAAAGACTGATGAATGTTAATTGATGTGCGAGACAGCTCAGGCAATTAGACTGAAAAAGTAAGTTCATTGTTGACAAATCTAAACTCAATGATCTTTGTGTTAAGTTCCTTTGCTATACATGTCTAAATATATTTCTTTGGATGTATTGCTTGTGGTGATAGTTGTTCATGATCGGGTAACGATGCAGTCTATTCAGTGTGATGAACCGCATCGTGAGCTTCTTTGTTGTGGTATCCACAGACCTGAAGTCTCACATGAAGTCTCTTTTGAGCTTCAAGGTGTAGCAAAAGATTCCCAAAGTTGGAACAAAAAGAGTCCCAAATGTGGACCATCACCAAACAAAATTCCAAAAAGGAATTCAGAAGATTCCCAAGCGGAACGATAGGAAATTAAAATTCCAAAATGGAATTCAAAAGAAGTCCCAAAGTCGACCAAATCCGAATAGAACCCATATTCCACACTGTTTATGACTGTAAGTGACCTGACGTGTTGAGTTGTCTCAGGATATTTAGATGAGGTGTATAACTTTCTAATGTGCAAAGTATGGGTCACTCAAAACTTATTCCTAATCAACCTAATTGATCATCAAGAATAGAAAAAGTAAGTGTGTCACTTCGAGCTAATTGATTTGTTCAACAATTCATCACTCAATTACTTCGCAATTCAAATGTCTATTCTCAAAAACTACAAAACATGTATTGGATAAATTGCTGGTATGATCTCATTGCAGGTTAAAGATTCATAATGTAAAGAGAAAATTCAAATAAAAAATATCAAAAACATTGAAAAAATCAAAAACACCAAAAAGATTGTCATTTTAATCCTTTTCTTTTGTGTTGGCAGTTTAACATGTGTTATTGATGTAGGAGTTGTTGATCGAGAAATATCTCATCCGGTTGAGAACTTAATCTTTACATTGATGCTAAATGCACATTATTGCCTGAGTTCTAATGTTTTCTTTGAGTTGCAGGAACAAGTTTCCATTGCAGAACAAGTTTCCACGCGACTTGAAGATGTTCCTGTTCAAGCATGATTCCAGTCCAAAGATCTCCAAGTCAGATTGCTGAGTGTTAAGAATCCTCCTCTTAATATCTCATACACATATCCCGTTAACCTCTAAATCAAAAGTTGAGGGGGAGTATTCTAAGTCAAAGAAGTCTTCGCATTTTACTTCAACCGTTGAAGAAGATCCCATTGCTGATATATAGATTCACCGGAATCTACTCTCTACTTATTTCTTTCCATAACCTCTGATGTTACTCAAAAGGGAGAGAAGGATGCAGATTGCTTGTTGAAAGACAGATTTTTGGCAGCATCATCTTAGGGGGAGTATTGTTGGGTCCTCTTGAAGATAATGCATACCAAAACTTTAAGTTGCTCTATATGCTCGTCACATGAAGATTTAAGCTGATATGTCTGATTTGTAAAGTGTCATCTTAGGGGGAGTACTGTTGGGGTTATTTGAAGATGTCACTTTCCAAATATAAGCGAGTGAAGATATCGAGCATCATCACGAGCAAGCGCGGGTGAAGACGTTCATTAATTATATTTGTCTTAGAATATTTGTGTAATCGTTTCGTGCTTAAATACGCGTTTGTGCTTAACTGCACGTGGTTAGGTTGAAATGTAAGGTGAATGGTATGGACTATAAATACCATCACCTAGGTCATTTGTTATTGTGAGTTGCCTACATTTCATTTCATATCCTTTGTAACCTCTCCATTGATCAAACACAATTCACCTATTCATATTATCATCAATCTTCATCATACCTTGCATTGATCTTCATGAACATTCAAGCATCAATACGTGATCAGTGAGTTTCCGCATCACTGATTGCAAACAACATCCCCAAACAATCTCAAATCTAGATCCAAGCTCGGTTCATCTAGACCTATCAAATCCTAGATCTATTTGGTTCATACAAGCCTTTCCCTAATTGTCTCTAACAGTTTCTATATATAGTCTATTGACTATAGGCTAGTTACAATTAGGACCCTAGACAATAATAAAGAATAAAACAAGAAAAATAATAAATTACATTTAAAGCCCCTAATTTTAGTCTAAAAAATAATAAATATATTTTGTCTAAACAAAATATATTTCTTCAACCGGAAGATCCATTGTCTTTCATAACTTGAACGTCAAGCGTCAAGTTGTTCGAACCGGTCGACTTGACTCGTCGTTGACTTTGACCGCCACTTTTACTGTGTTGATAATATTAGACTATTATTCAAGTTCAACAGAAACATATGAACTAAGAGGACAAATATTACTCTAACGATCATACCAAAGAGATGTTTTTTCTCCACTACCAACATCGGAGCATAAAAATTGCCTTATAATAGACCTTAACCGAAGCAACTTACGCCAGCTTCAATATATATTCTTCTAACTAGGAACATCCTAGAAATTATGGTTCTTTGATCGGTTCATTTTATATGAACTTCTTTCATGTTAATAAGCCGTTAATTGTTTTAATATTATTACAAAATATACTTCGTTATGTCATTTTTATGTTTTATAGGTCATGAAGAACACGTGTTAAAATGATGTGATGATGTTGAGCCAAACCGAGTTAAAAGAGCAACATATATGATGAAAAAAATATAACAACAATCATATCGGGTTTTATTAATCACACTTCATCACATGTAGAGGTGCACAAAATAACCGGTTCAATACCCGAAACCGGTTATTAACCGATTGAGGAATAACTGGTTAGGGTATTTTTTTAACCGCAGGTTCGTAACCGATTAGGGATTTTTTATGAATAACTGGTTATTAACCGGTTTTTTTAAAACCGAATTTTAACCGATCCACAGGTTAACCGGGAAAAAACCCGAAAAAAATAATAAAATATTAGAAAAACCGGTTAATTAACCGAACCGGTTAAAGTAAAATAACCGAAAATTTTGAAAAAAAACCGGTTATTAACCGAACTGGTTAAAGCGAATAACCGATTTTGTCAATAATCGAAAATAACCGGTTAGGGTATTAAATAACCGGTTAACCGAAATTAACCGATTTGTGCACCTCTAATCACATGGACCATGGGCTAGTCAAAGGATGAACCAAAATGAAGTGGGCTTTTGGTTTCTGTCAAGGATAAATTAAAGTATTGAAAAAAAAATAAAAAAAACATGAAGAAAGGAGAAAACGACCAGAGAGGGAGAGGAGCACATTATCCATTTTTTTTCTCTTTACAATCTTGGTCACACAAACAAAATTACACACCTGAGCACCTTATTCTTTATTCTCAATCTCAGTCGCATTCACACAATCACGAACACAATCACGGTTCAATATTTTTAAGGATTTAGACAGCTTCTACGGGATTTGTGGATAAGAATTGAAGATCAAATCTGATGATTTTGATGAAGCCTTTTACAAACGATTTGGGTGTATTCGACACTCTCCACAATGATCGGCTAATCGTCTTCTAGTCACACCGGTATGAGGGTTTTTTTTATTTTAGTTTTTAACCTATGTTTAGTTTTCATTGTTAAACTTATGATTAGTTGTAAACTTTGGCATGTGATTGTTTCTAGCTAGTTATATGTGTTTGATTTCACGTTGAATCGACAGACAGTTTATAATACGCCTCCCGAATGTGTCCAGTACAAACCTTGTTAGTTTAGTTAAAGAACGAACGTTCGGTGTGCAAGTATATAATTGTGCTATAGGTTATTGATGAAATTAAACTGGGTTATGTCTATGTGACCAAGACATTGAAGCTTGACATAAAAAATGACAACTTTATCTTTAACCCCCACACCGGAAGTGACTACACATTTTCCGAATCGTAACAACTCTTTAATTAAACTCTACTTTTTTTATGTCATTAGTTTATAAAATAACCAACCAATCAACTTTTACAATTTCCTTTTTGATTAATGAGTAGCTAACCACAAACACTCCTCGTGGATACAATACTCGTACTTGCCCTATCTAGTTAAAAATATAAAAAGGTAAAAAAACTATTTATTTTTGGCCGGGGCTTCGACACCGGTCATTCTTCAGTCTATACGTATGTATCCATTCCACCCAAAGAGGTCTGCCACCTTTCGAACTGATAGGTTCAATATGATCGAAATTGCATCTAATATGATTAATAATCACATATCTAAGTAGAGCAACAATCAGATCAACAAAAGATATACTGATAATTCTCTTTGTATTGATGATAGAAGATTGCATTACAATGGTGCAGAGATAAGTAATAACAATGGTACTTGTTCATCTCCTTTAACCTAGCAACTACAACTTCTATTTATACCAGCAATACAACTTTCGGAAAATAACACTTTATACCCTAAACAAAACAATTTTTACAAACAAAAGATAAAGTAAATCTTTCTAGATAGGAGTCCTAACAGTACTCCCCCTAAGATTTAACTTTCGTCTTAAGTCAAAAATATCTTCTTCTTTGACACGAGCATCGAACACTGGTTTTTCTTTCAATTTTTTTTTCTTTTCAATAGCTTTCCAGATTGCTTCTTGAAACTTTTTCTTCAATTGATGATGTGCCTCTTTTTTCTCATTGATGATGATATTCATTTTGGAGATTCTCTTTAAAGTATCTTACGTCAATCCTACAAAATAAATGTTAGCATAAATGATATATGGTTCTTGGTTGTCTAAAGAAACCACTTCCAATGATACTTTTGTAGTGGTTCGCATATATGAAATATTATTGATGTCCACACGTTCCAGATTAGAGAATGCGATCGCCTTTCGAAAAGTGATTCGTTCCATTGCAGCTGCTATAGCTTTAATGATGCCTTCAAAATATTTTCTATCAATTTCTGGCACTTCATCAACCGCCTTATCCATCTTGTATCTTCTCATGAAATAAATGTAACTTGGATGTAACAACTTCAGCTCAAACATTCCAAAAATCTCTATCCAATCTTTAGACATGTCTTCAAGATTTCTGATGAGCTTTAGTTCCTGATGACCTTCATGATAAAACATTTTCAAAATCGGATTTGTTTCTTGTGTACCATCAAATATATTCAGACCAGGTTTGGTAATCTTCTCAAAATGTTTGTCACTAAGTTTGATTTCACATGATTTCACATCTTTTTCTTCCACTTCTTTCTTAAGAACTTCATACTCAGCCTTTACCGTGTTGCATTCTGCTTCAAGTTCTTCATAATCTTCTTTCAACTTTTCATACTCTCAATTCAGCTCATTGAACACTTCAGTGTTCTTTAAGTGGGTTTCCCAATGTCGGATTAGTCTCTCTTTCTTTCTTTCATTTGAAGCCTTCAGTTTTTCATTCTCATCAAGCAATTTAGCAACCACTCTTCTGAGATGTAATATCTCATCCTCTTCATCTTCAAATTCAACAACAACCTTTGTGGATTCGGTACGGATCAAAATCTGAGACTGTTTGTGGATCGTTGTTATGAATAATGATGCGGAAACTCACTAATCATCAGTTGATATGAACAATTTCATGATGAATATGAACAAGGATTCAAAATTAAAGTGTTTAGGTTTATTGAGATACTGAGAGAGATTTGCAGAGAAATTACAAAGTGAAAGTGAAGGAACTCTCTAAAATATCTACATGTGTTGGTATTTATAGTCATACCAACACACTATACAACGCGCCTAAAACCGTACATGTTTAAGCACAAAATAAGATTACACATAAACTCTAAGTCAAAGTAAAACTAAAACCGTCATCGGTTTCGTCTTTCGTCTTCACCCGAACTTGCTCGCATTCATTCTTTGCTCGATGCTCGATCTCATCTCGTTCTTTTACTTTATAATGTGTGAAATCTAATGTTATATTTAAATGAATTTATGTTATAAATTCATTTAAACATATTGTTATTCCAAGCACCATAACACCACTTGCTTCATCATTTCATGTTCATGTGCTGTTGCAACTTGCTATCCGCACATCATGCTGTCATCCGCACATCACATGCTACTGCTGCATATGAACTGTTACATGCTGCTTGCTTCTGTTGCTGCTGTTTGAACACTATTCTGCTGATGTACATCATCCACACGCACATGCTCACTGTTGTTGTTTCTATAGTATGCATGCTGCTGCTGCTGTTGCTGTTCGCAGGTCTTTTCTAAGCTGTTCGCACATCTACATGAATTGCTGCTTCATCATGTTAATCTTTAGCTACTATTTATGTTACTGTTTCAATCACATGATTGCTGTTACATTACACATGCTTTTCACTGTTTTCTGCTTTATCTGCATCCGCACATCTTAGAGATGTGCGGACAACATTCTGATGCACACTCATCATAACATGAATCATACATGCTTCTACTCATCAACACACATACACGCATGTTGTTACTTTAACATGATCATATGATCATGTACATATGATCATATGATCATCATTGATGTTCATCCGCAGATCACAGTTTCCATCCGCATATCTTTGTGCATTCATGATCATGACCATATTCATCATTTATCATTTCATGTAACCTTGTGTCATGATCATATCTATAATCAAGTGTTGATATTTTATGTGTTACACACATGTAAATCACACTTTGATGATGATTTACACACATGTAAATCATCATTGACTTGATCACTTGACTTTCATGATATCATTGACTTAATCACTTGACTTTCATGATATCATTGACTTAATCACTTGACTTTCATGATCTATCATCTTTTAATAAAACCAACAATCTCCCCCTAAGATGATACTTTACAAACTGTCGTTACACGATCATCACAAGCCTTGTCAACCTTTCATTCCACACGTATTTTGTGAAGAAACATCTTCAATTAATTAATACCAACAATCTCCCCCTAAGATATTGCTTCACAAAACCATGATGATTTCTTCATTTTGATCTTGAATGAGAACACGAGCATCAAGATTTATCAAAAACCTTTAAATCATTGGTTTTGGTAAGCTTCATCTTCATATTTCCAACAACCTTGGGTGAAGACTCCCTAGGATGTTCAGACTTTTGCAAAACAGGGGATTTAATGTCAGAAATTTCAGCTAGAATAGGATCAGCTATACAAGATCAGTATCTTCATCTGTATGTGCCTTAGATTCAACTTCAGTCATAACAACCTCCCTTCAATTTCAAGAACATTAACTGGTTCAATATTTTCTTTCACAAAATCAGGTACATAGTCAGGCACATATGCATCTTGTATAACATCCTCATCCTCTTTGTTTTCATCAGAAACAACAACATATATAGTATCATCTCCATGGTCATCACCAGAATCATCATCATCATCATCCCTTTGATCACTATCACTATATTCTTCCTCTTAATTATCATCATCATTACTTTCATTTCCATCATCACCTTCATTTTCAGCATCACCTTCATTCTCATCATCACCTTCATTCTCATCAATGTCACTGCATCTTCCAAAACAGCATCAGAAAGATCGTCCACTATATCCAAAGGATCGAAAGGTTTATCCTGAGATATATGGAAGTATTCAGCACCTACTTCTTCTTCGTTATTTGCTATATCTCTCATATAGTCAAATAATTCAACATTAGCAACACCACTCGGACTCATCTTCTTAGGATAATGCATTCATATCTTCAGTCTCATATATATCTCTTGGAACACCTTGTTCTTTGATGATAGGATGTGCTTCGTTGACGATTAACTGTAAAAATCTCGGATACATAAGGAATTTGAATCTTTTCCCTTTCTGCTAGTTGAAAATAAATCCCTTCATGATCCATCTTGCCATGTTAAACCTTCGATTCATGGCAATGGCAACTATTGGTGCTGCAATATCTGATGGAAATGTGTCAAACGGTTTGCTGAGTCTAGCCCTGACAAATTGTTGCTTCGGAAACGCAGGAGGATGTCCCATGTTTATAAAACATTCTTGGCATTCAGCAACTGTGAATTCATCTAAATCTCCTTCTTCATTTTCTCCCAAAAATAGTGCATCTCTGATAGAATCTCCAGAAACAGTAACTTGCAACCGATTGGTAATAAATCCTCTGACAACTGTATGACCATCATCATCTGTGATCACCTTAGCAGTCTTCCAGAACCTTTTGATTAACCTCATGTATACTATGGGCTTAGCACACATGGCATATACATACTTTGTTCTCAGAAGAAACTTGATCATCTACTGATATCGTGATGCTTCTGGAATTGAATCATCAAGCAGAGCCACAATATTGTGTTTTGTCTCATACTTTAGATTTTCCATCTGAAATCAGTTACAAATGTGTCAGTGGTCAAATATATGATTAAATGATCAAGTATCATGAAGAAAATATATAGAATGGTATTTGAAAACATTTGTTAAAACATTTTGAGAGTATCAGCCTGTTTAGACAATGTTAACATATAACCCACACCAACTGTTATAACATTTAATTAACAATCTGAGTGATTAAAATTTGTTTGAAATCAAAGTCTTAGTTTCCTGATTTGATGTATAATACCCAACTAAAAACATGATTTAGCATTAGATGATAACACTTTTAAACAATTTCATGACATTATCACTTAAACACAATTGTGTTTAGATATTTCAAAATTTATGATCGATTAGGTCCAGATTTATGATCTTGTGAAGATTAATCGTTGAAATTGATTGATTAACATTTAGATTTTAACTTGAAACCAACAAGATTTCTGTTTTGGTCATAAAATCAAAGTGACGGTTCAAGAGTCAATTTACTGCTCATTAACAATCAACACATTTAGGGTTTGTGATAGTGAAATTAGGTGAAAACGATGATGAAACTTGTCGCATATACCTCTATTAATCACAAAAACTTTATATAGAATAAGTGATTAGAACAGGGGTATGGTCGGGTAACTGTATGAAAGGTGTGGTCGGGTGAAGAATGATGAAATGAGTTTAAGTGTGTGGAAGAAGAGTATTTATATGATTTGTTCGCACGTCTGAAAATTAGGTTAAAATTGAGACGGGTCAACATTTGAGACGGGTCAACAAATACAAAATACCTTAGGTCAGGTTATGTAGTGTTCAGGCAGGTGAACATGTATGGACGGGTCAACAAATGAATCAATGAACATTTCAACACTAAAACACTTAGTCGTGTCAACCACTGTTGAGACGTGTCAAGTGTATCAGACGGCTGAAAATTAACACATGATAGCATTGGTCGTGTCAACAACTGTTGGGACGTGTCAACCGCTGTTGAGACGTTTCAACATTGCTCACACGAAAAGATTCATCTAAAAGGCATTGGGACGTGTCAACCGGCTTGGGAGTGTGAAACACTATTGGGACGGGTCATGGTTAACAGACGTGTCAACACACTTGGTCGTGTCAACACTTTTGACCTAGGCAGAATTCATCACAAGTTGAGATGGATCATGCACGGTTGAGACGTTTCAACTGTTGAGACGGGTCAACAGTTTGAGACGTGTCAACAAAATATAAAGACAAGGTATACATAATACAAATTCATTGTTGAGACGTATCAACTGTTTGGACGTGTCAACTGTTGAGACGTGTCAACTATTGAGATGTGTCATCATTTTGAGGCGTGCCAACAGTTTGGACGTGTCAACATAATGAACCAACAAGCACATTATGACACCCGACATTTTCAGGTTAACTCCGTTAGCAAAATTTAGTTAGTTCGATTAATTCGATCATTATATTACATTTAATTAGAGCAATTTAAAGGTGTTAATTATTGTGTAACTCGATTTCAAGATCCGAATATATTGGTTTCAAGTAAATGGGCCAAAGGTCCAATAAAGGCCCAACATGATAAACGAGGCCCATTAAAGGCCTAGTGCTTTGTAACGAGTGTTCCTTCAACATATTAATATAAAATGTATCTTATATAATTATAAAAGTCAAATAACTATCCCGTCACGAACGAGCGTGATTAATTGGGAAACGCGTAGGAAGCGCGTATTTGATCAGACACGTTACTCTAATTTCATTTTTAATAAAGATAATAACATATTGAAACGATCTGAAATGTCGTGAATGGAATATTAGTTTTGACGGTTATTCGTGATGAGAAACGGTATTAGACGTGGTATTAGAGGCACGTTTATTATTTAAAAGAAACCCTAAATGAAACCCTAGCTATAAAAACACCTCCTCTCATCCCTTTCATCATTTTTTTTAATACCCTAGATCCTCCAAAAACCTCCCAGCGCCACCACCCAAGTGCAGCCACTTTCCGGCCGTTTTTTGGCCAACTCCGGCGTCCCCACGAGGTTTATTATATGTCAGAATATTCGTCTCGACGAGAGGAATCCAACGGTGGTGTCCGTTCCCTCTGAATCACAGCAGATAAAAAGTTATAGGCCTTCAAAGGTGCGGCTGCTAGGGTTTTGAGGTTTGTTACTCGTTTTTGTTGATGATAGTGATGGTGGGTTACGATGGATGACGGCGATGGCAATGGACAGCAGAACTAAAGCACGACAGTAGTGGTTAATGGCGTCGGTGATGGATTTCAGTGGTGGTGGACGAGTGGTACTACATCAGCAACAACAACGATTATGGTGTGTGGTGATGATTGTGGATATTAACGGTGGCTGTGGTGATGGTTGTGGAAAATAGCAGGGTGGTGCTGGTGGTGATTTGGCTGTGCGATGATGGTGATAATAGAAGCAGCAGTAGCAAGGTGCGTTGGTTGTTGTCATCTTCATGATGGCCATGGTGGTGATTACAGTTGTTAACAACAGCTCATGCTAGTTAGTTAGAGTTGTGATGTTAGGGCTGTTCGTAAACGTTGTAGTGGTGGTTAATGGTAGTTGTTTGATGATGGTGGTGACTGTGGTGGTCGGAAATCAGCAAGAAGTAGTGATGGTCTTGGTGGAGGAGTAGAAGTGATCATTGATGGTTTGTTGTGGTTCTTGTGGTGCATGTTAACATAAACCATGATGGGTTGTTTGGGATGATTGACGTGGTTGGGTTCGCGTTAGGAATCAGATATGCTTGAGGTGAAATTAGTATAATTAACCGTGGGTCAAAAAGCAAGATGTTACATTCGAGTAGTTAATGTGTTGAAGTCGAGTATTATGCGAACAAGATTGAAAACAAGTACCAAACCAAAATGTATGATTGACATGGTTGGGTTCGTGTTAGGAGTCAGAGATGCTTGAGGTGAAATTAGTATAATTGAACGTGGGTCAAAAAGCAAGATGTTACATTCGAGTAGTTAATGTGTTGAAGTCGAGTATTATGCGAACAAGATTGAAAACAAGTACCAAACCAAAATGTATATATATATATCCATAAATTTACAAGTTATCTTATTTTCAAATAATCAACAAGTGCGTTGAGCTCTAAATGAAATAATAATGAACATGACTACTAATCCGAGTAATTAACTGACACTAGTGAAGCGTAATATGACGGGATGAACTATTTATACATCATTGTTATAATATCATTACAAGTGTTGTAGAAGCATTAACATAATACCTACATAATAAATGTGGAACCAGAAAATATTTGGGACATATGAAACGATGTATGTAAGTGACTTGTGCTTATTTGGAACGATGTATAGGCAATGACTTCTTATAAATTTAAATGTATATGTAAATATACATATAGGTTCGGTGTATTACCAGTGACATGTAAAGTTCACAACATATAACAATTTATATAGATAGCATATCAAAATCAAGCTCAAAAGACTATGATACAACTAATAGCCATACCAAATGAACACCGTAACTTAACTAATACAAAGAGCTCAACCGCACGTGTATAATAACACTGTGCTAATATGATAGTGTGTTTGTTATTGAACAAATAGGATTTTTATTGCTGAATGCTGATGCATTGTGTGCTTACGTGGGCTTTTGACGTTAATATGCTTATACTAGCTTGCTACTTTAAGGTGAGTTCTTTGCTTGCTTTTAAATCTTTTTCGAGGAGAAAATATACAAATGTTTTTGCACGCCTTCGGGCAACTATTTTATAGCGCCTTCGGGCGGACAACATTTTTATGCCTTCTGGCAGGGCCTTCGGGCAAAACTTGTTGCCTTCGGGCGGGCCCAACTAAGGCTACGTTTTACACCTTCGGGTGGGGCCTTCGGGCAAAACTTTATGCCTTCGGGCGAGGCTAACTACGGCTACGTTTTACAGCTTCGGGTGGGGCCTTCGGGCAAAACTTTACATTGCCAACTTGGGCAATCTTTTGAATAAACAATATTATTGTTAAGGGATTATTTTACGGAGTATTAACATACTTATAAAGTCCTTTTCTTTAGTCGAGATTATTTATATGCCAACTTCGGCATAACGGGGAAATTTAAGTAGTACTACGGGTTCGACAGACCCCATCATGCTGGATGGATTCCAGGTGGTGCAAATTGTTCTTTAACTATTGGTCATCCGTTGTGGTGGCGGCAAGGCAAAAACTATCGTAACATTCAGTTTAATCTCGACGTGCTCATATAGTAAGCGAGGTGGTCTAGCTAACCAGCAATGTAAATGAAATTTATCAGTTGAACTATTTTAGTGTTTTATATACTTTTGTTACTTAAAATCATTGAACTCACCAACATAATGGTTTAGCTTCCGCAAAATTTTAAAACAGTTAATTGTAATAAAATTTTCTCATTCAACGAGATACCTATGTTAATTGGATCCTGTTTTGTCACACGCCTAACGGATACCCTGTTTGTGGAAAATTGAGGGTGTGACACACATATAACAAAAAAATCTTTTAGATACTTTTGACTTGTTGACTTAACCCGGCTGCACAGTAACACATGAGACGATTCAGCACTTAACACATTTTTCTTTTTCCGCGACAGTTGACTTTTAAGACAGTCAAACTTCTGATCGATTGGTCTTCTGCATTAATTGCACCTACACACTTTTTGACAAAATTAATATGACAAAACATCCTTAATTACGGTTTTGTAATTATTTTTTCAATCACGATTTAGGGCAACAAAAATGCAATACACATACACACACATTTTTATTTTTTATTTTTTTATTTTCATTTTCTTTGCTTTTCTTTTTGTTGGTCCATAATGATCGTGATTTCAGTGCTATAATGACTTGTTTAACAACAAACCACACTTGACTCAAACAAACAAAGTGTATTATAACCAAACACCCAATAATGAGATTAAACCACACAACCGGAGGTATATAAGCTACAAAGATGAGTAATATATGCTCCTAGCACCTCCAGTGAACAATCACACGACACAATTAGTAAGATAAGGTTTTTGTCAAAGTTGTGCAAAAGTTGTATTTCTTGAAGATAAGGTTACAATATATATCAGTCATAGGTTCGCTGATAGATTCGCTGCAGCGAATCTATCTAGCGAACCATATAGGTTCGCTGGGCACAAACAGGTTCGCCCAGTCGACACCATCACAAACACTAAACTGTGCTACGGGCGAATCTATAGATTCGCCCGTAGGTTCGCTAGAACAAAAGCATACAAAGTACATACAAAATACATACAAAATATATAACACCGACAAGCCGGTGAGTCCAACCTATACATGACTATCAATACTCCCCCTAGGTTGGACCTCACCTGGGGAAGTCTTCTGTTTAGCTCCGTCTTCTTTTGGCTTCAAAGATGTTCAATGAACGCTCCTGCCCTTCCTTTAATTCCGGCCATTGGATTTGTAACGTCTTTAGATCCGGCCACATCGTCTTCACTAAATATCAGCATCGATTCCACGAACTCTGCTTCGGCGACATCAGTATCAGGCACATCCAGAACAATTGTTTCCGCCTGAATGTCTTCAATATGCTCCTCGCCAGTCACATCCAAATCAACCACTTCTACTGGTTTCTCGAACCTCTTCTCAATAGTTTGATCCAGCTGTTTAGATAAGTCATCCATGTCCATTTGCTGATCATCAGTCATCCTCAGTCTTTCGTTCACACTCCTGAGTTCAGCACGAATACCCCGGGCTTTGTTTGCGACCTTCACGAACAGGTTCGCTTCAATCCTTGTGTCATCTCCAGCCCCGTGCTTAATCCGGTTCTCACACAACACTTTCAAATCCTCATCGCAAAAGGAAAAGATCTCCATTGGGTCAAACAATCGGATTTCTGGACGATCTTCCCTTTTCAGTCTGATAACAGCTTCACCCGTACTATTGTCGTAGAACCATTTGTGAAAATCCTGTAATCTGGGTGGCTGTGTGTCCGGAACCCTAACTCTAGTCATAACCTTCGGTGCTTCAATCTTCAAAACAATCTTTCCTTTCCATGACACCCAGTGCCTGTCTTTCTTCTGCCTCATCCTCCTCGGCTTTTGGTACCCTAAGTCAACAAAATTATTCTTCGGAGCTTTCTAATCGTCACCTCGAATGCACAAGCCCTTCCACTCTCTTCTTTTCCTAACAGAGGTAGATCAGCCAACCTTCGCAAGTCCCATCTTGGCAAAGTGGCGAAATGCTTCCTGTTCTTTATATAACTGATGTCCCCACCCCTTCGTTTAACCATATAAGCGTCAACAGCAGAGTTGTATTTCCATGCGATCACCTGTCTATCCAGCTGGGAGGTGTTTGGTTCATCAATATTCTAAAATATGGGTACCTCAGGAACTACTTCTTCTTCTTTTTTGAACCATTCCGATTTGTCTAATTCAATATGCTCGAACTGATAACAGACCCCCTTTTCCTCAACCTTGTACTTCTCAGGCTCATCATCCAAGTCTTCTTCACTGTCAGCATTTATGTCTACCTCTGGTTCATCTATCAAACTAAAGTTCACGCTAGATCCACCAACCACTTCAGCCCCCTCAAACACATCCAGATCTATACCCATTTCTTCATCGAACGGCTCCTCAGCAGCTTTACCTTTCCCTTTGTCATGATCCCCAAATACAACGTCCATTAACGGATACCTTGCAGCATCCGTTAAGGATTTCAGTTCAGCTTCAGACATAGCAGATTCTGACCCCTCCTTTTCCTTCAGGCTGTTCATTTCCTTGAATATCCTAACCATCAGACATTGTTGATCCTTCATCATTCTCCCCATTTCATATATAACAGTCGACTTTTCAGCATCCTGAGTCTCCAATTCCTCATACTTACTCCTCAGTTCCCCCAACTCAGCCTTCAAACTATCTATTTCACCTTTCAGTCCACTAACGGTCTCAGCAGATGTACCCGGAATGTCATGCTTTGCCTTCTTTGACGTTTCAGTCTGTGTATCAGATTTTCTCTTTGTCCGTTTTTCCCTACCCGCATCAATTTCTGCCTGTATCTCATCAACCTCTCGCTCAAACGAATAATCCTTTTCTTTTGCGTATGGCTTTCTCTTCTTTATCCTTTTCTCAACCACCTCAATATTCTCACCATCACGTTTTCTCTCAGTCTCCATTAATCTTTGAATTTGTACCCATCTATCTGCCGGGTACATGTTTTCCCATAAATATGATGTCCGACCCGCACAATCCGACCTTATCGATTTACAGTCCCCAAAAATTCTGGAATGCATCTCCCATATCTTCAAAACATCACCAACAACCGGAAGATCTGGCAGCTTGTCATTTAGAATCATTTGTACAAACCGAGGATACATCAGCCATTTGCCCGCCTTAGTTGCATGGATGTTCTCCAGCATGTAGTTGTAGATGAGTTTAGCTAGATTAGCCTTTTGCCCCCGACAAAACAGCATCATGGCCCGAGCCCAGTCCAAATTCAATCCGTCAGTACCCCCTTTCCTATGATCCAAGCACATAATGAATACATGTGCAATATATCTCCACTCTTGGATCAGATAGGACTTCACGAACTTCATCTTCTTTTCTCCAGGCATCGGACCCTCATAACCCGCAGTTCGAAATGCCCCATATACCTCCTCAGCGGTCATACTGACTTCATCTCCGATATCCTCCTCTAATCTCAAAATCCTGGCCAGATCAGCCTCAGTAAACTCCAGATCAAAACCACTAACCTTAGCACATATACGAGATGGCTGTACAGATACATTCATCACTGCAGTTCTCCAGAAATCTCGAACATGCAGCTCGTATATAGTCGGTGAATGAGAAATGGCGTGATGTATATGAGATGACTTCAACCATTTGATACAATCTCTGTAGCCACCGGCTTTTTCGTGATTTTCGTCAAGGAAAGCACACATATTGTGCTTTCTTTCGAAGAATAATGTAGACATCGTGCCTGAAAAATAAACGAAGATTTATCAGAAACGAAGATTTTCAAAAACAGTTAATAGATTCGCTGGATAATTAGGTTCGCTGAAAGAGCGAACCTGAGATTTGGCACCAGAACCTATAGATTCGCTGACATGGAAAATCAGTCATTTGGTCGAGCGAATGTATAGGTTCGCTAGAAACAGTCGGGCGAATCTATGTTGATGCACGGGCGGCATAACGACATAGGTTCGCTCGAAGTTTTGAACTTTCGTTCAGATTCGCCAGACGAACACATAGGTTCGCTGGAAACCCTAGTTTTTTGAAAAATGGCCAAAATCACAGTCAATACACCATTATCAAGCAATCAAAGCAACAAACAGGTAATATAAGCATCAAACGAGGATATTATGAAGTAAAAACCTAACTAAAAACACC
Source organism: Tagetes erecta (assembly GCA_030867185.1). Classification (NCBI taxonomy): domain Eukaryota; kingdom Viridiplantae; phylum Streptophyta; class Magnoliopsida; order Asterales; family Asteraceae; genus Tagetes; species Tagetes erecta. Next base: position 58,891,121 of record CM061488.1, read on the forward strand.
AAATCAGTCATTTGATTTACACACTATCCCAGAACGACGGATTTAAGGGGTTAAAAGTGCGATTAAAGGTTTAGAACATAGATTAAGATGGAGGCGATGACATACCAGACCAAATTAGAGATGTTTAAGTGTGAAAAACCGGTTGAAAAGTGAGAATCGAACGTTCGTCAGTTGGATTTTGAAAAGCCCGCTACAGTAATAGTGACAACGAAATTGTGAAATATTTCGCTGTCACTACATATATATAGAGACACAGGTTCGCTGGCAGACACACCAGCGAACTTTAGATTCGCCCGAAGAACAAAGGTCAAGACAGCCTACGGCGGCGATGCAAAGAGGTTCCGGGCGAACCTGAGGTTCGGGCGAACCTGTAGGTTCGCTAGCAGGTTCGCTTAGCACACAAAAATTAAAATATTTTCGGTTTTTCTCAAATTTTAAATTCTTTGAAAATCCATAAAACGTCCCACGATTTCAACGCTCCAAAAATAAACACATTAACCTAAGAATAATAATAATAACAAGATAGGAATTAGAAATTAGAAAAACAAAATAAAATAAAATGAAAGAAAAAGGCAAGAATTTTAAACGCTAAAGAAGGATATATATATTTATCATGATGTTTTGAGCAGAATCCGGAGAATCATCGATTGGCGGGATTGCAGATCTGTTTGTCCATTTAAACCCATGCCTTAGTCCTTTCAACAAGAGATCAGCAGCTTCTTTTATCATGTTTTTGGTTTGATTGAAGAAGCTCAGACAACTCGGTCCCCACAGACATCTAGGTAAAAAGAACAAGTTCTGTCATCAGGGTATATCTGAGCAATACGATTGACTTTGCTTGAGTTTCGAGGATCAAATTTTGAATATTGATCGATGCATTAGCTTCTTTTGACACTTGTGCAATTTTTTGCATCTTTTTGTGAGTGGAGCTTGTCAGCAATTTGATTCATTTGAACACAATGCGACTTATTATTTGGGAAACTCAAATAGTTCAGAGCTCCAGGTCTATACCGACGTATAACAGAGGAGATAAACATTTGAGCATGCTCTGTGAATCTTCAGGTCAATACTTCCGTATAGCAGAGAAGATCCACCAACTCCAGGTCAATACTTCCGTATAACAGAGGAGTTAAGCACTTTGACTCAATACGTTCTGAGGAGTTAACAAGTAACTCACTCAGAAGTTTTTCCGAAGAGCATCACTAGCAGCTTTTTATTTTATTTGTTTTGCACACTAGAAACTCGATTCGGGGATAGGGCGAGGGTGATTTGGGATGTTTAGGGAAATCAAGGCAAAGATTTGACGCTCTCAACCCATTTTTGACAGAACCCTTATCTTTGTGCAATCCAATCATGTCAAGGGGATAATCCTTGTTGCCGAGATCTTGAACGTTATGTTTGGCTGCACAATCACTGTTTACTTTGTTTTCGGGCTGAGCCTATCTGACATATCCCAAACACAATGCTTCTGACCTCCTTCAACGTCTCTTCAACATTAATCAAAACGGAGATCCTGAAATAGCAAAATTTGAAAAACTATAAATAGTTAATCTTTAATATCTCCCCCAAAATTTTTATATAATAGCTATCTTATAAGAAATTTTTGTTTTTCAGATATTCTTAATATATATATACAGAATAAGAGAGAAAATAAACGAAAGTAAAATAAAAGAAAGGAGCGAGGAAATGAGTGACCCACGGAATTTTTAAAAGAAGAAAAAGAAAAAGTTATTTAACTATTTACAAAGTGATTCTCACAGAAAAAGGTTTTCAAAAAGATATAAGTCCCAACATAGAGATCAGTTCATAAAAACGTGGTTTGTCAAAAGTTTTTGTGAAAAGATCAGTTTTTTGCTTTCGAGTTTCAATAGGAATAATATCAATGAACCCCTTTTCCTGTGCATCTCTGATGACATGAATTCTTGTTTCAATGTGCTTGGTGCGAGTGTGATGAATAGGATTCTTGGCAATTCCAACAGCAGCTTCATTATCACAAAAGAGTGGCGTATGAAGAAAGTTGATGCCATAATCCATCATCTGATGCTGAATCCAGAGCACTTGGCAACGGCAACTTGAAGCAGCAATGTATTCTGCTTCTCCTGTGGATAGAGAGACGGTTGTTTGTTTCTTGCTTTGCCAGGAAACAAGACATTTTCCAAGGTATTGACATCCGCCAGTGACTGATTTTCTGTTAATCCTGCAACCAGCATGATCACTATCAGAAAAAGCATGTAAATCAAAGTTCCCACCTTTTGGGTACCAAAGTCCCAAACGAGAGGAACCCTTAAGGTAACGAAAAATTCGTTTAAGAGCTTTCTCATGTGATTCTTTTGGATTGGCCTGGAAACGAGAACAGTAGCACACAGCGAATGTAATGTCCGGTCGGCTTGCAGTCAGATACATGAGAGATCCGATCATCGAGCGATACCGATGAGCATCCACAGGATTCCCATTTTCATCAGAAGTAAGGCATGTTTGGGCGGTGAAAGGAATCAATTCAGGAGACGAGTCATCCATGCCAAACTTCGTGAGGATCTCCTTGATATATTTCTCTTGGTGGATAAGAATTCCATCAGGCTTTTGTTCCACTTGCAGCCCCAAGAAGAAACACATCTCCCCCATTATCGTCATTTCAAAGAGATCCATCATCACCTTTTCAAACTCTCTACACAGCCCCTCATTAGTCGAACCGAAAATTATATCATCAACATAGACTTGAACGATCAGCAGCTCACCATTCACCTCCTTCTTGAACAATGTCATATCTATAGTCCCACGAGAGAAACCTTTGCTGAGAAGATACTGTGTCAAAGTTTCATACCAGATACGTGGAGCTTGATGCAACCCATACAAGGATTTATCAAGCTTGTAAACCTTTGAAGGAAAATCTGGATCCTCGAAACCCGGTGGTTGACATACGAGATTTCCTCATCAATATCTCCATATAGAAATGCACATTTCACATCCATCTGATAAACTCTAAAGTTTTTGTTCGCAGCATGAGCAAGAAAGATTCTGATGGCTTCAAGGCGAGCGACTGGAGCAAAAACTTCAGTGTAGTCAATCCCCTCCTCTTGAGCAAATCCTTGAACAACCAGTCTCGCCTTGTTTCTGATGACAACACCGCGATCATCTGGCTTGTTTCGGAAACCCCATTTAGTGCCGATGGGACACTTATTAGGAGGAAGATCAACCAGTTCCCAAACTTTAAGCTTCCTAAATTGTTGCAGTTCCATTTGCATGGCATCAACCCAACTAGGATCTTCAAGTGCTTGTTTGTAATTCTTCGGAACAACTTGAGATAGAAAGGCAGCATAGAGACATTCATTAATCAAACCACTCTGACTCCGAGTTCGCACACCATCAGTAATTGATCCTATGATATAATCATGAGGATGATTTTTCAAGGTTTTGAAGTCAGTGTTGAGGAGCAAAGGATTGGTTTCGGTTGAGGGTGTTTGATTAGATGGTTGTGAAGGTGTATGTGATGTTGGAGGAATTGTATTAGTGGTAGATGATTGAATGGTAGTGGATGACGATGGAATATCTGATGGAGAAGTTGGAACAATTTGAGGTGGTGGAGGTGGTGGAATGTCAAATGAAGTGGGAGGTAATTGTGTAGTTGAAGGTTTTGGTTGTGATTCAAAAGAGTACAAGAACATCCAAAGGGGCGCAGAAAATCAATCAACGGCTTAATCCCTCGAAACAGCTGGTATGATGTCTTCATCTTTTCTTTGACAATCAGTACCCTGTTCAGAACATAAGCTGCACAATTAACTGCCTCCGCCCAGAAAATAATTGGAAGCTTTGACTCAATCAGCATAGTTTTAGCAGCCTCCACAAGAGTTCGATTCTTCCTTTCAGCAACACCATTTTGTTGTGGTGTTCGTGCGGCGCTAAACTGTCTGAGAATACCCCGTTGTTCACAGAAGGAGTTGAAGATATGGTTTCTGAATTCTGTTCCGTTATCGCTTCTGATGGCTTGAACCTTTCGCTTTCCAAGAACCTCTATTTGAGGAATCAGCTTCATCAATTCTTCAGCAGTCTCACTCTTGTATGCCATGAATCTCACCCAGGTGTACCTAGAGTAATCATCTGTGACAACCAAGCAATAAGATTTCTTAGCAATAGATTTGACACTTATTGGTCCAAATAAATCAGTATGTAACAATTCAAGGGGTTCTGAGATAGTATTTGTAATTTTAAGTTTATGTGGCTTTTTGTGCTGTTTTCCCTTAGCACAAGCCATGCATTTCTCAACCACTAAAAAATCTTTAAGTGGCAAACCCCTGACCAAATTGTTCTTAACCAATTTATTTAGAATTTTAAAATTAATGTGCCCTAAACGTCTATGCCACTGAAAAGATTCAAAAGATGAAGCTTTAGACAGGAGACAGGTCACGGTGGAAGTTGATTCCTTTGATCCCATATTTAGCATATATGTATCATTTCGTCTTGGAGCTCGCATGATCACCAAATCTTTAGGAATAGAAAACTCTGGCTTCAAGAACAGACATTCATTTGGAAGGAACATCACTGGGATATTCTTATCACAGATTTGTGATACACTGAGAAGATTGAATGCCAGTTCAGGAACATAGTTGACGTCTTCCAACGTTAGTGAACCATTTGAGACTTCTCCTTGACCAATCATTTTACCACCTTTCTTGTCTCCCGCAAAAGCAACATATCCACCGTTGATAATCCGATAGTTAGTCAGTAGGTCCTTCAACCCTGTCATATGTCTGGAACATCCGCTGTCAATATGCCAATGACTATTTACAACGGCATTAGAATGTTCCTGACATTTATTAAAAAAAATAAAAAAGTTAGACCTTTGAAATTGGCACCCAAGCCTTTGTGTACTTGGGTGGTGGAACAGATGAAGAATTACAAAAGAAATTATTTACAAATGTGTTTAATCTTTTTCCAAAAGATTTTTGCTTTGAACTGTTTTTGATTAACTTAGGACATTGCTTAACAGTATGATCAGTATTTCCACATTTAAAGCAATGAGACTTCAAACCCACATTGGAAACTTTGTTAACATGAATTTTATCCATTTCAATTTCCTCATCACATTCAGACAGTTGAGAATTGCAGTCACTGTAAGAGTCATAAGGTTCTTTTGACTTACCTGTTGTGACTTTTACTTTTTCAGATTCTGATTTAGGTTTTGAAATTCTCACTGGTGTGAAAGATGGAATTTGATGAGTGAAGAACTTTTGAAAACAGTTTGTTTTGGTTTGACTTTCAGAGACATGACCTGAAAGTTTGTCTTTGTCATTCACACACGCATTTTCAATCAAATCATCATTCAACATATTAGGGTTTGATGTGACACCCCGCCCGGCGGCGGAAAACACCGGGTGCGTCAAGTGAATCGGATATCAAAGTACAAAGCACATGGCACACTAATTGCATATTTTAATATTAATTGAGCAATAATGTCGTGACATAAAGAAGCATTCAATAGTCATAAAAGCCGTAATAGAAACCGACAAATAAATATCGTTTATTGTCTTTTTATTCTAGGTCTGAAGCATCCTACGTGTCTTGAACCAAAACTGTATCAAACTTCACCTGAAAAACGTGTAAAATAAGTTAGCTAAAGAATTAGCTAATGAGTAAAACACAATTAATAGTACATAGTATAAAATCCGAGATCATTATAGATTGTGTTTCGCAATCTCACGTGCATAGTAATTTCAGCATATATCTCAACCATGACCATAGAAACACATAGAAACAAGTATCAAAGACCCCGCAGGGTTACCTTTAGCAACAAGTCATGAGGAACCAACTCATGTTACATTTATTGATAACCATCATTTAACCGTCATTTAACCGTCTCGATATGCAAGTTATCAAAAATGTTTAAGCATCTAAGGGACATAGCAACGTAGCAACAAGCATCACATGTAGTAACTAGTAACATAGAATCAACCAAAGAATCGCCGGGTCAAATCACCTATCAGGCCATTAGTGTAGGTGGGCTTGTCAAGCCATTAGCGCTAACATTGTACCGGTGGAAATTACAAGATAATATAACTAATATTGACTATCACACAATTTTGCTACATGCGGCCAAACACGATTAACACATCTAATGATCTCATTTTCGAAAATAGAAACATCAAAAGAAACTGTTGTATTATAGAAACACGTATTTCAGCCCCAAAAATGAAAACAGTAGAAAGGGGAGTGAGTTTACTCACCTTGAAATTCAAAGAAAATAGCAACACCAGAATCGCAACTAGAGAGAACCGATGATTGCACAAATATTAGAATCACCTAAATAATTGGGAAAACCTAATTTAGAACGAACAAATAGTAATAAGAATCACAAATCCGAGATCTAGGGTTTCGGATTTGGGATTTAGGGTTTTAGATTATAAATTGGGAACTAGAGTTTCAAATTGTAATTTGGGAATTAGGGTTTTAAAGTATAATTTGGGAATTAGGGTTTTAAAGTACAATATGGGAATTAGGGTTTTAAAGTATAATTTGGGAATTAGGCACGAAACATAATTGTATTTTTGTATATATATTTTATTTATTACGAATCCATTTTAGTATCCCGTGGAGTAATATTTGTAATATTACTTATAGATTAAAGCATTATTATGAATTTTGAAACTATGAGTTTTTATACTTATAAAAATAGTTTTAACTTAAATATGTTGTTAGGTTATTAGATAAATAAGATTAAACGTTTAAGAAATGAAAATATATAAAAATTAGAGAAGTGGCAGCAATGGGTTTCGAACCCGTGATCCTTGGGTACAAACCAACAGAGCCTAACCACTAGACCAGAATAGCTTTTTGTTAATAACACTCGTTTTTAATTGTTTTAACATTTTTTTTTCACCAACAAAACCAATTCACAACATAAACCCTAGAAACATGATTCACCAAATTGATCACGATTCAGTAAATCAATCCCCACTTAAACATAGGGCTTTTGATTCATGATTGAAGACGTGTATTTTAACATCAAATACTTACCTGATTTGTAACGAATTGGAACAGATTAGACGAAGAACACAAGACGGCTGCTTGCGATTGCGATTGAATGATTGAAGATATTAAAATTCAATTAAACTTCCAGAATTATTCTAGATGAAGTGCTGAAGGGAACCCCACAATAATTTTCTGAATACATCAAGTTTTGGATGTCCAAATGTCGAGTTGCAGGTTTCGGCATAAACGAGATCAAACGTAGCATTGTTGATGATGCTGTTTGAAATTGATGGTACAGAGTGTAAAAACGGGTTCAAGGAGATGTTTTACCACAATTGAATTTGCTTAACTCTGTTTAGAAACGTATGAAAGCGTTTTGGGTTGATTAACAATAAAGGAGATTAATTTAGTGTTTAATTAGACGATTAAAATTCGATTGATTGATGCAGGCTGACACAAATAATCGTAATGAATGTTTTGGTTAATTCATTTGTTGTTATAATGAACTGTTGATCGATTTGGGTTTTGAAAACGGCCGACGATTTATGGCTCATTCGAAACAGTCGTTTAACTGCAGTAACCACTAGTTTAACATCCAGGTCGGGTTCGAATCTGATAGGGGAGTATTTTACTGCATTTTGATTGAGTTAAAATGAACTAGAAATGGCGTTTTGGGTTCGCCGGAGATGACGCCGGATTCCGGCATGGTGGCCGGAGCAGTGACATCGGAAACACGGGGGGGGGGGGGGGTTTGGGACTTTAAACTTACCGTTTTTGCCCCTCCAAGTTTAGTTGATGTTATTATTAGTGGTTAAAACTTTAAAATAAGTTTAAAAAGTTGTCATTTTTTACCCAAAGTTAGCTTAAACTTTAATTTAACCAACTAACTTAACCGAGTTAACTTGTAAAGTTTATAAGGTTGACATTTTTATACAATTACTTTGTTCTAGATGTTAAATGATTAGTTTGAGACTTAATAGCATTTATCTTTCATAACTTTTATAAATTTCTTTTCTAAAATACAATTTATATCCTTTTGAGATTTTAAATTATTGTATTTAGCAATTAATTAGTAAACGTTAGATAATAGATTGGTCGTTTCATTAAATACGGTATGACATAGAACTTCGACATATTTACTTTTATTAATAATGATACGTTACATCTTTAAGAAAAAATACGATTACAAATTAAAGGATAACAACTTCGGGTTCGAGTCGGGTATTCGGGTTCGGGTTTGGGGCAGATGTTACAGTCTCCCCTCCTTATAGAAATTTCGTCCCGAAATTTGCTCAAATCGAAGTAGAAGAAGCTGAAGCAAAAAGGTGTGGATACTTGGTTTTCATTTGGTCTTAAATTCATGTTCACATTTGAGTTTTCAACGATCATTAACGATTGGTATCTAATTACGCTTGAGTTGTTTGATTTTACGGCCCTTAATTTCCAATGACCGTTCAATAAATTGCATCGATTCATTATCGATATGCACAATGAGATTTTTATCGGATAAGTACTTCCTCATATTAGAAACATGAAACACGGGATGAACACTGTCCACTTCCATAGAGAGTTTCATCTCGCAAGAAACTCTTGAGAATTCGATCAATTGAAAAATTTTGATTGGGACACGATTTTAAATAACGAGATTAAGAAGTTACTTATTCTTAATTTGCTTTATTTTATTGAGGATTGTTTATTTAGCTCTTTTCACTTATAAGAGTTCGGTTGAACTATTTGTATGTAGATTTGAATAAGTTTTATTTGCTACACAATATAGGAATAGAATAGGGTACCAACTTGCAACTGAAATATTTCAAGTATATAGATTTAGAATTATTTAAATGATCATCGAGAATAGTCGTGATTAATAGATTGTTTGTAACGAATTAAGTAATCTTACACATAATTGAGTGGCTTATATGCAATTAGTAAAATGAGTAAACAAGTCTAGTGAAAATAAGATGATTAAATATGGCTCAGCTACACAAGACAAAACTTACTATGGTTCCCATGCACCAACTTTCATAATTCCGTGTGCACCCGTAATTACTTCAGTTTTTGCATGGACTCCACAGTTCATTCGATCACGTGCGAGTCAGAAGTACAAAACAATTTTAGGTTAAAATGGCGATACGTATAGGTATTGATATCATACTTGATAGAAATAGTACTTGGGAAAATCATATTAAGATGACAAGTAGATTGATGATTCAGAAGAAACTAACGTCTATCAGGTAGACATTGCCCATATAAATAACTTTGGTCAACGATATAGATAGTCAAATTCGAGTACTAGGATAGTAACACTTAAGTTTTTGAAAATCGACTCTATCTAGGTTTTCTGATATTGACCAGTTCATAAGCATTGTTGATGATGTACATGTAATAATATAGTTTATTGAGATCTTTAGAAAAATTAGTTTCAAGAGAATTTGATAATGCGGATAATCCAATTTATAGTTCGAATGAATAGATCACTTAGTCGCAATTGGATTTAACTTTTAAGGTGTTTGTATTTATATGACCGACAGCTTTAGGTAAACCAAATGTGTTGACTATGGAGGTAAACAAGTTTATAAGAGATGATACAGTTTTTTATATAATGTAGTTTTAAAAGCAAACTAAAAAGTTGAAAGTTTTGGTCTTTACCATAGATAAAAGGATTGATTTGAAAATAAACGGCACAATTTAAGTTATAAGTACTTGCTATTGGAAAAACAGAAGACATGGTGTTTGTTGCAAGTCTTTGTGTCATATCTGAGAAAACGGGAAATGTTTGTGTAAATATTTGACCGACGTTAGAATAACCAACCACTTTTTAAAGAACTCATTTATCACGAAATTTATATGTACATGTATATATATATATACATATCTATTTTTTTTCTTACAAGATACTAAGACCAAAAGGTTATTAAAATTCTGTTTTTTTTTAAATATATATGTATATATATTTTTGTTTGGGAAAATAAGAAAATTATTTTAATAGAATCGAATACCGTTAGTTTTACAAAGTCCATTGATTACACGTTGTGTTAGGGTGACGAGTTTATAAATGACACACATTGGGTTTGGATTAGTTCATGAAGACTAGTTACGTAGAATTTCGTTGGTGGTCATATGTATAGATGAAAACATTTAGTTGAATTAGTTCGAAAATAGTTGAGTAGTGAGTTCTCGTTAGGTTTGGATAACGAATTCATGGATAGCATCGTCTAGTTGATTAACGAGTACTTGTTTTGATGGTTAGTTCATAATTTGGTAGTAGATTTATAGTTGTAATGATAGATCAGAAATTGGATTAGAATCTTGTAGTTAGATGAGTAGTTTTGAATCTATTTGAGTGTAGAAGTCAAGTTGAAATATTTTGTGGGTAGACGTTCGATTCAAATACATTAGCTTATATGAATAGCAAAATCTGTTAACTTTTATTTAGTTATGGGATTTAGCCTTGACTATAACTTAGAAATCATCACGAACCTTTGATTAGAGAGTCGATAATCGATTTAGGATTAGAAGTACGACTTAGATTCGGTAATCATTATATGCATGATCTGAAGTTTTGGATAATTCGATATAGATATGTCTTAGTTTTGATTTGAAATGTTTGGTTTACGACGGTGTAATTGTGTTATATGGATAGGCTAGCGAGTATATCGCATAAGTATTATTGTAGCTTAGAAACAAATGGAATGATGAAACGTAGAATAACACGGTTTTGTAGCAACATCTTTAACCGATAGAAACATCCGATGTAATAATAGCAACTCGTTCCACTTAGAATATCATAGAATCTTTTGAAACATACCATAGAAAATCACGTAGAAAGTTTAGAAACTTTAGAAATTTCGATTAAATGAAATAATGATAGTACTTAGAAAATCGTAGAATCCTTTGAACATATCATAGAAAATCACTTAGAAACTTTAGAAACGTTAGTAAATGAAGTTGGAATATTATTTGAATCACTATAAAAATTCATAGAAATAATTATAAATCGTAGGAATGAAAATCATAGAATCATTAAGAAAATGAAATTTCAATGGCTTAGGAGTGTGTCTTGGTTTTGGACACTAATGACTAATCAAAGTGTTAAGTTCGTTTTCAACGTATTCGAGAAGGCATGCTTTAGCCTATAGGTTCACACTCATCTCGTACATCCCCAGGTAAGCATACAGGTCTCTTAAAGAGATTTATACGAAATGCTTTGCCTTAGACAGGATGTCCGTGATACAGGCGTTCCCCCTTCCGGATTGCACACGTTCCCACGTTTTCAAACTTACTTAAGACGATGACGAGATTCCACAAAGAGAAGATCCCAATCGTACAGACTAGTCTCTTGTAGCTCCTTCACGAAATCGGATAAGAAATGAGATTAAGAAAAGCATAGAAAGGTTCGTCAAAGGAAAACAAATAAGTTCAAAAGAATTCCTAAGTACATCTATTTGCACTAAGGACTCTTAGGTTATAGTCTAGGTCGGTGTGTTTCTAATACCCTATCCTAGTTCCCTATAACCATGGCTCTGATACCAAACTGTGACACCCCGCCCGGCGGCGGAAAACACCGGGCGCGTCAAGTGAATCGGATATCAAAGTACAAAGCACATGGCACACTAATTGCATATTTTAATATTAATTGAGCAATAATGTCGTGACATAAAGAAGCATTCAATAGTCATAAAAGCCGTAATAGAAACCGACAAATAAATATCGTTTATTGTCTTTTTATTCTAGGTCTGAAGCATCCTACGTGTCTTGAACCAAAACTGTATCAAACTTCACATGAAAAACGTGTAAAATAAGTTAGCTAAAGAATTAGCTAATGAGTAAAACACAATTAATAGTACATAGTATAAAATCCGAGATCATTATAGATTGTGTTTCGAAATCTCATGTGCATAGTAATTTCAGCATATATCTCAACCATGACCATAGAAACACATAGAAACAAGTATCATAGACCCCGCAGGGTTACCTTTAGCAACAAGTCATGAGGAACCAACTCATGTTACATTTATTGATAACCATCGTTTAACCGTCATTTAACCGTCTCGATATGCAAGTTATCAAAAATGTTTAAGCATCTAAGGGACATAGCAACGTAGCAACAAGCATCACATGTAGTAACTAGTAACATAGAATCAACCAAAGAATCGCCGGGTCAAAATCACCTATCAGGCCATTAGTGTAGGTGGGCTTGTCAAGCCATTAGCGCTAACATTGTACCGGTGGAAATTACAAGATAATATAACTAATATTGACTATCACACAATTTTGCTACATGCGGCCAAACACGATTAACACATCTAATGATCTCATTTTCGAAAATAGAAACATCAAAAGAAACCGTTGTATTATAGAAACACGTATTTCAGCCCCAAAAATGAAAACAGTAGAAAGGGGAGTGAGTTTACTCACCTTGAAATTCAAAGAAAATAGCAACACCAGAATCGCAACTAGAGAGAACCGATGATTGCACAAATATTAGAATCACCTAAATAATTGGTTAAACCTAATTTAGAACGAACAAATAGTAATAAGAATCACAAATCCGAGATCTAGGGTTTCGGATTTGGGATTTAGGGTTTTAGATTATAAATTGGGAACTAGAGTTTCAAATTGTAATTTGGGAATTAGGGTTTTAAAGTATAATTTGGGAATTAGTGTTTTAAAGTACAATCTGGGAATTAGGGTTTTAAAGTATAATTTGGGAATTAGGCACAAAACATAATTGTCGTGTTGAGTTTGTACACGTTTTTGAGTCTTTTCAATTAGTTTTCTTTAGGTTTTATCTACTATTGATTCATTTGTATTTTGTAGGTCCCAAGTTTATGAAGGGTTGAAAAGAGAGCGAGAAAAGAAGAACGTAGGAAAAAACCGGACGCGAAACGGAGTTACGAGCTGAAAATGGGAGACGAAACAAGTTGCCGAAGTTTCTGTTAAAATGAGCAGGTGGCGGTACCGCCACCTAATGTCCTCCACGCCGCGGTACCGCCACCTACCTGAGTTATCGCTAAAACATGGTTTTGACCTAGTTGAACGAGTTTAAAAGGGAACGCGCAAGACGGCTTTAAGAGGACGAATCTGGAGGCTGAAACGGACGAATTCAGAGCAAAGAAGTTGGAGTTTTGGGCACGAAATCAGTTCTCGGAGGTTGTGATCGGGTAGTTTTCATCCAACCTACTTGTGTTTGCATGCGTTATTTTGATTTCTTGTCATTTATGCTCATGAATACATTAAACTTGAATGATTTTGTGTTTTTAACTTTAACTATGAACTAATTTTATTAGTTACCTAGGTTGATTGCTATTGGTAATGATTTATTGATTGAAGTTTAGTTTTTGGTTGATTGATAAAACGAGTTAGTAATTTTATAAAAGTTTGATTTTTATATTCTATGATGTGTTTTGAATGAATGAATGGATTGTGTTATTTGTTAAATCGCCTTACGTAGCTTTGCAAATGTCTTTTGTGTATGGTTGCGTATCAATATCGTTAACTCTTGTTTTCGTGTTTTGAATGGTTGTCTAGACGTAGGAACCATAGGAGGTTAATTAACAATTCAATAAATTCATTTGTCCTACTAAGTCCAATACCCGAGAAGTGAGGATTTATCAACGTGTCTTGTTTGTCTAGTCGTTAGAAATAGGGTACGAGAGGAACTTTTCTAATAACGAAATAAACTTGTACGTTTGAGTCATAGAATTAATTATTAAACCACCCCTTGTGTCTTAGGATATATTGGATCGGTGAAACTGAGAGGGGAGCCGATCATAGGGTATTTAATTACTGTTAAAGGAACCGAGAGGCGATTTAACTAACTAGTGGGCTTTAGCAACACTTCGGATAACCAAAAGGTCACACCCGGATAATGGTCTAGGATCCTTAGGAAGTTCGTAGAGTTTGCAATTTATGATCCTTGTTTCGTTTTAACAACCAAGTCTAAAGTTTAATCAATAATCGTTCACCATTAGTAGCAACCTAGGTAACGTTTTTCTCAAATCTGAATCAAGTCTTTTACGCTTTCAATTCGTTAATTTTAATTAAAGTTGTGTCTAGTTGAGTTGAGTCTTGTCTAGTTTCTTTAACGTAATATATAGAGTCTGTGGGTCGACACCCGGACTTACGTTCACTATATTACATTCGACCGGTCCACTGCCGGTTGTGTGTGAAATAGTCTTCTAGTCTTGGTTTTATAAATTTAAAACTTAGGTGTTTTTAGTTGTTAGTTTTTATATATACATTTGCACGCATCAAGTTTTTGGCGCCGTTGCCGGGGACTCTTGGTAATTACGTTAATAGACTTTTTGAGAACTTAATTGCTATACACGTGCTTTCTACTATTTTATGTGTGTCGTAGGAGTCTAAGAGTTTTATTTTGTTTTTGTTCATATTATATTATTTCCTATTCTTTTTATTTTTATTTTCTTTGTTGTTTATTTAACTTTATTTTAATTTTAATCTTTGAGAGACAATGCAAATACAAGTTTTTTATCAGCATATAGAATCTCTAACGATGATACCTATTGGACCCCATTTGCGAAGTCATCGGAAAAATTATATGTTGCTTCCCAAACTTCCGGTGAGGGATCCAATATTGATATTTGACCAAAGGGGGTACTTAACATCATACCAAAGTTCCACTGGAGTTTTAATAGAGCATAAGGATTCAAACCGCCTCGTTCATGATCTGGAAGGGATATTTGTAGGGTACCAGAACGAACGAGGTGAGTTTTTCAATCTAACTTCAGAGCCGGACACGATAATGGACAAAGAGCAAGTTCCAATGCCAGAAAATGCAGCACAAATCTCACCTCAAGGTAAGTCTTCTGACCATGGTCAAATTAGTGATTTGTCATCTGAAATTACTGATAGTTATGAGGTTCCTAGTTACACTTCACACTTGTCTTGTGAGAATGATCTTAAACAGGAATCACGATCCGAACAAACAATCAAAGATGAACAAATGAAAGTACATGAGGTCATGAATACCCGTTGGAACCTACTAAGTAAGGCTGAGAAACTCTATTATCTCGAAGAAAATGGGAGGCTTACATATGAACTAGCTAATCTAAGGATGGCAAGAGAGAAAGCCGCTCAAGAACCAGAAACATCAACAAAAGAGGTTGAGACAGAGAGAGTGGAAAATATTCTTAAAGAAGAAGTTGTCTCTACAACAGGGAAGTATTCTAAATCTGATTCAAATTGTTTTCATAATGATAGGTTCAATTGGATCGTGAATATCGCTCAATGATCAGAATAACATCAACACAAACACAGTTCAATCATAAACACAATTCATACTAATAATTCTCTTTGTATATTGATGATCAAAGCAGTATTGTGATACAAGGTGCAGGAGAAAATAAATCACACACACAAGTTCTCTCTCTTACGTGAATATTGTGATCTAGCCTCTCTCCTCACACTCTCTCACTACATGCTTTAAAGCAAACAATTACAAGTTTAAGGAATATAACAAAATAGACCCTAAACTATTTACAAACAAATAAACAAAATACAAAGTAAATCTTAACTAGGAAATAACCCTAACAGTACTCCCCCTAAGATTTATCTTTGAATCTTCAGCAAAATCTTCTATCTTTTTCTTCTTGTTCAGCATCAATATCTTTTACCACTCTTCCGGTTCATCTTTGACATTCAGCAGCTCTTTGCCTTTGTACTCTTCTTGTTCCTTCAATGCTTCTTCAATACATGACTTAAATTTCTCTGCAATCTTGGCTTGACGAGGCTTGGACTCATTTGTCAGAATTGGGCAGGCATTCATGCGTCGAAGTGAATCCAGATTTAAACCTGCAAAGTCAATATTAGCATAAAATTCAAATGGCATCTCTTGTCCTTTGACTTTCACCTCCAAAGTACCCTTCCTGCTAATCCTCATATACTCTATCTCTGGCAAATCAACCCTCACGAGATTAGAGTTCAGCAATGCCTTTCTTACTCGTATCTTTTCAGTTGCTGTAGCTATTACTTCAATCATCACAACAAACAACTTCCTATCAGCTTCAGCAAGTGCATCTTTACACTTCTCCATTCTGCAGCTTCTCAAAAAGTCTATGTATGACGGATGTAGCAGCTTCAACTCAAAAGTACTAAAAAGCGTAATCATGTCTTTGTCCCAATCTTCCAAGTTTCGAACAAGCTTCAATTCAAAAGTTTCTTGATTATAAAACACTCTGAGTATGGGCTTTGTCATTTGCGAACCATCTATCACCTTCAATCCAGGATTTGTCACTTTGTCAAAGTACTCATCCGAAAACTCTTCCAAATACATATCTTCAGTTACAACCAAACGCTTCTTCTTTCTTTCTTTCTTAGCTTGCACATACGCAGTATCTTCCTGTTGACCTCTAAAATCAAGATACTTTGGTGGTCTAGCAATCCCGGCATCTAACAGCATAACACATTTATCACCACGCTCAGCATGCGTGTGATTTATCAACCTGAGTTTGTGCAACTCCTTTAAGTCCTGAACTTCCAGTTTGAAAATACTCGAGTAGTAATGATATACGTCACATAAACCATTTACTCTCTTTATCATAAACGCATCAAAGACTTCATCGTATTTCCATGCTATTATCTTCACCTTCTTATTCTTCTCTGGCACAATCATCGAGTCAAGTAATTCAGCAATCGACTGCCCTTTACTCAGCAATGACCTAACAACATCACCTGCTGTTGCTGATTTATGCCAAGACTCACGCACCTCCATTGGTATGTTGTAAGATTTAACTTCACTTGGAAACATATCCATTAATTCATGTCGTTTCTTGTGAGCATCTTCAGGTAGGGCCATCACCGGAATATCCTTCGGTCCAAGGACTTTGAATCTTTTTGTCAGCTCGAAGTACTGTGGATTGTTATAGTCCAAATAAAACATTCTGTTGTACATTTTCTCCGTCTTTATAAAACTGACCACAATCTTCCTCAGTGACTCAGACTTCAACCTCTTCAAAGTCTTGTATGGATAGTTTCTCGAACTTAACCAACTACGCATATCTGAAGCTGACATTTCTTCTGGGTTTTGGTGATACAGTTCTGTTGGAGGCAAATCTTCGATATTTAAACTTTCTTGCATTGGAGTCCATTCACCCATCTCAGTAACAAACTCTTTTTCATCGGCTGCAGCTTTGTCTTGATGAATCAAACACTTTTCATATTCTTCGTTTATCTGGCTCACAGTCAAACCATTCAAAAACACAGCATTGTACTTCATGTTTTCAAGGTATGTAAATCTCTGATCTAAATCATCCGGAATCTCTTCAACAACATTGGTTTGTGGCTCAGCTTCATCTTCAGATTCAGTAAAATCTATCTCGTCCAAATCATCCAACGCTTCAATCATAGGTGCATTGTCAGTTTGAACCGGCTCAAACTGACTTGCAACTTCAGCTACATTTTCAGGCACACTTTCAACTTCAACAGCTTCAGATTGAATCGTCTCAACCTGAACTGTTTCTTCAGAACCAGCTTCTTTCTCACTCTCTGTGGCCTCAAACACTTCAGTCTCAGCTACAGATTCAGATTGAATCGGCTCAATCTGAACTGTTATGTCATCTTTCGCACCAGCCACAATCTCATCAACTTTTGCCCTTTTTGAACTACCTTCATCTCCCATAATCTCAGGTATCGCATCTAGCTTCCTTTTTCCCTCAGCTTTGTCAGAAATGACAGTTTTAGCAACAGCTTCATCGGGAATGATGATTGGAGATTCCACCCTAATGCCAACATTCGTAGTACCTCTTGCTCTAGTCAAATAAACTTTCGGTACTTGAGGTTCAGTCACTTCCACTACTTTATCAGAAAAATCTTTATCAGATGATGAGCCAGATTTCTTTGGTTGAGCTTCTTCCAGCCATTTCTCCAACATCTCTTTCTCGGCATCCAGTGTATTACATTCAGCTTTCAGCTCAGTATGATCAAACTTCAGAGTTTCATACTCCTCTTTCAATTTTTCATAATCATCCTTCAATTTCACATGTTCATCAACAAGCTTAACATGATCCTCATCCAACTTCTTGAAGGTTTTCAAATTTTGATTATGAATATCCCAATACTCATCAAATCTTTTCTTTTTCCGTTCATTTGAAGCTTTCAACAATTTATTAGCTTCTAACAACTTTTCAACCATTTCCTCTAACTCAGCAATTCTTTTCTCCTTTTCATTCTCATTTTCATCAACCTTTGACACAACGTTTGGTGAAGACTCCAAACCTTGTTCAACGTTTTCAGCAAATTGGGATGATGTGGTGGGAATATCAACAATAGTAGGATCAGCAACGCCAGCATCAGCTTCTTCAACTATCTGTGCCATAGTTTCAGCTTCGGCCATTGCCTCCTGAGCAATCTGAAGTACATCTATCTCTTCAGGCTCTACAATCACATGCTCTTTAACTTGTTTCGATCTCTTTCTTCTGACATACTGAACAGAGATGTCCTTTGGAACTTCAGCAACTTCTTCTTTTTCACCAGAAGCAACCTCAACAGGTTCTTCTATTACCATAGGTTCGATAACTTCAACATTCTCTACATCCAAATTCATTGGTTCGGCCTTTTCAACAATCTCTGCCTCCTCTGAATCAGATTCAGATTCAGCACCTTCACCACCATCATCATTACCATCACTATCACTACTATCATCATCATCTTCATCAATCTCTCTATCAACAATATCCAATGGATTCACAATTTCTCCATTTGAAATATGATGATACACAACTTCAACATCCTCTTCATTGTTGGCTATATCTCTCATATAGTCAAACAACTCCACATTAGGCACATTCCCGATACTCATCTTCCTGTAAGATAGATCGTTCATGTCCTCAGTGTATAAAATGTCACACCCCCAAAATCCACTAACGGAGTTTTACCGTTAAATGTGTGACAAACCAGGATCTCAGTCATTAGTTACACCAAACGACACTATATGAATTTAAAACATACGTGTCTCATTAAATGAGAAAATTTATTACAGAGTTAACATTTAAAAGTTTGCGGAAGCGTAAACGAAATGTAATGCCAAAATATTAAATGGAAACTAAATGCGCAGTACACGCGTCCAATACAAGATACAAAGTTTAAATAGACGTTAAACTCAAAACATGGGTTGTAATGCATGAAAATGTTTAAATGAAAAGCCGTGACTCCATGCCATGTCCTAAGTGCGTGGTACCTCAGTGACCTGTAAAAGTGAAAGTCTAACAAGTGTCAACACGACGGTTGGTGAGTTCACATAGTAAGTATCAAATCAAGTAAGTTCAGTTGCAAGCAGAAATATAAATTAAGTATGTCATTGTAGGTAGCTAGTCTACAGCACATGTCCTTAGAGGCGTAATGTATCTGACCGAAGCTGACGTATGTACACATTAAGTGCAGTTTGCCCGTTCGCACATCCCAGCAGGATGCACTGTAAGTATGTTAGGTCATTCAACACCCGTTCGACAGGTCCTTCTGTCGTGCTAGCGCGACTAGCCCGGGTGGGGTTTGTCAAACCCAGTAGTACTACTCAAAATTTCCCCGCTATTTCACAAATACTAACGGTCAACTAGGTATCCATGAGGACTTTCATGAACAAAATAAAAGTTGCTCTAATCCAGACATGCGACATACAGAATTTGTAAATCCGTAAAAGTATTTGTCCGAGTTCAGCCCATGAAAGGGTATCATAGTAAAAGTCCGAGTTCAACCCATAAAAGGGTATCATAGTAAAAGTCCGAGTTCAACCCATAAAAGGGTATAACAGTAAAAGTGCGGTTTAGTGAACTCACCTTAGGTTGCGCAGCAATTCAGTTTCTAAAAGCACACAGTAATACAGCAACCTAAATAATAGTA
This sequence comes from Tagetes erecta, assembly GCA_030867185.1. NCBI lineage: Eukaryota > Viridiplantae > Streptophyta > Magnoliopsida > Asterales > Asteraceae > Tagetes > Tagetes erecta. The sequence continues at coordinate 58,910,939 of CM061488.1, forward strand.
GGTCTATTAATGTGTGTTCATGTAGGGTCATAGTACCCTATGCATCCAAATGGTCATACAGATTATGCGAGTTTGGAATAGTTTGACTTTTTGACCATGTTTGACTTTTTGTCCAAGTTTGACCAAGTTTGACTTTTAGTTGACCCGAGTTGACCCACGACCCGTTGGTGATTTATTAAGTGTAAACACGCTACAAATGATGTATTTAACTATATTACATTCGCATACCACGCTACACGTCACACAACCAACAAATTGGATTTCAAATTCCACAAAAGTTTCCTTTATAGGAAGGTCGGATTTGTAAAGTATACTTGCATATTCCAACATCCTAAGCATGTCAACTATTACACAAATACCATAGCACACTACACAAGTCAACAACACATACTAACACTTTGCGGTTCCTACATGAAGCATACTAGCATGTGTGGTCATTTCTAAGCAATACATAATGTTCACATGTTTTGTACAACTAGCATAATAACCCTTTCATCATACATTCTAGTTAATCTTGCATATACAACCTAGACTTCAATTAACCAATTTCAAGTACTCACTTTCAATTCAACTTGTACCTATAAATGTCAACACATGATCAAAGCACGTTTACCAATCATCACATGTCTACAATCACTCACATGCAACCCCAAATCACGTTTGTGCGTCCAAAATCATAATACATGCATCCTAGTCGATTTTCATGTCAAAAAGTTTCTACATTTAGCAAGTATTCCAAACCAAGTCGAATTCGTATGTTCAAATAACCAAAATTCGTCTAACATATCTTACAAACATGCTAGCAAGTCCATAATGATCATTATATGTCCATAACATGCGATTTCATACGATCTCTAACACAAAAGTTACTATTTTTAGTAATCTATCATAACAATCATGAAATTTCACAAACAAGTAGCCAATCTTCATCCCATTCATCATCTAAATACATATTCAATCCTATTTTCACAATATCGATCATGCAACATCAAGTTTCAATGATTCCATATCAAACCCTAATTCTATAAACACACTTTTTGCACCAATTTCATCATCTAGCTATCCAAATAACCAATAACACATAACTAATATCCCAATTCCACAACACAATCATCAATTGGCCATTTTGGATGAACTAGGGTTTCATTCCTATAATTTTCGTAACATATATATAATGTTAAGAATGAAACTTACTTGTTATGTGTTTGTAACTTCAATCAACAACCAAAAACACCACCTAAGATCCAACACAACCGAACATCATCACTTGAGGAACAAAGCAGCCGAATTATTCAACTGGCCATAACTTTTTCATCGCTACGAGTTAGAAGGTGTATTTACTATCATTGGAACCGTCTCGTCGAGACGAAGATTTTGATATATAATAGGCCTCGTGACGACGTCGGAGCTGTCCGGAAACTGGCCGGAAAGGTGACGGCCTGGGAGGAAAGAAAGTGACGTTTTTTTTATAAAACTAGGTTTAGAAATTGTTAATTTTTGTTAAATGTTAAGTTGGGTTGGGCCTTGGGCCATCCATGGGTCACATGGGTGATCCACGGGCCCCGTTTTGTTTCGGTTTTGCAAACACCATGAAAATCATTCTCAAATATTCATTTTTGTTTCGTAAGGGTTACCGAAATCCGCAAACAGTTAAAACCGGTAAATACACGGTTACACGAAAATTCAACAATTAAGCACACATAACAGTTAAAATGTATTATTATTGTATTCACATTCATTTAAGATCACCAACGCCCGGGTATTAACTCGTGTGGTCGTTTCGTGTGAATATGTATATAACGGTTTGCACATTTAATTCATCAAATTAAATGAAAAGTATAATTGCGTTAACGTGACTAATAGAGTTTAACTAACGAAGTTAACCTGAATTTGTCGGGTGTCACATAAAATACCTCCAGCATAACCTTCGGATCTGATGATAGGGTAGGCAATATTGATCATAAGTTGTAAGAATCTTGGGTACATAAGAAACTTAAACCTCTTTCCCTTCACCAAGTTAAAAACAAAGCTATTCATGATCCATTTCGACATATTAAATGGCTTATTCTCTGCTATGGCCACAATTGGTGATGCAATGTCTGATGGGAAATTGTCGAAACCTGCACTCCTCCTGGACATGCACTGCTGTACAACATAACACAGCAACTTATACTTCTTTCCCAACTTCGCCCTATAAAACTGTGATTTTGGAAATATAGGTGGATGACCCATATTAACAAAACACGATTTACATTCATCCATGGTCAGCTCATCATTCATTCCAACCTCATCTTCATCTATCCTCAGGGCATTTCTGATAGCTTCTTCAGAAACTGTCAGAACCATCTCTCTGGTAATATTCCCTCTTACAACAGCAACACCATTCTCATCTCTAACAACCTCTGCTGTCCTCCAAACTCTTAATCAGCCTTGCATATATGACCGGTTTGGCACATATAGCATACACATATTTGGTCCTTTTGATAAACTTGATCATATCCCTGTAACCATCTGTTTCAGGAATTGATTCATTCAAACATGCTACCAAATTGTGTTTAGGCTCAAACTTGAGATTCTCCATCTGTTAAACACAAACAATCACAAACAAGACAAATGTGTTAGATTCTTCATTAAGTCATATCAAAATTTTCATAAGTGTTTGAATAAAAGTTAGAAAGCAAAACATTCACATAATCATTTTAAATTCTAAATTGTTCTAATAACCTGATTTTCATCATTTTAATCAAACAACTTTGAATCTTAAAGATTATACTTAATGTTTCAATTTTAACAGTTAATCACTTAAGACATAATTTTGACAATTTTATGATGAAATTGTTTATGATGTTTTGGTTCAGTTTTAACAAGTATTGATTACTTTTAAACAGATATTTCATCATTTTGATGTTTAACTTTTAAGAGCTTCAAAGTTCATCAATGGCGATTTTATCAGTTGTGAGCATTTTGAGTGATTCAGTTGATTTTAAGGTGTTTTGGTGCAAATGAATGATTGAATGTTGATGATCGACAGATTTTGTACATAGAACAACATTCGATTTAGGTTTTAACACACAAAATCAAAGTGTCGATTCAATGCTCAAAACACTGTTCATCATCGTTTTTCCTTTTAACAATTGATTTGCAGGTCTATCAAGGTCAAAAACACTAAATCACTACCTTATCCAATCGATCAACCTTGTTACAGAGCAAACGATTGAATATGATAACAAGGCGATTTAAGTTCAGAGGATTTGTGTGAAAGTGAATGTGAAAAATGATAAGTGTTTGTGAAGAGGCGGGTTTTTGTATCGTCAAAAATTTAGGTCAAACTTTAAGTGCCGGGTCAACAAAAGGGACGGGTAAACATAAAAAGGCCCAATAAGCTTTGACGGGTCAAGTACTGTAGTGACGGGTCATGTACTGTAGTGACGGGTCATGTACTGTAGTGACGGGTCAAGTACATAATACAAGTCACAAACATGTGAAAAACACTTGACGGGTCAAACACTGTAGAGACGGGTAAGTCACTGTAGTGACGGGTAAAGGTTAGGAACAACTACACCTGATGGGTTTTATCAATCACCCGGCAGAATAGTAGTCTTCAACAATCACCCGGCAACCTTTCTTCATTACCCGGCAACACAGTTGCTTTCCTTCTTCATCCGGCTTGCTTTCTTCATCACCCGGCAACGGCAAGATAAAAGACTTTTACCCGGCTGTATAGTGAACACTTGTCACCCGGCTGATATCTGACTTCTTCACCCGGCTGTATTTGACATGATCTTTGCCCGGCTGTACAGTAGTCATAATATCTTCACACGCCTTCATTTCTTTTTCTCAATCACCCGGCTCATATCAAAACACACAACATTACCCGGCTAAACAGTCCATTACCCGGCTAAATAGTGTTATGATATTCTTTGCCCGGCTACAACCCTTGAACGATTTTCTTCACATTTTCTCGTCTGTTGACTTTTTCAACGGCATTTATTGCACCTGCAAACATTCTCGACACATTAATTAGACAAGATATCCTTAAAAAGAATTTTTCGCATTAATTATCAATCAATATTTCTAGGGCAACAAAATTAACACAAATTAAATTCATTTTTCTTTTTCTTTTTCAAAAATGTTTTTGCACAACCAATTTTTCTATATCTCGAAGCAATTTCTTAAAAACAATTCACAAGACCTTGGGATTGTTTTTCACACATCCAATACTTTTGCTTTTCATACCACATAATCTTGTTCATTCAAAACACACTTATTCACAATATTTTTGGATTCTTGTAAATATTTTTCTTCTTCCATTTATTCTCCCCCTAAACTTGAAATTTCTAGGAATTTTTAAGTTTAACAAGGATGTCGATGTGTCAATAATGATTCCAAATGCCTGCACACACAAAGCACACACATTAAAATAAAGACATATGCAATGCAATGAATCAAAATATCGCAGTGAGATCATACCACACATTATCTGAACATGTTTTGCAAGTTTTGAATAGACATTTGACTTATGCTTGATTGAGTGATGATATGAAAACATACCAATTAGCTCGAGTTGACACACTTACTTTTTCAGTATCATGATGATTTTTAAGGTTCGATTAGAATGACTTATGTGACCCACATGTATACATATGTCAACATATTTCCTTATCTAACACTACATGAATGCATATTGCACAAAAACCTGGTCACTTACAGTCATAAACAGTGTGGAATATGGGTTCTATTCGGAGTTGGTCCACTTTGGGACTTCTTTTTAATTCCATCTTTGGGAATTTTTCTTTCCTATTGTTCCCCTTGGGAATCTTCTGAATTCCTTTTTTTGGAATTTTTGTTTGGTGTTGGTCCACATTTGGGACTCTTTTTGTTCCATTTTGGAATCTTTTGCTGCATCTTGAAGCTCAAAAGAGACTTCGTGTGAGACTTCAGGTCTGTGGGTACCACAACAAAGAAGCTCACGATGCGGTTCATCACACTGAATAGACTACATCGTTATCCGATCATGCACAACTATCATCACAAGTAATGCATCAAAAGATATATATCTAGACATGTATAACAATGGAACTTAACACAAATATCATTAAGTTTATGTTTGTCAACAATCAACTTACTTTTTCAGTCTAATTGCCTGAGCTGTCTAGCACATCAATTAACATTCATCAGTCTTTATTAAAAATGATGTAACAAATAATGTCTAGTGTAACTATCATCTCTCACTTTTTGCAATATAGATTCTTATGACATGATATTTTCTTTTCTTTTTGCTTTTATATTTTGTTTTTGCTTTTCTATTTTCTATTTCATGCACACACACAATGCAAGACATAAAATAAAAGACAACGGAATCAATATATGACATCAACTTATTATATTTTTTGGCTTTTATATTTTTCTGATTTTTGTTTAGTTTTTGAAAAATAGAATCAATCATGATTGATTAATCCTATGGATTGAATTAAGAATTCAAACCGGCCTGACAAAAAAGATTTTGTAAAAAGATCTGCCAGTTGTTTGTCGGTATGAACCTTAATCAAAATTATTAAACCCTTTTCAGAGTTGTCTCTTAAAAAATGATATCGAATTTCGATATGTTTGGTTTTTGAGTGTTGAACAGGATTAGCAGTAATAAACATAGCAGCAGTATTGTCTATGTAAATGGGTGTTTTTAGAAAGTTAAACCCGTAGTCAAGCAACTGATTTTGTAACCATAAAACCTGAGAACATCCTGCAGATGCAGCGATATACTCTGCTTCGGCTGTGGATACAGAAACATTGGTCTGCTTCTTGCATTGCCAAGAGACAAGCCTAGGACCCAGAAATTGACAGCCACCAGTAGTCGATTTCCTGTCAAGAGCACAACCACCAAAATCACTGTCAGAATAGCTATATAATTCAAAATTTCCTTCGTAAGGATACCATAACCCAAGATTTGGTTTCCCTTTAAGATATCTGAATATACGCTTCACAGCAACAAGATGCGACTCTTTCGGATCAGACTGATATCTGGCGCATACACAAACATCGTACATGATGTCTGGTCTTGATGCAGTAAGATACATCAGAGAACCGATCATTGATCTGTATAGTGTTTGATCAACTGCTTTGCCCTTTGGATCCGGTTGAATCTTGCAATTCACATCAGATGGAGTTCGAATTGTTTGACAATCTTGCATCTTGAACTTCTTCAACAACTTCTCAACAAATTTTGATGGATTGATGTAAATTCCGTCAGCTGATTGTTTCACTTGTAATCCAAGAAAGAAGTTAATCTCCCCCATAGAACTCATCTGGAATCTAGACTTCATGATTTCTTCAAATTCTTTGCACATTGACGCACTAGTTGATCCGAAGATAATATCGTCCACATAAACTTGAACGCACAACAAATCATCATTCTCCCTCTTCATAAACAAAGTTGGATCAATCTGACCTCTTGTAAATCCATTTTCTAGTAAATGCTTCGATAATGTCTCATACCAGATTCTTGGAGCTTGGTGTAGACCATATAGAGCTTTACTCAACTTGTATACACGATGAGGATAGTCAGGATCTTCAAAACCCGGAGGTTGTCTGACATAAACGTCATCTGTAATAGGTCCATACAGAAAAGCACCTTTAACGTCCATTTGGAATACTTTAAACTTCATGAAGGAAGCATATGCAAGAAAAACGCGTATGGCTTCAAGTCTTGCGACCGGAGCGAACACTTCTTCATAATCAATGCCTTCTTCCTGAGTGTATCCCTGTGCAATGAGTCTCGCTTTGTTTCTCACAACAATGCCACGTTCGTCTGGCTTGTTTTTGTACAACCATCTTGTACCTATTGCATTCTCTCCTTCAGGTAAATCCACTAACTTCCATACTTCCTGTTTGCGAAACTGAAGTAGTTCCTCTTGCATAGCTTCAATCCAACTGTTATCTTTCAACGCCTCTGAAATGTTCTTTGGCACCACTTGAGATAGAAAACACGAATAAAGGCAGACATTTGCTTGCTCAGTCTGACTTCTTGTAGTTCTCTGATTCAACGGCCCAATAATCTGAGAGACAGGATGTTTCTTGTGAATTCGATGAATTGGTATGTCACCTCCTTGCACTTGACTCTCCAGATTAGAAGTATTCAGATTTGGTAGATCTTGTAGAATGGACGAAGTATGTGGAGTGAAATTCGGGACTTGATCCGGTGAATTGATGAAGTAATCAAAAGATTCTGGAATAACTTCAGCATTCGGATCTGATGATGGTTGATTCTGAACAGATCCACCATCATTAGGAGAAACTTGCGGATTCACATCTTCTTCAAGATTGTTTGACTCTTGATCTTCATGAGAACCAGAAGGACCCGGATCTTGACTGGATTTGACATGATCAGGATTGTGAAAAGACATGAATGGATATTCTGAGTTGAGATTTCCATCCTCGTCATTATCAGAATCGTCACTAAAGCATCCCAAGTCGCCTGATTCTTTGTTTGTTTTTCCTGAAAAATCAAATAAGTTAGAATTGAAAGATTTCGATAATGAATCTAAATCAAATAACCATTCGGGACCATGTGCCACTGACGGAAACGAATTTTCTAAAAACTTGACGTTAATAGTTTCAATAACAGTATTTGTTTTGCTATTAAAAACCCGATAAGCTTTAGAAACAGACGAATAACCTAGGAAAAATCCATCGTCAGATTTTGACTCAAACTTCCCGAGATGATCATTCAAATTCAAAATCGAAACAGGACAACCAAATGCTTTCAAGTAAGAAATATTTGGTTTTCTTTCAAATAACAACTCATAAGAAGTATTCTGTTTATCTTGAACCAATAATGTTCTATTTTGTACAAAACACGCAGTAGCAATAGCTTCGTCCCAAAAAGTGATAGGGATTTTGGCATCTGCGAGCATGGATCTTGCTGCTTCAATCAGTGTCCGGTTTTTCCGTTCCGCAACCCCGTTTTGTTGAGGTGTTCTTGGAGCACTAAATTGTCTAGCAATCCCTTTTTCTGCACAAAATAAATCAACATTAGCGTTCTTGAATTCAGTTCCATTATCACTTCTTAAAACTTTAACTTTGCATTCCAATTGATTTTCAACTTTGATGATAAATTCTTTTAATAATTCAGCTGTTTCAGATTTAGCATGCAAAAAATAAACCCAAGAAAATCTAGTGAAATCGTCAATAATGACAAAACAGTAAGACTTCTTTCCGATGCTTTGCACATTTGTTGGTCCAAAAAGATCCATATGTAGCATCTGCAAGGGTTTTGAAATGGAGTTTTCTTGCTTCGACTTAAAAGACATGCGATGCTGTTTTCCCTTCAAACACGCTGGACAGAGATCAGTTGTGGAGAATTTCTTCGATGGGATTCCCACAGCGTGATTTCCAGATACCAAACGGTTCATGTTTCTGAAATTTGAATGGCCCAGCCGTCTATGCCAAAGCTGACTCTCATCATTTGAAGCATGTGCAATGAGACAGGTTGTTTCGGTTTCAGCATCAATCTGCGACATATCCAATTTGTATACATCACGATCTCTTGGAGCTTTAACCACTACCCACTCATTGTCAATCTTGAAACCTGGTTTAAGAATATAACAGAAAGAATCATCAAAAAGAGTTGAATAAGATTTATCACAGATTTGAGATACACTTAGTAAATTAAAGTTCAACTGTGCACAGTAGTTGACTTTATCAAAACTAATGACCCCATTCGAGACAGTTCCTTCTCCTGTGATTTTACCACCCGCATCACCTCCAAATGCAACGTGTGTACCATTTTTCAGCTTGAAATCCTGAAGCAAGGCATGGCTGCCTGTCATGTGCCGGCTACACCCACTATCAACGAACCACGAGTTGATAGGTCTTCTTGGGCGTACCTGCATTTCAACAATCACTTAGTTAGTTTGGTCAACCCAGGCCCACACGGTCTTGGGTTTTCCGAATCTATCTACAATAGTAACTTGTTGATATTGAACGTTTTGAAAATTTGTTTCATTTAAGAGATTTTGATGCTGATAACTATTATTTCGCCCATTGGCGTTCATTGACTGCTTTCTCCTTAAAGCACTAAACCTTTCCTCTAGCTTAGGATCAAGGTTATTTTCAAACTTTTGATTTCTAACCATCAAAGCTCTTGGCTTAAAACTGTTAACCTGCACATTTCTTGATGAAAAGTTAGAAACAGAATTGTTTCGATTGAAATTTCTCAAAACTGGAGAATGACTTTGATTCATATTTTGAAAACCAACTGATTGATTTCTTTGAAAATTTGAAAAAGGAGTCATTTCTCTTGTTGAGTTTGATCGAAAGAAACAATCCTTTGTGTCATGGTTTCTTCTTTCACAAATATCACAAAATTTGTTATAAAAACATTCTTCTGAAGAATGATTTCTTTTGTCACAGAAACTGCAGTACCTGTTAAAGAAACATTCAGCAGTTGTATGGTTATAACGATCACATATCTCACAGTGTCTCTTGCTAATCCTAAAGAGCCGATTGTTAACTTTTGATGTTGAACTCATTCGAGATTCATTATCAGTTTTGTTCGGTTTTAGATTAACTTGATTCTTTTGTGGAGACATTGTTTGTGATTTTGCTTGCATGGGACTTTGGTTCGATTTTAAACTGTTCTGTTTGGTTACCTTTTTGTTTTCAATTCTCTTATCATTGACAGCGGAAGACTTAGGACCTGAACCTGTTTTCAGACCAGAGTTAGATTTGATTGAAGAATTGATTGGTTTACCATAAGAACCGTTCATGTCGAAAGTACCTGCAGACACAAATTTGATTGTCTTACCTTTTGACACTTTCTTGACAGGTTTAACTTTTTCAGATTTAACACTTTGAGCTTTGGTGTTATCATTCGATTTTAAGACACTTTTGCCTTTTGATTCTTTTGTTTCAGATTGAGTGTTCATTACTTTCGATTTCTGCTTCTTTGCAGTTAAAACTTCATCCTTCTTTACTTCATTCTTCTTGAGCAGTTGAGCAGCAACTTTTGCCTTTTCTTCATTCTTCTTCCATTTGATATAATTAGGATCATTGAATCCTGAAAATTCACCTTCTTCCTTCACCGTTTGTTTTGGTTCGGGATTAAGCTTTGGATATTCAACCAGTTGAATAAGAACAGGCTCCGATTTGTTCTCGGATTTGTTGCTTGCTTCATCATCTGCTTCAGTTGTCATGTCATCTTCATCTTTCAAGCTTTCAATCAACACCTCTGATCCTTCGGACTCGGATTTACTTCTTTGAATTTCTTTGAATTTACGTTCATTTTCAGGTGAATGATCAAATTCATTAAAGTTTTCCGGTAAGGTTTGAGTGATTGAATTTGGCATTGGTTCATGAGTAAAACCCAACCCGGTTTTATTTTTGTTACCTCTTTCATTAACAAGTTGTTCGACCATTGTTTTACAACTTTTAACTTTCTTTAATTCAACTTGAGTGACTGCATGTGCAACTTTTTCTTGTTCAAAGTTCTTTGTCATTTCTTCAAGTTGTTTGGTAACAAGTTCCAATTCTTTCAAAGTTTTGTTCCATGATTCGGTTAGTGACAAAATCTTCTCATCAGAAATTTTGTGATCAATTTTAAGTTGTTCATGAAGTTGTTCATGTTTACTTAATTTATCACCAATTTTAAATGAATGAGTTCGATAATGTTCTACTTGTTGAATGCACTGTTCAGAACATAACCTTTCTTTTACATCTAGGGGCAATGGAACATAGTTAGGGGGTAAGTCATTACTAACCTTTGGTTGTTCAGTAGAAGATGAAGACTCACTGGATGTAGCCATTAACGCAACTTCAGATTCAGATTCTTCAGTAGGATCAGACTTTGCACTCCAGTCATAATCTTCAGAATCTTCACTCACATCATCAACCATCTTTCCATCCCCTTCTTCAGACCAGTCTTCTTCAATTTCACATACCAGAGCCAGACTTGATGTAAGATCAGACGTAAATTGTTCTGCATATGCGCTCCAATCATAACCATCTTTTACGCTGACTACCAGTGCCTTTGTTTGGTCTTCTGGTTTCTTTCCTTCGTCCTTCAATTCCGGCATGGGAAGACTTTGGTATGGTTTCTGAAAGAAACGTTGATTTCTGCCTTGATAGCTTGAAGACTGTTGTGAGCTTTGACCTTGACCTTGATTACTTGAACTAGCTTGGTCATTAAAATTTTGATTCTTGGGAGCTTTGCATTCTCTTGAGAAATGACCATACTGGTTACAATTAAAACATCTGGCCTTTGATTTGTCAAATCCAACTGTCTTGTTAGCATGAGGTTTGTAACTTCGGTTAACATATGCATGCTTTTGTGTCCTATATGCAACCATGACCATTTGCCAATTAAGATCCATTTCCTCAACATCAACTGGATCCATCTCAAATAAGTCTTGAAGGACCACGTCCATTTGACTTAAATGACTTCCTTGGTATGCTTGAAAACTTGCCATAAATGCTGTAAAGGCAGTTTTGGTCTCGTCATCTTGCAACAGAATATTCATAACGTCTTTCACCTTGGCTTGAACATTTGAACTTTGATTTTCTACTTGATTCTTCTGATTCTGATTTTGAACTTGAGCTCTTAGTGGAGATTGAGGTTGAGAATAAGTTGGTGAATTTGGAAAGTATGCTGAATCAGTATAAAAACTTGCACCAACAAATAAGTCACCCTCTTCTTCAAACTTCATTGAATCTTGTGCAAGAAAAGCATTCTCCACAGTATTGGCAGGATTTACCACATACTTATACTGAGTTTGTGAGCTTGATCTATCAGTGTTTCTTGATCCTTCATCAATCTCAACTTCTTCAATCTTTCCAATAAGCATATCTAATTCCATTGGAAATTTCTCAGTATGTTTCAACAAAGTAACAGTTTGCTTCCATGATGATGGTAAAGCACATAACAAACGATCATTCAAGTCTTGAAGTTCAGTCTTCACTCCGAGATTTGACATCTCAGTAGTTAAGTGAACAAACCTGTTCATCATCTGGTGCACTGTTTCTCCATTAATATGCTCGAACAACTCCAATTGCCTTTTTAACTTAGATTTCTTCAAACTTCTCAGTTGTTCTCCTCCTTCACATATCGACTTTAATGCCTTGAAACATGTATAACCAGTCTGATATGCATCCAATCTCGACAGAACTTGAAGTGGCAACCCCTTGCACATTAAAGAATAGGCCTTGCTATCATTCTTTACCTTTCTTAGATCTTCTGCTGACAAATTATCCTCTGGATAAGGTGTAGTAGAATCTTTAGTGTAGGTACTAGCACTGTCTGGAGCAGTCTGAGTTGGAATATGAGGACCCTTTTCAATTGACTTCCATAAGTCATTGTCAATAGAACACAAGTGATGTCTCAACCTGATGGTCCAGTTCTTGAAATCTGCACGATTCAAAAGTCTAGGAACACGGTTATCAGGATCATCATTAGGAGCCATTTTTAACAATTTTTAAAGAAAATATTTTTGGTTTTTGTTAATTTTTGAAAAGAAATGATTAAAATACTAAAATAAAGACAAGTAATTAAAGACAAGATAAGAAACAAGTATTAAAAATAACTAAAGTGAGTCACACGGCAAAACAGTGAAAATCCTTCTTCAACCGGCTAAACAGTGTTTTTGTTCTTCACCCGGCAGGAAAAAGTCTTTACACGGCCAAACAGTTACCCGGCTCAACAGTTGAAATACTTTTGTTCTTCACCCGGATGAACAGTTACCCGGCAATAAGAAAAACTTCACACGGCAATAGATCTTGACCCGGCAGAATCTTGACACGGCAAAAGCTTTGTCCGGCTGAATAGTACTCGATCACACGGCAGTTGTTAATCACCCGGCTACACAGTTGATGATTACCCGGCTGAATTTTCTTAATCACCCGGCGTAACAGTGTATTACCCGGCACTACAGTGTTTGATCCGGCTGAACAGTAACACTTTTTCAAGTCAAATTCTTCACCCGTCTAGAACAAATTCCCTTACACGGCTGCACAGGACCTAATTGTTCTTCAATCTAAGTCCAAAGGAAAATTTTCTAAGTCAAATTAATCACCCGGCAAGTTAATCTTCAACCAAGTTCATACTGTTCATCATCTTCTCCATGAGAATTTTCTGGGTTTTGTCAAAATCTTGTCCAATTCGTTCGAAATTCACACACAAGCTGTGAAATGGTCCGATTATCAATCCCTAATCTCAATCAATCTGAAACATGTCCAATTTTTGATGAATTTATGAAAAAATTCGATCGAAAAGTAGTTTCTTAATTTCTCAGATCTGATGATGATCTGATGAAATCTGCACAATCGTTGTGTATAGGAGTGATTATGATGATGAATCACAACTAAAAACACGAACAATTCATTCAGATCATGATTTTTGAGCAATATTGATGTGTTTTGCTTAAGAACAGCGAAGAACACAGTACCAATGGCTCTGATACCAATTGATAGGTTCAATTGGATCGTGAATATCGCTCAATGATCAGAATAACATCAACACAAACACAGTTCAATCATAAACACAATTCATACTAATAATTCTCTTTGTATATTGATGATCAAAGCAGTATTGTGATACAAGGTGCAGGAGAAAATAAATCACACACACAAGTTCTCTCTCTTACGTGAATATTGTGATCTAGCCTCTCTCCTCACACTCTCTCACTACATGCTTTAAAGCAAACAATTACAAGTTTAAGGAATATAACAAAATAGACCCTAAACTATTTACAAACATATAAACAAAATACAAAGTAAATCTTAACTAGGAAATAACCCTAACACATAATGATATTCATGAATCGTATAAATCACCTGCTGATGAATTCGAATCTTCATGTTCGTTTGATATTTCACACTTGTTCGATGAGGTTGATATCATGCAGGACTTGCAAGGTAAGGATGATGAGGATGAAGGCAGGAAGGAGGAGTTTGTGCAATCTTGGGAGCTTGAATTTGGTGATGAGTTGGTAGATTTACCAACTTTAGAAGATGAGGGAGACTTTGATCCAGTTGGCGATCTTGATATACTAGAAGCATTATTGAATGGGAAGCCGACAGTGGAAATCAAAATGTCACCAAATGTAGAAGAAGAAGTGGTTGTACAAGAAGAACACCACAACTGGACCATGAAAGATCGAGGATGGTATAACAAAAAGGAGAAGATGCGGTTTACACACAATCATTCTCCACATCACATACCTCGCATCAGATTCGGTCCGGGTAAGTTCAAGTCATGGTGGGCGGACCCGTTCAAATTTGATATAATTTTCTTTAACTTCACTACTAAAATTTTAATGAATAATAAGAAACAAGTGGAGTTGAACGGGTTGGACCGGGGTTGGATAAAAGAGAAACCTCCTGATTAAGTTCAAGTGTGGGGAGGTTTCTTATCAGTTTATAGAGTTTGTATATTGTGTTGGTATATTTTTGTTTAGTCTAATGTGTCGAGTCAGTATGCTCGAGTTTTGTGTTGGTTTTCACAGGTTTAAACCATTCTTGCCCGTACTCAATCTCCATTTGGGTGAGTTTGCATTTGTGGAAATGAAGATGGAACTCGGGAGTGTCGGTGTCAAGGTTGACCGCGACCGAAATGCTATACGGTCAACACTTGAAGATTGGAACGAAGACTTGGAGCTTGCGCGATTCGCAATACCAGCTAAGTCTTTTCCCATTCACCTCTCTATTTTTTTTCGCATTTTTAGTTTTATTTTTAAGTGTTTTCCATTTCTACATTGGGGACAGAGCTTAAGTGTGGGGATGGGAAATAGCTATTGAGTCTTGGGTTAGTTTTAAGTGTTTCTTTTGAGTCCATATAGAGTAAAAACCAAAAAAAAAAATCAAAAAAAAAAATTCAAAAAAAAATATTTTCTTTTGTTTTTGTGTCTTCTCAACCTTTATGAATGAAAGGACGGTAACAATGTGACCTTATCAAACCTAATTTAAGTGACTTTTAGTGGGAAACATGTTATTGTTGAAGTGGAATAAAAAGTTGAGTCATACTCAAGCCTTGTAGCTAGTTTGATACAAAATGAAGTTGCTTTTAAGAATAGTGGTTTATGATGAACTTTAATTTTCATACTTCTAGTTCTAGTGGTTAACATTTCATGGCGTATGATTTTATAATCTTAAATCTTGTATTGATGGGATGTTTCGGGGTTCGGAGACCATGGGTCTTTATGCGGTCTATCATCTGGTATTCTTACTTCTAAAAAGGAGGTTTGAATATTCAATAAAAGCTCAAAGAGCAAAACCCGCAGTTAAGCTGCCATTATAAGTCAATAAAATTTGATCACAATGTGCTTAAAAGTACAAATTCACTACTGACTTGATCAAACCACCCGTTAGTCATATGGGGTCCCCTTGCTCGCGTCCTAATACCAATAAGAAACGGACCACAAGGGACACGCCATATGTAAGCCCACAGATGAATTCGTGCATAATCACGTATGGTGATGAATTTTGGGACATTGCTTGATAACGGGGGTATGTCTTGTAATGGGGAACATTAGCTAGGAGTAAATTGAAAATTGAATTTATTTTATGCCACTTGTGAAATGTGTAATAAGCAATGTTGTTGAAATTGCTTGAGTGTTGATTGTGCCTTAAAATGTTTTTAATCATTTAGTTATAAGGTTTAAGTCAAGTTGGGGTGACTCGACCAATAAAACCATGGAAATCTTATATTAACTATGAGTCTCACTCTAATTAAAAATCACTGAAGTTTTAGTCACTGTTACTTGTTTGAATAAAGATTAATGGTTTGAGTTGTAATTGTATATTTTTAGTTTTTGTTTTTGGAGTTTTTGAGCCGTGAATCCCTAAGATAAGTTTATGCTTTTTCAGGGACGAAAAAGGTTAAGTGTGGGGATATTTGATATAGTGCAAATTATACGTCTATCCCGTGTTGAGTTTGTACACGTTTTTGAGTCTTTTCAATTAGTTTTCTTTAGGTTTTATCTACTATTGATTCATTTGTATTTTGTAGGTCCCGAGTTTATGAAGGGTTGAAAAGAGAGCGAGAAAAGAAGAACGTAGGAAAAAACCGGACGCGAAACGGAGTTACGAGCTGAAAATGGGAGACGTGTAAAATAAGTTAGCTAAAGAATTAGCTAATGAGTAAAACACAATTAATAGTACATAGTATAAAATCCGAGATCATTATAGATTGTGTTTCGCAATCTCATGTGCATAGCAATATCAGCATATATCTCAACCATGACCATAGAAACACATAGAAACAAGTATCATAGACCCCGCAGGGTTACCTTTAGCAACAAGTCATGAGGAACCAACTCATGTTACATTTATTGATAACCATCGTTTAACCGTCATTTAACCGTCTCGATATGCAAGTTATCAAAAATGTTTAAGCATCTAAGGGACATAGCAACGTAGCAACAAGCATCACATGTAGTAACTAGTAACATAGAATCAACCAAAGAATCGCCGGGTCAAAATCACCTATCAGGCCATTAGTGTAGGTGGGCTTGTCAAGCCATTAGCGCTAACATTGTACCGGTGGAAATTACAAGATAATATAACTAATATTGACTATCACACAATTTTGCTACATGCGGCCAAACACGATTAACACATCTAATGATCTCATTTTCGAAAATAGAAACATCAAAAGAAACCGTTGTATTATAGAAACACGTATTTCAGCCCCAAAAATGAAAACAGTAGAAAGGGGAGTGAGTTTACTCACCTTGAAATTCAAAGAAAATAGCAACACCAGAATCGCAACTAGAGAGAACCGATGATTGCACAAATATTAGAATCACCTAAATAATTGGTTAAACCTAATTTAGAACGAACAAATAGTAATAAGAATCACAAATCCGAGATCTAGGGTTTCGGATTTGGGATTTAGGGTTTTAGATTATAAATTGGGAACTAGAGTTTCAAATTGTAATTTGGGAATTAGGGTTTTAAAGTATAATTTGGGAATTAGGGTTTTAAAGTACAATATGGGAATTAGGGTTTTAAAGTATAATTTGGGAATTAGGCACGAAACATAATTGTATTTTTGTATATATATTTTATTTATTACGAATCCATTTTAGTATCCCGTGGAGTAATATTTGTAATATTACTTATAGATTAAAGCATTATTATGAATTTTGAAACTATGAGTTTTTATACTTATAAAAATAGTTTTAACTTAAATATGTTGTTAGGTTATTAGATAAATAAAATTAAACGTTTAAGAAATGAAAATATATAAAAATTAGAGAAGTGGCAGCAATGGGTTTCGAACCCGTGATCCTTGGGTACAAACCAACAGAGCCTAACCACTAGACCAGAAAAGGTTTTTGTTAATAACACTCGTTTTTAATTGTTTTAACATTTTTTTTTCACCAACAAAACCAATTCACAACATAAACCCTAGAAACATGATTCACCAAATTGATCACGATTCAGTAAATCAATCCCCACTTAAACATAGGGCTTTTGATTCATGATTGAAGACGTGTATTTTAACATCAAATACTTACCTGATTTGTAACGAATTGGAACAGATTAGACGAAGAACACAAGACGGCTGCTTGCGATTGCGATTGAATGATTGAAGATATTAAAATTCAATTAAACTTCCAGAATTATTCTAGATGAAGTGCTGAAGGGAACCCCACAATAATTTTCTGAATACATCAAGTTTTGGATGTCCAAATGTCGAGTTGCAGGTTTCGGCATAAACGAGATCAAACGTAGCATTGTTGATGATGCTGTTTGAAATTGATGGTACAGAGTGTAAAAACGGGTTCAAGGAGATGTTTTACCACAATTGAATTTGCTTAACTCTGTTTAGAAACGTATGAAAGCGTTTTGGGTTGATTAACAATAAAGGAGATTAATTTAGTGTTTAATTAGACGATTAAAATTCGATTGATTGATGCAGGCTGACACAAATAATCGTAATGAATGTTTTGGTTAATTCATTTGTTGTTATAATGAACTGTTGATCGATTTGGGTTTTGAAAACGGCCGACGATTTATGGCTCATTCGAAACAGTCGTTTAACTGCAGTAACCACTAGTTTAACATCCAGGTCGGGTTCGAATCTGATAGGGGAGTATTTTACTGCATTTTGATTGAGTTAAAATGAACTAGAAATGGCGTTTTGGGTTCGCCGGAGATGACGCCGGATTCCGGCATGGTGGCCGGAGCAGTGACATCGGAAACACGGGGGGGGGGGGGGTTTGGGACTTTAAACTTACCGTTTTTGCCCCTCCAAGTTTAGTTGATGTTATTATTAGTGGTTAAAACTTTAAAATAAGTTTAAAAAGTTGTCATTTTTCACCCAAAGTTAGCTTAAACTTTAATTTAACCAACTAACTTAACCGAGTTAACTTGTAACGTTTATAAGGTTGACATTTTTATACAATTACTTTGTTCTTGATGTTAAATGATTACTTTGAGACTTAATAGCATTTATCTTTCATAACTTTTATAAATTTCTTTTCTAAAATACATATTATATCCTTTTGAGATTTTAAATTATTGTATTTAGCAATTAATTAGTAAACGTTAGATAATAGATTGGTCGTTTCATTAAATACGGTATGACATAGAACTTCGACATATTTACTTTTATTAATAATGATACGTTACATCTTTAAGAAAAAATACGATTACAAATTAAAGGATAACAACTTCGGGTTCGAGTCGGGTATTCGGGTTCGGGTTTGGGGCAGATGTTACATTTGAAGTAGTGCACCCTACATTACTTTTAAACATGGAATTGTCTGAATATAACACATTACTAGAAACAGAATTAATTAAACTAATGTCTTCAACAAACTTCTTGGAATCAGAACTAGAACATTCACTACTGCTAGAACAACCAAGCCCAGTACTCCCACCATAGGCGTAATCCTCTCTAACCTCTTTAAGATTCACTCCACTTAAACCTGCAATAGAACTGTTAGCATCATTCTGTATAATCTCTTGTATCAACTCATTTGAGGGATGAGGAATAGGTGTTGGAGAGTAACAGAAGGTACTAGGTGGAGGATATGCATATGTTTCATTGTTGTTAAGACCCAAACCTGTCTTAACTCTGGCCCCCCTTTGTTTCTTGCAGAGTTCCTCCCTTTTCATACTAGATATTGTCCACTGCTGCAGTTTATTTTTGAGTTTTCTTGTTTCAAATTCAGCAAGAGTGACTTGCTCAGTTAAGTAGTTTATTTCACAGTTCTTTTCCAAAAGAGTTCTTTTTAAATGTTCATTTTCCTTCAGGGCTTCTCTTAATTTGACAAAATATTTTGACTCACTCAATTTAAGCTCTTTGTTAGTTCTCTTTAATTCGTTTTCGTTTGACATTAACAATTTATTAGCTTTGTATATGCCAATTAAACGAATTTTGCAAGCAGATGAACACATATCTTCAATAACATCGTAGGGAAGACCAATTACCAGTTTTTCGGCAGCAAGGGCACGATCGCACTGGCAGTAGGGAGTGTTCCTTTTGAATTCATCCACCGCATCAATCCTTGCCTTCTCAATCACGGCTTCCAAGTTAAGCTTTGATTCTTCATCATTCTTTACTTCATTAACCGCAGCTTCACAAACCAATCCCGAGTGATTCAGATGCCCTTGAACAATAGCATCTGATTGATCTTTGTCAACTTTCTCCTGTTTCTCTTCCTCATCTTTACTATAAAATTCTTTGAAAGGATCAAAGCAATTTATATAGTTGTCATCAATCTCAACAATCTGAGCAACAAGGGCATGATTAATTTCCTCCTTGGTTTCTTCAATCTCTGCACTCCAATCAAAGTTGGTGAGCAGTGCAGTTTCATTCTTTGACTTTGCTTCCTCAAGCCTTTCTTGATTTGGAACAGATCTTGGATTTCCAGAATTTACTGGTTCAGTAACAATTGGTAAAGGACATTCCCTTTTGAAGTGACCCAATTGTTTGCAGTTATAACATCTCAGCTTTCCTTTGTCATACCCCAGCTTGCTATTCTGTCCCTGATTCCCAAAATTTCTTCTACCTGTTCTTTCCATAAATCGTCTAGCACGAAGAGTAAGCATGGCCATTTGCCATTGGATGTCGGTTTCTTCCAGATCATCAGGATCCACCTGATACATATCTTCTACAGTCATCCCCTTTCCCTTTAACTCACCAGCAACAAGAGCTTCATAGCTATGAACAAACATTCCAAATAAAGCCATAGTGTCAGATGGAATCTGAGTGGTGACAGACGCATTTGAGCTTGAACCAACATTTGTAGATGCACCAACAGATTTAGCAGACACATGACTTGATGATCCTCCAGGTGCAGCACTGTAGATATAAGAGTTTGCAGTGGATGAAATAAGTGCAGCATTCTGAGAAGGAATATTTGGAACCATCATAGACTGATTGTATTCTCTTCTCTTCACATCAAGATCGAATGACTTCAGCTTGTTTATAACATCCATTAGCTTATAGTCACGAAAGTTTCTTTCTTGTTTCAACAACTTGATTTGAAGACTCCACTGAGGGGGAAGAGAATCTAACAGCTTTGTGACTTGTTCATGATTGCCCAGCTTATCATCATATTTCTTCAGATTACTTGATACAGATAGAAATCGATTTGTAATATCAGTCAGGTTTTCTTTCGAATACCCCACAAAAGAGTTAAACTCTTTCTCAGCTTGAGCTTTTCTATCCAGTTTCAGATCCTCATTACCATCATAGAACTCGCACAGTGCGTCATACAAGCTTTTTGCAGTTGTGTGTTCAGCAAACCTGTTGAAAATATCCTGGTGCAAACAAAGTATTAATGCCCCAAGTGCCTTTTTGTCACGATCAAGCAACTTGGTGTCTGCTTCAGTAAATGTGCTTGGATCATTGTTTATTGAAGTAACGGTTCCTTCAACTGTCGTCGGCACGTGCGGACCATTTACAATTGACTCCCATTGATTGTAGTCAGTGTAGTAGAAAAAAGCTTTCAAGCATCTCTTCCAATCTTCAAAATTTTCACCACTAACTAGCCTCGGTGGCCTGTTAGGTTGAACACTATCCAGATCATTCATATTCATTGTTGTTGTAGCCATAATTTTGAATAGATTATAGATTCGCTGAAGACAAATAGATTCGCTGGCTAGATTCGCTCAAAGAACAAACAGATTCGCTGGCAGATTCGCTAGACGGACAAACAGATTCGCTGACCAGCAAACACAGTTTCGCTCGACTGAATTTGGCAGCAGTTTCGCTTGCACAATGAGCCAAACTGGTGAACTTTCGTTCGATAAAATGTCAGATTCGCCAGCCACAAACACAAACCAACAGAACACCAGATTTGAAATAGATTCGCTGGATGAACAACTAGATTCGCTGGAAGAACAGATAGGTTTGCTGGGTTACGAACAAACCTGTACAGTACGAAAACAACCCGGACAGCTTCAAAACTTGACCATTTGTAGACCCGTTTGTTTCAGAAGCTTTCTATGACCAAATATAACAACACTTGAGCAAAATACAACACCAAAACACCAAAATCAGTCCAGAAAAGAATCAAATAGTGTTTTGACACAAAAACCCCAAAATCAACACAAAAATCACTAGAATCAAACAATCAAGAGCACTAAGGCTCTGATACCATATTGTTGGTCCATAATGATCGTGATTTCAGTGCTATAATGACTTGTTTAACAACAAAACACACTTGACTCAAACAAACAAAGTGTATTATAACCAAACACCCAATAATGAGATTAAACCACACAACCGGAGGTATATAAGCTACAAAGATGAGTAATATATGCTCCTAGCACCTCCAGTGAACAATCACACGACACAATTAGTAAGATAAGGTTTTTGTCAAAGTTGTGCAAAAGTTGTATTTCTTGAAGATAAGGTTACAATATATATCAGTCATAGGTTCGCTGATAGATTCGCTGCAGCGAATCTATCTAGCGAACCATATAGGTTCGCTGGGCACAAACAGGTTCGCCCAGTCGACACCATCACAGACACTAAACTGTGCTACGGGCGAATCTATAGGTTCGCTAGAACAAAAGCATACAAAGTACATACAAAATACATACAAAATATATAACACCGACAAGCCGGTGAGTCCAACCTATACATGACTATCACTTTTTGACTAAAAAAATTTTGCACAACCATTTTTTCAATATCTCGAAACATTTTCTAAAAGATTTTAATTACATGACCTTAGGTTATTTTACCATGGACAACACGTATGCATCAATTATAAACTTGATCCTTCCATCCAACACATATTTTTTTGACATTTTTCATTTCTTTTCGGATTTGGTGAATCAACCTTATTTCTGCCCATAAACTTTGAAGTTTCTTGAAATTTTTAAGTTTACAAGGATTGTTGATATCTCATTAATGATTCCACATGCCTGCACACATAAAGCACACAAAAATTAAATACGAATCTGAACATGTTTTAGATTTTGAAATAGACATACCAAGAATCTATATACTGAAGAGAGATCATACCAAGAAAAATCTGAACATGTTTTAGATTTTGAAATAGACATTTGACATGTGTTTAGTTGAGTGATGATATGAAAATATACCAATTAGCTCGATTTGTCACACTTATTTTTTCAGTATAATGATGAGATTACGGTTCGATTAAAATGACTTATCTGACCCACATCTATACATATATCAAGTTATTTCCTTATCAAAACAAACCAGAATGCACTATAACAAAAACCTAGTCACTTACAACATAATCAGTGAGGAATGGGTTTTTCTATCTTATGGGATTTGGTCCACTTTGGAACTCTTTTGGAATTCTTTTCCTTGCGTTCCCTTTTCGGAATCTTCTGAAATTCCATTTTGGAATTTTGGTAATGGTCCATGTTGGGACTCTTTTCTGTTCCACACTAGGAATCTTTTGCTGCACCTTGAAGTGTTCCAGGTCTGTAGATTACTACAACAAAGGAGACGTCATGTAAGACTTTAGGTCTGTGGTCAGCACAACAAAGAAGCTCACAGATGTTGTTCATCACATTGAATAATATTGCATCATTACCCGGTATGATAATGGAACATAACTAGTAGTTTATCAAAAGAGATATCTTAGGACATGTATGACAATGGAACTTAACACAAAGAGCATTAGTATTTAGATTTGTCAACAATGAACCTACTTTTTTAGTTTAACTGCCTGAGCTGTCTAGCACGTCAATTAACACGTATCAGTCATTATTATTGAAAATAATGTATCAGATAATACTTAGTGTAACTATCATTTCTCACGATGCAAGTCAGATTCTTATGAAATGATGTTTTTTTTTCTGTTTTCGTTTTCTTTTTAGATGCAAGCACACAAACACACATAACATAAGCAAAAAGACATGAGAATCAAAGATAAAATCGACTTATTATATTTTTTGTTTTTTCAAGTTTTTTGATTTTATATTTGCTTTTCGTGAGAAAAAGAATTAATCATGATTGATTAATCCTATTGATTGGACTAAGAATTCAAACCGTCCTGACAAGAAGGAGTTTGTAAACATATCTGCTAGTTGTTTATCGGGTTGAACTTTAATCAAAGTTATTAAAACTTTTTCAGAGTTATCTCTGAGAAAATGGTAGCGAATTTCAGTATGTTTTGTTTTTGAGTGTTGGACTGGATTGTAATGAACATTGCAAGAGTATTGCCTATGTAAATAGGAGTTTTGAGAAAATTAAACCCATGGTCAAGCAATTGATTCTGTAGACATAAAACTTAAGAACATCTTGCCGATGTAGAAATCTACTCTGCCTCTGCAGTGGATACTGAAACATTGGTATGCTTTTTGCATTGCCACGAGACAAGTCGAGGACCCAGAAACGGACATCCAACTGTGGTTGATTTCCTGTCAAGAGCACAACCACCATAATCACTATCAGAATAACTATATAATTCAAAATTGCCTTCAGAAGGATACCATAAACCGAGATTATGTTTCCCTTTGAGATATCTAAATATAAGTTTGACGGCGATCAGGTGCGACTCTTAGGATCTGACTGATATCTGGCACATACAAATACAACATACATGATGTCTGGCATTAATGCAGTAAGATACATCAACAAACCGATCATTGACCTGTATAGTGTCTGATTAACAGATTTTCCTTTTGGATCAGGTTGGATCTTGCAGTTCACATCAGATGGAGTTCTAATAGTCTGACAATCTTGCAACTTGAACTTTTTCAACAAATTTTCAACAAACATTGATTTATTGATAGAGATTACATATGTACACTGTTTAACTTGCAAACCAAGGAAGAAATTGATCTCCCCCATAGAAGTCATATGAAATCTGGATTTCATGATTTCTTCGAACTCTTTGCACATGGACGAACTTGTTGATCCAAAGATGATATCATCCACAGACACTTGAACACACAGTAGATCATCGTTTTCCCGCTTCATGAATAAAGTTGGACCAATATGATCTCTGGTAAAACCATGTTCTAGTAGATGTTTTGATAACGTCTCGTACCAAATCCTTGGAGCTTGATGTAGACCGTATAAAGCTTTGCTGAGTTTGTATACGTGATGCGGATACTCAGGGTCTTCAAATCCTGGAGGCTTCCTGACATACACATCATCGGTAATAGGTCCATACAAAAATGCGCCCTTAACATACATTTGAAACACCTTAAACTACATAAAGGATGCATAAGCAAGAAACACACGAATTGCTTCAAGTCGAGCGACTGGAGCAAACACTTCTTCATAGTCTATGCCTTCCTCCTGAGTGTACCCTTGTGCAATCAGTCTCGCTTATTTCCACGCTCATCTAGCTTGTTCTTGTACAATCATCTTATGCCAATAGCATTTTCTCCTTCCGTAAGTCGACTAATTTCCATATTTCTTGCTTTCTGAACTGAAATAACTCCTCTTACATTGCTTCTATCTAGCTGTTATCTTGTAACGCTTCTGAAATGTTGTTCGGTCCACTTGAGAAAGAAAACATGAGTAGAGACAGATGTTGGCTTGTTCCTTCTTTAATTCAAAGGACCTATAATCTGAGAGATAGGATGATTCCTGGGAACATGGGAAGTTGGGATATCTTCACCTTGTATTTGTGTCTACAGATTTGACTCATTCAGATTCGGTAGATCTTGCAGGATTGTAGAAGTGTGCAGAGTATAACTAGGAACATGTTTTAGTGAATTGATGAATTAATCCAGAGATTCAGGAATAGCTTCATCATTTGGATCTGATGATGGTTGAGTATGAACAGATCCACCATCATTAGGAGAATTTTGCTGATTTTGAATATCTGCTTAATTGTTTGATTCCTGATCTTCTTGAGAAACAGATGGACCTTGTGATTCATTGGAGGATTCAACATGTGGATCGTGAAAAGACATGAACGGATACTCAGAATTGAGATCATCGTCATCATGATTGTCTGAATCATCACTGAAAGATCCTAAATCTCCTGGTTCCTTCTTTGATTTTCCTGAAAAATCAAATAAGTTTGAGTTGAAAGATTTGGATAACGAACCTAAATCAAATAACCAATTAGACCATGAGCCACTGATGGAAATGAGTTTTCTAAAAATTGTACGTTTACATATTCAAGGACAATATTCGTTCGTCTATTAAACACACGATATGATTTAGACATTGATGAATATCCAAGAAAGAAACCGTCATCAGATTTTGACTCAAATTTTCCGAGATGATCACTTAAGTTTAGAATCATGACAGGACAACCAAAAGCTTTCAAAGTAAGAAATATTCGGTTTCCTCCCAAATAATACTCGTAAGGAGATTTATATTTAACCTGAACCAATAACGTCCTGTTTTGTACAAAGCATGCGGTAGCAATTGCTTCCTCCCAAAATGTGATATGAATTTTTGCATCTGCTATCTTGGATCTCGCAGCTTCAATCAGAGTCCGATTTTTCCATTCAGCAACTCCATTTTGTTGAGGAGTTTGTGGAGCATTAAACTGATGCGCAATCCCCTTTTCTACACAAAACGAGTCCACATTAGCATTTTTAAACTCGGTTCCATTATCACTTCTCAAGATTTTAACTTTTGATTCCAATTGATTTTAAACTTCAATTATGAATTCTTTTAACAACTCAGCAGTTTCAGATTTAGCATGCAAAATATAAACCCAAGAAAATCTTGTAAAATCATCAATAATCACTTAGTTAGTGCGATCAACCCAGGCCGAAATGGTCTTGGGTCTTCCAAATTTATGCATAACAGTGACTTGCTGATATTGTAAGTTATTCATGTTTGGTTCACTTAAGAGATTGGGTTGAAAATTGTTCTACCACTGGATGGGTTCGATTGCTTTCTTCTTAAAGCATGATACCTCTCCTCTAAATTAGGATCGAGGTTGTTTTCTTTTCTTTGAGCACCAATCATCACAGCTCTTGGCATAAATCTGTTTGCCTGAAACTGCCTTGCTGGTATTTCATTGAATTCAGGATAGATTCTTCTGAAAGGTCTTGAATCAAGAGAACGACTATTAGTTGCATTTTAAAAGCTAAAAGAATGATTTCGTTGAAAGTTTGGATAACTAGTCATTTCTCTTGATGAGGTTTTTCGGAAGAAACAATCAGACGTGTCGTGATTACGTCTCACAAATATCACAAAATTTGATATAATAGCATTATGCGGATGAATGATTTCTTTTGTTGCAGTAATCACATTACCTGTTAAAGAAACACTCGACAGTTGCATGGTTATAACGATTACAAATTTCACAATACCTTTTGCTGATTTTCGAACAACCGATTATTAACTTTTGATGTTGAACCAACAAATGATTCATTCACAACTTTTTTTGATTGAAGTTAATTTGGTTCTTCTTTGGAGATTTTGTTTGTGAGTTCGGTTTGATTGAGGTTTTGCTTTTGAAATAGTTTTTTGACAATAGAAGTCTTAGGACCTAAACCTGTTTTCAGATCAGAGAGAGATTTGATCTTAGAATTTTGTTGGTTACCTTGAGATGAATTCATATCAAATGTTCCAGCTGATACAAACTTCACTAGTTTTAACAATGGTGACACATTCTTTGTTACAGATTTTCTTGATTGAGCTTTGTTGGTTTTGGAATTGTCATTTGATGATATGACATTTTTACCTTTTTCTTGCTTTGTTTTAGATTGATTGGTTAACTTCTTTGATTTATGTAATTTGGAAGTTGAAGCACCATCATTCTTGACATTTGCTCGTTATTGAACTTTGGAAATAGCAAGTTCTTTCTGTTCCTTCTTCCATTTCAAAAATTCAGGATCATTGAATTCTAGGATTTCTCCATCATCCCTCACAGTCTTCGGTGTTTCTGAAATCAACTCTTGATATTCAACAACTTGCTCAAGCACAGGACTTGATTTTTCACTTGATTGATCATTAGCTTCAATAAGCACAACTTCTTCTTCCTTCACATTCTCAGTCAAAACCTTTTCATCACCTTTCTCTTCTGTGCTTCCAGATTCAAATTTAATTCTTTGAATTTCTTTGAAGTTTTCTTCATTTTCAGGTGAGTGATCAACTTGATTAAAGTTCTCAGGTAAAGTTAATGTTATTGAATTAGGCATTGGTTCATGAGTAAACCCAACCCTCTTTGTTATCTCTCCTCTCACTTACCAGTTTAGCCAATATAGCTTTTGAACTTTTCATCTTTGTTAAATCAACCTGAGTTACTGCATGAGCAATCATGAGCAATCTTTTCCAATTCAAGTGCTTTGGTCATTTCTTCAAGTTGTTATGTGACAAGTTCAAGTTCTTTAATTGTTTTGTTCCATGAATTTTTAAGTGATATTATCTTATCATCTGAAATTTTATGATCAATTTTAAGTTGTTCATGAAGTTTTTCATGTTTACTCATTTTATCACCAATTTTAAATGAATGATTTCGATAATGTTCCACTTGATCAATGCATTCTTTGGAACACAACCTATTTTTCACATCTTCGGGAATTGGAATATAGTTTAAGGGTAATTCAGAACTAACCTTTGGTTGTTCGGATTCAGTAGATGAGAAAGACTCTTTAGATGTAGCCATAAGTGCAATTTCAACTTCTGATTCTTCAGTCGGATTAGATTTTGCACTCCAATCATATTCTTCAGATTCATGACTATCATCATTGAGAACTTTGATATCACCTTATTCAGACCAGTCTTCTTCTTCAATTTCACATACCAAAGCCAAATTACCAATAAGATCAGCAGTAAATTGATCAGCATATGCACTCCAGTCATAACTGTCTTTAACACTTACTACAAGTGCCTTGTTCTGATCTTCTGGCTGTTTACCTTCATCCTTCAATTCTGGCATGGGAAGACTTTGATACGGTTTCTGATGAAAACGTTGATTCCGATTCTGATAGATTGAAAATTGTTGACTTGAATTTTGAAACTGATTCTGATTGCTTGAACTTGCTTGACCATTGTAATTTTGATTCTTTGGAGCTTTACATTCCCTAGAGAAATTGCCATAGCCATTGTAATTAAAACATCTCGCCTTCGTTTTGTCAAAACCAACCGTCTTATTAGCACTTGGTCTGAAATTATGATTGACATAAGCATGTTTCTGTGTTTTGTATGCAACCATAACCATTTGCCAATTTAGATCCATCTCTTCAAAATCATCAGGATCCATTTCAAGAAGGTCTTGAAGTACAACATCCATTTGAGTTAGATGACTGCCTTGATAAGCTTGAAAACTTGCCATGAATGAAGTGAAAGCATTCTTTGTTTCATCATCTTGCAACATGATGTTCATGACATCTTTAACTTTGCATGGCATTGTTGTACTTGAATTTTGAGATTCAGATTGAGATTTCATTGGTTGATGTTGAGATTTTGGTGGAGATTGAGGTTGCATGTAGATTGGTGAGCTTGTATGATAAGTAGAATCTGTATAAAAACTAGCACCGACGAACAAATCACCCCCATCTTTTGATTTACTACCATCTTGAACAAGAAAAGCATTCTCAACTGTATTTGAAGGATTCACCACAAATTTATACTGAGTATAAGAACCAGATCGGTTTGTGTTCCTTGAACTTTCATCAATTTCAACTTCTTCTATATTTGCAATGAGAAGATCTAAGTCCATAGGAAATTTCTCAATATGTTTCAGAAGGGTAACTGTTTGTTTCCATGAAGATGGGAGAGCACATAATAATCTGTCATTTAAGTCTTGAGATCTGTTTTCAATCCAACATTTGTCATCTCAGAAGTTAGATGCACAAATTTATTCATCATCTGATGCACAGTTTCTCCAATTATGCTCAACAGTTCCAGGAATATATGGACCTTTGTCAATCGACATCCATAAATCATTGTCAATAGAGCACAAATGATGTTTCAATCTGATCGTCCAATTCTTGAAATCTGCACAGTTAACTAACCTTGGGACGCGACTATCTGAATCATCACTAGGAGCCATTTTAAATTTGATAAAACAAATATTTTTGTATTTTTGTTAATTTTGAAAAAGATAAGTAATTTGAAAATTTAAAAATAAAAATAAACTTGAGTGATTAAAAAGTTGATACGACAAAACAGTGATTCAGATAATGATGTTTGAAGATGACACGGCTAAACAGTCACACGACTGAACACTGAAACGCCTGAAAGTCACATGTCTGAACAATAGATCACACAACTGAATAGTAGAATCTTGACCCGGCTGAAAAACTTGAAACGACTGAATAGTAATTCACCCGTCTGAAAATCTTGACACGGCTGAATTGTGATATAACCAACAAATTAATAGATGACTCGGCTGAATAGTTCACACGGAAACACTGAAAAATCTTGAAACGGCTTGAAAATGCTGACCCAACTACACAGTTACTCGACTGAATAGTTCACACGGCTCAACAATACTCTTCAATTGTTAAGAATTTTCAGATTTTAACCCGACTACAGCTATAAGCCATTACCTGACTAAACAATAACCTTAATTTTTGTCCAAAAACTAAGTCATGAAACGTCGAAGTCATCAATTTCAGTCACACGGCAAGAACATCTTCATCATACTCATGAACATCATTATCCAAATTTTCAATAATTCTTAAAAACGTGTTGAATTTGTCCATAAATCACACACAAGTTGTATAATCACCCGATTAGCAACCCTTTGTAGCAATCGATCTTAAACAACATCCTTAGATTATGAATTTTGATAAAAACATTTGATCGAATAGTTAACTTTTTCAATTTGCTTAATTCTTCAGATCTGATCTATTCTGAGTGAAATCAACACCTATGTTGTGAATTAGAAACGATTAGAGTGATAAATCGAATCAAATTTCGACAGCAGATCCTGAAATAAACATTAGAGCAGTTTTGAGTGTTTTTGCTTGATGAATAGCGAAGAACACACAAAATCAACAGCTCTAGTACCAACTGACAGATTCAATTGGATCGAAACTACATCTAATATGAATATTTATCACGGATCTAAGTAAAGCAACAATCAAATCAACACAAGATATACTGATAATTCACTTTGTATTGATGATATGAAATTGCAGTACAAATGGTGCAGAGAAAAGTTGTAACAATGGTACTTGTTCACTCTAATAACCTAGCACCTATAACTTCTATTTATATCAACAATAAAATATAGGGAAATAACAATTTATACCCTAAACAAAACAATTTGTACAAACTAAAGACAAAGTAAATCTTTCTAGACAAGAACCCTAACATAGAGACCTCGACTTCTCCACTAGTTTGTGGATGATAGGGTGTGGCTATTCGATGATTAATACCATAATGTTGAAATAATTTTCCAAATTTAAAATGTTTAAAATGCGAACCCCCGTCACTAATAATAGCTCTATGGATACCATGTCGTGAAAATATATTCTTTTTAACAATTTTACATACAACATTATGGTCATTGGTCCTTGTGGCTTCAGCTTCAACCCATTTAGACACATAGTCGACCGCTACCAAGATATAAAGATAGCCAAATAAGGTGGGGAATGACCCCATTAAATCAATTCTCCACACATAAAACATGTTAACAACAAGAATAGGATTCATGAGAATTTGATCATGTTTAGAAATACCACCAAGTTGTTGACACCTTAAACACTGTTTTGTAAATAAAATTAAGTCACGAAAAATGGTATGCCAAAATAACCACAAGAGAGAACAAGATGACCGGTTTTTTGTCCACTCAAATGACCTCCAAAAGCAGCTGAATGAGAATGAGTTAGAACTTCTTTTATCTCATCATCTGGAACACATCATTGGATTATTTGATCTGTTCCAATCTTGAACAAGTCCGGTTCATCCCAAATGTATTTCTTGGCTTGTGATACGAAATGCTTTCTTTGTTGGTTAGTCTAGTGTTCCAGAATTTTACCTAAAGCCAAATAGTTAACAAAATTAGCAAACAAGGTACATTAGTAATAGAAAACAATTGTTCATCTAGAAATTATCTAAGATTTCATCACTAGACTAAACATTCACTTTAGGTATGCGGGAAAGATGATCTACAACGACATTTTCACATCCTTTTTTATCACGAATTTCAAAATCAAACTCTTAAACTAACAATATCCAACGGATTAACCTAGGTTTTGAATCTTTCTTTTCCATTAGATATCGTATAGCCCTATGATATGAATAAATTATGACTTTTCCACCCCAAATGTAAGAAAGAAAATTCTCTAATGCAAAGACCACTGCTAGTAACTCCTTCTCGGTTGTAGCAAAGTTAAGTTGTGCATCCAATAAGGTCCTACTAGAATAATAAATGGCAATGGACTTTTTATTCACCCGTTGACCTAAAACAGCCCCCACCACATAATCAGTTGCGTCACACATAATTTCAAACGGAAGTGACTAGTCCGGTGATTCTAAAATGGGGGACATGATGATTTGGTTCTTTAATGCAATGAAAGCTTCAAGAAAATCTTCATCAAAGACAAATGGTGCCTCTATTGAAAGTAGATTGCAAAGAGGTTTAGAAATGGCACTAAAGTCTTTGATAAATCGCATATAAAAAACAACGTGTCCTAAAAATGACCTTACACCTTTAACATTTGTTGGGGGAGGTAAAGTAGAAATGACTTGTACTTTGGTCGGGTCAACCTCAAGTCCCTTCTCAGATATCACATGGCCTAGTACAACTCCTTCCTTAACCATGAAATGACTTTTCTCCTAACTTAAAACCAAACTAGTTTCAGTGCATCTTTTCAAAACATTCTCAAGTTGATTAAGGCAATTTTCAAATGTGGATCCAAAAGATTGAAAAGTCATCCATGAATATCTCAAGAGACTCTCCCACCATATCTGAAAAGATTCTCATCATACACCTTTGAAAGGTGGCGGGAGCATTACATAATCCAAATGTGATTCACCTAAATGTAAAAGTGCCATAAGGACAAGTAAAAGTAGTCTTCCTTTGATCATCTGGATGTATTGCAATTTGATTATAACCTGAGTATCCATCAAGAAAACTGTAAAATTTCTGACCTGACAACTTTTCAATAATTTGATCAATAAATGGTAAAGGAAAATGCTCTTTAGATGTCGTCGCAATGACCTTACGGTAGTCAATGCATACTCTTCATCCCGTTACTGTCCCCGCATTGACCTTGCGGTAGTCAATGCATCTAACCACTTAAGAACTTCCTTTTTCACAACTTCTCACATATTTGGATTCAATCCCCATTAAGCATCTCGAGATGGTTTTATTGTTGAGTCAGTGATGATCCTGTGCATGCATAAAGAAGGACTAATTTCTTGTTGCTCTAATAAATCAGCTACAATGATAACAGGTAGAGTGTCATTCTTTCCTAAGAAAACATATTTTAAATGGTCGGCAATGTCTTCAACTCCAATTAAGGTGGGCTTTCTAATGACAGCTTCAAATGACTGGCAATCTAATCTGGTAAACTTTCCACTTTGTGAGTTCATAGAGGACAGTCTTCTTCTAAACCCATTGCAAACTCTTCCTACATTTGTTTCATGCTTTCATCCTCATCCATGCTAACCTGTTCATAAAAAAGAAACTGTTCCAAGGGATCGCCCGATATTACACGAGATGTGTAAGAATGAACACACCCATCAATAATGTCTGCCATGAGACAATCACTATTGATTGGAGCATTATAAGCATGCTTGAAAACATTTAATCTAATATTTCTATTACCAAATGTGATATCCACCGCCCCTTCTCAGCAATTAATTTGGGCATTTACAGTTGCCAAGAATGGTCGGCCAAGAATCACATTGGGTTGTCTATCAGTGTATTAGCATTCAGAATCTAATACAAGGAAATCAACTGGGTAATAAAAATCAGCCACTTTTACGATGACATCTGCTAACATTCCTCTCGGAAGCTTGTGAGATAAATCTGCCAACACCACAGTGGTGTCTGTTTTTTTGTAATGGACCAAAATCTTATTGGTCATATAAGCTTCCGAGAAGTATGTTAACACTTGCCCTAAGATCTAAGAGTGCTTTTGAAAATTTGAATTCACTAATTTGAATAGAAATTAATGGAGCACCTGGATATTTCATTTTTAGTGACAAAGGGTTCGATAAAATGGCACTAACATGTGTAGTCAAGTCAACCTTTTTAGGATGCTTGTGATGTCGTTTATGCGAACATAAATCCTTTCAAAAAGTTTGCATAAGCTGAAATTTTCATGATGGCATCAAGGAGTGGTAGATTAATTTTGACTTGTTTAAATGTTTCCCACACATCTTCTGATTGTGGGCCTCGTTTACCAAAAACACTTTTTTTAATTGGTTGATTCAAAGCTGAATGATAAGTAATGGTATTATTGTCCACACTTTGGTCCTCATCCTTCGTTTGTTCAATTTTTCAAA
The DNA here is from genome assembly GCA_030867185.1 of Tagetes erecta. Taxonomy (NCBI): domain Eukaryota; kingdom Viridiplantae; phylum Streptophyta; class Magnoliopsida; order Asterales; family Asteraceae; genus Tagetes; species Tagetes erecta. The sequence goes on from CM061488.1 coordinate 58,944,759, forward strand.
TTCTTTTGAAAGTGGTGTTTTCTCCTTGTTTTTAAAGTTGTTTTCATTTAAAGATGCATTTTCCAACTCATGTTCCTCATCATCAATGTGTAATCCTCCACTTCACCCTTAATTGGGCTTGATGGAGGTTTAACTGGATTTATATAAGTCTTACCACTTCTTATTACAAGTACCTCATTTACCCCTGCATACCTAGAACTTTCCTGGTTCTATTTTGGAACTTGATGTTATGGGTTCACTTGTGTGTTGCTGGGTACTATCCCTGGTACACGATTTTTTTTTGCCTAAAGAAATGTTCGTCTTTTCTTGAAGCTCGAACTTTTGATCAAACTTTTGATTCATCTTCTTGATATCCTCTAAAAGTTGAGAAGCCGCACTGTCCGCCATTTGAGAAGCTTGTCTACATTGACCTTGCTGATTTTGTTGACCTTGAGATGAATTTGAATACTGATTTGGTCCTTGGTTGTAATTTCTTTGATAATTTATAGGTCGATTCATCCCTTGTTGTTGATATTGGTGGGAATAGTTGTCCTGTTGATTGGAACCTTGAAAGTTAGGATTTAATTGATTAAAAGAATTTCCATACCTAAAATTTGGATGATTTTTCAATCCTGGATGATACACATTTGAGTTCATGTTGTATGGCCTCCTTTCTCCGTATGCCTCGTTCACTTCTTCTAATCCACCATTGATTCCAGAACACATGTCGGATGTATGACCAAAGTTCCCACATTCTTCACATAAATCTTCTACCTGTGACACATTAGCAGAATACCCTTCTCTACCTCTCATTAGCATAGCCATCTGTTTTTCTATGATTTCTAATCTATCATTATTTTGAGAAGTTGTGACACTATGCACGACTTTCCCAGATGAAGGTGGCTTTCGTCGATTCGCTGAAGCTTGGATTTTTTATCCTTTACTTAGCGACTCAAGAATGTCCCATTCTACATCTAGGGGGCGGGTTAAAAACTTGCCAAATCAAATTTTCTATCATCTTCTAGTAAACTTTCACAAAATACTTTAACCAAATCCCCTTTTTCAATGTAATGATATGGACATAATCTTAGCATTTCTTTGAAATGAGCAAAAGATTCATGAAGTGATTCACCTAGATATTGATGAAAAGCGTTTATATACTTTGGGCCTCACTTGTTTTACTCATTGGATAATACTCGTTTAAAAAATGTTGTTGCATCTCGTACCACGTGTAAATACTACCCGTCGGCAAAGATATAAATCATTGTTTTGCTTTATCTTTCAAAGAAAATTGAAAAAGGTGAAGTTTTACCTCATTCGGACTGAAACCTTGCCCACTTATTGTGCCACATGTTGTTGCATACTCTTGAAGGCTCTTTAGATGATAATCCATGAAAGGTTGGAATGATGTTTAGATGCTGAGGCCGAATTTCAAAGTGTCAACCTTGCCATTCAGTTACAACAACGGGTGAGGGATTTTGCACAATTGTGGGACGAAAATATGATTCAACACCCCTTTGTTGTCTCGCATTGTATTCCCCATATATTGCTTCTTGTATGGCTGATCATTATTCACTGGCTCATAATATATCCATCATCATTGTTGTTGTTTTGGATCCTGAAATGAGGCATTCTTCTTCCATGTTGATCATTTTGATTTTCATTGAAGTTTCCTCCACCAAATAGAATATTATAACCACGAACTCTAGTTTCAAACTCATTCTCATGATAATATTCATCCTCCCAATTAACATTATCTTCATCAGTTGGAGGCATGTTGTTGTTGGTTACTGGTTGGTTTGGTTCTGGTATATTTGGTGAGGGTTGTTAATTTGTTGTTTATGTTGGAATGTCAGGTTTTGGGGGTTTTGAGTTTGGTTACCAGGTTGTGCCTTTCAGGTTCCCCCAAACTCATGTACAATAGAAAACTTAGGTGGTGACGGTGGTTCCATTTCTACTTGTTCACTTTGTGAGCTTGATGAATCAAGTATTACATCCTTAAAAATAAATGCTCCTAATGGTGTTGCAACTTGTGTTTTGTGAGCTTCATGCAGCTTTTACTATTTCTGGATCAAACTTCAAAGGTGAACTTCTTTCCGAATATCTTGGATGCATATAACCGAACCGTTACCCACATATAGAAAACAAAATACTAAATGTAGTAGAGAAAAGAGAAAAACTAAAGAGTACACTACTATTTTGTTCCCTGAGGTTTGGTAAAAATCACGGTTTTAGTCCAATAGTTTCTTTTCTACTCTTTTAGTCCATTAGTTTCATACAAACTTGCTGTTTTAGTCCACACCACTAACGACCCTCCATTTTTTCAGTTAGGTTTGTATGAAAAGACATTAATACCCTTGGACCAAAATAGTAATTTTGGCCAAACCACAAGGACCAAAACAGTAAGTTACCCTTATTATTATTATTATTATTACTGCTATTATTATTTTTAATATTATTATTGTTATTGTTATTGTTATTATTATTATTATTTATTTATTTATTATTTATATACCTTCTAGTTTTAAAGGTCGGTGGTCATTGTTGACCCGTCACGTGTCACCGCTCGACTAACCCACCAATAATTGTTTGACTTAATTATCATTTTAACCTCTAACATATATAAATTTATCCAACCTATGAATTTGACCCCATGACTTTGACTTAATTGTAATTTTTACATGCTATATCATGTTGATCTTCTTTGACATATTCATATTTTTACCTCATCTTTTGATATATATACTTTTAACCACCGTCTGTTAATCGTCGTAATGCAATGCGCATGTCGAAGTCGAAAACGTTGTTAATACGTGTAGCGAAGTGAAAAAAACTATGTCGGCGCAACACAAAACGTTTTAAAGGTGTGCAAGAAAAGTTAAGGTGTGTAACAATGTTGTTAATTTTTGTAACACACCTTTAAAATGTTGTGTATTGCGCTGACATAGTTTTTTCACTTCGTTACACGTATTAACAACGTTTTCGACTTCGACATGCGTGCTGCATTACGGCGATTAACAAATGGTGGTTAAAACTATATATATAAAAAGATGGGGTAAAAATATGAATATGTCAAAAAAGATCAACATGATATAGCATGTAAAAATTACAATTAAGTCAAAGTCAGGGGGTCAAATTCATAGGTTGGATAAATTTATCTAAGTTAAAGGTTAAAATGATAATTAAGTCAAACAATTATTGGTGGTTTAATCGAGCGGTAACACGTGACGGGTCAACAGTGACCACCGACCTTTAAAACTAGAAGGTATATAAATAAATAAATAATAATAATAATAATAATAATAATAATAATAATAGTAATAATAACAATAACAATAATAATATTAAAAATAATAATAGCAATAATAATAATAATAATAATAATAATAATTATAATAATAATAATAATAGTATTAATAATAATAATAATAATAATAATAATAATAATAATAATAATAATAATAAGGGTAACTTATTGTTTTGGTCCTTGTGGTTTGGCTAAAATTACTATTTTGGTCCAAGGGTATTAATGTCTTTTCACACAAACTTAACTGGAAAAATAGATGGCCGTTAGTGGTGTGGACTAAAACAACAAGTTTGTATGAAACTAATGGACTAAAAGAGTAGAAAATAAACTATTGGATTAAAACCGTGATTTTTACCAAACCTCAGGGACCAAAATAGTAGTTTACTCAAAACTAAATAAACAATTATATATGCATTTTTTGTATTTATATATATATATGGGCAAGATTTTCTACAAATGGTAAAAATTGTGAAAAGTGTAGGAAGCAATCTGGGACATACGATCATGGTATATACGGCCTAGATCATGCGGTGGCAATTTTGTAGATAACTGGACATTTAACAAACCCGCCAGTAGAAACCAAGGGGTAAAAATGTCATTTCGGCTTTTTCAAAACACAACACCTATTTCAACAAAAACCATTCGAAAACCCTCCATAACTGCGAACTTAATACCTCTATTTCTCTAATCACGACAAACTTTGGCGTTTAACTCAAATGGTAAGAACTCGAATTAATCCATAGTAAGTTGTTTACATACATTTGAGATGGTCGTTTTTTGTTTTTTGAATCAACATTTAACATTTAAGGTTTTGGTGTTTAACGCTACTGATATGAAGAATCTAAGAAATTGTTTTGGTGTTTGTCATAATGTTGTGTTGTTAATGTTTTATTTTGTTTGCATCTCACTTTTTTGTCGCGTTTTGCTGTTTATTTATTAGGTTTTTGTGTTTAACAAAACACTGAAACGGATACTGTAAAAATATAGTTTTGGTGTTTGTTATATTGTTTTGTTGTTAATGTTTTATTCTGTTTGCATGAGATGCATTTCCCTTTTTTTGTTGCATTTTGTTATTGCGTTTTGCTATTTAGCTATTAGGTTTTGGTGTTAGGTTATGGTGTTTAACAAAATGTTGAAACCAAGACTGTAAAAATATAGTTTTGGTGTTAGGTTATGGTGTTTAACAAAATGCTGAAACGAAGACTGTAAAAATATAGTTTTGGTGTTTGTCGTACTGTTTTGTTGTTAATGTTTTATTCTGTTTGCATGAGATGCATTTCACTTTTTTGTTCCATTTTGTTATTGCGTTTTGTTGTTTAGCTTTTAGGTTTTGGTGTTAGGTTATGGTGTTTAACACATGCTTATCAATGTTACATTTAATTTAGGATTTTGGTGTTTCAGACATCATTGAGACTGTAAATATTAAAAATAAGATATGATAAAATGTAAGTACTTACAGGTTTAATTTATTCTAATTTCGTTAAGAATGGGTAAAAAGAACATTTTAGATATCTTTAAAATATTTCAAACTTTTAGATAGAAGAAGTCAGCTAGACAAATGATCCTTCAACTCCTATAATCTTGCATGATGGAGTTTATTGTATTGGTTTTAATATGCATGCTTAGCAAAAACATCATGTATCTTCTTTGATCAGCCCACATGGTGTCAAATCTCCTACCTCTATAACTTGGCTCAGTGTTCTTGACTACTTTAGTACAAGTAGAAGCATAATGACCATACTCTTTGTAGTTTGACATTGTCCTGATTTCTTGCCTGCTTTAGCTATCGCCTCTTCCTGTTTCGACTTCATTCGTTTGTTATGTACCCCTGAACCTTTGCTCTTGTATCCAACTTGTACTCGAACCGGTTGTTTGTTATACTGGCAAGTGCCCTTCAACTCGGAAACTCTGTCCCTCTTGCTTCGGGGTGGAACAACATACTGTAGTTCATCAGCTTTGCTCTTGTATGCTTCAATGTAATCTTTGTAGAAAGACAACACCTCCATATCATCATAAAGACGACTCAAAGTGTACTCTTCAGCAGAAACCATGATCATATGTATCTGAATAAAACCCACTATGACTAGACTGCCAGTATAAAATGTTTGGCAATGCGTCTCTTGTCCATCGTTTAAGAATATACCTTCTTGGGAACTCTTTACAATAATTTAACTTCAAAATATAAAATACGTGTCTACAAAGCAAGCCAAATTGTTCAAAACGTCTACATGAACAATATGTCGTACAATATGCTTCACGAACCATAACCTTCAACAGAAAGTGACCAAGAGGTTGGGGTTAGACATTTAATGTATCATAAACACCATAAATACATTTAAAAAATAAACATCACCATACCTAAAAATATGAGTTGCAAAGCTGATCAAAGTCTTTTACAAAATACTTGAGAAAATCATCAACCTGCTCGATCTTCGCATTTAAGCATTTCTGAATACCCACAATCTCACATTGAATGTCAAGAAAATAGTTTTAGTGTAAATTTGAGAAGCTTGCTTTTCAAGAACGAAGTCTGTCATTAAATTCAGATGATTATAACGAGTGTCATGGTCATTCTTCCTTTGAGTGTGGCGTTGACTCTCTATAGCAGTATCAAAATGAGTCAAAAACTCAAGCAATGTAGACTTGACATTACAAACTTGTCCAAAAAAATGATTCTTGCTTTCAGACCTTGATGTCATCCGCATTAAACCATACATAATCTCATTCCTATAGTATGATGGTATCCATGATTCCTTCATCTCAAATATATCAGCCAACCAATTGTTGTTAGACAAATCATAATCTTCAATAACAGAATGTCACCCTTCCTCAAAATCTTCTAGACTAAGAGAATTAGTCCAGACAATATTACATATACGTCTTTTAAAACCATTAGTATTACAAAGAGTCAATCCAACCTAGAAACACCATAAAAACATACTTATGTTCATTACCTACCTTATTTGACATATTAGATTAAACATCCAAAAACGTCATGATTTTAAAAAAAAGTAAAAAAAACGTGAAAAACCGACTTTTGATGATTTCATACCTTGTTTGACAGTTTATGCATCACGTGCCACATGCATAGCCAGTGACGACTTCCAGTAAAAACCTCCTCAATAGCCTTTTTCATGGCTGGGTCTTGATCAATAACAACTACATCATGTTGTTTACCAAATGATTTCAAAAAACATCTCAACAACCATTTGTAAGTTTCAGGCGTCTCTGAAGCCAATTATGCAGTACCAGATGAAACATTGTTGTTATGATTATCAATTCCTGTAAATGGAACAAACACCATTGAGTACCTGCAAAAACGTCATGCAAAAAAGAACTCAGAAGGATAACAAAAAGTTGTAATTAGAACAAACATTAAAAATATATCAACAAAAGTATACCTGTTTGAGCGATAAGTAGCATAAAATGACATAAAATCACCAAAAACTTAATTATTCCTCTTGGATTCTCCATCCGACCAAAACACCCCAACCAAACAATTGTTATCATCAGTAAACTACTCACAAGAAAAGTCAGGGAGATGTTCGTTCTTCTTCATCAGATTTCCAACCATCATTTTAGCATCATACTCATTAATGAACAAACTGATTTCTCTCTTGTAATTCTTATAATCAGTCTTACTAACACCAACCTCCTCGAAGCCACCAAATATAGTTCTCATGACATGGAACGCCCTGATAGGTCCAATATATATTGTTGCCACACTTTGAATCATATGCTTATGCAACTACGTCAATCTCCTTGATGAGGCAAGAAAGTGCATGTCTTCATTCTCAACAAAAGAATGGTTATGCTCCTCAACAAAATTATATATATGCCATTTCTCTTGAACAAGCTCCACACAAATGTTTGCAAGGCAGCCAGTCCTCTTTGAATAGTTAGCTCTAACTACTTTTTTTAGCATTTTCTTCCAATGTATTAACTTTTTTTTATTTAATCCTTCTTTACTGCATAAGTAATACTTCAATCTTATAACACCATCGTTACTTTTGGAGTCAGTATCTTTACGTACAGAAAAGCCAGCTGCTATAGCATACTTGTAATAGTGCATATATGCATCTCCTATCTAAACCCTAAACCCATATGTAGCATGATGTACAACCTGTTAAAGCATCAAACTTACAAAAACCTGCTTAATCGTCCATATACAGTAGCAGACAAAGTATTTGAAATCAGATGGATTTAGGGTTTCACTTTTTCTATAGCCGCACAACCCTCCTTATCATCTTTTCTCTCATCTTTTTGTTTCTCCAGATGCCACTAAGATGGTTCTATCTAAATCGGTTCTGTTAGTTTACTTTAGCAATTTCGTGATGTTGGATGAAGAGGAAGAACAACAATCGGTTCTACAAAGAAGAAGAACACCAATCCGTTTTAAGTTTCATGATGTCGACTAAATCCAGAATCATGGAGACAAGGCGATTCAAGTAAGTTTTTCAATTTTGTAAAAATTTCGTTGCCTTTGGTTTAGGATTTCATATCTGGTTTTTAGTGGTTTCGTTTCCACATGACGAAAATTGTGGTTTTGTTTCTACCAGTCATTATTATTAACATTCATATTTGATGTTTCTGATGTAAAATTGTAAACCTAATTTGGATTTGAAGGTTTAAAAAACTGGCGAAGGGTAGACAAAGTTCAAACCCTACACAGAGATTCATGTTATGTTTGAGAAGGTTTCTGTTTCAAAATCTTCTTTTAACCATACTTTATCCCCATCCTGCTTTTATAACTTTTAGTTTGTTTTTCAGATCTTGAAGAAGGTGAAGATGACGATGGATCTAGAGTATTAAGTTAAATAAAATTTAATTGTTGTGTCCAGCTGAAGCTATGAGCATTTAGACAACAAAAAACAGTTCTAGAATCTCACTTTGGACAACAACAGGTTGTGCTGCAACTATTCTAAATATTGTGTTGTGTGGTGTTGTGTTGTGTGGTTTTAAGTTGTGTGCTGTATGAATTTGTGTTTTTTGGGAAATTTTTGCAAAAAGGGTCAAACGTAAGTGAGCATTTAATCGAAAATCTGTCATTTTAATTAGATGTGTGTTTTTTGAACCGAGGGGGGCCGGTTATCACAATATGGCGTTGGGTATACTTCCTGCTGCACAAGATGATAAAAACGGCAGCATACAACTGTTCTAAATATTGTGTTGTGTTGAGTGTTGGGATGTTTAAAACACTCTATATGTTTGTGTTATGATTATGAAAGTGAATGTGTGTGTTTGAATGTGAATAGGGGGATTAATATTTGTATGTGTTGTGAATGTTAAAGATTTCAAAAAGATCTAAAAATTGTTGTTGCTGCTGCTGCACATGGTGTGAATGAATTTGTGTGTTATATGAATGTGCAGCAGCACACATAACAGCAAGAATTGTTGTAAATATTTTCGTGTGTTTTTCTGTGTGAATGTGTGTGTGTTTGTATGAATGTATGTGTTGTATTTTTGTATGAATGTATGTGTTTTGATGTCTAAAACACTATATAAGTGTGTATTTTGATTTTGAAACTAAATGTGTGTGTATTAATGTGTTGTGTGTGTATAAATGTGTTGTGTTTTATGAACGTGTTGTTTTGTATAGTTACCATTCTTTTTTCTTTTCACGATTTTAATTTAGGTCAACTTGGCTTGCTTTTTAACCAGCACAAGATTGATCAATGAGATACATTTACTAACATATCAGGTGTTGCAGCTTCGTTTGTCTCGCTTTGTTCGTTGATTGCTATTGTTCTTGCGAATAAGGTGCAGTTTTTTTAAGTTTTTCATGAATTTTATAGCTGTCAAAGTTTGATTTTTTGATGCATGTTATAGCTGTCAAAATTTGATTTTTTGCTGAACTTTATAACTTTCAAAATTTGATTTATATTTTTTGTTAACGGAGTTAGAGATTCACAATAAGATTTTAAAGGAAGGTGTTTTTAATGAACAGTTAGAGATTCACAGCAAAAAGAGTCACATAACCTTTCTTCCTTGATCTTTATCCTGTCATTTTAATTGAATGTTTGTTTTGAACCGAGGGGGGCGGGTTAATCAGAATGTGGCGTTAGGGGGGGGGAGGTTATACTTCCTGCTGCACAAGATGATAAAAACAGCAGCATACAACTGTTCTAAATATTATGTTGTTTGTGATGTTTAAAACACTATATAAGTTTGTTTTTTGATTATGAAAGTGAATGTGTGTGTATGACTGTGTATGGGGGGATTAATATTTTTATGTGTCGTGAATGATAAAGATATAAAAAAAATCCAAAAAACAGTTGTTGTTGCTGCTGCTGCTGCACATGGTGTGTATGAATTTGTGTGTTATATGAATGTGCAGCAGCACACATAACAGCAACAATTGTTCTAAATATTTTCTTGTGTTTTGTTGTGTAAATGTGTGTGTTGTATGTTTGTATCAATGTATGTGTTTTGATGTTTAAAACACTATATAAGTGTGTGTTTTGATTTTGAAACTGAATGTGTGTGTGTGTTAATGTGTTGTGTGTGCATGAATGTGTTGTTTTGTATAGTTACCATTCTTTTTTTCTCTTCATGATGGTCAACTTGGCTTGCTTTTCAACCAGTTCTTCCTACTGGTCTTATGTGCACAAGATTGATCAATGAGATACATTTACTAACATATCAGGCGTTGCAGCTTCGTTTGTCTCGCTTTGTTCGTTGATTGGCTATTGTTCATGCGAATAAGGTGTAGTTTTTTTTTTGAGTTTTTCATGAATTTATAGCTGTCAATGTTTATTTTTTGCTGCATATTAGAGCTGTCAAAATTTGATTTTTTCATGAAATCTGATGGTTTGAAGGGTCAAAGTAGCATCAAAACCTAATAACTACCTGAAATTGTATGTAAATTGTCAATAGTGTAGGTTCGTGTCGTCAAAGTATGTAGTTTCTTCAGTTTATTGCTGTAAAAAATGTTTTACGCATAACTTTTTCTACTTATTTGCTGCATTTTTCATTGCTTCCGAATTAGGAGCGAATTACATTAAGATGTGATCATGTTTAAATTAGTCAGTGCATTCTCATAGACTTAAACTGCCCTATACACAATCTCTCACTGATTTCAGTATTCTAATAAATATCGTCGTTTCCATAACAACATGCAACTTGCCAAAAAGACCAAAACGCCCTTCCGCCTTTATTTCACACTTTTTGCCATTTGTAGAAAAACCGCAATATATATATATATATATATATATATATATATATATATATATATATATATATATATATATATATATATATATATATATATATATATGATTAAGTTCATTTGAGAAGGCTCATATATTGCAAGAAGAAAAAGAAGAAATCTAAATCACTAAAAAAACTTGGTAATTGTTTAATTTTTTAAAAAATCACTTTCCTACACACAAATGAGTAAGGTATAAACTAAAAAAAAGCATTAAATTTTTTTTTTCGTATGTATTTTTAACGTTTTAAGTTTACCTACACATGTGTAAGTTATGTGTAAGTAACATAACCTACATATGACTTCAACATGTGTAAGTTTAACAAATAAACGAAATTTATTCAATTTTATTTTTTGAATATCAAATTTAATGAATAAATATTACAATTTAATCATTTTTCTACATGTTAAAAAAAATTTTATTGAAAAAATGAAAAATTTAGTAATTTCTTACACTTCTCGCAATATTTACTCTTCTCGCATGAACCTTCCCATAAATATATATATATATATATATATATATATATATATATATATATATATATATATATATATATATATATAGGGGACATGTACTTTGTAAACCAATGCTTAAAGTATTAACCATTAAACCAATTTACAACCATTGATCTTGGAGATCAATGGTTAAGATTAAATGTTGCTTTTTAAGGTACAAGAAAGATTTCTTTTAGAGTTTTTTAATGATAGAAAGGGTAAACATGTCTTTTAACATTTTGAAGACTTTTTCTGTATTTTATATGTACATTCCCAAAACACTTTTCATTTTTCTCTTTTTCTTTCATTCTCTCTCCAACTTTTGTATTCTCTCTCTTAATTTTTATTTTTTCGTTTTATGTGTCTTAATTTCTCTTTTAGATTCGAGTTGTAATTATACAAATGTATAAAAATAGTGGTACGTAAACTGGTTTTATAATATATAAATATGCAAAATTAAATAAAAGACACATGTGTCATACCCAGTAAAAAGTGTAATTTTTAAACATATCCATGAAACACCGTTGTACCAAGATCTGGGTTTTGCATCGTCTTGAATTGTTCAGCTAACGTACACATGTGTCATGCCATATAACACATGTGTTTTCAAAGGGCAAACAAGTGATAAGAAACTATGTATATATTTTATGGGTCATGCATAATAAATGGAGGGAAAATAAGCTGTCAAAATATTTTCATAGTACAAGTTTATAATTTTGTCTAGTAGGCAAGAAAGATGTATGATGTTTGGTACATTTACCAACACATAAGGACAAGACCTTTTGTACCATAATTGTCATAGTACAGTACTGCAGTACCTACCATCTTTTGTACCATTGGGTAATTGATAAAAAAATATTTTTCTTGTTTTTTTGTATTTGACTAGTTGTACCAAGTGCATAATTTGTTGTACATTAAATGATATTCAAATATACACTTATAAATTAAAATAAACCAGTTGTAAATTTAACATAAATAATTGTGTAAAAATATAGAAATTTAACATTAAAAGACACATGTATCGTGATTAAGAAAACACGTGTTTTCAAATGGCTAGAATTGTATAAATAGACATGTGCACAATCTACTATAAAAACCATAGTAAAAGTCATTTACACATGTGTATATTAAAAAATAAACTTCGATACAACTTTTTATGCACTTGGTATAACCACTTAAAAGCAAAACTAAACTAACACATGTGTACAAACTTAGTTACGCATTTGTATATTCCAAAACCAGTTTAAGTATAAAATTTTATACATTTGGTTCAACAACACAAATGAAAAAGAAATTTACATTTGTGTACGAACTCAGTTTACACATGTGTATAATAAAAAACAAATTTACTTACAACTTTTTGTGCACTTAGTACATCCACTCAAAACCAAATATAAATAATTAAGAGCTTGAATGAACACATACAAAATCTATTTCTTTCTTATCTCATTCGAATACTTCATCCTTCCAACGAATTATTTCACCCAAACGTAACAGAGAATACGACACTTTGTAAACTAACACAAACTAATGACCAAAAATCAAAATGTACAACGTACACAGCTTAATGTACAATTTCAGTTACAAAATATCAGATCTGGTTTCAGATGATGGTGACGATGGTGCGTGTGGTTGTGAACAACGATGAAAGTGTCAATGGTGATGGTAATCAGATGAAAGAAGTAGATGAAAAAAAACAAAGATGAATTATGGATTGGAAAAATGAACAAAGATGTATATATATGTGTGTGTGAAAAAAATGGAGGGAATTAAATTGGTTTGAAATGAGAGAATAAAAAAAAATTTGAGGGAATGCAAGTTTTAATGAAATTGTCTTCACTTGAAAGAAATAATTAAAAACAAATGAGTGGCTAGGATTTTTTTTTTAAAAACAAATGTGTATTATGAAACAAATGTGTATTTCTTTAAAGTGCAGTTGAAACAAATTTGTGTTTCTTTCAACAAATGCAGTTGAAATAATTAAAAACAAATGTTTATTATGAATTAAATTTGGTTTGAGTTTGAATATGTAAATTCACTAACGTGAATTTGTGTTGAATTTGTGAAAGAGTAGTTAAGTTTTATAATGGTGTTTGATGTGTTTCATAAATGTCAAATCAACATCATATTAAACAAATTAAATAACTTTTTCATTTAAAATCATAAAGGTTATAGAAATATAAAATTACTTTCTTGCCCTTTAACAATATAATATCAAAGAAAATAATGAGTGGCTAGGATTTGGTTTATTGGTTAACACTTTAAGACATGGTTTACATTTGAAATCAATCCTATATATATATATATATATATATATACGTTTTGGGAACAAATAAACACTCGCTATTTATATAAAGAGATCCACAAATTCTAGTGATAAGAAGTTAGTACATGTATCATGTAATTACAAGACTTATTTTACATACAAATATGAACACCTGCAAAAGATAAATAATTCATGAAAACACAAACATTGTGCAAGTTATGGTTATCTGAGTAATGTGAATACTTGAATCAAAACATATACGCAAATGAACAACAATATTACTCAACAATAAGCTATAACTAATATAAAAGCTCAACCGCATGTGTATAACAACGTGCTAATGCTGTAGATTATTTTTTTGTTGTACCAGTAGGGAAATTATTGGTGAATATGCTTGTGCTGGCTTTTAAACGTGGATTCATATACTTGGGTGCATTGTGCTTGTATGAGCTTTTCAATGTGAACATGCATACCTGTACTAGCTGGCTATATAAGGTGAGTCTTCACGGCCCTCTTTTATACATTTTCTCGGGGAGAAAACAAGCACGAAAACGCTTTTGGTTTTGCATTTACTTAACATACGAAAGTCCTTTCAATTCTCTCGAACCGTTAATTTACGGGGTATAGCGAGAAAGTTCGGGTAGTACTACTGGGTTTGACAAACCCCAACCTCGGCAGTCAGGCATGTGTAAATTTTCCTAATCTCATGGGCCATTGAATGTTAACAATGGTAACAAGGCACAACATAAACAGTCGACTCGGATTCAAAACGTTTAAGTAACATGTAAACTTGGGTTAGCTACCTATTTATATATTTGTGATTTACATTATCTGGAAAACTTGGTTATGAACTGTTGTTTAATCCTGTGAACCACCAATCTTGCGTTGACACTTTTTAGCGTGTTTTTCTCAGATGGCCAAGGTTAGCTGAACATCATAATAGGACATGCATCATGGGTCTGCATAGTTTCAAACACTTTATTTATATTTATTGCATTTTAATTCTATACTTTGGGGTGCATGTTTTGTGCAGATATTTTGGTTTAACTTACTTTACGCTTCCGCATTTTTTTTTAAATGGTTAAACTCTGATGTTTGGTTTTTCTCATTTATTGAGACACATTATTTTTAAACTCATTTAGAGTCGTTTGTGTAATTAATTACTTGGATCCTGGTTTGTCACTCTCCTAACGGTAAAATTCCGTTATTGGAATTTGGAGGGGGTGCGACACTCTCTATCTCACTCCTCTATTTATCTTGTAGATCCTTGTAGGGTTTTTATATGGTTAAGGTGATGGTGGTAGGTTATAGTTTTGGTTTTTGTTAAAATAAATCTGAAATGGTGTTTGAAATTGTGTTGGCTTTGGGTGAAAAAGAAGTTGGCTAACGGTTTAAGATCTGAACTTGTGTATGGTATGGTGATAGATAATTGTGTTTTTGTTTTGCAAGAACAAGAGTGCAAATTTGTCACACCCTCAATTTTCCACAAACGGGGTATCAGGCGTGTGACAAAACCAGTATCCAAGTCATTTGTTACACCAAACGGCACTATATGAATTTAAAACATACAGGTCTCATTGAATGAGAAAGTTTAATACAAAGCAACTGTTTAAATGTTGCAAAAGCATAACGACAATAATTGTCAAACCTTTTTGTGTAAAGTAAATGCATTAAAAGTATTTAACACAAATATGTTCAATAACAAATTAAAAACTTTAAAACATGTAGACCCAATGATGCCTGCATGCCCTAACCGTGCTCGTGCTCCATAATTACCTATTAAAACATACTAAAAAGTTTCAACACAAAGGTTGGTGAGTTCAATGAGTTTATTTATCAAAGCATAAAACGTAGCTCGAAAGCCGATAGAATCTTGCCCGAAGGCCTACCCAAAGGTATAAAACGCAGCCCCTCCGAAGGTGCTGTAAAACGCAGCCCGCCACGAAGCGCTGCAAATGCAGCCCACCCGAAGGTGCTGTAAAACGCAACCCGCCACAAGTCGCTGTAAACGCAGCCCACCCGAAGGTGCTGCAAAACGCAGCCCGCCAAGAAGGCGCTGTAAACGCAGCCCACCTGAAGGTGCTGTAAAACGCAGCCCGCCACGAAGGTGCTGTAAATGCAGCCTACCCACTGGTGCTATAAAATGCAGCCTACCACGAAGGCGTTGTAAATACAGCCCACCCAAAGGTGTTGTAAATTAGTTTCCATAAGGCGTAGTAAAACTATTTGTATATTTTCTCCACGAAAAAGATTTAAAAGCGGGTAAAGAACTCACCTTAGGTTGCGTAACTATAACCATTAGCAATGAAAGTGGCCAAGAGTTATTAGGCGGTTGTGTTGCAGCGATCAAGAGTTATTAGGCGGTGGTTTTGGGTGATCAATGAAAGTGGCCAAAATCGCGGTGGTGATTAATGGAGGTGGAATAGGTGATGGTGTGCATGGTTGTGTTCGTCGGAAGTGGAATGGGTGATCGGAGATGAAGTGCGACCGTTGTGATAGGTTAGGGTTTACGGACGGGAGGGGTTGGGTAATTATAAATAGTTTTCATAATTTGCATTTTGGTCCTTTAAGTTTGATATTTCATTTATTTTAATCTTTATCATAACTGTACTTTGGTCCTTGATGTATGATATTTAATTAATTCAACCCCAAAACTTTAATAGTTAATTTTAACCAATTATCAGTCAAACTGTGGATTGCGTAACAAACAATTGAGCGGTCCAGTCATCAATGAATGTGAAGCCCTAAGTCATGTGTGATAATAAACGCATTCAATTTTACATAATTAAAGCAATGCGTGTTAATGTTAAAATAATAGAGTTTGAGTTAACGGTGTTAATCTGAAAATGTCGAGTGTCACAAAATTGCAGATCTGAAATCAAATGTGCAGATCGCAAAGAAAAGGGTAATTTCGCATATATCAAGACAGTATCGAATAGTGCCGAAACAGTAGTTTCGCACAAAAATTTGAACTTTCGTTTAGGTACTGAATAGTTTCACAACTTGCAGAGTTGAAGATCTGAAGAACACCAAGAACACACACAATTATGTGAGAGAAACTCTTAGATCTGGAATTTTTCTTCTGATTTCTTGTATATAAACTGATAAGGATTTGAAATATATTGAAAACAAGAGTAGATCCACAACAAATTGTTGTAGATTTGATGATTTTGATAAGGATTCAAAACTCAGAACTGGTTTGTCTATCTAAAACTCACTAGATCTACTTTCTCTCTCTAAAACTTCTTCCCCATTCTCTAAAATCATCAACTAATCTTAAACAAATGATTCAAAAATGGATCTCAGTTAGACTTTGATACCATATGGTTGGTCCCAAACACTATTGAATCATGTAATTTGGTGAAGTTTGGATCAAAATAATAAGACATATGATGTACTAGATAAAGAATATGAAGACCACAATGAAAAAAAAAACTCAGGTTTGATCTTTTTGGAATTGCGTAAAATGTTGTTTACATGGAAACCCTAATTAACTAGCTCATTCAAGCTCCCAAAACCCAAACTGCCATTTACTATTTATAGCATAATGAAACTTTGGACTAGTGACAATTACGACACTAGACTTAGAGTCTTAAACTAAAACATTACAAATATAAATAATACTAATAACCCCTAATGTTTAGTCTAATATATATTTTTTCAGAAAGACAATATATATATACATATATATATATATAGAGGCACACTCAAATGAGAACACCCCTTAACTTGAGTACAAAAAGTACAACTTTAACGAATCATATATGGAGTCAAACTGTTGAATTTTTTGTAATATAAATTGACCAAAATGCTTATAATTCAACTAATTTTAACATCTATTTAAAAAAAATATGATTCGTCGTGTCGTTTGTTAGAATGCATATATGCACCCACAATATGTGTTTGTGTACAAGTGATTTAGGTGCATATATGCATTTTAACAAACGACTTCACAAATCATATATTTTTTAAATAGATGTTAAAATTAGGTTAATTATAAGCATTTTGATCAATTAATATTATAATAAATACAACAGTTAAAGCGGTTCCTAAGTTGTTCTCAAGTTAAAAGTGTTCTCATTTGAATGGATCCCTATATATATATATATATATATATATATATATATATATATATATATATATATATATGTGTGTGTGTGTGTGTGTATTTGTATATATATATTACATTAAATAATAAAAAGACAAAAACGATTAAATATATTTTGCTAACACAAAATATATTTATTAACCATTAAACTCCGTCGCCTTCAACGTCTTATCTCTATTTTTCGTGCCAAACGCTTGGTGTTGACTTTTGGTGTTGACTTTGACCGTTGATGTTGACTTTTGTTGACTTTAACTGTGTTGATAATATTAGACTAAACTTCAATTCCAACAAACCTCGTATTCCAAAAACCCCAAATTTCGTCTAGAAACACTGATGCCTAAATTACCATAGATCCTAAGTCAATTATCTAATTCTCTAGATACCTATCATTTGGATGAATTCCCGAGGAGATTACAAGTGTCTAGTTTTGTATCAAATCGCATTTATCTACTTATCTTACATGTGAGTATTTCATACCTTTTTTTAATGTTTTATACTTTTGGGTGAACCATGTGACATTAATATATCATTTATTCATTTATTTACTCATTTTATTCATTTCATTTCAATTCAACATACATGTTAGTGTTTTACTTGCAAATTATGTGTACATACTTGACGAATAAAGAGAACACGATCATTAATTTATTACGAACCTTAGTTACAATGATGAATCTATTGGCCTGACAAGCCCCCACCCAATTTACATACACGCGTGGTGATTGTTAAGTGCCTTTATTCATTTGCTTCTGCTCATTTTACCCATACGGCTTAATCTATGTGATTAAGTGGCTACAGTCCTAGATTTGACTGTGTAATATTTATCAGGATATGTTTAAACACTTTGCAATTATAGTTTTTATACTACATGTGAATTGAATTAATTTACAATCATCTAATCATACTACTATGTGTCAATTATATATGAATGTTCACCAGCTAAATTAATTAGCTGACAGATATTTTAAACATTTATCAGGTTATGCTGCTTAGGCGTTTACTGCAAGAATCATTTATCTAGGATGATAGACCTAGTTAATCAGATTATTAAATAAGACTTGTTTGTCATTGATGTTGGAACGTTATATGCAACTATTGTTATCTAGATTTAATGAAATGGATTTAATATTATTTAACGTTTATGTTGTTTCCGAATTTGAGCTTGAATCTTATAATTCATCAACATGTTTGATTAGTAATAAAATAGAGATCGGAGGTGTTGTCATCCAATCATCATTAACAAATGAACACAAATCTAATAGAATGTTGTAAGAATTTCATTGATGATAAGTACGATAATTACAATTGAGCAAACACATCTAGAGATCATTTATACAAACATTCATGTGAACAATATGCACATGTCCACCCAAGGAGAGCTCATCCTTGGGTGGGGACTCACAAATGGACACTCTCACCTAAAGATGAATAAGTGATGGTCTATTTATAGTGGAGCCATAGTCTTCACACTAGCCGCTTCTAGGATGACCCGATTTCACTTTGACATTTTGACTTTGACTTTTATATCTTGAAGTCAACCTTGTTCTCTAAATTGATTCGCTAGGATCACAATGTAACTTTTTAGATCATAATTTGGTTAGTTTGAGTTCAGAAAATTCCAACAATACTCCCCCTAAACTTATACTCACCAAATCCGAAGCTTTGGATCCAATCAATCAAATATCTTATTGATTTAAGGTATATTGGTTTTTACTGGTCCCAACTATTACCTTTTGTGTTCTACCGGTCCCAACTATTGAATTGGTTGTCGACGGTCAACTTTTATCACTTTGATAACAACTGGTCCGTCATTAAATTTTTTTTAACGAAGTTTTTTTCCAAATTCAATACCGATGTTTTAATCCTTTTGATCGGAAGGATAATACAAGTCGATTGATGGAAAAGTTACTTCAAAACGGCGCTCCGAACAATGAAATAGTGCTTCAATCGAGTGTTTAAACCTAACGGTGCTTCAATCGCATGTAAAACTTTTATCGTTCAAAGAGCCTTTTCAAGAAAACTTTTACATCAATCAACTCGTATTATCCTTCCAATGTAAAACATCGGTCTTGAATTTGAAAAAAAACTTAACAGCGTTAAAAATAATTTAACAACGGACCATTGGTTGCCAAAGTGATAAAAGTTGGGAGCATTGATAGGCAATTCAATAGTTGGGGCGGTAGAAGACAAAAGGTGATAGTTGGAACCAGTGAAAACCAATATACCTTGATTTAATGAAGATTCAATACTCTTCAATGAAGTTCTCCCCCTCACAATGAGCATCTCCTAATTTGGTTCATTCAAAGGATATAATCTATTGAGGACAAATTTTCGTATCGGATATGTATTGTATCTTTTTTATTACATACCATATCACACTCTAAGGATATGTAAGCATAGACATAAGACGTGGCTTCAAACTTCACCAAGAATATCAAACCACTCATATAACCGAAGAGAATACCCAATACGTTCAACAATTCATGAATTTTCAAGATAATTTATGATCAAGAAGTTGATTGATGGTGTATTTCTTTTTGTAGCTTGCTACATCAAATTAGTTGCTCTTTCATAATAGATCAGCTGCTACTGATATGTTGATCATGCAGTTGTAGTATGCTGCTACACTATGATCAAAAAAAGTTCTTGGTGCATACCTTGCGGCTTCTTACAGCTGCCATATCAACACACATACGAGATGCTGCTGATCTGCACAACCATAATCACACCTTCTGCTAATTAATCATTATTGCAGTCGCTGGTCATACCATACTTTCTTCATCTTCATGGTCAATTGGTCATATGTTATCCATCTCCTGCTATAATATTATTTATTAACCTCCCGCAGATCTTCATTGTTACAGTAATGTTCTAACATATCTGTTGCATACATAATGTTACTACAGATCTACTGCAATATCACTTTTAATATCATTAAATAGTTTATCATTGACAAACATAACGACATCAACAGCAATTGTAATTCTGCACATTACATTCAACAAATCTAATGCTGTGATCTGATGTTGTTATTTCTGCCCATCATTCGCATATCTCAACAATTTTCATTTGTACATCTCTCATCAAAGTTGTTGTGATGTTGCTGATCTGTAGATGCTACAGCTGCACAACCATGTTATAACTGTTGTAGAGGTGTATGCTTTTACTGTTATACGCACTGTACACTGTTTTTATATTGTTGCTGTTGTTTTTGTTAATCTGACATATCATGTTGCTGAACTGTTCATCATGATCTGCTCTATTGCAGGTCATTCAGCTGCTGCCCTTAACTTTCTTTCGCACATTTACATAGATGTGTAGATAACATTATAGCTGCTGCATCTTTTCATTATACATGATCATGTGCTGCTGCACAGTTACACACACGCCATGCTCTTTTTATCACTATTTGCTTCATTTACAATTTACAATGACTTTGGTCAAAAATTGGTAAACCAAATTAGTAAAGTGAGGTAGTGTGTTTTAATGAAAATTAAGCAGAACACGATGTAGAAGAAAGAGTAGAGATTAACACGATGATTTATACGAGGAAAAGCCCTTGATCTTTTAAAGGATCGCCTACATAAAAAACCTCGGGTGATGACGATCGTCTATCACCGATTATATTAAATGTAAAAGTATGAATACAACTCAAGAATTATGGCTGTGATTACAAAAGTATGTGTAGAGTGCAGAATGTAGTAGAAATAGTAGAGAAATCGAAGAGAATTCAGTGTGTCATCAGCCATAACCTCGTTCTTTATAATTCAAAAGAACTCGAATTAAGCTCCTAAAAGCTAGCTAAAAAGCCGTTGAAGATATTGACCACGTTCCCAACTAATTCCACAACTGTTTTGAGCGAATCCAGCGGTGGAATGAGTCTAGATAACGTTACCTGCATTGGAAATATCTAAGACACACATAAGACAATAGTTAGTTATTCGACAATTTATATATATACATTTAGAAATGACGTTAACAGTGCTTTACACTTTGTTATGCCTGAAGTACTATATTTTATGCCTTAGTTACACATTCTTATGCATCCGGTACAAATTAATTTACAATTGATTGGAAGGAGTATTGTAAGCTGACCACGTGTGATCTTGGAACACACACACATCACATGTAAAACTCAACTTTCTTTCTTTCTCTCTCTCATTATTGTTTTGCTCCTGGTTTCTCATATTATTCTTTCAAGTTAACAAATTTTTACTTTTTGTTGAGACATTTGGCTTGCGTTTTGATTGTTGTTGTTTGATGGAGTTAGCGTTTCTTATTTTCGGTTTGTAAGAGGTTTTGATTGTGATTGCATGTTTGTTTTTGGGTATTTTCTGGTTTTAGGGCTTTTTTTATTCTTCCATGTTTTTGTTTTTCGTCTATCGGTATTTGGGTGGCTTACAACCATTGACATTCATATGATTTTGACTGAAATTGTTAATCGGAGCAAGTTTTTCAGTATATAAGAGCTTGAAGACGATTATTAAAGAATATTTATCAATTGCATTCGGTTTGTTTTTATAGAAGAAGCATTCGATTTGTTTTTTAGTGGTATTATGTGGAATTTGGTTGGTTCTTTTTGGATCTATTGAGCATTGTGGTGTTGATTTTAGATGATACACTTGCTTCCATTTTTCCATTTTTAAATCTGTTGGTTTGATTTTGGGTTTATGGTAATGGTGTGTTCTAAAGTTGGATTGGTTTTAGCTTTATGAGGTATTGTGGCTCTTTTGTTTGCTGGTTTGATGTTAGGTTTATGTTAATGGTGTGTTTTGTGTTTTAGGTGGTGCATGTGCTTCAAGGTCTGCTGATAAAGATATGGGTGGTGTTTGATTCACTGAGCTTCTCCTTTTTGTCATAATATCCTTCAAGTTTCAGTATCATTCTTATGCGTTTGGTGTTTGGTTTATGTTTAAATGGTGTGTTTTCGGTTGCATGTGCAGGATTCTGTTTTGATTTCAACCCGGCCAACCTTGATCAGTTAAAATACAGCACGTCTCCGTCGTAAAGCGCGGGGTACAAATACTAGTTATAAACATTAAGGATCCTCAATCCTACAAAGCCCAATGATACTGGTTTCAGCGTAATGAGGATACTGTATCCTTGTTAGCTAAATTTCGAGCCCCAACAATTGCCCGCAAATATGATGGTTGAGTGAGACAGCTGTCATATTTACCTCGATTTAAATCAAAAAATAACTGCAGATTGGACGTGCTTAATCATCACAGTACAACTATTCTATTTCTCTAGGGTTTTTAAACCTAATCGTCCTTATCAAGAATCACAATTCAAAAATCCTCTTCCATAACTTTGGCGATTGCAACTCATGTACGGTTTCTCAGCTTAGTCTTTTGATTTTTTTCTTGATCGAGTCATTTTCTTTCTAACAAGACGATCATGCGTAGTGAATCGAGCCCTAGTTCTTCTGGTAGTGATTATTCAACTGATTCCATAATTCTCCAATCTCAAGGGCTTTTAAACGAACCCTCAAAAGAGACCTGTAAGTTCTGCGATTCTGAAATTAGTGCTCTTGATAGTCGATTTCCCCCGAGAACAATGTTTCGTCCTTTTGATCCTTCAGCCCTCAGCGATTCTATTTCCACTGAACGGGTCTGCTTCCCTGCTTTTCCCTTTCGAATCGGTTATACATACCTATTTGAAATTACCAGTGATTTCTTTGCGATAACTGGCTTAAGCTATATTCCGGCAATGCCTATTATATGGCGAACTTTGCTTACCATCGAAGAGATTATCAGCAAAAGAAAAATACCGTTTATATTGGCTGAACTTTCCTTTCTATATAACTTGGTAACTCATGGTTCTCATCGATTTGTGTTGAAGTCAAAACCCCATCAAGTCGTTCCTGTTTTAAAAACAACTCAAAATGATCCGCCTTGGAAAAATTAGTTCTTCTTCGTTCAAAGAAAATCTATTCATGGTGGTATGGATTTTCCAGTCACATGGGCTTTGACGGGTAGGAAATAGGATTTTTAACTTGTTTTATTCTTTAATGTATGTTTCACTTTTAAAAACATGATTGATTTGTAGTTACTAATTTTTCAAAATTGTGCCGAGTTCCAGCCGTTGATCTCAGAGACCAAGCCTTTCTTGCGCTGGATCCAAACATTCGAACAGTGGACGAAGTATTCTACTCCTCTTCTTTCACCATGTCAAATAAGTGAATAATGGGTAAAATAAGTTCAGATTTTTTAAATGAGTACTTATCCGTCTGATTGTTGATTAGGTGCCCAGAAATCTTCTCCATCCATGTTTACCATTGATGATGTTGCCTCAACTCCTCCTGCCCCAGAGTAGTTACCACGCGCTCCAAAAGTGTTGCTTATAAGAGAAAGATAGGTCCCGAATCTGAGGATGACTTTGAAAGTACTAAGAAACACTTTCATGAGATGATCACTGATGTAAGTATCCTTAATCCTAAAATAGAAAAATGCTTTGATAATTTGTTAGAATAGAATAATGGATGTTTTTATTGTTAACGTGTACTCAGGGTCTTGCACTGCTGAAAGCATCCTACAATAAGAACTTCCAAAAACAAAAGGAGACTCTTTCTGAACTCGTGGCTGCTACGGCTTCCAAGGATAAAACCATTGCTCGTCTGCTGAAGGAAAAGAAGGCTTTGGAGGAGGATTTGCAGGCTGTTGAGAAGAGGCTGCTAGAGGAGATTCAGGCTACTACTCACCAGGCTAAGATCTGGGCTGCAAAGACAGTCCTTCAGGCTAGGATCAAGATGGCTAAGGAAGCTGGTGATTCTGAGTTTGACAAATCTGGCTAGAATGTGGCTAAGTGGGAGCAAGCTTTGATAGACATGTCTGAGGAAGAGTGATGACCACATGTAGGGTGGTACTTCACCATGTCGTTATTTGTATTTCATTTACTTTGTAATAGACTAGTCATACTTTGTTTCCGTTGTAATAGTTAGGCTAGTTTACTTTTGTTTATGTCTTGTGCTTATTCTTGCGATACTGCATGCGACACTACAGTGTCGCATGCAGCTTGTCTTAGCTTTGCGAGCAGGCAGTGTCACGTATATATAATTGTTTTAGGGATTTTGTACATAACTCTTGGGAACTTTATTGATATACAATTACACTTTGATCTTGAGTTCGAACCTTATTGATTGTTTGCAAGGAATTGAATCTGTTACATCTTTGTTGCATTAATCTGATCCATCTTCATCTATTAATCTTCTTAATTATATTGTTATTATTGGGTTATTATGGTTTGTGTGAGTTTTGGTCACAAATCACAATCAATTGCTGCTAGATCGAGTGGTATCAATTGATTGTGATATGATCTATATCATATATAGCACGGATTAACGATCTACTGGACCAACAATATGGTATCAGAGCCGCATGGACACCTCAGCTGAATGGAGTGGCTGAATGCAAAAACAGAACCTTAGTGGAAGTTGCAAGGACGATGTTGATCGAGTCAAAACTTCCAATCATTTTATGGGCTGAAGCTGTAAATTGTGTGTCATATGTGCTGAATAGGGTATTGATTGTGAAAGCCAAGATGAAGATGTCTTATGAATTATTCCACAAAAGAAAACCATTGATTGACTTCTTTCGACCTTTTGGTTGTTCATGTACTTTGTTAAATACTCAAGCTCAAATGTCAAAATTCGGAGCCGTTTCTAATGAATGCTTCTTTGTCGGTTATTCTTCTTCTCAGAAAGCTTATCGAGTTTACAATAGACGTACCAAAATCGTTCAAGAATCGTTCTACGTTGATTGGCAAGAATCAAATGTGTGCGATACTGGATCTGAACCCTCCTGGTTCTATGATGCCACCACTGTGTTCAATTCTTTCAATTTACCACTGTTCCTAGAAGAAGAAGATGACATCGTTCTGGTGTATTCTAAAGTTATTCATGATTCTGTTACTTTCTCACCCTCACCAAACATTTCACAACCGTTGCCACCCACAACTAATGTTGTTATTCCCACTGATCCTTCACCATCATCACCTCATCCTGCATCACCTGTTATTCCTCTTGATTCATCTGCCATAACTGTTTCAGATATCTCTGCATCCAATTCGTTGTACAAGGAACTAAAAGATCATCCTCATGACCTGGTCATAGGATCCATTCCTGACGGTGTTCGTACACGTTATCAATTTGGGCTTATCAATGTTTGCTTATTCTCTTGTATTCTATCACAGATCGTCCCAAAGAACATTAACATGGCATTACAAGATCCGAGCTGGGTAGAGTCAATAACTCCAACAGTTCAGAAAGCTCAAAGTTTAGGAATTGGTCGATCTCCCACCAAACAAATACCCAATTTAAACGAAGTGGGTATACAAAAACAAACCTGATGATAGAGGGGTCGTTGTCGAAACAAATCTAGGTTGGTCGTTCAAGATTTCACACAAGAGGAATGCATTGATTACACTGATGTTTTTGCTCCTGTTGCCAGAATTGAAGCCATCCGAATCTTTCTTGCCCATACTGCACACAAAAACTTCAAAGTTTATCAAATGGATATAAAGTGCGCATTCTTATATGAAGATATCGACGAAGAGATATATGTCTGTCAGCCACAAGGTTTCGAGGATCTGGATTTCCCTGATAAGGTCTACAAATTAGACAAGTCACTCTATGGACTACATCAGGCTCCTCGAATCTGGTACGAAATGTTGACACAATATCTGTTGAGCAAAGGTTTTACTAGAGGAACCATTGACATGACTCTCTTCAAGAAAACCATTGGCGACGACGTTTTACTGGTTCAAGTGTACGTAGATGACATCATCTTTGGTTCGTCAAATGAAAGTTTATGTAGAGAATTTGAGGAAGTGATGAAGGAGAGGTTTGAGATGAGAATGATGGGTGAGATGTGCTTCTTTCTCGGTTTGAAGGTGGTACAAAAACCCGACGACATCCTCATTCACCAGGAGAAATATATTCAGGAGATTTTGGTAAAGTACAAGATGGACGACAGTTCTTCTGAACTATCTCCGTTTACAGCACAAACTTGTCTCACTCCTGACGAATCTGGAAAGTCCGTTGACGCTCATCGCTACAGATCGATGATCGGTTCGTTAATGTACTTAACTGCAAGTCGTCCAAACATCTCTTTTGTTGTAGGATATTGTTCGAGGTATCAATCAAATCCTAAGGAGTCACATGAAAAAGCCGTGAAGCGTATTTTTCGTTATCTAAAGGGAACTCCACGTCTCGGCTTGTGGTATCCAATAGGAGGGAGCTTTGATCTTCATGCATACACTGACAGTGACTATGGCGGTTGCAAACTCGATCAGAAATCGGTTTCTGGTGGATGTCAGTATTTGGGGGAGTGTTTAGTTTTGTGGCAGAGCAAGAAACAGACCACTGTTTCTTTATCTACTGGGGAAGCTGAATACACTGCCGCCTCCAACTGCTGTTGTCAAGTTCTCTGGATCCAACATCAGACGATCGATTATGGAATCAACTTTCTGCATACTCCGATCTTTTGCGACAATGAGGCAGCCATTGGCATTACCAAGAATCCTGTTCACCACACCCGAACGAAGCACATTGAAACTCGCATTCATGCCATCCGTGATGCACAAGAAAAGGGCTTTATCAATATCATATCGATCGACACCAAAAATCAAAAAGCTGATTTGTTCACTAAAACGTTTGATAAACCTCGTTTTTATGAATTAATTAACATGCTTGATCTAATTTCTTTTTAATCATTCTCTTTGATATTAAAAAAGGGGGGGGCAAACGTGAAAGAAAAATCTGTTTTTCTTACTTATATTTTCTAATATTGTCGGCCATTCTTTTGTGTTTGATCCAAAAACAATGTTCTTAAATTGATAAAAATTTTCAGTTCGAAAAACTGAAAGTTTTGGGGGAGTAAATACTACAAATTTTATAATTGTGCTTCATCTCATGTTATATACTGATTGTTTCTTGCAGGATTCAGATATGGGTTGACAGCGTCAGAAGGAGGAAATAGATTTGTATACCGATGTGTCAGTAGGCTCAGCTCGAATACTATTAGACATCAACTTTGTAATCAAACTAAAATTCACAAAGAACTCGGTGATGAGGAGCATTTTCACAGATACTTGGCCTGCACAAATTGATAAGTTTTGACAAAAATGGACTGAGAGTATTTGTTTCGTGCTTGATTTTTCCCAAATAACCCTTAGCCGCAGCCCTGAATGACGCTTCTCGTTAGCTCTTCAGAATTTTTTGTTCTCGTGTTAATCTCCTCTGCTATGCGGAAGCATTGACCTAGAGTGATGATCTTCTCTGTTATATGTAAATATAGACCTGAAGCTCTCATCAGCACGTACAGATAATCATCTCCTCTATTATACTTCAGTATAGACCTGGAGCGTTGATCATCTGTAAAACCCATATAAAGCAAAGCTCAAAATGTTTATACATCATGTTCATTGTTTGATGTGTCTTTTATTAAACCTAAACTCCACTTCACCCCCGAAATACATTCACCTTGATCACTTGATCTGGGTCTATGTTCCTTTAAAATTACAAAAATCTTGCTGAATCATCTAAACTCAATATGTCCTGAGGTCAAAACAAGTTACTTTGCTGAATGTGTGTGGAAACTGAGTTGCCAGAGTTTCTTCAAATCGAACCAAAACATGATAATATCGTCACAAGTTGCGTGTTGAAAGGAACAAGGCATGGGTTTAAATGGACAAACATACTGGCAATCTTTCCAAATCTTTATTCCTCCGGATGATTGCCAGAAACTCGTTTTTGATATCCTCATGATCCATTATGTTATACTGATTTGATTCCTTTTTAAACTTTCGTAGTTAAACTGGGTCGATATCTTGGATCTATCTCATTAGTTTGGCTTGACATTATTTTAAAATATTCGAAACTTCAACTAGATTTGACTTTTTATTTTCTTTTCAAAACTAATTATTTTTTTAAAAAATTTGGGTTTCTGCGACACTATAGTGTCGGGTCTGCGACACTATGACCTTTGCGACACTATACTGTCGGGTTTGCGACACTAAGTCGTGTTTAATATTCATCTGATGTGGGTCGTGTGGATCATAATCCTCTTTTTCAAAACAACCGACTCTATACCCGACACTAAACCCTAACTTCACTAAACCTTAATCCACTCACTTTCTAGTGTTTTCAAGTGATTCCTACCGGTAAGTTTTGATTATTTACATGTTTCGAACCTTCGTTTGCATTGTATTGGATTTTGGTGTTGATTTGATCTACATTTGATCTGCTTGACTGTTGGTTTTTTTTCGCCTTTTGCGACACTAGCTGTTTATCTTGCGACACTGAACGAAAGTTCAAAACAGATCTGCGACACTACCATTGTCATGCTGCCCATACTTTTTTGGTAGTGTCGGAGACCTAAGGTGCTGCGAAAATGTAGTGTCATCACACATGCTTTGCCGTTGTGGCAGTGTAATGTCGACAAAATGCGACATTGGTGTGTCGCACTAATGCGACACTACTGTGTCGCACATTTGCGACACTACCTTTTTCTTTAATTTTTATTTTCTATCCTTTTGATTTTATTTTATTTTATTTACCTATTTTATTATTAATTAATTTTCGGCTGTTTGTTTCAGGTATATTATATGGATCCGAAGCCTCCACCGCCGATGCGATTCGACAAGCGGTCGAACGTGGTCGCTTAACTAAACGATAAGGACCCAAAGTTAGTTGGTTTTCGTGACGCGATATCTTGGATGAAGGCGTCCCCCATCTCTTAAGCGGTGACAAAGGATCTGGTGATAGATCAGTAACATATCAGAGAGTTTTGGGAGACGACCACATACAACCTAAATGCGGATCCGGGAGAGATCAGGGCAGTTGTGATGGGGGAGGAGATTGTACTCATTATTGATTCTATTGCCCGGATGCTGCGTTTAGAGCGTGATGTTGGGCTACATGTTATACTTAGTCTGACCGTTGTTTATGAAGGATTCCTGGAGATGGGCTATGAAGGTACTGACTATTTGGAGCGTCTGGAGATTAAGAAGAGGTTTCTGTCAAGAGAATGAAGGTTTATAGCCCATGTTATTATTGTATGCTTATGGTCTGAATTTTGAATGGGCCTGAGCGATGCTAAACTTATGCAGGGGAGATAAGGTAAATATTCCGCAGATGATGTTTGGGTATATGATTGAGAACATCTCCGCTGCCAAGAAAGATAAATGACTGTTGTATCCACGTTTCATACAGATTTTCATTGATGAACTGAAGCCAGATCTGTAGAAATTGGGTGATGTTTTGAAGTTGACGAAGATGAATGTGAGAATTTTTGCAGACTGCTCCGCGCCTCGACATGATATTACGGGAAAGATAAAATATCTTTTTCAAAATATGTATACTGATGAAAGGTGGGAGTACATAGAGAAGCTGAAAGTGTCGGAAGAGAAACGGTTTGGAGAATTGCGAGAGAAAATCAAGGAGGATATTTGAAAACGAAAGAAGTTTATGGGAAAGAGGTTGGTTCTGTTTGAAGAGCAACTTGATGAGATTGAGGCAGAAATATTCATACCGAAGAGCAAGAAGAAACGAAAGGCTGATGATAAATCACAGAATGATTCTAATACTGATGTCAGAATCAAAAAGGCGAAAGCGAAGCAGCCAGCTGTATCTGATTTTGTGCTGAAAACATTTATGAAGAAACCGGAAAAGGAGGGGTTTGCTGGGATGGATGAGGATGTGATTCGAGGACTGAATACGTCGCTCGCGAATGAGTTAAGTATGGTAAAGAGAAAGCTGATGAACGTGGAGGAACGTGAGAGACATATGGAGTCTGAGATGGAGGATTTACGGAAAATAGTGCTAGACTAACAAGTTCTGATCAAGAAGTTGTTAGTTGAACTGAACGAAGTTAAGAAAGAGGTGAAGGTAGGTATTCCCGAGACTGAAACTGAGATCAATGAGATGGTGAACATTGGTAAATATCCGACCTTGAAAGAGATGGTGCAAACTGGAAAAGCAGGAAAGATTTTGGAGGTTTTAGCGGGGCTGGTGGAAGCAGCACTGGGAAAGAGACAGAAGTTACTGATGACTTCTGTCTCGATATTGATACTGATTTGGCTGGTGATGAAGTTGTAGCTGAGAAAGAGAAGGATGCGGAAATGAAGCTGATTGATGAAGACGAAGAAGAAGAAGAACAGCTAGTTGATTACGATTCGGAGCCCGAATATTATGAAACAAAAGAGAAGGAGATGGTTTATTTGGCTCAGAGGAGCGGTATTGAGGGTGACGTGTTTGAATTGGATAAATCAGACTAGTTCCGGAAGGTGGAGGAACCAGAAACCATCACGCCTCTATTTCAGAATATGGATGCCCCGACCACTAAAGATACTGACAATAAAATCTTTAGCTGGAAATTTAACTTGGAATTAAAGAAATTTATGATAAAAAGGAGAGGGGGCGGGAGTAGTTATGTGACCAACCGCAAACACTTCAAGACATTCCCTAAATGGGACTTTAGGCGTATGGCAGTCCTCCCACTGATTAACACAGACAATTTTGAAAGCTTCGGATACAATAAACTGGAACGAAAACGATCAAAGAAGGATTTGGATTGGGTGACAGGAAAAGGGGAAGATCGTTCTGAAGCTGAAGCCTATTAAAACTGTTTTAAGATTGAGAGTTCCCGACCCTAGCCCGTCGAGATTGCAGTAATTTGAGAAATGGTTTTATGATAATCAAACGGGGGAAGCGGTCGTACGTGTCAAAGATGGAACGGAATGAAGATTGTTTGTCCCGATGGAGGTTTTTATTTTTTCGGATGATGACTTGAAGATTCTGTGCGAAAATCCAATCAGAGTTGGAGCCAGAGCCGAAACGAAGAAAGAAGCTGCTTTGTTTGAGAGAGTGGCAAACCGGGCTCGTGGGATTCGATCTGAGGTGAAGCAGTTCGCTGAGAGCGTGCAAAAACATGTGGATTTGCGTGAAGATGCTCGTGAGCTGACGGATCTGCTGGAAGGAGCAAAGGCTGGAGCTGAAGAAGAAGATCCGACAGGTGAAGTACCTCCCTAGGGGGAGTATTGATGACCACATGTAGGGTGGTACTTTACCATGTCGTTATTTTTATTTCGTTTACTTTGTAATAGACTAGTCGTACTTTGTTTCCGTTGTAATAGTTAGGCTAGTTTACTTTTGTTTATGTCTTGTGCTTATTCTTGCGACACTGCATGCGATACTACAGTGTCGCATGCAGCTTGTCTTAGCTTTGCGAGCAGGCAGTGTCGCGTATATATAGTTGTTTTAGGGCATTTTGTACATAACTCTTGGGAACTTTATTGATATACAATTACACTTTGATCTTGAGTTCGAACCTTATTGATTGTTTGCAAGGAATTGAATCTATTACATCTTTGTTGCATTAATCTGATCCATCTTCATCTATTAATCTTCTTAATTATATTGTTATTATTGGGTTATAATGGTTTGTGTGAGTTTTGGTCACAAATCACAATCAATTGTTACTAGATCTAGTGGTATCAATTGATTGTGATCTGATCTATATCATATATAGCATGTATTAACGATCTACTGGACCAACAAAGAGATAGTGGAAGTGGTTGCAGCAGGTCAGGATCAGAAGGGCATAGGGAAAGAATAGGAAGGCAGGTTGATGTGGGCGATGAAGACATGATGAAAGTCTGAGCCCACTTTTAATTCATGCAAGTCATGGACAAGTAACAAAACAATTGCCGGCCTAGGTGGATGGTCCACATTTTGCTGGTGAAACTTGGGTCATGCATTATTATGGAAGGTAATCTAATCTTCTGACTCTGGTTAAATTAGTTTGCTTGATATAACTTTGATATTTTGGCGTATCATAGCATATATCCTAAATTAGGTATATTAATTGTTCAAAATCTTTTTGAAAATGATATTTTGAAAAAGTAATTAGATAAAACAGAAGTCATACCAGAGAACCCTCGTTAGGATTACACCTTTAAAGACACTTGTATGGAATATATTAACTATAAGTTTAGGATACAGGATCCTGGTGAATAGTTGGATCTTCGGGCATTGATACAATTGAACGAATATATCATGCAATTTAGATAGATAAACTGGCAGTAAGGCCCAATACATATCTGGCGACTAGGCCCAATAGATAACAGGCGACAAGGCCTAAACGGGGATTGATCGGTGTCGGAGTGACGATTAAATAAGATGTAAATTAAGTGTAACCTATTCACCTTAAATAATTAGCTACGACAAGTAAGGATGTCGAACCACGTGGAATTAGTCGATGGTATAAATAACTTGATTATAAAATAAAACTTAGTTAACTAATTAATGTTACTCTATTGCCTCTTGGCTGTAAAAGATGAAGTTGTTTATAAAACTAGACATTATAAAGAAAACAATTGCAATTAATAAAAATGGTTGTGATAATAATGGGAAAAAGGATCACATCCGGGTTTAGATTTCGGAAAGATGTGCAACTAGGGTTAACATGCTAGAATCTACATAGACATAGATAGTTGTGATAATAGGTTAAAGCGTGTTAATAACTAGACTCATAGGTAGTTAAATTAGTTGATTCCACGACCACTTTTCATTGTGTTGGTCGGGTCCAAACCAATGCCGGACCTGGTGGTTTCGTTCAGAAGTACAAGTTATAGCCATGTAAGAAAACGACTCAAATGTTGATTACTATTTAGCTTGGCTAGTGAGTGACATGCAAGTTTTTCAAACAAAATGTTATAACCATTAATTAACGTATTGATCACAAACTCACAAGTTATCCAAACATTCAAACGCATTTAAGTACTAAATTCATAGACAAATCAAATATCCAAATAACATTCAAACATTAAACTTGTGTCTAGCACATTAACATCCTAGTTACATATTAACTAACACTAACCATCCACCCGGAGATGATCACGGGTGATTTAGCCGCACATAGCTTTAGATTGATCTTCAATACTCATGTTGGATTGCATCTTGGATGATTAGATGATGATAGAATAGAGAAGAATTGGTCCACAATCGACCAAAATCGTCTTTTGGGGGCTGGAGAATGAGTTAGGGTTTTAACACATGATTAAAACCCTTAAATAAGGAAAATTCCCGAAATAATTCAGTACGGGGCGCAGGCTGCGTACTCCCCAGCGCAGGCTGCGCACCCCATTAGCTTTTTTGGAGAAAATACACTACATTGCGGGGGAGGTTGCGTGGGTGTTTGCTCAGATAGGTTGCAGGCTACGAACCTACCCTGCGCAGGTCACCAGTAAGTCACCATATTTCGTCGTTTCTTGATCTCCATCAATCCACATGCCAACCAATGATCATTACAAGCTCAATTATCTTCATTTAATCTTCAAAGGCCTGCAAAACGAACATGGCACAAAGTAAATGCGTTCGATAGCATAATTAAGTTAAAAACATAATGTTAATAACTTAAAACATATATAAATCATGACCGCATCACATCCCTACACTTATCATTTGCTTGCACCCATGCAAACTCGCTTGTAACACTACCACCTTCTTAAGACAAACACGATCATGTTATATTTTCACAAGTACTAGCTAAGGTTCAAAGTCATACCAAGTTCATTATTTATAAAAGTTAATGCACTACAACCTTGCAAGAAAAATTGTCAAACAATGAATTAAGAAACATCTATCTGAGCCTAACAAACTTTCATATCTTCCATACACATGCTTTCACACCCCTCACAATGAACTCTCTCCTCAGTTGTATCTGGACTAGTAAAAGATGTACTAGTTTATAAAATCTAACACTCAAATCATAAATGAAACATCATTACCATACGCTTGCATAAAAATCAAAGCTTCACCAACATACACAAACATGTACACAAATCATAAGGTCTTTAAACCGGTTGTAATGTTGGGCAAGGGTTAAGGTGTGGAAAAGGCATTTAAAGTGGCTAAAGTGATGAAATCTAAATAAGTATATGTTAGAACTTGAATACATAATGAAATAACTACGAAACAACGAACTTGACTACGACTATGATCATTTTGATCATTTATTTCACATTCCTCATTGCTTTTTCTTTTCCTTTTTTTTTCTTTTTCTATTTCATGACTTGTTTTTTTTCGTTTTTTTTTCTTTCATAGGAGAAATAGAATCTAAAAATTCAACTACAACTAATAATACTACACAAAAAATTCAAACATAACTTACTAGATTTAGGCTTAAAATAAGGTATGAGGGTTAAAATTAGGGTTCAGAAATAGAAACGGTTTAGGCTTAGAGGTGCAGCTAGGGGATAATGTCAGGGTAGGAATAAGAAAATGAATGGTTAATAAACGAGGGGCTAATCCTATTGCCTTTATCACCTTTGTGTACAAATTTTCCAGGTCTCACAATGCATTATTATGCAAGTTCTAGAATGGATGCAACATTATGGTATCACACAAGAGAAGAAAGTGAGCAATCAATTCTAAAAATGTCCTAATGCTCATAACAAAGGCTCAGATTCTCACACTAAAATTGAAGGGAAACAGTTGCCGACATTTAAGCAACCATGATTAAGTATCTATCATTTTTTACCCCCGGTCAGACACTTCTACCAATTCACATTTTTTCTATCATTTTTTTTGTGTGAACCAACCATGATTAAGAATCTCTACTTATGCACAAGTTACATTAACAATCTCGATTTACATTGAAAATTTCCGGTTTTCATGTACAAGTGAGGCTTTAGGGGCATTTTTAACTTTTTATCAATTTTTTCTTTTAACCCCCACATCCCCACACTTAAACCTTACATTGTCCCCAATGTAACTTTTCATTTTAAATGCAAGGTTTTTCCAACTTTTACAATCAAACCAACCTTATGAACGACTGTTATCCAAACCGACTCAACCATAGACATAACTCAATCCTAACACTTAACACTATCACACCACAAAAGACACAAAACAACACCAAATAAGCGAAACAATGAGATAAGGAAATACTACAAGCACCTGATTGTAGACAGTCAAAGAGTGTTTCACCAATATCACATCCATGTGTATCACCACACTTGAGTTTTTGTATCTGATGGTTAGAAATGAAAAACAACAAAAGAAAACAAAGAACACAAAAAATAGAAGAAACTACTAAAACACACTTTCGTAGGAATCATGGTTGCATTTAGCACATGCAACAAGCCTTTTAAACCCCTCAGTAAACCTGAGTGGACAAGTGAAGTCTCGTGAGGGTTTCTAGGGAACACACCCACAAAGTTCTCAAAACAAGGTAAAACGAAATAGCAAAAATAAATTAATAGATAATACTACCCACCAAGCGCTAAGTTTTAGGTCTTCAGCCAGACCGTACCTGTGACCAATCAAGGTGGTCGAATCGATTGCTTTCATTCACGTTTCCCTTTAGTGAACTGCTTCTTACGTTTTGATAGATCCTCATGTTCATTCAAACTTGTTCCAAACATCACTTCTTTTGATCTTGATTGCATAATATCAGGTGGATCGCTCCTCTTCGCCTTTGGTTTTGGTTTATCCTTCTTTGTTGACTCTTCTTTCACTGTTTCCTCATTTTTCATCTTCTCGAACTCAAACCTGTCAGACTCAAAACCAATCTCAGTAGTAATCTCCTCATTTACATGTTATTGTAAAGAGGAACGCACTCCCTAGTAGCATCTATTGAAGAACAATCATAATTAGCATAATAAGTGATTGATTTTGAGAACACACTAAAACATAACTTACGATTTTCATAGCTCATGTCGATGGTTCCATCCTGACAATTGATTTGAACATTGGCTATTGCCAAGAACGGTCGACCCAAAATGACTTGTGGTTGCTCACTTGTCCTCATTGGTGTATAATCAAGTACCATAAAATCCACAGGGTAAAAGAATTCTCCTAGTTAAATTATCACATTCTTTACCATTCCCTGTGGACACTTGCATGTCCAACCGGCTAACACCACGGTGGTGTCAACTTTATGTAACAGACCAAACTCATATTGATCATATATCATACCTGGCAAGATGCTCACATCTACTCCATAATCCAGGAATGCACTTTTTATCTTGAATTTCTCCACTTTGATTGGAATGATGGGTGCTTACAAATTGCTCTCTTGTATTTCATTAACTTTCACTCTTGTACCTGTAGAAACTCGAGGAGGAGAAATAGGTTCATCATTAAAATATTTAAATTTAGGAAGGGTACTAACCGAATTGATGTGAACATTTCTTGTATTCGTAGGATTTGAATTCTGATGTGCTGGATTCACCTTTGTGTCACTTGGCAACATCCCTGCATTTCTTTCACTCTTTAACACGAAATGTTATGTTTCTAGTTGTCCCACTTGTATAACCAAAGATGCGATGGTTTTTCTATCCATAGTTTGTTCTTGCTTCATTGCAACCATCATGCTCATCATCTCAGCCATTTGAGCCGATAGTGCCTCTATTCATGTCGCTCCTGTCTGTGTAGTTCCTTGAGTTTGGTTATGAGGTTGGTAGTTCTGGTAAGCTCTTTGCTGACTATGTTTTCCATCTTGACCAAAAGAGCTTCTTTGAAAACCATTTTAGTTGGAGCC
The DNA here is from genome assembly GCA_030867185.1 of Tagetes erecta. Lineage (NCBI taxonomy): Eukaryota > Viridiplantae > Streptophyta > Magnoliopsida > Asterales > Asteraceae > Tagetes > Tagetes erecta. Next base: position 58,981,665 of record CM061488.1, read on the forward strand.
ATTCTATTGGCGGTATTGTGATGATTGTCCTCCTGGATTTGGTACCTGGAAATTTGGATTCAATTGGTTAGAAGAGTTACTATAAGAAAAATTAGGATGGTTCCTCAAACCTGGATGGTATGTGTTTGAATTCATATCGTATTTCCTGTTTTCATACACTTGGTTAACCTCTTCTTCACCACTTCCCATATGCATTTGGCAATTGCTGCTGTTATGCCTATCTCTTTACATTCCTCACATACCTCAATTCCGAAAACATTCCCATCCCTACTACCCGAACGACCTATCTTAGCAAATTGCCTTTCCAAATTTGCTAATCTTTCTTTCATTTCCATATCAACTAAAGACTCTCTGGAGGCTTGTCCCTTACTCTTTCTTTTTGCTGAAGCTTATGCTTTGGAGTATTTAGCCATCCTTTCTAAGAATTCTCATTCATAATTTACATCACGAGTCAAGAATGTACCTCCACTGGTTGATCTCAAGAACTTGCTTCATCATTTGTAAGCCCATCAGAGAATGCTTCTATTAATTCCCATTTCTTCAATTCATGATGTGGACATAGACTGATCAACCCTTTAAACCTTCCCATGCATCATGAAGTTGCTCCCCCACTTGTTATTGAAACAACGTTATATTCTCCCTAGCATCACTTGTTTCCCCCCATCGGATAATATTCATCTAGAAATTCCCGTTGCATTTGGTTCCAGGTGAAGATGCTATTATTTGGGAGTGTGTTGAACCATTGTTTTGCTTTCTCAATAAGAGAGAATTGGAAAAACCGCAACTTTACTTCATCTTGTGTGAAGTGAGGTCCACCCATGGTTCCACAAAATGCTTGGAACTCATCCAAATGAAAGTAGGGTTCCTCTGTGGCATTCCCTGTAAACTTGGGAAGAATGGTCAAGTAATTAGGGCGTATTTTAAATGCCTTTCCCTCTCGAAATGGTATAGCTATTGGAATTATCATTCACAGCAGGGCGGAAATGACTATCCACACCTCCTTCATCCTGATCATTGTACCCCCCGTATCCACCTCCTCAATTGTACCTCGGCGGATATCGTCTATTATTGTCAAGCTTGTTGTAGCCATCATCATACCCATCATTATAGCCATATCCTTGATTGTAATGAGGTGGATTTCTTTGATTAGGATGGTTGACATTGATGAACCTGTTTTGTTGACCATTTCTACCTCCACCTTGCCCCATGTTTTTGTATGGCACCCCTTGATTCTGATGGTTAGTCTTGTATTGTTCACCAACATGTCAAGGTTGTCAATTCAGGTCTTCACCATCATCATGCTCACTTTCATCAACAAATTCATCATCAAAACCCTTTCCCGAAGCATGCCTCTCCCGATGTTTTCTTCCTTTAACTCAAACATCTGTTGATCCATGTCACCTTCTTCAAAGTTACCTTGACCAAACAGTTTTGGATTGTGATTGATTTGATTATAATGATCACTAGTATAAATCCTGGTTTGGGTTTGGTCTTGAGTTTGGGTTTGTGGCATTTAGGTACTAGAGGATTGTTGGTTTTTAAGATTCTGGTATTGTGGTTGTGAAGGTGGTGGATTTTGTGTAGGCGGTAATGATGGATCGGGGTGTATAAAACTGAGGTCATCGGTTTCAAAAGTGGGTTCTTGATGTGGTTTTGGTGGTTGGTTCAGTTCCATTTCAGCATATTCAGAGGAACTTGATTTTGAACTGGAGATAGATTTTTCCGCTACTTTTGAGATTACTTTCTGTAGATTAGTTCGTTGAAGAAGACGATTATCCCTTGCAGATCTCTCTTTCTCTAAATTGAATAGCAGTGGTGATGTTTTACCTGAGTACCGAGTATGCATGCAACCTGTCACCTGCACACAAAAACACAACCCGTGTAACACAAAAATATAGAAACTAAATAAAAACAAAAATCAAATTAAATACCAAGCGCACCGATTCCCGACCAACGGCGCCAAAATTTGATCGGTGTCGGAGTGACGATCAAATAAGATGTAAATTAAGTGTAGCCTACTCACCTTAACTAATTAGTTAGGGCAAGTAAGGATGTCGAACCACGTGGAATTAGTGAATGGTATAATTAACTTGATTATAAAATAAAACTTAATTAACTAATTAATGTTACTCTATTGCCTCTTGGCTGTAAAAGATGAAGTTGTTTATAAAAATAGACACTATAAAGAAAACAATTGCAATTAATAAAAATGGTTGTGATAATAATGGGAAAAAGGACCACCTCCGGGTTTAGATTTCGGAAAGATGTGCAACTAGGGCTAACATGCTAGAATCTACATAGACATAGATAGTTGTGATCATAGGTTAAAGCGTGTTAATAACTAGACTCACATGTAGTTAAATTAGATGATTCCACAACCACTTTTCATTGTGTTGATCGGGTCCAAACCAATGCCGGACCTGCTGGTTTTGTTCAAAGTACAAGTTATAGCCATGTAGGAAAACTACTCGAATGTTGATTACTATTTAGCTTGGCTAGTGAGTGACATGCAAGTTTCTCAAACAAAATGTTATAACCATTAATTAACGTACTGATCACAAATGCACAAGTTATCCAAACATTCAAACTCATTTAAGTACTAGATTCACAGACAAATCAAATACCAAAATAACATTCGAACATTATACTTGTGTCTAGCACATTAAAATCCTAATTACATATTAACTAACACTAACCATCCACCCGGAGATGATCACAGATGGTTTAGCCGCTCATAACTTTAGATTGATCTTCAATACTCATGTTGGATTGCATCTTGGATGATTAGATGATGATGGAATAGAGAAGATTTGGTCCAAAATCGTCTTTGGGGGCTGGAGAATGAGTTAGGGTTTTAACACATGATTAAAACCCTTATATAATGAAAATTCCTGAAATAATTTAGTAGGGGCGCAGGCTGTGCACCCCCCTGCGCGGGTCACCAGTAAGTCACCATATTTCGCCGTTTCTTGATATCCATCAATCCACATGCCAACCAATGATCATTAGAAGCTCAATTATCTTCATTTAAGCTTCCAAGGCCTGCAAAACAAACATGGCATAAAGTAATTGAAAAATGTAAAGTTAACAACTTAAAACATATATAAATCACGAACGCAAAAGGGATTTATGCCCGTCCCGGGTCTTGCCCAAACTTAAGTGACATTGAAAAATGCCAAAACCTTAGCTAACTTGAAAACGTTAGAAACCTTAGAATAACGGAGGTATGGTATGTCTACCATAAACTTAAGGATCCATTATATGACCAACAACAATGAAATTGTCAGCAACATAGTGCACTGGTCCCATTGCCTTGAATCATATACGGATAACGTGCACAATTGACGATCTTAGAAAAGGTGAAAACCTTTTAAACCTTAGAAGGTATAAGATACCTTAAACTTAGGAGAGAGATGGGCAATCTCTATAATTTCCACGTAAGCTTTCTGCAAAACTTTGAAATTTAATGAAATTGGATGTTAAAATGCATTAACATCCTTGCTTATGTAAAAGGTTAAATAATGTAAAAACATGATTGAAATGGTAAGATGATACCGAACTTAGGATCCTTAATCCATGGAGGATCCTATATCCTTATTACATGAAATACTTCTTCAGATGTATTGCATTCCAGGCACTTGGTAGTGGAATTCCGTCCATCGTTAATAATCTATATGCCCCCTTTCCAACTTCGGCTTCGATAAGATATGGACCTTCCCATTTTGGTTACAGTTTGTCATCGGCTGGGTTAGTTGTATTTTGGAAAGTTTTCCTTTGCACCATGTCGCCTTCTTGGAATCTTCTTATCCTTATATTTTTGTTTTATGCTCCAGCTACCCTTTGTTGATAAGCAGTCATTCTAAGTTTTGCTAAGTCTCTAAGTTCATCAACGGTTTCTAGATATTGGATAAGAGATTCGTTGTGGATCACGGATGCTCGTTCTGGCTATAGGGACCACAATTTCTGTTGGGATAACAACTTCTGCTCCGAAGACCAATGAAAATGGTGTTTGACCCGTGGTATTCTTTGGAGTTGTCCTTTCAGCCCATAAGACATATGGCAATTCTTCAGCCCATTTCCCTTTCTTGAATCCTAACTTCTTTTTCAGATTGTTGATGATAATCTTGTTGCTAGATTCTGCTTGACCATTAGTCCCTTTCCTTGACTTGGGCAAAGGATTCTACCTCTATCCATTTAGAAAAATAATCTGTCATTGCAAGCATGAATACTTTTCCTCCTGGTGCTTTTGGTAGCTTGCCTACTATGTCCATGCCCCATTTCATGAATGTCCATGAGGATAAAGCATCATTTTTCATTGTAGGCCAGAAATATTTTGTTCTAAGGATCCTTGCAAATAGTGATCTGCCACCAGTGTGGTTCCCACAATCTCCTTCATGGAAATCCTTTAAGACTTCTTGAACTTCAGGCTATTCGATACATCTTAGATATGGAGCTGCAAGAGATTTCTTGTATAATATGTTATTTAATATAATAAATGGAGATACATTGATTCTGAAGGCTTTGGGATTTTCTCCTATTGGAATTTCTCCTTCTTCATTGTATCCTAATTGGTTGGATCCAGGATCCTTGTGATGTTTGAGAGGATAAAGGATCCAAAAATTGGTTTCCTGGATCAATTTCCATTATCGTTCTTTCGTCAATAGCTGGATGAAGGATGTAAATGATAGGAATCTTTAAGTCTTATGGGATCTTCAATGATGATGCCAAATTTGATAGAGCATCTGCCCTGCATTTTCCTATCTTGGTACCTGCGCTATACTAAAAGCATCGTCTGCAAGGATTTTAACTATTTCGAGATATTTAATTAACTTTTTGCCCTTCACCAAATAAGAGCAATTAAAATGATTAGTTATCGGATCCTTATTTGTTTGGTTAGTTGTAATTCTGCTATTAAGGCTTCATATTTTGCTTCGTTATTGGTAGCTTGGAATTCACAACCTATAGATTGTGGTATAATGTCCCCTTGTGGCAATTTTAGTAGTATGCCAAGACCTGTTCCTCTAACATTTGATGCTCCATCAGTGTAGAGTATCCAAGGATCCTTGGTCTCTTCTAAATGTTGCACTTCTAAGTCTGCTTGTTCTTGCAAGTCACTAGTAAAATCTGTCACAAAGTCCGGAAGAGCTTGTGACTTAATTGCATTTCTTGGCTCATACTTTATGTCATACGTACTCAGCTTTACTGCCCATTTCGCCATCCTACCTGATAATTCTGTTTCTAAGAACATTCTTAATAGGATAATTAGTTTTGACAATAATAGGATGAGTTTCAAAATAATGCCTTAATTTAGTAGAAGCCATGATTAAAGCAAGAATTAATTTTTCGAGGTGAGAATACCATCAAGAAGGCTTTTACTTACATAATAGACTGGATGTTGCTGACCTTCATGATTCTTAGCCAGGACTGCACTTACTGCATTACCTGAAACAGATCCTTGGTAATGCCTTGTTTAAATCCTTAGAAACAGTAAAATCGACACATACCCTCCAATTTCCATTTTCCTTTCGAACAACAACCACATTGGCTAACCATTTTGGATACTTTACCTCTCTAATCATACATGCCCTCAAGAGTCTGTCCACTTCTTCTCGAATGATTTTATTTCTTTCGGGTGCGAACTTTCTTCTTTTTTGATGTATGGGCCTGTAAGAAGGATCAACACCCAATTTGTGAGTAATAACATCCTTAGAAATAAATGTCATATCTTCATGTTTCCAGGGAAAGGTAGATTTTCTTCGCTTGAGGAAGGATATAAGATCCTGCTCTATGTCTTTCTGGATCCTAGATCCTATGAGTAACTTGGATTCTGGATCCAATAAATACTTCTTTTACATCTTCCTATGCAGATCTTTCAACCTCTTTAGGAAGTTTCTGTAATTGCTATAATGATGTCGGGTTGGACACTAGTTTCATGGAGGATGTGTAGCAATCTTTCGACTCTTGTTGATCGCTATTGAATTTCGCAACTCCCTAGGGAGATGGTAGTTTCACTCATTGGTGATATGTTGAGGGGACAACCTTCATTTCGTGTATCTATGGCTTACCAAGAATAATATTGCAACAAGATAGAGAGTCAATAACACAAAAATTTCTGAATTGTATTTACTCCCTCGATGTATATCGATAGCTTGATGTCCCCCAAGGTGTTTTTATTTCACCACTGAATCCTACTAGAACTGAGGATCTTGGCCCTATTTCTGATTCTGGAATGTTCATCTTTTTTAGGACATTGTACCGTATAATATTGACAGAGCTTCCTCCATCAATAAGGATCCTGCGAACATAATGGTTAGCAATAAATAATGTGATAACCAGACTATCATGGTGAGGATCCTGAATATGAGCTCGATCCTCTTCATTAAAAGAAATGAACTTCTGGCTGGTTGTGGTGGATGTTGCAACTAGTCTTTCACCAAATTCTAATTTGCATTCTTTCGCGTTTCTTGTTGCAGCTGAATACGATGTGCCACAGATGTCGGATCCTCCAGAGTTGAAGTTGATTATTCGAGCGTTAGGGGGTGGCTGAGTAGCTTTTTCAAGAATTGTATCAGGATCATGGATCATTTTCTTCTTTCTGCCAAACAATTCTTTGAAGTGACCTTTGTTGAGAAGATAGCCTATCTCTCTTCTTAAAGCTATGCACAGATCGGTGATATGACCAAAATCTTCATGATAAGCACACCATTTAGATTTGTCTTTGTAGCCAATTGCTTTGTCAGTCCTTCGTGGCCATCTTGCTTTATCACCTAAATCCTGCATGACAAGCAATACATCACCAACATCAACAGAAAATCAATATTCAGAGATTTTAGGATATTCTTTTTCATACTCGTCATAATCCACTGCATGAACGTTTTGGTTATCATGCTTAAAATACGACTTGGTCTTGTTGTTCTTGAATAAGGATCCTTGCTTTTTATCCTGATGCTCCTATTTTATGGTCGAGTCGATCCTGTCTTGGATCTTTTTGTCGTCTTCTAGCCTTATGAATCTTAAGGCTCGGGTTCTTACTTCATCTAGATTCTTGCAAGGGATCATCACAAGATCATCATAGAAAGGGAAGTCTTTTTTCAATCTCATTTTAAATGCTTGAACAGCCATAGCCATATCAAGGTTGTGGATTTCTAAGACTTCCATGCCAAACTTAGTCACATATTCTCTAAGTGACTCAGTATTAGATTGAGTTATCCTATATAAATCACTGGTTAGTCTTTCAAAGATCTGCTACAAGAGAATTGACTATTAAATAGATTAACAAAAAGAGCAAATGAAGTAATAGATTAAGGGGAAGACTTAGCAGCCATTTTAGAGCTGATCCAGTGAGCGTGGATCCAAAACCTTTACATAAGCAAGCTTCTTTTAGCTTTTCTGGAATAGGATTGATTTCCATCCTTTCCTTATATTGAGCCACATGTTCCTCAGGATCAGATGATCCGTCATATAGCTTCATATTCAGAGTCTGAAAGTGTTTTGGAATCTCAGCATCGCATTTTGGTAAAGCAAATCTTGATATTCTATGGCTTCCCACAGGAATTTCAGAAATTGGTCTAACTACTCATGGGACACTAGATATCATATCCTTAAGCTTTTGTAACTCTCTAGCCATCGCTGCGTTGATACATGTATCCTGCATCAAGCTAAAGTTAGTGTTCAAAGATTGATTATTTACATGATTACCTCCCGGTTGAGAGTATCCTGCCCCACTATAATATTCTGATCGTGGCATCTCAGTTGAGAGAGATGGTGAAGTAGTAGAGTTGGTTTGCATGGGTATAATATTGCCATCATGAATATCGGTAACTCGTGACCACTACATGCTTGAGGATCCTTGATTCTGAAGAAAGGATCCTTGATTCTGAATTGGGGGAGGACCCGCTATATATTGCGTTGAGGATCCTGCTTGATGTAAGGATCCTGGAAAGATTGAATATCCTGGCTGACTGAAGGATCCTTATCGATTCTAAATTGAGGATCCTTGCTGAAATGTTGTAGATGAAGGCTGAGCCATAGATCCTATATTTTGTTGCGCTAAGGACCCTGGAGTGTTGAAATCAAGCGCTCGGGCATGTAAGGGCTGGCTTCCTCCACATGCTTTTTGATCTTCTTGATATCTTCGATTTCTCGAAGGATCCTTTGATTGGTCATGTTCTGCTGCTCCATATAGGCTTTCATTTGCAAAGACAACATAGAAAAATCACTGTTAGAAGTTACCGTAGAGGGTGCAGCAAGAGGTTTTGATCCTTGAAAAACTGTAGTTGGCTTCTTATTGGCGACATCCTTGATCTTCAGCGGTCCTAAAGATAAACTGTACATTGGAATGGAAGACAATGAAGACGTCATGCTTGATGAAACTACTTTTGATTGAGAAGCCATTGAAATACAGAAAATGAATGAAGATGAATTGAATGGAAATATGAGATGAATGAAATGATAAGAATGATGATTAAAACCACACTTGCCCCACGGTGGGCGCCAAATTGTTTTGGTCAAAAATTGGTAAACCAAATTAGTAAAGTGAGGTAGTGTATTTTAATGAAAATTAAGCAGAAAAGTAAGATGAACACGATGATTTATACGAGGAAAAGCCTTTGATCTTTTAAAGGATGGTCGACATAAAAACCTCTGGTGATGAAAATCGTCTATCACCGATTATATTGAATGTAAAAGTATGAATAAAACTAGAGAATTATGGTTGTGATTACAAAAGTATGTGTAGAATGCAGAATGTGGAAGAAAGAGTAGAGACATCGAAGATAATCCAGTGTGTCATCAGCCATAACCTCATTATTTATAATTCAAAAGAACTCGAATTAAGCTCCTAAAAGCTAGCTAAAAAGCCGTTGAAGGTATTGACCACGTTCCCAACTAATTCAACAAATGTTTTGAGCGAATATAGCGGTGGACTGAGTCTAGATAACCTTACCTGCATTGGAAATAACTAATACACACGTAAGACAATAGTTAGTTATTCGACAATTATAAGCATTAAGGATCCTCAATCCTACGAATGCCAAGGATACTGGTTTTAGCGTAATGAGGATACTGTATCCTTGTTAGCTAAATTTCGAGCTCCAACAACTGTCATGCCTTAATTGCATTAATTTGTATTTTTTTCATCTAATCGTATTGACATTTCTAGCGATTACTTAGTCCACGTTATGTGATGTGATATGAATATATGCAGCAGGGGCATATCACAATACCAAAAGTTATGAGCCATATTGTACAAATCTGTTACCTGGAATTGAGAAGGCAAATAAGGTACGATCAGTTTTTATAGAGCGGATAATCTTTTATTAAAATGAATGACGATTATTGAGTCAATCGTAAAGAGAAAAGTTACAATCTAAAAGAAGACGACATAATCGTCCATTAAAATTGAATGGAGATGGATGAGTTAAGTTTTCCAATATAAATTAATGAAGTTATTTTATCAAAGCTACGTAGTTTTAGTAATTTTGCGTGTAACTTAGGTGCATAACAACACCGTATTCATTATCCCTTTTTAAATGTTATAGTATTGCATATATGTAGTATCGTATACTAGATATATGCAGTATCTTATACAACATATATGTAGTATCGTACTACTGCATATATGTAGTATATGCAGTGTCCAATATACTACGTTTATATTATTTTGTTATGATAGTTATCGTTTGTTTATTAGTTTATTATTATCTTTAAGTTTAAGTATACTATAAATATTGGTTTTGTTTTCATTTGTAATAAGTTTTAGTTGAAAATAGAATATAAGAAATTTGTTATTGGACATTTGAGGTCGTATGTAGACTTAGAATAATCATTAGATTTTGAGTCATTTGACAGCTTCAAAAACTGTATGAAGTACCATGATACTACATATAAAAATTCAGAAGATGAATTCTTTAATTTTTTAATATACATAACGTATGAAAAAGTTATGGAAATTTAAAGAAAAACATACTAAAATACAGTATTGTAATACAGAAAAATTTATTTTTATAACGTTATTTATATACTCAAATGAAAAATAAATTTTTTTTGATCTAATGGTGCAATTGTTTCAAAAAATATTAATGTATACCTTAGTTTTAAAATGTTAAAGCTAAGTTTAATGGACTTATTTTTAACTAGTTTATAAAATAAACTAAGCCCATATACAATGCACACTTAAACATTAAATATTTCCCTCAATCTCCCAATACTCAAGCTGTTAAAATATACCTACAGTGGTGCTTCCTTGTGTTATTCCTTCAAACCACCAGACCACGTGTGACATGTTGTATCTTATTTTGTATTTGTATTTAATCTTTAAAATGTAATGTTCATCATTATTATTATAAATAAATATATCGGATTTTTTTTACGTTATTCCCATCTTGATTAATCGATCGTATTTATGTCGCAAAATATCTACGTTTACCAAATAAGTACTATTTGTAATAGTAAATCTCAATATATATATATATATATATATAGTTGATAATAGAAATTTATTGAAAACGTTAAAGAAAATTGCTTCAATGTCTAAAAATAGTCCCTTAATGTCCGAACCGAGCTAATGATACAAAAACGTCACTTATATAAACATTACGTCTCAACATAAATAAGTTAGCTAGTTAGTATAAGTTATAAATTAAATTTCGGCAAATACTGTCAAATTACAAACTTTGTTTAAAACTTATAATAACTTTTTAACAAAAACTGAAACCGCATGGACTGAAGGTGTAATTAATTAGATGGTACTATTATTTGGCCAACCCTCGGTTCTCTTTAGCTGCGTTTCTATTGTTTCGGCTATCTTTTCATTTCAGGGTGACTAAACTCACTCCCCTTTTTACTGTTCCAAGATTATACTACGGTTTTCATTTCTTTGTTTCTATTTCAAAATGAGATCATTAGTGTTGGGGTTATTTGAAGATGTCACTTTCCAAATATAAGCTAGTGAAGATATCGAGCATCATCACGAGCAAGCACGGGTGAAGACGTTCATGATTTGTATTTGTCTTAGAATATTTGTGTAATCGTTTCGTGCTTAAATGCGCATTTGTGCTTAATTGCACGTGTTTTAGGTTACATTGTAAGGTGAATGGTATAGACTATAAATACCATCACCTAGGTCATTTGTAAGGGAGTTGCATACATTTCATTGAATATCCCTTGTAATCTCTCTATTGATCTAATACAATTCTCCTATTCATATTATCATAATCTTCATCATACTTTGCATTGATCTTCATGAACATTCAAGCATCAATACGTGATCAGTGAGATTCCGCATCACTGATTGCAAACAACATCACCAAACAATCTCATATCTAGATCCAAGCTCACTCCCTCTAGAACTATCAATTGGTATCAGAGCTATTGGGTGATCTTTGATTGTTGTTGTTATTGATGGAATTTTAGCTACCATTAGCTTCGATTCATGTTTGTGTAAAGAACTGCAAAGTTTGAGATCAATTGGTGAAGATTTGATTGAGTTTTTGAAGAAATTGTTCATGTTCGTGTTCTTCACTGCTCAAATTTGAAATCTGGAAATTGTTGATGATATTGAGAAATTGATGATTGAGATGTGTTAGAAATCACTATCCTAAGCTTCGTTCATAATCAAACATCACTGATTTGTTGATTTCAATCCATATTTTGTCAATTTTGTCAAAACCCACTTATTGTGTTCTTCATCAAAAATCCAGATCTGAATGAGATTTAGCTTGATTCAAGGTAGAAAAACTTTGAAGGAGTGTTAGAAACATCATTCCTCAGCTAATACAAGTGTTGATTTGAACAAAAACAACAAAAATTGAAGAATTGATCTAGTGTTCATCACAATTTTGACTTTGAAAAGTCAATCTGATATGAAGATTTGAAGAAGTTGTCAGCCGGGTGATACACTATTCAGCCGTGTCAAGTGTTAGTCGGGTGAAGTTTGACACTGTTTAACCGGGTAAAGATACTATTCAGCCGGGTGAAGAAGAAAAACACTGTTCAGCCGTGTGAACACTGTTTAGCCGGGTGAAGTAGAAGGAATCACTGTTCAGCCAGGTGAAAAGGAAGAAAAACACTGTTCAGCCGGGTGAAGCACCGTTTAGCCGTCCCAAGTTGTTGACCCGTCCCAACAGTGACCCGTCTCTAAAAAAAAAAAGAAAAAAAAAATCGAAAAATTCATTTTTCCAAAATTTCAAATTAGTCATTTTTAGCCACCATGACTTCCCAGAAAAAGTATCAAAATGACTTTGAAAATTCAAGAAAAATGTCAACGGGCAAGTTTACCATGATCCGAGAGGAAAATAAAAGAGAAGATATCAATGAATTTTTTACAGAATTCAATCACATGTTTGAAACAAATTATCTTCAAGTTGCCAAAGCTTGTGATCAAAAGAGAAGAGACTTTCATGAACACACAAAACTTGTTCTTGTGAGTCAAGCAGATTCTCATGAAAATCAACATGAAGAAGAAGAGTATGATTGGAGTGAAAACAATGATGTTGTTTCCATTCAAGAGATTGAAAAGAAAGATAAAGAAATCAGCAACTTGTCAGAAACCATTGCAAAGCAAGATGAGACAATTGCTCAACTGAATTCAGAAATAAAGAGATTGATGTCAGAAAAAGAAAACGAGAAAGATGTTCAGAGTTCTTATGTTGAAATGCCAATTGAAGTCAGAGAAAAGATGTGCACCAAAGAATGTTTTCAACAAGTTGAACACTACAGAATATATTCTTTCAAGATTTGTGATAAACTCAAGAAGGAAGAGCAAATGCACAAGAATCTGAAAGAACAACATGAAATATCTGATCAAAGAATCACATCTCTTGAAGAGTCACTCAAGAAAAGTGAAAGAGAAGCAATGAATGTGAAGAATGAAGCTGCAAAATCAAACACACACTCATCCAGTGTGATCAAAGATTTGCAAGAAGAGATTACAACGTTGAAGAAACTCTCTGAAATGGTTAATTCAGAAAACAGCAGTCTGAAAACCAAGCTTCAAGTAGAACAAGAGAAATTCAAAAGTCTTCAAGAAGATCACAAACTGTGTGAAGACAGATTCAAATCTCTTACACAGAATGTTGATTCAATGCTTACCGAAAAGCATAATCTGAATGTTCAGCTCATGGAGCTCACTGATAAACTCAACAGATCACAATCTGATCTTGTGTTTATCAAAGAAGAAGTCGAAAAAGGAAAGTCTGTTGAAAAGAAAGATGAGGGATTAGTGCCAACCGGAATTGTTGGATCACTATCTTCTCAAGAAGAAGAAGAAAAGACAAAAGAGTTTCAGTCAAAGAAGAAGAAGAAGAAGGTTAGAAGAAAGAAAAGCAAAGCCAAGAAGAACAAGACAAAGGCCACTTCATCTGATTCTACACCACAGATTCCTTCTACTCCAAAGTCTCAAGATTCCGAATCCCCGAGTGATTCAAACAGTGACGTATACTGTTTAATCTGTGACTCTGAAACTCATCATATTTCAGACTGTATCTACAGTCAAGGTGTCTTTCCTTTTGGGTCAAAGGGTGACAAGTTCAAGACACCAGCTCCTTCAAGAAAGATTCAACAAGATTCAGAGGTCAAAGCTTCTCAGAAACAACAATCTTCAACAGCAAAGACTTCTCAGAAGAAAGGAAAGAAGTCTCCCTTCAAGGCTCATCAGAAGTATTGTGAGATATGTGATATGTACAATCACATGACATCCGAATGCTACTACAACAAGTACTGCATCAACTGTCAGATGTACAACCACGACACAATGGAATGTTACTACAACAAGTATTGCTTCATTTGTGACATGGTCAATCACAACACTCAGGATTGTTTCTACAACAAAAGCTCAACGATGAAGCCGAGAAGGTATGTCCAAAGAAATTCATCATCTGCAAATTCTGCCAGGTATGTTTCTAATTTTAAATTCTCTGATGGTGATCATTCAAGTGATTCATGGAAACCAAGATCTGTAAGAAAACAAAATCAAACAAATCCATTTTTGCATAAGCAAAATAGTCAACAAAACCAATTTTTGAAAAATAGGTTTAGAAATGACTATGACAGATCTTCCATGAATGATTCTAGATGGGTGTCCAAACCAAAGCATTCCTTTGGTCCCACACAAAAACAGTTGTGGAGAAAAACACTTGTTAAGAATCAAGATGAGCAACGTGCTTCATCAATTGATGGTCCACCAGAAGATGCAATTTATCAAAAAGTTACATATATTGATGATTTCGGACAATCCAAGACCGCAATGGCTTGGATTTCACACTCTAACTAATTTGTTAGTGTGTTAGGGACAGTTATGGAGGCCGGTCAAACAAAGAAAAGAAGACCGTGGCTGATCCCTTATCATGACAAGATACCGAATCTTGTTCATGATGCCTTCGATGCAACTGACACCAAATGGAGTTGGAAACAAAAGGAATCGTTGAAGGAATTTAAAAAAAAAACATTTTCAAAAATCAAACAATGATGGCAATGCAAGAAACAACCGATGTTTCATTTCATCTGTTTAGATTAAGTATATTGCATGCACTCTTCATACGTTGATAACATATCTGCCATTTTCTTTTCATTAAACTTTAAATTTTCGAAAAAAAAATTTTAAGTTTAGGGGGAGAAATCATTATTAAAAAAAATGATAAAATCAGAAAAATCCAAAAATATGTTGAATCTACTTGCATGTACATGAGAAATGATAGTACACTAGAGTTATTCAACGCATCATTTTTAACAATAAAGACTGAAGCGTGAAAATTGATGTGCGAGACAGCTCAGACAATTATACTGAACAAGTATATTCTTTGATGATTTAACTAAATTCTAATGAGTTTTTGTGGTTGAAACATCTTAGTTCATGTGAAACGTATATACAAATCAAATAGATATCTTGTGAAGCATCCAAATTACATCGAGTAACGATGCAATCTATTCAGTGTGATGAACCGCATCGTGAGCTTCTTTGTTGTGGTACCCACAGACCTGAAGTCTCACACGAAGTCTCTTTTGAGCTTCAAGATGCAGCAAAAGATTCCAAAATGGAACAAAAAGAGTCCCAAATGTGGACCGTCACCAAACAAATTCCAAAATGGAATTCAGAAGATTCCCAAGGGGAACATAGGCAAAAAGAAAAATTCCAAAAAGGAATTCAAAAGAAGTCCCAAAGTGGACCAAATCCAAATAGAACCCAAATTCCACACTGTTTATGATTGTAAGTGACCTGACGTGTTGAGTTGTTCTCAGGATATTTAGATGAGGTGTATAACTTTCTAATGTGCAAAGTATGGGTCACTCAAAACTTATTCCTAATCAACCTAATTGATCATCAAGAATAGAAAAAGTAAGTGTGTCACTTCGAGCTAATTGAATTGTTCAACAATTCATCACTCAATTACTTCACAATTCAAATGTCTATTCTCAAAAACTGCAAAACATGTGTTGGATAAATTGCTGGTATGATCTCATTGCAGGTTAAAGATTCAGAATGTAAAGAGAAAATTCCAAAAATATCAAAAACATTGAAAAAAATTCAAAAACACCAAAAAGATTGTCATTTTAATCTTTTTCTTTTGTGTTGGCAGTTTAACATGTGTTATTGATGTAGGAGTTGTTCATCAAGCAATATCTCATCCGATTGAGAACTCAATCTTTACATTGATGATAAATGCACATTATTGCCTGAGTTTTAATGTTTTCTTTGAGTTGCAGGAATTGTTTCCATTGCAGAACAAGCTCCCACGCGACTTGAAGATGTTCCTGTTCAAGCCTGATTCCAGTCCAAAGATCTCCAAGTCAGATTGCTGAGTGTTAAGAATCCTCCTCTTAAATATCTCATACACAGATCCCGTTAACCTCTAAAGCAAAAGTTGAGGGGGAGTATTCTAAGTCAAAGAAGTCTTCTCATTCTACTTCAACCGTTGAAGAAGATCCCGTTGCTGATATATAGATTCACCGGAATCTACTCTCTGCGTATTTCTTTCCATAACCTCTGATGTTTACTCAAAAGGGAGAGAAGGATGCAGATTGCTTGTTGAAAGACAGAGTTTTGGCAACATCATCTTAGGGGGAGTACTGTTGGGTCCTCTTGAAGATAATGCATACCAAAACTTTATGTTGCTCTCTATGCTCGTCACATGAAGATTTAAGCTGATATGTCAGATTTGTAAAGTGTCATCTTAGGGGGAGTACTGTTGGGGTTATTTGAAGATGTCACTTTCCAAATATAAGCGAGTGAAGATATCGAGCATCATCACGAGCAAGCACGGGTGAAGACGTTCATAATTTGTATTTGTCTTAGAATATTTGTGTAATCGTTTCGTGCTTAAATGCGCGTTTGTGCTTAATTGCACGTGTTTTAGGTTACATTGTAAGGTGAATGGTATAGACTATAAATACCATCACCTAGGTCATTTGTAAGTGAGTTGCATACATTTCATTGAATATCCCTTGTAATCTCTCTATTGATCTAATACAATTCTCCTATTCATATTATCATAATCTTCATCATACTTTGCATTGATCTTCATGAACATTCAAGCATCAATACGTGATCAGTGAGATTCCTCATCACTGATTGCAAACAACATCACCAAACAATCTCAGATCTAGATCCAAGCTCACTCCCTCTAGAACTATCAATTAGATTTGTTAATCTTGTTTGGCCGCTTCATGCAAAATTATGTGATACTCAATAGTAGTTGTATTATTTTGTAATTTCCACCAGTACGATATTAGCGCTAATGGCTTGACAAGCCCACCTACACTAATGACACGATAAGTGATTTTAACCCAACGATTATTTGGTTGATTCTATATGTTAGTTACTAGCTACTAAATGAGATGTTTGTTGCTATGTTGCTGTGTCCCTTAGATGCTTAAACAATTATTGATAACTTGTACATCGAGACGGTGAAACCACTGTTATCATTATTTGTAACATGAGTGGTTCTCATGACTTGTTGCTAAAGTTCACCCTATGGGTTTCATGGTTGTTGGATTCTATGTACGTTTCTTTGGTCATGGTTGAGTAATATAATGAAATTGCTATACACATAAGCTTGCAAAACATATTTATAATGATCCCGGATTTCATATTATGTACTATTAACTGTGTTTTTACTCACTAGCTATTACTTTAGCTAGTTTATTTTACTCATATTTCAGGTAGTGTTTGAAGCGTTTATGTTTACGAGACACTTAGGATGCTTTTTGGACTTAGAATAAATGGGCAATAAACGTTATTAATTGCCGGCTTTTATTACTGTTTTAAGACTATTTATTTCTCATTTATGTCACGACATTTATGATTCAACAATATTAAAATATGTTTTTAGTGTGCCATGTGCTTTGTACTATTGATATCCAATTCACTTGATAGCCTGGTGTTTCCGCCGCCGGGCGGGCTGTCACAATTTTGGTATTAGAGCCATGGTTATAGACTTATAGGGAACTAGGATATGGTATTAGAAATACACTGACCTAGACTATAACCAAAGAGTCCTTAGTGTAAATAGATGTACTTAGGAATTCTTTTGGACTTATTTGTTTTCCTTCTAGGAACTTTTCTATGCCTTTTCTTAATCTCATTTCTTTTCCGATTTCCCAAAGGAGCTACAAGAGACTCGTCTGTTTGATTAGGATCTTCTCTTTGTGGAATCTCGTCATCATCTTAAGTGAGTTTGAAACGTGAGAACGTGTGCAATCTGGAAGGGGGAACGCTTGTATCACGTACATCATGTCTAAGGCAAAGCATTTCGTATAAATCTCTTTAAGACACCTGTATGCTTACCTGGGGATGTACGAGATGAGTGTGAGCCTATAGGCTAAAGCACGTCTTCTCGAATACGTTGAAAACGAACTTAGCACTTTGATAAGTCTTAAGTGTCCAAAACCCAGACACATTTCTTAATGATTCTATGATTTTTTTCAATAATTTATAATTATTTCTATGAATTTCTTTATTAATTCCAATGTTATTCCAAGTTCATTTATGAATAATTCTAAAGTTTCTAAGTGATTTTCTATGGTATGTTTCAAAGGATTCTATGATGTTCTAAGTACTATTACTATTTCATTAAATCAAAATTTTGCTACAACTTATGTTATCTTAAATTTTGATCAATGTCTCATGAAAATTATTTTACTATCTTATCTTGTAGAATGACAACAATACTTGAACGACTTGCTACCACGATCGCGACTCCATGGCCAACTTTTGCCTAAACTCATGAACCAACTTAACGCTGCTAATCAAAACAAGGAACCTAAGGCTCCCCACTGTACTCTTAAAGTACTTCAACTCTTATGGTCCTACCAAATTCATCGGTACTGAAAGGGCTACTAGTCTTCTCCAATGGTATGAAAGCATGGAGAGTACCTTTGTTAATTGTGATTGTCTCGAAAACTTCAAAGTCCGCTATGCCATGAGTGTCCTTCAAAAAGGTGCTCTGACGTGGTGGAATGATGAAAAAGTAGACGCAGTGAGGACGAATTATCTGAAATGACTTGGGAAAAATTCAAAACTGCTATGACTGACAAGTATTGCCCTCCTAGTGAAATTCGTAAACTCGAGGGTGAACTCCGGGGTCTTAAACAAGATAGTGGTGAGAATGTGGCCTACAATGATCGTTTTTCTCATCTTAGTACTTTGTGCTCTAATATGGTTACCCCTGACTCCCGTGGCATTGAGAAATATATTATGGATTTATCGATGACTATCCAAGATGCTGTTTGGGGTAGTAAGCCAGCCACCGTGGGTAAGACAATGACGTTAGCGGGTCGCCTTACCGAAATTCATGTGCAGGCTGGTACTTTGACTCAGAAGGGTAACAAAAAGTTTAAGGGTTCTTCTAGCAATGATTCCAAACCTTCCGAAGGGGGTTCTTACAGGGGTTTTAAGCCCAAATCTTCTTCTAATTCTAAGAAGCGAAAGCTCGGTGCCACCAATTATGCTATTAATACTCCCAATCCTCCTATGGCACCGCAAAGGGGTAATGTGAATCGAAAGCCGTATACTGGGAACTTGCCCAAATGTAACAAGTGTCCCTTTCATCATTCTCCCGAGACTCCATGTCGGAAGTGTAACATCTGTCAACGGATTGGGCATCTGGCCAAAGATTGTTTCAACAATGCTAACAACAATAGGGTTTCTCCGGGTCGGGCTAGTTATAATAGCGGTGATCCAACCCATTAAATCAATCCTAATCAAGCTCAAGCAAACAACGATGTGGTGAACGGTATGTT
The DNA here is from genome assembly GCA_030867185.1 of Tagetes erecta. Classification (NCBI taxonomy): domain Eukaryota; kingdom Viridiplantae; phylum Streptophyta; class Magnoliopsida; order Asterales; family Asteraceae; genus Tagetes; species Tagetes erecta. Next base: position 59,000,898 of record CM061488.1, read on the forward strand.
TCTTGTTAATGATCATTATGCTTCCATTTTATTTGACTCGGGTGCCGATAAGAGTTTTGTTTCTCTAGAGTTTGCTTCATCTTTTACTGTTAGCCGTATTGGTCTTGATAGACCTTATGTGGTAGAGGTAGCAAATGGGAAGAGTGTTTCTATTAGTTCTTTCTATATGGGGTGTATGCTTAATCTTCTGGGTCACGTTTTTCATGTTGATCTTTTGCCTACGACTCTCGGTAGTTTTGACGTTATTATCGATATGGACTGGTTATTGGCTAACGGTGCGGAAATTTTGTGTCGCATAAAGATTGTTCGAGTTCCTCTTCCATCGGGTCAAATTCTGAATATTTCGGGGAAGAAGTCTCCTTTCGGTTTGAAACTCATGTCTTGCGTCAAAGCTCAAAAATATTTGCGTAAGGTATATGTTGCGTTCTTGGCTCGTATTGAGGATAGAATTAAGGAAGAAAAGAAACTCGAAGATATTCCAGTTGTGCGGGATTTTGCTGAAGTTTTCCCCGAGGACATAACCGGTCTTCCACCCGTACGACAAGTTGAGTTCCGTATTGATCTTGTACCCGGTGCTACTCCTGTTGCAAAAGCTCCTTATCGTCTCGCACCTTCGACCGAGTTCCTCTCCATGGGGTGCTCCAATCTAATTTGTCAAAAAAAAAGAGTTAGCCAGTCAACTCCAAGAGTTATCCGACAAAGTTTTCATTCGACCAAGTTCCTCTCCATGGGGTGCTCCAATCTAATTTGTCAAAAAAGAAAGATGGCTCGTTCCGTATGTGTATCAATTATCGCGAGCTTTAAAAACTTACAGTCAAATCGTTATCCATTGCCGCGTTTCGATCATCTTTTCAATCAACTCCAAGGTTCAACTTGTTTTTCTAAGATTGATCTTCGTTCTGGTTACCATCAATTACGTGTTTACGAAGATGACATACCAAAATGTGCGTTTCGTACGCGGTATGGTCACTTTGAGTTCAAGGTCATGCCTTTTGGTTTAACTAATGCTCCTACCGTTTTCATGGACTTGATGAACCGAGTATGCCGGCCGTTTTTGGACAAGTTCGTTATTGTGTTTATTGATGATATTTTGATCTATTCCAAATCCAAAACCGATCATGAGCAACATCTTCGTACCATTCTTTAAATGCTTAATCAAGAGCAACTCTATGCTAAGTTTTCTAAGTGTGAGTTCTGGCTCAAGGATGTTCAATTTCAGGGTCACATTGTTAATGAAAGTGGGGTTCAAGTGGATCCCGCGAAAATAAAAATCGTCAAGAATTGATCAGCACCTTCAACTCCAACCAAAATCCGTTCTTTTCTGGGTCTAGCAGGTTACTATCGTCGGTTCATTGGTAATTTTTCTAAGATTCGTGTTCCTCTCATGTCCTTAACTTGTAAGAATGTACCTTTTGTGTGGTGTCCCGAGCAACAAAAAGCGTTTGATATTCTTAAGGACAAATTATGTAACGCTCCGATTCTTACTCTTCTCGACGGTCATGAAGACCTTGTTGTGTATTGTGATGCTTCGAAACAGGGTCTTGGTTGTATTCTTATGCAACGGGGTAAAGTCATAGCTTATGCCTCGAGGTAAATCAAAATCCATGAAAAGAATTACGCCACTCACAATCTTGAACTAGGTGTTGTGGTTTTTGCTTTCAAAATATGGAGGCATTATCTATATGATACCAAATGTCTCATTTATACAGATCATAAAAGTCTGCAACATATTCTGAATCAAAAAGAACTTAACATGAGACAAAGACGTTGGGTTGAATTGTTGAATGATTATGATTGTGAAATCCGTTACCATCATAGCAAACCCAATGTTTTCGCTAATGCTCTTAGTCGTAAGGAACACGTCATGCTTTCTTGTGTTTCTCTTCGTGTTGATCTTAAGTCTCAAATTCTTGAAGCTCAGCGTGCCGTTGTTTCTGAGGGTACCTTTTGTGATGAGATGACCGTTGGTACCGATTTGCAGTTGGAAACTAAAACCGATGGTCTACTCTATTTTATGAATCGTATTTGGGTGCCTTCTCGGGGTAGTGTTCATACTCTTATTATGGATGAGGGTCATAAAAGTCGTCATTCTATTCATCCTGGTGCGGACAAAATGTATATGAGTCTTCGTCCTCATAACTGGTGGCCTGGGATGAAGAAAGATATTACTTTGTATGTTTCTAAGTGTTTAACTTGTTCTAGGGTCAAAGCCGAACATCAGCGTCCTTCAGGTCTTCTTGAGCAACCGAAAATTTCTGTTTGGAAATGGGAGAGTATAGCCATGGGTATTATTACAAACCTTCCTCCTTCTAATGGTTATGATAGTATCTGGGTTATTGTGAATCGGTTAATGAAATCTGCTAATTTTCTTCCTATTAAGGAAACTTATTCGCTGAAAAGCGTGCTCAACTCTATGTGAAAGAAATTGTTTCTCGCAATGGGATGCCATTGGATATTATTTCCAACCATGATGGTCGTTTCATGTCTCGTTTCTGGAAGGGTCTTCAAGATGCCATGGGTACTAAACTTAATATCAGCACAACTTATCATCCTCAAACAAATGGTCAAAGTGAGAGAACTATTCAAACTCTCGAAGATTTGCTTCGGTCCTATGTTATTGATTTCAAGGGTAATTAGGATGCTCATCTTCCGTTGATCGAATTCTCGTATAATAACAGTTATCATTCTAGCATTGATATGGCGCCATTAGAAGCTCTTTATGGTCGTAAATGTCGTTCTCCCTTGTGTTGGACCGAAGTCGGTGACTCTCAAATTACTGGACCCGAAATGATTCAAGAGACCACCGATAAGATCCGAAAAATCTGTGAAGATCTTCTAGTAGTTCGAAATCGCCAAAAGTATTATGCCGATAAAAAGCGAAAGCCTATGGAGTATAAAATTGGTGATATGGCTCTGTTCAAATTGTCTCCATGGAAGGGGGTTTTCTGATTTGGTAAGAAGGGAAAGCTAGCTCCTCGATATGTGGGACCGTTCAAAGTTCTTAAGAGGACCGGGAAAGTTTCTTACGAGCTGGAACTGCCAGAGGAATTGGGTGGTGTTCATCCCGTGTTTCATGTTTCTAATCTCATTGTGCCTATCGATAATATCCGAATTGATGAATCGATGCAATTTATTGAACGACCATTGGAAATTAAGGACCGTGAAGTCAAACAACTCAAGTGGTGTCGGATACCGATTGTCAAAGTTCGTTGGGAATCAAAGCGCGGGCCTGAGTTTACTTAGGAATATGAGGATCAAATGAAAGCCAAGTTTCCACATCTTTTTGCTTCATCTTCTTCTACCTCGGTTTGAGCAAATTTCTGGATGAGGGGAGACTGTGACATCTTCCCCAAACCTGAATCCAGATGCCCAAATCGAATCCGAAGTTAATTATATCTTATTTTGTATTAATCTTTAAAATGTAACGTTCGTCATTATTATTATAAATAAATATATCGGATTCTTTTATGTTATTCCCATCTTGATTAATCGATCATATTTTTGTCGCAAAATATCTACATGTACCAAATAAATACTATTTGTAATAATAAATCTCAAAAACAATATATATATATATATATATATATATATATATATTTCATAAAAGAAATTTACTGAAAACGTTAAAGAAAAACGCTTTAAAGTCTAAAAATAGTCCCTTAACTTCCTAACCAAGCTAAAGTTACAAAAACATCACTCATATAAACATTACGTCTTAACATAATTAAGTTAGTTAGTTAGTATAAGTTATATATTAAGTTTGGTCAAAAACTGTCAAATTACGAATTTAGTTTAAAACTTATAATAACTTTTTAACACAAACTGAAACCGCAAGGACTGAAGGTGTAATTTATTAACCCAATTCCCCCCTAGTCTTTGAGCACTTTTTTTAAACCCAAACCGTAGGGACTAAGCTAGGGTTTTTAGCAATTAATTAGGTGGTACGAATATTTGGGCAACCCTCGGTTCTCTTTAGTTGTGTTTCTATTGTTTCGGTTATCTTTGCATTTCAAGGTGACTAAACTCACTCTTCTTTTTAATGTTTTGCTTTTGGGGCTGAAATATGTGTTGCAATATTATACTAGGGTTTTATTTTCTTTGTTTCTATTTCAAAATGAGATCATTAGATGTGTTATTGTGAGGCCGCTTGATGCAAAATTATGTGATAGTCAATAGTAGTTGTATTATTTTGTAATTTCCACCTGTATGATATTAGCACCAAAGGCTTGACCAACCCACCTACACTAATGGCATGATAGGTGATTTTAACCCAGCAATTCTTTGGTTGATTCAATAAGTTGGTTACTAATTACTAAATGAGATGCTCGTTGCTATGTTGCTATGTCCCTTAGATGCTTAAACAATTATTGATAACTTGTACATCGAAACGGTTAAATGACGGTTAAACGACTGTTAACATGATTTGTAACATGAGTGGTTCTCATGGTTGAGTAATATAATGAAATTGCTATACACATAAGCTTGCCAAAAACATATTTATAATGATCTCGGATTTCATATTATGTACTCTTAACTGTGTTTTTACTCACTAGATATTTCTTTAGCTAACTTATTTTACTCATATTACAGGTGGTGTTTGAAGCGTTTATGTTTACCAGACACTTAGAATGCTTTTTGGACTTAGAATAAATGGACAATAAAGGTTATTAATTGTCGGCTTTTATTACTGTTTTAAGACTATTTATTTCTCATTTATGTCACGACATTTATGCTTCAATAATATTAAAATATGATTTTAGTGTGCCATGTGCTTTGGACTATTGATATCCAATTCACTTGACTTCCCAGTGTTTCCACCGCCGGTCGGGGTGTGACACTATTGGACCTGAATTGTAGTCTAATATTATCAACACAGTGAAAGTCAACAAAAGTCAACGTCAACGGTCAAAGTCAACGCAAAAGTCAAGACGACGCGTTCGGGATGAAGATTAGAGACAAGACGTTGAAGACGAAGGAGTTTGATAGTTATTAAATATATTTTGTGTCAACAAACTATGTTAATCGTTTTCATCTTTTTAGTATTTTATGTAATATATATATTTTGTCTTTATGACAAAATATATATTAGACTAAACATTAGGGTAAAATTTGTATTAATTTCCATTTGTCATGTTTTAGTCTAAGTTTAGGATCCTAATTGTCATTAGTCCAAAGTCTCATTAGGCTATAAATAGTAAATGACAATTAGGGTTAGTTAGGCTTGAATGAGCTAGTGATTGAGAGTTTCCATTGTAATATCTTTTGCAATCCATATTCAAAGATCAAATCTGACTTTTTACAAGTGTTCTTCATTGTTCATCTTATGTTCATCAATATTTTATCTTTTTGATCCAAATCTTTATCAAATTACTGATTCAATAGTGTTTTGGGACCATCAAATGGTATCAGAGCCTAATAGATATCCATCTGAATCATGTTTATTGAAAATTAACTGCTGATTTGAAGTTTTGGTGAAGAATGTTTTTGAAATAGATGAAGATTTTTTAGAGAGAGAAAACAGATCTAGTGTGCTTTTAGAGAGAGAAACCAGATCTGATTTCAAAAATCATTAGATCTACAACAATAATCATCAGATTTGTTGATTACAACAACACATTTGAAATCTACAAACTCAAATCTGCAAGAAAATATAAGAAAATTTTTCAGATCTGAAAGTTTTTGTCTCACACACAGTTGTGTGTGTGTTCTTGGTGTTCTTGGGGCTTCAAATCTCGATCTTGTGACACTAGACCACAGTTTCATAAATCTTTGCGACACTACCTTGCGACACTACCTTGATTTTTTGCGAAACTACATCTTGTTACACTTTTGTACCAGAAAACAAAACCATTATTATAGATCTGTGAGAGACTCTAGCACAGATCTGTGCAAAATCACCCAAACATCAAACTAAAACCAACAAAGTTGACTGCTTTTTGTAGATCTATGCTAAACAAGTGTAGATCTAAGATTTAAACCCAAAATCAAAACCTTTTAATCCTTAACCCGCCCGCATAACCATCACCATACCCACTTTCCCATCTTCAAACCATAAACAAGTTCAAATTAAAAAAATACAAATAAAAATAAAAACGACATCATTAAAAAACACACCCAAATCTCAGATCCATAAACCAAAACCCAAACCCGAACCACATTCACACCTTAACCCGAAACCCTAAGCTTAACCCGACCCATAACCATTTCAAAACTCCCCTGTTTTCAACCCAAACATCGTATCCACAAACAAACCCACACTTATTCCATCTCGTCTACATCTTCAACAAAACCATAACTTTCACCAGATCTAGCAAGATCATCACAAATCTGTCACCTATCCACCATACCGTATACAGAAAAGAGAACAAGAAGAAAGAGATATTGTGCTGTTGTGCTACTGTTGTGTTTTCTTTTGCTCGACAGATCGAGAAAGAAAGAACGAGCTGCAGCAGACCTTGTTTGTGTGTATGTGTTAAAAGTTGAGTTTTGTTGTTTGTTGTTCTAGCTCAACAATGAACAAGAAGAGAGCATATGTTGTGATGTAGTTGTGCTGCTGTTTCAGCTGAAAGAAAGAGATCTAGAGAGAGAGAGGTGATGTGAGAGAGATGAAGTGTGTGTGTGTGTTGTTATTAAAGTTTTGAAGCTGCTGAGTTAAAGATTGTGTGTTGTTGTGTTGTGTTCGAACAAAAGAGCAGTTGTATTCATACGTGTTTGAAGCAGATAGAAAGCAAGAATGTACTGAAGTGTGTTGATGCTGTTAAGATGAACATTGGTGTATATGTTGTTAGAGAGAATGACGAGAGAGAGATAAGGCTGTGTTTTGAGCTTGAGAGAGAGATGAGATGAACTGTTGTTGTTGTTGGTTTAAAAAAAGAAAAGTCGCAGCAAGAAGAAGAAGCAGCAGCTTGTGTGTGTTCATTTGTGTGTATGTATGTTTAGAGAGAGAGAACGAGTGAGAAGATGATGTGTTGATGTTGATGTTGTGTTTGTGTGTTGTTGATTTGAAGAAAAGAGTGTAGTGTGTGTGTTTGGAACCGAGAAAGAGAGAAAGAAAAAAGAGAGAGAAGCAGATCTTAAGGTGTTTGTGATTGTGTTTGTGTTTGTGTTGTGTTGATGTTGATTTTAAAGTGTTGTTTGTTTTGAACTTTATTTCTAACAACAATTTTTTTAAAAAAAATGTGGGTTAGGGTTGGGCTTTGTATTAAAAAAACGGGCTGGCCCATTTACACCTTGTTTACTTGGACTGCAGATTGCAATTTGGGCTTCGTTTTTAGTTTGAGAAACTAGCCTCGGGTTTGGGCTGTGAATTTGGACTTGTCATATTAGTTAAGAAACTACACATTGGACAAAGCGTTTTTGACAAAACGGGTTGAAATTACGTGATGAATTAAAATTTTTGACCGTGTTCGTTTAAGTTGTCAAAATTTCAAATTTTATGGGCGTCTTCGTTAAAGTCGTCATTAAAATTTGCAAAGGTGACGTCTATTGGCCGGGTTATTATTATTGCTATCATTTGGGCCTAAATTTGATTAAGTGAGTGGAAAATATTTTTGTTTGTTGGCCGGGTAATTTCAAATTTTTCTTTGGGCTGAGTTGTTTAAACCGAAGGATTTAAAGGTTATGGGTGTTGGAGTTTGAGTTGAGACGAAAAAGTATTTTTCCAGGGGATAATTATTCAACAAATTTTGGGAAAAGTAATTTTTTGTACTTTTGAAGATCAAGGGTGAAAATGTCAATTTTTTAAGAATTCAAGTTTGCATAGTGTATGTTTGACTCGTTTGCTGCCTTGAAGAAAGAAAAATTGTCGGATCTCATTGATCGATTTATTACTGTTGCAAATAATCTGAAGAAGCATGATCCACAACTCACAAATCCTGAACAAATTCAAAGGCTTCTTGACTCTCTTCCACCAGAATGGAGTCTTTAGGTTAAAACGCTTAAGAAGGAGAGAAGCTTTTCAGATTACAAGTTGTTGGATGTGATCGACAAGCTAAAATCTTGTGATTTGGATATTAAAAGAAATGAATTTTTTGAAGCAGTGATTCAACCACAAACCAACACACCGAATGTTGCTCTCATTTCATCAATGATTAGCAAATCTGATTACAAACCGTTTAAGATTATTGATAAGTTGAAATCGATGGTAAACGATTCCGATTGGCCTGCTGTAATCGAGGAGACTGTGAAAGAAAATAAGTTGCAGGTTAGTTATGATGATGATATGGAAGAAGAGGATTTGAAATGGCAAATTAAAACATAAACTCCGAGAGTCAGTCGGTTTAAGGAGAGGACTGGGAGAAATGTTTTTATAGATCAGATTGGGATTGGAGAGGTTCAGAGTTAAATCAACTATGCTTTAATGACAAAGTTTGAGGATGTTCAAAAAGGGATAAGTAAACATGAAGCGGATTGTGAAGAAATTTTGAGAGATGATGAAGGAAAGAAGGAAGCTGAGAATGAAGAGATGCTGAAAGAAAAGGAAGAGGAACGCAAAAGAAACACAAGGGTATGCAACTGCGATAAAGCCCTTCCTGTTGAAAAAGTCATTATGGGACTTCCTTATGAGATGGTTCAAGATATGTGCTCTTCTGCATGCAAACTTCGTCTTTTTGGTGTGTATAAAGCTAATAGACTTTTGTTACAAATCAAGCTAAATTAACCACCATAAATACAGAACTTAAAAAGAATGAAGTTTCTTTTTCGATAAAACTCAATGAAGCTTTGGCTGAAATCGATCTTTTGAAAAGAAATCTTTATGAAAGAAACGTCGAATTAAATCTTTTAAGTGAAAGACTCATATTAGCACAGTATGAATCCATAAAACTTCAAACAAAACTTGATAAGTGGACTGTTGCTAGTATGAAAATGAATTAGCTTGTTTCAAAACAAAGAGGGGCTAGGGTAAAAGATGGGGTTGGGTATGACACAGAGGTTCAGACGGTTTTTCCGCCTCCATTCACTGTGTGTTATTCACCAATACCTAAACCTCATCCTAAAAATGATTTGTTTGAACAAGATTCTAACAGTTTGCATGCAGGTTTAGAGGGAGTTAATCTGAACGAGGTGCGAGATGATTATGATTCTTCGACTGGTATGGGATATAGTAAAACGGGTACTGACGATCATGCTAATGATTGCTCTGTTCCTGTTGTTTCTAATCCTGTAACAGTTGTTTCTACCAATTTCTTTGATAAGTTTAAAGCAGGTGAAATTCCTATCTTTGAGCCTGTCAAGAGTGAGAAGGAAGAGTTAATTCAGGAATCACCTAATCATCAAGCTGCAACTACATCTACACACTCAGTTCCCATCAATCAAGATCTGTTGGAAGCAGATGTACTTATTGAAGACTGGACAAGTTCAGATGATGAATCAAACACTAAGAAAAGTCTCAGAACTTCAAAGATCAAGATGTCATCTGAAACTGTTAAATCTGAAATGCTTTCAAAATCTAAATCAACACAAATCCGAATCTCAGTCCCAGCTGCAAGACAAGTTAGTTTTCCATTCAGAGCTCAAAAGAAGAAGCCTTCACCTCTGTACATCATATCTCAAGTTTGTAAAAGACTTGAGAACAAGCAAGTGAAGATCTCATCTTCCATCCAACAACCCACAACTCAACAAAAGAAGCCACAAATCTGTTCATCTTTCACTATTCAACAAAAGAAGCCACAAGTCTTCCAACAAGTTGCTTCAAGTTCAAAGCAAGCCCCACCCCCAGCTACTCTACATGGGCCAGTCAAGCGTCGAAAGCTATTCAAGGCCTGTTTCAAGTGTGGAAAGGATGATCACGTGCTCAAGAAATGCCCAAAAGGACATGCTTCGGACAGTAAAGGCAAAACAAATTACTTCTCCGGATCAGATTCTAGAAAGAATCCTCCGCATGGTAAATGTAAACAGGTTTGTTTATTTGAATTTCAAGTTAAGAATCATACATCTTTGAATGGTCGGATGACGAACATTCCATCCCTACCGCCTCATGTGAAGCTGGTTTCACATGATTCAAAGATGAATATGGCAAAATCATCAAAACCAAATTCTTTTTCCTCGGGGCTTAAACAAAAAATGATTTCCAAATTTAACTCTTTCAAATCGAAAATGTTTGAACCTAAACAAAATTGGCAAATTAAAAAGATAGAGGAAAAGATAATTGATACGAGAATATGTTGTGTGCATAGACAAGTGTCTTACACTGATGAAAATGGAACGCCTAGGACTACGATGGCCTAGGTTCCCCTTTCTAACTAATATGTTAATGAGTACAGGAACATTTCAGGAGGACTGTTAGTAATCCGGTTTACTAACAGAAAATGTTCCTTATTCAAATTTTGAGGCGAAACAAATAGGTCATGGTTTTGGTATCTTATCCACATTCTGGATCTTTCTTTGATTTTCACATATCTAATTTCACCACCACTTCATTTTTCATGATAACTCATTTATAATCTTTTGATAGGGTAATATGAAATGCGTTTCTTTGATAAAATCTGTTTTATATATAGTAGATAGTAAAAAAAAATTTAAAAAAAGAAATTAAAAAAAATTAAAAAGAAGGTGAGGGAGCCTAACATTTTTACTTGTATTTTTTATCAAGTTTTCACATCTCTTTGAGGTCGTTCTTGTGTCTTTTGAAAATTTCAATTTTTTACTGAAATAGAAATTTTGGGGGAGTAATATCCCAAATGAAAATGTACTGAATATCAGTAGTCCAAAATTCTTTATATTTTGTGTCCTTTGAAGGTTTCAGGTTTGTATGAAAAGCATATGAAGGAGGATATTGATTTGTGTGATGATGTGTCAATAGGCTCAGCTCGAATACAAGTAAACAACAATTCTGTGATCAATCCAAATTTCTTACAATAGCTCGGTGATAAGGATCATTTTCACAGACATTCGGCCTGCACAAAGTAATAAGTTTTGACAAAAAGGGGCTAAGAGTATTTGATTCGTGCTTGATTTTTCCCAAATCCAAACTCCTTAGCCGTAGCCCTGAATGACGCTTCTAGTTAGCTCTTCAGAATCTTATTTCGTGCTTATCTCCTCTGCTATGCGGAAGCATTGACCTGGAGTGATGATCTTCTCTGTTATATGTAAATATAGACCTGAAGCTCTCATCAGCACGCTGAGATGATCATCTCCTCTGTTATACGTCGGTATAGACCTGGAGCGCTCATCATCTGCAACCAACATGTAAAGTTAAGCTCACAATGTTTCTACATCAAGTTCATTGTTTGACGCTTCATACATAAGAATATGCTCACATGTAAAGTTAAGCTCACAATGTTTCAACATCAAGATCATTGTTTGACGCTTCATACATTAAACCCAACTCCAGTTCACCCCCAAATACATTCACCTCGATCATTAATTGATCTTGGTCTATGCCCACTCAAAATTACAAAATCTTGTTGAATCATCTAAACTCATTAAGTCATGATGTCAAAACAAGTTACTTTGCGGAATGTTTGTGGAAAAGAAGTCTCCTGAGTTTCTTCAACTCGAACTAAAAGATGATAAGATCATCACAGATTGTCTGTTGAAAGGAACAAGGCATGGGTTTAAATGGACAAACATATTGACAATCTAGCCAAGTCTTTGTTTCTCCAGATGGTCGCTCGAAACGCATTATCTGATATCCTTCATGAAAATTTCGTTTAGTATCCTTCTTTTGTTTGGGTTCTTGAGTCTTGTTGGTCTTGTGTGTCTCATGAGATGTGTTCTCTTTGTTTAAAATATTTGTGATCTTGTTGGACTCGTCCTCTCATTTTCGAATTTTTAATTTTTTCAAAAAAAACAAAAAACAAAAAAAATGTGTTCGTTAGATTTTATTAGTTTATAAAAAAATTCAAAAAGATTTTCATTTCAAATTATTTTCAAGTCTTCCATTTTATGCTATTAAAATGTTATCCTTTTCATATGCATTTCACGGGAAATTGCACACACAAACGGACACGGGTTCGTTTGTTTTCATACACAAATAAACGCGGGTTTATTTTGTTTAATGAAATGATCTTATGAGAAATCTTGAGATTTTGTTTGTGATTGTGTTATAGATATTTGCTGCAAGTGATGGCCGATCATCAGTTGAGCAAAGCATGGTCCATCAGATCGAGATTTCAGTGCTATGATATTAATAAACAACAAAACACACTAAGATTCAATGAAACATTGTCCAATAACACTCAACACACTATAACAAGAATCAAATCAACACAATCAGAGGTAAACAAGCTACAAAGATGATAATAATAAGCTCCTTGCACCTCAGCCGTCACACACACACAATTAGGGTTTGATAAACTTGCAAAAACTTGTATTGAAGTGAGAAAACAATACAATATATAGTGCAGACATAGGTTCGCTGACAGATTCGCTGACAGCGAATCTGTCATGCCAGCCTATCAGTTTCGCCGGGCACAAAACAGATTCGCCCGGCGACTGATCTAATCTAATGTCTATACTGATCTAGACTTCCGGGCGAATCTATAGGTTCGCCCATAGGTTCGCTAGTACAAAATCAACTAAATACATAACAAAACAAAAGTAACACCAACATGCCGGTGAGTCCAACCTATTCATGTACTATCAATACTCCCCCTAGGTTGGACCTCACCTGGGGAAGTCTTCTGATTAAGCTCCGTCTTTTTCGCCTTCAAAGATTCTCAATGTATTCTCCAGCCCTCGCTTCAATTCCAGCTAAAGGATTAGTAACGTCTTCCGATCCAGCTTCATCACTATCACTCAAATCCAAAAATGACTCGACAAATTGTGCATCGGTTACAACAGTGTCAGGCAAATCAGCAACAATAGTCTCCTCCTGAATATCTGCAGTCTGCTCCTCACCGATCACATTTAATTCAACTTCAGCGGGCTTCTCAAACCTTTTCTCAATTGACTTACCTAACTATTTAGATAGGTCATCCATATCCAGATTCATATCATCAGTCTTTCTAAGCCTCTCATTAACCCTTCTCAATTCAGCACGCACACCTCGAGCTTTATTGGAAACTTTCACAAATAAGTTGGCTTCAGTTCTAGTATCATCTCCAGCCCCGTGCTTGATCTCGTTCTCACACAAAACCTTCAGATCTTCATCACAGAAGGAGAAGATCTCCATAGGATCGAACAATCTGATTTCCGGACGATCTTCACCTTTTAACCTGATTATCGCTTCACCAGTACTGTTATCGTAGAACCACTTCAAAAATTCACTCAATCGTTCGGGCTGGGTGTCGGGAACTCTGACTCGGCTCAAAATCTTTGGAGCAGTCAATTTCAGCACCACTTTTCCTTTCCACGACACCCAATGTTTATCTTTCTTCGACCTCACCCTCTTCGGGTTTTGGTATCCAAAATCTTTGAAGTTGTCTTCGACAGCCTTTCGAAGAGCAACCTCAAATGCAGTGGCCCTTGCACTGTTTTCTTTGTTAAGAAGAGGGAGTTTAGCAAGTCTTCATAGATCCCATCTCGGAAAAGTAGCAAAATGGTTTCTATTTTTTATGTAGCATATATCTCCCCCTCTTCTCTTGATCATGTATGCGTCAACCTCAGTATTGTATTTCCATGCAATGATTTGTCGATCCATTTGCATGGTGTTCGGCTCATCTAAGTGTTGAAAGATAGGGACTTCAGGAGTAACTACATCATCTTTCTTGAACCACTCTGATTTATCCAAGTCTATGTGCTCATATAAGTATGTGACATCCCTATCTTCAACATTGTGCATTTCAGGTTCATCATCTGGATCATCCTCCACATCTTCTTCACCTTCAGCATCTACCTTTGTACCAACAACAACCTCTGGGCCAGTGAATGCATCAAAATCCAATCCCATATCTTCGTCAAATACATCTTCATCAATTTTCTTTTCTGTTTCAGCCTCAACCCCATAATGCATTAACGGATACTTTGCAACATTCGTTAAGTTCATCAGTTCTTGCTCAGACATCGCCTGATAAGACCCATCCTTTTCTTTCAGACTATTTAATTCCTTGAACACCCTGACCAATAAACATTGCTGGTCCTTTACCATCCTGGCCATTCCTTTAATCACATCCCCTTTTTCTTTGTCCCTTTTCTCCAACTCAGCATATTTAACCCTCAAACTCTCCAATTCAGTCTTTAACACATTTACCGTTTCAGTAGTTGCCACTGGAGTCTCATGTTTTTGCTTTGTTCTCCTTTCAGATTCAGCAGATGCATCTGATTTTCTCTTTGTTTTCCTCTCCCTACCAACATCTAATTCAGCTTGCACCTCATCAATCTCCCTATCCAACGAGTAATCCTTTTCTTTTGCATATTGTTTTATCTTTTTCAGCTTCTTTTGTACAACCTCAACATTCTCCCCCACTCTCTTTTTCTCAATCTCAATCACCCTCTGAATGTGTACCCATCTGTCAACTGGGTACATATTTTCCCACAAATATGATATTCTCCCGACGCAGTTCGATCGTACAGATTTGCAGTCGCCGAAGATTCTCGAATGCATCGACCAAATTTTCAGAGTTTCACCAACTACTGGCAGATCAGGCTTCTTGTCGTTAAGGATCATTTGCACAAACCGAGGATACAATAGCCACTTATCCTTCTTTGCAACGTGAATGTTCTCTATTATGTAGTTGAATATAAGCTTGGCCAGATTTGCCTTTTGCCCTTTTCAAAACAGCACCATCGCCCTGGCTCAATCTAGATTCAGACCATCTATGCCCCTTTTCAGTGATCCAAACACATGATAAATACGTGCGCTATATATCTCCATTCCTTGATCAAATATGACTTTACGAACTCCATTTTCTTTTAACCAGGCATCGGACCCTCATAACCAACAGTCCTCAATGCACCATACACCTCCTCAGCAGACATCTTGACCTCATCTCCGACATCTCCTTCAAGTTTCAAAATCCTGGCCAGATCAGCTTCAGTAAACTCAACGTCATGACCTTCGACCTTTGAACATATCCTCAATGGCTGTCCAGCAACATTCAATACGGCATTCCTCCAGAAATCGCGAATGTGTAAATCGTACACAGTCGGTGAATGTGATATGGCATAATGAATCTGAGACGATTTCAGCCATCTAATACAATCCTTGTACCCAGTGGCCTTTTCATGGTTCTCGTCCAATAGAGCACACATATTGTGTTTCTTCTCAAAAAATAATGTAGACATGATGCCTGAAACGGAAACGGAAGTTGATCAGAAACATAAGTTTGAAACAGTTTATAGATTCGCTGAAGTATCAGATTCGCTGAGCAGGCGAACCTATAATTAGACCCCAGAACCTATAGATTCGCCGACATAAAAGTCTGACACAAGTCTCGGGCAAATGTATAGGTACGCTAGAAACAGTCGGGCGAATCTATGCTGATGCACGGGCGGCGTATCGGCATAGGTTCGCTCAAAAGTTTTGAACTTTCGTTCAGATTCGCCAGATGAACACTAGGTTTACTGGAACCCTAGAATTTGAAACACAGACAGAATCACAAACAGAAACCAATTAGAGCACACAACCATGCCATTAATCATAAGACGAACACAATAATTTTGTCAATCAATTAGTCGCAACACAGTACAATCATCAACAAAGATTTAATGGGTTCGAATGGATTTGACGCGATTAAAACACAATTAATAAACAAAATATGGATTAAGGTGAAAGCGTTTACATACCGGAATGAATTAAAACGGTTCAATTGATAATGAAAAGCGGTGAGTGTGATTCGAACTTGAAATCTCTTGATAACAACCCGGCAACAGTTACAGCGAATGTGTGAAATGGTTTTGCAGGTCAACATATATATACAGACATTGATCCGCTGTAAAAGCAACCGAGTGAACCTCAGATTCGCCGAAGCTAAAGATCAAGAAAAATCAAGCAACTTAAATCAGTTCCGGGCGAACATGTAGGTTCGCTATTAGCTTCGCTGGGATGAAAGAAAAAATATTTTTGGTTTTTCTTAAGTTTGGTTTCCTTTAAGAGTCCATAACCATGCCCCACAATTTCAACGCTCAAAAACAAAAAAATAAAGGAAGATCATAGACAATAATAATAATAATAATAATAATAATAATAATAATAATAATAATAATAATAATAATAATAATAATAAATAGAACTAAAATTAAATCAAAAGAAGGATATATATATATTTTTCTTGACGTTTTTTAGCAGAATCCGGAGAATCATAGATTGGCGGGATTGCAGATATGTTTGTCCATTTAAACCCATGCTTTATTCCTTTTAACAAGAGATCTGCAACTTCATTTATCATGTTTTCGTTTTGTCACACCCCTAATTTCCACTAACGGAGTTATGCCGTTCGGGGCGTGACATGCCAGGATCTCATTGCCATTAGTTACGTTGAACGACCTCTATATGAATTTAAAAACAACCATTTATAAAAATCCAAGTTTAAAATAAGTTTCAGTGCGGAAGCATAAATAAAAATCCCAAACAATTCAATGCGCAAACCGCGCGTTCCAAAAACCAAGTCTAATAAAAATAAAATGAAAAGAGTTTTGAATGCAACTACGACTTAACCAAGCATGCTCCTAATCCGTGCACAGTACCTGAGAAAGACATGCTAAATCGTGTCAACACTAGGTTGGTGAGTTCACAGGTTTAGATAAGTAAAAATACAACAACAGCCGATAATGTAAAATACAATTATATCGTTGGGTAGCGAACCCAGTTTCTTATTATTTAAGCGTTTCGATACCGAGCTGACTGAGATTTATATGCGCCTCGACACCATTGCTACAACAATGGACCAACAACATAGGACAATTCACACCTACCCGGCTCCCAGCCGAGGGTGGGGTTTGTCAAACCCAGTAGTACTACCCGAACTTCCTCGCTATACCCCGTATATTAACGGCTCGAAGATTTAGTGAGGACTTGACAACTTGTTACGTTTACGCTTAATAATCAATAGATATAAAGTAAATACAGTTATCAAATTTAGTTTTGTGCATGCTTTCTCCCCCAACAGGAAAATAGTAAAAGGGGCCGTGAAACTCACCTTAGCTTTGCGCAGCTATAATTAAGTCAACAAGAACAGGATTTCCTAGGTCGACCAACGACCTGAACAAGTTCTACTAGTTAGATAATGTAAAATACAATTATATCGTTGGGTAGCGAACCCAGTTTCTTATTATTTAAGCGTTTCGATACCGAGCTGACTGAGATTTATATGCGCCTCGACACCATTGCTACAACAATGGACCAACAACATAGGACAATTCACACCTACCCGGCTCCCAGCCGAGGGTGGGGTTTGTCAAACCCAGTAGTACTACCCGAACTTCCTCGCTATACCCCGTATATTAACGGCTCGAAGATTTAGTGAGGACTTGACAACTTGTTACGTTTACGCTTAATAATCAAGAGATATAAAGTAAATACAGGTATCAAATTTAGTTTTGTGCATGCTTTCTCCCCCAACAGGAAAATAGTAAAAGGGGCCGTGAAACTCACCTTAGCTTTGCGCAGCTATAATTAAGTCAACAAGAACAGGATTTCCTAGGTCGACCAACGACCTGAACAAGTTCTACTAGTTAGATAAAGTACTCTAATAGAGTTCATGTTCGGTTTCACGTTTTCGGTTCGGTTTCGTACCAATACCCATATAACCATGTTATTTAGTTCAAGGATTCCAAAACAACTATTGTTGACGTTAGCTAGGTTGTTAGTTTATAATCATCTCATTTAAACCAACGCCAAACTTATACGTAACTATCATACCTTTGTATATCACATGTATTAATACTACACAAAATATTACATTAAACTTTTACATGCACATACACATAATACATATATATTACTTCATATAAAATTTGACTCACATGTTAATGCACACATGTTATAACATACCATCATCATGAGTGCACACGATATTGTGATTCGACTAACACTTACACATGTATCTTATGTATGCATGTATTATACACATACAAAAAAAGCAATTGACAAAATCTATTAAGTTCAACTCACACCTACTACATCACATTACAAGGATCACCAAGTCCTATAAATATATCATTATCCTTAATGTCTACTGCTATTTCCTAATACACATACATAACTCCATAATTTAAACACACCAAATTCAACATCATACTAACTCATGCATTTACATATATAATATCCTATGCCTTTCAACACTCATATTAATCATATATATATTTTGAATGCATAATTTTCTAACCACAGTCTACGCATGACCAAATTCATCTGTATACCTATACATACATCTATATTTTTACTTACAGTTAGATGTATATATACGTACATATAACCATCTTTATACATGATTCACATATTCAAACTCTTTTAGAACATGCAGCATACACACTTTAGTAGTTAATGCAACACATACACACCTACATATATCACTGACACAAACAACCCATACACAAACCCAACTAATTTGTTATCAACACACAAGTATATATATTCATGTACAAGCACACATACATCAACATGACACGTTTAAACTACAGTAACCAAACTTAACACACTTTCTTGATTGACCACACCTCTTATACGTATACGCATAAAAATGAATAAAAACCGTTACCCGAAACCGAAACTGAAACCGAAGCCATAATGAATTAAAACGCTAAAAGAGTATACGAACGGAATAAAAACTAACCGGAACGGTTAGCGAGAGGAAAGAAGGTTAGTCGGGGCTGATCGCTGCTCGTCGGTGTGCTCTTCGGAGGTTGCAAATGGCCGGAAATGGTTGCCGTAGTGGTGATCGGAGTTTGGCGAAAGTGGTGACGGCAAGTTTAGGTTTACGGGTGGGGTTTGGGTTTCAATATGTAGAATTAAAATTTGCACAATGGTCCCTATACTTTGAACATAATTTAACTTGTTCCCAAAGTTATTCAAATACACTTTTATTTAAATACAATTCAAACCCGTAATTTGTACGATGTAGAGAATATACGAACTCATCTCATCAATTCTTTACCAACGCTTTAGAGTCGTGTGAGCTAGTAATTTCCCAAAATACTAATGTTTAAACGTCACTCCTTGTGATTCGATAATTGCTCGAGTTACAATTTTTGTACTAATTATTTATTTAGTTAAACTAATACTTTTAATTAGTTAATTTATGGAAATGTACTAGATAGGATTTCCAAGTTGAAAAGGGACTAACAGAACTTTGTAAAGTTGGGTTAACGACGTTAACCCGAAATTATAAGGTGTCACATCATCCCCTTGTTGAAAGAATTTTCGTCCCGAAAATTGACTAAAGTTGGTAAGGGTTTGAGGTTGCAACGAAGAAAAGAAAAGAAAAGAAAAGAAATTTTGGGTTATCACATCATCCCCTTGTTGAATGAAATTTCGTCCCGAAATTTTAGTAAAGGCGGATCACTTCGGTTTGGTTTCAAGGAAAACTAATACTTGACGTGTTGTTTTAATTAGATTCTCACGAGTTATCTAATTGTAGTACTTAGGTTCTAACAAAGTTTTAAGTGTATTTGACAATTTGTAAGGTTTATAGGACATAAAACTTCTATAAGTTTAAGTGTTTAAAGAGTAGAGTGAATGGGTGAGGATGGTGGAGTATCAGAAAGTACAAGTTTCTTAGCAGGAGCGTGAGAGGAAGTTGACGATAACAACATATATTTTACGTATAATTATAGTGTCTAACTATTACGAATCATTATGTGTGTCAGTTTAACTAAGATAGTTTGTTCGGTTATAGTTTAGGATGGGCCTTTTTTTTTTTTTACCATTGTTATTTACAGATGGACATTTGCTTTAGATAAATCTGAATTGACTTTTATTTATTTATTTATTTATCTATGTATTTATTTATTGTATTTTGGGTATAACTCACACGACGGGTTTTTGCCAGGATCACCGTGTACCTGTAAATTCACCATTACGTTGCGCACCCGTAATCGTCAATTTACATCACACGACCATCCTAACTTGTTTTCCATCGCATGTTTTACTCTTATGTTTTGTCATGCTTAATGTTTCTTTTAATGACCTATATGGTATTTTATCCCATTTTAAGTGTTACGTGTATAAGGAAAGTAAGTTATACTTATAAATATAACTAAAGTACACTAAATCTGAAAGATACCAATAGAAGCCTAGTGTGATATATCTATAGGGAAAACATGAGTCAATCGTACTATAAGTTTTTTTTATAAGTATAAGGAAAAAAAAATATATTATAAACACAATGTGGTTATTTAAGCAAGCAAGTAGGTATCATATCTATTACTCATACTAGTTCACATAACAATTAATGTGTTATGGCGCATCATAAGTCTCATATCAAGTAACATGTTATAGCACATAATGGGTCACACAATACATGGCATGTAACATGTGAGAAAGTGTAATAGGTGACACGGTAATTAAGTCAAGCCCTCACAATAAATATGTTTCGGTCAATAATGCAATTTAGTTGTTCTTGTACCCTTATTCATTAGGCGACGGTCCCTGCCGGTTGGTTGCTATAATGGGCTAGGTAAAATATAAAGGTGTGATCATGAGGCTCTAGTACACCGTCTAGCTATCATAATGATGTGAGATATAACTAGTAAACTAATGAAAGAAGTTCTTCAGACTGTTTCAAATAGTTTTAGGTTTTCGAAATCATAATGAAGTAACAAGGTTGGGATTAAGCATAAGGTGTAAAGCTAGGAATTTCATACTTAGTTCAAGTCTCACTGGCAGGACAGATTCTACAACTGCGATCTAAAGTTTGCATATTCAAAGTTAACTACTCAAGACGCCAAATCAAGTCATGTAGATAGGTATGCGGTGCTAGTGTATGTGTATACGTTATAACTAAGTGAATGCATAAATGGAAGACTGTTTCATTATCTTTAGTTATAGTAAAAAATATAATTTTTTTTTAATCAAAGATGAAGATGTATCAGCAATGCAATTTATCTGAATGAGTGTCAATTATGTGAATGCATATGTGTAACTAATGCAATGTGCAGTTATAGTCTAGAATGCAATGCAATGCAACCTAGTTCGCTATAACTAAGGGCTCTGATACCAATCTGTCACACCCCCAATTTCCACTAACGGAGTTATGCCGTTCGGGGCGTGACATGCCAGGATCTCATTGCCATTAGTTACGTTGAACGACCTCTATATGAATTTAAAAACCAACATTTATAAAAATCCAAGTTTAAAATAAGTTTCAGTGCGGAAGCATAAATAAAAATCCCAAACAATTCAATGCGCAAACCGCGCGTTCCAAAAACCAAGTCTAATAAAAATAAAATGAAAAGAGTTTTGAATGCAACTACGACTCAACCAAGCATGCTCCTAATCCGTGCACAGTACCTGAGAAAGACATGCTAAATCGTGTCAACACTAGGTTGGTGAGTTCACAAGTTTAGATAAGTAAAAATACAACAACAGCCGATAATGTAAAATACAATTATATCGTTGGGTAGCGAACCTAGTTTCTTATTATTTAAGCGTTTCGATACCGAGCTGACTGAGATTTATATGCGCCTCGACACCATTGCTACAACAATGGACCAACAACATAGGACAATTCACACCTACCCGGCTCCCAGTCGAGGGTGGGGTTTGTCAAACCCAGTAGTACTACCCGAACTTCCTCGCTATACCCCGTATATTAACGGCTCGAAGATTTAGTGAGGACTTGACAACTTGTTACGTTTATGCTTAATAATCAATAGATATAAAGTAAATACAGTTATCAAATTTAGTTTTGTGCATGCTTTCTCCCCCAACAGGAAAATAGTAAAAGGGGCCGTGAAACTCACCTTAGCTTTGCGCAGCTATAATTAAGTCAACAAGAACAGGATTTCCTAGGTCGACCAACGACCTGAACAAGTTCTACTAGTTAGATAATGTAAAATACAATTATATCGTTGGGTAGCGAACCCAGTTTCTTATTATTTAAGCGTTTCGATACCGAGCTGACTGAGATTTATATGCGCCTCGACACCATTGCTACAACAATGGACCAACAACATAGGACAATTCACACCTACCCGGCTCCCAGCCGAGGGTGGGGTTTGTCAAACCAAGTAGTACTACCCGAACTTCCTCGCTATACCCCGTATATTAACGGCTCGAAGATTTAGTGAGGACTTGACAACTTGTTACGTTTACGCTTAATAATCAAGAGATATAAAGTAAATACAGTTATCAAATTTAGTTTTGTGCATGCTTTCTCCCCCAACAGGAAAATAGTAAAAGGGGCCGTCAAACTCACCTTAGCTTTGCGCAGCTATAATTAAGTCAACAAGAACAGGATTTCCTAGGTCGACCAACGACCTGAACAAGTTCTACTAGTTAGATAAAGTACTCTATTAGAGTTCATGTTCGGTTTCAAGTTTTCGGTTCGGTTTCGTACCAATACCCATATAACCATGTTATTTAGTTCAAGGATTCCAAAACAACTATTGTTGACGTTAGCTAGGTTGTTAGTTTATAATCATCTCATTTAAACCAACGCCAAACTTATACGTAACTATCATACCTTTGTATATCACATGTATTAATACTACACAAAATATTACATTAAAACTTTTACATGCACATACACATAATACATATATATTACTTCATAAAAAATTTGACTCACATGATAATGCACACATGTTATAACATACCATCATCATGAGTGCACACGATATTGTGATTCGACTAACACTTACACATGTATCTTATGTATGCATGTATTATACACATACAAAAAAAGCAATTGACAAAATCTATTATGTTCAACTCACACCTACATCACATTACAAGGATCACCAAGTCCTATAAATATATCATTATCCTTAATGTCTACTGCTATTTATAAATACACATACATAACTCTATAATTTAAACACACCAAATTCAACATCATACTAACTCATGCATTTACATATATAATATCCTATGCCTTTCAACACTCATATTAATCATATATATATTTTGCATGCATAATTTTCTAACCACAGTCTACGCATGACCAAATTCATCTGTATACCTATACATACATCTATATTTTTACTTACAGTTAGATGTA
This sequence comes from Tagetes erecta, assembly GCA_030867185.1. NCBI lineage: Eukaryota > Viridiplantae > Streptophyta > Magnoliopsida > Asterales > Asteraceae > Tagetes > Tagetes erecta. The sequence goes on from CM061488.1 coordinate 59,023,937, forward strand.
TATATACGTACATATAACCATCTTTATACATGATTCACATATTCAAACTCTTTTAGAACATGCAGCATACACACTTCAGTAGTTAATGGAACACATACACACCTACATATATCACTGACAAACAACCCATACACAAACCCAACTAATTTGTTATCAACACACAAGTATATATATTCATGTACAAGCACACATACATCAACATGACACGTTTAAACTACAGTAACCAAACTTAACACACTTTCTTGATTGACCACACCTCTTATACGTATACGCATAAAAATGAATAAAAACCGTTACCCGAAACCGAAACTGAAACCGAAGCCATAATGAATTAAAACGCTAAAAGAGTATACGAACGGAATAAAAACTAACCGGAACGGTTAGCGAGAGGAAAGAAGGTTAGTCGGGGCTTATCACTGCTCGTCGGTGTGCTCTTCGGAGGTTGCAAATGGCCGGAAATGGTTGCCGTAGTGGTGATCGGAGTTTGGCGAAAGTGGTGACGGCAAGTTTAGGTTTACGGGTGGGGTTTGGGTTTCAATATGTAGAATTAAAATTTGCACAATGGTCCCTATACTTTGAACATAATTTAACTTGTTCCCAAAGTTATTCAAATACACTTTTATTTAAATACAATTCAAACCCGTAATTTGTACGATGTATAGAATATACGAACTCATCTCATCAATTCTTTACCAACGCTTTCGAGTCGTGTGAGCTAGTAATTTCCCAAAATACTAATGTTTAAACGTCACTCCTTGTGATTCGATAATTGCTCGAGTTACAATTTTTGTACTAATTATTTATTTAGTTAAACTAATACTTTTAATTAGTTAATTTATGGAAATGTACTAGATAGGATTTCCGAGTTGAAAAGGGACTAACAGAACTTTGTAAAGTTGGGTTAACGACGTTAACCCGAAATTATAAGGTGTCACACGTTTGATTGAAGAAACTCAGGAAACTCGGTCCCCACGGACGTCTTGATAAAAGAACTTGTCCTATCATCAGGGTTTATAGAGCAATATAATTGACTAATAAACAACAAAACACACTAAGATTCAATAAAACATTGTCCAATAACACTCAACACACTATAACAAAAATCAAATCAACACAATAAGAGGTAAACAAGCTACAAAGATGATAATAATAAGCTCCTAGCACCTCAGCCGTCACACACACACACAATTAAGGTTTGATAAACTTGCAAAAACTTGTATTGAAGTGAGAAAACATTACAATATATAGTGCAGACATAGGTTCACTGACAGATTCGCTGACAGCAAATCTGTCATGCCAACCTATCAGCTTCGCCGGGCACAAAACAGATTCGCCCGGCGAATGATCTAATCTAATGTCTATACTGATCTAGACTTCCGGTATAGATTCGCCCGTAGGTTCGCTAGTTCAAAATCAACTAAATACATAACAAAACAAAAGTAACACCGACATGCCGGTGAGTCCAACCTATACATGTACTATCAACACCTGACTAGAGAACCTGTTCCTCATAGTTTGCAGAAGATACCGAGCTAGGAATCCTCCTCCTACATATTCTTAAGCACCCAAGAAAAGATAGTTGGAAAGTCGTTCCAAATTTTACGAAAGGATGCACAGAAAATGGGGGAGCATACAATCTGGGGGAGCTTGTGAGATAAAGGATCTTCAGCAACATAATTTGGCAAGCATCAGTCTTGGGGGACTTTTGTTGGATCTGAAATTAAGACTGATGCTTACAAAATTGAAGATCCAACAGTATTGACTTATCAGTGCTAAACATGATGCAAGACGTTGATAATAATTGACTATGGGGGAGTATTGTTGGACCTGAATTGTAGTCTAATATTATCAACACAGTCAAAGTGAACAAAAGTCAACGTCAATGGTCAAAGTCAACACAAAAGTCAAGACGACGCGTTCGGGATGAAGATTAGAGAAAATACGTTGAAGACGACGGAGTTTGATAGTTATTAAATATATTTTGTGTCAACAAAATATATTAATCGTTTTCGTCTTTTTAGTTTTTTATGTAATATATATATTTTGTCTTTATGACAAAATATATATTAGACTAAACATTAGGGTAAAATTTGTATTAATTTCCATTTGTCATGTTTTAGTCTAAGTCTAGGGTCTTAATTGTCATTAGTCCAAAGTGTCATTAAGCTATATATAGTAAATGGGAATTAGGGTTAGTTAGGCTTGAATGAACTAGTGATTGAGGGTTTCCATTGTAACATCTTTTCCAATCCATATTCAAAGATCAAATCTGACTTTTTACAAGTGTTCTTCATTGTTCATCTTATGTTCATCAATATTTTATCTTTTTTATCCAAATCTTCATCAAATTACTGATTCAATAGTGTTTTGGGACCAACACACACGACGTACCACCACCACCACCTGCGCGCCTCCACCACCTCCTAGTGTTGTTTTATAATTTACTCAGTTAGTTTTTAGGTCAATTACGAATTTAGGGTTTAGGGTTTAATTGTTGATTGGTAACCTAGCTGCAATTGTTGCAAACGGTTTAAAATAGTACAAAAACAACTAAATATACTGCAATATTTAAGCATCTATGACAAAAAAGGGGTTTAAGTGTTAACAAAATATCTAGTTTTATTTATGTATAAAATTAGTTTTTAGAACGCATGAAGAAAATTTAGATATGTAAAGCTTTTATTATTTGACTCGACCCGAACCGAACCGCCCACCTGAACATAGAACCCAAAACATAGCGTTATAAAAAAACTAATGGGACCCATGACTTTTGCCCCCACCCCTTATATAAAATTCCTGGCTTCACCACTGGTTCTTTAGACGATGAGTTTTCTATAGGTGTTTACAAGATGTGAGTGGCCTTTCGCCTATAGGTGTACTCAGGCATATGATATTCGTTGGCCGTTAAAAAATAGACAATTTACTAGAAATAGGACGATGGGCGAACCGTTTCTTACGGATTACCAACTAGGGTGATGGGTGGTCCTTTTCTTACGGCCCGACTAAACTTATCATGCATGAGATCATTATGATCTGTTGATATATAAGATCATCACACTTGAAGATTTTAGAAAAGGAAAGATGTGCGGACAACACATGGAGAGATGTGTGGATAGAAAGTTACTTAGAGATGTGCGGATAGACTATTATCCGCACATCAACTTAAGTTTTTGTTCTTTTTTATTGTAAACACGTGTATTGTCTAGAGTAGTATAAATAGGTGTTCTTATGTATGTTTTAGGAGACTTTTGCATGATTACACCTTTTGTACACACATATTCGCTCGATCAATACAACTTGCATCTATTAGTAATTTTTTGTGGTTTATTGTTTGTTTCGTGGATTATACTTGTGATTATAATCATGATTGTTGAATAGATTAACAGATCAACAAGCTCTAGACCTGATCCACAATTGGTATCAAAGCTGTTGGTTGAGTAGTGTTCGAACATCGTTTGAATCTGCTTGAATCTGTTAATTCAACAGCATTTTGGATCTTCGAACCGATTCAATCTGTTATAATTGTTCTATTGCTAAATCCTTCAACAATTGAATCGAATTCAACGTGAAAAATTACTCAAATTATGGATTTGAGGGATCGAAGAGTGTGTTGGTGATTACGAACTTTTCATCGCATATTCCACAAATTTTTGTGATTAGATTCTGTTATTCATAAAAATGAGATTCAACGAACATTTCTAATGAATTTATACATCTGTAACGTTTGATTTCAATCAAATTCAGAATAAAATCATTGAAATTATGATTTCACTGTTTTTCGGGCATCTTTTAAACTTAAGAAAATGATTATGTTCACTGAAGTTGATTCAATTACTATTCAATTTCCAGTCGTCTTCTTCTTAATCATTTGTATTCTAGCTTACTTTGATCTGTTGGAGTAAGTGTTCTTCAAAATTGAACAGAACTGTTGTCCGCAAATCAAGTTGAAGATTACTATCATTCGCAGATCTTATTAATCAATCATTTAAGTTGAAGAATACTGATAGATATATTGAAGTAATTGTTTTGAATTTCATCTCTGTGGAAAAGGTTGATTTTCAAACTGTTCGCAGATCAATACTATAGCACACAGATCATTACTGTCATCCGTAGATCGACACTGTAGTTCGCATATTGATACTTTTATCCGCAGATCAAGTTTTCAAGAATCAAAAATGGCAAATAACAACAATAATTCTGATTATGCTTCCAAAGTTCCTTTGCTCAAAAACAAGGGCTGATTTCAAAGGCTGGAAAATACGATTTAGAAATCATTTGATCACAACTTGTGGAGATCAATAGCTAATGGTCCTCACATTCCAATACCATCTTCTAATCCTGATAAGTACAAAGATAATGCATACAGAGAAGGTATGAAGGTCATTCCTCTGGAAGAATTGGAAGTAGATGAATTCAAAGAGGACTTGAGAAAATGTGCAATTGATTTGAAGGCATATTCATTTCTAACCATGGCAGTCCCACTGGCTTTCTTGACAAGAACTAAGAAGTATGTCACTGGAAACTCATTGTATAAAATCTTTCAGAAAATGTGTGAAGGAGGAACTGAAATTCAGAGTATGAAGAAACAAAAACTCAAAAGACAACTGGAGATGTTTTCTACATTACCTAGTGAATCTATCAACTCTCACTTGAATAGATTTGTACAACTGGTGACTGAAATGGAAGCAATAGAAATTCCTACAAATACTAAAGATATAAATCTGAGATTGTTGAATTCACTACCTGAAAGTTGGAAACACACTATTACTACTATCAAACAAACTCTTTCATTGGATGTTCAAGATCATGATTACATTATTACTAAAATTTAGTCATTGGCTATGGATGAAAAATCAAGAAACTTGATGTCTAAGAAAGAAATGGAACAGTATGTGTTTAAAGGTGAAAAACCATGACAACAAGCTCATGCATTTGTATCTACAGATGTTGACACAGTTGATGAACATTTTCAAGGGGATTGTTTCTTTGCAAGTTCCACTGAAACTGCCAGTTTGATTGATTTCTTTGAAGAAGCTACTGAAACTCCCAAAAGAAGAGTCAAAATTGTTAATGTTGAAAAATCTCAAGATGTTGTTAACATTGTGCTAAAATCTGACGAACACAAAGTTGCCTATGCTGCTTTTACTGCAAGTTTTCAAGCTTATCTGGGTAGTCAATTAACTCCAATGGAACTGATGGTCCAAGATTTAAATGATATGCATCCTGATGATGTGGAAGAAATGGATATTCAATGGAATATGGTCATGATGGCTTATAGAACACAGAGGTAGATGAAGTCAAACAGGAATTTAAATAAAATCAAGCTTCCACTTCTAATAGCAAACCTGAGGAAAATAAGGCAATGTGTGTGACCTATGATGGAGAAGTTGACTGGAGTTCATATGGTGCTGAAATAGAAAAGGAATTTGCATTGATGGCTCAAAATTCAGATGATGACAAAATACAAGGAGCTGAAATTGATGCAAGCAAGTATCCAGCACTTCTTGATGATGTTAAGGAAAATGTGTGTTCCAAAGCATGCCTGAACGAGGTAACTCATTACAGAACCCATTCTTTTGTTGTGAATGACAAGTTACAAGCTGAAATTAAAAATCATAAGAAAACCAAAGAAGATCAAAAGGAATTTGAAAAGAAAATCAAATCTTTAATAGAAGATCTTAAAGAATCAAAAATCAAGAATCAATTTTAAAAAACTCATTGAAAATTCTTGAAGAATCATTTGTTAAAAGTCAGTTGGAAGCATCCACATATAAACTGAAGTATGAACAGTTGATGTCAACCAAAGAACAAGTAGAAAAGTGGATTTCTAGTCAAAAGGAAGGAAAAAATGGTAATGGGTTGGGTTTTTCTCAAGTGGCATACAAAACCACACCTCCTCCTGTAAAATATGAGAAATTTCCAAGTGTAATGACCAACACATTACCAAAGGACTTCAATCCACATGATTACTCAACTAAAGCTCAACTTAAACTGAAATCACTGGTTCAAAATTCAGATTCTTCTGATGATTCTGAAAGTACAAAACTTAACAAAGAAGTATACATTGAACATCAATGAGAAACTGAAAGAAGGTCACCTTGTTAAAATAACTCAGTATGGACCAAAACCAAAAAAGGTGTATCTTCAAACCAAAAATATCAATGGATTTGTGAAATAAGAAGATAATCCAATCAATGAATATTCAAACTTCTTTGTTGAGGAAGTAAAAGAAAAAGTTGAACTTAGAAATAAAGGTCAACTTAAAATGATTTATAATGACCAACAAGGTGATGTATGTGAAGGGCTTGGGTTTGATAATCCACATTTTAAAAAATACTTGAAACAACAAGAATCAAAGAAATCTTCAATTAAGTTCAAATTTGTCTTTGATCTGACAACAGGTCATGATCCTGAAAATTCCGCTGCTCATTAAGAAGAAAAACAAAAAGAAACAAAAGAAGAAAAAGAAGTCAAACTTTAATGCTACTGTTGTTTCTGATTCTAACAAATTTGATTCTGTTGGTCAAAGTTCTTCAAATGTCAATCTAAAATTCAAACAAGTTTTCAAACTAAAAACCACAGTGCAATCATCTCAATAATCAAAGCAATCACAAAGTTTGAAATCTGAATTTTATGCAAAGAACATTAAACTGTGGTGTGAAAAGTGCAAAATGACAAATCATAATAACAAATAGTATTATTTTTCAAAGTATTGTCAACTTTGTGACATGACAAATCACTCCATTGATGAATGTTACTTCAATAAGTGGTGTGAAATTTATGGTAGAGTAAATCACAACACTAATGAGTGTTATTACAAAGAGAGATCTAAATCTCAAAAGAACGTGATATCTAAAAAATAAGTGTCATCTGAAAATGATGATGGTTTCTATGATAAATGAAGTCCAAGGAACATGAGAATGAGTGTTTCATCACAATTTTCTAATAAACAATTTGCAAATTCTAAAATGAACATGATTTCAAGAATTGCATCTCATCCTCATTCACAACACAGTGTTAAAAGGAATTTGATCAAACAATTTCTTGATGACACGTTGTTCCTTCTCATGTTGTGTCAAAACAAATGAAGTCAAGTAATGATTCAGCAAAACAAATTTCAAAACCTTATGTTCACAAAACTAAATCTAATGAGCTACCAAGAGAATTGAACGATAGGTTTGAAATGTTAATGAATCAATATGCTAAACTCAAATCTGATATGTTGACTACATTTGGTTTGCAATGTGCACAACAAACTATTATTGATGGATTTGGAAAACCCAAAACCACTATGGTTTGGGTTGATCATTCTAACTGATTTTCTTGTTTGTGCAGGCACATCCACCTAGAGCTAAAGATAGTTTATGGATTGTGCATAGGGGTTGCTCAAGACACATGACGAGAAATCAACAGTTGCTCGATAAATACAAATCAAAGAAAGGATCTTATGTTGCATTTGGTGATGGTGGAGGTTGGATCACTGGTGAAGGAACTGTCAACAATGGATCACTAAGTTTTGACAATGTCAATTACAATGAACAACTAAAGTACAATCTACTTAGTGTTACACAAATTTATGACAAGTCATACAAAACAATGTTTGATGATAGTTTCTGTTACATTCTGAAACCTGGATTTCCAATACCTAAAGAATGGATCCAAATGAAAGCTCCAAGACATAACAATATCTACATGATGGATACGAGTACTATGTATGATAACAATCAAGAAACATGTCTGCTTTCAAAAGCATTTAAGGACGAATCAGTTCTTTGGCACAAACGTCTAGGACATACTCACTACAACAATATGAATAACTTGGTTAAACGTGAACATGTTGTCCGAATTCCACAAAAGATGTTTTCTGTCATTGGTAAATGTCCTGCATGCTTAAAAGGGAAACAACATCGAAAATCACACAAGTCAAAAGTTGTCAATTCAAATGATACACCTCTTAAACTTTTTCACATGGTCCTCTTTGGCCCGAAAAATGTTTACAGTCACTCAAAGAAACATTTTTGTCTTGTGGTGATTGATGATTTTTCTAGATTCACTTGGGTATTTTTTATGCGCAAAAAGAGTGAAATTGCAGAGATCTTATAAACTTTCATTACTAAAATTGAAAATAAATTTGATTTAAAAGTCAAAGTAATGAGAAGTGACAATGGTACAGAATTCAAAAATGAAGTGTTTAAGTCATCTGTGCAGGTAAAGGAATTGATAGACAGTTAAGTGCTACTAAACTCCACAATAAAACGGAGTTGTAGAACGCAAGAATAGGACATTAATTGAAGCTGCAAGAACAATGCTAGCTGATTCAAAACTGCCGATTACTTTTTGGGCAGAAGCTGTTCAACTGCTTGTTTTGTTCAAAACAGAAGTCTCATTGTCAAAGATCATAACAAGACACCATATGAATTGTTGTTTAAAAGAAAACCTCAAATTGGTCTCCTTAGATCATTTTGTTATCCAGTTTCTGTGTTAAATACCTCTGACCAATTATCTAAATTTGATGCAAAAGCTTGTGATGGTTTCTTTGTAGGATACTCATCTCAATCTATTGCATATAGAGTTTACATTTCAAAACACAATATTATTGAGGAATCAATGAATGTTGAGTTTCATGAAAACTCTTTTCCAACAATCATAAATGGTCCAGCTTGGTTATTTGACATAGATACTTTGACAAATTCATTGAATTCTAACTCAGACGATGATTTTGCAGGTTCAAACTCAGGAGAAGATTTCATTCTACCTTTTCCTAAAAAATATCCAGATTTATCAAATCTAGATATTCATGCAAATTTTGATGAATGTGTTCCACCGCCTGATCCATCAAATAACACCCTAAGTGCAACTGAAGATATCATTGAAACTGATGAATTGATAGCTGATGACGGATACAACTATTTTCATAATTCATCTCATGAATCTGATCCATCCATCCAAACTACATCCATTCAAGGCTTTAATTATACAAATTTGGAAGATGAGGTGATTGTTGAACCTGTTCCTACTTTAAGGATTCACAAATACCATCCTCAATCAAATATAACTGGAAGTATGAATGAAAGGATCACAAGAAGTAAGAGTGAAAATGCTAATGTTTGTCTATTCTCAAGCTTCTTATCTCAAACTGTACCAAACAACATTTCTGAAGCACTTAAAGATTCAAGTGGATTGAAGCTATGCAAGAAGAGCTCCTTCAATTTCAAATTCAGAATGTTTGGTCATTGGTTGACTTACCTGATGGACAATATGCCATTGGTACCCGTTGGTTATATCGAAATAAATCAGATGAACGTGGCATTGTCATCAGAAACAAAGCTAGATTAATAGCTCAGGAGAAGATTTCATTCTAACTTTTCCTACAGATTTATCAAATCTAGATATTCATGCAAATTTTGATGAATGTGTTCCACCACCTGATCCATCAAATAACACCCTAAGTGCAACTGAAGATATCATTGAAACTGATGAATTGATAGCTGATGACGGATACAACTATTTTCATAATTCACCTCATGAATCTGATCCATCCATCCAAACTACATTCATTCAAGTCTTCAATTATACAAATTTGGAAGATGAGGTGATTGTTGAACCTGATCCTACTTTAAGGATTCACAAATACCATCCTCAATCAAATATAATTGGAAGTATGAATGAAAGGATCACAAGAAGTAAGAGTGAAAATGCTAATGTTTGTCTATTCTCAAGCTTTTTATCTCAAACTGTACCAAACAACATTTCTGAAGCACTTAAAGATTCAAGTTGGATTGAAGCTATGCAAGAAGAGCTTCTTCAATTTCAAATTCAGCATGTTTGGTCATTGGTTGACTTACCTGATGGACAATATGCCATTGGTACACGTTGGTTATATCGAAATAAATCAGATGAACATGGCATTGTCATCAGAAACAAAGCTAGATTAATAGCTCAAGGATACACATAAGAGGAGGGTATTGATTATGAAGATGTGTTTGCACCTGTGACAAGACTCGAAGCTATCAGATTATTTCTTGCATATTCTGCATACATGAATTTTACAGTGTACCAAATGGATGTCAAGTGTGCTTTCCTATATGGTGTCATTAATGAAGAAATGTATGTTCAACAGCCTCCTGGATTTGAAGACAAGGAATTTCCTCACAAAGTGATGAAACTTGACAAAGCTCTTTATGGCTTACATGAAGCACCACGAAAGTGGTATGAAACATTGTCATCTCATCTGATGCAAAATGGCTTTAAAAGAGGCAGAATTGATGAAACTCTCTTCCTTAAACGAAAGAACAAAGATCTTCTCTTAGTTCAAATCTATGTTGATGACATTATTTTTGGATCCACAAACAAAGAGCTTTGCACAAAATTTGAATCTATAAAACAGTCAAAATTTCAAATGAGCTCAATGGGTGAAATGAATTTCTTTCTTGGATTACAAGTTACTCAAGCAAAAGAAGGAATTTTTATAAATCAAGAGAAGTATATCAAGAAGATTCTTAAAAAATTCTCTTTTGAAGATGTTCAATCCATAAGAACTCACTTGACAAAGCTCACAAGTTGGAGCCGGATGCAAGTGGAAAAGCTGTGGATCAAACATACTATCGATCATTAATTGGCTCTTTGATGTACTTGACTGCAAGTAGACCAGACAACATGTTTGTTGTTTGTTTGTGTGCACGATATCAAGCTAATCCCAAAGAATCTCACCTTCAAGCTGTCAAACGTATATTCAAATATCTCAAAGGGAAAACTGCACTAGATTTGTGGTATCCTAAAGAGGAAAATTTTGAATTACATACTTACACTGATAATGATTATGGGGATGTAATCTAAACAGAAAATCAACATTTGGAGGATGTCAATTTTTGGGACCAAGGATAATTTCATTGCAGTGTAAGAAACAAACCAATGTTTCTGTATCCACTACAGAGGCTGAATACATTGTTGCATCAGCATGTTGTTCACAAGTCCTTTGGTGTACGTCAAAACCAACTGCTGGACTATGGGTTTAACTTCTTGAAAACCCCAATATATATTGATAATACTACAACAATCTTTATCACAAGTAATCCAATACAACACTCTAAAACCAAACACATAGAAATCAGATATCATTTTTTATGTGATAATTCTGAAAAAGGTTTAATTGTGTTAGTACAAGTACGCACTGAAAACCAATTGACTGATCTTTTTACTAAGGCCTTTGATCAAGGCAGATTTGAACATCTGGTTCAAGACATTGGTATGATCAATTATGAACCTTGATCATATGTCATTGCCATCTAAGTAAATAAATAAAATAATAATAAAAAAGGGGGAATCTGAGATGTTTGATCTTGCAACATAAGAGAAATGATTTTAAATCACATCTTAGTCTTTTACATATTTTTCAAATTCAATAAAGACTGACGGATCATAATGTTTAGTGTGGGTAAGCTGAGACACAGTAAATCTGAAAAGTAAACATATTAGTGATAAAAATTAAAGTTTTATATGTCTAGTTGAGTTATGATCCATCTTAGAGTATTTGTGGAGTATTCACTTTTCTAATAGACTGCTTGTAAAGTTACTTACACATATCAGGTAATGACGCAATAGAATACGTGTTGAACAAACATCTGTGAGCTTCTTTGTTGTGGTGCCCACAGACCTGAAGTTTCACACGATGTCTCCTTTGTTGTAGTGATCTACAGACCTGGAACACTTCAAGATGTACAAAAGATTCCCAATATGGAACAATACCAAGAGTCAAGAGTCAATTCCAAAAAATTGGAAAGTAAAGAAGATTCCCAAAGGGAACACCACTAAATAATTTATAACCCAAAGCTCCACAGATTACATTGTAAATGACCTGATGGTTAAAGTGCTTGCTTGCATGTTTTGAAGAGAGTGAAATTTCTAAAATGTCTCTGAGTGTGGGTCACATACTTGACATACTTAATCAAACCAAAACATGATAAAGTATCATTAAGTGTTGAAAAGTAAGTTTGTTATAAGCTTTATGCCCATCTTACATATTAAAAATTGTCCATGTCTATTCAAAAATTTCTTTTATTTTGTGTGAAGACTATTGATGTGATATGATATCTTTGCTAGTCTACATTTTTTTAAGAGTACATTTGATTAAATGTAGAAAGAGTAAACATGGCTTTGATCATATTTATGATTGGTTCATGATAGATCATTTATAAAGTTTAATTTTTCTTTTCTAAGAAAAATTATAACTTTAAGGGGAGTAAAATGTCAAAATCAAATGATACTATCAAGAAAAAATGGATTGGTAAAGTGTGGTACTATGAATATAGATTGAATGTGTTCAATTCATTTCATTGAAAATTTGATCTCTTGCAGTGTACAATTATACATGCCATGAAATGACTAAAAGACTAAATTATGTGCGTGTCAAAGATGTTTTCAATATAAACAATCAAGATTTTTGATCACATGTAATAAAAAAAATCAAATCACAAAAATTTCAAGATGTGCGAATACTGTTATTCGCAGATCAAGATCAAGATTTGCGGACATTGCTATAAGCATATCAGTTGAAACTGCCATAAGCAAATCAGCTGAAATCACTGTCATTAATGTTCATATATTTTGTCATATTATTACAATGATCTTATGAACTAGTTTTGTGAATTGTTTGTGTGTAGATATGCAAGGAAAGATTAAATAAGATTTGAGGAAAATTGTAACAAGTACAAAGAACTATTACCCATAGATCAATTGATGATTTATGAGTATTGTTCATCGTACAACATCAAAGATGAAAATAACCTTTAAAACTGTCTAAGTGTTTGAAGGATGTGCGGATGGTACTGTAGCAAGCATATCATTGAGATGTGTGAATGACACTATTGTCCGCACATTGAACAACATGAAGATTTCAGTATTAGATCATGAATCATAAATGCTTGATTTATATCTTAATATGTAAATCTTTGAAGAACATAATGAATTTTAAAGGATGTGCGAACAATAGTACAAAATTAACCAGATACTGTTATTCGCATATACTGTTTTCCGCAGATCACAAAATTGTTTCTATTTCTAAACAAATTTTGATTTCAAAACAATGTGAATTATAGGTAAATGTGTTTTAAATTGAAAGAAAATTCTTAAAAACTCATTTTACATGTCAAATTTATGAAATCTGATATGATGTGCGAACAACATGTTGTCCGCATATCTTTTAAAATTTGTTTTAAAATTTTTTAACAAGTGTGGGAACAGTATATAAAATCTTCAAAAGGTTCAAACGGTTCATTTCAAACACTAAGTATAGTTGCAAGGCGATTTTCACACAGTACATAACAAATAGCTTAAATCAAACAACAAAACATCATAATCACACAAAATCAATATCTAAACAACAAGTGTATCTAATTTGGTAAGAATAAATCAATGTGTTTGAAAATTCACTGTTCACCGTAAAAGCATTCTAATCGACAAATAAAATTGAGATTGTAGGTTAAGTTAAACATGAATGCTAGTAATCAATAAGTGCTTAAATGTGATTATTATATGTTCATCATCACTAACATCTTAGAAATTTAAGTGTAAAACTTGATCCAGTTTGAGCTAAAAGTCAAAATTTGATAAAAAAAAAATTTGAATTGAACATTGATTCTAATGACTTTGATTTCTCATTGCAGATTATATGGCAGAAATAAAGTTTGTTAAGGAGCATAATGCGGTATCTTATCTACGACCTGAAGTTCCTGCTGGCAAAGAACAATTTCTTGAAGCTATTCAGTTTTTATCAAGGACCAGATTGGCCTATGCTCTATGTGTTGATCCAGTGATATCTTCAAGATTTATTAAAAGATTCTGGAGAACAACTCAGGTTGAAATAGTTGATGGTGTGACTAGAATCAGAGGAGAATTTGCTCATGATAGAGAACTTATTATTACAGAAGCAAGTATTAGGACTTGTTTCTGATTTGGAGAAGATGGTAATTATCCTACTGAATACAATAAAGATGGAATATTACAATGTTTTGAAGATCTTGGATATGAAGGAGGGCCTATTAGAAAATAAATTCTAAAAGGTCAAATTAGTTCAAGATGGAGATTTATCATTCACTTCCTTCAACACTCATTATCCAAAAGAAAATGTGGACGGAATGACATGACTTATAGAACTGCTTAAATAGTAGTTTCTTTGGTTGAAAACAGAGGTTTCAACATGTCAAGCTACATCTTCAATGGATTGAGAATGAGTATTGAAGAAGATAGAAGGAATAAATTTTTTATGTATCCAAGGTTTATACAATGTTTGATCAAGTCATTTTCTGAGTTAGTGGGAATGAATCATGGTCCAATACTTAGAGTACTTCATCATGACTCTAAGGTGTTTGGTTATTTGACAAGGACCAATGCCAGAAGTAATTTCAGTGGAATAGAAACTGACCTTACTAAGTATATAAAGGATGTGGCTGCTGGACTGATTGTGAATGGAAATGATCAAGTAAATTTAATTGATGAACCTGTCAATATGGATGATTTGGTTGATGAAGAACCTGTAGCTCATGCAGAATCAAGTTCTAAAGATGAAAATGATGATAGTGAAGATGATCAATCCGATGGTGATGATAATCAACCTAGAAATGATGATGAGGTGAATGTTGAAGTAGATACAAGAGTAGATGATGAAATCATTGAAGAACACAAGGATGTATCTGAGACTAATGGTGAAAGTTCAGAGAAAACTGTATCTGATCATCAAGAAGATATTGACAAAATCAATCTTGAACAAGTTGATTTTGTGTATGATGTTCATGATGAAGAACAATCAAAAGTTGAAGAAGAGAAAGAACAAATTGTGATTTCTTCTTCAAAAGAAGAACAAGTGTCTAAGAAGGATGATAAGGAAGTTGATGATGACTTGCCTTTAGAGTATCCAACTCATGAAACTGAACTACCTGTTGGTGATCTGTCCAAGTTTGAAAAGGCACATCTATCAGAAGTTGAGAAATTGAATATTGAAATTGAAGAACTCAACAGAAGAATAGAAGATTCTGATAGATATTCAACACTTTTGGATTAACATCCAGTGAAGTTGTTGATAGATATAATAGGCTTGTTACCAAAAATCTTGATTTGAAGAAGTTGAATTTTGATCTTAGAATTGAACATGATTAGAAGGATAAGGAGATTGAAGATTTGTCCTTAAACTTGAAAAACAAAGATGAAGTTATTCAAGAATTGACTGAGTTAAACAAGCTAAAAGATAGACAAGTTGAAGATCTTTTGAAGTTGATTAACTCTATGAAGAAAGTTCCTGCTCATGAATCATCTTCTGAAAGTTCTGATACTTCAGAGTCTAAATCAAGTGAAACTGCTAATGATCAAGATGATGGATTTGATGATGAACCCAAAAATGTACAACATGAAGAAAATTTGCAATTGACTGTGGTTGAAGAAATTGATGATAGGTTTAAGCCTTTGGCTGTGGTCTATCCTGAGGTGATTCCAATCAAAGACACATATACATTTCAAGAACTGAAGGTAGATGAATATGGTTGAAGAATATTTAATCAAGTTTTCTGTGGAGAGAAAAGACTATTTCAAGAGCCAAATTGACTGATGAAGATAAACAACTGGTCATCTCTCCATTATTAACTGTTGAACAACAATAAGTGTTGTTGAGAGAGATTGATAGAGTTGTAAATACCTTTCAAAGTGTTGTTGATAAGTTGAAGAAATATCAGCCTTTGACAATCAATTCATCTGATTCATACTCTATCACATATCAAAGAAAGAAAAGAAAGTTGAATAAAGGCAAAGCTGTTTTAGTTGAACAAGATGTTGCTGAAGTGAAAGAGTCAACCAAACTTGAGAAGATGGATGCTAAAATGAAGAGGAAATTAGAAAGAGATGAGTTTCTAACTCCTAAAGAATGAAAAAGGCGTCTAGAACTTGTAGAATTAGATGCACAAAAAGCTCAAGGCATTCATTCTTCACAAGTTGAAGAAGAAATTTTTGACACAGAGATGATTGTAGCTCTCCAAGGAATAGATGATGAAGAGGAAACTGATTTGAATATTCAAGCACTGAACCTCTGGTTGATGATGAAGCTAAATTGAATTATCCTAATGAATATTATGATGATGTATTGAATTTTGAGTTGGAAGAGACTGAGTAGGAAGTTAAACAGAAGATTGGATTTCCTTTCAGTAACAAGATCATGTTTTTGTTACAAAAAGGTTTTAATAGAGTGTATGTGTTGGGAAGAACTGAGGAAGAACTTGATCAGGATATCCAAAAGTTGAAATCTGCTGAGTCTGAGGAAGTAGAGTTTGAAGCTGAGAAACATTTTGAAGATTTAGAGGCTGAAAATCCAAGAACGTTTGTTACATCAAGTTATTGATAGAATGAAAAAGGATGAACTTAAAGATTGGTTGGCTTCAAGAAACTATCATGTCAGACAAATGGAGAACATGAACACAAAACAATTAAGAAGAATGGTTGAAACATTTCAGATTAAAGAAAAGGCTGAAAAAAGAATTATAAAGTTGAATCCTTTTAAGGATCAGTACATTGATATTGTTGAGAGTAGACCAATTCCAAAACCACACAAGAAGTCAATTGCAGATATCAAAGAAAAGTACAAGATCAAATCTAAACCTATGAGATCTTATGGTACAAAGGAGTATATGCCTTCATCTGAAACCATAATGAAAAGCTGGTTTCCAAAGAAACCAATTGGTGTGAGTGTGAGATCACTTGTGGAAAAAGGACAAACTGTTCAAGAGCTTTTAGTTAAAACAGTTGCTTATTCAAATGATCACAAATCTAAAATCATAGCTTGGAAATTTGATGAAGATTTCAAGGGGTTCATCATCAAGAGAATCAATGGAGCATGTGAAGTTTATTATTTTCTTACTCATATTGCAAGAGTTGAACAGCAAGATATCAAAGAACTTAGAAGTTAATCATTGGTAAACCACAAGTTAAGTGTTTGAGGAACAACTTGTGAGTTTATGTTGGATAAACTGTTTACCTTTGATAATAATAATAAGAAGAAGAAGAAGAAGAAGAAGACTCCATTTGTTTCTGGGTTAATAAGACAGTTTATGCTTGATGATATTGCCAAGTACTTGCCAAAGCTTGAATAACAAGGGGTCAAAGGAGATCAGAATAATCTTCCTATTCTGAGATGGTTCTATGATATTGGGAACAAAGAGTTGGTTTTGGTTAGAAATCTTGAAGATCAAGTTGTGGATGAGATTAGAGTGTTTGGTGTATTTGAGCTTAGATTGTTACATCCATCCTACATTCATTTTCTTGCAAAGCAGAAGTTTGAAAGAGTGATTGGACAAGATTCAATGCAAGATTTATGTTATTTCATACAGATGATTGAGATTTTGTCAGTTGCTTATGAAAAGATGGCTTTGAGGAAGGAGTTGTTAGCTTTGAATGTTGGAACTCTGAAGATAACTGATATTCAGTCTTTGGAGATTAATGATAGAAGAAATCTGGTGATTAAGAGTGCAGCCAGAACTGATGAAATGTTTACAAAGGATGATATTCTTAATTTGGCTCAGGAAACTAGTGAAGAAATGATGCTCATGCCCATCATTTTAAAGAATAATAAACATTCTAAAGAGGCATCAAGATTTCAACAATACATTAAAGCTGCACAAGCTTTTTGGAATGTCAAGCCTTTGTCAGAGTTTGTAGAGGTTAAAGAAGAAGAAGAATGAGATTCAAGTATGATGATAGGGGGAGATTGTTGATATATTTGATCATCACACTTGAAGATTTTAGAAAAGGGAAAGATGTGCGGACAACACTTGGAGAGATGTGCGGACAGAAAGTTACTTAGAGATGTGCGGACAGACTATTATCCGCACATCAACTTATGTTTTTGTTTTTTTTTGTAAACACGTGTATTGTCTTGAGTAGTATAAATAGGTGTTCTTATGTATGTTTTAGGAGACTTTTGCATGATTACACCTTTTGTACACACATATTCTCTCAATCAATACAACTTGCATCTATCAGTAATTTTTTATTGTAAATACGTGTATTGTCTTGAGTAGTATAATCATGATTGGTAAATAGATTAACAGATCAACAAGCTCTAGACCTGATCCACATGGTCCTAACAACTATGGATTTTCGATGAGTTATAATGACTCTGACCGTAATTCCTCAACGGATTACTGATAATCCTTTAACCGATAAAATTTTGTGTCCGTAATTGGTTTCATTCAACTATTTTATTCATGTTTTTATAATTGAGTAAACTCAAGTTATCCTACAAATGATAAAATTTGGTACAAAGTATGAAAATGATTTAATGGTAGATCAAACTGTAGAAACAAGTTGGTGAAGATGTCTTTTTTATATCCACTTTTGTTGACTTTCTTACTTCACATGCATTGCACATGTTAATTCCATAATTTTTTTAAACGTAAATAACTTTTAAGTACGGCATTATTTTTAAATAAAAATAATACAATAAAGCAAGTGTTTTTTATCTTCGAAATGCATATAGTATTGATATATAAAAAACGAAAATTTTCATGTTTTTTAGCTCATTGTGTTATATTATAACTAGTGTAATACAATGAATTTTTCTTCTCATTGTCAGGTCATAGCAAAGAGTATAGATAAGAATAAATGTTTATCATAACTTGTATCAAAACAACATGAATTAGATTTTATAAAGACCTAACTTTAACCTCAACATTAAATCAAAATGTTTCGTAGCAAATGCAATAAAGCTGTTACAAATTGAACAAAAATGGTCAATTATTCTAGAAACAACAATTACACAATATAACACAAGTTATAATATAAAACAATGACCTGACGAATTACACAATTATCTTACAATGAACTGAAAAGTGTGAATAAAGTTTGTTTATTATGTATTAACACTATACACGTTTTAAAATCTATCTTACATTTTATACCAAAATCATATGTATATGAACCCTTCTCTATGACCTATATATTTAAAATAAAATTTCAATATAATATATGTTTTTACAATCCAAACTAGTCATAATTAAGATCAGGTCACGTGATGCGGCGACAGAGTCTCGCGTATATGACCTTTTCACAAGCGTTAATACCAAAAGCTTCACCTCTATCTACAAAGTACTTTTAAGATTGTGTGTAGTGAGACGTTATAAGGCCCCATAAAGCATTGTGTGTAGTGAGACGTTATAAGGCCCCATAAAGCCCCTATAACGTCCCAAACACCACCAACTTGGGCTTTATGGGCATTATGAGCTCCTAAAGCGTTATATAATTTATATATATATATATATATAAATATATATAGGGAGGGGTAATTTGAGAACACCCTCTAGTAGTGAGAACTTGTGAGAACCTTACTTCCCGGGTTTTTTCATAATATTTTTTTGCTCAAATTTCGAGTATATTAAAAACTAGAACCTGAAAAAAAGAAAATTTAAAACAAAACATTTTGGTCGTCAAAAAACTTATATGTTAGTAAAAAATATATACATCATATTACATAGGCGTAATAAATTACACCTACGTTTTTTCACTGTAAATATGTTTTAGTTACATATATGTTTTTTAACAACGAATTTTTTTTAATTTTATTTTTTCCAGGTTCTAGTTTTTAATGTATATCTATACTATCTTATTAAGCAAATAACAAGGGCAAAAAAGTAATTTAACTTTTTCCTTAATGTTGAAAAATAAGGATCAATAGTGTACACAACAATAAAGATAAGGGACCAATCTATGAAACCTGCAACACACATCTAGGGTTTAAAAGTTTGAAACCTATTCTCTCTTCTCTGCCTCCCAAAATTCAAAATCGTTTGAAACCGCCTCCCAAAACAAATACCTTAACGAAGATGCCTCCCTGTTTCAAGATGATGGCTGCTCAGATAAAGACGACTGGTTCATGTCGTTTTCACAGATTGATTGTGTTCATCGGAGGTTCGATTTGTGTAAGGGAAAAGAGGGTTAGAATGGTTGTAGTGGTTGCGTTAAAAGCTAAGCAAAGTAGTAGGAATTACGATATCTACAGTTGATATGTTCACTGGTAAGGTAAGATTTAGGGTTTCTTCAGATTTTACACTTGAAGTTGTTATGTGTTTGTGTTATGTGTTTTGAAAAGTTGTGTGTGCTCTTTGTTAACACAAATCAGAAATTATGTAATGTAAGTTTTGACCATTTTGATAAGAAATTATGTGTTTATGTTTGTCTTAAATATAACAACAGTAGTTGTATGAATGTGTGTTTATTGGATTGGGCAAAAGTTGCAGTATTGTGTGTTTTGTATGAATGTATGACTGTGTGTGTGGTATGAATTTATGAATGCGTGTGTTGTACAAATTTATGAATGCGTGTGTTGTGTATGTATGAAGGTTTTTAAATATCACAGCAGCATCTCACATAACAACAACAACTATTCTAATATTGTGTTGTGTGTTGTGTTGACAGGTAAATATATCAACTTTTGTTTTAATGTGTTGACCCATTAGTAGTAGTAAAAACGAAAAGAGGATTCTACTCAAGCTTGTTGTGTGATAGCATCAAAACCATCACAACCCTTTGCTGACATAACCCATTGCCGGCATTTCATGGATGCTCAATCTGGCCGTTGCTAACCAAATCCAAAAGTCTGTTTGTTAGCAGCATGTTCAACTTTCTTTTGCTTGTTCTCTATGTGATTTGGCAGGTAAGAATTGTAGGTCACATGAAATTCAAGGTGTTATTTTTGTCAATAACCTTGTTACTGTTTGTTGATTGATCATGGTTGTGAGCATGCATTTTAGCATTTGAATGACCTTTATTGAATGACTTTCACAACTACATGTGCCTATCTTCTACAAGTAGCATGACTTTGTAGAAAATGCTTCAGATAACTGCAGCAACACCATGTGTGTCTTCATCACAGGTAACCTTATTGTTATATGATTAGTTTGTTAAATGCTATGATTCAAGAATCTGATTTCTTAAAGCTCTTTATTTTTTACATGTTTTTGAAGTTAGCACAGTCTATGGGAGTTGTGTGTATTATTAGCTTTGAATTTGATATGCTTTTTAATTTGATCTAAATCCAGTTTTATGTGTGTGTTGTGTGTTTTGATTTAAACACAAAATATTAAATATAAGTGTGTGTTGTGATTTTTGAAACAAAAAGTGTATGTGTTGTTGTGTTGTATGAATGTGTTGTGTTGTGTTGTGTGTTGTATGAATGTGTATGTTGTATGTGTTGTGAACGATAAATACTTCAAAAGAATGAAAAAAATAAAGTTGTTGCTGCTGGTTGTGTTGAAACAGCAGCAGTAAACATACAAAAACTGCACATACACACACAACACATTCAGTTTCAACATCAAAACACACACATACATCAGCTGCTGTTATGTTGTGTGTGTATGTGCTGTTATGTTGAATGTGTGTGTGGCTCATATGGAATGTGTTCTGTTTTGTAGTTTAGATGAATGCGATGAATGTGTGTTGCTGCTATTTATATACTGATGCTGCTGCACATGGATGATAGTGTGTTATATGAATCTGCAGCAGTACAAGTAAAACTGTGTGTTTATGTTGGTATGATATACATCAGCTCAAATAAAACTGTGTGTTTATGTTGGTATGATATATACAACAGCAAACATAAAACTTCAATGTTTTTTAAAAAAAGTTTATGTTTGAATCTGTTAAACAGTTGTTGCTGCTGCTGTTTATATACAGCAGCATGTATGAATGTGTGTTGTGCGAATGTGTGTGTGGTATGAAAGCATGTATGAATCTGAATTTAACCTGCTACTGTTTAATCTGCACATGGATGATAAACCTGCTGCTGTTTGAATCTGAATGTGTGTGTGTGAATGTTGTGTTGTATGAATGTGTGTTTGGGGGGGCGGTTAAACACTTGTTGCTGCTACTGCTGTTTATATATATACTTGTTACGAAACTGAATATGTGTATGAATTTGTTGTGTGTGTGTATGAATGTGTTGTATGAAGGTGTGTGTTGTATGTTAGTATGATTTTGAAACTGAATAACAACAGCAGCATACTCTGTAAGTTTTGTGTTATGAAACTGAATATGTGTATGAATTTGTTGTGTATGTGTGTGTGTATGAATGTGTTGTATGAAGGTGTGTGTTGTATGTTAGTATGATTTTGAAACTGAATAACAGCAACAACATACTCTATAAGTGTTGTGTTATGAAACTGAATATGTGTATGAATTTGTTGTGTGATAAAGACACAAGTCAAGCCAAACTTTTTGACAAAAACAGTTGTTGCTGCTGGTTGTGTTGAAACATCAGTTGTAAACATACAAAAACTGACAGTTGTTGCTGCTGGTTGTGTTGAAACAGCAGTTGTTGCAGCTGTTTTTGCTGTTTATGTTGTTTATGTTGTTTATGATTTTTTTGCTGTTTTTGCTGTTTATGTTGTTTATGATTTTTTTGCTGTTTATGTTGTTTGTTGGTGTTTATGTTGTTTGTTGCTGTTTATGTTGTTTATGTTGTTTATGGTTTTTTTAGATGTTTAGATCAAAAAACTAAACCAATGATAACAATAGCTGATTTTGTTAAATAGGCACTCAAGCTATTCCAAGGACCAAAGGAGCTGTTTCTAGCACTTGAAAACGAAGTATGATACTGTTTTCTTTTAGTTGCAATTGACTATATCGTCTCTTCAGTCGACCTACTAATGCATTCATTTTCCTTTTGTATATTCAACATTTTGTTTTCAGGTTGTTGTGCTAAAAGTTGCAGTCAGCTTAGTATGCAGATCAAACATATATGGATTTTTACAAACATACCATTAGCACTTTACAAACTCAAGGTAGCAATTAACATATGTTGGTTCACTTTGACCCATTTAAAGTGTTATAGAAGTAACCTGTTTTGACCCGTTCACTTTGACCTGTTTTTGATTTGGCTTTAATCTGATATTTTGTGATTTGATTGTTTGATGGTATGTCTCTAGATTATTGTGTGCAGTGTGCTTGTTAGCGTAAAGTTACAAATTTTGTTACAAGATACTTGTTCATATAAGTTTTCCACACCGAGTAAATTGATTTGTGTCACTTCTAATAGATGGTATGTCTCAAAATGTTGAATTCTGCAGGTATTTGTTTTGGTTAGTGATAGTGCAATTTACATCCTTTATTCCGATGTTCCTTTTGGAAGGTAAGGTCACAATCATATTTGTTGCTTTTAAAGAAGATGGCCATTTTCATTTATTTATGTTGTTACAGTGTGTATAAATGGGAGTCTGTTTTGTCGTTCTAATTTGATTGTTTGAAACCAGGTTGACCCATCACCAAACTGTCCTGAATGGCACCACTGAACTAATTTGTTTTTTCTGTGAATTTGCAGCTCACCCATCTTGACCCAACCCATTTTGACCTGTTATTAGATTGAAGAATTTTGACCTGTGGTAGTTGGTTGAGTCAACCACTTGTTTTTCCATGTAAATTTTGAATATTGATCGATGGTCTAGAACGACAACAACGCTAGCGCGAGTCAAACCACTTAAATTTAACAATTAAGTATTGTTTAGGCTGCACAAAAAATTTTCAACATTTGTATTGTTGCTGCTGTTTTTTGTGCACTTTGAGTTCATCGACACCAAAAATCAACAAAGATAACACTTCCTGTGTTAAATTCAGTTGACCCGTTTGTCTATTTGGTTACAATAACACTTCAGGTCAAGTTTCATATTTTGACCCATTTTGACTTGTTACATTATATTTTCCAGCTGTAAGTCTGCTAATATGAAAAATCCTTTCTGCAATCTTCTACAATGCACATCAACAAAAATACCAACTGCAACCTGCTGCTGATATGATATAAACTTGTTGCTTCATATAAGCTAAATCAGATGCTGATGCATTTATGCTGTTGTGATCTGATCAGTTCGACTGCAATCAACATCTGTAGTTGTAATTCTGATCTGTTGCAACTGTTTTTCATCATTGTTGTTGTTTAGCTGCTGTACATATTGGTCATCATCATGTAGCAGAACACCATTCAATCTGCATGATCATAATCATCCATCATATGTTGCTACAGTTGTTCTTATATTGTTGTTTGCTGCTGTTACAAACATATAAAGTTCTTGTTCATATCATGTTGCTCCACAGTTATGCTTACATGCTGCAAGTTTCTATTGCACATATACTAATGCAATTTGTGTTGTTACTGCAGCTGTTTTTCATCAATTTGCCGCAGTTTACTTGTTACAAGCACATCATTCTCTTCCTTATCTCATAAACATCAAGTTGACATAAATTGTGCTATCCGTAGTATGTTAAAGGTTAGTAACTGTTTTTTCATTGTTGCTTACTGTTGTTATGTTGCATCTCTTTTATCTTTTGTTGTTGTGCCTCTACTCTTGTTTTGTTGATGTTGTGGTTTTTGGTGGGCTGATCTAGCATTTATCATTTATTTTCTACTATGATGGTTACAAGTTCAACCATTTTGGCTATTGTTTTGACCCATTAGTATCCGATGTTTTTTGTGTCATGGAGGTGGCTTTTCTAACTCTTTTATGTCTCACAAATCTCTTTGTAGTGGCTAGAAGTGGATTCCAATTGTCTCTTGTTTGCTATGTGTTATACTAGAACTGATGTGTGAATGTATGTTCTTTATAAAAGTCAAATTTTATACTCAGTTGTCAAAAGATCTTGTTGGGTGAAGCTAATTAAGTGAATGGATTCCAATTTTGTTTTTTGATTGTAACTCACTAATTTGTGTTTTTCTCCATGTGTTTAATGACAAGACAGTAACTACCATAATAATTATATATTCTTTTAATTTTTTTGTTTTGCTGTCAAAGTTTTTTTCTAATTGATCATGGTTTCAAGTGAGATTAGTTCTAATGGCATAAGTAGTTGTTGACAACTTTAAATGAGTTAAACCTGTCATTTATTCAAATGAGATAAAACCATGACATTTGAAGTGTGATTATGAATGGTGCAGTCTGAGTTTTGGATGTCGAATTGGTCACTTTCGACTTTGAAAGTGAATAAGTTTTTCTGTAGTGGGATTTGAAGTAAAATACTAAGATAGGCCACTGAACAATTGATAAGATAGGCCACTGAACAATTGATAATTATTAGAATTTAGCATGTTGTTTGATATATATAAGCTTTTGTTTTTGTTTTCTATTTGTGTGATCGTGATCTATTATGCAGATGGCTATATGAAGAGTTGAAAATGCCAATGGTGAAGAAGCATCATAAATTGTATGAAATGAACCAGGTTGCATGAAATGCTAAAAACGCCAATGGTGAAGAAGCACTGAAGTAGCATAAGTTGTATGAAACAATGATAAATACCCTGAAAGAAATGTGTTCTTTAAAGATCTATAAGTTTTTGTTTATTTCAATTGAAGTAGATGCATTGTGTAAGATGTGTGGTTTTGTAATGAGTTGTCCTAAACCAAAATCACTTTATGATTTAAAGAATATAACAATAGGTTTAAAGTATGTTTCATTATTTCTGCATAATAGTACTTTCAAGAATAACAATTTGTTTCATCCAACATGTTGATTCACATGGATTTAATAACCGAATGGTTTCTTGATGTTATAAATTATACATGGATACAAACACAATGTATACACACACACACAAACATAATGGTCTGATTTGGTTAAAGTCAGTTAACTAAGACATCTTATAACCAAATGATTTCTCAAGTAGATTCGCTTAACAACTAATCGATTTTTTAGTTCTTTGCACCCTCAAATTAAAACATTCGTTACTACATCAAAAAATTATTTTGATCACCTGATTGATAAAGTAATTTGATCACATATTAGGCACCATATATATTTTGTATGCTAAGACGGTTTTTTTTATTAACATGTCAAAGTTGGTTGTCATTTTTTCTTCAAAGAAAACAATATCCCTTAGGAAATTCTTTTTAACCGAAATCATTTTACATGTGAATACATCTTCAGAACATGGTAAAGTAACAAAAAACAAGTCCCTTGTTGTATATTGTTGTTGCCGCCGCATCGCGCGGGTATCTTACTAGTACATATATATATATATATATATATATATATATATATATATATGACGCCTTGTTCTTCAAACCACTAATCTTGCTTTTTTTATTTCTTTTTAATTTAATAAATAATATTCAAAAACAATAATTATGCAATCATGGTAGATACTTTATGGGCTTCATTCCACTAAACTATTTTTTTTACATAAAATGGTGACTTGACGTCACATGACGCATAATTATATATATATATATATATATATATATATATATATATATATATATATATATATATATATATATATATATATATATATATATATATATATATATATATTTATATTTATACATTTCACCACTACCACCCACCACCCTCATCACCACCAACTCCGGTCACCACCACCAACTTCGACGACTTTCCTGTAACTCTGGTCACCACCACCATCTCAGCTGAATTTCCGGCGACTCCGGTCACCACCACCAACTCGGATCGGAGTCACATTAAAAATGAAAGTGAATTTGTATAAAAGTATGAAATATCTGGCATTGCATATTCGTAATGATGTAGATCTAGCAAAAAATGCAATAATAATCGAAGAGCTAGGTCGATGTGAATTGGTTTACATTTTAAGGAGTGGTTTACATTTTAAGGGGTAAGTTATCCTATAAAATATTTTAATTTAAGAAGGTTAAGAAGGATTTATAATATTTAGATCTCTTTTTAATGGTTGAGATCAATTTGTAGGAAAACAAATTGGTGAAGGGGTAGTTTAGTCATAGCCACTTTTGTTGATTTTCTCGCTCCACATGCAAGGTACATGTTAATTCCCTCACTTTTTTAAAACGTTCTTAACTTTTGGATATGATATATTTTTTTTTAAATTACACCATAAAAACAAACGGTTTATTATCTTTAAAACGCGTATAATATTGATATATAACAAAGAAATTTTTTTCAGCACTTGACAAGTCATTGTGTAATATCATGTCATTGTGTTATATTATAACAAGTGAAATATAACTTTTATTGGTTCATTTTTATTTCATTGTGTAATATCATCTCATTGTAAAGATTCTTTATGTCATCTTATGTGGTTAAAAAGTATCACTATGTCACAAAATGTTAATATGTATTTGAGAAATGTTCAAATACAAACTCATTTTTTGTACAAAGTGTGATAATGACACAATGGTTGTGATATCTGCCCAAAACCCAAACCCGAATGCCCGACTCGAACCTGAAGTTGCATATTTTTTATTGTATTCGTATTTAAATTCTGAAAATATAACGCTTCGTTATTAATAATATATATAAATTGTTGGACTGTTGTGTTAATTCTTTATGTCATAAATTGTAAAGATTCTTTATGTCATCTTATGTGTTTAAAAAGTATCACTATGTCACAAAATGTTACTCCCTCCGTCCCATTAGAAGTGTCCATATTGCCTTTTTTAGTTGTCCCACTTAAAGTGTCCACTTTTAAAATTTATTACTAAACTTCCAAATTTGCCCTTAATAACATAAAACAAACAATATGATGGACCCACAATAATATTTATTGTCAAGGGTATTATTGTCAAATAACAAACAAAAATACCAATCATTTATTGTGCCTAAAACATTGTGTTTTTCAAACTAAGACTATTCTAATGGGACGGAGGGAGTAATATGTATTTGAGAAATGTTCAAATACAGACTCATTTTTTGTACAAAGTGTGATAATGACACAATGGTTGTGATATCTGCCCAAAACCCAAACCCGAATGCCCGACTCGAACCTGAAGTTGCATATTTTTTATTGTATTCGTATTTAAATTCTGAAAATATAACGCTTCGTTATTAATAATATATATAAATTGTCGGACTGTTGTGTTAATTCCCGTCTCTAATAAACCGAACGAATTTATTTTGCGTAATATCTAACGTTTACTAAATAATTACTAAATACATTAATTAAATCTCAAAAATATATAAATTGTATTTTATGAAAGAGATTTTCTAAAGATTATTAAAAATAAATACTATTAAATCTCTAAATAACCAATTAACGTCAAGAATGAAGTAAAAACATAAAAACGTCACTTATATAATCGTTACGCTTCAACTCGGTTAAGTTGGTTAGTTAAAATAAAGGATTAATTAACTTTGTGCAAAAACTGTCAACTTTCAACTTCCAAACGCATTCCGACGAGACCATTATGTGCGTTTTTAACCATGTTAATCAAATTCAACCTATATAAAATCGTACTAACTTCATTTCAAGTATGTTTCGAACCTTTAATCTACTTCTAAGCAATAAATTGCCACTTTAATTCTTGTTTCAAAACCGAACATTTAACTCAAAACACCAATCGTTTCAAAACGCATCAATTCAATAAATTGGCTTAACCAAAATGATTATACCGTTGATTAGAAACCGACTACATTGTTTAATTTCAATTAAAACACCAAATTAGCACCCAATTAATCTCTTTTACCTCGTAATCAACCCGTAACTCGTTCGTCTGTTTTTGCAAAACAATTAATCTGATTCTATCGACTATTTCACTCCACTCCTCTCCCATTCACTCTCTGTCATCCAATTGCAGTAAAAATCCCCAAGAAATCTATAAGTGATTCGCATATTCATCATTCTTGTTCGTAATCAATTAGTCGTATAAACATCATTTTCATCTTCTGATTTGTTAGGGCTTTCATTTTTTACATTCTGAAGATTGATTCTGCAAAAGGAATTTAATTTTAAAGGTCTCTAGCTACCAGTTTGAATCCAAACCCGTCATCATGTTCTTCTTCACAATCGATTCATTTTGTTGCCAATCAAGTAAGTATTTTATGTTAAAATGATCCTTATCATGTCTAAATTCAAAGCCCTATATCAATTTCTAGTTTCATTGTGTAAATCCAATGTAATTGGTGATTTTGTGTTCTTGGGTTTATAGGAATTTGGGGTTTTTGTCTAAAAACATCTTAAAACTGTTTATGTTCCATTTTTTAACAAAATCAACAGTTAGCTTGGATGGTTCAGTGGTGTGGTTATAGTTGTGAGGTCTTAAGTTCGAAACCAGGGACATACATATATGCTTATTTATTTATCTTTATTGTTTTTTAAACACTTTACGGATCATTTTTACCATTTATTTTAAACCCAAGACTAACACAAAACCATATATAATACAAAATGTTAAAAACCTATATAAATATAAAAACCGTGATTTTTATAGATTTAGTTATAAATCTATTTATTACAAATACTTTTAATACTATAAAAATACTATAAAAATGTATTTTAAATATTTATAAAATATATACAAAGTTTTTTAAATAATAGTGTATACAAATAAGACTTTTAAATGGACTTTTATATACTTTAAAATTATGTAAATGTCTTAAATTATTTCTAATAAACAAAACATAATTTTGAAAATTATATAATTATCCTTAAAAATATATAATTAGAATTTATATTCTTTATCAAAATAATTTTTGTTACTATTGCTATTGTAACAGTTTTCTTGTCGAAAACAGAGAAACTTGATTATGTTGGATGTCGGTCAAGATGAGGATGTATGGATAATTTAAGGACAGATAAATATTCGTTTTGGAAAAATGAACACAATGATATATTGGTTCTCGGCGTTTGTCGGTTTTTAAGAAATTCGCGTACGCGAACCGACCAGATGGTATAACCGAACGTTGACCTTTCATATAGTGTCACTCGAGTATGATGAAATTTAATACTCCGGGAAGCTATATGGAAGTACGTGGGCTGTTATGGAATTGGTGTTAACGCTCAGGAAGCCCTCAATTAATACGGTAAAACTCGTTTTAGTATTACTTGAGTAATTTACTATATATAGTTAGTGATACATGTACACATGTATGTATGAGGAGTAGGTTGAGAATGATGATGGTGATTAAACACACTACAATGTTGGTCATAGTTGTGACATCTGCCCCGAACCCGAATTCAAACGCCCCACTCAAACCCTAGGTTGTTTATCTTTTAATTGTAATTCGTAATTATTTCGTTAAAATGTAGTCATTATTATGAATAAATACTTTGGATTTTACATCATTCGCATCTTATTTAATAGATTTGTATTTACCTCGCAAAATATCTATATGTATTGAATAATTACGATTTATAATAATAAATCTCAATATATATATATATATATATATATATATATATATATATATATATATATATATATAGTGTATAAAAAGCAACCTTATAAAAATCCTTAAAAGAGAATGGTTCTACGTCTCGAAATAGTCTCTTAACGTCTTAAACGAACTAAAAATACAAAGACGACACTTCTAAAAACGTTACAACTTATTTAGTTAAGTTTGTTAGTTAATATAACTTATAATCTAACTTTGGGCCAAAAGTGTAAGTTTAAAAACTTGAATTAAAAGCTTTAACTAAAAAATAAACAAAACTGAAAACTCAGGGACTAAAGGTGTAAAATTTATAAAACCCAAACCCCCCTGCGACCTGCCCGTTTTTTCGGTACCAAACTCCGGCCAGTCTCCGATGATCTCCAGCGAGGCCAAAACTCGTTTAAATCATTTCTTTAACGTCTAGAAATCGTTCCTAATCGTTTATTAATGAGTTTTGAACCTTCCTTTTTGCCTACAACGCGGTTTTACAACCATTTGAATCGATTTGATTTTGTGAATTCATTTCAAAAATCACTTTCAGTAATTTGGACCCGTAATTGACGAATTAACCTATCCAAATCCTAAACACTCGACTGACACTTATCTAACACCAAATCATCTTCTTTTTTCCTGCAATTCGCAAATCAATCGAACAAAAAGCTTTTTCCGGCGACTTAAGCGATTTCGACCTTCCGGGGATCATTTCTGGTAACATTTGTATCCATTTTAATCCCCTTGATCATCTTCATATGTACAACTCATCAATTCAATCTCATTTCATTACAGATTCATGAATTTTAAACAAATCAGTGGAACACTTTTATCATCCGGATCCATATCAATTCGACATCATCAAGTAAGTGTAATACACCAAAATGACTGTGATTTCATTGGGATTGAAAGCCCTATGTTTGATTTGGTGGTGAATAATATATTTGAATCCAATTGGATGGATCTTGATTCTAGGGTTTATGTTGAATATGTGTATTGTTGGTTTATAAAGAATAAAACTATTAAAAATCAATATGAATAACAAAAAGTTGCACTTGGTTCAGCGGATAATGGTTCTGTTATGAACGTATAGGTCGAGGGTTCGAGTCCCACTAACCCAATTTCTTTAATTTTCATATTTTACACATTTTAAACATTAACACATATATTTCTAATTACCTAAATAATATATTTTAAGTTAAAAATATTGTAAGGATTACAAATATGCAATTTCAAATACTTTTTATAATAATAATACTTTAGATTTATAAGTATTTATCACAAATATTATTTCAAGAAAACTAAAAATAGATTCGTATAAAATATATTCAATACGAAAATACAATTACATTTCGTCCGTAATTTCCATTTTGTATTTCAAAACCCTAATTTTCAATTTGTATTTCAAAACCCTAATTCTCAATTTGTATTTCAAAACCCTAATTTCCAATTTGTGATTTAAAACCCTAATTCCAATTTGTGATTTAAAACCCTAATTTCTAATTTGTGATTTAAAACCCAAAATCCCAAATCTGAAACCTTAGATCTCAGATTTTGATTCTAGTTACTATTGTTTCGTTTCTAAGCTAGGGTTTTTACCCCAATTAATTAGATGGTACTAATATTTGGGCTACCATTGGTTCGTTATAGCTACGTTTCCAACTGTTCAATTGTATTTACTTTTCAAGGTGAGTAAAGTCACTCCCCTTTTTACTGTTTACGTTTTAGGGGCTGAAATACGTGTTCCTATGATACTACGGTTTCTGTTCTTTTGTTTCTATTTTCAAAATGAGATCATTAGATGTGTTAATCTTGTTTGGCCGCATAACACATAATTATGTGATAGACAATAGTACTCATATATTCTTGTAATTTCCACCGGTATGATGTTAGCGCTAATGGCTTGACAAGCCCACCTATACTAATTGCCTAATAGTTGATTTTAACCCGGTGATTCTATGGTTGATTCTATGTTACTAGTTACTATATGTGATGCTTGTTGCTACGTTGCTATGTCCCTTAGATGCTTAAACATTTATTCATAACTTGTATATCGAGACGGTTAAATGACAGTTAAACGATAGTTATCAGTATTTGTAACATGATTGGTTCCTCATAACTTGTTACTAAAGGTTACCCTGCGGGGTCTATGATCCTTGTTTCTATGTGTTTCTATGGTCAATGGTTAAGAAATATGATGAAATTGCTGTACACATAAGATTGCAGAACATATTTATAATGATCTCGGATTTCATATTATTTACTATTTACTGTGTTTTTACTCACTAGCTAATTGTTTAGCTAACTTATTTTACACATATTTCAAGTGGTGTTATGAGACGTTTATGCTTTCGAGACATTTAGGATGCTTATTGGACCTAGAATAAATCGGAATTAAACGCTATTAATTGTTGGTTTTTATTTCTGTTTTAAGACTATTTATTTCTCATTTATGTCACGACATTGATGCTTTAATGATATTCAGATATGTCTTTTAGCGTGTCATGTGCTTTGTACTACTGATATCCAATTTGCTTGACAGCCCGGTGTTTCCGCCGTTGGGTGGGGTGTCACAATAGCGAATGATGTTAGATTGCTCGAGATATAGCGGGATCTATAAACGGGAAAGTCGAAACGCTGCCAAGTTTATTAGGTAAGGTCATGGAAACCTTCGCCTAATTGTTTATGAATATGGTTGGTTTGTGGGTAAATCAAGTATTTTATAATAAAAACCTTACTAGTAAATTCTAATGTGTTATAGTAGAAGAATATCTATTTAACGAAATGAGAATGATGAACATTGTGAAATGCTAGAGCATTGAAATAACTTTTCTAGGTGGGATTGATGTTATTAGTGTACGAAAACCCTAACTAAAACGCTAGAGCGTTCCTAGTGAGATGATTTGATTAAGGGCCCAAGTCATTGCCTAAGTCACATTGTGACTTAAGCGATGGATAACCAATATGAAACACCGACGGAAACATTCCAAAAGGAATGTGTTCTGATGATGTGATTATTGTATAGGGTTGCACTAGTCATCCACTTAGCCATCGGTTTATGATACCTAGACTGCACAAGGTGAGTCTAACCGCCCCCACTTTTACATTTTTTATGATTTCGGGGCTGTATCTGAGCTTGTATAAAAAGTCTGAACTGTTTTATTATGAAATGATTTGAATATATATGTGGTTATGAGTAAATCCCACCTGGTGATTCAACGCACCTCAACTCAAGGTTAGTCCGGTTGTGGTGTGGTTGGTCCGCGGTAATAAGCTTCGCGATAAGAATCGTCTCATGAGAGGGACACTGGTTACATACCACAAGGCAAGTCACTTAGGCCGAGCTTCTAGGGTTAGATCCAATGAGTTCTACCAGCTCCGGATCGGGCAACATGATGATGATATGACCAAGAGGGTCATAGGGTACCTTTGTTATCCCTGTATGCGGCATATACGTTAACAGACTCTTACGAGTTGGCCACCATCAGATATGGCATTAAAGGAGAGTTGGCTTGTAGATAACTTATCACCACACATATATGAATGAATGAATGATGTCTAAATGTTTCACATGTTTTATGTCATTGGTTACGACTCACCAGCATCATTGTTATTGACATCTTTTAGCTTTTGATGCAGGTACAGGGGACGCCCAATGGCGTTAGCTAGGTCGAAGAGGCTTATTAGGATCAGATGGTTGATGCTCTCGTCATAGGAGTTAGTACCCGATTGGACACCTGGGAGCAGTGTCCTTAGATAGTCGTCTTTGTACCACACTCATGGCGAGTGTAGGTAGTGTTACTTTAATGACATTGTTAAAAGTTCAAATTGGGTTGACATATAGTGGTCTTTATTACGAAAGACTTTCGCTATAATATGATTGTTTATTTATTAATGGCTAGTTATGATGCAACTGGTCCGGCCCTGGAGTTAGGGTCTGACAGTTATAAGATTACACAATGACCCGATGGATGACAAAACCCAACGAATGACAAAATGACCTAATGGAAGACACAATGATCTGAAAAAAAATGTGAAATGAGTTTGCTTTTTATATATTAACATTATACGTGTTTTAAATAGAAAAAATGCTAGTTTTTATGGTGTAATTTGTGTTAAGACTAAAATACACTATCTTCTAATTTAACTAGATGCCATATGCCTATCTATTATTCGTTCTTAGTCTTCTTATATTAAAAATCCCTTTTAGGTGAACCTCACTCTACATTTACGTATCCCATATATATATATATATATATATATATATATATATATATATATATATATATATATATATATATATATATATATATATATATATATATATATATATATATATATATATATATATAGGAGGAGGTTCATTTGAGAAGACTCATATATTGCGAGAAGAAAAAGAAGAAACCTAAATCACTAAAAAAGCATATCAATTGTTTAATTTTTTTAAATAAATACACATCATATACACAAATGTGTAAGGTATAAACTAAAAAAAATCATTAAAATATTTTTTACGTATGTTTCTGTCGGTCATAGATTTTGCTAAAAACCGTGTTATTCTACGTTCCATCGTTCCATTTGTTTCTAAGCTACAATAATACTTATGCGATATACTCGCTAGTTTATCCATATAACACAATTACACCGTTGTAAACCAAATGTTGCGAATCAAAACTAAGACATGTTGACTAACCTCAATCGAATTATCAAAACTACAAATCAAATACCAAATACCAAAGGCATACTTCTAGTCCCAAATCGATTATCGACTTTCCAATCAAAAGTTTGTCATGATTTTTGAATTCTAGTCAAGGTTAAACTCCATAACTAAGTAAAAGTTAATGGATTTTGCTATTCTCATAAGCTAACGTTAACCTCAAAATATTTCAACTTGAATTCTATACTCAAATTGTTTCAAAACTACTCCTTTAACTAAAAGATTCTAATCCAATTTCTAACCCATCATTAAACCTCAAATCCACCATCAAATTATGAACTAACCATCAAAACATGTACTCGTTAATCAACTACGTGATGCTATCCTCAAATTCGTTATCCAAAACCTAACGAGAACTCAATACATAACTATTCTCGAGCTCATTGAACTAAATGTTTCATCTATACATATGACCACTAATGAAATTTTACGCAACTAGTTTTCATGCACTAATCTAAACTCAATGTATTTCATTTATAACCTCGTTACTCTAACACAATGTGTAATCAACGGACTTTGTAAAACTACCGAAATTCAATTCTATTAAAATAACTTCCTTACTTTTCCAAATAAAAATATATATTTAAAAAAAAGAAACTTTTTTTTTAAAAAAAAACCTTTTGGTTTTACTATTTTGTAGAATAAAATATATATATAAAATATATGCATATCATGATAAATAACTTCTTTAAAAAGAGATTGGTTATTCTAACGTTTACACAAAATTTCCCCGTTTTTTTAAATATGACATAAAGACTTGTAACAAACACTATGTCTTCTGTTTTCCAATACCAAGTACTTACAACTTAAATTGTGTATTTATTTTCAAATCAATCCTCTCAACTACGGTAAAGATTAAAACTTTCAACTTTTTACTTAGCTTTTAAAACTACATTATAGAAAAACAACATCATCTCTTATAAACTTATTTACCTCCATAGTCAATACATCTGGTCACCTAAAGCTGTTGGTCATATAAATTCAAACATCTTAAAACAAGAATTCAATAGGATCTAAGTGATCTATGCGTTTGAACTATAAATTGGATGACCCACATTATCAAATTTTTATGAAACTAATGTTTCCAAAAAAAGAATAATAAAAAAATCCTAATAAACTATATCATTACATGTACATCATCAACTAATGCTTATGAACTGGTCAATATCAGAGAACTTAGATAATTACGTCTTACACACATATAGTCGATTTTCACAAACTTAAGTGTTACTATCGATGAACAAAACTATATATGAGCAAAACTATATATATATATATATATATATATATATATGAGCAAAACTATATACACACATATATACATGTCTTAAAATGTTAACCAATAAACCAATTTTTAGCCATTCATTTTATTTCAACTTTTTTTATTAATTTTATTAGTTAAGGGGTATTTAAGTAAATTTACCTCTACCTTATATTATTATTATATTTAAATATCTTTCTCTAGTACCCACATTTTAAAATTTTTGAACAAAAAGCACACCTTCCCTCCCTGTATTTTTCCCTCTCTTTAAATGAAGTTTAGATCTTGAAAATTTTGAAATAAGCACATCAAAACTAATGAAAGCTAAATGTTCATCTTTGAGTTTCATATCCTTGCACCTGTGAAAAATAAGATCACCACCAAGTCAAACGGAAGCTAAATGTTCATCTCTGCAGTTATATTTCACTTCGTCGGAGTGACGACGGCTGTAGGCATGGTGGTCGGAGTAACGATGGTCGTAACCGTTGTGGAATCTTCATTTTCGTAATAACATCCTACAAATTTCTTACTAGTTTCATCAATTATTTCCTTTTCGTTTCCATTATAAAACAATGGAGAAAGAAGGTATCGTTTCCGTATTTAGTTACATGTTTTTTTTAAGGTTTCAATTGCAATAAGGAATGTAGCGATTAGATATGAATTATGTTTTGTTTAATTTTGAAGGGTTTTACAAATCTGATTGTTTTATTGTTGATATTTTTATTTTTTTCTTTATAGTGTGTATGTAGGGGAATGTTATTTATTGATATGCAGCATGGGTTATAGAATGCAGTTGGTTTTGGTTAGTTAATTATGTGAACTTCATATGTTTGGAGTACATAACTATACGGAAAGGAAAGTAGTATTTAAGTATTTGTTATTAGTTAAAAATCTGCCTTTCCAAATTAGATTAAGGGATATGTTTTGTCGGATCTTGAAATCAAGTGTATCTTTGTTTTGTTTTCTATTTTGAGTGGTTGTATGAAATGCATAAAAAATATATGTAAATTGGTTTTTAAATATACAAATGCGTCACTAAGTTTCGTATCTTGATTGATTTTTCTAGTTTGGAAATGTAAATTTGATTTTAGTTGTAGTCTTGTTTGCTTTTTAGTAGTGGTTGTACTAAGTGTATAAACTGTTGTATCTAAACTAGCTTTTTTAATATACACATGTGTAACGGAGTTATACACATGTCTTAATCTTTGTTTTCCTCTAAGTTGAAGTATCTTTTGCATAAAAAGTTACACATAAGCTGGTGTTTTAATGCAAATGTATACTAAGTTTGTACGCATGTGTCAACTGAATAAACACATGTGTAAACCTGGTTATGTATTTGTTTTCTTCTTAGATTTCAGTTTCCTTGCTTTAACTAGTTTCTAATCTATGTTAAAACTAGTTTTTTTTTCAGAATATGTTAAACTGTATACACACATATATAGAGAGTTTGTAAACTTTATTTTTTCTTTTAAGATCCACATTTTATATTGCTTTAAATAGTTACTAATTTTAGTCAAATCTTTGTTTATTTTTCATTAGATCAACTTGCACAGCAGAAAATCAAGATGTACAAACGAGGAAACAGGAGAAGATCATTTGTACACATGAGTTACTTGAATCCCTTATACATGATAGGTTCAATTTGATCGATATCGCTCAAATGATCAGAATGATTAGTACAAACAAAACAGTTCAATCAGCAACACAATTCATTACTAAATAATTCTCTTTTGTATTGATGATCAAAGCAAATATTGTAGTACAAAATGCAGGAGAATGTAATCACACACACTTAGTTCTCCCTCTAACGTGAATATGTGATCTAGACTCTCTCTCTAACATTCTCTTACTACATGCTTTATGCAACAATACATTTTAGGGAAAATAACAAAATAAACCCTAAACTATACAAATTGTATAAAACAAAGTACAAAGTAAATCTTAAACTGGAAATAGCCCTAACAGTACTCCCCCTAAGATTTATCTTTGGACTTCAACAAAATCTTCAAACAGTTTTCATCTTTTGCTTTTTCAGCTCCAATCTCTCACCAATCTTCAGACTCTTCTTTAACATCCAGCAACTATTTTCCTTTGTATTCTTCTTGTTCTTTTAGTGCTTCTTCGATGCATGACTTGAACTTCTCCGCGATCTTTGCTTGTCTTGGCTTTGACTCGTTTGTAAGGATGTCACAGGCATTCATGCGTCTCAGAGAATCAAGAGTCAAACCTGCAAAATCAATATTAGCATAAAATTCATATGGCAATTCTCGCCCTTTGACTTGCACTTCTAGTGTACCCTTCGCAGTCACACGCATAAACTCTATCTCTGGAATATCGACCTTCACAAGGTTAGCATTGAGTAATGCCTTCCTTAGACGAATTTTCTCTGACGCATCTGCAATCACCTCAATCATCACCATAAACAGATTTCGATCAGC
This sequence comes from Tagetes erecta, assembly GCA_030867185.1. NCBI lineage: Eukaryota > Viridiplantae > Streptophyta > Magnoliopsida > Asterales > Asteraceae > Tagetes > Tagetes erecta. Next base: position 59,062,497 of record CM061488.1, read on the forward strand.
TTCAGCAACTTTGTCTTTGCACTTCTCCATTCTGTAACTTCTCAGATGATCGAAGTAGGATGGATGTAACAATTTCAGCTCAAACGTACTGAATAAGGTAATCATGTCCTTATCCCAGTCATCCAAATTTCGTACCAATTTCAGCTTAAAAGTTTCCTGATTGTAGAAAAACTTAAGAATTGGTTTCGTTGCTTGAGTACCATCTATCACTTTCAACCCAGGATCAATCACTTTATCAAAATGTTCATCAGAAAATTCTTCTAAATACATGTCACGCACCACTAACTTCTTTTGTTTTCTCGTTTTCTTTGACTGAACATAAGCACTATCTTCCTGTTGTCCTCTAAACTCCAAATATTTCGGCATACGGCTTATCCCAGCATCAAGTAGCATCGCACATTCTAACTTGAAAATACTAGAGTAATAATGGTAAACATCGCATAAACCATTATCTCTTTTGATCAAAAATGCATCAAAGACTTCGTCATATTTCCACGCTATAATTTTCACCTTCTTGGACTTTTCCGGTACGATCATAGAATCAAGCAGTTCAGCAACGGACTGTCCTTTGCTCAGCAGAGATCTAACCACATCTCCTGCTGTGGCAGATTTATGCCATGATTCTCGTACGTCCATAGGAATATTGTATGACTTGACTTCACTTGGAAACATATCAATCAATTCTTGTCTCTTTTTTTGTGCATCTTCTGGTAAAGCCATCACCGTTATTTCTTTGGGTTCGAGCACTTTGTATCTCTTAGTCAGCTCATAATATTGCGGGTTGTTGTAATCCAGGTAAAACATCCGATTGTACATCTTCTCAGTCTTCATAAAACTTACAACAATCTTCTTCAGCGATTCATGTTTCAGTTTCTTCAAAGTTCTATATGGATAGTTCCTCGAACTCAACCATTCTCGCATGTTTCTGCTAGACATTTCTTCTGGATTTTGATGATAAAGCTCTTGTGGAGGTAAATCATCGATATTCAGGCTTTCTTGGAGTGGTGTCCACTCACCCATCTCAACAACAAATTCTTTCTCATCAGCAGTTGCTTTATCTTGTGCAGTCAAACATTTCTCATACTCTTCATTAATTTGACTCACAGTTAGCCCATTCAGATATACTAGATTGTACTTCATTCTTTCAAGATAAGCAAAACGTTCAGGCAAATCAGCTGGTATCTCATCTTCAGGATTAGCTTCAGGCTCAACCTCAGGTTCAGACTCTGTGAAATCTATATCATCCAAATCATCTAGTGCCTCAATTATTGGTGCAGTTTCAGTTTGAATCAGCTCAAACTGAAATGCTTCTTCAGTCACAGTTTCTGGCACATTCTCAACCACTTCAACCACTTCAGGCACTTCAGTTTCCACTACAGATTCAGATTGAATCGGCTCAAACTGAACTGTTTTATCAGTTTCAGCTTCTTTCACAGTTTCATCCACCTTCGCCATTTCAGCCACCTCAGTTTCAGTTTCAGATTCAGATTGAATCGGCTCAATCTGAATTTCTTCTATTCTTGCCTTTTTAGTACAACCTTCTTGATAGTCACTATGTATAGGTTGGACTCACCGGCTTGTCGGTGTTACTTTTGTTTGTAATTGTTTAACTTGTATTTGTATTAGTTCTAGCGAACCTACGGGCGAATCTATAGATTCGCCCGAAGGTCATCAAGTCTTTTGTATTTAGGTATCGACTGGGCGAACCTATGTGCCCAGCGAACCTGTGTTGGTTCGCTGGATAGATTCGCTAGAGCGAATCTATCAGCGAACCTAACACTACTATATATTGTAACCTTATCTTCACTTTATACAACTTTTGCACATCTTTTACTCAAGCTATTTCTCACTGATTTGTGTTGTGTAATCGTTCTATTGAGGTGCTAGGAGCATATATCTTTCATCTTTGTAGCTTATATACCTCGATTGTGTGTTGGATCTTGTTATTGGGTTGTTTGGACTTTTTACACTTTGTTCTTCAAGTATTTGACATATTTGGGTTAAACAAGTCAACAAAGCACTGAAATCACGATCATTATGGATCAACAATATGGTATCAGAGCCTTAGTGCTCACTACAACAAAACTGGGTTTTTAATACCCACAAAAGTGTCCTATAATGCCACTTTATAGGACCTTTCATTTAATAAGACCAATAGTAAAAGCGTTTTATGTAAAGGGGTCGTAATAAGTCCCAGAACTTAAAAAGCGTCCTAACATCTCATATAAGATTATGAAACCAATTTTATGGTCGCATAATATGTCTATGAACAAATCAAAAAGCGTCCTAATAAAAACATATAAGGACGCTTTTACAATGTTATAATATGTGGCTACTTACTTTTACTCTTATGATACACGCTAAAGCGTCCTTAAAAACTAATTTATAGGACCGTTATAATGTAATAATATAGGTACCTTAGTACCAAGAAAAGGGTCCTAATATCCCAAATAAGATTATGAAACCAATTAGTTTATGGTCGCAAATATATCTAGCTATATATGAACAACCCAAATAGCGTCCTAAAAATATATTAGGACACTTTTACAATGTTCTAACAAGTTTAATATGACAAATTCAAAGTCTTAACAAGTCATATAATACAACGCTTTCTTAAACATCCACACCTAGTTTTAACATATGGTTGTGGACATTGATCCAAATATGGTTTTAATTAAACAATAAAAAAACCATCAATATAAAACCTTGATAGTTATTGTGTATATAAAATCAACTAATGAAAGAAATAAAATTTTATTATATTTCAAATAAGCTTGTTCATAGCAAAACCACTAAACATAAATAAGTTAAAACATTATCCAACATAAAGTCTTGTAACATTTAACAAAGAAACTAAAAGCAATGAAAGAAACGATCAACATAAAATCCAAGCCATCAATGTGTCCTCAATCCTCACGGACTACCTACAAATAAATCACCCATGTATAAGCGTTAAGTTTCATGTTATTAAAAGTATTTGTATCTCATATTTACAAATACATACCGAGATGAAAGGACAAGGTCATGCGATGGATGCACCAACACAATCTTGAATTGTGAAAAATAACCCAAAAGGTCTCACCAAATTTTCATCTTTTTTTATTGGTACTTAAACATTTACCTCACACCATTCTTTTGAACCTGGATATGTAAAAAAGCTAGATTCATTTAAAGGCTTTGGATACATGAAATATAATGAAAATTTATGAGTAAAATAAAAACCATATGGAACAAAAAGAACACTACTTGCATAATTGACATATGAAGTACTAGAAATGGTTTTATAATAATTTAGTCTATATATACATACAAACACAACATACAAAGAAAAATTGTTTTGTGTTCAAACACCCATACACACCCAAACGTACACCTGCACATCCACCATCTTCTTCAATCTATACATTGTTCACAATTCTCTCATCCACACACACACACAACCTACCACGCAAGCATATACATTTATATATACACGCACACACACTATCATACCTATATATAATACTAACTAATACACTCATCATGCATACATGTATCTACATATTTTAATAATTGAATAACTAATCCATGTGTCATTATCTTAACAATTCCACATAGGTAAAATCCTATGTGGCAACCTCTCCTAACTTTTCTCATTCACTATATAGAGATCGGGTCGGGTCATATACCAAGTCTTTTACCCGGTTTCAAATAAACCACATCTAAAAAATTAAAAATTATTTTTTTTAAAATCGTACCTTCCAAATGTTCTTTTGTGTCAATCTTTCTTGATTATATTTATATCTCATATATATCATTTATCAAAAACCCAAGTTTAGTCCAATTAACAACTCTAAACAAACTTTGTAACACAAAATTTAAATCACATGAAACATACTAACATGCATATATATCTTATACACACATAATTCGATATACATCTGCCATATCTATACGCGTATACGCTTAATAATCAAGAGATATAAAGTAAATACCATTATCAAATTTAGTTTTGTGCATGTTTTCTCCTCCAACAGGAAAATAGTAAAAAAGAACCGTAAAACTCACATTAGCTTTGCGCAACTACAATTAATTCAAAAAGAACAGAGTTTCCAAGGTCGACCAACGACCTGTTTAAGTTCTACTAATTAGGCACAAAATACTCTAACATAGTTCACGTTCGATTTCGCGATCCCGTATTTAGTTTTATACCAATACCCATATAATTATATTATTTAACTCCAATGATTTACACACCCACTAATTTAATAGTTTACACCATTCAAACCACTGAATGAGCATGCTTGTAAATACATATATTATCAACAATATAAAATGTGTATATCAATATTACACAGTCGCTTATGAAAAACATACCACACCTTATATATATATTAGTAATACACTAATACATATGTAAACAAACTATATCATGACAGCAAATTCATATAAATTAACACACATACATACACCCATAATTTATAAACACCTATCTATATACAATCCATATTATATATTATATGCATATATGTAAACAATGTTACATACTCAGAACACATTTACGCATGCATGATCCCAAACACACCTTCACACACACATATATATAATCTCATACAATTTGCACATGTATAACATATATCATCGAACCCGATCGACAACCCATATCCGCCAATAATACTCCAATCTACTTACACAATGATATACTTACGTGTGACCACCCGAAACGATCAATAACCCAAACCGTACCCGTAATGAAACCGAAATCCGAAACTGAATCGTAACAAATCAAAACACGAAACATGTTGATAGATACGTACCGAACGATTACGAGAGGACGGAAGAATGCTTCGCCAACGTCAAAACAGTAGCTGGAGACGCCGGCGGCAACTGTGGTGCGTGACGGATGCTGCCGCAGGAGATGGTACTATGGTGCAGATAATTTTTGGTTACAACGGTTATGGCGATGGCCTTGGCAGTGACGGTTGGTGGTCGATAGTGATACCGTGTTCGTGACAGGAACAACAGAGACTGCAGCAATGCCCGAAGAAGACGATGAACAGCGGTGGTTGTGAGTGGTGGTTGTGTTGGTGGCGTTCAACAGCAGCGGTGACAGTGAACAACGACGAAACCAAAAACTTCGACGGTGCTTGCGGGGGTGGTCGGCGGTTGTAAAGATGCCGGAATAGAGGTTGCGAGTGGTGGAGGTGGTGATCGGCGATGGTGGACGAGATGGTTGCCGGAAATTGCGGACATCGAATTAGGTTGTGATTTTGAAGGCGTAGGGTGGGGGTGGTTAAATATATAAAGTCAGATTTTGCAATTTTGCCACTATTTTGAAACATTTAATACTAATTTTCAAAGTTATATAATTTAACTTGTATTACTAAGTGAATCCCGTACTTTTTACAACGTATATACTTTATGAAATTATTTCGTTTATTTTTTAGTACACATTCGAGTTATAAGAATTTGTAATTCTCCAAAGTACTAACATTTAACGTCACTTGCTGTAATATAATAAATCCTCGAATTATCCTATTTGTAACAAATAGTTATTTAGATAATCATTTAAATTAATATATTTAATTTATTATTGGTGTCTTGTATGAAAAAGGATTCCATGTTGATAAAGACTAACATAATTTGATTAAGTTGGGTTAACGACGTTAACCTGAAATTGACGGGTGTCACATAAAAAGTAGGTAAAATTGACGGGTGTCACATAAAAAGTAGGTAGCGGTGTTAACCTGAAATTACCGGGTGTCATATTAAAAGCTTCAAAAATAACATTTTTTCTTCCTTCATGAACATCTTATGGAGTGAATATATATTAAGTGTTTTATCAAGGTTAAAGTTCTAAGCGTTCTATAAAGGTTAAAGTTATAAAACCCAAGTGTCAAGTGTCCTGTGTCCTGTTAAGATATGTTATGTTAAAACTCTAGCAAATAAGCGTCCTACAAAACTGATGTTTAATGACTCAAATATCAGGTGTCCTATTACGATGTGTTATTATAAACCCACAATAATTAAGCGTCCTATAAAGTTAAAGTTATAATACCCAAGTGTTAAGTGTCCTATTAACTAATGTTCTAATATGACTTCAACAAGAAAGGGTCCTATAAAACAAAATATATAAGACTCAAATATAAAGTGTCCTATTAAATAATGTTATAATAGAACCTCATTTAATCCAGTGTCCTATTACATTCCAACATAATGGGACACCAACAACTTAATGTGTGAAAAACTACTTTATTATGATCTACTTTCTAAGTGTCTTAATAAGTTATAAGATAATAGGACCATAAAGAATCATCCATCATAATAAATAGCTTTTTAGGACACCGGTTTAGTAACGTATATTATAAAAGGACCCCAATAGTTTATTCGTCCTATTAAATAGTTTTATAGGACCAAATTTTACAAGCGTCCTACACAAAAGGTCCTAAAAAGTCATTTTTGTTGTAGTGGCTCTTGATTGTTTGATTCAAGTGATTTTCGTGTTGATTTTTGAAGTTTTTGGGTCAAAACATTTTTTATTCTGTTTCAAGCTTGTTTTTAGTGTTTTGGAGTTGTATTTTGCTCAAGGCTTGTGGTATTTGGACATAGAAAGCTTTTAAAACAAACCTGTTTGCAAATGGTCAAGTTTTGAGGGTTTTCGAACTGTTTCCGTACTGTTTCAGGGTGGTTGAGCTACCAGCGAACCTATTTGTTCAACCAGCGAAACTAATTGTTCCTCCAGCGAATCTAATTCAAATTTTGTCCTGATTGGTTTGTGTTGTGGCCAGCGAATCTGAGATTTCATCGAACGAAAGTTCACCTGTTTGACTGACTGTGCAAGCGAAACTGCTGCCAAAATCAGGCCAGCGAATCTGTACTTGCTCGTCAGCGAAACTGTTTTACTGCCTAGCGAATCTGTCTCCAGCGAATCTAGACAGCGAATCTGTTGTGTTCTTCCAGCGAATCTAGCCAGCGAATCTGTTGTGTTCTTCAGCGAAACTATTATCTGTTCAAAGTTATGACTTCATCAACACTTAATATGAATGATCTGGACAGCGTTCAACCTAACAGGCCACCGAGGCTTGTTAGTGGTGAAAACTTTGAAGACTGGAAAAGGTGTTTGAAAGCTTTCTTCTATTACACAGATTACAATCAATGGGAATCTATAGTAAATGGTCCGCATGTGCCTACAACTGTTGAAGGAACTGTTACTTCAACAAACACAAATCCAAGTACTTTCACTGAAGCAGACATCAGATTACTAGATCGAGACAAGAAGGCACTCGGGGCATTAATACTCTGCTTACATCAGGATATCTTTAACAGGTTTGCCGAACACACAACAGCAAAAAGTCTGTATGATGCTTTGTGTGAATTTTATGATGGCAATGAGGATCTGAAACTTGATAGAAAAGCTCAAGCCGAAAAGGAATTCAACTCTTTTGTGGGGTACTCACAAGAGAACTTGACTGACATTACAAACCGATTTCTATCTGTGTCAAGTAATTTGAAGAAATATGATGATAAGCTGGGCAATCATGAACAAGTTGCTAAATTGTTAGATTCTCTTCCTCCGCAATGGAGTCTTCAAATCAAGCTGTTGAAACAAGAGAGAAACTTTCCTGACTACAAACTGATGGACGTCATCAACAAGCTGAAGTCTTTCGACCTTGATGTGAAGAGAAGAGAATATAATCAGTCAATGATGGTTCCAAACATTTCCTCTCAAAATGCTGCACTTATCTCATCCGCTGCAAACTCATATATGTACAGTGCTGCATCTAGAGGACCATCAAGTCATGTATCTGCTAAATCTGCTGGTGTACCTACAAATGTTGGTTCAAGTTCGAATGCGTCTGTCACCACTCAGATTCCGTCAGATACTATGGCTTTGTTTGGGATGTTTGTCCACAGTTATGAAGCTCTTGTTGCAGGTGAGTTAAAAGGGAAAGGTATGACTGTAGAAGACATGTATCAGGTGGACCCTGATGATCTGGAGGAAACAGATATTCAATGGCAGATGGCTATGCTCACTCTTCGTGCCAGACGATTCATGGAAAGAACTGGCAGAAGAAACTTCGGAAATCAGGGACAGAATAGTAAGCTGGGGTATGACAAGGGAAAGTTAAGATGCTATAACTGCAAACAACTGGGCCACTTCAAGAGAGAATGCCCATTACCAATCGTTACTGAGCCAGTTAACTCTGCAAATCCAAGATCTGCTCCAATTCAAGAAAAGGTTGAGGAAGCAAAGTCAAAGAATGAAACTGCACTGCTCACCAACTTTGATTGGAGTGCAGAAATTGAAGAAACCAAGGAGGAGATTAACCATGCCCTTATTGCTGAAATTACTGAGTTTGATGACAATGATATAAATCTCTTTGATCCGTTCAAAGAATTTTATGGAAAATATGAGGAAGAGAAGATGGAGAATGTTGACAAAGTTCAATCAGATGTTATTGCTCAAGGGCATCTGAATCATTCTGGGTTGGTTTGTGAAGCAGCTGTTAATGAAGTTAAGCATGAGGAAGAGTCAAAGGTTAGCCTGGAAGAAGTGATTGAGAAGGCAAGGCTAGAAGCTGTTGATGAATTCAAAAGAAGCACTCCTTACTGTCAATGTGATCGTGCACTGGCCGCCGAAAAATTGGTAATTGGTCTTCCTTACGATGTTATTGAAGATATGTGTTCGTCTGCTTGCAAAATTCGTTTAATTGGCATATACAAAGCTAACAAATTGTTAATGTCAAATGAAAATGAATTAAAAAGGACCAACAAAGAGCTTAAATTAAATGAATCAAAATATTTTGTCAAGTTAAGAGAGGCTTTAAAAGAAAATGAACACTTAAAAAGAACTCTTTTAGAAAAGAACTGTGAAATTAACTACTTGACTGAGCAAGTTACACTTGCTGAATTTGAAGCAAGAAAACTTAAAAACAAATTGCAGCAGTGGACTATATCTGGTATGAAAAGGGAGGAACTCTGCCAAAAACAAAGGGGGGCCAGAGTTAAGACAGGTTTGGGTTTTAGTAACAAAGAATCATATGCATATCCTCCACCCAGTACTTTCTGTTATTCTCCTACACCTATTGCAGGTTTAAGTGAAGTAAATCTTAAGGAAGTTAGAGAGGAGTACGCATATGGTGGGAGTGTTGGGCTCGGTTGTTCTGTCAGTAGTGATTGCAGTAGTTCTGATTCCAAGAAGTCTTTTGAAGACATTTGTTTAGTTAATCCTGTTTGTAGTAATGTGACATATTCAGACAATTTCATGTTTAATAGTAATTTAGGGTGCTCTACTTCAAACCCTAATGTGTTGAATGATGATTTGAATGAAAATGTGTGTGTGAATGATAAAGACAAACTTTCAGGTCATGTCTCTGAAAGTCAAACTAAAACAAACTGTTTTCAAAAGTTCTTCACTCACCAAATTCCATCTTTCACACCTGTGAGAATTTCAAAGCCAAAAGAGAAGGAATCATCTTTTTCATACATTCTTAAACCAAAACCAGAATCTGATACAGTTAAAGTCACAACAGGTAAGTTAAAAGAACTCTATGACACTTACAGTGACTGCAACTCACAACTGTCTGAATGTGATGAGGAAATTGAAATGGACAAAATTCCTGTTAACAGAGTTCCTAAAACTGGCTTGAAGTCTCACTGTTTTAAATGTGGAAACACTGGTCACACTGTCAAGCAATGCCCTAAGTTAATCCAAAATAGCTCAAAGCAAAAAATTTTTCGGAAAAAGATTAAACACTTTTGTAAATAATTTCTTTTGTAATTCTTCATCATCTGCTTCTCCACCCAAGTACACAAAAGCTTGGGTGCCAATTTTAAAGGTCTAACTTTTCATTTCTCTTAATAAATGTCAGGAGCATTCAAATGCCGTTGTAAATAGTCATTGGCATATTGACAGCGGATGTTCCAGACATATGACAGGATTGAAGGATCTTCTTACTAACTATAGGATCATAAATGGCGGTTATGTCGCTTTTGCGGGAGACAAGAAAGGTGGGAAGATGATTGGTCAAGGAGAAGTCTCAAATGGCTCACTTACTCTGGAAGACGTCAACTATGTTCCTGAACTGGCATTCAATCTTCTGAGTGTATCACAAATCTGTGATAAGAATATTCCTGTGATGTTTCTTCCAAATGAATGCCTGTTCTTGAAGCCAGAATTTACTATTCCAGAAGATATGGTGATCATGCGAGCTCCGAGACGAAATGACACCTATATGTTGAATATGGGATCACAGGAATCAAATTCAACCGTGACCTGTCTCCTGTCTAAGGCTTCATCTTTTGAATCATTTTTGTGGCATAAACGTTTAGGACACATCAATTTTAAAATTCTGAATAAATTGGTTAAGAACAATTTGGTTAGGGGTTTACCACTCAAAGACTTTTCAGTGGTTGAGAAATGTATGGCTTGTGCTAAAGGAAAACAGCACAAAAAGCCTCACAAACTTAAAATTACAAATACCATCTCAGAACCCCTCGAATTGTTACATACTGATTTATTCGGTCCAATAAGTGTCAAATCTATTGCTAAAAAGTCTTACTGCTTGGTTGTCACAGATGATTACTCTAGGTACACCTGGGTGAGATTCATGGCAAACAAGAGTGAGACTGCCGAGGAATTGATGAAGCTGATACCTCTAATCGAGGTTCTTGGAAAGAAGAAGGTTCAAGCCATCAGAAGCGATAACGGAACTGAATTCAGAAACCACATCTTCAACTCCTTCTGTGAACAACGGGGTATTCTCAGACAGTTTAGCGCTGCCCGAACACCACAACAAAATGGTGTTGCTGAAAGAAAGAATCGAACACTTGTGGAGGCCGCTAGAACTATGCTGATCGAGTCAAAACTTCCAATTATTTTCTGGGCTGAAGCAGTTAATTGTGCAGCTTATGTTCTTAACAGGGTACTGATTGTCAAAGAAAAGATGAAGACGTCATACCAACTGTTTCGAGGGATTAAGCCGCTGATTGATTTTCTACGCCCCTTTGGATGTTCTTGCACTCTTCTGAATACTCAAGATCAGAAGACGAAGTTTGGGGCTGTCTCTGATGAATGCTTCTTTGTGGGATACTCTAACACGCAAAAGGCTTATCGCGTTTACAACAAGCGAACGCGGATCGTGCAAGAGTCCTACTATGTTGATTGGCAAGAATCAAACACTACAAGTATTGGTAATGAACCGGCCTGGTTTTATGATGCCACCACCATTTTCAAATCATTTAATCTTCCTGACTCTGACGATGATGACATCATTCCACACACATCGGTTTCTATTTTCAATCATACACCTACACCATCACAATCACAACCTTCCACATCCGCCACACAACTACCTCCCACTACATTTGACATCCCATCACCTCCACCAAATATTCCACCACCTCAAACTGTTCAATCTTCTCCATCAGATATTCCATCCACATCCACTACCATCCCATCACCTACACCTCCACAACCATCAAATCAAACACACTCAACCGATCAAAATCCTTTACTACTCAACACTGACTTCAAAACCCTGAAAAACCATCCTCACGATTATATCATTGGATCTATTACCGATGGTGTGCGAACCCGGAGTCAGAGCGGTTTGATTAATGAATGTCTTTATGCTGCCTTTCTGTCCCAAGTTGTTCCAAAGAATTATAAAAAAGCACTTGAAGATCCGAGTTGGGTGGATGCCATGCAAATGGAACTGCAGCAATTCAGAAAGCTCAAAGTTTGGGAACTGGTTGATCTTCCTCCTAACAAGTGTCCAATCGGCACTAAATGGGTTTTTCGGAACAAGCCAGATGATCGTGGTGTTGTAATTAGAAATAAAGCGAGACTGGTTGTTCAAGGATTTGCTCAAGAGGAGGGAATTGACTATACCGAAGTTTTTGCTCCAGTCGCTCGCCTGGAAGCCATCAGAATCTTTCTTGCTCATGCCGCCAACAAAAACTTTAAGGTTTATCAGATGGATGTGAAATGTGCATTTCTATACGGAGACATCGATGAGGAGATCTACGTATGTCAACCACCAGGCTTCGAGGATCCTGATTTTCCGTCAAAGGTTTACAAGCTTGACAAATCGTTGTATGGGTTGCATCAAGCTCCAAGGATCTGGTATGAAACTCTGACACAGTATCTCCTCAGTAAGGGTTTCTCTCGTGGGAGTATAGATATGACATTATTCAAGAAGGAGGTGGATGGCGAGCTGCTGATCGTTCAAGTGTATGTTGATGATATCATTTTTGGTTCGACTAATGAAGGGTTGTGTAGAGAATTTGAGAAGGTGATGATGGAACGCTTTGAGATGACCATAATGGGGGAGATGTGTTTCTTCTTGGGGCTGCAAGTGGAGCAAAAGCCTGATGGAATTCTAATCCACCAAGAGAAATATATCAAAGAAATCCTCACGAAGTTTGGCATGGATGACTCCTCTCCTGAATTGATTCCTTTTACTGCTCAAACATGCCTTACTTCCGATGATAATGGGAATCCTGTGGACGCTCATCGGTATCGCTCGATGATCGGATCTCTCATGTATCTGACTGCAAGCCGTCCAGATATTACATTTGCCGTGTGTTACTGTGCTCGTTTCCAAGCCAATCCAAAAGAATCACATGAAAAAGCTGTTAAACGCATTTTTCGCTACCTTAAGGGTTCCTCCCGTTTGGGACTTTGGTACCCAAAAGGTGGGAACTTTGATTTACATGCTTTTTCTGATAGTGATCATGCTGGTTGCAGGATTAACAGGAAATCAGTCACTGGTGGATGTCAATACCTTGGAGAATGTCTTGTTTCATGGCAAAGCAAGAAGCAAACAACGGTCTCCCTGTCCACAGGAGAAGCAGAATACATAGCTGCGTCAAGTTGCTGTTGCCAAGTGCTGTGGATTCAACATCAGATGATGGATTATGGCATCAACTTTCTTCATACGCCACTATTCTGTGATAATGAAGCTGCTGTTGGAATTGCCAAGAATCCTATTCATCACACTCGAACCAAGCACATTGAAACAAGAATTCATGCAATCAGGGATGCACAGGAAAAGGGGTTTATTGATATTATTCCTATTGAAACTAGAAAGCAAAAAGCTGATCTTTTCACAAAAACTTTTGACAAACCACGTTTTTATGAACTGATCTCCATGCTAGGACTTATATCTTTTTGAAAACCTTTTTCTGTGAGAATCCTTTTGTACATATGTAAATAATCTTTTCTTATTCTTCTTTGAAGAATCCGTGGGTCACTCGATTCATTGCTCCGTTACTTTATTTTATTTTATCTTCTTTTAATTTTCTTTTTACTTTTGTATATCTTTTTACTTTTGTATATATATATATATATATTAAGAAAATCTGAAAAACAAAAATTTCTTATTAGACGGCTATTATATAGAAATTTTGGGGGAGATATAAAAGATTAACTATTTATAGTTTTTCAAATTTTGCTATTTCAGGATCTCCGTTTTGATTGATGTTGAAGAGTCGTTGAAGGAGGTCAGAAGCATTGCGTTTGGGATATGTCAGATAGGCTCAGCCCGAAAACGAAGTAAACAGTGATTGTGCAGCCAAACATAACGCTCAAGATCTCGACAACAAGGATTATCTCCTTGACGTGATTGGATTGCAAAAAGATAATGGGTCTGTCAAAAATGGGTTGAGAGCGTCAAATCTTTGTCTTGATTTCCCCAAACATCCCAAATCACCCTCGCCCTATCCCCGAATCGAGTTTCTAGTATGCAAAACAAATAAAATAAAAAGCTGCTAGTGATGCTCTTCGGAAAAGCCTCTGAGTGAGTTACTCGTTAACTCCTCAGAACGTTTTGAGTCAAGTGCTTAACTCCTCTGCTATACGGAAGTATTGACCTGGAGTTGGTGGATCTTCTCTGCTATACGGAAGTATTGACCTGAAGATTCACCGAGCATGCTCAAATGTTTATCTCCTCTGTTATACGTCGGTATAGACCTGGAGCTCTAGACTATTTGAGTTTCCCAAATAATAAGTCGCTTTGTATTCAAAAGAATCAATTGCTGACAAGCTCCACTCACAAAGAAAAGATGCAAAAATTGCACAAGTGTCAAAAGAAGCTAATGCATCGGTCAACATTCAAAAGTTGATCATTGAAATTCAAGCAAAGTCAATTGTATTGCTCAGATATACCCTGATGACAGAACTTGTTCTTTTTACCTAGATGTCTGTGGGGACCATGTTGTCTGAGTTTCTTCAATCAAACCGAAAACATGATAAAAGAAGCTGCTGATCTCTTGTTGAAAGGACTAAGGCATGGGTTTAAATGGACAAACATATCTGCAATCCCGCCAATCGATGATTCTCCGGATTCTACTCAAAACATCATGAAGAATATATATCCTTTCTAGCGTTTAAAACCGTCTCCTGTTATTCTTATTTTATTTTATTTTATTTCATTTTACTTCATTTTATTTTTTAAAATTTTAGGATTATATGTGTTCATGTTTATTTTTGGAGCGTTGATATCGTGGGACGTTTTCACGGATTTACAAAGTCTTTAAAATTTTTAAGAAAATCCAAAAATATTTTTTTTGTTGTTTGTCTAGCGAATCTATAGTGAACCTACAGGTTCGCTGGGACCCTAAGGTTCGCCCGGAATGTCTTTGATTCGCTGACATGACACATCCTTGTTTATGTGTCAGCGAACCTGCTAGCGAACCAGTCGGAGGCCTTGACTTTTGGTCTTCCGGCGAACCTAAGATTCGCTGGTCTGTCTGCCAGCGAACCTATGGATGTATATATATACAGTGACAGCGAAATTCTCTCACTTTTTCGCTGACCTACTGTATTGTAGCAGACGTTTTTCAAAATCTTCACCAACGTTCGATTCTCACTATTTCACGGCTTATTCACACATTAAACATCATTTAAGTGTCTGGTATGTCATCGTCTACATCCTAATCTACTTTTTAAACTCTTAATCGCACAACAAACCCGTCAATCTGTCAAATCTGTGATTGCGTGAAAATCAAAGACTGTTTTGGTGTTAAATGTTAGGGACTTTCTTCATAATAGCGTCGTTTATTGTTTAGTTTGACCTGTTGTTGCTTTATTTGCTTGATAATGGTTGATTGACTGAGATTCTGGCCGTTTTTGAAAAACTAGGGTTTCCAGCGAACCTAAGTGTTCGTCTGGCGAATCTGAACGAAAGTTCAAGACCTCGAGCGAACCTATGTCGTTATGCTGCCCGCGCAACCACATAGATTCGCTCGACTGTTTCTAGCGAACCTATACATTCGCTCGACCACAATGACTGATTTTTCATGTCAGCGAATCTATAGGTTCTGGTGCTAAAATCTAAGGTTCGCTATACCAGCGAACCTATTATCCAGCGAATCTATTTTCTGTTTTTCAAATCTTCATTTCTGATCAATCTCCGTTTATTTTTCAGGCACTATGTCGACATTATTCTTCGAGAAAAAGCACAACATGTGTGCTTTACTTGACGAAAACTTCGAAAAGGCCAGCAGCTATAGAGATTCAATCAAGTGGCTGAAGTCGTCACATATACACTATGCCATCTCTCACTCTCCTACTATATATGAGTCGCATGTTCGTGATTTTTGGCGAACTGCTGTCATGAACGTGTCGGTGCAGCCGTCACGCATCTGTGCTAAGGTCTGTGGCCACGACTTGACGTTTACTGAAGCCGATCTGGCTAGGATCTTGAGATTAGAAGAGGATGTGGGTGAAGAGGTGAGTATGACAGCGGAAGAAGTGTATGGGGCATTCCGGAACGCTGGGTATGAGGGTCTGATGCCCGGAGAAAAGAAAATGGAGTTCGTAAAGTCGTACCTGATCCAGGAGTGGAGGTATATAGCACATGTGTTTATTATGTGCCTGGATCACCGGAAAGGGGGTACGGACGGGCTGAACTTGGACTGGGCTCGAGCCATGATGCTGTTTTGCAGAGGGCAAAAAGCAAATCTTGCTAAGTTGATTTTCAACTACATGCTCGAGAACATCCATGCCAGCAAAGGGGCCAAATGGTTAATGTATCCCAGATTCATTCAGATGGTACTGAATGATAAACTACCAAATCTGCCGGTGGAGGGTGCAGAATTAAAAATCTGGGATATGCATTCAAGAATCTTCAAAGATTGTAAATCAGTGAGGCCGGATTGTGTGGGAAGGACTACGTATTTGTGGGAGAACATGTATACGGCTGAAAGATGGGTCTATATTCAGAGGTTGATTGAGTCGGAGAGGAAAAGAGGCGGAGAGAATATAGAGGTGATTGAGAAAAAGATAAAGAAGAGGAAAGCCTATGCCAAAAAGAAAGATTATTCATTTGATAGGGAGGTTGATGAGATCCAAGCCGAGATTGATGCTGGAAGGGAACTGAGGACGAAAAGAAAGGCTGATACACACGCGGAAGCATCAAAGAAAGCTAGGCATGATACCGGGGGTACATCGGGTGGATCAACTGATGAATTAAAGGGTGTTGTTGAGAGACTGGAAGCAGAATTGGTTGAGCTAAAAGGTAAACATGAAGAACTTGAAAAGCAGGATGCAGAGAAATCGACGGTGATATATGAGATGGGTCGGATGATGAAGGACCAGCAATGTCTGTTGGTTAGAATCTTCAAAGAGTTGAATAGTTTGAAGGAGAATGCTGGAACTGAACCGGCAATGACAGAGGCGGAACTGAACTCCTTAACGGATATTGCAAATTATCCGTTAATGGATGTTGATTTTGGTAATAAAGGAAAGGGAAAAGCCGTGGAGGAAGAGTTTGATGAAGAGATGGGAATTGATTTAGATGTGTTCGAGGGAGAAGAAGTGGTGGGTGGATCTGGTGTGGATTATACCTTGGTAGACGAACCTGAAACTGATGTTGATGCTGATAGTGAAGAAGATATGGATGACGAGCCTGAAACATATAAAGTGGAGGAAAAAGGGATGAGTTACCAGTTTGAACATGTTGATTTGGACAAGTCTGAATGGTTTAGAAAAGAAGAAGAGGCTGTTCCTGAAGTACCACTTTTTCAGAATATCGACATGCCGAACACCTCTCAACTGGAAAGGCAGGTGATAGCATGGAAATATAACTGTCTGGTAGATGCTTACATGATTAAAAGGAGAGGCGGTGACATTTCATATATCAAGAACCGGAAGCATTTTACCACTCTGCCTCGATGGGATTTGCGGAGGTTGGCTGATCTACCATTACTTGGGAAAGAAGATAGTGGCAGGGCTTGTGCGTTCGAAGCTGCTATTCAGGAGGCTGCCAAGACTGATTTTGTTCAATTCGGGTACCAAAAGCCGAAGAGGATGAGACAGAAGAAGGATAAACATTGGGTGTCGTGGAAGGGCAAAATTGTTTTGAAGATTGCTGCACCGAAAGTGATGACAAGGGTCAGGGTCCCAGACACTCAGCCACCGAGACTGCAGAATTTCATGAAATGGTTTTATGACAATAGCACTGGGGAAGCCGTCATCAGACTTCAAGGGGAAGACCGTCCTGAAATACGTTTGTTTGATCCTATGGAGGTCTTCTCCTTCTGTGATGAAGATTTAAAGGTGTTGTGCGAGCATAGGATAAAGCACGGGGCTGGAGATGACACTGCTGCTGAAGCGAACCTGTTTGTGAAGGTCGCAAACAAAGCCCGGGGGATTCGTGCTGAGCTGAAGGCTGTGAATGAGAGGTTGAGGAGGTCGGATGATCTGAAAATGGAGATGGATGACCTGACAAGACAACTCGATCAAACTATCGAACAAAGGTTTGAGAAACCAGTTGAGGTGATTGATTTGGAAGTGTTAAGCGAGGAGCCAACTGTAGAGAAACAGGCGGAGACGACGGTTCAAATTGAGCCTGATACTGAGGTCGCTGATACAGAATTTGTAGATTCGATGCTGAATTTAAGTGAAGATGAGGCCGGAACTGAAGACTTTACAAACCCAATGGCCGGGATCAAAGAAAGGGCAGGAGCGTTTATTGAACATCTTTGAAGCCATCAAGACGGAGCTAATCAGAAGACTTCCCCAGGTGAGGTCCAACCTAGGGGGAGTATTGATAGTCACTATGTATAGGTTGGACTCACCGGCTTGTCGGTGTTACTTTTGTTTGTAATTGTTTAACTTGTATTTGTATTAGTTCTAGCGAACCTACGGGCGAATCTATAGATTCGCCCGAAGGTCATCAAGTCTTTTGTATTTAGGTATCGACTGGGCGAACCTATGTGCCCAGCGAACCTGTGTTGGTTCGCTGGATAGATTCGCTAGAGCGAATCTATCAGCGAACCTAACACTACTATATATTGTAACCTTATCTTCACTTTATACAACTTTTGCACATCTTTTACTCAAGCTATTTCTCACTGATTTGTGTTGTGTAATCGTTCTATTGAGGTGCTAGGAGCATATATCTTTCATCTTTGTAGCTTATATACCTCGATTGTGTGTTGGATCTTGTTATTGGGTTGTTTGGACTTTTTACACTTTGTTCTTCAAGTATTTGACATATTTGGGTTAAACAAGTCAACAAAGCACTGAAATCACGATCATTATGGACCAACACTTCTTCACCAGTAATCTCAGGCACAACATCTAACTTTCTTTTTCCCTCAGCTTTGTCAGGATTGACAGAATCAGCAGCTTCATCGGGAATAGTAATTGGTGACTCAATCCTTATGCGCACATTCTTCGTACCACGTGCTCTAGTATAATAAACTTTGGCTTCTTGAGTAGGCTCAGTCACTTCCATCACATCATCCGAAAAATCTTTATCTGATGTAGAACCTGACTTCTTTGATCTGGTTTCTTCTAACCACTTTTCTAACATCTCCTTCTCATCATCAAGAGTATTGCATTCCGCTTTTAACTCTTTATAGTCATATTTCAAATTTTCATGCTCATCCTTTAAATTTTCATAATCAGCCTTTAACTTTCCATAATCAGCCTTCATCTTCAAATAATCAGCATCTAATGCTTTGAATGTTTCAAGATTCTGATTATGAGTGGCCCAAAACTCTTCTAATCTCTTCTTCTTTCTTTCATTTGATGCTTTCAACTGTTCATTAGCATCCAAGAGTTTTGCTACCATCTCTTCTAACTCAGCAATTTTCTTTTTATCTTCATTCTCATCAACACTTGAATCAACTTTTGGCGAAGACTCCAAAGGTTGTTCAATGTTTTCAGCAGCTTTGGGGGATGTGGCAATATCAGTAGTAACAGGAACACTTACACAAGCATCAGTTTCATCGTCTGTCTGTGCCACAAACTCTACTTCTGCTTCAACTTCTTTAGCAATCTGTACGATATCCACTATCTCTGGCACATGTACATCTTCAATAACATTCTGCTCATCAACTAACACAGGCTCAATCACATCCTTAGATCTTCGATATCTAGTATATTGAACTGTAATATTCCTAGAAGATTCAACAAAAACTTCTTCTACAACACCAACAACCTCAACAGGTTCTTCAATCACCAGTGGCTCTGTTTCAACAGTTTCGGCCTCCTCAGGAATTGATTCAGCACTTTCTTCTCCCATAGCATCCTCATTTTCACCATTACCATCATCACCATTATTATCATCATCACAATCACTATCTTCTTCATTCTCATCATTCTCAGATCCATCTTCTTCTTCTGGATGTCGAGCAAAGTACTCGTCATCATCCAATAAGTTATCAGGCACCTCATCAACTAGGTCCTGTGGATTAACTTTCTCTCCATGTGATATGTGATGGTATACTATATCAATATCTTCCACATTATTTGCTATATCCCGCATATAGTCAAATAACTCAACACTAGCAACATTCCCTATACTCATCTTTCGATATGATAAATCATTCTAATCCTCAATATACAATATCCCTCCAGCAAATCCATCTTCTCTGATGATAGGATAAGCAACATTAATCATCAATTGCAAGAATCTCGGATACATGAGAAACTTGAATCTTTTCCCTTTCACCAAATTGAATACAAACCCATTCATAATCCATTTCGACATATTGAATGGTTTGTTCTCTGCAATAGCAACAATTGGAGATGCAATGTCAGAAGGAAAATTGTCAAAACCAGCACTCCTTCTTGACATGCATTGTTGAATCACATAGCACAGTAGCTTCCACTTCTTCCCCAATCTTGCTCTAACAAACTGTGACTTTGGATATACGGGAGGATGACCCATATTCACAAAACACGCTTGACATTCAGCAACTGTCAGTTCATCATTTGCTCCTATCTCATCATCATCAATCCTCAATGCTGTTCTGATAGCTTCTTCAGAAACAGTCAACACTAAATCTCTGGTGATATTCCCTCTAACAACAGTACCCCAGCCTCATCATTCACAACCTCAGCTGTTCTCCAAAAACTTTTGATCAGTCTTGCATATATGACAGGCTTAGCACACATAGCATAGACATACTTGGTTCTCTTGATAAATCTCATCATATCTCTATACCCCTCAGTCTCTGGAATAGACTCATCCAAACAAGCAACTAGATTGTGCTTAGGTTCAAACTTCAAATTCTCCATCTGTTTAAAACAAGACAAGACAAATATGTTAGATTCTTCATTAATAAATTTCAAATTTACATAAGTGTTTGAACACAAGTTATAAAAGTAAAACATTCACATAATCATTTTAACTCCTAAATTGATCTAACAATCTGATTTTCATCATTTTGATCAAAACAACTTTGGATTTTAATGATCATACAACATTTCACAATTAAACAGTTTACACACTTAAGAACATGAATCGGAAATTTGTATAATGAAGTTATTAAATATGTTAAGCTCAGTTTTAACAATGATTTGTCAATGTTTAACACACATTTTATCATTTTAAAGTTAACACTTAAGAACTTTCAACAGGTCATCAATGGCGGTTCGACAGTTATGGACAATTTTGGTTGATTCTGTTGATTTTAAGGAGTTTTGATGCAAATTAATGATTGATTGTTGATAATCGACAGTTTTTACACATAAAACAACATTCAATTTCAGTTTTAACACGCAAAATCAAAGTGTCGATTCAGTGATCAAAGTACCGTTCATCATCATTTTTCATTTTAACTATCGATTTGCAGGTTTATCAATGCTCAAAACATGTAGATAATACCTTATTCAATCAATCAAACTTGTTATAGAACAATCGATTGAACAAAAGTATGAACGATGTGTGGTACAGGGGATTTTGCTTGAAAAACTTGGTGAAAAATGATAAATGTTGTAAAGAAGACGGGTTTTTATATGATTGAAAAATTAGGTCAAACAATGGGACGGGTAAACAATTTGGGACGGGTAAACACTTAAAAGCCCAATAAGCCTTGACGGGTCATGCACTGTTGAGACGTGTCATGTACTGTTGGGACGGGTCAAGTACTTGAGACAAGTCGCAACATGGGACGGGTCAACATAAAAACATGTAGAACACTTGACGGGTCAATCACTGTAGAGACGGGTAAGTCACTGTAGACACGGGTAAAGGTTAGGAACAACTACACCTGTTTTGGTTTTACTCATCACCCGGCAACATAGTGATCGTTTCCATCACCCGGCTTGTTTTTATTCATCACCCGGCAACACAGTTATCTTCTTCATCACCAGGCTTGCTTTACTTCATCACCCGGCAACACAGTTGTTATACTTTCACCCGGCTACATAGTGTTCTTCACTTACACGGCAAGATAAAGACTTCTTCCTTTTACCCGGCTGTACAGTGTCAACACTTCATTGCCCGGCTGTATAGTAACACAACTTGTCACCCGGCAGATATCAAGTGACTTCTTCACCCGGCTGTATAATGACTTGTTCATTACCCGGCAACACAGTAGCCATAATATCTTTGTCCGGCTTCACTTCTTTTCACAATCACCCGGCTCATATCAGATAACACAACTTTACCCGGCTAAATAGTATCTTCATTACCCGGCAGAACAGTTGTTTCTGATATCTTCACCCGGCGATAATATCACTTTGACAATTTTTCAATTTTCTCGTCTGTTGACATTTCAACTGCATTTATTGCACCTGCAAACATTCTCGACATATTAATTAGACAAGACATCCTTATTAGAGTTTGTCATATTAATAATCAACAATATTTAATATGCAATAAAATTAATTTCTCATTAAATCCCTTTTCTTTTTCTTGTAAAAATGTTTTTGCACAACCAAAATTTCTATATCCCGAAGCAATTTCTTAAAAACATATCACAAGACCTTGGGTTTGTTTTTAACACATCCAATGCCTTTGCTTTTCATACCACATAATCTTGTTCATTCAAAACACACTTATTCAAAAATATTTTTGGATTTTTGTAAATAATTTTCTTCTTCACTTATTCTCCCCCTAAACTTGAAATTTCTTGAAATTTTGAAGTTTAACAAGGATGTCGATGTGTCAATAAAGATTCCATATGCCTGCACACACAAAGTACACACATTAAAATAAAGACATATGCAATGCAATGAATCAAAATATCGCAGTGAGATCATACCACACATTATCTGAACATGTTTTGCAAGTTTTGAATAGACATTTGACTTATGTTTAATTGAGTGATGATATGAAAACATACCAATTAGCTCGAGTTGACACACTTACTTTTTCAGTATCATGATGAGATTAAGGTTCGATTAAAATGACTTATGTGACCCACATGCATACATATGTCAACATATTTCCTTATCAACCACTACCTGAATGCATATTGCACAAAACCTGATCACTTACAATCATAAACAGTGTGGAATCTGGGTTCTATTCGGATTTGGTCCACTTTGGGACTTCTTTTGATTCCATTTTGGAATTTTAATTTCCTATCGTTCCCCTTGGGAATCTTCTGAATTCCTTTTTGGAATTTTTTTGTTTGGTGATGGTCCACATTTGGGACTCTTTTTGTTCCAACTTTGGGAATCTTTTGCTGCACCTTGAAGCTCAAAAGAGACTTCGTGTGAGACTTCAGGTCTGTGGATACCACAACAAAGAAGCTCACGATGCGGTTCATCACACTGAATAGACTGCATCGTTACCCGATCAAGCACAACTATCATCACAAGCAATGCATCAAAAGATATATATCCAGGACAACCAAATGCTTTCAAGTAAGAAATATTCGGTTTTCTTCCAAACAATAACTCATAAGATATTTTATTTTTATCCTGAACCAATAATATTCTGTTTTGTACAAAACATGCAGTAGCAATAGCTTCGTCCTAGAATGTGATAGGAATTTTGGCATCTGCGAGCATGGATCTTGCTGCTTCAATTAGTGTCCGATTTTTCCGTTCCGCAACCCCATTTTGTTGAGGCGTTCTTGGAGCACTAAATTGTCTCGCAATTCCTTTTTCTGCACAAAACAAATCAACATTAGCGTTCTTAAACTCTGTTCCATTATCACTTCTCAAGATTTTTACTTTACAATCCAACTGATTTTCAACTTTGACAATAAATTCTTTTAACAACTCAGCAGTTTCAGATTTAACATGCAAGAAATAAACCCAAGAAAATCTAGTAAAATCATCAATGATGACAAAACAATAAGACTTCTTTCCGATGCTTTGAACATTTGTTGGTCCGAAAAAATCCATATGTAGCATCTGTAAGGGTTTTGAAATGGAGTGTTCTTGCTTGGACTTAAAAGACATTCTGTGCTGTTTTCCTTTCAAACATGCTAGACAGAGATCAGCTGTAGAGAACTTCTTCGATGGTATTCCCACAGCGTGATTTCCAGTCACTAAACGGTTCATGTTTCTGAAGTTTGAATGGCCCAGCCGTCTATGCCAAAGCTGACTCTCATCATTTGAAGCATGTGCAATGAGACAAGTAGTTTCGGTTTCAGCATCAATCTGCGACATATCAAGCTTGTATACATCACGATCTCTTGGAGCTTTAATCACTACCCATTCATTGTCAATCTTGAAACCTGGTTTGAGTATATAACAGAAAGAATCATCAAATAAAGTTGAATAAGATTTATCACAAATTTGAGATACACTTAGCAAATTAAAGTTCAACTGGGCACAGTAGTTGACTTTATCAAAGCTAATGACCCCATTTGACACGGTTCCTTCTCCAGTTATTTTACCACCAGCATCTCCTCCAAATGCAACATGTGTACCATTCTTCAGCTTAAAGTCTTGAAGCAAGGCATGGTTTCCTGTCATATGCCGGCTACACCCACTATCAACAAACCATGAGTTGATAGGTCTTCGAGGGCGTACCTGCATTTCAACAATCACTTAGTTAGTTTGGTCAACCCAGGCCCACACGGTCTTGGGTTTTCCGAATCTATCTGTAACAGTAACTTGTTGATAATGAAGATTTTGAAAATTTGTTTCATTTGAGAGATTTGGTTGAAAACTGTTTCGCCCAACGGCTTGATTTGATTGCTTTCTTCTCAAAGAAATGAACCTTTCCTCTAACTTAGGATCAAGGTTATTTTCAAATTTCTGGTTTCTTACCATCAAAGCTCTCGGTTTAAAACTGTTAACCTGCACATTTCTGGATAAAAAGTTATTAGAACCAGAATTATTTCGATTGAAATTTCTCAAAACAGGAGAATGACTTTGATTAACATTTTGAAAACCAAATGATTGATTTCTTTGAAAATTTGGAAACGGAGTCATTTCTCTTGATGAGTTTTTCCGAAAGAAACAATCCTTTGTGTCATGGTTTCTTCTTTCACAGATATCACAAAATTTGTTATAAAAACATTCCTCTGAAGAATGATTTCTTTTGTCACAGTAACTGCAGTACCTGTTAAAGAAACATTCAGCAGTAAAATGATTATAACGATCACAAATCTCACAATGTTTCTTGCTAATCCTAAAGAGCCGATTGTTAACTTTTGATGTTGAACCCACTCGTGATTCATTATCAGTTTTGTTCGGTTTTAGATTAACGTGATTCTTTTGTGGAGATTTTGATTGTGATTTTGCTTGCTTGGAAACTTGGTTCGATTTTAAACCATCTTGTTTGGTTACCTTCTTTGGTTCAATTCTTTTATCATTGACAGCGGAAGACTTAGGACCTGAACCTGTTTTCAGACCAGAGTTAGATTTGATTGGAGAATTGATTGGTTTACCATAAGATCCGTTCAAATCAAAAGTTCCTGCAGACACAAACTTAATTGTTTTTCCTTTTGACACTTTCTTTTTGACAGGTTTGACCTTGTCAGTTTTAACATTTTGAGCTTTGGTGTTGTCATTCGATTTTATGACACTTTTACCTTTTGAAGGTTTTGTTTCAGATTGATTAACTGTTAAATTCGATTTCTGCACCTTCCCTTTTGAAACTTCAGTCTGTTTCACCTCTTTCTTTTTGATCAGTTGATCAGCAACTTTCGCTTTCTGTTCATTCTTCCACTTGATGTATTCAGGATCATTGTATCCCGAAAATTCAGCTTCTTCCTTCACTTCCTGCTTGGGATTCAGTTCAGGATATTCAACAAGTTGAATCAGAACAGGTTCTGATTTGTTGCTAGCTTCATCATCAGCTTCAGTCGTCACGACATCATCATCTTTCAAACTTTCGATCAACACTTCAGATCCTTCGGATTCGGATTTACTTCTTTGAATTTCTTTGAATTTTCGTTCGTTTTCAGGTGAATGATCAAATTCATTGAAGTTTTCAGGTAAGGTTTGTGTGATTGAATTAGGCATTGGTTCATGAGTGAAACCCAATCCTAGTTTGGTTTTGTTACCTCTTTCACTTACAAGTTGTTTAACCATAGTTTTACAACTTTTCACCTTTGTTAATTCCACTTGCGAGACAGCATGAGCAACTTTTTCTTGTTCAAAGTTCTTTGTCATCTCTTCAAGTTGTTTTGTTACAAGTTCCAATTCCTTTAAGGTTTTGTTCCATGATTCTTTAAGTGACAAAATCTTCTAATCAGCAATTTTGTGATCAATTTTAAGTTGTTCATGAATTTTCTCATGTTTGCTTAATTTATCACCAATTTTAAATGAATGAGTTCGATAATGTTCTACTTGTTGAATGCATTGTTCAGAACATAACCTACCTCTAACATCATCAGGCAAAGGAACATAGTTAGGGGGTAAATCAGTACTAACCTTTGGTTGTTCGGTAGATGATGAAGACTCACTGGATGTAGCCATCAGCGCAATTTCTGATTCAGATTCTTCAACAGGATCTGACTTTGCACTCCAGTCATATTCCTCAGAATCTTCACTCACGGTATCAATCAGTTTACCATCCCCTTCTTCAGACCAATCTTCCTCAATTTCACAAACTAATGCCAGACTGGATGTAAGATCAGATGTGAATTGTTCTGCATAAGCACTCCAATCGTATCCGTCTTTCACGCTAACCACCAGTGCTTTAGTTTGATCTTCTGGTTTCTTACCTTCATCCTTCAGTTCCGGCATGGGAAGACTTTGATATGGTTTCTGAATGAAACGTTGATTCCTGCTTTGAAAGCTTGAAGACTGCTGCGAGCTTTGACCTTGACCTTGATTCTGTCCACTGGAACTCGCTTGATCATTGTAGTTCTGATTCTTATGAGCTTTGCATTCCCTTGAAAAATGACCATAGCAGTTACAATTGAAACATCTGGCCTTCGATTTGTCAAAACCAACCGTCTTGTTTGCATGTGGCTTGAAGCTTCGGTTAACATATGCATGTTTCTGTGTTCGATATGCAACCATCACCATTTGCCAATTCAGATCCATTTCCTCAACATCATCAGTGTGACACCCCGCCCGGCGGCGGAAACACTGGGCTGTCATAGGAAATTGGATATCAATAGTACAAAGCACATGGCATACTAAAAGCATATTTTAATATCATTAATGTAATAATTGTTGTGACATAAATGAGAAATAAATAGTCATAAATTCAGAAATAAAGGCCGGCAATCAAAGTAATTTATTGTTCAATTATTCTAAGTCCAAGGCATCCTATGTCTTGAATGAACCGCAATAACATCAAGCTAATGCATCACCTGAAATATGTAAAAATAAAGTTAGCTATTTAAAGCTAGTGAGTAAACCACAATTTGAATACATATTAATATAGAAATCCGAGATCATCATAATATGCTGCGCAATCTTACATGCATAGCTATTTCATATCATTCTCGACCATGACACCTTGAACACACATTGAACACATTGAACAACATCATTGTATAGCATCTTGTAATCGTTTGTCATGAGGAACCAACTCATGTTATTAATTAAAGATAACCTTTTTAGCAACCGTCACATAACCGTCTCGATATAAGTTATCAATAATTATTTAAGCATCTAAGGGACGTAGCAACATAGCATAACAACTTGTATCATCGTATAGCATCTTGTAACATAGTAACTCGTAACATTGAAATTGAATGGCCGGGTTTAAATCACCTGTTTTGAAATAATGCAGGTGGGTTTGTCAAACCATTAGCGCTAACATTGTAGCGGTGGGATTACTAAGTAACAATACTACTTTAAACTACCACATAAGGATTGCATCTTGTCGCGAGTCAAGACTAACATATTTTATGATCTCTTTTGAAAACAATAGAAAACCGAAAACATTGTATAGTACTTGAACATATTTCAGCCCCAAAAAGTAAAAGTAAAAAGGGAAGTGAA
This sequence comes from Tagetes erecta, assembly GCA_030867185.1. NCBI lineage: Eukaryota > Viridiplantae > Streptophyta > Magnoliopsida > Asterales > Asteraceae > Tagetes > Tagetes erecta. Next base: position 59,090,086 of record CM061488.1, read on the forward strand.
TTTACTCACCTTGAAAAGCAATAGATAACCGAAATAGAAACGCAACAATAACGAACTGAGGGTTGCCCAAATATTAGTATCACCTAATTAATTGGGAAAAACCCTAACTTAGAAACGAAACAATAATATAGTAACAAGAATCAAAACCAGAAAATCTCGGGTTTTGGATCTGGGATTTTTGGGTTTTAAATTACAAATTGAGAATTAGGATTTTAAGTTACAAATTGGGATTTTGGTACGAAACCTAATAGTATTTTCGTTTTTGAATATATATTTTATACGAATCAATTTTAATTTTCTTGAAAGTAATATTTGTAATAAATACTTATAAACTTAAAGCATTATTTTTTTATATAAAAGTACTTGAAATTTCATGTTCTTAATCCTTAGAAAAATATATCTAACTTAAAGGTGTTGTTTTAGGTTATTAGAAAATATAGGTTAACGTTTAAAGTAGTTAAAATGTAAAAATAAAATAAAAGAGGCAGTGGGACTCGAACCCACAGCCTTCACGCCCACATTGCAGCACCCCACCACTGAACCAAAGCATTATTTTTATTAATGAACTCGTTTTTAAATGTTTTAACCTTTTACAATAAGCAAAACCCATCTTTACTATAAACCCTAGAATCAAGAATCCATCAAATTCATTTTAAACTGTTGATCTCGTCCCAAAAAACATAGGGCTTTTAATCTACAAAGAATCACGAGTATTTTGATATAATATACGTACATGATTGTGAAGCTTTTATACCGATTCGAATAGTAGAAAGAAGCGGATGTTCTAGATCAAACTTGAGAATCTGGAGTTGAAATAAGATAAAATTAATGGGTTAGGGAGTTGTAGATGATCAAGATGACTCAAATGGATATGAATATTACCCGTAACGATGCCCGGATAATCGGAAACAATTAAGTCGCCGGAGTTAGACTTTGGTCGATTTGATTTGATAAATTGAAGAAAGAAAAAGTTTGTTTGATGCTTGGAAATGGTTAGTCGAGAGATAAAGGATGATTTGGAAAGGGTTAATCGTTGATTACGGGTTCAATTACGGAAATGAGAATTTCAAGTTTACCAATTAAACAATTCGCGTTAATCACGCTCAAACAGCGTCTTTTGGGTAACAATGGGTTCGAAACTTATTAGTAAACGATTAGGAAAGGGTTTAATTGATGGGAAATGGTCAAAAACGCGTAAAAAAAAACTCGCCGGAGTCACCGGAGGTTGCCGGACCTCCGTCGCCGGAAAAACGGGAGTTTAATGGGAGGGGGCTGATTGGGTTTTGAATTAATTTCGTTTTTACACATTACACCCTTGTATTTTGAGTTGGTATTTATTTTAAGCTTAAAGCTATAATATAAGTTTCAAAACTTGTCACTTTTGACTCAAAGTTAGTTTATTTAATTATACTAACTAACTAATTTAGCCGAGTTGAGACGTAATGTTTTTATAAGTGACGTTTTATTATTATCAATACGTTTTTGACATTGGAAGATTATATTTAGACGTAGAAGCGTTATTGTTTAACTTTTTCAACAAATTTTCTTTTGTAAAGCATAATTTATATATTTTTATAAGAAAGTGTTTTATTTAGAGAAAAATAAATATGAATACACTAATGATGGATAGTTTCGGGTTCGAGCTAGGCATTCGGGTTCAGGTTCGGGAGAGCTGTCACAGTCTCCCCTCCTTATAGGAATTTCGTCCCGACATTTGCTCAAACCGAAGATGAAGGAAATGAATCAAAAAGATGCGGATACTTAACTTTCATTTGGTCTTAAATTCATGTTCACGTTTTGAGTTTCCAATGAGCATTAATGATTGGTATTTGATTACGCTTGAGTTGCTCAACCTAATGATTGATGATTCCTAATGGTCATTCGATGGACTTAATTTAATCACACGCGATTAAGAAGTTATTTGTTTTTAACCAATTGGAGTCGCATTGTTTAACTCTTTTCGTGTTATAAGAGTTCGGGTGAATTAATTGTATAGAGATTCGAATAAAGCTTATTTGCTACTTGATATAGGAATGAAATAAGATTTCAACTTGTGAATAAATATTTTAAGTAAAAAGATTTAAATGAAGATTTGGAAATAATCATGTTTAGTATAATGGATGAAACGGATAAAGAAACCTTACACGTAGTTAAGTGGCTTAGTTGCAATTAGTAAAATGAGTAAATAAGTCAAGTGAAAATGAAATGATTAAATATGGCCCAACTACACAAGACAAACCTTACTATGGTTTCCATGCACCAACTTTCATAATTCCGTGTGCACCCGTTGATAGTCACATGTATAGGTTGGACTCACCGGCTTGTCGGTGTTATATATTTTGTATGTGTTTTGTATGTAATTTGTAAGCTTTTGTACTAGCGAACCTACGGGCGAATCTATAGATTCGCCCGTAGCATAGTTTAGTGATTATGATGGTGTCGACTGGGCGAACCTGTTTGTGCCCAGCGAACCTATGTGGTTCGCTAGATAGATTCGCTACAGCGAATCTATCAGCGAACCTAAGACTGATATACATTGTAACCTTATCTTGAAGATAATGTAACTTTTGCACAACTTTAACAAAACTCTTATCCATCTGATTGTGTCGTGTAATTGTTCACCTGAGGTGCTAGGAGCATATTTCATTCATCTTTGTAGCTTGTATACCTCCGGTTGTGTGGTTTAATCTTGTTATTGGGTTTGTTGGGTTATTATACACTTTGTTTGTTCAAGTCAAGTGTGTTTCGTTGTTAAACAAGTCAATATAGCACTGAAATCACGATCATTATGGACCAACAATATGGTATCAGAGCCTTAGTGCTCTTGATTGTTTGATTCAAGTGATTTTTGTGTTGATTTTGGGGTTTTTGTGTCAAAACACTATTTGATTCTGTTCAGGGCTTGTTTTGGTGTTTTGGAGTTGTATTTTGCTCAAGTATTGTCATATTTAGTCATAGGAAGCTTTTAAAACAAACGTGTCTACAAATGGTCAAGTTTTGAAGCTGTCCGGGTTGTTTTCGTACTGTTACTGGTTTGTTCGTAACCCAGCGAAACTATCTGTTCTTCCAGCGAATCTAGGTGTTCATCCAGCGAACCTAATTCAAATTTTTGTACTGTTGGTTTGTGTTGTGGCTAGCGAATCTGACATTTCATCGAACGAAAGTTCACTTGTTTGGCTCATTGTGCAAGCGAAACTGCTGCCAAAATCAAGTGAGCGAAACTGTGCTTGCTTGTCAGCGAATCTGTTTTGTTTGTCTAGCGAATCTGTCTTCAGCGAATCTACCAGCGAATCTGCTGTGTTCTTTGAGCGAATCTAGCCAGCGAATCTATTTGTCTTCAGCGAATCTATAATCTGTTCATAATTATGGCTACATCAACACTGAATATGAATGATCTGGATAGTGTTCAACCTAACAGGCCACCGAGGCTTGTTAGTGGTTAAAACTTTGAAGACTGGAAAAGATGTTTGAAAGCCTTTTTCTACTACACGGACTATAACCAATGGGAATCTATCGTAAATGGTCCGCATGTGCCAACGACAGTTGAAGGAACTGTCACTTCAATAAACACTGATCCAAGTACTTTTACTGAAGCAGATACCAAGTTACTTGATCGTGACAAAAAGGCACTCGAGGCATTGATACTTTGTTTGCATCAGGATATCTTCAACAGGTTTGCTGAACACACAACTGCAAAAAGCTTGTATGATGCATTGTGCGAGTTCTATGATGGTAATGAGGATCTGAAACTGGATAGAAAAGCTCAAGCTGAAAAAGAGTTTAACTCTTTCGTGGGGTATTCGCAAGAGAACTTGACTGATATTACAAATCGATTCCTATCTGTATCAAGTAATCTGAAGAAGTATGATGATAAGCTGGGCAATCATGAACAAGTCACAAAACTGTTAGATTCTCTTCCTCCTCAGTGGAGTCTTCAAATCAAGCTGTTGAAACAAGAAAGAAACTTTCCTAACTACAAGCTGATGGATGTGATAAACAAGATGAAGTCATTCGATCTTGATGTGAAGAGAAGAGAATACAATCAGTCTATGATGGTTCCAAATATTCCTTCTCAGAATGTTGCACTTATTTCATCTGCTGCAAACTCTTACATCTACAGTGCTGCACCTGGAGGATCATCGAGTCATGTGTCTGCTAAATCTGTTGGTGCATCCACAAATGCTGGTTCAAGCTCAAATGCATTTGTCACCACTCAGATTCCATCTGACACTATGGCTTTATTTGGAATGTTTGTTCATAGCTATGAAGCTCTTGTTGCTGGTGAGTTGAAGGGAAAGGGGATGACTGTAGAAGATATGTATCAGGTGGATCCTGATGATCTGGAAGAAACCGACATCCAATGGCAAATGGCCATGCTTACTCTTCGTGCCAGACGATTTATGGAAAGAACAGGTAGAAGAAACTTTGGAAATCAGGGACAGAATAGCAAGCTGGGGTATGACAAGGGAAAGCTGAGGTGTTACAACTGCAAACAATTGGGTCACTTCAAAAGGGAATGTCCTTTACCAATTGTTACTGAACCAGTAAACTCTGCAAATCCAAGATCTGTTCCAAATCAAGAAAGGCTTGAGGAAGCAAAGTCAAAGAATGAAACTGCACTGCTCACCAACTTTGATTGGAGTGCAGAAATTGAAGAAACCAAGGAGGAAATTAATCATGCCCTTGTTGCTGAGATTGTTGAGAATGATGACAACTATATAAATTGCTTTGATCCTTTCAAAGAATTTTATGGTAAAGATGAGGAAGAGAAAGTGGAGAATGTTGATAAAGATCAATCAGATGCTATTGCTCAAGAGCATCTGAATCACTCAGGATTGGTTTGTGAAGCTGCTATTAATGAAGTGAAGAATGAGGAGGAGTCAAAGCTCAACTTGGAAGCAATGATTGAGAAGGCGAGGCTTGATGCTGTTGATGAATTCAAAAGAAGCACTCCCTACTGCCAGTGTGATCGTGCTCTTGCTGCCGAAAAACTGGTAATTGGTCTTCCTTATGATGTTGTTGAAGATATGTGTTCATCTGCTTGCAAAATTCGTTTAATTGGCATATACAAAGCTAATAAATTGTTAATGTCAAACGAAAACGAATTAAAAAGAACCAACAAAGAGCTTAAATTAAGTGAATCAAAATATTTTGTCAAATTAAGAGAAGCTTTAAAAGAAAATGAACACTTAAAAAGAACTCTTTTGGAAAAGAACTGTGAAATAAACTACCTGACTGAGCAAGTTACACTTGCTGAATTTGAAGCAAGAAAACTTAAAAACAAATTGCAGTAGTGGACAGTATCTAGTATGAAAAGGGAGGAACTCTGCAAGAAACAACGGGGGGCAAGAGTTAAGACAGGTTTGGGTCTTAACAACAATGAAACATATGCATATCCCCCACTTAGTACCTTCTGTTACTCTCCAACACCTATTCCTCATCCCTCAAATGAGTTGATACAAGAGATTATACAGAATGATACTAATAGTTCCATTGCAGGTTTAAGTGGAGTAAATCTTAAGGAGGTTAGAGAGGATTACGCCTATGGTGGGAGTACTGGGCTCGGTTGTTCTAGCAGTAGTGAATGTTCTAGTTCTGATTCCAAGAAGTCTTTTGAAGACATTAGTTTAATTAATTCTGTTTCTAGTAATGTGTTATATTCAGACAATTCCATGTTTAATAGTAATTTAGGGTGCACTACTTCAAACCCTAATGTGTTGAATGATGATTTGATTGAAAATGCGTGTGTGAATGACAAAGACAAACTTTCAGGTCATGTCTCTGAAAGTCAAACCAAAACAAACTGTTTTCAAAAGTTCTTCACTCATCAAATTCCATCTTTCACACCAGTGAGAATTTCAAAACCAAAAGACAAGGAATCATCTTTTTCATACATTCTTAAACCTAAATCTGAATCTAAAAAGGTAAAAGTCACAACAGTTAAGTCAAAAGAACCTTATGACTCTTACAGTGACTGCAACTCTCAACTGTCTGAATGTGATGAGAAAATTGAAATGGATAAAATTCCTGTTAACAAAGTTTCCAAAACTGGTTTGAAGTCTCATTGCTTTAAATGTGGAAATACTGGTCATACTGTTAAGCAATGCCCTAAATTAATCCAAAACAGCTCAAAGCAAAAATCTTTCGGAAAAAGATTAAACACATTTGTAAATAATTTCTTTTGTAATTCTTCATCTGCTCCACCACCCAAGTACACAAAGGCTTGGGTGCCAATTTCAAAGGTCTAACTTTTCATTTTTTTTAATAAATGTCAGGAACATTCTAATGTCGTTGTAAATAGTCATTGGCACATTGACAGCGGATGTTCCAGACATATGACAGGGTTGAAGGACCTACTGACTAACTATCGGATCATCAATGGCGGATATGTTGCTTTCGCGGGAGACAAGAAAGGTGGCAAGATGATTGGTCAAGGAGAAGTCTCAAATGGTTCACTCACTTTGGAAGACGTCAACTATGTTCCTGAACTGGCATTCAATCTTCTCAGTGTATCACAAATCTGTGATAAGGATATTCCAGTGATGTTTCTTCCAAATGAATGTTTGTTCTTGAAGCCAGAGTTTACTATTCCTGAAGAATTGATGATCATGCGAGCTCCGAGACGGAATGATACCTATATGCTGAATATGGGATCAAAGGAATCAAATTCCACCGTGACCTGTCTCCTGTCTAAAGCTTCATCTTTTGAATCGTTTCAGTGGCGTAGACGTTTAGGGCACATTAATTTTAAAATTCTGAATAAATTGGTTAAGAACAATTTGGTTAGGGGTTTACCACTCAAAGATTTTTCAGTGGTTGAGAAATGCATGGCTTGTGCTAAAAGAAAACAGCACAAAAAGCCACATAAACTTAAAATTACAAATACCATCTCAGAACCCCTCGAATTGTTACATACTGATTTATTTGGTCCAATAAGTGTCAAATCTATTGCTAAGAAATCTTACTGCTTGGTTGTCACAGATGATTACTCTAGGTACACCTGGGTGAGATTCATGGCATACAAGAGTGAGACTGCTGAAGAGTTGATGAAGCTGATCCCTCAAATCGAGGTTCTTGGAAAGAGAAAGGTTCAAGCCATCAGAAGCGATAATGGAACTGAATTCAGAAACCATATCTTCAACTCCTTCTGTGAACAACGGGGTATTCTCAGACAGTTTAGCGCCGCACGAACACCACAACAAAATGGTGTTGCTGAAAGGAAGAATCGAACCCTTGTGGAGGCTGCTAGAACTATGCTGATTGAGTCAAAGCTTCCAATTATTTTCTGGGCGGAGGCAGTTAATTGTGCAGCTTATGTTCTAAACAGGGTACTGATTGTCAAAGAAAAGATGAAGACTTCATACCAGCTGTTTCGAGGGATTAAGACGTTGATTGATTTTCTACGCCCCTTTGGATGTTCTTGTACTCTTTTGAATACTCAAGATCAGAAGACGAAGTTTGGTGCTGTTTCGGATGAATGCTTCTTTGTAGGATACTCGAACACACAAAAGGCGTATCGTGTTTACAACAAGCGAACGTGGATTGTGCAAGAGTCCTACTATGTTGACTGGCAAGAGTCAAACACAACAAGTATTGGCAGTGAACCAGCATGGTTTTACTATTCCACCACTATTTTCAAATCATTTAATCTTCCTGACTCTGATGATGATGACATCCTTCCACACACATCAGTTTCTATCTTTAACCATCCACCTGCACAACAACCACCACCTTCAACTACACAACTACCTCCCACTTCATTTGACATTCCACCACCTCCACCACCTCAAACTGTTCCCACTTCTCCATCAGATATTCCATCCTCATCCACTACCATTCAATTATCTGCCACTAATACAATTCCTCCAACATCACCTACACCTTCACAACCATCTAATCCAACACCCTCAACCGAAATCAATCCTTTACTCCTTAACACTGACTTCAAAACCTTAAAAAACCATCCTCATGATTATATCATAGGAACCATTACTGATGGTGTGCGAACTCGGAGTCAGAGTGGTTTGATTAATGAATGTCTCTATGCTGCCTTTCTGTCTCAAGTTGTTCCAAAGAATTATAAACAAGCACTTGAAGATCCTAGTTGGGTGGATGCCATGCAAATGGAACTGCAGCAATTTAGGAAGCTTAAAGTTTGGGAACTGGTTGATCTTCCTCCTAATAAGTGTCCAATCGGCACTAAGTGGGTTTTCCGAAACAAGCCAGATAATCGCGGTGTTGTTATCAGAAACAAGGCGAGATTGGTTGTTCAGGGATTTGCTCAAGAGGAGGGGATTGACTACACCGAAGTTTTTGCTCCAGTCGCTCGCCTTGAAGCCATCAGAATCTTTCTTGCTCATGCTGCGAACAAAAACTTTAAAGTTTATCAAATGGATGTGAAATGTGCATTTCTATATGGAGATATCGATGAAGAGATCTACGTATGTCAACCACCGGGTTTCGAGGATCCAGATTTCCCGTCAAAGGTTTACAAGCTTGATAAATCCTTGTATGGGCTGCATCAAGCTCCACGTATCTGGTATGAAACTCTGACACAGTATCTTCTCAGCAAAGGTTTCTCTCGTGGGACTATAGATATGACATTGTTCAAGAAGGAGGTGAATGGTGAGCTGCTGATCATTCAAGTGTATGTTGACGACATAATCTTCGGTTCAACTAATGAGGGGCTGTGTAGAGAATTTGAGAAGGTGATGATGGATCGCTTTGAAATGACAATAATGGGGGAGATGTGTTTCTTCTTGGGGCTGTAAGTGGAACAAAAGCCTGATGGAATTCTGATCCACCAAGAGAAATATATCAAGGAGATCCTCACGAAGTTTGGCATGGATGATTCTTCTCCTGAATTGATTCCGTTTACCACTCAAACATGCCTTACTTCCGATGATAATGGGAATCCTGTGGATGCTCATCGGTACCGCTCGATGATCGGATCTCTCATGTATCTGACTGCAAGCCGACCAGATATTACATTTGTTGTGTGTTACTGTGCTCGTTTCCAAGCCAATCCAAAAGAATCACATGAGAAAGCTGTTAAACGCATTTTTCGTTACCTTAAGGGTTCCTCTCGTTTGGGACTTTGGTACCCAAAAGGTGGGAACTTTGATTTACATGCTTTTTCTGATAGTGATCATGCTGGTTGCAGGATTAACCGAAAATCAGTCACCGGCGGATGTCAATACCTCGGAGAATGTCTTGTTTCCTGGCAAAGCAAGAAGCAAACAACCGTCTCTCTGTCCACAGGAGAAGCAGAATACATTACTGCGTCAAGTTGCTGTTGCCAAGTGCTCTGGATTCAGCATCAGATGATGGATTATGGCATCAACTTTCTTCATACGCCACTCTTTTGTGATAATGAAGCTGCCGTTGGAATTGCCAAGAATCCTATTCATCACACTCGCACCAAGCACATTGAAACAAGAATTCATGCAATCAGGGATGCACAGGAAAAGGGGTTCATTGATATTATTCCTATTGAAACTCGAAAGCAAAAAGCTGATCTTTTCACAAAAACTTTTGACAAACCACGTTTTTATGAACTGATCTCCATGCTAGGACTTACATCTTTTTGAAAACCTTTTCTGTGAGAATCAATTTGTAAATATATAAATAACTTTTCCTTTTCTTCTTTGAAAATTTCGTGGGTCACTCTATTCTTCGCTCCTTTATTTTATTTTATTTTATTTCCTTTTATTTTCTTTTATTTTTCTTTTAATTCTGTATATATATATTAAGAAAATCTGAAAAACAAAAATTTCTTATTAGATAGCTATAATATAGAAATTTTGGGGGAGATATAAAAGATTAACTATTTATAGTTTTTCAAATTTTGCTATTTCAGGATCTCCGTTTTGATTGATGTTGAAGAGTCGTTGAAGGAGGTCAGAAGCATTGCGTTTGGGATATGTCAGATAGGCTCAGCCCGAAAACAAAGTAAACAGTGGTTGTGCAGCCAAACATAACGTTCAAGATCTCGACAACAAGGATTATCTCCTTGACATGATTCGATTGCACAAAGATAAGGGTTCTGTCAAAAATGGGTTGAGAGCGTCAAATCTTTGCCTTGATTTCCCTAAACATCCCAAATCACCCTCGCCCTATCCCCGAATCGAGTTTCTAGTTTGCTAAAAGCTGCTAGTGATGCTCTTCGGAAAAGCCTCTGAGTGAGTTACTTGTTAACTCCTCAGAACGTATTGAGTCAAAGTGCTTAACTCCTCTGCTATACGGAAGTATTGACCTGGAGTTGGTGAATCTTCTCTGCTATACGGAAGTATTGACCTGAAGATTCACCGAGCATGCTCAAATGTTTATCTCCTCTGTTATACGTCAGTATAGACCTGGAGCTCTGGACTATTTGAGTTTCCCAAATAATAAATCGCATTGTGTTCAAAAAAATCAATTGCTGACAAGCTCCACTCACAAAGAAAAGATGCAAAAATTGCACGAGTGTCAAAAGAAGCTAATGCATCGATCAACATTCAAAATTTGATCATTGAAATTCAAGCAAAGTCAATCGTATTGCTCAGATATACCCTGATGACAGAACTTGTTCTTTTTACCTAGATGTCTGTGGGGACCGAGTTGTCTGAGCTTCTTCAATCAAACCAAAAAACATGATAAAAGAAGCTGCTGATCTCTTGTTGAAAGGACTAAGGCATGGGTTTAAATGGACAAACATATCTGCAATCCCGCCAATCGATGATTCTCCGGATTCTGCTCAAAACATCATGATAAATATATATATATCCTTCTTTAGCGTTTAAAATTCTTGTCCTTTTATTTCATTTTATTTTATTTTTATAAATTCTATCTTGTTATTATTTGTATTTTTAGGATTTTTAGGATAATATGTTTATTTTTGGAGCGTTGAAATCGTGGGACGTTTTCATGGATTTACAAAGAATTTAAAATTTGAGAAAAACCAAAAATATTTTAATTTGTCTGCTAGCGAACCTGCTAGCGAACTTACAGGTTCGCTCGAACCTCAGGTTCGCCCGCAACCTCTTTGCACCGCCGCCGTAGGCTGTCTTGACCTTTGGGGATACGGGCGAATCTAAAGTTCGCTGGTCTGTCTGCCAGCGAACCTGTGTCAGTATATATATGTCGTGACAGCGAAATTTTTCACAATTTCGCTGTCACTACTGTAGCAAGGCTTTTCAAAAACCATTGACGAACGTTCGATTCTCACTTTTCAACCGGCTTTTTCACACTTTAACATCACTAATATTGTCTGGTATGTGATCGCCTTCATCTTAATCTCTGTTTTAAACCCTTAATCGCACTTTTAAACCCTTAAATCTGTCGATCTGTGATTGTGTGTAAATTAAATGTCTGATTTGGTGTTTTCTGTTAGGATTTTACTTCATAATATCCCCCTTTGATGTTTATATTACCTGTTTGTTGCTTTGTATGCTTGATAATGATGTATTGTCTGTGATTCTGGCCGTTTTTCAGAAACTAGGGTTTCCAGCGAACCTATGTGTTCGTCTGGCGAATCTGAACGAAAGTTCAAAACTTCGAGCGAACCTATGTCGTTATGCTGCCCGCGCATCAACATAGATTCGCCCGGCTGTTTCTAGCGAACCTATACATTCGCTCGACCAAATGACTGATTTTTCATGTCAGCGAATCTATAGGTTCTGGTGCCAAATCTCAGGTTCGCTCTTTAAGCGAACCTAATTTCCAGCGAATCTATTAACTGTTTTCAAAACCTTCGTTTCTGATCAATCTCCGTTTATTTTTCAGGCACAATGTCGACATTATTCTTCGAAAGAAAGCACAATATGTGTGCTTTGCTTGACGAGAATCACGAAAAGGCCGGCGGCTATAGAGATTGTATCAAATGGCTGAAGTCGTCTCACATACATCACGCCATTTCCCATTCTCCAACCATATACGAGCTGCATGTTCGAGACTTCTGGAGAACTGCAGTGATGAATGTGTCTACACAGCCATCTCGTATATGTGCCAAGGTTAGCGGTCTCGATCTGGAGTTTACTGAGGCTGATCTGGCCAGGATTCTGAGGCTAGAGGAGGATGTCGGAGAAGAGGTTTGTATGACTGCTGAGGAGGTGTATGGGGCATTCCGGACTGCGGGTTATGAGGGTCCGATGCCTGGTGAGAAAAAGATGGAGTTTGTGAAGTCCTATCTGATCCAAGAATGGAGGTATATTGCACATGTATTCATAATGTGCTTGGATCATAGGAAAGGGGGCACAGATGGGCTGAACTTAGACTGGGCTCGGGCAATGATGCTGTTTTGTCGGGGACAAAAGGCCAATCTTGCAAAGCTTATCTTCAATTACATTCTAGAGAACATTCATGCGACTAAAGCCGCGAAATGGTTGATGTATCACAGATTCATTCAGATGGTACTGAATGACAAATTGCCAAATCTGCCGGTAGTTGGAGATGTCCTGAAGATATGGGAGATGCATCCGAGGATATTCTGTGACTGCAAGTCGGTAAAGGCTGATTGTGTGGGGAGGCCTTCGTTTTTGTGGGAAAATATGTACCCGGCTGATAGATGGGTACAGATACAGAGGATAATGGAGTCCGAGAGAAAACGGGGTGGAGAGAACATAGAGATTGTAGAGAAGAAGATAAAGAAAAGGAAAGCGTACGCCAAAGAAAATGATTATTCGTTTGATCGAGAGGTGGATGAGATACAGGCTGAGGTTGATGCAAATAGGGAAAAACGGACGAAGAGGAAGTCTGATGCATCAACTGAAGCATCAAAGAAGGCGAAGCACGACACTGGGGGTACATCTTCTGAATCAGTTGGTACATTAAAGGGTCAGATTGAGAGTTTGAGGGCAGAATTGGTGGAACTGAAAGGTAAGTATGAGGAACTAGAAACACAGGATGCTGAGAAATCGACAGTTATATATGAAATGGGAAGAATGATGAAGGATCAGCAGTGTTTGATGGTTAGAATCTTCAAAGAGTTGAACAGCCTGAAGGAAAAGGAGGGGACAGAACCTGCTATGTCTGAAGCTGAACTGAACTCCTTAACGGATGCTGCAAGGTATCCGTTAATGGACGTGGTATTTGGGGATTCTGACAAAGGGAAAGGCAAAGCTGTTGAGGAAACGTTTGACGAGGAAATGGGTATTGACTTGGATGTTTTTGAAGGGGATGAAGTGGTTGGAGGATCTAGCGTGAATTTCACTTTGATAGATGAACCAGAGGTTGATATAGATGCTGATAGTGAGGAGGATCTGGATGATGAGCCAGAGACGTATAAGGTTGAAGAAAAGGAGGTGAGTTATTAGTTTGAGCACGTTGAGTTAGATAAATCGGAGTGGTTCAGAAAAGAAGAAGAAAATGTTCCCGAAGTGCCCATATTTCAACATCTGGATGAACCCAACACCAAACAGATGGATAGACAGATCATAGCGTGGAAGTACAACAGTCTGGTAGACGCGTACATGATTAAGCGAAGGGGAGGTGACATCAGTTATATCAAGAATAGGAAGCATTTCGCCACCTTGCCTCGGTGGGATTTGCGGAGGTTGGCTGAACTCCCTTTGCTTGGAAAAGAAGATAGCGGTAGGGCTTGTGCGTTCGAGGTTCCTATCAGGGAGGCTGCAAAGACAAATTTTGTTGATTTTGGATACCAGAAGCCGAGGAGGATGAGGCAGAAAAAGGATAAGCATTGGGTATCGTGGAAGGGAAAGATTGTTCTGAAGATTGAAGCGCCAAAAGTTATGACAAGGGTTAGGGTTCCGGACACACAGCCACCCAGACTGCAGGATTTCCTCAAATGGTTCTATGACAACAGCACGGGTGAGGCGGTTATCCGATTGAAAGGTGAAGATCGTCCAGAAATTCGATTGTTTGATCCTATGGAGGTCTTCTCTTTTAGCGATGAGGATTTGAAAGTGTTGTGTGAAAACCGGATTAAGCACGGGGCTGGAGACGATACTAGAACTGAAGCGAACCTGTTTGTGAAGGTCGCAAACAAAGCCCGTGGAATCCGTGCTGAATTGAGATCGGTGAATGAAAGACTGAGGAGGACTGATGATCAGCAATTGGATATGGATGACCTATCTAGACAGCTGGATCAAACTATTGAAAGGAGGTTCGAGAAACCGGTGGAGGTTATAGACTTGGATGTGACTGGCGAGGAGCATACAGAAGAAATACAGGCGGAAACGATTGTTCAACAAATGCCTGATACTGATGTCGCTGATGCTGAGTTTGTGGAGTCGATGCTGATTTTTAGTGAAGATGAGGCCGGATCTGAAGACGTTACCAATCCTTTGGCCGGAATTGAAGATAGGGCAGGAGCTTTCATTGAAAACTTTTGAAGCCGAGAAAGACGGAGCTTAATTAGAAGACTTCCCCAGGTGAGCTCCAACCTAGGGGGAGTATTGATAGTCACATGTATAGGTTGGACTCACCGGCTTGTCGGTGTTATATATTTTGTATGTGTTTTGTATGTAATTTGTAAGCTTTTGTACTAGCGAATATAGATTCGCCCGTAGCATAGTTTAGTGATTATGATGGTGTCGACTGGGCGAACCTGTTTGTGCCCAGCGAACCGTAGCATATAGATTCGCCCGTAGCATAGTTTAGGGATTATAATCATGTTTAGTATAATGGATGAAACGGATAAAGAAACCTTACACGTAGTTAAGTGGCTTAGTTGCAATTAGTAAAATGAGTAAATAAGTCAAGTGAAAATGAAATGATTAAATATGGCCCAACTACACAAGACAAACCTTACTATGGTTTCCATGCACCAACTTTCATAATTCCGTGTGCACCCGTTGATAGTCACATGTATAGGTTGGACTCACCGGCTTGTCGGTGTTATATATTTTGTATGTGTTTTGTATGTAATTTGTAAGCTTTTGTACTAGCGAACCTACGGGCGAATCTATAGATTCGCCCGTAGCATAGTTTAGTGATTATGATGGTGTCGACTGGGCGAACCTGTTTGTGCCCAGCGAACCTATGTGGTTCGCTAGATAGATTCGCTACAGCGAATCTATCAGCGAACCTAAGACTGATATATATTGTAACCTTATCTTGAAGATAATGTAACTTTTGCACAACTTTAACAAAACTCTTAAACATCTGATTGTGTCGTGTAATTGTTCACCTGAGGTGCTAGGAGCATATTTCATTCATCTTTGTAGCTTGTATACCTCCGATTGTGTGGTTTAATCTTGTTATTGGGTTTATTGGGTTATTATACACTTTGTTTGTTCAAGTCAAGTGTGTTTCGTTGTTAAACAAGTCAATATAGCACTGAAATCACGATCATTATGGACCAACAATATGAGTCACATGTATAGGTTGGACTCACCGGCTTGTCGGTGTTATATATTTTGTATGTAATTTGTAAGCTTTTGTACTAGCGAACCTATAGATTCGCCCGTAGCATAGTTTAGTGATTATGATGGTTTCGACTGGGCGAACCTGTTTGTGCCCAGCGAACCTATGTGGTTCGCTAGATAGATTTGCTACAGCGAATCTATCTGCGAACCTAAGACTGATATATATTGTAACCTTATCTTGAAGATAATGTAACTTTTGCACAACTTTAACAAAACTCTTATCCATCTGATTGTGTCGTGTAATTGTTCACCTGAGGTGCTAGGAGCATATTTCATTCATCTTTGTAGCTTGTATACCTCCGGTTGTGTGGTTTAATCTTGTTATTGGGTTTGTTGGGTTATTATACACTTTGTTTGTTCAAGTCAAGTGTGTTTCGTTGTTAAACAAGTCAATATAGCACTGAAATCACGATCATTATGGACCAACACCCGTAATTACTTTTGTTTTTGCATGGACCTCACAATTCATTCGATCACGTACGGGTCAAAAAAAAATTTAATTAATGATACGCATAGATTCCGGTGTCATACCCGATAGAAATAGTACTTAGGAAAGTCAGTTTAAGGTGATAGTTAGATTGATGATTAAAAAGAAACTAAAGTCCATTAGGTAGACATTGCTCATATAAATAATTTTGTTTATCGATATAAATAGTCAAGTTCGAGTACTAGAATAGTTACACTTAAGTTTGTGAGAATCCACTCTAGGTGTGTAAGATGTAATTATCTAAGTTTTCTGATATTGACTAGTACATAAGTATTAGTTGATGGTGCACATGTAATAATATAGTTTATTAGGATTTTTAGAAAAAAAAAATAGTTTCATGAAAATTTGATAATGTGGATAATCCAATTTATAGTTCGAATGAATAGATCACTTAGTTCCTATTGGATTCGATTTTTAAGATGTTTGAATTTATATGACCAACAGCTTTTAGGTAAACCAGATGTATAAGTGTATAAGAGATGCATTAGGTTTGGATTAGTTTCATGAAAACTAGCAGCGTAGAATTTCATTAGTGGTCATATGTAGAAATGAAATATTTTAGTTCAATGAGCGTAAGAATAGTTGTGTAATGAGTTCACGTTAAGCTTTGAATAACATCATTAGTGATGGATTAGAAGTTGGATCAGAATCTTATGATTAGATGAGTAGTTTTGAAACCATTTGAGTATAGAAGTCAATTTGAAATATTTTGAGGGTAAATGTTCGATTCCCAACCAAACGAATATGTTGGCTTATCAGAATAGTAAATCCGTTATGAGAATTCATGAATCATGAATCATGAATTAAGTCTTTAATTTGAGATTCGATAATTGAATTGAGATTAGAAGTATGACTTAGATTTGGTATTTGGTATTTTATTTGAAGTTTAGATAATTCGATTGAGGTTAATCAATATGTCTTAGTTTTAATTTGGAACATTTGGGTCGCGATGGTATTAGCGAGTCGTTCACGTCTTGTCGTCATTCTATAATATAAGGTAGAAAAAGAATTTAATGAAACATGAGAAAATTTTGAATAACATATGTTGTAATGAAATTTTGGTTGGATAGAAAGGATAGTTGTACTTTGAATTTCATAGAATTTTTTTTGAATACATAACATAGTAATCACTTTCGAAATCATTGAAATGTAAATAAGCAAACTCGGAATAACATTTGAAATAATAAATAATTTCATAGTAACGAATATAAATCATTGAAAGAAAATCATAGAATCATTTAAGAAAATAAAACTCTGAAGGCTTAGGAATGTGTCTGGGTTTTGGACACTTTAGACTTATCAAAGTGCTAAGTTCGTTTTTCAACGTATTCGAGAAGGTGTGCTTTAGCCTATAGGTTCACACTCATCTCGAACATTCCCAGATAAGCATACAGGTCTCTTAAAGAGATTTATACGAAATGCTTTGCCTTAGACAGGATGTCCGTGATACAGGCGTTCCCCCTTCCGGATTGCACACGTTCTAACTTTTCAAACTCACTTAAGACGATGACGAAATTCCATAAAGAGAAGATCCTAATCACACAGACAAGTCTCTTGTAGCTCCTTCGCGAAATCGAATAAGAAATGAGATAAAGAAAAGCATAGAAAGGTTCATAGGAGGAAAACAAATAAGACTAAAAGAATTTCTAAGTACAAGTATTTGAACTAAGGACACTTAGGTTATAGTCTAGGTCGGTGTGTTTCTAATACCCTATCCTAGTTCCCTATAACCATGGCTCTGATACCAAACTGTGACACCCCGCCCGGCGGCGGAAACACCGGGCTGTCATAGGAAATTGGATATCAATAGTACAAAGCACATGGCACACTAAAAGCATATTTTAATATCATTAATGTACTAATTGTTGTGACATAAATGAGAAATAAATAGTCATAAATTCAGAAATAAAGGCCGGCAATCAAAGTAATTTATTGTTCAATTATTCTAAGTCCAAGGCATCCTATGTCTTGAATGAACCGCAATAACATCAAACTAATGCATCACCTGAAATATGTAAAAATAAAGTTAGCTATTTAAAGCTAGTGAGTAAACCACAATTTGAATACATATTAATATAGAAATCCGAGATCATCATAATATGCTGCGCAATCTTACATGCATAGCTATTTCATATCATTCTCGACCATGACACCTTGAACACACATTGAACACATTGAACAACATCATTGTATAGCATCTTGTAATCGTTTGTCATGAGGAACCAACTCATGTTATTAATTAAAGATAACCTTTTTAGCAACCGTCACGTAACCGTCTCGATATAAGTTATCAATAATTATTTAAGCATCTAAGGGACGTAGCAACATAGCATAGCAACTTGTATCATCGTATAGCAACTTGTAACATAGTAACTCGTAACATTGAAATTGAATGGCCGGGTTTAAATCACCTTTTTTGAAATAATGCAGGTGGGTTTGTCAAATCATTAGCGCTAACATTGTACCGGTGGGATTACTAAGTAACAATACTACTTTAAACTACCACATAAGGATTGCATCTTGTCGCGAGTCAAGACTAACATATTTTATGATCTCTTTTGAAAACAATAGAAAACCGAAAACATTGTATAGTACTTGAACATATTTCAGCCCCAAAAAGTAAAAGTAAAAGGGGAGAGAATTTACTCACCTTGAAAAGCAATAGATAACCGAAATAGAAACACAACAATAACGAACCGAGGGTTGCCCAAATATTAGTATCACCTAATTAATTGGGAAAACCCTAACTTAGAAACGAAACAATAATATAGTAACAAGAATCAAAACCAGAAAATCTCGGGTTTTGGATCTGGGATTTTTGGGTTTTAAATTACAAATTGAGAATTAGGATTTTAAGTTACGAATTGGGATTTTGGTACGAAAGCATTATTTTTGGGACTCGAACCCACAGCCTTCACGCCCACATTGCAGCACCCCACCACTGAACCAAAGCATTATTTTTATTAATGAACTCGTTTTTAAATGTTTTAACCTTTTACAATAAGCAAAACCCATCTTTACTATAAACCCTAGAATCAAGAATCCATCAAATTCGTTTTAAACTGTTGATCTCGTCCCAAACAAACATAGGGCTTTTAATCTACAAAGAATCACGAGTATTTTGATATAATATACGTACATGATTGTGAAGCTTTTATACCGATTCGAATAGTAGAAAGAAGCGGCTGTTCTAGATCAAATTTGAGAATCTGGAGTTGAAATAAGATAAAATTAATGGGTTAGGGAGTTGTATATGATCAAGATGACTCAAATGGATATGAATATTACCCGTAACGATGCCCGGATAATCGGAAACAATTAAGTCGCCGGAGTTAGACTTTGGTCGCTTTGATTTGATAAATTGAAGAAAGAAAAAGTTTGTTTGATGCTTGGAAATGGTTAGTTGAGAGATAAAGGATGATTTGGAAAGGGTTAATCGTTGATTACAGGTTCAATTACGGAAATGAGAATTTCAAGTTTACCAATTAAACAATTCGCGTTAATCACGCTCAAACCGCGTCTTTTGGGTAACAATGGGTTCGAAACTTATTAGTAAACGATTAGGAAAGGGTTTAATTGATGGGAAATGGTCAAAAACGCGTAAAAAAAACTCGCCGGAGTCACCGGAGGTTGCCGGACCTCCGTCGCCGGAAAAACGGGAGTTTAATGGGAGGGGGCTGATTGGGTTTTGAATTAATTTCGTTTTTACACATTACACCCTTGTATTTTGAGTTGGTATTTATTTTAAGCTTAAAGCTATAATATAAGTTTCAAAACTTGTGACTTTTGACTCAAAGTTAGTTTATTTAATTATACTAACTAACTAATTTAGCCGAGTTGAGACGTAATGTTTTTATAAGTGACGTTTTATTATTATCAATACGTTTTTGACATTGGAAGATTATATTTAGACGTAGAAGCGTTATTGTTTAACTTTTTCAACAAATTTTCTTTTGTAAAGCATAATTTATATATTTTTATAAGAAAGTGTTTTATTTAGAGAAAAATAAATATGAATACACTAATGACGGATAGTTTCGGGTTCGAGCTAGGCATTCGGGTTCAGGTTCGGGGTAGCTGTCACAATCAGGATCCATTTCAAATAAATCTTGAAGAACGACATCCATTTGATTCAGATGACTTCCTTGATAAGCTTGAAAACTTGCCATGAATGCAGTAAAAGCATTCTTAGTTTCATCATCTTGTAACAAGATGTTTATCACATCTTTTACTTTGGCTTGAACAGTAGAACTTTGACTTTCAGATTGTGTTTGAACTTGAGCTCTTGGTGGAGATTGAGGTTGAGAATAAGTTGGTGAGTTTGGAAAGTATGACGAATCAGTATAAAAACTTGCGCCAACAAATAGATCACCCTCATCTTCAAACTTAGTTGCATCTTGTGCAAGAAAGGCATTCTCCACAGTATTAGCAGGATTCACAATATATTTGTATTGTGCATGTGAACCAGTTCTATCAGTGTTTCTAGAACTTTCATCAATCTCTACTTCTTCAATCTTTGCAATGAGCAGATCCAAATCCATCGGAAACTTTTCAGTATGTTTCAGTAGTGTCACAGTTTGTTTCCATGATGATGGAAGAGCACATAGTAATCTGTCATTCAGATCTTGAAGATCTGTCTTTGCACCAACATTGGTCATTTCAGTAGTCAGATGAACAAACCTATTCATCATTTGGTGCACAGATTCTCCAGCAATGTGTTCAAATAACTCCAATTGTCTCTTCAGCTTTTGTTTCTTGAGACTCCTGAGTTGTTCACCTCCTTCACATATTGACTTCAAGGCTTTGAACAATGTATAACCCGTCTGATAAGTATCCAACCTCGACAGTACTTGTAGTGGCAGTCCTTTACACATCAAAGAATAGGCTTTGCTATCATTCTTCACTTTCCTTAAATCTTCAGCTGATAGATTATCTTCTGGATAAGGTTCAGTAGAATCTTTGGTGTAGGTACTTGCACTATCTGGAGCAGTCTGTGTAGGTATGTGAGGACCCTTATCAATCGACTTCCAAAGATCATTGTCTATTGAGCAAAGATGATGTTTCAATCTAATCGTCCAATTCTTGAAATCTGCACGATTAACAAGTCTAGGAACACGGTTATCAGAATCATCATTAGGTGCCATTTTTAACAAATTTTAAAGAAAATATTTTTTGTGTTTTTTTTAAAGATTTTAGAAAAGAAATAGTTAAAATACTGAACTAAAAACAAGTAATTAATGACAAGATAAGAAAACAAGGATTAACACAACTAAAATTGAGTCACACGGCAAAACAGTGAAAAATTCTTCTTCACCCGGTTGAACAGTAGCTTTTGTTCTTTACCCGGCTGAGAAAAGTCTTCACCCGTCTAAACAGTCACACGGCTCAACAGTTGTAAGTAAAAACTTGAAATCTTCACCCGGCAAGAACGTTACCCGGCTGAACAGTTACACGGCAAACAGAAATAACTTGACACGGCAAACAACTTGACCCGGCAAGAAGAAAATATTCACCCGGCTGAACAGTTATCAACACTTCACCCGGCAGACCTTGACACGGCTTGAAAGTGTTAATCACCCGGCTAAATAGTAACAAGTTGATCCGGCTGTTATGTTGATCACCCGGCTGAACAGTACTTTACCCGTCTGAACAGTTCTTCACACGGCTAAACAGTATATCACCCGGCACAACAGTACACAGAATTTTACTTGCAATTCTTCACCCGTCTAGCACAAAATTCTTTACACGGCTGCACAGGACCTAATTTTGTTCACAAATCTAAGTCCAAACGATTTTGTCTAAGTCAATTTGTTACCCGGCTAGTTAATCTTCAACCAGTTCATACTGTTCATCATCTTCATAATGAGAAATTTTCTGGGTTTATCAAAAACTTGTCCAATTCTTTCAAAATTCACACACAATCAGTGAAATAGTCCGATTATCAATCCCTAATCTCAATCAATCCAAAACATGATCAAATTTTGATGAATTTGAGCAAAATTCGATCGAACAGTAACTTTTTCTATCTTCTTAATTCCTTAGATCTGATGATAATCTGATGGAATTTGCACAATCGTTGTGAATTAGAAGTGATTGCGATGATAAATCACAACTAAAAACAGCAACAATTCATTCAGATCATGATTTTTGAGCAATATTGTAGTGTTTTGCTTGATGAATAGCGAAGAACACAATACCAACAACTCTGATACCAATTGATAGGTTCAATTGGATCGATATCGCTCAAATGATCAGAATGATTAGTACAAACAAAACAGTTCAATCAGCAACTGTAACAATCCCGGTTTTTGGGCCCGAAATTTTTTTTTAAAACCCATTGGGCTTGGCCCAACCATTATTAGACTTAGGCCCCTCTTAAATTATTGGGCTGGCCCAACCCTTATTGGGCTTAGGCCCAACTTAGATTATGGGCTTAGCCCATGTATGTATACGATAAAAACCGATGACGAAACCCGTCATATTAAATTCTCGGATGCGCATAGGAATTTATTTTTACTACCATAAGTTAGATAGACTTTTCCCTACTAATACCTTTAGCATTTCCAATTGTTAGGATATATATTTTAAATTACACTTATGACATGTACTAGGCAACGAATTAATAAAAATACCAATTTTATGAACTTAATAATCACCACACATATATACAATTACACCTACAACCAACACACAATATTAATCACCTACAACCATCATTATTTATACTACCAAAATCATATACATATTATATATATATATATACACTCATACGTACATACATATATGTACACATAATTATACAAATTCACTACAACTTACAAATTAATTCACCAACTTTATAAAATACAACCATTATCATTTACACTATATAATAAACACCCAATATATACATATGCATATATACATTACGTCTATATATATATATATATACATAATAATAAAACTACAACCACAACCAACACACAATATTAATCACCTACAACCAATTATTTACACTACTAAATAAAAAACACATATGCATGGACATATACATACATGCATACGTCCACACACACACACATATATATATATATATATATATATATATAATCACATTCTTTTATAAAAACTACAACTAACAATTTAATCCACCAACATTTTTAAACTACCATTTTATAAAAACAACCTACACAATTAAATCACCAAAAATAAAAATAAAAACTAAATAAAAATATGGATACTTGCAAGCATTAACCTACTCACCTAGCTACCACTACCTTGTCACCCAACCAACCTACCCACCTCCCATGCAACCACTAAGCCATGCTTGAAATCTTCACCACAATCTTCCACAAACCAATGCAAGATTTGACCACTCCTTCCCTCCTCTCTTCTTGAATCAGCCGAACACACAACCCACACACACATATTCACAGTTCATTTCAACCTACAACACAAACTCACATCTAAAAACCTCTCTCAAACAATCCTCTCAACTCTCAAGCTTTCTTCACCAACAAAAACTTAGTAACTCAGCAGCAACAAGTCTTCAAGGACAACCAACAATCGACCAACATCATCAAACACAAGCCAAGAGGAGCCACGGGTCCAAAGAAACAACAACCGAGCAACCGAAGCAAGAACCGTTCGACCCACAAAGGAGCACCGCGAGACCAGCCCGAGACCAGCCCTGTTCCAGTCATTTTCCAGCCTCCCTTGTGACTCTCATACCACCCCAAGTGCACCCCCACTCACCCCCAACCTCAAGGTAACGAGAAAACACCCGAAAATGCACTATATGTGCACAAAACGTTCATTTTTACACATAATGAATACCAACACTTCCCATATATTTTTGAACACCTTCAAACACTCATTTTTCAGTAACAACAGTATTAAAAGCCATAAAACCATTTTCTAAACAAAAATACACAAGTTTGACTAAAATAGTCAAACTATACACTTTATTTTGAGAAAAACAACAACACCCAACTAACAACCTTGAAAACATGATTTTATATTTTCTGGAGCTTCTTTATAATAAAATATGGTTACAAAATAAATTTCATGATTTTTGGAGTTGTACATTAATTATTATGCATTTTTGAATATTAAAAATGGATAAATACACTAATATTCCCAAAAACGTGTGGGGAGTATAAAAATACAAAAATTTGTTATCTTACTGTTATAAATATGTGTATAGGTGAATATTACTGATTATGATTGATTATTGATGGGTGTACATAAAAATCGAACAATAACCGAAACTAAAACGTACAAAACAACGAAAATACCAAAAATATAAAAATACCAAATTTTTATTATCTCAGTAGCTTAAATATGTTAAAAATAAGTTAGAAAATAAATTTCATAATTTTCCTAAAAAGAATGTAATTACTATGAATTTTTGAATGTTTAATGGGATTAAAATACAAAAATTCGTATAAAATAATTAAGGACACTTTGGACCAAACTTACAGAACCTAAACTCATATATAAGTATAAAATAACTATTTTAAGTCTTAAAATGTTGCCAAGGACCCTCTAAGCATAAAACGTAATCTTAACTGAACCGAACGCGTTAAAAACACGAAACCCAACGAAACAAGAAAAATCTGATATTTTATAATCCCAGAAGCATTTATATATGAAAACTAAGTATCCCAACAAGTTTCATAATTTCTATAAACCTAACCTATTTATTATGAATTTTTGAATATAAAAGACCAAGTAAATGGTAAAAAGCTCAAAAATTAGAAAAATACCTCTTAATCTGAAATACCACTTTTTATACAGTATATATAACCCAAGGAAGTATTTTAAAGAATAAAAATGTTTAAAAAGACGTTTTGTAAATAAATCGTTCATACGTCGGTTACACACGCGTTAAAATACGAAAATGACCAACGAACCTTAAAACTCAACTTTTGCACTATAAATCACTTAGTTACTGATTAAATAAGCTATAACCAAAATTTCAACAATTTAGGAAGTACCAATTATTTTATACAAATTTATTAAGTTTAAAAACCCGTAAACCGACAACTACTAAAATAATTTGTAGAAAATAATTGAAACACCTAAAAACCATGAAACACCATATATTACAGCAACTAAGACCCCTTTAACTTAATATAAGAGCCCAAGATCAAAATAAGCTCAAAAACCCAAATCATAACCCGACACGTAGCGATTTACCGTAACCGGAGAAACCGGCGAACTCGAAATCCATCCCGAACTTGATAAACACTTTAAAACCAGTAGGTTAACCTTAAAATATATATAAAACCAATATACAACACTAACACACCTAGAAATGGGAAGTTATAACTAAAAACCTAACTTTAGGGCTAAAAGTGTCAATATAACAAAGTTGAGGGACTAAATGTGACAACACTCAAACTTTCTGATTTTTATGAAAAATAAGTTAAATACTTACTGAATTAAACTAAAATAATATGGATTTAAGTATTAGAACGAGAACGAACCAACGAGAACACAAAAACAACTATACAACCGAAAGACAAACGCACCTGTTATAGAACGCATGTAGACTTATACATTTTAGAATCTAACTTGATTAAACTAAACATAGGAAGTACGCTAGGAGGTAGGACTCTCACGCAAACCATTAACTAGGAAGTTCTTGAGCAAAGCTACAGGTGAGTTCATGAACCCCCTTTTTACGTAATGCTTTTGGGGCTGATACATACCTACTAAACTTTATTTATTTAAACTCTTTTTACATTATGTTGTGGTGTAACACATCTGCTACTTGTCCCCGAACGTTGGTACAACTTTCGGTAGCCATTAACTTCTTGCAGGAGCCCTTTGATATGTGAATAGTACTATTTGGGAATCCCCCGCGTACAGTGGCATACCCCCCCACTGAGGTTGAAAACCGTTACGCCACATGTTCAATGATATGACGGTGCTTAGCAGAGCACGTTAGCCCACTTTGGGTTAGGGGACTATTATTTATTGTATTCGGGTTGGGTATAATCCGAACAGGTTTGGCTACATATATTGTCGACCGTACACCATAAAATATATTGTTTTAGTGTCATAAATTTTATTAAACCATGAGCTCACCAACTTTATGTTGACGTATTTTTGGGTATGTATTTCAGGTATTTAGACGATTTATTGATGGAAGTATACAACTAGACTTTATAACATTGGATGTGCATTTAGACACGGTTGATAGCTTTAGAAGACCCAGATTAGAAGAAACACGCAAAGATTATAGACGAATTGTAGAAGACTACTTGGGAATAGCAATTAGCCTCACTGCTTTTGTTAGAGTTTACTATTGTGCCCTTTAATGTACACCTAGATTACACTGATATTACGTGTAAACCTATGGCCCACTATCAATGCATACATAGTTTCCGCTGTGTTTTGTTGGATATTCAATCGTCACGGCCCACCCCCTTGGTCGGGGTGTGACAGATTGGTATCAGAGACAAAGGTTAGCGCGAATTAGGAATCCCTCTTAGGATATTCCTAGGCCCTAACCAAAACCCCTTAGGGACACTTAAGACATTGGACATGTAAGATTACTTTGACTTCCGCCTAAGATAAGTAATACATTTATACTTAAGATCAACCGATAGGACTCTAAGAGTTGCCTTTTTGGACTTTAAGTGTTTAGAGAATTTAAGATTTGATTTCAGAATATGTGTATACTCTAGGATGCTTGCTTCTACAACTTTTGCACACATAACTAGTGAAAATCACAAGCAAGAACAAAACTATTAAACACAAGAATTTACATGTATGACTACAATGGGAGAATACTAGAATGCCATGTGAGGTAAATTAACGATTACGGTCCGGAACGTAATGGTGAATTTACAGGCACATGAGCATTTGAGGAAATCCTAATGAGTCACCAAAAGTTAAGACATGGAAACAACTATATAAAAAAAACCAAGAGAAATTTAAAACAAAGGTCGAACAAATATTTCCGACAAATAACCATTACACGTATCGCAGATTAGACCCTTAACAACTTTATTCAGAATTATATCTACTTGGACACGAAGTTCCCGTCATTATTTCGTTGAGACGATAACCGTTCTTGGAAACCATAAAATCTCATTCCTTCAAAAAACTTTGGAATTCTCATTGAAAATGTTTTATGGACCCTTCTTATATCTCAACCGCAATCATGACACATAGCTTGTACACCATCATTATCTTTTGACAACTCTTCTTATAAGTCATATGTAATGTATCTTATTGTTCAATTCCCCCTGGCCTACTAGGAAAACCTTATGCTAAACTTCAAAAAAATAGGTTGCTACAACAAACTCATTACCATAAGTAACGAAGGTTTATCGCTCTCTAATTCTCTGTTAGGACCCTTCACTAAAACCCAATCCTTTTCTTAATCCCCCCCCCTAAAAGATTTAATAAGCCGATTACACCTATACGCCCAACATAATACGTTATACTAGTACTAACAACGAGTGTCTCTCACTCCCTCGAACATTCAATGGATGACTTTCATTCTCACTAACAAACCGCTAATTACCTATCCGCGTTCTTGGCGAGCATTACCCACTATGACCATTACCCCAAACCAATTATCTCACTCTAGACTTTAAAGTGATTGCTTCAATGAAGGATATGCACAAGTAATGGACAGACTGGAATGATGGACATGAAAAAAAAATGCATATGCATTAGTGATGTAAGTGCAGAAATGATAGACATACAGAGATGATAGAGACAACAAGACCGTCTTGTTATCATACCTTGTACGATAAAGTAGGTTTCCGAGCTGGCAGTCCCCATTCTCTTGCATATGCGGACCAACTACCCGAGACGATAAACATTTGCTACAAGGTGAATAAAGAGGATATGTAACATAAGATTAACTCCTAGCATTAAGAACTATTCTAACTTATTCGAATCTCTCATAGAATAAATTTCTAACATTATACTTTAGGATTAGGACCAACTTTATCTTCCCACTTCATCGAAAATTTCTCAACTCGTGTATAAGAAACTGCAATAAGCAGAAGCTATTCGTTTTATTAGTGGACATCCTTCAATGCATACTATATAATCGCAAATAGAAACACAATTGGATCGTCTCGAAGGTTGACCTAACCTAGGTTCAAATATGGTGTAATTATTAAGAACGTTCGTTACAATTCGGCAGTTGAAGATAACAACTAATGTCGCTCTCAAAAGGCGGAGAAATAAAGTAAGAATAGTTGCAGGGAAGATGATTATGGACACACGCCTTTTAGTAAACTAGTTAATCCATACAGCGAGTTGTATTCCTTATGCTACCAACAATGGAAAACACATTCAAAACACAACTCTTAGGATAAAGGAAGCTCCTTAGGGCCTTTTAAGTTAATATCAAGGGATGCCTAAGGTAGGTTGAGAGCGGCTACTTACATTGGAAAATAATACGACGCGAGCAAATTAAATATGGAATCGACCTAGTAGTGGCAAAGACATGATAAGACTATTAACTTCTAAGTATCGTTTTCGGAAGCTACAAGATGAATGTGAATATAGTTAGTGGAACCTTCCAAAAATCCTACCCATTCTTCTTTCGTTCCTACTCAGATAAAATTCACTTATTACTTTGGATGTAGACCGTAAATGACGCTCCCTTATTCATATAATACTATGAACCCTCATCACCCCTACGAGTAAGTTATAAGTGTCACACCCCGACCAAGGGGGTGGGCCGTGACGATTGAATATCCAACAAAACACAGCGGAAACTATGTATGCGTTGATAGTGGGCCATAGGTTTACACGTAATATCAGTGTATTCTAAGTGTACATCAAAGGGTACAATAGTAAACTCTAACAAAAACAGTGAGACTAGTTGGTATACTATTCCCAAGTAGTCTTCCTCTATAATTTGTCTATAATCTTTGCGTGTTTCTTCTAATCAGGGTCTTCTAAAGCTATCAACCGTGTCTAAATGCACATCCAATGTTATAAAGTCTAGTTGTATACTTCCATCGATAAATCATCTAAATACCTGAAATACATACCCAAAATACGTCAACATAAAGTTGGTGAGCTCATGGTTTAATAAAAATTATGACACTAAAACATTATATTTTATGGTGTACGGTCGACAATATATGTAGCCAAACCTGTTCGGATTATACCCAACCCGAATACAATAAATAATAGTCCCCTAACCCAAAGTGGGCTAACGTGCTCTGCTAAGCACCGTCATATCATTGAACATGTGGCGTAACGGTTTTCAACCTCAGTGGGGGGTATGCCACTGTACGCGGGGGATTCCCAAATAGTACTATTCACATATCAAAGGGCTCCTGCAAGAAGTTAATGGCTACCGAAAGTTGTACCAACGTTCGGGGACGAGTAGCAGATGTGTTACACCACAACAAAATGTAAAAAGAGTTTAAATAAATAAAGTTTAGTAGGTATGTATCAGCCCCAAAAGTATTATGTAAAAAGGGGGTTCATGAACTCACCTGTTGCTTTGCTCAAGAACTTCCTAGATAATGGTTTGCGTGAGAGTCCTACCTCCTAGCGGACTTCCTATGTTTAGTTTAATCAAGTTAGATTCTAAAATGTATAAGTCTACGTGCGTTCCATAACGGGTGCGTTTGTCTTTCGGTTGTATAGTCGTTTTTGTGTTCTCGTTGGTTCGTTCTTGTTCTAATACTTAAATCAGTATTATTTTAGTTTAATTCAGTAGGTATTTAACTTATTCTTCATAAAAATCAGAAAGTGTGAGTGTTGTCGCTTTTAGTCCCTTAAGTTTGTTATATTGACACTTTTAGCCCTAAAGTTAGGTTTTTGGTTATAACTTCTCATTTCTAGGCGTGTTAGTGTTGTGTATTGGTCTTATACATATTTTAAGGTTAACCTACTGGTTTTGAAGTGTTTATCAAGTTCAAGTTTACCGTTTTCTCCGGTTGCGGTAAAACGCTACGTGTCGGGTTATGATTTAGGTTTTTGAGCTTATTTTGATCTTGGGTTCCTATATTAAGTTTAAGGGGTCTTAGTTACTGTAATATATGGTGCTTCATGGTTTTTAGGTGTTCCCATTATTTTCTACAAATTATTTTAGTAGTTGTCGGTTTACGGGTTTTTAAACTTAAATAATTTGTATAAAATAATTGGTACTTCCTAAATTGTTGAAATTTTGGTTATAGCTTATTTAATCAGTATCTAAGTGATTTTTAGTCCAAAAGTTGAGTTTCAAGGTTCGTTGGTCATTTTCGTATTTTAACGCGTGTGTATCCGACGTATGAACGATTTATTACAAAACATCTTTTTAAACATTTTTATTCTTTAAAATACTTCCTTGGGTTATATATACTGTATAAAAAGTGTTATTTCTGATTAAAAGGTATTTTTCTAATTTTTGTGCTTTTTACCATTTACTTGGTCTTTTATATTCAAAAATTCATAATAAATAGGTTAGGTTTATAAAAATTATGAAACTTGTTGGGATAATTAGTTTTTATATATAAAAGCTTCTAGAATTATAAAATATCAGATTTTTCTTGTTTCGTTGGGTTTCGTGTTTTTAACGCGTTCGGTTCGGTTAAGATTACGTTTTATGCTTAGAGGGTCCTTGGTAACATTTTAAGTCTTAAAATAGTTATTTTATACTTATATATGAGTTTAGGTTCTGTAAGTTTGGTCCAAAGTGTCCTTAGTTATTTTATACGAATTTTTGTATTTTAATCCTATTAAACATTCAAAAATTCATAGTAATTACATTCTTTTTAGGAAAATTATGAAATTTATTTTCTAACTTATTTTTAACATATTTAAGCTACTGAGATATTAAAAATTTGGTATTTTTACGTTTTTGGTATTTTCGTTGTTTTGTACGTTTTAGTTTCGGTTATTGTTCGATTTTTATGTACACCCATCAACAATCAATAATAATCAGCCATATTCACCTATACACATATTTAAAACAGTAAGATAACAAATTTTTGTATTTTTATACTCCCCATACGTTTTTGTGAATATTAGTGTATTTATCCATTTTTAATATTAAAAAAATGCATAATAATTAATGTACAACTCCAAAAATCGTGAAATTTATTTTGTAACCATATTTTATTATAAAGAAGCTCCAGAAAATATAAAATTATGTTTTCAAGGTTGTTAGTTGGGTGTTGTTGTTTTTCTCAAAACAAAGTGTGTAGTTTGACTATTTTAGTCAAACTTGTACATTTTTGTTTAGAAAAGGGTTTTATAGTTTTTAATCCTTTTGTTACTGAAAAATAAGTGTTTGAAGGTGTTCAAAAATATATGGGAAGTGTTGGTATTCATTGTGTGTAAAAATGAACGTTTTATGCACGTATAGTGCATTTTCGGGTGTTTTCTCGTTACCTTGAGGTTGAAGGTGAGTGGGGGTGCACTTGGGGTGGTATGAGGGTCACGAAATGGACTGGAACTCGACTGGAAAAGGGGCTGGACGTTGCTGGTCTTGGCGTGCTTCTTCGTGGGTCGAACGGTTTTTGCTTCGGTTTGCTCGGTTGTTGTTTCTTTGGACCCGTGGCTCCTCTTGGCTTGTGTATGATGATGTTGGACGACCTTGGAGCGTTGTTGCTGTTGTGTTACACGTTTTTGAGATGAAGAACACTTGGTTGTTGAGAGAAAAGCTTGAGAGTGTTTTGTGAGTTGTGAGATTGTGTTGTAGATTGAAATGAGATTGTTTGTGTGTGTGTTGTGTGTGTTCAGCTGAAAAAGAAGAGGAGAAGGGAGAGAGAGTGGTAAAATCTTGCATTGGTTTATGGGGGATTTTGTGTAGGTTCACAAGGAAGTTGGGGTTTCAAGCAAGTGGGTTTATTGGTTGTGTAGGGTGGTGAGTTGACAAGATGTGTAGGTGGAATCTTCAAGGGATTGGGTTTTGTATGTATATAAACCGTAAATGTATGTATGTATATATGTGGATGATGGTAATTTATGTGTTTGATGTTACTATATGTATGTGTAAGTGTGTATAAGTGTAGTTGTTTATTTATTAGATTGATTAGTTTTTAATATATAGCCATATGCATGCATGTATGGGTATATATATTGAATGAGTTGATTTCTATATAATGTGGGTGTTGGTTATAAGCTTGGTGATTAGTGTGCAAGTATTTATTTATGTGTTTGCATGAGATTTTATTGGTTTTGATAATTATATAAGTTTTGTGTATGATCACATATATATATATATATATATATATATATATGTCTTTGTATATATTTAAATATATGTACAAGGTTGTCTAGTGGCTATTAGGTTAATAAAATTGGTATCTTTACTAATTTGTTGCCTAGTGTATGTCATAAGTGTATTTAAATATATATCCTAACAATTGGAAATGCTAAAGATATTAGTGGGGAAAAGTCTATCTAACTCATGGTAGTAAAAATAAATTCCTACGCGTATCCGGGTATTTAATATGACGGGTTTCGTCATCGGTTTTTATCGTAAGCATACATGGGCCAAGCCCATAGTCTAAGTTGGGCCTAAGCCCAATAAGGTTGGGCCAAGCCCAATAATTTAAGCGAGGCCTAAGTCTAATAATGGTTGGGCCAAGCCCAATGGTTTTTTTTTTAAAAAAAATTCCGGGCCCAAAAACCGGGATTGTTACATCCTCCCCTACTTATAAGAATTTCGTCCTCGAAATTAAATTAAGGTTGGTTGTTTAACGTCAAGTTATCTTGCTAGAAATACGCTTGCAAGTATGAACATAAACACATAAGAAGAACACAATCACCGTTCTACTAACTAGGGATTTGGTCTACGTTGTCTTGTAGAAGTGACTAGTTCATATCCGCTATGGGTTCCCTATTGTTTTTCCTCGGTGTTGTCCTCTAAATTATGGTCGAGTTGGTATCTTAGTACTACGTTACTCTCTAAGTATGAGGTTTTCAAGAATGCACGTAAACACATAAGATGCACATATTAACCTTGTGTAATGATAAGTGATTTTGTATGGTGTTGTCTTATCACATTAATTCGTTTCATACTATGAATGACTCCTCTAATACGTTCAACTCCTGATTCTTAGGCTTCTCCTTAGTAGGAACTTCCTACTGGGTGTCTCGTATTTGGGTTGTCGAGTCTTATCGAGTTGTAATCCTTAAAGCGCACATTCCAAGGGGTCTTGTTCCTTTCTTTTCTACTTTAAATGGCGTCAACCACATGTGTTTCACCTAGATGGTATTGCATCTCTCTGTCCTAGGCGTCGAGTAGTTCTATTCTCCTTCATTGTCGTCTCTTCAGCATATATGATCGAAGATGTGTTCTAGGTTGTTTTCTTTTTTTTTTTTTTTTGAGTTACGCTTGAGATAGTAGAAGTAGTCCGCAAGCTAAAGGTATTTTCAAGGTTTTAAGATTTTAAATAGAAGTTACAAGGATGAGTAACATCAAGAGCGTAGATTAAGAAGGATTCGAGTACTCATATTAGGTATCTAAGGGACGGGTTTTTACTAAGGGGTTAGTGGCACTCCTATATTGAGTAGATACGATAGAAATTTCAACTAGTGTGGCGTCGGTTTACAAATGGAAAATGATTTAAGTTTTGAGGAAGTAATGATTTTGGATTCTGCATGTCCGGATATACAACATTCTTCGCACGGTCTTCCTAATCGGGATTACATAATTCGATAAATTTAATAGGGGTACGGAAAGGTAATTCGTTCGCAAATCGTTCCCGCAAGATACAACGTAGAGAGGCTAGTTCGTTGATGACAACGGAAGTTCCATATGCTAAGTATTGAGTCGTTTTAAGGGAATATAGGAGATGAAGGTAAGTAAGTGTCCATGAAGGTATATAGTTAAGATTTAGAAGGGGTTAGAGTATATACAAAGTGCTTTTCTCATTATCTTTGTGCCACTGTAGGAGTTTTGTGTATAAGTTTAGGTTGACCTTTTTTTTTTGGAATTAGCATCCACGGTGTTGTATTCTCTATTTGAACGATAACGGTCTAGAAAGAGTTGCTAGTAAACGTTTACATGGTGATGTAAGCAACTTTGATGTGGGGGATAAGTTCGTAGAGACGAATTTTCTCTAAGGTTAGCTTTAGGTTCGCGGGTCTATCCCTATGTATTATCGTCATAATTGTGTTTTGCACACGTTGGACCTTATAACTTACTCATAGGGGTGATGAGGGTTCAGAGTATTTTATGAATAAGGGAGCGTCATTTATGGTCTACATCCAAAGTAATAAGTGAATTTTATCTGAGTAGGAACGAAAGAAGAATGGGTAGGATTTTTGGAAGGTTCCACTAACTATATTCACATTCATCTTATAGCTTCCGAAAGCGATACTTAGAAGTTAATAGTCTTATTATGTCTTTTCCACTACTAGGTCGATTCCATATTTAATTTGCTCGCGTCGTATTATTTTCCAATGTAAGTAGCCGCTCTCAACCTACCTTAGGCATCCCTTGATATTAACTTAAAAGGCCCTAAGGAGCTTCCTTTATCCTAAGAGTTGTGTTTTGAAGGTGTTTTCCATTGTTGGTAGCATAAGGAATACAACTCGCTGTATGGATTAACTAGTTTACTAAAAGGCGTGTGTCCATAATCATCTTCCCTGCAACTATTCTTACTTCATTTCTCCGCCTTTTGAGAGAGACATTAGTTGTTATCTTCAACTGCCGAATTGTAACGAACGTTCTTAATAATTACACCATATTTGAACCTAGGTTAGGTCAACCTTCGAGACGATCCAATTGTATTTCTATTTGCGATTATATAGTATGCATTGAAGGATGTCCACTAATAAAACGAATAGCTTCTGCTTATTGTAGTTTCTTATACACGAGTTGAGAAATTTTCGATGAAGTGGGAAGATAAAGTTGGTCCTAATCTTAAAGTATAATGTTAGAAATTTATTCTATGGGAGATTCGGATAAGTTAGAATAGTTCTTAATGCTAGGAGTTAATCTTATGTTACATATCCTCTTTATTCACCTTGTAGCAAATGTTTATCGTCTCGGGTGGTTGGTCCGCATATGCAAGAGAATGGGGACTGCCAGCTAGGAAACCTACTTTATCGTACAAGGTATGATAACAAGACGGTCTTGTTGTCTCTATCATCTCTGTATGTCTATCATTCTTGCACTTACATCACTAATGCATATGCATTTTTTTTTTTTTCATGTCCATCATTCCTGTCTGTCCATTACTCGTGCATATCCTTCATTGAAGCAATCACTTTAAAGTCTAGAGTGAGATGATTGGTTTGGGGTAATGGTCATAGTGGGTAATGCTAGCCAAGAACGCGGATAGGTAATTAGCGGTTTGTTAGTGGGAATGAAAGTCATCCATTGAATGTTCGAGGGAGTGAGAGATACTCGTTGTTAGTACTAGTATAACGTATTATGTTGGGCGTATAGGTGTAATCGGCTTATTAAATCTTTTTTGGGGGGGGGATTAAGAAAAGGATTGGGTTTTAGTGAAGGGTCCTAACAGAGAATTAGATAGCGATAAACCTTCGTTACTTATGATAATGAGTTTGTTGTAGCAACCTATTTTTTTTTTTTCAAGTTTAGCATAAGGTTTTCCTAGTAGGCCAGGGGGAATTGAACAATAAGATACATTACATATGACTTATAAGAAGAGTTGTCAAAAGATAATGATAGTGTACAAGCTATGTGTCATGATTGCGGTTGAGATATAAGAAGGGTCCATAAAACATTTTCAATGAGAATTCCAAAGTATTTTGAAGGAATGAGATTTTATGGTTTCCAAGAACGGTTATCGTCTCAACGAAATAATGACGGGAACTTCGAGTCCAAGTAGATATAATTCTGAATAAAGTTGTTAAGGGTCTAATCTGCGATACGTGTAATGGTTATTTGTCGGAAATATTTGTTCGACCTTTGTTTTAAATTTCTCTTGGTTTTTTTTTTATATAGTTGTTTCCATGTCTTAAACTTTTGGTGACTCATTAGGATTTCCTCGAATGCTCATGTGCCTGTAAATTCACCATTACGTTCCGGACCGTAATCGTTAATTTACCTCACATGGCATTCTAGTATTCTCCCATTGTAGTCATACATGTAAATTCTTGTGTTTAATAGTTTTGTTCTTGCTTGTGATTTTCACTAGTTATGTGTGCAAAAGTTGTATAAGCAAGCATCCTAGATTATACACATATTCTGAAATCAAATCTTAAATTCTCTAAACACTTAAAGTCCAAAAAGGCAACTCTTAGAGTCCTATCGGTTGATCTTAAGTATAAATGTATTACTTATCTTAGGCGGAAGTCAAAGTAATCTTACATGTCCAATGTCTTAAGTGTCCCTAAGGGGTTTTGGTTAGGGCCTAGGAATTTCCTAAGAGGGATTCCTAATTCGCGCTAACCTTTGGCTCTGATACCAATCTGTCACACCCCGACCAAGGGGGTGGGCCGTGACGATTGAATATCCAACAAAACACAGCGGAAACTATGTATGCGTTGATAGTGGGCCATAGGTTTACACGTAATATCAGTGTATTCTAAGTGTACATCAAAGGGTACAATAGTAAACTCTAACAAAAACAGTGAGACTAGTTGGTATACTATTCCCAAGTAGTCTTCCTCTATAATTTGTCTATAATCTTTGCGTGTTTCTTCTAATCAGGGTCTTCTAAAGCTATCAACCGTGTCTAAATGCACATCCAATGTTATAAAGTCTAGTTGTATACTTCCATCGATAAATCATCTAAATACCTGAAATACATACCCAAAATACGTCAACATAAAGTTGGTGAGCTCATGGTTTAATAAAAATTATGACACTAAAACATTATATTTTATGGTGTACGGTCGACAATATATGTAGCCAAACCTGTTCGGATTATACCCAACCCGAATACAATAAATAATAGTCCCCTAACCCAAAGTGGGCTAACGTGCTCTGCTAAGCACCGTCATATCATTGAACATGTGGCGTAACGGTTTTCAACCTCAGTGGGGGGTATGCCACTGTACGCGGGGGATTCCCAAATAGTACTATTCACATATCAAAGGGCTCCTGCAAGAAGTTAATGGCTACCGAAAGTTGTACCAACGTTCGGGGACGAGTAGCAGATGTGTTACACCACAACAAAATGTAAAAAGAGTTTAAATAAATAAAGTTTAGTAGGTATGTATCAGCCCCAAAAGTATTATGTAAAAAGGGGGTTCATGAACTCACCTGTTGCTTTGCTCAAGAACTTCCTAGATAATGGTTTGCGTGAGAGTCCTACCTCCTAGCGGACTTCCTATGTTTAGTTTAATCAAGTTAGATTCTAAAATGTATAAGTCTACGTGCGTTCCATAACGGGTGCGTTTGTCTTTCGGTTGTATAGTCGTTTTTGTGTTCTCGTTGGTTCGTTCTTGTTCTAATACTTAAATCAGTATTATTTTAGTTTAATTCAGTAGGTATTTAACTTATTCTTCATAAAAATCAGAAAGTGTGAGTGTTGTCGCTTTTAGTCCCTTAAGTTTGTTATATTGACACTTTTAGCCCTAAAGTTAGGTTTTTGGTTATAACTTCTCATTTCTAGGCGTGTTAGTGTTGTGTATTGGTCTTATACATATTTTAAGGTTAACCTACTGGTTTTGAAGTGTTTATCAAGTTCAAGTTTACCGTTTTCTCCGGTTGCGGTAAAACGCTACGTGTCGGGTTATGATTTAGGTTTTTGAGCTTATTTTGATCTTGGGTTCCTATATTAAGTTTAAGGGGTCTTAGTTACTGTAATATATGGTGCTTCATGGTTTTTAGGTGTTCCCATTATTTTCTACAAATTATTTTAGTAGTTGTCGGTTTACGGGTTTTTAAACTTAAATAATTTGTATAAAATAATTGGTACTTCCTAAATTGTTGAAATTTTGGTTATAGCTTATTTAATCAGTAACTAAGTGATTTTTAGTCCAAAAGTTGAGTTTCAAGGTTCGTTGGTCATTTTCGTATTTTAACGCGTGTGTATCCGACGTATGAACGATTTATTACAAAACATCTTTTTAAACATTTTTATTCTTTAAAATACTTCCTTGGGTTATATATACTGTATAAAAAGTGTTATTTCTGATTAAAAGGTATTTTTCTAATTTTTGTGCTTTTTACCATTTACTTGGTCTTTTATATTCAAAAATTCATAATAAATAGGTTAGGTTTATAAAAATTATGAAACTTGTTGGGATAATTAGTTTTTATATATAAAAGCTTCTAGAATTATAAAATATCAGATTTTTCTTGTTTCGTTGGGTTTCGTGTTTTTAACGCGTTCGGTTCGGTTAAGATTACGTTTTATGCTTAGAGGGTCCTTGGTAACATTTTAAGTCTTAAAATAGTTATTTTATACTTATATATGAGTTTAGGTTCTGTAAGTTTGGTCCAAAGTGTCCTTAGTTATTTTATACGAATTTTTGTATTTTAATCCTATTAAACATTCAAAAATTCATAGTAATTACATTCTTTTTAGGAAAATTATGAAATTTATTTTCTAACTTATTTTTAACATATTTAAGCTACTGAGATATTAAAAATTTGGTATTTTTACGTTTTTGGTATTTTCGTTGTTTTGTACGTTTTAGTTTCGGTTATTGTTCGATTTTTATGTACACCCATCAACAATCAATAATAATCAGCCATATTCACCTATACACATATTTAAAACAGTAAGATAACAAATTTTTGTATTTTTATACTCCCCATACGTTTTTGTGAATATTAGTGTATTTATCCATTTTTAATATTAAAAAAATGCATAATAATTAATGTACAACTCCAAAAATCGTGAAATTTATTTTGTAACCATATTTTATTATAAAGAAGCTCCAGAAAATATAAAATTATGTTTTCAAGGTTGTTAGTTGGGTGTTGTTGTTTTTCTCAAAACAAAGTGTGTAGTTTGACTATTTTAGTCAAACTTGTACATTTTTGTTTAGAAAAGGGTTTTATAGTTTTTAATCCTTTTGTTACTGAAAAATAAGTGTTTGAAGGTGTTCAAAAATATATGGGAAGTGTTGGTATTCATTGTGTGTAAAAATGAACGTTTTATGCACGTATAGTGCATTTTCGGGTGTTTTCTCGTTACCTTGAGGTTGAAGGTGAGTGGGGGTGCACTTGGGGTGGTATGAGGGTCACGAAATGGACTGGAACTCGACTGGAAAAGGGGCTGGACGTTGCTGGTCTTGGCGTGCTTCTTCGTGGGTCGAACGGTTTTTGCTTCGGTTTGCTCGGTTGTTGTTTCTTTGGACCCGTGGCTCCTCTTGGCTTGTGTATGATGATGTTGGACGACCTTGGAGCGTTGTTGCTGTTGTGTTACACGTTTTTGAGATGAAGAACACTTGGTTGTTGAGAGAAAAGCTTGAGAGTGTTTTGTGAGTTGTGAGATTGTGTTGTAGATTGAAATGAGATTGTTTGTGTGTGTGTTGTGTGTGTTCAGCTGAAAAAGAAGAGGAGAAGGGAGAGAGAGTGGTAAAATCTTGCATTGGTTTATGGGGGATTTTGTGTAGGTTCACAAGGAAGTTGGGGTTTCAAGCAAGTGGGTTTATTGGTTGTGTAGGGTGGTGAGTTGACAAGATGTGTAGGTGGAATCTTCAAGGGATTGGGTTTTGTATGTATATAAACCGTAAATGTATGTATGTATATATGTGGATGATGGTAATTTATGTGTTTGATGTTACTATATGTATGTGTAAGTGTGTATAAGTGTAGTTGTTTATTTATTAGATTGATTAGTTTTTAATATATAGCCATATGCATGCATGTATGGGTATATATATTGAATGAGTTGATTTCTATATAATGTGGGTGTTGGTTATAAGCTTGGTGATTAGTGTGCAAGTATTTATTTATGTGTTTGCATGAGATTTTATTGGTTTTGATAATTATATAAGTTTTGTGTATGATCACATATATATATATATATATATATATATATATATATGTCTTTGTATATATTTAAATATATGTACAAGGTTGTCTAGTGGCTATTAGGTTAATAAAATTGGTATCTTTACTAATTTGTTGCCTAGTG
This sequence comes from Tagetes erecta, assembly GCA_030867185.1. NCBI lineage: Eukaryota > Viridiplantae > Streptophyta > Magnoliopsida > Asterales > Asteraceae > Tagetes > Tagetes erecta. The sequence goes on from CM061488.1 coordinate 59,129,916, forward strand.
TATGTCATAAGTGTATTTAAATATATATCCTAACAATTGGAAATGCTAAAGATATTAGTGGGGAAAAGTCTATCTAACTCATGGTAGTAAAAATAAATTCCTACGCGTATCCGGGTATTTAATATGACAGGTTTCGTCATCGGTTTTTATCGTAAGCATACATGGGCCAAGCCCATAGTCTAAGTTGGGCCTAAGCCCAATAAGGTTGGGCCAAGCCCAATAATTTAAGCGAGGCCTAAGTCTAATAATGGTTGGGCCAAGCCCAATGGTTTTTTTTTTAAAAAAAATTCCGGGCCCAAAAACCGGGATTGTTACAATAAGGTCCAACGTGTGCGAAACACAATTATGACGATAATACGTAGGGATAGACCCGTGAACCTAAAGCTAACCTTAGAGAAAATTCCCCTCTACGAACTTATCTCCCACATCAAAGTTGCTTACATCACCATGTAAACATTTACTAGGAACTCTTTCTAAACCGTTATCGTTCAAATAGAGAATACTACACCGTGGATGCTAATTCCAAAAAAAAAAAAAAAAAAAAAAAAAAAGGTCAACCTAAACTTATACAAAAAAACTCCTACAGTGGCACAAAGATAATGAGAAAAGCACTTTGTATATACTCTAACCCCTTCTAAATCTTAACTATATACCTTCATGGACACTTACTTACCTTCATCTCCAATAATCCCTTAAAACGACTCAATACTTAGCATATGGAACTTCCGTTGTCATCAACGAACTAGCCTCTCTACGTCGTATCTTGCGGGAACGATTTGCGAACGAATCACCTTTCCGTACCCCTATTAAATTTATCGAATTATGTAATCCCGATTAGGAAGACCGTGCGAAGAATGTTGTATATCCGGACATGCAGAATCCAAAATCATTACTTCCTCAAAACTTAAATCATTTTCCATTTGTAACCCAACGCCACACTGGTTAAAGTTTCTATCATATATATATGCAATATGCAAGTTTCACAATTCGTTAGTCAAAAATCTATCCCTTAGATACCTTAAACGAGTACCTGAATCTTTCTTAATCCGCTCTTGATGATTACTCATCCTTGCAACTTCTATTTAAAATTTTAAAACCACGAAGGTACCATTAGTTCGCAGACTACTTCAACTCTCTCAAGCCTACTTTAAAGAAATAGCGTAGAACACATCTTCAATCATATATGCTGAAGAGACGACAATGAAGGAGAGTGGAACTACTCGACGCCTAGGACAGAGAGATACAATACCATCTAGGTGAAACGCATGTGGTTGACGCCATTTAGAGTAGAAAAGAAAGGAACAATACCCCTTGGAATGTGCACTTTAAGGATTACAACTCGATAAGACTCGACAACCCAAATACGAGACACCTAGTAGGAAGTTCCTACTAAGGATAAGCCTAAGAATCAGGAGTTGAACGTATTAAAGGAGTCGTTCATAGTATGAAACGAATTAATGAGATAAGACAGCACCATACCAAATCGCTTATCAGTACACAAGGTTATTATGTGCATCTTATGTGTTTACATGCATTCTTGAGAACCTCATACTTAGAGAGTAACGTAGTACTAACATACCAACTCGACCATAATTTAGAAGACAACACCGAGGAAAAACAATAGGGAACCCATAGCGGATATGAACTAGTCACTTCTACAAGACAACGTAGACCAAATCCCTAGATAGTAGAACGATAATTATGTGCTTTTTTATGTGTTTATGTTCATACTTGCAAGCGTATTTCTAGCAAGATAACTTGACGTTAAACAACTAACCTTAATTTAATTTCGAGGACGAAATTCTTATAAGTAGGGGAGGATGTAACAATCCCGGTTTTTGGGCCCGAAATTTTTTTTTAAAACCCATTGGGCTTGGCCCAACCATTATTAGACTTAGGCCCCTCTTAAATTATTGGGCTGGCCCAACCCTTATTGGGCTTAGGCCCAACTTAGATTATGGGCTTAGCCCATGTATGTATACGATAAAAACCGATGACGAAACCCGTCATATTAAATTCTCGGATGCGCGTAGGAATTTATTTTTACTACCATAAGTTAGATAGACTTTTCCCTACTAATACCTTTAGCATTTCCAATTGTTAGGATATATATTTTAAATTACACTTATGACATGTACTAGGCAACGAATTAATAAAAATACCAATTTTATGAACTTAATAATCACCACACATATATACAATTACACCTACAACCAACACACAATATTAATCACCTACAACCATCATTATTTATACTACCAAAATCATATACATATTATATATATATATATACACTCATACGTACATACATATATGTACACATAATTATACAAATTCACTACAACTTACAAATTAATTCACCAACTTTATAAAATACAACCATTATCATTTACACTATATAATAAACACCCAATATATACATATGCATATATACATTACGTCTATATATATATATATATATACATAATAATAAAACTACAACCACAACCAACACACAATATTAATCACCTACAACCAATTATTTACACTACTAAATAAAAAACACATATGCATGGACATATACATACATGCATACGTCCACACACACACATATATATATATATATATATATATATATATATATATATATATATATATATATATATATATATATATATATATATATATAATCACATTCTTTTATAAAAACTACAACTAACAATTTAATCCACCAACATTTTTAAACTACCATTTTATAAAAACAACCTACACAATTAAATCACCAAAAATAAAAATAAAAACTAAATAAAAATATGGATACTTGCAAGCATTAACCTACTCACCTAGCTACCACTACCTTGTCACCCAACCAACCTACCCACCTCCCATGCAACCACTAAGCCATGCTTGAAATCTTCACCACAATCTTCCACAAACCAATGCAAGATTTGACCACTCCTTCCCTCCTCTCTTCTTGAATCAGCCGAACACACAACCCACACACACATATTCACAGTTCATTTCAACCTACAACACAAACTCACATCTAAAAACCTCTCTCAAACAATCCTCTCAACTCTCAAGCTTTCTTCACCAACAAAAACTTAGTAACTCAGCAGCAACAAGTCTTCAAGGACAACCAACAATCGACCAACATCATCAAACACAAGCCAAGAGGAGCCACGGGTCCAAAGAAACAACAACCGAGCAACCGAAGCAAGAACCGTTCGACCCACAAAGGAGCACCGCGAGACCAGCCCGAGACCAGCCCTGTTCCAGTCATTTTCCAGCCTCCCTTGTGACTCTCATACCACCCCAAGTGCACCCCCACTCACCCCCAACCTCAAGGTAACGAGAAAACACCCGAAAATGCACTATATGTGCACAAAACGTTCATTTTTACACATAATGAATACCAACACTTCCCATATATTTTTGAACACCTTCAAACACTCATTTTTCAGTAACAACAGTATTAAAAGCCATAAAACCATTTTCTAAACAAAAATACACAAGTTTGACTAAAATAGTCAAACTATACACTTTATTTTGAGAAAAACAACAACACCCAACTAACAACCTTGAAAACATGATTTTATATTTTCTGGAGCTTCTTTATAATAAAATATGGTTACAAAATAAATTTCATGATTTTTGGAGTTGTACATTAATTATTATGCATTTTTGAATATTAAAAATGGATAAATACACTAATATTCCCAAAAACGTGTGGGGAGTATAAAAATACAAAAATTTGTTATCTTACTGTTATAAATATGTGTATAGGTGAATATTACTGATTATGATTGATTATTGATGGGTGTACATAAAAATCGAACAATAACCGAAACTAAAACGTACAAAACAACGAAAATACCAAAAATATAAAAATACCAAATTTTTATTATCTCAGTAGCTTAAATATGTTAAAAATAAGTTAGAAAATAAATTTCATAATTTTCCTAAAAAGAATGTAATTACTATGAATTTTTGAATGTTTAATGGGATTAAAATACAAAAATTCGTATAAAATAATTAAGGACACTTTGGACCAAACTTACAGAACCTAAACTCATATATAAGTATAAAATAACTATTTTAAGTCTTAAAATGTTGCCAAGGACCCTCTAAGCATAAAACGTAATCTTAACTGAACCGAACGCGTTAAAAACACGAAACCCAACGAAACAAGAAAAATCTGATATTTTATAATCCCAGAAGCATTTATATATGAAAACTAAGTATCCCAACAAGTTTCATAATTTCTATAAACCTAACCTATTTATTATGAATTTTTGAATATAAAAGACCAAGTAAATGGTAAAAAGCTCAAAAATTAGAAAAATACCTCTTAATCTGAAATACCACTTTTTATACAGTATATATAACCCAAGGAAGTATTTTAAAGAATAAAAATGTTTAAAAAGACGTTTTGTAAATAAATCGTTCATACGTCGGTTACACACGCGTTAAAATACGAAAATGACCAACGAACCTTAAAACTCAACTTTTGGACTATAAATCACTTAGTTACTGATTAAATAAGCTATAACCAAAATTTCAACAATTTAGGAAGTACCAATTATTTTATACAAATTTATTAAGTTTAAAAACCCGTAAACCGACAACTACTAAAATAATTTGTAGAAAATAATTGAAACACCTAAAAACCATGAAACACCATATATTACAGCAACTAAGACCCCTTTAACTTAATATAAGAGCCCAAGATCAAAATAAGCTCAAAAACCCAAATCATAACCCGACACGTAGCGATTTACCGTAACCGGAGAAACCGGCGAACTCGAAATCCATCCCGAACTTGATAAACACTTTAAAACCAGTAGGTTAACCTTAAAATATATATAAAACCAATATACAACACTAACACACCTAGAAATGGGAAGTTATAACTAAAAACCTAACTTTAGGGCTAAAAGTGTCAATATAACAAAGTTGAGGGACTAAATGTGACAACACTCAAACTTTCTGATTTTTATGAAAAATAAGTTAAATACTTACTGAATTAAACTAAAATAATATGGATTTAAGTATTAGAACGAGAACGAACCAACGAGAACACAAAAACAACTATACAACCGAAAGACAAACGCACCTGTTATAGAACGCATGTAGACTTATACATTTTAGAATCTAACTTGATTAAACTAAACATAGGAAGTACGCTAGGAGGTAGGACTCTCACGCAAACCATTAACTAGGAAGTTCTTGAGCAAAGCTACAGGTGAGTTCATGAACCCCCTTTTTACGTAATGCTTTTGGGGCTGATACATACCTACTAAACTTTATTTATTTAAACTCTTTTTACATTATGTTGTGGTGTAACACATCTGCTACTTGTCCCCGAACGTTGGTACAACTTTCGGTAGCCATTAACTTCTTGCAGGAGCCCTTTGATATGTGAATAGTACTATTTGGGAATCCCCCGCGTACAGTGGCATACCCCCCACTGAGGTTGAAAACCGTTACGCCACATGTTCAATGATATGACGGTGCTTAGCAGAGCACGTTAGCCCACTTTGGGTTAGGGGACTATTATTTATTGTATTCGGGTTGGGTATAATCCGAACAGGTTTGGCTACATATATTGTCGACCGTACACCATAAAATATATTGTTTTAGTGTCATAAATTTTATTAAACCATGAGCTCACCAACTTTATGTTGACGTATTTTTGGGTATGTATTTCAGGTATTTAGACGATTTATTGATGGAAGTATACAACTAGACTTTATAACATTGGATGTGCATTTAGACACGGTTGATAGCTTTAGAAGACCCAGATTAGAAGAAACACGCAAAGATTATAGACGAATTGTAGAAGACTACTTGGGAATAGCAATTAGCCTCACTGCTTTTGTTAGAGTTTACTATTGTGCCCTTTAATGTACACCTAGATTACACTGATATTACGTGTAAACCTATGGCCCACTATCAATGCATACATAGTTTCCGCTGTGTTTTGTTGGATATTCAATCGTCACGGCCCACCCCCTTGGTCGGGGTGTGACAGCAACACAATTCATTACTAAATAATTCTCTTTTGTATTGATGATCAAAGCAAATATTGTAGTACAAAATGCAGGAGAATGTAATCACACACACTTAGTTCTCTCTCTAACGTGAATATGTGATCTAGACTCTCTATCTAACATTCTCTTACTACATGCTTTATGCAACAATACATTTTAGGGAAAATAACAAAATAAACCCTAAACTATACAAATTGTATAAAACAAAGTACAAAGTAAATCTTAAACTGGAAATAGCCCTAACAATACACATATGTTTTATGGATTTTCTCATGTATTGAATTTTTTGAATCTACACATGTGTTATGCAGTCTTTTAGTTGTTTTTATTGCTTTGTATATATATTAAAACACATGTGTTAGTCTCGTTTTTTAGTTGTTACACTAGATGCATAAAAAGTTGTATATCATGCATAAATAGTTGTACATAAACTATTTTTTTATGGATACATGTGTGTAATTGAGTTGTATACATGTGTTAGTCGTGTTTTTGATTTTGGGTGGTTGTATACATATTAAAAAATCAGTTTGTACACCTCTGTCAACTGAATAAACACACGTGTTAATGTGTAAAAATGAGGAAAAACAAGGAAAAAGAAAAGATAAACAAGAATTAACATGTGTATAAAGATTAAAAAAAGAAAAAAAAAGTTGATTTAGAAAAAAAAACAAAAAATACTTACAGATATAGACAAATAAAAAGAAGAATGATGAGAGAGAATGAAAAAGTAAGAGAAAGATAAATAAAAGTCAAATTACCCTTTTACCCCTCTTAATATTCTTTGCCACATATTTAAGTTTGAAAATAATAAAAAATTCAAGAATTAATATGGTCCACATATTAAAATATTCAAAAAATCACTTGTGGTCTACAATTGGTTTATTGGTTAACATTTTAAGCATGACTTTACATTTTACACATCCCTATATATATATATGTATATATACATATATATATATATATGATTAAGTTCATTTGAGAAGACTTATATATTTGCAAGAAGAAAAAGAAGAAACCTAAATCATTAAAAAAACTTATCAATGGCTTAGTTTTTTAAATAAATTTACTTCCTACATACAAATGTGTAAGATATATACTAAAAAAACATTAAAATATTTTTACGTATATATTTTTAGCGTTTTAAATTTACCTACACATGAATAGGTTATGTGTAAGTAACATAACCTACACGTGTCTTCCATATGTGTAGGTTTAACAAATAAACGAAGTTTATTAAATTTTATTTTTTGAATATTAAAATTAATGAATAAATATTGCATTTCTATCATTTTTTGTATGTTAAAAATGTTTTTGGTTGAAAAATCGAAGAATTTAGCTATTTCTTTTTCTTCTCGCAATATTTGCTCTTCTCGAATGAACCCTATATTACAAATCCAGACCTATATTACGAAGATTACGCTCCAATATAATGGCGTTTTGATTGTCGAATTGCTCATCAGTTAGTTTTTATTCTACATATTGAATTGCTCATTGTCATTGTTAGGTTTTATTCTACATATATATATATATATATATATATATATATATATATATATATATATATATATATATATATACACACGCTCACACTCAATTAAGAACTCATTTTTTTCTTAAGAACATAAACTACAACTTTAACGAATCATAAAGGGAGACAAGCTGTTGAATTTTTCATAACATAAATTGACCAAATGCACGAAGGAGAAGAAGGACGAAGAAGGAAGAGGAGAAGAAGGAGAAGAAGAAGGAGGAAGTAGGAGGAAGCAGGAGGAGAAGAAGAAGAAGAAGAAGAAGGAGGAGGAGGAGGAGGAGGAGGAGGACCTGAAGAAAAAACACAAGGACTTGACAAATAACATAATGAGTTGAAAACGTAAAAAAATTGTTTTTTATATATGAATATTATACGCGTTTTAAAGATAAGAAAATACTCATTTTTATGGTGCAATTCTTTTTAAAAGTATTTTAAAAAAATAATATCGTATGTAAAAGTTATAGGCGTTTAAAATGTGTTCTCAATAGAATGTGACCCCCACTCTCAATTGAGAACTCATTATAACATCTATTTTAAAAAAATATGTTTCGTGAAGTCATTTGTTAGAATGCGTATATGCACCCACAATATGATTCGTTAACTCAACAGTTTGCCTCAAACAATTTAAACGTCCATAAATTTATATACGGCAATATTTTTGAATAATCCATCCATCCCATTTTAAAGGTCCATCTTTCCTTTTTTGGTTGTCCCAATTTAAATGTCCATTCCAAAAATAAAAGTATAATTTCCAATTTTACCCCTAATTATTTAACACAAAAACTTTTTTATGACTAAAAGACAAAATACTTTAATGGCATTATTGTTATTTTTTAGGTTGAAAATATATAATAATCAACTTATTATTAAAATTTGTGTTGTGGTTCAACGACACTTAAAATGGGACTGAGGGAGTAAAAGTTACACCAAAAAATGAGCGCCTCTTTTATCTTAAAAACGCATATAGTCTTGATGAATAAATGAAGTTTTAGCTCATTGTGTTATATTTTTCAGCTCAATGTGTTATATTCGTCAGGTTAGTGTGTTATATTTTTCAGGTCATTGTGTTATATTCATCAGGTCATTGTGTTATATTCGTCAGGTCATTGTGTTATATGCATTTGGTCATTGTGTTATATTTCTCTGGTCATTGAGTTGTATTAGTCAGGTCATTATGTTATATGTGACACCCGACAAATTCAGGTTAACTTCGTTAGTTAAACTCTGTTAGTCACATTAACGCAATTATACTTTTCATTTAATTTGATGAATTAAATGTGCAAACCGTTATATACATATTCACACGAAACGACCACACGAGTTAATACCCGGGCGTTGGTGATCTTAAATGAATACAAATACAATAATAATATATCTTAATTGATATGTGTGCTTAATTGTTGAATTTTCGTGTAACCGCGTATTTGACCGGTTTTAACCGATTACGAGTTTCGGTAAAGTTTTACGAAACAAAAATTTAAGTTTGGTAAAGTTGTCACTGTGATTACAAACCGAAGCAAAAACGAAGCCCGTGGATCATCCATGAGACCCATGGATGGCCCAAGGCCCAACCCAATTCAACTTTTAACAATAATTAACAAAATTAAGCAAAACCCTAAACCTAATAACAAAAAAAAAACGTTTTTTTGCTGCCTTCTTCCTTTCTTGCTGCTGCCGCATCTTACACACACATATACAAATCGAATTTTGCTTGATTGGTTCAATATTTGGTGATTTCGGGTGTTGATTGAAGTAGTAAACGCTATACAAGTAAGTTTTGATTTTAAAACTATCATATATGTTACAAAAACTTCATCTTTCAAAACCCTAGTTCATCCAAGTTCTTCAATTGATAATCTATATGTGAAATTGGGTATTGGTTATAGGTTATTTGATGTTTTGATAAATTGGTAATCAATAGAATCTATGGTTGTGTTTTTGTGAAACTAGGGTGATTATGAAGGCATGAGAACATGGAACTTTATACATAATCATGATTAAATATAGTTAGATATGAACTTGTATGATGATTAGAATGAAATTTGGATACTAATCATATTGCTTTAATCATGTTTTTGACAAAACCGGTAATGATAAATGTTGGACAGATTCGTAACCTGAGCTTACATGGACTATAACTTGTTGAAAACCGAACCAAAAGGAGGCATTCTTGAGCCTAGATTGTAGTTTAAAGAGTCTAGTTTCCAGAAAACTAAACCATTTAATTTTTAGAGAAGATTAAGTCAGTCTTTTTGATTTTACAAAAACAGATGTCAAATCTGAAAATCTGGACAGAAAATGAGTCAACTTCAAAAGGTCATAACTTTATAATTAAAACTTATTATTGGATGATTCTTACACCAAATTAAATCTTATTGTCTTAGCTTTCTATATTGGTAAAATTTGTATTTTTATTCCCCTGTATGGTCGTTCAAATTTTATAAAACTTTATAGTGTGCAATCAGGTGTCTTTTCTGACCTTGATGTAAAGAGGTATTTTTAATAAATAGTTGATTTAGGTTTTAAGTAAAGTATATAAAATAAGAAATGAACTTAAGACAATATTTAATCTATAGTTAAAATTTGGGACTTATACATGTTAGTTTATGTTGGTTTCTGTACAAAATAAAAAGGGTCAACAAAGCTGAAAAATCTTAATAATGGACTTGCAATGTGTTTCACTTGTGTTTTGTGTGTAACTTGTCAATTAGACATATGATGACTTGGTGATGATGCTTTCATGCTATTAGGTTCATAAGTAAGTAATATGAATGTTTCAAATATGCATAGTCATAGGTGGATAACTTGATATTTTGAATGTGATCAGTTAATCTTGTTAAAGTTAGTAGCATTATTGAAACGAGTGTTGAGAACTTTCATAAGGAGCATGATAGACACTATATGGGAGTTATGTGATGTTTATATGGTTACCTATAGTAGAGTTGGATTCGCTTAAAATGTAGTCTCGGATGTGACTTCCTAGAAATAGTAACTTTACTAAAAACAAAGTTTGATTCTTTAACATATGTACTATGTGCTAGAATTCGATTGCTCTCATTGTCTAAATGAACATAAACAAACATGAATACAATTAAAAACTCACCCACGGGTTGTTGGGTCAACAAAAGTCAACTTTGGTCAAAGTTGGTCAAAAGTCAAACTTTTCAAATCGCAAGTAAACAATTGAACTGTTTGGATGCATAGAGTTTTACATACCTGCACAAACACACACTTATGGACTTATCATGTAGTAGGAATGCTGTGTTTGCTTTTACCTTGCTGATGCGTGTAGCTGTGCACCCAAAGGTGAGTTCACTAAACCGCACTTTTACTGTTATACCCTTTTATGGGTTGAACTCGGACTTTTACTATGATACCCTTTCATGGGCTGAACTCGGACAAATACTTTTACGGATTTACAAATTCTGTATGTCGCATGTCTGGATTAGAGCAACTTTTATTTTGTTCATGAAAGACCTCATGGATACCTAGTTGACCGTTAGTATTTGTGAAATAGCGGGGAAATTTTGAGTAGTACTACTGGGTTTGACAAACCCCACCCGGGCTAGTCGCGCTAGCACGACAGAAGGACCTGTCGAACGGGTGTTGAATGACCTAACATACTTACAGTGCATCCTGCTGGGATGTACGAACAGGCAAACTGCACTTAATGTGTACATACGTCAGCTTCGGTCAGATACATTACGCCTCTAAGGACATGTGCTGTAGACTAGCTACCTACAATGACATACTTAATTTATATTTCTGCTTGCAACTGAACTTACTTGATTTCATACTTACTATGTGAACTCACCAACCGTCGTGTTGACACTTGTTAGACTTTCACTTTTACAGGTCACTGAGGTACCACGCACTTAGGACATGGCATGGAGTCACGGCTTTTCATTTAAACATTTTCATGCATTACAACCCATGTTTTGAGTTTAATGTCTATTTAAACTTTGTATCTTGTATTGGACGTGTGTACTGCGCATTTAGTTTCCATTTAATATTATTGACGTTACATTTCGATTACGCTTCCGCAAATTATTAAACGTTAACTCTGTATTAAATTTTCTCATTTAATGAGACACGTATATTTTAAATTCATATAGTGTCGTCTGGTGTAACTAATGACTGAGATCCTGGTTTGTCACACACTTAACGGTAAAACTCCGTTAGTGGATTTTGGGGGTGTGACAGATTGGTATCAGAGCCATTGGTTATAGCGAACTAGGTTTGCATTGCATTGCATTCTAGACTATAATTGTACACTACATTAGTTGCACCGAGTGGATTATTTATTAACTTATGATAGGTTAGGGACTTGTACACACTTGATTCCAGAAATGACATTAGTTGCACTTGTGAAATTTTATTTGTGACCCATATACACGTATTTACACATACACTAGCATTATATGAAGTGACTAGTTTGCATTATGTGACACATTAGAAATTTTTTTTTTTGTGACTTGCTCTGCTATTGAACCTTGAACTAGGTGTGTATCTGCTAGTTTTGAATTGTTCACTGAAGTACGCATGAGGAAATATTGACAATGACCTTGTTCAAAAGCTATCACGCTTTTTAGGCCAAAATTTTTTTTTAGGGGCCTTAGTTAAGAAATATTTACATTTCATTATAACCTGGGACTTACATGACTTTGGCAACAAACTGGTTTCGTATGAAGCCTAGACAATTCAGTTTTGAATTACCTACCTCATTATGGCAATCAACCGGCAGAGACCGATGCCTAAGGTATAGAGGTACATGAACAACAGTAATGGATTTTTGTTCAGAAACCCATTTCTAGTGAGGTCTTGACTTAATACTTATGTGACCTCCTACGTGCTATTACACATTACTTATTATACGACACGTTCGTGTGCTACAACATGTTACTTAATATGAGACATTATTAGCTGTAACATGTCCCTTACTGTGTGACCCACTACATGTTACTTACTTGATTTGATATTACTATTGCTTATACACGTCGTACACTCAGATTGTGCCTAGACTAGTAGTCCTACACTTAGTATGAACTTACACCATACCTGATACGTGCGACCCATTGATACATCACACTGATAGTCTGTTAGAGTCCTATATATCTAGTGTAGTTATCTCCTATTTATAGGATTACCATACACTTATATACATTCAATACTTGACATGGGATAGCATTATCATACGGATAAATGTAAATTCAAGAGCATAACTAAACGTAAGATTAATGTACCCGGTGGGAGACGAACTTGGGTGATTGTGTATGGTAAATTGACGATTACGGGTGCGCAACGTAATGGTGAATTTACAGGTACACGATGATCCTGGAAAAGTCTGCCATGTCGGTAGTACCCAAGAAGACACACAACAGTAATGAACCAATCAGTACAAATTCATCTGAAACAAACATCCATCTCTAAATAACGTACCGAAATCAAGTCTATGCTTGACTGAACCCATAAAATCCATATACGGAGGGTATACAATTACAATACAACCTTTGATGACATATGATAAGTTTATCTTTAAACTACATACATTCAACCATATACACCTAAATTAAAGATAATTGAAATCTTTCCTTGATGACACACAAATAAGAACTAAGATCTTTGTTGATGAACCAAATAATGTTTCACTACTACTATAATTGTCCTCTAGTGAGGATGACTCATTGCATATATAATCAATCTGAATCCACCAGTTGAAACATTTACCTTACTAAAGTTACAAACTTAAGATACTTGATGGGATGCTTTAAATTCTAGTCAGTATACTATAACCTCCTACCAACGGTCGGTAACATCTTAACATCATTGGTTCTGCAAGCGAATGTTAACCAACCCTATAATCTTTAGGATTCCATGGAGGAGTCTAATAAAGCTAGGAACTTATAAAATATATATATAATAAAACTTTGGTTGATACGATAAAGCAACCGCGTAATAATGCTCATTCAAAATCACTTCGTGTGAAGTAAATCTGTAGCACTTAAACCTTCATCTGAATACCTCGTAACATACCAGGCTCATCTGAGAAGTACTTCACCTAATCGTAGCCTATTCTCAATTTTCTTTCCCGATTCTCCAAGATAAACAGAATTTAAGTTATTCCTGATAATAAGTTACCTAGAAATATTTCCGACTCAAGACGTTTCAAATGTTAACGATGCACTAGCGAACCACACATGTGGTATGTATATGGTTCGATCTAGTTGGATGACTTGTCTCGATCCAGGACTCTTGTAAACGTTAACTAAAACACCCAATCTGCATCTCCAATATTGTAAAACACGTATTGGATTTAATTTATTTTATTATTATTATTACTGAGGAAAGATCAAATACAAAATTGATTTTGCCTAAAAAGTGTGAGAAGTGACTTAAATCACATCAAAATTGGGTCAAACGAACTCCGTTTGAGCTCATTCAAGCGGCGTTGGAACCGTCTCGTCGAGCTTTATCATCTTAGCTTCTAGGGTTTAACTTTTAGGGTTTAGCTTTAAAATTTAGTTTTTACCTTAAGGTTTAGCCTTAGGGTTTATCATTGGGATTTAGCTTTTAGGGTTTAGTTTTTAGATTTTAGGCTTTTATATGGATGGGGTGAGGGATTTAGGTTTTTAGGGGGTGGGTGGGTGGGGTTTAGGTTTTTGGGGGGTAGGGGTGGGGGGTTTTAGGTTTTTTGGGTGGTGGGTGGGTGGTTTTTAGGTTTTTAGAAGGTGCGGGTCGGGTGATTTAGGTTTTTGGGGGGTGGGGGTGGGGGGTTTTAGGTTTTTTGGGTGGTGTGGGCGAGGGTTTGACGACACGGTTCTAACGCCGCAAAAATGAGTTTAATCGGAGTTCGTTTGACCCGGTTTTGATGTGTCTAAATATCACTTCTCACGCTTCTTAGGCAAAATCCATTTTGTACGGTAACCTTCCCCTATTATTACTATTATCATTAATAATATTATTATTATTCTCATCCTTAAAGAACCTATATTTAATTCAAAAACCTTATCTACATTCTGTACATCTTGATATATATTCAAAGTCCGTTACCTGCTTGGTAGAGCAGAATCCAAGTTAAGCATTCTTAAAGTCTAAAGTTTATGATTATTCACATTTGAATCACATAAAACTCCAATAGATAACCGATGTTACAGTATATATATTACAACGTTACCATTTCCCTTAATATATACTCCTTTTTCCTCCACCCCTTTGAATGACTTAGTAAAGCATGTAAGAATGTTAGTACGTGACGTATACACCTTCAAGGTGCTGGTGGTGTGGTGGGTTAGTTGCGGTACACCCTATATATAAACACTAACGATACGTTGGATGTGGACCTGAAACCAAGCCGATAATTAAACTGGGAAACTCTAATATCTAAACACGAAATTTCTTATAAAGCTGTTTGATCTATCACTTATAGGGTAACCTACTAGGTACTCAGATAAAGTATAACTCTCATATATCCTTTATTTACGATAACAATAAAAACCAAACATTTCATAACTGACACACGCATATAAATTCTGATTTGGAATACATTTCACGACTCTAAGAACTCTAGTGATGATTACCACCACCAGCAATAAACCAACACTACCAGTTGATGTTCTGAGGGAGATTCACTCATTACGGTCCAGGGTAACCGCTTTCTAATTTGTTCCATTCCCGGTACACCTTTGTAATTGCCAAGAAACATAATATTGATACTCTGATTATCCTTTGGCACTTTGGACGTCTGACGTCGCTTCGAAGGAGCCCTATTATCCAGCAATTTCCATATTAAACTTAATTAGCCTCCTTAATAAAAAGTGTTTAGCCGCCATGTAAGAAACTTTACCCTGGCTATTTTAACTTGTGAAGGTTCTAGTAGTGGAAACCATATAAGATATGATGATACTGAAGCCACCCGACACTTGTAATGATATAACACGAGGTCCTTTCTAATCCGTTAATGAACTTAGAACCCTAGACTTTAAATCGGATTGTTATACCTCATCGTCTTTTATATCCTCAAATGGTGAATCTAAACACTACCGTATGATGAATCCTGTTATAAAAAAAATCGCAACTAGAATATTACTATTTGAAACTGGAACCCTTACCTAGTATGTTAGGGAGCTAAAACCACAAATAATGAACTGGACTAAAACGATCTCCATATAGAATAACCGAAAAGTGAATCAAATCCCCACCTAATGTCGGCTTATGAATCTAATGGAACCTGCCTCTATGAGAAAATGGTTTGTTTATCGTATACTCCCTCACACCCTTGTAAACATTACCCTGGAGTTCAATCAAAATATGTGCCCATAAGAACACCCGTTTTCGGCTAATGTTTGTAGGAATTAAAATCAGAACAGACAACGGAAATCACGTAACAACAACAGCTAGATAACACAGTAACACAACCATAAAACTATCTAGGTTAAAACACTAAACAACAAATTAAGAACTTTGTAATGAGACGATCAGCATGAAACTGTGATCATACGCAGAAAGTGGAATGAAATACTGAGGTATTGTAGTTGTAACAACTATGGAAACAAATGTATGGCGAAGTCTAAGATAACATTCTTGAAAACCCTCTCTGTGAGAATATGCTTGACGTATCATATACCCCCCCGGGCACACTTCTAACTGTAACACTTAGATTCCATCAAAGAAAGAAAAATCGATTGTACTCCAACGGATTGGGAACACCTCATGTAACATAGACACTTTCATTTTAATACTACCTCAGTAAGCAAACATTGATAACATTTTACCCTACATCATACAACCACTTTTCTATCGACCACAACGAATCATGAATACTTATTAAGTTCCTTGATCATCCTTGCTTAATTCACGTACGTTCGAACATATAGATAGTATCAAAAATTCATTCCTCATCTATTTTTAGAAGGTCCATGACATCCTTGAGACCGCATTTTGACAACGTTTCTTTAATGAAGGCAAGTACCTACACACGGTATAACTTGTGCACAAGTTGTCTGAGTCCAACAATCTATACCAATAAATGAACTCTTCAGTTAATACATCGTCCTCGGGTAGCTAATAACAACGTGGAACTCATTAATATGAATCCCCGAAATATACAGTATAGAAATCGTTATTTGTAAATCCCATCCAAAAAAACTTTGGAATCCCATCAAAACCATGATACATTAGACCATTTGAAACCCTAGGGTATTGGCCTTCTAGGTCATTGACTGGGTCAGTTTTAAAAGATAAACATGGTACATAATGTTTCTGATGTCTTCAACCTATACATTATTTGAATGGAACACTTGTCGTCTCAATCGATGAACAATAACATTTCACAGAAAATCAGTTGAAATATTAGTCAAAGAATTCAGAACACTCAAACACTGTAAGATCACTATAGTCGAAGTTGGCTAGAACTTAGAAGCATCTTTAATTATTTCAAATGACAACATCAAATACTAATACTATTGGTTAAATTTTCGGGACGAAAATTCTTTCAACAAGGGGATGATGTAACACCCGAGAATTTCAGATTAACCCCGTTAACAAAATCTCGTTACTTCTATTAATGAAATTATACTCCATCTTTAATGAGTTGAGTTAAACGTGCTACATATTACACAAACAGTTACATGTAACGACAATCCAAGGAATTACCAGATCACGTGAGTTAATACACGGATGTTGGCGAGTTGATAGAATAATAATTCCGAACAACTAAATAAATATAAATTTAGTGAACTTATATGTTATGTGACCGAAAGGTTTTTGGGAACATTGAGTGACAACTCGAAACCTATTTTAATGTCCGTATCTAATTTTCGGGACGAAAATTCCTTCAACAAGGGGATGATGTGACACCCGACAAATTCAGGTTAACTTCGTTAGTTAAACTCTGTTAGTCACGTTAACGCAATTATACTTTTCATTTAATTTGATGAATTAAATGTGCAAACCGTTATATACATATTCACACGAAACGACCACACGAGTTAATACCCGGGCGTTGGTGATCTTAAATGAATACAAATACAATAATAATATATCTTAATAGATATGTGTGCTTAATTGTTGAATTTTCGTGTAACCGCGTATTTGACCGGTTTTAACCGATTACGAGTTTCGGTAAAGTTTTACGAAACAAAAATTTAAGTTTGGTAAAGTTGTCACTGTGATTACAAACCGAAGCAAAAACGAAGCCCGTGGATCATCCATGAGACCCATGGATGGCCCAAGGCCCAACCCAATTCAACTTTTAACAATAATTAACAAAATTAAGCAAAACCCTAAACCTAATAACAAAAAAAAAACGTTTTTTTGCTGCCTTCTTCCTTTCTTGCTGCTGCCGCATCTTACACACACATATACAAATCGAATTTTGCTTGATTGGTTCAATATTTGGTGATTTCGGGTGTTGATTGAAGTAGTAAACGCTATACAAGTAAGTTTTGATTTTAAAACTATCATATATGTTACAAAAACTTCATCTTTCAAAACCCTAGTTCATCCAAGTTCTTCAATTGATAATCTATACGTGAAATTGGGTATTGGTTATAGGTTATTTGATGTTTTGATAAATTGGTAATCAATAGAATCTATGGTTGTGTTTTTGTGAAACTAGGGTGATTATGAAGGCATGAGAACATGGAACTTTATACATAATCATGATTAAATATAGTTAGATATGAACTTGTATGATGATTAGAATGAAATTTGGATACTAATCATATTGCTTTAATCATGTTTTTGACAAAACCGGTAATGATAAATGTTGGACAGATTCGTAACCTGAGCTTACATGGACTATAACTTGTTGAAAACCGAACCAAAAGGAGGCATTCTTGAGCCTAGATTGTAGTTTAAAGAGTCTAGTTTCCAGAAAACTAAACCATTTAATTTTTAGAGAAGATTAAGTCAGTCTTTTTGATTTTACAAAAACAGATGTCAAATCTGAAAATCTGGACAGAAAATGAGTCAACTTCAAAAGGTCATAACTTTATAATTAAAACTTATTATTGGATGATTCTTACACCAAATTAAATCTTATTGTCTTAGCTTTCTATATTGGTAAAATTTGTATTTTTATTCCCCTGTATGGTCGTTCAAATTTTATAAAACTTTATAGTGTGCAATCAGGTGTCTTTTCTGACCTTGATGTAAAGAGGTATTTTTAATAAATAGTTGATTTAGGTTTTAAGTAAAGTATATAAAATAAGAAATGAACTTAAGACAATATTTAATCTATAGTTAAAATTTGGGACTTATACATGTTAGTTTATGTTGGTTTCTGTACAAAATAAAAAGGGTCAACAAAGCTGAAAAATCTTAATAATGGACTTGCAATGTGTTTCACTTGTGTTTTGTGTGTAACTTGTCAATTAGACATATGATGACTTGGTGATGATGCTTTCATGCTATTAGGTTCATAAGTAAGTAATATGAATGTTTCAAATATGCATAGTCATAGGTGGATAACTTGATATTTTGAATGTGATCAGTTAATCTTGTTAAAGTTAGTAGCATTATTGAAACGAGTGTTGAGAACTTTCATAAGGAGCATGATAGACACTATATGGGAGTTATGTGATGTTTATATGGTTACCTATAGTAGAGTTGGATTCGCTTAAAATGTAGTCTCGGATGTGACTTCCTAGAAATAGTAACTTTACTAAAAACAAAGTTTGATTCTTTAACATATGTACTATGTGCTAGAATTCGATTGCTCTCATTGTCTAAATGAACATAAACAAACATGAATACAATTAAAAACTCACCCACGGGTTGTTGGGTCAACAAAAGTCAACTTTGGTCAAAGTTGGTCAAAAGTCAAACTTTTCAAATCGCAAGTAAACAATTGAACTGTTTGGATGCATAGAGTTTTACATACCTGCACAAACACACACTTATGGACTTATCATGTAGTAGGAATGCTGTGTTTGCTTTTACCTTGCTGATGCGTGTAGCTGTGCACCCAAAGGTGAGTTCACTAAACCGCACTTTTACTGTTATACCCTTTTATGGGTTGAACTCGGACTTTTACTATGATACCCTTTCATGGGCTGAACTCGGACAAATACTTTTACGGATTTACAAATTCTGTATGTCGCATGTCTGGATTAGAGCAACTTTTATTTTGTTCATGAAAGACCTCATGGATACCTAGTTGACCGTTAGTATTTGTGAAATAGCGGGGAAATTTTGAGTAGTACTACTGGGTTTGACAAACCCCACCCGGGCTAGTCGCGCTAGCACGACAGAAGGACCTGTCGAACGGGTGTTGAATGACCTAACATACTTACAGTGCATCCTGCTGGGATGTACGAACAGGCAAACTGCACTTAATGTGTACATACGTCAGCTTCGGTCAGATACATTACGTCTCTAAGGACATGTGCTGTAGACTAGCTACCTACAATGACATACTTAATTTATATTTCTGCTTGCAACTGAACTTACTTGATTTCATACTTACTATGTGAACTCACCAACCGTCGTGTTGACACTTGTTAGACTTTCACTTTTACAGGTCACTGAGGTACCACGCACTTAGGACATGGCATGGAGTCACGGCTTTTCATTTAAACATTTTCATGCATTACAACCCATGTTTTGAGTTTAATGTCTATTTAAACTTTGTATCTTGTATTGGACGCGTGTACTGCGCATTTAGTTTCCATTTAATATTATTGACGTTACATTTCGATTACGCTTCCGCAAATTATTAAACGTTAACTCTGTATTAAATTTTCTCATTTAATGAGACACGTATATTTTAAATTCATATAGTGTCGTCTGGTGTAACTAATGACTGAGATCCTGGTTTGTCACACACTTAACGGTAAAACTCCGTTAGTGGATTTTGGGGGTGTGACATTATACGCCTTTGGTCATTGTGTTATATTTATCTGGTCACTGTGTTATATTCGTCAGGATATTGTGTTATATTTATCAGGTTATTGTGTTATATTTATCTTATCACTGTGTTATATCCATTTTTCAACTCATTGTGTTATTTGTCAGGTCATTGTGTTATTCGCCAGGTCATTGTGTTATTTCAAATCATTGTGTTATATCATCAAGTTATTGTGTTATAACACAATGTCCTGACAAATAACACAATGACTTGAAGAAATAACACAATGACTTGACAAATAACACAATAAGCTGAAAAACGTGAAAAAAATTGTTTTTTATATATGAATATTATATTCGAGATAAAGATAACAAAATGCTCATTTTATGGTGCAATTCTTTTTAAAAAATAATATCGTATGTAAAAGTTATAGACGTTTAAAAAAATAAGGTAAAAATTAAAATATAGAGACATTACCAATTTTACACTCCCTTATAATTTTAAGCGATTACCACATGACATTACCTCATGACTATTAAAATTTTCTAGGAATATTAGACTTTCAAGTATAACTCCACTCATTAAAAACACTCTATTCATCTATTTATTAGTGTTTTGAATTATTAAGTTACAAAATATGATTTAAATAACTCTATTATTGCTTAAAACATTTTTGAAAGCAAATGACGGTTAACTTATAATCAACTTAACAGAGGGATGCAAATAACCGGCCATAGAAAGCATAGAGTTTTAAAAAGTCGAATTTTTATAGCGGGTTATAAAATGCTTTTGGATGTAAACCACAAGGGTGCAAATTGCGCTTCACTCTATTTTTAATTATTTAAACTCTTCTAACACAAGAGTTATAAAATCTAGTATTAAATATACACATTTTCATGGGTAGGAGTTATTTAGATATTGATAAGGGGTCGTCTATCAGGTTCATTCGAATTCCAATTAAAGTCTAAGTTAGTTATTAGAAGGATTGTCATTCCTCTATATGGCTACACAAATTAACCTATGTTGCTGATATTACAACTTTACTAACAATAAGATTGTTTTGGTTATGAACAACAACAAGAACTAGTTATTTTCAAGAGTCGGTTCAGAGATGGAGTTAGATGATCATATTCTTGAAGAATTACATAACAATAAGAAATCCGAAGAAAGCCTCTATAAGAAGACTCAAAGGCTTTAAAGAAAGCTAGAAAAGAGGTTCAATGGTAATGGAGATGATGATAAAGTGGTCTCTTGGTAGTTCCTGGATACATGTAATAAGATTATCATAAGGTATGATTCTGTAATGATATCTTTTCTAGACATAAATGAAATATCATTGACTAATAACATGGAAGAGGAGGAGAAGAAGAAGGAGAAGGAGAAGGAGAAGGAGAAGGAGAAGGAGAAGGAGAATGAGAAGGAGAAGGAGAATGAGAAGGAGGAGGAGGAGGAGGAGGAGGAGGAGGAGGAGAAAAAAGGAGGATGAGGAGGTGAAGAAGGAGAATGCGAAGGAGAAGGAGGAGGAGGACGAAGAAGGAAGACGAGGAGAAGAAGGAGGAAGTAGGAGGAAAAAGGAGGAAGGAGGAGTAGTAGGACCTGAAGAAAAAACACAATGACTTGACAAATTTTATATATGAATATTATATGCGTTTGAAAGATAAGAAAAAACTCATTTTTATGGTGCAATTCTTTTTTAGAAAATTTTAAAAAAATAATATCGTATGTAAAAGTTATAGACGTTTAAAATGTGTTCACAATAGAATGTGACCCCCACTCTCAATTGAGAACTCATTATAACATCTATTTTAAACAAATATGTTTCGTGAAGTCGTTTGTTAGAATGCATATATGCAGCCAAAAGATGATTCGTTAACTAAATAGTTTGCCTCAAACAATTTAAACGTCCATAACTTTATATACGACAATATTTTTGAATACTCCATCGGTCCCATTTTAAATGTCCATCTTTCCTTTTTTTGGTTGTCCCAATTTAAATGTCCATTCCAAAAATAAAAGTATAATTTCCAATTTTACCACTAAGTATTTAACACAAAAGCTTCTTTATGACTAAAAGACAAAAGACTTTAATTGCATTATTGTAATTTTATTGGTTGAAAATATATCATAATCAACTTTTTATTGAACTTTGTGTTGTGGTTCAACGACACTTAAAATGGGACTGAGGGAGTAAAAGTTACACCAAAAAATGAGCGCCTCTTTTATCTTAACAACGCATATAGTCTTGATGTATAAATGAAGTTTCAGCTCATTGTGTTATATTCATCAGATCATTGTGTTATATTTTTCAGCTCATTGTATTATATTCTTCAGGTTATTGTGTTATATTTTTCAGGTCATTGTATTATATTCGTCAGGTCATTGTGTTATATTCGTCAGATCATTGTGTTATATTTGTCAGGTCATTGTGTTATATTCGTCAGGTCATTGTGTTATATTCATCAGGTCATCGGGTTATATGCATTTGGTCATTGTGTTATATTTCTCTGGTCAGTGTGTTACATTAGTCAGGTCATTATGCTATACGCATTTGGTCATTGTGTTATATTTATCTGGTCATTGTGTTATATTCGGTAGGTTGTTGTGTTATATTCATCAGGTTATTGTGTTATATTTATCTGGTCATTGTGTTATATCAATTTTTCAACTCATTGTGTTATTTGTCAGGTCATTGTGTTATTCGTCAGGTCATTGTGTTATTTCAGATCATTGCGTTACATCATCAAGTTATTGTGTTATAACACAATGTCTTGACAAATAACACAATGACTTGAAGAAATAACACAATAAGCTGAAAAACGAGAAAAAAGTTTTTTTTATATATGTATACTATACGTGTTTTAAAGATAAGAAAATGCTCATTTTTACGCTGCAATTCTTTTTAAAAAAATAATATCGTATGTAAAAGTTATAGACGTTTAAAAAAATAAGGTGAAACTTAAAATATAGAGATGTTACCAATTTTACCCTACTTTATAATTGAAGTGAGTACCACATGTCATCACCTTATTACTTTTTAGATTTTCTAGGAATATTAGACATTCTAGTATAATTCCACTCATTACAAACACTCTATTAATCCATTTATTAGTGTTTTGAATTATTAAAATATGATTTAAGTAACTATATTGTTGCTTAAAACACTTTTGAAAGCAAATGACGGTTAACTTATAATCAAACTTAATAGAGGGATGCAAATGACCCGCTATAGAAAGCATAGAGTTTTAAAAAGTCTAATTTTTATAGCGGGTTGTAAAATGCTTTTGGATGTAAATCACAAGGGTGCAAATTGCACTTCACTCTATTTTTAATTATTTAAACTCTTCTAACACACGGGTTATAAAATCTAGTATTAAATATACACATTTTCATGGGTAGGAGTTATTTAGATATTGGTAAGGGGTCGGCAATCAGGTTCATTCAAATTCCAACTAAAGTCGAAGTTAGTTATCAGAAGGATTGTCATTCCTCTATATGGCTACACAAATTAACCTATGTTACTGGTGTTACAAGTTTACCAACAATAAGATCGTTTTGGTTATGAACAACAACAAGAACTAGTTATTTTTAAGAGTCAGTTTAGAGATGGAGTTTTATGATGATATTCTTGAAGAGATACATAACAATAAGATACCCGAAGGAAGCCTCTGTAAGAAGACTCAAAGGCTTTAAAGAAAACTAGAAAAGAGGTTCAATGGCGATGGAGAGGATGATAAAGTGGTCTCTTGGCAGTTTGTGGATACATGAAATAAGATTATCATAAAGTATGATTCTGAAAGGCTATCTTTGTTGGACATCAATGAAATATCATTGACAAATAACATGGAAGAGGAGGAGGAGGGGGAGGAAAGAAGAGGAAGAAGAAGACGGGGAAGAGGAGGAAGAAGACGAGAAAAGAAGGGGGAAGAGGGGAGAAGAATGGAGAAGACTAGAGGAGGAGGAGGAAGAGGAGGGGGAGGAGGAGAATGAGGAGAAGAAGGAGGAGGACGACGAAGAAGGAGGAGGAGGAGAAGGAGAAGAAAGAGGAGGAGAAGGAGGAAGCAAGAGTAGGAGGAGGACCTGAAGAAAAACACAATAACTTGACAAATAACATAATGAGCTGAAAACGTGAAAAATGTTGTTTTTTATATAGGAATATTATACGCGTTTTAAAGATAAGAAAATGCTCATTTTTATTGTGTAATTCTTTTAAAAAAAATAATATCGTATGTTAAAGTTATAGAAGTTTAAAAAATAAGGTGAAACTTAAAATATAGAGACATTACCAATTTTACCCTTCCTTATAATTTTAAGGGAGTACCACATGTCATCACCTCATGAGTTTTTAAACTTTCTAGGAATATTAGAGTTTCTAGTATAACTCCACTCCGTACAAACACTCTATTCATCCATTTTTTAGTGTTTTGAATTATTAAGTTACAAAATATGTTATAAATAACTATATTATTGTTTAAAACACTTTTGAAAGAAAGTGCCGGTTATCTTATAATCAACTTAACAGAGGTATGCAAATGACCCGCTTTAGAAAGCATAGAGTTTCAAAAAGTCTAATTTTTATAGCGGGTTGTAAAATGCTTTTGATTGTAAATCACAAGGGTGCAAATTGCACTTTACTCTATGTTTAATTATTTAAACTTTTCTAACACACGGGTTATGAAATCTAGTATTAAATGTACACATTTTCATGGGAAGGAGTTATTTAGATATTTGTAAGGGGTCGTCAATCAGGGTCATTCGAATTCCAATTATAGTCTAAGTTAGTTATTAGAAGGATTGTCATTCCTCTATATGGCTGCACAAATTAGCCTATGTTGCTGGCATTACAACTTTACCAACACTAAGATCGTTTTGGTTATGAACAACAACAAGAACTTGTTATTTTCAAGAGTCGGTTCAAAAATGGAGTTAGATGATCATATTCTTGAAGAGATATATAACAATAAGATATCCGAAGGAAGCCTCTGTAAGAAGACTCAAAGGCTTTAAAGAAAACTATAAAAAAGGTTCAATGGTGATGGAGATGATGATAAGTGGTCTCTTGGCAGTTCGTAGATACATGTAATAAGATTATCAAAAGGTATGATTCTAAAAGGCTTTCTTTTCTGGATATCAATGAAATATCATTGACAAATAACATGGAAGAGGAGAAGGAGGAGGAAGAAGAGGAAAACGAGGAGGAGGAGGAAGAAGACGTGAGAAAAGGGGAGAATACGGGAGAAGAACTGAAAAGAACAGAGTAGATGTGAGGAGGAGGAGGAGGATGAGGAGAAGAAGGAGAAAGAGTAAAAGGAGAAGGAGGAGGAGGAGGACGACGAAGAACGAGGAGGACAAGGAGGAGGAGAAGGAAGAAAGAGGATATGGAGGAGGAGGAGGAGGAGAAGAAGGAGGAGGAGGACCTGAAGAAAAACACAATAACTTGACAAATAACATAATGAGCTGAAAACGTGAAAAATGTTGTTTTTTATATAGGAATATTATACGCGTTTTAAAGATAAGAAAATGCTCATTTTTATGGTCCAGTTCTTTTAAAAAAAATAATATCGTATGTGAAAGTTATAGAAGTTTAAAAAATGAGGTGAAACTTAAAATATAGAAACATTACCAATTTTACCCTCCCTTATAATTTTAAGGGAGTACCACATGTCATCACCTCATGACTTTTTAAACTTTCTAGAAATATTAGACTTTCTAGTATAATTCCACTCCGTAAAAACACTCTATTCTTCCATTTTTTAGTGTTTTGAATTATTAAGTTACAAAATATGTTATAAATAACTATATTATTGTTTAAAACACTTTTGAAAGAAAGTGTCGGTTATCTTATAATCCATTTAACACAGATATGCAAATCCCCCGCCTTAGAAAGCATAGAGTTTCAAAAAGTCTAATTTTTATAGCGGGTTGTAAAATTCTTTTGGATGTAAACTCTCTATAGTTACCTACCCCGATATGGCAACCAACCGGCGGGGCTGGCGCCTAATGAGTAGAAGTACACAAACTACAAAAGAAGTTATGTCTATAAACTCTTTCATATCGAGATCTTGACTTGATAGTTGTGTGACCTACTATGTGCTATCACACATTACCTGTTACGTGACTAATATATGCTATAGCATATTACCATCTATGAACTATTATGTGTAATAAATATGTTACCTACATGCTTTAATACTATCATTACTTATGCTTAGTAATACTTACATTTGTGTTCATAATAGTTGTTTTTCCCATATACTTATCAGAAACTTATAGTGTCACACCCCCAATTTCCACTAACGGAGTTCTACCGTTTAGGGCGTGACATACCAGGATCTCATTGCCATTAGTTACATTGAACGACCTCTATATGAATTTAAAACCAACATTTATAAAATAAACAAATTTTAAAATAAGTTTCAGTGCGGAAGCATAAATAAAAATCCCAAACAATTCAATGCGCAAACCGCGAGTTCCAAAACCAAGTCTAATAAAAATAAAATAAAAAGAGTTTTGAATGCAACTAAGACTTAACCAAAGCATGCTCCTAATCCGTGCACAGTACCTGAGAAAGACATGCTAAATCGTGTCAACACTAGGTTGGTGAGTTCACAGGTTAGATAAGTAAAAATACAACAACAGCCGATAATGTAAAATACAATTATATCATTGGGTAGCGAACCCAGTTTCTTATTATTTAAGCGTTTCGATACCGAGCTGACTGAGATTTATATGCGCCTCGACACCATTGCTACAACAATGGACCAACAACATAGGACAATTCACACCTACCCAGCTCCCAGCTGAGGGTGGGGTTTGTCAAACCCAGTAGTACTACCCGAACTTCCTCGCTATACCCCGTATATTAACGGCTCGAAGATTTAGTGAGGACTTGACAACTTGTTACGTTTACGCTTAATAATCAAGAGATATAAAGTAAATACAATTATCAAATTTAGTTTTGTGCATGCTTTCTCCCCCAACAAGAAAAATAGTAAAAGGGGCCGTGAAACTCACTTTAGATTGCGCAGCTACAATCAATTTTCAAGTAAAAAGGCCTAGGTAGTACCACTACCTAATCATGATCACCAATTAGCTACTAGAGATTTAAAAAAAGAAAACTTAGATTGTTCGTCTTCGATTCGGTTTCGTACCCAATGCCATACCATAAATAAATCATGTAATAAAAAAATGGGTTTTCACACATGACTAAAACTAAAATGTTTAATCTATTAGTTTAATAATCCGTTTATATCAAACACTCGGTTATACAAGTTGTCACGTATTATGTACTTATAACCATGATATACATACATCACAAATTTTATTTCACTATATACATTCGACTTCTATAATACAACACATGACCACCACATTACCATTTCACTATCACCATTATTACTTTTACAATAACATCTTGTCACCAATCAAAACACATATTTTTGAAAAGATATCAACCCACACAATTTGTTAACGTATACTATCTAACCAGTCTATCTACCTACACATATTAGCTACACCTAAATATTTACCTATATATGCATATTTTACATAACAGCACATATGAACATACTAACATACCATCACCTACATATATATAATTACGTTGGTTCATACATATATGTATACATATAAATCTTCACGTTTTCAACAAAATCCAACCCAACTCACATTTCATGTTATCTCAATGTTACTAACATATGATTTCACCATCATATTCAATAATTACCAACATTCTTCTATCTACTTAAGCATAACTCACAAACTCATATATATATATATATATATATATATATATATATATATATATATATATATATATATATATATATATATATATATATATATATATATATATATATAGGGTGAGGATCATTTCAGAACGAGGTTTTATCGCGAGAACAAAAAGAACAGATCTAAACCGTTGATTAAGATTTAATTTATTTATTAGTTTTATTTATTAAAAGCTTATTTAGGTAATTTAAAAAATGATTGTTTTAGTTAGATTGATTTTCTTCCTGATTTTGCTCCTTTAAAAAAGGAATGTTTACAAATCATTTGAATATTTCCATCTAGCTATCTTTATCCACGATTTACAACTTATCAACAAATAAAAACTAATCTTTTACAATTACACGGTTTACATACTTTAGGAAATCATACTTAATTATTCATTTATCAATTTCCAATAAAAAAATCTATTTTCTGTGTAACTTTTTCCATTTTAGAGATTCAATATGACACACTAAAATCAAGTTCGTTCGTTTCATACATAATTAATTTCATTTTTTATGTTTTATTTGTTTCTAAATTTTTAATCGCTATGGTTGATCGTAATCAATATGGATTTTCAACATAATAAATTCATTATTTATTATTCACCTTATTTATAGATATGAAATTAGTCTATAAAGACATCCCATACTAACCTATGTACATATATGTTAGTCTGCATTCTAGTGATACCCAAAAGTTTTATATGTTGTATACATGGTTTGTAGCAGTAAAAAAATTATCTGGGATAAAAATATAGATAGCTGGGTAGTAAAAAGTAGTTTCGGTCTAATAAACTATTCACTTGGGTCCAACAACAAATATTCTCTTGTTTAGATTTTCGGTTGTAAAGCTAGAACCCTACAACACTTAACAATTATGTACTATGTAAATTAGTAAATATTTACATGTATGTTAGTCGGTATATATACATATATGTTAAATGATTACACCCTTTCATAATGACTTGATATACATATATGTTAATTAGTATTACTAACACAAATCAACTTGAGAATAGTGATACACCGAAACTGGTTGTACACTTTCTTATTGTATTGATATACATATATGTTAAACACTAAATGGGTCAAATGGGTCAAATGGGTGAACTTTAAACATGAAAGAACTTTAAAAGTACTTAATAAAGATAGTGCAATTCAATTGACATGCATATCTTTAATCTAAGTGTCGGTAACGATATACCCAAACTTTATTAATTGCTTTACATATATGTATAACTGTCAAATTACATATGATCCATTTTATCCACTGCTTACAGTCATGTACGTCATTCGCTCTACCTTTTAACATACTTGTTTACACACACCTTCAAATCTTCACCCATCTACTAATATAAAAACATATTAAATAACCATAATAAAGTTCAAACTAACTAAATACCATCATATACTTTATACCCGTCCGAACATGGTTTCATTTGAAAACAAAGACACCACTTACTTCAAAAACTAAAAAAACAAATTCTATAGTAAAGACAACTTAAAATCAACACACTTAACATGTATGTTAATCAATAATTCTATAGTTTTCTTTACAAATGGTTCTTAAATGGTCCAGAACCCAATATTGAACAAAATTACCATCTCCAAATTCACAAAACAATTCATAATAACAATGTTGGCCCTGGAAATACCTAATTTACATAATTAACAAAACACCTCAAACTAACTAGTCTTGATTTACGAATAATTAAAGTTTAAAATCCCTAACTAACCTATGTACATATATGTTAATTATCTTATTTACAATAATGAAAATTGGTTAAAAATCTACAAGCTTAAATAACATGTATGTTAATCAATAGGTTTATAGTTTCCTAATCCATTATTAAATAAAATTCCGAATGGTGACCCTCTGAAACCTAAATTACATAATTGTTAACAACACAATCATCATAAGCAAAATCATTGTAAATAGTAAGTAACAACAATAATCATCAGCAAAATTATACAATGATGGCGATGAGTAGTATGAAATTTACATAATTATTACCAACCAAATATCCAAAACCATTGTTGGTTTGAACACATAATTTAACCAAAAAATTTATAATTAAGCATATTTTTAAATCAAACATGTGTTACTAACTAGTAGACATCGCAGCTTTTTCCTTTGATTTTACGCTACCCTGCTCGCTTTCCCCTTATGAATCATCTCCAGTCGTTGAATTTGATTTCGTACAGTAGGTTTTCAATTTACAGCGTGCATGTTTTTTCAATCCTTTTATATAACCTGCTTATCACAAAATATTAGGTATTTGAAATGGTATATATGATTTATCAAATTATCTTTTGTAATAGATTTTGATTTTTTGAATGTAAATCAATAAACAAAATTTCATTTACGAATGAAGTAAAAGCAATTCCCAAAAAATCAGGGATTTGAGTTTGATTTAAATTTATGATTGATTGTTATGTTAATTTTACTATATTACCCATGAATTTGCATATTATACCCTAACCACATCTATTTAATTTACATATTACACCTTTTCATCTCAACCATTAAACTTACAATCAATGGTTTAAGATTGTTCTTTTTGTTCTGTAAATAAACTTTGTTCTGTAATGATCCTAACCCTATATATATATATATATATATATATATATATATATATAGAGTGAGGTTCACCTACATAGTGTTATAAATCTAAGAAGGCTAAGAAGCAATAAGAGATTGACATGTGGCATCTAGGAAAATTAGGAGAGGGGGTATTTTAGTCATGCCCACTTTTTTAAATATTCTCTCTCCACATGCAAGTCACATGTCAATTCCCCCACTTTTTTAAAACGTTTATAACTTTTACATACGACATTATTTTTTTAAACAAATTACACCATAAAAACGAGAATTTTTTTCTCTTTAAAACGCGTATAATATTGATATATAAAAAACGAACTTTTTTTTCACAATTTTTCAGCTCATTGTGTCTAACGTCAGGTCATTGTGTCTTCCGTCAGGTCATTGTGTCTTTCATCAGGTCATTGTGTGATTGTGTCATCCGTAAGGTTGTTGTGTCATTCATCGGGTCATTGTGTAATCTTATTTGACAAGTATTACACAATGATCTAATAATAATTACACAATAACACAAAAAGTATTCAAAGATCTTGCTCTCACATCATCCTCCTTAAAAAATAAATAAACAAAACTTAAAAAAACTACTATTTTCTCATTGTGTCTTTTTTCATTGTGTCTAATTTAAAAAATAAAAAAAACGGTAATTTTTTTAATTTTTTTTAATTTTTCGTTTATTTATTTTCTGAAAGAGGAATACATGGGGAACAAGTTCTCCGAACCACTTTTTTCAAATTTGATTTATATTGTGAGTTATAATTTTTTTAAAAGTGTCATTGTGTCTTTGTTTACCATTGTGTCATTCTCACACTTTGTAGCAAAAAATGACGTTGTCTTTGAACATTTCTCAAACACATATTAACAATTTGTGACACGGTGATAATTTTTAAACACATAATATGACACAACAAATATTTATAATAAGATGATATTATATAATGACTTAAGAATGAACCGATAAAAGTGATATTTCACTAGTTATAATAAAACATAATCACATGATATTACACAAGGACTAGACAAGTGCCGAAATTTTTTTTTATTTTTTATATATCAATATTATACGCGTTTTAAAGATAACAAAACGCTTGTTTTTTTGGTGTAATTTTTTTTAAAAAATAATATCGTATCCAAAAGTTATGAAAGTTTTAAAAAAAGTGGGGGAATTGGCATGTGCCTTGCATGTGGAGAGAGAAAGTCAACAAAAGTGGCTATGACTAATGTACCCTTCCACCAATTTCTTTTCCTACAAATTGATCTCAACCATTAAAAAAGAGATCTAAAGGTCATAAATCCTTCTTAGCCTTCTTAGATTTCCAACACTATGTAGGATAACTCTCCTCTATATATATATATATATATATATATATATAATCTAATTATACAAGTATAAAATTCTTACACACACCACACTCATTACCTACACTTTTAAACATGCATACACTTATTCATTCATACACACATATATACCACGCACACACACATGTTTGACATATATCCACACATGCTCCTACTATACACACACATATATAATTACACGTACATACCACATGCACACATATATACACAATCAGCATATATATTAATCGTATACATATATTCAGCCGCAACCAATGCTAACTTAATCCGGCACATACACACAAGCTTTTAAATATCACATATACGCACCCATATACACCAAAATAGTTTTAATCCAACCCGCAACCTATACATATATTCACCAGTTCAGTTTTGAACCCAAACCATATCTCGAATGAACCGAAACGAACCGAAACTATAACGCAAGTTAACAAAACGGAATAAGAACTAACCGTAACGGTTTGCGAAAGACAAAGGATGCTTCGCCGGTAAGTTACGTTTGTCGTGGTGGTTGCACGGTGACCGGCGATCATTGCGGTTTTTGTGACGGTGGCGTTGGACAGCGACGGTGGACATCGACAGAACCAAAAGCTTCGACGGTGCTTTCGGTGGTGGTCAGCGGTTGTAGAGGTGCTCGAATCGAGATTATGCGCGGTGAAGGTGGTGATCGGCGCTGGTGAAGGAGATGGATGCTGGAATTTTGAGAATAGCGAATTAGGGTTGGGGTTGGTTTAATATAAGACTTACTTGATAAAAATTGCACTTTGGTCCTTGTTGTTTATTAAACTATTTTTATTTATCCATAAGTTTTGATAGTAACATTTAAATGAATTTCGAATTAAACTCCGGATTGTGTAATGAACGACAAAATGAAAAAAAATGATTTTATTAGTCTACTAACATTCAAGACTCACATGGTAAATAACGCGTTTGATTTATTCTAATTAAATACAACGCACGTGTGAACGTTGAAATAATAGAGTTCGAGTTAACAATGTTAACCAGAAAATGTCGGGTGTCACATCATCCCCTTGTTGAAAGAATTTTCGTCCCGAAAATTGAGTATGGTTGGTAAGGGTTTGAGGTTACAAGGAAGAAAAGAAAAAATATAGATTGTCTCATCATCCCTTTGTTGAAAGAAATTTCGTCCCGATATTTTAGTAACGGCAGATCACTTAGATTTGGTTTAATGAAAACTAAAACTTGATGTGAGTTGTTTTAATTAGATTTTTGCGAGTTAACATAACGGAATACTTAAGTTATAATAGAGTTTAGATTGCATTTGGTAATTTGTAAGGTTTATAGGGCATAAACTTTTTATCAGTTAGGATGGTGGAGTGTCAGAATCTATCAATTTATAACAAAAGTGCGAGAGGAATTTGATAATGACGACATATCATATATGTAGATATATAATGTTTATTGTTATTTATAGGTGGAGTTTTGTTCTAGATAAATCTGAGTGGTTTGTTTGATTTATTTATTGTGTTTTGGGTATAACCTACACGATGTGAGTTGTATTAACTATAATTTCACGAGTTAACTATACAAAGTAGTTAGGTAAGTTTGGGTCGAATTTGGTAACTTGTAAGGTTTATAGGACAAACAATTTCTATCGGTGTAAGTGTGGAAAGAGTAGAGGGAGTGGGTGAGGAAGATGGAGTGTTAGAAACTACAAGTTTTTACCAGGAGCGTGAGAGGGAGTTAATGATAATGACATATCTTATACGTATAAATATAATGTCTAACTACTAGGATTCATTATCTGCGTTAGTTTAACTAAGATAGCTTGTACGGTTATAGTCTAGGATGATTTTTATTTTTTTTTATTTTTTTATTTTTTTTTACTACTGTTATTTAAAGATGGACTTTTGCTTTAGATAAATCTGAGTAGACTTTTTGATTTATTTATTATTTTTTTTATGTATTACCCACACGACGGGCTTTTGCCAGGATCCTCATGTATCTATAAATTCACCATTACGTTGCGCACCCGTAATCGTCAATTTACATCACATGACCATCCTAACCTGCTTCCCATTGCATGGTTTACCTATATGTTTTGTCTTTCTTTTTGTTTAGTACTTATCTGTATGGTATTTTATTTCATTTTAAGTATATGACATGTCTAAGGAAATTAGGATATAATGATATTTATAAATATACACTACATGTGAAAGATACAAATAGATGCCTAGTGTGACGTACTTATAGGGAAAACATATAAGCAAGTGGATAACATGCTCATTACATCTACTAGTTTTACACAACTAATAATATGTTGTAGCACATAACAGGTCTCATATCAAGTAACATGTTATAGCACAAAATGTGTCATGTGATATGTGATAAAGCGTAATAGGTCATAAAACAGTCAAGTCAGGACCTCATAGTAACTATGTTTCGGTCGATAATCTAGTTAATTTGTTCTTGTATTCCTATTCATTAGGCGTCGGTCCATGCCGGTTGGTGGTCATATGTGGTAGGTAGCTATAAAAGCATATTCATTAGGCTCTAATGTACACTAGCTCGTTACCATCATGATATGAGTTATAATTTCTAATCCAATGAAAGATGTCTCTTAGACAGTTTCAAAACAGCTTTGAGTTTCCAACAGCATAATAAATCAACAGAATTGTGATCAAGCATACATTACGTATACTCCGACAATTAAGGTGTAAAGCAACTGTAGTGCATACTTAGTTCAAGTCACACTAACAGAGAAGATTCTTCTAGAGTTCTTTAAAGTTTTACTTAATCCAACTACACAAGCCACCAAATCGAGTCACATCGATAGGCCTACAATGCTAGTATATGTTTATATGTTATAACTAGTGAGTGAATAAATGGAAAACTAATTCTATGTCTATCGGTATAGTAAAAAAAATATATTTTTGACCCAAAGATGAAAAAAATATTAGCAATACAATTTATCTGAATGAGTGCGAATTACGTGAATGATTTTGTGTAACTAATGCAATGTGCAGTTATAGTCTAGAATGCAATGCAATGCAAACCTAGTTCGCTATAACCAAGGTCTCTGATACCAATCTGTCACACCCCCAATTTCCACTAACGGAGTTCTACCGTTTAGGGCGTGACATACCAGGATCTCATTGCCATTAGTTACATTGAACGACCTCTATATGAATTTAAAACCAACATTTAAAAAATAAACAAATTTTAAAATAAGTTTCAGTGCGGAAGCATAAATAAAAATCCCAAACAATTCAATGCGCAAACCGCGAGTTCCAAAACCAAGTCTAATAAAAATAAAATAAAAAGAGTTTTGAATGCAACTAAGACTTAACCAAAGCATGCTCCTAATCCGTGCATAGTACCTGAGAAAGACATGCTAAATCGTGTCAACACTAGGTTGGTGAGTTCACAGGTTTAGATAAGTAAAAATACAACAACAGCCGATAATGTAAAATACAATTATATCGTTGGGTAGCGAACCCAGTTTCTTATTGTTTAAGCGTTTCGATACCGAGCTGACTGAGATTCATATGCGCCTCGACACCATTGCTACAACAATGGACCAACAACATAGGACAATTCACACCTACCCAGCTCCCAGCTGAGGTTGGGGTTTGTCAAACCCAGTAGTACTACCCGAACTTCCTCGCTATACCCCGTATATTAACGGCTCGAAGATTTAGTGAGGACTTGACAACTTGTTACGTTTACGCTTAGTAATCAAGAGATATAAAGTAAATACAATTATCAAATTTAGTTTTGTGCATGCTTTCTCCCCCAACAAGAAAAATAGTAAAAGGGGCCGTGAAACTCACCTTAGGTTGCGCAGCTACAATCAATTTTCAAGTAAAAAGGCCTAGGTAGTACCACTACCTAATCATGATCACCAATTAGCTACTAGAGATTTAAAAAAAGAAAACTTAGATTGTTCGTCTTCGATTCGGTTTCGTACCCAATGCCATACTATAAATAAATCATGTAATAAAAAAATGGGTTTTCACACATGACCAAAACTAAAATGTTTAATCTATTAGTTTAATAATCCGTTTATATCAAACACTCGGTTATACAAGTTGTCATGTATTATGTACTTATAACCATGATATACATACATCACAAATTTTATTTCACTTTATACATTCGACTTCTATAATACTAACACATGACCACCACATTACCATTTCACTATCACCATTATTACTTTTACAATAACATCTTGTCACCAATCAAAACACATATTTTTGAAAAGATATCAACCCACACAATTTGTTAATGTATACTATCTAACCAGTCTATCTACCTACACATATTAGCTACACCTAAATATTTACCTATATATGCATATTTTACATAACAGCACATATGAACATACTAACATACCATCACCTACATATATATAATTACGTTGGTTCATACATATATGTATACATATAAATCTTCACGTTTTCAACAAAATCCAACCCAACTCACATTTCATGTTGATAGTTCTAGACGAACCGAGCTTGGATCTAGATCTGAGATTGTTTGGGGATGTTGTTTGCAATCAGTGATGCGGAAACTCACTGATCACGTATTGATGCTTGAATGTTCATGAAGATCAATGCAAAGTATGATGAAGATTATGATAATATGAATAGGTGAATTGTATTAGATCAATATGAAGGTTACAAAGGATATGGAATGAAATGTAGGCAACTCTCTAACAAATGACCTAGGTGATGGTATTTATAGTCCATACCATTCACCTTACAAAGTAACCTAAAAGACGTGCAATTAAGCACAAAACGATTACACAAATATTCTAAGACAAATACAATTAATGAACGTCTTCACCCGTGCTTGCTCGTGATGATGCTCGATATCTTCACTCGCTTATATTTGGAAAGTGACATCTTCAAATAACCCCAACAGTACTCCCCCTAAGATGACACTTTACAAATCTGACATATCAGCTTAAATCTTCATGTGGCGAGTATAGAGAGCAACTTAAAGTTTTGGTATGCATTATCTTCAAGAGGACCCAACAGTACTCCCCCTAAGATGATGCTGCCAAAAATCTGTCTTTCAACAAGCAATCTGCATCCTTCTCTCCCTTTTGAGTTACATCAGAGGCCATGGAAAGAAATTAGCAGAGAGTAGATTCCGGTGAATCTATATATCAGCAACGGGATCTTCTTCAACGGTTGAAGTAGAATGAGAAGACTTCTTTGACTTAGAATACTCCCCCTCAACTTTTGCTTTAGAGGTTAACGGGATCTGTGTATGAGATATTAAGAGGAGGATTCTTAACACTCAGCAATCTGACTTGGAGATCTTTGGACTAGAATCAGACTTGAACAGGAACATCTTCAAGTCGCGTGGAAGCTTGCTCTGCATTGGAAACTGTTCCTGCAACTCAAAGAAAAACATTAAAACTCAGGCAATAATGTGCATTTATCATCAATGTAAAGATTAAGTTCTCAATCGGATGATATATTGCTTGATGAACAACTTCTACATCAATAACATATGTTAATCTGTCAACACAAAAGAAAAAGATTAAAATGACAATCTTTTTGTTCTTTTTTTTTGAATTTTTCAATGTTTTTGATATTTTTGGAATTTTCTCTTTACATTCTGAATCTTTAACCTGCAATGAGATCATACTAGCAATTTATCCAACACATGTTTTTCAGTTTTTGAGAATAGACATTTGAATTGTGAAGTAATTGAGTGATGAATTGTTGAACAAATCAATTAGCTCGAAGTGACACACTTACTTTTTCTATTCTTGATGATCAATTAGGTTGATTAGGAAAAGTTTTGAGTGACCCATACTTTGCACATTAGAAAGTTATACACCTCATCTAAATATCCTGAGAACAACTCAACACGTCAGGTCACTTACAATCATAAACAGTGTGGAATTTGGGTTCTATTTGAATATGGTCCACTTTGGGACTTCTTTTGAATTCCTTTTT
The DNA here is from genome assembly GCA_030867185.1 of Tagetes erecta. Classification (NCBI taxonomy): domain Eukaryota; kingdom Viridiplantae; phylum Streptophyta; class Magnoliopsida; order Asterales; family Asteraceae; genus Tagetes; species Tagetes erecta. The sequence continues at coordinate 59,167,992 of CM061488.1, forward strand.
GGAATTTTTCTTTTTCCTATTGTTCCCCTTGGGAATCTTCTGAATTCCATTTTGGATTTTGATTGGTGACGGTCCACATTAAGGACTCTTTTTGTTCCATTTTGGAATCTTTTGCTGCATCTTGAAGCTCAAAAGAGACTTCATGTGAGACTTCAGGTCTGTGGATACCACAACAAAGAAGCTCACGATGCGGTTCATCACACTGAATAGATTGCATCATTACCCGATGTATATCGTTGCGTCACAAGATATTTATTTGATTTGTATAAACGTTTCACATGCACTAAGACGTTTCAACCACAAAATCTTATTAGAATTTAGTTAAATCATCAAAGAATATACTTGTTCAGTATAATTGTCTGAGCCGTCTCGCACATCAAGTTTCACGCTTCAGTCTTTATTGTTTAAAATGATGCGTCGAGTAACTCTAGTGTATCTATCATTTCTCATGTACGTGCAAGTAGATTCAACATATTTTTGGATTTTTCTTATTTTATCATGTTTTTTTTTTTTTAATAATGATTTCTCCCCCTAAACTTTTAAATTTCTTGGAAAATTGAAAGTTTAATGAAAAGAAAATGGCAGATATGTTATCAACGTATGAAGAGTGCATGCAATATACATAATCTAAACAGACGAAATGAAACATCGGTTGTTTCTTGCATTGCCATCATTGTTTGATTTTTGAAAATGTTTTTTTTTTTAAAATTCCTGCAATGATTCCTTTTTGTTTCCAACTCCATTTGGCGTCAGTTGCATCGAAGACATCATGAACAAGATTCGGTATCTTGTCATGATAAGGGATCAGCCACAGTCTTCTTTTCTTTGTTTGACCGGCCTCCATAACTGTCCCTAACACACTAACAAATCAGTTAGAGGTAATGACCCAAACCATTTCGGTTTTGGGTCGTCCAAATTCATCAACATATGAGATATTCTCATAAGTGCAAGGAGTACCTTCAGGTGGTGGTTTTGATGATACAATGTAATTTGTACCTTCATCTTCTTTCATGGATTGTTTGTCAAAAGAGTAATTATAGTCATTTTCAAACAAATTGTGAATTTCATTTAAAAACAGGTTTTGTTGACTATATTTCTTATTCAAAGATTGATTCACTATTGGAATCATTTTATCATTTAAATCATGATTTTCCTTTTTGTTTTTGACAAACTTTGGTGTCCATGAATTATTGACATGTTGATTTTCATCAAACGAATGTCTATGATTAGATCTTTTAAAGTTAGAAAAATACCTGGAAGGGTATGCACATGATGAACTTCTTTGGACTGACCTTCTCGGCTTGTAGTAGCACTCGGATGTGTTGTGATTTACCATGTCACAAAATGAACAATACTTGTTGTAGTAACATTCCATTGTGTCGTGGTTGTACATCTGACAGTTGGTGCAGTACTTGTTGTAGTAGCATTCTGATGTCATGTGATTGTACATCTCACATATCTCGCAATACTTCTGATGAGCCTTGAAGGGAGACTTCTTTCCTTTCTTCTGAGAAGTCTTTGCTGTTGAAGATTGTTGTTTCTGAGAAGCTTTGACCTCTGTATCTTGTTGAATCTTTCTTAAAGGAGCTGGAGTCTTGAACTTGTCACCTTTTGACCCAAAAGGAAAGACACCTTGACTGTAGATACAATCAGAGATATGATGAGTTTCAGAGTCATAGATTAAACAGTAGACGTCACTGTTTGAATCACTCGGGGATTCGAAATCTTGAGACTTTGAAGTAGAAGGAGTCTGTGGTGTAGAATCAGATGAAGTGGCCTTTGTCTTGTTCTTCTTGGCTTTGCTTTTCTTTCTTCTAACCTTCTTCTTCTTCTTCTTTGACTGAAACTCTTGTGTCTTTTCTTCTTCTTCTTGAGAAGATAGTGATCCAACAATTTCGGTTGGCACTAATCCCTCATCTTTCTTTTCAACAGACTTTACTTTTTCGACTTCTTCTTTGATAAACACAAGATCAGATTGTGATCTGTTGAGTTTATCAGTGAGCTCCATGAGCTGAACATTCAGATTATGCTTTTCGGTAAGCATTGAATCAACATTCTGTGTAAGAGATTTGAGTCTATCTTCACACAATTGGTGATCTTTTTGTAGACTTGCATGCTTCTCTTGTTCTTCTTGCAATTTGTTTTTCAGAGTGTTGTTCTCTGAATTGAACATCTCAGACAACTTCTTCAACTTTAGAATCTCTTCTTCCAAATCTTTGATCACACTGGAAGAGTGTTCATTTGATTTTGCAGCTTCGTTTCTGATGTTCATTGCTTCTTTTTCTTTTTGCTTGAGTGAAACTTCAAGAGATGTGATTCTTTGATCAGATATTTCATGCTCTTCTTTCAGATTCTTGTGCATTTGCTCTTCCTTCTTGAGTTTATCACAAATCTTGAAAGAGTATATTCTGTAGTGTTCAACTTGTTGAAAACATTCTTTGGTGCACATCTTTTCTCTGACTTCAATTGGCATTTCAACATAACTCTGAACATCTTTCTCGTTTTCTGTTTCTGACATCAATCTCTTTATTTCTGAATTCAGTTGAGCAATTGTCTCATCTTGCTTTGCAATGGTTTCTGACAAGTTGCTGATTTCTTTATCTTTCTTTTCAATCTCTTGAATGGAAACAACATCATTGTTTTCACTCCAATCATATTCTTCTTCTTCATCATGATTTTCATGAGAATCTGCTTGACTCACAAGAACAAGTTTTGTGTGTTCATGAAAGTCTCTCTTCTTTTGATCACAGTCTTTGGCAACTTGAAGATAAGTTGTTTCAAACATGTGATTGAATTCTGTAATAAATTCATTGATATCTTCTCTTTTATTTTCTTCTCGGACCACGGTAAACATGCCCGTTGACATTTTTTCTGAATTTTCAAAGTCATTTTGATACTTTTTCTGGGAAGTCATGGTGGCTAAAAATGACTAATATGAAATTTTGGAAAAATGAATTTTTCGATTTTCCTTGGTGGCTAAAAATGACTAATATGAATTTTTTTTTTTTTTTTTTTTTTTACTGTAGATACGGGTCAACCTTGGGACGGGTAACTATTTGGACGTGTCAACAACTTGGGACGGCTAAACAGTGCTTTACCCGGCTAAATAGTGCTTCACCCGGCTGAACAGTGTTTTCACCCGGCTGAACAATGAATTTTCTTCTTCACCCGGCTGAACAGTACTTCACCCGGCTGAACAGTACTTTACCCGGCTGAACAGTGCTTCACCCAACTGAACAGTCCTTCACCCGGCTGAACAGTGTTTTTCTTCCTTTTTCACCCGGCTGAACAGTGATTTCTTCTACTTCACCCGGCTGAATAGTGAATTTTTCTTCTTTACACGGCTGAATAGTGTATCACCCGGCTGACAACTTCTTCAAATCTTCATATCAGATTGACTTTTCAAAGTCAAAATTGTGATGAACACTAGATCAATTCTTCAATTTTTGTTGTTTTTGTTCAATTCAATGCTTGTATTAGCTTAGGAATGATGTTTCTAACACTCCTTCAAAGTTTTTACACCTTGAATCAAGCTAAATCTCATTCAGATCGGGATTTTTTGTGATGAACACAACTAGTGGGTTTTGACAAAAATGACAAAATATGGATTGAAATCAACAAATCTGAATGGTTTGATCATGAACGAGGCTTAGGATTATGATTTCTAACATATCTCAATCATCAATTTCTCAAATCATCAACAAAATTTCGGATCTTAATTTTGAGCAGTGAATATGACGAACATGTATAATTTCTTCAAAAACTCAGTCAAATCTTCACCAATTGATCTCAAACTTTGCAGTTCTTTACACAAACATGAATCAAAGCTAATGGTAGCTAAAATTCCATCAATAACAACAACAATCAAAGATCACCCAACAGCTCTGATACCAATTGATAGTTCTAGACGAACCGAGCTTGGATCTAGATCTGAGATTGTTTGGGGATGTTGTTTGCAATCAGTGATGCGGAAACTCACTGATCACGTATTGATGCTTGAATGTTCATGAAGATCAATGCAAAGTATGATGAAGATTATGATAATATGAATAGGTGAATTGTATTAGATCAATATGAAGGTTACAAAGGATATGGAATGAAATGTAGGCAACTCTCTAACAAATGACCTAGGTGATGGTATTTATAGTCCATACCATTCACCTTACAAAGTAACCTAATAAGCACAAAACGATTACACAAATATTCTAAGACAAATACAATTAATGAACGTCTTCACCCGTGCTTGCTCGTGATGATGCTCGATATCTTCACTCGCTTATATTTGGAAAGTGACATCTTCAAATAACCCCAACACATGTTATCTCAATGTTACTAACATATGATTTCACCATCATATTCAATAATTACTAACATTCTTCTATCTACTTAAGCATAACTCACAAACTCATATATATATATATATATATATATATAATCTACTTATACAAGTATAAAATTCTTACACACACCATCACTCATTACCTACACTTTTAAACTTGCATACACTTATTCATTCATACACACACATATATACCACGCACACACACATGTTTAACATATATCCACACATGCTCCTACTATACACACACATATATAATTACACGTACATACCACATGCACACATATATACACAATCAGCATATATATTAATCGTATACATATATTCAGCCGCAACCAACGCTAACTTAATCCGGCACATACACACAAGCTTTTAAATATCACATATACGCACCCATATACACCAAAATAGTTTTAATCCAACCCGCAACCTATACATATATTCACCAGTTCAGTTTTGAACCCAAACCATATCTCGAATGAAACCGAAACGAACCGAAACTATAACGCAAGTTAACAAAACAGAATAAGAACTAACCGTAACGGTTTGCGAAAGACAAAGGATGCTTCGCCGGTAAGGTACGTTTGTCGTGGTGGTTGCACGGTGTCCGGCGATCATTGCGGTTTCTGTGACAGTGGCGTTGGACAGCGACGGTGGACAACGACAGAACCAAAAGCTTCGACGGTGCTTCCGGTGGTGGTCAGCGGTTGTAGAGGTGCTCGAATCGAGATTACGCGCGGTGAAGGTGGTGATCGGCGCTGGTGAAGGAGATGGATGCTGGAATTTTGAGAATAGCGAATTAGGGTTGGGGTTGGTTTAATATAAGACTTACTTGATAAAAATTGCACTTTGGTACTTGTTGTTTAACCAAAAGTTTTGATAGTAACATTTAAATGAATTTCGAATTAAACACCGGATTGTGTAATGAACGACAAAATGAAAAAAAATGATTTTATTAGTCTACTAACATTCAAGACTCACATGGTAAATAACGCGTTTGATTTATTCTAATTAAATACAACGCACGTGTAAACGTTGAAATAATAGAGTTCGAGTTAACAATGTTAACAACGCACGATGAGACAATCTAAATTTTTTCTTTTCTTCCTTGTAACCTCAAACCCTTACCAACCATACTCAATTTTCGGGACGAAAATTCTTTCAACAAGGGGATGATGTGACACCCGACATTTTCTGGTTAACATTGTTAACTCGAACTCTATTATTTCAACGTTCACACGTGCGTTGTATTTAATTAGAATAAATCAAACGCGTTATTTACCATGTGAGTCTTGAATGTTAGTAGACTAATAAAATCATATTTTTCATTTTGTCGTTCATTACACAATCCGGAGTTTAATTCGAAATTACTTGTAACATTCGGCCCCTCATACCACCAATATTGTCCGCTTTGCTACATCAGAGCTCACGGATTTGCTTTTGGGTTGCCCGGGTGAAACCTTCCCAGGATGGTCACCCATCCTGAGATTGTTGTCATCCGAGCACACTTAACTATGGAGTTCTCCACTCATCCACTAGCATTAAGCCCCAAAACGCGTTGTTGGTATTTGAGGTCGGATATCCCTTATAAATCCCAGATCCCTCCTGCCCACGGCCGATGTGGGATTTGCCTAGGGTGTTACAAACACCCCCCTTTTGGACTCATCGTCCTCGATGAGGTTTGCCCCACCATCCCATTCTTGGATGTGGGATTTGCCTAAGGTACCCCTCTGAACACCCCCGGGGACTCACCATCCTCGATGAGGTTTGCCCCACCATCCCGAACGGCACAAGAGTTTGCTCTGATACCACTTGTAACATCCGGCCCCTCATACCACCAATATTGTCCGCTTTGCTACATCAGAGCTCACGGAGTTGCTTTTGGGTTGCCCGGGTGAAACCTTCCCAGGATGGTCACCCATCCTGAGATTGCTATCATCCGAGCACACTTAACTGTGGAGTTCTCCACTCATCCACTAGCATTAAGCCCCAAAACGCGTTGTTGGTATTTGAGGTCGGACATCCCTTATAAATCCCAGATCCCTCCTGCCCACGGCCGATGTGGGATTTGCCTAGGGTGTTACATATAGTATGCTTGACATATTCATTCCCTGTAAGTACAACACATCAGGCATCTATTGGTATGTTACACATGTAGTGTAGTTGTTTTATAGTTATAAGTATATCCTTCTTTTCTTATACACATCATGTACTTGAAATGGAATAAAATATTGTATGGGTACGAAAAAAAACATGTCGAAACATAAGAGTAAACATGTGACGGGAAACAAGTTAGGATGTTTGTGTGATGTAAATTGACGATTGCGGGTGCGCAACGTAATGGTGAATTTACAGGTACACTGGGATCCTGGCAAAAAAAAACCCGTTGTGTGGATAATACCTAAAACATAAAAAATAAATACATAAATAATTAAAGTCAACTTAGATTCATCTAAAGCAAAATTCCACCTCTAAATAATAAGAGTAAAAAAAAAAAGTCCATCCTAGACTACAACCATAGTAACTTTATTAGTTACACTTATGCACACAATGATTCGTAATAGTAAGACATTATATTTATACGTATAAGATTTGTCATCATCGTCAACTCCCTCTCTTGCTCCTGTTAAGAAGCTTGTGGTTTCTGATACTCCACTATCTTCACCCACTCACTCTACTCTTTCAACACTTAAACTTATTGAAGTTTTATGTCCTATAAACCTTAAAAATTGTCAAATACACTTAAAACTATGTTAGAACCTAAGTACTACAATTAGATAACACGTGAGAAATTAATTAAAACAACACATCAAGTATTAATTTTTCCTTGAAACCAAACCGAAGTGATCCGTCTTTACTAAAAATTCGGAACGAAATTTGTGACACCCGGCAAATTTCGGGTCAATATTCGTACTAGCTTAAAACGTGCTTATTATTTTGAAATGCGTCATTTGATTTAATTATGATAATTAAGGTGTTATTAAAGTTAGATAAGCCCATTTTTATGTATTGTTTTACATTTCGTGACTTTTGAAATTGCTTAATCGCCTAGCGGTTAAATACCCGATAATGAACGTTGGTGACTGCCTGATAAATTTTAACAGTCCAATAATTGATATAATGCTCGATAGCATCAAATAATATATTTTGGGTGTGTATAAGTGAAAACATAATAAAAACTAAAAGCGATGTATTTTATCCGTTGTTTTCCGATTATCGCGTGTGTTTCAGTTTTTGCCCGGTTTCACTACCAGTGCACTACCCGGAGTACAGTAAAATATTTATTATAATATTTATACTATTTTGAGTGTGAAAAATTAATATTTGAAGTATTATGGTATAAAAGTATTAAAAGTTTACAAGACTTGAAATTTACTTGAGATTTAAATGTGTAGTGTTTATATAAAATAAAGGGTATAAAAATTCTTTTTTTTATATATATATGCCGCCCAACCCCCCCCCCCCCACCTAGCCTACATCAAAGATTTTTTCTTTAAAAATCTTGACACAATCTTCATAATATCTTACCCTAAGATTTTAAGATCTTGAGAATCCAAAAAGATCACACTAGGGATCTTTGGACACTTGAACACTCCACCTCCCTTCCTGTTTCTTCTCCCAAAACCGTAACCATGCACTCCACCATCACCATAATTTCGGCCACCACTCTCCACCACATTCTCCACAATCATTCTTGCACTTTGTTGCAAAGTCTTGAAGCTTTGGTGGTCTTGAAAGCAAGTGGTTGTGTCCAAGAGGTGTTTAAAGGCCAAATCCATCTTCTTCATCTTTTTCTAGTGTTCATAAAGGATGTGAACATTTTCCATTTTGTTTTTATGATTTGAATGTGTTCAAGATTGTGTTCTTCAAGTGTTGTTCACCAAACCTTAAAACAAAAGATGAATGTTTTTAAAATGGAAATGGGTTTTCAAAATGGGTGTGTGTGTGTGTGTGTGTATTTGTGTGCGTATGTATGTATGTAAAAGTGTGTGTGTTTTTGATTTTTGAAAACAAGATTACATAATTGTTAAATGAATGGTTTTGAAAGTTTGATAAAGGAAATGGGAAGAAATGAACAAGTATATCTTATGTATGGTCATTAAAACATGATTTTTGGGCATGCATGTATGTAATCCGTATGTATATGTGTGTGTGCGTGAAATGTGGCATTTTCATATAAAAGGTTTACACATGTGTAAAGAAAATGTTAGTTGATGTTTTGTATTGAGGAAATGGATCAAAAGAAGGTATATGTGTTGCATGTTATTATGAAAAGGTATGATTTTTGTATATATATATATATGGCCGTAGGTATGTATGTATATAGATATATAAATGTTGGTTGAAATCATGTAAAGCTTGTTGTGTATTTGCATTTAAAATGGTTAGATCTTGACATGCAAAGGTGTTTTAATGAAAGTAAGTTAATATTTTCACTAGATACTTATTCTTACCATGAAAAAGTGTTAGGATAATACTTGCAAAAAATGTGATCATATGACATGAAATTAGAAGATGTTACTTTATGTGAAAAACTTGCTACATGTTATGTTGAGAAATTGCTAGATGTAGGTATGATAAGTATTTTGTTATGATAAATATGATATGATAAAATATATGATTTCTTAAAGTGTAAAAAAAAATTGTTTTTAGATTTATGAAATATTGATGTAAGTAGTGATATATGATACTTGAAGGTTTAAAAAGACATAAAATGTAATTTTTATACATTTTTGCAATGATTTAAAAACTAAATTATATTCTGGAATAAAACATGTTTTTAAATATTTATAACTTCATAAAACAAGTATTTTAAATGTATTATAAGCAAGATGTGATTAAACCTTACAAATAACGGTTTTTGATACGAAAATACGCGTAAAACGCATCGATTTATGCTTAAAAATGTATGTATGTAAAAATATTATTTTCAACAGATTATAAAGTATATTTTTATATAAAAATATGAGATTTAAAGTTTGGTACAAAAACTTAGAGTTTTAAACTCAAAAACGTGCAAACTATGTACCTGGAAAAGCCGAAAACAACGATTTTCGACTCTAAAACGTAATATTTTTGTAAACTGTTTTGGATAAGAAACTTTGAGCTTATTTTTAAGTTAACATACTGATCTAAAATTATTTATAAAGTAATGACAAAAATACGGGTATTGGGTTGCTTTCCGTGACCCGAAAACGTTCCCGAAAATGCATAAAATTGACATGTTTAGCTAATATTGTGATTTGTATGGAAAATATATGAAATATGATTTTTGTTATGTGACAATATGTTTAGATATATAATTTCATATGATTAATAAGTTGCTTTTGAAAACTTGGTTAAATGTCCCGTTAAGTGTTAACCGTCATGTTGAAAATTGCATACAAATTAACTAGAGAAAAATGAATATTTTTCTAAGTGTTATGAACTTTAATTATGACATGAGAATATTAAATTATATTTTCCTAAGTATATGAATAATATTGGATAAGTAAAAGTGTTTGTTTTACTTAGAAAAGTTAAAGGACTAAATATGACTTTTATGTGTCATTACATTTGTGTTATATGTGTTTATGTGATTAGTAGTGTGAAAGCTAATCAAAGAATAACAAAATAACAAAGTGTGTTATTATATATGTAACATTAATAGAAGGCTAAAGATCACCAACGGGTCATTAAAATTAAGGGTTGCTTTTGTAAATAAAATGTTTTCACATGAGTCTAGTTAGGTTTTGGTGAACAACTTACACGGTTTTAGACTTGATAAATGTGTGCATCTTTTGAACGGGTCCTTCGTGTATAGGGCGTTCTTAGGTGGTGTTATTGTTGGGCTTATATGTTCTAGCTTTTGGCGTATTCACTGTGAGTTCTTCGGCCCCTTTTTAAATAACGTCTTATTTAACTGTTTTGGGGGAAAAGCATGTATTTGTTCAACTTGTTTTTTATATGAATTGGGAGGCATGTGAGTTTCTCAGCCCCTTTTTAAATAATGTTTTATTTAACCGTTTTGGGGGAAAAACATGTATTTGTTTAACTTGTTTTGATATGAATTGGGAGACATATTGTGTTTGACCAAAATGATGGCATGGGTGTTTGTTGTGAAAGTGTACACATTGCCCTCTCATAATCATTTATCTCTCTTGGAGGGAGAGACCACAGGTTATTATGATAGATCTATCGGCTTTGGAATTCCGCCCCCCGTGATCAGTCGCTCTGATCGTGTTGACATGCGGGGGAATATAAGTTGAATGTTGTGAGGGAACCTCGTTTCTTGGTTGATTATGAACCCATGACTTGATGATTCATTTGTCTTTGGGCCTTGCAAACCCTTTGACGTATGGTCGTGTTGATGTCTCAAAGCCAAGCATATCTATTGTGAATGAAAAGTGATTTTTCTTATGATTAAAACCCGAAAACTCACCAACTTTATGTTGACTCAGTTTTTACATGTTTTTCAGGTACTAAGTGATGGACATGGGAATTTGTGGAAGGATAGTTTTTGGACTACAAACTCCATATTTGGTTTTGTGTTTTGGGAGCAGCAGCAGCAGCAGCAGTAGTAGCAGTAGCAGCAGCAGCAGCAGTAGCAGTAGTAGCAGGAGCAGCAGTAGCAGCAGCAGCAGGAGCAGCAGTAGCAGCAGCAGCAGCAGTAGCAGCAGCAGTAGCAGCAGCAGTAGCAGCAGCAGTAGCAGCAGTAGTAGCAGCAGTAGTAGCAGGAGTAGTAGCAGGAGTAGTAGCAGCAGCAGTAGCAGCAGCAGTAGCAGCAGCAGTAGCAGCAGCAGTAGCAGCAGCAGTAGCAGCAGCAGGAGGAGGAGCAGCAGCAGCAGCAGCACTAGTAGCAGTAGGAGTAGCAGTAGTAGCAGTAGCAGTAGTAGCAGTAGTAGCAGTAGGAGCAGTAGGAGCAGTAGTAGCAGTAGGAGCAGTAGTAGCAGTAGTAGCAGTAGGAGCAGTAGTAGTAGTAGGAGCAGTAGGAGCAGTAGCAGTAGTAGTAGTAGTAGCAGTAGCAGTAGTAGTAGTAGCAGTAGTAGCAGTAGCAGCAACAGTAGCAGCAGCAGTAGTAGCAGTAGCAGTAGTAGCAGTAGCAGTAGTAGCAGTAGCAGCAGCAGTAGTAGCAGCAGCAGTAGTAGTAGCAGCAGTAGTAGCAGTAGCAGTAGTAGCAGTAGCAGCAGTAGTAGTAGCAGCAGCAGTAGTAGTAGCAGCAGCAGCAGTAGTAGTAGTAGCAGCTGTAGTAGTAGCAGCGGTAGTAGTAGTAGCAGCGGTAGTAGTAGTAGCAGCGGTAGTAGTAGTAGCAGCAGTAGCAGCAGCAGTAGTAGTAGTAGCAGCAGTAGTAGTAGTAGGAGTAGTAGTAGTAGTAGCAGCAGCAGCAGTAGTAGTAGTCGCAGCAGTAGTAGCAGCAGTAGTAGTAGCAGTAGTACTTTAAAGGGTTAAATGCATATTTCCCCCTCTAAAACACTTTAAATGCATATTTCCCCGGCCAAAAAAATCAATTGCATATTTCCCCTTATAAACAATTTTAATTTGCATATATACCCATTTTTAATAAAGACATTTAGTTAACATTGGGTATATATGCAATTGATTTTTTTAGTTGGGGAAATATGCATTTAGGGGTGTTTATAGGGGTAAATATGCAATTAAATCTACTTTAAACTACCACATAAGATTGCATCAAGCCACGAACTAGATTAACATATTTAATGATCTCATTTGAAAATAGAAACGAAGAAACGAAAACCGAAAGCATTGTATAGTAATTGAACATATTTCAGCCCCAAAATGTAAAAGTAAAAAGGGGAGTGAATTTACTCACCTTGAAATGCAAATATTATCGAATCACTAGAAACACAGCTAAAGAGAACCGAAGGTTGCCCAAATATTAGTACCACCTAATTCATTGGGAAAACCCTAACTTAGAAACGAAACAATAGTAACAAGAATCAAAATCCGAGATTTAGGGTTTTCGATTTGGGATTTAGGGTTTTAAAATACGAAGTTGGGAATTTATACGAAGCGTCATTATATTTTCGTATTAAAAAAATATTTTACAAGAATCCATTTTAGTATTTTTCTTTAAATAATATTTATAATCTTGAAATAATACTATTTGTATATATGTATTTGAAACTATAATTCTGTTTGGTATGAGGTAATGGAATGGACGAGGGAATGAAATGAATGATGGAAAGGAATGGACAAAGGAATGAAATTGACTATTCCATTCCCTTATCATATTTGGTTACCTTTCATGAATGAAATTAATCAATACTTTTTGTTGTTTGCTAGGCAGGAAAAAACAAATAAAAGAAATACAAATCTCTAAAGATAACAAAAAATATATAGTCATGGTTATGGGTCGGGTCTTGGTTCGGGCCATGGTTCGAGTCACTGTTCGAGGAAGTGGTCACGACATTGGTCGATTTATGGTTCGGTTCAGGGTATAGTCATGATCCAGTTCATGATGGACCAGGCCGTTAGTCGTTTCATGGATCGAGTCATGGATTGGTTCATGTGTTGGGTCTTGGATCGAGCATGGGTCGGTCATGGTACGAGACACGGGTTAGGTCATGAGTCGGATTATGGTTTGGGTCATGGTTCAGGGCATGGATCGATATGGGTCAGGTCATAGGTTGGTTAATGGCCCGGGTCATGAGTCGGTTCATGGGTTGGGTTCTAGTTCGGTTCATGGGTTGGGTCATGGTTCGAGCCGTGGGTTAGGACATGTGCCGTTTCATGGGTACCTGTGTCGGGTCAAGGTTTGGGTCATGGTTCTTGTCATTAATTAAAAAATTATTCCATTCCTTGAAGGAATGAAAAAAAACATGGGGGATGGATGGAATGAAAATGATGGTTTTTTCATTCCTTCGTAATGGTCCATTCCATTCCATTGAGCAACCAAACACGTTTTTTTCCATTCCCTCGTAATGGTCCATTCCATTCCACCTCTCATTCCTGCATACCAAACACTACCTAAGTTTTTATGCTTTTTAAAATATATTTAATTTAAAAGGTATTATTTAGGTTTTAGGAAATTAAAGTTTAATGTTAATAATGTGTAAAAAATGAAAATTAAATAAATGGGTGCAGTGGGACTCGAACTCGTGACCAAACCCACACAAAGCCCACGTATAAGTTGAAATTAAATGATTTTTTTGTAAACAAACCCGTTTTAAATTCTTTTAACACTTATGTTAATAATGCCCGACTCAAACCCGAGTCCATTTATACTCTATTTAATTCATTTAAAATTCATCAAGATATAAGTCTCATTATTAACGCAATTGAATGTTTCGGAAATTTAATGGTTGCGCGTCATCAATAAATTACCTAAACTTGTTATTATGATTTAATATTTAAATTTTCTTATTTAATTTCAACTTATAATAAATAAAGGTAAAAATATATATATGTATATATAAAAGTCGTAATTTATAAACGAGATTTTATAAATATTATTCAAGTTAATTCCTATATATGTCTCAAAATAACCATTTAACATCAAAATGTAGTAAAAACATAAAAGCGTCAATTATAATTCGTTATGTGATAACGTGGTCAAGTTAGTTAGTTAAAATAAATGAATTATAAACTTTGTACCAAAACTGTCAATGTTTAAAGTTATAATCAAGTTGCAGTAAAAGTTAAGGGACTATTTGTGTAAAAGTTATTAAACCCAAACCCCCTGATGTGTGTAAAGTGTATAGATTTTTAACAATGATTTTTATCACACAATTGGGTTTTAAATTTATAAAAGACGACAATTACTTTAAGACTAACTACACACAATAGGCAAGTGTACTTATCGTATAGTAGTATAGCTTTAGGCAAGAACCGAATATCGATCCGTGGACACAATGTCTCCCAATACTAAACCTTCATTACTATTTAACCGGTCAAATAAGGATGGGTTGTAAATATTTTAATTAACTGAATTAGCTAATAATTAATAATGGAGGCAAGTTAACACAAATGAAGATAATCAATCAAAGAAAGGTATCACTTAGATTTCGAATCCGTTTAGCAAAACAATGACAATATGTACGAACCTTCGGTAAGATCATTTTCTACACATCATACATGGAAGTAAATTAGACTCCTGTCAAGGTTATCTAATCATATAACCATTCGGAAAGCTAGAACGATAAACACACAATAGCCACCTAAGGTTATGCCATGAAGAACCAATGATACTATTAAGTCAATGTGAAAGATGGTTTGGACTCCCGTCAAGGCTATCCAAACCCATAAATCTTTGGAAAGTTAACACGATGAACACATGATAACCACCTCAATCCATGTAATGTAACAATAGCTATTCAACTTCTTCAACTTATGAATGTCCTAACCCGAATACATAAACCATAGATTTGCGCATTATCAATAGTTACACATACACAAAATTAGGAGATATTCATAACAAACACAATGGTTTTCCTAAACATATGTATAAGGATGCAAACTTGTTCACCTTTCCTAAATATTCAACCCTCATTCACCATTCCTAGTCAATGCCATTAATTACATACTAGCATATGCAATTCATGAATAAATGTCATAACACATACGGTTTTCCAACATAATATGGTTACAACACCCACAAGATTCAATATTTCATCAAGCCAAACAAGCACACATAGTCATTGAAGAATTTTCATAGCTTTGTAATAAACATTAACATAATCATCACCAAATGTTGCATACGAGTTGTCAAAATATGCTAAACTTCATCTAATCTAAGTGATATAGAGTATTTAGCTCATGGAGCTTACAAAAACCACAACCACACTCATAGAAATGGAAGAAAACATACTAGATCTAAAGATTTTCAAACCAAAATGAGTAGAGGTGGGTTGTGTAGTGATGAATCTTCCCTTGAGATTCTTGATCTTCAATCCTTGCTACTTGTCTCGTGAAATCACCTTCAAAACGACCTCAATGGTGGGGAGGAATTAGGGTTTTTTGTTCCAAGTGATCCCCCCAAAAATGAGGGTTAATTTAGGTTATAAAGGCTGCATCTGATGCGTACACGGCCGTGTAGATCAGTCTTCCGGGTGTGTAGCTACACAAGCATGTAGAAAAGCTACACAGGTATGTAGAAAAGCTACACAACCATGTATGAAACTTGAGAACTTGAAAACCTTCACTTTTTTCTTGAGTTTTCCACCAAAATCACCAAGTTGTCATAAAAAACTACAAAATTCAAATTAAACACAATTAAGTGACTATCCGGATGAATTTGCAACCAAAAACGTTTAAAATGAGGGATAATATGCATCTTTAACATGTATATTTATTCACATATCACCCCCCCCTGTTGAGACCCCGTTTCTCCGGCTGCCGCCGCCGGCAGACTTTCGGCCAGCCCAAACCAATTCCGGCCACCCCCTTTGACACGTTTTAACGTAATTTCAATCACCAAAAACCTTCCTAGTCCGTTGCAATTCAGTCTCGAACCTGCCTTAACACCTATTACGCGTATTTACAGCCGATTAAACACCAAATTGATTATGACTTCATTCCAAAAATCTTATTTCTGTAAGTAGTCACCTAATCGGCAATTAATTCGTTCCAAATCATCCTAAAACACCCGACTAACACTCGTTAATAATCAAAACATCCATTTTTTCTTCCGAAATAATCCGAAGCAAACACTAAAGTCCATTTTCCGGCGACCTTGGTGCTTTCTACCTTCGAGGCATCAATTCAGGTCATATTTGTATTCATTTTAATCCTTTTGATCATTTAAAACTATCTAACACACCAATTACATCGCATTTCATTCCAGATTTTCATATTTTGATCCAAAACAGTCGACTATACATCCTATATAAACCCGTATCCAATCTTCACCAACATGTAAGTTCTATACATCAAAATGATCAAGATTTCGCGTAGATTAAAAGCCCTATGTTTGATTTGGTTGAGATTATCAGGTTAAATCGAATTGAACGGATCTTGATTCTAGGGCTTAATATGAAATGGGTGTTGCCTTGTGCAAAGAGTTAAAAGAATTTAAAATCTAGTTAAATAACAAAAGGTGAATCTGGTCTGGTGGTTGTTATGCTTCCTGTGAAGGTGTAGGTCGCAGGTTCGACCCTCACTGCCTCCATTTTCATTAATTTTCATGTTTTGAACATTTTAAACCTTAAATCATATATTTCTAATTACCTAAATAACATATTTGAAGTTAAAATATTTTGAGGATTAAAAATATACAAATTTCAAATACTTTCAACGAAATATATATATGTATATATATCGTATAAAATATATTCAATACGAAAATACAATTACATTTCGTACCTAAAACCCTAATTCCCAAATTGTATTTCAAAACCCTAAATTCCCAATTTGTGATTTAAAACCCTAAATCCCAAATCTAAAACCCTAGATCTCGGACTTTAGATTCTTGTTACTATTTCTTCGTTTCTAAGTTAGGGTTTTTCCCAATTAATTAGGTGGTACTAATATTTGGGCAACCCTTACTATAGATTCCCATTGATTGTAATCTGTGTAATAGAAGAAAGCTTTCAAACATCTTTTCCAGTCTTCAAAGTTTTCACCACTAACAAGCCTCGGTGGCCTATTAGGTTGAACGCTATCCAGATCATTCATATTCAGTGTTGATGAAGACATAACTTTGAACAGATTATAGATTCGCTGAAAATAATCAGGTTCGCTATACTAGATTCGCTCAAAGAACACAATAGATTCGCTGACAAATTCGCTGGGAACAGATTCGCTGGGCGAGCAACAGTTTCGCTGACAGACAAGCACAGATTCGCTGGCCTAATTTGGCAGCAGTTTCGCTTGCCCAGTCAGCCAAACAAGTGAACTTTCGTTCGATGATATGACAGGTTCGCTGGCCAGAACACAAACCAATCAGGACAAAAATTTGAATTAGGTTCGCTGGAAGAACACACAGTTTCGCTGGTAGAACAATTAGATTCGCTGGTAGCTCAACCACCCTGAAACAGTACGGAAACAGCTCGAAAACCCTCAAAACTTGACCATTTGCATACACGTTTGTTTTAAAAGCTTTCTATGACCAAATACCACAAACCTTGAGCAAAAAACAACTCCAAAACACTAAAAACAAGCTTCAAACAGAATCAAAGTGTTTTGACCCAAAAACTTCGAAAAACAACACAAAAATCACTTGAATCAAACAATCAAGAGCACTAAGGCTCTGATACCATATTGTTGGTCCATAATGATCGTGATTTCAGTGCTTTGTTGACTTGTTTAACACAAATATATATAAGACTTGAAGAACAAAGTGTAAAATGTCCAAACAACCCAATAACAAGATTCAACACACAATCGAGGTATGTAAGCTACAAAGATAAGTAGAATATGCTCCTAGCACCTCAATAGAACGATTACACAACACAAATCAGTGAATAATAGCTTGAGTAAAAGATGTGCAAAAGTTGTATAAAGTGAAGATAAGGTTACAATATATAGTAGAGTTAGGTTCGCTGATAGATTCGCTCTAGCGAATCTATCCAGCGAACCAACACAGGTTCGCTGGGCACATAGGTTCGCCCAGTCGATACCTTAATACAAAAGACATGATGACCTGCGGGCGAATCTATAGATTCGCCCGTAGGTTCGCTAGCACTAATACAAATACAAGTTAAACAATTACAAACAAAAGTAACACCGACAAGCCGGTGGGTCCAACCTATACATAGTGACTATCAATACTCCCCCTAGGTTGGACCTCACCTGGGGAAGTCTTCTGATTAGCTCCGTCTTGATGGCTTCAAAAATGTTCAATAAACGTTCCTGCCCTTTCTTTAATTCCGGCCATTGGATTTGTAATGTCTTCAGTTCCGGCCTCATCTTCACTCAGATTTAGCATTGAGTCTACGAACTCAGTATCTGCGACCTCAGTATCAGGCTCAAGTTGAACTGTCGTCTCCGCCTGTTTCTCTACAGTTTGCTCCTCGCTTATAGTTTCCAAATCAACCACTTCTACCGGTTTCTCAAACCTCTGTTCGATAGTTCTATCAAGCTGTCTTGTTAGGTCATCCATTTCCATGCGCTGATCATCCGACCTTCTCAACCTCTCATTCACAGCCTTTAGCTCAGCACGAATCCCCCGGGCTTTATTTGCGACCTTCACAAACAGGTTCGCTTCAGCAGCAGTGTCATCTCCAGCCCCGTGCTTAATTCTGTGCTCGCACAACACCTTCAGATCTTCGTCACAGAAGGAGAAGACCTCCATAGGATCAAACAAACGTATTTCAGGACGGTCTTCCCCTTGAAGTCTGATGATGGCCTCCCCAGTGCTGTTGTCATAAAACCATTTGTAGAAATCCTGCAATCTGGGCGGCTGAGTGTCTGGGACCCTGACCCTAGTCATCACCTTTGGTGCAGCTATCTTCAACACTATCTTCCCCTTCCACGACACCCAATGTCTATCCCGTGTCTGTCTCATCCTCCTCGGTTTTTGGTATCCAAAATCAACAAAGTTTGTCTTTGCAGCTTCTCGGATGGTGACCTCAAACGCACATGCCCTACCGCTTTCTTCCTTCCCCAATAATGGCAGCTCAGCCAACCTCCTCAAATCCCATCGAGGCAAGGTTGCGAAGTGCTTCCGGTTCTTAATGTACGTGATGTCCCCACCCCTTCGTTTAATCATGTAAGCATCCACCAAACAGTTATATTTCCACGCAATGATTTGCCTATCAAGCTGTTTGGTGTTGGGTTCATCTAAGTGCTGGAATATTGGTACCTCAGGAATCACTTCTTCTTCCTTTTTGAACCATTCGGATTTGTCTAATTCAGCATGCTCGAACTGGTAGCTAACCCCCTTTTCTTCAACTTTATAATTCTCTGGCTCATCATCTAAATCTTCTTCACTATCACCATCAACATCAGACTCAGGCTCATCTACCAAAGTATAATCCACACCAGATCCACCGACCACTTCCTCTCCCTCAAACACATCTAAATCAATCCCCATCTCTTCATCAAACTCTTCCTCAACTGCCTTTCCCTTTCCTTTATCTCCAAAATCAACATCCATTAACGGATACTTTGCAATATCCGTTAAGGAGTTCAGTTCTGCCTCTGTCATTGCTGGTTCAGTCCCAACATTCTTCTTCAAATCATTTAGCTCTTTGAAGACCCTCACAATCAGACATTGCTGGTCCTTCATCATTCTACCCATCTCGTATATGACAGTAGACTTCTCAGCATCTTGTTTTTCCAACTCTTCATACTTCACTTTCAAATCCACCAGTTCAGCCTTCAAACTTTCAACCTCAACCTTCAACTCATTTCCAGACCCAGCAGATGTACCCCCTATATCGTGCTTCGCCTTCTTTGACCCTTCAGCGTTTGTATCAGACCTTTTCTTTGTTCTCAGTTCCCTGCCAGCATCAATTTCATCTTGGATCTCATCCACTTCCCTATCAAACGAATAGTCTTTTTCTTTGGCATAGGCTTTCCGTTTCCTGATCTTCTTCTCGACCACCTCTATGTTTTCTCCGCCCCGTTTTCTTTCCGTTTCCATCAGCCTCTGTATATAAACCCATCTGTCAGCAGTATACATGTTTTCCCATAGATATGCAGACCTTCCCACACAATCTGATCGCACCGATTTACAGTCCTTGAAGATCCTGGAATGCATATCCCATACTTTCAGCTCAGCCCCAACAACCGGCAGATTCGGTAATTTGTCATTCAGTACCATCTGAATGAACCTCGGATACATTAACCACTTGATGCCCTTGGTAGCGTGAATGTTCTCGAGAAGATAATTGAATATTAGCTTCGCGAGATTGGCCTTTTGCCCCCGGCAAAATAGCACCATAGCCCTTGCCCAGTCAAGGTTCAGCCCATCCGTACCCCCCTTCCTATGATCCAGGCACATGATGAACACATGAGCAATGTACCTCCACTCTTGGATCAAGTAGGACTTGACAAACTCCATCTTCTTCTCGCCGGGCATTGGTCCCTCATACCCAGCAGTCCGGAGTGCCCCATACACATCCTCAGCAGACATATTTACCTCATCACCAACATCTTCTTCTAATCTAAGAATCCTAGCCAAATCAGCTTCCGTAAACACCAAGTCGTAACCGCAGACTTTGGCACAGATTCGTGACGGCTGCACCGACACATTCATGACCGCAGTTCGCCAGAAATCCCGAACGTGCGTCTCGTATATAGTTGGTGAGTGAGAGATGGCATAGTGTATATGTGACGACTTCAGCCATTTGATTGCATCTCTATAGCTCCCGGCCTTTTCATGGTTTTCGTCGAGTAAAGCACACATGTTGTGCTTTTTCTCGAAGAATAATGTCGACATTTTGCCTGAAAAATAAACGGAGATTGATCAGAAACGAAGATTTGAAAAACAGTTAATAGATTCGCTGGAAATTAGGTTCGCTAGTATAGCGAACCTGAGATTTTGGCACCAGAACCTATAGATTCGCTGACATGAAAAATCAGTCATTGTGGTCGAGCGAATGTATAGGTTCGCTAGAAACAGTCGGGCGAATCTATGTTATTGCGCGGGCAGCATAACGACATAGGTTCGCTCGAAGTTTTGAACTTTCGTTCAGTTTCGCCAGACGAACACTTAGATTCGCTGGAAACCCTAGTTTTTGAAAAACGGCCAAAATCACATACAGACCATCATTAACTACCATTCAAAGCAACAGACAAGTAATCATAACAGTTAATCGAGGCAATTATGGAGAAAAACCCTAACAACTAACACAGAAACAGTATTTTAATCGACACACAATCGTAGTCCTACAGATTCAACAGGTTTATGATGCAATTAAGGGGTTAAAACATTGATTAAGATGAAATCGAACACATACCGGACAATAAGATGATGTTTAATGTGTGGAAAAGACCGGTTGAAGTGAGAATCGAACGTTAGTGTTTGATTTTAGAAAAAGTCTGCTACAGTATATGACAGCGAATGTTTGAAAAACTTCGCTGTCACAGCCTATATATACACACATAGGTTCGCTGGCAGACAGTCTAGCGAACTTAATATAGGCCAGCGAACTTATGTACAGCGAACTTTTAGATTCGCCAGAAGACCAAGAGTCAAAAGTCAACATACGGCGGCGGTGCAAAAGAGGTTGCGGGCGAACCTGAGATTTTGGGCGAACCTGTAGATTCGCTCGCAGGTTCGCTCGCACACAAAATACAATATTTTTGATTTTTTTTAAAATTTTAAAATCTTTGTAAAACCGTGAAAACGTCCCACGATATCAACGCTCCAAAAATAAACATATACACATATAATCCTAAAATTTAAAATTAAAAAGAAGTAAAAAGAAGTAAAATGAAATAAGATAAAAATAAAATGAAAAATTAACAAGAGACGGTTTTAAGCGCTAGAAAGGATATATATTCTTCATGATGTTTTTGAGTAGAATCCGGAGAATCATCGATTGGCGGGATTGCAGATATGTTTGTCCATTTAATCCCATGCCTTAGTCCTTTCAACAAGAGATCTGCAGCTTCTTTTATCATGTTTTCGGTTTGATTGAAGAATCTCTGACAATTCGGTCCCCACAGACATCTAGGTAAAAAGAACAAGTTCTGTCATCAGGGTATATCTGAGCAATACGATTGACTTTGCTTGAATTTCAATGATCAACTTTTGAATGTTGATCGATGCGTTTGTTTCTTTTGACACTTGTGCAATTTTTGCATCTTTTCTTTGTGAGTGGGGCTTGTCAGCAATTGATTCATTTTGAATACAATGCGACTTAATATTTGGGTAACTCAAATGGTCTAGAGCTCCAGGTCTATACCGACGTATAACAGAGGAGATAAACATTTGAGCATGCTCGGTGAATCTTCAGGTCAATACTTTCGTATAGCAGAGAAGATCCACCAACTCCAGGTCAATACTTCCGTATAGCAGAGGAGTTAAGCACTTGACACAAAACGTTCTGAGGAGTTAACAAGTAACTCACTCAGAGGCATTTCCGAAGAGCATCACTAGCAGCTTTTTATTTTATTTGTTTTGCATACTAGAAACTCGATTCGGGGATAGGGCGAGGGTGATTTGGGATTTTTAGGGAAATCAAGACAAAGATTTGACGCTCTCAACCCATTTTTGACAGAACCATTATCTTTGTGCAATCCAATCATGTCAAGGAGATAATCCTTGTTGTCGAGATCTTGAGCGTTATGTTTGGCTGCACAATCACTGTTTACTTTGTTTTCGGGCTGAGCCTATCTGACATATCCCGAACGCAACGCTTCTGACCTCCTTCAACGACTTTTCAACATCAATCAAAACGGAGATCCTGAAATAGCAAAATTTGAAAAACTATAAATAGTTAATCTTTTTATATCTCCCCCAAAATTTCTATATAATAGCCGTCTAATAAGAAATTTTTGTTTTTCAGATTTTCTTAATATATATATATATAGAATTAAAAGAAAAAATAAAAGAAGATAAAATAAAATAAAGAAACGGAGCAATGAATCGAGTGACCCACGGATTCTTCAAAGAAGAATAAGAAAAGATTATTTACATATTTACAAAATGGATTCTCACAGAAAAAGGTTTTTCAAAAAGATATAAGTCCAAGCATGGAGATCAGTTCATAAAAACGTGGTTTGTCAAAAGTTTTTGTGAAAAGATCAGCTTTTTGCTTTCTAGTTTCAATAGGAATAATATCAATAAACCCCTTTTCCTGTGCATCCCTGATTGCATGAATTCTTGTTTCAATGTGCTTGGTTCGAGTGTGATGAATAGGATTCTTGGCAATTCCAACAGCAGCTTCATTATCACAGAATAGTGGCGTATGAAGAAAGTTGATGCCATAATCCATCATCTGATGTTGAATCCACAGCACTTGGCAACAGCAACTTGACGCAGCTATGTATTCTGCTTCTCCTGTGGACAGGGAGACGGTTGTTTGCTTCTTGCTTTGCCATGAAACAAGACATTCTCCAAGGTATTGACATCCACCAGTGACTGATTTCCTGTTAATCCTGCAACCAGCATGATCACTATCAGAAAAAGCATGTAAATCAAAGTTCCCACCTTTTGGGTACCAAAGTCCCAAACGAGAGGAACCCTTAAGGTAGCGAAAAATGCGTTTAACAGCTTTCTCGTGTGATTCTTTTGGATTGGCTTGGAAACGAGAACAGTAACACACGGCAAATGTAATATCTGGACGACTTGCAGTCAGATACATGAGAGATCCGATCATCGAGCGATACCGATGAGCGTCCACAGGATTCCCATTATCATCGGAAGTAAGGCATGTTTGAGCTGTAAAAGGAATTAATTCAGGAGAAGAATCATCCATGCCAAACTTCGTGAGGATTTGTTTGATATATTTCTCTTGGTGGATTAGAATTCCATCAGGCTTTTGCTCCACTTGCAGCCCCAAGAAGAAACACATCTCCCCCATTATTGTCATCTCAAAACGATCCATCATCACCTTCTCAAATTCTCTACACAACCCTTCATTTGTCGAACCAAAAATGATATCATCAACGTACACTTGAACGATCAGCAGCTCGCCATCCACCTCCTTCTTAAATAATGTCATATCTATAGCCCCACGTGAGAAACCTTTACTGAGGAGATACTGTGTCAGAGTTTCATACCAGATCCTTGGAGCTTGATGCAACCCATACAAGGATTTATCAAGCTTGTAAACCTTTGACGGGAAATCTGGATCCTCGAAGCCTGGTGGTTGACAGACATAGATCTCCTCATCGATATCTCCATATAGAAATGCACATTTCACATCCATCTGATAAACTTTAAAGTTTTTGTTTGCGGCATGAGCAAGAAAGATTCTGATGGCTTCCAGGCGAGCGACTGGAGCAAAAACTTCGGTGTAGTCAATTCCCTCCTCTTGAGCAAATCCTTGAACAACCAGTCTCGCTTTATTTCTAATTACAACACCACGATCATCTGGCTTGTTCCGAAAAACCCATTTAGTGCCGATTGGACACTTGTTAGGAGGAAGATCAACCAGTTCCCAAACTTTGAGCTTCCTGAATTGCTGCAGCTCCACTTGCATGGCGTCCACCCAACTCGGATCTTCAAGTGCCTGTTTATAATTCTTTGGAACAACTTGAGACAGAAAGGCAGCATAAAGACATTCATTTATCAACCCGCTCTGACTCCGGGTTCGCACACCGTCGGTAATAGATCCAATGATATAATCGTGAGGATGGTTTTTCAGGGTTTTGAAGTCAGTGTTGAGTAGTAAAGGATTTTGATCGGTTGAGGGTGTTTGATTTGATGGTTGTGGAGGTGAAGGTGATGGGATGGTAGTGGATGTGGATGGAATATCTGATGGAGAAGTTTGAACAGTTTGAGGTGGTGGAATATCTGGTGGAGGTGATGGGATGTCAAATGAAGTGGGAGGTAATTGTGTAGTGGATGTGGAAGGTTGTGATTGTGATGGGATGGGTGTATGATTGAAAATAGAAACCGATGTGTGTGGAATGATATCGTCATCGTCAGAGTCAGGAAGATTAAATGATTTGAAAATGGTGGTGGAGTCATAAAACCATGCCGGTTCACTACCAATGCTGGTAGTGTTTGATTCTTGCCAATCAACATAGTAGGACTCTTGCACAATCCGCGTTCGCTTGTTGTAAACGCGATACGCCTTTTGCGTGTTAGAGTATCCCACAAAAAAGCATTCATCAGAGACAGCACCAAACTTCGTCTTCTGATCTTGAGTATTCAAAAGAGTGCAAGAACAACCAAAGGGGCGTAGAAAATCAATCAGCGGCTTAATCCCTCGAAACAGTTGGTATGAAGTCTTCATCTTTTCCTTGACAATCAGTACCCTGTTAAGAACATAAGCTGCACAATTAACCGCTTCAGCCCAGAAAATAATTGGAAGTTTTGACTCGATCAGCATAGTTCTAGCGGCCTCAACAAGAGTTCGATTCTTCCTTTCAGCAACACCATTTTGTTGTGGTGTTCGGGCAGCGCTAAACTGTCTGAGAATACCCCGTTGTTCACAGAAGGAGTTGAAGATGTGGTTTCTGAATTCAGTTCCGTTATCGCTTCTTATGGCTTGAACCTTCTTCTTTCCAAGAACCTCTATTAGAGGTATCAGCTTCATCAATTCTTCGGCAGTCTCACTCTTGTTTGCCATGAATCTCACCTAGGTGTACCTAGAGTAATCATCTGTGACAACCAAGCAATAAGACTTTTTAGCAATAGATTTGACACTTATTGGACCAAATAAATCAGTATGTAACAATTCGAGGGGTTCTGAGATGGTATTTGTAATTTTTTGTTTATGTGGCTTTTTGTGCTGTTTTCCTTTAGCACAAGCCATGCCTTTTTCAACCACTGAAAAGTCTTTTAGTGGTAAACCCCTAACCAAATTGTTCTTAACCAATTTATTCAGAATTTTAAAATTGATGTGTCCTAAACGTTTATGCCACAAAAATGATTCAAAAGATGATGCTTTAGACAGAAGACATGTCACGGTGGAATTTGATTCTTTTGATCCCATATTCAGCATATAGGTATCATTTCGT
This sequence comes from Tagetes erecta, assembly GCA_030867185.1. NCBI lineage: Eukaryota > Viridiplantae > Streptophyta > Magnoliopsida > Asterales > Asteraceae > Tagetes > Tagetes erecta. Next base: position 59,193,850 of record CM061488.1, read on the forward strand.
CTCGGTGCTCGCATGATCACCATATCTTCAGGGATAGTAAACTCTGGCTTCAAGAACAGGCATTCATTTTGAAGAAACATCACAGGAATATTTTTATCACAGATTTGTGATACACTCAGAAGATTGAATGCCAGTTCAGGAACATAGTTGACGTCTTCCAAAGTAAGTGAGCCATTTGAGACTTCTCCTTGACCAATCATCTTCCCACCTTTCTTGTCTCCCGCAAAAGCAACATAACCTCCATTTATGATCCAATAGTTAGTAAGAAGATCCTTCAATCCTGTCATATGTCTGGAACATCCGCTGTCAATATGCCAATGACTATTTACAACGGCATTTGAATGTTCCTGACATTTATTAAAAGAAAAGAAAAATTAGACCTTTGAAACAGGCACCCAAGCCTTTGTGTACTTAGGTGGTGCAGCAGATGAAGAATTACAAAAGAAATTATTTACAAAAGAGTTTAATCTTTTTCCGAACGATTTTTGCTTTGAGCTATTTTGGATTAGCTTGGAGCATTGCTTGACAGTGTGACCAGTATTTCCGCATTTAAAACAATGAGACTTCAAACCAATTTTGGAAATTCTGTTAACAGGAACTTTATCTATTTCAATTTCCTCATCACATTCCGACAGTTGAGAGTTGCAGTCACTGTAAGAATCATAGAGTTCTTTTGACCTAACTGTTGTGACTGTAACTTTATCAGTTTCGGGTTTTGGTTTAAGAATGTATGAAAAAGTTGATTCCTTGTCTTTTGGTTTAGAAATTCTCACTGGTGTGAAAGATGGAATTTGATGAGTGAAGAACTTTTGAAAACAGTTTGTTTTGGTTTGACTTTCAGAGACTTGACCTGAAAGTTTGTCTTTATCATTCACACACCCATTATTAATCAAATCATCATCATTCAACACATTAGGGTTTGAAGTGGAGCACCCTAAATTACTATTAAACATGAAATTGTCTGAATATGTCACACTACTACAAACAGGATTAACTAAACAAATGTCTTCAAAAGACTTCTTGGAATCAGAACTACTGCAATCACTACTGACAGAACAACCGAGCCCAACACTCCCACCATATGCGTACTCCTCTCTAACTTCCTTAAGATTTACTTCACTTAAACCTGCAATGGAACTGTCAGTATCGTTCTGCATAATCTCTTGAATTAACTCATTTGAGGGATGAGGAATAGGTGTAGGAGAATAACAGAAAGTACTTGGTGGAGGATAGGCATATGTTTCATTGTTACTAAGACCCAACCCTGTCTTAACTCTGGCCCCCCTTTGTTTCTTGCACAGTTCTTCCCTTTTCATACCAGATATGGTCCACTGCTGCAATTTGTTTTTAAGCTTTCTTGCTTCAAACTCAGCAAGTGTAACTTGCTCAGTCAAGTAGTTAATTTCACAGTTCTTTTCTAAAAGAGTTCTTTTTAAGTGTTCATTTTCCTTTAAAGCTTCTCTTAACTTAACAAAATATTTTGATTCACTTAATTTAAGCTCTTTGATGGTTCTTTTTAATTCGTTTTCGTTTGACATTAACAATTTATTTGCTTTGTATATGCCAATTAAACGAATTTTGCAAGCAGATGAACACATATCTTCAATAACATCGTAAGGAAGACCAATTACCAGTTTTTCGGCGGCCAGTGCACGATCACATTGACAGTAGGGAGTGCTTCTTTTGAATTCATCAACTGCATCCAGCCTTGCCTTCTCAATCACTTCTTCCAGGCTAACCTTTGACTCTTCCTCATGCTTAACTTCATTAACAGCTGCTTCATAAACCAACCCAGAATGATTCAGATGCCCTTGAGCAATAACATCTGATTGAACTTTGTCAACATTCTCCATCTTCTCTTCCTCATCTTTTCCATAAAATTCTTTGAACGGATCAAAGAGATTTATATCATTGTCATCAAACTCAGCAATTTCGGCAACAAGGGCATGGTTAATCTCCTCCTTGGTTTCTTCAATTTCTGCACTCCAATCAAAGTTGGTGAGCAGTGCAGTTTCATTCTTTGACTTTGCTTCCTCAACCTTTTCTTGAATTGGAGCAGATCTTGGGTTTGCAGAGTTAACTGGCTCAGTAACGATTGGTAATGGGCATTCTCTCTTGAAGTGGCCCAGTTGTTTGCAGTTATAGCATCTTAACTTTCCCTTGTCATACCCCAGCTTACTATTCTGTCCCTGATTTCCGAAGTTTCTTCTGCCAGTTCTTTCCATGAATCGTCTGGCACGAAGAGTGAGCATAGCCATCTGCCATTGAATATCTGTTTCCTCCAAATCATCAGGATCCACCTGATACATGTCTTCTACAGTCATACCCTTCCCTTTTAATTCACCTGCAACAAGAGCTTCATAACTGTGGACAAACATCCCAAACAAAGCCATAGTATCCGACGGAATCTGAGTGGTGACAGACGCATTCGAGCTTGAACCAACATTTGAAGGTACACCAGCAGATTTAGCAGATACATGACTTGAAGGTCCTCTGGATGCAACACTATAGGCATAAGAGTTTGCAGCGGATGAGATAAGTGCAGCATTTTGAGAAGGAATGTTTGGAACCATCATTGACTGATTATATTCTCTTCTTTTCACGTCAAGGTCAAAAGACTTCAGCTTGTTGATGACGTCCATCAGTTTGTAATCAGGAAAGTTTCTCTCTTGTTTCAACAGCTTAATTTGAAGGCTCCATTGAGGAGGAAGAGAATCTAACAATTTTGCAACTTGTTCGTGATTGCCCAGTTTTTCATCATATTTCTTCAGATTACTTGACACAGATAGGAATCGATTTGTAATATCAGTCAAGTTCTCTTGTGAATACCCCACGAAAGAGTTGAATTCCTTTTCAGCCTGAGCTTTTCTATCCAGTTTCAGGTCCTCATTGCCATCATAAAATTCACACAATGCATCATACAGACTTTTTGCAGTTGTGTGTTCTGCAAAACGGTTGAAGATGTCTTGGTGCAAGCAAAGTATCAAAGCCCCTAGTGCCTTCTTGTCACGATCAAGTAGCTTGATGTCAGTTTCAGTAAAAGTAGTTGGATCTGTGTTTACTGAAGTGACAGTTCCTTCAACTGTTGTGGGCACATGCGGACCATTCACTATAGATTCCCATTGATTGTAATCTGTGTAATAGAAGAAAGCTTTCAAACATCTTTTTCAGTCTTCAAAGTTTTCACCACTAACAAGCCTCGGTGGCCTATTAGGTTGAACGCTATCCAGATCATTCATATTCAGTGTTGATGAAGACATAACTTTGAACAGATTATAGATTCGCTGAAAATAATCAGGTTCGCTATACTAGATTCGCTCAAAGAACACAATAGATTCGCTGACAGATTCGCTGGGAACAGATTCGCTGGGCGAGCAACAGTTTCGCTGACAGACAAGCACAGATTCGCTGGCCTAATTTGGCAGCAGTTTCGCTTGCCCAGTCAGCCAAACAAGTGAACTTTCGTTCGATGATATGACAGGTTCGCTGGCCAGAACACAAACCAATCAGGACAAAAATTTGAATTAGGTTCGCTGGAAGAACACACAGTTTCGCTGGTAGAACAATTAGATTCGCTGGTAGCTCAACCACCCTGAAACAGTACGGAAACAGCTCGAAAACCCTCAAAACTTGACCATTTGCATACACGTTTGTTTTAAAAGCTTTCTATGACCAAATACCACAAACCTTGAGCAAAAAACAACTCCAAAACACTAAAAACAAGCTTCAAACAGAATCAAAGTGTTTTGACCCAAAAACTTCGAAAAACAACACAAAAATCACTTGAATCAAACAATCAAGAGCACTAAGGCTCTGATACCATATTGTTGGTCCATAATGATCGTGATTTCAGTGCTTTGTTGACTTGTTTAACACAAATATATATAAGACTTGAAGAACAAAGTGTAAAATGTCCAAACAACCCAATAACAAGATTCAACACACAATCGAGGTATGTAAGCTACAAAGATAAGTAGAATATGCTCCTAGCACCTCAATAGAACGATTACACAACACAAATCAGTGAATAATAGCTTGAGTAAAAGATGTGCAAAAGTTGTATAAAGTGAAGATAAGGTTACAATATATAGTAGAGTTAGGTTCGCTGATAGATTCGCTCTAGCGAATCTATCCAGCGAACCAACACAGGTTCGCTGGGCACATAGGTTCGCCCAGTCGATACCTTAATACAAAAGACATGATGACCTGCGGGCGAATCTATAGATTCGCCCGTAGGTTCGCTAGCACTAATACAAATACAAGTTAAACAATTACAAACAAAAGTAACACCGACAAGCCGGTGGGTCCAACCTATACATAGTGACTATCAGGATCCTTCTCTTTGTGGAATCTCGTCATCGTCTTAAGTAAGTTTGAAACGTGGGAACATGTGCAATCCGGAAGGGGGAGCGCCTGTATCACGGACATCCTGTCTAAGGCAAAGCATTTCGTATAAATCTCTTTAAGAGATCTGTATGCTTACCTGGAGATGGACGAGATGAGTGTGACCCTATAGGCTAAAGCACGCCTCCTCGATACGATGAAAACGAACTTAACACTTTGATAAGTCTTAAGTGTCCAAAACCAAGACACATTCATAAACCTTCAAATTCTATTTATTTATGGATTCTGTGATTTTCATTTTCTATGATTTCAAATTCATTTCAATGGGTTTCTATACTATTTCAAATGTTATTCCAAGTTTGCTTATTTACATTTCAATGATTTTCAAGTGACTATTATGTTATGTGTTCTAATTCTATTGAAAATTCAAAGTACAATTATCTTTTCTATCCAATCCAAAAAAAAATAAAAATAAAAATTCCACTACAAATTACATTTTTCAAAAATTTTCTTATGTTCCTTGAAATTCCTTTCCTATCTTGTAGAATGACAACAGGACGGGAACAAATCGCTAATACCATGGCGACCCAAATGTTCTAAATCAAACTAAGATATATTGACTAACCTCAATTAAATTATAAAAACTACCAATTACCAAATCTAAGGCATATTTCTAATCTCAATCCAATTATCGAATCTCAAATTAAAGACTTAATTCATGATTCCTGAAATCTCGTAACGGATTTACTATTCTGTTATGTTAGCGCATTCGTTTGATTTACAAATCGAACGTTTACCCCCCCCCCCCCAAGTATCTCAACTTGATCTCAATACTCAAATGTTGTTTAAAATATTTCGTTTTTCGAAACGTAACGTAAACTCATTGCACAACTATTTATAAGCTTATTGAACTAAAATATTTCATTTCTACATATGGCCACTAATGGAATTTTATACATCTCGTTTTTATAAACTCATTCAAATCCAACGTGTCTTTTACGTTTAGACTCTTTACTTAAATACCATGTTTTATCTACGGTTTTGTAAAACTACCAACCAATAGTTAATACTATTAGAAATGATTTCTCATTTTCCCAAAAAAAAAGGATTATTAAATAATAATATTATTATGAAAAATAATTTCTCTAAAAATAATTGATTATTTTAACGATTACGCAACTATTCCACGTCTTCTCAATTATGTTACAAAGACTTCAACAAACAACGTGTTTTATGTTTTCTAATACCGGGTACTTGAAACTTAGATTATGCCTCTTATTTTCGAATCAACCCCCTTATATACGATAGAGAATTAAAACTTTAAACTTTTTATAAATTCATTATTTAATCATGTAGTTTCCTTAAAATCGCATTATAGAGAAATAACAAAATCCCTTATAACCTTGTTTACTACCATAATCAACACATCAACATCTTAAAAATCGAATCCAATAGGAACTAAATGATCTATTCATTCGAACTATAAATTTGATTGTTCACATTATCAAATTTTCATGAAACTAATTATTCTGAAAATCTTAATAAACTATATTACTACATGTACACCATCAACTAATGATTATGAATTGGTCACTATAAAAAAAAGAATTTATACATTTGAACCGCACGTGATCAAATGAAACTGTGGGGTCCATGCAAAAACTGAAGTATTTACGGGTGCACACGAAATTATGAAAGTTGGTGCATGGGAACCATAGTAAGTTTTGTCTTGTGTAGTTGGGCCATATTTAATTATCTTATTTTTACCTATTTACTTATTTTACTAATTGCATCTGAGCCACTTAACTATATGTAAGGTTACTTTATTCGTTTCATCCGATCTATTAATCATGATTATTTCCGATTTTCGTTTGAATCATTCTTAATCTATTTACTTAAACATTTTACTCACAAGTTGGCATCCTATTCCATAATATTTATTCGAATCTCTATACAACTAATTCACTCGAACTCTCATGACACGAAAAGGGTTAAACAATGCGAATCTAACTGATTAAAAACAAAAAGTTATTAATCTCGTGTGACTAAATTCAGTCCATCGAACGGCCATTAGGAATCATCGATCGTAAGGTTGAGCAACTCAAGCGTAATCAAAAACCAATCTTTAAGGTTCGTTGGAACTCAACATGAACATGAATTTAAGACCAAATGAAAGTTAAGTATCCACATCTTTTTGCTTCACTTCCTTCTTCTTTGGTTTGAGCAAATTTCGGGACGAAATTTCTATAAGAAGGGGAGACTGTGACATCTGGCCCGAACGCGTACCCAAATGCCCGACTCAAACCCGAGTCCATTTATACTCTATTTAATTCGTTTAAAATTCATCAAGATATAAGTCTCATTATTAACGCAATTGAATGTTTCGGAAATTTAATGGTTGCGCGTCATCAATAAAATACCTAAACTTGTTATTATGATTTAATATTTAAATTTTCTTATTTAATTTCAACTTATAATAAATAAAGGTAAATATATATATATATATATATATATATATATATATATATATATAAGTCGTAATTTATAAACGAGATTTTATAAATATTATTCAAGTTAATTCCTATTATGTCTCAAAATAACCATTTAACATCAAAATGTAGTAAAAACATAAAAGCGTCAATTATAATTCGTTATGTGATAACGTGGTCAAGTTAGTTAGTTAAAATAAATGAATTATAAACTTTGTACCAAAACTATCAATGTTTAAAGTTATAATCAAGTTGCAGAAAAAGTTAAGGGACTGTTTGTGTAAAAGTTATTAAACCCAAACCCCCCCCTGTTGAGACCCCGTTTTTCCGGCTGCCGCCGCCGGCAGACTTCTGGCCAGCCCAAACCAATTCCGGCCACCCCCTTTGACACGTTTTAACGTAATTTCAATCACCAAAAACCTTCCTAATCCGTTGCAAATCAGTCTCGAACCTGCCTTAACACCTATTACGCGTATTTACAGCCGATTAAACACCAAATTGATTATGACTTCATTCCAAAAATCTTATTTCTGTAAGTAGTCACCTAATCGGCAATTAATTCGTTCCAAATCATCCTAAAACACCCGACTAACACTCGTTAATAATCAAAACATCCATTTTTTCTTCCGAAATAATCCGAAGCAAACACCAAAGTCCATTTTCCGGCGACCTTGGTGCTTTCTACCTTCGAGGCATCAATTCAGGTCATATTTGTATTCATTTTAATCCTTTTGATCATTTAAAACTATCTAACACACCAATTACATCGCATTTCATTCCAGATTTTCAGATTTTGATCCATAACAGTCGACTATACATCCTATATAAACCCGTATCCAATCTTCACCAACATGTAAGTTCTATACATCAAAATGATCAAGATTTCGCGTAGATTAAAAGCCCTATGTTTGATTTGGTTGAGATTATCAGGTTAAATCGAATTGAACGGATCTGATTCTAGGGCTTAATATGAAATGGGTGTTGCCTTGTGCAAAGAGTTAAAAGAATTTAAAATCTAGTTAAATAACAAAAGGTGAATCTGGTCTGGTGGTTGTTATGCTTCCTGTGAAGGTGTAGGTCGCAGGTTCGACCCTCACTACCTCCATTTTCATTAATTTTCATGTTTTGAACATTTTAAACCTTAAATCATATATTTCTAATTACCTAAATAACATATTTGAAGTTAAAATATTTTGAGGATTAAAAATATTCAAATTTCAAATACTTTCAACAAAATATATATATCGTATAAAATATATTCAATACGAAAATACAATTACATTTCGTACCTAAAACCCTAATTCCCAAATTGTATTTCAAAACCCTAAATTCCCAATTTGTGATTTAAAACCCTAAATCCCAAATCTAAAACCCTAGATCTCGGACTTTAGATTCTTGTTACTATTTCTTCGTTTCTAAGTTAGGGTTTTTCCCAATTAATTAGGTGGTACTAATATTTGGGCAACCCTTGGTTCGTTATAGCTGCGTTTCTAACGGTTCGATTGTAGTCACTTTTCAAGGTGAGTAAATTCACTCCCCTTTTTACTTTTACCTTTTTGGGGCTGAAATATGTTCAATTACTATACAATGCTTTTGGTTTTCGTTTCTTTGTTTCTATTTTTAAATGAGATCATAAAATATGTTAATCAAGTTCACGGCTTGATGCAATCTTATGTGGTAGTTTAAAGTAGTATATTACTTGTAATTTCCACCGGTACAATGTTAGCGCTAATGGTCTGACAAACCCACCTACACTTTACAACATCGATAGGTGATTTAAACCCGGCGATTCTATTCAATGGTTACTAGTTACTATACTGTGATACTTGTTGCTATGTTACTATGTCCCTTCGATGCTAAAACAATTTTTGATAACTTACATTCGAGACGGTTAAATGACGGTTAAATGACAGTTATCACTAATTGCACCATGAGTTGGTTCCTCATGACAAATGATTACAAGTTGCTATACAATGATGGTGTTCAATGTGTGTTTAATGTGTTCAATGGTCAAAGGTTGAGTAATATGATGAAATAGCTATGCATGTAAGATTGCGCAGCATATTATGATAATCTCGGATTTTCTATACTATTATTTATCAACTGTGGTTTACTCACTAGCTTTAAATAGCTAACTTTATTTTTACATATTTCAGGTGGTGTTTTGAGACGTTTAAGCTTCGAGACATTTAGGATGCTTTTGGACCTAGAATAAAAATGGGAATTAGACATTTTAGATTGTCGGCTTTTACTTCAGTTTTAAGACTGTTTATTGCTTCATTTATGTCACAACAATTATTGCTTTAATGATATTAAAATATGTTTTTAGTGTGCCATGTGCTTTGAACTATGGATATCTAATTTACTTGACAGTCCGGTGTTTCCGCCGCCGGGCGGGGTGTCACAACTATGATCATTTTGATATAAGAAACTTACTTGTTGATGAAAGTTTGACATGGATTCAATTAAGAAAAAAAAGTCGACAGATCTTGACCAAAATTCGTGGATCTGGGATGGTATGTGATAAAATAAACGGATTAAGGAGTTGAATAAGATCAAGCGGATTAAAACGAGCCCAAGAAGTACCTGAATTGATGCTCGTAAGGTGAAGAACACCCGAGTTGCCGGAAAATATGTTGATCAATTGAATTTGTTAAGTTGCAGAGTGGACAACAGCGTTTTGATGAAATATTGGTGTTAGTCGGTTGTATAGGAACAAAATGGGAAGGTTTAATTCATTGATTGCGGGTTATTTACGGAAATGATGATTTGAGTTAAAAACCCGAAATTGAATCGAGTTAATTGTGTTGAAATCACGCGTTATAGGTAAATAGAACGACTCGAAATTGCATAGTTTTGGTTGTTTTGGAAATGGGAAAAAAGCGTAATTGGCCTCGCCGGAATTGTTTGTTTGGCCGGAAAATGTCATCGGTGACTTGCCGGTGTTGACGCCGGAAAGACGGGGCATGGGGTGGGGGTTTGGGTGATTTAATTAAAAAATTACACTTTTCACCCCTCATGAATAATATAGTTTTTATTTTCAATTCTAAACTTTAAAAATAAGTTTCAAAACTAGACACTTTTGACCCAAAGTTAATTAAATTTTTATCTTAAATAACTAACTTAACCAAGTTAATTCGTAACGTTTGTAAAATTGTCGTTTTTATATCTTTAGCACATTTGTGATGTTAAGAGACTATTTCGAGACTTGGAACCATTTTCATTTAACAATTTTTATAAGATTACTTTTTATACAATATATATATATATTGAGATTTATTATTAATCGTAACGAACGTTACATTTTAAAGAAGTAAATACGAGTACATATAAAAGATAAATGACTTCGGGTTCGAGTCGGGCATTCGGGTTCGGGTTTGAGGCAGTTGTCACAATAACGTTAATAATAATAATAATAATAAAAAATAACAATAAAAATAATAATAATAACAACAACAATAACAATAACAAAAAAAAAAATAACAATAATAATAACAAAAATAATAAGAATAACAATAATAATAACAATAAAAGAATAATATTAAAAATAATAATAACAGCAATAATAACAATAATAATTAAAATAATAATTACAATAATAATAACAATAATAATAACAATACTAATAACAACAATAATAAGAACAACAATAAGAATAATAGGATAGCCATTCAAACTTCAAACATATTTGAAATATAAAAGACAAAATTAATATCAAAATCTAAGGTCACAAGTGCATCATGAACTATATTGGTGTAAGGTTTGCTAGGACATATAAATTATGTAAGGTTTGGGGAGCTCTAAAATTGCGTAATAAACGAAGACATGTAGTTATGGATTTTAAAACATAATAATAAAAGACCATGGATATAAACTAAATGTTTAATAATACATTCAAACTTACTTCGGTTCGTATGCGAGTCCAGTTCTTTAAAGGCTGCAAGTCATGTGTTATTCCAACCTGATGTGGCCATGCTACAGTTTGCTATGTAGTGTTAAGCTTCCATTCTTTTAAATGCAAACACTATATCAAGTATTGTCGTAAGAAATCTCACAGCAGAGCCTAGTTTTCACACGTCACCTTCATGTTGGCCCGATGTTATATAACTCCACTTAATATCCATACAATTTAAATAATCAATGCATGTGCGAATCTCATACTTGTTTAAGAGATGCACGTTCTACCAACAAAGACATACTCAAGGCTCTTTGATCAGATGTAGATGATAAATCATAATTATGATAACATGATAATTATGCTATTTTCATATGGTATATACATTGTCAATGTCACTTATCTAAATTTTGTGACATTATGGGAAATCAAACCTTAAGAGATCTTGAAGGGAATGACCGGTTAGAGGGGCATGGTTAGACATTGTTTTGAAGGATAGTATTTCTTGACTGTTTACACAAGATGCAAGTAGAGACTGTTGTAACTATATAAAAGTTCTTCATTAAAATGAATTATTGATACATACCAACAGACAACCATCAATCGGATATAGTTTTATGTAATGCGTTTAATACTTAACTATCTACAAAATTATAGAATAAATTAATAACGGACAAAAAGTGTTCGTGGGCAACTTACTACTATACCTATATTGACGTGTCACCCAAACTACTTGTTTTTCCATCTCTTGAGTGTTGATTTTTCAAGTTAGGTTATAAGACATCGTAATGTGTCTTCATATATATATGATAAATGCTATATGAATAATAACCCGTTAATTCCATGTCGGGTTTTACCAACATGTCCCTGTAAAAATTACCGGCTTGAAAGGATGTAGTGTTTTATGGTTTTTAAAACAAATGATGATTATTGTAGCTATTTAAGTCCAAGGACCAAACATGTAAATTCCTATATACATAAACCTATGGGTGTGCAAAACTATCCATATCCGAAACCGAACCTCAAACACCCGAAATTCCGAAAATGCAAATATCTGAATTTCGAATAATCCAGAAATTCAGATTCAGGTTTGGATGGATATTTATATATTTACATTTTAGATTTACGTCAACAGTATTGTACAGCTTTTGTTGCATATTGTCTCTGTCTTTTTGCGTATGTTACTTCTTTTAATGCTTATTGTACTACTTATAAGAATTTACTGATGGTAAAGCCAAACATACAACTCTTTATGCAGTTCACTACTTCTTTATTTGCCAACATGTGAGGTGTGCACATTATGCACCTTTCTTTACCACGTGTTGCTATCCCAATTCTCCCACCTATTTTCTTTTAGTTTTTAGTATGCTTTACATCAGAGAGAAGAGAGCAAAGGTGGAAACATGTCAAACCCATTACTAAGATTCTCTCTCTCTTCAATTACCTAAGAGAAGCAAAACATGAAGCGACGATGAAGACGATCAGAAGGTTAAGCGACAACGACGGCTTCTGCTGGTCGCTTCGTTGGTCTTCGTCCTTCATCTTCTTTGTAGCTAGAGGTTGATGATGGCAGCGGTTCTCAAGCCCACAGCCGGCGATGGTGAGCTAGATATGGAGGACCAGATCGAAGGGGTATGCTTTCTTTTTTAATACATTTTGTTTCTCGGTTTCACTCTTTCGTGAGGTTCAATCATTGTGTGATATTATCTTTGTTTTGTGTGTGTTATAGTCCGGTGTTTCGCCTTCTTTTTCCCAGTGTTCCAAGTTTTTTTTTGTTGTTGTTTGGTGGAATCGTTTTTCTTATTTGTGTTTTGTAAAAACTTTTGATTGTGGGTGCATGTGTCTTTTGGGTATTGTTTAGCTTAATTTCTTTTGATTGTCTTTGCATATTGTTCATCATTTTTGGCTTATTGTATTTGGGTGATTTTGATGTAGTGTTTTTGGTTATACGGTTTGTTTTTTTTTTGTTGATGTTAGTTTATTCAATTGCATTTTTTTATCGGCTTTCTTTGGGTTCTTACAACAATCCCAAATTTCTTTTAAATTATTTATAGGTTTTTGTTTATGTTTTCTGTTACTTCTCGTTTATTTAAAAGCATGTTTTTTTAGCTTAATTCTTTGGGTTCTTAGAATAATCTCAATTTTCTTTAAAATTATTTCTAGGATTTTGTTTATGTTTTATTTTTCTTCTTGTTTATTTAAAAGCAATTTTTTTAGCTTAAATTGTTAGATCCATGATTGAACTCAAATGCAGATACATGAACTCAAAAGCTTACAAGCTATTTGATTAGTTTTTCTTTTAAGCTTCTAGGACCGTCACTACTTATGGGGGAAAGAAAGAAACATACAAGGCGTTCATCTGCCTCGTCGAACAGTTTGATACTATTTGGACACATGTATGATACTCCTATATCATTTTATCAATATTTTATGATATGTTGCTTTACATTTTAGATTTACATCAACAGTATTGTACAGCTTTTGTTGCACATTGTCTATGTCTTTTTGCATATGTTACTTCTTATAATGCTTATTGTACTACTTATAAGAATTTACTTATGATAAAGCCAAGCATACAACTCTTTATGCAGTTCACTACTTCTTTATTTGCCAACATGTGAGGTGTCCTTATTATGCACATTTCTTTACCACGTGTTGCTATCCCAATTCTCCTACCTATTTTCTTTTAGTTTTTAGTATGCTTTACATCATAGAGAAGAGAGCAAAGGTGGAAACATGTCAAACCCATTACTAAGATTCTCTCTCTCTTCAATTACCTAAGAGAAGCAAAACATGAAGCGACTACGAAGACGATCGGAAGGTTAAGCGACGACGACGACGGCTTCTACTGGTCGCTTCGTTGGTCTTCGTCCTTCATCTTCTTTGTAGCTAGAGGTTGATGATGGCAGCGGTTCTCAAGCCCACAGCCGGCGATGGTGAGCTAGATATGGAGGACCAGATTGAAGGGGTATGCTTTCTTTTTCATTACATTGTGTTTCTCGGTTTCACACTTTCGTGAGGTTCAATCATTGTGTGATATTATCTTTATTTTGTGTGTGTTATGGTCCGGTGTTTCGCCTTCTTTTTCCCAGTGTTCCAAGTTTTTTTTTCTGTTGTTGTTTGGTGGAATCGTTTTTCTTATTTGTGTTTTGTAAAAACTTTTGATTGTGGTTGCATGTTTCTTTTGGGTATTTTTTTAGCTTAATATGTTGGGGTTATTTGAAGATGTCACTTTCCAAATATAAGCGAGTGAAGATATCGAGCATCATCACGAGCAAGCACGGGTGAAGACGTTAATAATTTGTATTTGTCTTAGAATATTTGTGTAATCGTTTTGTGCTTAATTGCACGTCTTTTAGGTTACTTTGTAAGGTGAATGGTATGGACTATAAATACCATCACCTAGGTCATTTGTTAAGAGAGTTGCATACATTTCATTGAATATCCCTTGTAACCTCTCTATTGATCTAATACAATTCACCTATTCATATTATCATTATCTTCATCATACTTTGCATTGATCTTCATGAACATTCAAGCATCAATACGTGATCAGTGAGTTTCCGCATCACTGATTGCAAACAACATCACCAAACAATCTCAGATCTAGATCCAAGCTCGCTCCATCTAGAACTATCAATTGGTATCAGAGCTGTTGGGTGATCTTTGATTGTTGTTGTTATTGATGGAATTTTAGCTACCATTAGCTTTGATTCATGTTTGTGTAAAGAACTGCAAAGTTTGAGATCAATTGGTGAAGATTTGACTGAGTTTTTGAAGAAATTGTTCATGTTCGTCATTTTACTGCTCAAAAATTGAAATCTGGAATTTGTTGTTGATATTGAGAAATTGATGATTGAGATATGTTAGAAATCATAATCCTAAGCTTCGTTCATGATCAAACCATTCAGATTTGTTGATTTCAATCCATATTTTGTCATTTTTGTCAAAACCCACTAGTTGTGTTCATCACAAAAATTCAGATCTGAGTGAGATTTAGCTTGATTCAAGGTAGAAAAACTTTGAAGGAGTGTTAGAAACATCATTCCTAAGCTATTACAAGTATTGAATTGAACAAAAACAACATATATTGAAGAATTGATCTTATGTTCATCACAATTTTGACTTTGAAAAGTCAATCTGATATGAAGATTTGAAGAATTGATTGATATTTGCCCAGAAACTTATCATAATCTGAAGAAGAATTGAAGAATTAAGTGATTGATTCAAAGAAAATTTTTCCTAAGTGTTGATAATCTTGAAGAAATTTTCAGACGGGTGAAGAAGTTTTCAGCCGGGTGAAAAGGAAGAAAAACACTGTTCAGCCGTGTAGACACTGTTCAGCAGGGTAAAGACACTGTTCAGCCGGGTGAAACACTGTTCAGCCGGGTGAAGACACTGTTCAGCCGGGTGAAACACTGTTCAGCCGGGTGAAGAAATAGTTCAGCCGGGTGAAGCACTGTTTAGCCGGGTGAAGCACTGTTCAGCCGTCCCAAGTTGTTGACACGTCCAAATAGTGACCCGTCCCAAGGTTGACCCGACTCTACTGTAAATAAAAAAAAAAAAAAAAAAAAAGAGTTTGGAAAATCGAAAATTTCATTTTTCCAAAATTTCAAATTAGTCATATTTAGCCACCATGACTTCCCAGAAAAATTATCAAGATGACTTTGAAAATTCAAGAAAAATGTCAACGGGCATGTTCACCGTGATCCGAGAAGAAAATAAAAGAGAAGATATCAATGAATTTATTACAGAATTTAATCATATGTTTGAAACAACATATCTTCAAGTTGCAAAAGCCTGTGATCAAAAGAGAAGAGACTTTCATGAACACACAAAACTTGTTCTTGTGAGTCAAGCAGATTCTCATGAAAATCATGATGAAGAAGAAGAATATGATTGGAGTGAAAACAATGATGTTGTTTCCATTCAAGAGATTGAAAAGAAAGATAAAGAAATTAGCAACTTGTCAGAAATCATTGCAAAGCAAGATGAGACAATTGCTCAATTGAAATCAGAAATGGAGAAATTAGTGTCTGAAAAGGAAATCAAGAAAGATGAGAACAGTTCTTATGTTGAAATGCCAATTGAAGTCAGAGAAAAGATGTGCACCAAAGAATGTTTTCAACAAGTTGAACACTACAGAATATACTCTTTCAAGATTTGTGATAAACTCAAGAAGGAAGAGCAAATGCACAAGAATCTAAAAGAACAACATGAAATATCTGATCAAAGAATCACATCTCTCGAAGAGTCACTCAAGAAAAGTGAACAAGAAGTTACAAATATAAAGAATGAAGCTGCAAAATCAAATGAACACTCATCCAGTGTGATCAAAGATTTGCAAGAAGAGATTCTAAAGTTGAAGAAGTTGTCTGAGATGGTTAATTCAGAGAACAACATTCTGAAAACCAAGTTGCAAAAAGAACAAGAGAAACACGCAAGTCTTCAAGAAGATCACAAAATGTGTGAAGACAAATTCAAATCTCTTACACTGAATGTTGATTCAATGCTTATCGAAAAGCATAATCTGAATGTTCAAATCATGGAGCTCACTGATAAACTCAACAGATCACAATCTGATCTTGTGTTTATCAAAGAAGAAGTTGAAAAAGAAAAGTCTGTTGAAAAGAAAGATGAGAGATTAGTGCCAACCGGAATTGTTGGATCACTATCTTCTCAAGAAGAAGAAGAAAAGACACAAGAGTTTCAGTCGAAGAAGAAGAAGAAGGTTAGAAGAAAGAAGAGCAAAGCCAAGAAGAACAAGACAGAGGCCGCTTCATCTGATTCTACACCACAGACTCCTTCTACTTCAAAGTCTCAAGATTCCGAATCCCCGAGTGATTCAAACAGTGACGTCTACTGTTTAATCTGTGACTCTGAAACTCATCATATCTCTGATTGTATCTACAGTCAAGGTGTCTTTCCTTTTGGGTCAAAAGGTGACAAGTTCAAGACTCCAGCTCCTTCAAGAAAGATTCAACAAGATTCAGAGGTCAAAGCTTCTCAGAAACAACAATCTTCAACAGCAAAGACTTCTCAGAAGAAAGGAAAGAAGTCTCCCTTCAAGGCTCATCAGAAGTACTGCGAGATTTGTGAGATGTACAATCACAAGACGTCAGAGTGCTACTACAACAAGTACTGCACCA
This sequence comes from Tagetes erecta, assembly GCA_030867185.1. Taxonomy (NCBI): domain Eukaryota; kingdom Viridiplantae; phylum Streptophyta; class Magnoliopsida; order Asterales; family Asteraceae; genus Tagetes; species Tagetes erecta. The sequence continues at coordinate 59,210,727 of CM061488.1, forward strand.
ACTGTCAGATGTACAACCACGACACAATGGAATGTTACTACAACAAGTATTGCTCTATTTGTGACATGGTCAATCACAACACATCCGAGTGCTACTACAAGCCGAGAAGGTCAGTCCAAAGAAGTTCATCACGTGCATACCCTTCCAGGTACGTTTCTAACTTTAAAAGATCTAATCATAGACATTCGTTTGATGAAAATCAACATGTCAATGATTCATGGACACCAAAGTTTGTCAAAAACAAAAAGAGAAATCATGATTTAAATGATAAAATGATTCCAATAGTGAATCAATCTTTGAATAAGAAATATAGTCAACAAAACCTGTTTTTAAATGAAATTAACAATTTGTTTGAAAATGACTATAATTACTCTTTTGACAAACAATCCATGAAAGAAGATGAAGGTACAAATTACATTGTATCATCAGAACCACCACCTGAAGGTATTCCTTGCACTTATGAGAATATCTCTTATGTTGATGAATTTGGACGACCCAAAACCGAAATGGTTTGGGTCATTACCTCTAACTGATTTGTTAGTGTGTTAGGGACAGTTATGGAGGCCGGTCAAACAAAGAAAAGAAGACCGTGGCTGATCCCTTATCATGACAAGATACCGAATCTTGTTCATGATGTTTTCGATGCAACTGACACCAAATGGAGTTGGAAACAAAAAGGAATCGTTGAAGGAATTTTAAAAAAAAAACATTTTCAAAAATCAAACAATGATGGCAGTGCAAGAAACAACCGATGTTTCATTTCGTCTGTTTAGATTAAGTACATTGCATGCACTCTTCATACGTTGATAACATATCTGCCATTTTCCTTTCATTAAACTTTCAATTTTCAAAGAAATTTAAAAGTTTAGGGGGAGAAATCTTTATTAAAAAAAATGATAAAATCAGAAAAATCCAAAAATATGTTGAATCTACTTGCACGTACATGAGAAATGATAGTACACTAGAGTTATTCGACACATCATTTTTAAACAATAAAGACTGAAGCGTGAAAATTGATGTGCGAGACGGCTCAGACAATTATACTGAACAAGTATATTCTTTGATGATTTAACTAAATTCTAATGAGTCATTGTGGTTGAAACGTCTTAGTGCATGTGAAACGTTTATACAAATCAAATAGATATCTTGTGACGCAACGATATACATCGGGTAATGATGCAATCTATTCAGTGTGATGAACCGCATCGTGAGCTTCTTTGTTGTGGTACCCACAGACCTGAAGTCTCACACGAAGTCTCTTTTGAGCTTCAAGATGCAGCAAAAGATTCCAAAATGGAACAAAAAGAGTCCCAAATGTGGACCGTCACCAATCAAATTCCAAAATGGAATTCAGAAGATTCCCAAGGGGAACAATAGGAAAAAGAAAAATTCCAAAAAGGAATTCAAAAGAAGTCCCAAAGTGGACCAAATCCAAATAGAACCCAAATTCCACACTGTTTATGATTGTAAGTGACCTGACGTGTTGAGTTGTTCTCAGGATATTTAGATGAGGTGTATAACTTTCTAATGTGCAAAGTATGGGTCACTCATAACTTATTCCTAATCAACCTAATTGATCATCAAGAATAGAAAAAGTAAGTGTGTCAATTCGAGCTAATTGATTTGTTCAACAATTCATCACTCAATTACTTCACAATTCAAATGTCTATTCTAAAAAACTGCAAAACATGTGTTGGATAAATTGCTAGTATGATCTCATTGCAGGTTAAAGATTCATAAATGTAAAGAGAAAATTCCAAAAATATCAAAAACATTGAAAAATTCAAAAAAAAAAAAAACAAAAACAAAAAGATTTTCTTTTTTATATTTTTCTTCTGTTTTGGCAGTTTAACATGTGTTATTGATGTAGGAGTTGTTCATCAAGCAATATCTCATCCGATTGAGAACTTGATCTTTACATTGATGATAAATGCACATTATTGCCTGAGTTTTAATGTTTTCTTTGAGTTGCAGGAACAGTTTCCAATGCAGAACAAGCTTCCACGCGACTTGAAGATGTTCCTGTTCAAGCCTGATTCCAGTCCAAAGATCTCCAAGTCAGATTGCTGAGTGTTAAGAATCCTCCTCTTAATATCTCATACACAGATCCCGTTAACCTCTAAAGCAAAAGTTGAGGGGGAGTATTCTAAGTCAAAGAAGTCTTCTCATTCTACTTCAACCGTTGAAGAAGATCCCGTTGCTGATATATAGATTCACCGGAATCTACTCTCTGCTTATTTCTTTCCATAACCTCTGATGTTACTCAAAAGGAGAGAAGGATGCAGATTGCTTGTTGAAAGACAGAGTTTTGACTGCATCATCTTAGGGGGAGTACTGTTGGGGTCCTCTTGAAGATAATGCATACCAAAACTTTAAGTTGCTCTCTATACTCGCCACATGAAGATTTAAGCTGATATGTCTGATTTGTAAAGTGTCATCTTAGGGGGAGTACTGTTGGAGTTATTTGAAGATGTCACTTTCCAAATATAAGCGAGTGAAGATATCGAGCATCATCACGAGCAAGCACAGGTGAAGACGTTAATAATTTGTATTTGTCTTAGAATATTTGTGTAATCGTTTTGTGCTTAATTGCACGTCTTTTAGGTTACTTTGTAAGGTGAATGGTATGGACTATAAATACCATCACCTAGGTCATTTGTTAAGAGAGTTGCATACATTTCATTGAATATCCCTTGTAACCTCTCTATTGATCTAATACAATTCACCTATTCATATTATCATTATCTTCATCATACTTTGCATTGATCTTCATGAACATTCAAGCATCAATACGTGATCAGTGAGTTTCCGCATCACTGATTGCAAACAACATCACCAAACAATCTCAGATCTAGATCCAAGCTCGCTCAATCTAGAACTATCATAATATCTTTTGATTGTCTTTGCATATTGTTCTATCATTTTTGGCTGATTGTATTTGGGTGATTTTGATGTAGTGTTTTTGGTTATTCGGTTTGGTTTTGTTTTGTTGATGTTTGTTTATTCAATTGCATTGTTTTTTATCGGCTTTCTTTGGGTTCTTACAACAATCCCAATTATTTCTAGGTTTTTGTTTATGTTTTCTGTTACTTCCCGTTTATTTAAAAGCAAGTTTTTTTAGCTTAATTCTTTGGGTTCTTAGAATAATCTCAAATTTCTTTTAAATTATTTCTAGGATTTTGTTTATGTTTTATTTTTCTTCTTGTTTATTTAAAAGCAATTTTTTTAGCTTAAATTGTTAGATCCATGATTGAACTCAAATGCAGATACATGAACTCAAAAGCTTACAAGCTATTTGATTAGTTTTTCTTTTAAGCTTCTAGGACCGTCGCTACTCATGGGGGAAAGAAAGAAACATACAAGGTGTTCATCTGCCTCGTCGAACAGTTTGATACTATCTGGACACATGTATGATACTCCTATATCATTTTATCAATATTTTATGACATGCTGCTTTTGTTGTTTTCATTTCTAACGGGAAGCCCAAAATTTAAAGCCACAAATATTGTTGGTTTGATTGAGATACAAGTGATAACAAAATTGGTGATTTTAGGTAGATTAAACTTGCTTTCCATCTCTATATCAACACACATGTAAGTGTACCTTATCTAAAAGTGTTATGTTTTTACTTATCTTTCGTTAGGTACTCAAGTTTAACTATTATGACAAGGATATGTAGTAGAGGCAATTGTCGCAGATTTGAAGGCGTAAAAAAACGGGTCAAAAAGTACTCAGTCTTCGAAATCTTCAACGTAAACCTTGAAGACTTCAAATAAACGCGACGGTTGGGTAAACCAACCTATTGATAAGGTTAAAAACTTATGTATGTTAAAAATTTTAAACTTTAAGGTTCATTTTTATTGGGTAAAAATGCAGGTCATGTTAAAGAGAACTTTGACCAACTTGGTTAATTTTTATGCAAGTAGCCCTTAACCGACTACTAACGGTTAGCTTTGATATTGTTTCGTTATTGTTAGTAACTTGATTATGATCATGGCTCTAGATTTATGCATATTAACATATTGAGGGTCTACATGAGGGTAAGTGAGTGACTGACACATCTTGATTTATAGATTACATTCTTTATGATGGTTGGAAACAGAGAGAGCACAAATGGTTGCATTCAACATGGAGGTAAGCATATGTGTATCATTTGCGTGATCTCATGCTTGCGCAGCGAGCAGAGCCAACAATGTTATGCCTACGTGAACCGCCCTTAGCAGTTATGCAATTGATAAAAGATTTATAGTTATGATAATTTGATGTTATAGAAGGAGCAAGCGACAACACCCAGTAAGGGATGAGATGTTTGCATTTCCAAACAGGATAGTCAAATAAAAGCTAATGTGATACAATGACAGTTAAAGTTTACACAAGGAAAAGTGAAACATGTCAACCAAATCAAGAAACGGGTGGGTCAATGGAGCAATCTGAAATTGCCTCTAAAACCCAACTAAACCCATTGGCACCAGCAAGTGAAGAAGTGGGGTAGCGTGGCAGTTAGAGTCAAAACGGATCTTCTTTTGTGTTAGTAATAGTAGTTTGTTTTCCTTTTGAATGTTTTTGGTCTTTGATTATATTATTTGGTTCTGTACGAACTTGGAGGATAGAAGCCCCCCCTGTATGATGGGTTTCTAACCATACCCCAATCATAAGGACCACTACGGTCTATGGCCAGAAGTCTGCTACTAAGAAGCATTGTTCACGTCAGGGGCGCATGGTAAGAGGGACAAACGGGGGCTTCGGCCCCTGCGTGTTTTTATCCCGAAGTACTAATTTTTATCCCGATACTTTAAATGTTTATATATATATTGATCTCGCCCCCGTGTAAAAAAAGTTACATGTGTTATATATATATATTGAGCTCGCGGTTCGCCCCCGTCAATAATAAACGACACGTATACTAGTTGGGTACTCGGGTCATTAGTCCATTACAATTTAAATCCAAGTAACAAATTGTTAGCCTAAACTACATATTAGCCCATTAATTTAATTGGGTAGTGGGCCACAAAAACCCAACTACACATTACCCATATCCCATGACCCACCCATTAACATGAAACAAAAAAAACGCAGCCATTGATTCTTTGTTTTCAACATAAGAAAACTGAACAGGAGTATTCAACAGAAGAAAATTGAAGACGCAGGCAACGAATGAGTGAACGACCAGCAGCAACAACTCAACGAGCAACACTCCAGGTCTCCAGCAGCAATGAACGACCTAACTCCTAAGGTTCGTTTTCTTTCACTTTTGTTGGTTTAATTTGAGTTTAGGATCTAGGGTTTTATATTTTTAAGTTTTTTTAGACTCGTCTTCGCAATAAGATGTCAAATGAGTATCTGGCGGATAGCTTGATGATTTACGTGGAAAAAGAAATTGCTGAAAAGTTTGATTATGACTCCATAATCGATGAATTCAAAGATCTTAAAGGTCGTCGGACAGCGTAGTAATTCTTTTTTAAGATACCCATAATTTCTCTCGTATTATCATATATTTTAGATCTTTGTTTTGTTAACACTTATCTAGTTTTTATATGTGTTGTTAGACATCTAGTGTTGTTATTGTTTAACCCGACCCGAATCAAATCTTCAATCCGAAAAATATAACCTGAAACATAGTAATAAGAAAAAAAAATTCGGGTCCTGTAATTTTCAGCCCCCGTGCTGAAAATGTTCAGGATCCGCCACTGGTTCACGTAAATACTTGGATTAGTGTGTCTATGTCTCTGTTTTCTAATTGTTGTGTATAAATGATATCTTTTAACACATAAAATATGAACGGTTTAGAAGGAAAAAATCACACTTTGATATCTTGATCCGCCGCAACGCACGGGTAAATTTTCTAGTTTTCAACATTTTGCGGATATTTCGGATCTCTGATTATCCGAAAATTTTAGTTTTAAAAAAATTTAATAAGTATCTATCTAATAAATTAGAGTTTTTAGGGGGCAAATTTTAGGGGGAAAACATAATTTATTTTATAAAAGGAAGGTTGAGAGGGAAAATTGAGTAAGAGAGTTAATAAAGACAAAATTTTGTGATTAATAATAATTTATAAAATTATTTATAAATTTTTAAAAATAATAATTATAATATTTTAAAAATATTTTTATTCAGCCCGTGTGTAATACACGGGTGTTAAACCTAGTACATGTATAATGTGAAACCCTAATGTTTGTAATCAATTCTAACACACCAGCCGCTTCCAAAATACTCAAATTATCCCACCATCGGCCACCATCGGCCACCATCGGACCTGCTCCGCCACCATAACGACGACGACGACCTGCTGCGTCAATCTACCTTCCAAGCCATCGAGCAAGTTACAAGACCGCCGGCAGTCACCATCCAACTTCATCCTTCCGAACTAGTTCATTACAGAGATTACACATTTGCTCTTCGTTTCTTTATAGGTACAAGTTTACAGAGATTATAGATTACACATTTGCTCTGATATCTTCCCTCCGAACATCACACTGTCGCCGATTTGATGGATCATCCACTGCTTACACTTTCTTTGTTCTCTATGTTTCTTCAGGTGAACCATCACAGTCGGCGTTTTAGGTTCACAACATCTTCACAATTTCATCAAAAGTCAGGTAAGAAGCTTTTGATTGCACTTGCTCGATGTCTGATTTTTGTTATTTAATAAATTTCGTTTAATCTTGAGTTTTGACAACAAGACATTTGTTTGGGTTTACGTACTGTGTAACATATTTTTTTGTATACAGCAGATTACAAATGAATAGATTTGGAAAAAATGTGTGGTGTAGACTTGGGATTTGGTTTAGTTTGAATTTTATGCAAAGCACACTATTTTTTTGTTCAAAAAATTTGGATTTCCGGTAAAACATCCGAATCCGCATCCGATTTTTCAAGCGTCCGAAATCTGGATGCCTGAAATTTCGGATGCGGATTAGGATAGTGAAATCCACTATCCGATAATTTTGGATATCCGAAAATCCAGATACCTGACTTTGCACACCCCAACGTAAACCTGAGTCCATTAACCATACAGGGTTTGAAGGTTTTAGCCAAAAAACAACGCCTCTGCATTTTTCGCGGCAGATTCAACAATCATCGCAGAAGAAGAAGAAGAAATGGGGAAAGTATCATATATGAAGCTTAAAGGCAGTCAAAACCTAAGGCAAAGATTGCTTCTTTCAACTCTTTCTTCAACTCCGATCTTAATTGAGGACATTCGTGCCGATGCCACCTGGCCTGGTCTTCTTTCTCACGAAGTTTCGTTTCTTCGTCTTCTCGAGACTATTTCTGATGACTGTCATGTCGAAATTAACGAGACTGGTAATCCTATCCTTGGGTTTCTTTTTTATTTTTTATTTTCAATTTTTTTGCTTGGAAATGTTGTTGTTGAATTTAAGAGTTTGTATGTTGGCAGGGACGAAATTGAAGTACAAGCCTGGGATAGTGATGGGTGGGAGATATTTGGAGCATGATTGTGGATTAAGTAGGTCAATTGGCTATTTTCTTGAACCTTTGATCCTGCTTGGTTTGTTTGGGAAGAAGCCCCTTTCTATTAAGCTCAAAGGTATCCTAGGCTTACTCTTGTTTTGTTTTAACTGTATTATCTTTTATAGGGATGGTCTAAATATTGAGATTAGATATTAAGTAATGCGTGTTTTTTTATTATATATTAGGTTTAATACCCGTGTATACACACGGGTTGATATAATATAATGAATATTTTAATAATTAGATAATAGAGTAAATTACTATTTTGGCCCTGTGACTTGTGACATTTAACCCTTTTGGCCTAAAGAAACTTTTAACATATTAGCTTCTAACATTTTATTTTTTAACTGTTTTAGCCCGTAACACTAACTTTGTTAACTTTGTGTTAAATGCAATGATACTTTGGTCTTAAAATATTCTAGGGGTTTATGTAAATTATAAAGTCTTTACATACTTACGAGACTATTTATGTACATACATAAATTACAAATATAACACCATAAAATTTGAAATCTCAAAAAACTAAAAATAATAATAATAGTAATAATAACGTTAATAATAACAATAATAATAATAGTAATAATAATAATAATACCAATTGATCCGTACTTTTTAAAGGTTCATTTGCAAACTCTTGTGCAACTACTATGTTATCATCACAAAACCATAGTTGTGTTGTTGGTTGCGTGAGCCGTGTGAATAAATGTATACATAAAAAAATACGTTGACTCCGGGAGTATGTTTAGATGAGTTTTGAAGGTTTATAACGTTGATTGGGATGGTTCATATGATAAAAATGAAAGATAAAGTATAGTTTTTATGTGTGATTAGTCCAAAATTAATGAACCGTGTGTGTGAGAGATGAAATATTTTTGGGTAACATTTATGCTCGACAGCTTAACAACTACAAAATTTGTTTTCAATTTAAGATGATATTTAGTTAATATCTTACATTCACTATTAAACATGGGTATGGAATGAGTTGTCTTTATTTGACTAGATTTTATTATTATTATTATTATTACTAGTACTACTACTACTACTACTACTACTGTTATCATTATTATTATCACTATTATTATTATTATTATTATTATTATTATTATTATTATTATTATTATTATTATTATTATTTATTTGATATAAAAAAATTAGGGTGTTATATCGTAAATTAGGTATGTACTTAGTAGCCCTTATATTTGTAAAAATTTCAAGTTTACTTAAACAACCCTTGAAGTTTATAAAAACCAAAATACCTTTACACTTAACGAAATTTTTTTGTAAAAACATCAAGTTTACTTAAACAACCCTTGAAGTTTATAAAAACCAAAATACCTTTGCACTTAACGAAAAAATGTTAACAAAGTTAGTGTTAGGGGCTGAAATAGTTAAAAAAAAAAAAAGACGTCGGGGGTTAATATGTTAAAAGTTTCAATTCTTGGCCAAAATGGTTAAAAGGCCAAAATCACAGGGGCCAAAATAGTAATTTACTCTAGATAATATTTATGTAATTATAAATGGTTTTTTTTAAATTACACATCAACGAGTAAGTAACAATAATTTGTTAATAAATTAAAAAAATATATATATTAATCTTCTAACATCTATATTTCTTAACTAAATATATATATTTTTAATTTTTACTTTTAAAAATTAAATAGGAAACCAAAAGATGACCCCCTCATTTCTCCCTCTTATTTTTCTTTCTATAATCCCCCCCCCCCCCCCACACACAAAAAGACACTGATGGCTCCTTATAAAACCTTAGTTTATTAGATAGACTATATTAAACCCCGTGTGTTACACAGGTGGAAACATAAAATTAATCTTAAACCTTACAAAAATAACATTTGAAAATAAACTACACATTACATGAAAGATATATGAATAGAAACACAAGTTCTATTCAAACTCTAATTTGAGCCTTAAACAAATAGATTTGAACTACAAATACACTATTTAGCTAGTACCAAATTAGATATTGACGTTTTCAAACTGTCTGCCTTATAAATCTTATCAATTAATTTAAAAAAGATTTAGAAAAAACAGAAATACTAATAATCCGAATGATAGATATCCAGCAAAATTCACGGTGACATTCATATGTACTGTGTCAAGCGTACGGGTCGACATGCATAGGTTTAGGTCGTAAATTGCGATGAGTTGTTTATTTAAGTTGTTAATTTGTTGTTTGTTTACACAGTGGTTTCAAGGATTTAAATAAGACAGATTGAAACTTTGGAAGAGAAAATTATATGTGATTTAATGTTATCGATTTCTTTCCATACATAGCTTAGAGAGAAGATTCTTAGTTTTGAGCGGGTAAAATGTTTCAACACTCTCTCCAATGAATGATATGTGTCCTTCAAAACTCTCTTTTATTAGAATGTATAGATATAGATATAGATGTGTATGAATTCATATTTTAAACTAGATTGGTTTAAAATGATATGTTTTAAATATCTTCGTGTGTTTTAATGATCTCAAACCACCCTGTACCTCAATAGGAAAGCATGTTTCATCATTGTCATGAAAGAAATTTTAATGAGCTATTAATAAAGATGAAAATGACCACATATTGCTTTTCAGGTATCACAAATGATTCAAAAGACCCATCTGTTGATACATTTAGATCAACCACTTTACCATTACTGAAGCGATTCGGAGTTCCATCAGAAGGGTTGGAGTTAAAGATTGAAAGCCGTGGAGTTGCCCCTAAAGGTGGTGGAGAAGTCACTCTTTCAGTTCCTATTATTTATAATAGTTTAAAGGTAAATTATTATCTATCATATTTGAATATATAAAATTTCTATGGTTTTTCTCATATTAAGTATTATGGTTGGGGTTGCAGGCAGTCACATGGACAGATGAAGGTATGGTTAAAAGGATCCGGGGAATTAGTTTCTCCACAAGAGTATCAGTTCAATTTGAAAACACAATGATTCATGCAGCTAGAGGAATCTTTAACAGATTGCTTCCAGATGTTCACATTTTTACTGATCATAAAGCTGGTGCACAAGCCGGAAAGTAAGTAGTTTTAGTTACATTAGGGTCATAAAGCCCATTTGATATATCGTTCGTGTTTGTGTGTTCATTAGAGGTGGTAATGACAATTCGTTTAGTTGCATTAGGGTCAATTTTGGTTACATAAAAAGATGTGCTAAAAGGGAGTCAAGTTGGTTGAAAGTCGTCCGGCCATTTATGATGCGTTTTTTATTTCGTATTTTAAAGATATAGGTTATTGTCGTAACAGTAATGTGTGCAGAAAGATAATTATTTCTGGGTCAACGACTTAACCCAACCTGACGCGACCTGTTTCACCCTGAATTGTGACTCACTCATCTTGCCACCTATATTAACCTTTTACCTAACCTGCCTAGTTTTCCACTTTGCCCAATTTTTATCTTTTACCTATACAAGAAATCTTCATGTCTTAATGATATTGTCTGGGTACCCAAAATTCTCTTATTCATCTCTTTGTTGTCAAAAGCCCACTAGGCTCTCAGGTGCAGCCTAGTCCCCTCGCTTAAAAGCCCCATTTCCAGGCACTCCGCACTTGGGCACATTTTCAGGCCAGGTTTTGACCAAATTCTGTTCAAAATTGTCTGAATTGGTCTGAAACACTTGCACTACCCAAAACAAGCTTGGAATCAACTTAAAATAAACTAGACCAAAACAAGCCCAAAACATGTCTGAATTTGGTAATTTTGTACTGTGCTCCACTTTAAATAGCCCTTGCTTTTAAGTGCCTCATGCTAGGCTTAAGACTCACCCTTGCGCCTTTGACAACTATGATTTATTTTTAGGGTGTCTTGAATTGTTTATTCATAGTGAAATCTTTTATTTAAACACTGTATGACTTACATGGTTATTGGGTGTTTTTTTGTCCTTAATGATTTATATTTTTTCTTGATTTGCAGTTCACCTGGCTATGGAATATCATTGGTTGCTGAAACAACGTCTGAATGTTTCATATCTGTTGATACCACAATTTCTTATCCACGGGGGAATGACGACATGGATATTGATGAAAAGAAAGAACTTATGCCTCCAGAGGAAGTTGGTGAGGAAATTGCATCCCTTTTACTTGGCGAGATTGAACAAGGCGGTGTTATAGATTCTACACACCAGGTTTGTGTCTGAGATTATGCCACACTCGTGTTACTATTTATTGCATGCGGCAATATGGTTGGGTAATGGGTCAAACAGGTTCAAGACGCCTCCATGATAATATCAATTATGGTTACAAAAAGTATACGGTTTTGAATGAAATAATTTACCTTACATGGCAGGGAGGATTTGATATATATCCCTTGAAAGTTGCAAAACGAAAGTCACTTTAGTAAAATGATTAGGAGGTTTTGTTTAAAAATTGTCGGTGACTTTTGCCTTGTTTGACACGTTTGAATATAAACATCGTAGTTTTACATTGTTCTCACTAACCCGTTAGAGGTAAAAGATAATCTGAATAAACTCATTCAAAAGTAGATGTTTTGAAACTGCCAGTCGACTTATGTGGTTTTAGATCATGTTCCACTCGTTTTGAGGAAAAAAAAGCGAAGTGTCACTCCTGGCAGGGCTAGCTCAACCATATTAGAGGCCTAAAGCGAGCTAAAAGTCGGAGGCCTATCACACTTTATTTAAAAATTATCAAAACCAAAATGTTTAACCCCGGTTTTTAAGCCCTAAAAATATATATGTAATGTAAGTCGATGTAAATTTTTGCAGCCAAATCCAAATCAATTCACAGCAAATATAGACTTAACAATTAATAAAAATCTAAGGCGTAACTTGATTTCTTAAAAGCTTTCTCTTAATTAGTCAACAATGCATGCAACTTTATCTAGATTGATTCTCCCAATAGCCAAACTTTGATGCGCATAAGTGTTGCAGTAGATTTAAACATAAATAAAAAGTTAGTTAAATCAATTACATCATGATTCATGTATACGCAAATCAGTTGTAAGCCCCCTTCTGTTGCCACATAAGAATTACACTTTTTATACACAAATGAAAAAAAAGGTGGTTTCTAGGTGAAGTTGTACAAATGTATGATGTGTAAGAGTTAGAATTTTGTATAAATTGTATTAGAAAAATATATTGTTGCTAGGATTAGAACACTGACCTTAGCTTTTAAAATGAACTTTACCAGTAGACCACTTATGTTTATATGTAATCAAACTATCAAAGCTCTTTATCTACACTTAGCACCAAAATAAAAATGAGGCCTATAGATTTTTTTGTGGCCTAAAGCATTCGCTTGTTTTTTTAGTTAATCAAGTCGGCCCTGACTCCTGGAAAATAATTGCAATTGGCAATTTAGATAAGATAAAACATGTAGATTTAAATATTCTTGTCTTTTCACGATCATAGAAATTTCCATTAGTACTCCTAAACAATCTAACCACCATAAATTATCAATCTGCGATAAAAGAGCAATGAGAAGAACAATCCCAAGTTGATGGATTTTTTTGGGGCTAATATTGTTGGTAAAGAACAAACAAGTTATGCATGATTATTACAATATTTGACAGGCTGTTGGTGGAATATTGTGTTAATGACTGTATGATTTGAATTTCAGGGTTTGTTATTTCTGTTATGTGCATTATGCCCACAAGATGTATCGAAGGTTCGTGTTGGAAAGCTTGTACCTTATGGAATTGAAACACTCAGAAACATCAAAGAATTTTTGGGTGTTAAATTTGTAATCAAGCCAGAGCCAGCAACAGGCACTGTCATGCTTAAATGCATAGGCTGTGGATTAAAGAATTTATCAAGAAAATTATCTTGATTTTTGTATACTTTATGTTGAAGTTTGTTTTAATATTCTTCTTATACTTTGTATGCTTTTCTCTTTACGTTTATGTTAGGAAATTGAAAGACTAGTGAATCAGTTTTGTTTTTTTATAATACTAAGATTTTGTGTTATTTAAAAATTAGCTAGCCCTGTTTATCTTTGGTTTTTAGTTTTAGAAATCCTTTGTGACTTCTACCTGCATTTGGGTACGAAAGTGACGTGAGATGGGAAGCCATGTACAAATCGTGTTTTTTAAGGAACTGGTTCCGGGTTGGGATTCGGAACCGGGTTCGGTTTTGGTCTAATCGGGTTTTGATCAGGTAGGGTCGTGTATGGTTCCAGGTATGCTCGGGTATTTGACCGGGTTTTGACTGATTTAACTGGGTTTTTTTCGGTTCCGGGTAGGGTCTGTCTGGTTTTGACCGGGTTGAGGTGGAACCAATTCCGGTGATTCCGGTTCGGTTCGGATTACGGTTCCACTTTTTTGGAGGAACTGGAACCCATGTGACATCATGGTTTATTGAGCTTATATGATTTGGCCTGAAATTTAGAGAGATTGACAATATGGAGGATGGACATACGGTGATTTTTATCATGTTTTGATTTATTTAGATATGACAAGCTTGTGCCCCACGCTAAGAAACCTAGTAGGCTCTACCCTCATCAAAAGCACTTTAACACCGGGTCACTTACAATATAACTAGTGGAGCTTTTTGGGGCTTAAAGAGATCATTTCTAGACACTTTTATGGTGATGTTCCCTTGGGGAATCTTTTTTTATATTCCGCTTTGGAATTTTCATTTGGTTACGTTCCTCATTGGGAATCTTTTGTGTTCCACATTGGGAATCTTTTGTACATATTAAGGTGTTTCAGGTCTGTAGCTTACTACAACAAAGGAGACCTCACGTGAAACTTCAGGTCTGTGGGCACCACAACAAAGAAGTACATAGAGGTTTTACTCAACACTAATTGTATTGTGTCATTACCTGGTGTAAAAGTGACATTACTAGCAGTCTATCAGAAGAGCGAATACTTAGCACATGACTTAAGTTAGATCTTAACAAAGCTTGCATATTAGAACTTAGATTATTATCAGAGAGTGTACTTTTCAGATTTACTATTTTTCAGTTTACCCACGCAACGCAAAAAAATCAGTCATTCTTCATTTAGACACAAACAAGTACTCTCAACCCTTGTTTTGTCAAGACTTATTACTTTGTGCAGACCAAATGATCGTCAAAATGATCATTATCGTCGATCTCTTTGAATTTTAATTTGATCACAACATTGATGTTTACTTTGTCTTTGAGCTGAGCCTATTGACGTATCTATGCACAAACCAATTTCCTCATTCAGATGTTTTCAGTACAAACCTGAAACCTAAAAAAGACACAAGATATTTACAATAATAAACAAGCATGCCAAAATAGAATAAAATTTAGATTTTGATATACTGAGATTTTCCATTTATATCATATTTCCCCCAAAAATTCTATTTTGTAGCATTAAAAATTGTAACTTAAAAAAAAAAAATAAAAGACTCAAGCTGTCAAGAGGACATATGAGACATGCAATCTTTGATCAAAAATATAAATGGAGATGACAGATAATTTTTTTAATTTTTAAATAATCAAAACAATATTTATAAACATTATCAGAATTGATCAAAATGATATAAGCCCCTACATGTTGATTGGTTCATACTAACGTGATTTATCGAATATTTTTGTGAAAAAATCTGCTTTTGGATTTTGTGTGTCGATGGAAATTATATCAATTTCGATGTGCTTTGTACAAGTGTGGTGTACGAGTGTGGAAAAATCTGATTTTGTGCATCACATATAGCGTGAATTCGGGTTTCGATGTGCTTTGTACGAGTGTCGTGTATAGTATTCCTCGCAATTCCGATGGCCGCTTCATTATCACATAATAATGGAGTATGAATGAAATTGATCCCATAATCTATTATATGGTGTTAAATCCATAACACTTGCAGCAACAACTGGAAGCAGCTGTGTATTCCGCTTCACCGGTAGATAATGAAACTATAGTCTGCTTCTTGCTCTGTCATGATACCAAACAGTCCCCCAAATATTGACAACCTCCGGTCATAGATTTCCGATCGAGCTTACATCCTCCGTAATCAGTTTCTGAATAAGAGTGTAGATCAAAGTTTCCTCCCTTTGGATGACAGAGCTTACATCCTCCGTAATCACATAATAATGGAGTATGAATGAAATTGATCCCATAATCTATTATATGGTGTTAAATCCATAACACTTGCAGCAACAACTGGAAGCAGCTGTGTATTCCGCTTCACCGGTAGATAATGAAACTATAGTCTGCTTCTTGCTCTGTCATGATACCAAACAGTCCCCCAAATATTGACAACCTCCGGTCATAGATTTCCGATCGAGCTTACATCCTCCGTAATCAGTTTCTGAATAAGAGTGTAGATCAAAGTTTCCTCCCTTTGGATACCATAATCCCAACCTAGGGGTGCCTTTAAGATAACGAAAGATCCTCTTCACAGCCTTATCATGTGACTCCTTCGGATTAGCTTGATATCTTGAACAGTAACCGACGGCAAATGCGATATCTGGCCGACTTGCAGTCAGATACATTAATGAACTAATCATTGATCTGTATCGATGTTCATCTACTGATTTGCTGGATTCAGTAGGAGTAAGACAGGTCTGAGCGTTGAATGGAGACAATTCCGGAGAATACTCATCCATTTTGTATTTCCTCAAGATTTCTTGGATATATTTTTCCTTGATGTATGAGTATACCCTCAGGTTTCTACACAACTTGTAATCCTAGGAAGAAACATATTTCTCCCATCATGCTCGTTTCGAATCATTCTTTCATCACTTCCTCAAAGTCTCGGCATAGCTTCTCATTTGATGAACCAAAGATAATGTCATCAAGGTAGACTTGAACCATCAACACGTCATCACCAATCACTTTCTTGAAGAGGGTTATATCGATCGTCCCTCGGGTAAACCCTTTACTCAACAAGTATTGAGTCAATTTCTCGTACCAAATACGAGGTGCCTGATGCAGCCTATAAAGTGATTTATCTAGTTTATAGACTTTATCTGGAAAATCGCGGTCCTTAAAACCTGGTGGTTGACACACATATATCTCCTCATCTATATCTCCATCCAACAAAGCACGTTTGACATCCATTTGATATACTTTGAAATTCTTGTATGCAGCGTTAACCAAAAACATATGAATGGCTTCAATTCTAGCCACAGGAGCAAAGACGTCGGTGTAGTCGATTCCTTCTTCCTGTGCAAACCCTTGAACAACCAGACGAGCTTTATTTCGAATTACCACACCACAGTCATCTGGCTTATTCTTGTAAACCCACTTAGTACCAATTGGGTATTTGTTCGGCAGAAGATCAACTAATTCCCATACTTTAAACTTTCTGAACTGCTGATGCTCAATTTGCATTGACTCAACCCAACTTGGATCTTGTAGGGCCATTGTAATGTTTTTCAGCACAATCTGAGATAAGAAACATGAGAAAAAACATTCATCAATGAGCCCAGATTGATGACGAGTTCTCACACTGTCAAAAATTGATCCAATGACAAGATCATGAGGATGATCCTTCAGCGTTTTGTAACTTGGATTAAGTGTGGTTGTATTAGAAGATTGTGGTTGAGAAGATGAATTAGAAGTAACTGCAGTAGGAACAGAATTGGTTGAAGAAGATGGAACAGAAACCGAAATAGATTCAGACGTGGGTGCGGGGAGATCAGGTGTGACAGATGACATTGATGGTTGTAAATCAATAGAGGGTAAAGGAAATGGGTGAGAGATATCAGGTTGGATGGGTGGAATAGGTGAAGGTTCAAAAGGAGTTTTAACCGGAACAGGAGCAACATCTTCGTCTTCAATAAAAGACGGTATATTGAATGATTTGAAGACAGTGGTTACATCATAAAACCATGTAGGGTCTGATCCAGTGTTAGGGACGTTTGATTCCTGCCAATCAACATAGAAGGACTCTTGCAAAATTCTGGTGCTCTTGTTGTAGACCCGATATGCTTTCTAAGAAGAAGAATAACCTACGAAATAACATTCATCAGAAACAACACCAAATTATGAGTTTTGAGCGTGGGTATTTAAGAGAGTGCAGGAACATCCAAACGGGCGAAAGAAAATGATCAATGGTTTACGCTTGTGAAATAATTCATAGGGTGTCTTCGTCTTATCCTTTACAATCAACACACGGTTTAGGACATAAGATGCACAATTCACAGCTTCAGCCTAGAAAATAATGGGAAGCTTTGCTTCAATCAGCATCGTTCTGGCTATTTCTATCAGAGTGTGTTCTTGCGTTCCACCACCCCATTTTGTTGTGGGGTCCTTACAACGCTAAATTGTCTTAAGATTCCCTTTTCTTCACAAATGGAGTGAAAAATATGATTTCTGAACTCAGTTCTGTTGTCGCTCCTGATGGCCTTCACCTTTTTATTGCTGATGGTTTCAATCTTGAGGATCATTTTTTGGAAAACTTTAGAAGTCTCTCCCTTGTGTGCAAGAAAACTAACCTATGAGTATCGAGAGAAAACATCTCACAAGAAGACAACAAGACAAATATGAGAAACGCTTAACAAATTGAAATGCAATTCTGAAACATAGTTGACTTTCTCAAGCGTTAACGATCCATTTGATACATATGCTTGACCTATCATCTTTCCTCCTTTCTTGTCTCCAGCAGAAGCCACATAGCCGCCATTAATGATCCTAAAATTAGTTAAGAGATCCTTCAATCCTATCATGTGTCTGGAACATTCGCTATCAACATGCCAGAGACTGTTGATAGGCCTTCTCGAATGTTCCTGATAACAAACAAAACAAAGAATTAGTTAGAAATAGGAACCTATGTCTTACTCGACTTTTTTTAAACTACAGATATTTACACTATTGTGGACTAGCTCCGGACAATTTTTAGCAACATGGGTAACTTTTCCACATCTAAAACAGTAAGATCTGAAACACTTCTTTTTTTGTTTTTCTGTGGAAATAGAATCCATGCAAATTTCTTCATCACACTCTGACATACTCGAGTCAGAGTCACTGAAGGTAACATACATTTCTTTGGGCTTACCTTTCGAAGTACTTGGATGATCACCTATAACCTATGCATAATTGGTCTTTGGAATGTTTGTCTCAGTTGGTTTGGATATACGAATATGAATAAAAGTGGGAATTGGTTCAGAGACAGTTTCAATGTTCAGAAATAACACAATCAACATCATTCAATAGAATTAACACAATCAACTTCATTCAAAACAACCAAATCACAATCATTGTTCAGTACAGACGTTTCAATGTTTAAACTACTCAAGTTGCTAGAGTTGTCACTACTACTACTACTAGAATTGTCTAAAATGAACTTCTTGGAATTGAAAAAATAGAACTAGAATTAGAGCATCCAAGACCACAAGTTCCACCATATCCATACTCTTCCCACACATCCTTATGATTAACTCCTTCTAAACCTGCAAACAAACTGTTAGTATTTACTTCCATTAAATCATTTGTTGGATGAGGTTTTGGTATAGAAGAGTAAAAGAAGGTACTAGGTGGAGGGTAAACATAAGGAGTTTTTTCATAACCTATTCCGGTTTAATTCTAGCTCCTCTTTGTCTACAACACAATTCATTTTGTTTCATGTCTGAAATGGTCCATTTATCTAGCTTAGTCTGAACCTTACTACTTTCAAACTCGGCTAATTTAACTCGTTCACTTAGCATATTTACCTCAACTTTTCTTTCTAAAAGCTTTCTATTTAAGTTATAATTTCCTGCAAAGCTTCATTAAGTTTAACATAGTAATTCACTTCATTTTTCTTTAGTTCAGAATTTATGGTGTTCTATTCAGCTTGATTAGTTAACAAAAGTCTATTAGCTTTATAAACACCAAAAAAACGAACTCTGCATGCAAATGAACACATGTCTTGAATTACCTCATATGGAAGTCCCATGACGACCTTTTGTGCAGCAATGCCTTGCCACAATTGCAGACCCGAGTATTCCTTTTTCTTTCTTCTTCTTTCTCATCACCAATTTCTTCCTTGGATTTCACAACATCATCAGCTCTCATATCATTCTTTTCAGTAATAGACTCCGTTTTTTGTTGATCCAGTCTCTTTTCCTTTGACTTCTTCTTTCAACTCTGGCTTGTTCCTTTCATCGTTTGATACCTTAGCCATTTATTTCCTCTTCCATCTCAGCGATTTCAGCACTCCAGTCAAAGTTTGTTATCAGTGCAGTCTCCTTTTTGTTACTGTTTTCTCCCCTTTCCATGACCGGAGTGTTCTTGGTAATTGTTGTTGGTGTTTCAAAGACTATAGGAGAAGGACAATCTCTCTTGAAGTGTTCCAGTTGCTTGTAGTTAAAGCACCTTAGTTTTTACTTATCAAACCCAACCTTTGCATTTTGATTTCCAAAGTTTCTCTTCCTAGTTCTCTCCATGAATCTCCTTGCTCTTACAGTCAGCATGGCCATATGCCATTGAATGTTTGCTTCTTCTAGATCACCTGGATCAACCTGCAGCATGTCTTCCATCGTTATCCCTTTTCCTTTTATCTCCCCTGCAATCAGTGCCTCATAACTGTTCACAAACATTCCAAAAAGTGTCATAATATCAGTATGGACTTGTGTTGTATATTGTTCCTTTCCAGTATTCTTATTTTCTGACGATCCACTTCCAGAGCTATAAATGTGTTAGAAAATTATGGATTAGCAAGTTTTAGTTTATCTTTGTATTCTTTTCTTTTGTATAGAGACTAGGGACTACTTTTGTAACTATGTCTACTAGGTTGTATTGGTCTATAATAGTGATTGTATCTTCTCTAAGAAGAGAGCTTTTCCTCCACAACTTGTAATCTCTATTTTGCATTTTATCAATACAACGTGAATGTATGAGTATTTGCAATTGTGTTGATTGAATCGTATTTGTGTGTTTTTGAATTGTTTCGTGTTGATCATAACTTCTGTACAGATTGTAGATCTAAATCCTGCCTCATCAATTGGTATAAGAGCTTTTGGCTCAGATCTGAACCGTGTTCATCACAAATGAACACTGTTTGATCGAAAATTTGCTTCAGATTGAAGTTTTTGATCGGATCAACTGAAATCGAAGCTGTGTTACATCAACATATACATAGATCGAAGCTCAATTGAAAGAAAATTAAAGCAAAAAATCATAATTCATCGGATTTAAAGGGTTTTTGTGTTCAAAAACTATGGGACGGAATAATTCTTCATAGACAACAAATATGATGATTATTAGTGAAAATTTTGATTGAGGTTTACAGATCTAATCATTGTTCATCTATTCTGATAAAATTTTATCAAAAACAACATCAAAATCATAAAATCAGAAATCGACGTGATGATTAATCTTACGTATTGGATCTGAGAAGTTGTGGAAAAATCAGAAAATTTGTCTAAGTGTTCATCCGTTTGAGAACTGTTCATTCGTCGAGAACTGTTCATCCGTTTGAGTACTATTGAGGCGTATCAGTCAGGACTTAGTGAAAAATAGTGTTTCCTACGACTACTGTTCAGGCGTTTGAATATCATTTGTCCGTTTCAAGAAGTTCAAAATTTGTCTAAGTCTGTTTCTGTCCATTTCATCAATTTTCTGTCCGTTTCATCAACTTTCTATCCGTTCCATACAATTTCTATCCATTTCACTAAAAATTTTCTAAGTGTTCTGTCCGTTTCATTCTTTATCTTAGACATTTTGTTTACGTATTTGTTTCCTTTCAAACATCAAAAATAACAAAAATATTGTTCTCATTCAAACATCATGGCTCTTAATGATTCAGAGAAAAGCGTTCCTAAGTTGAAAAATCGATCAGATTTAAAAAATTGGACAACCAGACTAAAGCTTCATTTGAACTCAATAGATTCTGATCTTTGGAAATCTATAGAAAAAGATCCATTCATTACTACTCAATCTGTTGGTCCCAACACTTGGCTTACACTAAAGAGTCTACTGAACCTTATCCTGAAGATGATTGGGAGTGAGAAGATTTGAAGAAAGCAAAGAATGATATCAAAGCATACTAACTAATGTGTAAAGGCTTACCTCTTCAAGTGTTGACTCGAATTGAAAATTATTAAACAGGATATACTCTTTACAAGGCACTAAAAGTTATCTGTGATGGAGGGGAAGAATTGTAGTCCTTGAAGAAGCAAAAGCTGAAAAGACAACTTCAATTATTTGAGCATATGTCTGGTGAATCTATGCATCAAATGATGAATCATTTCATGCAATTAACTCAAGAAATGTCCATTGCTGGAATCAAGAATGAACTGAAAGACCTGAATGATCGTTTGTTGAATTCATTACCGTCAAGCTGGAAGCACACTGTTACGTTGTTGAAGCATTTTGAGAAATTTCCAACGGATGTGGACATACTCGTTACCAAAATCGAATCAGTTGAGATATATGAGAGTTCCAGAAACAATGGTTATGTAGCATCATCTTCTCAGTATATGATTGTGACTTCACTAACAAACACAAGTGATAATGCTTTTGTTGTTAAGAAAGAATAATTGAGTGAAGATGGAGATTTATTTGTAGGGGCTGGTTTCTTTGCTGAATCACTTTATTCAAATGCACAATCTATGCAAGCAGCAACCAAATCACAGTCTACTCAATCTCATTCTACACAATCTGTGAAACCATCCAAAAATTAGTCTTACACTCCTACTTAAAACCCTGTTAATTCTTGTAACGTTAATGATGTTATTAACATTTTATTGTAGGATGATAAAACAAAGAATGCATTTACTGCATTTATTGTAGATTTTCAAGCATATCAACAGTCATCTTACTAATCTTGAATTTATTTTGTAGGATTTATTCGAGATGGATCCTAATGGTGTTGAAGAAATGGTCTCAATTTGCAAATAGTTATAGTCGCATATAGAACTCAGAAGCATGCATACGTGAACATGAATTTCAAAGCAAATGCAAACAACTCTGTTGGATTTGATAAGTAAAAATCCAGATTCTTTAACTGTAACAGTTATGGTCATTTTTCAAGAGAATGCAAAGCTCCAAAGCAACTTCAATCAGGAGGACAATCCAGTTCAAACAGTTTTTCTCATCAAGCAAGTCCAAATAACACAAACTTTCAACAAAGACCTCAACAACCATTCTAAAGGCATTATCACATTCTACCTATGCCTGATGTTAAAGAAGGTTCGG
Source organism: Tagetes erecta (assembly GCA_030867185.1). Classification (NCBI taxonomy): domain Eukaryota; kingdom Viridiplantae; phylum Streptophyta; class Magnoliopsida; order Asterales; family Asteraceae; genus Tagetes; species Tagetes erecta. The sequence goes on from CM061488.1 coordinate 59,233,250, forward strand.
AGAAGGTAGAAGATCCAAACTAGGCACTAGTTGTAAGTATCAAAGATGGATACGACTAGAGTGCATATGCGGAACAATTTACTTATGATCTTATGTCGAATCTGGCATTAGTTGCTGAAGTTTATGAAGAGGACCGGTAAGAAGAAAGTGATTCTAAACTCAAGGATGTTGAAGATGAAGATGATGAATATGACTGGAGTGATAAGTCAGATCCGATTGCTGAAATTCAGGCTAAAGACATGATTCAAACTGAAGATGTTAATCTGTCAGGTGAAGGTGATAAATCTGAAGAAGTAGCACTCATGGCACAATCAGAGCGGTTAAAGGTTGAATCTTCATCCTCTAATTCTGATAAACCATCGAATTATGTTCCTTTACCTGAAACTGTAAAAGAGAAATTATGCTCAACTGAATGTATTGAGAAAATTGAACATTACAGAACATATTCATTCAAAATTTGTGAGAAATTGACAAAAGAAGAAAAGCGGCATAACAAACTTAACGATGATCACGAAGTTTCAACTGAAAAAATTTTGTCTGTACAAGACTTTTGGAAGAAATCAATCGAAGAAATTGAATTGTTAAAACATCAACTCGCTGAACTTTCAAAGAATCTTGAACTTGAGAAAATTTCTCATGCAGTAACACAAGTTGAATTGACAAAGGTAAAAAGTTGTAAAACAATGGTCAAACAAATGTTGATTGAGAGAGGAAACTGTTGGGTTTTAACAAGATTATCAAAGTCCATATAAACCAATTTATAAGAAAACGCAGCGGATTATTAGTTTAAAATCTTGTTAATGTGTTCGATTATTAAACCCGTTTAACATGCAAAACCCAAAGTCCGGATCCATATACGAAATACATACTATCAAACACAACCATAGGGTGTTTAGAATACTACCTTTCAAGATGAAGAAGATGATATTCTTGAATGAAAATCTTCAAATGAGAAGACCTCAAGCTTGTATACCCTCAAGCCTCCAACAAACACCACTTTTGCTAGGATTTAACACTTGAAAAACCTCCTATCTTCTTCCTCCTTTTCTTGGCCGAAATTTTTGAAGAAAAAGAAGAAGAAGAAGTTCTTCCATGCATATGCTCTTGTGTGTGTGAGAGAGAAGGTCTTATTCTCTTCCAAAGACAATAAGATATTATGGTGTGTCCTACACTCCACCTTGCATGCCTTGAAATACCAAAAAGAGAAGAGAAGAGAGAGGTGGAAGGGGGGGCGGCCATGAGGGTCCCACCCTTAGAAAACACATTTTTTTTGTTTAATTTCTTTCTCTCTTTACTTATTTAAAACAAGGTGTAGCAAAATATATCTCCTAAATGTTATTTAAACAACTTAAACAACATTGTAGAAGATTCTTTCTTTCATAACATAAATCATCCATATAACTTATTTTTTAACACAAGTGCAAATATCTAGAAACCCAATTTCTAAATATTCTAAGTGTTGATATTTATTTTAGATCATGTCATAAAATAAGCATCCCTGTGTTTGTCTAGCTTGTCATTGGGTATGACCCGACTTGGATCATAACGTACTAGCCACATCAATTTAATATGTCTCTTGGGCATACCGATTCCAACAATCTCCCACTTGCACAAGTTACATAGAAAATTGATGAAAGCAGCAAATACCGCCTAACAACGGTTTGCTACCCCTAATACGTATGACTGAGTGCCATTCAATAACATCATCTCCTTCAAGTCCTTTGCTTGAAATGATTTAGGGGAATTAATCATCTATCCTTCTGTCTCAGATGTCATGTCAAATCCAGAGACACAGAGTGATCATTCTCTGTTGATTTAACTTTACAGGCCTTAGACATCTCACTCTCAATGAATAAGAGGGACAAATTCCATCTTGATTACATACGTCTCTCACATCCACTTAGAATTATACCTGAGCTTAGTCTTATGTGTTGTCATGTTTCAGAACAACAAAGAATTAAGTCAAAGTATAAGACTCAGTGAATATCAAGACCCAATATGTATCTCAGGTCAGAGGATACTATGATATTCTCCTTTACTCAAATTTTTACTTGTGATCAGTCACAAAGACTCCATGTAGTAATATTTGAGAGCGGGCCAGTCTAATATTTATATCCCGTAAATATTTATGAACCTTGGCAGCAACCCCTTTGCTCTATATTCATGCCTTATGAATATCCACCAATCCGAGTTCATAGTAGTCTTACTTTCATATTTGTTCCCACAAATACAACCGACTACGGACATTTAGAATAATTAACTTATTCATGGATTTAAACATGCTAAAAGGAACACAACTCAAAAGGTCATAATCATAAACCATAGTCATATGAATGAGTCAAAATAACAATTGTTCCGATATCCAAATACAAAATAGATCAAATCCAATCACTAGAATATCGAAGTCCTAAGGCACAAGTATGAGTCTCATGTTTTGGCCTTTCAAGGAGCTTCGTGAGTGGATCCGCAATATTTTGATCAGTGTGAACTTTGCGGATACATATTTTTCCCTTTTCAACTTCATCCCTTATGTAGTTGAATCTCCGCTCAATGTGCCTTGTCTTTTGATGAGCACGAGGTTCCTTGATTTGAGCAATCGCACCCTCGTTATCAAAAAAGATCTCTAGGGGGTCCTGAATGGTACGGACCACCCCTAGGTCGGCAATGAACTTCTTTATCCACGCAGCTTCTTGTGCTGCCAATGAGGCGGCTATGTATTCCGATTTTGTGGTGGATTAGGCCACCACATCTTGTTTTGAGCTCTTCCAAGAGACTGCCCCACCATTCATAATGAAAATGTATCCCGATTGTGATCGAGAATCATCTCGATTAGTTTGGAAACTCGCATCCGTGTAACCTTTTACAACGAGTTCTTCCTCACAAGAACCATATATTAGAAACATATCTTTGGTCCTTCTAAGATATTTCAATATACTTTTAACCGCCATCCAATGGCTACTACCCGGATTTTGTTGGTATCTATTTGTCATGCTCAAAGCGCATGACACGTCCGGTCTGGTGCATATCATTGCATACATGATGGATCCTATAGCAGATGCGTATGGGACTCCTTTCATTTTCTCTTGCTCATCCTTTGAGCATGGACATTGAGATGCACTCAATATTGTTCCTTTTGGAATGGGTACAAACCCTTTCTTAGAGTTTTCCCTCTTGAACCTTTTCAAGATTTTATCAATGTATGCACTTGGTTCAAACCTATCAATCGCCTTGATCTATCCCTATAGATCTTTATTCCCAAAATATAGGCGGCTTCACCAAGATCCTTGATTGAAAACCGACTTCCAAGCCAAGTTTTAACACTTTTCATGGTTGGAATGTTGTTTCCAAATAGTAGTATGTCATCGACATACAATACTAAGAAAGTGATGATGCTCCCACTAGCTTTCTTATACACACAAGCCTCATCAGCGTTCTTGATGAATCCAAAGGTTTTAATCTCTTCATCAAAACGGTGATTCCAACTTTTAGATGCTTGTTTCAATCCATAGATTGATTTCTTTAACTTGCATACTTTATTAGGATATTGTGGATTGGCAAAACCTTCGGGCTGAATCATATAGACATCTTCTTCAAGATGTCCATTTAGGAAAGCGGTTTTGACATCCATTTGCCAAATCTCATAGTCATAATATGCGGCTATGGCAAATAATATCCTAATCGACTTTAGCATTGCCACGGGTGAGAAAGTCTCATCATAATCAACCCCTTGAGTTTGAGTGAAACCTTTTGCTACAAGCCTTGCTTTGTAAGTATCCAAGTTTCCATGCATATCGGTTTTCTTCTTGAAAACCCACTTACTTCCAACCGGTTTGGAGTTAAGCGGTGGTTCAACCAAGTCCCATACTTGGTTGTCATGCATGGATTGCATCTCAACGTTCATGGCTTCAAGCCATTTGTCACAATCGGATTGTGCCATTGCATCTCGATATGTGGTGGGTTCATCTGAATCTACCACATAGCATCCATTCATGAAAAATCCATATCTTTCGGGTGGATTACTATTTCTACCAGATCTACGAACGTTATGTGTGTCTTGATCATCCATTTGATCATTTTCAACAACCTCTTGTTGAATGCTAGTTTCAACCAAACGTGTATCGGCTTGTGGATCTCGATCCTCATCAAGTTCCACCGTTCTACTAGTTCCTTCCGTAAGGAACTTAGTTTCCAAGAACTCAGCTTTTAGAGCAATAAACACCTTTTGCTCGGTTGCGTTGTAGAAATAATATCCCATAGAGTCTTTGGGATATCCTACAAAGATACACTTAGTGGATCGGCTTTCAAATTTGTTTTGGGTGTTGTTCTTGACATAAGCCTCACAACCCCATACCTTTAAATATGATAATGATGGAACTCTTCCATTCCATATTTCAAAAGGTGTCTTGTCCACTTTCTTGGTCCGGGCCAAATTTAAAATATGGGCTGCAGAGAGCAATGCGAAACCCCAAAATGATAGAGGTAATGTGCTTCTAGCCATCATAGATCGAACCATATCCAATAAGGTTCGATTCTTCCTTTCAGACACACCATTATGTTGCGGTGTTCCAGGTGGAGTGAGTTGTGAGATTATTCCACAACTCCTAAGATGATCTTGAAAAGCATCATTAAGGTATTCACCTCCTCTATCCAAATGAAGTACTTTGATGGTCATATTGAGTTGATTTTCAACTTCATTTTGGAAGACTTTGAACATTTCAAAAGCTTCATCTTTGTGTCTTAACAAGTACACATACCCATAACGACGATATAAAGGTAATGAAGTATCTTTCACCATTCCTTGTCATTGTCTTAAAAGGACCACATACATCCGAATGTATGATACCTAATAAGTCTTTTGCCCTTTGGTTAGTTCCATTAAAGGGATCCTTTGTCATCTTTCCTTGTAAACAAGATTCACACTTGTCAAATGAATCACCTTCATTTGTTTTCAAAAGACCATTCTTTTGAAGTATATGAATGCGACCCTTGTTTATGTGACCAAGACGACAATGCCAAAGATAGGTCTTACTCAAATCCACTTTGAGTTTCTTGGTGCTAGATTGGTACGAGTTATCAAAGGATGTGTTGTCATGAACTAATTCATAAATGCCATTAGACGGCATTGCTTTAAAATAAAAGACATCATTCATGAAAACACAAATACCATTGTCAATAAACTTAAAACTATAACCAAATTGTCTTAAACGAGAAACAGAGATAATGTTCCTAGTCAAACTAGGAGCATACAAAGTATTGTTCAAAAGTATTTCCAAACCACTTGGAAGTTTCAAAACATAGTCTCCTAGGGCTTCGACTACAACTTTTGCTCCGTTGCCCATATAGAGACTTGTGTCTCCTTTCTTGTAAACCTTATTTCTTTTGAACCCCTGCAACAAATTGCAAATATGAGTTCCACATCTGGTATCTAATACCCATGTGTTAGAAGAAATAATACTAAGATCAATATGGATCATGAAAGTTGTACCCGAGGTTTGCTCCGCATCCCTCTTAGCTTTCAACTCCTTGAGATAGGTTGGACAATTCCTCTTCCAATGTCCTATCTCACCACAACCAAAGCACGGATCTTCCGAGCTAACCTTTAGCTTCTTCTCCTTGGGTTTGGGTGGTTCCGCTTTCGCCTTTCCCTTGAACTTACCCTTGACTTGTCCCTTACCTTTGGCAACCTTTGCCTTAGGTTTCGGGTGATGCCTCTTCTTGCTCCCACCGTCATTGATCATGAGAACCGGTAAAGCCTTTTTACCCATTCCCGCCTCGGCCGTTTTGAGAATTCCGTGAAGCTCACAAATGCTCTTGTCCCATCCATTCATGTTGTAGTTGATCACAAAAGTCTCAAACTTCTTGGTTAGGCCATTAAGGATCAAATCCGTGGCTAACTCTTTTGAGACGGGACAATTTAGCCGTTCAAGCTGATCAATGTGGCTTTTCATCTTGAGCATATAAGATGACACGGATTGGGTTTCTTCCATACGACATGCATGAAGCGCTCGAACCGTTTCGAAGCGTTCCACCCTAGCTTGTGTAAGGAACATTTCCTTAAGTTGGGTGATCATGTCATACGCCCCATGATGTTCAAAATCCTTTTGAATCTCGGGAATCATAGTTCCTAACATGAGGCAATAAACTTGCACCGAATCCTCGGTGTACTTAATCCATTCATTATAGGCATCTTAATCGTCAATACTAGGTTCATCGGGAATAGGATCGTCTAAAATGTAGGATTTCTTTTCTTGCTTGAGAACAATTCTCAAGCTTCGATACCAATCCATGAAATTTTGTAATTGAGACGATCCTTGTCAAACATGGTTCTTAGTGATAGGTTATGCACGGGTGGGATAATTGCATTAGGTGGATTGTTGATTGCGGCCATCAACATAGTTTAACAAAGTTCACATTTAGTATTTTTTTAATATCATTAATACATTTTAATCTTTAATACCCTTTTGTGTCTCTTGGACAATTAATGATTAAAATCTAGAATCCAACGTTACATTCAAATAGTAGTTAGGTGACCTTTATCCTATTATTTGAATTAACAAGGTAGTCAACGTTTGACGATTGCAACCCTTTGCAACTTCTAGCTTTATGGGACCGGTTAAACATCTTATGTTTAGTTGGCATGTTTAATCCCATCAACACCATTGAACGCCATGCTTCGGTGACCTAATCACATGGTTTCCAAATCAAGTCGTCCTACTTACACACACGTGTGAATTTGCACATACAAATGGTTAGGTGACCTTTATCCCATAAATATGGCAAACCCACCTCAAACTCACAAGTTTTCTCCAATGTGGTTAGGTGACCTTTATCCCACATCAAGTTCCCAAATGATTCGAGTGTTGTATAAAAGGATGGTGTTAGACTTGTTTTTCAAAAGGGATTTATGTTTTCAAAATTCTAGTTTAGAAAACAATTTTCATACCTTGCATTTGCATGCATTCAAATGCATGGTACTTTATTTGAAAAAATATTTTCAAAGTTCCTCTTAATAACCATTTTATTATGAAATCATTAACCTTTGGTAAAACCCATTTTATTACCTAATGATTTCTAAGGAACCTATTTTATGCAAGTTGTTGATTTCTAGTTGTTAACTATCCAATTCCACAATAAGATAAGATAAACATAAATCAACCACACTTGCATAATAAAACTACCACAAGTTCATAACCATAGCCAATGGATTTGGCAACACTTGTTGACCGAAACAAGTGTGCCAAAAGGTCTATCGAAATGGACAAACATGACACAAGGCATTGAGATGGTGTGCTCCCACTTGATCCCGCATCCTAATGCTTCAAGTGTCCATTTTGTGTTGTCATCCTTTTGCTTTATTTGGGCTTTCTTTTGGGCTCCAACTTCAGCTCCTAGCTTCCTTGGGCCTCAAAGTTTGGGCTTTGGTTATTGGGCTTAAATCCAATCTTGAGCTATGAGGCCCATTTGGGCCTAAAATGGCCCAAACCAAAAACCAAAGTTTTGTCCAACTTCTTTTACAAAATATATCCTAATACATTTTTCTAGTAAAAGAAATACAACTAATCTACTTATTATTACAAACCAATATGAAATAATAAAAAAAGATTATAAACCCAAATAAAAGAATATTACAACCCAATTGAATAATCTAACAATATCTCAACACAAACACACATTCAAGCACAAGGTCAAGGCTAGGTTATGAACATCCATATACACATCCAAATATGCAAGTATTCAAGTCCAAAATGGTTCCCCTTTATCAACCCTAAAGTTTTCGGCCAAGGTTAAACAAACCGAAAACTTTGGGTTTTTGTCCAAACAAAATAGGCAACCATCCAAATGATTTAGTTTTCAAAGATTACCACATGCATGTAAAGTGAAATCTTGAAAAACCAAGGGGTAACCAACACCCTAAAACTTTCGACCATATGGTGAACCACACCATGAAACCCGAAAATTTTGGATCTAATGAAGCATGTATTCGTATAAGCGGCTCTGATACCATTGTTGGGTTTTAACAAGATTATCAAAGTCCATATAAACCAATTTATAAGAAAACGCAGCGGATTATTAGTTTAAAATCTTGTTAATGTGTTCGATTTTTAAACCCGTTTAACATGCAAAACCCAAAGTCCGGATCCATATACGGAATACATACTATCAAACACAACCATAGGGTGTTTAGAATACTACCTTTCAAGATGAAGAAGATGATATTCTTGAATGAAAATCTTCAAATGAGAAGACCTCAAGCTTATATACCCTCAAGCCTCCAATAAACACCACTTTTGCTAGGATTTAACACTTGAAAAACCTCCTATCTTCTTCCTCCTTTTCTTGGCCGAAATTTTTGAAGAAAAAGAAGAAGAAGAAGTTCTTCCATGCATATGCTCTTTTGTGTGTGAGAGAGAAGGTCTTATTCTCTTCCAAAGACAATAAGATATTATGGTGTGTCCTACACTCCACCTTGCATGCCTTGAAATACCAAAAAGAGAAGAGAAGAGAGAGGTGGAAGGGGGGGGGGGGCGGTCATGAGGGTCCCACCCTTAGAAAAAACATTTTTTTTTGTTTAATTTCTTTCTCTCTTTACTTATTTAAAACAAGGTGTAGCAAAATATATCTCCTAAATGTTATTTAAACAACTTAAACAACATTGTAGAAGATTCTTTCTCTCATAACATAAATCATCCATATAACTTATTTTTTAACACAAGTGCAAATATCTAGAAACCCAATTTCTAAATATTCTAAGTGTTGATATTTATTTTAGATCATGTCATAAAATAAGCATCCCTGTGTTTGTCTAGCTTGTCATTGGGTATGACCCGACTTGGATCATAACGTACTAGCCACATCAATTTAATATGTCTCTTGGGCATACCGATTCCAACAGAAACAAGAACAAATCCGGACTTGGTTTTACTCATGAGCCCATGCTAGAATCTATTTCTAACACTTTACCAGACAACTTCAATACCAATGATCACACTCCTAAAAACAAAGCAAGGTTGAAGGAGTTTCTCAAGAAGAAATCAGATTCTAAAACTCATGTTGATGAAAGCGAAGTTGAAATTTTTGTTGAACCTGATAAAAAAAAAGATTTAGAATGGTCATCCTGTGAAGATCAAGACTTATCATCCAAAGAACAGAATGAAGCAAGTGTACATTACTAAATGTTCTCAAGTGATTGTTGAAGAATGTTTAAACAAAAAGGAACAATCAAAATCTGAAGGATCGACAAGTGATGACTCATCATCAGGTTACAGATTTAATAAACCTGAGTTCATAAAATGGCAGAATGAAATGCAGAAGTAGAAGGATAACTCTGAAAGTCAAAGACAAATCATTCATCCTAGTTCTATGTCATCAAAGAGTGTGGCAAGAAATTCAAAGTTGAACCAAAAGCAAAGCAAAGCAAAATCAAAACCAAAACACCAAATTTTTAAAACTTGTAAAGTTTGTGGCAGCTGGTAAATTTGTTATGAACAAATTTGAACATAACCAACTTAACTCAAAGATCAAACCAATCTCTAGTCCGAAAGTAGGTTCGGGATCAAAGTCTTCCGCTGTACATAACAAGTTTGAATCAATGAGGAGGTCTCCAAATTTGTCAAAATCAAAAACCATCAACAAACTTCAAACAAAAAAAACAACACGTTATCCAGAAATCACCTAAAATTGAATCAAGCTCAAATTCTAAATTTGAATCAAAATCAATGGTTAAGCGTGAGTTTCAAGGTGCAACGGAAACATTGTGATATTTGTGACATGTACAATCATCAAACAGAGGAGTGTTTTTTTTAACAAGTTTTGTCATATTTGTGACATGAGACATCATTCAACTGAAGATTGTTATTTTAGCAAATACTGTGCAATTTGTGATGAAAAAAATCATAACACATCAGAATGTTACTTTCGAAACACCTCTCCAAAATACGGTCAATTTCAAAGAAATCAACAAATCGGATTCGAAACTCAAAAGCATTACCGTCATTTGGATTGAGATCTTTTAGAAAGATCAAGTCTGTAGTTAATGATTCAAGTGAAACACCAAACATGTATTATCACAATGATCTTTTTACTCCAAGGTCTGTCAAATTGAATTAACTAGTGAAACAAGTAACTAAAAATCTGGATTCTGAATTGGAAAAACAATATCAAGCTTTAATAAATAAAGATTATGATATGAGTAAATTGCATCACCAACAATTTACTGTCATTGATAAAAATGGCAAGCCTATGAACCTTGTAATTGATCAAACAGATCATCTATTCTAGGTAACGAGTATCGGTTCTGTGACAACCGGCAAAATTCAGTTTAACACCGTTAACTATCCTTCAAGTGTTTCGATTAGTTTTTATAAAGTATAGGGTTGCTTTGGTAATTAATGATATATAACATTTTAAGTGTTATCAACCTTGGATTGAAAATAATAGGCAAACAAAGTATAGGGGTGTAATGTGAAACAATTAATTTAAATGCCAACCCTAAACCGAACCCCCTCATTTATGCACATCTATTATCATCGTCGTTTTGGTGGTCGATCGGCTGAAACAAGAAACACCGAACAACAACAGCATAGCAGACCCTCCTGTTTCGCAGCAACACTCGAACCTCACCCTTTTCTAAGCGTTACAGCCACGCCCCTCACTCTGTCGCACACGCAAGACAACCAAACCACCACTCGCTGTGTTTCCGATCAACGCTGAAACACCGGTGTCATCCATAACCACCGAGAAAGTTTCCATTCTATCCTCTCATTGTTCGGTCGTTGAGTAACATATGATCAAACCTTGCTTGCTGTTGTTCGTTGCGCTTCAAAGGTGAGTTTTTTGCACGCTTTTAAATCTTTTTTCGGGGAGAAAACATACAAATGATTTTACAGAGCCTTCGGGCAACTATTTTTACAGCGCCTTCGGGCGGACTACATTTTATACCTTCGGGTAGGGCCTTCGGGCAAGATTCTAACGGCTTTCGGGCTGCATTTTTATGCCTACGGGCAGGGCCTTCGGGCAACACTTTATGCCTTCGGGCGGGGCCAACTAAGACTGCATTTTATACCTTCGGGTAGGGCCTAAGGGCAGGTTTCGGTAAAAGTATAAATGCCTACGGGAAGGTTTCGGTAAAAAGTATAAATGCCTACGGGCAGGTTTCGGTAAAAGTATATATGCCTACGGGCATGTTTTGGTAAAAGTATAAATGCCTACGGGCAGGATTTTATTAGGGCTTATAGTGCTTTACACGAATTGGAACCACATTCAAATCCTTATAAAAGTTCGAGGTTGATTAATATATGATGACGGGGAAATTTGAGTAGTACTACCGGGTTGCGACGACACCCACCCTTGACTGGGCGTCATGTGGTGCAAATTTTCCTTAAAGGTTATGGGTCATCCTGGTTAGATGGCGACAAGACAAAAGTAACGTTTAGCTTTCATCTCGACGTGTTGACAAGCAATAAGCATTCGGTCTTGCAAACCGCCTAATAAAATAAAATTGGTTTATCTATGTTATAAGCGGTACATTTTATTTATGTACAAATCTCATTGAACTCACCAACATTATGTGTTGACCGTTTTTAGTATGTTTTCTCAGGTAATTAAAAAGCACGAGCACGAGTAGGACATGCATGCATTGGGTCGTCCTTTGGACTGTTTCAAAAACTACATTTAATGCTTACTTTATTTTATTAACCTGGTTTATTACTTTGTGCGCGGGATTTTACGTACTAGATTTATTTACGCTTCCGCTAAACGTTGGTTTTAACATTTAAACTCTGAATTTTGGTTTGTTTATAAAATTAAATATTTCGTTAAACGTTGAGTCAGTGTTAACTGTAACTAATGGCTTGAGATCCTGGTATGTCACACGCCTAACGGATACCCCGTTTGTGAAAAATTGAGGGTGTGACAGGTTCTTAATAGTTAGCTTGTTTAACTCTCTACAATCGATACACATTTGGAACGAACCATGTTAATTTTTAGCAAACAAGAACGGTGCTCCCCAAGGAAAGAAGCTTGGTATTATAAACCCTTTGTCTAACAATCCTTGCAATTGTTTCGAAATTTCTTGCATCTCAGATGGTGCAAATCGATATGGTGATCGAGCAACAGGAGCAGCTCCCGGGACCAAATCGATAATGAACTCAAGTTTTCTCGATGGAGGTAATACAAGCAAGTCATCAGGAAAGACTTCTGGATACTCTCGGACTATAGGAATGTCCTGAAGTTTTCATTCATCCTTCTTGTTAGTCATAACTTTAACTAGAAAAGTCGGATACCCTTTTTGCACATAGTTGCACGCTTTCATAACATTGACAATTTTAAGAGTGGGTTTTACTTTTTCACCATGAAATGTTATGATTTCACCATTTAGATCAGGAATATGAACTATTCGTTCATAACACACATCTTCTGCATGATTCTTTGATAATCAATCCATACGAATCATGACATTGAAACTACCGAGTGTGACAAGCAAGAAATCGATAGAAAAAGGACGGTTGTCTATTTGAATTTGTTGTGTCCAATTGAAGATGACACTTTATAAAATAAGCGAACCATCGTCAAGGTCCGATTCGAGTGAAGATATCGAGCATCAATACAAGCAAGCATGGGTGAAGACATACGATATTTGTATTTCTCTTATAAATTTTTTTGTGTAAACGTTATAGGCTATAAATACCATCACCTAGGTCTTTATGAAAGAGTTGCCTGTATTTGCATTTCCATATTCTCTTGTAACCTCTCTTAGATCTAATACAAATTCCTATTCATATTATCATCATCTTCATCGTACCATGCATTGATCTTCATGAGCATTCAAGCATCAATACATGATCAGTAAGATTCCGCATCACTGATTACAAACAACATTAATAATAATCATATAGATCTAGATCCAAGCTCATCGGTTCCCTCGAACACAACAAGTGGTATCAGAGCTGTTGGGTGATCTTTGATTGTTGTTGTTATTGACACATGGTATGTTGATAGTGGGTGTAGCCGGCATATGATAGACAATCATGCCCTATTGAAAGATTTTAAGGAGAAAGATGGAACACATGTAGCATTTGGAGGAGATGCAGGTGGAAAAATCACGGGCGAAGGAACTGTAACGGATGGAATAATTAGTTTTGATAAAGTCAACTACTGTGCCCAGTTGAAATTTAATTTACTAAGTGTTTCACAAATTTTTGATAAATCATTTTTAACATTGTTTGATGACTCTCATTGTTATATCTTAAAACCAGGATTTCAGATTAGTGAAGATTGGATAGTTGTCAAAGCAAATCGAGATCGGGATGTGTACAAACTCGACATGTCTCAAGTTGATAAAAATGTTGAAACAACGTGTCTAATTGTAAAAGCTTCAAATGATCGAAGCCAACTTTGGCATAGACGTCTCGGGCATACAAATTTCAGTAATATGAACAAGCTTGTAGCAGGACATCATGTGATTGGAATTCCTTCAAAGAAATTCGCTACTCTTGATTCTTGCTCAGCGTGTTTAAAGGGAAAACAACATCGAGCGTGTTATAAGTCTAAATTGATAAACTCAAACTTCAAACCTTTACAAATGTTGCATATGGATTTGTTTGGTCCAACAAATGTGAAAAGTATCGGGAAGAAATCATATTGTTTTGTCATTATTGATGATTTTACAAGATTTGCTTGGGTTTTGTTGAGGTAGGACATCATGTGATTGGAATTCCTTCAAATAAATTCGCTACTATTGATTATTGCTCAGCGTGTTTAAAGGGAAAACAACATCGAGCGTCTTATAAGTCCAAATTGATAAACTCAAACTTCAAACCTTTACAAATGTTGCATATGGATTTGTTTGGTCCAACAAATGTGAAAAGTATCGGGAAGAAATCATATTGTTTTGTCATTATTGATGATTTTACAAGATTTACTTGGGTTTTGTTGAGGTAGGATTTGGATCTACAATCTCCAACAGAAGTTGTGATTTACACGAGACAATTCCAAAAGACACAAATATGATTCAATCAACAACAAATGCAAATACTAATAAATTCATGTTATATTGATCAAATACACTAATGGCGATTACAATATAGTGAAAGGAAAAGCTCTCTTCTAATGAAGATGCAATCACTATTTATAGACCAATACAAGTACCTAGAAACAAATACGAAAGTAGGCCCCAGACTATATACATAAAGACAAAATACAAAGATAAACTAAACATGCTAATCTATATGTTCTAACAATACTCCCCCTTAGATTGGCATTTTAGTATATCTTCAGAATTTTTCAGGTTCGTCTTTTATGTCAAAACAGTGGCTTCTGAACATGTGTTTCTAGATCTTGTATTGCTTTGTAGATGTAGGATTTGAATTTTTCAGTAGCTTTGGCTTGAACATGTTTTGACTCATTCACCAAAATTTGAGTCTCAGCCATCCTTTTCAAAGTATCCAGAGGAACACCAGCAAGGTCAACATTAGCAAAAAACATATATGGCTTCTTGATTCCTTTTACTCTGACCTCAAGTGTTCCTTTTGAAGTTATTCTCATGAAATTTATGTCTTTGATCTCGATTTTGACAAGATTAGCATACAACAGTGCTTCTCTCAGTCTTATCTTTTCCATTACAGCTCCGATAACTTCAAACAGTTTCCTATATGCATCTGCCACTTATGATTTTAACTTTTCAAGCTTCTGACTTCTGAGATAATCGATGTAGCTTGGATGAAGAAGTTTGAGCTCAAAAGTTCCAAAGACAGTGATCATATCATTATCCCAATCATCAAGATCATGTACCAACTTCAGTTCGTAAGTTTCTTCACGGTAGAAGGCTTTCAGTATTGGTTTAGTGCTTTGAGATCCGTCAAACACTTTCACTCTAGGATTTATGACTTTGTAAAAGTACTTGTCACTAAATTCATCTGAGTATTTGTCATGAAGTGAAACCTTCTTATTTTTCTTGCTTTTCTGATCCAAGTATGAACGAGATCTTGTTGACCAGGAGTCAGAAGAAATTGTGGCGTTCTGCTCATTCCAGCATCAAGTAGCATGACAAGACTTTGACCTCTTCTTTTTCTTGCTTTTCTAATCCAAGTATGATTTATCAATGGAAGCTTGTAAAGTTCCTTCAATTCTTGAACTGGTAGCTTCAAAATACTTGAGTAATAGTGATAAACAACACATATCCCATTCGCTCTCTTTATCAGAAATGCATCAAACACATCATCATACTTCCAAGTGATAATCTTCACATCCTTTGTCTTATCTAGAACAATCATAGCATCTAGTAGATTAGCTACAAATTGACCTTTGTTTAGTAAAGATCTGACTATGTCCCTAGTTGTGCTAGCTTTATTCCACAACTCCCTTGTGTCTAATGGAACATTGTATACCATAACTTCACTAGGAAACATATCTATTAAGTCTCTTCTCTTTTTATGTGCATCTTCAACTCTAGTGAGTGAAGGATTTTCAGATGGCTCCAATACTCTGAATCTCTTCGATATTTCCAAGTATTAAGGGTTGTGATAATAAAGAATAAACATTTTGTGATGCATCCACTCTGATGTTTGAAAACTTTTAACCAACTTCCTTAATGATTCAGATTTCAGTCTCTTTAGGCTTCTATAAAGATAATTTCTTGACTGTAACCATGACCTCAAATCACTAGAAAACAACTGTTTACTATCTGGAGGTGTAATTCCTTAGGTGGTATGTCATCGATGTTCGTACTTTCTTGTAATGGATGACATTCACCTGGTTCTATAATTATCTCATTTTCATCTCCGTCTAAACAATCCTGAGCAGCCATACACTTTTCATATTCTTCATTAATCTGTGTAATAATCAGCCCATTCAAATATACCTGGTTATACTTCATCCTTTCCAAGTATGTAGTGACTTTATTCGTATGATCAGGCTCATCCCCTTGTACTTCGTTATATCAATCATCATCCAAGTTCAATGCTTCTATCATTTCTTCTTGAATCGGTTCTGGCATAACAGTCACATCTTCATCAAGTTTTGCCTTCTTTTAATTTTCTTCAACATCCACAATTTGAACTGGCTCATCAACTTTCCTTTTTCCTGCTACTTTGTCAATGATGTTTGAAGCTTTAGCTTTATCTTTAATGACTGCTTTAGATCTTGTGAATCAGATTCTTGCTGCTTCATCAGATCAAGATCAGCTTGAAGGTTTACATTCTCAGCCTTTATTGATTCATACTCTTCATATACCTTCCCATATTCTGCATTCAGCTCTGCATCTCTTTCAGCCAATTTCTTTTCTGACATCTCATTCTTCATCTTGAGATTGTTAATCATCAATAGATAATGTGTAATCTCTTCATCCTTTGATGACAAATCCACATCCTCAGCCACATTTTCAGATGTTGCTTCTTCTTCAATATCAACAACATTCACAACCTTTGTAATCTCAAGGAAAGACTCTTTGGATACAATTTCTTTATCTATTCTGATGGCCTCAGCACCAACAAATTTTACTTCTTGTCTTTCACATGACCTTACAACTTCAGTATCACTATCATTCATTACTTCAGTTTCATCAGATAGAACAACTTCAGTAGTATCAGTGTGAACTGGTCTGTTTCCTCTAACTCAATCACTTTAGTGTTTTGAGATTCATTTGGAGATAGATGATTAGGTGATTTTGGTGTCAGACCCCGACTCCAAGGCCCGACACGTTGCATAATATCATCCAATCAAATGAAATAATCATATTAAAGCGGAAGTCTTTCATAATAAAGACCACTAAATGTCAACCCAATTTGAACTTTTAACAATGTCATTAAAGTAAACTACCTACAGTCGCCGTGAGTGTGGTACAAAGACAACTATCTAAGGACACTGCTCCCAGGTGTCCAAATCGGGTACTAGCTCCTATGATGAGAGCATGAACCATCTGATCCTAGATAAGAATATTCAACCTAGTTAACGCCCTTGGGCGTTCCCTTTACCTGCATCACGAGCTAAAAGACGTCCACAACAACGTTGTTGGTGAGTCGTAACCATTGACATAAGACATATACAAACATTTAGACATCATTCATTCATATATGTGTGGTAATAAGTTATCTACAAGCCAATTCTTCTCCAACACTATATCTAATGGTGAATCTCATCAGAGTCTGTTAATGTATATGCCGTATACAGGGATAACCAAGGTACCCTCGTGACCCCTCTTGGTCACATCACGTTGCCTAGGCGGGTGATACCTTTCCTGTTATGAGAAATCAGTCTACCTAATTGGATCCAACTAGACGCATACACATCCCGAGGCGGAGCCGGTAGTTCTTAAACAACTACCTCTTAGCGTAAAGCCCTGCCCTAATAACTTGCCCTGTGGTATGTAGCCGCCATCCCTATCTAGGGATGACTCTTAACGCGAAGCTTATTACCGCGGACCAACAACACAACAACCGGACGAACCTGGAGTTGAGGTGCGTTGAATCACCAGGTAGCGATCTACTTATAACCACATACATATTCATAACATTTTTAAAACATTTCATACTTTTCATACAAGCTCGAATACAGCCCCGAAATCGTAAAACATATAAAAGAGGGGCAGTTAGACTCACCTCAGTGCAGTCTAAGTATCCCGACCTGGTGGCTAATAAAGGAAAACTTGTAAACATTTCATATTATCAGGATTCATTCCCCTAGGGATAATCCTATCGGTGTTTTCTCACTGATCCATTACCTTAGTCACATTATGTGACTTAGGTGATGACTTTAGTCCTTGGTCTTAGACATCTTACTCAGAATGCCTGGGCATTCGAGTCAGGGTTCCTATGGTTTCATTTTCAAATCTTTTGAAAGCCACTTCAACATATCCTTGTGTTTCTCACAAGGTTCTATCATACATCTGGTTTTATTTAAAACATGACTCATTCCTAGTGTATTATCATAATATAACTAAGAATGTTCTACATTTAAAATCCCTGACTTTTTCCCATGGATTTAAGTCATAATAGTCATAAGTAAACAAGATTTCTATACTTTACCAAGCAGCTCGGATCTATCTATCTTTAAGCAGCTCGGCAACATTTCAACTTGCCAGCCTATAGATCCAGCTCTATCTCGAGGAATCCAACACCGTTTACAATGACCAACATTGTAGTGGGTTCGTCATCATTATTATCAACCTAATCCTCATACATACATGTGTACATTCATCACTATATGTACATATGGTAAATAACTCGAAGAATACTAAAACGAGTCTTACCGTATTAGTTGAGGGCTTCCGAGATGCTAGTCCCTAGCAATCCCGAGCTTTAACATCAATTCCATAACAGCCCGTTTGCTTCTCTATAGCTTCCCAAAGTGACACATTTCATCATACTTGATTGACACTATATGGAAGGTCAATGTTCGGTTATACCTTCGGGGCGGTTAGCGTACGCGAATTCCTTAAAAACCGACATACACCAAGTATCAATATACCATTGTGTTCGTTTTTTCCCTAACGAACATTTATCCATCCTCGGATATTCCGTACATCCTGACCTCAACCAATATCCAACACAACCAAGTTTCCCTGTTTTCATCACACAAACTGTTACAAACTGATCAGAGGTAAAACCATACTTCCGGACCTCTGATCGTAATTTCCTTCGATGGAAATGTTCACCTATGTCTCAGTAATTTGTAGTACAAATTTCCTCACCAACCAACGGTCGGATCTCCGGGAAAGTGTCGATCTTTGAGACTGCATTTCCAGTGACGGAAATCCTATCAGTATCGGTTTTTGACATAAAAATCATACCTCTGGGTAAGATCTTCGAAAAATGAACGGTAGATGTCAACATCTAAGTGTTAGGAACAATCCATCCAAATTTCAAACGTATCCAACGGCTAGATCTTCCGAAATGCTTCCTAGATCGTGACAACATTTTCATGAACAACACATGCATACATCTTAGGACGATTTTCCGACATTTACATAACTTTACAGAGAGATTGGGTTAAACGGAGCTTACCATTGCGTTCAGGAGGTCGAGAAATGGTTCCGGGGTGAAAACGACTTTTCCGACCGTCACGAACCACCGCGGACCGCCATCGGCCGCCACCGGACCGTCACCGGCCATCACTGGCCACCACCAGCCACCCACCAGCTGATCTCTCCCTTCTCTCTACTCTCTCTCACACCTTATGTGTGTGTTTTTATGTTGCAAATGAGAGAAGGAGGGGTGATATAATACCCCGAAATATACCTAAAACTATTAAGTTAAGTGGATGAAATAATCATCTTCAATGCCAAAGTAATACTAGTCATTTTCTTATGAGTTAAATGACTATAATTCGGATGAAACAATAATAATAAAA
Organism: Tagetes erecta; assembly: GCA_030867185.1. Taxonomy (NCBI): domain Eukaryota; kingdom Viridiplantae; phylum Streptophyta; class Magnoliopsida; order Asterales; family Asteraceae; genus Tagetes; species Tagetes erecta. The sequence goes on from CM061488.1 coordinate 59,252,591, forward strand.
TAATAATAATAATTTAACGTAAAAAAAAAGAAACAATGGAAATGAAGCGATAATAATAAAAGATTATTTAAAACCCACGACAACCTCAATTCCAGTAATATTTCCGATGAATACGTACGTGGTGAATCACAACATCAATCAAATATCTTCTTTTCAACATAACCAACTGATAGAATTTTACGATAGCAAAGCTACTCTCTATGAGTTTAAAAACCTCTCCACAAACTTCAGTTTGCCTCATAAACCTTATCGACTCGGTTGCTCTGTTACGGAACCGGCGATCTATATCAACGAAACCACCATCACCGCACCAATCACGTACAAGCCTCTTCAATACATTCGCCATCGTTTTGCTGCTGCGGTTTGGGTACAACCCACACGTAGTCATCGCCTACTGGTTTTGTTCATCGAGAATTCTTTGGACACGTTGAGGTAAATCCATAAAACGATATAGATTATGATTTACGAATAGAGTGCGTATAATTAACGATGTATGTTTCTGAATCCAATAGATTAGTTCTGGTGTCGCGTTGATTTGTAGAATCGTGCGAAGTTTACCGACTATCTAAAGGTTCCATCTAAGGTAAAACTAAACTCTTCTGTTCCATTCGATGCTCTTGTCTATGGTTTCATAGTTCCAATAATCTCTTATTCAAGGCCGCAAAAATTCCGTCGTTGAACATATGCTTGAAGTATCTGTAAGTATAGCATAGAAAGCAAATGGCATAAGGGCTATATATATATATATACACATAATGTCTCAAACTTGAAAGTAAGGGATGAATCTGGGTTTGTATAATTTTCTTGTGCACTCATAGTGGGTTATCTCTATTGAACTAATAAGAATTAAATAGTATAAAAAGTTTAACATCAAAATACTAAATAATATATTAAGCGTAGCATCAGAATGACTATATTCAATTAAGTTATTCAGTTTTAAGATACAAGCTATGAACTTAATTTAATTACCACACAAAGTGAATGGAGCTAGATAGCTAAACAATCATTGAATGACCAAAGTAATTTCATTCGTAATCAGTATATATATTTTTTTTACACCCTAAATCAAGATACTAACAATTTAATGATTCAAACATACCAAACAATCATCTAAGTTTGAAAATTTAAAACTAATGTAATTAACACATATATGTAGGTCGTGTCGAATATTTTAAAAGGCCTTAGCAACTATTAGTGGTGATAAAAGAAGATTCAACTAAGGTACGGATTCCGTGTCCCTTATCTTATAGTATAAATTCTATCTCTGTTACTTTGTAGTACAGAGTTTTGGTACTTTTATGTTAGTGTCATCATTTTTGCTTCCGCCGACACGACCCGTTTTGCCTTAGAGTAATATTACTTGTTTTTGTTCTGTTATGACCTGCTTGGATTATTTTTAGCGTGCAATAGTTTTATAAATTTGTACTCATTATTGCATGTTCCTGTAGATGATAGGATGGACTTTATATGTTATATGTTATGTAGTTATGCTGCTACCAGTTTGACTTTGTACTCTGTAACCCGAGCTGTCTGACATGTCATTGTGGCGTCAATGGCATGACACTTTTCGTGACAGTGTGTAAAAAATAGTTCACGACGTCTCCGTTTATATGTTAGTACTCAAGGAGTACATTGGCCACATCTGTCTGGGAGGCGCATGGATATATCCTAGTTTCTGATCAGTTATGTTTCTGGGGGATGGAATAATGTGTGTATGCCCCACACACCATCTCATTAGTACATTAGCCTAGCTAGCTGTGTACACGTCTGTTTTGGCTCTGGGTACGTCCTACATTACACGACTTATTGATTTGTTTATTTATATGTTCTGTCGTGTAGATCAGTTGTTATCAGTAATATGTTCAGATCAGTTATTAGTTACATGTTCAGTTTTATATTAGTTATAAGTTCAGTTCAGTATCAGTCTTCAGATAAAAGTTCAGTTCAGTATCAGTTATATGTTCACACCATATATATATGTTCGGTTAATAATTATACGGACTTGCTTCTGCTTATTCGTCTCGCTTTATTTACTATTGTTCTCTTCGTTACTGAGCAATGTTTGGCTCAGCCGTATTTTCTTTTGTGGTGTTTCTTATTTATGTGTAGGTAATCGGTGAAATCCGGGGAATCGGTGAAGAGAGCGTCAGGAGATCAAGACCTTGCTTTTGAATTCAATAAATGTAATGAATACATAATTAGGATTCCTTTAACGTTTGGGTTGCTGGACTTATGACGTTTGTTTATGTCTTTTATGTCATGAATTGGTTTTGGTTTGATATCTGTAATAGTGACATCTCAGCCTCTCCGGGTTGGGGTGTTACAGTTATGGTATCAGAGCCAAGGCTCTTTCCTGTAGAAAACTTAAACTTTAATAACAAACTTGTGAGGTAATGGGTAGACGTTGGGTTAGGATGTTATCTTTCGCTCGATCTATAATTCTATGCTCATACGTATACCTTCTTTTCAGATGCCTCCGAAAAGACGTGGTAATCCTAGAGGAGGAGAGACAGGTGGCTCTTCTAACCCAGACTTAGCAACTCAGGTTGCTAATGCAGTTAACGCGGCTCTTCAGGAATTACTTCCTAATTTGATGACTCAAACTGCTGAGGTCGTATTGCAGCAGTTGCGTAATGCCGGTGGTAACGCTGGTGGTAATGCTGGTGGTAATGCTGGTGGTGACGCTGGTGGTAATGCCGGTGGTAACACAGGTGGTAATGCTGGTGGTGATGCAGGTGGTAATGCCAGTGGTAATGCTGGTGGTGATGCAGGTGGTAATGCCGGTGGTAATGCAGGTGGGAATGCAGCACCTCCTCTGGATACTATTCATGTCTGGCTTGAGCGTTTCCAGAAGCTAAAGCCTAAATCATTTAGTACTGCTGCCACTCCAGTTGAGGCTCAGAATTGGATTGATCACATTGAAAAATTGTTTGAAGTACTTGGTGTCGCTGAGGGGTTTATGGTTAGACTGGCAGCATACAAGTTGGAGGATGATGCTCATAGATGGTGGAAAACTGTGAAACAAGCAAGAGTAGGCGACCCATATGCAGTGACACTACCATGGAATGACTTTTGGAGTTTATTTTTCCAGCAGTACTTCACTGATGCTGACCGTTCTGAATTTCTTAGAGAATATTCATCTATCAGGCAAAGGAATGATGAGCCTATAACAGAGTTTAAGACCCGATTTTCTTGGTTAGTAAGTTTCTTGGGAACTGTCGCAGGTCCACTAGAGCAACAGACAAATATTTTTAAATGGGCAATTTGTGATCGGGATAGGAAACATATTTTGAATCTTCGGTTTAATGATATTAATGAGATGGTTGATGCAGTGAAGAATTTGGATAATGATAAGAAGGATCGTTACAGAACTCCTAATGATAACCATAAGAGATCCAGGGATAATGATCTTGATCAGCCTTCGACCTATAAGAACCGCAGTCAGTCCTCAACGCCACGAGACCGTGGAAACCGATTTGATCGAAACAAGAACCGCATCACTCGATCTTGGACTAACCGAAACCAGAACCAAAACCCAGCTCGTAATTCGATTCAGCAGGCTTCTACCCGTACTCTACCGACCCGTGATGACTCTCCTTTGTGTACCAAATGCGGGAAACCTCATAAAGGGGCGTTTCGATTAGATGAAGGTTTATGTTTCAGATGTGGGCGCTCGGGACACATGATTAAGGATTGCCCTCAGCGTGAACCTCAGAATAATAATGGAGTGAACCCTGCGAAATTTACTGCTGGAGGACGAGTTTTTGCACTTACAGCTAACGATGCGGCTAATGTCCCAGGTACATTTATGAAACTCTTCTGTTTAAGTTAACGTCAAATTTATGCTTTGTTTAATACTGATAGTTAGTGCCCCAGGTATGGTCTCCGGTACTCTTGGTTTAGGCAAACATGATATCTATGTCTTATTTGATACCGGTGCTACACATTCAGTTGTTTCTATGTTGTTTGCTAAGTACTTGATGATTGCACCTACTGCTTTAGAGCACCCTTTGACCATTGCTACTCCCTTAGGAGATTCTACTTTCATATCTCATGTTTATAGAGATTGTCCTATCCGAGTCGAGTCCATTGTCCGTGAAGCAGATTTGTTTCCTATGCAAATGAACGACTTTGACGTTATACTTGGTACGGACTGGTTGTCTCGACATCAAGTTACTATCGAATGTCAGACTCGTCGTGTTCTATTTGGGAGTCCTCAGTTCCCTGAACTCATTTATCAGGGAACCCACCCTCGAAAATCTTTAAAAATCATCTCTGCATTTAAAGCTCAAAAGTTCTTGTCTCGGGGTTGTGCTGGTTTTCTAGCTTCAGTAAAAGCTACATCTTCTGAGGAACCGAATATATCTGATTACCCGATTGTATGTGACTTTCCTGATGTGTTTCCCAAAGAGCTACCCGGACTTCCACCAGATCGTGAAGTTGAATTTACTATTGATCTTATTCCTGGTGCTGAACCAATTTCTAAGGCACCTTATCGTATGGCACCTTTGGAACTTAAGGAGTTAAAGGAACAATTGCAAGAGTTGCTTGAGTTAGGCTTCATTAGACCGAGTGTCTCGCCTTGGGGTTCGCCAGTCCTATTTGTGAAAAAGAAAGATGGTTTTATGAGACTTTGCATCGACTATCGAGAGCTTAATAAAATCACAATCCGTAATCGTTATCCTTTGCCTCCTATTGACGATCTATTCGATCAACTTCAGGGTGCAAAATGTTTCTCTAAAATTGATTTGAGATTTGGGTATCATCAGCTAAAGATCAAGGATTCCGACGTGCTTAAATCCGCCTTTCGTACTCGGTATGGTCACTATGAGTTCTTAGTGATGCCGTTTGGGTTAACTAATGCCCCCGCTGTCTTTATGGACCTAATGAACCGAGTTTTCCACAAGTTTCTTGATAAGTTCGTCATTGTTTTCATTGATGACATTCTAATATATTTGAAGAGTGACGAAGAACTTGAGAATCATCTTCGTATAGTACTTGAGACGTTGCGTAAAAAGAAACTGTTTGCTAAATTTTCAAAATGTGAATTTTGGTTGAATCAAGTAGCGTTTTTGGGTCATGTTGTTTCTGCGGATGGTATTATGATGGATCCGGCTAAGATAGAGGCGATCACTAAATGGCCTAGACCTAACTCCGCGACAGAAGTTCGTAGTTTTCTTGGCCTTGCAGGTTATTATCGTAGATTCATCGAAGGGTTTCTATTATCGCTCTACCTATCATGCAGTTATTGAGAAAAGGGGTTTAATATTCTTGGAACGATGAACGAGAAAAGAGTTTTGAGGAGTTGAAAAAGAGATTGGTGTCTGCTCCGATTCTCACACTTCCATCTGGCACAGGTGGATACCAGATTTACAGTGATGCCTCTAAGATGGGGCTAGGATGTGTATTGATGCAACATGGGAAAGTCATTGCTTATATTTCACGACAGCTGAAACCACATGAGGTTAGTTATCCTACGCATGATCTTGAGTTGGCTGCTGTGGTCTTTGAGTTAAAAATTTGGCGGCATTATCTTTATGGAGAGACTTGTGATATTTTTACCGATCATAAGAGCTTGAAGTATATCTTCACGCAGAAGGAGTTGAACATGAGACAAAGGAGGTGGTTAGAATTGTTGAAAGATTATGACGCCAACATTCAGTATCACCCGGGAAAGGTAAACGTAGTGGCGGATGCCCTTAGTCGGAAGAGTTCAGGATCGGTAGCTTCCCTTATGTTTCAACCTCAAATTGTTAATGATCTTGATAGAATGGGTATTAGGCTTCAGGTTGGCAAGACCGATGGTTATCTTGCAAGACTTCAGATTGAGCCGGACCTAATATCTCGGATAAAGAGTGCACAAGAAGATGATGGTGAAATTTGGGCTATTTTACATAATTTAGGGGATGACAAGCAGTCTGAATTCAGAGTTGATAAACGTGGAGTGGTTTAGTGTGGTAAGCGATTGTGTGTGCCTGATGATTTTACCCTTCGGGAGTCGTTGTTAGCAGAGGCACACAGTTCGCCATTCTCTATTCATCCTGGTTCTACTAATATGTATCGGGATCTTAGTTAGAATTTTTGGTGGAGTGGAATGAAAGAGGATGTGGCTAGATATGTTAGCAGGTGTATTACTTTTCAGCAAGTTAAGATTGAACATCAGAGAGCTAGTGGTTTGCTTCAACCGCTACCTATTCCGATATGGAAATGGGAGGATATTACTATGGATTTTGTGACAGGGTTACCGAGGAGATTCAAGAAAAATGATGCTATATGGGTGGTAGTTGATAGGTTATCAAAATCAGCTCACTTTATTCCTTTTCAACAGGGATTTCCGGTTAGTAAACTATCTGAATTATTTATGCAAGAAATAGTCAGACTTCATGGTATTCCAGTTTCTATTGTTTCAGATCGAGACCCACGGTTTACTTCTCGTTTTTGGAAAGGTTTGCAATCGGCATGGGGTACTAAGTTAAAGTTCAGCACCGCGTTCCATCCCCAGACTGACGGCAGTCTGAGCGTACGATTCAAACACTCGAGGACATGCTTCGAGCTTGTGCCTTAGAGTGGACTGGTAACTGGGATGAGTATTTGTATCTGGTTGAGTTTGCTTACAACAACAGTTGGCAAGATAGTATTAAAATGGCGCCGTTTGAGTTATTATATGGTCGTAAGTGCAGGGCACCTACATGTTGGGATGAAGTTGGTGAAAGAATTATTGAAGGACCTGAGTTGGTTCAAATTACCAATGAGAAAGTCTCTATTTCTCGGGAAAGATTTAAAGAAACTCAGAGTAGACAAAAGAGCTATGCATATCATCATCATCGAGAGTTAGAATTTAACGTTGGTGAAAAAGTATTTTTGAAGGTTTCGCCTTGTCGAGGTGTGCGTCATTTTGGTCTTAAGGGTAAGCTCAGTCCAAGATTTATCGGGCCGCTCAAAATTCTAGAAAGAGTGGGAGAAGTTACATATCGTTTAGCATTACCTCCTCAACTTTCTCATGTGCACAACGTCTTTCATGTATCTCTTCTACGGGGTATAAATACCATTCGATTCATGTTGTGAATTGTCCTCTTCACTTGATTCGTGAAGATTTGTCTTTTGAGGAGGAGCCAGAAGCCATCCTTGATCGACAAGAACGTATTATGCGAAAGAAGACCATTCCTTTCGTTAAAGTATTATGGAAGAATCATTCTGAACGAGAAGCTACATGGGAACTGGAAGATTCAGTCCGTTCTCAATATCCGACTCTATTTTCATCCTAATGGTTAGTATTTCAGCTTTCTTGCATTTGATATTTCAGTCAGTGTTTTAAGTTATGTGCTCTCCGTTATCTGACTAGCTGTCAACAACACGTTTGATAGTTACACGTTCGGCTATTTGTTCAGTTTCTTTTCTGTACCTGAATAATGATCCGTTATTTGTTCCTGTAAGCCTTACTTTTAGTTATCCGTACCTAGCAATTTCGAGGACGAAATTTTGTTAAGGGGAGTAGAATTATAATACCCCGAAATATACATAAAACTATTAAGTTAATTGGATGAAATAATCATCTTCAATGCCAAAGTAATACTAGTCATTTTCTTATGAGTTAAATGACTATAATTCGGATGAAACAATAATAATAAAATAATAATAATAATTTAACGTACAAAAAAAAAGAAACAATGGAAATGAAGCGATAATAATAAAAGATTATTTAAAACCCACGACAACCTCAATTCCAGTAATATTTCCGATGAATATGTACGTGGTGAATCACAACATCAATCAAATATCTTCTTTTCAACATAACCAACTGATAGAATTTTATGATAGCAAACCTACTCTCTGTGAGTTTAAAAACCTCTCCATAAACTTCAGTTTGCCTCATAAACCTTATCGACTCGGTTGCTCTGTTACGACACCGGCAATCTATATCAACGAAACCACCATCACCGCACCAATCACGTACAAGCCTCTTCAATACATTCGCCATCGTTTTGCTGCTGCGGTTTGGGTACAACCCACACGTAGTCATCGCCTACTGGTTTTGTTCATCGAGAATTCTTTGGACACGTTGAGGTAAACCCATACAACGATATACATTATGATTTACGAATAGAGTGCGTATAATTAACGATGTATGTTTCCGAATCCAATAGCTTAGTTCTGGTGTCGCGTTGATTTGTAGAATCGTGCGAAGTCTACCGACTATCTACCGGTTCCATCTAAGGTAAAACTAAACTCTTGTGTTCCATTCGATGCTCCTGTCTATGGTTTCATAGTTCCAATAATCTCTTATTCAAGGCCGCAAAAATTCCGTCGTTGAACATATGCTTGAAGTATCTGTAAGTATAGAATAGAAAGCAAATGGCATAAGGGTTATATATATATACACATAATGTCTCAAACTTGAAAGTAAGGGATGAATCTGGGTCTGTATAATTTTCTTGTGCACTCATAGTGGGGTTATCTCTATTGGACTAATATGAATTAAATAGTATAAAAAGTTTATCGTCAAAATATTAAATAATATATTAAGCGTAGCATCAGAATGACTATATTCAATTAAGTTATTCAGTTTTAAGATACAAGCTATGAATTTAATTTAATTACCACACAAAGTGAATGGAGCTAGATAGCTAAACTATCATTGAATGACCAAAGTAATTTCATTCGTAATCAGTAAATCAAGATACTAACAACTTAATGATTCAAACATACCAAACAATCATCTAAGTTTGAAAATTTAAAACTATTATAATTAACACATATATGTAGGTCGTGAATATTTTAAAAGGCCTTAGCAACTATTAGTGGTGATCAAAGAAGATTCAACTAAGGTACGGATTCCGTGTCCCTTCTCTTATAGTATAAATTCTATCTCTGTTACTTTGTAGTACAAAGTTTTGGTACTTTTATGTTAGTGTCATCATTTTTGCTTCCGCCGACACGACCCGTTTTGCCTTAGAGTAATATTACTTGGTTTTGTTCCGTTATGACCTGCTTGGATTATTTTTAGCATGCAATAGTTTTATAAATTTGTACTCATTATTGCATGTTCCTGTAGATGATAGGATGGACTTTATATGTTATATGTTAGGTAGTTATGCTACTACCAGTTTGACTTTATATTCTGTAATCCGAGCTGTCTGACATGTAATTGTGGCGTCAATGGCATGACACTTTTCGTGACAGTGTGTAATAAATAGTTCACGACGTCTCCGTTTATATGTTAGTACTCAAGGAGTACATTGGCCACATCTGTCTGGGAGGCGCATGGATATATCCTAGTTTCTGATCAATTATGTTTCTGGGGGATGGAATAATGTGTGTACGCCCCACACACCATCTCATTAGTACATTAGCCTAGCTAGCTGTGTACACGTCTGTTTTGGCTCTGGGTACGTCCTACATTACACGACTTATTGATTTGTTTATTTATATGTTCTGTCGTGTAGATCAGTTGTTATCAGTAATATGTTCAGATCAGTTATTAGTTACATGTTCAGTTTTATATCAGTTATAAGTTCAGTTCAGTGTCAGTCTTCAGATAAAAGTTCAGTTCAGTATCAGTTATATGTTCACACCATATATATATGTTCGGTTAATAATTATACGGACTTGCTTCTGCTTATTCGTCTCGCTTTATTTACTATTGTTCTCTCCGTTACTGAGCAATGTTTGGCTCAACCGTATTTTCTTTTGTGGTGTTTCTTTTTTATGTGTAGGTAATCGGGGAAATCCGGGGAATCGGTGAAGAGAGCGTCAGAAGGTCAAGACCTTGCTTTTGAATTCAATAAATGTAAAGAATACATATTTAGGATTCCTTTAACGTTTGGGTTGCTGGACTTATGACGTTTATTTATGTCTTTTATGTCATGAATTGGTTTTGGTTTGATATATGTAATAGTGACGTCTCAGCCTCTCCGGGTTGGGGTGTTACAGGTGAACTCCTATATATAGTGAGTTTGGTGAGCCGGTTGCTCACACCACATCATCCGGTACTACGTATGAACTCGATTCTTTTTGCGTTTTAGACATCATTTCCTAAAAATAATATCACTTAAGTCAATAAATATTCTCGAAATATTTATTTCGTTAGATACTACGTATCCGGGGGCAAAATGGCCTGATACACGTTTACGTCGCGTATTCCGTACGTTTAGCCGTCGCGTATTCCGTACGTTTAGCCATTTCAGACGTTAACGGATATCGTACCTCTTTGATACCGAAATTCAACCCATACCCTCGGGTATTCTACCCGTTCGTTGCGGGCGTTCAATCCCGCAACTCATTCCCCAGCACGTTCCTCGTGCTATGCGGGCATCCTTACCCGCATTCGATTCGGGTATTAAACCCGTTTTACCCATGCTAAACTAACGAGAAGGAAAGGCTATTTACCTCTTCGACCTCCGTTCTTCAGACGTGCAGAACCTCCATGACCACTATTCTTTAATCGGGCAGAACCTCAACGTTTACCGTTCTTCAATCGGGCAGAACCTCGACGCCCGCTAAGTGATCTTCGTGCGACCGACACTCGAAGGAACGTTCCGTCGCAGGGTACGGCACTCATCGCGCGAACCCGAATAAAACTACAGCTCTCTCTCTAGAAAGCTAGAGAGAAAGCATGAATGAGCAATGAAGAAGGGAGGGGTGCACCTCCTTTTATAGGTCGAGATCGTGTGCTTCGCGTACCACGCATCTCACACCCTCCACCTGCGCGTATCGCGTAGGTGGAGTAGTTTTGCAAAACCACGCGCTGACGTGGTTTACTCGCACCTGGGTTTTCCTGTCCTATGCGATACGCGCAGGCCAAGGCCCTCTCTTGCGCGTATCGCGTAGATTAAAGTTTCTCCTTTTTTTATAAGTTGTTCTTGTTTCGGGTCGGGGTGTCACATCCTCCCCCCTTATTTGGATTTCATCCCGGAATCAACTGAAGAACAACTGAGCGTATTTCTTCTTCATGGCGTCTACAAGTTCTCATGTGAACTTAGAACTGCGTCTTGCGTTCTACAAGACTTTGACTATGGGATGTGTTTATTCCTTAATCAATTTATTTGCCTTTCGACCATCTCGATCGGCTCCTTCACATTATCCAATTATACGTCTATCTAGATCTTGTCTAGTAGAATCCTTGATGTCTCATCAGACAAATGTATCTTGAGTAAAAGACATACTTTTCTTAATCCCTTGGGGAGTTGTATCATTTTAGGTCATCATTCTTATCCTCATTTTGACCTCAAATAATTGATATAATGAGAATTCAACTTTTCCTTTCTTTTTAAATTATGCAGTGTCTTACCTTGGTGATATCTCCAATATAATATGTCCTAAATCATAATTTCTAACGACCTTTGCCGTTCACTTGTATAACCTTTACTGCGATCTCGAGTCGCTTGTAGCCTTTCGCATATATATCTTTTAATTTAGCGGTCATGTCCAAGACCAATTCAGGATATGAAAATGAGTTCTATTCTTAATTTCATGTAATGCCTCTAAAGACACAACCTTTAGGTTCACTTGGAAGTTTTGACCAGAGTCCATTATGGTCATTTCTCATTTCCATATGAGAATTTCAAGAGGCTACAACATTCCTGAGGGTTTTTGAGGCTTAGCTTTGACTTGCTAACGAGTCATACCTTTTTCCACATAAGTCGTTATATCTTTCTTCATCTTTGGTATTGACAATGACCTTACATTGTATAATACCTTTAATTTGCATTCGGATGCAACAAGCATCTTGTCTTATGTGCCTCTTAGAATATTATTATCTTTCATAAATTACTGAAGTTCGGTCTCTAAACCAAACTCGACAGCCTAACTGAAGCAATCCTTTTGCTTCCCAGCATTAACTTCCTTACGCTTCCTATCGTTTCCTAATATTTTTGTCATGACATGTCACTATCTAGGCTTCATTCAACTCGTTAATCGGATCCACACATATGTATCTTCGTATTTGGATCGTCTCTATACATTCCTTTTGAACTTAGAGTCATAGTAACCACGTTGTTCTTTCACAGACGATATTATAGTTTAAAATTATAGTCGATCAAAATTTCATCCAACGTCTTTTGTGCATACCGAGCTCCTTTTGCTCGAATGCGTTCTTTTAATTCTCATGGTGCGTATATACGACAAACCTTATGTCGTAGAGATAGTGTCACCACACCTTTTAAAGCAAACACCATCACACCTAACCCTTAGGTCTTATTCTACGTAACTCACTCGCCTTAGTTTTTCCAAGACTTAGGCGATCACCTCCTTCGGGTAATGCAAGTACATCCGTACTACTTAACTTTCCATTCAATGTCTCAAACACTTCTACTTAATTGAGACCTTATTTGAACTCCACTCCTTTCCATGGGAGTGCAATCGATGATTTAGCACTTGGAGAAATCATGGATAAATTTCAGGTAGCCCCCAGCTAGTCCATGAAACCTTCAGATTTCTCTAGCTGTCTTATAGGCGTTTCATTTCATCATTGCTTCTATCCTAGAAGCGTCTACTTGAACTCCTTTGTTATTGATACATATCCTAAAACTTGGAATTTCCTTAACCAAAATTCACACTTTGAGAATTTTGCGCATAATCTTTGTTTTCCTTAGAACTTCTAAGAGCATCCTCCAATGTCATTCATGCTCTTTCTTAGTGTAGAAACACACTAAGTTGCTACTGTGGACTTGTCTAATATGGTTCGCATACTTGGTTCTACAAGTCCATGAAAATCGCATCATATCGGTTAACCTAAATGGTCCTATCTTGTTCTTGAACCATTCCTTGGTACATCGGCTTCTCAAACCTTCACTTAATGATGGCCACATTGCATCTTGGAGGAGTAACTTGATCCTCCTAGCTGGTCATATAAATCGTCAACACGCCGTAAGGGATCCTAGTTCTCGAGCGTTCCTTTATTCAAATGTTGGTAATCAATACACATCCACACTTGACCATCCTTCTGCAACACAAATAGGTTCGGAGTTGTCCATGGTTCCAAGCCGCTACGCAACTCGACTTGCCGATTCACACGAAACTGCTTCTTGTAAGTCTTCTGCGAAACGTTGGGGCATCGTGCCACCTCTAAGACGTCTAATATTTCCTTTCCTTCCTAACATCGGGTATAAGATGTTGCCCACGTAATTTGTCATAAGTACTTACGAGGAGTACTCATCAACTTTAGTCCCCGAGAGTATCTTTGTTGGATTCATGCGATAGAGGGTCCTTAGTTTCCGACTTCTGGTCGTTCAACAATTCGATCTCCAATGACTTTCGTTCGTCCTTTATGCAAATCTTATGCATAGACACTCAACTCATACCTAGAACTAAGTCCAATCTTCCTAAGTTCTTAGGCAAGAGTCCTAAAGAAATATTCTACTTATCTATATTAAGGAGGAAATTTTAATAAGGAAAGCTATAGCTAACTCAGTCATCAAAGAGATAAAAGTAATGGACACAAGATTACTATTCGCACATAGGTCGAATAGTATATTAACCTAAGCGTAAGTAACATAGAACAAACGTGTAACCATCTTATCATGGTCTATGGTCTACTTGGTTCTCATCAGGAAAATCATGACATTAACCTCTAGGCTCTTCATGCCCTGATCCTGACTAGCTAGGTAGCTATCATTCTCTCTTAGAACTTAGGGCAGTTTTCTTTTAGTGTGTCCATACAACCTCATTCATTACATCCACTAACAACTCGAGTGGTCTCCATCTCTTTGATTCATCGTAGAGCGTTAGCAGTTGCTTTCAAATGGTCATTAGCTACTTCCACGTCGCTCGCCTTCTTCATGAACATCTTTTGCAATACCAGTGATAATCTCAAGCATCATCACAATGATCTTCCGTTGTAGTTCGACATCACGTTCAACTTCTTTTATCTTTGCAAATGTTGAGGGAGGGTTATGCTGAACTTTAGATGAAATTGTCTATAAGCTTAAACTCAAATAGGCTATCCCATTAATCCCTTCTGATGGACTATCTTGAGTAGAGATCACAATCGTTCTGTCGCCTTCCAATATCCAAATGGATATTACCGGCCACGTAGTAATTATAAGCAAATCCAGGCCTCTAATGTGTCTGCAAGTAATTAGATCTCCGGCTAAAAGTTGTTATATCCTAGCAAACACACGTCATTCATCAACTAAACAAGGCTCATAGAGGGTCGTTAAAAGCAATTATTACTAATATACTCAGGCGACTATTCCTCATAGCCTCTGCAAGATTCTCACGTTCCAATTAAGATTCGGTCTTCACAACTTCCTCCTAGTGCTAGTTTTGATGTCGGCTCTCAGTCTCAGGCATCCCGATTCGTCGCTGGTACCATCCTGGTTGCTGTCGTTTTTCTTATACTCCGCTTGCTCCTGAGTATCGTCAAACTAACGATACGAGCTGGAATCTTATTCTCATCCTAAGGTTTTTCCGCATCATATAGGGTGTAGGTAGGAAGGTTCATTGGTACATCAAATTCTCCATAGTACTCATACAGATTCTCTTCTGCATGCTGATTCACATCTCCTTTCTATACCCTTATTCTTTCATGTCTTTTTCTCTTGTCTTCAATCTTGAACTTGTCTCTCGAGAGGGTGACTTCATCACCATAGTAGATACCAAAACTAGTATCCAAACAAAAGAGATCACTTAGGCCTTCGAGCCTATCTCGAATTTTCATTTAGCTCGGTGATCACTCAATGTGTCGAAGACGTCTCGCTTCGTTCAAAACATAACTTAATAACAATTCATTTTCCTTTTCAGTCATGCTCATATATATATATGTATCTCATAATGTATATATATATATATATATATTCACATATATACATATATATATATACAAGTGTAATATAATATCGTATAACTCATCCAATGCTCATGCCTAATCCATCGCATTTCTCTGACGATGTTTCTAAGTCAATCCATACGATAGTGAGGATTATCATGCTCGCACAAAGATAACTTGACAATTACGTTGATCAGGCGCTCTTGTCTCATTATCTTAGGCGTTCAATCAAACAATCACTTATCATACTTCTAAACTTTCCTAGGGCTTTCCTATCTTAAGTGGTCGTTTCAACCTATCAGGTTAGAGCTTAAGGATCTGCGTGACCCTTAATTCGCTAAAACCTTTGGCTCTGATACCAACCTGTCAGACCCCGACTCCAAGGCCCGACACGTTGCATAATATCAGCCAATCAAATAAAATAATCATATTACAGCAGAAATCTTTCATAATAAAGACCACTAAATGTTAACCCAATTTGAACTTTTAACAATGTCATTAAAGTAAACTACCTACACTCGCCGTGAGTGTAGTACAAAGACAACTATCTAAGGACACTGCTCCCAGGTGTCCAAATCGGGTACTAGCTCCTATGATGAGAGCATCAACCATCTGATCCTAGATAAGCATCTTCAACCTAGTTAACGCCCTTGGGCGTTCCCTGTACCTGCATCACGAGCTAAAAAACGTCGACAATAACTTTGTTGGTGAGTCGTAACCATTGACATAAGACATATACAAGCATTTAGACATCATTCATTCATATATGTGTGGTAATAAGTTATCTACAAGCCTATTCTTCTCGAACGCCATATCTAATGGTGAATCTCATCAGAGTCTGTTAATGTATATGCCCCATACACGGATAACCAAGGCACCCTCGTGACCCCTCTTGGTCACATCACGTTGCCTAGGCGGGTGGTACCTTTCCTGTTACGAGCAATCAGTCTACCTAATTGGATCCAACTAGACGCATACACATCCTGAGGCAGAGCCGGTAGTTCCTTAAACAACTACCTCTTAGCGCGAAGCCCTGCCCTAATGACTTGCCCTGTGGTATGTAGCCGCCATCCCTATCCAGGTATGACTCTTAACCCGAAGCTTATTACCGCAGACCAACAACACAACAACCGGACGAACCTGGAGTTGAGGTGCGTTGAATCACCAGGTAGCGATCTACTTATAACCACATACATATTCATAACATTTATAAAACATTTCATACTTTTCATACAAGCTCGAATACAACCCCGAAATCGTAAAACATATAAAAGAGGGGCGGTTAGACTCACCTCAGTGCAGTCTAAGTATCCCGACCTGGTGGCTAATAAAGGCAACCCTGTAAACATTTCATATTATCAGGATTCATTCCTCTAGGGATAATCCTATCGGTGTTTTCTCACCGATCCATTACCTTAGTCACATTGTGTGACTTAGGTGATGACTTTAGTCCTTGGTCTTAGACATCTTACTCAGAATGCCTGGGCATTCGAGTCAGGGTTCCTATGGTTTCATTTTCAAATATTTTGAAAGCCACTTCAACATATCCTTGTGTTTCTCACAAGGTTCTATCATACATCTGGTTTTATTTGAAACATGACTCATTCCTAGTGTATTATCATAATATAACTAAGAATGTTCTACATTTAAAAACTCTGGCTTTTTCCCATGGACTTAAGTCATAATAGTCTTAAGTAAACAAGGGATTTCTATACTTTACCTAGAAGTCTCGCATCGCTTTGCTCTGTCTGCCTCGGATCTATCTATCTTTAAGCAGCTCGACAACATTTCAACTTGTCAGCCTATAGATCCAGCTCTATCTCGAGGAATCCAACACCGTTTACAATGACCAACATTCTAGCGGGTTCGTCATCATTATTATCAACCTAATCCTCATACATACATGCGTAAATTCATCACTATATGTACATATGGTAAATAACTCGAAGAATACTACAACGAGTCTTACCATATTAGTTGAGGGCTTCCGAGATGCTAGTCCTTAGCAATCCCGAGCTTTAACATCAATTCCATAACAGCCCATTTGCTTCACTATAGCTTCCCAAAGTGTCACATTTCATCATACTTGATTGACACTATATGGAAGGTCAATGTTCGGTTATACCTTCGGGGCGGTTAGCGTACGCGAATTCCTTAAACACCGACATACACCAAGAATCAATATACCATTGTGTTCATTTTTCCCTAAAGAACATTTATCCATCCTCGGATATTCCGTACATCCTGACCTCAACCAATATCCAACACAACCAAGTTTCCCTTTTTTCATCACACAAACTGTTACAAACTGATCAGAGGTAAAACCATACTTCCGGACCTCTGATCGTAATTTCCTTCGATGGAAATGTTCACCTATGTCTCAGTAATTTGTAGTACAAATTTCCTCACCAACCAACGGTCGGATCTCCGGGAAAGTGTCGATCTTTGAGACTGCATTTCCAGTGACGGAAATCCTATCAGTATCGGTTTTTGACATAAAAATCATACCTCTGGGTAAGATCTTCGAAAAACGAACGGTAGATGTCAACATATAAGTGTTAGGAACAATCCATCCAAATTTCAAACGTATCCAACGGCTAGATCTTCCGAAATGCTTCCTAGATCGTGACTGCGTTTTCATGAACAACACATGCATACATCTTAGGACGGTTTTCCGACATTTACATAACTTTACAGAGAGATTGAGGTTAAACGGAGCTTACCATTGCGTTCTGGAGGTCGAGAAATGGTTCCGGGGTGAAAATGACTTTTCCGTCCATCACAAACCACCGCGGACCGCCGTCGGCCGCCACCGGACTGTCACCGGCCACCGCCGGCCACCACCAGCCACCCACCAGCTGATCTCTCCCTTCTCTCTACTCTCTCTCACACCTTATGTGTGTGTTTTTATGTTGCAAATCAGAGAAGGAGGGGTGAACTCCTATATATAATGAGTTTGGTGAGCCGGTTGCTCACACCGCGTCATCCGGTACTGCGTACGAACTCGATTATTTTTGCATTTTAGACATCATTTCCTAAATATAATATCACTTAAGTCAATAATTATTCTCGAAATATTTATTTCGTTAGATACTACGTATCTGGGGGCAAACTGGCCCGGTACGCGTTTATGTCGCGTATTCCATACGTTTAGCCGTTTCAGACGTTAACGGATATCGTACCTCTTTGATACGGAAATTCAACCCGTACCCTCGGGTATTCTACTCGTTCGTTGTGGGCGTTCAATCCTGCAACTCATTCCCCAGCACGTTCCTCGTGCTATGCGGGCATCCTTACCTGCATTCCATTCGGGTCTTAAACCCGTTTTACCCATGCTAAACTAACGAGAAGGAAAGGCTATTTACCTCGTCGACCTCCGTTCTTCAGATGTGCAGAACCTCCAAGACCACCATTCTTTAATCGGGCAGAACCTCAACGTCTACAGTTCTTCAATCGGGCAGAACCTCGACGCTCGCTAAGCGATCTTCGTGCGACCGACACTCGAAGGAACGTTCCGACGCAGGGTACGGCACTCATCGCGCGAACCTGAATAAAACTACAGCTCACTCTCTCTAGATAGCTAGAGAGAGAAAGCATGAATGAGCAATGAAGAAGGGAGGGGTGCACCTCCTTTTATAGGCCGAGATCGCGTGCTACGCGTACCGCGCATCTCACACCCTCCACCTGCGCGTATCGCGTAGGTGGAGTGGTTTTGCAAAACCACGCGCTGACGTGGTTTACTCGCACCCGGGTTTTCCTGTCCTATGCGATACGCGCAGGCCAAGGCCCTCTCTTGCGCGTATCGCGTAGATTAAAGTTTCTCCTTTTTTTATAAGTTGTTCTCGTTTCGGGTCGGGGTGTCACATTTAGCGTCATCATCAGTCTGTGCCACCAATTCAGCTAAACTATGCAATGTTTGACTTGCAATTGAAAGAACATTCACTTCAGACTGCTACTTCACTTTAGCAACTATTTACGTAGGCTCTACAATTTCATCATCGAATACACTTGTATAAAATACAATGTATCATCATGTTCTTCTTCTATATTTACTTGAATATCATCAATACCTTGATCAACATCCACATCCTCTGTATCAACATTTTCTTCATTATTAGGATCATCATCCTGTTCGGATACAGATTTCTCTTTTTCAGACACAGATTTCTCATTGGGATCAAGAGGTTCTCCATCAACAAGATGATAATCTGCAACACTAACATCTGCATTATCATTTCTGACCTCCACAAAGTATTTGAATAAAGCTACATTTCTTGATTGTGTAATTATTGACAATCTCTGTTACACCTCTTTGGTCATTTCTTCCAATTCTACTCTTTTAGCTTCCAAACCATAAGCCACTAATCAAGATGTTCTTCATTTATGATCATTTGAAGAAATCTCGGGTACATCAGAAACTTGTTCTTGATTCCTTTGGTGAGATTGTACATAAATCCATTTAAAATCCATCGAGCCATATTAAATGGTTGATTCATAATCATAGCTACAATCGATGATGCTAACTCATAAGAAAAAGAGTTAAAGCCTGCACTTCTCTTAGACATGCAGTGATGAAACACAGTAGCTTCCAATGATCACACACTCTTGCTCTAAACAA
Organism: Tagetes erecta; assembly: GCA_030867185.1. Classification (NCBI taxonomy): domain Eukaryota; kingdom Viridiplantae; phylum Streptophyta; class Magnoliopsida; order Asterales; family Asteraceae; genus Tagetes; species Tagetes erecta. The sequence continues at coordinate 59,271,973 of CM061488.1, forward strand.
TTGTTGCCCTGGGAAGTCAGTAGGATGACCCGTTGACACAAATATTTCTTTGCACACATTTAAGGGTAAGACATCTGGATCGTATAGCTCATTTCCACCGTGCTTTAGAGCCATTCTGATAGATTCTTCGGACACTTCAACCATTCTTTCTTGAGAAATGAAACCTCTAAGCACATTCCTTCCATTATCATCAGTTTAAACCTTTCATGTACTCCAAAATCTTCTGATAAGATTTTTGTATTCATAGTGTCTCTAGGATTCGATATCCGGACTTCTCAACGCTTGTCTACATTCGATAGGTACACTTGCCTGTCTAGTGGTCTAGTAAAGGTTGTCTAGAGTTTAACTCGAGTGTCTAAGTCGAGTCTTAGGTTAAGTAATTTCATTTTATTTTTAGTTTGCGATGAACACGGTTCAGATTGAGCCAAAAGCTCTGATACCAATTGATAAGGCAGGATTGGATCTACAATATGCTACAAAAGTTATGATCAACACGAGAAAATTCCAAAACACACAAATATGATTCAATCAAACACAATTGCAAATGCTCATAAATTCACCGTTTTATTGATCAAACACACATAGCGATTACAAATTGTGAAGGAAAAGCTCTCTTCATAGAGAAGATACAATCACTATTTATAGACCAAAACAACCTACTACAAACAATTACAAAAGAAGTCCCTCGTCTATAACACTAGAACACTTTCAAAGATAAACTATAACATGCTAATCTATAATGTTCTAACATCTTATGAACACCCATAGAGAAAACTCAATGTCCAAAGAACAAGCGGTGAAGTCAGAAATTTTATATATGGGGGGGCGAAAGTCACAGGACCCATAAGTTTTTTCATTATGTTATGTTCTGGGTTATATGTTCAGGTCGGCTATTCGGTTCTGGTCGAGACAAAAAATAAAAGCTCTACATATCTAAGTTTTCTTCATGTGTTCCAAAAGTAGATTTATATAAATAAAACTGGATATTTTTTTTTCAACAACTAAACCCCTTTGCTGTCATAGATGCTTTAAATATTGTTGTTCATTTATTGTTTTTGTACTATTTTAAATCGTTTGCAACAATTGTAGCTAGGTTTCCAATCAACAATTAAACCCTAAACCCTAAAAAACTAACTCAGTAAATTGTAAAACAACCCTAGGAGGTGGTGGAGGCGCGCAGGTGGTGGTGGTGGTATGTGGTCCGGTGGTTTGAGGGTTAACGCAGAGAAGTAGGACCGTAGGCTTTTTTTTAACAACTTGGATATTGGGAATTTGAGGGAAATGTTTAATATTGTTTGAGTGTGCATTATTTGCTTTGGTTTATTTTATAGCTAGTTAAAAATCAGTCCATTAAACTTAGCATTAACATTTTAAAATTAAGGAGACTAAGCCTAGTTTATGTAATATTTTCAAGGGGGCACAAAACTAATATATATATATATATATATATATATATATATATATATATATATATATATATGTATGTATATAAATATATATACAAATGAGATATTTTGAGAGCACCCTCTAGTTGTGAGAACTCGTGAGAACCTTAGTTCCCGATTTTTTCATTGACTTTTTTTGGCTCAAATGTTGCGTATGTAAACTAAAACTGGAAAAAAGAAAATAAAAAAAAAGTTTTCGTCGTTAAAGAACATATATGTAACTAAAAAATATTTATAGAGAAAAAAGTAGATGTAATTTGTAATATGACGTAAATATTTTTTACTAACATATACGTTTTTTAACGAAGAATGTTTTATTTTAAATTTTCTTTTTTCCTGGTTCTAGGTTTCAATATATGCAACATTTGAGCCAACATATATATATATATATATATATATATATATATATATATATATATATATATAGGGGAGGGTTCATTTGAGAAGAACAAATATTGCGAGAAGAAAAAGAAATTGCTAAATTCTTCATTTGTTCAACCAAAAACGTTTTTAACTTACAAAACAATGATGGAAATGCAACATTTATTCATTAACTTTGATATTCAATAAATAAAATTTAATAAATTTCGTTTATTTGTTAAACCTACACATGTGGAAGTCATGTGTAGGTTAGGTTACTTACGCATAACCTACACGTGTGTAGGTAAATTTAAAACGCTAAAAATACATACGTAAAAAATATTGTTGGGGCTATTTGAAGATGTCACTTTCCAAATATAAGTGAGTGAAGATATCGAGCATCATCACGAGCAAGCACAGGTGAAGACGTTCATTATTTGTATTTGTCTAAGAATATTTGTGTAATCGTTTCGTGCTTAAATGCACGTTTGTGCTTAACTGCACGTGGTTAGGTTACATTGTAAGGTGAATGGTATGGACTATAAATACCATCACCTAGGTCATTTGTTAAGTGAGTTGCATACATTTCATTGAAAATCCTTTGTAACCTCTCCATTGATCTAATACAATTCACCTATTCATATTATCATCATCTTCATCATACTTTGCATTGATCTTCATGAACATTAAAGCATCAATACGTGATTAGTGAGATTCCGCATCACTGATTGCAAACAACATCACCAAACAATCTCAGATCTAGATCCAAGCTCGCTCCCTCTAGCACTATCAATTGGTATCAGAGCTGTTGGGTGATCTTTGATTGTTGTTGTTATTGATGGAATTTTAGCTACCATTAGCTTTGATTCATGTTTGTGTAAAGAACTGCAAAGTTTGAGATCAATTGGTGAAGATTTGATTTAGTTTTTGAAGAAATTGTTCATGTTCGTCATATTCACTGCTCAAAATTGAAATCTGGAATTTGTTGTTGATATTGAGAAATTGTTGACTGAGATATGCTAGAAATCATAATCCTAAGCTTCATTCATGATCAAACATCACTGATTTGTTGATTTCGATCCATATTTTGTCAATTTGTCTCAAAACCCACTTGTTGTGTTCTTCATCAAAAATCCCGATCTGAATGAGATTTAGCTTGATTCAAGGTAGGAAAAATTTGAAGGAGTGTTAGAAACATCATTCCTAAGCTAATACAAGCATTGAATTGAACAAAAACAACAAAAATTGAAGAATTGATCTTGTGTTCATCACAATTTTGACTTTGAAAAGTCAATCTGATATGAAGATTTGAAGATACTATTCAGCCGGGTGAAGAAGAAAAATTCACTTTATAGCCGGGTGATAGAAGGAAATCACTGTTTAGCCGGGTGAAAACACTGTTCAGCCGGGTGAAGTAGAAGAAATCACTGTTCAGTCGGGTGAAGCACTGTTCAGCCGGGTGAAAACACTGTTCAGCCGGGTGAAAACACTGTTCAGCCGGGTGAAGCACTGTTCAGCCGGGTGAAGCACTGTTCAGCCGTCCCAACAGTGACCCGTCTGTAAAAAAAAAGTCTGGAAAATCGAAAAATTCATTTTTCCAAAATTTCAAATTAGTCATTTTTAGCCACCATGACTTCCCAGAAAAAGTATCAAGATGACTTTTAAAATTCAAGAAAAATGTCAACGGGCATGTTACCCGTGATCCAAGAAGAAAATAAAAGAGAAAAGATGTGCACCAAAGAATGTTTTGAACAAATTGAAGAGTGCAAATTATATTCACTTTGGATTTGTGATAAACTAAAGAAAGAAGAAACCATGCACAAGAATCTAAAAGAACAACACGAAATATCTGAGCACAGAATCACATCTCTTCAAGAGTCACTCAAGAAAAGTGAACACTAAGTTACAAATGCAAAGAATGAAGCTGAAGCATCAAATGCACACTCATCCAGTGTGATCACAGATTTGCAAGAAGAGATTACAACGTTGAAGAAACTCTCTGAAATGGTTAATTCAGAAAACAACAGTCTGAAAACCAAGCTTCAAGAAGAACAAAAGAAATTCAAAATTCTTCAAGAAGATCACAAATTATGTGAAGATAGACTCAAATCTCTTACACAGAATGTTGATTCAATGCTTACCGAAAAGCATAATCTGAATGTTCAGCTCATGGAGCTCACTGACAAACTGAATAGATCACAATCTGATATTGTGAAAGTTAAAGAAGAAGCTGAAAAAGCAAAGTCATCCGAACAAGAAAAAGAGGGATTAGTGCCAACCGGAATTGTTGGATCACTATCTTCTGAAGAAGAAAAGACACAAGAGTTTCAGTCAAAGAAGAAGAAGAAGGTTAGAAGAAAGAAAAGCAAAGCCAAGAAGAACAAGACAAAGGCCACTTCATCTGATTCTACACCACACACTCCTTCAACTCAAAAGTCTCAAGATTCTGAATCCCCGAGTGATTCAAACAGTGACGTCTACTGTTTAATCTGTGACTCTGAAACTCATCATGTCTCTGATTGTATTTACAGTCAAGGTGTCTTTCCTTTTGGGTCAAAAGATGACAAGTTCAAGACTGCAGCTCCTTCAAGAAAGATTCAACAAGATTCAGAGGTCAAAGCTTCTCAGAAACAACAATCTTCAACAGCAAAGACTTCTCAGAAGAAAGGAAAGAAGTCTCCCTTCAAGGCTCATCAGAAGTACTGCGAGATATGTGAAATGCACAATCACACGACAACGGAATGCTACTACAACAAGTACTGCACCAACTGTCAGATGTACAACCACGACACAATGGAATGTTACTACAACAAGTATTGCTCTATTTGTGACATGGTCAATCACAACACATCCGAGTGCTACTACAAGCCGAGAAGGTCAGTCCAAAGAAGTTCATCATGTGCATACCCTTCCAGGTATTTTTCTAACTTTAAAAGATCTAATCATAGACATTCGTTTGATGAAAATCAACATGTCAATGATTCATGGACACCAAAGTTTGTCAAAAACAAAAAGAGAAATCACGATTTAAATGATAAAATGATTCCAATAGTGAATCAATCTTTGAATAAGAAATATAGTCAACAAAACCTGTTTTTAAAAGAAAATCATAATCTGTTTGAAAATGACTATAATTTCTCTTTTGACAAACAATCCATGAAAGAAGATGAAGGTACAAATTACATTGTATCATCAGAACCACCACCGGAAGGTATTCCTTGCACTTATGAGAATATCTCTTATGTTGATGATTTTGGACGACCCAAAACCGAAATGGTTTGGGTCATTACCTCTAACTGATTTGTTAGTGTGTTAGGGACAGTTATGGAGGCCGGTCAAACAAAGAAAAGAAGACCGTGGCTGATCCCTTATCATGACAAGATACCGAATCTTGTTCATGATGCTTTCGATGCAACTGACACCAAACGGAGTTGGAAACAAAAAGGAATCATTGAAGGAATTTTTAAAACATTTTCAAAAATCAAACAATGATGGCAGTGCAAGAAACAACCGATGTTTCATTTCGTCTGTTTAGATTAAGTATATTGCATGCACACTTCATACGTTGATAACATATCTGCCATTTTCTTTTCATTAAACTTTCAATTTTCTTAGAAATTTAAAAGTTTAGGGGGAGAAATCTTTATTAAAAAAAATGATAAAAAAAGGATAAAATCAGAAAAATCCAAAAATATGTTGAATCTACTTGCACGTACATGAGAAATGATAGATACACTAGAGTTATTCGACGCATCATTTTAAACAATAAAGACTGAAGCGTGAAAATTGATGTGCGAGACAGCTCAGACAATTAGACTGAAAAAGTATATTCTTTGATGATTTAACTAAATTCTAATGAGTTTTTGTGGTTGAAACATCTTAGTTCATGTGAAACGTTTATACAAATCAAATAGATGTCTTGTGACGCAACGATATACATCGGGTAATGATGCAATCTATTCAGTGTGATGAACCGCATCGTAAGCTTCTTTGTTGTGGTATCCACAGACCTGAAGTCTCACATGAAGTCTCTTTCGAGCTTCAAGGTGGAGCAAAAGATTCCAAAATGGAACAAAAAGAGTCCCAAATGTGGACCGTCACCAAACAAATTCCAAAATGGAATTCAGAAGATTCCCAAGGGGAACATAGGCAAAAAGAAAAATTCCAAAAAGGAATTCAAAAGAAGTCCCAAAGTGGACCAAATCCAAATAGAACCCAAATTCCACACTGTTTATGATTGTAAGTGACCTGACGTGAGTTGTTCTCAGGATATTTAGATGAGGTGTATAACTTTCTAATGTGCAAAGTATGGGTCACTCAAAACTTATTCCTAATCAACCTAATTGATCATGAAGAATAGAAAAAGTAAGTGTGTCACTTCGAGCTAATTGATTTGTTCAACAAATCATCACTCAATTACTTCACAATTCAAATGTCTATTCTTGAAATTGCAAAACGTGTGTTGGATAAATTGCTAGTATGATCTCATTGCAGGTTAAAGATTCAGAATGTAAAGAGAAAATTTCAAAAATATCAAAAACATTGAAAAATTCAAAAACACCAAAAAGATTGTCATTTTAATATTTTTCTTCTGTTTTGGCAGTTTAACATGTGTTATTGATGTAGGAGTTGTTCATCAAGCAATATCTCATCCGATTGAGAACTTAATCTTTACATTGATGATAAATGCACATTATTGCCTGAGTTTTAATGTTTTTCTTTGAGTTGCAGGAACAGTTTCCATTGCAGAACAAGCTTCCACGCGACTTGAAGATGTTCCTGTTCAAGCCTGATTCCAGTCCAAAGATCTCCAAGTCAGATTGCTGAGTGTTAAGAATCCTCCTCTTAATATCTCATACACAGATCCCATTAACCTCTAAAGCAAAAGTTGAGGGGGAGTATTCTAAGTCAAAGAAGTCTTCTCATTCTACTTCAACCGTTGAAGAAGATCCCGTTGCTGATATATAGATTCACCGGAATCTACTCTCTGCTTATTTCTTTCCATAGCCTCTAATGTTACTCAAAAGGAAGAGAAGGATGCAGATTGCTTGTTGAAAGACAGAGTTTCGATAGCATCATCTTAGGGGGAGTACTGTTGGGTCCTCTTGAAGATAATGCATACCAAAACTTTAAGTTGCTCTCTATGCTCGCCACATGAAGATTTAAGCTGATATGTCGGATTTGTAAAGTGTCATCTTAGGGGGAGTACTGTTGGGGCTATTTGAAGATGTCACTTTCCAAATATAAGTGAGTGAAGATATCGAGCATCATCACGAGCAAGCACAGGTGAAGACGTTCATTATTTGTATTTGTCTTAGAATATTTGTGTAATCGTTTCGTGCTTAAATGCACGTTTGTGCTTAACTGCACGTGGTTAGGTTACATTGTAAGGTGAATGGTATGGACTATAAATACCATCACCTAGGTCATTTGTTAAGTGAGTTGCATACATTTCATTGAAAATCCTTTGTAACCTCTCCATTGATCTAATACAATTCACCTATTCATATTATCATCATCTTCATCATACTTTGCATTGATCTTCATGAACATTAAAGCATCAATACGTGATTAGTGAGATTCCGCATCACTGATTGCAAACACATCACCAAACAATCTCAGATCTAGATCCAAGCTCGCTCCCTCTAGCACTATCAAATATTTTAATGATTTTTTTTAGTTTATACCTTACACATTTATACGTAGAAAGTGAATTTATTTAAAAAAATTAAACAAATGAAGAGTTTTTTTAGTGATTTAAGTTTCTTCTTTTTCTTCTCGCAATATATGTGTCTTCTCAAATGAACCTCCACCTATATATATATATATATATATATATATATATATATATATATATATATATATATATATATATATATATATATGGTAGGGTTCAAGAGAGAACTCATTTTAAGTTGAGAACTAGAGAACTACCAAAAATACAACGGATGGAATTTTAAAGAGGAAGGGTAAAATTGGAACTTTAAATATATAAATCTTTAAACATTTCAATCTTTTGCATGCGTTAATATTATTTTAAAAAAATTGCACCAATAGATCAAGAATTTCATTATCTTTCATTTGAGTATAAATAACATCATAAAAAATATTTTTTTCTCGTTTTTTTAAATTTCATACTACATATATGTAGTATTGCGATATTGTATTTGATTATATTTTTCTTTAAAAGTTACTAACTTTTTCATACGTTATTTACATTAAACAATTTTAAAAATGTTAGGGCTCGTTTCTGTTTAAGATTTACTTTGTACTTTGTTTATACATGTTTGTATAGTTTAGGGTTAATTTTGTATTTTCCCTAATGTGTTGATGCATAAAGCATGTTGTGAGAGAATGTTAGGGAGAGAGTCTAGATCACAATTTACACGCTAGAGAGAGAATTGTGTGTGTGATTTGTATTCTCCTGCACATTGTACTACAACTTTTATGCTTTGATCATCAATACAAGAGAATTATTTAGTAATGGATTGTGTTGTTGATTGAATTGTGTGTTTGTACTTAGATCGTTTTGATTTGCAAAGTGGAGAATGCTTTCCTTGCTCTAGATGCTGCAAAGACTGATGATGAGGGTGATCTGTTTGTTGGTGCTAGTTTTTACACTGATTCATCGTATCTACCAAGCTCACCAATTTACTCTCAACCTCAATCTCCATCAAGAGCTCAAGTTCAAAGTCAATCTATGAAGTCTCAAACAGAAAATCAAAGTTCAAGTTCCACTGTTCAAGCCAAAGTAAAAGATGTGATAAACATCTTGTTACAAGATGATGAGACTAAGAATGCTTTTACTGCATTCATGGCAAGCTTTCAAGCTTATCAAGGATGTCATTTGAATCAAATGGATGTCGTACTTCAAGATCTGTTTGAAATGGATCCTGATGACGTTGAAGAAATGGACTTAAATTGGCAAATGGTGATGGTTGCATATCGAACTCAGAAACATGCAAATGTAAACCGAAGCTTCAAGCCACATGCAAACAAGACAGTTGGTTTTGACAAGTCAAAGGCCAAATGTTTCAATTGTAACTGCTATGGTCATTTTTCGAGGGAATGCAAGGCTCCTAAGAATAAGAACTACAATGATCAAGCTGGTTCAAGTGGACAGATTCATGGTCAAAGTCAGAACTCACAACAGTCTTCAAGCTACCAAAACAGAAATCAACGTTTCATGCAAAAGCCATATCAAAGTCTTCCCATGCCAGAACTGAAAGATGAAGGCAAGAAACCAGAAGATCAGACCAAAGCACTGGTGGTTAGTGTGAAAGACGGATAAGGCTGGAGTGCTTATGCGGAACAGTTTACATCTGATCTTACATCAAGTTTAGCACTGGTATGTGAAATTAAAGAAGATTGGTCTGAAGAAGGGGATGATCAAGTGACTAATGCTATTAGTGAAGATTCTGAAGAGTATGATTGGAGTGCAAAGTCAGATCCTGTTGAAGAATCTGAACCAGAAGTTGCGCTTATGGCTACATCTGACGAGTCTTCATCATAATGTGAAATTTTCAGGATACAATGATCCAGAATACATCAAGTGGAAGAATGAACAGAAGGCGAATGTTGCTGATCAACTGATCAAGAAGAAAGCAGTGAAGAAGACTGAAGTTTCAAATGCAAAGATGCAGAAATCGAAATTGATAAACAATCAATCTGAAACAAAACAGTCCAAAGGTAAAAGTGTCATAACATCAAATGACAACACCAAAGCTCAAACTATTAAAACTGATAATGTCAAACTTGTGAAAAAGAAAGTGTCTAAAGTTAAAACAATCAAGTTTGTATCTGCAGGAACATTTGATATGAATTCATCTCATGGTAACCAACTCAATTCTAAGATCAAATCTAACTCTGGTCTGAAAACAGGTTCAGGTCCTAAGACTTCCGCTGTCAATGATAAAAGATTTGAATCAAAGAAGGTCACTAAGCAAGATGTTTCAAAATCGAACCAAGTTCCCAAACAATCTAAACTTGATCACAAACAATCATAGTCACAATCAAAATCTCCACAAAAGAACCAAGTTAACTTAAAACCGAACATGTCTGTTAATGAATCACGAGTGGGTTCAACATCAAAAGTTAACAATTGGCTCTTTAGGATTAGCAAGAAACACTGTGAGATTTGTGATCGTTATAATCATGTTACTGCTACGTAAATGTTGAAATGCAGGTACGCCCTCGAAGACCTATCAACTCATGGTTTGTTGATAGTGGGTGTAGCCGGCATATGACAGGCAATCATGCCTTGCTTCAAGATTTTAAGCTAAAGAATGGTACTCATGTTGCATTTGGAGGAGATGCTGGAGGAAAAATAACTGGAGAAGGAACCGTGTCAAATGAGGTCATTAGCTTTGATAAAGTCAACTACTGTGCACAGTTGAACTTTAATTTGCTAAGTGTATCTCAAATTTGTGACAAATCTTATTCAACATTGTTTGATGATTCTTTTTGTTACATACTCAAACCAGGTTTCAAGATTGACAATGAATGGGTGGTGGTTCAAGCTCCAAGAGATCGTGATGTATACAAGCTTGATATGTCGCAGATTGATGCTGAAACTGAAACCACATGTCTCATTGCGCATGCCTCAAATGATGAGAGTCCGCTTTGGCATAGACGGCTGGGCCATTCAAACTTCAGAAACATGAACCGACTGGTGACTGGAAATCATGCTGTGGGAATACCATCAAAGAAATTCTCAACAACTAATCTCTTTCCAGCATGTTTGAAAGGAAAACAGCACCGAATGTCTTTTAAGTCCAAGCCAGAACACTCCATTTCGAAACCCTTACAGATGCTACATATGGATCTTTTCGGACCAACAAATGTTCAAAGCATCGGAAAGAAGTCTTATTGTTTTGTCATCCTTGATGATTTTACTAGATTTTCTTGGGTTTATTTCTTGCATGTTAAATCTGAAACTGCTGAGTTATTAAAAGAATTCATTATCAAAGTTGAAAATCAGTTAGATTGTAAAGTAAAAATCTTGAGAAGTGATAATGGAACCGAGTTTAAAAACTCTAATGTCGATTTGTTTTGTGCAGAAAAAGGAATTGCTCGTCAATTTAGTGCTCCATGAACACCTCAACAAAACGGTGTGGCGGAACGGAAAAATCGAACACTAATTGAAGCAGCAAGATCCATGCTGGCAGATGCCAAAATCCCTATCACATTCTAGGAAGAAGCTATTGCTATTGCTTGCTTTGTACAAAACAGGACATTATTGGTTCAGGATAAACATAAAACATCATATGAGTTACTTTTTGGAAGAAAACCGAATATTTCATATTTGAAAGCATTTGGTTGTCCTGTATCGATTCTAAATTTAAGTGATCATCTCGGTAAATTTGAGTCAAAATCTGACGATGGATTTTTTCTTGGTTACTATTCGGTTTCAAAAGCTTATCGGGTTTTTAATAGCAAAACAAACACTGTTATTGAAACTATTAATGTAAAGTTTTTAGAAAATTCATTTCCGTCAGTGGCTCATGGTCCCGAATGGTTGTTTGATTTAGATTCGTTATCAAAATCTTTCAATTCTAACTTATTTGATTTTTCAGGAAAATCGAGAAAAGAATCAGGAGACTTGGGATGTTTCAGTGATGATTCTGATAATGATGATGATAGCAATCTCAACTCTGAGTATCCGTTCATGTCATTTCATAATCCTGATCATGTGGTATGCAATCAAGCTCCGGGTCCATCTGGTTCTCAAGAAGATCAAGAATCAAACAATTTTGGTGATGATATGAATTCGCAAAATTCTCCTAATGATGGTGGATCTGCTCAAAATCAACCATCATCAGATCCGAATGTTGAAGTTGTTCCAGAATCATTTGACTACTTCATTAATTCACCAGAACAAGTTCCTAATTTCACTCCGCATGCTTCTACAATTCTACAAGATCTACCGAATCTAAATCAGTCTAATATGGAGACGCAAGTACAAGGTGATTCAATTCCAACTCATCGAGTTCACAGGAATCATCCTCTCTCTCAGATTATAGGACCTTTGAATCAGAGAACTATGAGAAGTCAGACTGAACATGCAAACGTTTGTCTTTATTCATGTTTTCTTTCTCAAGTGGTGCCGAAGAACATTTCAGAAGCGTTACAAGATAACAGTTGGATTGAAGCCATGCAAGAGGAGTTACTTCAATTTCGCAAACAAGAGGTTTGGAAATTAGTGGACTTACCTGAAGGAGAAAATGCGATTGGTACAAGATGGTTGTACAAGAACAAGCCAGATGAACGTGACATTGTGGTCAGAAATAAAGCCAGACTTATTGCACAAGGTTACACTCAAGAAGAAGGTATTGACTATGAAGAAGTGTTTGCTCCGGTCACTCGACTTGAAGCTATTCGCGTTTTTCTAGCTTATGTCTCTTTCATGAAGTTCAAAGTGTTTCAAATGGACGTAAAAGGCGCTTTTCTGTATGGACCAATTACCGATGATGTTTATGTCAGACAACCTCCGGGTTTTGAAGATCCTGATTATCCACATCGTGTATACAAATTGAGCAAAGCTTTATATGGTCTACATCAAGCTCCAAGGATTTGGTACGAGACGTTATTTAAACATTTACTAGAACATGGATTTACAAGAGGTCAGATTGATCCAACTTTGTTTATGAAGCGAGAAAATGAAGATCTTTTATGTGTTCAAGTGTATGTGGATGATATCATCTTTGGATCAACCAGTGCGTCCATGTGCAAAGAATTTGAAGAAATCATGAAGTCAAGATTTCAGATGAGTTCGATGGGGGAGATTAATTTCTTTCTCGGATTTCAAGTAAAACAATCAGCAGACGGAATTTTTATCAACCAATCAAAGTTTGTTGAGAAGTTGCTGAAAAAGTTCAAGATGCAGGATTGTCAGACTATTCGAACGCCATCTGATGTGAATTGCAAGATACAGCAGGATTCGAAAGGCAAATCCCTTGATCAAACACTGTACATATCAATGATTGGTTCACTGATGTATCTTACTGCATCAAGACCAGACATCATGTATGTTGTATGTGTGTGTGCCAGATATTAGTCTGATCCAAAAGAGTCGCACCTGGTTGCTGTTAAACGTATTTTCAGATACCTTAAAGGAAACCGAATCTCGGGTTATGGTATCCTTATGAAGGCAATTTTGAATTATATAGTTATTCTGATAGTGACTTTGGTGGGTGTGCTCTTGACAGGAAATCGACTACGGGTGGATGTCAATTTCTGGGTCCTAGACTTGTTTCTTGGCAATGCAAAAAGCAGACCAACGTTTCTGTATCCACTGCTGAAGCAGAGTATATCGCTGCATCTGCAGGATGTTCTCAAGTTTTGTGGCTACAAAACCAATTGCTTGACTACGAGTTTAACTTTCTCAAAACTCCTATTTAGATAGGCAATACTGCTGCTATGTTCATTACTGCTAACCCTGTTCAACACTCAAAAACCAAACATATCGAAATTCGATATCATTTTCTCAGAGCCAACTCTGAAAAAGGTTTAATAATTTTGATTAAGGTTCATACCGACAAACAACTGGCAGATCTTTTCACAAAATCATTTTTGTCAGGACGGTTTGAATTTTTAATTCAATCGATAGGGTTAATCAACCATGATTGATTCTATTTTTACAAAAAAAACATACAAAAATCAGAAAATATAAAAGCCAAAAATATAATAAGTCGATGTCAAGTATTGATTCATTTGTCTTTTTATTTTATTTTTGCATTGTGTGATAGGTTCAATTGGATCGTTAATATTACTCACAATGATCAGAATAAGTCGCACAAACAAACAGTTCAATCACAAACACAATTCATACTAATAATTCTCTTTGTATATTGATGATCAAAGCAAATCTGTAGTACAAGTGCAGGAGAAATAAATCACACACAGTTAATTCTCTCTCTAACGTGTAAAAGTGATCTAGCCTCCCTCCTCACACTCTCTCACTACATGCTTATAGCAACAAAATACAAGTTTAAAGAATATAACAAAATAGAACCTAAACTATATACAAACATATAAACAAAATACAAAGTAAATCTTAACTAGGAAATAACCCTAACAGTACTCCCCCTAAGATTTATCTTTGAATCTTCAGCAAAATCTTCATTCTTTTTCTTCTTGTTCAGCATCAATCTCTTTTACCAATCTTCCGGTTCATCCTTGACATTCAGCAGCTCTTTGCCTTTGTACTCTTCTTGTTCCTTCAGAGCTTCTTCGATACAGGACTTGAATTTCTCTGCAATCTTGGCTTGACGAGGCTTGGACTCATTAGTCAGAATTGGGCAGGCATTCATGCGTCGAAGTGAATCCAGATTTAAACCTGCAAAGTCAATATTAGCATAAAATTCGAATGGCATCTCCTGGCCTTTGACTTGCACCTCCAAGGTTCCTCTTCTAGATATCCTCATATACTCTATCTCTGGTAAATCAACCCTCACAAGATTAGAGTTCAGCAACGCCTTTCTCACTCGTATCTTTTTAGTTGCTGCAGCTATAACTTCAATCATAACAACAAACAACTTCCTATCAGCTTCAGCAAGTGCATCTTTACACTTCTCCATTCTGTAGCTTCTCAAAAAGTCTATGTATGACGGATGTAGCAGCTTCAACTCAAAAGTACTGAACAGTGTAATCATATCTTTGTCCCAATCTTCCAAGTTTCGAACAAGCTTTAATTCAAACGTTTCTTGATTATAAAACACTCTGAGTATAGGCTTTGTCATTTGTGAACCATCTATCACTTTCAATCCAGGATCTGTCACTTTGTCAAAGTACTCATCTGAAAACTCTTCCAAATACATATCTTCAGTTACAACCAAACGCTTCTTCTTTCTTTCTTTCTTTGCTTGCACATACGCAGTATCTTCCTGTTGGCCTCGGAAATCAAGATACTTTGGTGGTCGAGCAATCCCGGCATCTAACAGCATAACACATTTATCACCACGCTCAGCATGCGTGTGATTTATCAACCTTAGTTTATGCAACTCCTTTAAGTCCTGAACTTCCAGTTTGAAAATACTCGAGTAGTAATGATATACGTCACATAAACCATTTACTCTCTTTATCATAAACGCATCAAAGACTTCATCGTATTTCCAAGCTATTATCTTCACTTTCTTATTCTTCTCTGGCACTATCATCGAGTCAAGTAATTCAGCAATCGACTGTCCTTTACTCAGCAGTGACCTAACAACATCACCTGCTGTTGCTGATTTATGCCAAGACTCACGCACCTCCGTTGGTATGTTGTAAGATTTAACTTCACTTGGAAACATATCCATCAATTCATGTCGTTTCTTGTCCGCATTTTCAGGTAACACCATCACTGGAATCTCCTTCGGTCCAAGAACTTTGAATCTTTTTGTCAACTCGAAATACTGAGGATTGTTGTAGTCTAAGTAAAACATACGATTGTACATTTTTTCAGTCTTCATAAAGCTCACAACAATTTTCCTCAAAGATTCAGACTTCAACCTCTTCAAAGTCTTGTACGGATAGTTTCTCGAACTCAACCAACTGCGCATATCTGAAGTTGTCATTTCATCTGGATTTTGGTGATACAATTCAGTCGGAGGCAAATCTTCTATATTCAAACTTTCTTGCATTGGAGTCCATTCACCCATTTCAGTAACGAACTCCTTTTTATCGGCTGCAGCTTTGTCTTGATGAATCATACACTTTTCATATTCTTCATTAATCTGGCTCACAGTCAACCCATTCAAAAACACAGCATTGTATTTCATTTTCTCAAGGTATGCAAACCTTTGATCCAAATCATCCGGAATCTCGTCAACAACATTCGGTTCTGGCTCAGCTTCATCATCAGACTCAGTAAAGTCTATGTCATCTAAATCATCCAATGCTTCAATCATAGGTGCATCGTCAGTTTGAACCGGCTCAAACTGACTTGCAACTTCAGCAACGGTTTCAGGCATATCCACAGCTTCAGATTGAAACGGCTCAACCTGAACTGTTTCCGCAGAACCTACTTCTTTTTCACTATCTGTGACTGCAAATACTTCAGTTTCAGCTCCAGATTCTGTCACATTTTCATCAATTTTCTCAGTCTCAACTACAGCTACAGATTGAATCGGCTCAATCTGCACTGTTTCATCAATCTTAGCCTTTTTCGAACTTTCTTCATCACCAAAAATCTCAGGTATCGCATCTAGCTTCCTCTTTCCCTCAGCTTTATCAGAGATGACAGTTTCAGCAACAGCTTCATCGGGAACAATAATTGGTGATTCCACTCTAATGCCAACATTTGTAGTGCCTCGTGCTCTAGTCAAATAAACTTTCTGTACTTGAGATTCAGTTACTTCAACTACTTCATCAGAAAAATCTTTGTCAGATGATGAGCCAGCTTTCTTCGGTTTCGCTTCCTCCAACCATTTTTCTAGCATTTCTTTCTCGGCCTCCAACGTATTGCATTCAGCTTTCAGTTCGGTATAATCAAATTTCAGATTCTCATGCTCCTCTTTCAGTTTTTCATACTCATCGTTCAACTTCACATGTTCATCAACAAGTTTCACATGATCCTCATCCAACTTCTTGAAAATTTTCAAATTCTGATTATGTATATCCCAGTACTCATCAAATCTTTTCTTTTTACGTTCATTTGAAGCTTTCAACAAATCATTCGCTTCAATCAACTTTGCTACCATTTCTTCTAACTCTGCAATTCGTTTATCCTTCTCATTCTCATCAACTTTTGACACAAAGTTTGGTGAAGACTCCAAACCTTGTTCAATATTTTCAGCAAATTGAGACGATGTGGTGGGAATATCAACAACAGTAGGATCAGCAACGCCAGCATCAGCTTCCTCAACTATCTGTGCCATAGTTTCAGCTTCGGCCATTGCCTCCTGAGCAATCTGAAGTACATCAATCTCTTCAGGCTCAACAATCACAGATTCTTTAACTTGTTTCGATCTCTTTCTTCTGACATACTGAACACTAACATCCTTTGGAATTTCAGAAACAACTTCTTCAACACCAGAAGCAACCTCAACAGGTTCTTCTATTACCATAGGCTCAATAACTTCAATATTCTCTACCTCCAAAGGTTCAACAGTTTCTACAATCTCTGCCTCCTCTGAATTAGATTCAGATTCAGCACCTTCATTACCACCATCATCATGTTCATCATTACTATCACTATCTTCATCATCACTTTCATCATCAACATTACCATCATTATCTTCATCAACCTCTCTATCAACAAGATCTACTGGGTTTACAATCTCTCCATTTGAAATATGATGATACACACCTTCAACATCTTCTTCATTGTTGGCTATATCTCTCATATAGTCAAACAATTCTACATTAGGCACATTCCCGATGCTCATCTTTTTGTAAGATAGATCATTCATGTCCTCAGTGTATAAAATACCTCCAGCATAACCTTCGGTTCTGATGATAGGATAGGCAATGTTGATCATCAGTTGTAAGAATCTCGGGTACATGAGAAACTTAAACCTCTTGCCTTTCACCAAGTTAAAAATAAAGCCATTCATGATCCATTTCGACATATTAAAGGGCTTATTCTCTGCTATGGCCACAATTGGTGATGCAATATCAGATGGGAAATTATCGAAACCTGCACTCCTCCTGGACATGCACTGCTGTACAACATAACACAGCAACTTATACTTCTTTCCCAACTTCTCCCTATAAAACTGTGATTTTGGAAATATAGGTGGATGACCCATATTAACAAAACACGATTTACATTCATCCATGGTCAGCTCATCATTCATCCCAACCTCATCTTCATCTATTCTCAGGGCATGTCTAATAGCTTCTTCAGAAACTGTCAAAATCATATCCCTAGTTATGTTGCCTCGAACAACAGCAACACCATTCTCATCTCTAACAACCTCTGCTGTCCTCCAGAAGCTCTTAATCAGCCTTGCATATATGACCGGTTTGGCACATATAGCATACACATATTTTGTCCTTTTGATGAACTTGATCATATCCCTGTAACCATTTGTTTCAGGAATTGATTCATCCAAACATGCTACCAAATTGTGTTTAGGCTCAAACTTGAGATTCTCCATCTGATAAAACAAACATAAAACATAAACAAGACAAATGTGTTAGTTTCTTCATAAATATATATCAAAATTTTCATAAGTGTTTGAACAAAAGTTAGAAAGAAAAACATTCACATAAACATTTTAACCCTAAATTGAACTAACAAATTGATTTTCATCACTTTGATTAACACAACTTTGAATTTTAATGATTTATACAACATTTTTCATTTTAACAGTTAATCACTTAAGGCAAAATTTTGACATTTGTATGATGAAGTTGTTTAACATGTTTTAGTTCAGTTTTATCATGCATTTGTCACTTTTAACACATATTTCATCATTTTGAAGTGACACATTTAAGAACTTTCAAAGTCCATCAATGGCGATTTTAACTGTAGTGACAATTTTGGTTGATTCAGTTGATTTTAAGGTGTTATGGTGCAAATGAGTGATTGAATGTTGATGATCGACAGTTTTTAACCTTAAAGCAACATTTGATTTTGGTTTTAACACACGAAATCAAAGTGTCGATTCAATACTCAAAACACTGTTCATCATCGTTTTTCTTTTTAACAGTTGATTTGCAGGTCTATCAAGGTCAAAAACACTAAATCACTACCTTATCCAATCGATCAACCTTGTTACAGAGCAAAACGATTGAATATGATAACAATGGCGATTTAAGTATAGAGGATTTGTGTGAAAGTGAGTGTGTGAAATGATAAGTGTTTGTGAAGAGGCGGTCTTTTGTATCGTAAAAAATTTAGGTCAAACTTTAAGTGCCGGGTCAACAAAAGGGACGGGTAAACATAAAAGGCCCAATAAGCTTTGACGGGTCAAGTACTGTAGTGACGGGTCAAGTACATAAGACAAGTCGCAAACATGTGAAAAACACTTGACGGGTCAAACACTGTAGAGACGGGTAAGTCACTATAGTGACGGGTAAAGGTTAGGAACAATTACACCTGATGGGTTTTATCAATCACCCGGCAGAATAGTAGTCTTCAAACATCACCCGGCAATCTTTCTTCATTACCCGGCAACACAGTTGCTTTCCTTCTTCATCCGGCTTGCTTTCTTCATTACCCGGCAACACAGTTGCTTTACTTCTTCATCCGGCTTGCTTTCTTCTTTACACGGCATGATTTCCTTCTTCACACGGCAATACAGTTGTATCACCCGGCATGCTTTTTCTTCTTCACACGGCATGCATTCTTCTTCATTACACGGCAACATAGTGTCATACCATTACACGGCAAGAAGATTTCTCTTTTACCCGGCTGTATAGTAAACACTTGTCACCCGGCTTGATATCTATGACCTTCACCCGGCTGTATTTGACATGATCATTGCCCGGCTGTACAGTGGTCACAGCATCTTCACCTTTTCCTCAATCACCCGGCATGTATCAAACTTACACTATTACCCGGCTAAACAGTTCTTTACCCGGCAAAATAGTTGCATCTGATATCTTTGCCCGGCTACAACCCTTGAGCAATTTTCTTCATTTTTCTCGTCTGTTGACTTTTTCAACGGCATTTATTGTACCTGCAAACATTCTCCGACATATTAATTAGACAAGATATCCTTAAAAAGAATGTTTGTCATATTAATTATCAAACAACATTAAACATTGCAACAAATTTAATTTCCAATTAAATTCATGTTTCTTTTTCTATTTCACAAATGTTTTTGCACAACCAATTTTTCTATATCCTGAAGCAATTTCTTAAAAACAAATTACAAGACCTTGGGTTTGTTTTTAACACATCCAATACCTTTGCTTTTCATACCACATAATCTTGTTCATTCAAAACACACTTATTCAAAACAAAATATTTTTGGATTTTTGTAGATATTTTTCTTCAATTTTATTCTCCCCCTAAACTTGAAATTTTCTAGAAATTTTTAAGTTTATCAACGATGTCGATGTGTCAATAATGATTCCAAATGCCTGCACACACAAAGCACACACATTAAAATAAAGACATATGCAATGCAATGAATCAAAATATCGCAGTGAGATCATACCGCACATTATCTGAACATGTTTTGCAAGTTTTGAATAGACATTTGACTTATGCTTGATTGAGTGATGATATGAAAACATATCAATTAGCTCGAGTTGACACACTTACTTTTTCAGTATCATGATGATAATTAAGGTTCGATTAGAATGACTTATGTGACCCACATGTATACATATGTCAACATATTTCCTTATCAATCACTACCTGAATGCATATTGGACAAAAACCTGGTCACTTACAGTCATAAACAGTGTGGAATCTGGGTTCTATTCGGATTTGGTCCACTTTGGGACTTCTTTTTAATTCCATCTTTGGGAATTTTTCTTTCCTATCGTTCCCCTTGGGAATCTTCTGAATTCCTTTTGGAATTTTTGTTTTGGTGTTGGTCCACATTTGGG
This sequence comes from Tagetes erecta, assembly GCA_030867185.1. Taxonomy (NCBI): domain Eukaryota; kingdom Viridiplantae; phylum Streptophyta; class Magnoliopsida; order Asterales; family Asteraceae; genus Tagetes; species Tagetes erecta. The sequence goes on from CM061488.1 coordinate 59,292,267, forward strand.
ACTCTTTTTGTTCCATTTTGGAATCTTTTGCTGCATCTTGAAGCTCAAAAGAGACTTCGTGTGAGACTTCAGGTCTGTGGGTACCACAACAAAGAATCTCACGATGCGGTTCATCACACTGAATAGACTACATCGTTACCCGATCATGCACAACTATCATCACAAGCAATGTATCAAAAGATATATATCTAGACATGTATATCAATGGAACTTAACACAAATATCATTAAGTTTATGTTTGTCAACAATCAACTTACTTTTTCAGTCTAATTGCCTGAGCTGTCTAGCACATCAATTAACATTCATCAGTCTTTATTAAAAATGATGTAACAAATAATGTCTAGTGTAACTATCATTTCTCACTTTGTGCAATATAGATTCTTATGACATGATATTTTCTTTTCTTTTTGCTTTTATATTTTGTTTTTGCTTTTCTATTTTCTTTTTCATGCAAGCACACACAATGCAAAACATAAAGTAAAAGACAAAGGAATCAAAATGTAACATCAACGTATTATATTTTTGGCTTTTATAATTTTCTGATTTTTGTTTGTTTTTACGAAAAATAGAATCAATCATGATTGATTAATCCTATGGATTGAATTAAGAATTCAAACCGGCCTGACAAAAAGGATTTTGTGAAAAGATCTGCCAGTTGTTTGTCGGTATGAACCTTAATCAAAATTATTAAACCCTTTTCAGAGTTGTCTCTTAAAAAGTGATATCGAATTTCGATATGTTTGGTTTTTGAGTGTTGAACAGGATTAACAGTAATAAACATAGCAGCAGTATTTTCTATGTAAATAGGAGTTTTTAGAAAGTTAAACCCGTAGTCAAGCAACTGATTTTGTAACCATAAAACCTGAGAACATCCTGCAGATGCAGCGATATACTCTGCTTCAGCTGTGGATACAGAAACATTGGTCTGCTTCTTGCATTGCCAAGAGACAAGCCTAGGACCCAGAAATTGACATCCACCAGTAGTCGATTTCCTGTCAAGAGCACAACCACCAAAATCACTGTCAGAATAGCTATATAGTTCGAAATTTCCTTCGTAAGGATACCATAACCCAAGATTTGGTTTCCCTTTGAGATATCTGAATATACGCTTCACAGCAACAAGATGCGACTCTTTCGGATCAGACTGATATCTGGCGCATACACACACAGCGTACATGATGTCTGGTCTTGATGCAGTAAGGTACATCAGAGAACCGATCATTGATCTGTATAGTGTTTGGTCAACTGCTTTGCCCTTTGGATCAGGTTGAATCTTGCAGTTCACATCAGATGGAGTTCAAATTGTCTGACAATCTTGCATCTTGAACTTCTTCAACAATTTCTCAACAAATTTTGATTGATTGATGAAAATTCCGTCAGCTGATTGTTTCACTTGTAATCCAAGAAAGAAATTAATCTCCCCCATTGAACTCATCTGGAATCTAGACTTCATGATTTCTTCAAATTCTTTGCACATTGACGCACTGGTCGATCCGAAGATAATATCGTCCACATATACTTGAACGCTCAACAAATCATCATTCTCCCTCTTCATAAACAAAGTTGGATCAATCTGACCTCTTGTAAATCCATGTTCTAGTAAATGCTTGGATAATGTCTCATACCAGATTCTTGGAGCTTGGTGTAGACCATATAGAGCTTTACTCAACTTGTATACACGATGAGGATAGTCAGGATCTTCGAAACCCGGAGGTTGTCTGACATATACGTCATCTGTAATTGGTCCATACAAGAAAGCACCTTTAACGTCCATTTGGAATACTTTAAACTTCATGAAAGAAGCATATGCAAGAAAAACGGGTATGGCTTCAAGTCTTGCGACCGGAGCAAACACTTCTTCATAATCAATGCCTTCTTCCTGAGTGTATCCCTGTGCAATCAGTCTTGCTTTGTTTCTTACCACAATGCCACGTTCGTCTGGCTTGTTTTTGTACAACCATCTTGTACCAATTGCATTCTCTCCTTCAGGTAAGTCCACAAGTTTCCAAACTTCCTGTTTGCGAAACTGAAGTAATTCCTCTTGCATGGCTTCAATCCAACTGTTATCTTGCAACGCCTCTGAAATGTTCTTTGGCACCACTTGAGATAGAAAACACGAATAAAGACAGACATTTGCTTGCTCAGTCTGACTTCTTGTAGTTCTCTGATTCAACGGCCCAATAATCTGAGAGACATAATGTTTCTTGTGAATTCGATGAATTGGTATCTCACCTCCTTGCACTTGACTCTCCAGATTAGAAGTATTCAGATTTGGTAGATCTTGTAGTATGGTCGAAGTATGCGGTGTGAAATTCGGGACTTGATCCGGTGAATTGATGAAGTAATCAAACGATTCTGGAACAACTTCAACATTCGGATCGGATGATGGTTGATTCTGAACAGATCCACCATCATTAGGAGAAACTTGCGGATTCATATCTTCTTCAAGATTGTTCGATTCTTGATCTTCATGAGAACCAGAAGGACCCGGATCTTGACTGGATTTGACATGATCAGGATTGTGAAATGACATGAATGGATATTCTGAGTTGAGATTTCCATCCTCGTCATTATCAGAATCGTCACTAAAGCATCCTAAGTCGCCTGATTCCTTCCTTGCGTTTCCTGAAAAATCAAATAAGTTAGAATTGAAAGATTTCGATAACGAATCTAAATCAAATAACCATTCGGGACCATGAGCCACTAACGGAAACGATTTTTCTAAAAACTTGACGTTAATAGTTTCAATAACAGTATTTGTTTTGCTATTAAAAACCCGATAAGCTTTAGAAACAGACGAATAACCTAGGAAAAATCCATCGTCAGATTTTGACTCAAACTTCCCGAGATGATCATTCAAATTTAAAATCGATACCGGACAACCAAATGCTTTCAAGTAAGAAATATTTGGTTTCCTTCCAAATAACAACTCATAAGAAGTTTTATGTTTATCTTGAACTAATAATGTTCTATTTTGTACAAAACACGCAGTAGCAATAGCTTCGTCCCAAAAAGTGATAGGGATTTTGGCATCTACGAGCATGGATCTTGCTGCTTCAATCAGTGTCCGGTTTTTCCGTTCCGCAACCCCGTTTTGTTGAGGTGTTCTTGGCGCACTAAATTGTCTAGCAATCCCCTTTTCTGCACAAAATAAATCAACATTAGCATTCTTAAATTCAGTTCCATTATCACTTCTTAAAACTTTAACTTTGCATTCCAATTGATTTTCAACTTTGATGATAAATTCTTTTAATAATTCAGCTGTTTCAGATTTAGCATGCAAAAAATAAACCCAAGAAAATCTAGTGAAATCGTCAATAATGACAAAACAGTAAGACTTCTTTCCGATGCTTTGCACATTTGTTGGTCCGAAAAGATCCATATGTAGCATCTGCAAGGGTTTTGAAATGGAGTTTTCTTGCTTGGACTTAAAAGACATCCGATGCTGTTTTCCCTTCAAACACGCTGGACAGAGATCAGTTGTGGAAAATTTCTTCGATGGGATTCCCACAGCGTGATTTCCAGTTACCAAACGGTTCATGTTTCTGAAGTTGGAATGTCCCAGCCGTCTATGCCAAAGCTGACTCTCATCATTTGAAGCATGGCAATGAGACAGGTTGTTTCGGTTTCAGCATCAATCTGCGACATATCAAGCTTGTATACATCACGATCTCTAGGAGCTTTAACCACTACCCATTCATTGTCAATCTTGAAACCTGGTTTAAGAATATAACAGAAAGAATCATCAAAAAGAGTTGAATAAGATTTATCACAGATTTGAGATACACTTAGTAAGTTAAAGTTCAACTGTGCACAGTAGTTGACTTTATCAAAACTAATGACCCCATTCGAAACAGTTCCTTCTCCTGTGATTTTACCACCCGCATCACCTCCAAATGCAACGTGAGTACCATTTTTCAGCTTGAAATCCTGAAGCAAGGCATGGTTGCCTGTCATGTGCCGGCTACACCCACTATCAACGAACCATGAGTTGATAGGTCTTCTTGGGCGTACCTGCAATTCAACAATCACTTAGTTAGTTTGGTCAACCCAGGCCCACACGGTCTTGGGTTTTCCGAATCTATCTACAATAGTAACTTGTTGATATTGAATATTTTGAAAATTTGTTTCATTCATGAGATTTTGATGCTGATAACTATTGTTTCGCCCATTGGCGTTCATTAATTGCTTTCTCCTCAAAGCACTAAACCTTTCCTCTAGCTTAGGATCAAGGTTATTTTCAAACTTTTGATTTCTCACCATTAAAGCTCTTGGCTTAAAACCGTTAACCTGCACATTTCTTGATGAAAAGTTAGAAACAGAATTGTTTCGATTGAAATTTCTCAAAACCGGAGAATGACTTTGATTCATATTTTGAAAAACAAATGATTGATTTCTTTGAAAGTTTGAAAACGGAGTCATTTCTCTTGTTGAGTTTGATCGAAAGAAACAATCCTTTGTGTCATGGTTTCTTCTCTCACAAATTTCGCAAAATTTGTTATAAAAACATTCTTCTGAAGAATGGTTTCTTTTGTTACAGAAACTGCAGTACCTGTTAAAGAAACATTCAGCAGTTGCATGATTATATCTATCACAAATTTCACAATGCTTCTTGCTAATCCTAAAGAGCCGATTGTTAACTTTTGAAGTTGAACCAAAACGTGATTCATTATCATAGTTGTTCGGTTTTAGATTAACATTTTTCTGTGGACTCTTTGTTTGTGATTTTGATTGCATGGGACTTTGGTTCGATTTTAAACTGTTCTGTTTGGTCACCTTTTTGTTTTCAATTCTCTTTTCATTGACAGCGGAAGACTTAGGACCTGAACCTGTTTTCAGACCAGAGTTAGATTTGATTGGAGAATTGATTGGTTTACCATAAGATCCATTTAAATCAAACGTTCATGCAGACACAAACTTGATTGTTTTACCTTTTGTCACTTTCTTGACAGGTTTTACGTTTTGAGCTTTGGTGTTATCATTTGATTTTAAGACACTTTTGCCTTTTGATTCTTTTGTTTCAGATTGATTGTTCATTACTTTTGATTTCTGCTTCTTTGCAGTTGAAACTTCGGCTTTCTTCACTTCTTGCTTCTTGATCAACTGATCAGCAACTTGCGCCTTTTGTTCTTTCTTCCACTTGATGTATTCAGGATCATTGTATCCTGAAAATTCACCTTCATCCTTCACCGTTTGTTCTGGTTCGGGATTAAGCTTTGGATATTCAACGAGTTGAATTAGAACAGGCTCTAATTTATTGTCAGATTTGTTGCTTGCTTCATCATCGGCTTCAGTTGTCATTCCATCTTCTTCTCTCAAACTTTCAATCAACACCTCAGATCCTTCGGACTCGGATTTACTTCTTTGAATTTCTTTGAATTTACGTTCATTTTCAGGTGAATGATCAAATTCATTAAAGTTTTACGGTAAGGTTTGAGTGATTGAATTTGGCATTGGTTCATGAGTAAAACCCAACCCAGTTTTGGTTTTGTTACCTCTTTCATTAATGAGTTGTTCAAACATTGTTTTACAACTTTTAACCTTTTTCAATTCAACTTGAGTGACTGCATGTGTAACTTTTTCTTGTTTAAAGTTCTTTGTCATTTCTTCAAGTTGTTTGGTAACAAGTTCCAGTTCTTTTAAAGTTTTGTTCCATGATTCGGTTAGTGACAAAATCTTCTCATCAGAAATTTTATGATCAATTTTAAGTTGTTCATGAAGTTTTTCATGTTTACTTAATTTATCACCAATTTTAAATGAATGAGTTCGATAATGTTCTACTTGTTGAATGCATTGTTCAGAACACAACCTTTCTTTCACATCAGTAGGTAAAGGAACATAGTTAGGGGGTAAGTTATTACTAACCTTTGGTTGTTCAGCAGAAGATGAAGACTCACTGGATGTAGCCATTAACGCAACTTCAGATTCAGATTCTTCAGTAGGATCAGACTTTGCACTCCAGTCATATTCCTCAGAATCTTCACTTACTTCTTCAATCATCTTTCCATCCCCTTCTTCAGACCAGTCTTCTTCAATTTCACATACCAGTGCCAGATTTGATGTAAGATCAGACGTAAATTGTTCTGCATATGCGCTCCAATCATAACCATCTTTTACGCTGACCACCAGTGCCTTTGTTTGGTCTTCTGGTTTCTTTCCTTCATCATTCAGTTCCGGCATGGGAAGACTTTGATATGGTTTCTGAAAGAAACGCTGATTTCTGCTTTGGTAGCTTGAAGACTGTTGTGAGCTTTGACCTTGACCTTGATTACTTGAACTAGCTTGGTCATTGAAATTCTGATTCTTGGGAGCTTTGCATTCTCTTGAGAAATGACCATACTGATTACAGTTGAAGCATCTGGCCTTTGATTTGTCAAAACCAACCGTCTTATTTGCATGAGGCTTGTAGCTTCGGTTAACATATGCATGCTTTTGCGTCCTATATGCAACCATAACCATTTGCCAATTTAAATCCATTTCTTCAACGTCAACTGGATCCATCTCAAATAAGTCTTGAAGAACCACGTCCATTTGACTTAAGTGACTTCCTTGGTATGCTTGAAAGCTTGCCATAAACGCTGTAAAAGCAGTTTTGTTCTCATCATCTTGCAACAGAATGTTCATTACATCTTTCACCTTGGCTTGAACATTTGAACTTTGACTGTCTGACTGATTCTTCAGATTCTGATTTTGAACTTGAGCTCTTGGTGGAGATTGAGGTTGAGAATAAGTTGGTGAACTTGGAAAGTATGCTGAATCAGTATAAAAACTTGCACCAACGAATAAATCACCATCTTCTTCAAACTTCATTGCATCTTGTGCAAGAAAAGCATTCTCCACAGTATTGGCATGATTTACCACATACTTATACTGAGTTTGTGAGCTTGATCTATCAGTATTTCTTGATCCTTCATCAATCTCAACTTCTTCTATCTTTCCAATAAGCAGATCTAATTCCATTGGAAATTTCTCAGTATGTTTCAACAAAGTAACAGTTTGCTTCCATGATGATGGTAAAGCACATAACAAACGATCATTCAAGTCTTGAAGTTCAGTCTTCACTCCGAGGTTTGACATCTCAGTAGTTAAGTGAACGAACCTGTTCATCATCTGGTGCACTGTTTCTCCATTAATATGCTCAAACAGTTCCAATTGCCTTTTCAATTTCGACTTTTTCAGGCTTCTCAATTGTTCTCCTCCTACACATATCGACTTTAATGCTTTGAAACATGTATAACCAGTCTGATATGCATCCAATCTAGACAGAACTTGAAGTGGCAATCCCTTGCACATTAAAGAATAAGCCTTGCTATCATTCTTTACTTTTCTCAGATCTTCTGCTGACAAATTATCTTCTGGATAAGGTTCAGTAGAGTCTTTGGTGTAGGTACTTGCACTATCTGGAGTAGTCTGAGTTGGAATATGAGGACCCTTTTCAATTGACTTCCATAAGTCATTGTCAATAGAACACAAGTGATGTCTCAGCCTGATTGTCCAATTCTTGAAATCTGCACGATTAACAAGTCTAGGAACACGGTTATCAGAATCATCAGTAGGAGCCATTTTTAACAATTTTTAAAGAAAATATTTTTGGTTTTTGTTAATTTTGAAAAGAAATGATTAAAATACTAAAATAAAGACAAGTAATTAAAGACAAGATAAGAAAACAAGAATTAAAACAACTAAAAATTGAGTCACACGGCTGAACAGTGAAAATCCTTCTTCACCCGGCTAAACAGTGTCTTTGTTCTTCACCCGGCAGGAAAAAGTCTTTACACGGCTAAACAGTTACACGGCTCAACAGTTGTAAAAATTTTGTTCTTGACCCGGCTGAACAGTTACCCGGCAACAAGAAAAACTTCACACGGCAGATAAATCTTGACCTGGCAGAATCTTGACACGGCAAAAACTTTGTACGGCTGAACAGTACACGATCACACGGCAGTTGTTAATCACCCGGCTACACAGTTGATGATTACCCGGCTGAAATCTCTTAATCACCCGGCGTAACAGTGTATCACCCGGCACAACAGTTGTTGATCCGGCTGAACAGTAACATGTTTTTCACGTCAAATTCTTTACCCGTCTAGCACAAATTCCCTTACACGGCTGCACAGGACCTAATTGTTCTTCAATCTAAGTCCAAGGAAAATTGTCTAAGTCAAATTAATCACCCGGCAAGTTAATCTTCAACCAAAAGCATACTGTTCATCATCTTCTCCATGAGAATTTTCTGGGTTTTGTCAAAAACTTGTCCAATTAGTCCAAAATTCACACACAAGCTGTGAAATAGTCCGATTATCAATCCCTTATATCAATCAATCCAAAACATGATCAAATTTTCGATGAAATTGAGCAAAATTTGATCGAACAGTAAATTTTTCTTTCTTCTAAATTCCTCAGATCTGATGATAATCTGAAGGAATCTGCACAATCGTTGTGTATAGGAGTGATTGCGATGATAAATCACAACTAAAAACACGAACAATTCATTCAGATCATGATTTTTGAGCAATATTGATGTGTTTTGCTTAAGAACAGCGAAGAACACAGTACCAAAAGCTCTGATACCAATTGATAGGTTCAATTGGATCGTTAATATTACTCACAATGATCAGAATAAGTCACACAAACAAACAGTTCAATCACAAACACAATTCATACTAATAATTCTCTTTGTATATTGATGATCAAAGCAAATCTGTAGTACAAGTGCAGGAGAAATAAATCACACACAGTTAATTCTCTCTCTAACGTGTAAAAGTGATCTAGCCTCCCTCCTCACACTCTCTCACTACATGCTTATAGCAACAAAATACAAGTTTAAAGAATATAACAAAATAGACCCTAAACTATATACAAACATATAAACAAATACAAAGTAAATCTTAACTAGGAAATAACCCTAACATTGTGAATGTGCATGAAAAAGAAAAAGCAAAAACAAAAAGAAAAGAAAAAGTTATTCATATCATAAGAATCTATATTGCAAAAAGTGAGAAATGATAGTTACAATAGACATTATTTGTTTCATTATTTTAATAATAAAGACTGATGCATGTTAATTGATGTGCGAGACAGCTCAGGCAATTAGACTGAAAAAGTAAGTTCATTGTTGACAAATCTAAACTCAATGATCTTTGTGTTAAGTTCCTTTGATATACATGTCTAAATATATATCTTTGGATGCATTGCTTGTGATGATAGTTGTTCATGATCGGGTAACGATGCAGTCTATTCAGTGTGATGAACCGCATCGTGAGCTTCTTTGTTGTGGTATCCACAGACCTGAAGTCTCACATGAAGTCTCTTTTGAGCTTTAAGGTGCAGCAAAAGATTCCTAAAGTTGAAAAAAAAGAGTCCCAAATGTGGACCATCACCAAACAAAATTCCAAAAACGAATTCAGAAGATTCTCAAGGGGAACGATAGGAAATTAAATTTCCAAAATGGAATTCAAAAGAAGTCCTAAAGTGGACCAAATCCGAATAGAACCCATATTCCACATTGTTTATGATTGTAAGTGACCAGGTTTTTGTGCAATATGCATTCAAGTGGTGGTTGACGAGGAAATATGTTGACATATGTATTCATGAGGGTCACATAAATCATTTTAATCGAACCTTAATCTCATCATGATACTGAAAAAGTAAGTGTGTCAATTCGAGCTAATTGGTATGTTTTCATATCATCACTCAATCAAACATAAGTCAAATGTCTATTCAAAACTTGCAAAACATGTTCAGATAATGTGTGGTATGATCTCACTGTGATATTTTGATTCATTGCATTGCATATGTCTTTATTTTAATGTGTGTGCTTTGTGTGTGCAGGGGGAGAATAATTGAAGAAGAAAAATATTTACAAAAATCCAAAAATTGTTGAAATAAGTGTGTTGAATGAAAGGACCATGTGGTTAATGAAAGCAAATGTATTGGATGTGTTAAAAACAAATCTAAGGTCTTGTGATTTGTTTTTAGAAAATTGCTTCGGGATATAAAAATTTTGGTTGTACAAAAACATTTTGTGAAGAAAAAATCAAAGAAAAATGAAAAAGGATTTTAATTAGAATTAAATTTGTTGCCCTAATTTCTATTTTTAAATATTTAATGTGACAAACCCTAATAAGGATGTCTTGTCTAATTAATATGTCGAGAATGTTTGCAGGTGCAATAAATGCAGTTGAAAAAGTCAACAGAGAGAAAAGTGAAAAATCGCCTAAGTGTTGTGCCGGGTGAAGATATCAGACTTCACTGTTTAGCCGGGTAATGAAGTGATGTTGTTATCAGTCGGGTAATGAATAAGTCACTATTTAGCCGGGTAATGAAGTGATGTTGATATCAGCCGGGTGAGTGAATGAAAGAAGGTAGCCGGGTGAAAGAAGAAATGATGCCGGGTGACAAAGTTGTATGTTACTATACAGCCGGGTGATGAAGTGTTGATACTGTACAACCGGGTAATAGAATGAAGATTCTATATAGCCGTGTAAGTGAAGAACACTGTGCAGCCGGGTAAGTATGACAACTGTACAGCCGGGTGATGAAGAAAAGTTGTCACTGTACAGCCGGGTGATGAAAGACAGTATCACTATGCAGCCGAGTAATGAACTTGAAGTTATTGTGCAAGCCTGGTGATGATGATGAATCTACTATTCAGCCGGGTGATGGGTAAAACCAAAACAAAGGTGTAGTTGTTCCTAACTCTGACCCGTCTCTACAGTACTTGACCCATCTCTATAGTGATTGACCCGTCTAAGTGTTTTTACCTGTTGAATGTTGACCCGTCTCAAAGTTGTGACCCGTCCCAAGACTCTGACCCGTCCCAACAGTACTTGACGCGGCTCAACAGTACATGACCCGTCCAGGCTTATTGGGCTCAATGTTTACCCGTCCAAAATGTTGACCCGTCCCATTAAGTTTGACCTAATTCTTGAGTCGGCTGAACAACACATATATACCCGCCTTTTCACAAACACTTGTCATTTTTCACAAACTTTTTCAAGCAAATCCTCTGTAACTCAATCGTCCATATCATATTCAATCGTTGATTCTATAACAAGTTTTAGTGATTGAATAAGGTAGATTTTACATGATTCGACCTTGATAAACTTACTGATTGATCGTAAAAACGAAATGTTGTGATGAACAGTAATTGGACTTTGAATCGACACTTTGATTTTGAGTGTTAAAACTTAAATCGAGTGTTGTAATAGGTGTAATAACTGTCGATCATCAATTTTCATCCATTAATTTGCATCAAATTGCTTAAAATCAACTGAATCAACTGAAATTTCATATCATTGTCGAACCGCCATTGATGAACATTTGAAATATTCATGTCTTTGATAACAAATGATGAATCATCTGTTGTTGTGTGACAAATCGATGCTAAAACTGAACTAAAACATGTTATACAACTTCATTATGCAAAATCACAGATTTGTGCTTAAGTGTTTAAACTGTTAAGTGTATAATTTACATTATCATTAATTCACAAAAGTTTTTGTTAAGCAAAATGATGATTATCAGTTTGTTAGACTAACTTAGGTGATAAATTATTGTGTGATTTGTTACATTGTGACATTATGTTTAAAATTTCTTATGCAAATCTCTGTTATTTGTGAATAAAAAGTCTAACACATGTGTCTTGTTTTTGTCAAAACAGATGAATGACCTTAAGTTTGAGCCAAAGCACAATCTTGTTGCTTGTTTGGATGAATCTATACCAGAAGCAGAAGGGTACAGAGACATGATCAGATTTCTTAGAAGAACAAAGTATGTTTATGCAATGTGTGCAAAGCCAATTGTGTATGCAAGACTTATCAAAAGCTTCTGGAGGACTGCAGAAGTTGTTACTGATGAAGCTGGAGTTACTATGGTTAGAGGAAATATTACCAGACAGTTACAGTTAACTGTGTCTGAAGAGTCCATCTGGACTGCTTTGAGGATTGATGATGAAGAGATTGGTGCTCAAGATGAACTAACAACTGCTGAGTGTCAGGCTTGTTTCATTAATATGGGACATCCTCCCATATTTCCCAAACAACAGTTTGTTAGAGCAAGACTGGGAAAACAATGGAAGCTGTTATGCTATGTCATCCAGCAGTGTATGTCTAGGAGAAGTGCTGGGTTTGACAACTTTCCTTCAGACATTGCATCTCCTATAGTTGCAATTGCTGAGAACAGGCCATTTAATATGTCGAAGTGGATCATGAAGGGGTTTGTTTTCAATCTAGTTAAAGGGAAGAGGTTCAAGTTCTTGATGTACCCACGTTTCTTGCAACTGATGATTAATGTTGCTCATCCTATTATTCGAGAAGAAGGTTTTGAAGGAGGGATATTATACACCGAAGATATGAATGCTCTATCTTATCGGAAGATGAGTATTGGAGGTGTTGAAGGTGTTGAGATGTTTGCCTATATGAGAGATATAGCAAACAATGATGAAGATATCGAAGTAGTGTATCATCATATATCACAAGGTGAAGTTGTAGATCCGTTGGATCTTGTTGATGAGATTCCAGATAATCTGCTTGATGATGATGAGTACCTTGCTCGTTATCCAGAGGATGAAGACAATGATGAGGATGAGAATGAGTCTGATTGTAATGAGTCTGATAGTGAAGATGATGATAGTGATGATAATGGTGATGATGGAAATGATGATATTATTGAAGAAATTGCTGAATCAGTTTCTGAGGAGGCAGAGAATATAGAAGAAGATATAGAGATTGATGAACCTGTTGAGAGTGTAAAAGAAGTAGAAGATGTTATTGTTGAAGCTCATAGGAACATCACAGTTCATTATTCTAGATCTCGAAGATCTAAAACTGTGGATGATCCTATGATTGTTGAGGAGCAGAGTATTTTTGAAGATGTAAGTGTGCCTGAACAAGTAGATGTTATTCAGATTATACATGAAGTAATGGCCGAAGTGGAGACTGTTGCACAGGCAGTTGATGATGCTGATGCTGGTGTTACTTTTCCTGACCCAGTAGATGTTCCCACAACATCATCTCCTGCAACTCCACAAATTGAACAACCTATGGTGTCTTCGCCAAAAGTTGTGTCAAGTGATATTTTGACTGAAAAGGACAAAGAGATAGAAAGGCTGAACAAGGTTATAGAAGATTTGATGAAGGATAATGAATTGTTAAAAGCTTCGAATGAGAGAAATAAGGTTAGACTGAATGAGTTCAGAGAAACCAATGTGAAGAATATGAAGGTGTTTAAAGAACTTGATGATGAATATGAGAAGCTGAAAGAGGATTACAAAGAGTTGTATGCTGAATGTAATACTATGAATGCAGAAAAGGAAATGTTAGAAAAATGGTTGGAAGAAGCTAAACCGAAGAAGTCAGGATCTACATCTGACAAAGACTTTTCAGATAATGTGATGGAAGTTGCCGGGCCTTCGCAAGAGATAAAAGTTTACTATACCAGAGCTCGAGGAACTAAAGCTGTGGGTGAAAAGGTGGAAGTACCAATTCAAATTCCCGATGAAGCTGCTGATATTGTCAATCTTGACAAAGCCGAGGGAAAACGTAAACTCGATGCTGTACCGGAGATTGTGAAAGAAGATGTGATTGCAAAGAAAGCTAGAACTGAAGAAACATTTCAGATTGACCCGATTCAATCTGAGTCTGTACAGGCAACTGAAGTGCCCGAGGTTGTTAAAGAGGATGAGATTGTGATGGAAACAACTATAGATGAAACAGTACAGTTTGAGCCGATTCAAACTGATATTGCACATACAATTGAGGCACTCGATGACTTGGATGATGTTGATTTTACAGATTCTGAACCGGAAGCTAATCCTGTTGATGATATACCCACTGATCTTGATGAAAGGTTTGCGTATTTGGAGAAGATGAAATACAATCCTGTTTATTTGAATGGACTTACAGTCAGTCAAATAAACGAGGAGTATGAAAAGTGCATTAATGCGCAAGACAAAGTTGTGGGTGATGAAAAAGAGTTTGTTGTTGAAATTGGTGAGTGGACTCCTTTCCAAGAAAGTCTGAACATCGATGATCTTCCTCCGGAAGAACTGTATCATCAAAACCCAGAAGAGAAGTCTGTTCCAGGAATGCGTCAGTGGCTTAGTTCGAGAAACTATCCATACAAGACTTTGAAGAGGCTGAAAAGAGAATCGCTGAAGAAGATTGTGGTCAGTTTCCAAAAGTCAGAAAAGATGCATAACCGTATGCTCTTTTTGGATTATAACAATCCACAGTATTATGAGTTGACCAAACGATACAGAGTGCTTGAGCCTAAAGAGATACCATTGATGGCATTGACCGAAGATGCGCACAAGAAAAGGAAGGAATTGATTGATATGTTTCCAAGTGAAATGAAGTCTTATAACATTCCGATGGAAGTATGAGAGTCATGGCAAAAGTCTGCCACAGTAGGTGATATTGTTAGATCACTGCTGAGTAAGGGTTAGTCCGTTGCTGAATTACTAGACTCAATGATCATGCCTGAAAAGTCCAAAGATGTGAAGATCATTGCTTGGAAATATGATGAGATTTTTGATGTGTTTCTAATCAAGAGGGTGAATGGGCTATGCGATGTGTATCATTACTATTCAAGTATCTTCAAGTTGCCGGTTCAAGATCTGAAAGAATTGCATAAGTTGAGGTTGATTAATCACTCACGAGCAGAGCGTGGTGATAAATGTGTTATGTTATTGGATGCTGGGATCAGCCGCATGCCAAAGTATCTGGAGTTTCGGGGGCAGCAAGAAGATAAAGCATATTTGGCGTCAAAGAAGAAGAAACAAAAGAAGTTGATTCTACGGGATATGTACTTAGAAGAGTTCTCTGATGAGTATTTTGACAAAGTGACAGATCCTGGATTGAAGGTGATTGATGGTTCGTAAGCAACAAAGCCCATTCTGAAGTGTTTCTATAATCAAGAGACTTATGAGCTGAAGTTGGTTCGAAATCTGGACGATTGGGATCAAGATATGATCACGTTGTTTAGCACGTTTGAGCTGAAGTTGCTACATCCAGCTTACATTGATTATCTTCGCAACCACAAGATGGAAAAGTTGAAAGATCCTATTGCTGAAGAAGATAGAAGATTATTTGTGATCATGATAGAGGTGATTGGGGCTTCCACTGAGAAAATTCGATTAAGGAAGGCATTGCTTAATGCTAACCTTGTGAAGATTGACATGCCAGAAATCGAATATATGAGGGTGACTTCAAAGGGTACCTTAGAAGTGAAGGTCAAATGAAAGAAGAAACCTTATGAGTTTTATGCTAACATCGATTTTGCAGGTATTTCTTTGGACACTCTGAAATGCATGAAGGATTGTGACATTGTTACAAATGAATCAAAGCCGAGACAAGCAAAGATCGCTGAAAAGTTCAAGTCATGTATTGAAGAAGCTTTGAAAGAACAAGAAGAATATAAAGGAAAGCCGTTGCTGAATGTTAATGACGAACCTGAAGATTTTTGAGAGGTTGAAGCTGAAAAGCAAGAGTTGAAAACTGAAGATTTTTGAAAGTCCAAAGTTAAATCTTAGGGGGAGTACTGTTAGGGCTCGTTTCTGTTTAAGATTTTCTTTGTACTTTGTTTATACATGTTTGTATAGTTTAGGGTTAATTTTGTATTTTCTCTAATGTGTTGATGCATAAAGCATGTTGTGAGAGAATGTTAGGGAGAGAGTCTAGATCACAATTTACACGCTAGAGAGAGAATTGTGTGTGTGATTTGTATTCTCCTACACATTGTACTACAACTTTTATGCTTTGATCATCAATACAAGAGAATTATTTAGTAATGGATTGTGTTGTTGATTGAATTGTATGTTTGTACTTAGATCGTTCAGATTTGCAGCAATATTGATCCAATTGAACCTATCAAAAAATCACATTTTGGTTTTTTTGATACTACATATATGTAGTATCAATGTACTTGATGCATTTATTAAGTGGCCAAATGAGTCAAGAGTCTAATAATTATTTAAAGTGTACATATGATCTCAAATAACCAATAACAAAGTTCATAAGATTTCATATTAAAAAACTTATGGCAAATGAAAAGAAAATCAATACTTATACTATGTCTAAACATAAAGATAATATAATAAATTAATAAACCAATGATAAATATCATAAAAAAGTAAAAAAAAAAACTTGAAATTCAAACTATAAGATAACAATGCATCAATATTGCATATACTGCATATATGTAGTACTTTGATACTACATATATGTAGTATACGATACTGCATATATGCAATACTATAAATTTAAAAGGAGATAGTGAATATGGTAATGTTATGCACCTAAGTTACACGTAAAACCATTAAAATTACGTAGCTTTGATAAATTAACTTAAAATTTTTTATTAGAAAACTTAACTCATCGATCTTTATTCAATGTTAATGGACGACTCAGTCTTCTCCTCTTAGATCATAATTTTTCTCTTTCTCATTTACTCAATATAATCGTCATTCATTTTAGTAAAATATTATCCGCTCTTTAAAAATCGATAATAACTCAATTTGGCTTCTAAATTCTAACTAATAGATTAATATAACATGACTCATATAATTGGTATTATGATATGCGCATGCTGCACATATGCATACCACATCACATAACGTGAAATAAGTTATTGCTAGCAATGTCAATATGATCATATGAGAAAATCCAAATTTGGAATTGAGGCATGATGATGTTGTTTTTTTGTCATAACGTCATCGAAATCAATACCCTTGAACTTTTGATATTTTATCATAGTTTGCAGTTTTGATGGTTTCTTGGGTAATTTAGGTTCATAACAACACCGTATTCATTTCCCCAATTTAAAAACATACGTTATCGTATATTACATATATGCAGTATTGAAAGTAAAAAAAAAGGGAAATTTTTTTTTTATAACGTTATTTATACTCAAATGAAAGATAATGAAATTCTTGATCTAGTGGTGCAAAAAAATTTAAAAAACTTAGCGTATGCAAAAGATAGAAATGTTTAAAGATTTACATATTTAAAGTTCCAATTTTACCCCTCCTTTAAAAATTCCATCCATACGTTTTTTTTTAGTTCTCTAGTTCTCAACTTAATATGTAGTTCTCTCTTGATCCCTCCCCTATATATATATATATATATATATATATATATATATATATATATATATATATATATATATATATATATATATATATATATATATATATATATATATGGGAGGGATCAAATGAGAACTCCATATTAAGTTGAGAACTTGAGAACTCCCAAAAAACAAGGGATGGAATTTTAAAGTGGAGGGGCAAATTTGGAACTTTAAATATATAAATCTTTAAACATTTCTATCTTTTGCATACGTTAAGTTTTTAAATTTTTTTTCGCACCATTGGATCAAGAATTTCAGTATCTTTCATTTGAGTATAAATAACGTTATAAAAAAATAAAAATTTCTCGTTTTTTTAATTTCAATACTTCATATATGTAGTATACGATATTATATGTTTTTAAATTTGGGAAAATGAATATGGTGTTGTTATGCATCTAAATTACATGACAAACCATCAAAACTACGTACTTTGATAAAATAACAAAAGTTCCCTTATATTGATTTCGATGATACCATAACAAAAAACAACACCGTCATGCCTTAATTCTAAATTTGGATTTTTCTCATATGATCGTATTCACATTGCTAGCAAATACTTGGTCCACGTTATGTGATGTGGTATGAATATGTGCAGCATGAGCATATCACAATACCAATTATAATAGTCATGTTATGTTAATCTATTTGTTAGAATTGAAAAGCCAAATTGGTGTACAATCGAATTTTAAAGGACAAGTAATTTTTTATTAAAATGAATGACGATTATTGAGTAAATGGGAAAGAGAAAAATTATGATCTAAGTGGAGAAGGTCGGTTCGTCCATTAAATAGAATAAAGATCAATGAGTTAGTTTTCTAATAAAAATTAATTTAACTTATTTTATGAAAGCTAGGTAATTTTAATGGTTTTACGTGTAACTTATGTGCATAACATCACCGTATTGACTATCCTCTTTTAACGTTTATAGTATTGCATATATGTAGTATCGTATACTACATATATGTAGTATCATACTACTACATATATGTAGTATATGCAATATTGATGCATTGTTATCTTATAGTTTGAATTTCAGGTTTATTTTATTTTGTTATTATATTTATCTTTAATTTATTAGTTTATTATTATCTTTATGTTTAGACATAGTATAAGTATTGGTTTTGTTTTCATTTGTAATAAGTTTTTTTATATGGAATATTATGAACTTTGTTTACGGTCATTTGAGATCGTATGTACACTTTAAATAATTATTAAACTCCCGAGCTATTTGGCCGCTTCAAAAAATGCATCAAGTACAGTGATACTACATATATGTAGTATCGAAAAAACGAAAATGTGATTTTTAAATTTTTTTAATATAAATAAGGTATGGAAAAGTTAGTAACGTTTAAAGAAAAATATAATCAAGTACGAATTCGCAATATTACATATATGCAGTATGGAAATTAAAAAAACGAGAAAAAAAATATTTTTTATAATGTTATTTATACTCAAATGAAAGATAAACAAATTCTTGATCTAATGGTGTAATTTTTTTTAAATAATATTAACGTATGCAAAAGATAGAAATATTTTAAGATTTTTATATTTAAAGTTCCAATTTTACCCTTCCTCTTTAAAATTCCATCCCTTGTATTTTTGGTAGTTCTCTAGTTCTCAACTTAAAATGAGTTCTCAATTGAACCCTACCCTATATATATATATATATATGTATATATATATATATAGAGGAGGGATTTTCTACAAAGGGCCAAAACTCTAAAAAGGCTAAGAAGGAATCTGGGACATCGGATTATGGTGTTTTACGGTCTAGATGGATGCGTTGGCAGTTTTGTAAATATTATGATGTTTTTAATGGCGCGATTTTTTGTTCCGGGGTGTATTAGTCATTGTACGTTTTCACCGTCGTGCATGTAAAAAACACCATGCATAAACTGGCTCTAAAAAATAACACCACTCTGATGAAAAAATTAACTAATAAAAAACGTCATAACTTACCTGCAATAGAGTAAACACTGAAATCGAATGAAAACATCATAACATTGATTAATACGTCAAAAACACGCCATACATGATCAGATGTTCGTAATTAAATAAACGAAAACGTCAAAAACATTGATCGGGACGTTCGTAAATAGTAAACGAAAACGTCAAAAACAAACAAAAATAGCATCGCTAAGAAACACCATGATTCAGTGATGAAAAAAGTTAGAAAACGCCAAGAAAAGATATGTGAAAAATAAAACACCAAAAACGTCAACTGTTGTTTTCTGTGATCAGTTCAAATGTAAAAAAAACCATGATCCAATAGACCCAGATCTCATTTGATAGTGCTAGGAAACACCATGATTCAGTGCAGAAAAAAGTTAGAAACGCCAAAAAAATTTGTGTGACAAATAAAACACCATGTTGTTTTCTGTGACTAGTTCAAATGTTAAAAAACACCATGATTCAGAAGATAACTCCGGTCTTTCAAATGTAATTGATAACGCAACGTGTAAAATGACGATAACGCCCCTCCGCCTGTTTTTAGCCTCTTGGACACGTGTTTGATTGTTATTGCTTCCTACACTTCTTAGAGTTTTAAGCCTTTTTAGAAAATCTCCAATTTACATATATATATATATATATATATATATATATATATATATATATATATATATATATATATATATATATATATATATATATATATATATATATATGATTAAGTTCATTTGAGAAGGCTCATATATTGCAAGAAGAAAAAGAAAAAACTTAAATCACTAAAAAAACTTATCAATGGTTTGGTTTTTTAAATAAATTCACCTCCTACATACAAATGTGTAATGTATAAACTAAAAAAAATCATTAGAATATTTTTACGTATGTATTTTTAGCGTTTTAAATTTACCTACGCATGTGTAGGTTCTGTGACCTACACATGATTTTCACATGTGTAGGTTTAACAAATAAACGAAATTTATTCAATTTTATTTTTTGAATATCAAAGTTAATAAATAAATATTGCATTTTTATCATTTTTTTGTATGCTAAAAACGTTTTTGGTTGAAAAAAAATTTATCAATGGTTTAGTTTTATAAATAAATTCACTTCCTACAAACAAATGTGTAAGGTATAAACTCAAAAAATCATTTAAATATTTTTTACGTATTTATTTTTAGCGTTTTAAATTTACCTACAAATGTGTAGGTTATGTGTAAGTAACACAACTGTTGGTCCAGATCGATTGGCAATAGATCGGTGCTATAATAATTTAGATCAGATCACAAACACTTGTTACCACTAGATCTAGCAACAAAATGGTTATGAAATTGATCAACAGCTAAACAAACCAAAAAGACCCATTAAGAAGTTGATTAAGAAGATAATTAGATGAAGATGAATTGGAATGATGCAACAATGATATAACAGAACAAATCCTTGCAAACATAGTAACTAGAATCGAACTCAGATCAAAAGGTAAAATGTATTCAATAAGTTCCCAAGAGTTATGTACAATGAAACCCTAAACAACTATATATACAGATGCTAGTTTCGCAAATGTGAAGCTACCTGCTCGCTAGATCTGTACACTCTGCATTGTCGCATAAGCATAAACAAGCAAATACTAAACTAATTAACACAAACTCACTATTACAACGAAACCAAATACGACTAATATATTACAACTAAAACAAAGTACAATAAAGATAATCGACACGATGAAGTACCATCCTACATGTGGTCATCAATACTCCCCTAGGGAGGTACTTCACATGCCGGGTCTTCCGAATTAGCTCCAGCTTTTGCAGTTCCAAATAGCTCTGTCAGCTCACGAACTTCTGCCTGCGACTCTGTTTGTTTCTGCACACTCTCCGCGAGTTGCTTTACCTCCGACCTAATTCCTCGAGGCCTATTAGCAACTCTTTCAAATAGAGCAGCTTCCTTCTTTGTTTCTGCTCCGGCTCCACTCTTAATTGAGTTCTCGCACAAAATCTTCAAATCATCATCTGAGAACCCAAACACCTCCATTGGATCAAACAGTCTCAATTCAGTTCCATCCTTTGTACGAACAACCGCCTCTCCAGTTTGGTTGTCGTAGAACCAATTCTTAAATTCTTGCAATCTAGAGGGACTTGGATCGGGCACCCTCAATCTTTGTACAATCTTTATCGGCTTCAGCTTCAACACGATCTTCCCATTTCCAGTAACCCAGTCTAAGTCTTTCTTTGATCTTCTCTTTTCAAGCTTATTGTATCCGAAAGTCTCAAAATTATCTTTTAATCCTGCCTGAATCTTTTCTTCTAACAGCTTTGCACGATCACTAAGATCTGCCTTGATCAGTGGTAGAATAGCCAACCGTCTTAAATCCCATTTCGGAAATGTCTTGAAGTGTTTACGGCTGCTGATATAGTTAATCCCGCCCCCTCTCCTCTTTATCATAAACTTTTTCAGCTCCAAACTGAATTTCCAGCTAAAGATTTTGTTATCGGATTCTTTAGAGGTCGGCGCATCTATGTTCTGAAATAGTGGGGTGACTTCTTCTGGTTCATCCACCTTGTTGAACCAATCGGATTTGTCTAATTCTACAACATCCCCTTCCAAATCACTCCGTTTCGTAACATATATCATTTCCTTTTCCTCTACTTCATAAAATTCAGGCTCAGAGTCGTAATCCACCAGCTGTTCTTCAACTTCTTTATCTACCAGCTTTAGCTCATCAGTCTTCTCTTCTTCTACAATCACTTCATCTCCACCCAGATCAGTCTCAATATCGAAACAAAAGTCATCAGTAACTTCTGCTTCTTTAGCGATTCCGCTTCCACCAGCCCCACTAAAACCTCCGAAGTCTTTCCTACTGATAGGTTCAATTGGATCGATTACTGCTACAAATCAATATGATTTATGTAATACAACCAACAATCAACACATAATTCATTACTTTATAATTCACTTGTAATGATGATGAAATTAGTTGCAGTACAATTGTGCAGGAGAGAATACAAATCACACACACACTTGTGATGTCAAAACCTCTCTCGTCCTCTCTCCTTCTACACACAATAGTAATTAGCTTTTATACATCAATAAACTTTAGGGAAAATACAGAATTAACCCTAAACAAACCAACTTTGTATATACAAGAACAAATTAAATCTTTCTAAGGAACGAGCCCTAACAGTACTCCACCTAAGATTTAACTTTGATCTTCAAAAATGTTTAACTTTTTCTTCTTTTCTCTCAATCAAAAATCTTCTGGTTGTTTCTTGACATCCAGCAAAGGCTTCTCGGCATAATCCTCTTGTTATTTAATAGCTTCATCAATGCAAGTTTTGAACTTATCAGCTATTTTGGCTTGTTTCGGCTTCGACTCATTTGTGAGAATGTCGCAAGCAGCCATTCGTTTAAGCGTTTCCAAGGAAATACCTGCAAACTTAATATTAGCATAAAACTCGTACGGCTTCTTCAGTCCGTTAGCACGTACTTCCAAAGTACCCTTGGATGTGATTCGCATGAACTCTATATCTTTAATATCAATCTTCACAAGGTTTGCATATAGTAATGCTTTCCTCAACCAGATCTTTTCAGTAGCAGCTTCGATTACCTCAATCATTATCTCAAATAACTTGCGATCTGCCTCAGCCAACAGATTCTTCATCTTTTCCATCTTGTGACTTCTTAGATGATCGATGTAAGAAGGATGTAATAGTTTCAGCTCAAAATTACTGAAAAGAATGATCATATCATGATCCTAGTCATCTAAGTCATGAACCAATTTTAACTCAAAAGTTTCTTCGTGATAAAAGAACTTCAGTATTGGTTTTGTCTTCTGCGAACCATCAAAGACTTTTAACCCCGCATCCGTTACTTTGTCAAAATATTCGTCAGAAAATTCTTCTAAATACATGTCTCGAATAATCAACTTTTTATGTTTCTTCTTATTCTTATCAAGACATATCTTATCTTCTTGTTGACCACAAAATTCCAAGAATTTTGGCATCCGACTTATGCTTGCGTCCAACAACATAGCACATTTTTCTCCTCTTTCAGCTCTAGTATGATTGATCAATCTGTGTTTATGTAGCTCCTTGAGATCTTGAACTGGCAACTTAAAGATTCTCGACTAGTAATGATATATGTCGCACAAACCATTAACTCGCTTGATCATAAATGCGTCAAACAATTCATCATACTTCCATGCTATTATCTTCACATCTTTTGATTTTTTGGAACGATCATGGAATCTAGAAGATCTGCAACGGATTGACCTTTACTCAGCAGTGATCTCACAATATCACCTGTTGTAGCTGCTTTGTGCCATGTTTCACGAACTTCCATTGGCACATGATATGATTTCACCTCACTTGGAAACATGTCGATCAATTCTCTACGTTTCTTGTGTGCATCCACCGGTAATGCCATTAATGAAATCTCCGGCTCCAATACTCTAAACTTCTTTGTAAGTTCATAGTATTGTGGATTATTGTAATCTAAGAAAAGCATACGGTTCTGCATCTTCTCCGAAGCTGGAAAACTATTAACCAACTTCTTCAATGATTTTCGCTTCAATCTTTGCACACTCTTGTACGGATAGTTTCTGGATTGTAACCATTGTCGCATATCAACAGTAGTCATATCCTCCGGATTTTGATGGTAAAGTTCTTCAGGTGGAAGGTCATCAACGTTTAAACTTTCTTGTAAAGGTACCCACTCCCCCGGTTCCACAACGAATTCTTTTTCATCTCCATCCACAGATTCTTGAGCAGTTATACATTTCTCATATTCCTCGTTTATCTAACTTACAGTCAGTCCATTTAGATAAACAGGATTGTACTTCATCTGCTCGAGATACGCAAAACATGCATCTAAATCTATAGGGATATCATCCGTAACTGCAACATCTGGATCAATCCTTGAAGGTCCAGCTTCCGAAGATATATCGAATACTTCAGTTTCTGCCTGAAACGGCTCATCCTGAGCAATATCCTCGGTTCTTGCCTTCTTCTATATATGTTCTGCCTCTGTAATCTCAGGCACATCATCAATTTTACGTTTTCCCTCCGCTTTGTCAGATATAACAATAGCAGTAGCATCATCGGGAATAGGGATAGATTCAGCGATCGGCTTAGTCACATTTGAAGATCTTCTTGATCGAGTATAATGAATAGTGACTTCCCTAGGAGTATCAGACACTCCAACGTCTTCATCAATAGAAATATATTTATCAGATTCTGAAGATTCTTTCTCCTTTTCTTTCAGCCACTTCTCTAACACTTCTTTCTCAACCCTCAAAGTGTTGCACTCAGCATGTAATTCCTCATAATCAATCTTCAGATTTTCAGACTTAGCATCTAACACTTTAAACGTTTCAGAATTCTTCTGATGCGTAGCCTAAAACTCTGCTAACCTTTTCTTCTTCCTTTCATTTGAAGCCTTCAGTTTCTCATTTTCATCTAACAATTTTGCTACCATTCTCTTCAAATGAAATATCTCATTATCTTCTTTAGTCATATCAACATCTAAACCAACATTAGGTGAAGACCCCTTTGGTTGTTCAAACTGTTGTGTTGCAGGAGTTGATGTAGTGGCAACATCAACTGGCACATTATCAGGAATAATGACATCAGCATCATAATCCGATTGTGCCTCAGATTCAGCTTGAATCATCACTTCTTGAGCAATCTGTAGCACATCCACTGTTTCAACTGAATCCGGCACATCCATTTCCTCAACAATCGAATCAGTCTCATGAACATCTTCTACTACTTCTTCTTCAAAATTTTCACCACCATCATTCCCACTATCAGAATCATCACTAACAGAGTCATCATTTTCTGCCTCATCATCCTTAGATTCATCCTCATTATCAGTACCATTTTCTCCTTCATCATTATCATCTTCTTCTTTTTCCGGATGCCTTTCAAAATACTCATCATCATCAAGTAATGCATCTGGAATCTCATCCACAAGATCTAGAAGACTGATTAGTTCTCCTTGTGTTATATGCTGATATTCAATTCCGATATCTTCCTCATTATTCGCTATATCTCACATATAGTGGAATAATTCTGTGACACCCCGTAATTTCAGGTTAAGACCGTTACCTACTTTCTACCTATTCTGTTACGTTTTATATAAGTTAAAGGTTCAGTTTGTAATTAACGAAACTAGTTATTAACTTTGTAAGTTAAACTAAATAATCTTTTAAATTAGAAGGACCTAAGTGTAACTTTTAAATTAAAACCCCAACCCTAACCGACCCCCTTTGAAACTATCATCATCATCATCGACGACCACCTTCATCTTCCTCACCCCCCTCTTTCAAGTGACCAAACATGATACCCAATCCATTCCCTGCATTGCCGTCGCCAGTGACTGGTGCCTCCCCTTCTCTCTCACCGTTTCGAGCTGATCAACGACAAGTAACAGCCGCAAAGCAGACCCGAAACAGCTGATACAAAACCCCGTCTCCGGTCGCCTCTTTCATGGTATTTCAGTGAGTTTTCAGAGTTCATACTAGTCGTTACGAGTCGATTCTGTTTCGGTTATCACCAGATTATGTATATGTGCCGTGTATATGTGATGTATGTATGGATGTATGGAGTATGCGTGTAACTGTAAATATATATCTATGTGTAGGAATGTTAATTAAAAGCTGCCGCATATATATACAGAAGTGTATGCCATGTATGAGATGTGTATACTTATACTGTGAGTATGCGTATGACTCTATATATATACATATATATGAGTATGCGAAATATTGTAAATCGATTGTGTGATTAAGTTGTACGTAAAAACATATTGCATATTGATTATTGTATACATGCGTGACCAGGACGGTATATACATATGCAAACATGGATGCTTTAATGTACATATATATATATATATATATATATATATATATATAAATGTATGGATCATGGTAGTTATATGTATGGATGCAAACATATGCGTTGTATGTATGGATGTGTATAAGTGCACTAAGATGTGTAGATGTGGTAGAAATACATATATTATGATGATGTTTTGATTATATGATTTTGGTGGTTAGTCTAATTTAATATATGTGTGAAAATGATTCCATTTTATGAATATAGGTAGATATGTGAAGAAGAGCAATAACATATGATTCTATGTGATTATATATAAGTATGCATGAAAATAAATGTAGAGATTTGTGAATAAAATCTTACGTAAACATGCACGAGTTTGTTTTGATAGGCATTATTAATAATGTAACTTAGACATGATTGATTTTGATGTTGTGATAATGATGAACTAAGATAAAGAATATGTAATTGTGATATATGCGCGTGTGTAAAGGTGGGTGTATAGGAGTTTATGTGAAGGTGTGCATAGTACGTGTATGTATTAACTTGTAATATATATGTACGTACAAAATTACCCTAGTTTTATCTATAAAGCGCAAGGGTGTAGATATTAACTAGTGACGAATTAAATTAAGCAGGTTGTAGAGGCATCTAGGCCTCGTGTCGTATCTGTGCTGTTTACTTGCTGTGCGCTTCAAATGTGAGTTCACTGAACCGTACTTTTACTATTTCACCCTTTTATGGGTTGAGAACGCGAACAATTACTTTTACGGATTTACAAATTCTGTATGTCGCATGTCTGGATTAGAGCAACTTTTATTTTGTTCATGAAAGACCTCATGGATACCAAGTTGATCGTTAGTATTTGTGAAATAGCGGGGAAATTTTGAGTAGTACTACTGGGTTTGACAAACCCCACCCGGGCTAGTCGCACTAGCACGACGGAAGGACCTATCGAACGGGTGTTGAATGACCTAACATACTTACAGTGCATCCTGCTGGGATGTACGAACGGGCAAAATGCACTTAATGTGTACATACGTCAGCTTCGGTCAGATACATAAGCCTCTAAGGACATGTGCTGTAGACTAGCTACCTACAATGACATACTTAATTTATATTTCTGCTTGCAGCTGAACTTACTTGATTTCATACTTACTATGTGAACTCACCAACAGTCGTGTTGACACATGTTAGCCTTTCACTTTACAGGTCATTGTGGTACCACGCACTTAGGACATGGCATGGAGTCACGGCTTTTCATTTAAACATTTTCTTGCATTAAAAACCATGTTTTGAGTTTAATGACTATTTAGACTGTGCATCTCGTATTGGGCGCGTGTACTGCGCATTTAGTTTCCATTTAATACTTTGACATTACATTTCGATTACGCTTTCGCAAACTCTTAAACGCTAACTCTGTATTAAATTTTCTCATTTAATGAGACACGTATGTTTTAAATTCATATAGTGTCGTTTGGTGTAACTAATGACTGAGATCCTGGTTTGTCACACACTTAACGGTAAAACTCCGTTAGTGGATTTTGGGGGTTTGACAATTTCTATGTCTTCAACATTGCCAATACTCATCTTTCTGTAAGATATACCATTTGTTGGGGTTATTTGAAGATGTCACTTTCCAAATATAAGCGAGTGAAGATATCGAGCATCATCACAAGCAAGCACGGGTGAAGACGTTCATTAATTGTATTTGTCTTAGAATATTTGTGTAATCGTTTCGTGCTTAAATGCGCGTTTGTGCTTAACTGCACGCTTTTAGGTTACTTTGTAAGGTGAATGGTATAGACTATAAATACCATCACCTAGGTCATTTGTTAGAGAGTTGCCTATTCTTGTTAGTCATATTCTCTTGTAACATCCATTGATCTAATACAATTCACCTATTCATATTATCATAATCTTCATCATACTTTGCATTGATCTTCATGAACATTCAAGCATCAATACGTGATCAGTGAGATTCCGCATCACTGATTGCAAACAACATCACCAAACAATCTCAGATCTAGATCCAAGCTCGCTCCCTCTAGAACTATCAATTGGTATCAGAGCTGTTGGGTGATCTTTGATTGTTGTTGTTATTGATGGAATTTTAGCTACCATTAGCTTTGATTCATGTTTGTGTAAAGAACTGCAAAGTTTGAGATCAATTGGTGAAGATTTGATTGAGTTTTTGAAGAAATTGTTCAAGTTCGTCATATTCACTGCTCAAATTTGAGATCTGAAATTTTGTTGATGTTTTGAGAAATTGATGATTGAGATATGTTAGAAATCATAATCCTAAGCCTCGTTCATGATCAAACCATTCAGATTTGTTGATTTCAATCCATATTTTGTCATTTTTGTCAAAACCCACTAGTTGTGTTCATCACAAAAAACCCAGATCTGAGTGAGATTTAGCTTGATTCAAGGTAGAAAAACTTTGAAGGAGTGTTAGAAACATCGTTCCTAAGCTAATACAAGTATTGAATTGAACAAAAAACAACAAATATTGAAGAATTGATTTTGTGTTCATCACAATTTTGACTTTGAAAAGTCAATCTGATATGAAGATTTGAAGAAGTTTTCAGCCGGGTGATACACTATTCAGCCGTGTCATGTGTTAGTCGGGTGAAGTTTGACACTGTTCATCCGGGTGAAGATACTATTCAGCCGTGTGAAGAAGTGAAAAACACTGTTCAGCCGTGTGAACACTGTTCAGCCGGGTGAAGTAGAAGAAATCACTGTTCAGCCGGGTGAAGAAGAAGAAAAACACTGTTCAGCCGTGTGAAACACTATTCAGCCGGGTGAAGCACTGTTCAGCCGGGTGAAGCACTATTCAGCCGGGTGAAGCACTGTTCAGCCGGGTGAAGCACTATTCAGCCGGGTGAAGCACTGATCAGCTGGGTGAAGCACTGTTCAGCCGGGTGAAGCACTGTTCAGCCGTCCCAACTTGTTGACCCGTCCAAACAGTGACCCGTCTATAAAAAAAAAAATAAAAAAAAATAAAAAAAATAAAAAATTATTTTTCCAAAATTTCAAATTAGTCATTTTTAGCCACCATGACTTCCCAGAAAAATTATCAAGATGGCTTTGAAAATTCAAGAAAAATATCAACGGGCATGTTTACCGTGATCCGAGAAGAGAATAAAAGAGAAGATATCAATGAATTTATTACAGAATTCAATCACATGTTTGAAACAACTTATCTTCAAGTTGCCAAAGCTTGTGATCAAAAGAGAAGAGACTTTCATGAACACACAAAACTTGTTCTTGTGAGTCAAGCAGATTCTCATGAAAATCATGATGAAGAAGAAGAATATGATTGGAGTGAAAACAATGATGTTGTTTCCATTCAAGAGATTGAAAAGAAAGATAAAGAAATTAGCAACTTGTCAGAAACCATTGCAAAGCAAGATGAGACAATTGCTCAATTGAAATCAGAAATGGAGAAATTGATGTATGAAAAGGAAATCAAGAAAGATGAGAACAGTTCTTATGTTGAAATGCCAATTGAAGTCAGAGAAAAGATGTGCACCAAAGAATGTTTTCAACAAGTTGAACACTACAGAATATACTCTTTCAAGATTTGTGATAAACTCAAGAAGGAAGAGCAAATGCACAAGAATCTGAAAGAACAACACGAAATATCTGAGCACAGAATCACATCTCTCGAAGAGTTGCTCAAGGAAAAAGAAAAAGATGCAATGAACATCAGAAAGGAAGCTGAAAAATCGAATGAACATCTTTCAAGAGTGATCAGCGATTTTCAAGCAGAAAGTCAAAAGTTGAAGAAGTTATCTGAGATGTTCAATTCAGAGAACAACATTCTGAAAAACAAACTGCAAGAAGAACAAGAGAAGCATGCAAGTCTACAAAAAGATCACCAATTGTGTGAAGATAGACTCAAATCTCTTACACAGAATGTTGATTCAATGCTTACCGAAAAGCATAATCTGAATATACAACTCATGGAGCTTACTGATAAACTCAACAGATCACAATCTGATCCTGTGCTTATCAAAGAAGAATTCGAAAAAGAAAAGACTGTTGAAAAGAAAGATGAGAGATTAGTGCCAACCGGAATTGTTGGATCACTATCTTCTCAAGAAGAAGAAGAAAAGACACAAGAGTTTCAGTCAAAGAAGAAGAAGAAGGTTAGAAGAAAGAAGAGCAAAGCCAAGAAGAACAAGACAAAGGCCTCTTCATCTGATTCTACATCACAGACTCCTTCAACTCCAAAGTCTCAAGATTCTGAATCCCCAAGTGATTCAAACAGTGACATCTACTGTTTAATCTGTGACTCTGAAACTCATCATATCTCAGATTGTATCTACAATCAAGGTGTCTTTCCGTATGGTTCAAACAACAAGTTCAAGACTTCAACTTCTTCAAAGGTCAAAGCTCATCAGAATCAACATGCTTCTACTGCAAAGGCTTCTCAAAAGCAAAGAAAGAAGTCTCCCTTCAAGGCTCATCAGAAGTACTGCGAGATATGTGAAATGTATAATCACACGACAACGGAATGCTACTTCAACAAGTACTACACCAACTGTCAGATGTACAACCACGACACAATGGAATGTTACTACAACAGGTACTGTTCCTTTTGTGACATGGTAAATCACAACACATCCGAGTGCTATCACAAGCCGAGAAGGTATGTCCAAAGAAATTCATCATCTGCAAATTCTGCCAGGTATGTTTCTGATTTTAAATTCTCTAATGGTGATCATTCAAGTGATTCATGGAAACCAAGATCTGTAAGAAAACAAAATCAAACAAATCCATTTTTGCATAAGCAAAATAGTCTACAAAACCAATTTTTGAAAAATAGGTTTAGAAATGACTATGACAGATCTTCCATGAATGATTCTAGATGGGTGTCCAAACCAAAGCATTCCTTTGGTCCCAAACTAAAACAGTTGTGGAGAAAAACACCTGTTAAGAATCAAGATGAGCAACGTGCTTCATCAATCGATGGTCCACCAGAAGATGCAATTTATCAAGAAGTTACATATATTGATGATTTCGGACAATCCAAGACCGCAATGGCTTGGATTTCACCATCTAACTAATTTGTTAGTGTGTTAGGGACAGTTATGGAGGCCGGTCAAACAAAGAAAAGAAGACCGTGGCTGATCCCTTATCATGACAAGATACCGAATCTTGTTCATGATGTCTTCGATGCAACTGACACCAAATGGAGTTGGAAACAAAAAGGAATCATTGCAGGAATTTTTTTAAAAACATTTTCAAAAAAACAAACAATGATGGCAGTGCAAGAAACAACCGATGTTTCATTTCGTCTGTTTAGATTAAGTATATTGCATGCACTCTTCATACGTTGATAACATATCTGCCATTTTCTTTTCATTAAACTTTCAATTTTCATAGAAATTTAAAAGTTTAGGGGGAGAATTCATTATTAAAAAAAAATGATAAAATCAGAAAAATCCAAAAATATGTTGAATCTACTTGCACATACATGAGAAATGATAGTACACTAGAGTTATTCGACGCATCATTTTAAAATAATAAAGACTGAAGCGTGAAAATTGATGTGTGAGACAGCTCAGACAATTATACTGAACAAGTATATTCTTTGATGATTTAACTAAATGCAAATGAGTTTTTGTGGTTGAAACATATCAAGTGCATGTGTATTGTTTATACAAATCAAATAGATATCTCGTGAAGCAACTGATATACATCGGGTAATGATGCAATCTATTCAGTGTGATGAACCGCATCGTGAGCTTCTTTGTTGTGGTACCCACAGACCTGAAGTCTCACACGAAGTCTCTTTTGAGCTTCAAGATGCAGCAAAAGATTCCCAAAGATGGAACAAAAAGAGTCCCAAATGTGGACCGTCACCAATCAAATTCCAAAAAGGAATTCAGAAGATTCCCAAGGGGAACGATAGGAAAAAGAAAAATTCCAAAAAGGAATTCAAAAGAAGTCCCAAAGTGGACCAAATCCAAATAGAACCCAAATTCCACACTGTTTATGATTGTAAGTGACCTGACGTGTTGAGATGTTCTCAGGATATTTAGATGAGGTGTATAACTTTCTAATGTGCAAAGTATGGGTCACTCAAAACTTATTCTTAATCAACCTAATTGATCATCAAGAATAGAAAAAGTAAGTGTGTCACTTCGAGCTAATTGATTTGTTCAACAATTCATCACTCAATTACTTCACAATTCAAATGTCTATTTTAAAAACTGCAAAACATGTGTTGGATTAATTTGCTAGTATGATCTCATTGCAGGTTAAAGATTCAGAATGTAAAGAGAAAACTCCAAAAATATCAAAAACATTGAAAAATTCAAAAAATACCAAAAAGATTGTCATTTTAATCTTTTTCTTTTGTTTTGGGAGTTTAACATATGTTATTGATGTGGGAGTTGTTCATCAAGCAATATCTCATCCGATTGAGAACTTAATCTTTACATTGATGATAAATGCACATTATTGCCTGAGTTTTAATGTTTTTCTTTGAGTTGCAGGAATTGTTTCCATTGCAGAACAAGCTTCCACGCGACTTGAAGATGTTCCTGTTCAAGCCTGATTCCAGTCCAAAGATCTCCAAGTCAGATTGCTGAGTATTAAGAATCCTCCTCTTAATATCTCATACACAGATCCTATTAACCTCTGAAGAAAAAGTTGAGGGGGAGTATTCTAAGTCAAAGAAGTCTTCTCATTCTACTTCAACCGTTGAAGAAGATCCCGTTGCTGATATATAGATTCATCGGAATCTACTCTCTGCTAATTTCTTTCCATAGCCTCTGATGTAACTCAAAAGGGAGAGAAGGATGCAGATTGCTTGTTGAAAGACAGATTTTTGGCAGCATCATCTTAGGGGAAGTACTGTTGGGTCCTCTTGAAGATAATGCATACCAAAACTTTAAGTTGCTCTCTATACTCGCCACATGAAGATTTAAGCTGATATGTCAGATTTGTAAAGTGTCATCTTAGGGGGAGTACTGTTGGGGTTATTTGAAGATGTCACTTTCCAAATATAAGCGAGTGAAGATATCGAGCATCATCACGAGCAAGCACGGGTGAAGACGTTCATTAATTGTATTTGTCTTAGAATATTTGTGTAATCGTTTCGTGCTTAAATGCGCGTTTGTGCTTAACTGCACGCTTTTAGGTTACTTTGTAAGGTGAATGGTATAGACTATAAATACCATCACCTAGGTCATTTGTTAGAGAGTTGCCTATTCTTGTTAGTCATATTCTCTTGTAACATCCATTGATCTAATACAATTCACCTATTCATATTATCATAATCTTCATCATACTTTGCATTGATCTTCATGAACATTCAAGCATCAATACGTGATCAGTGAGATTCCGCATCACTGATTGCAAACAACATCACCAAACAATCTCAGATCTAGATCCAAGCTCGCTCCCTCTAGAACTATCAATTAGCTCGCTCCCTCTAGAACTATCACCATTCATATCATATGTATATAAAATTCCACCTTCGAATCCATTTTCTCTGATCATAGGGTATGGAGCATTAATCATTAGTTGCAAAAACCTCGGATACATGGGGAATTTGAACCTCTTGACCTTCACTAGATTGAAAATAAACCCCTTCATGATCCACCGAGACATATTGAAAGGCCGGTTTGTAGCTATTGCAACTATTGGGGATGCAATATCTGATGGGAAAGTATCAAACCCAGCACTTCTTCTGGACAAGCAGTGTTGTATCACATAACACAACAGCTTCCATTGTTTGCTCAATCTGGCCCTTTTGGAAATATGGGAGGATGTCCCATATTTATAAAACACTCATGGCACTCAGCAGTTGTAAACTCATCTAAAGTCCCCTCTTTATTTTCATCAAAGTGCAAAGCATTCCTGATTGTTTCTTCAAACACAGTTAACTGTAACTGTCTAGTAATATCCCCACGAATCACTGAAACACCTTCTTCATTAGTGATTACTTCGGCAGTCTTCCAGAACGACATAATTAACCTCGAATATACAATGGGCTTGGCACACATTTCATACACATATTTAGTCCTGCGAAGGAACCGGATCATCTCCTGATATCCGTCTGCCTTTGGAATAGAATCATCCAGCAAAGCCACAACATTGTGCTTTGTTTTTGAGGATATTCATCTAAAATCAGATACAAATGTGTTAGTAATCAGAAATGACAAGTAATCAACATTCATGTAATAAGTAACAAGTGTGGTAACATAATGTAACAATCAAGATTAGTACATTTGATACTTTGAGTAAGAACAATTTGATAATATCATTTTGTTCAAAATCTTGTATGTAAATGTCCTTGTTAACTATTATATCAAGTTTCAACAGTGTCAACACTTAATACCATTTATCACAAGTTTTATTTGATGAATGAAGTTGTTTTAATGGATTAAAATCATTTTTTTAACAATGGATTAACATTTTGAATAATGTTTAATAGCATTTAGACCAGGGTAACATTCTCAATTTCATGTTCATCAATGGCGGTTTCGACTTTGTTCAAACCATTTTCTTTGATTCAGTTGATTTTAGGTGTTTTTAGATGATTCAAAGAGTGATTGTTGGTGATTATCAGTTGTATTAACCTATTAAACCATTCGATTTCAGTTTTTACACCAAAAATCAAAGTGTCGATTCAGTTATTATTTACTGTTCATCATCAATCTTCGAATTTAACAGTAAAAAATGATGTTTGATGATGTTGATGATGATTGATTCTGATGATTATACCTTATTCAATTTCAAAAACTTGATATAGAATGGAAGATTGAACAGGGTATGAAATGGCGATTTGAAAACAGAGAGTGTGATGGAAAGTGTTTGTGAAATAATGTTAAGTGTTGGTGAATGAAGGTATTTATATGATGTTATGAGACGGCTGAAATTAGGTTAACTATTGGGACGGGTCAACATTTTTTCAGACGGGTCAAACATACATAAAATACTTGGACGTGTCATGCACTATTTGGTCGTTTCATGTACTGTTTGGACGTGTCAAGTGATGAACAACAGATTTTTAACACACAAAACACTTGGATGGGTCAAGCACTGTTGAGACGTATCAACCATTGTTGGGTTATGTCAACACTATTTAGACGGGTCATAGAGTTAGTCTGTTAAAAATTTCACATGAAAAGGCTTCATCGGGTCATAACTGTTTGGACGTGTCAACCACTGTTGAGATGTTTCAACTTGCATAGACTGTTCATCAGATGAAACATGAGACGGGTCATGACAGGTAGTGTGAGGTACTGTTGAGACGGGTCAGACACTGTTTGGACGTGACAACTTGAATCAACACTATTTCACAAGTGTTAGTTGGTTCAACACTGTTGTGGCGTGTCACTGTTGAGTCGTGTCAACTTTTAGACGTGTCAAACATGAATCTTAAAACACAAAAACACATGAAACGACTACACCTTGACTTGATTTACCCTTCACCCGGCTGTATAGTAGCATAAAATTCCATCACCCGGCTACACAGTAGCATGAAAATTTTCAACACTTAGACATTTTTCCGCTTCTTCGACTGTTGACTTTTTCAACTTCATTTATTGCACCTGCAACATTCTTGACAAATTAACTAGACTTGAAATCCTTGATTAGGGTTATGCAATTAATTTCAATCATGAATTAGGGCAACAAATTAATTCAAATTAATGACACATTTTAATTTCCTCATTAGTTTTTTCAAAATTTTCTTTTACAAAAATTTTTGCATCACCACTATTTCAATATCCCGAAGCATTTTAATGAAAATAATCACAAGACCTTGGGTTTGTTTTTATCAACATAAACAATATATTTGCATTCATTAATCACTTAATCCTTTCATTCAACACAAGATTTTTTGATATTTTTCAACTTTTTCTTTTTCTTTTCAAAATGAATAACTTTCCAACTTATTTCTCCCCTAAACTTGAAATTTCTTGAACTTTTAAGTTTAAAAAGAATGTCGTTTTGTCTTTAAAGAATCCACATGCATGCACACACAAAGCACACACATTAAAATAAATACGAATGCAATGCAATGAATCAATATATCACAGTGAGATCATACCAAATATTATCTGAACATGTTTTGTATGTTTTTAAATAGACATTTAACTTGTGTTAGATTGAGTGATGATATGAAAACATACCAATTAGCTCGAGTTGACACACTTACTTTTTCAGTATCATGATGAGATTAAGGTTCGATTAGAATGACTTATGTGACCCACATGTATACATATGTCAATGTATTTCCTTATCAACAACAACTAGAATGCATTTTTCACTAACCTGGTTACTTAAAACATGAACAGTGTGGAATGGGTTTTTGTAGTTGGAGTTGGTCCACTTTGGGACTTCTTTTGAATTCCATTTTGGAATTTTGTTTTGCCTATGTTCCCCTTGGGAATCTTCTGAATTCCATTTTGGAATTTATTTGGTGACGGTACACATTTGGGACTCTTTTTTGTTCCAGCTTTGGGAATCTTTTGCTGCACCTTGAAGCTCAAAAGAGACTTCGTGTGAGACTTCAAGTCTGTGGATACCACAAAAAAAGAAGCTCACGATGCGGTTCATCACACTGAATAGATTGCATCGTTACCCGATTATGTTCAAATAACATCACTAGAGGTTCATCAAACAAGATATATTTAGACATGTATGACACTCTGAATAGATTGCATCGTTACCCAATTATGTTCAAATAACATCACTAGAGGTTCATCAAACAAGATATATTTAGACATGTATGACACTGGAACTTAACAAAAAGATCATTAAGTTTAGATGTGTCAACAATGAACCTACTTTTTCAGTCTATTTGCCTGAGCTGCCCCACATATCAATTTACACTTATCAATCTTTATTATTTGAAAAAGATGTAACAGAGAATGCCTAGTGTATCTATCATTTCTCAATTTTTGTAATACAGATTCTTATGATATGATTTTTCTTTTTCTTTTTCTGATAGGTTCAATTGGATCGATATTGCTGCAAATCAGAACGATCTATGTACAAACACACAATTCAATCAACAACACAATCCATTACTAAATAATTCTCTTGTATTGATGATCAAAACATAAAAGTTGTAGTACAATGTGCAGGAGAATACAAATCACACACACAATTCTCTCTCTAGCGTGTAAGTTGTGATCTAGACTAGCCTCTAACATTCTCTCACAACATGCTTTATGCATCGACACATTAGGGAAAATACAAAATTAACCCTAAACTATACAAACATGTATAAACAAAGTACAAAGTAAATCTTCTAAATAGGAACGAGCCCTAACAGTACTCCCCCTAAGATTTAACTTTGGACTTTAAACAAAATTCTTCAGTTTTCAACTCTTTGCTTTTCAGCTTCAATCTCTCAAAAATCTTCAGGTTCGTCTTTGACCTCCAGCAACGGCTTTCCTTTATGTTCTTCTTGTTCTTTCAAAGCTTCTTCAATGCACGACTTGAACTTTTCAGCAATCAACGCTTGTCTCGGTTTTGATTCATTTGTGATAATATCACACTCCTTCATTCTTTTCAGAGTGTCCAGATTAATACCTGCAAAGTCAATGTTAGCATAAAACTCGTAAGGTCTCTTCTTTCCTTTGACTTTAACTTCTAAAGTACCCTTGGAAGTCACTCTCATATATTCAATCTCTGGCATATCAATCCTCACAAGGTCAGCATTGAGTAATGCCTTCCTTAATCGGATTTTCTCAGTTGCAGCGCCTATCACCTCAACCATAACTTCAAATAGTCTTTTGTCAGCTTCAGCAACAGGATCTTTCAACTTCTCCATTTTGTGATTGCGCAAGTGATCTATGTACGATGGATGCAGCAGTTTGAGCTCGAACGTGCTAAACAACGTGATCATATCTTGATCCTAATCATCCAAATTACTTACCAACTTCAGCTCATAAGTCCCTTGATTATAGAAAAACTTCAGAATGGGCTTTGTTGCTTGCGAACCATCAATCACCTTCAAGCCAGGATTTGTCACCTTATCAAAATACTCATCTGAAAATTCTTCTAAATACATGTCCCGGAGTATCAACTTCTTCTCTTTCCTCTTCTTTTTCTTCATATATTCACTATCTTCTTGTTGTCCCCGAAACTCCAAGAACTTTGGCATGCGGCTGATCCCAACATCCAATAACATTGCACATTTATCACCACGTTCAGCTCGTGTGTGATTAATCAACCTTAGCTTGTGCAGTTCTTTCAAGTCTTGAACTGGCAACTTGAAGATACTCGAATAATAGTGATAAACATCACATAATCCATTCACCCTCTTGATTAGAAACGCATCAAATATCTCATCATATTTCCAAGCAATGATCTTCACATCCTCGGACTTTTCAGGCACGATCATTGAGTCTAGTAAGTCAGTAACGGACTGGCCCTTACTTAGCAGTGATCTAACAATATCACCTGCTGTGGCAGACTTGTGCCATGACTCTCGTACTTCCATAGGAATATGATAAGACTTCATCTCGCTAGGAAACATATCGATCAACTCTTTCCTTTTCTTGTGCGCATCTTCGGGCAACGCCATTAATGGTATCTCTTTAGGCTCAAGTACTTTGTACCGTTTGGTCAGTTCATAGTACTGTGGATTGTTATAATCCAAAAAGAGCATACGGTTATGCATCTTTTCTGACTTTTGGAAGCTCACCACAATCTTTTTCAGCGATTCTCTTTTCAATCTCTTCAAAGTCTTATATGGATAGTTTCTCGAACTAAGCCACTGACGCATGTTTGTAGCAGACATCTCTTCTGGATTTTGATGATATAATTCTTCTGGAGGAAGATCATCAATGTTCAAACATTCTTGAAGCGGCGTCCGCTCACCCATTTCAACTACAAACTCTTTATCATCACCCTCTACTTTGTCTTGCGCATTCACACACTTTTCATATTCCTCGTTTATTTGACTGACTGTGAGTCCATTCAAATAAACAGGATTGTATTTCATCTTCTCCAAGTATGCAAACCTTTCATCAAGATCAACTGGTACATCATCATCAGGATTAGCTTCCGGTTCAGATTCGGTGAAATCTACTTTGTCTAAGTCATCCAATGCTTCAATTGTGGGTGCAGTTTCAGTTTGAACTGGCTCAAACTGAATTGCTTCTTCAATGATAGCTTTCTTCATATTCTCATCTTCTTTAACAACCTCGGGCACTTCAGTTGCCTGTACAGACTCAGATTGAATCGGCTCAACCTGAACTGTTTCTTCAAATCTAGCTTTCTTTGCAAGAACATCTTCTTTCACTATCTCCGGTACAACATCCAGTTTACGTTTTCCCTCGGCTTTGTCATAAATGACAATATCAGCAGCATCATCGGGAATGTGAATTGGTACTTCGACCTTTTCACCAACAGCTTTAGTTCCTCGTGCTCTAGTGTAATAAACTTTTATCTCCTGTGAAGGCCTGGTTACTTCCATCACTTCATCTGAAAAGTCTTAGTCAGATGTAGATCCTGATTTCTTCGGTTTAGCTTCTTCCAACCATTTTTCCAACATCTCTTTTTCTGCATTCAGAGTATTACATTCAGCATAAAGCTCTTTGTAGTCCTCTTTCAGCTTCTCATATTCATCATCAAGTTCTTTAAACACCTTCATATTCTTCACATTGGTTTCTCTGAACTCATTCAGTCTAACCTTCTTTCTCTCATTCGAAGCCTTTAGCAACTCATTCTCCTTCATTAGATCTTCTATCACCTTATTCAGACGTTCAATCTCTTTATCTTTTTCAATCAAAATGTCACTTGACACAACTTTTGGCGAAGACTCCAAAGGTTGTTCAATTAGTGGAGTTGCAGGAGATGATGTT
This sequence comes from Tagetes erecta, assembly GCA_030867185.1. NCBI lineage: Eukaryota > Viridiplantae > Streptophyta > Magnoliopsida > Asterales > Asteraceae > Tagetes > Tagetes erecta. The sequence continues at coordinate 59,332,024 of CM061488.1, forward strand.
GTGGGAACATCTACTGGATCAGAACAAGTAACACCAGCATCAGCATCATCAACTGCCTGTGCAACAGTCTCCACTTCAGCAATTACTTCTTGTGCAATCTGAACAACATCCACTTGTTCAGGCACACACACATCTTCAAATACACTCTGCTCCTCAACAATCATAGGCTCAACCACAGTTTTAGATTTTGGAGATCTAGAATAATGAACTGTGGTATTCCTAGGAGCTTCAACAACAGTAACTTCTTCTTCTACATGCTCTGCCTCCTCAGAAACTGATTCAGCACTTTCTTCTTCAATAACATCATCATTTCCACCATCACCATTATCATCACTATCAGACTCATCATCCTCATCTTCATTCTCATCCTCATCAGTATCTTCATCTTCTGGATGACGAGCAAGGTACTCATCATCATCAAGCAGATTGTCAGGCATCTCATCTACAAGATCCAATGGATCTACAACTTCACCCTGTGAGATATGATGATAAACTTCTTCAATGTCTTCTTCATTGTTTGCTATATCTCGCATATAGTCAAACATCTCAACACCTTCAACACCTCCAATACTCATCTTTCGGTAAGATAGAGCATTCATATCTTCAGTATATAATATTCCTCCTTCAAAACCTTCTTCTCTTATAATAGGATGAGCAATGTTAATCATCAATTGCAAGAATCTCGGATACATCAGAAACTTGAACCTTTTTCCTTTAACCAGATTGAAAATAAAACCCTTCATAATCCACTTAGACATATTGAAAGGTCGATTCTCAGCCATTGCAACTATGGGAGATGCAATGTCTGATGGAAAGTTGTCAAATCCAACACTTCTCCTAGACATACATTGCTGGATGACATAGCATAAAAGCTTCCATTGTTTTCCCAGTCTTGCTCTAACAAACTGTTGTTTTGGAAATATGGGAGGATGTCCCATATTGATAAAACAAGTCTGACATTCAGCAGTTGTTAGTTCATCTGGAGCACCAATCTCTTCTTCATCAATCCTTAATGCAGTCCGGATGGACTCTTCAGACACAGTTAACTGTAACTGTCTGGTAATGTCTCCTCTAATCACAGATACACCAGCTTCATCAGTGATCACTTCAGTAGTCCTCCAGAAACTTTTAATAAGTCTTACATACACAATGGGTTTGGCACACATTGCATATACATACTTCGTTCTTCTCAAGAATCTGATCATCTCTCGATACCCTTTAGCTTCTGGTATAGATTCATCTAACTCAGCAACCAGATTGTGTTTGGGTTCAAACTTGAGATCATTCATCTGTTATGACAAAACAAGACATATGTGTTAGACTTTTTCATTCACAAATAACATAATTTGCATAAGAATTTAAACATACAGAAACAATGTAATAGTTCACATAGACATTTATCACTCAAGTTAATTCAACAATTTGATTAATTATCATTTTGTTTAACAAACACTTTGTGTATCAATGATCATGTAAAACTTATACATTTAACTGTTTAATAAACTCAAGCACAAATTTGTTGTTTGCAAAGTGAATTTGTATACCGTGTTTCATTTCAGTTTTAACTTCAGTTAATGACATAAACACAACATGATTCATTATTAGACATCAAAAACATGAACAACTCAAAAGTTCATTAATGGCGGTTCGACAGAGTTTGAACCTTTTCTTTTGATTCAGTCGATTTTAAGCGAGTTGATGCAAATTAATGGATGAAAATTGGTGATCGACAGTTATTACACCTATTACAACACTCGATTTAAGTTTTAACACCCATAATCAAAGTGTCGATTCAATATCCAATTACTGTTCATCATCAACATTTCGATTTTACGAACAATCAGTGGTTTTAACAAGGTCGAATCATGAAAATATACCTTATTCAATCTATAAAACTTGTTACAGAATCAATCGATTGAATATGATATGGACGATTTGAGGTACAGGGGATTTTGCTTGAAATTGTTTGTGAAAAATGATAAGTGTTTGAGAAAAGGCGGGTATATATATGTTGTTCAGCCGGCTCAAGAATTAGGTCAAACTTAACGGGACGGGTCAACATATTGGACGGGTAAACATTTTTAGCCCAATAAGCCTGGACGGGTCATGTACTGTTGAGACGCGTCAAGTACTGTTGGGACGGGTCACAGTCTTGGGACGGGTCACAACATTGGGACGGGTCAACATTTAACATGTAAAAACACTTAGACGGGTCAATCACTGTAGAGACGGGCCAAGTACTGTAGGGACGGGTCAGAGTTAGGAACAACTACACCTTTGTTTTGGTTTTACCCATCACCCGGCTGAATAGTAGACTCCTTATCATCACCCGGCTTGCACAATGACTTCATGTTCATTACCCGGCTGCACAGTGATACTGTCTTTCATCACCCGGCTGCACAATGTTCTTCACTTTACATGGCAATATAGAATCTTCATTCTTTTACCCGGCTGCACAGTATCAAACACTTCATCACCCGGCTGCATAGTAACTTACAACTTTGTCACCCGACATCATTTCTTCTTTCACCCAGCTACTTTTCATTTCATCACCCGGCTAATGCCTTCACCCGGCTGCAACACTTAACCAATTTTTTCTTCTTTTTCTTTGTCTGTTGACTTTTTCAACGGCATTTATTGCACCTGCATAACATTCTCGACATATTAATTAGACAAGACATCCTTATTAGGGTTTGTCACATTAAATAATCAAAAATAGAAATTAGGGCAACAAATTTAATTCACATTAAATTCCTTTTTCATTTTCTTTGATTTTTCTCACAAAAATGTTTTTGCACAACCATTATTGCTATATCCCGAAGCAATTTTCTAAAAAACAAATCACAAGACCTTAGGTTTGTTTTTAACACATCCAATACATTTGCTTTCATTAACCACATGATCCTTTCATTCAACACACTTATTTCCACTTTTTTTGGCTTTTTTGTAAATATTTTTCTTCTTCAATTATTCTCCCCCTAAACTTGAAATTTCTTGAAATTTTTAAGTTTAAAAATGATGTCGATGTGTCTATAAAGAATCTATATGCCTGCACACACAAAGCACACACATTAAAATAAAGACATATGCAATGCAATGAATCAAAATATCGCAGTGAGATCATACTACACATTATCTGAACATGTTTTGCAAGTTTTGAATAGACATTTGACTAATGTTTGATTGAGTGATGATATGATAACATACCAATTAGCTCGAATTGACACACTTACTTTTTCAGTATCATGATGAGATTAAGGTTCGATTAAAATGACTTATGTGACCCTCATGAATACATATGTCAACATATTTCCTAATCAACCACCACTTGAATGCATATTGCACAAAAACCTGGTCACTTACAATCATAAACAGTGTGGAATCTGGGTTCTATTCGGATTTGGTCCACTTTGGGACTTCTTTTGAATTCCATTTTGGAATTTTAATTTCCTATCGTTCCCCTTGGGAATCTTCTGAATTCCTTTTTGGAATTTTGTTTGGTGATGGTCCACATTTGGGACTCTTTTTGTTCCATCTTTTGAATCTTTTGCTGCACCTTGAAGCTCAAAAGAGACTTCATGTGAGACTTCAGGTCTGTGGATACCACAACAAAGAAGCTTACGATGCGGTTCATCACACTGAATAGACTACATCGTTACCCGATCATGAACAACTATCATCACAAGCAATGCATCCAAAGATATATATTTAGACATGTATATCAAAGGAACTTAACACAAAGATCATTGAGTTTAGATTTGTCAACAATGAACTTACTTTTTCAGTCTAATTGCCTGAGCTGTCTCGCACATCTATAAACATTAATCCGTCTTTATTATTAAAATGATGAAACAAATAATGTCTAGTGTAACTATCATTTCTCACTTTTTGCAATATAGATTCTTATGATATGAATATCTTTTTCTTTTGCTTTTCTTTTTCTTTTCTTTTTGTTTTTGCTTTTTCTTTTTCATGCACACATACACAATGCAATAAAATAAAAAGACAAAGGAATCAATACTAGACATCGACTTATTCTATTTTTGGCTTTTATATTTTCTATTTTTGTATTGAGTTTTGTAAAAATAGAATCAATCATGGTTGATTAACCCTATGGATTGAATTAAGAATTCAAACCGTCCTGACAAGAAAGATTTTGTGAAAAGATCAGCAAGTTGTTTGTCGGTATGAACCTTAATCAAAATTATTAAACATTTTCAGAGTTGTCTCTGAGAAAATGATATCGAATTTCGATATGTTTTGTTTTTGAGTGTTGAACAGGATTAGCAGTAATGAACATAGCAGCAGTATTGTCTATGTAAATAGGAGTTTTGAGAAAGTTAAACCCGTAGTCAAGCAATTGGTTTTGTAGCCACAAAACTTGAGAACATCCTGCAGATGCAGCGATATACTCTGCTTCAGCTGTGGATACAGAAACGTTGGTCTGCTTTTTGCATTGCCAAGAAACAAGTCTAGGACCCAGAAATTGACATCCACCCGTAGTCGATTTCCTGTCAAGAGCACACCCACCAAAGTCACTATCAGAATAACTATATAATTCAAAATTGCCTTCATAAGGATACCATAACCCGAGATTTGGTTTCCCTTTAAGGTATCTGAAAATCGGTTTAACAGAAACCAGGTGCGACTCTTTTGGATCAGACTGATATCTGGCACACACACACATACAGCATACATAATGTCTGGTCTTGATGCAGTAAGATACATCAGTGAACCAATCATCGATCTATACAGTGTTTGATCAACGGATTTGCCTTTTGGATCCGGCTGTATCTTGCAATTCACATCAGATGGCGTTCGAATATTCTTACAATCCTGCATCTTGAACTTTTTCAGCAACTTTTCAACAAACTTTGATTGGTTAATAAAAATTCCTTCAGCTGACTGTTTGACTTGCAATCCGAGAAAGAAATTGATCTCTCCCATCGAACTCATCTGAAATCTTGATTTCATAATTTCTTCAAACTCTTTGCACATGGACGGACTTGTTGATCCACAGATGATATCATCCAGATACACTTGAACACATAAAAGATCTTCATTTTCCCGCTTCATGAATAAAGTAGGATAAATCTGACCTCTTGTAAAACCATGTTCCAGCAGATGTTTAGATAACGTCTCGTACCAAATCCTTGGGGTTTGATGTAGACCATACAAAGCTTTGCTCAATTTGTATACACGATGTTGATACTCAGGATCCTCAAAACCTGGAGGTTGTCTGACGTACACATCATCGGTAATTGGTCCATACAAAAATGCGCCTTTTACATCTATTTGAAACACTTTGAACTTCATGAAAGAGGCATAAGCTAGAAAAACGCGAATAGCTTCAAGTCGAGCGACCTGAGCAAACACTTCTTCATAGTTAATACCTTCTTCTTGAGTGTAACCTTGTGCAATAAGTCTGGCTTTATTTCTGACCACAATGCCACGTTCATCTGGCTTGTTCTTGTACAAGCATCTTGTACCAATCGCATTTTCTCCTTCAGGTAAGTCCACTAATTTCCAAACCTCTTGTTTGCGAAATTGAAGTAACTCCTCTTGCATGGCTTCAATCCAACTATTATCTTGTAACGCTTCTGAAATGTTCTTCGGCACCACTTGAGAAAGAAAACATGAATAAAGACAAACGTTTGCATGTTCAGTCTGACTTCTCATAGTTCTCTGATTCAAAGGTCCTATAATCTGAGAAAGAGGATGATTCCTGTGAACTCGATGAGTTGGAATTGAATCACCTTGTATTTGCGTCTCCAGATTAGACTGATTCAGATTCGGTACATCTTGTAGAATTGTAGAAACATGCGGAGTGAAATTAGAAACTTGTTCTGGTAAATTAATGAAGTAGTCAAATGATTCTGGAACCACTTCAACATTCAGATCTGATGATGGTTGATTTTGAACAGATCCACCATCATTAGGAGAATTTTGCGGATTCACATCATCACCAAAATTGTTTGATTCTTGATCTTCTTGAGAACCAGATGGACCCGGAGCTTGATTGGATACACCATTATCAGGATTATGAAATGACATGAACGGATACTCAGAGTTGAGATTGCTATCATCGTCATTATCAGAATCATCACTGAAACATCCCAAGTCTCCTGATTCTTTACTCGATTTTCCTGAAAAATCAAATAAGTTAGAACTGAAAGATTTTGATAACGAATCTAAATCAAACAACCATTCGGGACCATGAGCCACTGACGGAAACAAATTTTCTAAAAACTTAACGTTAATAGTTTCAATAACAGTGTTTGTTTTGCTATTAAAAACCCGATAAGCATTTGAAACAGAAGAGTAACCAAGAAAAAATCTATCGTCAGATTTTGACTCAAATTTACCGAGATGATTACTTAAATTTAGAATCGATACAGGACAACCAAATGCTTTCAAATATGAAATATTCGGTTTTCTTCCAAACAATAACTCATAAGATGTTTTATGTTTATCCTGAACCAATAATGTCATGTTCTGTACAAAGCAAGCAATAGCTTCGTCCCAGAATGTGATACGGATTTTGGCATCTGCGAGCATGGATCTTGCTGCTTCAATTAGCGTTTGATTTTTTCGTTCTGCCACACCGTTTTGTGGAGGTGTTCTTGGAGCACTAAATTGACGAGCAATTCCTTTTTCTGCACAAAACAAATCGACATTAGAGTTTTTAAACTCGGTTCCATTATCACTTCTCAAGATTTTTACTTTACAATCCAACTGATTTTCAACTTTGATAATAAATTCTTTTAAAAACTCAGCAGTTTCAGATTTAACATGCAAGAAATAAACCCAAGAAAATCTGGTAAAATCATCAATGATGACAAAACAATAAGACTTCTTTCCGATGCTTTGAACATTTGTTGGTCCGAAAAGATCCATGTGTAGCATCTGTAAGGGTTTTGAAATGGAGTGTTCTGGCTTGGACTTAAAAGACATTCGGTGCTGTTTTCCTTTCAAACATGCTGGACAGAGATCAGTTGTTGAGAATTTCTTTGACGGTATTCCCACAACATGCTTTCCAGTCACCAGTCGGTTCATGTTTCTGAAGTTTGAATGGCCCAGCCGTCTATGCCAAAGCTGACTCTCATCATTTGAAGCATGCGCAATGAGACATGTGGTTTCGTTTTCAGCATCAATCTGAGACATATCAAGCTTGTATACATCACCATCTCTTGGAGCTTTAACCACCACCCATTCATTGTCAATCTTAAAACCTGGTTTGAGTATGTAACAAAAAGAATCATCAAACAATGTTGAATATGATTTGTCACAAGTTTTAGATACACTTAGCAAATTAAAGTTCAACTGTGCACAGTAGTTGACTTTATCAAAGCTAATAACCCCATTTGACACAGTTCCTTCTCCAGTTATTTTTCCACCAGCATCTCCTCCAAATGCAACATGAGTACCATTCTTCTGCTTAAAATCCTGAAGCAAGGCATGATTGCCTGTCATATGCCGGCTACACCCACTATCAACAAACTAAGAGTTGACAGGTCTTCGAGGGCTCACCTGCGTTTCAACAATTACTTATTTAGTTTGGTCAACCCAGGCCCACATGGTCTTGGGTTTTCCGAATCTATCTAAAATAGTAACTTGCTGATAATGTAAGTTATTAAAGTTTGATTCATTTAAGAGATTGGTTTGGAAGTTGTTTCTACCACCAGTTTGATTCATTTGCTTTCTTCTTAAAGCTGAAAACCTTTCCTCTAACTTAGGATCAAGGTTGTTTTTGTTTCTTTGATTACCAATCATTAAAGCTCGCGGTGTATATCTGTTATCTTGAAAATTTCTTGATGACATTTGATCAAATCCTGCATTGATTCTTTTGAAAGGTCTCGAATCAGTTGAATGACTTTGATATGATTTTTGAAAACCAAAAGATTGATTTCTTTGAAAATTTGGAGAATAAGTCATTTCTCTTGATGAGGTTTTTCGAAAGAAACAATCCGACGTGTCATGGTTACGTCTTTCACAAATATCACAGAATTCATTATAAAAACGTTCTTCTGAAAATCTGTTTCTTTTGTTGCAGAAATCGCAGTACCTGTTAAAGAAGCACTCAGCAGTAGCATGATTATACCGATCACAAAGCTCACAATGTTTCTTACTGATCTTGTAGAGCCGATTGTTAACCTTTGAAGTTGAACCAACACGTGATTCGTTAACAAACTTGTTTTGTATAAAGTTAACTTGGTTCTTTTGTGGAGATTGTGTTTGTGAATTTGGTTTGTTGTTACCAGATTGTGGATTAGCTCTTGGAACATTTTTTTATTGTGAAACATCTTGCTTAGTTACCTTCTAAGATTCAAATCTTTTATCATTAACAGCGGAAGTCTTAGGACCTGAACCTGATTTCAGACCAGAGTTAGATTTGAAATTAGAATTTGTTTGGTTACTATGAGGTGCATTCATATCAAAAGTTCCAGCTGACACAAACTTGATTGGTTTTATCTTTGAACCCTTCTTTGTCACAGGTTTTACAAGTTGAGCTTTGTTGGTTTTGGTATTGTTGATGTGTGGCTAACACATCATGGTTTTGTTAATAATTTTCGTCCAAATTTCGGGTTTAATGCTTGTGTTTCGCTTAATTTTTATATGTTTATTGAATGACACATGGATCTAAATTATATTTGTGTTATGTAGGTGTTTTGGTGCTTAAAAATGTGCAAATGATCTAAAGGAATGAAGTGGAGCACAAGAGAAGACTTGGAGTTGGAAGGCAAGAAAGAAAATAAAAGTTTCTGGTTGGAGGCCTTCTAGGCGATACGCGCAGGACAGGGGTCCATGATGCGTGTATCTCCTAGCACAGATATACGTGATTTTTTTAGGGTTTTGCTATTTAAACACATTACAAACCCTAGTCGAAGGAAGTTAGTTCCAGCCGTGCCATAGCTTAAAAAATACATATTTTGTAGGTTTGAAAGGTTAGAGAGGCAAGGGAGAAGATTGGATTGAAGATTGGATCGTCTATCAAGTCACGAACGTTGCTCGGTTGATGCTTTCATCTTCAATCTCGGTTTTTATACTTTGAACTCATGTTTTGTTTGATGTTTATGGTTTATTTACTGATTTCAAACATGTTAATGAGTAGCTAAATCTTTCATACTATCTAGGATGATGAATAGTTTGTAATTTTGGTTGTGGTTTTGGTTAATTGAATGATTGATGGTTTTGATTCTAGTATAAAGTGCATGTTGATGAATTGATGGATGTGTGATGTTTGTTTATGGCTTATCGTTGATTAATTCTATATTCCATACGTGAATGTTTAATGTTTTGTCGTTGAATTTTCCGTATCTAAGTCGATTACTTTGTGTCTTTGACTAGTTGGTGGTTTACTAGACGTAGTAACCATAGGAATAGGTTTGAATTGATGAATTGCATTAAATGAGCCACTTAACTTGAGGTTGAAAGATTTAAGTTAGTCAATTAGTCTTTGTGATTAAGCTTTAGGGTTTAAACGGTCCGAGAGGAGGTTTACCTAGATTACTTGCTTACATTGTTAATTGTGTCTTTTAATTCATCTATATGTTACCCCTTACATGAAAGTGTATTGTGCTAGTTCGATCGAGAGATTAACTATCATTAGGGTATGCTAGTGTCGTCAGTGAGATCGAGAGATAATCTGACCAACTCGATAGCTTAACACGTGCCTATAGGATTCATTTTGGTCACACCCGGAGAATGATCTAGGATCCACTATGTCCCTTTAGGTTCGTATTCTAAGAAAATCGGTTCTTTCAACATTCTTTTAACCAAACCAAATCCATGTGTTACAACTAGGATTCACCTAGATAGTATCCTTCTCATCTCTGAATTTCTCAAACGTTTTAGTTTCATTTTTAAATTAGTTTATTAATTAAAAGTTATTTTCTTTTCTTTAGGTTATTAGATACCCCCCATCAATTAATTCCTTTTTATTAACTTTAGTTTTCGTTATTTATAGTGTCTTTGGGTTCGATATCCGGTCTTCCGTAGACTATACTCTAGTCGATAGGTACACTTGCCTGTCTGCTAGGTCTAGTTTAGGGTTAATTGGTTTTTTAACTCGAGTGTCTAGATAGAGTCTTAGGTTAGTTAGTTATATAGACCGTTTTTTGCACATCAAGTTTTTGGCGCCGTTGCCGGGGACACTTGGCAATAGCGAAACTAGCTTTGATTAGGATTTGTTGGTATTTTAGAGTTCTTTTTATTAAGTTTTTAGTTTTCTAGAGTCAGTTTTCTATTTTTTTAGTTTAGTTTCCGAGTCTAGCATCTAGTTTTTTTTAGTTTATGCCACACACTCACTCCCAGGGCCCATCTGAATATCCACCTTCCTTAGAGCCCGAGAGAAACATTCACGAAAGGATCCGTACGCTTATCGAACGTGCCATATTAGTTCCTCTTCCTATTGATACGATGGGTGACCAAAATCCTCGTCTTACGGTTCACCAACAAGCCAGTGATGGTATTACAGGGTCTCGATCTGCTATAACCCGTCCTGTTGTAGCCAACACCAACAACCGGCCGATTCCATCTTATGTGATGCCCACAATCACTTATGCGGTCCAGTTCCACGGATTGGACGATGAGGATGCCACCGGGCATCTTTCTCGATTTGTTCGTATCTGCGATACTTTCAATATCACTGTTGTGACCGGAGATGCGGTATATCTCCGGTTGTTCTCATTCTCTCTATCTGGCCGAGCCTCTACTTGGTTAGATTCTATTCCCCAGGATTCCATCACGACATGGGATGAACTTCAGTCCAAATTTCTGAAGAAGTATAACCCAACGTCCAAAACTGCTCGTATGCGTGATCAAATACATTCTTTTCGCATGGATCCTGATGAGCGTTATTGTGATGCTTGGGAGCGTTTTCAAATGCTCTTAACTCATTGCCCCCAGCATGGTCTTACTCAATGGGCATTAGTTGAGAAGTTCTATAATGGACTGACATACCCGACTCAACGTATGTTCAACACATCTGCTGGAGGACATCTAATGGAGAGGAAGAGTGTGGCGGAGTGCACCGAAATGTTAGAGAGCTTCGCACTGGCTGAACAGCAGAGTCCACAAAGTAGGAATTCCATTCCTGCTGCTAGAGCTCCCACCTCGACCGCTCAAGGTGTTTATTAAGTCACCCCTGATACTAGCGTGGCTGCTGCACTTGAAGCACTCCAAAGAGAGATTAGAGAGCTCAAGATGGGTAGCAATAGGTGTGAGATTTGTAAAGGAGGTCACGACACTAGGGAGTGTTTAGTGAATAGTCAGGAGTAAGTGAATTGGGCAGGAGGACGGAGCGTAGGAGGTAATGGTGCGTTTGGGGGACAAAACGTAGGATGGAAGGGTAATCCAAACTCTAGTTGGAAATCAGGAGGTTTCCCACCACATCAGAGTCTGTTTGATAGTGGTCCGGTAGGGTCTAGTTCGGGTGGTAGTGAATTTAAGGAGATTAAGGATATGATAATCACCCAAACTCAGCTGATATCTCAGATTGTGAATAGGGATAAGGAGACCCAGATTAGATTGCAGGAGCACGATCTTTTACTGAAAAATCAACAAGCTGCATTTATAGACTTGCAGAGGATGGTAGGTGATATGTCTAAGTAGTTAGATGCAGCTCAGTCTAGTTCATCCTCTTATGGAAAATGTAAGGCTAATGTTAGTGTTGTTACAACCTGCAGTGGTAGAGGAGCAGAGTTAGTGAAACCACATGTTGAGGAGCCAATAGAGGAGGAGGTTGAGCTAGAGGTCCCTGATAGTGTTGAAGAGAATAGGATACCGGTGAGCCATGAGCCGAATAAGCTTAAGCATGAGAGAGTGAGGGAGAAGAAGAAAGGTAATAGATCTGATATGGATGAGGACTTTAGTAAGTGCCAATACCCTGAGCGTTTAACTCGATAAAAGTATCTTAGAGAGTATGGTCATTTCCTAGAGTTGTTTAAACGACTCAAAGTCAATCTCCCGTTTGTTGAGGTACTCCAGCATATGCCTAAATATGCTAATTTTCTTAAGAATCTTCTTTCCAATAAGAAGAAACTAGAGGACCTCCCCAATGTCGTTCTGAACAAGGAATGTTCTGCTGTAGTGCAGAATAAACTACAAGAGAAACTGTCTGATCCGGGTGTTTTCACTCTCCCGTGTATGTTTGGTAGTTCCTCAGTTCATCATGCTTTAGCTGATCTAGGTGCTAGTGTGAACTTAATGCCTTATTCATTATATAAGCAGCTAGGCTTAGGAGACCTCGTTCCTACACGCATGACCATATCTTTAGCTGATCGTTCGGTTAAGAAGCCACGAGGAGTAGTGGAAAATGTCTTGATTAAGATCAATAAGTTTGTTTTCCCCGTGGACTTTGTCATTTTAGATATGGAGGCAGACCATAGAGTCCCGATTATTTTAGATCGTCCACTCTTACGTACGGCTCGTGCTTTGATAGATGTGTTTGCTGGTAAAATAACATTGCAGGTAGGGGATGAGAGTGCTACATTTAGGATCCCTGATCCATTGAGAGAGACGAATGAGTGGGATGACGAGTTATATGTGATTGGGTCGGATCAGGTGCTGAAAAATAAGTGTGGGTATCCTAAGAAGGATGTGGATGTTCCAAAGGAACCAGGATAGGATGTCGAGGGTTGAGTGTCTCAGGTGAGATCCTGAGTGTACAGTTTGTATAGTTATTTACATGGTTTTTATTTACCTTTATTTGAGTCCTTTGTTTGTTGAGTCAGTCCTACGTGTTTAAAGTCTTTCATTTTACACTTTGATGTCTGCTTTGGTATGTTTGTGTGTTTATTTTGCAAGGTTTGGATCTATTCGTTCGTACTCAATCTCCATTCGGACGAGGATGATCTGAAGCCTATTATGAAGATTGTAAAGGGCATCCCAAGATTTCTGCTATTAGAGGACGATCGCGAATGAAATGCTATACGATCGTCGGGAACGAGACTTCTTGTGCAAAGCTACATTATTATCAGGGGAGTCTGTTCCTTTTACTTTCTGTCTTTAGTTTTTAGTATTTTACTTCATCTGATGTTTTTTATTTTGAGTCGTCTTTCGGGCCACATTAGGGAGAATCTGTCGTTTAAGTGTGGGTATGAGATACAATCGTCTAGTTTAGTAGTTGAGTCATATAGTGTCAGAAAAATACAAAAAAATTTTAAAAATTTGAAATTTTTTTTGAAAAAGTGTTGCAATTAAATGGAAAACGATAGTAGAATTGGGAATTGGTTTTCAAAATAAATAAAAAAATTTGTTGGTTTGAAAACAAGTGATTAGTACATTGGTAATCAATTGGAGACCCAGTTAGCTTTGAAGGTTTTTCTCTAAGTGTTATAAATGTACCTAATTAAATCAAGATATCTCATGGGTTTTCATCTTAGGGGAAATAGAGAGGCCTTAACTAAGAAACTTAGGCACCATTGTAGGCTTTAGAACTTACACTAGTTAAGGATAAGTGCCATAATAGGATCTAATAGCACGCTTCTTGTGAAAGAAGTGGCGCTCCGCCAAATAAAGTCCACTGGGTATAGCCTGAAAGTTCTCAAAAGTAGCAACTTAAATAAAAGAGCTCAATGTAGCAAAAAAAAATAGAAAAAAAAGCCAAAAAAAAAGAAAGAAAAATAAAACAAGTGATCCAAGACCTCATGTGCTCTACCTCTGGGATAGCGACTTGGAGCCGACACCCCTAGGTGAGGTGATCTTGTTTTGAAAAAAATGAATAAAAACAGTCTATACCCGTAATATCATCCATCAAATAATCACCCTAATATGGCAATATTTCTTAACTAGGTTAAGTTCTTTAGGTTACTTTGGTAAGAATAAAAATCTATATGGTTTAATCTGTGCCTCGTAAAGAAACAATTAACATGCTGAATTGTGGCTTCCTAAGTGTGAGACCCTGTAGATGAATTGATATCACTTAAACTAAAGCAAACACAAGGAGAAACCCGATTAGCTAATGTTAGGGTTAGTTGGAGACAATATCGATGATTACTATGACTTGTTGCTTGCTTGAGAATTACTCGAATTGTTTGATTATGTGTTGAAAGCTAAATTCCCGATTGTGATTCCATTTGCATACTTTTCGAGGACGAAAAAAGGTTAAGTGTGGGTATTTTGATGTGTGGCTAACACATCATGGTTTTGTTAATCATTTTCGTCCAAATTTCGGGTTTAATGCTTGTGTTTCGCTTAATTTTTATATGTTTATTGAATGACACATGGATATAAATTATATTTGTGTTATGTAGGTGTTTTGGTGCTTAAAAATGTGCAAATGATCTAAAGGAATGAAGTGGAGCACAAGAGAAGATTTGGAGTTGGAAGGCAAGAAAGAAAATAAAATTTTCTGGTTGGAAGCCTTGTAGGCGATACGCGCAGGACAGGGGTCCATGATGCGCGTATCCCCTAGCACAGATATACGTGATTTTTTTAGGGTTTTGCTATTTAAACACATTACAAACCCTAGTCGAAGGGAGTTAGTTCCAGCCGTCCCATAGCTTAAAAAATACATATTTTGGAGTTTTGAAAGGTTAGAGAGGCAAGGGAGAAGATTGGATTGAAGATTGGATCGTCGATCAAGTCACGAAAGTTGCTCGGTTGATGCTTTCATCTTCAATCTCTGTTTTTATACTTTGAACTCATGTTTTGTTTGATGTTTATGGTTTATTTACTGATTTCAAACATGTTAATGAGTAGCTAAATCTTTCATACTATCTAGGATGATGAATAGTTTGTAATTTTGGTTGTGGTTTTGGTTAATTGAATGATTGATGGTTTTGATTCTAGTATAAAGTGCATGTTGATGAATTGATGGATGTGTGATGTTTGTTTATTGCTTATCATTGATTAATTCTATATTCCATACGTGAAGGTTTAATGTTTGTCGTTGAATTTTTCGTATCTAGGTCGATTACTTTGTGTCTTTGACTAGTTGGTGGTTTACTAGACGTAGTAACCATAGGAATAGGTTTGAATTGATGAATTGCATTAAATGAGCCACTTAACTTGAGGTTGAAAGATTTAAGTTAGTCAATTAGTCTTTGTGATTAAGCTTTAGGGTTTAAACGGTCCGAGAGGAGGTTTACCTAGATTACTTGCTTATATTGTTAATTGTGTCTTTTAATTCATCTATATGTTACCCCTTGCATGAAAGTGTATTGTGCTAGTTAGATCGAGAGATTAACTATCATTAGGGTATGCTAGTGTCTTCAGTGAGATCGAGAGATAATCTGACCAACTCGATAGCTTAACACGTGCCTATAGGATTCATTTTGGTCACACCCGGAGAATGATCTAGGATCCTCTATGTCCCTTTAGATTCGTATTCTTAGAAAATCGGTTCCATCAACATTCTTTTAACCAAACCAAATCCATGTGTTACAACTAGGATTCACCTAGATAGTATCCTTCTCATCTCTGAATTTCTCAAACGTTTTAGTTTTATTTTTAAATTAGTTTATTAATTAAAAGTTATTTTCTTGTCTTTAGGTTATTAGAAACCCCCTCCATCAATTAATTCCTTTTTATTAACTTTAGTTTTCGTTATTTATAGTGTCTTTGGGTTCGATATCCGGTCTTCCGTAGACTATACTCTAGTCGATAGGTACACTTGCCTGTCTGCTAGGTCTAGTTTAGGGTTAATTGGTTTTTTAACTCGAGTGTCTAGATAGAGTCTTAGGTTAGTTGTTTTTATAGACCGTTTTTAGCACATCAAGTTTTTGGCGCCGTTGCCGGGGGATACTTGGCAATAGCGAAACTAGCTTTGATTAGGATTTGTTGGTATTTTAGAGTTCTTTTTATTAAGTTTTTAGTTTTCTAGAGTCAGTTTTCTATTTTTTTTAGTTTAGTTTCCGAGTCTAGCATCTAGTTTTTTTTAGTTTATGCCACACACTCACTCCCAGGGCCCATCTGAATATCCACCTTCCTTAGAGCCCGAGAGAAAGTTTCACGAAAGGATCCGTACGCTTATCGAACGTGCGATATTAGTTCCTCTTCCTATTGATACGATGGGTGACCAAAATCCTCGTCTTGCGGTTCACCAGCAAGCTAGTTATGGTATTACAGGGTCTCGATCTGCTATAACCCGTCCTGTTGTAGCCAACACCAACAAATGGCAGATTCCATCTTATGTGATGTCCACCATCACTTCTGCGGTCCAGTTCCACTGATTGGACGATGAGGATGCCACCGGGCATCTTTCTCGATTTGTTCGTATCTGCGATATGTTCAATATCACTGTTGTGACCGGAGATGCGATATATCTCCGGTTGTTCCCATTCTCTCTATCTGGCCGAGCCTCTACTTGGTTAGATTCTCTTCCCCAGGATTCCATCACGACATGGGATGAACTTCAGTCCAAATTTCTGAAGAAGTATAACCCAGCGTCCAAAACTGCTCGTATGCAGGATCAAATACATTCTTTTCGCATGGATTCTGTTGAGCGTTATTGTGATGCTTTGGAGCGTTTTCAAATGCTCTTAAGTCATTGCCCCAGCATGGTCTTACTCAATGGGCATTAGTGGAGAAGTTCTATAATGGACTGACATACCCGACTCAACGTATGTTCAACACATCTGCTGGAGGACATCTAATGGAGAGGAAGAGTGTGGCGGAGTGCACCGAAATGTTTGAGAGCTTCGCACTGGCTGAACAGCAGAGTCCATGAAGTAGGAATTCCATTCCTGCTGCTATAGCTCCCACCTCGACCGTTCGAGGTGTTTATCAGGTCACCCCTGATACTAGCGTGGCTGCTGCACTTGAAGCACTCCAAAGGGAGATTAGAGAGCTCAAGATGGGTAGCAATAGGTGTGAGATTTGTAAAGGAGGTCACGACACTAGGTAGTGTTTAGTGAATAGTCAGGAGCAAGTGATTTGGGCAGGAGGACAGAGCGTAGGAGGTAATGGTGCGTTTGGGGGACGAAACGCCGGATGGAAGGGTAATCCAAACTCTAGTTGGAAATCAGGAGGTTTCCCACCATGTCAGAGTCTGTTCGATAGTGGTCCGGTAGGGTCTAGTTCGAGTGGTAGTGAATTTAAGGAGATTAAGGATATGATAATCACCCAAACTCAGCTGATATCTCAGATTGTGAATTGGGATAAGGAGACCCAGCTTAGATTGCAGGAGCATGATCTTTTACTGAAAATTCAACAAGCTGCATTTATAGACCTGCAGAGGATGGTAGGTGATATGTCTAAGCAGTTAGAGGCAGCTCAGTCTAGTTCATCCTCTTATGGAAAATGTAAGGCTAATGTTAGTGCTGTTACAACCCGTAGTGGTAGAGGAGCAGAGTTAGTGAAACCACAGGTTGAGGAGCGAATAAGGGAGGAGGTTGAGCTACAGGTCCCTATTAGTGTTGAAGAGAATATTCTTCTTCACAAAATCATTCTGTCGAAGCTTGGCGGCTGCAAGATCTTTCTGTTCTTGTTTCCATTTAATGTATTCTGGATCATTGTATCCTGAGAATCCTGCATCATCCGTCTTTGCTGGTTCCGTGTTCTGCACAGGATATTCAACAATTTGCACAAGAATAGGATCAGATTTGTCACTTGCTTCATCATCAGCTTCAACAATCACACTATCATCTTCTTTCAAACTTTCAATCAACACTTCAGAACTTTCAGATTCAGATTTACTTCTTTGAATTTCTTTGAATCTTTGTTCATTTTCAGGTGAATGATCAAATTCATTAAAGTTCTCTGGTAAAGTGTTTGTGATTGATTTAGGCATTGGTTCGTGAGTGAAACCCAATCCTGTTTTGTGTTTGTTTCCTCTTTCACTTACTAGTTGTTAAACCATTGTTTTACAACTTTTCACTTTTGACAATTCAACTTGTGTTACAGCATGTGCAACTTTTTCTTGTTCAAAATTCTTTGTCATTTCTTCAAGTTATTTGGTTACAAGTTCCAATTCTTTAAGAGTTTTGTTCCATGAATCTTTAAGTGACAATATCTTATAATCAGAAATTTTGTGATCAATTTTAAGTTATTCATGAACTTTTTCTTGTTTACTTAATTTATCACCAATTTTAAATGAATGATTTCGATAATGGTCCACCTGTTTGATACACTCTTCAGAACATAACCTGCCTTTCACATCATCTGGAATAGGCACATAGTTAGGGGGTAATTCAGTACTAACCTTTGGTTGACTTGATTCAGCAGATGAGAAAGACTCTTCAGATGTAGCCATGAGAGCTATCTCTGATTCAGATTCTTTAGTTGGATCTGACTTTGCGCTCCAATCATATTCTTCTGAATCTTGACTGTCATCATTAACAACTTGAAAATCTCCTTCTTTAGACCAGTCTTCTTCCTCAATTTCATAAACAAGTGCCAAACTTGAAGTAAGATCAGCAGTAGTCATATCCATCTTTGACACTAACTACAAGCGCTTTGTTCTGATCTTCAGACTGCTTACCTTTATCTTCCAGTTCTGGCATTGGAAGACTTTGATATGGCTTCTGAAGAAAACGTTAATTTCTGTTCTGATAGCTCGAAGACTGTTGAGAATTCTGACCTTGACCTTGATGTTGATTTTGTCCACTTGAACTTGCCTGACCATTGTAAGTTTGATTCTTAGGAGCTTTACATTCCCTTGAAAAATGACCATAGCAGTTAGAATTGAAACATCTGGCCTTTGATTTGTCAAAACCAACCGTCATGTTTGCATTTGGCTTGTAATTACGATTGGCATATGCATGTTTCTGTGTTCGATATGCAACCATCACCATTTGCCAATTTAAGTCCATTTCCTCAACGTCATCAGGATCCATTTCAAGTAGATCTTGAAGAACAACATCTAGTTGAGTTATGTGACTACCCTGATAAGCTTGGAAGCTTGCCATGAATGCACTAAATGCATTCATTATTTCATCATCCTGTAACAGGATATTCATCACATCTATCACTTTGCCTTGAACAGTTGAACTTGAACTTTGATTTTCAGATTGAGATTTCATTGGTTGAGGTTGAGCTTTTGGTGGAGATTGAGGTTGCATGTATATTGGTGAATTTGCTTGATATAAGAATCAATATAAAAACTTGCACCAACGAACAAATCACCCTTATCTTCAGATTTGATACCATCTTGAGAAAGAAAAGCATTCTCAACTGTATTGGAAGGATTCACCACAAAATTATATTGTGCATGACAACGAGATCAATCAGTATTCCTTGAAATTTCATCAATTTCAACTTCTTCTATCTTTGTAATAAGAAGATCCAAGTCCATAGGAAATTTTTCAGTATGCTTCAGAAGTGTCACTGTTTGTTTCCATGACGATGGAAGAGCGCACAATAATCTATCATTCAGGTCTTGAAGATCTGTCTTAACACCAACATTTGTCATCTCAGTTGTTAGATGAACAAATCTATTCATCATTTGATGGACAATTTCTCCAGAAATATGCTCAAACAGTTCCAATTGTCTCTTTAATTTTTGCTTCTTGAGACTTCTGATCTGTTCTCCTCCTTCATAGATTGATTTCAGTGCTTTGAATAGTGTATAGCCAGTTTGATAAGCATCTAGTCTTGACAACACTTGAAGTGGTAACCCTTTACACATCAAGGAATAAGCCTTACTATCATTCTTCACTTTTCGTAAGTCTTCACCTTGTAGATAATCTTCAGGATATGGTTCTGTAGAATCTTTTGTGTAGGTGCTTGCACTATCAAGAGCAGTCTGAGTAGGAATATGAGGACCTTTCAATAGACTTCCACAAATTATTATCAATCGAGCACAAATGGTGTTTCAACCTAATTGTCCAAATCTTGAAATCTGCACGGTTAACTAACCTTGGTACACGATTATCTGAATCATCAATAGGTGCCATTTTAAATTTAAAAGAAAATATTTTTGTATTTTTGTTGATTTTTGAAAAAGACTATTAAATTTTGAAATAAAAACTAAGTTTTAAGAAATGAAATAAAATTTGATGCGACTAAACAGTAACAAATTCAGATAATAATGTTTGAAACGACTAAACAGTCAGACGGCTGAACAGTGTAAACTTCACACGGCTGAACAGTAGCTTTTTAATGTCACATGACTGAATAGTGTAAACTGCAAACAACAAAATCTTCACACGACTGAATAGTGTAAACTTCAAACAAGCAAAATCTTCACACGACTGAATAGTACTTCACACGGCTAGAGAGTTGAAAAAGACTTGACCCGACTAGAATCTTGACACGGCTGAATAGTTGACCACCCAACTGAACAGTTGATCACCCGACTGAACAGTATCAATCTTCACCCGACTATAACTTGACACGGCTGAATAGTTGTTTTATCACCCGAAAGAATTTTTTTTGAGACGGCTGAACAGTATAAGGCAAAATCACTTGAAACGACTGAATAGTTGTTAACCCGACTACACAGTAGATCACGCGGCTCAACAGTACACAGTTTTTTTAAAATTTTCACCCGTCTAGACAAATTGTCTTCACACGACTACACAGGAACCTAATTTTGTCCACAAACTAAGTCCAGAAATTTGTCTAAGTCAAAAATAGTCACACGTCTAGTACATCTTCATCCTATTCATCATGTTCATGAACATCTTCATCCAATTTTCAATTATTTCTTAAAAACTCGTTCAATTAGTCCAAAAATGACACACAAGCAGTGTATTATACCGATTACCAATCCAATCAATTAATCTCAAACAACATCGTTTGAATGTGAATTCTTATGAAAAAATGATCGAACATAACTTTTACTTTTTCTTCTTAATTCCTCAGATCTGATGGAATCTGATGGGAATTTGCACTATTGTTGTGAATTAGAAACGATTATGATGATGAATCGGATCCAAATCCAACAACAGATCATGATTTGAGCAGTATTGATGTGTTTTGCTTGATGAATAGCGAAGAACACACACAGTACCCACAGCTCTGATATCAATTGATAGGTTCAATTGGATCGATTACTGCTACAAATCAATATGATCTATGTAATACAACCAACAATCAACACAGAATTCATTACTTTATAATTCACTTGTATTGATGATGAAATTAGTTGCAGTACAATTGTGCAGGAGAGAATACAAATCACACACGCACTTGTGATGTCAAAACCTCTCTCGTCCTGTCTCGTTCTATACACACTAGCAACTAGCTTTTATACATCTTCACATTTTAGGGAAAATACAAAATTAACCCTAAACAAACAAACTTTGTATATACAAGAACAAATTAAATCTTTCTAAGGAATGAGCCCTAACACCTTCCTATCTAAACCATTTCCTTCAATGCTGGATACTTTGATATATTCACCAAATCGTTGATCTCAGCCTCGGTTTCAGTCTGTGCAACCTTTACTTCTTTTTTAACTTCATTTAACTGTATCAAAAGTTTCTTGATCAAACACTGTTGATCAAGGACTACTTTCCTCAAATCCTCCATTTCAGTCTCCTGGTGCCTCTCGCGTTCCTCCATATTTATCAGTTTTTTCTTTGCCATTCCTAACTCATTTGCGATCGACGTATTCAAACCCCGAATAACGTCCTCATCAAGCCCAGCAGTCCCCTTCTTTTCATGCCTTCTTCTAAAGGTTTCAGGCAAGCGTTTTGAAACCTTCGGCTGCTTACCTTTGGCTTTCTTCTTTCTGATATCAATATCAGACTCGGTGCAGGATGGCGTCCGATCTGCAGCCTTTCTTTTCTTCTTACCTTTAGATTTTGCAATCTCAGCTTCTATCTCATCTAACTCCTCCTCAAATGGAACCGCATTTTCCTTCACGTATTTCTTTCGTTTCTTAATTTCAGCCTCAATTACGTCCCTCTGTTCCTCAAACCTTCTTTCTTCCACAGCTTTCAACTTCTCGATGTATTCCCATCTTTCATCAGTGTACATATTCCATAAAGATATGTGATCTTTCCAGAAAAGTTATATCTTGGAGCAGCACAGTCAGCAAAGATTCAGACGTTCATTGGCGTCAGTACCAATACGTCCCCAAGTTTCTACAAGTTCGGCTTCAAATGATCGATAAAAGTCTGGACGAACCTCGGATACAGCAGCCACTTGTTCTTCCTCAAAGCCCGAATGTTTTCTATCATATATTCAAAAATCATTTGTGGGATGTTGGCCTTGTCTCTCGACACAGATTCAGCATCGCTCTGGCTCATTCAAATTTCAATCCGTCCGAACCCCCTTTCCTGTGATCTAAACAGGCAATAATCACATGTGCAATAAACCTCCATTCATTCGACAAGAACGACTTCTTGATTTCCCGCCTAGCCATGAAGTTAGTCCCCTCAAATCCCATCTCAATGAATCCATTGTGCACGTCGGTCAAGCTTAGTAGCATAGGTGACCGGACGTCACGTTCCATCTTCAACATCTTCGCAACAGCCTCAGCAGTAATAACAATCCGCTCACCCATAATTGTAGCGGAAATCTCCCCTGGCTTCTTGTTCAAATCATAAGTTGCCGAATTCCAGAAATCTCGAATATGCTGCTGATCCATTACTGGATCGTGAGTAATAGCAAAGAATATCGGAGAGCTCTTCAGCCAGGATATCGCATCTCGAAATCCAACGGACTTTGGATCCTTATCGTTTAGATAAGCGACCACGTTCGATCGACGTTCGAACTTCGGCGGCGGAGGAGGCTTCCGATCCATATCAAACCTGAAACACAAACGAAAATTGATTAGTAAAAAAAATAAGATAATAATATAAGAATAATAATAAAAGAAATGGAAACAGAATATTAAAACAGAAATTAACAAAAAAAAAAATTCAGAAGGTAATTTCGCAAAATTATGACACAACATTTCGCAAAACATGTGTTTCCAACACTACCGAGTGTGCACGTGCAGCATAACAGAGCAGTATCGCAAACACATGTTGAACTTTCGTTCAGTTTCGCGAAACGATAGTTAGTTTCGTAAAACGGCAAGAAACCAACAGTCATTAGATTAAAACATAGATCAAATCAGTTTAAAAATCAATCAAATTGATGACGAAGGTTCGAAACAAGTTTAATCAAAAGTCTTACCGATCAAAAACGAATAAAAACAACTCAAAAATGCGGATTGAGGTTTTTTGAAACTAGGGTTTATGTTTGGGTTTTGAAAATAGGAGATGAAAATGAATTATGACCCAAAACGAACCAGATGCACGTTTAACAGAGGAAAGTTTCGCAAAATTGCGAAACTGTAGTTTCGCAAAAACCCTAAAAAATAAAAAAAAATATATTTTGAAAAACATATGAAGTCAAATATAATTAAATTATAAATATTTTAAGATAAAGTTAAAATCATCCCTTGAGAATTACAAAATGAATAGCAATACGAAAGCCCATTTGTTTGTAAAGATAGTAATACGAAGATTTCACTTTGAAAGAGACAAATAGTAAACAGAATGAATCACGAGGAATTCAGATAATGTATTTAGAGCCACCATCCAGAGAGACATATATTTGGCAAGATTGTCAATATATTTATCCATTTAAACCCATGCCTTGTTCCGTTCAACAAACAACCTGTGACGATCTTATCATGTTTTGAGTTCGATTTAAAGAAACTCAGGCAACTTGTTTTGACATCATGGCTTATTGAGTTTAGATGATTCAGCAAGATTTTATTATTTGATGGACATAGACCATGACCAATTAATATTCATGGTGAATGTTTTTGGGGGTGAACTGGAGTTGGGTTTTGAGCATCAACAATGATCTTGATGTAAAAACATTGTAAGAATATTCTTTTTGTATGAAGCGTCAAACAACGATCTTGATGTAGAAACATTGTGAGCTTAGCAATTGTGGGTTGTAGATGATGAGCGCTCCAGGTCTATATTTACGTATAACAGAGCAGATGATCATCTGAGCGTGCTGATGAGAGCTTCATGTCTATATTTGCATATAACATAGAAGATCATCACTCCAGGTCAATGCTTCCGCATAGCAGAGGAGATAAACACGAAATAAGATTCTAAAGAGCTAACTAGAAGCGTCATTCAGGGCTACGGCTAAGGGGTTTGGATTTGTGAAAAATAAAGCTCGAATCCAATACTCTCAGCCCCTTTTTGTCAAAACTTATTACTTTGTGCAGGCCAAATGTCTGTGAAAATACTCCTTATTACCGAGCTCTTTTGGATTTAGTTTAGTCACAGAGTTGCTGTCTAATTTTATTCGTGCTGAGCCTATTGACACATCAGAACACAAATCAACGTCCTTCTTTAGGTGCTTTTCTGAACCCTGCAGGAAACAAACAGTATTTACATAAGATGAAGCTTACAAAGAAATTTGTAAGTAAAACAACAAACTGAAATTTTGTAGTAATGCTCCCCCAAAATTCCAATTTTCAACATAAAATGGAATTTTCAACAAATTTAAGAGCATACTCAAAGGGATGGTAAACAATATCACAAAATATAGGTGAGAAATTAGACTCTCCCCCCCCCCCCCTTTTTAACCAGAATCAATAAGGCGTCAAATATAATATATAAAAATATCTTTCAACCCAGAATAAATGCAACGATCATCCGCTACTAATTCACCGAAGAAAAATTAATAGTCCTTCACGAATGAGCTGCATTTGTAAAAGAAAATCAGTTAGAAACAGGAACCCAAGCCTTAACAAACCTGGGTTTTTGAAAGAAGGAATTTGTGCAAAAATGATTATTAACAAATTTTTTAATTCTATTTCCTAAAGATTTATTATTTACGTTGCTTTGAACAATATCAGGACATTGTTTTATCACATGATCTGAATTCTTCTTGGTTCAGATTTTGGAAACATTTGGATTTTGACAGTTTTAGGTAATGTCTTCGTCTTTGAATCTCTCTGACCTCTCTTTTTCTTTTGTTCATTTTCTAAACTTGTCAAATTTTTAGGAATGATTTATGTTTCCGGTGAACCTTGACTGTCTTGATCTGATTGATTTAATGTGGATGAACTTTGAGTATATTCTCTTTCCTTGTTGATTAGCTCGAAAATAGGAATATCACCAGCTTTGAACTTTTCACGCAGGTTTGTGAAAACTGTAGGTATGGATCTTTGATTAGCGGAAGCATGACGTTCATTGTCTTGATTACCATCAAGTGGTTTGTTGCATCCAATACTGATCGGAAAATCATAGTCATCCCTCACCTCAGAAGAGATATTGACGCCTTCCAGTCCTGCGTGCATACTGTCAATATTTTGTTCAACCAAATCATTCTTTGGGTGTGGTTTGGGAAAAGGAGAGTAACACAAAGTCGATGATGACGGAAAAACAGTTTGAACATCAGAATTGTATCCGACCCCATCCTTTATCCAAGCCCCCTTTTGTTTGACAAGAAGCTCATTTAGTCTCATTTGAGACACTGTCCACTTATCAAGTTTGCTTTGTAGTTTCGTGGATTCATATTGAGCTAACAAAAGCCTTTCATTTAAAAGATTTATCTCTACATTCCTTTCATAGAGATTTCTCTTCAACAATTCAACTTCGGCCAAGGCTTCATTAAGTTTTACAGAATAACAAACTTCATTTTTCTTAAGTTCATCATTCATGGCCGTGATCTCTCTTTGGTTTTGCAGGATGAATCTATTTGCTTTGTAAACACCAAATAAGCGATGTCTGCATGCTGAAAAGTCTCATATGGAAGATCCATGATGATCCTTTCGGCTGCTAGAGCTATTTCACAGTTGCACATTCTTGTATCTTCTTTATGTTTTTCTTCCCTTTCTTCCGACATCTCTCCATTTTCACTTTCATTCTTTTCTTCCTTGTCTTTCTCTTCTTTATCGACATCAGTTGTCTTACAACCAGATCCTCCTTCATTATCATTCCGGGATTTCAACAATTGACTCAGAATCAGATGCTATCACCTTGAGCTTTTCATTCAGTTCGGTTTTGTAATTGAGTATGCTTGATAAAGATGAAATTAAATCAAAGTTTAAGGTGTTGGTTTGAGATGGTAGCACTTCTTGGAAAAAGTCCTTCCTTTTCATTTCCAGCTCATAATTTTTAAGCTTGTCAATTACATCCATGAGTTTGTAATCTGAGAATCCTCTTTCTTTCTTAAGAATCTTAACATAAGAACTCCAATCAGTTGGAAGGGAATCTAGAAGCCTCTGTATTTGTTCAAAATTGGTGAGATTAGGATCATATTTTCTCAAATTTTCAGTCACAGTTAGAAAGCATTTATCAAATCCGAGAGTTTCTCATTTCTTCTACTAGCAAAATCAACAAATTCCTTCTCAGCCTGCATACCTTTGTCTTTCTCCCGTTTGTCATTTCCATCATAGAGTTTACTCAGCATGTCATACAAAGATTTTGTACTCTTATGTTCAGCGAATTTGTTACGAATTTCATCACTTAAACAAAGAATTAATGCATCAAAGGCTTGTTATCCCATCTATCAACCTTTTGTCTCTATCGGTGTATGTTGTTGGACTAGTGTTTGGAATTGTAGCATCTCCTGTAATTGTGATGGGTATGTGAGGACCATTTTCAATTGAATCCCATTGAGTACGATCCATGTTCAAATAAAATTCTTTCAATCTTCTCTTCCAATAATAAAAATTATTACCCTCAATGAATCTTGGAGGTCTATTTGGTGAACTACTTTCTAGATCAGCTACGGTAAATGACATAGACATTTTTTAAATTTAATAAGATGTTAGTTTCGCAAACTAGTTTCGCAAAGAATTACTAGTTTCGCAAACAATATCGCAAAATGCTTAGTCATACAGCTTTGTAGGAGCAATTGAACTTTCATTCAAGGTAGTTTCTGGATTCCAAGGGCAAATGGGCAGCACTTTCGCAAGCACAGCGCCAAAATGAACTTTCGTTCGATAGGATCGCAAATCAGAATCGCAAATAGACAAACCAACAAATGATCACTTAGTTTCTCAAGATGATCTGCAGTTTCTCAAGATGAACAATAGTTTCGCAAAATAGATCAAGAAACCCCTTTTTCACGAAAAACACACAAAAAATCCAACAACAACCACAAAACCAGTCCATGTGAAGAACAAATGATTTCGATGGCTTCACCAGTAAAAATGGAACAATTCCCAAGCAAAATTCAAGTGAAACAATAACAATTCAGATCCAATTTTGATTGAAGAAGCTTTTTGTCACACCCCGACCAAGGGCCCATGCATGAAGACTGATATCAACCAAACGTAGCGGAAATACTACATATTTATTTCACTAGTACATATTGTTCGGTCCCGATTACAATAACATGTCTGAAAAGAAAAGAAAACCAAAATAATAAAATACAACCCAATCGAATTTATTTAATAAAGCTAGACTAATGTCTTCTTGACTTCGACTAGGGTTGGTCCTTCTACTGCTCAGTGCCTACACTCTTCACACTTGATCATTACCTGAAAATACATACTCAAAATACGTCAACAATGGTGAGAACATGAGTTTTAGACACAAGACACAATAATTAAATATGGTGTAAATTAGTCAAGCTCACAATCAAACCTGTGCCCACGACCCGTGGACATCAAAATAATATCTTCCCTACTTATGTTATACCAACATAAGATAACAAATGACGCGAATATATGCCACAAGATAAACCATATATATATCATTCAACGGATGGTCATCTGTTAGGGTTATTTCCTAGTTAAGATTTACTTTATATTTTGTTTATATGCTTGTATATAGTTTAGGGTCTATTTTGTTATATTCCTTAAACTTGTATTTGTTTATATTTTGTTTATATGCTTGTATATACTTTATTCTGATCATTGAGCGATTTTCACGATCCAATTGAACCTATCAATTGGTATCAGAGCTTTGGTACTGTGTTCTTCGCTGTTCTTAAGCAAAAACACATCAAAAATTGCTCAAAAACAATGATCTGAATGAATTGTTCGTGTTTGTAGGTGTGATTCATCATCATAATCACTCCAATACACAACGATTGTGCAGATTTCATCAGATCATCATCAGATATGAGAAATTAAGAAACTACTGTTCGATCGAATTTTTTCATAAATTCATCAAAAATTGGACATGTTTCAGATTGATTGATATAAGGGATTGTTAATCGGAGTGTTTCACAGCTTGTGTGTGAATTTTGGACAAATTGGACAAGTTTTAGACAAAACCCAGAAAATTCTCATGATGAAGATGATGAACAGTATTATGATTTTGGTTGAAGATTAACTTGCCGGGTGATTAACTTGACTTAGACAATTTTCCTTGGACTTAGATTGAAGAACAATTAGGTCCTGTGCAGCCGTGTAAGGGAATTTGTGCTAGACGGGTAAAGAATTTGACGTGAAAAAGTGTTACTGTTCAGCCGGATCAAACACTGTAGTGCCGGGTAATACACTGTTACGCCGGGTGATTAAGAAAATACAGCCGGGTAATCATCGACTGTGTAGCCGGGTGACTAACAACTGCCGTGTGATCGAGTACTGTTCAGCCGGACAAAGCTTTTGCCGTGTCAAGATTCTGCCGGGTCAAAGATTGTTGCCGTGTGAAGTTTTTCTTGTAGCCGGGTAACTGTTCATCCAGGTGAAGAACAAAAAGTTTACAACTGTTGAGCCGGGTAACTGTTTGGCCGTGTAAAGACTTTTTCTTGCCGGGTGAAGAACAAAGACACTGTTTAGCCGGTTGAAGAAGGATTTTCACTGTTTTGCCGTGTGACTCATTTTATTTGTTTTAATTCTTGTTTTTCTTATCTTGTCTTTAATTACTTGTCTTTATTTTAGTATTTTAATCATTTCTTTTCAAAAATTAACAAAAACCAAAAATATTTTCTTTAAAAAATTGTTAAAAAAAATGGCTCCTAATGATGATTCTGATAACCGTGTTCCTAGACTTTTGAATCGTGCAGATTTCAAGAACTGGACCATCAGGTTGAGACATCACTTGTGTTTTATTGACAATGACTTATGGAAGTCCATTGAAAAGGGTCCTCATATTCCAACTCAGACTGCTCCAGATAGTGCAAGTACCTACACAAAAGACTCTACTGAACCTTATCCAGAAGATAATTTGTGAGCAAAAGATCTGAGAAAAGTAAAGAATGATAGCAAGGCTTATTCTTTAATGTGCAAGGGACTACCACTTCAAGTTCTGTCTAGATTGGATGCATATCAGACTGGTTATACATGTTTCAAAGCTTTAAAGTCGATATGTGAAGGAGGAGAACAATTGAGAAGTTTGAAGAAATCTAAGTTGAAAAGACAATTGGAGTTGTTCGAGCATATTAATGGAGAAACAGTGCACCAAATGATGAACAGGTTTGTTCACTTAACTACTGAGATGTCAAACCTCGGAGTGAAGACTGAACTTCAAGACTTGAATGATCGTTTGTTATGTGCTTTACCATCATCATGGAAGCAAACTGTTACTTTGTTGAAACATACTGAGAAAGTTCCAATGGAATTAGATCTGCTTATTGGAAAGATAGAAGAAGTTGAGATTGATGAAGGATCAAGAAATACTGATAGATCAAGCTCACAAACTCAGTATAAGTATGTGGTAAATCCTGCCAATACTGTGGAGAATGCTTTTCTTGCACAAGATGCAATGAAGTTTGAAGAAGATGGTGACTTATTTGTTGGTGCAAGTTTTTATACTGATTCAGCATACTTTCCAAATTCACCAACTTATTCTCAACCTCAATCTCCACCAAGAGCTCAAGTTCAAAATCAGAATCTGAAGAATCAGTCAGACAGTCAAAGTTCAAATGTTCAAGCCAAAGTGAAAGACGTAATGAATATTCTGCTGCAAGATGACGAGACAAAAACTGCCTTCACAGCATTTATGGCAAGTTTTCAAGCATACCAAGGAAGTCACTTAAGTCAAATGGACGTGGTCCTTCAAGACTTATTTGAGATGGATCCAGTTGACGTTGAGGAAATGGATCTTAATTGGCAAATGGTTATGGTTGCATATCGAACACAAAAGCATGCATATGTTAACCGAAGTTACAAACCCCATGCTAACAAGACAGTTGGATTTGACAAATCAAAGGCCAGATGTTTTAATTGTAACCAGTATGGTCATTTTTCAAGGGAATGCAAAGCTCCTAAGAATTTCAATGATCAAGCTAGTTCAAGTAGTCAAGGTCAAAATTCTCAACAGTCTTCGAGTTATCAAGGCAGAAATCAACGTTTCTTTCAGAAACCATATCAAAGTCTTCCCATGCCTGAATTGAAAGATGAAGGAAAGAAACCAGAAGACCAAACAAAGGCACTAGTGGTCAGCGTAAAAGATGGTTATGATTGGAGCGCTTATGCAGAACAATTTACGTCTGATCTTACATCAAGTTTGGCACTGGTATGTGAAATCGAAGAAGACTGGTCTGAAGAAGGGAATGGAAAAATGGTTGATGATGTGAGTGAAGATTCTGAAGATTATGACTGGAGTGCAAAGTCTGATCCTACTGAAGAAACTGAATCTGAAGTTGCGCGGATGGCTACTGCAAATGAATCTTCATCTTCTACTGAACAACCAAAGGTTAGTAATGATTTACCCCCTAACTATGTTCCATTGCCCTTAGATGTGAAAGAAAGGTTATGTTCTGAACAATGCATTCAACAAGTAGAACATTATCGAACTCATTCATTTAAAATTGGTGATAAATTAAGTAAACATGAAAAACTTCATGAACAACTTAAAATTGATCATAAAATTTCTGATGAGAAGATTTTGTCACTAACCGAATCATGGAACAAAACTTTAAAAGAACTGGAACTTGTTACCAAACAACTTGAAGAAATGACAAAGAACTTTGAACAAGAAAAAGTTGCACATGCAGTCACTCAAGTTGAATTAAAAAAGGTTAAAAGTTGTAAAACAATGGTTGAACAACTCATTAATGAAAGAGGTAACAAAACCAAAACCGGGTTGGGTTTTACTCATGAACCAATGCCAAATTCAATCACTCAAACCTTACCGGAAAACTTTAATGAATTTGATCATTCACCTGAAAATGAACGTAAATTCAAAGAAATTCAAAGAAGTAAATCCGAGTCCGAAGGATCTGAGGTGCTGATTGAAAGTTTGAAAGAAGAAGATGGAATGACAACTGAAGCTGATGATGAAGCAAGCAACAAGTCTGATAACAAGTTAGAGCCTGTTCTTATCCAACTGGTTGAATATCCAAAGCTTCATCCCGAACCAAAACAAACGGTGAAGGAAGAAGGTGAATTTTCAGGATTCAATGATCCTAATTACATCAAATGGAAGAAGAATGAAGAAAAGGCAAAAGTTGCTGCTCAACTGCTCAAGAAGAATGCAGTGAAGAAGGATGAAGTTTCAAATGCAACGAAGCAGAAATCGAAAGTAATGAACACTCAATCTGAAACAAAAGAATCAAAAGGAAAAAGTGTCTTAAAATCGAATGATAACACCAAAGTTCAAAGTGTTAAAACTCAAATTGTTAAACCTGTCAAGAAGAAAGTGACAAAAGGAAAAACAATCAAGTTTGTGTCTGCAGGAACGTTTGATTTAAATGGATCTTATGGTAAACCAATCAATTCTCCAATCAAATCTAACTCTGGTCTGAAAACAGGTTCAGGTCCTAAGTCTTCCGCTGTCAATGAAAAGAGAATTGAATCCAAAAAGGTGACCAAACAGAACAGTTTAAAATCGAACCAAAGTCCCATGCAATCAAAATCACAAACAAAGACTCCACAGAAAAACGTTAATCTAAAACCGAACAACCATGATAATGAATCACGTTTCGGTTCAACATCAAGAGTTAACAATCGGCTCTTTAGGATTAGCAAGAAACATTGTGAAATTTGTGATAGATATAATCATGCAACTGCTGAATGTTTCTTTAACAGGTACTGCAGTTTCTGTGATAAAAGAAATCATTCTTCAGAAGAATGTTATTTTAACAAATTTTGTGATATTTGTGAGAGAAGAAACCATGACACAAAGGATTGTTTCTTTCGATCAAACTCAACAAGAGAAATGACTCCGTTTTCAAATTTTCAAAGAAATCAATCAAATGGTTTTCAAAATATGAATCAAAGTCATTCTCTGTTTTTGAGAAATTTCAATCGAAACAATTCTGTTTCTAACTTTTCAAGAAATGTGCAGGTTAATAATTTTAAACCAAGAGCTTTGATGGTTAGAAATCAAAAGTTTGAAAATAACCTTGATCCTAAGCTAGAGGAAAGGTTTAGTGCTTTGAGAAGAAAGCAGTCAATGAACGCCAATGGGCGAAACAACAGTGTTCAGCATCAAAATCTCATGAATGAAACAAATTTTCAAAATATTCAATATCAACAAGTTACTATTGTAGATAGATTCGGAAAACCCAAGACCGTGTGGGCCTGGGTTGACCAAACTAACTAAGTGATTGTTGAATTGCAGGTACGCCCAAGAAGACCTATCAACTCATGGTTCGTTGATAGTGGGTGTAGCCGGCACATGACAGGCAACCATGCCTTGCTTCAGGATTTCAAGCTGAAAAATGGTACACACGTCGCATTTGGAGGTGATGCGGGTGGTAAAATCACAGGAGAAGGAACTGTTTCGAATGGGGTCATTAGTTTTGATAAAGTCAACTACTGTGCACAGTTGAACTTTAACTTACTAAGTGTATCTCAAATCTGTGATAAATCTTATTCAACTCTTTTTGATGATTCTTTCTGTTATATTCTTAAACCAGGTTTCAAGATTGACAATGAGTGGGTAGTGGTTAAAGCTCCTAGAGATCGTGATGTATACAAATTGGATATGTCGCAGATTGATGCTGAAACCGAAACAACCTGTCTCATTGCCCATGCTTCAAATGATGAGAATCAGCTTTGGCATAGACGGCTGGGACATTCCAACTTCAGAAACATAAACCGTTTGGTAACTGGAAATCACGCTGTGGGAATCCCATCGAAGAAATTCTCCACAACTGATCTCTGTCCAGCGTGTTTGAAGGGAAAACAGCATAGGATGTCTTTTAAGTCCAAGCAAGAAAACTCCATTTCAAAACCCTTACAGATGCTACATATGGATCTTTTCGGACCAACAAATGTGCAAAGCATCGGAAAGAAGTCTTACTGTTTTGTCATTATTGACGATTTCACTAGATTTTCTTGGGTTTATTTTCTGCATGCTAAATCTGAAACAGCTGAATTATTAAAAGAATTTATCATCAAAGTTGAAAATCAATTGGAATGCAAAGTTAAAGTTTTAAGAAGTGATAATGGAACTGAATTTAAGAATGCTAATGTTGATTTATTTTGTGCAGAAAAGGGGATTGCTAGACAATTTAGTGCGCCAAGAACACCTCAACAGAATGGGGTTGCGGAACGGAAAAACCGGACACTAATTGAAGCAGCAAGATCCATGCTCGCAGATGCCAAAATACCGATTACTTTTTGGGACGAAGCAATTGCTACTGCGTGTTTTGTACAAAATAGAACATTATTAGTGCAAGATAAAAAGAAAACTTCTTATGAGTTGTTGTTTGGAAGGAAACCAAATATTTCTTACTTGAAAGCATTTGGTTGTCTGGTATCGATTTTAAATCTAAATGAACATCTCGGGAAGTTTGAGTCAAAATCTGACGATGGATTTTTCCTAGGCTATTCGTCTGTTTCTAAAGCTTATCGAGTTTTTAATAGCAAAACAAATACTGTTATTGAAACTATTAACGTCAAGTTTTTAGAAAATTCGTTTCCGTTAGTGGCTCATGGTCCCGAATGGTTATTTGATTTAGATTCATTATCGAAATCTTTCAATTCTAACTTATTTGATTTTACAGGAAAAACAAACAAAGAATCAGGTGACTTGGGATGCTTTAGTGACGATTCTGATAATGACGAGGATGGAAATCTCAACTCAGAATATCCGTTCATGTCATTTCACAATCCTGATCATGTCAAATCCAGTCAAGATCCGGGTCCTTCTGGTTCTCATGAAGATCAAGAATCGAACAATCTTGAAGAAGATGTGAATCCGCAAGTTTCTCCTAATGATGGTGGATCTGTTCAGAATCAACCATCATCCGATCCGAATGTTGAAGTTGTTCCAGAATCTTTTGATTACTTCATCAATTCACCGGATCAAGTCCCGAATTTCACACCGCATACTTCGACCATACTACAAGATCTACCAAATCTGAATACTTCTAATCTGGAGAGTCAAGTGCAAGGAGGTGACATACCAATTCATCGAATTCACAAGAAACATCCAGTCTCTCAGATTATTAGGCCGTTGAATCAGAGAACTACAAGAAGTTAGACTGAGCAAGCAAATGTCTGTCTTTATTCGTGTTTTCTATCTCAAGTGGTGCCAAAGAACATTTCAGAGGCGCTGCAAGATAACAGTTGGATTGAAGCCATGCAAGAGGAATTACTTCAGTTTCGCAAACAGGAAGTTTGGAAACTAGTGGACTTACCTGAAGGAGAGAATGCTATTGGTACAAGATGGTTGTACAAAAACAAGCCAGACGAACGTGGCATTGTAGTGAGAAACAAAGCAAGACTCATTGCACAGGGATACACTCAGGAAGAAGGCATTGATTATGAAGAGGTGTTTGCTCCAGTCGCAAGACTTGAAGCCATACGCGTTTTTCTTGCATATGCTTCCTTCATGAAGTTTAAAGTATTCCAAATGGACGTTAAAGGTGCTTTCTTGTATGGACCAATTACAGATGACGTATATGTCAGACAACCTCCGGGTTTTGAAGATCCTGACTATCCTCATCGTGTATACAAGTTGAGTAAAGCTCTATATGGTCTACACCAAGCTCCAAGAATCCGGTATGAGACATTATCCAAGCATTTACTAGAACATGGATTTACAAGAGGTCAGATTGATCCAACTTTGTTTATGAAGAGGGAGAATGACGATTTGTTGTGCGTTCAAGTATATGTGGACGATATTATCTTCGGATCAACCAGTGCGTCAATGTGCAAAGAATTTGAAGAAATCATGAAGTCTAGATTCCAGATGAGTTCAATGGGGGAGATTAATTTCTTTCTTGGATTACAAGTGAAACAATCCGCTGACGGAATTTTCATCAATCAATCAAAATTTGTTGAGAAGTTGTTGAAGAAGTTCAAGGTGCAAGATTGTCAGACAATTAGAACTCCATCTGATGTAAACTGCAAGATTCAACCTGATCCAAAGGGCAAAGCAGTTGATCAAACACTATACAGATCAATGATCGGTTCTCTGATGTATCTTACTGCATCAAGACCAGACATCATGTACGCTGTGTGTGTATGCGCCAGATATCAGTTTGATCCGAAAGAGTCGCATCTTGTTGCTGTGAAGCGTATATTCAGATATCTCAAAGGGAAACCAAATCTTGGGTTATGGTATCCTTACGAAGGAAATTTTGAATTATATAGCTATTCTGACAGTGATTTTGGTGGTTGTGCTCTTGACAGGAAATCGACTATTGGTGGATGTCAATTTCTGGGTCCTAGGCTTGTCTCTTGGCAATGCAAGAAGCAGACCAATGTTTCTGTATCCACAGCTGAAGCAGAGTATATCGCTGCATCTGCAGGATGTTCTCAGGTTTTGTGGTTACAAAATCAGTTGCTTGACTACGGGTTTAACTTTCTAAAAACTCCTATTTACATAGACAATACTGCTGCTATGTCCATTACTGCTAATCCTGTTCAACACTCAAAAACCAAACATATCGAAATTCGATATCACTTTTTAAGAGACAACTCTGAAAAGGGTTTAATAATTTTGATTAAGGTGCATACCGACAAACAACTGGCAGATCTTTTCACAAAATCTTTTTTGTCAGGCCGGTTTGAATTCTTAATTCAATCCATAGGATTAATCAATCATGATTGATTCTATTTTTCGAAAATAAAACAAAAATCAGAAAAATATAAAAGCCAAAAATATAATAAGTTGATGTCATATATTGATTCCTTTGTCTTTTATTTTATGTTTTGCATTGTGTGTGTGCATGAAAAAGAAAATAGAAAAGCAAAAACAAAATATAAAAGCAAAAAGAAAAGAAAATATCATGTCATAAGAATCTATATTGCAAAAAATGAGAAATGATAGTTACACTAGACATTATTTGTTACAATCATTTTTAATAAAGACTGATGAATGTTAATTGATGTGCTAGACAGCTCAGGCAATTAGACTGAAAAAGTAAGTTGATTGTTGACAAACATAAACTTAATGATCTTTGTGTTAAGTTCCATTGTTATACATGTCTAGATATATATCTTTTGATACATTGCTTGTGATGATAGTTGTGCATGATCGGGTAACGATGTAGTCTTCTCAGTGTGATGAACCGCATCGTGAGCTTCTTTGTTGTGGTACCCACAGACCTGAAGTCTCACACGAAGTCTCTTTTGAGCTTCAAGATGCAGCAAAAGATTCCAAAATGGAACAAAAAGAGTCCCAAATGTGGACCAACACCAAACAAAATTCCAAAAAGGAATTCAGAAGATTCCCAAGGGGAACGATAGGAAAGAAAAATTCCCAAAGATGGAATTAAAAAGAAGTCCCAAAGTGGACCAAATCCGAATAGAACCCAGATTCCACACTGTGTATGACTGTAAGTGACCAGGTTTTGTGCAATATGCATTCTGGTAGTGATTGATAAGGAAATATGTTGACATATGTATACATGTGGGTCACATAAGTCATTCTAATCGAACCTTAAATATCATCATGATACTGAAAAAGTAAGTGTGTCAACTCGAGCTAATTGGTATGTTTTCATATCATCACTCAATCAAGCATAAGTCAAATGTCTATTCAAAACTTGCAAAACATGTTCAGATAATGTGTGGTATGATCTCATTGCGATATTTTGATTCATTGCATTGCATATGTCTTTACTTTAATATGTGTGCTTTGTGTGTGCAGGCATATGGAATCTTTATTGACACATCGACGTCCTTGTTAAACTTAAAAATTTCAAGAAATTTCAAGTTTAGGGGGAGAATAAATTTGAAGAAAAATATCTACAAAAATCCAAAAATATTTGTTTTGAATAGGTGTGTTTTGAATGAACAAGATTATGTGGTATGAAAAGCAAAAGTATTGGATGTGTTAAAAACAAAACCCAAGGTCTTGTGAATTGTTTTTAAGAAAATGCTTCGGGATATAGAAAAATTGGTTGTGCAAAAACATCTTTTGAAAAAGAAAAGGAAAAATGAATTTAATTGGAATAAATGTTATTGTCTTGTTTAATGTTGTTTGATAAATTAATATGACAAACATTCTTTTTAAGGATATCTTGTCTAATTAATATGTCGGAGAATGTTTGCAGGTGCAATAAATGCTGTTGAAAAAGTCAGACGAGAAAAAGTGAAAAATTGCAAAGTGTTATAGCCGGGCAAAGATATCAGATACAACTGTTCTGCCGGGTAATGAACTGTTTAGCCGGGTAATGTTGTGTGTTGATACAAGCCGGGTGAAGATATTATGACCACTGTACAGCCGGGCAAAGATCATGTCAAATACAGCCGGGTGAAGGTCATAGATATCAAGCCGGGTGACAAGTGTTCACTATACAGCCGGGTAAAAATCTTTTATCTTGCCGTGTGAATGAATCACTATGTTGTCGTGTGAAGAAGGAAAAGCATGTCGGGTGATATAGAAGACAACTATGTTGCCGGGTAATGAAGAAAATCATGCCGTGTGAAGAGAAAGCAACTGTGTTGCCGGGTAATGAAGAAAGCAAGCCGGATGAAGAAGGAAAGCAACTGTGTTGCCGGGTAATGAAGAAAGGTTGTCGGGTGATGTTTGAAGACTACTATTCTGCCGGGTGATTGATAAAACCCATCAGGTGTAGTTGTTCCTAACCTTTACCCGTCACTACAGTGACTTACCCGTCTCTACAATGTTTGACCCGTCAAGTGTTTTTCACATGTTTGCGACTTGTCTTATGTACTTGACCCGTCACTACAGTACATGACCCGTCACTACAGTACATGACCCGTCACTACAGTACATGACCCGTCACTACAGTACTTGACCCGTCAAAGCTTATTGGGCCTTTTATGTTTACCCGTCCCTTTTGTTGACCCGGCACATAAAGTTTGACCTAAATTTTTTTGACGATACAAAAGACCGCCTCTTCACAAACACTTATCATTTCACACATTCACTTTCAAACAAACACTCTGTGCTTAAATCGCCTGTTATCATATTCAATCGTTTTGCTCTGTAACAAGGTTGATCGATTGGATAAGGTAGTGATTTAGTGATTTTGACCTTGATAGACCTGCAAATCAACTGTTAAAAAGAAAAACGATGATGAACAGTGTTTTGAGTATTGAATCGACACTTTGATTTTGTGTGTTAAAACCAAAATCGAATGTTGCTTTAAGGTTAAAAACTGTCGATCATCAACATTCAATCACTCATTTGCACCATAACACCTTAAAATCAACTGAATCAACCAAAATTGTCACTACAGTTAAAATCGCCATTGATGAACTTTGAAAGTTCTTAAATGTTTCACTTCAAAAGGATGAAATGTGTGTTAAAAGTAACAAATGCATGATAAAACTGAACTAAAACATGTTAAACAACTTCATCATACAAATGTCAAAATTTTGGCTTAAGTGATTAACTGTTAAAATGAAAAATGTTGTATAAATCATTAAAATTCAAAGTTGTGTTGATCAAAGTGATGAAAATCAATTTGTTAGATCAATTTAGGGTTAAAATGATTATGTGAATGTTTTTTCTTTCTAACCTGTATTCAAACACTTATGAAAATTTTGATATGTTTTGATGAAGAATCTAACACATTTGTCTTGTTTTGTGTTTGTTTTTGTTTTAACAGATGGAGAATCTCAAGTTTGAGCCGAAACATAATTTGGTGGCAGTTCTAGATGAATCTATCCCTGAAACAGAAGGTTACAGAGATATGATCAACTTTATCAAGAGGACCAAATATGTGTATGCTATGTGTGCCAAACCGGTCATATATGCAAGGCTGATTAAGAGCTTTTGGAGGACAGCAGAAGTCATTAGAGATGATAATGGTGTTTCTGTGGTCAGAGGGAATATTTCTAGAGATATGGTGTTAACAGTATCTGAAGAAGCTATTAGAAATGCCTTGAGAATAGATGAAGATGAGGTTGGTATGAATGATGAGCTGACCATGGATGAATGTAAATCGTGTTTTGTTAATATGGGTCATCCACCTGTATTTCCAAAATCACAGTTTTATAGGGCAAAATTGGGAAAGAAGTACAAGCTGTTATGCTATGTGGTGCAACAATGCATGTCCAGGAGGAGTGCAGGGTTCGATAATTTCCCATCAGATATTGCATCACCGATTGTTGCCATAGCAGAGAATAAGCCATTTAATATGTCGAGATGGATCATGAATGGCTTTATTTTTAACTTGGTGAAGGGCAAGAGGTTTAAGTTTCTCATGTACCCGAGATTCTTACAACTGATGATCAACATTGCCTATCCTATCATCAGATCCGAAGGTTATGCTGGAGGTATGCTATACACTGAGGACATGAACGATCTATCTTACCGAAAGATGAGTATCGGGAATGTGCCTAATGTAGAGTTGTTTGACTATATGAGAGATATAGCCAACAATGAAGAAGATGTTGAAGGTGTGTATTACCACATTTCTCATGGTGAGATTGTTGATCCACAGGACCTAGTGGATGAGGTGCCTGACAATTTGTTAGATGATGACGAGTACTTTGCTCGTCATCCAGAAGATGAAGAAGAAGGTGAGAATGGTGATAGTGATAATGATGAAGATAGTGATAGTGATGATGAACATGATGATGGTGGTAATGAAGGTGCTGAATCTGAATCTAATTCAGAGGAGGCAGAGATTGTTGAAATGACCGAACCTATGGAAGTAGAGATTGAGAATGTTGTGTTAGAAGAACCTGTTGAGGTTGCTTCTATAGAAGAATCAGTTGCTGAAGTTCCAAAGGACATCTCTGTTCAGTATGTCAGAAGAAAGAGATTGAAACAAGTTAAAGAGCCTGTGATTGTAGAGTCTGAAGAGATAGATGTTCTTCAGATTGCTCAGGAGGCAATGGCCGAAGCTGAAACTATGGCACAGATAGTTGAGGAAGCTGATGCTGGCGTTGCTGATCCTACTGCTGTTGATATTCCCACCACATCATCCCAGTTTGCTGAAAATATTGAACAAGGTTTGGAGTCTTCACCAAACTTTGTGTCAAAGATTGATGAAAATGAGAATGAGAAGGAGAAAAGAATTGCAGAGTTAGAAGAAATGGTTGCAAAGTTGATTGAAGCGAATGATTTGTTGAAAGCCTCAAATGAACGGAAAAAGAAAAGATTTGATGAGTACTGGGATATGCATAATCAGAATTTGAAAATCTTCAAGAAATTGGATGAGGATCATGTCAAGCTTGTTGATGAACATGTGAAGTTGAAGGATGATTATGAAAAACTGAAAGAGGAGCATGAGAATCTGAAATATGATTACAAAGAATTGAAAGCTGAATGCAATACGTTGGAGGCCGAGAAAGAAATGCTAGAAAAATGGTTGGAGGAGACGAAACCGAAGAAAGCTGGCTCATCATCTGACAAAGATTTTTCTGATGAAGTAGTTGAAGTGACTGAATCTCAAGTACAGAAAGTTTATTTGACTAGAGCACGAGGTACTACGAATGTTGGCATTAGGGTGGAATCACCAATCATTGTTCCCGATGAAGCTGTTGCTGAAACTGTCATCTCTGACAAAGCTGAGGGAAAAAGGAAGTTAGATGCTATTCCAGAGATTTTTGGTGATGAAGGAAGTTCGAAAAAGGCTAAGATTGATGAAACAGTGCAGATTGAGCCGATTCAATCTGTAGCTGTAGTTGAGACTGAGAAAATTGATGAAACTGTGACAGAATCTAGAGCTGAAACTGAAGTATTTGCAGTCACAGATAGTGAGAAAGAAGTTGGTTCTGAAGAAACAGTTCAGGTTGAGCCGATTCAATCTGAAGCTGTTGA
This sequence comes from Tagetes erecta, assembly GCA_030867185.1. Lineage (NCBI taxonomy): Eukaryota > Viridiplantae > Streptophyta > Magnoliopsida > Asterales > Asteraceae > Tagetes > Tagetes erecta. Next base: position 59,372,916 of record CM061488.1, read on the forward strand.
TATGCCTGAAACTAAAGCTGAAGTTGCAAGTCAGTTTGAGCCGGTTCAAACTGACAATGCACCTATGATTGAAGCATTGGATGATTTAGATGACATAGACTTTACTGAGTCTGATGATGAAGCTGAACCAGAACCGAATGTTGTTGAGGAGATTCCGGATGATTTGGATCAAAGATTTGCATATCTTGAAAGGATGAAATACAATTCAGTATTTTTGAATGGATTGACGGTGAGCCAGATAAATGAAGAGTACGAGAAATGCATGATTGCCCAAGATAAAACCGAAGCTGATAAGAAAGAGTTTGTGATTGAGATGGGAGAATGGACACCAATGCAAGAAAGCCTAAACATAGAAGATTTGCCTCCGACTGAACTGTATCACCAAAATCCAGAAGAAATGTCAACTTCAGATATGCGCAGTTGGTTAAGTTCAAGAAATTATCCATATAAGACTTTGAAGAGGTTGAAATCTGAATCTTTGAGGAAAATTGTTGTGAGCTTTATGAAGACTGAAAAAATGTACAATCGTATGTTTTACTTAGACTACAACAATCCTCAGTATTTCGAGTTGACAAAAAGATTCAAAGTTCTTGGACCGAAGGAGATTCCGGTGATGGCTCTTCCTGAAAATGCTCATAAGAAAAGGCACGAGTTGATTGATATGTTTCCCAGCGAAGTTAAATCATACAACATACCGATGGATGTTCGGGAATCATGGCATAAGTCAGCCACAGCAGGTGACGTGGTGAGGTCACTGCTGAGCAAAGGTCAGTCCATTGCTGAGTTGCTTGATTCTATGATAGTGCCAGAGAAGAATAAGAAGGTGAAGATAATTGCTTGGAAATACGATGAAGTATTTGATGCGTTTATGATTAAGAGAGTTAATGGTTTATGTGACGTATACCATTACTACTCGAGCATTTTCAAGTTAGAAGTTCAGGATTTGAAGGAGCTGCACAAACTCAGATTGATAAATCACACGCATGCTGAGCGTGGTGATAAATGTGTAATGCTTCTTGATGCCGGGATTGCTCGACCACCAAAATATCTTGATTTCCGAGGCCAACAGGAAGATACTGCGTATGTGCAAGCAAAGAAAGAAAGAAAGAAGAAGCGTTTGGTTTTAACTGAAGATATGTATTTGGAAGAGTTTTCGGATGAGTACTTTGACAAAGTGACAAATCCTGGATTGAAGGTGATTGATAGGTTCAATTGGATCGATAATATCACTCAAATGATCAGAATAACTTGCACAAACAAACGATTCAATCACAGACACAGTTCATACTCATAAATTCTCTTGTATATTGATGATCAAAGCAATTCGTAGTACAAGTGCAGGAGAAACAAAATCACACACAGTTAATTCTCTCTCTAACAGTGTAAAAGTGATCTAGCCTCTCTCCTCACACACACACACTACATGCCTATATCAACCAATTACAAGTTTAAGGAATATAACAAAATAGACCCTAAACTATTTACAAACATATAAACAATAAACAAAATACAAAGTAAATCTTAACAAGGAAATAGCCCTAACAGTACTCCCCCTAAGATTTAACTTTGGATCTTCAAAAACTTTAATTTTTTTTTTTTTTATCAGCATCAATCTTCAATCTTTTTCTACCAATCTTCTGGTTCTTCTTTCACGTTCAGCAACTCTCGACCTTTATACTCTTCCTTTTCCTTCAAGGCTTCTTCAATGCAGGATTTGAACTTTTCAGCGATCTTAGCTTGTCGAGGCTTGGATTCATTCGTCAGAATTGGTAAAGCATTCATGCGTCTAAGCGAATCCAGATTCAAACCTGCAAAATCGATATTAGCATAAAACTCAAACGGCAACTCTTGGCCTTGAACTTTCACCTCCAAAGTACCCTTTCTACTGATCCGCATATATTCTATCTCTGGTATATCAACCATCACGAGATTAGAATTTAGTAAAGCCTTTCTCACACGAATCTTCTCCGAAGCAGCAGCAATCACTTCTATCATCACAGTGAATAACTTTCTGTCAGCTTCAGCAAGTTTGTCTTTGCATTTCTCAATCTTGCAACTTCGCAAAAATTCAATATAAGAAGGATGCAGCAGTTTCAACTCAAAGGTACTGAAAAGTGTGATCATATCCTTGTCCCAATCCTCCAAGTTCCGAACAAGCTTCAGTTCAAACGTTTCCTGATTGTAGAATACTCTGAGTATTGGCTTAGTTGTCTGACTTCCATCAATCACTTTCAATCCAGGATCTGTAATCTTGTCAAAATACTCATCCGAGAACTCTTCCAAGTACATATCCTCAGTTACCACCAACCGTTTCTTCTTTCTTTGTTTCTTAGCTTGCACATATGCGGTATCTTCCTGTTGACCTCTAAAGTCCAGAAACTTTGCTGTTCTACTCATTCCAGCATCAAGAAGTATCACGCATTTATCACCACGCTCTGCATGCGTGTGATTAATTAACTTCAGTTTGTGCAGCTCTTTCAAATCCTGAACCTCCAGTTTAAAGATGCTTGAGTAGTAATGATATACGTCACACAAACCATTTACTCTCTTTATCATAAACGCATCGAAGACTTCATCATATTTCCAAGCAATTATCTTTACCTTCTTATTTTTCTCTGGCACAATCATTGAGTCAAGCAACTCAGCAATCGACTGTCCTTTGCTTAGCAGTGACCTCACTACGTCACCTGCTGTTGCTGACTTATGCCAAGACTCACGCACCTCCATTGGTATGTTGTAGGATTTAGCTTCGCTTGGAAACATGTCCATCAGTTCGTGTCTTTTCTTATGAGCATTTTCAGGAAGCCCCATTACCGGAATCTCTTTTGGACCAAGCACTTTGAATTTCTTTGTCAGCTCAAAGTACTGAGGATTGTTATAGTCCAAGTAAAACATTCTGTTGTACATTTTCTCCGTTTTCATAAAGCTGACTACAATCTTTCTCAAAGACTCAGACTTCAACCTCTGCAAAGTCTTGTACGGATAGTTTCTCGAACTTAACCAACTCCGCATATCAGAAGTAGTCATTTCATCTGGATTTTGATGATAAAGCTCAGTCGGTGGCAGATCTTCTATATTCAAACTTTCCTGCATTGGAGTCCATTCGCCCATCTCAGTAACAAACTCCTTCTTATCTGCTTCAGCTTTGTCTTGATGAATCATGCATTTCTCGTATTCTTCATTAATCTGAGTCACCGTCAATCCATTCAAAAACACAGAGTTGTACTTCATTCTCTCAAGATACGCAAACCTCTGATCCAAATCATCTGGTAACTCTTCAACAGTATTCTGTACTGGTTCTGGCTCCGCTTCATTTTCAGACTCAGTCCAATCTACATCATCTAAATCATTCAATGCTTCTATCATAGGTGCATCATCAGCTTGAACCGGCTCAGACTGACTAGCAACTTCAGTAACAGTTTTAGGCGCACTTTCAACTTCACCAGCTTCAGGTTGAATCGGCTCAACCTGAACTGTTTCCTCAGAGCCAACCTCCTTCTCACTATCAGTTACTGCAAATACCTCGGTTTCAGCAACAGAATCAGATTGAATCGGCTCAATCTGACCTGATTTAACATTCTCAGCTTCAGTCACGATCTCAGTCTCAATCACAGCTACAGATTGAATCGGCTCAATCTGCACTGGTTCATCAATCTTCGCCTTTTTCGAGCTTCTTTCATCACCAAAAATTTCAGGAACAGCATCTATCTTCCTCTTTCCCTCAGCTTTGTCCATATTGACAGTTTCAGCAGCAGCTTCATCGGGAATGATAATTGGTGATTCTACCAAAATACCAACATTTGAAGTTCCTCGAGCTCTAGTCAAATAAACTTTTGGCACATTCGATTCAGTCACTTCAATTATTCCATCAGAAAAGTCTTTATCTGAAGATGAGCCAGCCTTCTTCGGTTTCATTTCCTCCAACTCCTTTTCTAACATTTCTTTCTCTGCATTCAAAGTATTACACTCAGCTTGTAATTCTTTGTAATCAAATTTCAAATTTTCATGCTCATCCTTAAGTTTTTCATAATCTCCTTTCAACATCACATGTTCATCAACTAATTTCACATGATCCTCATCCAACTTCTTGAAAATTTTCACATTCTGATTATGTATATCCCAGTACTCATCCAATCTCTTCCTTTTCCGTTCATTTGAAGCTTTCATCAAATCATTTGCTTCAATCAGTTTGGCCACCATTTCTTCTAATTCTGCAATACGTTTCTCTTTTTCATCATCAATCTTTGACACAACGTTTGGTGAAGACTCCAAACCTTGTTCAACATTTTCAGCAATTTGTGGTGAATTGGTGGGTAAATCAGCAGTAATAGGATCAGTAGCGCCAGCATCAGCATCCTCAACTGTCTGTGCCACAGTTTCAGCCTCGGCCACTACCTCCTGAGCAATCTGAAGAACATCAATAACTTCAGGCTCAACAATCACTGGTTTCGATCTCTTCCTTCGAACATACTGAACACTAACATCTCTTGGAATCTCAGAGATAACTTCTTCAACCTCAGGAACAATCTCAACATGTTCTTCTATCTTAATCTCCATTGTTTCAGCTTCCTCTGAATTAGATTCAGATTCAGCATCATCACCACCACCATGATCATAATCACCATCATCATCACTATCATTCTCACCATTGTCCTCACTATCATCCTCACCATTGTCACTATCATCATTTCCATCATCTTCTACATCTTCTGGATGACGAGCAAAGTACTCGTCATCATCTAACAAATTATCTGGCACCTCATCCACAAGGTCCAGTGGATCAACAATCTCTCCATGAGATATGTGATAGTAAATTCCTTCTACATCTTCTTCATTGTTTACTATATCTCTCATATAGTCAAACAAATCAATATCAGGCACATTCCCGATACTCATCTTTCGGTAAGATAGATCGTTCATGTCCTCAGTATACAAAATGCCTCCAGCATAACCCTCTGATCTGATGATAGGATAGGCAATGTTTATCATCAGCTGTAAGAATCTCGGATACATGAGAAACTTAAATCTTTTTCCCTTCACCAAATTGAACACAAAACCATTCATTATCCATCTCGACATGTTGAATGGTTTGTTCTCTGCTATAGCACAAATTGGTGATGCAATATCGGATGGAAAGTTGTCAAACCCTGCACTCCTCCTGGACATGCATTGTTGTACAACATAGCATAGCAGCTTATACTTTCTTCCCAATTTTGCCCTGTAAAACTGTGACTTTGGAAACACAGGTGGATGTCCCATGTTCACAAAACAAGTTTTACATTCCTCCATGGTCAGTTCATCCATCATACCAACCTCATCCTCATCAATCCTCAGGGCTTGTCTAATAGCTTCTTCAGTAACATTCAGTACCCAATCTCTAGTAATGTGCCCTCTCACCATAGTAACACCATTCTCCTCTCTCACTACCTCTGCTGTTCTCCAGAAGCTCTTGATCAGCCTAGCATATATGACCGGTTTGGCACATATAGCATATACATATTTAGTCCTCTTGATGAACTTAATCATATCCCTATAACCTTCTGTTTCAGGGAGTGATTCATCTAAACATGCCACTAGATTATGTTTAGGTTCAAACTTGAGATTCTCCATCTGTTAAAAACACAAACAAACACAAAAACAAGACAAATGTGTTAGAATCTTCATTAAAACATATCAAAATTTTCTTAAGTGTTAGAATAAAAGTTAGAAAGCAAAACATTCACATAATCATTTTAAGTCCTAAATTGTTCTAATAACCTGATTTTCATCATTTTAATCAAACAATTTTGAATTTTAAAGATTATACTTCATGTTTCAATTTTAACTGTTAATCACTTAGGCAAAATTTTGACATTTGTATGATGAAGTTGTTTAACATATTTTAGTTCATGTTTATCATGCATTTGTTATGTTTAACACACATTTCATCATTTTGAAGTGAAACATTTAAGAACTTTCAAAGGTCATCAATGGCGATTTTTAACTGTTATGTCCATTTCACTTGATTCAGTTGATTTTAAGGTGTTTTAGTGCAAATGAGTGATTGAATGATGATAATCGAGTGTTTTTACACCTAAATCAACATTCGATTTCGGTTTTAACACACAAAAACGAAGTGTCGATTCAATGTCCAAAACACTGTTCATCATCGTTTTTCTTCTAAACAGTTGATTTGCAGGTCTATTAAGGCCAAAAACACTTAATCACTACCTTATTCAATCGATTAACCTTGTTATAGAGCAAACGATTGAATATGATAACACGCCGATTTTTCGTTCAGAGGATTTGTGTGAAAGTGAATGTGTGAAATGATAAGTGTTTGTGAAGAGACGGTGTTTTGTATCGTCAAAAATTTTAGGTCAAACTTTAAGTTCCGGGTCAACAAAATGACGGGCAAGCTTAAAAAGCCCAATAAGCCTTGCCGGGTCAAGTACTGTAGTGACGGGTCCATGTACTGTAGTGACGGGTCATGTACTGTAGTGACGGGTCAAGTACATAAGACAAGTCGCAAACATATGAAAAACACTTGACGGGTCAAGCACTGTAGAGACGGGTAAGTCACTGTAGTGACGGGTAAAGGTTAGGAACAACTACACCTGATGGGTTTTATTCATCACCCGGCAGAATAGTTATCTTCAACATCACCCGGCAATATTTCTTCATCACCCGGCAACACAGTTGCTTTCCTTCATCCGGCTTGCTTTCTTCTTTACACGGCAACCTTCTTCTTCACAAGACAACTTTCTTCACATGGCAATCTTCTTCATTACCCGGCAACACAGTGTCATATCTTTACACGGCAAGAAGATTTCTCTTTTACCCGGCTGTATAGTAAACACTTGTCACCCGGCAAGATATCTATGACCTTTTTTTTTAAAAAATGATCATCTATTTCTTAGATTAAACACCAAATGAATTTACAATAAGGTAGCAGGTAGACGGGCATTGACATGATCATTGCCCGGCTGTATTTGACATGATCATTGCCCAGCTGTACAGTGGTCACAATATCTTCACCTTTTCCTCAATCACCCGGCAACTATCAGGCTTACAACCTTACCCGGCAGAACAGTTCTTTACCCGGCAGCATAGTTGCATCTGATATCTTTGCCCGGCTATAACACTTGTTCAATTTTCTTCATTTTTCTCGTCTGTTGACTTTTTCAACGTCATTTATTGCACCTGCAAACATTCTCCGACATATTAATTGGACAAGATATCCTTAAAAAGAATGTTTGTCATATTAATTATCAAACAATATTAAACATTGCAACAAATTTAATTCCAATTAAATTCATTTTTCTTTTTCTTTTTCAAATTGTTTTTGCACAACCAATTTTTCTATATCCCGAAGCAATTTCTTAAAAACAAATTACAAGACCTTGGGTTTGTTTTTAACACATCCAATACTCTTGCTTTTCATACCCACATAATCTTGTTCATTCATAAACACACTTATTCAAAACAAAATACTTTTGGAATTTTTGTAGATATTTTTCTTCAATTTTATTCTCCCCCTAAACTTGAAATTTCTTGAAATTTTTAAGTTTATCAAGGATGTTGATGTATCAATAATGATTCCAAATGCCTGCACACACAAAACACACACATTAAAGTAAAGACATATGCAATGCAATGAATCAAAATATCGCAGTGAGATCATACCATACATTATCTGAACATGTTTTGCAAGTTTTGAATAGACATTTGACTTATGCTTGATTGAGTGATGATATGAAAACATACCAATTAGCTCGAGTTGACACACTTACTTTTTCAGTATCATGATGATATTTAAGGTTCGATTAGAATGACTTATGTGACCCACATGTATACATATGTCAACATATTTCCTTATCAATCACTACCTGAATGCATATTGCACAAAACCTGGTCACTTACAGTCATACACAGTGTGGAATCTGGGTTCTATTCGGATTTGGTCCACTTTGGGACTTCTTTTTAATTCCATCTTTGGGAATTTTTCTTTCCTATCGTTCCCCTTGGGAATCTTCTGAATTCCATTTTGGAATTTTTGTTTGGTGTTGGTCCACATTTGGGACTCTTTTTGTTCCATTTTGGAATCTTTTGCTGCATCTTGAAGCTCAAAAGAGACTTCGTGTGAGACTTCAGGTCTGTGGATACCACAACAAAGAAGCTCACGATGCGGTTCATCACACTGAGAAGACTACATCGTTACCCGATCATGCACAACTATCATCACAAGCAATGTATCAAAAGATATATATCTAGACATGTATAACAATGGAACTTAACACTAAGATCATTGAGTTTATGTTTGTCAACAATCAACTTACTTTTTCAGTCTAATTGTCTGAGCTGTCTAGCACATCAACTAACATTCATCAGTCTTTATTTAAAAATGATGTACCAAATAATGTCTAGTGTAACTATCATTTCTCACTTTGTGCAATATAGATTCTTATGACATGATATTTTCTTTTCTTTTGCTTTTTTATTTTGTTTTTGCTTTTCTATTTTCTTTTTCACGCAAGCACACACAATGCAAACATAAATTAAAAGACAAAGGAATCAAAATATAACATCAACTTATTATATTTTTGGCTTTTATATTTTTCTGATTTTTGTTTTGTTTTTGAAAAATAGAATCAATCATGATTGATTAATCCTATGGATTGAATTAAGAATTCAAACCGGCCTGACAAAAAAGATTTTGTGAAAAGATCTGCCAGTTGTTTGTCGGTATGAACCTTAATCAAAATTATTAAACCCTTTTCAGAGTTGTCTCTTAAAAAGTGATATCTAATTTCGATGTGTTTGGTTTTAGAATGTTGAACAGGATTAGCAGTTATAAACATAGCAGCAGTATTGTCTATGTAAATAGGAGTTTTCAAAAAATTAAACCCGTAGTCCAGCAACTGATTTTGTAACCATAAAACCTGAGAACATCCTGCAGATGCAGCGATATACTCTGCTTCAGCTGTGGATACAGAAACATTGGTCTGCTTCTTGCATTGCCAAGAGACAAGCCTTGGACCCAAAAATTGACATCCACCAGTTGTCGATTTCCTGTCAAGAGCACAACCACCAAAATCACTGTCAGAATATCTATATAATTCAAAATTTCCTTCATAAGGATACCATAACCCAAGATTTGGTTTCCCTTTGAGATATCTGAATATACGCTTCATAGCAACAAGATGCGACTCTTTCGGATCTGACTGGTATCTGGCGCATACACACACAGCGTACATGATGTCTGGTCTTGATGCAGTAAGATACATCAGAGAACCGATCATTGATCTGTATAGTGTTTGGTCAACTGCTTTGCCCTTTGGATCCGGTTGAATCTTGCAGTTCACATCAGATGGAGTTCGAATTGTTTGACAATCTTGCATCTTGAATTTCTTCAACAACTTCTCAACGAATTTTGATTGATTGATGAAAATTCCGTCAGCAGACTGTTTCACTTGTAATCCAAGAAAGAAGTTAATCTCCCCCATAGAACTCATCTGGAATCTAGACTTCATGATTTCTTCAAATTCTTTGCACATTGACGCACTGGTTGATCCAAAGATAATATCGTCCACATAAACTTGAACACACAATAAGTCGTCATTCTCCCTCTTCATAAACAAAGTTGGATCAATCTGTCCTCTTGTGAATCCATGCTCTAGTAAATGCTTGGATAATGTCTCATACCAGATTCTAGGAGCTTGGTGTAGACCGTATAGAGCTTTACTCAACTTGTATACACGATGAGGATAGTCAGGATCTTCGAAACCCGGAGGTTGTCTGACATATACGTCATCTGTAATTGGTCCATACAAGAAAGCACCTTTAACGTCCATTTGGAATACTTTAAACTTCATGAAAGAAGCATATGCAAGAAAAACGCGTATGGCTTCAAGTCTTGCGACCGGAGCAAACACCTCTTCGTAATCAATGCCTTCTTCCTGAGTGTATCCCTGTGCAATCAGTCTTGCTTTGTTTCTAACCACGATGCCACGTTCGTCTGGCTTGTTTTTGTACAACCATCTTGTACCTATTGCGTTCTCTCCTTCAGGTAAGTCCACAAGTTTCCAAACTTCCTGTTTGCGAAACTGAAGTAATTCCTCCTGCATGGCCTCAATCCAACTGTTATCTTTCAGCGCCTCTGAAATATTCTTTGGCACCACTTGAGATAGAAAACACGAGTAAAGACAAACATTTGCTTGCTCTGTCTGACTTCTTGTAGTTCTCTGATTCAACGGCCCAATAATCTGAGAGACAGGATGTTTCTTGTGAATTCGATGAATAGGAATATCACCTCCTTGCACTTGAGTCTCTAGATTAGAAGTATTCAGATTTGGTAGATCTTGTAGTATGGAAGAAGTATGCGGTGTGAAATTCGGGACTTGATCCGGTGAATTGATGAAGTAATAAAAAGATTCTGGAATAACTTCAGCATTCGGATCTGATGATGGTTGATTCTGAACAGATCCACCATCATTAGGAGAAATCACATCTTCTTCATGATTGTTCGAATCTTGATCTTCATGCGAACCAGAAGGACCCGGAGCTTGACTGGATTTGACATGATCAGGATTGTGAAAAGACATAAATGGATATTCAGAGTTGAGATTTCCATCTTCGTCATTATCAGAATCGTCACTAAAGCATCCTAAGTCGCCTGATTCCTTCCTTGCGTTTCCTGAAAAATCAAATAAGTTAGAATTGAAGGATTTCGATAATGAATCTAAATCAAATAACCATTCGGGACCATGAGCCACTAACGGAAACGAATTTTCTAAAAACTTGACGTTAATAGTTTCAATAACAGTATTTGTTTTGCTATTAAAAACTCGATAAGCTTTAGAAACAGACGAATAGCCTAGGAAAAATCCATCGTCAGATTTTGACTCAAACTTCCCGAGATGTTCATTTAGATTTAAAATCGATACCAGACAACCAAATGCTTTCAAGTAAGAAATATTTGGTTTCCTTCCAAACAACAACTCATAAGAAGTTTTCTTTTTATCTTGCACTAATAATGTTCTATTTTGTACAAAACACGCAGTAGCAATTGCTTCGTCCCAAAAAGTAATCGGGATTTTGGCATCTGCGAGCATGGATCTTGCTGCTTCAATTAGTGTCCGGTTTTTCCGTTCCGCAACCCCATTCTGTTGAGGTGTTCTTGGCGCACTAAATTGTCTAGCAATCCCCTTTTCTGCACAAAATAAATCAACATTAGCATTCTTAAATTCCGTTCCATTATCACTTCTTAACACTTTAACTTTGCATTCCAATTGATTTTCAACTTTAATGATAAATTCTTTTAATAATTCAGCTGTTTCAGATTTTGCATGCAGAAAATAAACCCACGAAAATCTCGTAAAGTCATCTATGATAACTAAACAATATGATTTTCTCCCGATGCTTTGAACGTTGGTCGGTCCAAAAAGATCCATATGTAGCATCTGCAAGGGTTTTGAAATGGAGTTTTCGAGCTTGGACTTAAAAGACATCCGATGCTGTTTTCCCTTCAAACACGCTGGACAAAGGTCAGTTGTGGAGAATTTCCTCGATGGGATTCCCACAGCGTGATTTCCAGTTACCAAACGGTTCATGTTTCTGAAGTTGGAATGTCCCAGCCGTCTATGCCAAAGCTGACTCTCATCATTTGAAGCATGGGCAATGAGACAGGTTGTTTCGGTTTCGGCATCAATCTGCGACATATCCAATTTGTATACATCACGATCTCTAGGTGCTTTCACCACTACCCACTCATTGTCAATCTTGAAACCTGGTTTCAGAATATAACAGAAAGAATCATCAAAAAGAGTTGAATAAGATTTATCACAGATTTGAGATACACTAAGTAAGTTAAAGTTCAACTGTGCACAGTAGTTGACTTTATCAAAACTTATAATCCCATTCGAAACTGTTCCTTCTCCTGTGATTTTACCACCCGCATCACCTCCAAAAGCTACGTGAGTACCATTCTTTTGCTTGAAATCCTGAAGCAAGGCATGGTTGCCTGTCATGTGCCGGCTACACCCACTATCAACGAACCACGAGTTGATAGGTCTTCTTGGGCGTACCTGCAATTCAAACATTTTCAGTTAGTTTGGTCAACCCAGGCCCACACGGTCTTGGGTTTTCCGAATTTATCCGCAATTGTAACTTGTTTATATTGAATATTTTGAAAATTTGATTCATTCATGAGATTTTGATACTGATAACTGTTGTTTCGCCCATCGGCGTTCATTGACTGCTTTCTTCTTAAAGCCCTGAACCTTTCCTCCAACTGAGGATCAAGGTTGTTTTCAAAATTTTGGTTTCTTACCAACAAAGCTCTCGGCTTAAAATTGTTAACCTGCACACTTCTTGACAAGTTAGAAACAGAATTGTTTCGATTGAAATTTCTCAAAACCGGAGAATGACTTTGACTCATATTTTGAAAACCAAATGAATGATTTCTTTTAAAGTTTGAAAACGGAGTAATTTCTCTAGTTGAGTTTGATCGAAAGAAACAATCCTTTGTGTCATGGTTTCTTCTCTCACAAATATTACAAAATTTGTTATAGTAACATTCTTCTGAAGAATGGTTTCTTTTGTTACAGAAACTGCAGTACCTGTTAAAGAAACATTCAGCAGTTGCATGATTATACCTATTACAAATTTCACAATGTTTCTTGCTAATCCTAAAGAGCCGATTGTTAACTTTTGATGTTGAACCAAAACGTGATTCATTATCTTGGTTATTCGGTTTTAGATTAACATTCTTTTGTGGAGTCTTGATTTGCGATTTTGATTGCATGGGACTTTGGTTCGATTTTAAACTGTTCTGTTTGGTTACCTTTTTGTTTTCAATTCTCTTATCATTGACAGCGGAAGACTTAGGACCTGAACCTGTTTTCAGACCAGAGTTAGATTTGATTTGAGCATTGATTTGGTTACCATAAGAACCGTTCATGTCGAAAGTACCTGCAGACACAAACTTGATTGTCTTACCTTTTGACACTTTCTTTACAGATTTTACGTTTTGAGCTTTGTCAGTTTTAACACTTTGAACTTTGATGTTATCATTCGATTTTAAGACATTTTTGCCTTTTGATTCTTTTGTTTCAGATTGATTTGTCATTGTTTTCGCTTTCTGCTTCTTTGCAGTTGAAACTTCAGCTTTATTCACTTCTTGCTTCTTGAGCAATTGAGCAGCAACCTTTGCCTTTTCTTCATTCTTCTTCCATTTGATGTAATTAGGATCATTGAATCCTGAAAATTCACCTTCTTCTTTCACCGATTCTGGTTCGGGATTAAGCTTTGGATATTCAACCAGTTGAATAAGAACAGGCTCTAGCTTGTTGTCAGATTTGTTGCTTGCTTCATCATCTGCTTCAATTGTCATTCCATCTTCTTCTTTCAAGCTTTCAATCAACACCTCAGATCCTTCGGACTCGGATTTACTTCTTTGAATTTCTTTGAATTTACGTTCATTTTCAGGTGAATGATCAAATTCATTAAAGTTTTCCGGTAAGGTTTGAGTGATTGAATTTGGCATCGGTTCATGAGTAAAACCCAACCCGGTTTTATTTTTGTTACCTCTTTCATTGATGAGTTGTTCAACCATTGTTTTACAACTTTTAACTTTCTTTAATTCAACTTGTGTGACAGCATGTTCAACTTTTTCTTGTTCAAAGTTCTTTGTCATTTCTTCAAGTTGTTTGGTAACAAGTTCCAATTCTTTCAAAGTTTTGTTCCATGATTCAGTTAGTGACAAAATCTTCTCATCAGAAATTTTGTGATCAATTTTAAGTTGTTCATGAATCTTTTCATGTTTGCTTAATTTGTCACCTATTTTAAATGAATGAGTTCGATAATGTTCTACTTGTTGAATGCACTGTTCAGAACATAACCTTTCTTTCACATCAGCTGGTAATGGAACATAGTTAGGAGGGAGTTCAGAATTAACCTTTGGTTGCTCAGTGGAAGATGAAGACTCATTAGATGTTGCCATTAACGCAACTTCGGTTTCAGTCTCTTCAGTAGGATCTGCTTTTGCGCTCCAGTCATAGTCTTCAGCATCTTCACTGACATCTTCAACCATTTTTCCATCCCCTTCTTCCGACCAGTCTTCTTCTTCAATTTCACACACCAGTGCCAGATTTGATGTAAGATCAGATGTAAACTGTTCTGCATATGCACTCCAGTCATATCCGTCTTGTACACTTACAACCAATGCTTTAGTTTGATCTTCTGGCTTCTTTTCATTATCCTTCAACTCAGGCATAGGAAGACTTTGGTACGGTTTCTGAAAGAAACGCTGATTTCTGCCTTGATAACTCGTAGACTGTTGAGAACTTTGACCTTGACCTTGATTGCTTGAACTAGCTTGATCATTGAAATTCTTTGGAGCTTTGCATTCTCTTGAGAAATGACCATACTGGTTACAATTAAAACATCTGGCCTTTGATTTGTCAAATCCAACTGTCTTGTTAGCATGAGGTTTTTAACTTCGATTAACGTATGCATGCTTTTGAGTTCGATACGCAACCATAACCATTTGCCAGTTAAGATCCATTTCTTCAACATCAACTGGATCCATTTCAAATAAGTCTTGAAGGACCACGTCCATTTGACTTAAATGACTTCCTTGGTACGCTTGAAAACTTGCCATAAAAGCAGTAAAGGCAGTTTTAGTCTCGTCATCTTGAAGCAGAATATTCATTACGTCTTTTACCTTGGCTTGAACAGTTGAACTCTGATTTTCTGATTGACTTTGAACTTGCGCTCTTGGTGGAGATTGAGGTTGAGAATAAGTTGGTGAATTTGGAAAATATGCTGAATCAGTAAAGAAACTTGCACCAACAAATAAGTCACCCTCATCTTCAAACTTTGTTACATCTTGTGCAAGAAAAGCGTTATCCACAGTATTGGCAGGATTTACCACATACTTATACTGAGTTTGTGAGCTTGATCTATCAGTATTTCTTGATCCTTCATCAATCTCAACTTCTTCAATATTTCCAATAAGCAAATCAAGTTCCATTGGAAATTTCTCAGTATGTTTCAACAAGGTAACAGTTTGTTTCCATGATGATGGTAAGGCACATAATAATCGATCATTCAAATCTTGAAGTTCAGTCTTTACTCCGAGATTAGTCATCTCAGTAGTTAAGTGAACAAACCTGTTCATCATCTGGTGTACTGTCTCTCCATTAATGTGTTCAAACAACTCCAATTGTCTTTTCAGTTTTGACTTCTTCAAACTTCTCAATTGTTCTCCTCCTTCACATATCGACTTCAATGCCTTGAAACATGTATAACCAGTCTGATATCCATCCAATCTAGACAAAACTTGAAGTGGCAGTCCCTTGCACATTAAAGAATAAGCCTTGCTATCATTCTTTACTTTCCTCAGATCTTCTGCTGACAAATTATCTTCTGGATAAGGTTCAGTAGAGTCTTTTGTGTAGGTACTAGCACTATCTGGAGCAGTCTGAGTTGGAATATGAGGACCCTTCTCAATGGATTTCCATAAGTCGTTGTCAATTGAACACAAGTGATGTCTCAACCTGATGGTCCAGTTCTTGAAAT
Organism: Tagetes erecta; assembly: GCA_030867185.1. Lineage (NCBI taxonomy): Eukaryota > Viridiplantae > Streptophyta > Magnoliopsida > Asterales > Asteraceae > Tagetes > Tagetes erecta. The sequence continues at coordinate 59,388,477 of CM061488.1, forward strand.
CTGCACGATTCAAAAGTCTAGGAACACGGTTATCAGAATCATCATTAGGAGCCATTTTTAACAATTTTTAAAGAAAATATTTTTGGTTTTTGTTAATTTTTGAAAAGAAATGATTAAAATACTAAAATAAAGACAATTAATTAAAGACAAGATAAGAAACAAGTATTAAAAACAACAAAAGTGAGTCACACGGCAAAACAGTGAAAATCCTTCTTCACCCGGCTAAACAGTGTCTTTGTTCTTCACCCGGCAGGAAAAAGTCTTTACACGGCTGAATAGTTAGACGGCTCAACAGTTGAAAATACTTTTGTTCTTCACCCGGATGAACAGTTACCCGGCAGCAAGAAAAACTTCACACGGCAATAAGTCTTTGACCCGGCAGAATCTTGACACGATAAAAAGCTTCCCCGGCTGAACAGTACTCGATCACACGGCAGAGTTGTTTACCCGGCAACACAGTTGATTACCCGTCTGACTTTTGTTCTTCACACGGCGTAACAGTGTTTTACCCGGCACAACAGTGTATCACCCGACTGAACAGTAACACTTTTTCAAGTCAAATTCTTCACCCGTCTAGCACAAATTTCCTTACACGGCAATACAGGACCTAATTTCTTCTCAAATCTAAGTCCAAGGAAATTGTCTAAGTCAAAAATAATCACCCGGCAAGTTAATCTTCAACCAACATCATACTGTTCATCATTTTCTCCATGAGAATTTTCTGGGTTTTGTCTAAAACTTGTCCAAATTGTCCAAAATTCACACACAAGCTGTGAAATAGTCCGATTATCAATCCCTTTTATCAATCAATCCAAAACATGATCAAATCTGATGAAATTGAGCAAAAATTTGATCGAACAGTAACTTCTTCTATTCTTCTTAATTCTTCAGATCTGATGATGATCTGATAGAATCTGCACAATCGATGTGTATAGGAGTGATTGCGATGATAAATCACAACTAAAAACACGATCAATTCATTCAGATCATGATATTTGAGCAATATTGATGTGTTTTGCTTAAGAACAGCGAAGAACACAATACCGAAAGCTCTGATACCAATTGATAGGTTCAATTGGATCGATAATATCACTCAAATGATCAGAATAACTTGCACAAACAAACGATTCAATCACAGACACAGTTCATACTCATAAATTCTCTTGTATATTGATGATCAAAGCAATTCGTAGTACAAGTGCAGGAGAAACAAAATCACACACAGTTAATTCTCTCTCTAACAGTGTAAAAGTGATCTAGCCTCTCTCCTCACACACACACACTACATGCCTATATCAACCAATTACAAGTTTAATGAATATAACAAAATAGACCCTAAACTATTTACAAACATATAAACAATAAACAAAATACAAAGTAAATCTTAACAAGGAAATAGCCCTAACAGTGATAGATGGTTCGCAGTTGACAAAGCCTATACTCAGAGTGTTTTATAATCAAGAAACGTTTGAATTGAAGCTTGTTCGAAACTTGGAAGATTGGGACAAAGACATGATTACGCTTTTTAGTACATTTGAGTTGAAGCTGCTACATCCATCATATATCGACTTTTTGAGAAGCTATAGAATGGAGAAGTGTAAAGATGCACTTGCTGAAGCTGATAGGAAGTTGTTTGTTGTGATGATTGAAGTAATAGCTGCAGCAACTGAAAAGATACGAGTGAGAAAGGCATTGCTGAACTCTAATCTCGTGAGGGTTGATTTACCAGAGATAGAGTATATGAGGATCAGTAGGAAGGGTACTTTGGAGGTGCAAGTCAAAGGCCAGGAGATGCCATTTGAATTTTATGCTAATATTGACTTTGCAGGTTTAAATCTGGATTCACTTCGACGTATGAATGCCTGCCCAATTCTGACAAATGAGTCCAAGCCTCGTCAAGCCAAGATTGCAGAGAAATTCAAGTCCTGTATCGAAGAAGCTCTGAAGGAACAAGAAGAGTACAAAGGCAAAGAGCTGCTGAATGTCAAGGATGAACCGGAAGAGTGGTAAAAGAGATTGATGCTGAACAAAGAAGAAAAAGATTGAAGATTTTGCTGAAGATTCAAAGATAAATCTTAGGGGGAGTACTGTTAGGGTTATTTCCTAGTTAAGATTTACTTTGTATTTTGTTTATATGTTTGTATATAGTTTAGGGTCTATTTTGTTATATTCCTTAAACTTGTATTTGTTTGCTTTAAAGCATGTAGTGAGAGAGTGTGAGGACAGAGGCTAGATCACAATATTCACGTAAGAGAGAGAACTTGTGTGTGTGATTTATTTTCTCCTGCACCTTGTATCACAATACTGCTTTGATCATCAATATACAAAGAGAATTATTAGTATGAACTGTGTTAATGATTAAACTGTGTTTGTGTTTATGTTATTCTGATCATTGAGCGATTTTCACGATCCAATTGAACCTATCATCATCCCAAAAGGGTCCGTTGTGTGTGGGGGTTTTCCCCAGATAGTACTACCCATATATCCCGGGGCTCCTTATTGGAGTTAATGATTGTGCTAAGGTCAGGGATTGTCATGGCAACCAAAATTAAACTTGAATAATTATACACCAATAAGTTCAAAAACAATTAAGAGTATGTATTCTCAATTCCCAAAACAAGTGTAATCAAAATAGTTTACAAAAGTGAGATCACATGAACTCACCTCTTATTCTTGAATGAAATGTCTCTTCAAAGCTAAATGTATTGACCTAAAATATATAATCATGTCACTAGAGTTCTCAATGATATGCATAATCTATAGGTGAAGGTGTCCTAAAGTGACATCGGTTCCAAAGGCTAAAAAACTCGTTAAGTATTTGTAATTTATTATAAACATAGTATTTTAATTGTTCATAAAAGTAAATTTTCTTGAAATATACAATTAAAATTTGTTATATTTGTTATTTGTCGCTTTCGCCGGAATTGCGTTTTAGTGGTCTAATTTTCCCTTTTTGTTAAGTTAATAGCATTTAATCATTACAATAAGTACATAATATAATTTATACTTTATGCTACTGGAAAAATGTGGCTTTTAATTATATAAACTTATTTTGTTATTTTTCTTTATTTAATCTTATTTTAATGCTTGAATAGATGAGTAAAATACTAAATAATTAGGATTTAATTACTAAGTGTAAAAATCCATTTTTATACAGTAGTCTATACCTATTTATATGTGTTTATATATTTTTTTATATTTATTTTTGGTAATTAGCTATTTATGTCTATATATTATCATTTTAAGACCATAATTCTAAATAATTAGTAAATAGATCTATAAATCTCATTTTATAGTTTATACTAATTTTATGCAGTATATTATATATAGTCTAGAAAAATGTTAGAAAGTGATAATAAAATGATTCTTCTAATTTTTATTGTTTTATTTCTTTTCCTATGCCTTTATAGGATAATATTTATAATATATATATAAAATAAAGACCTGCACCTATTTTAATATTTTTCTATGTTTAGAATGGTAATCTTAGATTCTCTGTAAATTTTCATAATTTTTCAAGGCCGTTAGCTATTTTTCCCATTTTCTTGTTATTAAACTCGTTTAAAATCGTTTAATTATTTGGTAACATGTTTAGTGCTATTTTTCATGTCAAAACCTTCATTTGGACTTAAGTTCACTGGAAAAATTAGTTTCTAAGATATTTGGTTGATAAAGTCCGGTTTTTACCGGTTTTTACGGTTTTAGTCGGTTTAAACGGGTTTTTATGCAACGAATGTCATAGACCAGATTTAAAAGGTATTTTATACTTTTGTTTAGCATTCCTAATGTGTTGGTCAAATTAGACGTCACATGTGTCTAAAACAATATTAAATTTCATATTTAACGTATATAGCAACGGTTTTTCGGAAGGAATTTGTGTACCTTTTGGTAGGCCTGAAGTTCACGACTTTAAGGAGCTTTGATTAGTCTACGTAGAGCTGTAAATTTCGTGGGTCTTGGGGTGTTAATGGTTTGGTACAATAGTTTGCATAAAACATAGAGTAAACATGAGAATTTGAAGGTTTAAAGTTGGGATTTCGATTTACCTTGAAGGGGAGGATCTTTGGGTCTTGGGGCTGTTATGAGAAGAAGACAAGGTCAGAAGGAAGCTACAAGTATTATGTAAAAAAAATGTTTTAAGGGTTAGAGTTTGGTTAAGAACAATCAAACTTGTATAGGTAAGGGATTGAATATGCTACCCGTTTATAAGGAGATCTAGGAAACTAGTCCCTCTTGAACTCAAACTCAGCTATAACACGTGAGGTAGGAGGGATCTGAGACGCGATCAAGGGTTGGTACTGATAGGTTCAATTGGATCGATATCGCTCAGATGATCAGAATGATTAGTACAAACAAAACAGTTCAATCAGCAACACAATTCATTACTTAATAATTCTCTTTGTATTGATGATCAAAGCAAATATTGCAGTACAAAATGCAGGAGAATGTAATCACACACACTTAGTTCTCTCTCTAACGTGAATATGTGATCTAGACTCACCCTAAACATTCTCTCACTACATGCTTTATGCAACAATACATTTTAGGGAAAATACAAAATAAACCCTAAACTATACAAAATGTATAAAACAAAGTACAAAGTAAATCTTAAACTGGAAATAGCCCTAACAGTACTCCCCATAAGATTTATCTTTGGACTTCAACAAAATCTTCAACAGTTTTCATCTTTTGCTTTTTCAGCTCCAATCTCTCACCAATCTTCTGACTCTTCTTTAACGTCCAGCAACTCCTTTCCCATTGTACTCTTCTTGTTCTTTTAACGCTTCCTCGATGCATGACTTGAACTTCTCAGCGATCTTTGCTTGTCTTGGCTTTGACTTGTTTGTAAGGATGGCACAGGCATTCATGCGTTTCAGACTATCAAGAGTCAAACCTGCAAAATCAATATTAGCATAAAATTCATATGGCATTTCTCGCCCTTTGACTTGCACTTCTAGTGTACCCTTCGCAGTCACACGCATAAATTCAATCTCCGGAATATCAACCTTCACAAGGTTAGCATTGAGTAATGCCTTCCTTAGTCGAATTTTCTCTGAAGCAGCTGCAATCACCTCGATCATCACCACAAACAATTTTCGATCAGCTTCAGCAAGTTTATCTTTGCACTTCTCCATTGTGTAGTTTCTCAGATGATCGATGTAAGATGGATGTAGCAGCTTCAGCTCGAACGTGCTAAATAAGGTGATCATGTCCTTATCCCAGTCATCCAAATTACGTACCAATTTCAGCTCAAAAGTTTCCTGATTGTAGAAAAACTTCAGAATTGGTTTCGTAGCTTGTGTACCATCAATCACTTTTAACCCCGAATCTGTCACTTTGTCAAAATATTCATCAGAAAACTCTTCTAAATACATGTCACGCACCACCAACTTCTTTTGTTTCCTCGTTTTCTTTGACTGAACATATGCACTGTCTTCTTGTTGTCCTCTAAACTCCAAATATTTTGGCAAACGGCTTATCCCAGCATCTAACAACATCGCACATTTATCACCACGCTCAGCATGCGTGTGATTAATCAATATAAGTTTGTGCAACTCCTTCAAATCTTGCACTTCCAACTTGAAAATGCTCGAGTAATAATGGTAAACATCACATAAACCATTAACTCGTTTAATCAAAAATGCATCAAACACTTCGTCATATTTCCATGCAATGATTTTCACCTTCTTGGACTTTTCCGGCACGATCATAGAATCAAGCAGTTCAGCAACGGACTGTCCTTTGCTCAGCAGAGATCTAACAACATCTCCTGCTGTGGCAGATTTATGCCATGATTCTCGTACATCCATTGGAATATTATATGACTTAACCTCACTTGGAAACATATCAATCAACTCTTGTCTCTTCTTGTGCGCATCTTCTGGTAAAGCCATCACCGTTATTTCTTTGGGTTCGAGCACTTTGTATCTCTTAGTCAGCTCATAATATTGTGGGTTGTTGTAGTCCAGGTAAAACATCCGATTGTACATCATCTCAGTCTTCATAAAACTTATTACAATCTTCTTCAGCGATTCATGTTTCAGTTTCTTAAATGTTCTATATGGATAGTTCCTCGAACTCAACCATTCTCGCATGTTTCTGCTAGACATTTCTTCTGGATTTTGATGATAAAGCTCTGTTGGAGGTAAATCATCAATATTCAGGCTTTCTTGGAGTGGTGTCCATTCACCCATCTCAACAACAAACTCCTTTTCATCGGCAGTTGCCTTATCTTGTGCAGTCAAACACTTCTCATATTCTTCATTGATTTGACTCATTGTCAGCCCATTCAAATATACTGGATTGTACTTCATCTTTTCTAGATAAGCAAAACGTTCAGGCAAATCAGCTGGTATTTCATCGTCTGGATTAACTTCAGGTTCAGACTCAGTAAAATCAATGTCATCCAAATCATCCAGTGTCTCTATCATCGGTGCAATTTCAGTTTGAACCGGCTCAAACTGAAATGATTCTTCAGTAACAGTTTCAGGCACATTCTCAACAACTTCAACTACTTCAGAGACTTTCGCTACCAATACAGATTCAGATTGAATCGGCTCAATCTGAACTGTTTTATCAGTTTCAATTTCCTTCACAAACTCTGCCACCTTTGTCACCTCAGACACATCAATTTCAGTTACAGATTCAGATTGAATCGGCTCAATCTGAACTGTTTCTTCCAATCTAGCTTTCTTTGCAACAACCTCTTCTTCAGTAATTTCAGGCATAACATCTAACTTGCGTTTTCCCTCAGCTTTGTCAAGATTGACAGTATCAACAGCTTCATTGGGAATAGGGACAATTTCTACAGTTTGCTCTGTCACAGTCTTAGATCTTTGTGATCTAGTTTGATAGACTGCAACGTCCCTAGGAGTCTCAGACACTCCAACATTTTCTTCCACAGTGAAATCTTTGTCCAATTCTGAACTCTCAGCTTCCTCCTCTTTTATCCAATTCTCCAACACTTCTTTTTCAGCACGTAAAGTATTGCATTCTGCTTGCAACTCTTCATAATCAGCCTTTAACTGTTCATGCTCAGCCTTCAGTTTTTCATAATCAGCATCTAATGCTTTAAACGTTTCTAAGTTTTTCTGATGCGTAGCCCAAAACTCTTTCAATCTGTTCTTCGTTCTTTCATTAGATGCCTTCATTTGCTCATTATCATCTAAAAGTTTGGCTACCATCCTTTCTAAATGAAAAACTTTGTTCTCTTCTTCATTCAAATCAACATCTGATGCAACCTTAGGTGAAGACTCCTTTGGTTCATCAATGTGATCAGCTGCTCAGGAGGATGTGGCAATATCAACAGGATCAATCACTATCAAACAATCTTCAGTATCATCGGCTGTCTGTGCCACAATCTCCACTTCAGCCATTACTTCTTGTGCAATCTGAACAATGTCAATCTGTTCAGGCACATCTACATTTTCAATCACAAATGGATCCTCAACTAACACAGGCTCAATCACAGACTTAGATCTTCGAGATCTTGAATATTGAACAGAAATATCCTTAGGAGCATCAATCACAACTTCTTCTGCAACACTGACAACCTCAACAGGTTCTTCAATCACCAGTGGTTCTGTTTCAACAGTTTCGGCCTCCTCATGAACTGATTCAGCACTTTCTTCTTCCATAATATCCTCATTATCATCATCACTATCATCCTTACTCTCACTATCACTACCATCACTTTCAACATTCTCTTCTTCTTCTTTGTTTTCATTCCCATCTTCTTCTTCTGGATGTCTAGCAAAATACTCATCATCATCCAATAAGTTGTCAGGCACCTCATCAACTAGGTCCTGTGGATTCACTATCTCTCCATGTGATATGTGATGGTATACTATCTCAATATCCTCCACATTATTTGCTATATCTCACATATAGTCAAATAATTCAACACTTGCAACATTCCCTATACTCATCTTTCGATATGATAGATCATTCATATCCTCAGTATATAATATTCCTCAAACAACTCCTTCTTCTCTGATAATCGGATAGGCAACATTAGTCATCAATTGCAAGAATCTCGGATACATGAGAAACTTGAATCTTTTGCCCTTCACCAAATTGAATACAAAACCATTCATAATCCATTTCGACATATTGAATGGTTTGTTCTCTGCAATAGCAACAATGGGGGATGCGATGCCAGAAGGAAAATTTTCAAAACCAGCACTCCTTCTTGACATGCATTGTTGTATCACATAGCACAATAACTTCCACTTCTTTCCCAACCGAGCTCCAACAAACTGTGACTTTGGAAATACGGGAGGATGACCCATATTCACAAAACAAGCTTGACATTCAGCATTTGTCAACTCATCATTGGCTCCTATCTCATCATCATCAATTCTCAATGCTGTTCTGATAGCTTCCTCAGACACAGTCAACTATAAATCTCTTGTGATGTTTCCTCTAACGACTATCACACCATCTTCATTTGTAATAACCTCAGCCGTTCTCCAAAAGCTTTTGATGAGTCTAGCATAAATCATAGGCTTCGCACACATAGCATACACATACTTTGTTCTTCTGATGAATCTGATCATGTCTCTATAACCCTCTGTTTCTGGTATAGATTCATCCAGACAAGCAACTAGATTGTGCTGAGGCTCAAACTTCAATTTCTCCATCTGTTTAAAACAAAAACAAGACAAGTGTGTTAAATTCTTCATTTTAACTCCTAAATTGAACAAAAAGTTATAAAAGTAAAACATTCACATAATCATTTTAACTCCTAAATTGATCTAACAATCTGATTTTCATCATTTTGATCAAAACAACTTTGGATTTTAATGATCATACAACATTTCACAATTAAACAGTTTACACACTTAAGAACATGAATCTGAAATTTGTATAATGAAGTTCTTCTTTTTTAACATGTTAAGCTCAGTTTTAACAATGATTTGTCAATGTTTAACACACATTTTATCATTTTAAAGTTAACACTTAAGAACTTTCAACAGGTCATTAATGGCGGTTCGACAGTTGTGAACAAATTTGAGTCGATTCTGTTGATTTTAAGCAATTTGATGCAAATTAATGATTGATTGTTGATAATCGACAGTTTTTACACTTAAAACAACATTCAATTTCAGTTTTAACACGCAAAATCAAAGTGTCGATTCAGTGATCAAATACTGTTCATCATCACTTTTCGTTTTAACGATCGATTTGCAGGTTTATCAAGGTCGAATCACTTAAAAATATACCTTATTCAATCAATCAAACTTGTTATAGAACAATCGATTGAACAAAAGTATGAACGATTGAGGTACAGGGGATTTTGCTTGAAAAACTTTGTGAAAAATGATAAGTGTTGTGAAGAGGCGGGTTTTTTATATGATTGAAAAATTAAGTCAAACTTATTGTGACGGGTCAACAAAACGGGACGGGTAAGCATAAAAAGCCCAATAAGCCTTGACGGATCATGCACTGTTGAGCTGTGTCAACCACTGTTGGGACGGGTCAAGTACTTGGGACAAGTCACAACATGGACGGGTCAACATAAAAACATGTAAAAACACTTGGACGGGTCAATCACTGTAGAGACGGGTAAGGCACTGTAGAGACGGGTAAGACACTGTAGAGACGGGTAAAGGTTAGGAACAACTACACCTGTAATGGTTTTAACCATCACCCGGCTTCATAGTAGTCTTCTTTATCACCCGGCTTGCACAATGACCTTTTGTTCATTACCCGGCTGCATAGTGATCTTCTTCATCACCCGGCTTGCTTTTCTTCATCACCCGGCAACACAGTTGTTATACTTTCACCCGGCTACACAGAGTTCTTCACTTACACGGCAAGATAAAGACTTCTTTCTTTTACCCGGCTGTACAGTGTCAACACTTCATTACCCGGCTGTATAGTAACACAACTTGTCACCCGGCAGATATCAATGACTCCTTCACCCGGCATAAATTTGACATGTTCATTGCCCGGCCATACAGTAGTCATAATATCTTCACCCGGCTGTCTTCTTTCACACAATCACCCGGCTCATATCAGACACAACAACTTTACCCGGCTGAACAGTGTCTTCATTACCCGGCTAAACAGTTGTTTCTGATATCTTCACCCGGCGAACAAACACTTTGACAATTTTCTTCTTTTTCCGTCTTTGACTTTTCAACTGCATTTATTACACCTGCAAACATTCTCGACATATTAATTAGACAAGACATCCTTATTAGGGTTTGTCACATTAATAATCAACAACATTAAACATGCAACAAATTTAATTCTCATAAATCCCTTTTTCTTTTTCTTTGATTTTTCTTGTAAAAATGTTTTTGCACAACCAAAATTTCTATATCCCGAAGCAATTTCTTAAAAACAAATCACAAGACCTTGGGTTTGTTTTTAACACATCCAATACCTTTGCTTTTCATACCACATAATCTTGTTCATTCAAAACACACTTATTCAAAAATATTTTTGGATTTTTGTAAATATTTTTCTTCTTCACTTATTCTCCCCCTAAACTTGAAATTTCTTGAAATTTTTAAGTTTAACAAGGATGTCGATGTGTCAATAAAGATTCCATATGCCTGCACACACAAAGCACACACATTAAAATAAAGACATATGCAATGCAATTAATCAAAATATCACAGTGAGATCATAGCACACATTATCTGAACATGTTTTGCAAGTTTTGAATAGACATTTGACTTATGTTTGATTGAGTGATGATATGAAAACATACCAATTAGCTCGAGTTGACACACTTACTTTTTCAGTATCATGATGAGATTAAGGTTCGATTAAAATGACTTATGTGACCCACATGTATACATATGCCAGCCACTACCTGAATGCATATTGCACAAAACCTGGTCACTTACAATCATAAACAGTGTGGAATCTGGGTTCTATTCGGATTTGGTCCACTTTGGGACTTCTTTTGATTCCATTTTGGAATTTAATTTCCTATTGTTCCCCTTGAGAATCTTCTGAATTCCTTTTTTGGAATTTTTGTTTGGTGATGGTCCACATTTGGGACTCTTTATGTTCCAACTTTGGGAATCTTTTGCTGCACCTTGAAGCTCAAAAGAGACTTCATGTGAGACTTCAGGTCTGTGGGTACCACAACAAAGAAGCTTACGATGCGGTTCATCACACTGAATAGACTGCATCGTTACCCGATCATGCACAACTATCATCACAAGCAATGCATCAAAAGATATATATCGAGACATGTATAGCAATGGAACTTAACACAAAGATCATTAAGTTTAGATTTGTCAACAATGAACTTACTTTTTCGGTCTAATTGCCTGAGCTGTCTCGCACATCAATTAACATTCATCAGTCTTTATTAAAAATGATGAAACAAATAATGTCTAGTGTACTATCATTTCTCACTTGTTGCAATATAGATTCTTATGACATGATATTTTCTTTTCTTTTTGCTTTTATATTTTGTTTTTGCTTTTCTTTTTCATGCACACACACAATGCAAAACAATAAAACAAAAGACAACGGAATCAATACTTGACATCGACTTATTATATTTTTGCCTTTTATATTTTCTGATTTTTGTTTGATTTTCAAAAATTAGAATTAATCATGGTTGATTAACCCTATTGATTGAATTAAGAATTCAAACCGTCCTGACAAAAAGGATTTTGTGAAAAGATCTGCCAGTTGTTTGTCGGTATGAACTTTAATCAAAATTATTAAACCTTTTTCAGAATTGTCTCTGAGAAAGTGATATCGAATTTTGATATGTTTGGTTTTTGAGTGTTGAACAGGATTAGCAGTAATGAACATAGCAGCAATATTGTCTATGTAAATAGGAGTTTTGAGAAAGTTAAACCCGTAGTCAAGCAATTGGTTTTGTAACCATAAAACTTGAGAACATCCTGCAGATGCAGCGATATACTCTGCTTCAGCTATGGATACAGAAACGTTGGTCTGCTTTTTGCATTGCAAAGAAACAAGTCTAGGACCCAGAAATTAACATCCACCTGTAATCGATTTCCTGTCAAGAGCACACCCACCAAAGTCACTATCAGAATAACTATATAATTCAAAATTGCCTTCATAAGGATACCATAACCCGAGATTCGGTTTCCCTTTAAGGTATCTGAAAATACGTTTAACAGCAACCACGTGCGACTCTTTCGGATCAGACTGATATCTTGCGCACACACTTACAGCATACATAATGTCTGGCCTTGATGCAGTAAGATACATCAGTGAACCAATCATTGATCTGTACATTGTTTGATCAACAGATTTGCATTTCGGATCCGGCTGTATCTTGCAAATCACATCAGATGGCGTTCGAATAGTCTGACAATCCTGCATCTTGAACTTTTTCAGCAACTTCTCAACAAACTTTGATTGGTTGATAAAAATTCCGTCTGCTGATTGTTTTACTTGCAATCCGAGAAAGAAATTAATCTCCCCCATCGAACTCATCTAAAATCTTGACTTCATGATTTCTTCAAACTCTTTGCACATGGACGCACTTGTTGATCCAAAGATGATATCATCCACATACACTTGAACACATAAAAGATCTTCATTTTCCCGCTTCATAAACAAAGTTGGATCAATCTGACCTCTTGTAAATCCATGTTCTAGCAAATGTTTAGATAACGTCTCGTACCAAATTCTTGGAGCTTGATGTAGACCATATAAAGCTTTGCTCAATTTGTATACACGATATGGATAATCAGGATCTTCAAAACCCGGAGGTTGTCTGACATATACATCATCGGTAATTGGTCCATACAGAAAAGCGCCTTTAACATCCATTTGGAACACTTTGAACTTCATGAAAGAGGCATAAGCTAGAAAAACACGAATAGCTTCAAGTCGAGCGACCGGAGCAAACACTTCTTCATAGTCAATACCTTCTTCTTGAGTGTAACCTTGTGCAATAAGTCTGGCTTTGTTTCTCACAACAATACCACGTTCATCTGGGTTGTTCTTGTACAACCATCTTGTACCAATCGCATTTTCTCCTTCAGGTAAGTCCACTAATTTCCAAACCTCTTGTTTTCGAAATTGAAGTAACTCCTCTTGCATGGCTTCAAGCCAACTATTATCTTGTAGTGCCTTTGAAATGTTCTTTGGTACCACTTGAGAAAGAAAACACGAATAAAGACAAACGTTTGCTTGCTCAGTTTGACTTCTCGTAGTTCTCTGATTCAACGGCCCAATAATCTGAGAGACATGATGTTTCTTATGAATTCGATGAGTTGGTATAACATCACCTTGCACTTGAGTCTCCAGATTAGACTGATTCAGATTCGGTAGATCTTGTAGAATTGTAGAAACATGCGGAGTGAAATTAGGAACTTGTTCCGGTGAATTGATGAAGTAGTCAAACGATTTTGGAATAACTTCAACATTCGGATCTGATGATGGTTGATTTTGAACAGATCTACCATCATTAGGAGAACTTTGCGGATTAACATCATCACCAAGAATATTTGATTCTTGATCTTCTTGAGAACCAGAAGGATCCGGAGCTTGACTGGATACTCCTTGATCAGGATTATGAAATGACATGAACGGATACTCAGAATTGAGATTGCTATCATCGTCATTGTCAGAATCATCACTGAAACATCCCAAGTCTCCTGATTCTTTTCTCGAGTTTCCTGAAAAATCAAACAAGTTAGTATTGAAAGATTTTGATAACGAATCTAAATCAAACAACCATTCCGGACCATGCGCCACTGACGGAAACGAATTTTCTAAAAACTTTACATTAATAGTTTCAATGACAGTATTTGTTTTGCTATTAAAAACCGGATAAGCTTTAGAAACAGACGAGTAACCAAGGAAAAATCCATCGTCAGATTTTGACTCAAATTTCCCGAGATGATCACTTAATTTTAGAATCGATACAGGACAACCAATAATGTCCATCGTAAGAAATATTTGGTTTTCTTCCAAACAATAACTCATAAGATGTTTTATTTTTATCCTGAACCAATAATGTCCTGTTTTGTACAAAACACGCAGTAGCAATAGCTTCATCCCAGAATGTGATAGGGATTTTGGCATCTGCGAGCATGGATCTTGCTGCTTCAATCAGTGTCCGATTTTTCCGTTCCGCAACCCCATTTTGTTGAGGCGTTCTTGGAGCACTAAATTGTCTCGCAATTCCTTTTTCTGCACAAAACAAATCAACATTAGCGTTCTTAAATTCAGTTCCATTATCACTTCTCAAGATTTTCACTTTACAATCCAACTGATTTTCAACTTTGACAATAAATTCTTTTAACAACTCAGCAGTTTCAGATTTAACATGCAAGAAATAAACCCAAGAAAATCTAGTAAAATCATCAATGATGACAAAACAATAAGACTTCTTTCCGATGCTTTGAACATTTGTTGGTCCGAAAAGATCCATATGTAGCATCTGCAAGGGTTTTGAAATGGAGTTTTCTGGCTTGGTCTTAAAAGACATCCGATGCTGTTTTCCTTTCAAACATGCTGGACAGAGATCAGTTGTAGAGAACTTCTTTGACGGTATTCCCACGGCATGATTTCCAGTCACTAAACGATTCATGTTTCTGAAGTTTGAATGGCCCAGCCGTCTATGCCAAAGCTGACTCTCATCATTTGAAGCATGTGCAATGAGACAAGTAGTTTCGGTTTCAGCATCAATCTGCGACATATCAAGCTTGTATACATCACGATCTCTTGAAGCTTTAACCACCACCCATTCATTGTCAATCTTGAAACCTGGTTTGAGTATATAACAAAAAGAATCATCAAATAAAGTTGAATAAGATTTGTCACAAATTTGAGATACACTTAGCAAATTAAAGTTCAACTGTGTACAGTAGTTGACTTTATCAAAGCTAATGACCCCATTTGACACGGTTCCTTCTCCAGTTATTTTACCACCAGCATCTCCTCCAAATGCAACATGTGTATCATTCTTCAGCTTAAAGTCTTGAAGCAAGGCATGGTTGCCTGTCATATGCCGGCTACACCCACTATCAACAAACCATGAGTTGATAGGTCTTCTAGGGCGTACCTGCATTTCAACAATCACTTAGTTAGTTTGGTCAACCCAGGCCCACATGGTCTTGGGTTTTCAGAATCTATCTGTAACAGTAACTTGTTCATAATGAAGATTTTGAAAATTTGTTTCATTTGAGAGATTTGGTTGAAAACTGTTTCGCCCATTGGCTTGAATCGATTGCTTTCTTCTCAAAGCAATAAACCTTTCCTCTAACTTAGGATCAAGGTTATTTTCAAATTTCTGATTTCTTACCATCAAAGCTCTCGGTTTAAAACTGTTAACCTGCACATTCCTTGATGAAAAGTTATTAAAATCAGAATTGTTTCGATTGAAATTTCTCAACACAGGAGAATGACTTTGATTAACATTTTGAAAACCAAATGATTGATTTCTTTGAAAATTTGGAAACGGAGTCATTTCTGCTTGACAGGTTTGACTTTGTCAGTTTTAGCAATTTGAGCTTTGGTGTTGTCATTCGATTTTATGACACTTTTTCCTTTTGACTGTTTCGTTTCAGATTGATTGATTTTCGATTTTAATTTATGAATTTTTGCATTCGAAACTTCAGTCTTTTTCACTTCTTGCTTCTTGATCAGTTGATCAGCAACCTTCGCCTTTTGTTCATTCTTCCACCTGATGTATTCAGGATCATTGTATCCCGAAAATTCAGCTTCATCATTCACTTTCTCTTCCTGCTTGGGATTCAGTTCAGGATATTCAACAAGTTGAATCAGAACAGGCTCTGATTTGTTGCTAGCTTCATCATCAGCTTCAGTCGTCACGACATCATCATCTTTCAAACTCTCAATCAACACTTCAGATCCTTCGGATTCGGATTTACTTCTTTGAATTTCTTTGAATTTTCGTTCATTTTCAGGTGAATGATCAAATTCATTGAAGTTTTCAGGTAAAGTTTGTGGTGATTGAATTAGGCATTGGTTCATGAGTGAAAGCCAATCCTAGTTTGGTTTTGTTACCTCTTTCACTTATAAGTTGTTTAACCATAGTTTTACAACTTTTCACCTTTGTTAATTCCACTTGCGTGACAGCATGAGCAACTTTTTCTTGTTCAAAGTTCTTTGTCATTTCCTCAAGTTGTTTTGTTACCAGTTCCAAATCTTTTAAGGTTTTGTTCCATGATTCTTTAAGTGACAATATCTTCTCATCAGAAATTTTGTGATCAATTTTAAGTTGTTCATGAATTTTCTCATGTTTGCTTAATTTATCACCAATTTTAAACGAATGAGTACGATAATGCTCTACTTGTTGAATGCATTGTTCAGAACACAACCTACCTCTAACATCATCAGGCAAAGGAACATAGTTAGGGGGTAAATCAGTACTAACCTTTGGTTGTTCGGTAGATGATGAAGACTCACTGGATGTAGCCATCAGCGCAATTTCTGTTTCAGATTCTTCAACAGGATCTGACTTTGCACTCCAGTCATATTCCTCAGAATCTTCACTCATAGTATCAATCAGCTTATCATCCCCTTCTTCAGACCAATCTTCCTCAATTTCACAAACTAATGCCAAACTGGAAGTGAGATCAGATGTGAATTGTTCTGCATATGCACTCCAATCGTATCCGTCTTTCACACTAACCATCAGTGCTTTAGTTTGATCTTCTGGTTTCTTGCCTTCATCCTTCAGTTCCGGCATGGGAAGACTTTGATATGGTTTCTGCATCAAACGTTGATTCCTCTATTGATAACTTGAAGACTGTTGCGAGCTTTGACCTTGACCTTGATTCTGTCCACTTGAACTTGATTGATCATTGTAGTTCCGATTCTTAGGAGCTTTGCATTTCCTTGAAAAGTGACCATAACAGTTAAAGTTGAAACATCTGGCCTTTGATTTGTCAAAACCAACGGTCTTGTTTGCATGAGGCTTGTAGCTTCGGTTAACATATGCATGTTTCTGTGTTCGATATGCAACCATTACCATTTGCCAATTCAGATCCATTTCCTCAACGTCATCAGGATCCATTTCAAAAAGATCTTGAAATACAACATCCATCTGAGACAAATGACTTCCTTGATAAGCTTGAAAGCTTGCCATGAAAGCAGTAAAAGCAGTCTTCGTCTCGTCATCTTGTAACAAGATGTTCATCACATCTTTTACTTTTGTTTGAAGATTCGAACTTTGATTTTCTACTTGATTCTTCAGATTCTGATTTTGAACTTGAGCTCTTGGTGGAGATTGAGGTTGAGAATAAGTTGGTGAATTTGGAATGTATGACGAATCAGTGTAAAAACTTGCACCAACAAATAAATCACCCTCATCTTCAAACTTAGTTGCATCTTGTGCAAGAAAAGCATTCTCCACAGTATTAGCAGGATTCACAATATATTTGTATTGTGCATGTGAACCAGGTCTATCATTGTTTCTAGAACTTTCATCAATCTCTACTTCTTCAATCTTTGCAATGAGCAGATCCAAATCCATCGGAAACTTTTCAGTATGCTTTAGTGTTAGGGCTATTTCCTTGTTAAGATTTACTTTGTATTTGTTTATACATTTATGTATAGTTTAGGGTCTATTTTGTTATTTTCCCTAATATTGTAATTGTTGCTTAAAAGCATGTAGTGAGAGAGTGTGAGGAAGAGGCTAGATCACTATTCACGTTAGAGAGAGAACTAAGTGTGTGTGATTTATTTTCTCCTGCATTTGTACTACAAATCTGCTTTGATCATCAATATACAAAAGAGAATTATTAGTATGAATTGTGTTTATGATTGAACTGTGTTTGTGTACGAATCATTCTGATCATTGAGCGATATTATCGATCCAATTGAACCTTTCAATTGGTATCAGAGCTGTTGGTATTGTGTTCTTCGCTATTCATCAAGCAAAAACACTGAAATATTGCTCAAAAATCATGATCTGAATGAATTGTTGCTGTTTTTAGTTGTGATTTATCATCGCAATCACTCCTAATTCACAACGATTGTGCAAATTCCATCAGATTATCATCAGATCTGAGGAATTAAGAAGATTGAAAAAGTTACTGTTCGATCGAATTTTGCTCAAATTCATCAAAATTTGATTATGTTTTGGATTGATTGAGATTAGGGATTGATAATCGGACCATTTCACTGCTTGTGTGTGAATTTTGAAAGAATTGGACAAGTTTTTGACAAACCCAGAAAAATTCTCATGATAAAGATGATGAACAGTATGACTTGGTTGAAGATTAACTTGCCGGGTGATAAATTTGACTTAGACAATTTCCTTTGGACTTAGATTTGTGAACAATTAGGTCCTGTGCAGCCGTGTAAAGGATTTTGTGCTAGACGGGTAAAGAATTTGACGAGGAAACAGTGTTACTGTTCAGCCGGATCAAGTACTGTTGTCCCGGGTGATACACTGTTACGCCGGGTGATTAACAATTTCAGCCGAGTGATTGAAAACTGTGTAGCCGGGTAATCAACTGTGTTGTTGTGTGATCGTCAACTGTTCAGCCGGGTAAAGCTTTTTGCCGTGTCAAGATTCAAGCCGGGTCAAGTTATTGCCGTGTGAAGTTGATATTATTATGTCGGGTAACTGTTCTGCCGGGTAAAGAATCCAAGATTTACAACTGTTGAGCCGTGTGACTGTTTAGACGAGTGAAGACTTTTCTCTGCCGGGTGAAGAACAAAGCTACTGTTCAGCCGAGTGAAGAAGGATTTTTCACTGTTCAGCTGTGTGACTCATTTTTAGTTGTTTTAATCCTTGTTTTCTTATCTTGTCATTAATTACTTGTCTTTATTTTAGTAGTTTAACTATTTCTTTTCAAAATTAACAAAAACCAAAAATATTTTCTTAAAAATCTTTTAAAATGGCACCTAATGATGATTCTGATAACCGTGTTCCTAGACTTGTCAATCGTGCAGATTTCAAGAATTGGACGATTAGACTGAAGCATCATCTTTGCTTAATAGACAATGATTTTTGGAAGTCAATTGAAAAAGGTCCTCATATACCTACACAGACAGCTCCAGATAGTGCAAGTACCTACACCAAGGACTCTACTGAACCTTATCCAGAGGATAATTTGTCAGCAGAAGATTTGAAGAAAGTGAAGAATGATAGCAAAGCATATTCTTTGATGTGTAAGGGATTGCCACTACAAGTACTGTCAAGGTTGGACACCTATCACACAGGTTATACATTGTTCAAGGCGTTGAAGTCTATTTGTGAAGGAGGTGAACAACTCAAAAGTCTCAAGAAACAAAAGTTGAAGAGACAGTTGGAGTTATTTGAACACATTGCTGGAGAATCCGTGCACCAGATGATGAATAGGTTTGTTCATCTGACTACTGAAATGTCCAATGTGGGTGCAAAGACAGATCTCCAAGATCTGAATGATAGATTGTTATGTGCACTTCCATCATCATGGAAACAGACTGTGACGTTACTGAAACATACTGAGAAGTTTCCAATGGACCTAGATTTGCTCATTGCAAAGATAGAGGAAGTAGAGATTGATGAAAGTTCCAGAAACACTGATAGAACTGGTTCACATGCACAATACAAATATATTGTGAATCCTGCTAATACTGTGGAGAATGCTTTTCTTGCACAAGATGCCACTAAATTTGAAGATGAGGGTGATTTATTTGTTGGCGCAAGTTTTTATACTGATTCATCATACTTTCCAAGTTCACCAACTTATTCTCAACCTCAATCTCCACCAAGAGCACAAGTTCAAAGTCAGAATCTGAAGAATCAAGTAGACAATCAAAGTTCAAATGTTCAAGCCAAGGTAAAAGATGTGATGAACATTTTGTTACAAGATGACGAGACCAAAACTGCCTTTACAACTTTTATGGCAAGTTTTCAAGCATACCAAGGAAGTCATTTGAGTCAAATGGACGTTGTCCTTCAAGATTTATTTGAGATGGATCCTGATGACGTTGAGGAAATGGATCTGAACTGGCAGATGGTGATGGTTGCATATAGATTGCAGAAGCATGCATATGTTAACCGAAGTTACAAGCCACATGCAAACAAGACGGTTGGATTTGACAAATCAAAGGCCAGATGTTTTAACTGTAACTGCTATGGTCATTTTTCAAGGGAATGCAAAGCTCCTAAGAATCAGAACTACAATGATCAGTCAAGTTCAAGTGGAGAGAATCAAGGTCAAAGTCAAAGCTCACAACAGTCTTCAAACTATCAACAAAGAAATCAACGTTTCTTTCAGAAACCATATCAAAGTCTTCCCATGCCTGAACTAAAGGATGAAGGAAAGAAACCAGAAGATCAAACTAAAGCACTGGTGGTTAGTGTGAAAGATGGTTATGATTGGAGTGCATATGCAGAACAATTCACATCTGATCTTACATCGAGTTTGGCACTGGTTTGTGAAATCGAAGAGGATTGGTCTGAAGAAGGAGATAACAAGGTGATTGATACTGTTAGTGAAGATTCAGAGGAATATGACTGGAGTGCAAAGTCTGATCCTGTTGAAGAATCTGAGTAAGAAATTGCGCTGATGGCTACATCCAGTGAGTCTTCATCATCTACCGAACAACCAAAGGTTAGTACTGATTTACCCCCTAATTATGTTCCATTGCCTGTTGATGTGAAAGAAAGGTTATGTTCAGAACAATGCATTCAACAAGTAGAACATTATCGAACTCATTCATTTAAATTGGTGATAAATTAAGCAAACATGAGAAAATTCATGAACAACTTAAAATTGATCACAAAATTTCTGATGAAAAGATTTTGTCACTTAAAGAATCATGGAACAAAACCTTAAAGGAATTGGAACTGGTAACAAAATAACTTGAAGAAATGACAAAGAACTTTGAACAATAGAAAGTTGCTCATGCTGTCACACAAGTTGAGTTAACAAAGGTTAAAAGTTGTAAAACAATGGTGAGACAACTTGTGAGTGAAAGAGGTAACAAAACCAAAACAGGGTTGGGTTTCACTCATGAACCAATGCCTAATTCAATCACACAAACCTTACCTGAAAACTTCAATGAATTTGATCATTCACCTGAAAATGAACGAAAATTCAAAGAAATTCAAAGAAGTAAATCCGAATCCGAAGGATCTGAAGTGTTGATTGAAAGTTTGAAAGAAGAAAATGGTGTGACGACTGAAGCTGATGATGAAGCTAGCAACAAATCAGAACCTGTTCTGATTCAACTTGTTGAGTATCCGGAACTGAATCCGAAGTCAGAAGAAACAGTGAAGGATGAAGGTGAATTTTCAGGATACAATGATCCTGAGTATATCAAGTGGAAGAATGAGCAGAAGGCGTAAGTTGCTGATCAACTGATCAAGAAGCAAGAAGTGAAAAAGGCTGAAGTTTCAAATGCAAAAATGCAGAAATTAAAATCGAAAGTCAATCAATCTGAAACAAAACAGTCAAAAGGTAAAAGTGTCATAAAATCGAATGACAACACCAAAGCTCAACTGGTCAAAACTGACAAAGTCAAAAATGTCAAACAGAAAGTGTCAAAAGGTAAAACAATTAAGTTTGTGTCTGCAGGAACTTTTGATTTAAACGGATCTTATGGTAAACCAATCAATTCTCCAATCAAATCTAACTCTGGTCTGAAAACAGGTTCAGGTCCTAAGTCTTCCGCTGTCAATGATAAAAGAATTGAATCAAAAAGGTTAACCAAACAAGGTGTGTTAAAATCGAACCAAGTTCCCAAGCAAGCAAATTCACAATCAAAATCTCCACAAAAGAATCAAGTTAATCTAAAACCGAACAAAACTGATAATGAATCACGAGTGGGTTCAACATCAAAAGTTAACAATCGGCTCTTTAGGATTAGCAAGAAACATTGTGAGATATGTGATCGTTATAACCATGCAACTGCTGAATGTTTCTTTAACAGGTACTGCAGTTATTGTGACAAAAGAAATCATTCTTCAGAAGAATGTTTTTATAACAAATTCTGTGATATTTGTGAAAGGAGAAATCATGACACAAAGGATTGTTTCTTTCGAACAAACTCATCAAGAGAAATGACGCCATTTCCAAACTTTTAAAGAAATCAATCATTTGGTTTTCAAAATGTTAATCAAAGTCATTCTCCTGTTTTGAGAAATTTCAATCGAAACAATTCAATTTCTAATAACTTTTCATCAAGAAATGTGCAGGTTAACAGTTTTAAACCAAGAGCTTTGATGGTAAGAAATCAAAAGTTTGAAAATAACCTTGATCCTAAGTTAGAGGAAAGGTTTATTGCTTTGAGAAGAAAGCAATCAATTCACGCCAATGGGCGAAACAGTTTTCAAAATCTCTCAAATGAAACAAATTTTCAAAATCTTCATTATCAACAAGTTACTGCTACAGATAGATACGGAAAACCCAAGACCATGTGGGCCTGGGTTGACCAAACTAACTAAGTGATTGTTGAAATGCAGGTACGCCCAAGAAGACCTATCAACTCATGGTTTGTTGATAGTGGGTGTAGCCGGCATATGACAGGCAACCATGCCTTGCTTCAAGACTTTAAGCTGAAGAATGGTACACATGTTGCATTTGGAGGTGATGCCGGTGGTAAAATAACAGGAGAGGGAACAGTATCAAATGGGGTCATTAGTTTTGATAAAGTCAACTACTGTGCACAGTTGAACTTTAATTTACTAAGTGTATCTCAAATTTGTGATAAATCTTATTCAACTTTATTTGATGATTCTTTCTGTTATATACTCAAACCAGGTTTCAAGATTGACAATGAGTGGGTAGTGGTTAAAGCTCCAAGAGATCGTGATGTATACAAGCTTGATATGTCGCAGATTGATGCTGAAACCGAAACTACTTGTCTCATTGCACATGCTTCAAATGATGAGAGTCAGCTTTGGCATAGACGGCTGGGCCATTCAAACTTCAGAAATATGAATCGACTGGTGACTGGAAATCATGCTGTAGGAATACCATCGAAGAAGTTCTCTACAACTGATCTCTGTCCAGCATGTTTGAAAGGAAAACATCACCGAATGTCTTTTAAGTCCAAGCCAGAAAACTCCATTTCAAAACCCTTGCAGATGCTACATATGGATCTTTTTGGACCAACAAATGTTCAAAGCATCGGAAAGAAGTCGTATTGTTTAGTCATCATAGATGATTTTACTAGATTCTCTTGGGTTTATTTCTTGCATGTTAAATCTGAAACGGCTGAATTATTAAAAGAATTTATCATCAAAGTTGAAAATCAGTTGGATTGTAAAGTGAAAACTTTAAGAAGTGATAATGGAACAGAATTTAAGAACGCTAATGTTGATTTGTTTTGTGCAGAAAAAGGAATTGCTAGACAATTTAGTGCTCCAAGAACGCCTCAACAAAATGGGGTTGCGGAACGGAAAAACCGGACACTGATTGAAGCAGCAAGATCCATGCTCGCAGATGCCAAAATCCCTATCACATTCTGGGACGAAGCTATGTACAAAACAGAACATTATTGGTTCAGGATAAAAATAAAACATCTTATGAGTTATTGTTTGGAAGAAAACAAAATATTTCTTACTTGAAAGCATTTGGTTGTCCTGTATCGATTCTAAATTTAAGTGATCATCTCGGGAAATTTGAGTCAAAATCTGACGATGGATTTTTCCTTGGTTATTCGTCTGTTTCTAAAGCTTAACGAGTTTTTAATAGCAAAACAAACACTGTTATTGAAACTATTAACGTAATGTTTTTAGAAAATTCATTTCCGTCAGTGACGCATGGTCCCGAATGGTTGTTTGATTTAGATTCGTTATCAAAATCTTTCAATTCTAACTTATTTGATTTTTCAGGAAAAACAAGGAAAGAATCAGGTGACTTGGGATGCTTTAGCGATGATTCTGATAATGACGATGATAGCAATCTCAATTCTGAGTATCCGTTCATGTCATTTCATAATCCTGATCATGTCAAATCCAGTCAAGCTCCGGGTCCTTCTGGTTCTCTCGAAGATCAAGAATCAAATATTCTCGGTGATGATGTTAATCCGCAAAGTTCTCCTAATGATGGTGGATCTGTTCAGAATCAACCATCATCAGATCCGAATGTTGAAGTTATTCCAGAATCGTTTGATTACTTCATCAATTCACCGGATCAAGTTCCTAATTTCACTCCGCATACTTCTACCATTCTACAAGATCTACCGAATCTGAATCAGTCTAATCTGGAGAGTCTAGTGCAAGGAGATGACATACCAATTCATCGAATTCACAAGAAACATCCTGTCTCTCAGATTATCGGACAATTGAATCAGAGAACTACAAGAAGTCAAACTGAGCAAGCAAATGTTTGTCTTTATTCATGTTTTCTTTCTCAAGTGGTGCCAAAGAACATTTCAGAGGCGTTGCAAGATAATAGTTGGATTGAAGCCATGCAAGAGGAGTTACTTCAATTTCGCAAACAGGAAGTTTGGAAATTAGTGGACTTACCTGAAGGAGAAAATGCGATTGGTACAAGATGGTTGTACAAGAACAAGCCAGATGAACGTGGTATTGTTGTGAGAAACAAAGCGAGACTTATTGCACAAGGATACACTCAGGAAGAAGGTATCGACTATGAAGAAGTGTTTGCTCCGGTCGCTCGACTTGAAGCTATTCGCGTTTTTCTAGCTTATTCCTCTTTCATGAAGTTTAAAGTGTTTCAAATGGACGTCAAAGGCGCTTTTCTGTATGGACCAATTACTGATGATGTTTATGTCAGACAACCTCCGAGTTTTGAAGATCCTGACTATCCTCATCGTGTATACAAGTTGAGTAAAGCTCTATATGGTCTACATCAAGCTCCAAGGATCTGGTACGAGACGTTATCTAAACACTTACTAGAACATGGATTTACAAGAGGTCAGATTGATCCAACTTTGTTTATGAAGAGGGAGAATGAAGAACTCTTATGTGTTCAAGTATATGTAGACGATATTATCTTCGGATCAACCAGTGCGTCAATGTGCAAAGAATTTGAGGAAATCATGAAGTCTAGTTTCCAGATGAGTTCAATGGGGGAGATTAACTTTTTTCTTGGATTGCAAGTGAAACTCAGCTGACGGGATTTTTATCAACCAATCAAAATTTGTTGAGAAGTTGCTGAAAAAGTTCAAGATGCAAGATTTTCAGACTATTCGAACTCCATCTGATGTGAACGGCAAGATACAGCCGGATCCAAAAGGCAAATCCGTGGATCAAACACTATACAGATCGATGATTGGTTCACTGATGTATCTTACTGCATCATGTATGCTGTATGTGTGTGCGCAAGATATCAGTCTGATCCAAAAGAGTCGCACCTGGTTACTGTTAAACGTATTTTCAGATACCTTAAAGGGAAACCAAATCTTGGGTTATGGTATCCTTATGAAGGCAATTTTGAATTATATAGTTATTCTGATAGTGACTTTGGTGGGTGTGCTCTTGACAGGAAATCGACTACTGGTGGATGTCAATTTCTGGGTCCTAGACTTGTTTCTTGGCAATGCAAGAAGCAGACCAACGTTTCTGTATCCACAACTGAAGCAGAGTATATCGCTGCATCTGCAGGATGTTCTCAAGTTTTGTGCTTACAAAATCAATTGCTTGACTACGGGTTTAACTTTCTCAAAACTCCTATTTACATAGACAATACTGCTGCTATGTTCATTACTGCTAATCCTGTTCAACACTCAAAAACCAAACATATCGAAATTCGATATCACTTTTTAAGAGACAACTCTGAAAAAGGTTTAATAATTTTGATTAAAGTTCATACCGACAAACAACTGGCAGATCTTTTCACAAAATCTTTCTTGTCAGGCCGGTTTGAATTCTTAATTCAATCCATAGGATTAATCAATCATGATTGATTCTATTTTTCAAAAACCAAACAAAAATCAGAAAATATAAAAGTCAAAAATATAATAAGTTGATGTTAAGTATTGATTCCTTTGTCTTTTATTTTATTGTTTGCATTTTGTGTGTGCATGAAAAAGAAAATCAAAAACAAAATATAAAAGCAAAAAGAAAAGAAAATATCATGTCATTGTTGGAATTGGTATGCCCAAGAGACATATTAAATTGATGTGGCTAGTACGTTATGATCCAAGTCGGGTCATACCCAATGACAAGCTAGACAAACACCGGAATATTTATTTTATGATATGATCTAAAATAAATATCAACACTTAGAATATTTAGAAATTGGGTTTCTAGATATTTGAACTTGTGTTAAAATAAATTATATGGATGATTTATGTTATAAGAGAAAGAATCTTCTACAATGTTGTTTAAGTTGTTTAAACAACATTTAGGAGATATATTTTGCTACACCTTGTGTTAAATAAGTAAAGAGAAAGATATTAACAACAAAAAAAAAAAAATTATATATATATAAGGTGGGACCCACTTGGGCCGCCCCTTGTGGGCCTTGCCCTCTTTTTGGTTTTCCTTTTTTTAAGGCATGCAAATGGGTTGTGTGTTATATACACAAACTCTAGTCATTTGTTTAACACAATTTTTCTTTCTCTTTTTCACACACAAGTGCAAGAACAAAAGAAGAATGGTTCTTCTCCCCTTTTCTTTTCATATTTTCGGCCAAGAACAAAAAGGCCAAGAAGGAAGGAAATTACAAGTGTTAAATCCTAGCAAAATGGTGTTTGTTGGAGGCTTGAGGGTATACAAGCTTGAGGTCTTCTCATTTGAAGATTTCCATTCAAGAATATCATCTTCTTCATCTCTTCTTCATCTTGAAAGGTAGTATTCTAAACACCCTATGGTTGTGTTTGATGGTATGTATTTCGTATATGGATCCGGGCTTTGGGTTTTGCATGTTAAACGGGTTTAACAATCAACATATTAACAAGATTTTAAACTAATAATCCGCTGCGTTTTTCTATAAATTGGTTTATATGAACTTTGATAACTTGTTAAAACCCAACAATGGCATCAAGAGCCGCTTATACGAATACATGCTTCATTAGATCCAAAATTTTCGGGTTTCATGGTGTGTTTTCACCATATGGCCGAAACTTTAGGGCCTTGGTTCCCTTGGATTTTCAAGATAATACTCACATGCATATGATTATCTTGAAAGTTTAAAGTCATTAAAATGGTTAGTTGCTTTGTTTGGACAAAACCCGAAATTTTCGGTTTTATATATATTAGGCCGAAAATTTCAAGGGTTCAAAGGGAACCATTTTAATCTTATGTTATTACATATTTGGATATGTTTTTGAGTAGTTCATAACCTAGCCATAGACCTTGTGCATGTATGATTTTGTGTTGTGGTTTGAAATATTCAAGTGGTTGTAATATTTGTTAACATTTTATTTGGGTTTGTAATTTATTTATTTATTTCATTGATTTGTAATAATAAATAGATTAGGTGTAATTCCATTACTAGAAAAATGTATTAGGATATATTTTGTAATTGGAAGATGCATTTGGACTTGATTTTGGCTTTGGGCCTTAAAGGGCTTAATAGCCCAATAAGGGATTCTAACCCAATGACCCAAACCCAAGATTTATAAGCCCAAAAGGGGCTGATTTGAAGGCCCAAAAGGAAGCCCAAATAAATGAAGAAACACAACACAAAAGATGGATACTTGAAGCATTCGGATGCGGGATCAAGTGGGAGTTCATCATTTCATGCCTTGTGTCATGTTGTCCCTTAAGAAAGACCTTTTTGGCACACTTGTTTCGGTTAGCAAGTGTAGCTAAAATTAGTTGGCTATGGTTATGGACTCATATATGGTTGTTTATGCATGTTTGGTTATTATGATATTGTTTGTTATGATATTAGGATATTGATAACTAACAACTATAACCGTCAAAACTTGCATAAAATTGGTTCCTTAGAAATCATTAAGTAATAAAATTAATTTTATCAAATGGATAATGATTTCATAATAAAATGGGTTTATTAAAAGGAATTTTGAAATTTGGTTTTCAACTAAGTACCATACATTTGAATGCATGCAAATGAAAGGTACACACTTTGTTTTCCCATCTAGAATTTAGAAAACAAACAAAAATCCCTTTTAAATTTTGGAACAAGTCTAACACCATCCTTTTATACAACACTCGAAACACTTGGGTACTCTATGTGGGATAAAGGTCACCTAACCACATTTAGGAAACTTGTGTGTTTGAGGTGAGTTTACAATATTTGTGGGATAAAGGTCACCTAACCACATGTATGTGTAAACTCACATGTATGTATAAGTAGGACGACTTGAAATTGGAAACCATGTGAATAGGGTCACCGAAGCATGGCGTTCAATGGTGTTGATGGGATTAAACATGCCAACTAAACATAAGATGTTTAACCGATCCCATAAAGCTAGAAGTTGCAAAGGGTTGCAATTGCCAAACGTTGACTACCTTGTTAATTCAAATAATAGGATAAAGGTCACCTAACTACTATTTGAATGTAACGTTGGATTCTAGATTTTAATCATTAATTGTCCAAGAGACACAAAAGGGTATTAAAGATTAAAATGTATTAATGATATTGAAAATACTAAATGTGAACTTTGTTAAACAATGTTGATGGCCGCAATCAACAATCCACCTAATGCAATAATCCCACCCGTGCATAACCTATCACTAAGAACCATACATCGACAAGGATCGTCTCAATTACAAAAATTTAATGGATTAGTATCGAAGCATGAGAATTGTTCTCAAGCAAGAAAAGAAATCCTACATTTTAGACGATCCTAATCCCGATGAACCTAGTATTGACAATGAAGATGCCTATAGCAAATGGGTAAAAAGGCTTTACCGGTTCTCACGATCAATGACGGTCGGAGCAAGAAGAGGCATCACCCGGAACCTAAGGCAAAGGTTGCCAAAGGTAAGGGACAAGTCAAGGGTAAGTTCAAGGGAAAGGCGAAAGCGGAACCGCCCAAACCCAAGGATAAGAAGCTAAAGGTTAGCTCGCAAGATCCGTACTTTGGTTGTGGTGAGATAGGACATTGGAAGAGGAATTATCCAACCTATCTCAAGGAGTTGAAAGCTAAGAGGGATGCGGAGCAAACCTCGGGTACAACTTTCATGATCCATATTGATCTTAATATTATTTCTTCTAACACATGGGTATTGGATACCGGATGTGGAACTCATATTGGCAATTTGTTGCAGGGGTTCAAAAGAAATAAGCTTTACAAGAAAGGAGATACAAGTCTCTACATGGGCGACGGAGCAAAAGTTGTAGTCGAAGCCCTAGAAGACTATGTTTTGAAACTTCCAAGTGGTTTGAAAGTAATTTTGAACAA
The DNA here is from genome assembly GCA_030867185.1 of Tagetes erecta. NCBI lineage: Eukaryota > Viridiplantae > Streptophyta > Magnoliopsida > Asterales > Asteraceae > Tagetes > Tagetes erecta. The sequence goes on from CM061488.1 coordinate 59,417,691, forward strand.
TATTTTGTATGCTCCTAGTTTGACTAGGAACATTATCTCTGTTTCTTGTTTAAGACAATTTGGTTGTGATTTTAAGTTTATTGACAATGGTATTTGTGTTTTCATGAATGATGTCTTTTATTTTAAAGCAATGCCGTCAAATGGCATTTATGAATTGGTTCATGACAACACATCCTTTGATAACTCGTTGTACCAATCTAGCACCAAGAAACTCAAAGTGGATTTGAGTAAGACCTATCTTTGGCATTGTCGTCTTGGTCACATAAACAAGGGTCGCATTCACATACTTCAAAAGAATGGTCTTTTGAAAACAAATGAGGGTGATTCATTTGACAAATGTGAATCTTGTTTATTGGGAAAGATGACCAAGAAGCCCTTTAGTGGAACTAATGAAAGGGCGAAAGATTTATTAGGTATCATACATACGGATGTATGTGGTCCTTTTAAGACAATGACAAGGAATGGTGAAAGATACTTCATTACCTTCATCGATGATTATAGTCGTTATGGGTATGTGTACTTGTTAAGACACAAAGATGAAGCTTTTGAAATGTTCAAAGTCTTCCAAAATGAAGTTGAAAATCAACTCAATAGGACCATCAAAGTACTTCGTTTGGATAGAGGAGGTGAATACCTTAATGATGCTTTTCAAGATCATCTTAGGAGTTGTGGAATAATCTCACAACTCACTCCACCCGGAACACCGCAACATAATGGTGTGTCCGAAAGGAAGAATCAAACTTTATTGGATATGGTTTGATCTATGATGACTAGAAGCACATTACCTCTATCATTTTGGGGTTTCGCATTGCTCTCTGCAGCCCATATTTTAAATATGGCCCGGACCAAGAAAGTGGACAAGACACCTTTTGAAATATGGAATGGAAGAGTTCCATCATTAAAAATATTTAAAGGTATGGGGTTGTAAGGCTTATGTCAAGAACAACACCCAAAACAAATTGGAAAGCCGATCCACTAAGTGTATCTTTGTAGGATATCCCAAAGACTTTATGGGATATTATTTCTACAACTCAACCGAGCAAAAGGGGTTTATTGCTCTAAAGGCTGAGTTCTTGGAAACTAAGTTCCTTACGGAAGGAACTAGTAGAACGGTGGAACTTGATGAGGATCGAGATCCACAAGCCGATACACGTTTGGTTGAAACTAGCATTCAACAAGAGGTTGTTGAAAATGATCAAATGAATGATCTAGACACACATAACGTTCGTAAATCTGGTAGAAATAGTAATCCACCCGAAAGATATGGATTTTTCATGAATGGATGCTATGTGGTAGATTCAGATGAACCCACCACATATCTAGATGCAATGTCACGATCTGATTGTGACAAATGGCTTGAATCCATGAACGTAGAGATGCAATCCATGCATGACAACCAAGGATGGGACTTGGTTGATCCACCGCTTAACTCCAAACCGGTTGGAAGTAAGTGGGTTTTCAAGAAGAAAACATATGCATGGAAACTTGGATACTTATAAGGCTCGACTTGTAGCAAAAGGTTTCACTCAAACTCAAGGGGTTGATTATGATGAGACCTTCTCGCCTGTTGCAATGCTAAAGTCGATTAGGATATTGTTTGCCATACCTGCACACTATGATTATGAGATTTGGCAAATGGACGTCAAAACCGCTTTTCTAAATGGACATCTTGAAGAGGATGTCTATATGATTCAGCCTGAAGGTTTTGTCGATCCACAACATCCTAACAAGGTATGCAAGTTGAAGAAATCAATCTACGGATTGAAACAAGCATCTAGAAGTTGGAATCGTCGTTTTGATGAAGAAGTCAAGAAATTTGGATTCATCAAAAATGCTGATGAAGCTTGTGTGTATAAGAAAGCTAGTGGGAGCATCATCACTTTCTTAGTATTGTATGTCGATGACATACTACTATTTGGAAACGACATTCCAACTATGGAAAGTGTTAAAACTTGGCTTGGAAGTCGGTTTTCAATCAAGGATCTTGGTGAAGCCGCCTATATTTTGGGAATAAAGATCTATAGGGATAGATCAAGGCGATTGATAGGTTTAAATCAAAGTGCATACATTGATAAGATCTTGAAAGGGTTCAAGATGGAAAACTCTAAGAAAGGTTTGGTACCTATTCCAAGAGGAACAATATTGAGTGCATCTCAATGTCCAAGCTCAAAGGATGAGCAAGAGAAAATGAAAGGAGTCCCATACGCATCTGCTATAGGATCCATCATGTATGCAATGATATGCACCAGACCGGACGTGTCATGCGCTTTGAGCATGACAAATAGATACCAACAAAATCCGGGTAGTAGCCATTGGATGGCGGTTAAAAGTATATTGAAATATCTTAGAAGGACTAAAGATATGTTTCTAATATACGGTTCTTGTGAGGAAGAACTCGTTGTAAAAGGTTACACGGATGCGAGTTTCCAAACTGATCGAGATGATTCTCGATCAAAATCGGGATACATTTTCATTATGAATGGTGGGGCAGTCTCTTGGAAGAGCTCAAAACAAGATGTGGTGGTCTTATCCACCACAAAATCGGAATACATAGCCGCCTCATTGGCAGCACAAGAAGCTGTGTGGATAAAGAAGTTCATTGCCGACCTAGGGGTGGTCCGTACCATTCAGGACCCCCTAGAGATCTTTTGTGATAACGAGGGTGCGATTGTTCAAATCAAGGAACCTCGTACACATCAAAAGACAAGGCACATTGAGCGGAGATTCAACTACATAAGGGATGAAGTTGAAAAGGGAAAAATATGTATCCGTAAAGTTCACACTGATCAAAATATTGCGGATCCACTCACGAAGCTCCTTGAAAGGCCAAAACATGAGAGTCATACTTGTGCCTTAGGACTTCGATATTCTAGTGATTGGATTTGATCTATTTTGTATTTGGATATCGGAACAATTGTTATTATGACTCATTCATATGATTATGGTTTATGATTATGACATTTGAGTTGTGTTCCTTTTAGCATGTTTAAATCCATGAATAAGTTAATTATTCTAAATGTCCGTAGTCGATTGTATTTGTGGGAACAAATATGAAAGTAAGACTATTATGAACTTGGATTGGTGGATATTCATAAGGCATGAATATAGAGCAAAGGAGTTGCTGCCATGGTTCATAAATATTTATGGGATATAAATATTGGACTGACCCGCTCTCAAATATTACTACATGGAGTCTTTGTGACTGATCACAAGTAAAAATTTGAGTAAAGGAGAATATCATAGTATCCTCTGACCTGAGATACATATTGGGTCTTGATATTCACTGAGTCTTATACTTTGACTTAATTCTTTGTTGTTCTGAAACATGACAACACATAAGACTAAGCTCAGGTATAATTCTAAGTGGATGTGAGAGACGTATGTAATCAAGATGGAATTTGTCCCTCTTATTCGTTGAGAGTGAGATGTCTAAGGCCTGCAAAGTTAAATCAACAGAGAATGATCACTCTGTGTCTCTGGATTTGACATGACATCTGAGACAAAAGGATAAATGATTAATTCACCTAAATCAATTCAAGTAAGGAACTTGAAGGAGATGATGTTATTGAATGGCACTTAGTCATACGTATTAGGGGTAGCAAACCGTTGTTAGGCGGTATTTGCTGCTTGCATCAATTTTCTATGTAACTTGTGCAAGTGGGAGATTGTTGGAATTGGTATGCCCAAGAGACATATTAAATTGATGTGGCTAGTACGTTATGATCCAAGTCGGGTCATACCCAATGACAAGCTAGACAAACACCGGAATATTTATTTTATGATATGATCTAAAATAAATATCAACACTTAGAATATTTAGAAATTGGGTTTCTAGATATTTGAACTTGTGTTAAAATAAATTATATGGATGATTTATGTTATAAGAGAAAGAATCTTCTACAATGTTGTTTAAGTTGTTTAAACAACATTTAGGAGATATATTTTGCTACACCTTGTGTTAAATAAGTAAAGAGAAAGATATTAACAACAAAAAAAAAAAAATTATATATATATAAGGTGGGACCCACTTGGGCCGCCCCTTGTGGGCCTTGCCCTCTTTTTGGTTTTCCTTTTTTTAAGGCATGCAAATGGGTTGTGTGTTATATACACAAACTCTAGTCATTTGTTTAACACAATTTTTCTTTCTCTTTTTCACACACAAGTGCAAGAACAAAAGAAGAATGGTTCTTCTCCCTTTTTCTTTTCATATTTTCGGCCAAGAACAAAAAGGCCAAGAAGGAAGGAAATTACAAGTGTTAAATCCTAGCAAAATGGTGTTTGTTGGAGGCTTGAGGGTATACAAGCTTGAGGTCTTCTCATTTGAAGATTTCCATTCAAGAATATCATCTTCTTCATCTCTTCTTCATCTTGAAAGGTAGTATTCTAAACACCCTATGGTTGTGTTTGATGGTATGTATTTCGTATATGGATCCGGGCTTTGGGTTTTGCATGTTAAACGGGTTTAACAATCAACATATTAACAAGATTTTAAACTAATAATCCGCTGCGTTTTTCTATAAATTGGTTTATATGAACTTTGATAATCTTGTTAAATCCCAACAGTCATAAGAATCTATATTGCAAAAGTGAGAAATGATAGTTACACTAGACATTATTTGTTACATCATTTTTAATAAAGACTGATGAATGTTAATTGATGTGCTAGACAGCTCAGGCAATTAGACTGAAAAAGTAAGTTGCTTGTTGACAAATCTAAACTCAATGATCTTTGTGTTAAGTTCCATTGTTATACATGTCTAGATATATATCTTTTGATGCATTGCTTGTGATGATAGTTGTGTATGATCGGGTAACGATGCAGTCTATTCAGTCTGATGAACCGCATCGTGAGCTTCTTTGTTGTGGTATCCACATACCTGAAGTCTCACACGAAGTCTCTTTTGAGCTTCAAGGTGCAGCAAAAGATTCCCAAAGTTGGAACAAAAAGAGTCCCAAATGTGGACCATCACCAAACAAAAATTCCAAAAAGGAATTCAGAAGATTCCCAAAGGGAACGATAGGAAATGAAAAATTCCAAAATGGAATTAAAAAGAAGTCCCAAAGTGGACCAAATCCGAATGGAAACCCAGATTCCACACTGTTTATGATTGTAAGTGACCAGGTTTTGTGCAATATGAATTTCATGTAGTAGTTGATAAGGAAATATGTTGACATATGTATACATGTGGGTCACATAAGTCATTTTAATCGAACCTTAATCTCATCATGATACTGAAAAAGTAAGTGTGTCAACTCGAGCTAATTGGTATGTTTTCATATCATCACTCAATCAAACATAAGTCAAATGTCTATTCAAAACTTGCAAAACATGTTCAGATAATGTGTGGTATGATCTCACTGCGATATTTTGATTCATTGCATTGCATATGTCTTTAATTTAATGTGTGTGCTTTGTGTGTGCAGGCATTTGGAATCATTATTGACACATCGACATCTTTGTTAAACTTAAAAATTTCAAGAAATTTCAAGTTTAGGGGGAGAATAAGTGAAGAAGAAAAATATTTGCAAAAATCCAAAAATATCTTGAATAGGTGTGTTTTGAATGAACAAGATTTGTGGTATGAAAAGCAAAGGTGTTGGATGTGTTAAAAACAAACCCAAGGTCTTGTAATGTGTTTTTAAGAAATTGCTTTGGGATATAAAAATGTTGGTTGTGCAAAAACAAAAACAATTTTGAAAAAGAAAAAGCAAAATGTTTTAATTGGAATAAATTTGTTGCCTTGTCTTATGTTGTTGATAATTAATGTGACAAATTCTTTTAAGGATGTCTTGTCTAATTAATATGTCGAGAATGTTTGCAGGTGCAATAAATGCAGTTGAAAAAGTCAACAGACGAGAAAAGTTGAGAAAAATCGTTCAACTGTTGTAGCCGGGCAAAGATATCAGAAACAACTGTTCTGCCGGGTAATGAAGACACTGTTCAGCCGGGCAAAGTTGTGTGTCTGATATATGCCGGGTGATTGCGAAATGAAGCCGGGTGAAGATAATATGACTACTGTATAGCCGGGCAATGAACATGTCAAATCTATGCCGGGTGAAGAAGTCATAGATATCTGCCGGGTGACAAGTTGTGTCACTATACAGCCGGGTGAAGAAATGTTGTCTCTATACAGCCGGGTAAAAGAGTCTTTATCTTGTCGTGTAAGTGCATAACACTGTGTTGCCGGGTAATAGTGGAAGCAACTGTGTTGCCGGGTGATGAATAAAAACATGCCGGGTGATAAAGAAGACAACTGTGTTGTCGTGTGAAGAAGAAAAACAAGCCGGGTGATAAAGATATCACTATGCAGCCGAGTAATGAACAAACAACTTATTGTGCTGCCGGGTGATGGTATGAAGGTTACTATGCTGCAGGGTGATGAGTAAAACCAAACAGGTGTAGTTGTTCCTAACCTTTACCCGTCTCTACAGTGACTTACCCGTCTCTACAGTGGTTGACCCGTCAGGTGTTTTTAACATGATTGTGTTGACCCGTCTCATGTTGTGACCCGTCCTAAGTACTTGACCCATCCCAACAGTGACTGACACGGATCAACAGTGCATGACCCGTCAAGGCTTATTGGGCTTTTATGCTTACCCGTCCCAAATTGTTGACCCGGCACCTCAAGTTTTGACCTAATTTTTAATCATATAAAAACCCGCCTCTTCACAAACACTTGTCATTTTTCACTCACAATTTCAAGCAAATCCCCTGCACTTAAATCGTTTGATTATCATATTCAATCGTTTGTTCTGTAACAAGTCTGATCGATTGAATAAGGTATTGTTTATGTGATTTGATCTTGATAAACCTGCAAATCAACCGATAAAACGAAAAACGATGATGAACAGTGTTTTTGATCACTGAATCGACACTTTGATTTTACGTGTTAAAACTGAAATCGAATGTTGCTTAAGGTGTAAAAACTGTCGATCATTAACAATCAATCACTCACTTGCACTAAAATTTCTTAAAATCAACTGAATCACCCAAAATTATACATAACTGTCAACCGCCATTGATGACTTGTTACATGCTCTTAAATGTTAATTTCAAAATGATGAAAAATGTTGTTAAAAGTGACAAATCCTTGTTAAAACTGAACTAAAACATGTTAAACAACTTCATCTTATGAATGTCAAATTTTTGTTCTTGAGTGTTAACCTGTTAAATTGTAAAAAAAAATTGTATGATCATTAAAATTCAAAGTTGTTTTGGACAAAATGATGCAAATCAGTTTGCTAGATCAATTTAGGAGTTAAAATGATTATATGAATGTTTTACTTTTATAACTTTGTGTTCAAACACTTATGAAAACTTGAAATTTATTAATGAAGAATTTAACACATTTGTCTTGTTTGTTGTTTTGTTTTTGTTTTAACAGATGGAGAATTTGAAGTTTGAGCCCAAGCACAACTTAGTTGCCTGTTTGGATGAATCTATTCCTAAGACTGAAGGATATAGAGACATGATGAGATTCATCAAGAGGACGAAGTATGTTTATGCTATGTGTGCCAAGCCGGTCATATATGCAAGATTGATAAAAAGTTTTTGGAGGACAGCTGAGGTGATCAGAAATGATGATGGAGTAACTGTTGTCAGAGGAAACATTACAAGAGAGTTAGTGTTGACTGTCTCTGAAGAAGCCATCAGAACAGCTTTGAGGATAGATGATGATGAGGTAGGAGCGAATGATGAGTTGACCAATGTTGAATGTCAAGCGTGCTTTGTGAATATGGGACATCCTCTTGCATTTCCAAAGTCACAATTTTATCGAGCAAGGTTGGGGAAGAAATGGAAGTTATTATGCTATGTCGTTCAACAGTGCATGTCTAGAAGGAGTGCTGGGTTTGATAACTTTCCTTCTGACATAGCATCCTCGATCGTTGCTATAGCTGAGAACAAACCATTCAACATGTCAAAATGGATTATGAATGGGTTTGTGTTTAATTTGGTCAAAGGTAAAAGGTTCAAGTTTCTCATGTACCCGAGATTCTTGCAACTGATGATTAATGTGGCATATCCATTCATCAGAACAGAAGGATATGATGGAGGAATTTTGTATACTGAGGACATGAACGATCTATCTTATAGGAAGATGAGTATCGGAAATGTGCCAAGTGTTGAATTATTTGATTATATGCGGGATATTGCAAATCATGAGGAAGAGATTGGAGGAGTATACTATCACATATCTAATGGAGAGGTTGTGAATCCGTTAGATCTTGTTGATAAAGAGATAGATGAATCTGAGGATGATGAAAATGATGATAATGACAGTGATGGTGAAGAAAGTGATGATAGTGGAAATGATGGAGATGATGATAGTGAAAATGATGGTGGTGATGATACTGAATCTGTTTCAGAGGAGGCAGAGAACATTGAGATTGCTGAACCAATGGAGTTGGAGGAAGAAAATGTTGAAGTCATTGAATCTGATTTGATTGAAGAACCTGTTGAGGTTACTTGTGTTGAAAAAGAAGTGGTAGTTGAAGTTGCTAAACCCATCACAAAGCAGTATGTTAGGTCTCGAAGATCTAAATCTGTTGTTGAGGAAGTGTTGATTGAGAAACCAAGTTTGACAGAATGTGTTGATGAAGCTGAACAGATAGATGTTGTTCAGATAGCTCAGGAAGTAATGGCCGATGTTAAGACTATTGCACATATAGTTGATGACACTGATGCTGGCATTACTGTTCCTGTTGATATACCCACCACATCATCTCTGTTTGCTGAAAACATTGAACAAGTTTTGGAGTCTTCGCCAAAAATTGTTTCAAGTGTTGATGAGAATGAGGATAAGAAGAAGATTGTCGAATTAGAAGAGATGGTGGCAAAGCTATTAGATGCTAATGAACAGTTGAAAGCTTCAAATGATAGAAAGAAGAAAAGGTTAGAAGAATTTTGGGCCACTCACAACCAGAATCTTGAAACTTTCAAAGCTTTGGATGCTGATCATGTTAAGTTGAAGATTGAACATGAAGAGTTGAAGGCTAAGTATGATAAGTTGAAGGATGAACATGAAAATCTGAAGTATGATTATAAAGATTTGAAGGCTGAATGTAATACTCTTGATGCTGAGAAAGAAATGCTGGAAAAATGGTTGGACGAAACTCGATCAAAGAAGTCAGGGTCCACATCAGACAAAGATTTTTCAAATGAAGTGATAGAAGTGACTGAAGCAACTCAAGAAGCAAAAGTTTACTATACTAGAGCACGTGGTACGAAAAATGTGGGCATAAGGGTTGAATCTCCTATAGTCATTCCCGATGAAGCTGCTGAAACTGTCAATTCTGACAAGGCTGAGGGAAAAAGGAAGGTAGATGCAGTACCGGAGATTATTGGTGATGAAGGTAGTTCGAAAAAGGCAAGGATTGAAGAAAGTCAGATTGAGCCGATTCAATCTGTGACTGAAACTGAAGTGGCTGAGATAGCAAAGGTTGTTGATGAAGCTGTGATAGAAGCTGAAGTTGATAAAGCAGTTCAGATTGAGCCGATTCAATCTGAATCTGTATTGGTTGAAAGAGTGCCTGAAGTAGTTGAAAGGGTTGAAGATGTGACTGAAACTATAAGTCAGTTTGAGCCGGTTCAAACTGACAATGCACCAATGATAGAGGCACTAGATGATTTAGATGATATTGACTTCACAGAATCAGAACCTGAAGCTGAGCCTGAAACGAATCCAGATGATGAGATTCCTGCTGATTTGCCAGAACGATTTGCCTATCTTGAGAAGATGAAGTACAATCCAGTGTTTCTGAATGGGCTGACAGTGAGTCAAATCAACGAAGAATATGAGAAATGTTTGATAGCTCAAGATAAAGCTGCTGCTGATGAGAAGGAGTTTATTGTTGAAATGGGTGAATGGACACCGTTACAAGAGAGTTTAAACATTGAAGATTTACCTCCAACTGAGCTTTATCACCAAAATCCTGAAGAGATGTCAAGCAGAAATATGCGAGACTGGCTGAGCTCAAGGAATTATCCATATAGGACGTTGAAAAGGTTGAAACAAGAGTCACTGAGGAAAATTGTTGTAAGTTTCATGAAGACGGAGAAAATGTACAATCGTATGTTTTATCTAGATTACAACAACCCTCAATACTATGAGCTGACCAAGAGATACAAAGTTCTCGGACCAAAGGAGATACCAGAGAATGCGCATAAAAAGAGACATGAGTTGATGGATATGTTTCCTAGTGAGGTCAAGTCTTATAATATACCTATGGATGTACGTGAATCATGGCACAAATCAGCCACATCAGGTGATGTTGTGAGATCACTGCTGAGCAAGGGACAGTCGGTTGCTGAACTTCTTGATTCAATGATCGTACCGGAAAAATCCAAAAAGGTAAAGATTATTGCATGGAAATATGACGAGGTGTTTGATGCTTTTCTGATCAAAAGAGTAAATGGTTTATGCGATGTATACCATTACTACTCTAGTATTTTCAAGTTAGAAGTACAAGATTTGAAAGAGTTGAACAAGCTGAGGCTGATAAATCACACGCATGCTGAGCGTGGTGATAAATGTGCGATACTGCTTGATGCTGGGATTAGCCGAATGCCGAAATACTTAGAGTTCAGAGGTCAACAGGAGGACAGTGCATATGTTCAATCGAAGAAACAGAGAAAGAAAAAGAAGTTGGTGGTAAGTGAAGACATGTACTTAGAGGAATTTTCTGACGAATATTTTGACAAAGTGACTGATCCGGGGTTGAAGGTGTTTAATGGTTCTCAAGCGACAAAGCCAATTCTTAAGTTTTTCTATAATCAGGAAACTTTTGAATTGAAACTGGTGCGAAATTTAGATGACTGGGATAAGGACATGATCACCTTATTCAGTACTTTTGAGCTGAAGTTGTTGCATCCATCATACATTTAGCATCTGAGAACGTACAAAATGGAGAAATGTAAGGATAAAGTGGCTGAAGCGAATCGAAACTTGTTTATGGTTATGGTTGAGGTAATTGCTGCTGCATCAAAAAAGATTCGGTTAAGGAAGGCATTACTCAATGCTAACCTTGTGAAAGTTGAAGTTCCAGAGATAGAGTTCATGAGAGTATCTGCGAAGGGAACATTGGAGGTGCAAGTCAAAGGGAGAGAGCTGCCTTATGAATTTTACGCTAACATTGATTTTGCAGGTTTAACTCTTGATTCTCTGAGACGTATGAATGTCTGCCCAATCCTTACAAATGAGTCCAAACCAAGACAAGCAAAGATTGCAGAAAAGTTCAAGTCATGCATTGAGGAAGCATTGAAAGAACAAGAAGAATACAAAGGGAAAGAGTTGCTAGATGTCAAAGAAGAATCAGAAGATTGGTGAGAGAGATTGAAGCTGAAAAAGATGAAAACTGTTTGAAGATATTGCTGAAGTCCAAAGATAAATCTTAGGGGGAATACTGTTAGGGCTATTTCCTTGTTAAGATTTACTTTGTATTTGTTTATACATTTATGTATAGTTTAGGGTCTATTTTGTTATTTTCCCTAATATTGTAATTGTTGCTTAAAAGCATGTAGTGAGAGAGTGTGAGGAAGAGGCTAGATCACTATTCACGTTAGAGAGAGAACTAAGTGTGTGTGATTTATTTTCTCCTGCATTTGTACTACAAATCTGCTTTGATCATCAATATACAAAAGAGAATTATTAGTATGAATTGTGTTTATGATTGAACTGTGTTTGTGTATGAATCATTCTGATCATTGAGCGATATTATCGATCCAATTGAACCTTTCATTTAGTAGTGTCACAGTTTGTTTCCAAGATGATGGAAGAGCACATAGTAATCTGTCATTTAGATCTTGAAGATCTGTCTTCGCACCAACATTGGTCATTTCAGTAGTCAGATGAACAAACCTATTCATCATCTGGTGCACAGATTCTCCAGCAATGTGTTCAAATAACTCCAATTGTCTTTTCAGCTTTTGTTTCTTGAGACTCCTGAGTTGTTCACCTCCTTCACATATTGACTTCAAGGCTTTGAACAATGTATAACCTGTCTGATAAGTATCCAACCTCGACAATACTTGTAGTGGCAGTCCTTTACACAACAAAGAATAGGCTTTGCTATCATTCTTCACTTTCCTTAAATCTTCTGCTGAAAGATTATCTTCTGGATAAGGTTCAGTAGAGTCTTTGGTGTAGGTACTTGCACTATCCGGAGCTGTCTGTGTAGGTATGTGAGGACCCTTATCAATTGACTTCCAAAGATCATTGTCTATTAAAGATGATGCTTCAGTCTAATAGTCCAATTCTTGAAATCTGCACGATTAACAAGTCTAGGAACACGGTTATCAGAATCATCATTAGGTGCCATTTTTAAAAGATTTTAAAGAAAATATTTTTGGTTTTTGTTGATTTTTGAAAAGAAATAGTTAAACTACTAAAATAATGACAAGATAAGATAACAAAGTTTAAAACAACTAAAATTGAGTCACACGGCTGAACAGTGAAATTTTGACTTTCACCCGGCTGAACAGTGATTTTTCTTCTTCACCCGGCTGAGAAAAGTCTTCACCCGTCTAAACAGTCACACGGCTCAACAGTTGTATGTCTTTAAACTTGAAATCTTCACCCGGCAAGAGCGTTACCCGGCTGAACAGTTACACGGCTAACAGAATTAACTTGACACGGCAAACAACTTGACCCGGCAAGAAGAAAATATTCACCCGGCTGAACAGTTATAAACACTTCACCCGGCAGACCTTGACACGGCTTGAAAGTGTTAATCACCCGGCTAAATAGTAACAAGTGATCCGGCTGTTATGTTGATCACCCGGCTGAACAGTACTTTACCCGTCTGAACAGTTCTTCACACGGCTAAACAGTATATCACCCGGCACAACAGTACACAGAATTTTACTTGCAATTCTTCACCCGTCTAGACAAAAACCCTTTACACGGCTGCACATGACCTAATTTGTTCACAAATCTAAGTCCAAACGATTTTGTCTAAGTCAATTTGTTACCCGGCTAGTTAATCTTCAACCTGTTCATACTGTTCATCATCTTCATTCATAAGAAATTTTCTGGGTTTATCAAAAACTTGTCCAATCCCTTCAAAATTCACACACAAGCAGCGAAATACACCGATTATCAATCCCTAATCTCAATCAATCCAAAACATGATCAAATTTTGATGAATTTGAGCAAAATTTCGATCGAACAGTAACTTTTTTATTTCTTCTTAATTCCTCAGATCTGATGATAATCTGATGGAATTTGCACAATTGTTGTGAATTAGAAGTGATTGCGATGATAAATCACAGCTAAAAACAGCAACAATTCATTCAGATCATGATTTTTGAGCAATATTGTAGTGTTTTGCTTGATGAATAGCGAAGAACACAATACCAACAGCTCTGATACCAATTGATAGGTTCAATTGGATCGATATCGCTCAGATGATCAGAATGATTAGTACAAACAAAACAGTTCAATCAGCAACACAATTCATTACTTAATAATTCTCTTTGTATTGATGATCAAAGCAAATATTGTAGTACAAAATGCAGGAGAATGTAATCACACACACTTAGTTCTCTCTCTAACGTGAATATGTGATCTAGACTCACCCTAAACATTCTCTCACTACATGCTTTATGCAACAATACATTTTAGGGAAAATACAAAATAAACCCTAAACTATACAAAATGTATAAAACAAAGTACAAAGTAAATCTTAAACTGGAAATAGCCCTAACAGGTACAATGTAGTGTTTGTGATGATTAGCAGAACCAACAATTTGAATGAGGATTATAGATCGGTTTCAGGAGTTTACCTTGCCTGCTTGTTGGCAAGAACTTTAAAATCAATTTTTGAAGGCTGTTGATGTTGATGGAGGCTGAAAGTATTATAGTTGGAACTCAGAGAAAAATGGTAGAGATGAAGAATATTTCTAATAATCTTGGTGGCAGATGATCTTATGGAAGATTTTACAAAGTCTTTGCATGAAACCCTATTGGGTGGAAAAATACGGTGTATGTGTTTTTGCTGATATTTCAAATCTTCATCTTGGAATGATAAGATTTTAATTAGAATTTCAAGGGATATCTTGGATGTGTTAGATTTTATTAAATGTTATTGAATAAAAATAATAATAATAAAAATAAAAATATAGGTGATAGGTTCAATTGGATCGATATTGCTGCAAATCAGAACGATCTAAGTACAAACACACAATTCAATCAACAACACAATCCATTACTAAATAATTCTCTTGTATTGATGATCAAAGCATAAAAGTTGTAGTATAATGTGCAGGAGAATACAATCACACACACAATTCTCTCTCTAGAGTGTAAGTTGTGATCTAGACTCTCTCTCTAACATTCTCTCACAACATGCTTTATGCATCAACACATTAGGGAAAATACAAAATTAACCCTAAACTATACAAACATGTATAAACAAAGTACAAATTAAACCTTCTAACAGGAATGAGCCCTAACAGTACTCCCCCTAGGATTTAACTTTGGACTTTCAAAAATCTTCAGTTTTCAAATATAAGCGAGTGAAGATATCGAGCATCATCACGAGAAAGCACGGGTGAAGACGTTCATAATTTGTATTTGTCTTAGAATATTTGTGTAATCGTTTCGTGCTTAAATGCGCGTTTGTGCTTAACTGCACGTGGTTAGGTTACATTGTAAGGTGAATGGTATAGACTATAAATACCATCACCTAGGTCATTTGTAAAGGAGTTGCCTACATTTCATTCCATATCCCTTGTAACCTCTCCATTGATCTAATACAATTCACCTATTCGTATTATCATCAATCTTCATCATACCTTGCATTGAACTTAATGAACATTCATGCATCACTACGTGATCAGTGAGTTTCCGCATCACTGATTGCAAACAACATCCCCAAACAATCTCAGATCTAGATCCAAGCTCGGTTCATCTAGAACTATCAATTGGTATCAGAGCTGTTGGGTGATCTCTGATTGTTGTTGTTATTGATGGAATTTTAGCTACCATTAGCTTTGATTCATGTTTGTGTAAAGAACTGCAAAGTTTAAGATCAATTGGTGAAGATTTGATTGAATTTTGAAGAAATTGTTCATGTTTGTCATATTCACTGCTCAATTTTGAAATCTGGAAATTGTTGATGATATTAAGAAATTGATGATTGAGATATGTTAGAAATCACTATCCTAAGCTTCGTTTGTGATCAAACCATTCAGATTTGTTGATTTCAATCCATATTTTGTCATTTTTGTCAAAACCCACTTATTGTGTTCTTCATCAAAAATCTGGATCTGAATGAGTTTTAGCTTGATTCAAGGTATAATACTTTGAAGGAGTGTTAGAAACATCATTCCTCAGCTAATACAAGTATTGAATTGACCAAAAACTGCAAACATTGAAGAATTGATCTTGTGTTCATCACAATTTTGACTTTGAAAAGTGAATCTGATATGAAGATTTGAAGAATTGATTGATATTTGCCCAGAAGCCTATCATAATTTGGAGAAGAAATTCACTATTCAGCCATGTCAAGGTCTAGCCGGGTCAAGTATTTTTCACTATTTAGCTGTGTGAAGCACTGTTCAGCCGTGTGAAAGAAGAAAAACACTGTTCAGCCGTGTGAATCTGTCAGCCAGGTGAAAACACTGTTCAGCCGGGTGAAAACACTGTTCAGCTGGGTGAAGACACTGTTCAGCCGTTCCAAATAGTTGACACGACCAAACAGTTACCCGTCTCAATTGTTGACCCATCCAAACAGTCACCCGTCTCAACAGTCACCCAAGGTTTGACCCGTCTCTACAGTAAAAAAAAATGTCAAATTAGTCATTTTTAGCCACCATGACTTCCCAGAACAATTATCAAAATGACTTTGAAAATTCAAGAAAAATGTCAACGGACATGTTACCCGTGATCCGAGAAGAAAATAAAAGAAAAGATATCAATGAATTTATTACAGAATTCAATCACATGTTTGAAACAACATATCTTTAAGTAGCCAAAGCTTGTGATCAAAAGAGAAGAGACTTTCATGAACACACAAAACTCGCTCTTGTGAGTCAAGTAGGTTCTCATGAAAATCAAGATGAAGAAGAAGAGTATGATTGGAGTGAAAACAATGATGTTGTTTCCATTCAAGAGATTGAAAAGAAAGATAAAGAAATCAGCAACTTGTCAGAAACCATTGCAAAGCAAGATGAGACAATTGCTGTCACAACCCCAACACGGCGGGCGGTCCCAGGTGCCCGGGGGTTTACACGCGTGTGACGAATGGATATCAGGAGCAACACAGCGGAATCAACAAACATACATACACACAGCTTAAAACTTAAAGTTGTGCATACATTAAACTACATATATACAATACATTGATTACAAAACGACGATTGTTTGTTTGATACATAACATTAACAAACTAAAGCTAGCAACTATTCTAGGTCCAGAGCGTATATCTTCTAAGCCTGCAAGCCCTCTACCTGCTCTAGCCTCAACAGTGCTTTCCTGCATCACACGGCACCTAGGATGTGTGCCAAAAAGATTAAAGAAAGGGTCAGCTTACGCTGGTGAGTTCATAATAAAACATTTTACAAAAAATTTCAAAACATTCAACCAAATGCTTGTAAAAACCTTGATCAACGAGTTGCCAAGCTCCATTGATCAAAGAGTTACCACGAACTCCATCACTTACAAACATTTCACAAACATGCTAGTATCATCCGTTAAATATTCCCAGACAATACGAATAAAACCCCTCAACAACTCCGTCTGGCACGTCTGCGCTGGAGCAGAATATATGCATATACCCTTCTAAGTTTTACCCGCGTCACCCCTATAATCTGGAGTGGTATTGCCCGATATTTACCATCTGCGCGTATCGCGTAGATGGTGAGTGGCTGCTAGCTGTTTTCCACCCGACTGATGCTAGGCGATACGCGCAGGGCCCTACCCTTTGATGCGCGGACCGCGTAACCTACATTTTCAGATTCCTCTCGTCGAAACACGTGGAATTCATATATTATGGGCTCGGTAACTCTTCTTCTAAGTCAAGATATGCTCGAAAGAAGTTTTCGGGCATTCCTCGGGTGTTTTCGCATTTCCCGCTTCGTTATAACTCCGATTTGAGTTCCGTTTTCGCCCACGTTCTTCATTTTAAGTCCTCTATCACCCCTAGGGTTTATCACTATAGATTAGGACTCTTTATTCAACGTGTTATTTACATGAACACCCGCCCTTATACGGCATAGTCTTACGTCAAAATTTAGGGTTTTACAATTGCTCAACTGAATTCAGAAATAAAGAGACTGATGTCAGAAAAAGAAAACGAGAAAGATGTTCAGAGTTCTTATGTTGAAATGCCAATTGAAGTCAGAGAAAAGATGTGCACCAAAGAATGTTTTCAACAAGTTGAACACTATAGAATATACTCTTTCAAGATTTGTGATAAACTCAAGAAGGAAGAGCAAATGCACAAGAATCTGAAAGAACAGCACGAACTATCTGATCAAAGAATCACATCTCTTGAAGTTTCACTCAAGCAAAAAGAAAAAGAAGCAATGAACATCAGAAACGAAGATGCAAAATCAAATGCACACTCATCCAGTGTGATCAAAGATTTGCAAGAAGAGATTCTAAAGTTGAAGAAATTGTCTGAAATGGTTAATTCAGAAAACAGCAGTCTGAAAACCAAGCTTCAAGAAGAACAAGAGAAATTCAAAAATCTTCAGTTTTCAACTCTTTGCTATTCTGCTTCAATCTCTCAGAAATCTTCATCCTCTTCTTTAACTTTCAGCAACGGCTTTCCGGTATGTTCTTCTTGTTCTTTAATTTCTTCTTCAATGCACGATTTGAACTTCTCAGCAATCAACGCTTGTCTCGGTTTTGATTCATTTGTGAGAATATCACAATCCTTCATTCGTTTCAGAGTGTCCAAAGTGATACCTGCAAAATCAATATTAGCATAAAACTCGTAAGGCCTTTTCTTTCCTTTGACCTTCACTTCTAAGGTACCCTTGAACGTCACTCTCATGTATTCAATCTCGGGCATATCAATCCTCATAAGGTCAGCATTGAGTAATGCCTTCCTTAGTCGGATTTTCTCAGATGCAGCGCCTATCACCTCAACCATAACTTCAAATAATCTTTTGTCAGCTTCAGCAACAGGATCTTTCAGCTTCTCCATTTTGTGATTGCGCAAGTGATCTATGTACGATGGATGCAGCAGTTTGAGCTCGAACGTGCTAAACAACGTGATCATATCTTGATCCCAATCATCCAAATTACGTACCAACTTCAGCTGATAAGTCTCTTGATTATAGAAAAACTTCAGAATGGGCTTTGTTGCTTGCGAACCATCAATCACCTTCAAACCAGGATCTGTCACTTTCTCAAAGTACTCATCAGAAAATTCTTCTAAGTACATATCCCGGAGTATCAACTTCTTCTGTTTCTTCTTCTTTGAATCCAAATATACTTTATCTTCTTGCTGCCCCCGAAACTCTAAAAACTTTGGCATGCGGCTGATCCCAGCATCCAATAACATTGCACACTTATCACCATGTTCTGCTCGCGTGTGATTGATCAACCTTAGCTTGTGCAATTCTTTCAAATCTTGAACTGGCAACTTGAAAATGATTGAATAATAGTGATAAACATCACATAGTCCATTCACCCTCTTGATTAGAAATGCATCAAAAATCTCATCATATTTCCATGCAATAATCTTCACATCCTTGGACTTTTCAGGCATCATCATTGAGTCTAGTAAGTCAGCAACGGACTGACCCTTACTCAGCAGTGATCTAACAATATCGCCTGCTGTGGCAGACTTGTGCCATGACTCTCGTACTTCCATAGGAATGTTATAAGACTTCATCTCGCTTGGAAACATATCAATCAATTCCTTCCTTTTCTTGTGCGCATCTTCGGGCAATGCCATCAGTGGTATTTCCTTTGGATCAAGTACTTTGTACCATTTGGTCAGTTCATAGTACTGTGGATTGTTATAATCCAAGAAGAGCATACGGTTATGCATCTTTTCTGACTTTTGGAAGCTCACCACAATCTTTTTCAGCGATTCTCTTTTCAATCTCTTCAAAGTCTTATATGGATAATTTCTCGAACTAAGCCACTGGCGCATGTTTGTAGCAGTCATCTCTTCCGGATTTTGATGATATAATTCTTCTGGAGGAAGATCATCAATGTTCAAACTTTCTTGAAGCGGCGTTCACTCACCCATTTCAACTACAAACTCTTTATCATCACCCTCTACTTTGTCTTGCGCATTCACACACTTTTCATATTCCTCGTTTATTTGACTGACAGTGAGTCCATTCAAATAAACAGGATTATATTTCATTTTCTCCAAGTATGCAAACCTTTCATCAAGATCAACTGGTACATCATCATCAGGATTAGCTTCCGGTTCAGATTCAGTGAAATCTACTTCGTCCAAGTCATTTAATGCTTCAATTGTGGGTGCATTTTCAGTTTGAACCGACTCAGACTGAATTGCTTCTTCAATAACAGCTTTCTTCTCATTCTCATCTTCTTTAACGACCTCGGGCACTTCAGTTGCCTGTACAGACTCAGATTGAATCGGCTCAACCTGAACTGTTTCTTCAATTCTGGCTTTCTTTGCATGCGCATCTTCTTCAACTATCTCAGGTACTGCATCGAGTTTACGTTTTCCCTCAGCTTTGTCAAGAATGACAACATCAGCAGCTTCATCGGGAATGTGAATTGGTACTTCAACCTTTTCACCCACAGCTTTAGTTCCTCGAGCTCTAGTATAGTAAACTTTTATCTCTTCCGAAGGCCCAGTTACTTCCATCACTTCATCTGAAAAATCTTTGTCAGATGTAGATCCTGATTTCTTCGGTTTAGCTTCTTCCAACCATTTTTCCAACATCTCTTTTTCTGCATTCAGAGTATTGCATTCAGCATACAGCTCTTTGTAATCTTCCTTCAGTTTCTCATACTCTGAATCAAGTTCTTTAAAGACCTTCATATTCTTTAAATTTGTTTCTCTGAACTCATTCAATCTAACTTTCTTTCGCTCATTCGAAGCCTTTAGCAACTCATTCTCTTTCATCAAATCTTCTATCACCTTATTCAGACGTTCAATCTCTTTATCTTTTTCAATCAAAATGTCACTTGACACAACTTTTGGTGAAGACTCTAAAGGTTGTTCAATTAGTGGAGTTGTAGGGGATGATGTTGTGGGAACATCTACTGGATCAGTAAAAGTAACACCAGCATCAGCATCATCAACTGCCTGTGCAACAGTCTCCACTTCGGCAATTCCTTCTTGTGCAATCTGAACAACATTCACTTGTTCAGGCACACTCACATCTTCAAAAACACGCTGCTCCTCAACAATCATAGGCTCAACCACAGTTTTAGATCTTTGAGATCTAGAATAATGAACTGTGATGTTCCTAGGAGTTTCAACACCAGTAACTTCTTCTTCTACATGCTCTGCCTCCTTAGAAACTGATTCAGCACTTTCTTCTTCAATAACATCATCATTTCCACCATCACCATTATCATCACTATCATCATCATCACTATCAGATTCATCATCCTCATCTTCATTCTCATCCTCATCATTAGCTTCATCTTCTGGATGACGAGCAAGGTACTCATCATCATCAAGCAGATTATCTGGAATCTCATCTACAAGGTCAGACGGGTTCACAACTTCTCCTTGAGATATATTATGATACACTACTCCAATCTCTTCATCATTGTTTGCTATATCTCGCATATAGTCAAACATATCAACAACTTCAACACCTCCAATACTCATCTTCCGATAAGATAGAGCATTCATGTCTTCGGTGTACAAGATCCCTCCTTCAAAACCTTCTTCTCGAATAATAGGATGAGCAATATTAATCATCAGTTGTAAGAATCGTGGATACATTAGAAACTTGAACCTCTTCCCTTTAACCAGATTGAAAATGAAACCTTTCATAATCCACTTCGACATATTAAATGGTCGATTCTCAGCAATTGCAACAATGGGAGATGCAATGTCTGATGGAAAGTTGTCAAATCCAGCACTTCTCCTTGACATACATTGCTGGATGACATAGCATAAAAGCTTCCACTGTTTTCCAAGTCTTGCTCTAACAAACTGCTGTTTGGGAAATATGGGAGGATGTCCCATGTTGATAAAACAAGTCTGACATTCAGTAGTTGTCAGTTCATCTTGAGCACCAATCTCTTCTTCATCAATCCTCAATGCAGTCCGGATGGACTCTTCAAACACAGTTAATTATAACTGTCTGGTAATGTTTCCTCTAACCACAGTAACACCAGCTTCATCAGTAATAACTTCTGCAGTCCTCCAGAAGCTCTTGATAAGTCTTGCATATACAATGGGTTTTGCACACATTGCATAAACATACTTAGTTCTTCTCGGGAATCGGATCATGTCTCTATACCCTTCAGCTTCTTGTATAGATTCATCTAACATAGCAACAAGATTGTGCTTGGGCTCAAACTTAAGATCATTCATCTGTTTTTGACAAAACAAGACACATGTGTTAGACTTTTCATTCACAAATAACAAAAATTTGCATAAGAATTTTAAATATAAAGATACAATGTAACACATCACACAGTCTTTTAACACCTAAGTTAGTCTAACAATATGATAATCATCATTTTGTTTAACAGAAACTTTTGTGAATCAATGATCATGAACATTATACACTTAACTGTCTAAAGACCTTAAACACAATTTTGAAAATTTTGCACAATGAAGTTGTATAACATGTTGTAGTTCAGTTTTAGCATCGATTTGTCATACAATAACAGATGATTCATCATTTGATATCAAAAACATGAACAGCTCAAATGTTCATCAATGGCGGTTCGACAGAGTTTGAACATTTTCTTTTGATTCAGTTGATTTTAAGCAATTTGATGCAAATTAATGGATGAAAATTGGTGATCGACAGTTATTACACCTATTACAACACTCGATTTAAGTTTTAACACTCATAATCAAAGTGTCGATTCAAAGTCCAATTACTGTTCATCATCAACATTTCGTTTTTACGATCAATCAGTAGGTTTAACAAGGTCGAATGATGTAAAATCTACCTTATTCAATCAATAAAACTTGTTACAGAATCAATCGATTGAATATGATATGGACGATTTGAGGTACAGGGGATTTGCTTGAAAATGTTTGTGAAAAACGATAAGTGTTTGTGAAAAGGCGGGTATATATATGTGATGTTCAGCCAGCTCAAGAATTAGGTCAAAATTAATGGGACGGGTCAACATTTTGGACGGGTAAACAATTTAGCCCAATAAGCCTTGACGGGTCATGTACTGTTGGGACGGGCCACAGTCTTGAGACGGGTCACAACTTTGGGACGAGTCAACATTTAACATGTAAAAAACACTTAGACGGGTCAATCACTGTAGAGACGGGTCAAGTACTGTAGGGACGGGTCAGAGTTAGGAACAACTACACCTTTGTTTTGGTTTTACCCATCACCCGGCTGAATAGTAGATTCCTTATCATCACCCGGCTTGCACAATAACTTCATGTTCATTACCCGGCTGCACAGTGATATTGTGTTTCATCACCCGGCTGTATAGTGACAGCTTTTCTTCATCACCCGGCTATACAGTGACAGCTTTTATTCATCACCCGGCTGTACAGTTGTCATACTTACCCGGCTGCATAGTGTTCTTCACTTACACGGCTATATAGAATCTTCATTCTATTACCCAGCTGTATAGTGTTAAACACTTCATCACCCGGCTGTATAGTAACTTACAACATTGTCACCCGGCTTCATTTCCTTCTTTCACCCGGCTACCTTCTTTCATTTAGTCACCCAGCTGATAACAAACATCACTTCATTACCCGGCTAAACAGTGAAGTCTAATATCTTCACCCGGCAACAACACTTGGACGATTTTTCATTTTTCTCTTTGTTGACTTTTTCAACTGCATTTATTGCACCTGCAAACATTCTCGACATATTAATTAGACAAGACATCCTTATTAGGGTTTGTCACATTAAATATTCAAAAATAGAAATTAGGGCAACAAATTTTAATTCACAATAAATTCCTTTTTCATTTTCTTTGATTTTTCTTCACAAAATGTTTTTGCACAACCAATATTTCTATATCCCGAAGCAATTTTCTAAAACCAAATCACAAGACCTTAGGTTTGTTTTTAACACATCCAATACATTTGCTTTCATTAACCACATGATCCTTTCATTCAACACACTTATTTCAACTATTTTTGGATTTTTGTAAATATTTTTCCTTCTTCAATTATTCTCCCCCTAAACTTGAAATTTCTTGAAATTTTTGAAGTTTAAAAAGGATATCGATGTGTCAATAAAGAATCCATATGTCTGCACACACAAAACACACACATTTAAAATGAAAAACATATGCAATGCAATGAATCAAAATATTGCAATGAGATCATACCACACATTATCTGAACATGTTTTGCAAGTTTTGAATAGACATTTGACTTATGTTTGATTGAGTGATGATATGATAACATACCAATTAGCTCGAATTGACACACTTACTTTTTCAGTATCATGATGAGATTAAGGTTCGATTAAAATGACTTATGTGACCCTCATGAATACATATGTCAACATATTTCCTCATCAACCACCACTTGAATGCATATTGCACAAAAACCTGGTCACTTACAGTCATAAACAATATGGAATCTGGGTTCTATTCAGATTTGGTCCACTTTGGGACTTCTTTTGAATTCCATTTTGGAATTTTAATTTCCTATCGTTCCTTTTTGGAATTTTGTTTGGTGATGGTCCACATTTGGGACTCTTTTTGTTCCATCTTTGGGAATCTTTTGCTGCACCTTGAAGCTCAAAAGAGACTTCATGTGAGACTTCAGGTCTATGGATACCACAACAAAGAAGCTCACGATGCGGTTCATCACACTGAATAGACTGCATCGTTACCCGATCATGAACAACTATCATCACAAGCAATGCATCCAAAGATTTATATTTAAACATGTATATCAAAGGAACTTAACAGAAAGATCATTGAGTTTAGATTTGTCAACAATGAACTTACTTTTTCAGTCTAACTGCCTGAGCTGTCTCGCACATCAATAAACATTCATCAGTCTTTATTATTAAAATGATGAAACAAATAATGTCTAGTGTAACTATCATTTCTCACTTTTTGCAATATAGATTCTTATGATATGAATTTCCTTTTCTTTTGTTTTTCTTTTTCTTTTCATTTTGTTTTTGCTTTTTCTTTTTCATGCACACATACACAATGCAATAAAATAAAAAGACAAAGAAATCAATACTTGACATCGACTTATTCTATTTTTGGCTTTTATATTTTCTATTTTTGTATTGAGTTTTGTAAAAAATAGAGTCAATCATGGTTGATTAACCCTATGGATTGAATTAAGAATTCAAATCGTCCTGACAAAAAAGATTTTGTAAAAAGATCTGCCAGTTGTTTGTCGGTATGAACCTTAATCAAAATTATTAAACCTTTTTCAGAGTTGTCTCTGAGAAAATGATATCAAATTTCGATATGTTTGGTTTTTGAGTGTTGAACAGGATTAGCAGTAATGAACATAGCAGCAGTATTGTCTATGTAAATAGGAGTTTTGAGAAAGTTAAACCCGTAGTCAAGCAATTGGTTTTGTAGCCACAAAACTTGAGAACATCCTGCAGATGCAGCGATATACTCTGCTTCAGCTGTGGATACGAAAACCTTGGTATGCTTTTTGCATTGCTAAGAAACAAGTCTATGACCCAAAAATTGACATCCACCCTTAGTTTATTTCCTGTCAAGAGCACACCCACCAAAGTCACTATCAGAATAACTATATAATTCAAAATTGCCTTCATAAGGATACCATAACCCGAGATTCGGTTTCCCTTTAAGGTATCTGAAAATACGTTTAACAGCAACCAGGTGCGACTCTTTTGGATCAGACTGATATCTGGCACACACACATACAGCATACATAATGTCTGGTCTTGATGCAGTAAGATACATCAGTGAACCAATCATCGATCTGTATAGTGTTTGATCAATGGATTTGCCTTTTGGATCCGGCTGTATCTTGCAATTCACATCAGATGGCGTTCGAATATTCTGACAATCCTGCATCTTGAACTTTTTCAGCAACTTTTCAACAAACTTTGATTGGTTGATAAAAATTCCTTCAGCTGACTGTTTGGCTTGCAATCCAAGAAAGAAATTGATCTCTCCCATCGAACTCATCTGAAATCTTGACTTCATAATCTCTTCAAACTCTTTGCACATGGACGGACTTGTTGATCCAAAGATGATATCATCCACATACACTTGAACACATAAAAGATCTTCTTTTTCCCGCTTCATAAATAAAGTTGGATCAATCTGACCTCTTGTAAAACCATGTTCCAGCAAATGTTTAGATATCGTCTCGTACCAAATCCTTGGGGCTTGATGTAGACCATACAAAGCTTTGCTCAATTTGTATACACGATGTGGATACTCAGGATCCTCAAAACCTGGAGGTTGTCTGACGTACACATCATCGGTAATTGGTCCATACAAAAATGCGCCTTTTACATCCATTTGAAACACTTTGAACTTCATGAAAGAGGCATAAGCTAGAAAAACGCGAATAGCTTCAAGTCGAGCGACCGGAGCAAACACTTCTTCATAGTCAATACCTTCTTCTTGAGTGTAACCTTGTGCAATAAGTCTGGCTTTATTTCTGACCACAATGCCATGTTCATCTGGCTTGTTCTTGTACAACCATCTTGTACCAATCGCATTTTCTCCTTCAGGTAAGTCCACTAATTTCCAAACCTCTTGTTTGCGAAATTGAAGTAACTCCTCTTGCATGGCTTTAATCCAACTATTATCTTGTAAAGCTTCTGAAATGTTCTTCGGCACCACTTGAGAAAGAAAACATGAATAAAGACAAACGTTTGCATGTTCAGTCTGACTTCTCATAGTTCTCTGATTCAAAGGTCCTATAATCTGAAAGAGAGGATGATTCCTGTGAACTCGATGAGTTGGAATTGAATCACCTTGTACTTGCGTCTCCAGATTAGACTGATTCAGATTCGTAGATCTTGTAGAATTGTAGAAACATGCGGAGTGAAATTAGGAACTTGTTCTGGTGAATTAATGAAGTAGTCAAATGATTCTGGAACCACTTCAACATTCGGATCTGATGATGGTTGATTTTGAACAGATCCACCATCATTAGGAGAATTTTGCGAATTCACATCATCACCAAAAATGTTTGATTCTTGATCTTCTTGAGAACCAGAGGGACCCGGAGCTTGATTGGATACACCATTATCAGGATTATGAAATGACATGAACGGATACTCAGAATTGAGATTGCCATCATCGTCATTATCAGAATCATCACTGAAACATCCCAAGTCTCCTTATTCTTTACTCGATTTTCCTGAAAAATCAAATAAGTTAGAATTGAAAGATTTTGATAACGAATCTAAATCAAATAACCATTCGGGACCATGAGCCACTGACGGAAACGAATTTTCTAAAAACTTTACGTTAATAGTTTCAATAACAATGTTTGTTTTGCTATTAAAAACCCGATAAGCTTTTGAAACCGAAGAGTAACCAAGGAAAAATCCATCGTCAGATTTTGACTCAAATTTACCGAGATGATCACTTAAATTTAGAATCGATACAGGACAACCAAATGCTTTCAAGTATGAAATATTCGGCAATCTTCCAAACAATAACTCATATGATGTTTTATGTTTATCCTGAACCAATAATGTCCTGTTTTGTACAAAGCAAGCAGTAGCAATAGCTTCGTCCCAGAAAGTGATAGGGATTTTGGCATCTGCGAGCATGGATCTTGCTGCTTCAATTAGCGTTCGATTTTTCCGTTCTGCCACACCGTTCTGTTGAGGTGTTCTTGGAGCACTAAATTGAAGAGCAATTCCTTTTTCTGCACAAAACAAATCGACATTAGAGTTTTTAAACTCGGTTCTATTATCACTTCTCAAGATTTTTACTTTACAATCTAACTAATTTTCAACTTTGATAATGAATTCTTTTAACAACTCAGCAGTTTCATATTTAACATGCAAGAAATAAACCCAAGAAAATCTAGTAAAATCATCAATTATGACAAAACAATAAGACTTCTTTCCGATGCTTTGAACATTTGTTGGTCCGAATAGATCCATGTGTAGCATCTGTAAGGGTTTTGAAATGGAGTGTTCTGGCTTGGACTTAAAAGACATTCGGTGCTGTTTTCCTTTCAAACATGCTGGACAGAGATCAGTTGTTGAGAATTTCTTTGACGGTATTCCCATAGCATGATTTCCAGTCACCAGTCGGTTCATGTTTCTGAAGTTTGAATGGCCCAGCCGTCTATGACAAAGCTGACTTTCATCATTTGAAGCATGCGCAATGAGACAAGTGGTTTTGGTTTCAGCATCAATCTGCGACATATCAAGCTTGTATACATCACGATCTCTTGGAGCTTTAACCACCACCCATTCATTGTCAATCTTAAAACCTGGTTTGAGTATGTAACAAAAAGAATCATCAAACAATGTTGAATATGATTTGTCACAAATTTAAGATACACTTAGCAAATTAAAGTTCAACTGTGCACAGTAGTTGACTTTATCGAAGCTAATAACCCCATTTGACACAGTTCCTTCTCCAGTTATTTTTCCACCAGCATCTCCTCCAAATGCAACATGAGTACCATTCTTTAGTTTAAAATCTTGAAGCAAGGCATGATTGCATGTCATATGCCGGCTACACCCACTATCAACAAACCATGAGTTGATAGGTCTTCGAGGGCGTACCTTTGGTTATTCAACAGATGATGAAGACTCGTCAGATGTAGCCATAAGCGTAACTTCTGGTTCAGATTCTTCAACAGGATCTGACTTTGCACTCCAATCATACTCTTCAGAATCTTCACTAATAGCATTAGTCACTTGATCATCCCCTTCTTCAGACCAATCTTCTTCAATTTCACATACCAGTGCTAAACTTGATGTAAGATCAGATGTAAACTGTTCCGCATAAGCACTCCAGTCATATCCGTCTTTCACACTAACCACCAGTGCTTTGGTCTGATCTTCTGGTTTCTTGCCTTCATCTTTCAGTTCTGGCATGGGAAGACTTTGGTATGGTTTTTGCATGAAACGTTGATTTCTGTTCTGATAGCTTGAAGACCGTTGTGAGTTCTGACTTTGACCATGATTCTGTCCACTTGAACCAGCTTGATCATTGTAGTTCTGATTCTTAGGAGCCTTCCATTCCCTTGAAAAATGACCATAGCAGTTACAGTTGAAACATCTGGCCTTTGACTTGTCAAAACCAACTGTCTTGTTTGCATGTGGCTTGTAGCTTCGGTTCACATATGCATGTTTCTGAGTTTGATATGCAACCATAACCATTTGCCAATTTAAATCCATTTCTTCAACGTCATCTGGATCCATTTCAAACAGATCTTGAAGTACAACATCCATTTGAGTCAAATGACTTCCTTGATACGCTTGAAAGCTTGCCATGAAAGCAGTAAATGCATTCTTTGTCTCATCATCTTGTAACAAGATGTTCATCTCATCTTTAACTTTGGTTTGAACTGTAGAACTTGAACTTTGATTTTCTGCTTGAGATTTCATAGATTGACTTTGAACTTGAGCTCGTGGTGGAGATTGAGGTTGAGAGTAAATTGGTGAGCTTGGTAGATACGATGAATCAGTGTAAAAACTAGCACCAACAAACAGATCACCCTCATCATCAGTCTTAGCAGCATCTTGAGCAAGGAAAGCATTCTCCACTGTGTTAGAAGGATTCACCACAAATTTGTACTGAGCATGTGAACCTGATCTGTCAGTATTTCTAGAACTTTCATCAATCTCAACTTCTTCGATCATTGCAATGAGCAGATCTAAGTCCATTGGAAACTTTTCTGTATGCTTCAGTAGAGTCACTGTTTGTTTCCATGAAGATGGAAGAGCACACAACAATCTGTCATTCAGGTCTTGAAGATCTGTCTTTGCACCAACATTTGCCATCTCAGTAGTTAGATGAACAAACCTATTCATCATCTGGTGCACAGATTCTCCAGCAATATGCTCAAACAATTCCAATTGTCTCTTCAATTTCTGCTTCTTGAGACTTCTCAACTGTTCTCCTCCTTCACATATTGATTTCAATGCCTTGAACAATGTGTAGCCAGTTTGATAAGCATCCAGTCTTGACAACACTTGAAGTGGCAGCCCTTTACACATCAAAGAGTAAGCCTTACTGTCATTCTTGACCTTTCGTAAGTCTGCTGCTGATAGATTATCTTCAGGATAAGGTTCAGTTGAATCTTTGGTGTAGGTGCTTGCACTGTCAGGAGCAGTCTGAGTAGGAATGTGAGGACCTTTATCAATTGACTTCCATAGATCATTGTCAATAGAGCATAGATGATGCTTCAATCTGATTGTCTAGTTCTTGAAATCTGCACGATTAACCAATCTAGGAACACGGTTATCAGAATCATCATTAGGTGCCATTTTAAAGATTTTAAAGAAAATATTTTTGTGTTTTTGTTAATATTTTGAAAAGAAACAGTTAAAAGCAAGTAAACAATGAAAAAATAAGATAACAAGGTTTGAAACAACTGAAAACAAGTCACACGGCTGAACAGTGAACTTTTATACTTCACCCGGCTGAACAGTAACTTTTCTTCTTCACCCGGCTGAGAATTTTTCTTCACCCGTCTGAACAGTCACACGGCTAAACACTTGTCAATCTTCAACACTTGAAATCTTCACCCGGCAAGTAGAGTTACCCGGCAGAACAGTGACACGGCTGAACAATTAAAACTTGACACGGCTGAAACTTGACACGGCTTGGAAAAGTTGACCCGGCTGAACAGTTGTTGATCACACGACAGAAATGTTGTTTACCCGGCCAAACAGTAAGTGAATGACCCGGCTGAAATGTTAATCACCCGGCTGAACAGTTGATCACCCGGCACAACAGTTCTTTGATCCGGCTGAACAGTACAACCTTTTTCTTGCAAATTCTTCACCCGTCTAGACAAAAATTCTTTACACGACTGCACAGGACCTAGTTGTTCACAAATCTAAGTCCAAAAAGTTTGTCTAAGTCAAATTTTATCACCCGGCTAGTTCATCTTCAACCAGTTCATCCTGTTCATCATTTTCGTCATACAGATTTTTTAGAATTTTAATGAAACTTGTCCAATTTGTCCAAAATTCACACCCAATCAGTGAATTATACCGATTATCAATCTCCTATATCAATCAATCCAAAACATGGTCAATTTTCGATGAATTTGAATGAAAATTTGATCGAACAGTAAACTTCAATTTCTTCTTAATTCCTCAGATCTGATGATAATCTGATGGAATTTGCACAAACGTTGTGAATTAGAGATGATTCCGATGATGAATCAAATCCAAAAACAGCAACAGATCATTCAGATCATGATTTGAGCAATATTGATGTGTTTTTGCTTGATGAATAACGAAGAACACACACAATACCAACAGCTCTGATACCAATTGATAGTTCTAGATAAACCGAGCTTGGATCTAGATCTTAGATTGTTTGGGGATGTTGTTTGCAATCAGTGATGCGGAAACTCACTGATCACGTATTGATGCATGAATGTTCATGAAGATCAATGCAAGGTATGATGAAGATTTATGATAATATGAATAGGTGAATTGTATTAGATCAATGGAGAGGTTACAAGGGATATGGAATGAAATGTAGGCAACTCCTTTACAAATGACCTAGGTGATGGTATTTATAGTCTATACCATTCACCTTACAATGTAACCTAACCACGTGCAGTTAAGCACAAACGCGCATTTAAGCACGAAACGATTACACAAATATTCTAAGACAAATACAAATTATGAACGTCTACCCGTGCTTGCTCGTGATGATGCTCGATATCTTCACTCGCTTATATTTGGAAAGTGACACTCGCTTATATCTTCACTTTACAAATCAGACATATCAGCTTAAATCTTCATGTGACGAGCATAGAGAGCAACTTAAAGTTTTGCTATGCATTATCTTCAAGAGGTCCCAACATAGGAATATGTGTTGGTTGTGATTTACGAACAATGTATGATGCATATTGGAGATTTCTTTCTTTTTTTTATTTATTTTATTTTGAGACTTGGAGTGGCATTTATTAATTATCATCATTTTCTGTTTGATGTTTATCTTTTGTTTTTTTGTTTTTTTACATGGTATAAAAATTAGGTGTAGTAGGTGTGTGTGTGCGTTACTTATGGGTGGGGGTTTGGGTTATTAATTCAAATGTGTCAATTTATATGCTTTATCTTTTAGAACTTTATAAAACTAACTAGTAAATGATTAAGTGATAACTATAAAGGATATACATGAGTATATTATCATAGATATATGGTTTTGTATTATTTGTTATTAATTTATCATGCATTGTTTATGAATATGTTAAGTTATAATTATTTTACGCGAGTGCGCGTAACCATACTGTTTCAGTTGTTTCATGGATATATATAATTTTATACTATTTGTTTCATATCTTTAGTGTATGTTTTGTATTTTCGGGTTTCACACATAAAGTATGTCGGGTTGCATTAGTGGATGTTATTGGATCAGGTTAAGTTTAATGGATTTGGGAAGATTTGGTCAAGCCCAACAAATTATAAGTTGGCAAAGCTCATTGGGTCTAGTCCATAATTAAATCATATCCCATAACGGGCCTAAACCGTATTCAAAATTTCCTATGTTGTTGTCCATGTGTGTTATGCTTATTAAAAAAAATGTAACACCTATAAATATTTAAAAAAAAAATTTGGCCCTAAAATTCGGGTTGCTACACTTTTAACCAAAACTTAAGAAGAAAACCCCAAAATCAATTCTAGATCTCAGATCTATATGTTGATGATAGATATGAGGATTTCGATTGATTCAAATACCAAAAACACAAAGCTCTCAATTCAATTCCATACCAAATATCAACAGATCAGATCTAGAATGATTGAAATGAACAATTTATCTAAAAATCTTCAAAAACTCCAAATCAAGATCACAATGGCTCTGATACCATATTGTTGGTCCAGATTGACGATAGATCTGTGTTATGATGATTTAGATCGGATCACAAACACTTGTTACCACTAGATCTAGCCATAAAATGATTATGACATTGATTAAAAGCTAAACAAACCAAAAAGACCCATTAAGAAGTTGATTAAGAAGATAATTAGATGAAGATGAATTGGAATGATGCAACAATGATATAACAGAACAAATCCTTACAAAGATAGTAACCAGAATCGAACTCAGATCAAAAGGTAAAATGTATTCAATAAGTTCCCAAGAGTTATATACAATGAAACCCTAAACAACTATATATACAGATGCTAGTTTCGCAAATGCGAAACTACCTACTCGCTAGATCTGGATGCGCTGCATGCGACACTCAGTGCAAGTAAAAATAGACACAATGACGTTTAAAAAATTTATTAAAAAAATCTAAATCGAATTTTTAAAAAATAGCTCGGAGACCTTGTCCCCCTTGTTTTCTTCTATAAAAAAATTAAACGAAAAATAACAAAAATAACAAAAAATAACGTTTTCATTGTGTCTAATTTTTTTTGATTGTCTCTAATATAAATTTATGACACAATGAAGATAAATTAGACACAATGAAAACAATAATTTTTTTATTTTTTTTATTTTTCATTTTATTTTTTTATTAAGGAGGACAGAGAGGGGAACAAAGTCTCCGAGCCAATTTTTTGAAATTCGATTTGGATTTTTTTAATAAATTTTTTAAACCGTCATTATGTCTATTTTACTTGCATTATGTCTTTTGTAGTCTTCTTAGATTTCTAATACTTTGTAGGTGAACCTCCCTCTATATAAATAAATACATATATATATACTTCTGACGAAAAAAAGTGAGAGGGTCCTGCCACCACTATCCATCACTATTGCAAAGAACCACTGTGGTATAACCTCGTGCCCACCTGAAGTGTATTACCCCAAGTGATCAGAGTCGAACCCATGACTTATCGATTTAAGTTGATTGGCTTCTGACTGGTTGTCTATTATTTCTCGCTTTCATTTGTTAAATTCTTCAGTTTAATATACATCTGATTAATTTAATGTGTCATACAATTTAATTCCATTTGCTCACTCGCCAGCACATATATGAGAAACATGAATACAGTTGATATTTTTCTAAGGATAGAATTTACTAGGTTAGATACCCGTGTTTTACACAGAATTAAGTTCGAAAAATATTTAAATCAAATTACAGTTCCGGTAGTTAAGTACACATAACACTTTATAATTAAAAATGACTAAATATTTAGATTACAATATAAATTACAAAATTCTAAATAACCAATGTTAGAGTTGAAAAAATAGAAACGGATTCTTTAATATGAGTAGTTAAGCCCTATCGAGTCGAGTTATTGATTGATTCATATTCACCCTATTTTCTTCACTTACTACACACATCTTTCTATCTTAGTAACAATTTGTCTAAGGATGGACTTTTATAAAGGAAACAATACAAAAGGAACCCGAGGACCTAAAACTCCATGTACATTGTACTTATATGGCCCCCATACAAGGAGGTAACTTTTCAAATTCATCGGCTAATGGGTCATAATGTACCCAACTTTGTTATTAAACAATGAACATAGGTCATTATTACTCAACTTCTATATTTCGCATACAAACTACAAAGGGGTTAAAATAGATTCAACTTCTCAAATTAATGTATTAACGGGATTAACGGGACATAATAGAGCAGAGTTATCCTATAAAAGATTTTAATCTAAGAAGGTTAAGAAGAATTTATAACCTTTAAATCTCCTTTTAATAGTTGAGATTAATTTGTAGGAAAAGAATTTGATGAAAAAGTACATTAGTCATAGCCACTTTTGTTGACTTTCTCTCTACATGCAAGGCACATGTCAATTTCCCCACTTTTTTAAAACGTTCATAACTTTTAGATACGATATTATTTTTTTAAAAAAATTACACCAAAAAAACAAGCGTTTTTTTATCTTTAAAACGCGTATAATATTGATATATAAAAAATAATTTTTTTTTCGACACTTGTCTAGTCCTTGTGTAATATCATGTGATGGTGCTATATTATAACTAGTGAAATATCACTTTTATTGGTTCATTCTTAAGTCATTATGTAATATCATCTTATTGTAAAGATTTGTTGTGTCATCTTATGTGTTTAGAAATTATCACTGTTTCATATATTGTTAATATGTGTTTAAGAAATATTCAAAGACAAAGTCATTTTTTGTTACAAAGTGTGAGAATGACACAATGGTAAACAAAGACACAATGACACTTTTACAAAAATTATAACTCACAATATAAATCAAATTTTAAAAAAGTGGTTCGGAGACCTTGTTCCCCATGTATTCATCTTTCAAAAAATATATAAACGAAAAATTTAAAAAAATTATCGTTTTTTTATTTTTTAAATTAGACACAATGAAAAAAAAAACAATGAGAAAATAGTAGCTTTTTTAAGTTTCGGTTATTTATTTTTGAAGGAGGATGATGTGGGAGCAAGATCTTCGAAATACTTTTTGTGTAATTATTATTAGATCATTGTGTAATCCTTGTCAAATAAGATTACACAGTGACCCGATAAATGACACAACAACCCTACGGATGACACAATGACCTGAAGAAAGACACAATGACCTGACGGAAGACATAATGAGTTGAAAAAATGTGAAAGAAAGTTTGTTTTTTATATATCTATATTATACGCGTTTTAAAGAGAAAAAATGCTCGTTTTTATGGTGCAATTTGTAAAAAAAATAATATCGTATGTAAAAGTTATAAACGTTTAAAAAAATGGGGGAATTGACATGTGCCTTGCATGTGGAGAGAGAAAATAAAAAAAAGTGGGTATGACTAAAATACCCATTCTCCTAAGAGTAAATTACAAATTTGGGCCTTTATAATAAACCAAATTACGGATCGTGGCCTTTATTTTAAATTTTTGCACTGGTTGGCCTTTATATAAATTTTTCTCACGGTTTAAGGCCTTTAAGTTAACGACCGTTAACTTTTTTGATTAGTTCCCCTCATGTGCATTGCACATGAGGGTATTTCTGTCATTTTACATCTAAACAACAAAAACTAATAATTAGTTCATATTTGAGGGACCATTTATGTAATTTACACAAACAATTTAGAAAAACCAATTATATATATTACCATCAACTAGATTAGTACCCGTATACTATACGGATTTTAGTTTTATAGGTTTTAACTTAATTTATATATCAAATTTATTTTTAATATATCTCTTATTAAATCGATTTGGATATTTACAAATATATTCATATAAAAAATCATATGTTACAATAAAGAATATGATTTATAATTTTTGGTAAATTTTTATTGGAACATATTAGGTTAGAAGATAATTCATGATAATTATTAATTTTTTTATTTGAACATATCGAATTATGAGATAATTAATGATAATTGGTAAAACTTTAATTTGAACATATCGCGTTAGGATAAATCATAATAATTAATAAGTTTTTTATTTGAACATATCAGGTTAGGAGATAATTTATGATACTTGGTACATATCGGGTTAAGATATAGATCATGATAATTGATAAATTTTGTATGTCAACATATCGGGTTAGGAGATAATTAATGATAATTTGTGAATTTTTAATTTAAACATATCGGGTTATTTCGAATATGGAGCATACCATGACCCGTCTAAAAATTCTCCATCAAATTAATTAAGAGCATGACACATAAGCAAAATCCTATGTGGAGTAGTTAAAATGATGACATGTGGATGCGTTACTCAATTATTAGAATAGATAGATGTTATTCACCCATATCCACCACTGGCTTCACCGACGACGATGATGGTGGTGGTGAACTAGTGATTGACGACGGAAAACGTTGGTGGTTGTTGAAAGCTGTTGAATATGGTGATGGTTGTTGAATATTGTTTCTCGATCTTGAATCTGCTGCTAAAATGCTTATACTGTTTGCATCAGTTGTTGTACCATGGTCAGAAGTTGCTAACTTGTACTGATTGTGATCGTAATCATATTCGTCATGTGGGTTTTTGGGTTGTTGATTAGTGATGGTGATTGTTAGTTTGTTAAGCGCAATGGGTTTTTTGGTTGTTTGATATGAAGAATTAATAGGCTTTGATTTGGTGTTGTTGTTCATTAGATTGGTCTTTGAATAACCCTTCATTTTGATAGATGTGGAAGTTAGTAGACTAATAGAGTCAATGGTGGTGGTGATTTGTAGAGTAATGGGGTGAATGCGATAAAGATGACGTTCATCTTGAAGGAGAAGCAGATCCAGATCTGGTTACTGACAGAGCCGGTGTTGAT
Source organism: Tagetes erecta (assembly GCA_030867185.1). Lineage (NCBI taxonomy): Eukaryota > Viridiplantae > Streptophyta > Magnoliopsida > Asterales > Asteraceae > Tagetes > Tagetes erecta. The sequence goes on from CM061488.1 coordinate 59,454,124, forward strand.
TTTAAAAAAAAAATTGAAATGTTGTTCTTCATCATCTTCATCTTGTGTTCTTATTCTCCTTCAAGCAATGGATTTTTATATGCAAAACAGGCAAACGATGATGATGATGATGATGATGATGATGATGATGATGATGATGATGATGATGATGATGATGGTTGGTAGTGGTGGAGGTAGTTATGATGGTGGTTTGTGATGTTGAAGAAAGAAGATGGTTCTGTATGTATTGTATGTATATATACAATAATAATTTTATAATAGTGGTCATTTAGGGGGTAAAATGACAGAAATACCCTCATGTGCAATGCACATGAAGAGAACTAACCAAAAAAGTTAACGGTCGTTAACTTAAAGGCCCTAAACCGTGAGAAAAATTTATATAAAGGCCAACCAGTGCAAAAATTTAAAATAAAGGCCACGATCCGTAATTTGGTTTATTATAAAAGCCCAAATTTGTAATTTACTCTTCTCCTAATTTAAGTAGATGCCACGTGTCAATATCTTATTTCTTCTTAGGCTTCTTAGATTAAAATCATTTGTAGATAAACCTCACTCGGACATGATATACCCAGTTTATATATATGGTTCACATACAAATGGGTTGAATATATTAAACCTTTCAAAGTTACACACGAATGGGTCATAATGTTTCTAACTTATTGTTGGAATATTTTGTAATACCACAAAAATACTTTGTGAAAAATACAAAATAATAAATTAATTGGTGTTATAAGTTTGAATATTTTGTGGGTTTCAACTAATTATTTATGTTGAATGGAAGTTTCATCTCATAATTATGTTGAATAGGTGTTTCAACTCATGTTTATGGACAATGAATGATGAGTTTCAACTCATTCTTGTCCTATAAATACCAAGGTGAACCTTGGTTGAAAATACACTAATCTACACCAAATAACTCCACTCTCTAAATCTCTCTCATTCTCTCTCTAAGGAACTTTCAACATATTTTGATTATGTTCATGTTTTTAGGTATAATTTGGGTTGTGAGTCAATCCTGGCAGTACATACTGCTTCGGCTGTTGTACCCTTGGAAACATACGAGTTCTCTTGGGAGACTCAGAATTTGTTTTAAGGGACCCGTGTTGAACACGAATCCTCAGCCACGATTATGCTTTTGCTTCAACTCATTTCTTGTATTTCTAATTTTTCAGTTGTAATCGTATTGTAATGTACTTGTTTTCTTTATTTTCTTTGTATTGTAAATGAATTTATTGAAGAATTTTGTGTTTTTATACCAACGGTTCCTACAATCTTAAAACATTTTTTTTTAAAAATCATCGTTCGTATTTAAAAAATATATATAGTCATTGTTCGTCTCTCAAAGTTGGACTTAGAGAACTTACACTTGACTTTTTCTAGAATCGGATTTCATTTACAAAAGAAGTGGTTCATTTTTTTTTTACCATTTGTTGGTTTTAATTGAGTGTAATTCTTGTTTATGTATTAATGTTTTTGTAGTTTTTCATAAAACTTGACTCAAAAGTGGTTTTATTTTCATTAAAATATTTTTGTTGAATGTTTCAAGGTGTTAAAACAAAAAGGTTGAAGATCCAACTTTGTTTTAAATCAAAGATTTGAAAACCTTGTGTGGTTTGAAGATCAAAATTTAAGTTAACCTTTTGTTGGTTTCAAGATTAGTTTTCATATGCGTGTTAAGAATAGTTATGCTTGTGTACGCATCTTATGAAAACTAGTATTTCTTATTTGCGAGTAAGAAATCTTTCATATGTGAAACTTGTGTTTAAACATGTGTGTTAAAACCTAATGTTATTCTAATTAAGTATTAGAAGATACTATTTATAAAATAATCAATTTTGTATGGATTTAGTCTAAATCTTTAAATTGACTTTATGTAAAATCGTTTCATTAATAACAAATAAATGATGAAGTTATTATTCACTTTCAAATGTTGAAAGTCTTGTTGGAACCTTTCATTTCATGAAACTGTACCCTTAGAACGTTTAATGTAAACATTTTATCTCTAACGTGTGTGTTACAAGTTATTTATTCAATAAAACTATTTTCAATTTTGGGTATTGATTTTCGTAATCAAAACATAAAAATTAAAATAGTTTATTTCGAAACTGCTAAGTGCATGTTTTGACAAAACTTAGATTTGGTTTAAAATGAAATAAACCAAAAGTTTCACATAAAGTGTTAATATAGTTGTTACTTTTGTGAAAAGTAACACGTCATAAAGCAATATTAGTTTCAAGTTGACTATTTGATAGGAAGATAATTCATTGTTTCTATGAACATATATAATGGTTCAAATTCTAATACTTGAGAACAATTTACTATATAAACAACATAATGTTTATATCAATTTGGTGATTGTTCAAAGTGAGAGTACCACTATGGGAGATCAATTTTATGATATTTCAAAGTCCACATGAGTTAATGATTAAACCTTTTGAGAAAAAGAAAAAAAAGTTTATGATCCTAGATCGAATGATGATCTAAGTATGTTTATGTAACTTACATACTAGATTTTCCTAAATATTGAGATTTTAGAATGTTGAACAACTCTCATTGTTTGATTAAACTATAAAATGAATGTTGTGAACGAATATTGAGATATTCCTTAAAAGTTGTGAAGAATCAGAATGATGCATCTTCTGTTCATATGCTAGAGTATTGTAGTCTAAAGCATGCTAGACTAGTAATTGTTAATTATAGGGCTCTGAGGAGACTACTAATGTGAAACATTCAACTCATATACAACATAAAAATAAAGTTGTGTATAAGACAATGTGGGTAACGGTTGTCATTCAATCTAAGGAAAGTCATATGGCTTATAGAGAGCTTAATTTTCTAGATTTAATCTAGATGGTAACTTAGAATTATTTTAAGTTTGAGATGGTTGATAACAACCTATGCAAGACATGTGTTGCTTTAGTTGGTAAACAAGTGTTGGGATTTAACAAGATTATCAAAGTTCATATAAACCAATTTATAGAAAAACGCAGCGGATTATTAGTTTAAAATCTTGTTAATATGTTGATTATTAAACCCGTTTAACATGCAAAACCCAAAGTCCGGATCCATATACGAAATACATACCATCAAACACAACCATAGGGTGTTTAGAATACTACCTTTCAAGATGAAGAAGAGATGAAGAAGATGATATTCTTGAATGGAAATCTTCAAATGAGAAGACCTCAAGCTTGTATACCCTCAAGCCTCCAACAAACACCATTTTGCTAGGATTTTAACACTTGAAAGTTCCTTCCTTCTTGGCCCTTTGTTCTTGGCCGAAAATATGAAGGGAAAAGGGAGAAGAACCATTTCTTCTTTTTCACTTGCACTTGTGTGAAATGGAGAAAGAGATTTTCTTCAACAAAAGACTAGAGTTTGTGTGTTTCACACACAAACCCATTTGCATGTCTTGATAAAAGGAAAACCAAAAAGAGGAGAAACATGGGAAGGGGGCGGCCCATGTGGGTCCCACCCTAATAACATATATATTTTTTTTTTTTTTTTTTTTGTTTAAATTCTTTCTCCTTACTTATTTAACACAAGGTGTAGTAAAATATATCTCCTAAATGTTATTTAAACAACTTAAACAACATTGTAGAAGATTCTTTCTCTCATAATATAAATCATCCATATAATTTATTTTTAACACAAGTGCAAATATTTAGAAACCCAATTTCTAAATATTCTAAGTGTTGATATTTATTTTAGATCATGTCACAAAATAAATATCCCGGTGTTTGTCTAGCTTGTCATTGGGTATGACCCGACTTGGATCATAACGTACTAGCCACATCAATTTTATATGTCTCTTGGGCATACCGATTCCAACAATCTCCCACTTGCACAAGTTACATAGATAATTGATGCAAGCAGCAAATACCGCCTAACAACGGTTTGCTACCCCTAATACGTATGACTAAGTGCCATTCAATAACATCATCTCCTTCAAGTCCCTTGCTTGAAATGATTTAGGTGAATTGATCATTTATCCTTTTGTCACAGATGTCATGTCAAATCCAGAGACACAGAGTGATCATTCTCTGTTGATTTAACTTTACAGGCCTTAGACATCTCACTCTCAACGAATAAGAGGGACAAATTCCATCTTGATTACATACGTCTCTCACATCCACTTAGAATTATACCTGAGCTTAGTCTTATGTGTTGTCATGTTTCAGAACAACAAAGAATTAAGTCAAAGTATAAGACTCAGTGAATATCAAGACCCAATATGTATCTCAGGTCAGAGGATACTATGATATTCTCCTTTACTCAAATTTTACTTGTGATCAGTCACAAAGACTCCATGTAGTAATATTTGAGAGCGGGTCAGTCCAATATTTATATCCCATAAATATTTATGAACCATGGCAGCTACTCCTTTGCTCTATATTCATGCCCTATGAATATCCACCAATCCAAGTTCATAATAGTCTTACTTTCATATTTGTTCCCACAAATACAATCGACTACGGACATTTAGAATAATTAACTTATTCATGGATTTAAACATGCTAAAAGGAACATAACTCAAAATGTCATAATCATAAACCCTAATCATATGAATGAGTCATAATAACAATTGTTCCGATATCCAAATACAAAATAGATCAAATCCAATCACTAGAATATCGAAGTCCTAAGGCACAAGTATGACTCTCATGTTTTGGCCTTTCAAGGAGCTTCGTGAGTGGATCCGCAATATTTTGATCAGTGTGAACTTTACGGATACATATTTTTCCCTTTTCAACTTCATCCCTTATGTAGTTGAATCTCCGCTCAATGTGCCTTGTCTTTTGATGTGTACGAGGTTCCTTGATTTGAGCAATCACACCTTCGTTATCACAAAAGATCTCTAGGGGTCCTGAATGGTACGGACCACCCCTAGGTCGGCAATGAACTTTATTATCCACGCAGCTTCTTGTGCTGCCAATGAGGCGGCTATGTATTCCGATTCTGTGGTGGATAAGGCCACCACATCTTGTTTTGAGCTCTTCCAAGGGACTGCCCCATCATTCATAATGAAAATGTATCCCGATTGTGATCGAGAATCATCTCGATCAGTTTGGAAACTCGCATCCGTGTAACCTTTTACAACAAGTTCTTCCTCATAAGAACCGTATATTAGAAACATTTCTTTAGTCCTTCTAAGATATTTCAATATACTTTTAACCGCCATCCAATGGCTACTACCCGGATTTTGTTGGTTTCTATTTGTCATGCTCAAAGCGCATGACACGTCCGGTCTGGTGCATATCATTGCATACATGATGGATCCTATAGCTGACGCATATGGGACTCCTTTCATTCTTTCTTGCTCATCCTTTGAGCTTGGACATTGAGATGTACTCAATATTGTTCCTCTTTGAATAGGTACCGAACCTTTCTTAGAGTTTTCCATCTTGAACCTTTTCAAGATCTTATCAATGTATGCACTTTGATTTAAACCTATCAATCGCCTTGATCTATCCCTATAGATCTTTATTCCCAAAATATAGGCGGCTTCACCAAGATCCTTGATTGAAAAACGACTTCCAAGCCAAGTTTTAACACTTTGGATGGTTGGAATGTTGTTTCCAAATAGTAGTATGTCATCGACATACAATACTAAGAAAGTGATGATGCTCCCACTAGCTTTCTTATACACACAAGCCTCATCAGCGTTCTCGATGAATTCAAAGGTTTTAATCTCTTCATCAAAACGGTGATTCCAACTTCTAGATGCTTGTTTCAATCCATAGATTGATTTCTTTAACTTGCATACTTTATTAGGATATTGTGGATTGGCAAAACCTTCGGGCTGAATCATATAGACATCCTCTTCAAGATGTCCATTTAGAGAAGCGGTTTTGACGTCCATTTGCCAAATCTCATAATCATAGTATGTGGCTATGGCAAATAATATCCTAATCGACTTTAGCATTGCCATCGGTGAGAAAGTCTCATCATAATCAACCCCTTGAGTTTGAGTGAAACTTTTGCTACAAGCCTTGCTATGTAAGTATCCAAGTTTCATGCATATCGTTTTTCTTCTTGAAAACCCACTTACTTCCAACCGGTTTGGAGTTAAGCGGTGGTTCGACCAAGTCCCATACTTGGTTGTCATGCATGAATTGCATCTCAACGTTCATGGCTTCAAGCCATTTGTCACAATCGGATTGTGCCATTGCAGCTCGATATGTGGTGGGTTCATCTGAATCTACCACATAGAATCCATTCACGAAAAATCCATATCTTTCGGGTGGATTACTATTTCTACTAGATCTACGAACGTTATGTGTGTCTTGATCATCCATTTGATCATTTTCAACAACCTCTTGTTGAATGCTAGTTTCAACCAAACGTGTATCGGCTTGTGGATCTCGATCCTCATCAAGTTTCACCGTTCTACTAGTTCCTTCTGTAAGGAACTTAGTTTCCAAGAACTCAACTTTTAGAGCAATAAACCCCTTTTGCTCGGTTGAGTTGTAGAAATAATATCCCATAAAGTCTTTGGGATATCCTACAAAGATACACTTAGTGGATCGGCTTTCCAATTTGTTTTGGGTGTTGTTCTTGACATAAGCCTCACAACCCCATACCTTTAAATATGATAATGATGGAACTCTTCCATTCCATATTTCAAAAGGTGTCTTGTCCACTTTCTTGGTCCGGTCCATATTTAAAATATGGGCTGCAGAGAGCAATGCGAAACCCAAAATGATAGAGGTAATGTGCTTCTAGCCATCATAGATCGAACCATATCCAATAAAGTTCGATTCTTCCTTTCGGACACACCATTATGTTGTCGTGTTCCGGGTGGAGTGAGTTGTGAGATTATTCCACAACTCCTAAGATGATCTTGTAAAGCATCATTAAGGTATTCACCTCTTCTATCCAAACAAAATACTTTGATGGTCCTATTGAGTTGATTTTCAACTTCATTTTGGAAGACTTTGAACATTTCAAAAGCTTCATCTTTGTGTCTTAACAAGTACACATACCCATAACGACTATAATCATCGATAAAGGTAATGAAGTATCTTTCACCATTCCTTGTCATTGTCTTAAAGGACCACATACATCCGTATGTATGATACCTAATAAATCTTTCGCCCTTTCATTAGTTCCACTAAAGGGCTTCTTGGTCATCTTTCCTAATAAACAAGATTCACATTTGTCAAATGAATCACCTTCATTTGTTTTCAAAAGACCATTCTTTTGAAGTATATGAATGCGACCCTTGTTTATGTGACCAAGACGACAATGCCAAAGATAGGTCTTACTCAAATCCACTTTGAGTTTCTTGGTGCTAGATTGGTACAACGAGTTATCAAAGGATGTGTTGTCATGAACTAATTCATAAATGCCATTAGACGGCATTGCTTTAAAATAAAGACATCATTCATGAAAACACAAAATACCATTGTCAATAAACTTAAAATCATAACCAAATTGTCTTAAACGAGAAACGGAGATAATGTTCCTAGTCAAACTAGGAGAATACAAAGTATTGTTCAAAATTACTTCCAAACACTTGGAGGTTTCAAAACATAGTCTCCTAGGGCTTCGACTACAACTTTTGCTCCGTCGCCCATGTAGAGACTTGTATCTCCTTTCTTGTAAAGCTTATTTCTTTTGAACCCCTGCAACAATTTGCAAATATGAGTTCCACATCCGGTATCCAATACCCATGTGTTAGAAGAAATAATATTAAGATCAATATGGATCATGAAAGTTGTACCCGAGGTTTGCTCCGCATCCCTCTTAGCTTTCAACTCCTTGAGATAGGTTGGACAATTCCTCTTCCAATGTCCTATCTCACCATAACCAAAGCACGGATCTTCCAAGCTAACCTTTAGCTTCTTCTCCTTGGGTTTGGGTGGTTGCGCTTTCGCCTTTCCCTTGAACTTACCCTTGACTTGACCCTTACCTTTGGCAACCTTTGCCTTAGGTTCCGGGTGATGCCTCTTTTGCTACCATCGTCATTGATCATGAGAACCGGTAAAGCCTTTTTACCCATTCGTTATAGGCATCTTCATCGTCAATACTAGGTTCATCGGGAATAGGATCGTCTAAAATGTAGGATTTCTTTTCTTGCTTGAGAACAATTCTCAAGCTTCGATACCAATCCATGAAATTTTGTAATTGAGACGATCCTTGTCGAGCATGGTTCTTAGTGATAGGTTATGCACGGGTGGGATAATTGCATTAGGTGGATTGTTGATTGCGGTCATCAACATATTTTAACGAAGTTCACATTTAGTATTTTCAATATCATTTATACATTTTAATCTTTAATACCCTTTTGTGTCTCTTGGACAATTAATGATTAAAATCTAGAATCCAACGTTACATTCAAATAGTAGTTAGGTGACCTTTATCCTATTATTTGAATTAACAAGGTAGTCAACGTTTGACGATTGCAACCCTTTGCAACTTCTAGCTTTATGGGATCGGTTAAACATCTTATGTTTAGTTGGCATGTTTAATCCCATCAACACCATTGAACGCCATGCTTCGGTGACCCTATTCACATGGTTTCCAATTTCAAGTCGTCCTACTTATACATACATGTGAGTTTACACATACAAGTGGTTAGGTGACCTTTATCCCACAAATATTGTAAACCCACCTCAAACACACAAGTTTCCTAAATGTGGTTAGGTGACCTTTATCCCACATAGAGTTCTCAAGCGTTTCGAGTGTTGTATAAAAGGATGGTGTTAGACTTGTTCCAAAAATTTAAAAGGGATTTTTGTTGTTTTCTAAATTCTAGATTGGAAAACAAAGTTTGTACCTTTCATTTGCATGCATTCAAATGTATGGTACTTAGTTGAAAACCAAATTTCAAAATTCCTTTTAATAAACCCATTTTATTATGAAATCATTAACCTTTTGATAAAATTAATTTTATTACTTAATGATTTCTAAGGAATCAAAATGATGCAAGTTTGTCGGTTATAGTTGTTAGCTATTAATATCCTAATATCATAACAAACAATATCATAACAACCAAACATGCATAAACAACCACATATGAGTCCATAACCATAGCCAACTAATTTTAGCTACACTTGCTAACCGAAACAAGTGTGCCAAAAAGGTCTTACTTAAGGGACAACATGACACAAGGCATGAAATGATGAACTCCCACTTGATCCCGCATCCGAATGCTTCAAGTATCCATCTTTTGTGTTGTGTTTCTTCATTTATTTGGGCTTCCATTTGGGCCTTCAAATCAGCCCCTTTTGGACTTACAAATCTTGGGTTTGGGTCATTGGGCTAGAATCCCATATTGGGCTTAAATCCAATCTTGAGCTATGAGGCCCATTTGGGCTTAAAATGGCCCAAACCAAAAACCAAAGTTTTGTCCAACTTCTTTTACAAAATATATCCTAATACATTTTTCTAGTAAAAGAAATACAACTAATCTACTTATTATTACAAACCAATATGAAATAATAAAAGATTATAAACCCAAATAAAAGAATATTACAACCATATTGCATATTTCAAATCACAACACAAAATCATACATGCACAAGGTCTATGGCTAGGTTATGAAACACTCAAAAACATATCCAAATATGTAATAACATAAGTTTAAAATGGTTCCCTTTGAACCCTTGAAATTTTCGGCCTAAAATATATAAAACCGAAAATTTCGGGTTTTGTCCAAACAAAGCAACTAACCATTTTAATGACTTTAAACTTTCAAGATAATCATATGCATGTAAGTATTATCTTGAAAATACAAGGGAACCAAGGCCCAAAAGTTTCGGCCATATGGTGAAACACACCATGAAACCCGAAAATTTTGGATCTAATGAAGCATGTATTCGTATAAGCGGCTCTTGATGCCATTGTTGGGATTTAACAAGATTATCAAAGTTCATATAAACCAATTTATAGAAAAACGCAGCGGATTATTAGTTTAAAATCTTGTTAATATGTTGATTATTAAACCCGTTTAACATGCAAAACCCAAAGTCCGGATCCATATACGAAATACATACCATCAAACACAACCATAGGGTGTTTAGAATACTACCTTTCAAGATGAAGAAGAGATGAAGAAGATGATATTCTTGAATGGAAATCTTCAAATGAGAAGACCTCAAGCTTGTATACCCTCAAGCCTCCAACAAACACCATTTTGCTAGGATTTTAACACTTGAAAGTTCCTTCCTTCTTGGCCCTTTGTTCTTGGCCGAAAATATGAAGGGAAAAGGGAGAAGAACCATTTCTTCTTTTTCACTTGCACTTGTGTGAAATGGAGAAAGAGATTTTCTTCAACAAAAGACTAGAGTTTGTGTGTTTCACACACAAACCCATTTGCATGTCTTGATAAAAGGAAAACCAAAAAGAGGAGAAACATGGGAAGGGGGCGGCCCATGTGGGTCCCACCCTAATAACATATATATATATTTTTTTTTTTTTTGTTTAAATTCTTTCTCCTTACTTATTTAACACAAGGTGTAGTAAAATATATCTCCTAAATGTTATTTAAACAACTTAAACAACATTGTAGAAGATTCTTTCTCTCATAATATAAATCATCCATATAATTTATTTTTAACACAAGTGCAAATATTTAGAAACCCAATTTCTAAATATTCTAAGTGTTGATATTTATTTTAGATCATGTCACAAAATAAATATCCCGGTGTTTGTCTAGCTTGTCATTGGGTATGACCCGACTTGGATCATAACGTACTAGCCACATCAATTTTATATGTCTCTTGGGCATACCGATTCCAACAACAAGCATTGATGACATCAGTGATACAAAAACATTGATCTTGTTCAAATCATGGATGTCTAATATGTAAACATGATATTCTATCTAAGTGCAAGAAATGTGGGGGGAAGCCATTTGAGAAATGGTATTTGAGAAATTTTCTCAAACCCGTATCAAAAGAGAACCTTTTGATTGAGCCAAATAGAATGCAAAATGTGACCGAATCTACTAGTTAGACTCGAAGGTCAATTGGTTATATTTAAAATATCCAATTACTAATGTCATTGATATGTTAGCCTTGAAATATATTTTTAAAGACATAAATATACTTACATTCGGGTTGATACCTGGGGTTATAGTCTTAAAAATGTAAAAAGGCAAGATTAACTTGTGAGTTAATAACACATCGCAACAACTCCTCTCACCGCAATTATCTGTATTGAATTGACGAAGTCATAGACAATGGTTTTGGATCCAACAACCACGGGTTGATGAGAGATAGAGTTGTGGAATGAGACTAAAGCCCATGAAAGATGGTATATGAAGGAAAACCTAACTTAGTTGATTGGAGATCCCAAGATATAAGTTCAATAGGACAACCTACTCATATATCTAAGGGTGGTCACTGTGAGGGCATAGCTAATATACAAGTCCATATATAAGCTAATATGTAAATATAAATGTTTATACATGTCCTCTTAAATTATAAAGGGAGATTAAATACTTCATAGTCCATTCCTATAACAACAGTGACACGTTGTGAGGCTAAGGATACCGTATGGTTAATGATTTGCGTAATCATAGTAACCTTAATGCTTTTAATGATTTTTAGATAAATCACCTATGTGAAAGAGAAGTGGGGTCGCTTCGAATGAAATTGTGGGGTGCGCAATTCCTAGAGCTTTCACAGAACCAGGCTAGTGTTCTATGACCATAACGGACATGAAAATGAGGGGTTGACCAAACCAGGGAACGCACTGTGTGAAGTGTACTATCATCTCCATAAATGGTGGTTGGTTCAAGGACATCACGTTTACCGAACCACTAGGAGACTAACTAATGCATCACAACGGAAAGTTCAAAGGTAACACATACCTATCCGGCAATACTCAACCGTTGAATTATATCTAAGAAACTTGTATGTAAAGATCAATTTGGATTGTTGGAGTAATATGTGAAAATGAGTTTTCACATGAGAAAATGAGTTTTTCATATGAGAATTTGTCTTTTTCCCATGTGCGGGATTGTTGGAATATTTTGTAATACCACAAAAACACTTTGTGAAAATTAATTGGTGTTATAAGTTTGAATATTTTGTGGGTTTTAACTAAATATTTATGTTGAATAGAAGTTTCAACCCATAATTATGTTGAATATGTGTTTCAACTCATGTTTATGGATAATGAATGATGAGTTTCAACTCATTCTTGTCCTATAAATACCAAGGTGAACCTTAGTTGAAAATACACTAATCTACACCAAATAACTTCACTCTCTAAATCTCTCTCATTCTCTCTCTAAGGAACTTTCAACATATTTTGATTATGTTCATGTTTAAATTTTTAGGTATAATTTGGGTTGTGAGTCAATCCCGACAGTACATACTGCTTCAGCTTTTGTACCCTGGGAAACCAATGAGTTCTCTTGGGAGACTCGGAATTTGTTTTAAGGGACCCGTGTTGAACACGAATCCTCAACCACGATTATGCGTCTGCTTCTACTCATTTCTTGTATTTCTAATTTTTCAGTTGTAATCGTGAATGTACTTGTTTTCTTTATTTTCTTTCTAGTGTAAATGAATTTATTGAAGAATTTTGTGTTTTTGTACGAACGGTTCCTACACTTATATGGTTTAGAAACCAAAGGATCAAGATATAATCAACCTTTCAAATTCATATACTAATCGGTCCTCATGTACCTAGCATATGTGGTTCGTATACATAATACATGCCTACAACAACTTAATCGTCAAAAGTTATAGGACATGAAAATCATTTACCATAAGTACTTAAATTACCTAAATCCGATAACTTTTAGTAGAGAAAGTTCGGATGAAAATAACAGTAATCGGAATTAACAAATATAAAATCTTAAGAACTCCTAATCAGTATTCTTATAAATGTAATTCCTCTATTATTAATAAACCAAAGGATTTGAACAGTAAAGGGGCACATTTGTAATTTCCACTGAGAAATAAGGTTATTTTTGTGATTTGCACACTCATCGCTTTTGCCTTCTAGATTGTCTGTTGTCAATCTTTCTTCTTCCCATGGTAGATAGAGAGAAGAAAAGGAGATACATAACTATAAGGATAAGCTCTACCTCATATCTCAGTATTCAGCTTCATTTGTCAGCATCGGTGGTGTACGCGCTCAGTTTCTAGGGTTTCGGTGGTCCGCGGGGAGGGGTGGTGATGGTGACGTGGTGGTGACGATGTCTTCTGATGTCGTTTGTTAGGTCGCAACCATATAATGCCGGCGGTGTACAACTTTTGTGTGTCTTTGTTAGGATGACTACCACCACCATGTCTTCTGATGCTAGCACGAAATGGTAGCCAGTTTCCGGTGCGATGCCGGCTTCCACTTAAAGGTAGCCAGGTTCATCCTTTGTACAAGCTTGGCGCTCATTTTTGAAGATAACAATCGAAGAAAGTTGTAAGAGCAAGTCAACAAGGTATCTATATTTTAATCCGCATTCTTTATGATCAAATTACATATTAAAACATTAAATGCAAATATACACTTTCTAACATGCACTATAACACAGAAGATGATACAGGAGGACTGTCAAGGAAATTAAAAAATTGCAGCAGATGCCAAAAACCTCTTTTGAAGCTCACTGCTATTAAACTTCTAACTTGAAATCCACATTTAGTAATAGTTCTAACTTAGGGGCAAACAACCAAAAGTTAGGGTATATAAGTTATGCTACTAATGCAGCTTTTGTAAATATCTTTTGTAGTACACTGTAATTTGAAGTAAAAAAAAAAGACATAATCAACTGACATTTGTATAGCTTGCGTGCAATTTACAAAGAAAATATATTAATTAACAACTTAGACCATGTGTAGTGGACAAAGCCCCTTAAGGGGCTTTGTGTGTGCCACTTGAAAGCCAACTCATCAAGGGTTTTTACCTAAAAATGATGTAGTGGAAAAAGCCCCAAAAAGTCATCTCAATCATTATATAATTATTAAACTTAAAAGGTTTGGCCAATGAAAATGTGGGTAGATATGAATTTTTGGAATTTTGGGGCGTTTTTTGGGCAACGCCCAAACCATTTTTTGGGTCCAAAGTGTCCTTGTGTAATGGGGGTGGGGCGCTTTCGGGCTTTTTGGGTTGGAAAAAACGCCCCATTACACATGGTCTTACAAAAAAAAGTTGCATTAAACAACTCTCGCGCAACGCGGGAGAGAGAGGGGCATCAACCTAGTTAAGTTGATTTTGAAGTTAGCAAATTTTCACACGTACATACCCTTAAACATATCCCTACTTATCTACTAAACTATCTATACTTTATAATAAAATAGGGTTTTAAATGACACTTGTCATTAATTAAAGGCATTTAGAGAATAGTTTTTCCACTCAAACTTTTGATAACATTTTTATTAGATGAACATTTACATTTCATAAGTAAATTAATTTTTAATTAATTTAAATTTAACAAGGTAATCAAATGAAATTTATTGTAAAACTATGTTACGGTTTTAAATTGATTTATTTTGAAAATATAAAAATCATATTACCTTTTGAATTCATTTACTTTCTTAATTATTGTTTTTCCATAATGCTATTAAATCGAACAAATTGCATTAAGTTGTTCTAAAAATATTCAACATTGCAAAATGTAATGTTATTGATCAATGCATGTGCATTGCTAAACCAAAGTCTTGACGAGATCCCCGCAAAAAAAAGCATGTCTATGGTCCACAGAAGATGATTTTTAATGTTGCATGTAATTCGTTTTTGAGCTGTAACAAACCTTTATTCAACATAATAATATCTAACTTATTTTCAAATGCTATTTTTTAAAGAGAAATGTCATAGAAACATAATAAATTTTATATTTTATTCTAATTAGGTCACTCAAGTTTTGTTTTGTTTCAATTTTTTAACTTAAGTTTAAAATGTTTTTACTCCTACGTAGTTAACTTGTATAATCCATAAACATTGATTTTTAAGTGAATTTGGGACACATTTTGTGTTTTTTTCCTACCATCAACTATATTTCACAGTTTCTTGCCTCTTTGTTTATGCCATTAAAATTTTAGGGGACATGTTTTGTGAATATGAGACCTGTTTTTCTACCATTATATCTGTTTAAATTTTCACTATTTTTTTGGTAATTTTATTAATTTTTTTTTGCATTTTCTTAAACAATTGTCACTTGTTTTAGATTTTTTACAAATTTATGAAAGTTTTCATAGTTTTTTTTAAGTTATGAGAATATTTGTTTTATTTTATTTTAAATGAAGGTAAAAAGTTTCACCAGTTCCTATGACAGGTTGTGGTGGGATAGTAAACACAATTGTTCTTGAAGTTGTCTTGGAAAGTTAATGTTTACCGAATACACGAGTTAATTACCTAAGATTGAAACACTTTTTTAAAGTTAAATTATCTAACTGGAACAAAACTAAGTTTCACTGACCTGTTTAGAGAAAAAAAATTTATTTATTTTTCATGTCCTACTCGTGTAACACACGGGCGTTAAACTAGTAAATTACCAAACAAAACCTACTATGAGAGTTTTTATTGGAAGAAGAGAGAACCCATATTGATTAGAAGTTGTCATCTTGGGTAGTTTTTAAAGAAAGTGTTCATATGAGGCTATCACAAAATTGAGTTTGTTTACTTTAATTATATAGGATGTTTTAAGACGTAATAATCTTTTTTCATATTGTGGTTATGTTGGCTATAAATATGGCAATTACTTACTTTTGAGAAGATTATAAAAATTATTAAGATTGTCAGCCACAAAATTATTTCAGCCTCAAAACAATATAGCCATATTGTGGTTACATAATAATCTTGTTTCCTCTGTGTTTCCTTGGGAGATTAGTCATCTTGAATCGGCTACCTATCACTAGTTAAGTCCAAGTTTGTAATGGTAATTAGGATACCTATTTTCTTAAACCGCCACATTTTCACTCCATTTAAACTGAATTTACACATGATGTGGATTACGGTTTTGTGTATATTTTTCTATCTCATAGAAGAATATGAAGAATCAAGGTATGAGGGTCGCATGTATTTCATCCCCTTGTTTATGTTGATAAAGGTGGGGATATTAATTGGTGTTCCCGGAGGTTTAATCTACGAGCGTAGTAAGTCTTCGAACAATTTTGAATATAGCGTTGGAAGTGCTTTGCTTAGTTATGAATTCCCGGAGGAATGTCAATTGA
Source organism: Tagetes erecta (assembly GCA_030867185.1). Lineage (NCBI taxonomy): Eukaryota > Viridiplantae > Streptophyta > Magnoliopsida > Asterales > Asteraceae > Tagetes > Tagetes erecta. The sequence goes on from CM061488.1 coordinate 59,470,251, forward strand.
TTATTTAATACTAATTACATGCATTGAGTTATGGTGGGGCTACAGGACTCATTGTTGTTACCGGGTTATCCACGAGGAGGAGATGTGTCGCTATTCTTATATCAATTTTGACTATGCCAACCTTGATTTACACAATGCTTTGTTTGAGGGTTATTGTGATGATAGAAGGCATTGGACATAATCAAAGGTCCCGAGATTTCGTGAAAAGTTTAACAAAATTGACAATTGAAACATCTAATATTGGGGCCTACGTTGGGGCTTTTGAACTTTTTATCTTCTTGTGCTGCAAGATTATTGTAAGAAGAAATAAAGAAGTCCAGCTTAACGTGACCGAACAGGTTGTTTGAGTTCCAGTTTCCTAGTGTAAGAACCGATTTTATTATTATTTTTATATGTGGTTGGTTTGTTAGGCTATGAGACTGAATCGGTAGTTTAAATTTTGTCTGCCTTTAATCGTAGAAGCAATGAATCTTGATTTTCATGAAGATATAAAAATTCATGTGTGACAAGAAATATTTCCAAGATTGAACCTAGTTTTTCAATAAAACTAGTAAGAAGAAATACACGCCGGGTAGCGGCGTTTCAAATCATGTTGACGTGACGAATTTTCACTACTAGAAAAATGCCTATTTTGCTGTAAAAATTGGCAACACTAGGTTTGTCACAAGTTGCGACGCATATACGACATAATTGCGACAACAATTTTTATAATGAACTTTGCTTCGAATTTCCGACACAAATAGAAAATATAGTTTTTTCTGTCAAAAATCCACCGGAACATTTTTTTTATTTATATTACAAATTATTAAATTAAAACTTTAACCCATAATTTATTAAAAAATTAAAAAATACTTTTTTTGGTTGAAGATGCTTTGCAGACTGAATATGGCGTGGACTTTAATCAAATGAGGCTTGGATTAAGTGAGTTAAAATGACATGGGCTGGAAACAAACAAAAACTAATAGGGGTGTTTTTACCGGAAGAAGAGAGAACCCATATAGATTAGTAGTTGTCATCTTGGGGAGTTTTTAAAGAAAGAGTTCATATGAGGATATCACATAATCGAGTTTGTTTACTTTAATTGTATAGAATGTTTTTAAGACGAAATAATCTTTTTCCATATTGTGGTTATGTTGGCTAAAATTATAGCGATTGCTTACTTTTGAGAATATTATAAAACTTGTTATGATTGTCAGCCTCAAAGCAATATAGCCATATTGTGGTTACATAATAATCTCATTTCGTCTTTGTTTCTTTGGGAGATTAGTCATCTTGAATACGCTACCTATCACTAGTTAAGTCCAAGTTTGTAATGGAAATTAGGATACCTATTTTCTTAAACCGCCACACTTTCACTCCATTTAAAATGCATTTAGCCACGATGAGGATTACGCTTTTACGTATATTTTTCTATCTCATAGAAGAATATGAAAAATCAGAGAATGAGGGTCGTATATATTTCATCCCCTCGTTTATGTTGATAAAGGTGGGGATATTAATTGGTGTTCCCCGAGGATTAATCTCCGAGCGCAGGAAGTTTTCGAACAATGTTGAATATAGTGTTGGAAGTGCGTTGCTGAGTTATGAATTTCTAGAGGAATTTCAATTGATTTTTGAATAATTCTTGCTTGCGTTGGGTTATAGCGGGACTGCTGTTAGGGTTATTTGAAGATGTCACTTTCCAAATATAAGCGAGTGAAGATATCGAGCATCATCACGAGCAAGCACGGGTGAAGACGTTCATAATTTGTATTCGTCTTAGAATATTTGTGTAATCGTTCCGTGCTTAAATGCGCGTTTGTGCTTAACTGCACGTGGTTAGGTTGAAATGTAAGGTGAATGGTATGGACTATAAATACCATCACCTAGGTCATTTGTTAAAGGAGTTGCATACATTTCATTCCATATCCTTTGTAACCTCTCCATTGATCTAATACAATTGACCTATTCATATTATCATCAATCTTCATCATACTTTGCATTGATCTTCATGAACATTTAAGCATCAATACGTGATTAGTGAATTTCCGCATCACTGATTACAAACAACATCCCCAAACAATCTCAGATCTAGATCCAAGCTCGGTTCGTCTAGAACTATCAATCGGTATCAGAGCTGTTGGGTGATCTTTGATTGTTGTTGTTATTGATGGAATTTTAGCTACCATTAGCTTTGATTCATGTTTGTGTAAAGAACTGAAAAGTTTGAGATCAATTGGTGAAGATTTGACTGTGTTTTTGAAGAAATTGTTCATGTTCGTCATATTCACTGCTCAATTTTGAAATCTAGAAATTGTTGATGATATTAAGAAATTGATGATTGAGATATGTTAGAAATCACTATCCTAAGCTTCGTTTGTGATCAAAAAATTCAGATTTGTTGATTTCAATCCATATTTTGTCATTTTTGTCAAAACCCACTTGTTGTGTTCTTCATCAAAAATCCGGATCTGAATGAGTTTTAGCCAGATTCAAGGTAGAAAAACTTTGAAGGAGTGTTAGAAACATCATTCCTAAGCTAATACAATTGTTGAATTGAACAAAAACAACAAAAATTGAAGAATTGATCTTAGTGTTCATCACAATTTTGACTTTAAAAAGTCAATCTGTGATGCGAACCTTTGTGGTATATGAAATGATGTATGGATCGGAAAATCAGGTTTTAAATTTGTAAAAAGGAAAAACCCAACAAGTTCACACAATCGGCAAGTGTACCGGTCGTATGTAGCAAGTTAAGCAAGTCCGGATATCGTACCCAAGAGATTTGAGTTTGGCGTCCTCTAATACTGGATCTTTATCGAGTTCTAACCGATGTAACAGAGTTGGAATTTTTAATTATAAAGACTAAAGTAACAAATAAAAGGCAAATTACCTAAAATTATCCTAAAAATAAGATTTAAACTAAGGAAAATTATCTAAAATAAACTAAGGATAAAAACTTAACTAGAAATGGAAACTATAGACGAAAATAAGCTAAAAGCGAACTATGGGTGAAATGATGACTACTTAGGCGGGAATCCTGATGATAATCTGACAACTCTCGGCTTTCTGGATATATCGGCACCGGATCTGAGAATATATCTACTCAAAACAATCTAACACATCAGTACCTACTACTAAGGTCTCGTGGGTGCTAGAAAGTCTTAAAATAAATATGTGAAGCTCACGGTGTGAGGAATGTCTACAAATCACTCCCGGATGTCTAAGGGATCCTAAACTGGCTCGCCTTTCAGCTTACAAGTCCATTTATCCTAGAAACTGACTCAATCAGTAAACTAAAATAACGGGATCAATTGGTTTATGATAAATCAAGACTAGATAACACAAGTTGCTAGTTTTTATTAAGCAAAACCTACTCCCGTAGTATTTTAACCCAAACCTACTAACAAAAGGATGAAATCTACAAATCCTCACCTTCCGGTAACGAATCCGGCTAGCACATTGACTCAAATCCACAAATCAATCTTAACTTATGAGTATCTATTCCTAGATCTACTCAAATGAAGATTAAATCTAGTAGACTAACCACCAAAAATGTGAAATATATTATCAAGTTATCAAATCAAGATAATACTATCCACAATCAAGTCAAGATTCAACATGAATCATAAAGTCAACACACATATTGCATACAAGATCATCATAAACCAATTTTCTCACATAGAACATCCATCCAACATATCAAAATCAACCAAAAGTCATCAAATCATCATCAATCATCCATAATGCCTAAGTAATCATGCAAAATCTAGCGAATCATCAACAAACATACCAAATCCAACCCAAATATGTCTAGATCTAACTTCATGTCAACAAAAACTAACAAATCAAGTGAAAAGTAACAAAAAAGAATAGATCACACCCGGATTGGCCACCAATCTTCAAATCAAAGCTTGGATCTACAAGATCTTCCACTCCAATCTTCAAATCAGCAACTTTTAGTCTTCAACCCATCAATAATCTTCAATATCTTTAAAGATAATCTTCAAATCTTCAAGATCAAAGACCAAAATACCAATCAATTCTTGAATCCACTCTAATTTGCACCCAAGATCACCCCCAAATACCCCGTGCTCTGTTCTCAGCCGTTATTGGTGTTTTTGGGGAGAGGTGATGCCCTAAAATCCATCAAGAGATGAATTTATAGTGAAAAATTAGGATTTTTCACGTCAGATGGACCCGGAGAACCGTTGGGCTGTGTAAGGAGCTTCCAGCGAACCGTTGGGCGGAGTATATTGTATTGTTTTCAGCTCCAGGCGCCCAGAGAACCGTTGGGCGTTCCTGGGGAGTTCCAGCGGTTCTCCGGGTTGGTCACGGGGCTCATTTTCTTCTCGTTTTCGTCCCGTTTCGCTCCGAAACCGCTTCTTTCATTATTATTACCTAAAAATAAAAGAAAAAGATAATAAGTAACTAAAAGTAAAATATATTTACATAAAATGAGGATAAAGACGTGAAATACTTCAATAAAACCATGTGTTTTAACAACACATCAATCTGACATGAAGATTTGAAGATTTGATTGATATTTGTCCAGAAACTTATCATAATTTGAAGAAGAATTGAAGAATTGAGTGGTTGATTTAAGGAAATTTTCTTAAGTGTTGCTACAACAAAGGCTGAAATGTCTCTACAGTGCATGACCCGTCTCCACAATACTTGACACGTCCAAATAGCGTCATTCACTGTTCAGCCGTGTGAAAGAAGAAAAACACTGTTCAGCCGTGTGAATCTGTCAGCCGGGTAAAGACACTGTTCAGCCGGGTAAAGACACTGTTCAGCCGGGTGAAAACACTGTTCAGCCGGGTGAAGACACTGTTCAGCCGTCCCAAGTTGTTGACACGACCAAACAGTGACCCGTCTCAATTGTCACCCGTCTCAACTGTTCAGCCGTCCCAACTTTGTGACCCGTCCTAACAGTGACCCGTACCAAGTTTGACCCGTCTCTACAGTAAAAAAAATGACTTTAGTTATTTTTAAAATTTCATTTTTCCAAAATTTCAATTTAGTTATTTTTAACCACCATGACTTCCCAGAACAATTATCAAAATGACTTTGAAAATTCAAGAAAAATGTCAACGGGCATGTTACCCGTGATCCGAGAAGAAATTAAAAGAGAAGATATCAATGAATTTATTACAGAATTCAATCACATGTTTGAAACAACATATCTTCAAGAAGCCAAAGCTTGTGATCAAAAGAGAAGAGACTTTCATGAACACACAAAACTTGCTCTTGTGAGTCAAGCAGATTCTCATGAAAATCAAGATGAAGAAGAAGAGTATGATTGGAGTGAAAACAATGATGTTGTTTCCATTCAAGAGATTGAAAAGAAAGATAAAGAAATCAGCAACTTGTCAGAAACCATTGCAAAGAAAGATGAGACAATTGCTCAACTGAATTTAGAAATAAAGAGACTGATGTCAGAAAAAGAAAACGAGAAAGATGTTCAGAGTTCTTATGTTGAAATGCCAATTGAAGTCAGAGAAAAGATGTGCACCAAAGAATGTTTTCAACAAGTTGAAAACTACAGAATATACTCTTTCAAGATTTGTGATAAACTCAAGAAGGAAGAGCAAATGCACAAGAATCTGAAAGAACAGCACGAACTATCTGATCAAAGAATCACATCTCTTGAAGTTTCACTCAAGCAAAAAGAAAAAGAAGCAATGAACATCAGAAGCGAAGCTGCAAAATCAAATGCACACTCATCCAGTGTGATCAAAGATTTGCAAGAAGAGATTCTAAAGTTGAAGAAATTGTCTGAGATGGTTAATTCAGAGAACAACATTCTGAAAACCAAGCTGCAAGAAGAACAAGAGAAACACGCAAGTCTTCAAGAAGATCACCAATTGTGTGAAGATAGACTTAAATCTCTTACACAGAATGTTGATTCAATGCTTACCGAAAAGCATCATCTGAATGTTCAACTCATGGAGCTTACTGACAAACTGAACAGATCACAATATGATCTTGTGAAAATCAAAGAAGAAGCTGAAAAAGCAAAGTCATCCGAACAAGAAAAAGAGGGATTAGTTCCAACTGGAATTGTTGGATCACTATCTACTCAAGTAGAAGAAGAAAAGACACAAGAGGATCAGTCAAAGAAGAAGAAGAAGAAGGTTAGAAGACAGAAAAGCAAAGCCAAGAAGAACAAGACAAAGGCCACTTCATCTGATTCTACACCACAGACTCCTTCTACTTCAAAGTCTCAAGATTCCGAATCCCTGAGCGATTCAAACAGTGACGTTTACTGTTTAATCTGTGACTCTGAAACTCATCATATCTCTGATTGTATCTACAGTCAAGGTGTCTTTCCGTATGGTTCAAAAGGTGACAAGTTCAAGACTCCACAAGATTCAGAGGTCAAAGCTCCTCATCAAGAGAAAGGTTCAACTGCAAAAGCTTCTCAAAAGCAAAGAAAGAAGTCTCCCTTCAAGGCTCATCAGAAGTACTGCGAGATATGTGAAATGTACAATCACACGACAACGGAATGCTACTACAACAAGTACTGCACCAACTGTCAGATGTACAACCACGACACAATGGAATGTTACTACAACAAGTACTGTTCCATCTGTGACATGATAAATCACAACACATCCGAGTGCTACTACAAGCCGAAAAGGTCAGTCCAAAGAAGTTCATCATGTGCATACCCTTCCAGGTATTTTTCTAACTTTAAAAGATCTAATCATGGACATTCGTTTGATGAAAATCAACATGTCAATGATTCATGGACACCAAAGTTTGTCAAAAACAAAAAGAGAAATCATGATTTAAATGATAAAATGATTCCAATAGTGAATCTATCTTTGAATAAGAAATATAGTCAACAAAACCTGTTTTTAAATGAAATTCACAATTTGTTTGAAAATGACTATAATTGCTCTTTTGACAAACAATCCATGAAAGAAGATGAAGGTACAAATTACATTGTATCATCAGAACCACCACCTGAAGGTATTACTTGCACTTATGAGAATATCTCTTATGTTGATGAATTTGGACGACCCAAAACCGAAATGGTTTGGGTAATTACCTCTAACTGATTTGTTAGTATGTTAGAGACAGTTATGGAGGCCGGTCAAACAAATAAAAGAAGACCGTGGCTGATCCCTTATCATGACAAGATACCGAATCTTGTTCATGATGCTTTCGATGCAACTAACACCAAATGGAGTTTCAAACAAAAAGGAATCATTGAAGGAACTTTAAAACATTTTCAAAAATCAAACAATGATGGCAGTGCAAGAAACAACCGATGTTTCATTTCGTCTGTTTAGATTAAGTATATTGCATGCACTCTTCATACGTTGATAACATATCTGCCATTTTCTTTTCATTAAACTTTCAATTTTCGTAGAAATTTTAAAGTTTAGGGGGAGAACTCATTATTAAAAAAAAATGATAAAATCAGAAAAATCCAAAAATATGTTGAATCTACTTGCATGTACATGAGAAATGATAGTACACTAGAGTTATTCGACACATCATTTTTTAAACAATAAAGACTGAAGCGTGAAAATTGATGTGCGAGATGGCTCAGACAATTATACTGAACAAGTATATTCTTTGATGACTTAACTAAATTCTAATGAGTTTTTGTGGTTGAAACATCTTAATGCATGTGAAACGTTTATACAAATCAAATAGATATCTTGTGACGCAACGATATACATCGGGTAATGATGCAATCTATTCAGTGTGATGAACCGCATCGTGAGCTTCTTTGTTGTGGTACCCACAGACCTGAAGTCTCAATCGAAGTCACTTTTTGAGCTTCAAGGTGCAGCAAAAGATTCCCAAAGATGGAACAAAAAGAGTCCCAAATGTGGACCATCACCAAACAAATTCCAAAACGGAATTCAGAAGATTCCCAAGGGGAATAATTGGAAAAGAAAAATTCCAAAAAGGAATCCAAATAGAACCCAAATTCCACATTGTTTATGATTGTAAGTGACCTGACGTGTTGAAGTGTTCTCAGAATATTTAGATGAAGTGTATAACTTTCTAATGTGCCAGGTATGGGTCACTCAAAACTTATTCCTAATCAACCTAATTGATCATCAAGAATAGAAAAAGTAAGTGTGTCACTTTGAGCTAATTGATTTGTTCAACAATTCATCACTCAATTACTTCACAATTCAAATGTCTATTCTCAAAACTACAAAACATGTGTTGGATTAATTGCTGGTATGATCTCATTGCAGGTTAAAGATTCAGAATGTAAAGAGAAAATTCCAAAAATATCAAAAACATTGAAAAAATTCAAAAACAACAAAAAGATTGTCATTTTAGTCTTTTTCTTTTGTGTTGGCAGATTAACATATGTTATTGATGTAGGAGTTATTCATCAAGCAATATCTCATCCGATTGAGAACTTAATCTTTACATTGATGATAAATGCACATTATTGCCTGAGTTTTAATGTTTTTCTTTGATATGCAGGAATAGTTTCCATTGCAGAACAAGCTTCCACGCGACTTGAAGATGTTCCTGTTCAAGCCTGATTCCAGTCCAAAGATCTCCAAGTCAGATTGCTGAGTGTTAAGAATCCTCCTCTTAATATCTCATACACAGATCCCACTAACCTCTAGAGAAAAAGTTGAGGGGGAGTATTCTAAGTCAAAGAAGTCTTCGCATTCTACTTCAAACCGTTGAAGAAGATCTCGTTGCTGATATATAGATTCACCGGAATCTACTCTCTGCTTATTTCTGTCCATAACCTCTGATGTTACTCAAAAGGGAGAGAAGGATGCAGATTTCTTGTTGAAAGATAGAGTTTTGGCAGCATCATCTTAGGGGGAGTACTGTTGGGTCCTCTTGAAGATAATGCATACCAAAACTTTAAGTTGCTCTCTATGCTCGCCACATGAAGATTTAAGCTGATATGTCGGATTTGTAAAGTGTCATCTTAGGGGAGTACTGTTGGGGTTATTTGAAGATGTCACTTTCCAATTATAAGCGAGTGAAGATATCGAGCATCATCACGAGCAAGCACGGGTGAAGACGTTCATAATTTGTATTTGTCTTAGAATATTTGTGTAATCGTTTCGTGCTTAAATGCGCGTTTGTGCTTAACTGCACGTGGTTAGGTTGAAATGTAAGGTGAATGGTATGGACTATAAATACCATCACCTAGGTCATTTGTTAAAGGAGTTGCCTACATTTCATTCCATATCCTTTGTAACCTCTCCATTGATCTAATACAATTCACCTATTCATATTATCATCAATCTTCATCATACTTTGCATTGATCTTCATGAACATTCAAGCATCAATACGTGATTAGTGAGTTTCCGCATCACTGATTACAAACAACATCCCCAAACAATCTCAGATCTAAATGCAAGCTCGGTTCGTCTAGAACTATCAACTGCAGGACTTATTGTTGCTACAGGGGTGTCCACTAGAAGGAGATCAGTCGCTACTCTTATATCAATTTTGACGGTGCCAACCTTTATTTACTCAATGCTTTGTTTGAGGTTTATTGTGATTATAGAAGGCAATTTAGATTACCAAAGGTCCTGAGATTTCGTGGAAAGTTTAACTAAATTGACAACTAAAACATTTAATATTGGGGCCAGTGTTGGTGTTTTTGGACTTTTTATCTTCTTTTGCTACAAGATTTTTGTAAGAAGAAACAAAGAAGTCCAGCTTACTGATGTGTTGCAAAACACATGGGTTTATTATATATATTTAACCACATTTTAATCTTATTTTATGCAAATGTATTTGGGTTTTAGTTATTTATTTTATTTTGTTTTGGTTTTGGGTAAGTTCGAATAAAAGAGGCGGCTTCGGGACACAAACGGAAAGAAAATCAAGTGAAATCTGTTTTGGAGGCCAAGCCCAAGACCCATCGGGCCCAAAAGCCCATTTACAGAAATCTACCAGCCGGAAGGCCACTGGGCGCCTATCCATCCTCCCCAGCGACCCGCTGGGGCCCCTTGTTCACTGATTTTTGTGTAATCAGCCATACGCGTGTCAGTCAGCCACCCGGAGGGCCGCTAGGCACTTATATGTCCTCTCCAGCGACCCGCTGGGCCCCCAGACGCGTAAATCCCTAAAAATTCACTATATAAACAACATTTTGGGGACTTTTAGGGCATCACCTCTATCCAAAAACGGCCGAGAACAGGGGAATGAGTCTTTGGGGTGATCTTGGGTGTTAGTTTGAAGGATTAAAGGCATAATTTGGAGCTTGGATCTTGGATTTTGAAGGTTTTGTAGATTATTCTTGAAGATCTTGAAGATCTTGAAGATTGAAGATGGATTGAAGCTCTAGAGTTGCTGATTTGAAGATTGAAGCTAGAAGATCTTGTAGATTCAAGCTTTGATTGAAGATTGGTGGCCATTTCGGGTGTGATTTACTCTAAACTTTAAACAATTGAACCTGATTTGGTTTTTTAGTTAAAATTATGCTAGATCTAGTCTTGTTCATGATGGGTTTGATGATTTTGATGATGGTTGGCTAGATCTAGTATGACTACTTAGGCAAAATGAATTATTGATGATATTTTGATGATTTTTGGTTGTTTATGACATGTTGGATGGATGTTTTTATAAGAAAATTGGTTTATGATGATCTTGTATGCAATATCTGTGTTGACTTTATGGTTCATGTTGATATCTTGACTTTATTGTGGATAAAAGTTATCTTGATTTGATAACTTGATAATAGATTTCACATTTTTGGTGTTTAGTCTACTTGATTAAATCATCATTTGAGTAGATCTAGAGATAGATACTCATAAGTTAAGATTGATTTGTGGATTTGAGCCGATGTGCTAGCCGGATTCGTTGCCGGAAGATGAGGGTTTGTAGATTTCATCCTTTTGTTAGTTGGTTTGGGTTAAAATACTACGGGAGTAGGTGTTGCTTAATAAAAACTAGCAACTTGTGTTATCTAGTCTTGATTTATCATAAATTGATTGATCCCGTTATTTTAGTTTACTGATTGAGTCAGTTTCTAGGATAAATGGACTTGTAAGCCGAGAGGTGAGCCAGTTTAGGATCCCCTAGACATCCGGGAGTGATTTGTAGACATTCCTCACATCGTGAGCTTCACATATTTATTTTAGGACTTTCTAGCACCCACGAGACCTTAGTAGTAGGGCACTGATGTGTTAGATTGTTTTGAGTAGATATATTCTCAGATCCGGTGCCAACATATCTAGAAAGCCAAGAGTTGTCAGATTATCATCAGGTTTCCCGCCTAAGTAGTCATCACTCCACCCATAGTTCTCTTTTAGCTTATTTTCGCCTTTAGTTTCCATTTAGTTAAGTTTTTACCAGTAGTTTATTTTAGATAATTTTCCTTAGTTAAAATCTTATTTCTTAGAGTAATTTTAGATAAATTGTCTTGCTTGTTTAATTTAGTTTTAATAATTAAAAATCACATCGGTTAGAAGTCCACAGAGATTCGGTATTAGAGGACGCCAAACTCAAATCTCTTGGGTACGATATCCGGACTTACTTGACTTGCTACACACGACCGGTACACTTGCCGATTGTGTGAACTTGTTAGGTTTTTCCATTTTATAAATTTAAAACCTGATTTTCCGATCCATACATCATTTTCATATACCATACAGTTCGCATCACTTACCATGGCCGAACAAGTTGTTTGAGTTCCAGTTTCCTAGTGTAGGAACCGATTTTATTAAATTTTTTTAAATGTGGTTGGTTTGTTAGGCTATTAGACAGAATCGGTAGTTTAAATTTTTTCTACCTTTAATCGTAGAAGCAATGAACCTTGATTTTCATGAAGATATAAAATTCATGTGGAACAAGAAATATTTCAAAGATTGAACCTACTTTTTCAATAAAACTAGGAAGAAGAAAACATGTCGGTAGCGGCGTTTTAAATCATGTTGACGTGACGGATTATCACTACTAGAAAAATGCCTATTTTGCTGCAAAAATTGCCAACGCAATTAGGTTTGTCACAAGTTGCGACGCATATACGACATAATTGCGACAACAATTTTTATAATGAACTTTGCTTCGAATTTCCGACACAAATAGAAAATCTAGTTTTTACGGTCACAAATCCACCAGAACATTTTTTTTATTTATATTACAAATTATTAAATTAAAACATTAACCAATAATTTATTAAAAAATTAAAAAAATACTTTTTTTGGTTGAAGATGCGTTGCAGACTGAACATGGCGTGGACTTTAATCAAATGAGGCTTGGATTAAGTGAGTTAAAATGGCATGGGCTGGAAACAAACAAAAACTACTAGGGGTGTTTTTATCGGAAGAAGAGAGAACCCATATAGACTAGTAGTTGTCATCTTCGGGAGTTTTTAAAGAAAAAGAGTTCATATGAGGATATCACATAATCGAGTTTGTTTACTTTATTTATATAGAATGTCTTTAAGACGAAATAATCTTTTCCCATATTGTGGTTATGTTGGCTAAAAATATAGCGATTGCTTACTTTTGAGAATATTATAAAAATTGTTACGATTGTCAGCCTCAAAGTAGTATAGCCATATTGTGGTTACATAATAATCTCATTTCGTCTTTGTTTCTTTGGGAGATTAGTCATCTTGAATACGCTACCTATCACTAGTTAAGTCAAAGTTTGTAATGAAAATTAGGATACCTGTTTTCTTAAACCGCCACATTTTCAGTCCATTTAAAATGCATTTAGCCACGATGTGGATTATGCTTTTACTTATAATTTTCTATCTCATAGAAGAATATGAAGAATCAGGGAATGAGGGGCGTATATATTTCATCCCCTCGTTTATGTTGATAAAGGTGGGGATATTAATTCGTGTTCTCGGAGGATTAATCTCCGAGCGCAGGAAGTCTTCGAAAAATGTTGAATATAGCGTTGGAAGTGCGTTGCTCAGTTATGAATTTCTGGAGGAATTTCAATTGATTTTTGAATAATGCATACTTGCGTTGGGTTATAGCGGGACTTCATGACTTATTGTTGCTACAGGGGTGTCCACTAGGAGGAGATGAGTCGCTACTCTTATATCAATTTTGACGGTGCCAACCTTTATTTACTCAATGCTTTGTTTGAGGGTTATTGTGATTATAGAAGGCAATTTAGATTACCAAAGGTCCCAAGATTTCGTGAAAAGTTTAACTAAATTGACAATTAAAACATTTAATATTGGGGCCAGTGCTGGTGTTTTTGGACTTTTTATCTTCTTTTGCTACAAATTTTTATAAGAAGAAACAAAGAAGTCCAGCTTACCATGGCCGAACAAGTTGTTTGAGTTCCAGTTTTCTAGTGTAGGAACCGATTTTATTAATTTTTTTATATGTGGTTGGTTTGTTAGGCTATTAGACTGAATCAGTAGTTTAAATTTTGTCTGCCTTTAATCGTAGAAGCAATGAATCCTGATTTTCATGAAGATATAAAATTCATGTGTAACAAGAAATATTTCCAAGATAGAACCAACTTTTTCAATAAAACTAGGAAGAAGAAATGCATGCCGACTAGCGGCATTTCAAATCTTGTTGACGTGACGGATTATCACTACTAGAAAAATGCCTATTTTGCGGCAAAAATAGGTAACGCAATTAGGTTTGTCACAAGTTGCGACGCATATACGACATAATTGCAACAACAATTTTTATAATGAACTTTGCTTCGAATTTCCGACACAAATAGAAAATCTAGTTTTTTCCGTCACAAATCCACCGTAACATTTTTTTTATTTATATTACAAATTATTAAATTAAAACATTAACCCATAATTTATTAAAAAATTAAAAAAATACTTTTTTTGGTTGAAGATGCGTTGCAGGCTGAACATGGCGTAGACTTTAATCAAATGAGGCTTGGATTAAGTGAGTTAAAATGGCATGGACTGGAAACAAACAAAAACTTCTAGGGGTGTTTTTACCGGAAGAAGAGAGAACCCATATAGATTAGTAGTTGTCGTCTTGGGGAGTTTTTAATGAAAGAGTTTATATGAGGATATCACATTATCGAGTTTGTTTACTTTAATTATATTGAATGTTTTTAAGACGAAATAATCTTTTTCCATATTGTGGTTATGTTGGCTAAAAATATAGCGAATGCTTACTTTTGAGAATATTATAAAAATTGTTACGATTGTCAGCCTCAAAGCAATATAGCCATATTGTGGTTACGTAATAATCTCATTTCGTCTTTGTTTCTTTGGGAGATTAGTCATCTTGAATACGCTACCTATCACTAGTTAAGTCCAAGTTTGTAATGGAAAATAGGATACCTGTTTTCTCAAACCGCCACATTTTCAGTCCATTTAAAACGCATTTAGCCACGATGTGGATTATGCTTTTACTTATAATTTTCTATCTCATAGAAGAATATGAAGAATCAGGGAATGAGGGTCGTATATATTTCATCCCCTCGTTTATGTTGATAAAGGTGGGGATATTAATTGGTGTTCTCGGAGGATTAATCTCCGAGCGCAGGAAGTCTTCGAACAACGTTGAATATAGCATTGGAAGTGCGTTGCTCAGTTATGAATTTCTTGAGGAATTTCAATTGATTTTTGAATAATGCTTACTTGCGTTGGGTTATAGCGGGACTGCAGGACTTATTGTTGCTACAGGGGTGTCCACTAGGAGGAGATGAGTCGCTACTCTTATATCAATTTGGACGGTGGCAACCTTTATTTACTCAATGCTTTGTTTGAGGGTTATTGTGATTATAGAAAGCAATTTAGATTACCAAAGGTCCTATGATTTCGTGAAAAGTTTAACTAAATTGACAATTAAAACATTTGATATTGGGGCCAGTGCTGGTGTTTTTGGACTTTTTATCTTCTTTTGCTACAAGATTTTTGTAAGAAGAAACAAAGAAGTCCAGCTTACCATTGCCAAACAAGTTGTTTGAGTTCCAGTTTCCTAGTGTAGGAACCGATTTTATTAATTTTTTTTATATGTGGTTGGTTTGTTAGGCTATTAGACTGAATCAGCAGTTTAAATTTTGTCCGCCTTTAATCGTAGAAGCAGTGAATCTTGATTTTCATGAAGATATAAAATTCATGTGTAACAAGAAATATTTCCAAGATTGAACCTACTTTTTCAATAAAACTAGGAAGAAGAAATACATGCCGAGTAGCGGCGTTTCAAATCATGTTGACGTGACGGATTATCACTACTAGAAAAATGCCTATTTTGCGGCAAAAATTGGCAACGCAATTAGGTTTGTCACAAGTTGCGACGCATATACGACATAATTGCGACAACAATTTTTATAATGAACTTTGCTTCGAATTTCCGACACAAATAGAAAATCTAGTTTTTCCGTCACAAATCCACCGTAACATTTTTTTATTTATATTACAAATTATTAAATTAAAACATTAACCCATAATTTATTAAAAAATTAAAAAAATACTTTTTTTGGTTGAAGATGCATTGCAGGCTGAACATGGCGTGGACTTTAATCAAATGAGGCTTGGATTAAGTGAGTTAAAATGGCATGGGCTGGAAACAAACAAAAACTACTAGGGGTGTTTTTACCGGAAGAAGAGAGAACCCATATAGATTAGTAGTTGTCGTCTTGGGGAGTTTTTAAAGAAATAGTTTATATGAGGATATCACATAATCGAGTTTGTTTACTTTAATTATATTGAATGTTTTTAAGACGAAACAATCTTTTTCTATATTGTGGTTATGTTGGCCAAAAATATAGCGATTGCTTACTTTTGAGAATATTATAAAAATTGTTACGATTGTCAGCCTCAAAGCAATATAGCCATATTGTGGTTACGTAATAATCTCATTTCGTCTTTGTTTCTTTGGGAGATTAGTCATCTTGAATACGCTACCTATCACTAGTTAAGTCCAAATTTGTAATGGAAATTAGGATACCTGTTTTCTTAAACCGCCACATTTTCAGTCCATTTAAAATGCATTTAGCCACGAAGTGGATTATGCTTTTACTTCTAATTTTCTATCTCATAGAAGAATATGAAGAATCAGGGAATGAGAGTCGTATATAATTCATCCCCTCGTTTATGTTGATAAAGGTGGGGATATTAATTGGTGTTCTCGGAGGATTAATCTCCGAGCGCAGGAAGTCTTCGAACAATGTTGAATATTGCGTTGGAAGTGCGTTGGTCAGTTATGAACTTCTGGAGGAATTTCAATTGATTTTTGAATAATGCTTGCTTGCGTTGGGTTATAACAGCACTGCAGGACTTATTGTTGCTATAGGGGTGTCCACTAGGAGGAGATGAGTCTCTACTCTTATATCAATTTTGACGGTGCCAACCTTTATTTACTCAATGTTTTGTTTGAGGGTTATTGTAATTATACAAGGCAATTTAGATTACCAAAGGTCCCAAGATTTCGTGGAAAGTTTAACTAAATTGACAATTAAAACATTTAATATTGGGGCCAGTGCTGTTGTTTTTGGACTTTTTATCTTCTTTTGCTACAAGATTTTTGTAAGAAGAAACAAAGAAGTCCAGCTTACCATGGCCGAACAAGTTGTTTGAGTTCCAGTTTCCTAGTGTAGGAACCGATTTTATTAATTTTTTTTATATGTGGTTGGTTTGTAAGGCTATTAGACTGAATCAGCAGTTTAAATTTTGTCCGCCTTTAATCGTAGAAGCAATGAATCTTGATTTTCATGAAGATATAAAATTCATGTGTAACAAGAAATATTTCCAAGATTGAACCTACTTTTTCAATAAAACTAGGAAGAAGAAATACATGCCGAGTAGCGGCGTTTCAAATCATGTTGACGTGACGGATTATCACTACTAGAAAAATGCCTATTTTGCGGCAAAAATTGGCAACGCAATTAGGTTTGTCACATGTTGCGACGCTGTAACGCCCGTCTTTCGAAAAGCACTACAGTTGGCATTCATAAGCATAAAACAAGTCCTTAGTTCTCACCAAGCAGCTCCCTAAGTCTTCAAACCTGCACATCAATCTAACATGCATACAAAAGTCAGCTACGCTGAGTGAATTCTAGTGTTATAACATCATTAGAAACATTCCATTATCATTCATGTAATACACGTAAATTGCATCATCATACCGTACGTCACATTCGTATGACACACAATCATAATATCTTTATTTGTTAGTAAGTCATCATCGTATCCTCTTTGGTCATAAGAGACCCATTCTGCAGTCTTAACTGGTTTTATATGATCCCCAGTAGGATTCTTGACTGGTTTTATATGATCCCCAGTAGGATGCTTGACTGGTTTTATATGATCCCCAGTAGGATGCTTGGCTGGTTTTATATGATCCCCAGTAGGATGCTTGACTGGTTTTATATGATCCCCAGTAGGATGCTTGTCTTCCGTTAAGGCATACATTAGTATATATAATTATATATTTATATATATACAAGTATTTAATTACTTGTTCTTACAGTATCATCATACATCACGTAATAAAGTCCAACAGTCCAGGAAACATCTCGGTATGCATGTTAGCCTCAAAAATGTGTTTGAAACGGAAGTGAGGTCTAGAACTCACCTGATTTCTTAAGTGATCTTGCTCGTTCAGTCAAGGTTAAGGTAGTGGTTTTGGTGCACGATCTGCATTTAAGTTATTATGAAAAATCGTCATTTCTTTCTTAGTGTCGCACGCAGTGTCACGGACAGTGTCGCAAGTAGTGCCGCTTGTAGTCTCGCATAGACGAACCACAGTGTCGCATGCTACATAAGCAGCACCTTCACTTGCAGTGTCGCAAGGCTCTTGCCCAACTTTCGTTGGGACTTAAACTACTGTCGCAAGCACACCCGATACTCGCCCAGGAGACAAGTTTTACCCTTATTGTCGCAAGATGAACACTAGTGTCGCAGGATGAACACTAGTGTCGCAGAACGCTGTAACAACTCGTTTTTCAACCCAAAATCCTTGTTTTTCATCCAAATCTCAAACTTTTTACGTCCAAAACCTTGGTTTATCATTCATATGACTAGATCTAAGCATTTTCCATGTTTTTATCCATAAAAATGCAACCTTTATTGATTTCTTTGAAACTTTTGAAAAACTTAAAAACTCCATAAAAGACCAGATTCGTTTGGTGTTATGAAAACATGTTTTAGGGGATGATTCTTACCTTGATTACCAGTAGTTTAACACCTTTTTCCTTCAGATTAACACTTGGATTACCAAAAATCTTGGTTTTCTTCTTCTTTGCCCTTTTCTTTCAAAAACAAGGGTTTTGTGTGTGTGTTGTGTTGTGATGGTGGAGAATATGAATGGTGGCTGGAAGATGTTGTTTAAGTAGTAGGGTTTCCATAATGGGGTAGGGTTTTAGGTGGGCTTGGGCTTTAATTAGGTGTTTAGGCTATTTTTGGTAAATTGCTTAACTAATCCACTTACCATTTTGGGCCTAATTCATTCTTTCACCCTTAACGGCCCATAATTACATCGTTAGCATATCGTATTTCGTAAACGTCACGCATCATTTTAATCATAATCTTTTAAATATGCATTCATATAATTATAGACATGTAAATAAGTCCTATCATAAAAATCGGGGTGTTACAAGTCTCCCCTCCTTATATAGGTTTCGTCCCCGAAACCTTCTAATCATGAAAATAACGCGGGGTAATTCTTTCTCATTTCGCTCTCTAACTCCCACGTAACATCCGAACCTCTCCTATGTCTCCACTGAACTTTTACCTGCTTCACAGTCTTATTTCGCAATCGTTTTTCCTTTTCATCTAACACCGCTACAGGCTGTTCTACGTAGTTCAGCCGCTCATCAATTTCCAGGTCATCATACGGTACTGCCATACTTTCATCGGCTAAACATTTATGCAAATGTGACACGTGAAAGGTGGGGTGGATCCCACTCAACTCTTCAGGAAGATCTAACCGATAAGCGACATCTCCCACGCGAGCAACAATTCTAAATGGCCCAATATACCTAGGGCTTAACTTTCCTCTTTTCCTGAATCGTATTATCCCCTTCCAGGGTGACACTTTCAGCATGACTTTATCCCCCACTTGGAACACAATGTCCTTCCTTCTTTTGTCAGCATAAGACTTTTGCCTGTCTTTAGCCGCTTTCATACACTCTTTAATCCTTTCCAACTTCTCAGTTGTGGCCTCGACTATTTCCAAGCTTCTGAGTTCTCTCTGGCCAATCTCGCCCCAACAGATGGGAGTCCTACACCTCCGCCCATATAACATTTCATACGGCGGCATTTTTATACTAGCGTGATAACTGTTATTGTAGGAGAATTCTGCCAAATGCAGATGACTGTCCCAACTACCTCCAAATTCGAGCACGCAGGCCCTAAGCATGTCTTCCAGGGTCTGGATCGTTCTTTCAGACTGTCCGTCAGTCTGTGGGTGGTAAGCTGAACTGATATGGAGCCTTGTTCCCATCTCCTCATGAAATTTCTTCCAGAACTTTGACGTAAACCGGGTGTCCCTGTCAGACACAATGGATACTGGCATTCCATGCCTTGTCACAACCTCCTTGATAAATACTTCGGCTAATCTTTCTGAACTTATCTCTTCCTTGATTGGTAGGAAGTGAGCACTCTTCGTCAATCTGTCTACGACCACCCATATAGCATCATACCCCTTAGGAGTTCGTGGTAACTTTGTAATAAAATCCATGGTGATGTGCTCTCACTTCCACTCTGGTATCCCCAGTGGCTGAGTCTTACCATATGGTTTTTGATGTTCTGCCTTGACTTGAAGGCAAGTCAGGCACTTACTCACATACGCTTCAACCTCCCTCTTCATACCAGGCCACCAGTAATCCCTCTTCAAATCTTGGTACATCTTGGTTCCTCCTGGATGGATCGAGTATCGGGACTTATGCGCTTCATCAAGTATACCTTTCCGTAACTCCCCGAATCGGGGTACCCATAATTTACCGTATATTGTCTTCACACCATAAGTATTTTCGGTCAATTCTATCTCTTTCCCAACCATTCTTTCTGCCTTAATCTGATCTCCTTTTAGAGCCTCTACTTGAGCCCTTCTAATCTCTTCCATAACCCCGGGTGTAATAATCAACTGGCAAGCTTTAACCCGAATCGGTTCATGTTTCTCCTTCCTACTCAAAGCATCAGCCACCATGTTAGCCTTTCCTGGATGGTAATGGATTTCACAATCGTAATCCTTGATCAACTCCAACCACCTTCTCTGCCTCATATTTAAATCCTTCTGTTCAAAGAAATACTTTAGACTCTTATGATCGGTGTACAATGTACATTTTGTCCCATACAAATAATGTCACCATATCTTCAAGGCGAATACAACTGTCGCGAGCTCGAGATCATGGGTCGGGTAGTTCACCTCATTTTCCTTCAACTGCCTTGATGCGTAGGCAATTACTTTACCGCGCTGCATAAGCACGCATCCTAAGCCCTGTCGTGAGGCATCGGAATATACCACAAGATCATCATTCCCTTCAGGTAACGTTAGTACGGGAGCTTCGGTTAACCTTTTTCTCAACTTATCAAACGCTTCTTGCTGCTCTTTCCCCCAATCGAATACTACCTTCTTTCTTGTTAATTTTGTTAGCGGGGAGGCTATCCTTGAGAAATCTTGGATGAACCTTCTATAATAACCTGCCAAACCCAAGAAACTACGGATTTCGGATGGCGTCTTAGGAACTTCCCACTTCATAACCGCTTCAATCTTTGACGGGTCAACCATGATTCCGTCGTGGTTTACGACATGACCCAAAAACTGAACCTCTCGCAACCAGAAGGCACACTTTGAAAATTTGGCATACAATTTCTCCTTCTGCAACATCTCCAATACTTCTTTCAAATGGCACGCATGATCGCCTTCGTTCTTAGAGTAAATTAAAATATCGTCGATAAATACAATCACGGATCTATCCAACATTGGTCTACACACGCGATTCATCAAATCCATAAACGCGGCTGGCGCGTTAGTCAGTCCGAAGGACATGACCAAGAACTCATAATGTTCATATCTCGTGCGGAATGCTGTCCTTGGGATATCTGGCTCCCTAATCTTGAGTTGATGATAACCGGAACGAAGATCTATCTTTGAAAACCAGCTCGCACCCTGTAATTGGTCAAATAAGTCATCTATTCTGGGCAAAGGGTAACGATTCTTCACGGTCAACTTGTTCAGTTCCCTATAGTCAATACACATTCTCATGCTTCCATCTTTCTTTTTAACAAACAGCACTGGTGCTCCCCAGGGAGAAGTGCTCGGTCGGATAAAGCCTTTATCTAGTAACTCCTTTAGTTGCGTCATTAATTCCTTCATTTCACTTGGGGCTAATCGATATGGCGCTTTGGACACCGGCTGTGCTCCCGGCACAAGGTCAATTTGAAATTCAATCTCTCTGTCGGGTGGTATTCCCGGCAAATCTTCGGGAAATACATCGGGGAAATTGCAAACTATCGGTACATCTGACAACTGTCTCAGTCCTTCATCTACACTTTAACATAAGCTAGGAACGAGTTGCAGCCTTGTTGAATTAGTCGGCTTGCTTTCATCATTGAGATCACTCGAGGAATCTTACTTTCTTGGTCACCATATACAGTTACGGGACTTCCATCGGGAGCTTTTAAACGAACCACCCTCTCACGACAACCTATGTTGGCATCAAACTTGGACAACCAATCCATCCCCAATATCACGTCGAAACTACCCAAGGTCATAATGCACAGATTTGTAGGGAAACTACGTCCTAAAAGAGTAATGGTGCAACCTTCTATCATTTGATCGACTCTAATGAATTTACCCTCAGCTGTTTCTACATCAAAGGACCGTTCTACTTTTCTAGAGGGAACTTTTAAGGCAGCATAAAACAAAGCGGAGATAAAGCTCCTACTAGCACCAGAATCAAATAACACAGATGCACAGACGTTGTTGACGAAAAACGTACCTGAAACGACCTCTGGCTCTTTCCTTGCCTCCTTCCTAGTCATAGAGAAAGCCCTAGCGGCAGCCTTCGTCTTACCCTCCCCCTTGTTGTCTCCAAGATTCACACGACAATCCCTACTCACGTGACCCTGTTTACCACATCTGTTGCATTTAACAGTTCCCCTGCATTCAAAGGCACGATGGCCCGGCTTCCCACACTTATAACACAGTCCCGAACCCATCCTGCATTCCCCCGAGTGGGGTTTGCCACATTTTCCACATTCTTTTCCCCCATTTTGGTCATGAACTACCGCCTGATTCGCCTCAACCCTTGCCTTTTTGTTGTCATACCCCTTTCCATCATCCCTAAACCTCTTTCCTGACTGATTTCGGGAATTATCCCAATGCTTTGCTTTTACCTCCACTACTTCCTCAGCAGCCACATTGTCATAAACTATCCCAGCCAAATCCACAACTGACTCAAAAGTACCCGGCCTGTGGGCATTCACATGTGTGCGTACTCTGGGTGGCAACCCTTGAACATAACACTTGATCCTCCTCTGCTCAGTTTCAACCAAATAAGGCACCAACTATGCCATCTCATTGAACTTCGTGGTGTACTCCAGGTGGCTCATACTTCCTGCAGTCAGATTCAAGAATTCCCTCTCAACTCGGTCAACCTCATATTGCGGACAAAACCTCTTAATCATCAGTTCCTTCAGATCCTTCCATACCATCTCCCTGATCACCTTCCCTCCCTTGGACTGTTTCACAGTAGTCCACCAGTAAATTGCAGCCCCAGTAAACGAGTGAGCAGCAAATTTCACAGCTTGATCAACCCTACATTCACTGATGTCAATCACAGCCTCCATCTCACTTAGCCACTCTAGGGTGGCAGCGGACCCCTTTTTCCCATCAAAAGTAGGGGGTCGGCACCTCTGAAAAGCACTGTAGTTGCACCCCTTCCCTTTATCCTCAAAGTCCGAGTCATCAGACGACTCGATGTCCCCCCCTACCCTCTCAGATTTCTCTTCCTCTTCGTCATCCTCAACACCCTTCTTAACGGGTCCCTTCTTTTCAGCTTTCTTCATCTCCTTCATCATCTCTTTCAGAACTGTTGGCATAACACTAGTCAGGACCTGGTGTACCTCGTGTGCCACAGCGTCCTTCAAGTCCTGTTCAAGCCCAGAGGTTGGTGCAGTCTCAATTTCGATTGCGGGTTCCGTCTCAACATTCTTCTTTGTGGGCTTCCTCCCACGCTTTGCTTGAGGGGCCTGAGTGGCCTTAGCAGCAGTAGCTTTTGCAGAGCTTCTAGTCATTCTCTTGGGTGCCATTTCTTACTTCCTATAAGATTCAAACACTCACGTTCATCAGTCAGAGTAATTCAGGACGTGATAAGTACTGTAAGTTCCTAATGACAGTGGCCAGTTGTTATTAACTACTTACTTTACTGCTCACGTTCTAAACATACCCATCCTGAGTCCCGTCAGTATTCAAACCTAGTCTAGTTCACGTAGAGCACTCAAGAACACTTAAACACATATAGAGCACATAACATGTATAGGCACTAAACCTATTCTTCTATTTCCTAATATCTGTTTATGTCACCAGACTTTCTATAGGCATCTCATTTTATACACGATTCATGACTTCTTTCATTCTTAATTGCATAAACATATCATATGCTACTTGTTGCTGTACATCCCTTACCTCTTGGCGTGGAGCTAGCAGACTGGCATTCTTACTTTGGTCCCATTTTCAGTTTAAGTATTAGGTTTTTCCTTTGAAAACATTTTACCAATTTTCTCTTAAACTTTGGCTCTGATACCAACTTGTAACGCCCGTCTTTCGAAAAGCACTACAGTTGGCATTCATAAGCATAAAACAACCATAGTTTAAATAAAATCATAAATTTGCAGCGGAATACATGTGAAAATATCATTACATCTTCATAATTGTCTTAACTACTTCTTTTTAAACATTACAAAAGATAAATTTGATCCTAAGGTGTTTTCTTCAATGCCAGTCTTCAACAAGTCCCTAGCTCTCACCAAGCAGCTCCCTAAGTCTTCAAACCTGCACATCAATCTAACATGCATACAAAAGTCAGCTACGCTGAGTGAATTCTAGTGTTATAACATCATTAGAAACATTCCATTATCATTCATGTAATACACGTAAATTGCATCATCATACCGTACGTCACATTCGTATGTAACACAATCATAATATCTTTATTTGTTAGTAAGTCATCATCGTATCCTCTTTGGTCATAAGAGACCGATTCTGCAGTCTTAACTGGTTTTATATGATCCCCAGTAAGATTCTTGACTGGTTTTATATGATCCCCAATAGGATGCTTGACTGGTTTTATATGATCCCTAGTAGGATGCTTGGCTGGTTTTATATGATCCCCAGTAGGATGCTTGACTGGTTTTATATGATCCCCAGTAGGATGCTTGTCTTCCGTTAAGGCATACATTAGTATATATAATTATATATTTATATATATACAAGTATTTAATTACTTGTTCTTACAGTATCATCATACATCACGTAATAAAGTCCAACATTCCAGGAAACATCTCGGTATGCATGTTAGCCTCAAAAATGTGTTTGAGACGGAAGTGAGGTCTAGAACTCACCTGATTTCTTAAGTGATCTTGCTCGTTCAGTCAAGGTTAAGGTAGTGGTTTTGGTGCACGATCTGCATTTAAGTTATTATGAAAAATCGTCATTTCTTTCTTAGTGTCGCACGCAGTGTCGCGGACAGTGTCGCAAGTAGTGTCGCTTGTAGTCTCGCATAGACGAACCACAGTGTCGCATGCTACATAAGCAGCACCTTCACTTGCAGTGTCGCAAGGCTCTTGCCCAACTTTCGTTGGGACTTAAACTACTGTCGCAAGCACACCCGACACTCGCCCAGGAGACAAGTTTTACCCTTATTGTCACAAGATGAACACTAGTGTCGCAGGATGAACACTAGTGTCGCAGAACGCTGTAACAACTCGTTTTTCAACCCAAAATCCTTGTTTTTCATCCAAATCTCAAACTTTTTACGTCCAAAACCTTGGTTTATCATTCATATGACTAGATCTAAGCATTTTCCATGTTTTTATCCATAAAAATGCAACCTTTATTGATTTCTTTGAAACTTTTGAAAAACTTAAAAACTCCATAAAAGACCAGATTCGTTTGGTGTTATGAAAGCATGTTTTAGGGGATGATTCTTACCTTGATTACCAGTAGTTTAACACCTTTTTCCTTCAGATTAACACTTGGATTACCAAAAATCTTGGTTTTCTTCTTCTTTGCCCTTTTCTTTAAAAAACAAGGGTTTTGTGTGTGTGTTGTGTTGTGATGGTGGAGAATGTGAATGGTGGCTGGAAGATGTTGTTTAAGTAGTAGGGTTTCCATAATGGGGTAGGGTTTTAGGTGGGCTTGGGCTTTAATTAGGTGTTTAGGCTATTTTTGGTAAATTGCTTAACTAATCCACTTACCATTTTGGGCCTAATTCATTTTTTCACCCTTAACGGCCCATAATTACATCGTTTGCATATCGTATTTCGTAAACGTCACGCATCATTTTAATCATAATCTTTTAAATATGCATTCATATAATCATAGACATGTAAATAAGTCCTATCATAAAAATCGGGGTGTTACAGACGCATATACGACATAATTGCGACAACAATTTTTATAATGAACTTTGCTTCGAATTTCCGACACAAATAGAAAATCTAGTTTTTCCGTCACAAATCCACCGTAACATTTTTTTATTTATATTACAAATTATTAAATTAAAACATTAACTCATAATTTATTAAAAAATTAAAAAAATCCTTTTTTTGGTTGAAGATGCATTGCAGGCTGAACATGGCGTGGACTTTAATCAAATGAGGCTTGGATTAAGTGAGTTAAAATGGCATGGGCTGGAAACAAACAAAAACTACTAGGGGTGTTTTTACCGGAAGAAGAGAGAACCCATATAGATTAGTAGTTGTCGTCTTGGGGAGTTTTTAAAGAAAGAGTTTATATGAGGATATCACATAATCGAGTTTGTTTACTTTAATTATATAGATTGTTTTTAAGACCAAATAATCTTTTTCCATATTGTGGTTATGTTGGCTAAAAATATAGCGATTGCTTACTTTTGAGAATATTATAAAAATTGTTACGATTATTAGCCTCAAAGCAATATAGCCATATTGCGGTTACATAATAATCTCATTTCGTCTTTGTTTCTTTGGGAGATTAGTCATCTTGAATACGCTACCTATCACTAGTTAAGTCCAAGTTTGTAATGGAAATTAGGATACCTGTTTTCTTAAACCGCCACATTTTCAGTCCATTTAAAATGCATTTAGCCACGATGTGGATTATGCTTTTACGTATAATTTTCTATCTCATAGAAGAATATGAATAATCAGGGAATGAGGGTCGTATATATTTCATCCCCTCATTTATGTTGATAAAGGTGGGGATATTAATTGGTGTTCCCGGAGGATTAATCTCCGAGCGCAGGATGTCTTCGAACAATGTTGAATATAGCGTTGGAAGTGCGTTGCTCATTTATGAATTTCTGGAGGAATTTCAATTGATTTTTGAATAATGCTTGCTTGCGTTGGGTTGTAGCAGGACTGCAAGACTTATTGTTGCTACAGGGGTGTCCACTAGGAGGAGATGAGTCGCTACTCTTATATCAATTTTGACGGTGCCAGCCTTTATTTACTCAATGCTTTGTTTCAGGGTTATTGTGATTATAGAAGGCAATTTAGATTACCAGAGGTCCCGAGATTTCGTGGAAAGTTTAATAAATTGACAATTAAAACATTTAATATTGGGGCCATCGTTAGTGTTTTTGGACTTTTTATCTTCTTTTGTTACAAGATTTTTGTAAGAGGAAATAAAGAAGTCCAGCTTACCATTGCCAAACAAGTTGTTTGAGTTCCAGTTTCCTAGTGTAGGAACCGATTTTATTATTTTTTTTATATGTGGTTGGTTTGTTAGGCTATTAGACTGAATCGGTAGTTTAAATTTTGTCTGCCTTTAATCGTAGAAGCAATGAATCGTGATTTTCTTGAAGATATAAAATTCATGTGTAACAAGAAATATTTCCAAGATTGAACCTACTTTTTCAATAAAACTAGGAAGAAGAAATACATGCCGGGTAGCGACGTTTCAAATCATGTTGACGTGACGGATTATCACTACTAGAAAAATGCCTATTTTGCTGCAAAAATTGGCAACGTAATTAGGTTTGTCACAAGTTGCGACACATTTACGACAGAATTGCATCAATAATTTTTATAATGAACTTTGCTTCGAATTTATGACACAAATAGAAATTCTATTTTTTCTGTCACAAATCCGTCGGAATAATTTTTTATTTATATTACAAATTATTAAATTAAAAAATTTACCTATAATTTATTAAAAAATTAAAAAAATCTTTTTTTCGTTGAAGATGCGTTGTAAAGTGAACATGGCGTGGACATTAATCAAATGTGTCTTGGATTAAGTGAAATAGAATGGTATGGGCTGGAAACCTACTATGGGTGTTTTTACTGGAAGAATAGAAAACCCATATATATTAGAAGTTGTCATCTTGGGGAGTTTTTAAAGAAAGAGTTAACATGAGGCTCTCAAATAATTGCGTTTGTTTACTTTAATTATATTGGATGTTTTTAAGACGTAATAATCTTTTTCCATACTGTGGTTATGTTACCTATAAATATAGCGTTTGCTTACTTTTGAGAAGATTATAAAAATTATTACGATTGTCAACCTCAAAATAATATAGCCATGTTGTGGTTACATAATAATTTCGTTTCCTCTATGTTTCTTTGGGAGATTAGTCATCTTGAATTAGTTACCTATCTCTAGTTAAGTCCAGGTTTGTAATGGCAATTAGGATACCTATTTTCTTAAACCGCCACATTTTCACTCCATTTAAAATGCATTTAGCCACGATTTGGATTATTCTTTTGCGTATATTTTTCTATCTCATAGAAGAATATGAAGAATCAGGGAATGAGGGTCGTATATATTTTATCCCCACGTTTATGTTGATAAAGGTGGGGATATTAATTGGTGTTCCTGGAGGATTAATCTCTGAGCCCAGGAAGTCTTCGAACAATGTTGAATATAGCGTTGGTAGTGCGTTGCTCAGCTATGAATTTCCAGAGGAATGTCAATTGAATTTTGAATTATGCTTGCATGCGTTGGCTTAGAGCAGGGTTGCAGGACTTATTGTTGTTACACGGGTGTCCACGAGGAGTAGATGTGTCGTTACTCTTATATCAATTTTGACGGTGCCAACATTAATTTACTCAATACTTTGTTTAAGGGTTATTGTGATTATAAAGGGAAGTGGACATAATCAAAGGTCCCAAGATTTCGTGGAAATTTAACTAAATTGACAATTAAAACATTTAAAATAGGGGCTTGCGTTTTTGGATTTTTTGTCTTCTTTTACTACAAGATTTTTGTAAGAAGAAACAAAGAAGTCTAGCTTACCGTGACCGAACAAGTTGTTTTAGTTCCAGTTTCCTAGTGTAGGAACCGATTTTATTTTTTCTTATTTATGGTTGGTTTGTTAGGCTATGAGACTGAATCGGTAGTTTGAAATTTGTCTGCCTTTAATTGTAGAAGCAATGAATCTTGATTTTCATGAATATATAAAATTCATGTGTGACAAGAAATATTACCAAGATTGAACCTACTTTTTCAATAAAACTAGGAAGAATAAATACACGCCGGGTAGCGCCTTTCAAATCAATTTAGCGAGATGGGTTGTCACAACTAGAAAAATGCCCCATTTTGCTACAAACATTTGCAACACAATTAGTTTTTTCGAAAGTTGCGATTCATTTGCGACAGACTTGTGACAACGATTTAATAATGAACTTTGCTTCGAATTTGCGACAAATAGAAAATCTAGTTTTTTCCTTCACAAAACCTTCGGATAGGGATGAGCTTTTGGTACCGAGTACCGGTACCGGTACAGGTCCCGTCCCGGTACCATACCGACTTAGCAATCTCGGTACCGGTACCAGTACCCACTTTTTCTGAAATTCGGTACCGGTATTAGGCGGTACCGGTACCGGTACTTTACCGGTTAGTACCACGTTGGTACCGGTTTAGTAAAAACTAGTTTTTTTAGTATATTTTAAATAATTTGAGATGTTATGTATGTTGTGTATTACATGCTTAATGTTATAAAGTGTTTTCTTTACAACTTTGAGTCATTTTATAATATTTTTTAGATTATCAACTTTTAAATTTAATGAAGTTGATATGATTTTTAATGAATTTATACCATATTTCATTTCTTTTTCTTATATTCAAGTATATTATAGTATATTTATATTAAAAAGTATAAAATTAAACCAAAATAAGCGAATAAATTTTATTAAAAAAAATAAAACATGAAACCGGTACCAACGTGGTACCAGTACCGAAATACCGGTACCGGTACCGTCCCGCTAAATTCGGTACCGGTACCGGTACCCACTTTTCTTAAAACTCGGTATCGGTACTAGGCGGTACCGGTACCCGTCCCAATCTCATCCGTACCTTCGGAATTGTCTGAATGAACAAATTTTTTATTTATATTAAATATTATTAAACTAAAAAATTAATCAACAATTTATTAAAAAATAAAACAAATCATATTTGGTTGAAGATGCGTTGCAAACTAAACATGACGTGGACTATAATCAAATGGAGCTTGGAAGAAATAAATTAAAATGGTATGGGCTGAAAACAAACAAAACCTACTAGAGGTGTTTTTACTGGAAGAAGAGAGAACCCATATAGATGAGAAGTTTTCATCTTAGGGAGTTTTTTTAGAAAGAGTTCATATGAGGCTATCACGCAATCAAGTTTGCTTACTTAAAATATATAGGATGTTTTTAAGACGTAATAATATTTTTCCATATTGTGGTTATGTTGCTATAAATATAGTGATTGCTTACTTTTGTAAAGATTATAAAAATTGTAACGATTGACAGCCTCAAAACAATATAGCCATATTGTGGTTACATAATAATCACGTTTTCTCTCTGTTTCTTTGGGAGATTTGACATCTTGAATAGGTTATCTACCACTAGTTAAGTCCAAGTTTGTAACGACAATTAGGAAACCTATTTTCTTAAACCATCACATTTTCACTCCATTAAAAATGCATTTATCCACGGTGTGGATTACGCTTTTACGGGTCGTATATACTTCACCCCCTCGTTTATAATCAAATAATCAAAGGTTCCGAGATTTTGTTGAAATTTTAACAAAATTGACAATTAAAACATTTAATATTGGGGCCTGCGTTGGGGTTTTTGGACTTTTTATCTTATTTTGCTACAAGATTTTTGTAAGAAGAAACAAAGAAGTCCAGCTTACCATGGCCAAACATGTTGTTTGAGTTAAAGTTTCCTAGTGTAGGAACGGATTTAATTTTTTTTTATTTGTGGTTGGTTTGTTAGGCTTTGAGACTGAATCGGTAGTTTAAATTTTTTCTGCCTTTAATCGTAGAAGCAATGAATCTTGATTTTCATAAAGATATAAAATTCATGTGTGACAAGAAATATTTCCAAGATTGAACCTAGTTTTTCAATAAAACTAGGAAGAAGAAATACATGTCGGGTAGCGGCGTTTCAAATCATGTTGACGAGACTGATTATCACTGCTAGAAAAATGCCCATTTTCCTGAAAAAAATTGGCAATGCAATTAGGTTTGTCACAAGTTGCGACACACTTACGACAGAATTGCGACAACAATTTTTATAATGAAGAGTAAATTACATTTTTTGGCCTTTATAATAAGTTAAATTACCGATCGTGACCTTTATTTTAAATTTTTGCACTGGTTGGCCTTTATATAAACTTTTCTCACGGTTTTGGGCCTTTAAGTTAACTGTCGTTAATTTTCAGCGTTAAATCCCCTCATGTGCAATGCACATGAGGGTATTATGGTCATTTTACCTCAAGGCCAAAAATTAAAATGATTTATTATTTGAGGGACCATTTATGTAGTTTCTTCAACCAAAACCCAAAAGCTCCATTAAGTTACTGATGAAACAATTGTTCAACAACAATCCATGATGAACATACCCACCATCAAACATCTACATACCTAATCAATTGTACAACAACAACAACAACAGCTTGTAATCACTTTCTTTTTTCAAGTTCAACCCTCTAATTGCTAACTCGATTGATAAGGTAATGAGTGGTGGGAACTTGGGGCTTCAAGCTAACAAATTCCGATCGGAGCAGGAAAATCCAGTGCAGTGAGATTCTGGCTATCTGAAAAATATAAGGATTCGTCTCATTCGTCTGAAAAATCCAGTTGGAACTTGGGGCTTCAAGCTAACAACAACAGCTTGTAATCACGCATTCGTCTCATCGTTCACGCCACTCATTACCTTATCAATCGAGTTAGCAATTAGAGGGTTGAACTTGAAAAAAGAAAGTGATTACAAGTTGTTGTTGTTGTTGTTGAACAATTGATTAGGTATGTAGATGTTTGATGGTGGGTATGTTCATCATGGATTGTTGTTGAACAATTGTTTCATCAGTAACTTAATGGAGCTTTTGGTTTTTGGTTGAAGAAAGTACATAAATGGTCCCTCAAATAATAAACCATTTTAATTTTTGGCCTTGAGGTAAAATGACCATAATACCCTCATGTGCATTGCACATGAGGGGATTTAACGCTGAAACTTAACGACAGTTAACTTAAAGGCCTAAAACGTGAGAAAAATTTAAATAAAGGCCAACCAGTGCAAAAATTTAAAATAAAGGCCACGATCCGTAATTTGGCTTATTATAAAGGCCAAAAAATGTAATTTACTCTATAATGAACTTTGTTTCGATTTTGCGACACAAATAGAAAATCTAGTTTTTTCTGTCACAAATCCGTTGGAACAATTGTTTTATTTATATTACAAATTATTAATTTAAAAAATTAACCCATAATTTATTAAAAAATTAAAAAAATATTTTTTTTGGTTGAAAATGCGTTGCAAAGTGAACATGGCGTGGACTTTAATCAAATGGGGCTTGGATTATGTGAATTAAAATGGCATGGGCCGGAAACAAACAAAACCTACTAGGGGTGTTTTTACTGGAAGAAAAGAGAACCCATATAGATTAGAAGTTGTCATCTTGGGGTGTTTTGTAGCAACTTGGAAAATTATCTTTTCATTTTAGACCCTTGTACCACCTGTACCCAATTTTCAGGGACGGAAATTCTTTCAACAAGGAGATGATGTGACACCCGAGTATTTTGGACTAACTCCGTTAACTAAATCACGTTAATTCCATTAATACAACTATACTCTGCATTTAATTAGTTGAATTAAACGTGCTACTTGTTACACAAACAGTTACATGTAACGACATTCCAAGGAGTTACCAGATCACGTGAGTTAATAAACGAATTTTTGCGAATTAATAAAATAATAATTCTGGACAACTAAATAATATAAATTTAGTGAATTTATATGTTAGGTGACTGAAATGTTTTCGGGAACATGATGTGATAACTCGAATACTATTTTAACGACCGTATTCAATTTTTGGGACGAAAATTCCTTCAACAAGGGGATGATGTGACACCCGACAAATTCAGGTTAACCTCGTTAGCCAAACTATGCTAATCACGTTAACACAATTATACTTTTCATTTAATTTGGTGAATTAAATGTACAAACAGTTACACAAACATACACACGAAACGATCACACGAGTTAATATCCGGGCATTGGTGAATTTAATTGATACAAATACAATAAATTTATACGGTAGAAAACATGTGTGCTTAATTGTTGAACTTTCGAGTAATTACTTAGTAATCACGCATTTTACCGGTTTTAATCGTTTGCGAAATTCGGTAATCTTTATGAAACAAAAATTTACGTTTGAGAAAGATTTTCATCGTGTTTACAAACCGTAGCAAAAACGTAGCCCATGGATCATCCTTGTGACCCATGGATGGCCCAAGGCCCACTATTTTAACCTGATCTAATATTTTAACAAAAAAACTAAAAACCCTAACCTATTCTTTCATAAAAAAACGGCACATCATCTTTTTCTTCCCCTAAAACCACTGGCGAACACACACATTCTCCAATCTTTGATTTTCTTGTGATTTTGATCCAATTGTTGGTGTTATTGCTTGCTAACTAGAGTTATAAACACAATACAAGTCAGTTTCATTCTTATAATCTTCATATATATTCGAAAATTACAAGTCATGAAACCCTAATTCATCCAAAGTTGTAAATTGATGATTTTGTTAAGGAATTGGGTATAGATTCTAGGTTTATTTGTTGTTTTGATGAACAAATAGGGTTTATAGGATGTCATTGAAACATGATGTTGCATGCATGATTTTGATGAAATATGATGGAATATGTGTTTAGATGATGAATTGGATGAAGTTTGATCAATTGGTTTTGGAATTGCATGATCGTTTGGCCATATTACTAAAAATAATAACTTTTTCTCTAGGACTCACGTGAAATTGCATGTTGTTGACATCTAAGAGTTGTTATGAGGTTACTAGCACGTTGGTATAATGTATTAGATGAATATTAGTTATTTGAACGTGGAAATCTGACTTGATTTTGTATGACTTGCTAAATGTGGAAACTTTTTGTCATGAACATTCACTAGGGTGCATGTTTAGTAACTTAAATTGCATATGAAAGATTGTACGCAACTTGGTGTATGGTAAATTAACTTTTGACATGGAAATGGTATGTAAAAGTGCTAAGTGGGTAATACACCGGTGGCATGAAATTGTTGTTGGAATCTAAAATGTGTGTTCTAGTTAACTAGGATGCCATGATGAAAGTGTTATTATGTTACTTGAAACAAAACATGTGGACTTGGTTATGTGCCTTGAAATATGTACACATGCCACCTTGTCCTATACTGGAAACTATAAGCGTTGGCGTGTACTATTGTGTTGTGCATCATAATATGGTTATTATGTAGTAGCGGTTATGCATGATGATGTTTAGAAACCTTTAGGGTGTTGAATTGTGCAAACGTGTTCTAAAAATCCGACTTTCCTATAACGGAAACTTTTATGGAAATAGAAATTTAACTTGTTGAATACTTGTCGTGTGATGTGGTTTGTGAATGAAATATGAACAAGTACATCAAATCTAACTTAATTACACTTAATAAATCACCAACGTGTCGTGGGTCAGCTCGGGTCAACAAAAGTCAACGAAAGTCAACTTTGGTCAAACTTGGTTAACGAGTCAAACTTTCGAAATCTCGCACAAACGTTATGACTAATTGGATGTATAGGGTTCTAAGACCTTACATGACCACACATTAATAGACCTACTATTATTTAGGTTGTTGTATTACATGGTGTGCTATAAAATTGATTTGCTGTGCAACCTAAGGTGAGTTCACTGAACCGTATTAACAACTATTCTACCCTGTTATGGGATGGAAACATGAACAATTACTTTTATGGATTTAAAAATTTTGTATGTCGCATGTCTGGACTAGAGTTACTTTACTGTTCATGAAAGTCCTCATGGATACCCAGTTGACCGTTAGTATTTGGGAAATAGCTGGGGAATTTTGAGTAGTACTACTGGGTTTGACAAACCCCACCCGGGCTAGTCGCGCTAGCACGACAGATGGACTTGTCAAACGTGTGTTGAATTGACCTAACATACATATATGTGCATCCTGCTGGGATGTACGACAGGTAAAATGCACGTAATGTGTACATACGTCAGCTTTGGTCAGATATATACGACTCTAAGGACATGTACTGTAGACTAGCTAGCTACCTACACTGACATATTAATTTATATTTCTACTTACAACTGAACTTACTTGATCTTATACTTATTATCTGAACTCACCAACCGTCATGTTGACACTTTTTAGCCTTTCACTTTTACAGGTCACTGAGGTACAACGCACTTAGGACATGGCATGGGGTCACGGCTTTTCATTTAAACATTTTCTTGCATTAAAAACAATGTTTGAGGTTAACAACTATTTGAACTGTGTTTCTTGTGTTGGGCGTGTGTTTGCGCATTTAGTTTCCATTTAAGATTTTTGACATTACATTTTGATTACGCTTCCACAAACTTTTAAACGTTACTGTATATTAAATTTTCTCATTTAATGAAACACGTTTGTTTTAAATTCATATAATGTCGTTTGGTGTGACTAATGACTGAGATCCTAGCTTGTCACACACTTAACGGTAAAACTCCGTTAGTGGATTTTGAGGGTGTGACAAGCTTTTAAAGAACAAGTTCATATGAGGGTAGCCACATAATCGTTTGTTTACTTTAATTATATAGGATTGTTTAAGACGTAATAATCTTTTTCCATAATATGGTAATGTTGGCTATAAATATAGTGATTCCTTACATTTGAGAAGATTATAAATATTGTTACGGTTGTCAACTAACAATATAGCCATAATGTGGTTACATAATAATCTCGTTTCCTCTCTATTTCTTTGGGAGATTAGTCACCTGGAATCGGCTACGTATCACTAGTTAAGTCCAACTTTGTAATGGCAATCAGGACACCTATTTTCTTAAATCGCCATATTTTCACTCCATTTAAAATACATTTAACACGATGTGGATTACGCTTTTGCGTATATTTTTTCTATCTTCTATCTCATAGAAGTGAATTTTCAGTATTCATGTGTTGATTCATTGTTACTTTGCATAGATATATGATTATTAAATCTCACTTAGTAGTTTCGGTCCAATTGAACCTGTCAAATGGTATCAGAGCTATTGATATTGAAAGTTTTCTGTTGTTCATCAGCTAAAGCCATAAAAAACTGTTATATTGAGATTATCATGATCTGTTGTTGAAATTAGAAGAAATCAGAAGAATTAATAGAAATTAAAACCGAAAACTATTGGAACATAAATTTGACAAATTCATAATCTAATGATGTTTGAGATTGATTGATACATAGGGTTGTTAATCGAGTGATTAGACACCTTTTTGTGAGAATTTTGGATAAATTCAACAAGTTTTTTTAAGAATTAGTAATTTGATGATGATGATCTTCTCATGTGATGATATGATTTAGACGTGTTAGATTGTAATTAATGAATTAGACGTATCAGGACTTTCCGACGCATCATCTGGTTGTGTAGTGTTAAGCTGGTTGAAATCGCAAAATCTCGAAAAAATTTTAAGTCACAGTTCAGGCGTGTGAAGAACTGTTCAGACGTGTAACTCTTCAATCGCATCAAAATTTTTACGCCGTGTCAAAGATTGTGAAGTGTTTTAGCCGGGTCACTATTCAGCCGTGCCATCAATTATTTCAAATGGGAGTGTCACTATTCAGCCGTGTCAAATTTTTTTTTCAGAAGGGTGAGTACTGTTCAGCCGTTTGAAGTCTCTTTCGGGTCAAAGATCAAGCTTCAGTCGTATTATTTCAAACGGGGGTGATCCACTTTTCAGAGACATCACTATTCAGCCATGTGATTGTTAGGCGTGTCATCTATCAGACGCATCAAATGATTCACTATTCAGCCGTGTCATAAAGTTTTAATCACTTAATTTAGAATTTTTAAATTTTCAATTTTACTTGTCTTTTTCAAAAATTAAATAAAAATATGAAAATATTTTCTTAATCAATTTTTAAATGGCTCCTAGTGAAGATTCAGATAATCGTGTTCCAAGGTTAGTTAATCGTGCAGATTTCAAGAATTGGACTATCAGGTTGAAACATCTTTTTTGCTCTATTGACAATGATTTATGGAAGTCTATTGAAAAGGGTCCTCATATACCTGTTCTTGCACCCGATGCTGCTAATACCTACACAAAAGAGTCCACATAACCATATCCTGAGGATGATTTACAAGGAGATGACTTACGAAAGGTTAAGAATGACAGTAAGGCTTATTCTTTGATGTGTAAGGGTCTACCACTTCAAGTGTTATCAAGGTTGGATTCTTACCAGACTGGTATACATTGAGCACATATCCGGAGAAACTGTTCACCAAATGATGAATAGATTGGTTCATCTAATTAACTAATGAGATGACAAATGTTGGGGTAAAACAGATTTTCCGGACTTGAATGATAGATTATTGGGTGCACTTCCATCTTCATGGAAATAAACAGTTACACTACTCAAGTATACTGAGAAATTCCCAATTGACTTAGATCTTCTAATTGCAAAAATTGAAGAAGTAGAAATTGATGAAACTTCAAGGAATACATATCATTCTGGATCTCATGCTCGGTACAAGTTTGTTGTGACTCCTTCAAACACAATTGAGAATACTTTTCTTGTTCAAGATGGTCACAAACCAGAAGATGAAGGTGATTTGTTTGTTGGCGCAAGTTTTATACCGATTCCATTTATCATACAAGCTCTCCAATCTACAAGCAACCTCAATCTCCACCAAAAGCACAATCTCAAGTAGTAAATCTCAATATGAAACTCAAAGTTCAAGTTCTACTATTCCAATGTAACACCCTGATTTTATGGTAAGACGTCTTTACGTGATTATGTTTATAGTGACATGCATTTAAATGATTATGATTAAAATGATACATGAAGATTATGATAAATGCTATGTTGATGATAAATACAATGATTATGATAAGTACGATGAAAAACAAAAATGATTATAAATGTACGAAAATGTAAAAAAAACGTGATGACTAATTACTTGGTAATTACAAAAAAGGGAAGGATTAATGAAGAGGTTATGATGTAATAATGAGCCATTAAGGATGAAAGAGTGAATTAGGCCCAAAATGGTAAATGATTTAGTTAAAAACCTTCCTAAAATAGCCTAATTACCTAATTAAAGCCCACGCCCACCTAAAAACCCTACCCAATATAGAAACCCTACTATTTAAACCACCATTTCCAACCACCCTCCACACTTTACCATCTTCACAACATCACACACACAAACCCTAATCCTTTGAAGAAAACTAAGGCAAGAAAGAAGAAAACGAAGATTTTTGTAAATCAATGAGTAGATCTGAAGTTAAAGGTGTAAAACAACATGAAATCAAGATCGTGCACCAATACCACTACCTTAACCTTGTCCAAACAAGCAAGATTTCCTAAGAATCAGGTGAAGTGTATGTGAATGAATACATGTTGACGAGGCTAACATGCATACCAAAATGTTTATATTATTGCCCTACGTGGTGAAGTGTATGTGAATGAATACATGTTGACTATATGAAGAGTATGTATAGTAATGATAGGAATAGAGACAATAATCCAGCTGGGGATTTACAATACCAGTGAAGAGACGCCACCAACGTGGTACACTCCATAAGAGTCGAAGAGTTATGATCCGGTTGGGGGTTTTAATACCAGTGAAGATGCTATATTTACCGGTAGACTCCATGAGGGTCGAAGAGTTATGATATGGCTAGGGGTTATAATACCAGTGAAGAACCGTTATATCGGTAGACTCTGTAAAGTTGTAGATACGTATTAGACAACGATATTACATCCGTGTAATACATGACTCTGTGTATGAAAAGATAAACACGAAATGATGAACGATATGATGACATTACCTATGCGCAATAAAGGAATGATCAAAGAATGATGTGATGATGTTACTTAAATGTAATACGATTATAAATACAACTTGAAGTAATGATGTTACATACGTGTAACACAAGGATTATATGAAATGTGCTTAATGACGTTTAAAAAAAACTAGAACTCACTCAGCGTAGCTGACTTTTGTATGCATGTTAGAATGATGTGCAGGTTAGAAGATTTAGAGAGCTGCTTGGCATGGGCAAGAGCTAGAGGCTTGTTGAAGACTGGCAAGAGCTAGAAGTTTTTAACACAATTTAAGATGATGTAATGAT
Source organism: Tagetes erecta (assembly GCA_030867185.1). Lineage (NCBI taxonomy): Eukaryota > Viridiplantae > Streptophyta > Magnoliopsida > Asterales > Asteraceae > Tagetes > Tagetes erecta. The sequence continues at coordinate 59,508,951 of CM061488.1, forward strand.
GTTTTAAACAAGTATTCCGCTGCATTTTAGATTTTACTAATTATATGGTTGTTTTTATGCTTATGTATGCCAACTGTGGTGCTTTCCGTATGACGGGCGTTACATCCAAGCAAAGTTAAAGATGTTATGAACATTCTTTTACAAGATGAAGATACAAAGATTGCTGTCACTGCATTCATGGAAAATTTTCAGGCGTATCAAGGCAGTCATCTGACTCAGCTAGATGTTGTTCTTCAAGACTTATTTGAAATGCATCATGATGATGTTGAGGAAATGGATCTTAACTGGCAAATAGTTATGGTTGCATATCCAAATCAGAAACATGCATATGTCAATCGTAATTTCAAGCCAAGTGCAAACAAGACAATTGGGGTTGACAATATAAGGTAAGATGCTTTAACTGCAACTGTTATGGTCTTTTCTCCAGAGAGTGAAAGACACCAAAGAATCATAATTATAATGGTCAGTCAAATTAAAGCAGTCAGAACCAGTATCTAAGTCTAGCCATAACACTCAACAATCTCAGAGTTATCAGAATCGACATCAACGTTTTCAGCAAAAGCCTTACCAAATTCTTCCAATGCCAGAACTGAAAGATGAAGGAAAACAGCAGGAAGATCAGAACAAAGCACTTGTAGTCAGTGTGAAAGATGGTTATGACTGGAGTGCATATGCAGAACAATTTAATGCTAATATTACTTCTAATCTGGCTCTTGTTGCTGAAATTGAAAGTAAAGACTAGTCTGAAAATGGTGATATCAAAGATCTTGATGATGAGAATCAAGAAACTGAAGCCTATGACTGGAGTGCTAAATCTGATCCCCGTGAAGAATCAGAAGCTGAAAGTGCACTCATGGCTACAGCTGAGGAATCAATCGCATTATCTGAATCTGAGCAGCCAATGGTTAATTTTGAACTCCCTCCTATTTATAATCCAATTCCAGATGATGTGAGATATAGGTTATGCTCTAAGGATTGCATTGCTCAAGTTGAACATTATCAACTCATTCATTTAAAATATGTGATAAATTAAGCAAACACGCAAAAGTTTCATGAAAAGCTTAAAAATGATCATAAGATTTCAGATGAAAAGATAATTTCACATCCAAAAATCATGGAGCAAAACACAAAAAGAACTCGAAATTGTAACTAACAATTATAGGAAGTGACAAAATCTCTTTAAGTAGAAAAGGTTGCCTATAAAGCAACAAAAGTTGATTTAACAAAGGTGAAAAGTTCAAAAGCTATTTTAGCTAAACTGGTAAGTGAACGAAAAGATAACAAAGCTGGTTTAGGTTTCACTCATGAAACGATGCCTGAATCTATAACAAACTTAGAGTGTCTGAATCTACAACTGACTATTGTTCTACATGTCTGAAAGGAAAACAACACAGAGTGTCTTTTAAGTCCAAGCTCCTAAACTCAATTTCCAAACCTCTACAGATGTTACATATGGATCTATTCGGACCGACAAATGTCCAGAGTGTTGGAAAGAAATTGTATTGCTTAGTCATCATAGATAATTTTACTCCATTCTCTTGGGTTTACTTTCTTCATGCAAAATTTGAAACCGCTGAGTTGTTAAAATAATTCATTACTAAAGTTGAAAATCAATTGGATTTAAAAGTTAATGGAATAGAATTTAAAAATGCTAATGCCGATGCATTTTGTGCAGAAAAGGGGATTGCACGTTAGTTCACTGAGCCACAAACTCTTCAGCAAAATGGAGTTGCTGAAAGGAAGATTCGGACACTAACTAAAGCTGCAAGATACATGATAGCAGATGCCAAAATCCCTATTACATTCTGGGATGAAGCTATTGCAACTTCTTGTTTTGTGTAAAATCAGACGTTATTGGTTCAGGATAAACATAAAACTCCTTGCAAGTTATTGTTTGGAAGGAAACCAAATGCTTCTTACTTAAAAGCATTTGGTTGTCCTATTATGATTTTAAATCTAAGGGACCAAGTAGGAAAATTTGAGTCCAAATCTGATGACAGATTCTTTCTTGGATACTCTTTTGTTTCTTAAGCCTATCGGGTTTATAGTAGAAGAATAAATGTGGTTCTTGAAACTTTAAACGTTCAGTTTTCAGAAAATTCTTTTCCATTAGTGGCTCATGGTCCCGATTGGTTATTTGATTTAGATTTGTTATCCAAATCATTCAACTCTAACTTGTTTGATTTTTCAGGAAAGTCAAAGAAGCAACCAGGAGATCTAGGATCATTTAGTGATGAATCAGACGATGATGATGATGACGATCTCAATCCTAAGTATCCACTGATGTCTTTTCACGATCCTAATGCTTCATCCTCAAATCAAACTCAAAATCCATCAACTTCTCAAGAAGATCAAGAATCAAACAATCAAGAAGATGCGCAAAGTCAACAAAATTTTCCTAATGATGGTGGATCTGTTCTTACCAATTCGCAACCATCATCAGACCCTAATGGTGAAGTTTTTCCAAAGTCACTCGTGTTGGACCTGAATTGTAGTCTAATATTATCAACACAGTCAAAGTCAATAAAAGTCAACGTCAACGGTCAAAGTCAACGCAAAAGTCAAGACGACGCGTTCGGGACGAAGATTAGAGACAAGACGTTGAAGACGTAAAAGATTACGGGTTTAATAGTTAATAAATATATTTTGTGTCAACAAAATATATTTAATTAATTTTAGTCTTTTATGTGTTTTAATTGTATTTTCCTAATTGTCATGTTTTATTTTATAGTCTAGGGTCCTAAGTGTCATTAGTCCAAAGTGTCATTAGGCTATATATAGTAAAGTGCAATTAGGGTTTTGTCAAGCTTGTATGAGCTAGATTTGGGGTCTTATCACTTATTGTAAATCTGATGCAAATCAAAGAGATCAAAGTGAGGTTTTATTGAGTGTTCTTCATTGTTCATCATATTTTCTCCATTTTATGTCATTTTGATCCAAATTCTTCACAAACTACTGATTCAAATCTGATATTGGCACCAACAACTCGACTACTTTATCAATTCACCGGATCATGTCCCTAACTTCACACCACACTATTCTACAATCATGCAAGAGCTACCCAATCTGAAACATTCAAATCTGGAGGTACAAATACAAGGAGAAGGTCATCCAACTTCGCGTATTCACAAGAATCATCATACCTCTCAGATCATTGGTCCTTTCAATCAAAGAACTATGAGAAGTCAGACAGAACAAGAAAACATCTGTCTCTACTCATGTTTTCTTTCTCAAGTGGTTCCAAAGAACATTTCAGAAGCTTTACAAGACAACAGCTGGATAGAGGCTATACAAGAAGAGTAACTTCAGCTCAGAAAACAGGAAGTATGGAAGTTAGTGGATTTACCTGAAGGAGAAAATGTTATTTGTATAAGAGGGTTGTACAAGATCAAGCCAAATGAATGTGTCATTGTAATCAGAAATAAAGCAAGGCTGGTTGGACAGGGATACACTCAAGAGAAGGCATGGACAACGAAGAAGTGTTTTCTCCAGTGGCACGTCTTGAAGCAATTCTCGCTCTTCTTACTTATGCATCTTTCATGAAGTTCAAAGTGTATCAAATGGATGTTAAAGGCGCATTTTTGTATGGACCGATTACTGATGATGTGTATGTCAAGCAGCCGCCAGGATTTGAAGACCCTGAGTATCCACATCGCGTGTACAACTTAGCAAAGCATTGTACGGTCTACATCAAGCTCCAAGGATTTGGTACGAGACGTTATCAAAACATTTGCTAGAACATGGTTATACCAGAGGTCATATTGATCCAACTTTATTCATGAATAGGGAAAATGAAGATCTTTTATGTGTTCAAGTGTATGTTGATGATATAATCTTCGGTTCCACAAGCCCATCCATGTGCAAAGAGTTCGAGGAAATTATGAAGTCCAGATTTCAGATGAGTTCTATAGGGGAGATCAATTTCTTCCTTGGGTTGCAACTTAAACAGTCTGCAGATGCGCATCTTTATCAACCAATCAAATTTCATTGACAAATTGTTGAAGAAGTTCAAGTTGCAAGATTTTCAGACTATTGGAACTCCATATGATGTGAACTGCAAGATCCAACCTGATGTGTGTGTGTGCCTGTTACCAATAAGATCCTAAAGTATATTCAGGTATCTCAAAGGAAAACCTAATCTCGATTTATGGTATCCGTATGATGGCAATTTTGAATTATATTGTTATTCGGACAGTGATTATGGTGGTTGTGCTCTTGACAGGAAATCAACCACGGGTGGATGTCAGTTTCTGGGTCCTCGACTGGTCTCACGGCAATGCAAGAAGCAGACCAATGTTTCAGTATCCACTACAAAAGCAGAGTACATTGTTGCATCGGCAGGATGTTCTCAAGTGTTATGTCTTCAAAACCAATTGCTTCACTATGGGTTTAATTATATAGACAATACTGCTGCAATGTTCATAACTGCTAATCCTGTCCAACACTCAAAACTTAACCTATTGAAATTTGTTATCATTTTCTCAGAGATAACTCTGAAAAAGGTCTAATAATTTTGGTTAAAGTGCATATCGACAAACAACTGGCAGATTTGTTTACAAAAACTTTATTGTCTGGACGGTTGGAATTCTTAGTCCAATCCATAGGATTAATCAACCATGATTAATTCTTTTTCTCAAAGAAAAGGAAATATAAAATCAGAAAGTCAAAAATCCAAAAATATAATAAGTCGATTTCATTTTGGATACCAATGTTTTTTTTTGCTTATGTTATGTGTGTTTGTGTGCTTGCAATTATACTGCAATGTGAGAAACATCATTTCATAAGAATTTGACTTGCAATGTGAGAAATGATAGTTACACTAATTTTTGTCTGATGCATCATTTTCAACAATAAAGACTGATACGTGTAAATCGATGTGCGAGACAGCTTAGGCAATTATACTGAAAAAGTAGGTTCACTGTTGACAAATCTAATTACTAAGGTGCTTTGTGTTAAGTTCCATTATTATACAGGTCCTAAGATATCTCTTTTGATGAACTGCTTGATATGTTACTTTAACACACTGGGAAATGATGCAATATAACTAGTGTGACGAACCACTTCTGTGAACTTCTTTATTCTGGTGACCACAGACCTGAAGTTTCACACGAAGTCTCCTCTGTTGTAGTAATCTACAGACCTAAAAACACTTCAAGGTGCACCAAAATATTCCCAATGTGGAATAGAAAAGAGTCCCAAATGTGGACCATCACCCAATAAATTCCAAATGAAATTTCAGAAGATTCCCAAAGGAAACGCAAGCAAAAGAAAATTCTAAAAAGGAATTCAAAAAGATTCCCAAAGTGGAACAAATCTAAATAAGATAGAAACCCATTGCACACTCTTTATATTGTAAATGACCAGGTTAATATGGTTTAAGTGCATTTCGAGTATGTTTTTCATAAGGAAATAGATTGCTATATGTATACATGTGGGTCACATAAGCCATTCTAATTGAACCTTAATCTCATCATGTTATTGCAAAAGTAAGTTTGCCAACTCGAGCTAATTGGTAAGTTTTCCATATCATCACTCAATTCAACATAAATCAAATGTCTACTTAAAAACCTCAAACATGTTCAGATAATTCTTGGTATTATCTCTCTGTAGTCTTTAGATTCATTGCATTGCATTTGTTTTTAATAAATGTGTGCTTTGTGTGTGTAGGCTTGTGGATTTATTGTTGATATATCGAAAATCCTTGTAAAATTAAAAATTCCAAGAAATTTCAAGTTTAGGGGAAGAAATAAGTAGAAAAGAGAAATTAAAAAAAAAATTAAATTGTAAAAAAATTGATAAATTTAAAAAATTGTGTTGTTGGATGAAATGATCAAATTTTCAAGTCAAAAGAAAAAGAAATAAAAATATATTTTGTGTAAAAAAAGGTGTTGATGTGTTTAAATGATCTAAAAATATGTTTGTTATTAATTTAATGATAAATATTTAATTAAATTTTAAGGTTGTGATATCAATTAATGAAAACAAGTGTGTTACAAGTGCATTTAATGCAGAAGAAGAAACTGTCAAACGTTGACTATTTGAAAGTCAACAGTTGCCGATGTGAATAAAAAATGTTGAAGTGTTGAACCATCCAAATGTAACTATTCAGACGTGTTTAAGTCAACAAGTCAAGGTGTAGTCGTTTCATGTATTTTGTGCTTGCCGGTTCATCATGTTGACCCGTCTCAACAGTTGACACACCTCAATAGTTGGCACGTCTTAACATTGTTGACCCGTCTCAAATTTGTTATTGAAACTTGACATTGCATCTTGTTGACACATCTCAACAGTTGACCCGTCTCAATAGTTGACACGTCTCAATTGTGCATGACCCGTCTAACCTTGTTGTGATAAATTCTGCTAGGCCACAAGTGTTTGACACGTCTCATGAAGTGTTGACACGTCTCATGAAGTGTTGACACGACTCAAGTTGACACGACCCAACAGTGTTTCACACGTCTAATGTGTTTTGACACGACCAAGGTTTTTCATGTTGAAATCTATCATCTTAACAATGCTGATTCGTCTCAACAGTAGGTGACACGTATCAACAGTTGTTGACACGACTAATGATTTTAAGTGTTGTTTTCAACTGGTTCATTACATCTGAACCGTCTCAACAGTGTTTGATGCGTCTAAGTGTTTTGTGTGTTGAAAATTCAGCCGCTCATCATGTCACCCGTCCAATACTTGTTCACCAGTCTGAACAATAGTTGACACGTCTTATTTTTCACCAGTCCATGTGAAAACTTAAAATTTGTTGTGTCATCCCCATCATATATATATCCCTCTTCACAAAACTTAACTTCATTTCAACCCTTTCACCCGACCATTCTCTTCATCGTTTTCACCCGTCCATACCCCTTTACAAACCTTTGATTCTATATCAAATGTGTTTGATTTATAGAGGTATATCATCATGATTTAACATCGTTTCGCCACATCATTCCACCATAAACCCTAATTTGATCGATTAATGATGAAAAATAACTTGATTCTTGAACCGTCACTTTGATTTTGAAACCAAAACTAAAATTTTGTTGTTTTAAAGTTAAAATTGGACTGTTAATCATTCATATTCATCGATTAATCATAATTTATGTCATGAAATTTGATCAAATTGAACTAAAATTTGAATCAATCTAAAACGCGCCATTGTTGAACATGAGAGAGGTCCTCTAACTTCAAAATACAAGTTTCATTATCAAATTTTTAAAGTCAAATGCTCAAATGATAATGTGAATCAGGTTTTATTCACAAAGATTGACTGTGAAAATTGATATGAAGTGACTATGTTTTCATAAAATGTTTAAAGTGCTTTGACAAATTCATCAGTGTGTTGTTTTTTTCATGATAACATCATAAAATTGTAGTTGAAATTGTTCAAATTGATCAAATGCATGTTTTTATGATCTAATCAACTGGCTATTTTATTTCAAACCTCTACACCTTGATAAATTTCTAAAGAAGTTGTCGTTTATTGATTATATGTTTTAAAGCTGACACATTTGTATCTAATTTTCGATGGAGAATTAGAAATATGAAACCAAGTATAATGTTGTGGCTATGCTTAATGAACATATTCCAGAAGCTGTTGGATATGAAGAGATGATCAAATTCTTATTGAAGACAAAGTATGTATATGCCATGTGTGCAAAGCCAATTGTATACATGAGGTTAATAAGGAAGTTTTGGAGGACACCAGAGGTTATTACAGATGATCAAGGAAACAAAGTTGTAAGAGGCTCTATCACAAATCATCATGAGATTGTTGTTTCTAAACAATCCATCAGAGATGCATTAAAGCTTGGTGAAAATGAAGCTAGAGACTTAAATGAGTTTACCGTACAAGAATGTCAGCAATGTTTTCTGAACATGGGGCATCCACCAGTCTTTCCCAAACAACAGTTTGTAAGGGCTAGATTATAGAAGCACTAGAAATTGCTTTGTTATGTGATACAACATTGGCTGTCTAGAAGGAGTGCTGCTTTTGACTCCTTTCGATCAAACATTGCATCACTAATTGTTGCTATTGCCACTAATAGAAGATTCAATATGGCAAAGTGGATTTTGAAGGAGTTTATCTTTAATATTCAGAAGGGTAAAATATTAAAGTTCTTGATGTGTCCGATGTTTCTGCAACTGATTATAAATATGGCACATCCTGTGATCAAAGAAGAAGTTGTGGCAGGTGATTTTTGTGAGGCTGAGGATACGAATGAATCATCTTACATGAATATGAGTTTGGTGGCAGGTGCTGAAAATATACCCATATTTTGATTATATGAGAGATATAGCAAATAATGAGGTAGAAATGGGTGCTGATTGTTTTCACATTTCTCTGGAAGATCCAATAGATCCTTCGGATCTGATTGATGACATCCCTGATGCTCTGCTTGATGATGATGAGTACTTTTAGAAATATCCTGAAGAAGATGATGATCAGGATAATGATGTTGATAATGGTGGAGATAATGAATATGAAGGTAATGATGAATCTGATGATAATGATGAAACTAATAACTCACGTGATGGTGATGATAATGAAGAAGATAGTGATGGAAATGATAATGAAGAAGATAGTGATGGAAATGATAATGAAGAAGATGATGATGATTTTGGTAATAATGATCAGGCTGTTATAGTGGTTGATGAACCAGTTGATGTTGAGCAGAATGTTTCTATTCCTGATCAGATTATTGAAGAAGATGATATTGTTGAGATTGCCAGGGATGTGGTAGTATCTGAGGCTGAGTCCGAAGCACAGGAGGATGATGAAGCTGATGTTGTTTGTTCCTGATTCTATTCCATCCCCGATTGCACAAACATCAGAACAACCAAGGGAGTCTTCACCTAAGGTTGTTGCTGTAGAATAGAAAGAGATTGTTGATTTAGATGATCATGAAGATGAGTATTCATCTAAGGCAAATGGTTGCCAAATTGACTGATGAGAATGAGAAGTTGACTGCATCAAACTTGAGGAAGAAACAAAGGCTGAAAGAGTATTGGGATACACATTTCAAGAACACAGCAACATTTAATACTCTTGTTGATGAATATGATGAGTTGAAAGAGAAGTATGGTGATCTGGAGGTTGAGCAAAATATTTTGAAAATAGAGTATGAACAGTTAAAGAAGGAGGTAGAAGAAAATCAAGCTGAATCTTCTTCATCTGACAAAGAGTTTGTGCCAAAAAAAAAAAAAAAGAAAAGGATGTTGGAGTGTCTGGTACTCCTAGGGATATTACTATACATTATACTCGATCAAGGAGGACCAAAGTGACTATTGATGCTGTTTCATCCTTTATCCCTGTTCCCAATGAAGCCGAACCTGTTCGTATATCTGAAAAGGCCGAGGGAAAACGTAAGCTGGATGCGGTACCAGAACTGACTGAGTCTTCTGAGCCTCTAAAGAAAGCTAGAACTGAGGTTGTTCAAGATGAACCAGTTCAGAATGAAGCCTTAGGCACTATTGAGGATACCTTTGAGGACTTAGAAGAGTTTGATGATGAAACTGGTCCGTCTATGCATGAAGACAATGTAATTACTATTGATGGCATTCCAATAGACATTGAGGAAATGTTTGCATATTTGACCAAGCTGAAGTATAATAGGGTATTTTTGGATGGTTTACAATACCAGAGGTATGTCAAGAGTATGAGAAGTGTATACCTGCGGAATCTGCTATGCCAACTGACTCAAATGAAATAGTTGTTGAACATAGGGAATGGGAGCCGACATAAGAAGCTATTATTGTGGATGATGTACCTGAAGAGGATTTGCATCACAAAGATCTAGAGAGAATGTGTTTTTCAGAACTAAAAAGTTGGTTGCCGTCTCGAAACTACCCAAGAAATAAGCTGAAGGTACTGAAGTTTGAATCCTTGATTAACTTGATCAAAATCTTTCAAGCTACAGAAAAGAGACAAAAGCGGATAATGACACTGGATATGAGCAATCCAAAGTATTATGAGTTGACCAAAAGGACAAGAATGCTGAAACCACAAGAAATAGTTAATACGTCACTGAGTCCGGTTGTTCACGATAAACGGAAGGAGCTAATCAAGATGTTTCCAGAATCTGCTCCGGAAGCTTATGCAGTTATTAATGAACAAAGAAGGACATGGGATACGTCAAGGACGGTTGGTGATTTGGTACGAAGTGTGTTGCAAAAAGGCCAATCTATCTTTGAGCTGCTGGATTCAATGATTGTGCCTGTAAACACTAAGGAGGTGAAGATAGTCGGATGGAAGTACGATGAGTTTTTCGATGTATTTTTTATCAAGCGGGGGAATGCGCTTTGTAATGTTTATCACTTTTACGCATCGATTCTTAAACTTTCTATCCAGGATCTGAAAGAGCTGGTAAAGCTGCCACTCCGATACCCGTCTGAATCTGCAAGGGGTGAAGGGTTGGCCGAACTTATCAATATTGGAGAGAATCAATCAAGAGGCTATATGGAAATTCAATGTCGACAAGAAGATAGTAAGTATTTTGCTCAGAAAAAGAGAAAGAAGGAGGTTGCGAGTGAAGTTTATCTGCATGAAATGTGCGATAAACATTTTGAGAAGATCACCCAGCCTAGATTGAAAGTGTTTGACGGTACTCAGCAAACAAGGTCATCACGAGTTAAAGCTGATACGAAGTCTTGAACATATGGCTGAAGATGCTATTGATACTTTTGGTGCCTTTGAGCTCAAATTGTTACATTCAAGTTACATCTACTTCTTGAGGACATAAAAGATGGATAAAGCAGTGGATGATGTGTCGGAGATTGACCGCAAACATTTTGTTGATATCATTGAGACTATCGTAAATGCAATGGAGCGGATTACGTTTTGTAAAGCTTTGGCTTATTCAAATTTGGAGAAAGTGGATATGCAGAACATCTCACATATGCGGATAACTACAAAAGGGATATTTGGAAGTTATGTCTTCTGACAGGAAAGATCCGTATCAGATTTATGCTAACATTGACGTTGTTTGTTTATCTCGTGATACTCTACTCAGAATGTCAAAGATGAAGATCTTAGCTAATGAGAAGAAACCGGCTCACATTAAGATGAGGACAAAATTTACAAATGCCATCTGGCAAGCAGTAAAAGATCAAGCCGAATACAAAGAAAAGCCCATACAAAAGTTAAAGAAGAAGTTATCTAGAAATGAAGGCCAAAGTTAAATCTAAGGCGAAGTACTGTTAGGTTACTTGTCTTAGAAGATTTACTTTGTCTTTATTTTGCAAATTTTGTTTGTTAGGGTATAATTTATATTATCACGTAAGTGTATTGATGACTATAAATAGAATGTTATAGGCATCTTGGTCAAGTGTGTGAGTGAAAAGTACTAATTTTTGAAGCCTTTGCACCTTGATGTTACTATAACAATTCTGGTTATCAATACAAGTGAATTTTCAATATTTGTATGTTGATTCATTGTTACTTTGCATAGATCTATGATTATTACATCACTGAGTAGTTTCGATCCAATTGAACATGCCAAATTTGAAGAATCAGGGTATTAGGGTCGCATGTATTTCATCCCCTCGTTTATCTTGATAAACGTGGGGATATTAATTGGTGTTCCCGGAGGTTTAATATCCGAGTGCAGGAAGTTTTCAAACAATGTTGAATATACCATTGGAAGTGCGCTACTCGTTTATGAATTTCCGAAGGAATGTCAATAGATTTTTGAATATTGCTTGCATGCGTTGGCTTATAGCGGGGCTGCAGGACTTATTGTTGTTGCAGGGGTGTCCACGAGGAGATGTGTCACTACTCTTAAATCAATTTTGACGGTGCTAACCTTGATTTACTCAAAGGTCCCTAGATTTGGTGGATAGTTTAACTAAATTGACAATAGAATTATTTAATATTGGGGCATGCGTTGTGGCTTTTGGACTTCTTATCTTCTTTTGCTACAAGATTTTTGTAAGAAGAAACAAAGAAGTCCAGCTTAACGTGGTCGAACAAGTTTTTTGAGTTCTAGTTTCCTAGTGTAGGAACCAGTTTTTTTATATGGTTGGTTTGTTAGGCTAATAAACAGAATCAGTAGTTTAAAATTTGTCTGACTTTAATTGTAGAAGCAATGAATCTTGATTTTCGTGAAGATATAAAATTCATGTGTGACAAGAAATATTTTCAAGATTGAACCTAGTTTTTCAATAAAACAAGGAAGAAGAAATACACGCCGAGTAGCGGAGTTTCAAATCTTGTTGACGAGACAGGTTATCACTACAAGAAAAATGCCCATTTTGCTGCAAATGTTGGCAACACAATAAGGTTTGTCACAAGTTGCAACGCATTTGCGACAGACTTGCGACAACAATATTTATAATGAACTTTGCTTCGAATTTGCGACACAATTAGAAAATCAAGTTTTTTCGTCACAAATCCGTCGGAATTGTCTGAATGAACAATTCTTTTATTTATATTAAAAATTATTAAATTAAAAATTAACCCAGAATTTATTAAAAAGGTAAAAAAATCTTTTTTTGGTAGAAGATGCGTTGCAAAGTGAACATGATGTGGACTTTAATCAAATGGGGATTGGATTAAGTGAATTAAAATGGCATGGGCTGGAAAAAAACAAAACCTACTTGGGTGTTTTTAAATATGGAAAAAGAGAGAACCCATATATATTAGAAGATGTCATCTTGGGGAGTTTTTATAGAAAGAGTTCATATGAGGCTATCACATAATAGAGTTTGTTTACTTTAATTATACAGGATGTTTTTAATATGTAATAATATTTTTCCATATTGTGGTTATGTTGGCTATAAATATAGCGATTGCTTACTTTTGAGATGATTATAAAATTTGTTACGATTGTCAGTGATAGTGCATATAGGTCGGACTCACCGGCATGTCGGAGTTTTTGATAATTATGTATTTTTGATGTTCTGTAAGTAGCGAACCTATGGGTGAACCTATAGTTTAGAATCTTGTTTAGTTCAATTGTCGGGCGAACCTAGCTGGTGCCCGACGAAGTTTTGATAGTTTAGCCTGACAGATTCGCTATGAGCGAATCTCTCAGCGAACCTAGATCTGAACTATATATTGTAATGTTTTCTCAAGTGAAAAAAAGTTTTTCCAAAGTTTATCAAACCCTAATTGTGTGTGTGTGACGGCTGAGGTACTAGGAGCTTATTTTCATCATCTTTGTAGCTTGATTACCTCATATTTGTGTGCTTTGATCTTTACTATTGATTGTTTGTGTATTTTAACTATGATTCATTGACCAAGAGTGGGTATTGTGGTTTATATATCATTATAGCACTGAAATCTTGATCTGATGGACCAACAATATGGTATCAGAGCCTTAGTGCTCTTGATAGTCTGAGATATTTGAGATTTTTTGTGAAGTTTTTGGGGTTTTAAAGATCAAAACACTGTTTGATTAATTTCGTAGCTGTTGACTGTGTTTTTGAGTTGGAAATTGATCGGGGTTGTAGTATTTGGTACTATGAAGCTATAGAAACAAACCGATCTTAAATTGGTTGTGTTTTGAGGTTGTTTTGGTTGATTTCTGGCTGAGAAAGTCTGTCCTGTAACTCAGCGAACCTGCACATTTATCCAGCGAATCTAGTTGTTCAAACAGAGAATCTATTAATTTTTTGTGTTTGGAAGTATCTAATTTTGATCAGCGAATTTACTACTTTTGAACGAAAGTTCACCCTTTTGGTTTGGTGTGCAAGCGAAGTTGCTGCCAAACCTGTTTCTTGAAAAAAAGATTCAGTTCTGCCGAGCGAACCTACTCAGCGAACTTCTGCACAATCAAGCGAACCTGCTGCCTGACTATCGAGAGAACCTACTTAGATTCTCCCGGGCGAATCTATTGGCGAATCTGTTTTCAGCGAACCTAACATCTGATTGAAATTTTCACCATGCACTGATAACATCCGCTGTAAACTCACCTTTTTATTGTGCAGTTTCTGGAGTATCATCTAGCTATGGGTCTATCAAACTTGGTGGTAGTTCAAAAATTGTAGGTGCTGGCTCAAATGCATCTGTCACCACTCAGATTCCATCTGAAACTATGGCCTTATTTGGGATGTTTGTTCATAGTTATGAAGCCTTAGTTTCTGGTGAAATAAAGGGTCGTGGAATGACTGTTGAGGATATGTATCAGGTGGATCCTGATGGTCTTGAAGAAACTGACATCCAATGGCAAATGGCTATGCTTACTCTTCGTGCTAGAAGGTTCATGGAACGAACAGGCAGAAGAAACTTTAGAAATCAGGGTCAGAATAACAAACTCGGATATGACAAGGGAAAGCTCAGGTGTTACAATTGTAAGCAACTCGGGCATTTCAAGAGAGAATGTCCTTCACCTATCATCACTGAGCTTGTTAACTCAGAAAATTCAAGAGTTGTTCCAATTCAAGACAAAGTTGAAGAAGTTAAGCCAAGGAAAGAAATAGCATTGCTCACCAACTTTGATTGGGGTGCTGAAATTGAAGAAACAAAGGAAGAAATCAATCATGCTTTAATTGCTGAGATTGTTGAGAAGTCGGCTCTTAATGACAACTATATTGATTGCTTTGAACCTTTCAAAGAATTTTATGGTGAAGATGTTGAGAATTCTGGTAAGGTTGTTGAGTCTGAAGCTGGTATGATTGAAGAGGTTCAAGATCGAAAGGATAAGGAAGAAGTGGTTCATTCAGGATTCATGTGTGAAGCTGTTGTTGAAAAGTAAGATAAAGTTTCAGTCAACGTTGCTGATGGGGTGAAGAATGCTGGTACTGAAGCAGACAATGTTGAAGAATCAAAACTGAACATGGAAGCTATGATTGAAAAGGCCAAGCATGAAGCTGTGGATGAATACAAGAGGAACACTCCTTACTGCCAGTGTGATCGTGCTCTTGCAGCTGAAAAACTAGTAATTGGTCTTCCTTATGAAATTGTTAGGGCTCGTTCCTGTTAGAAGATTTACTTTGTTCTTTGTTTATACAAGTTTGTATAGTGTATGGATAATTTTGTATTATCCCTAAGTAGTGATGCATAAAGCATGTTGCTAGTGAATGTTAGAGAGAGAGTCTAGATTACAAATTACACGTTAGAGAGAGAAACTGTGTGTGTGATTGTATTCTCCTGCACCATTGTACTGCAACTATTGCTTTGATCGTCAATATAAGAGAATTATTAAGTAATGGATTGTGTTGCTGATTGAATTATTGTGTTTGTACCTTGATCATTATGATTTGGAGCAGTATCGATCCAATTGAACCTATCAGAAATTATAGAAGATATGTGTCATCTGCATGCAAAATTCGTTTGAAAGAAAACTAATTAATTGTCACACCCCCAAAATCCACTAACGGAGTTTTACCGTTAAGTGTGTGACAAACCAGGATCTCAGTCATTAGTTACACCAAACGACACTATATGAATTTAAAACATACATGTCTCATTAAATGAGAAAATTTAATACAGAGTTAACGTTTAAAAGTTTGCGGAAGCGTAATCGAAATGTAATGTCAAAATATTAAATGTAAACTAAATGCGTAGAACACGCGCCTAACACGAGATACACAGTCTAAATAGTCATTAAACTCATAACATGATTTTTAATGCAAGAAAGTGTTTAAATGAAAAGCCGTGACTCCATGCCATGTCCTAGTGCGTGGTACCCCAATAACCTGTAAAAGTGAAAGGCTAACAAGTGTCAACACGACGGTTGGTGAGTTCACATAGTAAGTATAAAATCCGGTAAGTTCAGTTGCAAGCAGAAATATAAATAAAGTATGTCATTGTAGGTAGCTAGTCTACAACACATGTCCTTAGAGGCGTATGTATCTGACCGAAGCTGACGTGTGTACATATTAAGTGCATTTTGCCTGTTCTTACATCCCATCAGGATGTACTGTATGTATGTTAGGTCATTCAACACCCGTTCGACAGGTCCTTCTGTCGTGCAAGTGCGACTAGCCCGGGTCGGGTTTGTCAAACCCAGTAGTACTACTCAAAATTTCCCCGTTATTTCACAAATACTAACGGTCAACTAGGTATCCATGAGGTCTTTCATGAATAAAATAAAAGTTGCTCTAATCCAGACATGCGACATACAAAATTTGTAAATCCGTAAAAGTAATTGTCCGTGTTCAGCCCATAAAAGGGTAGAATAGTAAAAGTGTGGTTTAGTGAACTCACCTTCGGGTGCACAGCTACAAGCATCAGCAAGGTAAAAGCAAACACAGCATCCCTACTACATGATAAGTCCATAAGTGTGTGTTTGTGCAGGTATGTAAAACCCTATGCATCCAAACAGTTCAATTGTTTACTTGCGATTTGAAAAGTTTGACTTTTGACCAACTTTGACCAAAGTTGACTTTTGTTGACCCAACAACCCGTGGGTGAGTTTTTAATTGTATTCATGTTTGTTTATGTTCATTTAGACAATGAGAGCAATCAAATTCTAGCACATAGTACATATGTTAAAGAATCAAACTTTGTTTTTAGTAAAGTTACTATTTCTAGGAAGTCACATCCGAGACTACATTTTAAGCAAATCCAACCCTACTATAAGTAACCATATAAACATCACATAACTCACATATAGTGTCTATCATGCTCCTTATGAAAGTTCTCAACACTCGTTTCAATAATGCTACTAACTTTAACAAGATTAACTGATCACATTCAAAATCATCAAGTTGTCCACCTATGACTATGCATATTTGAAACATTCATATTACTTACTTATGAACCTAATAGCATGAAAGCATCATTACCAAGTCATCATATGTCTATTTGACAAGTTACACACAAAACACAAGTGAAACACATTGCAAGTCCATTATTCAGATTTTTCAGCTTTGTTGACCCTTTTTTATTTTGTACAGAAACCAACATAACTAACATGTACAAGTCCCAAATTTTAACTATAGATTAAATACTGTCTTAAGTCCATTTCTTATTTTATATACTTTACTTGAAACCTAAATCAACTATTTATTAAAAATACCTCTTTACATCAAGGTCAGAAAAGACACCTGATTGCATACTATAAAGCTTTATAAAATTTGAACGATCATACAGGGGAATAAAAATACAAATTTTACCAATATAGAAAGATAAGACAATAAGCTTTAATTTGGTGTAAGAATCATCCAAGAATACGTTGTAATTATAAAGTTATGACCTTTTGAAGTTGACTCATTTTCTGTCCAGATTTTCAGATTTGACATCTGTTTTTGTAAAATCAAAACGTCTGACTTAATCTGCTCTAAAAATTCATTGGTTTAGTTTTCTGGAAACTAGACTCTTTAAGCTACAATCTAGGATCAAGAATGATCCATTTTGGTTCTTTTTTCAACAAGTTGTAGTCCTTGTAAAATCTGCTTACGAATCTGTCCAACATCTATCATTACCGGTTTTGTCAAAAACATGATTAAAGCAATATGATTACTATCTAGATTTCATTCTAATCATCATACAAGTTCATATCTAACTATATTCAATCATGATCATGTATAAAATTCCATGTTCTCATGCCTTCATAATCACCCTATGTTAGGGCTATTTCCGTTTAAAGATTTACTTTGTACTTTGTTTTATACATTTTGTATAGTTTAGGGTTTATTTTGTATTTTCCCTAAAATGTATTGTTGCATAAAGCATGTAGTAAGAGAATGTTAGAGAGAGAGTCTAGATCACATATTCACGTTAGAGAGAGAATTAGTGTGTGTGTTCTTACATTCTCCTGCATTTTGTACTACAACCTTGCTTTGATCATCAATACAAAAGAGAATTATTTAGTAATGAATTGTGTTGCTGATTGAACTGTTTTGTTTGTACTAATCATTCTGATCATTTGAGCGATATCGATCCAATTGAACATATCAATTGGTATCAGAGCTGTTGGTATTGTGTTCTTCGCTATTCATCAAGCAAAACACTACAATATTGCTCAAAAATCATGATCTGAATGAATTGTTGCTGTTTTTAGCTGTGATTTATCATCGCAATCACTTCTAATTCACAACAATTGTGCAAATTCCATCAGATTATCATCAGATCTGAGGAATTAAGAAGAAAGAAAAAGTTACTGTTCGATCGAAATTTTGCTCAAATTCATCAAAATTTGATCATGTTTTGGATTGATTGAGATTAGGGATTGATAATCGGTGTATTTCGCTGCTTGTGTGTGAATTTTGAAGGAATTGGACAAGTTTTTGACAAACCCAGAAAATTTCTCATGATGAAGATGATGAACAGGATGAACTGGTTGAAGATTAACTAGCCGGGTGATAATTTTGACTTAGACAAATTCCTTTGGACTTAGATTTGTGAACAAAATTAGGTCCTGTGCAGCCGTGTAAAGGATTTTGTGCTAGACGGGTGAAGAATTGCAAGTAAAATTCTGTGTACTGTTGTGCCGGGTGATATACTGTTTAGCCGTGTGAAGAACTGTTCAGACGGGTAAAGTACTGTTCAGCCGGGTGATCAACATAACAGCCGGATCAACTTGTTACTATTTAGCCGGGTGATTAACACTTTCAAGCCATGTCAAGGTCTGCTGGGTGAAGTGTTGATAACTGTTCAGCCGGGTGAATATTTTCTTCTTGCCGGGTCAAGTTGTTTGCCGTGTCAAGTTATTTCTGTTAGCCGTGTAACTGTTCAGCCGGGTAACGTTCTTGCCGGGTGAAGATTTCAAGTTTAAAGACTTACAACTGTTGAGCCGTGTGACTGTTTAGACGGGTGAAGACTTTTCTCAGCCGGGTGAAGAAGAAAAATCACTGTTCAGCCGGGTGAAAGTCAAAATTTCACTGTTCAGCCGTGTGACTCAATTTTAGTTGTTTTAAACTTTGTTATCTTACCTTGTTATTAATTACTTGTCTTCATTTTAGTATTTTAACTATTTCTTTTCAAAAAATCATTAAAAACACAAAAATATTTTCTTTAAAAAATTGTTAAAATGGCACCTAATGATGATTCTGATAACCGTGTTCCTAGATGTTAGGGTTATTTCCTAGTTAAGATTTACTTTGTATTTTGTTTATTGTTTATATGTTTGTAAATAGTTTAGGGTCTATTTTGTTATATTCCTTAAACTTGTAATTGGTTGTTATAAGCATGTAGTGTGTGTGTGTGAGGAGGAGGCTAGATCACTTTTACACTGTTAGAGAGAGAATTAACTGTGTGTGATTTTGTTTCTCCTGCACCTTGTACTACGAATTGCTTTGATCATCAATATACAAAGAGAATTATTAGTATGGATTGTGTTTGTGATTGAACTGTTTGTTTGTGCGTGTTGTTCTGATCATTGTGAGCGATATTAACGATCCAATTGAACCTATCAATTGGTATCAGAGCTATTGGTACTGTGTTATTCGCTGTTCTTAAGCAAAACACATCAATATTGCTCAAAAATCATGATCTGAATGAATTGTTGCTGTTTTTAGTTGTGATTTATCATCGCAATCACTCCTATACACAACGATTGTGCAGATTCCTTCAGATTATCATCAGATCTGAGGAATTTAGAAGAAAGAAAAAATTTACTGTTCAATCAAATTTTGCTCAAATTTGATCATGTTTTGGATTGATTGATATAAGGGATTGTTAATCGGACTATTTCACAGCTTGTGTGTGAATTTTGGACTAATTGGACAAGTTTTTGACAAAACCCAGAAAATTCTCATGGAGAAGATGATGAACAGTATGATTTTGGTTGAAGATTAACTTGCCGGGTGATTAATTTGACTTAGACAATTTCCTTGGACTTAGATTTGAGAAGAAATTAGGTCCTGTATTGCCGTGTAAGGGAATTTGTTCTAGACGGGTGAAGAATTTGACTTGAAAAAGTGCTACTGTTCAGTCGGGTGAAACACTGTTGTGCCGGGTAAAACACTGTTACGCCGGGTGATAAACAAAATACAGCCGGGTAATCATCAACTGTGTTGCCGGGTAAACAACTCTGCCGTGTGATCGAGTACTGTTCAGCCGGACAAAGATTTTTATCGTGTCAAGATTCTGCCGGGTCAAGATCTATTGCCGTGTCAAAGTTTTTCTTGCTGCCGGGTAACTGTTCATCCGGGTGAAGAACAAAATTATTACAACTGTTGAGCCGGGTAACTGTTCAGCCGTGTAAAGACTTTTTCCTGCCGGGTGAAGAACAAAGACACTGTTTAGCCGGGTGAAGAAGGATTTTCACTGTTTTGCCGTGTGACTCATTCTTGTTGTTTTTAATACTTGTTTCTTATCTTGTCTTTAATTACTTGTCTTTATTTTAGTATTTTAATCATTTCTTTTCAAAAATTAACAAAAACCAAAAATATTTTCTTTAAAAATTGTTAAAAATGGCTCCTAATGATGATTCTGATAACCGTGTTCCTAGACTTTTGAATCGTGCAGATTTCAAGAACTGGACTATCAGGTTAAGACATCACTTGTGTTCTATTGACAATGACTTATGGAAGTCCATTGAAAAGGGTCCTCATATTCCAACTCAGACTACTCCAGACAGTGCAAGTACCTACACCAAAGACTCTACTGAACCTTATCCAGAAGATAATTTGTCAGCAGAAGATTTGAGGAAAGTGAAGAATGATAGCAAGGCTTATTCTTTAATGTGCAAGGGATTGCCACTACAAGTTCTGTCGAGATTGGATGCATATCAGACTGGTTATACATGTTTCAAAGCTTTAAAGTCGATATGTGAAGGAGGAGAACAATTGAGAAGCCTGAAGAAGTCGAAATTGAAAAGGCAATTGGAACTGTTTGAACATATCAATGGAGAAACAGTGCACCAGATGATGAACAGGTTTGTTCACTTAACTACTGAGATGTCAAACCTCGGAGTTAAGACTGAACTTCAAGACTTGAATGATCGATTGTTGAGTGCTTTACCATCATCATGGAAGCAAACTGTTACTTTGTTGAAACATACTGAGAAATTTCCAATGGAACTTGATTTGCTTATTGGAAAAATTGAAGAAGTTGAGATTGATGAAGGATCAAGAAATACTGATAGATCAAGCTCACAAACTCAGTATAAGTATGTGGTAAATCATGCCAATACTGTGGAGAATGCTTTTCTTGCACAAGATGCAACAAAGTTTGAAGATGAGGGTGACTTATTTGTTGGTGCAAGTTTCTTTACTGATTCAGCATACTTTCCTAATTCACCAACTTATTCTCAACCTCAATCTCCACCAAGAGCCCAAGTTCAAAGTCAATCAGAAAATCAGAGTACAAATGTTCAAGCTAAGGTGAAAGACGTAATGAATATTCTGTTGCAAGATGATGAAACCAAAACTGCCTTCACTGCTTTTATGGCAAGTTTTCAAGCGTACCAAGGAAGTCATTTAAGTCAAATGGACGTGGTCCTTCAAGACTTATTTGAAATGGATCCAGTTGATGTTGAAGAAATGGATCTTAATTGGCAAATGGTTATGGTTGCATATCGAACACAAAAGCATGCATATGTTAACCGAAGTTACAAACCTCATGCTAACAAGACATTTGGGTTTGACAAATCAAAGGCCAGATGTTTTAATTGTAACCAGTATGGTCATTTCTCAAGAGAATGCAAAGCTCCAAAGAATTTCAATGATCAAGCTAGTTCAAGCAATCAAGGTCAAGGTCAAAGTTCTCAACAATCTTCGAGTTATCAAGGCAGAAATCAACGTTTCTTTCAGAAACCATATCAAAGTCTTCCCATGCCAGAACTGAAAGACGAAGGAAAGAAACCAGAAGACCAAACAAAGGCACTGGTAGTCAGCGTAAAAGATGGTTATGATTAGAGTGCTTATGCAGAACAATTTACGTCTGATCTTACGTCAAATCTGGCACTGGTATGTGAAATTGAAGAAGACTGGTCTGAAGAAGGGGATGGAAAGATGGTTGAAGATGTTAGTGAAGATTCTGAAGATTATGACTGGAGTGCAAAGTCTGATCCTACTGAAGAATCTGAATCTGAAGTTGCGTTAATGGCTACATCCAGTGAGTCTTCATCTTCTGCTGAACAACCAAAGGTTAGTAGTAACTTACCCCCTAATTATGTTCCATTACCTGCTGATGTGAAAGAAAGGTTATGTTCTGAACAATGCATTCAACAAGTAGAACATTATCGAACTCATTCATTTAAAATAGGTGACAAATTAAGCAAACATGAAAAGATTCATGAACAACTTAAAATTGATCACAAAATTTCTGATGAGAAGATTTTGTCACTAACTGAATCATGGAACAAAACTTTAAAAGAATTGGAACTTGTTACCAAACAACTTGAAGAAATGACAAAGAACTTTGAACAAGAAAAAGTTGAACATGCTGTCACACAAGTTGAATTAAAGAAAGTTAAAAGTTGTAAAACAATGGTTGAACAACTCATTAATGAAAGAGGTAACAAAAACAAAACCGGGTTGGGTTTTACTCATGAACCGATGCCAAATTCAATCACTCAAACCTTACCGGAAAACTTTAATGAATTTGATCATTCACCTGAAAATGAACGTAAATTCAAAGAAATTCAAAGAAGTAAATCCGAGTCCGAAGGATCTGAGGTGTTGATTGAAAGCTTGAAAGAAGAAGATGGAATGACAACTGAAGCATATGATGAAGCAAGCAATAAATCCGAGAACAAACCGGAGCCTGTTCTTATTCAACTGGTTGAATATCCAAAGCTTAATCCCGAACCAGAATCGGTGAAAGAAGAAGGTGAATTTTCAGGATTCAATGATCCTAATTACATCAAATGGAAGAAGAATGAAGAAAAGGCAAAGGTTGCTGCTCAACTGCTCAAGAAGCAAGAAGTAAAGAAGGCTGAAGTTTCAACTGCAAAGAAGCAGAAATCGAAAGTAATGAACACTCAATCTGAAACAAAAGAATCAAAAGGCAAAAGTGTGTTAAAATCGAATGAAAACACCAAAGTTCAAAGTGTTAAAACTGACAAAGTTAAATCTGTCAAGAAAGTGTCAAAAGGTAAGACAATCAAATTTGTGTCTGCAGGTACTTTCGACATGAACGGTTCTTATGGTAACCAAATCAATGCTCAAATCAAATCTAACTCTGGTCTGAAAACAGGTTCAGGTCCTAAGTCTTCCGCTGTCAATGATAAGAGAATTGAAAACAAAAAGGTGACCAAACAGAACAGTTTAAAATCGAACCAAAGTCCCATGCAATCAAAATCTCAAACAAAGTCTCCACAAAAGAATGTTAATCTAAAACCGAACAACCATGATAATGAATCACGTTTTGGTTCAACATCAAAAGTTAACAATCGGCTCTTTAGGATTAGCAAGAAACATTGTGAAATTTGTGATAGATATAATCATGCAACTGCTGAATGTTTCTTTAACAGGTACTGCAGTTTCTGTAACAAAAGAAACCATTCTTCAGAAGAATGTTTTTATAACAAATTTTGCGAAATTTGTGAGAGAAGAAACCATGACACAAAGGATTGTTTCTTTCGATCAAACTCAACAAGAGAAATGACTCCGTTTTCAAACTTTCAAAGAAATCAATCATTTGGTTTTCAAAATATGAATCAAAGTCATTCTCCGGTTTTGAGAAATTTCAATCGAAACAATTCTGTTTCTAACTTTTCATCAAGAAATGTGCAGGTTAACGGTTTTAAACCAAGAGCTTTAATGGTGAGAAATCAAAAGTTTGAAAATAACCTTGATCCTAAGCTAGAGGAAAGGTTTAGTGCTTTGAGGAGAAAGCAATTAGTGAATGCCAATGGGCGAAACAATAGTTATCAACATCAAAATCTCATGAACGAAACAAATTTTCAAAATATTCAATATCAACAAGTTACTATTGTAGATAGATTCGGAAAACCCAAGACAGTGTGGGCCTGGGTTGACCAAACTAACTAATTGACTGTTGAATTGCAGGTACGCCCAAGAAGACCTATCAACTCATGGTTTGTTGATAGTGGGTGTAGCCGGCACATGACAGGCAACCATGCCTTGCTTCAGGATTTCAAGCTGAAAAATGGTACTCACGTTGCATTTGGAGGTGATGCGGGTGGTAAAATCACAGGAGAAGGAACTGTTTCGAATGGGGTCATTAGTTTTGATAAAGTCAACTACTGTGCACAGTTGAACTTTAACTTACTAAGTGTATCTCAAATCTGTGATAAATCTTATTCAACTCTTTTTGATGATTCTTTCTGTTATATTCTGAAACCAGGTTTCAAGATTGACAATGAGTGGGTAGTGGTGAAAGCACCTAGAGATCGTGATGTATACAAATTGGATATGTCGCAGATTGATGCTGAAACCGAAACAACCTGTCTCATTGCCCATGCTTCAAATGATGAGAGTCAGCTTTGGCATAGACGGCGGGGACATTCCAACTTCAGAAACATGAACCGTTTGGTAACTGGAAATCACGCTGTGGGAATCCCATCGAAGAAATTCCCCACAACTGATCTTTGTCCAGCTTGTTTGAAGGGAAAACAGCATCAGATGTCTTTTAAGTCCAAGCAAGAAAACTCCATTTCAAAACCCTTGCAGATGCTACATATGGATCTTTTCGGACCAACAAATGTGCAAAGCATTGGAAAGAAGCCTTACTGTTTTGTCATTATTGACGATTTCACTAGATTTTCTTGGGTTTATTTTTTGCATGCTAAATCTGAAACAGCTGAATTATTAAAAGAATTTATCATCAAAGTTGAAAATCAATTGGAATGCAAAGTTAAAGTTTTAAGAAGTGATAATGGAACTGAATTTAAGAATGCTAATGTTGATTTATTTTGTGCAGAAAAGGGGATTGCTAGACAATTTAGTGCGCCAAGAACACCTCAACAAAATGGGGTTGCGGAACGGAAAAACCGGACACTGATTGAAGCAGCAAGATCCATGCTCGCAGATGCCAAAATCCATATCACTTTTTGGGACGAAGCTATTGCTACTGCGTGTTTTGTACAAAATAGAACATTATTAGTGCAAGATAAACAGAAAACTTCTTATGAGTTGTTATTTGGAAGGAAACCAAATATTTCTTACTTGAAAGCATTTGGTTGTCCGGTCTTGATTTTAAATTTGAATGATCATCTCGGGAAATTTGAGTCAAAATCTGACGATGGATTTTTCTTAGGTTATTCGTCTGTTTCTAAAGCTTATCGGGTTTTTAATAGCAAAACAAATACTGTTATTGAAACTATTAACGTCAAGTTCTTAGAAAATTCGTTTCCGTTAGTGGCTCATGGTCCCGAATGGTTATTTGATTTAGATTCATTATCGAAATCCTTCAATTCTAACTTATTTGATTTTTCAGGAAAAACAAACAAGGAATCAGGCGACTTAGGATGCTTTAGTGACGATTCTGATAATGACGAAGATGGAAATCTCAACTCTGAATATCCATTTATGTCTTTTCACAATCCTGATCATGTCAAGTCCAGTCAAGCTCCGGGTCCTTCTGGTTCTCATGAAGATCAAGAATCGAACAATCATGATGAAGATGTGATTTCTCCTAATGATGGTGGATCTGTTCAGAATCAACCATCATCAGATCTGAATGTTGAAGTTGTTCCAGAATCTTTTGATTACTTCATCAATTCACCGGATGAAGTCCCGAATTTCACACCGCATACTTCGACCATACTACAAGATCTACCAAATCTGAATACTTCTAATCTGGAGAGTCAAGTGCAAGGAGGTGACATTCCTATTCATCGAATTCACAAGAAACATCCTGTCTCTCAGATTATTGGGCCGTTGAATCAGAGAACTACAAGAAGTCAGACTGAGCAAGCAAATGTCTGTCTTTATTCGTGTTTTCTATCTCAAGTGGTGCCAAAGAACATTTCAGAGGCGCTGAAAGATAACAGTTGGATTGAAGCCATGCAAGAGGAATTACTTCAGTTTCGCAAACAGGAAGTTTGGAAACTTGTGGACTTACCTGAAGGAGAGAACGCAATTGGTACAAGATGGTTGTACAAAAACAAGCCAGACGAACGTGGCATTGTAGTGAGAAACAAAGCAAGACTGATTGCACAGGGATACACTCAGGAAGAAGGCATTGATTATGAAGAGGTGTTTGCTCCGGTCGCAAGACTAGAAGCCATACGCGTTTTTCTTGCATATGCGTCTTTCATGAAGTTTAAAGTATTCCAAATGGACGTTAAAGGTGCTTTCTTGTATGGACCAATTACAGATGACGTATATGTCAGACAACCTCCAGGTTTCGAAGATCCTGACTATCCTCATCGTGTATACAAGTTGAGTAAAGCTCTATATGGTCTACACCAAGCTCCAAGAATCTGGTATGAGACGTTATCCAAGCATTTACTAGAACATGGATTTACAAGAGGTCAGATTGATCCAACTTTGTTTATGAAGAGGGAGAATGATGATTTGTTGTGCGTTCAAGTATATGTGGACGATATTATCTTCGGATCGACCAGTGCGTCAATGTGCAAAGAATTTGAAGAAATCATGAAGTCTAGATTCCAGATGAGTTCAATGGGGGAGATTAATTTCTTTCTTGGATTACAAGTGAAACAATCTGCTGACGGAATTTTCATCAATCAATCAAAATTTGTTGAGAAATTGTTGAAGAAGTTCAAGATGCAAGATTGTCAAACAATTCGAACTCCATCTGATGTGAACTGCAAGATTCAACCTGATCCAAAGGGCAAAGCAGTTGACCAAACACTATACAGATCAATGATCAGTTCTCTGATGTACCTTACTGCATCAAGACTAGACATCATGTACGCTATGTGTGTATGCGCCAGATACCAGTCAGATCCGAAAGAGTCGCATCTTGTTGCTGTGAAGCGTATATTCAGATATCTCAAAGGGAAACCAAATCTTGGGTTATGGTATCCTTACGAAGGAAATTTTGAATTATATAGCTATTCTGACAGTGATTTTGGTGGTTGTGCTCTTGACAGGAAATCGACAACTGGTGGATGTCAATTTTTGGGTCCTAGGCTTGTCTCTTGGCAATGCAAGAAGCAGACCAATGTTTCTGTATCCACAGCTGAAGCAGAGTATATCGCTGCATCTGCAGGATGTTCTCAGGTTTTATGGTTACAAAATCAGTTGCTTGACTACGGGTTTAACTTTCTAAAAACTCCTATTTACATAGACAATACTGCTGCTATGTTTATTACTGCTAATCCTGTTCAACATTCTAAAACCAAACACATCGAAATTAGATATCATTTTTTAAGAGATAACTCTGAAAAGGGTTTAATAATTTTGATTAAGGTTCATACCGACAAACAACTGGCAGATCTTTTCACAAAATCTTTTTTGTCAGGCCGGTTTGAATTCTTAATTCAATCCATAGGATTAATCAATCATGATTGATTCTATTTTTCAAAAACAAAACAAAAATCAGAAAAATATAAAAGCCAAAAATATAATAAGTTGATGTTATATTTTGATTCCTTTGTCTTTTACTTTATGTTTTGCATTGTGTGTGCTTGCGTGAAAAAGAAAATAGAAAAGCAAAAACAAAATATAAACGCAAAAAGAAAAGAAAATATCATGTCATAAGAATCTATATTGCACAAAGTGAGAAATGATAGTTACACTAGACATTATTTGTTACATCATTTTTAATAAAGACTGATGAATGTTAATTGATGTGCTAGACAGCTCAGGCAATTAGACTGAAAAAGTAAGTTGATTGTTGACAAACATAAACTTAATGATATTTGTGTTACGTTCCATTGTTATACATGTCTAAGATATATATCTTTTGATACATTGCTTGTGATGATAGTTGTGCATGATCGGGTAACGATGTAGTCTTCTCAGTGTGATGAACCGCATCGTGAGCTTCTTTGTTGTGGTACCCACAGACCTGAAGTCTCACACGAAGTCTCTTTTGAGCTTCAAGGTGCAGCAAAAGATTCCAAAATGGAACAAAAAGAGTCCCAAATGTGGACCAACACCAAACAAAAATTCCAAAATGGAATTCAGAAGATTCCCAAGGGGAACGATAAGAAAAAAAAATTCCCAAAGATGGAATTAAAAAGAAGTCCCAAAGTGGACCAAATCCGAATAGAACCCAGATTCCACACTGTGTATGACTGTAAGTGACCAGGTTTTGTGCAATATGCATTCAGGTAGTGATTGATAAGGAAATATGTTGACATATGTATACATGTGGGTCACATAAGTCATTCTAATCGAACCTTAAATATCATCATGATACTGAAAAAGTAAGTGTGTCAACTCGAGCTAATTGGTATGTTTTCATATCATCACTCAATCAAGCATAAGTCAAATGTCTATTCAAAACTTGCAAAACATGTTCAGATAATGTGTGGTATGATCTCACTGCGATATTTTGATTCATTGCATTGCATATGTCTTTATTTTAATGTGTGTGCTTTGTGTGTGCAGGCATTTGGAATCATTATTGACACATCGACATCCTTGTTAAACTTAAAAATTTCAAGAAATTTCAAGTTTAGGGGGAGAATAAATTTGAAGAAAAATATCTACAAAATCCAAAAATATTTTGTTTTGAATAAGTGTTTTGAATGAACAAGATTATGTAGTATGAAAAGCAGAGGTATTGGATGTGTGAAAAACAAACCCAAGGTCTTGTGAATTGTTTTTAAGAAATTGCTTCGGGATATAGAAAAATTGGTTGTGCAAAAACATTTTTTTTTGAAAAAGAAAAAGAAACATGAATTTAATTGGAAATTAATTTTGTTGCAATGTTTAATGTTGTTTGATAATTAATATGACAAAATTCTTTTTAAGGATATCTTGTCTAATTAATATGTCGGAGAATGTTTGCAGGTACAATAAATGACGTTGAAAAAGTCAACAGACGAGAAAAGTGAAGAAAAATCGCAAAGTGTTATAGCCGGGCAAAGATATCAGATGCAACTATTCTGCCGGGTTAAGAACTATTCTGCCGGTTAAAGAACTGTTCAGCCGGGTAATGTTGTGTGTTGATACAGCCGGGTGATTGAGGAAAAGGTGAAGATGTTGTGACCACTGTACAGCCGGGCAATGATCATGTCAAATACAGCCGGGTGAAGGTCATAGATATCAAGCCGGGTGACAAGTATTCACTATACAGCCGGGTAAAGTCTTTTATCTTGCCGTGTGAATGAATCACTATGTTGTCGTGTGAAGAAGAAAAAGCATGTCGGGTGATATAGAAGACAACTATGTTGCCGGGTAATGAAGAATATCATGCCGTGTGAAGAAGGAAAGCAACTATGTTGTCGGGTGATGAAGAAAGCAAGCCGGATGAAGAAGGAAAGCAACTGTGTTGCCGGGTGAATGAAGAAAGATTGCCGGGTGATGATTGAAGACTACTATTCTGCCGGGTGATGAATAAAACCCATCAGGTGTAGTTGTTCCTAACCTTTACCCGTCACTACAGTGACTTACCGTCTCTACAGTGTTTGACCCGTCAAGTGATTCTCACATGCTTGCGACTTGTCTTATGTACTTGACCCGTCACTACAGTACATGACCCGTCACTACAGTACATGACCCGTCACTACAGTACATGACCCGTCACTACAGTACTTGACCCGTCAAAGCTTATTGGGCCTTTTTATGTTTACCCGTCCCTTTTGTTGACCCGGCACTTAAAGTTTGACCTAAATCTTTTGACGATACAAAAGACCGCCTCTTCACAAACACTTATCATTTCACACATTCACTTTCACACAAACACTCTGTACTTGAATCGCCATTGTTATCATATTCAATCGTTTTGCTCTGTAACAAGGTTGATCGATTGGATAAGGTAGTGATTTAGTGTTTTTGACCTCAATAGACCTGCAAATCAACTGTTAAAAAGAAAAACGATGATGAACAGTGTTTTGGACTTTGAATCGACACTTTGATTTTGTGTATTAAAACTTAAATCGAATGTTGTTTTAGGGTTAAAATCTGTCGATCATCAACATTCAACCACTCATTTGCACCAAAACACCTTAAAATCAACTGAATCACTCAAAATGCTCACAACTGATAAAATCGCCATTGATGAACTTTGAAGCTTTTAAAAGTTAAACATCAAAAGGATGAAATATCTGTTTAAAAGTGACAAATGCATGATAAATCTGAACTAAAACATGTTAAACAACTTCATCATACAAATGTCAAAATTTTGCCTTAAGTAATTAACTGTTAAAGTGAGAAATGTTGTATAAATCATTAATATTCAAAGTTGTGTTAATCAAAGTGATGAAAATCAATTTGTTAGATCAATTTAGGGTTAAAATGATTATATGAATATTTTGCTTTCTAACTGTTAGTCAAATACTTATGAAATTTTGATATGTTTTAATGAAGAATCTAACACATTTGTCTTGTTTTGTGTTTGATTTTGTTTTGACAGATGGAGAATCTCAAGTTCGAGCCTAAACATAATTTGGTGGCATGTTTAGATGAATCAATTCCTGAAATAGATGGTTACAGGGATATGATTAAGTTTCTCAAGAGAACCAAATATGTATATGCTATGTGTGCCAAACCGGTCATATATGCAAGGCTGATTAAGAGTTTCTGGAGGACAGCAGAGGTTGTTAGAGATGAGAATGGAGTTACTGTTGTTCGAGGCAACATAACTGGGGAAAGGGTGTTGACTGTTTCAGAAGAGGTTATTAGACAGGCCCTGAGGATAGATGAGGATGAAGTTGGTATGATGGATGAACTGACTATGGATGAGTGCAAAGCGTGTTTTGTTAATATGGGCCATCCACCTGTATTTCCAAAATCACAGTTTTATAGGGCTAAGTTGGGAAGGAAGTATAAATTGCTGTGTTATGTTGTACAGCAATGCATGTCCAGGAGGAGTGCAGGATTCGACAATTTCCCATCTGACATTGCATCCCCGATAGTTGCTATTGCAGAAAACAAACCATTCAACATGTCAAGATGGATAATGAATGGGTTTGTGTTCAATTTGGTGAAGGGCAAAAGATTTAAGTTTCTCATGTACCCGAGATTCTTACAACTGATGATAAACATTGCCTATCCTATCATCAGAAATGAAGGTTTTTCTGGAGGTATTTTATATACTGAGGACATGAACGATCTATCTTACCGAAAGATGAGTATCGGGAATGTGCCTGATGTAGAATTGTTTGACTATATGAGAGATATAGTCAACAATGAAGAAGATGTAGAAAGTGTATATTATCATATATCTCATGGTGAGATTGTTGATCCACAGGACCTAGTGGATGAGGTGCCTGACAATCTGTTGGATGATGACGAGTACTTTGCTCGTCATCCAGATGATGAGAATGATGATGGAGACAATGATGAAGATAGTGATGGTAATGATGAACATGATGATGGTGGTGATGATGCTGAATCTGAATCTAATTCAGAGGAGGCTGAACCAATGGAGACTGAGATAGAGGAAACTGAGACTGTTGAGATAGAAGAACCTGCTGAGGTTGCTTCTGTGGTTGAAGAAGTTGTTGTTGAGATTCCAAAAGATGTTTCTGTTCAGTATGTTCGAAGAAAGAGATCAAAACCAGTGGTAGAAACTGAAGAGATTGACATAGTTCAGATTGCACAGGAGGTAGTGGCCGAAGCTGAAACTATGGCACAGATAGTTGAGGAAGCTGATGCTGGCGCTACCAATCCTATCACTGTTGATATTCCCACCACATCATCCCCATTTGCTGAAAACATTGGACAAGGTTTGGAGTCTTCACCAAATGTTGTGCCAAGTGTTGATCAAACAGAGAATGAGAAGCGAATTGCAGAATTAGAAGATATGGTTGCAAAGTTGATGGAAGCCAATGAATTGTTGAAGGCATATCGAATGAGAGGAAGAAGAAAAGATTTGATGAATACTGGGATATACATAATCAGAATTTGAAAATCTTCAAGAAATTGGATGAAGATCATGTGAAGCTCGTTGATGAACATGTGAGATTGAAGGATGATTATGATAAACTAAAGGAGGAATATGAGAATTTAAAGTATGATTATACTGATTTGAAGGCTGAGTGTAATACGTTGGAGGCCGAAAAGGAAATGCTGGAAAAAGAGTTGGAGGAGACTAAACCAAAGAAAGGTGGCTCATCATCAGACAAAGATTTTTCTGAAGAAGTAATGGAAGTGACTGAATCGCATGTGCCAAAGGTTTATCTGACTAGAGCTCGAGGCACTTCGAATGTTGGCATTAGAGTGGAATCACCAATCATCATTCCCGATGAAGCTGTTGCTGACACTGTCAATATGGACAAAGCTGAGGGAAAAAGGAAGATAGATGCGATTCCTGAGATATTTGGTGATGAAGGAAGTTCGAAGAAGGCAAAGATAGATGAAACAGTGCAGATTGAGCCGATTCAATCTGTAGCTGTGATTGAGACTGAGAATGTGACTGAAGCTGAGATTGCTAAATCAGGTCAGATTGAGCCGATTCAATCTGATTCTGTAGCTGAGACTGAAGTGTTTGAGGTCACAGAGAGTGAGAAAGAAGCTGGTTCTGAGGAAACAGTTCAGGTTGAGCCGATTCAATCTGAAGCTGTCGAAGTTGAAAGTGTGCCTGAAACTGAAGCTGAAGTTGCAAGTCAGTTTGAGCCGGTTCAAACTAACGATGCACCTATGATTGAAGCGTTGGATGATCTTGACGATATTGATTTCACTGAATCTAGGGATGAAGCTGAGCCAGTACAGAATGTTGTTGAAGAGATACCTGATGATTTAGATCAAAGGTTTGCATATCTCGAGAAAATGAAGTATAATGCTGTATTTTTGAATGGTTTGACGGTGAGTCAGATAAATGAAGAGTATGAGAAGTGCATGATTGCTCAAGACAAGGCTGAAGCTGATAAGAAAGAGTTTGTGATTGAGATGGGAGAATGGACACCAATGCAAGAAAGCCTAAACATAGAAGATTTGCCTCCGACTGAACTATATCACCAAAATCCAGATGAAATGACTGCTTCAAATATGCGCAGTTGGTTGAGTTCGAGAAACTATCCTTACAAGACTTTGAAGAGGTTGAAATCTGAATCTTTGAGGAAGATTGTGGTCAGTTTTATGAAAACGGAGAAAATGTATAACAGGATGTTTTACTTAGATTATAACAATCCTCAGTACTTCGAGTTAACAAAGAGATTCAAAGTGCTTGGACCGAAGGAGATTCCAGTGATGGCTCTTCCTGAAGATGCTCATAAGAAAAGACATGAATTAATGGATATGTTCCCAAGCGAAGTTAAATCTTACAACATTCCAACTGATGTTAGGGAATCTTGGCATAAGTCAGCAACAGCAGGTGACGTGGTGAGGTCACTGCTAAGTAAAGGTCAGTCGATTGCTGAGTTGCTTGACTCCATGATTGTGCCAGAGAAAAATAAGAAGGTGAAGATAATCGCATGGAAATATGATGAAGTGTTTGACGCTTTCATGATTAAGAGAGTGAATGGTTTATGTGATGTATACCATTACTTCTCGAGCATCTTTAAGTTGGAAGTTCAGGATTTAAAGGAGTTACACAAATTAAGGTTGATAAATCACACGCGTGCTGAGCGTGGTGATAAGTGTGTAATGCTTCTTGATGCTGGGATTGCTAGACCACCGAAGTTTCTGGATTTTAGAGGCCAACAAGAAGATTCAGCATATGTGCAAGCAAAGAAACAAAGGAAGAAAAAGAGATTGGTTGTGACTGAAGATATGTATATAGAAGAGTTTTCGGACGAATACTTTGACAAAGTGACGGATCCTGGATTGAAGGTGATAGATGGTTCACAAATGACAAAGCCTATACTCAGAGTGTTCTATAATCAAGAAACGTTTGAATTGAAGCTTGTTCGAAACTTGGAGGATTGGGATAAAGACATGATCACACTTTTCAGTACTTTTGAGTTGAAACTGCTGCATCCTTCATATATCGACTTTTTGAGAAGTTATAGAATGGAGAAGTGTAAAGATGCACTTGCTGAAGCTGATCGGAAGTTATTTGTTGTAATGATTGAAGTGATAGCAGCAGCAACTGAAAAGATTCGGGTGAGGAAAGCATTGCTAAACTCTAATCTCGTGAGGGTGGATTTACCAGAGATAGAGTATATGAGGATATCCAGAAAAGGAACGTTGGAGGTGAAAGTCAAAGGCCAGGAGATGCCATTCGAGTTTTATGCTAATATTGACTTTGCAGGTTTAAATTTGGATTCGCTCAGACGTATGAATGCTTTACCAATTCTGACAAATGAGTCCAAGCCGAGACAAGCTAAGATCGCTGAAAAGTTCAAGTCCTGTATTGAAGAAGCTTTGAAGGAACAAGAAGAGTATAAAGGACGAGAGTTCCTGAACGTCAAAGATGAACCAGAAGAATGGTAGAAAAAGATTGATGCTGATCAAAGAAGAAGAAAAAGATAGAAGATTTTGCTGAAGATCCAAAGATAAATCTTAGGGGGAGTACTGTAAGGGTTATTTCCTAGTTAAGATTTACTTTGTATTTTGTTTATTGTTTATATGTTTGTAAATAGTTTAGGGTCTATTTTGTTATATTCCTTAAACTTGTAATTGGTTGTTATAAGCATGTAGTGTGTGTGTGTGAGGAGGAGGCTAGATCACTTTTACACTGTTAGAGAGAGAATTAACTGTGTGTGATTTTCTTTCTCCTGCACCTTGTACTACGAATTGCTTTGATCATCAATATACAAAGAGAATTATTAGTATGGATTGTGTTTGTGATTGAACTGTTTGTTTGTGCGTGTTGTTCTGATCATTGTGAGCGATATTAACGATCCAATTGAACCTATCACTAGACTTGTCAACCGTGCAGATTTCAAGAATTGGACTATTAGACTGAAGCATCATCTTTGCTCAATAGACAATGATCTTTGGAAGTCAATTGATAAGGGTCCTCACATACCTACACAGACAGCTCCGGATAGTGCAAGTACCTACACCAAAGACTCTACTGAACCTTATCCAGAAGATAATCTATCAGCTGAAGATTTAAGGAAAGTGAAGAATGATAGTAAAGCCTATTCTTTGATGTGTAAAGGACTGCCACTACAAGTACTGTCGAGGTTGGATACTTATCAGACGGGTTATACATTGTTCAAAGCCTTGAAGTCAATTTGTGAAGGAGGTGAACAACTCAGGAGTCTCAAGAAACAAAAGCTGAAGAGACAATTGGAGTTATTTGAACACATTGCTGGAGAATCTGTGCACCAGATGATGAATAGGTTTGTTCATCTAACTACTGAAATGACCAATGTTGGTGCGAAGACAGATCTTCAAGACCTAAATGACAGATTACTATGTGCTCTTCCATCATCGTGGAAACAGACTGTGACTCTACTGAAACATACTAAAAAGTTTCCGATGGATTTGGATCTGCTCATTGCAAAGATTGAGGAAGTAGAGATTGATGAAAGTTCTAGAAACACTGATAGAACTGGTTCACATGCACAATATAAATATATTGTGAATCCTGCTAATACTGTGGAGAATGCTTTTCTTGCACAAGATGCAACTAAGTTTGAAGATGAGGGTGATTTATTTGTTGGTGCAAGTTTTTACACTGATTCGTCATACATTCCAAATTCACCAACTTATTCTCAACCTCAATCTCCACCAAGAGCTCAAGTTCAAAGTCAGAATCTGAAGAATCAAGTAGAAAATCAAAGTTCGAATGTTCAAACAAAAGTAAAAGATGTGATGAACATCTTGTTACAAGATGACGAGACGAATACTGCTTTTACTGCTTTCTTGGCAAGCTTTCAAGCTTATCAAGGAAGTCATTTGTCTCAGATGGATGTTGTACTTCAAGATCTTTTTGAAATGGATCCTGATGACGTTGAGGAAATGGATTTGAATTGGCAAATGGTGATGGTTGCATATCGAACACATAAACATGCATATGTTAACCGAAGCTACAAGCCTCATGCAAACAAGACCGTTGGTTTTGACAAATCGAAGGCCAGATGTTTCAACTGTAACTGTTATGGTCATTTTTCAAGGGAATGCAAAGCTCCTAAGAATCAGAACTACAATGATCAATCAAGTTCAAGTGGACAGAATCAAGGTCAAGGTCAAAGCTCGCAACAGTCTTCAAGCTATCAACGGAGGAATCAACGTTTCATACAGAAGCCATATCAAAGTCTTCCCATGCCAAAACTGGAGGATGAAGGCAAGAAGCCAGAAGATCAGACCAAAGCACTGGTAGTGAGTGTGAAAGATGGATATGATTGGAGTGCTTATGCAGAACAGTTTACATCTGATCTTACATCCAGTCTAGCATTAGTGTGTGAAATTGAGGAAGATTGGTCTGAAGAAGGGGTCGATAAGCTGATTGATACTGTGAGTGAAGATTCTAAGGAATATGACTGGAGTGCAAAGTCAGATCATGTTGAAGAATCTGAATCAGAAATCGCACTGATGGCTACATCCAGTGAGTCTTCATCATCTACCGAACAACCGAAGGTTAGTACTGATTTACCCCCTAACTATGTTCCTTTGCCTGATGATGTTAGAGGTAGGTTATGTTCTGAACAATGCATTCAACAAGTAGAACATTATCGTACTCATTCATTTAAAATTGGTGATAAATTAAGCAAACATGAAAAAATTCATGAACAACTTAAAATTGATCACAAAATTGCTGATGAGAAGATTTTGTCACTTAAAGAATCATGGAACAAAACCTTAAAGGAATTGGAAGTGGTAACAAAACAACTTGAAGAAATGACAAAGAACTTTGAACAAGAAAAAGTTGCTCATGCTGTCACGCAAGTGGAATTAACTATGGTTAAACAACTTATAAGTGAAAGAGGTAACAAAACCAAACTAGGATTGGGTTTCACTAATGAACCAATGCCTAATTCAATCACACAAACTTTACCTGAAAACTTCAATGAATTTGATCATTCACCTGAAAATAAACGAAAATTAAAAGAAATTCAAAGAAGTAAATCCGAATCCGAAGGATCTGAAGTGTTGATTGAGAGTTTGAAAGATGATGATGTCGTGACGACTGAAACTGATGATGAAGCTAGCAACAAATCAGAACCTGTTCTGATTCAACTTGTTGAATATCCTGAACTGAATCCCAAGAAGGAAGAGACGGTGAAGGAAGAAGGTGAATTTTTGGGATACAATGATCCTGAATACATCAGGTGGAAGAATGAACAGAAAGCGAAGGTTGCTGATCAACTTATCAAGAAGCAAGAAGTGAAAAAGACTGAAGTTTCGAATGTAAAAATGCATAAATTAAAATCGAAAGTCAATCAATCTGAAACAAAATCTTCGAAAGGTAAAAGTGTCATAAAATCGAATGACAACACCAAAGCTCAAATTGTCAAAACTGACAAAGTCAAACCTGTCAAGCAGAAAGTGTCAAAAGGAAAAACAATTAAGTTTGTGTCTGCAGGAACTTTTGATTTGAACGGATCTTATGGTAAACCAATCAATTCTCCAATCAAATCTAACTCTGGTCTGAAAACAGGTTCAGGTCCTAAGTCTTCCGCTGTCAATGATAAAAGAATTGAACGAAAGAAGGTAAACCAAACAAGATGGCTTAAAATCGAACCAAGTTCCCAAGCAAGCAAAATCACAATCAAAATCTCCACAAAAGAATCAAGTTAATCTAAAACCGAACAAAAATGATAATGAATCACGAGTGGGTTCAACATCAAAAGTTAACAATCGGCTCTTTAGGATTAGCAAGAAACATTGTGAGATTTGTGATCGTTATAATCATGTTACTGCTGAATGTTTCTTTAATAGGTACTGCAGTTACTATGACAAAAGAAACCATTCTTCAGAAGAATGTTTTTATAACAAATTTTGTGATATCTGTGAAAGAAGAAACCATGACACAAAGGATTGTTTCTTTCGGAAAAACTCATCAAGAGAAATGACTCCGTTTCCAAATTTTCAAAGAAATCAATCATTTGGTTTTCAAAATGTTAATCAAAGTCATTCTCCTGTTTTGAGAAATTTTAATCGAAACAATTTTGGTTTTAATAACTTTTCATCAAGAAATGTGCAGGTTAACAGTTTTAAACCGAGAGCTTTGATGGTAAGAAATCAGAAATTTGAAAATAACCTTGATCCTAAGTTAGAGGAAAGGTTTATTGCTTTGAGAAGAAAGCAATCGATTCAAGCCAATGGGCGAAACAGTTTTCAACCAAATCTCTCGAATGAAACAAATTTTCAAAAGTCTTCATTATCAACAAGTTACTATTACAGATAGATTCGGAAAACCCAAGACCATGTGGGCCTGGGTTGACCAAACTAACTAAGTGATTGTTGAAATGCAGGTACGCCCTAGTAGACCTATTAACTCATGGTTTGTTGATAGTGGGTGTAGCCGACATATGACAGGCAACCATGCCTTGCTTCAAGACTTTAAGCTAAAGAATGGTACACATGTTGCATTTGGAGGAGATGCTGGTGGTAAAATAACTGGAGAAGGAACCGTGTCAAATGGGGTCATTAGCTTTGATAAAGTCAACTACTGTGCACAGTTGAACTTTAATTTGCTAAGTGTATCTCAAATTTGTGACAAATCGTATTCAACTTTATTTGTTGATTTTTTCTGTTATATACTCAAACCAGGTTTCAAGATTGACAATGAATGGGTGGTGGTTAAAGCTCCAAGGGATCGTGATGTATACAAGCCTGATATGTCGCAGATTGATGCTGAAACCGAAACTACTTGTCTCATTGCACATGCTTCAAATGATGAGAGTCAGCTTTGGAATAGACGGCTGGGCCATTCAAACTTCAGAAACATGAACCAACTGCTGGCTGGAAATCATGCTGTGGGAATACCGTCAAAGAAGTTCTCTACAACTGATCTCTGTCCAGCATGTTTGAAAGGAAAACAGCACCGAATGTCTTTTAAGTCCAAGCTAGAAAACTCCATTTCAAAACCCTTGCAGATGCTACATATGGATCTTTTCGGACCAACAAATGTTCAAAGCATCGGAAAGAAGTCTTATTGTTTTGTCATCATTGATGATTTTACTAGATTTTCTTGGGTTTATTTCTTGCATGTTAAATCTGAAACTGCTGAGTTGTTAAAAGAGTTTATTGTCAAAGTTGAAAATCAGTTGGATTGTAAAGTGAAAATCTTGAGAAGTGACAATGGAACAGAATTTAAGAACGCTAATGTTGATTTGTTTTGTGCAGAAAAAGGAATTGCGAGACAATTTAGTGCTCCAAGAACGCCTCAACAAAATGGTGTTGCGGAACGGAAAAATCGGACACTGATTGAAGCAGCAAGATCCATGCTCGCAGATGCCAAATTCCCTATCACTTTCTGGGACGAAGCTATTGCTACTGCGTGTTTTGTACAAAACAGGACATTATTGGTTCAGGACAGAAATAAAACATCTTATGAGTTATTGTTTGGAAGAAAACCGAATATTTCTTACTTGAAAGCATTTGGTTGTCCTATATCGATTCTAAACATCTTATGAGTTATTGTTTGGAAGAAAACCGAATCTTTCAATTCTAACTTGTTTGATTTTTCAGGAAACTCGAGAAAAGAACCAGAAGACTTGGGATGTTTTAGTGATGATTCTGACAATGACGATGATGGCAATCTCAATTCTGAGTATCCGTTCATGTCATTTCATAATCCTGATCAAGGAGTATCCAGTCAAGCTCCGGGTCCTTCTGGTTCTCAAGAAGATCAAGAATCAAATATTCTTGGTGATGATGTTAATCCACAAAATTCTCCTAATGATGGTGGATCTGTTCAGAATCAACCATCATCAGATCCGAATGTTGAAGTTATTCCAGAATCATTT
Organism: Tagetes erecta; assembly: GCA_030867185.1. Taxonomy (NCBI): domain Eukaryota; kingdom Viridiplantae; phylum Streptophyta; class Magnoliopsida; order Asterales; family Asteraceae; genus Tagetes; species Tagetes erecta. Next base: position 59,548,634 of record CM061488.1, read on the forward strand.
GACTACTTCATCAATTCACCGGAACAAGTTCCTAATTTCACTCCGCATGTTTCTACAATTCTACAAGATCTACCGAATCTGAATCAGTCTAATCTGGAGAGTCAAGTGCAAGGTGATGTTATACCAACTCATCGAATTCATAAGAAACATCCTGTCTCTCAGATTATAGGGCCGTTGAATCAGAGAAATACGAGAAGTCAAACTGAGCAAGCAAAGGTTTGTCTTTATTCATGTTTTCTTTCGCAAGTGGTACCAAAGAACATTTCAGAGGCGTTACAAGATAATAGTTGGATTGAAGCCATGCAAGAGGAGTTACTTCAATTTCGCAAACAAGAGGTTTGGAAATTAGTGGACTTACCTGAAGGAGAAAATGCGATTGGTACAAGATGGTTGTACAAAAACAAGCCAGATGAACGTGGTATTGTTGTGAGAAACAAACAAAGCTCGACTTGAAGCTATTCGTGTCTTTTTAGCTTATGCCTCTTTCATGAAGTTTAAAGTGTTCCAAATGGACAATTAAAGGCGCTTTTCTGTATGGACCAATTACCGATGATGTATATGTCAGACAACCTCCGGGTTTTGAAGATCCTGATTATCCACATCGTGTATACAAATTGAGCAAAGTATTATATGGTCTACATCAAGCTCCAAGGATTTGGTACGACACGTTATCTAAACATTTGCTGGAACATGGGTTTACAAGAGGTCAGATTGATCCAACTTTGTTTATGAAGCGGGAAAATGAAGATCTTTTATGTGTTCAAGTGTATGTGGATGATATCATCTTTGGATCAACCAGTGCGTCCATGTGCAAAGAGTTTGAAGAAATCATGAAGTCAAGATTTCAGATGAGTTCGATGGGGGGATTAATTTCTTTCTCGGATTGCAAGTAAAACAATCAGCAGACGTAATTTTTATCAACCAATCAAAGTTTGTTGAGAAGTTGCTGAAAAAGTTCAAGATGCAGGATTGTCAGACTATTTGAACGCCATCTGATGTGAATTGCAAGATACAGCCGGATGCAAAAGGCAAATCTGTTGATCAAACACTGTACAGATCAATGATTGGTTCACTGATGTATCTCACTGCATCAAGGCCAGGCATTATGTATGTTGTATGTGTGTGCGCAAGATATCAGTCTGATCCAAAAGAGTCGCACCTGGTTGCTGTTAAACGTATTTTCAGATACCTTAAAGGGAAACCGAATCTCGGGTTATGGTATCCTTATGAAGGCAATTTTGAATTATATAGTTATTCTGATAGTGACTTTGGTGGGTGTGCTCTTGACAGGAAATTGACTACGGGTGGATGTCAATTTCTGGGTCCTAGACTTGTTTCTTGGCAATGCAAAAAGCAGACCAACGTTTCTGTATCCACAGCTGAAGCAGAGTATATCGCTGCATCTGCAGGATGTTCTCAAGTTTTGTGGCTACAAAACCAATTGATTGACTACGGGTTTAACTTTCTCAAAACTCCTATTTACATAGACAATACTGCAGCTATGTTCATTACTGCTAATCCTGTTCAACACTCGAAAACCAAACATATCGAAATCCGATATCACTTTCTCAGAGACAACTCTGAAAAAGGTTTAATAATTTTGATTAAAGTTCATACCGACAAACAACTGGCAGATCTTTTCACAAAATCTTTCTTGTCAGGACGGTTTGAATTCTTAATTCAATCCATAGGGTTAATCAACCATGATTAATTCTATATTTTTTTGAAAATTAAACAAAAATCAGAAAATATAAAAGTCAAAAAATATAATAAGTCGATGTCAAGTATTGATTCCTTTGTCTTTTATTTTTATCATTTTGCATTGTGTGTGTGCATGAAGAAGAAAAGCAAAAACAAAATATAAAAGCAAAAAGAAAAAGAAAATATCATGTCATAAGAATCTATATTGCAAAAAGTGAGAAATGATAGTACACTAGACATTATTTGTTTCATCATTTTTAATAAAGACTGATGAATGTTAATTGATGTGCGAGACAACTCAGGCAATTAGACTGAAAAAGTAAGTTCATTGTTGACAAATCTAAACTTAATGATCTTAGTGTTAAGTTCCATTGCTATACATGTGTAGATATATATCTTTTGATGCATTGTTTGTAATGATAGTTGTGCATGATAGGGTAACGATGTAGTCTATTCAGTGTGATGAACCGCATCGTGAGCTTCTTTGTTGTGGTTTCCACAGACCTGAAGTCTCACACGAAGTCTCTTTTGAGCTTCAAGGTGCAGCAAAAGATTCCCAAAGTTGGAACAAAAAGAGTCCCAAATGTGGACCATCACCAAACAAAAATTCCAAAAAGGAATTCAGAAGATTCCCAAGGGGAACGATAGGAAATTAAATTCCAAAATGGAATCAAAAGAAGTCCCAAAGTGGACCAAATCCGAATAGAACCCAGATTCCACACTGTTTATTATTGTAAGTGACCAGGTTTTGTGCAATATGCATTCAGGTAGTGATTGATAAGGAAATATGTTGACATATGTATACATGTGGGTCACATAAGTCATTTTAATCGAACCTTAACTCATCATGATACTGAAAAAGTAAGTGTGTCAACTCGAGCTAATTGGTATGTTTTCATATCATCACTCAATCAAACATAAGTCAAATGTCTATTCAAAACTTGCAAAACTTGTTCAGATAATGTGTGGTATGATCTCACTACGATATTTTGATTCATTGCATTGCATATGTCTTTATTTTAATGTGTGTGCTTTGTGTGTGCAGGCATATGGAATCTTTATTGACACATCGACATCCTTGTTAAACTTAAAAATTTCTTGAAATTTCAAGTTTAGGGGGAGAATAAGTGAAGAAGAAAATTAGTTACAAAAATCCAAAAATATTTTCAAATAAGTGTGTTTTGAATGAACAAGATTATGTGGTATGAAAAGCAAAGGTATTGGATGTGTTAAAAACAAACCCAAGGTCTTGTGATATGTTTTTAAGAAATTGCTTCGAGATATAGAAATTTTGGTTGTGCAAAAACATTTTTGTGAGAAAAATCAAAGAAAAAGAAAAAGGTCTTTCATTAGAATTAATTTTGTTGCCTAGTCTTATGTTGTTGATATTTAATGTGACAAACCCTAATAAGGATGTCTTGTCTAATTAATATGTCGAGAATGTTTGCAGGTGCAATAAATGCAGTTGAAAAGTCAACAGACGAGAAAATTGAAAAATTGTCAGTGTTATCGCCGGGTGAAGATATCAGAAACAACTATTCTGCCGGGTAATGAAGATACTATTTAGCCAGGTAAAGTTGTGGTGTCTGATATGAGCCGGGTGATTGTGAAAAGAAGTGAAGCCGGGCAAAGATATTTTGGCTACTGTGTTGCCGGGTAATGAACAAGTCATTATACAGCCGGGTGAAGGAGTCATCGATATCTGCCGGGTGACAAGTTGTGTTACTATACGGCCGGGTAATGAAGTGTTGACACTGTACAGCCGGGTAAAAGAAAGAAGTCTTTATCTTGCCGTGTAAGTTAAGAACATTGTGTAGCCGAGTGAAAGTATAACAACTGTGTTGCCGGGTGATGAAGAAAAGCAACCCGGGTGATGAAGAAGATCACTATGCAGCCGGGTAATGAACCAAGGTCATTATGCAAGCCGGGTGATAAAGAAGACTACTATGCAGCCGGGTGATGGGTAAAACCAAAACAGGTGTAGTTGTTCCTAACCTTTACCCGTCTCTACAGTGCCTTACCCGTCTCTACAGTGATTGACCCGTCCAAGTGATTTACATGTTTTGTGTTGATCCGTCTCATGTTGTGACCTGTCCCAAGTACTTGACCCGTCCCAACAGTGGTTGATGCGGCTCAACAGTGCATGACACGTCTAGGCTTATTGGGCTTTTAATGTTTACCCGTCCCGTTTTGTTGACCCGTCACAATAAGTTTGACCTAATTTTTCAATCATATAAAAAACCCGCCTCTTCACAACACTTTTGTTCAATCGATAATTTTTCACAAAGTTTTTCAAGCAAAATCCCCTGTACCTCCAATCGTTCATACTTTTGTTCAATCGATTATTTTGTAACAAGTTTGATTGATTGAATAAGGTATAATTTACATGTTTCGACTTTGATAAACCTGTAAAGTGTTCGTTAAAACGAAAAACGATGATGAACAGTACGTGATCACTGAATCGACACTTTGATTGTGTGTTAAAACTAAAATCAAATGTTGTATTAGGTGTAAAAACTGACGATCATCAACAATTAACCATTAATTTTCATCAAATTGCTTAAAATCAACAGAATCGACTCAAAATTGCTCACAACTGTCGAACCGCCATTAATGACCTGTCGAAAGTTCTTAAGTGTTAACTTTAAAATGATAAAATGTGTGTTAAACATTGACAAATCATTGTTAAAACTGAGCTTAACATGTTAAACAACTTCATTATACAAATTTCAGATTCATGTTCTTAAGTGTGTAAACTGTTTAATTGTGAAATGTTGTATGATCATTAAAATCCAAAGTTGTTTTGATCAAAATGATGAAAATCAGATTGTTAGATCAATTTAGGAGTTAAAATGTTTATGTGAATGTTTTACTTTTATAACTTTTTGTTCAAACACTTATGAAATTTATTAATGAAGAAATTAACACACTTGTCTTGTTTTTGTTTTAAACAGATGGAGAATTTGAAGATTGAGCCTAAGCACAATCTAGTTGCTTGTCTGGATGAATCTATGCCAGAAACAGAGGGTTATAGAGATATGATCAGATTCATCAGAAGAACAAAGTATGTGTATGCTATGTGTGCGAAGCCTGTGATTTATGTTAGACTCATCAAAAGCTTTTGGAGAACGGCTGAGGTTATTACAAATGAAGATGGTGTGATAGTTGTTAGAGGAAACATCACAAGAGATTTACAGTTGACTGTGTCTGAGGAAGCTATCAGAACAGCATTGAGAATTGATGATGATGAGATAGGAGCCAATGATGAGTTGACAAATGCTGAATGTCAAGCTTGTTTTGTGAATATGGGTCATCCTCCCGTATTTCCAAAGTCACAGTTTGTTAGAGCTAGATTGGGGAAGAAGTGGAAGCTGCTATGTTATGTGATTCAGCAGTGCATGTCCAGAAGGAGTGCTGGTTTTGACAATTTTCCTTCTGACATTGCATCCCCCATCGTAGCTATTGCAGAGAACAAACCGTTCAATATGTCAAAATGGATTATGAATGGATTTGTGTTCAATTTAGTAAAGGGGAAAAGATTCAAGTTTCTCATGTATCCGAGATTCTTGCAATTGATGATCAATGTTGCATATCCAAACATTAGAGAAGAAGGTTTTGTTGGAGGGATATTATATACTGAGGATATGAATGATCTATCATATCGAATGATGAGTATAGGGAATGTTGCAAGTGTTGAATTATTTGACTATATGCGGGATATAGCAAATAATGTGGAGGATGTTGAGATAGTATACCATCACATATCACATGGAGAGATAGTGAATCCACAGGACCTAGTTGATGAGGTGCCTGATAATCTGTTGGATGATGATGAGTATTTTGCTCGACATCTAGAAGAAGAAGGGAATGAGAATGAAGAAGAAGAAGAGGATGATGGTAATAATGATGACAGTGATAGTGATAATGGTGGTGATGATGAAAATGGTAATGATGGTGCTGAATCAGTTTCTGATGAGGCAGAAAATGTTGAAGGTAATGAACCAATGGAGATTGAAACAGAGAATGTTGAAGCTGCTGAACCAATAGTGACTGATGAACCAGTTGAAGTGGAGAAAGCGGTTGAAGAAACTGTTGCTGATGTTCCAAAGGATATCACAGTACAGTATGTTAGATCACGAAGATCGAAACATGTGATTGATCCTATCATTATGGAGAAACCGGATGTTATAGAAGATGTAAATGTGCCAGAGATAGTGGACATTGTACAGATTGCTAAAGAAGTTGCTGCTGAAGTGGAGACTGTGGCACAGACAGTCGATGATACTGAAGATTGTTTGATAGTGACTGATCCTGTTGATATTGCCACATCCTTCAGAGCAGCTGAACATATTGATGAACCAAAGGAGTCTTCACCTAAGGTTGCATCAGATGTTGATTTGAACGAAGAAGAAAATAAAGTTTTTCACTTGCAGAGGATGGTAGCCAAACTTTTAGATGCTAATGAGAAGATGAAAGCATCTAATGAAAGAAAGAAGAAAAGATTGGAAGAGTTTTGGGCTACGCATCAGAAAAACTTAGAAACTTTTAAGGCGTTAGATGAAGATCATGAACAACTAAAGGCTGAACATGAGCAGTTGAAAGCTGATTATGAAGAGTTACAAGCAGAATGCAACACTTTACGTGCTGAAAAAGAAGTGTTGGAAAACTAGATTAAAGAGGAGGAGGCTGTGAGTTCAGAATCGGACAAAGATTTCATTGTGGAAGAAAATGTTGGAGTGTCTGAGACTCCTAGGGACGTTGCAATCTATCAAACTAGATCACAAAGATCTAAGACTTTGACAGAGCAAACTGTAGAAATTGTCCCTATTCCCGATGAAGCTGTTGATACTGTCAATCTTGACAAAGCTGAGGGAAAACGCAAGTTAGATGTTGTGCCTGAAATTACTGAAGAAGAGGTTGTCGCAAAGAAAGCTAGATTGGAAGAAACAGTTCAGATTGAGCCGATTCAATCTGAATCTGTAACTGAAACTGAGGCGGCTGAAATGGCGAAGGTGGATGAAACTGTGAAAGAAGCTGAAACTGATAAAACAGTTCAGATTGAGCCGATTCAATCTGAATCTGTAGTGGCAGCTGAAGTGCCTGAAATAGTTGAAGTTGTTGAGAATGTGCCAGAAACTGTAACTGAAGAAGCATTTCAGTTTGAGCCGGTTCAAACAGAAACTGCACCGATGATAGAGGCACTGGATGATTTGAATGACATTGATTTTACTGAGTCTGAACCTGAAGCTGAACCTGAAGTGAATCCAGATGATGAGATACCAGCTGATTTGCCTGAATATTTTGCGTATCTAGAAAAGATGAAGTATAATCCAGTATTTTTGAATGGACTGACTGTGAGTCAAATCAATGAAGAGTATGAGAAGTGTTTGACTGCACAAGACAAGGCAACTGCTGATGAAAAGGAGTTTGTTGTTGAGATGGGTGAATGGACACCTTTACAAGAAAGCCTGAATATTGATGATTTACCTACAAAAGAGCTTTATCATCAAAATCCAGAAGAATGTCTAGCAGAAACATGCGTGAATGGTTGAGTTCGAGGAACTATCCATATAGAACTTTGAAGAAACTAAAACATGAATCGCTGAAGAAGATTGTAATAAGTTTTATGAAGACTGAGAAGATGTACAATCAGATGTTTTATCTGGATTACAACAACCCACAATATTATGAGCTGACTAAGAGATACAAAGTGCTCGAACCCAAAGAAATAACGGTGATGGCTTTACCAGAAGATGCGCACAAGAAGAGACAAGAGTTGATCGATATGTTTCCAAGTGAGGTTAAGTCATACAATATTCCTATGGATGTGCGAGAATCATGGCATAAATCTGCCACAGCAGGAGATGTTGTTAGATCTCTGCTGAGCAAAGGACAGTCCGTTGCTAAACTGCTTGATTCTATGATCGTGCCGGAAAAGTCCAAGAAGGTGAAAATCATTGCATGGAAATATGACGAAGTGTTTGATGCATTTTTGATCAAACGAGTTAATGGTTTATGCGATGTTTACCATTATTACTCGAGCATTTTCAAGTTGGAAGTGCAAGATTTGAAGGAGTTGCACAAACTTAGATTGATTAATCACACGCCAGCTGAGCGTGGTGATAAATGTGCGATGTTTTTAGATGCTGGGATAAGTCGTTTACCGAAATATTTGGAGTTTAGAGGACAACAAGAAGACAGTGCATATGTTCAGTCAAAGAAAACGAGGAAACAAAAGAAGTTGGTGGTGCGTGACATGTATTTAGAAGAGTTTTCTGATGAATACTTTGATAAAGTGACTGATCCGGGGTTGAAAGTGATCGATGGTACTCAAGCAACGAAACCAATTCTGAAGTTTTTCTACAATCAGGAAACTTATGAGCTGAAACTGGTACGAAATTTGGATGACTGGGATAAGGATATGATTACATTATTCAGTACGTTCGAGCTGAAATTGTTACATCCATCCTACATCGATCATTTGAGAAACTACACAATGGAGAAGTGCAAAGATAAACTTGCTGAAGCTGATCGAAAATTGTTTGTGGTGATGATCGAGGTGATTGCAGCTGCTTCAGAGAAAATTCGACTAAGGAAGGCATTACTCAATGCTAACCTTGTGAAGGTTGATATTCCGGAGATTGAATTTATGCGTGTGACTGCGAAGGGTACACTAGAAGTGCAAGTCAAAGGGCGAGAAATGCCATATGAATTTTATGCTAATATTGATTTTGCAGGTTTGACTCTTGATAGTCTGAAACGCATGAATGCCTGTGCCATCCTTACAAACGAGTCAAAGCCAAGACAAGCAAAGATCGCTGAGAAGTTCAAGTCATGCATCGAGGAAGCATTAAAAGAACAAGAAGAATACAAAGGAAAGGAGTTGCTAGATGTCAAAGAAGAGTCTGAAGAATGGTGAGAGATTGGAGCTGAAAGAGCAAGAGATGAAAACTGTTTGAAGATTTTTGAAGTCCAAAGATAAATCTTAGGGGGAGTACTGTTAGGGCTATTTCCGTTTAAAGATTTACTTTGTACTTTGTTTTATACATTTTGTATAGTTTAGGGTTTATTTTGTATTTTCCCTAAAATGTATTGTTGCATAAAGCATGTAGTAAGAAAATGTTAGAGAGAGAGTCTAGATCACATATTCACGTTAGAGAGAGAATTAGTGTGTGTGTTCTTACATTCTCCTGCATTTTGTACTACAACCTTGCTTTGATCATCAATACAAAAGAGAATTATTTAGTAATGAATTGTGTTGCTGATTGAACTATTTTGTTTGTACTAATCATTCTGATCATTTGAGCGATATCGATCCAATTGAACCTATCACCCTAGTTTCACAAAAATACAAACATGGATTCTATTGATTACCAATTTATCAAAACATCAAATAACCTATATTCAATACTCAATTTCACATATGGATTATCAATTGAAGAACTTGGATGAACTAGGGTTTATGTAGCATGAAGACAAATGAAAATCTATAATGGATTGATCAAATTACTTACTTGTAGTATGTTGTAGAACTTCAAATAACACTAAGATTGACCACCAATTTCACAAAAATGTCAAAATTCACAAGTTGTGTGTGTGTGTGTGGAGATGGTTGCCATTGTCTAGGGTTAGAGAGGGAGGTGATAACGTTTTTTTTAATGATAATTAGGTTTAGGGAGTTGATTTTTGTTTTAATAAAATTAACATGGGTAAAAGGGTGGGTTTTGGATAACTCGTGGATCATCTAGATGCCCCATGACCCACCTTTGAATTGAAGTTAATAAAAACACAAGAAAAGTTATTCGCTCGACTTTTTATAAGAAGCTTTGTTTCATAAAATTTACCGAATCGATAAAACTTTAAAATTGGTAAGATAAGCGATTTCACCAAAGGTCATGAAGTTACACACATAAGTACGTAACATATAAATTTATTATATATATATATGTATATATATATATATGTATATATATATATATATATATATTTTATAGATCGGGATATAAAGTTCATTAATTCACCAACTCCCGGGAATTAACTCGCGTGATCGTTTCAGGTGTACGTTTGTGTAACAGTTTGTACATTTAATTCATCAAATTAAATGAAAAGTATAATTGTTTTAACGTGATTAACATAGTTTGGCTAACGAGGTTAACCTGAATTTTTCGGGTGTCACATTAATGACAAATGAAAACGAATTAAAGAAAACTAACAAAGAGCTTAAAGAGAATGAATCAAAATACTTTGTTAAATTAAGAGAAGCTTTAAAAGAAAACGAGCATTTAAGAAGATCTCTTTTGGATACGAACTGTGAGATAAATTATTTGTCTGAGCAAGTCACTCTTGCTGAATTTGAAACAAGAAAACTTAAAAATAAATTGGAACAATGGACAATTTCAAGCATGAAAAGGGAGGATCTATGCAAGAAACAAAAGGGGGGCTAGAATTAAGACCTGGGTGGGTTATAAAAATGATGCACAAGTATACCCTCCACCTAGTACTTTGTGTTATTCTCCTACACCCATTCCTCATCCTTCAAATGAGTTGATACAAGAGATTATACAGAATGATACTAACAGCTCTATTGCAGGTTTAAGTGGAGTAAATCTTAAGGAGGTTAGAGAGGATTATGCTTATGGTGCGAGTACTGGGCTTGGTTGTTCTAGCAGTAATGATTATGGTGGAAGTAGTGGCCTTGGCAGTTCTAAGTACCCTAGTTTTGATTCAAAGAAGTCTGTTGAAGACATTAGTTTAAATAGTTTTGTTTCTAGTCGTGTTTTAACTTCATACAATATTATGTATAATATTAATTCTGGATGCTCTATTTTGAACTTTAGTAATTTGAATGATGATGATATTGGAAATGTTTGTGTAAATGACAAAGCGGAACTTTCAGGTCATGTCTCTAAAAGTCAAACCAAAACAAACTATTTTCAAAAATTCTTTTCTCATCAAATTCCATCTTTTACACTAGTAAAGATTTCAAAACCAAAAGACAAGGAATCATCTTTTTCATCCATGAACCACACTGATAAATCTAAATCAGAATCTACTAAGGTTAAAGTCACAGCAGATAAGTCAAAAGAGCCTTATGACTCTTACAGTGATTGCAACTCTCAATTTTCTAAGTGTGATGAAGAGATAGCTATAGATAGAGTTCCTACATCAAAAAATTCCAAAGTAGGTTTGAAATCTTGTTGCTTTAAATGTGGAAATGATGATCATACAGTCAAGCAATGCCCTGAGATAGTTGAAAATAGTTCAAAGAATAGATCTTTAGGAAGAAGATTGAATACTTTTGTAAATAATTTCTTCAGTAAAATTTCTACGATTCAGAGACCTAAGTACACCAAGGCTTGGGTCCCGATTTCAAAAGTCTAACTAATTTCAGCAAAATGTCACGAACATTCGAGAGCCGCTGTAAATAGTCATTGGCACGTAGATAGTGGATGTTCCAGACATATGACCGGATTGAAGGATCTGCTGACAAATTACAGGATTATTAATGGTGGTTATGTTGCTTTTGCTGGAGACAAGAAGGGTGGAAAGATGATTGGTCAAGGAGATGTTACCAATGGTTCACTGACCCTAGAGGATGTTAACTATGCTCCCGAGTTGGCATTCAATCTTCTTAGTGTATCACAAATTTGTGATAAGGATATTCCTATGCTCTTTCTTGCAAATGAATGCCTACTCATGAAGCCAGAGTTTTCTATTCCTGAAGAGTTGGTGATCATCAGAGCTCCAAGGCGAAATGATACATATGTGCTTAATATGGGATCCAAAGAATCAACTTCCACTGTGACCTGTCTTCTGTCTAAAGCTTCATCTTTTGAATTGTTTCAGTGGCATAGACGACTAGGGCACATTAGTTTTAAAATTCTAAATAAGTTGGTTAAGAACAATTTAGTGAGGGGACTACCACTGAAAGACTTTTCTGTGGCAGAGAAATGCATGGCATGTGCTAAAGGAAAACATCACAAAAAGCCACATAAATTTAAAATTGAAAATTCTATCTCTCATCCCCTCGAATTGTTACATAACGACTTATTTGGTCCATTAAGTGTCAAATCAATTGCTAAGAAATCTTATTGTTTGGTTGTCACAGATGACTATTCAAGATATACTTGGGTGAGATTTCTAGCAAACAAGAGTGAGACTGCTGAAGAGTTAATGAAGCTGATTCCTCTGATTGAAGTTCTCGGGAAGCGAAAGGTTCAAGCCATCAGAAGCGACAATGGAACGGAATTCAGAAACCATATCTTCAATTCATTCTGTGACCAACGGGGTATTCTCAAACAGTTCAGCACTGCAAGAACTCCACAACAAAATGGTATTGCTGAACGGAAAAACAGAACTTTTGTGGAAGCAACAAGAACTATGCTGATCGAGTCAAAGCTTTCAATTATCTTCTGGGCAGAAGGAGTTAATTGTGCAGCTTATGTCCTAAATGGGGTACTGATTGTCAAAAGTAAGATGAAGACATCGTATCAGCTATTTCGTGGAATAAAGCTGTTGATCGATTTTCTGCACCTGTTTGGATGCTCTTGTACTCTTCTTAATACCCAAGATCAGAAAACGAAGTTTGTGGCCGTCTCTGATGAATGTTTCTTTGTGGGATACTCTGACACATAAAAAGTGTATCGTGTGTACAACAAGCAAACACGGATTGTACAAGAGACCTACTATGTTGATTGGTAAGAATCTAATTCTGCAAGCATTGGCAGTGAACCAGCATGGTTCTTCGTTTCCACCACTGTTTTCAAATCATTTAACCTTCCAAACTCTGACGATCATGACATCATTCCTCATACTACAATTAATCTGATTAATCCTGAACCTCAACCACAATCACAACCACAACCTACTATCACCCAATTACCTCCTACAACATTCGATATTCCATCAGATATTCCATCCTCATCAAATTCTATCCCAATTCCTCCTATGATTCCATTCCTCCTCCAAATTCAACCATTACATCTCAACCATCTAATCACGCATCCCCATCACAATCAAATCCCGTTTTCCTTAACACAAAATTCAAGACCCTGAAAGATCATCCTCATGATTATATCATTGGATCAATCACTGATGGTGTGAGGACTCGGAGTCAGAGTGGATTGATTAATGAGTGTCTCTATGCTGCCTTTTTATCACAGATCGTTTCGAAGAATTACAAACAAGCTCTTGAAGATCCTAATTGGGTTGATGCCATGCAAATAGAATTACAATAATTTAGGAAGTTAAAGGTTTGGGAGTTAGTTGATCTTCCTCCAAATAAGTGCCCCATTGGTACTAAGTGGGTATTCAGGAACAAGCCAGATGATCGGGTGTCATTATCAAAAACAAAGCCAGACTGGTTGTTCAAGGATTTGCTCAAGAGGAAGGGATTGACTACGCTGAAGTTTTTGCTCCTGTTGCTCGCCTCGAAGCCATTAAAATCTTTCTTGCATATGCCGCTCACAAGAACTTTAAGTTTTTTCAGATGGATGTGAAGTGTGCATTTATATATGGAGATATCGATGAGGAGATCTACGTATGTCAACCACCGGATTTCGAGTATCCAGATTTTCCTTCAAAGGTGCACAAGTTAGATAATCCTTGTATGGGTTGCATCAAGCTCCACGAATCTTGTACGAAACTCTGACACAGTATCTGCTCAGCAAAGGTTTCTCTCATGGGACTATAGATATGACACTGTTCAAAAAGGAGGTTAATGGTGAGATGCTGATAGTTCAAGTGTACGTGGATGATATTATCTTCGGTTCGACAAATGAGGAGTTGTGTAGAGAATTTGAAAAATTTATGATGGATCGATTTGAAATGATTATTATGTGATTAATGTGCTTCTTCTTAGGGTTGCAGGTGGAACAGAAGCCTGATGAAATTCTTATTCACCAAGAGAAGTACATCAAATAAATTCTTACAAAGTTTGGCATGGACGACTCTTCTCCAGAACTGATTCCCTTCACTGCTCAAACATTCCTAACTTCTGATGATAATGGGAATCCAGTGGATACATATTTTCTTAAACCGCCACATTTTCACTCCATTTAAACAACATTTAACTAAGATGTGGATTACGCTTTTGTGTATATTTTTCTATCTCATAGAAGAATATGAAGAATCAGGGTATGAGGGTCGCATGTATTTCATCCCCTCGTGTATGATGATTAACGTGGGGATATTAATTGGTGTTCTTAAAGGTTTAATCTCCGAGCGTAGGAAGTATTCGAACAATGTTGAATATCGCGTAGGAAGTGCATTGCTTAGTTATGAAATTCCGGAGGAATGTCAATTGAATTTTGAATACTGCTTGCATGCATTAGCTTATAGCGGGGGTGTAGGACTTATTGTTGTTACATGGATGTCCACGAGGAGGAGATGTGTCACTACTCTTCAATCTATATTGACGATTTGACGGTGCCATCCTTGATTTATGCAATGCTTGGTTTGAGGGTTATTGTGATGATAAAAGATAGTGGACATAATCAAAGGTCCCTAGATTTCGTGGAAGTTTAACTAAATTGACATTTAAAAATTTAATATTTAGGCCTCTGTTGGGGCTTTTGGACTTTTTATCTTCTTTTGCTACAAGATTATTATAAGAAGAAACATAGAAGTCAATCTTAACGTGGGCGAACAAGATGTTTGAGTTCCAGTTACCTAGTGTACGAACCAACTTTATTTTTTTATGTGGTTAGTTTTTTAGGCTACAAGACTGAATTGGTAGTTTAAAATTTGTCTGCCTTTAATTGTAGAATCAATGAATCTTGATTTTCATAAAGATATAAAATTCACGTGTGACAAGAAATATTTCGAAGATTAAACGTAGTTTTTCAATAAAACTAGGAAGAAAAAATACACACCAGGGCGTTTCAAATCAAGTCGATGAGACGGGTTGTCACTACTAGAAAATGCCCATTTTGCTAGAAAAATTTCTAACGCAATTAGTTTTGTTGCAAGTTGCGACGCATTTGCGACATACTTGTGACAACAAATTTTATAATGAGTTTTGCTTCGAATTTGCGACACATATAAAAAATCTAGTTTTTATCTCTCACAAATTCGTCGGAATAGTCTGAATTTGCGACACATATAAAAAATCTAGTTTTTTATCCGTCACAAAATTAACCCACAATTTATTAAAAATTAATAATAAATACATTTTTGGATGAAGATACGTAGCTAATCGTCCTTGCTTTTAGAGATGCAAACTGAACATGGCATGGAATTTAATCAAATGGGGCTAGGATCAAGTGAATTAAAATGGCATGGGCTGGAAACAAACAAAATCTACTAGGGGAATTTTTACTGGAAGAATAGAGAACCCATATTAATTAGAAGTTATCATCTTAGGGAGTTTTTAAAGAAAGAGTTCATATAAGGCTATCACATAATCGAGTTTGTTTACTTAATTACTAGTAAGGTACCCGCGCGATGCGGCGATACCGACGACAACAATTTACAACAAGATACTCGATTACATTTCCACCTGCATGTTTAAGATGAATAACCGGATCAAAAACAAAAAAGAAACCAAATTTCTTGAATCATATACCTAATTAACTTTGAAGGAGTAATATCAGTTCTTCTAGGATTAAGTCGTGATTACATATCCAAAACAAACAAGAAAGTGCTTGTTTATATATTGATCTTCTTTAAGGCCTCCATCAGTTACTTATGATTAATTCGCTCTCACTACCGGTGAAGCCCACAAAATAAAGACCATTATGAGTCGACCCACAATTTATATCCTTGTTAGTGAGTTAACCCAATACAATAGTACTGAGTTGACTTGTTACTCGACCACCCGGTTTTTCTATTTCTAATAAAAGCTTACAGAAACATTTGTAATCCAATTCAAAAATTTTAAGGTAGAAGTAAAAAAAGTCTAAATTTTTACACAAAAAATGTTTCAGGTCAACCCAATACCAAGAGTATCTGATTTAACCCGTTACCAAAAACACACTTATTTTGCTACATGTAGCTAGAACTTAAAGAAATGAATGTAATATGATAACAAGTGGGACCGACTACTTTGGTTATTCAGAGCTGTTGAACACACAAATCTTGCACTTTACCACAAGGTAAATGAATGTAATCTTATAGATTCAAAGTAATAATCTAATCATTTCTAAAAAACAAATCCTGCATTTTACCACAAAACCTTATAGATTCAATTTCTTGTTGACATTTATACCCATTGCTGATCTATAATTTGAATTCATAACAAAAGTAGATCTAAAATCATGCTTGTAAGTTTCATTCCCTTTTTCTTCTCATTAATAGCACGACAAAGAACCAACCCATTTCTCAAACAATAAATAAAGTGTCTCTCTAACAGGTGTTTCAGTATGCCTAACGGGCCAATGTCACTCAAGCCATTCAGCGGCTTCAAACCTTCTCAAAGCTACAAAACCACAAGAATTAAAACGAATTACATCGTCAAGAATCATTTTCATGAACTAAAATTTTTTCAAAAAATTGTACATATATATGCAGATTTTCATTTTATGTTGATCAAACTGCAGGTCATTAAACCAACAGAGTCGTGTTTCGAGGCGTTTTCCCATAAGAAGGAAGAAATAGGTCAAAAAAGGTTCTCTTTCCCATACAATTCCAACAAGAGATATATGAGAATAATGTGTTAATTTTTAGAGTAATTAGGGATAAGAAGGAAAGAATAAGTCAAAATAATGGACAAGGTTTACACCTATTTTTAAGATTATATATTACTTGCATCTGAATAGGTAGTGTCTGTTGTAACATGATTTCACATATGTTTTTAAAAGCTTAAAGATCACTAACATTTAACTTTTAAAATCTAATGAAACCCACACCCGTATTTAAATTAATTTCTTATTAACACACACAACACAACACATTCATAAAAGTCAACACACAACTGAATATGTATGTGTGTTTATGAACTTGTTTATGCAAAAAAGTTTCATTAACAACACAATACAAAACAAAACAACACAACACAACAAAACACCATAGAACACAAAACAAAACAACACAACACCACACCACACCACACAACACAACACAACACAAAACAGCACAGCCCAACACAACATAACACAGCACAGCACAGCACACACCAAATTCAACACAACACATATACACAGTAGCAGCAAACATAAAACACAACACACAACACAACACAACACATTCCGATTACCCCTCCAACCCCCCCACATTCTGTTGTTTTATACATGCAAAAATGGCCCAACAGCAACAACTGTTTAACCCAACCCCCTAGACACACACACATTCATAAGCATAAACAATATCATACATACATACATTCATAAGCAACAACATACATTCATATATGCTTTCATTAAAACCATAAGCAAGTTCATATATACATTCATACATCTAACCCATTTTGACCCATATTCATACATTCATATAGCATAAACAACATAAACAAAATAAACAGGAACAAAACATACAACACACACACACCAAATTCAACACAACACATATACACAGCAGCAGCATCAAACAGTTTTGGAATTCAACACAACACATATACACAGCAGCAGCAGCAAACATAAAACACAACACATTCAAATTACCCCCAACCCCCCACATTCTGCTGTTTTATACATGCAAAAATGGCCCAACAGCAACAACTGTTTAACCCAACCCCCCCCCCCCCCACATATTCATAAGCATAAACAACATCATACATATATACATTCATAAGCAACAACATACATTCATATATGCTTTCATTAAAACCATAAGCAAGTTCATATATACATTCATACATCTAACCCATTTTGACCTATATTCATACATTCATATAGCATAAACAACATAAACAACATAAATAGCATAAACAGCAACAAAACATAAAACACACACACACACACCAAATTCAACACAACACATATACACAGCAGCAACAGCAAACAGTTTTGGCATTCAACACAACACATATACACAGCAGCAGTAGCAAACATAAAACACAACACATTCAGATTACCCCCAACCCCCCACATTCTGTTGTTTTATTATACATGCAAAAATGGCCCAACAGCAACAACTGTTTAACCCAACCCCCCCGACACACACATTCATAAGCATAAACAACATAATACGTACATTCATACATACATTCATAAGCAACAACATACATTCATATATGCTTTCATTAAAACCATAAGAAAGTTCATACATACATTCATACATCTGACCCATTTTGACCGATAATTTGTTTAGCATTTATTCTAGCATGTTTGGAACCATAAGTTGTTGTTTTTATCAATTATAAATTACCTATCTTACATTCATACAAACATACAAGATTCAACACACATGCACACACAACATATTCATACACACACATAGTTTATACATGCTTCTAACTCCTAATGCAATCCAACTTCAATCTCTATTCTTATAAACAGCAACGACATATAAACATCAACAACCTCAACATTCATTTTACTACACCACACACTCATTTATACTACAACACATAACACATTCATACAACACAACACATTCATACACAGCACAGCTCAACACACACACTTTTATGATTAACAAAACACACATAGAAATATTCCCCCCCCCCCCCCCAACACACTCAAAACAAATTCTTACAAACATTCTGTATAAACTGTTTTTACAAAACACAATACAATACAACAAAACACAACACAACACCATTCATACACACACACAACATACCTAGGATGGAAGATTGATCCACAAACACAACCCCCAACATGAGTAACAAAACACAAACCATAAACCCAAAAACCATAAAAAAATGAAATCTATACTACCATAAACCCAAAACCGTACAAATTAGAGATATTACCTGAGATATGGAGCAAAAGCAATGAGAGATACGAAGCAAAAGCAATGAGATACCGAGTCATATAGTAGGAGCAACACCAATTGTTGTTTTGAATTTTCAATATGTAGCCTAATTTGCCATAAGAGTGAACCGAGTCATATAGCAGGAGCAAAATCATCTTTGAATCGTTGACTCTTTAATGGTTGTGTGCTGTGTTGCTGCATGTTGTGTGTCGTTTGTGGCTATGGGGTGTGTGTTGATGCAATGGTTCCAGATTTTGGTTGCAGCAGTAGCAACAACTGTTTTGTATATAAACAGCAGTAGCAACAAGTGTTTAACCCACAACACTTAATACATTCATTTATAACCAAACACACACAACAAACACACAGTTATCATTCACAACACATAAATATACACACACAGTGTTGCTGTTTTTTTTTATAGAGATGAGATGAGTGATTGAAGCTGAAATTGCACAAAATAACAAAAAAAGATTATCAGATGTTGTTGCTGTTTTTTTATAGAATTTACTTTTAAAAAATCACAACACACTTATATATAGTGTTTTCAACATCAAACACACACATTTATGTAACAACAACCCAAAAAAGATGATTTTTAAAACACTTTGTGCTGTTGATGTTGTTTACAAAAAACGTGTTGCTGTTGCTACTGTTATATTTAAAGCATTTTATAAGATGTGTACGGCTGCTGTTATATTTATAGCACATTCATACATACACAATACAACATAGCAGTCATACACACACAAACTTATTTATACTACAACAGCAGCAGTGAGCAAATGCTCTTAATCAACAACTGCAGATGCTTGTGAGCTGCTGTTACTAACACATACAACACAAACATTCAGATCTTGCCCCCTTCTCATACATTCTTACATATAACAAACAGGTGTTGCTTCTGAATTTAGCAATTTCATACATATATTCATACACACCCTGTTTCGCTGCTAAAGAACACATAAACATAACACACACCATTCATACACACACACACACACACTCATTTATACTACAACACATTCATACAACAAACACACACTCATTTACCCCCCCCCCCCCACACACACACACCACATTCAGATTACCCCCACCCCCATATTCATAAATTCATACAGCAGCAACAACATAAACAACATAAACAGCAAACACACACTACACTTAATACATTCATCTATAACCAAACACACACAACAAACACACATTTATCATGCACTACACATAAATAAACACACACAACACACACATATTTTTTAAAGTGACATTCATACATACACAATACAACACAACACAAAAACACACATTTTTGCAAAAATTGCATAAAATAAGAAAAAAAGATCATCAGATGTTGCTGCTGTTTTTTTTATAGAATTTACTTTCAAAAAATCACAACACACTTATATATAGTGTTTTAAACATCAAACACACACATTTATGTAACATCAGCCCAAAAAAGATGATTTTTAGAACACTTTGTGCTGTTGATGTTGTTATATTTACAAACAATGTGCTGTTGTTGCTACTGTTATATTTAAAGCATTTTAGATGTGTATTGCTGCTGTTATATTTATAGCACATTCATATATACACAATACAACATAGCATTCATACACACACACACACTCATTTATACTACAACAGCAGTAGTGAGCAGATGCACTTAATCAACAACTGCACATGCTTGTGAGCTGCTTCTAATAACACATACAACATAAACATTCAGATCATGCCCCCCCTCTCATACAATTCTTACATATCACAAACAGGTGTTGCTTCTGAAATTAGCAAGTTCATACATATATTCATACACACCCTGTTTTGTTGCTAAAGAAGACATAAATATAACACACACCATTCATACACACACTCACACACACACTCATTTATACTACAACACATTCATACAACAAATACACACTCATTTACCCCCCCCACCACATTCAGATTACCCCCACCCTCATATTCATAAATTATACAGCAACAACAACCTAAAAAGCAAACACACACAACACTTAATACATTCATCTATAACCAAACACACACAACAAACACATTCATACAACATACACATTCACACAACACACACCGGAAGATAAAAAAACACAACAAACCACATTCATCTAAATTTATCTATACTACACAACAAACCACATACACGTTCAAACTGTTGCTATTAATAACACATACAACACACCCATTACTTAAAACACTTTCATTCCTTTAAGATCGTAAGTTCGATTTGTTACCAAATAGGTGACGTGCCAAACCCTCCAGACACGCTTTTAGATCGTGTGCAGCATATGAGGTTCCATCCACGCTTTTGGTCTGAACACTACCTACTTCCATCCATTCTCAGACAAAGATAAAGATAATAATCTGCATAACTAAGCGATTAAAGCTACGAATGTAGGCGGAGGTTTGAGACAAAGATAATAACATGCACATTCATCACGTTTGTATATACCGAGTTTCATTTAGGGTTTAGGTCTGGTGGTGAACATTCATGAGAGGCAGCAGCAGTAGTCGGAGGTGAGGAAGCGATGAGTGATCGGAGGATGGTAAAGAGATCAGATGAGTGATTGAAGCTGAAGAACCAGATGAAGAGGGAAGCGGGTTGAAGAAGCAGAAGAAGATTTGAAGATGAGGAGGGAGGCGGGTTGAATGGAAACCCTAAGAACATGTAATTAGGTCATGCTTTTATAGTGTTGAAAAATTTAAGGAAATTGTTAAATTACTGTTTTGTCCTTCCAATTCTCTTAATAATGTAGTATAGATATAGGATGTCTTTAAGACAAAATAATCTTTTTCCATATTGTGGTTATGTTGGGTATAAATATAGCGATTGCTTACTTTTGAGAGGATTATAAAAATTGTTATGATTGTCAGCCCCAAACTAGTTTCAGCCTCAAAACAAAATAGCCATATTGTGATTACATAATAATCTAGTTTCCTCTCTTTTTCTTTGGAAGATTAGTCATTTTGAATTGGCTACCTATCACTAGTTAAGTCCAAGTTTATAATGGCAATTAGGATACATATTTTCTTAAACTGCCACATATTCACTCCATTTAAACGGCATTTACCATGATGTGGATTATGCTTTTGCGTATATTATTCTATCTTATAGAAGAATATGAAGAACCATGGTATGAGGGTCGAATGTATTTCATCCCCTCGTATATGTTAATAAACGTGGGGATTATATGGTGTTCTTGGAGGTTTAATCTACGAGCACAGAAAGTCTTCGAAAAATGTTGAATATAGCGTTGGAAGAGCGCTGCTCAGTTATGAAATTCCGGAGGAACGTCAATTGATTTTTGAATACTGCTTGCATGTGTTGGCTTATAGCGGGGCTGCATGACTTATTGTTGTTACAGGGGTGTCCACGAGTAGGAGATGTGTCGCTACTCTTATATCAATTTTTGACGGTGCCAACCTTGATTTACGCAATGCTTGGTTTGAGGATTATTGTGATAATAGAAGGCAGTGGACATAATCAAAGGACCCTAGATTTTATGGAAAGTTTAACAAAATTGACAAATAAAACATTTAATATTGGGGCCTTTTTGGGGCTTTTGGACTTTTTATCTTCTTTTACTACAATATTTTTGTAAGAAGAAACAAAGAAGTCCACCTTAACGTGGCCAAACAAGTTGTTTGAGTTCCAGTTTCGTAGTGTACGAACCAACTTTATTTTTTTTATGTGGTTAGTTTGTTAGGCTATGAGACTGAATTTGTAGTTTAAAATTTTTCTGCCTTTAATTGTAGAAGCAATGAATCTTGATTTTCATGAAGATATATTAAATTAATGTGTGCAAGAAATATTTCCAAGATTGAATATAGTTTTTCAATAAAACTAGGAAGAAAAAATACATGCCTAGGCATTTCAAATCAAGTTGACGAGACGGGTTGTCACTACTAGAAAATACCCATTTTGCTACAAAAATTTCTAACGCAATTGGTTTTGTCGTAAGTTGCGACGCATTTGCGACATGGTTGCGATAAAAAATTTTATAATGAACTTTTTTTCGAATTTGCGACACATATAGAAAATCAAGTTTTTTCCGTCACAAATCCGTCGGAATAGTGTGAACGAATAATTTTTTATGTATATTTAAAATTATTAAATTAAAAATTAAATAACAATTTTTTTAAAAATAAAAATAAATACATTTTATGTTGAAGATACGTTGCAAAACTGAACATGGCGTGGACTTTAATCAAATGGGGCTAGGATTACGTGAATTAAAATGGCATGAGCTGGAAACAAACTAGGGGAATTTTACTGTAAGAAGAGAGAACCGATATTAATTAGAAGTTGTCATCTTAGGTTGTTTTTAAAAGAAATAGTTCATATGAGGCTATCACATAATCGAGTTTGTTTACATTAATTATATAGGATGTCTTTAAGACAAAATAATCTTTTTCCATGTTGTGGTTATGTTGGCTATAAACATAGCGATAGCTTACTTTTGACATGATTATTAAGATTGTTACGATTGTCAGCCTCAAAATAGATTCAGCCTTAAAACAATATAGCCATATTGTGATTACATAATTATCTCGTTTCCTCTCTTTTTCTTTGGAAGATTAGTCATTTTGAATTGGCTACCTATCACTAGTTAATTCCAAGTTTATAATGGCAATTAGGATACATATTTTCTTAAACTGCCACATATTCACTCCATTTAAACGACATTTGTTAGGGCTCGTTTCTAGTTAAAGATTTACTTTGTACTTTGTTTATACATTTTGTATAGTTTAGGGTTAATTTTGTATTTTCCCTAAATGTATTGTTGCATAAAGCATGTTGTGAGAGAATGTTAGTGAGAGAGTCTAGATCACAATTACACGCTTAGAGAGAGAATTAGTGTGTGTGTTCTTACATTCTCCTGCACATTTGTACAACTTTTATGCTTTGATCATCAATACAAAGAGAATTATTAGTAATGAATTGTGTTGCTGATTGAATTGTGTTTGTGTACTTAGCTTGTTCTGATTTGCAGCAATATCGATCCAATTGAACCTATCAATTGGTATCAGAGCTGTTGGTATTGTGTGTTCTTCGCTATTCATCAAGCAAAAACACATCAATATTGCTCAAATCATGATCTGAATGATCTGTTGCTATTTTTAGTTGTGATTCATCATCGCAATCACTTCTAATTCACAACAATTGTCCAAATTCCATAAGATTATCATCAGATCTGAGGAATTAGGAAGGAAGGGAAATTTACTGTTCGATCGAAATTTTGCTCAAATTCATCAAAATTTGATCATGTTTTGGATTGATTGAGATTGAAGATTGATAATCGGTATATTTCACTGATTGGGTGTGATTTTTGAAGTAATTGGACAAGTTTTTGTTAAACCCAGAAAATTCGTTTGACGAAGATGATGAACAGGTTGAAGATTAACTAGCCGGGTGATTAAATTTGACTTAGACAAAATTTTTTGGACTTAGATTTGTGAACAATTAGGTCCTGTGCAGCCGTGTGAAGGCAATTTTGTCTAGACGGGTGAAGAATTTGCAAGAAAAAGGTTGTACTGTTCAGCCGGATCAAGAACTGTTGTGCCGGGTGATAAACTGTTTAGCCGGGTGATTAACATTTCAGCCGGATGATTCATTTACTGTTTAGCCGGGTATCAGCTATTCTGCCGTGTGATCAACTACTGTTCAGTCGGGTCACTATATTTCAGCCGTGTCAAGTCAGCCGGGTGATATATTTGACAACTGTTCAGCCGGGTAAACCTTTTTGCCGTGTCAAGTTCCAAGCCGGGTCAAGTTTTCAGCCGTGTGAAGGTTTATATTCTGCCGTGTAACTGTTCAGCCGGGTAACATACTTGTCGGGTGAAGATTGCAAGTGTTGAAGATTGACAACTGTTGAGCCGTGTGACTGTTTAGACGGGTGAAGAACATTCTCAGCCGGGTGAAGAAGAAAAGTCACTGTTCAGCCGGGTGAAGAAGAAATTTTCAATGTTCAGTTGTTTTAAACCTTGTTATCTTATTTTGTCCTTATTTACTTGCTTTTAGTTTAAATTTTTAAATTGTTTTCTTTTCAAAAATCATTAAAAACACAAAAATATTTTCTTTAAAATTTTTTTAAAAAAATGGCACCTAATAATGATTCTGATAACCGTGTTCCTAGATTGGTTAATCGTGCAGATTTCAAGAACTGGACAATCAGATTAAAGCATCATCTATGCTCTATTGACAATGATCTATGAAAGTCAATTGATAAAGGTCCTCACATTCCTACTCAGACTGCTCCTGATAGTGCAAGCACCTACACCAAAGATTCAACTGAACCTTATCCTGAAGATAATCTATCAGCTGAAGACTTACGAAAGGTCAAGAATGATAGTAAGGCTTATTCGTTGATGTGTAAGGGACTGCCACTTCAAGTATTGTCGAGATTGGATGCTTATCAAACTGGCTACACATTGTTCAAAGCATTGAAATCAATTTGTGAAGGAGGAGAACAGTTGAGAAGTCTCAAGAAGCAGAAACTTAAGAGACAATTGGAACTATTTGAACATATTGTTGGAGAATCTGTGCACCAGATGATGAATAGATTTGTTCATCTAACTACTGAAATGACCAATGTTGGTGCAAAGACAGATCTTCAAGATTTGAATGACAGATTGTTGTGTGCTCTTCCATCTTCATGGAAACAGACTGTCACTCTACTGAAGCATACTGAAAAGTTTCCAATGGACTTAGATCTGCTCATTGCAAAGATAGAAGAAGTTGAGATTGATGAAAGCTCAAGAAATACTGACAGATCAGGTTCACATGCTCAGTACAAGTTCGTTGTGAATCCTTCAAACACAGTGGAGAATGCATTTCTTGCACAAGATTCTGTTAAGATTGATGATGAGGGTGATTTATTTGTTGGTGCAAGCTTTTATACTGATTCGTCATACATCCCAAACTCACCAACATATTCTCAACCTCAATCTCCACCCAGAGCTCAAGTTGAAAGTCAAAATGTGAAATCTCAGTCTGAAAGCCAAAGTTCTACTGTTCAAGCTAAAGTAAAAGATGTGATAAACATCTTGTTACAAGATGATGAAACTAAGAATGCTTTTACTGCATTCATGGCAAGCTTTCAAGCTTATCAAGGAAGCCATTTGAATCAAATGGATGTCGTACTTCAAGATCTATTTGAAATGGATCCTGATGATGTTGAGGAAATGGACTTAAATTGGCAAATGGTGATGGTTGCATATCGAACTCAGAAACATGCATATGTTAACCGAAGCTTCAAGCCACATGCAAACAAGACAGTTGGTTTTGACAAGTCAAAGGCCAGATGTTTCAACTGTAACTGCTATGGTCATTTTTCTAGGGAATGCAAGGCTCCTAAGAATCAGAACTACAATGAAAAAATTGGTGATAAATTAAGTAAACATGAAAAATTGGTGATAAATTAAGTAAACATGAAAAAATTGGTGATAAATTGGAACTAGTACTCAACAAGTAGAACATTATCGTACTCATTCTTTTAAAATTGGTGATAAATTAAGTAAACATGAAAAAATTCATGAACAACTTAAAACTGATCACAAAATTTCTGATGAGAAGATATTCACTTAAAGAATCATGGAACAAAACCTTAAAGGAATTGGAACTAGTAACCAAACAACTTGAAGAAATGACAAAGAATTTCGAACAAGAAAAGGTTGCTCATGCAGTCACACAAGTTGAACTAACAAAGGTTAAAAGTTGTAAGACAATGGTGAGACAACTTGTGAGTGAAAGAGGTAACAAAAGCAAAACAGGATTGGGTTTCACTCATGAACCAATGCCTAACTCAATCACACAAACTTTACCTGAAAACTTCAATGAATTTGATCATTCACCTGAAAACGAACAAAGATTCAAAGAAATTCAAAGAAGTAAATCTGAATCCGAAGGATCTGAAGTGTTACTGGAAAGTTTGAAAGAAGATGATGCTGTGACGACTGAAGCTGATGATGTAGCAAGCAACAAATCTGATCCTATTCTGGTACAACTTGTTGAATATCCGGAATTGAATCCTAAGCCAGAAGAAAAGGTGAAGGATGAAGGTGAATTTTCAGGATACAATGATCCAGAATACATCAAATGGAAGAATGAGCAAAAGGCGAAAGTTGCTGATCAACTGATCAAGAAGAATGCAGTGAAGAAGACTGAAGTTTCAAATGGAAAGATGCATAAATCAAAATTAATAGTGAATCAATTTGAAACAAAACAGTCAAAAGGTAAAAGTGTCATAACATCAAATGACAACAACAAAGCTCAAACTGTTAAAACTGACAAAGTGAAACCTGTCAAAAAGAAAGTGTCAAAAGCTAAAACAATCAAGTTTGTGTCTGCAGGAACGTTTGATATGAACTCATCTCATGGTAACCAACTCAATCCTAAGATCAAATCTAACTCTGGTCTGAAAACAGGTTCAGGTCCTAAGACTTCCGCTGTCAATGATAAAAGATTTGAATCAAAGAAGGTCACTAAGCAAGATGTTTCAAAATCGAACCAAGTTTCCAATCAATCAAAACTTGATAACATGCAATCAAAATCACAAACAAAATCTCCACAAAGTGTTAACTTAAAACCGAACAAACAAGTTAATGAATCACGAGTGGGTTCAACTTCAAAAGTTAACAATCGGCTCTTTAGGATTAGCAAGAAACATTGTGAGATTTGTGATCGTTATAATCATGTTACTGCTGAATGTTTCTTTAACAGGTACTGCAGTTACTGTGACAAAAGAAATCATTCTTCAGAAGAATGTTTTTATAACAAATTTTGTGATATTTGTGAAAGAAGGAATCATGATACTGCAGATTGTTTCTTTCGGAAAAAACTCATCAAGAGATATGACTCCGTTTCCAAATTTTCAAAGAAATCAATCTTTTGGTTTTCAAAAATTTAACCAAAGTCATTCTCCTGATTTGAGAAACTTCAAACGAAACAATTCTGGATTTAATGAATTTTCATCTAGAAACGTGCAGGTTAACAGTTTTAAGCCGAGAGCTTTGATGGTGAGAAATCAGAAATTTGAAAATAACCTTTATCCTAAGTTAGAGGAAAGGTTCATTGCTTTAAGAAGAAAGCAATCAAATCAAGCCATTGGGCGAAACAGTTTTCAACCAAATCTCTCAAATGAAACAAGTTTTCAAAATCTTCATTATCAACAAGTTACTGTTACAGATAGATTCGGAAAACCCAAGACCATGTGGGCCTGGGTTGACAAAACTAACTAGGTAATTGTTGAAATGCAGGTACGCCCTCGAAGACCTATTAACTCATGGTTTGTTGATAGTGCGTGTAGCCGGCATATGACAGGCAACCGTGCCTTGCTTCAAGATTTTAAGCTGAAGAATGGTACACATGTTGCATTTGGAGGAGATGCTGGTGGTAAAATTACTGGAGAAGGAACCGTGTCAAATGGGGTCATTAGCTTTGATAAAGTCAACTACTGTGCACAGTTGAACTTTAATTTGCTACGTGTATCTCAAATTTGTGACAAATCTTATTCAACATTATTTGATGATTCTTTTTGTTACATACTCAAACCAGGTTTCAAGATTGACAATGAGTGGGTGGTGGTTAAAGCTCCAAGAGATCGTGATGTATACAAGCTTGATATGTCGCAGATTGATGCTGAAACCGAAACCACATGTCTCATTGCACATGCTTCAAATGATGAGAGTCAGCTTTGGCATAGACGGTTGGGCCATTCAAACTTCAGAAACATGAACCGACTGGTGACTGGAAATCATGCTGTGGGAATACCGTCAAAGAAATTCTCAACAACTGATCTCTGTCCAGCATGTTTGAAAGGAAAACAGCACCGAATGTCTTTTAAGTCCAAGCCAGAAAACTCCATTTCAAAACCCTTGCAGATGCTACACATGGATCTTTTCGGACCAACAAATGTTCAAAGCATCGGAAAGAAGTCTTATTGTTTTGTCATCATTGATGATTTTACTAGATTTTCTTGGGTTTATTTTTTGCATGTTAAATCTGAAACTACTGAGTTGTTAAAAGAATTTATCATCAAAGTTGAAAATCAGTTGGATTGTAAAGTGAAAATCTTGAGAAGTGATAATGGAACCGAGTTTAAGAACTCTAATGTCGATTTGTTTTGTGCAAAAAAAGGAATTGCGCACCAATTTAGTGCGCCAAGAACTCCACAACAGAACGGAGTTGTAGAACGGAAAAATCGGACACTGATTGAAGCAGCAATATCCATGCTCGCAGATGCCAAAATCCCTATCACATTCTGGGACGAAGCTATTGCTACTGTGTGCTTTGTACAAAACAGGACATTATTGGTTCAGGATAAAAATAAAACGTCTTACGAGTTATTGTTTGGTGTATCCGTTCATGTCTTTTCATAATCCTGATCATGGTGTATCCAGTCAAGCTCCGGGTCCTTCTAGTTCTCAAGAAGATCAAGAATCAAACATTCTTGGTGATGATGTGAATCCGCAAAATTCTCCTAATGATGGTGGATCTGTTCAATATCAACCATCATCAGATCCGAATGTTGAAGTTGTTCCAGAATCATTTGACTACTCCATCAATTCACCAGAACAAGTTCCTAATTTCACTCCGTATACGCCTACAATTCTACAAGATCTACCGAATCTGAATCAGTCTAATCTAGAGAGTCAAGTACAAGGTGACGCTATACCAACTCACCGAGTTCACAGGTATCATCCACTCTCTAAGATTATTGGTCCTTTGAATCAGAGAACTATGAGAAGTCAGACTGAACATGCAAACGTTTGTCTTTACTCATATTTTCTTTCTCAAGTAGTACCGAAGAACATTTCAGAAGCGTTACAAGATAACAGTTGGATTGAAGCCATGCAAGAGGAGTTACTTCAATTTCGCAAACAAGAGGTTTGGAAATTAGTGGACTTACCTGAAGGAGAAAATGCGATTGGTACAAGATGGTTGTACAAGAACAAGCCAGACGAAAGTGGCATTGTGGTCAGAAATAAAGCCAGACTTATTGCACAAGGTTACACTCAAGAAGAAGGTATTGACTATGAAGAAGTGTTTGCTCCGGTCGCTCGACTTGAAGCTATTCGCGTTTTTCTTCCTTATGCCTCTTTCATGAAGTTCAAAGTGTTTCAAATGGACGTCAAAGGCGCTTTTCTGTATGGACCAATTACCGATGATGTGTACGTTAGGCAACCTCCGGGTTTTGAGGATCCTGAGTATCCACATCGTGTATACAAATTGAGCAAAGCTTTATATGGTCTACATCAAGCTCCAAGGATTTGGTACGAGACGTTATCTAAACATTTGCTGGAACATGGTTTTACAAAAGGTCAGATTGATCCAACTTTATTTATGAAGCGGGAAAATGAAGATCTTTTATGTGTTCAAGTGTATGTGGATGATATCATCTTTGGATCAACAAGTCCGTCCATGTGCAAAGAGTTTGAGGAAATTATGAAATCAAGATTTCTGGTGAGTTCGATGGGGGAGATTAATTTCTTTCTTGGATTGCAAGTAAAACAGTCAGCTGAAGGAATTTTTATCAACCAATCAAAGTTTGTTGAGAAGTTGCTGAAAAAGTTCAAGATGCAAGATTGTCAGACTATTCGAACTCCATCTGATGTGAATTGCAAGATACAGCCGGATCCAAAAGGCAAATCCATTGATCAAACACTGTACAGATCCATGATTGGTTCTCTGATGTATCTTACTGCATCAAGGCCAGACATTATGTATTCTGTATGTGTGTGTGCAAGATATCAGTCTGATGCAAAAGAGTCGCACCTGGTTGCTGTTAAACGTATTTTCAGATACCTTAAAGGGAAATCGAATCTCGGGTTATGGTATCCTTATGAAGGCAACTTTGAATTATATAGTTATTCTGATAGTGACTTTGGTGGGTGTGCTCTTGACATGAAATCGACTACGGGTGGATGTCAATTTCTGGGTCCTAGACAAAACCAATTGCTTGACTACGGGTTTAACTTTCTCAAAACTCCTATTTACATAGACAATACTGCTGCTATGTTCATTACTGCTAATCCTGTTCAACACTAAAAAACAAAACATATCAAAATTCGATATCATTTTCTCAGAGACAACTCTGAAAATGTTTAATAATTTTGATTAAGGTTCATACCGACAAACAACTGGCTGATCTTTTCACAAAATCTTTCTTGTCAGGACGGTTTGAATTCTTAATTCAATCCATAGGGTTAATCAACCATGATTGATTCTATTTTTCAAAAACTCAATACAAAAATAGAAAATATAAAAGTCAAAAATATAATAAGTCGATGTCAAATATTGATTCATTTGTCTTTTATTTTATTGTTTTGCATTGTGAGTGTGCATGAAAAAGAAAAGCAAACAAAAAGAATATAAAAAAAAAACAAAAGAAAAGAAAACATCATGTCATAAGAATCTATATTGTAAAAAGCGAGAAATGATAGTTACACTAGACATTATTTGTTTCATCATTTTATATAATAAAGACTGATGAATGTTAGTTGATGTGCGAGACAGCTCAGGCAATTAGACTGAAGAAGTAAGTTCATTGTTGACAAATCTAAACTTAATGATCTTTGTGTTAAGTTCCTTTGTTATACATGTCAAGATATATCTCTTTTGATGCTCTTGCTTGTGATGATAGTTGTACATGATCGGGTAATGATGCAGTCTATTCAGTGTGATGAACCGCATCGTGAGCTTCTTTGTTGTGGTATCCACAGACCTGAAGTCTCACATGAAGTCTCTTTTGAGCTTCAAGGTGCAGCAAAAGATTCCCAAAGTTGGAACAAAAAGAGTCCCAAATGTGGACCATCACCAAACAAAAATTCCAAAAAGGAATACAGAAGATTCCCAAGGGGAACGATAGGAAATTAAAATTCCAAAATGGAATTAAAAAGAAGTCCCAAAGTGGACCAAATCCGAATAGAACCCAGATTCCACACTGTTTATGATTGTAAGTGACTAGGTTTTTGTGCAATATGCATTCAGGTAGTGGTTGATAAGTAAATATGTTGACATATGTATGCATGAGGGTCACATAAGTCATTTTAATCGAACCTTAATCTCATCATGATACTGAAAAAGTAAGCGTGTCAATTCGAGCTAATTGGTATGTTTTCATATCATCACTCAATCAAACATAAGTCAAATGTCTATTCAAAATTTGCAAAACATGTTCAGATAATGTGTGGTGTGATCTCACTGCGATATTTTGATTCATTTGTATTGCATATGTCTATATTTTAATGTGTGTGCTTTGTGTGTGCAGGCAAATGGATTCTTTATTGACACATCGACATCCTTTTTAAACTTAAAAATTTCAAAAAATTTCAAGAAATTTCAAGTTTAGGGGGAGAATAATGGAAGAAAAGTCAAAAAACCAAAAATATTTTGAATAACTGAGTTTGAATGAACACGATTATGTGGTATGAAAAGCAAATGTATTGGATGTGTTAAAAACAAACCCAAGGTCTTGTGATGTGTTTTTAAGAAATTGCTTCGGGATATAGAAATTTTGGTTGTGCAAAAACATTTTTGTGAGAAAAATCAAAGAAAATGAAAAAGGATTTTATGAGAATTAAATTTGTTGCCTAAATAATATTGTTGATTAATTAATGTGACAAACCCTAATAAGGATGTCTTGTCTAATTAAAATGTCGAGAATGTTTGCAGGTGCAATAAATGCAGTTAAAAAGTCAACATACGGAGAAAAATGAAAAATTGTCAAAGTGTTGTCGCCGGGTGAAGATATCAGAAGACACTATTTAGCCGGGTAATGAAGTCACTATTTAGCCGGGTAAGGTAGTGTTGTGTGATATCAGTCGGGTGATTGAGTGAAAGAAGGTAGCCGGGTGAAAGAAGAAATGAAGCCGGGTGACTAGTTGTGTGTTACTATACAGCCGGGTGATGAAGTGTTGACACTGTACAACCGGGTAATAGAATGAAGTTCTATATAGCCGTGTAAGTGAAGAACACTGTGCAGTCGGGTAAGTATGACAACTGTGTTGCCAGGTGATGAAGAGAAGCTGTCTTTATACAGCCGGGTAATGAAAGAGTAACACTATGCAGCCGGTTAATGAACATGAAGTTATTGTACAAGCCGGGTGATGTTGAGAAGACTACTATGCAGCCGGGTGATGGGTAAAACCATAACAGGTGTAGTTGTTCCTAACCTTTACCCGTCCCAACAGTACTTGACCCGTCTCTACAGTGACTGACCCGTCCAAGTGTTTTACATGTTTTATGTTGACCCGTCCCAATGTTGTGACCCGTCCCATGACTGTGACCCGTCCCAACAGTACCTGACGCGGCTCAACAGTGCATGATCCGTCCAGGCTTATTGGGCTTAAATGTTTACCCATCCCATTTTGTTTGACCTAATTTTTCAACCATATAAATACCCGCTTTTTCACAAACACTTATCATTTTTCACCAACATTTTCAAGCAAAATCCCCTTTACCTCAACCGTTGATTATCATATTCAATCGATTGTTTTGTAACAAGTTATATTGATTGAATAAGGTATATTTTACATGATTCGACCTTGATAAACCTGCTAATTGATCGTAAAAACGAAAAGTGATGATGAACAGTACTTAGACCAATGAATCGACACTTTGATTTTGTGTGTTAAAACTGAAATAGAATGTTGTAAAAGGTGTAATAACTGTTGATCATCAATAATTGTTCATTAATTTGCTTCAAACTGCCTAAAATCAACTGAATCAACTGAAAATTTCAAGTTACTGTCGAACCGCCATTGATGAACTTTTGAATGTTCTTAAGTTTTGACATCAAAATGATGAACTATCTGTTATTTTGTGACAAATCGATACTAAAACTGAACTAAAACATGTTAAACAACTTCATCATACAAATTTCAGATTTGTGTTCATAAGTGTTTAAACTGTTTAAGTGTAAAATGTTGTATGATCATTAATTTCCAATGTTGTGTTGATCAAAATGGTGAAAATCAGATTGTTAGATCAACTTAGGTGTTAAAATGATTATGTGATTGTTTTACATTATAACTTTTGTTTAAATACTTATGCAAATGTTTTTATGTATGAATGAAAAGTCTAACACATGTGTCTTGTTGTGTCAAT
The DNA here is from genome assembly GCA_030867185.1 of Tagetes erecta. Lineage (NCBI taxonomy): Eukaryota > Viridiplantae > Streptophyta > Magnoliopsida > Asterales > Asteraceae > Tagetes > Tagetes erecta. The sequence goes on from CM061488.1 coordinate 59,582,313, forward strand.
AACAGATGAATGATCTCAAGTTTGAGCCCAAGCACAATCTGGTTGGTTGTTTGGATGAATCTATACCTGAAGCTGAAGGGTATAGAGATATGATCAGATTTATCAGAAGAACAAAATATGTTTATGCAATGTGTGCAAAGCCAATCATATATGCAAGACTCATAAAGAGTTTCTAGAGGACTGCTGAGGTTTTGACTGATGAAGCAGGTGTGACTGTGGTAAGAGGAAACATCACCAGAGAGTTGCAATTGACTGTGTCTGAAGAGTCTATTCGAACTGCTCTAAGAATAGATGATGATGATGATGAGATTGGTGCCACAGATGAGCTGACAACTGCTGAGTGCCAGGCGTGTTTTATCAATATGGGTCATCCTCCCATATTCCCAAAACAGCAGTTTGTTAGAGCTCGATTAGGGAAGAAGTGGAAATTGCTGTGTTATGTGATCCAGCAGTGCATGTCTAGGAGGAGTGCAGGTTTTGATAATTTCCCTTCAGACATTGCATCACCAATTGTTGTCATTGCTGAGAACAAACCTTTTAACATGTCGAAGTGGATCATGAAAGGTTTTGTATTCAATTTGGTGAAAGACAAAAGGTTCAAGTTTCTCATGTATCCGAGATTCTTGCAACTTATGATCAATGTTGCTTATCCAATCATTCGAGAAGAAGGTTTTGTAGGAGGAATATTATACACTGAAGATATGAATGAATTATCATATCGAAAGATAAGTATAGGAGGTGTAGAAAGTGTTGAAATGTTTGACTATATGAGAGATATAGCAAACAACGATGAGGATATTGACGTGGTATATCATCATATATCACATGGTGAGATTGTAAATCCATTGGACCTAGTTGATGAGGTGCCTGATAATTTGCTAGACGATGATGAGTATTTTGCTCGTCATCCAGAAGATGAAAATGAGGATGAGAATGAAGAAGATGAGGATGAGAATGAAGAAGAGAATGAGTCTGAAAGCAATGATAGTGATGATAATGATGGTGATGATGGAAATGATGGTAATATTGAAGAAGAAAGTGATGAATCTGTTCCGGAGGAGGCAGAGAATGTTAAAGTTGATGAACCATTTGTGGTTGAAAATGTTGAGGTTGCTGAGCCGATTGAGATTGAAACAGATGAAATTGTTGAATCTGTTGAAGTTGTAGAAGATGTTGTAGTGGATACTCCTAGGAACATCACAGTACATTATTTCAAATCTCGAAGATCTAAAACTGTGGATGAACCTATTGTTGTGGAGAAACCAAGTGTAGTTGAAGATGTTAGTGTACCTGAACTGATAGATATAATTGAAATTGCAAAAGAAGCTGTAGCTGAAGTGGAGACTGTGGCACAGACAGTTGATGATACTGATGCTTGTATGATTGTTACTGCACCAATTGATATTGCCACATCCTCCAAAGCAGCTAAAAACATTGATCAACCAAAGGAGTCTTCACCTAAAGTTGCATCAGATGTTAATTTGAATGAAGAAGAAGATAAAGTTTTTCACTTGGAAAGGATGGTAGCCAAACTCTTAGATGCTAATGAGTTATTGAAAGCATCTAATGAAAGGAAGAAAAAGAGGCTGGAAGAGTTTTGGGCTATTCATCAAAAGAATCTAGAAACTTTCAAGGAATTAGATGCTGATCATGAAAAGCTAAAGGCTGATCATGAAAAGTTGAAGGCTGATTATGAAGAGTTGCAAGCAGAGTGCAACACTTTACGAGCGTGCTAGTTCTAAATCAGACAAAGACTTTGTTGTTGAAGAGAACGTTGGAGTGTCTGAGACTCCTAGGGACGTCACAGTTTATCAAACTAGATCACAACGATCTAAGACTGTGACAGAGCCAATTGTAGAATCTGTCCCTATTCCCGATGAAGCTGCTGATCCTGTCAATCTTGACAAAGCTGAGGGGAAACGCAAACTGGATGCTGTGCCAGAGATTGTGGAAGAAAATGTCACTGTGAAGAAAGCCAGAACTGAAGAAACAGTTCAGATTGAGCCGATTCAATCTGAGTCTATAATGGCAGCTGGAGTGCCTGAGATGGTTAAAGTAGCTGAGATTGTGAAGGAAAGTTCTATAGTTGAAACAGTTCAGTTTGAGCCGATTCAAACTGATACTGCGCATATGATTGAGGCACTTCATGATTTAGATGATATTGACTTTACTGATTCTGAACCAGAGGCTAATCCTGACAATGAGATACCTGTTGATCTTGATGAGCGATTTGCATATTTAGAGAAGATGAAGTATAATCCAGTTTATTTGAATGGACTTATAGTCAGTCAAATAAATGAGGAATACGAAAAGTGTATGAATGCTCAAGAAAAGGTGACGGCTGATGAAAAAGAGTTTGTGGTAGAAATGGGTGAGTGGACGCCTCTGCAAGAAAGTTTAAATATTGATGATCTTCCTCCTGAAGAACTGTATCATCAAGACCCAGAGGAGATGTCAACCAGAAGTATGCGTGAATGGCTTAGTTCGAGGAACTATCCATACAAAACTTTGAAGAGGCTGAAACGTGAATCTCTGAAAAAGGGTAAATGGTCTGTGCGATGTATACCATTATTACTCAAGCATTTTCAAGCTGCAAGTGCAAGATTTGAAGGAACTGCACAAGTTGAGGCTGATTAATCACACGCATGCAGAGCGTGGTGATAAATGTGCGATGTTACTGGATGCCGGGATGAGCAGTTTACCAAAGTTTTAGAATTTCGAAAGAAGATAGTGAATATCTGAAGACGAAGAAGAGAAAAGAGAAGAAGTTGATTTTGCGAGACATGTACTTGGAAGAGTTCTCAGATGAATATTTTGACAAAGTCACAGATCCAGGATTGAAGGTGATTGATGGTTCTCAGGCAACTAAGCCCATACTGAAGTGTTTTTACAATCAGGAGACGTATGAACTGAAACTTGTTCGTAATTTGGATGATTGGGATCAAGACATGATCACTCTGTTTAGTACGTTTGCGCTTAAACTGCTACATCCATCTTACATTGACTATCTCCGGAACTACAAGATGGAAAAGTTGAAAGATCCTGTAGCTGAAGAAGATAGAAGATTATTTGTTATTATGATTGAGGTGATTGGGGCTGCTACTGAGAAAATCCGATTAAGGAAGGCATTACTTAATGCTAACCTTGTGAAGATTGATATGCCTGAGATCGAGTATATGAGGGTGACGTCAAAGGGTACTTTGGAAGTTAAAGTCAAAGGAAGGAAGAAACCTACGAGTTTTATGCTAACATTGATTTTGCAGGTATTTCCTTAGACACTCTCAGACGCATGAAAGACTGTGATATTGTGACAAATGAATCAAAGCCGAGACAAGCCAAGATTGCTGAGAAGTTCAAGTCGTGTATTGAGGAGGCTTTGAAAGAACAAGAAGAATACAAAGGAAAGCCGTTGCTGGATGTTAAAGACGAACCTGAAGATTGGTGAGAGATTTAAGCTGAAAGAGCAAGTGTTGAAAACTGAAGATTTTTGAAGTCCAAAGTTAAATCTTAGGGGGAGTACTGTTAGGGCTCGTTTCTAGTTAAAGATTTACTTTGTACTTTGTTTATACATTTTGTATAGTTTAGGGTTAATTTTGTATTTTCTCTAAATGTATTGTTGCATAAAGCATGTTGTGAGAGAATGTTAGTGAGAGAGTCTAGATCACAATTACACGCTTAGACAGAGAATTAGTGTGTGTGTTCTTACATTCTCCTGCACATTTGTACAACTTTTATGCTTTGATCATCAATACAAAGAGAATTATTAGTAATGAATTGTGTTGCTGATTGAATTGTGTTTGTGTACTTAGATTGTTCTGATTTGCAGCAATATCGATCCAATTGAACCTATCAGCATTTACCCATGATGTGGATTATGCTTTTGCGTATATTTTTCTATCTTATAGAAGAATATGAAGAACCAGGGTATGAGGGTCGAATGTATTTCATCCCCTCGTATATGTTGATAAAAGTGGGGATATTATATGGTGTTCTTGGAGGTTTAATCTCCGAGCACAGAAAGTCTTCGAAAAATGTTGAATATAGCGTTGGAAGAGCGCTGCTCAGTTATGAAATTCCGGAGGAACGTCAATTGATTTTTGAATACTGCTTGCATGTGTTGGCTTATAGCGGGGATGCAGGACTTATTATTGTTACAAGGGTGTCCACGAGTAGGAGATATGTCACTACTCTTATATCAATTTTGACGGTGCCAACCTTGATTTACGCAATGCTTGGTTTGAGGATTATTGTGATGATAGAAGGCAGTGGACATAATCAAAGGTCCCTAGATTTCGTGTAAAGTTTAACAAAATTGACAAATAAAACATTTAATATTGAGGCCTTTTTGGGGCTTTAGGACTTTTTATCTTCTTTAGCTACAATATTATTGTAAGAAGAAACAAAGAAGTCCACCTTAACGTGGCCAAACAAGTTGTTTGAGTTCCAGTTTCGTAGTGTACGAACCAACTTTATTTTTTTTATGTGGTTAGTTTGTTAGGCTATGAGACTGAATTGATAGTTTAAAATTTTTCTGGCTTTAATATTAGAAGCAATGAATCTTGATTTTCATGAAGATATAAAATTAATGTGTGCAAGAAATATTTCGAAGATTGAACGTAGTTTTTCAATAAAACTAGGAAGAAAAAATACACACCTGGCGTTTCAAATCAAGTTGACGAGACGGGTTGTCACTACTAGAAAATGCCCATTTTGCTACAAAAATTTCTAACGCAATTGGTTTTGTCGTAAGTTGCGACGCATATGCGACATAGTTGCGATAAAAAATTTTATAATGAACTTTTCTTCGAATTTGCGACACATAAAGAAAATCAAGTTTTTTCCGTCACAAATGCGTCGGAATAGTGTGAACGAATAATACATTTTAGGTTGAAGATACGTTGCAAACTGAGCATGGCGTGGACTTTAATCAAATGGGGCTAGGATTAAGTGAATTAAAATGGCATTAGCTGGAAACAAACTAGGGGAATTTTTACTGTAAGAAAAGAGAACCCATATTAACTAGAAGTTGTCATCTTAGGTTGTTTTTAAAAGAAATAGTTCATATGAGGCTATCACATAATCGAGTTTGTATACTTAATTATATAGGATGTCTTTAAGACAAAATAATCTTTTTCCATGTTGTGGTTATGTTGGCTATAAACATAGCGATAGCGTACTTTTGACAAGATTATTAAGATTGTTACGATTGTCAGCTGATGCGTTCATGGTTTGTATGCATATTTAGTTATTAAATTTGTGTTTTTAACTTAATAATCATCTCGAACGTATTTACTTTGATATTTATTTTTTTTGTAGGTGTTGGGAGCTAAATGGTGATTATCAACGCTTTAATGAAGATTGGTTAGCACGTGGATGTAAAGAGATTAAGAAACAAAGAAAAATGTGAAACTTGGGAAAAGGTAGTAAGCTTACGACCTTTAGGACATAAGCTTACGTCCTATAGTGTTTCATGAATTTTGCACGTTTGAAGGACGTATGGCAGACTCCATGACCTTTTTTTTATCATAGGACGTAAGCGTACGTCCAAAGGGACTTAGGTTACGTCGTTTTGCCATTTTCTATTTTTGGTTCGGATTTTTAAAGGTATTTAAAGGGATAATTGGTTTTTAACAAACCCTAACTTGCACACCAGCAAAAGTGATGACTTTGGACGATTTTTGCAAGCATTCTTCCCATTCCAAAGATCAATCCATCACAATCTGCAATCCCAAACCGAAATCCAAGTGATTATTGAGAAGATGCGAGGCTAAACCACACGTGATCATCTCCGGGTGGATGGTTAGTGATCGATTTTTGTTTTCTTAGGGTTTTAACTTGTTGGACACAAACTTTGAATGTTCTTGAATGTTTGGATGTTTGTGTGTTTATCTTTTTCATTGATTAAAACGATTTGGTTCATTGTTTTGAGATTTTGTTCATCAAGTTACTAGTGGCAATTATTAACTCATTGAATGAAGTTCTTACTACATTATCTACAATTGATGTTTGGTAATGAAATAACTAGGTGCGGCATTAGTTAGTCATAGTCTTCTAAATACGTTAGTTGATTTTGGTTCTCCTATCTAATTTAACAACCCGTTATTCAGTTGGTAATCATAGTTCAACAAAATTGGTAAACGAGTTATGTCTATATGACTCCCAACTTAGTAAACCTTAAGTACACATTAGGTCACTTACTTGAAACCCGGATTTGATCCATTTTCCAAATATTAAATCACAACCAATTATTTAATCGCAATTGTCTTTACTTAATTCTTAGTTTAATTATCAATCTAAATCCTTCACAGCCAAGTGGCAATAGTTAATTTATTTAGTTTAGATCATTTGAATTCTTCAATCAAATTATTTACAAACACCGACCACTAATTCCACGTGGTTCGACACTCTACTTACCCTAGCTAGCTAAGGTGATTAGAACATACAATTTACACTAATCTTTGATTGGCTCTTCGTCACCGATCAATTTTGGCGCCGTTGCCGGGGAATCGGTGCGCTTGGTGTTTAGTAATTTGATTTTTGTTTTTATTTACTTTTTATTTCCATTTTGTGTTACGCGGGTTGTGTTATTGTGTGTAGGTGACAGGTTGCATGCATACACGATACTCGGGTAGGACATCACCTTTGTTCTTTGATTTAGAGATCGAGAATACAGCGAGGTATAACCGTGTTTTGCATCGTTCAGGGGTGAAATCATCCTCATTTGCAGAAGAAATTGAACAAGAAGCCCAAGACATGGTTCCACTAGTAATCCAAGATCCACCACCACCTCAAAACCAATAACCACCTCCCAATCAAAACCCACTCCAAAACCAAAACCAGAATCCACCTCCACCACAGAACCGAAATCCCCCACCAAATCAAGCTCAAAATCAAAATCCTCCTATTTTCCGAGTGTTTAACCGAGAGGGTGATCATCAGAACTATCAACGAGGTCCAAATAATCGGAATTGGTACAATCATGGGGATGATGAAGATGATTGGGAAAGTCAACACAATTATGATTCGAGAGATGAATATCAAGGGAACAGATTTGGTCGTAGATTCAACCATGGTTATCATGGGGATTATTATGATGGAGGGGATGAAAATAGGCATGGTATGGAAGAGGGTCCAAGCAATATGGAGGGTGAAACTGTGAACAATGGTTATGGTGGAAGGAATGGTGAAAATAACAACAACATGGGTCATGATAATAATAAGAACTATCAAAACCCACCTCAGTATAATCAAGGGGACAGAAACATGAACTATCATGGTAGGGATAACCGAAGGAACCCACCGAGACCGAGGGGTGTGGATAGTCATCCGAGTCCTATTGCTCCTCCTAATCGAGCGGGAAGAGTTTTTGAGATTCGTCCAAACTATCTTACGATCCTTCCCAAGTTTTCTGGAAAAGGAATCGAGGAGCCTTATCTACATTTATCTGAGTTCGCAGCCATATGTGGCACTATTGGTGGCCATCGTTGCACACATGATGAGGTTAAGCTTAGACTATTCCAGTTCACTCTAGTGGATAGGGCTAAGCAATGGTTTCTCACCTTACCAGATTGTAGCATCCATACATGGCGACAAATGCAACAAGCTTTCTTGGATGAGTATTACCCGATGAGTAAAACCAGTGATGCTCGGGATTCTATACGGTCATTCCAACAGTTAGTCGGTGAGCAACTTCATGACGCGTGGACAAGGTTCAATGACATCATCAGGATGTGTCCACGTCATGGTATTGGTCGATGGGAATTAATCAATGCTTTTGCTGATGGCCTCACAAATGTTGAAAGAAAGTACATCCATTCCACTAGTGGTGGTACTTTTCTTCACAATGATGTTGACCATGACTAGGATTTTTTAGAAAGGTTGAGTCGGGATTCAAAGGCACAAGCTTCTGCTATGAGAAAGGTCAAGCCTTCACAGTCTAGGCAAGTTGTTGATTATGAGACCAAAGAGAAACAAATTGCCAAGATGAGTCATTTCGGTAGTAAAGATGTAGCTTTAGTTGGTTATAAGGTATGTGAAGAATGCCAAGAAATTGGATATAGCAGTGATGAGTGCCAAGCTGATGTGGGGAAGAGTGAAGAAGAGGTGAATCAAGTTTATGGAGATAGGAAGCAGTATGATATGAACTCCAACACCTATCATCCTGGGCTAAGAAACCACCCAAATTTGAAATACCGGAATGCAACTAATAAGATGAACCCCAATTTTCAAGGCTCGGGTCAAGTAGGGCAATATAACCAAAACCGACAACAAGGAAATTATAATCAAGGTGGTTATCAAAGGTCCTATAATCAAGGGGGTCAGGAAGGGAATTACCAAAGGAACTATAATTAGGGAAATTACAATCAATCCCAAGGTAACTCTCAAGATGTGTCGAATGGTGGAAATTCAATGGATTCCAAGTTGGATGCTATGATGAATATGATGAAAGAAAACATGCAACAGAATAAGAAAGAAATGAGATAAGATAGAAGGCTATCGAGTCGTTGAGCAGACAAATGGGACAACTAGCTAGTATTGTTGCTGAGATCAACAAGGAGAGAAAATCTAGGATCTTTCCTAGTGATACAGAAGTCAATCCTTCACACCAAAATGCAACTCCAAAGAACATTCGAAATGTGCACATAAACTCAGTGAGTATCCTTCCTAGTTCTAAGCATGTTGATGATAATCTTACTTCTATTCCACGAGTTGTTATAGGTATAGGAGAGGAATCTAATAAGGAAGAAGAAGGTGACTTGGGAGCACCTATCATTCCAATAAAAGTTGAAAAACTCAAGATAAAAAATGCACTTTTAGATTATGGAGCTGATGTGAGCATCTTGCCAGGTAAGATATGACCAGTATGAGTTTGGCCCTTTACAGGAATTTGACGCCACTGTGGTGTTAGCCGACTTTACATGTAAAAATCCTCGAGGAATCGTAAAGGATGTGATGATCACGTTGGGAGAATTTCATTACTCAGTGGATTTTATGGTGCTTGAGTATGCACCAGTGAGGACAAATAAGCAACCTCAAATGATATTGGGTCGACCGTTTTTGGAAACCGCTAATGCTCAAATCAATTGTCGGGAAGGAACTATTGATATGACCTATACAACCCGTAGGTTGTGTTTTAATGTTTTTCTAAATCTATGAATTATTTTGTTAATGATGAACCGTGTGAGGTAGGTATTACTAATGTAGGTGTTCCTCCTTACATTTCACATGTAAGTGAGGACATCACTTTTGAGAATGGTTTTGAGTATGACAGGTCTAAGCATGTGGAATTAAAGGAGATGGTAGATTTAAAGGGGAAGAACCAGTCAGTGATGAAGGTGGAAACGGAGAATCAGAAGCCAAAAAGGAAGAAAAACGAGGGTGCTCCGCCTGCTCTTATAAATGGTCAAGTTCAGACGTCAATGTATGGTCCAATGTGGAACAAAATAGAAGACGTGCCAGATTGTTGGAGGATCATATTTGAAGAACAATTGAGAAACAAGCATTCCACTCGCCCACCATGAGTGGTGGCAGGTATGGTCTGGCTGAAGACCGAAAACTTATCACTAATCGGGAGGCAACCCGAGTGGTATTTGTTTCTTTTAGTTTTTTTTTTGTGTGCTCTATTTTCTTTTATTCGTTTTTCAGTTTTAAGCACCAGATACAAACACTCACGTGTAGCGATGAGCATGGATGTCTTACGTATGAAAGGATCTCTGATTGTCTATGATCAGGTTCATGTACTTTTTCCTATCTTGTTTGTTTGCTATATGTTTTGATTTGTTTTGTTTTGTTTTGGTGGTGTACTCAACTTTTATGTTATGGGAGTGTGTTGCTATAATTTCTAGTACTTTTAATTTTTGTTGATTTAGGAATGTTTGAGAAGTTGGCCTTGTGTATTCAATAGGGATGAATTTGATAATGAGTGGTACCTTTGTTTTACACACATGTGTTAAAAAGAAATTTACATTGGGGATAATGTAAGGTTTAAGTGTGGGGATGAGATGAGGTAAATCGTGAATGTTTGTTAGCCAGATACAAACCCATAAACCTTTTCAGCCATTTTAAGTTTACACCCGTGTGATGAAACCTAGTAAGCATTGTTTGAATGTTTTTTGTTTGGTATCGTATAGCAGTTGAAGTGTTTAGAGTCATTGTTAAAAAAAAGAAAGAAAGAAAAAGAAATGAAAAAAATTGTGGAATAAATGGTCAAAATGATCATAGTTGTTCATGTTAAAGTTCCTTAGTAATAAGTAATGAATACGGGTCAAGTTCACCCAAGTTCATGGTTTGGTTGTTTAATTTCATTGTCTAGAAGTCGAACATACTTATTTAGGTTTCATCACCTTAGCCACTTAAAATTCCCTTTCCGCACCTTAACCGTAGCCTTATATTACAACCCGATAAAGACCTTTTGATTTGTGCATGGTTTGTGCTTTGGTGGAAATATGATCTTTATGCAAGCATATGGTAATGGTATTTCATTCTAGGTTGAGAGTACCACATAAATATACTAGAACATCTTTTACTAGTTCAGAAATTAAACCGAGAGGAGTGAACATTGTGAGAGGTGTGATTGCATGCATAGGGATTATTTGAAAGCTTGTTAGGCCCGAAAAGATAGTTGTTAATTCAAAGTTCTACAGCTTGCTTGCAATGTTGTACTTTGTTAAATTGTGTAAAATATTGAGTTGTGTATGACTTTGGACCTTAGCTAGCATATGGTGAAGATGACACATGATCGTTTTTGTCTAATGATGGTTCTAGTGTTGCGAGCGAATTTGCTTGAGGGCAAGCAAATGATAAGTGTGGGGATGTGATGCGTTCATGGTTTGTATGCATATTTAGTTATTAACTTTGTGTTTTTAACTTAATAATCATCTCGAACGTATTTACTTTGATATATATTTGTTTTGTAGGTGTTGGGAGCTAAATGGTGATTATCAACGCTTTAATAAGATTGGTTAGCACGTGGATGGAAAGAGATCAAGAAACGAAGAAAAATGTGAAAGTTGGGAAAAGGTAGTAAGCTTACGACCTTTAGGACATAAGCTTACGTCCTATAGTGTTTCATGAATTTTGCACGTTTGAAGGACGTAGGGCAGACTCCATGACCTTTTTTTTATCATAGGACGTAAGCCTACGTCCAAAGGGACTTAGCTTACGTCGTTTTGCCATTTTCTATTTTTGGTTCGGATTTTTAAGGGTATTTAAAGGGATTATTGGTTTTTATCAAACCCTAACTTGCACACCAGCAAAAGTGATGACTTTGGACGATTTTTGCAAGCATTCTTCTCATTCCAAAGATCAATCCATCACAATCATGCAATCCCAAACCGAAATCCAAGTGATTATTGAGAAGATGCGAGGCTAAACCACCTGTGATCATCTCCGGGTGGATGGTTAGTGATTGATTCATGTTTTCTTAGGGTTTTAACTTGTTGGGAACAAACTTTGAATGTTTGGATGTTTGTGTGTTTATCTTTTTCATTGATTAAAATGATTTGGTTAATTGTTTTGAGATATTGTTCATCAAGTTACTACTGGCAATTATTAACTCATTGAATGAAGTTCTTACTACATTATCTACAATTGATGTTTGCTAATGAAATAACTAGGTGCGGCATTAGTTAGTCTTAGTATTCTAAATACGTTAGTTGATTTTGGTTCTACTATCTAATTTAACAACCCGTTGTTCAGTTGGTAATCATAGTTCAACAAAATTGGTAAACGAGTTATGTCTATGTGACTCCCAACTTGGTAAACCTTAAGTACACATTAGGTCACTTACTTGAAACCCGGATTTGATCCATTTTCCAAATATTAAATCACAACCAATTATTTAATCGCAATTGTCTTTTCTTAATTCTTAGTTTAATTATCAATCTAAATCCTTCACAGCCAAGTGGCAATAGTTAATTTATTTAGTTTAGATCATTTGAATTCTTCAATCAAATTATTTACAAACACCGACCACTAATTCCACGTGGTTCGACACTCTACTTACCCTAGCTAGCTAAGGTGATTAGAACATACAATTTACACTTATCTTTGATTGGCTCTTCGACACCGATCAAATTTTGGCGCCGTTGCCGGGGAATCGGTGCGCTTGGTGTTTAGTAATTTGATTTTTGTTTTTGTTTACTTTTTATTTATATTTTGTGTTACGCGGGTTGTGTTATTGCGTGCAAGTGAAAGGTTGCATGCATACATGATACTCGGGTAGGACATCACCTTTGTTCTTTGATTTAGAGATCGAGAAGACAGCGAGGTATAAACAAGTTTTGCATCGTTCAAGGGTGAAATCATCCTCATAGGCAGAAGAAATTGTGATTATATAATTATCTCGTTTCATCTCTTTTTCTTTGGGAGATTAGTCATCTTGAATCGGCTACCTATCACTAGTTAAGTCCAAGTTTATAATGGCAATTAGGATACCTATTTTCTTAAACTGCCACATATTCACTCCATTTAAACGGCATTTACCCATGATTTGGATTACGCTTTTGCGTATAATTTTCTATCTTATAGAAGAATATGAAGAATCAGGGTATGAGGGTCGAATGTATTTCATCTCCTCGTTTATGTTGATAAACGTGGGGATATTATATGGTGTTCTTGGAGGTTTAATCTCCGAGCACAGAAAGTCTTCGAAAAATGTTGAATATAGCGTTGGAAGAGCGCTGCTCAGTTATGAAATTCCGGAGGAATGTCAATTGATTTTTGAATACTGCTTGCATGTGTTGGCTTATAGTGGGGCTGCATGACTTATTGTTGTTACAGGGGTGTCCACGAGTAGGAGATATGTCGCTACTCTTATATCAATTTTGACGGTGCTAACGTTGATTTACGCAATGCTTGGTTTGAGGATTATTTTGAAGATAGAAGGCAGTGGACATAATCAAAGGTCCCAAGATTTCGTGGAAAGTTTAACAAAATTGACAAATAAAACATTTAATATTGGGGCCTTTTTGGGGCTTTTGAACTTTTTATCTTCTTTTGCTACAATATTATTGTAAGAAGAAACAAAGAAGTCCAGCATAACGTGGCCAAACAAGTTGTTTGAGTTCCAGTTTTGTAGTGTACGAACCAACTTTATTTTTTTTATGTGGTTAGTTTGTTATGCTATGAGACTGAATTGGTTGTTTAAAATTTTTCTGCCTTTAATTATAGAAGCGATGAATCTTGATTTTCATGATGATATAAAATTAATGTGTGCAAGAAATATTTCCAAGATTGAACGTAGTTTTTCAATAAAACTAGGAAGAAAAATTACACGCCTGGGCGTTTCAAATCAAGTTGACGAGACGGGTTGTCACTACTAGAAAATGCCCATTTTGCTACAAAAATTTCTAACACAATTGGTTTTGTCGTAAGTTGCGATGCATATGCGACATAGTTGCGATAATAAATTTTATAATGAACTTTTCTTCGAATTTGCGACACATATAGAAAATCTAGTTTTTTCCGTCACAAATCCATCGGAATAGTGTGAATGAATAATTTTTTATATATATTTAAAACTATTAAATTAAAAATTAACCAACAATCAATTAAAAAATAAAAATAAATACATTTTTGGTTGAAGATACGTTGCAAACTAAACATGACGTGGACTTTAATCAAATGGGGCTAGGATTAAGTGAATTAAAATGGCATGAGCTGGAAACAAACTAGGGGAATTTTTACTGGAAGAAGAGAGAACCCATATTAATTAAAAGTTGTCATCTTAGGTTGTTTTAAAGAAATAGTTTATATGAGGCTATCAAATAATCGAGTTTGTTTACTTTAATAATATAGGGTGTCTTTAAGATAAATGAATCTTATTCCATATTGTGGTTATGTTGGCTATAAATATAGCGATAGCTTACTTTTGAGAGGATTAAAAATATTGTTACGATTGTCAGCCTCAAAATAGTTTCCGCCTCAAAACAATATAGATATATTGTGATTACATAATAATCTCGTTTCCTCTCTTTTCTTTGGGAGATTAGTCATCTTGAATCGGCTACCTATCACTAGTTAAGTCCAAGTTAATAATGGCAATTAGGATACCTATTTTCTTAAACTGGCACATATTCACTCCATTTAAATGGCATTTACCCATGATGTGGATTACGCTTTTGCGTATATTTTTCTATCTTATAGAAGAATATGAAGAATCAGGATATGAGGGTCGAATGTATTTCATGGCCTCGTTTATGTTGATAAAATTGGGGATATTATATTGTGTTCTTGTAGGTTTAATCTCCAAAAAAGAGAGAACCCATATTAATTAAAAGTTGTCATCTTAGGTTGTTTTTAAATAAATACTTCATATGAGGCTATCAAATAATCGAGTTTGTTTACGTTAATTATATAGGGTGTTTTTAAGACCAAATAATCTTATTCCATATTGTGGTTATGTTGGCTATAAATATAACGATAGCTTACTTTTGACACGATTATAAATATTGTTAAGATTGTCAGCCTCAAAATAGTTTCAGCCTCAAAACAATATAGCCATATTGTCATTACATAATAATCTCGTTTCCTCTCTTTTTCTTTAGGAGATTAGTCATCTTGAATCGGCTACCTATCACTAGTTAATTCCAAGTTTATAATGGCAATTAGGATACCTATTTTCTTAAACTGCCACATATTCACTCCATTTAAACGGCATTTACCCATGATCTGGATTACGCTTTTGCGTATATTTTTCTATCTTATAGAAGAATATGAAGAATCAGGGTATGAGGGTCGAATATACTTCATCCCCTCGTTTATTTTGATAAACGAGGGGATATTATATGGTATTCTTGGAGGTTTAATCTCCGAGCATAGAAAGTCTTTGAAAAATGTTGAATATAGCGTTGGAAGACTGCTGCCCAGGTATGAAATTCCGGAGGAATGTAAATTGATTTTTGAATACTGCTTGCATGTGTTGGCTTATAGCGGGGCTGCAGGACTTATTGTTGTTACAGGGGTGTCCACGAGTAGGAGATGTGTCGCTACTCTTTTATCAATTTTGACGGTGCCAACCTTGATTTACGCAATGCTTGGTTTGAGGATTATTGTGATGATAGAAGGCAGTGGACATAATCAAAGGTCCCTAGATTTCGTGGAAAGTTTAACAAAATTGACAAATAAAACATTTAATATTGGGGCCTTTTTGGGGCTTTTGGACTTTTTATCTTCTTTTGCTACAATATTATTGTAAGAAGAAACAAAGAAGTCTAGCTTAACGTGGCCAAACAAGTTGTTTGAGTTCCAGTTTCGTAGTGTACGAACCAACTTTATTTTTTTATGTGGTTAGTTTGTTAGGCAATGAGACTGAATTGGTAGTTTAAAATTTTTATTCCTTTAATTGTAGAAGCAATGAATCTTAATTTTAATGAAGATATAAAATTAATGTGTGCATAAAATATTTCAAAGATTGAACGTAGTTTTTCAATAAAACTAGGAAGAAAAAATACACGCCTGGGCGTTTCAAATCAAGTTGACGAGACGGGTTGTCACTACTAGAAAATGCCCATCTTGCTATAAAAATTTCTAAAGCAATTGGTTTTCTCGTAAGTTGGGATGCAGTTGCGACATAGTTGCGATAACAAATTTTATAACGAACTTTTCTTCGAATTTGAGACACATATAGAAAATCAAGTTTTTTTCGTCGCAAATCCGTCGGAATAGTGTGAATGAATAATTTTTTTATGTATATTTAAAACTATTAAATTAAAAATTAACCCACAATCTATTGAAAAATAAAAATAAATACATTTTTGGTTGAAGATACGTTGCAAACTAAACATGACGTAAACTTTAATCAAATGGGGCTAGGAATAAGTGAATTAAAATGTCATGGGCGGAAAACAAACTAGGGGAATTTTTACTAAAAGAAGAGAGAACCCATATCAATTAAAAGTTGTCATCTTAGGTTTTTTTTAAAGAAATAGTTCATATGAGGCTATCAAATAATCGAGTTTGTTTACGTTAATTATATAGGGTGTCTTTAAGACAAAATAATCCTATTCCATATTGTGGTTATGTTAACTATAAATATAGTGATAGCTTACTTTTGAGAGGATTATAAATATTGTTATGATTGTCAGCCACAAAATAGTTTCAGCCTCAAAACAATATAGCCATATTGTAATTACATAATAATCTAGTTTCTTCTCTTTTTCTTTGGGATATTAGTCATTTTGAATCGGCTACCTATCACTAGTTAAGTCCAAGTTTATAATGGCAATTAGGATACCTATTTTCTTAACCTGCCACATATTCACTCCATTTAAACGGCATTTACCCATGATGTGGATTACGCTTTTGCGTATATTTTTCTATCTTGTAGAAGAATATGAAGAATCAGGTTATGAGGGTCGAATGTATTTCATGCCCTCGTTTATGATGATAAACGTGGGGATATTATATTGTGTTCTTGTAGGTTTAATCTCGAAAAAAGAGAGATCCCATATTAATTAGAAGTTGTCATCTTAGGTTGTTTTTAACGAAATAGTTAATATGAGGCTATCAAATAATCTAGTTTGTTTACGTTAATTATATAGGGTGTCTTTAAGACCAAATAATCTTATTCCATATTGTGGTTATGTTAGCTATAAATATAGTGATAGCTTACTTTTGAGAGGATTATAAATATTAGTACGATTGTCAGCCTCAAAATAGTTTCAGCCTCAAAACAATATAGCCATATTGTGA
Organism: Tagetes erecta; assembly: GCA_030867185.1. Lineage (NCBI taxonomy): Eukaryota > Viridiplantae > Streptophyta > Magnoliopsida > Asterales > Asteraceae > Tagetes > Tagetes erecta. The sequence goes on from CM061488.1 coordinate 59,599,005, forward strand.
TTACATAATAATCTCGTTTCCTCTCTTTTTCTTTGTGAGATTAGTCATCTTGAATCGGCTACCTATCACTAGTTAAGTCCAAGTTTATACTGGCAATTAGGATACTTATTTTCATAAACTACCACATATTCACTCCATTTAAACGACATTTACCCATGATATGGATTACGCTTTTGCGTATATTTTTCTATCTTATAGAAGAATATGAAGAATCAGGGTATGAGGGTCAAATGTATTTCATCCACTCGTTTATTTTGATAAACGTGGGGATATTATATGGTGTTCTTGGAGGTTTAATCTCTGAGCACAGAAAGTCTTCGAAAAACGTTGAATAAAGCTTTGGAAGACTGCTGCTCAGTTATGAAATTTCGGAGGAATGTCAATTGATTTTTGAATACTTCTTGCATGTGTTGGCTTATAGCGGGGCTGCATGACTTATTGTTGTTATAGGGGTGTCCACGAGTAGGAGATGTGTCGCTACTCTTATATCAATTTTGACGGTGCCAACCTTCATTTACGCAATGCTTGGTTTGAGGATTATTGTGATGATAGAAGGCAGTGGACATAATCAAAGGTCCCTAGATTTCGTGGAAAGTTTAACAAAATTGACAAATAAAACATTTAATATTGGGGCCTTTAGGGGCTTTTGGACTTTTTATCTACTTTTGCTACAATATTATTGTATGAAGAAACAAAGAAGTCTAGCTTAACGTGGCCAAACAAGTTGTTTGAGTTCTAGTTTCATAGTGTACGAATCAGCTTTATTTTTTTATGTGGTTAGTTTGTTAGGCAATGAGACTGAATTGGTAGTTTAAAATTTTTCTGCCTTTAATTGTAGCAGCAACGAATCTTGATTTTTATGAAGATATAAAATTAATGTGTGCAAGCAATATTTCCAAGATTGAACGTAGTTTTTCAATAAAACTAGGAAGAAAAAAATACACGCCTGGGCGTTTCAAATCAAGTTGACGAGACGGGTTGTCACTACTAGAAAATGCCCATTTTACTTCAAAAATTTCTAACGCAATTGGTTTTCTCGTAAGTTGCGACGCATTTGCGACATAGTTGCGATGACAAATTTTATAATGATTTTTTCTTTGAATTTGCAACACATATAGAAAATCAAGTTTTTTCCGTCACAAATCCATCGGAATAGTGTGAATGAATAGTTTTTTATGTATGTTTAAAATTATTAAATTAAAATTTAACCAACAATCAATAAAAAAAATAAAAATATATACATTTTTTGTTGACGATACGTTGCAAACTAAACATGGCGTGGACTTTAATCAAATGGGGCTATGATTAAGTGAATTAAAACGGCATGAGCTGGAAACAAACTAGGGGAATTTTTACTGGAAGAAGAGAGAACCCATATTAATTAGAAGTTATCATCTTAGGTTGTTTTTAAGAAAATAGTTCATATGAGGCTATCAAATAATCGAGTTTGTTTACTTTAATTATATAGTGTGTCTTTAAGACAAAATAATCCTGTTGGTCCATTATGATCGTGATTTCAGTGCTATATTGACTTGTTTAACAGCAAAATACCAAAGGCTTGAACAATAAGTACCCATCTGTCTGCCGGGTACATATTCTCCCATAAGAATGAATGCCTTCCGACACAATCCGACCTCACTGACTTACAATCTTTGAAGATCCTTGAATGCATCTCCCAGATCTTCAGTTCTGCACCCTCCACCGGCAGATTTGGCAGCTTATCATTCAGAATCATCTGAATGAATCTGGGGTACATCAACCACTTAGCCCCTTTGGTGGCATGGATGTTCTCCAGTAGATAGTTGAAGATCAGCTTCGCAAGATTGGCTTTTTGCCCTCGGCAAAACAGCATCATAGCGTGTGCCCAGTCTAAGTTCAGCCCGTCCGTACCCCCTTTCCTATGATCCAGGCACATAATAAACACGTGAGCGATGTACCTCCACTCCTAGATCAGATAGGACTTTACGAACTCCATTTTCTTCTCACCGGGCATCGGACCCTCATACCCCGCTGTCCGAAAAGCCCCATATACTTCTTCAGCTGTCATACTAACCTCTTCCCCGATATCCTCCTCTAGCCTTAAAATCCTAGCTAGATCAGCTTCAGTGAACTCTAAGTCATAGCCACCGACTTTGGCACAAATACGTGATGGCTGTACCGACACGTTCATTACCGCAGTTCGCCAGAAATCCCGAACGTGCAGCTCATATATAGTAGGCGAATGAGAAATGTCATGCTGTATATAAGACGACTTCAGTCATTTGATTGAATCTCTATAGCTGCCGGCCTTTTCATGATTCTCATCAAGCAAAGCACACATGTTGTGCTTTCTTTCAAAGAATAATGTCGACATTTTGCCTGAAAAACAAACGAAGATTGATCAGAAATGAAAATTTGAAAAACAGTTAATAGGATCGCTGGAAATTAGATTCGCTGGTATAGCGAACCTGAGATTTTGACACAAGAACCTATAGATTCGCTGACATGAAAAATCAGTCATTTTGGTCGAGCGAATGTATAGGTTCGCTAGAAACAGTCGGGCGAATCTATGTTGTTGCGCGGGCAGCATAACGACATAGGTTCGCTCGAGGTTATGAACTTTCGTTCAGATTCGCCAGACGAACACATAGGTTCGCTGGAAACCCTAGCTTTTGAAAAACGGCCAAAATCATAGACGATGCACCATAAACAAGCATACAAAGCAACAGACAAGTAATATATACATTAAACGAGGCTATTATGAACTGAAAGTCTAACTAAAACCTACCAAAACAGTCGTTGATTTACAGAAAATCACAGGTCGACAGATTAATCATGTTTATAGTGCAATTAAGAGTTTAAAACAGAGATTAGGATGTAGGCGACGACATACCAGACCAAAAAGAAGTGTTAATAGTGTGAAAAACCGGTGAAATAGTGAGAATCGAACGTGCGGCGGTTTGATTTTTTGAAAAACGTGCTACAGTACAGATGACAGCGAATATGTGAGATATTTCGCTGTCACTGTATATATACATACACAGGTTCGCTGGCAAACAGACCAGCGAACTTTAGATTCGCTAGAAGACCAAAAGTCGAGTGAAACCACGGCAGCGAATCAAAGAAATTCCGGGCGAACTTTGAGGTTCTGGCGAACCTGTAGGTTCGCTGGTAGGTTCGCTAGCACACTTACAAAAAAAATATTTTTGGATTTTCTCAATTTTTAAATTCTTTGTAAATCCACGAAACCGTCCCACGATTTCAACGCTCCAAAAATATATATATAAACATATTATCCTAAAAAATTGAAATTAGAAAAAAATTGAAATTAGAAAAGAAATAAAATAAGAATAAAAGGAAGATAAAGTCAGGAATTTTAAACGCTAATAAGGATATATATTTTTCATGATGTTTTGAGCAGAATCAGGAGAATCATTGATTGGCGGGATTGCAGATATGTTTGTCCATTTAAACCCATGCCTTAGTCCTTTCAACAAGAGATCAGCAGCTTCTTTTATCATGTTTATGGTTTGATTGAAGAAGCTCAGACAACTCGGTCCCCACAGACATCTAGGTAAAAAGAACGAGTTCTGTCATCAGGGTATATCTGAGCAATACGATTTACTTTGCTTGAATTTCAATGATCAACTTTTGAATGTTGACCGATGCATTAGCTTCTTTTGACACTTGTGCAATTTTTGCATCTTTTCTTTGTGAGTGGAGCTTGTCAGCAATTGATTCTTTTGAACACAATGCGACTTATTATTTGGGTAACTCAAATGGTCTAGAGCTCCAGGTCTATACCGACGTATAACAGAGGAGATAAACATTTGAGCATGCTTGGTGAATCTTCAGGTCAATACTTCCGTATAGCAGAGAAGATCCACCAACTCCAGGTCAATACTTCCGTATAGCAGAGGAGTTAAGCACTTGACTCAAAACGTTCTGAGGAGTTAACGAGTAACTCACTCAGAGGCTTTTCCGAAGAGCATCACTAGCAGCTTTTTATTTTATTTGTTTTGCATACTAGAAACTCGATTCGGGGATAGGGCGAGGGTGATTTGGGATGTTTAGGGAAATCAAGACAAAGATTTGACGCTCTCAACCCATTTTTGACAGAACCCTTATCTTTGTGCAATCCAATCATGTCAAGGGGATAATCCTTGTTGTCGAGATCTTGAACGTTATGTTTGGCTGCACAATCACTGTTTACTTTGTTTTCGGGCTGAGCCTATCTGACATATCCCAAACGCAATGCTTCTGACCTCCTTCAACGCCCCTTCAACATCAATCAAAATGGAGATCCTGAAATAGTAAAATTTGAAAAACTATAAATAGTTAATCTTTTAAATCTCCCCCAAAATTTCTATATTGTAGCTATCAAATAAGAATTTTTTTGTTTTTCAGATTTTCTTAATAAATATATATATACAGAATAAAAGAAAGATAGAAAGAAATAAAAGAAAATAAAGATAAAATAAAGTGACGGAGCGATGAAGCGAGTGACCCACGGATTTTTTAAAGAAGAAGAAGAAAAGATCATTTACATATTTACAAATGGATTCTCACAGAAAAAGGTTTTCAAAAAGATATAAGTCCTAGCATGGAGATCAGTTCATAAAAACGTGGTTTGTCAAAAGTTTTTGTGAAAAGATCAGCTTTTTGCTTTCGAGTTTCAATAGGAATAATATCAATAAACCCCTTTTCCTGTGCATCCCGGATTGCATGAATTCTTGTTTCAATGTGCTTGGTTCGAGTGTGATGAATAGGATTCTTGGCAATTCCAACAGCAGCTTCATTATCACAGAATAGTGGCGTATGAAGAAAGTTGATGCCATAATCAATCATCTGATGCTGAATCCACAGCACTTGGCAACAGCAACTTGACGCAGCTATGTATTCTGCTTCTCCTGTGGACAGAGAGACGGTTGTTTGCTTCTTGCTTTGCCATGAAACAAGACATTCTCTAAGATATTGACATCCGCCAGTGACTGATTTTCTGTTAATCCTGCAACCAGCATGATCACTATCAGAAAAGGCATGTAAATCAAAGTTCCCACCTTTTGGGTACCAAAGTCCCAAACGAGAGGAACCCTTAAGGTAACGGAAAATTCGTTTAACAGCTTTTTCATGTGATTCTTTTGGATTGGCTTGGAAACGAGCACAGTAACACACGGCAAATGTGATGTCTGGTCGGCTTGCAGTCAGATACATGAGAGATCCGATCATCGAGCGGTACCGATGAGCATCCACATGATTCCCATTATCATCGGAAGTGAGGCATGTTTGAGCTGTAAAAGGAATCAATTCAGGAGAAGAATCATCCATGCCAAACTTCGTGAGGATTTCTTTGATATATTTCTCTTGGTGGATCAGAATTCCATCAGGCTTTTGTTCCACTTGCAGCCCCAAGAAGAAACACATCTCCCCCATTATGGTCATCTCAAAACGATCCATCATCACCTTCTCAAATTCTCTACACAACCCTTCATTAGTCGAACCAAAAATGATATCATCAACATACACTTGAACGATCAGCAACTCGCCATTCCTTCTTGAACAGTGTCATATCTATAGTCCCACGAGAGAAACCTTTGCTGAGAAGATACTGTGTCAGAGTTTCATACCAGATCCGTGGAGCTTGATGCAACCCATACAAGGATTTATCAAGCTTGTAAACCTTTGACGGGAAATCGGGATCCTCGAAACCTGGTGGTTGACAGACATAGATCTCCTCATCGATATCTCCATATAGAAATGCACATTTCACATCCATCTGATAAACTTTAAAGTTTTTGTTCGCGGCATGAGCAAGAAAGATTCTGATGGCTTCCAGGCGAGCGACTGGAGCAAAAACTTCGGTGTAGTCGATTCCCTCCTCTTGAGCAAATCCTTGAACAACCAGTCTCGCCTTGTTTCTGATTACAACACCACGATCATCTGGCTTGTTTCGGAAAACTCATTTAGTGCCGATTGGACACTTATTAGGAGGAAGATCAACCAATTCCCAAACTTTAAGCTTCCTAAATTGCTGCAGCTCCATTTGCATGGCATCCACCCAACTTGGATCTTCAAGTGCTTGTTTATAATTCTTTGGAACAACTTGAGACAGGAAGGCAGCATAAAGGCATTCATTAATCAAACCACTCTGAATCCGAGTTCGCACACCATCAGTAATAGATCCAATGATATAATCGTGAGGATGGTTTTTCAAGGTTTTGAAGTCAGTGTTGAGGAGTAAAGGATTTGGTTCGGTTGAGGGTGGTTGATTAGATGGTTGTGAGGGTGTAGGAATTGTATTAGTGGCAGGGGATTGAAAGGTAGTAGATGTGGATGGAATATCTGATGGAGAAGTTTGAACAGTTTGAGGTGGTGGAGGTGATGGAATGGCAAATGGAGTGGGAGGTAGTTGTGTGGCTGATGTTGAAGGTTGTGGTGGTGATGGTGTAGATGGATGATTGAAAATAGAAACTGATGTGTGTGGAATGATATCATCATCGTCAGAGTCAGGAAGATTAAATGATTTGAAAATGGTGGTGGAATCATAAAACCATGCCGGTTCACTGCCAATACTGGTAGTGTTTGACTCTTGCCAGTCAACATAGTATGACTCTTGCACAATCCGCGTTCGCTTGTTATAAACACGATACGCCTTTTGTGTGTTCGAGTATCCCACAAAGAAGCATTCATCAGAGACAGCCCCAAACTTCGTCTTCTGATCTTGAGTATTCAAAAGAGTGCAAGAACATCCAAAGGGGCATAGAAAATCAATCAACGGCTTGATCCCTCGAAACAGTTGGTATGAAGTCTTCATCTTTTCCTTGACAATCAGTACCCTGTTAAGAACATAAGCTGCACAATTAACTGCCTCAGCCCAGAAAATAATTGGAAGCTTTGACTCAATCAGCATAGTCCTAGCGGCCTCCACAAGGGTTCGATTCTTCCTTTCAGCAACACCATTTTGTTGTGGTGTTCGGGCGGCGCTGAACTGTCTGAGAATACCCCGTTGTTCACAGAAGGAGTTGAAGATGTGGTTTCTGAATTCAGTTCCGTTATCGCTTCTGATGGCTTGAACCTTCTTCTTTCCAAGAACCTCGATTAGAGGTATCAGCTTCATCAACTCTTCGGCAGTCTCACTCTTGTTTGCCATGAATCTCACCCAGGTGTACCTAGAGTAATCATCTGTGACAACCAAGCAATAAGACTTTTTAGCAATAGATTTGACACTTATTGGACCAAATAAATCAGTATGTAACAATTCGAGGGGTTCTGAGATGGAATTTGTAATTTTAAGTTTATGTGGCTTTTTGTGATGTTTTCCTTTAGCACAAGCCATACATTTCTCAACCACTGAAAAGTCTTTGAGTGGTAAACCCCTAACCAAATTGTTCTTAACCAATTTATTCAGAATTTTAAAATTAATGTGCCCTAGACGTTTATGCCACAGAAACGATTCAAAAGATGAAGCTTTAGACAGGAGACAGGTCACGGTGGAATTTGATTCCTGTGATCCCATATTCAGCATATAGGTATCATTCCGTCTCGGAGCTCGCATGATCACCATATCTTCAGGAATAGTAAACTCTGGCTTCAAGAATAAGCATTCATTTGGAAGAAACATCACTGGAATATTCTTATCACAGATTTGTGATACACTGAGAAGGTTGAATGCCAATTCAGGAACATAGTTGACGTCTTCCAAAGTAAGTGAGCCATTTGAGACTTCTCCTTGACCAATCATCTTGCCACCTTTCTTGTCTCCCGCAAAAGCAACATAACCGCCATTTATGATCCTATAGTTAGTCAGGAGGTCCTTCAACCCTGTCATATGTCTGGAACATCCGCTGTCAATATGCCAATGACTATTTACAACGGCATTTGAATGTCCCAGTTTTTCAGCAGCCAGAGCACGATCACACTGGCAGTAGGGAGTGCTTCTTTTGAATTCATCAACTGCATCTAGCCTTGCCTTCTCAATCATTTCTTCCAAGCTAAGCTTTGACTCCTCCTCATGCTTCACTTCATTAACAGCAGCTTCACAAACCAACCCTGAATGATTCAGATGCCCTTGAGCAATAACATCTGATTGAACTTTATCAACATTCTCCACTTTCTCTTCCCCATCCTTTCCATAAAATTCTTTGAACGGATCAAAGAGATTTATATCGTTGTCATCAAACTCAGCAATCTCAGCAACAAGGGCATGGTTAATCTCCTCCTTGGTTTCTTCAATTTCTGCACTCCAATCAAAGTTGGTGAGCAGTGCAGTTTCATTCTTTGACTTTGCTTCCTCAACCCTTTCTTGATTTGGAGCAGATCTTGGATATGCAGAGTTAACTGGCTCAGTAACAATTGGCAATGGGCATTCCCTTTTGAAGTGGCCCAATTGTTTGCAGTTATAGCATCGTAACTTTCCCTTGTCATACCCCAGCTTACCATTCTGTCCCTGATTTCCAAAGTTTCTTCTACCGGTTCTTTCCATGAATCGTCTGGCACGAAGAGTGAGCATAGCCATCTGCCATTGGATGTCTGTCTCTTCCAGATCATCCGGATCCACCTGATACATATCTTCTACAGTCATAACCTTCCCTTTTAACTCACCTGCAACAAGAGCTTCATAACTGTGTACAAACATTCCAAATAAGGCCATGGTGTCAGATGGAATCTGAGTGGTGACAGATGCATTTGAGCTTGAACCAACATTTGAGGATGCACCAGCAGATTTAGTAGACACATGACTTGATGATCCTCTAGATACAGCACTGTATATATATGAGTTTGCAGCGGATGAAATAAGTGCAGCACTGTATATCATGACATTGACTTTGGTGACTTTGACTACATTGATAATATAGACTATCATTTTCAGACCCAACAATACTCCCCCTTAGTCTATCATTATCAACATCCTCAATTGAGTTCAGCTCCGGTCAAAGTCAACAAATGAGTGATCTTCTATATCTCCCCCTTTATTGAAGCTTTTCGACATTGTAGGCAAAGATTGATCCATTAACTCCCCCTACTTGTAAACTTCTCCATCTTTTAATTTTGGCCCAAAGATTGACAAAATAAACACCCGGCCAAACATTAAACGAACCAACTCCAACAGGGCCCAAAATTTAGAACACTAACTCCCGGCCACTTGAACACAATTTTCCTTATAATGATCTTGGCCCGAATGATTAAACATTAGCTTCCGGCCCAAATCACACTTGTCTCGGCCCATAAGAAAAACAATTAGCCCCGGCCAAAAATAATACCAACCGCCTCCAAAAAAAATGGCCCAAAATTTAAAATGCTAACTCCCGGCGAAGTATTTAAAACGTTAAATCTCAAACTTTAAAAACGTTTTGTCTAAACACGACCCAATGTGTAAATCTCTTAACCAATATGACAGGTCCAATTTTTTAGCCCAAATTCACAGCCCAACACCGCAGCCCAAAATATGCACATAAACATCAATTTTCGGCCCAAGTTCTATCTAATTCTCAGTCCACTAGATTCAAGCCCATCCCATTAAAACCACCAAACCCTAACCCTAAATTTTTAAAAAATATATGCTGCTTAAAGAGGATACATGGCTGCTTCTTTTCTTGTTCTTTCTTTTGTGTTAAAGCAGCAAAAAAAAAACAAATTACACTCTCTCTCTGTTGTCTTTCAAATGAACACATAAACACAAACACTCACTCTCTTGTCTCTCGGTCACATAAACACACACACAACTACATAATCATCAACATCACAAGAACACAACATTACAACATCAAATCTCATAGATCTCTCTTCTTCTTTTTTGTTCACGTTCAACAACACAACACACAAGCTTTCGCTGCTTCTTCTTTCTTCTCTCTACGGTTCTCTTTCTCAACAACAACACAACATAACGCAACAACACATACATCATACGATCTGCTGCTGCTCATCCTTTTCGTTTGTTTGAACTCTTTAAAACGCAGCTGCTACAAGAACTTTGTTAACTCACTTCAACACACACAAACGCAGCTCGAACAGCAACACAATGTTCTCTTTTTCTTTTATGAAACAGCAACAACATCTCGTTTTTTTTGTTTTTTTAAATGAAAGAAAATAGGATGAGGATATCTGGTAGTGAATGGGTTTTGGTTATGTTTTGTTTTGTTTTAGATCTGAAACACAAGTGTTGAAATGGTTGGTTATTGAAACTGCTATGGTTATGTGTTTGGCTTATGATAATGAAGAGGAGATGGTAATAATCGTTTTTTTTTTTAAACTCGTTGGTTGAAAACTCAGATCCGGTATGGTGGGGGGTTGGTTGAAAAATAAACTGTTATGGTTATGTGTTTTGTAAAATAAAGAGTGGTATGGTGGGGGTTGGTTGAAAACTCAGATCCGTGTTTTAGAGATATGGGTATGGCAGGGATATAGATCTGATGGTATGGTATGGTTAATGTATGATGATGGTTTTGGTTTAGTAGATTGTTGATGCATGAAAGTGTCAAGAAATTGTAGAATTTGCACAGATCTAGATCCTGAAATCTGGCGAACATACAAGTAGATGTTAGAAGCAATAAGTTCGCTGGCTTTCATGCCGAGCACAAAGTGTCGGGCGAACTTATAGGTTCGAACAAAACCATGGGCGAATCTATGTAAAATGCTTGGTCAACATAACAGCATAGATTCGCTCCAAAAAAAAATGAACTTTCGTTCAGATTCGTCAGATGAAGATTTGAAGCCCTGAAGAACACCAAGAACACACACACAACTGTGTGTGAGAGAAACACTTCAGATCTGAAATTTTTCTTATATCTTCTTCTGATCTCAGCTTCTAGATCTGAAAAATGTTGCTGAAATCAACAGATCTGATGATTATTATTGTAGATCTGATGATTTTGAAATTAGATCTGATTTCTCTCTCTAAAAACCCATCAGATCTACTTTCTCTCTCTATAATTTCTTCACAAATCTCTAATAATCAGCTTCAATGTTCAACAAAAATGATTCAATTGGATCTCCATTAGGCTCTGATACCATATTGTTGGTCCATTATGATCGTGATTTCAGTGCTATATTGACTTGTTTAACAGCAAAATACCAAAGGCTTGAACAATAAGTTGTATAATAACCAAACAAACCCAATAACAAGATTACAACACACAATCGAGGTATATAAGCTACAAAGATAAGTAGAATATGCTCCTAGCACCTCAAACGAACGATTACACAACACGAACAGTAGATCAGAGTTTAGGTAAAAGATGTGCAAAAGTTATATTGAAATGAAGATAAGGTTACAATATATAGCAGTGTTAGGTTCGCTGATAGATTCGCTGTAGCGAATCTATCTAGCGAACCAACACAGGTTCGCTGGGCATATAGGTTCGCCCAGTCGACACCTAATACAAAAGATAACATGAACTGCGGGCGAATCTATAGATTCGCCCGTAGGTTCGCTAGAACATCTACAAATACAAGTCATACTAATACATACAAAAGTAACACCGACAAGCCGGTGAGTCCAACCTATACATAGTGACTATCAAATCCTATTCCATATTGTGGTTATGTTGGCTATAAATATAGCGATAGCTTAGTTTTGAGAGGATTATACATATTGTTACGATTGTCAGCCTCAAAATAGTTTCAACCTCAAAACAATATAGTCATATTGTGCTTACATAATAATCTCGTTTCCTCTCTTTTTCTTTGGGAGATTGGTCATCTTGAATCGGCTACCTATCACTAGTTAAGTCCAAGTTTATAATCACAATTAGGATACTTATTTTCTTAAACTGCCACATATTCACTCCATTTAAACGGCATTTACCCATGATGTGGATTACGCTTTTGCGTATATTTTTCTATCTTATGGAAGAATATGAAGAATCAGGGTATGAGGGTCAAATGTATTTCATCCCCTCGTTTATTTTGATAAACGTGGGGATATTATATGGTGTTCTTGGAGGTTTAATCTCCGAGCACAGAAAGTCTTCGAAAAATGTTGAATAAAGCGTTGGAAGACTGCTGCTCAGTTATGAAATTCCGGAGGAATGTCAATTGATTTTTGAATACTTCTTGCATGTGTTGGCTTATAGCGGGGCTGCATGACTTAATTTTGTTACAGGGGTGTCCACGAGTAGGAGATGTGTCGGTACTCTTATATCAATTTTGACGGTGCCAACCTTGATTTACGCAATGCTTGGTTTGAGGATTATTGTGATGATAGAAGGCAGTGGACATAATCAAAGGTCCCTAGATTTCGTGGAAAGTTTAACAAAATTAACAAATAAAACATTTAATATTGGGGCCTTTTGGGGCTTTTGGACTTTTTATCTTCTTTTTCTACAACATTATTGTATGAAGAAACAAAGAAGTCTAGCTTAACTTGGCCAAACAAGTTGTTTGAGTTCTAGTTTCATAGTGTACGAACCAGCTTTATTTTTTTTATGTGGTTAGTTTGTTAGGCTATGAGACTGAATTGGTAGTTTAAAATTTTTCTGCCTTTAATTGTAGCAGCAACGAATCTTGATTTTTATGAAGATATAAAATTAATGTGTGCAAGCAATATTTCCAAGATTGAACGTAGTTTTTCAATAAAACTAGGAAGAAAAAATACACGCCTGGGCGTTTCAAATCAAGTTGACGAGACGGTTTGTCACTACTAGAAAATGCCCATTTTACTTCAAAAATTTATAACGCAATTGGTTTTCTCGTAAGTTGCGACGCATTTGCGACATAGTTGCGATGACAAATTTTATAATGATTTTTTCTTTGAATTTGCAACACATATAGAAAATCAAGTTTTTTCCGTCACAAATCCATCGGAATAGTGTGAATGAATAGTTTTTTATGTATATTGAAAATTATTAAATTAAAAATTAACCAACAATCTATTAAAAAATAAAAATAAATACATTTTTTGTTGACGATACGTTGCAAACTAAACATGGTGTGGACTTTAATCAAACGGGGCTAGGATTAAGTGAATTAAAACGGCATGGGCTGGAAACAAACTAGGGGAATTTTTACTGGAAGAAGAGAGAACTCATATTAATTAGAAGTTATCATCTTAGGTTGTTTTTAAGAAATAGTTCATATGAGGCTATCAAATAATCGAGTTTGTTTACTATAATTATATAGGGTGTCTTTAAGACAAAATAATCTTATTCCATATTGTGGTTATGTTGGCTATAAATATAGCCATAGCTTAGTTTTGAGAGGATTATACATATTGTTACGATTGTCAGCCTCAAAATAGTTTCAACCTCAAAACAATATAGCCATATTGTGATTACATAATAATCTTGTTTCCTCTCTTTTCCTTTGGGAGATTAGTCATCTTGAATCGGCTACCTATCACTAGTTAAGTCCAAGTTTATAATGGCAATTAGGATACTTATTTTCTTAAACTGTCACATATTCACTCCATTTAAACGGCATTTACCCATGATGTGGATTACGCTTTTGCGTATATTTTTCTATCTTATAGAAGAATATGAAGAATCAGGGTATGAGGGTCAAATGTATTTCATCCCCTCGTTTATTTTGATAAACGTGGGGATATTATATGGTGTTCTTGGAGGTTTAATCTCCGAGCACAGAAAGTCTTTGAAAAATGTTGAATAAAGCGTTGGAAGACTGCTGCTCAGTTATGAAATTCCGGAGGAATGTCAATTGATTTTTGAATACTTCTTGCATGTGTTGGCTTATAGCGGGGCTGCATGACTTATTGTTGTTACAGGGGTGTCCACGAGTAGGAGATGTGTCGCTACTCTTATATCAATTTTGGCGGTGCCAACCTTGATTTACGCAATGCTTGGTTTGAGGATTATTGTGATGATAGAAGGCAGTGGACATAATCAAAGGTCCCTAGATTTCGTGGAAAGTTTAACAAAATTGACAAATAAAACATTTAATATTGGGGCCTTTTGGGGCTTTTGGACTTTTTATCTTCTTTTGCTACAACATTATTGTATGAAGAAACAAAGAAGTCTAGCTTAACTTGGCCAAACAAGTTGTTTGAGTTCTAGTTTCATAGTGTACGAACCAGCTTTATTTTTTTATGTGGTTAGTTTGTTAGGCTATGAGACTGAATTGGTAGTTTAAAATTTTTCTGCCTTTAATCTTGATTTTTATGAAGATATAAAATTAATGTGTGCAAGCAATATTTCCAAGATGGAACGTAGTTTTTCAATAAAACTAGGAAGAAAAAATACACGCCTGGGCGTTTCAAATCAAGTTGACGAGACGGGTTGTCACTACTAGAAAATGCCCATTTTACTTCAAAAATTTCTAACGCAATTGGTTTTCTCGTAAGATGCGACGCATTTGCGACATAGTTGCGATGACAAATTTTATAATGATTTTTTCTTTGAATTTGCGACACATATAGAAAATGAAGTTTTTTCCGTCACAAATCCATCGGAATAGTGTGAATGAATAGTTTTTTATGTATATTTAAAATAAATACATTTTTTGTTGACGATATGTTGCAAACTAAACATGGCGTGGACTTTAATCAAATGGGGCTAGGATTAAGTGAATTAAAACGGCATGGGCTGGAAACAAACTAGGGGAATTTTTACTCACATACGCTTCAACCTCCCTTTTCATACCAGGCCACTAGTAATCCCTCTTCAAATCCTGTTACATTTTTGTCCCTCCTGGATGGATCGAGTATCGGGACTTATACGCTTTATTAAGTATACCTTTCCGTATCTCCCCGAATCGGGGTACCCATATTTTACCGTATATCGTCTTCACACCGTAAGTGCTTTCGGTCAATTCTATCCCTTTCCCATCCATTCTTTCTGCCATAATTTGATCTGCTTTTAGGGCCTCTACCTTAGCGCTTCTAATCTCTTCCATAACTTCGGATGTAATAATCAGTTGGCAAGCTTTAACCCGGATCGGATCATGTTTCTCATTTCTACTTAAAGCATCAGCCACCACGTTGGCCTTTCCTGGATGGTAATGGATTTCACAATCGTAATCCTTGATCAACTCCAACCACCTTCTCTGTCTCATATTAAGATCTTTCTGTTCAAAGAAATACTTCAAACTCTTATGATCGGTGTACAGTGTACACTTCGTCCCATACAAATAGTGTCTCCATATCTTCAAAGCGAAAACAACTGGCGCGAGCTCAAGATCATGAGTCGGGTAGTTCACCTCATTTTCCTTCAACTGCTTCGATTCGTAGGCAATTACTTTTCCTCGCTCCATGAGCACACATCCTAAGCCTTGTCGTGATGCATCGGAATATACCACTAGATCATCATTCCCTTCAGGTAACGTTAGTACGGGGGCTTCGGTTAATCTATTTCTCAATTTATTAAACGCTTCTTGTTGATATTTTCCCCAATCAAATACCACCTTCTTTCTTGTCAACCTAGTTAGCGGGGAGGCTATCCTTGAGAAATCTTGGATGAACCTTCTATAATAACCTGCCAAACCCAAGAAACTACGGATTTCGGATGGCGTCTTGGGAATTTCCTACTTCATAACTGCCTCAATCTTCGATGGGTCGACCATGATTCCCTCGTGGTTTATGACATGACCCAAAAGCTGAACTTCTCGTAACCAAAAGGCACACTTCGAGAACTTGGCGTACAATTTCTTGTTCCGCAACATCTCTAACACTTCCTTCAAATGACACGCATGGTCGCCTTCGTTTTTAGAGTAAATCAATATGTCGTCGATATATACAATCACGGACCTATCCAACATTGGTCTACACACGCGATTCATTAAATCCATAAACGCGGCTGGCGCGTTAGTCAGTCCGAAGGACATGACCAAGAACTCAAAATGTCCGTATCTCGGCGGAACGCTGTCCTTGGGATATCTTGCTCTCTAATCTTAAGTTGATGATAACAGGAACGAAGATCTATCTTTGAAAACCAGCTCACACCCTGCAATTGATCAAATAAGTCATCTATCCTGGGCAAAGGGTAACGATTCTTCACGTTCAACTTGTTCAATTCCCTATAGTCAATACACATTCTCATGCTTCCATCTTTCTTTTTAACAAACAACACTGGTGCTCCCCAGGGAGAAGTGCTTGGTCGGATAAACCCTTTGTCTAGCAACTCCTTCAGTTGCGTCATTAATTCCTTCATTTCACTTGGGGCTAAACGATATGGTGCTTTTGCTACCGGCTGTGCTCCCGGCACTAGGTCAATTTGAAATTCAATTTCTCTATCGGGTGGTGTTTCGGGAAGATCTTCGGGAAATACATTAGGGAAATTGCAAACTATCGGCACATCTGACAACTGCTTCAGTCCCTCCTCTACATACTTAACGTACGCTAGAAACGAGTTGCAGCCTTGTTGAATTAGTCGGTTTGCTTTCATCATCGAGATCACACGAGGAATCTTACTCTCCTGGTCGCCATACACGGTTACGGGGCTTCCATCGGGAGCTTTCAAATGAACCAATCTCTCACGACAACCTATGTTGGCATTAAACTTGGACAACCAATCCATCCCAAATATCACGTCGAAACTACCCAAGGTCATAATGCATAAATCTGTAGGGACACTATGCCCTAAAAGAGTAATGGTGTAACCTTCTATCATTTGATCGACCCTAATGAATTTACCCTCAGGCGTCTCTACATCAAAAGACCGTTCTACTTTTTTAGAGGGAACTCTTAAGGCAGTATAAAACAAGGCAGATACAAAACTCCTACTAGCACCAGAATCAAATAACACAGATGCACAAATGTTGTTAACGAGAAACGTACCTGAAACGACCTCTGGCTCCTTCCTTGCCTCCTTCCTAGTCATAGTAAAAGCCCTGGCAGTAGCCTTCGATCTATCTTCCCCTTTGTTGTCTCCAATGTTCACACGATAATCCTTACTCATATGACCCTGCTTACCACATCGGATGCATTTAACAGCCGCCTTACATTCAAAGGCACGATGGCCCGGCTTCCCACACTTGTAACACAGTCCTGACCCCATCCTACATTCCCCCGAGTGGGGTTTGCCATATTTTCCATAGTCTCTTCCACCATTATGGTCACGAACTACTGCCTGATTCGCCTCAACCTTTGCCCTTTTGTTGTCATACCCCCTTCCATCATTCCTAAACCTTTTTCCCGACTGATTTCGGGAATTATCCCAATGATTTGGTTTTGCAACCATCACTCCTTCAGCAGCCACATTATCATATACAATCCCAGCCAAATCCACAACCAACAAGTACCCGGCCTGTTGGAATTCACGTGCGTGCGCACTCTGGGTGGTAACCCTTGGACATAACACTTAATCCTTCTTTTCTTCGTTTCAACCAAATAAAGCACCAGCTGTGCCATCTCATTGAACTTTGTAGTGTTCTCTAGGTGGCTCATACTTCCTGCACTCAGATTCAGGAATTCCCTCTCAACTCGATCAACCTCATACTGTGGGCAAAACCTCTTAATCATCAATTTCTTCAGATCCTCCCATACCATATCTCTGATCGCCTTCCTCCATTTGGACTGTTTCACAGTAGTCCACCAGTAAATTGCAGCCCTAGTAAACGAGTGGGCATCAAATTTCACAGCTTGATTAGCCCTACACTCCCTGATATCAATCACGGCCTCCATCTTACTTAACCACTCTAGGGTGGCAGCGGAACCTTTCTTCCCATCAAAAGTAGGGGGCCTGCACCTCTGAAAGGCACCATAGTTGCACCCCTTCCCATTTTCCTCAAAATCTGAGTCGTCAGACAACTCAATCTCTCTTTCTACCTCCTCAGACTCCTCTTCCTCGTCATCACCCTTCACACTCCTCTTAGTGGGTTCCTTCTTTTCGGCTTTCTTCATTTCTTTCATCATTTCCTTCAAAACCGAAGGCATAACATTAGTCAAGACCTGGTGCGCTTCATGTGCGACAGCATCCTTCAAATTTTGTTCAAGCTCGGAGGTTGGTACACCCTCAACTTCGATTTCAGGATCGGTCTCAACATTCTTCCTTGTGGGCTTTCTCCCACGCTTCCCTTCAGGGACTTTGGTTGCCTTTGCATTAACGGCTTTGGCAGAGCTTTTAGTCATTCTCTTGGGTGCCATTTCTTACTTCCTATAAAATTCAAACACTCAGATTCATCAGTCAGAGTAATTTAGGACGTGATCAGTATTGTATGTTCCTAATGATAATGGCTAGTTGTTATTAACTACTTACTTTACTGCTCACGTTCTAAATATACTCCTCCCGAGCCCGGTCAGTATTCAAACCTAGTCTAGTTCACATAAAACATACAAGAGCATTTAAACGCGTATAGGACACGTAACATGTATAAGCACTTAACCTATTCCTCTACTTTCCTAATACTTGTTTATGTCACAAGACTTTTTACATGCATCTCAATTACTGTCCTATTACATTCAGGCATCTCATTAATACACGATTCATGACTTCTTTCGTTTTTAATTGCATAAACATATCATATATATAGCTTGTTGTTGTTCGTTCTTTACCTCTTGGCGTGGAGCTAGAGACTGGCATTCTTACTTTGGTCCCATTTTCAGTTTAAGTGTTAGGTTTTTCTTTGAAAACATTTTAACCATTTTCTCTTAAACTTTGGCTCTGATACCAACTTGTAACACCCGCCTTTCGATGATTATGACAGTTGACATTCATAGGCATAAAAACAACCATATATTAAATAAAATATCAAGAGCAGCGGAATAATTGTTTAAAACATCATTACATTATCCTTAAATTGTCTTAGAAATTACTTAAAGCATTATAAAAATATAAATTTGATTCCAAATGTATTTTCTTCAATGCCAGTCTTCAACATGCCTCTAGCCCTCGCCAAGCGGCTCCCTAAACCTCCTAACCTACACAACATTCTAACATGCATACAAAAGTCAGCCACGCTGAGTGAGTTCTAGTTTTAAAACATATTTAGGAACTTTCCATATCATTCATGTAATACACGTAAATAGCATCATCATATCGTACGTCACATTCGTATAACACATAACCTAATATCTTTGTCTGTTAGTAAGTCATCATCATGTCCTCTTTGGTCATAAGAGACTCCTTCTATGGTTCTTGACTGGTTTTATGAGATCCCTAGTAGGATTCTTAGCTGGTTTTATAAAATCCCCAGTAGGATTCTTTTCTGGTTTTATAAGATCCCTAGTAGGATTCTTGTCTAGTTTTGTAAGATTCCCAGTAGGATTCTTGTCTTCCTTTAAGGCATACATTCGTTTATATATGTATATATATACATATTAAGTTACTTGTTCTTACATCATCATCATACTTCACGTAATAAAGTCCAACAGTCCAGGAAACATTTCGGTATGCATGTTAGCCTCAAAATTGTATTTGAAACGGAAGTGAGGTCTAGAACTCACCTGATTCTTAACTGATCTTGCTTGTTTGGACAAGGTTAAGGTAGTGGTATTGGTGCACGATCTGCATTTAAGTTATTTTGGAAAATCATTATTTTTGTTTTAGTTTCGCAAACAGTGTCGCAAACAGTGTCGCAATCAGTGTCGCAATAACGAACCACAGTGTCGCATGCTGCCCCAGCAGCACCTCCACTTGCAGTTTCTCAAGGCGCTTGCCCAACTTTCGTTGGGACTTAAACTACTTTCGCAAACACACTATGACAAGTGACATGAATTCAAGACATTATAGTGTCGCAAGATGAACACTAGTGTCGCATTAAGAACATTACTCTCACAAAACGCTGTTACAGCTCGTTTACAACCCAAAATCCTTGTTTTTCAACCAAATCTCAAGCTTTTTATGTCCAAAACCTTGGTTTATCATTTATATGACTAACTCTAAGCTTTTTCCATGATTTTATCCATAAAAGTGCAACCTTTATTGATTTCTTTGAAATTTTTTAAAAATTTAAAAACTCCATTAATGGACAGATTTGTCTTGTGTTATGAAAACATGTTTTGGGAAATGATCTTACCTTGATTACCTGTTGTTTAACACCCTTTTATCCTCAATTCAACCCTTGATTCACAAAATCTTGGTTTTTCTTTCTTCTTTCCTTAGTTTCTTCAAAAATGGAGATTAGGGTTTGTGTGTGTGTGTGTTGTGAAGATGGTGAAGTGTGGATGGTGTCTGGAAACGTGGATTAAATAGTAGGTTTTTTTCCATATTGGGTAGGGTTTTAGGTGGGCTTTGTGTCTTAATTAGGAAATTAGGCTATTTTAGGTAAATCTCTTAATTAATCCACTTACCATTTTGGGTCTAATTCATTCTTTCACCCTTAATGACCCATAATTACATCATAACCTCTTCATTAATCATTCCATTTTCTAATTACCAAGTAATTAGTCATTACGTTTTACATTCTCGTATATTTATACTCATTTTCATGCTCCATCGTATATATCATAATCATTATATTTATCATAAACATAAAATATATCATAAACCTCACACATCATTTTAATCAGAATCATTTAAATGCACATCCATATAAGCATAAGCACGTAAAGAAATCCATCCAAAAAAATTCGGGGTGTTACATTTTTATGTATATTTAAAACTATTAAATTAAAAATTAACCCAAAATCTATTGATAGTCACTATGTATAGGTTGGACCCACCGGCTTGTCGGTGTTACTTTTGTTTGTAATTGTTTGACTTGTAATGTTATTTGTTCTAGCGAACCTACGGGCGAATCTATAGATTCGCCCGCAGGTCAACATGTCTTTTGTATTTAGGTGTCGACTGGGCGAACCTATGTGCCCAGCGAACCTGTGTTGGTTCGCTAGATAGATTCGCTAGAGCGAATCTATCAGCGAACCTAACACCTATATATTGTAACCTTATCTTCACATTTATAAAAACTTTTGCACATCTTTTACTCAAGCTATTCTTCACTGATTTGTGTTGTGTAATCGTTCTATTGAGGTGCTAGGAGCTTATTCTACTTATCATTGTAGCTTATTTACCTCGATTCTGTGTTAGATCTTGTTATTGGGTTGTTTGGACTTTTTACACTTTGTTCTTCAAGTATTTGACATATTTGGGTTAAACAAGTCAACAAAGCACTGAAATCACGATCATTATGGACCAACAATATGGTATCAGAGCCTTAGTGCTCTTGATTGTTTGATTCAAGTGATTTTTGTGTTGATTTTCGAAGTTTTTGGGTCAAAACACTTTGATTCTGTTTGAAGCTTGTTTTTAGTGTTTTGGTGTTGTATTTTGCTCAAGGTTTGTAGTATTTGGTCATAGGAAGCTTTTAAAACAAACCTGTGTGCAAATGGTCAAGTTTTGAGGTTTTTCGAACTGTTTCCGTACTGTTTCAGGGTGGTTGAGCTACCAGCGAAACTATCTGTTCAACCAGCGAATCTGTTAGTTCATCCAGCGAACCTAATTCAAACTTCTGTCCTGTCTGGGTTGTGTTGTGGCCAGCGAATCTGATATTTCATTGAACGAAAGTTCACTTGTTTGACTGACTGTGCAAGCGAAACTGCTGCCAAAATCAGGCCAGCGAATTTGTGCTTGCTCGCCAGCGAATCTGTCTAACTGTCTAGCGAATCTGTCTCCAGCGAACCTACCAGCGAATCTGCTGTGTTCTTCCAGCGAATCTAGCCAGCGAAACTGTTTGTTTTCAGCGAAACTATTATCTGTTCAAAGTTATGACTTCATCAACACTTAATATGACTGATCTGGACAGCGTTCAACCTAACAGGCCACCGAGGCTTGTTAGTGGTGAAAACTTTGAAGACTAGAAAAGATGTTTGAAAGCTTTCTTCTATTACACGGACTACAACCAATGGGAATCTATAGTAAATGGCCCGCACGTGCCAACAACTGTTGAAGGAACCGTCACCTCAGTAAACACAGATCCAACTACTTTTACTGAAACAGATATCATATTACTTGATCGTGACAAGAAGGCACTAGGGGCATTGATACTCTGCCTTCATCAGGACATATTTAACAGGTTTGCAGAACACACAACTGCAAAAAGCCTGTATGATGCATTGTGTGAATTTTATGATGGCAATGAGGATCTGAAACTGGATAGAAAAGCTCAGGCTGAAAAGGAATTCAACTCTTTTGTGGGGTATTCACAAGAGAACTTGAATGATATCACAAATCGATTCCTATCTGTGTCAAGTAATCTGAAGAAATATGATGAAAAGCTGGGCAATCACGAACAAGTTGCAAAATTGTTAGATTCTCTTCCTCCTCAATGGAGCCTTCAAATCAAGCTGTTGAAACAAGAGAGAAACTTTCCTGACTACAAATTGATGGACGTCATCAACAAGCTGAAGTCTTTTGACCTTGACGTGAAAAGAAGAGAATATAATCAGTCAATGATGGTTCCAAACATTCCGTCTTAAAATGTTGCACTTATCTCATCCGCTGCAAACTCTTATGCCTATAGTGCTGCATCTAGAGGACCATCAAGTCATGTATCTGCTAAATCTGCTGGTGTACCTTCAAATGTTGGTTCAAGCTCAAATACATCTGTCACCACACAGATTCCGTCAGATACTATGGCTTTATTTGGAATGTTTGTTCACAGTTATGAAGCTCTTGTTGCAGGTGAGTTGAAAGGGAAGGGTATGACAGTAGAAGATATGTATCAGGTGGACCCTGATGATTTGGAGGAAACAGATATTCAATGGCAGATGGCTATGCTCACTCTTCGTGCCAGACGATTCATGGAAAGAACTGGCAGAAGAAACTTTGGAAATCAAGGACAGAATGCTAAGCTGGGATATGACAAGGGAAAGTTACGATGCTATAACTGCAAACAACTGGGCCACTTCAAGAGAGAATGCCCATTACCAATCGTTACTGAGCCAGTTAACTCTGCAAATCCAAGATCTGCTCCAATTCAAGAAAAAGTTGAGGAAGCAAAGTCAAAGAATGAAACTGCACTTCTCACCAACTTTGACTGGAGTGCAGAAATCGAAGAAACCAAGGAGGAGATTAACCATGCCCTTGTTGCTGAAATTGCTGAGTTTGATGACAATGACATAAATCTCTTTGATCCGTTCAAAGAATTTTATGGAAAAGAAGAGGAGGAGAAGGTGGAAAATGTTGATAAAGTTCAATCAGATGTTATTGCTCAAGGGCATCTGAATCATTCAGGTTTGGTCTGTGAAGCTGCTGTTAATGAAGTGAAGAATGAGGAGGAGTCAAAGATTAGCCTGGAAGAAATGATTGAGAAGGCGAAGGTAGATGCAGTTGATGAATTCAAAAGAAGCACTCCCTACTGTCAATGTGATCGTGCTCTGGCCGCCGAAAAATTGGTAATTGGTCTTCCTTACGATGTTATTGAAGATATGTGTTCATCTGCTTGCAAAATTCGTTTAATTGGCATATACAAAGCTAATAAATTGTTAATGTCAAACGAAAACGAATTAAAAAGAACCATCAAAGAGCTTAAATTAAGTGAATCAAAATATTTTGTTAAGTTAAGAGAAGCTTTAAAAGAAAATGAACACTTAAAAAGAACTCTTTTAGAAAAGAACTGTGAGATTAACTACTTGACTGAGCAAGTTACACTTGCTGAGTTTGAAGCAAGAAAGCTTAAAAACAAATTGCAGCAGTGGACCATATCCGGTATGAAAAGGGAAGAACTATGCAAGAAACAAAGGGGGGCCAGAGTTAAGACAGGGTTGGGTCTTAGTAACAATGAAACATATGCCTATCCTCCACCGAGTACTTTCTGTTATTCTCCTACACCTATTCCTCATCCCTCAAATGAGTTAATTCAAGAGATTATGCAGAACGATACTGACAGTTCCATTGCAGGTTTAAGTGAAGTAAATCTTAAGGAAGTTAGAGAGGAGTACGCATATGGTGCGAGTGTTGGGCTCGGGTGTTCTGGCAGTAGTGATGGCAGTAGTTCTGATTCCAAGAAGTCTTTTGAAGACATTTGTTTAGATAATCCTGTTTGTAGTAATGTGTCATATTCAGACAATTTCATGTTTAATAGTAATCTAGGGTGCTCCACTTCAAACCCTAATGTGTTAAATGATGATGATTTGATTAATAATGTGTGTGTGAATGACAAAGACAAACTTTCAGGTCAAGTCTCTGAAAGTCAAACTAAAACAAACTGCTTTCAAAAGTTCTTCACTCACCAAATTCCAACTTTCACACCTGTGAGAATTTCAAAACCAAAAGAGAAGGAATCATCTTTTTCATACATTCTTAAACCAAAACCTGAATCTGATACAGTTAAAGTCACAACAGGTAAGTTAAAAGAACTCTATGACACTTACAGTGACTGCAACTCACAACTGTCTGAATGTGATGAGGAGATTGAAATGGATAAAATTCCTGTTAACAGAGTTCCCAAAGCTGGTTTTAAATCTCACTGTTTTAAATGCGGAAATACTGGTCACACTGTCAAGCAATGCTCCAAATTAATCCAAAATAGCCCAAAGCAAAAATCTATCAGAAAAAGATTAAACACTTTTGTAAATAATTTCTTTTGTAATACTTCATCTGCTTCACCACCCAGGTACACAAAGACTTGGGTGCCTATTGCAAAGGTCTAACTTTTCTTTTCTTTTAATAAATGTCAGGAACATTCAAATGCCGTTGTAAATAGTCATTGGCATATTGACAGCGGATGTTCCAGACATATGACAGGATTGAAGGATCTTCTTACTAACTATAGGATGATAAATGGAGGTTATGTTGCTTTTGCGGGAGATAAGAAAGGTGGGAAGATGATTGGTCAAGGAGAAGTCTCAAATGGCTCACTTACTTTGGAAGACGTTAACTATGTTCCTGAACTGGCATTCAATCTTCTGAGTGTATCACAAATCTGTGATAAGAATATTCCTGTGATGTTTCTTCCAAATGAATGCCTGTTCTTGAAGCCAGAGTTTACCATTCCTGAAGATATGGTGATCATGCGAGCTCCGAGACGAAATGATACCTATATGCTGAATATGGGATCAACAGAATCAAACTCCACCGTGACATGTCTTCTGTCTAAAGCATCATCCTTTGAATCATTTTTGTGGCATAAACGTTTAGGACACATCAATTTTAAAATTCTGAATAAATTAGTTAAGAACAATTTGGTTAGGGGTTTACCACTCAAAGACTTTTCAGTGGTTGAGAAATGCATGGCTTGTGCTAGAGGAAAACAGCACAAAAAGCCACATAAACTCAAAATTACAAATACTATCTCAGAACCCCTCGAATTGTTACATACTGATTTATTCGGTCCAATAAGTGTCAAATCTATTGCTAAAAAGTCTTATTGCTTGGTTGTCACAGATGATTACTCTAGGTACACCTGGGTGAGATTCATGGCAAACAAGAGTGAGACTGTCGAAGAATTGATGAAGTTAATACCTCTAATAGAGGTTCTTGGAAAGAAGAAGGTTCAAGCCATCAGAAGCGACAACGGAACTGAATTCAGAAACCACATCTTCAACTCCTTCTGTGAACAACGGGGTATTCTCAGACAGTTTAGCGCCGCCCGAACACCACAACAAAATGGTGTTGCTGAAAGAAAGAATCGAACCCTTGTGGAGGCCGCTAGAACTATGCTGATCGAGTCAAAACTTCCAATTATTTTCTGGGCTGAAGCAGTTAATTGTGCAGCTTATGTTCTTAACAGGGTACTGATTGTCAAAGAAAAGATGAAGACGTCATACCAACTGTTTCGAGGGATTAAGCCGCTGATTGATTTTCTACGCCCCTTTGGATGTTCTTGCACTCTTCTGAATACTCAAGATCAGAAGACGAAGTTTGGGGCTGTCTCTGATGAATGCTTCTTTGTGGGATACTCTAACACACAAAAGGCGTATCGCGTTTACAACAAGCGAACGCGGATTGTGCAAGAGTCCTACTATGTTGATTGGCAAGAATCAAACACTACAAGTATTGGTAGTGAACCGGCTTGGTTTTATGATGCCACCACCATTTTCAAATCATTTAATCTTCCTGACTCTGACGATGACGACATCATTCCACACTCATCGGTTTCTATTTTCAATCATACACCCACACCATCACAATCACAACCTTCCACATCCGCCTCACAACTACCACCCACTTCATTTGATATTCCATCACCTCCACCACCTGAAACTGTTCAAACTTCTCCATCAGATATTCCATCCACATCCACTACCATCCCATCACCTACACCTTCACAACCATCAAATCAAACACCCTCAAACGATCAAAATCCTTTACTACTCAACACTGACTTCAAAACCCTGAAAAACCATCCTCACGATTATATCATTGGATCTATTACTGATGGTGTGCGAACCCGGAGTCAGAGCGGTTTGATTAATGAATGTCTTTATGCTGCCTTTCTGTCCCAAGTTGTTCCAAAGAATTATAAACAGGCACTTGAAGATCCGAGTTGGGTGGATGCCATGCAAATGGAGCTGCAGCAATTCAGGAAGCTCAAAGTTTGGGAACTGGTTGATCTTCCTCCTAACAAGTGTCCAATCGGCACTAAATGGGTTTTTCGGAACAAGCCAGATGATCGTGGTGTAGTAATTAGAAATAAAGCGAGACTGGTTGTTCAGGGATTTGCTCAAGAGGAGGGGATTGACTACACCGAAGTTTTTGCTCCAGTCGCTCGTCTTGAAGCCATCAGAATCTTTCTTGCTCATGCTGCGAACAAAAACTTTAAAGTTTATCAGATGGATGTGAAATGTGCATTTCTATACGGAGACATTGATGAGGAGATCTACGTATGTCAACCACCAGGCTTCGAGGATCCTGATTTCCCGTCAAAGGTTTACAAGCTTGATAAATCCTTGTATGGGTTGCATCAAGCTCCAAGGATCTGGTATGAAACTCTAACACAGTATCTCCTCAGTAAAGGTTTCTCACGTGGGGCTATAGATATGACATTATTCAAGAAGGAGGTGGATGGCGAGCTGCTGATCGTTCAGGTGTATGTTGATGATATCATTTTTGGTTCGACTAATGAAGGGTTGTGTAGAGAATTTGAGAAGGTGATGATGGATCGTTTTGAGATGACTATAATGGGGGAGATGTGTTTCTTCTTGGGGCTGCAAGTGGAGCAAAAGCCTGATGGGATTCTAATCCACCAAGAGAAATATATCAAAGAAATCCTCACGAAGTTTGGCATGGATGACTCTTCTCCTGAACTAATTCCTTTTACTGCTCAAACATGCCTTACTTCCGATGATAATGGGAATCCTGTGGATGCTCATCGGTACCGCTCGATGATCGGATCTCTCATGTATCTGACTGCAAGTCGTCCAGATATTACATTTGCCGTGTGTTACTGTGCTCGTTTCCAAGCCAATCCAAAAGAATCGCATGAAAAAGCTGTTAAACGAATTTTCCGTTACCTTAAGGGTTCCTCTCGTTTGGGACTTTGGTACCCAAAAGGTGGGAACTTTGATTTACATGCCTTTTCTGATAGTGATCATGCTGGTTGCAGGATTAACAGGAAATCAGTCACCGGTGGATGTCAATACCTTGGAGAATGTCTTGTTTCCTGGCAAAGCAAGAAGCAAACAACAGTCTCTCTGTCCACAGGAGAAGCAGAATACATTGCTTCTTCAAGTTGCTGTTGCCAAGTGCTGTGGATTCAACATCAGATGATGGATTATGGCATCAACTTTCTTCACACGCCACTCTTTTGTGACAATGAAGCCGCTGTTGGAATCGCCAAGAATCCCATTCATCACACTCGAACCAAGCACATTGAAACAAGAATTCATGCAATCCGGGATGCACAGGAAAAGGGGTTTATTGATATTATTCCTATCGAAACTAGAAAGCAAAAAGCTGATCTTTTCACGAAAACTTTTGATAAACCACGTTTTTATGAACTGATCTTCATGCTTGGACTTATATCCTTTTGAAAACCTTTTTCTGTGAGAATCCTTTTGTAAATAAGTAAATAATCTTCTTTTTCTTCTTTGAAAAATCCGTGGGTCACTCGATTCATTGCTCCGTTTCTTTATTTTATTTTATCTTCTTTTAGCTTTCTTTATTCTATTCTGTCTTCTTATTTCCTTTTAACTATATATATATATTAAGAAAATCTGAAAAACAAAAATTTCTTATTAGACGGCTATCATATAGAAATTTTGGGGGAGATATAAAAAGATTAACTATTTATAGTTTTTCAAATTTTGCTATTTCAGGATCTCCGTTTTGATTGATGTTGAAGAGTCGTTGAAGGAGGTCAGAAGCATTGCGTTTGGGATATGTCAGATAGGCTCAGCCCGAAAACGAAGTAAACAGTGATTGAGCAGCCAAACATAACGCTCAAGATCTCGACAACAAGGATTATCCCCTTGACATGATTGGATTGCACAAAGATAATGGTTCTGTCAAAAATGGGTTGAGAGCGTCAAATCTTTGTCTTGATTTCCCTAAAAAATCCCAAATCACCCTCGCCCTATCCCCGAATCGAGTTTCTAGTATGCAAAACAAAAAAAAAATAAAAAAAAAAATAAAAAAAATAAAAAGCTGCTAGTGATGCTCTTCGGAAAAGCCTCTGAGTGAGTTACTCGTTAACTCCTCAGAACGTCTTGAGTCAAGTGCTTAACTCCTCTGATATACGAAAGTATTGACCTGGAGTTGGTGGATCTTCTCTGCTATACGGAAGTATTGACCTGAAGATTCACCGAGCATGCTCAAATGTTTATCTCCTCTGTTATACGTGAGTATAGACCTGGAGCTCTAGACTATTTGAGTTTCCCAAATAATAAGTCGCATTGTATTCAAAATGAATCAATTGCTGACAAGCTCCACTCACAAAGAAAAGATGCAAAAATTGCACAAGTGTCAAAAAAGCTAATGCATCGGTCAACATTCAAAAGTTGATCATTGAAATTCAAGCAAAGTCAATAGTATTGCTCAGATATACCCTGATGACAGAACTTGTTCTTTTTACCTAGATGTCTGTGGGGACCGAGTTGTCTGAGTTTCTTCAATCAAACCGAAAACATGATAAAAGAAGCTGCTGATCTCTTGTTGAAAGGACTAAGGCATGGGTTTAAATGGACAAACATATCTGCAATCCCGCCAATCGATGATTCTCCGGATTCTACTCAAAACATCATGAAGAATATATATCCTTTCTAGCGTTTAAAAACCGTCTCCTGTTATTCTAATTTTATTTTATTTCATTTCATTTTACTTCATGTTATTTCTTAAATTTTAGGATTATATGTGTTTTCGTTTATTTTTGGAGCGTTGATATCGTGGGACGTTTTCACGGATTTACAAAGTCTTTGAAATTTTTAAGAAAATCCAAAAATATTTTTTTTGTTGTTTGTCTAGCGAATCTATAGCGAACCTACAGGTTCGCTTGGACCCTAAGGTTCGCCCGGAACGTCTTTGTTTCGCTGACATGAAACATCCTTGTTTATGTGTCAGCGAACCTGCTAGCGAACCTGTCGGCTGCCTTGACTGTTGGTCTTCCAGCAAACCTAAAGTTCGCTGGACTGACTGCCAGCGAACCTATGTCTGTATATATATACAGTGACAGCGAAATTTTTATCACTTATTCGCTGACCACTGTACTGTAGCAGACGTTTTTCAATTTCAAAATCACCAACGTTCGATTCTCACTATTTCACGGCTTTTTCAAACATTAAACATCACGTTATAGTCAGGTATGTGATCGATTTCAACTTAATCTCCTTTTTAAACTCTTAATCGCACTACAAACCTGTCAATCTGTCAAATTTGTGATTGCGTGAAAATCAAAGACTGTTTTGGTGTTAAATGTTAGGGACTTTCTTCATAACAGCCTCGTTTATTGTTTATTTCGACCTGTTGTTGCTTTATTTGCTTGATAATGGTTGATTGATTGAGATTCTGGCTGTTTTTGAAAAACTAGGGTTTCCAGCGAACCTAAGTGTTCGTCTGGCGAAACTGAACGAAAGTTCACAACTTCGAGCGAATCTATGTCGTTATGCTGCCCGCGCAACAACATAGATTCGCCCGACTGTTTCTAGCGAACCTATACATTCGCTCGACAACAATGACTGATTTTTCATGTCAGCGAATCTATAGGTCCTGGTGCCAAAATCTCAGGTTCGCTATACCAGCGAACCTAATATCCAGCGAATCTATTTTCTGTTTTCAAATCTTTATTTCTGATCAATCTCCGGTTATTTTTCAGGCACAATGTCGACATTATTCTTCGAGAAGAAGCACAACATGTGTGCTTTACTTGACGAAAACCACGAAAAGGCCGGGAGCTATAGAGATGCAATCAAATGGCTGAAATCGTCTCATATACATCATGCCATTTCTCACTCTCCTACTATATATGAGACGTATGTTCGGGATTTTTGGGGAACTGCTGTTATGAACGTGTCGGTACAACCGTCACGCATTTGTGCCAAAGTCGGTGGGTATGACCTAGAGTTCACTGAGGCTGATCTAGCCAGGATCCTTAGATTAGAAGAGGATGTAGGTGAGGAGATGAGTATGACAGCAGAGGAAGTGTACGGAGCACTCCGGACTGCCGGGTATGAGGGTCCGATGCCCGGCGAAAAGAAGATGGAGTTTGTCAAGTCCTACCTGATCCAGGAGTGGAGGTACATCGCTCATGTGTTTATCATGTGCCTGGATCATAGGAAAGGAGGAACGGACGGACTGAACCTTGACTGGGCAAGGGCTATGGTGCTATTTTGCCGGGGGCAAAAGGCCAATCTCGCGAAGTTAATATTCAATTATCTTCTCGAGAACATTCACGCTACCAAAGGCATCAAGTGGTTAATGTATCCAAGATTCATTCAAATGGTACTGAATGACAAATTGCCGGGTCTGCCGGTTGTTGGTGCTGAGCTGAAGGTATGGGATATGCATTCCAGGATCTTCAAAGATTGTAAATCGGTGAGGTCAGACTGTGTGGGAAGGACTGTTTATTTGTGGGAGAACATGTACAGTGCTGAAAGGTGGGTTTATATACAGAGGCTGATGGAAACGGAGAGGAAAAGAGGCGGAGAGAATATAGAGGTGATTGAGAAAAAGATAAAGAAGAGGAAAGCCTATGCCAAAGAGAAAGACTATTCGTTTGAAAGGGAAGTAGATGAGATCCAAGCCGAGATAGATGCTGGCAGGGAACTGAGGACGAAGAGAAAGTCTGATACTCAACCTGAAACATCAAAGAAAGCCAGGCATGACACCGGGGGTACATCTGCTGGGTCTGGAAATGAGTTGAAGGATGAGGTTGAGAAATTGAAGGCTGATCTGGCTGAGCTGAAAAGTAAACATGAAGAGTTGGAAAAGCAGGATGCAGAGAAATCGACAGTGATATATGAGATGGGTCGGATGATGAAGGACCAGCAATGTCTGTTAGTTAGAATCTTCAAAGAGTTAAATAGTTTGAAGGAAAATGCTGGAGCTGAACCGGCTATGTCTGAAGCAGAACTGAACTCCTTAACGGATATTGCAAATTATCCGTTAATGGATGTTGATTTTGGTGATAAAGGAAAGGGAAAAGCCGTGGAGGAAGAGTTTGATGAAGAGATGGGAATTGATTTGGATACATTTGAAGGGGATGAAGTGGTAGGAGGATCTAGTGTAGATTTTACTTTGATTGATGAGCCTGAGACTGATGTTGATGGTGATAGTGAAGAAGATTTAGATGATGAGCCAGAGAATTATAAAGTTGAAGAAAAGGGTGTTAGCTACCAGTTCGAGCACGTAGAGCTAGACAAATCTGAATGGTTCAGGAAGGAAGAAGCAGTGGTGCCTGAGGTGCCGATATTCCAACACTTAGATGAACCCAACACCAAACAGCAAGATAGACAGATCATTGCATGGAAGTACAACTGTTTGGTGGAGGCTTACATGATCAAAAGGAGGGGTGGTGACATCACATACGTCAAGAACCGAAAGCACTTTGCCACCTTTCCTAGATGGGATTTACGTAGACTGGCAGAGCTGCCATTACTGGGAAAGGAAGATAGTGGCAGGGCTTGCGCGTTCGAAGCTGCTATTCAGGAGGCTGCCAAGTCTGATTTTGTTGAGTTTGGATATCAAAAGCCGAAGAGGATGAGGCAAAAGAAGAATAAACACTGGGTGTCGTGGAAGGGCAAGATCGTGTTGAAAATAGCTGCGCCAAAGGTGATGACAAGGGTCAGGGTCCCAGACACACAGCCACCCCGACTGCAGGAGTTTCTTAAATGGTTTTATGATAACAGTACGGGTGAAGCTGTTATCCGACTACAAGGAAAAGATCGTCCCGAAATCCGACTATTTGACCCAATGGAGATCTTTTCCTTCAGTGATGAGGATCTGAAGGTGCTGTGTGAGAACAGAATAAAGCACGGGGCTGGAGATGACACTGCAGCTGAAGCGAACCTATTTGTAAAGGTCGCAAACAAAGCCCGGGGGATTCGTGCTGAACTTAAAGCTGTGAATGAAAGATTGAGAAGGTCGGATGATCTGCAAATGGAGATGGATGACCTGACAAGACAGCTCGATCAAACTATCGAACAAAGGTTTGAGAAACCAGTTGAAGTGATTGATTTGGAAGTGGTAAGCGAGGAGCCAACTGCTGAGAAACAGGCGGAAACGACAGTTCAACTTGAGCCTGATACAGAGGTCGCAGATGCTGAGTTTGTAGACTCAATGCTGAATTTAAGTGAAGATGAGGCCGGAACTGAAGACTTTACAAATCCAATGGCCGGGATCAAAGAAAGGGCAGGAGCTTTTATCGAACACCTTTGAAGCCAACAAGACGGAGCTAATCAGAAGACTTCCCCAGGTGAGGTCCAACCTAGGGGGAGTATTGATAGTCACTATGTATAGGTTGGACCCACCGGCTTGTCGGTGTTACTTTTGTTTGTAATTGTTTGACTTGTAATGTTATTTGTTCTAGCGAACCTACGGGCGAATCTATAGATTCGCCCGCAGGTCAACATGTCTTTTGTATTTAGGTGTCGACTGGGCGAACCTATGTGCCCAGCGAACCTGTGTTGGTTCGCTAGATAGATTCGCTAGAGCGAATCTATCAGCGAACCTAACACCTATATATTGTAACCTTATCTTCACATTTATAAAAACTTTTGCACATCTTTTACTCAAGCTATTCTTCACTGATTTGTGTTGTGTAATCGTTCTATTGAGGTGCTAGGAGCTTATTCTACTTATCATTGTAGCTTATTTACCTCGATTCTGTGTTAGATCTTGTTATTGGGTTGTTTGGACTTTTTACACTTTGTTCTTCAAGTATTTGACATATTTGGGTTAAACAAGTCAACAAAGCACTGAAATCACGATCATTATGGACCAACATCTATTAAAAACTAAAAATAAATATATTTTTGGTTGAAGATATGTTGCAAACTGAACATGGCGTGGATGTTAATCAAATGGGGCTAGGATTAAGTGAATTAAAATGGCATAGGTTGGAAACAAACTTGGGGAATTTTTACTGTAAGAAGAGAGAACCCATATTAATTAGAAGTTGCCATCTTAGGTTGTTTTTAAAGAAATAGTTCATATGAGGCTATCACATAATCGAGTTTTTTACTTTAATTATATAGGATGTCTTTAAGACAAAATAATCTTTTTCCATATTGTGGTTATGTTGGCTATAAATATTGCGATAGCGTACTTTTGAGAGGATTAAAAATATTGTTACGATTGTCAGGCTCAAAACAATATAGCCATATTGTGATTACATAATAATCTCGTTTCCTCTCTTTTTCTTTGGGAGATTAGTCATCTTGAATTGGCTACCTATCACTAGTTAAGTTCAAGTTTATAATGGCAATTAGGATACCTATTTTCTTAAACTGCCACATATTCACTCCATTTAAACGGCATTTACCCATGATGTGGATTACACTTTTACGTATATTTTTCTATCTTATAGAAGAATATGAAGAATCAGGGTATGAGGGTCGAATGTATTTCATCCCTCGTTTATGTTGATAAACGTTTGGATACTATATGGTGTTCTTGGAGGTTTAATCTCCAAGCACAGAAAGTCTTCGAAAAATGTTGAATATAGCGTTGGAAGACTGCTGCTCAGTTATGAAATTCCGGAGGAATATCAATTGATTTTTGAATACTGCTTGCATGTGTTGGCTTATAGCGGGGCTGCAGGACTTATTGTTGTTACAGGGGAGTCCACGAGTAGGAAGTGTGTTGCTACTCTTATATCAATTTTGACGGTGCCAACGTTGATTTACGCAATGCATGGTTTGAGGATTATTGTGATGATAGAAGGCAGTGGACATAATCAAAGGTCCCTAGATTTCGTGGAAAGTTTAGCAAAATTGACAAATAAAACATTTAATATTGGGGCCTTTTTGGGGCTTTTGGACTTTTTATCTTCTTTTGCTACAATATTATTGTAAGAAGAAATAAAGAAGTCCAGTTTAACATGGCCAAACAAGTTGTTTGAGTTCCAGTTTCGTAGTGTACGAACCAACTTTATTTTTTATGTGGTTAGTTTGTTAGGCTATGAGACTGAATTGGTAGTTTAAAATTTTTCTTCCTTGAATTGTAGAAGCAATTAATCTTGATTTTCATGAAGATATAAAATTAATGTGTGCAAGAAATATTTCAAAGATTGAACGTAGTTTTTCAATAAAACTAGTAAGAAAAAATACACGCCTGGGCGTTTCAAATCAAGTTGACGAGACGGGTTGTCACTACTAGAAAATGCCCATCTTGCTACAAAATTTCTAACGCAATTGTTTTTCTCGTAAGTTGGGACGCATTTGCTACATAGTTGCGATAACAAATTTTATAATGAACTTTGCATCTAATTTGAGACACATATAGAAAATCAAGTTTTTTCAGTCACAAATCCGTCGGAATAGTGTGAATGAATCATTTTTTATGTATATTTAAAACTATTAAATTAAAAATTAACCAACAATTTATTAAAAAATAAAAATAAATACATTTTTGGTTTGAAGATACGTTGCAAACTGAACAAGGCGAGGACTTTAATCAAATGAGGCTAGGATTAAATGAATTTAAATGGCATGGGCTGGAAACAAACAAGGGGAATTTTTACTGGAAGAAGAAAGAACCGATGTTAATTAGAAGTTGTCATCTTAGGTTGTTTTTAAAGAAATAGTTCATATGAGGCTATCACATAATCGAGTTTGTTTACTTTAATTATATAGGGTGTCTTTAAGACAAAATAATCATATTCCATATTGTGGTTATGTTGGCTATAAATATAGCGATAGCAGCTTACTTTTGAGATGATTATAAATATTGTTATGATTGTCAGCCTCAAAATAGTTTCAGCCTCAAAACAATATAGCCATATTATGATTACATAATAATCTCGTTTCCTCTCTTTTTCTTTGGGAGATTAGTCATCTTGAATCGGCTACCTATCACTAGTTAAGTCCAAGTTTATAATTGCAATTAGGATACCTATTTTCTTAAACTGCCACATATTCACTCCATTTAAACGGCATTTACCCATGATGTGGATTACGCTTTTGCGTATATTTTTCTATCTTATAGAAGAATATGAAGAATCAGGGTATGAGGATCGAATATACTTCATCCCTTCGTTTATTTTGATAAACGAGGGGATATTATATGGTGTTCTTGGAGGTTTAATCTTCGAGCACAGAAAGTCTTTGAAAAATGTTGAATATAGCGTTGGAAGACTGCTGCTCAGTTATGAAATTCCGGAGGAATGTCAATTGATTTTTGAATACTGCTTGCATGTGTTGGCTTATAGCGGGGCTGTAGGACTTATTGTTGTTACAGGGGTGTTCACGAGTAGGAGGTGCGTCGCTACTCTTATATCAATTTTGACGGTGCCAACCTTGATTTACGCAATTCTTGGTTTGAGGATTATTGTGATGATAGAAGGCAATGGACATAATCAAAGGTCCCTAGATTTCGTGGAAAGTTTAACAAAATTGACAAATAAAACATTTAATATTGGGGCCTTTTTCAGGCTTTTGGACTTTTTATCTTCTTTTGCTACAATATTATTGTAAGAAGAAACAAAGAAGTCCAACTTAACGTGGCCAAACAAGTTGTTTGAGCTCCAGTTTCGTAGTGTACGAACCAACTTTATTTTTTTATGTGGTTAGTTTGTTAAGCTATGAGACTGAATTGGTAGTTTAAAATTTTTCTTCCTTTAATTGTAGAAGCAATGAATCTTGATTTTCAAGAAGATATAAAATTAATGTGTGCAAGAAATATTTCAAAGATTGAACGTAGTTTTTCAATAAAACTAGGAAGAAAAAATACACGCCTGAGCGTTTCAAATCAAGTTGACGAGACGGGTTGTCACTACTAGAAAATGCCCATCTTGCTATAAAAATTTCTAACGCAATTGGTTTTCTCGTAGGTTGGGATGCATTTGCGACATAATTGCGATAACAAATTTTATAATGAACTTTGCATCTAATTTGAGACACATATAGAAAATCAAGTTTTTTCAGTCACAAATCCGTCGGAATAGTGTGAATGAATCATTTTTTATGTATATTTAAAACTATTAAATTAAAAATTAACCAACAATTTATTAAAAAATAAAAATAAATACATTTTTGGTTTGAAGATACGTTGCAAACTGAACAAGGCGAGGACTTTAATCAAATGAGGCTAGGATTAAATGAATTTAAATGGCATGGGCTGGAAACAAACAAGGGGAATTTTTACTGGAAGAAGAAAGAACCGATGTTAATTAGAAGTTGTCATCTTAGGTTGTTTTTAAAGAAATAGTTCATATGAGGCTATCACATAATCGAGTTTGTTTACTTTAATTATATAGGGTGTCTTTAAGACAAAATAATCCTATTCCATATTGTGGTTATGTTGGCTATAAATATAGCGATAGCAGCTTACTTTTGAGATGATTATAAATATTGTTATGATTGTCAGCCTCAAAATAGTTTCAGCCTCAAAACAATATAGCCATATTATGATTACATAATAATCTCGTTTCCTCTCTTTTTCTTTAGGAGATTAGTCATCTTGAATCGGCTACCTATCACTAGTTAAGTCCAAGTTTATAATTGCAATTAGGATACCTATTTTCTTAAACTGCCACATATTCACTCCATTTAAACGGCATTTACCCATGATGTGGATTACGCTTTTGCGTATATTTTTCTATCTTATAGAAGAATATGAAGAATCAGGGTATGAGGATCGAATATACTTCATCCCTTCGTTTATTTTGATAAACGAGGGGATATTATATGGTGTTCTTGGAGGTTTACTCTTCGAGCACAGAAAGTCTTTGAAAAATGTTGAATATAGCGTTGGAAGACTGCTGCTCAGTTATGAAATTCCGGAGGAATGTCAATTGATTTTTGAATACTGCTTGCATGTGTTGGCTTATAGCGGGGCTGTAGGACTTATTGTTGTTACAGGGGTGTCCACGAGTAGGAGGTGCGTCGCTACTCTTATATCAATTTTGACGGTGCCAACCTTGATTTACGCAATTCTTGGTATGAGGATTATTGTGATGATAGAAGGCAATGGACATAA
This sequence comes from Tagetes erecta, assembly GCA_030867185.1. NCBI lineage: Eukaryota > Viridiplantae > Streptophyta > Magnoliopsida > Asterales > Asteraceae > Tagetes > Tagetes erecta. The sequence goes on from CM061488.1 coordinate 59,636,378, forward strand.
TCAAAGGTCCCTAGATTTCGTGGAAAGTTTAACAAAATTGACAAATAAAACATTTAATATTGGGGCCTTTTTCAGGCTTTTGGACTTTTTATCTTCTTTTGCTACAATATTATTGTAAGAAGAAACAAAGAAGTCCAACTTAACGTGGCCAAACAAGTTGTTTGAGCTCCAGTTTCGTAGTGTACGAACCAACTTTATTTTTTTATGTGGTTAGTTTGTTAAGCTATGAGACTGAACTGGTAGTTTAAAATTTTTCTTCCTTTAATTGTAGAAGCAATGAATCTTGATTTTCAAGAAGATATAAAATTAATGTGTGCAAGAAATATTTCAAAGATTGAACGTAGTTTTTCAATAAAACTAGGAAGAAAAAATACACGCCTGAGCGTTTCAAATCAAGTTGACGAGACGGGTTGTCACTACTAGAAAATGCCCATCTTGCTATAAAAATTTCTAACGCAATTGGTTTTCTCGTAGGTTGGGATGCATTTGCGACATAGTTGCGATAACAAATTTTATAATGAACTTTTCTTCGAATTTGTGACACATATAGAGAATCAAGTTTTTTCCCTCACAAATCCGTCGGAATAGTGTGAATGAATAATTTTTTATGTATATTTAAAATTATTAAATTAAAAATTAACCAACAATCAATTAAAAAATAAAAATAAATACATTTTTGGTTGAAGATACGTTGCAAACTAAACATGACGTGGACTTTAATCAAATGGGGCTAGGATTAAGTGAATTAAAATGGCATGAGCTGGAAACAAACTAGGGGAATTATTACTGGAAGAAGAGTGAACTCATATTAATTAAAAGTTGTCATCTTAGGTTGTTTTTAAAGAAATAGTTCATATGAGGCTATCAAATAATCGAGTTTGTTTACTTTAATTATATAGGGTGTCTTTAAGATAAATTAATCTTATTCCATATTGTGGTTATGTTGGCTATAAATATAGCGATAGCTTACTTTTGAGAGGATTATAAATATTGTTACGATTGTCAGCCTCAAAATAGTTTCCGCCTCAAAACAATATAGACATATTGTGATTACATAATCGAGTTTTTTACTTTAATTATATAGGATGTCTTTAAGACAAAATAATCTTTTTCCATATTGTGGTTATGTTGGCTATAAATATTGCGATAGCTTACTTTTGAGAGGATTAAAAATATTGTTACGATTGTCAGGCTCAAAACAATATAGCCATATTGTGATTACATAATAATCTCGTTTCCTCTCTTTTTCTTTGTGATATTAGTCATCTTGAATCTGCTACCTATCACTAGTTAAGTCCAAGTTTATAATGGCAATTAGGATACTTATTTTCTTACACTGCCATATATTCACTCCATTTAAACGGCATTTACCCATGATGTGGATTACGCTTTTGCGTATATTTTTCTATCATATAGAAGAATATGAAGAATCAGGGTATGAGGGTCAAATGTATTTCATTCCCTCGTTTATTTTGATAAACGTGGGGATATTATATGGTGTTCTTGGAGGTTTAATCTCCGAGCACAGAAAGTCTTCGAAAAATGTTGAATAAAGCGTTGGAAGATTGCTGCTCAGTTATGAAATTCCGGAGGAATGTCAATTGATTTTTGAATACTTCTTGCATGTGTTGGCTTATAGCGGGGCTGCAGGACTTATTGTTGTTACAGGGGTGTCCACGAGTAGGAGATGTGTCGCTACTCTTATATCAATTTTGACGGTTCCAACCTTGATTTACGCAATGCTTGGTTTGAGGATTATTGTGATGATAGAAGGCAGTGGACATAATCAAAGGTCCCTAGATTTCGTGGAAAGTTTAACAAAATTGACAAATAAAACATTTAATATTGGGGCCTTTTTGGGGCTTTTAGACTTTTTATCTTCTTTTGCTACAATATTATTGTAAGAAGAAACAAAGAAGTCCAGCTTAACGTGGCCAAACAAGTTGTTTGAGTTCCAGTTTTCATAGTGTACGCACAAACTTTATTTTTTTATGTGGTTAGTTTGTTATGCTATGAGACTGAATTGGTAGTATAAAATTTTTCTTCCTTTAATTGTAGAAACAATGAATCTTGAGTTTCATGAAGATATAAAATTAATGTGTGCAAAAAATATTTCAAAGATTAAACGTAGTTTTTCAATAAAAGTAGGAAGAAAAAATACACGCCTGGGCGTTTCAAATCAACTTGACGAGACGGGTTGTCACTACTAGAAAATGCCCATCTTGCTACAAAAATTTCTAACGGAATTGGTTTTCTCATAAGTTGGGACGCATTTGCGACATAGTTGCGATAACAAATTTTATAATGAATTTTGCTTCGAATTTGCGACACATATAGAAAATCAAGTTTTTTCCGTCACAAATCCGTCGGAATAGTGTGAATGAATAATTTTTTATGTATATTTAAAACTAGTAAATTAAAAATTAACCAACAATTTATTAAAAAATAAAAATAAATACATTTTTGGTTTAATGATACGTTGCAAACTGAAAAAGGCGTGGACTTTAAAAAAATGGCGCTAGGATTAAGTGAATTAAAATGGCATGGGCTGGAAACAAACTAGGGGAATTTTTACTGGAAGAAGAGAGAACCCATATTAATTAGAAGTTATCATCTTAGGTTGTTTTTAAGAAATAGTTCATATGAGGCTATCAAATAATCGAGTTTGTTTACTTTAATTATATAGAATGTCTTTAATACAAAATAATCATATTCCATATTGTGGTTATGTTGGCTATAAATATAGCGATAGCTTAGTTTTGAGAGGATTATACATATTGTTACGATTGTCAGCCTCAAAATAGTTTCAGCCACAAAACAATATAGCCATATTGTGATTACATAATATTCTCGTTTCCTCTCTTTTTCTTTGGGAGATTAGTCATCTTAAATCAACTACCTATCACTAGTTAAGTCCAAGTTTATAATGGCAATTAGGATACTTATTTTCTTAAACTGCCACATATTCACTCCATTTAAACGGCATTTACCCATGATGTGGATTACGCTTTTGCGTATATTTTTCTATCTTATAGAAGAATATGAAGAATCAGGGTATGAGGGTCAAATGTATTTCATCCCCTCGTTTATTTTGATAAACGTGGGGATATTATATGGTGTCCTTGGAGGTTTAATCTCCGAGCACAGAAAGTCTTCGAAAAATGTTGAATAAAGCGTTGGAAGAATGCTGCTCAGTTATGAAATTCCGGAGGAATGTCAATTGATTTTTGAATACTTCTTGCATGTGTTGGCTTATAGCGGGGCTGCATGACTTATTGTTGTTACAGGGGTGTCCACGAGTAGGAGATGTGTCGCTACTCTTATATCAATTTTAACGGTGCCAACCTTCATTTACGCAATGCTTGGTTTGAGGATTACTGTGATGATAGAAAGCAGTGGACATAATCAAAGGTCTCTAGATTTCGTGGAAAGTTTAACAAAATTGACAAATAAAACATTTAATATTGGGGCCTTTTTGGGGCTTTTAGACTTTTAATCTTCTTTTGCTACAATATTATTGTAAGAAGAAACAAAGAAGTCCAGCTTAACGTGGACAAACAAGTTGTTTGAGTTCCAGTTTCATAGTGTACGCACAAACTTTATTTTTTTATGTGGTTAGTTTGTTATGCTATGAGACTGAATTGGTAGTATAAAATTTTTCTTCCTTTAATTGTAGAAACAATGAATCTTGATTTTCATGAAGATATAAAATTAATGTGTGAAAAAAATATTTCAAAGATTAAACGTAGTTTTTCAATAAAAGTAGGAAGAAAAAATACACGCCTGGGCGTTTCAATCAACTTGACGAGACGGGTTGTCACTACTAGAAAATGCCCATCTTGCTACAAAAATTTCTAACGGAATTGGTTTTCTCATAAGTTGGGACGCATTTGCGACATAGTTGCGATAACAAATTTTATAATGAACTTTGCTTCGAATTTGCGACACATATAGAAAATCAAGTTTTTTCCGTCACAAATCCGTCGGAATAGTGTGAATGAATAGTTTTTTATGTATATTTAAAATTATTAAATTAAAAATTAACCAACAATCTATTAAAAAATAAAAATAAATACATTTTTTGTTGACGATACGTTGCAAACTAAACATGGCGTGGACTTTAATCAAATGGGGCTCGGATTAAGTGAATTAAAACGGCATGGGCTGGAAACAAACTAGGGGAATTTTTACTGGAAGAAGAGAGAACCCATATTAATTAGAAGTTATCATCTTAGGTTGTTTTTAAGAAATAGTTCATATGAGGCTATCAAATAATCGAGTTTGTTAATTTAATTATAAAGGTTGTCTTTAAGACAAAATAATCCTATTCCATATTGTGGTTATGTTGGCTATAAATATAGCTATAGCTTAGTTTTTAGAGGATTATACATATTGTTACGATTGTCAGCCTCAAAACAATATAGCCATATTGTGATTACATAATAATCTCGTTTCCTCTCTTTTTCTTTGGGAGATTAGTTCTCTTGAATCGGCTACCTATCACTAGTTAAGTCCAAGTTTATAATGGCAATTAGGATACTTATTTTCTTAAACTGCCACATATTCACTCCATTTAAATGGCATTTACCCATGATGTGGATTACGCTTTTGCGTATATTTTTCTATCTTATAGAAGAATATGAAGAATCTGGGTATGAGGGTCAAATGTATTTCATCTCCTCGTTTATTTTGATAAACATGGGGATATTATATGGTGTTCTTGGAGGTTTAATCTCCGAGCACAGAAAGTCTTCGAAAAATGTTGAATAAAGCGTTGGAAGACTGCTGCTCAATTATGAAATTCCGGAGGAATGTCAATTGATTTTTGAATACTTCTTGCATGTGTTGGCTTATAGAGGGGCTGCATGACTTATTGTTGTTACAGGGGTGTCCACGAATAGGAGATGTGTCGCTACTCTTATATCAATTTTGACGGTGCCAACCTTGATTTATGCAATGCTTGGTTTGAGGATTATTGTGATTATAGAAGGCAGTGGACATAATCAAAGGTCCCTAGATTTTGTGGAAAGTTTAACAAAATTGACAAATAAAACATTTAATATTGGGGCCTTTTTGGGGCTTTTGGACTTTTTATCTTCTTTTGCTACAATATTATTGTAAGAAGAAACAAAGAAGTCCCGCTTAACGTAGCCAAACAAGTTGTTTGAGTTCTAGTTTCATAGTGTACGAACCAGCTTTATTTTTTTTATGTGGTTAGTTTGTTAGGCTATGAGACTGAATTGGTAGTTTAAAATTTTTCTGCCTTTAATTATAGCAGCAACGAATCTTGATTTTTATGAAGATATAAAATTAATGTGTGCAAGCAATATTTCCAAGATTGAACGTAGTTTTTCAATAAAACTAGGAAGAAAAAATACACGCCTGGGCGTTTCAAATCAAGTTGACGAGACGGGTTGTCACTACTAGAAAATGCCCATTTTACTACAAAAATTTCTAACGCAATTGGTTTTCTCGTAAGTTGCGACGCATTTGCGACATAGTTGCGATAACAAGTTTTATAATGACCTTTTCTTCGAATTTGCGACACAAATAGAAAAACATGTTTTTTCCGTCACAAATCCATCGGAACAGTGTGAATGAATAATTTTTTATGTGTATTTAAAACTATTAAATTAAAAATTAACCAACAATCTATTAATAAATAAAAATAAATACATTTTTGATTGAAGATACATTGCTAACTAAACATGGCGTGGGCTTTAATCAAATGGGGCTAGAATTAAGTGAATTAAAATGGCATGAACTGGGAACAAACTAGGGGAATTTTTACTGGAAGAAGAGAGAAGCCATATTAATTAAAAATTGTCATCTTAGGTTGTTTTTAAAGAAATAGTTCATATGAGGCTATCAAATAATCGAGTTTGTTTACTTTAATTATATTGGGTGTCTTTATGACAAAATAATTTATTCCATATTGTGGTTATGTTAGCTATAAATATAGCGATAGCTTATTTTGAGATGATTATAAATATTGTTACGATTGTCAGCCTCAAAATAGTTTCAGCCTCAAAACAATATAGTCATGTTAGGATTATTTCCAGTTTAAGATTTACTTTGTACTTGTTTTATACATTGTGTATAGTTTAGGGTTTATTTTGTTATTTTCCCTAAAATGTATTGTTGCATAAAGCATGTAGTAAGAGAATGTTAGAGAGAGAGTCTAGATCACATATTCACGTTAGAGAGAGAACTAAGTGTGTGTGATTACATTCTCCTGCATTTTGTACTACATTCTTGCTTTGATCATCAATACAAAAGAGAATTATTTAGTAATGAATTGTGTTGCTGATTGAACTGTTTGTTTGTGCTAATCATTCTGATCATTTGTGCAATATCGATCCAATTGAACCTATCAATTGGTATCAGAGCTGTTGGTATTGTGTTCTTCGCTATTCATCAAGCAAAACACTACAATATTGCTCAAAAATCATGATCTGAATGAATTGTTGCTGTTTTTAGTTGTGATTTATCATCGCAATCACTCCTAATTCACAACGATTGTGCAAATTCCATCAGACTATCATCAGATCTGAGGAATTAAGAAGATAGAAAAAGTTACTGTTCGATCGAATTTTGCTCAAATTCATCAAAATTTGATCATGTTTTTGATTGATTGAGATTAGGGATTGATAATCGGACCATTTCACTGATTGTGTGTGATTTTTGAAGAAATTGGACAAGTTTTTGATAAACCCAGAAAAATTCTCATGATGAAGATGATGAACAGTATGAACTGGTTGAAGATTAACTAGCCGGGTGATAAAATTGACTTAGACAAATTCCTTTGGACTTAGATTTGTGAACAAATTAGGTCCTGTGCAGCCGTGTAAAGGATTTTGTGCTAGACGGGTAAAGAATTTGACGAGAAAAGGGTTATACTGTTAAGCCGGATCAAGAACTGTTGTGCCGGGTGATACACTGTTACGCCGGGTGATTAACAAATTCAGCCGGGTGATCGACAACTGTGTAGCCCGGTAAACAATTTTTCTGTCGTGTGATCAACTGTTCAGTCGGGTAAAGACTTTTTGCCGTGTCAAGATTCCAAGCCGGGTCAAGTTTTATTGCCGTGTGAAGTTATACTGTGCAGCCGGGTAACTGTTCTGCCGGGTAAAGAATACAAGTGTTACAACTGTTAAGCCGGGTCAACTGTTTTGCCGTGTGAAGACTTTTCTCAGCCAGGTGAAGAACAAAAGCTACTGTTCAGCCGGGTGAAGAAGAATTTTTCAGTGTTCAGCCGTGTGACTCATTTTAGTTGTTTTAATCGTTGTTTTCTTATCTTGTCATTAATTACTTGTCTTTATTTCAGTATTTTAACTATTTCTTTTCAAAAAAAAAAAAACACAAAAAATATTTTCTTTAAAATTTGTTAAAAATGGCACCTAATGATGATTCTGATAACCGTGTTCCTAGACTTGTTGATCGTGCAGATTTCAAGAATTAGACGATTAGATTGAAGCATCATCTTTGCTCAATAGACAATGATCTTTGGAAGTCAATTGATAAGGGTCCTCACATACCTACACAGACTGCTCCAGATAGTGCAAGTACCTACACCAAAGACTCTACTGAACCTTATCCAGAAGATAATTTATCAGCTGAAGATTTAAGAAAAGTGAAGAATGATAGCAAAGCCTATTCTTTGATGTGTAAAGGACTGCCACTACAAGTACTGTCGAGGTTGGATACTTATCAGACTGGTTATACATTGTTCAAAGCTTTGAAGTTAATCTGTGAAGGAGGTGAACAACTCAGAAGTCTCAAGAAACAAAAGCTGAAGAGACAATTGGAGTTATTTGAACACATTGCTGGAGAATCTGTGCACCAGATGATGAATAGGTTTGTTCATCTGACTACTGAATTCACCAATGTGGGTGCAAAAACAGATCTTCAAGACCTGAATGACAGATTACTATGTGCTCTTCCATCATCATGGAAACAGACTGTGACACTACTGAAACATACTAAAAAGTTTCCAATGGATTTGGATCTGCTCATTGCAAAGATTGAAGAGGTAGAAATTGATGAAAGTTCTAGAAACACTGATAGAACTGGTTCACATGCACAATACAAATATATTGTGAATCCTGCTAACACTATGGAGAATGCATTTCTTGCACAAGATGCAACTAAGTTTGAAGATGAGGGTGATCTATTTGTTGGTGCAAGTTTTTATACTGATTCTTCATACTTTCCAACTCACCAACTTATTCTCAACCTCAATCTCCACCAAGAGCTCAAGTTCAAAGTTAGAATCTGAAGAATCAAGTAGAAAATCAAAGTTCGAATGTTCAAACAAAAGTAAAAGATGTGATGAACATCTTGTTACAAGATGACGAGACGAAGACTGCTTTTACTGCGTTCATGGCAAGCTTTCAAGCTTATCAAGGAAGTCATTTGTCTCAGATGGATGTTGTACTTGAAGATCTTTTTGAAATGGATCCTGATGACGTTGAGGAAATGGATTTGAATTGGAAATGGTAATGGTTGCATATCGAACACAAAAGCATGTATATGTTAACCGAAGCTTCAAACCACATGCATACAAGACAGTTGGTTTTGACAAATCAAAGGCCAGATGCTTCAACTGTAACTGCTATGGTCATTTTTCAAGGGAATACAAAGCTCCTAAGAATCAGAACTACAATGATCAAGCGAGTTCAAGTGGACAGAATCAAGGTCAAGGTCAAAGTTCGCAACAGTCTTCAAGCTATCAAAGCAGAAATCAATGTTTCATACAGAAGCCATATCAAAGTCTTCCCATGCCAAAACTGGAAGATGAAGGAAAGAAGCCAGAAGATCAGAGCAAAGCACTGGTGGTTAGTGTGAAAGACGGATACGATTGGAGTGCATATGCAGAACAATTCACATCTGATCTTACATCCAGTCTGGCATTAGTTTGTGAAATTGAGGAAGATTGGTCTGAAGAAGGAGATATCAAGGTGATCCTATTGAAGTGCAAAGTCAGATCCTGTTGAAGAATCCGAATCAGAAATTGCGCTGATGGCTACATCCAGTGAGTCTTCATCATCTACCGAACAACCAAAGGTTAGTACTGATTTACCCCCTAACTATGTTCCTTTGCCTGATGATGTTAGAGGTAGGTTGTGTTCTGAACAATGCATTCAACAAGTAGAACATTATCGTACTCATTCATTTAAAATTGGTGATAAATTAAGCAAACATGAGAAAATTCATGAACAACTTAAAATTGATCACAAAATTTCTGATGAGAAGATTTTGTCACTTAAAGAATCATGGAACAAAACCTTAAAGGAATTGGAACTTGTAACAAAACAACTTGAAGAAATGACAAAGAACTTTGAACAAGAGAAAGTTGCTCATGTTGTCACGCAAGTGGAATTAACAAAGGTGAAAAGTTGTAAAACAATGGTAAAACAACTTGTAAGTGAAAGAGGTAACAAAACCAAACTAGGATTGGGTTTCACTCATGAACCAATGCCTAATTCAATCACACAAACTTTAGCTGAAAACTTCAATGAATTTGATCATTCACCTGAAAATGAACGAAAATTCAAAGAAATTCAAAGAAGTAAATCCGAATCCAAAGGATCTGAAGTGTTGATTGAAAGTTTGAAAGAAGATGATGCCGTGACAACTGAAGCTGATGATGAAGCTAGCAACAAATCAGAACCTGTTCTGATTCAACTTGTTGAGTATCCGGAACTGAATCTGAAGTCAGAAGAAACGGTGAAGGAAGAAGGTGAATTTTCGGGATACAATGATCCTGAATACATCAAGTGGAAGAATGAACAGAAAGCGAAAGTTGCTGATCAACTGATCAAGAAGCAAGAAGTGAAAAAGACTGAAGTTTCGAATGCAAAAATGCATAAATTAAAATCGAAAGTCAATCAATCTGAAACAAAACCTTTGGAAGGTAAAAGTGTCATAAAATCGAATGACAACACCAAAGTTCAAATTGTTAAAACTGACAAGGTCAAACCTGTCAAAAAGAAAGTGTCAAAAGGTAAAACAATTAAGTTTGTGTCTGCAGGAACTTTTGATTTGAAAGGATCTTATGGTAAACCAATCAATTCTTCAATCAAATCTAACTCTGGTTTGAAAACAGGTTCAGGTCCTAAGTCTTTCGCTGTCAATGATAAAAGAATTGAACCAAAGAAGGTAACCAAACAAGATGTGTTAAAATCGAACCAAGTTCCCAAGCAAGCAAAATCACAATCGAAATCTCCACAAAAGAATCAAGTTAATCTAAAACCGAACAAAACTGATAATGAATCACGAGTTGGTTCAACATCAAAAGTTAACAATCGGCTCTTTAGGATTAGCAAGAAACACTGTGAGATTTGTGATCGTTATAATCATGTTACTGCTGAATGTTTCTTTAACAGGTACTGCAGTTACTGTGACAAAAGAAATCATTCTTCAGAGGAACGTTTTTATAACAAATTTTGTGATATTTGTGAAAGAAGAAGCCATGACACAAAGGATTCTTTCTTTCGAAAGACCTCAACAACAGAAATGACTCCGTTTCCAAATTTTCAAAGAAATCAATCATTTGGTTTTCAAAATGTTAATCAAAGTCATTCTCCTGTTTTGAGAAATTTCAATCGAAACAATTATGTTTCTAATAACTTTTCATCAAGAAATGTGCAGGTTAACAGTTTTAAACCGAGAGCTTTGATGGTAAGAAACCAGAAATTTGAAAATAACCTTGATAAGTTAGAGGAAAGGTTTATTGCTTTGAGAAGAAAGCAATTCATTCAAGCCAATGGGCGAAACAGTTTTCAACCAAATCTCTCAAATGAAACAAATTTTCAAAATCTTCATTATCAACAAGTTACTATTACAGATAGATTCGGAAAACCCAAGACCATGTGGGCCTGGGTTGACCAAACTAACTAAGTGATTGTTGAAATGCAGGTACGCCCTAGAAGACCTATTAACTCATGGTTTGTTGATAGTGGGTGTAGCCGGCATATGACAGGCAACCATGCCTTGCTTCAAGACTTTAAGCTGAAGAATGGTACACATGTTACATTTGGAGGAGATGCTGGTGGTAAAATAACTGGAGAATGAACTGTGTCAAATGGAGTCATTAGCTTTGATAAAGTCAACTACTGTGCACAGTTGAACTTTAATTTGCTAAGTGTATCTCAAATTTGTGACAAATCTTATTCAACTTTATTTGAAGATTCTTTCTGTTATATACTCAAACCAGGTTTCAAGATTGACAATGAATGGGTGGTGGTTAAAGCTCCAAGAGATCGTGATGTATACAAGCTTGATATGTCGCAGATTGATGCTGAAACCGAAACTACTTGTCTCATTGCACATGCTTCAAATGATGAGAGTCAGCTTTGGCATAGACTGCTGGGCCATTCAAACTTCAGAAACATGAACCGTTTAGTGACTGGAAATCACGCTGTAGGAATACCATCAAAGAAGTTCTCTACAACTGATCTCTGTCCAGCATGTTTGAAAGGAAAACAGCACCGAATGTCTTTTAAGTCCAAGCAAGAACACTCCATTTCAAAACCCTTACAGATGCTACATATGGATCTTTTCGGACCAACAAATGTTCAAAGCATCGGAAAGAAGTTTTATTGTTTTGTCATCATTGATGATTTTACTAGATTTTCTTGGGTTTATTTCTTGCATGTTAAATCTGAAACTGCTGAGTTGTTAAAAGAATTTATTGTCAAATTTAAAAATCAGTTGGATTGTAAAGTAAAAATCTTGAGAAGTGACAATGGAACAGAGTTTAAAAACGCTAATGTTGATTTGTTTTGTGCAGAAAAAGGAATTGCTAGACAATTTAGTGCTCCAAGAACGCCTCAACAAAACGGGGTTGCGGAACGGAAAAATCGGACACTGATTGAAGCAGCAAGATCCATGCTCGCAGATGCCAAAATCCCTATCACATTCTGGGACGAAGCTATTGCTACTGCGTGTTTTGTACAAAACAGAACATTATTGGTTCAGGATAAAAATAAAACATCTTATGAGTTATTGTTTGGAAGAAAACCAAATATTTCTTACTTGAAAGCATTTGGTTGTCCTGTATCGATTCTAAATTTAAATGATCATCTCGGGAAATTTGAGTCAAAATCTGACGATGGATTTTTCCTTGGTTATTCGTCTGTTTCTAAAGCTTATCGGGTTTTTAATAGCAAAACAAACACTGTTATTGAAACTATTAACGTAAAGTTTTTAGAGAATTCGATTCCGTCAGTGGCACATGGTCCCGAATGGTTGTTTGATTTAGATTCGTTATCAAAATCTTTCAATTCTAACTTGTTTGATTTTTCAGGAAAAGCGAGAAAAGAATCAGGTGACTTGGGATGTTTCAGTGATGATTCTGACAATGACGATGATGGCAATCTCAATTCTGAGTATCCATTCATGTCATTTCATAATCCTGATCATGGTGTATCCAGTCAAGCTCCGGGTCCTTCTGGTTCTCAAGAAGATCAAGAATCAAATATTCTTGGTGATGATGTTAATCCGCAAAATTCTCCTAATGATGGTGGATCTGTTCAAAATCAACCATCATCAGATCCGAATGTGGAAGTTATTCCAGAATCGTTTGATTACTTCATCAATTCACCGGATCAAGTTCTTAATTTCACTCCGCATGAATCTACAATTCTACAAGATCTACCGAATCTGAACCAGTCTAACCTGGAGAGTCAAGTGCAAGGTGATGTCATACCAACTCATCGAATTCATAAGAAACATCCTGTCTATCAGATTATTGGGCCGTTAAATCAGAGAACTACAAGAAGTCAAACTGAGCAAGCAAACGTTTGTCTTTATTCATGTTTTCTTTCTCAAGTGGTTCCAAAGAACATCTCAGAGGCGTTACAAGATAATAGTTGGATTGAAGCCATGCAAGAGGAGTTACTTCAATTTCGCTAATAAGAAGTTTGGAAATTAGTGGACTTACCTGAAGGAGAAAATGTGATTGGTACAAGATGGTTGTACAAGAACAAGCCAGATGAACGTGGCATAGTTGTGATAAATAAAGCGAGACTTATTGCACAAGGTTACACTCAAGAAGAAGGTATTGACTATGAAGAAGTGTTTGCTCCGGTCGCTCGACTTGAAGCTATTCGCGTTTTTCTAGCTTATGCTTCTTTCATGAAGTTTAAATGTTCCAAATGGACGTTAAAGGCGCTTTTCTGTATGGACCAATTACCGATGATGTTTATGTCAGACAACCTCCGGGTTTTGAAGATCCTGATTATCCACATCGTGTATACAAATTGAGCAAAGCTTTATATGGTCTACATCAAGCTCCAAGGATTTGGTACGAGACGTTATTTAAACATTTACTAGAACATGGATTTACAAGAGGTCAGATTGATCCAACTTTGTTTATGAAGCGAGAAAATGAAGATCTTTTATGTGTTCAAGTGTATGTGGATGATATCATCTTTGGATCAACCAGTGCGTCCATGTGCAAAGAATTTGAAGAAATCATGAAGTCAAGATTTCAGATGAGTTCGATGGGGGAGATTAATTTCTTTCTCGGATTTCAAGTAAAACAATCAGCAGATGGAATTTTTATCAACCAATCAAAGTTTGTTGAGAAGTTGCTGAAAAAGTTCAAGATGCAGGATTGTCAGACTATTCGAACGCCATCTGATGTGAATTGCAAGATACAGCAGGATTCGAAAGGCAAATCCCTTGATCAAACACTGTACATATCAATGATTGGTTCACTGATGTATCTTACTGCATCAAGGCCAGACATTATGTATGCTGTATGTGTGTGCGCAAGATATCAGTCTGATCCAAAAGAGTCGCACCTGGTTGCTGTTAAACGTATTTTCAGATACCTTAAAGGGAAACCGAATCTCGGGTTATGGTATCCTTATGAAGGCAATTTTGAATTATATAGTTATTCTGATAGTGACTTTGGTGGGTGTGCTCTTGACAGGAAATCGACTACGGGTGGATGTCAATTTCTGGGTCCTAGACTTGTTTCTTGGCAATGCAAAAAGCAGACCAACGTTTCTGTATCCACAGCTGAAACAGAGTATATTGCTGCATCTGCAGGATGTTCTCAAGTTTTGTGGTTACAAAACCAATTGCTTGACTACGGGTTTAACTTTCTCAAAACTCCTATTTACATAGACAATACTGCTGCTATGTTCATTACTGCTAATCCTGTTCAACACTCAAAAACCAAACATATCGAAATTCGATATCACTTTCTCAGAGACAACTCTGAAAAAAGGTTTAATAATTTTGATTAAAGTTCATACCGACAAACAACTGGCAGATCTTTTCACAAAATCTTTTTTGTCAGGGCGGTTTGAATTCTTAATTCAATCCATAGGGTTAATCAATCATGATTAATTCTAATTTTTGAAAATCAAAGAAAAATATGAAAATATAAAAGCCAAAAATATAATAAGTCGATGTCAAGTATTGATTCCTTTGTCTTTTATTTTTAAAATTGTTTTGCATTGTGTGTGTGCATGAAAAAAAAGCAAATAAAAAAAATAGAAAAAGCAAAAAGAAAAGAAAATATCATGTCATAAGAATCTATATTGTAAAAAGTGAGAAATGATAGTTACACTAGACATTATTTGTTACATCATTTTTAATAAAGACTGATGAATGTTAATTGATGTGCGAGACAGCTCAGGCAATTAGACTGAAAAAGTAAGTTCATTGTTGACAAATCTAAACTTAATGATCTTTGTGTTAAGTTCCATTGCTATACATGTCTAGATATATATCTTTTGATGCATTGCTTGTGATGATAGTTGTGCATGATCGGGTAATGATGCAGTCTATTCAGTGTGATGAACCGCATCGTGAGCTTCTTTTTTGTGGTACCCACAGACCTGAAGTCTCACACGAAGTCTCTTTTGAGCTTCAAGGTGCAGCAAAAGATTCCCAAAGATGGAACAAAAAGAGTCCCAAATGTGGACCATCACCAAACAAAAATTCCAAAAAGGAATTCAGAAGATTCCCAAGGGGAACGATAGGAAATTAAATTCCAAAATGGAATCAAAAGAAGTCCCAAAGTGGACCAAATCCGAATAGAACCCAGTTTCCACACTGTTTATGATTGTAAGTGACCAGGTTTTTGTGCAATATGCATTCAGGTAGTGGTTGATAAGGAAATATGTTGACATATGTATACATGTGGGTCACATAAGTCATTTTAATCGAACCTTAATCTCATCATGATACTGAAAAAGTAAGTGTGTCAACTCGAGCTAATTGGTATGTTTTCATATCATCACTCAATCAAACATAAGTCAAATGTCTATTCAAAACTTGCAAAACATGTTCAGATAATGTGTGGTATGATCTCACTGCGATAGTTTGATTCATTGCATTGCATATGTCTTTATTTTAATGTGTGTGCTTTGTGTGTGCAGGCATTTGGAATCTTTATTGACACATCGACATCCTTGATAAACTTAAAAATTTCAAGAAATTTCAAGTTTAGGGGGAGAATAAATTGAAGAAGAAAAATATTTGCAAAAATCCAAAAATATTTTGAATAAGTGTGTTTTGAATGAACAAGATTATGTGGTATGAAAAGCAAAGGTAATGGATGTGTTAAAAACAAACCCAAGGTCTTGTGATGTGTTTTTAAGAAATTGCTTCGGGATATAGAAATTTTGGTTGTGCAAAAACATTTTTTTTAGAAAAATCAAAGAAAAAGAAAAGGATTTAATTAAGAATTAATTTTATTGACTTGTCTTATGTTGTTGATATTTAATGTGACAAACCCTAATAAGGATGTCTTGTCTAATTAATATGTCGAGAATGTTTGCAGGTGCAATAAATGCAGTTGAAAAGTCAACAGACGAGAAATTGAGAAAAATTGCTCAAGTGTTGTAGCCGGACAAAGATATCAGAACACTGTTTAGCCGGGTAACCTTTACACTGTTAAGCCGGGTAAAGTTGTTGTGTCTGATATGAGCCGGGTGATTTAGAAAAAGGAGTGAAGCCGGGTGAAGATATTATGACTACTGTATGGTCGGGCAATGAACATGTCAAATTTATGCCGGGTGAAAGAGTCATAGATATCTGTCGGGTGACAAGTTTTGTTACTATACAGCCGGGTAATGAAGTGTTGACACTGTATAGCCGGGTAAAAGAAAGAAGTCTTTATCTTGCCGTGTAAGTGAAGTACACTATGTTGCCGGGTAATAGTGCAAACAACTGTGTTGCCGGGTGATGAAGAAGATCACTATGTTGCCGGGTGATGAAGAAAAGCAGGCCGGGTGATGAAGGTATCACTATGCAGCCGGGTAATGAACAAACATGTCATTGTGCAAGCCGGGTGATGTTGTGAAGACTACTATGCTGTCGGGTGATGAGTAAAACCAAACAGGTGTAGTTGTTCCTAACCTTTACCCGTCTCTACAGTGGTTTACCCGTCTCTACAGTGATTGACCCGTCAAGTGTTTTACATGTCTTTATGTTGACCCGTCCCATGTTGTGACTTGTCTCAAGTACTTGACCCGTCCCAACAGTACATGACGCGGCTCAACAGTGCATGACCCGTCAAGGCTTATTGGGCTTTTTAATGTTTACCCGTTCCATTTTGTTGACCCGTCACAATTTGTTTGACCTAATTCTTAAACCATATAAAAACCCGCCTCTTCACTAACACTTATCATTTTTCACCAAAGTTTTTCAAGCAAATCCCCTGCACAAAAATCGTTCATACTTTTGTTCAATCGATTGTTCTGTAACAAGTTTAATTGATTGAATAAGGTATAATTTACATGTTTCGACCATTGATAAACCTGCAAATCGATCGTTAAAACGAAAAATGATGATGAACAGTACTTGATCACTAAATCGACACTTTGATTTTGCATATTAAAACTGAAATCGAATGTTGTTTTAAGTGTAAAAACTGTCGATTATCAACAATCAATCAGTAATTTGCATCAAAATTCCTTAAAATCAACAGAATCAACCTAAATGTTCATAACTGTTAAACTGCCATTGATGACCTGTTGAAGGTTCTTAAGTGTTAACTTCAAAAGGATAAAATGTGTGTTAAACATTGACAAATCATTGTTGAAACTGAGCTTAACATGATTAAATAACTTCATTATAAAAATTTCTGATTCATGTTCTTAAGTGAGTAAACTGTTTAATTGTGAAATATTGTATGATCATTAAAATTCAAAGTTGTTTTGACCAAAATGATGAAAATCAGATTGTTAGATCAATTTAGGAGTTAAAATGATTATGTGAATGTTTTACTTTTATAACTGTTGTACAAACACTTATGTAACTTTGAAATTTATTAATGAAGAATCTAACACATTTGTCTTGTTTTTTTGTTTTAAACAGATGGAGAATTTGAAGTTTGAGCCTAAGCACAATTTAGTTGCTTGTTTGGATGAAACTATACCAGAGACTGAAGGGTATAGAGATATGATGAGATTTATCAAGAGAACCAAGTATGTCTATGCCATGTGTGCAAAGCCAGTGATCTATGCCAGACTTATCAAAAGCTTCTGGAGAACAGCTGAGGTGGTAACTGGTGAAGATGGTGTGACTGTTGTTAGAGGTATTATCACCAGAGAGTTAGTATTGACTGTTTCTTAAGAAGCTATCAGAACAGCATTGAGGATTGATGAGGATGAGATAGGAGCCAATGATGAGTTGACAAATTCTGAATGTCAAGCTTGTTTTGTGAATATGGGTCATCCTCCCGTATTTCCAAAGTCACAGTTCGTTAGAGCAAGATTGGGGAAGAAGTGGAAGTTATTATGCTATGTAATACAACAATGCATGTCAAGAAGGAGTGCTGGTTTTGACAATTTTCCTTCTGACATCGCATCTCCAATTGTTGCTATTGCAGAGAACAAACCATTCAACATGTCGAAATGGATTATGAATGGGTTTGTGTTCAATCTTGTAAAGGGCAAAAGATTCAAGTTTCTCATGTATCCGAGATTCTTGCAATTGATGATTAATGTTGCCTATCCTATTATCAGAGAGGAAGGATTTGCTGGAGGGATATTGTATACTGAGGATATGAATGATTTATCATATCGAAAGATGAGTATAGGGAATGTTCCAAGTGTTGAGTTATTTGACTATATGCGGGATATAGCAAATAATGTGGAAGATATTGAGGTAGTATACCATCACATTTCACATGGAGAGATAGTAAATCCACAGGACCTAGTTGATGAGGTGCCTGATAACTTACTGGATGATGGCGATTACTTTGCTAGACATCCAGAAGAAGAAGATGGATCTGAGAATGATGAAAATGAAGAAGAAGATGATAGTGATGATGATAGTGATGATGACAATGATGATGATAGTGAGAATGACGGTGTTGAGGATATTATGGAAGAAGAAAGTGCTGAATCAGTTCCTGAGGAGGCCGAAATTGTTGAAACTGAACCAATGGTGATTGAAGAACCTGTTGAGGTTGTTGGTGTTGCTGAAGAAGTTGTTATTGAAGCTCCTAGGAATGTTACAGTTCAATATACTAGATCTCGAAGATCTAAAACGGTAATTGAGCCTATGTTGATTGAGGAGCCAAGTGTAGATGTGTCTGAACAGATTGTGGACATTGTTCAGATTGCTAAAGAAGTTGAAGCAGAAGTAGAGTTTGTGGCACAGATAGACGATGAAACTGATGCTGGTGTGACTGTTCCTTTTACTACTGATATTGCCACATCCCCCAAAGCTGCTGAAAACATTGAACAACCTTTGGAGTCTTCACCAAAAGTTGATTCAAGTGTTGGTGTGACTGAAGATAAAAAGAAAATTGCTGAGTTAGAAGAGATGGTAGCAAAACTCTTGGATGCTAATGAACAGTTGAAAGCATCAAATGAAAGAAAGAAGAAAAGATTAGAAGAGTTTTGGGCCACTCATAATCAGAATCTTGAAACTTTCAAAGCATTAGATGCAGATTATGTGAAGTTGAAAGCTGATTATGAAAATTTAAAGGAAGAGCATGCAAATTTGAAAGATGATTATAAAGAGTTAAAGGCTGAATGCAATACTCTTGATGCTGAGAAGGAGATGTTGGAAAAATGGTTAGAAGAAACCAGATCAAAGAAGTCAGGTTCTACATCAGATAAAGATTTTTCGGATGATGTGATGGAAGTGACTGAGCATACTCAAGAAGCCAAAGTTTATTATACTAGAGCACGTGGTACGAAGAATGTGGGCATAATGGTTGAGTCTCCAATTACTATTCCCGATGAAGCTGCTGATACTGTCAATTCTGACAAAGCTGAGGGAAAAAGAAAGTTAGATGCAGTGCCTGAGATTACTGTTGAAGAAGGTTGTACTAAAAAGGCAAGAATAGAAGAAATTCAGATTGAGCCGATTCAATCTGAATCTGAAACTGAAGCTGAGATGGCGAAGGTAGATGAAACTGTGAAAGAAGCTGAAATTGATAATACAGTTCAGATTGAGCCGATTCAATCTGAATCTGTAGTGGAAACTGAAGTGCTTGAAGTGGTTGAAGTGGTTGAAAATGCGCCAGAAAATGTGACTGAAGAAGCATTTCAGTTTGAGCCGGATCAAACTGAAACTGCACCGATGATAGAGGCAGTGGATGATTTAGACGACATTGATTTCACAGAGTCTGAACCTGAGGTTGAGCCTGAACCTAATCCTAATGATGAGATACCTGCTGATTTGCCTGAACGCTTTGCTTATCTTGAAAGAATGAAATATAATCCAGTATATCTGAATGGACTGAGTGTGAGTCAAATTAATGAAGAATATGAGAAGTGTTTGATTGCACAAGACAAGACAACTGCGGATGAAAAGGAATTTATTGTTGAGATGGGTGAGTGGACACCTTTACAAGAAAGCATGAATATTGATGATTTACCTCCAACAGAGCTATATCATCAAAATCCAGAAGAAATGTCTAGCAGAAACATGCGTGAATGGTTGAGTTCGAGGAACTATCCATATAGAACTTTGAAGAAGTTGAAACATGAATCGCTGAAGAAAATTGTTGTAAGTTTTATGAAGACTGAGAAGATGTACAATCGGATGTTTTATCTGGATTACAAAAACCCACAATATTATGAGCTGACGAAGAGATATAAAGTGCTCGAACCCAAAGAAATAACGATGATGGCTTTACCAGAAGATGCGCACAAAAAGAGAAAAGAGTTGATCGATATGTTTCCAAGTGAAGTCAAGTCATACAATATTCCTATGGACGTACGAGAATAATGGCATAAATCTGCCACAGCAGGAGATGTGGTTAGATCTCTGCTCAGCAAAGGACAGTCCGTTGCTGAACTGCTTGATTCTATGATCGTACCGGAAAAGTCCAAAAAGGTGAAAATCATTGCATGGAAATATGACGAAGTGTTTGATGCTTTCCTGATCAAAAGAGTTAATGGTTTATGCGATGTTTACCATTATTACTCTAGTATTTTCAAGCTGGAAGTGCAAGATTTAAATGAGTTGCACAAACTGAGATTGATCAATCACACGCATGCTGAGCGTGGTGACAAATGTGCGATGCTGTTAGATGCTGGGATAAGCCGGTTGCCAAAGTACTTGGAGTTTAGAGGACAACAAGAAGATAGTGCTTATGTTCAGTCAAAGAAAACGAGAAAACAGAAGAAGTTGGTGGTGCGTGACATGTATTTAGAAGAATTTTCTGATGAATATTTTGATAAAGTGACTGATCCGGGGTTGAAAGTGATAGATGGTACTCAAGCGACAAAGCCAATTCTTAAGTTTTTCTACAATCAAGAAACTTTTGAGCTGAAATTGGTACGAAATCTGGATGAATGGGATAAGGACATGATTACCTTATTCAGTACGTTTGAGCTGAAATTGTTGCATCCATCCTACATCGATCACCTGAGAAGTTACAAAATGGAGAAGTGCAGAGACAAAGTTGCTGAAGCTGATCGAAAATTGTTTGTGGTGATGATCGAGGTGATTGCAGCTGCGCCAGAGAAAATTCGTCTAAGGAAGGCATTACTCAATGCTAACCTTGTGTAGGTCGATATTCCAGAGATAGAGTTTATGCGTGTGACTGCGAAGGGTACACTGGAAGTGCAAGTCAATGGGCGAGAATTGCCATATGAATTTTATGCTAATATTGATTTTGCAGGTTTGACTCTTGATTCTCTGAGACGCATGAATGCTTGTGCCATCCTTACAAACGAGTCAAAGCCAAGACAAGCAAAGATCGCGGAAAAGTTCAAGTCATGCATCGAGGAAGCGTTAAAAGAACAAGAAGAATACAAAGGAAAAGAGTTGCTGGATGTTAAAGAAGAGTCTGAAGATTGGTGAGAGATTGGAGCTGAAAAAGATGAAAACAGTTTGAAGATTTTGAAGTCCAAAGATAAATCTTAGGGGGAGTACTGTTAGGATTATTTCCAGTTTAAGATTTACTTTGTACTTGTTTTATACATTGTGTATAGTTTAGGGTTTATTTTGTTATTTTCCCTAAAATGTATTGTTGCATAAAGCATGTAGTAAGAGAATGTTAGAGAGAGAGTCTAGATCACATATTCACGTTAGAGAGAGAACTAAGTGTGTGTGATTACATTCTCCTGCATTTTGTACTACATTCTTGCTTTGATCATCAATACCAAAGAGAATTATTTAGTAATGAATTGTGTTGCTGATTGAACTGTTTGTTTGTGCTAATAATTCTGATCATTTGTGCAATATCGATCGAATTGAACCTATCAAGTCATATTATGATTACATAATAATCTAGTTTCTTCTCTTTTTCTTTGGGAGATTAGTCATCTTGATTCCGCTACCTATCACTAGTTAAGTCCAAGTTTATAATGGCAATTAGGATACCAATTTTCTTAAACTGCCACATATTCACTCCATTTAAACGGCATTTACCCATGATCTGGATTATGCTTTTGCGTATATTTTTCTATCTTATAGAAGTATATGAAGAATCAGGGTATGAAGGTCGAAAATATTTCATCGCCTCGTTTATGTTGATAAACGTGGGGATATTATATGGTGTTCTTGGAGGTTTAATCTCCGAGAACAGAAAGTCTTCGAAAAATGTTGAATATAGCGTTGGAAGACTGCTGCTCAGTTATGAAATTCCGGAGAAATGTCAATTGATTTTTGAATACTGTTTGTATGGGTTGGCTTATAGCAGGGCTGCAGGACTTATTGTTGTTACAAGGGTGTCCACGAGTAGGAGATGTGTAGCTACTCTTTTATCAATTTTGACGGTGCCAACCTTGATTTACGCAATGCTTGGTTTGAGGATTATTGTGATGATAGAAGGCAGTGGACATAATCAAAGGTCTGAATTTGTGGAAAGTTTAACAAAATTGAAAAATAAAAATTTAATATTGGGGCCTTTTGGGGCTTTTGGACTTTTTATCTTCTTTCGCTACAATATTATTGTAAGAAGAAACAAAGAAGTCCAGCTTAACGTAGCCAAACAAGTTGTTTGAGTTCCAGTTTCGTACTGTACGAACCAACTTTATTTTTTTTTATGTGGTTAGTTTGTTAGGTTTTGAGACTGAATTGGTAGTTTAAAATGTTTCTGCCTTTAATTGTAGAAGCAATGAATCTTGATTTTCACGAAGATATAAAATTAATGTGTGCAAGAAATATTTCCAAGATTGAACGTAGTTTTTCAATAAAACTAAGAAGAAAAAAATACACGCCTGGGCGTTTCAAATAAAGTTGACGAGACGGGTTATCACTACTAGAAAATGCCCTTTTTACTACAAAATTTCTAACGCAATTGGTTTTCTCGTAAGTTGCGACGCATTTGAGACATAGTTGCGATAACAAGTTTTATAATGACCTTTTCTTCGAATTTGCGACACAAATAGAAAAACAAGTTTTTTCCGTCACAAATCCATCGGAACAGTGTGAATGAATAATTTTTTATGTATATTTAAAACTATTAAATTAAAAATTAACCAACAATCTATTAAAAAATAAAAATAAATACATTTTTGATTGAAGATACATTGCTAACTAAACATGGCGTGGACTTTAATCAAATGGGCTAGAATTAAGTGAATTAAAATGGCATGAACTGGGAACTAACTAGGGGAATTTTTACTGGAAGAAGAGAGAAGCCATATTAATTAGAAGTTGTCATCTTAGGTTGTTTTTAAAGAAATAGTTATTATGAGGCTATCAAATAATCGAGTTTGTTTACCTTAATTATATAGGGTGTCTTTAAGACAAAATAATTTATTCCATATTGTGGGTATGTTAGCTATAAATATAGCGATAGCTTACTTTTGAGAGGATTATAAATATTGTTACGATTGTCAGCCTCAAAATAGTTTCAGCCTCAAAACAATATAGTCATATTCTGATTACATAATAATCTAGTTTCTTCTCTTTTTCTTTGGAATATTAGTCATCTTGATTCCGCTACCTATCACTAGTTAAGTCCAAGTTTATAATGGCAATTAGGATACCAATTTTCTTAAACTTCCACATATTCACTCCATTTAAACGACATTTACCCATGATCTGGATTACGCTTTTGCGTATATTTTTCTATCTTATAGAAGTATATGAAGAATCAGGGTATGAGGGTTGAATATATTTCATCGCCTCGTTTATGTTGATAAACGTGGGGATATTATATGGTGTTCTTGGAGGTTTAATCTCCGAGAACAGAAAGTCTTCGAAAAATGTTGAATATAGCGTTGGAAGACTGCTGCTCATTTATGAAATTCCGGAGAAATGTCAATTGATTTTTGAATACTGTTTGCATGTGTTGGCTTATAGCGGAGCTGCAGGACTTATTGTTGTTACAGGGGTGTCCACGAGTAGGAGATGTGTAGCTACTCTTTTATCAATTTTGACGGTGCCAACCTTAATTTACGCAATGCTTGGTTTGAGGATTATTGTGATGATAGAAGGCAGTGGACATAATCAAAGGTCTGATTTTGTGGAACGTTTAACAAAATTGACAAATAAAACATTTAATATTGGGGCCTTTTTGGGGCTTTTGGACTTTTTATCTTCTTTTGCTACAATATTATTGTATGAAGAAACAAAGAAGTCCAGCTTAACGTATCCAAACAAGTTGTTTGAGTTCCAGTTTCGTACTGTACGAACCAACTTTATTTTTTATATGTGGTTAGTTTGTTAGGTTTTGAGACTGAATTGGTAGTTTAAAATGTTTCTGCCTTTAATTGTAGAAGCAATGAATCTTGATTTTCACGAAGATATAAAATTAATGTGTGCAAGTAATATTTCCAAGATTGAACGTAGTTTTTCAATAAAACTAAGAAGAAAAAATACACGCCTGGGCGTTTCAAATCAAGTTGACGAGACGGGTTGTCACTACTAGAAAATGCCCATTTTACTACAAAAATTTCTAACGCAATTGGTTTTCTCGTAAGTTGCGACGCATTTGCGACATAGTTGCGATAACAAGTTTTATAATGACCTTTTCTTCGAATTTGCGACACAAATAGAAAAACAAGTTTTTTCCGTCACAAATCCATCGGAACAGTGTGAATGAATAATTTTTTATGTATATTTAAAACTATTAAATTAAAAATTAACCAACAATCTATTAAAAAATAAAAATAAATACATTTTTGGTTGAAGATACGTTGCAAACTAAACATGGCGTGCACTTTAATCAAATGGGGCTAGGATTAAGTGAATTAAAATGGCATGGGCTGGAAACAAACTAAAGGAATTTTTACTGGAAGAAGAGAGAATCCATATTAATTAGAAGTAGTCATCTTAGGTTGTTTTTAAAGAAATAGTTCATATGAGGCTATCAAATAATCGAGTTTGTATACTTTAATTATATAGGGTGTCTTTAAGACAAAATAATCATATTCCATATTGTGGTTATGTTGGCTATAAATATAGCGATATCTTACTTTTGAGAGATTTTAAATATTGTTACGATTGTCAGCCTCAAAATAGTTTCAGCCTCAAAACAATATAGCCATATTGTGATTACATAATAATCTTGTTTCCTCTCTTTTTCTTTAGGAGATTAGTCATCTTGAATCGGCTACCTATCACTAGTTAAGTCCAAGTTTATAATGGCAATTAGGATACCTATTTTCTTAAACTGCCACATATTCACTCCATTTAAATGGCATTTACCCACGATGTGGATTACGCTTTTGCGTATATTTTTCTACCTTATAGAAGAATATGAAGAATCAGGGTATGAGAGTCGAATGTATTTCATCGCCTCATTTATGGTGATAAACGTGGGAATATTATATGGTGTTCTTGGAGGTTTAATCTCCGAGAACAGAAAGTCTTCGAAAAATGTTGAATATAGCGTTGGAAGACTGCTGCTCAGTTATGAAATTCCGGAGGAATGTCAATTGATTTTTGAATACTGTTTACATGTGTTGGCTTATAGCGGGGCTGCAGGACTTATTGTAGTTACAAGGGTGTCCCCGAGTAGGAGATGTGTCGCTACTCTTATATCAATTTTGACGGTGCCAACCTTGATTTACGCAACGCTTGGGTTGAGGATTATTGTGATGATAGAAGGCAGTGGACATAATCAATGGTCTGATTTCGTTGAAAGTTTAACAAAATTGACAAATAAAACATTTAATATTGGGGCCTTTTTGGGGCTTTTGGACTTTTTATCTTCTTTTGCTACAATATTATTGTAAGAAGAAACAAAGTAGTCCAGCTTAACGTGGCCAAACAAGTTGTTTGAGTTCCATTTTCGTAGTGTACGAACCAACTTTATTTTTTTATGTGTTTAGTTTGTTAGGCTATGAGACTGAATTGGTAGTTTTAAATTTTTCTGCCTTTAATTGTAGCATCAACGAATCTTGATTTTCATAAAGATATAAAATTAATGTGTGCAAGAAATATTTCTAAGATTGAACGTAGTTTTCCAATAAAGCTAGAAAGAAAAAATACACGCCTGGGCGTTTCAAATCAAGTTGACGAGACGGGTTGTCACTACTAGAAAATGCCCATTTTACTACAAAAATTTCTAACGCAATTGGTTTTCTAGTAAGTTGCGACGCATTTGCGACATAGTTGCGATAACAAGTTTTATAATGACCTTTTCTTCGAATTTGCGACACAAATAGAAAAACAAGTTTTTTCCGTCACAAATCCATCGGAACAGTGTGAATGAATAATTTTTTATGTATATTTAAAACTATTAAATTAAAAATTAACCAACAATCTATTAAAAAATAAAAATAAATACATTTTTGATTGAAGATACGTTGCAAACTAAACATGGCGTGGACTTAAATCAATTGGGGCTAGGATTAAGTGAATTAAAAGGGCATGGGCTGGAAACAAAACAGGGGAATTTTTACTGTAAAAAGAGATAACCCATATTGTAACGCCCGTCTTTCGACAAAGCCCCACAGTTGGCATTCATAAGCATAAAACAACCATATATTAAATAAAATTTCAAAAGCAGCGGAATAATTGTTCAAACATCATTACATTACCCTTAAATTTGTCTTAGAAACTACTTAAAGCATTACAAACATATAAATTAACTTTCCAAAAGTATTTTTCTTCAATGCCAGTCTTCAACAAGTCTCTAGCCCTCGCCAAGTAGCTCCTAAACCTCCTAACATGCACATCAATCTAACATGTATACAAAAGTCAGCTACGCTGAGTGAGTTCTAGTTTTAAAACATCTTTAGGAATTTTCCATAATCATTCAAGTAATAAACGTAAATAGCATCATCGTATTAGACATCACATTCGTATAATACGTAGCATAATATCTTTTCTTTGAATTAAGTCATCATCGTGTCCTCTTTGGTCAAAAGAGGCCCATTCTGCGGTTCTTAACTGGTTTTATATGATCCCCAGTAGGATTCTTAGCTGGTTTTATATGATCCCCAGTAGGATTCTTGGCTGGTTTTATATGATCCCCAGTAGGATGCTTGGCTGGTTTTATATGATCCCCAGTAGGATGCTTGGCTGGTTTTATATGATCCCCAGTAGGATGCTTGACTGGTATTATTAGATCCCCAGTAGGATTCTTGGCTTCCGTTAGGGCATACATTCGTTTATATATTTCTATATATATACAAGTATTCAATCACTCATTCATACATCATCATCATACATCACATAATAAAGTTCAACAGTCCAGGAAACATCTCGGTATGCATGTTAGCCTCAAAATTGTGTTTGAAAAGGGAGTGAGGTCTAGAACTCACCTGATTCTTAAGTGATTTTGCTTGTTTGGTCAAGGTTAAGGTAGTGGTATTGGTGCACGATCTGCATTTAATTTATTACGGAAAATAGTTATTTTTCTCTAGTGTCACAGCTAGTGTCGCAGCTAGTGTCGCAGCTAGTGTCTCATGCAGTTTCGCATGGCTCATGCCCAACTTTCGTTGGGACTTATGCACACACAGACACACAACTTCAGATTTCAGACACATGAGACACTACAGTGTCGCATAGGTGACACTATAGTGTCACCCAGGTGACACTACAGTGTCGCAAGATGAACAGCAGTTTCGCAAAACGGGGTTTTAGCTCGGTTTTTGCCCAAAATCTTCATTTTTCAACCAAATCTCAAACTTTTTACATCCAAAACCTTGTTTTATCATTTATATGACCAAATCTAAGCTTTTTCCATGATTTTAAACATAAAAATGCAACCTTTATTGATTTTTTTGAAACCTTTGAAAACCTTAAAAGCTCCATTAATTTCTAGATTCGTTTTGTGTTATGAAAACATGTTTTAGGGAATGATTTTACCTTGATTACCTGTTGTTTAACACCTTTTATTTCAGATCAACACTTGGATTTACAAAAATCTTAGTTTTTCTTCCTTCTAGCCTTTGTTTTCTTCAAAAATGGAGATTAAGGTTTGAGTGTGTGTTGTGAAGAGTTGAAGTGTGGATGGTGGCTGGAAATGTTGTTTAAATAGTGGAGTTTCCATATGGGGTAGGGTTTTAGGTGGGCTTTGGGCCTTAATTAGGTAATTAGGCTATTTTAGGAAAACCTCTTAACTAATCCACTTATCATTTTGGGCCTAATTCATTCTTTCACCCTTAATGGCCCATAATTACATCATAACCTCTTCATTAATCCTTCCCTTTTCTAATTACCAAGTAATTAGTCATCACGTTTTACACTCTCGTACATTTATAATCATTTTCGTTCTTCATTATACTTTTCATAATCATCACATTTATCATAATCATAGCATATATCATAAGCGTCATACATCATTTTAATCATAATCATTTAAATGCACATCTATATAAACTTAATCACATAAAGATAACTTACCATAAAAATTGGGGTGTTACACATATTAATTAGAAGTTGTCATCTTAGGTTGTTTTTAAAGAAATAGTTCATATGAGGCTATCAAATAATCGAGTTTGTTTACTTTAATTATATAGGGTGTCTTTAAGACAAAATAATCTTATTTCATATTGTGGTTATGTTGGCTATAAATTTAGCGATAGCTTAATTTTCAGAGGATTATAAATATTGTTACGATTGTCAGCCTCAAAATAGTTTCCGCCTCAAAACAATATGGTCATATTGTGATTACATAATAATCTAGTTTATTCTCTTTTTCTTTTGGAGATTAGTCATCTTGAATCGGCTACCTATCACTAATTAACTCCAAGTTTATAATGGCAATTAGGATACCTATTTTCTTAAACTTCCACATATTCACTACATTTAAACGGCATTTACCCATGATGTGGATTACGCTTTTGCGTATATTTTTCTATCTTATAGAAGAATATGAAGAATCAGGGTATGAGGGTCGAATGTATTTCATCCCCTCGTTTATTTTGATAAATGTGGGGATATTATATGGTGTTCTTGGAGGTTTAATCTCCGAGCACAGAAAGTCTTCCAAAAATGTTGAATATAGCGTTGGAAGACTACTGCACAGTTATGAAATTTCAAAGGAATGTCAATTGATTTTTGAATACTGCTTGCATGTGTTGGCTTATAGCAGGGCTGCAGGACTTATTGTTGTTACAGGGTGTCCACGAGTAGGAGATGTGTCGCTACTCTTATATCAATTTTGACTGTGCCAACCTTGATTTACGCAATGCTTGGTTTGAGGATTATTCTGATGATAGAAGGCCGTGGACATAATCAAAGGTCCCTATATTTCGTGGAAAGTTTAACAAAATTAACAAATAAAACATTTAATATTGGGGCCTTTTTGGGGCTTTTGGACTTTTTATCTTCTTTTGCTACAATAATATTGTAAGAAGAAACAAAGAACTTCAGCTTAACGTGGGCAAACAAGTTGTTTGAGTTCTAGTTTCGTAGTGTACGAACCAACTTTATTTTTTTTTATGTGGTTAGTTTGTTAGGCTATGAGACTGAATTGGTAGTTTAAAATTTTTCTGCCTTCAATTGTAGCAGCAACGATTCTTGATTTTCATGAAGATATAAAATTAATGTGTGCAAGAAATATTTCCAAGATTGAACTTAGTTTTTCAATAAAACTAGGAAAAAAATACACGCCTGGGCGTTTCAAATCAAGTTGACGAGACGGGTTGTCACTACTAGAAAATGCCCATTTTGCTACAAAAATTTCTAACGCCATTGGTTTTCTCGTAAGTTGCGACGCATTTGCGACATAGTTGCGATAACAAATTTTATAATTAACTTTTCTTCGAATTTGCGACACAAATAGAAAATCAAGTTTTTTCCGTCACAAATCCATCGGAATAGTGTGAATGAATAATTTTTTATGTATATTTAAAACTATTAAATTATAAATTAACCAACAATCTATTAAAAAATAAAAATAAATACATTTTTGATTGAAGATACGTTGCAAACTAAACATGGCGTGGACTTTAATCAAATGGGGCTAGGATTAAGTGAATTAAAATGGCATGGGCTGGAAACAAACTAGGGGAATTTTTATTGGAAGAAGAGAGAACCCATATTAATTAAAAGTTGTCATCTTAGGTTGTTTTTAAAGAAATAGTTCATATGAGGCTATCAAATAATCGAGTTTGTTTACTTTAATTATATAGGGTGTCTTTAAGACAAAATAATCTTATTCCATATTGTGGTTATGTTGGCTATAAATTTAGCGATAGCTTAATTTTGAGAGGATTATAAATATTATAACGATTGTCAGCTTCAAAATAGTTTCCGCCTCAAAACAATATGGTCATATTGTGATTACATAATAATCTAGTTTATTCTCCTTTTCTTTTGGAGATTAGTCATCTTGAATCGGCTACCTATCACTAGTTAACTCCAAGTTTATAATGGCAATTAGAATACCTATTTTCTTAAACTGCCACATATTCACTCCATTTAAACGGCATTTACCCATGATGTGGATTACGCTTTTGCGTATATTTTTCTATCTTATAGAAGAATATTAAGAATCAGGGTATGAGGGTCGAATGTATTTCATCCCCTCGTTTATTTTGATAAACGTGGGGATATTATATGGTGTTCTTGGAGGTTTAATCTCCGAGCACAGAAAGTCTTCCAAAAATGTTGAATATAACGTTGGAAGACTACTGTACAGTTATGAAATTTCGGAGGAATGTCAATTGATTTTTGAATACTGCTTGCATGTGTTGGCTTATAGCAGGGCTGCAAGACTTATTGTTGTTACAGGGTGTCCACGAGTAGGAGATGTGTCGCTACTCTTATATCAATTTTGACGGTGCCAACCTTGATTTACGCAATGCTTGGTTTGAGGATTATTCTAATGATAGAAGGCAGTGGACATAATCAAAGGTCCCTTTATTTCGTGGAAAGTTTAACAAAATTAACAAATAAAACATTTAATATTGGGGCCTTTTTGGGGCTTTTGGACTTTTTATCTTCTTTTGCTACAAAAATATTGTAAGAAGAAACAATGAACTCCAGCTTAACGTGGCCAAACAAGTTGTTTGAGTTCCAGTTTCATACTGTACGAACCAAGTTTATTTTTTTTATGTGGTTAGTTTGTTAGGCTATGAGACTGAATTGGTAGTTTAAAATTTTTCTGCCTTCAATTGTAGCAGCAACGATTCTTGATTTTCATGAAGATATAAAATTAATGTGTGCAAGAAATATTTCCAAGATTAAACTTAGTTTTTCAATAAAACTAGGAAGAAAAAATACACGCCTGGGCGTTTCAAATCAAGTTGAAGAGACGGGTTGTCACTACTAGAAAATGCCCATTTTGCTACAAAAATTTCTAACGCAATAGGTTTTGTTGGTCCATAAAGATCGTGATTTCAGTGCTATATTGACTTGTTTAACAACAAAACACACAAGACTTGAACAACAAAGTGTATAATAACCAAACAAACCCAATAACAAGATTAAACCATACAACCAGAGGTATACAAGCTACAAAGATGAATGATATAAGTTCCTAGCACCTCAGGTGAACAATTACACGACACAATCAGTTGGATAAGAGTTTTGTCAAAGTTGTGCAAAAGTTGTATAAACTTGAAGATAAGGTTACAATATATATCAGTATTAGGTTCGCTGATAGATTCGCTGTAGCGAATCTATCTAGCGAACCACACAGGTTCGCTGGGCATATACAGGTTCGCCCAGTCGACACCTTAGACAAAAGCTAACCTGAACTACGGGCGAATCTATAGATTCTCCCGTAGGTTCGCTAGAACAACTACAAACAAAAGTCATACAAATAACATACAAAAGTAACACCGACAAGCCGGTGAGTCCAACCTATACATGTGACTATCAATACTCCCCCTAGGTTGGACCTCACCTGGGGAAGTCTTCTTATTAAGCTCCGTCTTTGTCTTGGCTTCAAAGGTTTTCAGTGAAAGCTCCTGCCCTATCTTCGTTACCGGCCAAAGGATTGGTAACGTCTTCAGATCCGGCCTCATCTTCACTAAAACTTAGCATTGACTCTACAAACTCTGCATCGGCGACCTCAGTATCAGGCATTTGTTGAACTATCGTTTCCGCCTGAATCTCTGCAGTATGCTCCTCGCCCGTCACATCCAAATCTATAACCACCACCGGTTTCTCGAACCTCCTTTCAATGGTTTGATCCAGCTGTCTAGATAGGTCATCCATCTCCAACTGCTGATCGTCAGTCCTCCTTAATCTTTCATTCACCGATCTCAATTCTGCACGGATTCCTCGGGCTTTGTTTGCGACCTTCACAAACAGGTTCGATTCAGTTCTAGTATCGTCTCCAGCCCCGTGCTTAATCCTGTTCTCGCATAAAACTCTCAGATCCTCATCGCAAAAAGAGAAGACCTCCATTGGGTCAAACAAGCAAATCTCTGGACGGACTTCCCCTTTTAATCTGATAACAGCTTCACCCGTACTGTTATCGTAAAACCACTTAAGGAAATCATTCAGTCTTGGTGGCTGTGTATCTGGAACTCTGACCCTTGTCATAACCTTCGGGGCTTCAATCTTCAAAACAATTTTTCCCTTCCACGATACCTAATTCCTATCCCTTTTCTGTCTCATTCTCCTCGGCTTCTGGTACCCGAAATCAACAAAATTTGTCTTTGCAGCCTCCCTGATTGTCACTTCGAATGCACAAGCCCTCCCACTATCCTCTTTTCCCAATAATGGAAGTTCGGCCAACCTACGCAAATCCCACCTTGGCAGAGTGGCGAAATGCTTCCTATTCTTTATATAACAGATATCACCTCCCCTTCGTTTAACCATATACGCATCCACCTGACTGTTATACTTCCATGCTATTACCTGCCTATCCAGTTGGGAGGTGTTCGGTTCATCAATATTCTGAAAAATTGGCACTTCACAAACAACCTCTTCATCCTTCCTGAACCATTCGGATTTATCTAACTCAACATGCTCAAACTGATAGCTGACCCCTTTTTCTTCAACCTTATACGTTTCCGGCTCATCTTCCAGATCCTCCTCACTATCTTCATCTATATCAACCTCTGGTTCATCTATCAAAGTGAAATTCACGCCAGATCCTCCAACCACTTCATCTCCTTCAAAAACATCCAAATCAATGCCCATTTCCTCATCAAACGTTTCCTCAACAGCCTTGCCCTTACCTTTGTCAGAATCCCCAAATACAACGTCCATTAACGGATACCTTGCAGCATCCGTTAAAGAGTTCAGTTCAGCTTCAGTCATAGCAGGCTCTGTCCCCTCTTTTTCTTTCAGACTGTTAAGCTCTTTGAAGATTCTAACCATCAAACACTGTTGATCCTTCATCATTCTTCCCATTTCATAAATGACTGTCGACTTCTCAGCATCCTGTGTCTCCAACTCTTCATACTTACCTTTCAATTCAACCAATTCTGCCCTCAAACGCTCAACTTCACCCTTTAATTCACCAGCTGATTCAGAAGATGTACCCCCAGTATCGTGCTTCGCCTTCTTTGACCCTTCAGCTTGTGCATCAGATTTCCTCTTGGTTCGCTGTTCCCTACCAGCATCGATTTCTGCCTGTATCTCATCAACCTCTCGTTCAAACGAATAATCTTTCTCTTTTGCGTATGCCTTCCTTTTCTTAATCTTCTTCTCAACCTCCTCAATATTTTCACTGCCCCGTTTCCTCTCCGACTCCTTCAATCTCTGAATTTGTACCCATCTATCAGCTGGGTACATATTCTCCCACAAAAATGAAGGCCTCCCCACACAGTCAGCTTTTACTGACTTACAGTCACGGAATATCCTTGGGTGCATCTCCCATATCTTCAGAACATCTCCAACTACCGGCAGATTCGGCAGTTTGTCATTCAGCACCATCTGAATGAATCTCGGATACATCAACCACTTAGCGGCTTTGGAAGCATGGATGTTCTCGAGCAGATAATTGAAGATGAGCTTCGAAAGATTTGCTTTCTGCCCTCGGCAAAACAGCATCATAGCCCGTGCCCATTCCAAATTCAGTCCGTCTGTATCCCATTTCCTATGATCCAGGCACATAATAAATATATGTGCAATATACCTCCATTCCTGGATCAGGTAGGACTTCACAAACTCCATCTTCTTCTCACCAGGCATCGGACCCTCATAACCCGCAGTCCGGAATGCTCCATACACTTCTTCAGCAGTCATACTGACCTCCTCACCCACATCCTCTTCTAACCTCAAAATTCTAGCAAGATCAGCTTCTGTAAACTCCAAGTCAAATCCACTGACTTTGGCACAAATTCGTGATGGCTGTGTAGACACATTCATCACTGTAGTTCTCCAGAAGTCTCGAACATGCAGCTCATATATGACTGGAGAATGAGAAATGGCGTGATGTATATGAGACGACTTTAGCCATTTGATACAATCTCTATAACCGCCGGCCTTTTCATGATTCTCGTCAAGTAAAGCACACATGTTGTGCTTTCTTTCGAAGAATAATGTCGACATTGTGCCTGAAAAATAAACGGAGATTGATCAGAAACGAAGATTTGAAAAAACAGTTAATAGGTTCGCTGGAAATTAGGTTCGCTGATATAGCGAACCTGAGATTTGGCACCAGAACCTATAGATTCGCTGACATGAAAAATCAGTCATTTGGTCGAGCGAATGTATAGGTTCGCTAGAAACAGCTGGGCGAATCTATGTTGTTGCGCGGGCAGCATAACGACATAGGTTCGCTCGAAGTTTTGAACTTTCGTTCAGATTCGCCAGACGAACACATAGGTTCGCTGGAAACCCTAGTTTTTGAAAAACGGCCAGAATCACAGACAATACATCATTATCAAGCATACAAAGCAACAAACAAGTAATACAAGCATTAAACGAGGCTATTATGAAGTAAATCCCTAACAACAAACACCAAATCAGTCATTTAATTTGCACACAATCATAGATCGACAGATTTAACAGGTTTAAGGTGCGATTAAGGGTTTAAAACAGAGATTAGGATGTAGGCGATGACATACCAGACCAAAAAAGAAGTGTTAAAGTGTGAAAAACCGGTGAAATAGTGAGAATCGAACGTGCGGCTGTTGGATTTTGAAAAACTTGCTACAGTAATAGTGACAGCGAATGTGTGAAATGCTTCGCTGTCACTGTATATATATACAGACACAGGTTCGCTGGCAGACAGACCAGCGAACTTTAGATTCGCCCGAAGACCAAAAGTCAAGACAGCCTGCGGCGGCGGTGCAAAGAGGTTGCGGGCGAACCTGAGGTTCGGGCGAACCTGTAGGTTCGCTAGCAGGTTCGCTAGCACACAAATTAAAATATTTTTGGTTTTTCTCAAATTTTAAATTCTTTGTAAATCCACGAAACCGTCCCACGAATTCAACGCTCCAAAAATAGACATATAATCCTAAAGATACAAATAATAACAAAATAGAATTTAGAAAAAATAAAATAAAATGAAATAAAAAGACAAGAATTTTAAACGCTAAAGAAGGATATATATATTTATCATGATGTTTTGAGCAGAATCTGGAGAATCATCGATTGGCGGGATTGCAGATATGTTTGTCCATTTAAACCCATGTCTTAGTCCTTTCAACAAGAGATCAGCAGCTTCTTTTATCATGTTTTTGGTTTGATTGAAGAAGCTCGGACAACTCGGTCCCCACAGACATCTAGGTAAAAAGAACAAGTTCTGTCATCAGGGTATATCTGAGCAATACGATTGACTTTGCTTGAGTTTCAATGATCAATTTTTGAATATTGATCGATGCATTTGCTTCTTTTGACACTTGTGCAATTTTTGCATCTTTTCTTTGTGAGTGGGGCTTGTCAGCAATTGATTCTTTTGACCACAATGCGACTTATTATTTGGGAAACTCAAATAGTTCAGAGCTCCAGGTCTATACCGACGTATAACAGAGGAGATAAACATTTGAGCATGCTCGGTGAATCTTCAGGTCAATACTTCCGTATAGCAGAGAAGATTCACCAACTCCAGGTCAATACTTCCGTATAGCAGAGGAGTTAAGCACTTTGACTCAATACGTTCTGAGGAGTTAACAAGTAACTCACTCAGAGGCTTTTCCGAAGAGCATCACTAGCAGCTTTTTATTTTATTTGTTTTGTATACTAGAAACTCGATTCGGGGATAGGGCGAGGGTGATTTGGGATGTTTAGGGAAATCAAGGCAAAGATTTGACGCTCTCAACCCATTTTTGACAGAACCCTTATCTTTGTGCAATCCAATCATGTCAAGGAGATAATCCTTGTTGTCGAGATCTTGAACGTTATGTTTGGCTGCACAATCACTGTTTACTTTGTTTTCGGGCTGAGCCTATCTGACATATCCCAAACGCAATGCTTCTGACCTCCTTCAACGTCTCTTCAACATCAATCAAAACGGAGATCCTGAAATAGCAAAATATGAAAAACTATAAATAGTTAATCTTTTATATCTCCCCCAAAATTTCTATATGATAGCTATCTAATAAGAAATTTTTGTTTTTCAGATTTTCTTAATATATATATATATATATATATACAGAATAAAAGAAAGATAGAAGGAAATAAAAGAAAATAAAGATAAAATAAAGTGACGGAGCGATGAATCGAGTGACCCACGGAATATTCAAAGAAGAAAGAGAAAAGGTTATTTACATATTTACAAATTGATTCTCACAGAAAAAGGTTTTCAAAAAGATATAAGTCCCAGCATGGAGATCAGTTCATAAAAACGTGGTTTGTCAAAAGTTTTTGTGAAAAGATCAGCTTTTTGCTTTCGAGTTTCAATAGGAATAATATCAATGAACCCCTTTTCCTGTGCATCCCTAATTGCATGAATTCTTGTTTCAATGTGCTTGGTGCGAGTGTGATGAATAGGATTCTTGGCAATTCCAACAGCAGCTTCATTATCACAAAAGAGTGGCGTATGAAGAAAGTTGATGCCATAATCCATCATCTGATGCTGAATCCAGAGCACTTGGCAGCAGCAACTTGACGCAGCAATGTATTCTGCTTCTCCTGTGGACAGAGAGACGGTTGTTTGCTTCTTGCTTTGCCAGGAAACAAGACATTCTCCGAGGTATTAACATCCGCCGGTGACTAATTTTCGGTTAATCCTGCAACCAGCATGATCACTATCAGAAAAAGCATGTAAATCAAAGTTCCCACCTTTTGGGTACCAAAGTCCCAAACGAGAGGAACCCTTAAGGTAACGAAAAATGCGTTTAACAGCTTTCTCATGTGATTCTTTTGGATTGGCTTGGAAACGAGCACAGTAACACACGGCAAATGTAATATCTGGTCGGCTTGCAGTCAGATACATGAGAGATCCGATCATCGAGCGGTACCGATGAGCATCCACAGGATTCCCATTATCATCGGAAGTAAGGCATGTTTGAGCGGTAAAAGGAATTAATTCAGGAGAAGAATCATCCATGCCAAACTTCGTGAGGATTTCCTTGATATATTTCTCTTGGTGGATCAGAATTCCATCAGGCTTTTGTTCTACTTGCAGCCCCAAGAAGAAACACATCTCCTCCATTATTGTCATTTCAAAGCGATCCATCATCACCTTCTCAAATTCTCTACACAGCCCTTCATTAGTCGAACCAAAAATGATGTCATCAACATACACTTGAACGATCAGCAGCTCACCATTCACCTCCTTCTTGAACAATGTCATATCTATAGTCCCACGAGAGAAACCTTTGCTGAGAAGATACTGTGTCAAGGTTTCATACCAGATACGTGGAGCTTGATGCAGCCCATACAAGGATTTATCAAGCTTGTAAACCTTTGACGGGAAATCTGGATCCTCGAAACCCGGTGGTTGACATACGTAGATCTCCTCATCGATATCTCCATATAGAAATGCACATTTCACATCCATCTGATAAACTTTAAAGTTTTTGTTCGCAGCATGAGCAAGAAAGATTCTGATGGCTTCCAGGCGAGCGACTGGAGCAAAAACTTCGGTGTAGTCAATCCCCTCCTCTTGAGCAAATCCTTGAACCACCAGTCTCGCCTTGTTTCTGATAACAACACCGCGATCATCTGGCTTGTTTCGGAAAACCCATTTAGTGCCGATTGGACACTTATTAGGAGGAAGATCAACCAGTTCCCAAACTTTAAGCTTTCTAAATTGCTGCAGTTCCATTTGCATGGCGTCCACCCAACTTGGATCTTCAAGTGCTTGTTTATAATTCTTTGGAACAACTTGAGACAGAAAGGCAGCATAGAGACATTCATTAATCAAACCACTCTAACTCCGAGTTCGCACACCATCAGTAATGGATCCTATGATATAATCATGAGGATGGTTTTTCAAGGTTTTGAAGTCAGTGTTAAGAAGCAAAGGATTGGTTTCGGTTGAGGGTGTTTGATTGGATGGTTGTGAAGGTGTAGGTGATGTTGGAGGAATTGTATTAGTGGCAGATGATTGAATGGTAGTGGATGAGGATGGAATATCTGATGTCAAAAGGGGAACAGTTTGAGGTGGTGGAG
This sequence comes from Tagetes erecta, assembly GCA_030867185.1. NCBI lineage: Eukaryota > Viridiplantae > Streptophyta > Magnoliopsida > Asterales > Asteraceae > Tagetes > Tagetes erecta. Next base: position 59,674,682 of record CM061488.1, read on the forward strand.
GTGATGGAATGTCAAATGAAGTGGGAGGTAGTTGTGTAGTTGAAGGTGATGGTTGTGATTGTGTAGGTGGATGGTTAAAGATAGAAACTGATGTGTGTGGAAGGATGTCATCATCGTCAGAGTCAGGAAGATTAAATGATTTGAAAATAGTGGTGGAATCATAAAACCATGCCGGTTCACTTCCAATACTGGTAGTGTTTGATTCTTGCCAGTCAACATAGTAGGACTCTTGCACAATCCGCGTTCGCTTGTTGTAAACACGATACGCCTTTTGTGTGTTCGAGTATCCTACAAAGAAGCATTCATAAGAGACAGCACCAAACTTCGTCTTCTGATCTTGAGTATTCAAAAGAGTGCAAGAACATCCAAAGGGGCGCAGAAAATCAATCAGCGGCTTAATTCCTCGAAACAGCTGGTATGAAGTCTTCATCTTTTCTTTGACAATCAGTACCCTGTTTAAAACATAAGCTGCACAATTAACTGCCTCTGCCCAGAAAATAATTGGAAGTTTTGACTCAATCAGCATAGTTCTAGCAGCCTCCACAAGGGTTCGATTCTTCCTTTCAGCAACACCATTTTGTTGTGGTGTTCGTGCGGCGCTAAACTGTCTGAGAATACCCCTTTGTTCACAGAAAGAGTTGAAGATGTGGTTTCTGAATTCAGTTCCGTTATCGCTTCTGATGGCTTGAACCTTTCTCTTTCCTAGAACCTCGATTTGAGGGATCAGCTTCATCAACTCTTCAGCAGTCTCACTCTTGTATGCCATGAATCTCACCCAGGTGTACCTAGAGTAATCATCTGTGACAACCAAGCAATAAGACTTTTTAGCAATAGATTTGACACTTATTGGTCCAAATAAATCAGTATGTAACAATTCGAGGGGTTCTGAGATGGTATTTGTAATTTTAAGTTTATGTGGCTTTTTGTGCTGTTTTCCTTTAGCACAAGCCATGCATTTCTCAACCACTGAAAAATCTTTGAGTGGTAAACCCCTAACCAAATTGTTCTTAACCAATTTATTCAGAATTTTAAAATTAATGTGCCCCAAACGTCTATGCCACTGAAACAATTCAAAAGATGAAGCTTTAGACAGGAGACAGGTCACGGTGGAATTTGATTCCTTTGATCCCATATTCAGCATATAGGTATCATTTCGTCTCGGAGCTCGCATGATCACCATTTCTTCAGGAATAGTAAACTCTGGCTTCAAGAACAAACATTCATTTGGAAGAAACATCACTGGAATATTCTTATCACAGATTTGTGATACACTGAGAAGATTGAATGCCAGTTCAGGAACATAGTTGACGTCTTCCAAAGTGAGTGAACCATTTGAGACTTCTCCTTGACCAATCATCTTGCCACCTTTCTTGTCTCCCGCAAAAGCAACATATCCGCCATTTATGATCCGATAGTTAGTCAGTAGGTCCTTCAACCCTGTTATATGTCTGGAACATCCGCTGTCAATATGCCAATGACTATTTACAACGGCATTAGAATGTTCCTGACATTTATTAAGAAAAATGAAAAGTTAGACCTTTGAAATGGGCACCCAAGCGTTTGTGTACTTGGGTGGTGGAGCAGATGAAGAATTACAGAAGAAATTATTTACAAATGTGTTTAATCTTTTTCCGAAAGATTTTTGCTTTGAGCTGTTTTGGATTAATTTAGGGCATTGCTTAACAGTATGACCAGTATTCCCACATTTAAAGCAATGAGACTTCAAACCAGTTTTGGAAACTCTGTTAACAGGAATCTTATCCATCTCAATTTCCTCATCACATTCAGACAGTTGCGAGTTGCAGTCACTGTAACAGTCATAAGGTTCTTTTAACTTAACTGTTGTGACTTTTACTTTTTCAGATTCAGATTTAGGTTTAAGAATGTATGAAAAAGATGATTCCTTGTCTTTTGGTTTTGAAATTCTCACTGGTGTGAAGGATGGAATTTGATGAGTGAAGAACTTTTGAAAACAGTTTGTTTTGGTTTGACTTTCAGAGACATGACCTGAAAGTTTGTCTTTGCCATTCTCACACGCATTTTCAAACAAAACATCATTCAACATATTAGGGTTTGAAGTAGAGCACCCTAAATTACTATTAAACATGGAATTGTCTGAATATGACACATTACTACAAACATAATTAATTAAACTAATATCTTCAAAAGACTTCTTGGAATCAGAACTAGAGCAATCACTACTGCTAGAACAACCGAGCCCAACACTCCCACCATATGCGTAATCCTCTCTAACCTCCTTAAGATTTACTTCACTTAAACCTGCAATGGAACTGTCAGTATCATTCTGTATAATCTCTTGTATTAACTCATTTGAGGGATGAGGAATAGGTGTTGGAGAGTAACAGAAGGTACTAGGTGGGGGATATGCATGTGTTTCATTGTTGTTAAGGCCCAATCCTATCTTAACTCTGGCCCCCCGTTGTTTCTTGCAGAGTTCCTCCCTTTTCATACTAGATATTGTCCACTGCTGCAATTTGTTTTTAAGTTTTCTTGCTTCAAATTTAGCAAGTGTAACTTGCTCAGTCAAGTAGTTTATTTCACAGTTCTTTTCCAAAAGAGTTCTTTTTAAGTGTTCATTTTCTTTTAAAGCTTCTCTTAATTTGACAAAATATTTTGATTCACTTAATTTAAGCTCTTTGATGGTTCTTTTTAATTCGTTTTCGTTTGACATTAACAATTTATTAGCTTTGTATATGCCAATTAAACGAATTTTGCAAGCAGATGAACACATATCTTCAATAACATCATAAGGAAGACCAATTACCAGTTTTTCGGCTGCAAGAGCACGATCACACTGGCAGTAGGGAGTGCTCCTTTTGAATTCATCAACTGCATCAAGCCTCGCCTTCTCAATCATTGCTTCCAAGTTAAGCTTTGACTCCTCCTCATTCTTCACTTCATTAACAGCAGCTTCACAAACCAATCCTGAATGATTCAGATGCCCTTGAACAATAACATCTGATTGATCTTTATCAACATTCTCCACTTTCTCTTCCTCATCTTTACCATAAAATTCTTTGAACGGATCAAAGCAATTTATATCGTTGTCATCAATCTCAACAATCTCAGCAACAAGGGCATGATTAATCTCCTCCTTGGTTTCTTCAATTTCTGCACTCCAATCAAAGTTGGTGAGCAGTGCAGTTTCATTCTTTGATTTTGCTTCCTCAATCCTTTCTTGATTTGGAGCAGATCTTGGATTTGCAGAGTTTACTGGTTCAGTAACAATTGGTAAAGTACATTCCCTTTTGAAATGACCCAATTGTTTGCAGTTATAACACCTCAGCTTTCCCTTGTCATACCCCAGCTTGCTATTCTGTCCCTGATTTCCAAAGTTTCTTCTACCTGTTCTTTCCATAAATCGTCTGGCACGAAGAGTAAGCATGGCCATCTGCCATTGAATGTCGGTTTCTTCCAGATCATCAGGATCCACCTGATACATATCTTCTACAGTCATCCCCTTTCCTTTTAACTCACCAGCAACAAGAGCTTCATAGCTATGAACAAACATTCCAAATAAAGCCATAGTGTCAGATGGAATCTGAGTGGTGACAGATGCATTTGAGCTTGAACCAGCATTTGTGGATGCACCAACAGATTTAGCAGACATATGACTCAATGATCCTCCAGGTGCAGCACTGTAGATATAAGAGTTTGCAGCGGATGAAATAGGTGCAGCATTCTGAGAAGGAATGTTTGGAACCATCATAGACTGATTGTATTCTCTTCACATCAAGGTCGAAGGACTTCAGCTTGTTTATAACATCCATCAGCTTGTAGTCAGGAAAGTTTCTTTCTTGTTTCAACAACTTGATTTGAAGACTCCACTGAGGAGCAAGAGAATCTAACAGTTTTGCGACTTGTTCATGATTGCCCAGCTTGTCATCATACTTCTTCAGATTACTTGATACAGATAGGAATCGATTTGTAATATCAGTCAAGTTCTCTTGCGAATACCCCACGAAAGAGTGAAACTCTTTTTCAGCTTGAGCTTTTCTATCCAGTTTCAGATCCTCATTACCATCATAGAACTCGCACAATGCATCATACAAGCTTTTTGCAGTTGTGTGTTCAGCAAACCTGTTGAAGATATCCTGATGCAAGCAAAGTATCAATGCCCCGAGTGCCTTTTTGTCGCGATCAAGTAACTTGTTATCTGCTTCAGTAAAAGTGCTTGGATCATCGTTTATTGAAGTAACAGTTCCTTCAACTGTCTTTGGCACGTGCGGACCATTTACAATTGATTCCCATTGGTTATAATCAGTGTAGTAGAAAAAGGCTTTCAAACATCTTTTCCAGTCTTCAAAGTTTTCACCACTAACAAGCCTCGGTGGCCTGTTAGGTTGAACACTATCCAGATCATTCATATTCAGTGTTGATGTAGCCATAATTTTGAACAGATTGTAGATTCGCTGAAGACAAATAGATTCGCTGGCTAGATTCACTCAAAGAACACAGCAGATTCGCTGGTAGATTCGCTGATGATAGATTCGCTAGACAAACAAAACAGATTCGCTGACAAGCAAGCACAGTTTCGCTCGCCTGATTTTGGCAGCAGTTTCGCTTGCACAGTGAGCCAAACAAGTGAACTTTCGTTCAATGAGATGTCAGATTCGCTACCCACAACACAAACCAACAATACAAAAATTTGAATTTGGTTCGCTGGATGAACATCTAGATTCGCTGGAAGAACAGACAGTTTCGCTGGGTTACGAACAAACCAGTAACAGTACGAAAACAACCCAAACAGCTTCAAAACTTGACCATTTGTAGACACGTTTGTTTTAAAAGCTTCCTATGATTAAATATGACAATACTAGAGCAAAATACAACTCCAAAACACCAAAACAAGCCCTGAACAGAATCAAATAGTGTTTTGACACAAAACCCCAAAATCAACACAAAAATCACTTGAATCAAACAATCAAGAGCACTAAGGCTCTGATACCATATTATTGGTCCATAAAGATCGTGATTTCAGTGCTATATTGACTTGTTTAACAACAAAACACACAAGACTTGAACAACAAAGTGTATAATAACCAAACAAACCCAATAACAAGATTAAACCATACAACCAGAGGTATACAAGCTACAAAGATGAATGATATAAGTTCCTAGCACCTCAGGTGAACAATTACACGACACAATCAGTTGGATAAGAGTTTTGTCAAAGTTGTGCAAAAGTTGTATAAACTTGAAGATAAGGTTACAATATATATCAGTGTTAGGTTCGCTGATAGATTCGCTGTAGCGAATCTATCTAGCGAACCACACAGGTTCGCTGGGCACATACAGGTTCGCCCAGTCGACACCTTAGACAAAAGCTAACCTGAACTACGGGTGAATCTATAGATTCTCCCGTAGGTTCGCTAGAACAACTACAAACAAAAGTCATACAAATAACATACAAAAGTAACACCGACAAGCCGGTGAGTCCAACCTATACATGTGACTATCAGGTTTTCTCGTAAGTTGCGACGCATTTGCGACATAGTTGCGATAACAAATTTTATAATTAACTTTTCTTCGAATTTGCGACACAAATAGAAAATCAAGTTTTTTCCGTCACAAATCCACCGGAATAGTGTGAATGAATAATTTTTTATGTATATTTAAAACTATTAAATTAAAAATTAACCAACAATCTATTAAAAAATAAAAATAAATACATTTTTGATTGAAGATACGTTGCAAACTAAACATGGCGTGGACTTTAATCAAATGGGGCTAGGATTAAGTGAATTAAAATGGCATGGGCTGGAAACAAACTAGGGGAATTTTTTCTGGAAGAAGAGAGAACCCATATTAATTAAAAGTTGTCTTCTTAGGTTATTTTTAAAGAAATAGTTCATATGAGGCTATCAAATAATCGAGTTTGTTTACTTTAATTATATAGGGTGTCTTTAAGACAAAATAATCTTATTCCATATTGTGGTTATGTTGTCTATAAATATAGAGATAGCTTACTTTTTATAGGACTATAAATATTGTTACGATTGTCAGCCTCAAAATAGTTTCCGCCTCAAAACAATATGGTCATATTGTGATTACATAATAATCTAGTTTATTCTCTTTTTCTTTTGGAGATCAGTCATCTTGAATCGGCTACCTATCACTAGTTAAGTCCAAGTTTATAATGGCAATTAGGATACCTATTTTCTTAAACTGCCACATATTCACTCCATTTAAACGGCATTTACCCATGATGTGGATTACGCTTTTGCGTATATTTTTCTATCTTATAGAAGAATATGAAGAATCAGGGTATGAGGGTCGAATGTTTTTCATCCCCTCGTTTATTTTGATAAACGTGGGGGTATTATATGGTGTTCTTGGAGGTTTAATCTCCGAGCACAGAAAGTCTTCGAAAAATGTTGAATATAGCGTTGGAAGACTACTGCTCAGTTATGAAATTTGGAGGAATGTCAATTGATTTTTGAATACTGCTTGCATGTGTTGGCTTATAGCGGGGCTGCAGGACTTATTGTTGTTACAGGGGTGTCCACGAGTAGGAGATGTGCCGCTACTCTTATATCAATTTTAACGGTGCCAACCTTGATTTACGCAATGCTTGGTTTGAGGATTATTGTGATGATAGAAGGCAGTGGACATAATCAAAGGTCCCTAGATTTCGTGGAAAGTTTAACAAAAATAACAAATAAAACATTTAATATTGGGACCTTTTTGGGGCTTTTAGACTTTTTATCTTCTTTTGCTATAATAATATTGTATGAAAAAACAAAGAAGTCCAGCTTAACGTGGCCAAACAAGTTGTTTGAGTTCCAGTTTCGTAGTGTACGAACCAACTTTATTTTTTTATGTGGTTAGTTTGTTAGGCTATGAGACTGAATTGGTAGTTTAAAATTTTTCTGCCTTTAATTGTAGCAGCAACGAATCTTGATTATCATGAAGATATAAAATTAATGTATGCAAGAAATATTTCCAAGATTGAACGTAGTTTTTCAATAAAACTAGGAAGAAAAAATACACGCCTGGGCGTTTCAAATCAAGTTGACGAGACGGGTTGTCACTACTAGAAAATGCCCATTTTGCTACAAAAATTTCTAACGCAATTGGTTTTCTCGTAAGTTGCGACGCATTTGCGACATAGTTGCGATAACAAATTTTATAATGAACTTTTCTTCGAATTTGCGACACATATAGAAATTCAAGTTTTTTCCGTCACAAATCCATCGGAATAGTGTGAATGAATAATTTTTTATGTATATTTAAAACTATTAAATTAAAAATTAACCAACAATCTATTAAAAAATAAAAATAAATACATTTTTGTTGAAGATACGTTGCAAACTAAACATGGCGTGAACTTTAATCAAATGGGGCTAGGATTAAGTGAATTAAAATGGCATGGGCTGGAAACAAACTAGGGGAATTTTTACTGGAAGAAGAGAGAACCCATATTAATTAGAAGTTGTCATCTTAGGTTGTTTTTAAAGCAATACTTCATATGAGGCTATCAAATAATCGAGTTTGTTTACTTTAATTATAAATGGTGTCTTTAAGACAAAATAATCTTATTCCATATTGTGGTTATGTTTGGTATAAATATAGCGATAGCTTACTTTTGAGAGGATTATAAATATTGTTACGATTGTCAGCCTCAAAATAGTTTCAGCCTCAAAACAATATAGTCATATTGTGATTACATAATAATCTAGTTTCTTCTCTTTTTCTTTGGGAGATTAGTCATCTTGAATCGGTTACCTATCACTAGTTAAGTCCAAGTTTATAATGGCAATTAGGATACCTATTTTCTTAAACTGTCACATATTCACTCCATTTAAACGGCATTTACCCATGATGTGGATTATGCTTTTGCGTATATTTTTCAATCTTATAGAAGAATTTGAAGAATCAAGGTATCAGGGTCCAATGTATTTCATCCCCTCGTTTATTTTGATAAACGTGGGGATATTATATGGTGTTCTTGGTGGTTTAATCTCCGAGCACAGAAAGTCTTCAAAAAATGTTGAATATAGCGTTGGAAGACTGCTGCTCAGTTATGAAATTCCGGAGGAATGTCAATTGATTTTTGAATACAGCTCGCATGTGTTGGCCTATAGCGGGGCTGCAGGACTTATTGTTGTTACAGGGGTGTCCACGAGTAGGAGATGTGTCGCTACTCTTATATAAATTTTAACGGTGCCTACCTTGATTTACACAATGCTTGGTTTGAGGATTATTGTGATGATAGAAGGCAGTGGACATAATCAAAGGTTCCTAGATTTCGTGGAAAGTTTAACAAAATTGACAAATAAAACAATTAATATTAGGACCTTTTTGGGCTTTTGGACTTTTTATCTTCTTTTCCTACAATATTATTGTAAAAAGAAACAAAGAAGTCCAGCTTAACGTGGCCAAACAAGTTGTTTGAGTTCCAGTTTCGTAGTGTACGAACCAACTTTATTTTTTTATGTGGTTAGTTTGTTAGGCTATGAGACTGAATTGGTAGTTTAAAATTTTTCTGCCTTTAATTGTAGCAGCAACGAATCTTGATTTTCATGAAGATATAAAATTAATGTGTGCAAGAAATATTTCCAATATTGAACGTAGTTTTTCAATAAAACTAGGAAGAAAAAATACACGCCTGGGCGTTTCAAATCAAGTTGACGAGACGGGTTGTCACTACTAGAAAATGCCCATTTTGCTACAAAAATTTCTAACGCAATTGGTTTTCTCGTAAGTTGCGACGCATTTGCGACATAGTTGCGATAACAAATTTTATAATGAACTTTTCTTCGAATTTGCGACACATATAGAAATTCAAGTTTTTTCCGTCACAAATCCATCGGAATAGTGTGAATGAATAATTTTTTATGTATATTTAAAACTATTAAATTAAAAATTAACCAACAATCTATTAAAAAATAAAAATAAATACATTTTTGTTGAATATACGTTGCAAACTAAACATGGCGTGAACTTTAATCAAATGGGGCTAGGATTAAGTGAATTAAAATGGCATGAGCTGGAAACAAACTAGGGGAATTTTTACTGGAAGAATAGAGAACCCATATTAATTAGAAGTTGTCATCTTAGGTTGTTTTTAAAGCAATACTTCATATGAGGCTATCAAATAATCGAGTTTGTTTACCTTAATTATATATGGTGTCTTTAAGACAAAATAATCTTATTCCATATTGTGGTTATGTTTGGTATAAATATAGCGATAGCTTACTTTTGAGAGGATTATAAATATTGTTACGATTGTCAGCCTCAAAATAGTTTCAGCCTCAAAACAATATAGTCATATTGTGATTACATAATAATCTAGTTTCTTCTCTTTTTCTTTGGGAGATTAGTCATCTTGAATCGGTTACCTATCACTAGTTAAGTCCAAGTTTATAATGGCAATTAGGATACCTATTTTCTTAAACTGTCACATATTCACTCCATTTAAACGGCATTTACCCATGATGTGGATTACGCTTTTGCGTATATTTTTCAATCTTATAGAAGAATTTGAAGAATCAAGGTATCAGGGTCCAATGTATTTCATCCCCTCGTTTATTTTGATAAACGTGGGGATATTATATGGTGTTCTTGGTGGTTTAATCTCCGAGCACAGAAAGTCTTCAAAAATGTTGAATATAGCGTTGGAAGACTGCTGCTCAGTTATGAAATTCCGGAGGAATGTCAATTGATTTTTGAATACAGCTCGCATGTGTTGGCCTATAGCGGGGCTGCAGGACTTATTGTTGTTACAGGGGTGTCCACGAGTAGGACATGTGTCGCTACTCTTATATAAATTTTAACGGTGCCTACCTTGATTTACACAATGCTTGGTTTGAGGATTATTGTGATGATAGAAGGCAGTGGACATAATCAAAGGTTCCTAGATTTCGTGGAAAGTTTAACAAAATTGACAAATAAAACATTTAATATTAGGACCTTTTTGGGGCTTTTGGACTTTTTATCTTCTTTTGCTACAATATTATTGTAAGAAGAAACAAAGAAGTCCAGCTTAACGTGGCCAAACAAGTTGTTTGAGTTCCAGTTTCGTAGTGTACGAACCAACTTTATTTTTTTATGTGGTTAGTTTGTTAGGCTATGAGACTGAATTGGTAGTTTAAAATTTTTCTGCCTTTAATTGTAGCAGCAACGAATCTTGATTTTCATGAAGATATATAATTAATGTGTGCAAGAAATATTTCCAATATTGAACGTAGTTTTTCAATAAAACTAGGAAGAAAAAATACACGCCTGGGCGTTTCAAATCAAGTTGACGAGACGGGTTGTCACTACTAGAAAATGCCCATTTTGCTACAAAAATTTCTAACGCAATTGGTTTTCTCGTAAGTTGCGACGCATTTGCGACATAGTTGCGATAACAAATTTTATAATGAACTTTTCTTCGAATTTGCGACACATATAGAAATTCAAGTTTTTTCCGTCACAAATCCATCGGAATAGTGTGAATGAATAATTTTTTATGTATATTTAAAACTATTAAATTAAAAACTAACCAACAATCTATTAAAAAATAAAAATAAATACATTTTTGTTGAAGATACGTTGCAAACTAAACATGGCGTGAACTTTAATCAAATGGGCTAGGATTAAGTGAATTAAAATGGCATGAGCTGGAAACAAACTAGGGGAATTTTTACTGGAAGAAGAGAGAACCCATATTAATTAGAAGTTGTCATCTTAGGTTGTTTTTAAAGCAATACTTCATATGAGGCTATCAAATAATCGAGTTTGTTTACTTTAATTATATATGGTGTCTTTAAGACAAAATAATCTTACCATATTGTGGTTATGTTTGGTATAAATATAGCGATAGCTTACTTTTGAGAGGATTATAAATATTGTTACGATTGTCAGCCTCAAAATAGTTTCAGCCTCAAAACAATATAGTCATATTGTGATTACATAATAATCTAGTTTCTTCTCTTTTTCTTTGGGAGATTAGTCATCTTGAATCGGTTACCTATCACTAGTTAAGTCCAAGTTTATAATGGCAATTAGGATACCTATTTTCTTAAACTGTCACATATTCACTCCATTTAAACGGCATTTACCCATGATGTGGATTACGCTTTTGCGTATATTTTTCAATCTTATAGAAGAATTTGAAGAATCAAGGTATCAGGGTCCAATGTATTTCATCCCCTCGTTTATTTTGATAAACGTGGGGATATTATATGGTGTTCTTGGTGGTTTAATCTCCGAGCACAGAAAGTCTTCAAAAAATGTTGAATATAGCGTTGGAAGACTGCTGCTCAGTTATGAAATTCCGGAGGAATGTCAATTGATTTTTGAATACAGCTCGCATGTGTTGGCCTATAGCGGGGCTGCAGGACTTATTGTTGTTACAGGGGTGTCCACGAGTAGGACATGTGTCGCTACTCTTATATAAATTTTAACGGTGCCTACCTTGATTTACACAATGCTTGGTTTGAGGATTATTGTGATGATAGAAGGCAGTGGACATAATCAAAGGTTCCTAGATTTCGTGGAAAGTTTAACAAAATTGACAAATAAAACATTTAATATTAGGACCTTTTTGGGGCTTTTGGACTTTTTATCTTCTTTTGCTACAATATTATTGTAAGAAGAAACAAAGAAGTCCAGCTTAACGTGGCCAAACAAGTTGTTTGAGTTCCAGTTTCGTAGTGTACGAACCAACTTTATTTTTTTATGTGGTTAGTTTGTTAGGCTATGAGACTGAATTGGTAGTTTAAAATTTTTCTGCCTTTAATTGTAGCAGCAACGAATCTTGATTTTCATGAAGATATAAAATTAATGTGTGCAAGAAATATTTCCAATATTGAACGTAGTTTTTCAATAAAACTAGGAAGAAAAAATACACGCCTGGGCGTTTCAAATCAAGTTGACGAGACGGGTTGTCACTACTAGAAAATGCCCATTTTGCTACAAAAATTTCTAACGCAATTGGTTTTCTCGTAAGTTGCGACGCATTTGCGACATAGTTGCGATAACAAATTTTATAATGAACTTTTCTTCGAATTTGCGACACATATAGAAATTCAAGTTTTTTCCGTCACAAATCCATCGGAATAGTGTGAATGAATAATTTTTTATGTATATTTAAAACTATTAAATTAAAAACTAACCAACAATCTATTAAAAAATAAAAATAAATACATTTTTGTTGAAGATACGTTGCAAACTAAACATGGCGTGAACTTTAATCAAATGGGGCTAGGATTAAGTGAATTAAAATGGCATGAGCTGGAAACAAACTAGGGGAATTTTTACTGGAAGAAGAGAGAACCCATATTAATTAGAAGTTGTCATCTTAGGTTGTTTTTAAAGCAATACTTCATATGAGGCTATCAAATAATCGAGTTTGTTTACTTTAATTATATATGGTGTCTTTAAGACAAAATAATCTTACCATATTGTGGTTATGTTTGGTATAAATATAGCGATAGCTTACTTTTGAGAGGATTATAAATATTGTTACGATTGTCAGCCTCAAAATAGTTTCAGCCTCAAAACAATATAGTCATATTGTGATTACATAATAATCTAGTTTCTTCTCTTTTTCTTTGGGAGATTAGTCATCTTGAATCGGTTACCTATCACTAGTTAAGTCCAAGTTTATAATGGCAATTAGGATACCTATTTTCTTAAACTGTCACATATTCACTCCATTTAAACGGCATTTACCCATGATGTGGATTACGCTTTTGCGTATATTTTTCTATCTTATAAAAGAATATGAAGAATAAGGGTATGAGGGTCGAATGTTTTTCATCCCCTCGTTTATTTTGATAAACGTGGGGGTATTATATGGTGTTCTTGGAGGTTTAATCTCCGAGCATAGAAAGTCTTTGAAAAATGTTGAATATAGCGTTGGAAGACTGCTGCTCAGTTATGAAATTTCGGAGGAATGTCAATTGATTTTTGAATACTGCTTGCATGTGTTGGCTTATAGCGGGGCTGCAGGACTTATTGTTGTTACAGGGGTGTCCATGAGTAGGAGATGTGTCGCTACTCTTATATCAATTTTGACGGTGCCAACCTTGATTTACGCAATGCTTGGTTTGAGGATTTTTATGATGATAGAAGGCAGTGGACATAATCAAAGGTCCCTAGATTTCGTGGAGAGTTTAACAAAATTAACAAATAAAACATTTAATATTGGGGCCTTTTTGGGGCTTTTGGACTTTTTATCTTTGTTGGACCTGAATTGTAGTCTAATATTATCAACACAGTCAAAGTCAACAAAAGTCAACGTCTACGGTCAAAGTCAACGCAAAAGTTAAGACGACGCGTTTCGGGACGAAGATTAGAGACAAGACGTTGAAGGCGACAGAGTTTTATAGTTAATAAATATATTTGGTGTCAACAAAATATATTTAATCATTTTCGTCATTTTAGTATTTTATGTAATATATATATTTTGTCATTAACGTTAGGGTTTTAATTGTATTATTTCTAATTGTCATGTTTTAGTCTAAGTATAGGGTCCTAATTGTCATTAGTCCAAAGTGTCATTATGCTATAAATAGTAAATGGCAATTAGGGTTTTAGAGGGCTTGAATGAGTCATTGATTGGGGTTTCCACTTTGTAAAATCTGATGCAATCAAATTAAAGATCAAATATGAGATTTATTAGAGTGTTCTTCATGTTCTTCATCTAGTTCATCTTATTTTATATCTTTTGATCCAAATCTTCACAAAATTACTGATTCAATAGTGTTATGGGGCCAACAATTGGTATCAGAGCCTAATAGAGATCCATATTGAGTCATGTTATTGAAGATTTACTGCTGTTATTGAAGATTTATGAAGAAAGTTTAGAGTGAGAAAGTAGATCTGGTGGGTTTTAGAGAGAGAAACCAGATCTGATTTCAAAAATCATCAGATCTACATCAACCAACATAAAATCTCAGCAAAACAACAACATATTTATGATCTACAAGCTGAGATCTACAAGAAAAGAAGAAGAAATCATCAGATCTGAAATTTTCTCACACACAGTGTGTGTGTTTTCTTGGTGTTCTTCAAATCTTCAAATCTGCAAGACCAGCGAATTTAGTTAATATCTGAACGAAAGTTCAAAATTTTGAGCGAATCTATACCAAGCATTTGCATAGATTCGCCCGTTGTTCTTAGCGAACCTATAAGTTCGCCCGACACTTTGTAAGCCAGCGAACCTATACGTTCTTGCAACACTACCTTGCAAAAACATCCTGATCTGAGCGAATCTACCATTTGTTGACATATTTCCTGCACCAACAATTAACCAAACAAACAAATTACCAACCCAACCTTACCCACATCACCATAACCCAAACCAGATCCATACACCAAAACCCAAACCTCTAACCACAACCTCAAACCCAGTTTCAAAGAAAACAAAACCAAAACCCTAATTATTTCTCTCCCAAACCCGTTTTCAAACCAAAAACACAACAATAACCTAAACCTTACCACATTCACACCCTAACCATACCCAAGTTAACCCGCACGCCAAAACCATTACAATAGACCTACACCAAAACCAACCACTTCAAGCATCCAAAATATAAACACAACAAAAGTGTAGATCTGGAACACGTGAGTAGAAAGAAACATAAATATTGTTGACGTGTAACGCTCAAACAAACATAAGACAAGCTAAAGGATCTGTTGAACGAAGAAGCTTATTTGTTTGTGTCAACAAGGAAGAAAGAAAATCTATGTTTGTCGTGTTACAGATCTGTAACAAGAAGAAAGTTGCAGCTTGTTTTGCTCAAACAGTTTAAACAAAGAAGAAGCAACAAACTGAACCAGATCGATGGATGTTGTTTGTGTTGTTGTGTTGTGACTGTGTAGTGAACCAGATTGTTCAAGAAGAAGAAGTTGTGTGTTTGTGTGTGTTGATGCCGAGAGATAAACAAGAAGGAGCAGCAACTTGTTTCGAACCAGGAAGAAAAAGAAGTAGCTGGTCGATTTTTGTTACTTGTTGTTCTAGCTCAACAACGAACAAGAAAGTAGCAGCAGATCTGTATGAGTGTCTGTGTTGTTGTTGTGTTTGTAAAACCGATTGACTGCTGTACGTGTTTTTGTTATAGATGTGCTCTTGAGACTGAAAAAAAAGAAGCAGCAGGATCTTGAGTCGTTTGTGTGTGTATGTTCAAAGAAAGAACAAGAGAGGAAGCAGCTATGTTGAGTGTGTTGTGATAAGAGTTTGTGTGTTTGTGTGTATGTAACTTTAGAGAGAGAGAGAACCGAGAGAAAGAGAGCAACACATGTTTGTTTGATTGTGTTGGTGTTGAGTTGTGATGATGTGTTGTTGTGTTGAGGTGTGTAGTTAGTTGGTTGAGGATAGGGTAGAGAGAGAGAGAACGTGAGAGAGAGAAAGAGTTTGAAAGTGAGAGTGTTGTGTTGTAATTGTGTTGTTATGTGTTGTGTTGTGTTGTGTTGGGTTAGGGTTAGTGTTATTGTTAAGGTTGTGGGCTTACATTTTTGGGTCATTCATATTAACAAATTAAAATTTGTGGGTTGGGTCTTTAAACAAAATGGGTTGAATTATTATTATTTTGTTCGGTTTAAACCTAAAGGAAAACGAGAGCTCGTCGGGTTTTTAAAGTTAAAATTTTATGGGCGTTTTCATTAAACTCGTCATTAAATTTTGAAAAGTGACGTCATTGGCCGGGATATAGTGTTTTAAAATATTTGGGCCATATTCGTTTGAGTGGACTTTAAAATTTTTCAAAAGAAACGTCTTTTGGCCGTGTGTTCGAGTTTTAAATTTTGGGCCGTGTTGGATTCCGTTTGTTTTATTTGGCCGGGTGTTTATTTTTGTCAATCTTTGGGCCAAAATATTGTCAGTTAAGTTGAAATATTTTTGTCAGTGGCCGGGTCTTTCTAAAATTTATTTTTAGGCCATATTTTGAACGGTTTATCGATTAAAAAAAAACATGGCTTATGCAGAACTTTTTAAATCTTTCGAATCTGATGATCTCACAATGGCACAAAGCCGGTTTGATAATTTTGCAGTTTTAAAGAATGAAAGGATGCCTGAGTTTCTCGATCGATTTGTGATGGTGGCAAATAACCTGAAGAAGCATGATCCAGAACTCGGAAATCATGAACGGGTTAAGAGATTGCTTGATTCTCTCCCACCAAAGTGGAGTTCACTTGGAAAATCGATTAGAAGAGAAAGAGGATTTATTGATTTCAAACTGGTGGAGGTGATGAACAAACTAAAAGAAATGAAGTTGGATATCAAACGTCGTGAGTACGATGAAGCGATGTCTTTAAATTCAAAGATCACCTCAATCTCCAAAGAGAAACCAGAAGAGATACAGTTTCTGCCTCCAATTTCAAAGGTTTACCGAAACCTGAAATTGAAAAGCTACAAGGGGAGGTTAAGCAGACATCAGTGGGTAAAGATGGAGCAGAATTAAATTGTTGGTCCATAATGATCGTGATTTCAGTGCTATAATGACTTGTATAACAACAAACACTCTTGACCCAAACAAACAAAGTGTAATAAAACCCAAAAACCGATAATGAGATTAAAACCACACAACCGGAGGTAAATACGCTACAATGATGAATAATATATGCTCCTAGCACCTCCAGTAAACACACACACGACACAATCAGTTGGATAAGGTTTTTGTCAAAGTTGTGCAAAAGTTGCATTTCAACAAGATAAGGTTACAATATATAACAGACATAGGTTCGCTGATAGATTCGCTGTCAGCGAATCTATCTAGCGAACCACATAGGTTCGCCGGGCACAATCAGGTTCGCCCGGTCGATACCAACACAAAAGCTAAACTGTGCTACGGGCGAATCTATACAAAATACATACAAAATATATGACACCGACATACCGGTGAGTCCGACCTATACATGACTATCAATACTACCGGGCACAATCAGGTTCGCTAGTACTAAAACATACAAAATACATACAAAATATATGACACCGACATACCAGTGAGTCCGACCTATACATGACTATCAATACTCCCCCTAGGTTGGACCTCACCTGGGGAAGTCTTCTGTTTTAGCTCCGTCTTCTGTTGGCTTCAAAGATGCTCAATGAAAGCTCCTGCCCTTCCTTTAATTCCGGCCATTGGATTAGTAACGTCTTCAGATCCGGCCTCATCGTCTTCACTAAATACCAGCATTGATTCCACAAACTCTGCTTCGGCGACCTCAGTATCAGGCATATCTATAACAATCGTTTCCGCCTGTATTTCTTCTGTATGCTCCTCGCCAGTCACCTCCAAATCAACCACATCAACTGGTTTCTCAAACCTCTTCTCAATCGTTTCATCAAGTTGCTTTGACAAGTCATCAACATCCATTCTCTGTTCATCTGTCGCTCTCAACCTTTCATTTACCTTCCTCAGTTCAGCACGAATACCCCGGGCTTTGTTTGCAACCTTCACAAACAGGTTTGCTTCAGTCCTAGTGTCATCTCCAGCCCCGTGCTTGATCCGGTTCTCACACAGTACTTTCAAATCTTCATCGCAAAAGGAAAAGATCTCCATTGGGTCAAACAATCGGATTTCTGGACGATCTTCCCCTTTGAGCCTGATAACCGCTTCTCCCGTTCCATTATCATAAAACCACTTCAGAAATTCTTGTAGACGAGCAGGCTGAGTATCAGGAACCCTGACCCGTGTCATAATCTTTGGCGCTTCAATCTTCAAAACAACCTTACCCTTCCATGAAACCCAGTGCCTATCCTTTTTCTGCCTCATCCGCCTTGGTTTTTGGTACCCAAAATCTACGAAGTTGGTCTTAGCAGCCTCTCTGATTGTTACCTCAAACGCGCACGCCCTTCCACTGTCCTCCTTTCCCAACAGAGGAAGTTCGGCCAGCCTACGCAAATCCCACCTTGGCAGTGTGGCGAAATGCTTCCTATTCTTGATATAACAAATATCACCGCCCCTTCGCTTAACCATATACGCATCCACCTGACTGTTATACTTCCACGCTATCACTTGCCTGTCCAGTTGGGAGGTGTTCGGTTCATCAATATTCTGAAATATTGGCACTTCACGAACAACCTCTTCATCCTTCCTGAACCATTCGGATTTGTCCAATTCTATGTGATCAAACTGATAGCTCACCTCTTTCTCCTCAACCTTGTATTTTTCCGGCTCATCATCTAAATCCTCCTCACTGTCAGCATTCTCATCGATTTTCGGTTCAGCACTAACAACTACTTCAGGCCCAGTAAATACATCCGGATTTATCCCCATATCCTCATCAAATCACTCCTCAGCAGATTTACCCTTTCCTTTATCCTGATCCCCAAACACACAATCCATTAACGGATACTTTGCAGCATCCGTTAAGCTTATCAGTTCAGCTTCAGACATAGCAGGTTCCGACCCATCCTTTTCTTTCAGGCTATTCCGCTCCTTGAATATTCTGACAATTAGGCACTGTTGATCTTTCATCATTCTCCCCATTTCAAAGATAACAGTCGACTTTTCAGCATCCTGGGTCTCCAGATCCGCATACTTACTCTTCAAATCCCCCAACTCTGCCTTCAAACTATCAATCTCACCCTTCAGCACACTAACAGATTCAGTAGATGTACCCGGAGTATCATGCTTTGATTTCTTTGACGCTTCAGTTGGTGCATCAGATTTCCTCTTTGTTCTGTTTTCACTTCCCGCATCAATTTCTGCCTGAATCTCATCAACTTCCCGATCAAACGAATAGTCCTTTTCTTTGGCATACGGCTTCCTTTTCTTTATCCTTTTCTCAACCACCTCAATGTTCTCACCGCCACGTTTTCTATCAGTCTCCATTAACCTTTGTATTTATACCCATCTATCAGCTGGGTACATGTTCTCCCACAAATAAGAAGTCCTACCCACACAATCAGATCTCACCGATTTACAGTCTCTGAATATCCTCGAATGCATTTCCCATATCTTCAGCTCATCACCAACAACCGGCAGATTTGGCAATTTGTCATTCAGAATCATCTGGATAAATCTGGGGTACATCACCCATTTACCCGCCTTAGTAGCATGGATGTTCTCGAGCATATAGTTGTAGATAAGCTTCGCAAGATTTGCTTTTTGCCCTCGGTAAAACAGCATCATGGCCCGAGCCCAATCCAAGGTTAACCCGTCTGTACCCCCTTTCCTATGATCCAAGCACATGATGAAGACGTGTGCAATGTATCTCCATTCTTGGATCAAATAGGATTTAACAAATTCCATCTTCTTTTCACCTGGCATAGGACCCTCATAACCCGCAGTCCTGAATGCCCCATATACCTCCTCAGCGGTCATATTGACTTCATCTCCGACATCATCCTCTAACCTCAAAATCCTAGCCAGATCGGCTTCAGTAAACTCTAAATTGAAACCGCTAACTTTGGCACAAATCCTTGACGGCTGCACATACACGTTCATCACTGCTGTTCTCCAGAAATCTCGAACATGCAGCTCGTATATGGTTGGTGAATGAGAAATGGCGTGATGAATGTGAGACGACTTCAACCATCTGATGCAATCTCTATACCCACCGGCTTTTTCATGATTCTCGTCAAGCAAAGCACACATATTGTGCTTTCTTTTAAAGAATAATGTAGACATCGTGCCTGAAAAATAAACGGATATTGATTAGAAATGAAGATTTTGAAATCAGTTAATAGATTCGCTGGATAAATAGGTTCGCTGAATGAGCGAACCTGAAATTTGACACCAGAACCTATAGATTCGCTGACATGAAAAATCAGTCATTTGGTCGAGCGAATGTATAGGTTCGCTAGAAACAGTCGGGCGAATCTATGTTGATGCACGGGCGGCATGACGACATAGGTTCGCTCGAAGTTTTGAACTTTCGTTCAGATTCGCCAGACGAACACATAGGTTCGCTGGAAACCCTAGTTTTTGAAAAACGGCCTAAATCTCAGTCAAAACACCATAATCAAGCAAACAAAGCAACAATCGAACAATATAACCATCAAACGAGGATATTATGAAGTAAATTCCTAACTAATAACACACAACAGACATTTGATTTACATAATTTCACAGATCAACAAATTTAAGGAGATTAAAGTGCGATTGGTGGGTTGAAACATAGATTTAGATGGAGACGATGACATACCAGACCAAAATAAAGGGGATTTAGTGTGAAAAACCGGTTGAAGAGTGAGAATCGAACGTGTGACGTTTTTGAAAATGGAACGGCTACAGTAATAGTGACAGCGAATGTGTGAAAGGTTTCGCTGTCACTACATATATATACAGTCACAGGTTCGCTGACCAAAACACTAGCGAACTTCATATTCGCCCGAAGACCAAAAGACAAGAGAAACTACGGCGGCGATGTAAAGAGGTTCCGGGCGAACCTGAGGTTCTGGCGAACCAGTAGGTTCGCTAGTAGATTCGCTGGGACACAAAACAAGAAAAAATTAAAAATGTTTTTGGTTTTTCTCAAATTTTAAATTCTTTGTAAATCCACGAAAACGTCCCACGATTTCAACGCTCCAAAAATAAACACATTAACCTAGATAATAATAATAACAAGGGAAAAATAAGAAAAATAAAATGAAAGAAAAAGCAAGAAGTAAAGGCTAAAGAAGGATATATATATTTTTCATGACGTTTTGAGCAGAATCCGGAGAATCATTGATTGGCGGGATTGCAGATATGTTTGTCCATTTAAACCCATGCCTTAGTCCTTTCAACAAGAGATCAGCAGTTTCTTTTATCATGTTTTTGGTTTGATTGAAGAAGCTCAGACAACTCGGTCCCCACAGACATCTAGGTAAAAAGAACAAGTTCTGTCATCAGGATATATCTGAGCAATACGATTGACTTTGCTTGAATTTCGAGGATCGAATTTTGAATATTGATCGATGCATTAGCTTCTTTTGACACTGTGCAATTTTTGCATCTTTTTGTGAGTGGAGCTTGTCAGCAATTGATTCTTTTGAACACAATGCGACTTATTATTTGGGAAACTCAAATAGTTCATAGCTCCAGGTCTATACCGACGTATAACAGAGGAGATAAACATTTGAGCATGCTCGGTGAATCTTCAGGTCAATACTTCCATATAGCAGAGAAGATCCACCAACTCCAGGTCAATACTTCCGTATAGCAGAGGAGTTAAGCACTTTGACTCAATACATTCTGAGGAGTTAACAAGTAACTCACTCAGAGGTTTTTCCGAAGAGCATCACTAGCAGCTTTTTATTTGTTTTGCAGACTAGAAACTCGATTCGGGGATAGGGTGAGGGTGATTTGGGATGTTTTAGGGAAACCAAGGCAAAGATTTGACGCTCTCAACCCATTTTTGACAGAACCCGTATCTTTGTGCAATCCAATCATGTCAAGGGGATAATCCTTGTGGCCGAGATCTTGAACGTTATGTTTGGCTGCACAATCACTGTTTACTTTGTTTTCGGGCTGAGCCTATCTGACATATCCCAAACACAATACTTCTGACCTCCTTCAACGTCTCTTCAACATCAATCAAAACGGAGATCCTGAAATAGCAAAATTTGAAAAACTATAAATAGTTAATCTTTAATATCTCCCCCAAAATTTCTATATTATAGCTATCTAATAAGAAATTTTTGTTTTTCAGATTTTCTTAATATATACATACAGAATAAAAGAGAAAATAAGAGGAAATAAAATAACATAAAGAAAAGGAGCGAAGTAATGAGTGACCCACGGAATTTTCAAAGAAGTAGAAAATGAAAAAGTTATTTACATATGTACAAGGATTCACATAGAAAAAGGTTTTCAAAAAGATATAAGTCCCAGCATAGAGATAAGTTCATAAAAACGTGGTTTGTCAAAAGTTTTTGTGAAAAGATCAGCTTTTTGCTTTCGAGTTTCAATAGAAATAATATCAAACCCCTTTTCATGTGCGTCTCGAATGGCATGAATTCTTGTTTTGATGTGCTTGGTGCGAGTGTGATGAATATGATTCTTGGCGATTCCAACAGCAGCTTCATTATCACAAAAGAGTGGCGTATGAAGAAAGTTGATGCCGTAATCCATCATCTGATGCTGAATCCATAGCACTTGGCAACAACAGCTTGAAGCAGCAATGTATTCTGCTTCTCCTGTGGACAGAGAGACGGTTATTTGCTTCTTGCTTTGCCAGGAAACAAGACATTCGCCAAGGTATTGACATCCGCCAGTGACTGATTTTTGGTTAATCCTGCAACCAGCATGATCACTATCAGAAAAAGCAAGTAAATCAAAGTTCCCACCTTTTGGGTACCAAAGTCCCAAACGAGAGGAACCCTTAAGGTAACGAAAAATGCGTTTAACAGCTTTCTCATGTGATTCTTTTGGATTGGCCTGGAAACGAGCACAGTAGCACACAGCGAATGTAATGTCCGGTCGGCTTGCAGTCAGATACATGAGAGATCCGATCATCGAGCGATACCGATGAGCATCCACAGGATTCCCATTATCATCATAAGTTAGGCATGTTTGAGCGGTGAAAGGAATCAGTTCCGGAGAAGAATCATCCATGCCTTTGTGAGGATCTCTTTGATATATTTCTCTTGGTGAATAAGAATTCCTTCTGGCTTTTGTTCCACTTGCAGCCCCAAGAAGAAACACATCTCCCCCATAATCGTCATTTTCAAAGCGATCCATCATCACTTTTTCAAACTCTCTACACAGCCCCTCATTTGTCGAACGGAAGATTATATCATCAACATACACTTGAACGATCAGCAGCTCGCCATTCACCTCCTTCTTGAACAATGTCATATCTATAGTCCCACGAGAGAAACCTTTGCTGAGAAGATACTGTGTCAGAGTTTCATACCAGATACGTGGAGCTTGATGCAGCCCATACAAGGATTTATCAAGCTTGTACACCTTTGAAGGAAAATCTGGATCCTCGAAACCCGGTGGTTGACATACGTAGATCTCCTCATCGATATCTCTATATAGAAATGCCCATTTCACATCCATCTAATAAACTTTAAAGTTTTTGTTTGCAGCATGAGCAAGAAAGATTCTAATGGCTTCAAGGCGAGCGACTGGAGCAAAAACTTCAGTGTAGTCAATTCCCTCCTCTTGAGCAAATCCTTGGACAACCAATCTCGCCTTGTTTCTGATAACAACACCGCGATCATCTGGCTTGTTTCGGAAAACCCACTTAGTGCCGATGGGACACTTATTAGGAGGAAGATCAACCAGCTCCCAAACTTTGAGCTTCCTAAATTGTTGCAGTTCCATTTGCATGGCATCAACCCAACTAGGATCTTCAAGTGCTTGTTTATAATTCTTCGGAACAACTTGAGATAGAAAGGCAGCATAGAGACATTCATTAATCAAACCACTCTGACTCCGAGTTCGCACACCATCAGTAATTGATCCTATGATATAGTCATGAGGGTGATTTTTCAAGGTTTTGAAGTCAGTGTTGAGGAGCAAAGGATTGGTTTCGGATGAGGGTGTTTGATTAGATGATTGTGAGGGAATATCTGAGGTTGGAGGAATTGTATTAGTGGTAGATGTTGGAATGGAAGTGGATGATGATGGAATATCTGATGGAGAAGTTAGAACAGTTTGAGGTGGTGGAGGTGGTGGAATGTCAAATGAAGTGGGAGGTAATTGTGTAGTTGAGGGTTGTGGTTGTGATTGTGCAGGTGGATGGTTAAAGATAGAAACTGATGTGTGAGGAATGATGTCATCATCGTCAGAGTCGGGAAGATTGAATGATTTGAAAATAGTGGTGGAATCATAAAACCATGCCGGTTCACTGCCAATACATGTTGTGTTTGACTCTTGCCAGTCAACATAATAGGACTCTTGCACAATCCGCGTTCGCTTGTTGTAAACACGATACGCTTTTTGTGTGTTCGAGTATCCTACAAAGAAACACTCATCCGAAACAGCACCAAACTTCGTTTTCTGATCTTGAGTATTCAACAGAGTGCAAGAACATCCAAAGGGGCGTAGAAAATCGATCAACGGCTTAATCCCTCGAAACAGCTAGTATGAAGTCTTCATCTTTTCTTTGACAATCAGTACCCTGTTCAGAACATAAGCTGCACAATTAACTACCTCCGCCCAGAAAATAATTGGAAGCTTTGACTCAATCAGCATAGTTCTAGCATCCTCCACAAGAGTTCGATTCTTCCTTTCAGCAACACCATTTTGTTGTGGTGTTCGTGCGGCGCTAAACTGTCTGAGAATACCCCGTTGTTCGCAGAAAGAGTTGAAGATATGGTTTCTGAATTCCGTTCCGTTATCGCTTCTGATGGCTTGAACCTTTCGCTTTCCAAGAACCTCGATTTGAGGAATCAGCTTTATTAGCTCTTCAGCAGTCTCACTCTTGTATGCCATGAATCTCACCCAGGTGTACCTAGAGTAATCATCTGTGACAACCAAGCAATAAGATTTCTTAGCAATAGATTTGACACTTATTGGACCAAATAAATCAGTATGTAACAATTCGAGGGGTTCTGAGATTGAATTTGTAATTTTAAGTTTATGTGGCTTTTTGTGTTGTTTTCCTTTAGCACAAGCCATGCATTTCTCAACCACTGAAAAGTCTTTAAGTGGTAAACCCCTGACCAAATTGTTCTTAACCAATTTATTCAGAATTTTAAAATTAATGTGCCCTAAACGTCTATGCCACTGAAAAGATTCAAAAGATGAAGCTTTAGACAGGAGACATGTCACGGTGGAAGTTGATTCTTTTGATCCCATATTTAGCATATATGTATCATTTCGTCTTGGAGCTCGCATGATCACCAAATCTTCAGGAATAGAAAACTCTGGCTTCAAGAACAGACATTCATTTGGAAAAAAACATCACTAGGATATTCTTATCACAGATTTGTGATACACTGAGAAGATTGAATGCCAGTTCAGGAACATAGTTGACGTCTTCCAAAGTTAGTGAACCATTTGAGACTTCTCCTTGACCAATCATTTTGCCACCTTTCTTGTCTCCCGCAAAAGCAACATATCCGTCATTGATAATCCGATAGTAGTCAGTAGGTCCTTCAACCCTGTCATATGTCTGGAACATCCGCTGTCAATATGCCAATGACTATTTACAACGGCATTTGAATGTTCCTGACATGTATTAAAAATATACATAAATTAGACTTTTGAAATTGGTACCCAAGCCTTTGTGTACTTGGGTGGTGAAACAGATGAAGAATTACAAATGAAATTATTTACAAATGTGTTTAATCTTTTTCCAAAAGATTTTTGCTTTGAACTGTTTTTGATTAACTTAGGGCATTGCTTAACAGTATGATTAACATTTCCACATTTAAAGCAATGAGATTTCAAACTGACTTTGGGAACTTTATCAACAAGAATTTTATCCATTTCAATTTCCTCGTCACATTCAGACATTTGAGAATTGCAATCACTGTAAGAGTCATAAGGCTCCTTTGATTTGCCTGCTGTGACTTTTACCTTTTCAGATTCAGATTTAGGTTTTGAAATTCTCACTGGTGTGAAAGACGGAATTTGATGAGTAAAGAACTTTTGAAAGCAGTTTGTTTTGATTTGACTTTCAGAGACATGACCTGAAAGTTCATCTTTGTATTCACACACTTACTTTCAAACAGATCATCATTCAACACATTAGGGTTTGAAGTAGTGCACCCTAAATTACTATTAAACATAGAATTGTCTGAACAAAACACATTACTAGAAACAGAATTAATTAAACTAATGTCTTCAATAGACTTCTTGGAATCAGAACTAGAACATTCACTACTGCTAGAACAACCAAGCCCAGTACTCCCACCGTAAGCGTAATCCTCTCTAACCTCTTTAAGATTTACTCCACTTAAACCTGCAATAGAGCTGTTAGTATCATTCTGGATAATCTCTTGTATCAGCTCATTTAATGGATGAGGAATAGGTGTTGGAGAGTAACAGAAGGTACTAGGTGGAGGATATGCATATGTTTCATTGTTAAGACCCAAACCTGTTTTAACTCTGGCCCCCCGTTGTTTCTTGCAGAGTTCCTCCCTTTTCATACTAGATATTGTCCATTGCTGCAGTTTATTTTTGAGTTTTCTTGTTTCAAATTCAGCAAGAGTGACTTGCTCAGTCAAATAGTTTATTTCACAATTCTTTTCCAAAAGAGTTCTTTTTAAATGTTCATTTTCTTTCAAAGCTTCTCTTAATTTGACAAAATATTTTGATTCATTCAATTTAAGCTCTTTGTTAGTTCTCTTTAATTCGTTTTCGTTTGACATTAACAGCTTATTAGCTTTGTATATGCCAATTAAACGAATTTTGCAAGCAGATGAACACATATCTTCAATAACGTCATAAGGAAGACCAATTACCAGTTTTTCGGCAGCAAGGGCACGATCACACTGGCAGTAGGGAGTGTTCCTCTTGAAGTCATCAACAGCATCAAGCCTCGCCTTCTAAATCATGGCTTCCAAGTTAAGCTTTGACTCCTCCTCATTCTTCATTTCATTTACTGCAGCTTCACAAACCAATCCCGAGTGATTCAGATGCCCTTGAACAATAGCATCTGATTGGTCTTCATTAACTTTCTCCACTTGCCGTTCCTCATCTTCACCATAAAATTCTTTGAAAGGATCAAAGCAATTTATATAGTTGTCATCATTCTCAACAATCTCAGCAACTAGGGCATGATTAATTTCCTCCTTTGTCTCTTCAATTTCTGCACTCCAATCAAAGTTGGTGAGCAGTGCAGTTTCATTTCTTGATTTCACTTCCTCAAGCCTTTCTTGACTAGGAGCAGTTCTCGGATTTCCGGAATTCACTGGTTCAGTAACAATTGGTAAAGGACATTCCCTTTTGAAGTGACCCAATTGTTTGCAGTTATAACATCTCAGCTTTCCTTTGTCATACCCCAGCTTGCTGTTCTGTCCCTGATTCCCAAAATTTCCTCTACCTGTTCTTTCCATGAATCGTCTAGCACGAAGAGTAAGCATGGCCATTTGCCATTGGATGTCGGTTTCTTCCAGATCCTCAGGATCCACCTGATACATATCCTCAACAGTCATCCCTTTTCCCTTTAACTCACCAGCGACAAGAGCTTCATAGCTATGAACAAACATTCCAAACAAGGCCATAGTTTCAGATGGAATTTGAGTGGTGACAGATGCATTTGAGCTTGAACCAACATTTGATTTAGCAGACACATGACTTGATGATCCTCCAGGTGCAGCACTGTAAATGTGAGAGTTTGCAGCGGATGAAGTAAGTGCAGCATTCTGAGAAGGAATATTTGGAACCATCATAGACTGATTGTATTCTCTTCTCTTCACATCAAGAACAAATGACTTCAGCTTGTTTATAACATCCATCAGCTTATAGTCATGAAAGTTTCTTTCTTGTTTCAACAGTTTGATATGAAGACTCCATTGAGGAGGAAGTGAGTCTAACAGCTTTGTGACTTGTTCATGATTCCCCAGCTTATCGTCATACTTTTTCAGGTTGCTTGATACAGACAGGAATCGATTGGTAATATCAGTCAGATTTTCTTGCGAATATCCCACAAAAGAATTGAACTCTTTCTCAGCTTGAGCTTTTCTATCCAACTTCAAATCCTCGTTAACATCATAGAACTCGCACAACGCATCATACAAGCTTTTTGCAGTTGTGTGTTCAGCAAACCTGTTGAAAATATCCTGATGCAAACAAAGTATCAATGCCCCGAGTGCCTTTTTGTCACGATCAAACAACTTGGTGTCTGCTTCAGTAAAAGTACTTGGATCATTGTTTATTGAAGTAACGGTTCCTTCAACTGTCCTTGGCACGTGCGGACCATTTACAATTGACTCCCATTGATTATAGTCAGTGTAGTAGAAAAAAGCTTTCAAACACATCTTCCAATCTTCAAAATTCTCACCACTAACAAGCCTCGGTGGCCTGTTAGGTTGAACGCTATCCAGATCATTCATATTCAGGGTGGATGTAGTCATAATTTTAAACAGATTGTAGATTCGCTGAAGACAGATAGATTCGCTGGAATAGATTCGCCCAATGAACAAACAGATTCGCTGGCAGATTCGCTAGTCAAACAAACAGATTCGCTGACCAGCAAGCACAGTTTCGCTCGACAGAGTTTGGCAGCAGTTTCGCTTGCACAATGAGCCAAACAAGTGAACTTTCGTTCGATGAAATGTCAGATTCGCTAGCCACAAACACAAAATTACCGAACACAAGATTTGTACTAGATTCGCTGGATGAACAACTAGTTTCGCTGGAAGAACAGATAGGTTCGCTGGGTTACGAACAAACCTGTTACAGTACGAAAACAAACAGAACAACTTCAAAACTTGACCATTTGTAGACCCGTTTGTTTCAGAAGCTTCCTATGACCAAATAAGACCACACCCAAGCAAAATACAACACCAAAACACCCAAACCTGTCCAGAAAAGAATCAAATAGTGTTTTGACACAAAAACCCCAAAATCAACACAAAAATCACTAGAATCAAACAATCAAGAGCACTAAGGCTCTGATACCATATTGTTGGTCCATAATGATCGTGATTTCAGTGCTATAATGACTTGTATAACAACAAACACTCTTGACCCAAACAAACAAAGTGTAATAAAACCCAACAACCGATAATGAGATTAAAACCACACAACCGGAGATAAATACGCTACAATGATGAATAATATATGCTCCTAGCACCTCCAGTAAACACACACACGACACAATCAGTTGGATAAGGTTTTTGTCAAAGTTGTGCAAAAGTTGCATTTCAACAAGATAAGGTTACAATATATAACAGACATAGGTTCGCTGATAGATTCGCTGTCAGCGAATCTATCTAGCGAACCACATAGGTTCGCCGGGCACAATCAGGTTCGCCCGGTCGATACCAACACAAAAGCTAAACTGTGCTACGGGCGAATCTATAGATGACACCAACATACCGACATACCGGTGAGTCCGACCTATACATGACTATCAATACTCCCCCTAGGTTGGACCTCACCTGGGGAAGTCTTCTGTTTTAGCTCCGTCTTCTGTTGGCTTCAAAGATGCTCAATGAAAGCTCCTGCCCTTCCTTTAATTCCGGCCATTGGATTAGTAACGTCTTTAGATCCGGCCTCATCGTCTTCACTAAATACCAGCATTGATTCCACAAACTCTAATTCGGCAACCTCAGTATCAGGCATATCTATAACAATCGTTTCCGCCTGTATTTCTTTTGTATGCTCCTCGCCAGTCACCTCCAAATCAACCACATCAACTGGTTTCTCAAACCTCTTCTCAATCGTTTCATCAATCTGCTTTGACAAGTCATCAACATCCATTCTCTGTTCATCTGTCGCTCTCAACCTTTCATTTACCTTCCTCAGTTCAGCACGAATACCCCGGGCTTTGTTTGCAACCTTCACAAACAGGTTTGCTTCAGTCCTAGTGTCATCTCCAGCCCCGTGCTTGATCCGGTTCTCACACAGTACTTTCAAATCTTCATCGCAAAAGGAAAAGATCTCCATTGGGTCAAACAATCGGATTTCTGGACGATTTTCCCCTTTGAGCCTGATAACCGCTTCTCCCGTTCCATTATCATAAAACCACTTCAGAAATTCTTGTAGACGAGCAGGCTGAGTATCAGGAACCCTGACCCGTGTCATAATCTTTGGCGCTTCAATCTTCAAAACAACCTTACCCTTCCATGAAACCCAGTGCCTATCCTTTTTCTGCCTCATCCGCCTTGGTTTTTGGTACCCAAAATCTACGAAGTTGGTCTTAGCAGCCTCTCTGATTGTTACCTCAAACGCGCACGCCCTTCCACTGTCCTCCTTTCCCAACAGAGGAAGTTCGGCCAGCCTACGCAAATCCCACTTCGGCAGTGTGGCGAAATGCTTCCTATTCTTGATATAACAAATATCACCGCCCCTTCGCTTAACCATATACGCATCCACCTGACTGTTATACTTCCATGCTATCACTTGCCTGTCCAGTTGGGAGGTGTTCGGTTCATCAATATTCTGAAATATTGGCACTTCACGAACAACCTCTTCATCCTTCCTGAACCATTCGGATTTGTCCAATTCTATGTGATCAAACTGATAGCTCACCTCTTTCTCCTCAACTTTGTATTTTTCCGGCTCATCATCTAAATCCTCCTCACTGTCAGCATTCTCATCGATTTCCGGTTCAGCACTAACAACTACTTCAGGCCAAGTAAATACATCCAGATTTATCCCCATATCCTCATCACATAACTCCTCAGCAGATTTACCCTTTCCTTTATCCTGATCCCCAAACGCACAATCCATTAACGGATACTTTGCAGCATCCGTTAAGCTTATCAGTTCAGCTTCAGACATAGCAGGTTCCGACCCATCCTTTTCTTTCAGGCTATTCAGCTCCTTGAATATTCTGACAATTAGGCACTGTTGATCCTTCATCATTCTCCCCATTTCAAAGATAATAGTCGACTTTTCAGCATCCTGGGTCTCCAGATCCGCATACTTACTCTTCAAATCCCCCAACTCTGCCTTCAAACTATCAATCTCATCCTTCAGCACACTAACAGATTCAGTAGATGTACCCGGAGTATCATGCTTTGCTTTCTTTGACGCTTCAGTTGGTGCATCAGATTTCCTCTTTGTTCTGTTTTCCCTTCCCGCATCAATTTCTGCCTGAATCTCATCAACTTCCCAATCAAACGAATAGTCCTTTTCTTTGGCATACGGCTTCCTTTTCTTTATCCTTTTCTCAACCACCTCAATGTTCTCACCGCCACGTTTTCTATCAGTCTCCATTAACCTTTGTATTTGTACCCATCTATCAGCTGGGTACATGTTCTCCCACAAATAAGAAGTCCTACCCACACAATCAGATCTCACCGATTTACAGTCTCTGAATATCCTCGAATGCATTTCCCATATCTTCAGCTAATCACCAACAACCGGCAGATTTGGCAATTTGTCATTCAGAATCATCTGGATAAATCTGGGGTACATCAACCATTTACCCGCCTTAGTAGCATGGATGTTCTCGAGCATATAGTTGTAGATAAGCTTCGCAAGATTTTCTTTTTGCCCTCGGCAAAACAGCATCATGGCCCGAGCCCAATCCAAGTTTAACCCGTCTGTACCCCCTTTCCTATGATCCAAGCACATGATGAAGACGTGTGCAATGTATCTCCATTCTTGGATCAAATAGGATTTAACAAATTCCATCTTCTTTTCACCTGGCATAGGACCCTCATAACCCGCAGTCCTGAATGCCCCATATACCTCCTCAGCGGTCATATTGACTTCATCTCCGACATCATCCTCTAACCTCAAAATCCTAGCCAGATCGGCTTCAGTAAACTCTAAATCGAAACCCCTAACTTTGGCACAAATCCTTGACGGCTGCACAGACACGTTCATCACTGCTGTTCTCCAGAAATCTCGAACATGCAGCTCGTATATGGTTGGTGAATGAGAAATGGCGTGATGAATGTGAGACGACTTCAACCATCTAATGCAATCTCTATACCCACCGGCTTTTTCATGATTCTCGTCAAGCAAAGCACACATATTGTGCTTTCTTTCAAAGAATAATGTAGACATCGTGCCTGAAAAATAAACGAAAATTGATTAGAAATGAAGATTTTGAAATCAGTTAATAGATTCGCTGGATAAATAGGTTCGCTGAAATAGCGAACCTGAAATTTGACACCAGAACCTATAGATTCGCTGACATGAAAAATCAGTCATTTGGTCGAGCGAATGTATAGGTTCGCTAGAAACAGTCGGGCGAATCTATGTTGATGCACGGGCGGCATGACGACATAGGTTCGCTCGAAGTTTTGAACTTTCGTTCAGATTCGCCAGACGAACACATAGGTTCGCTGGAAACCCTAGTTTTTGAAAAACGGCCTAAATCTCAGTCAAAACACCATAATCAAGCAAACAAAGCAACAATCGAACAATATAACCATCAAACGAGGATATTATGAAGTAAATTCCTAACTAATAACACACAACAGACATTTGATTTACATAATTTCACAGATCAACGGATTTAAGGAGATTAAAGTGCGATTGGTGGGTTGAAACATAGATTAAGATGGAGACGATGACATACCAGACCAAAATAAAGGGGATTTAGTGTGAAAAACCGGTTGAAGAGTGAGAATCGAACGTGTGACGTTTTTGAAAATGGAACGGCTACAGTAATAGTGACAGCGAATGTGTGAAAGGTTTCGCTGTCACTACATATATATACAGTCACAGGTTCGCTGACCAAAACACTAGCGAACTTCAGATCGCCCGAAGACCAAAAGACAAGAGAAACTACAGCGGCGATGTAAAGAGGTTCCGGGCGAACCTGAGGTTCTGGCGAACCAGTAGGTTCGCTAGTAGATTCGCTGGGACACAAAACAAGAAAAAATTAAAAATGTTTTTGGTTTTTCTCAAATTTTAAATTCTTTGTAAATCCACGAAAACGTCCCACGATTTCAACGCTCCAAAAATAAACACATTAACCTAGATAATAATAATAACAAGGGAAAAATAAGAAAAATAAAATGAAAGAAAAAGCAAGAAGTAAAGGCTAAAGAAGGATATATATATTTTTCATGACGTTTTGAGCAGAATCCGGAGAATCATTGATTGGCGGGATTGCAGATATGTTTGTCCATTTAAACCCATGCCTTAGTCCTTTCAACAAGAGATCAGCAGTTTCTTTTATCATGTTTTTGGTTTGATTGAAGAAGCTCAGACAACTCGGTCCCCACAGACATCTAGGTAAAAAGAACAAGTTCTGTCATCAGGATATATCTGAGCAATACGATTGACTTTGCTTGAATTTCGAGGATCGAATTTTGAATATTGATCGATGCATTAGCTTCTTTTGACACTGTGCAATTTTTGCATCTTTTTGTGAGTGGAGCTTGTCAGCAATTGATTCTTTTGAACACAATGCGACTTATTATTTGGGAAACTCAAATAGTTCAGAGCTCCAGGTCTATACCGACGTATAACAGAGGAGATAAACATTTGAGCATGCTCGGTGAATCTTCAGGTCAATACTTCCGTATAGCAGAGAAGATCCACCAACTCCAGGTCAATACTTCCGTATAGCAGAGGAGTTAAGCACTTTGACTCAATACATTCTGAGGAGTTAACAAGTAACTCACTCAGAGGTTTTTCCGAAGAGCATCACTAGCAGCTTTTTATTTGTTTTGCAGACTAGAAACTCGATTCGGGGATAGGGTGAGGGTGATTTGGGATGTTTTAGGGAAACCAAGGCAAAGATTTGACGCTCTCAACCCATTTTTGACAGAACCCGTATCTTTGTGCAATCCAATCATGTCAAGGGGATAATCCTTGTGGCCGAGATCTTGAACGTTATGTTTGGCTGCACAATCACTGTTTACTTTGTTTTCGGGCTGAGCCTATCTGACATATCCCAAACACAATACTTCTAACCTCCTTCAACGTCTCTTCAACATCAATCAAAACGGAGATCCTGAAATAGCAAAATTTGAAACACTATAAATAGTTAATCTTTAATATCTCCCCCAAAATTTCTATTTCCGCACAAAACTGAAATTTTCAAAAGACACAAGAGCGACCTCAAAGAGATGTGAAAACTTGATCAAAAATACAAGTAAAAATGTTAGGCTCCGCCATTTTTTTGGTTGTTAAAAAAATTTTTTTTTTATACTATCTACTATATATAAAATAGAAATTACAAATGAAACGCCTTCCATATTACCCTATTAAAAGATGATAAATGAGTTATCAAGAAAAATGCAGTGGCTGTGAAAATGAAAGAAAGATCCAGAATGTGGATAAGATACCAGAACCATAACCTGTTTGTTCCGCCTCAAATTTGAATAAGAAACATTTCTGTCAGTAAACCGGATTACTAACAGTCCTCCTGAAATGTTCATGCACTCATCAACAGATTAGTTAGAAAGGGGAACCCAGGCCATCGTAGTCCTGGGCGTTCCATTTTCATCAGTGTAAGACACTTGTCTATGCACACAACCTGTTCTTGTATCTATTCTCGTTTCCTCTTTTCTTTTAATTTGCCAGATTTATTTTGGTTCAAACATTTTCGATTTGAAAGAGTTAAATTTGGAAATCATTTTCTGTTTAAGCCCCGAGGATAAAGGTTTTGGTTTTGATGATGTGGTCACATTCATCTTTGAATCATGTGAAACCGGCTTCACATGAGAAGGTGGGGATGGAATGTTCGTCATCCGACCATTCAAAGATGTATGATTTTTACCTTGAGATTTGGAGAAACAAACCTGTTTACCTTTAGTAACTGGAGCATGTCTTTTTGGACATTCTTTGAGCACGTGATCATCCTTTCCACACTTGAAGCAAGCCTTGAATGGCTTTTGATGCTTGATTGGCCCGTGTGGAGCAGCTGGGGGTGGGGCTTTCTTCGAGCTTGATGCAACTTGTTGAGAAGCTTTTGGCGTCTTTTGTCGAGTTGTGGGTGGTTGCCTGATCTTTGTTTTGCTTTGTTGGATAGGAGATGAGATCTTCACTTGCTTGTTCTCAAGTCTTTTACAAACTTGAGATATGATGGACAGAGGTGAAGTCTTCTTCTTTTGAGCTCTGGATAGAAGATTGGCTTGTCTTGCAGCTGGAAATGAGATCCTGATTTGACTTGCTTCAGGTTTTGGAAGCATTTCAGATTTGACTGTTGTAGATGACATCTTGATCTTTGAATCTCCGTGACTTTCCTTTGTCTTTAGTTCATCATCTGAGCTTGTCCAATTTTCAAAAACTACCTCTGCTTCCAACGGATCTTGATTGATGGCTTGATGATTACGTGAATCCGACTTTATCTCTTCCTTCGCAATCAGGACATGCTCAAACGTAGGCATTTCACCTGCTTTAAACTTGTCAAAGAAGTTAGAAGAAACAGATTGTACAGATTTACTAACACCGGAAACTGAACAATCATTGGTTTGACTGACAACATCCAGTTTACTGTATCCAATACCAGTCGGGGACTCATAATCATCTCGCACCTCTTTAAGATTCACATTTCCAATCCTGCATACAAACTATCAGTATCTTTCTGAATTATTTCATGAATCAACTCATTTGTCGGGTGTGGAGTTGGTGTAGGAGAGTAACAGTAAGTGCTGGGAGGAGGATATACAAAAGCCTTATCTTCATGACCCAACCCAGTCTTAATACGAGCCCCCCGTTGGCTTTTAATTAAATCCTCAAGTTTCATCCCCGAAATTGTCCATTTTTCGAGTTTCGTTTGCAACTTACTGGTTTCAAACTCAGCCAGGGCGACACGTTCAGTTAGCATATTGACTTCCACATTTCTTTTCAAAAGACTCGTGTGTTGGACCTGAATTATAGTCTAATATTATCAACACAGTCAAAGTCAACAAAAGTCAACGTCCGGTCAAAGTCCACGTAAAAAGTCAAATGGCGCGTTAGAGACGAAGAACCGAGTCAAGACGTTGAAGTTGTTTTATGTCTAGGATCGTTAATGTAATAAATATATTTTGTGTCAACAAAATATATTTAATCTAGCTTTAGACATGTTTTAGCCTTTTAACTTGTTATTTTCTAATTAAACTAAGTCTAGGGGGTTAATATGTAATTAAGTGGATTGAACATTCACTATATATAGTTTAGTTTGTTTAGGGTTTTGGGGGCTTGAATGAGCATTTGATTGGGGTCTTTCCATGTAAACAAAATCTGATGCAATCAATATAGATCAAATTGAGTGTTTTATTGTGTGTTCATCCAAAGTTCATCACATTTTAAGTCATTTGATCCAAAATCTTCACAAATTTCTGATTCACTAGTGTTTTGGGACCAACAATTGGTATCAGAGCCTTAGTGCTCTTGATTGTTTGATTCAAGTGATTTTTGTGTTGATTTTCGAAGTTTTTGGGTCAAAACACTTTGATTCTGTTTG
Organism: Tagetes erecta; assembly: GCA_030867185.1. Taxonomy (NCBI): domain Eukaryota; kingdom Viridiplantae; phylum Streptophyta; class Magnoliopsida; order Asterales; family Asteraceae; genus Tagetes; species Tagetes erecta. Next base: position 59,710,553 of record CM061488.1, read on the forward strand.
AAGCTTGTTTCTTGTGTTTTGGAGTTGTATTTTGCTCATGGTTTGTGGTATTTGGACATAGAATGCTTTTAAAACAAACCTGTAGGCAAATGGTCAAGTTTTGAGGGTTTTCGAGCTGTTTCCGTACTGTTTCAGAGTGGTTGAGCTACCAGCGAAACTATTAGTTCTTCCAGCGAAACTGTCAGTTCTTCCAGCGAATCTAAATTCAAATTTTTGTCCTGTTTGGATTGTGTTGTGGCCAGCGAATCTAACATATCATCGAACGAAAGTTCATCTATTTGACTGACTGTGCAAGCGAAACTGCTGCCAAAATCAGGCCAGCGAATCTGTGCTTGCTCGTCAGCGAATCTGTTTGACTGTCTAGCGAATCTGTCACCAGCGAATCTACCAGCGAATCTGCTGTGTTCTTCCAGCGAAACTAGCCAGCGAATCTGTCATTTTTCAGCGAATCTGTAATCTGTTCAAAATATGACTTCTTCAACACTTAATATGAATGATCTAGACAGCGTTCAACCTAACAGGCCACCGAGGCTTGTTAGTGGTGAAAACTTTGAAGACTGGAAAAGATGTTTGAAAGCGTTCTTCTACTACACGGACTACAACTAATGGGAATCTATAGTAAATGGTCCGCATGTGCCCACAACAGTTGAAGGAACCGTCACCTCAGTGAACACAGACCCAACTACTTTTACTGAAACAGATATCAAGTTACTGGATCGTGACAAGAAGGCATTAGGGGCACTGATACTTTGCTTACATCAGGACATCTTCAACCGGTTTGCAGAACACACAACTGCAAAGAGTCTGTATGATGCATTGTGTGAATTTTATGATGGCAATGAAGATCTGAAACTTGATAGAAAAGCTCAAGCCGAAAAGGAATTCAACTCTTTTGTGGGGTACTCACAAGAGAACTTGACTGACATTACAAACAGATTTCTATCGGTGTCAAGTAATCTGAAGAAATATGATGAAAAGCTGGGCAATCACGAACAAGTAGCAAAGTTGCTAGATTCTCTTCCTCCTCAATGGAGCCTTCAAATCAAGCTGCTGAAACAAGAGAGAAACTTTCCGGATTACAAACTGATGGATGTCATCAACAAGCTGAAGTCTTTCGACCTTGATGTAAAAAGAAGAGAATATAATCAGTCAATGATGGTTCCAAACATTCCCTCTCAAAATGCTGCACTTATCTCATCCGCTGCAAACTCTTATGTTTACAGTGCAGCATCTAGAGGATCTTCAGGTCATGTGTCTGCTAAGTCTGCTGGTGCATCTACTAACGCTGGTTCAAGCTCAAATGCATCTGTCACCACACAGATTCCGTCAGACACCATGGCATTATTTGGAATGTTTGTTCACAGTTATGAAGCTCTTGTTGCAGGTGAGTTGAAAGGGAAGGGTATGACAGTAGAAGATATGTATCAGGTAGACCCTGATGATCTGGAGGAAACAGATATTCAATGGCAGATGGCTATGCTCACTCTTCGCGCTAGACGATTCATGGAAAGAACTGGTAGAAGAGATTTTGGAAATCAAGGACAGAATGCTAAGCTAGGTTATGACAAGGGAAAGTTACGATGCTATAACTGCAAACAACTGGGCCACTTCAAGAGAGAATGCCCATTACCAATCGTTACTGAGCCAGTTAACTCTGCAAATCCAAGATCTGCTCCAATTCAAGAAAAAGTTGAGGAAGCAAAGTCAAAGAATGAAACTGCACTTCTAACCAACTTTGACTGGAGTGCAGAAATCGAAGAAACCAAGGAGGAGATTAACCATGCCCTTGTTGCTGAAATTGCTGAGTTTGATGACAATGACATAAATCTCTTTGATCCGTTCAAAGAATTTTATGGAAAAGAAGAGGAGGAGAAGGTGGAAAATGTTTATAAAGCTCAATCAGATGTTATTGCTCAAGGACATCTGAATCATTCTGGGTTAGTTTGTGAAGCCGCTGTTAATGAAGTAAAGCATGAGGAGGAGTCTAAGGCTAGCTTGGAAGAAGTGATTGAGAAGGCAAGGCTGGATGCAGTTGATGAATTCAAAAGAAGCACTCCCTACTGTCAATGTGATCGTGCTCTGGCCGCCGAAAAACTGGTAATCGGTCTTCCTTATGATGTTATAGAAGATATGTGTTCATCTGCCTGCAAAATTCGTTTAATTGGCATATACAAAGCAAATAAATTGTTAATGTCAAACGAAAACGAATTAAAAAGAACCATCAAAGAGCTTAAATTAAGTGAATCAAAATATTTTGTTAAGTTAAGAGAAGCTTTAAAAGAAAATGAACACTTAAAAAGAACTCTTTTAGAAAAGAACTGTGAGATTAACTACTTGACTGAGCAAGTTACACTTGCTGAGTTTGAAGCAAGAAAGCTTAAAAACAAATTGCAGCAGTGGACCATATCGGGTATGAAAAGGGAAGAACTGTGCAAGAAACAAAGGGGGGCCAGAGTTAAGACAGGGTTGGGTCTTAGTAACAATGAAACATATGCCTATCCTCCACCGAGTACTTTCTGTTATTCTCCTACACCTATTCCTCATCCCTCAAATGAGTTAATTCAAGAGATTATGCAGAAAGATACTGACAGTTCCATTGCAGGTTTAAGTGAAGTAAACCTTAAGGAAGTTAGAGAGGAGTACGCATATGGTGGGAGTGTTGGGCTCGGTTGTTCTGGCAGTAGTGATTGCAGTAGTTCTGATTCCAAGAAGTCTTTTGAAGACATTTGTTTAGATAATCCTGTTTGTAGTAATATGTCATATTCAGACAATTTCATGTTTAATAGTAATCTAGGGTGTTCCACTTCAAACCCTAATGTGTTGAATGATGCTGATTTGATTAATAATGTGTGTGTGAATGACCAAGACAAACTTTCAGGTCAAGTCTCTGAAAGTCAAACTAAAACAAACTGTTTTCAAAAGTTCTTCACTCACCAAATGCCATCTCTCACTCTCCCACCATATACGAGACGCACGTTCGGGATTTCTGGCGAACTGCGGTCATGAACGTGTCGGTACTGCCGTCACGTATCTGTGCAAATGTCTGTGGCCAAGACTTGGCGTTTACTGAAGCCGATCTGGCTAGAATTTTGAGGCTGGAGGATGATGTGGGTGAGGAGGTACATATGTCAGCTGAAGAAGTTTACGGGGCATTTCGGACTGCCGGGTATGAGGGGCCGATGCCCGGCGAAAAGAAAATGGAGTTTGTTAAGTCCTACCTGATCCAGGAATGGAGGTATATAGCACATGTGTTCATTATGTGCCTGGATCACAGAAAAGGGGGTACGGACGGGCTGAACTTGGACTGGGCTCGAGCCATGATGCTGTTTTGCCGAGGGCAAAAAGCAAATCTTGCTAAGTTGATTTACACCTACATGCTCGAGAACATCCATGCCAGCAAGGGGGCAAAATGGCTAATGTATCCCAGATTCATTCAGATGATTCTGAATGATAAACTACCAAATCTGCCTGTGGAGGGTGCTGAACTGAAGGTCTGGGATATGCATTCACGAATCTTCAAGGATTGTAAATCTGTGAGGCCGGATTGTGTTGGAAGGACTACGTATTTGTGGGAGAATATGTATCCGGCTGATAGGTGGGTTTATATACAAAGGTTGATCGAGTCGGAAAGGAAAAGAGGTGGAGAAAATATAGAGGTGATTGAAAAGAAGATCAGGAAACGGAAACCCTATGCCAAGGATAAAGATTATTCGTTTGAACGGGAGGTGGATGAGATCCAAGATGAAATTGATGCTGGCAGGGAACTGAGGACGAAAAGAAAGGCTGATATACACTCTGAAGCATCAAAGAAGGCGAAGCATGATATAGGGGGTACATCTGCTGGGTCTGGAACTGAATTGAAGGATGAGGTTGAGAAATTGAAGGCTGATTTGGCTGAGCTGAAAGGTAAACATGAAGAGTTGGAAAAGCAGGATGCAGAGAAATCCACTGTCATATACGAGATGGGAAGAATGATGAAAGATCAGCAGTGTTTGTTGGTAAGGATCTTTAAAGAGTTAAATGATTTGAAGAAGAATGTTGGGACTGATCCGGCTATGTCTGAAGCAGAACTGAACTCCTTAACGGATATTACAAAATATCCGTTAATGGATGTTGATTTTGGTGATAAAGGAAAGGGAAAAGCCGTGGAGGAAGAGTTTGATGAAGAAATGGGGATTGATATGGACGTATTTGAAGGAGAGGAAGTAGTAGGTGGATCTGGGGTGGATTATACATTGGCTGATGAACCTGATACTGATATTGATGAAGACAGTGAGGAAGATTTGGATGACGAGCCGGAAATATATAAAGTGGAGGAAAAGGGGATGAGCTACCAGTTTGAGCACGCTGAGCTTGACAAATCCGAATGGTTCAGGAAAGAAGAAGCTGTGGTACCTGAGGTACCAATATTCCAACACTTAGACGAACCCACCACCAAACAGCAAGATAGACAGATCATTGCATGGAAATACAACTGTTTGGTGGAGGCGTACATGATCAAAAGGAGGGGTGGTGACATAACGTATGTCAAGAACCGAAAGCACTTCGCCACCTTTCCTAGATGGGATTTGAGGAGACTGGCAGAGCTACCGCTATTGGGAAAGGAAGACAGTGGCAGGGCTTGTGCGTTTGAGTCTGCAATCAGGGAGGCTGCCAAGTCAGATTTTGTTGAGTTTGGATATCAAAAACCGAAGAGGTTGAGGCAGAAGGTGGATAAACATTGGGTGTCATGGAAGGGCAAGATCGTGCTGAAAATAGATGCTCCGAAAGTGATGACGAGGGTCAGGGTCCCAGACACTCAGCCGCCCAGATTGCAGAATTTCAACAAATGGTTCTATGATAACAGCACTGGGGAGGCAGTTGTCAGACTAAGTGGAGATGACCGTCCAGAAATACGACTATTTGATCCGATGGAGGTCTTCTCCTTCTGTGACGAGGATTTGAAGGTTTTATGTGAAAATAGAATTAAGCACGGGGCTGGAGATGACACTGCCGCTGAAGCAAACCTGTTTGTGAAGGTTGCTAACAAAGCCCGGGGGATTCGTGCTGAGCTTCAAGCTGTTAATGAGAGATTGAGGAGGACGGATGACCTGAAAATGGACATGGATGATCTGACAAGACAGCTTGATCGATCTATTGAACAGAGGTTTGAGAAACCTGTCGAAGTGATTGATTTGGAGATTGCAAGCGAGGAGCCAACAGCAGAGATACAGGCGGAATCGACAGTTCAACTTGAGCCTGATACTGAGGTCGCTGATACAGAGTTTGTGGATTCAATGTTAAATCTGAGTGAAGATGAGGCAGGAACTGAAGACGTCACAAATCCTTTGGCCGGTATTGAAGACAGGGCAGGAGCTTTTATCGAACAACTTTGAAGCCAAGATAAAGACGGAGCTAATCAGAAGACTTCCCCAGGTGAGGTCCAACCTAGGGGGAGTATTAATAGTCACTATGTATAGGTTGGACCCACCGGCTTGTCGGTGCTACTTTTGTATGTAATTGTTTATCTTGTAATCTTATTAGTACTAGCGAACCTACGGGCGAATCTATTGATTCGCCCGCAGGCCATCATGTCTTTTGTATTAGGTGTCGACTGGGCGAACCTATGTGCCCAGCGAACCTGTGTTGGTTCGCTGGATAGATTCGCTAGAGCGAATCTATCAGCGAACCTAACACCTATATATTGTAACCTTATCTTCACTTTTATACAACTTTTGCACATCTTTTACCAAGACTATTCTTCACTGATTTGTGTTGTGTAATCGTTCTATTGAGGTGCTAGGAGCTTATCTTACTTATCATTGTAGCTTATTAACCTCGATTCTGTGTTAGATCTTGTTATTGGGTTATTTGGACTTTTACTCTTTGTTCTTCAAGTATTTGACATATTTGTGTTAAACAAGTCAACAAAGCACTGAAATCACGATCATTATGGACCAACAATATAGGCATGGGTTTAAATGGACAAACATATTGACAATCTAGCCAAGTCTTTGTTTCTCTGGATGGTTGCTCGAAACGCATTATCTGATATCCTTTCATGAAGTTTTTTTTTATTTTATTTTATGTTTGGGTTCTTGAGTCTTGTTGGTCGTGTGTACCTTTATAGGATGTGTTCTCTTTTTCAAAAATATTTGTGATCTTGTCGGACTCGTCCTCTCATTTTCGAATTTTTAATTTTTAATTAAAAAAAAAAATCCAAAAAGATTTTCATTTCAAATTATTTTCAAGTCTTCCATATTATGCTATTAAAATGTTATCATTTTCACATGCATTTCACGGGAAATTGCACACACAAACGGACATGGGTTCGCTTGTTTTCATACACAGATAAACACCGGTTTATTTTGTTTAATGAAATGATCTAATGAGAAATCTCGAGATTTTGTTTGTGATTGTGTTACAGATATTTGCTGCAAGTGATGGCCGATCATCAGTTGAGCAAAGCACCTGACCAGAGAACCTGTTCCTCAAAGTTTTGCAGAAGATACCGAGCTAGGAATCCTCCTCCCACATCTTCTGAAGCACTCAAGAAAAGTTTGTTGGAAAGCAGTTCCAGATTTTACGAAAGTAGCACGCGAAATGGGGGAGCATACAATATGGGGGAGCTTGTGAGATTAAGGATCTTCAGCAACATAATTTGGCAAGCATCAGTCTTGGGGGAGTTTTGTTGGAGCTGAAATTAAGACCGAAGCTTACCAAATTGAAGATCCAACAGTATTGACTTATCGGTGCTGAACACGATGCAAGACGTTGATAATAAAAGACTATGGGGGAGTATTGTTGGACCTGAATTATAGTCTAATATTATCAACACAGTCAAAGTCAACAAAAGTCAACGTCCGGTCAAAGTCCACGTAAAAAGTCAAATGGCGCGTTAGAGACGAAGAACCGAGTCAAGACGTTGAAGTTGTTTTATGTCTAGGATCGTTAATGTAATAAATATATTTTGTGTCAACAAAATATATTTAATCTAGCTTTAGACATGTTTTAGCCTTTTAACTTGTTATTTTCTAATTAAACTAAGTCTAGGGGGTTAATATGTAATTAAGTGGATTGAACATTCACTATATATAGTTTAGTTTGTTTAGGGTTTTGGGGGCTTGAATGAGCATTTGATTGGGGTCTTTCCATGTAAACAAAATCTGATGCAATCAATATAGATCAAATTGAGTGTTTTATTGTGTGTTCATCCAAAGTTCATCACATTTTAAGTCATTTGATCCAAAATCTTCACAAATTTCTGATTCACTAGTGTTTTGGGACCAACATCGTGTATGCCATGAATCTCACCCAGGTGTACCTAGAGTAATCATCTGTGACAACCAAGCAATAAGATTTCTTAGCAATAGATTTGACACTTATTGGACCAAATAAATCAGTATGTAACAATTCGAGGGGTTCTGAGATTGAATTTGTAATTTTAAGTTTATGTGGCTTTTTGTGTTGTTTTCCTTTAGCACAAGCCATGCACTCTCAACCACTGAAAAGTCTTTAAGTGGTAAACCCCTGACCAAATTGTTCTTAACCAATTTATTCAGAATTTTAAAATTAATGTGCCCTAAACGTCTATGCCACTGAAAAGATTCAAAAGATGAAACTTTAGACAGGAGACAGGTCACGGTGGAAGTTGATTCTTTTGATCCCATATTTAGCATATATGTATCATTTCGTCTTGGAGCTCGCATGATCACCAAATCTTCAGGAATAGAAAACTCTGGCTTCAAGAACAGACATTCATTTGGAAGAAACATCACTGGGATATTCTTATCACAGATTTGTGATACACTGAGAAGATTGAATGCCAGTTCAGGAACATAGTTGACGTCTTCCAAAGTTAGTGAACCATTTGAGACTTCTCCTTGACCAATCATTTTGCCACCTTTCTTGTCTCCCGCAAAAGCAACATATCCGCCATTGATAATCCGATAGTTAGTCAGTAGGTCCTTCAACCCTGTCATATGTCTAGAACATCCGCTGTCAATATGCTAATGACTATTTACAACGGCATTTGAATGTTCCTGACATTTATTAAAAATATACAGAAATTAGACTTTTGAAATTGGTACCCAAGCCTTTGTGTACTTGGGTGGTGAAATATATGAAGAATTACAAAAGAAATTATTTACAAATATGTTTAATCTTTTTCCAAAAGATTTTTGCTTTGAACTGTTTTTGATTAACTTAGGGCATTGCTTAATAGTATGATTAACATTTCCACATTTAAAGCAATGAGATTTCAAACTGACTTTGGGAACTTTATCAACAAGAATTTTATCCATTTCAATTTCCTCGTCACATTCAGACATTTGAGAATTGCAATCACTGTAAGAGTCATAAGGCTCCTTTGATTTGCCTGCTGTGACTTTTACCTTTTCAGATTCAGATTTAGGTTTTGAAATTCTCACTGGTGTGAAAGACGGAATTTGATGAGTAAAGAACTTTTGAAAGCAGTTTGTTTTGATTTGACTTTCAGAGACATGACCTGAAAGTTCATCTTTGTCATTCACACACTTACTTTCAAACAGATCATCATTCAACACATTAGGGTTTGAAGTAGTGCACCCTAAATTACTATTAAACATAGAATTGTCTGAACAAAACACATTACTAGAAACAGAATTAATTAAACTAATGTCTTCAATAGTCTTCTTGGAATCAGAACTAGAACATTCACTACTGCTAGAACAACCAAGCCCAGTACTCCCACCGTAAGCGTAATCCTCTCTAACCTCTTTAAGATTTACTCCACTTAAACCTGCAATAGAGCTGTTAGTATCATTCTGGATAATCTCTTGTATCAGCCCATTTGATGGATGAGGAATAGTGTTGGAGAGTAACAGAAGGTACTAGGTGGAGGATATGCATATGTTTCATTGTTAAGACCCAAACCTGTTTTAACTCTGGCCCCCTGTTGTTTCTTGCAGAGTTCCTCCCTTTTCATACTAGATATTGTCCATTGCTGCAGTTTATTTTTGAGTTTTCTTGTTTCAAATTCAGCAAGAGTAACTTGCTCAGTCAAATAGTTTATTTCACAATTCTTTTCCAAAAGAGTTCTTTTTAAATGTACATTTTCTTTCAAAGCTTCTCTTAATTTGACAAAATATTTTGATTCATTCAATTTAAGCTCTTTGTTAGTTCTCTTTAATTCGTTTTCGTTTGACATTAACAATTTATTAGCTTTGTATATGCCAATTAAACGAATTTTGCAAGCAGATGAACACATATCTTCAATAACGTCATAAGGAAGACCAATTAGCAGTTTTTCGGCAGCAAGGGCACGATCACACTGGCAGTAGGGAGTGTTCCTCTTGAATTCATCAACAGCATCAAGCCTCGCCTTCTCAATCATGGCTTCCAAGTTAAGCTTTGACTCCTCCTCATTCTTCATTTCATTTACTGCAGCTTCACAAACCAATCCCGAGTGATTCAGATGCCCTTGAACAATAGCATCTGATTGGACTTCATTAACTTTCTCCACTTTCCTTTCCTCATCTTCACCATAAAATTCTTTGAAAGGATCAAAGCAATTTATATAGTTGTCATCATTCTCAACAATCTCAGCAACTAGGGCATGATTAATTTCCTCCTTTGTCTCTTCAATTTCTGCACTCCAATCAAAGTTGGTGAGCAGTGCAGTTTCATTTCTTGATTTCACTTCCTCAAGCCTTTCTTGACTAGGAGCAGTTCTCGGATTTCCGGAATTCACTGGTTCAGTAACAATTGGTAAAGGACATTCCCTTTTGAAGTGACCCAATTGTTTGCAGTTATAACATCTCAGCTTTCCTTTGTCATACCCCAGCTTGCTGTTCTGTCCCTGATTCCCAAAATTTCCTCTACCTGTTCTTTCCATGAATCGTCTAGTACGAAGAGCAAGCATGGCCATTTGCCATTGGATGTCGGTTTCTTCCAGATCATCAGGATCCACCTGATACATATCCTCAACAGTCATCCCTTTTCCCTTTAACTCACCAGCGACAAGAGCTTCATAGCTATGAACAAACATTCCAAACAAGGCCATAGTTTCAGATGGAATTTGAGTGGTGACAGATGCATTTGAGCTTGAACCAACATTTGATTTAGCAGACACATGACTTGATGATCCTCCAGGTGCAGCACTGTAAATGTGAGAGTTTGCAGCGGATGAAGTAAGTGCAGCATTCTGAGAAGGAATATTTGGAACCATCATAGACTGATTGTATTCTCTTCTCTTCACATCAAGATCAAATGACTTCAGCTTGTTTATAACATCCATCAGCTTATAGTCATGAAAGTTTCTTTCTTGTTTCAACAGTTTGATCTGAAGACTCCATTGAGGAGGAAGTGAGTCTAACAGCTTTGTGACTTGTTCATGATTCCCCAGCTTATCGTCATACTTTTTCAGGTTGCTTGATACAGATAGGTTTGGTAATATCAGTCAGATTTTCTTGCGAATATCCCACAAAAGAATTGAACTCTTTCTCAGCTTGAGCTTTTCTATCCAACTTCAAATCCTCGTTAACATCATAGAACTCGCACAACGCATCATACAAGCTTTTTGCAGTTGTGTGTTCAGCAAACCTGTTGAAAATATCCTGATGCAAACAAAGTATCAATGTCCCGAGTGCCTTTTTGTCACGATCAAGCAACTTGGTGTCTGCTTCAGTAAAAGTACTTGGATCATTGTTTATTGAAGTAACGGTTCCTTCAACTGTCGTTGGCACGTGCGGACCATTTACAATTGACTCCCATTGATTATAGTCAGTGTAGTAGAAAAAGTTTTCAAACACCTCTTCCAATCTTCAAAATTCTCACCACTAACAAGCCTCGGTGGCCTGTTAGGTTGAACGCTATCCAGATCATTCATATTAAGGGTGGATGTAGTCATAATTTTAAACACATTGTAGATTCGCTGAAGACAGATAGATTCGCTGGAATAGATTCGCCCAATGAACAAACAGATTCGCTCGCAGATTCGCTAGTCAAACAAACAGATTCGCTGACCAGCAAGCACAGTTTCGCTCGACAGATTTTGGCAGCAGTTTCGCTTGCACAATGAGCCAAACAAGTGAACTTTCGTTCGATGAAATGTCAGATTCGCTAGCCACAAACACAAAATTACCGAACACAAGATTTGTACTAGATTCGCTGGATGAACAACTAGTTTCGCTGGAAGAACAGATAGGTTCGCTGGGTTACGAACAAACCTGTTACAGTACGAAAACAAACAGAACAACTTCAAAACTTGACCATTTGTAGACCCGTTTGTTTCAGAAGCTTCCTATGACCAAATAAGACCACACCCAAGCAAAATACAACACCAAAACACCCAAACCTGTCCAGAAAAGAATCAAATAGTGTTTTGACACAAAAACCCCAAAATCAACACAAAAATCACTAGAATCAAACAATCAAGAGCACTAAGGCTCTGATACCATATTGTTGGTCCATAATGATCGTGATTTCAGTGCTATAATGACTTGTATAACAACAAACACTCTTGACCCAAACAAACAAAGTGTAATAAAACCCAACAACCGATAATGAGATTAAAACCACACAACCGGAGATAAATACGCTACAATGATGAATAATATATGCTCCTAGCACCTCCAGTAAACACACACACGACACAATCAGTTGGATAAGGTTTTTGTCAAAGTTGTGCAAAAGTTGCATTTCAACAAGATAAGGTTACAATATATAACAGACATAGGTTCGCTGATAGAATAATTTGATAGCATTTAGAACCATTAAACTTGAATTGATTATGATAATATACTCAAAATCACTGCCGAGACGTTTTAGTTACATCAATTCGACCTGAAACGCGTTAATTTAATGACCGATTAAGTGGGTTTTTATGTAACGGTATAGAGAGTCGATTTAGAGTAGGAATTGGGTGATTAAATGACGTTAAAATGGTAGTTTCGGGTTCGATTCTTGTTTAGAAACATGTTACTGAGGTTTAATTAACTTGACAACAGCTAAAATCGTGTTTTGTACATCGCCGGAGCTGTTTGGGTTTGGCCGGAAAAAGCACCGACAGGGGAGCCGGTTTCACGGGGCATTCGCGGTGGGGGGTTGGGTTTAAAATAAATTTTCAGTTATGGTCCTTATAGATTTAGTTGTTTACAGTTTTTAATTAAAACTTTTAATTTAAGTTTCAAAGTTGTCACCTTTAACCCAAAGTTAGTTTATACTTCATTTTAACTAACTAAGTTAATCAAGTTGAAGCGTAACAATTATGTAAGTGACGTTTTTACATCTTTAGCTCGCTTTTGACATTGGAGGGTAAATTTGAGACTTTGCTAATATTTATTTTCAATAATCTTTATAATAGTCTATGTATATATATTTTTGTTTTTAATAAAATGTCATATATGCATATATATATATATACTTTAGAGGTTTAATACTTGCACTTAGTAATTAATTAGTAAACGTTCAATAATACTTTATTCGATTTATTGAAAACGGAAAAATAGCTTAAAGGTTCGGCATATTTATTATATATTATCAATGACGAAGCGTTACGTTTATAAGAGATGATTACGAATACATTAAACGCGGATACTTGTGGGTTCGAGTCGGGCATTCGGGTTCGGGTTTGGGGCAGACGTCACACCAAGCAACTCCTTCAGTTGCGTCATCAATTCCTTCATTTCCCTTGGGCCTAAACGATATGGTGCTTACGCCACGGGCTGTGCTCCAGGCACAAGGTCAACCTGAAATTCGATCTCTATGTCGGGTGGTGTTCCTGGCAAATCTTCGGGAAACACATCAGGGAAATTGCAAACTATCGGCACATCTGACAACTGATTCAGTCCCTCCTCTACATTCTTAACGTACGCTAGAAACGAATTGCAACCTTGTTGAATTAGTCGGCTTGCTTTCATCATTGAGATCACACGAGGAATCTTACTTTCCTGGTCGCCATACACAGTTACGGGGTTTCCATCGGGAGTTTTCAAACAATCCAATCTTTCACGACAACCTATGTTGGCATCAAACTTGGACAACCAATCCATCCCCAATATCACGTCGAAACTACCCAAGGTCATAATGCATAAATCTGTAGGGAAACTACGCCCTAGAAGAGTAATGGTGCAACCTTCTATCATTTGATCAACTCTAATGAATTTACCCTCAGCTGTTTCTACCTCAAAAGACTGTTCTACTTTTCTAGAGGGAACTTTTAAGGCCGTATAAAACAATGCAGATACAAAACTCTTACTAGCACCAGAATCAAATAACACAGATGCACATATGCTATTGACGAAAAACGTACCTGAAACGACTTCCGGTTCTTTCCTTGCCTCCTTCCTTGTCATGGTGAAAGCCCTAGCAGTAGTCTTCGGCTTGTCACCTCCCTTTCCTACCCATCAATCCTTGGCCATATGACCCGACTTCCCACACTTATCACATTTTACGATCCCTCTACATTCTATGGAACGATGGCCCAGCTTTCCACACTTATAACAAACCCATGTCCCCCATTTGCATTCCCCGGAGTGGGGTTTGCCACACTTCAAACAGTTGTCGCTCGCATTCTGATTACGCATCATTGCCTGCTTTGCTTCAACCTTGACCCGCTTATTATCATACTTCCTACCTTCATCACCTTCAACACCTTTCTTAGCGAGTTTATTCTTTTCAGCCTTCTTCATTTCTTTCATCATTTCTTTCAGATATGTAGGCATAAAGTTAGTCAGGACCTGGTGCACTTCATGTGCAATGGCGTCCTTCAAATTCTGTCTGAGCTCAGAGGCCGGTGTAACTTCAGCTTCGATTTCGGGATCGATCTCAACATTCTTCCTTGTGGGCTTTCTTCCACTCTTTTCTACAGGGGCATTGGTAGCCTTAGCATTAGCAGCCTTTGTAGAGCTTCTAGTTACTCTCTTGGGTGCCATTTCTTACTTCCTATAAGATTCAAACACTCACGTTCGTCAGTCAGAGCAATTCAGGACGTGATAAGTACTGTAAGTTTCTAATGACAGTGGCCAGCTGTAATTAACTACTTACTTTACTGCTCACGTTCTAAACATACCCCTCCTGAGTCTCGTCAGTATTCAAACCTAGTCTAGTTCACATAAAGCATACAAGAGCACGTATAGAGCACGTCACATGTATAGGCACTAGACCTATTCCTCTATATTCCTAATACCTGTTCGTAACACACTAAATTTCTACAGGCATCTCAATTATTGTCCTATTGCCTACAAGCACAGTTCATCGTCATGTTACATCATCATTACTATTTACATCAATATAAGATAAATGACTTCTTTCATTTTTCAGTTGTATAAGCATGTCATATACAGCTCGTTGCTGTTCATTCTTTACCTCTTGGCATGGAGCTAGCAGACTGGCATTCTTACTTCGGTCCCATTTTCAGTTTAAGTATTAGGTTTTTCTTTTGAAGAAATTTTACCCATTTTCTCTTAAACTTTGGCTCTGATACCAACTTGTAACGCCCGCCTTTCGGCAAGCATCACAGTTGGCATACATAAGCATAAAACAATCATACATTCAACAAAACTTTATTACAGAGGAAATAATTATTAGAAACATCATTACATAATTTGACATTTGTCTTAATTAGTTCAAAACATCTTAAAACATTGTGAAATATGCGTTTAATCATAAAATTTCTTTTTCCTTCAATGTCAGTCTTCAACAAAGCCTCTAGCCCTAGCCCATGCCAAGCAGCTCTCATATTCTTCTAACCTGCACATTAATCTAACATGCATACAAAAGTCAGCTACGCTGAGTGAGTTCTAGTTTTAAAATGTCATTAAGTACATTTCATATCGGTATTTATAGTCGTATTACATTTAAGTAACATCATCACATCATCCTTTGATCACTCCTATATTGCACATAGGTGATGTCATCATATCGTTCATCGTTTCATGTTTATATTTTCATACACAGGGTCATGTATCACACGGATGTAATATCGTTATCTAATACGTATCTCCAACTCTTACAGAGTCTACCGATATTTCGATTCTCCACTAGTATCGTGTCCCCCAGTCGGGTCATAACTCTTTGACCCCCATGGAGTCTACCTGTGTTTACATAATATCTTCACTGGTATTATAACCCCCAGCCGGATCATAGTTCTTCGACCCTTACGGAGTCTACCAATATTTCGGTTCTTCACTGGTATTGTAAATCCCCAGCCGGATTATAGTTCTTCGACTCTTACGGAGTCTACTGATATTTCGGTTCCTCACTGGTATTGTAAATCCCCAGCCGGATTATAGTTCTTTGACCCTTACGGAGTCTACCGATATTTCGGTTCTTCACTGGTATTGTAAATCCCCAGCCGGATTATAGTTCTTCGACCCTTACGAAGTCTACCGATATTTCGGTTCTTCACTGGTATTGTAAATCCCCAGCCGGATTATTGTCTCTATTTATACCATTTCTATACATATTCTTCATTTAGTCAACACGCATTCATTCGTATAGTTTTCATTTAGTCAATACGTATTCAATCATATAGTCTTCATTTAGTCAACAAGTATTCAATCGTATAGTCTTCATTTAGTCAACCCGTAGGGTAATCATATAAGTATATCGGTATGCATGTTAGCCTCAAAAAGTATTTAAAACGAAACGAAAGTGAGGTCTAGAACTCACCTGATTCTTAGGTGATCTTGCTTGTTTGGACAAGGTTATGGTAGTGGTAATGGTGCATGATCTGCATTTAAGTTATTATTGAAAATCGTTATTTTTCTCTAGTGTCACACCTAGTGTCGCAGCTAGTGTCGCAGCTCATGCCCAAATTTCGTTGGGACTTATGCACACTCAGACACACAACTTCGGATTTCAGACACATGAGACACTACAGTGTCGCATAGGTGACACTACAGTGTCACCCAGGTGTCACTACAGTGTCGCAAGATGAACATCAGTTTAGCAAAACGGGGTTTTAGCTCAGTTTTTGCCTAAAATCTTCTTTTTTCGCCCAAAATCCAATCTTTTTACGTCCAAAACCTTGTTTTATCATTTATATGACCAAATCTAAGCTTTTTCCAAGATTTTAAACATAAAAATGCAACCTTTATTGATTTTTTTGAAACCTTTGAAAACCTTAAAAACTCCATTAATGGCTAGATTTGTTTTGTGTTATGAAAACATGTTTTAGAGGATGATTTTACCTTGATTACCTGTTGTTTAACACCTTCAAACTTCGAATTAAGCCTTTGATTCACAAAAATCTTGATTTTCTTCTTTCTTGCCTTAGTTTTCTTCAAAAGAGATTAGGGTTTGTGTGTGTTGTTGTGAAGATGGTGAAGTGAGGATGGTGGCTGGAATGTTGTTTAAATAGTAGGGTTTCCATGTTTGGGGTAGGGTTTTAGGTGGGCTTTAGGCCTTAACTAGGTAATTAGGCTATTTTAGGAAAGCCTCTTAACTAATCCACTTACCATTTTGGGGCTAGTCATTCTTTTACCCTTAATGACCCATAATTACGTCATAACCTCTTCGTTAATCCTTCCATTTTCTAATTACCGAGTAATTAGTCATTACGTTTAACATTCTCGTATATTTATAATCATTTTCATGCTCCTTCGTATATATCATAACCATCATGTTTATCATTAACATAACGTATATCGTAAACGTCATACATCATTTTATTCCTAATTACTTAAATGCACATTCATATAAGCATAAGCACGTAAAATAAGTCCTACCATAAAAATCGGGGTGTTACATTTTATTAGAGTGTTCTTCATGTTCTTCATCTAGTTCATCATATTTTATATCTTTTGATCCAAATCTTCACAAAATTACTGATTCAATAATGTTATGGGACCAACAATCTTCTTTTGCTACAATAATATTGTAAGAAGAAACAAAAGAACTCTAGCTTAACGTGGCCAAACAAGTTGTTTCAGTTCCAATTTCGTAGTGTACGAACCAACTTTATTTTTTTTATGTGGTTAGTTTGTTAGGCTATGAGACTGAATTGATAGTTTAAAATTTTTCTGCCTTTAATTGTAGCAGCAACGAATCTTGATTTTCATGAAGATATAAAATTAATGTCTGCAAGAAATATTTCTAACAATCTATTAAAAAATAAAAATAAATACATTTTTGGTTGAAGATACGTTGCAAACTAAACATGACGTGGACTTTAATCAAATGGGGCTAGGATTAAGTGAATTAAAAAGGCATGGGCTGGAAACAAACTAGGGAAATTTTTACTAGAAGAAGAGAGAACCCATATTAATTAGAAGTTGTCTTCTTAGGTTGTTTTTAAAGAAATAGTTCATATGAGGCTATCAAATAATCGAGTTTGTTACGTTAATTATATAGGGTGTCTTTAAGACAAAATAATTTTATTCCATATTGTGGTTATGTTGTCTATAAATATAGCGATAACTTACTTTTTAGAGGATTATAAATATTGTTACGATTGTCAGCCTCAAAATAGTTTCAGCCTCAAAACAATATAGTCATATTGTGATTACATAATAATCTAGTTTCTTCTCTTTTTCTTTGGGAGATTAGTCATCTTGAATCGGCTACCTATCACTAGTTAAGTCCAAGTTTATAATGGCAATTAGGATACCTATTTTCTTAAACTGCCACATATTCACTCCATTTAAACGGCATTTACCCATGATGTGGATTACGCTTCCGCGTATATTTTTCTATCTTATAGAAGAATATGAAGAATCAAGGTATGAGGGTCGAATGTATTTCATCCCCTCGTTTATTTTGATAAACGTGGGAATATTATATGGTGTTCTTGGAGGTTTATTCTCCGAGCACAGAAAGTCTTCGAAAAATGTTGAATATAGCGTTGGAAGACTTCTGCTCAGTTATGAAATTCCGGAGGAATGTCAATTGATTTTTGAATACTGCTTGCATGTGTTAGCTTATAGCAGGGCTGCAGGACTTATTGTTGTTACAGGGGTGTCCACGAGTAGGAGATGTGTCACTACTCTTATATCAATTTTGACGATGCCAACCTTGATTTACGCAATGCTAGGTTTGAGGATTATTGTGATGATAGAAGTTAGTGGACATAATCAAAGGTCTCTAGATTTCGTGGAAAGTTTAACAAAATTGACAAAAAAACAATTAATATTGGGGCCTTTTTGGGGTTTTTGGACTTTTTATCTTCTTTTGCTACAATATTATTGTAAGAAGAAACAAAGATGTTGTCACACCCCAAAAATCGTCGCAGCGAAAGACACGATATCGTGGTGTAAGGAGTGAAGTTGGCACCCATTAATTATAAATCAAACATCCACTTTAATTTAATAGGTAACTAAAAGTGTTAATGTTGATACTTCGACATCCCACAATTTTTCGTTAAGAAAATAAAATACGATATTGTCTTAATAAAGCGTAGATTGTTTGAAGTAAAGCCAAACAAAAGTTTAAACAAAGCGGTCACAAAACACATAAACCAAATGTGGAGTTTGTAGTCCAAAAACTATTCTTCCACAAATTCCCATGCCCATCACTTTGTACCTGAAAAACATGTAAAAACTGAGTCAACATAAAGTTGGTGAGTTTTCGGGTTTTAATCAAAAGAAAAATCACTTTTCAATCACAACATATATGCTTGACTTTGAGACGTCAATAAGACCATCAAGGGCTAGCTAGGCGCAACAACAAATGAATCATCAAGTCATGAGTCCATAATCAAACCAAGAAACTAAGTTCCCTCACAACATTCAATTTATATTCCCCCGCATGTCAACACGATCAGAGCGATTGATCACGAGGGGCGGAATTCCAATCCCGATAGATCTATCAATATAACCTGTGGTCTCTATCTCCAAGAGAGATTAATGATTATGAGAGGGCATTCGCATAAAATCATCAAACACTCATGCCATCATTTTGGTCAACAACAATACTCGTCTCCCAATTCATATCAAAACAAGTTAAACATATACATGTTTTTCCCCCGAAAAATATTTAAATAAAACATTATTTAAAAAGGGACCGAGAAACTCACAGTGAATATGCCAAAAGCTAGAACATATAAGCCCAACAATAACACCACCTAAGAATGCCCTATACATGAAGGACCTGTTGAAAAGATGTACACATATATCAAGTCTAAAGCCGTGTAGGTTGTTCACCAAAACCTAACTAGACTTATGTGAAAACATTTCTGTTACAAAAACAACCCTTAATTTTAATGACCCGTTGGTGATCTTTGCCTTGATTAATTATATATATAATAACACACGCCTTATTATTTTTGTTATATCTTTGACTAGCTTTCATACTAGTAATCACATAAACACATATAACACATAGTAATGACACATAAAAGTCATATTTAGTCCTTTAACTTTACTAAGTAAAACAAACACTTTTACTTATCCAATATTATTCATATACTTAGGAAAATATAATTTAATATTCTCATGTCATAGTTAAAGTTCATAACACTTAGAAAAATATATACATTTTTCTCTAGTTAACTAGTATGCATTTTTCAACATAACGGTTAACACTTAACGGTATATTTAACCACGTTTTCATAAGCAACTTATTAATCATATGAAATTATATATCTAAACATATTGTCACATAACAAAAATCATATTTCATATATTTTCCATACAAATCACAATACTAGCTAAACATGTCAATTTCAACATTTTCGGGAACGTTTTCGGGTCAGGGAAAGCAAGCCAATACCCGTATTTTTGTCATTACTTTATAATTAATTTTATTTCAGTATGTTTACTTAAAAATATGTCCAAAGTTTCTGATCCAAATCAGTTAGCAAAAATATTACGTTTTAGAGTCGAAAATCGTCGTTTTCGGCTTTTTCGGGTACATAGTTTGCTCGTTTTTGGGCTCAAAACTCCAAGTTTTTGTACCTAACTTTAAATCTCATATTTTTACATAAAAATACACTTAAGAATCTGTGAAAATGATATTTTGACATATTTTACATTTTTAAGCAAGAATCAGTGCGTTTTATGCGTATTTTTGTACTAAAACCGTTATTTATAAGGTTTAAATCATTTCTTTCTCATAAGACATTTAAAATACTTATTTTATAGAGTTTATAAATCTTTAAAAATATGATTTATCTCAGAATATAACTTAGTTTTTAAATCATTACAAAAATATATGAAAATTACCTTTTATGTCTTTTTAAACCTTCAAGTATCATATATCACTACTTACATCAATATTTTATACATCTAAAAACAATTTTTCTCTTTTAAGAAATCATGTATTTTATCATATCATAATCATCATAACAAAATACTTATCATACTTACATCTAGCAATTTCCTAAATAAACATGTAGCAAGTTTTTCACAAAAAAATAACATCTTCTAAATTCATGTCATATGACCACATTTTTGCAAGTATTTTCCTAACACTTTTCATGTTACTCAAAATCATTTAGTGACAATGTTAACTTAACTTTATTAAACATATTTGCATGTCAAGATCTAACCTTTTTATGTGCAACATACAACAAGTTATCATCATTTTTAACTAACATGCATACCAACACATATACATACATACATACATACATACATACATACATACATACATACATACATACATACATACATACATACATACATACATACATACATACATACATACATACATACATACATACATACATACATACATACATACATACATACATACATACATACATACATACATACATACATACATACATACATACATACATACATACATACATACATACATACATACATACATACATACATACATACATACATACATACATACATACATACATACATACATACATACATACATACATACATACATACATACATACATACATACATACATACATACATACATACATACATACATACATACATACATACATACATACATACATACATACATACATACATACATACATACATACATACATACATACATACATACATACATACATACATACATACATACATACATACATACATACATACATACATACATACATACATACATACATACATACATACATACATACTACATACATACATACTACATACATACATACATACATACATACATACATACATACATACATACATACATACATACATACATACATACATACATACATACATACATACATACATACATACACACATACATACATACACACATACATACATACATACATACATACATACATACATACATACATACATACATACATACATACATACATACATACATACATACATACATACATACATACATACATACATACATACATACATACATACATACATACATACATACATACATACATACATACATACATACATACATACATACATACATACATACATACATACATACATACATACATACATACATACATACATACATACATACATACATACATACATACATACATACATACATACATACATACATACATACATACATACATACATACATACATACATACATACATACATACATACATACATACATACATACATACATACATACATACATACATACATACATACATACATACATACATACATACATACATACATACATACATACATACATACATACATACATACATACATACATACATACATACATACATACATACATACATACATACATACGGTTCTATACACACATATATATACATTCATGTTTTAACATCACAACTAACATATACTTATTCATATTATCCCATTTCCAACAAAACAAATTTTCAATCCTTGACCTAATCTTTTTAATGCAAGAACACAACATCTAACTTGATATCACTAACATGTAAATACACATACACACATATATACATACGGATTTACATACATACATGTTAAAAATCATTTTTCAATGGCCATACATATCATATACTTGTTCATTTCATCTCATTGCCTTTACCAATCTTTTAAAACCATCCATTTAACACATATGTAATCTTGTTTTCAAAGATCAAAAACACGCACATACATACATACATACATATATATATATATATATACATACGGACATGAACACACACACACACACACACACACCCATTTTGAAAACCCATTTCCATTTTAAAAACATTCATCTTTTGGTTTAAGGTTTGGTGAACAACACTTCAAGAACACAATCTTGAACACAATTAAATCATAAAAACCAAATGGAAAATGTTCACACCCTTGATGAACACTAGAATAAGATGAAAAGAATGGATTTGGCCTTGGAACATGATAGTTCTATACGAACCGAGCTTGGATCTAGATCTGAGATTGTTTGGGGATGTTGTTTGCGATCAGTGATGCGGAAACTCACTGATCACATATTGATGCTTGAATGTTCATGAAGATAATGCAAAGTATGATGAAGATGATGATAATATGAATAGGTGAATTGTATTAGATCAATGGAGAGGTTACAAGGGATATGGAATGAAATGCAGGCAACTCTCTTAACAAATGACCTAGGTGATGGTATTTACAGTCTATACCATTCACCTTACAATGTAACCTAACCACGTGCAGTTAAGCACAAACGCGCATTTAAGCACGAAACGATTACACAAATATTCTAAGACAAATACAAATTATGAACGTCTTCACCCGTGCTTGCTCGTGATGATGCTCGATATTTTCACTCGCTTATATTTGGAAAGTGACATCTTCAAATAACCCCAACAGTACTCCCCCTAAGATGACACTTTACAAATCTGACATATCAGCTTAAATCTTCAGGTGGCGAGTATAGAGAGCAACTTAAAGTTTTGGTATGCATTATCTTCAAGAGGACCCAACAGTACTCCCCCTAAGATGATGCTGTCAAAACTCTGTATTTCAATAAGCAATTTGCATCCTTCTCTCCCTTTTGAGTAACATCAGAGGTTATGGAAAGAAATAAGCAGAGAGTAGATTCTGGTGAATCTATATATCAGCAACGGGATCTTCTTCAACGGTTGAAGTAGAACGAGAAGACTTCTTTGACTTAGAATACTCCCCCTCAACTTTTGCTTTAGAGGAGATGCTGGTGGTAAAATTACTGGAGAAGGAACCGTGTCAAATGGGGTCATTAGCTTTGATAAAGTCAACTACTATGCACAGTTGAACTTTAATTTGCTAAGTGTATCTCAAATTTGTGACAAATCTTATTCAACTTTATTTGATGATTCTTTCTGTTACATTCTCAAACCAGGTTTTAAGATTGACAATGAATGGGTAGTGGTTAAAGCTCCAAGAGATCGTGATGTATACAAGCTTGATATGTCGCAGATTGATGCTGAAACCGAAACTACTTGTCTCATTGCGCATGCTTCAAATGATGAGAGTCAGCGTTGGCATAGACGGCTGGGCCATTCAAACTTCAGAAACATGAACCGACTGATGACTGGAAATCACGCTGTGGGAATACCGTCAAAGAAATTCTCAACAACTGATCTCTGTCCAGCATGTTTGAAAGGAAAACAACACAGAATGTCTTTTAAGTCCAAGCCAGAAAACTCTATTTCAAAACCCTTGCAGATGCTAGACATGGATCTTTTTGGACCAAC
Source organism: Tagetes erecta (assembly GCA_030867185.1). Lineage (NCBI taxonomy): Eukaryota > Viridiplantae > Streptophyta > Magnoliopsida > Asterales > Asteraceae > Tagetes > Tagetes erecta. Next base: position 59,734,086 of record CM061488.1, read on the forward strand.
AAATGTTCAAAGCATTGGAAAGAAGTCTTATTGTTTTGTCATCATTGATGATTTCACTAGATTTTCTTGGGTTTATTTGTTGCATGTTAAATCTGAAACTGCTGAGTTGCTAAAAGAATTCATTATCAAAGTTGAAAATCAATTGGATTGTAAAGTAAAAATCTTGAGAAGTGATAATGGAACCGAGTTTAAAAACTCTAATGTCGATTTGTTTTGTGCAGAAAAAGGAATTGCGACAATTTAGTGCACCAAGAACTCCACAACAGAACGGAGTTGCAGAACGGAAAAATCGGACACTGATTGAAGCAGCAAGATCCATGCTTGCAGATGCCAAAATCCCTATCACATAGCTATTGCTACTGCGTGTTTTGTACAAAACAGGACATTATTGGTTCAGGATAAAAATAAAATGTCTTATGAGTTATTGTTTGGAAGAAAACCGAATATTTCATACTTGAAAGCATTTGGTTGTCCTGTATCGATTTTAAATTTAAGTGATCATCTCGGGAAATTTGAGTCAAAATCTGATGATGGATTTTTCCTTGGTTACTCGTCTGTTTCTAAAGCTTATCGGGTTTTTAATAGCAAAACAAACACTGTTATTGAAACTATTAACGTAAAGTTTTTAGAAAATTCGTTTCCGTCAGTGGCTCATGGTCCCGAATGGTTGTTTGATTTAGATTCGTTATCAAAATCTTTCAATTCTAACTTGTATGATTTTTCAGGAAAATCAAGAAAAGAATCAGGAGACTTGGGATGTTTCAGTGATGATTCTGACAATGACGATGATAGCAATCTCAATTCTGAGTATCCATTCATGTCATTTCATAATCCTGATCATGGAGTATCCCGTCAAGCTCCGGGTCCTTCTGGTTCTCAAGAAGATCAAGAATTACATATTCTTGGTGATGATGTGAATCCACAAAATTCTCCTAATAATGGTGGATCTGTTCAAAATCAACCATCATCAGATCCGAATGTTGAAGTTATTCCAGAATCGTTTGACTACTTCATCAATTCACCAGAACAAGTTCCTAATTTCACTCCGCATGTGTCTACAATTCTGCAAGATTTACCGAATCTGAATCAGTCTAATCTGGAGACGCAAGTTCAAGGAGATTCAATTCCAACTCATCGAGTACACAGGAATCATCCTTTATCTCAGATTATAGGACCTTTGAATCAGAGAACTATGAGAAGTCAGACTGAACATGCGAACGTTTGTCTTTATTCATGTTTTCTTTCTCAAGTGGTGCCGAAGAACATTTCATAAGCATTACAAGATAACAGTTGGATTGAAGCCATGCAAGAGGAGTTACTTCAATTTCGGAAACAAGAGGTTTGGAAATTAGTGGACTTACCTGAAGGAGAAAATGCGATTGGTACAAGATGGTTGTACAAGAACAAGCCAGATGAACGTGACATTGTGGTCAGAAATAAAGCCAGACTTATTGCACAAGGTTACACTCAAGAAGAAGGTATTGACTATGAAGAAGTGTTTGCTCCGGTCGCTCGACTTGAAGCTATTCACGTTTTTCTAGCGTATGCCTCTTTCATGAAGTTCAAAGTGTTTCAAATGGACGTTAAAGGCGCTTTTCTGTATGGACCACTTACCGATGATGTATGTGTTAGACAACCTCCTGGTTTTGAAGATCCTGATTATCCACATCGTGTATACAAATTGAGCAAAGCTTTATATGGTCTACATCAAGCTCCAAGGATTTGGTACGAGACGTTATCTAAACATTTGCTAGAACATGGATTAACAAGAGGTCAGATTGATCCAACTTTATTTATGAAGCGGGAAAACGAAGATCTTTTATGTGTTCAAGTGTATGTGGATGATATCATCTTTGGATCAACAAGTTCGTCCATGTGCAAAGAGTTTGAAGAAATTATGAAATCAAGATTTCAGATGAGTTCGATGGGGGAGATTAATTTCTTCCTCGGATTGCAAGTAAAACAGTCAGCAGACGGAATTTTTATCAACCAATCAAAGTTTGTTGAAAAGTTGCTGAAAAAGTTCAAGATGCAAGATTGTCAGACTATTCGAACGCTATCTGATGTAAATTGCAAGATACAACCGGATCCGAAAGGCAAATCCGTTGATCAAACACTGTACAGATCGATGATTGGTTCACTGATGTATCTTACTGCATCAAGGCCAGACATTATGTATGCTGTATGTGTGTGTGCAAGATATCAGTCTGATCCAAAAGAGTCGCACCTGGTTGCTGTTAAACGTATTTTCAGATACCTTAAAGGGAAACCGAATCTCGGGTTATGGTATCCTTATGAAGGCAATTTTGAATTATATAGTTATTCTGATAGTGACTTTGGTGGGTGTGCTCTTGACAGGAAATCGACTACGGGAGGATGTCAATTTCTAGGTCCTAGACTTGTCTCTTGGCAATGCAAAAAGCATACCAACGTTTCTGTATCCACAGCTGAAGCAGAGTATATCGCTGCATCTGCAGGATGTTCTCAAGTTTTGTGGTTACAAAACCAATTGCTTGATTACGGGTTTAACTTTCTCAAAACTCCTATTTACATAGACAATACTGCTGCTATGTTCATTACTGCTAATCCTGTTCAACACTCTAAAACCAAACATATCGAAATTCGATATCACTTTCTCAGAGACAATTCTGAAAAAGGTTTAATAATTTTGATTAAAGTTCATACCGACAAACAACTGGCAGATCTTTTCACAAAATCTTTCTTGTCAGGACGGTTTGAATTCTTAATTCAATCCATAGGGTTAATCAATCATGTTTAATTCTAATTTTTTGAAAAAATCAACAAAAATCAGAAAATATAAAAGTCAAAAATATAATAAGTCGATGTCAAATATTGATTCCTTTGTCTTTTATTTTATTGTTTTGCATTGTGAGTGTGCATGAAAAAGAAAAGCAAACAAAAAGAATATAAAAAAAACAAAAGAAAAGAAAACATCATGTCATAAGAATCTATATTGTAAAAAGCGAGAAATGATAGTTACACTAGACATTATTTGTTTCATCATTTTATATAATAAAGACTGATGAATGTTAGTTGATGTGCGAGACAGCTCAGGCAATTAGACTGAAAAAGTAAGTTCATTGTTGACAAATCTAAACTTAATGATCTTTGTGTTAAGTTCCTTTGTTATACATGTCTAGATATATCTCTTTTGATGCTCTTGCTTGTGATGATAGTTGTACATGATCGGGTAATGATGCAGTCTATTCAGTGTGATGAACCGCATCGTGAGCTTCTTTGTTGTGGTATCCACAGACCTGAAGTCTCACAGGAAGTATCTTTTGAGCTTCAAGGTGCAGCAAAAGATTCCCAAAGATTGAACAAAAAGAGTCCCAAATGTGGACCATCACTAAACAAAAATTCCAAAAAGGAATTCAGAAGATTCCCAAGGGGAACGATAGGAAATTAAAATTCCAAAATGGAATCAAAAGAAGTCCCAAAGTGGACCAAATCCGAATAGAACCCAGATTTCACACTGTTTATGATTGTAAGTGACCAGGTTTTTGTGCAATATGCATTCAGGTAGTGGTTGATAAGGAAATATGTTGACATATGTATACATGTGGGACACATAAGTCATTGTAATCGAACCTTAATCTCATCATGATACTGAAAAAGTAAGTGTGTCAACTCGAGCTAATTGGTATGTTTTCATATCATCACTCAATCAAACATAAGTCAAATGTCTATTCAAAACTTGCAAACATGTTCAGATAATGTGTGGTATGATCTCACTGCGATATTTTGATTCATTGCATTGCATATGTCTTTAATTTAATGTGTGTGCTTTGTGTGTGCAGGCATATGGAATCTTTATTGACACATCGGCATCCTTGTTAAACTTAAAAATTTCAAGAAATTTCAAGTTTAGGGGGAGAATAATTGAAGAAGAAAAATATTTACAAAAATCCAAAAATATTTTTGAATAAGTGTGTTTTGATTGAACAAGACTATGTGGTATGAAAAGCAAATGTATTGGATGTGTTAAAAACAAACCCAAGGTCTTGTGACGTGTTTTCTTAAGAAATTGCTTCGGGATATAGAAATATTGGTTGTGCAAAAACATTTTTGTGAGAAAAATCAAGGAAAAAGAAAAAGGATTTAATGAGAATAAATTTTTGTTGCCTTGTTTATATTTTTGATATTTAATGTGACAAACCCTAATAAGGATGTCTTGTCTAATTAATATGTCGAGAATGTTTGCAGGTGCAATAAACGCTGTTGAAAAGTCAACAGACGGAGAAAAATGAAAAATTGTCAAAGTGTTGTCGCCGGGTGAAGATATCAGAGGACACTATTTAGCTGGGTATTGAAGTCAGTATTCAGCCGGGTAAGAGTGTTGTTTGATATTAGTCGGGTGATTGAAAGAAAAGATAGCCGGGTGAAGATGTTATGACTATTGTGTTGCTGGGTAATGAAGTGATATGTTACCAGCCGGGTAATGAACAAGTCACTATTTTGCCGGGTAAAGAAGTCATGTTGATATCAGCTGTTTCACTTCTTTCTTCTTGATCAGTTGATCAGCAACTTTTGCCTTTTGTTCATTCTTCCACCTGATGTATTCAGGATCATTGTATCCTGAAAATTCACCTTCATCGTTCACCTTTTCTTCTGGCTTAGGATTCAGTTCAGGATATTCAACAAGCTGTACTAGAACATGCTCAGATTTGTTGCTAGCTTCATCATCAGCTTCAACTGTCACGGCATCATCTTCTTTCAAACTTTCAATCAACACTTCAGATCCTTCGGATTCGGATTTACTTCTTTGAATTTCTTTGAATTTTCGTTCATTTTCAGGTGAATGATCAAATTCATTGAAGTTTTCAGGCAAAGTTTGTGTGATTGAATTAGGCATTGGTTCATGAGTAAAACCCAATCCTGTTTTGTTTTTGTTACCTCTTTCATTCACAAGTTGTTTCACCATTGTTTTACAACTTTTTACCTTTGTTAATTCAACTTGTGTGACTGCATGAGCAACCTTTTCTTCTTCGAAATTCTTTGTCATTTCTTCAAGTTGTTTGGTCACAAGTTCCAATTCTTTTAAGGTTTTGTTCCAAGATTCTTTAAGTGACAATATCTTCTCATCAGCAACTTTGTGATCAATTTTAAGTTGTTCATGAATTTTTTCATGTTTGCTTAATTTGTCACCAATTTTAAAAGAATGAGTTCGATAATGTTCCACTTGTTTAATGCATTGTTCAGAACATAACCTACCTTTAACATCATCAGGCAAAGGAACATAATTAGGGGGTAGTTCGGTACTAACCTTTGGTTGTTCAGTAGATGATGAAGACTCATTGGATGTAGCCATCAGTGCAACTTCTGGTTCAGATTCTTCAACAGGATCTGCTTTTGCACTCCAGTCGTATTCTTCAGAATCTTCACTAACAGTGTCAATCACTTTACCATCCCCTTCTTCAGACCAATCTTCCTCAATTTCACAAACTAACGCCAAACTGGAAGTGAGATCAGATGTGAATTGTTCTGCATACGCACTCCAATCATATCCGTCTTTCACACTAACCACTAGTGCTTTAGTTTGATCTTCTGGTTTCTTCCCTTCATCCTTCAGTTCCGGCATGGGAAGGCTTTGATATGGTTTCTTGTAAAACCCTAAATTTTGACGTAAGTATATGTCGATAATGGGCGGGTGTTCATGTAAATAGCATGTTGAATAAAAAGTCCTAATGTATAGAGATAAACCCTAGGGGTGATAGAGGACTTAAAATGAAGAACGTGAGTGAAAACGGAACTCAAATCGGAGTTATAACGAAGCGGGAAATGCGAAAACACCCGAGGAATGCCCGAAAACTTGTTTCGAGCATATCTTGACTTAGAAGAAGAGTTACGGAGCCCATAATATATGAATTCCACGTGTTTCGGCGAGAGGAATCTGAAAATGTAGGTTACGCGATACGCGCATCAAAGGGTAGGCCCCTGCGCGTATCGCCTAGCACCTGTCGGGTGGAAAACAGCTGGCAGCCACTCACCATCTACGCGATACGCGCAGATGGTGCATGTGGGCTGCGCGTATCGCCTGGAACAGCCCAGACAGCCTATAAAAGGGGGTGCAACCCCCCTTCACTTGTGCTCAAAGTTCTCTCTCTCTCTAGAACGTTTTAGAGAGAGAAACCAGTCCGTTTTGTTGCGGAATCGCGCCTCGAGTGCGGTACCCTGCGTCGTGACGTTCCTTCGAGTCTCGGACGCGTGTAGATCGCTTGGCGTGCGTCGAGGTTCTGCCCGAGTGAAGAACGGCGATCATCAAGGTGTTGCGCGATTGAAGATCGGTGATCGACGAGGTAATGGTCTTTCATTCTCGATTAGTTTAGGACGGGAATCGGGTTGGGAACCCGATGGGAATGCGGGGTGAAGATACCCGCATAGCACGAGGGACGTGCTAGGGGAAATGGTTGCGGGATTAAACACCCGCAACTAACGGGTAGATTACCCGGGGAAGGTGCGGGTTGAATATCCGTACCCTAGGGGTATGATATCCGTTGTGAACGGGTAACGTATCTCTGTAGGATTCGTTTAGATTCCCGAGGTTCGGGATTTGGTAAAAGTAGGTGGCAACGACTCGTATCTAGTCGTATGCTTCGCTAGTTATGCCCTAGGACTTACATAGTCTTAGGAATCGTTATTTATAACGTTGTGATATCGCGTTATAGGTGGATTATAGCTATTGAGATTGATTGTCGATATAGCTATTTGTGTGATCGTGAAGATATCTATTTGGATTGATTGTTGGGATTAGATCAAGGACCGAAGCTAGTTGTGAGCTTGTTGAGATCTTGTTGAGGTGAGTTCATACACTTAAACTCTTTTGAAATGATTGTATGTTTTACAAAACTGGATGTGTTGCTTAAACCTGTTTTGGTTGTAAATGATTGCGAGTTTTTGTATAAACTCTTTTGGATTGGTTGTGTTCTTAAACTGTTGTTTTTGAACGGTTGGCTAGCATTCTACGGTAAATATCGGGCAATACCACTTCTGTTTTTAGGGTGACGGGCGGTAAACTCAGTGAAGGGTATATGCATATATTCTGCTCCAGCGCAGACGTGCCTGACGGAGTTGTTGAGGGGTTTATCGTATTGACTGTGTATATTTATCTGATGATGCTAGTATGTTTATGAAATGCTTGTAAATGATGGAGTTAGTGGTAACTCTTTGATCAATGGAGCTTGGCAACTCGTTGATCAAGGTTTTTACAAGTATTTGGTTGAATGTTTTGAAATGTTTTGTAAAATGTTTATTATGAACTCACCAGCGTAAGCTGACCCTTTCTTTTAAACTTTTTGGCACACATCCTAGGTGCCGAGTGATGCAGTAAAGCACTGTTGACGCTAGAGCAGGTAGAGGGCTTGCGGGCTTAGAAGATAGACGCTCTGGACCTAGAATAGTTGCTAGCTTTAGTTTGTTAATGTTATGTATCAAACAAACAATTGTCGTTTTGTAATCAATGTATTGTATATATGAAGTTTAATGTATGCACAACTTTAAGATTTAAGCTGTGTGTATGTATGTTTGTTGATTCCGCTGCGTTGCTCCTGATATCCATCCGTCACACGCGTGTAAACCCCCAGGCACCTGGGACCGCCCGCCGTGTTGGGGTTGTGACAGGCTTGGTATCAGAGCCGTAGTTTAAGCGAACTAGGTACAAGCTTAGTATCTAGACTTAAACTACGATAAGATAGGATAAGTGCCCGCATAGGTGTATAGAAGTTGCCTTTTTGGAAAGGGAAATGGGTTTTGGTGTGAACGTGGCGGAGAATGGCTAAGAACACGATCAACGCGGTAAATAAATAATTGCAACTGGCCACTGTCATTATTTGTTTACAAGCACTATATTGTTCTTAACCATGGTCCATCATGTGAATACTGACTCCCTGCTCTCTTTTGTAGGTATAGTTATGGCTAGAAAGAAAGGTAGTGGTAGACGTCCTCCTCCGAGAAGAAGTTCTAGGATTAACACGAATAAAGAAACTGATAACGCTGAGACTATCGAGAATCATGATAATGACAGAGAGGAAGTTATCATGACGGAAACCCAGTTTAATTCGGCGGTTGCTGATCAAGTCTCTAAGGTATTGGAAACCACGTTGCCTAGGATCATAGACTCTGCACTGCAAAGGCGATCAAATGAAGAGAACCGTGGAGGCAGTGGTGGCACTGGAGGTGGCACCGGAGGCAGTGGTGGTACCGGAGGCGGTGGTGGTACGGGAAGTGGTGGCGATGCCAGAGGTGCTGGTGATACTGGTGGAAACGATGGTGGAAGAATCCCCAAGAGAGGTTGTTTGTATAAAGGTTTTAAGGATTGTACTCCTAAACCCTTCAGCGGAAAAGGCGGTGCTATAGCGACGTATAATTGGATTTCTGCGATGGAAGCTGTGATTAACATCAGTGAGTGCCGTGATGATCAAGCGGTCAAGTATGTGGCTCATTCGTTCGAGGAAGAAGCTATGCATTGGTGGAAGACAATAGTCCAAAGGAAAGGACAAGCCGCTATTGACAGCATGATGTGGAGTGACATGAAGGAGTTGGTGCTCCAACAGTTCTGTCCACAGAACGAGTTGGACAAGATGGAGATGGAGTTTCTTCGGCTTGAGGCTGGATCAATGACACCTCGTGAGTACACCTCTAGATTCAACGAGATGGCTTTGTTGGTTCCCCACTTAGTTACTCCCGAATCTAGAAGGTTGAAGTGTTATATTCAGGGGCTTCCACCAAAGGTCCGAACGCATGTGAAGGCGAAAGGGCCAACGACCTTTGATGAAGCAGTAGGACTGAGCGCAATCATCTACGATGAGGTGCAAGGTCAAGAGGTACATGAAGGAGAAAGGAAGAGGAAGTCGGAGGATAAGAAGAGTGGTTCTAGCAGTAGATTCAAGTTCAAAAAGGGAGAAGGTGGTAGCAAGAACAAGGGGAAAGTGGGAGAAGAATATCAAGAGAGGAAGTGTTACCGATGCCAACAATCGGGACATCTCTCAAGATCGTGTCCGACGATTAAGTGCTATAATTGTCAGGAAACAGGGCATTTTAGGAATGATTGCCCTAAAATTAAAGGAGGAAAGAACCCAGCCAAAGGGCGGGTGTTTGTTATGAAGAAGGGAGGTGATAAAGAAGTTAATGAGGATGTTGTGGCAGGTATGTTCCCTCTAAACAACGTTTATGCTAAGGTTTTATTTGACACGGGTGCAAATAAGAGTTTTGTGTCAACTTCCTTTGGTAAATACCTAGGAAAAGAACCTGTAGTACTAGAACTTGCATATGAGGTAGAAACCGCAAATGGAGGAAGTGATATGATAAAAGTAGTGTATAAGGATTGCTTGCTTAATTTAAATGGTGTCGAGTTTCCAGTTAATGTTATGCCTATGAACTTGTGTGGTTATGATGTAGTCATAGGAATGGACTGGTTAACTTATAATCGAGCCCAAGTTGATTGTGAGAAAAAGTTGGTTAGGGTATGTAAGTCAGATGGTGAAACATTAGTGGTTAAGGGAGATAGTATCGGAGGTAATATCCGGATGATATCTGCAATTAAGGCTAGTAAATGTTTGATGAGAGGTTGTGAGGCTTTTATAGCCTATGCTTTAGATGCTAAGCCTGAAAAACAGATATCGGATATTCCAGTCGTGTGTGATTACCCTGATGTGTTTCCTGACGACTTACCTGGACTCCCTCCCAACCGACAAATCGAATTTTGAATCGATTTAATACCTGAAGCAAGGCCGATTGCGAAGGCTCCTTATCGTTTGGCGCCCTCCGAATTGCAAGAGCTGATGAAGCAAGTCCAGGAGTTGCTCGACTTAGGCTTCATTAGACCGAGTTCATCCCCTTGGGGTGCACCAGTTTTGTTTGTGAAGAAGAAGGATGGCTCCATGCGAATGTGTATTGACTATCGTGAGCTGAACAAGTTGACAATTAAGAACAAGTATCCATTGCCGAGGATAGACGATCTGTTTGATCAGCTGCAAGGCGCAAGTTATTTCTCCAAGATCGATCTTAGGTCTGGATATCATCAGCTGAAGGTGCGGGAAGAAGATATTCCCAAGACGGCTTTTAGAACCCGATATGGGCACTATGAGTTTATGGTTATGTCCTTTGGACTAACCAATGCCCCTGCGGCATTCATGGATCTCATGAACAGAGTCTGCAAGCCGTACTTAGACAAATTCGTCATTGTCTTTATCGATGATATTTTGGTCTATTCGAGGGATCAAAATGATCATGCTGAACACTTGAAGAAGGTTTTGGAAACTCTCAGGCAGGAGAAGTTGTACGCTAAGTTCTCCAAGTGTGATTTTTGGAAGAGAGAAGTTCAATTTCTCGGGCATGTGATAAATGAAGCTGGTGTTCAGGTAGATCCAACTAAGATAGAGGCTATAATGAAATGGGAAGTCCCGAAGACTCCCACGGAAATTAGAAGCTTCTTAGGCTTAGCTGGGTACTACCGAAGATTTATCAAGGACTTCTCTAAGATTGCTACACCGATGACTGCATTAACACGGAAGGAGGCTGAGTTCAAATGGGGACCCGAGCAAGAGGAAGCCTTTAGTGTCTTGAAGAAGAAGCTTTGTAGCGCTCCAATCCTTTCATTACCCGAAGGTAATGAGGATTTTGTGGTATGTTGTGATGCCTCACTTAATGGTCTTGGTTGCGTGCTGATGCAACGAGAGAAGGTCATTGCCTATGCATCCCGACAATTAAGCGTTCATGAGAAACGTTACACCACACATGATTTGGAATTAGGTGCCATAGTGTTTGCCTTGAAGACTTGGCGACACTATCTTTATGGTACTAAATTCGTGATATATTCTGATCACAAAAGCCTCCAACACCTTTTTGATCAGAAGGAGCTAAATATGAGGCAACGTAGATGGATGGAATTGCTTAGCGATTATGATTGTGAGATCAAATACCATCCTGGCAAGGCCAATGTGGTGGCAGACGCCCTGAGTCGAAAGGAGAGGGTTAAACCCATTAGAGTAAGGGCTTTGCAGATCATTGTAACGATTGATTGGAAGGATCAGATCGTTGAAGCTCAGACAAATGCCTTGAAGGAAGAAAGCATCAGGAAGGAGCGAATGGTGGGCAAGGAAGGTTTGTTAACAAAGGGAAAGGATGAGATTTTAAGGTTTGGATCAAGAATTTGGATTCCAAAGTTTGGAGGAATTCAGGATAAGATTCTTGACGAAACCCATAAGTCTAAGTACTCGATTCATCCTGGAACGGATAAGATGTTCAAGAGCTTGAAAGAGCATTATTGGTGGCCCAATATGAAGAGATCAATTGCACAGTATGTACAAAGGTGCTTGACTTGTTTACAAGTTAAGATTGAGCATCAGAAACCAGCAGGTCTGTTACAGCAGATAGAATTACCAGTTTGGAAGTGGGAAAGAATAACGATGGATTATGTTACGAAGCTCCCAAGAACTCGTGCAGGGCATAATGCCATATGGGTGATTGTGGATCGATTGACCAAGTCGTCCCATTTCATACCATATAACGAGAGCTACTCACCAGAGAAGATGGCGAAATTGTATATCAAGGAGATTGTGAGTAGACATGGCGTGCCACTTTCGATCATCTCTGACAGAGATAGTCGATTCACGTCAAGGTTTTGGGCGAGTTTGCAAAAAGATCTAGGAACTAGATTGAATTTGAGCACGGCATATCATCCTCAAACTGATGGGCAGAGCGAGCGTACGATCCAAACCCTTGAGGATATGCTGCGTGCGTGTGTCATTGACTTTAGTGGTAGTTGGGATGAATTCTTACCATTGGTCGAGTTTTCATACAACAACAGTTATCACACCAGCATAGGGATGGCACCATTTGAAGCACTTTATGGAAGAAAGTGCAGAACTCCTGTTTCTTGGACGGAAGTTGGGGAGGATCAGTTGTGTAGTACAGAAATGATGCTGGAAACAACTGATAAAATCCAACAGATTAGGCAAAGGCTGAAAGCTTCCCAGGATAGGCAGAAAAGTTATGCTGATGTTCGTAGAAGGCCCTTAGAATTCAAAGTTGGGGACCATGTGATGTTGAAAGTATCTCCTTGGAAAGGAGTGGTAAGGTTTATCAAACGTGGAAAGTTAGCCCCGAGATACATTGGTCCATTTAAGATTGTTGCGAGAGTTGGGAAAGTTGCTTATAAGCTTGAGTTACCGGAAACCTTGAAAGGTGTACACGATACCTTTCATGTGTCAAACTTAAGGAAATGTTTGGCGGATCCGAATCAAGCTGTACCTCTCGAAGATGTTCAAGTAAGCGAGAAGCTATCTTTTACTGAGAGGCCAGTGAAGATTCTTGATACTCAAGAAAGAAAGTTGAGAAAGAAAAGAATCCGGTTAGTGTTGGTCCAATGGGAAGGACAAAGAGGACCGGAGAAAACTTGGGAATTGGCTAGTGAGATGAAAGCCAAATATCCTCAGTTATTTTTGTAATATTCGAATTTCGAGGACGAAATTCTTTTAAGGAGGGGAGAAATGTAAAACCCTAAATTTTGACGTAAGTATATGTCGATAATGGGCGGGTGTTCATGTAAATAGCATGTTGAATAAAAAGTCCTAATGTATAGAGATAAACCCTAGGGGTGATAGAGGACTTAAAATGAAGAACGTGAGTGAAAACGGAACTCAAATCGGAGTTATAACGAAGCGGGAAATGCGAAAACACCCGAGGAATGCCCGAAAACTTGTTTCGAGCATATCTTGACTTAGAAGAAGAGTTACGGAGCCCATAATATATGAATTCCACGTGTTTCGGCGAGAGGAATCTGAAAATGTAGGTTACGCGATACGCGCATCAAAGGGTAGGCCCCTGCGCGTATCGCCTAGCACCTGTCGGGTGGAAAACAGCTGGCAGCCACTCACCATCTACGCGATACGCGCAGATGGTGCATGTGGGCTGCGCGTATCGCCTGGAACAGCCCAGACAGCCTATAAAAGGGGGTGCAACCCCCCTTCACTTGTGCTCAAAGTTCTCTCTCTCTCTAGAACGTTTTAGAGAGAGAAACCAGTCCGTTTTGTTGCGGAATCGCGCCTCGAGTGCGGTACCCTGCGTCGTGACGTTCCTTCGAGTCTCGGACGCGTGTAGATCGCTTGGCGTGCGTCGAGGTTCTGCCCGAGTGAAGAACGGCGATCATCAAGGTGTTGCGCGATTGAAGATCGGTGATCGACGAGGTAATGGTCTTTCATTCTCGATTAGTTTAGGACGGGAATCGGGTTGGGAACCCGATGGGAATGCGGGGTGAAGATACCCGCATAGCACGAGGGACGTGCTAGGGGAAATGGTTGCGGGATTAAACACCCGCAACTAACGGGTAGATTACCCGGGGAAGGTGCGGGTTGAATATCCGTACCCTAGGGGTATGATATCCGTTGTGAACGGGTAACGTATCTCTGTAGGATTCGTTTAGATTCCCGAGGTTCGGGATTTGGTAAAAGTAGGTGGCAACGACTCGTATCTAGTCGTATGCTTCGCTAGTTATGCCCTAGGACTTACATAGTCTTAGGAATCGTTATTTATAACGTTGTGATATCGCGTTATAGGTGGATTATAGCTATTGAGATTGATTGTCGATATAGCTATTTGTGTGATCGTGAAGATATCTATTTGGATTGATTGTTGGGATTAGATCAAGGACCGAAGCTAGTTGTGAGCTTGTTGAGATCTTGTTGAGGTGAGTTCATACACTTAAACTCTTTTGAAATGATTTTATGTTTTACAAAACTGGATGTGTTGCTTAAACCTGTTTTGGTTGTAAATGATTGCGAGTTTTTGTATAAACTCTTTTGGATTGGTTGTGTTCTTAAACTGTTGTTTTTGAACGGTTGGCTAGCATTCTACGGTAAATATCGGGCAATACCACTTCTGTTTTTAGGGTGACGGGCGGTAAACTCAGTGAAGGGTATATGCATATATTCTGCTCCAGCGCAGACGTGCCTGACGGAGTTGTTGAGGGGTTTATCGTATTGACTGTGTATATTTATCTGATGATGCTAGTATGTTTATGAAATGCTTGTAAATGATGGAGTTAGTGGTAACTCTTTGATCAATGGAGCTTGGCAACTCGTTGATCAAGGTTTTTACAAGTATTTGGTTGAATGTTTTGAAATGTTTTGTAAAATGTTTATTATGAACTCACCAGCGTAAGCTGACCCTTTCTTTTAAACTTTTTGGCACACATCCTAGGTGCCGAGTGATGCAGTAAAGCACTGTTGAGGCTAGAGCAGGTAGAGGGCTTGCGGGCTTAGAAGATAGACGCTCTGGACCTAGAATAGTTGCTAGCTTTAGTTTGTTAATGTTATGTATCAAACAAACAATTGTCGTTTTGTAATCAATGTATTGTATATATGAAGTTTAATGTATGCACAACTTTAAGATTTAAGCTGTGTGTATGTATGTTTGTTGATTCCGCTGCGTTGCTCCTGATATCCATCCGTCACACGCGTGTAAACCCCCGGGCACCTGGGACCGCCCGCCGTGTTGGGGTTGTGACATTTCTGCATGAAACGTTGATTCCTGTTTTGATAGCTTGAAGACTGTTGCGAGCTTTGACCTTGACCTTGATTCTGTCCACTTGAACTGGCTTGATCATTGTAGTTCTGATTCTTAGGAGCTTTGCATTACCTAGAAAACTGATATAGCAGCTACAGTTGAAACATCTGGCCTTTGATTTGTCAAAACCAACAGTCTTGTTTGCATGTGGCTTAAAGCTTTGGTTAACATATGCATGTTTCTGAGTTCGATATGCAACCATCACCATTTGCCAATTTAAATCCATTTCCTCAACGTCATCAGGATCCATTTCAAATAAATCTTGAAGCACAACGTCCATTTGATTCAAATGACTTCCTTGATAAGCTTGAAAACTTGCCATGAATGCAGTAAAAGCAGTTTTAGTCTCATCATCTTGTAACAAGATGTTTATCACATCTTTCACTTTAGCTTGAACAGTAGAACTTTGATTTTGTGATTGTACTTGAGCTCTTGGTGGAGATTGAGGTTGAGAATATGTTGGTGAGTTTGGGATGTATGATGAATCAGTATAGAAGCTTGCACCACAAATAAATCACCCTCATCATCAATCTTAGTTGCATCTTGTGCAAGAAAGGCATTCTCCACTGTATTAGCAGGATTCACAACAAACTTGTACTGAGCATGTGATCCTGATCTGTCAGTATTTCTCGAGCTTTCATCAATCTCAACTTCTTCGATCTTTGCAATAAGCAGATCTAAGTCCATAGGGAACTTTTCAGTATGCTTCAGTAGAGTCACAGTTTGTTTCCATGAAGATGGAAGAGCACACAACAATCTGTCATTCAAATCTTGAAGATCTTTCTTTGCACCAACATTTGTCATTTCAGTAGTCAGATGAACAAATCTATTCATCATCTGGTGCACAGATTCTCCAGTAATATGTTCAAATAACTCCAATTGTCTCTTTAATTTCTGCTTCTTGAGACTTCTCAACTGTTCTCCTCCTTCACAGATTGATTTCAATGCTTTGAACAATGTGTAGCCAGTTTGATAAGCATCCAATCTCGACAACACTTGAAGTGGTAATCCCTTACACATCAAAGAGTAAGCCTTACTGTCATTCTTGACCTTTCGTAAGTCTTCAGCTGATAGATTATCTTCTGGATAAGGTTCAGTAGAATCTTTGGTGTAGGTACTTGCACTATCAGGAGCAGTTTGAGTAGGAATGTGAGGACCTTTATCAATTGACTTCCAGAGATCATTGTCAATAGAACATAGATGATGCTTCAGTCTGATTGTCCAATTCTTGAAATCTGCACGATTAACCAATCTAGGAACACGATTATCAGAATCATCATTAGGTGCCATTTTAACAATTTTTTTTAAAACAAAAAATATTTTTTATGTTTTTAATGATTTTTGAAAAGAAATAGTTAAAATGCTAAAATAAAGGCAAGTAAGTAATGACAAGATAAGATAACAAGGTTTAAAACAACTAAAAATGAGTCACACGGCTGAACAGTGAAAATTTCTTCTTCACCCGGCTGAACAGTAATTTTTCTTCTTCACCCGGCTGAGAATGTTCTTCACCCGTCTAAACAGCTGACCCGGCTTAACAATTGTAAATCTTCAATACTTGTAATCTTCACCCGGCAGGTATGTTACCCGGCTGAACAGTTACATGGCTGAACAGTAACACTTCACACGGCTGAAAACTTGACCCGGCTAGAACTTGACACGGCAAAAAGGTTTACACGACTGAACAGTTGTTGATCACACGGCAGCAAGGTTGTTTACCTGGCTGAATAGTTGATCACCCGGCTGAACAGTTGTCTTACCCGTCTGAAAGATTCTTCACACGGCTAAACAGTACCCTCACCCGGCTGAAATATCAATCACCCGACTGAACAGTATAACCTTTTTCTTGCAAATTTTTCACTCGTCTAGACAAAATTGCCTTCACACGGCTGCACAGGACCTAATTGTTCACAATTCTAAGACCAAATATTTTGTCTAAGTCAAATTTTATCACCCGGCTAGTTAATCTTCAACCTGTTCATCCTGTTCATCATCTTCGTCAAGTGAATTTTTCTGATTCTAACAAAAACTTGTCCAATTACTTCAAAAATTATACCCAATCAGCGAAATATACCGATTATCAATCTCCAATCTCAATCAATCCAAAACATGATCAAATTTTGATGAATTTGAGCAAAATTTTGATCGAACAGTAAATTTCTCTTCCTTAATTCCTAATTCCTCAGATCTAATGATAATTTGATGGAATTTGCACAATTGTTGTGAATTAGAAGTGATTGCGATGATGAATCACAACTAAAAACAGCAACACATCATTCAGATCATGATTTTGAGCAATATTGATGTGTTTTTGCTTGATGAATAGCGAAGAACACAATACCAACAGCTCTGATACCAATTGATAGGTTCAATTGGATCGATATCGCTCAATGATCAGAATGAATTAAGCACACAAACACAGTTCAATCAGCAACACAATTCATTACTAATAATTCTCTTTGTATTGATGATCAAAGCAAAGTTGTAGTACAAAAGTGCAGGAGAATGTAAATCACACACAGTTAACTCTCTCTCTAACGTGTAATTGTGATCTAGACTCTCTCCCTAACATTCTCTTACTACATGCTTTATGCAACAATACATTAGGGAAAATACAAAATTAACCCTAAACTATACAAAATGTATAAACAAAGTACAAAGTAAATCTTAAACAGAAATAAGCCCTAACAGAACACTCCTCGGTTGCACCTACTTATTCACACATATATATACATTCATGTTTTAACATCACATATATATACACACACATATATATACATTCATGTTTTAACATCACAACTAACATATACTTATTCATATTATCCCATTTCCAACAAAACAAATTTTCAATCCTTGACCTAATCTTTTTAATGCAAGAACACAACATCTAACTTGATATCACTAACATGTAAATACACATACACACATATATACATACGGATTTACATACATACATGTTAAAAATCATTTTTCAATGGCAATACATATCATATACTTGTTCATTTCATCTCATTTCCTTTACCAATTTTTTAAAACCATCCATTTAACACATATGTAATCTTGTTTTCAAAGATCAAAAACACACACACATACATATACATATATATATATATATATATATATATATATATATATATATATATATATATATATATATATATATTACGGACATGAACACACACACACACACACATACACCCATTTTGAAAACCCATTTCCATTTTAAAAACATTCATCTTTTGGTTTAAGGTTTGGTGAACAACACTTCAAGAACACAATCTTGAACACAATTAAATCATAAAAACCAAATGGAAAATGTTCACACCCTTGATGAACACTAGAATAAGATGAAAAGAATGGATTTGGCCTTGGAACACTCCTTGGTTGCACCTACTTGCTTTAAGAACCTCCAAAAACACTAGATCTTGCAAGATAGTGGAAGAGGTGAATTTGGAGAGTGGTGGTGAAGTGGTGGCCGAAATTTTGGTGGTGTATGGGGGTGTGGGTCGGTTTTGAAGGGAGGAGGGAGAAGGAGGTGGAGTGTTGCAGTGGAAGAGAGATATTGAGTGTGATTTGGGTTAAGTGAGATGTGTAAGTAAGATTTAAAGTGGATTATGTGTGATTTTGGGAAGATTTTTATGGGGAATATGAGAAGGACCTAGGGGGCCGGTTTTGAAGTAAAAAAAAAGAAAATATATTTTTTTATAAAAACCATTTACATAAACAATACACACTTATATCACTAATATTTTTCAAATATTGTAAACTTTTAACCCCATATATGGCATAATACTTCCAATATTATTATTTTACAATTAAAATATTAAAAATATATTAATAAATATTTTAATGTATTCCGGGTAGTGTACTGGTAGTAAAACAGGACAAAAACTGAAACACACGCGATAACCTGAAAAACTTCGGATAAAATACATCGCTTTTAGTTTTTATTACGTTTTCACTTATACAAACCGAAAATATATTGTTTGATGCTATCTCGAGCATTATATTAGTTATTGGACTGTTAAAATTTATCAGGCAGTCACCAACGTTCATTACCAGGTATTTAACCGCTACGCGATTAAGAAATTTCAGAAATCACAAAATGCAAAACAATGCATAAAAATGGGCTTATCTAACTTTAATAACACCTTAATTATTTTAATTAAGTCAAATGACGCAATTCAAAAATTAAGCACGTTTTAAGCTACTACGAATATTGACCCGAAATCTTCCGGGTGTCACAGAAGTCCAGCTTAACGTGGCCAAACAAGTTGTTTGAGTTCCAGTTTCGTAGTGTACGAACCAACTTTATTTTTTTTATGTGGTTAGTTTGTTAAGCTATGAGACTGAATTGGTAGTTTAAAATTTTTCTGCCTTTAATTGTAGAAGCAACGAATCTTGATTTTCATGAAAATATAAAATTAATGTGTGCAAGAAATATTTCCAAGATTGAATGTAGTTTTTCAATAAAACTAGGAAGAAAAAATACACGCGTGGGCGTTTCAAATCAAGTTGACGAGACGGGTTGTTACTACTAGAAGAAGGAAGGACATCGTGTTCCAAGTAGGGGATAGAGTCATGCTTAAAGCGTCCCCATGGAAGGGAATAATTCGATTCAAAAGGAGAGGAAAGCTAAGCCCTAGGTATATCGGGTCGTTTAGAATTATTGCACGAGTGGGAGACGTTGCTTATCGACTGGATCTCCCAGAAGAATTGAGTGGGATTCACCCCACCTTTCATGTGTCGCATTTGCGTAAATGTTTAGCTGATGAAAGTATGGCGGTGTCGTATGATGATCTAGAAATTGATGAGCGGCTGAACTTCGTAGAACAGCCTGTAGCGATATTAGATGAAAAGGAAAAACGTTTACAGAAATTCCGTAAAACAGGTAAAAGTTCAATGGAGACATAGGAGAGGTTCGGATGTTACGTGGGAGTTAGAGAGCGAAATGAGAAAGAATCATCCCGCGTTATTTCGCGAATAGAAGGTTTCGGGGACGAAACCTATATAAGGAGGGAAGACTTGTAACACCCCGATTTTTATGGTAAGTTATCTTTATGTGTTTAAGTTTATATAGATGTGCATTTAAATGATTATGATTAAAATGATGTATGACGCTTATGATATATGCTATGATTATGATAAATGTGATGATTATGAAAAGTATAATGAAGAACGAAAATGATTATAAATGTACGAGAATGTAAAACGTTATGACTAATTACTTGGTAATTAGAAAAGAGAAAGATTAATGAAGAGGTTATGATGTAATTATGGGCCATTAAGGGTTAAAGAATGAATTAGGCCCAAAATGGTAAGTGGATTAGTTAAGAGGTTTTTCTAAAATAGCTTAATTACCTAGATAAGGCCTAAAGCCCACCTAAAACCCTACCCCATATGGAAAGTCCACTATTTAAACAACATTCCAGCTACCATCCTCAATTCACCATCTTCACAACAACACACACAAACCCTAATCTCTTTTGAAGAAAACTAAGGCAAGAAAGAGAAAAATCAAGAATTTTGTAAAACAAAGTGTAGATCTGAAGTTAGAGGGTGTTAAACAACAGGTAATCAAGGTAAAATCATTCCCTAAAACATGTTTTCATAACACAAAACGAATCTGGCCATTAATGGATTTTTTAAGGTTTTCAAAGGTTTCAAAAAAAATCAATAAAGGTTGCATTTTTATGTTTAAAATCATGGAAAAAGCTTAGATTTGGTCATATAAATGATAAAACAAGGTTTTGGACATAAAAAGGTTAGATTTTGGGCGAAAAATGAAGATTTTGGGCGAAAAATGAAGATTTTGGGCGAAAAATGAAGATTTTGGGCAAAAACCGAGCTGAAACCCCGTTTTGCGAAACTGCTGTTCGTCTTGCGACACTGTAGTGTCACCTGGGTGACACTGTAGTGTCACCTATGCGACACTGTAGTGTCTCATGTATCTGAGATCTGTAGTTGTGTGTCTGAGTGTGCATAAGTCCCAACGAAAGTTGGGCATGAGCCATGCGAAACTGCATGACACACTAGCTGCGACACTAATAAAAAAATGACGATTTTCGATAATAATTTAAATGCAGATCGTGCACCATTACCACTACCATAACCTTGTCCAAACAAGCAAGATCACCTAAGAATCAGGTGAGTTCTAGACCTCACTTTCGTTTCGTTTTAAATACTTTTGAGGCTAACATGCATACCGATATACTTATATGATCACCCTACAGGTTGACTAAAAGAAGACTATATGATTGAATACATGTTGACTAAATGAAAACTATACGATTGAATACATGTAGACTAAATAAAGAGTATATGAATGAATGTTTGTTGACTAAATGAAGAGTATGTATAGAAATGGTAGAAATGGAGTCAACAATCCGGATGGGGATTTATAGCACCAGTGAAGAACCGATGTATCGGTAGACTCCGTAAGAGTCGAAGAGCTAAGATCCGGCTGGGGGTTATAATACCAGTGAAGATATCACGTAAATACCGGTAGACTCCATGAGATTCGAAGAGCTAAGATCCGGCTGGGGGTTATAATACCAGTGAAGATATCACGTAAATAACGGTAGACTCCATGAGAGTCGAAGAGTTATGATCTGGCTGGGGAAATTAATACCCGTGAAGAACCGTTATATCGATTGTTGGTCCATAATGATCGTGATTTCAGTGCTTTGTTGACTTGTTTAACACAAATATGTCAAATACATGAAGAACAAAGAGTAAAAGTCCAAATAACCCAATAACAAGATCTAACACACAATCGAGGTTAATAAGCTACAATGATAAGTAAGATAAGCTCCTAGCACCTCAATGGAACGATTACACAACACAAATCAGTGAGAAATAGTCTTGGTAAAAGATGTGCCAAAGTCCTATAAATGTGAAGATAAGGTTACAATATATAGTAGTGTTAGGTTCGCTGATAGATTCGCTCTAGCGAATCTATCCAGCGAACCAACACAGGTTCGCTGGGCACATAGGTTCGCCCAGTCGACACCTAGATTACAAAAGACATGATGGCCTGCGGGCGAATCAATAGATTCGCCCGTAGGTTCGCTAGTAATAATAAGATTACAAGATAAAAAATTACATACAAAAGTAGCACCGACAAGCCGGTGGGTCCAACCTATACATAGTGACTATCAATACTCCCCCTAGGTTGGACCTCACCTGGGGAAGTCTTCTGATTAGCTCCGTCTTTATCTTGGCTTCAAAGTTGTTCGATAAAAGCTCCTGCCCTGTCTTCAATACCGGCCAAAGGATTTGTGACGTCTTCAGTTCCTGCCTCATCTTCACTTAGATTTAGCATTGAATCCACAAACTCTGTATCAGCGACCTCAGTATCAGGCTCAAGTTGAACTGTCGATTCCGCCTGTATATCAGCAGTTGGCTCCCTGCTTGCTACCTCCAAATCAATCACTTCTACAGGTTTCTCAAACCTCTGTTCAATAGATCGATCAAGCTGTCTTGTCAGATCATCCATTTCCATTTTCTGATCATCCGTCCTCCTCAACCTCTCATTTACAGCTTTAAGTTCAGCACGAATCCCCCGGGCTTTGTTAGCAACCTTCACAAACAGGTTTGCCTCAGCAGCAGTGTCAACTCCAGCCCCGTGCTTGATTCTGTTCTCACACAGCACCTTCAGATCCTCATCACAGAAGGAGAAGACCTCCATAGGATCAAATAGACGGATTTCCGGACGGTCTTCACCTTGTAATCTGATAACGGCCTCCCCCGAACTGTTGTCGTAGAACCATTTCAGGAAATTTTGCAGTCTCGGCGGCTGAGTTTCGGGGACACTGACCCTAGTCATCACTTTCGGAGCAGCAATCTTCAAAACAATCTTGCCCTTCCACGACACCCAATGTTTATCCACCTTCTGCCTCATCCTCTTCGGCTTTTGATATCCAAACTCAACAAAATCAGACTTGGCAGCCTCCTGAATAGCAGCTTCAAACGCGCAAGCTCTGCCGCTATCTTCCTTTCCCAGTAATGGAAGCTCTGCCAGTCTCCTCAAGTCCCATCGAGGAAAGGTGGCGAAGTGCTTTCGGTTCTTGACATACGTAATGTCACCACCCCTCCTTTTGATCATGTATGCCTCCACCAAACAGTTGTATTTCCATGCAATGATCTGTCTATCTTGCTGTTTGGTGGTGGGTTCGTCTAGATGTTGGAATATTGGTACCTCAGGCACCACAGCTTCTTCCTTTCTAAACCATTCGGATTTGTCAAGCTCAGCGTGTTCAAATTGATAACTCATTCCCTTTTCTTCTACGTTGTATATCTCCGGCTCGTCATCCAAATCTTCTTCACTGTCTTCATCAATATCAGTATCAGGTTCATCAACCAATGTATAATCCACCCCAGATCCACCTACAACTTCATCCCCTTCAAATACGTCCATATCAATCCCCATTTCTTCATCAAACTCTTCCTCCACGGCTTTTCCCTTTCCTTTATCACCAAAATCAACATCCATTAACGGATATTTTGTAATATCCGTTAAGGAGTTCAGTTCCGCTTCAGACATAGCCGGTTCAGTTCCAGCATTCACCTTCAATTCGTTTAGCTCTTTGAAGACCCTCACCAACAGGCACTGCTGATCTTTCATCATCCGACCCATCTCATATATCACCGTTGATTTCTCTGCGTCCTGTTTTTCGAGTTCTTCATGTTTACCTTTCAGCTCAGCCAGATCAGCCTTCAATTTCTCAACCTCATCCTTTAACCCATTTCCAGACCCAGCAGATGTACCCCCTATATCATGCTTCGCTTTCTTTGAACTCTCAGCGTTTGTATCAGACCTCTTCTTTGTCCTCAGTTCTCTGCCAGCATCAATTTCATCTTGGATCTCATCCACCTCCCGTTCAAACGAATAATCTTTATCCTTGGCATAGGGTTTCCGTTTCCTGATCTTCTTTTCAATCACCTCTATATTTTCTCCACCTCTTTTCCTTTCCGACTCGATCAACCTTTGTATATAAACCCACCTATCAGCCGGATACATAGCACCATAGCCCTTGCCCAGTCAAGGTTCAGCCCGTCCGTGCCTCCCTTCCTATGATCCAGGCACATGATAAACACATGAGCGATGTACCTCCACTCCTGGATCAGGTAGGACTTGACAAACTCCATCTTCTTTTCGCCGGGCATCGGCCCCTCATACCCGGCAGTCCGAAGTGCCCCGTACACTTCCTCTGCGGTCATACTAACCTCATCACCAACATCCTCTTCTAATCGAAGGATCCTGGCTAGATCAGCCTCTGTGAACACCAGATCATAACCACCGACCTTGGCACAAATGCGTGACGGCTGTACCGACACGTTCATAACAGCAGTTCCCCAAAAATCCCGAACATACGTCTCATATATAGTAGGAGAGTGAGAGATGGCATAATGTATATGAGACGATTTCAGCCATTTGATTGCGTCTCTATAGCTCACGGCTTTTTCATTGTTTTCGTCAAGTAAAGCACACATGTTATGCTTTTTCTCGAAGAATAACGTCGACATTGTGCCTGAAAAATAAACGGAGATTGATCAGAAATGAAGATTTTAAGAACAGAAAATAGATTCGCTGGATATTAGGTTCGCTGGTATAGCGAACCTGAGATTTTGGCACAAGAACCTATAGATTCGCTGACATGAAAAATCAGTCATTGTTGTCGAGCGAATGTATAGGTTCGCTGGAAACAGTCGGGCGAATCTATGTTGTTGCGCGGGCAGCATAACGACATAGATTCGCTCGAAGTCTTGAACTTTCGTTCAGATTCGCCAGACGAACACTTAGGTTCGCTGGAAACACTAGCTTTTGAAAAACGGCCGAAATCACATACAGTCCAACATTTTTAGGCATTTAAAGCAACAAACAGGTAGTATAATCACTAAACAAGTCTATTATGGAGTAAAACCCTAACAACTAACACCAAAACAGTCATTCAATCAACACTTATTCACAGATCGACAGTTAAAAACATGATAACAGTTCGATTTAGGGTTTAGATAGAGATTAGAGTGTAATCGATCACATACCGGACTATAACGTGGTGTTTAATGTGTGGAAAAGACCGGAAATAGCAAGAATCGAACGTTTGGTGTTTGAAATTGAAAAAGCGTGCTACAGTGGTATGGACAGCGAATATATAAAATATTCGCTGTCACAGTATATATATACACCCATAGGTTCGCTGGTAGACAGACCAGCGAACCTTAGGTTCGCCGGAAGACCAAAAGACAAGGCACACAACTGGTTCGCCAGCAGGTTCGCTAACACATAAACAACGATGTTTCATGTCAGCGAAACAAAAAGGTTCCGGGCGAATCTTGGGCGCCGAGCGAACTTGTAGGTTCGCTATAGATTCGCTAGTCAAAACAACAAAAATATTTTTGGATTTTCTTAAAAATTTTAAAGACTTTGTAAATCCGTGAAAACGTCCCACGATATCAACGCTCCAAAAATGAACATAAACACATATAATCCTAATATTAAAAAATAAAATTAAAATGAAGTAAAATGAAATAAAATAAAATAAAATTAGAATAATAGGAGACGGTTTTAAACGCTAGAAAGGATATATATTCTTCATGATGTTTTGAGTAGAATCCGGAGGATCATCGATTGGCGGGATTGCAGATATGTTTGTCCATTTAAACCCATGCCTTAGTCCTTTTCAACAAGAGATCAGCAGCTTCTTTTATCATGTTTTCGGTTTGATTGAAGAAACTCAGACAGCTCGGTCCCCACAGACATTTAGGTAAAAAGAACAAGTTCTGTCATCAGGGTATATCTGAGCAATACTATTGACATTGCTTGAATTTCAAAGATCAACTTTTGAATATTGACCGATGCGTTTGTTTCTTTTGACACTTGTGCAATTTTTGCATCTTTTCTTTGTGGGTGGAGCTTGTCAGCAATTGATTCATTTTGAATACAATGCGACTTATTATTTGGGAAACTCAAATAGTCTAGAGCTCCAGGTCTATACTCACGTATAACAGAGGAGATAAACATTTGAGCATGCTCGGTGAATCTTCAGGTCAATACTTCCGTATAGCAGAGAAGATCCACCAACTCCAGATCAATACTTTCGTATATCAGAGGAGTTAAGCACTTGACACAAGACGTTCTGAGGAGTTAACAAGTAACTCACTCAGAGGCTTTTCCGAAGAGCATCACTAGCAGCCTTTTATTTTTTTTTTTTATTTTTTTTTTTTTTTGTTTTGTTTTGCATACTAGAAACTCGATTCGGGGATAGGGCGAGGGTGATTTGGGATTTTTTAGGGAAATTGAGACAAAGATTTGAAGATCAAGACAAAGATTTGACGCTCTCAACCCATTTTTGACAGAACCATTAACTTTGTGCAATCCAATCATGTCAAGGGGATAATCCTTGTTGTCGAGATCTTGAGCGTTATGTTTGGCTGCACAATCACTGTTTACTTTGTTTTCGGGCTGAGCCTATCTGACATATCCCAAACGCAATGCTTCTGACCTCCTTCAATGACTTTTCAACATCAATCAAAACGGAGATCCTGAAATAGCAAAATTTGAAAAACTATAAATAGTTTATCTTTTATATCTCCCCCAAAATTTCTATATAATAGCCGTCTAATAAGAAATTTTGTTTTTCAGATTTTCTTAATACATATATATATACAAATTTAAAAGAAAAATAAAAGAAGATGAAATAAAATAAAGTAACGGAGCAAAGAATCGAGTGACCCACGAATTTTTCAAAGAAGATAAAGACCCGATTATTTACAAGGACCAGATTATTTACATATTTACAAAGGATTCTCACAGAAAAAGGTTTTCAAAAAGATATAAGTCCAAGCATGGAGATCAATTCATAAAAACGTGGTTTGTCAAAAGTTTTCGTGAAAAGATCAGCTTTTTGCTTTCTAGTTTCGATAGGAATAATATCAATAAACCCCTTTTCCTGTGCATCCCGGATTGCATGAATTCTTGTTTCAATGTGCTTGGTTCGAGTGTGATGAATGGGATTCTTGGCGATTCCAACAGCAGCTTCATTGTCACAGAATAGTGGCGTATGAAGAAAGTTGATGCCATAATCCATCATCTGATGTTGAATCCACAGCACTTGGCAACAGCAACTTGACGCAGCTATGTATTCTGCTTCTCCTGTGGACAGGGAGACGGTTGTTTGCTTCTTGCTTTGCCATGAAACAAGACATTCTCCAAGGTATTGACATCCACCAGTGACTGACTTCCTGTTAATCCTGCAACCAGCATGATCACTATCAGAAAAAGCATGTAAATCAAAGTCCCCACCTTTTGGGTACCAAAGTCCCAAACGAGAGGAACCCTTAAGGTAACGGAAAATTCGTTTGACAGCTTTTTCATGTGATTCTTTTGGATTTGCTTGGAAGCGAGCACAGTAACACACGGCAAATGTAATATCTGGACGACTTGCGGTCAGATACATGAGAGATCCGATCATCGAGCGATACCGATGAGCATCCACAGGATTCCCATTATCATCGGAAGTAAGGCATGTTTGAGCAGTAAAAGGAATTAGTTCAGGAGAAGAGTCATCCATGCCAAACTTCGTGAGGATTTCTTTGATATATTTCTCTTGGTGGATTAGAATCCCATCAGGCTTTTGCTCCACTTGCAGCCCCAAGAAGAAACACATCTCCCCCATTATAGTCATCTCAAAGCGATCCATCATCACCTTCTCAAAATCTCTACACAACCCTTCATTAGTCGAACCAAAAATGATATCATCAACATACACCTGAACGATCAGAAGCTCGCCATCCACCTCCTTCTTGAATAATGTCATATCTATACTCCCACGTGAGAAACCCTTACTGAGGAGATACTGTGTCAGAGTTTCATACCAGATCCTTGGAGCTTGATGCAACCCATACAACGATTTGTCAAGCTTGTAAACCTTTGACGGGAAATCAGGATCCTCGAAGCCTGGTGGTTGACACACGTAGATCTCCTCATCGATGTCTCCGTATAGAAATGCACATTTCACATCCATCTGATAAACCTTAAAGTTTTTGTTTGCAGCATGTGCAAGAAAGATTCTGATGGCTTCCAGGCGAGCGACTGGAGCAAAAACTTCGGTATAGTCAATTCCCTCCTCTTGGGCAAAACCTTGAACAACCAGTCTCGCTTTATTTCTAATTACAACACCACGATCATCTGGCTTGTTCCGAAAAACCCATTTAGTGCCGATTGGACACTTGTTAGGAGGAAGATCAACCAGTTCCCAAACTTTGAGCTTCCTGAATTGCTGCAGTTCCATCTGCATGGCATCTACCCAACTCGGATCTTCAAGCGCCTGTTTATAATTCTTTGGAACGACTTGTGACAGAAAGGCAGCATAAAGACATTCATTAATCAAACCACTCTGACTCCGGGTTCGCACACCATCGGTAATAGATCCAATGATGTAATCGTGAGGATGGTTTTTCAGGGTTTTGAAGTCAGTGTTGAGTAGTAAAGGATTTTGGTCGGTTGAGGGTGTTTGATTTGATGGTTGTGAAGGTGTAGGTGATGGGATGGTAGTTTGAGGTGGTGGAGGTGGTGGAATTGGGATGGTAGTGGATGTGGATGGAATATCTGATGAAGAAGTTTGAACAGTAGTTTGAGGTGGTGGAGGTGGTGGAATGTCAAATGAAGTAGGAGGTAGTTGTGTAGCGGATGTGGAAGGTTGTGGTTGTGATGGTGTGGGTGTATGATTGAAAATAGAAACCGATGTGTGTGGAATAATGTCGTCATCGTCAGAGTCAGGAAGATTAAATGATTTGAAAATGGTGGTGGCATCATAAAACCAAGCCGGTTCACTACCAATACTTGTAGTGTTTGATTCTTGCCAATCAACATAGTAGGACTCTTGCACAATCCGCGTTCGCTTGTTGTACACGCGATACGCCTTTTGTGTGTTAGAGTATCCCACAAAGAAGCATTCATCAGAGACAGCCCCAAACTTCGTCTTCTGATCTTGAGTATTCAGAAGAGTGCAAGAACATCCAAAGGGGCGTAGAAAATCAATCAGCGGCTTAATCCCTCGAAACAGTTGGTATGACGTCTTCATCTTTTCTTTGACAATCAGTACCCTGTTAAGAACATAAGCTGCACAATTAACCGCTTCAGCCCAGAAAATAATTGGAAGTTTTGACTCGATCAGCATAGTTCTAGCGGCCTCCACAAGAGTTCGGTTCTTTCTTTCAGCAACACCATTTTGTTGTGGTGTTCGGGCAGCGCTAAACTGTCTGAGAATACCCCTTTGTTCACAGAAGGAGTTGAAGATGTGGTTTCTGAATTCAGTTCCGTTGTCGCTTCTGATGGCTTGAACCTTCTTCTTTCCCAGAACCTCTATTAGAGGTATTAACTTCATCAATTCTTCGGCAGTCTCACTCTTGTTTGCCATGAATCTCACCCAGGTGTACCTTGAGTAATCATCTGTGACAACCAAGCAATAAGACTTTTTAGCAATTGACTTGACACTTATTGGACCGAATAAATCAGTATGTAACAATTCGAGGGGTTCTGAGATAGTATTTGTAATTTTGAGTTTATGTGGCTTTTTGTGCTGTTTTCCTCTAGCACACGCCATGCATTTCTCGACCACAGAAAATCCTTTTGTGGTAAACCCCTAACCAAATTGTTCTTAACTAATTTATTCAGAATTTTAAAATTGATGTGTCCTAAACGTTTATGCCACAAAAATGATTCAAAGGATGATGCTTTAGACAGGAGACATGTCACGGTGGAATTTGATTCCTGTGAACCCATATTCAACATATAGGTGTCATTTCGTCTCGGAGCACGCATGATCACCATATCTTCTGGAATAGTAAACTCTGGCTTCAAGAACAGGCATTCATTTTGAAGAAACAGCACAGGAATATTCTTATCACAGATTTGTGATACACTCAGAAGGTTGAATGCCAGCTCAGGAACATAGTTGACGTCTTCCAAAGTAAGTGAGCCGTTTGAGACTTCTCCTTGACCTATCATCTTCCCGCCTTTCTTATCTCCCGCAAAAGCAACATAACCTCCATTTATGATCCTATAGTTAGTAAGAAGATCCTTCAATCCTGTCATATGTCTAGAACATCCGCTGTCAATATGCCAATGACTATTTACAACGGCATTTGAATGTTCCTGACATTTATTAAAAGAAAAGAAAAATTAGACCTTTGCAATAGGCACCCAAGTCTTTGTGTACCTGGGTGGTGAAGCAGATGAAGTATTACAAAAGAAATTATTTACAAAAGTGTTTAATCTTTTTCCCAAAGATTTTTGCTTTGTGCTATTTTGGATTAACTTAGAGCATTGCTTGACAGTGTGACCAGTATTTCCACATTTAAAACAGTGAGACTTCAAACTGGTTTTGGGAATTCTGTTGACAGGAATTTTATCCATTACAATTTCCTCATCACATTCAGACAGTTGTGAGTCACAGTCACTGTAGGTGTCATAGAGTTCTTTTAACTTACTTGTTGTGACTTTAACTGTATCAGATTCAGGTTTTGGTTTAAGAATGTATGAAAAAGATGATTCCTTCTCTTTTGGTTTTGAAATTCTCACTGGTGTGAAAGATGGAATTTGGTGAGTGAAGAACTTTTGAAAACAGTTTGTTTTGGTTTGACTTTCAGAGATGTGACCTGAAAGTTTGTCTTTGTCATTCACACACACATTTTCAGTCAAATCAACATCATTAAACACATTAGGGTTTGAAGTAGAACACCCTAAATTACTATTAAACATGGAATTGTCTGAATATGTCACATTACTACAAACAGGATTATCTAAACAAATGTCTTCAAAAGACTTCTTGGAATCAGAACTACTGCAATCACTACTGCCAGAACACCCGAGCCCAACACTCGCACCATATGCGTACTCCTCTCTAACTTCCTTAAGATTTACTTCACTCAAACCTGCAATGGAACTGTCAGTATCTTTCTGCATAATCTCTTGAATTAACTCATTTGAGGGATGAGGAATAGGTGTAGGAGAATAACAGAAAGTACTCGGTGGAGGATAGGCATATGTTTCATTGTTGCTAAGACCCAACCCTGTCTTAACTCTGGCCCCCCTTTGTTTCTTGCATAGTTCTTCCCTTTTCATACCCGATATGGTCCACTGCTGCAATTTGTTTTTAAGCTTTCTTGCTTCAAACTCAGCAAGTGTAACTTGCTCAGTCAAGTAGTTAATCTCACAGTTCTTTTCTAAAAGAGTTCTTTTTAAGTGTTCATTTTCTTTTAAAGCTTCTCTTAACTTAACAAAATATTTTGATTCACTTAATTTAAGCTCTTTGATGGTTCTTTTTAATTCGTTTTCGTTTGACATTAACAATTTATTTGCTTTGTATATGCCAATTAAACGAATTTTGCAAGCAGATGAACACATATCTTCTATAACATCATAAGGAAGACCGATTACCAGTTTTTCGGCGGCCAGAGCACGATCACATTGACAGTAGGGAGTGCTTCTTTTGAATTCATCAACTGCATCCAGCCTTGCCTTCTCAATCACTTCTTCCAAGCTAGCCTTAGACTCCTCCTCATGCTTTACTTCATTAACAGCGGCTTCACAAACTAACCCAGAATGATTCAGATGTCCTTGAGCAATAACATCTGATTGAGCTTTATCAACATTTTCCACCTTCTCCTCCTCTTCTTTTCCATAAAATTCTTTGAACGGATCAAAGAGATTTATGTCATTGTCATCAAACTCAGCAATTTCAGCAACAAGGGCATGGTTAATCTCCTCCTTGGTTTCTTCGATTTCTGCACTCCAGTCAAAGTTGGTTAGAAGTGCAGTTTCATTCTTTGACTTTGCTTCCTCAACTTTTTCTTGAATTGGAGCAGATCTTGGATTTGCAGAGTTAACTGGCTCAGTAACGATTGGTAATGGGCATTCTCTCTTGAAGTGGCCCAGTTGTTTGCAGTTATAGCATCGTAACTTTCCCTTGTCATAACCTAGCTTAGCATTCTGTCCTTGATTTCCAAAGTTTCTTCTACCAGTTCTTTCCATGAATCGTCTGGCGCGAAGAGTGAGCATAGCCATCTGCCATTGAATATCTGTTTCCTCCAGATCATCAGGGTCTACCTGATACATATCTTCTACTGTCATACCCTTCCCTTTCAACTCACCTGCAACAAGAGCTTCATAACTGTGAACAAACATTCCAAATAATGCCATGGTGTCTGACGGAATCTGTGTGGTGACAGATGCATTTGAGCTTGAACCAGCGTTAGTAGATGCACCAGCAGACTTAGCAGACACATGACCTGAAGATCCTCTAGATGCTGCACTGTAAACATAAGAGTTTGCAGCGGATGAGATAAGTGCAGTATTTTGAGAGGGAATGTTTGGAACCATCATTGACTGATTATATTCTCTTCTTTTTACATCAAGGTCGAAAGACTTCAGCTTGTTGATGACGTCCATCAGTTTGTAATCCGGAAAGTTTCTCTCTTGTTTCAGCAGCTTGATTTGAAGGCTCCATTGAGGAGGAAGAGAATCTAGCAACTTTGCTACTTGTTCGTGATTGCCCAGCTTTTCATCATATTTCTTCAGATTACTTGACACCGATAGAAATCTGTTTGTAATATCAGTCAAGTTCTCTTGTGAGTACCCCACAAAAGAGTTGAATTCCTTTTCGGCTTGAGCTTTTCTATCAAGTTTCAGATCTTCATTGCCATCATAAAATTCACACAATGCATCATACAGACTCTTTGCAGTTGTGTGTTCTGCAAACCGGTTGAAGATGTCCTGATGTAAGCAAAGTATCAGTGCCCCTAATGCCTTCTTGTCACGATCCAGTAACTTGATATCTGTTTCAGTAAAAGTAGTTGGGTCTGTGTTCACTGAGGTGACGGTTCCTTCAACTGTTGTGGGCACATGCGGACCATTTACTATAGATTCCCATTGGTTGTAGTCCGTGTAGTAGAAGAACGCTTTCAAACATCTTTTCCAGTCTTCAAAGTTTTCACCACTAACAAGCCTCGGTGGCCTGTTAGGTTGAACGCTGTCTAGATCATTCATATTAAGTGTTGAAGAAGTCATATTTTGAACAGATTACAGATTCGCTGAAAAATGACAGATTCGCTGGCTAGTTTCGCTGGAAGAACACAGCAGATTCGCTGGTAGATTCGCTGGTGACAGATTCGCTAGACAGTCAAACAGATTCGCTGACGAGCAAGCACAGATTCGCTGGCCTGATTTTGGCAGCAGTTTCACTTGCACAGTCAGTCAAATAGATGAACTTTCGTTCGATGATATGTTAGATTCGCTGGCCACAACACAATCCAAACAGGACAAAAATTTGAATTTAGATTCGCTGGAAGAACTGACAGTTTCGCTGGAAGAACTAATAGTTTCGCTGGTAGCTCAACCACTCTGAAACAGTACGGAAACAGCTCGAAAACCCTCAAAACTTGACCATTTGCATACAGGTTTGTTTTAAAAGCTTTCTATGTCCAAATACCACAAACCATGAGCAAAATACAACTCCAAAACA
Source organism: Tagetes erecta (assembly GCA_030867185.1). NCBI lineage: Eukaryota > Viridiplantae > Streptophyta > Magnoliopsida > Asterales > Asteraceae > Tagetes > Tagetes erecta. The sequence continues at coordinate 59,767,196 of CM061488.1, forward strand.
CAAGAAACAAGCTTCAAACAGAATCAAAGTGTTTTGACCCAAAAACTTCGAAAATCAACACAAAAATCACTTGAATCAAACAATCAAGAGCACTAAGGCTCTGATACCATATTGTTGGTCCATAAAGATCGTGATTTCAGTGCTTTGTTGACTTGTTTAACACAAATATGTCAAATACATGAAGAACAAAGAGTAAAAGTCCAAATAACCCAATAACAAGATCTAACACACAATCGAGGTTAATAAGCTACAATGATAAGTAAGATAAGCTCCTAGCACCTCAATGGAACGATTACACAACACAAATCAGTGAGAAATAGTCTTGGTAAAAGATGTGCCAAAGTCCTATAAATGTGAAGATAAGGTTACAATATATAGTAGTGTTAGGTTCGCTGATAGATTCGCTCTAGCGAATCTATCCAGCGAACCAACACAGGTTCGCTGGGCACATAGGTTCGCCCAGTCGACACCTAGATTACAAAAGACATGATGGCCTGCGGGCGAATCAATAGATTCGCCCGTAGGTTCGCTAGTAATAATAAGATTACAAGATAAACAATTACATACAAAAGTAGCACCGACAAGCCGGTGGGTCCAACCTATACATAGTGACTATCATCGATAAACTCTATAAGAGTTGTAGTTACGTATTAGATAATGATATTACATATGTGTAATACAGGGAAGATATGAAGCGTACTAAATGACTTTACTTTTAAAACTAGAACTCACTCAGCGTAGCTGACTTTTGTATGCATGCTAGATTGATGTGCAGGTTTGAAGATTTAGAGAGCTGCTTAGCGAGGGCTAGAGACTGGTGGAAGACTGCATTGAAGAAAATAGTTTTGGAAATCAAAATTTATATGTTTGTAATGCTTTAAGTAGTTTCCAAGACAATTTAAGGAAAATGTAAAAATGTTCTAAACAAATATTCCGCTGCTTTTGAAATTTTATTTATTATATGGTTGTTTTTATGCTTGTGAATGCCAACTGTGATGCTTGTCGAAAGATGAGCGTTATACTCAAAATAGTTTCAGCATCAAAACCATATAGTCATATTATGATTACATAATAATCTAGTTTCTTCTCTTTTTCTTTGGGAGATTAGTCATCTTGAATCGGCTACCTATCACTAGTTAAGTCCAAGTTTATAATGGCAATTAGGATACCTATTTTCTTAAACTGCCACATATTCACTCCATTTAAACGGCATTTACCCATGATGTGGATTGCGCTTTTGCGTATATTTTTCTATCTTATAGAAGAATATGAAGAATCTGGGTATGAGGGTCGAATGTATTTCATCCCCTCGTTTATTTTGATAAACGTGGGGATATTATATGGTGTTCTTGGAGGTTTAATCTCCGAGCACAGAAAGTCTCCGAAAATTGTAGAATATAGCGTTGGAAGACTTCTGCTCAGTTATGAAATTCCTGAGGAATGTCAATTGATTTTTGAATACTGCTTGCATGTGTTGGCTTATAGCGGGGCTTCAGGACTTATTGTTGTAACAAGGGTGTCCACGAGTAGGAGATGTGTCGCTATTCTTATATCAATTTTGACGGTGCCAACCTTGATTTACGCAAAGCTTTGTTTGAGGATTATTGTGATGATAGAAGGTAGTGGACATAATCAAAGGTCCCTAGATTTCGTGGAAAGTTTAACAAAATTGTCAAATAAAGCATTTAATATTGATGCCTTTTTGGGGCTTTTGGACTTTTTATCTTCTTTTGCTACAATATTATTGTAAGAAGAAACAAAGAAGTCCAGCTTAACGTGGCCAAACAAGTTGTTTGAGTTCAAGTTTCGTAGTGTACGAACCAACTTTATTTTTTTTTATGTGGTTAGTTTGTTAGGCTATGAGACTGAATTGGTAGTTTAAAATTTTTCTGCCTTTAATTGTAGCAGCAACGAATCTTGATTTTCATGAAGATATAAAATTAATGTGTGCAAGAAATATTTCCAAGATTGAACGTAGTTTTTCAATAAAACTAGGAAGAAAAAATACACGTCTGGGAGTTTCAAATCAAGTTGACGAGACGGATTTTCACTACTAGAAAATGGCCATTTTGCTTCAAAAATTTCTAACGCAATTGATTTTCTCGTAAGTTGCGACGCATTTGCGACATAGTTGCGATAACAATTTTTATAATGAACTTTTCTTCGAATTTGCGATATACATAGAAAATCAAGTTTTTTCCGTCACAAATCCATCGGAATAGTGTGAATGAATAATTTTTTATGTATATTTAAAACTATTAAATTAAAAATTAACCAACAATCTATTAAAAAATAAAAATAAATACATTTTTGGTTGAAGATACGTTGTAAACTAAACATGACGTGGACTTTAATCAAATGGGGCAAGGATTAAGTGAATTAAAATGGCATGGGCTGGAAACAAACTAGGGGATTTTTTACTAGAAGAAGAGAGAACCCATATTAATTAGAAGTTGTCATGTTAGGTTGTTTTTAAAGAAATAGTTCATATAAGGCTATCAAATAATCCAGTTTGTTTACTTTAATTATATAGGGTGTCTTTAAAACAAAATAATCTTATTCCATATTGTGGTTATGTTGGCTATAATTATAGCGATAGCTTAATTTTGAGAGGATTCTAAATATTGTTACGATTGTCAGCCTCAAAATAGTTTCAGCCTCAAAACAATATAGTCATATTGTGATTACATAATAATCTAGTTTCTTCACTTTTTCTTTGGGAGATTAGTCATCTTGAATCGGCTACCTATCACTAGTTAAGTTGTTGGTCCCATAACACTATTGAATCAGTAATTTGTGAAGATTTTTAGATCAAATGACATAAAAATATATGAACTTGGATAAACACTTGAAGAACACTCTATAAACTCAGATTTGATCTATGTGGAATTGCATCAGATTCTGTTTACAAGGAAACCCCAATTCATGCTCATTCAAGCCATTAAACCCTAATTGTCATTTACTATTTATAGCTTAATGACACTTTGGACTAATGACAATTAGGACCCTAAACTTAGACTAAAACATGACAAATGTAAATAATACAAATAAAACCCTAATGTTTAGTCTAATATATATTTTGTCATAACAACAAAATATATATATTACATAAAATACTTAAAATGACGAAACTGATTAAATATATTTTGTTGACACAAAATATATTTATTAACAATAAAACTCTGTCGCCTTCAACGTCTTGTCTCTAATCTTCGTCCCGAACGCGTCGTCTTGACTTTTGCGTTGACTTTGACCGTTGACGTTGACTTTTGTTGACTTTGACTGTGTTGATAATATTAGACTACAATTCGGGTCCAACAATACTCCCCCATAGTCTACTATTATCAACGTCTTGCATCGTGTTCAGCACCGATAAGTCAATACTGTTGGATCTTCAATTTGGTGAGCATCAATCTTAATTTCAGATCCAACAAAATTCCCCTAAGACTGATGCAAGCCAAATTTTGTTGCTGAAGATCCTTAATCTCACAAGCTCCCCCATATTGTATGCTCCTTCATGTAATGTGCTCCCCCATTTTGTGTGCATCCTTTTGTAAAATCTGGAACGGCTTTCCAACTATCTTTTCTTGAGTGCTTCAGAAGATGTAGGAGGAGGCTTCCTAGCTCGGTATCTTCTGAAAAACTTTGAGGAACAGGTTCTCTGGTCAGGAGCTTTGCTCAACTGATGATCGGCCATCATTTGCAGCAAATATCTGTAACACAACAATCACAGACAGAATCTCGAGATTTCTCATTAGATCATTTCATTTAACATAAATAAACCCGTGTTTATTAGTGTATGAAAACAAACGAACCCGTGTCCGTTTGTGTATGCAATTTCCCGTGAAATGCATGTGAAAATGATAACATTTTAATAGCATAATATGGAAGACTTGAAAATAAGTTGAAATTAAAAATCTTTTGGATTTTTTTTTAATTAAAAATTAAAAATTCGGAAATGAGAGGACGAGTCAGACAAGATCACAAATATATTAGACAAAGCGAAATCATCCCAAAAGGTACACACGACCAACAAGACTCAAGAACCCAAACACAAAATAAAATAAAATAAAAACTTCATGAAAGGATATCAGATAATGCGTTTCGAGCAACCATCCAGAGAAACAAAGACTTGGCTAGATTGTCAATATGTTTGTCCATTTAAACCCATGCCCTGTTCCTTTCAACAAACAATCTGTGATGGTCTTATCATGTTTTAGGTTCGATTTGAAGAAACCCATGCAACTCGGTCCCCACAAACATCTTGGTAAAGAAACTTGTCCTATCATCAGGGTTTATAGAGCAATATGATTGACTTTGCTTGAATTTCATGAATCAAATTTTGAATATTGATCAATTTATGAGCCTCTTTTGACATTCTGCATTTTTGCATTTTTGGGAGTGGAGCTTGTCAACAATGATTCTTTTGAACACATTGCGACTTATTATTTGGGAAACTCAAATGATTAGAGCTCCAGGTCTATACCGATGTATAACAGAGGAGATAAACATTTGAGCATGCTCGGTGAATCTTCAGGTCTATACCGACGTATAACAGAAGATCCACCAGCTCCAGGTCAATACTTCCGTATAGCAGAGGAGTTAAGCACTTTGACTTAATACATTCTGAGGAATTAACAAGTAACTCACTCAGAGGCTTTTCTGAAGAGCAACAATAGCAGGTTTTTATTTTGTTTTGCTAAATAGAAACTCAATTCAGGGCTAGGGTGTGGGTGATTTGGGATTTTTTAGGGAAATCAAGGCAAAGATTTGACGCTCTCAACCCATTTTTGATAGGACTTGTAACTTTTGTGCAGGCCAATCATGTCAAGGAGATAATCCTCATTGCCGAGTTCTTGAACTCAGTTTGATCACATAATTGTTGTTTAATTGTATTCGGGCTGAGCCTATTGACACATCATTGCACAAATCAATATCCTCCTTCAGTTGCTTTTCCACACATATCTGAAACCGGTAAAACAACACAAAATATTTACACATAACGAATTTTGGAAAAAAGATATTCATTTTTGATATTACTCCCCCAAAATTTCTATTTCAGCACAAAATTGAAATTTTTAAAGACACAAGAGCGACCTCAAAAGGATGTGAAAACTTGATCAAAAAATACAAGTAAAAATGTTAGGCTCCCCCATTTTTATTGTTTTTTTTGTAATTTTTTTTAACTATCTACAATATATAAAACATAAATTACCAAAGAAACGCCTTCCATATTACCGTATCAAAAGATGATAAATGAGTTATCAAGAAAAATGCAGTGGCTGTGAAAATCAAAGAAAGATCCAGAATGTGGATAAGATACCAGAACCATAACTTGTTTGTTCCGCCTCAAAATTAAATAAGGAACATTTTCTGTCAGTAAACCGGATTACTAACAGTCCTCCTGAAATGTTCCTGCACTCATCAACAGATTAGTTAGAAAGGGGAACCCATGCCATCGTAGTCCTGGGCGTTCCATTTTCATAAGTGTAAGACAACTGTCTATGCACACAACCTGTTATTGTATCTATTTCCATTTCCTCTTTTCTTTTAATTTGCCAAATTTGTTTAGATTCAAACGTTTTCGATTTGAAAGAATTAAATTTGGAAATTATTTTCTGTTTAAGCCCCGAGGAAAAAGATTTTGGTTTTGTTGATGTTCTCATATTCATCTTTGAATCATGTGAAACCGGCTTCACATGAGAAGGTGGGGATGGAATGTTCGTCATCCGACCATTCAAAGATGTATGATTATTAACTTGAAATTCAAATAAACAAACTTGTTTACCTTTACCAAGTGGTGGATTCTTGCTAGACTCTGATCCGGAGAAGCAAACATGTTTTCCTTTACCGTCCGAAGCATGTCCTTTTGGGTATTTCTTGAGCACATGATCATCCTTTCCACACTTGAAGCAAGCCTTGAATGGCTTTTGATGCTTGACTGGCCTGTGTGGAGCAGCTGGGGGTGGAGCTTTCTTTAAACTTGATGCAACTTGTTGGAAGACTTGTGGCTTCTTATGTTAAGCAGTGAAAGAGGAACAAACTTGTGACTTCTTTTGTTGAGTTGTGGTTTGTCGGATGGGAAATGAGATCTTCACTTGCTTGTTCTCAAGTCTTTTACAAACTTGAGATAGGATGGACAGAGGTGAAGGCTTTTTCTTTTGAGCTTTTGATGGATGGCTTGCCTGTTTTGCAGCTGGGACTGAGATCCGGATTTGTCTTGATTCAGGTTTTGGAAGCATTTCAGATTTGAGAGTTGCAGATGACATCTTTATCTTTGAATCTCCATGACTCTCTTTTGTCTTTGATTCATCATCTGAACCTGTTTAGTCTTCAATGAGTACCTCTGCTTCCAGAGGATCATGATTGATGGGAATTGAGTGTGTAGATGTAGTTGCAGCTTGATGATTAGTTGATTCCTAAATGAAGTCTTCCTTCTCACTCTTGACAGGCTCAAACGTAGGAATTTCACCTGCTTTAAACTTATCAAAGAAATTAGAAGTAACAACCGTTACAGGATTAGAAACAACAGGGACTGAGAAATCATTAGCTTGACTTTCAGTACCCGTTTTACTATATCCCATACCAATCGAAGAATCATAATCATCTCGCACTTCCTTCAGATTAACTCCCTCTAAACCTGCATGCAAACTATCAGTATCTTTCTTAATTATCTTATGAATCAACTCATTGGTCGGGTGTGGAGTTTGTGTAGGAGAGTAACAGTAAGTGCTGGGAGGAGGATATACAAAAGCCTTATCTTCATGACCCAACCCGGTATTAATACGAGCCCCCCGTTGGCTTTTGATTAAATCCTCAAGTTTCATCCCCGAAATTGTCCATTTTTCGAGTTTCGTTTACAACTTACTGGTTTCAAACTCAGCCAGGGCGACACGTTCAGTTAGCATATTGACTTCCACATTTCTTTTAAAAAGACTCGTTTTCAAATGTTCATTTTATTTCAAAGCTTCTCTTAATTTGACAAAATATTTTGACTCGTTAAGTTTAAGTTCATGATTTACCCGAGTTAAATATTTTTCATTTTCTATTAACAATCTATTAGCTTTATAAATACCAAATAAACGAGTTCTGCAATCAGAAGGACACATATCCTGAACTGTCTCATATGGAAGATCCATGGTGATTTTTTCAGAAGCAAGAGCCTTCTCGCAGTTGCAAACTCTGGTATTTGTCTTTTGTTCCTCCACCTCCTCCACCTCCAACTGTTATTCCTTCATCATCCACCTCCATCCCAACCTCTTCTACCAATGAAATTCCTCCAACTTCAAACATCCCATCCCAACCAACTAATCACACATCCTTATCACAATCCAATCCAATGTTCCTCAACACAAACTTCAAAACCTTAAAAGACCAACCTCATGATTACATCATAGAATCTATCATTGATGGTGTGAGAACTCGGAGTCAGAGTGGTTTGATTAATGAGTGTCTCTATGCTGCTTTCCTATCCCAAGTTGTTCCGAAGAATTATAAACAAGCTCTTGAAGATCCTAGCTGGGTTGATGCCATGCAAATGGAATTACAACAATTCAGGAAGCTGAAAGTTTGGGAACTTGTTGATCGTCCTCCTAATAAGTGTCCGATCGGCACTAAGTGGGTCTTCCGAAACAAGCCAGATGATCGAGGTGTTGTTATCAGAAACAAGGCGAGATTGTTGTTCAAGGATTTGCTCAAGAGGATGGGATTGAGTACAATGAAGATTTTGCTCCAGTCGCTCGCCTTGAAGCCATTAGAATCTTTCTTGCTCATGCTGCTAACAAAGACTTTAAAGTCTATCAGATGGACGTTAAATGTGCATTTCTATATGGAGATATCGATGAGGAGATCTACGTATGTCAACCACCGGGTTTCGTGGATCCAGATTTTCCTTCGAAGGTGTACAAGCTTGATAAATCCTTGTATGGGTTGCATCAAGCTCCACGTATCTGGTATGAAACTCTGACACAATATCTTTTCAGCAAAGGTTTCTCTCGTGGGACTATAGATATGACATTGTTCAAGAAGGAGGTGAATGGTGAGCTGCTGTTTGTTCAAGTGTATGTTGATGATATAATCTTCGGTTCGACAAATGAGGGGCTATGTAGAGAGTTTGGAAAAGTGATGATGGATCGTTTTGAAATGACTATTATGGGGGAGATGTGTTTCTTCTTGGGGCTGCAAGTGGAACAAAAGCTGATGGAATTCTTATCCACTAAGAGAAATATATTAAAGAAATTCTCACAAAGTTTGGCATGGACGATTCTTCTCCTGAACTAATTCCCTTCACCGCTCAAACATGCCTTACTTCTGATGATAATGGGAATCCTGTGGATGCTCATCGGTACCGCTCGATGATCGAATCTCTCATGTATCTGACTGCCAGCCGACCAGATATTACATTTGCTGTGTGCTACTGTGCTCGCTTCCAGGCCAATCCAAAGGAATCACATGAGAAAGCTGTTAAACGCATTTTTCGTTACCTTAATGGTTCCTCTCGTTTGGGACTTTGGTACCCAAAAGGTGGGAACTTTGAATTACATGCTTTTTCTGATAGTGATCATGTCGGTTGCAGGATAAACCGAAAATCAGTCACTGGCGGATGTCAATATCTTGGCGAATGTCTTCTTTCCTGGTAAAGCAAGAAGCAAACAACCGTCTCCCTGTCCACAGGAGAAGCCGAATACATTGCTGCTTCAAGCTGCTGTTGCCAAGTGCTCTGGATATATATTACTATACTCGCGATCCAGCATCAGATGATGGATTACGACATCAACTTTCTTCATACACCACTCTTTTGTGATAATGAAGCTGCTGTTGGAATTGCCAAGAATCCTATTCATCACACACGCACCAAGCACATCGAAACAAGAATTCACGCCATCAGAAACGCTCAGGAAAAGGGGTTCATTGATATTATTCTTATTGAAACTCGAAAGCAAAAAGCTGATCTTTTCACAAAAACTTTTGACAAACCACGTTTTTATGAACTGATCTCTATGCTGGGATTGATATCTTTTTGAAAACCTTTGTCTAAAAACAATTGCTTTGTAAATATGTAAATATCCTTTTCATTTTCTTCCTTGAGAATCCGTGAGTCACACATTTCTTCGCTCTTTCACTTTAATTTTATTTCACTTCTTTTCTCTTCTTTATTCTGTATATATATATATATATATATATTAAGAAAATCCGAAAAACAAAAATTTCTTATTAGATAGCTATAATATAGAAATTTTGGGGGAGTAATATCAAAAATGAATATCTTTTGTCCAAAATTCGTTCTGTGTAAATATTTTGTGTCTTTTGAAGGTTTCAGGTTTGTATGTAAAGCATCTGAAGGAGGATATTGATTTGTGTTATGATGGCTCAATAGGCTCACCTGGTGTGACAACCCGTAAATTCAAGTTAACAACAATAACTCAATCTCGCTCATTCCAATTAAATTCTCGGTATTATTTTGCTCGCTCGTCTTCGTGAGTTAATTTGCATAAATTGCAGGGTTCGTTTTGTAGATAACGAAAATTAGTTTAACAACCTTTGAAGTGAATTAAATAAACTAATAAAGTCTATGGGCCAAAGTGTAAATTTGAAAATTATTTACCCAACCCTAATCCCTTGCCCCGTCTTCTGTTGTATGCGGCTGCCAAGCAAACCACACAAATCGATCAAGCTTCGATCAAGATTTCTTGTCACTCTCGCCGTTCGCCTGAAACAAAAACATCAGGCGCATCACTGACTCTCTCTTGTCTTTATTCTTTGCCAGTTCCTGAAAACAAAAGCACGACAACCGCAATCTGCAGCCACCGCCCCACCCCCGCAGTTGTCTCTGATCATTTCTCTCGTCTCAGGTAAACCTTATATCACAGCGATTTCGATTAGGGTCATGGGTTTCGGTTTTGAATCAATAAAATATATATGTATAGGTATAGATACGAAGTAGGTGCGTGCGTACTTTTATATTTATGTGTGTAATTGTTTGTGCGGCAACTATAGTGTCCATGTAAATAACAACATATATACGTGTATGATTGTGTGTGTAAGGAAGTTCATGTGATCATATGATTTGTATGTATATGTAAAAAAAAATGAAGCAACAGTCAAATGTATTGAATATATGTATGTGTTGTGTAGGTATTGTATATATCAAGTTGTAAATAACAACGGTATATATGCATCAGTATCATGTATGTATAGAGATAGCAACAAACTAAAGAGAATGATATGTGTATGATCATAGAAGCAGTAATTTTGTTTGTATGTATTATCGTATGTTTGTTTGTACATATGGAAGGATAGAAACAATAGTAACTATATATGTATGTGTATGGAACGTGTGTATGTATGTAACTGTTAAAATATATATATGGGCGTGTTATTGTTAATGAAACTGAAGATAAGCCTAGAATAAGTGGTAAGTAGTCATGTAGATGTATACTATATGTAAGTAATTGTATATATAATTATGTGTGTCAATGAGATAGTATGTGTACATGAGTATTAATGTGTATGTTATAAGTTGTGAATGAGATTGTATGTGATTTTAGTTATACTATGTAGATTAAGGATTGACAATATTGCATGGGATGCATGTGTAATATAATCCAAACCCACAACAAAAATGATGATGTATTGTATGCATTGTATACGTGAATTTGTGTTAATGTATGAAATTGTGTAATTGATAAAAGTAACATATGCAATTTAATGAGGACGATGATTAGATGGTTCATATGAAACTAACGATGAAGTTGTTGATTGATGTGTTGATAATGTGGTTCGGGTCTGAGAGTATTTGTTTCGTGTTTGATTTTTCCCAAATCAAAACCCTTTAGCCGTAGCCCTGAATGACGCTTCTCGTTAGCTCTTCAGAATTTTATTTTCGTGCTTATCTCCTCTACTATACGGAAGTATTGACCTGGAGTGATGATCTTCTCTGTTATATGTAAATATAGACCTGAAGCTCTCATCAGCACGCTCAGATGATCATCTCCTCTGTTATACGTCGGTATAGACCTGGAGCGCTCATCATCTGCAACCCATATGTAAAGATATGCTCACAATGTTTCTACATCAAGTTCATTGTTTGACGCATCATACATAAAAAAATATATGCTCAAATGTAAAGCTAAGCTCACAATGTTTCTACATCAAGATCATTGTTTGATGCTTCATACATTAAACCCAACTCCAGATCACTCCCAAGAACATTCACCTTGGTTATTAATTAATCTTGGTCTATGCCCACCCAAATTACAAAATCTTGCAGAATCATCTAAACTCAATAAGCCATGATGTCAAAACGAGTTACTTTACTAAATGTTTGTGGAAACCAAGTTGCCAGAGTTTCTTCAAATCGAACCAAAACATGATAAGATCGTCACAGGTTGTTTGTTGAAAGGAACAAGGCATGGGTTTAAATGGACAAACATATTGACAATCTTGCCAAGTCTATGTTTCTCCGGATGGTCGCTCGAAACACATTATCTGATATCCTTTCGTGAAGTGTTTCTTATATATTTCTTTCTTTTTTGTTTGGTTTCTTGAGTCTTGTTGGTCGTGTGTACCTTATGGGATGTGTTCTCTTTGTCTAAAATATTTGTGATCTCCTCAGTCTCGTCCCCTCATTTTTTAATCTTATTTTTAATTAAAAAAAATCCAAAAAGATTTTCATTTCAAATTATTTTCAAGTCTTCCATATTATGCTATTAATATGCTATCATTTTCACATGCATTTCACGGGAAATTGCACACACAATCGAACACGGGTCGCTTGTTTTCACACAAATAAACACGGGTTTATTTATGTTAAATGAGATGATCTAATGAGAAATCTCGAGATTTTGTTTGTGATTGTGTTACAGATATTTGCTGCAAGTGATGGCCGATCATCAATTGAGCAAAGCACCTTACCAGAGCACCTGTTCCTCAAAGTTTGCAGAAGATACCGAGGTAAGAATCCTCCTCCTACATCTTCTGAAGCACTCAAGAAAAGTTTGTTGGAAATCAGTTCCAGATTTTACGAAAGTAGCACGCAAAATGGGGGAGCATACAATATGGGGGAGCTTGTGAGATTAAGGATCTTCAGCAACAAAATTTGGCTAGCATCAGTCTTGGGGGAGTTTTGTTGGAGCTGAAATTAAGACTGAAGCTTACCAAATTGAAGATCCAACAGTATTGACTTATCGGTGCTGAACACGATGCAAGACGTTGATAATAGTAGATTATGGGGGAGTATTGTTGGACCAGAATTGTAGTCTAATATTATCAACACAATCAAAGTCAATAAAAGTCAACGTCAACGGTCAAAGTCAACGCAAAAGTCAAGACGACGCGTTCGGGACAAAGATTAGAGACAAGACGTTGAAGGCGACGGAGTTTTATTGTTAATAAATATATTTTGTGTCAACAAAATATATTTAATCGTTTTCGTTATTTTAAATATTTTATGTAATATTTATATTTTGTTTTTATGACAATATATATTAGACTAAACATTAGGGTTTTCTTTGTATTATTTACATTTGTCATGTTTTAGTTTAAGTTTAGGATCCTAATTGTCACTAGTCTAAAGTGTCATTAGGCTATAAATAATAAATGACAACTAGAGTTTGAGGGGGGCTTGAATGAGTCATTGATTGGGGTCTTTTATGTAACAACATCTGATGCAATCAAATTAAAGATCAAATATGAGTTTTTCATTGTGTTCTTCAAGTGTTCATATCATCTTCATCAATATTTTACCATTTTGATCCAAAATCTTCACAAGTTACTGATTCAATAGTGTTATGGGACCAACAATTTGTATTAGAGCCTAACAGAGATCAATTGAATCATTTTGTTGAAGATTGAAGCTGATTATTAGAGATTTGTTAAGAAATTATAGAGGGAGAAAGTAGATCTGATGGGTTTTAGAGAGAGAAACCAGATCTGATTTCAAAAATCATCAGATCTACATCAACCAACATAAAATCTCAGCAAAACAACAACATATTTGTGATCTACAAGCTGAGATCTACAAGAAAAGAATAAGAAATCATCAGATCTGAGATTTTCTCTTACACATAGTTGTGTGTTCTTGGTGTTCTTCAACTCTTCAAATCTGCAAGATCAACGATACTAGTTAATATCTGAACGAAAGTTCAAAATTTTGAGCGAATCTATGCCAAGCATTTGTATAGATTCGCCCGTTGTTCTTAGCGAACCTATAAGTTCGCCCGACTCTTTGTAAGCCGGCGAACCTATACGTTCTTGCAACACTACCTTGTAAAACCATCCAGATCTGAACGAACTTGATATTTCTTGACACTTTTCTTGACAACTATTCCTGCACCAACAAGCAAAACACAATACTTAAACAAACACAACAACACCTAAAACCAAAACAAAAACCCAAAACCAAACCATATCCATAACCATTTTTTTTTAACTCAAAACCAACCTTCAAAAACATATTTGTACCACTACATCACCATAACCCGACCATACCCACTTTAACCCGCCCGCCAAAACATCACGACACAGATTTGAGCTCCCATTCCCTCGCTCTAGTTACGGCTTTGTTTAACAAAAAAAAAAACAAGAAGCAGTAGATCGAGTGTTGTTGTTGTTATTTTAAAGCAAGCAAAGCGAATGCAGATCTTGTTGTTTATGTTCGACAGAATCTAGGAGAAGAAGCAGCAGCTTGCTTCTTGTGTGTGTTTAAACGAAAAAAAGAAAGGATTGTTGCATTTGTGTTGTTTCGAACCAGGAAGATTAAGCCACAGCAGATCGATCTTGTTGTGATGTTTTTTGTTGTTTTCGTCTGTCAAGTAAACAAGATGAAGAGCGAGAAGCAGCAGCATGTTATGTGTTGTTTGTGATTGCGATTATTAAGCAGAAGCAGCAGATCGAACATGTTTCTGTGTGTTTGAACTGGTAGAGAGTGAGGACGAGAGAGAAAGAACATGGTTGTTGTGCTGCTGTTTCAGCTGAAAGAAAGAAGGAACGAGAGAGAGAGATATCTGGTGTTTATGATGATGTGTTGTTGGAGATCTTGTAGGTTGTGTATGTGTGTTGTGATATTGAAGAAGAAGGTGAAGATAAAAAAAGGACAAATGAAAGAGTTCGACAGAGAGATAATGTATGTGTTATGTGTGTTTTGATGTTGTGTTGTTGTTGACTTGTTTAATGCACACGAGAAAGAGAGAAAGTGCCTGATTTTTTTAAAATTTGGGTTGTGCCCTAATGAGCTGAAAATATTAATATGGGCTAAGTATAATTAGTGCAGGCTTTTATTTTGTGGGTTCCGACTTTGGGTGGTGTTAGATTTGGTTCATTTTATATTTAGCCGGACATTAACTCTTTGAAATTTTTGGTTCATATTCCTTAGACTCGAGTGTCAAATTTTTTGTAAAAAAATGTGACTTCGTGGCCGAAAGTTAGTGTTTTAAAATTTTAGGCCGTGTTGGATTCCGTTCGTTTTATTTTGGCCGGGAGTTAGTGTTTTAACTATTGGGCCATAACTGTTGAAGTTGATTTCGTATTTTTCGCCGGGTGTTAAATTTTAAAAAAAATTTATGGGCGTTTTCGTTTAAGTCGTCATTAAAATTTGAAAAAGTGACGTCTTGTGGCCGGGAGTTCGAGTTTTAAATTTTGGGTCGTGTTGTTTTGGGCCATAGTCGTTTGAGTGGACTTTAAATTTTTTAAAAGAAACGTCTTCTGGCCGGGTGTTATTTCTTTGTTATTTTTTGGGCCAAAATTTTGTTTGATTAAGACAAAGCATTTTTGACATTGGCCGGGTTTTAATATTGTCAGTTTTTTGGCCTAATTTTTGTTAGTTGAGACGAAAGTTTTGTCATTGACCGGGTATTAGTGGTTACTATTTTTTGGGCCAAAAATTTTGTTCATCTGAGTTGAAAATATTTTTGTCAATTGGTCGGGACTTTCTAAAATTTATTTTTAGGCCAAATTTAAACGGGTTATCGATTAAAAAAATGGCTTATGCAGAACTTTTTAAATCTTTCGAATCTGATGATCTCACAATGGCACAAAGGCGGTTTGATAATTTTGCAGTTTTAAAGAATGAAAGGATGCCCATGTTTCTCGATCGATCTGTGATGGTGGCAAATAACCTGAAGAAGCATGATCCAGGACTCGGAAATCATGAACAGGTTCAGAGATTGCTTGATTCTCTCCCACCAGAGTGGAGTTCACATGGAAAATCGATTAGAAAAGAAAGAGGATTTACTGATAACAAACTGGTAGAGGTGATGAACAAACTAAAAGAAATGGAGTTGGATATCAAACGTCATGAGTACGATGAAGCGATGTCTCTAAATTCAAAGATCACCTCAATCTCCAAAGAGAAACCAGAAGAGATATTAGTTTCTGCCTCCAATTTCAAAGGTTTACCGAAACCTGAATTTGAAAAGGTACAATGGGAGATTAAGCAGACATCAGTGGGTAAAGATGGAGCAGAAGTAAATGATAAAGCTTGTGATGCTGAGAAGGACAATATGTGTGCTTTGCTGGACGAAAATCACGAGAAGGAAGTTGGATATAAGGATTGTATCAGGTGGCTAAAATCTTCTCACATTCATCACGCTATTTCTCATTCACCGACTATATACGAGCTACATGTTCGAGATTTTTGGAGAACAGCGGTAATGAACGTTTCTGTACAGCCATCACGTATATGTGCTAAGGTTAATGGGCATGATATAGAGTTTACTGAAGCCGATGTGGCATGGGTGTTAAGGTTAGAGGATGATGTCGGAGATAAAGTTAGAATGACGGCTGAGGAGGTTTACGGTGCGTTTAGGACTACTGGTTATGAGGGTCCTATTCCGGGGGAGAAAAAGATGGAGTTCGTTAAATCCTATCTGATCAAGGAATGGAGGTACATCGCACACGTGTTTATTATGTGCCTTGATCATAGGAAGGGTGGAAATGATGGGTTGAATCTGGATTGGGCAAGGGCTATGGTTTTATTTTGCCGAGGGCAAAAGGCCAATCTAGCAAAGTTGATCTACAACTATATGCTCGAGAACATACATGCTGCTAAGAGAGATAAATGGTTGATGTATCCTCGATTCGTGCAAATGATACTGAATGACAAGAAGCCCGACCTACCTGTTGTTGGTGACGTTTTGAAGATCTGGTCGATGCATTCAAGAATTTTTGGTGACTGCAAATCGGTGTGATCAGATTACGTTGGTAGAACCTCATTCTTATGGGAAAATATGTACCCAGCTGATAGATGGATACATATACAGAGGTTGATGGAGATTGAGAGAAAAAGGGGTGGTGAGAACACTGAGGTAGTTGAGAAGAAGTTGAGAAAGAGAAAACAGTATGCGAAAGACAATGATTATTCTTTGGATCGAGAAATCGATGAGGTACAAGATGAAATAGATGCGGGAAGGGAGAAAAGGACCAAGAGAAAATCAGATACACCCGCTGAAGCCGTAAAGAAAGCTAAGCATGATGTTTCGGGCACATCTGCTGAGTCTGTTAGTGAGTTGAAGGCTGAAATGGTAAATTTGAAGTCTGAGTTAGTGGATCTGAAAGGTAAATATGCTGATTTGGAGACGAAGGATGCAGAAAAATTGACCGTTATTACTGAAATGGGTAGAATGATTAGAGATCAACAAAGCTTGATGGTTAGGATATTCAAAGAGTTGAACAGTCTAAAGGAGAAGGATGGGTCTTATCCATCAATGTCTGAATTGGAGCTGAAAAGTTTAACGGATGCTGCAAAGTATCCGTTAATGCAATCTGCGTTTGGGAATAAGGATAAAGGAAAAGCTGCTGAAGAAGTTTTTGATGAGGATATGGGTATCGATCTGGATATATTTGAAGGAGCTGAGGTTGCTGGGGGTACAAGTGTAAATTTCAGTCTGATCGACGATCCGGATGTTGTTGTGGATATAGATAGTGAGGAGGATTTGGAGAACGAGCCGGAAAGGTATAATGTTGAAGTAAAGGGTGTGTCTTATCAGTTTGAGCATATTGATTTGGACAAATCAGAGTGGTTTAAAAGGGATGAAGAGGTCATTCCCGAAGTTCCTATCTTCCAACATCTAGATGAACCGAAAACCTCGCAATTGGATAGGCAAGTAATTGCATGGAAATACAACTCTTAGGTGGATGCCTATATGATTAAAAGGAGAGGTGGGGATATTAGTTACATCCGAAATCGAAAGCATTTCTCTACCTTGCCTCGATGGGATTTGCGTAGATTGGCTGAACTCCCTCTGCTGGGCAAGGAGGATAGTGGGAGAGCTTGTGCGTTTGAGGTTATGATCAGAAAGGCTGCTGAGAACAATTTTGCTGATTTTGGGTATCAAAAGCCTAAAAGGATGATCATGTGCTCAAGAAATGCCCAAAAGGACATGCTTCGGACGGTAAAGGCAAACAGGTTTGCTTCTCCGGATTAGAGTCTAGAAAGAATCCTCCACTTGGTAAAGGTAAACAGGTTTGTTTATTTGAATTTCAAGTTAATAATCATACATCTTTGAATGGTCGGATGACGAACATTCCATCCCCACCTTCTCATGTGAATCCGGTTTCACATGATTCAAAGATGAATGTGACCACATCATCAAAACCAAAACCTTTATCCTCGGGACTTAAACAGAAAATGATTTTCAAATTTAATTCTTTCAAATCAAAAATGTTTGAACCTAAACAAATTTGGCAAATTAAAAGAAAAGAGGAAAAGATAATTGATACAAGAACAGGTTGTGTGCTTAACCAAGTGTTTTACACCAATGAAAATGGAACGCCCAGGACTACGATGGCCTGGGTTCCCCTTTCTAACTAATCTGTTTGTGAGTACAAGAACATTTCAGGAGGACTGTTAGTAATCCGGTTTACTGACAGAGAATGTTCCTTATTCAAAATTGAGGCGGAACAAACGGGTTATCGTTCTGGTATCTTATCCACATTCTGGATCTTTCCTTGATTTTCACAGCCACTGTATTTTTCTTGATAACTCAGTTATAATCTTTTGATAAGAGTAATATGGAAGACGTTTCTTTGGTAATTTCTATTTTATATATAATAGATAGAATCAAAAAAAATTAAAAAATAAAAATTCGGAAATGAAAGGACGAGTCTGACAAGATCACAAATATTTTTGACAAAGAGAACACATCCCAAAAGGTACACACGACCAACAAGACTCAAGAACCCCAAACATAAAATAAAATAAAACAAAAACTTCATGAAATGATATCAGATAATGCGTTTCGAGCAACCATTCAGAGAAACAAAGACTTGGCTAGATTGTCAATATGTTTGTCCATTTAAACCCATGCCTTGTTCAACAGACAATCTGTGATGGTCTTCTCATGTTTTAGGTTCGATTTGAAGAAACTCATGCAACTCGGTCCCCACAGACATCTTGGTAAAGAAACTTGTCCTATCATCAGGGTTTATAGAGGAATATGATTGACTTTGCTAGAATTTCATGAATCAAATTTTGAATATTGATCAATTTATGAGCCTCTTTTGACATTCTGTATTTTTGGGAGTGGAGCTTGTCAACAATGATTCTTTTGAACACATTGCGACTTATTATTTGGGAAACTCAAATGGTTTAGAGCTCCAGGTCTATACCGATGATAGGTTCAATTGGATCGATGATATCGCTCAATGATCAGAATGATTCGTACACAAACACAGTTCAATCACAAACACAATTCATTACTAAATAATTCTCTTGTATTTGATGATCAAAGCAAATCTGCAGTACAAATATAGGAGAAAATAAATCACACACACTTAGTTCTCTCTCTAAAGTGAATATGTGAATCAGACTCTCTTCTCACACTCTCTCACTACATGCTTTAAGCAACAAAATACATTTTAGGGAAAATAACAAATTAAACCCTAAACTATACATAAATGTATAAAACAAGTACAAAGTAAATCTTAACAAGAAATAACCCTAACAGTACTCCCCCTAAGATTTATCTTTGGACTTCAGCAAAATCTTCAAACAGTTTTTCATCTTGTTCAGCTTCAATCTCTCTCACCAATCTTCCGATTCTTCTTTGACATCCAGCAACTCTTTCCCTTTATATTCTTCTTGTTCTTTCAATGCTTCCTGTATGCATGACTTGAATTTTTCTGCTATCTTTGCTTGTCTTGGCTTTGACTCGTTAGTAAGAATTGGGCAGTCATTCATACGTCTCAGAGAATTAAGAGTTAATCCTGCAAAATCAATGTTAGCGTAAAATTCATAAGGCATTTCTTTCCCTTTGACTTGCATTTCCAATGTTCCCTTTGCAGTTACTCTCATAAATTCTATCTCCGGAATGTCAACTTTTACAAGGTTAGCATTGAGTAATGCCTTCCTTACACGAATCTTTTCTGATGCAGCTGCTATCACCTCTATCATCACCACAAACAAGTTTCTATCAGCTTCAGCAACTTTGTCTTTGCATCTTTCCATTCTGTAACTTCTCAGGAAATCAATGTAGGATGGATGCAACTATTTCAGCTCAAAAGTACTAAATAAGGTAATCATGTCCTTATCCCAATCATCCATATTTCGCACAATTTTCAACTCAAAAGTTTCCTGATTGTAGAAAACTTTAAGAATTGGCTTCGTCGCTTGAGAACCATCAAACACTTTCAGCCCTGGATCAGTAACTTTGTCAAAGTATTCATCAGAAAATTCTTCCAAATACATATCTTCACTCACCACCAACTTTTTCTGTTTCCTTGTTTTCTTCGATTGAACATAAGCACTGTCCTCCTGTTGACCTCTAAATTCCAAATACTTCGGTAATCGGCTTATCCCGGCATCAAGCAGCATTGCACATTTATCACCACGCTCAGCATGCGTGTGATTTATCAGTCTAAGCTTGTGCAACTCTTTCAAATCTTGAACTTCTAACTTGAAAATGCTAGAGTAGTAATGGTATACATCACATAGACCATTAACTCTTTTAATCATGAATGCATCGAACACTTCGTCATATTTCCACGCTATGATTTTTACCTTTTTAGATTTTTCCGGTACGATTATTGAATCAAGAAGTTCAGCAACTGACTGACCCTTGCTCAGCAGTGATCTCACAACATCACCTGCTGTGGCTGATTTATGCCATGATTCACGTACATCCATAGGTATATTGTATGACTTGACTTCACTTGGAAACATGTCCATCAACTCATGTCTCTTTTTATGCGCATTCTCTGGTAAAGCCATAATCGGTATCTCTTTTGGTCCGAGAACTTTGTATCTCTTGGTCAGCTCATAGTATTGAGGATTGTTGTAATCCAGATAAAACATACGATTGTACATCTTCTCCGTCTTCATAAAACTTACAACAATTTTCCTCAGTGACTCTTGTTTCAATCTTTTCAACGTCCGATATGGATAGTTTCTTGAGCTCAGCCAGTCTCGCATAGATCTACTTGACATTTCTTCAGGGTTTTGATGATAAAGCTCAGTTGGAGGTAAATCATCAATGTTTAAACTCTCTTGAAGTGGTGTCCATTCTCCCATTTCAACAATAAACTCCTTCTCATCAGCAGCGGCTTTATCTTGAGCTATCAAACATTTTTCATACTCTTCGTTGATTTGAGTCACAGTCAGCCCATTCAGATACACTGGATTGTACTTCATCTTCTCAAGATAGGCAAATCGTTCAGGCAAATCAGCAGGAATCTCATCATCAGGATTCGTTTCAGGCTCAGCTTCAGGTTCTGATTCTGTGAAGTCAATATCATCTAAGTCATCTAGTGCCTCTATCATTGGTGCATTGTCAGTTTGAACCGGCTCAAACTGACTTACTTCTTCTGTCATAGTTTCAGGCACATCTTCAACCATTTCAACTGCTTCAGGCACTCTTTCAACCAATACAGGTTCAGATTGAATCGGCTCAATCTGAACTGCTTTATCAACTTCAGCTTCTATCACAGTTTCATCAACAACCTTTGCTATCTCAGCCACTTCAGTTTCAGTCATAGATTGAATCGGCTCAATCTGACTTTCTTCAATCCATGCCTTTTTCGTATTACTTTCATCACCAGTAATCTCCGGTACTGCATCTAACTTCCTTTTTCCCTCAGCCTTGTCAGAATTGACAGTTTCAGCAGCTTCATCAGGAATGACTATAGGAGATTCAACCCTTATGCCCACATTCGTTGTACCACGTGCTCTAGTATAGTAAACTTTTGCTTCTTGAGTTGCTTCAGTCACTTCTATCACCTCATCTGAAAAATCTTTGTCTGATGTGGACCCTGACTTCTTTGATCGAGTTTCTTCCAACCATTTCTCCAACATTTCTTTCTCAGCATCAAGAGTATTGCATTCAGCCTTCAACTCTTTATAATCATACTTCAAGTTTTCATGTTCCTCCTTCAACTTATCATACTCAGCCTTCAATTCTCCATGTTCAGTTTTCAACTTAACATGATCAGCATCCAAAGCTTTGAAAGTTTCCAGATTCTGATTGTGAGTAGCCCAAAACTCTTCTAACCTTTTCTTCTTTCTATCATTTGAAGCTTTCAACTGTTCATTCACATCCAATAATTTTGCAACCATCTCTTCTAATTCTACGATCTTCTTCTTATCCTCATTCTCATCAACACTTGAAACAATTTTTGGCGAAGACTCCAAAACTTGTTCAATGTTTTCAGCAACCAGAGATGATGTGGTGGGTATATCAATAGGAACAGGAGTAGTAATGCCAGCATCAGTGTCATCAACTATCTGTGCAATAGTCTCAACATCGGCCATTACTTCTTGAGCAATCTGAACAACATCTATCTGTTCAGGCTCATCAACACTTTCGTCAATTATCTTCGGTTCCTCTACTAACATAGGCTCTATCACTGGTTTCGATCTTCGTGATCTAACATACTGAACAGTAATAGCCTTAGGAACTTCAGTAACAACTTCTTCAACATCAACAACCTCAACAGGTTCTTTACTTGCAACTGGTTCAACAACATCGACATTTTCTATGTCCAACTCCATTGGTTCAGCAATCTCAATGTTCTCTGCCTCCTCTGAAACAGATTCAGCATCATCACCACCATCATTTTCACTATCATCATCTCCATCATTTCCACTATCATCACTTTCTTCACCATCACTGTCATTATCATCATTTTCATCATCATTGCCACCATCATT
Organism: Tagetes erecta; assembly: GCA_030867185.1. NCBI lineage: Eukaryota > Viridiplantae > Streptophyta > Magnoliopsida > Asterales > Asteraceae > Tagetes > Tagetes erecta. The sequence goes on from CM061488.1 coordinate 59,789,334, forward strand.
GTCATCCTCATTGTCATCCTCATTGCCACTTTCATCACTATCATCATCGATCTCTTCATCAACAAGATCTAACGGATTCACAACCTCTCCATTAGATATGTGATAGTATACTCCTCCAATCTCTTCCTCATGATTTGCAATATCCCGCATATAATCAAATAACTCAACACTTGGCACATTTCCGATACTCATCTTTCAATAAGATAGATCATTCATGTCCTCAGTATACAAAATTCCTCCATCATATCCTTCTGTTCTGATGAATGGATATGCCACATTAATCATCAGTTGCAAGAATCTCGGGTACATGAGAAACTTGAACCTTTTACCTTTGACCAAATTAAACACAAACCCATTCATAATCCATTTTGACATGTTGAATGGTTTGTTCTCAGCTATAGCAACGATCGGGGATGCTATATCAGATGGGAAGTTGTCAAAACCTGCACTCCTTCTTGACATGCACTGTTGAATGACATAGCATAATAACTTCCATTTCTTCCCCAACCTTGCTCGATAAAATTGTGACTTTGGAAATGCAGGAGGATGTCCCATATTCACAAAGCACGCTTGACATTCAGCATTGGTCAACTCATCATTTGCTCCTACCTCATCATCCTCTATCCTCAAAGCTGTTCTGATGGCTTCTTCAGAGACAGTCAATACTAACTCTCTTGTAATGTTTCCTCTAACAACAGTTACTCCATCATCATTTCTAATCACCTCAGCTGTCCTCCAAAAACTTTTTATCAATCTTGCATATATGACCGGCTTGGCACACATAGCATAAACATACTTCGTCCTCTTGATGAATCTCATCATATCTCTATATCCTTCAGTCTCAGGAATAGATTCATCCAAACAGGCAACTAAGTTGTGCTTGGGCTCAAACTTCAAATTCTCCATCTGTTAAAACAAAAACAAAACACAAACAAGACAAGTGTGTTAGATTCTTCATTAATAAATTTCAAATTTTCATAAGTGTTTGAACATAAAGTTATAAAAATAAAACATTCACATAATCATTTTAACTTCTAAATTGATCTAACAAACTGATTTGCATCATTTTGTCCAAAACAACTTTGAATTTTAATGATCATACAACATTTTACAATTTAACAGGTTAACACTTAAGAACAAAAATTTGACATTCATAAGATGAAGTTGTTTAACATGTTTTAGTTCAGTTTTAACAAGGATTTGTCACTTTTAACACATATTTCATCATTTTGAAGTTAACATTTAAGAGCATGTAACAGGTCATCAATGGCGGTTGACAGTTATGAGCTAATTTGATTGATTCAGTTGATTTTAAGGAATTTTTGGTGCAAATGAGTGATTGATTGTTAATGATCGACAATTTTTATACCTAAAACAACATTCGATTTCAGTTTTAACACGTAAAATCAAAGTGTCGATTCAGTGATCAAAAACACTGTTCATCATCGTTTTTCGTTTTATCTATCGATTTGTAGGTTTATCAAGAACAAATCACTTATAACAATACCTTATTCAATCGATCAGACTTGTTACAGAACAAACGATTGAATATGATAATCAAACGATTTAAGTGTAGGGGATTTGCTTGAAATTGTGAGTGAAAAGTGATAAGTGTTTGTGAAGAGGCGGGTTTTTATATGGTTAAAAATTAGGTCAAACATGAGGTGCCGGGTCAACAATTTGGGACGGGTAAGCACAAAAGCCCAATAAGCCTTGACGGGTCATGCACTGTTGAGCCGTGTCAGTCACTGTTGGGACGGGTCAAGTACTTATGACGGGTCACAACATGAGACGGGTCAACACAATATCATGTTAAAAACACTTGACGGGTCAACCACTGTAGAGACGGGTAAGTCACTGTAGAGACGGGTAAGGGTTAGGAACAACTACACCTGTTTGGTTTTACTCATCACCCGACAGCATAGTAGTCTTCACAACATCACCCGGTAGCACAATAACTTGTTTGTTCATTACCCGGCTGCATAGTGATACCTTCATCACCCGGCTTGTTTTTCTTCTTCACTCGACAACACAGTTGTCTTCTTTATCACCCGGCATGCTTTTCTTCATCACCCGGCAACATAGTAGTCTTCACTATTACCCGGCAACACAGTGTTATGCACTTACACGGCAAAATAAGACTTCTTTCTTTTACCCGGCTGTATAGTGACAACATTTCTTCACCCGGCTGTATAGTGACACAACTTGTCACCCGGCAGATATCTATGACTTCTTCACCCGGCATAGATTTGACATGTTCATTGCCCGGCTATACAGTAGTCATAATTTCTTCACCCGGCAATCTTCTTTTACTTAATCACCCGGCTTATATCAGACACACAACTTTACCCGGCTGAACAGTGTATTCATTACCCGGCAGAACAGTTGTTTCTGATATCTTTGCCCGGCTACAACACTTGAACGATTTTTCTCAACTTTTCTCGTCTGTTGACTTTTTCAACTGCATTTATTGCACCTGCAAACATTCTCGACATATTAATTAGACAAGATATCCTTAAAAGAATTTGTCACATTAATTATCAACAACATAAGACAAGTCAATAAAATTAATTCTAATTAAATCCTTTTTTCTTTTTCTTTTTCAAAATTTTTTTTGTTTTTGCACAACCAACATTTTTATATCCCGAAGCAATTTCTTAAAAACACATTACAAGACCTTGGGTTTGTTTTTAACACATCCAATACTTTTTCTTTTCATACCACAAAATCTTGTTCATTCAAAACACACTTATTCAAGATAAAAATATTTTTGGATTTTTGAAAATATTTTTCTTCTTCACTTATTCTCCCCCTAAACTTGAAATTTCTTGAAATTTTTAAGTTTAACAAGGATGTCGATGTGTCAATAATGATTCCATATGCCTGCACACGCAAAGCACACACATTAAATTAAAGACATATGCAATGCAATGAATCAAAATATCGCAGTGAGATCATACCACACATTATCTGAACATGTTTTGCAAGTTTGAATAGACATTTGACTTATGTTTGATTGAGTGATGATATGAAAACATATCAATTAGCTCGAGTTGACACACTTACTTTTTCAGTATCATGATGATATTTAAGGTTCGATTAAAATGACTTATGTGACCCACATGTATACATATGTCAACATATTTCCTAATCAACCACTACCTGAATGCATATTGCACAAAAGCTGGTCACTTACAATCATAAACAGTGTGGAATCTGGGTTCTATTCGGATTTGGTCCACTTTGGGACTTCTTTTTAATTCCATTTTGGAATTTTTCATTTCCTATCGTTCCCCTTGGGAATCTTCTGAATTCCTTTTTGGAATTTTTGTTTGGTGATGGTCCACATTTTGGACTCTTTTTGTTCCAACTTTGGGAATCTTTTGCTGCACCTTGAAGCTCAAAAGAGACTTCGTGTGAGACTTCAGGTCTGTGGATACCACAACAAAGAAGCTCACGATGCGGTTCATCACACTGATAGACTGCATCATTACCCGATCATGCACAACTATCATCACAAGCAATGCATCAAAAGATATATATCTAGACATGTATAGCAATGGAACTTAACACAAAGATCATTAAGTTTAGATTTGTCAACAATCAACTTACTTTTTCAGTCTAATTGCCTGAGCTGTCTAGCACATCAATTAACACTCATCAGTCTTTATTAAAAAAAATGTAACAAATAATGTCTAGTGTAACTATCATTTCTCACTTTTGCAATATAGATTCTTATGACATGATATTTTCTTTTCTTTTTGCTTTTATATTTTGTTTTTGATTTTCTTTTTCATGCACACACACAATGCAAAACATAAAATAAAAGACAAAGGAATCAATATGTGACAACGACTTATTATATTTTTGGCTTTATATTTTTCTGATTTTTGTTTGGTTTTTGAAAAATAGAATCAATCATGATTGATTAATCCTATGGATTGAATTAAGAATTCAAACCGTCCTGACAAGAAAGATTTTGTGAAAAGATCTGCCAGTTGTTTGTCGGTATGAACTTTAATCAAAATTATTAAACCTTTTTCAGAGTTGTCTCTTAAAAAGTGATATCGAATTTCGATATGTTTGGTTTTTGAGTGTTGAACAGGATTAGCAGTAATGAACATAGCAGCAGTATTGTCTATGTAAATAGGAGTTTTGAGAAAGTTAAACCCGTAGTCAAGCAATTGATTTTGTAACCACAAAACTTGAGAACATCCTGTAGATGCAGCGATATACTCTGCTTCAGCTGTGGATACAGAAACGTTGGTCTGCTTCTTGCATTGCCAAGAGACAAGTCTAGGACCCAGAAATTGACATCCACCAGTAGTCGATTTCCTATTAAGAGCACATCCACCAAAGTCACTATCAGAATAACTATATAATTCAAAATTGCCTTCATAAGGAAACCATAACCCAAGATTTGGTTTCCCTTTAAGGTATCTGAATATACGTTTCACAGCAACAAGATGCGACTCTTTCGGATCAGACTGGTATATTGCGCACACACATACAGCATACATAATGTCTGGCCTTGATGCAGTCAAATACATCAGTGAACCAATCATCGATCTGTATAGTGTTTGATCCATGGATTTGCCTTTCGGATCCGGCTGTATCTTGCAGTTCACATCAGATGGCGTTCGAATAGTCTGACAATCCTGCATCTTGAACTTTTTCAGCAACTTCTCAACAAACTTTGATTGGTTGATAAAAATTCCATCTGCTGATTGTTTAACTTGCAATCCAAGAAAGAAATTAATCTCCCCCATCGAACTCATCTGAAATCTTGACTTCATGATTTCTTCAAACTCTTTGCACATGGATGAACTGGTTGATCCAAAGATGATATCATCCACATACACTTGAACACATAAAAGATCTTCATTTTCCCGCTTCATAAACAAAGTTGGATCAATCTGACCTCTTGTAAATCCATGTTCTAGCAAATGTTTAGATAACGTCTCGTACCAAATCCTTGGAGCTTGATGTAGACCATATAGAGCTTTACTCAACTTGTATACACGATGAGGATAATCAGGATCTTCAAAACCCGGAGGTTGTCTGACATAAACATCATCGGTAATTGGTCCATACAGAAAAGCGCCTTTGACGTCCATTTGAAACACTTTAAACTTCATGAAAGAGGCATAAGCTAGAAAAACGCGAATAGCTTCAAGTCGTGCGACCGGAGCAAACACTTCTTCATAGTCGATACCTTCTTCCTGAGTGTAACCTTGTGCAATAAGTTATGCTTTGTTTCTCACAACAATACCACGTTCATCTGGCTTGTTCTTGTACAACCATCTTGTACCAATCGCATTTTCTCCTTCAGGTAAGTCCACTAATTTCCAAACTTCCTGTTTGCGAAATTGAAGTAACTCTTCTTGCATGGCTTCAATCCAACTATTATCTTGCAACGCTTCAGAAATATTCTTTGGCACCACTTGAGAAAGAAAACATGAATAAAGACAAACGTTTGCTTGCTCAGTTTGACTTCTTGTAGTTCTCTGATTCAATGGTCCGATAATATGAGAGACAGGATGTTTCTTGTGAATTCGATGAATTGGTATGTCATCTCCTTGCACTTGACTCTCCAGATTAGACTGATTCAGATTCGGTAGATCTTGTAGAATAGTAGAAGTATGCGGAGTGAAATTAGGAACTTGATCCGGTGAATTGATGAAGTAATCAAATGATTCTTGAATAACTTCAACATTCGGATCTGATGATGGTTGATTCTGAACAGATCCACCATCATTAGGAGAACTTTGCGGATTAACATCCTCACCAAGAATATTTGATTCTTGATCTTCTTGAGAACCAGAAGGACCCGGAGCTTGACTGGATTTGACATGATCAGGATTATGAAATGACAAGAACGGATACTTAGAATTGAGATTGCTATCATCGTCATTATCAGAATCATCACTAAAGCATCCCAAGTCACCTGATTCTTTCCTTGTTTTTCCTGAAAAATCAAACAAGTTAGAATTGAAAGATTTTGATAACGAATCTAAATCAAACAACCATTCGGGACCATGCGCCACTGATGGAAACGAATTTTCTAAAAGCTTTACGTTAATAGTTTCAATAACAGTGTTTGTTTTGCTATTAAAAACTCGATAAGCTTTAGAAACAGACGAATAACCAAGGAAAAATCCATCGTCAGATTTTGACTCAAATTTCCCGAGATGATCACTTAAATTTAGAATCGATATAGGACAACCAAATGCTTTCAAGTATGAAATATTCGGTTTTCTTCCAAATAATAACTCATAAGATGTTTTATTTTTATCTTGAACCAATAATGTTCTGTTTTGTACAAAACACGTAGTAGCAATAGCTTCGTCCCAGAATGTGATAGGGATTTTGGCATCTGCGAGCATGGATCTTGCTGCTTCAATCAGTGTCCGATTTTTCCTTTCCGCAACCCCATTTTGTTGAGGCGTTCTTGGAGCACTAAATTGTCTAGCAATTCCTTTTTCTGCACAAAACAAATCGACATTAGCATTCTTAAATTCTGTTCCATTATCACTTCTTAAAGTTTTCACTTTACAATCCAACTGATTTTCAACTTTGACAATAAATTCTTTAATCAACTCAGCAGTTTCAGATTTAACATGCAGAAAATAAACCCAAGAAAATCTAGTAAAATCATCTATGATGACTAAACAATACGACTTCTTTCCGATGCTTTGAACATTTGTTGGTCCGAAAAGATCCATATGTAGCATCTGCAAGGGTTTTGAAATGGAGTTTTCTTGCTTGGACTTAAAAGACATTCGGTGCTGTTTTCCTTTCAAACATGCTGGACAGAGATCAGTTGTAGAGAACTTCTTTGATGGTATTCCTACAGCGTGATTTCCAGTCACCAGTCGATTCATGTTTCTGAAGTTTGAATGGCCCAGCCGTCTATGCCAAAGTTGACTCTCATCATTTGAAGCATGTGCAATGAGACACGTAGTTTCGGTTTCAGCATCAATCTGCGACATATCAAGCTTGTATACATCACGATCTCTTGGAGCTTTAACCACTACCCACTCATTGTCAATCTTGAAACCTGGTTTAAGAATATAACAGAAAGAATCATCAAATAGAGTTGAATAAGATTTATCACAGATTTGAGATACACTTAGTAAATTAAAGTTCAACTGTGCACAGTAGTTGACTTTATCAAAACTAATGACCCCATTTGAGACTGTTCCTTCTCCAGTTATTTTACCACCAGCATCTCCTCCAAATGCACTAAACTTTCCTATAACTTAGGATCAAGGTTATTTTCAAATTTCTGATTTCTTACCATCAAAGCTCTTGGTTTAAAACTGTTAACCTGCACATTTCTTGATGAAAAGTTATTAGAAATTGAATTGTTTCGATTGAAATTTCTCAAAACAGGAGAATGACTTTGATTAACATTTTGAAAACCAAATGATTGATTTCTTTGAAAGTTTGGAAATGGTGTCATTTCTCGTGATGAGTTTGTTCGAAAGAAACAATCCTTTGTGTCATGGTTTCTCCTTTCACAGATATCACAAAATTTGTTATAAAAACATTCCTCTGAAGAATGATTTCTTTTGTCACAGTAACTGCAGTACCTGTTAAAGAAACATTCAGCAGTTGCATGATTATAACGATCACAAATCTCACAATGTTTCTTGCTAATCCTAAAGAGCCGATTGTTAACTTTTGATGTTGAACCCACTCGTGATTCATTATCAGTTTTGTTCGGTTTTAGATTGACGTTCTTTTGTGGAGATTTTGACTGTGATTTTGCTTGCTTGGGAACTTGGTTCGATTTTAACACATCTTGTTTGGTTAACCTTTTTGATTCAATTCTTTTATCATTGACAGCGGAAGACTTAGGACCTGAACCTGTTTTCAGACCAGAGTTAGATTTGATTGAAGAATTGATTGGTTTACCATAAGATCCGTTTAGATCAAAGGTTCCTGCAGACACAAACTTAATTGTTTTTCCTTTTGACACTTTCCTTTTGACAGGTTTAACCTTGTCAGTTTTAACAATTTGAGCTTTGGTGTTGTCATTCGATTTTATGACACTTTTACCTTTTGACTGTTTCGTTTCAGATTGATTCATTTTCGATTTTAATTTCTGCACTTTTGCATTCGAAACTTCAGTCTTTTTCACTTCTTGCTTCTTGATCAGTTGATCAGCAACTTGCACCTTCTACTCATTCTTCCACTTGATATATTCAGGATCATTGTATCCTGAAAATTCACCTTCATCCTTCATATTTTCTTCCGACTTCGGATTCAGTTCCGGATACTCAACCAGTTGAATCAGAACAGGTTCTGATTTGTTGCTAGCTTCATCATCAGCTTCAGTCGTCACACCATCTTCTTCTTTCAAACTTTCAATCAACACTTCAGATCCTTCGGATTCAGATTTACTTCTTTGAATTTCTTTGAATTTTCGTTCATTTTTAGGTGAATGATCAAATTCATTGAAGTTTTCAGGTAAAGTTTGTGTGATTGAATTAGGCATTGGTTCATGAGTGAAACCCAATCATGTTTTGGTTTTGTTACCTCTTTCACTTATAAGTTGTTTAACCATTGTTTTACAACTTTTAACCTTTGTTAATTCAACTTGTGTGACAGCATGAGCAACTTTTTCTTGTTCAAAGTTCTTTGTCATTTCTTCAAGTTGTTTTGTTACCAGTTCCAATTCCTTTAAGGTTTTGTTCGATGATTCTTTAAGTGACAAAATCTTCTCATCAGAAATTTTGTGATCAATTTTAAGTTGTTCATGAATTTTCTCATGTTTGCTTAATTTATCACCAATTTTAAATGAATGAGTTCGATAATGTTCGATCTACTTGTTGAATGCATTGTTCAGAACATAACCTTTCTTTCACATCAATAGGCAAAGGAACATAGTTAGGGGGTAAATCAGTACTAACCTTTGGTTGTTCAGTAGATGATGAAGACTCACTGGATGTAGCCATCAGCGCAATTTCTGACTCAGATTCTTCAACAGGATCAGACTTTGCACTCCAGTCATGTTCCTCTGAATCTTCACTAACAGTATCAATCACCTTGATATCTCCTTCTTCTGACCAATCCTCTTCGATTTCACAAACCAGTGCCAAACTCGATGTAAGATCAGATGTGAATTGTTCTGCATATGCACTCCAATCATAACCATCTTTCACACTAACCACCAGTGCTTTAGTTTGATCTTCTGGTTTCTTTCCTTCATCTTTCAGTTCTGGCATGGGAAGACTTTGATATGGTTTCTGAAAGAAACGTTGATTTCTTTGTTGATAGCTTGAAGACTGTTGCGAGCTTTGACTTTGACCTTGATTCTGTCCACTTGAACTTGACTGATCATTGTAGTTCTGATTCTTAGGAGCTTTGCATTCCCTTGAAAAATGACCATAGCAGTTACAATTGAAACATCTGGCCTTTGATTTGTCAAATCCAACCGTCTTGTTTGCATGAGGCTTGTAGCTTCGGTTAACATATGCATGCTTTTGTGTTCGATATGCAACCATCACCATTTGCCAATTCAAATCCATTTCCTCAACGTCATCAGGATCCATTTCAAATAAATCTTGAAGAACAATGTCCATTTGACTCAAGTGACTTCCTTGGTACGCTTGAAAACTTGCCATAAAAGCTGTAAAGGCAGTTTTGGTCTCGTCATCTTGTAACAAGATGTTCATCACATCTTTTACCTTGGCTTGAACATTTGAACCTTGATTTTCTGTTAGCGGTTTCACATTCTGACTTTGAACTTGTGCTCTTGGTGGAGATTGAGGTTGAGAATAAGTTGGTGAACTTGGAAAGTATGATGAATCAGTATAAAAGCTTACGCCAACAAATAAATCACCCTCATCTTCAAATTTAGTTGCATCTTGTGCAAGAAAAGCATTCTCCACAGTATTAGCAGGATTCACAATATATTTGTATTGTGCATGTGAACCAGTTCTATCAGTATTTCTGGAACTTTCATCAATCTCTACTTCCTCTATCTTTGCAATGAGCAAATCTAGGTCCATTGGAAACTTCTCAGTATGTTTCAGTAACGTCACAGTCTGTTTCCATGATGATGGAAGTGCACATAACAATCTGTCATTCAGATCTTGGAGATCTGTCTTTGCACCTACATTGGACATTTCAGTAGTCAGATGAAGAAACCTATTCATCATCTGGTGCACGGATTCTCCAGCAATGTGTTCAAATAACTCCAACTGTCTCTTCAACTTTTGTTCCTTGAGACTTCTGAGTTGTTCACCTCCTTCACAAATGGACTTTAAAGCCTTAAACAATGTATAGCCTTTTTGATAGGTGTCCAACCTTGACAGTACTTGTAGTGGCAATCCTTTACACATCAAAGAATATGCTTTGCTATCATTCTTCACTTTCTTCAAATCTTCTGCTGACAAATTATCCTCTGGATAAGGTTCAGTAGAGTCCTTGGTGTAGGTACTTGCACTATCTGGAGCTGTCTGTGTAGGTATGTGAGGACCCTTTTCAATTGACTTCCAAAGATCATTGTCTATTGAGCAAAGATGATGCTTCATTCTAATCGTCCAATTCTTGAAATCTGCACGATTGACAAGTCTAGGAACACGGTTATCAGAATCATCATTAGGTGTCATTTTAAAAGATTTTAAAGAAAATATTTTTGGTTTTTGTTAATTTTGAAAAGAAATAGTTAAACTACTAAAATAAAGACAAGTAATTAATGACAAGATAAGAAAACAAGGATTAAAACAACTAAAAATGAGTCACACGGCTGAACATTGAAAAATCCTTCTTCACCCGGCTGAACAGTAGCTTTGTTCTTCACCCGGCAGAGAAAAGTCTTCACCCGTCTAAACAGTCACATGGCTCAACAGTTGTAAGTCTTGGATTCTTTACCCGGCAGAACAGTTACCCGGCAGAATAGTATTAACTTCACACGGCAATAACACTTGACCCGGCTTGAATCTTGACACGACAAAAAGCTTTACCCGACTGAACAGTTGTTGATCACACGGCAAAATTGTTTACCCGGCTACACAGTTTTTGATCACCCGGCTGAAATTGTTAATCACCCGGCGTAACAGTGTATCACCCGGCACAACAGTATTTGATCCGGCTGAACAGTAACACCTTTTCCTAGTCAAATTCTTTACCCGTCTAGAACAAATTCCTTTACACGGCTGCACAGGACCTAATTGTTCACAAATCTAAGTCCAAAGGAAATTGTCTAAGTCAATTTTTATCACCCGGCAAGTTAATCTTCAACCAAGTTCATACTGTTCATCATCTTCATCATGAGAATTTTTCTGGGTTTATCAAAAACTTGTCCAATTCTTTCAAAATTCACACACAAGCAGTAAAATAGTCCGATTATCAATCTCTAATCTCAATCAATCCAAAACATGATCAAATTTTGATGAATTTGAGCAAAATTCGATCGAACAGTAACTTTTTCAATCTTCTTAATTCCTCAGATCTGATGATAATCTGATGGAATTTGCACAATCGTTGTGAATTAGGAGTGATTGCGATGATAAATCACAACTAAAAACAGCAACAATTCATTCAGATCATGATTTTTGAGCAATATTGTAGTGTTTTGCTTGATGAATAACGAAGAACACAATACCAACAGCTCTGATACCAATTGATAGGTTCAATTGGATCGATGATATCGCTCAATGATCAGAATGATTCGTACACAAACACAGTTCAATCACAAACACAATTCATTACTAAATAATTCTCTTGTATTTGATGATCAAAGCAAATCTGCAGTACAAATGTAGGAGAAAATAAATCACACACACTTAGTTCTCTCTCTAAAGTGAATATGTGAATCAGACTCTCTTCTCACACTCTCTCACTACATGCTTTAAGAAACAAAATACATTTTAGGGAAAATAACAAATTAAACCCTAAACTATACGTAAATGTATAAAACAAGTACAAAGTAAATCTTAACAAGAAATAACCCTAACAACCGACGTATAACAGTGGAGATAAACATTTGAGCATGCTCGGTAAATCTTCAGGTCTATACCGACGTATAACAGAGAAGATCCACCAACTCCAGGTCAATACTTCCGTATAGCAAAGGAGTTAAGCACTTTGACTCAATACATTCTGAGGAATTAACAAGTAACTCACTCAGAGGCTTTTCTGAATAGCAACACTAGCAGCTTTTTATTTTGTTTTGCTAACTAGAAACTCAATTCAGGGCTAGGGTGTGGGTGATTTGGGATTTTTTAGGGAAATCAAGGCAAAGATTTGACGCTCTCAACCCATTTTTTATAGGACTTGTAACTTTTGTGCATGCCAATCATGTCAAGGAGATAATCCTCATTGCCGAGTTCTTGAACTTAGTTTGATCACAGAATTGTTGTCTAATTGTATTTGGGCTGATCCTATTGACATATCATCACACAAATCAATATCCTCCTTCAGATGCTTTCCATACAAACCTGAAACCTTCAAAGAACACAAAATATTTACACAGAATTTTGAGCAATGATATTCAGTACATTCATTTGACATATTACTCCCACAAAATTTCTATTTCAACACAAAATTGAAATTTTCAAAAGACACAAGAGTGACCACAAAGGGATGTGAAAACTTGATCACAAATACGAGTAAAAATGTTAGGCTCCCTCATTTTTTTTTTAAATTTCATTTTAAATTTTTTTTTTAACTATCTACAATATATAAAATAGAAAATACCAATGAAACGCCTTCCATATTACCCTATCAAAAGATAATAAATGAGTTATCAAGAAAAATGCAGTGACTGTGAAATTGATATGTGAAAATCAAAGAAGGATCCAGACTGTGGATAAGATACCAGAACCGTAACTTGTTTGTTCCGCCTCAAATTTAAATAAGGAACATTCTCTGTCAGTAAACCGGATTACTAACAGTCCTCCTGAAATGTTCCTGCACTCATTAACAGATTAGTTAGAAAGGGGAACCCAGGCCATCGTAGTCCTGGGCGTTCCATTTTCATCAGTGTAAGACACATGTTTAAACACACAATGAGTTTTTGTATCACTTATCTTTTCCTCTTTCTTTTTAATTTGCCAAATTTGTTTAGGTTCAAACATTTTCAATTTGAAAGAATTAAATTTGGAAATCATTTTCTGTTTAAGCCCCTAGGAGAAAGAATTTTGTTTTGGTGATGTTGTCACATTCATCTTTGAATCATGTGAAACCGGCTTCACCTGAGACGGTAGGAATGGAATGTTCGTCATCCGACCTTTCAAAGATGTATGATTCTTACCTTGAAATTCAAATAAACAAACCAGTTTACCTTTACCAAGTGGATGATTCTTTCTAGACTCTGATCCGGAGAAGCAAACCTGTTTGCCTTTACCGTCCGAAGCATGTCCTTTGGGGCATTTCTTGAGCACATGATCATCCTTTCCACACTTGAAGCAAGCCTTGAATGGCTTTTGATGCTTGACTGGCCCGTGTTGAGCAGTTGGGGGTGGAGCTTTCTTTGAACATGATGCGACTTCTTGGAAGACTTGTGGCTTCTTATGTTGAGTTGTGGGTGGTTGCCTGATTTTTGTTTTGCTTTGTTGGATGGGAGATGAGATCTTCACTTGCTTGTTCTCAAGTCTTTTACAAACTTGAGATACGATGGATAGAGGTGAAGGCTTCTTCTTTTGAGCTTTTGATGGATGACTAGCTTGTTTTGCAGCTGGAACAGAGATCCAGATTTGTCTTGATTTGGGTTTTGGAAGCATTTCAGATTTGACAGTTGGAGATGACATTTTGATATTTGAATCTCCATGACACTCCTTTGTCTTTGATTCATCATCTGAACTTGTCCAGTCTTCAATAAGTACCTCTGCTTCCAACGGATCTTGATTGATAGGAATTGAGTGTGTTGATGTGATCAGAGCTTGATGATTAGGTGATTCCTGAATTAACTCTTCCTTCTCATTCCTGACAGGCTCAAACGTAGGAAGTTCACCTGCTTTAAACTTATCAAAGAAATTAGAAGTAACAACCGTTACAGGATTAGAAACAACAGGAATTGAGCAATCATTAGCTTGACTGTCAGTACCCGTTTTACTATATCCCATACCAGTCGAAGAATCATAATCATCTCACACCTCCTTCAAATTAACTCCCTCTAAACCTGCATGCAAACTGTTAGATTCTTGTTCAAACAAATCATTTTTAGGATGAGGTTTAGGTGTTGGTGAATAACACGCAGTGAATGGAGGCGGAAAAACCGTCTGAACATCTGTGTCATATCCAACCCCATCTTTTAACCTAGCCCCCCTTTGTTTTGAAGCAAGCTCATTCATTTTCATACTAGCGACAGTCCACTTATCAAGTTTTGTTTGAAGTTTTGTGGATTCATACTGTGCAAATATGAGTCTTTCACTTAAAAGATTTATTTCAACATTTCGTTCATAAAGATTTCTTTTCAAAAGTTCAATTTCAGCCAACGCTTCTTTGAGTTTAATCGAATAAGAAACTTCATTTTTCTTAAGTTCAGTATTTATGGTGGTTAATTCAGCTTGATTTGTTAACAAAAGTCTATTAGCTTCATAAATACCAAAAAGACGAACTCTGCATGCAGATGAACACATGTCTTGAACTGTCTCATAAGGAAGTCCCATAATGACTTTTTCAACAGCCAGTGCCTTGTCTCAATTGCAGACCCTTGTATTTCTTTTCAGTTCCTCTTCCTTTGCCTTCAGCATCTCTTCATCCTCAGCTTCCTTCTTTCCTTCATCATTTTTCTCATCTTTATCATCAACAAGTGACTCACAATCAGATTTATTCTCACTATCAGCTTTCGAAGAAACACCACTTTCTAAGACATTCTCCCTTATCTTTGCAGTCGATTTCGAATCAGATCTCATTGATTCCAGCCTTTCGGTCAATTCAGTTTTGTAATCAAGTATACTTGTAACCGATGAGATAAGGTCAGAATTTATCGTGTTGGTTTGAGGATGAAGAACAACTTGGTAAAACTCATTTCTTTTGATATCCAACTCAAAAGATTTTAATATGTCCATCACCTCCACCAGTTTGTAATCAGTAAATCCTCTTTCTCTTCTAATCAATTTTCCATGTGAACTCCACTTTGGTGGGAGAGAATCAAGCAATCTCTTAACCCGTTCATGATTTCCGAATTCTGGATCATGCTTCTTCAAGTTATTTGCCACCATCACAAATCGATCGAGAAACTCAGGCATCCTTTCATTCTTTAAAACTGCAAAATTATCAAACCGGCTTTGTGCCATTGTGAGATCATCAGATTCGAAGGATTTAAAAAGTTCTGCATAAGCCATTTTTTTTAATCGATAAACCGTTTAAAATTTGGCCTAAAAATAAATTTTAGAAAGTCCCGGCCACTGACAAAAAATGTTTCAACTTAATTAAACAAAATTTTGACCCAACGAATAACAACAAAAATACCCGGCCAAAAGACGTCACCTTTCAAAATTTAATGACGATTTTAACGAAAACGCCCATAAAATTTTTACTTTAATACCCGATGAAATGACAAAATATTTTTTCTTCTCAACTGACAAAACATTGACCAAAAAATTTAATATCATGAACTTTCGACCTTTTAGTTCAAGAGCGTGCAAAATATATTTAAATGCAACCCAATTGATTTGTTTAAAATGTCTTGGCCTAATCAATTAATTTAAGGACCCACATTTTGTCTAACTATTAGGCATAGCTCCATGTTTCAAAAATCTCTCTCAAGTCTCAATCAACTTTACCTTCAATCTCAACCACCTTTATCTTGTTTTCAACGTTAACAATAATTCAAACAACATCTCTTTGACCAATAAACCTAACACCATAAACTACAATCTTCTCACTTTAATTCCTTGTCAACAAGAAACACACTATGTCTTCCTTTTTTTTTTATAAAACACACAAACAACAAACAATATCAACATAACATGCTGCTGCTTTTCTCTCTTTAATAACGTTAACAACTGCCAGCAACACCATCAACACACACACACATATGAACAAGTCTCGATCTGCTGCTGCTCTTCGTCTTGTTTACTCAACAACCCCTTTTTCGATCTTTAACACATGCAAACAAATCTTCTTCTCCTTTACTCCACACCCACAACAATCTTCAAGCATCAAAACATAAAATCAATCTGCTGCTACAACTTGCTGTTCACTCCATAACCAACAACAACACTTATAACAGCCTCCTTTTTCTTTCAATTAAACAACAACACCAAACAAAAACTACCGACTCTCTCTTTAATTTGTTCAAACACCACACACAACTCTCTCTCGGCTTGATCTCTCTCTTCTTTTTCTTCCTGGTTCGAAACAACAGCCACACACAAGAACAACTCGATCTTTTTCTTCTCTCTCTCTTTCGGTAAATCTGACCAACAAGAACACACCACAGCTTCAACAACAACTTCAAAAACAGCACCGATCTGCTATTTGTTCTTCTTTTTGTTCTGAAACAACAACAACAACACACACGAACAAGATATTTACTTCTTCTACCCTTTTCTTTTTGTTTGTAACGGTTACGTTGGAGTAATGGTGGTGGTTATTGTAGAATCAGATTAGGTTGTTAAAGATCTAAGTTTTATGTCTTGGCCGGCGGGTTAAAATGGGTATGGTCGGATGTGAATGTAGTACGGGTTAGGGCAGTAGGTTATGAGATGATGGTATGGTTATGTGTTTAAGGTATGTTTAAAGTGTGGGAAATGGTTTTTTAAAGTAAGACAGATTGTTTAAACATAAAAAATAATGGTATGGGTTATGGTTGTGGTTATGGGTTGTGGTTAAGTTGAAATGGCTACGGATATGTTTGGTTATGGTGATGGTGAATGGGTTAGGTTTTGGATCCGTGTAGTGCTTGTGATTTTGAATGTTGGTGCAGGAAATAAGTTAACAAAAAGGTAGGTTCGCTCAGATCTGGATGGTTTGCAAGGTAGTGTTGTAAAAACGTATAGGTTCGCCGGCTTTACAAAGTGTCGGGCGAACTTATAGGTTTGCTAAAAACAAAGGGCGAATCTATGCAAATGCTTGGCATAGATTCGCTCAAAATTTTGAACTTTCGTTCAGATATTAACTAGATTCGCTGGTCTTGCATATTTGAAGATTTGAAGAACACCAAGAAAACACACACACTGTGTGAAGAGAAAAACTCAGATCTGATGATTTCTTCTTCTTTTCTTGTATAGATCTGATATGAGATGATAAATATGATGAAGATCTAAACAGATCTGATGATTTGAATGAAGATCTGAGCAAATTTAAAACTCAGGGCTACTTTCTCTCTCTAAAACCTAACTTTCTCTCTCTATGAATTTGATGAACAACCATCAATCTTCAACAAATTTGATGAAATTAGATTCAAAAATGGATCCCTTTAGGCTCTGATACCAATTGTTGGTCCCATAACACTATTGAATCAGTAATTTGTGAAGATTTTTGGATCAAATGACATAAAAACATATGAACTTGGATAAACACTTGAAGAACACTCAATAAACTCAGATTTGATCTATATGGAATTGCATCAGATTCTGTTTACAAGGAAACCCCAATTCATGCTCATTCAAGCCACTAAACCCTAATTGCCATTTACCATTTATAGTTTAATAACACTTTGAACTAATGACAATTAGGAACCTAAACTTAGACTAAAACATGACAAATGTAAATAATACAAATAAAACCCTAATGTTTAGTCTAATATATATTTTGTCATAACAACAAAATATATATATTACATAAAATACTTAAAATGACGAAACTAATTAAATATATTTTGTTGGCACAAAATATATTTATTAACAATAAAACTCTGTCGCCTTCAACGTCTTGTCTCTAATCTTCGTCCCGAACGCGTCGTCTTGACTTTTGCGTTGACTTTGACCGTTAACGTTGACTTTTGTTGACTTTGACTGTGTTGATAATATTAGACTACAATTAGGGTCCAACAATACTCCCCCATAGTCTACTATTATCAACGTCTTGCATCGTGTTCAGCACCGATAAGTCAATACTGTTGGATCTTCAATTTGGTGAGCATCAGTCTTAATTTCAGATCCAACATAAGTCCAAGTTTATAATGGCAATTAGGATACCTATTTTCTTAAACTGCCACATATTCACTCCATTTAAACGGCATTTACCCATGATGTGGATTACGCTTTTGCGTATATTTTTCTATCTTATAGAAGAATATGAAGAATCAGGGTATGAGGGTCGAATGTATTTCATCCCCTCGTTTATTTTGATAAACGTGGGGATATTATATGGTGTTCTTGGAGGTTTAATCTCCGAGCACAGAAAGTCCTCGAAAAATGTTAAATATAGCGTTGGAAGACCGCTGCACAGCTATGAAATTCCGGAGGAATGTCAATTGATTTTTGAAAACTGCTTGCATGTATTGGCTTATAGTGGGGCTGTAGGACTTATTGTTGTTACAGTGGTGTCCACGAGTAGGAGATGTGTCGCTACTCTTATATCAATTTTGACGGTGCAAACCTTGATTTACGCAATGCTTGGTTTGAGGATTATTGTGATGATAAAATGCAGTGGATATAATGAAAGGTCCCTAGATTTCGTGGAAAGTTTAACAAAATTGACAAGTAAAACATTTAATATTACGGCCTTTTTGGGGCTTTTGGACTTTTTATCTTTTTTCGCTACAATATTATTGTAAGAAGAAACAAATAAGTCCAGCTTAACGAGGCCAAACAAGTTGTTTGAGTTCCAGTTTCGTAGTGTACGAACCAACTTTATTTTTTTATGTGGTTAGTTTGTTAGGCTATGAGACTGAATTGGTAGTTTAAAATTTTTCTGCCTTTCATTGTAGAAGCAATGAATCTTGATTTTCATGAAGATATAAAATTAATGTGTGTAAAAATATTTCCAAGATTGAACGTAATTTTTCAATAAAACTAGGAAGAAAAAATACACGCCTGGGCGTTTCAAATCAAGTTGACGAGACGGGTTGTCACTACTAGAAAATGCCCATTTTGCTAAAAAAATTTCTAACGCAATTGGTTTTCTCGTAAGTTGCGACACATTTGCGACATAGTTGCGATAACAAATTTTATAGTGAACTTTTCTTCCAATTTGCGACACATATAGAAAATCAAGTTTTTTCCATCACAAATCCATCGGAATAGTGTGAATGAATAATTTTTTATGTATATTTAAAACTATTAAATTAAAAATTAACCAACAATCTTTTAAAAAATAAAAATAAATGCATTTTGGTTGAAGATACGTTGCAAACTAAACATGACGTGGACTTTAATCAAATGGGGCAAGGATTAAGTGAATTAAAATGACATGAGCTGAAAACAAACTAGGGTAATTTTTACTGGAAGAAGAGAGAACCCATATTAATTAGAAGTTGTCATGTTAGGTTGTTTTTAAAGAAATAGTTCATATAAGGCTATCAAATAATCGAGTTTGTTTACTTTAATTATATAGGGTGTCTTTAAGACAAAATAATCTTATTCCATATTGTGGTTATGTTGGCTATAAATATAGCGATAGCTTCCTTTTGAGAGGATTATAAATATTGTTACGATTGTCAGCCTCAAAATAGTTTCAGCCTCAAAACAATATAGTCATATTGTGATTACATAATAATCTAGTTTCTTCTCTTTTTCTTTGAGAGATTAGTCATCTTGAATCGGCTACATATCACTAGTTAAGTCCAAGTTTATAATGGCAATTAGGATACCTATTTTCTTAAACTGCCACATATTCACTCCATTTAAACGGCATTTACCCATGATGTGGATTACGCTTTTGCGTATATTTTTCTATCTTATAGAAGAATATGAAGAATCAGGTTATGAGGGTCGAATGTACTTCATCCCCTCGTTTATTTTGATAAACGTGGGGATATTATATGGTGTTCTTGGAGGTTTAATCTCCGAGCACAAAAACTCTTCGAAAAATGTTAAATATAGCGTTTGAAGACTGCTGCACAGCTATGAAATTCCGGAGGAATGTCCATTGATTTTTGAATACAGCTTGCATGTGTTGGCTTATAGCGGGGCTGCAGAACTTGTTGTTGTTACAGGGGTGTCCACGAGTAGGAGATGTGTCGCTACTCTTATATCAATTTTGACGGTGCCAACCTTGATTTACGCAGTGCTTGGTTTGAGGATTATTGTGATGATAGAAGGCAGTGGAAATAATCAAAGGTCACTAGATTTCGTTGAAAGTTTAACAAAATTGACAAATAAAACATTTAATATTGGGGCCTTTTTGGGGCTTTTGGACTTTTTATCTTCTTTTGCTACAATATTATTGTAAGAAGAAACAAAGAACTCCAGCTTAACATGGCCAAACAAGTTGTTTGAGTTCCAGTTTCGTAGTGTACGAACCAACTTTATTTTTTTTATGTGGTTAGTTTGTTAAGCTATGAGACTGAATTGGTAGTTTAAAATTTTTCTGCCTTTAATTGTAGCAGCAAGGAATCTTGATTTTCATGAAGATATAAAATTAATGTGTGCAAGAAATATTTCCAAGATTGAACGTAGTT
Organism: Tagetes erecta; assembly: GCA_030867185.1. Taxonomy (NCBI): domain Eukaryota; kingdom Viridiplantae; phylum Streptophyta; class Magnoliopsida; order Asterales; family Asteraceae; genus Tagetes; species Tagetes erecta. The sequence continues at coordinate 59,809,861 of CM061488.1, forward strand.
TTTCAATTAAACTAGAAAGAAAAACTACACGCCTGGGCGTTTCAAATCAAGTTGACGAGACGGGTTGTCACTACTAGAAAATGCCCATTTTGCTATAAAAATTTCTAACGCAATTGGTTTTCTCGTAAGTTGCGACGCATTTGCTACATAGTTGCGATAACAAATTTTATAATGAACATTTTTCTTCGAATTTGCGACACATAGAAAATCAAGTTTTTTCCGTCACAAATCCATCGGAATAGTGTGAATGAATAATTTTTTATGTATATTTAAAACTATTAAATTAAAAATTAACCAACAATCTATTAAAAAATAAAAATAAATACATTTTTGGTTGAGGATACGTTGCAAACTAAACATGGCGTGGACTTTAATCAAATGGGGCTAGGATTAAGTGAATTAAAATGGCATGGGCTGGAAACAAACTAAGGGAATTTTTATTGGAAGAAGAGAGAACCCATATTAATTAGAAGTTGTCATCTTAGGTTATTTTTAAAGAAATAGTTATTATGAGGCTATCAAATAATCGAGTTTGTTTACTTTAATTAAATAGGGTGTCTTTAAGACAAAATAATCTTATTCCATATTGTGGTTATGTTGGCTATAAATATAGCGATAGCATACATTTTAGAGGATTATAAATATTGTTACGATTGTCAGCCTCAAAACAATATAGTAATATTGTGATTACATAATAATCTAGTTTTTTCTCTTTTTCTTTGGGAGATTAGTCATCTTGAATCGACTACTTATCACTAGTTAAGTCCATGTTTATAATGGCAATTAGGATACCTATTTTCTTAAACTGCCACATATTCACTCCATTTAAACGGCATTTACCCATGATGTGGATTAAACTTTTGCGTATATTTTTTTATCTTATAGAATAATATGAAGAATCAGGGTATGAGGGTCGAATGTATTTCATCCCCTAGTTTATTTTGATAAACGTTGGGATATTATATGGTGTTCTTGGAGATTTAATCTCCGAGCACAGAAAGTCTTCGAAAAATATTGAATATAGCGTTGGAAGACTGCAGCTCAGTTATGAAATTCCGGAGGAATGTCAATTGATTTTTGAATACTGCTTGCATGTGTTGGCTTATAGCGGGGCTGTAGGGCTTATTGTTGTTACAGGGGTGTCCACGAGTAGGAGATGTGTCGCTACTCTTATATCAATTTTGACGGTGCCAACCTTGATTTACGCAATGCTTGGTTTGAGGATTATTGTGATGATAAAAGGCAGTGGATATAATCAAAGGTCCTTAGATTTTGTGGAAAGTTTAACAAAATTGACAAATAAAACATTTAATATTGGGGCCTTTTTGGGGCTTTTAGACTTTTTATCTTCTTTCGCTACAATATTATTGTAAGAAGAAACAAAGAAGTCCAGCTTAACGAGGCCAAACAAGTTGTTTGAGTTCCAGTTTCGTAGTATACGAACCAACTTTATTTTTTATGTGGTTAGTTTGTTAGGCTATGAGACTGAATTGGTAGTTTAAAATTTTTCTGCCTTTAATTGTAGAAGCAATGAATCTTGATTTTCATGAAGATATAAAATTAATGTGTGCAAGAAATATTTCCAAGATTGAACGTAGTTTTTCAATAAAACTAGGAAGAAAAAATACACGCCTGGGCGTTTCAAATCAAATTGACGAGACGGGTTGTCACTACTAGAAAATGCCCATTTCGCTAAAAACGTTTCTAACGCAATTGGTTTTCTCGTAAGTTGCGACGCATTTGCGACATAGTTGCGATAACAAATTTTATAATGAACTTTTCTTCCAATTTGCGACACATATAGAAAATCAAGTTTTTTCCATCACAAATCCATCGGAATAGTGTGAATGAATAATTTTTTATGTATATTTAAAACTATTAAATTAAAAATTAACCAACAATCTATTAAAAAATAAAAATAAATGCATTTTGGTTGAAGATACGTTGCAACTAAACATGACGTGGACTTTAATCAAATGGGGCAACGATTAAGTGAATTAAAATGGCATTAGCTGAAAACAAACTAGGGTAATTTTTACTGGAAGAAGAGAGAACCCATATTAATTAGAAGTTGTCATGTTAGGTTGATTTTAAAGAAATAGTTCATATAAGGCTATCAAATAATCGAGTTTGTTTACTTTAATTATATAGGGTGTCTTTAAGACAAAATAATCTTATTCCATATTGTGGTTATGTTGGCTATAAATATAGCGATAGCTTACTTTTGAGAGGATTATAAATATTGTTACGATTGTCAGCCGCAAAATAGTTTCAGCCTCAAAAAAATATAGTCATATTGTGATTACATAATTATCTAGTTTCTTCTCTTTTTCTTTGAGAGATTAGTCATCTTGAATCGGCTACATATCACTAGTTAAGTCCAAGTTTATAATGGCAATTAGGATACCTATTTTCTTAAACTGCCACATATTCACTCCATTTAAACGGCATTTACCCATGATGTGGATTACGCTGTTGCGTATATTTTTCTATCTTATAGAAGAATATGAAGAATCAGGGTATGAGGGTCGAATGTACTTCATCCCCTCGTTTATTTTGATAAACGTGGGGATATTATATGGTGTTCTTGGAGGTTTAATCTCCGAGCCCAAAAAGTCTTCGAAAAATGTTAAATATAGCGTTGGAAGACTGCTGCACAGCTATGAAATTCCGGAGGAATGTCAATTGATTTGTGAATACAGCTTGCATGTGTTGGCTTATAGCGGGCTGCAGGACTTATTGTTGTTACAGGGGTGTCCACGAGTAGGAGATGTGTCGCTACTCTTATATCAATTTTGACGGTGCCATCCTTGATTTACGCAATGCTTGGTTTGAGGATTATTGTGATGATAGAAGGCAGTGGAAATAATCAAAGGTCCCTAGATTTCGTTGAAAGTTTAACAAAATTGACAAATAAAACATTTAATATTGGGGCCTTTTTGGGGCTTTTGGACTTTTTATCTTCTTTTGCTACAATATTATTGTAAGAAGAAACAAAGAACTCCAGCTTAACGTGGCCAAACAAGTTGTTTGAGTTCAGTTTCATAGTGTACGAACCAACTTTATTTTTTTTATGTGGTTAGTTTGTTAGGCTATGAGACTGAATTGGTAGTTTAAAATTTTTCTGCCTTTAATTGTAGCAGCAACGCATCTTGATTTTCATGAAGATATAAAATTAATGTGTGCAAGAAATATTTCCAAGATTGAACGTAGTTTTTCAATTAAACTAGGAAGAAAAATACACGCCTGGGCGTTTCAAATCAAGTTGACGAGACGGGTTGTCACTACTAGAAAATGCCCATTTTGCTATAAAAATTTCTAACGCAATTGTTTTTCTCGTAAGTTGCGACGCATTTGCTACATAGTTGCGATAACAAATTTTATAATGAGCTTTTCTTCAAATTTGCGACACATATAGAAAATCAAGTTTTTTCCGTCACAAATCCATCGGAATAGTGTGAATGAATAATTTTTTATGTATATTTAAAACTATTAAATTAAAAATTAACCAACAATCTATTAAAAAATAAAAATAAATACATTTTTGGTTGAGGATACGTTGCAAACTAAACATGGCGTGGACTTTAATCAAATGGGGCTAGGATTAAGTGAATTAAAATGCCATGGGTTGGAAACAAACTAGGGGAATTTTTACTGGAAGAAGAGAGAACCCATATTAATTAGAAGTTGTCATCTTAGGTTGTTTTTAAAGAAATAGTTATTATGAGGCTATCAAATAATCGAGTTTGTTTACTTTAATTATATAAGGTGTCTTTAAGACAAAATAATCTTATTCCATATTGTGGTTATGTTGGCTATAAATATAGCGATAGCATACTTTTTAGAGGATTATAAATATTGTTACGATTGTCAGCCTCAAAACAATATAGTCATATTGTGATTACATAATAATCTAGTTTTTTCTCTTTTTCTTTGGGAGATTAGTCATCTTGAATCGACTACCTATCACTAGTTAAGTCCATGTTTATAATGGCAATTAGGATACCTATTTTCATAAACTGCCACATATTCACTCCATTTAAACGGCATTTACCCATGATGTGGATTACGCTTTTGCGTATATTCTTCTATCTTATATAAGAATATGAAGAATCAGGGTATGAGGGTCGAATGTATTTCATCCCCTAGTTTACTTTGATAAGCGTGGGGATATTATATGGTGTTCTTGGAGGTTTAATCACCGAGCACAGAAAGTCTTCGAAAAATGTTGAATATAGCGTTGGAAGACTGCAGTTCAGTTATGAAATTCCGGAGGAATGCCAATTGATTTTTGAATACTGCTTGCATGTGTTGGCTTATAGCGGGGCTGCTGGACTTATTGTTGTTACAGGGGTGTCCACGAGTAGGAGATGTGTCGCTACTCTTATATCAATTTTGACGGTGCCAACCTTGATTTACGCAATGCTTGGTTTGAGGATTATTGTGATGATAGAAGGCAGTGGAAATAATCAAAGGTCCCTAGATTTCGTTGAAAGTTTAACAAAATTGACAAATAAAACATTTAATATTGGGGCCTTTTTGGGGCTTTTGGACTTTTTATCTTCCTTTGCTACAATATTATTGTAAGAAGAAACAAAGAACTCCAGCTTAACGTGGCCAAACAAGTTGTTTGAGTTCCAGTTTCGTAGTGTACGAACCAACTTTACTTTTTTTATGTGGTTAGTTTGTTAGGCTATGACACTGAATTGGTAGTTTAAAATTTGTCAGCCTTTAATTGTAGCAGCAACGAATCTTGATTTTCATGAAGATATAAAATTAATGTGTGCAACAAATATTTTCAAGATTGAACGTAGTTTTTCAATAAAACTAGGAAGAAAAATACACGCCTGGGCGTTTCAAATCAAGTTGACGAGACGGGTTGTCACTACTAGAAAATGTCCATTTTGCTATAAAAATTTCTAACGCAATTGGTTTTCTCGTAAGTTGCGACGCATTTGCGACATAGTTGCGATAACAAATTTTATAATGAACTTTTCTTCGAATTTGCGACACATATAGAAAATCAAGTTTTTTCCGTCACAAATACATCGGAATAATGTGAATGAATAATTTTTTATGTATATTTAAAACTATTAAATTAAAAATTAACCAACAATCTATTAAAAAATAAAAATAAATACATTTTTGGTTGAAGATACCTTGCAAACTAAACATGACGTGGACTTTAATCAAATGGGGCTAGGATTAAGTGAATTAAAATGACATGGGATGGAAACAAACTAGGGGAATTTTTACTGGAAGAAGAGAGAACCCATATTAATTAGAAGTTGTCATCTTAGGTTGTTTTTAAAGAAATAGTTATTATGAGGCTATAAAATAATTGAGTTTGTTTACTTTAATTATATAGGGTGTCTTTAAGACAAAATAATCTTATTCCATATTGTGGTTATGTTGGCTATAAATATAGCGATAGCATACTTTTTAGAGGATTATAACTATTGTTACGATTGTCAGCCTCAAAACAATATAGTCATATTGTGATTACATAATAATCTAGTTTTTTCTCTTTTTCTTTGGGAGATTAATCATCTTGAATCGCCTACCTATCACTAGTTAAGTCCATGTTTATAATGGCAATTAGGATACCTATTTTCTTAAACTGCCACATATTCACTCCATTTAAACGGCATTTACCCATGATGTGGATTACGCTTTTGCGTATATTTTTCTATCTTATAGAAGAATATGAAGAATCAGGGTATGAGGGTCGAATGTATTTCATCCCCTAGTTTATTTTGATAAACGTGGGGATATTATATGGTGTTCTTGGAGGTTTAATCTCCGAGCACAGAAAGTCTTCGAAAAATGTTGAATATAGCGTTGGAAGACTGCAGCTCAGTTATGAAATTCCGGAGGAATGTAAATTGATTTTTGAATACTGCTTGCATGTGTTGGCTTATAGCGGGGCTGCAGGACTTATTGTTGTTACAGGGGTGTCCACGAGTAGGAGATGTGTCGCTACTCTTTTATCAATTTTGACGATGCCAACCTTGATTTACGCAATGCTTGGTTTGAGGATTATTGTGATGATAGAAGGCAGTGGACATAATCAAAGGTCCCTAGATTTCGTGGAAAGTTTAACAAAATTGACAAATAAAACATTTAATATTGGGACCTTTTTAGGGCTTTTGGAATTTTTATCTTCTTTTGCTACAATATTATTGTAAGAAGAAACAAAGAACTCCAGCTTAACGTGGCCAAACAAGTTGTTTGAGTTCCAGTTTCGTAGTGTACGAACCAACTTTATTTTTTTTATGTGGTTAGTTTGTTAGGCTATGAGACTAAATTGGTAGTTTAAAATTTTTCTGCCTTTAATTGTAGCAGGAACGAATCTTGATTTTCATGAAGATATAAAATTAATGTGTGCAAGAAATATTTCCAAGATTGAACGTAGTTTTTCAATAAAACTAGGAAGAAAAATACACGCCTGGGCGTTTCAAATCAAGTTGACGAGACGGGTTGTCACTACTAGAAAATGTCCATTTTGCTAAAAAAATTTCTAACGCAATTGGTTTTCTCGTAAGTTGCGACGCATTTGCGACATAGTTGCGATAACAAATTTTATAATGAACTTTTCTTCGAATTTGCGACACATATAGAAAATCAAGTTTTTTCCGTCACAAATCCATCGGAATAGTGTGAATGAATAATTTATTATGTATATTTAAAACTATTAAATTAAAAATTAACCAACAATCTATTAAAAAATAAAAATAAATACATTTTTGGTTGAGGATACGTTGCAAACTAAACATGGCGTGGACTTTAATCAAATGGGGCTAGGATTAAGTGAATTAAAATGCCATGGGCTGGAAACAAAATAGGGGAATTTTTACTGGAAGAAGAGAGAACCCATATTAATAAGAAGTTGTCATCTTAGGTTGTTTTTAAATAAATAGTTCATATGAGGCTATCAAATAATCAAGTTTGTTTACTTTAATTATATAGGGTGTCTTTAAGACAAAATAATCTTATTCCATATTGTGGTTATGTTGGTTATAAATATAGCGATAGCTTACTTTTGAGAGGATTATAAATATTGTTACGATTGTCAGCCTCAAAATAGTTTTAGCCTCAAAACAATATAGTCATATTTTGATTACAGAATAATCTAGTTTCTTTTTTTTGGGAGATTAGTCATCTTGAATCGGCTACCTATCACTAGTTAAGTCCAAGTTTATAATGGCAATTAGGATACCTATTTTCTTAAACTGCCACATATTCACTCCATTTAAACGGCATTTACCCATGATGTGGATTACGCTTTTGCGTATATTTTTCTATGTTATAGAAGAATATGAAGAATCAGGGTATGAGGGTCGAATGTATTTCATCCTCTAGTTTATTTTGATAAACGTGGGGATATTATATGGTGTTCTTGGAGGTTTAATCTCCGAGCACAGAAATTCTTCGAAAAATGTTGAATATAGCGTTGGAAGACTGCTGCTCAGTTTTGAAATTCCGGAGGAATTTCAATTGATTTTTGAATACTGCTTGCATGTGTTGGCTAATAGCAGGGCTGCAGGACTTATTGTTGTTACAGGGGTGTCCACGAGTAGGAGATGTGTCGCTACTCTTATATCAATTTTGACTGTGCCAACCTTGATTTACGCAATGCTTGGTTTGAGGATTATTGTGATGATAGAAGGTAGTGGACATAATCAAAGGTCCCTAGATTTCGTGGAAAGTTTAACAAAATTGTCAAATAAAACATTTAATATTGGGACCTTTTTGGGGCTTTTGGACTTTTTATCTTCTTTTGCAACAATATTATTGTAAGAAGAAACAAAGAACTCCAGCTTAACATGGCCAAACAAGCTGTTTGAGTTCCAGTTTTGTAGTTTACAAAACAACTTTATTTTTTTTATGGGGTTAGTTTGTTAGGCTATGAGACTGAATTGGTAGTTTAAAATTTTCTGCCTATAATTGTAGCAGCAACGAAACTTGATTTTCATGAAGATATAAAATTAATGTGTGCAAGAAATATTTCCAAGATTGAACGTAGTTTTTCAATAAAACTAGGAAGAAAAAATAGACGCCTGGGCGTTTCAAATCAAGTTGACGAGACGGGTTGTCACTACTAGAAAATGCCCATTTTGCTACAAAAATTTCTAACGCAATTGGTTTTTTGGTAAGTTGCGACGCATTTGCAACATAGTTACGATAACAAATTTTATAATGAACTTTTCTTTGAATTTGCGACACATATAGAAAATCAAGTTTTTTCCGTCACAAATCCATCGGAATAGTGTGAATGAACAATTTTTTATGTATATTTAAAACTATTAAATTAAAAATTAACCAACAATCTATTAAAAAATAAAAATAAATACATTTTTGGTTAAAGATATGTTGCAAACTAAACATGACGTGGACTTTAATCAAATGGGGCTAGGATTAAGTGAATTAAAATGGCATGGGCTGGAAACAAACTAGGAGAATTTTTACTGGAGAAGAGAGAACCCATATTAATTAGAAGTTGTCATCTTAGGTTGTTTTTAAAGAAATAGTTATTATGAGGCTATCAAATAATCGAGTTTGTTTACTTTAATTATATAGGGTGTCTTTAAGACAAAATAATCTTATTCCATATTATGGTTATGTTGGCTATAAATATAGCGATAACTTACTTTTTAGAGGATTATAAATATTGTTAAGATTCTCAGCTTCAAATTAGTTTAAGCCTCAAAACAATATATTCATATTGTGATTACATAATAATCTAGTTTCTTCTCTTTTTCTTTGGGAGGTTAGTCATCTTGAATCAACTACATATCACTAGTTAAGTCCAAGTTTATAATGGGAATTAGGATACCTATTTTCTTACACTGCCACGTATTCACTCCATTTAAACGACATTTACCCATGATGTGGATTACGCTTTTGCGTATATTTTTCTATCTTATAGAAAAATATGAAGAATCAGGGTATGAGGGTCGAATGTATTTCATCCCCTCGTTTATTTTGATAAACGTGGGGGTATTATATGGTGTTCTTGGAGGTTTAATCTCTGAGCACAGAAAGTATTCGAAAAATGTTGAATATAGCGTGGGATGACTGTTGCTCAGTTATGAAATTCCGGAGGAATGTCAATTGATTTTCGAATACTGCTTGCATGTGTTGGCTTATAGCGAGGCTGCAAGTCTTATTGTTGTTACAGGGGTGTTCACGAGTAGGAGATGTGTGGCTACTCTTATATCAATTTTGACGGTGCCAACCTTGATTTACGCAATGCTTGGTTTGAGGATTATTGTGATGATAGAAGGCAGCGGACATATTCAAAGGTCCCTAGATTTCGTGGAAAGTTTAACAAAATAGAGAAATAAAACATTTAATATTGGGGCCTTTTTGGGCTTTTGGACTTTTTATCTTCTTTTGCTACAATATTATTGTAAGAAGAAACAAAGAAGTTCATCTTAACGTGGCCAAACAAGTTGTTTGAGTTCCAGTTTTGTAGTGTACGAACCAACTTTATTTTTTTTTTATGTGGTTAGTTTGTTAGGCTATGAGACTGAATTGGTAGTTTAAAATTTTTTTGCCTTTAATTGTAGCAGCAACGAATCTTGATTTTCATGAAGATATAAAATTAATGTGTGCAAGCAATATTTCCAAGATTGAACGTAGTTTTTCAATAAAACTAGTAAGAAAAAATACACGCCTGGGCGTTTCAAATCAAGTTGACAAGACGGGTTGTTACTACTAGAAAATGTCCATTTTGCTACAAAAATTTCTAACGCAATTGGTTTTTCGTAAGTTGCGACGCATTTGCAACATAGTTGCGATAAGAAATTTTATAATGAACTTTTCTTCGAATTTGCGACACATATAGAAAATCAAGTTTTTTCCGTCACAAATCCATCGGAATAGTGTGAATGAATAATTTATTATGTATATTTAAAACTATTAAATTAAAAATTAACCAACAATCTATTAAAAAATAAAAATAAATACATTTTTGGTTGAAGATACGTTGCAAACTAAACATGGCCTGGACTTTAATCAAATGGGGCTAGGATTAAGTGAATTAAAATGGCATGGGCTGGAAACAAACTAGGAGAATTTTTACTGGAAGAAGAGAGAACCCATATTAATTAGAAGTTGTCATCTTAGGTTGTTTTTAAAGAAATAGTTATTATGAGGCTATCAAATAATCGAGTTTGTTTACTTTAATTATATAGCGTGTCTTTAAGACAAAATAATCTTATTTCATATTGTGGTTATGTTGGCTATAAATATAGCGATAGCTTACCTTTGAGATGATTATAAATATTGTTACGATTGTCAGCCTCAAAATAGTTTCAGCCTCAAAACAATATAGTCATATTGTGATTACATAATAATCTAGTTTCTTCTCTTTTTCTTTGGGAGATTAGTCATCTTGAATCGACTACCTATCACTAGTTAAGTCCAAGTTTATAATGACAATTAGGATACCTATTTTCTTAAACTGCCACATATTCACTCCATTTAAATGGCATTTACCCATGATGTGGATTACGTTTTTGTGTATATTTTTCTATGTTATAGAAGAATATGAAGAATCAGGGTATGAGTGTCGAATGTTTTTCATGAAACACCCAGTTTTTTTTTCTTTATATATTTATAAATAACAGACTCACAATTCATATCAGAGTAGGTCCCAAGTATACATCCAAAATGTGTCACTCGTGTGACTATTTTCACTATAATATATAGTTTTACAAAATAGTTATTACATCGAATATTACACAACTTTTATTTAAACAAAAGTAACTTTCTCTGGTCGATCCGAGTCCCTTCTTTAGTCATCTCCCAATTTCTTCCCTGAAAGTATACATGAATATCATATTAGCCATAGCTAAGTAAGTACACACTAAACGTTGCCACTTTAATTTCTAAGACCACATGTCTCTAATTTATTTTTGAGACCACCGTCTCTATTTTTATTCACCGAGACCACCGTCTCTATTTATTCACTGAGACCACCGTCTCTATTTTTATTCACCGAGACCACCGTCTCTATTTATTCACCGAGACCACCGTCTCTATTTTTTATTCACCGAGACCACCGTCTCTATTTATTCACCGAGACCACCGTCTCTATTTTTATTCACCGAGACCACCGTCTCTATTTTTATTCACCGAGACCACTGTCTCTATTTATTCACCGAGACCACCATCTCTATTTTTTATTCACAGAGACCACCGTCTCTATTTATTCACCGAGACCACCATCTTTATTTTTATTCACAGAGACCACCGTCTCTATTTATTCACCGAGACCACTGTCTTTATTTTTTTATTCATCGAGACCACCGTCTCTATTTTTATTCACCGAGACCACCGTCTCTATTTATTTGTCATATATTTCAACAAGATATATACTATTTAAATTTTCAACAGTAATAATAACATAAATATTTAAGACCCACCGGTCTATATATGTTCCAAATTAATATATATCAAACACATAATGATATTATTAATCATATTGGAATATAACAATAATCATGTATACTTTTAAGAGTTTGTAAACTTACTTCCGGTGCCATGACTCGGGAATAAAGATAACTCTTTAATTGTTGAGCTTAAAACTATTTTGAAATACTGATGTTGCACCATGAAATCTCCACAACTCCTAAGCTTGCTTGTTTAAAAATCTCATCAAAACTTACTTCTAAAGTTTTTGAAAGTGTTGTTCTGTTTCCTACCTATGTTCACGACCCCATATATCTACACAAATACTTTTTTTTTTACTCATGGCCGCCTTAAACTATTTAATGTAAATACTTACTTTACAATTTAAAATTGGCTGACCATTTCTCGAATCTTCTAAGTCTTTAAATATTAGGATTTAAACATTTTACAAATTACACCCTCAATCTTTATTTTAATGACAAAGTCATGTTTGAAATTACAATTCAAGATATTTAAATTGTTTATTATTAGTGTAGGTGTACACTTTAACGTTACATACAAAATACACAATTATGTTCATATATGATATTACTATTATCAAATAATAGTAAATTACTATTATCAAATAATAGTAAATGTTAATTTTAAACATCTCGTTTTCTATTCGTATTATATTCTTTACTTGTTTAACATTTTATAATTTTCAAATATTATATTGTAACTCACAAAACGGGTTGTTACAACTCTCCCCAGTTAATTAGGTTTCGTCCCCGAAACCCTATTACACATTAAATATCTCAGGGTAATATTTTCTCATTTCATCTTCGGCTTCCCATGTTGTATCAGAACCACGCCGATGTTTCACTGTACTTTCACCTGATTTATTATTTTATTTCGAAGTTGCTTAACTTTGCGATCAAGAATTGCCACTAGCTTTTCCACATAGTTAAACTTATCATCGGCACACATGCCGTTTCATCAGCCAAGCATTTTCGCAGATATGAAACGTGAAATGTGTTGTGGATACCGTTTAATTCTTCTGGTAATTCTAAACGATATGCCACCTTCCCCACACGAGCAATTATTTTAAACGGACCAATAAACCGCGGACTCAACTTTCCACGTTTACGGAAACGAATAACACCTTTCCATGGGGAAACTTTTAACATCACAAAATCTCCCACTTGGAATTCGATCGGACGTCTCCGCTTATCAGCATACGAATTTTGTCAATCTTGTGCCGCTCTCAAGTGTTCCCTAATTTGATCGATCTTTTCATTTGTTATATTTATCACTTTTTTATTTTCAAGTTCTCTTTCTCCGATTTCTCCCCAACACACAGGAGTGCGACATTTTCTACCATAAAACATTTCAAATGGGGCCCTTTTAATGCTCGAATGGTAACTATTATTGTAGGAGAACTCTACAAGAGGTAATAATTGTCCCAACTGCCAACAAAATCAATAATACAAGCTCGCAACATATCTTCAAGAGTTTGAATCATTCTCTCGCTTTGCCCATCTGTCTGTGGGTGATACGCCGTACTAATTAGTAATTTAGTACCCATTTCTTCCTGAAATCTTTTCCAAAATCTTGAGGTAAAACGAGTGTCTCTACCAGATACAATAGATACTGGCACTCCATGACTTGACACTATCTCACTAGCATACACTTCCGCCATTCGCTCTGACAAATAACTTTCACGAATGGGTATAAAGTGGGCACTTTTTGTCAAACGATCGACAACTACCCATATTGCATCATAACCTTTGGCCGTTTTAGGCAGCTTTGTCACTAAATCCATTGTAATGTGCTCCCATTTCCATAATGGAATTTCAAGTGGTTGCATCTTCCCATATGACTTTTGGTGTTCTGCTTTGACTTGTAAACAAGTCAAACACCTCTCCACATATTTAACAATGTCTCTTTTCATACCAGCCACCAATATTCCTTCTTCAAATCATTGTACATCTTGGTCGCACCTGGATGGATTGAGTATTTTGACTTGTGTGCCTCATCCAAAATTATATTTTTAATCTTACAAGTCCAAGGAATCCAAATTCGTCCACAACGAACTTTAATTCCTTTATCATTTTTTTCAAGTTGGTGGACTTGACCGATAATTCTTTCGCGTTTCAAATTCTCCTCTTTCAGAGCCTCCATTTGTGCAGCTTTAATTTGATCAAACAAATCTGAACTCACAATCAGTTTATATGATCTTACTTTGATTGGAGCAATACCCTTCTTTCGGCTTAGGGCATCAGCCACAACGTTGGCTTTACCCGGATGATAAAGTATTTCACAATCATAATCTTTGACTAACTCTAGCCATCGCCGTTGTCTCATATTTAATTCCTTTTAATCAAAGAAATATTTCAAACTTTTATGATCGGTATAGATTGTGCACTTTGTACCATACAAATAATGTCTCCAAATCTTTAGTGCAAAAACTACTGCCGCCAATTCAAGATCATGAGTTGGATAACCCGCTTCCGTTGGCTTTAATTTCCGTGACGCATATACAATTACTTTTCCCCTTTGCATAAGAACACAACCCAGTCCAACATGCGAGGAATCAGAATAAACAACAAAATCTTCTGTTCCTTCAGGTAAAGCTAGAACGGGAGCTTTAGTTAACTTTTCTTTCAAAAGTTGAAATGCTTCCTCTTGTTCTGGCTTCCATTCGAATTTGGAGTTCTTTCGAGTTAGCGTTGTCAACGGGGTAGCTATTTTTGAGAAATCCTGAATGAAACGCCGATAATAACCCGCTAAACCTAGAAAACGTCTATCTTCAGTTGGGGTCTTTGGAGGAGACCATTTCGTAATAGTCTCTATCTTAGCGGAATCTACCAAAATACCCTCTGCATTTACCACATGGCCCAAGAACTGAACTTCTCGAAGCCAAAATGCACACTTTGAAAACTTTGCGTATAGCTTCTCGTTTCTTAGTGTAGTGAAAACTTCCCTAAGATGTTGAGCATGATCTTTTTCTGTTCTAGAATAGATAAGGATATCATCGATAAAAACGATAACAAAACGATCAAGTATAGGTTTACATACTCGATTCATGAGATCCATGAAAACTGCCGGGCCATTCGTTAAACCAAATGTCATCACAACGAATTCATAATGCCCATAACGAGTACGAAAAGCCGTCTTTGGTACATCTTCTTCTCTTACCTTTAATTGATGATATCCTGACCTTAGATCAATCTTAGAGAACCAGCTAGCACCTTGCAATTGATCAAAAAGATCATCAATTCTAGGTAAAGGATACCTATTCTTAATGGTCAATTTATTTAGTTCACGATAATCAATGCACATCTGCATGCTACCATCTTTCTTTTTAACAAACAAAATCGGCGCACCCCAAGGTGAAACACATGGACGAATAAAACCTTTATCCAATAGATCTTGGAGTTGTGACATCAATTCCTTCATTTCACTTGGTGCCAGTCGGTAAGGCGATTTAGCTACAGGATTAGCTCCGGGAACTAGATCAATTTTGAATTCAATTTCTCTTTCCAGTGGAACGCCTGATAACTCATCGGGGAAGACGTCAGAGAATTCGTTAACTACGGGGATTAGATCAAGTTCCTTTCCTTTTGTTTCCTTATCCGTCACATAGGCCAAAAATGCTTGATGACCATGCTTTAAATAATTCCTGGCCTTTGCCATTGAGCACACAGTAATGCTGCTCTTTCTTTCTCCATAAATACACATTTGTTCTCCAATTGGTGACATAAATTGGACGATCTTTTGATTGCAAACTATTGACGCATGATGTTGGGATAGCCAGTCCATCCCAATAATTACGTCAAACTCCCGAAGTTCAATAGGAATTAAGTCGATGGAATATTCTTCTTCTTGAATAATTAGTTTACAATTTTGACATACTTCGGATACGAAAAAATTCTTATTACTAGCAACCTCGACTTCTAAGGCATTTACTAGCTTACCTCTAACAAAGGACTATGGCAAGAAAAATGTATGGATATGAAGGATCTACTTGCTCCAGAATCAAACAAAACGTATGCAGGGACAGAATTGATTAGAAAGGTACCTGTGACGACATCAGGTACAACTTTTGCTTCTTCTGCAGTGATTTGAAAAGCCCTACCTCGTGGTTTTGGAACTTCAAATCTCTTGACATTTCATGCCGTCTTGGATCCTTCAGCAACCTTGCCTTCCCTTGTTTTAAGCTCTGGGCAATCACCCCTCATATGACCCGGCTTGTAACAATTGAAGCATAGATTGACCGGACTAGTGCATCGGGATGCTGTATGCCCAATTTTTCCACATCTATAACAACTTCAATTTTTGTAAAGGCATTTCCCTGAATTTCCTCTACCACATATGTAACAATTACATTGTTCATTCTTTGACCTTATCCTTGTCACGTTTCCTGACGTTTTCAGCTTCTTTGAAGGTGTGGCAACTGCTGGGATATCAGCCTTTCTTTTCTCACCGTTCTCAATCTGCCTTTTTATCTCCATTTCTCTTTCACGAGCCCAGTTAATAAGCTCTGACAACTTCTCACACTTTGAAGGGGACACAAATTCCCTTATTTCTGCCTTTAAAATCAAATGGTAGCGATTTAACCACATACGTTCTGTTGCTACCAATGAAGGACAAAACTTAGCTTTATCGAAAAATTCTGCTGTTATTTCATCTATAGATTGATGCGTTTGACGCATATGGAGGAATTCTTCAGCAATTCTATCCACAGCCGCTTGTGGACTAAAATGTTCTAAATATATTACTTTGAATTCACTCCATGTCATTTTTCGTGTGGCTTCTTTACCTTTTTCCACTTTGATCATATCCCACCAGTCCTTTGCCCTCTCACGTAGTTGGCTCATAGCAAAGATTACCTCATCACTTGTATCACAATGACTTCTGTCAAATATACTTTCCATTTCAGTAATCCATCTATGACTTATCAGGGGGTCAATCTCGCCTTTGAATTCTAAAGGCTTACACGCCATAAAGTCTTTATAAGCACACCGGCTTTTCTCCTTTTCTTTATTCGATTCTTCCTGATTATTCACTTTATCAGGACTAAACTGCTCGTGGGGACTCTTAAACTTTGATAGCTCGTCATGAATTAAGTTTCTCACAGAACTTTGCACTTCTGCAAGAAGAAATGGAATGTTTGCTTGAAAAGCCTTTCCCACTTCTGTTGATATTTGATTCCTTATCCTTTCGGATAAAGGATTTTCGTCACGTTCTCGTCTTGGAGAGTACACCGTTCTCTCCTCATTACTATCAAAATTTTCATCACCAGAGTGACGACTTTGCTCTTCATGGTTTGCCATAACTCGTACTGAAATATCGATACTAATTAGTGTACGTTTTATCCTACGACATTTTTAGGTTTATATTCACACGTACACTTATATGCATTCTTATTCCTATATATACACGTATAGGTCAATGCATATTTTACACATTCCCCCTACTCCTTGTTATTATCAAATACAAACATGATCATTCCAAGAACACACTAGTACAATATATATAACATTACATTGGCCAGATGTAATCTTATACATTTTATACTCATGTTTTCTTACAACTATCATATCATAATTCAAATAACAAGTTTCAGTTCATCATAGTTTTCACTACCTTCCATCAGCTTATAAATATAGACCCGTAATCCACAAATCATTTTTCACACAATCATACTAATTTACAATATACAATATGTAAAACATATAATCAACATGATTAACCACGGGTCAGTGTACTTACTTGGATAGGCTTTAGACCGTCTTCTGATCGAAGTTCACTTTTGTTTGTCTAGAGCACTCGCAGTTTGAGTTTAAGTATCCAAACCGAATACTTAAATCTCTCAAACCAGTGCTCTGATACCAACATGAAACACCCAGTTTTTTTTTCATTATATATTTATAAATAACAGTCTCACAATTCATATCAGAGTAGGTCCCAAGTATACATCCAAAATTTGTCACTCGTGTGACTATTTTCACTATAATATATAGTTTTACAAAATAGTTATTACATCGAATATTACACAACTTTTATTTAAACAAAAGTAACTTCCTCTGGTCGATCCAAGTCCAGTCTTTAGTCCTCTCCCACTTTCTTCCTTGAAAGTATACATGAATATCATATTAGCCATAGCTAAGTAAGTACACACTACACGTTGTCACTTTAATTTCTAAGACCACATGTCTCTAATTTATTTTTGAGATCACCGTCTCTATTTTTATTCACCGAGACCACCGTCTCTATTTATTCACCGAGACCACCGTCTCTATTTTTATTCACCGAGACCACCGTCTCTATTTATTCACCGAGACCAACGTCTCTATTTTTTATTCACCGAGACCACCGTCTCTATTTATTCACCGAGACCACCGTCTCTATTTTTATTCACCGAGACCACCGTCTCTATTTTTATTCACCGAGACCACCGTCTCTATTTATTCACTGAGACCACCGTCTTTATTTTTTATTCACCGAGACCACCGTCTCTATTTTTTATTCACCAAGACCACCGTCTCTATTTTTATTCATAGAGACCACTGTCTCTATTTATTCACCAAGACCACTGTCTCTATTTTTTTTATTCACCGAGACCACCGTCTCTATTTTTATTCACCGAGACCACCGTCTCTATTTATTTGTCATTTATTTCAACAAGATATATACTATTCAAATTTTCAACACTAATAGTCACATAAATATTTAAGACCCACCGGTCTATATATGTTCCAAATTAATATATATCAAACACATAATGATATTATTAATCATATTGGAACATAACAATAATCATGTATACTTTTAAGAGTTTGTATACTTACTTCCGGTGCCATGACTCGGGAATAAATATAAATCTTTAATTGTTGAGCTTAAAACTATTTTGAAATACTGATGTTGCACCATGAAATCTCCACAACTCCTAAGCTTGCTTGTTTAAAAATCTCATCAAAACTTACTTCTAAAGTTTTTGAAAGTGTTGTTATGTTTCCTACCTATGTTCACGACCCCATATATCTACACAAATACTTTTTTTTTTACTCATGGCCGCCTTAAATTATTTAAGGTAAATACTTACTTTACAATTTAAAATTGGCTGGCCATTTCTCGAATCTTCAAATTCTTTAAATATTAGGATTTAAACATTTTACAAATTACACCCTCAATCTTTATTTTAATGACAAAGTCATGTTTGAAATTACAATTCAAGATATATAAATTGTTTATTATTAGTGTAGGTGTACACTTTAACGTTACATACAAAATACACAATTATGTTCATATATGATATTACTATTATCAAATAATAGTAAATGTTAATTTTAAACATCTCGTTTTCTATTCGTATTATATTCTTTACTTGTTTAACATTCTATAATTTTCAAATATTATATTGTAACTCACAAAACGGGTTGTTACATTTCATCCCCTCGTTTATTTTGATAAACGTGGGGGTATTATATGGTGTTCTTGGAGGTTTAATCTCCGAGCACAGAAAGTCTTCAAAAAATGTTCAATATAGCGTTGGAAGACTGCTGCTCAGTTATGAAATTCCAGAGGAATGTCAATTGATTTTTGAATACCGCTTGCATGTGTTGGCTTATAGCGGGGCTGCAGTACTTATTGTTGTTACAGGGGTGTCCACGAGTAGTAGATGTGTGGCTACTCTTATATCAATTTTGACGGTGCCAACCTTGATTTACGCAATGATTGGTTTGAGGATTATCGTGATGATAGAAGGCAGTGGACATAATCAAAGGACCCTAGATTTCGTGGAAAGTTTAACAAAATTGACAAATAAAACATTTAATATTGGGGCCTTTTTGGGGCTTTTGGACTTTTTATCTTCTTTTGCTACAATATTATTGTAAGAAGAAACAAAGAAGTCTAGTTTAACGTGGCCAAACAAGTTGTTTAAGTTCCAGTTTCGTAGTTTACGAACCAACTTTATTTTTTTATGTGGTTAGTTTGTTAGGTTATGAGACTGAATTGGTAGTTTAAAATTTTTCTGCCTTTAATTGTAGAAGCAACGAATCTTGATTTTCATGAAAATATAAAATTAATGTGTGCAAGAAATATTTCCAAGATTGAACATAGTTTTTCAATAAAACTAGGAAGAAAAAATACACGCGTGGGCGTTTCAAATCAAGTTGACGAGACGGGTTGTTACTACTAGAAAATGCCCATTTTGGTACAAAAATTTCTAACGCAATTGGTTTTCTCATAAGTTGCGACGCATTTGCGACATAGTTGCGATAACAAATTTTATAATGAACTTTTCTTCGAATTTGCGACACATATAGAAAATCTAGTTTTTTCCGTCACAAATTCGTTGGAATAGTGTGAATGAATAATTTTTTATGTATATTTAAAACTATTAAATTAAAAATTAACTCACAATTTATTAAAAAATAAAAATAAATAGATTTTTGGTTGAAGATACGTTGCAAACTGAACAAGGTGTGGACTTTAATCAAATGAGGCTAGGATTAAGTAAATTAAAATGGCATGGGCTGGAAACAAACTAGGGGAATTTTTACTGGAAGAAGAGAGAATCCATATTAATTAGAAGTTGCCATCTTAGGTTGTTTTTAAAGAAGTACTTCATATGAGGCTATCACATAATCGAGATTGTTTACTTTAATTATATAGGGTGTCTTTAAGACAAAATAATCTTATTCCATATTGTGGTTATGTTGGCAATAAATATTGCGATAGCTTATGATAGTCATGTATAGGTCGGACTCACCGGTATGTCGGTGTTATATCTTTTGTATGTATTTTGTATTGTTTTTTGTAGATTCGCCCGTAGCACATAATAGTTTTTCTGTTTTTGTCGACCGG
Organism: Tagetes erecta; assembly: GCA_030867185.1. NCBI lineage: Eukaryota > Viridiplantae > Streptophyta > Magnoliopsida > Asterales > Asteraceae > Tagetes > Tagetes erecta. Next base: position 59,830,135 of record CM061488.1, read on the forward strand.
GCGAACCTGTTTGTGCCCGGTGAAGCTATCTGGTTCGCTAGGTAGATTCGCTGTCAGCGAATCTACCAGCGAACCTAAAGCTGCTATATATTGTAACCTTATCTTAATGCAAGATCACTTTTTGGCAAAAATCTTATCCAAACCCTTGTATCGTGTGTGTGTTTCCAGGAGGTGCTAGGAGCATATATTATTCATCTTTGTAGCGTATTTACCTCTGGTTGTGTGGTTTTAATCTCGTTATTGTGTGTTGGGTTTTATTGGACTTTGTTTGTTTGAGTCAAGTGTGTTTCGTTGTAATACAAATCATTATAGCACTGAAATAACGATCTAGATGGACCAACAACAATATGGTATCAGAGCCTTAGTGCTCTTGATTGTTTGATCCTAGAGATTTTTGTGATGATTTTGGGGTTTTCGAGTCAAAACACTATTTGATTCATTTCTGAACTGGCTTGTGTGTTTCTGTGTTGTATTTTGCTTGGGATTTGTCATATTTGGTCATAGGAAGCTTTTGAAACAAACGGGTCTACAACTGGTTGTGTTTTGAAGCTGTTCTGGTCGTTTTTGAAATGAAACTGTGTTGTTCGTAACCTAGCGAACCTATTTGTTCATCCAGCGAAACTGTGTGTTCTTCCAGCGAATCTAACACAATCTTGTGTTACTGTACTTCTGTGTTTCTGTGTAGCGAATCTGCATTTTACTGAACGAAAGTTCACTTGTTTGGCTCATTGTGCAAGCGAAACTGCTGCCAAAATCTTTTGAGCGAATCTGACAGCAAAACTGTCGAGCGAAACTGTGCTTGCTGGCCAGCAAATCTGTTTGGTTGTTGAGCGAATCTGCCAGCGAATCTGCCAGCGAATCTGTCTGTTCTTTGGGCGAATCTAATCCAGCGAATCTATTTGTCTTTGGCGAAACTACAACCTGTTTAAAATTATGACTACATCAACCCTGAATAATAATGATCTGGATAGTGTTCAACCTAACAGGCCACCGAGGCTTGTTAGTGGTGAAAATTTTGAAGACTGGAAGAGGTGTTTGAAAGCTTTTTTCTACTACACTGACTATAATCAATGGGAGTCAATTGTAAATGGTCCGCATGTGCCAAAGACAGTTGAAGGAACTGTTACTTCAATAAACACTGATCCGAGTACTTTTACTGAAGGAGACACCAAGTTGCTTGATCGTGACAAAAAGGCACTCGGAGCATTGATACTTTGTTTGCATCAGGATATTTACAACAGGTTTGTTGAACACACAACTGCAAAAATTCTGTATGATGCGTTGTGCGAGTTCTATGATGGTAATGAAGACTTGAAGTTGGATAGAAAGGCTCAAGCTGAGAAAGAGTTCAATTCATTTGTGGGGTATTCGCAAGAAAGTTTGACTGATATTACAAATCGATTTCTGTCTGTATCAAGTAATCTGAAAAAGTATGATGATGAGCTGGGAAATCATGAACAAGTTACAAAGCTGTTAGATTCACTTCCTCCTCAGTGGAGTCTTCAGATCAAATTGTTGAAACAAGAAAGAAACTTTCATGACTATAAGCTGATGGATGTTATAAACAAGCTGAAGTCATTTGATCTTGATGTGAAGAAAAGAGAATACAATCAGTCTATGATGGTTCCAAATATTCCTTCTCAGAATGCTGCACTTATTTCATCCGCTGCAAACTCTCATATCTAAAGTGCTGCACCTGGAGGATCATCAAGTCATGTGTCTGTTAAATCTGTTGGTGCATCTACAAATGTTGGTTCAAGCTCAAATGCATCTGTCACCACTCAGATTCCATCTGACACCATGGCTTTGTTTGGAATGTTTGTTCATAGCTATAAAGCTCTTGTCGCTGGTGAGTTAAAGGGAAAGGGGATGACTGTTGAGGATATGTATCAGGTGGATCCTGACGATCTTGAAGAAACCGACATCCAATGGCAAATGGCCATGCTTACCCTACGTGCTAGACGGTTTATGGAGAGAACATGTAGAAGAAGTTTTAGGAATCAGGGACAGAATAACAAGCTGGGGTATGACAAAGAAAAGCTAAGATGTTATAACTGTAAACAATTGGGTCACTTCAAAAGGGAATGTCCTTTACCAATTGTTACTGAACCAGTGAATTCTAAAAATCCGAGAACTGTTCATGGTCAAGAAAGGCTTGAGGATGTGAAATCAAGGAATGAAACTGCACTGCTCACCAACTTTGACTGGAGTGCAGAAATTGAAGAGACAAAGGAGGAAATTAATCATGCCCTAGTTGCTGAGATTGTTGAGAATGATGATAACTATATAAATTGCTTTGATCCTTTCAAAGAATTTTATGGTGAAGATGAAGAAGGGAAATTGGAGAAAGTTGATGAAGATCAATCAGATGCTATTGTTCAAGGGCATCTGAATCACTCGGGATTGGTATGTGAAGTTGCGGTAAATGAAATGAAGAATGATGAAGAGTCAAAGCTTAACTTGGAAGCCATGATTGAGAAGGCGAGGCTTGATGCTGTGGATGAATTCAAGAGGAACACTCCCTACTACCAGTGCGATCGTGCCCTTGCTGCAGAAAAACTGGTAATTGGTCTTCCTTATGACGTTATTGAAGATATGTGTTCATCTGCATGCAAAATTCGTTTAATTGGCATATACAAAGCTAATAAATTGTTAATGTCAAATGAAAACGAATTAAAGAGAACTAACAAAGAGCTTAAATTGAGTGAATCAAAATATTTTGTCAAATTAAGAGAAGCTTTGAAAGAAAATGAACATTTAAAAAGATCTCTCTTGGAAAAGAATTGTGAAATAAACTATTTGACTGAGCAAGTCACTCTTGCTGAATTTGAAGCAAGAAAACTTAAAAATAAACTGCAGCAATGGACAATATCTAGTATGAAAAGGGAGGAACTCTGCAAGAAACAACGGGGGGCCAGAGTTAAGACAGGTTTGGGTCTTAACAATGAAACATATGCATATCCCCCACCTAGTACCTTCTGTTACTCTCCAACACCTATTCCTCATCCCTCAAATGAGTTGATACAAGAGATTATACAGAATGATACTAACAGCTCTATTGCTGGTTTAAGTGGAGTAAATCTTAAAGAGGTTAGAGAGGATTACGCTTATGGTGGGAGTACTGGGCTTGGTTGTTCTAGCAGTAGTGAATGTTCTAATTCTGATTCCAAGAAGTCTGTTGAAGACATTAGTTTAATTAATTCTGTTTCTAGTAATGTGTTACATTCAGACAATTTTATGTTTAATAGTAATTTAGGGTGCACTACTTTAAACCCTAATGTGTTGAATGATGATCTGATTGAAAATAAGTGTATGAATGACAAAGATGAACTTTCAGGTCATGTCTCTGAAAGTCAAACCAAAACAAACTGCTTTCAAAAGTTCTTTACTCATCAAATCCCGTCTTTCACACCTGTGAGGATTTCAAAACCTAAATCTGAATATGAAAAGGTAAATGTCACAGCAGGTAAATCAAAAGAGCCTTATGACTCTTACAGTGATTGCAATTCCCAACTGTTTGAATGTGACGAGGAAATTGAAATGAATAAAATTCTTGTTGATAAAGTTTCCAAAGTTGGTTTGAAATCTCATTGCTTTAAATGTGGAAATATTGATCATACTGTTAAGCAATGCCCTAAGTTAGTCAAAAACAGTTCAAAGCAAAAATCTTTTGGAAAAAGATTAAACACGTTTGTAAATAATTTCTTTTGTAATTCTTCATCTGTTCCACCACCCAAGTACATAAAGGCTTTGGTGCCAATTTCAAAAGTCTAACTTCTGAATTTAAATAAATGTCAGGAACATTCAAGTGCCGTTGTAAATAGTCATTGGCATATTGACAGCGGATGTTCCAGACATATGACTGGGTTGAAGGACCTGCTGACTAACTATCGGATTATCAATGGTGGATACGTTGCTTTTGCGGGAGACAAGAAAGGTGGTAAAATGATTGGTCAAGGAGAAGTCTCAAATGGTTCTCTAACTCTGGAAGACGTCAACTATGTTCCTGAACTGGCATTCAATCTTCTCAGTGTATCACAAATCTGTGATAAGAACATCCCAGTGTTGTTTCTTCCAAATAAATGTCTGTTCTTGAAGCCAGAGTTTTCTATTCCTGAAGAATTGGTGATCATGCGAGCTCCAAGACGAAATGATACATATATGCTAAATATGGGATCAAAAGAATCAACTTCCACCGTGACCTGTCTCCTATCTAAAGCTTCATCTTTTGAATCTTTTCAATGATGATTACTCTAGGTACACCTGGGTGAGATTTCTGGCATACAAGAGTGAGACTGCTGTGGAGCTAATGAAGCTGATTCCTCAAATCGAGGTTCTTGGAAAGCGGAAGGTTCAAGCCATAAGAAGCGACAATGGAACTGAATTCAGAAACCATATCTTCAATTCTTTCTGTGAACAACGAGGTATTCTCAGACAGTTTAGCGCCCCACGAACGCCACAACAAAATGGTCTTGTTGAAAGGAAGAACCGAACTCTTGTGGAGGCTGCTAGAACTATGTTGATTGAGTCAAAGCTTCCAATTATTTTCTGGGCAAAGGGAGTGAATTGTGCAGCTTATGTTCTGAATCGGGTACTGATTGTCAAAGAAAAGATGAAGACATCATACTAGCTGTTTCGTGGGTTTAAGCCGTTGATCGATTTTCTGCGCCCCTTTGGATGTTCTTGTACTCTGTTGAATACTCAAGATCAGAAAATGAAGTTTGATGCTGTTTCGGATGAATGCTTCTTTGTAGGATACTCGAACACACAAAAGGCGTATCGTGTTTACAAAAAGCGAACGCGGATTGTGCAAGAGTCCTATTATGTTGACTGGCAGGAGTCAAACACAACAAGCATTGGCAGTGAACCTGCATGGTTTTATGATTCCACCACTGTTTTCAAATCATTCAATCTTCCTGACTCTGACGATGATGACATCATTCCCCACACATCAGTTTCTATTATTAACCATCCACAACCACAACCACAACCTTCAACTATACAATTACCCCCCACTTCATTTGACATTCCTTCACCTCCACCATCTCAAACTGTTCCAATTTCTCCATCAGATATTCCATCATCATCCACTTCCATTCCAACATCTACCACTAATACAACTCCTCCAACCTCAAATTATTCCCTCACAATCATCTAATCAAACATCCTCATCCCAAACCAACCCCTTGCTCCTCAACACAGACTTCAAAACTTTAAAAAATCATCCTCATGATTATATCATAGGATCAATTACTGATGGTGTGCGAACTCGGAGTCAGAGCGGTTTGATTAATGAATGTCTCTATGCTGCCTTTCTATCTCAAGTTGTTCCGAAAAATTATAAACAAGCACTTGAAGATCCTAGTTGGGTTGATGCCATGCAAATGGAACTGCAGCAATTTAGGAAGCTTAAAGTTTGGGAACTTGTTGATCTTCCTCCTAATAAGTGTCCCATCGGCACTAAGTGGGTTTTCCGAAACAAGCCAGATGATCGCGGTGTTGTTATCAGAAACAAGACGAGATTGGTTGTTCAAGGATTTGCTAAAGAGGAGGGAATTGACTACACTGAAGTTTTTGCTCTAGTCGCTCGCCTTGAAGCCATTAGAATCTTTCTTGCTCATGCTGCGAACAACCGTCACTCTGTCCACAGGAGAAGCAGAATACATTGCTGCTTCAAGCTGCTGTTGCCAAGTGCTCTGGATTCAGCATCAGATGATGGATTATGGCATCAACTTCCTTCATACGCCACTCTTTTGTGATAATGAAGCTGCTGTTGGAATTGCAAAGAATCCTATTCATCACACTCGCACCAAGCACATCGAAACAAGAATTCATGCCATCAGAGACGCACAGGAAAAGGGGTTCATTGATATTATTCCTATTGAAACTCGAAAGCAAAAAGCTGATCTTTTCACCAAAACTTTTGACAAACCACGTTTTTATGAACTGATCTCTATGCTGGGACTGATATCTTTTTGAAAACCTTTAACTATGTGAATCGGCTTTGTAAATATGTAAATAACTATTTCATTTTCTTCTTTGAAAATTCCGTGGGTCACTCATTTCTTCGCTCCTTTATTTTATTTCATTTCCTTTTATTTTCCCTTTTATTTTGTATATATATTAAGAAAATCTGAAAAACAAAAATTTCTTATTAGATAGCTATAATATAGAAATTTTGGGGGAGATATTAAAGATTAACTATTTATAGTTTTTCAAATTTTGCTGTTGAAGAGACGTTGAAGGAGGTCAGAAGTATTGTGTTTGGGATATGTCAGATAGGCTCAGCCCGAAAACAAAGTAAACAGTGATTGTGCAGCCAAACATAACGTTCAAGATCTCAGCCACAAGGATTATCCCCTTGACATGATTGGATTGCACAAAGATACGGGTTCTGTCAAAAATGGGTTGAGAGCGTCAAATCTTTGCCTTGATTTCCCTAAACATCCCAAATCACCCTCACCCTATCCCCGAATCGAGTTTCTAGTTTGCAAAACAAATAAAAAGCTGCTAGTGATGCTCTTCGGAAAAACCTCTGAGTGAGTTACTTGTTAACTCCTCAGAATGTATTGAGTCAAAAGTGCTTAACTCCTCTGCTATACGGAAGTATTGACTTGGAGTTGGTGGATCTTCTCTGCTATACGGAAGTATTGACCTGAAGATTCACCGAGCATGCTCAATTGTTTATCTCCTCTGTTATACGTCGGTATAGACCTGGAGCTCTGAACTATTTGAGTTTCCCAAATAATAAGTCGCATTGTGTTCAAAAGAATCAATTGCTGACAAGCTCCACTCACAAAAAAGATGCAAAAATTGCATAGTGTCAAAAGAAGCTAATGCATCAATCAATATTCAAAATTTGATCCTCGAAATTCAAGCAAAGTCAATCGTATTGCTCAGATATATCCTGATGACAGAACTTGTTCTTTTTACCTAGATGTCTGTGGGGTCCGAGTTGTCTGAGCTTTTTCAATCAAACCAAAAACATGATAAAAGAAGCTGCTGATCTCTTGTTGAAAGGACTAAGGCATGGGTTTAAATGGACAAACATATCTGCAATCCCGCCAATCAATGATTCTCCGGATTCTGCTCAAAATGTCATGAAAAATATATATATCCTTCTTTAGCTTTTACTTCTTGCTTTTTCTTTTATTTTATTTTATTTTATTTTTCTTTTGTTATCTTTGTTTAGGTTAATGTTTTTATTTTCGGAGCATTGAAATCGTGGGACGTTTTCGTGGATTTACAAAGAATTTAAAATTTGAGAAAAACCAAAAATATTTTTAGTTTTTCTTGTTTTGAGTCCCAGCGAATCTACTAGCGAACCTACAGGTTCTCCAGAACCTCAGGTTCGCCCGGAATCTCTTCGCATCGCCGCCGTGGTTTCTCTTGACCTTTGGTCTTCGGGCGAATCTGAAGTTCGCTAGTGTTTTTGGTCAGCGGACATGTGACTGTATATATATGTAGTGACAGCGAAACCTTTCACAAGTTCGCTGTCACTATTACTGTAGCCGTTTCACTTTTCTAAACTGTCACACGTTCGATTCTCACCCACAACCGACTTTTTCTCACTAAATCGCCTTTGCTTTTGTCTGGTATGTCATCATCTTCATCTTAATCTATGTTTCATCCCATCAATCGTACATTTATCCTCTTAAATCCGTCGATCTGTGATATTACGTAAATCAAATGACTGATTTGTGTTATTAGATAGAAATTTACATCATAATATCCTCGTTTGATGATTATTTTGTTTGACTGTTGCTTTGTTTGCTTGATTATGGTGTTTTGACTGGGATTTGGGTGTTTTTAAAAAAACTAGGGTTTCCAGCGAACCTATGTGTTCGTCTGGCGAATCTGAACGAAAGTTCAAAACTTCGAGCGAACCTATGTCGTTATGCGCCCGTGCATCCACATAGATTCGCCCGACTGTTTCTAGCGAACCTATACATTCGCTCGACCAAATGACTGATTTTTCATGTCAGCTAATTTATAGGTTTTGTTGCCAAATCTCAGGTTCGCCCTTTCAGCGAACCTATTTATCCCAGCGAATCTATTAACTGTTTTCAAAACTTACGTTTCTGATCAATTTCAGTTTATTTTTCAGGCACGATGTCTACATTATTCTTTGAAAGGAAGCACAATATGTGTGCTTTTCTTAACGAGAATCATGAGAAGGCAGCGGGATATAAAGATTGCATCAGATGGTTGAATTCGTCCTACATTCATCATGCCATCTCCCATTCACCAACCATCTATGAGCTGCACATTAGAGACTTCTGGAGAACTGCTGTGATGAATGTGTCTGTGCAGCCATCACGGATCTGTGCCAAAGTTAGTGGGTTTGACTTGGAGTTTACCGAGGCCGATGTGGCAAGGATTTTGAGATTAAAGGACGATGTCGGAGAAGAGGTTAGTATGACGGCAGAGGAAGTTTACGGGGCATTTAGGACTGCTGGTTATGAAGGTCCTATGCCGGGGGAGAAGAAGATGGAGTTTCTGAAATCCTATCTGATCCAAGAATGGAGATACATTGCACACGTCTTTATTATGTGCTTGGATCATAGGAAAGGGGGTACTGATGGGTTAAATTTGGATTGGGCTCGGGCTATGATGTTGTTTTGCAGAGGGCAGAAGGCAAATCTTGCAAAGCTCATCTACAATTACATGCTCGAGAACATTCATGCAACGAAGAGAGATAAGTGGTTAATGTATCCTCGGTTTGTGCAAATGATTCTAAATGACAAGCTGCCAAATCTACCTGTCATTGGTGAAGTGCTGAAAATCTGGGACATTGATAGAGTACAAATTATACATAAATCCCTAATTGTATTTGTTTACGTTTTTAGTTGTTTCGGTACGGTTTTTATAGCAATTTTGATACAACTGATGTTTTTGTGTTTCGTAGGTCCCATGTTGATAAAGAAACGGATAGATCGTGAAAAATCGAATCCGTAGGCGAAAACGGGGCGCGAAACGGAGTTACGAGCGAGCCGGTACGCGAAAACGAAGAAAGTTGGGCTTTTCTTGGCCCGGTTCGCTATATAAACTCTCCACAACTAAACCCTAGCCTCCATACTCGACCAAGGGACGAAATTCAGCAGATTTCAAGGGTTTTTGAGCTTAGCAAGACGGAAACGAAGTGCTAGAAGCGGATTGGATCGTGGATTGCTTCTCGGTTTAATCGGGTTTCATTGTTTCTTCACTTTTGTCTTTATTACTACCATGTTTGCTACTTCTAAACTTGTGTTTTTATTAGTGAATATGATTGTTGGCTAAACTTATTGAATCACCTAGGCCAATGATAACTTAGTTACTCGTTTTTGCATGTTTGTTGGATTGGTTTTGACGTTGGTTCAGTTTATGACTTAGTAAAGTGTTTTGTTTGATTGATTAATGCTTGAATATATGTTCGGTTTGGTTTGAATTAATTCAATTGCTCCATTTAATTCTTGATGAATGTCTTTCATATAATAGAATTGAATTAGGTTACAGACTGTGTGTTAGTAACTAGTTTATGGTTTAGGTGCACTAAAACCATAGGAATAATTGGTTAGGTCAAATTAATAAGAATGTGTAGCTAAACTTGGATCCGTGAGGTGAAGGTTAACGAGTATGTCTATGTGATTAATTAACTAGGTTCATATCTGTGAAGAGTGGTCTTAGTTTAGTTTAATTACATTGTTTACTTGTGTTAATTAAATCATATAAAATTACCTTAGTTTATTGTACTGTGAGGTTGATAAACGCTATAGGTACTAAGTCATAGAAGTTCGGGTAACTGTGAGGAAGTCTGATAATTAAACTGGTTCAACTATTAACTTGATAAAAACCCGTAGGTTTCTTCTCGAAAAGGGTCGAGGGTCTTATTGGTGTTTGGCTCAAGCGAGTATCTTACGATCCCAGTCCAACGTCTAAACATTTTCCAACAAACTAGTGATTTGAGTAACTAGGGAGTCAGGTCTAGGTGGTTTATCTCTTCTCATCTGGTTTCTAATTCGTCTTTCGTTCTAGTTTCCATTTTTAGTAACTTTCCATTTTTAGTAAGTTTCCAGTTTTAGTAACATTCTATTTTTAGCAGGTTACTATTTTTAGCAATAAAACCCCCCTTTTTCAAATAATCTTTTATTTAAATCGTGTTTCGTTAGTCGAGTCTTTATTAGTTAATTTAACGTAGTATATAGAGTCTGTGGGTCGACACCCGAACTTACTTAAACTATATTACATTCGACCGGTCCACTGCCGGTTGTGTGTAAGTTAGTCGGTTTGTCTTGGTTTTATAAATTTAAAACTAGGTGTTTTTGTTTGTTTATTTTATATATATATTACACGCATCAAGTTTTTGGCGCCGTTGCCGGGGACTCTTGGTAATTGCGTTAATTAACTTTTTGAGTCTTTAACTGCTATACACGTGCTTTGTCTTGTTAGTTGTTTGAGTCGTTGTTTTTAGGATTAGTTTTATTTTTCTCTGTTTTTCCTCCCCATCGAGTCGTTCTTGTTATTTAAATATGTGTGAAATTTGCGGAGGACCTCACTTTACTTGTCTATGTCCACAATATACGAGGTCCTCGGCACCACCTCATTTTGCTAACTCTTTTGGGCATGTGCAGTCATATTCATCACAGGTGGATCCTATTGACCCATATTTTCCACAGTCAGATCATAGTGGTCAATTTTTTGAAAGCAACTCTACTAGGGGTAGTGATGGTGCTTTGAGTAGGATAGAAGAGTTGTTGACCCAGTTAGTTGCTAATAAAGCCACCACTCAGAGAGCGTTAGTAGAACATGATAACTTCTTGCAGAGCCAGTTGATGATGGAAGATACTAATAAGGCTCTAAAGGATATCATGAGGAGGTCAAATGAAGAGGAGTTTCAACATGAGCAGCTGCAGCAAAAATCAGGTAATGATAACTCATTTTCTACATTCTCTTTTGAATCTTGTAATATTATTTCTGAACCACAAGATATTTTACACTTGTCTTGTGAGGATGAGATTTTGCAGGAATCACATGTACATCCGGAGGCTACAATGGACATTTCAGTCCCACCTCCGGTTTGTCAGGTAGAGCTTGAGGAGTACAACCAGATGATGCAGGCAGAGGATGACCCGATTAGCCCAGACTTGGAGACGAAAATGGACGCTCAAGTCCCACCTCCAGGTAACTTAAATATTATTTATTCTTTTGATAGTGATTCTGATGATGAACTAGATGAAGTAAAATGGGCCGAGTATAGGGAATCCTTAGTTAGGGATGTAGTGCCTGAGGAAGAAGTAGAGTTAGGAGACTCCGTCAGCTGGATGTTTGGTATAGATGAGGAAGAGATAGAGGTTTGTTTGTCTAAGGAGGACGAGTTCTTAAATCTAGAGTTAGATAGTTTACCCGATCATAGTGATTTAGGTATGATTGATACCGAGGGTGACTTAGCATTGTTAGATGGCCTTCTAGAAGATGAACCTGTAGAGATGATTGCCCCAATATCCTATGAAAATGCTAAGTGTGGGGATCATCAACTAAGTGTGGTGATAGAAGAAGAACAGCACAGCCGGCCCGTGAAACATTTAGAGGATGAAGCTATACCTAGTTTACCTAAGTCACGGGATAAGGCAAAGAAAGGAAAAAGGAAAGATCGTGGTTGGGGCAAGGATGAATGTTTTTACAAACCTAGGAAGATAGAGCCCTTAAAAGTTAAGAATGATCGATCCTTTAGGTATATGCCACGTATCCAGTTCGTTTCAGGTAAGTTCAAATATTGGTGGCCTGACCCAGTCCGAGTTTTTAATTTTCTTTTCAATATCGTTTTCAATTCCACTTTCAAGTTTTTAAGTGTTTATTTGGGTCGGGTGGAATTGAACGGATTGGATAGGGTTCAGATCAAGGAGAAACCTCCTGATTAAGTCTAAGTGTGGGGAGGTTTCTCATTGGTTTACTAGTTTGTAGAGTTTGTATAAGTTTCATTTATCGAGTCAGTTTTTATTTTGTTTTTATTTTATTTTTTATTTTTTTTATTTTATTTTATTTTTGTCGAGTCAGTGTTATGCTCGGGTATTTTGTGTTTGTATTTTGCAGGTTTAAATCATTCTCACCCGTACTCAATCTCCATTCGGGTGAGTTTGTATTTGTGAAGACAAAGATGGAGCTCGAGAGTGTCGGTGAAGCTCGATCGCGACCGAAATGCTATACGATCGAAGCTGCAGTTGGAATGAAGACTTGGAGCTTACGCGTTGCACAAAACCAGCTAAGTCTTTTCCAATTCACCCTTCTATCTTTTATTTTTGCATTTTTGTTTTTATTTGTTTTTTTTTTTAACTGTTTTCTATCTCTACATTGAGGACAATGTAGAACTTAAGTGTGGGGATGAGAAATAGTCATTTCTGAGTCTTAGGTTAGTGTTAGTCTGTTTTGAGTCTTATAGAGTCTTAAAAAAATCAAAAAAAAATTGAAAAAAATGAAAATGTCTTTGTTTAAGTTGTGCACTTTAATAGAAAGTGATAGTAAACTGATTTTGGTTTTCAAATATGTTGTGGTTTTTAAAACAAAGATGAATTTGGATAAACATATGGTAACCCAATTAGCTGAGATGGTTTCCCTAAGTGTAATAATAGAAAGTTAATTTGTCGTGAATCTCGTGGGTGTTCATCTTAGGAAGAATAGGAAGGCCTTAACTAAATTAAATTAGGCACCATTATAGGCTTTAGAACTTAAATAGGTTAAGGGGTAGTGCCATTTTAGGATTATAACACACTTCTTGTGAAAGAAGTGGCGCATCCGCAAATAAAATGTCCATCGGGTATAGTACTGAAAAGCACTCAAAGAAGATGCTAAATAAAAGAGCTCAAAGAGCCAATTCAAATGAAAAAAGAAAAAAAAGGAGAAAAAAAATTTAAGGCAAGTGATCCAAGACCTCATGTGCTCTACCTCCGGGATAGCGACTTGGATACGACACCCCTAGGTGAGGTGATCTTGTTTTATGAAAAAAAAAAAAAAAGAATAAACAGTCTATACCCACAAAATTCATCCATCAAAATCCACCCTAATATGGCACTAGTTCTTAGCTTAGTTAAGTTCTTTAGGTTATTTTGGTAGGAAAGCCTTTTTGGTTTATCCGGTGCCTCGTCAAGCAACACTTAATCGGGCTGATTTATTTTTCCTCTGTGTGAGACCTTGTAGACAAATGATCTAATTAAATTGAAATTAAACATAAGGGGAAACTTAATTGGCTAGTGTTAGGGTGTTTAAATAAAACGCACCGTTGTTTATCTGGATTTGTTTCTTGTTTGAAAACTGTGACGAAATGTTGAATGCTTTAGTTAGTTGTGATTCTATGTGCATGCTTTTTCAGGGACGAAAAAGGTTAAGTGTGGGGATGTTTGATAGAGTACAAATTATACATAAATCCCTAATTGTATTTGTTTACGTTTTTAGTTGTTTCGGTACGGTTTTTATAGCAATTTTGATACAACTGATGTTTTTGTGTTTCGTAGGTCCCATGTTGATAAAGAAACGGATAGATCGTGAAAAATCGAATCCGTAGGCGAAAACGGGGCGCGAAACGGAGTTACGAGCGAGCCGGTACGCGAAAACGAAGAAAGTTGGGCTTTTCTTGGCCCGGTTCGCTATATAAACTCTCCACAACTAAACCCTAGCCTCCATACTCGACCAAGGGACGAAATTCAGCAGATTTCAAGGGTTTTTGAGCTTAGCAAGACGGAAACGAAGTGCTAGAAGCGGATTGGATCGTGGATTGCTTCTCGGTTTAATCGGGTTTCATTGTTTCTTCACTTTTGTCTTTATTACTACCATGTTTGCTACTTCTAAACTTGTGTTTTTATTAGTGAATATGATTGTTGGCTAAACTTATTGAATCACCTAGGTCAATGATAACTTAGTTACTCGTTTTTGCATGTTTGTTGGATTGGTTTTGACGTTGGTTCAGTTTATGACTTAGTAAAGTGTTTTGTTTGATTGATTAATGCTTGAATATATGTTCGGTTTGGTTTGAATTAATTCAATTGCTCCATTTAATTCTTGATGAATGTCTTTCATATAATAGAATTGAATTAGGTTACAGACTGTGTGTTAGTAACTAGTTTATGGTTTAGGAGCACTAAAACCATAGGAATAATTGGTTAGGTCAAATTAATAAGAATGTGTAGCTAAACTTGGATCCGTGAGGTGAAGGTTAACGAGTATGTCTATGTGATTAATTAACTAGGTTCATATCTGTGAAGAGTGGTCTTAGTTTAGTTTAATTACATTGTTTACTTGTGTTAATTAAATCATATAAAATTACCTTAGTTTATTGTACTGTGAGGTTGATAAACGCTATAGGTACTAAGTCATAGAAGTTCGGGTAACTGTGAGGAAGTCTGATAATTAAACTGGTTCAACTATTAACTTGATAAAAACCCGTAGGTTTCTTCTCGAAAAGGGTCGAGGGTCTTATTGGTGTTTGGCTCAAGCGAGTATCTTACGATCCCAGTCCAACGTCTAAACATTTTCCAACAAACTAGTGATTTGAGTAACTAGGGAGTCAGGTCTAGGTGGTTTATCTCTTCTCATCTGGTTTCTAATTCGTCTTTCGTTCTAGTTTCCATTTTTAGTAACTTTCCATTTTTAGTAAGTTTCCAGTTTTAGTAACATTCTATTTTTAGCAGGTTACTATTTTTAGCAATAAAACCCCCCTTTTTCAAATAATCTTTTATTTAAATCGTGTTTCGTTAGTCGAGTATTTATTAGTTAATTTAACGTAGTATATAGAGTCTGTGGGTCGACACCCGGACTTACTTAAACTATATTACATTCGACCGGTCCACTGCCGGTTGTGTGTAAGTTAGTCGGTTTGTCTTGGTTTTATAAATTTAAAACTAGGTGTTTTTGTTTGTTTATTTTATATATATATTACACGCATCAGACATGCATTCGAGAATTTTTGGAGATTGCAAGTCGGTTCGATCTGATTACGTTGGTAGGACCTCGTTTTTATGGGAAAACATGTACCCTGCTGATAGATGGGTACATATACAAAGGTTAATGGAAAATGAGAGGAAACGGGGCGGTGAGAATGTAGAGGTTGTTGAGAAGAGATTGAAGAAAAGGAAGCCATACGCTAAGGAAAAGGATTATTCGTTTGATCGGGAAGTAGATGAGACACAGGCTGAGATTAATCAGGGTAGGGAGAAAAGGACCAAGAGGAGATCTGATGCACCGACTGTAGCGGCAAATAAAGCAAAGCATGATGAATCTGGTAAATCTGGTAAGACTGTTAGCGAAATGAGGAGCGAAATTGAAAGTTTGAAATCTGAGATAGTGGATCTGAAGAGTAAATATGCTGATTTGGAGACGCAGGATGCTGAGAAGTCAACGGTTATTTTTGAAATGGGGAGGATGATGAAGGATCAACACTTTCTGATTGTTAAAATATTGAAGGAGCTGAATAGCTTGAAGGAAAAGGACGGGTCAAATCCAGCTATGTCTGAGGCAGAACTTAAAAACTTAACGGATGCTGCAAAGTATCCGTTAATGGACTGTGAGTTTGGGGACAAGGATAAAGGTAAGGGGAAAGCTGCTGAGGATTTGTTTGATGAAGACATGGGCATCGATTTAGATATATTTGAGGGGGCTGAGGTTGTTGGAGGTTCAAGTGTGAATTTCAGTTTGATAGACGAACCAGAAGTTGATGAAAATGCTGATAGTGAAGAAGATTTAGAGAATGAGCCGGAGAGGTATAAAGTCGAAGAAAAGGGGGTGTGCTATCAGTTTGATCACATAGATTTGGACAAATCCAAATGGTTCAGAAAGGATGAAGAGGTTGTTCCTGAAGTGCCCATCTTCCAACATCTTGACGAACCAAACACCTCCCAACTGGATAGACAAGTGATCGCATGGAAATATAACTCTGTTGTTGATGCTTATATGATTAAACGAAGGGGTGGGGATATCTGCTATATAAAGAACAGGAAGCATTTCGCCACCTTGCCTCGGTGGGATCTGCAAAGGTTAGCTGAACTACCTCTGCTAGGAAAGGAGGATAGTGGAAGGGCGTGTGCTTTTGAGGTTACAATTAGGAGGGCTGCGGAGAACAACTTTACTGATTTTGGATATCAAAAGCCGAAGCGAATGAGACAAAAGAAGGACAGGCATTGGGTCTCTTGGAAGGGTAAAATTGTGTTGAAGATTGAAGCTCCAAAGATTATGACACGGGTCAGGGTTCCTGATACTCAGCCTGCTCGTCTACAAGAATTCGTGAAGTGGTTCTATGACAATGGTACAGGTGAAGCGGTGATTAGACTTAAAGGAGATGACCGTCCAGAGATTCGTCTGTTCGATCCAATGGAGGTTTTCTCTTTCTATGACGAAGATTTAAAGGTACTGTGTGAGAACCGCATCAAGCATGGGGCAGGAGATGATACAAGGACTGAAGCGAACTTATTCGTGAAAGTCGCAAACAAAGCCCGAGGAATACGTGCTGAGTGAGGAATGTCAATGAAAGGTTGAGAGTGACGGATGATCAGCAAATGGATATGGCCGACTTGTCTAAACAGCTTGATCAAACTATCGAGAAGAGGTTCGAGAAACCGGTAGAGGTTGTTGATGTGAATGTTAGGGTTATTTCCGTGTTAAGATTTACTTTGTATCTTTGTTTATATGTTTGTATAGTTTAGGGTTTATTATGTATTTTCCTTAAACTTGCATTTTGTTTGTTATAAAGCATGTAGTGTGCGTGTGTTAGGTGAGAGACTACTTTTACACTGTTAGAGAGAGAATTAACTGTGTGTATTTGTTTTCTCCTGCACATTGTACTGCGAATTGCTTTGATCATCAATATACAGAGAATTTATGAGTATGAATTGTGTCTGTGATTGAATCGTTTGTGTTGTACTTGTTATTCTGATCATTGTGAGCGATTGAACGATCCAATTGAACCTATCAATTGGTATCAGAGCTTTCGGTTTGTGTTCTTCGCTGTTCTTAAGCAAAACACATCAAAATTGCTCAAAAAACAATGATCTGAAGGATTTGATCGTGTTTTGAGTTGTGATTTATCATCGTAATCACTCTTATACACATCGATTGTGCAGATTCTATCAGATTATCATCAGATCTGAAGAATTAAGAAGAATAGAAAAAGTTACTGTTCGATCAATTTTTGCTCAAATTCATCGAAAAATGATGATGTTTTGGATTGATTGATATAAGGGTTTGTTAATCGGACCTTTTCACAGCTTGTGTGTGAATTTTGGACAATTTGGACAAGTTTTAGACAAAACCCTGAAAATTCGTTTGACGAAAATGATGAACATGAAGAACTTGGTTGAAGATTAACTTGCCGGGTGATATATTTGACTTAGACAATTTCCTTGGACTTAGATTTGTGAAGAAATTAGGTCCTGTGCAGCCGTGTAAGGGAATTTGTGCTAGACGGGTGAAGAATTTGACTTGAAAAAGGTGCTACTGTTCAGCCGGATCAGACACTGTTGTGCCGGGTAATACACTGTTACGCCGGGTGATAGAGAAAATACAGCCGGGTAAAATTCAACTGTGTAGCCGGGTAATTAACAACTCTGTCGTGTGACCAAGTACTGTTCAGCCGGGGAAGCATCTTTGCCGTGTCAAGTTTCTGCCGAGTCAAGACTATTGCCGTGTCAAGTGTAATTCTTCTTGCCGGGTAACTGTTCATCCGGGTGAAGAACAAAAGTATTTTCAACTGTTGAGCCGTCTAACTGTTCAGCCGTGTGAAGACTTATTTCTGCCGGGTGAAGAACAAATACACTGTTTAGCCGGCTGAAGAAGGATTTTCACTGTTTTGCCGTGTGACTCACTTTAGTTGTTTTTAATACTTGTTTCTTATCTTGTCTTTAATTACTTGTCTTTATTTTAGTATTTTAATCATTTCTTTTCAAAAATTTACAAAAACCAAAAATATTTTCTTTAAAAATTGTTAAAAAATGGCTCCTAATGATGATTCTGATAACCGTGTTCCTAGACTTTTGAATCGTGCAGATTTCAAGAACTGGACCATCAGGTTGAGACATCACTTGTGTTCAATAGACAATGACTTATGGAAATCAATTGAGAAGGGTCCTCACATTCCAACTCAGACACAACCAAATAGTGCAAGTACCTACACCAAAGACTCTACTGAACCTTATCCAGAGGATAATTTGTCAGCTGAAGATTTGAGGAAGGTAAAGAATGATAGCAAGGCATATTCTTTAATGTGCAAAGGGTTGCCACTTCAGGTTTTGTCAAGATTGGATGGATATCAGACTGGTTATACATGCTTCAAAGCATTGAAGTCGATATGTGAAGGAGGAGAACAATTGAGAAGTTTGAAGAAGTCGAAACTGAAAAGACAATTGGAGTTGTTTGAACACATCAATGGAGAGACAGTACACCAGATGATGAACAGGTTTGTTCACTTAACTACTGAGATGACACATCTCGGGGTGAAGACTGAACTTCAAGACTTGAATGATCGATTGTTGAGTGCCTTACCATCATCCTGGAAACAAACTGTTACCTTGTTGAAACATACTGAGAAATTTCCAATGGAACTTGATTTGCTTATTGGAAAAATTGAAGAAGTTGAGATTGATGAAGGATCCAGAAACACTGATAGATCAAGCTCACAAACTCAGTATAAGTATGTGGTAAATCCTGCCAATACTGTTGATAACGCTTTTCTTGCTCAAGATGTAACAAAGTTTGAAGATGAGGGTGACTTATTTGTTGGTGCAAGTTTCTTTACTGATTCAGCATATTTTCCAAATTCACCAACTTATTCTCAACCTCAATCTCCACCAAGAGCGCAAGTTCAAAGTCAATCAGAAAATCAGAGTTCAACTGTTCAAGCCAAGGTGAAAGACGTCATGAATATTTTGCTTCAAGATGACGAAACTAAAACTGCCTTTACTGCTTTTATGGCAAGTTTTCAAGCGTATCAAGGCAGTCATTTAAGTCAAATGGAAGTGGTCCTTCAAGACTTATTTGAAATGGATCCAGTTGATGTTGAAGAAATGGATCTGAATTGGCAAATGGTTATGGTAGCTTATCGTACACAAAAGCATGCATATGTTAACCGAAGCTACAAACCTCATGCAAACAAAACCGTTGGTTTTGACAAATCTAAGGCCAGATGCTTTAATTGTAACCAGTATGGTCATTTCTCAAGAGAATGCAAAGCTCCAAAGAATTTTAATGATCAAGCTAGTTCAAGCAATCAAGGTCAAGGTCAAAGTTCTCAACAATCTACGAGTTATCAAGGAAGAAATCAGCGTTTCTTTCAGAAACCGTACCAAAGTCTTCCTATGCCTGAGTTGAAGGATAATGAAAAGAAGCCAGAAGACCAGACTAAAGCGTTAGTTGTAAGTGTACAAGACGGATACGACTGGAGTGCATATGCAGAACAGTTTACATCTGATCTTACTTCAAATCTGGCACTGGTTTGTGAAATAGAAGAAGAAGACTGGTCGGAAGAAGGGGATGGAAAGATGGTTGAAGATGTTAGTAAAGATTCTGAAGACTATGACTGGACTGCAAAGTCTGATCCTACTGAAGAAACTGAATCTGAAGTTGCGTTAATGGCTACATCCAATGAGTCTTCATCTTCCACTGAACAACCAAAGGTTAATACTGATTTACCCCCTAACTATGTTCCACTGCCCCTAGACGTGAAAGAAAGATTGTGTTCTGAACAGTGCATTCAACAAGTAGAACATTATCGAACTCATTCATTCAAAATAGGTGACAAATTAAGTAAACATGAAAAACTTCATGAACAACTTAAAATTGATCATAAAATTGCTGATGAGAAGATTTTGTCACTTAAAGAATCGTGGAACAAAACCTTGAATGACCTGGAATTGGTAACAAAACAACTTGAAGAAATGACAAAGAACTTTGAACAAGAAAAAGTCGCACATGCTGTCACTCAAGTTGAACTAACAAAGGTTAAAAGTTGTAAAACCATGGTTAAACAACTAATCAAAGAAAGAGGTAACAAAACCAAAAACGGTTTGGGTTTTACTCATGAACCAATGCCAAATTCAATCACACAAACCTTACCGGAAAACTTTAATGAATTTGATCATTCACCTGAAAATGAAAGAAAATTCAAAGAAATTCAAAGAAGTAAATCCGAGTCTGAAGGTACTGAAGTGTTGATGGAAAGCGTGGATGAAGAAGATAACGTGTCAACTGAAGCTGATGATGAAGCAAGCAACAAATCCGAAAACAAACTGGAGCCTGTTCTAATTCAACTGATTGAATATCCAAAGCTTAACCCAGAACCAGAATCGGTGAAGGAAGAAGGTGAATTTTCAGGATTCAATGATCCTGAGTATATCAAGTGGAAGAAAGAACAAAAGGCGCAAGTTGCTGCTCAGTTGCTCAAGAAGAATACTGTGAAGAAGGATGAAGTTTCAACTGCGAAGAAGCAGAAAGCGAAAACAATGACAAATCAATCTGAAACAAAAGAATCAAAAGGCAAAAGTGTCTTAAAATCGAATGATAACACCAAAGCTCAAAATGTTAAAACTGACAAAGTTAAACCTGTCAAGAAAATGTCAAAAGGTAAAAACATCAAGTTTGTGTCTGCAGGAACGTTTGATTTGAACGGATCTTATGGTAAACCAAACAATTCTCCAATCAAATCTAACTCTGGTCTGAAAACAGGTTCAGGTCCTAAGTCTTCCGCTGTCAATGATAAGAGAATTGAAAATAAAAAGGTGACCAAAAAGAACAGTTTAAAATTGAACCAAAGTCCCATGCAATCAAAATCACAAACCAAGTCTCCACAAAGAAGCGTTAATCTAAAACCGAATAACCAAGATAATGAATCACGTTTTGGTTCAACATCAAAAGTTAACAATCGGCTCTTTAGGATTAGCAAGAAATATTGTGAAATTTGTAATAGGTATAATCATGCAACTGCTGAATGTTTCTTTAACAGGTACTGCAGTTTCTGTGACAAAAGAAACCATTCTTCAGAAGAATGTTTCTATAACAAATTTTGTGATATTTGTGAGAGAAGAAATCATGACACAAAAGATTGTTTCTTTCGATCAAACTCAACTAGAGAAATGACTCCATTTCAAAGAAATAATTCATTTCGTTTTCAAAATATGAGTCATTCTCCAGTTTTGAGAAATTTCAATCGAAACAATTCTGTTTCTAACTTGTCAAGAAGTGTGCAGGTGAACAATTTTAAGCCGAGAGCTTTGTCGGTAAGAAACCAAAATTTTGAAAACAACCTTGATCCTCAGTTGGAGGAAAGGTTCAGGGCTTTAAGAAGAAAACAGTCAATGAATGCCAATGGGCGAAGTTATCAGCATCAAAATCTCATGAATGAATCAAATTTTCAAAATATTCAATATAAGCAAGTTACAATTGCAGATAAATTCGGAAAACCCAAGACCGTGTGGGCCTGGGTTGACCAAACTAACTGAAAATGTTTGAATTGCAGGTACGCCCAAGAAGACCTATCAACTCGTGGTTCGTTGATAGTGGGTGTAGCCGGCACATGACAGGCAACCATGCCTTGCTTCAGGATTTCAAGCAAAAGAATGGTACTCACGTAGCGTTTGGAGGTGATGCGGGTGGTAAAATCACAGGCGAAGGAACTGTTTCGAATGGGATTATAAGTTTTGATAAAGTCAACTACTGTGCACAGTTGAACTTTAACTTACTTAGTGTATCTCAGATCTGTGATAAATCTTATTCAACTCTTTTTGATGATTCTTTCTGTTATATTCTGAAACCAGGTTTCAAGATTGACAATGAGTGGGTAGTGGTGAAAGCGCCTAGAGATCGTGATGTATACAAATTGGATATGTCGCAGATTGATGCCGAAACCGAAACAACCTGTCTCATTGCCCATGCTTCAAATGATGAGAGTCAGCTTTGGCATAGACGGCTGGGCCACTCAAATTTCAGAAACATGAACTGTTTGGTAACCGGAAATCACGCTGTGGGAATCCCATCGAAGAAATTCTCCACAACTGATCTCTGTCCTGCATGTCTGAAAGGCAAACAGCATCGGATGTCTTTTAAGTCCAAGCTCGAAAACTCCATTTCAAAACCCTTGCAGATGCTACATATGGATCTTTTTGGACCGACCAACGTTCAAAGCATCGGGAGAAAATCATATTGTTTAGTTATCATAGATGACTTTACGAGATTTTCATGGGTTTATTTTCTGCATGCAAAATCTGAAACAGCTGAACTATTAAAAGAATTTATCATTAAAGTTGAAAATCAATTGGAATGCAAAGTTAAAGTGTTAAGAAGTGATAATGGAACGGAATTTAAGAATGCTAATGTTGATTTATTTTGTGCAGAAAAGGGGATTGCTCGACAATATAGTGCGCCTAGAACGCCTCAACAGAATGGGGTTGCGGAACGGAAAAACCGGACACTAATTGAAGCAGCAAGATCCATGCTCGCAGATGCCAAAATCCCGATCACTTTTTGGGACGAAGCTATTGCTACTGCGTGTTTTGTACAAAATAGAACATTATTAGTGAATGATAAAAAGAAAACTTCTTATGAGTTGTTATTTGGAAGGAAACCAAATATTTCCTACTTGAAAGCATTTGGTTGTCCGGTATCGATTCTAAATCTAAATGATCATCTCGGGAAGTTTGAGTCAAAATCGGACGATGGATTTTTCCTAGGATATTCGTCTGTTTCTAAAGCTTATCGGGTTTTTAATAGCAAATCAACTACTGTTATTGAAACTATCAACGTCAAGTTTTTAGAAAATTCGTTTCCTTTAGTGGCTCATGGTCCCGAATGGTTATTTGATTTAGATTCATTATCGAAATCCTTCAATTCTAACTTATTTGATTTTTCAGGAAACGCAAGGAAGGAATCAGGCGACTTAGGATGCTTTAGTGACGATTCTGATAATGACGAAGATGGAAATCTCAACTCTGAATATCCATTTATGTCGTTTCACAATCCTGATCATGTCAAATCCAGTCAAGCTCCGGGTCCTTCTGGTTCGAATGAAGATCAAGAATCAAACAATCATGAAGAAGATGTGATTTCTCCTAATGATGGTGGATCTGTTCAGAATCAACCATCATCAGATCCGAATGCTGAAGTTATTCCAGAATCTTTTGATTACTTCATCAATTCACCGGATCAAGTCCCGAATTTCACACCGCATACTTCTTCCATACTACAAGATCTACCAAATCTGAATACTTCTAATCTAGAGACTCAAGTGCAAGGAGGTGATATTCCTGTTCATCGAATTCACAAGAAACATCCTGTCTCTCAGATTATCGGGCCGTTGAATCAGAGAACTACAAGAAGTCAGACGGAGCACGCAAATATCTGTCTTTACTCATGTTTTCTATCTCAAGTGGTGCCAAAGAATATTTCAGAGGCGCTTAAAGATAACAGTTGGATTGAGGCAATGCAGGAGGAATTACTTCAGTTTCGCAAACAGGAAGTTTGGAAACTTGTGGACTTACCTGAAGGAGAGAACGCTATAGGTACAAGATGGTTGTACAAAAACAAGCCAGACGAACGTGGCATTGTGGTGAGAAACAAAGCAAGACTGATTGCACAGGGATACACTCAGGAAGAAGGCATTGATTACGAAGAGGTGTTTGCTCCGGTCGCAAGACTTGAAGCCATACGCGTTTTTCTTGCATATGCTTCTTTCATGAAGTTTAAAGTATTCCAAATGGACGTCAAAGGTGCTTTCTTGTATGGACCAATTACGGATGACGTATATGTCAGACAACCTCCGGGTTTCGAAGATCCTGACTATCCTCATCGTGTATACAAGTTGAGTAAAGCTCTTTACGGTCTACACCAAGCTCCTAGAATCTGGTATGAGACATTATCCAAGCATTTACTAGAACATGGATTCACAAGAGGACAGATTGATCCAACTTTGTTTATGAAGAGGGATAATGACGACTTATTGTGTGTTCAAGTTTATGTGGACGATATTATCTTCGGATCGACCAGTGCGTCAATGTGCAAAGAATTTGAAGAAATCATGAAGTCTAGATTCCAGATGAGTTCAATGGGGGAGATTAATTTCTTTCTGGGATTACAAGTGAAACAGTCTGCTGACGGAATTTTCATCAATCAATCAAAATTCGTTGAGAAGTTGTTGAAGAAATTCAAGATGCAAGATTGTCAAACAATTCGAACTCCATCTGATGTAAACTGCAAGATTCAACCGGATCCAAAGGGCAAAGCAGTTGACCAAACACTATACAGATCAATGATCGGTTCTCTGATGTATCTTACTGCATCAAGACCAGACATCATGTACGCTGTGTGTGTATGCGCCAGATACCAGTCAGATCCGAAAGAGTCACATCTTGTTGCCGTGAAGCGTATATTCAGATATCTCAAAGGGAAACCAAATCTTGGGTTATGGTATCCTTATGAAGGAAATTTTGAACTATATAGCTATTCTGACAGTGATTTTGGTGGTTGTGCTCTTGACAGGAAATCGACAACTGGTGGCTGTCAATTTTTGGGTCCAAGGCTTGTCTCTTGGCAATGCAAGAAGCAGACCAATGTTTCTGTATCCACAGCTGAAGCAGAGTATATCGCTGCATCTGCAGGATGTTCTCAGGTTTTATGGTTACAAAATCAGTTGCTGGACTACGGGTTTAATTTTTTGAAAACTCCTATTTACATAGACAATACTGCTGCTATGTTTATAACTGCTAATCCTGTTCAACATTCTAAAACAAAACACATCGAAATTAGATATCATTTTTTAAGAGATAACTCTGAAAAGGGTTTAATAATTTTGATTAAGGTTCATACCGACAAACAACTGGCAGATCTTTTCACAAAATCCTTTTTGTCAGGCCGGTTTGAATTCTTAATTCAATCCATAGGATTAATCAATCATGATTGATTCTATTTTTCGAAAAACAAAACAAAAATCTGAAAAATATAAAAGCCAAAAATATAATAAGTTGATGTCATATTTTGATTCCTTTGTCTTTTACTTTATGTTTTGCATTGTGTGTGCTTGCGTGAAAAGGAAAAATAGAAAAGCAAAAACAAAATAGAAAAGCAAAAAGAAAAGAAAATATCATGTCATAAGAATCAATATTGCACAAAGTGAGAAATGATAGTTACACTAGACATTATTTGGTACATCATTTTTAAATAAAGACTGATGAATGTTAGTTGATGTGCTAGACAGCTCAGACAATTAGACTGAACAAGTAAGTTGATTGTTGACAAACATAAACTTAATGGTCTTTGTGTTAAGTTCCATTGTTATACATGTCTAGATATATATCTTTTGATACATTGCTTGTGATATTAGTTGTGCATGATCGGGTAACGATGTAGTCTTCTCAGTGTGATGAACCGCATCGTGAGCTTCTTTGTTGTGGTACCCACAGACCTGAAGTCTCACACGAAGTCTCTTTTGAGCTTCAAGGTGCAGCAAAAGATTCCAAAATGGAACAAAAAGAGTCCCAAATGTGGACCAACACCAAACAAAAATTCCAAAATGGAATTCAGAAGATTCCCAAGGGGAACGATAGGAAAGAAAAATTCCCAAAGATGGAATTAAAAAGAAGTCCCAAAGTGGACCAAATCCGAATAGAACCCAGATTCCACACTGTGTATGACTGTAAGTGACCAGGTTTTGTGCAATATGCATTCAGGTAGTGTTTGATAAGGAAATATGTTGACATATGTATACATGTGGGTCACATAAGTCATTCTAATCGAATCTTAAATATCATCATGATACTGAAAAAGTAAGTGTGTTAACTCGAGCTAATTGATATGTTTTCATATCATCACTCAATCAAGCATAAGTCAAATGTCTATTCAAAACTTGCAAAACATGTTCAGATAATGTGTGGTATGATCTCACTGCGATATTTTGATTCATTGCATTGCATATGTCTTTAATTTAATGTGTGTGCTTTGTGTGTGCAGGCATTTGGAATCATTATTGACACATCGACATCCTTGTTAAACTTAAAAATTTCAAGAAATTTCAAGTTTAGGGGGAGAATAATATTGAAGATAAATATCTACAAAAATCCAAAAATATTTTGTTGAATAAGTGTGTTTTTGAATGAACAAGATTATGTGGGTATGAAAAGCAAGAGTATTGGATGTGTTAAAAACAAACCCAAGGTCTTGTAATTTGTTTCTAAGAAATTGCTTCGGGATATAGAAAAATTGGTTGTGCAAAAACAATTTGAAAAAGAAAAAGAAAAATGAATTTTAATTGGAATTAATTTTGTTGCAATGTTAATATTGTTTGATTAATTAATATGGCAAACATTCTTTTTAAGGATATCTTGTCTAATTAATATGTCGGAGAATGTTGCAGGTGCAATAAATGATCGTTGAAAAAGTCAACAGATGAAGAAAATTGAAGAGATTGCTTAAGTGTTATTGCCGGGTAAAGATATCAGATACAACTGTGCAGCCGGGTAAAGAACTGTTCAGCCGGGCAATGTTGTAAGTCTGATACTTGCCGGGTGATTGAAGAAATGGTGAAGATATTATGACCACTGTACAGTCGGGCAATGAACATGTCAAATACAGCCGGGTGAAGGTCATGAATATCTTGCCGGGTGACTAAGTGTATACTATACAGCCGGGTAATGAAGAAGTTTTTGTTGCCGTGTAAAGGTATGACACTATGTTGCCGGGTAATGAAGAAGTGTGTATGCCGTGTGAAGAAGGTTGTTAAAGGTTGCCGTGTAAAGAAGAAAGCAAGCCGGATGAAGAAGGAAAGCAACTGTGTTGCCGGGTGATGAATAAGGTTGCCGGGTGATGTTTTGATAACAACTACTCTGCCGGGTGATGAATAAAACCATCAGGTGTAGTTGTTCCTTAACCTTTACCCGTCACTACAGTGACTTACCCGTATCTACAGTGCTTGACCCGTCAAGTGAATTTCACATGGTGACTTGTTTTATGTACTTGACCCGTATCTACAGTACATGACCCGTCACTACAGTACTTGACCCGGCAAGGTTTATTGGGCCTATTTTGCTTGTGTTGACCCGGCACTTTAAGTTTGACCTAAAATTTTTGACGATACAAATACCGCCTCTTCACTAAACACTTATCATTTCACACACTTTCACTTTCACCCAAACACTCTGAACTTCAAATCGCCATTGTTATCATAGTCAATCTGTTGCCCTATAACAAGATTAATAGATTGATTAAGGTAGTGATTAAGTGTTTTTGACCTAAATCGACCTGCAAATCAACTGTTAAAAGGAAAAACGATGATGAACAGTGTTTTGAACTTGAATCGACACTTTGATTTTGAGCGTTAAAACTGAAATCGAATGTTGCTTTAGGGTTAAAATCACTCGATTATCATCATTCAATCACTCATTTGCATTAAAACACCTTAAAATCGACTGAATCAAGTGAAATGTTCTTAACTGATAAAAATCGCCATTGTTGAACTTTGAAGCTTTTAAAAGTTAAACATCAAAACGATGAAGCATCTGTTTAAAAAGTGATTTAACTTGTTAAAACTGAACCAAAACATGTTAAACTTTGTCATCATAAATTTGTCAAAATTTTGCCTAAGTGAGTAACTGTTAAAAGTTTAAACATGAAGTATAATCTTTTAAATTCAATGTTGTTTGATTAAAATGATGAAAATCAGGTTATTAGAACAATCTAGGATTAAAAATGATTATGTTAATGTTTTTGCTTTCTAACTTGTAGTTAAACACTTATTAAATTTTTGATATATTTGATGAAGAATCTAATACATTTGCCTTGTTTTGTGTTTGTTTGTGTTTTTAACAGATGGAGAATCTCAAGTTTGAACCTAAACATAATATGGTGGCATGTTTAGATGAATCACTTCCTGAGACAGAAGGTTATAGAGATATGATTCAGTTCATTAAGAGAACCAAGTATGTATATGCTATATGTGCCAAACCGGTCATATATGCAAGACTGATCAAGAGCTTCTGGAGAACAGCTGAAGTTGTAAGAGAGGAGAATGGTGTCAATGTTGTTAGAGGCAACATAACCAGAGATTGGGTACTTACAGTTACTGAAGAAGCTATTAGGCAAGCTCTGAGAATAGATGAGGATGAGGTTGGCATGATGGATGAACTAACCATGGAGGAATGTAAATCTGGTTTTGTTAACATGGGACATCCACCTGTGTTTCCAAAGTCGCAGTTTTACAGAGCTAAGTTGGGAAGGAAGTACAAGTTGCTGTGCTATGTAGTGCAACAATGCATGTCTAGAAGGAGTGCAGGGTTTGATAACTTTCCTTCAGACATTGCATCACCAATTGTGGCAATTGCAGAAAACAAACCATTCAACATGTCAAGGTGGATAATGAATGGATTTGTGTTTAACTTGGTGAAGGGCAAGAGGTTCAAATTTCTTATGTATCCAAGGTTTCTGCAACTGATGATAAACATTGCCTATCCCATTATCAGAAGTGAAGGTTATGCTGGAGGCATGTTGTATACTGATGACATGAACGATCTCTCTTACCGAAAGATGAGTATCGGGAATGTGCCTGATATTGAATTGTTTGACTATATGCGAGATATAGTCAACAATGAAGAAGATGTAGAAGGTGTATACTATCATATATCTCATGGAGAGATTATTGATCCACTGGACCTTGTGGATGAGGTGCCAGACAATCTATTGGATGATGACGAGTACTTTGCTCGTCATCCAGAAGATGAAGAAGATGATGGTAATGATGATAGTGATGATAGCAGTGATGGTGATGATGGTAATGATAATGGTGGTGATGATACTGAATCTGAATCTAATTCAGAGGAGGTTGAACCAATGGAGACTGAGGAGGTTGTTGAGAATGTAGAGATAGAAGAACCTGTTGAGGTTGCTTCTGTGATTGAAGAAGTAGTGAATGATATTCCAAAGGATGTATCTGTTAAGTATGTTCGAAAGAAGAGATCGAAACCAGTTGAAAAGCCTGAAGAGATTGATGTGATTGAGATTGCACAGACAGTAATGGCCGAAGCTGAATCTATTGCACAGATAGATGAAGTGGATGCTGGCATTACTGATCCTATTATTGATGATATTCCCACCGCATTACCACAAACTGCTGAAAACATTGGACAAGGTTTGGAGTCTTCACCAAATGTTGTGCCAAGTGTTGATGAAGTTGAGGATGAGAAAGAGAAACGCATTGCTGAATTAGAAGAGATTGTGGAAGATTTGTTTAAAGCAAATGATTTGTTGAAAGCATCTAATGAACGAAAAAGGAAAAGATTGGATGATTATTGGGAAATTCACAATCAGAATCTGAAAACTTTCAAAAAGTTGGATGAAGATCATGTGAAGCTGGTTGATGAACATGTGAAGTTGAAAGGAGACTATGAAAAACTTAAGGATGAGCATGAAAATCTTAAATTTGATCACAAAGAATTACAAGCTGAGTGTAATACTTTGGAGGCAGAGAAAGAGATGTTGGAAAAAGAATTGGAAGAAATGAGACCAAAGAAGGCTGGCTCGTCTTCAGATAAAGATTTTTCTGAAGAAAGTATTAAAGTGACTGAATCTGAAGTTCCAAAAGTTTATCTGACAAGAGCTAGAGGTACTACAAATGTTGGAATTTTGGTTGAATCACCAATTATCATTCCCGATGAAGCTGCTGCTGAAACTGTCAAGATGAACAAAGCTGAGGGAAAAAGGAAAATAGATGCTATACCGGAGATATTTGGTGATGAAGAAAGTTCGAAAAGGGCGAAAATTGTTGAACCAGTGCAGATTGAGCCGATTCAATCTGTAGCTGTGGCCGAGATTGAGAAAGTGGCTGAGACTGAGAGTGCATTTGAAGCTGAGACTGATATTGTATCGGAAGCTGAAACCGAAGTATTTGAAGCATCAGATAGTGAGAAAGATGTTGGCTCTGGAGATACAGTTCAGGTTGAGCCGATTCAACCTGAAGCTGGTGAAGTTGAAAGTGCGCTTAATATTGTTACTGAAGTTGCTAGTCAGTCTGAGCCGATTCAAACTGACGAAGCACCTATGATAGAGGCTTTGGATGATTTAGACATTGATTGGACTGAGTCTGAGGATGAAGCTGAGCCAGAACCAGTACAGAATACTGTTGAAGAGGTGCCGGATGACTTGGATCAGAGGTTTGCCTATCTTGAAAGAATGAAGTACAATTCTGTGTTTTTGAATGGATTGACGGTGACTCAGATTAATGAAGAATACGAGAAATGTATGATTCATCAAGATAAAGCTGAAGCAGATAAGAAGGAGTTTGTGACTGAGATGGGCGAATGGACTCCTATGCAAGAAAGTTTGAATATTGAAGATCTGCCACCGACTGAGCTTTACCATCAAAATCCAGATGAAATGACTGCTTATGAGATGCGAAGTTGGTTGAGTTCGAGGAACTATCCGTATAAAACTTTGCAGAGGTTGAAATCAGAATCTTTGAGAAAGATTGTGGTCAGTTTCATGAAAACAGAGAAGATGTACAACAGAATGTTTTACTTGGATTACAATAATCCACAGTACTTTGAGCTGACAAAGAAATTCAAAGTTCTTGGTCCAAAAGAGATTCCGGTAATGGCGCTTCCTGAAGATGCTCACAAGAAAAGACACGAACTAATGGATATGTTTCCTAGCGAAGTCAAATCTTATAACATTCCAATGGAGGTTCGTGAGACTTGGCATAAGGCAGCAACACCAGGTGATGTGGTGAGATCGTTGATGAGTAAAGGACAATCAATTGCTGAATTATTGGATTCAATGATTGTGCCTGAGAAAAATAAGAAGGTAAAGATAATCGCGTGGAAATATGATGAAGTGTTTGATGCGTTTATGATCAAGAGGGTAAATGGTTTATGTGATGTTTATCATTACTACTCTAGCATCTTTAAACTGGAGGTTCAGGATCTGAAGGAGTTGCACAAGCTGAAGTTAATTAATCACACGCATGCTGAGCGTGGTGATAAATGCGTGTTACTTCTTGATGCTGGAATGAGTAGAACAGCAAAGTTTCTGGACTTTAGAGGTCAACAAGAAGATACCGCATATGTGCAAGCTAAGAAACAAAGAAAGAAGAAAAGATTGGTGGTGACCGAGGATATGTACTTAGAAGAGTTCTCGGACGAATATTTTGACAAAATTACAGATCCTGGATTGAAGGTGATTGATGGAAGTCAGATGACGAAGCCAATATTGAGAGTATTTTACAATCAGGAAACATTTGAATTGAAGCTTGTTCGGAACTTGGAGGATTGGGATAAGGATATGATCACGCTCTTTAGTACTTTTGAGTTGAAGCTGCTGCATCCTTCATATATCGATTATTTGAGAAGTATTAAAATGGAGAAGTGTAAGGATAAATTGGCTGAAGCTGACAGAAAGTTATTCGTGGTAATGATTGAAGTTATTGCTGCTGCTTCGGAGAAGATTCGAGTCAGAAAAGCTTTACTAAACTCTAATCTTGTGATGGTGGATTTACCAAAGATAGAGTACATGAGGATATCCAGAAAAGGAACATTGGAGGTGAAAGTCGAAGGTCAAGAAATGCCGTTTGAGTTTTATGCTAATATCGATTTTGCAGGTTTAAATCTGGATTCGCTTAGACGCATGAATGCTCTACCAATTCTGACGAATGAATCCAAGCCTCGACAAGCTAAGATCGCTGAAAAGTTCAAATCCTGCATTGAAGAAGCTCTGAAGGAAAAGGAAGAGTATAAAGGACGAGAATTGCTGAAAGTAAAAGATGAACCAGAAGAATGGTAGAAAAAGGTTGACGATTGATGCTGATAAACGAAGAAAAAGATTGAAGTTTTTGAAGATCCAAAGATAAATCTTAGGGGGAGTACTGTTAGGGTTATTTCCGTGTTAAGATTTACTTTGTATCTTTGTTTATATGTTTGTATAGTTTAGGGTTTATTATGTATTTTCCTTAAACTTGCATTTTGTTTGTTATAAAGCATGTAGTGTGCGTGTGTTAGGTGAGAGACTACTTTTACACTGTTAGAGAGAGAATTAACTGTGTGTATTTGTTTTCTCCTGCACATTGTACTGCGAATTGCTTTGATCATCAATATACAGAGAATTTATGAGTATGAATTGTGTCTGTGATTGAATCGTTTGTGTTGTACTTGTTATTCTGATCATTGTGAGCGATTGAACGATCCAATTGAACCTATCAGTGAATGTGGGCGGTGAGGAGCATACTGAAGAAGTTCAGGCGGAAACAATTGTTCTGGATATGCCTGATACTGATGTCGCCGAAGCTGAGTTTATGGAGTCGATGGTGGTATTTAGTGAAGATGAAGACGCCGGATCTGAAGATGTTACAAATCCACTGGCCGGGATTGAATCGAGGGCAGGAGCATACGTTGAAAATATTTGAAGCCGAAAAAGACGGAGCTAAAACAGAAGACTTCCCCGGGTGAGGTCCAACCTAGGGGAGTATTGATAGTCATGTATAGGTCGGACTCACCGGTATGTCGGTGTTATATCTTTTGTATGTATTTTGTATTGTTTTTTGTATTAGCGAACCTACAGCACAGAATAGTTTTTCTGTTTTTGTCGACCGGGCGAACCTGTTTGTGCCCGGCGAAGCTATCTGGTTCGCTAGGTAGATTCGCTGTCAGCGAATCTACCAGGGAACCTAAAGCTGCTATATATTGTAACCTTATCTTAATGCAAGATCACTTTTTGGCAAAAATCTTATCCAAACCCTTGTATCGTGTGTGTGTTTCCAGGAGGTGCTAGGAGCATATATTAGTCATCTTTGTAGCGTATTTACCTCCGGTTGTGTGGTTTTAATCTCGTTATTGTGTGTTGGGTTATATTGGACATTGTTTTTTTGAGTCAAGTGTGTTTTGTTGTAATACAAATCATTATAGCACTGAAATAACGATCTAGATGGACCAACAGCTTACTTTTGAGAGGATTATAAATATTGTTACGATTGTCAGCCTCAAAATAGTTTCAGCCTCAAAACAATATAGTTATATTGTGATTACATAATAATCTAGTTTCTTCTCTTTTTCTTTGGGAGATTAGTCATCTTGAATCGGCTACCTATCACTAGTTAAGTCCAAGTTTATAATGGCAATTAGGTTACCTATTTTCTTAAACTGTCACATATTCACTCCATTTAAACGGCATTTACCCATGATGTGGATTACGTTTTTGCGTATATTTTTATATCTTATAGAAGAATATGAAGAATCAGGGTATGAGGGTCGAATGTTTTTCATCCCCTCGTTTATTTTGATAAACATGGGGGTATTATAAGGTGTTCTTGGAGGTTTAATCTCCGAGCACAGAAAGTCTTCAAAAAATGTCGAATATAGCGTTGGAAGACTGCTGCTCAGTTATGAAATTCCGGAGGAATGTCAATTGATTTTTGAATACTGCTTGCATGTGTTGGCTTATAGCGGGGCTGCAGGACTTATTGTTGTTACAGTGGTGTCCACAAGTAGGAGATGTGTCGCTACTCTTATATCAATTTTGACGGTGCCAACCTTGATTTACGCAATGCTTGGTTTGAGGATTATTGTGATGATAGAAGGCAGTGGACATAATCAAAGGTCCCTGAAATTTTAACAAAATTGACAAATAAAACATATAATATTTAGGCCTTTTTGGGGCTTTTGGACTTTTTATCTTCTTTTGCTACAATATTATTGTAAGAAGAAACAAAGAAGTGTAGTTTAACGTGGCCAAACAAGTTGTTTGAGTTCCAGTTTCGTAGTTTACGAACCAACTTTATTTTTTTATGTGGTTAGTTTGTTAGGCTATGAGACTGAATTGGTAGTTTAAAATTTTTCTGCCTTTAATTGTAGAAGCAACGAATCTTGATTTTCAAGAAAATATAAAATTAATGTGTGCAGGAAATATTTCCAAGATTGAACGTAGTTTTTCAATAAAACTAGGAAGAAAAAATACACGCGTGGGCGTTTCAAATCAAGTTTACGAGAGGGGTTGTTACTACTAGAAAATGCCCATTTTGGTACAAAAATTTCTAACGCAATTGGTTTTCTCATAAGTTGCGACGCATTTGCGACATAGTTGCGATAACAAATTTTAGAATGAACTTTTCTTCGAATTTGCGACACATATAGAAAATCAAGTTTTTTCCATCACAAATCCATCGGAATAGTGTGAATGAATATTTTTTTTATGTATATTTAAAACTATTAAATAAAAAATTAACCAACAATCTATTAAAAAATAAAAATAAATACATTTTTGGTTGAAGATACGTTGCAAACTAAACATGGCGTGGACTTTACTCAAATGGGGCTAGGATTAAGTGAATTAAAATGGCATGGGCTGGAAACAAACTAGAGGAATTTTACAGGAAGAAGAGAGAACCCATATTAATTAGAAGTTGTCATCTTAGGTTGTTTTTAAAAAAATAGTTATTATGAGGCTATCAAATAATCGAGTTTGTTTACTTTAATTATATAGGGTGTCTTTAAGACAAAATAATCTTATTCCATATTGTGGTTATGTTGGCTATAAATATAGCGATAGCTTACTTTTGAGAGGATTATAAATATTGTTACGATTGTCAGCCTCAAAATAGTTTCAGCCTCAAAACAATATAGTCATATTGTGATTACATAATAATCTAGTTTCTTCTCTTTTTCTTTGGGAGATTAGTCATCTTGAATCGACTACCTATCAGTAGTTAAGTCCAAGTTTATAATGGCAATTAGGATACCTATTTTCTTAAACTGTCACATATTCACTCCATTTAAACGGCATTTACCAATGATGTGGATTACGCTTTTGCGTATATTTTTCTATCTTATAGAAGAATATGAAGAATCAGGGTATGAGGGTCGAATGTTTTTCATCCCCTCGTTTATTTTGATAAACGTGGGGGTATTATAAGGTGTTCTTGGAGGTTTAATCTCCGAGCACAGAAAGTCTTCAAAAAATGTTGAATATAGCGTTGGAAGACTGCTGCTCAGTTATGAAATTCCGGAGGAATGTCAATTGATTTTTGAATACTGCTTGCATGTGTTGGCTTATAGCGGGGCTGCAGGACTTATTGTTGTTACAGTGGTGTCCACGAGTAGGAGATGTGTCGCTACTCTTATATCAATTTTGACGGTGCCAACCTTGATTTACGCAATGCTTGGTTTGAGGATTATTGTGATGATAGAAGGCAGTGGACATAATAAAAGGTCCCTGAAAGTTTAACAAAATTGACAAATAAAACATATAATATTTGGGCCTTTTTGGGGCTTTTGGACTTTTTATCTTCTTTTACTACAATATTATTATAGTAAGAAGAAACAAAGAAGTCTAGTTTAACGTGGCCAAACAAGTTGTTTGAGTTCCAGTTTCGTAGTTTACGAACTAACTTTATTTTTTTATGTGGTTAGTTTGTTAGGCTATAAGACTGAATTGGTAGTTTAAAATTTTTCTGCCTTTAATTGTAGAAGCAACGAATCTTAATTTTCATGAAAATATAAAATTAATATGTTCAGGAAATATTTCCAAGATTGAACGTAGTTTTTCAATAAAACAAGGAAGAAAAAATACACGCGTGGGCGTTTCAAATTCAAGTTGACGAGACGGGTTGTTACTACTAGAAAATGCCCATTTTGCTACAAAAATTTCTAACGCAATTTGTTTTCTCGTAAGTTGTGACTCATTTGCTACATAGTTGCGATAACAAATTTTATAATGAACTTTGCTTCGAATTTGCGACACATATGGAAATTCTAGTTTTTTCCATCACAAATCTGTCGGAATAGTGTGAATGAATAATTTTTTATGTATATTTAAAACTATAAAATTAAAAATTAACCCACAATTTATTAAAAAATAAAAATAAATACATTTTTGGTTGAAGATACGTTGCAAACTGAACAAGGCGTGGACTTTTATCAAATGAGGATAGGATTAAGTAAATTAAAATGGCATGGGCTGGAAAACAAACTAGGGGAATTTTTACTGGAAGAAGAGAGAACCCATATTAATTAGAAGTTGTCTTCTTAGGTTGTTTTTAAAGAAATAGTTCATATGAGGCTATCACATAATCGAGTTTGTTTACTTTAAATATATAGGATGTCTTTAAGACAGGATAATGTTATTCCATATTGTGGCTCTTTTGGCTATAAATATAGCGATAACTTACTTTTGAGAGTATTATAAATATTGTTACGATTCTCAGCCTCAAAATAGTTTCAGCCTCAAAACAATATAGTCATATTGTGATTACATAATAATCTCATTTCCTCTCTTTTTCTTTTGGAGATAATTAGTCATCTTGAATCGGCTACCTATCACTAGTTAAGTCCAAGTTTATAATGACAGTTAGGTTACCTATTTTCTTAAACTGCCACATATTCTCTCCATTTAAACGGCATTTACCCATGATGTGGATTACGCCTTTGCGTATATTTTTCTATCTTATAGAAGAATATGAAGAATCAGGGTATGAGGGTCGAATGTATTTCATCCCCTCATTTTTTTTATAAACGTGAGGATATTATATGGTGTTCTTGGAGGTTTAATCTCCGAGCACAGATATTCTTCGAAAAATGTTGAATATTGCGTTGGAAGAGCGCTTCTCAGTTATGAAATTCCGGAGGAATGACAATTGATTTTTGAATACTGCTTGCATGTGTTGGCTTATAGCGGGGCTTCAGGACTTATTGTTGTTACAAGGGTGTCCACGAGTATGAGATGTGTTGCTACTCTTATATCAATTTTGACGGTGCCAACCTTGATTTACGCTATGCTTGGTTTGAGGATTATTATGATGATAGAAGGCTGTGGACATAATTTAAGGACCATAGATTTTGTGGAAAGTTTAACAAAATTGACAAATAAAACATTTAATATTGGGGCTTTTGGACTTTTTATCTTCTTTTGCTACAATATTATTGTAACAAGAAACAAAGAAGTCCAGCTTAACATGGCCAAACAAGTTGTTTGAGTTCCAGTTTCTTAGTGTACGAACCAACTTTATTTTTTTTATGTGGTTAGTTTGTTAGGCTATGAGAGTCAATTGGTAATTTAAAATTTTTCTGCCTTTAATTGTAGAAGCAACGAATCTTGATTTTCATGAAGATATAAAATTTATATGTGCAAGAAATATTTCCAAGATTGAACGTAGTTTTTCAATAAAACTAGGAAGAAAAAAATACACGCCTGGGCGTTTCAAATCAAGTTGACGAGACGGGTTGTCACTACTAGAAAATGCCCATTTTGCTACAAAAATTTCTAACGCAATTGGTTTTCTCGTAATTTGCAATGCATTTGCGACATACTTGCGATAACAAATTTTATAATGAACTTTTCTTCGAATCTGCGACACATATAGAAAATCTAGTTTTTTCCGTCACAAATCCGTCGGAATAGTATGAATGAATAATTTTGTATGTATATTTAAAAGTATTAAATTAAAAATTAACCCACAACTTATTAAAAAATAAAAATAAATACATTTTTGGTTGAAGATACGTTGCAAACTGAACAAGGCGTGGACTTTTATCAAATGGGGATACGATTAAGTAAATTAAAATGGCATGGGCTGGAAAACAAACTAGGGGAATTTTTACTGGAAGAAGAGAGAACCCATATTAATTAGAAGTTGTCATCTTAGGTTGTTTTTAAAGAAAATAGTTCATATGAGGCTATTACATAATCGAGTTTGTTTACTTTAATTATATAGGATGTCTTTAAGACAGAATAATCTTATTCCATATTGTGGTTATGTTGGCTATAAATATAGCGATAACTTACTTTTAAGAGGATTATAAATATTGTTACGATTGTCAACCTCAAAATAGTTTCAGCCTCAAAACAATATAGTCATATTGTGATTACATAATAATCTCGTTTCCTTTATTTTTTTTTTGGGAGATTAGTCATCTTGAATCAGGTACCTATCACTAGTTAAGTCCAAGTTTATAATGACAATTAGGTTACCTTTTTTCTTAAACTGCCACATATTCTCTCCATTTAAACGGCATTTACCCATGATGTTGATTACGCTTTTGCGTATATTTTTCTATCTTATAGAAGAATATGAAGAATCAAGGTATGAGGGTCGAATGTATTTCATCCCTCATTTTTTTTGATAAACGTGAGGATATTATATGGTGTTCTTGGAGGTTTAATCTCCGAGCACAGAAAGTCTTTGAAAAATGTTGAAAATATTGTTGGAAGTACGCTGCTAAGTTATGAAATTCCCGAGGAATGTCAATTGATTTTTGAATACTGCTTGCATGTGTTGGCTTATTGCGGGGGCGTAAGACTTAATGCTGTTATAGGAGTGTCCACGAGGATGAGATGTGTCGCTAATGTTATATCAATTTTGACGGTGCCAACCTTGATTTAAGCAATGCTTGGTTTGAGGGTTATTGTGATTATAGAAGGCAGTGGACATAATGAAAGGTCCTTAGATTTCGTGGAATGTTTAACTAAATTGACGATTAAAATATTTTATATTGGGGCCTTCGTTGGGGCTTTTGGAATTTTTATCTTCTTTTGCTACAAGATTATTGTAAGAAGAAACAAAGAAGCCCAGCTTAACGTGATCGAACAAGTTGTTTGAGTTCCTGTTCCCTTGTGTAGGAACTTACATTATTTTTTTTATGTGTGGTTAGTTTGTTAGGCTATGAGACTGAATCGGTATTTTAATATTTGTGTGCCTTTCATTGTAGAAGCAATGAATCTTTTTATTTTCATGAAGATATAAAATTCATGTTGCTACAAAAATTTGCAACGCAATTAGTTCTGTCGCATGTTGCGTCACATTTTCGACAGACTTGCGACAACAATTTTTATAATGAACTTTGCTTCGAATTTGTGACACATCGAAAATATCCTTTTTTCCGTTATAAATCCGTCGGAATTGTCTGAATGAACAATTTCTTATTTATTAAAATATAAAAAAAATCCTTTTTTGGTTGAAGATACGTTGCAATTGGAACATGGCGTGGACTTAAATCAAATGGGGCTTGGATTAAGTGAATTAAAATCGCATGGGCCGGAAAGAAACAAAACCTACTAGGGGAATTTTTACTTGAATATGAGAGAACCCATATTAATTAGAAGTTGTCATCTTAATGTGTTTTTAAAGAAAGAATTCATATGAGGCTATCGCATAATCGAGTTTGTTTACTTTAATTATATAGGATGTTTTTAAGACGTAATAATCTTTTTCCATATTGTGGTTATGTTGGCTATAAATATAGCGATTGCTTACTTTTGAGAGGATTATAAAAATTGTTACGATTGTCAGCCTCAAAATAGTTTCAGCCTCAAAACAATATAGCGGTATTGTGGTTACATGATAATCTCGTTTCCTCTCTGTTTCTTTGGGAGATTAGTCATCTTGAATCGGCTACCTATCACTAGTTAAGTCCAAGTTTGTAATGGCAATTAGGATACCTATGTTCTTAAACCGCCGCATTTTCACTCCATTTAAACTGCATTTTTCCATGATTTGGATTACACTTTTGCGTATATTTTTCTATCTCATAGAAGAATATGAAGAATCAGGGTATGAGGGTCGCATGTATTTCATCCCCTCATTTATGTTGATAAATGTGGGTATATTAATTTGTTTTCTTAGAGGTTTAATCTCCGAGCGCAAGAAGTCTTTGAACAATGTTGAATATAGCGTTATGAAATTCTGGAGGAATGTCAATTGATTTTTTAATAATGCTTGCATGCGTTGGCTTCTAGCAGGGCTGCAGGACTTATTGTTATTACAAGCGTGTCCACGAAGAGGAGATGTGTCTCTACTCTTATATCAATTTTGACCTTGCCAACCTTGATTTACGCAATGCCTGATTTGAGGGTTAATGTGATGATAGAAGGCAGTGGACATAATCAAAGGTCCTTAGATTTTTTGGAAGTTAAACTAAATTGACAATTAAAACATTTAATATTGGAGCCTTCGATGGGGCTTCTGGACTTTTTATGTTCTTTTGCTACAAGATTATTGTAACAAGAACAAAGAAGTACAGCTTAACGTGCCGAACAAGTTGTTTAAGTTCCAATTTCCTAGTGTAGGAACCGATCTTTTTTTTTATATATGGTTAGTTTGTTAGTTGAATCGATAGTTGAGTATTTGTCTGCCTTTAATTGTAAAAGCAATTAATCTTGATTTTCATGAAGATATAAAATTCATGTTGCTACAAAAAGTTGCTACGAAATTTGTTTTGTCGCAAGTTGCACCGCATATGCGACAGACTTGCGATATCAATTTTTATAATGAACTTTACTTCGAATTAGCGACGAATATATAAATCTCATTTTTTTCCATCAGAAAGCTGTCGGATTAGTTTGAATGAACAATTTTTTATTTATATTTAACATTATTAAATTAAAAACTAACCCACAATTAATTAAAAAATAAAAATATACCTTTTTTGGTTGAAAATACGTTGCAAACTGAACATGGCTTGGACTTTAATCAAATGAGGCTTGGATTAAGTGAATTAAAATAGCATGGGCTGGAAACAAACAAAATCTACTAGGAGAATTTTTAATGGAAGAAGAGAGAACCCATTTTGATTAGAAGTTGACATCTTGGGGAGTTTTTAAAGAAAGAGTTCATACGAGGCTATCACATAATCGAGTTTGTCTACTTTAATTATATAGGATGTTTCTAAGATGTAATAATCTTTTTCCATATTGTGGTTATGTTGGCTATAAATATAGCGGTTGCTTTACTTTTGAGAAGATTATAAAAATTGTTACGATTGTCAGCCTCAAAACAATATAGCCATAATGTGGTTATATAATAATCTCGTTTCCTCTCTGTTTCTTTGGGAGATGAGTCATCATGAATCGGCGACCTATCACTAGTTAAGTCCAAGTTTGTAATGGTAATTAGGATACCTATTTTCTTAAACAATCGCATTTTCACTCCATTTAAACAGGATTTTCCAATGATTTGGATTACGCTTTTGGGTATATTTTTCTATCTCATAGAAGAATATGAAGAATCAGGGTATGAGGGTCGCATGTATTTCATCCCCTTTTTTATGTTGATAAATGTGGGGATATTAATTGGTGTTCTTGGAGGTTTAATCTCCGAGCACAGGAAGTCTTCGAACAATATTGAATATAGCGTTGGAAGTGCGCTGCTCAGTTATGAAATTCTGGAGGAATGTCAATTGATTTTTGAATACTGCTTGCATGCGTTGGCTTCTAGCAGGGCTATAGGACTTATTGTTATTACAGGGGTGTCCATGAGGGGGAGATGTGTCTCAACTTTTATATCAATTTTGACCTTGCCAACCTTGATTTACGCAATGCCTTATTTGAGGGTTATTGTGATGATAGAAGGCAGTGGACATAATCAAAGGTCCCTAGTTTTTTTGGAAACTTTAACTAAATTGACAATTAAAAAATTTAGTATTGGAGCGTTCGTTGGGGCTTTTGGACTTTTTATGTTCTTTTGCTACAAGATTATTGTAAGAAGAATAAAGAAGTATAGCTTAACGTGGCCGAACAAGTTGTTTAAGTTCCAGTTTCCTAGTGTAGAACCGATCTTTTTTATATGCGGTTAGTTTGTTAGGTGAATCGGTAGTTTAATATTTGTCTGCATTTAATTGTAGAAGCAATGAATCTTGATTTTCATTAAGAAGTAAATTTCATGTTGCTACAAAAATTTGCTACGCAATTTGTTTTGTCGAAATTTGCGCCGCATATGCGACAGATTTGTGACAACAATTTTTATAATGAACTTTGCTTTAACTTAGCGACGCATATAGAAATTCTCGTTTTTTCCGTCAGATATCCGTCGGATTAGTTTGAATGAACAATTTCGTATTTATATTAAACATTATTAAATTAAAAACTATCCCACAATTAATTAAAAGGTAAAAAAATTCCTTTTTTTGTTGAAAATACGTTGCAAACTAAACATGGGGTGGACTTTAATCAAATGAGGCTTGGATTAAGTGAATTAAAATGGCATGGGCTGGAAACAAACAAAATCTACTAGGAGAATTTTTAATGGAAAAAAGAGAGAACCCATATTGATTAGAAATTGATATCTTTGGAAATTTTTAAAGAAAGAGTTCATATGGGGCTATCACATAATCGAGTTTGTCTACTTTAGTTATATAAGATGTTTCTAATATGTAATAATCTTTTTCCATATTGTGGTTATGTTGGCTATAAATATAGCGGTTTCTTACTTTTGCGAAGATTATAAAAATTAAAAGATTGTCAGCCTCAAAACAATATAGCCATTTTGTGATTACATAATAATCTCGTTTCCTCTCTGTTTCTTTGGGAGATTAGTCATCTTGAATCGGCGACCTATCACTAGTTAAGTCCAAATTTGTAATGGCAATTAGGATACCTATTTTCTTAAACCGCCGCATTTTCACTCCATTTAAACATGATTTTCCCATGATTTGGATTACGCTTTTGCGTATATTTTTCTATCTCATAGAAGGATATGAAGAATCAGGGTATGAGGGTCGCATGTATTTCATCCCCTTGTTTATGTGGATAAATGTTGGGATATTAATTGGTGTTCTTGGAGGTTTAATCTCTGAGCACAGAAAGTCTTCGAATAATGTTGAATATAGCGTTGGAAGTGCGCTGCTCAGTTATGAAATTCTGGAGGAATGTCAATTGATTTTTGATACTGTTGGATGCGTTGGCTTCTAGCCGGGCTATAGAACTTATTGTTATTACAAGGGTGTTCACGAGGAGGAGATGTGTCTCTACTCTTATATTAATTTTGACCTTGCAACCTTGATTTACGCAATGCCTGATTTGAGGGTTATTGTGATGATAGAAGGCAGTGGACATAATCAAAGGTCCCTAGATCTTTTGAAAAGTTTAAGTAAATTGACAATTAAAACATTTAATATTGGAGCCTTCGTTGGGGCTTTTGGACTTTTTATATTCTTTTGCTTTAAGATTATTGTAAGAAGAACAAATAAGTACAGCTTAAAGCGGCCGAACAAGTTGTTTAAGTTCCAGTTTCCTAGTGTAGGAACCAATCTTTTTTTATATATGGTTAGTTTGTAAGGTGAATCGGTAGTTTAGTATTTGTTTGCCTTTGATTGTAGAAGAAATGAATCTTGATTTTCATGAAGATATAAAAATCATGTTGCTACTAATATTTGCTACGCAATTTGTTTTGCGCAAGTTGCGCCGCATATGCGACAGACTTGCGACAACAATTTTTAAAATGAACTTTGCTTCGAATTAGCAACGCATATAGAAAATCTCGTTTTTTCCGTCAGATATCCATCGGATTAGTTTGAATGAACAATCTTATATTCTCCTTTTATTGATAGATGGTAGGAC
This sequence comes from Tagetes erecta, assembly GCA_030867185.1. Lineage (NCBI taxonomy): Eukaryota > Viridiplantae > Streptophyta > Magnoliopsida > Asterales > Asteraceae > Tagetes > Tagetes erecta. Next base: position 59,873,431 of record CM061488.1, read on the forward strand.
ATGGAAAAAATGAACAGTGTATTTTTTTTAGTGGGGCATGAGTGACAACTTTTGTTTGGTTATTTTGTGTTTTACATTTGTGATTTTAGTAACTTGGTATCCATATTTTTATATTTTTCTTGCAGATATGTGTAGGTTTAGTGGTGTACGTGTTTTATTTTTGCTTTTTGTCGTATTTTCTTTTATTATGTTTGTTGTTTTGACCAGAACTTCAATCGAAACTTGCTGTTGCACAAGTATGTTTGTTTCGGTTTTTTTTTGTTTTGCTCGATGTTGTGGTTTTGTTTTCCAGGTTGTTTGTGATTGTTGGGCTATATGGCGTTTGTCTTATCTTTGTGCTCTGGATTTGGGTTCGTTTTTGTTTCTTGCAACCACAACTGTAAAAAGAGAGTTACTAACAAATGATGGAGCAACCCAAAATCTGAAACACATACACCGATGATGGTCTCCAGGCTCTACTAGCTTTTGCAAATCAAGTTTAGGTAACCTTAACTAACATTTGTAACCAAACCGCCAGCAACAAATAGTACATTGCATTTACCCGCACATATTTTGTAATGCAACATCGGAAAACAAAACGCTCGCACATCGTGCGAGCGAAAGAATATATCTAGTTTATATTAAACATTATTAAATTAAAAACTAACCCACAATTAATTAAAAAATAAAAAAATTCCTTTTTTGGTTGACGATACGTTGCAAACAGAACATGGCGTGGACTTTAATCATTGGGACTTGGATAAAGTGAATTAAAATGGCATTGGTTGGAAACAAACAAAACCAACTAGGAGAATATTTACTTGAGGATGAGAGAACCCATAGTGATTAGAAGTTGTCATCTTGGGGAGTTTTAAAACAAACAGTTCATATGAGGCTACCACATAATCGAGTTTGTCTACTTTAATTATACAATATGTTTCTAAGATAAAATAATCTTTTTCCATATTGTGGTTATGTTGGCTATAAATATAGCGGTTGCTTACTTTTGAGAGGATTATAAAAATTGTTACGACTGTCAGCCTCAAAACAATATAGCCATATTGTGGTTACATAATAATCTCGTTTCCTCTCTGTTTCTTTAGGAGATTAGTCATCTTGAATCGGCAACCTATCACTAGTTAAGTCCAAGTTTGTAATGGCAATTAGGATACCTATTTTCTTAAATCGCCGCATTTTCACTCCATTTAAACTTGATTTTCCCATGATTTGGATTACGCTTTTGCGTATATTTTTCTATCTCATAGAAGGATATGAAGAATCAGGGTATGAGGGTCGCATGTATTTCATCCCCTTGTTTATGTGGATAAATGTTGGGATATTAATTGGTGTTCTTGGAGGTTTAATCTCCGAGCACAGAAAGTCTTCGAATAATGTTGAATATAGCGTTGGAAGTGCGCTGCTCAGTTATGAAATTCTGGAGGAATGTCAATTGATTTTTGATACTGTTGGATGCGTTGGCTTCTAGCCGGGCTATAGAACTTATTGTTATTACAAGGGTGTTCACGAGGAAGAGATGTGTCTCTACTCTTATATTAATTTTGACCTTGCAACCTTGATTTACGCAATGCCTGATTTGAGGGTTATTGTGATGATAGAAGGCAGTAGACATAATCAAAGGTCCCTAGATTTTTTGAAAAGTTTAAGTAAATTGACAATTAAAACATTTAATATTGGAGCCTTCGTTGGGGCTTTTGGACTTTTTATATTCTTTTGCTACAAGATTATTGTAAGAAGAACAAAGAAGTACAGCTTAACGCGGCCGAACAAGTTGTTTAAGTTCTAGTTTCCTAGTGTAGGAACCGATCTTTTTTTATATATGGTTAGTTTGTAAGGTGAATCGGTAGTTTAGTATTTGTTTGCCTTTAATTGTAGAAGAAATGAATCTTGATTTTCATGAAGATATAAAAAACATATTGCTACTAATATTTGCTACGCAATTTGTTTTCCGCAAGTTGCGCCGCATATGCGACAGACTTGCGACAACAATTTTTAATATGAACTTTGCTTCGAATTAGCAATGCATATAGAAAATCTCGTTTTTTCCGTCAGATATCCGTCGGATTAGTTTGAATGAACAATCTTATATTTATATTAAACATTATTAAATTAAAAACTAACCCACAATTAATTAAAAAATAAAAAAATTCCTTTTTTGGTTGACGATATGTTGCAAACAGAACATGGCGTGGACTTTAATCAATGGGACTTGGATAAAGTGAATTAAAATGGCATTGGTTGGAAACAAACAAAACCAACTAGGAGAATATTTACTTGAGGATGAGAGAACCCATATTGATTAGAAGTTGACATCTTCGGGAATTTTTAAAGAAAGAGTTCATATGGGGCTATCACATAATCGATTCTGTCTACTTTAATTACATAGGATGTTTCTAATATGTAATAATCTTTTTCCATATTGTGGTTATGTTGGCTATAAATATAGCGGTTTCTTACTTTTGCGAAGATTATAAAAATTAAAAGATTGTTAGCCTCAAAACAATATAGCCATATTGTGGTTACATAATAATCTCGTTTCCTCTATGTTTCTTTCGGAGATTAGTCATCTTGAATCGGCGACCTATCACTAGTTAAGTCCAAGTTTGTAATGGCAATTAGGATACCTATTTTCTTAAACCGCCGCATTTTCACTCCATTTAAACTTGATTTTCCCATGATTTGGATTACGTTTTTGCGTATATTTTTCTATCTCATAGAAGAAAATGAAGAATCAGGGTATGAGGGTCGCATGTATTTCATCCCCTTGTTTATGTGGATAAATGTTGGGATATTAATTGGTGTTCTTGGAGGTTTAATCTCCGAGCACAGAAAGTCTTCGAATAATGTTGAATATAGCGTTGGAAGTGCGCTGCTCAGTTATGAAATTCTGGAGGAATGTCAATTGATTTTTGAATACTGCTTGGATGCGTTGGCTTCTAGCCGGGCTATAGAACTTATTGTTATTACAAGGGTGTTCACGAGGAGGAGATGTGTCTCTACTCTTATATTAATTTTGACCTTGCAACCTTGATTTACGCAATGCCTGATGTGAGGGTTATTGTGATGATAGAAGGCAGTGGACATAATCAAAGGTCCCTAGATTTTTTGAAAAGTTTAAGTAAATTGACAATTAAAACATTTAATATTGGAGCCTTCGTTGGGGCTTTTGGACTTTTTATATTATTTTGCTATAAGATTATTGTAAGAAGAACAAAGAAGTACAGCTTAACGCGGCCGAACAAGTTGTTTAAGTTCCAGTTTCCTAGTGTAGGAACCGATCTTTTTTTATATATGGTTAGTTTGTAAGGTGAATCGGTAGTTTAGTATTTGTTTGCCTTTAATTGTAGAAGAAATGAATCTTGATTTTCATGAAGATATAAAAATCATGTTGCTACTAATATTTGCTACGCAATTTGTTTTGCGCAAGTTGCGCCGCATATGCGACAGACTTGCGACAACAATTTTTAAAATGAACTTTGCTTCGAATTTGCAACGCATATAGAAAATCTCGTTATTTCCGTCAGATATCCGTCGGATTAGTTTGAATGAACAATCTTATATTTATATTAAACATTATTAAATTAAAAACTAACTCACAATTGATTAAAAAATAAAAAAATTCCTTTTTTGGTTGACGATACGTTGCAAACAGAACATGGCGTGGACTTTAATCATTGGGACTTGGATAAAGTGAATTAAAATGGCATTGGTTGGAAACAAACAAAACCAACTAGGAGAATATTTACTTGAGGATGAGAGAACCCATAGTGATTAGAAGTTGTCATCTTGGGGAGTTTTAAAAGAAACAGTTCATATGAGGCTATCACATAATCGAGTTTGTCTACTTTAATTATACAAGATGTTTCTAAGATGTAATAATCTTTTTCCATATTGTGGTTATGTTGGCTATAAATATAGCGGTTGCTTACTTTTGAGAAGATTATAAAAATTGTTACGACTGTCAGCCTCAAAACAATATAGCCATATTGTGGTTACATAATAATCTCGTTTCCTCTCTGTTTCTTTGGGAGATTAGTCATCTTGAATCGGCAACCTATAAGTAGTTAAGTCCAAGTTTGTAATGGCAATTACGATACCTAGTTTTTAAAGCGCCACATTTTCACTCCATTTAAACTGGATTTTCCCATGATTTGGAATACACTTTTGCGGATATTTTTCTATATCATAGAAGAATATGAAGAATCAGGGTATCAGGGTCGCATGTATTTCATCCCCTTGTTTATGTTGATAAATGTGGGGATATTAATTGGTGTTCTTGGAGGTTTAATCTCCGAGCACAGGAAGTCTTCGAACAATGTTGAATATAGCGTTAGAAGTGCGCTGCTCAGTTATGAAATTCTGGAGGAATGTCAATTGATTTTTGAATACTGCTTACATGCGTTGGCTTCTAGCGGGGCTATAGAACTTATTGTTATTAAAGGGGTGTCCACGAGGAGGAGATGTGTCTCTACTCTTATATCAATTTTGACCTTGCCAGCCTTGATTTACGCAATGACTGATATGAGGGTTATTATGATGATAGAAGGCAGTGGACTTAGTCAAAGGTCCCTAGATTTTTTGGAAAGTATAACTAAATTGACAATTAAAACATTTAATATTGGAGACTTCGTTGGGGCTTTTGGACTTTTTATGTTCTTTTGCTACAAGATTATTGTACGAAGAACAAAGAAGTACAGATTAACGTGGCCTAACCAGTTGATTAAGTTCCAGTTTCCTAGTGTAGGAACCAATCTTTTTTTATATGTGGTTAGTTTGTTAGGTGAATCGGTAGTTTAATATTTGTCTGCCTTTAATTGTAGAAACAATGAATCTTGATTTTCATTAAGATATAAAATTGATGTTGCTACAAAAATTTGCTACGCAATTTGTTTTGTCGCAAGTTGCGCCGCATATGCGACAGACTTGCGACATCAATTTTTATAATTAACTTTGATTTGAATTAGCGACGCATATAGAAAATCTTGTTTTCCATTTGAAATCTGTCGGAATTGTTTGAATGAACAATTTTGTATTTATATTAAACATTATTAAATTAAAAACTAACCCACAATTAATTAAAAAATAAAAATTTCCTTTTTTGGTTGAAAATACGTTGCAAACTGAACATGGCGTGGACTTTAATCAAATGAGGCTTAGATTAAGTGAATTAAAATGACATGGGCTGGAAGCAAACAAAATCTACTAGGAGAATTTTTAATGGAAGAAGAGAGAACCCATATTGATTAGAAGTTGACATCTTGGGGAGTTTTTAAAGAAAGAGTTTATATGAGGCTACCACATAATCGAGTTTGTCTACTTTAGTTATATAGGTTGTTTCTAAGATGTAATAATCTTTTTGCATATTGTGGTTATGTTGGCTATAAATATAGCGGTTGCTTACTTTTGAGAAGATTATAAAAATTGTTACGATTGTCAGCCTCAAAACAATATAGCCATATTCTGGTTACATAATAATCTCGTTTACTCTCTCTTTCTTTGAGAGATTAGTCATCTTGAATCGGCAACCTATCACTAGTTAAGTCCAAGTTTGTAATGGCAATTAGGATACCTATTTTCTTAAACTGTCGCATTTTCAATCCATTTAAACTGGATTTTCCCATGATTTGGATTACGCTTTTGCGTATATTTTTCTATCTCATAGAAGAATATGAAGAATCAGGGTATGAGGGTCGCATGTATTTCACCCCCTTGTTTATTTTGATAAATGTGGGGATATTAATTGGTGTTCTTGGAGGTTTAATCTCCGAGCATAGGAAGTCTTAGAACAATGTTGAATATAGCGTTGGAAGTGCGCTGCTCAGTTATGAAATTCTGGAGGAATGTCACTTGAGTTTTTAATACTGCTTGCATACGTTGGCTTCTATTGGGGCTATAGGACTTACTGTTATTGATAGTACATGTATAGGTTGGACTCACCGGCTTGTCGTTGTTACTTTTGTTTGTAATTATTCTGTTTTGTTCTAGCGAACCTACGGGCGAATCTATAGATTCGCCCGGAAGTCTAGATTAGTGTAGTCTTTAGTTTGGATCAGCCGCCGGGCGAATCTGTGTTGTGACCGGCGAAGCTGATAGGTTGGCATGACAGATTCACTGTCAGCGAATCTGTCAGCGAACCTATGTCTGCACTATATATTGTAATGTTTCTCAAGTTGAATACTAGTTTTTGCAAGTTTCTCAAACCTCTAAATTGTGTGTGTGACGGCTGAAGTGCTAGGAGCTTATTATTATCATCTTTGTAGCTTGATTACTTATGCTTGTGTTGATTTGATCATTGTTATTGTGTATCAAGAGTATTTGGACTATATTTCATTGAATCTTAGTGTGTTTTGTTATTTATTAATCATCATAGCACTGAAATCTCGATCTAATGGACCAACAATATGGTATCAGAGCATTAGTGCTCTTGATTGTTTGATCATTGAGATTTTTGTGAAGTTTTTGGGGTTTTTGTGTCAAAAACATTGTTTGATTCATTTCGGGACTGTTTATTGTGTTTTTGTGTTGGAATTTGCTCTGGGTTTGTCATATTTGGTACTGGGAACCTTCAGAAACAAACAGATCTTCAATTGGTTGTGTTTTGAGGCTGTTTTGGTTGATTTTGAACCGAGAAAGTTTTTCCCGTAAGTCAGCGAACTTAGACATTCATCCAGCGAACCTATGGATCATCCAACGAATCTGTAGAATATTTGTGATTTAGAAGTATCTTTTCTGATTAGCGAATCTATTAAGTTTTTGAACGAAAGTTCAGCTGTTTGATTCTGTGTGCAAGCGAAGTTGCGCCGAATCTATTATTTGAAGCACAAAAGTTTGTTCTGTCTGGCGAATCTGTCCAGCGAACCTGTGCTCATTGTCAAGAGAATCTGTTATATTGCCGAGCGAATCTGTTGGGCGAATCTGTTTGGCGAATCTGTTGGGCGAATCTGTCATCAGCGAATCTGATATCTATTTGAAATTATGACCACATCAACCATAAACATGAATGATTTGGAGAGTGTTCAACCAAACAGACCACCGAGGCTTGTAAATGGTGAAAATTTCGAGGATTGGAAGCGGTGTTTGAAGGCGTTTTTCTACTATACTGATTATAATCAATGGGAGTCGATTGTTAATGGCCCTTACATGCCAAAGAAGGTTGAAGAAACTGTTACTTTACCAAACAATTATCCAAGTACCTACACTAAGGGTGATATCAAGTTACTTGATCGTGATAAAAAAACTCTTGGAGCTTTGATACTCTGTTTACATCAAGACATTTACAACAGGTTTGCTGAACACACAACTGCAAAAAGTTTGTATAATGCGTTGTGTGAGTTCTATGATGGTAATGAGGATCTGAAGTTGGACAGAAAAGCTCAGTCTGACTGATATAACCAACCGTTTTCTATCTGTATCAAGCAATCTGAAAAAGTATGACGAGAAACTGGGAAATCATGAGCAAGTTACAAAGCTTTTAGATTCACTTCCCCTTAGTGGAGTCTTCAGATCAAAATGTTGAAGCAAGAGTGAAACTTTCATGACTTTAAACTGATGGATGTGATAAACAAGCTAAAGTCATTTGATCTGGATGTGAAGAGGAGAGAATACAATCAGTCCATGATGCTTCCAAATGTCCCTCCTCAGAATACTGCACTAATTACATCCGCTGCAAACTCACATATTTATGGTGCTGTATCTGGAGGATCATCAAGTTTTGGGTCTATTAAATCTGATAGTGCATCTACAAGTGTAGGTTCTGGCTTAAATGCATCTGTCACTACTCAGATTCCATTTGACCCAATGGCTTTGTTTGGGATGTTTGTTCATAGCTATGAAGCTCTGGTTGCAGGAGAATTGAAAGGAAAAGGAATGATAGTTGAAGATATGTATCAGGTGGATCCTGATGATCTTGAGGAAACTGATATTCAATGGCAAATGGCAATGCTTACTCTTCGTGCTAGAAGATTTATGGAAAGAACAGGTCGAAGAAATTTTGGGAATCAGGGTCAGAACAACAAACTTGGGTATGATAAAGGGAAGTTGAGGTGTTACAACTGCAAGCAATTGGGACACTTCAAGAGAGAATGTCCTTTACCAATTGTCACTAAACCTGTTAATTCTAGAAATTCAAGAACTGTTCCAATTCAAGAAAGAGTTGAGGAAGTTAAACCAAGGAAAGAAACTGCACTACTCATCAACTTTGATTGGAGCACTGAGATTGAAGAAACAAAGGAAGAAATCAATCATGCATTAATTGCTGAGATTATTGAGGAGCCTGCTCTCGATGAAAACTATATTGATTGCTTTGATCCTTTTAAAGAGTTTTATTGTGAAGATGGTGAAAATTCTGATGAGGCTGCTGAGGTGAAAGTTGTAATGGTTGAAGAGGGTCAAGATGGTAAATATCAGGAAGCTGCCGTTACAATTGAGGATCAAACAGATGTTATTATTCAAGGACATCTGGGTCAAGAAGAGGTGATTCATTTTGGGTTAGTGTGTGAAGCTGTTGTCGATGAAGAAAAGAAGGTTTTTATCACTGATGTTGATGAGGTAAAGAACGCTGAAGAATCAAAGCTGAACATGGAAGCTAGGATCGAAAAGGCCAAGCATGAAGCTGTGGATGAGTACAAGAGGAACACTCCTTATTGCCATTGTGATCATGCTCTTGCTACTGAAAAACTGGTAATTGGTCTTCCTTATGATGTTGTAGAAGATATGTGTTCATCTGCATGCAAAATTCGTTTGATTGGCATATATAAAGCTAATAAATTATTAATGTCAAATGAAAACGAATTAAAGAAAATTAACAAAGAGCTTAAAGAGAATGAATCAAAATTTTTTGTTAAATTAAGAGAAGCTTTAAAAGAAAACGAACATTTGAAAAGATCTGTTTTGGAAAAGAATTGTGAAATAAACTATCTGACTAAGCAAGTCACTCTTACTGAATTTGAAACAAGAAAAGTCAAAAACAAACTGGAACAATGGACAATATCAAGCATGAAAAGGGAGGATCTTTGCATGAAACAACAGGGGGCTAGAATTAAGACTGGTTTGGATTATAAAGACGATGCACATGTATATCCTCCACCTAGTACTTTCTGTTATTCTCCTACACCCATTCCTCACCCTTTGAATGAGTTGATACAAGAGATTATACAGAATGATACTAACAGCTCTATTGCAAGTTTAAGTGGAATAAATTTTATAGAGGTTCGAGAGGATTATGCTTATGGTGGGAGTAGTGGCCTTGGTTGTTCTAGCGGTTCTAATTGTCCTAATTCTGATTCAAAGAAGTCTGTTGAAGACAGTAGTTTAGTTAATTTTGTTTCTAGTCACGTGTTACATTCAGACAATTTTATTTGTAATAGTAATTTAGGATGCTCTACCTCAAACATTAGTCATTTGAATGATGATTTCATTAGAAATGTTTGTGTGAATGACAAAGATGAACTTTCAGGTCATGTCTCTGAAAGTCAAACCAAAACAAACTATTTTCAAAAGTTCTTTTCTCATCAAATTCCATGAGGATTTCAAAACCTAAAGACAAGGAATCATCTTTTTCATCCATTAATCACATCGATAAACTTAAATCAGAATCTGATAAGGTAAAAGTCATAGCAGGTAAATCAAAAGAGCCTTATGACTCTTACAGTGATTGTAATTCTCAATTATCTGATTGTGATGAAGAGATAGAAATAGATAGAATTCTTGTTTCTAAAGTTTCCAAAGTAGGTTTGAAATCTCATTGCTTTAAATGTGGAAATGATGATCATACTGTCAAGCAATGTCCTGAGTTAGTTGCAAATAGTTCCGGGCAGAAATCTTTGGAAAGAAGATTGAATACGTTTGTAAATAATTTTTTCTGTAAATCTTCTTCAGTTCAGAGACCTAAGTACACTAAGGCTTGGGTCCTAATTTCAAAAGTCTAATTTCTTTTTGAATTATGTCAGGAACATTCCGGCGCCATTGTAAATAGTCATTGGCACATTGATAGTGGATGTTCCAGACATATGACTGGGTTGAAGGAACTGCTGACAAATTATCGGATTATTAATGGTGGATATGTTGCTTTTGCGGGAGACAAGAAGGGTGGAAAGATGATTGGTCAAGGAGAAGTCTCGAATGGTTCACTAACCTTGGAAGACATTAACTATGTTCCTGAATTGGCGTTCAATCTTCTTAGTGTATCACAAATCTGTGATAAAAATATTCATGTGTTGTTCCTTCCAAACGAATGTCTGTTCTTAAAGCCAGAGTTTACTATTCCTGAAGAATTGGTGATCATGCGAGCTCCAAGACGAAATGATACATATATTCTGAATATGGGATCAAAAGAATCAACTTCCATCGTGACATGTCTTCTATCTAAAGCTTCATCTTTTGAATCTTTCCAATGGCATAGACGTTTAGGACACATTAATTTCAAAATACTAAATAAGTTGGTTAAGAACAATTTGGTTAGGGGGCTACCACTTAAAGACTTTTCTATGGTAGAGAAATGCATGGCTTGTGCTAAAGGAAAGCAACACAAGAAGCCACATAAACTAAAAATTGAAAATTCTATCTCATAACCCCTCGAATTGTTACATACTGACTTATTTGGTCCAATAAGTGACAAATCTATTGCTAAGAAATCTTATTGTTTGGTTGTCACAGACGATTACTCAAGATACACTTGGGTGAGATTCCTGGCAAACATGAGTGAGACTGCTGAAGAATTAATGAAGTTGATTCCCGTGATTGAAGTTCTTGGAAAGTGGAAGGTTCAAGTCATCAGAAGCGATAATGGAACAGAACTCAGAAACCATATCTTCAATTCATTCAGTGAACAAAGGGGTATTCTTAGACAATTCAGCGTTGCAAGAACGCCTCAACAAAATGGACTTGCTGAAAGGAAAAACAAAACTCTTGTGGAGGCTGCTCGAACTATGTTGATTGAGTCAAAGCTTCCTATTATCTTCTGGGCAGATGCAGTTAATTGTGCTGCTTATGTCCTAAATCGGGTACTGATTGTCAAAGACAAGATGAAGACATCGTATCAGCTGTTTCGTGGGATTAAGCCGTTGATCGATTTTCTACGCCCCTTTGGATGCTCTTGTACTCTTTTGAATACTCAAGATCAGAAAACGAAGTTTGGTGCTATTTCAGATGAATGTTTCTTTATGGGATACTCTGACACACAAAAAGCGTATCGTGTGTAGAACAAGCGAACGTGGATTGTGCAAGAGTCCTATTATGTTGATTGGCAAGAACCAAACTCTACAAGTATTGGTTGTGAACCCGCATGGTTTTACGATTCCACCACTGTTTTAAAATCATATAATCTTCCTAACTCTGACGATGATGACATCATTCCTCATACTCCAGTTACAATTATTAACCATCAATCTCAACCACCATCACAACCACAACCTTCTGTCACTCAATTACCTCCAACCACATTTGACATTCCTCCACCACCACCACCTCCAACTGATTCCATTCCTCCATTAGATATTCCATCATCATCAACTTCCATCCCAACCTCTCCTACCGATGCAATTCCTCCAACTTCAAACGTTCCATCTCAACTATCTAATCAAGCATCCTCATCACAATCTAACCCAATGTTCCTTAACACAAACTTCAAAACCTTAAAAGATCATCCTCATGATTATATCATCGGATCAATTACTGATGGTGTGAGGACTCTGAGTCAGAGTGGATTGATAAATGAGTGTCTCTATGCTGCTTTCGTGTCACAGGTCGTTCCGAAGAACTATAAACAAGCACTTGAAGATCCTAGTTGGGTTGTTGCCATGCAAATGGAATTACAACAATTTTGGAAGCTAAAAGTTTGGGAGCTTGTTGATCTTCCTCCTAATAAGTGCCCCATCGGCACTAAGTGGGTCTTCCGGAACAAGCCAGATGATCGCGGTGTTGTTATCAGAAACAAGGCCAGATTGGTTGTTCAAGGATTCGCTCAAGAGGAGGGGATTGACGACACTGAAGTCTTTGCCCATGTCGCTCGTGTCAAAGCCATTAGAATCTTTCTTGCACATGCTGCTAACAAAGACTTTAAAGTCTATCAGATGGATGTTAAATGTGCATTTCTATATGGAGATATCGATGAGGAGATCTACGTATGTCAACCACCGGGTTTCGAGGATCCAGACTTTCCTTCAAAGGTATACAAGCTTGATAAATCCCTATATGGGTTGCATCAAGCTCCACGAATCTGGTACGAAACTCTAACACAGTATCTGCTCAGCAAAGGTTTCTCTCGTGGGACTATAGATATGACATTATTCAAGAAGGAGGTTATGGTGAGCTGCTGATTGTTCAAGTGTATGTGGACGATATTATCTTCGGATCGACAAATGAGGGGCTGTGTAGAGAATTTGAGAAAGTGATGATGGATCGGTTTGAAATGTCTATCATGGGTGAAATGTGGTTCTTCTTAGGGTTTCAGGTAGAACAAAAGCCTTATGGGATTCTTATCCACCAAAAGAAGTACATCAAAGAGATTCTTACAAAGTTTGGCATGGACGACTCTTCTCCTGAACTAACACCATTCACTGCTCAAACATATCTGACTCCTGATGATAATGGGACTTTAGTGGATGCTCATCGTTACCGCTCGATGATCGGATCTCTCATGTATCTGACTGCAAGCAGACCAGATATTACATTTGCCGTGTGCTACTGTGCTCGTTTCCAATCCAACCCCAAAGAGTCACATGAAAAAGCTATTAAACGCATTTTTCATTACCTTAAGGGTTCCTCTCGTTTGGGGCTTTGGTACACAAAAGGTGGGAACATTGATTTTCATGCGTTTTATGATAGTGATCATGCTGGTTGCAGGGTAAACCGAACATCAGTCACTGGTGGATGTCAACATCTCGGTGAATGTCTTGTTTCCTGGCAGAGCAAAATGCAAACAACTGTCTCCCTGTCCACAGGAGAAGCTGAATACATTGCTGCTTCAAGCTGCTGCTGCCAAGTGCTCTGGATTCAGCACCAGATGATGGATTACGGCATCAATTTCCTTCATACACCACTCTTTTGTGACAATGAAGCTGCTGTCGGAATTGCCAAGAATCCAATTCATCATACACGGACCAAGCACATCGAAACAAGAATCGACGCCATTCGAGACACTTAGGAAAATAGGTTAATTGATATTATTCCCATTGAAACAAGTAAGCAAAAAGCGGATCTTTTCACAAAAACATTTGACAAACCATGTTTTTATGAACTGATTTCTATGCTGGGATTGATATCTTTTTGAAAACCTTCTTCTAAGTAAAATGGATCTTGTAAATAAGTAAATATTCTTTTTCATTTTCTTCCTTGAGAATCCGAGAGTAACATATTTCTTCGCTCCTTCTTTTTTATTTTACTTTATTTTCTTCTTCTCTTTTGCTTGTATATATTTTAAGAAAATCTGAAAAGCAAAAAATTTCTATTATATAGCTATCATATAGAACTTTTGGGGGAGAATATTAAAGATTAACTACTCATAGTTTTTCAAATTTTGCTATTTCAGGATTAAAATTGATGTTGAAGAGACGTTGAAAGAGGTCAGAAGTATTATGTTTGGGATATGTCAGATAGGCTCAGCCCGAAAACGAAGTAAACAGTGATTGTGTAGCCAAAATAAAGTTCAAGAACTCGACAATGAGGATTATCTCCTTTACATGATTGGTCTGCACAAAGTAACAAGTCCTGTAAAAAATGGGTTGAGAGCGTCAAATCATTGCCTTGATTTCCCTGAAATATCCCAAATCACCCACACCCTAGCCCTGAATTGAGTTTCTAGTTAGCAAAACAAAATAAAAAGCTGTTAGTGTTGCTCTTCAGAAAAGCCTCTAAGAGAGTTACTTGTTAGCTCCTCAGAAAGTATTGTGTCAAAGTGCTTAACTCCTCTGCTTTGTGTGAACAATGACCTGAAGTTGGTGAATCTTCTCTGTTATACGTCGATATAGACCTGAAGTTTCACCGAGCATGCTCAAATGTTTATCTCCTCTGTTATACGTCGGTATAGACTTGGAGCTCTAACCATTTGAGTTTCCCAAATAATAAAGTCGCAATGTGTTCAAAAGAATCATTGTTGAAAAGCTCCACTCCCAAAAAATGCAAAATTGCAGAAAGTCAAAAGAGGTTCATAACTTGATCAATATTTAAGATTTGATCCAAAGAAATTCAAGCAAAGTCAATCATATTGCTCTATAAACCCTGATGATAGGACAAGTTCTTTTACCAAGATGTCTGTGGGGACCGAGTTGCCTAAGCTTCTTCAATCAAACCAAAACATGATAAATGAAGCTGTTGATCTCTTGTTGAAAGGACTAAGGCATGGGTTTAAATGGACAAACATATCTGCAATCCCGCCAATCAATGATTCTCCGGAATCTGCTCGAAAAACGTCAAGGAAAATATACATATATCCTTCTTTTGTTTATATTTTAGTTCTACTTCTTTTTTCCTTTTTATTATTATTTTTCTTTTTTTTAGTCTATCTTTTTCATTTAATTTTTGTCTTTGAGCGTTGAAATCGTGGGGCGTTTTCATGGATTATTAAAGGAAATCAATCTTAAGAAAACCCAAAAATATTTTTTTTAACTTTCAAACCAGCGAATCAGACAGCGAACCTACAGGTTCGCCCGGAAATGATTTAAGTCGCTTGAGTTTTTAGCTTCGAGAGAATCTGAGGTTCGCCGGGTTGCAATATCAGGGAATCTAAGGTTGTATATATATGTGTTTTCTGCGAAACCATTTCACAAATTCGCTGTTACTGTTACCGGTCGTTTTAAAAGATTTCAAGTTCGATTCTTTCTCACTGCTTTTCTTTACGAATTAAACCGTTTTAATTCTTCAAGGTATGTTTTCGAATGCACCTTAATCCATATCACCTTGTTTTAATCATGTTCTGATCATCTGTATTAATCCATTCGAACCCACCAAATCATGTCACTGATTGTTTAAATCTTAATTGAGTTGATTGTCTGATGAATACTGTCCTAGTGTGTTCGTTTTTTTGATTAAATGTATGATTGTGCGTTCTTATTGGTTTATTCTATCATTACTGCCCGATTTTCAAATTCTAGGGTTCCATCGAACCTACTGTTCGTCTGGCGAATCTGAACGAAAGTTCAAACTTTTAAGCAAACCTATGTTGTTATATTGTCCGTGTATCAGCATAGATTCGCCCGACTGTTTCTAGCGAACCTATAAATTCGTCTGAGACTTTGTGTCAGACTTTAATGTCGGCGAATCTATAGGTTAAGGGGTCTAATTTTAGGTTCGCCTGCTCAGCGAATCTGATTCTTTCAGCGAACCTATCAACTGTTTCAATCTTATGTTTCTGATCAATTTCTGTTTCCGTTTTAGGCATCATGTCTACGTTATTCTTTGAGAAGAAGCATAATATGTGCGCACTATTGGACGAGAACCATGAAAAATCCACTGGGTATAAGGATTGCATCGGATGGCTAAAATCGTCTCCGATTCATTATGCCATATCACACTCACCGACTTTATACGATTTACACATTCGTGATTTCTAGAGGAACGTCGTACTAAATGTTGCTGAACAGCCATCGAGGATATGTTCAAAGGTTGAAGGTCATGTTATCGGTTTTACTGAAGCTGATTTGACAAGGATTTTAAAGCACGAAGGTGATGTGGGAAATGAGGTCAAGATGACCGCTGTGGAGGTTTATCAGAAATTAAGGACTGCGGGGTATGAAGGGTTGATGCCCGGGGATAAGAAAATGGAATTCGTAAAGTCTTATTTGATCAAAGAATGGAGGTATATTGCCCACGTATTTATCATGTGTTTGGATCACAGAAAAGGAAGCACAGACGGTCTGAATCTAGATTGGGCCAGGGCGATGGTGCTTTTCTGCAACGGGCAGAAAGCAAACCTGGCCAAGCTAATCTTCAATTATATGATAGAGAACATTCACGCTGCAAAGAAGGATAAGTGGATATTGTATTCTCGGTTTGTGCAAATGATCCTTAACGACAAGAAGCCTGATCTGTCAGTAGTTGGTGAAACTCTGAAAATCTGGCCGATGCATTCAAGGATTTTCAGTGATTGTAAGGCTGCCAGACATGATTGTGCCTGGAATATATCATATTTGTGGGAAAACATGTACCTAGTTGACAGATGGGTACACATTCAGAGACTGATTGAGATTGAGAAAAAGAGAGTGGGGGAAAATGTTGAGGTTGTTCAAAAGAAACTGAAGAAGAGAAAACAATATGCTAAGGAAAAGGAATACTCGTTGGATAGGGAGATTGATGAGGTGCAGGCTGAGTTAGATAGGGAGAGGAGAACAAAGAGAAAATCTGATGCATCTGCTGAATCTAAAAGGAGAACAAAGCAAAAACATGAGATTCCGGTGGCAACTGCTGAAACGGTTACTGAGATAAAGACTGAAATGCAATGTTTAAGGGTTAAATATGCCGAGTTGGAGAAGAGGGATAAGGAAAAAGGGGATGTGATTAAAAGAATGGCCAGGATGGTAAAGGACTAGCAATGTTTATTGGTTCGGGTATTCAAGTAATTAAATAGTCTGAAAGAAAAGGATGGGTCTTATCCGGCGATGTCTGAGCAAGAACTGATGAACTTAACGAATGCTGCAAAGTATCCGTTAATGCATTACGGGGTTGGGGCTGAAACATAAAAGAAAATTGATGAAGATGTATTTGACGAAGATATGGGATTGGATTTTGATGCATTCACTGGCCTAGAGGTTGTTGTTGGTACAAAGGTAGATGCTGAAGGTGAAGAAGATGTGGAGTGTTGGACCTGAATTGTAGTCTAATATTATCAACACAGTCAAAGTCAACAAAAGTCAACGTCTACGGTCAAAGTCAACGCAAAAGTCAAGACGACGCGTTCGGGACGAAGATTAGAGACAAGACGTTGAAGGCGACGGAGTTTAGTTGTTAATAAATATATTTTGTGTCAACAAAATATATTTAATCAGTTTCGTCACTTAAGTATTTTATGTAATATATATATTTTGTCTTAATGACAAAATATATATTAGACTAAACATTAGGGTTTTATTTGTATTATTTCCATTTGTCATGTTTTAGTCTAAGTTTAGGGTCCTAATTGTCATTAGTCCAAAGTGTCATTAGGCTATAAATAGTAAATGGAAATTAGGGTTTTTAGGGGCTTGAATGAGCATTTGATTGGGGTTTCCAACTTTGTAAATCTGATGCAATCAATACAAGATCAAATCTGAGTTTTTTTTTATTGTGTTCTTCATTTTGTTCATCAATATTTTACCATTTGATCCAAAATCTTCACTAATTACTGATTCAAAGGTGTTAATGGGACCAACAATTGGTATCAGAGCCAAATAGAGATCCAATTGAACCATTTTATTGAAGATTAACTGCTGTTATTGAAGATTTGTGAAGAAATTTTAAAGGTAGAAGAAAGAGTTTTAGAATAAGAAAGTAGATCTGATGGGTTTTTAGAGAGAAACCAGATCTGATTTCAAAAATCATCAGATCTACATCAACCAACATAAAATCTCAGCAAAACAACAACATATTTGTGATCTACAAGCTGAGATCTACAAGAAAAGAAGAAGAAATCATCAGATCTGAGATTTTCTCTCACACACAGTGTGTGTGTGTTCTTGGTGTTCTTCAAATCTTCAAATCTGCAAGACCAGCGAATCTAGTTAATATCTGAACGAAAGTTCAAAATTTTTGAGCGAATCTATACCAAGCATTTGCATAGATTCGCCCGTTGTTCTTAGCGAACCTATAAGTTCGCCCGACACTTTGTAACCCGGCGAACCTATAGATTCTTGACACCTTCCTGCACCAACCATCAACAAAACCAAACCATAACCATAACCCTCAGATCTATACCCGAATCTTACCCCATCACCATAACCCAAACCAGATCCATACACAAAAACCCAAACCCAAAATTTAAACCATTTTTTTTGCCTTTTAAAATGTTTTAACCCAAACCCATAAACATATCTTTAACCATAAACACAACCATAACCAAAAAAAAAAAAAAAACAACAACCATAACCTTCACTATTTTGAAACTACCGACCACCAAATCCACACCACCAACCCACCAACCAAACGAAATCAAACCAACCATCCTATAACCGTTACCCAACCCCATCATAGATCCAACATCTAACTGTACAACTAAAAAATTTTTCGTCTACATAAACCATCACCAAAATTTCAGATCCAACATCCTAGACCCGTCACCGTACCCATCCCCCATCACCTTCACAACCACCACTGAACCCTCATCACTATCACACCACCATCGCTCCGTTTCAACCTTTAACCATCACCAACCTTTAACCATAACCATCAGATTTAAACTCACACAACCTTAACCATTAGTCCGTAGCAAACAATCAAAAAGAAAAAGGGTAGAAGAAGAAGTAAAGTTGTTGTTCGTGTGTGTTTTTTTTGTTGTTTCGAACCAGAAAGAAAAACCACGTTGAGCAGCAGCATATCGAACTTGTATATGTGTGTTCTTGTAGAGTAAACAAGAAGAAACGAGTAGCAGCTGCTATAGTTTTGTTTGTGTGTGTTTGTTCGTACGTGAACCGTAGAGAGAAAGTTGCAGCTGTTTGTGTGTATGTTCATCTAGAGAGAGAGGGAACCGCGAATTGAGAGAGAGAGCTGTTGTGTTTGAAGCTGTTCATGTGTGTTCATGTGTGAGTATGAACCGTAGATCGAGAGAACAAGGAGAAAAAGGGGGCAGTAGCAGAAGCAGATTGTGTTTGTGTGTTTGTTTGGGACAAGAGATAAGGTTGTGTGTTGTGTGTATGGATGTTTATAGAGAGAGTGTGTGTGTTGTGTGTGTGTTCGTGAGAGAGAGAAGAGAATGAAGTTGATTGTGTTGTTGTTGCTGTCATGTTATTGATGTTGTGTTAAAGATCTGGAAGTGTTGAGCTTGTTTGTATGTGTTTTGGTGTGTGTTTGAAGATAAGGAAGAGAGAGAACCGAAGAGAGAGAGAGATTGGGTGATAATGTTTGTGTGTGTTGATTTAGAGAGGGAGAGACCAAAGATATTGTGTGTGTGTTGATGCTGCTTGTTATCATGTGTTGATGTGTGTTGAGTAGATTAAAAAAAAACAGGTCATGTGTGTTTTAAGTTGTGTGTGTTGAAGTGTAGTTGTTGTTTGAATTTTTTTTAACGGCTGTATATTCAAAAACAAAAACAAGTGGGTTAGGGTTATGGTTTGTTGAGTTGGACTTCAATGGGCCGAGTATTGGGCTGTTAAATGGGGACTGGTTAATTGTGATGTCATGTTAAGTCATTTAAACTGATGGGTCGGGTCTATGGACAAATAAAAACAAAAGTACTTTGGGATTGAAATCTAACAAAAAGAGATCAGGCCGGGTTTTGGCTGTCATTATATTTGGCCGGGTTATTATTATTGTTATTATTTGGGCCAAAATTTTGTTGATTGAGTAGAAAATATTTTGTCATTGGCCGGGAGTTCTAGTTTTAAAATTTTTGGGCCGTGTTTTTAATTGGTTCGTCTTTTTGGCCGGGTTTTTATATTGTCAGTTTTTGGGCCAAAGTTTGTTTGTTGAGACAAAAGTTTTATCTGTGGCCGGGACTTTCTAAAATTTATTTTTAGGCTAAATTTTAAACGGGTTTTCGATTAAAAAAAAATGGCTTATGCAGAACTTTTTAAATCCTTCGAATCTGATGATCTCACAATGGCACAAAGCCGGTTTGATAATTTTGCAGTTTTAAAGAAAGAAAGGATGCCCGTGTTTCATGATCGATTTGTGATGGTGGCAAATAACCTGAAGAAGCATGATCCAAAACTCGGAAATCATGAACAGGTTTAGCGATTGCTTGATTCTCTCCCACCAGAGTGGAGTTCACATGGAAAATCGATTAGAAGAGAAAGAGGATTTATTGATTACAAACTAGTGGAGGTGATGAACAAACTAAAAGAAATGGAGTTGGATATCAAACGTCGTGAGTACGATGAAGCGATGTCTCTGAATTCAAAGATCACCTCAATCTCCAAAGAGAAACCAGAAGAGATATCAGTTTCTACCTCCAATTTCAAAGGTTTACCGAAACCTGAAATTGAAAAGGTACAAGGGGAGATTAAGCAGACATCAATGGGTAAAGATGGAGCAGAATTAAATGATAAACCTTGTGATGCTAAGAAGGAGGAGGAACAAAAGACAAATACCAGAGTCTGCAACTGCGAGAAGGCTCTTGCTTCTGAACAAATCATCATGGAGCTTTCATACGAGATAGTTCAGGATATGTGTTCTTCTGATTGCAGATCTCGTTTATTTGGTATTTATGAAGCTAACAAATTGTTAATCGAAAATGAAAAATATTTGACTCAGGTAAATAAAGAACTTAAACTTAACGAGTCAAAATATTTTGTCAAATTAAGAGAAGCTTTGAAAGAAAATGAACATTTGAAAACAAATCTTTTGAAAAGTAATGTGGAAGTCAATATGCTAACTGAACGTGTCGCCCTGGCTGAGTTTGAAACCAGTAAGTTGCAAACGAAACTCGAAAAATGGACAATTTCGGGGATGAAACTTGAGGATTTAATCAAAAGCCAACGGGGGGCTCGTATTAAGACTGGGTTGGGTCATGAAGATAAGGCTTTTGTATATCCTCCTCCCAACACTTACTGTTACTCTCCTACACCAACTCCACACCCGACCAAAGAGTTGATTCATGAAATAATTCAGAAAGATACTGATAGTTTGTATGCAGGATTGGAGAATGTGAATCTTAAAGAGGTGCGAGATGATTATGAGTCCCCGACTGGTATTGGATACAGTAAACTGGATGTTGTCAGTCAAACCAATGATTGTTCAGTTTCCGGTATTAGTAAATCTGTACAATCTGTTTCTTCTAACTTCTTTGACAAGTTTAAAGCAGGTGAAATTCCTACTTTTGAGCATGTCCTGATTGCGAAGGAAGAGATAAAGTCGGATTCACGTAATCATCAAGCCATCAATCAAGATCCGTTGGAAGCAGAGGTACTTATTGAAGATTGGACAAGCTTAGATGATGAACCAAAGACAAAGGAAAGCCACGTAGATTCAAAGATCAAGATGTCATCTACAACTGTCAAATCTGAAATGCTTCCAAAACCTGAATCAAGTCAAATCAGGATCTCATTTCCAGCTGCAAGAAAAGTCAGTCGTCCATCAAAAGCTCAAAAGAGGAAGTCTTCACCTCTATCCATCATATCTCAAGTTTGTTTATTCGAATACCATTCGAATTATTCGAAATTCGATTCGAATCGAATTCGATTAAGGCCATTCGAAATCGACTTTTGGCCATTCGAATTCGATTCACATTCGATTCGTAATTTTGTCAAATGTGGATCGAATACGAATATGATTTTCTGTATTCGCATTCGATTCGCCCAATTCGAATAAGAAATCTATCTATTTTTTAATATATATTTCTGATATATCTAATTAATTATCTATATATGAATAAGATTTAGTAGACTTAAAGTAAAGTTAAAAATACCCGAGTATAACCCATTACCAAATTTAATTGTTGTTTCTGCATATGAACATGATTTGGTGTTGTGTCAACTGCTTAATTGTTGTTTCTACTGGTTTTAAACTTGTTTAAAGTCTATTTTTTGTGTTTGATTATGCAGTTTTAAACCTTTTGTTAACATCTTTTAGACTTGTTGATGTGCTAGTATTTTGCATATTGTTTGGTGATGTTTTGCACATTGTTTGGGTGATGTTGTAGACTTATGTTACGTTGGTGCTACATTTGTATTGTTACTTGATGCGTTTGTTTATTTATATTTTTTTAAAGCGAATACATTCGAATCTATTCGAATTCGATTCGAATTCGAATAACTTAATCGAATCGAATACATAGATTTTTATTCGAATGTGGATCGAATACGGATACAGTTTTTAAAAGTTTCAATTCGACCAATTCGATTCGCCTAATTCGCCCAATTCGCATTCGATTCGAATGAACACCCCTAGTTTGTATGCAGGATTGGAGAATGTGAATCTTAAAGAGGTGCGAGATGATTATGAGTCCCCGACTGGTCTTGGATACAGTAAACTGGATGTTGTCAGTCAAACCAATGATTGTTCAGTTTCCGGTGTTAGTAAATCTGTACAATCTGTTTCTTCTAACTTCTTTGACAAGTTTAAAGCAGATGAAATTCCTACTTTTGAGCCTGTCCTGATTGCGAAGGAAGAGATAAAGTCGGATTCACGTAATCATCAAGCCATCAATCAAGATCCGTTGGAAGCAGAGGTACTTATTGAAGATTGGACAAGCTTAGATGATGAACCAAAGACAAAGGAAAGCCACGTAGATTCAAAGATCAAGATGTCATCTACAACTGTCAAATCTGAAATGCTTCCAAAACCTGAATCAAGTCAAATCAGGATCTCATTTCCAGCTGCAAGAAAAGTCAGTCGTCCATCAAAAGCTCAAAAGAGGAAGTCTTCACCTCTATCCATCATATCTCAAGTTTGTAAAAGACTTGAGAACACGCAAGTGAAGATCTCATCTCCCATCCAACAAAGCAAAACAAAAATCAGGATCTCATTTCCAGCTGCAAGAAAAGTCAGTCGTCCATCAAAAGCTCAAAAGAAGAAGTCTTCACCTCTATCCATCATATCTCAAGTTTGTAAAAGACTTGAGAACAAGCAAGTGAAGATCTCATCTCCCATCCAACGCAAAACAAAAATCAAGCAACCACCCACAACTCGACAAAAGATGCCAAAAGATTCTCAACAAGTTGCATCAAGCTCGAAGAAAGCCCTACCCCCAGCTGCTCCACACGAGCTAGTCAAGCATCAAAAGCCATTCAAGGCTTGTTTCAAGTGTGGAAAGGATGATCATGTGCTCAAGAAATGCCCAAAAGGACATGCTTCGGACGGTAAAGGCAAACAGGTTTGCTTCTCCGGATCAGTGTCTAGAAAGAATCCTCCACTTGGTAAAGGTAAACAGGTTTGTTTATTTGATTTTCAAGTTAATAATCATACATCTTTGAATGGTCGGATGACGAACATTCCATCCCCACCTTCTCATGTAAAGCCGGTTTCACATGATTCAAAGATGAATGTGACCATATCAATAAAACCAAAACCTTTTTCCTCGGGGCTTAAACAGAAAATGATTTCCAAATTTAACTCTTTCAAATCGAAAACGTTTGAACCAAAACAAATTTGGCAAATTAAAAGAAAAGAGGAAATGGGAATAGATACAAGAACAGGTTGTGTGCATAGACAGGTGTCTTACATTGATGAAAATGGAACACCCAGGACTACGATGGCCTGGGTTCCCCTTTCTAACTAATCTGTTAATGAGTGCAGGAACATTTCAGGAGGATTGTTAGTAATCCGGTTTACTGACAGAGAATGTTCCTTATTCAATTTTGAGGCGGAACAAACAGGTTATGGTTCTGGTATCTTATCCACATTCCGGATCTTTCTTTGATTTTCACAGCCACTGCATTTTTCTTGATAACTCATTTATCATCTTTTGATAGAGTAATATGGAAGACGTTTCTTTAGTAATTTCTATTTTATATATTGTAAATAGTTAAAAAAAATTATTAAAAAAAAGGGGAGTCTAACAGTTTTACTTGTATTTTTGATCAAGTTTTCTCATCCCTTTAAGGTCGCTCTTGAGTCTTTTGAAAATTTCAATTTGGTGCTGAAATAGAAATTTTGGGGGAGTAATATCTCAAATGAATGTACTGAATATCATTGCTCAAAATTCTGTGTAAATATTTTGTGTTCTTTGAAGGTTTCAGGTTTGTATGGAAAGCACCTAAAGGAGGATGTTGATTTGTGCAATGATGTGTCAATAGGCTCAGCCCGAATACAATTAGACAGCAATTATGTGATCAAACTAAATTCAATAAGAGCTCGATGATGAGGAGTATTTTCACAGACATTTGGCCTGCACAAAGTAATAAGTTTTGACAAAAATGGGCTGAGAGCGTCAAATCTTTGCCTTGATTTCCCCAAATATCCCAAATCACCCTCACCCTAGCCCTAAATTGAGTTTCTAGTTAGCAAAACAAAATAAAAAGCTGCTAGTGTTGCTCTTAAGAAAAGCCTCTGAGTGAGTTACTTGTTAATTCCTCAGAATGTGTTGAGTCAAAGTGCTTAACTCCTCTGCTATACGGAAGTATTGACCTGGAGTTGGTGGATCTTCTCTGTTATACGTCGGTATAGACCTGAAGATTCACCGAGCATGCTCAAATGTTTATCTCCTCTTTTATACGTCGGTATAGACCTGGAGCTCTAATCATTTGAGTTTCCCAAATAATAAGTCGCAATGTGTTCAAAAGAATCATTGTTGACAAGCTCCACTCCCAAAAATGCAAAATTGCAGAATGTCAAAAGTGGCTCATGAATCGATCAATATTCAAGATTTGATCCCAGAATTTCAAGCAAAGTCAATCATATTGCTCAATAAACCTTGATGATAGGACAAGTTACTTTGCTGAATGTTTGTGAAAACCAAGTCACCCGAGTTTCTTCAAATCGAACCAAAACATGATAAGATCGTCACAGGTTGTTTGTTGAAAGGAACAAGACATGGGTTTAAATGGACAAACATATTGACAAACTCGCCAAGTCTATGTTCTTCCGGATGGTTGCTCGAAACGCATTATCTGATATCCTTTCGTGAAACTTTTTATTTTTATTTTATTTTATGTTAAATTCATGAGTCTTGTTGGTCGTGTGTGTCTCAAAGGATGTGCTGTCTTTTTTTGAAATATTTGTGATCTTGTCGGACTCGTCCTTTCGTTTTCGAATTTATTTGTTTAAAATTAAAGAATATATATATATATATATATATCCAAAAAGATTTTCATTTCAAATTATTTTCAAGTCTTCCATATTATGCTATTAAAGTTTTATCATTTTCACATGCATTTCACTGGAAATTACACACACAATCGAACACGGGTTCGCTTGTTTTCATACACAGATAAACACGGGTTTATTTATGTTAAATGAAGTGATCTAATGAGAAATCTCGAGATTTTGTTTGTGATTGTGTTACAGATATTTGCTGCAAATGATGGCCGATCATCGGTTGAGCAAAGCACCTGACCAGAGAACCTGTTCCTCAAAGTTTGCAGAAGATACCGAGCTAGGAATCCTCATCCTACATCTTCTGAAGCACTCAAGAAAAGTTTGTTGGAAAGCAGTTCCAGATTTTAAGAAATATGCACGCAAAATGGGGGAGCATACAATATGGGGGAGTCTGTGAGATAAAGGATCTTCAGGAACAAAATTTGGCTAGCATCAGTCTTGGGGGAGTTTTGTTGGAGCTGAAATTAAGACCGAAGCTTACCAAATTGAAGATCCAACTGTATTGACTTATCGGTGCTAAATACGATGCAAGACGTTGATAATAATACACTATGGGGGAGTATTGTTGGACCTGAATTGTAGTCTAATATTATCAACACAGTCAAAGTCAACAAAAGTCAACGTCTACGGTCAAAGTCAATGCAAAAGTCAAGACGACTCGTTCGGGACGAAGATTAGAGACAAGACGTTGAAGGCGACAGAGTTTAGTTGTTAATAAATATATTTTGTGTCAACAAAATATATTTAATCAGTTTCGTCATTTAAGTATTTTATGTAATATATATTTTGTCTTAATGACAAAATATATATTAGACTAAACATTAGGGTTTTATTTGTATTATTTCCATTTGTCATGTTTTAGTCTAAGTTTAGGGTCCTAATTGTCATTAGTCCAAAGTGTCATTAGGCTATAAATAGTAAATGGCAATTAGGGTTTTTAGGGGCTTGAATGAGCATTTGATTGGGGTTTCCAACTTTGTAAATCTGATGCAATCAATACAAGATCAAATCTGAGTTTTTTTTATTGTGTTCTTCATTTTGTTCATCAATATTTTACCATTTGATCCAAAATCTTCACTAATTACTGATTCAAAGCTGTTAATGGGACCAACATGGAGGATGATCCAGATGATGAACCTGAAATGTACAATGTTGAAGATAGGGATGTCACATACTTATATGAGCACAGAAGACTTGGATAAATCAGAGTGGTTCAAGAAAGATGATGTAGTTACTCCTGAAGTCCCTATCTTTCAACACTTGGATGAGCCGAATACCATGCAAATGGATCGACAAATCATTGCATGGAAATACAATACTAAGGTTGAAGCATACATGATCAAGAGAAGAGGGGGAGATATATGCTACATCAAGAATAGAAAACATTTTGCTACTTTTCCGAGATGGGATCTATGAAGACTTACTGAACTCCCTCTTCTTAACAATGAAAACAATGCAAGGGACACTACATTTGAGGTTGCTCTTCGAAGGGCTGCCTTAGAAAACTTCAAAGAATTTGGATACCAAAAGCCGAAGAGGGTGAGGTCGAAGAAAGATAAACACTGGGTGTCGTGGAAAGGAAAAGTGGTGCTGAAATTGACTGCTCCAAAGATTTTGAGCCGAGTCAGAGTTCCCGACACCCAGCCCGAACGATTGAGTGAATTCATGAAATGGTTTTATGACAACAGCACTGGTGAAGCTATTATCAGATTAAAAGGGGAAGATCGTCCGAAAATTAGATTGTTCGACCCAATGGAGATCTTCTCCTTCTGTGATGAAGATTTAAAGGTTTTGTGTGAGAACGATATCAAACACGGGGCTGGAGATGACACCAAGACTGAAGCCAACTTATTTGTGAAAGTTGCAAACAAGGCCCGGGGAGTTCATGCTGAATTGAAAAGGGTAAATGAAAGGCTCAGAAGGACTGATGATCTGAATATGGATATGGATGACCTATCTAAACAATTAGATCAGTCAATTGAGAAAAGATTTGAGAAGCCTGTTGAGGTTGAATTGAATGTGCAAGGTGAGGGGGAAACTGCAGATGTTCAGGAGGAAACAATAGTTACTGATTTGCCTGATACAATGGTCACCGAAGCACAACTTGTGGAATCGTTTTTGGATTTGAGTGACAGTGATGAAGCCGGATCTGAAGATGTTACTAATCCTTTGGCTGGAATTGAATCGAGGGCTGGAGCTTTCATTGAGAATCTTTGAAGCTGAAAAAGACGAAGCTTAAACAGAAGACTTCCCCAGGTGAGGTCCAAACTAGGGGGAGTATTGATAGTACATGTATAGGTTGGACTCACGGGCTTGTCGGTGTTACTTTTGTTTGTAATTATTCTGTTTTGTTCTAGCGAACCTACGATTCGCCCGAAAGTCTAGATTAGTATAGTCTTTAGTTTAGATCAGCCGCCGGGCGAATCTGTGTTGTGCCCGGCTTAGCTGATAGGTTGGCATGACAGATTCGCTGTCAGCGAATCTGTCAGCGAACCTATGTCTGCACAATATATTGTAATGTTTCTCAAGTTGAATACTAGGTTTTGCAAGTTTATCAAATCTTAAATTGTGTGTTTGTGACGGCTGAGGTGCTAGAAGCTTATTATTATCATCTTTGTAGATTGATTACCTCTGCTTGTGTTGATTTGATCATTGTTATTGTGTATCAAGAGTATTTGGATTATATTTCATTGAATCTTAGTGTGTTTTGCTGTTTATTAATCATCATAGCACTGAGATCTCGATTTGATGGACCAACAGTTATTACATGGGTGTTCACAAGGAGGAGATGCGTCTCTACTCTTATATCAATTTTGAGCTTGCCAACCTTAATTTATGCAATGCCTGATTTGAGGGTTATTGTGATGATAGAAGGCAGTGGACATAATAAAAGGTCCCTAGATTTTTTGGAAAGTATAACTAAATTGACAATTAAAACATTTAATATTGGAGCCTTCGTTGGGGCTTTTGGACTTTTATGTTCTTTTGCTACAAGATTATTGTAAGAAGAACAAAGAAGTACAGCTTAACGTGGTTGAACAAGTTGTTTAAGTTCCCATTTCCTAGTGTAGGAACCAATCTTTTTTTTATATGTGGTTAGTTTGTTAGGTGAATCGGTAGTTTAATATTTGTCTTCCTTTAATTGTAGAAGCAATGAATCTTGATTTTAATTAAGATATAAAATTCATGTTGCTACAAAAATTTGCTACGCAATTTGTTTTGTCGCAAGTTGCGCCGCATATGCGACAGACTTGCGACAACAATTTTTATAATGAACTTTGCTTTGAATTAGCGACGCATATAGAATATCTTGTATTTCCGTTAGAAATCCGTCGGAATTGTTTGAATGAACAATTTTGTATTTGTATTAAACATTATTAAATTAAAACTAACCCACAATTAATTAAAAAAAATAATTTTTTGGTGTAGGAACCGATCTTTTTTTATATGTGGTTAGCTTGTTAGGTGAATCGGTAGTTTAATATTTGTCTGCCTTTAATTGTAGAAGCAATGAATCTTGATTTTCATTAAGATATAAAATTCATATTGCTACAAAAATTTGCTAACCAATTTGTTTTGTCGCAAGTTGCGCCGTATATGCGACAGACTTGCGACAACAATTTTTATAATGAACTTTGCTTTGAATTAGCGACGCATATAGAAAATCTTCTTTTTTCGTTAGAAATCCATCGGAATTGTTTGAATGAACAATTTTGTATTTATATTAAACATTATTAAATTCAAAACTAACCCACAATTAATTAAAAAATAAAAAAATTCATTTTTTGGTTGAAAATACGTAGCAAACTGAACATGGCGTGGACTTTAATCAAATGAGGCTTGGATTGAGTGAATTAAAATGACATGAGCTGGAAACAAACAAAATCTACTAGGAGAATTTTTAATGGAAGAAGAGAGAACCCATATTGATTAGAAGTTGACATCTTGGGGAGTTTTTAAAGAAAGAGTTCATATGAGGCTATCACATAATCGAGTTTGTCTACTTTAATTATATAGGATGTTTCTAAGATGTAATAATCTTTTTCCATATTGTGGTTATGTTGGCTACAAATATAGCGGTTGCTTACTTTTGAGAAGATTATAAAAATTGTTACGATTGTCAGCCTCAAAACAATATAGCCATATTGTGGTTACATAATAATATCGTTTCCTCTCTGTTTCTTTGGGAGATTAGTCATCTTGAATCGGCGACCTATCACTAGTTAAGTCCAAGTTTGTAATGCAAATTAGGATACCTATTTTCTTAAACCGCCACATTTTCACTCCATTTAAACTGGATTTTCCCATGATTTGGATTACGCTTTTGCGTATATTTCTATCTCATAAAAGAATATGAAGAATCAGGGTATGAGGGTCGCATGATTTTTGAATACTGGTTGCATGCGTTGGCTTCTAGCGGGGCTGCAAGACTTATTGTTATTACATGAGTGTCCATGAGGAGGAGACGTGTCTCTACTCTTATATCAATTTTGACCATGCCAACCTTGATTTACGCAATGCCTGATTTTAGGTTATTGTGATGATAGAAGAAAGTGAATATAATCAAAGGTCCCTAGATTTTTTCGAAAGTTTATCTAAATTGACAATTAAAACATTTAATATTGGGGCCTTCCTGCGGCTTTTGGACTTTTTATGTTCTTTTGCTACAAGATTATTGTAAGAAGAACAAAGAAGTACAGCTTAACATAGCCGAACAAGTTGTTTATGTTCCAGTTTCCTAGTGTAGGAACCCATTTTTTTATATGCGGTTAGTTTATTAGGTGAATCGGTTGTTTAATATTTGTCTGCCTTTAATTGGAGAAGCAATGAATCTTTATTTTCACGAAGATATAAAATTCATTTTGCTACAAAAATTTGCTATGCAATTTGTTTTGTCGCAAGTTGCGCCGCATATGCGACAGACTTGCTACAACAATTTTTATTATGAACTTTGCTTCCAATTAGCGACGCTTATAGAAAATCTCGTTTTTCCCGTCAGAAATTCGTCGGAATTGTTTGAATGAACATTTTTTATTTATATTAAACATTATTAAATTAAAAACTTGTAACATCCGGCCCCTCATACCACCAATATTGTTCGCTTTGCTACATTAGAGCTCACGGATTTGCTTTTGGTTGCCCGGGTGACACCTTCCCAGGATGGTCACCCTCCCTAAGATTTCTGTCATCCGAGCATGCTTAACTGTGGAGTTTTCCACTCATCCACTAACATTAAGCCCCAAAACGCATTGTTGGTATTTGAGGTCGGACATTCCTTATAAATCCCAGATCTCTCATGTCCACGGCCGATGTGGGATTTGCCTAGGGCGTTACAAAACTAACCCACAATTAATTGAAAAATGAAAAAAACTCCATTTTTGGTTAAAGATACGTTGCAAACTGAACATGGCGTGGACTTTAATCAATAGGGCTGGATCAAGTGAATTAAAATTGCATTGGTTGGAAACAAACAAAACCAAATAGGGGAATATTTACTGGAAGATGAGAGAACCCATAGTGATTAAAAGTTGTCATCTTGGGGAGTTTTTAAAGAAAGAGTTCATATGAGGCTATCATATAATCGAGTTTGTTTACTTTAATTATATAGGAGGTTTTTAAGACATAATAATCTTTTTCCATATTGTGGTTATGTTATTGTGGTTATGTTGGGTATAAATATAGCGATTGCTTACTTTCGAGAAGATTATAAAAATTGATACGATTGTTAGCCTCAAAACAATATAGCCATATTGTGGTTAGATAATAATCTCGTTTCCACTCTGTTTCTTTAGGGATTAGTCATCTTGTATCGTCTACCCATCACTAGTTAAGTCCAAGTTTGTAATGACAATTAGGATACCTATTTTCTTAAACCACCGCATTTTCACTCCATTTAAACTACATTTTCCCAAAATTTGGATTATGCTTTTGCGTATATTTTTCTATCTCATAGAAGAAATGAAGAATCAGTTGATAAATGTGGGGATATTAATTGGTGTTCTTGGAGGTTTAATCTCCGAGCACAGGAAGTCTTCGAACAATATTGAATATAGCGTTGGAAGTGCGCTACTCAGTTATCAAATTCTTGAGGGGATGTCAATTGATTTTTGAATACTGCTTCCATGCGTTGGCTTCTAGTAGAGCTGCAGGACTTATTGTTATTACAGGGGTGTCCACGAGGAGGAGATGTATCTCTACTCTTATATCAATTTTGACCTTGCCAACCTTGATTTACGCAATGCCTGATTTGAGGTTTATTGTGATGATTGAAGGCAGTGGATATAATCAAAGGTCTCTAGATTTTTTGGAAAGTTTAACAAAATTAACAATTAAAACATTTAATATTAGGGCCTTCGTTAGGGTTTTTGGACTTTTCATGTTCTTTTGCTACAAGATTATTGTAAGAAGAACAAAGAAGGACAGTTTAACGTGGCCGAACAAGTTGTTTAAGTTCCAGTTTCCTGGTGTAGGAACCGATTTTTTTTATATGCGGTTAGTTTGTTAGGTGAATCGGTAGTTTAATATTTGTCTGCCTTTAATTGTAGAAGCAATGAATCTTTAGTTTCATGAAGATATAAAATTCATGTTACTATAAAAATTTGCTACGCAATTTGTTTTGTCGCAAGTTGCGCCGCATATGCGTCAGACTTGCGACAACAATTTTTATAATGAACTTTGCTTTGAATTAGCGACGCATATAGAAAATCTCGTTTTTTCCGTCGGATTAGTTTGAATGAACAATTTTTTATTTATATTAAACATTATTAAATTTAAAACTAACCCACAATTAATTAAAAAATAAAAAAAATTCCTTTTTTGGTTGAAGATACGTTGCCAACAGAACATGTCGTGGACTTTTAATCAATGGGACTTGGATCAAGTGAATTAAAATGGCATTGGTTGGAAACAAACAAAATCAACTAGGGGAATATTTACTGGAGGATGAGAGAACCCATAGTGATTAAAAGTTGTCATCTTGGGGAGTATTTATAGAAAGAGTTGATATGAGGTTATCATATAATCGAGTTTGTTTACTTTAATTATATAGGAGGTTTTTTAGACATAATAATCTTTTTCCATATGGTGGTTATGTTGGGTATAAATATAGTGATTGCTTACTTTTGAGGATATTATAAAAATTGATACGATTGTCAGCCTCAAAACAATATAGCCATATTGTGGTTAGATAATAATCTCGTTTCCACTCTGTTTCTTTAGGAGATTAGTCATCTTGAATCGTCTACCTATCACTAGTTAAGCCAAGTTTGTAATGGCAATTAGTATACCTATTTTCTTAAACCGCAGCATTTTCACTCCATTTAAAC
Organism: Tagetes erecta; assembly: GCA_030867185.1. Lineage (NCBI taxonomy): Eukaryota > Viridiplantae > Streptophyta > Magnoliopsida > Asterales > Asteraceae > Tagetes > Tagetes erecta. The sequence goes on from CM061488.1 coordinate 59,905,629, forward strand.
TACATTTTCCCATAATTTGGATTACGCTTTTGCGTATATTTTTCTATCTCATAGAAGATTAAGAAGAATCAGTTGATAAATGTGGGGATATTAATTGGTGTTTTTGGAGGTTTAATCTCCGAGCACAGGAAGTGTTCGAACAATGTTGAATATAGCGTTGGAAGTGCGCTGCTCAGTTGTCAAATTCTTGAGGGGATGTCAATTGATTTTTGAATATTGCTTGCATGCGTTGGCTTCTAGCAGGGTTGCAGGAGTTATTGTTATTACAGGGGTGTCTACGAGGAGGAGATGTGTCTCTACTCTTATATCAATTTTGACCTTGCCAACCTTGATTTACGCAATGCCTGATTTGAGGGTTATTGTGATGATAGAAGGCAGTGGATATAATCAAAGGTCCCTAGATTTTTTGGAAAGTTTAACTAAATTAAAAATTAAAACATTTAATATTAGGGCCTTCGTTGGGGCTTTTGGACTTTTTATGTCTTTTGCTACAAGATTATTGTAAAAGAACAAAGAAGTACAGCTTAATGTGGCCGAACAAGTTGTTTAAGTTCCAGTTTCCTAGTGTAGGAACCGATTTTTTTATATGCGGTTAGTTTGTTAGGTGAATCAGTAGTTTAATATTTGTCTGCCTTTAATTGTAGAAGAAATGAATCTTTAGTTTCATGAAGATATAAAATTCATGTTGCTACAAAAATTTTCTACGCAGTTTGTTTTGTCGCAAGTTGCACCGCATATGCGACAGACTTGCGACAACAATTTTTATAATGAACTTTGCTTCGAATTAGCGACACATATAGAAAATCTCGTTTTTTCCGTCAGAAATACGTCGGAATTGATTGAATGAACATTTTTTATTTATATAAACATTATTAAATTAAAAACTAATCCACAAATAATTAAAAAGTTAAAAAAATTCCTTTTTTGGTTGAAGATACGTTGCAAACTGAACATGGCGTGGACTTTTGATAGGTTTAATTTGATCGATACTGCTCCAAATTAGAATGATCAAGGTACAAACACAACAATTCAATCAGCAACACAATCCATTAATTAATAATTCTCTTGTATTGATGATCAGATCAATAGTTGCAGTACAATGGTGCAGGAGAATACAATCACACACAGTTTCTCTCTCTAACGTGTAATTTGTGATCTAGACTCTCTCTAACATTCACTAGCAACAAGCTTTATGCATCACTACTTAGGGATAATACAAAATTAACCCTACACTATACAAACTTGTATAAACAAAGAACAAAGTAAGTCTTCTAACATGAACGAGCCCTAATAGTACCCCCCCCCCAAGATTTATCTTTGGTCTTCAAAAACAAAAATCTTCAGCTTTAATCTTTTCTTTTCGTCAATCTCCAATCTCTCTTGAATCATAGTTCTTCATTCAATTAATGAACGTCTTCACCCGTGCTTGCTCGTGATGATGCTTGATATCTTCACTCGCTTATATTTGGAAAGTGACATCTTCAAATAACCCCAACAGTACTCCCCCTAAGATTACACTTTACAAATCTGACATATCAGCTTAAATCATCATGTGGCGAGTATAGAGAGCAACGTAAAGTTTTGGTATGCATTATCTTCAAGAGGACCCAACTTACTCCCCCTAAGATGATGCTGCCAAAACTCTGTCTTTCAACAAGCAATCGGCATCCTTCTCTCCCTTTTGAGTAACATCAAAGGTTATGGAAAGAAATAAGCAGAGAGTAGATTCCGGTGAATCTATATATCAGCAACGGGATCTTCTTCAACGGTTGAAGTAGAATGCGAAGACTTCATTGACTTAGAATACTCCCCCTCAACTGTTGGGGTTATTTGAAGATGTCACTTTCCAAATATAAGCGAGTGAAGATATCGAGCATCATCACGAGCAAGCACGGGTGAAGACGTTCATTAATTGTATTTGTCTTAGAATATTTGTGTAATCGTTTCGTGCTTAAATGCGCGTTTGTGCTTAACTGCACGCTTTTAGGTTACTTTGTAAGGTAAATGGTATAGACTATAAATACCATCACCTAGGTCATTTGTTAGAGAGTTGCCTATTCTTGTTAGTCATATTCTCTTGTAACATCCATTGATCTAATACAATTCACCTATTCATATTATCATCATTTTCATCATACTTTGCGTTGATCTTCATGAACATTCAAGCATCAATACGTGATCAGTGAGATTCCGCATCACTGATTGCAAACAACATCACCAAACAATCTCAGATCTAGATCCAAGCTCGGTTCGTCTAGCACTATCAATTGGTATCAGAGCTGTTGGGTGATCTTTGATTGTTGTTGTTATTGATGGAATTTTAGCTACCATTAGCTTTGATTCATGTTTGTGTAAAGAACTGCAAAGTTTGAGATCAATTGGTGAAGATTTGATTGAGTTTTTTGAAGAAATTGTTCAAGTTCGTCATATTCACTGCTAAAATTTGAGATCTGAAATTTTGTTGATGTTTAGAGAAATTGATGATTGAGATATGTTAGAAATCATAATCCTAAGCCTCGTTCATGATCAAACCATTCAGATTTGTTGATTTCAATCCATATTTTGTCATTTTTGTCAAAACCCACTAGTTGTGTTCATCACAAAAAACCCAGATCTGAGTGAGATTTAGCTTGATTCAAGGTAGAAAAAACTTTGAAGGAGTGTTAGAAACATCGTTCCTAAGCTAATACAAGTATTGAATTGAACAAAAACAACAAATATTGAAGAATTGATCTTGTGTTCATCACAATTTTGACTTTGAAAAGTCAATCTGATATGAAGATTTGAAGAAGTTTTCATCCGGGTGAAGATACTATTCAGCCGTGTGAAGAAGTGAAAAACACTGTTCAGCCGTGTAAACACTGTTCAGCCGGGTGAAGTAGAAGAAATCACTGTTCAGCCGGGTGAAGAAGAAGAAAAACACTGTTCAGCCGGGTGAAACACTGTTCAGCCGGGTGAAGACACTGTTCAGCTGGGTGAAGCACTATTTAGCCGGGTGAAGCACTGTTCTGCCGGGTGAAGCACTGTTCAGCCGTCCCAAGTTGTTTACCCGTCCCAACAGTGACCCGTCCCAACACTGTTCATTTTTCCAAAATTTGAAATTAGTCATTTTTTAGCCACCATGACTTCCCAGAAAAATCATGAAAATGATTTTGAAAATTCAAGAAAAATGTCAACGGGCATGTTTACCGTGATCCGAGAAGAAAATAAAAGAGAAGATATCAATGAATTTATTACAGAATTCAATCACATGTTTGAAACAACTTACCTTCAAGTTGCCAAAGCTTGTGATCAAAAGAGAAGAGACTTTAATGAACACACAAAACTTGCTCTTGTGAGTGAAGCAAATTCTCATGATAATCAGGAAGATGAAGAAGAATATGATTGGAGTGAAAACAATGATGTTGTTTCCATTCAAGAGATTGAAAAGAAAGATAAAGAAATCAGCAACTTGTCAGAAACCATTGCAAAGCAAGATGAGACAATTGCTCAATTGAAATCAGAAATGGAGAAATTGATGTCTGAAAAGGAAATCAAGAAAGATGAGAACAGTTCTTATGTTGAAATGCCAATTGAAGTCAGAGAAAAGATGTGCATGTTGGTCCCAAAACACTAGTGAATCATAAATTTATGAAGATTTTGGATTGAATGACTTAAAATGTGATGAACTTTGGATGAACACACAATAAAACACTCAATTTGATTTATATTGATTGCATCAGATTTTGTTTACATGAAAACCCTCAATCTTGCTCATTCAAGCCCCCAAAACCCTATTTGCACTTTACTATTTATAGTGAGTGCATAACATGCTAATTACACTAATAGTCCCTACACTTAGACTAATTAGAAAATAACAAGTTAAAAGGTTAAAACATGTCTAAAGCTAGATTAAATATATTTTGTTGACACAAAATATATCTATTACATTAACGATCCTAGACATAAAACAACTTCAACGTCTTGACTCGGTTCTTCGTCTCTAACGCGCCATTTGACTTTTTACGTGGACTTTGACCGGACGTTGACTTTTGTTGACTTTGACTGTGTTGATAATATTAGACTACAATTCAGGTCCAACAATACTCCCCCATAGTCTATTATTATCAACGTCTTGCATCGTGTTCAGCACCGATAAGTCAATACTGTTGGATCTTCAATTTGGTAAGCTTCAGTCTTAATTTTTGATCCAACAAAACTCCCCCAAGACTTATGCTTGCCAAATTATGTTGCTGAAGATCTTTATCTCACAATCTCCCCCATTTTGTATGCTCCCCCATTTTTTGTGCTTCCTTTCGTAAAATCTGGAACGGCTTTCCAACAATCTTTTCTTGAGTGCTTCAGAAGATGTAGGAGGAGGATTCCTAGCTCGGTATCTTCTACAAACTTTGAGGAACAGGTTCTCTGGTAGGATGCTTTGCTCAACTGATGATCGGCCATCACTTGCAGCAAATATCTGTAACACAGTCACAAACAAAATCTCGAGATTTCTCATTAGATCATTTCATCAAACAAAATAAACCCGTGTTTATTTGTGTATGAAGACAAGCGAACTCGTGTTCGTTTGTGTGTGCAATTTCCCGTGAAATGCATGTGAAAATGATAACATTTTAATAGCACAATATGGAAGACTTGAAAATAATTTGAAATGAAAAACTTTTTGGATTTTTTTTTTTTTAATTAAAAATTAAAAAATTCGAAAAAGAGAGGACGAGTCTGACAAGATCACAAATATTTTAAACAAAGAGAACACATCCCATAAGGCACACACGACCAACAAGACTCAAGAACCCAAACATAAAATAAGGATAATAAAAGAAATTTTCATGAAGGATATCAGATAATGCGTTTCGAGCAACCATCCAGAGAAACATAGACTCGGTGAGATTGTCAATATTATTGTCCATTTAAACCCATGCCTTGTTCCTTTCAACAAACAACCTGTGACGATCTTATCATGTTTTGGTTCGATTTGAAGAAACTCGGGCAACTCGGTCCCCACAGACATCTTGGTAAAGAAACTTGTCCTATCGTCAGGGTTTATTGAGCAATATGATTGACTTTGCTTGAATTTCAAGAATCAAATTTTGAATATTGATCAATTTATGAGCCTCTTTTGACATTCTGCATTTAGCATATTTGGGAGTGGAGCTTGTCAACAATGATTCTTTTGAACACATTGCGACTTATTATTTGGGAAACTCAAATGATTAGAGCTCCAGGTCTATACCGACGTATAACAGAGGAGATAATCATTTGAGCATGCTCGGTGAATCTTCAGGTCAATACTTCCGTATAGCAGAGAAGATCCACCAACTCCAGGTCAATACTTCCGTATAGCAGAGGAGTTAAGCACTTTGACTCAATACATTCTGAGGAGTTAACAAGTAACTCACTCAGAGGTTTTTCTGAAGAGCAACACTAGCAGCTTTTTATTTTGTTTTGCTAACTAGAAACTCGATTCAGGGCTAGGGTGAGGGTGATTTGGGATATTTGGGGAAATCAAGGCAAAGATTTGACGCTCTCAACCCATTTTTGTCAAAACTTATTACTTTGTGCAGGCCAAATGTCTGTGAAAGTACTCCTCATCACCGAGCTCTTTTTGAATTTAGTTTGATCACAGAATTGCTGTCTAATTGTATTCGGGCTGAGCCTATTGACACATCATTACACAAATCAACGTCCTCCTTTGGTTGCTTTTCCATGCAAACCTGAAACCTTCAAAAGACACAAAATATTTACACAGAAAGGACTTTGCACTAATGATATTCAATTCATTTTCATTTGAGATTTTACTCCCCCAAAATTTCTATTTTAGTGCAAAATTGAAATTTTTCAAGAGACACAAGAGCGACCATAAAGGGATGTAAAAACTTGATCAAAAATACAAGTAAAAATGTTAGACCCCCCCCTTTTTATAATTTTTTAATTTATTTTTTTTTTAATTTTTTTTTTTAACTATTTACAATATATAAAAACAGAAATTACGAAAGAAACGCCTTCCATATTACTCTATCAAAAGATTATAAATGAGATATCAAGAAAAATGCAGTGAATGTGGATAAGATACCAGAACCGTAACCTGTTTGTTCCGCCTCAAATTTAAATAAGGAACATTCTCTGTCAGTAAACCGGATTACTAACAGTCCTCTTGAAATGTTCCTGTACTCATTAACAGATTAGTTAGAAAGGGGAACCCAGGCCATCGTAGTCCTGGGCGTTCCATTTTCATCAGCGTAGTACACCTGTTTAAACTCACAACGAGTTTTTGTATCACTTATCTTTTCCTCTTTCTTTTTAATTTGCCAAATTTGTTTAGGTTCAAACATTTTCGATTTGAAAGAGTTAAAATTGGAAATCATTTTCTGTTTAAGCCCCGAGGAATAAGAATTTGGTTTTGATGATTTTGTCATATTCATCTTTGAATCATGTGAAACCGGCTTCACATGAGAAGGTGGGGATGGAATGTTCGTCATCCGACCATTCAAAGATGTATGATTATTAACTTGAAATTCAAATAAACAAACTTGTTTACCTTTACCAAGTGGAGGATTCTTTCTAGACTCTGATCCGGAGAAGCAAACATGTTTGCCTTTACCGTGCGAAGCATGTCCTTTTGGGCATTTCTTGAGCACATGATCACCCTTTCCACACTTGAAGCAAGCCTTGAATGGCTTTTGATGCTTGATTGGCCCGTGTGGAGCAGCTGGGGGTGGGGCTTTCTTCGAGCTTGATGCAACTTGTTGACAGATTTGTGGCTTCTTATGTTGAGTAGTGGGTGGTTGCCTGATTTTTATTTTGCTTTGTTGGATGGGAGAGGGGATCTTCACTTGCTTGTTCTCAAGTCTTTTACAAACTTGAGATAGGATGGACAGAGGTGAAGGCTTTTTCTTTTGAGCTTTTGATCGATGGCTTGCCTGTTTTGCAGTTGGGACTGAGATCCGGATTTGTCTTGATTCAGGTTTTGGAAGCATTTCAGATTTGACAGTTGCAGATGACATCTTGATCTTTGAATCTCCATGACACTCCTTTGTCTTTGATTCATCATACGAACTTGTCTAGTCTTCAATAAGTACCTCTGCTTCCAACGGATCTTGATTTATGGCTTGATGATTACGTGAATCCGGCTTTATCTCTTCCTTCGCAATCAGGACAGGCTCAAAAGTAGGAATTTCACCTGCTTTAAACTTGTCAAAGAAGTTAGAAGAAACAGATTGTACAGATTTACTAACACCGGAAACTGAACAATCATTGGCTTGACTGTCAGCATCCGGTTTACTATATCCAATACCAGTCTGGGACTCATAATCATCTCGCACCTCTTTAAGATTCACATTCTCCAATCCTGCATACAAACTATCAGTATCTTTCTGAATTATTTCATGAATCAACTCATTGGTCGGGTGTGGAGTTGGTGTAGGAGAGTAACAGTAAGTGCTGGGAGGAGGATATACAAAAGCCTTATCTTCATGACCCAACCCAGTCTTAATACGAGCCCCCCGTTGGCTTTTGATTAAATCCTCAAGTTTCATCCCCGAAATTGTCCATTTTTCGAGTTTCGTTTGCAACTTACTGGTTTCAAACTCAGCCAGGGCGACACGTTCAGTTAGCATATTGACTTCCACATTTCTTTTCAAAAGACTCGTTTTCAAATGTTCATTTTCTTTCAAAGCTTCTCTTAATTTGACAAAATATTTTGACTCGTTAAGTTTAAGTTCTTTATTTACCTGAGTCAAATATTTTTCATTTTTGATTAACAATTTGTTAGCTTCATAAATACCAAATAAACGAGTTCTGCAATCAGAAGAACACATATCCTGAACTGTCTCGTATGGAAGCTCCATGATGATTTGTTCAGAAGCAAGAGCCTTCTCGCAGTTGCAGACTCTGATATTTGACTTTCGTTCCTCCTCCTTCGTAGCATCACAAGCTTTATCATTTAATTCTGCTCCATCTTTACCCACTGATGTCTGATTGATCTCCCCTTGTACCTTTTCAATTTCAGGTTTCGGCAAACCTTTGAAATTGGAGGTAGAAACTGATATCTCTTCTGGTTTCTCTTCGGAGATTGAGGTGATCTTTGAATTCAGAGACATCGCTTCATCGTACTCACGACGTTTGATATCCAACTCCATTTCTTTTAGTTTGTCCATCACCTCCACCAGTTTGTAATCAGTAAACCCTCTTTCTCTTCTAATCGATTTTCCATGTGAACTCCACTTTGGTGGGAGAGAATCAAGCAATCTCTTAACCCGTTCATGATTTCCGAGTTCTGGATCATGCTTCTTCAGGTTATTTGCCACCATCACAAATCGATCGAGAAACTCAGGCATCCTTTCATTCTTTAAAACTACAAAATTATCAAACCGGCTTTGTGCCATTGTGAGATCATCAGATTCGAATGATTTAAAAAGTTCTGCATAAGCCATTTTTTTTAATCGAAAACCCGTTTAAAATTTGGCCTAAAAATAAATTTTAGAAAGTCCCGGCTACAGATAAAACTTTCGTCTCAACAAACAAACTTTGGCCCAAAAACTGACAATATAAAAACCCGGCCACGATAAAACAAACGAAATCCAACACGGCCCAAAATTTTAAAACTCGAACTCCCGGCCAAAGACGTCACCTTTTCAAATGTTAATGACGACTTTAAGAAAAACGCCCATAAAATTTTAACTTTAAAACCCGGCGATCAATAAAAACATTAATCTTAAACTTTAAAACGTTTTGTCTAAACACACGACCCATTTTGTAGACCTCTTAATCCCGAGCCCAATTTGCAATTTACAGACCAAGTAAACGTTTTGTCTAAATTGCCAAGCCCAAAACCGATCAAATTTTCGGCCCAATGACCAAAAAAAATTCAGCCCATTTTCTTTAATAGAGTTGGCCCAAATTTTTTTTTTTTAAACAAGCCCAACCCTAACCCTAACCCACTCTTTACTTTTAAAACATTTCAAACACATCATCACAACTACAAACGAAATGTGCTGCTGCTGCTTGTTTTGTTTCTCAACCAAACACACACACAAGAACAAACTTCAAAAGATTCTGAGCTGCTGCTTCTTCTTCTTGGTTCGATTAGCAACACACAATCGTTTCTTCTTCTTCATCATCACCGGAGCAAAACCAACCCGCCGCCGTCAACAACCATGGGTCGCGTCCGCACAAAAACCGTGAAGAAATCATCCAGGCAAGTTATCGAGCGTTACTATTCGAAAATGACACTCGATTTTCACACCAACAAAAAGATCCTGGAAGAAGTTGCAATCATCCCATCAAAGCGTCTTCGCAATAAGATCGCCGGGTTTTCAACTCATTTGATGAAACGGATCCAGAAGGGTCCAGTGAGAGGTATCTCGTTGAAGCTGCAAGAAGAAGAACGTGAGCGTCGTATGGACTTTGTTCCAGATGAATCAGCTATTAAAACTGATAGGATTGAGGTTGATAAGGAGACAATAGACTTGCTTGCTTCGTTGGGGATGAGTGAGCTACCTGGGATTGTGTTGAAGGAGGATACGCCGGTGCTGACGTCAGGGATTCCCGGTGGGTACGGTGGTGGTGGCCGTGGTGGATATGGTGGTGGAGCTGGTAAGAGGTATTGATTCAAGAATGGTTATGTTTTTGGTGTTTACAATTGTTAGGGTTTTTGTTGAACTTGTTATGATTTCTATGTTTTAAGTTGGATTTTAAGTTCAAGATTGGAAATTTTATGTTTTATGATACTATTATGTGTTTTGATTCAGTTTTTGTTTATGGTAACTGCTATTTTGTTTCATCAAAAAAAAAAAAAAAAAAAAATAATCAACAATTGGTATCAGAGCCTAAGAGAGATCCAATTCAGTCATATTTTTGAAGATTAGTTACTGATTTTGAAGATTTGTGAAGAAATTTTAGTGAGAGAAAGTTGGGTTTTAAGAGAGAGAAAGTAGATCTGAGTTTGAATCTTCATATTTTCATCAGATCTACTTCAACATTCATCGGATCTGTTGTTTTTAGCAACATATTTGTGATCTACAAGCTGAGATCTACAAGAAAAGTAGAAGAAAATTTCAGATCTGAGACTTTTCTCTCACACATGGAGTCTTCAAATCAAGCTGCTGAAACAAGAGAGAAACTTTCCTGACTACAAACTGATGGACGTCATCAACAAGCTGAAGTCTTTCGACCTTGACGTGAAAAGAAGAGAATATAATCAGTCAATGATGGTTCCAAACATTCCCTCTCAAAATGCTGCACTTATCTCATCCGCTGCAAACTCATATATGCACAGTGCTGCATCTAGAGGACCATCAAGTCATGTATCTGCTAAATCTGCTGGTGTACCTTCAAATGTTGGTTCAAGTTCGAATGCGTCTGTCACCACACAGATTCCGTCAGATACTATGGCTTTATTTGGAATGTTTGTTCACAGTTATGAAGCTCTTGTTGCAGGTGAGTTGAAAGGGAAGGGTATGACAGTAGAAGATATGTATCAAGTGGACCCTGATGATCTGGAAGAAACAGATATCCAATGGCAGATGGCTATGCTCACTCTTCGTGCCAGACGATTCATGGAAAGAACTGGCAGAAGAAACTTTGGAAATCAAGGACAGAATGCTAAGCTGGGATATGACAAGGGAAAGTTACGATGCTATAACTGCAAACAACTGGGCCACTTCAAGAGAGAATGCCCATTACCAATCGTTACTGAGCCAGTCAACTCTGCAAATCCAAGATCTGCTCCAATTCAAGAAAAAGTTGAGGAAGCCAAGTCAAAGAATGAAACTGCACTACTCACCAACTTTGACTGGAGTGCAGAAATTGAAGAAACCAAGGAGGAGATTAACCATGCCCTTGTTGCCGAAATTGCTGAGTTTGATGACAACGATATAAATCTCTTTGATCCGTTCAAAGAATTTTATGGAAAAGATGAGGAAGAGAAGATGGAGAATGTTGACAAAGTTCAATCAGATGTTATTGCTCAAGGGCATCTGAATCATTCTGGGTTGGTTTGTGAAGCAGCTGTTAATGAAGTTAAGCATGAGGAAGAGTCAAAGGTTAGCCTGGAAGAAGTGATTGAGAAGGCAAGGCTAGATGCAGTCGATGAATTCAAAAGAAGCACTCCCTACTGTCAATGTGATCGCGCACTGGCCGCCGAAAAATTGGTAATTGGTCTTCCTTACGATGTTATTGAAGATATGTGTTCGTCTGCTTGCAAAATTCGTTTAATTGGCATATACAAAGCTAACAAATTGTTAATGTCAAACGAAAATGAATTAAAAAGGACCAACAAAGAGCTTAAATTAAATGAATCAAAATATTTTGTCAAGTTAAGAGAGGCTTTAAAAGAAAATGAACACTTAAAAAGAACTCTTTTAGAAAAGAACTGTGAAATTAACTACTTGACTGAGCAAGTTACACTTGCTGAATTTGAAGCAAGAAAACTTAAAAACAAATTGCAGCAGTGGACTATATCTGGTATGAAAAGGGAGGAACTCTGCCAAAAACAAAGGGGGGCCAGAGTTAAGACAGGGTTGGGTTTAAGTAACAAAGAATCATATGCATATCCTCCACCCAGTACCTTCTGTTATTCTCCTACACCTATTCCTCATCCCTCAAATGAGTTAATTCAAGAGATTATGCAGAACGATACTGACAGTTCCATTGCAGGTTTAAGTGAAGTAAACCTTAAGGAAGTTAGAGAAGATTACGCATATGGTGGGAGTGTTGGGCTCGGTTGTTCTGGCAGTAGTGATTGCAGTAGTTCTGATTCCAAGAAGTCTTTTGAAGACATTTGTTTAGATAATCCTGTTTGTAGTAATATGTCATATTCAGACAATTTCATGTTTAATAGTAATTTAGGGTGCTCCACTTCAAACCCTAATGTTTTGAATGATGATGATTTGACTAAAAATGTGTGTGTAAATGACAAAGACAAACTTTCAGGTCAAGTCTCTGAAAGTCAAACCAAAACAAACTGTTTTCAAAAGTTCTTCACTCACCAAATTCCATCTTTCACACCTGTGAGAATTTCAAAACCAAAAGGGAAGGAATCATCTTTTTCATACATTCTCAAACCAAAACCTGAATCTGACACAGTTAAAGTCACCACAGGTAAGTTAAAAGAAATCTATGACACTTACAGTGACTGCAACTCACAAATGTCTGAATGTGATGAGGAAATTCAAATGGATAAAATTCCTGTTAACAGAGTTCCCAAAACTGGTGTGAAGTCTCACTGTTTTAAATGTGGAAATACTGGTCACACTGTTAAGCAATGTCCCAAGTTAATCCAAAATAGTTCAAAGCAAAAATCTTTCGGAAAAAGATTAAACACTCTTGTTAATAATTTCTTTTGTAATTCTTCATCTGCTCCACCACCCAAGTACACAAAGACTTGGGTGCCAATTTCAAAGGTCTAACTTTTCATTTCATTTAATAAATGTCAGGAACATTCAAATGCCGTTGTAAATAGTCATTGGCATATTGACAGCGGATGTTCCAGACGTATGACAGGATTGAAGGATCTTTTGACTAACTATAGGATCATAAATGGAGGTTATGTTGCTTTTGCGGGAGATAAGAAAGGTGGGAAGATGATTGGTCAAGGAGAAGTCTCAAATGGCTCACTTACTTTGGAAGACGTTAACTATGTTCCTGAACTGGCATTCAATCTTCTGAGTGTATCACAAATCTGTGATAAAAATATCCCTGTAATGTTTCTTCCAAATGAATGCCTGTTCTTGAAGCCAGAGTTTACCATTCCTGAAGATATGGTGATCATGCGAGCTCCGAGACGAAATGATACCTATATGCTGAATATGGGATCAACAGAATCAAACTCCACCGTGACATGTCTTCTGTCTAAAGCATCATCCTTTGAATCATTTTTGTGGCATAAACGTTTAGGACACATCAATTTTAAAATTCTGAATAAATTGGTTAAGAACAATTTGGTTAGGGGTTTACCACTAAAAGACTTTTCAGTGGTTGAGAAATGCATGGCTTGTGCTAAAGAAAAACAGCACAAAAAGCCACATAAACTTAAAATTACAAATACCATCTCAGAACCCCTCGAATTGTTACATACTGATTTATTTGGTCCAATAAGTGTCAAGTCAATTGCTAAAAAGTCTTATTGCTTGGTTGTCACAGATGATTACTCAAGGTACACCTGGGTGAGATTCATGGCAAACAAGAGTGAGACTGCCGAAGAGTTGATGAAGTTAATACCTCTAATAGAGGTTCTTGGAAAGAAGAAGGTTCAAGCCATCAGAAGCGATAACGGAACTGAATTCAGAAACCACATCTTCAACTCCTTCTGTGAACAACGGGGTATTCTCAGACAGTTTAGCGCTGCCCGAACACCACAACAAAATGGTGTTGCTGAAAGAAAGAACCGAACTCTTGTGGAGGCCGCTAGAACTATGCTGATCGAGTCAAAACTTCCAATTATTTTCTGGGCTGAAGCAGTTAATTGTGCAGCTTATGTTCTTAACAGGGTACTGATTGTCAAAGAAAAGATGAAGACGTCATACCAACTGTTTCGAGGGATTAAGCCGCTGATTGATTTTCTACGCCCCTTTGGATGTTCTTGCACTCTTCTGAATACTCAAGATCAGAAGACGAAGTTTGGGGCTGTCTCTGATGAATGCTTCTTTGTGGGATACTCTAACACACAAAAGGCGTATCGCGTTTACAACAAGCGAACGCGGATTGTGCAAGAGTCCTACTATGTTGATTGGCAAGAATCAAACACTACAAGTATTGGTAGTGAACCGGCTTGGTTTTATGATGCCACCACCATTTTCAAATCATTTAATCTTCCTGACTCTGACGATGACGACATCATTCCACACTCATCGGTTTCTATTTTCAATCATACACCCACACCATCACAATCACAACCTTCCACATCCGCTACACAACTACCTCCTACTTCATTTGACATTCCACCACCTCCACCACCTCAAACTACTCAAACTTCTCCATCAGACACTCCATCCACATCCACTACCATCCCATTACCTACACCTTCACAACCATCTCATCAACCACCCTCAACCGAACCAAATCCTCTATTCCTCAACACTGACTTCAAAACCCTGAAAAACCATCCTCACGATTATATCATTGGATCTATTACTGATGGTGTGCGAACTCGGAGTCAGAGCGGTTTGATTAATGAATGTCTTTATGCTGCCTTTCTGTCCCAAGTTGTTCCAAAGAATTATAAACAGGCACTTGAAGATCCGAGTTGGGTGGATGCCATGCAGATGGAACTACAGCAATTCAGGAAGCTCAAAGTTTGGGAACTGGTTGATCTTCCTCCGAACAAGTGTCCAATCGGCACTAAATGGGTTTTTCGGAACAAGCCAGATGATCGTGGTGTGGTAATTAGAAATAAAGCGAGACTGGTTGTTCAAGGATTTGCTCAAGAGGAGGGAATTGACTATACCGAAGTTTTTGCTCCAGTCGCTCGCCTGGAAGCCATCAGAATCTTTCTTGCTCATGCCGCCAACAAAAACTTTAAGGTTTATCAGATGGATGTGAAATGTGCATTTCTATACGGAGACATCGATGAGGAGATCTACGTATGTCAACCACCAGGCTTCGAGGATCCTGATTTCCCGTCAAAGGTTTACAAGCTTGACAAATCATTGTATGGGTTGCATCAAGCTCCAAGGATCTGGTATGAAACTCTGACACAGTATCTCCTCAGTAAGGGTTTCTCTCGTGGGAGTATAGATATGACATTATTCAAGAAGGAGGTGGATGGCGAGCTGCTGATCGTTCAAGTGTATGTTGATGATATCATTTTTGGTTCGACTAATGAAGGGTTGTGTAGAGATTTTGAGAAGGTGATGATGGATCGTTTTGAGATGACTATAATGGGGGAGATGTGTTTCTTCTTGGGGCTGCAAGTGGAGCAAAAGCCTGATGGAATTCTAATCCACCAAGAGAAATATATCAAGGAAATCCTCACAAAGTTTGGCATGGATGACTCGTCTCCTGAATTGATTCCTTTTACAGCTCAAACATGCCTTACTTCCGATGATAATGGGAATCCTGTGGATGCTCATCGGTACCGCTCGATGATCGGATCTCTCATGTATCTGACCGCAAGTCGTCCAGATATTACATTTGTCGTCTGTTACTGTGCTCGCTTCCAAGCCAATCCAAAAGAATCACACGAAAAAGCTGTCAAACGAATTTTCCGTTACCTTAAGGGTTCCTCTCGTTTGGGACTTTGGTACCCAAAAGGTGGGAACTTTGATTTACATGCCTTTTGAGATAGTGATCATGCTGGTTGCAGGATCAACAGGAAATCAGTCACGGGCGGATGTCAATACCTTGGAGAATGTCTTGTTTCGTGGCAAAGCAAGAAGCAAACAACCGTCTCTCTGTCCACAGGAGAAGCAGAATACATTGCTGCTTCAAGTTGCTGTTGCCAAGTGCTGTGGATTCAACATCAGATGATGGATTATGGCATCAACTTTCTTCATACGCCACTCTTTTGTGATAATGAAGCTGCTGTTGGAATTGCAAAGAATCCTATTCATCACACTCGAACCAAGCACATTGAAACGAGAATTCATGCAATCAGGGATGCACAGGAAAAGGGGTTTATCGATATTATTCCTATCGAAACTAGAAAGCAAAAAGCTGATCTTTTCACAAAAACTTTTGATAAACCACGTTTTTATGAACTGATCTCCATGCTGGGTCTTATATCTTTTTGAAAACCTTTTTCTGTGAGAATCCTTGTAAATATGTAAATAATCTTCTTTTTCTTCTTTGTAAAATCCGTGGGTCACTCGATTCATTGCTCCGCTACTTTATTTTATTTCATCTTCTTTTATTTTCTTTTAACTCTGTACATATATATTTTAAGAAAAATCTGAAAAACAAAAATTTCTTATTAGACGGCTATTATATAGAAATTTTGGGGGAGATATAAAAAGATTAACTATTTATAGTTTTTCAAATTTTGCTATTTCAGGATCTCCGTTTTGATTGATGTTGAAGAGTCGTTGAAGGAGGTCAGAAGCATTGCGTTTGGGATATGTCAGATAGGCTCAGCCCGAAAACAAAGTAAACAGTGATTGTGCAGCCAAACATAACGCTCAAGATCTCGACAACAAGGATTATCCCCTTGACATGATTGGATTGCACAAAGATAATGGTTCTGTCAAAAATGGGTTGAGAGCGTCAAATCTTTGTCTTGATTTCCCTAAAAAATCCCAAATCACCCTCGCCCTATCCCCGAATCGAGTTTCTAGTATGCAAAATAAAAAAAATAAAAAATAAAAATAAAAATAAAAATAAAAAAGCTGCTAGTGATGCTCTTCGGAAAAGCCTCTGAGTGAGTTACTCGTTAACTCCTCAGAACGTTTTGAGTCAAGTGCTTAACTCCTCTGATATACGAAAGTATTGACCTGGAGTTGGTGGATCTTCTCTGCTATACGGAAGTATTGACCTGAAGATTCACCGAGCATGCTCAAATGTTTATCTCCTCTGTTATACGTGAGTATAGACCTGGAGCTCTAGACTATTTGAGTTTCCCAAATAATAAGTCGCATTGTATTCAAAATGAATCAATTGCTGACAAGCTCCACTCACAAAGAAAAGATGCAAAAAATTGCACAAGTGTCAAAAGAAACAAACGCATCGGTCAACATTCAAAAGTTGATCATTGAAATTCAAGCAAAGTCAATAGTATTGCTCAGATATACCCTGATGACAGAACTTGTTCTTTTTACCTAGATGTCTGTGGGGACCGTGTTGTCTGAGTTTCTTCAATCAAACCGAAAACATGATAAAAGAAGCTGCTGATCTCTTGTTGAAAGGACTACGGCATGGGTTTAAATGGACAAACATATCTGCAATCCCGCCAATCGATGACTCTCCAGATTCTACTCAAAACATCATGAAGAATATATATCCTTTCTAGCGTTTAAAACCGTCTCCTGTTATTCTAATTTTATTTTATTTTATTTCATTTTACTTCATTTTATTTTTTTTAAAATTTTAGGATTATATGTGTTTATGTTTATTTTTTTTGGAGCGTTGATATCGTGGGACGTTTTCACGGATTTACAAAGTCTTTAAAATTTTTAAGAAAATCCAAAAATATTTTTTTGTTGTTTGTCTAGCGAACCTAAGGCGAACCTACAGGTTCGCTCGGCCCCCAAAGTTCGCCCGGAACCTCTTTGTTTCGCTGACATGAAACATCGTTGTTTATGTGTCAGCGAACCTGCTAGCGAACCTGTCTGCTGCCTTGACTTTTGGTCTTCCGGCGAACCTAAGGTTCGCTGGTCTGTCTGCCAGCGAACCTATGTGTGTATATATAGGCTGTGACAGCGAATTTTTTCTAACTTTCGCTGTCATCTACTGTAGCACGATTTTCAAATTTCAAAACTACCAACGTTCGATTCTCGCTATTTCCGGTCTTTTTCACACATTAAACATCATTTAAGAGTCTGGTATGTGATCGATTTCAACTTAATCTCTGTTTAAACCCCTAATCGCACTCTTAACCTGCTTAAATCTGTTGTCGTGTGATTGTGTGTAAAAGAAATGTCTGTTTTGGTGTTAAATGTTAGGGACTTTCTTCATAATAGCCTCGTTTATTGTTTATTTTGACCTGTTGTTACTTTATTTGCTTGATAATGGTCGATTGATTGTGATTCTGGCCGTTTCTCAAAACCTAGGGTTTCCAGCGAACCTAAGTGTTCGTCTGGCGAATCTGAACGAAAGTTCAAGACTTCGAGCGAACCTATGTCGTTATGCTGCCCGCACAACAACATAGATTCGCCCGACTGTTTCTAGCGAACCTATACATTCGCTCGACAACAATGACTGATTTTTCATGTCAGCGAATCTATAGGTTCTGGTGCCAAAATCTCAGGTTCGCTATACCAGCGAACCTAATATCCAGCGAATCTATTTTCTGTTTTCAAATCTTTGTTTCTGATCAATCTCCGGTTATTTTTCAGGCACAATGTCGACATTATTCTTCGAGAAGAAGCACAACATGTGTGCTTTACTTGACGAAAACCACGAAAAGGCCGGGAGCTATAGAGATGCAATCAAATGGCTGAAATCGTCTCATATACATCATGCCATTTCTCACTCTCCTACTATATATGAGACGTATGTTCGGGATTTTTGGGGAACTGCTGTTATGAACGTGTCGGTACAACCGTCACGCATTTGTGCCAAAGTCGGTGGGTATAACCTGGAGTTCACAGAGGCTGATCTAGCCAGGATCCTTAGATTAGAAGAGGATGTAGGTGAGGAGATGAGTATGACAGCAGAGGAAGTGTACGGAGCACTCCGGAATGCCGGGTATGAGGGTCTGATGCCCGGCGAAAAGAAGATGGAGTTTGTGAAGTCTTACCTGATCCAGGAGTGGAGGTACATCGCTCATGTGTTTATCATGTGCCTGGATCATAGGAAGGGGGGCACGGACGGGCTGAACCTTGACTGGGCAAGGGCTATGGTGCTATTTTGCCGGGGGCAAAAGGCCAATCTCGCGA
The DNA here is from genome assembly GCA_030867185.1 of Tagetes erecta. NCBI lineage: Eukaryota > Viridiplantae > Streptophyta > Magnoliopsida > Asterales > Asteraceae > Tagetes > Tagetes erecta. Next base: position 59,924,153 of record CM061488.1, read on the forward strand.
AGCTAATATTCAATTATCTTCTCGAGAACATTCACGCTACCAAAGGCATCAAGTGGTTGATGTATCCCAGGTTCATTCAGATGGTACTGAATGACAAATTGCCGAATCTTCCGGTTGTTGGCGCTGAGTTGAAAGTATGGGACATGCATTCCAGGATCTTTAAGGACTGTAAATCGGTGAGATCAGATTGTGTGGGAAGGACTGCATATCTCTGGGAGAACATGTATACGACTGAAAGATGGGTTTACATACAAAGGCTGATGGAAACGGAAAGGAAAAGAGGCGGAGAAAATATAGAGGTGGTTGAAAAGAAGATCAGGAAACGGAAAGCCTATGCCAAAGAGAAAGATTATTCATTTGATAGGGAGGTTGATGAAATCCAAGCCGAGATAGATGCTGGCAGGGAACTGAGGACGAAGAGAAAGTCTGATACTCAACCTGAAACATCAAAGAAAGCCAGGCATGACACCGGGGGTACATCTGCTGGGTCTGGAAATGAGTTGAAGGATGAGGTTGAGAAATTAAAGGCTGATCTGGCTGAGCTGAAAGGTAAACATGAAGAGTTGGAAAAGCAGGATGCAGAGAAATCGACAGTGATATATGAGATGGGTCGGATGATGAAGGACCAGCAATGTATGTTAGTTAGAATCTTCAAAGAGTTGAATAGTTTGAAGGAAAATGCTGGAGCTGAACCGGCTATGACTGAAGCGGAACTGAACTCCTTAACGGATATTACAAAATATCCGTTAATGGATGTTGACTTTGGTGATAAAAGTAAGGGAGAAGCTGAGGAGGTATTTGATGAAGAAATGGGGATTAATCTGGACGTATTTGAAGGGGATGAAGTTGTAGGAGGATCTAGTGTAGATTTTACTTTGATAGATGAACCAGAAACTGATGTTGATGCTGACAGTGAAGAAGATTTAGATGACGAGCCTGAAATGTATGAAGTTGAGGAAAAGGGAATGAGTTACCAGTTTGAACATGCTGAGCTAGACAAATCTGAATGGTTCAGGAAGGAAGAAGCTGTGATACCTGAAGTGCCGATATTCCAACATTTAGATGAACCCAACACCAAACAGCTTGATAGGCAAGTTATAGCATGGAAATAAAACTGTTTGGTGGACGCTTACATGATTAAACGAAGGGGTGGGGACATCACGTACGTCAAGAACCGAAAGCACTTTGCCACCTTTCCTCGCTGGGACTTGCGTAGGCTTGCAGAGCTACCACTACTAGGGAAAGAGGATAGCGGGAGGGCTTGTGCGTTTGAAGCTACAATTCAGGAGGCTGCAAAGTCAGATTTCGTTAATTTTGGATACCAAAAGCCTAGGAGGATGAGGCAGAAGAAGGATAAACATTGGGTATCGTGGAAGGGCAAAATTGTTTTGAAGATTGCTGCACCGAAAGTGATGACAAGGGTCAGGGTCCCAGACACACAGCCGCCCAGACTGCAGGAATTTCTTAAATGGTTTTACGATAACAGTACGGGTGAAGCTGTTATCAGACTTAAAGGGGAAGACCGTCCTGAAATACGTTTGTTTGATCCAATGGAGGTCTTCTCCTTCTGTGACGAAGATTTAAAGGTGTTGTGTGAGAACAGAATTAAGCACGGGGCTGGAGATGACACTGCAGCTGAAGCGAACCTGTTTGTAAAGGTCGCAAACAAAGCCCGGGGGATTCGTGCTGAACTTAAAGCTGTGAATGAAAGATTGAGGAGGTCGGATGATCTGCAAATGGAGATGGATGACCTGACAAGACAGCTCGATCAAACTATCGAACAAAGGTTTGAGAAACCAGTTGAAGTGATTGATTTGGAAGTGGTAAGCGAGGAGCCAACTGCTGAGAAACAGGCGGAAACGACAGTTCAACTTGAGCCTGATACAGAGGTCGCAGATGCTGAGTTTGTAGACTCAATGCTGAATTTAAGTGAAGATGAGGCCGGAACTGAAGACTTTACAAATCCAATGGCCGGGATCAAAGAAAGGGCAGGAGCTTTTATCGAACACCTTTGAAGCCAACAAGACGGAGCTAATCAGAAGACTTCCCCAGGTGAGGTCCAACCTAGGGGGAGTATTGATAGTCACTATGTATAGGTTGGACCCACCGGCTTGTCGGTGTTACTTTTGTTTGTAATTGTTTGACTTGTAATGTTATTTGTTCTAGCGAACCTACGGGCGAATCTATAGATTCGCCCGCAGGTCAACATGTCTTTTGTATTTAGGTGTCGACTGGGCGAACCTATGTGCCCAGCGAACCTGTGTTGGTTCGCTAGATAGATTCGCTAGAGCGAATCTATCAGCGAACCTAACACCTATATATTGTAACCTTATCTTCACATTTATACAACTTTTGCACATCTTTTACTCAAGCTATTTCTCACTGATTTGTGTTGTGTAATCGTTCTATTGAGGTGCTAGGAGCATATATCTTTCATCTTTGTAGCTTATATACCTCGATTGTGTGTTGGATCTTGTTATTGGGTTGTTTGGACTTTTTACACTTTGTTCTTCAAGTATTTGACATATTTGGGTTAAACAAGTCAACAAAGCACTGAAATCACGATCATTATGGACCAACAGTGCACCAAAGAATGTTTTCAACAAGTTGAACACTACAGAATATACTCTTTCAAGATTTGTGATAAACTCAAGAAGGAAGAGCAAATGCACAAGAATCTGAAAGAACAACACGACATATCTGATCAAAGAATCACATCTCTCGAAGAGTCACTCAAGAAAAGTGAAAGAGAAGCAATGAATGTCAAGAATGAAGCTGCAAAATCAAATGAACACTCATCCAGTGTGATCAAAGATTTGCAAGAAGAGATTACAGCGTTAAAGAAACTCTCTGAAATGGTTAATTCAGAAAACAGCAGTCTGAAAACCAAGCTTCAAAAAGAACAAGAGAAATTCAAAAGTCTTCAAGAAGATCACAAACTGTGTGAAGACAGATTCAAATCTCTTACACAGAATGTTGATTCAATGCTTACCGAAAAGCATCATCTGAATGTTCAACTCATGAAGCTTACCGATAAACTCAACAGATCACAATCTGATCTTGTGCTTATCAAAGAAGAAGTCGAAAAAGAAAAGTCTGTTGAAAAGAAAGATGAGAGATTAGTGCCAACCGGAATTGTTGGATCACTATCTTCTCAAGAAGAAGAAGAAAAGACCCAAGAGTTTCAGTCGAAGAAGAAGAAGAAGAAGGTTAGTAGAAAGAAGAGCAAAGCCAAGAAGAACAAGACAAAGGCCGCTTCATCTGATTCTACACCACAGACTTCTACTCCAAAGTCTCAAGATTCCGAATCCCCGAGTGATTCAAACAGTGACGTATACTGTTTAATCTGTGACTCTGAAACTCATCATATCTCAGATTGTATTTTCAGTCAAGGTGTCTTTCCTTTTGGTTCAAAAGCCAACAAGTTCAAGACTCCAGCTCCTTCAAGAAAGATTCAACAAGATTCAGAGGTCAAAGCTTCTCAGAAACAACAATCTTCAACAGCAAAGACTTCTCAGAAGAAAGGAAAGAAGTCTCCCTTCAAGGCTCATCAGAAGTACTGCGAGATATGTGAGATGTACAATCACATGACATCAGAATGCTTCTACAACAAGTACTGCACTAACTGTCAGATGTACAACCACGACACAATGGAATGTTACTACAACAAGTACTGTTCCTTTTGTGACATGGTCAATCACAACACTCAGGATTGCTTCTACAACAAAAACTCAAGGATGAAGCCGAGAAGGTATGTCCAAAGAGATTCATCATCGGCAAATGCGGCCAGGTATGTTTCTGATTTTAAATTCTCTAATGGTGATCATTCAAGTGATTCATGGAAACCAAGATCTGTAAGAAAACAAAATCAAACAAATCCATTTTTGCATAAGCAAAATAGTCTACAAAACCGATTTTTGAAAAATAGGTTTAGAAATGACTATGACAGATCTTCCATGAATAATTCTAGACGGGTGTCCAAACCAAAGCATTCCTTTGGTCCCACACAAAAACAGTGGTGGAGAAAAACACCTGTTGAGAATCAAGATGAGCAACGTGCTTCATCAATCGATGGTCCACCAGAAGATGCAATTTATCAAGAAGTTACCTATATTGATGATTTCGGACAATCCAAGACCACAATGGCTTGGATTTCACCCTCTAACTAATTTGTTAGTGTGTTAGGGACAGTTATGGAGGCCGGTCAAACAAAGAAAAGAAGACCGTGGCTGATCCCTTATCATGACAAGATACCGAATCTTGTTCATGATGTCTTCGATGCAACTGACACCAAATGGAGTTGGAAACAAAAAGGAATCATTGTAGGAATGTTTAAAAAAAACATTTTCCAAAAATCAAACAATGATGGCAGTGCAAGAAACAAACGATGTTTCATTTCGTCTGTTTAGATTAAGTACATTGCATGCACTCTTCATACGTTGATAACATATCTGCCATTTTCTTTTCATTAAACTTTAAATTTTTGAAAAAAATTTTAAGTTTAGGGGGAGAAATCATTATTAAAAAAAATGATAAAATCAGAAAAATCCAAAAATATGTTGAATCTACTTGCACGTACATGAGAAATGATAGTACACTAGAGTTATTCGACGCATCATTTTAAAATAATAAAGACTGAAGCGTGAAAATTGATGTGCGAGACGGCTCAGACAATTATACTGAACAAGTATATTCTTTGATGATTTAACTAAATTCTAATGAGTTTTGTGGTTGAAACATCTTAGTTCATGTGAAACGTTTATACAAATCAAATAGATATCTCGTGAAGCATCTAAATTACATTGGGTAACGATGCAATCTATTCAGTGTGATGAACCGCATCGTGAGCTTCTTTGTTGTGGTACCCACAGACCTGAAGTCTCACACGAAGTCTCTTTTGAGCTTCAAGATGCAGCAAAAGATTCCCAAAGATGGAACAAAAAGAGTCCCAAATGTGGACCGTCACCAAACAAATTCCAAAATGGAATTCAGAAGATTCCCAAGGGGAACAATAGGAAAAAGAAAAATTCCAAAAAGGGATCCAAAAGAAGTCCCAAAGTGGACCATATTCAATTAGAACCCAAATTCCACACTGTTTATGATTGTAAGTGACCTGACGTTTTGAGATGTTCTCAGGATATTTAGATGAAGTGTATAACTTTCTAATGTGCAAGGTATGGGTCACTCAAAACTTATTCTTAATCAACCTAATTGATCATCAAGAATAGAAAAAGTAAGTGTGTCACTTCGAGCTAATTGATTTGTTCAACAATTCATCACTCAATTACTTCACAATTCAAATGTCTATTCTCAAAAATTCAAAACATGTGTTGGATAAATTGCTGGTATGATCTCATTGCAGGTTAAAGATTCAGAATGTAAAGAGAAAATTCCAAAAATATCAAAAACATTGAAAAATTCAAAAAACACCAAAAAGATTGTCATTTTAATGTTTTTCTTTTGTGTTGGCAGTTCAACATGTGTTATTGATGTAGGAGTTGTTCATCAAGCAATATCTCATCCAGTTGAGAACTTAATCTTTACATTGATGATAAATGCACATTATTGCCTGAGTTTTAATGTTTTTCTTTGAGTTGCAGGAATAGTTTCCATTGCAGAACAAGCTTCCACGCGACTTGAAGATGATCCTGTTCAAGCCTGATTCCAGTCCAAAGATCTCCAAGTCAGATTGCTGAGTGTTAAGAATCCTCCTCTTAATATCTCATACACAGATCCCGTTAACCTCTAAAGCAAAAGTTGAGGGGGAGTATTCTAAGTCAAAGAAGTCTTCTCATTCTACTTCAACCGTTGAAGAAGATCCCGTTGCTGATATATAGATTCACCGGAATCTACTCTCTGCTAATTTCTTTCCATAGCCTCTGATGTAACTCAAAAGGGAGAGAAGGATGCAGATTGCTTGTTGAAAGACAGATTTTTGGCAGCATCATCTTAGGGGGAGTACTGTTGGGTCCTCTTGAAGATAATGCATACCAAAACTTTAAGTTGCTCTCTATACTCGCCACATGAAGATTTAAGCTGATATGTCAGATTTATAAAGTGTCATCTTAGGGGGAGTACTGTTGGGGTTATTTGAAGATGTCACTTTCCAAATATAAGCGAGTGAAGATATCGAGCATCATCACGAGCAAGCACGGGTGAAGACGTTCATTAATTGTATTTGTCTTAGAATATTTGTGTAATTGTTTCGTGCTTAAATGCGCGTTTGTGCTTAACTGCACGCTTTTAGGTTACTTTGTAAGGTAAATGGTATAGACTATAAATACCATCACCTAGGTCATTTGTTAGAGAGTTGCCTATTCTTGTTAGTCATATTCTCTTGTAACATCCATTGATCTAATACAATTCACCTATTCATATTATCATCATCTTCATCATACTTTGCATTGATCTTCATGAACATTCAAGCATCAATACGTGATCAGTGAGATTCCGCATCACTGATTGCAAACAACATCACCAAACAATCTCAGATCTAGATCCAAGCTCGGTTCGTCTAGCACTATCATCAACTTTTGATTTAGAGGTTAATGGGATCTGTGTATGAGATATTAAGAGGAGGATTCTTAACACTCAACAATCTGACTTGGAGATCTTTGGACTGGAATCAGGCTTGAACAGGAACATCTTCAAGTCGCGTGGAAGCTTGTTCTGCAATGGAAACTATTCCTGCAACTCAAAGAAAAACATTAACACCCAGGCAATAATGTGCATTTATCATCAATGTAAAGATTAAGTTCTCAATCGGATGAGATATTGCTTAATGAACAACTTCTACATCAATAACACATGTTAAACTGCCAAAACAAAAGAAAAATAAAAAAGAAAATCTTTTTGTTCTTTTTGAATTTTTCAATGTTTTTGATATATTTTTGGAATTTTCTCTTTACATTCTGAATCTTTAACCTGCAATGAGATCATACTAGCAATTTATCCAACACATGTTTTGCAGTTTTTGAGAATAGACATTTGAATTGTGAAGTAATTGAGTGATGAATTGTTGAACAAATCAATTAGCTCGAAGTGACACACTTACTTTTCTATTCTTGATGATCAATTAGGTTGATTAGGAATAAGTTTTGAGTGACCCATACTTTGCACATTAGAAAGTTATACACCTCATCTAAATATCCTGAGATCAACTCAACACGCCAGGTCACTTAAAATCATAAACAGTGTGGAATTTAGGTTCTATTTGGATTTGGTCCACTTTGGGACTTCTTGAATTCCTTTTTGGAATTTTTCTTTTTCCTATTGTTCCCCTTGGGAATCTTCTGAATTCCATTTTGGAATTTGATTGGTGACGGTCCACATTTGGGACTCTTTTTGTTCCATTTTGGAATCTTTTGCTGCATCTTAAAGCTCAAAAGAGACTTCGTGTGAGACTTCAGGTCTGTGGGTACCACAACAAAGAAGCTCACGATGCGGTTCATCACACTGAATAGATTGCATTGTTACCCGATGTAATTTGGATGCTTCACAAGATATCTATTTGATTTGTATATACACGTTTCACATGAACTAAGATGTTTCAACCACAAAAACTCATTAGAATTTAGTTAAATCATCAAAGAATATACTTGTTCAGTATAATTGTTTGAGACGTCTCGCACATCAATTTTCACGCTTCAGTCTTTATTGTTTAAAAATGATGTGTCGAATAACTCTAGTGTGTCTATCATTTCTCATGTACGTGCAAGTAGATTCAACATATATTTTTTTTTTTTTGGATTTTTCTGATTTTATCATTTTTTTAATGGTTTTCTCCCCCTAAACTTTAAATTTCTACGAAAATTGAAAGTTTAATGAAAAGAAAAAGGCAAATATGTTATCAACGTATGAAGAGTGCATGCAATATGCTTAATCTAAACAGATGAAATGAAACATCGGTTGTTTCTTGCACTGCCTTCATTGTTTGATTTTTGAAAATGTTTTTTAAAAATTCCTGCAATGATACCTTTTTGTTTCCAACTCCATTTGGCGTCAGTTGCATCGAAGACATCATGAACAAGATTCAGTATCTTGTCATGATAAGGGATCAGCCACGGTCTTCTTTTCTTTGTTTGACCGGCCTCCATAACTGTCCCTAACACACTAACAAATCAGTTAGAGGGTGAAATCCAAGCCATTGCGGTCTTGGATTGTCCGAAATCATCAATATATGTAACTTCTTGATAAATTGCATCTTCTGGTGGACCATCGATTGATGAATCACGTTGCTCATCTTGATTCTTAACAAGTGTTTTTCTCTACAACTGTTTTTGTGTGGGACCAAAGGAATGCTTTGGTTTGGACACCTGTCTAGAATTATTCATGGAAGATCTGTCTTAGTCATTTCTAAACCTATTTTTCAAAATTTGGTTTTGTTGACTATTTTGCTTATGAAAAAATGGATTTGTTTGATTTTGTTTTCTTACAGATCTTGGTTTCCATGAATCAGTTGAATGATCACCATTAGAGAGTTTAAAATCAGAAACATACCTGGCGGAATGTGCCGATGATGAATTTCTTTGGACATACCTTCTCGGCTTCATCGTTGATCTTTTGTTGTAGAAGCAATCTTGAGTGTTGTGATTGACCATGTAACAAATGGAGCAATACTTCTTGTAGTAACATTCCATGGTGTCGTGGTTGTACATCTGACGGTTGATGCAGTACTTGTTGTAGAAGCATTCTGATGTCATGTGATTGTACATCTCACATATCTCGCAGTACTTCTGATGAGCCTTGAAGGGAGACTTCTTTCTTTGCTTTGGAGAAGTCTTTGCAGTTGAAGCATGTTGATTCTGATGAGCTTTGACCTTTGAAGAAGCTGAAGTCTTGAACTTGTCACTTTTTGACCCATAAGGAAATACACCTTGACTGTAGATACATTCAGAGATATGATGAGTTTCAGAGTCACAGATTAAACAGTAGATGTTACTGCTTGAATCGCTCGAGGATTCGGAATCTTGAGACTTTGAAGTAGAAGGAGTCTGTGGTGTAGAATCAGATGAAGTGGCCTTTGTCTTGTTCTTCTTGGCTTTGCTTTTCTTTCTTCTAACCTTCTTCTTCTTCTTCTTCTTTGACTGAACCTCTTGTGTCTTTTCTTCTTCTTCTTGAGAAGATAGTGATCCAACAATTTCGATTAGCACTAATCTCTCATCTTTCTTTTCAACAGACTTTTCTTTTTCGACTTCTTCTTTGATAAACACAAGATCAGATTGTGATCTGTTGAGTTTATCAGTGAGCTCCATGAGTTGAACATTCAGATTATGTTTTTCGGCAAGCATTGAATCAACATTCAGTGTAAGAGACTTGAGTCTATCTTCACACAATTGGTGATCTTTTTGTAGACTTGCATGCTTCTCTTGTTCTTCTTGCAGTTTGTTTTTCAGAGTGTTGTTCTCTGAATTGAACATCTCAGACAACTTCTTCAACTTTTGAATTTCTGTCTGAAAATCGTTGATCACTCTTGATAGATGTTCATTCGATTTTTCAGGTTCCTTTCTGATGTTCATTGCATCTTTTTCTTTTTCCTTGAGCAACTCTTCGAGAGATGTGATTCTTTGATCAGATATTTCGTGTTGTTCTTTCAGATTCTTATGCATGGTTTCTTCTTTCTTTAGTTTATCACAAATCCAAAGTGAATATAATTTGCACTCTTCAATTTCTTCAAAACATTCTTTGGTGCACATCTTTTCTCTTTCATTTTCTTCTTGGATCATGTTTTTCATGTTTGATTTTGGGAGATTTGGTGTTTGTGAAGATGATTTGGGTTATGAGAGCTAATATGCTGTTAAAAGTGCTCGGTTTGGACAAAAATTTCAGCCCATATTGTTTTCGGGATGAATATTCAGCACTTGGAACACTTAGAAATGATTTTTTGGTGTTTTATGGCAAAATTTTGTGTTTCGCCCCCCAGCGTGTCAAGACCACTGTTTGGACGTTTCAGCCCCCCCAGCCATATAAGGGTACTGTTTGGACGTTTCAGCCCCCCAGACGTGTCAAGGGCACTGTTTGGGCGTGTCTGCCCCCCCAGCCGGGGCAGGTACTGTTTGGACGTGTCTGCCCCCCAGACTGACAGATTTCGCCCCCCTGGTCGTTTCAGCCCCCCTAGACGGGTCAACTTGTATTTTTCAGCAAGTTTTGGACGTTTCAACACTTAGGAAAAATTTCCTTCAACCAAACACTTAATTCTTCAATTCTTCTTCAAATTATGATACGTTTCTGGGCAAATATCAATCAGATCTTCAAATCTTCATATCAGATTGACTTTTCAAAGTCAAAATTATGATGAACACAAGATCAATTCTTCAATATTTGTTGTTTTTATTCAATTCAATACTTGTATTAGATTAGGAATGATGTTTCTAACACTCCTTCAAAGTTTTTCTACCTTTAATCAAGCTAAATCTCACTCAAATCTGGGTTTTTTGTGATGAACACAACTAGTGGGTTTTGACAAAAATGACAAAATATGGAATGAAATCAACAAATCAGATTGGTTTGATTATGAACGAGGCTTAGGATTATGATTTCTAACATATCTCAATCATCAATTTCTCAAAACATCAACAAAATTTCGGATCTCAAATTTGAGCAGTGAATATGACGAACATTAACAATTTCTTCAAAAACTCAATCAAATCTTCACCAATTGATCTCAAACTTTGCAGTTCTTTACACAAACATGAATGAAAGCTAATGGTAGCTAAAATTCCATCAATAACAACAACAATCAAAGATCACCCACCAGCTCTGATACCAATTGATAGTTCTAGACGAACCGAGCTTGGATCTAGATCTGAGATTGTTTGGTGATGTTGTTTGCAGTCAGTGATGCGGAAACTCACTGATCATGTATTGATGCTTGAATGTTCATGAAGATCAATGCAAGGTATGATGAAGATGATGATAATATGAATAGGTGAATTGTATTAGATCAATGGAGAGGTTACAAAGGATATGGAATGAAATGTAGGCAACTCTTTTTAACAAATGACCTAGGTGATGGTATTTATAGTCTATACCATTCACCTTACAATGTAACCTAACCACGTGCAATTAAGCACAAACGCGCATTTAAGCACGAAACGATTACGCAAATATTCGAAGACAAATACAATTAATGAACGTCTTCACCCGTGCTTGCTCGTGATGATTCTCGATATCTTCACTCGCTTATATTTGGAAAGTGACATCTTCAAATAACCCCAATAGTACTCCCCCTAAGATGACACTTTACAAATCTGACATATCAGCTTAAATCTTAATGTGGCGAGTATAGAGAGCAACGTAAAGTTTTGGTATGCATTATCATTAAGAGGACCCAACAATATACATGAAGAAATTGTGATGGAGAGAGTTACTGATAGGTTCAATTGGATCGTTAATATCGCTCAATGATCAGAATGATTCATACACAAACACAGTTCAATCATAAACACAATTCATACTAATAATTCTCTTTTGTATATTGATGATCAAAGCAGATTTGTAATACAAGTGCAGGAGAAAATAAATTACACACACTAAGTTCTCTCTCTTACGTGAATAGTGATCTAGACTCTCTCCTCACACTCTTTCACTGCATGCTTTAAAGCAACAATTACAAGTTTAAGGAATATAACAAAATACACCCTAAACTATACATAAACATATAAACAAATACAAAGTAAATCTTAACTAGGAAATAGCCCTAACAGTACTCCCCCTAAGATTTATCTTTGAATCTTCAGCAAAATCTTCAACAGTTTTCATCTTTGTTCAGCTTCAATCTCTCTTACCAATCTTCTGGTTCATCTTTGACATCCAGCAATTCTCTTCCCTTGTACTCTTCTTGTTCTTTCAAGGCTTCTTCTATGCACGACTTGAATTTTTCTGCTATCTTTGCTTGTCTCGGTTTGGACTCGTTAGTAAGGATTGGGCAGGCATTCATGCGTCTCAAAGAGTCAAGATTTAAACCTGCAAAATCAATGTTAGCATAAAATTCATAAGGCATCTCCTTCCCTTTGACTTGCACCTCCAAAGTACCCTTCGCACTAATCCTCATAAATTCTATCTCTGGTATGTCAACCCTCACAAGATTAGAATTGAGCAATGCCTTCCGTACTCGAATCTTTTCTGATGCAGCTGCTATCACTTCTATCATCACAACAAACAGTTTTCGATCAGCTTCAGCCAGTTTATCTTTGCATTTCTCCATTCTGCAACTTCTTAGAAAATCGATATAGGATGGATGCAGCAGTTTCAGCTCAAAGGTACTGAATAAAGTAATCATATCTTTATCCCAATCGTCCAAATTTCGAACAAGCTTCAACTCAAAAGTTTCTTGATTGTAGAAAACTCTAAGAATTGGCTTTGTCATTTGAGAACCATCAATCACTTTCAGTCCCGGATTGGTTACCTTATCAAAATACTCAACAGAAAATTCTTCCAAGTACATGTCCTCACTAACAACCAACTTCTTTTTCTTTCTTTCTTTCTTCGCTTTCACATAAGCATTGTCCTCCTGTTGACCTCTGAAGTCCAAATATTTCGGTGATCTAGCAATCCCGGCATCCAGCAACATTGCACATTTATCACCACGCTCAGCATACGTGTGATTTATCAGCCTAAGCTTGTGCAGTTCTTTTAAATCTTGAACTTCTAATTTGAAAATGCTAGAGTAATAATGGTATACATCACATAAACCATTAACTCTCTTTATCATGAATGCATCAAACACCTCGTCATATTTCCATGCAATAATCTTTACCTTTTTGGATTTTTCCGGTACGATCATCGAATCAAGAAGTTCAGCAATAGACTGACCCTTGCTCAGCAGTGACCTCACAACGTCACCTGCTGTGGCTGATTTGTGCCATGATTCACGTACATCCATAGGTATGTTATATGACTTAGCTTCACTTGGGAACATGTCCATCAACTCATGCCTTTTCTTATGTGCATTTTCAGGTAACGCCATCACCGGTATCTCCTTCGGTCCGAGAACTTTGAATCTTTTGGTCAGCTCGTAGTATTGAGGGTTGTTGTAGTCCAAATAAAACATACGATTGTACATTTTCTCCGTCTTCATGAAACTAACAACAATTTTCCTCAGCGACTCAAATTTCAATCTCTTCAGAGTCTTATACGGATAATTCCTTGAGCTCAACCAATCTCGCATGTTCCTACTTGACATCTCTTCAGGATTTTGGTGATATAGTTCAGTTGGAGGTAAATCTTCTATGTTCAAACTTTCTTGCAGCGGTGTCCATTCTCCCATCTCAACGATAAACTCTTTCTCATCAGCAGCAGCTTTGTCTTGAGCAATCACACACTTTTCATACTCTTCATTTATTTGACTCACAGTCAGCCCATTCAGAAAAAATGCATTGTACTTCATCTTCTCAAGATAAGCAAATCTTTGATCTAAGTCATCTGGAATCTCTTGATCAACATTGGTTTCTGGCTCAGCTTCTGGTTCAGACTCAGTAAAATCTATATCGTCCAAATCATCTAATGCCTCAATCATAGGTGCATTGTCAGTTTGAACCGGCTCAAACTGACTTACATCTTCTGTTCCAGTTTCAGGCACATTCTCCATCACTTCAACAGCTTCAGGCACTTTTTCAACAATTTCAGCAATTTCAGGCACTTCTTCAACAACAGCAGCTTCAGATTGAATCGGCTCAAACTGAACTGATTTATCATCTTTCGCACCAGTCACAATCTCATCTGCCTTTGCTATCTCAGCTATCTCAGTTTCAACTACAGCTACAGATTGAATCGGCTCAATCTGCACTGTTTCTTCTACTCTCGCCTTTTTACTGCAACTTTCATCACCCATAATTTCAGGTACAGCATCTAACTTCCTTTTTCCCTCAGCTTTGTCAGTATTAACAGAATCAGCAACAGCTTCATCGGGAATTATAATTGGAGATTCCACCCTTATGCCCACATTTGTTGTGCCTCGTGCTCGAGTATAATAGACTTTAGCTGCTTGAGAAGGTTCAGACACTTCCATAACTTCGTCAGAAAAATCTTTATCAGATGTGGACCCGGATTTCTTCGATCGAGTTTCTTCTAACCATTTCTCCAACATCTCTTTTTCTGCCTCAAGAGTATTGCATTCAGCCTTCAACTCTTTATGATCATACTCTAAGTTTTCATGTTCCTCCTTCAATCTATCATATTTAGCTTTCAACTCGTCATGTTCAATCTTCAATTTAAGATGATCAGCATCCAACTCTTTGAAAGTTTTCAAGTTCTGATTATGAATATCCTAAAACTCTTCAAACCTTTTCTTTTTCCTATCATTTGAAGCTTTCAACAGTTCATTCGCCTCTAACAGTTTTGCCACCATCTCTTCTAGTTCGACAATCTTTTTCTTATCTTCATTCTCATCAACACTTGACACAATTTTTGGCGAAGACTCCAAAATTTGTTCAATGTTTTCTGCAACAGGGGATGATGTGGTGGGTATATCAACAAGGATAGGATCAGTAACGCCAGCATCAGCTTCATCAACTATCTGTACAATAGTCTCAGCCTCGGCCATTACTTCCTGAGCTATCTGAACAATATCTATCTCTTCAGGCTCACTCATCACTTTCTCAACAACATATTTAGATCTTCGAGATCTAACATACTGTTTAGTGATAGGCTTAGCAACTTCAATTTCTACTTCTTTTTCAACAGAAACAACCTCAACAGGTTCTTCTATCACAACTTGTTCAATAACTTCAACATTTTCAGTCTCCAATTCCATCGGCTCAGCTACCTCAATAATCTCTGCCTCCTCTGAATCAGATTCAGCATCATCATTACCATCATCATTACCATCATCATTGTCACTATCATCATTTCCATCATCATCATCTTGACCATCATCACTATCATCTTCACTCTTATCTTCATCAATCTCTCTATCAACAAGATCCACTGGGTTCACAATCTCTCCATTAGAAATATGATGATAAACTATATCAACATCTTCTTCATTATTTGCTATATCTCTCATATAGTCAAATAAGTCAACACTAGGCACATTCCCGATGCTCATCTTTCTGTAAGATAGATCGTTCATATCCTCAGTATACAAAATTCCCCTAGAATAACCTTCAGTTCTGATGATAGGATAGGCCACATTTATCATCAATTGCAAGAATCTCGGGTACATGAGAAACTTGAATCTTTTGCCCTTTACCAGATTAAACACAAATCCATTCATGATCCATCTTGACATGTTAAATGGTTTGTTCTCAGCTATGGCAACAATCGGAGATGCTATGTCTGATGGAAAGTTGTCAAAACCTACACTCCTCCTCGACATGCATTGTTGGACAACATAACACAATAGCTTCCATTTCTTCCCCAATCTTGCTCTGTAAAATTGTGACTTTGGAAATGCAGGAGGATGTCCCATATTAACAAAGCACGATTGACACTCAGCCATAGTCAATTCATCATTCATTCCCACTTCATCCTCGTCAATCCTCAAAGCAGTTCTGATTGCTTCTTCAGAAACTGTCAACACCAATTCTCTTGTAATATTTCCTCTAACAACAGCAACTCCATTATCATTTCTAATAACCTCAGCTGTCCTCCAAAAACTCTTTATCAATCTAGCATATATGACCGGTTTGGCACACATAGCATACACATATTTTGTCCTCTTTATGAATCTGATCATATCTCTGTAACCTTCAGTTTCAGGGATAGATTCATCCAAACATGCCACCAGATTGTGCTTAGGTTCAAACTTTAGATTCTCCATCTGTTAAAACAAAAACAAACACAAACAAGACAAATATGTTAGATTCTTCATTAAAACATATCAAATTTTTATAAGTGTTTGAACAAAAGTTAAGAAGAAAAACATTCACATAATCATTTTAACCCTAAATTGATCTAACAAACTGATTTTCATCAGTTTGATCAAAACAACTTTGAATGTTAATGATTATACAACATTTATCAATTTTAACAGTTTAACACTTAAGCATAAATTTGATATTTATAAGATGAAGTTGTTTAACATGTTAATCTTAGTTTTAACAATGATTTGTTAATGTTCAACACATATTTTATCAATTTGAAGTTAACACTTAATAACTTTCAAAGTTCATCAATGGCGGTTTTAACAGTTATGACAATTTTGATTGATTCGGTTGGTTTTAAGGTGAATTGGTGCAAATGAGTGTTTGATTGTTAATGATCGACAGGTTTTACACTTAAAACAACATTCGATTTTGGTTTTAACACACACAATCAAAGTGTCGATTCAGTGATCAAAAACACTGTTCATCATTGTTTTTCATTTTATCGGTCGATTTGCAGGTTTATCAAGATCAAAACACATAATCAATACCTTATTCAATCGATCAGACTTGTTATAGAACAAACGATTGAATATGATAATCAAAGGATTTAAGTACAGAGTGTTTGCTTGAATGTGTGAGTGAAAAATGATAAGTGTTTGTGAAGAGGCGGGTTTTTATATCGTTAAAAATTAGGTCAAACTTTGAGGTGCCGGGTCAACAATTTGGGACGGGCAAGCACAAAAGCCCAATAAACCTTGACGGGTCAAGCACTGTTGAGACGGGTCATGTACTGTTGGGACGGGTCAAGTTCTTGAAACAAGTCACAACATATGACGGGTCAAAAAACAACATGTAAAAATCACTTGACGGGTCAAACACTGTAGAGACGGGTAAGTCACTGTAGTGACGGGTAAAGGTTAGGAACAACTACACCTGATTGGTTTTATTCATCACCCGGCAGCATAGTAGTCTTCAAAACATCACCCGGCAACCTTTCTTCATCACCCGGCAACACAGTTGCTTTTCTTTCACCCGGCATGCATTCTTCTTCATACGGCAACACAGTTGCTTTCACCATTACCCGGCATGCTTTCTTCTTCACACGGCAACATCAACATAGTTGCTTCCACTATTACCCGGCATGCTTTCTTCTTCACACGGCAACATCAACATAGTTGCTTCCACTATTACCCGGCAACACAGTGTTATACACTTACACGGCAAGATAAGACTTCTTTCTTTTACCCGGCTGTACAGTGACAACATTTCTTCACCCGGCTGTATAGTGACACAACTAGTCACCCGACAGATATCTATGACCTTCAGCCGGCTGTATTTGACATGTTCATTTCCCGGCTGTACAGTAGTCATAATATCTTCACCCGGCTTCACTCCTTTTTCTCAATCAACCGGCACATATCAGACTCACAACTTTACCCGGCTGAACAGTGTGTTCATTACCCGGCAAAATAGTGTTATGATATTCTTTGCCCGGCTATAACCCTTTAAGCAATTTTCTTCATTTTTCTCGTCTGTTGACTTTTTCAACTGCATTTATTGCACCTGCAAACATTCTCGACACATTAATTAGACAAGATATCCTTAAAAAGAATTTGTCACATTAATTATCAACAACATTTCTAGGGCAACAAATTTAATACAATTTAAATTCCCTTTTCTTTTTCTTTAATTTTCACAAAAATATTTTTGCACAACCAAAATTTCTATATCCCGAAGCAATTTTTGAAAAACACATTACAAGACCCTGGGTTTGTTTTTAACACATCCAATACTTTTGCTTTTCATACCACATAATCTTGTTCATTCAAAACACACTTATTCACATGCAATATTTTTGGATTTTTGTAAATATTTTTCTTCTACAATTTATTCTCCCCCTAAACTTGAAATTTCTTGAAATTTTTAAGTTTAACAAGGATGTTGATGTGTCAATAAAGATTCCATATGCCTGCACACACAAAGCACACACATTAAAATAAAGACATATGCAATGCAATGAATCAAAATATCGCAGTGAGATCATACCACACATTATCTGAACATGTTTTGCAAGTTTTGAATAGACATTTGACTTATGTTTGATTGAGTGATGATATGAAAACATACCAATTAGCTCGAGTTGACACACTTACTTTTTCGGTATCATGATGATAATTAAGGTTCGATTAAAATGACTTATGTGACCCACATGTATACATATGTCAACATATTTCCTTATCAACAATTACCTGAATGCATATTGCACACCAACCTGGTCACTTACGACTGTGGAATCTGGGTTCTATTCGGATTTGGTCCACTTTGGGACTTCTTTTTAATTCCATTTTGGAATTTTTTTCTTTCCTATCGTTCCCCTTGGGAATTTTCTGAATTCCTTTTTGGAACTTTTGTTTGGTGATGGTCCACATTTGGGACTCTTTTTGTTCCAACTTTGGGAATCTTTTGCTGCACCTTGAAGCTCAAAAGAGACTTCATGTGAGATTTCAGGTCTGTGGATACCACAACAAAGAAGCTCACGATGCGGTTCATCACACTGAATAGACTACATCGTTACCCGATCATGCACAACTATCATCACAAGCAATGTATCAAAAGATGTATATCTAGACATGTATAACAATGGAACTTAACACAAAGATCATTAAGTTTATGTTTGTCAACAATCAACTTACTTGTTCAGTCTAATTGCCTGAGCTGTCTAGCACATCAATTAACATTCATCAGTCTTTATTTAAAAATGATGTATCAAATAATGTCTAGTGTAACTATCATTTCTCACTTTGTGCAATATAGATTCTTATGACATGATATTTTCTTTTCTTTTTGCTTTTATATTTTGTATTTTCTTTTCTTTTTGCTTTTTCACGCAAGCACACACAATGCAAAACATAAAATAAAAGACAAAGGAATCAATACTTGACATCAACTTATTATATTTTTGGCTTTTATATTTTTCTGATTTTTGTTTGTTTTTACGAAAAATAGAATCAATCATGATTGATTAATCCTATGGATTGAATTAAGAATTCAAACCGGCCTGACAAAAAAGATTTTGTGAAAAGATCTGCCAGTTGTTTGTCGGTATGAACTTTAATCAAAATTATTAAACCTTTTTCAGAGTTGTCTCTTAAAAAGTGATATCGAATTTCGATATGTTTGGTTTTTGAGTGTTGAACAGGATTAGCAGTAATGAACATAGCAGCAGTACTGTCTATGTAAATAGGAGTTTTGAGAAAGTTAAACCCGTAGTCAAGCAATTGGTTTTGTAGCCACAAAACTTGAGAACATCCTGCAGATGCAGCGATATACTCTGCTTCAGCTGTGGATACAGAAACGTTGGTCTGCTTCTTGCATTGCCAAGAAACAAGTCTAGGACCCAGAAATTGACATCCACCAGTAGTCGATTTCCTGTCAAGAGCACAACCACCAAAGTCACTATCAGAATAACTATATAATTCAAAATTGCCTTCATAAGGATACCATAACCCAAGATTCGGTTTCCCTTTAAGGTATCTGAAAATACGTTTAACAGCAACCAGGTGCGACTCTTTTGGATCAGACTGATATCTTGCGCACACACATACAGCGTACATAATGTCTGGCCTTGATGCAGTAAGATACATCAGTGAACCGATCATTGATCTGTATAGTGTTTGATCCACGGATTTGCCTTTCGGATCCGGCTGTATCTTGCAGTTCACATCAGATGGAGTTCGAATTGTCTGACAATCTTGCATCTTGAACTTCTTCAACAACTTCTCAACAAATTTTGATTGATTGATGAAAATTCCGTCAGCAGACTGTTTCACTTGTAATCCAAGAAAGAAATTAATATCCCCCATTGAACTTATCTGGAATCTAGACTTCATGATTTTCTCAAATTCTTTGCACATTGACGCACTGGTCGATCCGAAGATAATATCGTCCACATAAACTTGAACACATAAGAGTTCTTCATTCTCCCTCTTCATAAACAAAGTTGGATCAATCTGACCTCTTGTGAATCCATGTTCTAGTAAATGCTTAGATAATGTCTCATACCAGATTCTTGGAGCTTGATGTAGACCATATAGAGCTTTACTCAACTTGTATACACGATGAGGATAGTCAGGATCTTCAAAACCTGGAGGTTGTGTGACATAAACATCATCTGTAATCGGTCCATACAGAAAAGCGCCTTTAACGTCCATTTGGAATACTTTAAACTTCATGAAGGACGCATATGCAAGAAAAACGCGTATAGCTTCAAGTCTTGCGACTGGAGCAAACACTTCTTCATAATCAATGCCTTCTTCCTGAGTATATCCCTGTGCAATGAGTCTTGCTTTGTTTCTCACAACAATGCCACGTTCATCTGGCTTGTTTTTGTACAACCATCTTGTACCAATCGCATTCTCTCCTTCAGGTAAGTCCACTAATTTCCAAACCTCTTGTTTGCGAAATTGAAGTAACTCCTCTTGCATGGCTTCAATCCAACTATTATCTTGCAACGCTTCTGAAATGTTCTTCGGCACCACTTGAGAAAGAAAACATGAATAAAGACAAACATTTGCTTGCTCTGTCTGACTTCTTGTAGTTCTCTGATTCAACGGCCCGATAATCTAAGAGACGGGATGTTTCTTGTGAATTCGATGAATTGGTATGTCATCTCCTTGCACTTGACTCTCCAGATTAGATTGATTCAGATTCGGTAGATCTTGTAGTATGGTAGAAGTATGCGGAGTGAAATTCGGGACTTGATCCGGTGAATTGATGAAGTAATCAAATGATTCTGGAATAACTTCAGCATTCGGATCTGATGATGGTTGATTCTGAACAGATCCACCATCATTAGGAGAACTTTGCGGATTCACATCATCTTCAAGATTGTTTGATTCTTGATCGTCTTGAGAACCAGAAGGACCCGGAGCTTAACTAGATTTGACATGATCAGGATTATGAAATGACATGAACGGATATTCAGAGTTGAGATTGCCATCCTCATCATTATCAGAATCGTCACTAAAGCATCCCAAGTCACCTGATTATTTCCTTGCTTTTCCTGAAAAATCAAACAAGTTAGAATTAAAAGATTTTGATAACGAATCTAAATCAAATAACCATTCGGGACCATGCGCCACTGACGGAAACGAATTTTCTAAAAACTTTACGTTAATAGTTTCAATAACAGTATTTGTTTTGCTATTAAAAACTTGATAAGCTTTAGAAACAGACGAATATCCAAGGAAAAGTCCATCGTCAGATTTTGACTCAAATTTCCCGAGATGATCATTTAAATTTAGAATCGATACAGGACAACCAAATGCTTTCAAATATGAAATATTTGGTTTTCTTCCAAATAACAACTCATAAGATGTTTTCTGTTTATCCTGAACCAGTAATGTTCTGTTTTGCACAAAACATGTAGTAGAAATAGCTTCATCCCAGAATGTGATAGGAATTTTAGCATCTGTAAGCATGGATCTTGCTGCTTCAATTAGTGTCCGATTTTTCCGTTCCGCAACCCCATTTTGTTGAGGCGTTCTAGGAGCACTAAATTGTCTAGCAATTCCTTTTTCTGCACAAAACATATCAACATTAGCGTTCTTAAATTCTGTTCCATTATCACTTCTTAAAATTTTCACTTTACAATCCAACTGATTTTCAACTTTGATAATAAATTCTTTTAACAACTCAGCAGTTTCAGATTTAACATGCAGAAAATAAACCCAAGAAAATCTAGTGAAATCGTCAATAATGACAAAACAATAAGACTTCTTTCCGATGCTTTGCACATTTGTTGGTCCGAAAAGATCCATATGTAGCATCTGCAAGGGTTTTGAAATGGAGTTTTCTGGCTTGGACTTAAAAGACATGCGATGCTGTTTTCCTTTCAAACATGCTGGACAGAGATCAGTTGTAGAGAACTTCTTTGAAGGTATTCCCACAGCATGATTTCCAGTCACTAAACGATTCATGTTTCTGAAGTTTGAATGACCCAGCCGTCTATGCCAAAGCTGACTCTCATCATTTGAAGCATGTGCAATGAAACAAGTAGTTTCAGTTTCAGCATCAATCTGCGACATATCCAGCTTGTATACATCACGATCTCTTGGAGCTTTCACCACTACCCACTCATTGTCAATCTTGAAACCTGGTTTGAGTATATAACAGAAAGAATCATCAAATAAAGTTGAATAAGATTTATCACAGATTTGAGATACACTTAGTAAGTTAAAGTTCAACTGTGCACATTAGTTGACTTTATCAAAACTAATGATCCCATTCGATACAGTTCCTTCTCCTGTTATTTTACCACCTGCATCACCTCCAAATGCAACGTGTGTACCATTTTTCGGCTTGAAATCCTGAAGCAAGGCATGGTTGTCTGTCATATGCCGGCTACACCCACTATCAACGAACCACGAGTTGATAGGTCTTCTTGGGCGTACCTGCATTTCAACAATCACATAGTTAGTTTGGTCAACCCAGGCCCACACGGTCTTGGGTTTTCCGAATCTATCTACAATAGTAACTTGTTGATATTGAACATTTTGAAAATTTGTTTCATTTAAGAGATTTTGATGCTGAAAACTGTTGTTTCGCCCATTGGCGTGCATTGATTGCTTTCTTCTCAAAGCACTAAACCTTTCCTCCAACTTAGGATCAAGGTTATTTTCAAACTTTTGATTTCTTAGTTTAAAACTGTTAACCTGCACATTTGAAACAGAATTGTTTCGATTGAAATTTCTCAAGACCGGAGATTGACTTTGATTAATATTTTGAAAACCAAATGATTTATTTCTTCGAAAATTTGGAAACGAAGTCATTTCTCTTGTTGAGTTTGATCGAAAGAAACAATCCTTTGTGTCATGATTCCTTCTTTCACAAATATCACAAAATTTGTTATAATAACATTCTTCTGAAGAATGGTTTCTTTTGTCACAGAAACTGCAATACCTGTTAAAGAAACTGCATGGTTATAACGATCACAAATCTCACAGTGTTTCTTGCTAATCCTAAAGAGCCGATTGTTAACTTTTGATGTTGAACTCATTCGAGATTCATTATCAGCTTTGTTCGGTTTTAGATTAACGTTCTTTTGTGGAGACTTTGTTTGTGATTTTGATTGCTTGGGACTTTGGTTCGATTTTAAACTGTTCTGTTTGGTTACCTTTTTAGATTCAATTCTCTTATCATTGACAGCGGAAGACTTAGGACCTGAACCTGTTTTCAGACCAGAGTTAGATTTGATTGGAGAATTGATTGGTTTACCATAAGATCCGTTCAAATCAAACGTTCCTGCAGACACAAACTTAATTGTTTTTCCTTTTGACACTTTCTTTTTGACAGGTTTGACCTTGTCAGTTTTAACAGTTTGAGCTTTGGTGTTGTCATTTGATTTTATGACACTTTTACCTTTTGATTCTTTTGTTTCAGAATGATTGATCATTACTTTCGATTTCTGCTTCTTCGCAGTTGAAACTTCAGCCTTCTTCACTTCTTGCTTCTTGATCAACTGATCAGCAACTTGCGCCTTTTGTTCTTTCTTCCACCTGATGTATTCAGGATCATTATATCCTGAAAATTCACCTTCATCCTTCACTTTTTCTTCCGACTTCGGATTCAGTTCCGGATACTCAACCAGTTGAATCAGAACAGGCTCTGATTTGTTGCTAGCTTCATCATCAGCTTCAGTTGTCACACCATCTTCTTCTTTCAAACTTTCCATCAGCACTTCAGAACCTTCAGACTCGGATTTACTTCTTTGAATTTCTTTGAATTTTCGTTCATTTTCAGGTGAATGATCAAATTCATTAAAGTTTTCCGGTAAGGTTTGTGTGATTGAATTTGGCATTGGCTCATGAGTAAAACCCAACCCGGTTTTGGTTTTGTTACCTCTTTCACTGACAAGTTGTTTCACCATGTTCTTACAACTTTTAACTTTTGTTAATTCAACTTGCGTGACAGCATGAGCAACTTTTTCTTGTTCAAAGTTCTTTGTCATTTCTTCAAGTTGTTTTGTTACCAGTTCCAGTTCTTTTAAGGTTTTGTTCCATGATTCTTTAAGTGACAAAATCTTCTCATCAGAAATTTTGTGATCGATTTTAAGTTGTTCATGAATTTTCTCATGTTTACTTAATTTATCACCAATTTTAAATGAATGAGTTCGATAATGTTCTACCTGTTGAATGCATTGTTCTGAACATAACCTTTCTTTCACATCAATAGGTAATGGAACGTAATTAGGGGGTAATTCATTACTAACCTTTGGTTGTTCAGTAGATGATGAAGACTCACTGGCTGTAGCCATCAACGCTATTTCTGACTCAGATTCTTCAACAGGATCAGATTTTGCACTCCAGTCATATTCCTCTGAATCTTCACTCACATCTTCAGTCATTTTACCATCCCCTTCTTCAGACCAGTCTTCTTCTATTTCACATACCAGTGCCTTTGTTTGATATTCTGGTTTCTTGCCTTCATCCTTTAGTTCTGGCATGGGAAGACTTTGATATGGTTTCTGAAAGAAACGTTGATTTCTGCTTTGGTAGCTCGAAGACTGTTGTGAATTTTGACCTTGACCTTGATTGCTTGAACTTGCTTGGTCGTTGAAATTCTGATTCTTAGGAGCTTTGCATTCCCTTGAAAAATGACCATAACAGTTACAGTTAAAACATCTGGCCTTTGATTTGTCAAAACCAACCTTCTTGTTTGCATGAGGCTTGTAGCTTCGGTTAACATATGCATGCTTCTGCGTTCTATATGCAACCATCACCATCTGCCAGTTTAAGTCCATCTCCTCAACGTCATCAGGATCCATCTCAAATAAATCTTGAAGTACAACGTCCATTTGACTTAAGTGACTTCCTTGGTATGCTTGAAAACTTGCCATAAAAGCTGTGAAGGCAGTTTTGGTCTCGTCATCTTGTAACAAGATGTTCATCACATCTTTTACCTTTGCTTGAACATTCGAACTTTGATTTTCTGACTGATTCTTCAGATTCTGACTTTGAACTTGAGCTCTTGGTGGAGATTGAGGTTGAGAATAAGTTGGCGAACTTGGAAAGTATGATGAATCAGTATAGAAACTTGCACCAACAAATAAATCACCCTCTTCTTCAAACTTCATTGCATCTTGTGCAAGAAAGGCATTCTCCACAGTATTGGCAGGATTTACCACATACTTATATTGAGCTTGTGAGCTTGATCTATCAGTATTTCTCGATCCTTCGTCAATCTCAACTTCTTCAATCTTTCCAATAAGTAGATCTAAATCCATTGGAAATTTCTCAGTATGCTTTAAAAGAGTAACAGTCTGCTTCCATGATGATGGTAAAGCACATAACAATCGATCATTCAAGTCTTGAAGTTCAGTCTTAACTCCGAGGTTTGACATCTCAGTAGTTAAGTGAACAAATCTGTTCATCATCTGATGTACTGTTTCTCCATTAATATGCTCGAACAACTCCAATTGCCTTTTCAACTTTGATTTCTTCAGACTTCTCAATTGTTCTCCTCCTTCACATATTGACTTTAATGCCTTGAAGCATGTATAGCCAGTTTGATATGCATACAATCTCGACAGAACTTGAAGTGGCAATCCCTTGCACATTAAAGAACAAGCCTTGCTATCATTCTTCACTTTCCTCAAATCTTCTGTTGACAAATTATCCTCTGGATAAGGTTCAGTAGAGTCTTTGGTGTAGGTACTTGCACTGTCTGGAGCAGTCTGAGTTGGAATATGAGGACCCTTTTCAATTGACTTCCATAGATCATTGTCAATGGAGCATAAGTGATGTCTCAGTCTGATTGTCCAATTCTTGAAATCTGCACGATTAACAAGTCTAGGAACACGGTTATCAGAATCATCATTATGTGCCATTTTTTTTAAAGATTTTTAAAGAAAATATTTTTGATTTTTTGTTAATTTTTGAAAAGAAATTGTTAAACTATTAAAATAAAGACACGTAATTAATGACAAGATAAGAAAACAAAGATCAAAACAACTAAAAATGAGTCACACGGCTGAACAGTGAAAATCCTTCTTCACCCGGCTTGAACAGTAGCTTTTGTTCTTCACCCGGCAGAGAAAAGTCTTCACCCGGCTAAACAGTCACACGGCTCAACAGTTGTAATACTTGTATTCTGCACCCGACAGAACAGTTACCCGGCTAAACAGTTGCACGATAACAAGAAATAACTTCACACGGCAGATAACACTTGACCCGGCTTGAATCTTGACACGGTAAAAGCTTTACACGGCTGAACAGTTGTCGATCACACGACAAGGCTGTTTACCCGGCTATACAGTCTTTGATCACCCGACTGAAATTTCTTAATCACCCGGCGTAACAGTGTATTACCCGACACAACAGTTGTTGATCCGGCTGAACAGTAACACTTTTTCTTCGTCAAATTCTTTACCCGTCTAGCACAAAATCCTTTACACGGCTGCACAGGACCTAATTGTTCACAAATCTAAGTCCAAAGGAAATTGTCTAAGTCAAATTTTATCACCCGGCAAGTTAATCTTCAACCAAGTTCATACTGTTCATCATCTTCATCATGAGAATTTTTCTGGGTTTGTCAAAAACTTGTCCAATTCGTTCAAAATTCACACACAAGCAGTGAAATGGTCCGATTATCAATTCCTAATCTCAATCAATCCAAAACATGATCAAATATTGATGAATTTGAGCAAAATTCGATCGAACAGTAACTTTTTCAATCTTCTTAATTCCTCAGATCTGATGATAATCTGATGGAATTTGCACAATCGTTGTGAATTAGGAGTGATTGCGATGATAAATCACAACTAAAAACAGCAACAATTCATTCAGACCATGATATTTGAGCAATATTGATGTGTTTTGCTTGATGAATAGCGAAGAACACAGTACCAACAGCTCTGATACCAATTGATAGGTTCAATTGGATCGTTAATATCGCTCAATGATCAGAATGATTCATACACAAACATAGTTCAATCATAAACACAATTCATACTAATAATTCTCTTTTGTATATTGATGATCAAAGCAGATTTGTAATACAAGTGCAGGAGAAAATAAATCACACACACTAAGTTCTCTCTCTTACGTGAATAGTGATCTAGCCTCTCTCCTCACACTCTCTCACTACATGCTTTAAAGCAACGATTACAAGTTTAAGGAATATAACAAAATACACCCTAAACTATACATAAACATATAAACAAATACAAAGTAAATCTTAACTAGGAAATAGCCCTAACAGTTACCAACTCCAACAACATTCATAACCAATTGATTAGCTTTCCCAACTATCCTCTTAGCACCACCATATCTTATCACAATCCAACTCACTTGCGTCCCTGCAAATCAATACATAAAGTATAAAAATAAGAGAATATTAATTCTAAGTCACCAAACGGTATATATTAACCAAATCAGAAATCCAATTCAAATTCATTAACACAAATTCCATGTAACTTTATCCTCGATGAATCAACTTAACAAGACACATATTGAACAATAACGACTGGACAATTGCATATATATATAATGACGAATAGTCCTAAACGGGTCAAAACCTGCACAAAACACAAACTCCATAATTAAAATAATAATGAAGTGGGTAAGACGGGTTAAAATAAGAAATTTGACCCGAATTCATGTATGAACTCAATTGTGTGTGCATACATCCTCCAACCACAAGTGACTATAAACAGGTGCAAATTTTAATTATAAAAATCTTAATTTTCTTAGAACCCTAATCTTAACACAAATTTTAATTATAAGAGAATATTAATGCTAAGTCACCAAACGGTATATATTAACCAAATCAGAAATCCAATTCAAATTCATTAACACAAATTCCATGTAACTTTATCCTCGACGAATCAGCTTAACAAGACACATATTGCACAGTAACGACTGGACAATTGCATATATATTATGACGAATAATCCTAAATGGGTTAAAACCTGCACAAAACACAAACTCCATAATTAAAATAATAATGAAGTGGGTAAAATGGGTTAAAATAAGAAACTTGACCCGAATTCATGTATGAACTCAATTGTGTGTGCATACATCCTCCAACCACAAGTGACCATAAACAGGTGCAAAATTTAATTACAAAAATCTTAATTTTCAACTTAAAAAAGACACAGTTTTAAAAATCTTAATTTTAATTATAAAAATCTTAGTTATAGACTACAACTTGTAACAAATTGGTGCACATTCAACTTAAAAAAGACACAGTTTTAAAACCCATGACTGTATGTATGCACATAGTTCAGCAGCAGCAGTCTTATAACAATGCAGTCGTTAATGTGCAGTATGCATCTACATTGCTAAAGCTTGACATCAAAGCTTTAAGTTATCATAGGCAATAACCAAAATATGTGTGTAGTATTGGCTTATGGATATAACAAAAACAACAGAAACCTTATAACAAAAAATAACATCAGCAGCCTTGTAACAGAATGGAAACAACAATAACATATATATCAACCAACTGTATTATGTAACAACTGCATATCTGCAACCTTATAACAGACAAATCTCGCAGCAAGATTATAACCGAACAAATCCTGGAGATGTGCAATGTTTTAACCAATTCCAAAAAACACCGATTTCACATGCGATGTTAATTGACCATTAGCACCAAAGCCCCCCCCCCCCCCCTAAAAAAAGAACACACATTCACAAAACACATATTGATGTATATATAGAACAGAAAAGCTGCTAATCTGCAATATAAGTGAGACATTACCTATACTACAACATGTACACCCACTCAACAGAGCCCTTCATTAAAACTTTTACTTTAGTTGGCACACATGAAGATCAGAATTTACATGTTAATTTCTTAAGATTGGTCCTTTTTTAAAGTAGTTGAACTAAAGATTTGGTTATTGTTGTTGCAGGCAAGGAAGAAGGTTGTGAGAATGGGCAGGTGAACACATAACAACAACAACAACTGTTTTAAACATCATAACAACAAAAGTTAAATTAAGTCAGCCCATTAGCAGCGATACTACGATTTTAAACAAATAAATAAATGTATGTTTTTTTAAACTACAGTTTACGCTATATTACCTTCATGGTAAATAATTTCAAAAACATCATTTAAGACATTGTATTCGACCTCAATGACAACACCCCATGGTTCCATTCCTGTCATTTGCAGTATGTTAATTTAAATCACCACCTAATAATAGAAAAATAAAGAGTTACCTACTTAAACCTATGATAATAAAAGTAAGGTATATTATAAACACATACCTTGATGAATCTGCAACAATTTCAAACCTCAAGCTGTGATTTCTAGTATCCAAACGATAGATTATTGCTCAGAACTTCTTAGAGGTATTTTCTAAAATCATTGACAAGAAATTAACATATATCATACTTTATTAGCGTATATCATTCTTCATTAGCATTAAAATAAAAAAATCAACGCTAAAATCAAGAAATCCATAAGCAAACATCATGAAAGTGATTAAATAAAATCCATCAACCCAAAAAATAACCAAAATAAAAAAACCCAAAGAACGATTCATGAATCAGATAGTTACAAATCTTGCTCGAAAACATCAGCAACACATAGCCAAAAAACAGCAACCAAATCAGTTACAAGTTTGACGCGAAAACAGGCTAAAACACAACAACAAATTCATCTTTTTAAGACCACAAATGTAATTACAAATAAGCCTTAAAACATGTAGCTGAAACACAAAATGCTGCAACAAATTTAACTAAATAAAACCTCAAGAGAAACTCTTGATAAGAGATATATACAACTAGTAATGTCAAAACAGATTTGCACATAACAAATTGTTTACTTGGATATATTTTTTAGGGTTGTCTAATGCTCCTGAGTCTTGCTTGTGAAGATCAGATAACACATTTGCACAAAATTGAAAAGCATAAAGCATACAATACAATGTTTAAAATGCACAACACACACTACACATTTGCACAAAATTCATTAGCATACAGGGTTTGAAACTGCACAAACTGGTTGATACTAAAATTAATTAACACAATTTCCATGTAACTGTATCCTCGACGAATTAGCTAAGTGAGACTACACTACATACTAACGACTGCACAATTGTATATATACGATAAAGAATATCCTAAACGTATAAAGCTGCACAAAACAAATACTCCAAGAATAAAACAATAATGAAATGGGTCAAACGGGTGAAAATATAAAACTTGACCCGATTTCATGTACGAACTTGATCTTAGTTATAGATAAAAATATGAAAATATGATAAAAATCTTAATTTTATTAGAACCTTAATCTTAGTTATAGACTACAATTTGTAACAAATTAGTGCACATTCAACTTAAAAAAGAAACATTTTGATAATAATCTTAATTTTCTTAAAACCCTAAATTCTCATTGCATGTTTAAAAGTTATTGAGTTCTTACTCTCTAGGAGCAGTAAGGTCAAGTTTAGAAGTGCATTATATATGGCTAGAGTATTAGAGTATATCATTTTAGTTCATATAATATATTACAAGATTTTTATTATGTTTACTGCATGTTTATTATAATTTTTTTTTTGAGATTTTACCAAAATAGTTTACTTGGGAAAGTATAACATCAAAAGATTGTATACATGTAACCGATAGAAGACACATGCAACTTGATCATTTAGAATGATATGAAACATATGGTAGGAAATTGTATTTGATCTTAAATCTTTGAATCAAATACAAGAGATATTTAGACGGTAAATCATTGAATGATTGTATTTATCAAACTCAACTCAAAAACTGAAATAATAATAACAATAAGAAGTATTAAGTTGACCCATTTCAACACACAATATATCTTTACTTTATTGTCGTTCTAGACCATTTATCATATTCAATTTTAGATCATATAACAGGTGTCAGAATGAGCCAATCTAAAGACAGGTCACAATGGGTTGGGTCAGTTAT
The DNA here is from genome assembly GCA_030867185.1 of Tagetes erecta. NCBI lineage: Eukaryota > Viridiplantae > Streptophyta > Magnoliopsida > Asterales > Asteraceae > Tagetes > Tagetes erecta. Next base: position 59,954,907 of record CM061488.1, read on the forward strand.
AAATTTGCAAAAAAAAACAGATCAGTTCAGTGGTGCCATTTCCAATCAACACTGGACCTGAAAACGCACGCATCAGCCGCTAATATACAAGTAAAATAGATCAGGTACACAACCATGTTTCCAGCTCAAATTTGAACCTAAAATCACTTGCCTTAGTCACTAATAGGCATACAAAACAAATAAGGTCAGTGGACATTTTCTAGCCCAACACTTAAACCTAAAAACACTTAAAATAGTAATTAACATGTATGCAAAACCAATAAGTTCAATTTGCATTGCTTTAACATTAGAAAGGCTACATAAATAATATAATAACAATGCATACGGATCATAATGCACCTAATACCTAAAGCTCACATACAAATGGGTCAAAATTAATTAATTTCTTAATTTCATAGACATACGAATTATAATGCACCATATATCTAAAGTTCATAATGCACTCTATATGGGTTAATACGACCTGAAGCCACTTTATATGATCGTAATTAAGCTTTAACCTAACATATAAACTAAATCGTTCACAGTGATGAGACCAACCTTGAATAGCATCTTGACCTACAACCTAACCTCTTAACAATAAAGGGGTCAAAATATAGTGATTTAAATTGAAGTGGTTTAAAATATAATGAGTAAGTAATAAACAACTATAGTGATTTAAAATGAAATATGTCAAACGGGTCAAAATATAATAAAGGGGTAGCTCATTCAGAGATTGTACAAGTATCAAACAACGGGTATTTAACGCTTTATGACTCTTTGTAAACCATTATCATCTATTTCATTTACCAGTTACCTTTATGTTAAAGATCCATTTAAGGCATACAAAATACACATAAGTCATACATGATCATAAGCAGCAAGTAGACATGAAACAATGTAATGTTAAATGGAAGGCAATTTATAATAAACGGGTAGCAAACGGGGATTATAAAAATGCAACATTTATAATAAACGAGTAGCTCATTCACGGATTGAATAGTAGCAAACAGCCGGTAGCAAACAATAGGTAGCAAAATTACAGTACATTTGTTGTAATCAATAACATATCTGTGTGTAACGCCCGCCTTTCAGCAAGCACCACAGTTAGCATTCATAAGCATAAAAACACCCATAATTTTAATAAAATCTAAAATGCAACGGAATACTTGTTTAAAACATCAGTACATCATCATAATTGACTTAAATACTTCTTTTCAAACATTAGAAAATGTAAATTTGATCTTAAAGGTATTTTCTTCAATGTCAGCCTTCAACAAGTCCCTAGCTCTTGCCAAGCAGCTCCCTAAGTCTTCAAACCTGCACATCAATCTAACATGAATACAAAAGTCAGCTACGCTGAGTGAGTTCTAGTTTTACAACATCTTTAGAACTTTCCATATCATTCATGTAACACACGTAAATTGCATCCTCATATTGGACGTCACATTCGTATAACACACAGCATAATATCTTTGTCTGTTAGTGAGTCATCATCGGGTCCTCTTTGGTCTTTAGAGGCCCATTCTGTAGTTCTTAACTGGTTTTATGAGATCCCCAGTAGGATTCTTAGCTGGTTTTATGAGATCCCCAGTAGGATTCTTATCTTCTGTTAGGGCATACATTCGTTTATATATATCTATGTATATATTTTATATATATCTATATATATATATACAAGTATTCAATCACTCGTTCTTACATCATCATCATACATCACATAATAAAGTCCAACAGTCCAGGAAACATCTCAGTATGCATGTTAGCCTCAAATTTGTATTTGAAACGGAAGTGAGGTCTAGAACTCACCTGATTCTTAAGTGATCTTTGCTTGTTTGGACGAGGTTAAGGTAGTGGTTTTAGTGCACGATCTGCATTTAAGTTATTATGAAAAATCGTCATTTCTTTCTTGGTGTCGCAAGCAATGTCGCAAATAGTGTCGCAGGTTGTGTCGCAAGTAATCTCGCATAGGCGAACCATAGTGTCGCATGATGCTTTAGCAGCACCTCCACTTGCAGTGTCGCAAGGCTCTTGCCCAACTTTCGTTGGGACTTAAACTACTATCGCAAACACACCCGACACACGCCCAGAATTCAAGTGGTCCTAGTGTCGCAAGATGAACACTAGTGTCGCATTAAGAACACTAGTGTCGCAAAACGTTGTTACAGCTAATTTTCAACCCAAAATACTTGTCTTTCAACCAAATCTCAAACTTTTTACGTCCAAAACCTTGGTTTATCATTTATATGACTAAATCTAAGTTTTTTCCACGATTTTATCCATAAAAATACAACCTTTATTGATTTCTTTGAAACTTTTGGAAAACTTAAAAACTCCATTAATGGCCAGATTCGTTTTGTGTTATGAAAACAAGTTTTAGGGGATGATTTTACCTTTAAACTTCAAATCAACCCTTTGATTCACAAAAATCTTGGTTTTCTTCTTTCTTGCCTTTTCTTTCAAAGATTAGGGTTTGTGTGTGTGTTGTTGTTGTGATGGTGAAAAATGGGGGATGGTGGCTGGAAATAGTGTTTAAGTAGTAGGGTTTTTCCATATTGGGGTAGGGTTTTAGATGGGCTTTGGGCCTAATTAGGTAATTAGGCCATTTTAGGAAAGTATTTTAACTAATCTACTTACCAGTTTGGGTCTAATTCATTCTTTCGCCCTTAATGGTCCATAATTACATCATAACCTCCTCATTAATCCTTCCCTTTTCTAATTAGCAAGTAATTAGTCATTACGCTTTACATTCTTGTATTCTTATAATCATTTTCTTGCTCCATCGTATATATCGTAATCATCATATTTATCGTTAATATAACATATATCGTAAACCTCATACATCATTTTAATCATAGTCACTTAAATACGCATTCATATAAGCATAAGCACGTAATTAAGTCCTACCATAAAAATCGGGGTGTTACAAGTCTCCCCTCCTTATATAGGTTTCGTCCCCGAAACCTCTAAATGATGAAAATAACGCGGGGTAATTCTTTCTCATTTCGCTCTCTAGCTCCCACGTAACATCCGAACCTCTCCTATGTCTTCATTGAACTTTTACTTGCTTCACAGTCTTAATCCGTAATCTTATTTCCTTTTAATCTAATATGGCTACGGGCTGCTCTACGTAGTTCAGCCGTTCATCAATTTCCAGATCATCATACGGTACTGCCATACTTTCATCGCTAAACATTTACGCAAATACGACACATGAAAGCTGGGGTGAATCCCACTCAACTCTTCAAGGAGGTCCAATCGATAAGCAACATTTCCCACTCGTGCAACGATTCTAAATGGCCCGATATACCTAGGGCTTAACTTTCCTCTTTTTCTGAATCGAATTATTCCCTTCCATGGGGACACTTTCAGCATGACCCTATCTCCCACTTGGAACGTAATGTCCTTCCTTCTCCTATCGGCATAAGACTTTTTTCTGTCTTTCGCCGCTTTCATACACTCCTTGATCCTTTCAAACTTCTCCGTCGAGGCCTCGACTATTTCGAAACTTCCGAGTTCTCTCTGGCCAATCTCGCCCCAACAGATGGGAGTCCTACATCTCCTCCCATATAACATTTCATACGGCGGCATTTTTATACTAGTGTGATACCTGTTATTGTAGGAGAATTTTGCCAAGGGCAGATGACTGTCCCAACTACCACCAAATTCGAGCGCACATGCTCTAAGCATATCTTCCAGGGTCTGGATCGTTCTTTCAGACTGTCCATCCGTCTGTGGGTGGTAAGCTGAACTAATATGGAGCCTTGTTCCCATCTCCTCATGAAATTTCTTCCAGAACTTTGACGTAAACCGGGTGTCCCTATCAGACACAATGGATACCGGCATTCCATGCCTTGCCACGAACTCTTTGATAAATACTTCGGCTAATTTTTCTGAACTTATCGCTTTCTTGATTGGTAGGAAGTGGGCACTTTTCGTCAATCTGTCTACGAACACCCATATAGCATCATACCCCTTGGGAGTTCGTGGTAACTTCGTAATAAAATCCATGGTGATGTGCTCCCACTTCCATTCAGGTATCTCCAGTGGCTGAATCTTACCATACGGCTTTTGATGTTCTGCCTTGACTTGAAGTCAAGTCAAGCACTTACTCACATACGCTTCAACGTCCCTTTTCATACCCGGCCACCAGTAATCCTTCTTCAAATCCTGGTACATTTTTGTCCCTCCTGGATGGATCGAGTATCGGGACTTATGCGCTTCATCAAGTATACCCTTCCGTATCTCCCAGAATCGGAATACCCATATTTTACCGTATATCGTCTTCACACCGTAAGTGTTTTCGGCCAATTCTATCCCTTTTCCAACCATTCTTTCTGCCTTAATTTGATTTTCTTTTAGGGCCTCTACTTGAGCCCTTCTAATCTCTTCCATAACTCCGGGTGTAATAATCAGCTGGCAAGCTTTAACCCGAATCGGTTCATGTTTCTCCTTCTACTTAAAGCATCGGCCACCACGTTGGCCTTTGATAGGTTCAATTGGATCGATAATATCGCTCAATGATCAGAATAATTCATACACAAACACAGTTCAATCATTAACACAATTCATACTAATAATTCTCTTTTGTATATTGATGATCAAAGCAGATTTGTAGTACAAATGCAGGAGAAAATAAATCACACACACTTAGTTCTCTCTCTAACGTGAATAGTGATCTAGCCTCTCCCTTCACACTCTCTCACTACATGCTTTTAAGCAACAATTACAATATTAGGGAAAATAACAAAATAGACCCTAAACTATACATAAAATTATAAACAAATACAAAGTAAATCTTAACAAGGAAATAGCCCTAACAGTACTCCCCCTAAGATTTATCTTTGGACTTCAGCAAAATCTTCAAACAGTTTTCATCTTTTTCAGCTTCAATCTCTCTCACCAATCTTCTGGTTCTTCTTTGACATCCAGCAACTCTTTCCCTTTATATTCTTCTTGTTCTTTCAATGCTTCCTCTATGCATGACTTGAATTTTTCTGCTATCTTTGCTTGTCTTGGTTTGGACTCGTTTGTAAGGATTTGGGCAGTCATTCATACGTCTCAGCGAATCAAGTGTTAATCCTGCAAAATCAATGTTAGCATAAAATTCATAGGGCATTTCTTTCCCTTTGACTTGCACTTCCAAAGTTCCCTTTGCAGTTACTCTCATAAATTCTATCTCTGGAATGTCAACTTTTACAAGATTAGCATTGAGTAATGCCTTCCTTACTCGAATCTTTTCTGATGCAGCTGCTATCACTTCAATCATCACCACAAACAAATTTCTATCAGCTTCAGCAACTTTGTCTTTGCATCTTTCCATTCTGTAGCTTCTTAGAAAATCAATGTAAGATGGATGCAGCAATTTCAGCTCAAAAGTACTAAATAAAGTAATCATGTCTTTATCCCAATCATCCATATTTCGTACAATTTTCAACTCAAAAGTTTCCTGATTGTAGAAAACTTTAAGAATTGGCTTCGTCGCTTGAGAACCATCAAACACTTTCAGCCCCGGATCAGTCACTTTGTCAAAGTATTCATCAGAAAATTCTTCCAAATACATATCTTCACTCACCACCAACTTTTTCTGTTTTCTCTTTTTCTTTGACTGCACATATGCACTATCCTCCTGCTGTCCTCTGAACTCCAAAAACTTCGGCATTCGGCTCATCCCAGCATCGAGTAATATCGCACATTTATCACCACGCTCAACATGCGTGTGATTTATCAGTCTAAGCTTGTGCAACTCTTTCAAATCTTGAACTTCTAACTTGAAAATGCTAGAGTAGTAATGGTATACATCACATAAACCATTAACTCTTTTAATCATGAACGCATCGAACACTTCGTCATATTTCCACGCAATAATCTTTACCTTTTTGGATTTTTCCGGTACGATCATTGAATCAAGAAGTTCAGCAATCGACTGACCCTTGCTCAGCAGTGATCTCATAACATCACCTGCTGTGGTTGATTTGTGCCATGATTCACGTACATCCATAGGTATATTATATGCTTTCACCTCACTTGGAAACATATCCATCAACTCATGTCTCTTTTTATGCGCATTCTCAGGTAAAGCCATCACCGGTATTTCTTTTGGTCCGAGCACTTTGTATCTCTTGGTCAGTTCGTAGTATTGAGGATTGTTGTAATCTAGATAAAACATACGTTTGTACAGCTTCTCCGTCTTCATAAAACTTACAACAATTTTCCTCAGTGACTCTTGTTTCAATCTTTTCAACGTCCGATATGGATAGTTTTTTGAGCTCAGCCAATCTCGCATAGATCTACTTGACATTTCTTCAGGGTTTTGATGGTAAAGCTCAGTTGGAGGTAAATCATCAATGTTTAAACTTTCTTGAAGTGGTGTCCATTCTCCCATTTCAACAATAAACTCCTTCTCATCAGCAGCGGCTTTATCTTGAGCTATCAAACATTTTTCATATTCTTCGTTGATTTGAGTCACAGTCAGCCCATTCAGATACACAGGATTGTACTTCATCTTCTCAAGATAGGCAAATCGTTCAGGCAAATCAACAGGAATCTCATCATCTGGATTCGTTTCAGGCTCAGCTTCAGGTTCTGATTCTGTGAAGTCAATATCATCTAAGTCATCTAGTGCCTCTATCATTGGTGCATTGTCAGTTTGAACCGGCTCAAACTGACTTATAGTTTCAGTCACATCTCCAACCCTTTCAACTACTTCAGGCACTTCTTCAACTACAACAGCTTCAGATTGAATCGGATCAATCTGAACTGATTTATCAATTTCAGCTTCAATCACAGTCTCATCTGCCTTTGCCAACTCTACTACCTCAGTTTCAACTACAGTCACATATTGAATCGGATCAATCTGCACTGTCTCATCCATTTTTGCCTTCTTTGAAATAGATGCGTCTTCAGCAATTTCCGGTACAGCATCTAACTTTCTTTTTCCCTCAGCCTTGTCAAAATTGACAGAATCAGCAGCAGCTTCATCGGGAATAACAATTGGAGATTCCACCCTTATGCCCACATTTGTCGTGCCACGTGCTCTAGTATAATAGACTTTTGCTTCTTGAGTTGCTTCAGTCACTTCTATCACCTCATCTGAAAAATCTTTGTCTGATGTGGACCCTGACTTCTTTGATCGAGTTTCTTCTAGCCATTTCTCCAACATTTCTTTCTCAGCATCCAGAGTATTACATTCAGCCTTCAAATCTTTGTAATCATACTTCAAGTTTTCATGTTCCTCCTTCAACTTATCTTACTCAGCCTTCAACTCTTCATGTTCAATCTTCAACTTAACATGATCAGCATCCAAAGCTTTGAAAGTTTCATGATTCTGGTTGTGAGTGGCCCAAAATTCTTCTAACCTTTTCTTCTTTCTATCATTTGAAGCTTTCAACTGTTCATTAGCATCTAATAGCTTTGCCACCATCTCTTCTAATTCGACAATCTTCTTCTTATCCTCATTCTCATCAACACTTGAAACAATTTTTGGCGAAGACTCCAAAATTTGTTCAATGTTTTCAGCAACAGGGGATGATATGGTGGGTATATCAACAGGAATAGGATCAGTAATGCCAGCATCAGCTTCATCGACTATCTGTGCAATAGACTCAACATCGGCCATTACTTCCTGAGCTATCTGAACAACATCTATCTGTTCAGGCTCATCAACACTTTCTTCAATTACCTTCGGTTCCTCAATCAACACTTCCTCAACAACAGATTTAGATCTTCGAGACCTAACATACTGCTTTGTGATGGGCTTAGCAACTTCAACTACCACTTCTTTTTCAACACAAGTAACCTCAACAGGTTCTTCAATCAAAGCACGTTCAATGACTTCAACATTTTCTTCCTCCTCTGACACAGATTCAGCACCATCATTACCATCATTTCCACTATCATCATTTCCATCATTTCCACTATCATCACTTTCTTCACCATCACTGTCATTATCATCATTTTCATCATTCTCAGATCCATCTTCTTCATCTTCTGCATGACGAGCAGCATACTCATCATCATCCAACAGATTGTCAGGCACCTCATCAACAAGGTCCTGTGGATTAACTATCTCTCCATGTGAAATATGATGATAAACTACCTCAACATCTTCCTCATTATTTTCTATATCTCTCATATAGTCAAATAAGTCAATACTTGGCATATTCCCGATACTCATCTTCCTATAAGACAGATCGTTCATGTCCTCAGTATATAGTATCCCTCCAACAACTCCTTCATTTCTGATAATGGGATAGGCAACATTGATCATCAACTGCAAGAATCTCGGGTACATGAGAAACTTGAATCTTTTGCCTTTAACCAAATTGAATACAAACCCATTCATAATCCACTTCGACATGTTGAATGGTTTGTTCTCAGCTATAGCAACAATCGGAGATGCTATATCAGATGGGAAGTTGTCAAAACCTGCACTCCTCCTTGACATGCATTGTTGAACAACATAACACAGTAACATCCATTTCTTCCCCAACCTCGCTCGATAAAATTGTGACTTCGGAAATGCAGGAGGATGTCCCATATTTACAAAGCACGCTTGACATTCAGCCATAGTCAACTCATCATTTGCTCCTACTTCATCATCATCTATCCTCAAAGCTGTTCTGATGGCTTCTTTAGAGACAGTTAAAACTAAATCTCTAGTGATGTTTCCTCTAACAACATTCACTCCAGCCTCATCTCTAATCACCTCAGGCGTCCTCCAAAAACTTTTTATCAATCTTGCATATATGACCGGCTTGGCACACATAGCATACACATACTTTGTCCTTTTGATGAACCTCATCATGTCTCTATATCCTTCAGTCTCAGGAATAGATTCATCCAAACAAGCAACTAAGTTGTGCTTGGGCTCAAACTTCAAATTCTCCATCTGTTAAAACAAAAACAACAACAAACAAGGCAAATGTGTTAGATTCTTCATTAATAAATTTCAAATTTTCATAAGTGTTTGAACTAAAAAAAATTAAAACATTCACATAATCATTTTAACTCCTAAATTGATTTAACAAACTGATTTTTCATCATTTGGATCAAAACAACTTTGAATTTAGTTGATCATGAAACATTTTGCATTTTAACAGTTTTAACACTTAAGAACAAAAATTTGATATTCATAAGGTGAAGTTGTTTAACATGTTTTAGTTCAGTTTTAACAAGGATTTGTCACTTTTAACACATATTTCATTATTTTGAAGTTAACATTTAAGAGCATGTAACAGGTCATCAATGGCGGTTGACAGTTATGAGCTAATTTGATTGATTCAGTTGATTTTAAGGTATTTTAGTGCAAATGAGTGATTGATTGTTAATGATCGACAGTTTTTACACCTAAACCAACATTCGATTTCAGTTTTAACACGTAAAATCAAAGTGTCGATTCAATGATCAAAAACACTGTTCATCATCGTTTTTCGTTTTATCGGTCGATTTGCAGGTTTATCAAGAACAAATCACATAAACAATACCTTATTCAATCGATCAGACTTGTTACAGAACAAACGATTGAATATGATAATCAAACGATTTAAGTACAGGGGATTTGCTTGAAAGAGTGAGTGAAAAATGATAAGTGTTTCTGAAGAGGCGGGTTTTTATATGGTTAAAAATTAGGTCAAAAATTTGAGGTGCCGGGTCAACAATTTGGGACGGGTAAGCACAAAAGCCCAATAAGCTTGACGGGTCATGCACTGTTGAGCCGCGTCAGTCACTGTTGGGACGGGTCATGTACTTTGGGACATGTTAAAAACACTTGACGGGTCAATCACTGTAGAGACGGGTAAGTTACTATAGAGACGGGTAAAGGTTAGGAACAACTACACCTGATTGGTTTTATTCATCACCCGGCAGTATAGTTAGTCTTCACAACATCACCCGACATCCTTTCTTCATCACCTGGCAACACAGTTGTCTTTTTCACACGGCATGCTTTTCTTCATCACACGGCAACACAGTTGCTTTTCTTTCACCCGGCATGCTTTCTTCTTCACACGGCATGCTTTCTTCTTCACACGGCAACATAGTTGTCTTTTCTATCACCCGGCAACATAGTGTTTATCCACTTACACGGCAAGATAAGACTTCTTTCTTTTACCCGGCTGTATAGTGATAACATTTCTTCACCCGGCTGTACAGTGTCACAACTTGTCACCCGGCAGATATCTATGACCTTCACCCGGCATGTATTTGACATGTTCATTGCCCGGCCAAACAGTAGTCATAATATCTTCACCCGGCTTCTCTTCTTTTTCATAATCACCCGGCTTGTATCAAAACACACTTACCCGGCTAAATAGTAACATCATTACCCGGCTGAACAGTGTCTTCTGATATGTTTTGCCCGGCTACAACACTTGAGCAATTTTCTTCACTTTTCTCGTCTGTTGACTTTTTCAACTGCATTTATTGCACCTGCAAACATTCTCGACATATTAATTAGACAAGACATCCTTAAAAGAATTTGTCACATTAATTATTAACAACATAAGACAAGTCAATAAAAATTAATTTCAATTAAATTCCTTTTTCTTTTTCAAAAACATTTTGCACAACCAAAATTTCTATATCCGGAAGCAATTTCTGAAAAACACATCACAAGACCTTGGGTTTGTTTTTAACACATCCAATACTTTTGCTTTTCATACCACAAAATCTTGTTCATTCAAAACACACTTATTCAAAATAAAATATTTTTGGATTTTTACAAACATTTTTCTTTTTCAATTTTTTCTCCCCCTAAACTTGAAATTTCTTGAAATTTTTAAGTTTAACAAGGATGTCGATGAGTCAATAATGATTCCAAATGCCTACACACACAAAGCACACACATTAAATTAAAGACATATGCAATGCAATGAATCAAAAATCACAGTGAAATCATACTGCACATTATCTGAACATGTTTTGCAAGTTTTGAATAGACATTTGACTTATGTTTGATTGAGTGATGATATGAAAACATACCAATTAGCTCGAGTTGACACACTTACTTTTTCAGTATCATGATGATATTTAAGGTTCGATTAAAATGACTTATGTGACCCACATATATACATATGTCAACATATTTCCTAATCAACCACCACTTGAATGCATATTGCACAAAATCAGGTCACTTACAGTCATAAACAGTGTGGAATCTGGGTTCTATTTGGATTTGGTCCACTTTGGGACTTCTTTTTAATTCCATTTTGGAATTTTCATTTCCTATCGTTCCCCTTGGGAATCTTCTGAATTCCTTTTTGGAATTTTTGTTTGGTGATGGTCCACATTTGGGACTCTTTTTGTTCCAACTTTGGGAATCTTTTGCTGCACCTTGAAGCTCAAAGAGACTTCGTGTGAGACTTCAGGACTGTGGATACCACAACAAAGAGGCTCACGATGCGGTTCATCACACTGAATAGACTGCATCATTACCCGATAATGTACAACTAGCATCACAAGCAATGCATCAAAAGATATATATCTAGACATGTATAGCAATGGAACTTAACACAAAGATCATTGAATTTAGATTTGTCAACAATGAAACTTACTTTTTCAGTCTAATTGCCTGAGCTGTCTAGCACATCAATTAACATTTATCAGTCTTTATTAAAAATGATGTAACAAATAATGTCTAGTGTAACTATCATTTCTCACTATTTGCAATATAGATTTTTATGATATGATATTTTCTTTTCTTTTTGCTTTTATATTTTGTTTTTGATTTTCTTTTTCATGCACACACACAATGCAAAACATAAAATAAAAGACAAAGGAATCAATACTTAACATCAAATTATTATATTTTTGACTTTTATATTTTCTGATTTTTTGTTTGGCTTTTTTTTTTTTTTTTAAAATAGAATCAATCATGATTGATTAATCCTATGGATTGAATTAAGAATTCAAACCGGCCTGACAAGAAAGATTTTGTGAAAAGATCTGCCAGTTGTTTGTCGGTATGAACTTTAATCAAAATTATTAAACCTTTTTCAGAGTTGTCTCTTAAAAAGTGATATCGAATTTCGATATGTTTGGTTTTTGAGTGTTGAACAGGATTAGCAGTAATGAACATAGCAGCAGTATTGTCTATGTAAATAGGAGTTTTGAGAAAGTTAAACCCGTAGTCAAGCAATTGGTTTTGTAGCCACAAAACTTGAGAACATCCTGCAGATGCAGCGATATACTCTGCTTCAGCTGTGGATACAGAAACGTTGGTCTGCTTCTTGCATTGCCAAGAGACAAGTCTAGGACCCAGAAATTGACATCCACCAGTAGTCGATTTCCTGTCAAGAGCACACCCACCAAAGTCACTATCAGAATAACTATATAATTCAAAATTGCCTTCATAAGGATACCATAACCCAAGATTCGGTTTCCCTTTAAGGTATCTGAAAATACGTTTAACAGCAACCAGGTGCGACTCTTTTGGATCAGACTGGTATCTTGCGCACACACATACAACATACATAATATCTGGCCTTGATGTAGTCAAATACATCAGTGAACCAATCATCGATCTGTATAGTGTTTGATCCACGGATTTGCCTTTTGGATCCGGCTGTATCTTGCAGTTCACATCTGAAAATAAGATTTATCACAAATTGAGATACACTTAGTAAATTAAAGTTCAACTGTTCACAGTAGTTGACTTTATCAAAACTAATGACCCCATTTGAGACTGTTCCCTCTCCTGTTATTTTACCACCAGCATCTCCTCCAAATGCAACATGAGTACCATTCTTCAGCTTAAAGTCTTGAAGCAAGGCATGGTTGCCTGTCATATGCCGGCTACACCCACTATCAACGAACCATGAGTTGATAGGTCTTCTTGGGCGTACCTGCATTTCAACAATCACTTAGTTAGTTTAGTCAACCCAGGCCCACATGGTCTTGGGTTTTCCGAATCTATCTGTAACAGTAACTTGTTGATAATGAAGATTTTGAAAATTTGTTTCATTTGAGAGATTTTGAAAACTGTTTCGCCCATTGGCGTGAATTGATTGCTTTCTTCTTAAAGCAATAAACCTTTCCTCTAACTTAGGATCAAGGTTATTTTCAAACTTTTGATTTCTTACCATTAAAGCTCTTGGTTTAAAACTGTTAACCTGCAAATTAGAACCTGAATTGTTTCGATTGAACTTTCTCAAAACAGGAGAATGACTTTGATTAACATTTTGAAAACCAAATGATTGATTTCTTTGAAAATTTGGAAATGGTGTCATTTCTCTTGATGAGTTTGTTCGAAAGAAACAATCCTTTGTGTCATGATTTCTCCTTTCACAAATATCACAGAATTTGTTATAAAAACATTCTTCTGAAGAATGATTTCTTTTGTCACAATAACTGCAGTACCTGTTAAAGAAACATTCAGCAGTAGCATGATTATAACGATCACAAATCTCACAATGTTTCTTGCTAATCCTAAAGAGCCGATTGTTAACTTTTGATGTTGAACCCACTCGTGATTCATTATCAGTTTTGTTCGGTTTTAGATTAACTTGATTCTTTTGTGGAGATTTTTATTGTGAATTTGCTTGCTTGGAAACTTGGTTCGATTTTAACACACCTTGTTTGGTTAACCTTTTTGATTCAATTCTTTTATCATTGACACCGGAAGACTTAGGACCTGAACCTGTTTTCAGACCAGAGTTAGATTTGATTGGAGAATTGATTGGTTTACCATAAGATCCGTTTAGATCAAAAGTTCCTGCAGACACAAACTTAATTGTTTTACCTTTTGTCACTTTCTTCTTGACAGGTTTAACATTTTCAGTTTTAACAATTTGAGCTTTGGTGTTGTCATTCGATTTTATGACACTTTTACCTTTTGACTGTTTTGTTTCAGATTGATTGGCTTTCGATTTTAATTTCTGCATTTTTGCATTTGAAACTTCAGCCTTTTTCAGTTCTTGCTTCTTGATCAGTTGATCAGCAACTTGCGCCTTCTGCTCATTCTTCCACTTGATATACTCAGGATCATTGTATCCTGAAAATTCACCTTCATCCTTCACTGTTTCTTCTGACTTCGGATTCAGTTCCGGATACTCAATCAATTGAATCAGAACAGGTTCTGATTTGTTGCTAGCTTCATCATCAGCTTCAGTGGTCACACCATCTTCTTCTTTCAAACTTTCAATCAACACCTCAGATCCTTCGGATTCAAATTTACTTCTTTGAATTTCTTTGAATTTTCGTTCATTTTCAGGTGAATGATCAAATTCATTGAAGTTTTCAGGTAAAGTTTGTGTGATTGATTTAGGCATTGGTTCATGAGTGAAACCCAACCCTGTTTTGGTTTTGTTACCTCTTTCACTTATAAGTTGTTTAACCATTGTTTTACAACTTTTCACTTTTGTTAATTCAACTTGTGTGACAGCATGAGCAACTTTTTCTTGTTCAAAGTTCTTTGTCATTTCTTCAAGTTGTTTTGTTACCAGTTCCAATTCCTTTAAGGTCTTGTTCCATGATTCTTTAAGTGACAAAATCATCTCATCAGAAATTTTGTGATCAATTTTAAGTTGTTCATGAATTTTCTCATGTTTGCTTAATTTATCACCAATTTTAAATGAATGAGTTCGATAATGTTCTACTTGTTGAATGCATTGTTCTGAACATAACCTTTCTTTCACATCAGCAGGCAATGGAACATAATTAGCGGGTAAATCAGTACTAACCTTTGGTTGTTCGGTAGATGATGAAGACTCACTGGATGTAGCCATCAGCGCAATTTCTGACTCAGATTCTTCAACAGGATCAGACTTTGCACTCCAGTCATATTCCTCTGAATCTTCACTAACAGTATCAATCACCTTGTTATCTCCTTCTTCTGACCAATCCTCTTCGATTTCACAAACCAGTGCCAAACTCGATGTAAGATCAGATGTGAATTGTTCTGCATATGCACTCCAATCATAACCATCTTTCACACTAACCACCAGTGCTTTAGTTTGATCTTCTAGTTTCTTTCCTTCATCCTTTAGTTCTGGCATGGGAAGACTTTGATATGGTTTCTGAAAGAAACGTTGATTTCTTTGTTGGTAGCTTGAAGACTGTTGCGAGCTTTGACCTTGACCTTGATTCTGTCCACTTGAACTTGCTTGATCATTGTAATTCTGATTCTTAGGAGCTTTGCATTCCCTTGAAAAATGACCATAGCAGTTATAGTTAAAACATCTGGCCTTTGATTTGTCAAATCCAACCGTCTTGTTTGCATGAGGCTTGTAGCTTCGGTTAACATATGCATGCTTCTGCGTTCTATATGCAACCATCACCATTTGCCAATTCAAATCCATTTCCTCAACGTCATCAGGATCCATTTCAAATAAATCTTGAAGAACAACATCCATTTGACTCAAATAACTTCCTTGGTATGCTTGAAAACTTGCCATAAAAGCTGTAAAGGCAGTTTTGGTCTCGTCATCTTGTAACAAAATGTTCATCACATCTTTTACCTTGGCTTGAACATTTGAACTTCGATTGTCTACTTGATTCTTCAGATTCTGACTTTGAACTTGTGCTCTTGGTGGAGATTGAGGTTGAGAATAAGTTGGTGAACTTGGAAAGTATGATGAATCAGTATAAAAACTTGCGCCCACAAATAAATCACCCTCATCTTCAAACTTCGTTGCATCTTGTGCAAAAAAAGCATTTTCCACAGTATTAGCAGGATTCACAATATATTTGTATTGTGCATGTGAACCAGTTCTATCAGTGTTTCTAGAACTTTCATCAATCTCTACTTCCTCTATCTTTGCAATGAGCAAATCTAGGTCCATTGGAAACTTCTCAGTATGTTTCAGTAACGTCACAGTTTGTTTCCATGATGATGGAAGTGCACATAACAATCTATCATTCAGATCTTGGAGATCTGTCTTTGCACCTACATTGGACATTTCAGTAGTCAGATGAACAAACCTATTCATCATTTGGTGCACGGATTCTCCAGCAATGTGTTCAAATAACTCCAACTGTCTCTTCAACTTTTGTTTCTAGAGACTTCTGAGTTGTTCTCCTCCTTCACAAATAGACTTCAACGCCTTGAACAATGTATACCCTGTTTGATAGGTGTTCAACCTTGACAGTACTTGTAGTGGCAATCCCTTACACATCAAAGAATATGCTTTGCTATCATTCTTCACTTTCTTCAAATCTTCTGCTGACAAATTATCCTCAGGATAAGGTTCAGTAGAGTCCTTGGTGTAGGTACTTGCACTATCTGGAGCTGTCTTTGTAGGTATGTGAGGACCCTTTTCAATTGACTTCCAAAGATCATTGTCTATTGAGCAAAGATGATGCTTCAGTCTAATCGTCCAATTCTTGAAATCTGCACGATTGACAAGTCTAGGAACACGGTTATCAGAATCATCATTAGGTGCCATTTTAAAAGATTTTAATGAAAATATTTTTGGTTTTTGTTGATTTTTGAAAAGAAATAGTTGAACTACTAAATTAAAGACAAGTAATTAAAGATAAGATAAGAAAACAAGAATTAAAAGAACTAAAAATGAGTCACACGGCTGAACAGTGAAAAATCCTTCTTCACCCGGCTGAACAGTAGCTTTGTTCTTTACCCGGCAGAGAAAAGTCTTCACCCGTCTAAACAGTCACACGGCTCAACAGTTGTAAATCTTGGATTCTTAACCCGGCAGAACAGTTACCCGGCAGAATAGTATCAACTTCACACGGCAATAACCTTTGACCCGGCTTGAATCTTGACACGGCAAAAAGCTTTACCCGGCTGAACAGTTTTCGATCACACGGCAAAGTTGTTTACCCGGCTACACAATTTTCAATCACCCTGCTGAAATTGTTAATCACCCGGCGTAACAGTGTATTACCCGGCACAAAAGTACTTGATCCGGCTGAACAGTAACACTTTTTCCTCGTCAAATTCTTTACCCGTCTAGCACAAAATCCTTTACACGGCTGCACATGACCTAATTGTTCACAAATCTAAGTCCAAAGGAAATTGTCTAAGTCAATTTTATCACCCGGCAAGTTAATCTTCAACCAAGTTCATACTGTTCATCATCTTCATCATGAGAATTTTTCTGGGTTTGTCAAAAACTTGTCCAATTCGTTCAAAATTCACACAGAAGCAGGAACAGTAACTTTTTCAATCTTCTTAATTCCTCAGATCTGATGATAATCTGATGGAATTTGCACAATCGTTGTGAATTAGGAGTGATTGCGATGATAAATCACAACTAAAAACAGCAACAATTCATTCAGATCATGATTTTTGAGCAATATTTCAGTGTTTTTGCTTGATGAATAGCGAAGAACACAATACCAACAGCTCTGATACCAATTGATAGGTTCAATTGGATCGATAATATCGCTCAATGATCAGAATAATTCATACACAAACACAGTTCAATCATTAACACAATTCATACTAATAATTCTCTTTTGTATATTGATGATCAAAGCATATTTGTAGTACAAATGCATGAGAAAATAAATCACACACACTTAGTTCTCTCTCTAACGTGAATAGTGATCTAGCCTCTCCCTTCACACTCTCTCACTACATGCTTTTAAGCAATAATAACAATATTATGGAAAATAACAAAATAGACCCTAAACTATACATAAAAGTATAAACAAATACAAAGTAAATCTTAACAAGGAAATAGCCCTAACAGCCTTTCCTGGATGGTAATGGATTTCACAATCGTAATCCTTGATTAACTCCAACCACCTTTTCTGTCTCATATTTAGATATTTCTGTTCAAAGAAATACTTCAAGCTCTTATGATCGGTGTACAGTGTACACTTCGTCCCATACAAATAGTGTCTCCATATTTTCAAAGCGAAAACAACTGCCGCGAGCTCAAGATCATGGGTCGGGTAGTTCAACTGATTTTCCTTCAACTGCCTCGATGAGTAGGCAATTACTTTTCCGCGCCGCATAACCACGCATCCTAAGCCTTGTCATGATGCATCGGAATATACTACAAGATCATTGTTCCCTTCAGGTAACGTTAGTACGGGGGCTTTGGTTAACCTTTTTCTCAACTTATTAAACGCTTCTTGCTGATCTTTTCCCCAATCGAATACTACTTTCTTTCTTGTCAACTTCGTTAGCGAGGATGCTATCCTTGAGAAACCTTGGATGAACCTTCTATAATAACCTGCCAATCCCAAGAAACTACGGATTTCAGATGGCGTCTTAGGAATTTCCCACTTCATAACTGCCTCAATCTTTGATGGGTCTACCATGATTCCCTCGTGGTTTATGACATGACCCAAAAACTGAACTTCTTGTAACCAAAAAGCACACTTTGAGAACTTAGCATACAATTTCTCCTTCTGCAGCATCTCTAACACCTCCTTCAAATGACACGCATGGTCGCCTTCGTTCTTAGAATAAATTAAAATGTCGTCGATAAATACAATGACGGACCTGTCCAACATTGGTCTACACACGCGATTCATCAAATCCATAAACACGGCTGGCGCGTTAGTAAGTCCGAAGGACATGACCAAGAACTCATAATGTCCGTATCTCGTGCGGAATGCTGTCTTCGGAATATCTTGCTCCCTAATCTTCAACTGATGGTAACCGGAACGAAGATCTATCTTTGAAAACCAACTCGCACCCTGCAACTGATCGAATAAGTCGTCTATCCTGGGCAAAGGGTAACAATTCTTTACAGTCAATTTGTTTAATTCTCTATAGTCGATACACATCCTCATGCCTCCATCTTTCTTTTTAACGAACAACACTGGCGCTCCCCAGGGAGAAGTGCTTGGTCGGATAAAGCCTTTATCTAGCAACTCCTTCAGTTGCGTCATCAATTCGTTTATTTCACTTGGGGCTAAACGATATGGTGTTCTTGCCATTGGCTGTTCTCCCGGCACTAAATCAATCTGAAATTCAATCTCTCTATCGGGTGTTATTCTTGGCAAATCTTCGGGAAATACATCCGGGAAATTGCAAACTATCGGCATATCTGACAACTGCTTCGGTTCTCCCTCTACGTCCCTAACATATGCTAGGAACGAGTTGCAACCCTGTTGAATTAGTCGGCTTGCTTTCATCATTGAGATCACACGAGGAATCTTACTTTCTTGGTCACCATACACAGTTACGAGGCTTCCATCGGGAGATTTTAAACGAACCACCCTCTCGCGACAACCTATGTTGGCATCAAACTTGGAGAACCAATCCATCCCCAATATCACATCGAAACTACCCAAGGTCATAATGCATAAATCTGTAGGGAAACTACGCCCTAAAAGAGTAATGGTACAACCTCCTATCATTTGATCGACTCTAATGAATTTACCCTCGGTTGTTTCTACATCAAAAAACTGTTCTACTTTCCTAGAGTGAACTTTTAAGGCCGAATAAAATAAAGCAGATACAAAACTCCTACTAGCACCAGAATCAAATAACACAGAGGCACAAATGTTGTTGACGAGAAACGTACCTGAAATGACCTCTGGCTCCTTCCTTGCCTCCTTCCTAGTCATAGTAAAGGCCCTAGAAGCCTTCGACTTATCCTCCCCCTTGTTGTCCCCAAGATTCACTCGACAATCCCTACTCACGAGACCTTGCTTCCTAGATCGGTTGCATTTAACAGTCGCCTTACATTCGAAGGCTCGATGGCCCGGCTTCCCACATTTGTAACACAGTCCTGACCCCATCCTGCACTCCCCCAACTGGGGTTTGCCACATTTTCCACAATCTTTTCCCCCATTTTGGTCACGAACTACAGCCTGATTCGCCTCAACCTTTGTCCTTTTGTTGTCATACCCCCTTCCATCATTCCTAAACCTCTTCCCCGACTAATTTCAGGAATTATCACAATGCTTCGTTTTTACCTCCACTACCTTCTCAGCAGCCACATTGTCATAAACGATCCCAGCCAAATCCACAACCGACTCAAAAGTACTCGGCCTGTGGGCATTCACGGCCTGTGAACATAACACTTAATCCTCCTCTGCTCAGTTTCAACCAAATAAGGCACCAGTCGTGCCATCTCATTGAACTTTGTGGTGTACTCGAGGTGGCCCATACTTCCTACAGTCAGATTCAGGAATTCCCTCTCAACCCGGTCGACTTCATACTGCGGGCAAAACCTTTTAACCATCAATTCCTTCAGATCCTCCCATACCATCTCCCTGGTCGCCTCCCTTCCCTTGGACTGTTTCACAGAAGTCCACCAGTAAATCGCAACCCCAGTAAACGAGTGAGCAGCAAATTTCACAGCTTGATCGGCCCTACACTCACTGATATCAATCACAGCCTCCATCTCACTTAGCCACTCAAGGGTGGCAGCGGACCCCTTTTTCCTATCAAAAGTAGGGGGTCTGCACCTTTGAAAAGCACTGTAGTTGCACCCCTTTCCCTTATCCTAAAATCCGAGTCATCAGACGACTCGATATCCTTCTCTACCTTCTTAGACTCCTCTTCTTCCTCATCTTTATCATTCTCAACACCCATCTTAGAGGGTCCCTTTCTTTCAGCATTCTTCATCTTCTTCATCATTTCCTTCAGAACCGAAGGCATAACACTAGTCAAGACCTGGTGTACTTCTTGTGCGACAACATCATTCAAATTCTGTTCAAGCCCGGTGGTTGGTCCAATATCAACTTCGATTTCAGGATCAGTCTCAATATTCTTCTTTGTGGGCTTTCTCCCACGCTTCGCTTCAGGGGCCTTGGTGGCCTTAGCATTAGCATTAGCAGCTTTGGCAGAGCTTCTATTCATTCTCTTGGGTGCCATTTCTTACTTCCTATAAGATTCAAACACTCACGTTCATCAGTCAGAGTAATTCAGGACGTGATAAGTACTGTAAGTTCCTAATGACAGTGGCCAGTTGTTATTAACTACTTACTTTACTGCTCACGTTCTAAACATACCCCTCCTGAGTCCCGTCAGTATTCAAACGTTGTCTAGTTCACATAAAGCATACAAGGTATTATAACATGTATAGGGCACGTAACATGTATAGGCACTAAACCTATTCTTCTATCCTTCTAACATTTGCTCATAACGTACAAACTATATACAGGCATCTCAATTATTGTCCTATAGCATACAGGCGCAGTTCATCATTACTTTACATCATCGATACTATTCACATTAATATAAGATTCATGTCTTATGTCATATACAGCTCGTTGCTGTTCATTCTTTTACCTCTTGGCATGGAGCTAGCAGACTGGCATTCTTACTTCGGTCCCATTTTCAGTTTAAGTATTAGGTTTTTCTTATGAAAACATCTAACCCATTTTCTCTTAAACTTTGGCTATGATACCAACTTGTAACGCCCGCCTTTCAGCAAGCACCACAGTTGGCATTCATAAGCATAAAACAACCATAATTTTAATAAAATCTAAAATGCAGCGGAATACTTGTTTAAAACATCATTACATCATCATAATTGTCTTAAATACTTCTTTTCAAACATTACAAAATGTAAATTTGATCTTAAATGTATTTTCTTCAATGCCAGCCTTCTACAAGTCCCTAGCTCTCGCCAAGCAGCTCCCTAAGTCTTTAAACCTGCACATCAATCTAACATGCATACAAAAGTCAGCTACGCTGAGTGAGTTCTAGTTTTACAACATCTTTAGAACTTTCCATATCATTCATGTAACACACGTAAATTGCATCCTCATATTGGATGTCACATTCGTATAACACACAGCATAATATCTTTGTCTGTTAGTGAGTCATCTCATGTCCTCTTTGGTCTTAAGATTCTGTAATTCTTAACTAGTTTTATGAGATCTCCAGTAGGATTCTTAGCCGGTTTTATAAGATCCCAGTAGGATTCTTAGCTGGTTTTATGAGATCCCTAGTAGGATTCTTAGCTGGTTTTATGAGATCCCCAGTAGGATTCTTAACTGGTTTTATGAGATCCCATGTAGTATTCTTATCTTCCGTTAAGGCATACATTCGTTTATATATATATATATATACAAGTATTCAATCACTCGTTCTTACATCATCATCATACATCACATAATAAAGTCCAACAGTCCAGGAAACATCTCGGTATGCATGTTAGCCTCAAAATTGTATTTGAAACAGAAGTGATGTCTAGAACTCACCTAATTCTTAAGTGATCTTTGCTTGTTTGGACCAGGTTAAGGTAGTGGTTTTGGTGCACGATCTGCATTTAAGTTATTATGAAAAATCGTCATTTCTTTCTTAGTGTTCCAAGCAATGTCGCAAATAGTGTCGCAGGTTGTGTCGCAAGTAGTCTCGCATAGGCGAACCATAGTGTCGCATGCTGCATCAGCAGCACCTCCACTTGCAGTGTCGCAAGGCTCTTGCCCAACTTTCGTTGGGACTTAAACTACTGTCGCAAACACACCCGACACACGCCCAGAATTCAAGTCGCCCTAGTGTCGCAAGGTGAACACTAGTGTCTCATTAAGAACACTAGTGTCGCAAAACGCTGTTACAGCTCGTTTTCAATCCAAAATCCTTGTTTTTCAACCAAATCTCAAACT
Organism: Tagetes erecta; assembly: GCA_030867185.1. Lineage (NCBI taxonomy): Eukaryota > Viridiplantae > Streptophyta > Magnoliopsida > Asterales > Asteraceae > Tagetes > Tagetes erecta. The sequence continues at coordinate 59,977,365 of CM061488.1, forward strand.
TTTTACGTCCAAATCCTTGGTTTATCATTTATATGACTAAATTTAAGCTTTTTCCACGATTTTATCCATAAAAATGCAACCTTTATTGATTTCTTTGAAACTTTTGAAAAACTTAAAAACTCCATTAATGGCCAGATTCGTTTTGTGTTATGAAAACAAGTTTTAGGAGATGATTTTACCTTGATTACCTGTTGTTTAACACCTTTAAACTTCAAATCAACCCTTTGATTTACAAAAATCTTGGTTTTCTTCTTTCTTGCCTTTTCTTTCAAAGATTAGGGTTTGTGTGTGTTGTTGTTGTGATGGTGAAAAATGGGGGATGGTGGCTGGAAATAGTGTTTAAGTAGTAGGGTTTTTCCATATTAGGGTAGGGTTTTAGATGGGCTTTGGGCCTAATTAGGTAATTAGGTCATTTTAGGAAAGTATTTTAACCAATCTACTTACCATTTTGGGCCTAATTCACTCTTTCGCCCTTAATGGCCCATAATTACATCATAACCTCCTCATTAATCATTCCCTTTTCTAATTAGCAAGTAATTAGTCATTATGCTTTACATTCTTGTATTCTTATAATGATTTTCTTGCTCCATCGTATATATCGTAATCATCATATTTATCGTTAATATAACATATATCGTAAACGTCATACATCATTTTAATCATAGTCACTTAAATGCGCATTCATATAAGCATAAGCACGTAATTAAGTCCTACCATAAAAATCGGGGTGTTACACTGTGTGAGAACAAAAGCCAAACAACATGAGAAATTGTAAAAATGCAACTGGTTTTTTAGGAAACGAAACTGCAGCCAACTGATGTTACAGAAGTATAATCAGCCTTATAACAGAACTGAAACAGCAGCAGTGAATCAGCAGCCTTGTAACATAACAGAAACCGCAACAGCCTTGTAAAAGAACCGAAACAACAGCAAACGTGAAAAGAATTTACTCGAGATGTGCAATGTGTTCATATTTTAAATTGGAATTAGAGTTTTAAAAGTAGACTTTCATAATAAACCATGTAGACATTCAACACACTCATATAATTTATATAGACCCTACTAACCCAGAATCTTCATCTTGTTATACCATTGTCAAAGCAGTGAAACAAATAGACAAAACATACAACTTTAATTTGTGACATAATCAAACGCTAATGGTGAAATCAAATACAAGAGATATTTAGGCGGTAAATCTTTGAATGATTGTATATATCAAACTCAACTCAGAAACTGAAATAATAACAATCAACAGTATTAAGTTGACCCATTTCAACACACAATATACTTTCTACATACACCCCACACAATAAAACTACAGATATATGGTTACCCATTGTTTGTGCACTAATAACTATTTTACACAAATCAAAACTGCACTACACACACTACACATATCTGCCGAAAAAGGTTGAAATTAGATGAGTCAATCACGTCAAATTATAGTGATTTCTTCAATAACTGGTATCTAATTTCATTTTGTTACTGAATCTTACATATTTTCTATAATGTCCCAAAACGTCAAACATGATCCAATAAGGAGATGCCGAACCGTATTTAAACAATATTATTATTTGTTGGGTTGCTTGAGTTTGTAACTATGAGCTTAGGTCCTTCATATTTGCCTCACCATATGACTTAGGTTTTAAAGTTTTCGCTTTTGAAACTAGTCGATTGCTTTGGATCCATGGCTTCTTGTTAATCAGCTCATTTAAGGTTAACTTATTCTAAAAGGACATATTATACCGAATTATAAGAACTCAAATGACAAATTGAGGTTAGTAAAACACACACATTTATACAAAATTTGACCAAAAATTACACAACAACACAAATTCACAACACACACATTTATGGTATATATAGAACACGCACATTCATACAAATCAGATTTCATTATCCATTAATCAATGTCTTAAATAGTTAATGTTATTATTGATCATTAATCAATGCTTTAAATAGTTGTTGATGTTATTATTGAGAATGTGTTGCTGTTGTTATGATATACAGTTGTTTTAAACATATGATCATTTCCAACCCTTCATACATTCATATAACACGCAGATTCATAAATGTTTTGCACAATCCGTTAAAGACACATTCATACAACTAATCTAACAAAAGATAGAAATTAAAAAAGAATACTATACCTTCTCATTACGTTTACACGTCTTTAAAATGACCCGCATCAAATGAACTTGGCTTTACAACCCCAAGAACAGCTACAAAAACATCTATAATTAGAAATGATAAAAATATAAATTCACATGCAAAGAATTCCTAAATACAATAGTTCATTTAGTGCCATATTGTACCTTTATACATGCCAATGTGTCACATCCAAAACCCTTATAAATCATTGTCCATGAGGACTTATTAATGAAGTCTTAAAATCAATATAAGCTGCTATCCAAGTAGACAAACAAAATAGTTAGAACACGTGATGCTGTTATGTGTGCTGCTGCTGTAATATGTACCTTGTAAATCGTTGTCCAGGAGGACCTATTAACAAAAGTTGATATATTTACCTGTCAACACAACACATAACACAATATTTAGAACATTTGCTGCTGTTATGTGTGTTGCTGCTGTAATACTTAAAACCTGGTTAACAGCTATTCTAAACATAAAACCTATGTGTGTTAATAGTTCATCAGATTTACCCACCCTCCCCCCGACCCACATTCAGCTATTTTAAACATTAAGGAGACATAAGTCATAATTTACTTGGGTATAACTTAGAGAAACTATTTGTGTAACTTTCAAAATAAGGGGGTGTTTTGATGAGTGTTTTAAAAGCGAACATGTTGATACCAAAATAATAAAGTTATCATAAAGTTAACACAAACTAACTTCATGAGTAGACCCAGAATCAGATATTGAAACTGAATGTAAACTGAATATATATCAGGATGGTTCAACTTTGTTTGGTTAATTTTGATAATATTCATTTCAAAGTTTTCTAGGTGGCTTATGTGATCAAATTTCATAAAATGATGAATTTGTTTTTGCTAACATTCAACTTATTTTGCTATTCAACTCAACAGCAGAAATAGATAGTCTAGCATTGCAAGCTAAAATAAAAAATCTATCATTTTATAAAATTTTCAGTTAGCCAAAAAGAAAATAAATAACATACGGATAGAGCACCATGTTAGTGTCGGAAACAACCTAACCCATTACATCATGTTTATAGCTATACTCTTCTATTGTTATTTACCCAAAATATAAGTAACCAATAAGTTGATTGATAAGTTCGTCAAACCAAAAATGTGAATGCTCCAAAGTCGATTTAAAAAACCCAAAGTAGGTTGAAGACCACCTGCAAAACGCATACATCAGGGCTAGCTGCACTTGAAACTATTCACAAGCTAATGTAAATAACCTGTATAACTATCGTGATTTGCAATGTTGATCCATGTCTTCCCCTGTCTATTAAAAAACCACAAATATGTCAGCCATAATGGTTACCAAACCCTAACGTACAATCAGTCGACAGACTTACCTCAGAACTCGCTCAAAGGCCAAATCTGTTGTCTGAATTGAGTCGTCGGTTGTTGATCTGACCTAGTAGCATCATCACCAGCAGCTTACACCAACATCACATTGGTGATATTTCTACCCTCTAGAAGCACGACCGCATCAACCGTTACTCTGAACCGTTCTTGAGACACAAACAAACCGAGCAAGGACTGAGAGAATGCTAGATCTGAATGAAAGAAGAATCAAAGAAGAGTGAGAGAATGCTAGATCTTGATCACGAAAGAAGAAATAAAGAAGGCCATCACTTTCGGTTAGATGAAGAGTGTGTATCCAGAATTCTATATCTGAATCACAAGTTTGAAAGAGGTTTGAGAGAGAAAAGGGTAGGTTTTCTTTGCTTTCCCGCTTATGAGATATGATCAGGTTTTGGTTTGGTTTTTATACGGTGTTGAAAAATTAAGAAAATTATTAGATGATTATTTTGCCCATGTAATTTGCTTATTTCTGTAGTACAGATATAGATGAGAGAATGCTAGATCTGAATCACGAAAGAAGAATCAAAGAAGGTCATCACTTTCGGTTAGATGAAGAGTGTGTATCCAGAATTCTAGATCTGAATCACGAGTTTGAAAGAGATTTGAGAGACAAAAGGGTACGCGTGGGTTTGAATTTTGAAGGTTTAGGTTTTCTTTGCTTTCCCGCTTATGAGATATGATCAGGTTTAGGCTTGGTTTCTATAGGGTGTTGAAAAATTAAGGAAATTGTTAACTAACTATTTTGCCCATGTAATTTGCTTATTAATGTAGTATAGATATAAAATCATCTAACAAGATGTGATGAACCAACCACAACACATATATCTACGGATATAGTTATCATATCTCCTTAGGTTCTAATTTCTCAGTGGATGATTCTCTTTCGTCTTCAAACTCCTCCAGCCATTGAAACATGTTGTTAGTTCTCAACTTATCGACATATCTGCGGTTGGTAAGTCTATGTTCATGGATCTGTGATGTCGGTTGGAGGTTCAGGTTGTAGAAATTGTGGTGGTGGTTGTTGAAGGTTGGGGTAGAAGGTGGATGGGGTGAGATTTATCAAAATGATTGGTGTTGTTTCACCATGGATGTGAAGCTATACATAAGTATCATAAACGAAAGCTATGGTGATGTAGGTGAGGTTAGAAGAGTTAAAAGAGATTTTATATTATATATATATATATATATATAAACCATGAGAAAAAATAAAATTATGGTTGAAAAGACTGTTTCACCCTCACATGAGCTGCACATTATTAAATTTAACTGATATTTCTAACGACAGCTAGTTTAATGAACGAGATTGGTAAAAAAAACTACAAAAAATAAGGACATTATTTTTACTTATTTAGCTAAAGGACCCAACTTGCAGGCACCTAGAAACATAAAGGACGTAACTTGAAGTTTTCTCTAAGGAAAATTATTTATGATTTGCATGCCCTACTTATATGCATATACTAACTAATGCATGATAACTGATGTGCGAGGCATATCAGACAATTAGACTAAACAAGTTCATTCTATGTTGATTTAAATAAATTCTAGTGATATTTGTGGGTTGAAACATCTAAGTGTATATGCTAAGTATTTACTTTCAAATAAACTTCTTGTGATGTTACTTACACATATCAGGTAAGGACACAATCAAATAAGTGCTGAGCAAAAACATCTGTGAACTTCTTTGTTGTGGTGCCCACAGATTTGAAGTTTCACACGAGGTCTCCTATTTTGTAGTGAGCTACAGACCTCGAACCCCTCAAGATCTATAAAAGATTCCCAATGTGGAACATAAAAGATTCCTAAATGTGGAACATAACCAAAAACCTATTCCAAAGCGGAATGTCAAAGAAGCTTCCCAAAGGGAAACCTCCATAAGATTGTCCAGCAATGGATCTCTTTAAGCCCAAAAAGCTCCACTGATTATATTGTAAATGATCGGGTTTGTTAAAATGCTCATAGGTTTTTATATTACTTGTAGAACTTACTATTGCTCTAAGTGTGGGTCATTCAAATTTCGTTCTTAGTCAACCTAATTGATCATCATGAATAGAACAAGTAAGTGTATCACATCTGCTGACCACATGTAGGGTGGTACTTCACCTTGTTGTTATTTGTATTTTGTTTATCTTGTAATAGACTAGTCTTATTTCGTTTCCGTTGTAATAGTTAGATTAGAGTTAGTTTTTGTGTCATTTGTGCTTGTTTATGCGACACTGCATGCGACACTATAGTGTCGCATGCAGCTTGTCTATGCTTAGCGATCAGGCAGTGTCGGGTCTGCGACACTGCCTGCGACACTATGATCTGTATATATAGTTGTGTTAGGGCATTTTGTAAACAACTCTTTGGAACTTAATTGAATACAACTTATTTTGATACTGAGTTCGAACCTTATTGATTGTTTGCAAGGAATTGAATCTGTTATATCATTGTTGCATTAATCTGATCCATCTTCTTCTATTAATCTTCTTAATTACACTATTCTTAATGGGTTATAATGGTTTGTGTGAGTTTTGGTCACAAATCAGAATCAATTGTTGCTAGATCTAGTGGTATCAATTGATTGTGATCGGATCTAAATCATATATAGCACGGATTACTGATTTCATGGACCAACAATATGGTATCAGAGCCATTGTGCTCATGGTTTGTGGTTTTTGAGGGTTTTAGACAATATTCATATTTCATCAATTCTGGATCTAATCTGGTGTGAATTGCTATGGAATTGGATTGAGATTTGCTTCCTTTTGGTGTTAGAATCAATCGAAATCAACAAATCTATCATCATCATATAGATCTGTGATCTAGGTGTGATTTAGAGATATTATTCATAGGTTTTGAACAAAAGACTCTTTCAATCAAATTGGATCTTATTTGTTGTTATTATGGTCAGAATTTGGATTGGGATTGGTTTATTGTGTATTGTTAATCAGTCGGAATCATCAGATCATCAATTGGATCTGGTAGGAGTTTCTGTGGTGATTTGTGTGTGTTTTGCTTGGAGAAGAAGGTGTTTCTATTCATCTTGCGACACTAGTGTTCATCTTGCGACACTAGTGTGCTTGCGACACTACTGATTTTGTTGTTGATCGGTGTTTGGCTGGTTTGCATCCTGATTGAACGAAAGTTCACGACATTGTGCTCGACACTGTGCTCGACATTGTGCGCGACACTGTGCTCGACATTGTGCCCGACATTGAGACCGACATTGCCTCCGACATTACATCTGACATTGTACCCGACATTACCCTGAACGAAAGTTCAAAGTGTGTGCCTGTCTGCGACACTACTTGTTTTGCGACACTAAGGATTTGCTGCGACACTATCTGCGACATTGTGACCAAAATCTAAAATTTAAAACTTAACAATGTCAACTTCACTTACCCTTACTGATCTGGAATGCAAAAATTAGTCCACCAAAACTGATAGACGATGATAATTTTGATGATTGGAAAAAGAGATTGAAGGAATTTTACTTGTCTACGGATCATACTCAGTGGGATTCGATTGTTTTGGGTCAGCATAAACCGATTAAAGTTATAGGAAAGGCTACAATTTGAAACATCGACCCAAGCTCATATACCGATAGAGATAAAAGGTTGATAGAACGTGATAACAGAGCCTTTGATGTTTTGAACTTGTGTTTAACAAGGGATAGTCGCAGTAAATTTGCTGAACACAAAAATGCAAAATCCTTGTATGAAGCTCTGTGTAGATTTCACGATGAACATGAAAAACAGAAGACGGACAAAGGAGTGCATGCAGAAAAGGAGTTTATCGCTTTTGTCAGTCATAAAAGGGAGAAACTGTCAGATTTGATCAACCGCTTTCTAAATGTGACTGAAAATCTGAAGAAATATGATCCCTATCTTACCAACTATGATCAGATTCATCGACTTCTGGATTCACTTCCAACTGAGTGGAGCAATTATATTAAAGTCCTGAAGAAAGAAAGGAGTTTCTCGGACTATAAACTCATGGACATAGTTGACAAGTTGAAAAATTATTAGCTGGAAATGAAAAGGAAAGAGTTCTTCCAAGAAGTATTACCACAACAAACCAACACTCTTAACGTTGATCTAATTTCATCTATGACAGACCTATTCAATTACAAAACCGAACTGAATGAAAAGCTCAAGGTTATAGCATCTGATTCAGAGACAATTGCTGGAACCTCCGAAAATATACGAGAAAATTGTGCAAACACGTTAACTGATTTTGAAAAAGGATCCGATTGTGAGATTTCGAATGAAGACGAAGCCGAGGAAGATAAGGAAGGACAAAAAGAAACAACAAATGAAGATATGATGGAGGACAAGGAAGAGATACTTAAAAGAAACACAAGAGTGTCCAATTGTGAGAAAGCGTTACTAGCCGAAAGGATCATCATGGATCTACCCTATGAGACTGTTCAGGATCTGTGTTCTCCTGTGTGCAAACAACGATTATTTGGTGTTTATAAAGCAAAAAGGCTCATTCTACAAAACCAAAGTGAAATCGTGGCAATGAATGATGAACTCAAGAGAAATGAAGTCTGTTATTCTGTAAAACTCAATGAAGCCTTGGCAGAAGTTGAATTGTTGAAGAGAAATCTCTATGAAAGGAATGTAGAGATAATTCTTTTGAATGAATAGCTGTTGTTAGCTCAATATGAATCCACGAAACTTCAAAGAAAACTTGATAAGTGGACCGTATCGCAGATGAAACTAAATGAGCTTCTTGTCAATCAAAGGGGGGCTCGGATAAAAGATGGAGTCGGATGCAATTCAGATGTTCAAACCGTTTTTCCGCCACCGTCAACTTTGTGTTATTCTCCTATGCCCAAACCACACCCAAAGAATGATTTGTTTGAAGAAAATACTAGGCAGGAGGGAGGTACTTCAAATGTGAGAAATGAACATGAATCTTCAAACGGTATTGGATATAACAGTTCATTCGGGAATGGTTACGGATGTTCTGTACATTTTTTTTTGTTTTGTCATCTTTTGATATTAAAAAAGGGGGGGGGAGATAAGTAAATCTGTTTTTCTTACTTATATTTTCTAATAATGTCGGTCATTCTTTTGTGTTTGATCTAAAATGATCTTAAATTCTTTTGGGGGAGTAAATACTACAAATTTCATAATTATGATTCATCTCATGTTATATATTGTTTGTTTCTTACAGGAATTCAGATATAGGTTGATGGCGTCAAAATGAGGAAAGTGATTTGAACTTATGTGTCAGTAGGCCCAGCTCGAATACTATTAGACATCAACTTTTTGATCAAATTAAAATTCAAAAAGAACTCGGTGATGAGGAGCATTTTCACAGACATTTGGCCTGCACAAAGTGATAAGTTTTGACAAATATGGACTGAGAGTATTTGTTTCGTGCTTGATTTTTCCCGAATCACCCTTAGCCGCAGCCCTGAATGACGCTTCTCGTTAGCTCTTCAGAATTTTTTGTTCTCGTGTTAATCTCCTCTGCTATACGGAAGCATTGACCTGGAGTGATGATCTTCTTTGTTATATGTAAATATAGACCTGAAGCTCTCATCAGCACGTACAGATAATCATCTCCTCTGTTATACGTCAGTATAGACCTGGACTCTGATCATCTGAAAAACCCATATAAAGCAAATGCTCAAAATTTTCATACATCTTGTTAACTGCTTGATGTGTCTTTTATTTAACCTAAACTCCACCTCACCCCCGAAATACATTTACCTTGATCAGTTGATCTGGGTCTATGTTCCTTACAATTACAAGAATCTTGCTGAATCATCTAAACTCAATATGTTCTGAGGTCAAAACAAGTTACTTTGCTGAATGTCTGTGGAAACCAAGTTGCTAGAGCTTCTTCAAATCAAACCAAAACATGATAAGATCGTCACAAGTTGTTTGTTGAAAGGAACAAGGCATGGGTTTAAATGGACAAACATACTGACAATCTTTGCAAGTCTTTGATACTCTAAATGATTGCCAGAAACTCGTTTCGGTTCTCCTCGTGATTCATTCTGTTATACTGATTTGATTCTTTCTGAAGTTTTGTTGTTAAAATGTGTCGATATCTTGGATCTATCTCATTTGTTTGGCTTGACACTATTTTAAAATATTTGTAATTTCAACTAGATTTGACTTCTATTTTCTTTTCAAATTTTTTTTTGCGAACCTATAATGGTGAATATGTTACCTGATGTGGGTCGACTGGTTCATAATTCTGATTCTCAACCCACGACACTGCACCCGACTTTATACCCTAAAACACACACAAATTCATACACTGATCTAAAGTTGTTTGTAGTCGATTCCTACTAGTAAGTTTTGTTCTCGTACATGTTTCGAACCTTCGTTTGTTTGGTATTGGATTATAGTGTTGATCTGATATGGTATTGTTTGATCTGTCTTATTGGTTTTCACGTTTTGCGACACTAGTGTTCTTGTTGCGACATTGAACGAAAGTTCAGACTTTCCTGCAACACTACCAAGGTTTTACCGACAATGGTTTGTTGGTAGTGTCGGAGGCTTGATATGCCACGACATTGTAGTGTCGATGCACACACTATGCTACTACGACACTACAATGTCGTTGTTTCTACGACACTGCTGCGACACTACTGTGTCGCAGCTATGCGACACTATGCATTTTTTAATTTTTTCATTTCTTTTATTTCTTTTATTTTATTTTATTTTATTTTTTATTTACTTATTAATCTTATTTCATTATAACTAACATATTTCTAGTTCTTATTTCAGGTTATTAGATGGACCCGAAATCGTCTCAGCCGATGAAATTCGACAAGAGGTCGAACGTGGTCGCTTATCTGAATGATAAGGACCCAAAATCTGCCGGTTATCGTGACGCTATATCCTGGATGAAAGCCACCTACAATCTCAATGCAGATCCAGCCAAGATTAGGGCAACTGTGATGGGGGAGGATATCATTATTTCAGTTGAATCCATTGCTCGAATGTTGATAATGGAGCGTGACGTCGGGTATCCCGTATTACAGAGCTTGGAGGACGTTCACGAAGGCTTTCTGGAGATGGGATATGAGGGAACTGATTTCTTGGCTCATCGGGAAATCAAGAAATCATTCCTAACAAAGGAATGGAGATTCATCGCTCAAGTGATGATCGTTTGTTTAGATCATCGCAAAAGGGGAACTGATGGGTAAAATTTTGAGTGGGCCCGAGCGATGCTGAATCTTTTTAGAGGAGATAAAGCGAATATCCCGCAAATGATATTTGAATACATGATTGAAAATATCTCCTCTGCAAAAAAAGGATAAATGGTTGTTATATCCGCGATTTATCCAGATATTTATTGATGAGTTGAAGTCGGGATTACAAAAGTTCGGTGATCCTTTGATATTGACGAAGATGAATGTCAGGATCTTCGCTGACTGCTCCGCACCCCGACACGATATTTCGGGAAAGACAACATATCTTTTCCGAAATATGTACACAGATGAAAGGTGGGAGTATGTGGAAAAGCTGAAGATATCAGAAGAGAAACGGTTTGGTGAGTTGCGGGAGAAAATTAAAGAGGACATTCGAAAAAGGAAGAAGTTTGTTGGAAAAAGGGCTGTTCCGTTTGAAGAGGAACTGGATGAGATCGAAACCGAGCTTGCAAAATCCAAAAGAAAGAAGAAAAGGAAGGCGGGCGATAAAGCACAAATTGATTCTGATACTGATGTCAGAATCAAAATGGGTAAAGGAAAGGAGCCCGAAGTGTCTGATGCTGTGCCAAAATCATTCATGAAAAATCCAGAGAAGAAGGGGTTTGCGGGATTAGACGAGGATGTGATTCGTGGGTTGAATACATCGCTCGCTATTGAGCTGAGTATTATAAAGACAAAACTGATAAACTCTGAGGAAAGGGAGAGGCACCGTGAATCAGAGATGGAGGATTTGAGGACGATTGTACTGGATCAGCAAGTTATTATCAAGAAACTGCTTGTGGAGTTGAATGAGGTTAAGAAAGGAGTAAACATTGGAAAATATCCAACTCTAAAAGAAATGGTACAAACTGCCAAGAGTCGGAAAGATTTTGGAGGATTTAGCGGTGCAGGTGCGAGCGGAACTGGAAAAGAGGCAGAAATTACTGATGATTTCTGTCTCGATATTGATGTTGATCTGATGGGTGATGAGGTGCTTGCTGAAAGTGAGAGAATTCCTGATTTGAGAAAATTGGTTGATTAAGAAGAAGAGTCGGAGGAACAGTTGATCGACTACGATTCAGAGCCCGATTTTTATGAAGTCAAAGAAAAGGAAATGGTTTATGTGGCTCAAAGGAGTGGAACAGAGGGTGACGTATTCGAATTAGATAAATCAGATTGGTTCAAGAAGGTGGATGAACCTGAATACGTCACGCCTTTATTTCAGAACTTGGATGCCCCCACCCCCAAAGACACGGATAATAAAATATTTAGCTGGAAGTACAGTATTGAGCTTCAGAAGTTCATGATTAAAAAAAGAGGGGGTGGGATCAGCTATATCAGTAACCGCAAACACTTCAAAACTTTCCCAAAGTGGGATTTGAGGCGTTTGGCGGTTCTACCATTGATTAATGTAGAGCAAAATGATTGTGCAAAACTTTTGAAAGAGGAAATCCAGGCTGGATTGAAAGATAATTTTGTGATTTTTGGGTATAACAAACTGGAGCGCAAACGATCAAAGAAGGATTTAGATTGGGTCACAGGCAAAGGGAAGATAGTGCTAAAAATGAAGCCAATAAAGACCGTGTTGAGGGTGAGAGTACCGGACCCAAGCCCGTCGAGACTGCATGAATTGGATAAATGGTTCTACGATAACCAAACGGGGGAGGCTGTGGTTCATGTAAAAGATGGGTCAGAATGGAGATTATTTGACCCGATGGAGGTTTTTGGATTCTCTGATGATGATCTTAAAATTTTATGTGGAAACCCCATCATAACTGGAGCTGGAGCTGAGACACAGAAAGAAGCCGCTCTGTTTGAGCGTGTGGCTAACAGGGCTCGTGGGATTAGAACAGAGGTAAGGGAGCTTGCTGAGAAGATACAGAAGAAGACGGAGCTGAATGAATATGTTTGTGAACTGACACAGATGTTCCGAGAGGCAAAAACTGGAGCTAAAGAAGGAGACCCAACAGGTGAAGTACCTCCCTAGGGGGAGTATTGTTGACCACATGTAGCGTGGTACTTCACCTTGTTGTTATTTGTATTTTGTTTATCTTGTAATAGACTAGTCGTATTTTGTTTCCACTGTAATAGTTAGATTAGAGTTAGTTTTTGTGTCATTTGTGCTTGTTTATGCGACACTACATGCGACACTATAATGTCGCATGCAGCTTGTCTATGCTTAGCGATCAGGTAGTGTCGGGTCTGCGACACTGCCTGCGACACTATGATTTATATATATAGTTGTGTTAGGGCATTTTGTACCCAAGTCTTTGGAACTTAATTGAATACAACTTATATTTTGATACTGAGTTCGAACCTTATTGATTGTTTGCAAGGAATTGAATCTGCTGTATCATTGTTGCATTAATCTGATCCATCTTCTTGATAGGTTCAATTGGATCGATATCGCTCAATGATCAGAATGAAATAAGTACACAAAACACAGTTCAATCAACAACACAAATCATTACTAAATAATTCTCTTTGTATTGATGATCAAAGCAAATATTGTAGTACAAAATGCAGGAGAATGTAAATAACACACAGTTAACTCTCTCTCTAACGTGTAATTGTGATCTAGACTCACTCTCTAACATTCTCTTACTACATGCTTTATGCAACAATACCTTTAGGGAAAATACAAAATTAACCCTAAACTATACAAAATGTATAAACAAAGTACAAAGTAAATCTTAAACAGAAATAAGCCCTAACAGTACTCCCCCTAAGATTTATCTTTGGACTTCAAAAATCTTCAGTTTTCAACACTTGCTTTTTCAGCTTCAATCTCTCACCAATCTTCTGGTTCGTCTTTAACATCCAGCAACTGCTTTCTGATGTAGCGTAAAGATTACGAAGATGAGTCGATCACGTTGATTCTGTGAATACCCGTGATGATCCAATCCCAAACCCCAAATTCACCCCAAAAGGCTAAGAATTTGAAAGAGTAAACGTTTTTGTAAAATAATGATCAATGATCATTACATCTGCATTAGAACATCATAAATAAGAGAGTCAAAACCCGAATGGGCCAAAAAACAACTACGGGCCAAAACAAAAGCCCAAAACAAAAAGCCCAAAAGCATGTCCAAAACATAAAAGTGTCCATAACTCCCTTAAGGAGGCTTATTTAGAGAAAAAAGTCGGGTAAGCCGCCTACGGCCGCTTACCAAGTCGTAGCCCTCGTTCCGGTCTTCGATTTGACTGGTAGCTCGTCCGAAACGGATGTCTGTAACTCAAGTTATGCCCATTTCTTTGAGACACGATCATGGGCCTCTAGAAATAAAAGGGCCCGCTCCTCCACACTTGGGCCTGCATCATTCCCCCCTGGGTAGACGAAATTCGACCGCGAATTTGAACCAACTTCATCATCAGAAGAATCCCCATAATAAGGTTGCAAGTGTTTCACATTAAAAACATCAGAACAACGAATGTTACTTGGCAGCTTTAGACGATAAGCATTTGAGTTTATCTTCTCCACAATTTCCACAGGCCCAATCTTCTTAGCTGACAGTTTGTTGTATTCTCCAACCGAAAATCGATCCTTTGTCAAAACGGCCCACACAAAATCACCTTCTTCAAAATCAACTTGTCGACGCTTTTTATCAGCAGCTTGCTTATACTTAGAATTGGCTCGAACTAAGTTGTCATGCACAGTTTTATGAACTTCATGTAATCCTTCTACAAAATCTTGTACTTTCTTGGGTCCAGAATAAGTAACGGGCAATGACATTAGATCCAGTGGTCCCCGTGGTTGAGCAGAATAAACCACCTGGAATGGACTAAATCCGGTACTACGATTGACAGCATGATTATGGGCAAATTCAGCTTGATAAAGTTTTTGATCCCAAGCTTTCACATGTTCACCCACTAGGCACCGCAACAGATTACCGAGCGAACGATTAACAACTTCAGTTTGCCCATCCGTCTGAGGGTGATAGGCGCTACTGAAATTGAGCTGAGTATTCACCATCTTCCACAAACTACGCCAAAAGTGACTGAGGAAACGAGTGTCCCGATCAGACACGATGGACGTTGGTAAACCATGTAACCTGTAAATATCACGGAAGAACAACTGAGCTACATTAACTGCATCCGTCGTCTTTTTACAAGGGATAAAATGCGCCATCTTTGAAAACCGATCAACAACCACAAAAATCGAGTCATTACCGCGTTGAGTACGTGGTAAACCCAACACAAAATCCATGCTGATATCAACCCAAGGCCCAGAAGGAACGGGCAATGGCATATAAAGCCCAGCATTAGTAGCCGTTCCCTTTGAGACCTGACAGATCCTGCAACGCTTAACGAACCGGTCCACTTCCTTGCGCATAGTAGGCCAAAAATAGGAAGACTGAACAAGTTGTAAAGTTCGATCCCTCCCAACATGCCCTTCACCATGTAACTCTTTAACAATCTGAAGTCGCAGGCTGGAACCAGGAATACACAACTGGTTCCCTCTAAAAAGAAACCCGTCTTGCACTAGGAAATCAGACCTTTGCCCAGATTGCACACCCTGCAAAACTACAGAAAAATAAGGATCCACCATAAGCTGTTCCATAAGGGTGTCTAGACCTGGAACAACCACCCTCATAGAAACAAGCAAGTTACTCCTCCTGCTCAACGCATCCGCCACCCGATTCAAAGACCCAGACTTATGTTTTACCACAAAAGTAAATTTTTCCAAGAAAGCCATCCACCGCGCATGCTTATGGGATACCTTGTCCTGACTACGGATATGCCTCAATGAATCGTGATCCGTAAAAAGAACAAACTCCTTGTGGAACAAGTAGTGACGCCAATGCTTCACAGCCTGAACCACAGCATAGAACTCAATATCATAAGTGCTATACCGAAGCTTTGACTCTGTCAACTTTTCACTGAAGTAGGCAACGGGTCGGCCCCCTTGACTTAAAACCGCCCCGATTCCTCCCTGAGAGGCATCAGTGTGTAGCTCAAAAACCTGAGAAAAATCCGGCAATACTAAAATTGGTGCTGTGGTAAGTTTTTCTTTGATCAACTGAAAAGCTGATTCTGCCTCTTCAGTCCAAACGAAGGTCTTCCCCTTCAAACAGTTTGTCACTGGCGCCATAATAGAACTGAAATTTTTTATGAACCGCCGATAGAATGAGGCGAGTCCATGAAAACTACGCGCTTCAGTTATTGAGCTGGGGGTTGGCCACTGCTTAACTGCTGTTACTTTAGATTCATCAACCTGTATCCCCTCACCAGAAACAACATAACCCAAAAAGAGAACTTTAGGGGTCATGAAGACACACTTCTTCTTGGCCGCATACAGACTATCCCTGCGTAATAAGGTTAAAACCTGTCGAACATGGTTCACATGCTCATCAAGATTAGAACTATAAATTAGCACGTCATCAAAATACACCACCACAAATTTACCAATAAATGGCCTAAACAGTTGGTTCATGACTCGCATAAACGTACTCGGAGCATTAGACAAACCGAATGGCATCACTAACCATTCATACAGCCCCTCACGAGTTTTAAAACCCGTTTTCCACTCATCCCCCGGTCTGAGTCGAATCTGATAGTACCCACTCTTCAAATCCAACTTCGTGAAAATAGTGGCACCACTAATCTGGTCGAGCAAATCGTCAAGTCTAGGAATAGGGAATCTGTACCTCACAGTGATCTTGTTGATGGCTCTACTGTCAACACACATTCGCCACGTACCATCTTTCTTGGGAGTTAATAGGGCAGGCACAGCACAAGGACTCATACTTTCTCGAACATACCCTTTAGAGACCAAATCTTCAACCTGTCTACGCAACTCCTCATGCTCCTTGGGACTCATTCTATAGTGTGGCTTATTGGGCAGTTGGGCAGTTGGACTCTTCAACCTCAGTTTGTGCAGCTCCTTCAAATCTTGGACTTGTAACTTGAAGATACTTGAGTAATAATGATATACATCACACAGACCATTAACTCTCTTAATCAGGAATGCATCAAAAACTTCATCATATTTCCAAGCAATTATCTTCACATTCTTGGACTTTTCCGGCATGATCATCGAGTCTAACAGTTCAGCAACAGATTGACCCTTACTCAGCAGTGATCTGACAACATCACCTGCTGTGGCAGACTTGTGCCATGATTCTCGTACATCCATCGGAATGTTGTAAGATTTCATCTCGCTGGGGAACATATCAATCAGCTCTTTTCTCTTCTTATGTGCATCAACTGGTAAAGCCATCAACGGTATCTCTTTGGGTTCAAGCACTCTGTATCTCTTTGTCAACTCATAGTATTGCGGATTGCTGTAGTCCAAGAAAAACATGCGATTATGCATCTTTTCAGTCTTCATGAAACTCACCACAATCTTCTTTAATGATTCTCGTTTCAATCTTTTTAGAGTCTTGTATGGATAGTTCCTCGAACTAAGCCACTGACGCATGCTAGCAGTTGTCATCTCTTTCGGATCTTGATGATACAGTTCTTCCGGAGGAAGATCATCTATGTTTAGGCTTTCTTGCAGAGTCGTCCATTCACCCATTTCTACCACAAATTCCTTTTCATCAGCAGTCACCTTATCTTGCGCATTCAGACACTTCTCATACTCTTCATTTATCTGACTCACTGTAAGTCCATTCAAGTAAACTGGATTATACTTCATCTTTTCTAAGTATGCAAATCGTTCAGGAAGATCACTAGGAATTTGATCGTCAGGATTAGCCTCAGGTTAAGAATCAGTAAAATCTATATCATCCAAATCATCTAGTGCCTCAATTATTGGTGCAGTTTCAGTTTGAATCGGCTCAAACTGAAATGCTTCTTCAGCAACAACTTCTTGCACATTCTCAACCACATTGATCACTTCAAGCACTTCAGTTGCCACTACAGATTCAGATTGAATTGGCTCAATCTGAACTGTTTCTTCAGTTTCAGTTTCTTTCACAGTCTCATCCACCTTTGCTACCTCAGATACTTTAGTTTCAATTACAGACTCAGATTGAATCGGCTCAATCTGATATGTTTCTTCCATTCTGGCTTTCTTAGCAACTTCATCTTCTTTGACTATTTCAGGCACAACATCCAGTTTGCGTTTTCCCTCAGCTTTGTCAAGATTGACAGGATCAGCAGCTTCATCGGGAATTGAAATTGGTGTATCAATCTTTTCACCCACATTCTTTGTTCCACGAGCTCTAGTATAATAAACTTTAACATCTTGTGAAGGCTCAGCCACTTCCATCACATCATCAAAAAAATCTTTATCTGATGTAGAACTAGACTTCTTTGGTTTGGCTTCTTCCAACCACTTTTCTAGCATCTCCTTTTCCGCATTCAGAGTATTGCATTCAGCAGATAACTCTTTGTAATCTTCCTTCAACTTTTCATGATCAGCCTTCAGTTTTTCATAATCAGCATCTAATGCTTTGAATGTTTCCAAATTCTTCTGATGAATAGCCCAAAACTCTTCTAATCTCTTTTTCTTCCTTTCATTAGATGCTTTCAACAACTCATTAACATCTAAGAGTTTGGCTACCATCTTTTCCAACTCAACAATTTTATCTTTATCTTCATTCACATTAACACTTGAACCAACTTTTGGTGAAGACTCCAAAGGTTGTTCAATGTTTTCAGCTGCTTTGGGGGATGTGGCAATATCAACAGGTACAGGAACACTCACACAAGCATCAGTATCATCAACTGTCTGTGTTATAGTCTCCACTTCTGCTGCAACTTCTTGTGCAATCTGAACAATGTCAATCTGTTCAGGCACATTCACATCTTCAAACACACTCGGCTCCTCAACAATCATAGGATCTATCACAGTTTTTCTTCGAGATCTAGAATATTGGACTGTGATATCCCTGGGAGCTTCAACAGCAATCTCTTCTACAGCTTTCTCAACCTCAACAGGTTCAGTCTCAATCTCAATTGGTTCATTAATCTCAACCTTCTCTGCCTCCTCAGGAACTGATTCAGCAACATCATCATTTCCATCATTACCACTATCATCATCACTGCTATCATCACTTTCACTATCCTCCTCATCATCACCACTATCACTTTCACTCTCATCCTCATCATGTTCTTCATCTTCTGGATGACGAGAAAAGTACTCATCATCATCTAATAGATTATCCAGAATCTCATCAACAAGATCCAACGGATTTACAATCTCTCCATTTGATATATGATGATATACCACTTCGATATCTTCATCATTGTTTGATATATCTCTCATATACTCAAACATTTCAACATTTTCTACACTTCCTATACTCATCTTCCTATATGATAGGTCGTTCATGTCCTCAGTGTATAAAATACCTCCTACAAAACCTTCTTCTCTGATGATAGGATAAGCAACATTGATCATAAGTTGCAAGAATCTCGGGTACATGAGAAACTTGAACCTCTTGCCTTTAACCAAATTGAATACAAACCCTTTCATAGTCCACTTCGACATATTGAAAGGTTTGTTCTCAGCTATAGCAACAATGGGGGATGAAATGTCAGAAGGGAAGTTATCAAATCCAGCACTCCTTCTAGACATGCGTTGTTGTATCACATAACAAAGCAATTTCCACTTCTTCCCCAGTCTAGCTCTGACAAACTGCTGCTTGGGAAATATGGGAGGATGACCCATATCAATGAAACATGTCTGGCACTCAGCAGTTGTCAACTCATCAGTTGCACCAACTTCATCATCATCAATCCTCAAGGCTGTTCTGATAGCATCTTCAGACACAGTCAATTGCAATTCTCTGGTGATATTTCCTCTAACCACTATCACACCATCTTCATTAGTCACAACCTCAGCCGTCCTCCATAAACTCTTGATTAGTCTTGCATATATGACAGGCTTTGCACACATAGCATAAACATATTTGGTTCTTCTAATGAATCTGATCATGTCTCTATACCCCTCTGTTTCTGGTATAGATTCATCTAAACATGCAACCAGATTGTGCTTAGGCTCAAACTTGAGGTTCTCCATCTGTTTTGACAAAGACAAACACAAGTGTTAGATTTTTCATTCATACATAACAAAATTTGCATAAGTATTTGAACAAACAAGTTACAATGTAAAACAATCACACAATCATTTTAACACCTAAGTTGATCTAACAATCTGATTTTCATCATTTTGTTTAATAAAAACCTTTGTGAATCAATGATCATACAATAGTTTACACTTAACAGTTTAATCACTTAAGAACACAAATATGAAATTTGTATGATGAAGTTGTTTAACATGTTTTAGTTCAGTTTTAACATCGATTTGTCACTTTATAACACATACATCATCCGTTTGATGTTAAACTTAAAAACATTCAAAATGTCATCAATGGCGGTTCGACAATTATGAAGAAATTTTAGTTGATTCAGTTGATTTTAAGCAGTTTGATGCAAATTAGTGAATGATTATTGATGATCGACAGTTTTTACACCTAGTACAACATTCGATTTCAATTTTAACACACAAAATCAAAGTGTCGATTCATTGGTCTAAGTACTGTTCATCATCATTTTTCGTTTTAACGATCATTTAGCAGGTTTATCAAGGTCGAATCATGTAACATATACCTTATTCAATCAATATAAATTGTTACAGAAAACAATCGATTGAATATGATAATCAACAGTTTGGGTACAGGGGATTTTTGCTTGAAAACTTTGGTGAAAAATAATAAGTGTTGTGAAGAGGCGGGTATTTATATGGTTAAAAATTAGGTCAAACAAATTGGGACGGGTCAAAAATTTGGGACGGGTAAACAATTCTGGCCCAATAAGCCTGGACGGGTCATGCACTGTTGAGCCGCGTCAGGTACTGTTGGGACGGGTCACAGTCATGGGACGAGTCACAACTTGGGACGGGTCAACATAAAACATGCAAAAACACTTGGACGGGTCAGTCACTGTAGAGACGGGTAAAGGTTAGGAACAACTACACCTGTTTTGGTTTTACCCATCACCCTGCTGCATAGTAGTCTTCTTCCATCACCCAGCTTGCACAATGACTTATTGTTCATTACCCGGCTGCATAGTGATCTTCTTCATCACCCGGCAGTTTTCCTTCATCACCCGGCTACATAGTTGTTTTACTTTACCCGGCTGCACAGTGTTCTTCACTTACACGGCTACATAGAATCTTCATTCTATTACCCGGCTGTACAGTGTCAACACTTCATCACCCTGCTGTATAGTAACACAACTTGTCACCCGGCTTCATTTGTTCTTTCGCCCGGCTGCCTTCTTTCACACAATCACCCGGCTCATATCAGACACCACTACTTTACCCGGCTGAATAGTGTCTTCATTGCCCGGCTAAAGAGTTGTTTCTGATATCTTCACCCGGCGACAACACTTTGTCAATTTTTCATTTTTCTCGTCTGTTGACTTTTCAACTGCATTTATTGCACCTGCAAACATTCTCGACATATTAATTAGACAAGACATCCTTATTAGGGTTTGTCACATTAATTAATCAACAATATTATTTAGGCAACAATTTAATTCTCATTAAATCCTTTTCTTTTTCTTTAATTTTTCTTGTAAAAATGTTTTTGCACAACCAAAATTTCTATATCCCGAAGCAATTTCTTAAACACACATCACAAGACCTTGGGTTTGTTTTTAACACATCCAATACTTTTTCTTTTCATACCACATAATCTTGTTCATTCAAAACACACTTATTCAAAGATATTTTTGGATTTTTGTAAATATGTTTCTTCTTCAATTATTCTCCCCCTAAACTTGAAATTTCTTGAAAATTTTAAGTTTAACAAGGATGTTGATGTGTCAATAAAGATTCCATATGCCTGCACACACATTAAAATAAAGACATATGCAATGCAATGAATCAAAATATCGCAGCGAGATCATACCACACATTATCTGAACATGTTTTGCAAGTTTTGAATAGACATTTGACTTATGTTTGATTGAGTGATGATATGAAAACATACCAATTAGCTCGAGTTGACACACCTACTTTTTCAGTATCATGATGAGATTAAGGTTCGATAAAAATGACTTATGTGACCCACATGTATACATATGTCAACATATTTCCTTATCAACTACTATCTGAATGCATATTGTACAAAAACCTAGTCACTTACAATCATAAACAGTGTGGAATCTGGGTTCTATTCGGATTTGGTCCACTTTGGGACTTCTTTTTAATTCCATTTTGGAATTTTAATTTCCTATCGTTCCCCTTGGGAATCTTCTGAATTCCTTTTTGGAATTTTTGTTTAGTGATGGTCCACATTTGGGACTCTTTTTGTTCCAACTTTGGGAATCTTTTGCTGCACCTTGAAGCTCAAAAGAGACTTCGTGTGAGACTTCTGGTCTGTGGATACCACAACAAAGAAGCTCACGATGCGGTTCATCACACTGAATAGACTACATCGTTACCCGATCATGAACAACTATCATCACAAGCAATGCATCAAAAGATATATATCTAGACATGTATAGCAAAGGAACTTAACACAAAGATCATTAAGTTTAGATTTGTCAACAATGAACTTACTTTTTCAGTCTAATTGCCTGAGCTGTCTCGCACATCAATTAACATTCATCAGTCTTTATTATATAAAATGATGAAACAAATAATGTCTAGTGTACTATCATTTCTCACTTTTTACAATATAGATTCTTATGACATGATATTTTCTTTTTCTTTTTGCTTTTATATTCTTTTTGTTTTCTTTTCTTTTTCATGCACACTCATAATGCAAAACAATAAAATAAAAGACAAAGGAATCAATACTTGACATCGACTTATTATATTTTTTATTTTTATATTTTCTGATTTTTGTTGATTTTTCAAAAATTAGAATTAATCATGATTGATTAACCCTATGGATTGAATTAAGAATTCAAACCGTCCTGACAAGAAAGATTTTGTGAAAAGATCTGCCAGTTGTTTGTCGGTATGAACTTTAATCAAAATTATTAAACCTTTTTCAGAGTTGTCTCTGAGAAAGTGATATCGAATTTTGATATGTTTGGTTTTTGAGTGTTGAACAGGATTAGCAGTAATGAACATAGCAGCAGTATTGTCTATGTAAATAAGAGTTTTGAGAAAGTTAAACCCGTAGTCAAGCAATTGGTTTTGTAACCACAAAACTTGAGAACATCCTGCAGATGCACCGATATACTCTGCTTCAGCTGTGGATACAGAAACGTTGGTCTGCTTTTTGCATTGCCAAGAAACAAGTCTAGGACCCAGAAATTGACATCCTCCCGTAGTCGATTTCCTGTCAAGAGCACACCCACCAAAGTCACTATCAGAATAACTATATAATTCAAAATTGCCTTCATAAGGATACCATAACCCGAGATTCGGTTTCCCTTTAAGGTATCTGAAAATACGTTTAACAGCAAACAGGTGCGACTCTTTCGGATCAGACTGATATCTTGCACACACACATACAGCATACATAATGTATGGCCTTGATGCAGTAAGATACATCAGTGAACCAATCATTGATCTGTACAGTGTTTGATCAACGGATTTGCTTTTCGGATCCGGCTGTATCTTGCAATTCACATCAGATGGCGTTCGAATAGTCTGACAATCTTGCATCTTGAACTTTTTCAGCAACTTTTCAATAAACTTTGATTGGTTGATAAAAATTCCGTCTGCTGATTGTTTTACTTGCAATCCAAGAAAGAAATTAATCTCCCCCATCGAACTCATCTGAAATCTTGATTTCATAATTTCTTCAAACTCTTTGCACATGGACGAACTTGTTGATCCAAAGATGATATCATCCACATACACTTGAACACATAAAAGATCTTCATTTTCCCGCTTCATGAATAAAGTTGGATCAATCTGACCTCTTGTAAAACCATGTTCTAGCAAATGTTTAGATAACGTCTCGTACCAAATCCTTGGAGCTTGATGTAGACCATATAAAGCTTTGCTCAATTTGTATACACGATGTGGATACTCAAGATCTTCAAAACCAGGAGGTTGTCTGACATATACATCATCGGTAATTGGTCCATACAGAAACGTGCCTTTAACGTCCATTTGAAACACTTTGAACTTCATGAAAGAGGCATACGCTAGAAAAACGCAAATAGCTTCTAGTCGAGCGACCGGAGCAAACACTTCTTCATAGTCAATACCTTCTTCTTGAGTGTAACCTTGTGCAATAAGTCTGGCTTTATTTCTCACCACAATGCCACATTCATCTGGCTTGTTCTTGTACAACCATCTTGTACCAATCGCATTTTCTCCTTCAGGTAAGTCCACTAATTTCCAAACCTCTTGTTTGCGAAATTGAAGTAACTCCTCTTGCATGGCTTCAATCCAACTGTTATCTTGTAACGCTTCTGAAATGTTCTTTGGCACCACTTGAGATAGAAAACATGAATAAAGACAAACGTTTGCATGTTCAGTCTGACTTCTCATAGTTCTCTGTTTCAAAGGCCCAATAATCTGAGATAAAGGTTGATTCCTGTGTACTCGATGAGTTGGAATTGAATCTCCTTGAACTTGCGTCTCCAGATTAGACTGATTTAGATTCGGTAAATCTTGCAGAATTGTAGACACATGCGGAGTGAAATTAGGAACTTGTTCTGGTGAATTGATGAAATAGTCAAACGATTCTGGAATAACTTCAACATTCGGATCTGATGATGGTTGATTTTGAACAGAGCCACCATCATTAGGAGAATTTTGTGGATTAATATCATCATCAAAATTGTTTGAATCTTGATCTTCTTGAGAACCAGAAGGACCTGGAGCTTGACTAGATACTCCATGATCAGGATTATAAAATGACATGAACGGATACTCAGAATTGAGATTGCTATCATCGTCATTGTCAGAATCATCACTGAAACATCCTAAGTCTCCTGATTCTTTTCTCGATTTTCCTGAAAAATCAAACAAGTTAGAATTCAAAGATTTTGATAACGAATCTAAATCAAACAACCATTCGGGACCATGAGCCACTGACGGAAACGAATTTTCTAAAAACTTTACGTTAATAGTTTCAATAACAGTGTTTGTTTTGCTATTAAAAATCCGATAAGCTTTAGAAACAGACGAGTAACCAAGGAAAAATCCATCGTCAGATTTTGACTCAAATTTCCCGAGATGATCACTTAAATTTAGAATCGATACAGGACAACCAAATGCTTTCAAGTATGAAATATTCGGTTTTCTTCCAAACAATAACTCATAAGACGTTTTATATTTATCCTGAACCAATAATGTCCTGATAGGTTCAATTGGATCGTGAAAATCGCTCAATGATCAGAATAATCCAAACACAAACACAGTTTAATCATTAACACAATTCATACTAATAATTCTCTTTGTATGTTGATGATCAAAGCAGTATTGTGATACAAGGTGCAGGAGAAAATAAATCACACACACAAGTTCTCTCTCTTACGTGAATATTGTGATCTAGCCTCCTCCTCACACTCTCTCACTACATGCTTTAAAGCAAACAAATACAAGTTTAAGGAATATAACAAAATAGACCCTAAACTATATACAAACATATAAACAAAATACAAAGTAAATCTTAACAAGGAAATAGCCCTAACAGTACTCCCCCTAAGATTTATCTTTGAATCTTCAGCAAAATCTTCAATCTTTTTCTTCTTTGTTCAGCATCAATCTCTTTCTACCAATCTTCCGGTTCATCTTTGACATTCAGCAGCTCTCTTCCCTTGTACTCTTCTTGTTCCTTCAGAGCTTCTTCGATACAAGACTTGAACTTTTCAGCAAGTTTGGCTTGTCTTGGCTTGGACTCATTTGTCAGAATTGGGCAGGCATTCATGCGTCTGAGTGAATCAAGATTTAAACCTGCAAAGTCAATATTAGCATAAAATTCAAATGGCATCTCCTGGCCTTTGACTTGCACCTCCAAAGTACCCTTCCTACTGATCCGCATATACTCTATCTCTGGTAAATCAACCCTCACGAGATTAGAGTTCAGCAATGCCTTTCTCACTCGTATCTTTTCAGTTGCTGCAGCTATTACTTCAATCATCACAACAAACAACTTCCTATCAGCTTCAGCAAGTGCATCTTTACACTTCTCCATTCTATAGCATCTTTACACTTCCATCAATCACTTTCAGTCCAGGATCTGTCACCTTGTCAAAGTATTCATCCGAAAATTCCTCTAAATACATATCTTCAGTAACAACAAGTCTCTTTTTCTTCCTTTCTTTCTTTGATTGCACATATGCTGAATCTTCTTGTTGGCCTCTAAAGTCAAGATACTTCGGTGGTCTAGCAATCCCGGCATCAAGAAGCATTACACATTTATCACCACGCTCAGCATGCGTGTGATTTATCAACCTTAGTTTGTGCAGCTCTTTCAAATCCTGAACCTCCAACTTAAAAATGCTCGAGAAGTAATGGTATACATCACATAAACCATTCACTCTCTTAATCATAAACGCATCAAATACTTCATCGTATTTCCAAGCAATTATCTTCACTTTCTTATTCTTCTCAGGCACAATCATCGAATCAAGCAACTCAGCAATGGACTGACCTTTGCTCAGCAGTGACCTCACCACGTCACCTGCTGTGGCTGACTTATGCCATGATTCCCGAACCTCCATCGGTATGTTGTATGATTTAACTTCGCTAGGAAACATATCAATCAACTCGTGCCTTTTCTTATGAGCATTTTCAGGAAGAGCCATCACCGGAATCTCCTTCGGTCCAAGAACTTTGAATCTTTTTGTCAACTCGAAATACTGAGGATTGTTGTAGTCTAATTAAAACATACGATTGTACATTTTTTCAGTCTTCATAAAGCTAACAACAATTTTCCTCAAAGATTCAGATTTCAACCTCTTCAAAGTCTTATATGGATAATTTCTTGAACTTAACCAACTGCGCATATCTGAAGCTGTCATTTCATCTGGATTTTGGTGATACAGTTCAGTCGGAGGCAAATCTTCTATGTTTAGGCTTTCTTGCATTGGTGTCCATTCTCCCATTTCAATCATAAACTCTTTCTTATCAGCTTCGGTTTTATCTTGGGCAATCATGCATTTCTCGTACTCTTCATTTATCTGGCTCACCGTCAATCCATTCAAAAATACTGAATTGTATTTCATTCTTTCAAGATATGCAAATCTTTGATCCAAATCATCCGGAATCTCTTCAACAACATTCGGTACTGGCTCAGCTTCATCTTCAGATTCAGTAAAGTCTATATCATCTAAGTCATCCAAAGCTTCAATCATAGGTGCATTGTCATTTTGAACCGGCTCAAACTGACTTGCAACTTCAGCTACGGTTTCAGGCATATCCACAGCTTCAGATTGAATCGGCTCAATCTGAACTGTTTCTTCAGAACCAACTTCTTTCTCACTATCTGAGACAGCAAATACTTCAGTTTCTGCAACAGATTCAGTTTTCTCAGCCTCAACTACAGTTACAGATTGAATCGGCTCAATCTGCACTGTTTCTTCAATCTTAGCCTTTTTCGAACTTCCTTCATCACCAAAAATCTCTGGAATAGCATCTAACTTCCTTTTTCCCTCAGCTTTGTCAGAGATGACAGTTTCAGCAACAGCTTCATCGGGAATAATGATTGGTGATTCTACCATTATACCAACATTCGTAGTACCTCGTGCTCTAGTCATATAAACTTTAGGTACTTGAGATTCAGTCACTTCGACTACTTCTTCTGAAAAATCTTTATCTGATGATGAGCCAGCTTTCTTCGGTTTCGTCTCCTCCAACCATTTTTCTAGCATTTCTTTCTCGGCCTCCAACGTATTGCATTCAGCTTTCAGTTCTTTGTAATCATATTTCAGATTCTCATGCTCCTCTTTCAGTTTTTCATAATCATCCTTCAACTTCACATGTTCATCAACAAGCTTGACATGATCCTCATCCAATTTCTTGAAGGTTTTCAAATTCTGATTATGTATATCCCAGTACTCATCAAATCTTTTCTTTTTCCGTTCATTTGAGGCTTTCAACAAATCATTCGCTTCAATTAACTTTGCAACTATTTCTTCTAACTCAGCAATTCTTTTCTCCTTCTCATTTTCATTTTCATCAATCTTTGACACAAAGTTTGGTGAAGACTCCAAACCTTGTTCAATATATTCAGCAAATTGGGATGATGTGGTGGGAATATCAACAGCAGTAGGATCAGCAACGCCAGCATCAGCTTCTTCAACTATCTGTGCCATAGTCTCAGCTTCGGCCATTGCCTCCTGAGCATTCTGAAGTACATCAATCTCTTCAGGCTCAACAATCACAGACTCTTTAACTTGTTTCGATCTCTTTCTTCTGACATACTGAACAGAGATGTCCTTTGGAACTTCAGCAACTGATTCTTTTATAGAAGCAACCTCAACAGGTTCTTCTATCACAACATTCTCAATCTCTACTTCCATAGGTTCGGCCATTTCAACAATCTCTGCCTCCTCTGAATTAGATTCAGATTCAGCACCTTCATTACCACCATCATCATGTTCATCATCACTATCACTATCTTCATCATTATCACCATCACCATTCTCACCTTCTTCTTCATCTTCTGGATGACGAGCAAAGTACTCGTCATCATCTAACAAATTGTCAGGCACCTCATCCACTAGGTCCTGTGGATCAACAATCTCACCATGAGAAATGTGGTAATACACACCTTCAACATCTTCTTCATTGTTGGCTATATCTCTCATATAGTCAAACAACTCTACATTAGGCACATTCCCGATACTCATCTTTCGGTAAGATAGATCGTTCATGTCCTCAGTGTATAGCATACCTCCAGCATAACCTTCGGATCTGATGATAGGATAGGCAATGTTGATCATCAGTTGTAAGAATCTCGGGTACATGAGAAACTTAAACCTCTTGCCCTTCACCAAGTTAAAAATAAAGCCATTCATGATCCATCTCGACATATTAAATGGCTTATTCTCTGCTATGGCAACAATCGGTGATGCAATATCTGATGGGAAATTATCGAACCCTGCACTCCTCCTGGACATGCATTGTTGCACCACATAGCATAACAGCTTGTACTTCTTTCCCAATTTTGCCCTATAAAACTGTGATTTTGGAAATATAGGTGGATGCCCCATATTAACAAAGCCTGATTTGCATTCCTCCATTGTCAACTCATCATTCATACCAACCTCATCTTCATCTATTCTCAGGGCATTTCTAATAGCTTCTTCAGACACTGTTAACACCATATCTCTAGAAATATTCCCTCTGACCACAGAAACACCATTATCATCTCTAATGACTTCTGCTGTCCTCCAAAAGCTCTTAATCAGCCTTGCATATATGACCGGTTTGGCACACATAGCATACACATATTTGGTCCTTTTGATAAACTTGATCATATCTCTGTAACCTTCTGTTTCAGGGATAGATTCATCTAAAACTGCCACCAAATTGTGTTTAGGCTCAAACTTGAGATTCTCCATCTGTTAAAACACAAACAAACACAAGACAAGACAAATGTGTTAGATTCTTCATTAAAAACATATCAAAATTTTCATAAGTGTTTGAATACAGGTTAGAAAGAAAAACATTCACATAATCATTTTAACCCTAAATTGATCTAACAAATTGATTTTCATCACTTTGATTAACACAACTTTGAATTTTAATGATTTATACAACATTTTTCATTTTAACAGTTAATCACTTAAGGCAAAATTTTGACATTTGTATGATGAAGTTGTTTAACATGTTTTAGTTCAGTTTTATCATGCATTTGTTACTTTTAACACACATTTCATCATTTTGAATTGAAACATTTAAGAACTTTCAAAGTTCATCAATGGCGATTTTAACTGTAGTGACAATTTTGGTTGATTCAGTTGATTTTAAGGTGTTATGGTGCAAATGAGTGATTGAATGTTGATGATCGACAGTTTTTAACCTTAATGCAACATTCGATTTTGGTTATAACACACAAAATCAAAGTGTCGATTCAATACTCAAAACACTGTTCATCATCGTTTTTCTTTTTAACAGTTGATTTGCAGGTCTATCAAGGTCAAAATCACTAAATCACTACCTTGTCCAATCGATCAACCTTGTTACAGAGCAAAACGATTGAATATGATAACAGGCGATTTAAGCACAGAGTGTTTGTTTGAAAGTGAATGTGTGAAATGATAAGTGTTTGTGAAGAGGCGGTCTTTTGTATCGTCAAAATTTAGGTCAAATTTTAAGTGCCGGGTCAACAAAAAGGGACGGGTAAACATAAAAGGCCCAATAAGTTTTGACGGGTCAAGTATTGTAGTGACGGGTCATGTACTGTAGTGACGGGTCATGTACTGTAGTGACGGGTCAAGTACATAAGACAAGTCGCAAACATTTGAAAAACACTTGACGGCTCAAACACTGTAGAGACGGGTAAGTCACTGTAGTGACGGGTAAAGGTTAGGAACAACTACACCTGATGGGTTTTATCAATCACCCGGCAGAATAGTAGTCTTCAAACATCACCCGGCAACCTTTCTTCATCACCCGGCAACACAGTTGCTTTCCTTTCACACGGCATGATTTCCTTCTTCACACGGCAACACAGTTGTATCACCCGGCATGCTTTTTCTTCTTCACACGGCATGCATTCTTCTTCATTACACGGCAACACAGTGTCATACCATTACACGGCAAGGAGATTTCTCTTTTACCCGGCTGTATAGTAAACACTTGTCACCCGGCTTGATATCTATGACCTTCACCCGGCTGTATTTGACATGATCATTGCCCGGCTGTACAGTGGTCACAACATCTTCACCTTTTCCTCAATCACCCGGCATGTATCAAACTTACACTATTACCCGGCTAAACAGTTCTTTACCCGGCAGAATAGTTGCATCTGATATCTTTGCCCGGCTACAACCCTTGAACGATTTTCTTTACTTTTTCTCGTCTGTTGACTTTTTCAACAGCATTTATTGTACCTGCAAACATTCTCCGACATATTAATTAGACAAGTTATCCTTAAAAAGAATGTTTGTCATATTAATTATCAAACAACATTAAACAAGACAATAATATTTATTCCAATTAAATTCATTTTTCTTTTTCCAAAATGTTTTTGCACAACCAATTTTTCTATATCCCGAAGCATTTTCTTAAAAACAATTCACAAGACCTTGGGTTTGTTTTTAACACATCCAATACCTTTGCTTTTCATACCACATAATCTTGTTCATTCAAAACACACTTATTCAAAACAAAATAATTTTGGATTTTTTTTTTTTTTGTAGATATTTTTCTTCAATTTATTCTCCCCCTAAACTTGAAATTTCTTGAAATTTTTAAGTTTAACAAGAATGTCGATGTGTCAATAATGATTCCATATGCCTGCACACACAAAGCACACACATTAAAGTAAAGACATATGCAATGCAATGAATCATAATATTGCAGTGAGATCATACCACACATTATCTGAACATGTTTTGCAAGTTTTGAATAGACATTTGACTTATGCTTGATTGAGTGATGATATGAAAACATACCAATTAGCTCGAGTTGACACACTTACTTTTTCAGTATCATGATGATATTTAAAGTTCGATTAGAATGACATATGTGACCCACATGTATACATATGTCAACATATTTCCTTATCAATCACTACCTGAATGCATATTGTACAAAACCTGGTCACTTACAGTCATACACAGTGTGGAATCTAGGTTCTATTCGGATTTGGTCCACTTTGGGACTTCTTTTTAATTCCATCTTTGGGAATTTTTCTTTCCTATCGTTCCCCTTGGGAATCTTCTGAATTCCTTTTTGGAATTTTGTTTGGTGTTGGTCCACATTTGGGACTCTTTTTGTTCCATTTTGGAATCTTTTGCTGCATCTTGAAGCTCAAAGAGACTTCGTGTGAGACTTCAGGTCTGTGGGTACCACAACAAAGAAGCTCACGATGCGGTTCATCACACTGAATAGACTACATCGTTACCCGATCATGCACAACTATCATCACAAGCAATGTATCAAAAGATATATATCTAGACATGTATAACGATGGAACTTAACACAAAGATCATTAAGTTTATGTTTGTCAACAATCAACTTACTTTTTCAGTCTAATTGCCTGAGCTGTCTAGCACATCAATTAACATTCATCAGTCTTTATTAAAAATGATGTAACAAATAATGTCTAGTGTAACTATCATTTCTCACTTTTTGCAATATAGATTCTTATGACATGATATTTTCTTTTCTTTTGGCTTTTATATTTTGTTTTTGCTTTTCTTTTTCATGCACACACACAATGCAAAACATAAAATAAAAGACAACGGAATCAATACTTAACATCAACTTATTATATTTTTGGCTTTTATATTTTTCTGATTTTTTTTGTTTGTTTTTACGAAAAATAGAATCAATCATGATTGATTAATCCTATGGATTGAATTAAGAATTCAAACCGGCCTGACAAAAAAGATTTTGTGAAAAGATCTGCCAGTTGTTTGTCGGTATGAACCTTAATCAAAATTATTAAACCCTTTTCAGAGTTGTCTCTTAAAATGTGATATCGAATTTCGATATGTTTGGTTTTTGAGTGTTGAACAGGATTAGCAGTAATAAACATAGCAGTAGTATTGTCTATGTAAATAGGAGTTTTTAGAAAGTTAAACCCGTAGTCAAGCAACTGATTTTGTAACCACAAAACCTGAGAACATCCTGCAGATGCAGCGATATACTCTGCTTCAGCTGTGGATACAGAGACATTGGTCTGCTTCTTGCATTGCCAAGAGACAAGCCTAGGACCCAGAAATTGACATCCACCAGTTGTCGATTTCCTGTCAAGAGCACAACCACCAAAATCACTGTCAGAATAGCTATATAATTCAAAATTTCCTTCATAAGGATACCATAACCCAAGATTTGGTTTCCCTTTAAGATATCTGAATATACGCTTCACAGCAACAAGATGCGACTCTCTCGGATCAGACTGGTATCTGGCGCACACACAAACAGCGTACATGATGTCTGGTCTTGATGCAGTAAGGTACATCAGAGAACCGATCATTGATCTGTATAGTGTTTGATCAACTGCTTTGCCCTTTGGATCAGGTTGAATCTTGCAGTTCACATCAGATGGAGTTCGAATTGTCTGACAATCTTGCATCTTGAACTTCTTCAACAATTTCTCAACAAATTTTGATTGATTGATGAAAATTCCGTCAGCTGATTGTTTCACTTGTAATCCAAGAAAGAAATTAATCTCTCCCATTGAACTCATCTGGAATCTAGACTTCATGATTTCTTCAAATTCTTTGCACATTGACGCACTGGTTGATCCGAATATAATATCGTCCACATATACTTGAACACACAACAAATCGTCATTCTCCCTCTTCATAAACAAAGTTGGATCAATCTGACCTCTTGTAAATCCATGTTCTAGTAAATGCTTGGATAATGTCTCATACCAGATTCTTGGAGCTTGGTGTAGACCATATAGAGCTTTACTCAACTTGTATACACGATGAGGATAGTCAGGATCTTCAAAACCCGGAGGTTGTCTGACATATACGTCATCTGTAATTGGTCCATACAAGAAAGCACCTTTAACATCCATTTGGAATACTTTAAACTTCATGAAGGAAGCATATGCAAGAAAAACGCGTATGGCTTCAAGTCTTGCGACCGGAGCAAACACCTCTTCATAATCAATGCCTTCTTCCTGAGTGTATCCCTGTGCAATGAGTCTTGCTTTGTTTCTCACTACAATGCCACGTTCGTCTGGCTTGTTTTTGTACAACCATCTTCTACCAATAGCATTCTCTCCTTCAGGTAAGTCCACTAGTTTCCAAACTTCCTGTTTGCGAAACTGAAGTAATTCCTCTTGCATGGCTTCAATCCAACTGTTATCTTTCAACGCCTCTGAAATGTTCTTTGGCACCACTTGAGATAGAAAACACAAATAAAGACAGACATTTGCTTGCTCATTCTGACTTCTTGTAGTTCTCTGATTCAACGGCCCAATAATCTGAGAGACAGGATGTTTCTTGTGAATTCGATGAATTGGTATGTCACCTCCTTGCACTTGACTCTCTAGATTTGAAGTATTCAGATTTGGTAGATCTTGTAGTATGGTCGAAGTATGCGGTGTGAAATTCGGGACTTGCTCCGGTGAATTGATGAAGTAATCAAATGATTCTGGAATAACTTCAGCATTCGGATCTGATGATGGTTGATTTAGAACAGATCCACCATCATTAGGAGAAACTTGCGGATCCACATCTTCTTCAAGATTGTTCGATTCTTGATCTTCATGAGAACCAGAAGGACCCGGATCTTGACTGGATTTGACATGATCAGGATTGTGAAATGACATGAACGGATATTCTGAGTTGAGATTTCCATCCTCGTCATTATCAGAATCGTCACTAAAGCATCCCAAGTCGCCTGATTCCTTGTTTGTTTTTCCTGAAAAATCAAATAAGTTAGAATTGAAAGATTTTGATAATGAATCTAAATCAAATAACCATTCGGGACCATGAGCCACTAACGGAAACGAATTTTCTAAAAACTTGACGTTAATAGTTTCAATAACAGTATTTGTTATGCTATTAAAAACCCGATAAGCTTTAGAAACAGACGAATAACCTAGGAAAAATCCATCGTCAGATTTTGACTCAAACTTCCCGAGATGATCATTCAAATTTAAAATCGATACCGGACAACCAAATGCTTTCAAGTAAGAAATATTTGGTTTTCTTCCAAATAACAACTCATAAGAAGTTTTCTGTTTATCTTGAACCAATAATGTTCTATTTTGTACAAAACATGCAGTAGCAATAACTTCGTCCCAAAAAGTGATAGGGATTTTGGCATCTGCGAGCATGGATCTTGCTGCTTCAATTAGTGTCCGGTTTTTCCGTTCCGCAACCCCGTTTTGTTGAGGTGTTCTTAGCGCACTAAATTGTCTAGCAATCCCTTTTTCTGCACAAAATAAATCAACATTAGCATTCTTAAATTCAGTTCCATTATCACTTCTTAAAACTTTAACTTTGCATTCCAATTGATTTTCAACTTTGATGATAAATTCTTTTAATAATTCAGCTGTTTCAGATTTAGCATGCAAAAAATAAACCCAAGAAAATCTAGTGAAATCGTCAATAATGACAAAACAGTAAGACTTCTTTCCGATGCTTTGCACATTTGTTGGTCCGAAAAGATCCATATGTAGCATCTGCAAGGGTTTTGAAATGGAGTTTTCTTGCTTGGACTTAAAAGACATCCTATGCTGTTTTCCCTTCAAACACGCTGGACAGAGATCAGTTGTGGAGAATTTCTTCGATGGGATTCCCACAGCGTGATTTCCAGTTACCAAACGGTTCATGTTTCTGAAGTTGGAATGTCCCAGCCGTCTATGCCAAAGCTGACTCTCATCATTTGAAGCATGGGCAATGAGACAGGTTGTTTCGGTTTCAGCATCAATCTGCGACATATCCAATTTGTATACATCACGATCTCTAGGAGCTTTAACCACTACCCACTCATTGTCAATCTTGAAACCTGGTTTAAGAATATAACAGAAAGAATCATCAAAAAGAGTTGAATAAGATTTATCACAGATTTGAGATACACTTAGTAAGTTAAAGTTCAACTGTGCACAGTAGTTGACTTTATCAAAACTAATGACCCCATTCGAAACAGTTCCTTCTCCTGTGATTTTACCACCCGCATCACCTCCAAATGCAACGTGTGTACCATTTTTCAGCTTGAAATCCTGAAGCAAGGCTTGGTTGCCTGTCATGTGCCGGCTACACCCACTATCAACGAACCATGAGTTGATAGGTCTTCTTGGGCGTACCTGCAATTCAACAATCACTTAGTTAGTTTGGTCAACCTAGGCCCACACGGTCTTGGGTTTTCCGAATCTATCTGCAATAGTAACTTGTTGATATTGAATATTTTGAAAATTTGTTTCATTCATGAGATTTTGATGCTGAAAACTGTTGTTTCGCCCATTGGCGTTCAATGACTGCTATCTTCTCAAAGCACTAAACCTTTCCTCTAGCTTAGGATCAAGGTTATTTTCAAACTTTTGATTTCTTACCATTAAAGCTCTTGGTTTAAAATTATTAACCTACACATTTCTTGAAAAGTTAGAAACAGAATTGTTTCGATTGAAATTTCTCAAAACCGGAGAATGACTTTGATTCATATTTTGAAAACCATTTGATTGATTTCTTTGAAAATTTGAAAACGGAGTCATTTCTTTTGTTGAGTTTGATCGAAAGAAACAATCCTTTGTGTCATGGTTTCTTCTCTCACAAATATCACAAAATTTGTTAAAATAACATTCTTCTGAAGAATGATTTCTTTTGTCACAGAAACTGCAGTACCTGTTAAAGAAACATTCAGCAGTTGTATGATTATATCTATCACAAATTTCACAACGTTTCTTGCTAATCCTAAAAAGCCGATTGTTAACTCTTGATGTTGAACCAAAACGTGATTCATTATCATGGTAGTTCGGTTTTAGATTAACGTTTTTCTGTGGAGTCTTTGTTTGTGATTTTGATTGCATGGGACTTTGGTTCGATTTTAAATTGTTCTGTTTGGTCACCTTTTTGGATTCAATTCTCTTTTCATTGACAGCGGAAGACTTAGGACCTGAACCTGTTTTCAGACCAGAGTTAGATTTGATTGGAGAATTGATTGGTTTACCATAAGATCCATTTAAATCAAACGTTCCTGCAGACACAAACTTGATTGTTTTACCTTTTGTCACTTTCTTCTTGACAGGTTTAACAATTTGAGCTTTGGTGTTATCATTCGATTTTAAGACACTATTGCCTTTGGATTCTTTTGTTTCAGATTGAGTGTTCATTACTTTCGATTTTTGCTTCTTTGCAGTTAAAACTTCAGCCTTCTTCACTTCTTGCTTCTTGAGTAGTTGAGCAGCAACTTTTGCCTTTTCTTCATTCTTCTTCCATTTGATGTAATTAGGATCATTGAATCCTGAAAATTCACCTTCTTCCTTCACCGTTTGTTTTGGTTCGGGGTGAAGCTTTGGATATTCAACCAGTTGAATAAGAACAGGCTCTAATTTGTTATCAGACTTGTTGCTTGCTTCATCATCAGCTTCAGTTGTCATTCCATCTTCTTCTTTCAAACTTTCAATCAGCACCTCAGATCCTTCGGACTCAGATTTACTTCTTTGAATTTCTTTGAATTTACGTTCATTTTCAGGTGAATGATCAAATTCATTAAAGTTTTCCGGTAAGGTTTGAGTGATTGAATTTGGCATTGGTTCATGAGTAAAACCCAACCCGGTTTTGGTTTTGTTACCTCTTTCATTAATGAGTTGTTCAACCATTGTTTTACAACTTTTAACCTTTTTCAATTCAACTTGAGTGACTGCATGTGCAACTTTTTCTTGTTCAAAGTTCTTTGTCATTTCTTCAAGTTGTTTGGTAACCAGTTCCAGTTCTTTTAAAGTTTTGTTCCATGATTCGGTTAGTGACAAAATCTTCTCATCAGAAATTTTATGATCAATTTTAAGTTGTTCATGAAGTTTTTCATGTTTACTTAATTTATCACCAATTTTAAATGAATGAGTTCGATAATGTTCTACTTGTTGAATGCATTGTTCAGAACATAACCTTTCTTTCACATCTAGGGGCAATGGAACATAGTTAGGGGGTAAGTCATTACTAACCTTTGGTTGTTCAGTAGAAGATGAAGACTCACTGGATGTAGCCATTAACGCAACTTCAGATTCAGTTTCTTCAGTAGGATCAGACTTTGCACTCCAGTCATAATCTTCAGAATCTTCACTCACATCATCAACCATCTTTCCATCCCCTTCTTCAGACCAGTCTTCTTCAATTTCACACACCAGAGCCAGATTTGATGTAAGATTAGACGTAAATTGTTCTGCATATGCGCTCCAATCATAACCATCTTTTACGCTGACTACCAGTGCCTTTGTTTGGTCTTCTGGTTTCTTTCCTTCGTCCTTCAATTCCGGCATGGGAAGACTTTGGTATGGTTTCTGAAAGAAACGTTGATTTCTGCCTTGATAACTCGAAGACTGTTGAGAACTTTGACCTTGACTACTTGAACTAGCTTGATCATTGAAATTCTTAGGAGCTTTGCATTCCCTTGAAAAATGACCATACTGGTTACAATTAAAACATCTGGCCTTTGATTTGTCAAATCCAACTGTCTTGTTAGCATGAGGTTTGTAACTTCGGTTAACATATGCATGCTTTTGTGTTCGATATGCAACCATAACCATTTGCCAATTAAGATCCATTTCCTCAACGTCAACTGGATCCATCTCAAATAAATCTTGAAGGACCACGTCCATTTGACTTAAGTGACTTCCTTGGTATGCCTGGAAACTTGCCATAAATGCTGTGAAAGCAGTTTTGGTCTCGTCATCTTGCAGCAGAATATTCATAACGTCTTTCACTTTGGCTTGAACATTTGAACTTTGATTTTCTGACTGATTCTTCAGATTCTGATTTTGAACTTGAGCTCTTGGTGGAGATTGAGGTTGAGAATAAGTTGGTGAATTTGGAAAGTATGCTGAATCAGTATAAAAACTCGCACCAACAAATAAGTCACCATCTTCTTCAAACTTCATTGCATCTTGTGCAAGAAAAGCATTCTCCACAGTATTGGCAGGATTTACCACATACTTATACTGAGTTTGTGAGCTTGATCTATCAGTATTTCTTGATCCTTCATCAATCTCAACTTCTTCTATCTTTCCAATAAGCAGATCTAATTCCATTGGAAATTTCTCAGTATGTTTCAACAAAGTAACAGTTTGCTTCCATGATGATGGTAAAGCGCATAACAATCGATCATTCAAGTCTTGAAGTTCAGTCTTCACTCCGAGGTTTGACATCTCAGTAGTTAAGTGAACAAACCTGTTCATCATCTGGTGCACTGTTTCTCCATTAATATGCTCAAACAATTCCAGTTGTCTTTTCAACTTAGATTTCTTCAAACTTCTCAGTTGTTCTCCTCCTTCACATATCGACTTTAAAGCTTTGAAACATGTATAACCAGTCTGATATGCATCCAATCTAGACAGAACTTGGAGTGGCAACCCCTTGCACATTAAAGAATAGGCCTTGCTATCATTCTTTACCTTCCTTATATCTTCTGCTGACAAATTATCCTCTGGATAAGGTGTAGTAGAATCTTTAGTATAGGTACTTGCACTATCTGGCGCTGTCTGAGTTGGAATGTGAGGACCCTTTTCAATTGACTTCCATAAGTCATTGTCAATAGAACACAAGTGATGTCTCAACCTGATGGTCCAGTTCTTGAAATCTGCACGATTCAAAAGTCTAGGAACACGATTATCAGAATCATCATTAGGAGCCATTTTAACAATTTTTAAAGAAAATATTTTTGGTTTTTGTTAATTTTTGAAAAGAAATGATTAAAATACTAAAATAAAGACAAGTAATTAAAGACAAGATAAGAAACAAGTATTAAAAACAACTAAACTGAGTCACACGGCAAAACAGTGAAAATCCTTCTTCAACCGGCTAAACAGTGTCTTTGTTCTTCACCCGGCAGGAAAAAGTCTTTACACGGCCAAACAGTTACACGGCTCAACAGTGTAATAATTTTGTTCTTCACCCGGATGAACAGTTACCCGGCAACAAGAAAAACTTCACACGGCAATAAATCTTGACCCGGCAGAATCTTGACACGGCAAAAGCTTTGTCCGGCTGAACAGTACTCGATCACACGGTAGTTGTTAATCACCCGGCTACACAGTTGATGATTACCCGGCTGAATTTTCTTGATCACCCGGCGTAACAGTGTATTACCCGGCACTACAGTGTTTGATCCGGCTGAACAGTAACACTTTTTCAAGTCAAATTCTTCACCCGACAAGCACAAAATCCTTTATACGGCAATACAGGACCTAATTTGTTCTTCAATCTAAGTCCAAGGAAATTGTCTAAGTCAAAATAATCACCTGGCAAGTTAATCTTCAACCAAGTTCTTACTGTTCATCATCTTCTTCATGAGAATTTTCTGGGTTTTGTCTAAAACTTGTCCAATTTGTCCAAAATTCACACACAAGCTGTGAAACACTCCGATTAACAATCCCTTATATCAATCAATCTGAAACATGTCCAATTTTTGATGAATTTATGAAAAATTCGATCAAACAGTAGTTTCTTAATTTCTCAGATCTGATGATGATCTGATGAAATCTGCACAATCGTTGTGTATTGGAGTGATTATGATGATGAATCACACCTAAAAACACGAACAATTCATTCAGATCATTGTTTTTGAGCAATTTTTGATGTGTTTTTGCTTAAGAACAGCGAAGAACACAGTATCAAGGCTCTGATACCAATTGATAGGTTCAATTGGATCGTGAAAATCGCTCAATGATCAGAATAATCCAAACACAAACACAGTTTAATCATTAACACAATTCATACTAATAATTCTCTTTGTATATTGATGATCAAAGCAGTATTGTGCTACAAGGTGCAGGAGAAAATAAATCACACACACAAGTTCTCTCTCTTACGTGAATATTGTGATCTAGCCTCCTCCTCACACTCTCTCACTACATGCTTTAAAGCAAACAAATACAAGTTTAAGGAATATAACAAAATAGACCCTAAACTATATACAAACATATAAACAAAATACAAAGTAAATCTTAACAAGGAAATAGCCCTAACATGTCCTGTTTTGTACAAAGCAGGCAGTAGCAATAGCTTCGTCCCAGAATGTGATAGGGATTTTGGCATCTGCGAGCATGGATCTTGCTGCTTCAATCAGTGTTCGATTTTTCCGTTCCGCAACCCCGTTTTGTTGAGGCGTTCTTGGAGCACTAAATTGACGCGCAATTCCTTTTTCTGCACAAAAATAATCAACATTAGAGTTTTTAAACTCGGTTCCATTATCACTTCTCAAGATTTTCACTTTACAATCCAACTGATTTTCAACTTTGATAATGAATTCTTTTAACAACTTAGCAGTTTCAGATTTAACATGCAAGAAATAAACCCAAGAAAATCTAGTGAAATCGTCAATGATGACAAAACAATAAGACTTCTTTCCGATGCTTTGAACATTTGTTGGTCCGAAAAGATCCATGTGTAGCATCTGTAAAGGTTTTGAAATGGAGTGTTCTTGCTTGGACTTAAAAGACATTAGGTGCTGTTTTCCTTTCAAACATGCTGGACAGAGATCAGTTGTAGAGAATTTCTTTGACGGTATTCCCACAGCATGATTTCCAGTCACCAGTCGGTTCATGTTTCTGAAGTTTGAATGGTCCAGCCGTCTATGCCAAAGCTGACTCTCATCATTTGAAGCATGCGCAATGAGACATGTAGTTTCGGTTTCAGCATCAATCTGCGACATATCAAGCTTGTATACATCACGATCTCTTGGAGCTTTAACCACCACCCACTCATTGTCAATCTTGAAACCTGGTTTGAGTATGTAACAAAAAGAATCATCAAATAATGTTGAATAAGATTTGTCACAAATTTGAGATACACTTAGCAAATTAAAGTTCAACTGTGCACAGTAGTTGACTTTATCAAAGCTAATGACCCCATTTGATACGGTTCCTTCTCCAGTTATTTTACCACCAGCATCTCCTCCAAATGCAACATGTGTACCATTCTTTAGCTTAAAATCTTGAAGCAAGGCATGATTGCCTGTCATGTGCCGGCTACACCCACTATCAACAAACCATGAGTTGATAGGTCTTCGAGGGCGTACCTGCATTTCAACAATCACTTAGTTAGTTTGGTCAACCCAGGCCCACATGGTCTTGGGTTTTCCGAATCTATCTGTAACAGTAACTTGTTGATAATGAAGATTTTGAAAATTTGTTTCATTTAATAGATTTGGTTGAAAACGGTTTCGCCTAATGGCTTGATTTGCTTGCTTTCTTCTTAAAGCAGTGAACCTTTCCTCTAACTTAGGATCAAGGTTATTTTCAAATTTCTGATTTCTCACCATCAAAGCTCTCGGCTTAAAACTGTTGACCTGCACATTTCTTGGTTAAATTTTTGAAAACCAAAAGATTGATTTCTTTGAAAATTTGGAAACATTTCTCTTGATGAGTTTTTCCGAAAGAAACAATCTTTTGTGTCATGATTTCTCCTTTCACAAATATCACAAAATTTGTTATAAAAGCATTCTTCTGAAGAATGATTTCTTTTGTCACAGTAATTACAGTACCTGTTAAAGAAACATTCAGCAGTGACATGATTATAACGATCACAAATCTCACAATGTTTCTTGCTAATCCTAAAAAGCCGATTGTTAACTTTTGATGTTGAACCCACTCGTGATTCATTATCAGTTTTGTTCGGTTTTAAGTTAACTTGATTCTTTTGTTGAGATTTTGATTGTGACTGTGACTGTTTGAGATCAAATTTCGATTTCTTGGGAACTTGGTTCGATTTTAAACCATCTTGTTTGGTTACCTTCTTTGACTCAATTCTTTTCTCATTGACAGCGGAAGACTTAGGACCTGAACCTGTTTTCAGACCAGAGTTAGATTTGATTGAAGAATTGATTTGGTTACCATAAGATTCATTCATATCGAAAGTTCATGCAGATACAAACTTGATTGTTTTACCTTTAGACACTTTCTTCTTGACAGGTTTGACATTGTCAGTTTTAACAGTTTGAGCTTTGGTGTTGTCATTCGATTTTATGACACTTTTACCTTTTGACTGTTTTGTTTCAGATTGATTGATTGTTAATTTCGATTTCTGCATCTTTCCTTTTGAAACTTCAGCCGGTTTCACTTCTTTCTTCTTGATCAGTTGATCAGCAACTTTCGCCTTCTGTTCATTCTTCCACTTGATGTATTCAGGATCATTGTATCCTGAAAATTCACCTTCATCCTTCCCCTCTCCTTCTGACTTTGGATTAAGTTCCGGATATTCAACAAGTTGTACTAGAACAGGCTCAGATTTGTTGCTAGCTTCATCATCAGCTTCAACTGTTACGGCATCATCTTCTTTCAAACTTTCAATCAACACTTCAGATCCTTCGGATTCGTATTTACTTCTTTGAATTTCTTTGAA
Organism: Tagetes erecta; assembly: GCA_030867185.1. Classification (NCBI taxonomy): domain Eukaryota; kingdom Viridiplantae; phylum Streptophyta; class Magnoliopsida; order Asterales; family Asteraceae; genus Tagetes; species Tagetes erecta. The sequence continues at coordinate 60,020,091 of CM061488.1, forward strand.
TTTTCGTTCATTTTCAGGTGAATGATCAAATTCATTGAAGTTTTCAGGTAAAGTTTGTGTAATTGAATTAGGCATTGGTTCATGAGTAAAACCCAATCCTGTTTTGCTTTTGTTACCTCTTCCATTCACAAGTTGTCTAACCATTGTTTTACAACTTTTTACCTTTGTTAATTCAACTTGTGTGACAGCATGAGCAACTTTTTCTTGTTCGAAATTCTTTGTCATTTCTTCAAGTTGTTTGGTCACAAGTTCCAATTCTTTCAAGGTTTTGTTCCAAGATTCTTTAAGTGACAATATCTTCTCATCAGTAATTTTGTGATCAATTTTAAGTTGTTCATGAATTTTTTCATGTTTGCTTAATTTATCACCAATTTTAAAAGAATGAGTACGATAATGTTCTACTTGTTGAATGCATTGTTCAGAACATAATCTACCTTTAACATCATCAGGCAAAGGAACATAGTTAGGGGGTAATTCAGTACTAACCTTTGGTTGTTCAGTAGATGATGAAGACTCATTGGATGTAGCCCTCAGTGCAACTTCTGGTTCAGATTCTTCAACAGGATCTGCCTTTGCACTCCAATCATACTCTTCAGAATCTTCACTCACAGCTTCAATCACTTTACCATCCCCTTCTTCAGACCAATCTTCTTCAATTTCACATACCAGTGCTAGGCTTGATGTAAGATCAGATGTAAACTGTTCCGCATAAGCACTCCAGTTGTATCCGTCTTTCACACTAACCACCAGTGCTTTAGTCTGATCTTCTGGCTTCTTGCCTTCGTCTTTTAGTTCTGGCATGGGAAGACTTTGATATGGTTTCTGCATGAAACGTTGATTCCTATGTTGATAGGTTGAAGACTGTTGCGAACTTTGACTTTGACCTTGATTCTGTCCACTTGAACTGGCTTGATCATTGTAGTTCTGATTCTTAGGAGCCTTACATTCCCTAGAAAAATGACCATAGCAGTTACAGTTAAAACATCTGGCCTTTGATTTGTCAAAACCAACTGTCTTGTTTGCATGTGGCTTGAAGCTTCGGTTTACATACGCATGTTTCTGTGTTCGATATGCAACCATCACCATTTGCCAATTCAAATCCATTTCCTCAACGTCATCAGGATCCATTTCAAATAAGTCTTGAAGCACGACATCCATCTGATTCAAATGGCTTCCTTGATAAGCTTGAAAGCTTGCCATGAACGTAGTAAAAGCATTCTTAGTTTCATCATCTTGTAATAAGATGTTTATCACATCTTTTACTTTAGCTTGAACAGTAGAACTTTGATTTTCTGATTGTACTTGAGCTCTTGGTGGAGATTGAGGTTGAGAATAAGTTGGTGAATTTGGAATGTATGACGAATCAGTATAAAAGCTTGCACCAACAAATAAATCACCCTCTTCATCAGTTTTTGCAGCATCTTGTGCAAGAAAGGCATTCTCCACTTTATTAGAAGGATTCACAATGAACTTGTACTGAGCATGTGAACCAGATCTGTCAGTATTTCTTGAGCTTTCATCAATCTCAACTTCTTCGATCTTTGCAATGAGCAGATCTAAGTCCATAGGGAACTTTTCAGTATGCTTCAGTAGAGTCACAGTTTGTTTCCATGAAGATGGAAGAGCACACACCAATCTGTCATTTAAATCTTGAAGATCTGTCTTTGCACCAACATTAGTCATCTCAGTAGTTAGATGAACAAATCTATTCATCATCTGGTGCACAGATTCTCCAGCAATATGTTCAAAAAGTTCCAATTGTCTCTTCAGTTTTTGCTTATTGAGATTTCTCAACTGTTCTCCTCCTTCACAGATTGATTTCAATGCTTTGAACAATGTGTAGCCAGTTTGATAAGCATCCAATCTCGACAACACTTGAAGTGGCAGACCTTTGCACATCAAAGAATAAGCCTTACTATCATTCTTGACCTTTCGTAAGTCTTCAGCTGATAGATTATCTTCTGGATAAGGTTCAGTCGAGTCTTTGGTGTAGGTACTTGCACTATCAGGAGCAGTCTGAGTAGGAATGTGAGGACCTTTATCAATTGACTTCCATAGATCATTTTCAATAGAGCATAGATGATGCTTCAATCTGATTGTCCAGTTCTTGAATTCTGCACGATTAACCAATCTAGGAACACGGTTATCAGAATCATCATTAGGTGCCATTTTAAAAAGTGTTTAAAGAAAATATTTTTGTGTTTTTAATGATTTTTGAAAAGAAACAGTTAAAATTCTAAAATAAAGACAAGTAAATAATAACAAGATAAGATAACAAGGTTTGAAACAACTGAAAATGAGTCACACAGCTGAACAGTGAAAATTTCTTCTTCACTCGGCTGAACAGTAACTTTTCTTCTTCACCCGGCTGAGAATGTTCTTCACCCGTCTAAACAGTTGACCCGGCTTAATAGTTGTAAATCTTCAATACTTGTAATCTTCACCCGGCAAGTACGTTACCCGGCTGAACAGTTACACAGCTGAACAGTAACACTTCACACGGCTGAAAGCTTGACCCGGCTTGGAACTTGACACGGCAGAAAAAGTTGACCCGGCTGAACAGTTGTCTTACCCGTCTGAAAGATTCTTCACACGGCTAAACAGTACCCTCACCCGGCTGAAATATCAATCACCCAACTAAACAGTACAACCTTTTTCTTGCAAATTCTTCACCCGTCTAGACAAAATTGCCTTCACACGGCTGCACAGGGCCTAATTGTTCACAAATCTAAGTCCAAAAATTTTGTCTAAGTCAATTTTATCCCCCGGCTAGTTAATCTTCAACCTGTTCATCATCTTCGTCAAGTGAATTTTTCTGATTCTAACAAAAACTTGTCCAATTACTTCAAAAATCACACCCAATCAGTGAAATATACCGATTAACAATCTCCAATCTCAATCAATTCAGCACATGATCAAATTTTGATGAATTTGAGCAAAATTTTGATCGAACAGTAAACTTCTGTTCCTTCCTAATTCCTCAGATCTGATGATAATCTGATGGAATTTGCACAATTGTTGTGAATTAGAGGTGATTACGATGATAAATCATAACTAAAAACAGCAACAATTCATTCAGATCATGATTTTGAGCAATATTGATGTGTTTTTGCTTGATGAATAGCGAAGAACACAATACCAGCAGCTCTGATACCAATTGATAGGTTCAATTGGATCGATATCGCTCAATGATCAGAATGAAATAAGTACACAAAACACAGTTCAATCAACAACACAATTCATTACTAAATAATTCTCTTTGTATTGATGATCAAAGCAAATATTGTAGTACAAAATGCAGGAGAATGTAAATCACACACAGTTAACTCTCTCTCTAACGTGTAATTGTGATCTAGACTCACTCTCTAACATTCTCTTACTACATGCTTTATGCAACAATACATTTAGGGAAAATACAAAATAAACCCTAAACTATACAAAATGTATAAACAAAGTACAAAGTAAATCTTAAACAAAAATAAGCCCTAACACTTCTTCTATTAATCTTCTTAATTACATTATTCTTAATGGGTTATAATGGTTTGTGTGAGTTTTGGTCACAAATCACAATCAATTGTTTCTAGATCTAGTGGTATCAATTGATTGTGATCAGATCTAAATCATATATAGCACGGATTACTGATTTCATGGACCAACAACATCGATATGAGATACAATTGTTTATGTTTAAAATATGATCAAAGTTGTGAATAGTTATTAAAAGAAAATTTGTTTTTGTGGAAATCAATGAAATAAACAATTGGAAATGACGGTTGATAATTGATTCTAACATGTGTAGAATTAATGATGTTAGGTATCATATCAATTATTGGATCTAGGCTTATGTGTCACATCAAAAGATAAAATCAATGATCAATAGTGCATTATAAGCATAAGTCCAAATTTTATCTATTTCAGATACTACTTATCGTCATATGGACAAACAGTGTCCATACGGAGAAACAATCCTCCTACATCTGATCTTTGATAAAATATTCTAAGTATTTGTGGATCAGGTCTAGAGCTTGTTAATCTGTTAATATCTATGCAACAATCATGATTACAATCACAAGTATAATCCACGAATAAACAATTCAACAAGAATTACTTATAAATGCAAGTTGTATTGATCGAGAGAATATATGTGTACAAAAAGGTATAAATCTGGGAAAAGTTTTCTTAACATACATAAGAACACCTATTTATACTACTCACGACAATACGCGTGTTTTACAATCAAAACAGACACCTATTTGTCTAAGTGTTGCATGATTTATGATCTCATACGGCTAAACAGTTCTCATACGACTGATTACTTAGATACAAACTAAGGATTTAGTTATGAAATCATAAAATGGACAAACAGTGCTCATACTTACATAAAATTGTTAATTGTAAGTATATGAACATATTGACATCCTCATACGGACCAACAGTGTTTTAACGGACAATGTGTGTTCTTTATACTTGAAATAATGATGATTTTTGTTAAGTATTTGCCCATACGAACAAATAGTGTCCAAACGAACAACTTGAAGTTGGTTTTTATTATGTATTTGCCCATAAGAACAAACTGTTTCCAAACGGACAACTTGAAGTTTGCCCATACGGACAAAACCTTATCTGTTTGATATAAAACCCTAACACTTATCTGTTTTACATCATTTTTCTCACCAGATACTTTTCACTGCCGTTTCGTTTCCTTCAAACACATTTCCACACCATTTTAACCTAGAACAATTTTGAGCCCATTTTAGATCGATTCTAAGGTTAATCATGTTTTAAAACCAGATCCGACATCAAAGTCCATTAATATTACGTATAGCTGGTTGAAAAATCGATAAGTGTTTGTCGACAAAAAACTAATAGAAATCTGAATCTATTATAATGAACCTTCTATAAGTTAACATCATTCACTAAAACTCAACTAACTACAAAAAATAAACCTGTTAATCATCTTGATTCACTTAATCATTCATAATCTCATCATCATTTTTCCTGTTTCATTAACTGTACACAGACTTATGCACTTTGTCTCGTTTTGCATGTATGCTGAGATGAAGCCTGAGCTAAAGCACAATGTTGCTGCATTTTTAAATGAGGGTTGTGCTGAGTCATCTGGATATGAGAATGTGATCAGGATTCTGTTGGAGAACAAAGTATGTGTAAGCTATGTGCTACAAACGAATCATATACAAGAATCTTATCAGAAGACTTTGGAGGACTGCAAAGGTTGAGACTGATGATGATGGAAAGAATGCACTCAGAGGATTTATATCTCAAGAGAGAATGATTGAAGTCTCAGAAGATTCTATTCGAAATGCATTGAAGCTGGGTGTGAATGAGCCTAATGATCCAGATATTTTATCCCGGAATGTGTGCAAGGAAGTGTTCTTCTCAATGGATCATCCAACTGATTTCCCAAGGCAACAGTTCTTCCGTGCAAGAATGTGAGACCACTGGAAGCTCTTATGCTATGTTTTCCACTATTGTATGTCTAAGAGGAGTGCATGCTTCAATTCGTTTTCATGTGAGTTAGCATCATCAATTGTTGCAGTGGTTATGAATCAACCATTCAATCTAGCACAATGGATTATGAATGGGTTTGTATTCAATATAACCAAAGGGATCAAGAATAAATTTCTCATGTATCCAAGATTTCTTCAAATAATTATTAATGAAGAGCATCCAAACATTGTTGCTTACTGTTGGGAAGCTGAGAGGATTGAGTTGGAGGATATGAACAAAGAAGTCTATTAGAGACTTTCTATTATCACTAAATCAAGGAATGTGCCCTTATTCAGATCAATCGTGAATGTGAGTAATGATAATGTGGATGTGAGTGTTACCCACTATCATCTCATAGAAGAAGAACCTCTTGACCCAAATGATCTCATCTAACCTGAACCTGTTAGTGAATTTGACCAAGAAGATATAGTGACTGATGATGATAATCAGGAGAATGAAGGAGAAGCATCTGATGAATCAGAAGAAGTGAATGTGAATGCTGGTGATGATATTGATGTTATTCAAGAAAATGTAGAGGCTGAGCATGATGATGCATTGTATTTTGATACAAGTGTGTTAGATGATGAAGTAGTTGAAGCTGCTCAAACATTCGCTAAATTAAATCAAGAAGCTGAGGTGGATGTTCTTGACATTACTCATCAAGCATTACAAGATTTAGCTGATTTGGTGGCGCGGACTGATGATGAAGCTGAATTACCATATGATGTTTCATAATCCCTTATTCATCAGTCTCTAAATGAATATGAAAACACTGAAGTTATTGAGATAGAAGAAACATAATCAGTACACACTTCTCACTGAAACTGTACTCTTAGGAGATACAGAAGAGATAAAAGTTACTGGTACTAATGCCATCAGATTATAAGATGAAGAGATTGTATCCAAGGAGTCTTCCCTTGAGATACCAAAAGTCGGCCAGCTTACTTTTACACGAAAAGCATCGCATAATCGTCACATCCTATTTTAACATTGTTTCACTACCATGTATCATGAGTTAGGCTTACTATTTAATATTTATGACATAGATGGGTCTCATTGATACAATATATCAAGGTTTGAACAATGATGAACTAATTGAAAAGGCGGCAACGTTATAAATTACCGTCTCGTTGCAACGCAAGAAATATCATTCTTGTTTGGTGAATCATTGTTGTCACAAAAAGGGTATAACCAACTTTCGTGGTTACCTAATGAAGATTGAGGATTCTTGCTCATTACTATTAAATTGTTTCATATTTTGACCCCTTTAAACCATTTTATTATTGCTTCTAGGCCTGTAGTGTGTGTTGCGTTTAGTTTGTGCACATTGTGTGAGTGTGTATATTGTGTGTATTTATTGAACACCATTCACAAAACCATGAAATGTGTCAACTAAACATTCATCAAAACTTTTTTATCACCATTTTAAGAGCCTAGAATAGTCAAAACATGAAAACCATTAAATTCAAGAGTTCATTATTGAAAGCACTAAACTTCTTTTTTTACAAGTCATGTCCCAAAAGGGTTCCATTTGTATTAATTAAGGTCTTCTATATAACCTCTTGCATATGACATCGATTTGGAAAATAACTTAACGGCACATTTAAGTTTTTTTTATAAATATTTAGTTATCTAATTTGATAACTTTTTATACTATGTGATATAAAAGGTAATTTATTTGGTGTCGAAACATGGTGATCATGTGCTTGAGATGCGTAAGATGCGTGGGTACCTTGCTAGTTAAATCAAGGTACATATTTCAACGTCTAGTATGTCACATTAAGTATTATATATTTATTCCTTATCATGTAATTTATTAATGTGATGTTTTTTTCTTTATAGTTCTTAACTCACATCTTCATCCATCATACATTCAAATTTAAGGTTTGTAACTTATTTATTTATTTTTATTTATGTTTTACTCTAATATTGAGTCTATGTTTTTGTTTTCATATTCATTTAAGATACCTTTTTAGATTATATATACTCGTCCCAAATTTATCGATTAGAGATAAATTTTGGATTGTCCCATTTTAGGACTACGTTTTGAATATTCTATCTCATATATGATATGCATCCATTTTGACAGGTTAACATTTAAGAAGAATTTGATAGTTATTTCCAACCCTCCTTCGATTTTGTGGTTTACGTTTATCCACTTATATGGGGAGTTAGGGGAAATACTACCGATTTTTTCTTAAATAGTTAATTCGTTAAAATGTATACATATGAGTTAGAATATTCAAAAGATGGGTTAAGATCCATAGTTTTAGAGTACCGAAAAAAATTATACATACATTCATATCATTTTTTTTACAGATGAATCGTAGAGAATACTGGATATACAAAGCTGGACGTACTAGTGAAATATGTACAAAGCTGGATGTACTAGTGAAATATTTACGAAGCTAATCAAGTGAATGTTGGTACTCAATAGATTTGGTGTCCTTATATGATTTGCAAAAATTTCAAAAGATTTGATAATATCCAGGAAATTGAATATCATTAGTTCCAACATGATTTCATGCATACATACACTTGTTGGACAAGACATGGGGAATCAATTTTTGACTTTGGAACATCATCGATTAATGAAGGCAATAATGAAAATGGCATTTTAAATGATGTTAGTGAAAATTTAAAGGACAACACCTTAAAGGATACCAACTTAAGCGATGACAATTTAAATGACATGCTAAATGATTGGCAGAATAACTTTAAGGATAAAGATAAAGAAAACTTGCAACAATTATTTGATGATGCAAAAAATCCATTATATACCGGTAGTGAAATTTTTTCGAAACTTATTGGTGTTTTAAAGTTATTTAACTTGAAGGCAAAATACGGATGGAGTGATTAATGTTTTAAAAATATATTAGAGGTTTTAAATGGCATGCTTCCGGAAGGGAACGACCTAGCAGTTTCAACATACCAAGCAAAAAAATTAATGTGTTCAATGGGATTAGAAGTTCAAAGAATACATGCATGTCCGAAAGATTGTTTGTTGTATAGACAATAATTCAAAAATAGTCACAAATGTGTTACTTTTGGTGACTCGAGGTAAAAACGAAATAAAAAAAACAACGATGAATATGATTATGATGTGACAAAAAATGGACCAGCTGCTAAAATATTGTGGTGTTTTCTGTGAATCGGGTATACAGCTGTGAATCTGTTAAATTCTAATCAACAAACATAATCACAATCAAAGTATAAGATCAAAGAACAAATCAACAAGAAGAATCACTAATAAATTCGAATGTATTAGATCAAGTAGTTGAGAGTACAGTAGGTGTATATGATAAAGCGCGTACATAAAATGAAATACGAACACCTATTTATACTACTAGAAGTCTATACGTCATGTTTACAAACAAAATAAACAAACACTTAAGTCGATGTGCGAATAACAATCTATCTGCACATCACTACTAATCCAGTTTTGTCCGCACATCACAACTTTGTCCGCACATCATTGTTCAAGTGTGATGATCAAATCAAATGTACCAACAATACTCCCCCTATCATCATACTTGACATTCTAAGGCTATTCTTCTTCTTCTTTAACTTCAAACAAATTATGATAATGGCTTGACATTCCAATAAGCTTGAGCTGCTTTGAGTATTGTTGAAATCTGGATGCTTCCTTTGAGTGTTTGTCATTTCTCATTATGATTGGCATGTTCATCAGCTCTTCAATTGTTTCTTGAGCTAAATTGAGTATGTCATCCTTGGTACACATTTCATATGTTCTATTAGCACTCTTTATCACCAAATTTCTTCTATTGCTAATATCTAAGGATTGTACATCTTTAATCTTCAAAGTACCAACATTCAAAGCCAACAATTCTTTCCTCAAAGCCATCTTTTCATAAGCAATAGACAAAATCTCTATCATATGAAGAAAATAACACAAGTCATGTACAGAGTCTTGTCCTATCACCCGTTCAAACTTCTTCTTTGCAAGGAAATGAATATAAGTTGGATGCAACAATCTCAACTCAAACACACCAAACAGTCTTATCTCATCAACATAATAGTCTTCAAGCTTTCAAATAAGTACCAATTCCTTATTCCCAACATCATAAAACCATTTAAGAATTAGAAAATTAATTTGATCACCTTTAAAAACTTTCACTCCCTGTTGTTCAAGCTATGGTAAATACTTTGCAATATCATCAAGCATAAACTGTCTAATTAAACTAGGTGCAAATGGAGTTTTCTTCTTTTTCTTCTCTTGAGCTTTTTCATGAAAGTATTTAGCATCTTGTACTTTTTCCAAATTCAAATAATATTGATTATCAGAAGTAAACAATCTATATAACATAAATTCACAAGTTGTTCCTCGAACACTGAACTTGTGATTTACGACTGACAAATTCCTGAGTTCTTTCAGATCTTGTTGCTCAAGATTAGCAATATGAGTTAACAAATAGTAGACTTCACAAGCACCATTAATTATTTTGATGATGAACCCCTTAAAATCTTCATCAAATTTGCAAGCAATTATCTTTGATATGTGATCTGTTGAAAAAGCATTTATCTTTGCTATTAACTCTTGCACTATCTGTTCTCCTTCTACTATTGATCTTACACTAACACCAATTGGTTTCTTAGGAAACCAGCTTTCAATAGTTTGAGTTGAAGAACGAACAAACTCTTTTGTAGCATAAGATCTTTCTGGTTTTGATTTGATCTTGTACTTTTCTCTAAATTCACTCATTGACTTTTTCTTTTGCTGTTGAACATGTCTTTTTTGAGAGATATCAATGTATTGATCTTTGAATGGTTTAAGATTGATCATTTTATCTTCATCCTTTTCTTTCTATTGAAATGTTTCCACCATACTTCTTAATTTTTCCTTATTCATATCTTTCATTTGCATGACATGGTAATTTCTAGATGCCAACCAGTGTTTCAATTCATCCTTTTTCATTCTATCAATCTTTGGATGCAACAATGTACAAGGATTCTCTGCTTCTAAGTCCTCAAAGTATTTATAAGGACTAAGTTCACCTTCTTCAGAATCATCAGTTTGTATCTTCTGAATATCCTGATCTAATTCTTCTTTTGTTCTTCCCAATACATATACCCTGTTGAATCCTTTTTGTCACAAGAACATGATCTTATTACTAAAGGCATATTCAACTGTCTTTTAAGTTCAGGCTCTGGCTCATTTAGCTCAAAGGTCATTACCTCATCATAATACTCATAAGGATATTTCAATTCTATTTTAGTTGTGATTGGAGTCACAGTCTCTTGAATGATTTGTTCAATATCACCTTGATATAATTCTTCATCAAGACCTTCAAGAGCTTCAATCATTACTGGATCTTCCATTTCTTCAACAGATTGTGAAGTTTGAATGCCTTGTGCATTTTGAGCAGCTTGTTCAATAAGTTCGGTATTTCTTTTCCATTCTTGAAGAGTTAAAAACTCATCTCTTTCCAACTTTATTTTGATTTTTGCATCCAATTTCTCTAACTTGAATTCACTCATCTTCACAACAGGCTCTTCAATCATCAATTGTTTTCCTTTATCAAGTTTTCTCTTCATTCTTTGATAAGTGAATACAATAGAATTAGATGATTCAGTTGAAGCTTGTTGAATTGTTAAAAGCTGATACTTACTTAAGCTTTCACCAGTACTTTGGAAAACATTCACAGTTTGATCATTCTCTTTCAACAGAATTTATTGTTGTTCAACAGTCAATACTTTGGAAATAATCATTTGTTTTTCTTTTTCTGAAAATTTAGGTCTAGATATAGTTTTTGCTCTCCACAGAAACTAGACTGTATGTCTCTCAATATGGATTCATCAACTTTCAGTTCATTTAATGTATATGATTATTGATTGGAATCACTTCAGGATACACAATTGCCAAAGGTTTAAACCTTTCTTCAACCTTTTCAACAACAACTAATTGCATTTGTTGAGTATCATCAGATAAGTCCTCAGGTTCATCACCATGATCGATTTATTCAGATGAATCATTATCAGAGCTTGAACTATAATCTTCTGAGTCATCAGAATCATACACATGAGTATAAGTCTTTTTGAGTGCATATCTTTCTTTCAACAAATCATCTATCTGTCTATCTCTTAGAGCAACCAATTCAGTTAACTCTTCAATGGACTTGTCTTTTTGAGCCAGACTTTAGTCTTGATCTTCAATCACTCTTTCTTTCTTTTCGAATGCATCTCTAAGATCAAAATTTAATTTCTTCAAGCCTATATTATTTGTGGCCAATCTGTTATATCTATCAAAAACTTCACTAGATGGTAATCCAAAGTTGTTGAACAGATTGTCTGAATCTTCAATCCTTCATTTTAATTCTTCGATTTCAAGATTCAACTTTTCAACCTCAGACAAATGTGCCATTGTTGTTTTGGATAATTTACCAACAGGTAATCTGGATTCATGAGTTGGATATTCTAATGGTAACTCCTCATCAACTACCTTTACATCCTCCTCAACTGTCTGTTCATCATTTGAAAAAGAATATCAATCTTTTCTGCATCTTCTTCATATTTTGTTTGTTCTTCAGCTTTTTTCAGTTGGAATCTCCATGTTTTCTTCAATATGAAAGTCAGACACAAATTCAACTTGTTCTACTTCCATATCTTCCGCATTCATTCCATCATGATAATCAGAGACAGTATTCTCAGAATTATCATCCTTCTCATGTGAAGAAACAGGTTGTTCAACAACATGTTCTACAACTAGTTCATTCACTAACATAGGATCCACCTCCATGTTCACAACATTATTATCATCATTTTGATCAGCATCATCATGTTCACTATCGTCATTCTCATCTTCTGAGTTAGATCAACATGAGCCACATGTTCTTCATCAATCAATTCTTCCATATCAATGGGCTCTTCAATCAAATTAATTTGATTATTATCATTTGCAATTAATCCATTTGCAATAACCTTCATACATTGAGTAAGATCACTTTCTATGTCATTGAAATTGCTTCTCACGTTTGTTCTTGTCAGATAAGCAAAGAATTTGTAATCATGATGATGCACCTTCATACTAGGACCATGATATATCCGCACAAGTTCAGGAAAAGAATGATTCATCAAGCACTTGGTGAATCTAGGATACATTAGAAACTTGGTCCTTTTGTCTTCTTCAATGTTCATTCTTAATCCTTTGAGTATGTACCTAGTCATATTGAATCCTCTGTTCTCGATTATGAAACAACAATTGATGCAATTTGAAAGGTCATATCATTCCAACCAAACTTTCTTTTAGATAAGGTATGTTGAATACTATGTATCAAAAACTTGCATCTTGAACTAATTTGACCTTTAAGAATTTGCCTTCTAACTGGTCCTCCTTCATATCCAATGTCCTCAAAATATTGTAATATATCAGCCTCTTCATATTCAACAGGAAAGTTACCATCATTTTAAAACCTCAAGCAATTTCTAATACTTGCTTCTATAATGATCAATTCTCTGTTTTGAGAAAACTCACCTCTAAATCTTGTAATACCATCAAACCCTTCTAGTATAGCAATCCTCTAAAATCATCTAATGACTCTAGATGAAATCACAGGATCAACACATATAGCATAGGCTAGTCTGGGTCTTGATAAGAATTTGATCATTTCTAAAAATTGCTCTTTTCCTCTGGGAACATCATCTCTAAGATAAGTAACAACATTATGTTATTTAACAAACTTAAGCTCAGCCATTTAACTTGCAAATATAAAATGAAACATGCCAGTTTTTTAAGATCAAGTAAACTACATCAAGTTTGACTATTAGGTCAAACTTGGTCAAAAATCAAAATTAATTTTCTGTGATTTAGATGATGACTTTGATGTGATTAACATATTTAGTGAGTGATTTGATGATGAAGTACAAGTTTAATATCAGTTGAGTTTATCGATTGTAAGGTTTTGATATAAAACTTAATATTTACGGTGAAGAGGTGTTCACAAACATTTGAAGATTGATTCTTACAAAATTTTGTATACACTCTTGTTAGATATCAATTTGGTTTTGAATTGTATTTATATTGTACCAACACTTAGTAAATTTTTTAAGCAGTTTTTTTCAAACGATGTGCGAATAACAGTTTACGAATAACAGTTTATTCGCACATCATTTCACTTTTAATCAGTTTTGATTTATAAACATGTTAATTCGATTTATTTTCCAATGAAAAGTATAGAAACAATGTTTATATCATTTAGAAATCAAAATTTGTTCAAAATAAAATAAAATTTTTGATATGCGGGTAACTGTATATAATATGCGAATAACAGTACATATAAGTTCATTTTCGCATATCTTGTTGGGGTTATTTGAAGATGTCACTTTCCAAATATAAGCGAGTGAAGATATCGAGCATCATCACGAGCAAGCACGGGTGAAGACGCTCATTATTTGTATTTGTCTTAGAATATTTGTGTAATCGTTTCGTGCTTAAATGCACGTTTGTGCTTAACTGCACGTGGTTAGGTTACATTGTAAGGTGAATGGTATAGACTATAAATACTATCACCTAGGTCATTTGTTAAAAGAGTTGCCTACATTTCATTTTGATATCCCTTGTAACCTCTCCATTGATCTAATACAATTCACATATTCATATTATCATCATCTTCATCATACTTTGCATTGATCTTCATGAACATTCAAGCATCAATACGTGATCAGTGAGTTTCCGCATCACTGATTACAAACAACATAACCAAACAATCTCAGATCTAGATCCAAGCTCGGTTCATCTAGAACTATCAACTGGTATCAGAGCTGTTGGGTGATCTTTGATTGTTGTTGTTATTGATGGAATTTTAGCTACCATTAGCTTTGATTCATGTTTTTGTAAAGAACTGCAAAGTTTGAGATCAATTGGTGAAGATTTGACTGAGTTTTTGAAGAAATTGTTCATGTTCGTCATTTCACTGCTCAAAATTGAAATCTGGAATTTGTTGTTGATATTGAGAAGTTGTTGATTGAGATATGTTAGAAATCACTATCCTAAGCTTCGTTCATGATCAAACATCACTGTTTTGTTGATTTCAATCCATATTTTGTCAATTTTGTCAAAACCCACTTATTGTGTTCTTCATCAAAAATCCGGATCTGAATGAGGTTTAGCTTGATTCAAGGTAGAAAAACTTTGAAGGAGTGTTAGAAACATCATTCCTCAGCTAATACAAGTGTTGAATTGAACAAAAACATCAAAAATTGAAGAATTGATCTTGTGTTCATCATAATTTTGACTTTGAAAAGTCAATATGATATGAAGATTTGAAGAATTGATTGATATTTGCCCAGAAACGCATCATAATCTGAAGAAGAATTGAAGAATTGAGTGATTGATTCAAAGAAATTTTTCTAAGTGCTGAAACAACTTTGACCCGTCTCAATTGTTCAGCCGTGTCAAGTTTTAGTCGGGTGAAGTTTGATATACTATTCAGCCGGGTGATACACTATTCAGCCGGGTGAAGAAGAAAAATTCACTGTTCAGCCGGGTGAAGTACTGTTCAGCTGCGTGAAGTGTTCAGCCGGGTGAAGTAGAAGAAAAACACTGTTCAGCCGGGTGAAGCACTGATCAGCTGGGTGAAGCACTGTTCAGCCGTCCCAAGTTGCTGACACGACCAAACAGTTACCCGTCTCAATTGTTGACCCGTCCAAACAGTCACCCGTCCCAACAGTGATCCGTCTTAAAAAAAAAAAAATCAAGAAAATCATGAAAATGACTTTGAAAATCGAAAAATTCATTTTTCCAAAATTTCAAATTAGTCATTTTTAGTCACCATGACTTCCCAGAAAAATCATGAAAATGACTTTGAAAATTCAAGAAAAATGTCAACGGGCATGTTTACCGTGATCCGAGAAGAAAATATAAGAGAAGATATCAATGAATTTATTACAGAATTCAATCACATGTTTGAAAAAACTTATCTTCAAGTTGCCAAAGCTTGTGATCAAAAGAGAAGAGACTTTCATGAACACACAAAACTTGTTCTTGTGAGTCAAGCAGATTCTCATGAAAATCATGATGAAGAAGAAGAATATGATTGGAGTGAAAACAATGATGTTGTTTCCATTCAAGAGATTGAAAAGAAAGATGAAGAAATTAGCAACTTGTCAGAAACCATTGCAAAGCAAGATGAGACAATTGCTCAACTGAATTCAGAAATAAAGAGATTGATGTCAGAAACAGAAAACGAGAAAGTGTGCTAAGTATTGAACACTCAAATCATAAGCATTAAGACGTTGGAGTTATCCGTAGTGATTTTCTTTCATGAAGTATTCTGCTCTATTCTTTTAAACCTTCTCCATATTGTCACACTTATCTTATTTCATCAAGTTTGTGCTTGTTGCTCTCGTGAAAACTATTGACTCAAAGAGGCACCTCGTGAAGATGAGTATTGATGATATCCTCGTTCTACACAAAGACTGCATTTGAATACTAACACAAACACAACCTACAGTTTGTAAATAAGCAAGTATTATATGAATACCATACCTCTCTTCTACATCCTATATTCGGGATAATATAAATTATCGTATAAATAAGCCCAAAACAATAAGAATGATAAAACTTAAGATTAAAGCCCATGTTGGGAGACAAACTAGGGTGATTGTGTAAGGTAAATTGACGATTACGGGTGCGCAACGTAATGGTAAATTTACAGGTATACGATGATCCTGGCAAA
Source organism: Tagetes erecta (assembly GCA_030867185.1). NCBI lineage: Eukaryota > Viridiplantae > Streptophyta > Magnoliopsida > Asterales > Asteraceae > Tagetes > Tagetes erecta. The sequence continues at coordinate 60,036,293 of CM061488.1, forward strand.
ACCAAAACCGAAAAGTGAAGAACCAAACAACACATATTCACTCGAAACAAAATTCCATCTCTAAGTAACATATGGGTATCAAGTTTATCCTTGTGTAGTAAACTATTATAATACCACATTCCAATATAAACTTCTATCGTGCTTATGCCACAAACTCATGATATAATGTAATGCCTTAAGTTTTGGTTAGTGTGTTATGACCTCTAACCCAACGTCGATAACAACTTAATATCATGTTTTCCTCATTCGAGCATTAAACAAATCTTGTAATAGTAAGGGTTACTAAGAGGAGCTCTATAAAACTACGACTTATTTGGAAAACTCTTTCCTGTCATAATTAACCAGTCACATAATGTCTTACATACATGATCACTCCTCGTGAATGGTATTACAAACACTATTTTCATCTCCACCGTTGTAAAACACGCTTTAGATCTAACACTTTATTTATCCATCAAGATATTTAAATTCATAAACAATATCTATATTCAATACATCGAGAAATATATTCAAATCTCTTTACTAGATTATCCGTGTAACAGTAACACAACTTAAGTGCTATCGCTGATGCGAGCCTAAAAGCGATCACCCTTGAACCTTGTTTTACGAATAAGCCTATTCTATCTATCATTCACATGGCAATTCACTATAAATCTAGACACTTATAACTTCCAGATCTCCATTGTTCACAGTGGTAACAGAAACTAAGTGATTTTATTTTATTTATTTATTTTATGTTACTGCCCCCCCCGATATAAATTTGAATATTCTCCACGACTTTAAAGATTCACATGATGAGTAATAATGTCTACAATAAACAATTGATATCAACTAGCGTTCTGCGTGAGCCTCGTCCATTAAAGTTTAGAATAACAATCTCTTATTTCATTCATCCTAATATACATTGTATCTGCTAAGAAATTTAATCATTGATGACCTCAATATCATTTGAAACTCCAATCGTGTTATATCCTTCTTTTAAAGCTTATGTTAATTTAAGAAAATCCACCTTGTGTGTAATTAACGGCCTTGATCAAAAATATTTAAAGCGCGATGAAAGAAATTGTTACCTAATCGTTCCAAACCATGAAAATCCGAGTAGGGGAGACTGTCTGTTTAAAGAAATTAGTTAAGCTACACAATCCAAGTAATGAAATAACATGACGTCCTTATCTATTCCGTTAGCAAACCAGACTATTATCTCTCATCATCTTTTAAACATCCCAACGATGAATTCAAACACTACCACCCAATGAATCTAGATATCAAAATCCCTTTTAGCATTTTATTGTTTTGAACCCTAAATAAATCCATTCATTTACTAAAACCTATATCATGAAATGGGTACTTATAATAAAAATGATCTTCAGTTGAAGTATAAGGAAAAGATTCCAGAAAACCGATCTTTTCAGTGTATCGTATACCCCCCCCCCCCACGGCCCATTTGTGATCGTAATACTTAGATTTCAACAAAGAGAAAACCAATTGTACACCAACGGATTAGAAACATCTTATGTAACCCAGACACTTTTATTTTAACACCACTTCAGTAAGTAACCATTAATAATATTTTACTCTATGTCATACAACCACTTATTCTATCGATCACAACGAAACATAAATACCTTGATCATTCTTGATTAAAACATGTACTCCCGAACACATAAATAGTATCAAAAATTCATTCTTCATCTGTTTTAGAATGTCTATGACATCCTTATGACCGTGTTTTGACAACCTTTTTTTAATAAAGTCGAGTACCTACACACGGTTGAGTCAATTTAATGACCTCTAAACAACTCGAATAACAACGCTTCTTTAATATAGACTCTTTATATAAGTCTTGATCCTTGAAAATCTGAATAACAACTCGAAGCTTCGTGATCTAAAATTTCTGAAACATTCTGCATACAAATCGTTGTTTATAAATCTTAAGAGTGGATCCCAATACATTAGACAAGTTGAAATCCTGCAAATGATTACTCTAATTGGTTTAATTCTTATGAAGTGGCTAACTAATGTAACACAAATAAAATCATTCTTAGCTATTAAAGTAACAACGTTTAACACTAAAGGTACGATTTAATTTTCGGGACGAAAATTCTTTTAACAAGGGGATGATATGACAATCTGAAAATTTTTTTCTTTTCTTCAATTCTATTTCGTTGCAGGCAACCAGTGACAAAGCGTAATTTTCGGGACGAAAATTCTTTTAACAAGGGGATGATGTGACAACCCGCAAATTTTTATTAACATCGTTAACTAGGTTTAACTGTTCCGTTAAGTTTTATACAAGTTCAGGGTTCATTTGGTAATTAATGAAAGTTAAATCCTTATTACTTTGAGAACTAATTAAATGATTTAATAAGTATAGGGACTAAAGTGCAAATTATTACAAGTTAGTTTTATTAAAAACTCACCCATCTCGTCTTCTTCATTTTAAACCCACGCAAACCCTAGTCGGCCGCACCACCTCACCAGTCGCACCTCCATCTTCATCGCCATACCACGTCGGTTTCATCCCCGCATCACAGCAGACCCGTTTCGCCTCACCGTACGCATTATCGCTGTTGTTCGGATAATCAAACAGAACCGGAAAAAGCCTGCTGCAGTTCCAGCCAACTACCAACTCCGACCACCCATCATCACACCCGCAACCTCCGCTTACCCGTTCGATTATCGGTACGTGTTTTTCGCACACTTTCGCCATGTATCGCGTTACGGTTTCGTTTCGGGTTCGTTTTAATTGTTCGGTTCGGATCAAAAGGGTGATGTTGTGATCGTATACGTGCAAGACTGTTTGTGTATATGTATTGTTTGTATATATGTATATGCGTAAGAGTAAATTATAGCAGCAAGTATAGCAACAGAATGTTTATATATATATAAAGATTTGTATGCTAGTATGATTAGTATGTTTATATATATATTTGAATGTGTGTGCGTGAGGTAAGTTTACAAGGAAGCAGTAGCATGGGATCATTGTTATCATATATGTATTATTATGTGTATGGGAGATTTTAAGAAGGTGCAAGATTATAAATCATTAGCAGCATGTGTAAATGTGTAACAGAATATTGTTTGTATCTCAAAATGTGTATGCATGTTATGAGTGGTATGACAGATCGATGTATGTATTAAGTGTATATAGTAATCGAGTATACGTGTAAATCAGTATATGTATATGGGCTCAAATGAAAGTGCAGTAGGATGATTAGGTGTGTAGCATCATGTATGTGCATGCTTGTATATGTATAGACAGCATGTGTAAGAATAGATGTATGCGTTTGGGTATGTTGATGAAAAGGGGTATAGTTGGTAGGTAATATGTCTGAAAAATATGTAACAGAAACTGGAATTATGTGAAGTAACTAGTAAACAACAACAATGTAGTATTTCGTGTATGAAACAGTATTCGTGTGGATTGTATGCGTATGTGTTTTAAGTATAATGAATGTTCTGTACGCGTTGCATTTGGATGGATAATAGACGTGAAAAAGTATTAGTAGTATTGATATGGAAGTATGTATTAGATGTATATATACGAATGCAGTAACAGTAAATGATCTTGTGTAAGCAGGTATGTAACATATGTGAAAGGATGAATATATGATTGTATGAGTATTTGTGTATTCATGATATACATAAATACAATTTCTTAGTATTAATTAGTATTCAATTATTAAGCAGGTCGTAGCACGATCTAGGTTTCTTGTGTGCATTTTTGCTGTGCGCTTCAAAGGTGAGTTCTTTGCCCGCTTTTAAATATTTTTCGGGGAGAAAACATACAAATGTTTTTAACGCGCCTTCGGGCAAAACTTTATGCCTTCGGGCAATTATTTTACAGAGCCTTCGGGCAAGGTTTTTAAACAGCCTTGGGCTGAGTTTTATACCTTCGGGTAGGGCCTTCGGGCAACGGTTTTAAACAGCCTTGGGCTGAGGTTTACGCCTTCGGGCAGGGCCTTCGGGCAACGGTTTTGATAAAACAGAGTTCTATTGTCTAACTGTTTATTTTACTGAGCATGATTCCACCAAACCTAAAGTCCTTTCCTTTTTGTTGAGATTATTAATATACAGTGGGTATAACGGGGAAATTTGAGTAGTACTACGGGTTCGGCAGACCCCATCATGCTGGATTGGTTTCCAGGTGGTGCAAATTGTCCTTTAACTTTTGGTCACCCGTCGTGGTGGTAACAAGGCAACCTTATCGTATCGTTCAGTTTAATCTCGACGTGCTCATGTAGTAAACGAGGTGGTCTAGCTAACCAGCAATAGTAATGATGTTTATCGGTTAAACGGTTTCAGTATTTTTATATACTCTTGTTACTTAAACTCATTGAACTTACCAACATAATTTGTTGACTCGTTTTAGTATGTTTTCTCAGGTGGCTAGGGGCTGTGCACGTAGGACATATCATGCATGAGTCGTTTTATTTTATTTTGAACTGTTATTTACATTGTTGGTTTAATGAAAATAAATGTCGGTTTTGTGCTACACTGTTGAGCACAAGTTTATTTAAATAATGAGTTTGTTTGAAAGCTTCCGCTAAACTTTGAATACTTACATTTTTATACCCTGAGATTTGGGGTAATGTCTAAGTTAAACTTTTATTTAAAGCGTTGAGTTAGTGTTACTGTAACTAATGGCTTGAGATCCTGGTATGTCACACGCCTAACGGATACCCCGTTTCGGGAAAATTGAGGGTGTGACAACTACAGAATATACTCTTTCAAGATTTGTGATAAACTCAAAAAGGAAGAGCAAATGCACAAGAATCTGAAAGAACAACACGAAATATCTGACCAAAGAATCACATCTCTTGAAGAGTCACTCAAGAAAAGTGAAAGAGAAGCAATGAATGTCAAGAATGAAGCTGCAAAATCAAATGCACACTCATCCAGTGTGATCAAAGATTTGCAAGAAGAGATTACAACGTTGAAGAAACTCTCTGAAATGGTTAATTCAGAAAACAGCAGTCTGAAAACCAAGCTTCAAGAAGAACAAGAGAAATTCAAAAGTCTTCAAGAAGATCACCAATTGTGTGAAGAGAGACTTAAATCTCTTACACAGAATGTTGATTCAATGCTTACTGAAAAGCATCATCTGAATGTTCAACGCATGGAGCTTACTGACAAACTGAACAGATCACAATCTGCTCTTGTGAAAATCAAAGAAGAAGCTGAAAAAGCAAAGTCATCCGAACAAGAAAAAGAGGGATTAGTGCCAACCGAAATTGTTGGATCACTATCTTCTAAAGAAGAAAAGACACAAGAGTTTCAGTCAAAGAAGAAGAAGAAGAAGGTTAGAAGAAAGAAAAGCAAAGCCAAGAAGAACAAGACAAAGGCCACTTCATCTGATTCTACACCACACACTCCTTCAACTCAAAAGTCTCAAGATTCTGAATCCCCGAGTGATTCAAACAGTGACGTCTACTGTTTAATCTGTGATTCTGAAACTCATCATATCTCTGATTGTATCTACAGTCGAGGTGTTTTTCCTTATGGGTCTAAAGGTGACAAGTTCAAGACTCCTGCTTCTTCAAGCAAGCTTCAACAAGATTCAAAGGTCAAAGCTCATCAGAATCAACATGCTTCAACTGCAAAGACTTCTCAAAAGCAAAGAAAGAAGTCTCCCTTCAAGGCTCATCAGAAGTACTGCGAGATATGTGAGATGTACAATCACACGACAACGGAATGCTACTACAACAAGTACTGCATCAACTGTCAGATGTACAATCACGACACAATGGAATGTTACTACAATAAGTATTGCTCTATTTGTGACATGGTCAATCACAACACATCCGAGTGCTACTACAAGCCGAGAAGGTCAGTCCAAAGAAGTTCATCATGTACATACCCTTCCAGGTATTTTTCTAACTTTAAAAGATCTAATCATAGACATTCGTTTGATGAAAATCAACATGTCAATGATTCATGGAAACCAAAGTTTTTCAAAAAGAAAAAGGGAAATCATGATTTAAATGATAAAATGATTCCAATAGTGAATCAATCTTTGAATAAGAAATATAGTCAACAAAACCTGTTTTTAAATGAAATTCACAATTTGTTTGAAAATGACTATAATTACTCTTTTGACAAACAATCCATGAAAGAAGATGAAGGTACAAATTACATTGTATCATCAGAACCACCACCTGAAGGTATTCCTTGCACTTACGAGAATATCACTTATGTTGATGAATTTGGACGACCCAAAACCGAAATGGTTTGGCTCATTACCTCTAACTAATTTGTTAGTGTGTTAGGGACAATTATGGAGGCCGGTCAAACAAAGAAAAGAAGACCGTGGCTGATCCCTTATCATGACAAGATACCGAATCTTGTTCATGATGTCTTCGATGCAACTGACACCAAATGGAGTTGGAAACAAAAAGGAATCATCGTAGGAATTTTTAAAAACATTTTCGAAAATCAAACAATGATGGGAGTGCAAGAAACAACCGATGTTTCATTTCGTCTGTTTAGATTAAGTATATTGCATGCACTCTTCATACGTTGATAACATATCTGCCATTTTCTTTTCATTAAACTTTCAATTTTCGTAGAAATTTAAAAGTTTAGGGGGAGAAATCATTATTAAAAAAAAATCAAATCATAAAATCAGAAAAATCCAAAAATATGTTGAATCTACTTGCACATACATGAGAAATGATAGTACACTAGAGTTATTCGACGCATCATTTTAAAATAATAAAGACTGAAGAGTGAAAATTGATGTGCGAGACAGCTCAGACAATTATACTGAACAAGTATATTCTTTGATGATTTAACTAAATTCTAATGAGTTTTTGTGGTTGAAACATCTTAGTGCATGTGAAACGTTTATACAAATCAAATAGATATCTCGTGAAGCAGCTAAATTACATCGGGTAACGATGCAATCTATTCAGTGTGATGAACCGCATCGTGAGCTTCTTTGTTGTGGTACCCAAAGACCTGAAGTCTCACACGAAGTCTCTTTTGAGCTTCAAGATGCAGCAAAAGATTCCAAAATGAAACAAAAAGAGTCCCAAATGTGGACCGTCACCAATCAAATTCCAAAATGGAATTCAGAAGATTCCCAAAGGGAACAATAGGAAAAAGAAAAATTCCAAAAAGGAATTCAAAAGAAGTCCCAAAGTGGACCAAATCCAAATGGAACCCAAATTCCACACTGTTTATGATTGTAAGTGACCTGACGTGTTGAGTTGTTCTCAGGATATTTAGATGAGGTGTATAACTTTCTAATGTGCAAAGTATGGGTCACTCAAACCTTATTCTTAATCAATCTAATTGATCATCAAGAATAGAAAAAGTAAGTGTGTCACTTCGAGCTAATTGATTTGTTCAACAATTCATCACTCAATTACTTCACAATTCAAATGTCTATTCTCAAAACTGCAAAACATGTGTTGGATTAATTGCTGGTATGATCTCATTGCAGGTTAAAGATTCAGAATGTAAAGAGAAATTTCCAAAAATATATCAAAAACATTGAAAAAATTCAAAAAGAACAAAAAGATTTTCTTTTTTATTTTTCTTCTGTTTTGGCAGTTTAACATGTGTTATTGATGTAGGAGTTGTTCATCAAGCAATATCTCATCCGATTGAGAACTTAATCTTTACATTGATGATAAATGCACATTATTGCCTGAGTTTTAATGTTTTTTTCTTTGAGTTGCAGGAACAGTTTCCATTGCAGAACGAGCTTCCACGCGACTTGAAGATGTTCCTGTTCAAGCCTGATTCCAGTCCAAAGATCTCCAAGTCAGATTGCTGAGTGTTAAGAATCCTCCTCTTAATATCTCATACACAGATCCCATTAACCACTAGAGAAAAAGTTGAGGGGGAGTATTCTAAGTCAAAGAAGTCTTCGCATTCTACTTCAACCGTTGAAGAAGATCCCGTTGCTGATATATAGATTCACTGGAATCTACTCTCTGCTTATTTCTTTCCATAGCCTCTGATGTTACTTAAAAGGGAGAGAAGGATGCAGATTTAAGAATATGTCAGATTTGTAAAGTGTCATCTTAGGGGAGTACTGTTGGGGTTATTTGAAGATGTCACTTTCCAAATATAAGCGAGTGAAGATATCGAGCATCATCACGAGCAAGCACGGGTGAAGACGTTCATTATTTGTATTTGTCTTAGAATATTTGTGTAATCGTTTCGTGCTTAAATGCACGTTTGTGCTTAACTGCACGTGGTTAGGTTACATTGTAAGGTGAATGGTATAGACTATAAATACCATCACCTAGGTCATTTGTTAAGAGAGTTGCCTACATTTCATTTTAATATCCCTTGTAACCTCTCCATTGATCTAATACAATTCACATATTCATATTATCATCATCATTACCATCATCACTATCATCTTCTTCTTCATTCTCATTCCCATCTTCTTCTTCTGGATGTCGAGCAAAATACTCATCATCATCCAATAAGTTATCAGGCACCTCATCAACTAGGTCCTGTGGATTCACTATCTCTCCATGTGATATATGATGGTATACTATCTCAATATCCTCCACATTATTTGCTATATCCCGCATATAGTCAAATAACTCAACACTTGCAACATTCCCTATACTCATCTTTCGATATGATAGATCATTCATATCCTCAGTATATAATATTCCTCCAACAACTCCTTCTTCTCTGATAATAGGATAGGCAACATTAATCATCAATTGCAAGAATCTCGGATACATGAGAAACTTGAATCTTTTGCCCTTCACCAGATTGAATACAAAACCATTCATAATCCATTTCGACATATTGAATGGTTTGTTCTCTGCAATAGCTACGATGGGGGATGCAATGTCAGAAGGGAAGTTATCAAACCCAGCACTCCTTCTGGACATGCACTGCTGAATCACATAACATAGTAGCTTCCACTTCTTCCCCAATCCAGCTCTAACAAACTGTGACTTTGGAAATACGGGAGGATGACCCATATTCACAAAACACGCTTGACATTCAGCAACTGTTAGCTCATCATTTGCTCCTATCTCATCATCATCAATCCTCAATGCTGTTCTGATAGCTTCTTCAGAAACAGTCAACACTAAATCTCTGGTGATGTTCCCTCTAACAACAGTCACCCCAACCTCATCAGTCACAACCTCAGCTGTTCTCCAAAAACTTTTGATCAGTCTTGCATATATGACAGGCTTAGCACACATAGCATAGACATACTTGGTTCTCTTGATAAATCTCATCATATCTCTATAACCCTCTATTTCTGGTATAGATTCATCCAGACATGCAACTAGATTGTGCTTAGGCTCAAACTTCAAATTCTCCATCTGTTTAAAACAAAAACAAGACAAATGTGTTAAAATCTTCATTAATAAATTTCAAATTTACATAAGTGTTTGGACAAAAAGTTATAAAAGTAAAACATTCATATAATCATTTTAACTCCCAAATTGATCTAACAATCTAATTTTCATCATTTTGATCAAAACAACTTTGGATTTTAATGATAATACAACATTTCACACTTAAACAGTTTTACACTTAAGACCACAAATTTGACATTTGTATGATGAAGTTATTTAACATGTTTAAGCTCAGTTTTAACAATGATTTGTCAGTTTTAACACACATTTTATCAATTTGAACTTAACACTTAAGAACTTTCAACAGGTCATCAATGGCGGTTCAACAGTTATGGACAATTTTGGTTGATTCTGTTGATTTTAAGGAATTTTGATGCAAATTAATGATTGATTGTTGATAATCGACAGTTTTCACACATAAAACAACATTCAATTTCAGTTTTAACACGCAAAATCAATGTGTCGATTCAGTGATCAAGTACTGTTCATCATCGTTTTTCGTTTTAACAAACACTTTACACGTTTATCAAGCTCGAAACATGTAAATTATACCTTATTCAATCAATCAAACTTGTTACAGAACAATCGATTGAACACAAGTATGAACGATTTGAGGTACAGGGGATTTTGCTTGAAAAACTTTGTGAAAAATGACAAGTATTGTGAAGAGGCGGGTTTTTATATGGTTTAAGAATTAGCTCAAACAAATTGTGACGGGTCAACAAAATGGGACGGGTAATCATAAAAGCCCAATAAACTTAGACAAGTCATGCACTGTTGAGTCGCGTCAACCACTGTTGAGACGGGTCATGTACTTTGGGACGGGTCACAACATGGACGGGTCAACATAAAAACATGTAAACACTTGGACGGGTCAATCACTGTAGAGACGGGTAAGTCACTGTAGAGACGGGTGAAGGTTAGAAACAACTACACCTGTTTTGGTTTTACTCATCACCCGGCAACATAGTGATCGTTTCCATCACCCGACTTGTTTTTCTTAATCACCCGGCAACACAGTTATCTTCTTCATCACCCGGCTTGCTTTTCTTCATCACCCGGCAACACAGTTGTTGTACTTTACCCGGCTACACAGTGTTCTTCACTTACACGGCAAGATAAAGACTTCTTTCTTTTACCCGGCTGTACAGTGTCAACACTTCATTACCCGGCTGTATAGTAACACAACTTGTCACCCGACAGATATCAATGACTCCTTCACCTGGCATAAATTTGTCATGTTCATTGCCCGGCCATACAGTAGTCATAATATCTTCACCCGGCTGTCTTCTTTCACACAATCACCCGGCTCATATCAGACACAACAACTTTACCCGGCTGAACTGTGTCTTCATTACCCGGCTAAACAGTTGTTTCTGATATCTTCACCCGGCGATAACAAACACTTTGACAATTTTCTTCTTTTTCCGTCTGTTGACTTTTCAACTGCATTTATTGCACCTGCAAACATTCTCGACATATTAATTAGACAAGACATCCTTATTAGGGTTTGTCACATTAAATATCAACAACATAAGACAAGTCAGTAAATATTAATTCTAATTAAAACCTTTTTCTTTTTCCTTGATTTTTCTCACAAAAATGTTTTTGCACAACCAAAATTTCTATATCCCGAAGCAATTTCTTAAAAATATGTCACAAGACCTTGGGTTTGTTTTTAACACATCCAATACCTTTGCTTTTCATACCCCATAATCTTGTTCATTCAAAACATACTTATTCAAAAATATTATATTTTTGGATTTTGGTAAATAATTTTCTTCTTCACTTATTCTCCCCCTAAACTAGAAATTTCTTGAAATTTTTAAGTTTAACAAGGATGTCGATGTGTCAATAAAGATTCCATATGCCTGCACACACAAAGCACACACATTAAAATAAGGACATATGCAATGCAATGAATCAAAATATCGCAGTGAGATCATACCACACACAATGCAAAACAATAAAATAAAAGACAAAGGAATCAATACTTGAAGATAATGCATACCAAAACTTTAAGTTGCTCTCTATGCTCGTCACATGAAGATTTAAGCTGATATGTCAGATTTGTAAAGTGTCATCTTAGGGGGAGTACTGTTGGGGTTATTTGAAGTTGTCTGATGTGCTAAAATGGTCTATAAAAATTAACAAATAAAACCTAATTTAAACACTCTAATTTAATCCTAATTACCCTAAACTAGACCACACAAGGCAAGTGTACCTGACGTGAGATAGTATAGTTAATGGTAAAACAGGTATCGAACCCTAGAGACACAACTGAATAACAAAATTAATTAATTAAATAATTTGATTGAAAAGATTGGGGTTTTGTTTGTAAGCAAATAAAGTAAATGAAAATTAAATCTAAAGACTTTAAATAAATTAACGAATTGAAAACGCAATTAAGACTTGATTCAGATTAGAGAAAAACGTTACCTAGGTTGTTACTAATGGTGAACGATTATTGATTAAACTTTAGACTTGGTTGTTAAAACGAAACTAGGATCATAAATTGCAACTTTACGAACTTCCTAAGGATCCTAGACCATTATCCGGGTGTGACCTTTCGGTTATCCGAAGTGTTGCTAAAGCCCACTAGTTAGTTAAATCGCCTCTCGGTTTCTTTAACAGTAATTAAATACCCTATGATCGACTCCCCTCTCAGTTTTACCGATCCAATATATCCTAAGACACAAGGGGTGGTTTAATAATTAATTCTATGACTCAAACGTACAAGTTTATTTCGTTATTAGAAAAGTTCCTCTCGTACCCTATTTCTAACGACTAGACAAACAAGACACGTTGATAAATCCTCACTTCTCGGGTAATGGACTTAGTAGGACAAATAAATTTATTGAATTATTAATTAATTTCCTATGGTTCCTACGTCTAGATAACCATTCAAAACACGAAAACAAGAGTTAACGATATTGATACGCAACCATACACAAAAGACATTTGCAAAGCTACGTAAGGCGGTTTAACAAATAACACAATCCATTCATTCATTCAAACACATCATAGAATATAAAAATCAAACTTTTATAAAATTACTAAATCGTTTTATCAATCAACCAAGAACCAAGTTTAATCAAATAAACATTACCAATAGCAAACAACCTAGGTAACTAATAAGTTTAGTTCATAGTTAAAGTTAAAAACACAAAACAAGTCAAGGTAAATGTATTCATGAGTAATAACAATGAGAAATCAAGATAACGCATGCAAACACAACTAGGTCGGATGAAAACTACCCGATCACGACCTCCAAGACTTGATTCCGTGCTCAAAACTTCAGCTTCCTTGCTCTAAATTCGTCTTTAGCAGCCTCCAAATTCGTATCTGAAAAACCGTTCATCGCGTCGCCTTTTAAACTCGTTCAACTAGGTTAACCAAACCCTAGCCGTAACTCGCCTAGGTGGCGGTACCGCGGCGTGGAGAGCCGTAGGTGGCGGTACCGCCACCTCCCCCTTTTAACAGAAACTTCATGTTTCTTGTTCCTTTGTCGCGTCGTTTCTCCGATTTTCGATCCGTCTTTCACGTATTGGTGTTTTTACCTGAAAAACATTCAAAATTAAGTGCCAAGCCTGTTCTAAAAACATTTAAACAAATTAAACTAAAAACAACTAAAAACAATTAAAACCGACTCAAACAAAAACAAAAACGACTTAAAACAAAGTGAAAACGAGATGTGTTTTACAACACATCAAACATCCCCACACTTGACACTTTTTCGTCCTCGAAAAATCTGCAATGGAATCAGAACTAAATCCTTGGGTCAACAAATAATAATGGTTATCTTATTAAAGTATAATCACGTATTCAACAAACGATTGAAGGTATTCTTATCCAGTTAAACCCAACCACCGACTTTTCAAGTTTCAATAAAATCAGGCAATTAAGTTCAGCTTCAAAGTGATAGCTCTTGCCAAGTTAGTTGTTTCCTTAGATTTTTCAGAATCACTAGTCTAAAGGTCTCACACTTAGTACTCATATATCCACCCGATTCAACTCATGCACTTCAAAGTAAAATTCTAGCCTAACCGTATGAATGTTAAAACATCAGTCTACAGATGAATTTAATGGAATGATGGTCTGGTCAATTTCGAGCATATTTAATTAATGATTGAGCTCATTGGCTTCTTTTGATCCAGATTTATACAGTAAGTTGAGCTTTGCTCTTAAAGTGATTTATTCATCCTCATCCATATATTTCATTGGATTATTGGAATTTTTGTCCAATTTATACAGTGAATGCTCTTGATAATATACATGGGTGATGGATTGATGGAGCGCCACTAAAATCGACATTTACTCAGTAAACTAGATAATAGTGTGCTATTAAGTAAATTAACATTCTAATACTCATACGGTTAAACGCTAAAACCTAACTTTTTCAACACTTGTCTCTTCAAGTTTCAACATTTTCCAAAGATGAGGACCCACAAAACCGTAATTATCTAAGTACATTTAAGACAATTTTGAAAACCTTATAGCCGGCTGGGCCTACCAACACATCCCAAATTGAATACGCTTTCTACCCATTTAAAATGTTATACATATAGTAATTTGAAAAACCCAAAAACTTAGCGTTTACTCATCATCTCCCATTTAACGCAGAAAATTCTAAGACATTTTTTTAATTTTTTAATTTTTTTAATTTTTTTTAATTTTTTTTTTTAGACTCAAAACGACACATACCAAAATAAATATTCCTCATCCCCACACTTAAAACACACATTGTCCTCAATGTGGCTTTGAGAAATAAACTAAAAGACATAAATTAAAAACAAACTAATCAAGATAAAAGAAAATAATCAAGAAAAAGAAAAAAAAACTAAACAAGGGAATGCAATTAGAACAAACTCGCCTGGTAATGATGATGTTTCCAGGTACTTTCACCTCTGAATTAAAGCTTTCCTTGCGAACTTTGCCCACTCTTTCTTCTTCAACAGCAACCACCGGATATAACTCGTTTGCGCCCAAATGTACCATACAATCATCCAACAATCTCATAGCACGTGGTAACACTCAAACCAACATTCAACTAACAAAATAAACAAGGAATTGTACCGACAAGTGTTTCACATTACAGAGTTAAATTACAGACCAGCAGCACAATAAAATAAATGACAAAATAAAATAAAGTAAAATAAGATGAAAAAGAAAAAGAAAAAGAACCAGTGCTGCACTTCTCTCGTTCCTGCTACCACCATCATCTGTCAATCATTCTGATCCATGTAGTATGGAGGTATCGGCACCCCCATACTTTCCATCATCGCCCTCATGGCCCTCCTATTCTCTCGCTCATTTGATTCATAAGTCCGAAATCGCTGGTTGATGTTTTCATTAACCTGTTGACCCATGGCCGTGAACCTCGAATCCATCTGCTGAGTAAACTGTTGGTTTAGCGCAGTGAATCCCTGGTTTATTCGGTCATTCAACCCAGCAAAGTTCCTGTCCAAATTGTTATTGAATGTGGCGAAAGTTTGATCAATCATTGAGAACCTGTTCGCCATCTGGTGCTGAAGCATATCCATAGTGACTGGGCCAGTTGACTGATACGGAGGGATAGGATTCGGTTCGGGTTCTTGAACCGGTGATTGTCGTCGCCTCCTCCTATTAGACGGCCCAGCTGAACTAGACGCACCCGCGTCTCCATCCCCAATGCCATACTTCAACCGTGGGGGATTAGTTGATATCAAAATCTTCCCCTTCATCAAATCATCCAAACTAAGCCACCCGGCCCTAGGTCCCTGTGTCAAAAATCGTTCAGGAAAGCGGTCAAAAGCACCCACATGCCTCGCTATCCGTGTGATGTACGGGCCTAAGTCCAACCGAGCGTCTCTACCCCTACGGCGGGGACGCTTAGCAGATATACAGAAAACAGAAGCAAAATTTACCAAATCTTTATTGGACATGTGATAAAGACAAAAAATGTCTTGCAGATTACATTTGTCAGCTCCTTCGCCGCGACCAATAAGAGTTGATGCTAAAATCCTTTGAAGGTATCGTAGGCATGGATCACGAATATTCTTAGCCAGACAATCTGTGTCGTAATCCCCTACCCCAATACCCGGCCATGCTGATTTAACTTGCCCTTCAACCAAGCTTGCCAAATATGCCTTCTTGTGAAAACCCCTAGTAGCATTATTGAACCAAACAGTGGCAATCTCCTCTTGGGTATAAAAACCCAATGCTACCCCGAGCTCGGGGACACTCATCGTACAAACCTGACCACCCAAGGAAAACGATACAGCATGACTGTTATCATAGTCCTTTGGTGAGTACCGGAATGTGCATAAGAACTCGAGAACAAACTCCTCGTATTGATCTTCATCCGGTGTAAGGACGGCTAACCATTTGTTTGGGAGATAGTCTCGCAAGTGTCCTTCCTCTCCCATACCCCCAAATAATTCAAAGTCAATGTTTCGGGGAGTTAGGAGTCTCGTGCCCACTAGTTTATCGAAGATATTTCTCTCCTCGGTGTCTTCAGTAAATTGAAGGAGAGTGTGGGTACTAATATCACGATCCTCAAGGGGTACTGGAATATCGTCTTCGTGAGGGAAAATAACCGGTTCTCTGTCAATTTGTCGTCTGGGACGGGCTCGTATTGCTCTGGGCCTTCCAAACATTCTGCAGAAACAATTTATATAATAATCAGAACGGATGAACGAGAGAAGAGTACAGAATGGTAAACAAAATAAACAAATAATAAAAAGAATTTCAGAAAAAAAATTGAACAAAGGAAAACTAAATGGTGACAAACGTATAGCATTTCATTCGCGTTTGACCCTTAAAACTAAAAGTAAAAGTTGCTAAAACCTGAAAATGTTGAGCTTAAACTAAAATGCATCTTAATCAAACCTCGTCCGAATGGAGATTGAGTACGGACACGGTTGATTGAAAGCTTAAGTCTAAACTAAACATCTCCCAAAACAAACTTTGAAAAGCAAAAAATAAAACAAAAATCCTAGGACTTAAAACTAAAACGACCCTTATCTTAAACTAAGACTCAAAGTTACTCATTTGGCAATTACGACAATTCAAGATGCTAACTTAGATCCCATTCACCTTTCCTAGCTCTTAATTCCTCTAACCATCCCAGCAAAAATTCCTCGCTGAACTAGTTGGATATGCCATTCCTATTCCCTACTAAAAGTCCATTCAACAACGCATATAAAACATGACACCCAACATCTAAAAATCAACTACCATTATGCCTCACATTAAACATCAACCTAATTGCTAGTAGGGAAACTAAATCAACTCTTAAACCTATCATAATCACCAAACAACTAAAACACTTGCATAAAAATTAAAACTTTACAAAAATTTAAAAGACAAAAGTTAAGAGTTCATACCTTTGAAGCTTCTAAACGAGATTGCAACTAACAAAAAGTGGAAACCAAGCAAAATTAAGCAAAACCCCCAAATTTTAGACTTCAATTCGTAAATGGGTCGGGTTGGGTGAATGTGGGTTGGGTTTGGTGGTTAAATGTGAAGAAAGATGAAAGAATTGATAGAATGTGGTAGTATGATGGATGGATTGCAAGAAAAAGGGAAGAAATTGGTAAAAAGATGGTGGATTTGAGGATTGGTATGGTGGTTTGCGGCTGGAAGAAGAAGGTAGGTATGTGGGAGTGTGGTTAGGGCTTGTAAGGAGAAGAGGACACTAAAACCCGTAGGCCAGGTACATCGCGGCGCCGCGACGTAGACCACAACATATGGCGGTACCGCTACCTGCGTCGCGGTACCGCGGCGTGAGAAGGATAAGGTGGCGGTACCGCCACCTCCCATATTTAACAGAAACTTTGTGTGTGTTGTTGGCTGGAAATTTTTCTAAGTGTTGGAAACTTATTGACTTGGTTAACATACTCACACTTAGCCAAAATTTTCACCCCCCATTACCCGAAAACATAAAACTTACCTGGAGGCTTGTTAATCGACGTTGTTCTCGCTTTGAAACCTGCAAAACTCACAAAAGAAAACAAAAACGTAAAATAAGAAAATGACTCAAAAGCAATTAAACGTACCTAACGACTCGTAATTTTGTACAAACTCTACAAACGGGTAGCAACCCGATGTTCCACCCAAGTTAGGCCGTTTTGGTGGGTTCGAGGAGCTCCTCTTCCTCCTCCGTGGCGTTCGTCGGTCCTCCGATGTAAATCTTCAACCGATGGCCATTGACCTTCCATGATTCCCCATTTTCGTTCTCGATTTCAACCGTACCATAGGGAAACGCCTCTTTCACCGTGTAGGGGCCACTCCATTTGGATTTCAACTTTCCTGCAAACAATTTTAAACGTGAGTTAAAAACCAATACCTTATCCCCACACTTGAACTCTTTCACGTTTCTCAATCGGCTATCATGTAAAGCTTTTGTCCGCTCCTTGTAGCTCCATGACCTTGCATACGCTTCATCCCTCAACTCTTCCAATTCATGCAATTGATGAAAACGGTTTCTTGTTGCTTTGGGCAAATCAAGATGAACTGTCTTCAATGCCCAAAACGCTTTGTGTTCCAACTCCACCGGCAAATGACAAGCTTTACCATATACCATCCGGAACGGAGTTGTGCCTATAGGAGTTTTGTAGGCCGTCCGAAACGCCCACAATGCATCATCCAATTTATCCGACCAATCCTTCCTATTCTTTCCCACGGTCTTCTCCAAAATCCGCTTCACCCCACGATTTGCATTTTCCACTTGACCATTCGTTTGTGGGTGATATGCGGTTGAAAGCCGGTGATTCACACCATACTTTGCCATAGCTTTTTCCATTTGTGAGTTGCAAAAGTGTGTCCCCCGATCACTAATCAACGCCTTAGGCGTTCCAAAACGAGAAAATAACTTCTTTAGAAATGCGACCACCACTCTTGCATCATTTGTTGCTAACGCTTGTGCTTCGACCCACTTCGACACATAATCTATAGCCATCAAAATATACCGGTTTCCCTTAGATGAAGGAAAGGGTCCCATAAAGTCGATCCCCCACACATCAAACACCTCACACACTTGGATGGGATTTTGAAGCATTTCATTCTTTGCCGAAATATTACCCGTCCTTTGGCACGCATCACACCTTCTTACGAAATCATGAGCATCTTTAAAGATCGTAGGCCAATAAAAACCCGAATCAAATACCTTCTTGGCCGTGTAAGATGATCCATGATGGCCTCCCGTCAACCCCTCATGACAATGCCTAAGAATCTCAACCCCTTCTTCTCGACTAACACATCTTCTCAAGATTTGATCCGCCCCAACCCGGAATAGATAAGGCGAATCCCATATATAGTAGCTCACTTCCGCGAAGAACCTCTTTCGTTGTTGACTCGTCATCCCTTTAGCAACAACACCACTAGCTAGATAGTTTGCAATGTCCGAAAACCAAGGCAAACCTTGTTCTTCGGCTTTCATATAGTTCACAAACTCCCCATCCGATTCAACTTCAATTCGTAACAACGATTCATGAGGGAATGTATCACCGATGTTATCCTCATTCATCGTTTCTCTATCCGGGTCTTCCAAACGCGACAAGTGATCCGCCGCTAGATTCTCCGCCCCTTTCTTATCCTTTATTTCAATATCGAATTCGGAAAGGAGTAGAATCCATCTAATCAACCTCGGCTTTGCATCCTTCTTTGCAAACAAATATTTCAAAGCCGAGTGATCCGTGAAAACAACGGTTTTAGATAAAACCAAATAAGACCGGAACTTTTCGAATGCATAAACCACCGCTAAAAGTTCCTTCTCCGTTGTTGTATAATTCTCTTGGGCGTCATTCAACATTTTGCTTGCATAGTAGATCGGATGAAAGTGCTTATCCTTTCTTTGACCCAAAACAGCTCCTACCGCGTAATCGCTTGCATCACACATTAGTTCAAACGGCAGGTTCCAATCCGGAGCAACTAAAATGGGGGCCTCAACCAACTTCTCTTTAAGAAACTCAAATGATTTCAAACACTCATCATCAAATTCAAAAACTATATCTTTTTCAAGCAAACGGGTCATGGGTCGGGTTATTTTTGAAAAATCTTTTATAAACCTTCGATAGAAACCCGCATGACCCAAGAAACTACGTACCGACTTGACACTTGTAGGTGGTGGAAGCTTGCTAATCGTCTCAATCTTGGCCCGATCAACTTCAATACCACTCCTTGAGATTTTATGACCTAACACTATGCCTTCGGTGACCATGAAGTGACACTTCTCCCAATTCAACATCAACTTGGTTTCGATGCACCTCTTCATCATCCTATCCAAATTCCCCAAACAATGATCAAACGAATTTCCGAACACGGAAAAATCGTCCATGAATACCTCCATTGATCTCTCCATCATGTCTTGAAATATTGCGACCATACATCTTTGAAATGTGGTCGGTGCATTGCATAACCCAAACGGCATCCTTCGATAGGCAAATGTTCCTTGTGAACAAGTAAACGTCGTCTTCTCTTGATCTTCCGGTGCAATGGGTATTTGAAAATATCCTGAAAAACCATCAAGAAAACAGTAAAATTGTTGCCCGGATAACCTTTCAAGCATTTGATCAATAAAAGGTAAAGGGAAGTGGTCTTTTCGGGTGGCGTCATTTAATCTCCGGTAATCTATGCATACACGCCACCCTGTTACCGGTCGAGTAGGAATCAACTCGTCATTCTCATTCTTCACCACCGTCATCCCTCCTTTCTTCGGCACTACTTGGACCGGGCTCACCCATGGTGAATCCGAAATCGGGTAGATCAAACCCGCATCTAGAAGCTTAAGCACCTCCTTCTTCACAACTTCCGCCACATTCGGATTTACTCTCCTTTGCGGTTGCACCACCGTCTTGTGATCTTCTTCCATGAGAATCCGATGTGTGCAAAACGATGGACTTATTCCTTTGATATCACTTAGCTTCCATGCTATTGCCTGTTTATTCTCCATCAAAACAGAAATCAACTTAGTCTTTTCACTAAGGGATAATTTAGAAGAAATAATAACTGGCAAACCTGCCACCCCATCTAGAAAAGCATATTCTAGATGAGATGGTAATTCCTTGAGCTCCAAGACCGGTGGTTCTTCAATGGATGGTTTTTCCCCTTCAACAAACCTGCAAGCATCAGAAATTTCCGGAATTTCCGGAATATTAGTAGTTAGAAAATTTGGGAACGGGTCAACCCGTTCCTTACCCAATACCTGCGGTTCCACACTTTCATTTACCATCTTGACTTCTCCCTCAAGTGAATCTTCGGGATCCTCTTCAATCATTCCCGACTCATTTAGTAAATCCGTTCCACAAACATAATTAATGCAACGATCCATCTGAGAGAAAATGGTGTCGATGAAGTAGACCGCATCATCTTGACCATTTGAGTTCTTCATTGACTTCATCACATCAAAAGTTACACTTTCATCCCCGACACGAAGTGTAATCCGCCCTTCAAACACATGAATAATGGTCTTCGCCGTCCTTAGAAACGACCGACCCAAAATTAGCGGAACCCTCTCATCCGCCTCCATATCAAGAATCACAAAATCGGCCGGGAACACGAACTTATCAACCTTTACCAAAACATTCTCAACTATGCCCACCGGGTATTTAATTGACCTATCCGCTAAAGATATACTCATACGGGTCGGACTCATCTCCTTCAACCCAAGTCGCACAAACATAGAGTATGGCATCAAATTTATACTTGCACCAAGATCGGCTAAAGCATGTTTTACCGAAGACCCACCAAACAAGCACGGGATAGTGAAAATACCTGGGTCTTCAAGCTTTTCTGGCAAGTTATTCTGGACCACTGCCGAGCACCTTTCATTCAACTCCACATTAGACAAAGATTCAAGCTTCTTCCTATTCGACAAAAGATCCTTCAAAAACTTGGCGTACTTAGGCATATGCTGAATTGCCTCTATAAATGGAAGGTTTATCTTCAACTGCTTGAACATCTCTAGAAAAGACCCGAACTCCTTAACATACTTGTCTTGCATAAGACGAGCAGGATATGGAACGTGTCTAAGATCAACTGGAGCTTTCTTTGTCTCACCGTCCTTCTTACCTTGCACTTTCTCACTCGGAATCTCAGTAGTAGAATCTTTCTTTTCCTCAACCTTTCCCGGTGATTCCATTTCAATTTCCTCGTCCACCGGCTCTTCCTCTTCTACCGGTGGTCGTTCTTTCTCTCCCCCCTTACCACTTCTAGTCGTCACAGCCTTAAGTGTAGCTTTAGGGTTCATCTCAGTACCACCAGAAAACGACCCCATAGGTCTCTCTTCCATCCTCCTTGCCATATCACCCACCACTCTTTGAAGATCCAGAAAAGCAGACTGTTGATTTTTCAAGATAGTGTCATGCTCCCTCAACCGATTCTGTGTCTCTTGATCCTTAGAGATAAGCTGAGTCAACAATTGAGTCTGAGTAGCCAAGATATCTTTGATTTCCTTAGTGTCATTTATGTTCGGTGCGAGGTTGGAAACCAGGTGGATTACCATTTCCGCCCGATCTCCACCCGAAGTTCGGGTGGTTCTTCCAGTTCTGATTATAAGTGTTACCATACCCAGAGTTAGAGTTCCGATTCTGATTCATATTACCCACAAAGTCAACCTGCTCATGTTCCATGGTCGGACAAACTGAAGTATCATGGTTACCTCGACAGTACTCACACTTGGTCATACTCATCTTGATTTCCTTCATTTCCTTCGTTAAAGTAGCCAAGGCAGCAATAACCTGAGGATCCGTATTACCTTCAGAAGATTTAACATGATACATACCACGAGTACCCGTAGTATTCTGAGAAGTACTTCGAGCAGCAGAAGATGACTGTTGATCGGTTAACGCAAAACTCTGGAAAAGATCCTCGCATTCCTCTCTAGTCTTCTTTTCCATCACATGTCCCCCGGCCGAAGTATTGAACATTTCCTGCTTAGCCGGTGTGAGCCCGTTGAAGAATTTCTCAACTAACGCCCATTCAGTCAACCCATGGTTAGGACATTTAGCAAGCAAATTTTGGAACCTTTCATAAGCCATGTAATAGGCTTCATCGGGGTCCATCTTGAAAGAATGGATTTGATTCCTCAAACGTGCAGCTTTTGATGGTGGATAGTACTTGCTCAAAAACTTATCCGAAAGTTGTTCCCATGTAGTGATGGAGTCATGCGGCTGAGATTCAAACCAAGTAAGAGCACGACCCTGCAAAGTGAAAGGAAACAAACGCAAGTAAATAGCATTGACAATAACATTAGCAATATTAAAAGTGTTACAGATGCGAGTAAACCGGGACAAGTGTGATTGAGCATCTTCATCTTCCAAACCATGAAACTGAGTGACGTTCGAGATGGTGCTCATCACATGTGAAGGAATCTGCCATGTGTTGGTGTTGGTCAAAGCTCCATGTGCAATAGGAGAACGTGCTCCAAAAACCCCCTCACTAGCTTGTTGGTGAACCGTGCGCCTTGGTGGATTAGCGGCGTTATCTCCCATCTCGAATTTACGAACCGGAGAAGTATCTCTAAGCCTTGAATTCAACACTGTCTTCAACCTTTCACGAAGGTTTTGCTTACGTTCGTGAAGCTCGAGCTCGGGATCTGTAAATGGTGAATACTCTTTTTCTCCTTGCGAGCGCGTGTGTGGCATAGACTGCAAAAACTGAAACAAAAGAAAATATAAGTACTAAAAAAAACTAAAATTTAAGATTAAAACAACTAAGCAATAAAAGAAGAGATAAACAAACAAAAGATAATCTAAACAAACAAACTAAACTAATCAAAGTTAATTTTGCTATTGCCAAGTGTCCCCGGCAACGGCGCCAAAAACTTGATGTGCTAAAATGGTCTATAAAAATTAACAAATAAAACCTAATTTAAACACTCTAATTTAATCCTAATTACCCTAAACTAGACCACACAAGGCAAGTGTACCTGACGTGAGATAGTATAGTTAATGGTAAAACAGGTATCGAACCCTAGAGACACAACTGAATAACAAAATTAATTAATTAAATAATTTGATTGAAAAGATTGGGGTTTTGTTTGTAAGCAAATAAAGTAAATGAAAATTAAATCTAAAGACTTTAATTAAATTAACGAATTGAAAACGCAATTAAGACTTGATTCAGATTAGAGAAAAACGTTACCTAGGTTGTTACTAATGGTGAACGATTATTGATTAAACTTTAGACTTGGTTGTTAAAACGAAACTAGGATCATAAATTGCAACTTTACGAACTTCCTAAGGATCCTAGACCATTATCCGGGTGTGACCTTTCGGTTATCCGAAGTGTTGCTAAAGCCCACTAGTTAGTTAAATCGCCTCTCGGTTTCTTTAACAGTAATTAAATACCCTATGATCGACTCCCCTCTCAGTTTTACCGATCCAATATATCCTAAGACACAAGGGGTGGTTTAATAATTAATTCTATGACTCAAACGTACAAGTTTATTTCGTTATTAGAAAAGTTCCTCTCGTACCCTATTTCTAACGACTAGACAAACAAGACACGTTGATAAATCCTCACTTCTCGGGTATTGGACTTAGTAGGACAAATAAATTTATTGAATTATTAATTAATTTCCTATGGTTCCTACGTCTAGATAACCATTCAAAACACGAAAACAAGAGTTAACGATATTGATACGCAACCATACACAAAAGACATTTGCAAAGCTACGTAAGGCGGTTTAACAAATAACACAATCCATTCATTCATTCAAACACATCATAGAATATAAAAATCAAACTTTTATAAAATTACTAAATCGTTTTATCAATCAACCAAGAACCAAGTTTAATCAAATAAACATTACCAATAGCAAACAACCTAGGTAACTAATAAGTTTAGTTCATAGTTAAAGTTAAAAACACAAAACAAGTCAAGGTAAATGTATTCATGAGTAATAACAATGAGAAATCAAGATAACGCATGCAAACACAACTAGGTCGGATGAAAACTACCCGATCACGACCTCCAAGACTTGATTCCGTGCTCAAAACTTCAGCTTCCTTGCTCTAAATTCGTCTTTAGCAGCCTCCAAATTCGTATCTGAAAAACCGTTCATCGCGTCGCCTTTTAAACTCGTTCAACTAGGTTAACCAAACCCTAGCCGTAACTCGCCTAGGTGGCGGTACCGCGGCGTGGAGAGCCGTAGGTGGCGGTACCGCCACCTCCCCCTTTTAACAGAAACTTCATGTTTCTTGTTCCTTTGTCGCGTCGTTTCTCCGATTTTCGATCCGTCTTTCACGTATTGGTGTTTTTACCTGAAAAACATTCAAAATTAAGTGCCAAGCCTGTTCTAAAAACATTTAAACAAAATTAAACTAAAAACAATTAAAACCGACTCAAACAAAAACAAAAACGACTTAAAACAAAGTGAAAACGAGATGTGTTTTACAACACATCATTGTCACTTTCCAAATATAAGCGAGTGAAGATATCGAGCATCATCACGAGCAAGCACGGGTGAAGACGTTCATTATTTGTATTTGTCTTAAAATATTTGTGTAATCGTTTCGTGCTTAAATGCACGTTTGTGCTTAACTGCACGTGGTTAGGTTACATTGTAAGGTGAATGGTATAGACTATAAATACCATCACCTAGGTCATTTGTTAAGAGAGTTGCCTACATTTCATTTTGATATCCCTTGTAACTTCTCCATTGATCTAATACAATTCACATATTCATATTATCATCATCTTCATCATACTTTGCATTGATCATCATGAACATTCAAGCATCAATACGTGATCAGTGAGTTTCTGCATCACTGATTACAAACAACATCACCAAACAATCTCAGATCTAGATCCAAGCTCGGTTCATCTAGAACTATCATATCTTGCTGTTGTACGACGAACTATACTCATAAATCATCAATTGATCTACGGGTAACAGTTCAATGTACATTGTTCATTAAATCATAACTCTTTCATTTGTTAAAATTCCTTGCATACATGCACACATGAAAATCAATGGATCAGTTCACCAGTTATCAAAACACATGAAACAAGATTCAAATGATTATTCACTATTCACCACATATCAAACTACATGTGTGAATAGCAGTGAATTCTACTGATATGCTGATAACATTATCCGCACATCTTTTCCTGAAAATCATGTTTTCTCAACTGTTTTGTTTTATTCAATTCTTGATTCATTTCATTTCTTTATGTGATCAAAATTCTTGATCGTTTATGTTAAAACACCTTTGACATACAACATTTCCATGGCAAGTATAATTGTATCCTGCAAGAGATCAAAATTTCCTTTAAAATATGTTGAACACATTCAAACTATACTTATAATACCACAACAGTAAATCCAGTTTTTCATTGTTTATTTGATTTTATTATGAAATTTTCTCCCCCTAAAGTTATGATTTTCTTGAACAAAGAAAATTTAAACTTTATGTGAGATCAATCATGAACCTAACACAACACTACAACCAAATTGGGTTTTTAGTACGCCCAAAAGTGTCCTATAATGGTACTTTATAGGACCTTTCATTTAATAGGACCAATAGTAAAAGCATTTCTTGTAAAGGGGTTGTAATAAGTCCTGGAACTTAAAAAGCGTCCTAATATCATAAATAAGATTATGAAACCAATTTTATGGTCGCATAATATGTCTATGAACAACTTAAAAAGCGTCCTAATAAAAAAAACATATAAGGACACTTTTACAATGTTACAATATATGATACACGTAAAAGCGTCCTTAAAAATTAATTTATAGGACCCTTATAATGTAACAGTATAGGTACTTTAGTACTAAGAAAAGGGTCCTAATATCCCAAATAAGATTATGAAACCAATTTTATGGTCGCATAATATGTCTATGAACAGCTCAAATAGCGTCCTAATAAAAACATATAAGGACACTTTTACAATGTTACAATATATGGCTACTTACTTTTAATCTTATGATACACGTACAAGCGTCCTTAAAAATTAATTTATAGGACCCTTATAATATAACAGTATAGGTACTTTAGTACTAAGAAAAGGGTCCAAACAAGTCATATGTTACAACACTTTTTTAAACATCCACATACACAATTTTACGATATGGTTATGGACATCAAATTAAACAATAAAACTCCATCAATATATAAAACCCTGATAGTTATTGTGTACATAAAATCAACTAATGAAAGAAATAAAACCTTATTATATTTCAAATCAGCTTGTTCATAACAAAACCACTAAACATATATAAATAAGTTAAAATATTATCCAACATAAAGTCTTGTAACATTTAACAAAGAAATTAAAAGAAATGAAAGAGACGATCAACATAAAATTCAAGTCATCAATGTGTCCTCAATCCTCACGGACTACCTACAAATAAACCACTCATGTATAAACGTTAAGCTTCATGTTATTAGAATTATTCGTATCTCATATTTTCACTACTAGAAAAAAGACCTTTAATGACATGCAATGTGTGTCATTAAAGGGTACACATGACACACAAAAGTGTGTCAAGGAAGCTCATGTCATAAAATAAAGTTGACATGCATTCATGTGTCATTTGTTTATTACATGCAATAACAACACACAATGTGTGTTAAGAAACTCTATGTCATAAATGAAGATGATACGCGTAAATACGTGTCATGGTTTTAGATTTTTTTATAAAAAAAATATATAATCAGTAATTTTCACATTTAATGGAAATTAATAATGAATATCTAATATATTATGTAAAAGCACTATATTTAATAAAATACAAACAAATAACTTATAGTTAACAATATTCATACAATATTTCCTAAATTAATGTTTTGATACAAAATTTCACGTAAAACTGTAGTTGGCCTTAAAACTCGACAATGGTTCATAAACTCCACGCATAACAGCATCCATGTATTCATCTTTGAATCCTGAAACCTGAGAAAATATTAGTAAACTTATTAGAACTATTGAAACCTGTTATCCACTTAGGGCTATTGCAACCTCTTGAGCCAATAGAACTATTTCAACGTGTTGCCATGAGAACTATTTAAAAAGGGATTTGTAAACAAGTACCTACCATCATGATAACTGGGGAAAATATAGTGCAATACCAATGCATTCTAAAGCTAAGGTCAAAAGTCAATCAATTTGAAAAAAGAACGAATGAGTTAATTATGCGTTGTGTTTTACAACTATTAAAAGTCACTTACTTGATCAGCTGTAGAATACAAAGCATTTAGCGATTAACATAATCCACATTTCGCTTTTGTAGAGTAAAGTTGACAGTTGCAGCATCATCATGCTACTCCTTCAATAATTTGTCCAATTCCTTAGGCTTTCTATCTTCGATTTTTCCATAACTTAAAAAAAACAAATGGGTCTTGAATACAATTTAGTCCTTCCTATATAAATTACAAAAAAAGAGTCACATATTAAGTAAATCAATTGAATAACCACATCTATGCAACATTCTAACAATTACGTTAGTGGCTATCATGCTACACATGTGTCATTAGGATGATTCAAACATCACATCCAACTATCCAAGACATGCAATGAACGCTATCATGTTTTTTTTGCTTCTTTCTTATGCTCTCTTATGAGAGGTTGATAAATTATCCTACGAAGTATATATAGAATGTTACTTGTAGCCAAGACTTGCAATGAACTCTTATAAAATACAAAGATAGTATTTTAGAAAGGAAAAAATTGTACTGAAGACTTACAAGTGGTTCTTCAAGTGGGTCGTCATCAAAATATTTTAGCTTTGGAAGCATTAGTCATACCTCTTTACTAACATAGATTAGTCAAATACTCAAATCGTTAATTGCTCAACTCATTAATCTGCCAAACCGCTAAAACTAGCCGGTTTTGCTGATCGTTTCTTGAAACCATAGTTAGTGGTATGGCCAAAAATTTATTCAAAACTGTCTAACTTAGGCGTGAACCCCCCTACTTGAAATTTACATTATCACAGTCATAATTGAACGTGAATACAACACCCATTTTAGTGCATTTTTCAAAAGTTGTGTAAGTTATCTTTCCCTGCATAAAGCAATTAACTATCATGAAAAATAATTGTAGCCAACGAAAGCATATACATACATAACATAAAATTGAGATTATAATACCTTATTGTTGTAGAATTTAGCTGCTTGCCAACATTCTTCCATATGTTCAATTGTGCAATAGGCATGCTCATTCTTGAGAAAATAACATAGACCATAAGTACCCTGATACAAAATGCAATATGGGCTTTGACAGAACACAAAGCATGAAGAAAACTTATACTCGTTCAGAATTCAATAACCCTAAATGAAAATGTCTCGTTGCACATCCTATTTGTTCAAGTTTGAGTTCATGGAATATGATATTTACTGATTCAAAGTTAATTGATTGATAAAAATTGTAGCATGATAATATACTATTTACATGAATCATCCCAATAAAAACTATTACCTCGTACCCTAAGAATCACCACCACAAAGTAAGTCACAACAATCACCAAGACCGGCCATCATTGCTATGTACATCAACCATGAAGAACTACTAGCAACCACCAGAACATCACAGCAGCACCACCCCATAACACCATCACCATTGACACCTAGTGCAGCAACTAACAATCCAAAAACAGCATTCATACCTGAAGGAACTCACTGGAGAAACACGAAAATAGATTATGGAGCATGTTTCCCTCACCGCTACTGCTGTTTCCTTCGAACCCGTCACAGCCACCACCAACCACAACCTTTAAGTCATCATCCACCTCACACCATTGTTGTTAATCGATGTTGCTGCTATTGTACCACTCGACACCACCATCACAGCAACCTTCCACCACTCGAAACCACACCCTCAGCCTTACTACACCACTGAACCATAACAGCTCCTCGTGAATACAACGCCTGCACTTAACAAAACCCTACTAGACATGCCAGAAAACGAATAAGAAGAAGAACCATAGTTGCCGCAACCTTTCAAAGCATATAACTTTTTACCTGATGTGATTCTTACGGAACGGACACCACCGTTGGATTCCTCTCGTCGAGACGAATATTTTGACATTTAATATGCCTCGTAGGGACGCCGGAGTTGGCCGAAATTGGCCGGAAAGAATTTTGGGGAGGAGGGTGGCGGCTAGACGTTTTGTTTTTTTTTTGTTTTTAGGGTTTTAAATTGATAAAATGAAGATAAGGGGGGGTTTAAACTGTCTTTTGTTGGAGCGCGTGTCTATACGAGTATCTATCAGAATTTATATCGTCTAATAATTCTATTATAAAAACAAAAACTCAATGTAAGATATATAAAATATACTTACTATGTAGATTCTTGATGGTGATTGGTATTCAAGTCGATACACGTTCCCGTCAAGTCCCCAAACTCTTTTGTCATAAAATGTTTCACGCTCAGTGTCATATTATTTCAATATTTATATATGATATGAACGTTCGTTATGGTGTATTAGGTCTTTAATGGGTCTTGTCTATCATGTTGTGCTTATATTGTTTAATATATTGGGCCAGTATTGGCCTTTAAGCCTATTAAAGAAAAATACATGGTTGAGATAATGTAATTTTACAGAGTTGTGTTGACGGAGTTATCTTAAAAATGTTGGGTGTCACAACTTTCATAATTTACATAATGGCCCTTATAGTTATTAGCTTTTTTATTTCTTGTTTAATGTTTAATGAAATAAATTTTTCCTTAATAACTAAACTAACCCCAAAATTTATTAGCTTGTTTATTTCTTTTTTATCATGATGTATTATAATAATGCGACAATGAATAAGTGTTTTACAAAGGTTTAAGTTATAAAATCCAAGTGTCAACTGTCCTATTAAGCTATGTTAAATTAAAACTCTAGCAAATAAGTGTCCTATAAACAATTAGTATAATCAAAGCCTACTTATTTCACAAAACAAAGAACATACTCAATCTGTCAAATGTAAGCCAACAAAGAGATCATATCACATTAAATGTCTTCACACAAAATAAAATAAAGTTTGGAACATACATAGACAAATTTTCAAAGTATAAGATGGGCATAAAACTTTAAACACACTAACTTTTCAACACTTAGTGATAGTTTATCATGTTTTGGTTTAATTAAGTATGTCAAGTATGTGACCTGTACTCAGAAACATTGGAAGTTCCACGCTCATCGAAACTAGCAAGAAAGCACTCTAACAACTTTAATACTAGGTCATTTACAATATAAGCAATGAAGCTCGGGTTTTGAAGATATCCATGAATGGAAATCTTATGGTGGTGTTCCCCTTGGGAATCTTCTTTTTAATTTCTTTTTGGAATTGTTACTTATTTTGATTATTTTTGGTTACGTTCCTCATTGGGAATATTTTGTGCATCTTGAGGTGTTTCAAGTCTGTTGCTCACTACAACAAAGGAGACCTCGTGTGAAACTTCAGGTCTGTGGATATCACAACAAAGAAGTTCACAAATGCTTGCTTAACACTGGTTTTATTGCCTCATTACCTGGTGTATGTAAGTGACTTTACAAACAGTCTATCAAATAATAAATACTTCATAATTGATCTAAGATGGAACTCAACACAACTAGCATACAAGTATTTAGTTGTTTCACCATAATGTTTACTTTTCAGATTTACTGTTTTTAGCTTACCCACACTATACACAATGATCAGTCGGTCTTTATTAACGTTGAAAAACATATGTAAAAGACAAAGACATGATTTTCAATTATTTCTCTTATTTTGCTAAGGCAAGACATTTATATCAAATTGAAAACCTTTTTTTATATATTTATTAAAGATGACAATGAATCATGATCAAGGTTCATAATTGATCATACCAATGGCTTGAACCAAATGTTCAAATCTACTTTGATCAAAAGCTTTAGTGAAAAGATCAGCCAATTGGTTTTCAGTACTAACATGGACTAACACAATCAGACCCTTTTTAGAAATATCACGTAAAAAATGATATATGATTTCAATGTGCTTGGTTTTAGAGTGTTGTGCTGGATTGCTTGTGATAAAAATTATTGCAATATTATCAATATAGGTTAGGGTTTTTAGGATGTTAAACCCATAATCTAGCAATTGGTTTTGACACCAAAGACTTGTGAACAACAAGCTGATGCAGCTATATATTTAGCCTCTGCAGTTGATACTGAATCATTTGTTTCTTTCTCACACTGCCATGAAATTAGTCTTGGACCCAAAAATTGACATCCACCGGATGTTGACTTTCTGTTAAGATTACACCTTCCATAATCACTATCAGTATATGCATGCAATTCAAAATTTCCCTCTTTGGGATACCACAAACCAAGTGTAATTTTCCCTTTAAGGTATTTGAAAATACGTTTGGCTGCTTGAAGATGTGACTCTTTGGGATTAGCTTCATAGCGTGCACACATGCATACTGCAAACATAATGTCAGGTCTACTAGCAGTTAAGTACATCAATGAGCCAATCAAGGAACGCTAGTAAGTTTGATCCATCGATTTTCCACTTTCATCAGGCTCCAACTTGTTAGATTTGTCAAGTGGGGTTCTGATGGATTGAACATCTTCGAAAGAAAACTTTTTAAGAATCTTCTTGATGTACTTCTCTTGATTAATAAAAATACCTTCTATTGCTTGGGTAACTTGTAATCCAAGAAAGAAGTTCATTTCACCCATGGAACTCATTTGAAACTTAGACTGCATTAGTGACTCAAACTCTTTGCATAGCTCTTTGCTTGTTGATCCAAATATGATGTCATCCAAAAAACTTTGAACTAAGAGAAGATCTTTGTTCTTTCGTTTGAGAAACCGTGTCTGATTCTTCCTCGTTTGAAGCCATTTTGCATGAGATAAGATGACAAGGTTTCATAACACTTTCGTGGTGCTTGATGTAAGCCATAAAGAGCTTTATCAAGTTTCATCACTTTGTGAGGAAACTCTTTGTCTTCAAGCCACGGAGGCTGTTGAACATACACTTCTTCTTCGATAACACCATATAGGAAAGAACACTTCACATCCATTTTATACATAGTGAAGTTCATGTATGTAGAATATGCTAGAAACAATCTGATAGCCTCAACTCTTGCACCTGGTGCAATGACATCCTCATAATCAATACCCTCTTCTTGAGTGTATCCTTGAGCTATCAATCTAGCTTTATTTCGGATAAAAATTCCACGTTCATGTGACTTATTTGGATATAACGAACGTGTACCAATGGCATATTGTCCATCTGATAAGTCAACCAACTTCCACCCATTCTGAATTTGAAATTGGAGAAGCTCCTCTTGCATAACCTGAATCCAACTTGAATCTTTAAGAGCTTCAGAAATGTAGTTTGGTAGAGTTTGAGATAAGAAACAAGAGAATAGACATGCATTTGCATGCTCACTCTTGCTTCTTGTGATCCTTTATTCACACTTCCAATTATATTATATTAAGGATGATATTTATGAATCCTAGAAGTAGGCACAGTTTCAACAAGCACCTCTTCATCAAAGTTTGTATAATTGAAGTCTTCAATGGTTGTAGTTTTGATTGAAGGATCAGACTCATGTAGTGAATGGTGGAAATAACTGTATCCTTCATCAGCAATCAATTCATCACTTCCAAGTATATATTTAATTGCATTGATGTTGGATGATGATCCTTGAGCATTTTTTGGAGGACATGATGGTGGAAGACAATCATCAAAGTTAGCATGAATATCAGGATTTGACACATCTGGATACTTTGTGGAAAATGGAAAATTAATGTCATCATCTGATTCTCCCCCTGAGTTTGAACCTGCAGAAAACTCAAAGGAATTTGAGTTCAAAGAATTAGTCAATGCATCAATGTCAAATAACTAGGTTGGACCATTTATGTTAGTAGGAAAAGAGTTTTCACGAAACTCAACATTCATTGTATCCATAATAATGTTGTGTTTCGAATTGTATACTCTATAAGCAATTGACTGTGACGAATATCCCACAAAGAAACCATCAGTTGCTTTAGCATCAAATTTAGCTAATTGGTCAGAGGTATTCAACACAGATACAAGACAACTAAATGATCTAAAGAAACCAATTTGAGGTTTTCATTGAAAAATTAATTCATATGGAGTCTTGTTATGATCTTTGACAACGAGGCTCCTATTTTGAACAAAACAAGCAGTTAACACAGCTTCAGCCCCAAAAGAAATATGTTAGGGCTCATTCCTTGTAAAGATTTACTTTGTTCTTTATTTTGTACAAAGTGTTTGTTTAGGGTAAATTTTGTATTTCCTTAAATGTATTGATGTATATATAGAAAGTTGTGGGTGTGAGTGCAAGAGAGAGAGAAAAGACGAATCATAGCTAGAGAATAGTGTGTGTTCATTGTACTCATTTCTCTCTGCACAATTTGTACTACAACTCTTCCATCATCAATACAAGTGAATTATTAAGTATGATTTATATATGTTGATTGATTGTTGTACTACTTAGATTCGTGATAGATAATCTGATTTGTATCAGTAAATGATCCAATTGAACCTATCAATTGGTATCAGAGTTGTTGGTATTGTGTGTTCTTTGCTATTCATCAAACAAAAACACTCAAAACTGCTTTAATCATGATTTATCACTACAATCGTTTCTAATTCACAAAAAATGTGCAAATTCTAATCAGATTCCATCAGATATGATGAATTAAGAAGAAAAAGTGAATTTACTGTTTGATTGAAAAACTCAGAAAATTCATAAACAAATGATGTTGTTTGAGATTGATTGATACATAGAGTTGTTAATCGGTTGATTACACAGCTTGTGTGCGATTTTTGGACCAATTGAACAAGTTTTAAGAAACTACTGAAAATTGGATGATGATGTTCATGAATCTGTTGAAGATGTTCTTGTCGTGTGACTGATTTCTGTGACTTAGACATTTTCTGGACTTCGGTTTTTATCGAAAATTAGGTTCCTGATTGTCGTTCCAAAGCTTTTTGTTCTAGACGGGTGAAAAATCAAAGAAAAATCTATGTACTGTTGAGCCGTGTGAACTACTGTGTAGTCGGGTCAACACATTTCAGCTGTGAGAAAATTTCAGCTGGTGTGATACTGTTCAGCCGGGTGAAGAACTATTTTGCCGTGTCAAGTTACCAGCCTGGTCAAGTTTCATCTACTATTCAGTCGTGTGACAATTTACTATTCAGTCGTGTGATATCAAATTTTCGATTGTTCAGCCGTGTGACTGTTTAGCTGTGTCAACTTCAACACATCATTATCTGAATTATTGTTCACTATTCAGTCGGGTCAATTTTTCAATCACTTAAATTTAGTTTTATTTTCAAATTTACTTATCTTTTCAAAAATTAACAAAAACACAAAAATATTTCTTTTATAAAATTCAAAATGGCTCCTATTGATGATTCAGATAATCGTGTACCAAGGTTAGTTAACCGTGCAAATTTCAAGAATTGGACAATCAGGTTGAAACACCATTTGTGCTCCATTGACAATGATTTGTGGAAGTCAATTGATAAAGGTCCTCATATTCCCACTTAGACTACTCCTAATAGTGCAAGTACCTACACAAAAAACTCTATAGAACCTTATCCAAAGGATAATTTGAAAGGTGAAGACTTACGAAAGGTGAAAAATGATAGTATGGCTTACTCCTTAATGTGTAAAGGGCTACCACTTCAAGTGTTGTCAAGATTAGATGCTTATCAGACTGGCTACACATTCAAAGCACCGAAATCAGTTAGTGAAGGAGGAGAACAGATCAAAAGTCTCAAGAAGCAGAAATTAAAGAGACAATTGGAACTGTTTGAGCATATATTTGTAGAAATTATACATCAGATGATGAATAGATTTATGCATCTAACTACTGAGATGACAAATGTTGGTGTTAAGACAGATCTTCAAGATTTGAATGACAGATTATTGTGTGCTCTTCCATCTTCATGGAAACAAAAAGTAACACTTTTGAAACATACTGAAAAGTTTCCTATGGACTTAGATCTTCTTATTGCAAAAATAGAAGAAGTTGAAATTGATGAAAGTTCAAGGAACACTGATCGATCTGGTTCTCATGCTCAGTATAAGTTTGTGGTAAATCCTTCAAATACGGTTAAGAATGCTTTTCTTGCTCAAGATGGTATTAAATCAGAAGATGAGGGTGATCTATTTATCGGTGCTAGCTTTTATATTGATTCATCTTATCAACCAAGCTCACCAATTTACATGCAACCTCAATCTCTACCAAAAGCCCAAACTCAACCAATGAAGTCTCAATCTGAATCTCATAATTCAAATTCTAATGTTTAAGACAAGGTTAAAGATGTAATGAATATCTTGCTACAAGATGATGAATCAAAGAATGCGTTCACTGCATTCATGGCAAGTTTCCAATCTTATCAAGGAAGTCATCTAACTCAATTGGATGTTGTTCTTCAAGACCTATTTGAAATAGATCCTGACGATGTTGAAGAATTGGATCTAAACTTGCAAATGGTTATGGTTGCATATCGAACTCAACAACATGCATTTGTCAATCGTAATTTCAAGCCAAGTGCAAATAAGACGGTTGGTTTTGACAAATCAAAGGCCAGATGTTTCAACTGCAACTACTATGGTCATTTTTCATGGGAATGTAAAGCCCCAAAGAACCAAAGCTACAATGGTCAAGAAAGTTCAAGTGGTCAGAATCAGAATCAAGGTCAAAGTCAGAATTCTCAACAGTCTTCAAGCTACCAGAACAGAAATCAACGTTTTCATCAGAAACCATATCAAAGTCTTCCCAAGCTAGAACCCAAAGATGAAGGTAAACAGTCTGAAGATCAGAACAAGCGCTAGTGGTCAGTCTCAAGGATGGATATGACTGGAGTGCTTATGCAGAACGGTTTACTGCTGATCTTACATCAACTTTGGCACTGGTATGTGAAATTGAGGAAGAAGACTGGTCAGAAGAAGGTGATCTTAAAGTTCTTGATGATGATAGTCACGATTCAGACGACTATGACTGGAGTGCAAAAGCTGATCCAAGTGAAGAATCAGAATTTGAAATTGCTCTTATGGCTACATCTGAAGAATCTATCTTATCTGCTGAATCCAAACAACCAAAGGTTAGTTCTGAATTACCCCTAATTATGTTCCAATTCCAGATGATGTGAAAGTCATGTTATATTCTAAAGAATGCATTAAACAGGTAGAAAATTATCGAAATCATTTATTTAAAATTGGTGACATATTAAGTAAGCATGAAAAACTTCATGAACAACTTAAAATTGATCACAAAATTTTAGATGATAAGATATTGTCACTTAAAGATTCTTGGAACAAAACACTCAAAGAACTGGAAATTGTCACTAAACAACTTGAAGAAATGACAAAAGCTCTTGAATTGCAAAAGATTGCTCATGCAGCAACTCAAGTTGATTTAACAAAAATGAAAAGTTCAAAGGCTAGTTTAGCTAAGCTGATAAGTGAAAGAAAAGATAACAAAACAAGATTGGGTTTCACTATGAACCAATGCCTAAATCAATCACTAACACTTTACTTGAGAACTTTAATGAACTTGATCATTCACCGGAAAAATTCAAAGAAATTCAAAGAAGTAAATCTGAATCTGAAAGTTCTGAAGTGTTAGCTGAGAGTTTGAAAGAAGATGAAAGTATGATTGTTGAAGCTGATGATGAAGCAAGTGACAAGTCAGGTTCTATTCTTGTGTAATTTGTTGAATATCCTGTATTGATTTCAAAAACAGCAAAGACTGTGAAGGATGATGAAGAATTCTCAGGATACAATGATCTAGAATTCCTGAAATGGAAGCAAGAACAGAAAGATCTTGTTGCTGCCAAGCTTTGTCAGACAGAAAAAGTGAAAAATGATGGTGCTTCTACGTCCAAATCACATAAATCAAAGAAGTTAACCAATCAATGTGAAACTAAAAAAGCTAAAGGTAAAAATGTCATAACATCAAATGACAATTTTAAAACCAACAAAGCTCAACGACAAAAATCTATGACAAAGAATGTGTAAAAGTTAAAACCAGTAATGATTGTGTCTGCCGGAACTTTTGATATGAATGCATCTCATGGTAACCAAAAAAATTCAAAGATCAAATCTCTCTCTAATCTGAAAACAGGTTTAGGTCCTAAGACTTCCGCTGATAAATGATATGAATCTAAGAAGGGAACTAAGAAAGATGCTTCACAATCAAAAAATGTTCCAAAAACAAAATCACAATCTGGTAATAACAAACAAAATTCACAAACACAATCTCCGAAGAAGAATCAAGTTAACTTTAAAACAAACAAAGTTGTAAATGAATCACATGTCGGTTCAAATTCAAACATAACTATCGGCTCTTCAAGATCCGAAAAAAGTGACTGTGAGATTTGTGATTGTTATAACCATGCAACTGTTGAGTGTTTCTTCAACAGGTATTGTGATTACTGCAACAAAAGAAACCATTCATCAGAGGAATGTTATTATAACAAGTTTTGTGAAATCTGTGAAAGACGTAATCATGACACGTCAGATTGTTTCTTCTAAAAAATCTCATCAAGAGAAATGATTTGTTTACCAAGTTTTTAACGAAATCAATCATTTGGACTTCAAAATATAAACAAAAATCATTTTCTTGATTCGAGACCTTTCAGAAAAATCAATTCATCATTCAATGACATGCCATCCAGGCAAATTCTGGCAAACATATTTCTGCCAAGAGCTGTGATGGTTGGTGCTCACCAAAATGAAAACAATCTTGATCCTAATTTAGAGGAGAGATACCATGCTTTAAGAAGAAAGCAATCGAATCAAACTGGTGGTAGAGATAAATTTCAAACCAATCTCCCAAATGTATCAAATTTAAATAACTTACATTATTAGCAAGTTACTATTGCAGAGAGATTTGAAAAACCTAGGACCGTCTGCACCTAGGTTGACCGCACTAACTAAGTAACTGTTGAAAATGCATGTGCGCCCAAGAAGACCTGTCAACTCATGGTTTGTTGACAGTGGGTGCAGCCGGCATATGACAGGCAATCATGACTTGATTCAAGATTTCAACCAGAAAAATGGTACTCATGTTGCATTTGGAGGAGATGCTGGTGGAAAATCACTGGTGAAGGAAACGTATCCAATGTGATAATTAGCTTTGATAAAGTCAACTATTGTGCCCAGTTGAACTTTAATTTGCTAAGTGTTTCCCAAATTTGTGACAAATCATATTCAACTATATTTGATGATTGTTTTTGTTATAAACTCAAACCAGGTTTCAAGATTAACAATGAGTGGGTTGTGGTAAAAGCTCCAAGAGATAGAGATGTATACAAGCTTGACATGTCTCAGATTGATGCAGAAACCGAAAAAACTTGTCTTATTGCTCATGCATCAAATGATGAGAGTCACCTATGGCACAGACGGTTGGGCCATTCAAATTTCAGAAACATGAATAAACTGGTGTCAGGAAATCATGCTATGGGAATCCCATCAAAGAAATTCTCTACAACTAATCTCTGCTCAGCATGTTTGAAGCTAGAAAACTCCATTTCTAAACCCTTACAGATGCTTCATAAGGAACTTTTCGGACTGAAAAATTTTCAAAGCATTGGAAAGAAATCGTACTGTTTAGTCATCATTGATGATTTTACAAGATTTTCGTGGGTTTATTTCTTGCATGCAAAATCTAAAACTGCTGAGTTATTAAAAGAATTCATTGTTAAAGTTGAAATACAATTGGAATCAAAAGTTAAAATCTTGAGAAGTGATAATGGAACTGAATTTAAAAATGCTAATGTGGACTCGTTTTGTACAGAAAAAGGGATTGCGCGTCAGTTTAGTGCTGCACGGACTCCTCAGCAAAATGGAGTTGCAGAACGGAAAAATCGGACACTAATTGAAGTGCAAGATCCATGATAGCAGATGCTAAAATCCCTATCACATTCTGGGACGAAGCTATCCCTACTGATTTTTTTGTACAAAACAGGACTCTATTTGTTCATGATTAACATAAAACTCATGAGCTTTTGTTTGGAAGGAAACCGAATATTTCTTACTTGAAAGCATTTGGTTGTCCTATTACGATCCTGAATTTAAGTGATCATCTCGGAAAATCAAAGAAGGAAACATGAGATTTAGGATCTTTCAGTGACGATTCAGACGATGATGACAATGATGACCTCACTTCTGAGTATCCATTCATGTCTTTTCATAATCCTAATGCTGAATCCTCCATTCAAGCACAAAGTTCATCTGTTTCTCAAGAAGATCAGGAATCAAATAATCAAGAAGATTTACCGAATCAGCAAGATTCTCCTAATGATGGTGGATCTGTTCATAATCAACCATCATCAGATACGACTGTTGAAGTTCTTCCAGAATCATTTGACTACTTCATCAATTCACCAGAACAAGTTCCTAATTTTTCTCAGCATACTTCTACAATCCTGCAAGATCTACCAAATCTGAATGAATCTAATCTAGAGACACAAATATAAGGTGAAGACATTCCAACTCACCTGTTCATAGGAATCACCCCATCTCTCAAATTATAGGTCCTTTGAATCAAAGAACGATGAGAAGGCAGACCGAACAAGCCAACATATGTCTCTACTCATGTTTTCTTTCTCAAGTGGCACTGAAAGACATTTTAGAAGCGTTGCAAGATAACAGCTGGATAGAAGCAATGTAAGAGGAGTTACCTCAATTCAGAAAGCAAGAAGTATGGAAATTAGTGGACTTACCTGAAGGAGAAAATGCTATTGGCACAAGATGGTTGTACAAAAACAAGCCAGATGAACGTGGCATTCTGGTGAGAAATAAAGCAAAACTAGTTGCACAAAGTTACACTCAAGAAGAGGGTGTTGATTACGAAGAAGTTTTTGTTCCGGTTGCTCGACTAGAAGCAATTCGCGTTTTTCTAGAATATGCCTCATTCATGAATTTCAAAGTGTACCAAATGGATGTCAAAGGCGCATTTTTGTATGGACCAATTACCGATGATGTGTACGTCAGACAGCCTCCAGGATTTGAAGACCCTGGATATCAACATCGTGTATACAAACTGAGCAAAGTTTTATATGGTCTGCATCAAGCTCCAAGGATTTGGTACGAGATGCTATCTAAACATTTGCTAGAACATGGTTTTACAAGGGGTCAGATTGATCCAACTTTATTCATGAAGCGGGATAAAGAAGATCTTTTGTGTGTTCAAGTGTATGTGGATGATATCATCTTCGGATCAACAAGTTCATCCATGTGCAAATAGTTCGAGGAAATCACGAAAGCCTGTTGGGGTTATTTGAAGATGTCACTTTCCAAATATAAGCGAGTGAAGATATCGAGCATCATCACGAGCAAGCACGGGTGAAGACGTTCATAATTTGTATTTGTCTTAGAATATTTGTGTAATTGTTTCGTGCTTAAATGCGCGTTTGTGCTTAACTGCACGTGGTTAGGTTGAAATGTAAGGTGAATGGTATGGACTATAAAAATAATCACCTAGGTCATTTGTTAAAAGAGTTACCTACATTTCATTCCATATCCTTTGTAACCTTCACAAAGATCTAATACAATTCACCTTTTCATATTATCATCATCTTCATCATACCTTGCATTGATCTTCATGAACATTCAAGCATCAATACGTGATTAGTGAGATTCCGCATCATTGATCGCAAACAACATCACCAAACAATATCATATCTAGATCCAAGCTCGGTTCGTCTAGAAGTATCAAAGCCAGATTTCAAATGAGTTCTATGGGGGAGATCAATTTCTTCCTTGGACTGCAAGTAAAACAGTCTGCAGATGGAATTTTCATCAATCAATCAAAGTTTGTTGACAAACTGTTGAAGAAATTCAAGATGCAAGATTGTCAAACTATTAGAACTCCATCAGATGTAAACTGCAAGATCCAACCTGATCCAAGAGGCAAATCTGTTGATCAAACACTTTACAGATCAATGATCAGTTCGCTGATGTATCTTACTGCATCAAGACCAGACATCATGTATGATGTATGTGTATGTGCCAGATATCAATCAGATCCTAAAGAGTAGCACCTGATTGCTGTCAAACGTATATTCAGATATCTCAAAGGAAAACCTAATCTCGGGTTATGGTATCCTTATGAAGGAAATTTTGAATTATATAGTTATTCTGATTGTGATTTTAGTGGTTGTGGTCTTAATAGGTAATCAACCACAGGTGGAGGTCAGTTTTTGGCCCCTCGTCTAGGCTCTTGGCAATGCAAAAGGCAGACCAATGTTTCTGTATCCACTGCTGAAGCAGAGTACATTGCTGCATCTGCGAGATGTTAACTCTGAAAAAGGTTTAATAATTTTTATTAGAGTTCATACCGACAAACAACTGGCAGATCTTTTCATAAAATCCTTCTTGTAGGACGGTTTGAATTTTTAATTCAATCTATAGGATTAATCAACCATGATTAATTCTTGTTTCAAGAAAACAAAATACAAAATCAGAAATTATAAAATCCAAAAGTATAATAAGTCGTTGCCATTTAGTGTTTCTCATGTCATTTTATTTATGCATTGTGTGTGTGCATGAAAAAGAAAAAGAAAAAGAAAAAAAATCATGTCATAAGAATCTGAGTTGCGAAAAGTGAGAAATGATAGATACGCGAAGTATTATCTGATTCATTATTTTCAATAATAAAGACTGATTAGTGTTAATTGATGTGCGAGACAGCTCAGGCAATTAAACTGAACAAGTAGGTTCATTGTTGACAAACTTAAAGCTTAATGATATCTGTGTTAAGTTCCATGTTATACATGTTTAAATATATCTCTTTTGATAAACTACTAGTGGTGTTACTTTAAACATAATTGGGTAATGATGCAATATAATTCAGTGTGATGAACCGCATCATGAACTTCTTTGTTGTGGTACACAGAACTGAAGTCTCACATGAAGTCTCTTTTGAGCTTCAAGCAGCAAAAGATACCCGAAGTGGTACTGAAAAGAGTCCCAAAGATGAACCATTACCAAAAATTCCGAAATAGAATTCAGAAGATTCCCAAAGGGAATGCAAGCAAAAGATAATTCCAAAAAGGAATTCCAAAAGAAGTCCCAAAGTGGACCAAATCCCAATAAGACAGAAAAACCAATTCCACACTGATTATGTTGTAAGTGACCAGGTTTTTGTTATAAGTGAATTCTGGTTTGTTGTTGATAAGGAAATAGATTAACATATGTATACATGTAGGTCACATAAGTCATTTTAATCGAACCTTAATCTCATCATGCTACTGAAAAAGTAAGTGTGCGAACTCGAGCTAATTGGTATGTGTTCATGCCATCACTCAACCAAACACAAGTCAAATTTCTATTCTATAAACTCAAAAAATGCTTCGGATAATGTTTGGTATGATCTCACTACAATTTATAGATTCATTACATTGCATTTGTATTTAATTTTATGTGTGCTTTGTGTGTGCAAATGTGTGGATTCATTAATGACACAACGACATCCTTTGTAAACTTACAAATTTAAAGAAATTTCAAGTTTAGGGGGAGAAATAAGATTGAAAAGTCAAAAAGGAAAACAAAATTGATAAATACCAAAACATCTTATTGTTGAATGAAAGAATCAAGTATTAAATGAACGAATGCAAAAGTTTTGTTCATGATAAAAAACAAACCCAAGGCCTTGTGATTTGTTTTCAATTTAAAAAATGCTTCGGGATATTGAAATATTGGTGATGCAAAATTTTGTGTAAAAACCGGAAAATAAATTGAAATGGAAAATAAAAAATGATAATAAAAAAAATTAATGTTGAAGTGTGTTAATGTTAATTAATTTTGTTTTCGTAATTCATGATTGGAAATTAATTGCAAAACTCTAATTAAGGTTGTCTTGTCTAATTAATTTGTCAAGAATGTGCAGGTGTGCAATAAATGCAGTTGAAAAAGTCAACATTCGAAGAAAGTGGAAAAACGGTTAAGTGTTGGAACTGTTCATGTTACTGTTCAGCCGGGTTAAGAATAATCACCAACTCAAGGTGTAGTTGTTTCAAGTGTTTGTGCTTAATGATTCAATGTTTGACACGTCTCAGATGTTGACACAACTCAACAGTTGAAACGTCCAAACAGTGTTACATTCTTGCATGTGATTGTTGAACCGACTAAGACTTGTGAATGTTGTTGAGTTTCAAGTTTGACACGACTAGAAGTGTTGACACAACTATGTTGTGAATGACCCGTCTCAACAATGTATCACACAACCAAGTTTTGACTCGTCTCAAATTTCATCTGATGAACATGTCTGAACAAATGTGGACACGTCTCAACAGTGGTTGACACGTCCCAACAGTGTTGACACGACTCAACGGTGCTTGATCCGTCTCAACAGTGTGTGACCCGACTAAGTGTTTTTGTGTGTTAAAATCCATTGTTC
Organism: Tagetes erecta; assembly: GCA_030867185.1. NCBI lineage: Eukaryota > Viridiplantae > Streptophyta > Magnoliopsida > Asterales > Asteraceae > Tagetes > Tagetes erecta. The sequence goes on from CM061488.1 coordinate 60,079,964, forward strand.
ATCATTTGACCCGTCCAAATAGTTCATGACACGACAAAACAGTGTTTGACCCGTCCAAGTGTTTTGTGTTAGTGTTGACCCGTCTGAAAATTTTGACTCGTCTCAAAGTTAACCCTAATTCAGCCGACTCAACATTATCATATAAATACTCATCTCAAAAACACTTAAAATCATTTCTTTCACAAACATCTTTCGATCATACTCATTTTGCTTAAAACCCTCATATACACTGTTTCAATCATGTGTTTTAGAACAAGTTTTTGACATTGTCAAAGGTATTTACACCATGATCGATCACCATCTTCATCGCATTTCACCATTTCAGACTCTTAAATTCAACGATTGATGATGAACAGTAAAATGAACTGAAACGACACTTTGATTTTTTGTTTAAAAACTAAAATCAAATTGTTATATAGGTTAATCCGACTGTTAATCACTTACAATCATCTGTTGAATCATCTCAAATCACCAAAAAATGAACATAATCAATGATAAAGTTTTGAAAGTTTGAAACCACCATTGTTGATCATGAGAAACAAAAACTTCATTGTGTATCAAAATGTCATGAAACATGTTCCATGTGTTAACCTAATGCTAAAACATGGTTTCAATCAGTCTACTTCATCAAAAGATAAAATCATCCATGACTTAATTTTTGACAAAAGTAATGAGTGTTGACATGTTAAAACTAGATACAACAGTTAAGTGTAATATTGATGTACAATGTTTTAAACAAAATGATGTTATCAAATTGTTTTTAATCAACGTATTAAAATGCACTACTCTTAATTGTTACATTAAGGTCACTACATTTAAAATTACTTGTTTCATTAATATGGTTACTTACCATTCCTGATTTCTAACACATTTGTAACTGATTTCAGATGAATATTCTTAAGTATGAGCCAAAGCACAACATCGTGGCTATGCTTAATGAATCCACTCCTGAAGCAGCCGGATATCAGGAAATGATACGCTTTCTTCTCAGAACAAAATACATATATGCCATGTGCGCAAAGCCAATTGTGTACATGAGGTGGATTAAATCATTCTGGAAGACTGCTGAAGTAATCACAAATGAAGAAGGTGTTACTGTAGTTCGTGGGTATATTACAAAGCAGTTGCAAGTAACTGTATATGAAGAATCCATCAGAGATGCTCTATTTTTGGATGAGAATGAAGCCGGAGATCTTGATGAATTCACGACTGCTGAATGTCAAGAATGTTTTGTGAATATTGGACACCCGCCTGTATTTCCCAAATAGCAGTTCGTTAGAGGAAGATTGAGCAAACAGTGGAAATTACTATGCTATGTCATCCAACACTGTCTATCACGAAGAAGTGCTGGATTCGACACATTTCCATTTGATGTTGCTTCTACAGTCGTTCCCATAGTCATGAATAGGAGGTTTAATATGGCTAAATGGATTATGAACGGATTTATCTTTATTTTGTAAAGGGAAGGAGATTCAAATTTCTCATGTATCCGAGATTTTTGCAACTAATAATCAATGATGCTTATCCAATGATCAAAGAGAATGGTGTGGCAGGTGGTATGTTTGAGACAGATGACATGAATGTTGCATCTTACCGAAAGATGAGCATGGGAGATATAGCAGACGTTGAACTATTCGACTATATGAGAGATATAGTGAATAATGAAGAAGATATCAGTGTTGAATATTATCATATTGCTCAAGGAGAAATAATTGATCCTTTCGAAATTGTTGATGATATTCTAGATGCTTTGAAGTCTGATGATAGTGAAGAAGATATTGATGATGAATCTGAAAGTGATGATTCTGGTGGTAATAGTTCTGATGATGATAATGGTAATGAAGGAGATGAAATGGGAAATGTATCTGATTCGATTGAGGAAGAGGTTGTTGCTGAAGAGTTTGTTGATGAACATCTTGATGATGTTATTGAAGATGTGATTGTGCCGGATTTAGTAGTTGAAGAAGAATTTGAACCAGTTAATGTTATTCAAATTGCACAAGAGGTCATTGCAACTGAAGCCGAATCTGAGGCATAGTCAGATGAGGAAGCAGATGTTGTTATACCAATCCCTGATTTAGTCGAAGTTCCTATTGTATCATCCGCTGTTCAACACAACTGTCTGAACAACCTAAGGAGTCTTCACCAAAGGTTGGTCCATAACTTGATATAGACTTTAATGAAAAAGATAATGAAGTCTTTCATTTGAAACGAATGATTGCCAAGCTGTTAGATGAAAATAAGAAGCTCAAAGCTTCTAATGAAAGGAAAAAAGAAGAGGTTGATAGAATTCTAGGAACGCATCATAAAAACACGAAGATATTCAGAGAACTAGATGCTGAATATTAGAAGCTTAAAGATGACTATGAAGAACTTCAAGCAGAATGCAATACACTTAAAGGTGAAAAGAAGGTTCTAGAAAAATGATTAGCTGAGAAAGAGACAGAGCTGTCTGAATCTGACAAGGATTTTAATCCTGATGTTGTCATTGGAGTGTCTGATACTCCTAGAGACATTTCAGTTCACTACACACGATCACGACGATCAACCGATGTGACTGAAACAACTGATGTATCTGTTCCTATTGCCGATGAAGCTGTTGCTGAAGTTTTATCTGAAAAAGCTGAGGGAAATCGCAAGATTGATGCAATACCTGAAATTACCGAAGCAGACACAATAAGAAAAAGGCAAGAACCGAGAAGATAAGTCAGGATGAGCCGGTTCAAACTGAAGCAGTGAAAGTGATTGAAACGCTTGTAGCATCTATTGAAGCTGGTCCTTCTGTGACTGAATATGAAGTTCCATCAGTTGATGATATTCCATTGGAGCTGGATGCTAGATTTGAATATCTTGAACGGATGAAATATAACCAAGTGTATCTGAATGGACTAACTTTCAGTCAGATAAATGAGGAATATGAGAAGTGCCTTGCTGCTCAAGAATGTATGGTTGTGGTGAGAAGGAAATCATTGTGGAACCGGGTGAATGGATTCCATTACAAGAAATGACAGCGTATGATATGAGAATGTGGCTACAATCCAGAAACTATCCATATAGAAGTTTAAAGAGGTTGAAATCAGAGTCATAGAGGAAACTGGTAAAAAGCTTTCAAGCTACTGAGAAGATGCAGAATCGAATGTTGTTTCTTGATTATAACAACCCGCAATATCTAGAGCTTACAAAAAGGTTTCGGGTGCTAGAGCCTAAAGAGATTCTACTCATGTCATTACTAGTGGATTCTCACAAGAAAAAGGAAAGATTTGATTGACATGTTTCCAAGTGAAGCCAAAGCATGCAATGTTCCGTTGGAGAATAGAGAAACATGGAACAAGGCTTCAACAGCAGGAGACATCGTGAGATCATTGCTAAACAAGGTATAGTCAGTTACTGATTTACTGGACTCAATGATTGTGCCCGACAAAACAAAAGAAGTGAAGATTATTGCATGGAAATATGATGACATCTTCGATGCATTCTTGATCAAACGGGTGAACGGAAGTTGCGACGTGTATCATTATTACACGAGTATTTTCAAATTGCCGGTTCAAGATTTGAAGGAGCTTCACAAGTTGCAACTGATCAATCATTCCAAGGCTTACAAATCCGAGGTCAAGAAGAAGACAACGCATATCTCAGTCAGAAGATGTCAAAGAGAAAGAAGAAGATTGTGATGAGAGATATGTACCTAGAGGAATTCTGCGATGAATACTTCGATAAAGTGACTGATCCATGTGTGAAAGTATTCGATGGTTCGCAGAAAACGAAGCCGATACTTAAAGCATTTTATCACGAAGAAACTTATGAGTTGAAGCTGGTTCGTTATATGGATGACTGGGACAATGAAATGATTACTATTTTTGGTACATTCGAGCTGAAGTTGTTGCATCCATCGTATATTGATTACTTGAGGAGTCAGAAGTTAGAAAAATTGAAGAATAAAATCGCCAATGATGATAGAAGGTTGTTCGAGATCATGTTCGAAGTGATCGGTGCTGCTACTGAGAAGATCAGATTGAGAAAAGCATTGTAATTTGCCAACCTTGTGAAGATCGAGATCAAAGATATTGAGTTCATGCAAATAACTTTCAAAGGGACACTTGAAGTACGTGAAAGAGGTGTGATGAAACCAATTTTATGCTAACATTGATCTTGCAAGTGTGTCTTTGGAAACTCTTAAAAAGAATGGCAGCATGCGACATACTGGCAAACGAGTCGAAGCCAAAGCAAGCAAAGATAGCCGTGAAGTTTAAAGAATGTATTGCTGAAGCCATCAAAGACCAAGAAGAACATACTTTGAAGCCTACGCTTTAAATCAAAGATGAACCTGAAGAATTCTGAAGACCGGTGTTTGATTCGAGAAAGAAAGAAAAAGAATGTTTTTGACCAAAGACCAAAGTTAAATCTTAGGGGGAGTACTGTTAGGGCTCATTCCTTGTAAAGATTTACTTTGTTCTTTATTTTGTACAAAGTGTTTGTTTAGGGTAAATTTTGTATTTCCCTAAATGTATTGATGTATATATAGAAAGTTGTGGGTGTGAGTGCAAGAGAGGGAGAATAGACGAATCATAGCTTAAGAATAGTGTGTGTTCATTGTACTCGTTTCTCTCTGCACAATTTGTACTACAACTCTTCCATCATCAATACAAGTGAATTATTAAGTATGATTTATGTGTTGATTGATTGTTGTACTACTTAGATTCGTGATAGATAATCTGATTTGTAGCAGTAAACGATCCAATTGAACCTATCATAATAGGTAGTTTTGAGTCAGCTAGCGTAGTTCGAGCCGCTTCAATCCACGTCCTGTTCTGCGTTCTACAACTCCATTCTGTTATGGAGTTCTAGCAGCAATGAACTGTCGATCAATTCCTTTACATGCACAGAAAGAATCAAAGATTCCTTTTTAAATTTTATACTGTTATCACTTCTCATTACTTTGACTTTTAGCTTAAGTTGATTTTCAATTTTTGTAATAATAGTTTTTAAGATCTCTGCAGTTTCACTCTTTTTAAGCATAAAAAATACTCAAGTGAATCTTGTAAAATCATCAATTATCACTAAGAAAAATTGTTTCTTTGAGTAACTCAAAACATTAGTAGGGCCAAAAAGGTCCATGTGTAAAAGTTTAAGAGGTGTGACATTTGAATTGACAATTTTTTACTTGCGAGAAATTCTATGTTGTTTTCCTTTTAAGCATGCTGGGCATTTATCAATGACAGAAAACATCTTTTGTGGTATGGCTACTACATGTTCATGTTTAACCAAATTATTCATATTATTATAGTGAGTGTGACCAAGACGTCGGTGCCAAAGAACTGATTCATGCTCAGATTCTTTTGAAAACAGACATGTTTCTTGGATATTTTTAGAAGTAGCACTCATATCCATCATGTAAATATTTTTGTGCCTTGGAGCTATCATTTTCATCGAATCTTCAGGTATCTAAAAACCTAGTTTCAAAATATAGCAAAATTTGCCGTTAAACATCGTTTTGTATGTATTGTCATAAATTTGTGTAACACTGAGTAAGTTGTATTTCAGTTGTTCACAATAATAGACATTATTAAAACTCAATGATCCATTGCTAGCTGTTCCTTAACTAGTAATTCATCCACCTCCATCACCAAATGCAACATAGGATCCTCTTTTTGTTTTATATTTATTGATCAACTCTTGATTTCATGTCATGTGTCTTTAATAGCCACTGTCCACAATCCATAAACTATTTTTAGCTATATGTGGACGTGCCTGTGCAATTAAGAAAATTAGTTAGAATGATCAACCCAAACCATAGTGGTTTTTGGTTTTCCAAATTCATCAATAATAGTTTGTTGTAAACATTGCAAACCAAATGTAGTCATCATTTCAGCTTTCAATTTAGCATATTGATTCATTAAAATTTCAAACCTAGCATTCAATTCACTTGGTAGCTCATTTTATTTATTTTTATGAATATTAGGTTTTGAAATTTGTTTTGCTGAATTATATGTTGACTTCATTTGTTTTGACACAACATGAGATGGAGTAGGTTCATCAAGAAATTATTTAATCAAATTTCTCTTGATATTATCTTGTGAATGAGGATGCGATGCAATTCTAGAAATCATTTTCATGTTAGAATTTACAAATTGTTTATTGGGAATCTGTGATGAGCCACACATTCTCATGTTCCTTGGAGTCTATGAATCATAAAAACCTTCATCATTTTCAAATGACACAGATTTCATTGAATGAACCCTCTTCTGACTTTTGAACTCTCACTGTAATAACACTCATTAGTGTTATGATTCACTCGTCCACAAATCTCACACCACTTATTAAAATAACAATCATCAACATAGTGGTTTGTCATATCACAGATGTGATAATACTTTGAAAAGTAGCAACCTTTGGTATTGTGATTTGATTTCTTGCATTATTCACAGCAAAGTTTTGTCGTTTTGTCATATGCTTGAGATTTTGGACTTTGAGACAGCTTTGATTCTTGTGTAGGTTTCAGTACTGGTTTTGGTGAAAACACTTGTTTTGGTTTGAACACTTATTTTGATTTAATTTTGACATTTGAAATTGTAGCAATAGAAGCAACTTTGTTAGAATCAGAAACATTAGACTTTGATTTCTTTTTCTTTGTTTGTTTCTTTTTGATTTTCTTCTTAAGTTCAGATTTAGCAGCAGAATTTTCAGGATCTTGACCTGTTGTCAGATCAAGGACGGATTTGAACTTAATATGAGATTTCTTTGCTGCCTGTTGTTTTAAGTATCTTTTGAAATGTGGATTATCAAATCCATAACCTTCACTTTGCTCACCATTTTGGTCGTTAAAAATCGTTATAATTTGACCTTTTTTGTCTTAAATCTGCCCTCTGATTTTACAAAACCATTAAATTTTTCAGTTTGAAGATAAACTAGTTTTGGTTTAAATTTTGGTTTGGTTCATATTGACTTGTTTTCACAGGGTGACCTTCTTTCAATTTTTCCGAATCATGTTCAATATTAACTTCTTTGTTCATTTTAGAACTTTCAGAATCATCTGATAAATCTGAATTTTGAACAAAAGATTTCACTTTAGCTTGAGATTCAGCTGAGTAATCATGAGGACTAAACTCACTTGGTAAGGGATTAGCCATTGATTTTGGTAACTATTTGTTGGTCCATCTAGATCGAGATTTCAGTGCTATAATGATTTGTAAGACAACAAACACACTTAGATTCAACCAAACAATAGTCCAATATAACCCAATGGCAATAACAAGATCAAAACAAGATAAACTGAGGTAATCATGCTACAATGATAATGAAAATATGCTCCTAGCACCTCCAGCCGTCACACACACAGATTTAGGGTTTGATAAAATATGCAAAAGTTGTATTGCAATGAGAAAACATTACAATATATAGTTCAGCTATAGATTCGCTGATAGATTCGCTGACAGCGAATCTATCGAGCGAACTATAGCTTCACTGGGCACAATAGGTTCGCCCGGTCGACCAAAACTGAACAATAAACAAACTGATCTATGCTTCGGGGCGAATCTATAGATTCACCCGTAGGTTCGCTAGAACAAAAACAAAAAAGTATAAAACAAAAACATATAACACCGACATGCCGGTGAGTCCGACCTATACATGACTATCAATACTCCCCCTAGGTTGGACTTCACCCGGGGAAGTCTTCTGTTTTAGCTCCATCTTTTTCGGCTTCAAAATAGCTCGATAAACGCTCCTGCCCTTGATTTGATGCCGGCCAAAGGGTTGGTGACGTCTTCAGATCCGGCCTCATCATCTTCACTAAATACCAGAAATGACTCTACAAGCTCAGCTTCGGTGACATCAGTATCAGGCACATCGAGAACGATAGTTTCCGCCTGAACTTCTTCTGTTTGCTCCTCACCAATCACATCCAATTCAACCACACTCGGTTTCTCAAACCTCTTCTCGATCGATTTATCTAACTGTTTCTAAAGGTCATCCATATCCATTCTCTGTTTGTCCGTCATCCTTAACCTTTCATTTACCTTCTTCAGCTCAGCACGTACACCTCGGGCTTTGTTGGCAACTTTAACAAACAAGTTGGCTTTAGTTCTCGTGTCGTCTCCTGCCCCGTGCATAATCACATTCTCACACAAAATTTTCATATCATCATCGCAGAAGGAGAAGATCTCCATAGGATCAAACAAACGAATCTCCGGACGATCTTCCCCTTTCAATCTAATCATAGCTTCACCCGTCCCATTATCATAAAACCATTTGTGAAAATCCTGTAATCTGGGTGGCTGCGTATCCGGAACTCTCACTCTAGTCATAATCTTTGGAGCTTCTATCTTTAATACAACTTTCCCTTTCTAAGAAACCCAATGTTTATCCTTTTTCTGCCTCATTCTCTTTGGTTTCTGGTACCCGAAATCAGCAAAGTTATTCTCAGCAGCCCTTCTTATTGTTACTTCGAAAGCACAGGCTCTTCCACTATCCTCCTTGCCCAGCAGAGGGAGTTCAGCCAACCTACGTAAGTCCCACCTCGGCAATGTGGCGAAATGCTTCCTGTTCTTGACGTAACTAATATCCCCAACCCTCCGTTTAATCATGTATGCATCAACGAGAGAGTTGTATTTCCATGCAATAACTTGCTTATCCAACTGTGAGGTGTTCGGCTCATCGAGATGTTGAAAAATAGGAACTTCTGGAACAGCCTCTACATCCCTTTTAAACCACTCAGATTTGTCTAGATCAATATGCTCAAACTGATAACTCACATCTTTTTCTTCAACATTGTATTTCTCTGGTTCATCATCCAAATCCTCTTCGCTTTCAATATCTATATCTACATCAGGTTCGTCGATCAAGCTGATATTCACACTAGAACCTCCAGCAACCTCAGCCCCTGTGAAAGCATCCAAATCAAGACCCATATCTTCGTCAAACACATCTTCTACCACCTTCTTTTCTGTTTCAGTCCTCACACCATAATCCTTTAACGGATGTGTTGCAGCATTCGTTAAGTTCATTAGTTCCTGTTCAGACATTGCCGGAAATAACCCATCTTTTTCCTTCAAACTGTTCAGTTCCTTGAACACCCGAACCAATAAACACTGCTGATCCTTTAACATTCTGGCCATTCCTTTTATCACATTACCCTTCTCTTTATCTCTTTTCTCCAGATCATCATATTTCACCTTCAGATTCTCCAACTCAGCCTTTAACCCAGTATCAGATTCAGCAGATTTAACAGGTACTTCGTGTTTGTGCTTTGTTCTTCTTTCGGATTCAGCAGATGCAACACCTTTCCTTTTTGATCCCCTTTTTCCTTTATCCGTATCAAGTTCAGCTTGAACCTCATCAATCTCCTGATCCAAATTATAATCCTTGTCTTTCGCATACTGTTTTCGCTTTCTCACCTTTTTCTCAACTACTTCCACATTCTCACGACCCCTTTTCCTTTCGATCTCCATTAACCTCTGAATATGTACCCATCTATCAGCAGGGTACATATTTTCCCATAAGTACGATATCCTACCAATACAATCAGATCGTATAGACTTGCAATCACCAAATATCCTTGAATGCATCAACCAGAAATTCAAAACGTCACCAATAATAGGTAGGTCAGGCAGTTTGTCATTCAGAATCATCTGCACAAATCGAGGATACATCAACCACTTGTCTCTCTTAGCAGCATGAATATTCTCGAGCATGTAGTTGTAGATTTGCTTTGCGAGATTGGCCTTCTACCCTTGGCAAAACAGAACCATGGCCCTTGCCCAATCCAGATTCAACCCGTCAGTTCCAACCTTCCTATGATCAAGGCACATAATGAACACATGTGCGATGTACCTCCATTCCTTGATCAAATAGGATTTAATGAACTCCATCTTCTTCTCCCCCGGCATTGGACCCTCATAACCAGCAGTCCTAAATGCCCCATAAACCTCCTCAGTTGTCATATTAACTTCATCTCTGAAATCGTCCTCAATCCTCAACACCCTTGCCATATCGGCTTCAGTAAACTCTACATCGTACCCATTAACCTTAGCACATATACACGATGGTTGTACAGAAACGTTCATTACCGCAGTTCTCCAAAAATCTCGAACATGTAGCTCGTATATAGTCGGTGAATGAGAAATAGCGTGATGAATGTGAGAAGATTTTAGCCACCTGATACAATCCTTATATCCAACTGCCTTATCATGATTTTCGTCCAGCAAAGCACACATATTGTGCTTCTTTTCGAAAAATAACGTAGACATCGTGCCTGAAACACAAACGGAAGTTGATCAGAAACAAGAAAAATTGAAACAGTGTATAGATTCGCTGGAATAAACAGGTTCGCTGCACAGGCGAACCTAAGATTTGGCACAAGAACCTATAGATTCGCTGACATGAAAAAGTAGTCAATAGATCGAGCAAATGTATAGGTTCGCTAGAAACAATCGGGCGAATCTATGCTGCTGCACGGGCGGCGTAACAGCATAGGTTCGCTCGGAAGTTTTAAACTTTCGTTCAGGTTCGCCAGACGAACACATAGGTTCCCTGTAACCCTAGTTTTTGAAAAAACAGCCCGAATCACAGTCTAAAAAGCATACAATCAAGGCAACAATCAAGCAATATAATCATGAGACGAGGATATTACAATGTTTAACATTTAATCAACAACACAAACCAAACATCAAACACAGATTATAACGGGTCGATTGAGTTATCAGCGATTAAGAACGGTTTAAGGAGTAAAATAAGGATTAAAATGAAAGTAAATCATACCAGAGATGATTAAAGAAATCGGTTCAAAGATAGTGAGATGTAGTGAGTGAGGATCGAACGTGCGAAAAATTTGAAAGAGATACGGCAACAGTAACAGTGACAGCGAATTAGTGAAATGGTTTCGCCGACAACACAAATATATACAGTCACAGGTTCGCTGTCAAGTGAACCAGCGAACTTCAGATTCGCCCAGGACCAAAGGTCAAGAGAGAACATGGTGACAAGATAAAGTTCCGGGCGAACCTGTAGATTCGCTAGTAGGTTCGCTGGGAGGCAGAATTAAAAAAAAATATTTTTGGTTTTTCTTAAATTTTAATACCTTTATGAATCCATGAAAACGCCCCACGATTTCAACGCTTCGAAAATAAAACATTGAATGAAAATCAAAGACATAAAAATAAAAATAAAATGAAAGAAAAACTAGAATTTAAAACAAAAGAAGGATATATATATATATATATATATATATATATATATATATATATATATATATATATATATATATATATATATATATATATATATATATATATATATATATATATATATATATATATATATATATATATATATATATATATATATATATATATATATATATATATATATATATATATTTTTCGTGACGTTTTACGAGCAGAATCCGGAGAATCATAGATTGGCGGGATTGCAGATATGTTTGTTCATTTAAACCCATGCCTTTGTCCTTTCAACAAGAGATCAGCAGCTTCATTTATCATGTTTTGGTTTGATTGAAGAAGCTCAGGCAACTTGGTCCCCACAGACATCTAGGTAAAAAGAACAGGTTCTATCATCAGGGTTTATTTGAGCAATATGATTGACTTTGCTTGAGTTTCTTGGATCAAATCTTGAATATTGATCAATTCATGAGCCACTTTGACATTCTGCATTTTGCATTTTAGGGAGTGGAGCATGTCAACAATGATTCTTTTGAACACATTGCGACTTATTATTTGGGAAACTCAACTGATTAGAGCTCCAGGTCTATACCAACGTATAACAGAGGAGATAATCATTTGAGCATGCTCGGCGAATCTTCAGGTCAATACTTCTGTATAGCAGAGAAGATCCACCAACTCCAGGTCAATACTTCCGTATTTTGTTTTGCTAACTAGAAACTCGATTCAGGGCTAGGGTGATGCTGATTTGGAATTTTTAGGGAAATCAATGCAAAGAGGAGTTAAGCACTTTGACTCAATACATTCTGAGGAGTTAACAAGTAACTCACTCAGAGGTTTTTCTGAAGAGTAACACTAGCAGCTTTTTATTTTGTTTTGCTAACTAGAAACTCGATTCAGGGCTAGGGTGATGGTGATTTGGAATTTTTAGGGAAATCAATGCAAAGATTCGACGCTCTCAACCCATTTTTTGACAGAACCCGTATCTTTGTGCAATCCAATCATGTCAAGGGGATAATCCTTATTGCCGAGTTCTTGAACGTTATGTTTGGCTGCACAATCAGTGTTTACTTTGTTTTCGGGCTGAGCCTATCTAACATATCCCAAACACAATACTTCTGACCTCCTTCAACGTCTCTTCAACATCATTTCAAAAACGGGGATCCTGAAATAGCAAAATTTGAAAAACTATAAGTAGTTAATCTTTAATATCTTCCCCAAAATTTCTATATTATAGCTATCTAATAAGAAATTTTTGTTTTTCAGATTTTCTCAAAAATATATACATAATAAAGAAGAGAAAAGAAAATGAAATAAAATAAAAGTGAAAGAGCGAAGAAATGTGTGACCCCAAGGAAGAAAAAAGAAAAATGTTATTTACATATTTACAAAGCCATTTTTCTTAGATAAAGGTTTTCAAAATGATATCAGTCCCAGCATAGAGATCAGTTCATAAAAACGTGGTTTGTCAAAAGTTTTTGTGAAAAGATCAGCTTTTTGCTTTCGAGTTTCAATAGGAATAATATCAATTAACCCTTTTTCCTGAGCGTCTCTGATGGCGTGAATTCTTGTTTCCATGTGCTTGGTGCGTGTGTGATGAATAGGATTCTTGGCAATTCCAACAGCAGCTTCATTATCACAAAAGAGTGGTGTATGAAGAAAGTTAATGCCGTAATCCATCATCTGATGCTGGATCCAGAGCACTTGGCAATAGCAGCTAGAAGCAGCAATGTATTCAGCTTCTCTTGTGGACAGGGAGACGGTTGTTTGCTTCTGGCTTTGCCAGGAAACAAGACATTCTCCAAGATATTGACATCCGCCAGTGACTGATTTTTGGTTTATCCTGCTACCAGCATGATCACTATCAGAAAAAGCATGTAAATCAAAGTTCCCACCTTTTGGGTACCAAAGTCCCAAACGAGAGGAACCCTTAAGGTAGCGAAAAATGCGTTTAACAGCTTTCTTGTGTGATTCTTTTGGATTGGCCTGGAAACGAGCACAGTAGCACACAACAAATGTAATATCAGGTCGGCTAGCAGTCAGATACATGAGAGATCCGATCATCGAGCGGTACCGATGAGCATCCACAGGATTCCCATTATCATCAGAAGTAAGGCATGTTTGAGCGGTGAAGGGAATCAGTTCAGGAGAAGAATCATCCATGCCAAACTTTGTGAGAATTTCTTTGATATATTTCTCTTGGTGGATAAGAATTCCATCAGGCTTTTGTTCCAAGAAGAAACACATCTCCCCTATAATTTTCATTTCAAAACGATCCATCATCACTTTTTCAAACTCTCTACACAGCCCCTCATTTGTCGAACCGAAGATTATATCATCAACATACACTTGAACAATCAGCAGCTCACCATTCAGCTCCTTCTTGAACAATGTCATATCTATAGTCCCACGAGAGAAACCTTTGTTGAGAAGATACTGTGTCAGAGTTTCATACCAGATACGTGGAGCTTGATGCAACCCATACAAGGATTTATCAAGCTTGTACACCTTTGAAAGAAAATCTGGATCCTCGAAACCCGGTGGTTGACATACGTAGATCTCCTCATCGATATCTCCATATAGAAATGCACATTTAACGTCCATCTGATAGACTTTAAAGTCTTTGTTAGCAGCATAAGCAAGAAAGATTCTAATGGCTTCAAGGCGAGCGACTGGAGCAAAAACTTCAGTATAGTCAATCCCCTCCTCTTGAGCAAATCCTTGGACAACCAATCTCGCCTTGTTTCTAATAACAACACCGCGATCATCTGGCTTGTTTCGGAAGAGCCACTTAGTGCCGATGGGGCACTTATTAGGAGGAAGATCAACAAGTTCTCAAACTTTAAGCTTCCTAAATTGTTGCAATTCCATTTGCATGGCATCAACCCAGCTAGGATCTTCAAGTGCTTGTTTATAATTCTTCGGAACAACTTAAGATAGGAAAGTAGCATAGAGACACTCATTAATCAAACCACTCTAACTCCGAGTTCGCACACCATCAGTAATTGATCCTATGATATAATCATGAGGATGATCTTTCAAAGTTTTGAAATTTGTGTTGAGAAGCAAAGGGTTGGTTTGTGATGATGATGTTTGGTTAGATGGTTGTGAAGGGACATTTGAAGTTGGAGGAATTATATCAGTGGAAGAAGTTGGAATGGAAGTGGATGATGATGGAATATCTAATGGAGGAATTGGAACGGTTTGAGGTGGTGGAGGTGGAGGAATGTCAAATGAAATAGGAGGTAATTGTGTAGTCGAAGGTTGCGGTTGTGGAGGTGGATGGTTAATGATAGTAACAGGTGTGTGAGGAATGATGTCATCATCATCAGAGTTTGGAAGATTGAATGATTTGAAAACAGTGGTGGAATCGTAAAACCATGCAGGTTCACAGCCAATGCTTGTAGAGTTCGACTCTTGCCAGTCAACATAATAGGACTCTTGCACAATTCGCGTTCGCTTGTTGTAAACACGATACGCTTTTTGTGTGTTCGAGTATCCTACAAAGAAGCATTCATCTGAAACAGCACCAAACTTCGTTTTCTGATCTTCAGTATTCAACAGAGTGCAAGAACATCCAAAGGGGCGCAGAAAATCAATCAACGGCTTTATCCCTCGAAACAACTGGTATGATGTCTTCATCTTGTCTTTGACAATCAGTACCCGATTCAGAACATAAGCTGCACAATTAACTGCCTCTGCCCAGAAGATAATCGGAAGCTTTGACTCAATCAGCATAGTTCTAGCAGCCTCCACGAGAGTACGATTCTTCCTTTCAGCTAGACCATTTTGTTGTGGCGTACGTGCGGCGCTAAACTGTCTGAGAATACCCCGCTGTTCACAGAAAGAATTAAAGTTATGGTTTCTGAATTCAGTTCCATTGTTGCTTCTGATGGCTTGAACCTTTCGCTTTCCAAGCACCTCAATTTGAGGAATCAGCTTCATCAGTCTCACTCTTGTTTGCTAGGAATCTCACGCAGGTGTACCTAGAGTAATCATCTGTAACAACCAAGCAATAAGATTTCTTAGCAATAGATTTGACACTTATTGGACCAAATAAATCAGTATGTAACAATTCGAGGGGTTGTGAGATAGAATTTTCAATTTTAAGTTTATGTGGCTTTTTGTGCTGCTTTCCTTTAGCACAAGCCATGCATTTCTCAACCACAAAAAAATCTTTAAGTGGTAAACCCCTGACCAAATTGTTCTTAACCAACTTATTTAGTATTTTAAAATTAATGTGTCCTAAACGTCTATGCCATTGAAAAGATTCAAAAGATGAAGCTTTAGATAAAAGACAGGTCACGGTGGAAGTTGATTCTTTTGTTCCCATATTCAGCATATATGTATCATTTCGTCTTGGAGCTCGCATGATCACCAATTCTTCAGGAATAGAAAACTCTGGCTTCAAGAACAAACATTCATTTGGAAGAAACAACAATGGGATATTCTTATCACAGATTTGTGATACATTAAGAAGATTGAATGCCAGTTCAGGAACATAGTTGACGTCTTCCAAAGTTAGTGAACCATTCGAGACTTCTCCTTGACCAATCATTTTAGGTTTTGATTCCCTTTCTTTAGGTTTTGAAATCCTCACAGGTGTGAAAGATGGAATTTGATGAGAAAAGAACTTTTGAAAACAATTTGTTTTGGTTTGACTTTCAGAGACATGACCTGAAAGTTCATCTTTGTCATCCACACAAACATTTTCAATCACATCATCATTCAACAGATTAATGTTTGAAGTAGAGCACCCTAAATTACTATTACAAATAAAATTGTCTGAATGTAACACATTACTAGGAACAAAATTAATTAATCTAATGTCTTCAATAGACTTCTTTGAATCAGAATTAGAACAACCAGAACTGCTAGAACAACCAAGGCCAGTACTCCCACCATAAGCATAATCCTCTCTAACCTCTTGAAGATTTACTCCACTTAAACCTGCTGTGACACCCGACAAATTCAGGTTAACTTCGTTAGTTAAACTCTGTTAGTCGCGTTAACGCAATTATACTTATCATTTAATGTGAAGAATTAAATGTATAAACTGTTACACAAACGTGCACACGAAACGACAAACTGTTATGTAATATACACACGAAACGACCACACGAGCTAATACCCGGGCGTTGGTGATCTTAAATGAATGCGAATACAATAATAATACGTTTTAACTGTTAAATGTGCTTAACTGTTGAATTTTCGTGTAACCGCGTATTTTACCAATTTTAACCGTTTACGGATTTCGGTAACCATTAGGAAACAAAAATGAATGGATGAGAAAGATTTTTATTGTGATTGCAAAACCGAAACAAATCGGGGCCCGTGGATCATCCATGTGACCCATGGATGGCCCAAGGCCCAACCCAACTTAACACTTAACAATTGTTAACAAAAATTTACAAAACCTAAACCTAACCTAATGAGAAAAAACGTTTTTTTTGGCTTCTTTTCCCCTTGGGCTGCCGTCGCACTACACACACATACACAAGATCATTTTGTTGCTAATTGGATTCAATTTTTTGGTGATTTCGGGTGTTGATTGAAGTAGTAAACGCTATACAAGTAAGTTTTGATCTTAAAACTATCATATATGTTACAAAAATTTCATCTTTCAAAACCCTAGTTCATCCAAGTTCTTCAATTGATAATCTATATGTGAAATTGGGTATTGATTATAGGTTATTTGATGTTTTGATAAATTGGTAATCAATAGAATCTATGGTTGTGTTTTTGTGAAACTAGGGTGATTATGAAGGCATGAGAACATGGAACTTTATACATAATCATGATGAAATATAGTTAGATATGAACTTGTATGATGATTAGAATGAAATTTGGATACTAATCATATTGCTTTAATCATGTTTTTGACAAAACCGGTAATGATAAATGTTGGACAGATTCGTAACCTGAGCTTACATGGACTATAACTTGTTGAAAACCGAACCAAAAGGGGGCATTCTTGAGCCTAGATTGTAGTTTAAAGAGTCTAGTTTCCAGAAAACTAAACCAATTAATTTTTAGAGAAGATTAAGTCAGTCTTTTTGATTTTACAAAAACAGATGTCAAATCTGAAAATCTGGACAGAAAATGAGTCAACTTCAAAAGGTCATAACTTTATAATTAAAACTTATTATTGGATGATTCTTACACCAAATTAAAGCTTATTGTCTTAGCTTTCTATATTGGTAAAATTTGTATTTTTATTCCCCTGTATGGTCGTTCAAATTTTATAAAACTTTATAGTGTGCAATCAGGTGTCTTTTCTGACCTTGATGTAAAGAGGTATTTTTAATAAATAGTTGATTTAGGTTTTAAGTAAAGTATATAAAATAAGAAATGAACTTAAGACAATATTTAATCTATAGTTAAAATTTGGGACTTATACATGTTAGTTTATGTTGGTTTCTGTACAAAATAAAAAGGGTCAACAAAGCTGAAAAATCTGAATAATGGACTTGCAATGTGTTTCACTTGTGTTTTGTGTGTAACTTGTCAATTAGACATATGATGACTTGGTGATGATGCTTTCATGCTATTAGGTTCATAAGTAAGTAATATGAATGTTTCAAATATGCATAGTCATAGGTGGATAACTTGATATTTTGAATGTGATCAGTTAATCTTGTTAAAGTTAGTAGCATTGTTGAAACGAGTGTTGAGAACTTTCATAAGGAGCATGATAGACACTATATGTGAGTTATGTGATGTTTATATGATTACCTATAGTAGAGTTGGATTCGCTTAAAATGTAGTCTCGGATGTGACTTCCTAGAAATAGTAACTTTACTAAAAACAAAGTTTGATTCTTTAACATATGTACTATGTGCTAGAATTCGATTGCTCTCATTGTCTAAATGAACATAAACAAACATGAATACAATTAAAAACTCACCCACGGGTTGTTGGGTCAACAAAAGTCAACTTTGGTCAAAGTTGGTCAAAAGTCAAACTTTTCAAATCGCAAGTAAACAATTGAACTGTATGGATGCATAGGGTTTTACATACCTGCACAAACACACACTTATGGACTTATCATGTAGTAGGAATGCTGTGTTTGCTTTTACCTTGCTGATGCGTGTAGCTGTGCACCCGAAGGTGAGTTCACTGAACTGTACTTTTACTATTCTACCCTTTTGTGGGCTGAACTCGGACGAATACTTTTACGGATTTACAAATTTTGTATGTCGCATGTCTGGATTAGAGCAACTTTTATTTTGTTCATGAAAGACCTCATGGATACCTAGTTGACCGTTAGTATTTGTGAAATAGCGGGGAAATTTTGAGTAGTACTACTGGGTTTGACAAACCCCACCCGGGCTAGTCGCGCTAGCACGACAGAAGGACCTGTCGAACGGGTGTTGAATGACCTAACATACTTACAGTGCATCCTGCTGGGATGTACGAACGGGCAAACTGCACTTAATGTGTACATACGTCAGCTTCGGTCAGATACATTACGCCTCTAAGGACATGTGCTGTAGACTAGCTACCTACAATGACATACTTAATTTATATTTCTGCTTGCAACTGAACTTACTTGATTTTATACTTACTATGTGAACTCACCAACCGTCGTGTTGACACTTGTTAGACTTTCACTTTTACAGGTCACTGAGGTACCACGCACTTAGGACATGGCATGGAGTCACGGCTTTTCATTTAAACATTTTCATGCATTACAACCCATGTTTTGAGTTTAATGTCTATTTAAACTTTGTATCTTGTATTGGACGCGTGTACTGCGCATTTAGTTTCCAATTTAATGTTTTGGCATTACATTTCGTTTACGCTTCCGCAAACTTTTAAATGTTAACTCTGTAATAAATTTTCTCATTTAATGAGACACGTATGTTTTAAATTCATATAGTGTCGTTTGGTGTAACTAATGACTGAGATCCTGGTTTGTCACACATTTAACGGTAAAACTCCGTTAGTGGATTTTGGGGGTGTGACAGATTGGTATCAGAACATTGGTTATAGCGAACTAGGTTTGCATTGCATTGCATTCTAGACTATAACTGTACACTGCATTAGTTGCACTTATGTGAATTCATGTGTGACCTATATACATGTTATATACACATACACACGGTTACATTAGCATTACATGAAGTAACCAACCTGTATTACGTGACACTTCTAGTGAAGCTTGAACTGGATGTGTATCTGCTAGTTTTGAAATGTTCACTGAAGTCTGCATGAGAAATATTTGACATGGACCTTGTTCAAAAGTATCACGCTTTTTAGGCCAAATTTTTTTTAGGGGCCTTAGTTGAGAAACGATTACATTTCATTATAACTTGAAACTTACATGACTATGGCAACAAACTGGTTTCGTATGAAGCCTAGACAATTCAGTTTTGAATTACCTACCTCATTATGGCAACCAACCGGCAGAGACCGATGCCTAAGGTATAGAGGTACATGAACAACAGTAATGGATTTTTGTCCAGAAACTCATTCCTAGTGAGGTCATGACTTATTACTTATGTGACCTCCTACGTGCTATTACAAATTACTTATTATACGACACGTTCGTGTGCTACAGCATGTTACTTAATATGAGACATTATTAGTTGTAACATGTCACTTATTGTATGATCCACTACATGTTATTCACTTGATTTGATATTACTACTGCTTATACACATCGTACACCCAGATTGTGCCTAGACTAGTAGTCTTACACTTAGTATGAACTTACACCATACCTGATACATGCAACCCATTGATACAACACACTGATAGTCTGTTGGTGTCCTATACTAGGGGTGAGCATGAAACCGAAAAAACCGATCCGAAACCGAAAAAACCGAAAACCCAAACCCAAAAAGCCGAACCCAAATAGAAACCGTGGGTTTTGGGTTTAATTTATAAAAAAACCGAACTTTTGGGTTGGGTTTGGGTTTTGTTAAAAAACCGATCCGTAAAAACCGAACCGACCCAATAATGTTTATGTATATGCTAAATTTCATATATATAAGACCCATGACCTATATTATGTAAAAGCCTATATTGTAATACATTATTATATGATCATATTACATTTTATCTATGATTTTTTGGTGGTTTTTTGTCGAAGCAAAATAACATTCAAAATTTTGTTTATGGTTATTGTTTCCTGAGTAAATTTTCTTTTGAAATGTGGTTGATTTTTAATGTTTAAACTTATGGAAACATAAATTTAAACTTTAGTATTATAACATGTTTTCTTGAATCATTAAGAGTTATGTTTATAACTTATATTTAGTACTAAAAAACAATAAATTTAAAGCCAAGTTGAAAAAACCGAAAAAACCGAACCCAAACCCAAACCCAGTCCGCAAACCCAAAACCCAAAACCGAAAAACCCAAAACCCATGGGTTTTAAAAACACAAAAACCGACTTTTTGGGTTTGGGTTCGGATTGAGTCAAAAACCGACCCAAACCGACCCATGCACACCCCTATCCTATACATCTAGTGTAGTTATCTCCTACTTATAGGTTTATCATACACTTATACCGCTCAATACTTGTTATGGAACAGCAATGCCACACGGATGAATGTAAATCCAAGAACATAACTAAACGTAAGATTAATGTACCCGGTGGGAGACGAACTTGGGTGATTGTGTAAGGTAAATTGACGATTACGGGTGCGCAACGTAATGGTGAATTTACAGGTACATGATGATCCTGGCAAAATCTTTCATGTGGGTGATACCCAAAAAGAAACACAAAGGTGATGAACCAATCAATACAAATTCATCTGAAACAAACATCCATCTCTAAATAACGCACCGATATCAAGACTATGCTTGACTGAACTCATAAAATCCATATACGGATGATATACAATTACAATACAACTTTTGATGGCTTATGATAAGTTTATCTTTAAACTACATACATTTTACCTTATATACCTAAATTAAAGATAATTGAAATCTTTCCTTGGTGACAGACAAATAAGAACAAAGATCTCTGCTGAAAACCTGATAATGTTTGGCTACTACTATATTTGTCCCCTAATGATACGACTCATTCCACATATAACCAATCTGAATCCACCTGTTGAAACATTTATCCTACGGAAGTCACAACCTTGTGATACATAATGAGATGCTTTAATTTATGGTCGACGTACTATGACCTCTTGCCAACAAATCGGTAACATCTTAACATCATTGGTTCTGCAAATGAATGTTAAACAAACCCTATAATTTTTAGGGCTCCATGGAGGAGTTTAATAAAGCTAACAACTTATAAAATATATATATATATATATAATATATATATAATAGCGAAACTCTTGTTGGTACGATAAACCAACCGTGTAATATTGCACATTCAAAATCACTCTTGTGAATAAGTCTATATCGCTTAAACATCCATGTAAATACCTCGTATCATACCAGACTCATCCTAGAAGTACGTCACCTAATCATAACTTATTCTCAATTTCTTTTCACAATTCTTCAAGATAAACAGAACTTCAAGTTGTTTCTGATAACATGTTACCCAAAAATAATTATGGCTCCTGATATTCCTACTATTAACGATGCACCAACGAACCACACGTGTGGTATGTATACGCTTCGATCTAGTTGGATGGCTCATCTTAATCCAACACTCTCGTAAATGTTAATTCTCACACCCAATCTACATCTCCACTGTTGTAAAACACGTTTTGGGACTAATTAATTTTTTTTTCTTAAGAACATCTACTTTTAAAACCTTATCTACATTTTATCCATCCTAATATATATTCAAACTCCTCTACTTGATTATTCACGTAACTGAACCAAGTTAAGCATTGTAAAAGTCTCGATTTGTGATTATTCACATTAGAATCACATAAAATTCCAATAGATAACCGATGTTACAGTATGTATATTACAACGTTACCATTTCCTTTAATATATATTCATTTTCCTCAACCCTTTGAATGACTTAGTAAAGAAGACATGAATGTTAGTGGGTGACAAGTACGCCTTCAAGGTGCTGGTGGTGTGGTGGGTTAGCTGCGGTACACCCTATATATAAACACTAACGGTACGTTGGATGTGGACCTGAAACCAAGCCGATAATTAACCTGGGGAACTTTCATAGGGTAACCTGCTATGTACTCGGATAAATTATAACTTTCATATACCCTTTATTCACAACAACAACAAAAACCAAACATTTCATAACTGACATACGCATATAGATTCTGATTTGGAATACATTTCACGACTCTAAGAATTCTGGTGATGATTACCACCATCAACAATAAACCAACACTACCAGTTGATGTTCTGAGGGAGATTTACTCATTACGGTCCAGGGTAACCACTTTCTATTTTGTTTCATTCCCGGTACATCTTTGTAATCGTCAAGAAACATAATATTGATACTCTGTTTATCCGTTGGCACTTTGAACGCCTGACGTCCCTTCGAAGGAGCCTTGTTATCCAACAATTTCCATATTAAACTTAATTAGCCTCCTTAATAAAAAGTGTTTAGCTGCCATGTAAGAAACTTTACCCTGGCTATTTTAACTTGTGAAGGTCCTAGTAGTGGAAACCATATAAGATATGATGATACTGAAGTCACCCGACACTTGTAATGATATAACACGAGATCCTTTCTAATCCGTTAATGAACTTGGAACCCTAGACTTTAAATCGGACTGTTATACCTCATCGTCTTTTATATCCTCAAATGGTGAATCTAAACACTACCGTGTGATGAATCCTGTTATAAAAATCACAACTAGAATATTACTATTTGATACTGGAACCCTTACCTAGTATGTTAGGGAGCTAAAACCACAAATAATGAACTGGACTAAAACGATCTCCATAAAGAATAACCGAAAAGTGAATCAAATCCCCACCTAATGTCGGCTTACGAATCTAATGGAACCTGCCTCTTTGAGAAAATGGTTTGTTTATCGTATACTCCCTCACACCCTTGTAAACATTACCCTGGAGTTCAATTAAAGTAAGTGCCCATAAGAACACCTGTTTTTCGGCTAATGATGTAGGAATTAAAATCTAAAGATACAACGGAAATCACGTAACAACAAGAGCTTGATAATACAGTAACATAGCTATAAAACTATCTAGGTTGAAACACTAAACAACAAATTAAGAACTTGGTATTGAGATGAGCAGCATGAAACTGTGATCATACGCAGGAAGTGGAACGAAATATTGAGGTATTGTAATTGTAACAACTATGGAAACAAATGTATGGCGAAGTTTAAGATGACATTCTTGAAAACCTTTTCAGTGAGAAAATACTTGGCGTATCATACGCCCCGGGCACACTTCTAACCGTAACACTCAGATCCCATCAAAGAGAAAATCAATTGTAGTCCAAAGGATTAGGAACACCTCATGCAACGTAGACACTTTCATTTTAATACTACTTTAGTAAGCAAACATTAATAACACTTTACCCTACGTCATCCAACCACTTTTTCTATCGACCACAACGAAACATGAATACTTATTAAGTTCCTTGATCATTCTTGCTTAATTCACGTACGTCCGAACATATAGATAGTATCAAAAATTCATTCCTCATCTATTTTTAGAAGGTCCATGACATCCTTGAGACCGCGTTTTGAAAACGCTTCTTTAGTGAAGGCAAGTACCTACACACGGTGTAACTTGTGTACAAGTTATTTGAGTCTAACAATCTATACCAATAAATGAACTCCTCAGTCAATACTTCGTCCTCGGGTAGCTAATAACAACGTGGAACTCATTAACCTAAATCCCCGAAATATACAGTGTAGAAATCGCTATTTGTAAATCCCATCTAAAAACTCTGGAATTCCATCAAAACCATGATACATTAGACCATTTGAAACCCTAGGGTATTGGCCTTCTAGGTCATTGACTGGGTCAATTTTAAAAGATAAACATGGTACATAATGTTTCTGATGTCTTCAACCTATACATTATTTGAATGGAACACTTGTCGTCTCAATCGATGAACAATAACATTTCACAGAAAATCAGTTGAAATATTAGTCAAAGAATTCAGAACACTCAAACACTGTAAGATCACTATAGTCGAAGTTGGCTAGAACTTAGAAGCATCTTTAATTATTTCAAATGACAACATCAAATACTAATACTATTGGTTAAATTTTCGGGACGAAAATTCTTTCAACAAGGGGATGATGTAACACCCGAGAATTTCAGATTAATCCCGTTAATAAAATCTCGTTACTCCTAATAATGAAATTATACTCAACCTTTAATTTGTTGAGTTAAACGTGATACATATTACACAAACAATTACATGTAACGACAATCCAAGGAATTACCAGATCACGTGAGTTAATACACGGATGTTGGCGAATTAATAAACTAATAATTCCGAACAACTAAATAAATATAAATTTAGTGAACTTATGTGTTATCTGACTGAAAGGCTTTGGGGAACATTGTGTGACAATTCGAAACCTATTTTAACGACCGTATCCAATTTTCGGGACGAAAATTCCTTCAACAAGGGGATGATGTGACACCCGACAAATTCAGGTTAACTTCGTTAGTTAAACTCTGTTAGTCGCGTTAACGCAATTATACTTATCATTTAATGTGAAGAATTAAATGTATAAACTGTTACACAAACGTGCACACGAAACGACAAACTGTTATGTAATATACACACGAAACGACCACACGAGCTAATACCCGGGCGTTGGTGATCTTAAATGAATGCGAATACAATAATAATACGTTTTAACTGTTAAATGTGCTTAATTGTTGAATTTTCGTGTAACCGTGTATTTTACCAATTTTAACCGTTTACGGATTTCGGTAACCATTAGGAAACAAAAATGAATGGATGAGAAAGATTTTTATTGTGATTGCAAAACCGAAACAAATCGGGGCCCGTGGATCATCCATGTGACCCATGGATGGCCCAAGGCCCAACCCAACTTAACACTTAACAATTGTTAACAAAAATTTACAAAACCTAAACCTAACCTAATGAGAAAAAACGTTTTTTTTGGCTTCTTTTCCCCTTGGGCTGCCGTCGCACTACACACACATACACAAGATCATTTTGTTGCTAATTGGATTCAATTTTTCTGGTGATTTCGGGTGTTGATTGAAGTAGTAAACGCTATACAAGTAAGTTTTGATCTTAAAACTATCATATATGTTACAAAAATTTCATCTTTCAAAACCCTAGTTCATCCAAGTTCTTCAATTGATAATCTATATGTGAAATTGGGTATTGATTATAGGTTATTTGATGTTTTGATAAATTGGTAATCAATAGAATCTATGGTTGTGTTTTTGTGAAACTAGGGTGATTATGAAGGCATGAGAACATGGAACTTTATACATAATCATGATGAAATATAGTTAGATATGAACTTGTATGATGATTAGAATGAAATTTGGATACTAATCATATTGCTTTAATCATGTTTTTGACAAAACCGGTAATGATAAATGTTGGACAGATTCGTAACCTGAGCTTACATGGACTATAACTTGTTGAAAACCGAACCAAAAGGGGGCATTCTTGAGCCTAGATTGTAGTTTAAAGAGTCTAGTTTCCAGAAAACTAAACCAATTAATTTTTAGAGAAGATTAAGTCAGTCTTTTTGATTTTACAAAAACAGATGTCAAATCTGAAAATCTGGACAGAAAATGAGTCAACTTCAAAAGGTCATAACTTTATAATTAAAACTTATTATTGGATGATTCTTACACCAAATTAAAGCTTATTGTCTTAGCTTTCTATATTGGTAAAATTTGTATTTTTATTCCCCTGTATGGTCGTTCAAATTTTATAAAACTTTATAGTGTGCAATCAGGTGTCTTTTCTGACCTTGATGTAAAGAGGTATTTTTAATAAATAGTTGATTTAGGTTTTAAGTAAAGTATATAAAATAAGAAATGAACTTAAGACAATATTTAATCTATAGTTAAAATTTGGGACTTATACATGTTAGTTTATGTTGGTTTCTGTACAAAATAAAAAGGGTCAACAAAGCTGAAAAATCTGAATAATGGACTTGCAATGTGTTTCACTTGTGTTTTGTGTGTAACTTGTCAATTAGACATATGATGACTTGGTGATGATGCTTTCATGCTATTAGGTTCATAAGTAAGTAATATGAATGTTTCAAATATGCATAGTCATAGGTGGATAACTTGATATTTTGAATGTGATCAGTTAATCTTGTTAAAGTTAGTAGCATTGTTGAAACGAGTGTTGAGAACTTTCATAAGGAGCATGATAGACACTATATGTGAGTTATGTGATGTTTATATGATTACCTATAGTAGAGTTGGATTCGCTTAAAATGTAGTCTCGGATGTGACTTCCTAGAAATAGTAACTTTACTAAAAACAAAGTTTGATTCTTTAACATATGTACTATGTGCTAGAATTCGATTGCTCTCATTGTCTAAATGAACATAAACAAACATGAATACAATTAAAAACTCACCCACGGGTTGTTGGGTCAACAAAAGTCAACTTTGGTCAAAGTTGGTCAAAAGTCAAACTTTTCAAATCGCAAGTAAACAATTGAACTGTATGGATGCATAGGGTTTTACATACCTGCACAAACACACACTTATGGACTTATCATGTAGTAGGAATGCTGTGTTTGCTTTTACCTTGCTGATGCGTGTAGCTGTGCACCCGAAGGTGAGTTCACTGAACTGTACTTTTACTATTCTACCCTTTTGTGGGCTGAACTCGGACGAATACTTTTACGGATTTACAAATTTTGTATGTCGCATGTCTGGATTAGAGCAACTTTTATTTTGTTCATGAAAGACCTCATGGATACCTAGTTGACCGTTAGTATTTGTGAAATAGCGGGGAAATTTTGAGTAGTACTACTGGGTTTGACAAACCCCACCCGGGCTAGTCGCGCTAGCACGACAGAAGGACCTGTCGAACGGGTGTTGAATGACCTAACATACTTACAGTGCATCCTGCTGGGATGTACGAACGGGCAAACTGCACTTAATGTGTACATACGTCAGCTTCGGTCAGATACATTACGCCTCTAAGGACATGTGCTGTAGACTAGCTACCTACAATGACATACTTAATTTATATTTCTGCTTGCAACTGAACTTACTTGATTTTATACTTACTATGTGAACTCACCAACCGTCGTGTTGACACTTGTTAGACTTTCACTTTTACAGGTCACTGAGGTACCACGCACTTAGGACATGGCATGGAGTCACGGCTTTTCATTTAAACATTTTCATGCATTACAACCCATGTTTTGAGTTTAATGTCTATTTAAACTTTGTATCTTGTATTGGACGCGTGTACTGCGCATTTAGTTTCCAATTTAATGTTTTGGCATTACATTTCGTTTACGCTTCCGCAAACTTTTAAATGTTAACTCTGTAATAAATTTTCTCATTTAATGAGACACGTATGTTTTAAATTCATATAGTGTCGTTTGGTGTAACTAATGACTGAGATCCTGGTTTGTCACACATTTAACGGTAAAACTCCGTTAGTGGATTTTGGGGGTGTGACACCTGCAATAGAGCTGTTAGTATCATTCTGTATAATCTCTTGTATCAACTCATTCGAAGGATGAGGAATTGGTGTTGGAGAATAACAAAAGGTACTAGGTGGGGGATACGCATATGCATCATTGTTATAACCCAAACCTGTCTTAACTCTGGCCCCCCGTTGTTTCTTACAGAGTTCCTCTCTTTTCATACCAGAAATTGTCCATTGTTCCAGTTTGTTTTTAACTGTTCTGGTCTCAAATTCAGCAAGAGTGACTTGCTCAGTTAAATAGTTTATCTCACAATTCTTTTCCAAAAGAGATCGTTTCAAATGTGCGTTTTCTTTTAAAGCCTCTCTCAATTTAACAAAAAATTTTGATTCGTTCTCTTTTAGCTCTTTGTTAATTTTCTTCAATTTGTTTTCGTTTGACATTAATAATTTATTTGCTTTATATATGTCAATTAAACGTATTTTTCATGCAGATGAGCACATATCCTCAATAACATCGTAAGGAAGACCAATTACCAGTTTTTCGGCAGCAAGAGCGCGATCACACTGGCAATAAGGAGTGCTCCTCTTGAACTCATCCACCGCATCAAGCCTTGCCTTCTCAATCATGGCTTCCAAGTTTAGCTTTGACTCTTCATCATTCTTCATCTCATTAACAGCAGCTTCACATACTAACCCTGAATGATTCATCTTTTCATGATCCAGATGCCCTTGAACAATAACATCTGACTGATCTTCATCAACTTCCTTCACTTTCCCTTCTTCATCTTTCTCTTCCTTCTCTTTTTCGTCAACAACCTCATACTTTACGACCTTACTCAAACCTTTTTCTTCTTTAATCAACTCAAACTTTGACTCAGCAGCTTCATCAGAGTTCTCACTATTTTCACCATAAAATTCTTTGAAGGGATCAAAGCAATTAATATAGTTATTATTAGCAAGAGCAACTTCTTCAACAATCTCAGTATCAACAATCTTAGCGACCAAAGCATGGTTAATTTCTTCTTTTGCTTCTTCAATTTCTGCACTCCAATCAAAGTTGGTGAGCAATGCAGTTTCTTTTCTCAGCTTAACTTCCTCAGCTCTGTCCTGAATTGCAACAGTTCTAGAATTTCCAGAATTCACAGGTTCAGTAACAATTGGTAAAGGACATTCCCTCTTGAAGTGACCCAATTGCCTGCAGTTGTAACATCTCAACTTCCCTTTGTCATACCCAAGCTTGTTGTTCTGTCCCTGATTCCCAAAACTTCTTCGACCTGTTCTTTCCATAAACCGTCTAGCACGAAGAGTGAGCATTGCCATTTGCCATTGTATGACAGTTTCTTCGAGATCATCAGGATCCACCTGATACATATCCTCAACAGTCATCCCCTTTCCCTTCAATTCTCCAGCAACAAGAGCTTCATAGCTATGAACAAACATTCCAAATAAAGCCATAGTGTCAGCTGGAATCTGAGTGGTGACAGATGCATTTGAACCAGAACCAACACTTGTAGATGCACCAACAGATTTAACATACCCAAGACTTGATGATCCTCCAGATGC
This sequence comes from Tagetes erecta, assembly GCA_030867185.1. Taxonomy (NCBI): domain Eukaryota; kingdom Viridiplantae; phylum Streptophyta; class Magnoliopsida; order Asterales; family Asteraceae; genus Tagetes; species Tagetes erecta. The sequence continues at coordinate 60,109,204 of CM061488.1, forward strand.
AGCACCATAGATAGGAGAGTTTGCAGCGGATGTAATTAGTGCAGCATTCTGAGGAGGGATATTTGGAACCATCATAGACTGATTGTATTCTCTTCTCTTCACATCAAGATCAAATGACTTCAGCTTGTTTATAACATCCATCAGTTTAAAGTCATGAAAGTTTCTCTCTTGCTTCAACAGTTTGATCTGAAGACTCCACTGAGGAGGAAGTGAATCCAACAACTGTGTGACTTGCTCATAATTTCCCAGCTTCTCATCATACTTTTTCAGATTACTTGATACTGACAGAAAGCGGTTGGTAATATCAGTCAAGCTTTCTTGCGAATACCCCACGAATGAATTGAACTCTTTCTCAGCTTGAGCTTCTATCCAACTTCAAATCCTCATTACCATCATAGAACTCACACAACGCATCATACAAGCTTTTAGCAGTTGTGTGTTCAGCAAACCTATTGTAAATATCTTGATGCAAACAAAGTATCAATGCTCCAAGGGCCTTTTTATCACGATCAAGCAACTTGATGTCTCCCTCAGTGAAAGTACTTGGATCAGTGTTTATTGAAGTAACAGTTCCTTCAACTTTCTTTGGCACATGAGGACCATTAACAATTGACTCCCATTGATTGTAATCAGTATAGTAGAAAAACGCCTTCAAACACCGCTTCCAATCCTCAAAATTTTCACCACTAACAAGCCTCGGTGGCCTGTTTGGTTGAACACTATCCAGATCATTCATGTTCAAAGTTGATGTAGACATAATTACAAACAGATTATAGAGAAGTTACTATACAATCAAGGTGCAGAAGCTGCTACAATTCACTATGATGACCTAGATGCCTATAAGATTCTATTTATAGTCATCAATACACTTTAGGAAAAAATAAAAATTGTACCCTAAACAAGACAATAATTCCAAACAAAGACTAAAATAAATATTTCTAGACAAGTACCCTAACAATACTCCCCCGAAGATTTATCTTGAGTCTTTAGTTTCAAATCTCTTCTTCTTTTATTTCAGCATCAATCTTCGGCTTTTCTCTGAATTCATCTTGATCTTTAGTCGCTTTCCAAATAGCAGATTCAAAGTTTTTCTTCATTTTAGCATGATCAAGTTTCTTCTCATTAGTTATGATATTCATTTTTGTTATTCTGATCAATATGTTACGAGATAACCCTACAAGATCAATGTTAGCTTAGAACCTATAATGTTCCTTACAATCTGAAGATACCACTTCCAAGGCACCTTTTGAAGTTATCCGCATATAGGAGATGTTCTGAATATCCGTCTTCTCCAAGTTTGAATAGGCCAGAGCTTTTCGGAATGAAACTAGCTCCATGGCAGTTACTATCGCTTTAATGATAGCTTCAAAGTGCTTCTGATCAATCTCTGACACTTCATCAACAGCTATGTCCATTTTGTACATTGTCATAAAGTAAATTTAACTTGGATGAAGCAATTTGAGTTCGATTGTACCAAATATCTCTATAGCATCCTCAGATATATCTTCGAGATTTCTAACAAGCTTTAACTCGGGATGACCTTCGTGATAAAACATCTTCAAGATCGGCTTTGATTGTTGAGTACCATCGAACACTTTCAAACCCGGTTGTGTGATTTTCTCGAAGTTTTTGTCACAAAACTCATGCAAATACACTTCTTCGGCAGCTTCAGTGCTTTGTACAATGTATATCCAGTTTGATAAGCATCCAACCTTGATAACACTTGAAGTGGTAAACCCTTACACATCAAAGAATAAGACTTACTGTCATTCTTAACCTTTCGTAAGTCTTCTCCTTCTAGATCATCCTCAGGATATGGTTCAGTAGAGTCTTTGAAGTAGGTGCTAGCAACATCAGGTGAAAGAACAGGTATATGAGGACCCTTTCCAATAGACTTTCAGTGATCATTGTCAATAGCGCAAAAGTGATGTTTAAATCTGATACTCCAATAACTAACCTTGGAACACGATTATTTGAATATTCACTAGGAGCCATTTTGAATAAATTGAGAAAAATATTTTTGGTATTTTTAATTAATTTTTGAAAAATACAAATAAGTTGAAAATTTAAAATTCTAAATTAAGTGACTAAAAGTTTGTGAAATGACTAAACAATGAAGCAGATAATGATGCATCAGAAAGATGACACGGCTGAACGGTGAAATGTTTGAAGCTTTGAACTTGACACGGCTGAGACTTCACACAACTGGACAGTATATCACCCGTCTGAACAAAAGATGACACAGATGAATAGTGACCCAGCTGAAAGAATCTTGAAAAATCTTAACACAGCTGAAGCAATTTGACGCGACTGAACATTGATGCTTCTGAACAGTACTTGACCCGACTCAACAGCACTCCAAATTTTTCAGATTTTTAATTGATTTCAACAGAGTAATACGACTCAGTAGTGATGAAACAACTATTTAGAACTTGATGCATCTCAATCTAAGGTAAATTACAAGTCTAAAAGTCTGATGCGCTCAACACTTAATCAAATTTCAGTCTCATACTGCAATTTCATATCATCATACGACAGATTCATCATCATTTTTTTTCACTAATTCACAAAAACTTGTTGAATTTGCCCAAAATTCTCACACAAGCTGTATAATCACTTGATTAACAACCCTAAATAGCAATCAATCTCAAATTTCATCATTTTTTTTGTTAAATTTACTGTTTGAACACTTTGGGTTTTTTATGTATCTTAATTCTCTGATTTCTTCTTTTCTGAATGAATTCAACACCAAGTTGTGAATTAGAAACAATTTGTAGTGCTAATTTCAACAACATATCATGATAACTCTCACTAGAGCAGTTTTTGAATGTTTTGCTCGATGAACAGCAGAAAACGCTACAAATCAACAGCTCTGATACCAATTTACATGTTCAATTGGATTGATAACTGCTGAGTGAGATACACAATCAATGATCTATGCACAGTAACAATGAAATCAACACAGCAAAACAACGAGATTACTCACAATTCACGTGTATTGATAACGAGAGAAGTTATAGTACAATCAAGGTGCAAAAGCTGCTACAATTCACTCTAATGACCTAGATGCGGGCCTATAACATTTATTTATAGTCGTCAATACACTTTAGGGAAAATAAAAATTATACCCTAAACAAGACAATATGTACAAACAAAGACTAAAATAAATCTTTCTAGATAAGTACCCTAACAAGCAATTAAACACCAATTAATCCTCCATAACTCAAAATAAAACTTGAATGCATTCAACTACTTTCTAACCAAATTATGGAGGATTAATTGGTGTTTAATTGGTTGTTAGGGTACTTGTCGCATCATCAACGAAAACTCAATAGTTGCATTTTGAGGATTGTTTCTACAAAAGGAATTGAATTTTAAAGATCTCTAGCTACCTGTTTGATCCCAAGCCATCGTGTTCGTTGTTCTTTGTCCTCAATTGATCCAACTCGTACGTAATCAAGTATGTTATTCTGTATAAAATGCTCGTTATGATGTCTAGATCAAAAGCCCTCAATTTATTCTGTATAAAATGCTCGTTATGATGTCTAGATCAAAAGCCCTCAATCAATTTCTTGTTTCAGTGTTCTAATCAGAAGTAATTTGTGATTTTATATTCTAGGGTTTATGTGAATTAGGGTTTTACAAAAATCAATGTTAAAAACTATTTTGTTTTGATATATTACCACTAACTGGATCAAGATCAACTGGTTTGTTAGTGTGACTTGGAACAAGAGGTCCCTGGATCAAAACTAGGGAGCCACATATTTTGCTAATAAATGAGTTTATATATTTTAGTCATTTAACGAGTAACACCTGTTGGGTCCATATTCCTTGTAACCTTCTAGTGATCTAATACAATAACCTATGCATATTATCATCATCTTCATCATACTTTGCATTGATCTTCATGAACATTCATCAATACGTGATTAGTGAGATTCCGCATCACTGATTGCAAACAACATCCCCAAACAATCTCAGATCTTGATCCAAGCTCAGTTCGTTCGAACCCATAAAGTGGTTTCAGAGATGTTGGCTGATCTTTGATTGTTGTTGCTATTGATGGAATTTTAGCTACCATTAGCTTTGATTATGTTTGTGTAAAGAACTGCAAAGTTTGAGATCAATTGGTGAAGATTTGACTGAGTTTTTGAAGATTTTGTTCATGTTCGTGTTCTTCACTGTTCAAATTTGAGAACAGGATTTTGTTGACGTTTTGAGAAATTGATGTTTGAGATATTGTGACACCCGATATTTTTGAGTTAACACCGTTAACTCGTTCCATTAGTTGTCATTAATTTTATAGTAATTAATGCTACATTTGTTTGTAAAAGTAAATTGTTAGTAACTAAATAATAAACCGAATAATTATTATTATAATTATACCGTGGATTAAACGAGTGACGTCCGTTGTTTTCCTCGTTCTGTTCTTTCGGTTTCGTCTTTTCGTAAACATAAGTTATCGAAACTTGGGATTCGTTTTGTAAACATTAAAAGCTAAATTAAATAACTTTGGGAACAAGTGAATAGATTTAGAAACTTCAAGGTCTAATTAGTAAAATTAAAATCTAATATAATTAACCCAAACCCCCCCCCCCATATACTGCCGTCGATCTCCTTCTCGACACAAATACCACAAACCCTAAAGCCATAACCATCCCTCCATTGCCGGCGGCCACAATCAATAGTCGGTATTGCTGCTGCAGTTTCACCTTCCGTCCCTGCCAGTATCGCACGCCAGTGTATCTCCAACATCAACCATTGATTCCGGCAGACCTGCAACCCCGGCAAGCACCTTCATCGTCACCTGTCACCGTATTCCTCGTTGTTAATCACTACAACCTCCGGTACGTGTCGTTACGGTCGTTAATAACTTTTTCTCATTTCGTTTTGGTTACGGTTTCATAGGTACGGTTTGGATTTAAACGAATCAGTGTAGATATATGTGTAAACCGGTGTACATGGGTTGTTGTAGTCAAGAAAAAACATTCGATTTTGCATCTTTTTAGAAACTTGAAAACTTTTTTCCAATATCCTCAGTGACTCTGATTTCAATCTCTTTAAACTTTTATATGGATAGTTCCTTGATTACAACCACGATCTCATGTCACCGGTCGTCATCTCCTCAGGATTTTGATGATATAGTTCTTCAGGAGGAAGATTATCAACATTTAAGCTCTCTTGTAGTGGTATCCGTTCACTCGGTTCCACTACAAACTCCTTCTCGTCACCAATCACACAGTCTTGAGCTGTAAGGCACTTTTCATATTCCTCATTTATCTGACTTACAGTTAGTCCATTCAGATAAACTTGGTTATTTTTCATCCGTTCAAGATATGCAAACCTAGCTTCAAGATCCAGCAAGGATATCATCAACAGTTGGAGCATTCAGTTGAGTCATCGAAGTACCGGTTTCAGTAGTAGCTTCAACTATCTTATCCACGTGCTCTTTCACAATCTCCTCGATTCGGGCCTTCTTTCTTAGTGTATCAGCTTTAGTGATTTCAGGAATAGCATCAAACTTGCGTTTTCCCTCAGCTTTTTCAGATAAAACTTCAGCAACAGCTTCATCAGGAATAGGAACAGATACATCTGTTGTTTCAGTCACACCGGTTGATCGTGTGTAGTACATTGAAACGTCCCTAGGAGTATCAGATACTCCAACGACAACATCAGGATTAAAATCCTTGTTAGATTCAGACGACTTTGTCTCTTTCTTAGCTAACCATTTTTCTAGAACCTCCTTTTCACCTTTCAGTGTATTGCATTCTGCTTGAAGGTCTTCACAGAATATTTAAGTTTCTCATATTCAGCATCTAGTTCTCTGAATATCTTCGTGTTTTTCTGATGCATTTCCCAAAATTTTGTCAACCTCTTCTTTTTCCTTTCATTAGAAGCTTTGAGCTTCTCATTTTCCTCTAACAGCTTAGCAATCATTCGTTTCAAATGAAAGACTTCACTATCTTCTTCATTAAAATCTATATCAACTTCTGGACCAACCTTTGGTGAAGACTCGTTAGGTTGTTCAAATAGTTGTGTTGCAACAAGGGTTCATTCAAGAGGTACTTTGACTGGATCAGGGATTGGTATAACAACATTTGCTTCCTCATCTGACTGTGCCTCAGATTCGGCTTCAGTTGCAATGACCTCTTGTGCAACTTGTATAACATCAACTGGTTCAACTTTTTCTTCAACTACTAAATCTCGCACAATCACATCTTCAATAACATCATCAAGATGTTCATCAACAAACTCTTCAGCAACAACCTCTTCCTCATTCGAATCAGATACATTTCCTATTTCATCACCTTCATTACCATTATCATCATCAGAATCATTACTCGATTCATTATTATCATCTTAGAACTATCACCACCAGAATTATCACTGTCAGATTCATCATCAATATCTTCTTCACTATCATTAGACTTTAAAGCGTCAGGAATATCATCAACAATTTAGAGAGGATCAAATATTTCTCCTTGAGCAATATGATAATACTCAACACTGATATCTTCTTCATTATTCGCTATAACTCTCATATAGTCGAATAGTTCAACATCTGCTATACCTCCCATGTTCATCTTTCGGTAAGATGCAACATTCATGTCATCTGTGTCAAACATACCACCTGCTACACCATTCTCTTTGATCATTGATAAGCTTCATTGATTATTAGTTGCAAAAATCTCGGGTGCATGAGAAATTTGAATCTCCTTCCCTTTACAAGATTAAAGATAAATCCCTTCATAATCCATTTAGCCATATTAAACCTCATATTCATGGCTATGGCAACGATTGGAGAAGCAACATCAGATGTAAATGTGTCGAATCCAACACTTCTTCGTGATAGATAGTGTTGGATGACATAGCATAGTAATTTCCTCTATTTGCTCAATCGTGCTCTGATGAACTGCTGCTTGGGAAATATAGGAGGATGTCCCATATTCACAAAACATTCTTGACATTCAGCAGTCGTGAATTTATCAAGATCTTCGGCTTCATTCTCATTCAAAAATAGAGCATCTCTGATGGATTCATCAGATACAGTTACTTGCAACTACTTTGTAATATACACACGAACTACAGAAACACCTTCTTCATTTGTGATTACTTTAGCCGTCTTCCAGAATGATTTAATCAACCTCATGTACACAATTGGCTTTGCGCACATGGCATATATGTATTTTGTTTTGAGAAGAAAGCGTATCATTTCCTGATACCCTACTGCTTCAGGATGGATTCAACAAGCATAGCCACAATGCTGTGCTTTGGCTCATACTTAAGAATATTCATCTGAAACCAGTTACAAATTGTTGACCACATGTAGGGTGGTACTTCACCTTGTTGTTATTTGTATTTTGTTTACTTTGTAATAGACTAGTCGTATTTTGTTTTCATTGTAATAGTTAGGTTAGTTTACTTTTGACTAGTTTTTATGTCTGTTTATGCGACACTATAGTGTCGCATGCAGCCTGTCTGTGTTTAGCGATCAGGCACTGTCGGGTCTGCGACACTGCCTGCGACACTATGATCTGTATAAATAGTTGTGTTAGGGCATTTTGTACACAACTCTTTGGAACTTATTGAATACAATTCATCTTTTGATACTGAGTTCGAACCTTATTGTTTGTTTGCAAGGAATTGAATCTGTTATATCATTATTGCATTAATCTGATCCATCTTCTTCTATTAATCTTCTTAATTAATCATTTCTTAATGGGTTATAATGGTTTGTGTGAGTTTTGGTCACAAATCACAATCAATTGTTGTTAGATCTAGTGGTATCAATTGATTGTGATCAGATCTAAATCATATATAGCACGGATTACTGATTACATGGACCAACACAAATGTGTTAGAAATCAGAAATGATAAGTAACCATATTAATGAAACAAGTAATTGTAAGTGTAGTGACCTTAATGTAACAATTAAGAGTAGTGCATTTTTAATACTTTAATTAAAAACAATTTGATAACATCATTTTGTTTAAAACATTGTATATCAATATTACACTCAACTGTTGTATCCAGTTTTAACATGCCAACACTTATTACTTTTGTCAAAAATTGAGTCATGGATGATTTTATCTTTTGATGAACTCATGAAGTTTATGTTTCTCATGATCAACAATGGCGGTTTCAAACTTTCAAAACTTTATCATTGATTATGTTCATTTTTGATGATTTGAGATGATTCAACAGATAATTGTAAGTGATTAACAGTCGGATTAACCTATATAACAATTTGATTTCAGTTTTTCAACAAAAAATCAAAGTGTCGTTTCAGTTCATTTTAATGTTCATCATCAATTGTTAAATTTAAGTGTCTGAAATGGTGAAATGTGATGAAGATGGTGATCGATCATGGTGTAAATACCTTTGACAATCTCAAAAACTTGTTATAAAACACAAGATTGAAACATGGTATATGAGGGTTTTAAGCAAAAAGAGTATGATCAAAAGATGTTTGTCAAAGAAATGATGTTAAGTGTTTTTGAAATGAGTATTTATATGATAATGTTGAGTCGGCTGAATTAGGATTAACTTTGAGACGGGTCAAAATTTTCAGACGGGTCAACACTAACACAAAACACTTGGACGGGTCAAACACTGTTTGGTCGTGTCATGAACTGTTTGGACGGGTCAAATGATGAACAATGGACTTTAACACACAAAAACACTTAGTCGGGTCACACACTATTGAGACGGATCAAGGACTATTGAGTTGTGTCAACACTGTTGGGACTGGTCATAATGTTAATCAGTTAAAAATTCTTCACATGAAAGCTTGGTCGTGTCAACAACGGTTGGGACGTGTCAACCACTATTGAGACTTGTCAACATTTGTTCAGACTTGTTCATCAGATGAAATTTGAGACGGGTCAAAACTTGGTCATGTGATACACTGTTGAGATGGGTCATTCACAACAAAGTTGTGTCAACACTTCTAGTCGTGTCAAACTTGAAACTCAACAACATTTCACAAGTCTTAGTCGGTTCAACACTGTTGAGGCGTGTCAACTGTTGAGTTATGTCAACATCTGAGACGTGTCAAACATTGAATCATTAAGCACAAACAACTTGAAACGACTACACATTGACTTGGTGATTTTCTTATCCCGGCTGAACGGTAACATGAACAGTTCTAACACTTAACAGTTTTTCCACTTTCTTCGACTGTTGACTTTTTCAAATGCATTTATTGCACCTGCACATTCTTGAAAAATTAATTAGACAAGACAACCTTAATTAATGTTTTGTAATTAATTTCCAATCATGAATTAGGGCAACAAAATTCGTTAGCATTAACACACTTCAACATTTTATTTTCCATTTCAATTTATTTTCCAGTTTTTAGACAAAATTTTGCACCACCAATATTTCAATATCTCAAAGCATTTGTACTTTGAAAATAAATCACAAGACCTTGGTTTGTTTTTATCATGAACAAACTTTTGCATGTATTCATTAATTACTTGATCCTTTCATTCAATACAAGATTTGGTATTTATCAATTTTGTTTTTCTTTATGACTTTTCAATCTTATATCTCCCCTTAAACTTGAAATATCTTGAAATTTTTAAGTTTACAAAGGGTGTCGTTGTGTCATTAATGAATCCACACGCCTGCACACACAAAGCACACATAAAATTAAATACAAGTGCAATGCAATGAATCTATACATTGCAGTGAGATCATACCAAACATTATCCGAAGCATTTTTTAGAGTTTTTAGAATAGACATTTGACAAGTGTTTGGTTAAGTGATAATATGAACACATACTAATTAGCTCGAGTTGGCACACTTACTTTTTCAGTAACATGATGAGATTAAGGTTCGATTAAAATGACTTATGTGACCCACATGTATACATATGTCAGTCTATTTCCTTATCAACCACAAACCAGAATGCACTTATAACAAAAACCTGGTCACTTACAACATAATCAGTGTGGAATTGCTTTTCTATCTTATTGGATTTGTCCCACTTTAGGACTTCTTTGGAATTCCTTTTTGGAATTTTCTTTTGCTTGTGTTCCCTTTGGGATTTCTGAATTCCATTTTGGAATTTTTTGGTAATGGTCCATCTTTGGGACTCTTTTCTGTACCACTTTGGGTATCTTTTCCTGCACCTTGAAGCTCAAAAGAGACTTCATGTGAGACTTCAGGTCTGTGGGTACCACAACAAAGAAGCTCACGATGCGGTTCATCACACTGAATTATATCGCATCATTACCCGATTATGTTTAAAGTAACACCACTAGCAGTTCATCAAAAGAGATATATTTAAACATGTATAACAATGGAACTTAACACATATATCATTAAGCTTTAAGTTTGTCAACAGTGAACACACTTGTTCAGTTTAATTGCCTGAGCTATCTCGCACATCAATTAACACTAATCAGTCTTTATTATTGAAAATGATGAATCAACTAATACTTAGCGTATCTATCATTTCTCACTTTTCGCAACTCAGATTCTTATGGCATGATTTTTCTTTTCGTTTTCGTTTTCTTTTTCATGAACACACACAATGCATAAACAAAATGACATGAGAAACACTCAATGAAAACAAATTATTATCTTTTTGGATTTTATATTTTTTTGATTTTGTATTTTGTTTTCTTGAAACTAGAATTAATCATGGTTGATTAATCCTATAGATTGAATTAAAAATTCAAACCATCCTGACAAGAAGGATTTTGTGAAAAGATCTGCCAGTTGTTTGTCGATATGAACTTTAATCTAAATTATTAAACCTTTTTCAGAGTTCTCTTTGAGAAAATGATATCGAATTTTGATATACTTTGTTTTTCAGTGTTGAATAGGATTAGCAGTAATGAACGTCGCAGTAGTATTGTCTATGTAAATAGGAGTTTTGAGAAATTTAAACCCATAGTCAAGCAATTGATTTTGTAACCACAAAACTTGAGAACATCCCGCATATGCAGCAATGTACTCTGCTTCAGCAATGGATACGGAAATATTGGTCTGCTTTTTGCATTGCCAAGAGACTAGACTAGGACCCAGAAACTGACATCCACCTGTGGTTGATTTCCTATGAAGAGCACAACCACAAAAATAACTATCAGAATAACTATATAATTCAAAATTTCCTTCATAAGGATACCATAAACCGAGATTAGGTTTCCCTTTGAGATATCTGAATATACGTTTGACGACAATCAGGTGCGACTCTTTAGGATCTGACTGATATCTGGCACATACACATACAACATACATGATGTCTGGTCTTGATGCAGTAAGATACATCAGCGAACCGATCATTGATCTGTAAAGTGTTTGATCAACAGATTTGCCTTTTGGATCAGGTTGGATCTTGCAGTTTACATCAGATGGAGTTCTAATAGTTTGACAATCTTGCATCCTGAATTTCTTCAACAGTTTGTCAACGAACTTTGATTGATTGATGAAAAATCCATCTACAGAATGTTTTACTTGTAGTCCAAGGAAGAAATTGATCTCCCCCATAGAACTGATCTGAAATCTGGCTTTCATGATTTCCTCGAACTCTTTGCACATGGACGAACTTGTTGATCCGAAGATGATATCATCCACATACACTTGAACACACAAAAGATCTTCATTATCCCGCTTCATGAATAAAGTTAGATCAATCTGACCTCTTGATGTAGACCATATAAAGCTTTGCTCAGTTTGTATACACGATGTGGATACTCAAGGTCTTCAAATCCTGGAGGCTATCTGACGGACACATCATCGGTAATTGGTCCATACAAATGCGCCTTTGACATCCATTTGGTACACTTTGAAATTCATGCATAAGGCATATACTACAATTACGCGAATTGCTTCTAGTCGAGCGACCGGAGCAAACACTTCTTCATAATCAATACCCTCTTCTTGAGTGTAACCTTGTGCAACTAGTCTTGCTTTATTTCTCACAACAATACCACGTTCATCTTGCTTGTTTTTGAACAACCATCTTGTGCCAATAGCATTTTCTCCTTCAGGTAGGTCCACTAATTTCCATACTTCTTGCTTTCTGAACTGAAGTAACTCCTCTTGCATTGCTTCTATCCAGCTGTTATCTTGCAATGCTTCTGAAATGCTTTTCGGTACCACTTGAGAAAGAAAACGTGAGTAGAGACATATGTTGGCTTGTTCGGTCTGACTTCTTATCGTTCTTTGATTCAAAGGACCTATAATCTGAGAGATGGGATTATTCCTATGAACATAGTTGATAGTGCTAGAGACGAACCGAGCTTGGATCTAGATCTGAGATTGTTTGGGGATGTTGTTTGTAATCAGTGATGCGGAAACTCACTGATCACGTATTGATGCTTGAATGTTCATGAAGATCAATGCAAAGTATGATGAAGATGATAATAATATGAATAGGTGAATTGTATTAGATCAATGGAGAGGTTACAAAATGATATTGAATGAAATGTAGGCAACTCTTTTAACAAATGACCTAGGTGATGGTATTTATAGTCTATACCATTCACCTTACAATTTAACCTAACCACGTGAAGTTAAGCACAAACGCGCATTTAAGCACGAAACGATTACACAAATATTCTAAGACAAATACAAATAATGAACATCTTCACCCGTGCTTGCTCGTGATGATGCTCGATATCTTCACTCGCTTATATTTGGAAAGTGAAATCTTCAAATAACCCCAACAGTACTCCCCCTAAGATGACACTTTACAAATCTGAAATATCGGCTTAAATCTTCATGTGGCGAGTATAGAGAGCAACGTAAAGTTTTGGTATGCATTATCTTCAAGAGGACCCAACAGTACTCCCCCTAAGATGATGCTATCAAAACTTTGTCTTTCAACAAGCAATCTGCATCCTTCTCTCCCTTTTGAGTAACATCAGAGGCTATGGAAAGAAATAAGCAGAGAGTAGATTCCGGTGAATCTATATATCAGCAACGGGATCTTCTTCAACGGTTGAAGTAGAATGCGAAGACTTCTTTGACTTAGAATACTCCCCCTCGACTTTTGCTTTAGAGGTTAATGGGATCTGTGTATGAGATATTAAGAGGAGGATTCTTATCACTCAGCAATCTGACTTGGAGATCTTTGAACTGGAATCAGGCTTGAACAGGAACATCTTCAAGTCGCGTGGAAGCTTGTTCTGCAATGGAAACTGTTCCTGCAACTCAAAGAAAAACATTAAAACTCAGGCAATAATGTGCATTTATCATCAATGTAAAGATTAAGTTCTCAATCGGATGAGATATTGCTTAATGAACAACTTCTACATCAATAACATATGTTAAACTGCCAACACAAAAGAAAAAGATTAAAATGACAATCTTTTTGTTCTTTTTGATTTTTTCAATGTTTTTGATATTTTTTAGAATTTTCTCTTTACATTCTGAATCTTTAACCTGCAATGAGATCATACCAGCAATTATCCAACACATGTTTTGCAGTTTTGAGAATAGACATTCGAATTGTGAAGTAATTGAGTGATGAATTGTTGAACAAATCAATTAGCTCGAAGTGACACACTTACTTTTTCTATTCTTGATGATCAATTAGGTTGATTAAAAATAAGTTTTGAGTGACCCATACTTTGCACATTAGAAAGTTATACACCTTATTTTAATATCCTGAGAACAACTCAACACGTCAGGTCACTTACAATCATAAACAGTGTGGAATTTGGGTTCTATTTGGATTTGGTCCACTTTGGGACTTCTTTTGAATTCCTTTTTGGAATTTTTCTTTTTGCCTATGTTCCCCTTGGGAATCTTCTGAATTTCATTTTTGGAATTTGTTTGGTGACGGTCCACATTTGGGACTCTTTTTGTTCCATTTTGGAATCTTTTGCTGCACCTTGATGCTCAAAAGAGACTTCGTGTGAGACTTCAGGTCTGTGGGTACCACAACAAAGAAGCTCACGATGCGGTTCATCACACTGAATAGATTGCATCATTACCCGATGTATATCGTTGCGTCACAAGATATCTATTTGATTTGTATAAACGTTTCACATGCACTAAGACGTTTCAACCACAAAAACTCATTAGAATTTAGTTAAATCATCAAAGAATATACTTGTTCAGTATAATTGTCTGAGCCGTCTCGCACATCAATTTTCACGCTTCAGTCTTTATTATTTTAAAATGATGCGTTGAATAACTCTAGTGTACTATCATTTCTCATGTACGTGCAAGTAGATTCAACATATTTTTGGATTTTTCTGATTTTATCATTTTTTTTATTTTTTTTAATAATGATTTCTCCCCCTAAACTTTTAAATTTCTACGAAAATTGAAAGTTTAATGAAAAGAAAATGGCAGATATGTTATCAACGTATGAAGAGTGCATGCAATATACTTAATCTAAACAGACGAAATGAAACATCGGTTGTTTCTTGCACTGCCATCATTGTTTGATTTTTGAAAATGTTTTTAAAAAAATCCTGCAATGATTCCTTTTGTTTCCAACTCCATTTGGTGTCAGTTGCATCGAAAACATCATGAACAAGATTCGGTATCTTGTCATGATAAGGGATCAGCCACGGTCTTCTTTTCTTTGTTTGACCGGCCTCCATAACTGTCCCTAACACACTAACAAATCAGTTAGAGGTACTGACCCAAACCATTTCGGTTTTGGGTCGTCCAAATTCATCAATATAAGAAATATTCTCATAAGTGCACGGAATACCTTCAGGTGGTGGTTCTGATGATACAATGTAATTTGTACCTTCATCTTCTTTCATGGATTGTTTGTCAAAAGAGTAATTATAGTCATTTTCAAACAAATTGTGAATTTCATTTAAAAACAGGTTTTGTTGACTATATTTCTTATTCAAAGATTGATTTACTATTGGAATCATTTTATCATTTAAATCATGATTTCCCTTTTTGTTTTTGACAAACTTTGGTTTCCATGAATCATTGACATGTTGATTTTCATCAAACGAATGTCTATGATTAGATCTTTTAAAGTTAGAAAAATACCTGGAAGGGTATGCACATGATGAACTTCTTTGGACTGACCTTCTCGGCTTGTAGTAGCACTCGGATGTGTTGTGATTGACCATGTCACAAATAGAGCAATACTTGTTGTAGTAACATTCCATTGTGTCGTGGTTGTACATCTGACAGTTGGTGCAATACTTGCTGTAGTAGCATTCCGTTGTCATGTGATTGTACATTTCACATATCTCGCAGTACTTCTGATGAGCCTTGAAGGGAGACTTCTTTCCTTTCTTTTGAGAAGTCTTTGTAGTTGAAGCTTTGACCTCTGAATCTTGTTGAAGCTTGATTGAAGAAGCCGGAGTCTTGAACTTGTTGGCTTTTGAACCATAAGGAAAGACACCTTGATTGTAAATACAATCAGAGATATGATGAGTTTCAGAGTCACAGATTAAACAGTAGACATCACTGTTTGAATCACTCGGGGATTCAGAATCTTAAGAATTTGGAGTTGAAGAAAGCTGTGGTGTAGAATCAGATGAAGCGGCCTTTGTCTTGTTCTTCTTGGTTTTGCTCTTCTTTCTTCTAACCTTCTTTTTCTTCGACTGAAACTCTTGTGTCTTATCTTCTTCAGAAGATAGTGATCCAACAATTCCGGTTGGCACTAATCCCTCTTTTTCTTGTTCGGATGACTTTGCTTTTTCAGCTTCTTCTTTGATTTTCACAAGATCAGATTGTGATCTGTTCAGTTTGTCAGTAAGCTCCATGAGTTGAACATTCAGATGATGCTTTTCGGTAAGCATTGAATCAACATTCTGTGTAAGAGATTTAAGTCTATCTTCACACAATTGGTGATCTTCTTGAAGACTTTTGAATTTCTCTTGTTCTTCTTGAAACTTGGTTTTCAGACTGCTGTTTTCTGAATTAACCATTTCAGAGAGTTTCTTCAACGTTGTAATCTCTTCTTGCAAATCTTTGATCATACTGGATGAGTGTGCATTTGATTTTGCAGGTTCATTCTTGACATTCATTGCTTCTCTTTCACTTTTCTTGAGTGACTCTTCGAGAGATGTGATTCTTTGATCAGATATTTCATGTTGTTCTTTCAGATTCTTGTGCATTTGCTCTTCCTTCTTAAGTTTATCACAAATCTTGAAAGAGTATATTCTGTAGTGTTCAACTTGTTGAAAACATTCTTTGGTGCACATCTTTTCTCTGACTTCAATTGGCATTTCAACATAAGAACTGTTCTCATCTTTCTTGATTTCCTTTTCAAACATCAATTTCTCCATTTCTGATTTCAATTGAGCAATTGTCTCATCTTGCTTTGTAATGGTTTCTGACAAGTTGCTAATTTCTTCATCTTTCTTTTCAATCTCTTGAATGGAAACAACATCATTGTTTTCACTCCAATCGTATTCTTCTTCTTCATCTTGATTTTCATGAGAATCTGCTTTACTCACAAGAGCAAGTTTTGTGTGTTCATGAATGTCTCTTCTCTTTTGATCACAAGCTTTGGCTACTTGAAGATATGTTGTTTCAAACATATTATTGAATTCTGTAATAAATTTATTGATATCTTCTCTTTTATTTTCTTCTCGGATCACGGTTAACATGCCCGTTGACATTTTTCTTGAATTTTCAAAGTCTTCTTGATACTTTTTCTGGGAAGTCATGGTGGCTAAAAATGACTAATTTGAAATTTTGGAAAAATGATTTTTTTTTTTTACTGTTGAGTTGGGTCAAACTTAGGACGGGTCAACGTTGAGACGGGTAACTGTTTGGACGGGTCAACAAGGTTGGGACGGCTGAACAGTGTCTTCACCCGGCTGAACAGTGTCTTTACCCGGCTGAACAGTGTTTTCCTTCTTTACACGGCTGAACAGTGTATTTCTTCTTCACCCGACTGAACACTTCACGCGGCTGAACAGTACTTCACCCGGCTGAACAGTTCCTTCACCCGACTGAACAGTGTTTTTCTTCTTTCACCCGGCTGAACAGTGTCAAGTACTGTGGAGACGGGTCATGCACTGTAGAGACGTTTCAGCCTTTGTTGTAGCACACTTAGGAAAATTTCCTTCAATCAACCACTCAATTCTTCAATTCTTCTTCAGATTATGATACTTTTCTGGGCAAATATCAATCAATTCTTCAAATCTTCATATCAGATTGACTTTTCAAAGTCAAAATTATGAAGAACACTAGATCAATTCTTCAATTTTTGTTGTTTTTGTTCAATTCAACACTCGTATTAGCTAAGGAATGATGTTTCTAACAATCCTTCAAAGTTTTTCTACCTTGAATCAGGCTAAATCTCATTCGGATCTGGATTTTTGATGAAGAACACAACAAGTGGGTTTTGAGACAAATTGACAAATATGGATCGAAATCAACAAATCTGTGATGTTTGATCATGAATGAAGCTTAGGATTATGATTTCTAACATATCTCAATCATCAATTTCTCAATATCAACAACAAATTCCAGATTTCAAATTTGACCAGTGAAATGACGAACATGAACAATTTCTTCAAAAACTCAGTCAAATCTTCAACAATTGATCTCAAACTTTGCAGTTCTTTACACAAACATGAATCAAAGCTAATGGTAGCTAAAATTCCATCAATAACAACAACAATCAAAGATCACCCAACAGCTCTGATACCAATTGATAGTGCTAGAGACGAACCGAGCTTGGATCTAGATCTGAGATTGTTTGGGGATGTTGTTTGTAATCAGTGATGCGGAAACTCACTGATCACGTATTGATGCTTGAATGTTCATGAAGATCAATGCAAGTATGATGAAGATGATAATAATATGAATATGTGAATTGTATTAGATCAATGGAGAGGTTACAAAATGATATTGAATGAAATGTAGGCAACTCTTTTAACAAATGACCTAGGTGATGGTATTTATAGTCTATACCATTCACCTTACAATGTAACCTAACCACGTGCAGTTAAGCACAAACGCACATTTAAGCACGAAACGATTACACAAATATTCTAAGACAAATACAAATAATGAACATCTTCACCCGTGCTTGCTCGTGATGATGCTCGATATCTTCACTCGCTTATATTTGGAAAGTGACATCATCAAATAACCCCAACAATAGTGAGTTGGAATGTCTTCACCTTGTATTTGTGTCTGCAGTGTTGGTCCAAATAAACCTTTAAACACCAGATTTATGATGAAGATTTGGATCAACAAGTTAAAATAAGATGAACTTGGATGAACACTTGAAGAACACTAATAAAAACTCCGATTTGATCTATTTGGATTGCAAAGAATATTGTTTACATGGAAACCCCAATCACTAGCTCATTCAAGCTCTCTAAACCCTAATTGCCATTTACTGTTTATAGCCTAATGACACTTTGGACTAATGACAATTAGGACCCTATACTTAGACTAAAGCATGACAATTAGAAATAATACAAATAAAAACCTAATGTTTACTCTAATATATATATTGTCATAAAGACAAAAAAAATATATATTACATAAAATAAAAAGACGAATTCGATTAAATATATTTTGTTGACACAAAATATATTTATTAACAATAAAACTCCATCGCCTACAACGTCTTGTCTCTAATCTTCGTCCCGAACGCGTCGTGTTGACTTTTGCGTTGACTTTGACCGTTGACGTTGACTTTTGTTGACTTTGACCGTGTTGATAATATTAGACTATAACTCAGGTCCAACATGCAGATTAGATTCATTCAGATTCGGTAGATCTTGAGGATTGTAGAAGTATGCTAAGTAAAATTAGGATCTTGTAATGGTAAATTGATGAAGTAGTCAAATGATTCTGGAACAACTTCAGCATTCGGATCTGATTATGGTTGATTATGAACAGATCCACCATCATTAGGAGAATCTTGCTGATTCGGTAAATCTTCATGATTGTTTAATTCATGATCATCTTAAGAAACATATCGACTTTGTGCTTGATCGGAGGATTAAACATTAGGATCATGAAAATACATGAATGGATACTTAGAAGTGAGGTCATCATTGTCATCATCGTCTGAATCGTCACTGAAAGATCCTAAATCTCCTGGTTCCTTCTTTGATTTTCCTGAAAAGTCAAACAAGTTAGAGTTGAATGATTTGGATAACGAATCTAAATCAAATAACCATTCAAGTCCATAAGCCACTAAAGGAAATGAGTTTTCTAAGAATTTTACATTTATAGTTTCAATAACAATGTTAGTTTGTCTGTTGTAAACCCGATAGGCTTTTGAAACAAATGAATAACCAAGAAAGAGACCATCGTCAGATTTTGACTCAAATTTGCAGAGATGATCACCTAAATTCAGAATCATAACAGGACAACCAATTGTTTTCAAGTAAGAAATATTCGGTTTCCTCCTAAACAATAACTCGTAAGGAGTTTTATGTTTATCCTGAACCAATAGAGTCCTGTTTTGTAAAAAGCAGGTGGTAGCATGTAACACCCTAGGCAAATCCCACATCGGCCGTGGGCAGGAGAGATCTGGGATTTATAAGGAATGTCCGACCTCAAATACCAACAACGCGTTTTGGGGCTTAATGCTAGTGGATGAGTGGAGAACTCCACAGTTAAGCGTGCGCGGATGACAACAGTCTCAGGATGGGTGACCATCCTGGGAAGGTTTCATCCGGGCAACCAAAAGCAAATCCGTGAGCTCTGATGTAGCAAAGCGGACAATATTGGTGGTATGAGGGGCCAGATGTTACAAGTGGTATCAGAGCAACTCCTGTGTCGTTCGGGATGGTGGGGCAAACCTCATCGAGGATGGTGAGTCCCCGGGGGTGTATAGAGGGGTACCTTAGGCAAATCTCACATCCAAGAATAGGATGGTGGTGCAAACCTCATCGAGGACGATGAGTCCAAAAGGGGGGTGTTTGTAACACCCTAGGCAAATCCCACATCGGCCGTGGGCAGGAGAGATCTGGGATTTATAAGGAATGTCCGACCTCAAATACCAACAACGCGTTTTGGGGCTTAATGCTAGTGGATGAGTGGAGAACTCCACAGTTAAGCGTGCTCGGATGACAACAGTCTCAGGATGGGTGACCATCCGGGGAAGGTTTCATCCGGGCAACCAAAAGCAAATCCGTGAGCTCTGATGTAGCAAAGCGGACAATATTGGTGGTATGAGGGGCCAGATGTTACATAGCATTTGCTTCGTCCTAGAATGTGATACGGATTATAACATATGCTATCATGAATCTTGCAGCTTCAACTAGTGTCGGATTTTTCCGTTCTGCAACTCCATTTTGCTGAGGAGTTTGCGGAGCACTAAACTGACGCGCAATCCCTTTTTCTGCACAAAACGAGTCCACATTAGCATTTTTAAATTCGGTTCCATTATCACTTCTCAAGATTTTAACTTTTGCATCCAATTGGTTTTCAACTTTAATAATAAATTCTGTTAACAACTCAGCAGTTTCAGTTTTTGCATGCAAGAGATAAACCCAAGTAAATCGTGTAAAATCATCAATGATGACTAAACAGTAAGATTTCTTTCCAATGCTTTGAACATTTTTCGGTCCGAAAAGATCCATATGAAGCATCTGTAAGGGTTTAGAAATGGAGTTTTCTAGCTTGGACTTAAAAGACATTCGATGTTGTTTTCCTTTCAAACATGCTGAGCAGAGATCAATTGCAGAGAATTTTTTTGATGGGATTCCCACAGCATGATTTCATTACACCAGTTTATTCATGTTTCTGAAATTTGAATGGCCCAGCCGTCTATGCCATAGCTGACTCTCATCATTTGATGCTTGAGCAATAAGACAATTTGTTTCGGTTTCTGCATCAATCTAAGACATGTCAAGCTTGTATACATAGGGGAAGGTTACCGTACAAAATGGATTTTGCCTAAGAAGCGTGAGAAGTGATATTTAGACACATCAAAACCGGGTCAAACGAACTCCGATTGAACTCATTCTTGCGGCGTTAGAACCGTGTCGTCAAACCCCCGCCCCCACCACCCAAAAACCTAAAACCCCCCACCCCCACCCCCTAAAAACCTAAATCACCCGACCCGCACCTTCTAAAAACCTAAAAACCACCCACCCACCACCCAAAAAACCTAAAACCCCCCACCCCTACCCCCCAAAAACCTAAACCCCACCCACCCACCCCCTAAAAACCTAAATCCCTCACCCCATCCATATAAAAGCCTAAAATCTAAAAATTAAACCCTAAAAGCTAAATCCCAATGCTAAACCCTAAGGCTAAACCTTAAGGTAAAAACTAAATTTTAAAGCTAAACCCTAGAAGTTAAACCCTAGAAGCTAAGATGATAAAACTCGACGAGACGGTTCCAACGCCGCTTGAATGAGCTCAAACGGAGTTCGTTTGACCCAGTTTTGATGTGATTTAAGTCACCTCTCACACTTTTTAGGCAAAATCAATTTTGTATTTGATCTTTCCTCTGTATACATATCTATCTCTAGGAGCTTTTACCACAACCCACTGATTAGCAATCTTGAAACCTGGTTTAAGTATATAACAGAAAAAATCATCAAATAGAGTTGAATAAGATTTATCACAAATATGG
Organism: Tagetes erecta; assembly: GCA_030867185.1. Lineage (NCBI taxonomy): Eukaryota > Viridiplantae > Streptophyta > Magnoliopsida > Asterales > Asteraceae > Tagetes > Tagetes erecta. The sequence goes on from CM061488.1 coordinate 60,130,710, forward strand.
GAAACACTTAGCAAATTAAAGTTCAACTGGGCACAATAGTTGAATTTGCCAAAGCTAACTATCTCATTGGATACGGTTCCTTCACCAGTGATTTTCCCACAAGCATCTCCTCCAAATGCAACATCAGTACATTTTTCTGCTTGAAATCTTGAAGCAAGGCATGATTGCTTGTCATATGCCGGCTGCACCAACTATCAACAAACCATGAGTTGACAGGTCTTCTTGGGCGCACCTGCATTTTCAACAGTTACTTAGTTAGTGCGGTCAACCTAGGCCCACACGGTCTTGGGTTTTCCAAATCTATCTGCAATAGTAACTTGCTGATAATGTAAGTTATTTAAATTTGATTCATTTGGGAGATTGGTTTGAAAGTTATTGCTACCACCTGTTTGATTCGATTGTTTTCTTCTTAAAGCATGGTATCTCTCCTCTAAATTAGGATCGAAATTATTTTCATTTTGTTGAGCACCAACCATCATAGCTCTTGGCAGAAATTTGTTTGCCTGAATTTTCCTGGATGGCATGTCATTGAATGATGAATTGATTCTTTCTGAAAGGTCTCAAATCAAGAGAATGATTTTTGTTTGTATTCTGAAATCCAAATGATGGATTTTGTTGGAAATTTGGAAAATCAATCATTTCTCTGGATGAGGTTTTCCGGAAGAAACAATCTGACGTGTCATGATTACGTCTTTCATAAATTTCACAAAACTTGTTATAATAAAATTCCTCTGATGAATGGTTTCTTTTGTTGTAGTAATCACAATACCTGTTGAAGAAACAATCAGCAGTTGCATGATTATAACGATCACAAATCTCACTGTATCTTTTACTGATCTTGAAGAGCCGATTGTTAACTTTTGAATTTGAACCAACATGTGATTCATTTAGAACTTTGTTTGTTTTAAAGTTAACTTGATTCTTCTTCAGATATTGTGTTTGTGAATTTGGTTTGTTATTAACAGATTGTGATTTTGTATTTGGAACAGTTTTTTATTGTGAAAAATCTATCTTAGTTCCCTTCTTAGATTCAAATCATTTAACAGCGGAAGTCTTAGGACCTGAACCTGTTTTCAGATCAGAGAGAGATTTGATCTTAGAATTTGTTTAGTGTCATTGAGATGAATTCATATCAAAATTTCCAGCTGACACAAAATTTACTGGTTTTAACTTTGACACCTGCTTTGATACAGATTTAATAGATTGAGCATTGCTGGTTTTCAAATTGTCATTTGATGTCATGACACTTTTTCCTTTATCTTGCTTTGTTTTAGATTGATTGGGTTACTTCTTTGATTTATTTTTCTTAAAAGTAGAAGCACCATCATTCTTCACACTTGTTTGTTGTTGAGTTTTGGCAACAGCAAGTTTTTCTTGTTCCTTTACCCATTCTTGATAATGAGGATTATCAAATCCAATGCCTTCTTCGTTGTCCTTTATAGTCTTTGCTGTTTCGGTTATCAACTTCTGATATTCAATAACTTGCTCAAACACAGGACTTGATTCTTCACTTGCCTCATCATCAACATCGACAAGCAGTACTTCTCCTTCTTTCACACGTTCGGTTAATCATTCAGAACTTTCAGATTCAGAATTTTTCTTCATTTTCAGGTGAATGATCAAATTGATTAAAGTTCTCAGGTAAAGTGTTTGTAATTGATTTAGGCATTGGTTCTTGAGTGAAACCCAATCCTACTTTGTTATCTTTCCTTTCACTTACCAGTTTAACTAAAATAGCTTTTGAACTTTTTACTTGGGTTAGATCAACTTGAGTTGCTGCATGAGCAATTTTTTCCAATTCAAGAGATTTTGTCATTTCTTCAAGTTGTTTGGTAACTATTTCAAGTTCTTTAAGTGTTTTGTTCCAAGAATTTTGGAGTGAAATTATCTTATCATCTGAAATTTTGTGATCAATTTTAAGTTGTTCATGAAGTTTTTCATGCTTACTTAATTTATCACCAATTTTAAATGAATGATTTCGATAATGTTCAACCTGTTTAATGCATTCTTCAGAACATAACCTGCATTTCACATCATCTAGAATTAGAACATAATTAGGGGGCAATTCAGAACTAACCTTTGGTTGTTCGGATTCAGCAGATAAGAAAGATTCTTCAGATGTAGCCATAAGAGCGATTTCATATTCTGATTCTTCACATGGATCAGCCTTTGCACTCCAGTCATATTCGTCTGAATCATGACTATCATCATCAAGAACTTTAAGATCACCTTCTTCTGATCATTCTTCTTCTTCAATTTCACATACTAGTGCCAAACTTGATGTAAGATCAGCAGTAAACTGTTCCGCATAAGCACTCCAGTCATATATGTCACACCCTCAATTTTCCACAAACGGGGTATCCGTTAGGCGTGTGACATACCAGGATCTCAAGCCATTAGTTACAGTAACACTGACTCAATAAATTTTAACAAAAGTTTAGCTTAGTCATTAACCCAAAACTCAGGGTACAAAATGTAAGTTTTCAGAGTTTATCGGAAGCTTTTAAACAAACCCATTATTTAAATAAACTTGTGCTCAACAATTTAGCACAAAACCAATAAAACTTGTGCTCAATAGTCTAGCACAATTCCAGTATAAAACCTATGCTCAATAGTCTAGCACAATACCAAATTAAAACTTGTGCTCAATAGTCTAGCACAAAACCGGTAATTGTTTTCAATAAAACAAACAAAGTAAATAAAAGTTCAAAATAAAGTAAACGACTTATGCATGATATGTCCTACGTGCACAGCTCCTAGCCACCTGAGAAAACATACTGAAAACAGTCAACACATGGTTGGTGAGCTCAATGAGATATTTAACAAAAGTTTATAAATATCAAAACAGTTTAACTGATAAAGTTCATTTGCTATTGCTGGTTTGCAAGACCACCTCGCTTACTACATGAGCACGTTGAGATTAAACTGAACGTTGTGTTGTGCCTTACTGCCATCAAACTAGATGACCAAAAGTTCCAAGGACAATCTGCACCACCTTGATCCCTACCAGCGTGATGGGGTCTGCCAAACCCGGTAGTACTACTCAAATTTCCCCGTTATACCCATTGTATATTAATAATCTCAACTAAAGGAAAGGACTTTTGTTGGAACGTTTATGCTCAAGTAAAATAAGCCATTAGACAATAGAAATTAGTTTATCAAAATAGTTGCCCGAAGGCCCTACCCGAAGGCATAAAACGCAGCCCAAGGCCATATAAAATCTTGCCCGAAGGCCCTACCCGAAGGTATAAAAATGCAACCCAAGGCCGTACAAAATAGTTTTGTATGTTTTCTCCCCGAAAGGATTTAAAAGCGGGCAAAGAGACTCACCTTTGAAGCGCACAGCAAAAACAAGATATGCAACACAGATTTCCTAGGTCGCCCTACGACCTATTTTAACAATCAACGTCTATTTATTACTAAAACTTATACATTGATGTATAATATATACATATACATATTTATCTCGCATTCGCTAGGGTTCCAAGTACTCGGTTCGGTTTCCATATAATAATACACTTCATGTAAATCCACACATACCAAGCATGTCATGTCTACATATTTATCTCATGCAAGTATAGCGTCATCATCCTAATAAAATCATCATTTTTAGAATCAATTTCAAGCACTCTTAGCACTACCTACATAAGACATATATTTAACTTGATGCTTCTTCATGTAGCCACATACATATATTTATATAGTACCCGACTACTGCAACCATATACCTACGTACACATTGCAATATATAGCACACCCATATACATACTAATACATGCGAATTCAAACACATAGTTCTAACATATGTATGAAACACCTATCGATATATGAAAACCCATATTGCTAATTTAGTCTCGAATCATGATTAGCACCCTACATACGTAAAAACACAGTACATACATCTTGCAATACACGCATAATATGTGAAATATATATATATATACATATTTTCTGCTATACCATGTACACGCACATAATTTAATGCACTGATACACACATACATACACAAAAATGTTGCTGCTTCCTATCAAATTACCAACACCTAGTTGCTATTACTGCTGCTTATTGTGTGTATACATTTGAATTCTCATATATACATATATATATATATACATACATATATATATATATATATATCTTGCAACATATACCTACCAACCTACATATTCATTGTATTTTATACATACACAACAGTAAGATACACATATACAATGTACACGTTCAAGCAATACATATTCAAGCAATACATAATAACATACTGTTGTATACATTCGGTTGAGCATATCCTATTCACACGCGAACTGCCGTCGATATATACATACATGTTATTCTTCTACTCATATACATACACATATATATAGATCATCATACAATCAGGATTGAACCGAAACTGAATCGTAACCCGTAACGAAACGAAACCTCGAAACTAACGGTTAAACCGATTAACGAAAACGATGCTTACCGGACGATTAGAAGAAGGCGGTGTCCACCGGTGGTTTTCATCGGAGTGCGTTGTTGTTTCAGGGATGTCTGACGAAGCTGCGGGTGGCGTCCGATGGTTATAGTGACGGTGATGTTTGCGTGTGACAGAGTCGTTGGTGGTGGTGATCGAATGGTATAGGTAAGGTGGCGATGTGGTGCTAGGTTGCAAGAGCTGGCCGGATGGAGGTCGGAGATGGTGGCAGGCGGCGTTAGGGTTTCAATGATGGTTATGGTTGAAGGTGACGGGTATGGGATGGGGGGTTGGTTTTATATAATTTTCAATTTGACAATATTGCAATATGGCCCCTTTAGTTATTAATATATTTATTTTTGGTTATCAAAGTTAATAAATTAACTTTCTTAAATTGCGAAACGAACCCCAAACTTAATAAAACTTAATGGAATAGTTAATAGTAATTAACGGTGTTAATCTGAATTTGCGGGTTGTCACATCATCCTCTTGTTAAAAGAATTTCCGTCCCGAAAATTACGCCGTGTCATTGGTTGACTGCAACAAAATAGACAATAGAAAAGAGAAATTTTCAGGTTGTTATATCATCCCCTTGTTAAAAGAATTTCCGTCCCGAAAATTTAATCGTACCTTTGGTGTTAGACGTTGTTACTTTAATAGCTAAGAATGATTTTATTCGTTTTACATTCAGTAGCCACTTCATTAGATTTAAACCGACTAGAGTATTCATTTGTAGGATTGCAACTGGTCTAATGTATTGCGAGTTTGAAGAAATTCATAAGTTTCTTTGGGATCCACTCTTAAGATTTTTAAACAACGTTTTGTATGCAGAAAGTTTCAGAAACTTTAGATTACGGAGCTTCGAGTTGTTATTCAGATTCTCAAGAATCAAGTCTTATTAAAGAAACAGTGTTATTCGAGTTGTTAGAGATCATTAAATTGACTTAACCGTGTGTAGGTGCTCGACTTTATTAAAGATGCGTTGTCAAAACGCGGTTATCAAGGATGTCATAGGCATTATAAAAACAGATGAAGAATGAATTTGGATACTATTTATATGTTTGGAAGTACATGTTTTACGCGAGGATGATCAAGGAATTTAATAAGTATTTATGATTCGTTGTGATCGATAGAACCAGTGGCTGAATGATATAGGGTAAGATAATATAAATGTTTACTTACTAAGGTAGTGTTTAAATAAAAGTGTCTGTGTTACATGGTGTCCATAATCTTTTGGAATACAATCGGTTTTTCTCTTTAATGGAATCTGAGTGTTACGATCATAAGTGTGCATGAGGGGGGGGGGGGGTATATGATACACCAAACATTTGTTCACAGAGAAAGTTTTCTAATCTTTTTATTTGAATAGAAGATTAATTCAATCGTGTAGGTGTTTTAAGGTGATCTAACAATATTTCATTACGGATGGATTAGATAAGAGTTCAAACAATAAGATGTTGGCAATGATTTTGATAACAAGATTCATTAAGTAATAGCGTTTGAGTTCGCCATTAGGGTGTTTAAGGGATGGTGAGAGATAATAGTCTGGTTTGCTAACGGGTTAGGTAAGCATGACGTGTTATTTCATTACTTGGGTTGTGTAGCTTAACTAATTTCTTTAAACATGCAGTTTCCTCTATTAGGATTTTCATTGTTTTGAACGATTAGGTGATAATTGCTTACATCGCGCTTAAATAGTTTTGATCAAGACCATTAATTACATACAAGGTGGATTCTATTAAATTAACATAAGTTTTGAAAGAAAGATATTGCACGATTGGAGTGCCGAATGACAATGGGAGCATTAATGATTATATTTCTTAGCAGATACAATGTGTATTGGGATAACGAAATAAGAGATTGTTATGTAGAATTTTAATGGATGAGACAAATAAAGTTTAAGATCCAAATGAATCCCATTCATCAAGCAGAACGCTAGTTGGCATCAATTGTTTATTGCGGATTATACTATTCATCAATTGAATCCTTAGAGTCACATAACATACTCAATGTTCAGAGTTATATACCCGGGGGGGGGGGGGTAGTTATAAAATTCACTTAGCTTTTCATTATCATTGTGGGAGATGGATACCTGAAATTCATTATGTATAGCAAATTGCCATATGAATGATAGATAGAATAGGGTTGTTCGTAAAACAAAATTCAAGGATGATCGCTTTTAGGCTCGAACATTGATAGCATTTAAGTTGTGTTACTGTTACGCAAACTATTTGGTAGAGAAATTTGAATATATTTTTTGATGTACCGAATATAGATAATGTTTATGAATTTAAATGTTCTTGATGGATAAACAAATTTTTAGATCCAAAGCATTTTATGTGATGGGTTTATTCTGACATGAACGAGTTTTTCAAATAAGTCGTAGTTATATAGGGCTCTTCCAAGAAACTCTTACAATTAAAAGGATTCTTTAATGTTCGATTGGGAAAACCATGATATTAAGTTATTACCGTTATTGAGTACGAGCTCATAACACATGACCATAATTTATAGCGTCCCATTGTATCATGAGTTTGTGGCATTAGCATGGTAGGAGTTTATATTTGATGGTGGTATTATAATTGTTTACTACACATAGGTGTATTGTAGGATAAACTTGATATAGTATGTTACTTAGAAATAGAGTTTTGTTTCAGGTAAATCTGTGTTGTTTGATTCTTCACTTTTAGGTTTTGGTTGTAACCCACATGATAGGTTTTGCCAGGATCATCGTGTACCTGTAAATTCACCATTATGTTGTGCACCCATAATCGTCAATTTACCTTACACAATCACCCTAGTTTATCTCCCATCATGGGCTTTAATCTTAAGTTTTATCATGCTTATTGTTTTGTGCTTATTTATAAGATAATTTATATTATTCTGAATATAGGATGTATAAGAGAGGTATGGTATTCATATAATACTTGCTTATTTACAAACTTTAGGTTGTGTTTGTGCTAGTATTCAAACGCGGTCTTTGTGTAGAACTAGAATACCATCAGTATTCATCTCTACGAGATCTCACTTTGAGTCAATGGTTTCACGAGTGCAGCAGCAAGCAATGACTTGACCAAAGAAGGTAATTATGACAAGATGGAAAAAAAAGTTTAAGAGTTTAAATTAATAGTTTAGCACCAACATAGAACACGAGGGGGGGTAGTATACTCCCTTGATTCATCATTCTTTAAACACCCAAGGAATACAGAGTCTGATTGTTCAGATAAGGACGGTTTGATCATGGCCCACCGGGTAGCGATAAACTTCAAACGACGCTCTCGGATCCCGAAAATGAATCCGTAATAAGATGGGAATAAGAATCAAAATCAAGATTAGAAATCAGGTCTACGGGTAAGGCATAATAAAATAGTATAAGGAAATCTGCCTAAGGAAACAAGTATAAGGAATCATATATAAGGTAGCACGTATAAGAAAACGTATAAGCCCAATCTAATGTAACTAATGTGCAGTGTGAGTGTAACTAATGCAATGCCTAAAGTTATAGACTATATGCAATGAAATGCTAGCTCCTTATAACTTATGGCTCTGATACCAATCTGTCACACCCTCAATTTTCCACAAACGGCGTATCCGTTAGGCGTGTGACATACCAGGATCTCAAGCCATTAATTACAGTAACACTGACTCAATAAATTTTAACAAAAGTTTAGCTTAGTCATTAACCCAAAACTCAGGGTACAAAATGTAAGTTTCCAGAGTTTAGCGGAAGCTTTTAAACAAACTCATTATTTAAATAAACTTGTGCTCAACAGTTTAGCACAAAACCAATAAAACTTGTGCTCAATAGTCTAGCACAATTCCAGTATAAAACCTGTGCTCAATAGTCTAGCACAATACCAAATTAAAACTTGTACTCAATAGTCTAGCACAAAACCGGTAATTGTTTTCAATAAAACCAACAAAGTAAATAAAAGTTCAAAATAAAGTAAACGCCTTATGCATGATATGTCCTACGTGCACAGCTCCTAGCCACCTGAGAAAACATACTGAAAACAGTCAACACATGGTTGGTGAGCTCAATGAGATATTTAACAAAAGTTTATAAATATCAAAACAGTTTAACTGATAAAGTTCATTTGCTATTGCTGGTTTGCAAGACCACCTCGCTTACTACATGAGCACGTTGAGATTAAACTGAACGTTGTGTTGTGCCTTACTGCCATCAAACTAGATGACCAAAAGTTCCAAGGACAATCTGCACCACCTTGATCCCTACCAGCGTGATGGGGTCTGCCAAACCCGGTAGTACTACTCAAATTTCCCCGTTATACCCATTGTATATTAATAATCTCAACTAAAGGAAAGGACTTTTGTTGGAACGTTTATGCTCAAGTAAAATAAGCCATTAGACAATAGAAATTAGTTTATCAAAATAGTTGCCCGAAGGCCCTACCCGAAGGCATAAAACGCAGCCCAAGGCCATATAAAATCTTGCCCGAAGGCCCTACCCGAAGGTATAAAAATGCAGCCCAAGGCCGTACAAAATAGTTTTGTATGTTTTCTCCCCGAAAGGATTTAAAAGCGGGCAAAGAGACTCACCTTTGAAGCGAACAGCAAAAACAAGATATGCAACACAGATTTCCTAGGTCGCCCTACGACCTATTTTAACAATCAACGTCTATTTATTACTAAAACTTATACATTGATGTATAATATATACATATACATATTTATCTCGCATTCGCTAGGGTTCCAAGTACTCGGTTCGGTTTCCATATAATAATACACTTCATGTAAATCCACACATACCAAGCATGTCATGTCTACATATTTATCTCATGCAAGTATAGCGTCATCATCCTAATAAAATCATCATTTTTAGAATCAATTTCAAGCACTCTTAGCACTACCTACATAAGACATATATTTAACTTGATGCTTCTTCATGTAGCCACATACATATATTTATATAGTACCCGACTACTGCAACCATATACCTACGTACACATTGCAATATATAGCACACCCATATACATACTAATACATGCGAATTCAAACACATAGTTCTAACATATGTATGAAACACCTATCGATATATGAAAACCCATATTGCTAATTTAGTCTCGAATCATGATTAGCACCCTACATACGTAAAAACACAGTACATACATCTTGCAATACACGCATAATATGTGAAATATATATATATATACATATTTTCTGCTATACCATGTACACGCACATAATTTAATGCACTGATACACACATACATACACAAAAATGTTGCTGCTTCCTATCAAATTACCAACACCTAGTTGCTATTACTGCTGCTTATTGTGTGTATACATTTGAATTCTCATATATACATATATATATATATACATACATATATATATATATATATATATATCTTGCAACATATACCTACCAACCTACATATTCATTGTATTTTATACATACACAACAGTAAGATACACATATACAATGTACACGTTCAAGCAATACATATTCAAGCAATACATAATAACATACTGTTGTATACATTCGGTTGAGCATATCCTATTCACACGCGAACTGCCGTCGATATATACATACATGTTATTCTTCTACTCATATACATACACATATATATAGATCATCATACAATCAGGATTGAACCGAAACTGAATCGTAACCCGTAACGAAACGAAACCTCGAAACTAACGGTTAAACCGATTAACGAAAACGATGCTTACCGGACGATTAGAAGAAGGCGGTGTCCACCGGTGGTTTTCATCGGAGTGCGTTGTTGTTTCAGGGATGTCTGACGAAGCTGCGGGTGGCGTCCGATGGTTATAGTGACGGTGATGTTTGCGTGTGACAGAGTCGTTGGTGGTGGTGATCGAATGGTATAGGTAAGGTGGCGATGTGGTGCTGGGTTGCAAGAGCTGGCCGGACGGAGGTCGGAGATGGTGGCAGGCGGCGTTAGGGTTTCAATGATGGTTATGGTTGAAGGTGACGGGTATGGGATGGGGGGTTGGTTTTATATAATTTTCAATTTGACAATATTGCAATATGGCCCCTTTAGTTATTAATATATTTATTTTTGGTTATCAAAGTTAATAAATTAACTTTCTTAAATTGCGAAACGAACCCCAAACTTAATAAAACTTAACGGAATAGTTAATAGTAATTAACGGTGTTAATATGAATTTGCGGGTTGTCACAATATCCATCCTTGACACTGACCACTAGCGCTTTGTTCTGATCTTCGGACTGTTTACTTTCATCTTTGAGTTCTGGCATGGGAAGACATTGATATGGTTTCTGATGAAAACGTTGATTTCTGTTCTGGTAGCTTGAAGACTGTTGTGAATTCTGACTTTGACCTTGATTCTGATTCTGACCACTTGAACTTGCTTGACCATTGTAGCTTTGGTTCTTTAGGGCTGTACATTCCGTTGAAAAATGACCATAGCAGTTGCATTTGAAACATATGGCCTTTGATTTGTCAAAACCAACCGTCTTGTTTGCACTTCGCTTGAAATTTCGATTGACATATGCATGTTTCTGAGTTCGATATGCAACCATAACCATTTGCCAGTTTAGATCCATTTCTTCAACATCGTTAGGATCCATTTCAAATAGGTCTTGAAGAACAACATCCAATTGAGTTAGATGACTTCCTTGATTAGCTTGGAAACTTGCCATGAATGCAGTGAACACATTCTTTGTTTCATCATCTTATAGCAAGATATTCATTACATCTTTAACTTTTCCTTGAACATTAGAACTTGAATTATGAGATTCAGATTGAGACTTCATTGGTTGAGGTTGGGCTTGATAGGTTCAATTGGATCGATATCGCTCAATGATCAGAATGATTAGTACACAAACACAGTTCAATCAGCAACACAATTCATTACTTAATAATTCTCTTTGTATTGATGATCAAAGCAAATATTGTAGTACAAAATGCAGGAGAAAGTAATCACACACAGTTAATTCTCTCTCTAACGTGTAATTGTGATCTAGACTCTCTTTCTAACATTCTCTTACTACATGCTTTATGCAACAATACATTTAGGGAAAATACCAAATAAACCCTAAACTATACAAAATGTATAAACAAAGTACAAAGTAAATCTTAAACAGAAATAGACCCTACCAGTACTCCCCCTAAGATTTATCTTTGGACTTCAAAAATCTTCAACAGTTTTCAACTTTTGCTTTCAGCTTCAATCTCTCACCAATCTTCAGGTTCGTCTTTCACATCCAGCAATTGCTTCCCTTTGTATTCTTCTTGTTCTTTTAAAGCCTCCTTAATGCAAGACTTGAACTTCTCAGCAATCTTGGCTTGTCTTAGCTTTGATTCATTCGTCACAATGTCACAGTCCTTCATTCTTTTCAGCGAGTCCAAGTTAATACCTGCAAAGTCAATGTTAGCATAAAACACGTGCGGTTTCTTCCTTCCTATGACTTTCACTTCCAATGTACCCTTGGACGTCACCCTCATGTACTCGATCTCCGGTATATCAATCTTCACAAGGTTAGCATTGAGCAATGCCTTCCTTAATCTAATTTTCTCCGTGGCAGCCCCAATCACCTCAATCATAATAACGAACAATCTCCGATCTTCTTCTGCAACTGGATCTTTCAACTTTTCCATCTTGTAGTTTCGGAGAAAGTCATTGTAAGATGGATGTAGTAGTTTAAGCTCAAACGTACTAAACAAGGTAATCATGTCCTGATCCCAGTCATCCAAATTACGAACCAATTTCAGCTCAAAAGTCTCTTGATTGTAAAACACCTTCAAAATGGGCTTAGTTGCCTGAGAACCATCGATCACCTTCAATCCCGGATCTGTGACTTTATCAAAGTATTCATCTGAGAACTCTTCCAAATACATGTCTTGCACAATCAACTTCTTTGTCTTTCTCTTCTTCTTCATCTGTACATACTCACTATCTTCTTGTTGTCCTCTGAACTCCAAAAACTTCGGCAAACGGCTCATCCCAGCATCTAGTAACATTGCACATTTATCACCACGCTCAGCATGCGTGTGATTAATCAATCTCAATTTGTGCAGTTCCTTCAAATCTTGCACTTGCAGCTTGAATATACTTGAGTAGTAATGGTAAACATCGCACAAACCATTAACTCTCTTTATCAAAAACGCATCAAACACTTCATCATATTTCCAAGCAATAATTTTAACATTCTTGGATTTTTCCGCCACGATCATCGAATCTAATAATTCAGCAACAGATTGGCCCTTACTCAGCAGTGATCTGACGACATCACCTGCTGTGGCAGACTTATGCCATGATTCTCGTACATCCATCGGAATGTTTTAAGATTTCATTTCGCTCGGAAACATGTCTATCAGCTCCTTCCTCTTCTTATGTGCATCAACTGGTAAAGCCATCAAAGGTATCTCTTTGGGTTCAAGCACTCTGAATCTCTTGGTCAACTCATAATACTGCGGATTGTGATAATCCAAGAAAAACATACGGTTATGCATTTTCTCAGTCTTCATAAAGCTCACCACTATCTTCTTTAATGATTCTCGTTTCAATCTCTTCAGAGTCTTGTATGGATAGTTCCTCGAACTAAGCCATTCACGCATGTTTCTGACTGACATCTCCTCTGGATCTTGATGATACAGTTCTTCCGGAGGAAGATCATCAATATTCAGGCTCTCTTGCAGAGGCGTCCATTCTCCCATTTCTACCACAAACTCTTTCTCATCAGCCGTCACCTTGTCTTGGGCATTCAGACACTTCTCATACTCTTCATTGATTTGACTGACAGTAAGTCCATTCAAATACACTGGATTATATTTCATCTTCTTTAAATAGGCAAATCGTTCAATGAAGATCAGCAGGTATCTCATCATCAGGATTGACTTCAGGTTCAGAATCTGTAAAGTCTATATCATCCAAATCATCCAGTGCCTCAATCATAGGTGCAGTTTCAGTTTGAACCGGCTCAAACTGAAATGCTTCTTCAGTAACATCTTGCACATTCTCAGTTACTTCAACCACCTCTGGCACTTCACTTGCCACTACAGACTCAGATTGAATCGGCTCAATCTGAACTGTTTTATCAGTTTCAATATCCTTCACAGTCTCATCCACCTTTGCTACCTTAGATACTTCAGTTTCAATTACAGATTCAGATTGAACCGGCTCAATCTGAACTGTTTCTTCTGTTCTGACCTTCTTCGCACTTCCCTCTTCTCCAATAATTTCAGGCATAACATCCAGTTTACGTTTTCCCTCGGCTTTGTCAAGATTGACAGTAGCAGCAGCTTCATCGGGAATTGAAATTGGTGTATCAATCATTTCGCCCACATTCTTTGTACCTCGAGCTCTAGTATAATAAACCTTAACTTCTTGTGTAGGCTCGGCAACTTCCATCATATCATCTGAAAACTCTTTATCAGATGTAGAACCTGACTTCTTTGGCTTGGCTTCTTCCAACCATTTTTCAAGCATCTCCTTTTCAGCATTCAGAGTATTGCATTCCGCATATAACTCTTTGTAATCCTCTTTCAGTTTCTCATGATCAGCCTTCAACTTCTCATGATCAGCATCTAATGCTTTGAATGTTTCCAGATTCTGTTGATGAATAGCCCAAAACTCTTCTAATCTCTTTTTCTTCCTTTCATTAGATTCTTTCAACTGTGCATTAGCATCTAAAAGTTTGGCTACCATCTCTTCCAACTCAAGAATTTTCTCCTTTTCTTCATTCACACTTGAAACAACTTTTGGTGAAGACTCCAAAGGTTGTTCGATATGTATAGTTGCTGGAGATGAAGTGGTGGGAATATCAACTTGAACAGAAACAGTAATGCCAGCATCAGTATCATCAACTACCTGTGTTGTAGTCTCCACTTCGGCCATTACTTCCTGTGCAATCTGAACAATGTCAATCTGTTCAGGTACATCCACATTTTCAAACACACTTGGCTCCTCAACAATCTTAGAAACATCCACAGTTTTGAATCTTCGAGATCTGAAATAATGAACTGTGATGTTCCTAGGAGCTTCCACAACAACTTCTTCTACAGCTTTCTCAACCTCAACAGGTTCATCAGTCACCATTGGTTCTATAGCTTCAACATTCTCAGTCTCAATCTCAGTTGTTCTTCAACCTCAACATTTTATGCCTCCTTAGGAACTGATTCAGCACTATCATCTTCGTTTCCATCATCACCACCATCATCATCACTACTACCCTCACTTTCACTATCATCCTCATCACTTTCAGATTCATTCTCATCCTCATCTTCATCTTCTAGATGACGAGCAAAATACTCATCATCATCCAACAAATTATCCGGCACCTCATCAACTAAGTCTGCTGGATTTACAATCTCTCCATTTGATATGTGATGATTTACTACCTCAATGTCCTCATCGTTGTTTGCTATATCCCGCATGTAGTCAAACATTTCACCATTTACAACATTCCCAATACTCATCTTCCTATATGATAAATCATTTATGTCCTCAGTGTATAAAATCCCTCCAGCAAAACCTTCTTCTCTAATGATTGGATAAGCAACGTTGATCATCAGTTGCAAGAATCTCGGATACATGAGAAACTTGAACCTCTTGCCTTTCACTAAATTGAACACAAACCCTTTCATAATCCATTTCGACATGTTAAAAGGCTTGCTTTCAGCAATAGCAACAATTGGGGATGCAATGTCAGAAGGAAAGTTATCAAACCCAGCACTCCTTCTAGACATGCATTGTTGTATCACATAACAGAGTAACTTCCATTTCTTTCCAAGTCTGGCTCTAACAAACTGCTGCTTAGGAAATATTGGAGGATGACCCATATTAATGAAACAAGCTTGACATTCAGCAGTTGTTAACTCATCATTTGCACCAACCTCATCATCATCTATCCTCAAGGCTGTTCTGATAGCTTCTTCAGATACAGTCAATTGTAACTCTCTGGTGATATTTCCTCTAACCACTATCACACCATCTTCACCAGTTACAACCTCAGCTGTTCTCCAAAAACTCTTGATGAGTCTAGCATATATTACAGGCTTTGCACATATAGCATATACATACTTGGTTCTTCTGATAAATCTGATCATATCTCTATACCCCTCTGTTTCTGGTATAGATTCATCCAGACATGCAACCAGATTGTGCTTAGGCTCAAACTTGAGATTCTCCATCTGTTTGACAAAAACAAGACACATGAGTTAGATTTTCCAATCATAAATAACAAATTTGCATAAGTGTTTAAACAAAAAGTTACAATGTAAGACAATCACATAATCATTTTAACACCTAAGTTGATCTAACAATCTGATTTTCATCATTTTGTTTAATAAAAACTTAGTGAATCAATGAATACACAATATTTAACACTTAACAGTTTAATCACTTAATAACACAAATCTGAAATTTGTATGATGAAGTTTGTTTAACATGTTTTAGCTCAGTTTTAACTTTGATTTGTCACTTAATAACAGGCATTTCATCAGTTTGATGTTAAAACTTAAGAACATTCAAAATGTCATCAATGGCGGTTCAACAGTTATGAAGAAATTTTAGTTGATTCAGTCGATTTTAAGCAATTTGATGCAAATTAATGATTGATTATTGATGATCAACAGTAAATACACCTATTACAACATTCGATTTCAGTTTTAACACACAAAATCAAAGTGTCGATTCATTGGTCTAAACACTGTTCATCATCATTTTTCGTTTTAACAATCATTTATCAGGTTTATCAAGGTTGAATCATGTAAAATTTACCTTATTCAATCAATATAACTTGTTACAGAACAATCGATTGAATATGATAATCAACGGTTTGGGTACAGGGGATTTTGCTTGAAAAACTTGGTGAAAAATGATAAGTGTTGTGAATAAAGCGGGTATTTATATGGTTGAAAAATTAGGTCAAACTTAATGGGACGGGTAAACAATTGGGACGGGTAAACAATTCTGGCCCAATAAGCCTGGACGGGTCATGCACTGTTGAGCCGTGTCAAACACTGTTGGGACGGGTCAAGTACTTGGGATGGGTCACAACATGGGACGGATCAACATAAAACATGTAAAAAAACACTTGGACGGGTCAGTCACTGTAGAGACGGGTAAAGCACTGTAGAGACGGGTAAGAGTTAGGAACAACTACACCTGTTTTGGTTTAACCCATCACCCGGCTGCATAGCGGTCTTCTAACATCACCCGGCTTGTATAATGACTTTTTGTTCATTACCCGGCTACATAGTGATACCTTCATCACCCGGCTTGTATAAAACAGCTTCTTCATCACCCGGCAACACAGTTGTCTAAGTTACCCGGCTGCATAGAATCTTCAATCTATTACCCGGCTGTACAGTGTCAAACAACTTGTTACCCGGCAGACATTAACATAACTTCTTTACCCGGCTAAATAGTGACTTGTTCATTACCCGGCTGGTAACATATCACTTCATTACCCGGCAACACATTAAAGTCTAATATCTTCACCCGGCTTCAATTCTTCTCACAATCACCCGGCTCATATCAGTCATTACTACTTTACCCGGCTGAATAGTGTCTTCATTACCCGGCTAAACAGTTGTTTCTGATATCTTCACCCGTTGACAACACTTTGACAATTTTACATTTTTTTCGTCTGTTGACTTTTCAACTGCATTTATTGCACCTGCAAACATTCTCGACATATTAATTAGACAAGACATCCTTATTAGAGTTTGTCACATTAATAATCAACAACATTAAATATGCAACAAATATAATTCTCATTAAATCCCTTTTTCTTTTTCTTTGATTTTTCTTGTAAAAATGTTTTTGCACAACCAAAATTTCTAAATCCCGAAGCAATTTCTTAAAAACACATCACAAGACCTTGGGTTTGTTTTAACACATCCAATACATTTGCTTTTCATACCACATAATCTTGTTCAAACACAACACACTTATTCAAAAATATTTTTGAAAATTTTTTTTGTAAATATTTTTCTTCTTCAATTATTCTCCCCCTAAACTTGAAATTTCATGATATTTTTAAGTTTAACAAGGATGTCGATGTGTCAATAAAGATTCCATATGCCTGCACACACAAAGCACACACATTAAAATAAAGACATATGCAATGCAATGAATCAAAATATCGCAGTGAGATCATACCATACATTATCTGAACATGTTTTGCAAGTTTTGAATAGACATTTGACTTATGTTTGATTGAGTGATGATATGAAAACATACCAATTAGCTCGAGTTGACACACTTACTTTTTCAGTACCATGATGAGATTAAGGTTCGATTAAAATGACTTATGTGACCCACATGTATACATATGTCAACATATTTCTTTATCAACCACTACCTGAATGCATATTGCACAAAAACCTGGTCACTTACAATCATAAACAGTGTGGAATCTGGGTTCTATTCGGATTTGGTCCACTTTGGGACTTCTTTTTATTCCATTTTGGAATTTTAATTTCCTATCGTTCCCCTTGAGAATCTTCTGAATTCCTTTTGGAATTTTTGTTTGGTGATGGTCTACATTTGGGACTCTTTTTGTTCCAACTTTAGGAATCTTTTGCTGCACCTTGAAGCTCAAAAGAGACTTCGTGTGAGACTTCAGGTCTGTGGATACCACAACAAAGAAGCTCACGATGCGGTTCATCACACTGAATAGATTGCATCATTACCCGATCATGTACAACTATCATCACAAGCAATGCATCAAAAGATATATATCTAGACATGTATAGCAAAGGAACTTAACACAAAGATCATTGAGTATAGATTTGTCAACAATAAACTTACTTTTTCAGTCTAATTGCCTAAGCTGTCTAGCACATCAATTAACATTCATTAGTCTTTATTTAAAAATGATGTAACAAATAATGTCTAGTGTAACTATCATTTCTCACTTTTTGCAATATAGATTCTTATGACATGATATTTTCTTTTCTTTTTGCTTTTATATTCTTTTTGTTTGCTTTTTCTTTTTCATGCACACTCACAATGCAAAACAATAAAATAAAAGACAAAGGAATCAATACTTGACATTGACTTATTATATTTTTGGATTTTATATTTTCTGATTTTGTATTGAGTTTTTGAAAGATAGAATCAATCATGATTGATTAACCCTATGGATTGAATTAAGAATTCAAACCGGCCTGACAAGAAAGATTTTGTGAAAAGATCTGCCAGTTGTTTGTCGGTATGAACTTTAATCAAAATTATTAAACCTTTTTCAGAGTTGTCTCTGAGAAAGTGATATCGAATTTCGATATGTTTGGTCTTTGAGTGTTGAACAGGATTAGCAGTAATGAACATAGCAGCAGTATTGTCTATGTAAATAGGAGTTTTGAGAAAGTTAAACCCGTAGTCAAGCAATTGGTTTTGTAACCACAAAACTTGAGAACATCCTGCAGATGCAGCGATATACTCTGCTTCAGCTGTGGATACGGAAACGTTGGTCTGCTTTTTGCATTGCCAAGAAACAAGTCTAGGACCCAGAAATTGACATCCACCCGTAGTCGATTTCCTGTCAAGACAACACCCACCAAAATCACTATCAGAATAACTATATAATTCAAAATTGCCTTCATAAGGATACCATAACCCGAGATTCGGTTTCCCTTTAAGGAATCTGAAAATACGTTTAACAGCAACCAGGTGCGACACTTTTGGATCAGACTGATATCTTGCACACACACATACAGCATACATAATGTCTGGCCTTGATGCAGTTAGATACATCAGTGAACCAATCATTGATCTGTACAGTGTTTGATCAACGGATTTGCCTTTCGGATCCGGCTGTATCTTGCAATTCACATCAGATGGCGTTCGAATAGTCTGACAATCTTGCATCTTGAACTTTTTCAGCAACTTCTCAACAAACTTTGATTGGTTGATAAAAATTCCGTCTGCTGATTGTTTTACTTGCAATCCAAGAAAGAAATTAATCTCCCCCATCGAACTCATCTGAAATCTTGACTTCATAATTTCTTCAAACTCTTTGCACATGGACGCACTTGTTGAACCAAAGATGATATCATCCACATACACTTGAACACATAAAAGATCTTCATTTTCCCGCTTCATAAATAAAGTTGGATCAATCTGACCTCTTGTAAATCCATGTTCCAGCAAATGTTTAGATAACGTCTCATACCAAATCCTTGGAGCTTGATGTAGACCGTATAAAGCTTTGCTCAATTTGTATACACGATGTGGATAATCAGGATCTTCAAAACCAGGAGGTTGTCTGACATATACATCATCGGTAATTGGTCCATACAGAAAAGCGCCTTTAACGTCCATTTGAAACACTTTGAACTTCATGAAAGAGGCATACGCTAAAAAAACGCGAATAGCTTCAAGTCGAGCGACCGGAGCAAACACTTCTTCATAGTCAATACCTTCTTCTTGAGTGTAACCTTGTGCAATAAGTCTGGCTTTATTTCTCACAATAATTCCACGTTCATCTGGCTTGTTCTTGTACAACCATCTTGTACCAATCGCATTTTCTCCTTCAGGTAAGTCCACTAATTTCCAAACCTCTTGTTTGCGAAATTGAAGTAACTCCTCTTGCATGGCTTCAATCCAACTTTTATCTTGTAACGCTTCTGAAATGTTCTTCGGCACCACTTGAGATAGAAAACATGAATAAAGACAAACGTTTGCATGTTCAGTCTGACTTCTCATAGTCCTCTGATTCAAAGGCCCAATAATCTGAGATAAAGGATGATTCCTGTGTACTCGATGAGTCGGAATTGAATCTCCTTGAACTTGCGTCTCTAGATTAGACTGATTTAGATTCGGTAAATCTTGCAAAATTGTGGACACATGCGGAGTGAAATTAGGAACTTGTTCTGGTGAATTGATGAAGTAGTCAAACGATTCTGGAATAACTTCAACATTCGGATCTGATGATGGTTGATTTTGAACAGATCCACCATCATTAGGAGAATTTTGTGGATTCACATCATCACCAAGAATGTTTGATTCTTGATCTTCTTGAGAACCAGAAGGACCCGGAGCTTGACTGGATACTCCATGATCAGGATTATGAAATGACATGAACGGATACTCAGAATTGAGAATGCTATCATCATCATTATCAGAATCATCACTGAAACATCCCAAGTCTCCTGATTCTTTTCTTGCTTTTCCTGAAAAATCAAACAAGTTAGAATTGAAAGATTTTGATAACGAATCTAAATTAAACAACCATTTGGGACCATGAGCTACTGACGGAAACGAATTTTCTAAAAACTTTACGTTAATAGTTTCAATAATAGTATTTGTTTTGCTATTAAAAACCTGATAAGCTTTAGAAACAGACGAGTAACCAAGGAAAATCCATCGTCAGATTTTGACTCAAATTTCCCGAGATGATCACTTAAATTTAGAATCGATACAGGACAACCAAATGCTTTCAAGTAAGAAATATTCGGTTTTCTTCCAAATAACAACTCATAAGATGTTTTATTTTTATCCTGAACCAATAATGTCCTGTTTTGTACGAAACACGCAGTAGCAATAGCTTCATCCCAGAATGTAATAGGGATTTTGGCATCTGCGAGCATGGATCTTGCTGCTTCAATTAGTGTTCGATTTTTCCGTTCCGCAACCCCGTTTTGTTGAGGCGTTCTTGGGGCACTAAATTGTCGCGCAATTCCCTTTTCTGCACAAAACAAATCAACATGAGCGTTCTTAAACTCGGTTCCATTATCACTCCTCAAGATTTTTACTTTACAATCCAACTGATTTTCAACTTTGATGATAAATTCTTTTAACAACTCAGCAGTTTTAGATTTAAAATGCAAGAAATAAACCCAAGAAAATCTAGTGAAATCGTCAATGATGACAAAACAATAAGACTTCTTTCCGATGCTTTGAACATTTGTTGGTCCGAAAAGATCCATGTGTAGCATCTGCAATGGTTTTGAAATGGAGTGTTCTTGCTTGGACTTAAAAGACATTCGGTGATGTTTTCCTTTCAAACATGCTGGACAGAGATCAGTTGTTGAGAATTTCTTTGACGGTATTCCCACAGCATGATTTCCAGTCACCAGTCGGTTCATGTTTCTGAAGTTTGAATGGCCCAGCCGTCTATGCCAAAGCTGACTCTCATCATTTGAAGCATGCGCAATGAGACATGTAGTTTCGGTTTCAGCATCAATCTACGACATATCAAGCTTGTATACATCACGATCTCTTGGAGCTTTAACCACCACCCACTCATTGTCAATCTTGAAACCTGGTTTGAGTATGTAACAAAAAGAATCATCAAATAATGTTGAATAAGATTTGTCACAAATTTGAGATACACTTAGCAAATTAAAGTTCAACTGTGCACAGTAGTTGACTTTATCAAAGCTAATGACCCCATTTGACACGGTTCCTTCTCTAGTTATTTTACCACCAGCATCTCCTCCAAATGCAACATGTGTACCATTCTTTAGCTTAAAATCTTGAAGCAAGGCATGGTTGCCAGTCATATGCCGGCTACACCCACTATCAGCAAACCATGAGTTGATAGGTCTTCGAGGGCGTACCTGCATTTCAACAATCACTTAGTTAGTTTGGTCAACCCAGGCCCACATGGTCTTGGGTTTTCCGAATCTATCTGCAACAGTAACTTGTTGATAATGAAGATTTTGAAAATTTGTTTCATTTGAGAGATTTGGTTGAAAACTGTTTCGCCCATTGGCTTGAATCGATTGCTTTCTTCTTAAAGCAGTAAACCTTTCCTCTAACTTAGGATCAAGGTTATTTTCAAATTTCTGATTTCTTACCATCAAGGCACTCGGTTTAAAACTGTTAACCTGCACATTTCTTGATGAAAAGTTATTAAAACCAGAATTGTTTCGATTGAAATTTCTCAAAACAGGAGAATGACTTTGGTTAACATTTTGAAAACCAAATGATTGATTTCTTTGAAAATTTGGAAACGGAGTCATTTCTCTTGATGAGTTTTTCCGAAAGAAACAATCTTTTGTGTCATGGTTTCTTCTTTCACAGATATCACAAAATTTGTTATAAAAACATTCCTCTGAAGAATGATTTCTTTTGTCACAGTAACTGCAGTACCTGTTAAAGAAACATTCAGCAGTAGCATGATTATAACGATCACAAATCTCACAATGTTTCTTGCTAATCCTAAAGAGCCGATTGTTAACTTTTGATGTTGAACCCACTCGTGATTCATTATCAGTTTTGTTCGGTTTTAAGTTAACTTGATTCTTTTGTGGAGATTTAGATTGTGACTGTTTGTGATCAAGTTTCGATTTCTTGGGAACTTGGTTCGATTTTAAACCATCTTGTTTGGTAACCTTCTTTGGTTCAATTCTTTTATCATTGACAGCGGAAGACTTAGGACCTGAACCTGTTTTCAGACCAGAGTTAGATTTGATTGAAGAATTGATTTGGTTACCATAAGATCCGTTCATATCGAAAGTTCCTGCAGATACAAACTTGATTGTTTTACCTTTTGACACTTTCTTCTTGACAGGTTTCACATTGACAGTTTTAACAGTTTGAGCTTTGGTGTTGTCATTTGATTTTATGACACTTTTACCTTTTGACTGTTTTGTTGCAGATTGATTAACTGTTAATTTCGATTTCTGCACCTTTCCTTTTGAAACTTCAGCCTGTTTCACTTCTTTCTTCTTGATCAGTTGATCAGCAACTTTTGCCTTCTGTTCATTCTTCCATCTGATGTATTCTGGATCATTGTATCCTGAAAATTCAGCTTCATCCTTCACCTTTTCTTCTGGCTTCGGATTCAGTTCCGGATATTCAACAAGTTGAATCAGAATGGGATCAGATTTGTTGCTAGCTTCATCATCAGCTTCAACTGATACAGCGTCATCTTCTTTCAAACTTTCAATCAACACTTCAGATCCTTCGGATTCGGATTTACTTCTTTGAATTTCTTTGAATTTTCGTTCATTTTTAGGTGAATGATCAAATTCATTGAAGTTTTCAGGTAAAGTTTGTGTCATTGATTTAGGCATTGGTTCATGAGTGAAACCTAATCCTAGTTTTCTTTTATTACCTCTTTCACTCACAAGTTGTTTTACCATTGTTTTACAACTCTTAACCTTTGTTAATTCAACTTGAGTGACTGCATGAGCAACCTTTTCTTGTTCGAAATTCTTTGTCATTTCTTCAAGTTGTTTGGTTACTAGTTCCAGTTCCTTTAAGGTTTTGTTCCATGATTCTTTAAGTGACAATATCTTCTCATCAGCAATTTTGTGATCAATTTTAAGTTGTTCATGAATTTTTTCATGTTTGCTTAATTTGTCACCAATTTTAAAAGAATGAGTTCAATAATGTTCCACTTGTTTTATGCATTGTTTACAACATAACCTTTCTTTAACATCATCAGGCAAAGAAACATAGTTAGGGGGTAATTCAGTACTAACCTTTGGTTGTTCAGTAAATGATGAAGACTCATTGGATGTAGCCATCAGTGCAACTTCTGGTTCAAATTCTTCAACAGGATCTGCTTTTGCACTCTAATCGTAATCCTCAGAATCTTCACTCACATCATCAGTCACTTTACCATCTCCTTCTTCAGACCAATGTTCTTCGATTTCACAAACTAACGCCAAACTGGAAGTGAGATCAGATGTGAATTGTTCTGCATATGCACTCCAATCGTATCCGTCTTTCACACTAACCACCAGTGCCTTAGTTTGATCTTCTGGTTTCTTGCCTTCATCCTTCAATTCCGGCATGGGCAGGCTTTGATATGGTTTCTGCATGAAGCGTTGATTCCTGTTTTGATAGCTTGAAGACTGTTGCGAGCTTTGACCTTGACCTTGATTCTGTCCACTTGAACTTGCTTGATCATTGTAGTTCTGATTCTTAGGAGCCTTGCATTCCCTTGAAAAATGACCATAGCAGTTACAGTTGAAACATCTGGCCTTCGACTTATCAAAACCAACGGTCTTGTTTGCATGAGGCTTGTAGCTTCGGTTAACATATGCATGTTTCTGCGTTCGATATGCAACCATCACCATTTGCCAATTCAAATCCATTTCCTCAACATCATCGGGATCCATTTCAGATAAATCTTGAAGTACAACGTCCTTTTGACTCAAATGACTTCCTTGATATGCTTGAAAGCTTGCCATAAAAGCTGTAAATGCACATTTTGTCTCATCATCTTGTAACAAGATGTTCATCACATCTTTTACATTGGCTTACACAGTATTACTCTGTTTTTCTGAGTGATACTGACTTTGACTTTGAGCTCTTGGTGGAGATTGAGGTTGAGAATAAGTTGGTGAGTTTGGAATGTACGAAGAATCAGTATAAAAACTTGCACCGACAAATAGATCACCCTCATCATCAATCTTTGCAGATTCTTGAGCCAGAAAGGCATTCTCCACAGTGTTAGCAGGATTCACAATAAACTTGTACTGTGCATGTGAACCAGTTCTATCAGTATTTCTAGAACTTTCATCAATCTCTACTTCCTCTATCTTTGCAATGAGCAGATCCAAATCCATCGGAAATTTTTCTGTATGCTTCAGTAGTGTCACAATTTGTTTCAACGATGATGGAAGAGCACATAATAATCTGTCATTCAGGTCTTGGAGATCTGTCTTCGCACCCACATTGGTCATTTCAGTAGTCAGATGAACAAACCTATTCATCATCTGGTGCACAGACTCTCCAGCAATGTGTTCAAATAACTCCAATTGTCTCTTCAGCTTTTGTTTCTTGAGACTTCTAAGTTGTTCACCTCCTTCACAGATTGACTTCAAGGCTTTGAACAGTGTATAGCCCGTTTGATAAGTATCTAACCTTGACAGTACTTGTAGTGGCAATCCTTTACACATCAAAGAGTAGGCTTTGCTATCATTCTTCACTTTTCTTAAGTCTTCTGCTGATAGATTATCTTCTAGATAAGGTTCAGTAGAGTCTTTGGTGTAGGTACTTGCACTATCCGGAGCTGTCTATGTAGGTATGTGAGGACCCTTATCAATTGACTTCCAAAGATCATTGTCTATTGAGCAAAGATGATGCTTCAGTCTAATCGTCCAATTCTTGAAATCTGCACGGTTAACAAGTCTAGGAACACGGTTGTCAGAGTCATCATTAGGTGCCATTTTTTAAAGTTTTAAAGAAAATATTTTTGTGTTTTTAATGATTTTGAAAGAAATAGTTAAAATGCCAAAATAAAGACAAGTAAATAATGACAAGATAAGATAACAAGGTTTGTAACAGTTGAAAAAGGATCACACGGCTGAACAGTGAAAATGTCTTCTTCACCCGGCTAAGAATATTCTTCACCCGTCTAAACAGTGACCCGGCTTAACAGTTGTAAGTCTTCTATACTTGAAATCTTTACCCGGCAGAACAGATACCCGGCTGAACAGTTTCACTTCACACGGCAGACAATCTTGACCCGCTAGAACTTGACACGGCAATGAGGTTTACCCAGCTGAACAGTTGATCGCACGGCAGAGAACTTGCTTACCCGGCTAAACAGTTGACAGTCACCCGGCTGAAAATGTTAATCACCCGGCTGAACAGTTTATCACCCGACACAATAGTTCTTGATCCGGCTGAACAATACAACCTTTTTCACGCAAAAACCTTTACCCGTCTAGTCTAATATCCTTTACCCGGCTGCACAGGACCTAATTTGTTCACAAATCTAAGTCCAAAGGAATTTGTCTAAGTCAAAATTATCACTCGGCTAGTTAATCTTCAACCTGTTCATACTGTTCATCATCTTCATCATGAGAATTTTTCTGGTTTTAACAAAAACTTGTCCAATTTCTTCAAAAATCACACCCAATCAGTGAAATAGTCCGATTATCAATTCCTAATCTTAATCAATCAAAAACATGATCAAATTTTGATGAATTTGAGCAAAATTTCGATCGAACAGTAACTTTTTCTTTCTTCTTAATTCCTCAGATCTGATGATAATCTGATGGAATTTGCACAATTGTTGTGAATTAGAAGTGATTGCGATGATAAATCACAGCTAAAAACAGCAACAATTCATTCAGATCATGATTTTTGAGCAATATTGATGTGTTTTGCTTGATGAATAGCGAAGAACAAAATACCAACAGCTCTGATACCAATTGATAGGTTCAATTGGATCGATATCGCTCAATGATCAGAATGATTAGTACACAAACACAGTTCAATCAGCAACACAATTCATTACTTAATAATTCTCTTTGTATTGATGATCAAAGCAAATATTGTAGTACAAAATGCAGGAGAATGTAATCACACACAGTTAATTCTCTCTCTAACGTGTAATTGTGATCTAGACTCTCTTTCTAACATTCTCTTACTACATGCTTTATGCAACAATACATTTAGGGAAAATACAAAATAAACCCTAAACTATACAAAATGTATAAACAAAGTACAAAGTAAATCTTAAACAGAAATAGACCCTAACAGGGCTTTTGGTGGAGATTGAGGTTGCATGTAAATTGGTGAGCTTGGTTGATAAGATGAATCAATATAAAAGCTAGCACTGACAAACAAATCACCCTCATCTTCTGATTTAATACCATCTTAAGCAAGAAAAGCATTCTCACCCGTATTGAAGGATTTACCACAAACTTATACTGAGCATGAGAACCAGATCGATCAGTGTTCCTTGAACTTTCATCAATTTCTGCTTCTTCTATTTTTGCAATAAGAAGATCTAAGTCCATAGGAAACTTTTCAGTATGTTTCAAAAGTGTTACTGTTTATTTCCATGAAGATGGAAGAGCACACAATAATCTGTCATTCAAATCTTGAAGATCTGTCTTAACACCAACATTTGTCATCTCAGTAGTTAGATGCACAAATCTATTCATCATCTGATGCGCAGTTTCTCCATATATATGCTCAAACAGTTCCAATTGTCTCTTTAATTTCTGCTTCTTGAGACTTCTGATCTATTCTCCTTCTTCACAAATTGATTTAAGTGCTTTAAACAATGTGTAGCCAGTCTGATAAGCATCCAATCTTGACAAAACTTGAAGTGGTAGCCCTTTACACATTAAGGAGTAAGCCTTACTATAATTTTTCACCTTTTGTAAGTCTTCACCTTTCAAATTATCCTCTGTATAAGGTTCTGTAGAGTCTTTTGTGTAGTCTTTATCAATTGCACTATCAAGAGCAGTCTGAGTGGGAATATGAGGAACTTTATCAATTCACTTCCACAAATCTTTGTCAATGGAGCACAAATGGTGTTTCAACCTGATTGTCCAATTCTTGAAATCTGCATGGTTAACTAACCTTGGTACACGATTATCTGAATCATCAATAGGAGCCATTTTGAATTTAATAAAAAAAATACTTTTGTGTTTTTGTTAATTTTTGAAAAGATAAGTAAATTTGAAAATAAAACTAAATTTAAGTAATTGAAAAATTGATACGATAAAACAGTGAACAATAATTCAGATTGATGTGTTGAAGTTGACACGGCTAAACAGTCACACGGCTGAACAGTAGAAAATTTGATATCACACGACTGAACTGTGAAATGTCAAATGACTGAATAAGTCACACAACTGAATAGTAGATGAATCTTGACCCGGCAAGTAACTTGACACGGCTAAATAGTACTTCACCCGGCAGAACAGTATCACACCAGTCAACAGATATTCACCGGACTAAATTTTGACACGGCTGAATAGTAAACAACTCCAAGTTAAAACTGATGACCCGGCAGAATAGTTCACACGGCAAAACTTTGAAACGGCTGAAATGTGTTGACCCGTCTACACAATACTTCACACGGCTCAACATTACACAGATTTTTCTTTGATTTTTCACCCGTCTAGAACAAAAAGCCTTGAAACGACTAACATGAACCTAATTTTTTTTTATCAAAACTAAGTCCGGAGAATGTCTAAGTCACAGAAATTAGTCACACGGCAAGAACATCATCAATAGATTCATGAACATCATCATCCAATTTTCAGTAATTTCTTAAAACTTGTTCAATTTGTCCAAAAATCACACAAAAGCTGTGTAATCAACCGATTAACAACCCTATGTATCAATCAATCTCAAACAACATCGTTTGATTATGAATTTTCTGAGTTTTTCAATCGAACTGTAAATTTACTTTTTCTTCTTAATTCATCAGATCTGATGAAATCAGATTAGAATTTGCACATTTGTTGTGAATTAGAAACGATTGTAGTGATAAATCGAATCAAATATCATCAACAGATCGTGAAAATCATGATTAAAGCAGTTTTTAGTGTTTTTGCTTGATGAATAGCGAAGAACACACAAATTTCAAAATGCATAATAAAGACAGATTGATCATTGTGTGTTGTGTGGGTAAACTGAAAAACAATAAATCTGAAAAGTATACTATATGGTGATAAACTAAATACTTCGATGCAAGTTGTGTTACGATCAATCTTAGGACATTTGTCTAGTATTCTCTTTTCTAATAGACTTCTTATAATGTTACTTACACATTCCAGGTAATGACGCAATAAAATACGTGTTAAGCAAAAGATCTGTGAACTTCTTTGTTATGGTGCCCACAGACCTGAACTTTCACACGAGGTCTTCTTTGTTGTAGTGAGCTACAGACCTGGAACACCTCAAGTTGTACAAAAGATTCCCAATGAAGAACATAAAAGATTCTCAAATGTGGAACGTCACCAAATCAAAAATTCCAAAGCGGAATAATAAATGAAGATTCCCAAGGGGAACACCACCATAAGACTGTCCAGAAATGGATCTCTTTAAACACAAAAAGCTTCACGGATTATATTGTAAATGACAGGGTTGTTGAAGTGCTTACTTGTATGTTTTGATGAGAGTAGAGCTTACAGTGTTTTTGAGTGTGCGTCGCATACTTGTCATGCTTAATCGAACCAAAACATGATAAATATCACCAAGTGTTTCAAAAAGTAAGTGTGTTTGAAGTTAAATGCCCATCATTCACTTTGAAATATTGTCTATGTCTATTCAAAACATTCTTTTATTTTGTGTGAAGACATTTGACTGTATGATCTCATTGCAGGTTAAAGATTCAGAATGTAAAGAGAAAAATAAAAAAAGATTAAAAAAATTCAAAAATTCAAAAAATAACAAAAAGATTGTCATTTTAATATTTCTCTTTTGTTTTGGCAGTTTAACATGTGCAATTGATGTAGGAGTTGTTCATCAAGCAATATCTTATCTGTTTGAGAACTTAATCTTTACATTGATGATAAATGCACATTATTGCCTGAGTTTTAATGTTTTCTTTGAGTTGCAGGATCAAGTTTCCATTGCAAAACAAGCTTCCACGCGAATTGAAGATGCTCTAGTTAAAGCCTGATTCAAGTCCAAAGATATTCAAATCAGATTGCTGAGTGTTAAGAATCCTCTTCTTAATATCGCATACATAGATCTCGTTAACCTCTAAACCAAAAGTTGAGGGGGGAGTATTATAAGTCAAAGAAGTCTTCGCATTCTACTTCAACCATTGAAGAAGATCCCCTTGCTGATATATAGATTCACCGGAATCTACTCTCTTCTTATTTCTTTCCATAGCCTCTGATGTTACTCAAAAGGGATAGAAGGATGCAGATTGCTTGTTGAAAGACAGAGTTTTGACAGCATCATCTTAGGGGGAGTATTGTTGGGTCCTGCTGAAGATAATACATACCAAAACTTTAAGTTGCTCTTTATGCTCGTCACTAGAAGATTTAAGCTGATATGTCGGATTTGTAAAGTAACATCTTAGTGGGAGTATTGTTGGGTCTATTTGAAGATGTCACTTTACAAATATAAGTGAGTGAAGTATCGAGTATCGACACGAGCAAGCATGGGTTAAGAAGTTCATTATTTGTATTTCTCTTAGAATATTTGTGTAATCGGTTTATGCTTAAGTGCACGTGTTTAGGTTTATTTGTAAGGTGAATGGTATGGACTATAAATACCATCACCTAGGTCATTTAGAACTAAGAGTTGCCTGCATTTTCATTCCATATCCTTTGTAACCTTTGATAGTTCGAGATGAACCGAGCTTGGATCCAGATCTGAGATTGTATGGGGATGTTGTATGTAATCAGTGATGCGGAAACTCACTAATCATGTATTGATGCTTGAATGTTCATGAAGATCAATGCAAGGTATGATGAAGATGATGATAATATGAATAGGTTCTTGTATTAGATCTTTTGTGAAGGTTACAAATGATATGGAATAGGAATGTAGGCAACTATTTTAACAAATGACCTAGGTGATGGTATTTATAGTCCATACCATTCACCTTACGTTTAACCTAAACACGTGCACTTAAGCACAAACGCGCATTAAGCACGAAACGATTACACAAATATTCTAACGTCAAATACAAATAATGAACGTCTTCACCCGTGCTTGCTCGTGATGATGCTCGATATCTTCACTCGCTTATATTTGTAAAGTGACATCTTCAAATATACCTAACAGTACTCCCCCTAAGATGACACTTTACAAATCCGACATATCTGCTTATATCTTCATGTGACGAGCATAGAGAGCAACTTAAAGTTTTGGTATGCATTATCTTCTGGAGGACCTAACAATACTCCCCATAAGATGATGCTGTCAAACCTCTGTCTTTCACAAGCAATTTGCATCCTTCTCTACCTTTTGAGTAACATTGGAGGCTATGAAAGAAATAAGCAGATAGTAGATTCCGGCGAATCTATATATCAGCAACGGGATCTTCTTCAACGGTTGAAGTAGAATGAGAAGACTTCTTTGACTTAGAATACTCCCCCTCAACTTTTGCTTTAGAGGTTAATGGGATCTGTGTATGAGATATTAAGAGGAGGATTCTTAACACTCAACAATCTGACTTGTAGATCTTTGGACTGAAATCAGGCTTGAACAGGAAAATCTTCAAGTCGCGTGGAAGCTTGTTCTGCAATGGAAGCTGTTCCTGCAACTCAAAGAAAAACATTAAAACTCAGGCAATAATGTGCATTTATCATCAATGTAAAGATTAAGTTCTCAATCGGATAAGATATTGCTTGATGAACAACTCCTATATCAATAACACATGAAAAACTGCCAACACAAAAGAAAAAGATTAAAATGACAATCTTTTTGGTGTTTTTGAATTTTTTTTTAATGTTTTTAATATTTTAGGAATTTTCTCTTTACATTTATGAATCTTTAACCTGCAATATGATCATAAAAGCAATTTATCCAACACATGTTTTGCAATTCTTGAGAATAGACATTTGAATTGTGAAGTAATTGAGTGATGAATTGTTAAACAAACCAATTAGCTTGAAGTGACACACTTACTTTTTCTATTCTTGATAATCAATTAGGTTGATTAAGAATAACTTTTGAGTGACCCATACCTGGTACATTAGAAGGTTATACACTTCATCTAAACATTTTATGAGCAGCTTAACACTTCAGGTCACTTACAATCATAAACAGTGTGGAATAGGGTTCTATCTATTTGGATTTGGTCCACTTTGGGACTTCTTTTGGAATTCCTTTTAGGAATTATATTTTGCTTGTGTTCCCTTTGGGAATCTTCTGAATTTCTTTTTGGAATTTGATTGGGGATGGTCCACTTTGGGACTCTTTTCAGTTCAAATTTGGGAATCTTTTGCTGCACCTTGAAGCTCTTAAAGAGACTTCATGTAAGACTTCAAGTCTGTGGATACCACAACAAAGAAGCTCACAGATGCGGTTTATCACACTGAATAGATTGTATCATTACCCGATGTATATTGGTTGCATCATAAGATATCTATTTGATTTGTATAAACGTTTCACATGCACTAAGATGTTTCAACCACAAAAACTCATTAGAATTTAGTTAAATCATCATGGAATGTTGTTGGTCCCAATATAAGATTTGAATCAGTAGTTTGTGAAGAATTTGGATCAAATGACATAAAATAAGATGAACAAGTGATGAATAATGAAGAACACTCATAAAAACCTCACTTTGATCTCTTTGATTTGCATCAGATTTACATTAAGTGATAAGACCCCAAATTTAGCTCATACAAGCTTAATGAAACCCTAATTGCCATTTACTATTTATAGCCTAATGACACTTTGGACTAATGACAATTAGGACCCTAACCTTAGACTAAAACATGACAAATGGAATTAATACAAATAAAAGGTTAAAACATGTCTAAAACTAGATTAAATATATTTTGTTGACACAAAATATATTTATTACATTAACGATCCTAGACATAAACAACTTCAACGTCTTGACTCGGTTCTTCGTCTCTAACGCGCCATTTGACTTTTTACGTTGACTTTGACCAGACGTTGACTTTTGTTGACTTTTACTGTGTTGATAATATTAGACTACAATTCAGGTCCAACAATACTCCCCCATAGTCTATTATTATCAACGTCTTGCATCGTGTTCAGCACCAATAAGTCAATAAAGTTGGATCTTCAATTTGGTAAGCTTCAGTTTTAATTTCAGATCCAACAGAACTCCCCCAAGACTGATGCTTGCCAAATTTTGTTGCTGAAGATCTTTTATCTCATAAGCTCCCTCATATTGTATGCTCCCCCATTTTGCGTGCATCATTTTGTAAAATCTGGAACGGCTTTCCAACTATCTTTTCTTGAGTGCTTCAGAAGATGTAGGAGAAGGATTCCTAGCTCGGTCTCTTCTGCAAACTTTGAGGAACAGGTTCTCTGGTTAGGTGGTTTGCTAAACTGATGATCGGTCATCATTTGTAGCAAATATCTGTAACACAATCACAAAGAAAATCTCGAGATTTCTCATTAGATCATTTCATTTAACATAAATTAACCTGTGTTTATCTGTGTATGAAAACAAGCAAACCCGTGTCCGATTGTGTGTGCAATTTCCCGTGAAATGCATGTGAAAATGATAACATTTTAATAGCATAATATGGAAGACTTGAAAATAAATTGAAATGAAAATCTTTTTGGATTTTTTTTAATAAACTAATAAAATCTAACGAACACACATTTTTTTTTAAATTAAAAATTCGAAAATGAGAGGACGAGTCCGACAAGATCACAAATGTTTTAGACAAAGAGAACACATCCTATAAGGTACACACGACCAACAAGACTCAAAAAACCCAAACATAAAATAAGGATAATAAACGAAATTTTCATGAAGGAAATCAGATAATGCGTTTCTAGCGACCATCCGGAGAAACAAAGACTTGGCTAGATTGTCAATATGTTAGTCCATTTAAACCCATGCCTTGTTCCTGTCAACAAACAACTTGTGACGATCTTATCATGTTTTTGGTTCGCTTTGAAGAAACTCAAGCGACTTGGTTTTCACAGATATTCAGCAAAGTAACTTGTTTTGACCTCATGGCTTATTGAGTTTAGATAATTCAGCAAGATTTTTGTAAATTTGGAGGGACATAAACCGAGATCAAGTGATCAAGGTGAATGTATTTAGGAGGTGAAATGGAGTTTGGATTTAATGAATGAAACATCAAACAATGAATTTTTGATGTAGAAGCATTTTTTGAGTTAAGCTTTAAATGGGTTTTACAAATGATCAGCGCTCCAGGTCTATACTGACGTATAACAGAGGAGATGATTATTTGTACGTGCTGATGAGAGCTTCAGGTCTATATTTACATGTAACAGAGAAGATCATCACTCCGGGTCAATGCTTCCATAGAAGAGGAGATTAACACAAGAACAAAAAATTCTGAAGAGCTATCGAGAAGCATCATTCAGGGTTGCGGCTAAAGGGTTTAGATTTGGGAAAAATCAAGCACGAATCAAATACTCTCAGCCCATTTTTGTCAAAACTTATTACTTTGTGCAGGCCAAATATCTGTGAAAGTGATCCTTATCACCGAGCTCTTTTGAATTTAGTTTGATCACAGAATTGATGTTTACTTGTATTCGAGCTGAGCCTATTGACACATCATCACACAAATCAATATCCTCCTTCAGATGCTTTCCATACAAACCTGAAACCTTCAAAAGACATAAAATATTTACACAGAAAGGAATTTTGGACTAATGATATTCAGTACATTTCATTTGAGATATTACTCCCCCAAAATTTCTATTTCAGAACAAAATTGAAATTTTCAAAAGACACAAGAGCACCTCAAAGGAATGTGAAAACTTGATAAAAAAATACAAGTAAAAAAGTTAGACTCCCCCAATTTTTATTTTTTTTTATTTTTTTAATAACAATTTTTTTTAACCTTTTTTTAACTATCTACAATATATAAGACAGAAATTACCAAAGAAACGCCTTCCATATTACTCTATCAAAATATTATCAATGAGTTATCAAGAAAAAATGCAGTGGCTGTGAAAATATGTGTGTGAAAAACAGAGAAAAATCCAAACTGTGGATAAGATACCAGAACCATAACCTGTTTGTTCTGCCTCAAATTTGAATACGGAACATTCTCAGTCAGTAAACTGGATTACTAACAGTCCTCCTGAAATGTTCCTACACTCATCAACAGATTAGTTAGAAAGGGGAACCCAGGCCATCGTAGTCTTGGGCGTTCCATTTTCATCAGTGTAAAACACTTGTTTAAGCGCACAATCTGCTCTTGTATCGATCATCTTTTCCTCTTTCTTTTTAATTTGCCAAATTTGTTTAGGTTCAAACATTTTCGATTTTAAAGAGTTAAATTTGGAAATCATTTTCTGTTTAAGTCCCGAGGAAAAAGAATTTGATTTTGATGACTTTGTCACAATCATCTTTGAATCATGTGAAACCGACTTCACATGAGAAGGTAGAGTTGGAATAATCGTCATCCGACCATTTAAAGATGTATGATTTTTACTTTGAGAATCAAAGAAACAAACCTGTTTACCATTACCATGTGAAGGATTCTTTCTAGACTCTGATCCGGAGAAGCAAATTGTTTTGCCTTTACCGTCCGAAGCATGTCCTTTTGGGCATTTTCTTGAGCACATGATCATCCTTTCCACATTTGAATCAAGCCTTGAATGCATTTTGATGCTTAATTGGCCCGTGTGAAATAGCTGGGGGTGGGACTTTCTTTGAGCTTGATGCAACTGTTGTCACACCCCGACCGATGGCGGAATCCTCGAGCTGAACGTAAGTGAATAGATTGTTCGTAGCTCATGGTACTAAAATATTTAAATAGTATTAAATTCAATATTAAGTTAACAAATACATGATTCAAATAAATAGTTAACTAAAAGTACATTAGATAACTATTTATTAAACTAGGTCCATGAGTCCTATATGTGAAGCATCTTGAGATAATCAACTATGTTGTAACACCTGAAATCATGTGAAAAATAGTATTTGTCAGCTAACGAATTAGCTGGTGAGTAAACACAGGTTTACATACACACACACACACACATATATATATATATATATATATATATATATATATATATATATATATATATATATATATATATATATATATATATATATATATATATATATAAATATATATACATATATATATAATGATAAAAATGATTGAAATGATAAAAATAAATGAAATGATTCGATTCCATGCTATGTTAAAACCTATCATGCAAAAGTGTATCACATTAGATAAATCGAGTGCACAATCAAACCTAGATGACTACAGCCACTTAATCACACAGATTAAGCCGTAATGAGCAAAAGCATATGTCGGTTACAATCACCACGCGTGTATGTAAATGGGGTGGGCTTGTCAGGCCAAATAGTACTATTATTGATAACCGTTGGTTTGAATAAATTAATGATTGTGCTAGAATAAATGTTTATCAACCTATGAAACACATAATTGCAAGTAATAACACACATGAATCGAATTGAATATAATGAATCAAATGAATCAAATGAATAACATAAATAAAAATGATAAAACATGGTTTAATAGGTAACATGATTTCACCCCAAAGCATAAAACTGAAAAATGGGCTATGAATACTCACCTCAATAGTTCTCAAACAAACTAGTGTATGATGTAAAAGAATCAAGATAAAAAGCCGTATCACACTGGATGCTTTTGGATTTGAATGTAGATGATTAGACAGCAGCTCGAATGAATAGGTTATGATCCGAATGCAAGCATGATTCTACCTAATCAAATGAAGGCAACATGGATGGGTAAACGTTTTAAGGAATAGTCAAATGAACGGGCATGATAGGTTGTGCTTGTTGAGCCTCTACAAAACTACACCAAGCCTAAAGGCAATGCTCCTTAACTAACAACCTAAATTAAACTAATAAAACTAAGAAAACGAAAAATGAATAACTAACAAAAGAAAAAGAAGAAGAATACCTCGAAAAAAGATTTGCAACCGAGACGAGTTCGTAGGGCAGCACTTCCTCTTAGAAAGAATAATAAAAAAAACTACGCGGAACACCCAAAAAGGTATTGCACTTGCAGAACTATCAAAATTTGGCTATTCTACTTGTTTAGACTCAAACTAGGAGTTGTAGACTTTAAGGAACCAAGTAAAGGTATTTATAGGTGTGAAATAGAGGAAAAAGATGTCTTTGGGGCGATGTGGGATGCTTTCAAAGTAGAAAACCGCGTCTTGTTAATTAACAACAAACACCAAACTTGTTTTCGCGATTCCCGCTTCGTTATAACTCCGTTTCACGTGCGGTTTTCGCCTACGTTCATATTTTTTAGAGTACTATCATATGGAACAGAGTATTACAGCATTCAAGATGTCGAAAACTGAGTTAAAACCTTGGATCTTGGTGCGGGTCAAGGGTTACGTTCTCAAACTTTTGTTTGTGATTCCTGCTTCGTTTGGACTCGGATTGATTTGCTGATTGAACCTAC
Organism: Tagetes erecta; assembly: GCA_030867185.1. Taxonomy (NCBI): domain Eukaryota; kingdom Viridiplantae; phylum Streptophyta; class Magnoliopsida; order Asterales; family Asteraceae; genus Tagetes; species Tagetes erecta. The sequence goes on from CM061488.1 coordinate 60,167,903, forward strand.
TTACTCCATAGTATACCAAGTATAAATAAGAACTTTGAATGATCCAAAGTGATAGCCCAAGAACGGAGAAAGGTTGGCAAGAAAGTCACCCGAAAGTCACCTTATGCCGAAACTAAGAATCCAACATGTAAAGCTTCTTACTTGCTATCTAAGCCTTTCAAAACACAATATCCTAATGATTATGTAATGAAGAATGGATGATAAGAAGGTCAGGATAAGAATGTTAAGTGTATTCACGAAGCCTTCAAAGTGTTTGAGCAGCTTATTTAATGATTAAATTATATAATTATATGTAATAACTTAAATAAATCAATAAGATATAATTACTTTTATTTTATGATACGACGGAAAAGTTTCATGGATATCCGATTGAGTTTGGGTTTGAATTTGGATCGGGTGTGGATCAGGGCAAATGTTACAGTCACCCTACTTTAAGAAACTTCGTCCCGAAATTTGATTAACGTTAGTTTTGATGAAAGAACTAATAGGTGTATCACGATCGTGTCCGAAACATAATCATGTTACACATGCGATGTCTTAAGATTTAAATGATATAATGAGATAAGAATTATTTTTTTTCTTTAATTCATTTAATATCATTAAGTGTCGTTTATAATATTGTTCGGGTTATAAGGAGTTCAGATGAACGTAATTGAACGAAGGGTTTGGATAGTGATTCATTGCTATTCAAGATAATAATTTTAGCTTGTGTGCTCAGGAGTAAAATGATTTAACAAGTAAAATGAATAAACGTTATTAAATGATTAGAGTAACCAAATGTGATTGATAAAATGAATGAATGACAAAAATGAATAAATGTGGCAAAAAAAATATGAATAAATGATGAAAGTGAATAAATGTGATTGCTAAAATGAATTAATGATGAAAGTGAATAAATGAAATTGAATAAATGAATGAATAAATGAAATTGATAAAATGAATGAATAAATGAATAACATGATTAATAAAATGAGTAAATGTGGAGAAACTCCAAACGTTGTCTATGATAATGCGTTTTCCATCATAAGTGTACTAACGTTATCTAGATCCCTCGAGTTGAACATGAATACGTCAACCTCAAGAAGTTGAATCACCAACATGAGCACTAGATGTTTGAGAATGATAATATATAATGATAAATGAAAGATGCAAGTGAGAACATTGATAAGATTAAACGCAATGGGTCAAGGTCCAGAAGCTACACAAACTTCACTGGACATAAGCAACACTTCATTTAATGATGTGACAATAGCACTTATATATAGGAAGTACCAGCGGCGTATCCACCATGCTGTTATCACATCACATTTTTCGTATTGTCTAAAAGTACACGACAAAACTTACCATGAGTCCCATGCACCAACTTTTGTAATTCCGTGTGCACCCGTAATTACATAAGATTTTGCATGGTTCTCATATATCATTATGTCATGCGTGGGTCAAGGGATGCTAAACTTCTAAAATACAGATAAGGATGCACATTGGTTCTGATTTCTCGCTTGAATAATTAAAGTTCATTAGAAATTAAATTCTTATATGATAGAAAGATCAATGTTCATTAATTTAGGTGGCCAACTTTATGCAATTAATATTTTTCACATGCATGAATAATCGAGTTTGTAGTTAAACAAATTTATAGAAATTCATGTTTATGAAGAATCAAGTTTTCTATATATCCGATAACCAATTTCATGGTAAGTTGAGTACATATGCATTTAGATAGTTATGTGTATGTAAAATAATCTTCAACAGTATCAGAGAAAATCAAATTCATGTATGATAAAGTTTTACCAAGGTTCTGGATAATTAGGTTGATATATCACATCCATAGATTACCGAGTTCTTAAAGGATTAGGTTCTTGGATAGTGGTGTTAAATGAAAATTCAAATTATATAGGCAAACAATTTCATAGACAATAGAGGAAAACACAGAGGTAATCAAGTTTAGATAAATGCATGTTATAAATAGTGTAGATGATTCATGTAAATAAAAAAAATTTAGAAATTGAAATACAATGGATTTAAATAAATTATATGATAATTTGATAATGAGTTGATGAATTATAAAAAAATTTGAATAATGAATTTATGATTTATGTATTATATGTGAATTTGATGGTAAGTTTGTGATTATTTGAATAATAGGAGGGCTTGATGATAAATTTATTTATAAATGATAAGTATTAAAATTTAATAATAAGTTTTTTGAAAAATCTTTGTACCAAGAAAAATGAGTTTAGAAATAATTTGAGAAATTATTGAAAATACGAGATACTGAAATCATGTGGAGATATTCCAAGTGTAGACGCTTAGTTCGCAAACCGCACGAATACGTTGACTTATCAAAGTAGTAGGTCCACAATAACTTTAATGAAGACATGCGTACCTATAAGTGGACACTCACCCCGAGGGTTCCCAGATAAGGTAACGGATCCATCGGTTGATTTGGATTTATATGAATACCTTTTCCTAGACAGAACACTCGAGGTACAGGCACCCACTCTTCCAGTATTGCACGTGTTCAGTTACGAGACTTTCACTTTGACGAGATTTGAAAACCATACATAAAAATATTGTATTTGAAAATTGAGGAAGCTATTTGAAAACAATGAATAAATTCTTAATTTGAATTTGAGAATCGATTAGGAAATCGATTTGGATTAGGCATAAGACCTAGAGTTTTAAAGTTGATATGATTGATAATTAGAGTTGTATTAGTTGTAGTAAGGGATAAACAACAGCCATATGTAAAACATAACATGTGTGTAAACAAGTAAACACATAATCAAATAGTATGAACTAACAAATATTGACATGAGATGACTCATGTTTTGGGTCCTTGGTTATAGACTAGGTCATTCCATTTCTAATAACCTAATTCCCTATAACCATGGCTCTGATACCAATCTGTCACACCCCGACCGATGGCGGAATCATCGAGGTGGACGTAAGTAAATAAATTGTTCGTAGCTCATGGTACTAAAATAATTAAATAGTATTAAATTCAATATTCAGTTAACAAATACATGATTCAAATAAACAGTTAACTCAAAATACAATAGATAACTATTTATTAAACTAAGTCCATGAGTCCTATGTGTGAATCATCTTGAGATGATCAACTATGTTGTAACACCTGAAATCATGTGAAAAATAGTATTTGTCAGCTAACGAATTAGCTGGTGAGTAAACACAGGTTTACATACATATATATACATATATATATATATATATATATATATATATAATGATAAAAATGATTGAAATGATAAAAATAAATGAAATGATTTGATTCCATGCTATGTTAAAACCTATCATGCAAAAGTGTATCACATTAGATAAATCGAGTGCATAATCAAACCTAGATGACTGCAGCCACTTAATCACACAGATTAAGCCGTAATGAGCAAAAGCATATGTCGGTTACAATCACCACGCGTGTATGTAAATGGGGTGGGCTTGTCAGGCCAAATAGTATTATTATTGATAACCGTTGGTTTGAATAAATTAATGATTGTGCTAGAATAAATGTTTATCAACCTATGAAACACATAATTGCAAGTAATAACACACATGAATCGAATTGAATCAAATGAATAACATAAATAAAAATGATAAAACATGGTTTAATAGGTAACATGATTTCACCCCAAAGCATAAAACTGAAAAATGGGCTATGAATACTCACCTCAATAGTTCTCGAACAAACTAGTGTATGATGTAAAAGAATCAAGATAAAAAGCCGTATCACACTGGATGCTTTTGGATTTGAATGTAGATGATTAGACAGCAGCTCGAATGAATAGGTTATGATCTGAATGCAAGCATGATTCTACCTAATCAAATGAAGGCAACATAGATGGGTAAACGTTTTAAGGAATAGTCAAATGAACGGGCATGATAGGTTGTGCTTGTTGAGCCTCTACAAAACTACACCAAGCCTAAAGGCAATGCTCATTAACTAACAACTTAAATTAAACTAATAAAACTAAGAAAACGAAAAATGAACAACTAACAAAAGAAAAAGAAGAAGAATACCTCGAAAAAAGATTTGCAACCGAGACGAGTTCGTAGGGCAGCACTTCCTCTTGGAAAGAATACTAAAAAAAACTACGCGGAACACCCAAAAAGGTATTGAACTTGCAGAACTACCAAAATTTGGCTATTCTACTTGTTTAGACTCAAACTAGGAGTTGTAGGCTTTAAGGAACCAAGTAAAGGTATTTATAGGTGTGAAATAGAGGAAAAAGATGTCTTTGGGGCGATGTGGGGTGCTTTCAAAGTAGAAAATCGCGTCTTGTTAATTAACAACAAACATCAAACTTGTTTTCACGATTCCCGCTTCGTTATAACTCTGTTTCACGCGCAGTTTTTGCCTACGTTCATATTTTTTTTCAGAGTACTATCATATGGAAGAGAGTAATACAGCATTCATGATGTCAAAAATTGAGTTTAAACCTTGGATCTTGGTGCGGGTCAAGGGTTACGTTCTCAAACTTTTGTTTGTGATTCCTGCTTCGTTTGGACTCGAATTGATTTGCCGATTGAACCTACTTACTCCATAGTATACCAAGTATAAGTAATAGCTTTGAATTATCCAAAGTGATAGCCCAAGAACGGAGAAAGGTTGGCAAGAAAGTCACCCGAAAGTCACCTTATGCCGAAAGTAAGAATCCAACATGTAAAGCTTCTTACTTGCTATCTAAGCCTTTCAAAACACAATATCCTAATGATTATGTAATGAAGAATGGATGATAAGAAGGTCAGGATAAGAATGTTAAGTGTATTCACGAAGCCTCCTTTGTCTTTGATTCATCATCTGAACTTGTCCAGTCTTCAATAAGCACCTTTGCTTCCAATGGATCTTGATTGATGGGAATTGAGTGTGTTGATGTAGTTGCAGCTTGATGATTAAGTGATTCCTGAACAATCTCTTCCTTCACATTCTTGACAGGTTCAAAGATAGGAATTCCACCTGCTTTAAACTTATCAAAGAAATTAGTAGAACAACCGTTACAGGATTAGAAACAACAAGAACTGAGCAATCATTAGCTTGACTGTCAGTACACGTTTTACTATATCCCATACCAGTCGAAGAATCATAATCATCACGCACCTCCTTCAGATTAACTCCCTCTAAACCTGCATGCAAACTGTTAGATTCTTGTTCAAACAAATCATTTTTAGGATGAGGTTTAGGTGTTGGTGAATAACACACAGTGAATGGAGGCGGAAAAACCGTCTGAACCTCTGTGTCATACCCAACCCCATCTTTTATCCTGGACCCCCTTTGTTTTGAAGCAAGCTAATTCATTTTCATACTAGCAACAGTCCACTTATCAAGTTTTGTTTGAAGTTTTGTGGATTCATACTGTGCTAATATAAGTCTTTCACTTAAAAGATTTATTACGGCATTTCGTTCATAAAGATTTCTTTTCAAAAGATCAATTTCAGCCAAGGCTTCATTGAGTTTAATCGAATAAGAAACTTCTTTTTTCTTAAGTTTAGTTTTTATGGTGGTTAATTCAGCTTGATTTGCTAACAAAAGTCTATTAGCTTTATACACACCAAAAAGACGAACTTTGCATGCAGACGAACACATGTCTTGAACTGTCTCATAAGGAAGCCCCATAATGACTTTTTCAACAGCAAGGGCTTTATCGCAGTTGCATAACCTTGTGTTTCTTTTGTGTTCCTCTTCCTTTGCCTTCAGCATCTCTTCATCCTCAGCTTCCTTCTTTCCTTCATCAATTTTCTCATCTTTATCATCAACAATCAACTCACAATCAGATTTACTCTCACCATCGGCTATCGAAGCAACACAACTTTCTATGACGTTCTCCCTTATCTCTGCAGTCGATTTCGAATCAGATTTCATTGACTTCAGTCTTTCAGTCAATGCAGTTTTGTAGTCAAGTATGCTTGTAATCGATGAGATGAGGTCAGTATTTATCGTGTTGGTTTGCGGTTGAAGCACAGCTTGATAAAACTCATTTCTTTTTACATCTAACTCTAAATATTTCAACTTGTCGATCACATCCAACAACTTGTAATCTGAAAAATTTCTCTCATTCTTAAGATTTTTAACATGAAGACTCCATTCTGGTGGAAGAGATTCAAGAAGCCTTTGAATTTGTTCATGATTTGTGAGTTCAGGATCATGCTTCTTTAGATTACTTGCCACCATCACAAATCGATCGAGAAACACGAGCATCCTTTCATTCTTTAAAACTGCACAATTATCAAACCGGCTTTGTGCCATTGTAAGATCATCAGATTCAAATGAGTTAAAAAGTTCTGCATAAGCCATTTTATTTTTTTTATTATTTTTTTTAAATCGATAACCCGTTTAAAACTTTGGCCAGAGACGAAAATGGCCCAAAAATTTAAAATACTAATTCCCGGCCAAAAACGTATCTTTTTCAAATTTTAATAACAACTGTAACAAAAACGCCCAAAAGATTTTAAATCTAACACCCGGCGACTAAGACGAACCAACTAAAACACGGCCCAAAAATTTTTAAGAAGTTAACACCCGGCCAATTAACTCATTTCTTTAATAAACTTGACGACCACTCAAAACAAAAATTTTGGACTCAACTGACAGAACTTTGGCCCAAAGAAGAACAATATTAATAACCCGGCCAAAACAGAAGATGTTTTCAACTCAGTTGACAAAAATTTGACAAAAACAAGTTGACACCGACTGACAAAAAATTGGTCTCAACTGACAAAACTTTGGCCCAAAAATTTAAAATGCAAACTCCCGGCCAATGACGCCACCTTTTCAATTTAATGATGACTTTAACGAAATCGCCCATAAAATTTTATATTAAATACCTGGCGACAAAAACGAACCAACCACAACACGGCCCAACAAATTTTAAAACACTAACCCCCGGCCAAAAGATGTTAACACATAAACTTTAAAACGTTTTGTCTAAACACACAACCCATTGTTTAGACCTTTTAACCAATATGACGGTCCAATTTTACATCCCAAACCCGAGCCCAATTTCACAAAATCTCACAGCCCATTGACAACAAAAGGTCCAGCCCGTTTTTTTAATAATGTTGGCCCATTTTTGTAACCCAACCCTAAGTCCCTAACCCTAACCCAATTTTGTTTTTGTTTTTTTTGAAAAAATAGGTCAGCAGTTCAAAAAGAACATAACAACACAACAACACCAACATCAACACAACATAAACAAAACATATGCTTATCTCTCACTCTCTCTTCTCTTCACTCGATTAAGCAGCAGCAGTACACACACTGACACCACAACATACACACAAACATCAACTTTCCCTCTCTCTCTCTAAACATACATACACACCTCATGAACACATAATCTGCTACTGTTGCACGTTTCTCTCAAGAACACACACACATAAACTGACTCTCTCTCCGTCGTTCATTCAGCACACCCACAACACACAAATAATCAAGATCTGCTACTGCTTCTTCAACTGTTCTTCTTCTTGATTATGTTTTAGTTCATAGACTCTCAACACACACTCTTGTTCTTTAAATAACAGCAGCCGCACATACACTCTCCTCTTAAACAACAATAGACAACAACACAAATAACGATCTGCTGCTGCTCCTCCGGTCGACCTCTTCGATCTCAAGATCTACAACATCAGATAACAAACACAAACAGCTTCTCTCTCTTGAAACTCTCGGTTACAAACACACACATACGAACACAGATCTGCAACTCTTGAACTCTCTTTCCCTTGTACAAAACACACAACATCAACACTTGTTGTTGCTTCTTCTTCTTCTTGCGATCTCAAGAACACAACAGCATAAAAACCGATCTGCTGCTAGCCTTCTTTATGTATACTTTCAACACAAACAAACAACATTACGACAACAGCTTCTCTCTTCTTCTTCCTTTGAACACACTCTCACTCTAGTTCTAACACACACACACCCTTCTTTCTTGTTCGAAACACAACCCAACAACTTCTTCCTTTTTTTGTTTCGGGTCAAGAAAACAGTTATGATTTTTGGTTATGGTATGGATCCGTGTATGTTTTTGTCTTTGGATTGGTTTGAAAATGGTTTGGTAGGAGGAATGGATGCATTTGAAAGAGTGTGGTTTCGAGTATGGATTTGTGGTTGTTGTGGTTATGAGTTTATTATAGATCTGTGATCAACAGCTATGGTTTGTGTTAGGTTATGGTGGATTTGTTTTTTTTTTTAATTTGTTGTAGATCCGTGTGGGGTTTGGTATGGGTTAAGGTTTTGTTTTGGTTTGATTTTGGCTATATATTTTGAAGTGGTATGGTTTAGATATAGATCTAAAATGGTTTGATGTTGGGTTGTTTAAGTGTCAGGTTTGGGTTGAATGATTGATGTATTTGTTTCGGTTTTGTTTGTTGGTGCAGGAATAAGGTCAAGAAAAGGTTACTTTCGCACAGATATGGTCTAGTGTCGCACAGATTTGGTCTAGTGTCGCACTTACACGAAGTTGTACTTTTGACACTATGTCGAAGAAGTACTGTCGCAAAATGTCGCAAGATGAAGATTTGAAGCCCCAAAAACACCAAGAACACACACACAACTGTGTGTAAGAGAAAATCTCATATCTGAGATATTTCTTATGATTTCTTGTTGAAATGATGATTCTGATAGTAACAAGAGTTGATCTACAACAAATTGTTGTAGATCTGAAAATTTAGATGAAATTTTAATTTGAGATCTAGTTTTTCTCTCTAGAAACCACCAGATCTACTTTCTCTCTCTATAATTCTCTTCACCATTCTTCCAAAACAGCAACTAATCTTCAAAACATGACTCAAATGGATTTCTATTAGGCTCTGATACCATTTGTTGAAAGTTTAATAAAAAGAAAATGGCATATAAGTTATAAATTTCTAAGAAAATTAAAAGTTTAATAAAAAGAAAATGGCATATAAGTTATAAACGTATGAAGAGTGCATGCAATATACTTAATCTAAACAGACGAAATGAAACATCAGTTGTTTCTTGCATAGCTATCGTCGTTTGATTTTTGAAAATGTTTTTTTTTAATTCCTACAATGACTCCTTTTTGTTTCCAACTCCTTTTGATGTCAGTTGCATCGAAAGCATCACGAACAAGATTCGGTATCTTGTCATGATAAGGGATCAGCCACTGTCTCGCACATCAATTTTCACGCTTCAGTCTTTATTGTTGAAAATGATGCATTGAATAAACCTAGTGTACTATCATTTCTTATGTACGTGCAAGTAGATTCAATATATTTTTGGATTTTTCTGGTTTTATCATGTTTTTTTTTAATTTTTCTGAATTTCAATGGTTTTCTCCCCCTAAACTTTAAATTTCTATGAAAATTGAAAGTTTAATAAAGAGAAAATGGCTAATATGTTATCAACGTATGAAGAGTGCATGCAATATACTTAATCTAAACATACGAAATCAAACATCGGTTGTTTCTTACATAGCCATCGTCGTTTGACTTTTGAAAATTTTTTTGTTTTAATTCCTGCAATGATTCCTTTTTGTTTCCAACTCCATTTGATGTCAGTTGCATCGAAAGTATCATGAACAAGATTCAGTATCTTGTCATGATAAGGGATCAGACACGGTCTTCTTTTCTTTTTTTACCGGCCTCCATAACTGTCCTTACGACACTAACAAATTAGTTAGAGGGTGAAACCCAAGCCATTACGATCTTGGATTGTCCAAATTCATCAATATAAATAATTTGCTGATAAATTGCATCTTCTGGTGGACCATCATCATGAGATGAATCACTTTGATCATTTTTATCCATAATAGGTATTTCTCTCCACAAACATTTTTGTGTAGATACAAAGGAATGCTTTGGTTTATACCATTGTTTAGGAGAATTCATGGAAGATCTGTCATAGTCATTTTTAAACCTATTTATCAAAAATTGGTTTTGTTGACTATATTTCTTACTCAAAGATTAATTCACTATTGGAATCATTTTATCATTTAAATCATAATAGCCCTTTTATTTCTGACAAACTTTGGTGTCCATGAATCATTTCAATGATCACCATTAGAGAATTTAAAATCAGAAACATACCTAGTAGACTTTGTAGATGATGAATTTCTTTGGACATACCTTCTCAGCTTCATCCTTGATCTTTTTGTTGTAGAAACAATCTGGAGTGTTGTGATTGACCATGTCACAAATAGAACAATACTTGTTGTAGTAACATTCCATTATGTCATGGTTGTACATCTGACAGTTTGTGCAGAACTTGTTGTAGTAACACTCTGATGTCATGTGATTATACATCTCACATATCTCAAAGTACTTCTGATGAGCCTTGAAGGGAGACTTCATTCTTTTATTCTGAGAAGCCTTTGCAGTTGAAGTTCTTTGTTTCTGAGAAGCTTTGCCATTTGAGTCTTGTTGTTTTTGAGGAGTTTTGACCTCTAAATCTTGTTGAAGCTGGATTGAAGAAGCCGGAGTCTTGAACTTTGTTGCTTTTCGAACTATATGGAAAGACACCTTGATTGTAGATACAATCTGAAATAGAACAGTTGGTTTTGACAAGACGAAGGCAAGATGCTTCAATTGCAACATTTTTCAAGAGAATGCAAAGCTCCTAAGAATCAAAATTATAATGGCCAGATGAGTTCAAGCAATCAGTCTTCAAGTAATCAGAATCAGTCTCAAGGTTCAAGTCAATAATCCTCAAGTTATCAGAATCAGAATCAACGTTTTCAGCAGAAACCGTATCAAAGTCTGCCTATGCCAGAATTGAAGGATGAGGGTAAAAAACCAGAAGATCAGAACAAGGTGCTCGTACTCAGTGTTAAAGATGGTTATGACTGGAATGCATATGCTGAACAATTCACTGCATGATTTTATTGGTAACTTGGCTTTGGTATGTGAAGTTGAAGAAGAAGACTGGACTGAGGAAGGCGATTTGAAATTTCTTAAAGCTAAACTTGAAGAATCTGAAGCTGAAATTGCGCTTATGGCTACATCTAAAGATTCTTTCTCATCTGCTGAATCTTAATAACCAAAGGTTAGTTACCCTCGAATTATATTCTGATTCCAGATGACAAGTTGTGTTCCGAAGAATGCATTAAACAGGTGGAGCATTATCGAAACCATTCATTTAAAATTGGTGATAAATTAAGTAAAACTGGGAAACTTTATGAACAACTTAAACTTGATCACAAAATTTCATATGATAAGATAATCTCACTTTAGAATTCATGGAACAAAACACTTCAAGAATTTGATATTGTGACAAAACAACTTGAAGAAATGACCAAAGCACTTGAATTGTAAAAGATTGCTCATGCAGCAACTCAGGTTGATTTAGCAAAGATGAAAAGTTCAAAAGCCATCTTGGAAAAACTGGTAAGTGACAGAAAAGATAACAAAGCTGGGTTGGGTTTTACTCATGAACCAATGCCTAAATCAATAACAGACACTTTACCTGAGAACTTTAATCAATTTGATCACTCACCTAAAATAAAGTGAAATTCAAAGAAATACGAAGAATTAAATCTGAATCAGGAAGCTCAGAAGAAAAAGGTGATGAAAAGGTGTTGATTGAGAGTGTGAATGAAGAAGTTGTGCATATTTAAGTTGATGATGAATCAAGTGACAAATCAAGTCCTGTGATTGAACAAGTTGTTGAATATTAGAAGTTGATAACTGAAACAGCGAAGACTGTGAAGGATGTTGAAGAATTTTCAGGATACAATGATCCTGACTACGTGAAATGGAAGAAAGAAGAGAAAGAACTTGCTACTGCCAAATTCAAAACAGGCAAATGTGAAGAATGATGGTGCTTCTACTTCTATTTCAACTATATCAAAGAAGTCAACCAATCAATCTAAAACAAACCAACAAAGCTCAATTAACAAAATCTGTTTCAAAGAATGTGTCACCGTTGCTGAAACCAGTGAAGTTTGTGTCAGCTGGAACTTTTGATTTAAATTCATCTCAAAGTAACCAAAAAAATTCTACGATCAAATCTCTCTCTGATCTGAAAACAGGTTCAGGTCCTAAGACTTCCGCTGTTAAACGATTTGAATCTAAGAAGGTAACTAAGAAAGATGTTTCAGAATCAAAACCTGTTTCAAAAACAAAACCTCAATCTGGTAACAACAAACCGAATTCACAAACATACTCTCTAAAGAATAACCAAGTTAACTTTAAAACAAACAAAGTTGTGAACGAATCACAGGTTGGTTCAACATCAAAAGTTAACAATTCATTTCACCTAAACAAGTGCACTTAAGCACAAACGCGCATTAAGTTGAAAGGATTACACAAATATTCTAACGTCAAATACAAATAATGAACGTCTTCACCCGTGCTTGCTCGTGATTATGCTCGATATCTTCACTCGCTTATATTTGTAAAGTGACATCTTCAAATAGACCTAACAGTACTCCGCCTAAGATGACACTTTACAAATCCGACATATCAGCTTAAATCTTCATGTGACGAGCATATAGAGCAACTTAAAGTTTTGGTATGCATTATCTTCTGGAGGACCTAACAACCTTCATAGTGATCTAATACAATAAAATGTTCATATTATCATAATCTTCATCATACCTTGCATTGATCTTCATGAACACTTAAGCATCAATACGTGATTAGTGAGATTCCGCATCAATGATTACAAACAACATCCCCAAACAATCTCAGATCTAGATCCAAGCTCAGTTCATCTCGAACTATCAGAATCGCGCATTTGGGTCGGGGTTTGGGGTAGATGTCACAGTTTCCCATCCTTATAGAAATTCGTCCGGAAATTTGATCAAATAGATGTGGAAGATGATAAGAAAAGATGAGGATACTTAGCTTTCATTTGCTCCTCCCGTTCCCAAGTAAATTCAGTGTACGTACGTCCTGGTTTCTTCTTAGATCGATGATAATAGACGATGCAATCGATCCTTGACATGCGGAATCCGTCTAGAATCGATATAAGAGTAAAAACACGAACACACAATCACCCAAACATAGAGAATACTTTCAAACGTAATTATATTGATAAAAACGCTCACACACTCTCTGATGGACGATGTCACACCCCCAATTTCCACTAATGGAGTTCTACCGTTCGGGGCGTGACATGCCAGGATCTCATTGCCATTAGTTACATTGAAGGACCTCTATATGATTTAAAAACCAATATTTATAACAAAAAAAAAAACCAAGTTTAAAATAACTTTCAACGCGGAAGCAAAAATAAAACTCAACATTCAATGCGTAAACCGCGCGTCCAAAAACCAAGTTTAATAAAGATAAAATATAACAAAAGGAGTTTTGAATGTAGCTAAGACTCAACCAAACATGCTCCTAATCCGTGCATAGTAGTACATGAGAAAGACATGCTAAATCATGTCAACACTAGGTTGGTGAGTTCACAGGTTTAGATAATCATAAAAATCAACATCAACCGATAATGTAAAATACAAATATATCGTTAGCTAGCGAAACCAGTTTCTTATTATTTAAGGTTTCGATACCGAGCTGATTGAGATTTATTTGTGCCTCGCCACCATTGCTACAAAAATGGATCAACAACATAGGACAACTCACACCCAGTAGTACTACCCGAACTTCCTCGCTATACCTCGTATATTAACGGCTCGAAGATTTAGTAAGGATTTCACAACTTGTTACGTTTACGCTTAGTAATCAAGAGATATAAAGTAAATACAATTATCAAATTAGTTTTGTGCATGCCTTCTCATTATCAAATTTAGTTTTGTGCATGTTTTCTCCCCCAATAGGAAAATAGTAAAAGGGGCCGTGAAAACTCACATTAGATTTACGCAGCTACAATAATTAGCAAAATAAATTATGAATTCAAAGTCCAACTAACGACCTGTTTGAGTTCTACTAATTACGTACAAATTACTCTAACAAAATGCACGTTCGGTTTCACATTCCCGGTTTGTTTTCGACCAATACCCATATTTCAATTATGTTGCATCACTCGAAGTATAAAATTTCATAATATACATAACTTGAACTGGCTACGTTTTTAATATTGTTAAGAAAATAACATATAACTTTTATATATTACTTGTAAGTATTAATTTACTCGACACATTCGCCTAAAAACTTTTAAACATGCTTTTGCAAACTGTTAGTCGTCTATGTGCGTACTCTTACATTTTAAATCAACTTTCTCACTTACATTTACTTTCTTAACACATATACAAACACATATATTCTACATACGGCTCATGCACACAGGGCCGGCCCATAGGGTGTGCGGGATAGGCGACCGCACAGGGCACTCGGTTGAACGGGGGCACCAAAAAAAAAAAAAAATTTATATATAATTTTGATGGCCGAATCTGAACGAGCTGGCGAGCCTAAGAATGAGATGAAAGACCAAAAAAACGAGTCTAAAAACCCCCTCACACGGACCCGGGTTTTTGGAGTTGCATTCGTGTCCGCAGGTCGCGCGGGCGTCACATTTTGTGAAGGAATTCGAACCAGATTGCACCCCCCCTGCGCGCGGGTAGGTGCTAGAGTAAAACATGACAAAGGAACTTAACATGCCATGAATGCTTGAATATATAAACTAAGAATTTTTGTTTCTCCACTCCAATGTGGGACAAAGTGAATAACACAAAACTTTTAGAAACCTCATTCAGCACTTAACCATTCAGACATCTTAACCATTCAGCACTTAATCATTCAGCATTGCCAAACAGCCCCTTTGATTTACTTATGTTTAATTATCAAACGTTTGTTTTTTGGTTAAAAATTTAGTTTATATAATTTAGTGCGTTGATGTTTCGGGTTAGGGGGCCTTTTTTTCTTGTCTCGCACAGGGCACTCGATTCCTCGGGACCGGCCCTGCATGCACAAAAACACATTTACCAATACATAAGCCTTTACACAATTCCAAAGCCCACATGATAATATAAGTACTTCATATGTATACATAATTACATACACATAAACCATTTAATCTTCTATGTACCCCTACATACAAGCATGAAGATATAATCAAGCACCTACCATAAACATAATTGTTAACTAGTATATCTTTCTACTTCGTATAAACACAACCTACATATATATGTATCCATATTCATGTATATATATATATTCATATATTTACCCACACACACAAACATCATTATTGCATACTTTGTCTATCTATCCATTGTGTACACACTGCTAAAATATGATTTCTACACATATATATGATGCATACATATTGTTGGCAACATCGTTCACTGGAGGTCATCTGTGTTGGTAACAGCGTTCGATGGCGGCGGTAGCAGTGGTAGAAAAAATTTGATATATGGTGGTAAAAATGGTGCACGACAGTTGAACGTGTGGTTGTGGTGGTGCTTGTAAAGTGGCGAAGATGGTGGGTGGTGTTAGGAGGTGGTCAACAATAGTGTTTGGAGGTGGTGATCGGCGACAATGATTTTAGGGTTTACGCTAGGAAGATGACGGGTGGGGAGTTGGGTTTTCAGTATATTGATTTCAATATTGCTATTAGGTCCCTTAAGTTTCAATTATCTTTAACTTGTTCCCAAAGTTAATAAGTATAACTTTTTAATTAATTGCTAACTGAACCATGTACTTTTTACTTCGTATTTATTTTATGAACTTTTCCTTTTATTCTTCGGTATATTTCCGAGTCATGCATATTAGTTATTCTCAAATTATTAGTGTTTAAGTGCCCTCGTGGTGATCCGAAAATAGAACGAATTACTATTTTTTTCTAATAAATATTTATTTTGTTGTTTATTTAAATTAATAGTTTAATTAATTTTAGCGGTAATGTACTTGATGGATTTCAAGTTAAAAGAGACTAACGGAATTTGGTAAGTTGGGCTAACGACGCTAACCAAAAATTGACGGGTGTCAGAGACGATTACCCAAAAAGATTAACACCCAACAATATATATACGTAATGAGTCAATCGAACGACACATGGGTGTGATCGGTTCATTTTAGATGAACTTTATTTCATATTAAAAATTGATTAGTTGGGTTGATATGAGTACAAAATATACTACATTAAGTTGTTTTTATATTTTGTAGGTTACGAAGTAAACATGTCAAAAAGATGCAATTATATCAAAATGAACCGAGCTGCAAGAGTTGTAAAAAAGATCATGTTTGGTGTTCAAGTAATTGTGTTAAAGCTACTAATATATGAATAAATAAATAAAAAGCAAAAGTAAATTGTGTTAAAGCCATGTACGACTTTATAATTCACAAATATTGAGATGGGCTAGTAAAACTAAATGGTCTTAAAACCAAATTGAGTGGCCTTGGGCCAGGGGTTGGATTTGGATTTAAAGAAGAAAAGGTGCAAGGAGAAAAAGGAGTTTTTTATATTCAAAATTGGATTAAGGGATATTATCAGGGCCATCGATCATATTCACACATCATCTTACCCCTAAGAAAAAAAAAGACTCAATCTCACCCAGTGTTTTCACGCTCGGTTCGGACCGGCCGGTCCGACCGGTTCAACCGGGATTCGTTGTGTATGACGGTCCGAACCACCCTAGTTCGTTTTGTATCTGATGAACCGGCCGGTTGAAAGCGATTCAGCGATTGAACCGGGATTCGGTGAACCGGTCAAACCGGAACTTAACAGAAAATGCCATAAAAACGAAGAACAAAGCTTGTAAGAAAAACCGAAATGTAGGAAGGAGATGGCTACTCTAAAGAAGATAGGATGGAGTAGATAAATAAGAGAAGAGATCATAGCAAAACTTGTTCTCCTTGATATTAAGATTGAAAAAAAGCTTAGAGGAAGATAGTAGGAAGAAAAAATGGGTAAAAGACTAAAAGCGGCGATGGAATTGTTGATAACAAAAAGTTGTTTATGCAGTAGGGTTTCTGAAACTTTCAGTGTGATCCATGTGAATGTTTATTTAACTCTTCAAGTCCTTTAGTTATACACATGTATTAGTTTGGTCCTTGAGCATTGAACATCCATATATAATTGAACATATATATTTATTTATTATTTATATGGTTTAAAACTGATCCAACCGGTCGGACCGGTCCGACCAGTGAACCAGTAAGACGACCGATTCACTGTCCGATCCGATCCTGAAAACATTGATCTCACCCAACTTTATCAATCATAATCAGGAAGAGAAAGCAAGGGTTCACGCACACTAGATCCAAAGCCTCCATCACTCTCACATAACAAAAGTTCATATTTTTTTTGAAAGAGATTTTTGGACAGCGTCTAATGGATTTTGGACGGGAACTAAAGATCGACTCTGATGATGTTGATGAAGCATTTAACAGAGAGTTTGGTGTATTCAACTCTCTCCATCATGATCAGCTAATCATTTCGTAGTCACACCGGTATGAGGGGTATTTTATTCTAGTTGTTTAACCTATGTCTAGTTTTCATTATTGAACCTATGATTAGTTCTAAACTTTGA
This sequence comes from Tagetes erecta, assembly GCA_030867185.1. Taxonomy (NCBI): domain Eukaryota; kingdom Viridiplantae; phylum Streptophyta; class Magnoliopsida; order Asterales; family Asteraceae; genus Tagetes; species Tagetes erecta. The sequence goes on from CM061488.1 coordinate 60,185,317, forward strand.
CATGTGATGGTTTATAGCTAGTTATATGTGTTTGATTTCACGTTGATTCGACAGACAGTTTATCATACACCACCCAAACGTGCCTAGTATACCCTTAGTTAGTTTAGTTAAGGAACGGACGTTTGGTGTGTAAGTATATAAATTTTGCTCTAGGTTAGTGGTGAGCTTGAGCTAGGTTATGTCTATGTAACCGGATCAATATTGAAAAACAACTTTATCCCAAACCCCGACACCGGAAGTGACTCCACTATCTCCAAATGTTAACAACTCTTTTATTAAACTTTCCTTTTTTATATGCAATTAGTTTATAAAACAACCAACCAATCAACTTACCCTACCAAGGTTAGTAGCTAACCACAAACACTCCTCGTGGATACGATACTCATACTTACCCTATCTAGCTAAAAATAGAAACAGGTAAGGAAAATTCTTTATGTTTGGCCGGGGCTTCAACACCGGTCAGGGTGTCACCATAGGTGTCGCACGACTAGGTGTCGCATGACACCTTGTTCGCGACACCAAAATGTCTTTCGTGACTCACCACCATAACGTATAACTAACGTTTAACTGAACGACTATTACAAAGATAATCAAAAGCAAATAACTAAAAAATTACAAGTTGTTGTCACAAACTAATGGTCAACATTTAGGTCCATGCTTTGAGTCCCAACGAACTTTAACTATCGGTATCCGACTACGCTTGAGTTGCTTAACTTCATAGTCCATGATTACCAACGGTCGTTCATTAAACTCCATGGATTCATCAATTTTGCACCTCATCAAGAGGCACATGAAGGTTTTCATCGGCTAAACACTTCTTGAGGTTAGAAACATGGAAGACGGGATGAACACTACCCAATTCCTCGGGCAATTCCACCTCATAAGAAACTTTTCCTATCTTTTTAAGAACTTTGAACAGCCCCCATAACGAGGAGTTAACTTTCCCTTCTTGCAAAACGGAAACTCCTTTCCATGGAGATGTTTTGAGTAAAACCATATCACAATTTACGTACTCCATAGGCTTTCATTTCTAATCAGCTTAACACTTTTGGCGATTTCGAGCTGCAAGAAGATTTTCACGAATTTTACGATGGTCTCTTGAATCATTTCAGGTCCATTGATTTGTGTGTCACCGAACTCAGTCCAACATAGAGGAGAATGACAATTACAATCATAGAGTGCCTCGAAAGGTGCCATATCAATGCTGGCATGATAAATGTTATTATATGAGAATTTAATCAATGGAATATTAGCGTCCTAGTTTCCTTTTAAATCGATCACGCAAGCCCTTAATAGAGCTTCGAGAGTTTGGATTGTTCTCTCGATTGGATCGTCTATTTGAAGACGGTAGCTTGTATTGAGATTTAGTTTAGTGCCCATGGCGTCTTGAAGACCTTTACAAAAACGAGACATAAAACGATTGTCCCGATCGGAAATAATATCTAACGTCACACCATGATGGAAAATTTCTTTTACATAGAGTTGAGCTCGTTTTTCAGCCAAATAATTATTCAGATACTATCATAACCGTTGAAAGGAGGAAATTTAGTAATGAAGTCCATGGATCTACTTTTCCATTTCCAAACAGGAATTTCCGGTTGTTCGAGAAGAATAGATGGGCATTGATGCTCGGCTTTGACTCTTGAACAAGTTATACATTTTGAAACATACAAAGCTATGTCTTTCTTCATACCATGCCACCAATAATGAGGATGAAGGTTCATGTACATTTTTATGAACAAGGATGAATGGAAAAATGACTTTTATGATTCTCGTCCATGATAAGACTACGAAGATTTTCAGGAGCATACAGTCAAATACGATGTTAGGGCTATTTCCTAGTTAAGATTTACTTTGTATTTGTTTATATATGTTATGTATAGTTTAGGGTCTATTTTGTTATTTTCCTTAAACTTGTAATTGTTGCTTAAAAGCATGTAGTGAGAGAGTGTGAGCAGGAGAGATCACTATTCACGTTAGAGAGAGAACTAAGTGTGTGTGATTTATTTTCTCCTGCACTTGTACTACAAATCTGCTTTGATCATCAATATACAAAAGAGAATTATTAGTATGAATTGTGTTAATGATTAAACTGTGTTTGTGTATGATTTATTCTGATCATTGAGCGATATTAACGATCCAATTGAACCTATCAATTGGTATCAGAGCTGTTGGGTGATCTTTGATTGTTGTTGTTAATGATGGAATTTTAGCTACCATTAGCTTTGATTCATGTTTGTGTAAAGAACTGCAAAGTTTGAGATCAATTGGTGAAGATTTGACTGAGTTTTTGAAGAAATTGTTCATGTTCATCATTTCACTGCTCAAAATTTGAAATCCGGAATTTGTTGTTGATATTGAGAAATTATTGATTGAGATATGTTAGAAATCACTATCCTAAGCTTCGTTCATGATCAAACATCACTGATTTGTTGATTTCGATCCATATTTTGTCAATTGTCTCAAAACCCACTTATTGTGTTCTTCATCAAAAATCCGGATCTGAATGAGATTTAGCTTGATTCAAGGTAGAAAAACTTTGAAGGAGTGTTAGAAACATCATTCCTCAGCTAATATAAGTATTGAATTGAACAAAAACAACAAAAATTGAAGAATTGATATTGTGTTCATCACAATTTTGACTTTGAAAAGTCAATCTGATATGAAGATTTGAAGAATTGATTGATATTTGCCCAGAAACTTGTCATAATCTAAAGAAGAATTGAAGAATTAAGTGATTGATTCAAAGAAAATTTTTCCTAAGTGTTGATAATTTTGAAGAAATTTTCAGACGGGTGAAGAAGTTTTCAGCCGGGTAAAGAAGAAATTTCACTGTTCAGCCGGGTAAAAACACTATTCAGCCGTCCCAAGTTGTTGACACGACCAAACAGTGACCCGTCTCAACTGTTCAGCCGTCCCAACCTTGTTGACCCGTCCAAACAGTTACCCGTCTCAACAGTGACCCGTCTCTAAAAAAAAAAAAAAATTCATTTTTTCAAAATTTCAAATTAGTCATTTTTAGCCACCATGACTTCCCAGAACAATCATCAAAATGACTTTGAAAATTCAAGAAAAATGTCAACGGGCATGTTAACCGTGATCCGAGAAGAAAATAAAAGAGAAGATATCAATGAATTTATTACAGAATTCAATCACATGTTTGAAACAACATATCTTCAAGTTGCCAAAGCTTGTGATCAAAAGAGAAGAGACTTTCATGAACGCACAAAACTCGCTCTTGTGAGTGAAACAAATTCTCATGAAAATCATGATGAAGAAGAGTATGATTGGAGTGAAAACAATGATGTTGTTTCCATTCAAGAGATTGAAAAGAAAGATAAAGAAATCAACAACTTGTCAGAAACCATTGCAAAGCAAGATGAGACAATTGCTCAACTGAATTCAGAAATAAAGAGATTGATGTCAGAAAAAGAAAACGAGAAAGATGTTCAGAGTTCTTATGTTGAAATGCCAATTGAAGTCAGAGAAAAGATGTGCACCAAAGAATGTTTTCAACAAGTTGAACACTACAGAATATACTCTTTCAAGATTTGTGATAAACTCAAGAAGGAAGAGCAAATACACAAGAATCTGAAAGAACAACACAAAATATCTGATCAAAGAATCACATCTCTCGAAGAGTCACTCAAGAAAAGTGAAAGAGAAGCAATGAATGTCAAGAATGAAACTGCAAAATCAAATGCACACTCATCCAGTGTGATCAAAGATTTGCAAGAAGAGATTACAAAGTTGAAGAAGTTGTCTGAAATGGTTAATTCAGAAAACAGCAGTCTGAAAACCAAGCTTCAAAAAGAACAAGAGAAATTCAAAAGTCTTCAAGAAGATCACAAACTGTGTGAAGATAGACTCAAATCTCTTACACAGAATGTTGATTCAATGCTTACCGAAAAGCATAATCTGAATGTTCAACTCATGGAGCTCACTGATAAACTCAACAGATCACAATCTGATCTTATGCTTATCAAAGAAGAAGTCGAAAAAGAAAAGTCTGTTGAAAAGAAAGATGAGAGATTAGTGCCAACCGGAATTGTTGGATCACTATCTTCTCAAGAAGAAGAAGAAAAGACACAAGAGTTTCAGTCGAAGAAGAAGAAGAAGGTTAGAAGAAAGAAGAGCAAAGCCAAGAAGAACAAGACAAAGGCCGCTTCATCTGATTATACACCACAGACTCCTTCTACTTCAAAGTCTCAAGATTCCGAATCCCCGAGTGATTCAAACAGTGACGTATACTGTTTAATATGTGACTCTGAAACTCATCATATCTCAGATTGTATTTACAGTCAAGGTGTCTTTCCTTTTGGGTCAAAAGGTGACAAGTTCAAGACTCCAGCTCCTTCAAGAAAGATTCAACAAGTTTCAGAGGTCAAAGCTTCTCAGAAACAACAATCTTCAACAGCAAAGACTTCTCAGAAGAAAGGAAAGAAGTCTCCCTTCAATGCTCATCAGAAGTACTGCGAGATTTGTGATATGTACAATCACAAGACGTCAGAGTGCTACTACAACAAGTACTGCACCAACTGTCAGATGTACAACCACGACACAATGGAATGTTACTACAACAAGTACTGTTCCTTTTGTGACATGGTAAATCACAACACATCTGAGTGCTACTACAAGCCGAGAAGGTCTGTCCAAAGAAGTTCATCATGTGCATACCCTTCCAGGTATTTTTCTAATTTTAAAAGATCTAATCATAGACATTCGTTTGATGAAAATCAACATGTCAATGATTCATGGGCACCAAAGTTTGTCAAAAACAAAAAGAGAAATCATGATTTAAATGATAAAATGATTCCAATAGTGAATCAATCTTTGAATAAGAAATATAGTCAACAAAACCTGTTTTTAAAAGAAAATCATAATCTGTTTGAAAATGACTATAATTTCTCTTTTGACAAACAATCCATGAAAGAAGATGAAGGTACAAATTACATTGTATCAACAAAACCACCACCTGAAGGTATTCCTTGCACTTATGAGAATATCACTTATGTTGATGAATTTGGACGACCCAAAACCGAAATGGTTGGGTCATTACCTCTAACTAATTTGTTAGTGTGTTAGGGACAGTTATGGAGGCCGGTCAAACAAAGAAAAGAAGACCGTGGCTGATCCCTTATCATGACAAGATACCGAATCTTGTTCATGATGTTTTCGATGCAACTGACATCAAATGGAGTTGGAAACAAAAAGGAACCATTGCAGGAATTTTTTTTTAAAAAAAAAACTTTTTCAAAAATCAAACGATGATGGCAGTGCAAGAAACAACCGATGTTTCATTTCGTCTGTTTAGATTAAGTATATTGCATGCACTCTTCATACGTTGATAACATATATGCCATTTTCTTTTCATTAAACTTTCAATTTTCCTAGAAATTTAAAAGTTTAGGGGGAGAAATCACTATTAAAAAAACATTAGAAAAATCCAAAAATATATTGAATCTACTTGCACGTACATGAGAAATGATAGTACACTAGAGTTATTCAACGCATCATTTTAAACAATAAAGACTGAAGCGTGAAATTTGATGTGCGAGACGGCTCAGACAATTATACTGAAAAAGTATATTCTTTGATGATTTAACTAAATTCTAATGAGTTTTTGTGGTTGAAACATCTTAGTGCATGTGAAACGTTTATACAAATCAAATAGATATCTCGTGAAGCATCTAAATTACATCGGGTAACGATGCAATCTTTTCAGTGTGATGAACCGCATCGTGAGCTTCTTTGTTGTGGTACCCACAGACCTGAAGTCTCACACGAAGTCTCTTTTGAGCTTCAAGGTGCAGCAAAAGATTCCCCAAGATGGAACAAAAAGAGTCCCAAATGTGGACCGCCACCAAACAAATTCCAAAATGGAATTCAGAAGATTCCCAAGGGGAACATAGGCAAAAAGAAAAATTCCAAAAAGGAATTCAAAAGAAGTCCCAAAGTGGACCAAATCCAAATAGAACCCAAATTCCACACTGTTTATGATTGTAAGTGACCTGACGTGTTGAGTTGTTATCAGGTTATTTAGATGAGGTGTATAACTTTCTAATGTGCAAAGTATGGGTCACTCAAAACTTATTTTTAATCAACCTAATTAATCATCAAGAATAGAAAAAGTAAGTGTGTCACTTCGAGCTAATTGATTTGTTCAACAATTCATCACTCAATTACTTCACAATTCAAATGTCTATTCTCAAAACTGCAAAACATGTGTTGGATTATTTGCTGGTATGATCTCATTGCAGGTTAAAGATTCAGAATGTAAAGAGAAAATTTCAAAAATATCAAAAACATTAAAAAATTCAAAAAGAACAAAAAGATTGTCATTTTAATCTTTTTCTTTTGTGTTGGCAGATTAACATACGTTATTGATGTAGGAGTTGTTCATCAAGCAATATCTCATCCGATTGAGAACTTAATCTTTACATTGATGATAAATGCACATTATTGCATGAGTTTTAATGTTTTTCTTTGAGTTGCAGGAACAGTTTCCATTGCAGAAAAAGCTTCCACGCGACTTGAAGATGTTCCTGTTCAAGCCTGATTCCAGTCCAAAGATCTCCAAGTCAGGTTGCTGAGTGTTAAGAATCCTCCTCTTAATATCTCATACACAGATCCCATTAACCTCTAAAGCAAAAGTTGAGGGGGAGTATTCTAAGTCAAAGAAGTCTTCTCATTCTACTTCAACCGTTGAAGAAGATCTCGTTGCTGATATATAGATTCACCGGAATCTACTCTCTGCTTATTTCTTTCCATAACCTCTGATGTTACTCAAAAGGGAGAGAAGGATGCAGATTGCTTGTTGAAAGACATATTTTTGACAGCATCATCTTAGGGGGAGTATTGTTGGGTCCTCTTGAAGATAATGCATACCAAAACTGATGGAATTGCTCTCTATACTCGCCACATGAAGATTTGAGCTGAAATGTCAGATTTGTAAAGTGTCATCTTAGGGGGAGTACTGTTGGGGTTATTTGAAGATGTCACTTTCCAAATATAAGCGAGTGAAGATATCGAGCATCATCACGAGCAAGCACGGGTGAAGACGTTCATCAATTGTATTTGTCTTAGAATATTTGTGTAATCGTTTTGTGCTTAAATGCGCGTTTGTGCTTAACTGCACGTGGTTAGGTTACATTGTAAGGTGAATGGTATAGACTATAAATAACATCACCTAGGTCATTTGTTAGTGAGTTGCCTACATTTCATTCAATATCCCTTGTAACCTCTCTATTGATCTAATACAATTCACCTATTCATATTGTCATCATCTTCACCATACTTTGCATTGATCTTCATGAACATTCAAGCATCAATACGTGATCAGTGAGATTCCGCATCACTGATTGCAAACAACATCACCAAACAATCTCAGATCTAGATCCAAGCATACGATTCATAAAGTAGAGTAGACCACTGAAAATCGTTTTCAATTACAAGTCGGTTCCAACGTCATCTCATCAAAAGGTACCCTTAGAAACAACGGCACACTGAGCTTCAAGAAATTATGACTTTATATCAGTTTGAAGAGAAACACACGAAAGCTGAACGTGTTCTTTACGAATAATAGCATCGGCAACAGCATTAGCTTTGCCAGGATGGTAAAGGATTTTTCAATCATAATCATTTAACAATTCAACCAAACACTTTTGCCTCATGTTAAGCTCTTTTTGATTTAGAATATGCTGCAGAATTTTGGTATCGGTATAAAAGAGACATTTGGCGCGAAAACGATAATGCCTCCATATTTTGAAAACGAAAACCACAAGACTGAATTTAAGATCGTGAGTTGCATAGTTCTTTTCATTAATATTGAGTTTCCTCGAGGCATAAGCTATCAGCTAACCCCGTTGCATAAGAACCCAACCAAAACCCTGTTATGAAGCATCGCAAAAGACAACTAGCTCTTCTTGACCGTCGAGAAGAGTAAAAATTGGAGCATTACATAATTTTTTTCTTTAGAATATCAAAAGCTTCTTTTTGTTCTGAACCCCATACAAAAGGTACATTCTTTCAATTTAGAGTCGTGAAAGGTAAAACTATCTTAGAAAAATTAGCAATGAACCAACGATAGTAACTCGCTAGACCTAGAAAAGAACGAATATCCATTGGAGTTTAAGGTGCTGACCAATTCTTGACACTTTCGATTTTTGTAGGGTCCAATTGAAACGCTATTTTCTTTGAAAATGTGACACAAAAATTGAACCTCTTTGAGCCTGACTGGGTCGCAACAATTGAAAAAAGCTCAACCCTGATTGCCCCTATTGTTATTAGCATTATTTGGAGCATTCCAACAGTCTCTAGTCACGTGCCCAAAACGCTGACAAACGTTACATTTATGGCATGAAGTTTCAGGAGCATGATGAAGAGGACAATTGTTGCATTTGGGCAAGTTTCCCATGGAAGGTTTTCGGTTAACATTACCCCATTGCTGTGCCACAGGAGGAGTAGGAGTGGTACCAGCATAATTGGTTGCTTTGTTCTTTCACTTCTTGGAGATGGATGAAGATTCATGCTTAAAACCCTTATGAGAACTTCCCAAAGATAGTTTAGAATCATAACTAAAGCAACCGTTGAGCTTTTTATAACCCTTAAAAACCAAGATACCAGCCTGCACGTAATTAGCACTAAGGCGACTAGCTAAAGTCATTGTCTCACCCATAGTAGTTGGCTTGCTACCCCCGACAACATCTTGGATTGTCATTGGTAGACCCCTAGTATATTGCTCGATACCCCAAGAATCAGGAGTAACCATGTTAGGGCATAAAGTACTGAGTTAAGAAAAAAATGATCATTATAAGCCACATTCTCACCACTATCTTGCTTAAGACCCTAGAACTCACCATCAAGTTTGTGAATTACACTAGGAGGATACTATTTATGATTCATGGTAGTTTTGAACTTGGCCCAACTTAATTCAATCACAGCGGCTTCACTGAGCCTACGCTTCTTTTCATTCCACCAAGTAAGTGCACCCTTTTGAAGGACACTTGTGCATAACGAACTTTCAGATTTTTAGAGCATGCATAGTTGATAAAGGTACTCTCCATGCATTCGTTAGGCCACAAGAATTAAAGTACTTAAGGATACAACTAGGAGCTCTAGGCTCATTATTTTGGTCGGCATTATTGAGCTCATTCACGAATTCAGGAAGAATGTTAGCCATTTAAGTGGCAATGGTGTTAGCGAGTCGTTTATGTCTTGTTGTCATTCTACAACATAAGATAGAAAAGAAAAATGCATGAGACATAGATCAAATTTAGAGATAGCATAACTGGGAATAAGATTTTTGGATCAAATGGATATGATGACGACACTTCGTTCTACTTAGATCATCATAGAATTTTTAGAAAATATAACATAATAATTACTTAGAAATCATAGAAATATGAATAAGTCAACTTGGTATTATTATAACATTTAAAGTAAAAAAAGGGAGTGAATTTACTCAGCTTGAAGTACGAGCACGAAATAAATAGAATAACCGACTAGGTAATATCGAGTATTGTTTAAATACTAGAATCACATAGGTAAATAAACAATCCTAACTTAACAACATTGGACTAAACGTATAGTATAGAAAACTAGAATCAGAAATTAGGAATCTAAGTTAATTTGGGATTTTAGCGTTTAAATTGGGATTTGAGGTTTTTTTGGTAAATTTACATATAAATTTACATGTTCATTAAAAAGCTCCCACTAGACTCCCCTTGGAAATCACCTTCATCTCTACATATATATTTACATGTTCATTAAAAAGCTCTCCCTAAACATCAGATTTATCCGCAGATGAATGGAATGAAGTTGTTGTAGTAGCCAGATCAACCAAGCTTGATTCTCCAACAAAAAAAAAACACCCTTTTAAACTGAAGGACGTGTACACGTTGTGTTATCAGATCATTCTTCAAATGAACCAGAACTTGTCTTGGTCATTAGCATCAACATATCTCCTTCTTTTGGAACTAAACACGAGAGGAGAAGTCCATATTCATTTCCTGTCACCTGTAAACATTACCAAACACTTTCCAAACAACACCCTGAAGTATTAAAATTCGTCAAACATGCAAGATAGGAAACACAATACCTTTTTGAAGTTTTTCAAATTTTATATTAAAACAAACATAAAATTTCTTTCATTAAAAAAACAATAAGAATAACAGGTATTTTTGTGAGACACATGTGCGAGAACATCATATCAGTTTAATCAGACCATCATATGCATATTTCTTTCATTTCAAAAACACACTAATAGTAACGATTGTTCATATTCTTTATCCACTTAAACTCAAACAAACTAAGTTCAACTAACAATCCCGTGAGTAGTTACCATATTTTGGTAAAATTTAAGACTTAAAAGTATGGACCCCACAGAATGTGTTAGTACTTTATTTGTTCTTAAGGCATTTTGAGATTTTCAGTCATCACAACTTGAATTGGCCACACACCATTGCTTATAAGTCATCATGAACCTAATAAATATATCTATAAGAGCATAACTGGCATCAGATAGTTATCTATGATTAAGGTATTAGCATGTTCAAGTTAACACATATGTAGACGTTTAAGATTAACATGCACGACGGACCTACATACCTCATTTACAGATTTTACCCCCAATCAAAGACACTTGTCCAAACAGAAAATATTTACATATGTATATGTATGCGTGATTAACATATCTTTTCATAGTTGGCCTTTAGGCTCTTTTGCAATTTCCTAATGACCACATTGGACTCTTTTTGCTCAACGACATTGCACACTTTATGCTCAATGACTTCGCAAATATATTCTTTTTGTGCTTTTCTGTACTTCTACCCCTTTCACACACTCTTTGAAGGATGCTATTTGATGGATGATTTACCAAAATGGTTATCACCCAATACTATATATAGGTAATGGACCACTAAGCGACACCTAAGTGTCTTACCTAGGTGTCGCACGACACCTAGGTTTCGCACCTAGGTGGTGTGTGACACTTGGTAGGCGACACCTAAGTGTCTCTTGAGTTCCACAACCTCAATGTACGTACATTGTTTAAACATAATCATTACAATGATAATCAAACAAAACAACTAAACTATTACAAGTTGTTGTCATAAAACAAATAGTCAACAATTACAATTTATATGTGTGACATCCGGTCCGATTCGTTTTCTTTTTCTTTCTTTATGTAAACCGAACCGTTGAATAATAACGTAATCTTATGGTTTATTATGAAATAAAGGTTTCGATTATTAATCATTAAATTGCCAAATAGGTGTTATAAAATGTACTTAATTTAACAAGAAACAATTCATATATATGTTAATAATTGTTAATTGGTTAGTTGGTTAGTTAAAGTTAAAGTTAAGAGTTTAATGTGTAATTTATAAAACACAACTTAAACCTTTAAACAAAAATTAACACAGCTAAAAGTGCAGGGGGGTAAAACTGTAAATAACTTTTAAAACCAACCCAACCCCCACTTATGAACCCGTTTTTCCGGCAGCAACTTCCGGCAACCCTCCGACAACTCCGGCAACACCTTAATCGACCAAATCCATACGCTTTTGACTCGCTTAAATCATTTTGTCAACCCAATCCGCAAGATTCGAACCCAAAGCATCTTTATCTATCCATTTTGAGGCCGAGAAATTGAGTTCAACCAACACCCATTTAATACGGCCGAATCCAAATCCAATTCAACCAAAATAGTCGATAGAAATCAAATTATGTATATCTAAAACACTCCTACAACCGATTAAGATGATAAGAACGCGTTAATTAACAATTATCTTAAAGAATCGTTCGAATTTATCTTCATCTTCACCGAAACCAACTCGAGCCCATTAACAGTCGATTACCCACCTTCAATCTGTTATAAATAATCCTTAACACTCACTCGACATCACCTTATATGTCTGCAATTTTAATTCCACCTCCAAACACACACAACAGTTGAATTAATCATGTGTTCTTCGCAGCCCTGATCTTAATCAACGATACACTTCAGGTCTGTTTCAAGCCTTGAATTCATAGGGCTTTTGTTTATCGTCTATCTTTAAGTGAATCTGCGCATTTAATTTGATTATCATCGTCAATTGCAGCTTCAATTTGATCCGAATCATTGATCGTTATTCTTTCTTCCATTTTCGTCAAACCTTAATCAATTCAAGTAATCAAAGGTGTCGTTGTGCTCGTTATCATCTACCGATCATCATCTTTATATTTGTTTTCGGTTTTGTACATGATTCGGTGATCAATTTGAGGGATTAGGGTTTATGGTTGAAGAAGGAATTTGGGTTTAAGAAACAAAAGGAATAAATATTATTTCGTTTCAAGTAAATGCAACTAAGTTGCTATGGTCTGATGGTTGGGTGTGGGTTAAAGTAAACCGCAGGTCAAGGGTTCGAGTCACCTTGACTGTTTTATGCATTTATTTTAGATTTCAAGTTTTACAATTTAATTTCTTGATTTATTTCCTATAATCATTATAATATTAAAATGAGACTATTTATAAAGTTATTTGTAAAAGTTTTATAAGTAACAAGAAAAAATATATATTTTTTTACAAAAGTATATAAATAATATATATATATATATATATATAATTTGTTAGATTAAACGATTAAAATTCTTGAACGGGAAGTTTTGAGACGTTTAGATTTTTATAAAAGTCTACTTACGGGTTTTTACTAAATACCAGATTAATTATTCATTTAAGACTATGGTAATTATATATTTACAAGTTAATTAGTCACTTTTAACAAAACGGTCATGTCGGTTAACAAGTCATCTATTTGTAAATTTTTATCGTAAAGGGATAAGATTCGTATACAACTTAAACAATATATTGCATTTTAAATCAATGTTAAAATAATCTATTAATATTACAATATTTTATTTTCAGTTGTAACATTTAGCCACTTAAACCCAGATTCTAAATTAGAACCCTAGACTTCAAGTTAGTTTTCAGTTATCATTCTAACATAGGATAAAATCCTTTAGGTGATCCTTAAGGAATATCCGGTGACGTTTTCAAGTTTTATTCATTTTCATTCGATCAAGAATTATCACGTGAGTATTCAGAGCCCCTTTTTCTGGATTTCAATTTGGGGTGATATCATGTGACCTATTAAATCAGTTATCAGATTTCAGTTATCAGATTTCATGTTATCAATTAAAATAATTCATGTTATGTCGTTAATTTGTAGAAACCGACAGTTACTAATGGTAGATCTATTGGCCGAAAGGACCCACCCCCTGATTCTTGGGTGATTATAACTGAGTATCATTATCATGTGGACCCCCCCCCCCCCCTTATCATTTGTTCAAGGTTTGATTATGCGTTGTTATCTTGTATGTACATGTTTTGCATTTATAAGTTTTGACATAACCACATGAATTGAATTTTTCTTTATCAGTGTATCTATATGTATTTCAAACCTATGTTTACTCACCAGCTAATTCGTTAGCTGATCAGTTATTTTTCACATGATTTCAGGAAAAGCAAGTTAGGAACTTTGGATGCCAAACGCCTAGGGACTTGGACCTAGTTAAATAAATTAAAGTAGACTTTTTCATTTGTTTTGTTTGGATTTGTTTGTTTGGATATTCATTTAGTCTTGTTGGATAATTGGATTTTAATAATATTTAAACTATTTATAGTACCGTGAGATATGAACAATCATTCACTTTCGTCCGCCTCGATGATTCCGCCATCGGTCGGGGTGTGACAATATGTTATAAGAATTAGTATTAGATTTTTGTAAAAATTAAGTAAGAAAAAAAAATATAATATGACAGTGACCAGATTCAAACCCTGGTCACTTGGCTAATATAGAAACAACATTACCAGACACACTAGCCCCCCAATCTGTTAAGCAATAGTTTTGAATTGGTTTTATCTTATAACAGTTAATTTCCCCTAAATTCAATAAGAACCTTAACCCTTGATTCCTAAATTACATCCAAATGATTTAATGAAATGCAAAATTGATAGAGGTCTTTTGATCCTAAAATAATGATGAGTATTTTATCGTAAATATTTAACCTGATTAATGAGTGATTGGATCAAAGACGACGAAGAAATACGCGGCTGCTTGAGATTCAAAGAGGTAGATTGAAGGTGTTAAAATCCAATTAAACTTCCATAAATACTCTTGATAATGACTTGAAAGAAAGCCCCAACGGTATTGCAGAGTATAACAACGATTTGATGCTCGATTGATACGTTGTAGGTTCTAACAAGATGATGAACAATGGTTATGATTGAGAGCGTTTTGATTGAAATTGGAATATCATAGAGTTAGAGTGATCGATTAGGAGTGTTTTACTATAATTGAATTAAATTAATTTGATTTAGAAACTGTATATTGAGTCGGTTTTGTTTGTGTTTAAATGAGTTTGCTTGATGATTAATTCGGTGATAATAATCAATTGAATGGTGTAGACTGATTCAAATCGTCGTGATGAATATTTCGGTTAATTCTCTTTTTATTAAAATAGACAATTTGAATAAATTGGGTTTTTAAAGAAATGGGTGTTGTATATTTGAATGAATTGGATTCAATCTTGCAGTAAACTATGTTTTAAAGTGGTCAAGAGTTCGAGTCTTGCATAAAGACAGTTTTACTGTGTTTTAATTTGTTTAAAAACGGCTAAATGGGTATTTGGGAGTTGCTGGAATCTGGTCGGAGTCGCCGAAGATGGGGCAAAGGAAATACGGGAGGGCTGCGAGGGAGGGGATTGGGTTTTTTAAATTTACAGCTTAAGTCCTTATTGTTTGATGTTGTTATAGATATGAGTTTAGACTTTAGTATGAGTTTCAAATTTTTCATTTTTAACTCAAAGTTAATTAAAATCTATTTAACCAACTAACTTAACCACATTAAATTGTAAATTTTATAAAATTGAGTGTTTTATATAATTACATTGTTTTAATGATGAATGATTATTTTTTTAGACTTGATAGTAATAAATTTGATAATATTTATAAAATCATTTTTATAAATTACAAATTTATATATTTTGGAATTAATCATTATAAATATCAATTAAATATGTACACTTAGATATTAACTCATAGTAAAATCGATCACTTTATTAATGACGGGCAAAACATGAAAATTCGAAATATTCATTTCTATTAAAAAACGAAACGTTACATTCTTAATGAATTTAGAATATGAATAGATAAAAGAAAAATGGTTTGGGTTTCAGTCGGACATTCAGGTTCGGTTTTAGGGCAGATGTCATAGTTCTCCTCTACCACTATGAGTTGTGACAGTAATAACGTTAGCCTTAGGCTTTCCACTATATGATGATGAACTAGTTGACCTACCTCCAATTGCTTAGACATGCCACTCACCATTCTTTATAGGTCTAAGAATACAACTTGTTGGTTTTTCAGTAGGAGATCAGGCTTCTACATTCTAAGTTGGGTCTCCATATCCCGATTCACTATATGGGACATCACCTGAGTTTCGGTGGTAATCATATACTAAATATCCTTAATTTTTCGAACTAGCACCTACAGGACTACTCTTAAACAGACTCTGACTAGGCTAAAAACCTCCAGATTTCCAACCGTAATTAGGGTTACCCATCCAGCCTGAATTCTATGACCCAAACCAACCATTACCTCATACACTCTAACCTCCTGCCTGTGACATCTGCCCCAAACTTGAACCCGTATCCATGGTTCTGTTTCTATTTATTCGTATTTCGTTCATTGTAATGTAACGTTCGTTATTAATATAAATGAATATTTTGGATTTCATGTTTTTCCCGTCTTTAATAAATGATCGGATTCATTTTGAAGTAATATCTAAGTATACTATTTACTTACTATTTATAATATACAAATCTCCAAAAATATACAACTTGTATTTTGTTAAAAGGATTTAATAAATGTTAGTAAAGTTAATTGTTATTTAGTTTAAAATAGTCATTTAACGTCAAAAACAACGTAAATACATAAAACCTTTAATTTTATAAAAGTCGCAAGTTAACGTGGTTAACTTAGTTAGTTAGTTAGTTAGTTAAATTAAAGATTTATTTAACTTTGGGTGAAAAGTGTCAAGATTTAAAACTAAAATTTTAGTTTCTAGCTTGAACTAATAATAAACCAAATTTCAAGGGCCAAAAGTGTAAATGACAAAAATCAAATCCATTCTCCATGTTTCTTGCCCGTACTTCCGTTTTATAACTTCCGGCTAGTGTTGCCGGAATCCGGCAAGCTTTCCGACGAGTCCAAAACACCACTTTTAGTTGTCTATAACGTTTAATTGAGTTTTTATCATCCAATTAATTGCAAATTAATCTTCTTTATTCTCAAATCAAACTCAAATATTTTCATATGTTTCTAAACTGAATTAAACCAAATCAAAGATAGTAAAACACTCCTACGAAATCGCTTTCACTCCCTAATATCTTAATTTCAATCAAAGTCATCCAAATCTAGGCCATTGATCTTCATCCCATTCGGAAACCTACCACACACCAATCGGTCGTCAAATCGTTGTTATTTCTATAGTTAACTTGAGGTTTTCACTCACACAATCAGCTTATAGAAATCTGGAAATCTAACTGGATTTTAGCAGCCTCAATCCTTCAATAAAATTCCCATATTAGTCGTCTTGTTCTTCGCCTTTCTTGGGTCGAAATCATCATTAATCAAGTAAGACTTTTAGTATAAAATGTTCGTGATCGCATGTAGAATCAAAGCCCTATGTTTGTGTTGGATTTCAAAATCATTCAAGCAATCAATTTGGTGATTTAGGAAACTAGGGTTTATAGGAAATTGGGGGTGTTGTTTGAAACGCGTTTAAAACTTTTAAAAACGAAACCAGATAACAAATGAGTGTGTAGTGCAGTTGGTTAAAGTGTTGGTTATGACTTTTAGGTCCTGGGTTCGAAACCAGGGCCTGCAATTTTTTTTTGTTACTACAATGCTACTCATTTTTGTTATTTGTCTTAATTTAATACCAATACTACAATATATAAATTATAGAATGCAATGATCTTATAAAATATAGCCAAACCTTGAGTTTATATAAAACTAGTTTTATAAATGTAATTATTACAAGTATTTTTAACACTCTTAAAATACTATAAAAATGCAAACTTTATTTTCACATATTTCAGGTGATGACGTTATTGCTATTTATTCAAGGCATAGGATTGCTTGGACTTAGAGAAAAATAATAAAGACTATTGCATTTACTATAGTTATTGCTTTGTCGTTTCCTATTTAAATCTTGTGTTCCAAAAGTTATGTTAACCATTATTAGAGTTTAATAAAGAGATGTCAAGTACTTTGTTTACTAACGATACCCATTTCTATGAAGGAACTTCACAAGCTACCAATGGTATTTGTGATGTGTCTCATTACTTTCAAGCACTCTAAAGCTGCATATCCAAGACTTGAAGGAACTTCACAAGCTACCACTGATCAATCACACCAAAGCTGATCGAGGACAAAGATTTGTAATGTTGTTAGATGCTGGAATCAGTCGCATGCCACAATTTTTACATACCCGAAGAAGAAGAAGAAGAAGGTTTCAAGTAAAGATAAATATCTAGATGAGTTCATTGATGAATATTTTGACAAAGTCACGAATCTAGGTGTTAAAGTGTTTGATGGATCACAAAGCTCAAAACTGATCCTCAAAGCATTTTACCACGAAGAAACATTTGAACTCAAGTTGGTTCATGATCTGAATGATTGGGAAAATGATATGATCACCATTTTTGGATCATTTGAGTTGAAATTAGTTCACCCAAGCTACATTGACTATCTTAGAAGTCAAAAGCTAGTCTGAAGTTGCTGATGCTGACAAAAAACTATTAGAAATTATATTTTAAGTGATTGGTGCTGCAATTGAAAAAAAATCAGACTAAGAAAGGCATTGTTATATGCAAATTTTTTGAATATTGAAAAAAAGACATTGATTTTATGAGGATAACGTCCAAAGGCACACTAGAAGTCAGAGCAAAAGGGATAAAGAAACCTTATATGTTTTGTGCTAATGTCGATCTTACAGGTTTATCCCTTGATACACTGAAAAGAATGTCAGAAACTCAGATATTGGTGAATGAATCAAAATCTGTTCAAGCAAGGACATTAGAAAAGTTAAATCATTCATACTCAAAGCCATTCAAGATCAAGAAACTCATATTCAGAAACCACTTTTTGATATCAAAGAAGAACCTGTAGAATACTAAAGATCAAATTAAAGATGCAAATCTAAGGGGGAGTATTGTTAGAACATTTTATAGATTAACATGTTTTAGTTTTATCTTTATATTTGTATTGTTTTGTTTAGACTATGTACTATTTCAGTACTTGTTTCTACTAGGTTTTTATGTCTATTAATCGTGATTGTATCTTCATTATGAAGAGAGCTTTTCCTAACATTGTAATCCCTATTTTTCTTTGATCAATGCAACCGTGAATTTATGAGTATTTGTTAGTGTGTTTGATTGAATCATACTGTGTTTTGGAATTGTCTTGTGTTGATCATAATATTTGTTGCATATTTTAGATCCAAATCCTGCCTTATCATCAATCAATAACCATGTGAGTATTTCATAGCCCCTTTTTAGGTTTTATACTTTGCGGGAATTCATGTGACTTATTAAATCATATTTATAATTTTTATTCATTTTATTCATTTTTCCTCATTATAATCATTATACTCATTCTATTCATTATATTCAAATCATGTTATGTTTCTACGTGCATTATGTGTTCCTTATATGATAGGCATTATTAAACAATGATAGATCTATTGGCCTGACAACTCAACCCATATATATTCATGATTTTGCTCAGTGGGTGATTAAGGACATGTTATATATTCATTAATGGCATGATCTGTGTGATTTTAAGCATATTCAATCATTTAGTGTTTAATTATACAATGTTATCTCATTTGAAACACTTTGCAAATTTATTGTATTTACATGACATGTGAATTGAAATTTTAATCATTATATATATATATGAGGGAGGTTCACCTATAAAGTATTAAAAATCTAAGAAGACTAAGAAGCAATAAGAGATTGACATGTGGAATCTAGAAAAATTAGGAGAGGGGGTATTTTAGTCATGTCCACTTTTTTAAATATTCTCTCTCCACATGCAAGTCACATGTCAATTCCCCCACTTTTTTTAAACGTTTATAACTTTTACATACGACATTATTTTTTTAAACAAATTACACCATAAAAACGAGCATTTTTTTCTCTTTAAAACGCGTATAATATTGATATATAAAAAACGAACTTTTTTTCACATTTTTTCAGCTCATTGTGTCTTCCGTCAGGTCATTGTGTCTTTCATCAGGTCATTGTGTGATTGTGTCATCCGTAGGGTTGTGTCATTCATCGGGTCATTGTGTAATCTTATTTGACAAGTATTACACAATGATCTAATAATAATTACACAATAACACAAAAAGTATTTCAAAGATCTTGCTCCCACATCATCCTCCTTAAGAAATAAATAAACAAAACTTAAAAAAAACTATTATTTTCTCATTGTGTCTTTTTTCATTGTGTCTAATTTAAAAAATAAAAAAACGGTAATTTTTTAATTTTTTTAATTTTTCATTTATTTATTTTCTAAAAGAGGAGTACATGGGGAACAAGGTCTCCGAACCACTTTTTTCAAATTTGATTTATATTGCGAGTTATAATTTTTTTAAAAGTGTCATTGTGTCTTTGTTTACCATTGTGTCTTTGTTTTCCATTGTGTCATTCTCACACTTTGTAACAAAAAATGACTTTGTCTTTGAACATTTCTCAAACACATATTAACAATTTGTGACACGGTGATAATTTCTAAATACATAAGATGACACAACAAATATTTAAAATAAGATGATATTACATAGTGACTTAAGAATAAACCGATAAAAGTGATATTTCACTAGTTATAATATAACACAATCTCATGATATTACACAAGGACTAGACAAGTGCCGAAAATTTTTTTTATTTTTTATATATCAATATTATACGCGTTTTAAAGATAACAAAACGCTTGTCTTTTTGGTGTAATTTTTTAAAAAAAATAATATCGTATCCAAAAGTTATGAACGTTTTAAAAAAAAGTGGGGGAATTGACATGTGCCTTGCATGTGGTGAGAAAAAGTCAACAAAAGTGGCTATGACTAATGTACCCTTCCACCAATTTCTTTTCCTACAAATTGATCTCAACCATTAAAAGATAGCTCTAAAGGTCATAAATCCTTCTTAGCCTTCTTAGATTTTCAACACTATGTAGGATAGCTCTCCTCTCTCTCTCTCTCTCTCTATATATATATATATATATATATATATATATATATATATATATATATATATATATAGGGGAGGGTTCATTTGAGAAGAGCAAATATTGCGAGAAGTGAAAGAAATAACTAATTTCTTTATTTTTTCAACAAAAAACGTTTTTAACATACAAAAAAATGATAGAAATACAATATTTATTCATTAACTTTGGCAAACAAAAAGTAAAATTGAATGAATTTCGTTTATTTGTTAAACCTACACATGTGGAAGTCATGTGTAAGTTAGGTTACTTACACATGTGTAGGTAAACTTAAAACGCTAAAAACACATACGTAAAAAATATTTTAATGATTTTTTTTTGTTTATACATTACACATTTGTATGTAGGAAGTGAATTTATTTAAAAAAAAACTAAACCATTGATAAGTTTTTTTAGTGATTTAGGTTTTTTCTTTTTCTTCTTGCAATATATGAGTCTTCTCAAATGAACCTCCTCCTATATATATATATATATATATATATATATATATATATATATATATATATATATATATATATATATATATATATATATATATATATATATATATATAGGGGATGGATCAAGAGAGAACTCCATAGTAAGTTGAGAACTAGAGAACTAAAAAAGGTATGGATGGAATTTTTAAAGGAGGGGTAAAATTGGAACTTTAAATATGTAAATCTTTAAACATTTCTATCTTTTGCATACGTTAAGTTTTTTAAATTTTTTTTGCACCATTAGATCAAGAATGTCACACCCCCAAATTCCACTAACGGAGTTTTACCGTTAGGAGGGTGACAAACCAGGATCCAAGTCATTAATTACACAAACGACTCCTAAATGAGTTTTAAAAAGATAACGTGTCTCAATAAATGAGAAAACCAAACGTCAGAGTTTAACCGTTTAAAACAATGCGGAAGCGTAAAGTAAATTAACCAAAACATATGCGCAAACACGCGCCCCAAAGTACAGAATTTAAAATGCAATAAATATAAATAAAATGTTTGAAACTATGCAGACCCATGATGCATGTCCTATTGTGATGTTCAGCTAACCTTGGCCACCTGAGAAAAACACGCTAAAAAGTGTCAACGCTAGGTTGGTGAGTTCACAGGTTTAAATAACAGTTCATAAATAAGTTTTCTAGATAATGTAAATCACAAATATATCAGTAGGAACTAACCCAAGTTTTCATGTTACTCAAACGTTTCGAATCCGAGCTGACTGTTTATGTTGCGCCTTGTTACCATTGTTAACATTCAATGGCCATGAGATTAGGACAATTCACACCTGCCCGGCTCCCAGCCGAGGGTGGGGTTTGTCAAACCCAGTAGTACTACCCGAACTTCCTCGCTATACCCCGTATATTAACGGTTCGAGAGAATTGAAAGGACTTTCGTATGTTAAGTTTAACGTTTAGTAATTCATGAGATATATAAGTAAATACAAAATCAAAAGTGTTTTCATGCGTGCTTTCTCCCCCAACAGGAAAATAGTAAAAGGGGCCGTGAAACTCACCTTAGCTTTGCGCAGCTACAAATAATTCAACAGCAAAAATAGAAATTCTTAAGTCGACCAACGACTTGTTTAAGTTCTACTTGTTAGGTACAAATCACTCTAATAGAGTATACATTTGGTTTCACGTTCTTGTTTCGGTTTCGTACCAATACCCACATTATTATGTTATTACACTCATACAATACCTACAATATATTCCACACATATGCATACATACTATACCTATCGATACATACACTCATACATTACAACATGCACAGTGGTTTATTTACTTAGACGTCATATACATATATCACATACTTTTCCATATTACTACTAAAACATTATGCATACACATACTAGTGTTGTTATTCAGGTATTCGTATCACACCTCAATGCAACATACATGTTGTTATATTTTCATATTTACCTACATGCATCTATATTATCTACATACATGTGTACTTGCTATGACTATTCATTCTAGATATGGTTCTTGATTTACATATATTTATCCATTACATAGCCATACCCATGCATACATATATTTATACATCACATTCTGCGCTCAACTTATTACATACCTACACATAGCATTTTTCTTTCACTAACCCGAACTTATTTTATACGCACCTACTTCTATTGATTTATTTCCGCACCTACTCTACGATGCATACGTGCATACATAAAAACATAGACATGGGTTCATCAATTACACCATCATAACCATAACACACATTTGGACTGTACGATATATATTTCTTGCTGATCGCTATACACACATAACGCTCATATACATAAACTTACCACACACACGTACGCATACAATGCCGTTGATGCTGTTCATATTACAAATTTCATATTGCATACGTGCTTGCACCAACTTACTTTACATACATACATACAAGAACATGCATATAAAAATCTTGCAACACCTACATATAAAACGTACGTATTAATCGCGCTAATACAGAACATAATTACATTCATATGGCACATTACGATTGAACCGAAATAACCCGTAACTACTAACGAACCCAAAACGATAACAAATCTACTAAACACACATCTATAATCAGATTCTAACCAAACCGTAACCGAAACCGAGACCAAAACCCGAAACCGCGCGTAACGAATCGAACATTAACGAGTTAACGAAACGGAGTAAAAACTAACCGAAACGATTCGTAAGAGGAAAGAAGGTTACACGAGGCTGATCGTTGCTTGTCGGTGTGCTCTTTGGTGGTTGCAAATGGCCGGAAATGGTTGCCGTAGTGGTGATCGGAGTTTGGCGAAAGTGGTGACGGCAAGTTTAGGTTTACGGGTGGGGTTTGGGTTTCAATATATATAATTAAAATTTGCACAATGGTCCCTATACTTTGAATATAATATAACTTGTTCCCAAAGTTATTCAATTACACTATTATTTAAATACAATTCAACCCGTAATTTGTACGACGTATAAAATTTTCAAACTCATCTCGTCAATTCTTTACCAACGCTTTCGAGTCGTGTGAGCTAGTAATTTTCCCGAAATACTAATCTTTAAACGTCACTCGTTGTGATTCGATATTGCTCAAGTTACAATTATTGTACTAGCTATATATTTAGTTAAACTAATACTCCCTCCGTCCCATTAGAATAGTCTTAGTTTGAAAAACACAAAGTTTTAGGCACAATAAATTATTGGTATCTTTGTTTGTTATTTGACAATAATACCCTTGACAATAAATATTATTGTGGGTCCATCATATTGTTTGTTTTATGTTATTAAGGGCAAACTTGGAAGTTTACTAATAAATTTTAAAAGTGGACACTTTAAGTGGGACAACTAAAAAAGGCAATATGGACACTTCTAATGGGACGGAGGGAGTACTTTTAATTAGTTAATTTATGGAAATGTACTAGATAGGATTTCCAAGTTGAAAAGGGATTAACAGAACTTTGTAAAGTTGGGTTAACGACGTTAACCCGAAATTACCGGGTGTCACAAAGAATTTCATTATCTTTCATTTGAGTATAAATAACGTTATAAAAAAATAATTTTTTCTCGTTTTTTTACTTTCAATACTGCATATATGTAATATACGATACCGTATGTTTTTAAATTGGGGAAATGAATACGGTGTTGTTATGAACCTAAATTACCCAAGAAACCATCAAAACTACATACTTTGATAAAATATCAAAAGTTCAAGGGCATTGATTTCAATGACGTTATCACAAAAAACAACATCATCATGCCTCAATTCCAATTTTGGATTTTCTCATATGATCGTATTGACATTGCTAGCAATAACTTGGTTCACGTTATGTGATGTGGTATGAATATGTGCAGCATGCGCATATCATAATACCAATTATATGAGTCATGTTATATTAATCTGTTATTTGGAATTGAGAAGCCAAATTGAGTTACGATCAATTTTTAAAGGTCGGATAATATTTTACTAAAATGAATGACGATTATTGAGTAAATGAGAAAGAGAAAAATTATGATCTAAGAGGAGAAGACTGAGTCGTCCATTAACATTGAATAAAGATCAATGAGTTAAGTTTTCTAATAAAAAATTTAAGTTAATTTATCAAAGCTACGTAATTTTAATGGTTTTACATGTAACTTAGGTGCATAACATCACCATATTCACTATCCCCTTTTAAATTTTATAGTATTGCATATATGCAGTATCGCATACTACATATATGTAGTATCAAAATACTACATATATGCAGTATATGCAATATTGATGCATTGCTTTATCATTGGTTTATTAGTTTATTATTATCTTTATGTTTAGACATAGTATAAGTATTGGTTTTGTTTTCATTTGCCATAAGTTTTTTAATATGAAATCTTATGAACTTTGTTATTGGTTATTTGAGATCATATGTACACTTTAAAAAATTATTAGACTCTTGAGTCATTTAGCCACTTAATAAATGCATCAAGTACATTGATACTACATATATGTAATATCAAAAAAACCAAAATGTGATTTTTAAAATTATTTAATGTAAATAACGTATGAAAAAGTTAGTAACTTTTAAAGAAAAATATAATCAAATACAATATCGCAATACTACATATATGTAATATGAAATTTAAAAAAACGAGAAAAAAATATTTTTTATGACGTTATTTATACTCAAATGAAAGATAATGAAATTCTTGATCTAATGGTGCAATTTTTTTAAAATAATATTAACGTATGCAAAAGATAAAAATGTTTAAAGATTTATATATTTAAAGTTCCAATTTTACCCTTCCTCTTTAAAATTCCATCCCTTGTATTTTTTGTAGTTCTCTAGTTCTCAACTTAAAATGAGTTCTCTCTTGAACCCTACCCTTTATATATATATATATATATATATATATATATATATATATATATATATATATATATATATATATATATATATAGGGTGAGGATCATTACAGAACAAGGTTTTATCTCGAGAACAAAAAGAACAGATCTCAACCCTTGATTTTATTTAAATTAATTTTAAGTTTATTATATAAAAAGGGTATTAAGGTAATTGGTTTAATCAATTAACTAAATTACTAAAATCACTCTCTCTCTCTCTCTCTAATCACGTGTATAACTCTGATTGATATATTCCAAACCAAAATGATGAATCTCACAAACCTACACACACAACCACCACCACATCGTTTCGTCGCCGGTCTCCACCACCATCACCCACCTCTTAAAATAACATCATCCCCGATTTCATAAACCTAAATCAAAGCTGTTGATCAAGTCTTAAATATATCAGATGAAATCGTCAAATCGATAGGATGGGAGATGGTAGATTGTCAGGGAAGCGGAGATATGATGAGGAGATGGTAGGCGGTTTGGGTGGCATTTGGTGATGACGGTTTAGTGTTTTCATAATAGAAATTGGGTCAAAATGGAAATTAGATTAAACATTGATGGTGATGGAAGTCGGCCGGAAAGGATCTGGTTTTAGGCGGTGATGGGAAAATAGGTTGAAGGAAATTGTGGGGCTTATACCTTGTAAACATTAATCTAAATATGTATAAACTTATTGCCATACATTTATTTATCACTTGTAATTTGTAAACGTACTCTTAAACATGTATACAAACATGTAATTACTAACTACCACACATGTAAATATGTGTAAAAGTGGTTGCCATACTCACATACATACATGTAAATATCATTCACTATTATACATAAATGTAAATATGTGTAAAACATTTACGCCTTATAAATTCTTAAACTACTATACATACGTGTAAATATCTTTCACTATTATATATACGTGTAAATATCTTTCACTATTATACATACATGTAAATATGTGTACAACAATTCAAATATGTATTGCATGTATACTTTGAACATCAATGGTCAATTCACAACACTTGCATGAACACATTATTTGTTTTTTAACTGTTTTACAGTTATGTAAATCAGAGAATATGTCTTTTAATGGTGGCTAGCAATTAGATATACACATATGTTAATCAGTAATGAAAAATATAATGAATCACCAGCTTTTTAAATTTACATGTATGGATATCAATTCTAAGTTTGGCCTACTTTAAAACATATGTACAAAAATAATCGGATAAAACAAAATAACCAAAACAGTTCATGAAATCAAAAGCTACTATATGTAAAACAAAATAATAGGATTTAACACCTTTCCAGTTGTCGATTTACACAAACAAATAAACCGAAACAATTTATGAAATCAAAAAATTTAATCACCATTCCTATTAGTTTATTTGTCCATTGATTTTACATATATCGTTTTTGATTTCCTGATCTTCACTATCGATCTTCTCTTTCGATTTTCCATCGATCGAAATAATCATCAAATCGTCTTAGATTTGCACTGATTTTAAAATATATACCAGTAACCGTCGTAATGTTGCAATCAATTTCAAATTCCAAATTTAAAGATGATACAGATCAATGATTTCAAATTTTGTTAAAAAATTAAAATCGTTTCCTAATATAATATTATAATATTATGTTAATTTACCATATTACCCACAAATTTACGTAATTTACCCCAAACAAAAACTTAAAATTTATATTTTCCACCCTTTTAATCTCAACCATTAAACTCATAATCAATGGTCAAAGATTGTTCTTTTTGTTCTGTAAATAAATCTTGTTCTGTAAGGATCCTAACCCTATATATATATATACTAGTAAGATACCCGCGCAGCATCATTTTGCATTGTTATACTTATTTCTTGTAGTTTTCTGATTTGTATTGTATCTTCACAAAAGTTTATCATGTTTTCTTATAAGTTTATCAAGTTCGTAGCATCATCATGGTGAATATATGTCATAAGTGTTAGACAAACTTCAACAAACAACAACTCATTGACGCAATAAAATAACAGAAGAACAATAATATTTAAGTCTTCAACATAAAAACTGAGAAGTAAAAGCTCATTTGTGAACTACTTACAAGATGATACGATCAACTTATCGTAAACCTAACACATCAAAATGATCTTATTTGGTATTTCTAGTTTGATTGCTACATCTTTGAGGCATATCGGAGTATATATAATTACATACCAATTTTATCTAAACCAAAATCTAAATTCATACACAAGTGCAATTACAACCCAAGCCTATGATCCAAAAAACTTGACTATGACCATTTGATTATATTAGCATTTTCTTGTGGACGATGTATGTCCATTAGCATGTGGCATGATCATTTAAAGTGGAATTTATTAACTATAATGACATGTCATTTTCAACTTTAAGTTTGTGAAGAAAACATGACCTCAATTCGTGAAGGAACATTCATGGTTTTCTTGATTTTGCTATAATTAAAATTCAACTTATGCTATCAATATGTTGTAAACAGGCCTAAGATGAGAAAAACTTGATTACCTGATGGAGTCCTTTACCATACTACACGACTCGATCACACCTTCATAAGAAAGATTAGTCCGATTTTAGGTGTTAAAGAAAACTAAAAACGCAGTTGTATATTAAAGATTTTATTTCCATAAATACTTATCATTCTAGAGTTTTTTTGTTCTTTTCGAGTGCATATCATTATTTGCATACCGATATGAATTATTCAATTATTTGTAAGTTAGAGGGAAATCTCTCTTCCTTTCGCTATATCCCTAAAATGTGTGTACCCTTCTTTGTTCTATCCAAAGCTACAATTGTATAAACCCCTCTACAATTGTTCTACCCTTCTTAGTAACACTCTACCTTAAATCTACATAATATAAAACCAAGTTTCAAGTAACTCCCTCTATTTTTGTCTCTTTGAACCACAATACAATATTGCAATCCGGTAGGTCAAATAACCAAGCCATATAATCCGACTACACCAAAATGGAACTTAAAGTCATGTAAACAGGTAAATCTAATTGCTCAATGAACATACCTGATTTTAATCAGCACTAAAATCACCAACAACTACAAATCCAAATGAAAAGGTTCATTAATCAAAGTATATTGATACATATAATAAGAATCATCAGCAAACTACACACAACAAACTCTCAAAGATAAAAACAATTATAAATGGGTCAAAATGGGTGAATGTACGAAACTAGACCCAAAATATTAATGTAACAAAGTACTTGATTTGACCTGGAACAAACACTACACATACACGAAATTCAGTTGGCTGAAAATGTATCTTTGTTGTATAATTGGTTTCAATGAACTCAAACTGCAAAAAAAAAAAAAACAACAGCAACAGTGCCAATGTCAAGAGTTTTTGTGAAGCCGAAACAACACTTACGCGACCCTTAACTGCTATGACAACGATAGCTAATAGAGATTATTATTTTACAGCCCAAACAGTCCCCTCATAGCACCTAGTCACTATAAAAGGTAGGAACTAATGTTGCTTTTGTGAGTATAGCCTCAAACAACCTTCAACTGATCGGTAGTTTATACGAGTCCCGACACATTTTTAAGTTACATCTCCATTAAACACCAAGTGACTATACAAATGCACGTGTATGGTGAACTTGGAATGGTTTTAACACAAAGTACACACATTTCCACAACACAAAATAATGAAACAGGTCAAAATATGAAACTTGAACTGAAGTGTTATTGTAACCAAATAAACAAATGGGTCAACTTATTTGAACACTGGAAGTGTTATATTTGTTGATTATTTGTTATCCATGATCTGAAACTGCACAAAAACAGCAGCAATAATGCAGATTATGAAAGTTTTTTGTGCAGCCCAAACAGCACTTAGTTGTTAAATGTAAGTGGTTTGACTCGCCAGCTTTATTGTTGTTCTAGGCCATCTATCATATTAAAATTTACATCACAAAATAGGTGTCAGAATGAGTCAATCTAAAGACAGGTCAGAATGGGTTGGGTCAAGATGGGTCAGCTGTAAATTTGCAGAAAAAATAGATCAGTTCAGTGGTGCCATTTTGTAGTCAACACTGGACCTGAAAACGCACGCATCAGCTACTAATATACAAGTAAAATAGATCAGGTACGCAGCCATGTTTCCAGCTTAAAAATGGACCTAAAAACACTTGCATTAGTCACTAATACGCATACAAAACAATTCAGGCCAGCGGCCATTTTACAGCCCAACACTTAGACCTAAAAACACTTAAAATAGTAATTAACATGTATGCAAAACCAATCAGGTCAATTTCCATTGCTTTAACATCAGAAATACTACATAAAGAATATAATAACAATGCATACGGATCATAATGCACCTAATATCTAAAGGTCACAAACAAATGGGTCAAAATTCATTAATTTCTTAGTTACATAGGCATACGAATTATAATGCACCATATATCTAAAGTTCATAATGCACCCAATATGGGTTATACGGCCTGAACCCACTTTATATGATCGTAATTAAGCTTTTACTTGACATATAAACCAAATCGTTCACAATGATGAGACCAACCTTGAATAACTTCTTGACCTGCAACCAAACATCACATTTTAGTGCGTAAAGATGAAGAAAACCATACCAAAATTACCATTTTTAGTTTCCAGGTCCTTTGAACACTAATCAGATGTACTTTGATCATCCGTTTTGGGTTGCATTTTTAAGTGACAATCTAATTTGCTCCAATTTCTTGATTATTGCATAAACGAATTAAGTAGCCTCGTGCTACGCATGAACGTACCTACAAACAATTAAAAGATTCAGCACCAAAAATCCTTATTGCTAAAAAACAAAGTAGATTATAATGATTACCAAACTATGAAACTTGACTCGTTTCATTAACCAAGTATAAGGTGCAATTCATAAGCAACAACAAATCACAATTAGTTTGACATGTTTCATTACATGAAAGACTTTGTAACAGGTCCGAGGTGAAAATACGAAACTTGACCCGAAATGTTAATGTAACCAAGTACTTGATTTGACCCAGAATACACACTACACATGTGAGCTGCTACTGATTCATTCAAACAACAGCTGATAATGTCATATAGCAGTTAATGATATAGTTTATTTATGTTTTGTTTAGGTGTTAGTGGGTTAAGTGAGTTTGTGACTATGTAATTTTGGGCATGAACCAACAAACTTATGGTTAACTTATGATTGCGTTTGCAACAAATGTTTCATTATATCTGACCCCAAAGCATACACTGTTGTGTTTTGCATTCACAGAGAGAACAAAATCAAAGAAAAACAATATTAATTGAAATAAGCAAATTAAGTTGATCTCCTAAAAGCAGGTAATGAATGATTCACACTGATACAACAAAAGGAACATATCAATGAACCCTAAAAATATAAAGAGTTGCATACAAATCATTAACAAGTAGGCATAAATTAGAGAAAACAATATACATTGAAAGTAAACATATAAACCAAACATATAGGAGATAAAAGCAATCAAAAAAAATCAAGGAATAATTAATTGTAGGAAGCAAAAAATGATTGTAGTTAATCATAGAAGGGTCGAACCATTGCGTTGGGTTTAAGTGGAGTGTTTTTCACTACAACTTATCAGTAAATGCAAACAAATTGAATTGGATTGTCAAAAGTTACTAGTGAATATTAAAAGAGAAAACACATACCTTAAGCTATAAATTCAAAATCATCATCTTCATAACCATTATTCAATATACCATGAAGGTTGGTTGCTGGTCGGGAACAACAGCAGTCCCAAAAGGGGTATACTTTGCTGTCCAAAATGTGCAGATCAGTTGTACTAAAGCCAATAACCCGAAGGCCTATTTACTAGCCATAACAAAACAACAACAGCCCCAAAAGGAGCCTAACTGCATATACATACCACATTTCACAAAGTTAAAATTGGTAGAAAGAGAAGCCAAAATGCTTAACATACTCAACTAACATTGCAAATAATATATTGGATCAGTTGCAAATAATATATTGGATCACATTAACATTAGTCACAGATTATTTACTAGTTGAAATGCAGTTCTAAACCAAACCTGAAAAATAATAAAAATGAAGAAACACACCTTAGAAGCGGATGTTTCTACCAACAACCAGCATATATAATCTGCCAAAATTGAAAACAACACTAAGACTAAAACAAAGAATTAATGAATATAGATACGAATGCAAACTGATAATACAAACATATAACTTATGTGTCGTAAGCATGCACAAACTGCATAAAAATTACTCTTTATGTCATATTCGATTATATTTATATCATATTTGTCAAAAATATCTTGAAAGACAACGGGTCAAATGGGTTGAATGAATCGGAATATCACTTTTTTAAAATATATATTTGCTCTATTATTTGTGTGATTAATAGAAATGGGAGAGAAACATCAATGGTTAAACGAGCAACTAAAATACTTGTTAGAGACTTGCATTGAAGAGGTTAAATCGATGGATAAAAAAGGAATGAGTTTGCACAAAGACTCGTGGAATAAGTTAGGAAAAGTTTGGCATTGATTTGACTCTGAAACAAATGAAAAATGCTTATGACAATCTTAAAGCCAAATACATAGGATGGGTGTATTTGAAAAACAAAACTAGCAACTTATACAATGCTTCAACAAATACTTTTACCTTAACGAACGAGGAATATGACGAGTTTAAGAAGGTATGCTTGTATGCTTAACTTTTTAACATCTACCAATAAACAAAAACTTATAACATTTCTATACTTTGGGTTTAGGGGCATCCGAAGGTTGGGTCATTAAAAACAGTTTCGTTGCCTTTTCCAAAACTTTGTGCATAATTGTTTGATGGTAATACTACCACTGGGAATTGCAAGTGGACCTCAACCCAAACAACATCAGGGGTTGGATCTTCATGTCAACGTGTCAAATCACTTATGATTATGGACACCGTTTATCATGACACAGAAGATGATGCCTTGCCGACACCTCTATGCCTACTCCTGATCCTACTTCTGAGCCTATGTGACATCCAGCCTGATTCTTTTTTTTCTTTTCTTTTAAGTTAACCCGAACCGTTGAATAATATTGTAATCATTTGAATTATTATGAAATAAAGGTTTAAGTTATTATTAACCATTTAATTACCAAATATATGCTATAAAATGATTTTTTATAAAATTTACAAAAATCTAACAATAAGTGTTTAGTTATATAAATGTTGGTTTATAAAACATTTAAATTGTTAGTTAGTTAGTTAGTAAAGTTAAAGTCAAGGGATTGGATATGTAATTAACAAAACACAAATTAAACCTTGAAACTAAACTAAACATCAACACAAACCTCAGGGGGGCAAAGTGTAAAATCGTTTTAAACCAACCCTTCCCCCAGATTACCCAGCGCCGGCTCCGACAGAGCTCCGGCAGCGCTAAAAACCTTAAAACTTATCTGTTAAACTCGATCAAGTTGTTCCTATCCTCTTATCTATGAGTTTCGAACTTGAAATCGCACAAAAATAATGGATTAACAACGTTTTTTTCATCCCCATCATCATCGGCATTTTTAAGAACTGAAATCAATCGAATCGATCACAAAACTTCAATTGAACCTATCCAAAATCTTCCAAGGATCCTTTATGACCCGATAATGAGATTAAATTAACAGAAACTGCGTGAAATCGGTGGATTTATCTTCATCTTCAACCGTAACTAACTCGAACTCGTAATCGGTGTTTAAGTTCAATCCAGTGCTATATATATAACTCAACACAGTCGCACAACCTCACTTCATCTATCCGAATCATCAATTTCACTTTCACCACACACGAAATCAACCATTGATCATCATCATCTTTAACCTCTATTCATCAGTCGTCGGTAACTTCTAGGCCATTATAATCATCACTTTGTTGGGGGTTTTACTTAGAATTCATCTCTTAATGTTTCTGCAACGTTAATTGCAATATCATCAACATCTTCATCATCAAATCAGTTCGCGACAGTTTCATTCTTTTCTTTCTATTCTTCATTGTTCGATCATCAATTCAGGTAATTGAAAGCACCTTTATGCTCATTTTCATACTCTGATTGTTGTGATAATGATCGATTTCGATTATATATTCAGATTAAGGTTCGATTTTGGTGATTTTGATTTACGGTTCATATAGGATTTGGGTTTAAGGGAGTTAAACTGTTTAATTAAATATTTTTTGGAAAATATAACAAAATGCAAAGTTGGTCCAACGGTTGGTGTATTATAAATTGAGCTGGAGGTCTGGGGTTCGATCCCCGGGCCGTCTTAAGTTCTTAAAACCATTTTTTTAATAAGTTTTTAGTAAATATCTTTATTATATATTGATTTGGTATTATATATTTTATTACTTATTTTTGGACTAGTGTAAGGTAATAAATCTTGTAAAATTGTTTTGGAAGGATTATTAAAGCATAATACAAATGTAAAAAACTTATAAATGCATGTATTTATATATATTTTTAGAGTCTTAAAATTTGTAAAGTTCTATTATATATTGAATTGTTAAGTATTGTATTTTTTGTTGTCGGTAATTATTTCGATATTATTTAGATAACTATTTTACGTTGAAAAGGTAAGTAACTTGAGATTTTAGTTATCATATTAATATTAATAATATTGTATTTAATAATTTATCTTTTATTTTATCTATTATACAAAATTTATCTTTATATATATTTAATAAGTATGGAATATTCATTTAATCTTATTAATATTCAAAATCTCAAATCCCTATTAGAACCCTAGATTCCCGAATCACCTAGAGTTTATTTATTCTAACTTAGGGCTCGTTTCCTTAGGTGATCGCTAAGGAGAGTCTCAATGCATTATCCAAGTTTTATTCATTTAACTCATCATCTATTTACCATGTGAGTATCCATAGCCCCTTTTTCGTATTTATTACTTTAGGGTGATCTCATTTGACCTATTAAAATCATTTTTACTCATTTTACTCATGTATTCAATTCATTTAATTCATGTTATGTTTTTACTTGCATTTGTATTCATTATATGATAAACATTAATCAAACCGACGTTAATCAATAATAGATCTGTTGGCCTGACAAACCAACCCCCCCCCCCCCCCCCACACACACACACACACACACATATATATATATATATATATATATATATATATATATATATATATATATATATATATATATATATATATATATATATATTCATGCTTTTGCTTAGTGGGTGATTGAGGACCGGTTATATACTCATTAATGACTTAATCCGTAGGATTTTAAGTCTAGTCAGTCATTTAGTGTTTGATTGTGTAAATGTTTATTTTATGTGAGTACTTTGAAGTTGATAGTATTAACATGACATTTGAATTGAAATTTTATTCATTATAATTATATGTATCCAAACCTATGTATACTCACCAGCTAATCTTTAGCTTACCATTTTTTTCACATGATTTCACGAAAAGAAGTTTAGAAGATGCCACAGATCTAGGATCTTGGACTTAGTCATTTATTAAATAAATCAATTTATTTGTTTCGGTTTGTTTGTTGGATTATTTTATTATTATTTGTCTTGGATAGTTTTGAATTGGATATTAATAATATTTGAATAATTTTAAGTACAATGAGCTATGAGCAATCAATTACTTTCATCCACCTCGATGATTTCGCCATTGGTCGGGGTGTGACAGCCTACCCCCGAGCCTAATCCAAAGAAAAGGACAAAAACCTCAAAATCATCATCCATCAACCATGATGATTTGGCACTTGGTATGCAAAAGGCTCTAAGGTATTTGATTAAAGGCAAAGAAGGGCCAACCGTTCTTGAATGTTCTGAGAAGTTAAAGTTGGTTGGGTTAGACCCAATAGATCCTTTATTCTTGCCTACTTTTCATGTTTTTGGAGTGACCTCAGACATGAGAGAGGCATGGATGGCAATGCCAGAAATTTCTGAAGTCTTAGGAGGGTGGATCTCAATGACAGCTACAAGTTTAGGACTAATAAAGTAGCGGAGAACATTGATTTTGTTGAAAACTTTGATTGCTTTTTGTTATGTTGAAAACTTTGGCTGCACTTGGTTTATGTTTATGCTGTATCCTTTAGGTTTATGTTGAAAACATTGGGTGCTTTAGGTTTATGTTGAAAACATTGGGTGCTTTAAGTTTATGTTGAAAATATTATATGCTTTTGGTTTATGTTTAAGGGTTGTTTATAATAGTTGTTTATGTTTTTATTAACACAGGATCATAATGGATAATAATAAGAAATTACTCTTTGTAATTCTTATGTACTTGTATGTCCGCTTTGGAGGAGAGGTTTGAAACAAATGCGAGACAATGATTCGGCTATGACGGGACATAAATACACGTTAGAGTTACTGCAAGGAAATCCCAAATAATGCACTGAATTGCTACGTATGTCTCGTGAATCCTTTGTACGACTATGTGCATATTTTAGAATAAATTATTCGTTAAATGATAGTAAACATGTATCGGTTGAGGAGAAGATGGCTATGTTTTTTATGATAATCGGTCATAATCAGCGTTACGTGGTTATCAAGCGTAGATTTCAACACTCAAAGCAAACAATTCATAAATTTTTTTATGAAGTCTTGGAAAAAATGACACTTTTCGCTAAAGATATGATAGTACCAACTTCTTTCAATCCAAATCCAAACATTCCGGGACGTAGCAAGAGGCTACGACGGGTTTTTAAAGGAGCGGTTGGTGCATTAGATGGAACCTTGATACATGTTATTGTGCCTAGTAAGAAACAAGATTTATATAGAGGAAGAGGAAAAGGGGATCGTAATCAAAACGTATTGGAAATTTGTGACAACATGATTTTTGCTTTCATTGTGGCTGGCTGGGAAGGGGTAGCACATGATGCTAGAATATTATCAGAGGCATTATCAGATCTAGATGCACCATTCCCGTTTCCACCACCGGGTATGTTTATTGTTTGTTAAATATTTATATCTTAGTTTTTTTTCAAATTAAAATGTATATCTTTACAGAGAAATATTATCTTTGTGATGTGGCGTATGCACACATACCAGGATTTATGGCTCCATATCGTAATGTGAGGTAGTGGCTTGGAGATTTTCGTTGGAGACATGCATTGACCAATAAAGAAAATTTTAACCATGCACATGCAAAAACTTCGGAACGTCATTGAGCGTGCTTTTGGTGTCTTGAAAGCACGATTCCCTATATTGAAGAGGATGACACCATTTCCGTTGGTTACACAAACGAACATTACTGTTGCATGTTTCACGTTACATAATTTGATAGTCACTATGTATAGGTTGGACTCACCGGCTTGTCGGTGTTACTTTTGTTTGTATTTGTATGACTTGTATTTGTAATTGTTCTAGCGAACCTACGGGCGAATCTATAGATTCGCCCGCAGTTCATGTTGTCTTTTGTATTAAGGTGTCGACTGGGCGAACCTATGTGCCCAGCGAACCAGTGTTGGTTCGCTAGATAGATTCGCTAGAGCGAATCTATCAGCGAACCTAACACTGCTATATATTGTAATCTTATCCTCATTTGAATACAACTTTTGCACATCTTTTACCAAAGCTATTATTCACTGATTGTGTTGTGTAATCGTTCAATCTGAGGTGCTAGGAGCATATTCTACTTATCTTTGTAGCTTATATACCTCATTTGTGTGTGTAATCTTGTTATTGGGTTGTTTGGATATTATACACTTTGTTCTTCAAGCCTTGGATATTTTTGTGTTAAACAAGTCAACATAGCACTGAAATCACGATCTTTATGGACCAACAATATGGTATCAGAGCCTTAGTGCTCTTGATTGTTTGATTCTAGTGATTTTTGTGTTGATTTTGTGGTTTTTGGGTCGAAACACTATTTGATTCTGTTCTGAGCTTGTTTTAGTGTTTTGGAGTTGTATTTTGCTCAAGTATTGTGTTATTTGATCATAGGAAGCTTTTAAAACAAACGAGTTCGCAAATGGTCAATTTTTGAAGGTTTTCGGGTTGTTTTCGTACTGTTACAGGCTGGTTTGTTATCCAGCGAAACTATCTGTTCTTCCAGCGAATCTAAGTGTTCTTCCAGCGAATCTATTTCAAATTCTTGGACTGTTGGTTTGTGTCTGGGCTAGCGAATCTGACATATCATCGAACGAAAGTTCACTTGTTTGGCTGACTGTGCAAGCGAAACTGCTGCCAAAATCAGGCCAGCGAATCTGTGCTTGCTTGTCAGCGAAACTGTTTGCTCGTCTAGCGAATCTGATCCCAGCGAATCTGCCAGCGAATCTGCTCTGTTCTTTGAGCGAATCTAGCCAGCGAATCTACTTGTCTTCAGCAAATCTATAATCTGTTCAAAGTTATGACTTCATCAACACTGAATATGAATGATCTGGATAGCGTTCAACCTAACAGGCCACCGAGGCTTGTTAGTGGTGAAAACTTTGAAGATTGGAAAAGATGTTTGAAAGCATTTTTCTACTACACGGACTACAACCAATGGGAATCTATAGTTAATGGTCCGCACGTGCCAACAACAGTTGAAGGAACCGTCACCTCAGTAAACACAGATTCAAGTACTTTTACCGAAACAGATATCAAGTTACTTGACCGTGACAAGAAGGCACTAGGGGCATTGATACTCTGCTTGCATCAGGACATCTTCAACAGGTTTGCTGAACACACAACTGCAAAGAGCTTGTATGATGCATTGTGTGAGTTTTATGATGGCAATGAGGATCTGAAACTGGATAGAAAAGCACAAGCTGAAAAAGAATTCAACTCTTTCGTGGGGTACTCACAAGAGAACTTGACTGATATTACAAATCGATTTCTATCTGTGTCAAGTAATCTGAAGAAGTACGATGACAAGCTAGGCAATCATGAACAAGTTGCAAAACTGTTAGATTCTCTTCCTCCTCAATGGAGTCTTCAAATCAAGCTGTTGAAACAAGAAAGAAACTTTCCTGACTACAAACTGATGGACGTTATCAACAAGCTGAAGTCTTTCGACCTTGATGTGAAGAGAAGAGAATATAATCAGTCAATGATGGTTCCAAACATTCCCTCTCAAAATGCTGCACTCATCTCATCCGCTGCAAACTCATATATATACAGTGCTGCATCTAGAGGATCATCAAGTCATGTGTCTACTAAATCTGGTGGTGCACCTTCAAATGTTGGATCAAGCTCAAATGCATCTGTCACCACTCAGATTCCATCTGACACCATGGCTTTATTTGGAATGTTTGTGCACAGTTATGAAGCCCTTGTTGCAGGTGAGTTAAAAGGGAAGGGTATGACTGTAGAAGATATGTATCAGGTGGATCCTGATGATCTGGAAGAGACAGACATCCAATGGCAGATGGCTATGCTCACTCTTCGTGCTAGACGATTCATGGAAAGAACCGGTAGAAGAAACTTTGGAAATCAGGGACAGAATGGTAAGCTGGGGTATGACAAGGGAAAGTTACGATGCTATAACTGCAAACAATTGGGCCACTTCAAAAGGGAATGCCCATTGCCAATTGTTACTGAGCCAGTTAACTCTGCAAATCCAAGATCTGCTCCAAATCAAGAAAGGGTTGAGGAAGCAAAGTCAAAGAATGAAACTGCACTGCTCACCAACTTCGATTGGAGTGCAGAAATTGAAGAAACCAAGGAGGAGATTAACCATGCCCTTGTTGCTGAGATTGCTGAGTTTGATGACAACGATATAAATCTCTTTGATCCGTTCAAAGAATTTTATGGAAAGGATGAGGAAGAGAAAGTGGAGAATGTTGATAAAGTTCAATCAGATGTTATTGCTCAAGGGCATCTGAATCATTCAGGGTTGGTTTGTGAAGCTGCTGTTAATGAAGTGAAGCATGAGGAGGAGTCAAAGCTTAGCATGGAAGAAATGATTGAGAAGGCAAGGCTAGATGCAGTTGATGAATTCAAAAGAAGCACTCCCTACTGCCAATGTGATCGTGCTCTGGCTGCCGAAAAACTGGTAATTGGTCTTCCTTACGATGTTATTGAAGATATGTGTTCATCTGCTTGCAAAATTCGTTTAATTGGCATATACAAAGCTAATAAATTGTTAATGTCAAACGAAAATGAATTAAAAAGAACCATCAAAGAGCTTAAATTAAGTGAATCAAAATATTTTATTAAGTTAAGAGAAACTTTAAAGGAAAATGAACACTTAAAAAGAACTCTTTTAGAAAAGAACTGTGAAATTAACTACTTGACTGAGCAAGTTACACTTGCTGAATTTGAAGCAAGAAAACTCAAAAACAAATTGCAGCAGTGGACTATATCTGGTATGAAAAGGGATGAACTGTGCAAGAAACAAAGGGGGGCCAGAGTTAAGACGGGTTTGGGTCTTAGTAACAATGAAACATATGCATATCCTCCACCGAGTACTTTCTGTTACTCTCCTACACCTATTCCTCATCCCTCAAATGAGTTAATTCAAGAGATTATACAGAATGATACTGACAGTTCCATTGCAGGTTTAAGTGAAGTAAATCTTAAGGAAGTTAGAGAGGATTACGCATATGGTGGAAGTGTTGGGCTCGGTTGTTCTGGCAGTAGTGATTGCAGTAGTTCTGATTCCAAGAAGTCTTTTGAAGACATTAGTTTAATTAATTCTGTTTGTAGTAATGTGTCATGTTCAGACAATTCCATGTTTAATAGTAATCTAGGGTGCTCTACTTCAAACCCTAATGTGTCGAATGATGATTTGATTGAAAATGTGTGTGTGAATGACAAAGACAAACTTTCAGGTCATGTCTCTGAAAGTCAAACCAAAACAAACTGTTTTCAAAAGTTCTTCACTCATCAAATTCCATCTTTCACACCAGTGAGAATTTCAAAACCAAAAGACAAGGAATCAACTTTTTCATACATTCTTAAACCTAAACCTGAATCTGATAAAGTTAAAGTCACAACTGTCAAGTCAAAAGAACTCTATGACTCTTACAGTGACTGCAACTCTCAACTGTCTGAATGTGATGAGGAAATTGAAATGGATAAAATTCCTGTTAACAGAGTTTCCAAAACTGGTTTGAAGTCTCATTGTTTTAAATGTGGAATTACTGGTCATACTGTCAAGCAATGCCCTAAGTTAATCCAAAATAGCTCAAAGCAAAAATCTTTCGGAAAAAGATTAAACACATTTGTAAATAATTTCTTTTGTAATTCTTCATCTGCTGCACCACCCAAGTACACAAAGGCTTGGGTGCCTATTTCAAAGGTCTAACTTTTCATTTTTTTTAATAAATGTCAGGAACATTCAAATGCCGTTGTAAATAGTCATTGGCATATTGACAGCGGATGTTCCAGACATATGACAGGGTTGAAGGATCTTCTGACTAACTATAGGATCATAAATGGCGGTTATGTTGCTTTTGCGGGAGACAAGAAAGGTGGGAAGATGATTGGTCAAGGAGAAGTCTCAAATGGCTCACTTACTTTGGAAGACGTCAACTACGTTCCTGAATAAATTGGTTAAGAACAAGTTGGTTAAGAACAAGTTGGTTAGGGGTTTACCACTCAAAGACTTTTCAGTGGTTGAGAAATGTATGGCTTGTGCTAAAGGAAAACAGCACAAAAAGCCACATAAACTTAAAATTACAAATTCCATCTCAGAACCCCTCGAATTGTTACATACTGATTTATTTGGTCCAATAAGTGTCAAATCTATTGCTAAAAAGTCTTATTGCTTGGTTGTCACAGATGATTACTCTAGGTACACCTGGGTGAGATTCATGGCAAACAAGAGTGAGACTGCCGAAGAGTTGATGAAGCTAATACCTCTAATCGAGGTTCTTGGAAAGAAGAAGGTTCAAGCCATCAGAAGCGATAACGGAACTGAATTCAGAAACCACATCTTCAACTCCTTCTGTGAACAACGGGGTATTCTCAGACAGTTCAGCGCCGCCCGAACACCACAACAAAATGGTGTTGCTGAAAGGAAGAATCGAACCCTTGTGGAGGCCGCTAGGACTATGCTGATTGAGTCAAAGCTTCCAATTATTTTCTGGGCTGAGGCAGTTAATTGTGCAGCTTATGTTCTTAACAGGGTACTGATTGTCAAGGGATTAAGCCGCTGATTGATTTTCTACGCCCCTTTGGATGTTCTTGCATTCTTTTGAATACTCAAGATCAGAAGACGAAGTTTGGGGCTGTCTCTGATGAATGCTTCTTTGTGGGATACTCTAACACACAAAAGGCGTATCGCGTTTACAACAAGCGAACGCGGATTGTGCAAGAGTCCTACTATGTTGATTGGCAAGAGTCAAACACTACCAGTATTGGTAGCGAACCGGCATGGTTTTATGATTCCACCACCATTTTCAAATCATTTAATCTTCCTGACTCTGACGATGATAAAATCATTCCACACACATCAGTTTCTATTTTCAATCATCCATCTACACCATCACAACCACAACCTTCAACATCAGCCACACAACTACCTCCCACTCCATTTGACATTCCATCACCTCCACCACCTCAAACTGTTCAAACTTCTCCATCAAAGATATTCCATCCACATCTACTACCTTTCAATCCCCTGCCACTAATACAATTCCTACACCCTCACAACCATCTAATCAACCACCCTCAACCGAACCAAATCCTTTACTCCTCAACACTGACTTCAAAACCTTGAAAAACCATCCTCACGATTATATCATTGGATCTATTACTGATGGTGTGCGAACTCGGAGTCAGAGTGGTTTGATTAATGAATGTCTTTATGCTGCCTTTCTGTCTCAAGTTGTTCCAAAGAATTATAAACTAGCACTTGAAGATCCAAGTTGGGTGGATGCCATGCAAATGGAGCTGCAGCAATTCAGGAAGCTTAAAGTTTGGGAATTGGTTGATCTTCCTCCTAATAAGTGTCCAATCGGCACAAAATGGGTTTTCTGAAACAAGCCAG
Source organism: Tagetes erecta (assembly GCA_030867185.1). Classification (NCBI taxonomy): domain Eukaryota; kingdom Viridiplantae; phylum Streptophyta; class Magnoliopsida; order Asterales; family Asteraceae; genus Tagetes; species Tagetes erecta. The sequence continues at coordinate 60,227,426 of CM061488.1, forward strand.
ATGATCGTGGTGTTGTAATCAGAAACAAGGCGAGACTGGTTGTTCAAGGATTTGCTCAAGAGGAGGGAATTGATTACACCGAAGTTTTTGCTCCAGTCGCTCGCCTGGAAGCCATCAGAATCTTTCTTGCTCATGCCGCGAACAAAAACTTTAAGGTTTATCAGATGGATGTGAAATGTGCATTTCTATATGGAGATATCGATGAGGAGATCTATGTCTGTCAACCACCAGGTTTCGAGGATCCCGATTTCCCGTCAAAGGTTTACAAGCTTGATAAATCCTTGTATGGGTTGCATCAAGCTCCACGGATCTGGTATGAAACTCTGACACAGTATCTTCTCAGCAAAGGTTTCACTCGTGGGACTATAGATATGACACTGTTCAAGAAGGAGGTGAATGGCGAGCTGCTGATCGTTCAAGTGTATGTTGATGATATCATTTTTGGTTCGACTAATGAAGGGTTGTGTAGAGAATTTGAGAAGGTGATGATGGATCGTTTTGAGATGACCATAATGGGGGAGATGTGTTTCTTCTTGGGGCTACAAGTGGAACAAAAGCCTGATGGAATTCTGATCCACCAAGAGAAATATATCAAAGAAATCCTCACGAAGTTTGGCATGGATGATTCTTCTCCTGAATTGATTCCTTTTACAGCTCAAACATGCCTTACTTCCGATGATAATGGGAATCCTGTGGATGCTCATCGGTACCGCTCGATGATCGGATCTCTCATGTATCTGACTGCAAGCCGACCAGATATCACATTTGCCGTGTGTTACTGTGCTCGTTTCCAAGCCAATCCAAAAGAATCACATGAAAAAGCTGTTAAACGAATTTTCCGTTACCTTAAGGGTTCCTCTCGTTTGGGACTTTGGTACCCAAAAGGTGGGAACTTTGATTTACATGCCTTTTCTGATAGTGATCATGCTGGTTGAAGGATTAACAGAAAATCAGTCACTGACGGATGTCAATATCTTGGAGAATGTCTTGTTTCATGGCAAAGCAAGAAGCAAACAACCGTCTCTCTGTCAACAGGAGAAGCAGAATACATAGCTGCGTCAAGTTGCTGTTGCCAAGTGCTGTGGATTCAGCATCAGATGATGGATTATGGCATCAACTTTCTTCATACGCCACTATTCTGTGATAATGAAACTGCTGTTGGAATTGCCAAGAATCCTATTCATCACACTCGAACCAAGCACATTGAAACAAGAATTCATGCAATCCGGGATGCACAGGAAAAGGGGTTTATTGATATTATTCCTATTGAAACTCGAAAGCAAAAAGCTGATCTTTTCACAAAAACTTTTGACAAACCACGTTTTTATGAACTGATCTCCATGCTAGGACTTATATCTTTTTGAAAACCTTTTTCTGTGAGAATCCATTTGTAAATATGTAAATGATCTTTTCTTCTTCTTCTTTGAAAAATCCGTAGGTCACTCGCTTCATCGCTCCGTCACCTTATTTTATTTTTATTTTTCTTCTATTTCTTTCTATCTTTCTTTTATTCTGTATATATATATATTAAGAAAATCTGAAAAACAAAAATTTCTTATTAGATAGCTATAATATAGAAATTTTGGGGGAGATTTAAAAGATTAACTATTTATAGTTTTTCAAATTTTGCTATTTCACGATCTCCATTTTGATTGATGTTGAAGGGACGTTGAAGGAGGTCAGAAGCATTGCGTTTGGGATATGTCAGATAGGCTCAGCCCGAAAACAAAGTAAACAGTGATTGTGCAGCCAAACATAACGTTCAAGATCTCGACAACAAGGATCATCTCCTTGACATGATCGGATTGCACAAAGATAAGGGTTCTGTCAAAAATGGGTTGAGAGCGTCAAATCTTTGCCTTGATTTCCCTAAACATCCCAAATCACCCTCGCCCTATCCCCGAATCGGGTTTCTAGTATGCAAAACAAATAAAATAAAAAGCTGCTAGTGATGCTCTTCGGAAAAGCCTCTGAGTGAGTTACTCGTTAACTCCTCAGAACGTATTGAGTCAAAGTGCTTAACTCCTCTGCTATACGGAAGTATTGACCTGGAGTTGGTGGATCTTCTCTGCTATACGAAAGTATTGACCTGAAGATTCACCGAGCATGCTCAAATGTTTATCTCCTCTGTTATACGTCGGTATAGACCTGGAGCTCTAGACTATTTGAGTTACCCAAATAATAAGTCGCATTGTGTTCAAAAGAATCAATTGCTGACAAGCTCCACTCACAAAGAAAAGATGCAAAAAAAAAAAAAAAAAAAAATTGCACAAGTGTCAAAAGAAGCAAATGCATCGATCAACATTCAAAAGCTGATCATTGAAATTCAAGCAAAGTCAATCGTATTGCTCAGATATACCCTGATGACAGAACTTGTTCTTTTTACCTAGATGTCTGTGGGGACCGAGTTGTCCGAGCTTCTTCAATCAAACCAAAAACATGATAAAAGAAGCTGCTGATCTCTTGTTGAAAGGACTAAGGCATGGGTTTAAATGGACAAACATATCTGCAATCCCGCCAATCGATGATTCTCTGGATTCTACTCAAAACATCATAAAAAATATATATCCTTATTAGCGTTTAATATTCCTTTTTATTATTTTATTTTTCATTTTTTTTTAATTCCTATCTTGTTATGTTAAGAAATTTTAGGATTATATGTGTATATGTTTATTTTTGGAGCGTTGAAATCGTGGGACGTTTTCACGGATTTACAAAGTATTAAAATTTAAGAAAATCCAAAAAAATATTTTAATTTGTGTGCGAGCGAACCTGCTAGCGAACCTACAGGTTCGCCCGAACCTCAGGTTCGCCCGCAACCTTTTTGCACCACCGCCGCAGGCCGTGTTGACGTTTGGTCTTCTGGCGAATCTAAAGTTCGCTGTGCAAAAAGTTCGCTGGCCTGTATTAAGTTCGCTGGACTGTCTGCCAGCGAACCTATGTCTGTATATATAGGCTGTGACAGCGAAGTTTTTCAAAACATTCGCTGTCACCACTGTAGCACGACTTTCAAAAACTCACCACCGCACGTTCGATTCTCACTTTTTCACCGGTTTTTCACACTTTAATACTTCCTTTTTGGTCTGGTATGTATTCGTCCACATCCTAATCTTTGTTTTAACCCCTTAATCGCACATTAAACCTGTTGAATCTGTGGATCTATGATTGTGTGCAAATTAATGACTGATTTGATGTTAGTTGTTAGGGATTTACTCCATAATAGTCTCGTTTAATGCTTATATTACTTGATTTTTGCCTGATTTGCCTGTTAATGATGGACTGTATGTGATTTTGGCCGTTTTTTCAAAAACTAGGGTTTCCAGCGAACCTATGTGTTCGTCTGGCGAATCTGAACGAAAGTTCAAAACTTCGAGTGAACCTATGTCGTTATGCTGCCCGCGCAACAACATAGATTCGCCCGATTGTTTCTAGCGAACCTATACATTCGCTCGACCATAATGACTGATTTTTCATGTCAGCGAATCTATAGGTTCTGGTGCCAAAATCTCAGGTTCGCTATACCAGCGAACCTAATTTCCAGCGAATCTATTAACTGTTTTTCAAATCTTCGTTTCTGATCAATCTCCGTTTATTTTTCAGGCACAATGTCGACTTTATTCTTCGAAAGAAAGCACAACATGTGTGCTTTACTTGACGAGAATCATGAAAAGGCCGGCAGCTATAGAGATTCTATCAAATGGCTGAAATCTTCTCACATACATTACGCCATATCTCACTCACCCACTATATATGAGCTGCACGTTCGGGATTTCTGGCGAACTGCAGTAATGAACGTGTCGGTACAGCCGTCACGTATCTGTGCCAAAGTCGGCGGTTATGACTTGGAGTTTACTGAAGCCGATCTGGCTAGAATCCTGAAGTTAGAAGAGGATGTTGGAGAGGAAGTGTGTATGACTGCTGAGGAAGTGTACGGAGCACTCCGGACTGCGGGGTATGAGGGTCCGATGCCCGGTGAGAAGAAAATGGAGTTTGTAAAGTCCTATTTGATCCAGGAATGGAGGTACATTGCACACGTGTTTATCATGTGCCTGGATCATAGGAAAGGGGGAACCGACGGACTAAATCTGGATTGGGCACGAGCTATGGTGCTGTTTTTCCGGGGGCAAAAAGCCAATCTCGCGAAGCTGATCTTCAACTATCTTCTCGAGAACATCCACGCTTCCAAAGGCGCCAAATGGTTGATGTATCCGAGATTCATTCAGATGGTGCTGAATGACAAACTACCGAATCTGCCGGTAGTTGGAGATGAGTTGAAAATATGGGATATGCATTCAAGAATTTTCAAAGATTGTAAGGCAGTGAGATCAGATTGCGTTGGTAGGATGTCGTTTTTATGGGAAAATATGTATCCGGCTAAAAGATGGGTACAAATTCAAAGGCTGATTGAGTCTGATAGGAAAAGGGGTGGAGAGAATATAGAGATTGTAGAGAAGAAGATGAAGAAACGGAAAGCTTACGCCAAGGAAAAAGATTATTCATTCGATCGAGAGGTTGATGAAATACAAGCCGAGATTGATGCTGGTAGGGAACAGCGAACAAAGAGGAAGTCGGACGCTCAAGCTGAAACATCAAAGAAAGCAAGGCATGAGACTGGCGGTACATCGGGTGAATCAGTGGGTGAATTAAAGGGCCAGATTGAGAGTTTGAGGGGAGAACTGGTAGAGCTGAAAGGCAGATATGAAGAACTGGAAAAGCAGGATGCTGAGAAATCAACTGTTATATATACGAGATGGGTAGAATGATGAAGGATCAGCAATGCTTGATGGTAAGGATTTTCAAGGAGTTAAACAGTTTGAAAGAAAAGGTAGGAACTGAACCTGCAATGACTGAAGCCGAACTGAACTCCTTAACGGATGCTGCAAAGTATCCGTTAATGGATGTTGTATTTGGGGATTCTGACAAAGGAAAGGGAAAGGCAGTTGAGGAGGAGTTTCACGAGGATATGGGTATTGATTTAGATGTATTTGAAGGAGAAGAAGTGGTCGGAGGATCGAGTAAGGATTTCACTCTGATAGATGAACCAGAGACTGACATTGATGCTGATAGTGAGGAAGATTTAGATGATGAGCCGGAGAAGTATAAGGTTGAAGAAAAGGGGGTTAGCTATCAGTTCGAGCACGTTGAGTTAAATAAATCAGAATGGTTCAGGAAGGATGAAGAGGTTGTTCGTGAAGTGCCACTTTTTCAGAATATTGACGAACCGAACACCTCTCAACTGGATAGGCAGGTGATAGCATGGAAGTATAACAGTCTGGTGGATGCTTATATGGTTAAAAGAAGGGGCGGTGATATCTGTTATATAAAGAATAGGAAGCATTTCACCACTCTGCCAAGGTGGGATTTGCGTAGGTTGGCCGAACTTCCGTTGTTAGGAAAAGAGGACAGTGGTAGGGCGTGTGCGTTTGAGGTCACCATCCGAGAAGCTGCAAAGACAAACTTTGTTGATTTTGGATACCAAAAACCGAGGAGGATGAGACAGAAACGGGATAGGCATTGGGTTTCGTGGAAAGGTAAGGTAGTTCTGAAGATCGAAGCGCCAAAAATCATGACAAGGGTCAGGGTCCCGGACACACAGCCACCCAGATTACAGGATTTTCACAAATGGTTCTACGACAATGGTACGGGTGAGGCTGTTATCAGATTACAAGGAGAAGATCGTCCTGAAATCAGACTATTTGACCCAATGGAGATCTTTTCCTTCTGTGATGAGGATCTGAAAGTGTTGTGCGAGAACAGAATAAAGCACGGGGCTGGAGATGATACTGCTACTGAAGCGAACCTGTTTGTGAAGGTCGCAAACAAAGCCCGGGGGATTCGTGCTGAACTAAAGGCGGTGAATGAGAGATTGAGGAGGTCGGATGATCAGCATATGGACATGGACGACCTATCAAGACAGCTGGATCAATCAATTGAGCAAAGGTTTGAGAAACCGGTGCAGGTTATAGATTTGGAGGTTATTGGCGAGGAGCATACTGTAGAGATTCAGGCGGAGACGACAGTTCAACATGTGCCTGATACTGAGGTCGCAGATACAGAGTTTGTGGATTCTATGCTAGTGTTCAGTGAAGATGAGGCCGGATCTGAAGACATTACAAACCCAATGGCCGGAATTAAAGGAAGGGCAGGAGCGTTTATCGAACATCTTTGAAGCCATTAAGACGGAGCTAAATTAGAAGACTTCCCCAGGTGAGGTCCAACCTAGGGGGAGTATTGATAGTCACTATGTATAGGTTGGACTCACCGGCTTGTCGGTGTTACTTTTGTTTGTATTTGTATGACTTGTATTTGTAATTGTTCTAGCGAACCTACGGGCGAATCTATAGATTCGCCCGCAGTTCATGTTGTCTTTTGTATTAAGGTGTCGACTGGGCGAACCTATGTGCCCAGCGAACCTGTGTTGGTTCGCTAGATAGATTCGCTAGAGCGAATCTATCAGCGAACCTAACACTGCTATATATTGTAATCTTATCCTCATTTGAATACAACTTTTGCACATCTTTTACCAAAGCTATTATTCACTGATTGTGTTGTGTAATCGTTCAATCTGAGGTGCTAGGAGCATATTCTACTTATCTTTGTAGCTTATATACCTCATTTGTGTGTGTAATCTTGTTATTGGGTTGTTTGGATATTATACACTTTGTTCTTCAAGCCTTGGATATTTTTGTGTTAAACAAGTCAACATAGCACTGAAATCACGATCTTTATGGACCAACATAATTTTATAAGGAAAGAATGTTTGAGTAATGAGTTCTTTACACAATAATCAACCCGATGTGACGGTACAAGATACTAACGTGCACGTTGATGCTAATGAAGACGACGTTGAAGCATATAGTATTGCATCGGATCGGGAATATATGAGCAAGTTACGAGATGAAATTGCTGAGCAGTTAATGCAACTTGTGGAATAGATGATTTAAAAATGTTTTGTCGTTTTATGAAATATTATTTCAATATTGTTGTGGACCTTGTGGTTTTATGAATATTATTTAAGTATTGTTATGGTTTTATGAATATTATTCTGTGTTGTGGTTTTTATGAATATTCATTAATTTTAATAATCAATTTATTTAAATATCAGTTTTATTTCAGCAGACTGCAGAAAAAAAAAAACAGTCTTCTTCTTACAGACTGTAGAGGTTCGGCCCACCTCTTATTCTGCAGAGATATCTACAGATATGACATTTTCCTGTAGAAAAACCAAACAACATCGTTCCCCACCGTTTGATCTTTAGTAAGTTTTTTTCCCAAAATTATGTCGTTAGAAAAATTATTTACCAATATGGTGTAGTTGTAAAAATATTTACCAAAATAGTGTACTTTTTAATTTCTCATGTTTCTCACTCTTATTTTTATTAAAGATTTTACAAATACTTTTTCTAAATGTTTTTTTAATTTCTTTTGATGATGAATTCTTTGTGTTTTTTAATTTTTTAATTTTTTTTACTTAAATAGAAACTTGTTTCATTTTCACAAATATTGTTTAAACTAATTTAAAGTGTTGTCAATTAAAACCGAGCCAAACATAATCGTTAACGATTTGGGTTTATTTATCTTTAAAAAAACATAAAAAATACAATATTTACCTTTTTTTAATGCTTTAAAATTTCATATATAAATGAAGATTATCACATAAGATTAATTAAAGCAGCAATACTCACTAATTCGCACAATTTGATTGAACCATGTAAAAAATTTTCATTGAAACTCAAAACAATAAACTTCAAAAAAACTTACGAATTTAAAATCATGAGATGCACCCTACCCAAATTACCCTTACTAATATTTAGTAAGGTCGGTGCCTTACATGTGATTATCACGTGATTTCAGTGGTATATATTTTACGGTGCTTCTTCTTCCCCTGCGTTTTTTTTCTTTCGTCTCGCTCTTTGCTTCTTTCTTGTAGTTAGTCAGTTGATGGTGGTTTCTTTTGATTGGCATCAACCACTTCTCCAGCAACTAAACATCATATCTTAGTTGTTTCTTCCAGTTGACATCGATGACTTCACCGGTGACTGGTTAGTTTTTTCTTCTCTAATTGATTATTTTCTGATTTGGTCGTTCCTGTGTCCAATTGCGGTTGCTGAGTTTTGTTTCTGTATCATGTCTTATTTTGATCTCATTTAGTTATTGTCATAGTATATTGGTTTCGATGAATCGATGATTGTCTGGTAGATCGCTTCTGTGTTCGATCACTGCTTTTTTATGTTTTACTGTTCGTTTTTTCAGCATGTAGTGACTTGCTTTTGATTGTTTGTTTTTATAGGTGTTGATTGCTTTCAACAAAATCAATTTGGGTTTGGTGATCTGTAACGCACGCCTTTCGGCAAGCACCACAGTTGGCATTCATAAGCATAAAAACAACCATAATTTAAATGAAATCTAAAATGCAGCAGAATACTTGTTTAAAACATCATTACATCATCATAATTGTCTTAAATAATTTTTTTTCAAACATTACAAAATGTAAATTTGATCTTAAGGGTATTTTCTTCAATGTCAGCCTTCAACAAGTCCCTAGCTCTCGCCAAGCAGCACCCTAAGTCTTCAAACCTACACATCAATCTAACATGCGTACAAAAGTCAGCTACGCTGAGTGAGTTCTAGTTTTACAACATCTTTAGAACTTTCCATATCATTCATGTAACACACGTAAATTGCATCCTCATATTGGACGTCACATTCGTATAACACACAGCATAATATCTTTGTCTGTTGGTGAGTCATCATCGTGTCCTCTTTGGTCATAAGAGGCCCATTCTGTAGTTCTTAACTGGTTTTATGAGATCCCCAGTAGGATTCTTAGCTGGTTTTATGAGATCCCCAGTAGGATTCTTAGCTGGTTTTATAAGATCCCTAGTAGGATTCTTAGTTGATTTTATAAGATCCCAGTAGGATTCTTAGCTGGTTTTATGAGATCCCTAGTAGGATTCTTAGCTTCCGTTAGGGCATACATTCGTTTATATATATCTATATATATATATATATATATAAGTATTCAATCACTCGTTCTTACATCAGCATCATACATCATATAATAAAGTCCAATAGTCCAGGAAACATCTCGGTATGCATGTTAGCCTCAAAATTGTGTTTGAAACGGAAGTGAGGTCTAGAACTCACCTGATTCTTAAGTGATCTTTGCTTGTTTGGACCAGGTTAAGGTAGTGGTTTTGGTGCACGATCTTGATTTAAGTTATTAGTGAAAAATCGTTATTTCTTTCTTAGTGTCGCAAGCAATGTCGCACATAGTGTCGCAGGTTGTGTCACAAGTAGTCTCGCATAGGCGAACCAAAGTGTCGCATGCTACTTCAGCAACACCTCCACTTGCAGTGTCGCAAGGCTCTTGCCCAACTTTCGTTGGGACTTAAACTGCTGTCGCAAACACACCCGACACACGCCCAGAATTCAAGTCGTCCTAGTGTCGCAAGATGAACACTAGTGTCGCATTAAGAACACTAGTGTCGCAAAACACTGTTACAGCTCGTTTTCAACCTAAAATCCTTGTTTTTCAACCAAATCTCAAACTTTTTACGTCCAAAACCTTGGTTTATCATTTATATGACTAAATCTAAGCTTTTTCCACGATTTTATCCATAAAAATCCAACCTTTATTGATTTCTTTGAAACTTTTGAAAAACTTAAAAACTCCATTAATGGCCAGATTCGTTTTGTATTATGAAAACAAGTTTTAGGGGATGATTTTACCTTGATTACCTGTTGTTTAACACCTTTAAACTTCAAATCAACCCTTTGATTCACAAAAATCTTGGTTTTCTTCTTTCTTGCCTTTTCTTTCAAAGATTAGGGTTTGTGTGTGTTGTTGTTATGATGGTAAAAATGGGGGATGGTGGCTGGAAATAGTGTTTAAGTAGTAGGGTTTTCCATATTGAGGTGGGGTTTTGGATGGGCTTTGGGCCTAATTTGGTAATTAGGCCATTTTAGGAAAGTATTTTAACTAATCCACTTACCATTTTGGGCCTAATTCATTCTTTCACCCTTAATGGCCCATAATCACATCATAACCTCTTATTAATCCTTCCCTTTTCTAATTAGCAAGTAATTAGTCATTACGTTTTACCTTCTCGTATACTTATAATCATTTTCTTGCTCCATCGTATATATCGTAATCATCATATTTATCATTAACATAACATATGTCGTAAACGTCACACATCATTTTAATCACAATCACTTAAATGCACATTCATAGAAGCATAAGCACGTAATTAAGTCCTATCATAAAAAAAAATCGGGGTGTTATAAGTCTCCCCTCCTTATATAGGTTTCGTCCCCGAAACCTCTAAATCATGAAAATTACGCGGGGTAATACTTTCTCATTTCGCTATCTAGCTCCCACGTAACATCCGAACCTCTCCTATGTCTCCATTGAACTTTTATCTGCTTCACAGTCTTATTCCATAATCGTTTTTCCTTTTCATCTAATATGGCTACGGGCGGCTCTATGTAGTTCAGCCGCTCATCGATTTCCAGATCATCATACGGCACTGCCATACCTTCATCGGCTAAACATTTACGCAAATGTGACACATGAAAGGTGGGGTGAATCCCACTCAACTCTTCAGGGAGATCCAATCGATAAGCAACATCTCCCACTCGTGCAACAATTCTAAACGGCCCGATATACCTAGGTCTTAACTTTCCTCTTTTTCTGAATCGAATTATTCCCTTCCATAGGGACACTTTCAGCATGACTCTATCCCCACTTGGAACACAATGCCCTTCCTTCTTCTATCAGCATAAGACTTTTGTCTGTCTTTAGCCGCTTTCATACACTCCTTAATCTTTTCTAACTTCTCAGTTGTGGCCTCGACTATTTCCAAACTTCCGAGTTCCCTCTGGCCAATCTCGCACCAACAGATAGGAGTTCTACACCTCCTCCCATACAACATTTCATTCGGCGGCATTTTTATACTAGCGTGATAACTGTTATTGTAGGAGAATTCTGCCAAGGGTAGATGACTGTCCCAACTACCACCAAATTCGAGCACAGAGGCTCTAAGCATATCTTCCAGGGTCTGGATCGTTCTTTCAGACTATCCGTCAGTCTGTGGGTGGTAAGCTGAACTAATATGGAGCCTTGTTCCCATCTCTTCATGAAATTTCTTCCAAAATTTTGACGTAAATCGAGTGTCCCTGTCGGACACAATGGATACCGGCATCCCATGCCTCGCCACAACCTCTTTGATAAATATCTCGGCTAATTTCTCTGAGCTTATTGCCTCCTTGATTGGTAGGAAGTGAGCACTCTTCGTCAATCTGTCTACGACCACCCATATAGCATCATACCCCTTAGGAGTTCGTGGTAATTTCGTAATAAAATCCATGGTGATGTGTTCCCATTTCCATTCCGGTATTTCCAGTGGCTGAATCTTACCATACGGCTTTTGATGTTCTACCTTGACTTGAAGGCAAGTCAGGCACTTACTCACATACGCTTCAACCTCCCTTTTCATACCCGGCCACCAGTAATCCTTCTTCAAATCCTGGTACATTTTTGTCCCTCCTGGATGGATCGAGTATCGGGACTTATGCGCTTCATCAAGTATACCCTTCTGTATCTCCCCGAATTGGGGTACCCATATTTTACCGTATATCGTCTTCACACCGTAAGTGTTTTCGGCCAATTCTATCCCTTTTCCAACCATTCTTTCTGCCTTAATTTGATTTTCTTTTAGGGCCTCTACTTGAGCCCTTCTGATCTCTTCCATAACTCCGGGTGTAATAATCAGCTGGCAACCTTTAACCCAAATCGGTTCATGTTTCTCCTTTCTACTTAGAGCATCGGCCACCACGTTGGCCTTTCCTGGATGGTAATGGATTTCGCAATCGTAATCCTTGATTAACTCCAACCACCTTCTCTGTCTCATATTTAGATCTTTCTGTTCAAAGAAATACTTCAAGCTCTTATGATCGGTGTACAGTGTACACTTCGTCCCATACAAATAGCGTCTCCATATCTTCAAAGCGAAAACAACTGCCGCGAGCTCAAGATCATGGGTCGGGTAGTTCACCTCATTTTCCTTCAACTGCCTCGATGCGTAGGCAATTACTTTTCCACGCTGCATAAGTACGCATCCTAAGCCTTGTCGTGATGCATCGGAATATACTACAAGATCATCGTTCCCTTCAGGTAACGTTAGTACCAGGGCTTCGGTTAACCTTTTTCTCAACTTATTAAACGCTTCTTGCTGATCTTTTCCCCAATCGAATACTACTTTCTTTCTTGTCAACTTCGTTAGCGGGGAGGCTATCCTTGAGAAATCTAACCCAAGAAACTACGGATTTCGGATGGCGTCTTAGGAATTTCCCACTTCATTACTGCCTCAATCTTTGTTGGGTCGACCATGATTCCCTCGTGGTTTATGACATGACCCAAAAACTGAACTTCTCGTAACCAGAAGGCACACTTTGAGAACTTAGCATACAATTTCTCCTTCTGCAGCATCTCTAATACTTCCTTCAAATGGCACGCATGATCGCCTTCGTTCTTAGAGTAAATTAGAATGTGGTCGATAAATACAATCACAGACCTATCCAACATTGGTCTACACACGCGATTCATCAAATCCATAAACGCGGCTGGCGTGTTAGTCAGTCCGAAGGACATGACCAAAAACTCGTAATGTCCGTATCTCGTGCGGAATGCTGTCCTTGGAATATCTTGCTCTCTAATTTTCAGTTGATGATAACCGGAACGAAGATCTATCTTAGAAAACCAGCTCGCACCCTGTAATTGGTCAAATAAGTCATCTATTCTGGGCAAAGGGTAACGATTCTTCACGGTCAACTTGTTCAATTCCCTATAGTCAATACACATTCTCATGCTTCCATCTTTCTTTTTAACAAACAACACTAGTGCTCCCTAGGGAGAAGTGCTTGGTCGGATAAAGCCTTTATCTAGCAACTCCTTCTGTTGCGTCATCAATTCCTTCATTTCACTTGGGGCTAAACGATATGGTGCTTTTGCCACCGGTTGTGCTCCCGGCACTAGGTCAATTTGAAATTCAATCTCTCTGTCGGGTGGTGTTCCAGGCAAATCTTCGGGAAATACATCAGGGAAATTGCAAACTATCGGTACATCTGACAACTGTCTCAGTCCCTCCTCCACATTCTTAACATATGCTAGAAACGAGTTGCAGCCTTGTTGAATTAGTCGGCTTGCTTTCATCATTGAGATAATACGAGGAATCTTACTTTCTTGGTCACCATACACAGTTACGGGGCTTTCATCGGGATCTTTTAAACGAACCACCCTCTCGCGACAACCTATGTTGGCGTCAAACTTGGACAACCAATCCATCCCCAATATCAAGTCGAAACTACCCAAGGTCATAATGCATAAATCTGTAGGGAAACTACGCCCTAAAAGAGTAATGGTGCAACCTCCTATCATTTGATCGACTCTAATGAATTTACCCTCGGCTTTTTCTACATCAAAAGACCGTTCTACTTTTCTAGAGGGAACTTTTAAGGCCGAATAAAATAAAGCAGATACAAAACTCCTACTAACACCAGAATCAAATAACACAGAGGCACAAATGTTGTTGACGAGAAACGTACCTAAAACGACCTCTGGCTCCTTCCTTGCCTCCTTCCTGGTCATAGTAAAGGCCCTAGCAGTAGCCTTCGACTTATCCTCCCCCTTGTTGTCCCCAAGATTCACACGACAATCCCTACTCATGTGACCCTGCTTCCCACATCGGTTGCATTTAATAGTCGCCTTACATTCGAAGGCTCGATGGCCCGGCTTCCCACATTTGTAACACAGTCCTGACCCCATCCTGCACTCCCCCGTGTGGGGTTTGCCAAATTTTCCACAATCTTTTCCCCCATTTTGGTCACGAACTACAGCCTGATTCGCCTCAACCTTTGCCCTTTTGTTTTCATATCCCCTTCCATCATTCCTAACCCTCTTCCCTGACTGATTTTGGGAATTATCCCAATGCTTCGTTTTTACCTTTACTACCTCCTCAGCAGCCACATTGTCATAAACGATCCCAGCCAAATACACAACCGACTCAAAAGTACCCGGCCTGTGGGCATTCACGTGAGTGCGCACCCTGGGTGGCAACCCTTGAACATAACACTTAATCCTCCTCTGCTCAGTTTCAACCAAATAAGGCACTAGCTGTGCCATCTCATTGAACTTTGTGGTGTACTCGAGGTGGCTCATACTTCCTGCAGTCAGATTCAGGAATTCCCTCTCAACCCGGTCGACTTCATACTGCGGGCAAAACCTTTTAACCATTAATTCCTTCAGATCCTCCCATACCATCTCCCTGATCGCCTTCCTTCCCTTGGACTGTTTCACAGTAGTCCACCAGTAAATCGCAGCCCCAGTAAACGAGTGAGCAGCAAATTTCACAGCTTGATCGGCCCTACACTTACTGATATCAATCATAGCTTCCATCTCACTTAGCCACTCAAGGGTGGCAGCGGACCCCTTTTTCCCATCAAAAGTAGGGGGTCTGCACCTTTGAAAAGCATTGTAGTTGCACCCCTTTCCCTTATCCTCAAAATCTGAGTCATCAGACAACTCGATATCCTTCTCTACCTTCTCAGACTCCTCTTCTTCCTCCTCTTTATCATTCTCAACACCCTTCTTAGCGGGTCCCTTCTTTTCAGCTTTCTTCATCTCCTTCATCATTTCCTTCAGAACCGAAGGCATAACACTAGTCAAGACCTCGTGTACTTCTTGTGCGACAGAATCCTTCAAGTTCTGTTCAAGCCCGGAGGTTGGTGCAATCTCACCTTCGATTTCAGGATCAGTCTCAACATTCTTCTTTGTGGGCTTTCTCCCACGCTTCGCTTCAGGGGCCTTGGTGGCCTAAGCATTATCATTAGCAACTTTGGCAGAGCTTCTATTCATTATCTTGGGTGCCATTTCTTACTTCCTATAAGATTCAAACACTCACGTTCATCAGTCAGAGTAATTCAGGACGTGAAAAGTACCGTAAGTTCCTAATGACAGTGGCCAGTTGTTATTAACTACTTACTTTACTGCTCACGTTCAAAACGTACCCCTCCTGAATCCCGTTAGTATCCAAACCTAGTCTAGTTCACATAAAACATACAAGAGCATTTAAACGCGTATAGAACACGTAACATGTATAGGCACTAAACCTATCCTCTACTTTCCTAATACTTGTTTATCTCACAAGACTTTCTACAGGCACTTCAATTGCTGTCCTATTACATTCAGGCATCTCATTAATACACGATTCATGACTTCATTCGTTTTTAATTGCATTAACATATCATATATATAGCTTGTTGATGTTCGTTCTTTACCTCTTGGCGTGGAGCTAGCAGACAGGCATTCTTACTTTGGTCTTATTTTCAGCCTAAGTATTAGGTTTTTCTTTGAAAACATTTTACCCATTTTCTCTTAAACTTTGGCTTTGATACCAACTTGTAACGCCCTTCTTTCGGCAAGCACCACAGTTGGCATTCATAAGCATAAAAACAACCATAATTTAAATGAAATCTAAAATGCAGCGGAATACTTGTTTAAAACATCATTACATCATCATAATTGTCTTAAATACTTCTTTTCAAACATTATAAAATGTAAATTTGATCTTAAAGGTATTTTCTTCAATGCCAACCTTCAACAAGTCCCTAGCTCTTGCCAAGCAGCACCCTAAGTCTTCAAACCTGCACATCAATCTAACATGCATACAAAAGTCAGCTACGCTGTGTGAGTTCTAGTTTTACAACATCTTTAGAACTTTCCATATCATTCATGTAACACACGTAAATTGCATCCTCATATTGGACGTCAGATTCGTATAACACACAGCATAATATCTTTGTCTGTTGGTGAGTCATCATCGTGTTCTCTTTGGTCATAAGAGGCCCATTCTGTAGTTCTTAACTGGTTTTATGAGATTCCCAGTAGGATTCTTAGTTGGTTTTATGAGATCCCCAGTAGGATTCTTAGTTGGGTTTATGAGATCCCCAGTAGGATTCTTAGCTGGTTTTATGAGATCTCCAGTAGGATTCTTAGCTGGTTTTATGAGATCCCCAGTAGGATTCTTAGCTTCCGTCAGGGCATACATTCGTTTATATATATCTATATATATATATATATATATATATATATATATATATATATATATATATATATACAAGTATTCAATCACTCGTTCTTACATCATCATCATACATCAGATAATAAAGTCCAACAGTCCAGGAAACATCTGGGTATGCATGTTAGCCTCAAAATTGTGTTTGAAACGGAAGTGAGGTCTAGAACTCACCTGATTCTTAAGTGATCTTTGCTTGTTTGGACCAGGTTAAGGTAGTGGTTTTGGTGCACGATCTTGATTTAAGTTATTATGAAAAATCGTCATTTCTTTCTTAGTGTCGCAAGCAATGTCGCACATAGTGTCGCAGGTTGTGTCGCAAGTAGTCTCGCATAGGGGAACCACAGTGTCGCATGCTGCTTCAGCAGCACCTCCACTTGCAGTGTCGCAAGGCTCTTGCCCAACTTTCGTTGGGACTTAAACTACTGTCGCAAACACACCCGACACACGCCCATAATTCAAGTCGTCCTAGTGTCGTAAGATGAACACTAGTGTCGCATTAAGAACACTAGTGTCGCAAAACGCTGTTACAGCTCGTTTTCAACCTAAAATCCTTGTTTTTCAACCAAATCTCAAACTTTGTACGTCCAAAACCTTGGTTTATCATTTATATGACTAAATCTAAGCTTTTTCCACGATTTTATCCATAAAAATCCAACCTTTATTGATTTCTTTGAAACTTTTGAAAAACTTAAAAACTCCATTAATGGCCAGATTCGTTTTGTATTATGAAAACAAGTTTTAGGGGATGATTTTACCTTGATTACCTATTGTTTAACACCTTTAAACTTCAAATCGACCCTTTGATTCACAAAAATCTTGGTTTTCTTCTTTCTTGCCTTTTCTTTCAAAGATTAAGGTTTGTGTGTGTTGTTGTTGTGATGGTGAAAATGGGGGATGGTGGTTGGAAATAATGTTTAAGTAGTAGGGTTTTCCATATTGGGGTGGGGTTTTGGATGGGCTTTGGGCCTAATTAGGTAATTAGGCCATTTTAGGAAAGTATTTTAACTAATCCACTTACCATTTTGGGCCTAATTCATTCTTTCACCCTTAATGGCCCATAATCACATCATAACCTCTTCATTAATCCTTCTCTTTTCTAATTAGCAAGTAATTAGTCATTACGTTTTACCTTCTCGTATACTTATAATCATTTTCTTGCTCCATCGTATATATCGTAATCATCATATTTATCATTAACATAACATATGTCGTAAACGTCACACATCATTTTAATCACAATCACTTAAAGGCACATTCTTATAAGCATAAGCACGTAATTAAGTCCTATCATAAAAAAAATCAGGGTGTTACATGATCGCTTTCTTCAGCATGCAGTTGCTGGATTTTGATCGTTTGTTTTTCTAGGCGTTGGAGGCTAACTGCGGAATTAAGTTTTGCTTTGGTGATTTTGGTGCAGGCATGTTGATTTGTTTAAGTTTGCTTGTTCATCTTTTTTTTGTGTCATTGCTTTCAGACTTTAGTTAATTATTGTAACTGCCACACTTGATATTGTTGTTACTGTTTCCTACTGGTGAAAACATCTATTATGTGAATGATACATATCAATCAATTTTTTTGTGTAAATACTATCATTAAAGGTGACTTATAAGCAGAACAATGAAAATTCATATACAATTGTGGTATACTAATGTGAAACTGATAGTAGAAATCAGTTCAAAAGCCATAATGCATTGAGTAAATCTATGGAACCAATTTTGGTTACGATAGTAGAAATCAGTTCAAAAGCCTTTGAGATAATGAACTACATCGACATACCAACTTAGCACAAAAACTATTAATGAAAAGGCCAAAAGTAGCACAAACAACCGATTTGTCTCTTACTAAAGAGGCAAACTATCTCTGTCTTTAAATCGTAGATCAAGTAACTTTTCTTTTTTATTTTGCTCTTGTTGTTTTCGTATCGTCTTCTCTGAGTTAGGTGTGGTGATTTAGCATTTTCGATTTTGTTAGTCTTTGTTAGTATATGTAGTTCTTTAGTTTGTTATTTACTTTGTCTTGAATTGGTTGTTTTAGTGGCATATTAAATTAGTACAAGTACATGATATTGTTGACTGTTGGTGCTTTTATTTTACTTGATTGTCTTGATTTTATCATCATTTTACTGTTGGTTACTGTATTGGGTTATTAATGGTTTTTGCGCTTTGCCTTTTGGATTTTGACTGTTGGACTTTGTTGAGATGGTTTGCTACTTTGGTCAGTGACGAATCAGTTGTTTTAGAGGATCTATTATCATTTTCTGGCTATTTGGTTAGTGTTTGGTGTTACTGCTGGTTGTATTGAGTTTGTTTTCCCTACTTTTGGTTTGGCTTTTGGACTTGACTTTCTAGGTTTTTGTTTCTTATTGTTGCTGGTTGTTTGTTATTGCTACTCATTTGTTCTACTAATAACACTTGCTTTCTGCAAATTACAGTTTGGACAAGCACATCTTCTTTTTTTACTTGCTATCTACTTGCATGGACATTAGTACATATCAATATATACATGATAGGTGCATATACATATGTAATATGTTATTTTGATTCACTATTAAACTCATATATGCCTACTACATTTACCAACCTTCTAATTAAGAAGGCCAATTATCTTCTTATGTGTTGCACGTGGTATGTAGTGTGGGAGGCTGCGGAATCAATTTGTTTCGAGACGGGCGTGTTAGCTTTGTTTAAAGTTAGATGTTTGTTTATGATTTTAGTCAAAACTATTAAAGTATAGTTACGTCATTCTGTAAATTGCAATTTGGAATTGGAATTGGGTAAAACGATTTTAGTTTGGGTTAAGAGCCTGTAACCAAACTTCATTATGTTAGTTTTAACGGCTTTTGTAAGGTAGACATTAAGGATATTTTTTTTTAAATTGGTTGAAGTGATTGGGCAGTATAATGGGGTTATTAAGATTTGTGTGAATCCAAAGGAACCAAGAATTGAACTTAGAACTTGTGTTTTATAAAGTTTGACCACTATTTTTGGCGTTATATGTGCTTTGTTATGGTTGTGATTGCTACTTGCTGATGGACTTTGTTGTTGTTGTGTGGTAGTTTGACTATTTTAGTGTGAACTATATTACCTGCAGAACAATACACATGCTGAAGCGACATTGTAGATTGCTTATACTTAGATGAAGCAACAGATGATCTATTGACATAGCGAACAATAACGAGCCCCTACTTTAACAACTTTTGTAATAATGCTTCTAAAAAAGTCAACATGTGGAATGTTGCACCAAGACGAGAAAATTTTTGTACCAGCAAAGCACCCATCTAGCTTTCATAATCACATGAAATGCAGTAGCTAAATATCTATTGTAAACATTATGCTTATGTAACAACTACAATGACTAGAACTAGAAGTCTAAGTAGAAACATGTTAGCAATATAATGTTTGAACAACTGTTTAGAAAAACCAACAGCAAAACCATTTGACTGTTCAACACAATTTGATCGCCGACCCGCCTGCCGCAATGCGCGGCCCCAGGCATTATATTAGTTAATATATTATAATGAAAGTCTTATAAAATGTTTTCAATACACTATATTATATGATCAATGTAAACCTCCAATTATGATCCCAGTATTAATAAATCAAAACATTAAAATGTTTAATTATGATATTTATGAATGTTTAAAAAACCGTTTCTCTAAAAAACACTCTTGTTAGTTGTTACAAAAAAAATGTTATAACTCCTTAATCTAGGAGAAAATCGACTGTGAATATCATTAGGGAGTTAGTTTGCTACGTACGACACATTTTTATATATTTTATGTTTCTAAAGGCTAATAAATCCAAAGGTTTGGCTCAGTTTTAATTGTCAACATTTTGAATTAATTTAATAAATATATTTACGAAAACTCAAAATAATTCTATTTGATTAAAAAAAATGTATGAAGTCCATCATTAAAAATATTAATAAATTAATTTGAAGTGTTTTATAAATTAACCAATAAAAATAGGAGTGAGAAATCTATACTATATATAAAGCAGATTGGAGGGGCATTTTAAGATACTCAATTTGTTGACCACGTACAAGTTTTTAAAGCACCATGTACAACCATTTTTAGGGGTAGTTAAGTCTTTTTGACACTCTTTTCAATTTAACCCTCAAAACTAATTACATAAAACATCCTTAATTTTCGAAATATATAGTTAGGTACTGCAAAATCTTTCCACTAAACAGGAAAACAACTTTTTTATATCTTAGAGTTGTTTCTTTTGAAATACAAGTTTTTTTAAACTGTTGAAATCTTCATTTTAACCGGCATGATTTTACGAACACTTTAGTGTAAAATTTGAACCAACCCGCTCTATAAATCTCAATGTACAAACAAGGGATGCATGAAGTACAACAACATTTTTAGGATTTGCTTGAGCTGCAATTTTTAAAACCTATTAACGTGTTGTTGTATTGACCCAGTCAAAAATGAGTTATCGTTGGTCAAATCAACATACTTTTTCAAAACAGCATGCACGCAAATACATTTTAATAACATTCCAGTGTTCGTACAGTCATAATAAGAATAATACAGTCCAGTTTTGTATAATATAGTTTTGGAGGAAGTTTCACATTTAACTTTATCATTTTCATATTTATACTAATATAAACAAATCTTTGCTATTTTTTTTGTATGTAAGTTGCTGTTAATAAGAAGGTTTGGAGGAAGTTTCACATTTAACTTTATCATTTTCATTTCTTTTATTCAAAATTTTGTAAGTTGCTATAAAATGTTCTTAAATAAAAGTCTTATTTATGTAGAAAGTGGTTTCTAATCCTATGAAAACAGAAAAACAAATTGGTTACTGTGAATTAAACTCTCACGAAAATGATGCTTCAAAGGTTTGTATGTTTGATTATTTCAATTTCAATTCCTTTAAATGACCACTATGACATATATTCTTAATTTTAAAGAAAGATACTTTTGATGCTAATTAGTTCATTCTGGTCTGGTTTAAGGTTATGATATTATTTTATATAGTTTTATTATAATTTAATGCAACCTTATTTATGGAGGCTGATTCTGGCAGTAGTGTTGAGATTATCAATCATGGGTTAATAGTCAGTCCATACAAGTCTGATCTTGAACGAGAATGGAGTGAAGAGGTAAGACTATAATTACAAATTAAAGGCAAATTGGCCTAAAATAATCCCAACTAATACCTATTGGCCGAAAATAATCCAAACCAATATTTTAGGGATTTTGATCGGAAGGAGAATACTATTCAGTTGATGTAAACCTTACCTCCAATTGTTGCTCCAAATGATTTAATTTTGACATCCGATTGAAGCACCGTTAGGGTTTAAACACCCGATTGAAGACCATTCTATCGTTTGGAACATCGGTTCGAGGTAAGGTTTACATCAATTGAATCGTATCCTCCTCCCGATCAATATGCATAAAACATTGTTTTGAAATTAGAAAAAAATCAAAAAAAAAAGTTAACGGCCGTTAAGTGCACTTAACGGGGGACCACTGGAGACCAAAAAAGTTGGATTTGGGACCACTGGAGGGAATAAACTGAGTTGGGATTATTCTCGACCAATATGTGTTAGTTGGGATTATTTTAGGCTAATTTGCCCAAATTAAATATATATTTCTATAGATACTTACTGAAAAGTTAACATAATACATGACAGGATCGGATTTTTGAACAACAAAATAAGATATATGAAAACAGAATTAAAAGGGTCAAAAGGCTTAATGAGGAATGGAACTGGAGTGAAGTTATAGAGCTTGACGGTTCTAATGAAGAAGAAAAAAATCTTTTCAAGAATTATACAAATTCTGCTATGAAGAAGAGTCCACTAAAGATCCCGAAAGTTTCAATTCAAAAACGAACCAGGCCTAGTTTGATGATACATCTTTAAGCAGTGTTTTAATTTGTTTTCTAGACTAAGTCTTTGTTTCTTGAATTTTTTTTCGTAGATGTAATCTTTTTTATTGATTTTCAATATCTATTAATGAATAAATGAGGTTGCTTTTGTTTTATTAACCCTTTCACATTTTTTAAGAACTATTTAATAATTAAAATCAGTTCAAATTAAAAAAAATATAAAGGTTGAAAAACTTAAATCTATATAAATACAAATCAGCTAAAACCTATAAAAAATACTAAATAGGTATAAACGACTGTGTTTTGGCTTGTAAGAGGAATGGAACTGGAGTGAAGTTATAGAGCTTGACGGTTCTGATGAAGAAGAAAAAAATCTTTTCAAGAATTATACAAATTCTGCTATGAAGAAGAGTCCACTAAAGATCCCGAAAGTTTCAATTCAAAAACGAACCAGGCCTCATTTAGTTTGATGATACATCTTTAAGCAGTGTTTTAATTTGTTTTCTAGACTAAGTCTTTGTTTCTTGAATTTTTTTTCGTAGATGTAATCTTTTTTATTGCTTTTCAATATCTATTAATGAATAAATGAGGTTGCTTTTGTTTTATTAACCCTTTCACATTTTTAAGAACTATTTAATAATTAAAATCAGTTCAAATTAATAAAAATATAAAGGTTGAAAAACTTAAATCTATATAAATACAAATCAGCTAAAACCTATAAAAAAAATACTAAATAGGTATAAACGACTGTGTTTTGGCTTGTAAGAGAAAATAAGTTAAAATTAAAGGTTGAGGCAGTTAAATGTGGTTAAATTTAAATTTATAAAAATATAGTTGATTGACTAAAATTTTCCTGATATTTGAATTATACATTCCTATTTTTGTGCTGCATTTTGGGGATATAATAATACAATCCACCTAAACTTTAAACATACACTCCTGTTTTAAAAAAATAAATACAATTGAGTGTTTTACAAAATAAATACAATCCGGTTTAAATAAGTCTAGTGTAAATAACAGTGTTTTACAAAATAAATACAATCCAGTTTAAATAAGTCCAATGTAAATAACAGTATTTCACAAAATAAATACAGTTCAGTTTAAATAAATCAAGTGTAAATCAACAATCAGCCAGATAAAACTATTGTTAAATAAAAATATTTATAACAATTTACCTGATATTTTGCAGTTTTTTATAGATTATAACTATAAAACTATTTAAATAAACAATTTGAAATTCAAAATGTTATATTTATCTACATAACTACAACTTAATCGATTATTAAGCAAAATGGTTGTAGTTTTTAAGGGATAACCACTGAGATGTTTTTTTATATATAAACGGTGTACACATACAAATTTGTATTCCATACTAGCAGATCAGAAACACAGGTATGGTTACAAGCTGAGCAAATACTAATTTATAATTTCAACTCATATTTACAAATTCCTAACACTCATCTTATTCATTATTCAGGAGTTTTACTGTTCTTCACTGTTATACCAGTTTGAGTTTCAGCTTTAAAACAGGCATGTATTAATATATTTTTGATTTGTGTGATGAATGTTTTTTTATTTCAATATCTAACATTTTAATTGTTCATTGTTCAGTTCAGATTGTTAATCCAAGTTTGTGTTTCAGCGATTCAAACAGGTATGTATACATTAATGGTTATTTTTATTTGCTTTTACATGTGGTGTGGTTGATATTTTATGTATTTTTATGAATATGATTGCTGTTATGATTCAAAACAATATGATTTACACATAAAACTACAAAACCTATATCTTTTACAAATAACATACTAACAAACAATTGTTAAAAAAACCAAGTTTTAAATAATCTGACCATTTTAAGTGTTCAAAAATCCTGCATATGCATCATATTTACTATATCTTACTAATTTTTCAGATTAAAAATGTTATAAGTGGTACAAAAACAGATTAAAAGTTATTTTTAAATATAACTTTAACAAGTGACATTCTAATGCCATTGGTTTAAAAGAAGACATTCATACACTCCATTAAGCATACAACATGTACCAAACATATAACATTATACCTACATGGTTTTTAAAAAAAATTATACAAACTGCAACAACCATTTTAAGCAAATTACATAGCTAAACCAATAAAACCAACAGAACGCATGAACTGAAAAAAATCTTAAGTGGAATTAATAAGAGAAAGGATCAACATAATACCTGATTACAAGAATTCCGGGCAACAACAGAATGTAGATAACCAGCATGCCCTTTAGAAGTCATTTTGATTTTAGATTTCTCCTCAACACGCATTGCACAAAATGGAAGTCCATTAATGCAGAAAGGGAAAAATAAAAAAAAATAGAGTATTTGATTATATAATTACCTTCAGGATATACATACCACATCCCAACAATAGCCACAAGAATCCCCAGCAGCTGCATAGATGGAGCCTCCCTATGGTACATGTATATCAAATGAAAAATTAAGCTCATATCTTACATACAAGTTTATGCAGTTAAAAACATACGCATAGTAATTCAAGCAATTTAAGGCTATGATAAAATAAAGTAGTTATACTTGTAAGTTTTCATTTCTTTATACAAATAGTATACAAGTTTACATACAACTGAGTGTTTTACAACAGTCCAGTTTAAATAAGTCCAGTGTAAATAACAAGTTTTACAAAATATAAATACAGTCCAATTTAAATAAATCCAGTGTTTATCAACAATTAGCCGGATAAAATTATAGTTAACTAAAAATATTTATAACAATGTTATGATATTTTGCAGTTTATTATAGATTATAACTATAAAACCTATTTAAATAAAATTTTTGAAATTCAAAATGTTATATTTATCTACATAACTACAACTAAATTGATTATTAAGCAAAATGGTTGCAGTTTTTAAGGGATAACCACTGAGATATTTTTTTATATATAAAGTTTACACATGCAAATTCGTATTCCATATTAGCCGATCAGAAACACAGGTATGGTTACAGGCTGAGCAAATACTAATATATATTTTTAACTCATATTTACAAACTCCTAACACTCATCTTATTCATTGTTCAGGAGTTTTGCCGTTGTTCAATGTTATACCAGTTTGAGTTTCAGCTTTAAAACAAGCATGTATTAATATATTTTTGATTTGTGTGATGAATGTTTTTTTATTTCAATATCTAACATTTTAATTGTTCATTGTTCAGTTCAGATTGTTAATCCAAGTTTGTGTTTCAGTGCTTCAAACAGGTATGTATACATTAATGGTTATTTTTATTTGCTTTTACATGTGTTGTGTTTGATATATTTTATGTACTCTTATGAATATGATTGCTGTTATGATTCAAAACAATCTGATTTAAACATAAAACTACAAAACATCATAAAACTTATATTTAGAATAAATGTTGAATATTAATATATTTCCAAAATAAAATTACAAAAATAACTTTTAGAAACAACATACTAACAAACAGTTGTTAAAAAACCAACTTTTAAATAATCCGACTATTTTAAGTGTTAAAAAATTCTACATATGCATCATATTTACTATGCCTTACTAATTTTCAGATTAAAAATGTTATAAGTGGTACAAAAACAGATTAAAAGTTATTTTTAAATATAACTTTAACAAGCGACATACTAAAAACTTATAAATCTATAAAAAAATATAATTTTCAAAAACAATTGAAAAAAGACGAGATACTAAAGGAAGGTGGAAATACTTACATTAACAATCAAGTAAAAAGTTACACCATGATATGAAATTCCTTCATTATGCATCTACATGATTAAAAAATTACGGTTTAATTAAGTAATAAGAACAAACTAAGTCAATACATAAAACTAAATAGGTCATTTACTCTACACAATACACAACTAATCTTTATAATATACACACATAATTTGTTTACAATGAAAACCCAATCTCACTACAACATTCCAAAATAATCATAACTCTAAAAAATCACATTGAATATACAAACCTATAATAGTACCCCTTTAATCATTTATCATATGAAAATTAAGATCATTAAAAAAACACATTTTCTATAACAAAAGCTTTTATCATTCACATGCTCATGATTTATAAAAAAACAAAATACCATAAATAATGTGGTGGTGTTGTTATCCAGCAACTCAATCACAAAATCAAAAACTCTATAAGCAACAAATCAACAAACATTCACAAACTGTTAAAACACATATTAAAAAGCAAACTAAGAATAGATAAAACTATGTTGTTACAATGTTAATTTAACATAATGCCACTGTTTTAAATAAACACACATCCAAAACCCCATTAAGTATACAACATATACCAAACCTACAACATTATACCTACATGGTTTAAAAATAAAAACAAACATACTCCAACTATGTAAAAAGATCGACTGAGTATTATACTGTGTTTACTTATTTTTTTGAAATAAATAAGTGATACCTTTAATATGATTACAAAAGCTATGTTACTATTATTACCACAATCTACTCATTTGAACAAAGCGTTTTTGGACGTTTTATGCATTATAAAAAAACTGGACTGATATCAACCCATTTGAGAAAAATAGTACTTACCCTAAATTTTGGCTGTCTTATCCTCTTAGCCAGTTATAATCTACAAACAAAGCAGTGCAAAATATAAATGCATGCACTGGAAACATAATTAAGTTGAATTAATAAGAGAATGTAGATAACCAGCATGCCCTTTAAAAGTCATTTTGATTTTAGATTTTAAACAAATCAATAATTAAAATACTGTAAGCACGTATGCTTGAGCCATTTAATATGTTTCTTGTTTAGCTAAATTTACTTTGCCAACAAGATCAATAAAATAAACTAAAACCCAAATCAATTCAACCTTTGTACTTGAATATTTTAGCTTTACCAGTTTAACCCGTTAAATAGCAAACCTAACCCCACATTAAATATTGACACCTCTAAGTAACATAAACAGAAAAAAATAATTGACTTACTTAAAAAAGTAGTGTTGTATAAGCCAAAATAGTGTTGCTGGTTCAAACACCCCATCTTGCCTGTAAAAATAAATTCAGGTTTAATAATTCGCCTCATCACAATCTGTTTACCCTTTTATTAGGGAAGGAAATAATATACATTTAAAGGAGATATTTAAGTTGGTCAAACATTACCTTGAGTCTATCATGAACAAGAAGTTAAAAAAAAATTCAGTGTTGGGGTAAATGTAAACAAAGACATGAGCATCATTTAAACATAGTGTCAAGTTCAAAAATAAGTAAGCATTGGTTATATCAACATCATGTATCTAAAAACATAGAAAAACATTGGTTATTGCACAGTTTAACAGAAATTAAGAAATGCACCAATGTGTGAAAGTAAAAACTAAGGCTTATGAAAAAAAAATAGTGCTACTGATTTTCAAAAAGATTTAAATTAGCTTTTCTGATTCATATCAACAAAAACATTCAAAAATTTTCAGAATCATTCAATAAAAGTAAAAAAATCTCAAAGTATCACAATATCATACTCAATACAATAAGAGCTTTCATTTCTATCCTAAATTTTACTAACTGATTTCAGGATTCTTCCAGTAAGTTGAATAACATATCTGCAATATTTAAACAAATCAAACAAACACAATGTAGATCTGAAAGTGATCATCAAGTAAATGTTATGAGCAAACATAAACAGATCTGAACAACACATAACAATACCTAGGGTTTAAAAGAAACATAGCTAGGGGGTTTATAAAATTACCCTAGAAGAAATTGGTTGATGTTGTTGTAGCAAAAATCTATGATGCTCATCTGCCATTATCAACACAATCTATTAGTAAATCAGAATATGAAGTGATGAATAGAGTTGTAGATGATAAAGGTGTTTGTGGCATCGGATCTGTTTGTTTGTAATGTTTGTTTATAATTACACAAACTAAATAAAAAGTGTGAAATCATACCATCGGCAAAAGGAGACGATGAAGCGGACCGTAAAACAGACCCATGATAACCCGAACCGTAAAACAATCAAACGCTCAACTACAACGGCCGATGAAGGTGATGATGAAGCAGCCTTAGCGATGTTAGACCTGAACAAACAATACCAACATCGTTGATAACCCTAATTACAGATACATATTACACAAACGAGACAAAAAAGTGTGAAATAGTACCAACGACTCAACTACGAAGACATGTTTAGGGGTAATTTGATGGTAACAACGATGATGAAGGAGATGAAGCGGCCGAAGTTGATTGTGGTTGAAGCTATATCGCGGACGGAGGAGAAGAAGCGGCCACATAGACAACGATGATGAAGGAGATGAAGCAACCGAAGTTTATTAGGGTTTGTGTTAGGGTTTGTCGGTATTGATCGATTCTTATACCAGCAATTGAGAACATTTTTTTGTCTGAATGATCCCATGACCCGGCCCATAACCCCTTTACCCATATTAATCTCACTTGGCCCAACCATATAAATTGATTAAACTCAAAGAGACAAGCCCATGTTTTGTTTTGTTAAACCCTTTTTTTTATAAATTTTGCAGAATTTATTATTATAATTTTTATAAATAAATACAAATTTTTATAAGTTAAATTTTTTTTATACGTTAAATTATATTGTATAAAATATACATTACACTCTAATAAAACGAACTATTATTTGGTCATTATTTATAAAGGATAATATGATGATTATTTTTATCATTACTACAAATTTTATTAAACTCATGATCATTTTGTATTCCAGTTATATATCCTCGATATGCATCCATCAACTAAAATAATATGTATGAATGGCAACGGTCGTCAAACTACTTCAATCTATGGTTGTCTTTTGTATCTACTCAAAATTTTCGTCTAATGCATTTCATCGCATCTCCACATCCTATAATCAAAAGTTTTTTCTATCGGTATTGACGAATCGTCTGTCTTTCCCGTTAATTTTGAACAACCAGATTATTTGTCAAAGACAATAATTCCACTGCCATTAAATGGTTCTTCGTCTGATGTTCACGTCAGATAGGTTCAATTGGATCGATATCGCTCAATGATCAGAATGAAATAAGCACACAAACACAGTTCAATCAACAACACAATTCATTACTTAATAATTCTCTTTGTATTGATGATCAAAGCAAAGTTGTAGTATAAAAATGCAGGAGAATGTAATCACACATAGTTAACACTCTCTCTAACTGATAGTCACTATGTATAGGTTGGACCCACCGGCTTGTCGGTGTTACTTTTGTATGTATTTGTATGTCTTGTAATTGTAGTTGTTCTAGCGAACCTACGGGCGAATCTATAGATTCGCCCGCAGTTCATGTTGTCTTTTGCATTAGGTGTCGACTGGGCGAACCTATGTGCCCAGCGAACCTGTGTTGGTTCGCTAGATAGATTCGCTACAGCGAATCTATCAGCGAACCTAACACTGCTATATATTGTAACCTTATCTTCATTTGAATGGAACTTTTGCACATCTTTTACCAAAGCTATTATTCACTGATTGTGTTGTGTAATCGTTCAATCTGAGGTGCTAGGAGCATATTCTACTTATCTTTGTAGCTTATATACCTCATTTGTGTGTGTAATCTTGTTATTGGGTTGTTTGGATATTATACACTTTGTTCTTCAAAGCCTTGGATATTTTTGTGTTAAACAAGTCATAATAGCACTGAAATCACGATCATTATGGACCAACAATATGGTATCAGAGCCTTAGTGCTCTTGATTGTTTGATTCTTGTGATTTTTGTGTTGATTTTGGAGTTTTTGGGTCAAAACACTACTTGATTCTGTTCTAAGCTTGTTTTGGTGTTTTGGAGTTGTATTTTGCTCAAGTATTGTGTTATTTGGTCATAGGAAGCTTTTAAAACAAATGTGTATGCAAATGGTCAAGTTTTGAAGGTTTTCGGGTTGCTTCCGTACTGTTACAGGCTGGTTTGATATCCAGCGAATCTATCTGTTCG
Organism: Tagetes erecta; assembly: GCA_030867185.1. Classification (NCBI taxonomy): domain Eukaryota; kingdom Viridiplantae; phylum Streptophyta; class Magnoliopsida; order Asterales; family Asteraceae; genus Tagetes; species Tagetes erecta. The sequence goes on from CM061488.1 coordinate 60,257,349, forward strand.
TCCAGCGAAACTAACTGTTCATTCAGCGAACCTAATTCAAATTTTTGTTCTGTTGGTTTTTGTTGTGGCCAGCGAATCTGACATATCATCGAACGAAAGTTCACTTGTTTGGCTGACTGTGCAAGCGAAACTGCTGCCAAAATCAGGCCAGCGAATCTGTGCTTGCTTGTCAGCGAAACTGTTTGCTTGTCTAGCGAATCTGTTCCCAGCGAATCTGCCAGCGAATCTGCTGTGTTCTTTGAGCGAATCTAGCCAGCGAATCTGTTTGTCTTCAGCGAATCTATAATCTGTTCAAAGTTATGACTTCATCAACACTGAATATGAATGATCTGGATAGCGTTCAACCTAACAGGCCACCGAGGCTCGTTAGTGGTGAAAACTTTGAAGATTGGAAAAGATGTTTGAAAGTATTTTTCTACTACACGGACTACAACCAATGGGAATCTATAGTAAATGGTCCGCACGTGCCAACAACAGTTGAAGGAACCGTCACTTCAATAAACACAGACTCAAGTAATTTTACTGAAACAGATATCAAGTTACTTGATCGTGACAAGAAGGCACTAGGGGCATTGATACTTTGCTTGCATCAGGACATCTTCAACAGGTTTGCTGAACACACAACTGCAAAGAGCCTGTATGATGCATTGTGTGAGTTTTATGATGGCAATGAGGATCTGAAACTGGACAGAAAAGCTCAAGCTGAAAAGGAATTCAACTCTTTCGTGGGGTATTCACAAGAGAACTTGACTGATATTACAAATCGATTCCTATCTGTGTCAAGTAATCTGAAGAAATATGATGAAAAGCTGGGCAATCACGAACAAGTAGCAAAATTGTTAGATTCTCTTCCTCCTCAATGGAGTCTTCAAATCAAGCTGTTGAAACAAGAAAGAAACTTTCCTGACTACAAATTGATGGACGTCATAAACAAGCTGAAGTCTTTCGACCTTGATGTGAAGAGAAGAGAATATAATCAGTCAATGATGGTTCCAAACATTCCTTCCCAAAATGCTGCACTTATTTCATCTGCTGCAAACTCATATATGTACAGTGCTGCATCTAGAGGATCATCAAGTCATGTGTCTACCAAATCTGCTGGTGCACCTTCAAATGTTGGTTCAAGCTCGAATGCATCTGTCACCACTCAGATTCCGTCTGACACTATGGCTTTATTTGGAATGTTTGTTCACAGTTATGAAGCTCTTGTTGCAGGTGAGTTGAAAGGGAAGGGTATGACAGTAGAAGATATGTATCAGGTGGATCCTGATGATCTTGAGGAAACAGATATCCAATGGCAGATGGCTATGCTCACTCTTCGTGCCAGACGATTCATGGAAAGAACTGGTAGAAGAAACTTCGGAAATCAGGGACAGAATGGTAAGTTGGGGTATGACAAGGGAAAGTTGAGGTGCTATAACTGCAAACAATTGGGCCACTTCAAAAGGGAATGCCCTTCACCAATTGTTACTGAGCCAGTTAACTCTGCAAATCCAAGATCTGCTCCAAATCAAGAAAGGGTTGAGGAAGCAAAGTCAAAGAATGAAACTGCACTGCTCACCAACTTTGATTGGAGTGCAGAAATTGAAGAAACCAAGGAGGAGATTAACCATGCCCTTGTTGCTGAGATTGCTGAGATTGATGACACCGATATAAATTGCTTTGATCCGTTCAAAGAATTTTATGGAAAAGATGAGGAAGAGAAGGTGGAGAATGTTGATAAAGATCAATCAGATGTTATTGTTCAAGGACATCTGAATCATTCAGGGTTGGTTTGTGAAGCTGCTGTTAATGAAGTGAAGCATGAGGAGGAGTCAAAGATTAGCTTGGAAGAAATGATTGAGAAGGCAAGGCTAGATGCAGTTGATGAATTCAAAAGAAGCACTCCCTACTGCCAATGTGATCGTGCTCTGGCTGCCGAAAAACTGGTAATTGGTCTTCCCTACGATGTTATTGAAGATATGTGTTCATCTGCTTGCAAAATTCGTTTAATTGGCATATACAAAGCTAATAAATTGTTAATGTCAAACGAAAACGAATTAAAAAGGACCATCAAAGAGCTTAAATTAAGTGAATCAAAATATTTTATCAAATTAAGAGAAGCTTTAAAAGAAAATGAACACTTAAAAAGAACTCTTTTGGAAAAGAACTGTGAAATTAACTACTTGACTGAGCAAGTTACACTTGCTGAGTTTGAAGCAAGAAAGCTTAAAAACAAATTGCAGCAGTGGACTATATCTGGTATGAAAAGGGAGGAACTGTGCAAGAAACAAAGGGGGGCCAGAGTTAAGACAGGTTTGGGTCTTAGTAACAATGAAACATATGCCTATCCTCCACCTAGTACTTTCTGTTATTCTCCTACACCTATTCCTCATCCCTCAAATGAGTTAATTCAAGAGATTATGCAGAATGATACTGACAGTTCCATTGCAGGTTTAAGTGAAGTAAATCTTAAGGAGGTTAGAGAGGATTACGCATATGGTGGGAGTGTTGGACTCGGTTGTTCTAGCAGTAGTGATTGCAGTAGTTCTGATTCCAAGAAGTCTTTTGAAGACATTAGCTTAATTAATTCTGTTTGTAGTAACGTGTCATGTTCAGACAATTCCATGTTTAATAGTGATTTAGGGTGCTCTACTTCAAACTCTAATATGTTGAATGATGTTTTGTTTGAAAATGTGCGTGAAAATGGCAAAGACAAACTTTCAGGCCATGCCTCTGAAAGTCAAACTAAAACAAACTGTTTTCAAAAGTTCTTCACTCATCAAATTCCATCTTTCACACCAGTGAGAATTTCAAAACCAAAAGACAAGGAATTAACTTTTTCATACATTCTCAAACCTAAATCTGAACCTAACAAGGTAAAAGTCACAATTAAGTCAAAACAACCTTATGACTCTTACAGTGACTGCAACTCTCAACTGTCTGAATATGATGAGGAAATTGAAATGGATAAAATTCCTGTTAACAGAGTCTCCAAAACTGGTTTGAAGTCTCATTGTTTTAAATGTGGAAATAGTGGTCACACTGTCAAGCAATGCCCTAAGTTAATCCAAAATAGCTCTAAGCAAAAATCTTTCGGAAAAAGATTAAACACATTTGTAAATAATTTCTTTTGTAATTCTTCATCTGCTACACCACCCAAGTACACAAAGGCTTGGGTGCCAATTTCAAAGGTCTAACTTTTCGTTTGTTTTTAATAAATGTTAGGGACATTCAAATGCCGTTGTAAATAGTCATTGGCATATTGACAGCGGATGTTCCAGACATATGACCGGGTTGAAGGACCTTCTGACTAACTATAGGATCATAAATGGCGGTTATGTTGCTTTTGCGGGAGACAAGAAAGGTGGGAAGATGATTGGTCAAGGAGAAGTCTCAAATGGCTCACTTACTTTGGAAGACGTCAACTATGTTCCTGAACTGGCATTCAATCTTCTGAGTGTATCACAAATCTGTGATAAGAATATTCCTGTGATGTTTCTTCCAAATGAATGCCTATTCTTGAAGCCAGAGTTTACTATTCCTGAAGATATGGTGATCATGCGAGCTCCGAGACGAAATGATACCTATATGCTGAATATGGGATCAAAAGAATCAAACTACACCGTGACATGTCTTCTGTCTATAGCTTCATCTTTTGAATCATTTTTGTGGCATAAACGTTTAGGGCACATTAATTTTAAAATTCTGAATAAATTGGTTAAGAACAATTTGGTTAGGGGTTTACCACTCAAGGACTTTTCAGTGGTTGAGAAATGTATGGCTTGTGCTAAAGGAAAACATCACAAAAAGCCACATAAACTTAAAATTACAAATTCCATCTCAGAACCCCTCGAATTGTTACATACTGATTTATTTGGTCCAATAAGTGTCAAATCTATTGGTAAAAAGTCTTATTGCTTGGTTGTCACAGATGATTACTCTAGGTACACCTGGGTGAGATTAATGGCAAACAAGAGTGAGACTGCTGAAGAGTTGATGAAGCTGATACCTCTAATCGAGGTTCTTGGAAAGAAGAAGGTTCAAGCCATCAGAAGCGATAACGGAACTGAATTCAGAAACCACATCTTCAACTCCTTCTGTGAACAACGGGGTATTCTCAGACAGTTTAGCGCCGCCCGAACACCACAACAAAATGGTGTTGCTGAAAGGAAGAATCGAACCCTTGTGGAGGCCGCTAGAACTATGCTGATTGAGTCAAAGCTTCCAATTATTTTCTGGGCTGAAGCAGTTAATTGTGCAGCTTATGTTCTTAACAGGGTACTGATTGTCAAAGAAAAGATGAAGACTTCATACCAACTGTTTCGAGGGATTAAGCCGCTGATTGATTTTCTGCGCCCCTTTGGATGTTCTTGCACTCTTTTGAATACTCAAGATCAGAAGACGAAGTTTGGTGCTGTCTCTGATGAATGCTTCTTTGTGGGCTACTCGAACACACAAAAGGCGTATCGTGTTTACAACAAGCGAACGCGGATTGTGCAAGAGTCCTACTATGTTGATTGGCAAGAGTCAAACACTACCAGTATTGGTAGCGAACCGGCATGGTTTTATGATTCCACCACCATTTTCAAATCATTTAATCTTCCTGACTCTGACGATGATGATATCATTCCACACACATCAGTTTCTATTTTCAATCATCCATCTACATCATCACAACCACAACCTTCAACATCAGCCACACAACTACCACCCACTCCATTTGACATTCCATCACCTCCACCACCTCAAACGGTTCAAACTTCTCCATCAGATATTCCATCCACATCTACTACCTTTCAATCCCCTGCCACTAATACAATTCCTACATCCTCACAACCATCTAATCAACCACCCTCAACCGAACCAAATCCTTTACTCCTCAACACTGATTTCAAAACCTTGAAAAACCATCCTCACGATTATATCATTGGATCTATTACTGATGGTGTGCGAACTCGGAGTCAGAGTGGTTTGATTAATGAATGTCTTTATGCTGCCTTCCTGTCTCAAGTTGTTCCAAAGAATTATAAACAAGCACTTGAAGATCCAAGTTGTGTGGATGCCATGCAAATGGAACTGCAGCAATTCAGGAAGCTTAAAGTTTGGGAATTGGTTGATCTCCCTCCTAATAAGTGTCCAATCGGCACTAAATGGGTTTTCCGAAACAAGCCAGATGATCGTGGTGTTGTAATCAGAAACAAGGCGAGACTGGTTGTTCAAGGATTTGCTCAGGAGGAGGGAATTGACTACACCGAAGTTTTTGCTCCAGTCGCTCGCCTGGAAGCCATCAGAATCTTTCTTGCTCATGCCGCGAACAAAAACTTTAAGGTTTATCAGATGGATGTGAAATGTGCATTTCTATATGGAGATATCGATGAGGAGATCTACGTATGTCAACCACCAGGTTTCGAGGATCCAGATTTCCCGTCAAAGGTTTACAAGCTTGATAAATCCTTGTATGGGCTGCATCAAGCTCCACGTATCTGGTATGAAACCTTGACACATTATCTTCTCAGCAAAGGTTTCTCTCGTGGGACTATAGATATAACACTGTTCAAGAAAGAGGTGAATGGCGAGCTGCTGATCGTTCAAGTGTACGTTGATGATATCATTTTTGGTTCGACTAATGAAGGGCTGTGTAGAGAATTTGAGAAGGTGATGATGGATCGTTTTGAGATGACAATAATGGGGGAGATGTGTTTCTTCTTGGGGCTGCAAGTGGAACAAAAGCCTGATGGCATCCTTATCCACCAAGAGAAATATATCAAAGAAATCCTCACGAAGTTTGGCATGGATGATTCTTCTCCAGAATTGATTCCTTTTACAGCTCAAACATGCCTTACTTCCGATGATAATGGGAATCCTGTGGATGCTCATCGGTACCGCTCGATGATCGGATCTCTCATGTATCTGACTGCAAGCCGACCAGACATCACATTTGCCGTGTGTTACTGTGCTCGTTTCCAAGCCAATCCAAAGGAATCACATGAAAAAGCTGTTAAACGAATTTTCCGTTACCTTAAGGGTTCCTCTCGTTTGGGACTTTGGTACCCAAAAGGTGGGAACTTTGATTTACATGCCTTTTCTGATAGTGATCATGCTGGTTGCAGGATTAACAGAAAATCAGTCACTGGCGGATGTCAATATCTTGGAGAATGTCTTGTTTCATGGCAAAGCAAGAAGCAAACAACCGTCTCTCTGTCCACAGGAGAAGCAGAATACATAGCTGCTTCAAGTTGCTGTTGCCAAGTGCTGTGGATTCAACATCAGATGATGGATTATGGCATCAACTTTCTTCATACACCACTCTTTTGTGATAATGAAGCTGCTGTTGGAATTGCCAAGAATCCTATTCATCACACTCGCACCAAGCACATTGAAACAAGAATTCATGCAATCAGGGATGCACAGGAAAAAGGGTTTATTGATATTATTCCTATCGAAACTCGAAAGCAAAAAGCTGATCTTTTCACAAAAACTTTTGACAAACCACGTTTTTATGAACTGATCTCCATGCTAGGACTAATATCTTTTTGAAAACCTTTTTCTGTGAGAATCATTTGTAAATATGTAAATAACTTTTACTCCTTCATTTTCTTCTTTGAAAATTCCGTGGGTCACTCGGTTGATAGCTCCGTTACTTTATTTCATCTTTATTTTCTTTTCTGTATATATATATTAAGAAAAATCTGAAAAACAAAAATTTCTTATTTGGTAGCTACAATATAAAAATTTTGGGGGAGATATAAAAGATTAACTATTTATAGTTTTTCAAATTTTGCTATTTCAGGATCTCCATTTTGATTGATGTTGAAGAGTTGTTGAAGGAGGTCAGAAGCATTGCGTTTGGGATACGTCAGATAGGCTCAGCCCGAAAACGAAGTAAACAGTGATTGTGCAGCCAAACATAATGCTCAAGATCTCGACAACAAGGATTATCTCCTTGACATGATTGGATTGCACAAAGATAATGGTTCTGTCAAAAATGGGTTGAGAGCGTCAAATCTTTGTCTTGATTTCCCAAAACATCCCAAATCACCCTCGCCCTATCCCCGAATCGAGTTTCTAGTATGCAAAACAAATAAAATAAAAAGCTGCTAGTGATGCTCTTCGGAAAAGCCTCTGAGTGAGTTACTCGTTAACTCCTCAGAACGTATTGAGTCAAGTGCTTAACTCCTCTGCTATACGGAAGTATTGACCTGGAGTTGGTGGATCTTCTCTGCTATACGGAAGTATTGACCTGAAGATCCACCGAGCATGCTCAAATGTTTATCTCCTCTGTTATACGTCAGTATAGACCTGGAGCTCTAGACTATTTGAGTTTCCCAAATAATAAGTCGCATTGTATTCAAAAGAATCAATTGCTGACAAGCTCTACTCACAAAGAAAAGATGCAAAAATTGCACATGTGTCAAAAGAAGCTAATGCATCGGTCAACATTCAAAAGTTGATCATTGAAATTCAAGCAAAGTCAATCGTATTGCTCAGATATACCCTGATGACAGAACTTGTTCTTTTTACCTAGATGTCTGTGGGGACCGAGTTGTCTGAGCTTCTTCAATCAAACCATAAACATGATAAAAGAAGCTGCTGATCTCTTGTTGAAAGGACTAAGGCATGGGTTTAAATGGACAAACATATCTGCAATCCCGCCAATCGATGATTCTCCGGATCCTGCTCAAGACATCATGAAAAATATATATCCTTATTAGCGTTCAAAATTCCTCTCTGATATTTTATTTTATTTTATTTTATTTTTGACTTCCATCTTGTTATTAATAGTACTTTTAAGACCATATATGTTTATATTTTTTTTTGGAGCGTTGAAATCGTGGGACGTTTTTCACGGATTTACAAAGTTTTTAAAATTTAAGAAAATCCAAAAATATTTTAATTTGTGTGCGAGCGAACCTGCTAGCGAACCTACAGGTTCGCCCAAATCTCAGGTTCGCCCGCAACCCTTTTTGCACCGCGCCGAAGGCCGCTTTGACTCTTGGTCTTCTGGCGAATCTAAAGTTCGCTGGTCTGTCTGCCAGCGAACCTGTGTATGTATATATATACAGTGACAGCGAAATATCTCACATATTCGCTGTCATCTGTACTTTAGCAGACTTTTCAAATTCAAACACCGAACGTTCGATTCTCACTATTTCACGGCTTTTTCACACATTAAACATCACTTTATAGTCTGGTATGTCATCGCCTTCATCATAAATCTCTGTTTTAAGCCTTAATCGCACTATTAAACCTCTAAATCTGTCGATCTGTGATTGTGTGAAAATTATGTGTCTGATTTGGTGCTTGCTGTTTGAAATCTACTTCTTATATCCTCGTTTGATGTCCATATTACTTGATTTTTGCCTGATTTGCTTGTTAATGATGGACTGTATGTGATTTTGGCCGTTTTTCAAAAACTAGGGTTTCCAGCGAACCTATGTGTTCGTCTGGCGAATCTGAACGAAAGTTCATAACTTCGAGCGAACCTATGTCGTTATGCTGCCCGTGCAACAACATAGATTCGCCCGACTGTTTCTAGCGAACCTATACATTCGCTCGACCAAAATGACTGATTTTTCATGTCAGCGAATCTATAGGTTCTGGTGTCAAAATCTCAGGTTCGCTATACTAGCGAATCTATTTTTCAGCGAACCTATTAACTGTTTTTCAAATCTTCATTTCTGATCAATCTTCGTTTATTTTTCAGGCACAATGTCGACATTATTCTTTGAGAAAAAGCACAACATGTGTGCTTTGCTTGATGAGAACTATGAAAAGGCCGGCGGGTATAGAGACTGTATCAAGTGGCTGAAGTCATCACATATACATCACGCCATATCTCACTTACCCACTATATATGAACTGCATGTTCGGGATTTCTGGCGAACTGCGGTAATAAACGTGTCGGTACAGCCGTCACGCATCTGTGCTAAAGTCGGTGGATATGACCTGGAGTTCACAGAGGCTGATCTAGCCAGGATTTTAAGGCTAGAGGAGGATGTCGGAGAAGAAGTTAGTATGACGGCTGAAGAAGTATATGGGGCATTCCGGACAGCGGGGTATGAGGGTCCGATGCCCGGTGAGAAGAAAATGGAATTCGTAAAGTCCTATCTGATCAAGGAGTGGAGATATATTGCACATGTTTTCATTATGTGCCTTGATCATAGGAAGGGTGGTACTGACGGGCTGAATCTTGATTGGGCTAGAGCAATGGTTTTGTTTTGCAAAGGGGAGAAGGCGAATCTAGCAAAACTCATATACAACTACATGCTAGAGAACATTCACGCAACGAAAGCGGGAAAATGGTTGATGTACCCCAGATTTATCCAAATGATCTTGAATGACAAACTGCCAAATCTGCCGGTGGTGGGTGCAGAACTAAAGATCTGGGAGATGCACCCGAGGATTTTCAAAGACTGCAATTCTGTGAGATCGGACTGTGTGGGCAGGACTTCATATCTGTGGGAGAACATGTACTCTGCAGAACGATGGGTGTATATACAGAGGTTGATGGAAACGGAGAGAAAAAGGGGTGGGGAGAACATAGAAATTGTAGAGAAGAAGATGAAGAAACGGAAAGCGTATGCCAAGGAGAAAGATTATTCGTTCGAGCGAGAGGTGGATGAAATCCAGGCTGAGATAGATGCTGGTAGGGAACAGAGAACGAAGAGGAAGTCAGACGCTCAAACTGAAACATCAAAGAAAGCAAGGCATGAGACTGGCGGTACATCGGGTGAATCAGTGGGTGAATTAAAGGGCCAGATTGAGAGTTTGAGGGGAGAACTGGTAGAGTTGAAAGGCAAGTATGAGGAGTTGGAAAAACAGGATGCTGAAAAATCAACAGTTATATACGAGATGGGAAGAATGATGAAGGATCAGCAATGTTTAATGGTGAGGATTTTCAAGGAGTTAAACAGTTTAAAGGAAAAGGTAGGGACTGAGCCAGCAATGACTGAAGCTGAACTGAACTCCTTAACGGATATTGCAAAGTATCCGTTAATGGATGTTGATTTTGGAGACAGAGGAAAAGGGAAAGCTGCCGAGGAGGCATTCGATGAAGAGATGGGCATTGATTTAGATGTGTTTGAGGGGGAAGAAGTGGTAGGAGGATCAGGTATGGATTACACTCTGATTGATGAACCGGAGATTGATATCAATGCTGATAGTGAGGAGGATCTAGAGGATGAACCGGAAACATATAAGGTTGAAGAAAAGGGGATGAGCTACCAGTTCGAGCATGTTGATTTAGACAAGTCTGAGTGGTTTAGAAAGGAAGAAGAAGTGGTTCCGAAAGTACCGATATTTCAACACTTGGATGAACCCAACACCAAACAAATGGACAGACAAATCATAGCATGGAAGTACAACAGTTTGATAGATGCTTATATGATTAAGAGAAGGGGCGGTGACATTTCATATATCAAGAACAGGAAGCACTTCGCCACCTTGCCTCGATGGGATTTGAGGAGGTTGGCTGATCTTCCATTGATCGGTAAAGAAGATAGCGGGAGGGCCTGTGCGTTCGAGGTGACAATCAGGGAGGCCGCAAAGACAAATTTTGCTGAGTTTGGATACCAGAAGCCGAGGAGAATGAGACAGAAAAAGGATAGACACTGGGTATCGTGGAAGGGTAAGATTGTTCTGAAGATCGAAGCACCGAAGGTTATGACCAGGGTTAGGGTTCCCGACACTCAGCCACCCAGGCTGCAAGATTTCTTTAAATGGTTCTACGATAACAGCACGGGTGAAGCTATTATCAGATTACAAGGAGAAGATCGTCCTGAAATCAGACTGTTCGACCCAATGGAGATCTTTTCTTTCTATGATGAGGATCTGAGAGTGTTGTGCGAGAACAGAATAAAGCACGGGGCTGGAGATGATACTGCTACTGAAGCGAACCTGTTTGTGAAGGTCGCAAACAAAGCCCAGGGGATTCGTGCTGAACTTAGAAGTGTGAATGAAAGGCTAAGAAGAACTGATGATCAGCTTATGGATATGGATGATCTAACTAGACAGCTGGATCAATCGATTGAAAGAAGGTTCGAGAAACCGGTGGAAGTTATTGATTTGGATGTTACTGGCGAGGAGCATATAGTAGAAATTCAGGCGGAGACGACAGTTCAACATATGCCTGATACTGAGGTCGCAGATACAGAGTTTGTAGAATCGATGTTAAATTTGAGTGAAGATGAGGCCGGATCAGAATACGTTACAAATCCTTTGGCAGGAATTGAAGGAAGGGCAGGAGCGTACGTTGAACATCTTTAAAGCCAAGATCAAGATGGAGCTAAATTAGAAGACTTCCCCAGGTGAGGTCCAACCTAGGGGGAGTATTGATAGTCACTATGTATAGGTTGGACCCACCGGCTTGTCGGTGTTACTTTTGTATGTATTTGTATGTCTTGTAATTGTAGTTGTTCTAGCGAACCTACGGGCGAATCTATAGATTCGCCCGCAGTTCATGTTGTCTTTTGCATTAGGTGTCGACTGGGCGAACCTATGTGCCTAGCGAACCTGTGTTGGTTCGCTAGATAGATTCGCTACAGCGAATCTATCAGCGAACCTAACACTGCTATATATTGTAACCTTAACTTCATTTGAATGGAACTTTTGCACATCTTTTACCAAAGCTATTATTCACTAATTGTGTTGTGTAATCGTTCAATCTGAGGTGCTAGGAGCATATTCTGATAGTCACTATGTATAGGTTGGACCCACCGGCTTGTCGGTGTTACTTTTGTTTGTAATTGTTTGATTTGTAATGTTATTTGTACTAGCGAACCTACGGGCGAATCTATAGATTCGTCCGCAGGTCATCATGTCTTTTGTATTTAGGTGTCGACTGGGCGAACCTATGTGCCCAGCGAACCTGTGTTGGTTCGCTAGAGCGAATCTATCAGCGAACCTAACACCTATATATTGTAACCTTATCTTCACATTTATACAACTTTTGCACATCTTTTACTCAAGCTATTTCTCACTGATTTGTGTTGTGTAATCGTTCTATTGAGGTGCTAGGAGCATATATCTTTCATCTTTGTAGCTTATTTACCTCGATTGTGTGTTGGATCTTGTTATTGGGTTGTTTGGACTTTTTACACTTTGTTCTTCAAGTATTTGACATATTTGGGTTAAACAAGTCAACAAAGCACTGAAATCACGATCATTATGGACCAACAATATGGTATCAGAGCCTTAGTGCTCTTGATTGTTTGATTCTAGTGATTTTTTGTGTTGATTTTTGAAGTTTTTGGGTCAAAAACACTTTGATTCTGTTTGAAGCTTGTTTCTTGTGTTTTAGAGTTGTATTTTGCTCAAAGGTTGTGGTATTTGGTCATAGGAAACTTTTAAAACAAACCTGTAGGCAAATGGTCAAGTTTTGAGGGTTTTCGAACTGTTTCCGTACTGTTTCAGGGTGGTTGAGCTACCAGCGAAACTATCTGTTCAACCAGCGAATCTGTCAGTTCATCCAGCGAACCTAATTCAAATTTTGTCCTGATTGGTTTGTGTTGTGGCCAGCGAATCTGAGATTTCATCGAACGAAAGTTCACTTGTTTGACTGACTGTGCAAGCGAAACTGCTGCCAAAATCAGGCCAGCGAATCTGTGCTTGCTCGTCAGCGAAACTGTTTGACTGTCTAGCGAATCTGCTTCCAGCGAATCTTCCAGCGAATCTGCTGTGTTCTTCCAGCGAATCTAGCCAGCGAAACTGTTTGTTTTCAGCGAATCTATTATCTGTTCAAAGTTATGACTTCATCAACACTTAATATGAATGATCTGGACAGCGTTCAACCTAACAGGCCACCAAGGCTTGTTAGTGGTGAAAACTTTGAGGATTGGAAAAGATGTTTAAAAGCGTTCTTCTACTACACGGACTACAACCAATGGGAATCTATAGTAAATGGCCCGCATGTGCCAACAACTGTTGAAGGAACCGTCACCTCAGTAAACACAGACCCAACTACTTTTACTGAAACAGATATCAAGTTACTGGATCGTGACAAGAAGGCATTAGGGGCACTGATACTTTGCTTACATCAGGACATCTTCAACCGGTTTGCAGAACACACAACTGCAAAGAGTCTGTATGATGCATTGTGTGAATTTTATGATGGCAATGAAGATCTGAAACTGGATAGAAAAGCTCAGGCTGAAAAGGAATTCAACTCTTTTGTGGGATATTCACAAGAGAACTTGACTGATATTACAAATAGATTCCTATCTGTGTCAAGTAATCTGAAGAAATATGATGAAAAGCTGGGCAATCACGAACAAGTTGCAAAATTGTTAGATTCTCTTCCTCCTCAATGGAGCCTTCAAATCAAGCTGCTGAAACAAGAGAGAAACTTTCCTGACTACAAATTGATGGACGTCATCAACAAGCTGAAGTCTTTTGACCTTGACGTGAAAAGAAGAGAATATAATCAGTCTATGATGGTTCCAAACATTCCTTCTCAAAATGCTGCACTTATCTCATCCGCTGCAAACTCTTATGTCTATAGTGCTGCATCTAGAGGACCATCAAGTCATGCGTCTGCTAAATCTGCTGGTGTTCCTTCAAATGTTGGTTCAAGCTCGAATGCGTCTGTCACCACCCAGATTCCGTCAGATACTATGGCCTTATTTGGAATGTTTGTTCACAGTTATGAAGCTCTTGTTGCAGGTGAGTTGAAAGGGAAGGGTATGACAGTAGAAGATATGTATCAGGTGGACCCTGATGATCTGGAGGAAACAGATATTCAATGGCAGATGGCTATGCTCACTCTTCGTGCCAGACGATTCATGGAAAGAACTGGTAGAAGAAACTTTGGAAATCAAGGACAGAATGCTAAGCTGGGTTATGACAAGGGAAAGTTACGATGCTATAACTGCAAACAACTGGGCCACTTCAAGAGAGAATGCCCATTACCAATCGTTACTGAGCCAGTTAACTCTGCAAATCCAAGATCTGCTCCAATTCAAGAAAAGGTTGAGGAAGCAAAGTCAAAGAATGAAACTGCACTGCTCACCAACTTTGACTGGAGTGCAGAAATTGAAGAAACCAAGGAGGAGATTAACCATGCCCTTGTTGCTGAAATTACTGAGTTTGATGACAATGATATAAATCTCTTTGATCCGTTCAAAGAATTTTTTGGAAATGAAGAGGAAGAGAAAGTGGAGGATGCTGTTAAAGTTCAATCAGGTGTTATTGCTCAAGGACATCTGAATCATTCAGGGTTAGTTTGTGAAGCCGCTGTTAATGAAGTAAAGCATGAGGAGGAGTCTAAGGCTAGCTTGGAAGAAATGATTGAAAAGGCAAGGCTGGATGCAGTTGATGAATTCAAAAGAAGCACTCCCTACTGTCAATGTGATCGTGCTCTGGCCGCCGAAAAACTGGTAATCGGTCTTCCTTATGATGTTATTGAAGATATGTGTTCATCTGCTTGCAAAATTCGTTTAATTGGCATATACAAAGCAAATAAACTGTTAATGTCGAATGAAAACGAATTAAAAAGGACCATCAAAGAGCTTAAATTAAGTGAATCAAAATATTTTGTTAAGTTAAGAGAAGCTTTAAAGGAAAATGAACACTTAAAAAGGACTCTTTTAGAAAAGAATTGTGAAATTAACTACTTAACTGAGCAAGTTACACTTGCTGAGTTTGAAGCAAGAAAGCTTAAAAACAAATTGCAGCAGTGGACCATATCCGGTATGAAAAGGGAGGAACTGTGCAAGAAACAAAGGGGGGCCAGGGTCAAGACAGGTTTGGGTTTTAGTAAAAACGAAACATATGCATATCCTCCACCCAGTACTTTCTGTTATTCTCCTACACCTATTCCTCATCCCAAGTGGAGCAAAAGCCTGATGGAATTCTAATCCACCAAGAGAAATATATCAAGGAAATCCTCACAAAGTTTGGCATGGATGACTCGTCTCCTGAATTGATTCCTTTTACAGCTCAAACATGCCTTACTTCCGATGATAATGGGAATCCTGTGGATGCTCATCGGTATCGCTCGATGATCGGATCTCTCATGTATCTGACTGCAAGTCGTCCAGATATTACATTTGCCGTGTGTTACTGTGCTCGCTTCCAAGCCAATCCAAAAGAATCACATGAAAAAGCTGTTAAACGCATTTTTCGCTACCTTAAGGGTTCCTCTCGTTTGGGACTTTGGTACCCAAAAGGTGGGAATTTTGATTTACATGCTTTTTCTGATAGTGATCATGCTGGTTGCAGGATTAACAGGAAGTCAGTCACTGGTGGATGTCAATACCTTGGAGAATGTCTTGTTTCATGGCAAAGCAAGAAGCAAACAACCGTCTCCCTGTCCACAGGAGAAGCAGAATACATAGCTGCGTCAAGTTGCTGTTGCCAAGTGCTGTGGATTCAACATCAGATGATGGATTATGGCATCAACTTTCTTCACACGCCACTCTTTTGTGACAATGAAGCTGCTGTTGGAATCGCCAAGAATCCCATTCATCACACTCGAACCAAGCACATTGAAACAAGAATTCATGCAATCCGGGATGCACAGGAAAAGGGGTTTATTGATATTATTCCTATCGAAACTAGAAAGCAAAAAGCTGATCTTTTCACGAAAACTTTTGATAAACCACGTTTTTATGAACTGATCTCCATGCTTGGACTTATATCCTTTTGAAAACCTTTTTCTGTGAGAATCCTTTTGTAAATATGTAAATAATCTTTTCTTATTCTTCTTTGAAAAATCCGTGGGTCACTCGATTCTTTGCTCCGTTACTTTATTTTATTTCATCTTCTTTTATTTTTCTTTTAAATTCTGTATATATATATATTTAGAAAATCTGAAAAACAAAAATTTCTTATTAGACGGCTATTATATAGAAATTTTGGGGGAGATATAAAAAAGATTAACTATTTATAGTTTTTCAAATTTTGCTATTTCAGGATCTCCGTTTTGATTGATGTTGAAAAGTCGTTGAAGGAGGTCAGAAGCATTGCGTTTGGGATATGTCAGATAGGCTCAGCCCGAAAACAAAGTAAACAGTGATTGTGCAGCCAAACATAACGCTCAAGATCTCGACAACAAGGATTATCCCCTTGACATGATTGGATTGCACAAAGTTAATGGTTCTGTCAAAAATGGGTTGAGAGCGTCAAATCTTTGTCTTGATCTTCAAATCTTTGTCTCAATTTCCCTAAAAATCCCAAATCACCCTCGCCCTATCCCCGAATCGAGTTTCTAGTATGCAAAACAAAACAAAAAAAAAAAATAAAAAAAAAATAATAATAATAATAAAAAGGCTGCTAGTGATGCTCTTCGGAAAAGCCTCTGAGTGAGTTACTCGTTAACTCCTCAGAATGTCTTGTGTCAAGTGCTTAACTCCTCTGATATACGAAAGTATTGACCTGGAGTTGGTGGATCTTCTCTGCTATACGGAAGTATTGACCTGAAGATTCACCGAGCATGCTCAAATGTTTATCTCCTCTGTTATACGTGAGTATAGACCTGGAGCTCTAGACTATTTGAGTTTCCCAAATAATAAGTCGCATTGTATTCAAAATGAATCAATTGCTGACAAGCTCCACTCACAAAGAAAAGATGCAAAAATTGCACAAGTGTCAAAAAGACTAATGCATCGGTCAACATTCAAAAGTTGATCATTGAAATTCAAGCAAAGTCAATAGTATTGCTCAGATATACCCTGATGACAGATCTTGTTCTTTTTACCTAGATGTCTGTGGGGACCGAGCTGTCTGAGTTTCTTCAATCAAACCGAAAACATGATAAAAGAAGCTGCTGATCTCTTGTTGAAAAGGACTAAGGCATGGGTTTAAATGGACAAACATATCTGCAATCCCGCCAATCGATGATTCTCCGGATTCTACTCAAAACATCATGAAGAATATATATCCTTTCTAGCGTTTAAAACCGTCTCCTGTTATTTTAATTTTATTTTATTTTATTTTATTTCATTTTACTTCATTTTATTTTTTAAATTTTAGGATTATATGTGTATATGTTTATTTTTGGAGCGTTGATATCGTGGGACGTTTTTCACGTTTTTTTACAAAGTTTTAAAACTTAAGAAAATCCAAAATATTTTTTTTGTGTGTGTGCTAGCGAACCTACAGGTTCGCCCGGAATCTCTTTGATTCGCTGACATGAAACAGCCTTGTTTATGTGTCAGCGAACCTGCTGGCGAACCAGTTGGATGCCTTGACTTTTGGTCTTCCGGCGAACCTAAAGTTCGCTGGTTTGTCTGCCAGCGAACCTATGGGTGTATATATATACAGTGACAGCGAATATTTCATATATTCGCTGTCCAAACCACTGTAGCACGTTTTTCAAAATTCCAAACACCAAACGTTCGATTCTCGCTATTTCCGGTCTTTTTCACAAATTAAACATCATTTAAGTGTCTGGTAAGTGAGCGATTTCATCCTAATCTCTATTTTAAACCTTTAATCGCATCTTATATCTGTCTAAACTGTCGATTCTTAATTCAGTGTTGATTGAATGACTGTTTTTGTGATAGATGTTAGGGTTTTACTTCATAATAGCCTCGTTTAGTGATTATACTACCTGTTTGTTGCTTTATATGCCTAATAATGGTTGATTGTTTGTGATTCGGGCCGTTTTTCAAATTCTAGGGTTTCCAGCGAACCTAAGTGTTCGTCTGGCGAATCTGAACGAAAGTTCAAGACTTCGAGCGAACCTATGTCGTTATGCTGCCCGCGCAACAACATAGATTCGCCCGACAGTTTCTAGCGAACCTATACATTCGCTCGACCACAATGACTGATTTTTCATGTCAGCGAATCTATAGGTTCTGGTGCCAAAATCTCAGGTTCGCTATACCAGCGAACCTAATATCCAGCGAATCTATTTTCTGTTCTTCAAATCTTCATTTCTGATCAATCTCCGTTTATTTTTCAGGCACAATGTCGACGTTATTCTTCGAGAAAAAGCATAACATGTGTGCTTTACTTGACGAAAACAATGAAAAAGCCGGGAGCTATAGAGACGCAATCAAATGGCTGAAGTCGTCTCATATACATTATGCCA
This sequence comes from Tagetes erecta, assembly GCA_030867185.1. Classification (NCBI taxonomy): domain Eukaryota; kingdom Viridiplantae; phylum Streptophyta; class Magnoliopsida; order Asterales; family Asteraceae; genus Tagetes; species Tagetes erecta. The sequence goes on from CM061488.1 coordinate 60,275,362, forward strand.
TCTCTCACTCACCAACTATATATGAGACGTACGTTCAGGATTTCTGGAGAACCGCAATTTTGAACGTGTCGGTACAACCGTCTCGTATTTGTGCCAATGTCGGTGGTCATGACTTGGCGTTCACAGAGGCCGATCTAGCCAGGATTCTTAGATTAGAAGAGGATGTTGGTGATGAGGTTAGTATGACTGCGGAAGAGGTGTATGGGGCTTTCCGGACTGCTGGGTATGAGGGTCCGATGCCCGGAGAAAAGAAAATGGAGTTCGTAAAGTCGTACCTGATCCAGGAGTGGAGGTATATAGCACATGTGTTTATTATGTGCCTGGATCACAGAAAAGGAGGTACGGACGGGCTGAACTTGGACTGGGCTCGAGCTATGATGCTGTTTTGCCGGGGGCAAAAAGCGAATCTTGCGAAGCTGATCTTCAATTATATGCTCGAGAACATCCATGCCAGCAAAGGGGCCAAATGGTTGATGTATCCAAGATTCATTCAGATGGTGCTGAATGACAAATTGCCCGATTTGCCGATAGTTGGAGCTGAATTGAAAATTTGGGATATGCATCCGAGGATCTTCAAGGATTGTAAAGCGGTGAGGTCGGACTGTGTGGGCAGGACTACTTATTTATGGGAGAACATGTATCCGACTGAAAGGTGGGTGTATATACAAAGGTTGATTGAGACGGAAAGGAAAAGAGGCGGAGAAAATATAGAAGTGGTCGAGAAGAAGATTAGAAAAAGGAAAGCATATGCCAAAGAGAAAGATTATTCATTTGAACGGGAAGTGGATGAAATTCAGGACGAGATTGATGCTGGCAGGGAATTGAGAACAAAGAAGAGGTCTGATACAAACGCTGAAGGGTCAAAGAAAGCTAAGCACGATATGGGGGGTACATCAGCTGGGTCTGGAACTGAGTTGAAGGATGAGATTGAGAAATTGAAGGCTGATCTGTTTGAGCTGAAAAGTAAGCACGAAGAGTTAGAAAAGCAAGATGCTGAGAAATCCACTGTCATATACGAGATGGGAAGAATGATGAAAGATCAGCAGTGTTTGTTGGTAAGGATCTTCAAAGAGTTAAATAGTTTGAAGGAGAATGCTGGGACTGAACCGGCTATGTCTGAAGCGGAACTGATCTCGTTAACGGATATTGCAAAATATCCGTTAATGGATGTTGACTTTGGTGACAAAAGTAAGGGAAAAGCCGTGGAGGAAGAGTTTGATGAAGAGATGGGAATTGATTTGGATACATTTGAAGGGGATGAAGTGGTAGGAGGATCTGGTGTGGATTATACTTTGGTAGATGAACCTGATACTGATATTGATGCAGAAAGTGAGGAAGATTTGGATGACGAGCCGGAAATATACAAAGTTGAGGAAAAAGGGATGAGCTATCAGTTCGAGCATGCTGAATTAGACAAATCTGAATGGTTCAGAAAAGAAGAAGAAGCTGTACCTGAAGTGCCGATATTCCAGCACTTAGATGAACCCAACACCAAACAGCAAGATAGACAGATCATAGCATGGAAATACAACTGTTTGGTGGAGGCGTATATGATTAAAAGGAGGGGTGGTGACATCACATACGTCAAGAACCGAAAGCACTTTGCCACCTTTCCTAGATGGGATTTGCGTAGACTGGCTGAGCTGCCATTACTGGGAAAGGAAGATAGTGGCAGGGCTTGCGCGTTCGAAGCTGCTATTCAGGAGGCTGCCAAGTCTGATTTTGTTGATTTCGGATACCAAAAGCCTAGGAGGATGAGGCAGAAGGTGGATAAACATTGGGTATCGTGGAAGGGCAAGATCGTGCTGAAAATAGATGCTCCGAAAGTGATGACAAGGGTCAGGGTCCCAGACACACAGCCACCCCGACTGCAGGAGTTTCTTAAATGGTTTTATGATAACAGTACGGGTGAAGCTGTTATCCGTCTTCAAGGAGCAGACCGTCCTGAAATTCGTTTGTTTGATCCTATGGAGGTCTTCTCCTTCTGTGATGAGGATCTGAAGGTGCTATGTGAGAACAGGATTAAGCACGGGGCTGGAGATGACACTGCTGCTGAAGCAAACCTGTTTGTGAAGGTTGCAAATAAAGCCCGGGGGATTCGTGCTGAACTTAAGGCTGTAAATGAAAGGTTGAGGAAAACTGATGATCAGAACTTGGAAATGGATGATCTAACAAGACAGCTTGATCGATCTATAGAGCAGAGGTTTGAAAAACCAGTTGAAGTGATTGATTTGGAGGTTGCAAGCGAGGAGCCAACTGCTGAGAAACAGGCGGAAACGACAGTTCAACTTGAGCCTGATACAGAGGTCGCAGATGCTGAGTTTGTAGACTCAATGCTGAATTTAAGTGAAGATGAGGCCGGAACTGAAGACTTTACAAATCCAATGGCCGGGATCAAAGAAAGGGCAGGAGCTTTTATCGAACACCTTTGAAGCCAACAAGACGGAGCTAATCAGAAGACTTCCCCAGGTGAGGTCCAACCTAGGGGGAGTATTGATAGTCACTATGTATAGGTTGGACCCACCGGCTTGTCGGTGTTACTTTTGTTTGTAATTGTTTGATTTGTAATGTTATTTGTACTAGCGAACCTACGGGCGAATCTATAGATTCGCCCGCAGGTCATCATGTCTTTTGTATTTAGGTGTCGACTGGGCGAACCTATGTGCCCAGCGAACCTGTGTTGGTTCGCTAGATAGATTCGCTAGAGCGAATCTATCAGCGAACCTAACACCTATATATTGTAACCTTATCTTCACATTTATACAACTTTTGCACATCTTTTACTCAAGCTATTTCTCACTGATTTGTGTTGTGTAATCGTTCTATTGAGGTGCTAGGAGCATATATCTTTCATCTTTGTAGCTTATTTACCTCGATTGTGTGTTGGATCTTGTTATTGGGTTGTTTGGACTTTTTACACTTTGTTCTTCAAGTATTTGACATATTTGGGTTAAACAAGTCAACAAAGCACTGAAATCACGATCATTATGGACCAACATATTCTACTTATCTTTGTAGCTTATATACCTCATTTGTGTGTGTAATCTTGTTATTGGGTTGTTTGGATATTATACACTTTGTTCTTCAAAGCCTTGGATATTTTTGTGTTAAACAAGTCATAATAGCACTGAAATCACGATCATTATGGACCAACAGCACTGAAATCACGATCATTATGGACCAACACTAACGTGTAATTGTGATCTAGACTCTCTCTCTAACATTCTCTTACTACATGCTTTATGCAACAATACATTAGGGAAAATACAAAATTAACCCTAAACTATACAAAATGTATAAAACAAAGTACAAAGTAAATCTTAAACAGAAATAAGCCCTAACAGTACTCCCCCTAAGATTTATCTTTGGACTTCAACAAAATCTTCAGTTTTCAACACTTGCTCTTTCAGCATCAATCTCTCACCATTCTTCTGGTTCGTCTTTAACATCCAGCAACTGCTTTCCTTGATAATCTTCTTGTTCTTTTAAAGCCTCCTCAATGCAAGACTTGAACTTTTCTGCAATCTTTCCTTGTCTTGGCTTTGATTCATTTGTGATGATGGCACATGCATTCATGCGTTTCAGAGTATCAAGAGTTAGACCTGCAAAATCAATGTTAGCATAAAATTCATATGGCATTTCTTGTCCTTTTGCTTGCACTTCTAATGTACCCTTTGTAGTCACACGCATAAATTCAATCTCTGGAATATCAACCCTCACAAGGTTAGCATTGAGTAATGCCTTCCTTAGTCAGATTTTCTCAGAAGCAGCAGCAATCACTTCTATCATTACCACAAATAATTTTCGATCAGCTTTAGCAATTTTATCTTTACACTTCTCCATTGTGTAATTTCGCAGATGATGGATGTAAGATGGATGTAGCAGCTTCAGCTCGAACGTGCTAAATAATGTGATCATGTCCTGATCCCAGTCATCCAAATTACGTACCAATTTCAGCTCGTAAGTTTCCTGATTGTAGAAAACTTCAGAATTGGTTTCGTTGCTTGTGTACCATCAATCACTTTCAAACCTGGATTTGTCACTTTATCAAAATATTCATCCGAAAACTCTTCCAAAAACATATCACGCAAAATCAACTTCTTTTGTTTCTTCTTCTTTGAATCCAAATAGATTTTATCTTCTTGCTGCCCTCTGAACTCCAAATACTTTGGCATGCGGCTGATCCCGGCATCCAATAGCATAGCACATTTATCACCACGCTCTGCTCGCGTGTGATTAATCAATCTCAACTTATGTAACTCTTTCAGATCTTGCACCGGCAACTTGAATATGCTTGAGTAATAATGATAGACATCACATAATCCATTCACCCTTTTGATAAAAAATGCGTCAAAAATCTCATCATATTTCCATGCTATGATCTTCACATTCTTGGACTTTTCCGGCACGATCATAGAATCAAGCAGTTCAGCAACGGACTGACCCTTACTCAGCAGAGATCTAACAACATCACCTGCTGTAGCAGATTTATGCCATGATTCTCGTACATCCATTGGAATGTTGTATGACTTCATCTCACTTGGAAACATGTCTATCAACTCTTTTCTCTTCTTGTGTGCATCTTCTGGTAAAGCCATCACAGTTATCTCCTTGGGTTCGAGTACTTTGTACCTCTTTGTCAGCTCATAGTATTGCGGGTTGTTGTAATCCAGGAAAAACATGCGATTATACATTTTCTCAGTCTTCATAAAACTTACCACAATCTTCTTCAGTGATTCATGCTTCAGTCTTTTCAACGTCTTGTATGGATAGTTCCTCGAACTAAGCCATTCACGCATATTTCTGCTTGACATTTCTTCTGGATCATGATGATACAGTTCTTCCGGAGGAAGATCATCAATATTCAGGCTTTCTTGTAATGGTGTCCATTCTCCCATTTCTACAACAAACTCTTTCTTATCAGCAGTTACTTTATCCTGCGCATTCAGACACTTCTCATATTCTTCATTTATCTGACTGACAGTAAGCCCATTCAGATACACTGGATTATACTTCATTTTCTCTAAGTAAGCAAAACGTTCAGGGAGATCAACCGGTATCTCATCATCTGGATTAGCCTCAGGTTCAGAGCCAGTGAAATCTATATCATCCAAATCCTCAAGTGCCTCTATCATTGGTGCAGTTTCAGTTTGAACCGGCTCAAACTGAAATGCTTCTTCAGTAACAGTTTCTGGCACATTCTCAACAACTTCAACTACCTTTGGTACTTCAGCTACCAATACAGATTCAGATTGAATCGGCTCAATCTGAACTGTTTCTCCAGTTTCTGTCTCCTTTACTATCTCTATCACCTTTGCCACCTCAGACACTTCAGTTTCAGTTACAGATTCAGATTGAATCGGCTCAATCTGAACTGTTTCTTCTATTCTGGCTTTCTTCGTAACAAACTCTTCTTCAGTAATCTCAGGCACATAATCCATTTTGCATTTTCCCTCAGCTTTGTCAAGATTGACAATATCAACAGCTTCATCGGGAATTGGAATTGAAGTATCAATTCTTTCACCTACATTCTTTGTTCCATGAGCTCGAGTATAATAACTCTAGCATCTTGTGAAGGTTCAGCAATTTCCATCACATCATCAGAAAAGTCTTTATCAGATGTAGAGCTTGATTTCTTCGGCTTGGCATCTTCCAACCATTTTTCTAACATCTCCTTTTCCGCATTCAGAGTATTGCATTCAGCAGATAACTCTTTGTAATCATCCTTCAACTTTTCATGATCAACTTTCAATTTTTCATAATCAGCATCTAGTTCCTTGAAAGTTTTCAAATTCTGTTCATGAATAGCCCAAAACTCTTCCAACCTCTTTTTCTTCCTTTCATTTGATGCTTTCAATAACTCATTAGCTTCTAACAGATTAGCTACAATCTTTTCCAACTCAACAATTTTCTCTTTATCCTCATTCACTTTAACACTTGAACCAACTTTTGGTGAAGACTCCAAAGGTTGTTCGATCTGTATAGTTGCTAGAGATGATGTGGTGGGGATATCTACAGGATCAGAAATAGTAATGCCAGCATCAGTGTCATCAACTGCCTGTGCAACAGTTTCCACTTCGGCAATTACTTCCTGTGCAATCTGAACAATGTCAATCTGTTCAGGTGCAATCACATCTTCAAACATGCTCTGTTTCTCCTCAACAATTGGATCAATCACAGTTTTTGATCTTTGTGATCTAACATACTGCACTGTGATATCCTTAGGAGCAACAACCACAACTTCTTCTACTACATTAACCACCTCAACAGGTTCTTCAACTGCAACATTTTCAGTCTCTATTTCAATTTGTTCATCGATCTCAACATTTTCTGCCTCCTCATGAACTGATTCAGCACTTTCTTCTTCTATAATATCATCATTTCCACCATCACCATCATCACCAACTATTATCATCACTTTCATTATCCTCCTCATCATCACCACTATCACTTTCACTCTCATTTTCATCATGTTCTTCAACTTCTAGATGACGAGTAATGTACTCATCATCATCTAAAAGGTTATCAGGCACCTCATCAACTAGGTCCTGTGGATTCACAATCTCTCCATGTGATATGTGATGGTATACTACTTCAATATCCTCCACATTGTTTGCTATATCCCGCATATAGTCAAACAGTTCAACACTTTCAACTCCTCCAATACTCATCTTCCTATATGATAAATCATCCATGTCCTCAGTATACAATATTCCTCCACTAAATCCTTCTTCTCGGATGTTTGGATATGCAACATTGATCATAAGTTGCAAGAATCTCGGATACATGAGAAACTTGAACCTCTTTCCTTTTACCAAATTGAACACAAACCCTTTCATAATCCACTTCGACATGTTGAAAGGTTTGTTCTCTGCAATAGCAACAATCGGGGATGCAATGTCAGAAGGGAAGTTATCAAACCCAGCACTCCTTCTAGACATGCACTTTTGAATCACATAACAGAGTAACTTCCATTTCTTCCCAAGTCTGGCTCTAACAAACTGTTGTTTTGGGAAAATGGGAGGATGACCCATATTAATAAAACAGGCTTGGCACTCAGCAGTTGTCAGCTCATCAGTTGCACCAGCTTCATCATCATCAATCCTTAGAGCTGTTCTGATAGACTCCTCAGATATAGTCAACTGTAAATCTCTGGTTATATTCCCTCTTACCACTATCACACCATCTTCATTTGTAACAACCTCAGCCGTTCTCCAAAAACTCTTGATGAGTCTAGCATAGATCACAGGCTTCGCACACAAAGCATACACATATTTGGTTCTCTTGATAAATCTGATCATATCTCTAAAACCCTCTGTTTCTGGTATAGCTTCATCTAAACATGCAACCAGATTGTGCTTAGGCTCAGATGTCAGATTCTCCATCTGTTTAAAACAAAAACAAGACATATAAGTTAGATTTTTCATTCATAAATAACAAATTTGCATAAGTATTTAAACAAAAGGTTACAATGTAGAACAATCACATGATCAATTTATCACCTAAGTTATACTATCAATCAGATTTTCACCATTTTGATTAACATAACTTTTGGAAATTTAATGATCATACAATATTTTACACTTAACAGTAAAAACACTTAAGAGCATAAATCTGAAATTTGTATGATGAAGTTGAAAAACATGTTTAAGTTCAGTTTTAACATTGATTTGTCACTTCTTAACACACATTTCATCATTTTGAAGTTAAAGCTTAAGAACATTCAACAGGTCATCAATGGCGGTTCGACAGTTATGAGCAAATTTGAGTTGATTTAGTTGATGATCGACAGTTATTACACCTAGTACAACATTCGATTTCAGTTTTAACACACAAAATCAAAGTGTCGATTCAGTAATCAAGTACTGTTCATCATCGTTTTTCGTTTTAACGAACGATTTACAGGTTTATCAAGGTCGAAACATGTAAATTATACCTTATTCAATCAATCAAACTTGTTACAGAACAATCGATTGAATATGATAATCAACGGTTGAAGGTACAGGGGATTTTGCTTGAAAAACTTGGTGAAAAATGATAAGTGTTGTGAAAAGGCGGGTATTTATATGGTTGAAAAATTAGGTCAAACAAATGGGACGGGTAAACAATTGGGACAGGTAAACACTAAAAGCCCAATAAGCCTGGACGCGTCATGTACTGTTGAGCCGCGTCAAACACTGTTGGGACGGGTCAAGTACTTTGGGACGGGTCACAACATGGGACGGGTCAACATTTAGCATAAAAACACTTGGACGGGTCAATCACTGTAGAGATGGGTAAAGCACAGTTGAGACAGGTAAAGGTTAGGAACAACTACACCTGTTTTGGTTTTACCCATCACCCGGCTGTATAGTGATCTTCTAACATCACCCGGCTTGCACAATGACTTTTGTTCATTACCCGGCTGCATAGTGATATTCCTATCACCCGGCTGTATTTCTCTTCATCACCCGGCAATACAGTTGTTTTCTTTACCCGGCTACATAGTGTTATTCACTTACCCGGTTGCATAGAATCTTCATTCTATTACCCGGCTATACAAGTGTCAACTCTACTTCACCCGGCTGTATAGTGACTTGTTCATTACCCGGCTGGTAATAACACTTCATTACCCGGCAGCACAGTAGTCATAATATCTTCACCCGGCTTCACTTCTTCTTTTCACCCGGCTGATATCAAAATACTTCTTTACCCGGCTAAATAGTTAACTTCATTACCCGGCTAAATAGTCTTCTGATATCTTTGCCCGGCTTCAACACTTAAGCGATTTTTCTCATTTTTCACCGTCTGTTGACTTTTCAACTGCATTTATTGCACCTGCAAACATTCTCGACATATTAATTAGACAAGACATCCTTATTAAGGTTTGTCACATTAATTAATCAACAACATTTTTAGGGCAACAAATTTAATTCAATTAAATTCCCTTTTTCCTTGATTTTTCTTTAAAAAATGTTTTTGCACAACCAAAGTTTCTATATCCCGAAGCAATTTCTTAAAAACACATCACAAAACCTTGGGTTTGTTTTTAACACATCCAATACATTTGCTTTTCATACCACATAATCTTGTTCATTCAAAACACACTTATTCAAAATATTTTTGGATTTTTGTAAATATTTTTCTTCTTCAATTATTCTCCCCCTAAACTTGAAATTTCTTGAAATTTTTAAGTTTATTAAGGATGTCGATGTGTCAATAAAGATTCCATATGCCTGCACACACAAAGCACACACATTAAAATAAAGACATATGCAATGCAATGAATCAAAATATCGCAGTGAGATCATACCACACATTATCTGAAAATGTTTTGCAAGGTTTGAATAGACATTTGACTTATGTTTGATTGAGTGATGATATGAAAACATACCAATTAGCTCGAGTTGACACACTTACTTTTTCAGTATCATGATGAGATTAAGGTTCGATTAAAATGACTTATGTGACCCACATGTATACATATGTCAACATATTTCCTTATCAAACACTACCTGAATGCATATTGCACAAAAACCTGGTCACTTAAAATCATAAACAGTGTGGAATCTGTGTTCTATTCGGTTTTGGTCCACTTTGGGACTTCTTTTGATTCCATTTTGGAATTTTAATTTCCTATCGTTCCCCTTGGGAATCTTCTGAATTCCTTTTTGGAATTTTTGTTTGGTGATGGTCCACATTTGGGACTCTTTTTGTTCCAACTTTTGGAATCTTTTGCTGCACCTTGAAGCTCAAAAGAGACTTCGTGTGAGACTTCAGGTCTGTGGATACCACAACAAAGAAGCTCACGATGCGGTTCATCACACTGAATAGACTGCATCGTTATCCGATCATGAACAACTATCATCACAAGCAATGCATCAAAAGATATATATCTAGACATGTATAGCAAAGGAACTTAACACAAAGATCATTGAGTTTAGATTTGTCAACAATGAACTTACTTTTTCAGTCTAATTGCCTGAGCTATCTCGCACATCAATTAACATTCATCAGTCTTTATTAAAAATGATGAAACAAATAATGTCTAGTGTACTATCATTTCTCACTTTTTGCAATATAGATTCTTATGACATGATATTTTCTTTTCTTTTTGCTTTTCTATTCTTTTTGTTTTCTTTTCTTTTTCATGCACATACACAATGCAAAACAATAAAAATAAAAGACAAAGGAATCAATACTTGACATCGACTTATTATATTTTTGTCTTTTATATTTTCTGATTTTTTGTTTTGATTTTTCAAAAATTAGAATTAATCATGGTTGATTAACCCTATGGATTGAATTAAGAATTCAAACCGTCCTGACAAAAAAGATTTTGTGAAAAGATCTGCCAGTTGTTTGTCGGTATGAACTTTAATCAAAATTATTAAACCTTTTTCAGAGTTGTCTCTGAGAAAGTGATATCGAATTTCGATATGTTTGGTTTTTGAGTGTTGAACAGGATTAGCAGTAATGACATAGCAGCAGTATTGTCTATGTAAATAGGAGTTTTGAGAAAGTTAAACCCGTAGTCAAGCAATTGGTTTTGTAACCACAAAACTTGAGAACATCCTGCAGATGCAGCGATATACTCTGCTTCAGCTGTAGATACAGAAACGTTGGTCTGCTTTTTGCATTGCCAAGAAACAAGTCTAGGACCCAGAAATTGACATCCACCAGTAGTCGATTTCCTGTCAAGAGCACACCCACCAAAGTCACTATCAGAATAACTATATAATTCAAAATTGCCTTCATAAGGATACCATAACCCGAGATTCGGTTTCCCTTTAAGGTATCTGAAAATACGTTTAACAGCAACCAGGTGCGACTCCTTTGGATCAGACTGATATCTTGCACACACACATACAGCATACATAATGTCTGGCCTTGATGCAGTAAGATACATCAGTGAACCAATCATCGATCTGTACAGTGTTTGATCAACGGATTTGCCTTTTGGATCCGGCTGTATCTTTCAATTCACATCAGATGGCGTTCGAATAGTCTGACAATCTTGCATCTTGAACTTTTTCAGCAACTTCTCAACAAACTTTGATTGGTTGATAAAAATTCCATCTGCTGATTGTTTTACTTGCAATCCAAGAAAGAAATTAATCTCCCCCATCGAACTCATCTGAAATTTTGATTTCATGATTTCTTCAAACTCTTTGCACATGGACGCACTTGTTGATCCAAAGATGATATCATCCACATACACTTGAACACATAAAAGATCTTCATTCTCCCGCTTCATGAATAAAGTTGGATCAATCTGACCTCTTGTAAACCCATGTTCTAGCAAATGTTTAGATAACGTCTCGTACCAAATCTTGGAGCTTGATGTAGACCGTATAAAGCTTTGCTCAATTTGTATACACGATGTGGATAATCAGGATCTTCAAAACCAGGAGGTTGTCTGACATATACATCATCGGTAATTGGTCCATACAGAAAAGCGCCTTTAACGTCCATTTGAAACACTTTGAACTTTATGAAAGAGGCATACGCTAGAAAAACGCGAATAGCTTCAAGTCGAGCGACCGGAGCAAACACTTCTTGATAGTCAATACCTTCTTCTTGAGTGTAACCTTGTGCAATAAGTCTGGCTTTATTTCTCACAACAATGCCACGTTCATCTGGCTTGTTCTTGTACAACCATCTTGTACCAATCGCATTTTCTCCTTCAGGTAAGTCCACTAATTTCCAAACCTCTTGTTTGCGAAATTGAAGTAACTCCTCTTGCATGGCTTCAATCCAACTGTTATCTTGTAATGCTTCTGAAATGTTCTTCGGCACCACTTGAGAAAGAAAACATGAATAAAGACAAACGTTTGCATGCCCAGTCTGACTTCTCATAGTTCTCTGATTCAACGGCCCAATAATCTGAGAAAGAGGATGATTCCTATGAACTCGATGAGTTGGAATTGAATCTCCTTGAACTTGCGTCTCCAGATTAGACTGATTCAGATTCGGTAAATCTTGCAGAATTGTAGACACATGCGGAGTGAAATTAGGAACTTGTTCTGGTGAATTGATGAAGTAGTCAAATGATTCTGGAATAACTTCACCATTCGGATCTGATGATGGTTGATTTTGAACAGATCCACCATCATTAGGAGAACTTTGCGGATTAACATCATCACCAAGAATATTTGATTCTTGATCTTCTTGAGAACCAGAAGGACCCGGAGCTTGACTGAATACTCCATGATCAGGATTATGAAATGACATGAACGGATACTCAGAATTGAGATTGCTATCATCGTCATTATCAGAATCATCACTGAAACATCCCAAGTCTCCTGAATCTTTTCTTGATTTTCCTGAAAAATCAAACAAGTTAGAATTGAAAGATTTTGATAACGAATCTAAATCAAACAACCATTCGGGACCATGAGCCATTGACGGAAACAAATTTTCTAAAAACTTTACGTTAATAGTTTCAATAACAGTGTTTGTTTTGCTATTAAAAACCCGATAAGCTTTAGAAACAGACGAGTAACCAAGGAAAAATCCATCATCAGATTTTGACTCAAATTTACCAAGATGATCACTTAAATTTAGAATCGATACAGGACAACCAAATGCTTTCAAGTATGAAATATTCGGTTTTCTTCCAAACAATAACTCATAAGATGTTTTATTTTTATCCTGAACCAATAATGTCCTGTTTTGTACAAAACACGCAGTAGCAATAGCTTCGTCCCAGAATGTGATAGGGATTTTGGCATCTGCGAGCATAGATCTTGCTGCTTCAATCAGTGTCCGATTTTTCCGTTCCGCAACCCCGTTTTGTTGAGGCGTTCTTGGAGCACTAAATTGTCTAGCAATTCCTTTTTCTGCACAAAACAAATCCACATTAGCGTTCTTAAACTCGGTTCCATTATCACTTCTCAAGATTTTTACTTTACAATCCAACTGATTTTCAACTTTGACAATAAATTCTTTTAACAACTCAGCAGTTTCAGATTTAACATGCAAGAAATAAACCCAAGAAAATCTAGTGAAATCGTCAATGATGACAAAACAATAAGACTTCTTTCCGATGCTTTGAACATTTGTTGGTCCGAAAAGATCCATGTGTAGCATCTGCAAGGGTTTTGAAATGGAGTGTTCTGGCTTGGACTTAAAAGACATTCGGTGCTGTTTTCCTTTCAAACAAGCTGGACAGAGATCAGTTGTTGAGAATTTCTTTGACGGTATTCCCACAGCATGATTTCCAGTCACCAGTCGGTTCATGTTTCTGAAGTTTGAATGGCCCAGCCGTCTATGCCAAAGCTGACTCTCATCATTTGAAGCATGCGCAATGAGACAAGTAGTTTCGGTTTCAGCATCAATCTGTGACATATCAAGCTTGTATACATCACGATCTCTTGGAGCTTTAACCACCACCCATTCATTGTCAATCTTGAAACCTGGTTTGAGTATGTAACAGAAAGAATCATCAAATAAAGTTGAATAAGATTTGTCACAAATTTGAGATACACTTAGCAAATTAAAGTTCAACTGTGCACAGTTCCTTCTCCAGTGATTTTACCACCAGCATCTCCTCCAAATTAAAGATTTGTCACAAATTTGAGATACACTTAGCTAATGACCCCATTTGACACGGTTCCTTCTCTAGTGATTTTACCACCAGCATCTCCTCCAAATGCAACATGAGTACCATTCTTTAGCTTGAAATCTTGAAGCAAGGCATGGTTTCCTGTCATGTGCCGGCTACAACCACTATCAACAAACCATGAGTTGATAGGTCTTCGAGGGCGTACCTGCATTTCAACAATTACCTAGTTAGTTTGGTCAACCCAGGCCCACATGGTCTTGGGTTTTCCGAATCTATCTGTAACAGTAACTTGTTGATAATGAAGATTTTGAAAATTTGTTTCATTCGAGAGATTTGGTTGAAAACTGTTTCGCCTAATGGCGTGATTCGATTGCTTTCTTCTTAAAGCAATAAACCTTTCCTCTAACTTAGGATCAAGGTTATTTTCAAATTTCTGATTTCTCACCATCAAAGCTCTCGGCTTAAAACTGTTGACCTGCACATTCCTTGATGAAAAGTCATTAAAACCAGAATTGTTTCGTTTGAAAGTTCTCAAATCAGGAGAATGACTTTGATTTAATTTTTGAAAATCAAACGTTTGATTTCTTTGAAAATTTGAAAACGGAGTCATTTCTCTTGATGAGTTTTTCCGAAAGAAACAATCCTTTGTGTCATGATTTCTCCTTTCACAAATATCACAGAATTTGTTATAAAAACATTCCTCTGAAGAATGATTTCTTTTATCACAGTAACTGCAGTACCTGTTAAAGAAACATTCAGCAGTGACATGATTATAACGATCACAAATCTCACAATGTTTCTTGCTAATCCTAAAGAGCCGATTGTTAACTTTTGATGTTGAACCCACACGTGATTCATTATCAGTTTTGTTCGGTTTTAAGTTAACTTGATTCTTTTGTGGAGATTTTGATTGTGACTGTGACTGTTTGAGATCAAGTTTCGATTTCTTGGGAACTTGGTTCGATTTTAAACCATCTTGTTTGGTTACCTTCTTTGGTTCAATTCTTTTATCATTGACAGCGGAAGACTTAGGACCTGAACCTGTTTTCAGACCAGAGTTAGATTTGATTGAAGAATTGATTGGTTTACCATAAGATCCGTTCAGATCGAAAATTCCTGCAGATACAAACTTGATTGTTTTACCTTTTGACACTTTCTTCTTGACAGGTTTGACATTTTCAGTTTTAACAGCTTGAACTTTGGTGTTGTCATTCGATTTTATGACACTTTTACCTTTTAATTGTTTTGTTTCAGATTGATTGACGGTTAATTTCGATTTCTGCACCTTTCCTTTTGAAACTTCAGCCTGTTTCACTTCTTTCTTCTTGTTCAGCTGATCAGCAACTTTCGCCTTTTGTTCATTCTTCCACATGATGTATTCAGGATCATTGTATCCTGAAAATTCAGCTTCATCCTTCACCTTTTCTTCTGGTTTCGGATTCAGTTCAGGATATTCAACCAGTTGAATCAGAACAGGCTCTGATTTGTTGCTAGCTTCATCATCAGCTTCAGTCGTCACTGCATCATCTTCTTTCAAACTTTCAATCAACACTTCAGATCCTTCGGATTCGGATTTAATTCTTTGAATTTCTTTGAATTTTCGTTCATTTTCAGGTGAATGATCAAATTCATTGAAGTTTTCAGGTCAAGTTTGTGTGATTGATTCAGGCATTGGTTCATGAGTGAAACCCAATCCTAGTTTGCTTTTGTTTCCTCTTTCACTTATAAGTTGTTTAACCATAGTTTTACAACTTTTCACCTTTGTTAATTCAACTTGAGTGACTGCATGAGCAACCTTTTCTTGTTCAAAGTTCTTTGTCATTTCTTCAAGTTGTTTTGTTACGAGTTCCAGATCCTTTAAGGTTTTGTTCCATGATTCTTTAAGTGACAATATCTTCTCATCAGAAATTTTGTGATCAATTTTAATGATAGGTTCAATTGGATCGATATCGCTCAAATGATCAGAATGAAATAAGTACACAAACAAACAGTTCAATCAGCAACACAATTCATTACTAAATAATTCTCTTTGTATTGATGATCAAAAGCAAGGTTGTAGTACAAAATGCAGGAGAATGTAATCACACACAGTTAATTCTCTCTCTAACGTGTAATGCGATCTAGACTCTCTCCCTAACATTCTCTCACTACATGCTTTATGAAACAATACATTTTAGGGAAAATACAAAATAAACTCTAAACTATACAAAATGTATAAAACACAGTACAAAGTAAATCTTAAACTGGAAATAGCCCTAACAGTACTCCCTCTAAGATTTATCTTTGGACTTCAACAAAATCTTCAACAGTTTTCATCTTTTGCTTTTTCAGCTCCAATCTCTCACCAATCTTCTGTCTCTTCTTTGACATCTAGCAACTGCTTTCCTTTGTATTCTTCTTGTTCTTTCAATGCTTCTTCGATGCATGACTTGAACTTTTCAGCGATCTTTGCTTGTCTTGGCTTTGATTCATTTGTAAGGATGATGCAGTCATTCATGCGTTTCAGAGTATCAAGAGTTAACCTGCAAAATCAATGTTAGCGTAAAATTCATACGACATTTCTTGACCTTTGGCTTGCACTTCCAATGTACCCTTCGCAGTCACACGCATAAACTCAATCTCCGGAATATCCACCTTCACAAGGTTAGCATTGAGTAATGCCTTCCTTAGACGAATTTTCTCAGAAGCAGCTGCAATCACTTCAATCATCACCACAAACAATTTTCGATCAGCTTCAGCAACTTTATCTTTGCACTTTTCCATTGTGTAGTTTCGCAAATGATCGATGTAGGATGTATGTAACAATTTCAGCTCAAACGTACTGAATAAAGTGATCATATCCTTATCCCAATCATCCAAATTTCGTACCAGTTTCAACTCATAAGTTTCCTGATTGTAGAAAAACTCAGAATTGGTTTTGTCGCTTGAGTACCATTGATCACTTTCAACCCCGGATCTGTCACTTTATCAAAGTATTCATCCCAAAACTCTTCTAAATACATGTCACGCACCACCAACTTCTTTTGTTTCCTCTTTTTCTTCGATTGAACATATGCACTATCTTCTTTTTGTCCTCTAAACTCCAAATATTTCGGCAAACGACTTATCCCAGCATCTAACAATATCGCACATTTATCACCACGCTCAGCATGCGTGTGATTAATCAATCTTAGTTTGTGCAACTCCTTCAAATCTTGCACTTCCAACTTGAAAATACTTGAGTAATAATGGTAAACATCGCATAAACCATTAACTCGTTTAATAAAAAATGCATCAAACACTTCGTCATATTTCCAAGCTATAATCTTCACCTTCTTGGACTTTTCCGGTACGATCATAGAATCAAGAAGTTCAGCAACCGACTGACCCTTGCTCAGCAGTGATCTCACAACATCACCTGCCGTGGCAGATTTATGCCATGATTCTCGTACATCCATAGGGATATTGTATGATTTCAGCTCACTTGGAAACATGTCGATCAATTCTTTTCTCTTTTTGTGCGCATCTTCTGGTAAAGCCATCACAGTTATTTCTTTGGGTTCGAGCACTTTGTATCTCTTAGTCAGCTCATAGTATTGCGGGTTATTGTAATCCAGATAAAACATGCGATTGTACTGTTGGAGCTGAAATTAAGACCGAAGCTTACCAAATTGAAGATCCAACTGTATTGACTTATCGGTGCTGAACACGATGCAAGACGTTGATAATAATAGACTGTGGGGGAGTATTGTTGGACCTGAATTGTAGTCTAATATTATCAACACAGTCAAAGTCAACAAAAGTCAATGTCCGGTTAAAGTCCACGTAAAAAGTCAAATGGCGCGTTAGAGACGAAGAACCGAGTCAAGACGTTGAAGTTGTTATATGTCTAGGATCGTTAATGTAATAAATATATTTTGTGTCAACAAAATATATTTAATCTAGCTTTAGACATGTTTTAGCCTTTTAACTTGTTATTTTCTAATTAGTCTAAGTGTAGGGACTATTAGTGTAATTAGCATGTTAAGCACTCACTATAAATAGTAAAGTGCACTTAGGGTTTATGGGGGCTTGAATGAGCTAGCAAGATTGAGGGGTTTCCATGTAAACATCTTATGCAATCCATTTTATAGATCAAATCTGTGTTTTTATGAGTGTTCTTCATTTGTTCATCACTATTTTACCATTTTTGATCCAAATCTTCAACAAATTTCTGATTCACTAGTGTTTTGGGACCAACAATTGGTATCAAAGCCTAATAGAGATCCAATTGAATCATTTTGTTGAAGATTGAAGCTGATTATTAGAGATTTGTGAAGAAATTGTAGAGAGAGAAAGTAAATCTGGTGGGTTTTAGAAAGAGAAACCAGATCTGATTTCAAAAATCATCAGATCTACATCAACCAACACAAAATCTCAACAAAACAACAACATATTTGTGATCTACAAGCTGAGATCTACAAGAAAAGAAGAAGAAATCATCAGATCTGAAATTTTCTCTCACACACAGTGTGTGTGTTCTTGGTGTTCTTCAGATCTTCAAATCTGCAAGACCAGCGAATCTTGTTAATATCTGAACGAAAGTTCAAAATTTTGAGCGAATCTATACCAAGCTTTTGCATAGATTCGCCCGTTGTTCGTAGCAAACCTATAAGTTCGCCCGACACTTTGTAAGCCGGCGAACCTATACGTTCTTGCACATCAGATCTGGGCGAACCTACCATTTCTTGGGCGAACCTACCATTTCTTACCTTGCTAAACCATCAGATCTGGGCGAACCTACCATTTCTTAACATTTTCCTGCACCAACAATCAACCACACATTAAACTGTTCGGATCCATTACCTTTGAACCATTTCAAACCATAACCCATAACAACAACAAGAACAACAACAACAACAAATCTGATTTAAAAAAAAAAAAATCAAAATCAGATCTTCCACCATAACCACATCCAACCATATCCATAACATATCTACAACCATCTTGTTTCTCTTTAACCAAACCCATACCCCATCCATACCCATAACCACATTATCCACCCACATCCAAACCATTTACGGATCTAGAACCATAAACTCACCATCATACACTGCTCACCACTTCAACCTCACCATAATCACCATCTCCACCTTTGAATCGAACCAGAAAAGAACAAACGATCAGTACGTGCGCTGTTGTGTGTGTTTAAACAAGAACTAAACAGCAGCGGATCGTGTGTGTGTGTGTGTATAAGTCTGTTGTTGTTGTTCATGAAGATCGGTTGTTTGAAACTGAGATAAAGAGAAGAGAGATCGATGGAGATAGTGGACGAGAGAGATAGATAAACAGCAGATCTAGTGTGCTTGTTCATGTTGTTGCTGTTGTTGTTGTTTGGTACCGGGAAAGTATACAAAAAATAGGAGCAGATGTTGGTTGTCATTTTTGTGTGTTCTTGTGCATAGAGAGAAAAGGCAGGAAGAGAGAGAGAGAGAGAAAGAGAGAGAGGAAGTGATGGTGGTGTTATCCTTGTGTTGAAGATATGTTGTGTTTTGATTAAGGAGGAAGAGTTATACTCTGTTAACTTTGAATGTGAAAGTTGTGTTTGTGTTTTTTAAAATGTTGGGCGGCTGAATTTAAAGCAACTAGGGTTTCAATTTATTTGGTGTGTTGGTTTAACGTTATCTTCAGACATCAACATGGGCTGGATCAATGTTTATTATCAACTAGTGGGCTAATAGGATCATTTAATTATTATTATTTTTTTGAAAAGGCTCGTGACTTGTTTTTGCGGGACAAGCTATTATTATTTTTTTGTTTTAAACGTCACTTTTGTAACATTATACTAATTGGATCCACTGTTAACAAGAAACATCCAAGTTCTTTTTTTTAAGTGTCTAACATTGGCAGGGAGCTAGTGTTCTAAATTTTGGGCCTAAGTTTCGTTATTTGAGACGAAAGTATTTCAACATAATTTGGCCGGGAGTTAGTGTTTTAAATTTTTGGGCAGTGTTGTAGTTGGTTCGTTTTATTCGCCGGGTTTTAAAATTAAAATTTTATGGGCGTTTTTCTTAAAGTCGTCATTAACATTTGAAAAGGTGACGTCTTTGGCCGGGTGTTTATTTTTGTCAGTCTTTGGGCCAAAATTTATTCAGTTAAGTTGAAATATTTTTGTCAGTGGCCGGGACTTTCTAAAATTTATTTTTAGGCCAAATTTTAAACGGGTTTTTGATTAAAAAAAATGGCTTATGCAGAACTTTTTCAATCCTTCGAATCTGATGATCTCACAATGGCACAAAGCCGGTTTGATAATTTTGCAGTTTTAAAGAATGAAAGGATGCCTGAGTTTCTCGATCGAGTTGTGATGGTGGCAAATAACCTGAAGAAGCATGATCCAGAACTCGGAAATCATGAACGGGTTAAGAGATTGCTTGATTCTCTCCCACCAAAGTGGAGTTCACATGGAAAATCGATTAGAAGGGAAAGAGGATTTACTGATTACAAACTGGTGGAGGTGATGGACATATTAAAATCTTTTGAGTTGGATATCAAAAGAAATGAGTTTTACCAAGCTGTTCTTCATCCTCAAACCAACACGATAAATTCTGACCTTATCTCATCGGTTACAAGCATACTTGATTACAAAACTGAATTGACCGAAAGGCTGGAATCAATGAGATCTGATTCGAAATCGACTGTAGAGATAAGGGAGAATGTCTTAGAAAGTGGTGTTGCTTCGAAAGCTGATAGTGAGAATAAATCTGATTGTGAGTCAATTGTTGATGATAAAGATGAAAAAAATGATGAAGGAAAGAAGGAAGCTGAGGATGAAGAGATGCTGAAGGCAAAGGAAGAAGAATTGAAAAGAAATACAAGGGTCTGCAATTGTGACAAGGCACTGGCTGCTGAAAAAGTCATTATGGGACTTCCTTATGAGACAGTTCAAGACATGTGTTCATCTGCATGCAGAGTTCGTCTTTTTGGTATTTATGAAGCTAATAGACTTTTGTTAACAAATCAAGCTGAATTAACCACCATAAATACTGAACTTAAGAAAAATGAAGTTTCTTATTCGATTAAACTCAAAGAAGCGTTGGCTGAAATTGAACTTTTGAAAAGAAATCTTTATGAACGAAATGTTGAAATAAATCTTTTAAGTGAAAGACTCATATTTGCACAGTATGAATCCACAAAACTTCAAACAAAACGTGATAAGTGGACTGTCGCTTGTATGAAAATGAATGAGCTTGCTTCAAAACAAAGAGGGGCTAGGTTAAAAGATGGGGTTGGATATGACACAGATGTTCAGACGGTTTTTCCGCCTCCATTCACTGTGTGTTATTCACCAACACCTAAACCTCATCCTAAAAATGATCTATTTGAACAAAAATCTAACAGTTTGCATGCAGGTTTAAAGGGAGTTAATCTGAAGGAGGTGCGAGATGATTATGATTCTTCGACGGGTATGGGATATAGTAAAACGGGTACTGACAGTCAAGCTAATGATTGCTCAGTTCCTGTTGTTTCTAATCCTGTAACGGTTGTTACTTCTAATTTCTTTGATAAGTTTAAAGCAGGTGAAATTCCTACGTTTGAGCCTGTCAAGAGTGAGAAGGAAGAGTTAATTCAGGAATCAACTAATCATCAAGCTGCAACTACATCTACACACTCAATTCCCATCAATCAAGATCCGCTGGAAGCAGAGGTACTTATTGAAGACTGGACAAGTTCAGATGATGAATCAAAGACAAAGGAGAGTATCGGAGTTTCAAAGATCAAGATGTCATCTACAACTGTCAAATCTGAAATGCTTCCAAAGCCTGAATCAAGACAAATCCGGATCTCTGTCTCAGCTGCAAAACAAGTCAGTCTTCCATCCAAAGCTCAAAAGAAGAAGCCTTCACCTCTTTCCATCCTATCTCTAGTTTGTAAAAGACTTGAGAACAAGCAAGTGAAGATCTCATCTCCCATCCAACAAAGCAAAACAAAAATCAAGCAACCACCCACAACTCGACAAAAGACGCCAAAAGCCTCTCTACAAGTTGCATCAAGTTCAAAGAAAGCTCCACCCCCAGCTGCTCCACACGGGCCAGTCAAGCATCAAAAGCCATTCAAGGCTTGCTTCAAGTGTGGAAAGGATGATCATGTGCTCAAGAAATGCCCAAAAGGACATGCTTCGGACGGTAAAGGCAAACAAGTTTGCTTCTCCGGATCAGTGTCTAGAAAGAATCCTTCACATGGTAAAGGTAAACAGGTTTGTTTATTTGAATTTCAAGTTAATAATCATACATCTTTGAATGGTCAGATGACGAACATTCCATCCCCACCTTCTCATGTGAAGCCGGTTTCACATGATTCAAAGATGAATGTGACCACATCATCAAAACCAAAACCTTTTTCCTCGGGACTTAAACAGAAAATGATTTCCAAATTTAATTCTTTCAAATCAAAAATGTTTGAACCTAAACAAATTTGGCAAATTAAAAGAAAAGAGGAAAAGATAATTGATACAAGAACAGGTTGTGTGCATAGACAGGTGTCTTACACTGATGAAAATGGAACACCCAGGACTACGATGGCCTGGGTTCCCCTTTCTAACTAATCTGTTAATGAGTGCAGGAACATTTCAGGAGGACTGTTAGTAATCCGGTTTACTGACAGAAAATGTTCCTTATTTAAATTTGAGGCGGAACAAACAGGTTATGGTTCTGGTATTTTATCCACATTCTGGATCATTCTTTCATTTTCACATCCACTGCATTTTTCTTGATAACTCATTTATCATCTTTTGATAGGGTAATATGGAAGGCGTTTCTTTGGTAATTTCTGTTTTATATTATTGTAAATAGTTAAAAAAAATTAAAAAAAAGGGGAGTCTAACATTTTTACGTGTATTTTTGATCAAGTTTTCACAACCCTTTGAGGTCGGTCTTGAGTCTTCTGAAAATTTCAATTTTGTGCTGAAATAGAAATTTTGGGGGAGTAAAATCATCTCAAATGAAAATGAATATCTTTTATCCAAAATTCGTTCTGTGTAAATATTTTGTGTCTTTTGAAGGTTTCAGGTTTGTATGGAAAGCATCTGAAGGAGGATATTGATTTGTGTTATGATGTGTCAATAGGCTCAGCCCAAATACAATTAGACAACAATTCTGTGATCAAACTAAGTTCAAGAACTCGGCAATGAGGATTATCTCCTTGACATTTGGCCTGCACAAAGTTACAAGTCCTTGTCAGAAATGGGTTGAGAGTGTCAAATCTTTGCTTTGATTTTCCCAAAACATCCCAAATCACCCCCACCCTAGCCCTGAATTGAGTTTCTAGTTAGCAAAACAAAATAAAAAGCTGCTAGTGTTGCTCTTCAGAAAAACCTCTGAGTGAGTTACTTGTTAACTCCTCAGAATGTATTGAGTCAAAGTGCTTAACTCCTCTGCTATACGGAAGTATTGACCTGGAGTTGGTGGATCTTCTCTGCTATACGGAAGTATTGACCTGAAGATTCACCGAGCATGCTCAAATGTTTATCTCCTCTGTTATATGTCAGTATAGACCTGGAGCTCTAACCATTTGAGTTTCCCAAATAATAAGTCGCAATGTGTTCAAAAGAATCATTGTTGACAAGCTCCACTCCCAAACATGCAAAAATTGCAGAATGTCAAAAGTGGCTCAGGAATCGATCAATATTCAAGATTTGATCCAAGAATTTCAAGCAAAGTCAATCATATTGCTCAATAAACCTTGATGATAGGACAAGTTACTTTGCTGAATGTCTGTGAAAACCAAGTCGCCCGAGTTTCTTCAAACCGAACCAAAACATGATAAGATCGTCACAGGTTGCTTGTTGAAAGGAACAAGGCATGGGTTTAAATGGACAAACATATTGACAATCTAGCCAAGTCTTTGTTTCTCTGGATAGTTGCTCGAAACGCATTATCTGATATCCTTTCATGAAGTTTTTATTTTATTTTATTTTGTGTTTGGGTTCTTGAGTCTTGTTGGTCGTGTGTACCTTTTGGGATGTGTTCATTTTGTCTAAAATATTTGTGATCTTGTCGGACTCATCCTCTCATTTCTGAATTTTTAATTTTTAAATTTTATTAGTTAAAAAAAAAATCCAAAAAGATTTTCATTTCAAATTATTTTCAAGTCTTCCATATTATGCTATTAAAATGTTATCATTTTCACATGCATTTCACGGGAAATTGCACGCACAAATGGACACGGGTTCATTTGTTTTCATACACAAATAAACACGGGTTTATTTTGTTTAATGAAATGATCTAATGAGAAATCTCGAGATTTTGTTTGTGATTGCGTTACAGATATTTGCTGCAAGTGATGGCCGATCATCAGTTGAGCAAAGCACCTGACCAGAGAGCCTGTTCCGCAAATTTTGTAGAAGATACCGAGCTAGGAAGCCTCCTCCTACATCTTCTAAAGCACTCAAGAAAAGATAGTTGAAAAGCCGTTCCAGATTTTAAGAAAGGATGCACACAAAATGGGGGACCATACAATATGGGGGAGCTTGTGAGATTAAGGATCTTCAGCAATAAAATTTGGCAAGCATCAGTCTTGGGGGAGTTTTGTTGGAGCTGAAATTAAGACCGAAGCTTACCAAATTGAAGATCCAACTGTATTGAATAATCGGTGCTGAACACGATGCAAGACGTTGATAATAATAGACTATGGGGGAGTATTGTTGGACCTGAATTGTAGTCTAATATTATCAACACAGTCAAAGTCAACAAAAGTCAATGTCCGGTTAAAGTCCACGTAAAAAGTCAAATGGCGCGTTAGAGACGAAGAACCGAGTCAAGACGTTGAAGTTGTTATATGTCTAGGATCGTTAATGTAATAAATATATTTTGTGTCAACAAAATATATTTAATCTAGCTTTAGACATGTTTTAGCCTTTTAACTTGTTATTTTCTAATTAGTCTAAGTGTAGGGACTATTAGTGTAATTAGCATGTTAAGCACTCACTATAAATAGTAAAGTGCACTTAGGGTTTATGGGGGCTTGAATGAGCTAGCAAGATTAAGGGGTTTCCATGTAAACTTCTTATGCAATCCATTTTATAGATCAAATCTGTGTTTTTATGAGTGTTCTTCATTTGTTCATCACTATTTTACCATTTTTGATCCAAATCTTCAACAAATTTCTGATTCACTAGTGTTTTGGGACCAACATGTACATCTTTTCCGTCTTCATGAAACTTATCACAATCTTCTTCAGAGATTCATGTTTCAACCTTTTCAACGTCTTGTATGGATAGTTCCTCGAAATCAACCATTCACGCATGTTTCTGGACGACATTTCTTCTGGATTTTGATGATAAAGCTCTGTTGGAGGTAAATCATCAATGTTCAGGCTCTCTTGGAGTGGTGTCCATTCACCCATCTCGACAACAAACTATTTCTCATCAGCAGTTGCCTTCTCTTGAGCATTTAAGCACTTTTCATACTCTTCATTGATTTGACTCACAGTCAGTCCATTCAAAAACACAGGATTATACTTCATCTTTTCCAGATAAGCAAAACGTTCAGGAAGATCAGCTGGTAACTCATCGTCTGGATTAACTTCAGGTTCAGCTCCAGGTTCAGACTCAGTAAAATCTATATCATCCAAATCATCCAGTGCCTCTATCATCGGTGCAGTTTTTGTTTGAACCGGCTCAAACTGAAATGCTTCTTCAGTCACAGTTTCTGGCACATTTTCAACAACTTCAACTACTTCAGGCACTTTCGCTACTAATACAGATTCAGATTGAATCGGCTCAATCTGAACTGCTTTTTCAGTTTCACTTTCCTTTATCACCTCGGATTCTTCAATTTCAGTTACAGATTCAGATTGAATCGGCTCAATCTGAACTGATTCTTCTATTCTAGCTTTCTTTGCACAAACTTCTTCACCAGTAATCTCAGGGACAGCATCTAACTTACGTTTTCCCTCAGCTTTGTCAGAGATGACAGTATCAGCGGCTTCATCGGGAATAGGGACAGATTCTATAATTTGTTCTGTCACAGTCTTAGATCTTTGTGATCTAGTTTGATAGACTGCAACGTCCCTAGGAGTCTCAGACACTCCAACATTTCCTTCCACAGTGAAATCTTTGTACGATTCTGAACTCTTAGCTTCCTCCTCTTTAATCCAATTTTCCAACACCTCTTTTTCAGCACGTAAAGTGTTGCATTCTGCTTGCAACTCTTCATAATCAGCCTTTAACTGTTCATGCTCAGCCTTCAGTTTTTCATAATCCTCATCTAGTGCTTTGAAAGTTTCAAAGTTTTTCTGATGCGTAACCCAAAACTCTTTCAATCTTTTCTTCTTTCTTTCATTAGACGCTTTCATCTGCTCATTAGCGTCTAAGAGTTTGGCTACCATCCTTTCCAAATGAAAAACTTTATTTTCTTCTTCATTCAAATCAACATCTTATGCAACCTTAGGTGAAGACTCCTTTGGTTCATCAATGTGTTCAGCTGCTCTGGAGGATGTGGCAATATCAACTGGATCAGTCACAATCAAACAATCTTCAGTATCATCGACTGTCTGTGCCACAGTCTCCGCTTCAGCAGCAACTTCTTTGGCAATCTGTACAATGTCCACTATCTCTGGCACATTTACATCTTCAATAACATCCGGTTTCTCCACTAACACAGGCTCAATCACAGACTTAGATCTTCGTGATCTAACATACTGTACTGTGATATCCTTTTGAACATCAGCAACAATTTCTTCAACTGCTTTCTCCACTTCAACTGGTTCATCAGTCACTATCGGTTCAGCAGCTTCAATATTTTTTGTATCAATCTCCATTGGTTCATTACCTTCAACATTTTCTGCCTCCTCGGTATCTAATTCAGCATCCTCATCATTACCATCATTCCCACTATCATCATCACTTTCACTAACATCACCATCACTTTCACTATCATCATCTTCATTCTCATCATTCTCATCATTCTCATTCCCTTGTTCTTCTTCTGGATGTCGAGCAAAATACTCATCATCATCCAACAGATTATCAGGCACCTCATCAACTAGGTCCTGTGGATTTACTATCTCTCCATGTGATATGTGATGGTATACTACCTCAATATCATCCACATTATTTGCTATATCCCGCATATAGTCAAATAGATCAACACTTTAAACTCCTCCAATACTCATCTTTCTGTATTTACATAGATCATTCATATCCTCGGTATACAATATTCCTCCAACAACTCCTTCTTCTCTGATAATAGGATAGGCAACATTAATCATCAATTGCAAGAATCTCGGATACATGAGAAACTTGAATCTTTTGCCTTTCACCAAATTGAAAACAAATCCTTTCATAATCCATTTTGACATGTTGAAAGGTTTGTTCTCTGCAATAGCAACAATTGGAGATGCAATGTCAGAAGGGAAGTTATCAAAACCAACACTCCTTCTGGACATGCATTGTTGTATCACATAGCAAAGTAATTTCCATTTCTTTCCCAACCGAGCTCTAACAAACTGTGACTTTGGAAATATGGGAGGATGACCCATATTCACAAAACAAGCTTGGCACTCAGCAGTTGTTAACTCATCATTGGCACCAACTTCATCATCATCAATCCTTAGAGCTGTTCTGATAGACTCCTCAGAAACAATCAACTCTAAATCTCTTGTGATATTCCCTCTTACCACAGAAACTCCATCTTCATTTGTAACAACTTCAGCCATTCTCCAAAAGCTCTTGATGAGTCTAGCATAGATAACAGGCTTCGCACACATAGCATACACATACTTTGTTCTTTTGATGAATCTGATCATATCTCTATATCCCTCAGTCTCTGGAATAGATTCATCCAAGCATGCCACAAGATTGTGTTTAGGCTCAAACTTCAAATTCTCCATCTGTTTGACAAAAACAAAACAAGTCAGTTAAATTCTTCATAAATAAATTTCAAATTTACATAAGTGTTTGAACAAAAAGTTAAAATGTAAAGCAATTACATAATCATTTTAACACCTAAGTTGATCTAACAATCTGATTTTCATCATTTTGTTTAATAAAAACCTTTGTGAATCAATGATCATACAACACATTACACTTAACAGTTGATTCACTTAAGATCATAAATCTGAAATTTGTAAGATGAAGTTGTTTAACATGTTTAAGCTTAGTTTTAACAATGATTTGTCAATTTTTAACACATATTTTATCATTTTGAAGTTAACACTTAAGAACTTTCAACAGGTCATCAATGGCGGTTTGATAGTTATGAACAATTTTGGTTGATTCTGTTGATTTTAAGAAATTTTGATGCAAATTGTTGATAATCGACAGTTTTTACACATAAAACAACATTCGATTTCAGTTTTAACACGCAAAATCAAAGTGTCGATTCAGTGATCAAAGTACTGTTCATCATTATTTTTCATTTTAACAGTCGATTTGCAGGTTTATCAAGGTCGAATCACTTAAAATATACCTTATTCAATCAATCAAACTTGTTACAGATCAAACGATTGAATATGATAATCAACGATTTATGTGCAGGGGATTTGCTTGAAAGTGTGAGTGAAAAGTGATAAGTGTTGTGAAGAGGCGGGTTTTTATAGGGTTGAAAAATTAGGTCAAACAATTAGACGGGTAAACAATTGGGACGGGTAAGCATAAAAAGCCCAATAAGCATAGACGGGTCATGCACTGTTGAGCCGTGTCAACCACTGTTGGGACGGGTCAAGTACTTGAGACATGTCAAAATATGGACGGGTCAACATAAAAACATGTAAAACACTTGTGTTGGGGTTATTTGAAGATGTCACTTTCCAAATATAAGCGAGTGAAGATATCGAGCATCATCACGAGCAAGCGCGGGTGAAGACGTTCATTAATTGTATTTGTCTTAGAATATTTGTGTAATCGGTTCGTGCTTAAATGCGCGTTTGTGCTTAACTGCACGTGGTTAGGTTACATTG
This sequence comes from Tagetes erecta, assembly GCA_030867185.1. Lineage (NCBI taxonomy): Eukaryota > Viridiplantae > Streptophyta > Magnoliopsida > Asterales > Asteraceae > Tagetes > Tagetes erecta. The sequence goes on from CM061488.1 coordinate 60,303,821, forward strand.
TAAGGTGAATGGTATAGACTATAAATACCATCACCTAGGTCATTTGTTAGGAGTTGCATACATTTCATTGAAAATCCCTTGTAACCTCTCTATTGATCTAATACAATTCTCCTATTCATATTATCATCAATGTTCATCATACTTTGCATTGATCTTCATGGACATTCAAGCATCAATACGTGATTAGTGAGTTTCCGCATCACTGATTACAAACAACATCCCCAAACAATCTCAGATCTAGATCCAAGCTCGCTCCATCTAGAACTATCAATTGGTATCAGAGCTGTTGGGTGATCTTTGATTGTTGTTGTTATTGATGGAATTTTAGCTACCATTAGCTTTGATTCATGTTTGTGTAAAGAACTGCAAAGTTTGAGATCAATTGGTGAAGATTTGATTGAGTTTTTGAAGAAATTGTTCATATTCGTCATATTCACTGCTCAAAATTGAAATCTGGAAATTGTTGATGATATTGAGAAATTGATGATTGAGATGTGTGAAATCACTATCCTAAGCTTCGTTCATAACCAAACATCATTGATTTGTTGATTTCGATCCATATTTTGTCATTTTTGTCAAAACCCACTTGTTGTGTTCTTCATCAAAAATCCAGATCTGAATGAGATTTAGCTTGATTCAAGGTAGAAAAACTTTGAAGGAGTGTTAGAAACATCATTCCTCAGCTAATACAAGTGTTGAATTGAACAAAAACATCAAAAATTGAAGAATTGATCTTGTGTTCATCACAATTTTGACTTTGAAAAGTCAATCTGATATGAAGATTTGAAGAAGTTGTCAGCCGGGTGATACACTATTCAGCCGTGTCAAGTGTTAGTCGGGTGAAGTTTGACACTGTTTAGCCGGGTGAAGATACTATTCAGCCGTGTGAAGAAGTGAAAAAACACTGTTCAGCCGTGTGAACACTGTTCAGCCGGGTGAAGTAGAAGAAATCACTGTTCAGACGGGTGAAGAAGAAGAAAAACACTGTTCAGCCGGGTGAAGCACTGTTCAGCCGGGTGAAGCACTGTTCAGCCGGGTGAAGCACTGTTCAGCCGGGTGAAGCACTGTTCAGCCGTCCCAAGTTGTTGACACGTCCAAATAGTGACCCGTCCCAAGGTTGACCCGACTCTACAGTAAAAAAAAAAAAGTCTGGAAAATCGAAAATTTCATTTTTCCAAAATTTCAAATTAGTCATTTTTAGCCACCATGACTTCCCAGAAAAATTATGAAAATGACTTTGAAAATTCAAGAAAAATGTCAACGGGCATGTTTACCGTGATCCGCGAAGAAAATAAAAGAGAAGATATCAATGAATTTATTACAGAATTCAATCACATGTTTGAAACAACTTACCTTCAAGTTGCCAAAGCTTGTGATCAAAAGAGAAGAGACTTTCATGAACACACAAAACTTGTTCTAGTGAGTCAAGCAGATTCTCATGAAAATCATGATGAAGAAGAAGAATATGATTGGAGTGAAAACAATGATGTTGTTTCCATTCAAGAGATTGAAAAGAAAGATAAAGAAATTAGCAACTTGTTAGAAACCATTGCAAAGCAAGATGAGACAATTGCTCAATTGAAATCAGAAATGGATAAATTGATGTCTGAAAAGGAATCCGAGAAAGATGTTCAGAGTTCATTTGTTGAAATGCCTGTCAATGTAAGAGAAAAGATGTGCACCAAAGAATGTTTTCAACAATGTGAACACTACAGAACATATTCTTACAGGATTTGGGATAAATTCCAGGATGAAGAGAAAAGGCACAAGAATCTCCAAGAACAACACAAGACATCTGAACAAAGAATCACATCTCTCGAAGACTCACTCAAGAAAAGTGAAAGAGAAGCAATGAATGTCAAGAATGAAGCTGCAAAATCAAATGAACACTCATCCAGTGTGATCAAAGATTTGCAAGAAGAGATTCAAAAGTTGAAGAAGTTGTCTGAGATGTTTAATTCAGAGAACAACAATTCTGAAAACCAAACTGCAAGAAGAACAAGAGAAGCATGCAAGTCTACAGAAAGATCACCAATTGTGTGAAGATAGACTCAAATCTCTTACACAGAATGTTGATTCAATGCTTACCGAAAAGCATAATCTGAATGTACAACTTATGGAGCTTACTGACAAACTGAACAGATCACAATCTGATCTTGTGCTTATCAAAGAAGAAGTCGAAAAAGAAAAGTCTGTTGAAAAGAAAGATGAGAGATTAGTGCCAACCGGAATCGTTGGATCACTATCTTCTCAAGAAGAAGAAGAAAAGACACAAGAGTTTCAGTCGAAGAAGAAGAAGAAGGTTAGAAGAAAGAAGAGCAAAGCCAAGAAGAACAAGACAAAGGGCGCTTCATCTAATTCTACACCACAGACTCCTTCTACTTCAAAGTCTCAAGATTCCGAATCCCCCAGTGATTCAAACTGAGACGTATACTGTTTAATTTGTGACTCTGAAACTCATCATATCTCAGATTGTATTTACAGTCAAGGTGTCTTTCCTTTTGGGTCAAAAGGTGACAAGTTCAAGACTCCAGCTCCTTCAAGAAAGATTCAACAAGATGCAGAGGTTAAAGCTTCTCAGAAACAACAATCTTCAACAGCAAAGACTTCTCAGAAGAAAGGAAAGAAGTCTCCCTTCAAGGCTCATCAGAAGTACTGCGAGATATGTGAAATGTACAATCACACGACAATGGAATGCTGCTACAACAAGTACTGCACCAACTGTCAGATGTACAACCACGACACAATGGAATGTTACTACAACAAGTATTGCTCTATTTGTGACATGGTCAATCACAACACATCCGAGTGCTACTACAAGCCGAGAAGGTCAGTCCAAAGAAGTTCATCACGTGCATACCCTTCCAGGTACGTTTCTAATTTTCAAAGATCTAATCATAGACATTCGTTTGATGAAACTCAACATGTCAATGATTCATGGACACCAAATTTTGTCAAAAACAAAAAGAGAAATCATGATTTAAATGATAAAATGATTCCAATAGTGAATCAATCTTTGAATAAGAAATATAGTCAACAAAACCTGTTTTTAAATGAAATTAACAATTTGTTTGAAAATGACTATAATTACTCTTTTGACAAACAATCCATGAAAGAAGATGAAAGTACAAATTACATTGTATCATCAGAACCACCACCTGAAGGTATTCCTTGCACTTATGAGAATATCTCTTATGTTGATGAATTTGGACGACCTAAAACCGAAATGGTTTGGGTCATTACCTCTAACTGATTTGTTAGTGTGTTAGGGACAGTTATGGAGGCCGGTCAAACAAAGAAAAGAAGACCGTGGCTGATCCCTTATCATGACAAGATACCGAATCTTGTTCATGATGCTTTCGATGCAACTGACACCAAATGGAGTTGGAAACAAAAAGGAATCATTGCAGGATTTTAAAAAAAAAAACATTTTCAAAAATCAAACAATGATGGCAGTGCAAGAAACAACCGATGTTTCATTTCGTCTGTTTAGATTAAGTATATTGCATGCACTCTTCATACGTTGATAACATATCTGCCATTTTCTTTTCATTAAACTTTCAATTTTCCAAGAAATTTAAAAGTTTAGGGGGAGAACTCATTATTAAAAAAAAAATGATAAAACCAGAAAAATCCAAAAATATGTTGAATCTACTTGCACGTACATGAGAAATGATAGATACACTAGAGTTATTCGACACATCATTTTTAAACAATAAAGACTGAAGTGTGAAAATTGATGTGCGAGACGGCTCAGACAATTATACTGAACAAGTATATTCTTTGATGATTTAACTAAATTCTAATGAGTTTTTGTGGTTGAAACGTCTTAGTGCATGTGAAACGTTTATACAAATCAAATAGATATCTTGTGACGCAACGATATACATCGGGTAATGATGCAATCTATTCAGTGTGATGAACCGCATCGTGAGCTTCTTTGTTGTGGTACCCACAGACCTGAAGTCTCACACGAAGTCTCTTTTGAGCTTCAAGATGCAGCAAAAGATTCCAAAATGGAACAAAAAGAGTCCCAAATGTGGACCGTCACCAATCAAATTCCAAAATGGAATTCAGAAGATTCCCAAGGGGAACAATAGGAAAAAGAAAAATTCCAAAAAGGAATTCAAAAGAAGTCCCAAAGTGGACCAAATCCAAATAGAACCCAAATTCCACACTGTTTATGATTGTAAGTGACCTGACGTGTTGACTTGATCTCAGGATATTTAGATGAGGTGTATAACTTTCTAATGTGCAAAGTATGGGTCACTCAAAACTTATTCCTAATTAACCTAATTGATCATCAAGAATAGAAAAAGTAAGTGTGTCACTTCGAGCTAATTGATTTGTTCAACAATTCATCACTCAATTACTTCAAAATTCAAATGTCTATTCTCAAAAACAGCAAAACATGTGTTGTATTAATTGCTGGTATGATCTCATTGCAGGTTATAGATTCAGAATGTAAAGAGAAAATTCCAAAGAAAATATCAAAAACATTAAAAAATTCAAAAACACCAAAAAGATTGTCATTTTAATTTTTTTTCTTTTGTTTTGGCAGATTAACTTGTATTATTGATGTAGGAGTTGTTCAACGAGCAATATCTCATCCGATTGAGAACTTAATCTTTACATTGATGATAAATGCACATTATTGCCTGAGTTTTAATGTTTTTCTTTGAGTTGCAGGAACAAGTTTCCATTGCAGAACAAGTTTCCACGCGACTTGAAGATGTTCCTGTTCAAGCCTGATTCCAGTCCAAAGATCTCCAAGTCAGATTGCTGAGTGTTAAGAATCCTCCTCTTAATATCTCATACACAGATCCCGTTAACCTCTAAAGCAAAAGTTGAGGGGGAGTATTCTAAGTCAAAGAAGTCTTCTCATTCTACTTCAACCGTTGAAGAAGATCCCGTTGCTGATATATAGATTCACCGGAATCTACTCTCTGCTTATTTCTTTCCATAACCTCTGATGTTACTCAAAAGGAGAGAAGGATGCAGATTGCTTGTTGAAAGACAGAGTTTTGACTGCATCATCTTAGGGGGAGTACTGTTGGGTCCTCTTGAAGATAATGCATACCAAAACTTTAAGTTGCTCTCTATACTCGCCACATGAAGATTTAAGCTGATATGTCTGATTTGTAAAGTGTCATCTTAGGGGGAGTACTGTTAGGGTTATTTGAAGATGTCACTTTCCAAATATAAGCGAGTGAAGATATCGAGCATCATCACGAGCAAGCGCGGGTGAAGACGTTCATTAATTGTATTTTTCTTAGAATATTTGTGTAATCGGTTCGTGCTTAAATGCGCGTTTGTGCTTAACTGCACGTGGTTAGGTTACATTGTAAGGTGAATGGTATAGACTATAAATACCATCACCTAGGTCATTTGTTAGGAGTTGCATACATTTCATTGAAAATCCCTTGTAACCTCTCTATTGATCTAATACAATTCTCCTATTCATATTATCATCAATCTTCATCATACTTTGCATTGATCTTCATGAACATTCAAGCATCAATACGTGATTAGTGAGTTTCCGCATCACTGATTACAAACAACATCCCCAAACAATCTCAGATCTAGATCCAAGCTCGCTCCATCTAGAACTATCAACTTGGACGGGTCATTCACTGTAGAGACGGGTAAAGCACTGTAGAGACGGGTAAGTCACTGTAGAGACGGGTAAAGGTTACGAACAACTACACCTGTTTTGGTTTTACTCATCACCCGGCTACATAGTGATCTTCTTCATCACCCGGCTTGCTTTTCTTCATCACCCGGCAACACAGTGATCTTCTTCATCACCCGGCTTGTTTTTCTTCATCACCCGGCAACACAGTTGTTATACTTTCACCCGGCTACACAGAGTTCTTCACTTACACGGCAAGATAAAGACTTCTTTCTTTTACCCGGCTGTACAGTGTCAACACTTCATTACCCGGCTGTATAGTAACACAACTTGTCACCCGGCAGATATCAATGACTTCTTCACCCGGCTGTATAATGACTTGTTCATTACCCGGCATCATAGTAGCCATAATATCTTTGCCCTGCTTCACTTCTTTTCACCCAATCACCCGGCTCATATCAGACACAACAACTTTACCCGGCTGAATAGTGTCTTCATTACCCGGCTAAACAGTTGTTTCTGATATCTTCACCCGGCGACAACACTTTGTCAATTTTTCCAATTTTCTCGTCTGTTGACTTTTCAACTGCATTTATTGCACCTGCAAACATTCTCGACATATTAATTAGACAAGACATCCTTATTAGGGTTTGTCATATTAAATATCAAAAATCTAATACAAGTCAACAATTATTAATTCTAATAAAATCCCTTTTTCTTTTAAAAATGTTTTTGCACAAGAAAAATTTCTATATCCCGAAACAATTTCTTAAAAACATATCACAAGACCTTGGGTTTGTTTTTAACACATCCAATACATTTGCTTTTCATACCACATCATCTTGTTCATTCAAAACATACTTATTCAAAAATATTTTTGGATTTTTGTAAATATTTTTCTTCTTCACTTATTCTCCCCCTAAACTTGAAATTTCTTGAAATTTTTAAGTTTAACAGGATGTCGATGTGTCAATAAAGATTCCATATGCCTGCACACACAAAGCACACACATTAAAATAAAGACATATGCAATGCAATGAATCAAAATATCGCAGTGAGATCATACCACATATTATCTGAACATGTTTTGCAAATTTTGAATAGACATTTGACTTATGTTTGATTGAGTGATGATATGAAAACATACCAATTAGCTCGAGTTGACACACTTACTTTTTCAGTATCATGATGAGATTAAGGTTCGATTAAAATGACTTATGTGACCCACATGTATACATATGTCAACATATTTCCTTATCAATCACTACCTGAATGCATATTGCACAAAACCTGGTTACTTACAATCATAAACAGTGTGGAATCTGGGTTCTATTCGGATTTGGTCCACTTTGGGACTTCTTTTGATTCCATTTTGGAATTTTAATTTCCTATCGTTCCCCTTGGGAATCTTCTGAATTCCTTTTTGGAATTTTTTGTTTGGTGATGGTCCACATTTGGGACTCTTTTTGTTCCAACTTTGGGAATCTTTTGCTGCACCTTGAAGCTCAAAAGAGACTTCGTGTGAGACTTCAGGTCTGTGGATACCACAACAAAGAAGCTCACGATGCGGTTCATCACACGGATTAGACTGCATCGTTACCCGATCATTCACAACTATCATCACAAGCAATGCATCAAAAGATATATATCTAGACATGTATAGCAATGGAACTTAACACAAAGATCATTAGGTTTAGATTTGTCAACAATGAACTTACTTTTTCAGTCTAATTGCCTGAGCTGTCTCGCACATCAATTAACATTCATCAGTCTTTATTAAAAATGATAAAACAAATAATGTCTAGTGTACTATCATTTCACTTTTTGCAATATAGATTCTTATGACATGATATTTTCTTTTCTTTTTGCTTTTATATTTTGTTTTTGCTTTTCTTTTTCATGCACACACACAATGCAAAACAATAAAATAAAAGACAAAGGAATCAATACTTGACATCAACTTATTATATTTTTGACTTTTATATTTTTTGATTTTTGTTTGATTTTCAAAAATTAGAATTAATCATGGTTGATTAACCCTATGGATTGAATTAAGAATTCAAACCGTCCTGACAAAAAAGATTTTGTGAAAAGATCTGCCAGTTGTTTGTCGGTATGAACTTTAATCAAAATTATTAAACCTTTTTCAGAGTTGTCTCTGAGAAAGTGATATCGAATTTCGATATGTTTGGTTTTTGAGTGTTGAATAGGATTAGCAGTAATGAACATAGCAGCAGTATTGTCTATGTAAATAGGAGTTTTGAGAAAGTTAAACCCGTAGTCAAGCAATTGGTTTTGTAACCACAAAACTTGAGAACATCCTGCAGATGCAGCGATATACTCTGCTTCAGCAGTGGATACATAAACGTTGGTCTGCTTTTTGCATTGCCAAGAAACAAGTCGAGGACCCAGAAATTGACATCCACCCGTAGTCGATTTCCTGTCAAGAGCACACCTACCAAAATCACTGTCAGAATAACTATATAATTAAAAATTGCCTTCATAAGGATACCATAACCCGAGATTCGGTTTCCCTTTAAGGTATCTGAAAATACGTTTAACAGCAACCAGGTGCGACTCTTTTGGATCAGACTGATATCTTGCGCACACACATACAGCATACATAATGTCTGGCCTTGATGCAGTAAGATACATCAGTGAACCAATCATTCATCTGTACAGTGTTTGATCAACGGATTTGCCTTTTGGATCTGGCTGTATCTTGCAATTCACATCAGATGGTGTTCGAATAGTCTGACAATCCTGCATCTTGAACTTTTTCAGCAACTTTTCAACAAACTTTGATTGGTTGATAAAAATTCCGTCTGCTGATTGTTTAACTTGCAATCCGAGAAAGAAATTAATCTCCCCCATCGAACTCATCTGAAATCTTGACTTCATGATTTCTTCAAACTCTTTACACATGGACGCACTTGTTGATCCAAAGATGATATCATCCACATACACTTGAACACATAAAAGATCTTCATTTTCCCGCTTCATAAACAAAGTTGGATCAATCTGACCTCTTGTAAATCCATGTTCTAGCAAATGTTTAGATAACGTCTCATACCAAATCCTTGGAGCTTGATGTAGACCATATAAAGCTTTGCTCAATTTGTATACACGGTGTGGATAATTAGGATCTTCAAAACCCGGAGGTTGTCTGACATATACATCATCGGTAATTGGTCCATACAGAAAAGCGCCTTTAACGTCCATTTGGAACACTTTGAACTACATGAAAGAGGCATACGCTAGAAAAACGCGAATAGCTTCAAGTCGAGCGACCAGAGCAAACACTTCTTCATAGTCAATACCTTCTTCTTGAGTGTAACCTTGTGCAATAAGTCTGGCTTTGTTTCTCACAACAATACCACGTTCATCTGGCTTGTTCTTGTACAACCATCTTGTACCAATCGCATTTTCTCCTTCAGGTAAGTCCACTAATTTCCAAACCTCTTGTTTGCGAAATTGAAGTAACTCCTCTTGCATGGCTTCAATCCAACTATTATCTTGTAGCGCCTCTGAAATGTTCTTTGGTACTGATAGTCACATGTATAGGTTGGGCTCACCGGCTTGTCGGTGTTATATATTTTGTATGTACTTTGTATGATTTTGTACTAGCGAATCTACGGGCGAATCTATAGATTCGCCCGTAGCTCAGATTAGCTTTTGATTAGGTGTCGACTGGACGAACCTGTATGTGCCCAGCGAACCTATGTGGTTCGCTAGATAGATTCGCTACAGCGAATCTATCAGCGAACCTAAGACTGATATATATTGTTACCTTATCTTGAAGATAATACAACTTTTGCACAACTTTGACAAAAACCTTATCTTACTGATTGTGTCATGTAATTGTTCTCTGGAGGTGCTAGGAGCATATATTATACATCTTTGTAGCTTGTTTACCTCCGGTTGTGTGGTTTTATCTCATTATTGGTTTGTTGTTATAATACACTTTGTTTGTTCAAGTCAAGTGTGTTTGTTGTTAAACAAGTCATTATAGCACTGAAATCACGATCATTATGGACCAACAATATGGTATCAGAGCCTTAGTGCTCTTGATTGTTTGATTCTAGTGATTTTTGTCTTGATTTTGGGGTTTTATGTGTCAAAACACTATTTGATTCTGTTCAGGACTTGTGGTGTTTTGGTGTTGTTTTTTGCTCAAGGGTTGTGTTATTTGGTCATAGAAAGCTTCTGAAACAAATGGTTCTACAAATGGTCAAGTTTTGAAGCTGTCCGGGTTTTTTCGTACTGTTACAGGTTTGTTCGTAACCCAGCGAACCTATCTGTTCTTCTAGCGAAACTAAGTGTTCATCCAGCGAACCTATTTCAAATTTTTGTGTTCTGTTGGTTTGTGTTGTGGCTAGCGAATCTGACATTTTATCGAACGAAAGTTCACTTGTTTGGCTCATTGTGCAAGCGAAACTGCTGCCAAAATCTGTTGAGCGAAACTGTGCTTGCTGGTTAGCGAATCTGTTTGTTTGTCTAGCGAATCTGTCTTCAGCGAATCTACCAGCGAATCTGCTGTTTTCTTTGAGCGAATCTAGCCAGCTAATCTATTTGTCTTCAGCGAATCTATAATCTGTTCAAAATTATGGCTACATCAACACTGAATATGAATGATCTGGATAGTGTTCAACCTAACAGGCCACCGAGGCTTGTTAGTGGTGAAAATTTTGAAGACTGGAAAAGATGTTTGAAAGCATTTTTCTACTACACTGACTATAACCAATGGGAATCAATTGTAAATGGTCCGCACGTGCCAAAGACAGTTGAAGGAACCGTCACTTCAATAAACACAGATCCAAGTACTTTTACTGAAGCAGATACCAAGTTACTTGATCGTGACAAAAAGGCACTCGGGGCATTGATACTTTGTTTGCATCAGGATATCTTCAACAGGTTTGCTGAACACACAACTGCAAAAAGCTTGTATGATGCATTGTGCGAGTTCTATGATGGTAATGAGGATTTGAAACTGGATAGAAAAGCTCAAGCTGAAAAAGAGTTTAACTCTTTCGTGGGGTATTCGCAAGAGAACCTGACTGATATTACAAATCGACTCCTATCTGTATCAAGTAATCTGAAGAAGTATGATGATAAGCTGGGCAATCATGAACAAGTCACAAAACCGTTAGATTCTCTTCCCCCTCAGTGGAGTCTTCAAATCAAGCTGTTGAAACAAGAAAGAAACTTTCATGACTACAAGCTGATGGATGTTATAAACAAGCTGAAGTCATTCGATCTTGATGTGAAGAGAAGAGAATACAATCAGTCTATGATGGTTCCAAATATTCCTTCTCAGAATGCTGCACTTATTTCATCCGCTGCAAACTCTTATATCTACAGTGCTGCACCTGGAGGATCATCAAGTCATGTGTCTGCTAAATCTGTTGGTGCATCCACAAATGTTGGTTCAAGCTCAAATGCATCTGTCACCACTCAGATTCCGTCTGACACTATGGCTTTATTTGGAATGTTTGTTCATAGCTATGAAGCTCTTGTTGCAGGTGAGTTAAAGGGAAAGGGTATGACTGTAGAAGATATGTATCAGGTGGATCCTGATGATCTGGAAGAAACCGACATCCAATGGCAGATGGTCATGCTTACTCTTCGTGCCAGACGATTTATGGAAAGAACCGGTAGAAGAAACTTTGGGAATCAGGGACAAAATAGCAAACTAGGGTATGACAAGGGAAAGATGAGATGTTATAACTGCAAACAATTGGGTCACTTCAAAAGGGAATGTCCTTTACCAATTGTTACTGAACCAGTAAACTCTGTAAATCCAAGATCTGTTCCAAATCAAGAAAGGCTTGAGGAAGCAAAGTCAAAGAATGAAACTGCACTGCTCACCAACTTTGATTGGAGTGCAGAAATTGAAGAAACCAAGGAGGAAATTAATCATGCCCTTGTTGCTGAGATTGTTGAGATTGATGACAACTATATAAATTGCTTTGATCCTTTCAAAGAATTTTATGGTAAAGATGAGGAAGAGAAAGTGGAGAATGTTGATAAAGATCAATCAGATGCTATTGTTCAAGGGCATCTGAATCACTTAGGATTGGTTTGTGAAGCCGCGGTAAATGAAGTGAAGAATGAAGAGGAGTCAAAGCTTAACTTGGAAGCAATGATTGAGAAGGCGAGGCTTGACGCTGTTGATGAATTCAAAAGGAATACTCCCTACTGCCAGTGTGATCGTGCTCTTGCTGCGGAAAAACTGGTAATTGGTCTTCCTTATGATGTTATTGAAGATATGTGTTCATCTGCTTGCAAAATTCGTTTAATTGGCATATACAAAGCTAACAAATTGTTAATGTCAAACGAAAACGAATTAAAGAGAACTAACAAAGAGCTTAAATTGAATGAATCAAAGTATTTTGTCAAATTAAGAGAAGCTTTGAAAGAAAATGAACATTTAAAAAGAACTCTTTTGGAAAAGAACTGTGAAATAAACTACTTAACTGAGCAAGTCACTCTTGCTGAATTTGAAACAAGAAAACTCAAAAATAAACTGCAGCAATGGACAATATCTAGTATGAAAAGGGAGGAACTCTGCAAGAAACAAAGGGGGGCCAGAGTTAAGACAGGTTTGGGTCTTAGTAACAATGAAACATATGCATATCCTCCACCTAGTACCTTCTGTTACTCTCCTACACCTATTCCTCATCCCTCAAATGAGTTGATACAAGAGATTATACAGAATGATGCTAACAGTTCTATTGCAGGTTTAAGTGGAGTGAATCTTAAAGAGGTTAGAGAGGATTACGCCTATGGTGGGAGTACTGGGCTTGGTTGTTCTAGCAGTAGTGAATGTTCTAGTTCTGATTCCAAGAAGTCTGTTGAAGACATTAGTTTAATTAATTCTATTTCTAGTAATGTGTTATATTCAGACAATTCCATGTTTAATAGTAATTTAGGGTGCACTACTTCAAACCCTAATATGTTGAATGATGATTTGTTTGAAAATGCATGTGTGAATGACAAAGACAAACTTTCAGATCACGTCTCTGAAAGTCAAACCAAAACAAACTGTTTTCAAAAGTTCTTCACTCATCAAATTCCATCTTTCACACCAGTGAGAATTTCAAAACCTAAATCTGAATCTGAAAAAGTAAAAGTCACAACAGGTAAGCCAAAAGAACCTTATGACTCTTACAGTGACTGCAATTCTCAACTATCAGAATGTGATGAGGAAATTGAAATGGATAAAATTCCTGTTAACAAAGTTTCCAAAGTGAGTTTGAAGTCTAATTGCTTTAAGTGTGGAAATACTGGTCATACTGTTAAGCAATGCCCTAAGTTAATCCAAAACAGCTCAAAGCAAAAATCTTTCGGAAAAAGATTAAACACATTTGTAAATAATTTCTTTTGTAATTCTTCATCTGTTCCACCACCCAAGTACACAAAGGCTTGGGTGCTAATTTCGAAGGTCTAACTTTTTCATTTTTTTTAATAAATGTCAGGAACATTCTAATGCCGTTGTAAATAGTCATTGGCATATTGACAGCGGATGTTCCAGACATATGACAGGGTTGAAGGACCTACTGACTAACTATCGGATCATCAATGGCGGATATGTTGCTTTTGCGGGAGACAAGAAAGGTGGCAAGATGATTGGTCAAGGAGAAGTCTCAAATGGTTCACTTACTTTGGAAGACGTCAACTATGTTCCTGAACTGGCATTCAATCTTCTAAGTGTATCACAAATCTGTGATAGGAATATCCCAGTGATGTTTCTCCCAAATGAATGCTTGTTCTTGAAGCCAGAGTTTTCTATTCCTGAAGAGTTGGTGATCATGCGTGCTCCGAGACGAAATGATACATATATGCTGAATATAGGATCAAAGGAATCAAATTCCACCGTGACCTGTCTCCTGTCTAAAGCTTCATCTTTTGAATCGTTTCAGTGGCATAGACGTTTAGGGCACATTAATTTTAAAATTCTGAATAAATTGGTTAAGAACAATTTGGTTAGGGGTTTACCACTCAAAGATTTTTCAGTGGTTGAGAAATGCATGGCTTGTGCTAAAGGAAAACAGCACAAAAAGCAACATAAACTTAAAATTACAAATACCATCTCAGAACCCCTCGAATTGTTACATACTGATTTATTTGGTCCAATAAGTGTCAAATCTATTGCTAAGAAATCTTACTGCTTGGTTGTCACAGATGATTACTCTAGGTACACCTGGGTGAGATTCATGGCATACAAGAGTGAAACTGCTGAAGAGTTGATGAAGCTGATTCCTCAAATCGAGGTTCTTGGAAAGAGAAAGGTTCAAGCCATCAGAAGCGATAACGGAACTGAATTCAGAAACCATATCTTCAACTCTTTCTGTGAACAACGGGGTATTCTCAGACAGTTTAGCGCCGCACGAACACCACAACAAAATGGTGTTGCTGAAAGGAAGAATCGAACCCTTGTGGAGGCTGCTAGAACTATGCTGATTGAGTCAAAGCTTCCAATTATTTTCTGGGCGGAGGCAGTTAATTGTGCAGCTTATGTTCTGAACAGGGTACTGATTGTCAAAGAAAAGATGAAGACTTCATACCAGTTGTTCCGAGGGATTAAGCCGCTGATTGATTTTCTGCGCCCCTTTGGATGTTCTTGTACTCTTTTGAATACTCAAGATCAGAAGACGAAGTTTGGTGCTATTTCGGATGAATGCTTCTTTGTAGGATACTCGAACACTCAAAAGGCGTATCGTGTTTACAAAAAGCGAACGCGGATTGTGCAAGAGTCATACTATGTTGACTGGCAAGAGTCAAACACAACAAGTATTGGCAGTGAACCGGCATGGTTTTATGATTCCACCACTATTTTCAAATCATTCAATCTTCCTGACTCTGACGATGATGACATCCTCCCACACACATCAGTTTCTATCTTTAACCATCCATCTACACAATCACCACCACTACCTTCAACTACACAACTACCTCCCACTTCATTTGACATTCCACCACCTCCAACTGTTCCAACTCCTCCATCAGATATTCCATCCTCATCCACTACCATTCAATCATCTACCGCTAATACAATTCCTACAACGTCACATACACCTTCACAACCATCTAATAAAACACCCTCAACCGAAACCAATCCTTTGCTCCTCAACACTGACTTCAAAACCTTGAAAAATCATCCTCATGATTATATCATAGGATCAATTACTGATGGTGTGCGAACTCGGAGTCAGAGTGGTTTGATTAATGAATGTCTCTATGCTGCCTTTCTGTCTCAAGTTGTTCCGAAGAATTATAAACAAGCACTTGAAGATCCAAGTTGGGTGGATGCAATGCAAATGGAACTGCAGCAATTCAGGAAGCTTAAAGTTTGGGAACTGGTTGATCTTCCTCCTAATAAGTGTCCAATCGGCACTAAATGGGTTTTCCGAAACAAGCCAGATGATCGCGGTGTTGTAATCAGAAACAAGGCGAGACTGGTTGTTCTAGGATTTGCTCAAGAGGAGGGGATTGACTACACTGAAGTTTTTGCTCCAGTCGCTCGCCTTGAAGCCATCAGAATCTTTCTTGCTCATGCTGCGAATAAAAACTTTAAAGTTTATCAGATGGATGTGAAATGTGCATTTCTATATGGAGATATCGATGAGGAGATCTACGTATGTCAACCACCGGGTTTCGAGGATCCAGATTTTCCTTCAAAGGTGTACAAGCTTGATAAATCCTTGTATGGGTTACATCAAGCCCCACGTATCTGGTATGAAACTCTGACACAGTATCTTCTCAGCAAAGGTTTCTCTCGTGGGACTATAGATATGACATTGTTCAAGAAGGAGGTGAATGGGGAGCTGCTGATCGTTCAAGTGTATGTTGATGATATAATCTTCGGTTCGACTAATGAGGGGCTATGTAGAGAATTTGAAAAAGTGATGATGGATCGCTTTGAAATGATGATAATGGGGGAGATGTGTTTCTTCTTGGGGCTGCAAGTGGAGCAAAAGCCAGATGGAATTCTTATCCACCAAGAGAAATATATCAAAGAAATCCTCACGAAGTTTGGCATGGATAACTCGACTCCTGAATGGATTCCTTTCACCGCTCAAACATGCCTTACTTCCGATGATAATGGGAATCCTGTGGATGCTCATCGGTATCGCTCGATGATCGGATCTCTCATGTATCTGACTGCAAGCCGACCGGACATTACATTCGTTGTGTGCTACTGTGCTCGTTTCCAGGCCAATCCAAAAGAATCACATGAGAAAGCTGTTAAACGAATTTTTCGTTACCTTAAGGGTTCCTCTCGTTTGGGACTTTGGTATCCAAAAGGTGGGAACTTTGATTTACATGATTTTTCTGATAGTGATCATGCTGGTTGCAGGATTAACAGAATACATTGCTGCTTCAAGTTGCTGTTGCCAAGTGCTCTGGATTCAGCATCAGATGATGGATTATGGCATCAACTTTCTTCATACGCCACTCTTTTGTGATAATGAAGCTGCTGTTGGAATTGCCAAGAATCCTATTCATCACACTCGCACCAAGCACATTGAAACAAGAATTCATGCCATCAGAGATGCACAGGAAAAGGGGTTCATTGATATTATTCCTATTGAAACTCGAAAGCAAAAAGCTGATCTTTTCACAAAAACTTTTGACAAACCACGTTTTTATGAACTGATCTCTATGCTGGGACTTATATCTTTTTGAAAACCTTTTCTATGTGAATCAACTTTGTAAATATGTAAATAACCTTTTCTTTTTCTTCTTTGAAAATTCCGTGGGTCACTCATTCTTCGCTCCTTTATTTTATTTTATTTCCTTTTATTTTCTCTTTCACTCTGTATATATATATTAAGAAAATCTGAAAAAACAAAAATTTTATTATTAGATAGCTATAATATAAAAATTTTGGGGGAGATATTAAAGATTAACTATTTATAGTTTTTCAAATTTTTCTATTTCCGGATCTCCATTTTGATTGATGTTGAAGAGAGACGTTGAAGGAGGTCAGAAGCATTGTGTTTGGGATATGTCAGATAGGCTCAGCCCGAAAACAAAGTAAACAGCGATTGTGCAGCCAAACATAACGCTCAAGATCTCGGCAACAAGGATTATCCCCTTGACATGATTGGATTGCACAAAGATAAGGGTTCTGTCAAAAATGGGTTGAGAGCGTCAAATCTTTGCATTGATTTCCCTAAACATCCCAAATCACCCTCGCCCTATCCCCGAATCGAGTTTCTAGTATGCAAAACAAATAAAATAAAAAGCTGCTAGTGATGCTCTTCGGAAAAACCTCTGAGTGAGTTACTTGTTAACTCCTCAGAACGTATTGAGTCAAAGTGCTTAACTCCTCTGCTATACGGAAGTATTGACCTGGAGTTGGTGAATCTTCTCTGCTACACGGAAGTATTGACCTGAAGATTCACCGAGCATGCTCAAATGTTTATCTCCTCTGTTATACGTCGGTATAGACCTGGAGCTCTGAACTATTTGAGTTTCCCAAATAATAAGTCGCATTGTGTTCAAAAGAATCAATTGCTGACAAGCTCCACTCACAAAAAGATGCAAAAATTGCACAAGTGTCAAAAGAAGCTAATGCATCGATCAAATATTCAAAATTTGATCCTCGAAATTCAAGCAAAGTCAATCGTATTGCTCAGATATACCCTGATGACAGAACTTGTTCTTTTTACCTAGATGTCTGTGGGGACCGAGTTGTCTGAGCTTCTTCAATCAAACCAAAAACATGATAAAAGAAGCTGATGATCTCTTGTTGAAAGGACTAAGGCATGGGTTTAAATGGACAAACATATCTGCAATCCCGCCAATCGATGATTCTCCGGATTCTGCTCAAAACATCATGAAAAATATATATATCCTTTTTTAGCGTTTAAAATTCCTATCTTTTTCTTTCATTTTATTTTATTTTTCTAATTTCTATCTTGTTATTATTATTGTTTTTAGGATAATATGTTTATTTTTGGAGCGTTGAAATCGTGGGACGTTTTCATGGATTAACAAAGAATTTAAAAACTTGAGAAAAACCAAAAATATTTTAATTTTTGTGTGTGTGTGTGCTAGCGAACCTGCTAGCGAACCTACAGGTTCGCCAGAACCTCAGGTTCGCCAGGAACCTCTTTGCATCGCCGCCGTGGTTTACTTGACTTTTGGTCTTCTGGCGAATCTAAAGTTCGCTAGTGTGTCTGCCAGCGAACCTGTGTCAGTATATATGTAGTGACAGTGAAATATTTCACAATTTCGCTGTCACTATTACTGTAGCGGGCTTTTCAAAAAACCAACTGTCGAACGTTCGATTCTCACTTTTCCACCGGTTTTTCACAAATAAACACCTTTATTCTGGACTGGCACGATGTCTACACTATTATTCGAAAGAAAGCATAACATGTGTGCTTTGCTTGACGAAAATCACGAAAAAGCTGGTGGCTATAGAGACTGCATCAGATGGCTGAAGTCGTCTCACATTCATCACGCCATTTCTTATTCACCAACCATATACGAGCTGCATGTTCGAGATTTCTGGAGAACTGCAGTGATGAATGTATCCGTACAGGCATCGCGTATATGTGCCAAAGTCAGTGGATTTGATTTGGAGTTTACTGAAGCCGATCTGGCTAGAATCTTGAGGTTAGAAGAGGATGTGGGTGAGGAGGTTAGTATGACTGTTGAGGAGGTATATGGGGCATTTCGGACTGCGGGTTATGAGGGTCCAATGCCTGGAGAGAAAAAGATGGAGTTCGTAAAGTCCTATCTGATCCAAGAGTGGAGGTATATTGCACATGTATTCATTATGTGCTTGGATCATAGGAAAGGGGGCACAGACGGATTGAACTTGGACTGGGCTCGGGAAATGATGCTGTTTTGTCGGGGACGAAAAGCAAATCTTGCGAAGCTAATCTACAACTATTTGCTCGAGAACATCCATGCTACTAAAGCGAGCAAGTGGTTGATGTATCCCAGATTCATTCAGATGGTGTTGAATGATAAATTGCCAAATCTGCCGGTAGTTGGTGAAGTGCTGAAGATATGGGAGATGCATTCCAGAATTTTTGGGGATTGTAAGTCTGTTCGAGCTGACTGTGTTGGAAGGACAACGTTTTTATGGGAAAACAAGTACCCAGCTGAAAGATGGGTACAAATTCAAAGGTTAATGGAGACTGAAAGAAAACGGGGTGGCGAGAATATTGAGGTGGTTGAGAAAAGGGTGAGAAAAAGGAAGTCGTATGCCAAGGAAAAGGATTATTCATTGGATCGGGATATAGATGAGATTCAGGCTGAAATAGATGCGGGTAGGGAAAAGCGTACCAAGAGGAAATCTGATGCTCCAACTGAAACTTCAAAGAAGGCAAAGCATGATGTTCCGGGTACATCTACTGAATCAGTTGGTGAATTGAAGGGTGAGATTGAAAGTTTGAGGGCAGAATTGGTGGAACTGAAAGGTAAGTATGAGGAATTGGAGACTCAGGATGCCGAAAAGTCAACAGTTATATATGAAATGGGGAGAATGATGAAGGATCAACAATGTCTGATGGTTAGGATTTTCAAGGAACTGAACAGTCTGAAGGAAAAGGTGGGGTCAGAATCTGCGATGTCTGAAGCTGAATTGAAGTCCTTAACGGATGCTGCAAGGTATCCGTTAATGGATGTTGTATTTGGAGATCATGACAAAGGAAAAGGCAAAGCTGTTGAGGAGCCGTTTGACGAGGAAATGGGTATTGATTTGGATGTTTTTGAAGGGGCTGAAGTTGTCGGAGGATCTAGCGTGAATTTCAGTTTGATAGATGAACCAGAGGTCGACGTAAATGCTGATAGTGAGGAGGATTTAGATGATGAGCCGGAGATGTATAAGGTTGAGGAGAAAGGGTTGAGTTATCAGTTTGAGCACATCGATCTTGACAAATCTGAATGGTTCAAGAAAGATGTTGCTGTTATTCCCGAAGTCCCTATCTTTCAACATCTGGATGAACCCAACACCAAACAGATGGACAGACAGATCATTGCTTGGAAGTACAACACTTTGATTGACGCTTATATGATTAAGCGAAGGGGTGGTGACATTTCTTATATCAAAAATAGGAAGCATTTCGCCACCTTGCCTCGGTGGGATTTGCGGAGGTTGGCTGATCTCCCTTTGCTGGGTAAAGAAGACAGTGGCAGGGCATGTGCTTTCGAAGTGACAATCAGAGACGCTGCGAAGAGTAATTTTGTTGATTTTGGGTACCAAAAGCCGAGAAGGATGAGGCAGAAGAAAGATAGGCATTGGGTGTCGTGGAAAGGAAAGATTGTTTTGAAGATTGAAGCACCGAAGGTTATGACTAGAGTGAGGATTCCGGATACACAGCCACCGAGACTGAATGATTTTCACAAATGGTTTTATGATAACAGTACGGGTGAAGCTGTTTCAGACTGAAAGGGGAAGATCGTCCAGAAATCCGATTGTTTGACCCAATGGAGATCTTTTCCTTTAGCGATGAAGATTTAAAGGTGTTGTGTGAGAATAGGATTAAGCACGGGGCTGGAGACGATACTAGAACTGAAGCGAACCTGTTTGTGAAGGTCGCAAACAAAGCCCGTGGTATTCGTGCTGAACTCAGGAGTGTGAACGAAAGGCTGAGAATGACTGATGATCAGCAATTGGATATGGATGATTTATCTAGACAGCTGGATCAAACTATTGAGAAGATGTTCGAGAAACCAGTTGAGGTTGTAGATTTGGATGTGACTGGCGAGGAGCATACAGCAGAAATTCAGGCGGAAACGATTGATCTGGATGTGCCTGATACTGAGGTCGCCGAAGCAGAGTTTGTGGAATCAATGCTGATTTTTAGTGAAGATGAGGCCGGATCAGAAGATGTTACAAATCCGTTGGCCGGAATTGAAGAAAGGGCAGGAGCTTACATTGAGAATCTTTGAAGCCGAGAAAAAGACGGAGCTTAAATAGAAGACTTCCCCAGGTGAGGTCCAACCTAGTGGGAGTATTGATAGTCACATGTATAGGTTGGACTCACCGGCTTGTCGGTGTTATATATTTTGTATGTACTTTGTATGATTTTGTACTAGCGAATCTACGGACGAATCTATAGATTCGCCCGTAGCTCAGATTAGCTTTTGATTAGGTGTCGACTGGGCGAACCTGTATGTGCCCAGCGAACCTATGTGGTTCGCTAGATAGATTCGCTACAGCGAATCTATCAGCGAACCTAAGACTGATATATATTGTAACCTTATCTTGAAGATAATAGAACTTTTGCACAACTTTGACAAAAACCTTATCTTACTGATTGTGTCGTGTAATTGTTCTCTGGAGGTGCTAGGAGCATATATTATACATCTTTGTAGCTTGTTTACCTCCGGTTGTGTGGTTTTATCTCATTATTGGTTTGTTGTTATAATACACTTTGTTTGTTCAAGTCAAGTGTGTTTGTTGTTAAACAAGTCATTATAGCACTGAAATCACGATCATTATGGACCAACAGGTACCACTTGAGAAAGAAAACATGAATAAAGACAAACGTTTGCTTGCTCAGTTTGACTTCTTGTAGTTCTCTGATTTAACGGCCCAATAATCTGAGAGACAGGATGTTTCTTATGAATTCTATGAGTTGGTATAACATCACCTTGCACTTGACTCTCCAGATTAGATTGATTCAGATTCGGTAAGTCTTGCAGAATTGTAGACTCATGCGGAGTGAAATTAGGAACTTGTTCCGGTGAATTGATGAAGTAGTCAAATGATTCTGGAATAACTTCAACATTCGGATCTGATGATGGTTGATTTTGAACAGATCCACCATCATTAGGAGAATTTTGTGGATTAACATCATCACCAAGAATATTTGATTCTTGATCTTCTTGAGAACCAGATGGACCCGGAGCTTGACTGGATACTCCTTGATCAGGATTTTGAAATGACATGAACGGATACTCAGAATTGAGATTGCTATCATCGTCATTGTCAGAATCATCACTGAAACATCCCAAGTCTCCTGATTCCTTTCTCGAGGTTCCTGAAAAATCAAACAAGTTAGAATTGAAAGATTTTAATAACGAATCTAAATCAAACAACCATTCGGGACCATGCGCCACTGACGGAAATGAATTTTCTAAAAACTTTACGTTAATAGTTTCAATAACAGTATTTTTTTTGCTATTAAAAACTCGATAAGCTTTAGAAATAGACGAGTAACCAAGGAAAAATCCATCGTCAGATTTTGACTCAAATTTCCCGAGATGATCACTTAAATTTAGAATCGATACAGGACAACCAAATGCTTTCAAGTAAGAAATATTTGGTTTTCTTCCAAACAATAACTCATAAGATGTTTTATTTTTATCCTGAACCAATAATGTCCTGTTTTGTACAAAACACGCAGTAGCAATAGCTTCGTCCCAGAATGTGATAGGGATTTTGGCATCTGCGAGCATGGATCTTGCTGCTTCAATCAGTGTCCGATTTTTCCGTTCTGCAACCCCGTTTTGTTGAGGTGTTCTTGGAGCACTAAATTGTCTCGCAATTCCTTTTTCTGCACAAAACAAATTTCTCAAGATTTTCACTGTACAATCCAACTGATTTTCAACTTTGACAATAAATTCTTTTAACAACTCAGCAGTTTCAGATTTAAAATGCAAGAAATAAAACCAAGAAAATCTAGTAAAATCATCAATGATGACAAAACAATAAGACTTCTTTCCGATGCTTTGAACATTTGTTGGTCCGAAAAGATCCATATGTAGCATCTGCAAGGGTTTTGAAATGGAGTTTTCTGGCTTGGACTTAAAAGACATTCTGTGTTGTTTTCCTTTCAAACATGCTGGACAGAGATCAGTTGTAGAAAACTTCTTTGATGGTATTCCCACAGCATGATTTCCAGTCACCAGTCGGTTCATGTTTCTGAAGTTTGAATGGCCCAGCCGTCTATGCCAAAGCTGACTCTCATCATTTAAAGCATGTGCAATGAGACAAGTAGTTTCGGTTTCAGCATCAATCTGCGACATATCAAGCTTGTATACATCACGATCTCTTGGCGCTTTAACCACTACCCATTCATTGTCAATCTTGAAACCTGGTTTGAGTATATAACAAAAAGAATCATCAAATAAAGTTGAATACGATTTGTCACAAATTTGAGATACACTTAGCAAATTAAAGTTCAACTGTGCACAGTAGTTGACTTTATCAAAGCTAATGACCCCATTTGGCACAGTTCCTTCTCCAGTTATTTTACCACCAGCATCTCCTCTAAATGCAACATGTGTACCATTCTTCAGTTTAGAGTCTTGAAGCAAGGCATGGTTGCCTGTCATATGCCGGTTACACCCACTATCAACAAACCATGAGTTGATAGGTCTTCGAGGGCGTACCTGCATTTCAACAATCACTTAGTTAGTTTGGTCAACCCAGGCCCACATGGTCTTGGGTTTTCCGAATCTATCTGTAACAGTAACTTGTTGATAATGAAGATTTTGAAAATTTGTTTCATTCGAGAGATTTGGTTGAAAACTGTTTCGCCCATTGGCTTGAATCGATTGCTTTCTTCTCAAAGCAATAAACCTTTCCTCTAACTTAGGATCAAGGTTATTTTTAAATTTCTGATTTCTTACCATCAAAGCTCTCGGTTTAAAACTGTTAACCTGCACATTTCTTGATGCAAAGTTATTAGAACCTGAATTGTTTCGATTGAAATATCTCAAAACAGGAGAATGACTTTGATTAACATTTTGAAAACCAAATGATTGATTTCTTTGAAAATTTGGAAACGGAGTCATTTCTCTTGATGAGTTTTTCCGAAAGAAACAATCCTTTGTGTCATGGTTTCTTCTTTCACAGATATCACAAAATTTGTTATAAAAAGATTCCTCTGAAGAATGATTTCTTTTGTCACAGTAACTGCAGTACCTGTTAAAGAAACATTCAGCAGTAGCATGATTATAACGATCACAAATCTCACAATGTTTCTTGCTAATCCTAAAGAGCCGATTGTTAACTTTTGATGTTGAACCCACTCGTGATTCATTATCAGTTTTGTTCGGTTTTAGATTAACTTGATTCTTTTGTGGAGATTTTGATTGTGATTTTGCTTGCTTGGGAACTTGGTTCGATTTTAACACATCTTGTTTGGTTACCTTCTTTGGTTCAATTCTTTTATCATTGACAGCGGAAGACTTAGGACCTGAACCTGTTTTCAGACCAGAGTTAGATTTGATTGGAGAATTGATTGGTTTACCATAAGATCCGTTCAAATCAAAAGTTCCTGCAGACACAAACTTAATTGTTTTTCCTTTTGACACTTTCTGCTTGACAGGTTTGACTTTGTCAGTTTTGACAATTTGAGCTTTGGTATTGTCATTCGATTTTATGACACTTTTACCTTTCGAAGATTTTGTTTCAGATTGATTGACTTTTGATTTTAATTTATGCATTTTTGCATTCGAAACTTCAGTCTTTTTCACTTCTTGCTTCTTGATCAGTTGATCAGCAACTTTCGCCTTCTGTTTATTCTTCCACCTGATGTATTCAGGATCATTGTATCCCGAAAATTCAGCTTCATCCTTCACTTTTTCTTCCTGCTTGGGATTCAGTTCAGGATATTCAACAAGTTGAATAAGAACAGGCTCTGATTTGTTGCTAGCTTCATCATCAGCTTCAGTCGTCACGGCATCATCATCTTTCAAACTCTCAATCAACACTTCAGATCCTTCGGATTCGGATTTACTTCTTTGAATTTCATTGAATTTTCGTTCATTTCAGGTGAATGATCAAATTCATTGAAGTTTTCAGGTAAAGTTTGTGTGATTGAATTAGGCATTGGTTCATGAGTGAAACCCAATCCTAGTTTGGTTTTGTTACCTCTTTCACTTGTAAGTTGTTTAACCATAGTTTTACAACTTTTTACCTTTGTTAATTCCACTTGCGTGACAGCATGAGCAACTTTTTCTTGTTCAAAATTCTTAGTCATTTCTTCAAGTTGTTTGGTCACAAGTTCCAATTCCTTTAAGGTTTTGTTCCATGATTCTTTAAGTGACAATATCTTCTCATCAGCAATTTTGTGATCAATTTTAAGTTGTTCATGAATTTTCTCATGTTTGCTTAATTTATCACCAATTTTAAACGAATGAGTACGATAATGTTCTACTTGTTGAATGCATTGTTCAGAACATAACCTACCTCTAACATCATCAGGCAAAGGAACATAGTTAGGGGTAAATCAGTACTAACCTTTGGTTGTTCGGTAGATGATGAAGACTCACTGGATGTAGCCATCAGCGCAATTTCAGATTCAGATTCTTCAACAGGATCTGACTTTGCACTCCAGTCATATTCCTCAGAATCTTCACTCACAGTATCAATCAGTTTACCATCCCCTTCTTCAGACCAATCTTCCTCAATTTCACACACTAATGCCAGACTGGATGTAAGATCAGATGTAAATTGTTCTGCATAAGCACTCCAATCATATCCATCTTTTACACTTACTACCAGTGCTTTGGTCTGATCTTCTGGCTTCTTGCCTTCATCTTCCAGTTTTGGCATGGGAAGACTTTGATATGGCTTCTGTATGAACCGTTGATTCCTCTGTTGATAGCTTGAAGACTGTTGTGAGCTTTGACCTTGACCTTGATTCTGTCCACTTGAATTTGCTTGATCATTGTAGTTCTGATTCTTAGGAGCCTTGCATTCCCTTGAAAAATGACCATAGCAGTTACAGTTGAAACATCTGGCCTTCGATTTGTCAAAACCAACGGTCTTGTTTGCATGAGGCTTGTAGCTTCGGTTAACATATGCATGTTTCTGCGTCCGATATACAACCATTACCATTTGCCAATTCAGATCCATTTCCTCAACGTCAACAGGATCCATTTCAAAAAGATCTTGAAGTACAACATCCATATGAGACAAATGACTTCCTTGATAAGCTTAAAAGCTTGCCATGAAAGCAGTAAAAGCAGTCTTCGTCTCATAATCTTGTAACAAGATGTTCATTACATCTTTTACTTTTGTTTGAACATTCGAACTTTGATTTTCTGATTGATTCTTCACATTCTGACTTTGAACTTGAGCTCTTGGTGGAGATTGAGGTTGAGAATAAGTTGGTGAATTTGGAATGTATGACGAATCAGTGTAAAAACTTGCACCAACAAATAAATCACCCTCATCTTCAAACTTAGTTGCATCTTGTGCAAGAAATGCATTCTCCACAGTATTAGCAGGATTCACAATATATTTGTATTGTGCATGTGAACCAGTTCTATCAGTGTTTCTAGAACTTTCATCAATCTCTACTTCTTCAATCTTTGCAATGAGCAGATCCAAATCCATCGGAAACTTTTCAGTATGTTTCAGTAGTGTCACAGTCTGTTTCCATGATGATGGAAGAGCACATAATAATCTGTCATTCAGGACTTGAAGATCTGTCTTCGCACCAACATTGGTCATTTCAGTAGTCAGATGAACAAACCTATTCATCATCTGGTGCACAGATTCTCCAGCAATGTGTTCAAATAACTCCAATTGTCTCTTCAGCTTTTGTTTCTTGAGACTTCTGAGTTGTTCACCTCCTTCACATATCGACTTCAAGGCTTTGAACAATGTATAACCCGTCTGATAAGTATCCAACCTTGACAATACTTGTAGTGGCAACCCTTTACACATCAAAGAGTAGGCTTTGCTATCATTCTTTACTTTCCTTAAATCTTCAGTTGATAAATTATCTTCTGGATAAGGTTCAGTAGAGTCTTTGGTGTAGGTACTTGCACTATCCGGAGCTGTCTGTGTAGGTATGTGAGGACCCTTATCAATTGACTTCCAAAGATCATTGTCTATCGAGCAAAGATGATGCTTCAGTCTAATTGTCCAATTCTTGAAATCTGCACGATTGACAAGTCTAGGAACACGGTTATCATAATCATCATTAGGTGCCATTTTAAAAGATTTTAAAGAAAATATTTTTGGTTTTTGTTGATTTTTGAAAAGAAATAGTTAAAATACTAAAATAAAGACAAGTAATTAATGACAAGATAAGAAAACAAGGATTAAAACAACTAAAAATGAGTCACACGACTGAACAGTGAAAATTTATTCTTCACCCGGCTGAACAGTGATTTTTCTTCTTCACCCGGCTGAGAAAAGTCTTCACACGTCTAAACAGTTGACCCGGCTGAACAGTTGTAACCTTGATAATCTTCACCCGGCAGAACAGTTACCCGGCTGAACAGTTGTAACTTGACACAGCAATAAACTTGACCTGGCAAGAACTTTACACGACAAGAAGGCTTTACACGGCTAAACAGTTGTTGATCACACGGCAGCAAAGTTGTTTACCCGGCTGAATAGTTGATCACCCGTCTGAAGAGTAGTAAGTCACCCGGCTAGAATGTTAATCACCCGGCTGAACAGTTGATCACCTGGCTGAACAGTTCTTGATCCGGCTGAACAGTACAACCTTTTTCTTGCAAATTCTTCACCCGTCTAGCACAAAATCCTTTACACGACTGCACAGGACCTAATTTTGTTCACAAATCTAAGTCCAAAGGAAATTGTCTAAGTCCAATTATCACCCGGCTAGTTAATCTTCAACCAGTTCATCCTGTTCATCATCTTCATCATGAGAAATTTTCTGTGTTTATCAAAAACTTGTCCAATTTCTTCAAAAATCACACACAAGCAGCGAAATACACCGATTATCAATCCCTAATCTCAATCAATCCAAAACATGATCAAATTTTGATGAATTTGAGCAAAATTTTGATCGAACAGTAACTTTTTCTTTCTTCTTAATTCCTCAGATCTGATGATAATCTGATGGAATTTGCACAATTGTTGTGAATTAGAAGTGATTGCGATGATAAATCACAACTAAAAACAGCAACAATTCATTCAGATCATGATTTTTGAGCAATATTGTAGTGTTTTGCTTGATGAATAGCGAAGAACACAATACCAACAGCTCTGATACCAATTGATAGGTTCAATTGGATCGATATCGCTCAAATGATCAGAATGAAATAAGTACACAAACAAACAGTTCAATCAGCAACACAATTCATTACTAAATAATTCTCTTTGTATTGATGATCAAAAGCAAGGTTGTAGTACAAAATGCAGGAGAATGTAATCACACACAGTTAATTCTCTCTCTAACGTGTAATGCGATCTAGACTCTCTCCCTAACATTCTCTCACTACATGCTTTATGCAACAATACATTTTAGGGAAAATACAAAATAAACCCTAAACTATACAAAATGTATAAAACACAGTACAAAGTAAATCTTAAACTGGAAATAGCCCTAACCTTTAAGTTGTTCATGAATTTTCTCATGTTTGCTTAATTTATCACCAATTTTAAAAGAATGAGTACGATAATGTTCTACTTGTTGAATGCATTGTTCAGAACATAACCTACCTTTAACATTATCAGGCAAAGGAACATAGTTAGGGGGTAATTCGATACTAACCTTAGGTTGTTCAGCAGATGATGAAGACTCATTGGATGTAGCCATCAGCGCAATTTCTGGTTCAGATTCTTCAACAGGATCTGACTTTGCACTCCAATCATATTCTTCAGAATCTTCACTTACAGTATCAATCACTTTATCATCCCCTTCTTCAGACCAATCTTCCTCAATTTCACAAACTAACGCCAAACTGGAAGTAAGATCAGATGTAAACTGTTCTGCATAAGCGCTCCAGTCATATCCGTCTTTCACACTAACCACCAGTGCTTTAGTCTGATCTTCTGGCTTCTTGCCTTCGTCTTTCAGTTCTGGCATGGGAAGACTTTGATATGGCTTCGTCTTTCAGCTCTGATACCAATTGATAATTCTAGACGAACCGAGCTTGGATCTAGATCTGAGATTGTTTGGGGATGTTGTTTGCGATCAGTGATGCGGAAACTCACTAATCACGTATTGATGCTTGAATGCTCATGAAGATCAATGCAAGGTATGATGAAGATTGATGATAATATGAATAGGTGAATTGTATTAGATCAATGGAGAGGTTACAAGAGATATGGAATGAAATGTAGGCAACTCTCTTAACAAATGACCTAGGTGATGGTATTTATAGTCTATACCATTCACCTTACAATGTAACCTAACCACGTGCAGTTAAGCACAAACGCGCATTTAAGCACGAAACGATTACACAAATATTCTAAGACAAATACAATTAATAAACGTCTTCACCCGTGCTTGCTCGTGATGATGCTCGATATCTTCACTCGCTTATATTTGGAAAGTGACATCTTCAAATAACCCCAACAACGTCCTAACAAGTTTTGTTTATCTGTAAGACGAGCAATCCATTTTATTGTTTTCCATGGCGTTGTTCGTTAATTACCCTTGCTCGATCGCATATATGTGACTATTTAAGCTCTATTTAACTAATAAGTTCATGATTTTTTCTCTCATATTATATTCAATTCTAGATCCAATCAGCTATGAATCCGCAACTCCTAATGCTTTTGATGTTCAAGATAATTGCGGAGCTACCACCGCTGCTTATAATCAAATGCAAGTGCGTATGCAAGGAATGGTATGATTTCATATCAAGCAAGGAGTTTCTATTGGCACACACAAAATATGCTGCTGATTCATTTGATCAAAAACGTATCACCACTGGGGTCAAACCGACAAGCCTTTCAAGGCTGTTGAATCGTCAAAGCCCTAACTATTTGGCGAGTAATGAAGTAACGGCCCTAGCTAATTTCCAACCAAAAAATATTATATTCTTAGCGAGCTTGGATGGCATGTTATGTGTTACCCTAGAACACGCGTGTGACTTGCTTGTTTGGAATCCGCTAACAGGTGCTTACAGAATGTTGTCCAACTGTGTTAAGCAAGGTTTCTTCAAGACAAACTGCGATTCAGTTGGTTTCTATGTTGACACAACCTATGATTACAGCATTATTCACATAAATTGTAGGCGAGGTACTCTTTCTGTGTATTTGTTTTCATTAAGTCGTGGATCGTGGAAACATGTACCATTCTTGAAGAAGACACCTTACTCTACTGATGGCTACGAATGGTCTTTAGTAACCTTCTCTAGAGATGCTGTATACTTCAGGGTTTCCCAATCTGAATTTCTAGATGGCATTAAGAGTGATATTCGGTTTGACGTAAACACGCATAAATTTTCGGTGTTAGAATATCGGAGGTCTGGGACTTTGAGTCTTAACGGTGCTTTGTTTAGCTGGCGCTCGGAACTATATGCTTATGATTCTTGCGGTTACTTTAACAAGCCATTTGAATTATGGAAGCTTCAAAACGGAATTTGGAACATGATAGATGTATATCGTTATCGAGTATGTCTTCCATTTCCACGTTTGACTAGCCTTACTCATTACAATCTAAATGGGTCTATAATTGTCATCACTGTTTGGGGACAAATTCTTGAAATCGATGTGAACCTTTTAGAGGTTAATCATTTTGAGCGTGCAGGTTTTGATAGGGTTATTCATGGTGCTGTTTACACGGATACCGTACTTTCACCTTGGTTTTAGCTCCATTCCTTCCGTTTAAATATTATTATTGTTCTTTTTGCATTGTTTATTTTCGTATGGATAGAACGTAATTAATGATTTTGTTTTGATATTTAATGGTATTGACTTTTAACAACAATTTATTTCATGTTTATGTCTTTGTCTTCTATTATAGATAAATTATAAACGCTCATTGCCAATATTTATACTATACAATAAAAAATATATATTTGACTTCTTTTGGACTATTTATATTGTACGGCTTTTTTATATAACATGTTATAAAAAAATAATAAACTTATGTAAATTGGATGACAAAGTATTACTTTTGAGCCAATATAAGCACATTGTTCATGTTTCTTTAAAGAACAAATTGTTTAAGTTTTGTTTTTTTGTTAATGCTAAAGGTATAATTGGTCATGGATTCGCATATCGTTGTTGATGATTTTACGTCAGTCACAAAAGAGTATGTTTGGTATACTGTTTGCTTTGTTTGGGTCGACTTTCTTTTGCCTTGTGCGTCTGGGGACAACATGTTGATAGTTTTTCTAGACCAACACGTAAGTTACCCTATCTTTAATTCTTATAAAGTTTACAAAATAACATTAGGTGCATGGTTTTAAAATCAATAGATTTGTTTTTTTAGAGACAAAGGGTTGTTGGTTTTACCCCGAAAGCTCTCATATCAACGTACATAGACATGGATCCGGTTGGGAACATGTTTGTTGTCACACCCCCAAATCTACTAACGAAGTTTTACCGTTAGAGGCGTGACAAACCAGGATCCAGTCATTAATTACACCGAACGATTCTATATGAGTTTTGAAAAACCAAACGTTTACCCATTAAATGCGGTAGTTTAAACGACAATCAGAGTAATTAGTTTTTTTCAGTTATGCGGAAGCGTAATAAATAGGTAAGTTTAAGCAAACCCAAACCATGCAAAAAGTAAATAAGCAAAAACACGCGCCCGACACAAGACACGCAGTTTAAATAGTTTATAAATCCCAAAACAAAGTTTTTGATGCAAGAAATGTTTTAATGTATGCGAGGACGTCATGCCATGCCCTACGTGCATTGTACCTCGGTGACCTGAAACAGTGAAATACTAACAAGTGTCAACATGACGGTTGGTGAGTTCACATAGTAGTATAAAAGCAAGTAGTTCAATTGCAAGCAGATGTATAAATTAAGTATGTCATTGTAGGTAGCTAGTCTACTGTACATATCCTTAGAGTCGTATGTATCTGACCGAAGCTGACGTATGTACACATTAAGTGCAGTTTGCCTGTTCGTACATCCCATCAGGATGCACATGTGACAACCCGCAAATTAAAGGTTAACACCGTTAACTACCTCGTAACTATCTTGTTAAGTTTTATATAAGTTTAAGGTTTGTTTTGTAATTAATTAAACTTGTTTATAAACTTTAAAACCAAACTAAATAACCTACTAAAATTCAAGGGCCAAAGGTGTAAGTTTAAAAATTACAAACCCAGCCCCCCACCATAACCCGTCGCCTCTCCCTCTCTTCTCTTCTACCTTACGACACACACACCAAAACCCTAACCAGTCGCATAACCAGTCGCGCAAGATCATCACCATCATCATCTCCGTGTCTCTAGGCGATGCGAAGGGCAGGCGCAGCAAACACCATCTCTCTTCTTCGCCGGCGGCGGAAAACAGAAACACAACAGCCGTATCGTTGTCGCGCGCCATTGGTAAATCTGCAACTCCAATCACGTTGCCTCTTGCTCTCATCATTCTGGTAAGCATAACCACCCCCACAACTCGCTTTTATGTAGTTTTTCGTTCCGGGTTTCGATTGAAGTTTTGGTTTCGCTGCGGGTCGTTTCGGTTTTTGTTACGGATGCGATTGATCTCGGTTGTTGTATGGGTATATATGTGTTACAGTGCAGGTATGTGATGTATGTATATGAGGCAGCATGCGATATATATATATATATATATATATATATATATATATATATATATATATGTGTGTGTGTGTGTGTGTGTGTGTGTGTGTGTGTACGCATGCGTATTTTTAAGTTGTATGTGATGTAGATATGTTTAGAAGTGTTGCAGCATATTGATGTGATTAAATATGGATAGAAGCAGTAGCATTATTCAGCAGATTCAGATTATATATATATACATGTGTCGTATGGTATAGTAGGAAGATATGTGCTACAGTGTGTTGTCGTGTATTGCTTGAATGTATTCGTGATTATAACCAACTTGCGATGCATATACTCAAGGTGAATTTTGTATGCATGTAGCTTTTAGTAGTGATTATATGTTCATATGCGTAATGAAATATACATATATATAGCAGTATGCATGTGAGTAGGTTGCGAAATCAGTCAATTGGGGAAGTATGTTTAAAGAGGTAAATGGGGCAACGGCAACAATTTAGTTTTAGCAGGAGATATATTAGAATGATTTAATTGTGTACGTGCGAGTGATATAGTAGATACATGTATTGACTTGATGGATGCACTTGATTTATACGATTTAACATATTATAGGTATGTATGGTATATGGGCGTATACAGTGGTAGCGTATGTAAGAAATTGGCATATGTGATATTATGTATGTATATGTATAATATTGAAGCGTAGAGTGTATAGATGGAGCATGTATTGAACTGGAAATTGCATACATGAATTGTATTATATATGTAGTTGTATAACTAAATTTCATCATGTATGCGTTAAATTGACTTAACGATGAATATGGTATGAATTGACGCTAAAGGTGAAAGTATGCTTATCTTATATATATATATATATATATGCGTTTGTAAATATGTGGCAAAATATAAGTATATGTATTATAATGATTGATGCGATGATGATGGGAGTCGGTTTGATTTATTGATAATGAGGTATACATTATGGCGCATGGGAACCTAGAGAAATGCAAGTATTAAATTATAATGGATAGTATACGTGTAATCTTGTATGGCGTATAATGTGATACTATCATCGTCAGAAGCAGAACCAAATACTCGAAACTCTAACGAATACCATATTATATATATATTACTTAAATGTTCTTAGTTAATAATTAATAAATAATTATTAAGCAGGTCGTAGAGCGATCTAGATTCTTGTTGGCATTTTTGCTGTCTATTTGTCGTGCGCTTCAAAGGTGAGTTCACTAAACCACACTTTTACTATTCTACCCTTTTATGGGTTGAACACGGACGATTACTTTTACGGATTTACAAATTTTGTATGTCGCATGTCTGGATTAGAGAAACTTGTATTTTGTTCATGAAAGACCTCATGGATACCTAGTTGACCGTTAGTATTGGTGAAATAGCGGGGAAATTTTGAGTAGTACTACTGGGTTTGACAAACCCCACCCGGGCTAGTCGCGCTAGCATGACAGAAGGATCTCTCGAACGGGTGTTGAATGACCTAACATACTTACAGTGCATCCTGCTGGGATGTACGAACGGGCAAAATGCACTTAATGTGTACATACGTCAGCTTCGGTCAGATACATACGCCTCTAAGGACATGTGCTGTAGACTAGCTACCTACAATGACATACTTAATTTATATTTCTGCTTGCAACTGAACATACTTGATTTCATACTTACCATGTGAACTCACCAACCGTCGTGTTGACACTTGTTAGCATTTCACTTTTTCAGGTCATTGATGTACAACGCACTTAGGACATTGCATGGAGTCACAACTTTTCATTCAAACATTTTCTTGCATTAAAAACAATGCTTTGTGTTTAACAACTATTTAAACTGTGTTTCTTTACTTTGGGCGCGTGTTTTGCACATTTAGTTTTCATTTAAATATTTTGACATTACCTTTCGATTATGCTTCCGCAAACTTTCAAACGTCAATTTTGTATTAAATTTCTCATTTAATGAGACACGTATGTTTTAAATTCATATAGTGTTGTTTGGTGTAACTAATGACTGAGATCCTGGTTTGTCACACACTTAACGGTAAAACTCCGTTAGTGGATTTTGAGGGTGTGACAGATTGGTATCAGAGCCATTGGTTATAGCGAACTAGGTTTGCATTGCATTGCATTCTAGACTATAACTATACACTGCATTAGTTACACTTGTTCAAATTTATGTGTGACCCATATACACGAGACTTACACATGCACACGCTTACACTAGCATTGCATGAAGTGACCAACCTGTATTATGTGACATATTGGGGAAATTTTTTTGGGGCTTTAGTTTGGATAAGTTTCCCTTTCATTATAATTCGAAACTTACAACATCATGGCAACAAACTGGTTTCGTATGTGCTAATACACGTCATTTATTATATGACGCATTCGTATGCTATAACATGTCCCTTAATATGAGACATACTGATAGTTGAAACATGTCACTTATTGTGTGATCCACAACGTGCTATCTACTTGATTTGACATTACCACTGCTTATGCACATTGTACACTCAGATTGTGTTTAGACTAGTAGTCTTACACTTAGTATGAACTTACACCATACCTGATACATGTGACCCATTGATACAGCATGCTGATAGTCTGTTAATGTCCTATACATCTAGTATAGTTGTCTCCTACTTATAGGTTTATCATACACTTATACACCTTCAATACTTGAAATGAGATAGAAATACCATACGGCTGAATGTAAATCAAAGAACCTAATAAAAACGTAAGATTAATGTACCCGATGGGAGACAAACTTGGGTGATTGTGTAAGGTAAATTGACGATTACGGGTGCGCAACGTAATGGTGAATTTACAGGTACATGATGATCCTGGCAAAATCTGCCATGTGGGTGATACCTAAAAAGAAACACAAAGGTGAAAAACCAATCAATACAGATTCATTGGAAACAAACATACATCTCCAAATAACGCACCAATATCAAGTCTATCCTAGACTAAACTCATAAAATCCATCTATAGATGATAGACAATTACAGTACAACCTTCGATGGCACATCAGGAATTTATCTTTAAACTGCATACAATTTACGTTATAAAAAAAATAGCTGAAAATCTTTCCTTGATGACACACAAATAAGAACAACGATCTATGTTGAAAAACTTGATAAAGTTTTGCTACTACTATATTTGTCCCCTAATGAGGGTGACTCATCGGATCGCATATATAATCAATCTGAATCCACCAGATGAAACATTTACCTTACTAAAGTCGCAAACTTATGATACTTAATGGGATGCTTTAAATTCGAGTCAGTATACTATGACCTCTTGCCAACAGTCGGTGGCATCTTAACATCATTGGGAACGAATGTTAAACAACCCTATAATCTTTAGGATTCCATGGAGGGGTCTAATAAAGCTAGCAACTTATAAATATATATATATATATATATAATAAAACTATTGTTGATACGATAAACCAATCGCGTAATATTGCACATTCAAAATCACTCTTTTGAATAAATCCATAGCGCTTAAACATTCATGTAAAAACCCCGTAACATACCAAGCTTGTTCTAGAAGTACTTCACCTAATCATACTCTATTCTCAAACTTATTCTTCAAGGTAAACAGAATTTAAAGTTGTTTCTGATAACAAGTTACCCAAAAATAATTCTAACTTATTTTGATCCTACTACTAATGATGCACTGGCGAACCCCACGTGTTGTATGCATACGTTTTGATCTAGTGGGATGACTCGCATTGATCCAACACTCTTGTAAATGTTAATTCTCACACCCCATTCGCACCTCCGTTATGGTAAAACACGTTTCGGATTTAATTTAAATTATTTATTATTATCATTATTATTATTATTATCCTTAAAGAACATATATTTAATTTAAAAACATTATCTACTTCTGTACATCTTAATATATAATCGAACTTCTTTACCTGATTAGTAGAGCAGAATCCAAGTTAAGCGTTCTTAAAGTCTCAAGTCAGTGGTCATGTAGAATCGAACCACATAAAATTTCAATAGATAACCGATGTTACAGTATATTTACAACGATACCATTTCACTTAATAAATATTTCTTTTCCTCAACCCCTTTGAATGACTTAGTAAGGTAGGCAAGAATGTCAGTACGTGACAAGTACGCTTTCAAGGTGCTGGTGGTGTGGTGGGTTAGCTGTGGTACACCTTATATATAAGCACTAACGGTATGTAGGAGATGGACTTGAAACCAAGCCAATAGTTAACCAGGAAACTCTAACGGATCATTCTCATACCATATAAAATACATAAATTCTAATAATGTTGTTCCATCTATCACTTGTAGGGTAACCTACCCTGTACTCAGATAAATTATAACTTTCATACAACCTTTACTCAAAGTAATAACAAAAACCAAATGTTTCGTAATATAAACTATGATTTTGAATACACTTCACGACTCCAAGGGTTCACGTGATAAAAACCATCGTCAACAATGAAACGCTAATACCGACCAATGTTTTGAGAAAGTTTTGCCCATTACGGTCCAGGATAACCACTTTCTATTATATTTCATTCCTGGTAACACCTATCATCTGGGTTATACCTAGAAGCACAAAAGTGAAGAATAACTCAACACAAAATCCACCTGAACAATAGCCTAACTGGAACGAAAATTTATTCTTAAGTGAGGCACTAATATCAAGTTTATTCTCGATTACATTCGTTGAACACTTACAATACTACTACAGATGAGAAACAATACGAACTCAGATATGTGCAACTTCCTCACATCTAAATTACTGTACACATCCTATTGTTGAAGTCCATCTATAATGACCCGATCACAAGACTTACGAATCATGTTGACAACTTAATAAGATTACATTACTATACATTGACACCAATGTTAATGAACTATCCCTCCGTATATAAATATGAATATCGAATAAGTATTATGACGCTAAAGACTCACATGATGAATAAAACAATCCACAATAAACAACTAATACCAACGAGCGTTCTATGTGAACCATATCCATTGTTGTTTCGGATAACAACTTCTCCTTTCGTTTCATCTCGATACAGTTTGTGTTTTGTTAAAAATAATAATAATAATAATAATAATAATAATAATAATAATAATACATATATATTATAATAATTGGTGCTCTCATTATCATTTGACACTTCAATCATGCAATATTTTTCTTTTAAAGCTCCAGTTATTCAAGAGATTCCACCTCATATGTAATTAACTTTCTTGATCAAAACTATATGAGCCGCAATGTAAGCAATTGTCACCTAATTGTTCTAAACTATGAAAATATACTAATAGAAGAAACTGCATGCTTAAGGAAACCAGTGAAGCTACACGACCAAAGTAATAAAATAACTTGATATCTCTTTCGGATCCGTTAAACTCAAAGCCTCAACTAAACTATTATCTCACATCATCTGTTCAACACACTAATGGCGAATTCAAACACTGCCACCCAATGAATCTCGGTATCAAAATCCTTGCTAGCATTTCATTATTTTGAACCCTTATTAACTCTATTGTAAACTAAAACCTATATCTTAGAACAAATATTGTTATGTCACCCTAAAGGACATACAAGATTAAATGGCCTTCCATTGGAATAGAAATACAAGATTTATGAAAATTTTCTCTATGAGAAAACGCTTGGCATATCATATAACCCCCCCCCCCTCCAGCATACACACATAACAATAACACTCAGATTTCATCCATAAGAAAAATTACTGTACTCCAAAGAATTGGGAGCAAATCATATAACACCGACTCTTTTGTTTTCAACGGTACTTAAATACGTAAACTTTAATAACATATTGTCTTATGTCATGCAACCACTTGTCTACTTGACCACAACAAAGTCTCATAATCATCAAAGATAGAAATACTTATAAAATTTCCTGAAAATTTTTGCTTAAATACTTCCGAACACATAAGTAGTATCATTATTCATCATTCTCCAACTATTCTTACAATTTATATGACATCCATGGTGTTCACGTGTTGACAACACATCTTTTAATAACGTACAGTGCCTACACAAAGTTGAGTCAATTTAAAGATCTATAAGAATATATGGTTCCTTAGGTAAAACACAATCCTTAGATACTCGAATAACAACTTCAAGCTCATTGATATAAATATCTTGAAAGACGTTCGTTATAAACGGAGAATTCCCCACACATCAAAGCTCACCGACTTCCCCCCTTTCTATAAATTGAACCATTTGAACGCCTGCAAAGGATTGGTCAAATATTTCTCGTGTCTCGAACCAAATGCAGTACCTCCCGGAGAGAAACTCGTTATGCTGCTTAACATCTTTAAGTGACGAATGATTATTTTTATTTAAGGAACTAGTTGAATTCGTGAGCCGAGAATCCAAAGCACTCAAATATAGTAAGATTCTTATTATTAATATTCGTTGAAATTCAAAGAGTGAACCGAAGTTCACATAAGAACGCATAAGATCAAATAATATGTGAACATCCTTGACTATTCCAAAACGTCAACGCAATACACTAATGCTAATGGTTAAATTTCGGGACGAAATTTCTTTCAACAAGGGAATGATGTGACACCCTAAAATTTCAGATTAACTCCGTTAACTAAATACCGTTATTTCGGTTAATGAAATTATACTTCACATTTAATTAGTTGAATTAAACGTACCACTTGTTACACAAACAGTTACATTTAACAGCAACCCAAGGAGTTACCAGATCACGTGAGTTAATACACGAATGTTGGCGAATTAATAAAATAATAATTCCAAACAACTAAATAAATATAAAAAAAATTGGTGAATTTATATGTTATGTGACTGACATGTTTTCGGGAACATGGAAGTGACAACTCGGAACTCTAAACTCTAAATTCTTTCATTTTCGAGACATATTTTAACAACCGTATCCAATTTTCGGGACGAAAATTTCTTCAACAAGGGGATGATGTGACATCTCGCAAATTAAAGGTTAACACCGTTAACTACCTCGTAACTATCTTGTTAAGTTTTATATAAGTTTAAGGTTCGTTTTGTAATTAATTAAACTTGTTTATAAACTTTAAAACCAAACTAAATAACCTACTAAAATTCAAGGGCCAAAGGTGTAAGTTTAAAAATTACAAACCCAGCCCCCCACCATAACCCGTCGCCTCTCCCTCTCTTCTCTTCTACCTTACGACACACACACCAAAACCCTAACCAGTCGCATAACAAGTCGCGCAAGATCATCACCATCATCATCTCCGTGTCTCTAGGCGATGCGAAGGGCAGGCGCAGCAAACACCATCTCTCTTCTTCGCCGGCGGCGGAAAACAGAAACACAACAGCCGTATCGTTGTCGCGCGCCATTGGTAAATCTGCAACTCCAATCACGTTGCCTCTTGCTCTCATCATTCTGGTAAGCATAACCACCCCCACAACTCGCTTTTATGTAGTTTTTCGTTCCGGGTTTCGATTGAAGTTTTGGTTTCGCTGCGGGTCGTTTCGGTTTTTGTTACGGATGCGATTGATCTCGGTTGTTGTATGGGTATATATGTGTTACAGTGCAGGTATGTGATGTATGTATATGAGGCAGCATGCGATATATATATATATATATATATATATATATATATATATATATATATATATATATATATATATATATATATATATATATATATATATATATATATGTGCGTGTGTGTGTGTGTGTGTGTGTGTGTGTACGCATGCGTATTTTTAAGTTGTATGTGATGTAGATATGTTTAGAAATGTTGCAGCATATTGATGTGATTAAATATGGATAGAAGCAGTAGCATTATTCAGCAGATTCAGATTATATATATATACATGTGTCGTATGGTATAGTAGGAAGATATGTGCTACAGTGTGTTGTCGTGTATTGCCTGAATGTATTCGTGATTATAACCAACTTGCGATGCATATACTCAAGGTGAATTTTGTATGCATGTAGCTTTTAGTAGTGATTATATGTTCATATGCGTAATGAAATATACATATATATAGCAGTATGCATGTGAGTAGGTTGCGAAATCAGTCAATTGGGGAAGTATGTTTAAAGAGGTAAATGGGGCAACGGCAACAATTTAGTTTTAGCAGGAGATATATTAGAATGATTTAATTGTGTACGTGCGAGTGATATAGTAGATACATGTATTGACTTGATGGATGCGCACTTGATTTATACGATTTAACATATTATAGGTATGTATGGTATATGGGCGTATACAGTGGTAGCGTATGTAAGAAATTGGCATATGTGATATTATGTATGTATATGTATAATATTGAAGCGTAGAGTGTATAGATGGAGCATGTATTGAACTGGAAATTGCATACATGAATTGTATTATATATGTAGTTGTATAACTAAATTTCAGCATGTATGCGTTAAATTGACTTAACGATGAATATGGTATGAATTGACGCTAAAGGTGAAAGTATGCTTATCTTATATATATATGCGTTTGTAAATATGTGGCAAAATATAAGTATATGTATTACAATGATTGATGCGATGATGATGGGAGTCGGTTTGATTTATTGATAATGAGGTATACATTATGGCGCATGGGAACCTAGAGAAATGCAAGTATTAAATTATAATGGATAGTATACGTGTAATCTTTTATGGCATATAATGTGATACTATCATCGTCAGAAGCAGAACCAAATACTCGAAACCCTAACGAATACCATATTATATATATATTACTTAAATGTTCTTAGTTAATAATTAATAAATAATTATTAAGCAGGTCGTAGAGCGATCTAGATTCTTGTTGGCATTTTTGCTGTCTATTTGTCGTGCGCTTCAAAGGTGAGTTCACTAAACCGCACTTTTACTATTCTACCCTTTTATGGGTTGAACACGGACGATTACTTTTACGGATTTACAAATTATGTATGTCGCATGTCTGGATTAGAGAAACTTTTATTTTGTTCATGAAAGACATCATGGATACCTAGTTGACCGTTAGTATTGGTGAAATAGCGGGGAAATTTTGAGTAGTACTACTGGGTTTGACAAACCCCACCCGGGCTAGTCGCGCTAGCATGTTTTGCGCATATATGTATGTTAGGTCATTCTACACCCGTTCGACAGGTCCTTCTGTCGTGCTAGTGCGACTAGCCCGGGTGGGGTTTGTCAAACCTAGTAGTACTACTCAAAATTTCCCCGCTATTTCACAAATACTAACGGTCAACTAGGTATCCATGAGGTCTTTCATGAACAAAAATAAAGTTGCTCTAATCCAGACATGCGACATACAGAATTCGTAAATCCGTAAAAGTAATCGTTCATGTTCAGCCCATAAAAGGGTATAATAGTAAAAGTGTAGTTTAGTGAACTCACCTTAGGTTGCACAGCAATTAGTTAACAGCACACACAGTATAATACGACAACCTAAATAACAGTAGGTCTATTAATGTGTGTTCATGTAGGGTCATAGTACCCATGCATCCAAATGGTCATACAGTTTGTGCGAGTTTGGTTTAGTTTGACTTATTTACCACATTTGACTTTTTGTCCAAGTTTGACCAGGTTTGACTTTTTGACCAAGTTTGACTAAGTTTGACTTTTTGTCCAAGTTTGACCAAGTTTGATTAAGTTTGACTTTTAGTCCAAGTTTGACAAAGTTTGACTCTTAGTTGACCCGAGTTGACCCACGACCCGTTGGTGATTTGTTAAGTGTAAGTATGTTACATTTGATGTATGTGACCATGTTACATTCGCATACCACATCACACGTCACACATTCAACAAGTTGTGTTTCTACTTCCGTAAAAGTTTCCTTTATAGGAAGGTCGAACTTTTAAAGTATACTTGCATAATTCAACATCCTAAGCATGTCAACTATTACACAATTACCATAGCTCGCTACACAAGACAACAACACATACTATTACTTTATAGTTTCCAATACAAAACATATTGGCATGCATGGTCATTTCTAGGCATAATAAAATGTTTACATGTTTTGTTCAACCAATATAGTAACAACTTTCATCATGCATCCTAGTTAACTTGCGCATACAACTTAGACTTCAAATAACCGATTTCAAGTAACCAATTTCAAGTAATCAATTTCAAGTAACCAATTAGTACTTACAATGTCATCTCATGATCAAAACATGTTTACCAATATTCATATGCAACCCAAATCATGTTTGTACATCCAAAAATCACTAAATATATCTTCTAGTAATTTCCATGACAAAAAGTTTCTACATTTAGCAAGTCCTTCAAAACCAAATCGAATTCGTACGTTCAAATAACCAAAATTCATCTAACACATCTTACAAACATGCTAGTAAGCCCATAACAATCATTAGATGTCCACAACATGCGATTTCACATGATCTCTAACACAAAAGTTACTATTTTTGGTAATCTAGCGAACCGTTCACGAAATTGCAAAACCAAGTAACCAATCTTCATCCAATTTATCATCTAACCACATAATCAATCACATTTCATACTAATCATGCATGTATCATCAAGTTTCACTAACTTTCTATCAAACCCTAATTTCATAAACACACTTTTTGTATCTATTTCATCATCTAACAATCAAAATAACCATTAACACACAAACAATAAACCATTTCCACAACACAACATCAATTTGGCCATTTTGGATGAACTAGGGTTTCC
Source organism: Tagetes erecta (assembly GCA_030867185.1). Taxonomy (NCBI): domain Eukaryota; kingdom Viridiplantae; phylum Streptophyta; class Magnoliopsida; order Asterales; family Asteraceae; genus Tagetes; species Tagetes erecta. The sequence goes on from CM061488.1 coordinate 60,346,548, forward strand.
AACACATGTATTTTTTTCAAAATATATATAACAATTAACACAAACACTTACTAGTATTGCGTTTATTACTTCAATCAACACCCGAAATCACCAACAATTGAATCAAACTAGCAAAAACTATGATCTTGTATGTGTGTATGTTGCGACGACTTCAATGGGGAAAAAGAGAGGCTTAGTGCCATTTTTTTGTTAAAAAATTTAGGTTTAGGTTAGTTAATTTTAATTAATTTGTTAATTGTTGAGTTGGGTTGGGCCTTGGGCCATCCATGAGTCACATGGATGATCCACGGGCTCCGTTTTTGTTTCGGTTTGCAACACAATGAAAACCTTTCTCAATTATACATTTTTGTTTCATAAAGGTTACCGAAGTTCGCAAACGGTTAAAACCGGTAACATCCGCAAGTAACCGAAAGTTCAACAATTAAACACACATAACAGTTAAAATGTGTTATTATTGTATTTGTATTCATTTAAGATCACCAATGCCCGGGTATTAACTCGTGTGGTCGTTTCGTATGTATGTTTGTGTAAAAGTTTGCACATTTAATTCATCAAATTAAATGAAAAATATAATTGCGTTAACGTGACTAACATAATTTAACTGACGAAGTTAACCTGAATTTGTCGGGTGTCACATTTGTTCTAAACCGTTTCCGAAGGGAGAGATTCCATTTCAAGGAACTGGCCCAAACACAAAAACTACCTCTTGGTTTGAAGTGACTTCAAGTTTGATATTAATGAGCATACTAAACTTGTACGGTTCTCAACTAATCTTCCAAAAGGGTTACGTGTGTTTCCGTTAGTGCCAAACATTAAATATCTTTTGGAGAACAATAGCACTAATAACATAATCTACGGTACGTATAATTTTTTATGGTACATACAACTTTTGATTCCATGCTACATATTTTTTTAACCAAATATAAAGAGCATTTATTGGTTTTAGATGTTGTTGGTAAGATTGTCAACGGTGTACGGCTATGTGGAGAGAGTCGTATGTTTCTTAAAGATCATACGTAAGGCATTAAAGTATACTAATATCATTGACAACATACTTTTAAATCCCTTAATCATACATTATATTTCTTTCCTAATATAATTAAAGATTTAGCAGTGGTGACTTATTACAATTATCTTTATACGACCCGCCGGAGATTCATATGGTGAACACCTTTCGTGCGATGATAGAAAAAGCAATTGTCTTTGTATCTCGGGTTAAGTTGATTCGTTTGCCAGAGGGTATGCTAGCCTTTCAACTTTTAAAAAATTCACATATATTTTTAGGATCAACATATTTTTCTGTAACTTACACATCTCATCTCATGTTTTGATTATAGGGAATATTTTACGGTCAGCTGAGTTCACTAGGGTTGTCATTGAACCTAACATGCCGGAGGCTCGTTCTATTTTAGAAAAGATGTTCTTCTTTTAGTTTATGTAGTTCGTTACCAACATTTGTTACACATTTACATCGGTTTATTTATTGACTATAATAATATAGAATATTCATTTATTACTATATAAAATAAACATTATGTTGTTTTTTCATACAAAGTTACATATAACTGTTATAAATAAATAAGTATCACCAAACTAGAAGGATCAATATACACCATACAACTTAGATCACCAAAAAAAACCACAATTCCAATAAATTAAATAAAACGAAACAAATAACTTCCATGTTGACTGTATGTACTTAGTTTTTATTTTGTTTTTGTTATTATGTGTGTCATACATAAATTGTTAGGACTTTCATTTACTTTAGGTTCTTGCCATGTATGTCATATATACATTAGGGGTAAATTACTATTTTGGTCCCTGTGGTTTGACCAAAATCACTATTTTAGTCCAATAGTTCGATTTCTAATATTTTAGTCCAGTATTTTCACATCTTCTTGCTATTTCAATCCACACCACTAACACAGTTAAAATCATCCATTAAGTTTATATGAAATGACAAATATACCCATGTGATCAAATACATAATAATAAAAAATAACATACAAATACTCAAGTGGGTCTAACACTCCCACCCTAGCCACATACTCTTCACCTAACCGGCCAACCCATATCTCTCTCAATCTGCACCATATTCCACCTCTACATTCAACAACCAATCAACCATCACCGGTGCTCAACATCGTAACCACCATCCCAACCTCATCTTTTCCCGTCACCCTCACCGACAATGACAACCATCTCATACCCCTTCAATAATCATCGAAGATCCATCCACTATCTCTTGGTTCTCTTTTTTTCGCTCACAACCACCTCCAATAGTAGAAAACGAACTATTGGACTAAAATAGTGATTTTGGCCAAACCACAGGGACTAAAATAGTTATTTACCCATAAATTAGTTATTTTAATATTGCTTACAAATGTTTGTATTGATGGATAAAATGCCTAATCATACTTACAACGTAGTTTTTCGTCCCATAAGGTATTCATAAATTTAATATGACCAACGGGCAGCATACGGATCATGATGAAGTTTCCTCCTCAACTCCATCTACCTCACGAACCCTAAAGAGAAAAGAGTATCAAAGACAACGTTATTTAGACAAAGAAAACAACAAAGCGGCAAATGTCGCAAGCGTCGGTGTCTCTCAACGCACTCCTCTCATATCACGTTCCGCTAATCAGTCGTGTGAAAGAGTACCTCTAGGAGTCTTACAACCTAATAGTAGTAACACGTTACAAGATTCAAATGTGAGAGTGGCATGTAGTTTGATCGAACAAAGAAGAGAGTGTAATAGACGATATTATGTTGCATGCAAAGAGAGAGAAAAACACATTTCAAATGATGCTGAGGTTTCACATATTACGGTCGGTGATCAACCACCAGTAGGAGACATGAACTTAGAAGATGATCCATATAACTTTGTTTATGCCGGTGTACCAACGGAGTCTCTCATCTTACAGGATCGGAGTTCATGTTTGAAATGTTTTGCAAAACTATTTAAATTTGAATTCCCATCCTTTTGTTGCATGAATGGTCAGACTGAACTAGCACATTTAGAGATCCCTGGTGAACTGTACCGGCTTTTCACATTGCAAAATGAAACTGGCACATTGTTTAGGTCCAACATACAAGCTTATAACACCAATTTTAGCTTCGCCTCGATGGGTGTCACATTAGATGAAACACTGAACAATATGAGGGACGGGGTATATACCTTTCGTGCACACAAAGGAATATATCATAAAATTGATCAGTTAGTCTCTAGGGATGGAACACCCAGATACTTATAGTTGTACTTTTATGACCCCGAAACCGAGCTGGAACATAGGCTCCAATGGCCAAACCTTGATCGGAATATTACTGAGACGTTGACACGTGTTCTTTCTACAAATCCTTATGCAATGACATTCCATAGACTTTCCGAGCTGGGTCCTCTAGACAACTATAAAGTCACTCTTAACGTTTCTGTTGAGGTTGACCAGAGGGTGTACAACCGACCAACGACATCCGAGGTATATTATTAACATAAATTTACACTTACACCTATGGTGATTATTACTCATAAAACACATATTCTTTAGGTTGCCGGTATCTGGGTTGAAGGCAATGACAATATTACAACATATAAAAGAAGTATTGTTGTGTACGGAAGGTCGGAGCGTTCTCAAACCATGCAGCCGTACTTTGGATGTTACGATTCGTTATGCTATCCTCTGTTTTTTCCTAATGGTGAGTCGGGATGGCATCCTAACATACCAAGTAAGGGAGTCCCAATCAGTGATGTTAATAACCAATCGGATATCATCGACGAAGAGCCTAGAGGTACAGAAAACTATTGTAGTTTTAAAGATGAGTTTTACTTTGTACTAATAATTTGATCTTTTATTTGCATCCAGGTGCTAGCCAACAAAGTGGTAGGACAACAGTAACCATGCGAGAGTACTATTGTTACAAGTTTCAGATTCGCCCGATTGAAAACTTAGTATTGTTAGGTTGTTGGCTGCTACAATAGTTTGTCGTCGATATTTACATAAAGATTGAGACATCCCGTTTACAGTATGTTGAACACCACTGATGCGTGCAATACTATATATAAAAACAGACACTAAAAACACCTAAGTTTTAAATTTATAAAACCTAGACAAACTAACTAACTTACACACAACCGGCAGCGGACCGGCCGAATGCAATATAGCTAAAGTAAGTCCAGGTATCGACCCACAGACTCTATATACTATGCTAAATTAACTAGACAAGACTCGACTGACTAAACACGACTTAAAAGAAAGATTATTTAAAAAGGGGGGTTTGACTGCTAAAAATAGAAACTTGCTAATAGAAACTTTCTAAATTAGGAAACTTACTAAAAATGGAAACTGAAAATTTGAAAGACGGATTTAAAACAGATTAATAAAGACAAACCACCTAGGCTAGAATCATCGTTAACTTCAATTATCGCTCACGTTAGACTAATGGTTATGGAACCAGGATCTAAATCTATTCACTTAAAAGCTTTCCTAATTAAGACCCTCGACCCTTTTCGAGGAGAAACCTGAAGGATAACTATTAAGTTATTAGCGCACCGGTTACGGGATTAAATTTCCTCACGGTTATCTAATCAAATTATGCCTAATTGACCCACACTAAAGATCTATCTCACGATATGACCCTTAAAGTCATTTAAACCCAATCATTTAATTTAACAAACAAGATTAATAATTAATACTAAGCCGGAATTTTCACAAAAACCTAAACCTAGCAAATTGACTAACCAAGACTTGTTAACAACCTACCACCTCACGGATATCTAGGTTGGCTACACGTTATTACCGATTTCATTAATACTATTAATCCTATGGTTATACTGCAGTTAAACCAAAATAATCATAACTCACGTTAATGACTAAACGAGTCCTATTACGTGACATAGACAATCACCAAGAAAGCATGGATTAATAATATCAATTCTACCAATTCAAACATATATAATACATTAAACAATCATGAAGGTTCAAACTTTAATCAAACATAAACCATAACCAATAATCCAACGCAAGTTCAAACAAACCGTCAACGAATCAACATAATGCCTAGGTAGTTTTAAAGTACTTAGCCAAGCATGTTCATAATCAAAAACACAATTTTAAGAGTAATCGACATGATAAAAAGCAAGAAAAACGAAAGAGCAAATAAACCCGAGAAGTCTAGGAAGTGATCCTTGAACCCGCAAGCATCCGTTGCCTTCGTTCCGTCTTCTTGACCTCAAAACCCTCTTTAATCTGCTGAAAATCGCCTACAATTCGTCTCCAATGAAGTCTAGGAGGCTAGGGTTGAAGAAGAGATGAATATATAGCGAACCAGGCCAAAAATCGTCGAAACTTTCTGTTAAAAACCCGTCACCGCGTCGCGCGGTGACGCAATGGAGTTGTGGCTGCGTGCCGTGCCAAAAAAACCCACCAACTGACCACGCCACATTGCGCTGACAGCATGGGGTGGCTGGTCGCGTGGCGTGGCCAGCCCCATTCCTTGCCGTTTCGTTTTCTTCGTTTTCGCGTACCGGCTTGCTCGTACCTCCATTTCGCGCCCCGTTTTCGCCTACGGATTCGATTTTTCATGATCTATCCGTTTCTTTATCAACATGGGACCTACGAAACACAAAAACATCAGTTGTATCAAAATTGCTATAAAAACCGTACCGAAACAACTAAAAACGTAAACAAACTCAACTAGGGATATATATATATATATAATTTATACTCTATCAACCACCAAGGTGAGATACGAGCTGATCTATACCAAGGTATTGTTGATTGTGTGCATGCTGGGGAGGTAAACCCAAACAGAGTCGAACAACGGATAGTGTTGCCTGCGAGTTTCGTTGGAGGGCCTCGCGATATGCGATGTCGTTTTTTAGATGCCGTGACTTTAGTTCAAGATGACGGACGTCCCGATTTTTTCCTGACGATGACTTGTAATCCTCAGTGGCCTGAGATATGTGATAACTTAAAACCGGGCCAAACCGCACAAGATCGTTGTTAGGGTTATTTCCTAGTTAAGATTTACTTTGTATTTTGTTTATATGTTTGTAAATAGTTTAGGGTCTATTTTGTTATATTCCTTAAACTTGTAATTGTTTGCTTTAAAGCATGTAGTGAGAGAGTGTGAGGAGTGAGGCTAGATCACAAATTCACGTAAGAGAGAGAACTTGTGTGTGTGATTTATTTTCTCCTACACCTTGTATCACAATACTGCTTTTGATCATCAATATACAAAGAGAATTATTAGTATGAATTGTGTTAATGATTAAACTGTGTTTGTGTTGTTGTTATTCTGATCATTGAGCGATATTCACGATCCAATTGAACCTATCAATTGGTATCAGAGCTGTTGGTACTGTGTTCTTCGCTGTTCTTAAGCAAAACACATCAATATTGCTCAAAAATCATGATCTGAATGAATTTTTCGTGTTTTCAGTTGTGATTCATCATCATAATCACTCCTATACACAACGATTGTGCAGATTTCATCAGATCATCATCAGATCTGAGAAATTAAGAAACTACTGTTCGATCGAATTTTTCATAAATTCATCAAAAATTGGACATGTTTCAGATTGATTGAGATTAGGGATTGATAATCGGATCATTTCACAGCTTGTGTGTGAATTTTGAACGAATTGGAGAAGATTTTGACAAAACCCAGAAAATTCTCATGGAGAAGATGATGAACAGTATGATTTTGGTTGAAGATTAACTTGCCGGGTGATTAATTTGACTTAGACATTTTTCCTTGGACTTAGATTGAAGAACAATTAGGTCCTGTGCAGCCGTGTAAGGGAATTTGTTCTAGACGGGTGAAGAATTTGACTTGAAAAAGTGTTACTGTTCAGCCGGATCAAACACTGTAGTGCCGGGTGATACACTGTTACGCCGGGTGATTAAGAGATTTCAGCCGGGTAATCATCAACTGTGTAGCCGGGTGATTAACTACTGCCGTGTGATCGAGAACTGTTCAGCCGGGTAAAGACTTTTGCCGTGTCAAGATTCTGCCGGGTCAAGTTATTGCCGTGTGAAGTTGTTTCTTCTTGCCGGGTAACTGTTCATCCGGGTGAAGAACAAAAGTATTTCAACTGTTGAGCCGGGTAACTGTTTGGCCGTGTAAAGACCTTTTCCTGCCGGGTGAAGAACAAAAACACTGTTTAGCCAGTTGAAGAAGGATTTTCACTATTTTGTCGTGTGACTCACTTTAGTTGTTTTTAATACTTGTTTCTTATCTTGTCTTTAATTACTTGTCTTTATTTTAGTATTTTAATCATTTCTTTTCAAAAATTAACAAAAACCAAAAATATTTTCTTTAAAATTTGTTAAAATGGCTCCTAATGATGATTCTGATAACCGTGTGCCTAGACTTTTGAATCGTGCAGATTTCAAGAACTGGACCATCAGGTTGAGACATCACTTGTGTTCTATTGACAATGACTTATGGAAGTCAATTGAAAAGGGTCCTCATATTCCAACTCAGACAGCGCCAGATAGTGCAAGTACCTATACTAAAGATTCTACTACACCTTATCCAGAGGATAATTTGTCAGCAGAAGATCTAAGAAAGGTAAAGAATGATAGCAAGGCCTATTCTTTAATGTGCAAGGGGTTGCCACTTCAAGTTCTGTCTAGATTGGATGCCTATCAGACTGGTTATACATGCTTCAAGGCATTAAAGTCGATATGTGAAGGAGGAGAACAATTGAGAAGTTTGAAGAAATCTAAGTTGAAAAGGCAATTGGAGTTGTTCGAGCATATTAATGGAGAAACAGTGCACCAGATGATGAACAGGTTTGTTCACTTAACTACTGAGATGTCAAACCTCGGAGTGAAGACTGAACTTCAAGACTTGAATGATCGTTTGTTATGTGCTTTACCATCATCATGGAAGCAAACTGTTACTTTGTTGAAACATACTGAGAAATTTCCAATGGAATTAGATCTGCTTATTGGAAAGATTGAAGAAGTTGAGATTGATGAAGGATCAAGAAACACTGATAGATCAAGCTCACAAACTCAGTATAAGTATGTGGTAAATCCTGCCAATACTGTGGAGAATGCTTTTCTTGCACAAGATGCAATGAAGTTTGAAGAAGATGGTGATTTATTCGTTGGTGCGAGTTTCTATACTGATTCAGCATACTTTCCAAATTCACCAACTTATTCTCAACCTCAATCTCCACCAAGAGCTCAAGTTCAAAATCAGAATCAGAAGAATCAAGTAGAAAATCAAAGTTCAAATGTTCAAGCCAAGGTGAAAGACGTTATGAATATTCTGTTACAAGATGACGAGACCAAAACTGCTTTTACAGCATTTATGGCAAGTTTTCAAGCATACCAAGGAAGTCATTTAAGTCAAATGGACGTGGTCCTTCAAGACTTATTTGAGATGGATCCAGTTGATGTTGAGGAAATGGATCTTAATTGGCAAATGGTCATGGTTGCATATAGGACACAGAAGCATGCATATGTTAACCGAAGTTATAAGCCTCATGCAAACAAGACAGTTGGATTTGACAAATCAAAGGCCAGATGTTTTAACTGTAATCAGTATGGTCATTTCTCAAGAGAATGTAAAGCTCCCAAGAATCAAAATTTTAATGACCAAGCTAGTTCAAGTAATCAAGGTCAAGGTCAAAGCTCACAACAGTCTTCGAGCTATCAAGGCAGAAATCAACGTTTCTTTCAGAAACCATACCAAAGTCTTCCCATGCCGGAATTGAAGGACGAAGGAAAGAAACCAGAAGACCAAACAAAGGCACTGGTAGTCAGCGTAAAAGATGGTTATGATTGGAGCGCATATGCAGAACAATTTACGTCTGATCTTACATCAAGTCTGGCTCTGGTAAGTGAAATTGAAGAAGACTGGTCTGAAGAAGGGGATGGAAAGATGGTTGATAATGTGAGTGAAGATTCTGAAGATTATGACTGGAGTGCAAAGTCTGATCCTACTGAAGAAACTGAAGCTGAAGTTGCGTTAATGGCTACATCCAGTGAGTCTTCATCTTCTACTGAACAACCAAAGGTTAGTAATGACTTACCCCCTAACTATGTTCCATTGCCCCTAGATGTGAAAGAAAGGTTATGTTCTGAACAATGCATTCAACAAGTAGAACATTATCGAACTCATTCATTTAAAATCGGTGACAAATTAAGCAAACATGAAAAGATTCATGAACAACTTAAAATTGATCACAAAATTTCTGATGAGAAGATTTTGTCACTAACCGAATCATGGAACAAAACTTTGAAAGAATTGGAACTTGTTACCAAACAACTTGAAGAAATGACAAAGAACTTTGAACAAGAAAAAGTTGCTCATGCAGTCACTCAAGTTGAATTAAAGAAAGTTAAAAGTTGTAAAACAATGGTCGAACAACTTGTTAATGAAAGAGGTAACAAAAATAAAACCGGGTTGGGTTTTACTCATGAACCAATGCCAAATTCAATCACTCAAACCTTACCGGAAAACTTTAATGAATTTGATCATTCACCTGAAAATGAACGTAAATTTAAAGAAATTCAAAGAAGTAAATCCGAGTCCGAAGGATCAGAGGTGTTGATTGAAAGCTTGAAAGATGAAGATGACATGACAACTGAAGCAGATGATGAAGCAAGCAACAAATCCGAGAACAAATCGGAGCCTGTTCTTATTCAACTGGTTGAATATCCAAAGCTTAATCCCGAACCAAAACAAACGGTGAAGGAAGAAGGTGAATTTTCAGGATTCAATGATCCTAATTATATCAAATGGAAGAAGAATGAAGAAAAGGCAAACGTTGCTGCTCAACTGCTCAAGAAGAATGAAGTGAAGAAGGATGAAGTTTCAAATGCAAAGAAGCAGAAATCGAAAGTAATGTCAAATCAATCTGAAACAAAAGAAGTGAAAGGTAAAAGTGTCTTAAAATCAAATGAAAACACCAAAGTTCAAAGTGTTAAAACTGACAAAGTTAAACCTGTCAAGAAAGTGTCAAAAGGTAAGACAATCAAGATTGTGTCTGCAGGTACTTTCGACATGAACGGTTCTTATGGTAACCAAATCAATGCTCAAATCAAATCTAACTCTGGTCTGAAAACAGGTTCAGGTCCTAAGTTGTCCGCTGTCAATGATAAGAGAATTGAAAACAAAAAGGTAACCAAACAGAACAGTTTAAAATCGAACCAAAGTCCCATGCAAGCAAAATCACAAACAATGTCTCCACAAAAGAATCAAGTTAATCTAAAACCGAACAAAACTGATAATGAATCTCGAATGAGTTCAACATCTTTAGGATTAGCAAGAGACACTGTGAGATATGTGATCGTTATAACCATACAACTACTGAATGTTTCTTTAACAGGTACTGCAGTTTCTGTGATAAAAGAAATCATTCTTCAGAAGAATGTTTTTATAACAAATTTTGTGAAATTTGTGAGAGGAGAAACCATGACACAAAGGATTGTTTCTTTCGATCAAACTCAACAAGAGAAATGACTCCTTTTTCAAATTTTCAAAGAAATCAATCATTTGGTTTTCAAAATATGAATCAAAGTCATTCTCCAGTTTTGAGAAATTTCAATCGAAACAATTCTGTTTCTAACTTTTCATCAAGAAATGTGCAGGTTAACAGTTTTAAGCCAAGAGCTTTGATGGTTAGAAATCAAAAGTTTGAAAATAACCTTGATCCTAAGCTAGAGGAAAGGTTTAGTGCTTTAAGGAGAAAGCAGTCAATGAACGCCAATGGGCGAAATAATAGTTATCAGCATCAAAATCTCTTAAATGAAACAAATTTTCAAAACATTCAATATCAACAAGTTACTATTGTAGATAGATTCGGAAAACCCAAGACCATGTGGGCCTGGGTTGACCAAACTAACTAAGTGATTGTTGAAATGCAGGTACGCCCAAGAAGACCTATCAACTCATGGTTCGTTGATAGTGGGTGTAGCCGGCATATGACAGGCAACCATGCCTTGCTTCAGGATTTTAAGCTGAAAAATGGTACACACGTGGCTTTTGGAGGTGATGCTGGTGGTAAAATCACAGGAGAAGGAACTGTCTCGAATGGGGTCATTAGTTTTGATAAAGTCAACTACTGTGCACAGTTGAACTTTAATTTACTAAGTGTATCTCAAATCTGTGATAAATCTTATTCAACTCTTTTTGATGATTCTTTCTGTTATATTCTTAAACCAGGTTTCAAGATTGACAATGAGTGGGTAGTGGTTAAAGCTCCAAGAGATCGTGATGTATACAAATTGGATATGTCGCAGATTGATGCTGAAACCGAAACAACCTGTCTCATTGCACATGCTTCTAATGATGAGAGTCAGCTTTGGCATAGACGGCTGGGCCATTCAAATTTCAGAAACATGAACCGTTTGGTATCTGGAAATCACGCTGTGGGAATCCCATCGAAGAAATTCTCCACAACTGATCTCTGTCCAGCGTGTTTGAAAGGAAAACAGCATCGCATGTCTTTTAAGTCCAAGCAAGAAAACTCCATTTCAAAACCCTTGCAGATGCTACATATGGATCTTTTTGGACCAACAAATGTGCAAAGCATCGGAAAGAAGTCTTACTGTTTTGTCATTATTGACGATTTCACTAGATTTTCTTGGGTTTATTTTTTGCATGCTAAATCTGAAACAGCTGAATTATTAAAAGAATTTATCATCAAAGTTGAAAATCAATTGGAATGCAAAGTTAAAGTTTTAAGAAGTGATAATGGAACTGAATTCAAGAACGCTAATGTTGATTTATTTTGTGCAGAAAAGGGGATTGCTAGACAATTTAGTGCTCCAAGAACACCTCAACAAAACGGGGTTGCGGAACGGAAAAACCGGACACTGATTGAAGCAGCAAGATCCATGCTCGCAGATGCCAAAATCCCTATCACTTTTTGGGATGAAGCTATTGCTACTGCGTGTTTTGTACAAAATAGAACATTATTGGTTCAAGATAAACAGAAAACTTCTTATGAGTTGTTATTTGAAAGAAAACCAAATATTTCTTACTTGAAAGCATTTGGTTGTCCTGTTTCGATTTTAAATTTGAATGATCATCTCGGGAAGTTTGAGTCAAAATCTGACGATGGATTTTTCTTAGGTTATTCGTCTGTTTCTAAAGCTTATCGAGTTTTTAATAGCAAAACAAATACTGTTATTGAAACTATTAACGTCAAGTTTTTAGAAAATTCATTTCCTTTAGTGGCTCATGGTCCCGAATGGTTATTTGATTTAGATTCATTATCGAAATCTTTCAATTCTAACTTATTTGATTTTTCAGGAAAAACAAACAAAGAATCAGGCGACTTGGGATGCTTTAGTGACGATTCTGATAATGACGAGGATGGAAATCTCAACTCAGAATATCCATTCATGTCTTTTCACAATCCTGGTCATGTCAAATCCAGTCAAGATCCGGGTCCTTCTGGTTCTCATGAAGATCAAGAGTCAAACAATCTTGAAGAAGATGTGAATCCGCAAGTTTCTCCTAATGATGGTGGATCTGTTCAGAATCAACCATCATCAGATCCGAATGCTGAAGTTATTCCAGAATCTTTTGATTACTTCATCAATTCACCGGATCAAGTCCCGAATTTCACTCCACATACTTCGTCCATTCTACAAGATCTACCAAATCTGAATACTTCTAATCTGGAGAGTCAAGTGCAAGGAGGTGACATACCAATTCATCGAATTCACAAGAAACATCCTGTCTCTCATATTATTGGGCCGTTGAATCAGAGAACGACAAGAAGTCAGACTGAGCAAGCGAATGTCTGTCTTTATTCGTGTTTTCTATCTCAAGTGGTGCCAAAGAACATTTCAGAGGCGTTGAAAGATAACAGTTGGATTGAAGCTATGCAAGAGGAACTACTTCAGTTTCGCAAACAGGAAGTATGGAAGTTAGTGGACTTACCTGAAGGAGAGAATGCAATAGGTACAAGATGGTTGTACAAAAACAAGCCAGACGAACGTGGCATTGTTGTGAGAAACAAAGCGAGACTCATTGCACAGGGATACACTCAGGAAGAAGGCATTGATTATGAAGAAGTGTTTGCTCCGGTCGCAAGACTTGAAGCCATACGCGTTTTTCTTGCATATGCTTCCTTCATGAAGTTTAAAGTATTCCAAATGGACGTTAAAGGTGCTTTTCTGTATGGACCAATTACAGATGACGTATATGTCAGACAACCTCCGGGTTTTGAAGATCCTGACTATCCTCATCGTGTATACAAGTTGAGTAAAGCTCTATATGGTCTACACCAAGCTCCAAGAATCTGGTATGAGACATTATCGAAGCATTTACTAGAACATGGATTTACAAGAGGTCAGATTGATCCAACTTTGTTTATGAAGAGGGAGAATGATGATTTGTTGTGCGTTCAAGTTTATGTGGACGATATTATCTTCGGATCAACCAGTGAGTCAATGTGCAAAGAATTTGAAGAAATCATGAAGTCTAGATTCCAGATGAGTTCTATGGGGGAGATTAACTTCTTTCTTGGATTACAAGTGAAACAATCAGCTGACGGAATTTTCATCAATCAATCAAAATTTGTTGAGAAGTTGTTGAAGAAGTTCAAGATGCAAGATTGTCAAACAATTCGAACTCCATCTGATGTGAATTGCAAGATTCAACCGGATCCAAAGGGCAAAGCAGTTGATCAAACACTATACACATCAATGATCGGTTCTCTGATGTATCTTACTGCATCAAGACCAGACATCATGTACGCTGTTTGTGTATGCGCCAGATATCAGTCTGATCCGAAAGAGTCGCATCTTGTTGCTGTGAAGCGTATATTCAGATATCTTAAAGGGAAACCAAATCTTGGGTTATGGTATCCTTACGAAGGAAATTTTGAATTATATAGCTATTCTGACAGTGATTTTGGTGGTTGTGCTCTTGACAGGAAATCGACTACTGGTGGCTGTCAATTTCTGGGTCCTAGGCTTGTCTCTTGGCAATGCAAGAAGCAGACCAATGTTTCTGTATCCACAGCCGAAGCAGAGTATATCGCTGCATCTGCAGGATGTTCTCAGGTTTTATGGTTACAAAATCAGTTGCTTGACTACGGGTTTAACTTTCTAAAAACACCCATTTACATAGACAATACTGCTGCTATGTTTATTACTGCTAATCCTGTTCAACACTCAAAAACCAAACATATCGAAATTCGATATCACTTTTTAAGAGACAACTCTGAAAAGGGTTTAATAATTTTGATTAAGGTTCATACCGACAAACAACTGGCAGATCTTTTTACAAAATCATTTTTGTCAGGCCGGTTTGAATTCTTAATTCAATCCATAGGATTAATCAATCATGATTGATTCTATTTTTCAAAAACTAAACAAAAATCAGAAAAATATAACAGTCAAAAATATAATAAGTTGATGTCATATATTGATTCCGTTGTCTTTTATTTTATGTCTTGCATTGTGTGTGTGCATGAAAAAGAAAATAGAAAAGCAAAAACAAAATATAAAAGCAAAAAGAAAAGAAAATATCATGTCATAAGAATCTATATTGCAAAAAGTGAGAGATGATAGTTACACTAGACATTATTTGTTACATCATTTTTAATAAAGACTGATGAATGTTAATTGATGTGCTAGACAGCTCAGGCAATTAGACTGAAAAAGTAAGTTGAGTGTTGACAAACATAAACTTAATGATCTTTGTGTTAAGTTCCATTGTTATACATGTCTAAATATATATCTCTTGATACATTGCTTGTGATGATAGTTGTGCATGATCGGGTAACGATGTAGTCTATTCAGTGTGATGAACCGCATCGTGAGCTTCTTTGTTGTGGTACCCACAGACCTGAAGTCTCACACGAAGTCTCTTTTGAGCTTCAAGATGCAGCAAAAGATTCCAAAATGGAACAAAAAGAGTCCCAAATGTGGACCAACACCAAACAAAAATTCCAAAAAGGAATTCAGAAGATTCCCAAGGGGAACAATAGGAAAGAAAAATTCCCAAAGTTGGAATTAAAAAGAAGTCCCAAAGTGGACCAAATCCGAATAGAACCCAGATTCCACACTGTGTATGACTGTAAGTGACCAAGTTGTGTACAATATGCATTCAGGTAGTGATTGATAAGGAAATATGTTGACATATGTATACATGTGGGTCACATAAGTCATTCTAATCGAACCTTAAATATCATCATGATACTGAAAAAGTAAGTGTGTCAACTCGAGCTAATTGATATGTTTTCATATCATCACTCAATCAAGCATAAGTCAAATGTCTATTCAAAACTTGCAAAACATGTTCAGATAATGTGTGGTATGATCTCACTGCGATATTTTGATTCATTGCATTGCATATGTCTTTATTTTAATGTGTGTGCTTTGTGTGTGCAGGCATTTGGAATCATTATTGACACATCAACATCCTTGTTAAACTTAAAAATTCCTAGAAATTTCAAGTTTAGGGGGAGAATAAATGGAAGAAGAAAAATATTTACAAAAATCCAAAAATATTGTGAATAAGTGTGTTTTGAATGAACAAGATTATGTGGTATGAAAAGCAAAAGTATTGGATGTGTGAAAAACAAACCCAAGGTCTTGTGAATTGTTTTTAAGAAATTGCTTCGAGATATAGAAAAATTGGTTGTGCAAAAACATTTTTGAAAACGAAAAAGAAAAATGAATTTAATTTGTGTTAATTTTGTTGCCCTAAAAATATTGATTGATGATTAATGTGACAAATTCTTTTTAATGATATCTTGTCTAATTAATGTGTCGAGAATGTTTGCAGGTGCAATAAATGCCGTTGAAAAAGTCAACAGACGAGAAAATGTGAAGAAAATCTTTCAAGGGTTGTAGCCGGGCAAAGAATATCATAACACTATTTAGCCGGATAATGGACTGTTTAGCCGGGTAATGTTGTGTGTTGATACAGCCGGGTGATTGAGAAAAAGGTGAAGACATTATGACCACTGTACAGCCGGGCAAAGATCATGTCAAATACAGCCGGGTGAAGGTCATAGATATCAAGCCGGGTGACAAGTGTTCACTATACAGCCGGGTAAAAGTCTTTTATCTTGCCGTGTAAATGAGTCACTATGTTGCCGTGTGATGAAGAAAGCAAGCCGTGTGAAGAAGGAAAGCAACTATGTTGCCGGGTGATGAAGAAAGCAAGCCGGATGAAGAAGGAAAGCAACTGTGTTGCCGGGTAATGAAGAAAGGTTGCCGGGTGATTGTTGAAGACTACTATTCTGCCGGGTGATTGATAAAACCCATCAGGTGTAGTTGTTCCTAACCTTTACCCGTCACTACAGTGACTTACCCGTCTCTACAGTGTTTGACCCGTCAAGTGTTTTTCACATGTTTGTGACTTGTATTATGTACTTGACCCGTCACTACAGTACATGACCCGTCACTACAGTACATGACCCGTCAAAGCTTATTGGGCCTTTTTATGTTTACCCGTCCCTTTTGTTGACCCGGCACTTAAAGTTTGACCTAAATTTTTGACGATACAAAATCCCGCCTCTTCACAAACACTTATCATTTTTCACATTCACTTTCACACAAATCCTCTGAACTTAAATCGCCTTGTTATCATATTCAATCGTTTGCTCTGTAACAAGGTTGATCGATTGGATAAGGTAGTGATTAAGTGTTTTTGACCTTGATAGACCTGCAAATCAACTGTTAAAAGGAAAAACGATGATGAACAGTGTTTTGAGCATTGAATCGACACTTTGATTTTGTTTGTTAAAACCTAAATCGAATGTTGTTCTATGTACAAAATATGTCGATCATCAACATTCAATCACTCATTTGCACCAAAACACCTTAAAATCAACTGAATCACTCAAAATGCTCACAACTGATAAAATCGCCATTGATGAACTTTGAAGCTCTTAAAAGTTAAACATCAAAATGATGAAATATCTGTTTAAAAGTAATCAATACTTGTTAAAACTGAACCAAAACATCATAAACAATTTCATCATAAAATTGTCAAAATTATGTCTTAAGTGATTAACAGTTAAAATGAAAAATGTTGTATAAATCTTTAAGATTCAAAGTTGTTTGATTAAAATGATGAAAATCAGGTTATTAGAACAATTTAGAATTTAAAATGATTATGTGAATGTTTTGCTTTCTAACTTTTATTCAAACACTTATGAAAATTTTGATATGACTTAATGAAGAATCTAACACATTTGTCTTGTTTGTGATTGTTTGTGTTTGACAGATGGAGAATCTCAAGTTTGAGCCTAAACACAATTTGGTAGCATGTTTGGATGAATCAATTCCTGAAACAGATGGTTACAGGGATATGATCAAGTTTATCAAAAGGACCAAATATGTGTATGCTATATGTGCCAAACCGGTCATATATGCAAGGCTGATTAAGAGTTTTTGGAGGACAGCAGAGGTTGTTAGAGATGAGAATGGTGTTGCTGTTGTAAGAGGGAATATTACCAGAGAGATGGTTCTGACAGTTTCTGAAGAAGCTATCAGAAATGCCCTGAGGATAGATGAAGATGAGGTTGGAATGAATGATGAGCTGACCATGGATGAATGTAAATCGTGTTTTGTTAATATGGGTCATCCACCTATATTTCCAAAATCACAGTTTTATAGGGCGAAGTTGGGAAAGAAGTATAAGTTGCTGTGTTATGTTGTACAGCAGTGCATGTCCAGGAGGAGTGCAGGTTTCGACAATTTCCCATCAGACATTGCATCACCAATTGTGGCCATAGCAGAGAATAAGCCATTTAATATGTCGAAATGGATCATGAATGGCTTTATTTTTAACTTGGTGAAGGGAAAGAGGTTTAAGTTTCTTATGTACCCAAGATTCTTACAACTGATGATCAACATTGCCTATCCTATCATCAGATCTGAAGGTTATGCTGGAGGTATTTTATACACTGAGGACATGAACGATCTATCTTACAGGAAGATGAGTATCGGGAATGTGCCTAATGTGGAGTTGTTTGACTATATGAGAGATATAGCCAACAATGAAGAGGATGTTGAAATTGTGTATCATCATATTTCAAATGGAGAAATTGTGAATCCGTTGGATATTGTTGATAGAGAGATTGATGAAGATGATGATGATAGTAGTGATAGTGATGGTAATGATGATGGTGGTGAAGATGCTGAATCTGAATCTAATTCAGAGGAGGCAGAGATTGTAGAAACTGTTGAACCTATGGAAGTAGAGATTGAGAATGTTGTATTAGAAGAACCTGTTGAGGTTGCTTCTATAGAAGAATCAGTTGCTGAAGTTCCAAAGGACATCTCTGTTCAGTATGTCAGAAGAAAGAGATCGAAACAAGTTAAAGAGCCTGTGATTGTAGAGCCTGAAGAGATAGATGTACTTCAGATTGCTCAGGAGGTAATGGCCGAAGCTGAAACTGTTGCACAGACAGTTGAAGAAGCTGATGCTGGCATTACTGATCCCACACTTGTTGATTTACCCACCACATCATCCCAATTAGCTGAAAACATTGAACAAGGTTTGGAGTCTTCACCAAACGTTGTGTCAAAGGTTGATGAAAATGAGAATGAAAAGGAGAAAAGAATTGCTGAGTTAGAGGAAATGGTTGAAAAGTTGTTAGAAGCTAATGAATTGTTGAAAGCTTCAAATGAACGGAAAAAGAAAAGATTTGATGAGTATTGGGATATTCATAATCAAAATTTGAAAACCTTCAAGAAGTTGGATGAGGATCATGTTAAGCTTGTTGATGAACATGTGAAAATGAAGGATGATTATGAAAAATTGAAAGAGGAGTATGAAACTCTGAAGTTTGATAATACTGAGCTAAAAGATGAATGTAATACACTAAATGCAGAGAAAGAAATGTTAGAAAAATGGTTGGAGGAAACGAAATCGAAGAAAGCTGGCTCATCATCTGATAAAGATTTTTCTGATGAAGTAGTGGAAGTGACTGAACCTCAAGTACCGAAAGTTTATTTGACTAGAGCAAGAGGTACTACGAATGTTGGAATTAGAGTGGACTCACCAATCATTATTCCCGATGAAGCTGTTGCTGAAACTGTCATTTCTGATAAAGCTGAGGGAAAAAGGAAGTTAGATGCCATTCCAGAGATTTTTGGTGATGTAGAAAGTTCGAAAAAGGCTAAGATTGATGAAACAGTGCAGATTCAGCCGATTCAATCTGTAGCTGTGGTTGAGACTGAGAAAATTGATGAAACTGTGACAGAATCTGGAGCTGAAACTGAAGTATTTGCAGTCACAGACAGTGAGAAAGAAGTTGGTTCTGAGGAAACAGTTCAGGTTGATCCGATTCAATCTGAAGCTGTTGATATGCCTGAAACTGTAGCTGAAGTTGCAAGTCAGTTTGAGCCGGTTCAAACTGACAATGCACCTATGATTGAAGCGTTGGATGATTTGGACGAGATAGATTTTACTGAATCTGAAGATGAAGCTGAGCCACAAACCAATGTTGTTGAAGAGATTCCGGATGATTTGGATCAAAGATTTGCATACCTTGAGAAAATGAAGTATAATGCTGTATTTTTGAATGGTTTGACTGTGAGCCAGATAAACGAAGAATATGAAAAGTGTTTGATTCATCAAGACAAAGCTGCAGCCGATGAAAAAGAGTTTGTTACTGAGATGGGTGAATGGACTCCAATGCAAGAAAGTTTAAATATCGAAGATTTGCCTCCGACTGAGCTTTATCATCAAAATCCTGAGGAAATGTCAAGTAGAGAGATGCGTGATTGGTTAAGTTCAAGGAACTATCCGTACAAGACTTTGAAGAGGTTGAAATCTGAGTCACTGAGGAAGATTGTTACTAGTTTTATGAAGACGGAGAAAATGTACAACAGAATGTTTTATCTAGACTACAACAATCCTCAGTATTACGAGCTGACAAAGAGATATAAAGTTCTTGGACCTAAAGAACTTCCGGTGATGGCTTTACCTGAAAATGCTCATAAGAAAAGGCACGAATTGATGGATATGTTTCCAAGTGAGGTTAAATCTTACAACATACCAATGGAGGTGCGTGAGTCTTGGCATAAATCAGCAACAACAGGTGATGTTGTTAGGTCACTGCTGAGTAAAGGGCAGTCGATTGCTGAATTACTTGACTCGATGATTGTGCCAGAGAAGAATAAGAAGGTGAAGATAATAGCATGGAAATACGATGAAGTCTTTGATGCGTTTATGATAAAGAGAGTAAATGGTTTATGTGACGTATATCATTACTATTCGAGCATTTTCAAACTGGAAGTTCAGGACTTAAAGGAGTTGCACAAACTCAGGTTGATAAATCACACGCATGCTGAGCGTGGTGATAAATGTGTAATGCTTCTTGATGCCGGGATAGCCAGACCACCGAAGTATCTTGATTTTAGAGGTCAACAGGAAGATACTGCGTATGTGCAAGCTAAGAAAGAAAGAAAGAAGAAGCGTTTGGTTGTGACTGAAGATATGTATCTGGAAGAGTTTTCGGATGAGTACTTTGACAAAGTGACAAATCCTGGATTGAAGGTGATAGATGGTTCGCAAATGACAAAGCCTATACTCAGAGTGTTTTATAATCAAGAGACATTTGAATTGAAGCTTGTTCGAAACTTGGATGATTGGGACAAAGACATGATTACACTGTTCAGTACTTTTGAGTTGAAGCTGCTACATCCGTCATACATAGACTTTTTGAGAAGCTGCAGAATGGAGAAGTGTAAAGATGCACTTGCTGAAGCTGATAGGAGGTTGTTTGTTGTGATGATTGAAGTAATAGCTGCGGCAACTGAAAAGATACGAGTGAGAAAGGCATTGCTGAACTCTAATCTCGTGAGGGTTGATTTACCAGAGATAGAGTATATGAGGATATCTAGAAGAGGAACTTTGGAGGTGAAAGTCAAAGGACAAGAGATGCCATTTGAATTTTATGCTAATATTGACTTTGCAGGTTTAAATCTGGATTCACTTAGACGCATGAATGCCTGCCAAATTCTGACAAATGAGTCCAAGCCTCGTCAAGCCAAGATTGCAGAGAAATTTAAGTCGTGTATTGAAGAAGCGTTGAAGGAACAAGAAGAGTACAAAGGCAAAGAGCTGCTGAATGTCAAAGATGAACCGGAAGAATGGTAAAAGAGATTGATGCTGAACAAGAAGAAAAAGATAGAAGATTTTGCTGAAGATTCAAAGATAAATCTTAGGGGGAGTACTGTTAGGGTTATTTCCTAGTTAAGATTTACTTTGTATTTTGTTTATATGTTTGTAAATAGTTTAGGGTCTATTTTGTTATATTCCTTAAACTTGTAATTGTTTGCTTTAAAGCATGTAGTGAGAGAGTGTGAGGAGTGAGGCTAGATCACAAACTCACGTAAGAGAGAGAACTTGTGTGTGTGATTTATTTTCTCCTGCACCTTGTATCACAATACTGCTTTTGATCATCAATATACAAAGAGAATTATTAGTATGAATTGTGTTAATGATTAAACTGTGTTTGTGTTGTTGTTATTCTGATCATTGAGCGATATTCACGATCCAATTGAACCTATCAATCGTCCAGATCTTGTTTATAGAGTGTTCCGTGCCCGATTAAAGGAGCTTAAGCATCATTTATTCAAGAAACATATACTCGGTCATGTTAAGTCATACGTTTACGTCATCGAGTTTCAGAAGCGTGGTTTGCCGCATACGCATTTCCTCCTTATCATGCACGCGGAAGACAAAATGGGAAACCCGGATCATTATGATAAGGTTGTGTGTTCTGAGATTCCTGACCCGGTACAACATCCGAAGCTCCACGAAGTTGTTGTTAAGCACATGATGCATGGTCCCTGTGGTGCTTTACGAAAAAACAGTCCTTGTATGTAGGGTGATCCACCGGTGTGTTGGTTTCATTATCCTAGAGGGTTTAATGAACAGACGACGCAAGGAGAGGATTCATATCCTTTATACAAAAGGAGAAACAACAATATTAGTGTTGATGTGCGAGGATCAAAGCTTGATAACAGATGGGTGGTCCCTTATAACCCAAGGCTTTTGATGATGTTTAACTGCCACATGAATGTCGAGGTTTGTTCAAGCATAAAATCTGTCAAGTATCTGTTCAAATATGTTTACAAAGGACACGACAAGCAAGTTATTCACGTCGATGAAGACGGGCAAGGTGTTATTAATGAGATAAAAACATATCAGGATGCGCGTTACGTGTCTCCTCCTGAGGCCATGTGGCGTATTTTTTCATTCGACCTTTCTAAAATCCATCCTTCGGTGTTGGCCTTACAATTTCATCTCCCGAACATGCAGATGGTTAGATTTAGAAAGAATGATACGCTGGAAAACATTGTTGATAGGGAGGCAGACAAGGATTCCATGCTCACTGCATTTTTTAAAACAAACATGTGGAATCCCAATGCAAGACAATATCTTTATAAGGATTTTCCTAAACACTTCACATGGAATGCAAGCACACGTAAATGGAACGAACGTAAAGCTCAGGGACAACGAGGTCGTATTATTGCTGCTAATCTCGCTGAAGGCGAAAGGTACTACTTGCGACTGCTTTTCTTAAATGTAAGAGGACCTACTTCTTTTGAAAATCTTCGCACGATTAATGGTGTAACGCACCCAACATTTCGAAGAGCGGCTCTAGAACACGGGTTAATAGAGAACGATGCCAGTTTATCGCAATGTCTCACGGAAGCCTCTTTGTTTCAGTTCCCCGGTTCACTGAGAAGGTTGTTCGCTACAATAATGGTATTTTGCGAACCTGGTGATATTCGTAGGTTGTGGAATGAACACTTCGAATCTCTTTCTGAAGATTATCGTTTGCATTGCCAGAACGCGGAACGAGTACAAAATATGGTTCTTATAGACATTAGGGTCTTTCTACAATCTATGGGTAAACATATTCGCGATTTCGATCTTCCTGATATAACACAAGAAAACGTACAACACGCAAGTTCCTGTGAGGTACAGGAGGAGTATGAGATAGTTGTGGATCCTGAACACTTACGTGCAAAAGACGATCTAAATTCAGACCAAAAAAGGGTGTTTGATGAGATCATGTCGCATGTGGATGATGATCGTTCAGGTGTGTTCTTTATAGATGGACCTGGTGGGATGGGGAAAACCTTTTTGTATAAGGCTTTGCTGGCTCAAGTTCGTTCGCGCGGTCTTATTGCTCTTGCTACCGCCTCATCTGGTGTTGACAAAAACTCGATGTGCCCGATAAAAAAAACAAAGCGGTGCGGCTGAAATACTTAGGTTGGTCACATTAATCATATGGGACGAGGCATCGTTCAGGTGTGTCATCAAACGTGGCACTTGCGCACAGATTGTGGACGCCAGTCTACGGATGTCACCTTTGTGCTTTGTGACGAAGAAGATGCGTCTGACCATAAACATGAGAGCACGTACAGATCCGTGGTTTTCTGATTTCCTACTGAGAGTGGGTGATGGAACTGAAGAGTCAATCAAAGGTACATTTATCCGTATACCAGACGACATGACGGTTCCGTGCATAGATAAAAAAGAATCGATAAAAGATTTGATCAAAGTTGTATTTCCCGCGATTCAAGAAAACTTACGCTCTTCGGATTACATAATCAACAGAGCAATATTATCCACAAAAAATGAAAGCGTTGATGAAATAAATGATCAAATGATTGATGTGTTCCAAGGGGAGGAAAAAGTTTACTATAGTTTTGATATGGTAGAAGATGATCACCACAACTTTTATCCTGTCGAGTTCTTGAACGCACTAACTGTTAGTGGACTCCCTCCTCATAAGCTTCGCTTGAAGATTGGGTGCCCCATTATACTGTTACGGAATATCAATCCTTCACATGGTCTATGTAATGGCACACGGTTGATATGTAGAGCCTTCCAACGCAATGTTATTGATGCTGAGATAGTTGTAGGTCAACATGCAGGAAATGAGTTTTTTTGCCCAGGATCCCACTAACTCTTTCTGAGGATGAAATGTTTCCATTCAAGCTTAAAAGAAAACAATTTCCCATTCGACTTAGCTTTTCAATGACCATCAATAAAGCTCAAGGTCAAACAATCCCTCATGTTGGAGTTTATCTTCCGGATTCTGTTTTTTCTCACGGGTAGCTTTATGTGGCGTTATCAAGAGGAATATCACGGGGGAATACAAAGGTTTTGGTACACCCCGCAAAAGATTTCAAACGAAACGGAGTGTACACCTCAAATGTCGTGTATCGGGAGGTTTTGCATGATAGGTGAAATGTATGTGTGATATAACTTAGAAATATGTTTTCATATGATTAATGACTTAGGAATATTTCATTTGATATATTTGCATTTTTTTCAAACTATTATTATAATGTTCTTACAAACTTATTTTACATTTTGTTCTTTCAGAGTTCAAAAATCTAATATGGAGCAGACTAATTTTAATTTGAATGATGTGCCAGATATACTCTTTATATTTAAGCAACAAATAACACATGTGTTTATTGAAAACTTATGTCAATAAACTAAACATTGAAAATTCAGTGACCAACGTTGCTCCAGCTCCAACGAATGAGGTGACAGTTGTAACATTTGTGAAATTTGATCTTTAATTATAATATCGAATGCTTGAGATTTATGAAATTTATTGTATCAATAAACACTAACAATGGTAATAATAATAACAAAAACAAACTAGATCAAAGAAGTAATAATAATACTTGTTAACAACTCAAAATAAAAAAAAAAGAAAACATGCAAAGATAGGGGACCAAATATGTCAAAAAGCCAAACTTTCTTCTCCTCCTCCCTCCCTTTCACGCAACAGCAGCTGTACACCTCCCTCTTCACCATGCTCGAAAATCCTAACCAAAATTCAGCCGAAAATCAGACCCATTTCGGGTAATAACGTGTTTAATCAGTCCCTAGCTATCATCAAACAAGTAATTCGTGTGCAATTGAGCAAAAATTTGCTTGAAACCTTTCTTCTTTCTTTGCCTCGGCCGAACTCAAAAGCCATAACCAAAACCATATCTTGACCTCACCATTTTGCAATTAAACACACACACACCCACCCACCCACACACACACACACACACACTCACAAACACACCGCAAACAAACCCCCATACCCAGAATTCGCGAAAACGAAGTAAAAATCTCACACGAGGGGCTCAAAGGGCCGAACCCGTTCGTTACTCGAACACATACCTGACCCGCACCATTTTGTAAGTTTCTTATACCATTGTACTCGTTTTTGGATGAGGATTAAAAGCCCTAACATTAATTTTGTCAAAAACTATGAAAACGATTTCGATTTGGGGGTGAAACATCTAGGGCTCGAATGGGTATGTGGGGGATTTTTGAATCTGTTAGATTTAGGATAAAAGAATTAAATGGTGATGGGTTTATGGGTCAGTCACCCAGCTCAAGTGGCTCGGTGCATTTGTTAGGAAGCTGCAGGTCACGGGTTCGAATCCCTAACCCATTTTTTTTTTGTTTATTTTAGATTTTGACCTCAAATCCACATTTTTAAGCATTCAAACTACCCATTAAACATGTAAAAATTATATTTTTATCATTATTATTTCTTAAGAACCCGAAAGTTTTCTTAAACAAATATTAATATTTTGACATTAAATTCACATTTTTAAGTGTTTAAACTACCCACTAAATATGTAAAAAATTATATATATATATATATATATATATATATTTTTTTATCATTATCATGTCTTAAAAACCCAAGAATTTTCTTAAACAAATATTAACTTTAAATACTTTATAAAGCAAAGTAACAAAACATGTATATATTTTTATAAAAACCTTGTGTATGTACACTTAACCAAAATACTCTTTTTAACCCTTGTAAGTATTAATTATATAAAATTAGGCACATAAACTTGTTTCGTCAACTATTTAAAAACCTTATAAACTAAAAATCCACTTAAACGTTATACCGTATTTGTAAAAAATCAAGTAAATGACTAGTAATGACAAAAATCTTTAAAGGTATATTATTTACAAATAAATAATATTTCAACCTATTTTTATAAAAACTTATAAATATACCAACATTCATAACTATTTCACAAAACAACTAAAAATAAGAATTTGACTCGTACGATCTCGAAACCACATATGAACTAAAATCATTATGTTCGATTAATAGGATAAGCTACCGGGAGTTATTTCCGGCTTCCACCGTATACTTTCTTGAGTAGATTTTGGAGCCAATTAATGTGAGTTTACATACCCCTTTTTATATTTATACACTTTTGGGGTGAAACATGTTATATTATTTAAATACACCACATGTACTAAATCTATTTATCAACTATGTGATTCCATTTATGTCTTGGTTGTGCTTTATGTATACGTGTGGTGTTCTATTTTATGATCAATACAATCATTAACTATTGCTAGCCCAGCGACGTCTTAGATCTAAGGGCCTGACAAGCCTTTTTGATGCTAAAGCCGATGCTAAGTCCGACTCTTCAATGACGCATTCTAGGTCATTGAAGGAATCAAATTTCACTTAGCTGATCATATACTATATTCTATATTGTTGAGGCTTGATTGTATATTTGAGGCCGTACGTGTTGTTACATATTTGCACTAACCATTGTGGACATGGAATCGCTTATCATTGTGATCTATAAACTATTATCTATGTATTTAACTATGTGAACTCACCAACATTTTTATGTTGACATTTCTATGTATTTGGATCATGATCACTCTAGGCTTTTGGGCCTAGCTAAATTTTAAATCAATGAACAATTATTAGCTATGTCATTTGTAATTTGCCAAACTTGTGGACAAATTGTACTATTTAATTTGGTGATGCATGCTCATTTAAAACTCTAATTTGTAGCGTCATGTGGCTATGAGCAATCTCTAACACTCACGTCTAGACGATTATCCGCCTTTTATTTATTTAATTGGTCGGGGTGTGACAACAGTCAATGAGGAGAATCCCGTCAATATCCAACAACAAAAGGATGTAAAAGGTAAAGGCAAAGAAAAACCAGAAATCCCTGAGATTCCTCTAGATGATACTTGGTGGTGGGAAAATATGGATCTTATCAAAGAGATGTGTAGGAAGAACGATTAATTTCTGTCACATCTTCATGAGCTCACAACGGATCATTTTTTTCAGCTCGAATGTTAAGATTTGAATGTTTACGTATTTAACTCATTGTTATATTAATATTATTGTCTCCGGTTATCATCTTCAGTTATTAATTATTTTACACATGTTACGCCCATCACCTAGGCTCATGCTATAAACAATTGTCACAGAAAATCTCGATCCTGCTGTATCGCGTGAATCCTCACTAGTATAAATAAGAAACGAAAAAATTAAAAAATAACTATTTTAATAAATTATACGCTTTGGTAAATAATTTTTCTAACTAAGAAGTCCATCTTTAGTTTGAAGACTGTGTTATAATTTGTGCAATTCAATTTTCAAACTCCCAAACCGTTTTGATCTTTATCACCTCAAAAGCAACCACCGTTCCCATCAATCATTATTCGCCTGCCACTCTTCTTCAAACGCCTTCACTCTCTTCTTCCTGCGGTGCTGAAAGTCCTCACATCGCAACAATGGCTTCAAATGACACTGCAAATTTCGATCTAAGAGTAGGATGATATCTCTTTTGTTAAATGCCATTTTATCTTCAATTCTTCTCATTCATCATGCTTATTTATTTGTTTTCTGTGAATCCGGTCGCTTGATCTGTTATCTACACAGTCTAGCTTTGGAGCTAGGTAAAATTTCATCATTTTTTACTTCATTTGCTACGATTTAGGGTTTCGCATTTTTATAATAAGATTAATTTTTATTATAAGATTAATTTTGCAGTGACTACACATTTGCTGATGTTGGAAATTTGGATCATTGTACCAAGTATTTGAACCAGACTTTAGTCACATTTGGATTTCCAGCTTCTCTGGATCTATTTGCAACTGATCCGGTTTGGGATTTTTGACTTTATCTATGAATTTGTTGTTTTCACTTGTGTTTATTTACTATTGTCTTTTGTTTAGGTTTCAATTGCACGGACTTGCAATTGTATATACTCACTGTTGCAGCAGAGGCAACGGGATATTGAATTTCGAGAATCGACTAATGATCAGAGGCAACGGTGAGACATTTTGCTACTTAAGTCCTAATTTTAAAACTGATATAAAATTTTGTCCAAGTCTTAGACCATACTATTGTGGTTGTCATGTACTATATAAGAAACGAGACTCGTGTGAAATTACAAAGTCACAGTGATCTCTTATTCTGGTATGGGCTATTATTATATTGTCAAAAGAGTAATTGGAAATCTCTTGAATTATTTATGTATAATGCCAACAAATTAGTGTGGATAAGCTGTTGAATGTGTGTCACATGTAACAAAGTTATAAAAAATGAAGTTGTATTACTTTGCAGCATTCTTTTGACTGGGTAGCATTTAGAACTACTTTTGTGCTTAAAAATATGATTATTTGGTTTTATACATTGGTAGTAATACAGAAACGTAACAATGTCATAAACGTAGTAGGTGCAAAATGGCAAAAATTTTGCAACGATATAGTGTATGCCTGGAAACAAATTTTATGCGACTGAAAGCAGAAAACCAAAAATGGTATATTGTAAAACTAAGATTAGGTTTATCTTCTCTTGAAAAACTGTGTTCACTGATGTTTATGATTCAAAACTTTTAGTTTATGGTGACGAGTTTTGGGTTTTCTTTCAGTCTTTCATCAGACATATCTAGATTAGAGGCTAAAGTAGAGAGGCTGGAGTCACAGTTGTCTGCTAAGGATAGAGAAATAGCAACTATTACACGGACGGTAAAGCCTGCGTATATTTTGTAATGCGCGTGTGTGTGGGTGTGTGCATATTAATAAATAATAATGGTAATTGGATTGTATTCTTATGTCTTTGCTTACATTTCTCATGATCAGGAAGCTAAAGCAAAAGCTGGTCTTAAGGCCCAGATTGAGAAGTTGCAGCAGGAAAGAGATGAATATCAAAAGATGGTTATTGGAAATCAGGTATGCTTTTTGACTTATTTTTGCAACTTTTTCATCTTGTTTTGTTTCTTTTGTTAATAAGTTACCATCTTCAACATGGCATCCTGCAATAGCAAGTCAGAACTCAACAAATACATGAGATGAAGAAAAAAGAAAAAGAGTACATTAAGTTGCAGGTATTATACTCTCTTAATGCATTCAAATCCTTTGATTGTCAATTCTTGTATGTTTTGAGTAACACAATTGTCTTTCTTTGCAGGAGCGTCTAAATCAAGTTATGATGGAAAAAAAGAAGGAATCTAGATCAGGCATGGAAATTATGAATTTACTTCAGGTAATTGGACAATGTTCAAATAGTTTTGCATAATTTTGAATTAAAATTATGAGATTTATTACTATAAGTTTTCCTAAATCCAGAAAGAAGGGCGACAACGCGGCACATGGAATGGGAAGAAGGCTGACAACGACTTCTATAAAAAGATTGTATGTTACAAATCTACTTTCTTTCTTGCTTCACTTTTTGTATAACTCATATGTCAATATGCTACTTTAGGTGGATGCCTATGAGGCAAAAAATCAGGAATTGGTTACAGAGAATTCTGATCTAAGGGCATTGTTACGATCAATGCAGGTATGTTATCAGTATTCTAGTGCTTTTGGTGGCATTTATGTATTTACTAAATCAACTTGGAACTTTTATAGTACAAAAGAGCTCCTTACATGAGTTCTGAATTGTTTTTTCTTGTTTGTTTATGGATGCTCAAACTAAGGATGAGTGTAGCATGGTATTACAGTATTATGAACAAATGGAAATGCCAAGTGTGAACATAGGCTAAAATCAACAAAGAATCCATGAAAGAGGGAAAATGAGATGGAGAATGGAATCAAAAAAATCCTAAGATATAACCAGAAATTGTTACTCATATCTCTTATTTAAAATAAAACGACGCATCTATAGTTTATATATTTGTTGAGGACCAAGATTAAAATAAATACCAGTTACCATGAGAAATCTAGTAGAGTAATAACGTGTGTAGTTATAGGCCAATGATTTAAACAATCCTAAAGTTGTACCATATATATCTAGCATGCCTAACTTGTCACATATAGGGTATGTGAGATCTGATTGTAAATATATTTGAAAGTTGACCTCTGGTACATGCTCAAATTTTTTGTAAGGCTCAAGAGAATTTCTTGTTACGTTTTCACCAAAAAATTGAAAAATGAGCTGGTGTATGACCATGTTTAGTTTAATTGTGTACACCTGTTATTGACCTGCTTTATCTTTTCCAATAGGAATCAACGTCATCTTTTCCAATATGAATCAGCGTCGACATTTTTAAATAGCAAAAAATGCCAAATTTTCAAGAAAATGGCGCGTCAACATGCCACTGAGCATTTTCACTTGCTTGGTTTTGAGGGTTCTGATGAACTAAACAGGACATAAAGCCATCTTTTACTGACCTTGAGGCACAAAATTAGTAGATTGTCCCATTTGGGAGAAATGAGAGAGTACATTGATATTCTTTCAAAAATACCCAAAAACTAATGAAAGCTGGTTGTTTTAAGAAGCAAAGTGGATCAAACTGATTCCGAATATAAAAACTCATTCTAACGGAAAGGAAAGAAATGTTGAAACAAGAATGAGTACATTATGCCAGAAATCACCCTAGAATCATCATCAAGAAAAGTAACAAAGTATTTAAAATCTCTAGCAGTGAACATACAATACACCCCCAATGTTGGAGTTGGAATGATCTGTTAATCCTTACAAAAATCATTTTGCAAGTCAAAGTTCATATTAATGAGTTTAGTGATAGTCAATTCTTTATAAAAAGGCCAATTTTATGAACAGCTAAACATAAAACCAACAATTTTCCATAAAAAATAAAAGTTAAAGCAGCATTGGTTAATGGCCGGCTAAGAACCACTGACCTCACAAGTCAGGTCTTGTTCTACCTGCTTCAACATAGCACAAAATGTTATTAAGGTGTCTTGGTATATTTCATTTGTGATATTCATATTTGTGACATTATGAGACAAGTATTATGTCTTATACAACTCTTATATAATGGTTAATACTTAATAGGTTGATATGCGGGACTTTTTGAATGCGCCAAATGGGTCATCCAAACATCCTTCCCCAGTTAATGAAAGGGATGTTGACCCCTCGCAATCCCCATTGGGTGGTAGGACGGTATGAGTCAATCTCTAAAGATTTTTCAGATTGATAACTTTTTACATTACTAGTTATTTAATAATATATAAAGCATAAACTGAGTTTATCAATTTCAGGATGTCTTTGACCTACCATTTCATATGGGTAGAGATCAAATAGAAACATTTCTTCGAAACAAGGTGGCTTCAATTAAGGTAGTTCTATGTTACTTTTATTTCCTCGTTCTTTTGAATATGGGCAATTCTTGATTGGGAAAGGTGTCAAAACATATGGGCTGGGAAATGGGTCAAAATTAGTACTTTATGTCCGGATCAAAATTGGTACATTTTAGTCCCAGCCAAAACAGGTTTGGTTTATTCAGTTTTTAATTTTGAATTATTAAATATGATTACAAAATTGACATGTTTATATTTAAAAATGTAGGGCATGATGAGCAACGAATATGTGTTAGGCTTTAGACCCATTTAACTCGTTGAACCTATTCACTTTTACTTAATTATATAAATTTGACTTGTTATTGATAAAATACAACATTAATTGACTTGTGCCCATATAAACAAGTTTAAAGTGCCACCACTGAAATCTTTTGATTTACACTGTGAAGGAACGCATGGGTCAGCTTCAAGATGCACAAAAAGAAGCTGAAGTGACTTCTGAAGCAACTGAGAGAGAGTTAGAGTTAGAAGCTCAACTTGTTGAAGCAAGAAGTATTATTCAAGAGCAGGTATTCTTAGAGATTACGAAATATACGGGCTGTTTGTTTAGGTCTAAATAAGGTCTGAATCTGAATGATTAAGAGGCTGGCCTGGTTCAGACCGTTTGGTTGGAGGCACACATCTAACGGTCAGATTTGATGTCTGAGCGAGGGTCTGAACGAAAAGAG
Organism: Tagetes erecta; assembly: GCA_030867185.1. Classification (NCBI taxonomy): domain Eukaryota; kingdom Viridiplantae; phylum Streptophyta; class Magnoliopsida; order Asterales; family Asteraceae; genus Tagetes; species Tagetes erecta. The sequence goes on from CM061488.1 coordinate 60,378,584, forward strand.
GCCAGCGGAATTTTGAATGAGATTTGAATGGCAGTTGCGACGAGATGCGACCAGTTTTGTACCATGCTAGCGACGAGTAAAAAAAACAAAAACGAGTAAAAAAACAAAAACATGTAAAAAAAACAAAAACAAAAACTTGTAAAAAAAACAAAAACTTGCCTCGCATGGACACGGTTTTTTTGCGCTGCATTCGTGTCCGCAGGTCGTGTGGGCGCCACATTGTAGCAAGGAATTCGAACCAAACTGCACCCAACTTGCCTCGCACGAACACGGGTTTTTTGAGCTGCATTCGTGTCTGCAGGTCGTGCGGGCTTCGTATTGTAGCAATGAATTTGAACCAAACTGCACCCCCTGCGTGCGGCTAGGTGCTAGAGTAAAACACAACACAAGAACTTAACATGTCATGAAGGCTTGCCAGATATAAACTAACAATGTTTTTGTTTTCATTCCAATATGAGACAAAATGAATGAAACAACATTTTTAGAAATCTCATTCAGATGTGGTCCAACCAAACAGAACATCTTAACCATTTAGCACTTAACCATTCAGACATCTTAACCATTCAGACCTCTTAACCATTCAGCGTCTGTTTGGTATGAGGTAATGTAATGGATGAGGGAATGAAACGAACGAATGAAATGAATGAACAAATGAATGAAAATGATCATTCCATTTCATTATCTTGTTTGGTTGCTTTACAGAAATGAAATGAATAAAGGAAATGAATGAACAAAGGAATGAAAGGAAAAGACAAGACAAATGAATAAAATACTGTACACTAAAAATGACAAAAATATATTTTCATGGTTATGGGCCGGGTCTTGGTTTGGGCCATCTGTCAGGTCATGGTTTGATGCATGAGTCAATACATGAGTGAGATCATAAATCAGATCATAGTTCGGGTTATGGGTCGGGCCATGGGCCGAGTCATGGTTCGAGGAATGCGTCAGGTCACGGGTTGGTTCATGGCTTGGGTCATGATTCGGTTCATGGATCAGGTATTCATGGCTTAAGTCACAAAGAGTCGGTTCATGGTTCGGAACGTGAGTCGGTTCATGGGTCGGGTCATGGTTCGAGGCATGGGTTAGGACATGGGTCGGCTCATAGGTTCTTGGGTCGGGTCAAGGTTTAGAGCATGAGCCGAGTCATGGTTCTAGTTATAATAAAAAAAAATATATTTCATTCCTTGAAGGAATGAAAAAAAAACATGGGGTGTGGATGGAATGAAAATAAGATATTTTTCATTCTTTTGTAATGGTTCATTCCATTCTAGTGACCAACCAAACAAACTAATTTTCATTCCGTCGTAATGGTTCATTCCATTCCACCTTTCATTACTGCATACCAAACGCTACCTTAATCATTCAGCACTGCCAAACAACCCCATAGATTATTTATCTATCTACTTATTTAGCTTAGTTGGCATTCACCAATATGCCTCTCGAGTCTTGACATCATCTGCAATTGCTCTTTCCTAGTTGATAGAGTGGCTGCTTCTAGAGAGACATTTGAAAAAGTTGATAGAGTCTTCCCCCAGTTGGACTCTAAAACCTTTGAAAAAGTTTATACCCCACCTCAAAAGAATGGCAACATCCACTTTCTTTCTCTTTTTTGTCCTTAGTTTAAGATTGATACCCGTTTTATCTTAAAAAGTAGATGGTTTCATGTGCCACATGAGGGAATGTGATTCAATTTGTATGGAGAAAGTAGCCTTTTAGTCTATATGCAAGAATAGATTTGGTAATTTGTGGCCAACAGTACTTCTTCATATTGTGGTAAATACAAACTCTTTTAGTAGTACGTAGGATGTCGTAAGATTCATAGTAGTACTATGAATGCTACATTATACTTCTGCCCAGTAGTACTGGTAGAGTTGGTTGACCTACACAACTTGTTTTTTCGGACGCTCTTTAGTTATCAAATTTTATACGTTTGCTATGAATAGAAAAAAGTCTTCCATTGCAATAATAATGTAACTTTTGGATGAGGGGTTTAAGAGCTTACATTCATCTACTACATTTTGGGTGATTGTCAACCCGTTTGACCTACTGATGATTGATGAAACATCACCCAAATCACACCTTTTGATAAAGAGTACCTCAAATTTTAGTGATACTATTCTTGGGTGAAGTCATGTGGGCTTATCCCATTAGGTTTTTTTTTGTGATACTTTAGTGATACTTTTCTTTTATTAAAGACCGAAGTTAGTTTTTTTTTTAGAACGGCCTCTAACACCAATAGGTGTTTTTTGTCGGCATTGGGGTTCCCTTATTACTGCGAATGCAGCGGAGGCTCACCACAACCCTCCTTACGGGCCAAGTTGATCGGAGTCGAAACTCGTCAACCAACTGTTCCAGGGAAAAACCGGGCAGGAACCTTTAACCGAAGTTAGTTGGGTCTTGTTGGCCCCACACCCAAACTATCATTTTGGCTGTCTTGTGAAAATATTTGGAGTGTTAAACATATGATAGAGAAAAAAAACTATATATATTCACAACAATAATATTAAATTAAAAAAAATCATGTGGGAGGTTTTATTAGGGCTGAGAGTTTCTGGCCCGACCTGAAAACCTGACCTGAACCTAATGGGTGTCGGCTAGTTTCGGGTTGAACCCGCTGACCTGTTTTCATAAACGGGCCGGGTTCAGGTCAACCCATCGGGTTCGCGGGTTGACCTGATTTTTTTATATTAATAAAGTTTATATAGTATATTTTGCCAATATACATGTAGTCTTGGGTGTTTTACTGCAAAAATATAATCATACTGAATGACTTATATGGTTGTACGTACATTTGGGCGACAATTCCCGATTTTGTATAAGTTCGCTCTTATTTGAAGAATGCATTTCGTGGTATTTTTTAATTTTAAATTTTGGAGAATGTATTTTGTGATAATTCAGGTCAAATGGGTCGGGTTTGGGTCAACCTGCTAAATATTAGGTCAGGTTCGGGTTTAAGTTAGTTGTAAGTTTTCAAGTTCAGGTTAGGTTTGGGTTTGTATAAAATTTTCAGGTTCAGGTTAGGTTCGACCCACTAACTTGATAACCTGACCCATGCATTCGAATACACTTGTGACTCCTCACCTGTTTCAAGTCATATGATAATCGCATTTACAGTCGCATGTGCAACAGAATAATTTAAGTATGTGTGATTGGTCGAATATCTTTATATGCTATGTTTTCTCTTTGCAGGCATCTATTATGTCTAAACAACTAGCAAAGTCCGAAAAACCAAGGTACTATTTGCCGAATTTGATTGGAGGTGATAAAAAGGATAGTTGTGCGGGTTGGGATAGCCTGTCAAAATGGTTTGGGCCATATACATATTTTTGGTACATGTAAATGATTAATTTGCCAAACTTAATGCAATAATTTCATTATTTTGAATATTATAACTTAGGGTATTTATGTGTAAAAAATAAACTTTGGATGACTTTCAATTGGTTTGACTTGTTGATAATAAATGGGTCAAATTTCCCAACTCCTACAATTGATCAGATGATTTACTGAAGAAAGAGATTTAACAGTTCAAACTTTGTGCAGGAGGCTGAGTGGTCATTTGAATGCTGAAAGGGATTCCATCATATCATCAGCTGCTGAGGTAAATAAATTTAGAGTAAATTCTCATTTGCATCCCTGTAATTTGTTGATTTTGACCATTTGCATCCCTATGGTTTCAAAATCTCACATTTGCATTTTATCCCCATTTACATCCAAAAAATTGATATATAAGTTGAGTTTTTAGGATTGTAGTCTTTTGGAAAATTAGAGAAAGAAACCCTGATTCCGAATTGTAAGTTTGCTTCATATTAAAAAAACTTCTGAAGGAAATATGTCGCAATTTTAGCGCGTTAAATGATTCTTGTGTATGTTTTATGTTAAACAAGTCAAATGGGTCATAGCTAAGCAATTTCAATATGTACCTTGTAAACCTCTCTTATTATTATCAAGTATCAACAAAAAGTTAATATTAAATCTACTTGTTCAAAATAGACAACTTTTTACATTGACCCATTCCACTAATACAACTTATGATATGATTAGTGTATATACGCTGATGCAAGTACTAAGGGGAGGGTGTGTACATATGTTATAAGTTTAAAAAATAGCTATATTTGATATTTGGAGTATTTGAGTTGTATGAACTTATCCCTAGTTAAACAGGAAACGGGTCAAATTTTTGTCTCTTGATTTGATTGTTTGTGTTTTTCAGGGTGTATGAGCTCACTTGATTCTTCATTTTGCTCTCTGATCAATTCGGATTTGTTTTATTTTCTAGCATCTGTTTTGTTGTAATATAATTCATATCACCGGCCCCTTGACATATTCTCTCATATTTATTCATATAGCTAAATCTTAGATATGTGCTAGAAACGTGAAACAATGATTAGTCGTATTAGCGGTCCATAAAGTATTATGCGGATGTAGTTCCTTTCAACCATTTGGATTAGTGATGGCATCGGGGCGGATAATAGTGAATGATTGTCCATAAAACATGGTGAATAAATGAAAATTTAAATACTATTAAAACTAAATTAAATGTGTTTCAAAACCAAACATAAAAGTACGACCAAAAGATAAAAAAAAGTCAATATAATAAATATAATTGATTAATTTAACATAATCATGTGAAATGTGTTGTTAGCTAAAGATTAGGTGGTGAGTAAACATAGGTTTGTAATACATATAGATATAAAAAAGTCAGTTCATTTGTTATATCTAGACTTACAAATGTAAACATAAAAGACTCATTAACATAATCAACCCTTGATGAAAATACAACCACGTAATCACACAAATTAAGCTGTTAATAAACAGGGATAAGAATCACATGATGAACAACTTAGTTATAATCACATAGGAATCAAAGGGTGAGTTTTTAGGCCAATAGTTTTATCATTAGTAACTGTCGGTTTAAACAAATTAATGATTATGCCATTAACACACTTTGCAAGTGAAGATAATAACATGAATTGATTTGTTGACCAACAAAAATAAGAATCAATGATTAAATGGTTTCATAGGAAAGCACCCCAAAGTAATAAATACGAAAAATGGGCTACGAATACTCACATGTTTAGTCACGAGAAAATAATTGAAAAGATCTAAATCTTGGTTTAGGGCACCATAAGTTTCCTTGAGATTTAACCTATGGAAAATAAGACGTCTTAGACGTAAAATAAAATTAAGTTTCTAAGGCGATTTAGGATTCTAGGGTTTTTAAGTCGGAATTTGGGGGGTTTTTTGATATTAAATATACTAGTTTATTATAGAAAAAGTGAGTAGTATTTCTTCAACAAAACAATTTGTTACCCATTAAATGTAAATAATAACTTGTTGATAACTTAGTTAATTAAAATTTATTTCCATCTAATGGTTTAATTTATTTGTTTGATTAACTATTGAATAAGAGATCGTTTAGATATAACAAGTGATGTGAACCATATTGGTTTTAAATTTATAAAGTGGAAAAACCCAAGAAGTTCACACAATTGGCAAGTGTACCGGTCGTATGTAGCAAGTCAAGTAAGTCTGGACATCGTACCCAAAAGATTTGAGTTTGGCGTCCTTTAATACCGGATCTCTATCGAATTCTAACCGATGTAAAAGAGTTGGATTTTTAATTATGAAGACTGAATAAAACAAGGAAAAACAATTTATCTAAAATTACCCTAAAAATACGATTTAGACTAAGGAAAATTTATATAAAATAAACTAAGGGTAAAAACTTAACTAAAATGGAAACTAAAGATAAAATGAAGCTAACGGAGAACTATGAGTGAAATGATGATTACTTACGCGAGAATCCTGATGATTATCCTAAAACTCTCGGTTTTAAGATATGTCGGCACCGGATCAGAGAATATATCTACTCAAAACATTGATTTTTGGATCAAATGACATAAAAATATATGAACTTGGATAAACACTTGAAGAACACTCAATAAACTCAGATTTGATCAGTATGGAATTGCATAAGATGTTGTTTACATGGAAACCCCAATTCCCTAGCTCATTCAAGCCCCCTCAAAACCCTATTTGCACTTTCGACAACACAACAACAGCACCCACTTTCTTCTTTAAAACTTCGTTTTTCTTTTGTTAAAAACACAGATCTGAAATAACATTTGTTATCCTGTGGTGGTGGTGGTGGTGGTGGAGGGTTGTGGCTGACACTGGTGAACACGTGAAGGTAGATATGTACGAGGTGGTGATGAAGGAACAGTTATGGATATGGTAAAAAGGGGTATGGGTTGGTTTTAAAAAAAGATCTGTTGTATGGTTATGGTTAAGGATGGTTTGGGTTAAAGATTTTAAAATGGCAAAAAAAGAAAAAGAAAATGGTTTTAATTTTTGGTTTGGGTTTTGGTGTATGGATCTGGTTTGGGTTATGGTGATGTGGGTAAGGTTAAATGGTTTATGGTTTAATGGGTTTGTTTTGTTGTAGATCTTGTGTAGTGTTTGTGGATTTTGAATGTTGGTGCAAGAAATAAGTCAACAGAAGGTAGATTCGCTCAGATCTGGAAAGTTTGGCAAGGTAGGAAATGGTAAGTTCGCCCAAGAAATGGTAGGTTCGCCCAGATCTGATGTGCAAGAACGTATAGGTTCGCCGGCTTACAAAGTGTCGGGCGAACTTATAGGTTCGCTAAGAACAACGGGCGAATCTATGCAAAAGCTTGGTATAGATTCGCTCAAAATTTTGAACTTTCGTTCAGGTACTAACTTAGATTCGCCAATCTCGCAGGTTTGAAGATTTGAAGAACACCAAGAACACACACACACTGTGTGTGAGAGAAACTTCCAAATCTGAAAATTTTCTTCTATTTTCTTGTAGATATCAGCTTGTAGATCACAAATATGTTGTTAAAATCAACAGATCTGATGATTGTAGATGTAGATCTGATGATTTTGAACTCAGATCTGGTTTCTCTCTCTAAAAACCCATCAGATCTACTTTCTCACTCTAAGACTCTTTCTTCTACCTCTAAAATCAGCAACTATCTTCAATAAATGATTCAAAAATGGATCTCAGTTAGGCTCTGATACCAATTGTTGTTCCCAAAACGCTATTGAATCAGTAATTTGTGAAGATTTTTGGATCAAATGACATAAAAATATATGAACTTGGATAAACACTTGAAGAACACTCAATAAACTCAGATTTGATCAGTATGGAATTGCATAAGATGTTGTTTACATGGAAACCCCAATTCCCTAGCTCATTCAAGCCCCCTCAAAACCCTATTTGCACTTACTATTTATAGTGAGTGCATAACATGCTAATTACACTAATAGTCCCTACACTTAGACTAATTAGAAAATAACAAGTTAAAAGGCTAAAACATGTCTAAAGCTAGATTAAATATATTTTGTTGACACAAAATATATTTATTACATTAACGATCCTAGACATAAAATAACTTCAACGTCTTGACTCGGTTCTTCGTCTTTAACGCGCCATTTGACTTTTTATGTGGACTTTGACCGGACATTGACTTTTGTTGACTTTGACTGTGTTGATAATATTAGACTACAATTCAGGTCCAACAACTATTACTAAGGTCTCGTGGATGTTAGAAAGTCCAAAAATAAATATGTAAAGCTCATGGTGTGATGAATGTTCACAAATCACTCCCAGATGCCTAAGGGATCCTAAACTGGCTTACCTCTCGGTTTACTAGTCCATTTATCCTAGAAACTGACTCAATCAGTAAACTAAAATAACGGGATCAATTGGTTCGTTATAAATTACGAGTAGATAACAGACGTTGTTAATTTTTATTAAGTAAAACCCACTCCCATAGTGTTTTAACCCAAACCAACTAACAAAAAGATGAAATCTACAAACTCTTACCTCCCAATATCGAGTCCGGCTAGCACATCGGCTCAATCCACAAATCAATCTTATCTTATGGATATCTATTCCTAGATCTATCCAAATAATATCTCAATCTAGTGATTTTAACATTAAAAGTATGATCTTTGTCCCAAAGTTATCAAATCCATGCAACATCAACCATAATCAAGACAATATATCATCAAAGATCATGGAACCAATACATATATTGCATACATAATCATGAACAAAAAAATTTTCTCACTTAGAACATCCATCCAACATATCAAAATCAACCAAAAGTCATCAAATCATCATCAATCATCCATAATGCCTAAGTTATCATACAAGATCTAGCCAAATATCAGCATAATCCTCAAATCCAACATCAAAATGTCTAGATCTAGTATCATATCAATAAGAACTAAGAAAAATCAAGTAAAAATGCACAAATAAGAGTAGATCACACCCAAATTGCCCACTAATCTTCAAATCAAGGCTTGAATCTTCAAGATCTATCACTTTGATCTTCAAATCAACAACTTTTAGTCTTCAACCCATTAATAATCTTCAAAACCTTCAAATAGAATCTTCAAATCTTCAAGATCAAAGACCAAAACACTAATTAAAGCTTGAATCCACTCTAATTTGCACCAAAAATTCACCCCAAATAGCCCTTGCTTTGTTCTCAGGCATTTTTGGTGTTTTAGGAGAGAGGTAATACCCTAAAAACCATCAAAAGATGAATATATATATATATATATATATATATATATAGTGAAAATATAGGGTTTTTCACGTCAGGAAGGCCCGGAGAACCGTTGGGCTGCGTGTTGTGATCTCCAGCTAACCATTGGGCGGGGCTTATTGCCTCGTTTTCAGTTCCAGCGCCCAGAGAACCGTTGGGCGTTCTTGGCGGGCTCCAGCGGTTCTTCGGGTTGGTTATAAGGCTCGTTTTCTTTTCGTTTCGCCCCGAAACCGCTTCTTTCATTATCACTATCTAAAAACAAAAGATAAATATAGAAAGTAACTAAAAATTATGTATATTTACATAAAACGAGGATAAAGACGTGAAATATATCAATAAAACCATGTGTTTTAACAACGCATTAAAAAGACATTGTATATAACATATTGTATAAAAGATTTGTATAAGAAAAATGTTTTAAATGTATTTAAAAAACTTTAAGGTTCAAAAAATTTTGGAAAATCTTTATGGCTATAGGTTTTATAAAGTACAATAACAAGTTGTTTTAAGGTGCAATAAGTTGTTAAAAAAACTTATGCATCGTACATTCAAACCTGGGGCCGTTGTGCTCACAAGCACACACACAACCAATAAACAAAAACTTGCTTTATTGTTTTAACTAGGTTCATCTGTCGGGGCCGCGCGTTGCGACGACCGGGACATGTCGTGGGTTATTTTCTAGTTCATATTCCGTGGTCCAGCACATTGTCAAATGTTGTTTTATAAGGGTTCTAATCGTGTGCACTGGTGCATATGGCTTAGGGCTGGCAATTTCTGACACGGACACGATAACACGACACGAAACGACACGGAATTAACAGGTTTCGTGTTTGACCTTAACAGGTGCCGTGTCATTAACAGGTTAACACGATAAAGACACGTTAATTATCGTGTCTTAACAGGTTAAAGATCTGTTAACACGATAGGTCACCTGTTAATATTTATTTATATGAAATGTTAGTGGAGAATGGAGATGGAGATGGACTTTAATAGACTTTTAATATTTTTTTCATATTCGTTTATCAAGTATTATTATGGATAAATAATATTTTTATGTAATTTTGTTGTTTTGTGTCTTAAGAATTATCATATTAAGTCATATTTATTATTTAAGACTTATAATTTTTTTTGAAAATTTTAATTTTTTTAAAATTGGGTTTTTATCGTGTCATATCGTGTCTTATCGTGTAACCTGCTTTTTATCGTGTTCGTGTTTGGAAAAAATGACACGATAAGTTATCGTGTCGTGTTCGTGTTTGACCTTATCGTGTTCGTGTCTTATCGTGTCGTGTCTGACACGATATGCCAGCCCTAATATGGCTTCCACATTTTGATAACACGTATTTCTAGTAGCTTTGGTGACTTTGATGGCTTAATGTCAGATACAAGTGTGTAGTTTCCATGTGAGTGATAAGAAGAATTAAATTGTTAGTAGGTTGAAACCTGAAATTAGAAGTTGCATATTGATAAATTAAACCAACAACTACGTACCGCCGTTCTAAAAAAAACCAACAACTACATCACAATGTTGTTGTTGCATTATTGGTGAAGATTAGACAACACAATATGTAAACAATTATATCGTGGCAGAATTCTAGTGACAAAGCTAAATGCAAAACTAACAAACTATAAAATTAATTTAGCTAGTGAGCATATGCAGTAACAAAGATTAGCAAATATAATCTCATCAAAGCGCTTCAAATAGATAGATGATACGATTAGTTAGTGGGTGCAAATATTGCTTCTTGTTAACTTCTTGTTGGTTTCAAGATGGACATGGATTATAATCCCATCAAAGCTAAGTAGGTTTTGATCTCATTTTCATGTACAGTTCTTAACAACTATTAAAATCTGTGATAATAAACAATTCTGAGTTGCAACTTATATATTCACAACTAAACATTTCAAAGAACTTAAAGATTTTTAACCACAGGTTTGTGGGAATGACTTGTATAATGATATGAGACAAAAAACGCATATTAAAAGCAAGTATGTATGTATTTTCTCAATGTCTCTTAGAATAAACAAACATAACGGCGAAAATATAATGTATGATTCGTCTTGGGGTGTACACAGGTGCTGATATTATAAGCCAGCAACTACAACAGTTTATTACAGCTATATCACATGTGAAAGAGCAAGTATGTATGTGTTTTTTCTATATCTTTAAGAATAAACAAATGTCACTGCTGTAATATAATGTAACGTAGGTCTAAGTATGATTTTCCTATGTTTGTGTGCAGCTATATTACAAACAGAAGACGATGATTAACCGACAGAAGAACTTCTCCTACGTTTCCTCACCGTAGACATGACAACACAAAAAGTCAAACAATAACTATGCTAACAACAACAATGTCCACTCGCAACCAAAAGACCACAGTAGAGGACAGGAGACAACAACACCCACAGATTGAGCCCAAAAAAATATGACAACAGCAACAACAATATAGCAACAAAGTAGACGACGAATGACAATAGCACAGCTACCCGCAAAAACCACAACAACATCAATAATTGAACAACAACAGCAGGAAAAGAATATATGCAATTAGCAAAATGACAAGAAAACAACAACAACAACAGTAAACAAAGACTATGAAAGCTCAGATGACAATCAAATCATCCCTAGCCACATAGAAACTAAATGAAACAACTACTAATCTTCAACAGATCGCAAAAACCACCGAACTCATGTACGAAATGAGACCTAGAAACGTTCCACACCAGCCAAATCAAACAACACAACAACCCTAACAACGACCATAGTCTCACAACATAAATCAGAACCCCCAATCAAAAAACACACAAGAAAACCATAGCGTCAAAATCGGGCAAGAACGGAACCCCAAAAACAGAAAACAAAGACGAAAGAAATCGATCTAGAACCAGCAACTACAACTTACAATAAACCAACAATCAACAGCAGGAGACGAAACAGAGAGTGGCGATTGAGCATCCAGAGTCAAAATCGCATACACCAGATGACGATGAAGATCGGCGAAGAAGACGGCAGAAGAACAGAGAAGCAAAAACCACGGCAGAAGAACTGGAAAGGAAAATGTTGATGATGCAGGTATAGAAGAAGAGGGTCACGTGAAGAGCATGCCTAAGCCCACCGAGCTTCTCTTTTAGAAGGTTATACAATGTGGAAAGAAATTAATAAAATACAATCTTGACATAGACCCTCAAATCACATACGAGCCCTATAAATCTAAATCCATCACAACGATACCATAGATGACACTAATGTTGGGTTATTGTTTAGTGATGAAATTCGAATACAAAGATTATAAATTTTACCTCGATTGAAGCCGAATTGATTTAGAAAAAAAAGAAAAGAAGAACACGTCTTTAAAGAATTAAAACTTACTTCTGGGTAAGCTTTACTAATGAATGAGGATCAAGATGAGCATCTCAATTGCAATAATCAGGCGGCAGAAGGATTCGTTTGACTGATTTGCAGAAGACGATGATTTGAATATGAATTTGTGAGTGTTGAGATTAAAATTGATGATGCAGAAAGAATTAGTGGGTTCGTAGGAATGTTTTGCCTATTATATGGTATGTTAATTCGACTCAATCCGCACCAAAGCGTCATGAGTTGTAAATTGGAAGTTTTTTGGATCAATTCCGTGATTCACGGAATATTGATTTGATTAATTGATGATATGTTAATTAGGATTGTCTGGAGAATGATTTTGATTAATAAAACTCAATGTATACGCCTAATAGATGATTTCGATATATTTGCGTGAAATAGGAATTGGGTGTTGGTTGATTTGTAGTAAAAGCACGAAATCATTGATTTTTATTATGGGATTGAGTTCGAATCTTGTCTACAATGGATTCTGGAGTTTTAAGTTGGTTAAATCGGTAAAAATGGTGTGTTTCGTGACTCGCCGGAGCTTGTCGGTCTCCGGCCAGTGAGTACGTCGGAAAAACGGGGAGGGAAGGGGGGTTGGGTATTTTAAATGCAATATTTACACTTACAGTCCTTCATGTTTGAATGCTTATTGATTTGGATAATTTTAGTTTTTAAATAAAGTTTCAATCTTAACAATTTTGGCACAAATAACTAGCTCATTAAGGTCACGTCAAGTTAAGTTAAGTATTGGTATAAAAGTCATGATGAATTCGGTTATTTAAATAAATAAGTTAGGGCTCTTATAACTAGTTTTATAATTCCTAAAATTATTACTTCACGATTAAATATTTATGAATATCAGTGAAATGATTTGTGTTGAACATAATTACAGAATAAATGCTTTTATTTCATGATCAAGATAGAACGATTACATGAATAACATAGCGGGTTCGGGTTTACAAAAATTGAATCGGGGAAAATGTTACAAAGATCTCAAAGTCAGGTTGCTGACAGATCCCATTAACCTCTAATGAAAAAGTTATGGGGGAGTATTCTAAGTCAAAGAAGTCTTCACATTTTACTTCAAACGATGAAGAAGATCCCGTTACGGATATAGATTCACCAGAATGTACGTTCTCTTCTTATCTCTTTCCATAGTCATTGATGTTATACAAAAGGGAAAGAAAAATGCAGATTGCTTGTTGAATGATAGAGTTTAGGTTGCTCTCTATGCTTATAATATGCAGACTTAAGCTTATCCATCGGATTTGTAAAGTATCATCTTAGGGAGAGTATTGTTGGGTCCAATTGAAGATGTCAATTTACAAAATGAGCATACCTTGGTCAAGGTCCGAGACGAGTGAAGATATCGAGCAATGCCACAAGCAAGCACGGGTGAAGACTTAGTTTAATAGTATCTGCCTTAGAATATTTGTGTAATCTTCATGTGTTAATTGCGAATGTTTAGGCTTATTGTAAGGTGAGAATGGTATAGACTATAAATACTATCACTTATGTCTTTTTGAAAGAGTTGCCTACATTTCTATTCCATATCATTTTTTAACCTTCCTTACATCTAATACAACTTCCTATTCATATTATTCATGATTCTCATCATACTTTTCATTGATCTTCAAGAACATTCATGCATCAATACATGATTTGTGAGATTCCGCATCATTGTTCGTAAACAACATTCATAACAATCTCAGATCTAGATCCAAGCTCATCGTTTATTTAGACTTATCAGGATTTTGAGCAGAAGGAAAATATGAGTTGATTGATGTAAAGTTTTCTCTAAATGGCGCTCCGAACAATAAAATTTTTACATCCGATTGAAGCATCGTTAGGTTTACACACTCGATTGAAGAATCGTTAGGTTCAAACACCCGATTGAGGTAAGTTTTACATCAATTGACTCATATTCTCCTTTTGATCAAAAGCCCTAGAACGTTGGTCTGGATTTTGAAAAATCTTCACGTCGTTAAAAAAAATTTAACGAAAACCTATTGGTTGCCAGAGTGATAAAACTTGAAGAAGGGCAAATGATCTGACTCTGTCTAGGTCTACAGATACTACAACAGAAGGACAGATAAATCATCCAATAATATACAAGGACAATGATGTCTGGCCGTGTGCAGGTCTACAAATATCGCAACAGAAGGACAGACAGAACCTCAAAATATACAAGCTCAAAGATGACTAACTATGTCTAGCTCTGAATATATCTAGATGCAACAGAAAGACAGCTAGAACTCTTGGATATAATATACAAGATCCTCAAACAAACAATTTTTATTTTGACTATCAACAAACATAATTTATTAAATTTATAAGCACGTACCATGGCTATCAAGAATCCAGAGAAGTCAAATATATATTACACTATTCTAAGAGATGTACCTCACTAAAGTCATACTTTATCTTTTAAATTTCATCACTAAGCAACTATTTTATTATTAGGAGATCTAAGACTATAAACATAACTCTCTAAAGCCAAGCTATTTTAGTACCGGCCTTTTCCATGTGTCACCTTATTGTAGTCTAGTGAAATTTTAATTACCATCTCCCGTCATGTGCCTTAGACAACCACTATCAACATACCAAACATTAATATTATTCCTCGATAGTTGTTCCCGCACATTTTACAGATTCAGTTAGTTTTTGGAACCAAGGCCATTTTCAATCTGGGTTTCTCAAGAACAACAACTAATAACACATCTTTTGAAATGTTTGATTTGACTTGATTAAATTTAACATGTTATTGTTGAGATTGGGAACTTTTAGACTTGGATCTTGCAGCAAACTTTGATTTGAACTAGTTTGATTTAGCAAAGTTTTTCTCATTTAAAGTTTTCATGTATAACTTTGATCGAACATAAACTTTGTTTAGAGGCAAAAATTACGTAAACTTGAATTTGTCATTTCTTAGTTTTGCTGCATTCCTGTCAGACCCCAACTCTAGGGCCCGACTTGTTGCATCATAACTAGCCATTCATAAAAAAATAATCATAAGTTCAGCGGAAGTTTTTTATTATAAAGACCACTAAATGTCAACCCAATTTGAACTTTTAATAATGTCACTAACTAAAATTGCCTACACTCATCGCGAGTGTAATACAAAAGCAACTATCTAAGGACACTTCTCCCAGGTGTCGAAATCGGGTACTAGATCTTATGATGAGAGCATCAACCATCTGATCCTAACTAAGCCTCTTCGACCTAGCTATCGCCCTTGGGCGTTCCCTGTACCTGCATCACGAGCTAAAAGACGTCAACAACAATGTTGTTGCTGAGTCGTAACCAGTGACACAAAACATGTAAAACATTTAGACATCATTCATTCATTCATATATGTGTGGTGATAAGCTATGTACAAGCCAACTCTTCTCTAACGCCATATTTGATGGTGGCCAACTCGTTAAAGTCTGTTAATGCATATGCCGCAGACAGGTATAACAAAGGTACCCTTATCATCCTCGAGGTCGTATCGTCATCTTGTTGCCTAGGCTGGCTGGTACCTCTCCTGTTACGAGCAGTCAGCCTACCTAATTGGATCCAACTAGACACACATTTATCCCGAGGCGGAGCCGGTAGTCCCTCAAGAACTACCTCTTAGTGCGAAGCCCTGCCTTAATTACTTGCCCTGTGGTATCTAGACATTGTCCCTTTTATGAGACGATTCTTAACGCGAAGCTTATTACCGTAGACTAACTCACACTACAACCGGACGAACCTGGAGTTGAGATGCGTTGGATCACCAGATGCGATCTATTTATAACCACATATATTCAAAATCATTTTATATAATTTCATACAAGCTCGGATACAACTCCGAAATCATAAAACATGTAAAAGTGGGGGCGGTTAGACTCATCTTGTGCAGTCTAGGTATCACAACTTGATGGCTAAGTGGATGACTAGTGCAACCCTGTACAATAATCACATAATCAAAATACATTCCTTCTGGAATGTTTCCACCGCTGTTCCTACCGGTTATCAATTGCTTTAGTCACATTTTGACTTAGGCAATGACTTGAGGCCTTAATCAAATCATCTCACTCAGAACGTTCTAGCGCTTGAGTAAGGGTTTTCGTACACTAATAACATCTATCCCAATTAGAAAAGTCATTTAATAAACCATTGAATTTCCACAATGTTTTATCATTCTCATTTCATTAAATCTTAATTCTCCTACTAAAACTCGATCATTAGTATTTACTATTAAGGTTTTATTATAAAATACTTGGTTTACCCACAAACCAACCATATTCATAAACAATTAGGCTAAGATTTCCATGACCTTACCTAATAAACTTTGCAACGTTTCAACTTGCCCGTTTATAGATCTCGCTCTATCTTGAGCAATCCAACACCGTTCACAATGACCAACATTATTGCATGTTTAATCACCATCATCATCCTCAACCTAATCCTCATACATACATGTGTACATGTATCAATACACACATATGGTAAATAACTCGAGTAATAGTAAAACGAGTCTTACCATCCTAATTGAGAGCTTCGGGATGTTAATCCTAGAAATCCCGAGCTTTAACAACAGTTCCATAACAGCCCGCGTACTTCCCGGAGTCTAACTTTTCATCTCACTCGACCGACATCAATCGAAAGGTCAAGTGTCCGGTTTATACTTCTCGGGTCGGTTCGTATACGTGAATCCCTTAAAAACCGACATACACAAAGAACCAATATTCCATTGTGTTCGATTTTCCATAGCGAATATTTATCCGCCTCGGATACATGCATATTCATCTCGACCAACATGCAACACCATCAAGTTCCCCTGTTTTGGACAACAAATTTGTTACAAACTGATCGGAGGAGAAACCATACTTCTAAATCTCTGATGATAATTCGCTTAGGTGGATATGTTCGCCATGTCTCAGGAACCTACAATCCTAATTTCGTCATCATCCAACGGTCGGATCACTAGGAGAGTGACGTTCTTTGAGACTGCATTTTCCAGTGACGGAAATCCGATCAGTTTTGGTTTTCAGCATATAAATCGTACCTCTGGATAAGACCTTCGAAAACTGAACGGTAGATGTCAACATCTATGTGTTAAGGACAACCCATCCAAATTTAACACGTATCCAACCGCTAGATCTTCCTGGATCCTTCCTAGAACATGACTGCATTTTCATGAACAAAACATGCAACATGTTTCAGAATTTTAAACGACGCTTACCATTGCATTCAGGACATCGAGAAATGGTTCCAGGTCAAAAAATACTTTTCCGGTCGTCGTCGGACCACCACGGACCGCCGACGGAGGTTGGCCTGAATCTGCTCCTGCCCTCTTTCTCTCTCTAACCTCTCAAACCTTATGTGTGTGTGTTTTATTGTGCAAATGAAAAAATGAGGTGGATAACACCTTATACAGGTGGGTTTTAGTACCCGGTACTAGCACCACGTCATTCGGTACTGCGTACGAGCCGTTTCTCATCGCGTTTTAGACATCATTTCATGAAAATAATATCACTTAACTTAATAAATATTCTCGATATATTTATTTCTTTAGATATTACGCATCCGGGGGTAAATTGGCTCGATACGCATTTATGTCGCGTATTCAGTACGTTTAGCCATTTTAAACGTTAACGGAGATCGTACCTCTTTGGTACGAAAATTCAACCCATACCTTCCTCGGGTATTCTACTCGTTTGTTGCGGGTGTTTAATCCCGCAACTCATCCCTGACACGTTCCTCGTGCTATGCGGGTATCCTTACCCGCATTCCATTTGGATTTTCAACCCGTTACCCATCCTAAACTAATAAGAAGGAAATGCTATTTACCTCGTCGAACACCATTCTTCAATCGCGTAGAACCTTGGCGGCCACCTTTCTTCAATCGGGCAGAACCTTGACGCACGCTAAGCGATCTTCGTGCGACCGTCACTCGAAAGAGCGTTTTGACGCAGGGTACCGCACTTATCGCGATCCCTCAATAAACTGCATCTCTCTCTCTAGAAATTAGAAAGAGAAAGCACAAATGAGCAAGAATGATGGGAGGGGTACACCTCCTTTTATAGGCTGAGATTGCCGCTGACGCGATAGTAGCATGGCATACCCTCAACTTGCGCGTATCGCGTAAGTGGAGTGGTTTTGCAAAACCACGCACTGACGTGGTTAACTCGCACCTGGGTTTTCTCTTCTGACGCGATACTCGCAAGCCAAGGCAATGCCTTACGCGTATCGCATAACCTGACATTTATTAATTTATAACTTGTTCTCTTAGGGGTCGGGTGTTACAATTCCAACCTTAAGCTCTACTCTTTGACTTGATCTATTATGAAATATTTTGGAGTAGATTTAGAAGGCATAGCTTTTGGATCCCTTGCGCGTATTGCCTAACCTGACATTTATTTATTTTATAACTTGTTCTCTTAGGGGTCGGGTGTTAAAATTCTAACATTAAGCTCTACTCTTTGACTTGATCTTTTAGGATCTTTTAGAAAATATTTTGGAGTAGATTTAGAAGGCATAGCTTTTGGATGCCTCTAATGCCTCTGATGATGATGATGCTTGGTCTGAACTCTGTTACAGTTTCTAGCTATATGGCCTGGTTAGGAAATCCCTTAGGACTGCTCGCTTCTTTAGGAAAAAAACTGTTTGCATCAGATTTGTTTTGTGCCTTTTTCATCTTCAAACATGTATGATGATAACAACTTGCACATTTGTTATTTCTATTATCAAGTTTTTCATTCATACAAGCATTTATCTTTCTTTCTTTAGGTGGCAAATATTTATCACCCTTTAACTTTGAAACATTTGCAGAAAAAATTTAATTTTCAAATGGAATAGCTTTAGCATTTAAAACCTGTTTTTCACAAACATTTGCAGTGCCCACACACAAAAAACTTAAATCGGGATCAGAAACAGTGCAGGATTTGTAAAAGATGGGAGGTTATGACTACTACTTCTGCACAAGATAAAAAAATTAGATTTTTTTACATGCACATAATTTTTTGATTCATCTTTGACAAATTCTGAATTATCTTCATTTTCACTTACACACTCATATGTATTTGAGAAAATAAATGATTTAATTGATTATGAAAAACTTCTGTAAAAAAATTGTTCAAAATCATAAAGTGACTTTTGAGAAACTTTAGGAATATTAGACGATTCAAAATTTTTAAATATTCCTCATCTGTGCTCATCAAGCCAACTTTGCTCTTTGGGAAGTGAAAGAGCGCTTGAAGCGGATAGACTGCATCAAAGATTTCAGGTGATCCAGAGCCATCTGCTTTGACAAACTTTGTTGGGGGAACAATACTTAATGGTGTAACAACTTTCTTTTCAACTTGAGTGTTAGGTTTTACTAGTTCTGAAATCTTAATTGACTTTTGACATAACCTTTCTCGTATACCATATTCCTTTCCCTATGTATCTCTTCGTCAGATAATGGCAGTGGAGTATAATTGTGATTAAACGGAGGAGATACTGCCTGAAAACCTGTTGGTCTAGATAATTGTTAATCCATGCTATTATGATTTAGATATGATCACAACCCTTTGTTACCACTAGCTCTAGCAACAAAATGATTATGAATTTGATCAAAAGGTAAACAACCCATAAAACCCATTAAGAAGTAGATTAAGAAGATGAAGATTAGATGAAGTAGATTAGATTGGATGCAACAATGATATAATCAAAACAAATCCTTGAAAATACAAATCAGAATCGAACACAAGATCAAAGTGTAATTGTATTCAATAAGTTTCCAAGAGTTTTGTACAAATGAACCCTACACAACTATATATACAGATGCTAGTGTCGCAAGCAGTTTCGCAAATGCGAAACTGCCTGGTCGCTAGGCTATGACAAGCTGCATGCGACACTCAGTGCATAAGCGTGCGCTACAAAATCTAATCTAAACATCATAAACTAACTATTACAACGAAATCTAAGTACGACTAATCTATTACAAATAAACATAGAACAAACAAAAGATAACGACATGGTGAAGTACCACCCTACATGTGATCATCAATACTCCCCCTAGGGAGGTACTTCACCTGTCGGGTCACCATCTTCAGCTCCTGCCTTGGCCGCTCCGAATAAGTCAGTCAATTCACGAACATCTTCTTCCAGGTCCACTCGTTTCTGCACTCTCTCCGCGAGCTGCTTGACCTCCGACCTTATCCCACGAGCTCTATTAGCTACTCTTTCAAACAAAGCAGCCTCCTTCTTCGTCTCAGCTCCAGCTCCTGATTTAATCGGGTTCTCACATAAAATCTTCAGATCGTCATCCGAGAACCCGAAATCTTCCATTGGATCAAACAATCTCCATTCAGCTCCATCCTTGACACGAACCACGACCTCCCCCATTTGATTATCATAAAAACATTTTTCAAACTCCTGCAATCGGGATGGACTAGGATCTGGAACCCTCAGTCTTTGTATAGTCATGATCGATTTCAGTTTTAGCACAATATTTCCCTTTCCAGTAATCCAGCCGAGATCCTTCTTTGATCTTTTTCGCTCAAGCTTATTATAACCAAAACTCTCGAAGTTATCCTTTAAGCCAGCATGGATTTCTTCTTTCAATAGTTTTGCACGATCGTTGAGATCTGCGTTGATCAAAGGTAGTACAACCAACCGCCTCAAATCCCATTTTGGGAAGGTCTTGAAATGTTTGCGGTTGCTGACATAGCTGATCCCGCCCCCTCTCCTCTTAATCATAAACTTTTTCAAATCCACACTGAACTTCCAGCTGAAAATTTTGTTGTCAGAGTCCTTTGAGGTCGGGGCATCCATGTTTTGGAATAGAGGGGTGACGGTTTCTGGTTCCTCTACCCTCCTGAACCAATCAGATTTATCCAACTCTATAACGTCACCCTTTAATTCACTTCTCTGAGCCACATATACCATTTCCTTCTCATCCATCTCGTAGAATTCTGGCTCAGAGTCGTAGTCTACCAACTGCTCCTCCACTTTCTCCTCGATTGGTTGTATATCTTCAACTTTTGTGCTCCCCGCTACCACTTCATCACCCCCAAATCTGTATCAATGTCGACACAGAAGTCATCAGTAACTTCTATTTCTTTAGCAGTTCCGCTACCACCAGCATCGAATCCTCCAAAATCTTTTCTGCTTGTCCCTGTCTGCACCATCTCCTTCAGCGTGTGATATTTTGATATGCTAACAAGCTCATGAATTTCCACATCAGTCTCTGTTCGTCCGACCTTTACTTCTTTCTTAACCTCATTCAGTTCAGTTAAAAGTTTCTTGATTAGGCACTGCTGATCAAGCACTATCTTCCACAAATCACCCATTTCCGTCTCCCTGTGCCTTTCCCTCTCTTCCATATTCATCAGTTTCGTCTTGACCATGCTAAGTTCATTTGCGAGCGACGTATTCAAACCACGAATCACGTCCTCATCTAGTCCAAACCCGCTCTTCTTCTCAACCTTCCTTTTAAATGTTTCAGGCACCCTTTCTGTAATCTCTGGCTACTTACCTTTGGCCTTCTTGCTTCTGACATCAATATCAGATTCGGTGGCAGAGTCCGATCGATCTGCTGCTTTCCGCTTCTTCTTTCCTCTCGACTTAGCCAACTCAACCTCAATCTCATCCAGCTCCTCTTCGAACGACACCGGTTTCTTTCCAACATACTTCTTTCTTTTCTTTTTGTCCTCTTTGATCACCTCCCGGAGTTCCTCGAACCTCTTCTCCTCACAAGTCTTCAGTTTCTCAATGTAAGTCCATCTCTCATCAGTATATATATTCCTTAAAAGATAACTAATCTTTCTAGAAACATCATGTCGTGGTGCTGCGCAGTCAGTAAAAATCCGGACGTTCATTGGCGTCAGTACCAATACATCCCCAAGTTTTTGAAGGTTCGGCTTCAGATGGTCAATAAATGTCTGTACAAACCTTGGATATAATAGCCATTTGTCCTTCCTTGATGACTGAATATTCTCAATCATGTATCCAAAAATCATCTGTGGGATGTTGGCCTTGTCTCCTCGACATAGATTGAGCATTGCTCTGGCCCATTCAAAGTTTAATCCATCTGAACCCCCTTTCTTGTGATCTAAACACACTATTATCACATGGGCGATAAATCTCCGTTCCTTCGATACGAATGACTTCTTGATTTGCCGTCTAGCTAAGAAGTCAGTTCCCTCGTACAGTCGTACCCCATCTCGATAAATCCCCTGTGCACATCGGTCATGTTTAGAAGCGTAGGCGACCCAACGTCACGTTCCATCTTCAGAATCTTGGCAACACCTTCAGCAGTAATGGTAATACGCTCCCCCATGACAGTGGCACTGATCTCCCCAGGTTGTGCGTTCAGATTGTATGTTGATGTGTTCCAGAAGTCTCGGATATGCTGTTGATCCATCACCGGATCGTGAGTAACTCCATAGAAAATTGGGGAACTCTTCAACCACGATATAGCGTCCCGAAAACCGACAGACTTGGGGTCCTTATCATTGAGATAAGCGACCACATTCGATCGACGATCGAATTTCAATGGCGGAGGAGGTTTACGTTCCATATAGAACCTGAAATACAAACGGAAGTTGGTTAGTTTTTATAAAAGGAATAAAAAAAGAAAAGGAAATATAAAACAAAATAAACATAAAAAAAGTTAGTTTCGCAAAACTACGACACAACACTGTCGCATATTCATCGACACTGCTGTTTCGCAACTACAATGCTTCCGACACTACCAACGATGCATGGGCAGCATAACATTGGTAGTTTCGCAAACACCATTTGAACTTTCGTTCAGTTTCGCAAAATGAAACTTAGTTTCGCAAAATCACAAGAAACCAACAGTCACGAGATCAAAGCACATATCAGATCAGTGTAAGAATAAAAAACATTGAAGATGAGAGTTCTAAACATGTTTAACCACAATACTTACCGTTCAAATGTAACCAAAAACACTTCAAATTGATGAACTAAGGTTTTGAGAAACTAGGGTTTAGGTTTGGGTTTTGAGATGTGAGTTTGAAAGTGAAATATGAACCAGATTGACCCATGACAGGAATGATAACTTCACACGAAACTGTAGTTTCGCAAAAACCCTAAAAAACATAAAATATTTTTTTTAAAGAAAAATGAAGTCAAATCTAATCATTACTACAAATATTTCAAAATAAAGTCAAGTCCATCCATTTGAGATAAATCCAAAACCAAGACCTATTTGTACTACGTATTTTAAGGGGAATCAAGATAGTAAATAGAGCGAATCACGAAGAAATCAGAAAACGTGTTTCAGGCAATCATCCGGAGAAACAAAGATTTGAAAAGATTGTCAATATGTTTGTCCATTTAAACCCATGCCTTGTTCCGTTCAACAGACAATCATGTGATGATCTTATCATGTTTTGGTTTGATTTGAAGAAATTCCGGTGACTTGGTTTCCACAGACATTCAGTAAAGTAACTTACATCATGGCTTATTGAGTTTAGATAATTCAACGAGATTTTGTAATTTGGGTGGGCGTAGACCAAGATTAGTTAATAATCAAGGTGAATGTATTTGGGGGTGAGGTGGAGTTGGGTTTTATGTATGAAGCGTCAAAACAATGATCTTGATGTAGAAACATTGTGAGCTTAACTTTACACGTGAGCATATTCTTATGTATGAAGCATCAAACAACGATATTGATGTAGAAACATTGTGAGCTTAACTTTACATGTGGGTTGCAGATGATGAGCGCTCCAAGTCTATATTTACATACAACAAAGGAGATGATCATCTGAGCGTGCTGATGAGAGCCTCAGGTCTATATTCACATATAATAGAGAAGATCATCACTCCAGGTCAATGCTTCTGCATAGTAGAGGAGATAAGCACGAAACTAAATTCTGAAGAGCTAACAAGAAGCGTCATTCAGGGCTATGGTTAAGGGGTTTGGATTTGGGTAAAATCAAGCATGAATCAAATACTCTCATCCTATTTTTGTCAAAACTCATTACTTTGTATAGGCCAAGTGTCTGTGAAAGTGATCCTCATAACCGAGCTCTTATTGAATTTAGTTTGATCACAAAGTTGCTGTCTAATTGTATTCAAGCTGATCTATTGACACATCATTATACAAATCTCCGCCCTCCTTCAAACGCTTTCAACACATATCTGAACCCTGCAAGAAAAAAACAGTATTTACATAAGATGGATCATGAAATTTGTGGTATTATTACTCCCCCAAAAATTTCAGTTTTCAGCATTAACTGAAATTTTCAACAAATTGAAGAACATTTAAGATCATACTTAAAAGGAAGGCCCACTTTACTAGAAAATATAAGTAAGAAAATCAGATTTTCCCTTCTCATTTCTCCCCCATTTTTTTAAAAAGAAAATAAACAATAAGACGAAAAAAATGTAAAAGATTCTTTTAAACCCAGAATAAATGCAGAGATCATCCGCTACCAATTCACCGAAGAAAGAGTGATAGGCTTTCACGAATGAGCTGCATTTGAATAAGAAAATCATTTAGAAACAGGAACCCAGGTTTTAACAAACTTGGGCTTTTGAAATAAGGAATTTGTGCAAAAATGATTATTAAGAAATTGTTTAATTCTATGTCCAAAAGAGCTATTATCTACATTACTTTGTTCAAGATTAGGACACTTTTTTACCACATGATCGGTCTTACCGCATCTGAAACAATGTGTTTTTAAACCTGTCTTTTTGTTCCCGAAGGCGGGTTTATGATCCATACAGATTTCTTCATCACAGCCAGACATGTGAGAGTCTGAATCGCTGTAAAAGACATACATTTCCTTGGATTTGCCTCTGGACACTTTGGGTGGTTGACGAAATTTCGTCCTTTTCTCAGTTCTTTTCAGGTCTTGAAGAATGCAAGACTAAGATGGATATTTCTCCTTTTGTGATTACGAAGAATGATTGACTTGTTTCTTATCTGAAAATAAGATCCGGATTCTTCTTGGTTCAGATTTTGGAATCATTTGAAATTTGGCAGTTTCAGATGATGCCTTGGTCTTTGAATCTTCCTGACTTGTCTTTCTCTTGGATTCATCAGCTGAACTTGTCAATTCTTCAACCATTACAACATCTTCCAGTGAACTTTGACTATCATGATTTGATTGATTTGATGTGGATGAACTTTGATTATATTTTCTTTCCCTGTTGATTGGCTCAAAAGTAGGAATATCACCAGTTTTGAACTTTTCATGCAGGTTAGTGAAAACTGTAGGTATGGATTTCGGATTAGCGGAAGCATGACATTCATCTTCTTGATTATCATCAAGTGATTTGTTGTATCCAATACCGATCGAAGAGTCATAGTCATCCCTCACTTCTGAAATATTGACTCTTTCCAGTCCATTGTTTTGTTCAAACAAATCATTCTTTGGGTGTGGTTTGGGCAAGGGAGAGTAACAAAGAGTTGATGGCGGCGGAAAACCAGTTTCAACATCAGGATTGTATCCGATTCCATCTTTTATTCGTGCCCCCCCTTGTTTGACAAGAAGCTCATTTATTTTAATTTGAGATACGGTCCACTTATCGAGTTTGCTTTGAAGTTTCGTGGATTAAAATTGAGCTAGAATGAGTCTTTCATTTAAAAGATTGATCTCCACATTTCTCTCATAAAGTTTTCTTTTCAATAGTTCAGCTTCAGCCAAGACCTCATTTAAACTTCATTCTGCTTAATAAACTCCAAATAACCGTTGTTTACACGCAGAAGAACACAGATCTTGAACGGTCTTGTAAGGGAGATCCATGATGATCCTTTCGGCTGCTAGAGCTTTCTCACAGTTGCACACACATGTATCTCTGTTATGTTCCTCTTTCCTGACCTCCAACATCTCTTCATATCCGTCTTTATGTTGTCCTTCCTTATCTTTCTCATCTGTATCAGCATTAGATATCTCACAATCAGATCCTCCTTCATTATCAATTGTCGAGTCTCCATAGTTTTCTCTTATATTCTCCGAGGTTTCAAAAATTTTCTCTGAATCAGATGCTATCACCTTGAGCTTTTCATTCAGTTCGGTTTTGTAATTGAGTATCCCTGACACAGATGAAATTAGATCAACGTTTAATGAGTTGGTTTGAGATGGAACCACTGCTTGGAAAAACTCATTCTTTTTCATTTCCAACTCATAAGATTTTAACTTATCAATTATATCTATGAGTTTGTAATAAGAGAATCTTCTTTCTTTCTTCATAGTTTTAACATAAGTACTCCACTCAATTGGAAGAGAATTCAGAAGTCGATGTATCTGTTCATAGTTGGTGAGATAGGGATCATATTCCTTTAGATTTTCAGTCACAGTCAGAAAGTGATTGATCAAATCCGACAGTTTCTCCCTTTTATGACTAACAAAATCGATAAACTCCTTCTCAGCCAATACCCCTTTGTCCATCTCCCGATTTTCATACTCATCATAAAATCTGCATAGAGCGTTATACAAAGATTTTGCATTCTTGTGTTCAGCGAATTTGATACGAACTTCATCTTTTAAGCACCGAGTTTGAGTATCAAAAGCTTTGTTATCACGATCTATCAATCTGTTATCTCTATCAGTGTATGTTTCGGGGTTTGTGTTTCTAATAGTTGCATCACAAACAGTTGTGGCAGGGAGATATGGGCCATTTTCAATTGAATCCCATTGAGTGTGATTGGTGTATAGATAAAAAGCTTTTAACCTCCTTTTCCAATCCTCAATGTTATCCCCATTAATCAGTTTAGGTAGTCTGTTCGGTGATCCACTCTCCAAGTCAATAAGGGTAAATGACATAGACATCTTGTCCAGAAGATTGTTTCGCAAAATATGACTAGTTTCGCAAACACACTAGTTTCGCAAAATAGTTTCGCAAAATAGTTTCGCAAAACAATTTCGCAACCAGAATCGCAAAAGCTCAGCAATATAGCTTCGCAAGAGCAATTTGAACTTTCGTTCAGGGTTGTGTCGAGAATACTGTCGGGATCACAAGAACAATCCGGCAGCTCTTCCGCAAGATCAGACACAAAATGAAATTTTGTTCAGCAAATTCGCAAACCAGAAACTAAGTTTTGATCAACATCTGGTCACAGATAGTTTCGCAAAATGCCCAGTAGTTTCACAAGATGAACACTAGTGTCGTAATATGAATCTGAAAACCCTCCTGTTATGAAAAATGCACAAAAATCCCAACAAAAACCACAAATCAGGTCCAATTGAAGATATGATTATTCCGATTGATTCACAGGACAGGATAGATCAATCCCAAGCCAAATTCAAGCCATAACAACAGTTAAGATCCAATTTGATTGAGAAAGCTTTTGTCCAAAACTTAAGTGAAAACCCCAAAATCACTCTAAGATCTCAGATCTGAATAGCAAAGATAGATCTGAGAGTTTCAAATGATTCAAACACCAATAGAATAATGTTTTCAATCCAAATCCATATCAATTATCACTAGATCAGATCTAGAATTGATGAAAAGGGCAATATATCTAAAAACCTTCAAAAACCACAAATCATGAGCACAATGGCTCTGATACCATATTGTTGGTCCAATGATTTAGATCTGATCAAAACCCTTTGTTACCACTAGATCTAGCAACAAAATGATTATGAATTTGATCAAAAGGTAAACAACCCATAAAACCCATTAAGAAGTAGATTAAGAAGATGAGGATTAGATGAAGTAGATTAGATTGGATGCAACAACGATATAATCAAAACAAATCCTTGCAAATACAAATCAGAATCGAACTCAAGATCAAAGTGTAATTGTATTCAATAAGTTTCCAAGAGTTTTGTACAAATGAACCCTATACAACTATATATACAGATGCTAGTATCGCAAGCAGTTTCGCAAATGCGAAACTGCCTGGTCGCTAGGCTATGACAAGCTGCATGCGACACTCAGTGTCGCATAAGCGTGCACTACAAAATCTAATCTAAACATCATAAACTAACTATTACAACGGAATCAAAGTACGATTAATCTATTACAAATAAACAGAGAACAAACAAAAGATAACGACATGGTGAAGTACCACCCTACATGTGGTCATCAAAACCAAGTCCTACACCCTTGTTTTTTTTTGTATTTCAACTCGGTTTCAATCATTTGTTCATGTATTTTGCTTTAACCCTCGATTTTTTTTAAAAAATTAAAAGATGCATTCGCAAATCTTGATTTCAAAATATCGAGCTCACTACTCAACTCTTCTCTCTTCTGCTTACGGTACAAACTCACATAAATTTTATTGCTTAAATCTTGCTTATATTGTTTAATACTTTTTTCCATTGATAAAATTTTTTTCTTTATAAGCTTTGTTTTGTGAGGGTAAAGATATTACTTTACTTTTTAATTGATCAGTTTCTATTAGCAATTCATTATTGTGCCCTTTGTACCATGAGCCTAATTCCTGACAAGAAGGAGTGCATATAAAAGAAAGATTTTTTTTACATATTTCCCCTTTCTAAGTCCATCAATTACATATTTACCCAAGCCTAAAGTTTAATTACATATATCCCCTTTGACATAATAAATTACTCATTTACCCCTTTTTTTACACAAACCATAAAAAATATAAAAATATATTTATGAAGATCATTAAGGGTAAAATAGTAAATTAAAAGGTTATTTTAAAGAAATTGGGTAAATATGTAATATATATGGTTTAGGAAGGGGAAATATGTAATTGAATTTAAGGAGTGGGTAAATACGTAATAAATGATCTTAAGAAGGGGATATATGTAAATGCCCCTAAAAGAAAATACCTCAGAAGGAGCACTTGATGACGTTACATATGCCAATTATGTGTAAAACTGTTCAGAGAACAATCTTGTCTATTCGAGAACCTTGAGTGACGTTCGAGAACCCTTTAAAATATTTGAGAACACTAACTAGTTTCCGATAACATTGCACTACTTTCGAGAACCTGTAATCTTGGAACTTGATCTCAATTAATCCTGATCTATGAACCTCTTTTGAACTATTATCCCTAAAACTAAGAAATCAGCTGAGTATCTAAAAAAAATTTGGAAAATATTTTAATTTTCAAATTCCTGTAAAACACTTCAAAAATTTTATGAACCTTCTTGGATGGATCAAATAACAACAACTTCAATAACTTCTAATTTATTCAATACCAATCTTGTATCTTGATATTCAACTAAGCCTTGAATGACTTCAATGACTTTGATACCAATTGTAAGTCCTGAAACTATGATCTTTCTGAATATACCGATAAAGATTAGTGCGGAAACATGTGATCGTTATTTTCAAGAACCAATCCACACATAAATTAGAATTCGTCTGACATTGATTATCATCGAAGATCAGAGAACAATTTGAGTTTTCGTAAGAATGTGAATTATGGCAAAAAAATTCATTGTATTACATTAAAGACAACAAAATATATCTCGTAAAGCTAACTCGAGAACCACTAGCATGTTCTCGAGAACTAGCATAAATTTTTGTAAATGATGCATGCATGCAGAATTACAAAATTTGTAAGTTTTACCCATGTCTTGTTCTAAATTTTTATTTTATTTTTCAAATAAGAACATAAATGAGCATGAATGCAAAGGGATCATACTATTTCTCAATTTTTAAATGCATTTTGGAGTTTTTAATAGACTTTGACATATAAAAATCTAATGCATTGACTGTTTTTCTGCATTTATGAGCCTTTATCATGTGTTGGTTATTTTAAGAATGACATGTGAGTGCCCCGCTTTCAATAGTGACAAGCCCAACCCTCGTCCAGAAAATACGTTAGTTGGAGCACTTGTGGATGCAATATATGCCATGAACGCATGCATGCCATCAACTTGAGAAAAGTGTGAAGTCTGATCTCGAACCTCCGTGATCTTCAATACATCGACCTGATCTGCCCAATCAAACTCACCAGCCTAAGCCGCCATCGCTTGACTAGGAGCAGTTTCATTGCAATAGCCTTAGTACCCCGAACCGGCACCAACCTTCTTTCAACATTGTTCTGATTAACATTTGGTTCCTGAAATTTCCTGGAAAAGTAACCCTTTTGATGGCAGTTGAAGCACCTAAGATTTGCTTTGTTAAACCCCTTTCTTTGTGTTCACGTGGTGTTTTGTTAGTGTTTAATAATTACGTGATTTTTAGTTGTTTATTGTGTTGGAACGAGTTACTTTGTGGGTGTTATGCCTCGTAGGTGTTTAGAGATAAATGGAGCTTATAAGGATGAAATATGGAGTTAAAAGATGCGTTAGAAGAAAGTACGAGGGCCAAAGTTGAAGATTGCAAAAGATGAAGAAAATCCGCACATGGGCGTCAAAATTATGATGAACACAAGATCAATTCTTCAACACTTGTATTAGCTGAGGAATGATGTTTCTAACACTTCTTCAAAGTTTTTATACCTTGAACCAAGCTAAAACTCTCTTGAATCCGAATTTTTTATGATGAACACAACTACTGTTTTTTGACAAAAATGACAAAATATGGATTGAAATCAACAAATCTGAATGGTTTGATCATACACGAGGCTTAGGATTATGATTTCTAACATATTTCAATCATCAATTTCTCAAAATATCAACAGAATTTCGGAATTTAATTTTGGGCAGTGATTATGACGAACATGAACAAAATCTTCAAAAACTCAGTCAAACTTCACCAAATGATCTGTAACTTTGTAGTTCTTCACACAAACATGAATCAAAGCTAATGGTAGCTAAAATTCCATCAATAACAACAACAATCAAAGATCACCCAACAGCTCTAATACCACTTGATAGGTTCGAACGAACCGAGCTTGGATCTAGATTTGAGACTGTTTAGGGATGTTGTTTGTAATTAGTGATGCGGATTCTCACTAATCACGTATCGATGTTTGAATGCTCATGAAGATCAATGCAAAGTATGATGAAGATGATGATAATATGAATAGGTTATAGTATTCGATCAATGGAAGGTTACAAAAGGATATGAATAACAAAGGATAGGCAACTCTCTTCAACAAATGACCTAGGTGATGGTATTTATAGTCCATACCATTCACCTTACATTTAACCTAAACATGTGCAATTAAGCACAAACGATTTCACAAATATTCTAACGTCAAATACAATTAGTGAACGTCTTCACCCGTGCTTGCTCGTGACGATGCTCGATATCTTTACACGCTTATATTTGTAAAGTGTCATCTTCAATTAGACCCAACAATACTCCCCCTAAGATGATACTTTACAAATCCGACTGATAAGCTTAAATCTTCATGTGGCGAGCATAGAGAGCAACTTAAAGTTTTAATATGCATTATCTTCAGGAGGACCTAACAATAGTCCCCCTAACCAAATTGTGATATACAAAGTCACATTGTGATCCTAGTGCATCAATTTAGAGATCAATGTTGATTTCAAGAATATAAAATTCAAAGTCAAAACATCAAGTGACATCGGATTCTTCTACTAGAAGCGGCTAGTTTGAGGACCATGACTCCAGTATAAATAGACCACCACTTATTCATGTTTAGGTGATAGTGTCCATTTGTGAGTCCCCACCCAGGGATGAGCTCTCCTTGGGTGGATGTGTGCATATTGTACGCATGAGTGTTCGTATAGATGATCTCTAGATGGTCTTTGCTCAATTCATGAATATTCAATGCAATATGTGATCAAATAAGTTGATTGATGTTTTATTTCTTTTTGCAGTCTTTTGCTTCTTCAATTGTTCACAACAACTCAGCTGTTGCTGATTCATTCTGCTGTGACATTGTCATAATATGCTTTTAATCTGCAGCTTGACACACTAATTTGATGTGCAAAGACTGATGATATATTTCTATAGTTCTTATTCATTGACGCATTCTGTTAATATGTTTCTGTTATATGGTATTTTTGGTGATACATTCAAGATCATGCAGCTGCTCCTGGTAGACACAAGTGTTTGCTGATATGTGCAAAGATTGTTTCTACTGTTGTTGCTATACCATGCATGCTGCAATTGTACATGTCAATGTTTTACATGCTGATGTGATTTTGATCATATGATTCTGTGATAGTTCGAGATGAACCGAGCTTGGATCTAGATCTGAGATTGTTTGGTGATGTTGTTTGCAATCAGTGATGCGGAAACTCACTGATCACGTATTGATGCTTGAATGTTCATGAAGATCAATGCAAAGTATGATTAAGATGATGATAATATGAATAGGTGAATTGTATTAGATCAATATGAAGGTTACAAGTGATATGAAAATGAAATGTAGGCAACTCTCTTTACAAATGACCTAGGTGATGGTATTTATAGTCCATACCATTCACCTTACAATGTAACCTAACCACGTGCAGTTAAGCACAAACGCGCATTTAAGCACGAAACGATTACACAAATAATCTAAGACAAATACAATTGATAAACGTCTTCACCCGCGCTTGCTCGTGATGATGCTCGATATCTTCACTCGCTTATATTTGTAAAGTGACATCTTCAAATAACCCCAACAGTACTCCCCCTAAGATGACACTTTACAAATCCGACATATCAGCTTAAATCTTCATGTTACGAGCATAGAGAGCAACTTAAAGTTTTGGTATGCATTATCTTCAAGAAGACCCAACAGTACTCCCCCTAAGATGATGCTGCCAAAACTCTGTCTTTCAACAAGCAATCTGCATCCTTCTCTCCCTTTTAGAGTAACATCAGAGGCTATGGAAAGAAATAAGCAGAGAGTAGATTCCGGTGAATCTATATATCAGCAACGGGATCTTCTTCAACGGTTGAAGTAGAATGCGAAGACTTCTTTGACTTAGAATACTCCCCCTCAACTTTTGCTTTAGAGGTTAACGGGATCTGTGTATGAGATATTAAGAGGAGGATTCTTAACACTCAGCAATCTGACTTGGAGATCTTTGGACTGGAATCAGGCTTGAACAGGAACATCTTCAAGTCGCGTGGAAGCTTTTTCTGCATTGGAAACTGTTCCTGCAACTCAAAGAAAAACATTAAAACTCAGGCAATAATGTGCATTTATCATCAATGTAAAGATTAAGTTCTCAATCGGATGAGATATTGCTTGATGAACAACTCCTACATCAATAACACATGTTAAACTGCCAACACAAAAGAAAAAGATTAAAATGACAATCTTTTTGGTGTTTTTTGAATTTTTCAATGTTTTTGATATTTTTGGAATTTTCTCTTTACATTCTGAATCTTTAACCTGCAATGAGATCATACCAGCAACTAATCCAACACATGTTTTGCAGTTTTGAGAATAGACATTTGAATTGTGAAGTAATTGAGTGATGAATTGTTGAACAAATCAATTAGCTCGAAGTGACACACTTACTTTTTCTATTCTTGATGATCAATTAGGTTGATTAAGAATAAGTTTTGAGTGACCCACACCTTATACATTAGAAACTTATACACTTCATCTAAATAACCTTAGAACAACTCAACACGTCAGGTCACTTACAATCATAAACAGTGTGGAATTTGGGTTCTATTTGGATTTGGTCCACTTTGGGACTTCTTTTGAATTCCTTTTTGGAATTTTTCTTTTTCCTATTGTTCCCCTTGGGAATCTTCTGAATTCCATTTTGGAATTTGTTTGGTGACGGTCCACATTTGGGACTCTTTTTGTTCCATTTTGGAATCTTTTGCTGCATCTTGAAGCTCAAAAGAGACTTCATGTGAGACTTCAGGTCTGTGGATACCACAACAAAGAAGCTCACGATGCGGTTCATCACACTGAATAGATTGCATCGTTACCCGATGTAAATTGGATGCTTCACGAGATATCTATTTGATTTGTATAAACATTTCACATGCACTAAGACGTTTCAACCACAAAAACTCATTTGCATTTAGTTAAATCATCATAGAATATACTTGTTCAGTATAATTGTCTGAGCTGTCTCGCACATCAATTTTCACGCTTCAGTCTTTATTGTTTAAAATGATGCGTTGAATAACCCTAGTGTACTATCATTTCTCATATACGTGCAAGTAGATTCAACATATTTTTGGATTTTTCTGATTTTATCATGTTTTTTTTTTTAATAATGATTTCTCCCCCTAAACTTTTAAATTTCTACGAAAATTGAAAGTTTAAAGAAAAGAAAATGGCAGATATGTTATCAACGTATGAAGAGTGCATGCAATATACTTAATCTAAACAGACGAAATGAAACATCGGTTGTTTCTTGCACTGCCTTCATTGTTTGATTTTTGAAAATGTTTTTAAAAATTCCTGCAATGATTCCTTGTTGTTTCCAACTCCATTTGGCGTCAGTTGCATCGAAGACATCATGAACAAGATTCGGTATCTTGTCATGATAAGGGATCAGCCACTGTCTTCTTTTCTTTGTTTGACCGGCCTCCATAACTGTCCCTAACACACTAACAAATCAGTTAGAGTGTGAAATCCAAGCCATTGCGGTCTTGGATTGTCCGAAATCATCAATATATGTAACTTTTTGATAAATTGCATCATCTGGTGGACCATCGATTGATGAAGCACGTTGCTCATCTTGATTCTTAACAGGTGTTTTTCTCCACAACTGTTTTTGTGTGGGACCAAAGGAATGCTTTGGTTTGGACACCCATCTAGAATCATTCATGGAAGATCTGTCATAGTCATTTCTAAACCTATTTTTCAAAAATCGGTTTTGTAGACTATTTTGCTTATGCAAAAATGGATTTGTTTGATTTTGTTTTCTTACAGATCTTGGTTTCCATGAATCACTTGAATGATCACCGTTAGAGAATTTAAAATCAGAAACATACCTGGCCGCATTTGCCGATGATGAATCTCTTTGGACATACCTTTTCGACTTCATCCTTGAGCTTTTGTTGTAGAAGCAATCCTGAGTTTTGTGATTTACCATGTCACAAATGAAACAATACTTGTTGTAGTAACATTCCATTGTGTCGTGGTTGTACATCTGACAGTTGGTGCAGTACTTGTTGTAGTAGCATTCCGTTGTCGAATGATTTGTACATTTCACATATGTCGCAGTACTTCTGATGAGCCTTGAAGGGAGACTTCTTTCTTTGCTTTTGAGAAGCTTTTGCAGTTGAAACTTTGACCTCTGAATCTTGTTGAAGCTTGCTTGAAGAAGCTGGAGTCTTGAACATCTTTGCTTTTGAACCATATGGAAAGACACCTTGACTGTAGATACAATCTGAGATATGATGAGTTTCAGAGTCACAGATTAAACAATAGATTTCACTGTTTGAATCACTCGGGGATTCAGAATCTTGCGACTTTAGAGTAGAAGACGTCTGTGGTGTAGAATCAGATGAAGTGGCCTTTGTCTTGTTCTTCTTGGCTTTGCTTTTCTTTCTTCTAACCTTCTTCTTCTTCTTCTTCGACTGAAACTCTTGTGTCTTTTCTTCTTCTTCTTGAGAAGATAGTGATCCAACAATTTCGGTTGGCACTAATCTCTCATCTTTCTTTTCAACAGCATTTTCTTTTTCGACTTCTTCTTTGATAAACACAAGATCAGATTATGATCTGTTGAGTTTATCAGTGAGCTCCATGAGTTGAACATTCAAATTATGCTTTTCGATAAGCATTGAATCAACATTCTGTGTAAGAGATTTGAGTCTATCTTCACACTATTTGTGATCTTCTTGAAGACTTTTGTGTTTCTCTTGTTCTTCTTGCAGCTTGGTTTCCAGAATGTTTTTCTCTGAATAAAACATCTCGGACAGTTTCTTCAACTTTAGAATCTCTTCTTGCAAATCTTTGATCACACTGGATGAGTGTTCATTTGATTTTGCAGCTTCAATCTCGATATTCATTGCATCTTTTTCTTTTTCCTTGAGCAACTCTTCTAGAGATGTGATTCTTTGATCAGATATTTCGTGTTGTTCTTTCAGATTCTTGTGCATGGTTTCTTCTTTCTTCAGTTTATCACAAATCCAAAGTGAATATAATTTGCACTCTTCAACTTGTTCAAAACATTCTTTGGTGCACATCTTTTCTCTTTTATTTTCTTCTTGGATCATGTTTTTCATGTTTGATTTTGGGAGATTTAGTGTTTGTGAAGATGATTTGGGTTATGAGAGCTAATATGTTGTTAAAAGTGCTCGGTTTGGACAAAAATTTCAGCCCATAATGTTTTCGGGATGAATATTCAGCACTTGAAACACTTAGAAATGAATTTTTGGTGTTTTTTGGCAAACTTTTGTGTTTCGCCCCCCCAGCCGTTTCAAGTCAACTGTTGGACGTTTCTGCCCCCCAGCCATGTAAGGGTACTGTTTGGACGTGTCAGCCCCCCCAGACGGGCCAATGGTACTGTTTGGACGTGTCTGCCCCCCCAGCCGGGTCAGCTAATGTTTGGACGTGTCAGCCCCCCCAGACTGAGATTTCACCCCCTGGTCGTTTCAGCCCCCCCTAGACGGGTCAACTTGTATTTTTCAGCAATTTTTGGACGTTTCAACACTTAGGAAAAATTTTCTTCAATCAAACACTTAATTATTAAATTCTTCTTCAAATTATGATACGTTTCTGGGCAAATATCAATCAAATCTTCAAATCTTCATATCAGATTGACTTTTCAAAGTCAAAATTATGATGAACACAAGATCAATTCTTCAATATTTGTTGTTTTTGTTCAATTCAATACTTGTATTAGATTAGGAATGATGTTTCTAACACTCCTTCAAAGTTTTTCTACCTTGAATCAAGCTAAATCTCACTCAAATCTGGGTTTTTTGTGATGAACACAACTAGTGGGTTTTGACAAAAATGACAAAATATGGATTGAAATCAACAAATCTGAATGGTTTGATCATGAACGAGGCTTAGGATTATGATTTCTAACATATCCCAATCATCAATTTCTCAAAACATCAACAAAATTTCGGATCTTAATTTTGAGCAGTGAATATGACGAACATTAACAATTTCTTCAAAAACTCAGTCAAATCTTCACCAATTGATCTCAAACTTTGCAGTTCTTTACACAAACATGAATCAAAGCTAATGGTAGCTAAAATTCCATCAATAACAACAACAATCAAAGATCACCCAACAGCTCTGATACCAATTGATAGTTCGAGATGAACCGAGCTTGGATCTAGATCTGAGATTGTTTGGTGATGTTGTTTGCAATCAGTGATGCGGAAACTCACTGATCACGTATTGATGCTTGAATGTTCATGAAGATCAATGCAAAGTATGATTAAGATGATGATAATATGAATAGGTGAATTGTATTAGATCAATATGAAGGTTACAAGTGATATGAAAATGAAATGTAGGCAACTCTCTTTACAAATGACCTAGGTGATGGTATTTATAGTCCATACCATTCACCTTACAATGTAACCTAACCACGTGCAGTTAAGCACAAACGCGCATTTAAGCACGAAACGATTACACAAATAATCTAAGACAAATACAATTAATAAACGTCTTCACCCGCGCTTGCTCGTGATGATGCTCGATATCTTCACTCGCTTATATTTGGAAAGTGAATATTCAAATAACCCCAACATTCTGCATACACACATCTTGATCTGCACACTTTTCATATGAGATCAGATGCTACTGATCCCTTTAAAAAAAACTGCTACAGATCATTATCTGCTTATGGTTTTCATCAGTTGCACTGTTGTTGTATTTATCTTAACCGGCTGCTGCAATTCTGCTGTTTATGTCATCCAACTGCTAATCACAACCGCTGGTCGTTAATATGATCTGCATCAAATCATATGTTGCTAAATTTGTGCTACTGCAATCTTCACACATGCTTGCTGCTGGTATGTATCTCGTTATCTGGATCGTGTTAGCAGCATTCACACATATGTTACTGCAAATTCTGTTGTCAATCTGTCATATGGTTTTATTACTATTGAGATGCAGCTGATGTTACAGTGTTTCAGGCATATATGCGGCTGCAAATGT
Organism: Tagetes erecta; assembly: GCA_030867185.1. Classification (NCBI taxonomy): domain Eukaryota; kingdom Viridiplantae; phylum Streptophyta; class Magnoliopsida; order Asterales; family Asteraceae; genus Tagetes; species Tagetes erecta. The sequence goes on from CM061488.1 coordinate 60,416,394, forward strand.
TGTTGTCCATTCGCACAACATATTCAATTGACCAAACACCTTAATCATCCACACATAATATTCAATTGAAAGCTGCAAGTTCTGTTCATTTTCTGTTGTAACCATCACTCAAATACATGCAAATGCTATTCATGATCATGATCTTGAAAACTATTTCTGTCATGCTGCTGCACATTGTTACTCTATCACGCAGAACTGCTCAACACTACTGCAACTGTAGCACGCATATCCGCTATGTTCTGTTGATCATCTAATCCGCTGCTGTTTATCACTGTTGCACATCGCATGAATGCTATGTGTTGTACAGTTACTTCTCGCTCGCTACTACTGCTGTGTGAACATGAATGTTGTTTGTTCCAGGATGCTGATTCCATCCGAACATCTCAAGATGTGCGAGTAACTTTGTTGCAGCAACTGTTACTCATTCAAATGTGTTGCTGTTTCATTTCGACAACTATATCATAACAACAATGACTTGAGATTGAACATGAACATGATTTCTACTCTTAAAATTGCTACTGCGAATTTACTCATCTTCATAAATTCAATATTTGAATTTGAAAATTTGACTTTAATTCGATTGAATCTGTATCATGTTGTAATTGAATTGTGTTCTAGATGCATTAACAACTAGAATTCAATAATGAATCAACAGTCTTCATAATCAATTTCGATATTTCATGATTGATGAACAGTAACTAACACAACAGATATTTTTTTCTCGGTTTCTTCATCAATCATTCAATTCTATGCAAAGTTTGGATATGAATCACTAACCTTGACTGAATTTATAGCGAATCATCGTTAATTATCAACAACCCTTCTGTTCTTCATCAGATATGTGAATAACAGTGAGTATGTTCTTCGAGAGCTATTCTTCAATTTTTCATCTCAAGCGGTCTCGAAAAAAATAGTGATGAAATCAGCAACCGAAAGCTCTAATACCACTTGACAAGTTCGAACAAACCGTGCTTGGATCTAGATCTAAGATTGTTTGGGATGTTGTTTGTAATCAGTGATGCGGAATCTCACTAATCACGTAATGATGAATGTTCATGAAGATCAATGCAAGGTACGTATGATGAAGATTATGATAATATTGAATAGGTTCTTGTATTAGATCTTAGAGAGGTTACAAGGATATGGAAATGCAAATGCAGGCAACTCCTATTAACAAATGACCTAGGTGATGGTATTTATAGTCCTTACCATTCACCTTACATTTAACCTAAACATGCATAGTTAAGTACAAACGCGCATTTAAGCACGAAACGATTACACAAATATTCTAATGTCAAATACAATTAATGAACGTCTTCACCAGTTCTTGCTCGTGATGATGCTTGATATCTTCACTCGCTTATATTTGTAAAGTGTCATCATCAATTAGATCAAACAATACTCTCCTTAAGATGATACTTTACATATCCGACTGATAAGCATAAATCTTCATGTGACGAGCATAGAGAGAAACCTAAATTTCTGGTATGTATTATCTTCAAGAGGACCTAATAGAGAACATGCCCACATCATGGAATAGACAAGTGGGAGTAGATTTCTACATTTTATGATGGGTTGTCACTGGAAGATGCTAGAGATGTAAATTCTACAAGTGTTGGAACCTTCTTGTTCAACCATTTAGATTATAATTGGAATATTCTTGAAAGGATGAGCATCAATTAAAAGAAAACAGCACATACAAGCGAAGGTCGAAAGGGTCGTCTGTTAAAACTGTCAATGATCATGCAGCAATGGATAGAGTTGCAAAGTTGGAGCGTGAGTTAGCAAATATAAAGTGGGCAAAAGTCAGGTTGTGAATATTTTAGGTGGTTGTGAATATTTTAGCCGGTTATGAAATTGTGAAACATGTGAAGACATTGGACACACATCTAAAACATGTTACAAGAATATGGGAAGAAATGAAGAAACGCATCAAGTGCACGGTCAAGGGGACCGAAAGCCATATGACATGAACTCCAATACCTATCACCTAGGCTAAGAAATTACCAAATTTGAGGTATGGTAATAGTACTAACCAATTGAATCCTTCTTTTCAGGTACAAAATCAAGGAAGTAATCAATGCCAGTGTCACACCCAGACCGATGGCGGAAACCTCGAGGCGGACGAAAGTGAATAGATTGCTCGTAGCTCATGGTACTAAAATGATTAAAATAATATTAAAGATCCAAATTTCATTAATCAAATACAAGATACAATGATTCAAATAAGACAATACAACAATAATAAATAGTTTATTTTTAAACTAGGTCCAAGCATATCCTAGATGTGACGCATCTTGAAATACAACTAAGCTGCAATTCCTGAAAAGATGTGAAAATAATATTTGTTTAGCTAACAAATTAGCTGATGTGTAAACATAGGTTTGCATACATATTGATAATGATTGAAATGATTAAAATGAGTAAACTGATTCAATTCCATGCTATGTTAAAACCTATCATGCAAAAGTATATCACATTAGATAAAGCGAGTGCACAATCAATCCTAGATGACTGCAGCCACTTAATCACACAGATTAAGCCGTAATGAGAAAAAGCATATGTCGGTTACAATCACCACTCGAAATCCATATGGGGTGGGCTTGTCAAGCCAAATAGATTTATTATTGATAACCGTTGGTTTGAATAAATTAATGTTCGTGCTAGAATAAATGTTTATCAACCTATGAAACACATAATTGCAAGTAATAACACACAGTAGTTGAATTGAATATAATGAAACAAGTGAACCAAACTGAACAAAAATGATAAAACATGATTTGATAGGTCACTTGATTTCACCCGAAAACATAAAATAACAAAAAGGGGCTATGAATACTCACTTGGATTAATTGCAAGTGATGAAACTAGATAACTTGATGAAAAATGCATCAAATGGTCTCCTTAAAGTCAACCTAAAGAAAAGTGTCCTAAATTAGTGTAATGACCTTAAAGTTCTAAGGACGATTTGGGAACTAAGTTTCTAATAGGAATTTAGGGTTTTAAACCAAAAACTGATTTAGATAAAACACCTTGATAAATCGTTTAAGCGAATAAATAACAGTTAACGTAAAAATAACCGAAGTAATAATAATAACCAAATGAATAATAATGATTGTATATTATTAAAAAAAATGAAAAACTATATAATGAATAGGTATTACGAAGTTAATTCATTTGTAGTAAGAGCCAAATAATGTTTATAACAAATAATGATATTTAAATAAATATGAAATATTTGAGTACCTCTAACTTTTTCCTTGGATAACTACTTGATAGTAAGCAATACTTCAATTCATAAAAATCCATGGTTTCTAGATCTTGGTGCCTTAAGTCTTCTTCTGGAATATCATCAACAATGATCGCTTTGTGTGAAGGTTCTCATTCACCATGTTCTACTATCATCTCATTTGGATCACCTGGCACAGAAGTTTCAAAAGTTATGCACTTTTCATATTCTTCACAAACTTGAGTAATAGTCAATCCGTCCAAAAATACTGGATTGTACTTCCTCTTCGTCATATATGCGAATTTTTCTTCTATATCACTTGGGATTTCATCTACTACCTGAACATCAATCTCAATCATTGAAGGACCGGCTTCTTCAGCAAATGTACCAGAATCACCTATAATAACATTCTCCACAATTAGAATCGGCTCCACCTGAGCTACATCCTTGGTTCTTGCCCTTTTGGCAGGTAAAGATGTTTCGGTAATCTCCGGTATTGCATCCATTTTATGTTTTCCCTCAGCTTTGTCTGATGGATTAGTAGTATAGCTTCATCGGGAACTAGGATAGTAGAGGAACCAGTATCAATCTCAGGTTTGGTCCTCCTTGATCTAGTATTTCGAACTGTAATCTCCTTGAGAGTCTCAGAGACTCCAACGTTTGTTTCCTTCTCTTCGGGCATAAATTCTTTGTCAGATTCAGATTTAGATGACTCAGCATCTTTCTCATCTGTTTCCTTTTTCAACACTTATTCTGCTCTAACAGTGTTAATACCAGCTTCCAAAAGCTCATATTTTTCCTTCAAATCCTCATATTATTCTGCATTCAAAGTTTTAAAAACTTTTGTATTCTTCAAGTGAGTTTGCTAGTGTTGCTGCAATCTTTCCTTTTTTCTTCTCATCCTTAAGCTTAGCAACCATACGTCTTTTATGAAATTACTCATCTTCAGCATCTTCTGATTCAACAATTACAGTTTCAGTTACTGCAACAACTTTGGGTGAACACTCCCTAGGTTGTCAGTTTGTTATACAATCGGGGGTGATAGAACATCAGGAGATGAAATCGGAACAGACACAGTGACATCAGCATCATCGTCTGCATGTGCCTCAGACTCTGCTTCAGACATTGCAACATCCCTTGCAATTTTAAAAATATCAACTTGTTCAACTTCTTCTTGAACAATATCAGGAATAATAACATCTTGTACAACATCCATAATATCATCATTCACGACCATATCATCATCTACATTATCACCAGCAGAAACCTCTTCATTATCATTCCTATTATCATCAGATTCAGTCTCATCATCCTGAACATCATCATTTTCATCATCTTCTTCACTTTCCTGATCATCATTACCACCATCATTATCTTCATCTTCCTCTGGATGCCTTTAAAATATTCATCGTCATCTAACAAAGCATCTGGAATCTCATCCACTAGATACGAAGGATCTAAAGGTTCATCCTGTGATATATGATGATACGAGATGCCCACTTCCTCTTCATTGTTTGCTATATCTCACATATAGTCAAACATTGTGATATTTTCAACACCAGCACCCAAACTCATCTTTCTATATGATGAAGCATTCATATCCTCAGTTATGCATAAGTCACCACCAACTCCTTCTTCTTTGATAATTGGATGTGCCTCATTGATGAGTAGTTGTAGAAACCTTGGATACATAAGAAATTTGAATCTCTTGCCTTTCTGTAAATTGAAGATGAAAATCTTCTATTTATGGCTATAGCAACTATGGGCGAAGCTATATTAGAGTGAAAGGAGTCAAAACCAACAATCCTTCTAGACATACAATGTTGCACAACATAGCACAAAAGCTTCCAATTTTTGCATAGTCTAGCCCTCACAAATTGTTGTTTTGGAAACAAGGGAGGATGTCCCATGTTATAAAAACATTTTTGGCTTTCTTGTACTGTAAATTCAAGACATACTTATTCCTAAGCAGAAACCTTACCATTTCTTGATATCCTGATGCCTCCGGAATAGATTCATCAAGCATAGCCACAATATTATGCTTAGGATCATACTTTGGATTTTTCATCTGAAATTAGTTACAAATGTGTTAGTATCAAGATATGTTATCAAATAATGCAAGTTTCTTCAAGGATTTTATCAAAGTATTGAAAGAGTGTAATGAAAACAATGGATTGATTAACACTTAAAAACGTTTGTTTAGTCAGTTTGAATGACTCAAATATGTTTTCACAAAGTTAACATGCAATGTTCATTTACTGTTTCATTTCTTAGACACTTAAACATATTCTGATCATTCAGATATGTTTGAAATCAAAATTCTTTATTCCACAATTTTGAGAATAAGTCTCGAATCAAAACAAGTTTCAACATCAGATTTCAACACTTAGATAGCATATACTTATGTTGAACATGTTCTCTGTTATGGTTCATCAATCACGATTTTTTCCGTTTCAAATTATATCATCAATTAGGTTCAAATTCATGGTTTGGTGTTGATTAATCGATGAAATTGAAAGATTAATAGTCAGATTTTAACATTAAAACAACACATTTGCAGTTTTTGTTTCAAAATCAAAGGTGACGGTTCAATAGTTCATTTACTGTTCATCGACAATCGATCAAATTAGGGTTTAAGATGAAATGATTTGGTGAAAAGATGTTTAATCATGATGTTTATACCTATATAAATCACAAATACTTGATATAGAATCATAGATTTGAACAGGGGACGGGTGAAAATGGTATACGGTATGTGGTCGGGTGAAAATGTATGAAATGGTGTTAAGTGTGTGAAAAGGGGGTAATTATATGATGTGTTGACACGACATGAATTAGGTATAAAATTGGACGGGTCAAACTTTGGATTGGTCAAACACACAAAAAGCCGTAGACGGGTCAAGCACTGTTCAGTCGGGTGAACATATGTTGGACGTGTCATATGATGAACCGGCTGATATTTTAACACAAAAACACTTAGACGTGTCAACCACCGTTGAGACGTGTCAACCACTGTTGAGACATGTCAACCTTGTTAAGAACAACAAAGTTTCAACATCAATGTATTAGACGTGTCAAAAAGCATGGTCGTGTGGAACACTGTTGGGACGGGTCAGTTTGAGACGTGTCAACTTGATTGGTCGTGTCAAAACTTGAGACCAAACAATATTTACCACAACATGTTAAAACGGGTCTGCATTGTTGAGACGTGTCAAATTTTGAGTCATGTCAACTGTTGAGACGTGTCAACATGATGCAAAGTCAAGTTTCAAAATAAAAAATGGGATGGGCCATTAATGTTAAGACGTGCCAACCACTGTTGAGACGTGTCAACATAATGAACCGGCAAGAACAAACAACATGAAACGACTACACCTTGACTTGTTGACTTAACACGTCCAAATAGTGATTCTTTGGATGATTCATCCTTCAACACTTGAACGTTTTTCTTATCTTCGGCGACTGTTGATAGTCAACCTTTGACTGTTTCAATTGCAGTATTAAATGCACCTGCACATACCTTTAACATAATTAATTGACATGACATCCTTAACTAATTAATTAAAGAATCATCATTTAATTATCATCAAATGTAAAATATGTCATTTTAACACAATTTAAACATCATTTTTCACACAAAATTTATTTCTTTTTCTTTTGACTCGAAAAAGTTTGCACAATCAATTTACAATATCCCGAAACATTTTTCAAAAGATTTTAATCACTTGACCTTAGATTATTTTAACATGATCAATACGACTATATTCATTAAAAACTTTAATCATTTCATCCAACAACACATTTTTTGAAGATTTTCAACATTTGTTTTTGAAAATTTCTTTTCATAACTATTTCTCCCCCTAAACTTGAAATTTTTTGAAATTTTTAAGTTTACAAGGAATGTCGATATATCATCAATGAATCCACATGCCTGCACACACAAAGCACACATAAATTAAATACGAATGCAATGCAATGAATCTATACACCGCAGAGAGATCATACTAAGAATTATCTGAACATGTTTTGAATATTCTTTAATAGACATTTGACCGTGTTGAATTGAGTGATGATACGATAACATATCAATTAGGTCGAGTTGGCACACTTTCTTTTTCAGTAACATGATGATATTAAGATTCGATTAGAATGACTTATGTTACCCACATGTATACATATATCAAGCTATTTCCTTATCAAAACATACCAGAAATGCACTTAAACAAACTTAACCAGGTCATTTACAACATAACAAGTGTGGAATGGGTTTTTCTATCATATTGGATTTGATCCTTTGGGACTCTTTTGGAATTATCTTTTACTTGCGTTCCCTTTGGAAATCTTCTGAAATTCCATTTTGGAATTCATTTGGTAATGGTCCACTTTGGGACTCTTTTCTGTTCCACATTGGAAATCTTTTGCTGCACCTTGAAGCTCAAACGAGGCTTCATGTGAGACTTTAGGTCTGTGGTCACCACAACAAAGAAGCTCACAGATGCGGTTCATCACACTTAATCATATTGCATCATTACCGGTGTTGTAAAGAAACATTTCAAGCAGTTCATCAAAAGAAATATCTAAAGACATGTATGACAATGGAACTTAACACAAAGCACATTGATATTTAGATTTGTCAACAATGAACTTACTTTTCAGTTTAATTGCCTGAGCTGTCTAGCACATCAATTATGTCACACCCTCAATTTTCCACAAACGGGGTATCCGTTAGGCGCATGACATACCAGGATCTCAAGCCATTAGTTACACGAACTTTGACTCAACGTTTATAAAAATATTAAACTTTGTAAATAACCAAAGGTTTAGAGTTTAAATGTTAAAACCAACTTTTAGCGGAAGCATAAATAAATCCGGTGCGCAAAATCCCGTGCACAAAACAATAAACCAAATTAACAAAATAAAGTAGATATTAAATTTAACTTTTAAAATAATCCAAAAGACGACCCAATGCATGCATGTCCTACGTGCTCAACTCCTTAGCTACCTGAGAAAACATACTAAAACGGTCAACACATAATGTTGGTGAGTTCAATGAGATTTGCTTATAAATAAAAGATACCGTTCAAAATACAGATAAACCAAAAATAATATATTTCATTTTATTAGGCGGTTTGCAAGACCGAATGCTTATTGCTTGTCAACACGTCGAGATGAAAGCTAAACGTTACTTTTGCCTTGTCGCCATCTAACCAGGATGACCCATAACCTTTAAGGACAATCTGCACCACATGACGCCCAGTCAAGGGTGGGGTGCCGTCGCAACCCGGTAGTACTACTCAAATTTCCCCGCTATCATATATTAATCAACCTCGAACTTTTATAAGGACTTGAATGTGGTTCCAATTCGTGTAAAGCACTATAAGCCCTAATAAAATCCTGCCCATAGGCATTTATACTTTTATCAAACCTGCCCGTAGGCAATTATACTTTTACCGAAACCTGCCCGTAGGCAATTATACTTTTACCGAAACCTGCCCGAAGGCCCTACCCGAAGGTATAAATGCAGCCTTAGTTGGCCCCGCCCGAAGGCATAAAGTTTTGCCCGAAGGCCCTGCCCGAAGGCATAAAAATGCAGTCCGCCCGAAGGCGCTGTAAATATAGTTTGCCCGAAGGCTCTGTAAAAATCATTTGTATGTTTTCTCCCCGAAAAAAGATTTAAAAGCGGGCAAAGAACTCACCTTTGAATCGCACAGCAAACGACAAGATACGCACAAAACTCCCTAATCCGATCTACGACCTGCTTAATAATTACATGCTAATTATTAGCTACTTATTATACCATTTCATATATGCACACATAAACCACGCAACACAATTTATGCATCGTATCACTATTTATGACCCGACTCACATTATCATTGTGCACTACATATACGCATACATTGATCATAAACACATATACATGTTGTAGCGAGACACTCAATTATAAACATACATTTAATACATTTGGCTACCGCTCTTTATACCGATCATTTATACTTATCACTTATACCCCTTTGTTGCTACTCAATGCGTATATATATACTCCAAGGTCAGTGCACACAAGCTCATGCCATTCAATGTTTATATAGCAATACACACATATTTTGATCACATGTATAGAGTAACTATCGCTTGTCCTATCGAACCTATATTCGCATATCATCGCCTATCCATAATTACACACACCATACATGTTGCTATGAACTTACCCATACAAATTTCCATTGTTGTCAATATACATACATTTATAATATAATCACACACACAACCACACTGTTTCTGTCATACGCTTACCCACACATACATTATTATCTTGATCACATGTCATACATACATACATACATTCTATACATACACATAATTTCATACTTTCTGCCTTATCAAATCACCTATATACATATATACTTAAATGGCAAGTTGCTATGCATACATATATACACATTGGTCATTGTTATAATCATACATACACACATCGACTCTGTTATATCCATACATTCATTGCACTAGCATAATCTATTTTTGCACTCAACTAGTGAGCCGATAACCCGAAATATTGAACACCAAACCGTAGCAATATATTGATTCAATAACACGTTAACAACGCATACCACTATACATTCACATACGCATACATCAACAACACATACATTTAACAGTCATATAACACCGAACCTGAACCGCGATCGAACTCGGAACTAAAATGTGATTAATAACAGGAATTGGCGTGATAAACACATACCGAGTATCGAGTGAAGTACAAGGACTACTGCTACGGTGTCGGTGATCGGAATTGCAGGTTCACCAGTTCTGATGGCTTCTCCGAACAGCGGTGCAACGTTTCTGCTTTACCCGTCGCCGGCGAAAGAGAGTTGAGAGGAGCAGTGGGTGACGGCGAACCAGGTGCAACTATTGATTATGACCGATGGGCGGTAGAGGTGGACACAGCCGATTAGGGCGCCGGTTAGGGTTTGTGTGTCAATATGAAGGAGACGGGTATAGGGACGGGGGAGTGGGTTTATATAAATTTAAACTTCTTGTAATTGCATTCAAGTCCCTATAGTTATTTAGTTTATTTATTTTGTGCTCAACTTTATAGAAACTAACTTTCATTATTTACAAGGAGAGCCCCTCATATAAGTAGTAATTTAAAAGACGAGTGTACGATTAGTCACGGGAATTTAACGAATTCTAATGAAAATTAGTAAACGATGTTAACCGAGAAATACGGGTTGTCACAAATTAACACTTATCAGTCTTTATTATTGAAAATGATGTATAAGTGTAACTATCATTTCTCACAAAAATTAATGTAACTATCATTTCTCACAGTGCAAGTCAGATTCTTATGAAATGATGATTGGTTTCTTGTTTTTCTTTTTCTTTTTCTATGTAAGCACACAAACACACATAACATAAGCTAATCGACATGGGTATCAAAAATGAAGTCGACTTATTATATTTTTGGTTTTTTAATTTTTTGATATTCTATTTTGTTTTCTTTGAGAAAAAGAATTAATCATGATTGATTAATCCTATGGATTGGACTAAGAATTCAAACTGTCCTGACAAGAAGGATTTTGCCAGTTATTTGTCGGTATGAACTTTAATCAAATATATTAGACCTTTTTCAGAGTTGTCTCTGAGAAAATGGTAACAGATTTCAATATGTTTTGTTATTTAATGTTGGACATGATTAGCAGTAATGAACATTGCAGCAGTATTGTCTATGTAAATAGGAGTTTTGAGAAAATTGAACCTACATTCAAACAATTGGTTTTGAAGCCATAAAACTTGAGAACCTCCTGCCGATGCAGAAATGTACTCTGCTTCTGCAGTGGATACCGTGACATTGGTCTGCTTTTTGCATTGCCATGAGACTAGACGAGGACCCAAAAACTGACATCCACCCGTGATTGATTTCCTGTCAGGAGCACAACCACCATAATCACTATCAGAATAACAATATAATTCAAAATTGCCATCATAAGGATACCATAAACCGAGATTAGGTTTTCCTTTGCGATATCTGAATATACGTTTGACAACGATTAGGTGCGACTCTTTAGGATCTAATTGATATCGGGCACACACACATATATCATACATGATGTCTGGCCTAGATGCAGTAATATACATCACCGAACCGATCATTGATCTGTACAGTGTCTAATAAACAGATTTTCCTTTCGGATCAGGTTGGATTTTACAATTAACATCAGACGGAGTTCTAATAGTCTGACAATCTTGCAACTTGAACTTCTTCAACAATTTGTCAACGAACTTTGATTCGTTGATGAAGATTCTATCTGCTGACTGTTTAACTTGCAATCCAAGGAAGAAATTAATCTCCCCCACAGAACTCATCTAAAATCTGGATTTCATGATTTCCTCAAACTCTTTGCACATGGATGGGCTTGTTAATCGAAAGATAATATCGTCAACATACACTTGAGCACACAAAAGATCTTCATTTTACCGCTTCATGAATAAAGTTGGATCAATCTGACCTTTGGTATAACCATATTCCAGCAAATGTTTTGATAACGTCTCGTACCAAATCCTTGGAGCTTGATGTAGACCGTACAATGCTTTGCTCAGTTTGTATACACGATGTGGATACTCAGGGTCTTCGAAACCTAGCGGATGCAAGACGTACACATCATCGGTAATAGTTCTATACAAAAATGCATCTTTAACATCCATTTGATACACTTTGAACTTCATGAAAGATGCATAAGCAAGATAAACGCGAATTGTTTCAAGTTGAGCCACCGGAGCAAGCACTTCTTCATAGTCTATGGCTTCCTCCTGAGTGTATCCTTATGCAACTAGTCTCGCTTTGTTTTTTATTACAATGCCACGTTCATCTGGCTTGTTCTTGTACAACCATCTTGTGCCAATAGCATTTTCTCCTTTAGGCAAATCCACTAACTTCCATACTTCCTGTTTCTTGAACTAAAGTAACTCCTCCTACATAGCTTTTATCCAGCTCTTGTCATGCAGTGCTTCTGAAATGTTCTTCGGAACCACTTGAGACAGAAAACATGAGTAGAGACAGATATTTGCTAGTTCCGTCTGACTTTTCATAGTTCTTTGATTCAGAGGAACGATAATATGAGAGATAGGATGATTCCTTTGAATACGCGAAGTAGGATGACCTTCTCCTTGTATTTGTACCTCTAGAATTGACTGATTTAGATTGGGTAGATCTTGCATGATTGTCGAAGAGTGTGGTGTAAAGTTAGGGATATAATCTGGTGAATTGATAAAGTAGTCGAGCGACTCTAGAACAGTTTCACCATTCGGATCTGATGATGGTTGGGAATTGGTATGACAGATCCACCATCATTAGGAGAATTTTGCTGACTTTGAACATTTGCTTGATTGTTTGATTCTTGATCTTCAAGAGATACTGGCAGACCTTGTGATTGATTAGAGGATGAAACATGAGGATCGTGAAATGAGATAAATGGATACTCAGGATTGGTATCGTCATCATCGTCATCTGATTCATCACTGAATGATCCTAAATCTCCTGGTTGCTTCTTTGATTTTCCTAAAAAATCAAACAAGTTAGAGTTGAATGATTTGGATAACAAATATAAATCAAATAACCAATCGGGACCATGAGCCACTGATGGAAAAGAATTCTCTAAAAATTGTGTGTTTAACGTTTCATGGACTACATTTGTTCTTCTATTGTAAAACCCATAGGCTTTAGAAACAGAAGAGTATCAGAGAAAGAAACCGTCATCAGATTTGGACTTAAACTTACCAAGTTGGTCACTTAGATTTAAAATTATAACAGGACAACCAAAAGCTTTCAAATAAGAAATATTTGGCTTCCTTACAAATAATAACTCGTAAGGAGTTTTATGCTTATCCTGAACCAATAACGTCATGTTTTGTACAAAGCAGGAGGTAGCAATGGCTTCGTCCCAGAATGTGATAGGGATTTTCGCATTTGCTATCATGGATCTTGCAGCTTTAATTAGTGTCTGATTCTTCCTTTCAGCAAGTTCGTGGCGCACTGAATTGACGAGCCATCCCCTTTTCTGCACAAAACGTATCAACGTTAGCATTCTTAAATTCGGTTCCATTATCACTTCTAAAGAATTTAACTTTTAAATCCAAAAGAGTTTCAATTTTAATGATGAATTATTTTAACAACTGAGCAGTTTCAGATTTAGCATAAAGAAAATAAACCCAAGAAAATCTAGTAAAATCATCGATGATGACTAAACAATAAGATTTCTTTCTAATACTCTGGGCATTTGTTGGTCCGAATAGATCCATGTGTAACATCAGAAGAGGTTTGGAAATTGAGTTTATGAGCTTTGACTTAAAAGACACTATGCTATTTTCCTTTCATACATGTGAAGTAGTGATCAGTTGTAGAGAATTTCTTCGATGGGATTCCTACAGTATGATTTCCTGACACCAATTTGTATATGTTTCTGAAGTTGGAATGACTTAGCCGTCTACGCCATAGCTGACTTTCATCATTTGAAGCGTGAGCAATGAGACAAGTTGTTTTAGTTTCCTAGACGACTTGAGACATATCCAATTTGTATACATCTCGATCTCGTGGATCTTTAATCACAACCCACTCAATCTTGAAACATGGTTTGAGTATGTAGCAAAAAGAATCATCAAATAAAGTTGAATAACATTTATCACAAATTTGGGAAACACTTGGCAAATTAAAGTTCAAGTGAGCACAGTAGTTGACTTTATCAAAGCTAATGACCCCATTAGATACTGTTCCTTCTATTTCCACATGCATCTCCCCCGAAAGCAACATGTGTACCATTTTTCTACTTAAACTCTTGAAGCAAGGCATGATTGCCTGTCATATGCCGGCTACACCCACTATCAACAAACCATGAGTTTATAGGTCTTCTTGGGCATACCTGCATTTTCAACATTATTCAGTTAGTGCGGTCAACCCAGACCGAAATGGTCTTGGGTTTTCCAAATTTATCCACAATAGTGAATTGTTGATATTGTAAGTTATTCAGATTTTGTTCGGTTGAGATATTTGGTTGAAAGTTGTTTCTACCACTGGATTGGTTTGATTGCTTTCTTCTTAAAGCATGATACCTTTCCTCTAGATTATGATCAAGGTTGTTATTTTTCCTTTGTCCACCAACCATCACAGTTCTTGGCATAAATCTGTTAGACTAAAACTGCGTTATTTGCATATCACAGTAATCATTCTGTTCAAGATTGATTTTTCTGAAAGGTCTCAAACCGAGAGAAGGATTGTTAGTTACGTTTTGAAAACCGAAAGATTGATTTCTTTGATAGTTTGGGTAACTAATCCTTTCTCTAGGTGAGCTTTTTCGGAAGAAATAATTAGAGGTGTCGTGATTACGTCCTTCACAAATTTCACAAAACTTGTTACAATAACATTCCTCCGATGAATGATCCCTTTTGTTGCAGTAATGACAATACCTGCTAAAGAAACACTCAGCAGTTTCATGATTATAACGATCATAAATCTCACAATATCTTTTGCTGATTTTGAACAACCGATTATTAACTTTAGTTGGAGAACCAACATGTGATTCTTTCTCAAACTTGTGCGATTGAAAGTTAATTTGATTCTTCTTTGGAGATAGTGTTTGTGATTTCTGTTTGGTTGGAAAAGATTGTGGTTTTGCTTTTGAAATTGTTTTTTATTCTGAAACATCTTTCTTAGTAACCTTCTTTGATTCAAATCGTTTAACAGCAGAAGTCTTAGGATCTGAACATGTTTTCAGAGCAGAAGTCTTAGGATCTGAACATGTTTTCAGATCAGAGAGAGATTTGATCTTAAAATTTGTTTGGTTACTTTGAGATGAATTCATATCAAATGTTCCAGCAGACACAAACTTCACTGGTTTTGTCAAGTTTGACACAGATTTGGTCACAGATTTGTTAGATTGAGCTTGATTGGTTAAGGTGTTGGTCCCAATATCAGATTTGAATCAGTAGTTTGTGAAGAATTTGGATCAAATGACATAAAATAAGATGAACAAGTGATGAACAATGAAGAACACTCATAAAAACCTCACTTTGATCTCTTTGATTTGCATCAGATTTACAATAAGTGATAAGACCCCAAATCTAGCTCATACAAGCTTATGAAACCCTAATTGCCATTTACTATTTATAGCCTAATGACACTTTGGACTAACGACAATTAGGACCCTAAACTCAGACTAAAACATGACAAATAGAAATAATACAAATAAAAGACTAAAACATGTCTAAAACTAGATTAAATATATTTTGTTGATACAAAATATATTTATTACATTAACGATCCTAGACATAAAACAACTTCAACGTCTTGACTCGGTTCTTCGCCTCTAACGCGCCATTTAACTTTTTACGTTGACTTTGACCGGACGTTGACTTTTGTTGACTTAGACTATGTTGATAATATTAGACTACAATTCAGGTCCAACATAAGGATTTGTCATTCGATGACATTATAGATTTAGCCTTTTCTAGTTTTGACTTAGATTGATTGGTTGATTCTTTGTTTTTTGCGATTTGGAAGTAGAAGCAACATCATTCTTTGAACTTTGACGTTGTTAAATAGCAGCAACAGCGAGTTCCTTCTTTCTTCATAATCCACAACTTGCTCCAGAACGGGAATTGACTTCTCATTGATTTGATCGTCATGTTCAACTAACATGAGTTCGTCCTTCACAATTTCTGTCATGCAATTTCCATCATCTTTTTCTTTCGAACTTCCAAAGTCAGAATTGTTTCGTTTAAATTCCTTGACTTTTTCTTTGTTTTCAGGTGAATGATCAAGAGGATTAAAGTTTTCTGGTAAAGTGTTTGTTATAAATTCAGGCATTGGTTCATGTGTAAAACCCAAACCAGCTTTGTTATCTTTCCATTCACTTACCAACTTAGCTAAAATAGCTTTTGAACTTTTACCTTTGTTAGATCAACCTGAGTTGCTGCATGAACAATCTTTTCAGTTTCAAATGTTTTTGTCATTTCTTCAAGTTGTTTTGTGATAATTTCAAGTTCTTTCAGAGTTTTGTTCCATGACTTTTGTAATGAAATTATCTTTTCATCTAAAATCATATGATCATTTTTAAGTTTTTCATGAATGTCACACCCTCAATTTTCAACAAACGGGGTATCTGTTAGGCGTGTGACAAAACCAGGATCCAAGTCATTAGTCACACCAAACGACACTATATGAATTTAAAACATACGTATCTCATTAAATGAGAAAGTTTAATACAAAGTAATTGTTTTAAATGTTGCGGAAACATAACGACAAATGATTGTCAAAATCTTTTGAGTAAAGTAAATGCGCTAAAAGTATTAAAATACAAAATTTAATACAAAGACATTCATTAATAAATGTAAATCTTGAAAACATGTAGACCCAATGATGCATGCATGCCCTAATCGTGCTAGTGCTCCTTAATAACCTGAGAAAACATATGAAAAATCATCAACACAAAGGTTGGTGAGTTCAATGAGTTTATTTATCAAAAGCATAAATGCAGCTCGAAAGCCGATAGAATCTTGCCCGAAGGCCACACCCAAAGGATAAAATGCAGCCTGCCCGAAGGTGCTGTAAATGCAGCCCACCCGAAGGTCCTGTAAAACGCAGTCGCCACAAAGGTGCCGTAAATGCAGCCCAACCGAAGGTGCTATAAAACGCAACCGCCACAAAGGCGCCGTAAATGCAGCCCACCCGAAGGTGCTGTAAAACGCAGCCACCACAAAGGCGCCGTAAATGCAGTCCTCCTAAAGGTGCTGTAAAACGCAGCCGCCACAAAGCCGCCGTAAATGCAGCCCTCCCGAAGGTGCTGTAAAACGCAACTGCCACAAAGGCGCTGTAAAAATAGTCCCGAAGGCATTATAAAAACGTTTGTATGTTTTCTCCCCGAAAAAGATTTAAAAGCGGGCAAAGAACTCACATTAGAGTAGTAATGAAGTACAAGTATATTAATGTTGTAATCCCACATAAGTACACCACATCAGCATTCCGCAATAAAACCCCTATTTGTACACATAACCAATAATCTATAATGTTAGCACAGTGTTATTATACACGTGCGGTTGAGCTCTTCTCAAAAGTTTGGTGTGGCGGTTTATCATTATTGGTAGTAGATTACGTCTTTAAACATGGTACCATATTGTATGTTTCAATATCATCGTATCAAAGTTATCTTATTAAACATTTATAAGGAACTCATGTCTCGGTTTATAATAAGTTATCTGCCTTGCTTACTTGTATCCTTGTTTTGTCATTATTGGTAGTAGATTACGTCTCTATGAAGTATATAACTATATATTGTTGTTTGGTTGTACATATATATTGTCATCATTCTTATTTTTGGAGCTCAACGTACTTGATCGATTATACAAAATAATATATATACATTTATACGATTTGTAACATGTTATACCTTGATGTTCAATTCTAATACTTGAGCTCATTAATAATAGATCCATACCATTTCGCTTCCGCCCGTTGATTAACTTTGACTTGTGTTGATGTGCTCAAACACACACACCTCTTCCCTTGGCACTAGCTTGCATCCAAGCATTACCAAATCACCAACTCGTAACCAAACAATACTAAGATGAAAAACTTAGTTACCCAAATGACCCGTTTAGTGCTTAAGCCTCATGGATCCCCAACGATAGTAGCAATCACCAACAACAACCCCTATTACCTGCTGTTGAATCGATAGAACAACACCAACCTGTTACAACCACGTTCACCTCGCCACTGCTGTTCAATACACCACCACGAACGTTGTACCCCCATCACCATCACCATCACAATGGCTCGTCTTAATCCACACCACAACACCATCGATGATACTAGATGCAAATCACCATCTTTGTGCACACTCACCACCCTTCCATGACGCTAGACCAGAAAGAACAAAGTGGTGCCATGGCGGCTCGCCGGAAAAACAAAGGAGAACCATAGCTGCCGCAATCTTTCAAGGTAGATAACTTTTTACCTACTGAGATTCAGAGGGAACGGGCACAACCGTTGGATTCCTCTCGTCGATACGAAGATTTTGACATATAATACGCCTCGTGGGGACGCTGGAGTTGGCCAGAAAATGGCCGGAAATGGAGGTGACGGCTAGGAGAGATTATGGACTGATTTAGGGTTTAAAAAAATGGTTAAAATGAGATGATGAGGGGAATTTTTAGTTAGGGTTTCCTTTGTGGGCTTTTTTTTTTTAAATAAATAGAGCGTTGGGATGCCGTATTCACACATTTAACAATCTAACAAAACACTCATTTAACGTCCGTTAAGTCTTTAACGGGCTGTTATACTACAAACGTATTTATAAAATAAAAAAAATTAAATTTTTTTTAAAAAAAACTCTGACGGGCGTTAGATGCTTAACAAGCAGTTAAAACTATAGGTAATTTTTTTTTATTTTAAAAATGACTATTTTGTAAAACAATTATATGTATCGTTTAGATTATTCACTTGAAACATATGAGAAACTCAAATGCATTCTTATATATATATGAGAAACATACTTTATTATTTCTTTTTATTGAAAAGATAAAATAAATACTGCAAAATATATGACCTAAATCGTGGATATTCTCATCCAACATATCTTCTTTACCCTCTTTTTGAACAAGAGAAAAGAAAAGACAAGCACAAAGAAACCCAAACTAATATATTATCGTCATACATGTCTCATAGAGCTACTTTTAATTTATTTTTATAACCTTATAATTGCATATGGTTATCATAACCTTGTTCTTTTTAGTTTTGAAATACCAAGTAATCGTCACATAAAATTTATAATTATTGCAAATTTCACACTATAACATGTTAGGAACTTTTGAACTATTAGATATTATAATAATATGATTTAATTGCCATAATAATTATTGCAAATTTCATTAAAGGCCTAACAAACCGTTATATTACAAATGCAAAAAAAAAAAAAAAAAACATCTAACGGCCGTTAAAGGCTTAACGGGCAGTTAAATAGATTTAACAGCCGTTAAGTACTTAACGGGCCGTTAAAAGGATGGATGGATAGAAAGCTTGAGTGTGTGAATAGATAGAGCCTTAAGTATATCTCGTCTCGTTCCATTTCTTGTCACGAATAATTGTCAAAACTAATATTCCATTCACGACATTTCAAACCGTTTCTATATGTTATTTTCTTTATTAAAAATGTAATTAGCATAACGTGTCTGATCAAATACGCGCTTCCTACGCGTTTCACAATTAATTACGTTCGTTCGTTATAGGATTAGTTATTTGACTTCTTATAATTATATAAGATACATTTTATATTAGTATGTCGATCGAACACTCGTTACAATACATTGAGCCTTTATTGGTCCTCGTTTATCATGTTGGGCCTTTTTTTAAGCATTGGACCCATTTACTTTGAAACCAATATGTTCGGATCTTGAAATCGAGTTATGCAATAATTAACACATTTAAATTGCTCTAATTAAATGTAATATAATGATTGAATTAATCGAACTAATTGAATTGGATGTATTAATGGAGTTAACTCGAAAATGTCGTATGTCACAATGAATCTTTTCATGTTTGCTTAATTTATCATAGATTTTAAACGAATGAGTTCGATAATGTTCAACTTGTGCAATGCATTCTTTAGAACATAACCTGTTTCTGACATCAGTAGATAATTCAACATAATTAGGAGGGAGTTCAGAATTAACCTTTGGTTTTTCGGATTCAGCAGATGTGATTGATTCCACAGATGTAGCCATAAGTGCAATTTCAGCTTCTGATTCTTCAGATGGATCAGATTTTGCACTCAAGTCATATGCTTCAGATTCTTGTTTCTCATCATCAAGAGTTTTGACATCACCTTTTTCAGACCAATCTTCACTTTCGATTTCACAAACCAGAGCCAAATTGGAAGTAAGATCAGCAGTAAACTGTTCCGCATAAGCAATCCAGTCATAACCAACTTTAACATTGACTACAAGTGCATTGTTCTGATATTCCGGCTGTTTACCTTCATCCTTTAATTCTGGCATAGGAAGACTTTGGTACGGCTTCTGATGAAATCGTTGATTCCGATTCTGATAGCTTTAAGATTGTTGGGTGTTCTGACTTTGGCCTTGATTTTGATTCTAACTGATTGAACTTTCCTGACCATTATAATTTTGAGTCTTCGGTGCTTTGCATTCTCTAGAAAAATGACCATAGTAGTTGCAATTAAAACATCTTGCCTTTGATTTGTCAAAACCAACAGTCTTGTTAGCACTTGCCTTTAAATTACGATTCAAATACACATGTTTCTGAGTTCGGTATGCAACCATAACCATTTGCCATTTCAGATCCATTTCTTATACATCATCGGGATCCATTTCAAAAAGATCTTGAAGAACAACATCTAGGTGAGTCAAATGACTGCCTTGATACGCCTGAAAACTAGCCATGAATGCTGTGAAAGCATTCCTTGTTTCGTCAGCTTGCAAAAGAATGTTCATGACATCTTTGACATTGCATGGCATTGTAGAACTCGAACTTGAATTTTGAGTTTTAGATTGAGCTTTAATTGGTTGAGATTGAGCCTTTGGTGGATATTGAGGTTGCTTGTAGATTGGAGAGCTTGTATGATAAGTAGAATCGGTATAAAAACTAGCACCAACAAACAACTCACCTTCATCTTCTGGTTTATGACCATCTTGAACAAGAAAAGCATTCTCAACTGTGTTGGATGGATTAACAACAAACTTATACTGAGCATAAGAACCAGATCGGTCTGTATTTCTTTAACTTTCATTAATTTCAACTTCTTCTATCTTTGCATGAGAAGATCTAAGTCCATTGGGAATATCTTAGTATGCTTCAGCAAAGTAACTGTTTGTTAACATGAAAATGGAAGAGCACCCAATAAACTGTCATTTAAAACTTGAAGATCTGTTTTCACCCCGGCATTTGTCATATCAGTAGTTAGATGCACAAACCTATTCATCATTTGGTGAACAGTCTCTCTAGTTATATGCTCAAACAGTTCCAACTATCTCTTCAATTTTTTATTCTTGAGACTTCTTATATGTTCTCCTCCTTCACAAATTACTTTCACTGCTTTATACAATGTGTATCCAGTCTGATAAGCATCCAGCCTAGACAACACTTGAAGTGGTAGACCTTTGCACATCAAAGATTAAGCCTTATTGTCACTTTTAACCTTTCGTAAGTCTTCTCCCTGTAAATCATCCTCTAGATAAGGTTCTATGGAGTCTTTGGTGTAGGTACTAGCAGCATCAGGTGCAAGAATAGGAATATGTGGACCTTTTTCAATCGGCTTTCATAAGTCATTGTCAATAGAGCACAAATGATGTTTCAATCTGATCGTCTAAATCTTGAAATCTGCACGTTTAACTAACTTTGGGACACGATAATCTGAATCATCACCATGAGCCATTTTAAAATTGATTTAAGAAAATCTTTTTGGTATTTTTTTTAATTTTTGAATGAGACAAGTAAATTGAAAATTAAAATAAAATCTAAATTAAGTGATAAAAAGTTGATACAACAGAACAATGATTCAGATAATGATCGTTGAAGATGCCACGGCTAAACAGTCACACGGCTGAACAGTTACACGTCTGAATAGTCACACGTCTGAACGGTCATACGTCTAAACAGTCACACATTTGAACAATTGATTACACGACCGAAGCTTTAATTCTTGACCCGACTGAGACTTCACACGGCTGAATAGTTACTCATCCGTCTAAATAACTTTGACACAACTGAATAGTGACACACCCGTCTGAATATAACTGATAACACGGCTGAATAGTAACCCGGCAAACACTTGAAAAATCCTAAACACGGCTTGATTACTTTGACCCGACTGAACAGTAACACGACTAAACAGTATTACACGGCTCAACAGTAACTTCAAATTTTTAAGATTTTTCTGATTTTAACCCAATTAATACTACACAATGCCTTCACACGTCTAACAGGAACTTAATTTTTGTTCAAATTCTAAGTCCTGACACGTCTAAATCATCAATCACAGTCTTTACACGGCAAGAACATCTTCATCATATGTCAAGAACATCAGCATCAAATTTTCACTAATTCTTAAAAAATCTTGTTGAATTTGTCCAAACTTCACACACAAGCTGTATAATCACTCGATTAACAACACTATGTATCAATCAATCTCAAACAACTTCCTTAGATTATGAATTTGGTCAAATTTTTTATCGAACAGTTCTGGGTTGATTTTACTTAATTCTTCTGATTTGATCTTTTCTGAGTGAAATCAACACCTATGTTGTGAATTAGAATCGATTAGGATGATAGATCGTGTGACACCCCGTAAATTCTGGTTAACACCGTTAACTACCTTATAACTATTCCATTAAGTTTTAGATATGTTTAGGGTTTGTTTTGTAATTACCTAATCTAATTGATAAACTTAAAAACCAAACTAAATAACCTACAAATGTTTAATCACCAAAAGTGCAAATGTTAATTTAAATTACCCAAACCCATTGTAATGACCCAAACCTTTGTCGAGCAAAAAAAAAAATAAATAAAAGAAAGCCCACCCCCTACATATTAACTCGACATCAACCTCGACAAACCCTAATCCCTTGTCATCAGTCGCACGATCTCACAAACACACACCAATCTTCATTATCGTTGCTGTCTTTCACCGTCTCTCTCGCAGCATCCGCCACCAACCGAAAACAGCCGCAACAGTTCCGTTCCGATCAACATTAACGTTTTTCCGGTAAGCCTCGCAACCTGTAAACATGAATACAATGTATATATATGTTACCAAGTACGAACAACAGCATATCAATGATCGTTTCTTCTCTTGTTAACAGCCGACGGCAACCCGAACATCGTAACCATCAAACCTGTCTCCTCGTCCCTCTCCTTGGTCGCCGGAAAATCCGAAACCAGTAGCAGCAGTGAGTCGAGCATTAACCCCCCCCCCCCCTCATCGTATCATGCTTATGAACGGCCATTAAAACAGTTCCGAAACAACAACCGCAACTCTCGTCTCCGGTCATCTCTTTAGTTGATTCTCCGGTAAGTTTTCACGACCCGTAAATGCGTCTAAGTTAATGAATCAGTTGTATGTGTGTACGTAATCTGTTTTGGTATATATATAATTGCTGTAGGAATTAATGGAACATTTATATATGGCTGTACGATGTATGTATGCAAACATGAAATAAGGATGTAGTTATAAAGGAATGCATGAAATAAAGATGTCATATATAATGTTTGGTATGTATATATATTAACGAGGCAATGCTTGATTGTATGTTTGTATGTATATGCGTGAAATCTGATGTATACATGTGTGTGACCCGTATGTATATTGTGTGTGTGTGCGTTGGATGTGATTATATGAATATATATATATATATATATATATATATATATATATGTGAGTAACAGCAAGTTATATATGTGTATAAACAAGGCTGCAGAAGTAGATGTATGTACGTATATATGTGTATATTAGGATGTATGGGTATGTTATGAGGGATATGTATGCTATGATGTATGCGTAGGTTATGATGTTCTAATGGGAGAATTTTCAGTATGTGCTTTTGTGTATGAACTTGGTAGATATAATAAAATGCTTAAGTATGAGAATGCATGTATATGCGAGTTGTGTAGTTAAACATACGGGATTTTATATATGAATGTATAGTAACAGTAGCGGAGCATGATATAGGTGTGTGCCCGTATGTAACAAGCATAAACTGTGTATGTGTATTTTTATGATGCTAAGATGCGTACATGTTTGATATATGTGCCTATAAAGGGAGTTGTGTATGTATGAATAGATTAGAAACGGTATGTGTGGGAAATAATATGTATATCTATGCGAATACAATAATAGTAATTGATTGTATGTAACTGCCAATTCGAGTTAACAATTAGTACGTAATCATTTAAAACAGGTCGTAGTGCGATCTAGGTCTTTTGCTGCATTCTTCTCGTTTAGTTGCTGTGTGCTTCGAAGGTGATTCTCTTTTCCCGCTTTAAATCCTTTCAGGGAGAAAACATACAAAACTATTTTATACGCCCTTGAGCTACATTTTTATACCTTCGGGTAGGGCCTTCCGGCAAGATTTCATACGGCCTTGGGTTGCGTTTTATGCCTTCGGGCAGGGCCTTCGGGCAACTATTTTGATAAACTAATTTCTATTGTCTAATGGCTTATTTTACTTGAGCATAAACGTTCCAACAAAAGTCCTTTCCTTTAGTTGAGATTATTAATATACAGTAGGTATAACGGGGAAATTTGAGTAGTACTACCGGGTTCGGCAGACCCCATCACGCTGGTAGGGATCCAGGTGGTGCAGATTGTCCTTGGAAGTTTTGGTCATCTAGTTTGATGACAGTAAGGCAAACAACACAACGTTCAGTTTAATCTCAACGTGCTCATGTAGTAAGCGAGGTGGTTGATGCGTGTAATATATATAAAAAAATAAACAAACAAAACACCTAGTTTTAAATTTATAAAACCAAGACAAACTACTAAATCACACACAACCGGCAGTGGACCGGTCGAATGTAATATAGCGTACGTAAGTCCGGGTGTCGACCCACAGACTCTATATACTACGTTAAATTAACTAATAAAGACTCGACTAACTAAACACGACTTAAATAAAAGATTTATTTGAAAAGGGGGGGGTTTGCTAAAAATAGAAACTTACTAAAAATAGAAACTTTCTAAATTTGGACACTTATTAAAAATGGAAACTGAGAACTTGAAAGACGGATTTAAAGCAGATGAGAGAAAACAAACCACCTAGGCTAGAATCATCGTTAACTTCAGTTATCACTCACGTTGGACTAATGGTTATGGAACCGGGATCTAAATTTATTCACTTAAAAGCTTTCCTAATTAAGACCCTCGACCCTTCTCGAGAAGAAACCTAAAGGATAACTATTAAGTTATTAGCACACCGGTTACGGGATTAAATTTCCTCACGGTTATCTAATCAAATTATGCCTAATTGACCCATGCTAAAGATCTATCTCACGATACGACCCTTAAAGCCATTTGAACCCAATCATTTAATTTAACAAGCAAGATTAATAATTAACACTAAGCCGGAATTTTCACAAAAACCTAAACCTAGCAAATTAACTAACCAAGACTTGTTAACAACCTATCACCTCACGGATATCTAAGTTGGCTACACGTTATTACCGATTTCATTAACACTATTAATCCTATGGTTATACTGCAGTTAATAATAATCACAACTCACGTCAATGACTAAAAGAGTCCTATTACGTGACATAGACAATCACCAAGAACACATGGATTAATAATATCAAATCTACCAATTCAAACATATATAATGCATTAAACAATCATAAAGGTTCAAACTTTTAATTAAACATAAACCATAACCAACAATCCAAACATGAGTTCAAAACAAAGTTAACGAATCAACATAACGCCTAGGTAGTTTTAAACGACTAGCCTACCATAATCAAAGCAATAAAAATAAGTTTTAATGTAATTGACATGATGGAAATAAAGATAAAAACAAAGAAACGATTAAACCCGGAAGAAGCACGACGCAACCGTTGATCCTACGCGTTCCCGTTGCCTTTGTTTCGTCTCCCTAGCCGCCCGGAACCCTTTTTCCAGCCTTTTTTGTCTTCAATTTTGTCCCCAATGAAGTCTTTGAGGCTAGGGTTTGAGGTTATGTGTTTATATAGCGAACCGGGCCAAAAAACG
The DNA here is from genome assembly GCA_030867185.1 of Tagetes erecta. Lineage (NCBI taxonomy): Eukaryota > Viridiplantae > Streptophyta > Magnoliopsida > Asterales > Asteraceae > Tagetes > Tagetes erecta. The sequence goes on from CM061488.1 coordinate 60,442,383, forward strand.
TCGAAACTTTCTGTTAAAAACGCGTCACCGCGTCACGCGGTGACGAAGGAGTGTTGTGGCCGCGTGCCGTGATGACCAGCAGACCAACACACCACACACGCCGCGCTACGCGGCCAGGTTTGGCCCCCTGGTCGCGTGGCGTGGTGAAGCTCATTCCGTGCCGCGTCGTTTCGTTTTCGTTTGGTTTCTTCGTTTACGCGTTCCGGTCCACTCGTAACTCCGTTTCGCGGCCCGTTTTCGCCTACGGATTCGATTTTTCATGATCTATCTGTTTCTTTATCAACATGGGACCTACGAAACACAAAAACATCAGTTGTGCCAAAATTGATATATAAACCGTACCGAATTGACACAAAACGTTAACAAACTTATCACGGGATTTATGTATATTTATCATTATATCAAATATCCCCACACTTAACCATTTTCGTCCCTGAAAAAGCATGCACATAGAATCATAACTAATTAAGACATTCAACATTTCGTTACAGTTTTCAAACAAGAAACAAAATCAGATAAACATCGGTGCGTTTTATTTAAACACGCTAACACTAGCCAATTAAGTTTCCCCTTATGTTTAATCTAAATTTAATTAAATCATTTATCTATGAGGTCTCACACAAAGGAACAATAAGTTAGCCCGATTAAGTATTGCTTAACGAGGCACCGGATAAACCAAAAAGGTTTTTCCTACCAAAATAACCTAAAGAACTTAACTAAACTAAGAACTAGTGTCATATTAGGGTGGATTTTGATGGATGAATTTTGTGGGTATAGACTGTTTATTCTCTTTTTTTTTTCATAAAACAAGATCACCTCACCCAGGGGTGTCGTATCCAAGTCGCTATCCCGGAGGTAGAGCACATGAGGTCTTCGATCACTTGCCTTATTTTTTTTATTTTTTTTTTAATTTTTTTTTTGATTTGGCTACTTTGAGCTCTTTTATTTAGCAGCTGCTTTGAGCGCTTTTCAGTACTATACCCGGTGGACATTTGATTTTGCGGATGCGCCACTTCTTTCACAAGAAGTGTGTTATAATCCCAAAATGACACTACCCCTTAACCTATTTAAGTTCAAAAGCCTATAATGGTGCCTAATTTAATTTAGTTAAGGCCTTCCTATTTCTCCTAAAATGATGACCCACGAGATTCACGACAATTAACTTTCTATTAGTACACTTAGGGAAACCATCTCAGCTAATTGGGCTACCAAAAGTTTATCCAAATTCATCTTTGTTTCAAAAACCACAACTCATTTGAAAACCAAAATTAGTTCACTATCATTTTCTATTAAAGTGCACAACTTAAACAAAGACATTTTTCAATTTTTTTTCAATTTTTTTGGATTTTTAAGACTCTATAAGACTCAAAACAAACAACTAAACAAACAAGAAATGACTATTTCCCATCCCCACACTTAAGTTCTACATTGTCCTCAATGTAGAGATAGAAAACAGCTAGAAAATAAAAATTAAAATGCAAAAATAAAAATAAAAAGGGTGAATTGGAAAAGACTTAGCTGGTAATATGCCGAACGCGTATGCTCCAAGTCTTCATTCCAACTGTAGCGTCGATCGTTTAGCATTTCGGTCGCGATCGAGCTTCACCGACACTCTCGAGATCTTCCTTCGTCTTCACAAATACAAACTCACCCGAATGAAGATTGAGTACGGGTGAGAATGATTTAAACCTGCAAAAACAAAAACAAGAATACCCGAGCATAACACTGACTCGACACAAATAAAAAAAAATGAAATGAAATAAAAAAGAAAAAACTGACTCGATAACGATTACGTATACACACTCTACAAACCCACCTTCCTAACCAAGATCAACCTGCATCATCTGGGGGATCCTCAAACCTACTAGGATCCCCACACTTAGCTCTTAGCAACTGTTTCACTTCAGCCCATTCCTTCGTGAAAAACACACTACCACTCTCATAGCCCTCCACCCACCTATCCTCGGCGTTTATCACCTGAACCCGACTATCCCAACGCTTAACCTTTTCTATCGGATCGGGAATCATAAACACTGCTATCTCCTCTCCTACCTGCAAACTAATATGTCCCTTAAAGACATCTATATTCGCATGAGCAGTGCGAAGGAAAGGACGACCAAGGATAATGGGGACTTTCGCATCAGCCTCCATATCTAGCACGACAAAATCCACGGGGAAAACAAACTTATCCACCTTAACTAACAGATTTTCCACAATCCCCCGTGGATACTTAATCGACTTGTCGGCTAAAGACAACGACATATTTGTGGGAGTTAACTCACCTAGACCTAGCTTCTCGTATAATGAATAGGGCATCAGATTAATGCTAGCACCTAGATCGGCTAAAGCTCGGGCTTCTAGATTACTACCGAATAAGCAAGGAATCGTAAAGACTCCTGGATCAGAAAGCTTTTCCGGTAGTGTATTCGTTACAACCGTCGAGCACTCACAACTTAAAGGAACCGGCGAGAGGTCTCCCAGCTTGCATTTGTTCTTGAGGATGTCCTTCAAGAACTTAGCATACTTAGGCATCTGCTGGAGAACCTCTATGAATGGCAGATTGATCTTAATCTGTTTGAACATATCTAAGAAGTGCCCATACTCCTGCGTATATTTTTGTTGCTTAAGACGAGAGGGATATGGGACACGAGCATGATCAATCAAAGGGGAGGGCCTAACATCCATCGGCTTCCTCCCCACACTTGAACCTAACTCAGGGTCACTCACGGGTTCAAGATTACTAAACTCAGCCTGATTACTACCCGGACCCTCTAGCACCAACTCCTCATCCACTAACTCATCATCACTCTCCTCAACTACAACTTTCTCACTCACTACAGGCTCACTAAACGTAACCTTCTTCCTAACGGGCTCTAAGACTCTACCACTACGGGTTGAGAACGCATTCAACTGAGCCGATGGGTTCGTTTGAGTGGATCCAGAGAACTGGCCCTGTGGCCTCGGGGCAGGTGACTGCTTAATTAACTCTCCTACAGCTCTCTGGATATCTAATATGATAGCATGTTGGTTCTATAATTGACGCTCATGTTTCGCTAGGGTTTCCTCTGTAACCTTATCCCTAGCGACTAACTGAACTAGCATCTGTTCAATCCTATGTATGCTATCACTAGACCCTTGCCCACTAGCCTGATCACCACTAACACCACCATACGAACTACTTGCCCCCTGATTATTATTATTGTTATAGTTAGATTGATAACCAGGTGGGGCACCTGAGGAACGCCAAGTTGAGTTATTATTAAAATTCGAGTTCCTGTTCCAGTTAGAATTACCAGTATTAGAATTTGGGAACCTATTCTGATTAGCTACGAACTCAACCTGCTCCTCCCTAGACAACAACGGACAATCTAGAGTGCTGTGCCCTCCACGACACCTCTCACACTTATCCACTTTAGCTTTTAGGTCCCTCATCTCATGGGTTAGGTTTTCTAAAGCAGCGGCCACACTCGTTTCCATGCTAACATGGTGCAACCCTCTAGTGGAAGTAGAAGGTGTGCCAGCGACAGGAGTGGAATTCCTGTGAGTGGACCGCTGTTCGTGTTCGGCCTGGGCAAAACTCTCAAAAAGTTCATTACACTGATCAACATTCATTTTACCCATCAGATGACCCCCTGCAGATGTATCAAATCGGGCCCTGGTTTCATATGTAAGCCCATTATAAAATATCTCAACCAAGGCCCAAGGAGTAAGCCCATGTTGGGAGCAGCGAGATAACAAATTTTGGAAACGCTCCCAAGCAAGATAGTAGGGCTCATCTGCTTCCATTCTAAACGAGTGGATCTGGTCACGAAGGCGGGAGGCCTTAGCAGGTGGAAAGTACTTCTTCAGGAAGGCTGAACGAAGTGCTTCCCACGTCGTGAACGTCCCCTCTGCTTGCGAATCGAGCCAAATGATCGCTCGGTCCGCAAGTGAGAATGGAAATAGATGCAGATAGATTGCGTCATTGGATGCACCTTGGAGTTTAAACGTGCTCACAATGCGCGCGAGGCGCGACAAGTGAGCAGGTGCATCTTCATCATCCCGCCCATGGAATTTATCGTTAGCAATGGCGGTCATCATGTATGACGGAATCTGCCACGAATTTGGATTCGTGATCGCAGGCGTTGCGATAGACGAACGGTTCCCGGTGAAACCGTCGAACGCCTGTTGATGGACAGTACGGTTCGCTGCCATCGGTGACCTAGGGCTGCTAGGTGGTGTGTTGTGCGGTGTTGGGTGCGGGGTAAAATCAAACTTAACGGTACTTACCTTAACCTCCGCAGAGGAGTCAGCAACAGTCTCTAGCTCCGGATCAACCTCCTCGAATGTATGCTTCACTGGTCCGTGCAATCTCAAGTGTGGCATAAACCTGCACGAAACCAACGAAACAAATCAGAATGAAATAAAAACAACGAAAAGAAAAGAAGTAAAACACGACAAAATAACAACGAAAACAAAAATAAAGACTCAGACGTAGACCCCTACGACTCAAACAAAACAAATAACGCACGTGTATAGCAATTAAGACTCAAAAAGTTAAATAACGCAATTACCAAGAGTCCCCGGCAACGGCGCCAAAAACTTGATGCGTGTAATATATATAAAAAAATAAACAAACAAAACACCTAGTTTTAAATTTATAAAACCAAGACAAACTACTAAATCACACACAACCGGCAGTGGACCGGTCGAATGTAATATAGCGTACGTAAGTCCGGGTGTCGACCCACAGACTCTATATACTACGTTAAATTAACTAATAAAGACTCGACTAACTAAACACGACTTAAATAAAAGATTTATTTGAAAAGGGGGGGGGTTTGCTAAAAATAGAAACTTACTAAAAATAGAAACTTTCTAAATTAGGACACTTATTAAAAATGGAAACTGAGAACTTGAAAGACGGATTTAAAGCAGATGAGAGAAAACAAACCACCTAGGCTATAATCATCGTTAACTTCAGTTATCACTCACGTTGGACTAATGGTTATGGAACCGGGATCTAAATTTATTCACTTAAAAGCTTTCCTAATTAAGAACCGTTGATCCTACGCGTTCCCGTTGCCTTTGTTTCGTCTCCCTAGCCGCCCGGAACCCTTTTTCCAGCCTTTTTTGTCTTCAATTTCGTCCCCAATGAAGTCTTTGAGGCTAGGGTTTGAGGTTATGTGTTTATATAGCGAACCGGGCCAAAAAACGTCGAAACTTTCTGTTAAAAACGCGTCACCGCGTCACGCGGTGACGAAGGAGTGTTGTGGCCGCGTGCCGTGATGACCAGCAGACCAACACATCACACACGCCGCGCTACGCGGCCAGGTTTGGCCCCCTGGTCGCGTGGCGTGGTGAAGCTCATTCCGTGCCGCGTCGTTTCGTTTTCGTTTGGTTTCTTCGTTTACGCGTTCCGGTCCACTCGTAACTCCGTTTCGCGTCCCGTTTTTGCCTACGGATTCGATTTTTCACGATCTATCCGTTTCTTTATCAACATGGGACCTACGAAACACAAAAACATCAGTTGTGCCAAAATTGATATATATAAACCGTACCGAATTGACACAAAACGTTAACAAACTTATCACGGGATTTATGTATATTTATCATTATATCAGTGGTCTTGCAAACCAGCAATAGCAAATGAACTTTATCAGTTAAACTGTTTTGATATTTAAATACATTTGTTAAATATCTCATTGAGCTCACCAACCATGTGTTGACCATTTTCAGTATGTTTTCTCAGGTGGCTAGGAGCTGTGCACGTAGGACATTTCATGCATGAGTCACTTTGACATTTTTACCAACTTCTATTTACATTATTGGTTTTTGGAAAACTTATTTTTGGTTACGTGCTAGACTTTTGAGCACGGTAGTTTTTATTTATTTGTGCTAGACTATTGAGCACATGGGTTTCTATTTAATTGTGCTAGACTTTTGAGCACAAGTGGTTTAAATAATTGGTTTGTTTATAAGCTTCCGCTGAAATTTAAAAACTTACGTTTTATTACTCTGAGTTTTGGGAAAACTATCTAAGTTAAACTTTTGTTAAAATTTAATGAGTCAGTGTTACTGTAACTAATGGCTTGAGATCCTGGTATGTCACACGCCTAACGGATACCCCGTTTGTGGAAAATTGAGGGTGTGACAGATTGGTATCAGAGCCATAAGTTATAGGGAACTAGCATTTCATTGCATATAGTCTATAACTTTAAGGATTTGCATTAGTTACACTCACACTGCACAGTAGTACCATAGTTAGAAATAGTGGTTGTTTGCCTATACGTGATACATTTTTGTGCTTACCTGATATAGAATCTTTATAGATTAAGAATCCTTATACGAAGTACTGTAACCTTAAACTAAACATGAATTTAAATTTCCCGCCTAAATCTAATTCTTCTTCGCCCGATGTGACCGAGTCTTCTTCTGGAGGCGCAAAGAGGCCAAGGTGTGAGTCGGGCGACTGCAACCGTTTTGAACCGTTTGAGGGTGTCCCTTATAGAGTTCGTGAAGTGGAGCATGAGTTTACCAACAGATTATTCTTATCTCGTCTGAATATGTTAAATTTTATAATCTTTGAAACCCAAATTTTATTCTGATTTCTCCTCATTCTGCGAACGCGTGGTGGCAGTAAAAGCCCGATAAAGGCATTGGAGTTACCCGATAAAGGCATTGGAGTTATCCGTAGTGATTTACCTACGTTAAGATATTTTGTTTCATTCCATCAGCTCGTATTTGAATTTTAATTAATTGGTTTGAATATTTTGTAAACACGTTACAAATTGTTTGTCGAGAAATTAATATTTAAATTCCTATTTTAAAAATGGATTCTCACGTATTGTTTATGTTTATTATGTCTTATCAATAAGATTTATATACGTAAATATTTAAATCATTGTGTGATTGGTGAATGTAGATCAATGGCCGGTCGAGGTATGGGTCGTGGCCATGGACGCGACAACATTAATATGACTGCCGAACAATTGACGGCGATGATGAACGACCATACAGCTGCAGTTCTTGGAGCAGCCATGGGAGTGCAACATCAAGTTCCTCCGGGTAATTAAAACAATGAATCATCTAATATGTGAATTTATTTACAAATAACATTTTCCTCTATCCTATTTCACCTAAATAAAAATATAACACATTTAAACTTAATCCCAGTTTGCACGTTCACTGACTTCATGGACTGCAAGCCTCACTCGTTTAATGGAACCGAGGGAGCGACCGTGATGCTCCGGTGGTTCGACAAGCTCGAATCGGTTTTCCAGATGTGTAATTGCCCGCAAGGCAGTCGGGTAAAGTTTGCTTCGGGTACTTTGGAAGGTGCTGCATTAACATTTTGGAAAGATCAGGTTCAGTTAATGGGGATCGAGATGGCAAATGCGACCCTGTGGGATGAGTTTAAGACCCTCTTCACCGAGGAATACTGCTCTCGTGATGATGTTCGAAAGTTGGAGGATGAATTATGGAGTCACAAAATGATTGGGTCGGACATCGAGGCCTACACTACTAGGGCGAATGAGTTAGCCACTTTATGTCCACAAATGGTGGCACCTGCTGCGAAACGTATTGAGTTCTACATCAAAGGGTTAGTACCTGAGATTCGGATGAACGTGACGTCGGCTAATCCAACAACAATTCAGGCCGCAGTAAGAATGGCCAAACGGCTCACCGATCAGGCCGTGGAGTTAGGAAAATTACATGCGAAGGGATCCTCGTTTACTGCTAATGATAACAAGCGAAAGTGGGAAGGTACTACTGATGACAACAGAGGGTCATCTACTCAGCGAGGGCAGAAAAGGCCAGATAATAGTAGGGCTTTTAATCAATCTTCTACATCAACTCAGAATCAGAACTCGGGTTACTTTGGGAAGTATTCGAGATGTGACAGGTGTGGTCAACACCACCTAGGGGTATGTAACAAGATGCAGTGTCAGCGCTGCAACAAACATGGGCATACTTACAATGAATGCAGGGTGAAGTTGAATGATGGGAATCACCATGAGTCTAATCAGAGGAACAACTACAACAACGGTGGAGGAAATGGTAATGATAGTTACAACAGAGGTAATAATAACTACAACAAAAGTTGCCATCGATGTGGAAGGGCAAGTCACTGGAAAAGGGACTGCCCCGAGAATAAGAAGGATAACAACAGCAATGGCAACAACAATAATGGTGCCAATAATGAGGAAAATACAGCCAGGGGTAGAGCCTTTACTATAGGAAGCCGAGGAGCTAGGGATGATAATAACACCGTTTCAGGTACTCTTCCCATTAAATCAACGTTACGCTCATATTTTTTTTATTTTTTTATTTTTTTTATTTTATTCGGGTACCGATAGGAGCCTTGTGACTAGCAAAATTTGTAGAGTTCCTAGGATTAATTCCACCCCCTTACATGAAATCCATGATGTAGAGATAAAAAAAATCAAGTTGTGAATCGCTTCTGTAGCATCTAACGTTCTAGCCATGGTCACTAATAAACTGATACAAACCTAAATATGGGTCAAAGCAGTTATCAAAAGAAAAGGATAGTGGTTAATGAAGAGCTGAATTTAGGACCAGTTATTATTGCCATTTATGCTTATTTATATCTTTTGTTCTAGGAGAGTTTTTAGGGATGTTTATGTTTATCTATTAGGGTTTGTAAACCTTTTATTGGAGATCACTCATTCTCGAATTTGGGCACTATCTTTACTTATTTTCCGTTTAATCAAAGCATCCCATTTCTAGGTTCTATCATAAACCCTCTGATAAAATTATAATCGAAAATATTCCTATTGTCCGTAATTATCCTGAAGTAATTCCTGAGATAGTTACTGATGCGTGCAATATATATATAAATTAAACACTCAAAAACACCTAGTTTTAATATTTATAAAAACCTAGACGTACTACTAAACTACACACAACCGGCAGTGGACCAGTCGAATGCAGTACAATGAAACGTAAGTCCGGGTGTCGACCCACAGACTCTATATACTACGCTAAATTAACTAAGAAAGACTCGACTGACTAGACACGACTTAAATAAAAGATTATTTGAAAGGGGGGGTTGTACTGCTAAAAATAGTAACCTGCTAAAAATAGAAAGTTACTAAAACTGGAAACTTACTAAAAATGGAAACTAGAATGAAAGACGAATTGAAACTAGATGAGAAGAGATAAACCACCTAGACCCGACTCACTAATGCTAAGTTATTAGTTTGGTGATTATCAGTTTGACTATGGACTGGGATCGTAATATGTTTACTTGACTCAAACACGAATAAGACCCTCGACCCTTCTCGAGAAGACACTTATGGCTTTCTATCAAGTTATTAAACCAACCAGTTAATTAGACTCTTTCACAATCGTCTAATAGTTATGAATTAGTACCTATTATGATTACCTACCTCACAGTACGGAAATCTAAGGTAGTTTGAAAACACCAATTGACATTAGCAAACAAGACCGATTAAACCAAACCTAATTTAGACTCTTCACAGATATCCAAACTAGAGACCTAACCAACGAGACTTGCCAATTAACCTATCACCTCATAGTTACTAGGCTAACATGCACATTAATATCGACTTGCATTAGATTACAATTCCTATGAAAAGTATATATCCAATTCATAAACTAGTCAAAGAACACACAGTAAGTTGACCTAACAAAACCCTATTATATGATATAGACACTCATCAAGGATTTCATGGAATTTATAATCATCAACAAGTCAAACAAAACATACACAATTGCATCAATTAAATGAAAACAAACATTTACTAAATCATAAGCAATCCATAGTTCAAACCCGAATCACCAAACATTCAAAACATAAGCATTAGTTTATCATTAGCCTAGGTGGTCTAACGAAGCTTAGCCAACAATCATATCAACAAAAATAAATGCAAATTTAATAGTGTTAAACATGATAAAAAGAATCAAGAACAAAAGAACAATGGAACCCGAGAGAGCAGCGATGCAATCGTTGATCCTACGCGTTTCCGTTGCTTTAATTCCGTGTTCTTGACCTTCAAAACCTCTTTTTCCAGCCATTTTTCTTCCCCAAAATCGTCTCCAAAGTTGCATGAGAGGCTAGGGTTTTAGAATATGAGTTTATATAGCGAACCGGGCCAAAAATCGTCAAAACAATCTGCCGAAAACGCGCCACCGCGTCACGCGGTGACGAAAGGTGTTTGTGGCCGCGTGCCGTGCCAATCAAGCAGACCAAAACCACCAACTGACCACACCGCGCGGTGCGGCCAGCATGGGGTGGCTGGTCGCGTGGCGTGGCCAGCCCCATCCCTTGTCGTTTTGTTTCGGTTTCGATCGTTTTCTTCGGTTTCGCGTTCTGGTCCGATCGTAACTCCGTTTCGCGCCCCGTTTTCGCCTACGGATTCGATTTTCCGCGAGCTTTTCAATTCTTTATCAACATGGGACCTACGAAACAAAAAAACATCAGTTGTGCCAAAAATGACATATAAACCGTACCGAAACAACACAAAATGTTAACAAACTCAACTAGGGATATATGTATAAATTGTACTATATCAAACATCCCCACACTTAACCTTTTTCGTCCCTGAAAAAGCATGCACATAGAATCACAACTAATCAAGGCTTCAAATTTCATCACAGTTTCTCAAACAAGAACAAAATCAGATAAACATCGGTGTGTTTATTTAAACACCCTAACACTAGCCAATTAAGCTTCCCCTTATGTTTAATTTCAATTTAATTAGATCATTTGTCTACAAGGTCTCACATAGAGGAAAAATAAGTCAGCCCGATTAAGTGTTGCTTGACGAGGCACAGGATTAAACCACAAAGGTTTTCCTACCAAAATAACCTAAAGAACTTAACTACGCTAAGAACTAGTGCCATATTAGGGTGGATTTTGATGGATGAATTTTGTGGGTATAGACTGTTTATTCTTTTTTTTCATAAAACAAGATCACCTCACCCAGGGGTGTCGTATCCAAGTCGCTATCCCGGAGGTAGAGCACATGAGGTCTTGGATCACTTGCCTTATATTTTTCATTTTTTTATTGGCTCTTTGAGCTCTTTTATTTAGCAGCTACTTTTGAGCGCTTTTCAGTACTATACCCGGTGGACATTTTATTTGCGGATGCACCACTTCTTTCACAAGAAGTGTGTTATAATCCCAAAATGGCACTACCCCTTAACCTATGTAAGTTCTAAAGCCTAAAATGGTGCCTAATTTAATTTAGTTAAGGCCTTCCTATTCCTCCTAAGATGACAACCCACGAGATTCACGACAAATTAACTTTCTATTAGTACACTTAGGGAAACCATCTCAGCTAATTGGGTTACCAAAAGTTTATCCAAATTCATCTTTGTTTTAAAAACCACAACTCATTTGAAAGCCAAAATCAGTTTACTATCATTTTCTATTAAAGTGCACAACTTTAACAAAGACATTTTTCAATTTTTCCAATTTTTTTGTATTTTTTAAGACACTATAAGACTCAAAACAAACAACTAAACAAATTAGAAATGACTATTTCCCATCCCCACACTTAAGTTCTACATTGTCCTCAATGTAGAGATAAAAAACATCTAAAAAAATAAAACCAAAAATGCAAAAATAAAAGATAGAAGGGTGAATTGGAAAAGACTTAGCTGGTAATATGCAGAATGCGTATGCTCCAAGTCTTCGTTCCAACTTCAGCTTCGATCGTATAGAATTTCGGTCGCGATCGAGCTTCACCGACACTCTCGAGATCTTCCTTCGTCTTCACAAATACAAACTCACCCGAATGGAGATTGAGTAAGAGTGAGAATGATTTAAACCTGCAAAAACAAACACAAGATACCCGAGCATAACACTGACTCGACAAAAATAAATTAAACTTGATAAAATGAAATGAAATAAAAGAAAAGAAAAACTGACTCGATAAACGATACTTATACAAACTCTACAAACCAACCTTCCTAACCAAGATCAAATCAACCAGCATCTTCTGGGGTATCCTCGAACCTACTAGGATCCCCACACTTAGCTCTTAGCAACTGTTTCACTTCAGCCCACTCCCTAGTGAAAAACACGTTGCCACTATCATAACCCTCTACCCACCTATCCTCGGCGTTTATCACCTGAACCCGACTATCCCAACGCTTAACCTTTTCTATCGGATCGGGAATCTTAAACACAACTATCTCCTCTCCTACCTGCAAACTAATCTGTCCCTTAAAGACATCTATATTTGCGTGGGCAGTGCGAAGGAAAGGACGACCAAGGATAATGGGGACTTTCGCATCAGCCTCCATATCTAGCACGACAAAATCCACGGGAAAAAAAACTTATCCACTTTAACTAACAGATTTTCCACAATCCCCCGTGGATACTTAATCGACTTGTCGGCTAAGGACAACGACATATTTGTGGGAGTTAACTCACCTAGACCTAGCTTCTCGTACAACGAATAGGGCATCAGATTAATGCTAGCACCTAGATCCGCTAAAGCTCGGGCTTCTAGATTACTACCGAATAAGCAAGGAATCGTAAAGACTCCTGGATCAGAAAGCTTTTCCGGTAGCGTATTTGTGACAACCGCTGAGCACTCACCACTTAACGGAACTGAAGATAGTTCTCCCAGCTTGCATTTGTTCTTGAGGATGTCCTTCAAGAACTTAGCATACTTAGGCATCTACTGGAGAACCTCTATAAACGGCAGATTGATCTTGATCTGCTTAAACATATCGAAAAAGTGCCCATACTCCCGCGTATACTTCTGCTGCTTAAGACGAGCGGGATATGGGACACGAGCATGATCAATCAGAGGGGAGGGCCTAACATCCACCGGCTTCCTCCCCACACTTAAACCTGACTCAGGGTCTCTCACGGGTTTTGGATTACTAAACTCAGCTTGATCACTACTCGGACCCTCTAACATTATCTCCTCATCGACTAACTCATCCTCACTCTCCTCAACTACAACTTTCTCACTCACTACAGGCTCACTAAACGTAACCTTCTTCCTAACGGGCTTTAAGACTCTACCACTACGGGTTGAGATCACATTCAACTGAGCCGATGGGTTCGGTTGAGTGGATCTAGAGAACTGGCCCTGTGGCCTCTGGGCAGGTGACTGCTTAATTAACTCTCCTACAGCTCTCTGGATATCTAATATGATAGCATGTTGGTTCTGTAATTGAAGCTCATGTTTCGCTAGGGTTTCCTCTGTAACCTTATCCCTAGCGACTAACTGAACTAGCATCTGTTCAATCCTATGTATGCTATCACTAGACCCCTGTCCACTAACCTGCTCACTACCACTACCATTAAAAGAACTACCCGCCCCCTGATTATTATTGTTATTATAGTTAGATTGATAACCAGGTGGGGCACCTGAAGAACGCCAAGTTGAGTTATTATTAAAATTCGAGTTCTTGTTCCAGTTAGAATTACCATTATTAGAGTTCGGGAACCTATTCTGATTAGCTACAAACTCAACTTGCTCCTCCCTAGACATCACCGGACATTCTAAAGTACTGTGCCCTCCACGACACCTCTCACACTTATCCACTTTAGCTTTAAGGTCCCTCATCTCACGGGTAAGGTTTTCTAAAGCAGCGGCCACACTCGTTTCCATGCTAACATGGTGCAACCCTCTCGTGGAAGAAGAAGAAGAAGGTGTGCCAGTGACAGGAGTGGAATTCCTGTGAGTGGACCGCTGTTCGTGTTCAGCCTGGGCAAAACTCTCAAAAAGTTCATTACACTGATCTACGTTCATTTTACCCATTAAGTGACCCCCCGCAGATGTATCAAATCGGGCCCTGGTTTCATACGTAAGCCCCTTGTAAAATTTCTCAACCAAGGCCCAAGGAGTAAGCCCATGTTGGGAGCAGTGATAATGTGTAAAATATACATAAATCCCGTGTTAAGTTTATTTACGTTTTCGAGTCGTTTGAGTCAGTTTTCATTAGGTTTTGTTTACTACTGATATTTTAATGTTTTGTAGGTCCCATGTCGACGAATTAATGAAAAGATCTCGAGAAAAGAAGATCGTAGGCGAAAACGGGACGCAAAACGGAGTTACGAGCAAACCGTATCGCGAAACGGAGCAAAACAGGACGCGAAACGAAGTTTGGGATCAGAATTAGGGGTGTCACCACGTCACGCGGCCATCTATGGACCTCCTCACCGCGTGACGCGGCGTGAATCCAAAAGATCACATGTGATCTTGGTCGCGCCACGCGGCCACACCCTATTTTCTCACCGCGTGACGCGACGAGGCCTTTTTGACAGATTGTTTTTGCGTTTTTTGGCCCTGTTTGCTATATAAACTCATCATAACTTAACCCTAGCCTCCATGCACGAATTAGGGATGAATTAGAGGCTGAAAAAAAGTTTTTTGGAGCCGAGTTGACGTCAAGAGAAGAGAAGAAAAGCTAAGGCTCAAGGCTCGTCGGTTTGCAATCTTGGGTTCTTCGATTCTTTTATTTCTTTTGTTCTTTTCATCATGTCTCATAACTATTACTTTGGTTTTGGTTTTGTTATCATGTTGGTTGACTAAACTTTATTTACTATCTAGGATTAGATGAACGTTTATTGATTGATTGGTTGATTTTGGACATAGTTGTGGTTTTCAATGATTTTGGAATTGTTTTGAACTTATATCTCAGTTGATTGTCAGATTGCGTATGACTACTTATAGCTTTATTAAACTAAATTATTGCTTCATTGATGTTCTTGTGATGGTCTATGTCATGTATGAATATTAATTAGGTTATAAAGTTTGCGGTTTTCAACCTTTACAGTTAATTTGGCCAAAACAACTGTGGGAGCATTGGTTTGGATTAATTTAGGTATAATTGGTCTGTTTAACCTAATATCTGTGAAGTGCGGGTTAGTAGTTGTGTCGCAGACCTTTCTAGGATTTGAGTTGTCTGTTGGAGGAGAAGGGTCTAGCTAGTCAACTTAGTTCTTTTAGGTGTTTTTGAGCATTCCTAAGTCTGGTATTCAATTGAGAGTTCCTCCTTGTCACTTTAGGGTGTTGGATTATTGTGCTGTAAGGTAGATAGTCTTTAAGGAGAGAGTTTAAGCAATATTAGGTGAACCGTGAGGTTATCTAATTTACCGGTGGATTAACATAACTATTAAATTGCCAATAGGTTTCTTCTCGAGAAGGGTCGAGGGTCCTTTAGGTAGTTCTTTAGTTAACAATTTAAATCCCGAAAGCCAAATGAGTAAACCGCATGTCCAATTGATGTCATGAAGTCATAAACAGGATTCTAGCCTAGGTAGTAAATGTTCATTTATTCTAGTTTCTCATTTCAATCTAAGTCCTATCATTGTTTTTAGTTAATCTATAGTGACAGTTAGGTTAATTAGACAAAACCCCCCCTCAAACAATAAACAATTAGTGTAATTAATTAAGTTAGATCGAATCAGTTAAACGTAGTTATACAGAGTCTGTGGATTCGATCTCAGACTTACTTAGGCTATTCTACACTCGATCGGTACACTGCCGGTTGTGTGTTTAGGTTAGTTTAGAGAGTCCTAGTTTATAAATATTAAAACTTAGGTGTTTTTAGGTAATTAATTTATATATATATTGCACACATCAAGTTTTTGGCGCCGCTGCCGGGGACTCTTGGCGATTGCGTTAACTACTTTGATTTTACTTAATTGATTATATTTGTGCTATTTGTTTTAGTTTTGTTTGAGTCGTAGGATTAGTTATTATTTTCTCTGTTTTTCTCCCCATTGAGTCTTTCTGTAATATTAATTATGTGTGAAATTTGTGGAGGACCTCATTTTACCTGTTTATGTCCAGATTATACGGGGTCCTCTGCATCACCTTGTGATACTAACCCCTCTATGCATGCGCAGCCATATTATTCACAGGAATGTCCAACATCCCAAGATGGTGCAGAGTACATAGAAGAAAGGAGAAGGGAGGATGAAGAGAAATTAAGGGATCAGTTGAAGATAGTGCAGGATATGATGATGTATCGCTGGGATGAGTTTACTAATGACGATAAGCGAAAACTTCTGGAGGTTCACGGATTAATTTCGGAGGAACTTGAGAAATATAAGAGAATCCAACCAGAAGCAACTAAAGAGCCAGAAATCATGGAGAGGTATGTGGGCAAAGGTAATGAGGATTTACCACCTGCCGGTATCTATGATTTTTCCGTCCAAAATGATTCTTCTAGCGATGATGAAGACGAATGGGACTTTAGTTGTGAAGATTTGCATCACGATCCTGAACCAGGTAAGTGTTCTGAACTTCAATCTGATCATTCTGATTTTGATATTCCTGAATCATTTGACTTAATTGAGGATGAACTCGAGTCATCGGGTTCATTAAATTTTTCATGTTTGCCTGTTGAGGATGATGGTGTGCAGGTATTAAATGTTGAATCTGAGCAGGAGGGAGATATGAAGGAGGTACCAGTTCCATCCTGGGAGGATGAGTTTGTTGATGAACTGGTGGGCCTGCCTATTTATGAAGAAGTAGAATTTGACCCACTTGGCGATTTGAAGATTCTCGAAGACTTAGTATACAATCAAACGCCAAGTGTGGGGATGAGTCAAGAACCGAGTGAGCATGAGGAAGAGGTACATAATGAAGATCCCTCAACACCTCGGTTTAAAGCAAGGAAAGAATCGAGGGAGCGCACGCTGTTGCAAATCAGAAGATGGTTTACAAGGATGAAGAAACCCTTGAAGTGCAAGAACGACCAATCTTCACGATATTTGTCATGCATCCGGTTCTTTCCAGGTAAGTTTAAATATTGGTGGTCTGACCCGTTCCAAGTTTTTAATTTATTTTTCAAAATCGTTTTCAATTTCACGGTTAATTTTATAAGTATTTGTGTGAAGCGGATGGAATTGAACGGGTTAGATAGGATCCAGATCAAAGAGAAACCTCCTGATTAAGTTCAAGTGTGGGGAGGTTTCTCATTGGTTTATAGAGTTTGTATATTGAGACGAAATTTTTATTTTTATTTTATTTTATTTTTGTCGAGTCAGTTTTACGCTCGGGTATTCTTGTTTTTGTTTTTGCAGGTTTAAATCATTCTCACCCGTACTCAATCTCCATTCGGGTGAGTTTGTATTTGTGAAGACGGAAGAAGATCTCGAGAGTGTCGGTTAAGCTCGATCACGACCGAAATGCTATACGATCGAAGCTGCAGTTGGAATGAAGACTTGGAGCTTACGCGTTTCACAAAACCAGCTAAGTCTTTTCCAATTCACCC
This sequence comes from Tagetes erecta, assembly GCA_030867185.1. Lineage (NCBI taxonomy): Eukaryota > Viridiplantae > Streptophyta > Magnoliopsida > Asterales > Asteraceae > Tagetes > Tagetes erecta. Next base: position 60,459,600 of record CM061488.1, read on the forward strand.
TTCTATCTTTTATTTTTGCATTTTTGTTTTTTATTTTTTTTAGATGTTTTCTATCTCTACATTGAGGACAATGTAGAACTTAAGTGTGGGGATGGGAAATAGTCATTTCTGGGTCTTAGTTGTTTGTTTTGAGTAATATAGAGTCTTAAAAAAAATCAAAAAAAAAAATTTGAAAAAAAATTGAAAAATGTCTTTGTTTAAGCTGTGCACTTGCAATAGAAAATGATAGTGAACTAATTGTGGTTTTCAAATGAGTTGTGGTTTTTAAACAAAGATGAATTTGGATAAACATTTGGTAACCCAATTAGCTGAGATAGTTTCTCTAAGTGTACTAATAGAAAGTTAATTTGTCGTGAATCTCGTGGGTCGTCATATTAGGAGGAATAGGAAGGCCTTAACTAAAGAACAATTAGGCACCATTGTAGGCTTTAGAACTTAAATAGGTTAAGGGGTAGTGCCATTTTAGGATTTATAACACACTTCTTGTGAAAGAAGTGGATCACCCGCAAATAAAATGTCCACCGGGTATAGTACTGAAAAGCGCTCAAAGTAGCTGCTAAATAAAAGAGCTCAATGAGCCAATTCAAATGAAAAAAAAGAAAAAAAAAAAGAAAATATAAGGCAAGTGAACCAAGACCTCATGTGCTCTACCTCCGGGATAGCGACTTGGATACGACACCCCTGGGTGAGGTGATCTTGTTTTAAAAAAAAAGAAAAAAAAGAAAAACAGTCTATACCCACAAAATTCATCCATCAAAATCCACCCTAATATGGCACTAGTGCTTAGCTTGGTTAAGTTTTTTAGGTTATTCTGGTAGGAAAACCTTTTTGGTTTAACCGATGCCTCGTTAAGCAACAATAATCGGGCTAACTTATTTTTCCTCTGTGTGAGACCTTGTAGATAAATGATTGAATTAAATTTGAATTAAACATAAGGGGAAACTTAATTGGCTAGTGTTAGGGTGTTTAAATTAAACGCACCGATGTTTATCTAATTTGTTTCTTGTTTGAGAATCTGTAACGAAATGTTGAAACCTTAACTAGTTGTGATTCTATGTGCATGCTTTTAAAGGGACGAAAAAGGTTAAGTGTGGGGATGTTTGATAATGTGTAAAATATACATAAATCCCGTGTTAAGTTTATTTACGTTTTCGAGTCGTTTGAGTCAGTTTTCATTAGGTTTTGTTTACTACTGATTTTTTAATGTTTTGTAGGTCCCATGTTGACGAATTAATGAAAAGATCTCGAGAAAAGAAGATCGTAGGCGAAAACGGGACGCAAAACGGAGTTACGAGCAAACCGTATCGTGAAACGGAGCAAAACAGGACACGAAACGAAGTTTGGGATCAGAATTGGGGGTGTCACCACGTCACGCGGCCATCTATGGACCTCCTCACCGCGTGACGCGGCGTGAATCCAAAAGATCACATGTGATCTTGGTCGCGCCACGCGGCCACACCCTATTTTCTCACCGCGTGACGCGACGAGGCCTTTTTGACAGATTGTTTTTGCGTTTTTTGGCCCTGTTTGCTATATAAACTCATCATAACTTAACCCTAGCCTCCATGCACGAATTAGGGACGAATTAGAGGCTGAAAAAGAGTTTTTTGGAGCCGAGTTGACGTCAAGAGAAGAGAAGAAAAGCTAAGGATCAAGGCTCGTCGGTTTGCAATCTCGGGTTCTTCGATTCTTTTATTTCTTTTGTTCTTTTCATCATGTCTCATAACTTTTACGTTGGTTTTGGTTTTGTTATCATGTTGGTTGACTAAACTTTATTTACTATCTAGGATTAGATGAACATTTATTGATTGATTGGTTGATTTTAGACATAGTTGTGGTTTTCAATGATTTTGGAATTGTTTTGAACTTATATCTCAGTTGATTGTCAGATTGCGTATGACTACTTATAGCTTTATTAAACTAAATTATTGCTTCATTGATGTTCTTGTGATGGTCTATGTCATGTATGAATATTAATTAGGTTATAAACTTTGCGGTTTTCAACCTTTACAGTTAATTTGGCCAAAACAACTGTGGGAGCATTGGTTTGGATTAATTTAGGTATAATTGGTCTGTTTAACCTAATATCTGTGAAGTGCGGGTTAGTAGTTGTGTCGCAGACCTTTCTAGGATTTGAGTTGTCTGTTGGAGGAGAAGGGTCTAGCTAGTCAACTTAGTTCTTTTAGGTGTTTTTGAGCATTCCTAAGTCTGGTATTCAATTGAGAGTTCCTCCTTATCACTTTAGGGTGTTGGATTATTGTGCTGTAAGGTAGATAGTCTTTAAGGAGAGAGTTTAAGCAATATTAGGTGAACCGTGAGGTTATCTAATTTACCGGTGGATTAACATAACTATTAAATTGCCAATAGGTTTCTTCTCGAGAAGGGTCGAGGATCCTTTAGGTAGTTCTTTAGTTAACAATTTAAATCCCGGAAGCCAAATGAGTAAACCGCAAGTCCAATTGATGTCATGAAGTCATAAACAGGATTCTAGCCTAGGTAGTAAATCTTCATTTATTCTAGTTTTTCATTTCAATCTAAGTCGTGTCATTGTTTTTAGTTAATCTATAGTGACAGTTAGGTTAATTAGACAAAACCCCCCCTCAAACAATAAACAATTAGTGTAATTAATTAAGTTAGATCGAGTCAGTTAAACGTAGTTATACAGAGTCTGTGGATTCGATCTCGGACTTACTTAGGCTATTCTACACTCGATCGGTACACTGCCGGTTGTGTGTTTAGGTTAGTTTAGAGAGTCCTAGTTTATAAATATTAAAACTTAGGTGTTTTTAGGTAATTAATTTATATATATATTGCACGCATCAAGCAGCGAGATAACAAATTTTGGAAACGCTCCCAAGCAAGATAGTAGGGCTCATCTGCTTCCATTCTAAACGAGTGGATCTGGTCACGAAGGCAGGAGGCCTTAGCAGGTGGAAAGTACTTCTTCAGGAAGGCTGAACGAAGTGCTTCCCACGTCGTGAACGTTCCCTCTGCTTGCGAATCGAGCCAAATGATCGCTCGGTCCGCAAGTGAGAATGGAAACAGATGCAGATAAATTGCGTCATCGGATGCACCTTGGAGTTTGAAAGTGCTCACAATGCGCGCGAGGCGCGACAAGTGAGCAGGTGCATCTTCATCATCCCGCCCATGGAATTTATCGTTAGCAATGGCGGTCATGATGTATGACGGAATCTGCCACGAATTTGGATTCGTGATCACAGGCGTTGTGATAGACGAACGGTTCCCGGTGAAACCGTCGAACGCCTGTTGATGCACAGTACGGTTCGCTGCCATCGGTGACCTAGGGCTGCTAGGTGGTGTGTTGTGCGGTGTTGGGTGCGGGGTAAAATCAAACTTTAAATTACTTACCTTGACCTCCGCAGACGAGTCAGCAACAGTCTCTAGCTCCGGATCAACCTCCTCGAATGTATGCTTCACTGGTCCGTGCGATCTCAAGTGTGGCATAAACCTGCACGAAACCAACGAAACAAATCAGAATGAAATAAAAACAACGAAAAGAAAAGAAGTAAACATGACAAAATAACAACGAAAATAAAAATAATGACTCAGACGTAGACCCCTACGACTCAAACAAAACAAACAACGCACGTGTATAGCAATTAAGACTCAAAAAGTTAAATAACGCAATTACCAAGAGTCCCCGGCAACGGCACCAAAAACTTAATGCGTGCAATATATATATAAATTAAACACTCAAAAACACCTAGTTTTAATTAAACCTAGACGTACTACTAAACTACACACAACCGGGAGTGGACCGGTCGAATGCAGTACAGTGAAACGTAAGTCCGGGTGTCGACCCACAGACTCTATATACTACGCTAAATTAACTAAGAAAGACTCGACTGACTAGACACGACTTAAATAAAAGATTATTTGAAAGGGGGGTTGTACTGCTAAAAATAGTAACCTGCTAAAAATAGAAAGTTACTAAAACTGGAAACTTACTAAAAATGGAAACTAGAATGAAAGACGACTTTGAAACCAGATGAGAAGAGATAAACCACCTAGACCCGACTCACTAATGCTAAGTTATTAGTTTGGTGATTATCAGTTTGACTATGGACTGGGATCGTAATATGTTTACTTGACTCAAACACGAATAAGACCCTCGACCCTTCTCGAGAAGACACTTATGGCTTTCTATCAAGTTATTAAACCAACCAGTTAATTAGACTCTTTCACAATCGTCTAATAGTTATGAATTAGTACCTATTATGATTACCTACCTCACAATACGGAAATCTAAGGTAGTTTGAAAACACCAATTGATATTAGCAAACAAGACCGATTAAACCAAACCTAATTTAGACTCTTCACAGATATCCAAACTAGAGACCTAACCAACGGGACTTGCCAATTAACCTATCACCTCACAGTTACTAGGCTAACATGCACATTAATATCGACTTGCATTAGATTACAATTCCTATGAAAAGTATATATCCAATTCATAAACTAGTCAAAGAACACACAGTAAGTTGACCTAACGAAACCCTATTATATGATATAGACACTTATCAAGGATTTCATGGAATTTATAATCATCAACAAGTCAAACAAAACATACACAATTGCATCAATTAAATGAAAACAAACATTTACTAAATCATAAGCAATCCATAGTTCAAACCCGAATCACCAAACATTCAAAACATAAGCATTAGTTTATCATTAGCCTAGGTGGTCTAACGAAGCTTAGCCAACAATCATATCAACAAAAATAAATGTAAATTTAATAGTGTTAAACATGATAAAAAGAATCAAGAACAAAAGAACAATGGAACCCGAGAGAGCAGCGATGCAATCGTCGATCCTACGCGTTTCCGTTGCTTTAATTCCGTGTTCTTGACCTTCAAAACCTCTTTTTCCAGCCTTTTTTTGTCCCCAAAATCGTCTCCAAAGTTGCATGAGAGGCTAGGGTTTTAGAATATGAGTTTATATAGCGAACCGGGCCAAAAATCGTCAAAACAATCTGCCGAAAACGCGTCACCGCGTCACACGGTGACGAAAGGTGTTTGTGGCCGCGTGCCGTGCCAATCAAGCAGACCAAAACCACCAACTGACCACTCCGCGCTGCGCGGCCAGCATGGGGTGGCTGGTCGTGTGGCGTGGCCAGCCCCATCCCTTGTCGTTTTGTTTCTGTTTCGATCGTTTTCTTCGGTTTCTCGTTCTGGTCCGCTCGTAACTCCGTTTCGCGCCCCGTTTTCGCCTACACATTCGATTTTCCGCAAGCTTTTCAATTCTTTATCAACATGGGACCTACAAAACACAAAAACATCAGTTGTGCCAAAAATGACATATAAACCGTACCGAAACAACACAAAATGTTAACAAACTCAACTAGGGATATATGTATAATTTGTACTCTATCAGTTACCCCCCCTCTCCCTATCGTCAAGTTAAACTAAAAGAGTTATACAAACAATTTCCTTGACCAGCTTCAAGGGTCAGGCGTGTATTCTACAACGTTACAGGCAATATATGGCACGATTTAATTTTCGGGACGAAAATTCATTTAACAAGGGGATGATGTGACAACCTGAAAAATTTTCTTTTGTTAGTTCCAATTCGTTGTAGACAACCAACGACACGTCGTAAATTTCGGGATGAAAATTCTTTTAACAAGGGGATGATGTGACACCCCGTAAATTCTGGTTAACACCGTTAACTACCTTATAACTATTCCATTAAGTTTTAGATATGTTTAGGGTTTGTTTTGTAATTAACTAATCTAATTGATAAACTTAAAAACCAAACTAAATAACCTACAAATGTTTAATCACCAAAAGTGCAAATGTTAATTTAAATTACCCAAACCCATTATAATGACCCAAACCCTTGTCGAGCAAAAAAAATAAATAAATAAAAGAAAGCCCACCCCTACATATTAACTCGACATCAACCTCGACAAACCCTAATCCCTTGTCATCAGTCGAATGATCTCACAAACACACACCAATCTTCATTATCGTTGCTGTCTTTCACCGTCTCTCTCGCAGCATCCGCCACCAACCGAAAACAGCCGCAACAGTTCCGTTCCGATCAACATTAACGTTTTTCCGGTAAGCCTCGCAACCTGTAAACATGAATACGATGTATATATATGTTACCAAGTACGAACAACAGCATATCAATGATCGTTTCTTCTCTTGTTAACAGCCGACGACAACCCGAACATCGTAACCATCGAACCTGTCTCCTCGTCCCTCTCCTTGGTCGCCGGAAAATCCGAAACCAGTAGCAGCAGTGAGTCGAGCATTAACCCCCCCCCCTCATCGTATCGTGCTTATGAACGGCCATTAAAACAGTTCCGAAACAACAACCGCAACTCTCGTCTCCGGTCATCTCTTTAGTTGATTCTCCGGTAAGTTTTCGCGACCCGTAAATGCGTCTAAGTAAATGAATCAGTTGTATGTGTGTACGTAATCTGTTTTGGTATATATATAAGTGCTGTAGGAATTATTGGAACATTTATATATGGCTGTACGATGTATGTATGCAAACATGAAATAAGGATGTAGTTATAAAGGAATGCATGAAATAAAGATGTCATATATAATGTTTGGTATGTATATATATTAACGAGGCAATGCTTGATTGTATGTTTGTATGTATATGCGTGAAATCTGATGTATACATGTGTGTGACCCGTATGTATATTGTGTGTGTGTGCGTTGGATGTGATTATATGAATATATATATATATATATATGTGAGTAACAACAAGTTATATATGTGTATAAACAAGGCAGCAGAAGTAGATGTATGTACGTATATATGTGTATATTAGGATGTATGGGTATGTTATGAGGGATATGTATGCTATGATGTATGCGTAGGTTATGATGTTCTAATGGGAGAATTTTCACTATGTGCTTTTGTGTATGAACTTGGTAGATATAATAAAATGCATAAGTATGAGAATGCATGTATATGCGAGTTGTGTAGTTAAATATACGAGATTTTATATATGAATGTATAGTAACAGTAGCGGAGCATGTTATAGGTGTGTGCCCGTATGTAACAAGCATAAACTGTGTATGTGTATTATTATGATGCTAAGATGCGTACATGTTTGATATATGTGTCTATAAAGGGAGTTGTGTACGTATGAATAGATTAGAAACAGTATGTGTGGGAAATAATATGTATATCTATGCGAATACAATAATAGTAATTGATTGTATGTAACTGCCAATTCGAGTTAACAATTAGTACGTAATCATTTAAAACAGGTCGTAGTGCGATCTAGGTCTTTTGCTGCATTCTTCTCGTTTAGTTGCTGTGTGCTTCGAAGGTGAGTCTCTTTGCTCGCTTTAAATCCATTCGGGGAGAAAACATACAAAACTATTTTATACGGCCTTGAGCTGCATTTTTATACCTTCTGGTAGGGCCTTCGGGCAAGATTTCATACGGCCTTGGGCTGCGTTTTATGCCTTCGTGTAGGGCCTTCGGGCAACTATTTTGATAAACTAATTTCTATTGTCTAATGGCTTATTTTACTTGAGCATAAACATTCCAACAAAAGTCCTTTCCTTTAGTTGAGATTATTAATATACAGTGGGTATAACGGGGAAATTTGAGTAGTACTACCGGGTTCGGCAGACCCCATCACGCTGGTAGGGATCCAGGTGGTGCAGATTGTCCTTGGAACTTTTGGTCATCTAGTTTGATGGCAGTAAGGCAAACAACACAACGTTCAGTTTAATCTCAACGTGCTCATGTAGTAAGCGAGATGGTCTTGCAAACCAGCAATAGCAAATGAACTTTATCAGTTAAACTGTTTTGATATTTAAATACTTTTGTTAAATATCTCATTGAGCTCAGCAACCATGTGTTGACCATTTTCAGTATGTTTCCTCAGGTGGTTAGGAGCTGTGCAAGTAGGACATTTCATGCATGAGTCACTTATTGGTTTTTGGAAAACTTATTTTTTACCAACTTCTATTTATATTATTGGTTTTTGGAAAACTTATTTTTGGTTACGTGCTAGACTTTTGAGCACGGTGGTTTTTATTTATTTGTGCTAGACTATTGAGCACAGGGGTTTCTATTTAATTGTGCTAGACTTTTGAGCACAAGTGGTTTAAATAATTGGTTTGTTTATAAGCTTCCGCTGAAATTTAAAAACTTACATTTTATTACTCTGAGTTTTGGGAAAACTATCTAAGTGAAACTTTTGTTAAAATTTAATGAGTCAGTGTTACTGTAACTAATGGCTTGAGATCCTGGTATGTCACACGCCTAACGAATACCCCGTTTGTGGAAAATTGAGGGTGTGACAGATAGAATCTGATTTCAATAACAGATCATTAAAATCTCAATAGAGCAGTTTTTGAGTGTTTTTGCTTGATGTACAGCAAAGAACACTTCAAATCAACAGCTCTGATACCAATTGATAGGTTCAATTGGATTGAAACTGCTACAAACAAGATTACGGTCACTGATCTATGCAAAGTAACAATGAAAATCAACACACGAATACTGAAAATTCACTTGTATTGATGATCAGAAAGGTTATAGTGCAATCAGCTGCTAATGCTGAATACAATAGTACTTGTTCACTCCTTGACTTAGATGCCTATAACTTTCTATTTATATCATCAACACACTTTAGGGATAATACAATTTATACCCTAAACAAAACAAACTATATATTTAAATACATTTAAATCTTTCTAGACAGGAGCCCTAACAAATTGAGAGATAGAGAGATCTGCAAGGGATAATCGTCTTCTTCAACGAAAAAATCTACCTTAAGTGCAAGGGATAATCTTCTTCTTCACTATGAAGAAGGTGATGGGGGTTAACATATGTTTGAATCGAGGAAGAAACAATGGGAGAGACATTCTTCGGGAAAGGATTTTGATGATGAATATGTTGATGAAGGTGAATATGATGATGGTAAAAACCTGAATTTACAATCTCGACATGATGGTAAACAATACAACACTAACAATCAGAATCAAGGGGGCCATACAACAACATAGGGCAAGGTGGAGGTAAAAATGGTCAACAAAGCAGGTTCATAAATGTTAACATCCCTAATCAAAGAAATCCACCTAATTCTTATCAAGGATATGGTTATAACGAGGGATATGATGATGGTTATAACAAGGATGACAATAATGTAAATGATGGTTAGAACAATCAGAATGGAAGAGGGCCACCATCGTACATTCATAGGGACATATTTGACAATAATAAACGAGATCCATCGAGGGTACAATAGAGGAGGTGGATACGAGGGGGGTATAATGATCATGATGAAGAAGGTGTGGATAGTCATTTTTGCCCCGCGGTGAATGATAATTCGAGTCGAATAGCTATAACATTTCGAGAGGGAAAGGCATTTGAAATAAGCCCTAATTACTTGACCATCTGTCCCAAGTTTACATGGAATGCCACATAGGAACCCTACTTTCATTGGATGAGTTTCAAGCAGTTTATGGAACAATGGGGGTACCTAACTTCACACAAGATGAAGTAAAGTTGCGGTTGTTCCAATTCTCTCTTATTGAAAAAGAAAAACAATCGTTCAATGCACTCTCGAATAATAGCATCTTCACCTGGAACCAAATGTAACATGAATTTCTAGATGAATATTACCTGATGGGGAAAACAAGCGATGCTAGGGAGAACATAAAGTTGTTTCAGCAACAAGTAGGAGAGCAACTTCATGATACATGGGGAAGATTCAAAGGGTTGATCAGATTATATCCATGAATTGAAGAAATGGGAATTGATAAAAGTATTTTCGGATGGGCTTACAGTTGACGAAAGCATGTTCTTGAGGTCAACTAGTGGAGTTACATTCTTAACTCGTCATGTAAACTATGAATGGGAGTTCTTAGAAAGGATGGCCAAAGACTCAAAGGATCAAGTTTCAGCAAAAAGAAAAAGTAAGGGACAAGCCTTAAGACAGTGTAGCAAGTTTGAAAAAGGCAATTTTGCTAAGATAGTTTGTTCGGGTAACCGAGATGTGAATGCGGTAGGAATTGAGGTGTGTGAGGAATGTAAAGAGATTGAGCATAATAGCAGCAATTGACATACGCATATGGGAAGCGGTGAAGAAGAGGTTAACCAAGTGTATGAAAACAGGAAATATGATATGAATTCATACACATATTATCCAGGTTTGAGGAACCATCTAAAATTTTCTTAGATTAACCCTTCTAACCAACCGAATCCAAAGTGTTTTTGTAGGTAAAAGAGTGTATTGGAATACTAAGGAGAGAGGATGAATGGCACAAGTTTTACGAGACAAAGAGAGCAAGAAACGAAGAATCTGGAGGCTTGAGAAAGAGTTCCAGGATAGCCAACGCCGGACCAAAATTGACAAAACAGAATGTGCACAGCGTAGGCTACGCTGGGCCCAACGGGGAAATTTTATAAAAACGATATTAGGTCATTTGTTTGACCTATCTTTCACCCCATTCGACCTAGGCGACTTTTAGATGGTTTTGGGAGTATCTTGGTTATTGATTCATCATTCCAAAGCATTCCATCACCATCTAATCATCCAAGATGCAATCCAACATCCGTTTTGAAGATCAATCCAAAGTCATGAGCGACTAAACCACCCATGATCATCTCCAGGTGGATGGTTAGTGCTAGTTAATATGTAATTAAGGCTTTAATGTGCTAGACAAAAGTTTAATATGTGAATGTTATTTGGGTATTTGATTTGTCTATGAATTTAGTACTTAAATGGGTTTGAATGTTTGGATAACTTGTAAGTTTGTGATCAATAGGTTAATTAATGGTTATAACATTTTGTTTGAGAAACTTGTATGTCATTCACTAGCCAAGCTAACTAGTAATCAACATTCGAGTCGTTTTCCTACATGGCTATAACTTTTATTTCTGAGAGAAACCACCAGGTCCTTCATTGGTTTGGACCGGACCAACATAATGAAAATTGGTCGTGGAACCATCTAATTTAACTACATGTGAGTCTAGTTATCAGCACACTTTAACCTATGATCACAACTATCTTTGTCGATGTAGATTCTAACATGTTAACCCTAGTTGCATATCTTTCTGAAATCTAAACCCGGAGGTGATCCGTTTTTCCCATTATAATCATAACCATTTTAATTACTTGCAATTGTTTTCTTTATAGTTCTAGTTTTATAAGCAAATTCATCTTTTAGAGCCAAAGGCAATAGAGTAATATTAGTTAATTAAGTTTTTATTTTATAATCAAGTTAATCGTACCATCCACTAATTCCACGTGGTTTGAAATCCCTACTTTCCATAGTTAATTAGTTAAGGTGAATATGCTACTTATATTTTACATCTTATTTGATTGTTATTTCGCACCGATCATGTATGAAATAGTTAAATGCAACAACAACAACATGCTATGATAAATGCAGCAGCTGTATATATGAAGTTACTGAAGTACTTATGTGTGTGCAGTTACAGCAAACAGAAACAGCTGCAAAAAAAGAAATACAACATCAATAACTTTTGGTCACATGAAAATTCAGGAATTGGTGCAACTATTGGGTATTCTCTTTGGTTTTATGATTGATTTGATATTCTTGGTTGAAGTTTGAAGCCTCGTATTATGCCTATGCTTTCTTATCCGATACGAAAAAGTGTCCTCAAGAGATTCTATCCTTTGAATGAACCAAATTAGGAGATGCTTATTATGAGGGGAGAACTAAAATGAACAGTGTTGAATCTTCATTAAATCAAGAAGATATTTGATAGATTGGATCCAAATCTTCGGATTTGGTGAGAATGAGTTTAGGGGGAGTATTGATGGGATTTTATGAAGATTTCAAAAGATTGGAAAAGATGAAGAAAATCCGCACATGCCCAGTCTTATACGCCGATGTGGGCGTCTAATACAGCGCCACTAAAAAACTTGTTGTTTAGAATTTCATCTTGGGCGTATAAAACGCCGGGTTGGGCATGTAAGATGCCGGTGGTCGGCTAAAGGCAAAAATTTTAGGTTTTTTAATGGTTATTTAAACTTAATCACTAGGGTTTTGGGGGAGAACTTTTGCTAGTCAATTTTAGGCAATAAGAAGCTGATTTTTCATTATTTCAATGTCTTGAATCCATTCCAAATCATCATTAACACTTACAGATTAAAGATCCAATGAAGAACATGAGGAGAATTTGAAAAAAATGTAAGTTTTGTGTGCAAAAGTGAAAAATATAATTTTGAAAAACGTTCCAAGCGGGCATAAGTGTGCTTAAAGCCTTGAGTTTTCAATGTAAGTCATTAACTAGAAACTTGCTAGAATTTGGTTTTGGTCCTTCGTCATTGTTAGACTCACAAGTTATTGTTTTGTGTGGAAAATGATTAGAATTGTCTAACCGGGGGTAACATGCTATAGGGTGGACTTTTTATGCATGTGGTAGATTTACTTTCTTGATTCGTCATAGTTAGAAATGTTTTCAAACATGAAACCAAGTTGTGCGCACGGAAATGATAAAGGCGTTAGGAATACACCTTGGGATTATTTTTGAGCCGTTTTGTTTTTTAGATCCTACCCATTTGTAGCATATCCATTAGACATCATCAACCGTTTAACCCAATGAAAAAAAAGTGAAAGAAGAAAAAAAATAATAAAGTTAGCCTTTTATCTTTTCATTTATTTTAGATGAATTCGAATCGGATAGGTTTAGGATCCCCGTTCTTCAGGAAGCTCGATGGGGACATTGGCTATCATGTTTGACGTGGGATGGAACGCTCACATTGCTCGAATAGTTAGGAAGGGGCCAAAAAAAGTGAGCCCAGGCCAATGCGCCTAATGATTATACATGAAAAGAGGACCAATGTTAGTGTCCCAAAGTAGAAGGATTAGAAGCGCATAAAAAAGGGCGCCAATGTTGCCAAGTGCGCATAAAAATATTTTATCAATTGTGGCATTAATAGACTTTTTAAAAGAGTGGCCTGGAAGATTCGAGTTCATCAACTTTTTAGCCATTTTTATCATTAAATCGATACATTTACCCGAAGCCTAAAAAAACCCATAAAAGTCCTTCTGATTTATGTGTGCAACTTGGGTAGATTGTGAGAAGACTTATTACATGCATGGGGAAGTGTGAAAGCTTGTTAGGCTTGGTCAGATAAGCCTTTGATTAAAATATGATTACTTGAACTTGTGATTAAAAGTGTGCGAGTTTGAGTATGACTTTGGACTAGGATTGAGAAATGGTAAGGGATTGGTAAAATGTGATTACAAGAGCGTTGCTTAGGGACACACAAAGGTGAAGTGTGGGGATGTGATCACATGGTGATTTGTTAGTGTTTAATTTATATAATTACGTGATTTTTAGCTGTTTACTGTGTTGGAACGAGTTCCTTTGTGGGTGTAATTTCTCATAGGTGCTTAGCCGAGCAGGTTCGAAGACCACTAGGGATTCGTTGAACATTGTTCAACTCATTTCGTTAGCTTTAGAGATAAATGGAGCTTATAAGGATGAAATATGGAGTTAAAAGATGTGTTAGAAGAAAGTACGAGGGCTAAAGTTAAAAATTGCAAATGGGCGTCTTATATGCCGATATGGGCTTCTAAGACTGTGCGTCTGAAAAATATGTTGTTTGGAATTTCATCTTGGGCGTACAAGATGGCGGGTTGGGCGTCTAAGATGCTGGTGGCGGCCAAAGCCCAAAATTTCAGGTTTTTAAATGTTTTTTAAACTTAATCAGTATTGTTTCAAGAGAGAACTTTGGCTAGTCGATTTTGGGCATTAAGAAGTTGATGTTTCATTATTTCAAAGTTTTGAATCCATTCACAATCATCATTGATCATCATCAACACTTAAAGATTAAAATCCAATGATGAACATGAGTGACTAGTCTTCTTTTGTGGTTACTTTCGGGTGAAGAGTTCGTATATGTGATATACTTAGTTTTTTATAAACCTAGTTTTGTATTGAATAGGATTTTAGTATTCAAGGGTCTTCTTGGTTAACTTAAACTAGTCATAAATAAAGTTGCATGTTTTTATCATCAGTTCTTCGGTTTATTACAATGTGAAGTAATTTGATATAGTTAGATTGGTACATTGTGAATGAGCGAGTTGAGAAGTTTGTTCCTTTGATATTACTTTAGTCAAAAACTAGATATACGAATCATAAAGACGTAATTTCATTATGTTAAAAGTAACTAGCTTTAATTCTTTGGATACCTGAAGTAACTACATTTTAATTAAATGTTTAAAAACCTTTTTCAAGTTTGTCGTTGTATGCAAATTAAGTTTTTCAACCAACCAAAGTTTCAATTTTAATATTAAGTTGTTTGTTATCAAGTTTAGATCATCTAATAATTTAGTGAATTTCGTTTTTCTAGTTAACTTCGTTAATTTAGTTTAAACTTACACTTTCCATCAATTCCCTCTGGAGATGACCTTACTTACCCGTAATTATATAGGTATTAGCCCACGACAGCTAGATCACTTTGTCTTCCAGACCTTTTCCAGTTATTCTTACCAGTTTTCTTCATAATTTTTTTCTTATGAAAAACTGCCATTACCATTTTTCATGTAACATCGATCTCCTCAAATTTTTCAAGATGAATCTGCTCCAGATCAGAACTCATCACAGATGGATAAACTAAATTTCCACCAACAAAAGCCTTGTAGCAACTCATGAAACCTGCCTTCAACGCCAATTTTTTTTTGTTTCTTTGGACATCTTAGCAGGTATCACCACATTAGTATGGTGTGGTGCAGAAGAACTTGACGCAGATGGTTGAGATGCATTAATATTTTGATAAGTCATTGAAGGAGGATAAGTAGAAGATAATGCAATCACTAGAGGCAAATGACTAGTTTGAAATATTAATGTTGTTAATGAACTAGTAATGTCGGCCTACTTGTAAGTACTTGAATGATTTATAGCCCTTTGAACATCATTCATCTCGTATGCTCTACTGCTTGCAATCAGCTCTTGCAAGATCATTCAACTAAGATCCTTTGTCTTCTTAATCAGATCAATATTCATATCCCAATTTCTGGGGAGTGAATTCAACAACTTTTTATTAACCACAACATTATCCGGAATTATGTCAACAATCTTCATCTGAGTAATTAAAGTCACAAATCTGTTTATCTGCTCATCCAAAGTTTCATGCAAAATATGATTAAACAAGTTAAACTTTTGACGAAACATATCCTTCCTCCTTTGCTACATACCATACATCTCTTCAAAAGATTTTACAAAGCATCCCACAGATCCTTGGTAGGTTTGTGATCTCTAAACCCAGCAGATTTTTCTGATGATCGATCTTGGGTAAGGAGAGACAATGCCGTTTCATCAGTTTCATTCTTCTCTAAACCTTCATCAGCCCACAAACTTGGAGGCTTAACAATTGTGGTACCACTTTCAACATCCCTAACATAAGTGAATTAAACAGGACCCTAACAATTGATCTACCATTGATATGTTGGATGAACCTATATTTCCATTCAGTAAAATATATGCCAGCAAGTAACCTAGGAACCCTGGTTTGAATACCGATTGCATTATGCATCTCCAGCAGAGTTTGATTCACCAATAGTTGCTTTAGAACGTCCATAACAATGTCTTTCACCTTTCCGAAAACTTTAGATTTTCGAGAACCTCAAGTGCTTTCCTAGAACTCTGTATTCTTTTGGTGAACCTTGAACGCTTTTACGAGAGCCTTGCAAACAGCTTTGAGAACACATGAATCAAAGAACCTGATTTCCAAAAAATTATCCCAAACACAAAGAGATCAGTAGGTTATCTCCAAAATTAAAAGATTTAAGCAAATCTTTTAATTTTACACACTTCCCAGGAAACACAACAACAACTATGCAAACGATCTTGGGTGAATCAAATAGCAGCAACAACAGCATAATCTTCAAATATTTTCAACTAACAACTTGAATCATGATATTAAATCGAGCCAAGAATGACTTCATTGTCTATGATACCAAATGAAAGTACCAACACTATGATCATTCTTAATATCACCGATAACAATCAGAGTGCGGAATCTAATGATTGTTTTTGTTCAAGAACTGATCAACACATGAATTAGAATTCGTCTGGTAGTGATTATCGCCGAAGATCAGAGAACACTTTAAATTTCGTAAGAATATGAATTATGGAAAACAACTTGTTTATTTTATTAACATAGTCGAATATATACTTACGCTAAGATGGGCTTTTAGTGCACATCTAGGCCCAAGCCTATTACAATCCAAAAACCAATCTACTTGAGAACTACAAACCAATTTCTTGAGAAATAATATATACTAAGATAATAGCTATGAATCTCTAAACATAATATGTGTCTAACAGAATGTTCCCGATGGTAAAGGCAAACAACCTTGCTTCTCTAGATTTCAAGGTAAAAAGCACACATCTTTGAATGATCGGATGACAAATATTCCATCTATACCTTCCTATTTGAATCCGATTTCACATAATTCAAAGATGAACGTGATAAAAGCATCCAAACCTAAATCTTTTCCCTTAGGGCTTAAACAGAAACTAATTTCCAAATTTAAGTCTCTTAAACATGTTTGAATCAAGGCAAATTGGACAAATTAAAATAAAGAGGATAATATAATGTTAACAAGAATATGTAGTGTGCTCACTTAAGTTTCTTACATTATTGTAAATGGAACGCCCAAGACTACAATGGCATTGGTCCCCCTTTCGAAGTTGTTTGTTAATGATTACAAGAACAATTCAGGATGACTGTTGTTGGTCCATCTAGATCGAGATTTCAGTGCTATAATGATTTTTATGACAATGAAACACACTTGATTCAACCAAACAATAGTCCAATATAACCCAATAACAATAACAAGATCAAAACAACACAAACTGAGGTAATCAAGCTACAATGATAATGAAAATATTCTCCTAGCACCTCCAGCCGTCACACACACACACACACAATTAGGGTTTGATAAAATGTGCAAAAGTTGTATTGCAATGAGAAAACATTACAATATATAGTTTAGCTATAGATTCGCTGATAGATTCGCTGACAGCGAATCTATCAGGCGAACCAATAGCTTCGCCGGGCACAAATAGGTTCGCCCGGTCGACAAAACTGAATAATAAACAAAACTATTCTATGCTTCCGGGCGAATCTATAGATTCGCCCGTAGGTTCGCTAGACAGTAAACTACAAAGTATAAAACAAAACATATAACACCGACATGCCGGTGAGTCCAACCTATACATGACTATCAACTGTTAGTAATCCGATTTTCTGACCGAGGATGTTCCTTATTGATATTTGAGACCTAACAAACAGGTTATGGTTTTGGTATCAAATCATATCCACATTCTGGATTTTTCTCTTCTTATTCACATCGTCTTTGTATATAGAAAGTACTAAAAAATAGATTTACATAAATAAAAATTAGGGAGATAATAGTATAAGAAAAAAGATTTGAAAATTTATTAGTTAATTAGTTTCCTTACGTTATAAAATAAATAAAAGACTGAGAACTTGATTTGAGATAACTGAGAAATGAAAGTATATTTTATTCATATGCTTATGTGAAATGCATAACTTGCTCTCTGTGAAAATTATAGTATATGATTGGATGTCGGTATCACTTTGAATATGCTCATCAAATTATAAAAATGACAGTCTCATTATAAGATATGCATGGTAGGCTCAACCCAGAAAATGAACAGTGACTTTGTAGCCTAGTTAATCTTCGGAACTCAGTGATAAGAACTATCTCCAAGACATCCTGACCTATATAAAGTTCAAGTCTTGTCAAAAAGGGGTTGAGAGTGTCTGACTTCGGTTTTGTTCCGAAATCCAAACCCTTAACCCTAAGCCCTGCATTGATGCTTCTCATTAGCTCTGAGGAATTTCGCTTGTGCTTATCTCCTTTGTTATGCGTCAGCATTGACCTGGAGTGATAATCTAGTCTGTTATATGTAAATATAGACCTGAAACTTTTATCAACACGCTCAAATGAGAACTTCTCTGTTATATGAAAATGTAGACCTATCTACAACCCAAATTACATTTACAATGTTTCTAAATCAAGATCATTTTTCTGTTCTTACCACCACTCATCAAATCATTAAATCTTACATTCACAAAAGAAAATAAGCAAAAATAGTCAAAGTCAATAAACCATGATGGTATGTATGTGTCGGATTTCTATGGGAACCAAGTTACTGGAGCTTCTTAATCGAAACAAAACATGATAAAATCAGCTGCAAGTCACTGGTTGAAAAGAAAAAAAAGCATGAGTTTAAGAGGACAAGCATACCAACAATCGATTTTGAACGGTTAAATAAAATTATATAAATATATATATATAATATTATGATCAGACTCAATATTAGTGTCACCTCGCTGCTCGTTGATGTAAAAATACATTTGTGTGCTTTGGCGTATCCTGAGGATGCGATTTTATGATTGAATAAGTTCTTAGTTAAAAAAACAAATAAGACAAAAAAAAACAAAATAAGGTATATTATTATCAGTTGGTGAAAGATCTTTGGTAGATTTTTGTAGTTTATATAATTTTATTACAAAAATCTAAAAGGATTTTTCTTTTCAAATTATTTTTCAAGTCTTCCATATTATACTATTGAAATGATATCACACTCATATGCATTTCATGGGAAACCGCACAGACAAATGGATACAAGTTCGATTGTTTTCATACTCAAATAAACACGGGTTTATTTTAATCTCGACATTATTTTTGTGATAGTGTTACAGATATTTGCTGTGAATAATGGTCGACCATAAGTTGAGCAAAGCACCTAACCAGAGAATTTGTTCCTCAAACTTGCAGAAGATACCGAGCTAGGAATCCTCCTTCTACATCTTCTGAAGCATTCAATAAACGATAGTTGGAAAGTTATTCCAGTTTTTACAATATAATGCACACAAAATAGGGGACTGAATCTCACCAACAGAATCTGCCAAGCAACAGTCTTGGGAGTGTTTTCTTGGATCTGAAATTAAGACTGAATCTCACCAAATTGAAGATCCAACATGATTGACTTATCGGTGATGAACACATGAAAGACGTAATAATAATAGACTACGGGGGAGTACTGTTTGATCCGAAATTTAGTCTAGTACTACAACACGGTTAAAGTAAACAAAAGTCAACGTAGACGTCAAAGTAAACACAAAGTGTTCGGGACAAAGATTAGAGACAATACGTTGAAGACGTGAAAGATGACGGAGTTTAAGAGTTAATAAATACATTTTTTGTCAACAAAATATATTTAATCAATTCTAATCATTTTAGTATTTTTAATGTAATAAAAATATTTTTTCTTTATGACAAAATATATATTAAACATTAGGGGTTTATTTGTATTATTTATTTTTGTCATGTTTTAGTCTAAGTTAGGGCTGACAATTGGGTTACCTGTTCAGAAACGTTACGCAAAAAAATACGCTGTCTATTTTTATAAATTTTTAAGATAATTAGAACTAGGAGCCTAAATTTTATCATTTCTCATTCTTGTTTCATAAAATATGTAACTTCACACTCAAACCATCAAAATCATGTGTTAAACGAGTCATTTTCATGTTTGATACTTGTGTTAGTCACATCGTCCTTAACCTGTTAAACACGATAAGACACGATTTTCCAACCCTAGTCTAAGTCTAGGGTCCTAATTGTCATTAGTTCAAAGTCATTAAGCTATATATAGAAAGTGTAGGTGGCAATTAGGATAAGCTTATATGAGCTAGATTTGAGGTTTTCATGTAAACAATATTTTATGCAAATCAAGTTAATCAAATGTGGGTATTATGAGTGTTGTTGACTGTTCATCTTGAGTTAATCTATTTTATGTCACTTTGATCCAAATCTTCACCAAATTATATGATTCAAAACTGATTATGACCAACGTCATCCATGGTGGGTGATGATTTACACTATACAAAGCACACACTTAGCTCATCCCTCTTTTTTATAATCCTAATGGACTTTCCATGGATAATGATAAATGAGATAGTGTTTCTTATTTATAGATGTCTAGGGAAATTACATAAAACCCCTAGTTTTACCGACTCTTGTTGACCTAGTTGGACATGTTGGTCATTCCAACTCTGCGTGTTCTTATTTTCTTATGTTTCTAGATCTGTACAATAAGATTTTCATTTTACCTATTCAAACATGATTTGAAAATTTTCAGTTTTCATGGAAATTTCAGGGCCAATAGATATGCCAATTGTGTGACTCAGACTCAAATACACCAAGATTTCGACCGTCGTCTGTTCATATAGAGAGGCATTTATGTAGTCTTTAATACCGGGTCGGTTACTGTATAATCATTGAAGCACTATGAAGGTTTTATAAAGAAATCCATGAGTGGAAGTCTTATATGGGTGATCCATTAGGAAGTCTTCTACTTTTGGTATGTTCCGCTATGGAAATCTAGGTTTGGAGATACTAATTTGATCACCTAAGAGTCTACTTTTTTTAGTTTAGTTGCCTGAGCATACATGCACATCAATCTGAGACTAGTCAGTCTTTATTAGCGAGTGGATGAAATATGTAAAAGTTACTATCATTTCCTACAAAACGTAATTACAGATTTACTTATTAAACTGAAAATCACACATAAATTTTGTATTTTGTTTTTCATACCATGCACACACAAAATAAACATATAAGCATGGAGTTAACATGATGTGTATCTCATTTATATTCTTTAGGGTTAACCATAATTTATCATACCAGTTGACCTTACCAAAAGTTCAAATCTTCTTGGAAAGAACACCTTCGTGAAAAGGCCAGCCACCTAATATAATGCACAATTTTTTATTATCAAAATGATTAAACCTTTTTTTAGAATTATCCCTTATGAATTGATATCTTATTTCTATATATTTTGTTTAGAGTGTTGAACTAGATTAGTCATGTGTTTTGTTTTAAAGTACTTCCTTGATTAATGATTCTTTGGATACAAATAGTCATATGATTACAACAATCATCATAGACTTTACATTTGATCTATTTTTATCATCATCCACGGTGCACGATAATTTACACCATGCAAAACAAACACTAATTAGCTCACCCATATTTTTTATGATTCTAATGAATAATGATAAATGAGCTAGTGTTTCTTAATTATAGGTGTCTAGGTAATTTAAATAAGAGAAAGTTTCACATACAAAGTATATTTTTGGTAAAAAGTGCAAAAAGAATGGTACAAAAACGAAACAATGGCAAAAAAAATATTATAACTCACAGAGTAAATCAAATTTAAAAAAATAACGTTTTCATTGTGTATTTTTTTACCTTCATTATGACAAAAATTTATAAAAGACATAATGAAACGGTATTTCTTTTTTACCTTTTTGTGTATTTTTTAACGAGAACGACCAGAGGGGAGGGGGGTTGAAATTCGATTCACTATATCAATTTAATCCCCTAGTTGTAACTTCTACTTCCCACTGAACTCTTGTATCAAAAAATATTTCTAGCGTGTTATATATCAAATATTCGTCCCGACGAGAGGAATCCAATGGTGGTAACCATTTTCTCTAAATCACAACAAAGAAAAAGTTATGGACTGTTAAAGGTTAAGGAAGCAAGGTTTCATCCTTTTCTTCTTCATTTTTTCGGCTATGGCTGATGTTCTAGAGGTTTCTCTTCATCTAGATGCGATTTAAGAGAAGGTGAAGGTATGGTTGTGGTGTCGTGATGTTGGTTTAAAGTTGTCGAAGGTGGTGGTGATGCATGACAGCGAGGACGTGGTTTTGGTGGTGTTTTAGGTGACATTCCGGCGTGTTGAGCGACAGGTGGTGACTATGATGGAGGGGTGAATGGTGGATGGTTGGTGATGGGTTATGGTTATTAGCAACAGTAGTGGTGGTGGTTCATGGTGGTTGCGGGCCATCGTTACCTTGCGTGGTGATTACGGTGGTGGTTGGTGATTAAAGATGATGATGCTGAAGTTTTGCCGGCCTGATTTCCGGTTGTTTAATGATCACTGTTGGTGGCACACGATAGTGAGTGATTGTATTGAACAATAGATGCGGCAATAAATGGAAGTGTAAAATGGTGGTGTATAGTGACTAACTACGGTGGTTTGTGGTGGTGTGTGTTGTCTCCTGGTGGATATGGGTTGAGTTTGGTGGTAACTCGGTGAATCGGTGATGGTAATAATGATTTGTGGCGACCATAGGTTATGGATGGTGATTGGTCAATTATGGTCAACAACGGGATCGAGACGAACTTGAGTTTATTTGAGAACGTGAATGGAAAACGAACATTAAGATATAACTCAAGTTAAGAAATTATGCAATTGCAATATAATATATGGTGAGTTGAGCTCCAAATAGATTTGATAGAAAATTATACAAAATGTAAAACCGAACAACAAGTAAATGTTAGTAACTTGACTCGGGAACTTGATGAATATGTGTTGGTCCATTAGATCGAGATTTCAGTGTTATAATGATAAGTAAACAACAAAACCCACTTGAATTCAATGAAACATTGTCCAAATACTCTTAATACACAATAACAAAGATCAAATCAACACAAACAGAGGTAATCAGGCTACAAAGATGACAATAATAAGCTCCTAGCACCTCAGCCGTCACACACACACAATTAGGGTTTGATAAACTTGCAAAAACTTCTATTCAAATGAGAAAACATTACATTATATAGAACAGACATAGGTTCGCTGACAGATTCGCTGACAGCGAATCTGTCATGCAAACCTATCAGCTTCGCCGAGCACTTAAAAAGGTTCGCCCGACGACTGATCTAGTCTATAGTCTACGCTAATCAGGACTTTCGGGCGAACCAATAGGTTCGCCCGTAGGTTCGCTAGTTACAATAAGACCAAAATACATAATAAATCAAAAGTAACACTAACATGCCGGTGAGTCCAACCTACATATACTATCAATACTCCCCCTAGGTTGGACCTCACCTGGAGAAGTCTTCTGTTTAAGCTTCGTCTCTTTTCAGCTTTAAAGATTCTCAATGAATGCTCCAGTTCTCGATTCAATTACGGCCAGTGGATTAGTAACATCTTCAGATCCTGCCTCATCACTTTCACTCAGATCCAGAAATGATTCAACAAACTATGCTTCGGTGACAACTGTTTTAGGAAAATCAATAACTGTAGTTTCCTCCTGAACATCTTCAGTCTACTCCTTACCTAGTACTTTTGATAACTTCCACCTCAACATGCTTCTCAAATCTCTTCTCAATCGATTTATCCAATTGTTTGGATAGATCATCCATCTCTAAGTTCATATCATCAGTCCTCCTTAACCTCTCATTCACTCTTCTCAACTCAGCACACACCCCACGGGCTTCATTCGCAACTCTCAAAAATAAGTTGGCTTCAGTTTTGGTGTCATCTCCAGCCCCGTGCTTTATCTCATTCTCACACAACACCTTCAAATCTTCATCACAAAAGGAGAATATCTCCACTGGGTCAAACAATCTAATTTCTGGACGATCTTCCCCTTCTAATCTGATTATCGCTTCACCAGTGCTGTTATCATATAACCACTTCACAAACTCTTAAAATCTTTATGGCTGAGTATCTGGAACCATCACTCTGTTCATAATCTTAGGTGCAGCCAACTTCAGCACCACCTTTCCCTTCCATGACACCCTGTGCTTATCTTTCTTTGACCTCTTCCTTATCGGCTTTTGGTACCCAAATTTCATGAAGTTGTCTTCTGCAGCCCTTCTAATTTCAACCTCAAATGCACTTGCCCTGCCACTATCCTCCTTGCCAAGCAGAGGGAGTTCAGCTAATCTCCTCAAATCCCATCTGGGCAGTGTAGCAAAATGCTTTCCTCTTCTCTTTATCATATACGCATCAATCTGAGTGTTGTATTTCCATGCAATAATCTGTCTATCCATCTGCATGGTGTTTGGTTCATCAAGGTGTTGAAAGATTGGGACTTCATAAGTAATCTCTTCATCTTTCTTGAACCATTCGGATTTGTCTAGATCAAAGTGCTCAAACAAATAAGTCACAGCCTTATCTTCAACATTGTACTGTTCTGGTTCATCCTCCACATCCTCTTCACTACCCATACCCATATCCACATCTGGTTCATCAATCAGACTGAAGTTTACATTAGAACCACCAACAACCTCTGATCCTGTGAACGCATCAAGATTTATACCCATTTCTTCATCAAAAACATCTTCAACAACCTTTTTTTTTTACTCAACTCTAACTCCATAATTCATTAACAGATACTTTGAAGCATCCGTTAAGCTATACAGCTCATGTTCAGACATTGCACGAAAGGACCCTTCTTTCTCTTTCAAACTATTCAATTCCTTGAAGATGCGAACAATCAGACATTGTTGGTCTTTGACCATCCTGGCCATACCCTTGATCACATCCCCCTTTTCTTTGTCCTTCTTTTCCAACTCAACATATTTCTTCTTCAACTCTACCAACTCACCCTTTACCTCAGTATCTGTTTCAGCAGTTTGCACAGGAATCCCATGCTTTTCCTTGTTCTCCTCTCAGATTCAGCAGAAGCATTATCAGTTTTTCTTTTCGAACACTGTTTCCCTTGTGCATCCAATTCCTTATGTACCTCATCGATATCCTTATCCAATGAATATTCCTTTTCTTTTGCATATGGTTTTCTCTTCTTCAGCTTATTTTGAACTTCCTCAACGTTCTCACCCACTCTCTTCTTCTCAATCTCCTTCAATCTTTGTATGTGTACCCATCTATCAGCCGGATACATGTTCTCCCACATATACGATATCCTCCCCACACAATCATGTCTAGCAGCCTTGCAATCACTGAAGATCCTTGAATGCATCGACCATATACTCAGAGTATCACCAACAACAGGTAGATCGGGCTTTATATCATTAAGAATCATTTGAACAAACCTTGGATATAGCAACCACTTATCTTTCTTTGCAGCATGGATGTTCTCAATCATATAGTTAAAGATAAGCTTTGCCAAATTTGATTTCTGCCCTTTGCAGAACAACACCATCGCCCTTGCCAAATCAAGGTTTAATCCATCAGTTTCTCCCTTCCTGTGATCTAGGCACATAATGAATACATGAGCGATGTATCTCCATTCTCTGATCAGATATGACTTGATGAATTCCATCTTTTTCTCTCCAGGCATTGGACCCTCATAACCAGCAGTTCTTAACTCACTGTATACATCCTCAGCTGTCATCTTTACCTCATTACCAACATCCCCTTCGAGTTTCAAAATTCTTGCCAAATCAGCTTCAGTAAAATCAACGTCTTGACCTTCAACCTTTGAGCTTATCCTTGAGGGTTGTACACCAACATCCAACATAGCATTTCTCCAGAAGTCACGAACGTGTGAGTCATACACTACCGGAGAATAAGATATAGCATGATGTATTTGAGAAGATTTGAGCCATCTATGCAGTCCTTGTACCCTATGGCATTATCATGGTTCTCGTTCAACAACGCGCACATATTGTGCTTCTTCTCGAAATATAATGTAGACATAATGCCTGAAACAGAAACGGAAGTTGATCGGAAAAATAAATTTAGAACAGTTTATAGGTTCGCTTGAATGTAATAGATTCGCTGACCGGCGAACTTAAAATTAGACAGCAGAACCTATTGATTCGCCGGCTTCAAAGCCTGACACAAAGTGTGGACGAACTTGTAGGTTCCCTCAGACCACCGGGCGTAGCTATGCTGATGCACGGGCAGCATAACGACATAGGTTCGGTCAGTTGTGATGAACTTTCGTTCAGCTTCGCCAAATGAACACTAGGTTCACTCGAACCCTAGATTTTGAAAATAGGGCAGAATCAATAGGATTAACCAAATAGAACAAACCATCATGCATTTAATCACAAGACGAACACATTAGAATAGATTTTTATCAAACAATCAGTCACAACTAAGTTAATGGGTTCGAATGGATTGAAACAGGTTAGAACACGATTAAGACAAGATGATTTGGATTAAAAGCACTTGCGTTTACATACCTGAAGGAATTAAAACGATTCAATTTGTAATGAAAAGCCTTAAGTGAGATTCGAACTTGAAACTTTTGAAACAAACCGGTTACAGTGCAAGCGAATTTGTTAAATGGATTCGCTGAAAACATATATATACAGCCCTAGGTTCGCTTAATTACAACGGGGCGAATCTCAGGTTCGCTCGGAACATTAGGTCAGAAGAAAGTCGAAAAGGCTTAAACCAGGTCCGGGAGAACCTGTAGATTCGCTGCAGGTTCGCTGGATCGAAGAATTTAAAGAAAAAAGAGAAATTAAAATATTTTTGATTTTTCTTAAGTTTGATTTACTTTAAGAATCCTTGAAAACGCCCCACAATTTCAACGCTCAAAAACAAAATATAAAAGAAAAGATAGACGAAAAGAAAAATAAATAAAAAAATAAGTAAAACTAAAAATAAACTAAAGAAGCATATATATATATATTTTTCTTGACGTTTTTCGAGCAGAATCCGGAGAATCATAGAATGGCGGGATTGCAGATATGTTTGTCCATTAAAACCCATGCCTTATTCTTTTCAACAAGAGATATGCAGCTTCATTTATCATGTTTCTGGTTTGATTGAAGAGACTCAGACAACTCGGTCCCCACAGTCATCTTGGTAAAGAAACTTGTCCTATCATCAAGGTTTATAAAGCAATATGATTGACTTTGCTTGAATTTCTTTGCGATAAAATCTTGAATATTGATCAAATCATGAACCTCTATTGACTTGATGCCATTAGGCATTTTGGGAGTGGAGCTTTTCGACAATGGTTCTTTGATGTTTGAGCACATTGCGACTTTATTATTTGGGAAACTCAAATGATTAGAGCTCCAGGTCTATACCGACGTATAACAGAGGAGATAACCATTTGAGCATGCTCGGTGAAACTTCAGGTCTATACCGACGTATAACAGAGAAGATTCACCAACTCCAGGTCATTTTTCACACAAATCAGAGGAGTTAACCACTTTGACTCAATACTTTCTGAGGAGCTAACAAGTTAACTCACTTAGAGGCTTTTCTGAAGAGCAACACTAGCAGCCTTTTATGTTTTTTTTCTAACTAGAAACTCAATTCAAGGCTAGGGTGAGGGTGATTTGGGATGTTTTGGGGAAATCAAGGCAAAGATTTGACGCCCTCAACCCATTTCTGACAAGGACTTGTAACTTTGTGCAGACCAATCATGTCACGGAGATAATCCTCATTGCCGAGTTCTTGAACTTTATGTTTGGTTACACAATCACTGTTTACTTCGTTTTCGGGCTTAGCCTATCTGAAATATCCCAAACACAATACTTCTGACCTCCTTCAACGTCTCTTCAACATCAATTTTAACAGGGATCCTGAAATAGCAAAAATTGAAAAACTATGAATAGTTAATCTTTAATATCTCCCCCAAAATTTCTATATGATAGCTATTTAATACATTTTTTTTATTTTCTTAATATATATACATGATAAAGAGAAGAAATAAAAAATAAAATAAAATAAAAATAAAAATAAAAGGAGCAAAGAAATATACGACACCTGGATTCTCAAGGTAGAAAATGAAAAAAATATATATATTTACATATTTACAAAGCCATTTTTCTTAGAAGAAGGTTTTTAAAATTATATCAAACCCAGCATGGAAATCAGTTCATAAAAACGTGGTTTATCAAATGTTTTTGTGAAAAGATCTGCTTTTTGCTTTCTTGTTTCAATTGGAATGATATTAATAAACCCATTTTCCTGTGCATCACGAATGGCATGAATTCTTGTTTCAATGTGCTTGGTTCGTGTGTGATGGATTGGATTCTTGGCAATTCCGACAGCAGCTTCATTGTCACAGAAAAGTGGTGTATGAAGGAAGTTGATGCCGTAATCCATCATCTGGTGCTGAATTAAGAGCACTTGGCAGCAGCAGGTTGAAGCAGGAATGTATTCAGCTTCTCCTGTGGACAAGGAGACTGTTGTTTGCTTTTTGCTTTGCCAGGAAACAAGACATTCACCGAGATATTGACATCCACCAGTTACTGATTTTCTGTTTATCCTGCAACAGCATGATCACTGTTAGAAAAAGCATGTAAATCAAAGTTCCCGCCTTTTGGGTACCAAAGCCCCAAACTAGAGGAACCCTTAAGGTAACGAAAAATGTGTTTAACAACTTTTTCATGCGATTCTTTAGGGTTGGCCTGGAAACGAGCACAGCAACACACAGCAAATGTAATATCTGGACGGCTTGCAGTCAGATACATGAGAGATCCGATCATCGAGCGGTAACGATGAGCATCCACAGGATTCCCATTATCATAAGAAGTTAGGCATGTTTGAGCAGTGAAGGGAATCAATTCAGGAGAAGAGTCGTCCATGCCAAACTTTGTAAGAATTTCTTTGATGTACTTTTCTTGGTGGATAAGGATTCCATCAGGCTTCTGTTCCACAGCAGCCCCAAGAAGAATCACATTTCACCCATGATAGTCATTTCAAATTGATCCATCATTACTATCTCAAATTCTCTACACAGCTCCTCATTTGTCGATCCGAAGATAATATCGTCCACATACACTTGAACTATCAACATCTTACCATTAACCTCCTTCTTGAACAATGTCATATCTATAGTCCCACGAGAGAAACCTTTGCTGAGCAGATACTGTGTCAGAGTTTCGTACCAGATTCGTGGAGCTTGATGCTAACCATACAAGGATTTATCAAGCTTGTACACCTTTGAAGGAAAATCTGGATCCTCGAAACCCGGTGGTTGACATACGTAGATCTCCTCATCGATATCTCCATATAGAAATGCACATTTCACATCCATCTGATAGACTTTAAAGTTCTTGTTAGCAGCATGTGCAAGAAAGATTCTAATGGCTTCGAGACGAGCGACAGGAGGAAAAACTTCAGTGTAGTCAATCCCTTCCTCTTGAGCAAAACCTTGAACAACCAATCTGGCCTTGTTTCTAATAACAACACCGCGGTCAACTAGCTTGTTCCGAAATACCCACTTAGTACCAATGGGGCACTTATTTGGAGGAAGATCAACAAGTTCCCAAACTTTTAGCTTCCTAAATTGTTGTAATTCAATTTGCATAGCATCAACCCAACTAGGATCTTCAAGTGCTTGTTTGTAATTCTTTGGAACGACCTGCGATAAGAAAGAAGTATAGAGACACTCATTAATCAATCCACTCTGACTCCGAGTTCTCACACCATCAGTAATTGATCCAATGATATAATCATGAAGATGATCTTTTAAGGTCTTGAAGTTTTTGTTAAGCAACATTGGGTTTGATTGTGATGAGGATGCTTGATTAGATTGTTGAGATGGAACAGTTGAAGTTGGAGGAGGAATTGTATCGGTAGGAGGGATTGGGATGGAAGATGATGATGATGGAATATCTAATGGAGGAATTAGATCAGTTGGAGGTGGTGGAGGAATGTCAAATGTGGTTGGAGGTAATTCGGTGACAGTAGGTTGTGGTTGTGATGGTGGTTGAGGTTGAGGATTGATTATAGTAACTGGAGTATGAGGAATGATGTCATCATCGTCAGAGTTTGGAAGATTAAACGAGTTGAAAATAGTGGTGGAATCGTAAAACCAAGCGGGTTCACTGCCAATGCTTGTGGAGTTTGATTCTTGCCAATCAACATAGTAGGACTCTTACACAATCTGTGTTCGCTTGTTGTACACACGATACGCTTTTTATGTGTCAGAGTATCCCACAAAGAAACATTCATCAGAAACGGCTCCAAGTTCCGTTTTCTGATCTTGAGTATTCAAAAGAGTATAAGAGCATCCAAAGGGGCGCAGAAAATCGATCAACGGCTTTATCCCAAGAAACAGCTGATATAATGTCTTCATCTTGCTTTTGACAATCAGTACCCCGAATCAGTACATAGGCTGCACAATTAACTGCTTCTGTCCAGAAGATAATAGGAAGCTTTGACTCAATCAGCATAGTTCAAGCTGCCTCCACAAGAGTTCGGTTCTTCCTCTCAGCAAGACCATTTTTTGTGGCATTCTTGCAGCGCTGAACTGTCTGAGAATACCCCTTTGTTCACAGAATGAATTGTCGCTTCTAATAGCTTGAACCTTTCGCTTTCCAAGAACCTCAATCAGAGGAATCAGCTTCATTAACTCGTCAGCAGTCTCACTCTTGTTTGCCAGAAATCTGACCCAAGTGTATCTTGAGTAGTCATCTGTGTCAACCAAACAGTAAGATTTCTTAGCAATTGATTTGACACTTATTGGACCAAATAAGTCAGTATGTAACAATTCGAGGGGTTGTGAAATAGAATTTTCAATTTTAAGTTTATGTGGCTTTTTGTGCTGCTTTCCTTTAGCACAAGCCATGCATTTCTCTACCACAGAAAAATCTTTAAGTGGTAGTCCCCTTACCAAATTGTTCTTAACTAACTTATTCAGCATATATGTATCATTTCGTCTTGGAGCTCGCATGATCACCAATTTTCAGGAATTGTAAACTCTGGCTTCAAGAATAGGCATTCATTTGGAAGAAACAGCACAAGAATATTCTTATCACAGATTTGTGATACACTAAGAAGATTGAATGCCAACTCAGGAACATAGTTAACATCTTCCAAGGTTAGTGAACCATTTGAGACTTCTCCTTGACCAATCATCTTTCCACCCTTCTTGTCTCCAGCAAAACCAACATAACCACCATTAATAATTTGATAATTTGTCAGCAGGTCCTTCAACCCTGTCATATGTCTGGAACATCCACTATCAATGTGCCAATGACTATTTACAACGGCACTAGAATGTTCCTGACATTTTGCAAAAAGTGAATTAGACTTTTGAAATTGGGACCCAAGCCTTAGTGTACTAAGGTCTCTGAACTGAAGAAGATTTACTGAAAAAATTATTTACAAATGTATTCAATCTTCTTCCTAAAGATCTATGCTTTGAACTATTTGCAACTAACTCAGGACATTGCTTGACAGTATGATCATCATTTCCACATTTAAAGCAATGAGATTTCAAACCTACTTTGGAAACTTTAGAAACAAGAATTCTATCTATTTCTATCTCTTCATCACAATCAGATAATTGAGAGTTACAATCACTGTAAGAGTCATAAGGCTCTTTTGATTTATCTGCTGTGACTTTTACCTTATCAGGTTCTGATTTAAGTTTATCGATGTGATTCATGGATGAAAAAGATGATTCCTTGTCTTCAGGTTTTGAAATCCTTACAGGTGTGAAAGATGGAATTTGATGAGAAAAGAACTTTTGAAACAGTTTGTTTTGGTTTGACTTTCAGAGACATGACCTGAAAGTTCATCTTTGTCATTCACACAAACTGTTGGTCCATGAAATCAGTAATTCGTGCTATATATGATTTAGATCTAAGCACAATCAATTGATACCACTAGATCTAGCAACAATTGATTGTGATTTGTGACCAAAACTCACACAAACCATTATAACCCATTAAGAATAGTATATTTAAGAAGATTAATAGAAGAAGATGGATCAGAATAATGCAACAATGATATAACAGATTCAATTCCTTGCAAACAATCAATAAGGTTCGAACTCAGTATCAAAAGGTGAATTGTATTCAATAAGTTCCCAAGAGTTGTGTACAAAATGCCCTAACACAACCATATATACAGATCATAGTGTCACAGACCTGACACTACCTGATCGCTAAACATAGACAAGTTGCATGCGACACTATAGACAAGCACAAATGACACGAAAACTAACTCTAATCTAACTATTACAGCGGAAACGAAATACGATTAAACTATTACAAGATAAACAAAATACAAATAACAAAAAGGTGAACTACCGCCCTACATGTGGTCAACAATACTCCCCCTAGGGAGGTACTTCACCTGTTGGGTCTCCTTCTTCAGCTCCAGCTTTAGCAGCATCCAGCAATCCTGTCAATTCCCGAACGTCTTCATTCAGCACCACCTGCTTCTGTATTTTCTCAGCAAGCTCCTTTACCTCTGATCGAATCCCACGAGCCCTATTAGCCACTCGTTCAAACAGAGCAGCTTCTTTCTTCGTCTCGGCTCCGGCTCCAGTTCGGATAGGATTTTCACATAAAATCTTTAAATCATCATCCGAAAAACCAAACACCTCCATTGGGTCAAACAGCCTCCATTCAGTTCCATCTTTTACACGTACGACCGTCTCCCCCGTCTGATTATCATGGAACCATTTCTCAAATTCCTACAGTCTCGACGGGCTAGGGTCTGGAACTCTCAATCTCAACACCGTCTTGATCGGCTTCATCTTCAACACGATTTTCCCTTTTCCAGTTACCCAATCTAAATATTTCTTTGATCTCTTGCGCTCCAACTTG
Organism: Tagetes erecta; assembly: GCA_030867185.1. NCBI lineage: Eukaryota > Viridiplantae > Streptophyta > Magnoliopsida > Asterales > Asteraceae > Tagetes > Tagetes erecta. Next base: position 60,491,921 of record CM061488.1, read on the forward strand.
TTGTACCCGAAACTAACAAAAATTATCTTTTAACCCTGCCTGAATCTCTTCCTCCAAAAGTTTTGCACGATCATTTTGATCTGCGTTAATCAATGGTAGAACCGCCAAACGCCTCAAATCCCACTTTGGGAAAGTTTTGAAGTGTTTGCGGTTACTGATATAGCTGATCCCACCCCCTCTTCTTTTAATCATGAACTTCTGAAGCTCCAATATTCCAGCTAAATATTTTATTATCCGTGTCTTTGGGGGTGGGGGCATCCAAGTTATGAAATAAAGGCATGACGTATTCAGGTTCATACACCTTCTTGAACCAATCTGATTTATCTAATTCGAATACGTCACCCTATGTTCCACTCCTTTGAGCCACATAAACCATTTCCTTTTCTTCGACTTCGTAAAAATCGGGCTTTGAGTCGTAGTCGATCAACTGTTCCTCCGTTTCTTCTTCTTCATCAATCAATTTTCTCAAATCAGGAACTTTCTCACCTTCAGCAAGCACCTCATCACCCATCAAGTCAGCATCAATATCGAGACAGAAAACATCAGTAATTTCTGTCTCTTTCCCGGATCCGCTCGGACCTGCACCGCTGAAACCTGCAAACTCTTCCACTGAAACCTCCAATGTTAACCAGCTCATTGACTTCATCTTCCATTTCAGCGTTTCCAACTTTCACCTCCTTCTTAATCTCATTCAATTCAACTAGCAGTTTCTTGATAATGACTTGCTGATCTAGTACAATCCTCCTCAAATCCTCCATCTCTGATTCCCGATGTCTCTCCCTCTCCTCAGCATTTATCAGCTTCGTCTTGATCATGCTCAGCTCATTAGCGAGCGATGTATTCAATCCACGAATCACATCCTCATCTAATTCCGCAAACGCCTTCTTCTCCGCCTTTTTCATAAACGTTTTCGGTATGTCATCGGATACTTCAGGCTGCTTCCCTTTACGCTTTTTGATTCTGACATCAGTATCAGAATCTTTATCCCCCGTCTTCCTCTTCTTTCCCTTTGATTTAAATATTTCCGACTCGATCGCGTCCAATTGTTCTTCAAACGGTACGGTCCTCTTTCCCACGAACTTCTTCCTCTTCTTGATATCTTCTTTGATTTTATCTCTAAGCTCCTCAAACCTTTTATCTTCACTGATTTTTAATTTATCAATGTAATCCTACCTTTCATCTGTATACATGTTTCGGAAAAGATAAGTTATCTTTCCCGAAACATCATGTCTTGTTGAAGAGCAATCAGCGAAAATTCTGACATTCATCTTTGTCAGAATCAAAGGATCACCCAGCTTCTGTAATCCTGGCTTCAAATCATCGATAAAGATCTGGATAAATCTCGGGTATAACAACCATTTATCCTTCTTTGCAGAGGAAATGTTTTCGATCATATATTCGAATATCATTTGTTGAATATTCGCCTTATCTCCTCTACAAAGGTTCAACATCGCCCGAGCCCACTCAAAATTCAGCCCATCTGTTCCCCCCTTGCGGTGATCTAAACAAACAATCACCACGTGCGCAATAAATCTCCATTCCTTCATTAGGAATGATTTCTTGATTTCTCGACGAGTTAAGAAATCGGTTCCATCATAACCCATCTCCAAAAACCCTTCGTGCACGTCCTCCAGACTCAATAACATAGGAGAGCAGACGTCACGTTCCAATCTCAGCATTCGAGCAATGGAATTAACAGTAATAACGATGTTCTCCCCCATCACATTCGCCCTAATCTCCGCCGGTTTTGCATTGAGATTATATGTTGCCGATTCCCAGAAATCTCTGACGTGCTGCTGATCAATGATCAAGTCCTTCGTGACAACATAAGAGATAGGGGACGCCTTCAACCAGGATATCGCGTCACGAAAACCAACTAACTTCGGGTCCTTATCGTTGAGATAAGCGACCACGTTCGACCGCTTGTCGAACTTCATCGGCTGAGGAGGCTCTGGTTCCATATTTATCCCTGAAACACAAACCCGAAATTTGTTAGTTATAAGCAAAAATAAAGATAAAAAAAATAATAAAAAAATGCATAGTGTCGCATAGATGCGACATAGTAATGTCGCGGCAGTGTCGCATGATCATCGACATTGTAGTGTCGCAAAAGCAAGACATGTGTATCGACACTACAATGTCGCATCATCCCAAGCCTTCGACACTACCAACAAGGCATGGTCAGCATAACCTTGGTAGTGTCGCAGGGAAGTCTGAACTTCCGTTCAATGTCGCAACAAGAACACTAGTGTCGCAAAATCGTGAAAAACCCAACAGACAACATAATCTAAATCACATCAGATCGAAACCAAAAACCACTTCAAAGCAAACGAAGGTTCGAAACACATAGGAGAATAATTCTTACCGGTTGGAATCAGCAAAACACACAAAAATGATGGATTGAAGTTAAGTGTGTGTTTTAGGGTTTAGAGTCGTGTGTAGTGTCGGGTTTTGAAAAATTAAAGATATGAATTGTTTGACCCACACCAGATGATTATTAAGCACGATGTAGTGTCGCCAACCCGACACTATAGTGTCGCAAATGTCGTAGTGTCGCAGACCCGACACTATAGTGTCGCAGAAAAATAATTTTTGAAAAGAAAATAGAAGTCAAATCTAGTTGAAATTACAAATATTTTAAAATAGTGTCAAGCCAAACAAATGAGATATATCCAAGATATCGACTCATTTTAACAAAAAAACTTCAGAAAGAATCAAATCAGTATAACAACATGAATCATGAGGAAAACCGAAACGAGTTTCTTGCAATCATCTAGAGGAACAAAAACTTGCAAAGATTGTCAGTATGTTTGTCCATTTAAACCCATAACTTGTTCCTTTCAACAAACAACCTGTGACGATCTTATCATGTTTTGGTTCGATTTGAAGAAGCTCGAGCAACTTGGTTTCCACAGACATTCAGCAAAGTAACTTGTTTTGACCTCATGACATATTGAGTTTAGATGATTCAGCAAGATTCTTGTAATTGTAAGGAACATTGACCCAGATCAAGTGATCAAGGTAAATGTATTTAGGGAGTGGAGTGGAGTTTAGGTTTAATAAAAGACACATCAAGCAATTAATCATGATGTATAAACATTTTTTTTAGCTTTGCTTTATATGGGTTTTACAGATGATCAGAGCTCCAGGTCTATACTGACGTATAACAGAGGAGATGATTATATGTACATGCTGATGAGAGCTTCAGGTCTATATTTACATATAACAGAGAAGATCATCACTCCAGGTCAATGCTTCCGCATAGCAGAGGAGATTAACACGAGAAAAAAAAATTCTGAAGAGCTAACTAGAAGCGTCATTCAGGGCTGCGGCTAAGGGTGATTTGGGAAGAATCAAGCATGAAACAAATACTCTCAGTCCATTTTTGTCAAAACTTATCACTTTGTGCAGGCCAAATGTCTGTGCAAATATCTCTCCTCCTTTTGACGCCATCAACCCATATCTGAATTCCTACAAGAAACAAACAGTATATAACATGAGATGAAATAATTATGAAATTTGTAGTGTTTACTCCCCCAAAATTTTTCATTTTCGTAAAACTGAAATTTTTCACAAATTTAAGACCATTTTAGATCAAACACAAAAGAATGGCCGACATTATTAGAAAATATAAGTAAGAAAAACAGATTTTTCTTTCACACATTTTTTTTATATCAAAGAAAAGGATTAAAAAGAAATTAGACCAAGCATGTTGATTAATTCATAAAAACGAGGTTTATCAAATGTTTTAGTGAACAAATCAGCCTTTTGATTTTTGGTGTCGATTGATATGATATTGATAAACCCTTTTTCTTGTGCATCCCAGATGGCATGAATGCGAGTTTCGATGTGCTTTGTTCGGGTGTGAGGAACCGGATTTTTGGTAATTCCAATGGCTACCTCATTATCGCAAAAAATCGGAGTATGCAAGAAATTGATTCCATAATCAATCTCTGATGTTGTATCCACAATACTTGACAGCAACAGCTGGAGGCAGCAGTGTATTTAGCTTCGCCAGTAGATAAAGAAACGGTGATCTGTTTCTTGCTCTGCCACGAAACTAAACACTCCCCCAGATACTGACATCCACCAGAAACTGATTTCCGATCGAGTTTGCAACCGCCATAGTCGCTATCAGTATATGCATGAAGATCAAAGCTCGCCCCTTTTGGATACCACAAGCCGAGACGTGGAGTTCCCTTTAGGTAACGAAAGATACGCTTCACGGCTTTTTCATGTGATTCCTTTGGATTCGATTGATACCTCGAACAATAACCAACAGCAAAAGCTATGTCTAGACGACTTGCAGTTCAGTACATTAATGATCCAATCATCGATCTGTAGCGGTGAGCATCAACGGACTTCCCGGATTCGTCAGGAGTGAGACACGTCTGTGCAGTGAAAGGATATAGTTTAGAAGAACTGTCGTCCATCTTGTATTTTACCAAAATCACCTAAATATATATTTCTCCTGGTGAATAAGGATGCCATCGGGTTTTTGTACAATCTGTAAGCCGAGAAAGAAGCACATCTCACCCATCATGCTCATCTCAAATCTCTCTTTCATCACTTCCTCGAATTCTCTGCACAAATTTTCATTTGACGAACCGAAGATGATATCATCTACATACACTTGTACTAAAAGAATATCGTCACCAATCACTTTCTTGAACAGTGTCATATCAATCGACCCCCTTGTAAAGCCTTTGCTCAACAGGTATTGTGTTAGCGTTTCGTACCAGATTCTAGGTGCCTGATGTAGTCCATAGAGCGACTTGTCTAATTTGTAGACCTTATCAGGGAAATCTGGATCCTCAAAACCTGGTGGCTGACAGACATATATCTCTTCGTTGATTTCTCCATATAAGAATGCGCACTTTACATCCATTTGATAAACTTTGAAGTTTTTGTGTGCAGCATGGGCAAGAAAGATTCGAATAGCTTCAATTCTAGCAACTAGAGCAAAAACATCTGTGTAATCGATGCCTTCCTCTTGTGCGAATCCTTGAACCACCAATCGAGATTTATTACGAACAACCACCCCTCTATCATCAGGTTTGTTTTTATATACCCACTTCGTCCCGATTGGATATTTGTTTGGTGGGAGGTCGACCAACTCCCAACCTTTGAGCTTTCTGAACTGTTGGAGTTCTAATTGCATTGGCTCTACCCAGCTCGGATCCTGTAATGCCATATTAATGTTCTTTGGAACAATCTGGGACAGAAAGCAGGAAAACAGACACTCATTGATCAGACCCGATTGATGACGCGTGCGAACTCCATCTGAAATAGATCCTATGACTAAGTCATGAGGATGATTTTTTAGCTCCTTGTAGAAAGAATTTGAAGTAATGACATTTGATGGTGATGAAGTTGATGAATCATGTGGTATATCAGTAACAGAAGAGACCTGAGGATGATTGACAGGTGATGGCGGAGATGGTGATGATGGCATAGGGTTGGCAGTAATAACAACATCTAGTAATGGTGACGGTTGTTGCGGGGATATTGGAGAAGATGGGAAAATGACGGGATGAGATATGGAATCAGGGTGTATGGGGATGATCTCATCTTCTTCAAGAAACAATGGTAAATTGAATGAATTAAACACAGTTGTAGCATCATAAAACAAGGAAGGTTCAGAACCAGTATCACACACATTCGATTCTTGCCAGTCAACATAGAATGATTCTTGAACAATCTTGGTGCGACTATTGTAAACTCGATAAGCTTTCTGAGAAGAAGAATATCCAACGAAGAAACATTCATCAGAAACAGCTCCAAATTTTGATGTTTGAGCTTGGGTGTTCAACAGAGTGCAGGAGCAACCAAAAGGTCGAAAGAAATCGATCAATGGTTTCCTCTTGTGAAACAGTTCATAAGATGTCTTCATTTTTCCCTTTACGATTAACACCCTATTCAACACATAAGATGCACAGATGACAACTTCGGCCCAGAAGATGATTGGAAGTTTTGACTCTATCAACATAGTCCTTGCAGCATCAATCAAAGTTCGGTTCTTGCGCTCTGCCACTCCATTCTGCTGAGGTGTTCGTGCAGCACTGTATTGTCTTAAGATCCCTTTCTCTTCACAAAATGAGTAAAAAATGTGATTTCTGAACTCAGTTCCATTATCGCTCCTGATAACCTTCACTTTCTTCCCGCTGATGGTTTCAATCTTAAGTATCAAGTTTATGAATGCTCCTGAGGTCTCCCATTTGTTTGCTAGAAAACTCACCCATGAGTACCTGGAAAAATGATCTATCACAACCAAACAATAAGATTTTTTAGCAATACTTTTGACGCTGATTGGTCCAAACAAGTCAGCATGTAATAACTCAAGGGGACATGAAATAGAATTTATCGTTTTAGATTTGTGAGATTTCTTGTGTTGTTTTCCCTTAGCACATGCCATACATTTCTCAACAACTGAAAAATCTTTTATGGGCAAGCCACGAACTAGGTTATGTTTAACAAGTTTATTAATATAATTAAAATTAGCATGACCAAGTTTCCTGTGCCATAAAAAAGCTTCTGAGGATGATGCCTTAGACAATAAGCAAGTGACAGTTGAAGAAGACTCCCTAGAGTTCATGTCGAGTAGATAGGTGTCATTCTTTCTAGGAGTTCGCATCATGATCAAATCTTCTGGGATAGAGAAATCCGATTTCAGAAATAAGCATTCATCATACTTGAAAAGAACTGGAATAGTCTTGTCATAGATTTGAGATACGCTTAGCAAATTGAAATGTAGCTCGGGGACATAGTTAACCTTCTCAAGAGTGAGCGAACCATTTGATACTTCTCCTTGCCCGATCATTTTACCACCCTTCTTCTCTCCCGCGAATGCCACATACCCACCATTTATTATACGAAAATTAGTAAGAAGGTCTTTTAAACCAGTCATGTGTCGGGAACATCCACTATCTACATGCCATAAGCTGTTTGGCTTCCTTGGACGTTCCTGACAAAAACAACAGAAAATCAATTAAAAACAGGAACCCATGCCTTGTTAGACTTGGGTTTAAGCAAAGAAAAAGAAACAGGAAAATGATTATTTACAAATATATTTAATCTATTTGTAAAGCTAGAGTTATTTACACCCTTTCGAACGAGTTCCGGACAGTTTTTGACAACATGAGTGTCCTTTCCACAGCGAAAGCAATGTGATTTGAAACATTTCTTTCCGGTTTTAACTAGAGGAATGGGATCACATGCAATTTCCACATCACAATCAGACATGTTTGTGTCTGAATCACTAAAAGAAACATACATTTCTTTTGTCTTACCCTTTGATGTGCTTACTTTGGTACATGTATCAATTTTTGAATTGTTTGTCTCAACGGGTCTGGATATACGAATAGTTACAAAGGTCGGTATGGGTGTTAAGACAAACCTTTCAAAACAATTCTTTTCATGCAATACATCAATAGATTAAACATCAGAAACTTGTTCATCATCACAATCATTGAAGTAGTCATAACAGAATTAGTGTTTAATACAGACTATTTAAAGTTTGAACTACTTAAATCATTCGACAAAACATATGAACTAGCACTCATGTCTAAACTAGACTTCTTGGAATTAGAACTAATGCTTGAACTAGAACACCCCAGACCGGTAGATGCACCAAAGCCATACTCCTCACGAACCTCCTGATGATTAATCCCTTCTAAACCTGCAAATAAACTATTAGTATTTTCTGGAATTAAATCATTAGTGGGATGGGGTTTGGGTGTGGGAGAGTAACAAAAACTACTCGGAGGAGGATGCACATGAGGTAACTCATCATATCCTATACCATATTTGATTCTGGCTCCTCTTTGTCTACAGTTTAACTCCTCTCTTTTCATGCCGGCAATGGTCCATCTATCAAGTTTTGTTTGGAGTTTACTACTTTCAAATTCAGCCAGTCTGACACGTTCCTCTAACAGATTAACCTCAACATTCCTTTCAAGAAGTTTTCTATTTAAATGATCTATTTCTTGCAAAGCCTCATTTAATTTTACATAATAGTTCACTTCGTTCTTTTTAAGGTCAGAGTTGATGGTGGTTAATTCAGCTTGGTTTGTTAACAATAAACGATTAGCTTTATATACAGCAAAAAGACGAACCCGACAAGCTGATGAGCACATGTCCTATATTACCTCATAAGGAAGACCCATGATGATCTTTTCGGTTGCAAGGGCTCTGTCACAGTTGCAAGCGGGTGTGTTTTTCTTCCTTTCTTCCTCTTTCTCTTCTTCAACCTCCTTTTCCTCTTTCAGACTCTTCACAGATTCACTCTTCTCATCAACCTCATTTTCTTCCTTCTTACTTCCTTCAATCTCCCAATTGACCTTTTCCGTATCATTTCCAGCCATCTTTAATGTTTCAGCAACAAGGGCATGATTGATTTCTTCTTGAACCTCAGCGATCTCAACGCTCCAATCAAAGTTTGTTATTAAAGCAGTTTCTCTTGTATTACTTGTAATCTCCCTTTCATTCACAGCGACATTCCTTGGATTGGGACTTGGTGGTTCAAAGACAGTTGGTAAAGTACAATCCCTCTTGAAGTGACCCAGTTGTTTGCAATTGAAACATCGCAGATTTGACTTGTTGAAACCAACCTTTGAATTTTGGTTTCCGAAGTTTCTCTTACCAGTCCTTTCCATAAATCTCCTTGCTCGCACAGTTAACATAGCCATCTGCCATTGTATGTCAGCTTCCTCCAAATCATCAAGATCAACTTGCAACATATCCTCCATGGTTATCCCTTTACCCTTGATTTCTCCAGCAACTAACGCTTCATAACTATTCACAAACATCCCAAAGAGTGCCATCATATCGGTAGGAATTTGAGACTGAACTTGATCTTTACCAGTACTTTTCACTTCAGGGGTAGCACATCCAGCAGTGTATGGGAATCCTTTGTTGAGTAAAGGTGCTTCAGAAGTTGATGACAACAGAGCAGCATTGTGAGTTTGCATCGGTGGATACACAGCCAGCTTATATTCTCTCCTCTTGATGTCCTGTTCAAAAGACTTTAACTTGTTTATGACATCCATAAGTTTATATTCTGAAAATCTTCTTTCTTGTTTCAACATCCTAACCTGCAAGCTCCATTCTGGTGGCAATGAATCCAGAAGTTTTGTCACTTGTTCCATAGTTGTTAACTCTTCATCGTATTTTTTCAGATTACTAGTCACAGTCAAAAATCGATTGGTCAAATTTGAGATTTTCTCATTCCGAAGACCCATGAACGAGTTAAATTCCTTCTGAGCTTGAACACCCTTGTCCTTTTGTAAGTCGGCATTTCTGTCATAAAATTCGCATAAAGCGTCATACAACTCCTTTGCATTCTTATGTTCCCTAAAGCGATTATGAATCTCAGAGCTTAAACACAGAATCAATGCACCGAATGGTTTGTTGTCCCGATCAACAAGTTTTCTGTCACGTTCATTGAAGGTTTCTGGATTTGTGTTTTTAACAGTTGCCTCTCCTACAGTTGTAACCGGGACGTGAGGACCTTTCTTGATTGATTCCCATTGAGTATGATCAGTATATAAGAAAAATGCCTTAAGTCTCCGTTTCCAATCTTCAAAATTGTCTCCAAATCCGCAAGAGTAAAAGACATTGACATTTTGAACTGACAATAGTGTCGCAGAAAAACTTAGTGTCGCAATGGAGTAGTGTCGCAAACAAGCTAGTGTCGCAGACAAGTTTAGTGTCGCAGACAAGTTTAGTGTCGCAGACAAGCACGATCTTTGAACTTTCGTTCAGTCTAATGTCTGGTGTAATGTCGAGAACAGTGTCAGGCACAGTGTCAGTCACAGTGTCGGGCACAATGTCGGGTATAGTGTCCAGGGACAATGTCGGGTACAATGTCAGTGACAGTGTCGTGAACTTTCATTCAATCAGGATGCAAACCGGCCACACATTGATCAATCAGCACAATTCCGGTAATGTCCCAAGCACACTAGTGTCGCAAGATGAACAGAAACACCTTCTTCTCCAAGCAAAATACACACAAATCACCACAGAAAACACCAATCAGATCCAATTGATGATCTGATGATTCCGATTGATTCACAATACAAAATAAACCAATCCCAATCCAAATTCAGTCCATAATAACAACAAATAAGATCCAATTTGATTGAAAAAGTCTTTTGTCCAAAACCTATGAATAATATCTTTAATCACACCTAGATCACAGATATATATGATGATGATAGATCTGTTGATTTCGATTGATTTTAACACCAAAAGGAAGCAAATCTCAATCCAATTCCATAGCAATTCACACCAGATCAGATCCAGAATTGATGAAATATGAATATTGTCTAAAAACCCTTCAAAACCACAAATGATGAGCACAATGGCTCTGATACCATATTGTTGGTCCATGAAATCAGTAATCCGTGCTATATATGATTTAGATCTGATCACAATCAATTAATACCACTAGATCTAGCAACAATTGATTGTGATTTGTGACCAAAACTCACACAAACCATTATAACCCATTAAGAATAGTATATTTAAGAAGATTAATAGAAGAAGATGGATCAGATTAATGCAACAATGATATAACAGATTCAATTCCTTGCAAACAATCAATAAGGTTCGAACTCAGTATCAAAAGGTGAATTGTATTCAATAAGTTCCCAAGAGTTGTGTACAAAATGCCCTAACACAACTATATATACAGATCATAGTGTCGCAGGCAGTGTCGCAGACCCGACACTGCCTGATCGCTAAACATAGACAAGCTAGTGTCGCATAAACAAGCACAAATGACACGAAAACTAACTCTAATCTAACTATTACAGCGGAAACAAAATACGACTAAACTATTACAAGATAAACAAAATACAAATAACAACAAGGTGAAGTACCGCCCTACATGTGGTCAACACAAACATTTCCAATGAAATCATCATTCAAATGACTAACGTTTGAAGTAGAGCTTCCTAAATTACTATTACACATAAAATTGTCTGAATGTAAAACATGACTAGAAACAAAGTTAATTAAGCTACTGTCTTCAACAGACTTCTTTGAATCAAAACTAGAACAACTAGAACTGCTAGAACAGCCAATGGCACTACTCCCACCATAAGCATACTCCTCTCCCACCTCTTTAAGATTTATTCCACTTAAACATGCAATAGAGCTGTTAGTATCATTCGGTATAATCTCTTGTATCAACTCATTTGATGGATGAGCAATGGGTGTAGGAGAATAACAGAAAGTACTAGGTGGCGGATATACTTGTGCATCATTTTTATAACCCAAACCGGTCTTAATTCTAGCCCCCTGTTGTTTCTTGTAAAGGTCCTCCCTTTTCATGCTTGAAATTGTCCATTGTTTCTGTTTATTTTTGACTTTTCTTGTTTCAAATTCAGCAAGAGTGACTTGCTCAGTCAAATAGTTTATTTCACAGTTCTTTTCCAAAAGAGATCTTTTCAAATGTTCGTTTTCTTTCAAAGCTTCTCTTAATTTAACAAAAAATGTTAATTCATTCTCTTTCAGCTCTTCGTTAATTTTCTTTAATTCGTTTTCATTTGACATTAGTAGTTTATTAGCTTTATATATGCCAATCAAACGAATTTTGCATGCAGATGAACACATATCTTCTACAATTTCATAAGGAAGACCAATTACAAGTTTTTCAGCAGCAAGGGCACGATCACACTGGCAATAAGGAGTGTTCCTCTTGTATTCATCAACAGCTTAATGCTTAGCCTTTTCGATCATAGCTTCCATGTTCAACTTTGATTCTTCAGAAGTTACAGCTTCAATACCAGCATTTTTCACTCCTTCAGCAATGTTGACAGAAACCTTTTCTTCTTTTTCGACAACAGCTTCACACATAAATCCAGAATGAATCACCTCTTCTTGACCCAGATGTCCTTGAGCAATAACATCTGTTTGAACCTCAATTGTAACAGCAACTTCCTGATCCTTACCATCTTGAACCTCTTTAACCATTACCACTTTCGACTCAGCAGCCTTGTCAGAATTCTCACCATCTTCATCATAAAATTCTTTAAAAGGATCAAAGCAATCAATATAGTTGTCATCGAGAGCAGGCTCCTCAACAATCTCAGCAATTAAAGCATGATTGATTTCTTCCTTTGTTTCTTCAATCTCAACGCTCCAATCAAAGTTGGTGAGTAGTGTAGTTTCTTTCCTTGGTTTAACTTCTTCAGCTCTTTCTTGAATTGGAACAGGTCTTGAATTTCCAGAATTAACAGGCTCAGTGACAATTGTTAAAGGACATTCTCTCTTGAAATGTCCAAGTTGCTTGTAGTTGTAACATCTCAACTTCCCTTTCTCATACCCAAGCTTGTTGTTCTGACCCTGATTTCCAAAATTTCTTTGGCATGTTCTTTCCATGAATCTTCTAGCACGAAGATTGAGCATAGCCATTTGCCATTGAATATCAGTTTCTTCAAGATCATCGGGATCCACCTGATACATGTCTTCAACTGTCATTCCCTTACCTTTCAACTCTCCTGCAACTAGAGCTTCATAGCTATGAACAAACATTCCAAACAAGGCCATTGTGTCAGACGGAATCTGAGTGGTGACAGATGCATTTGAGCTGGGACCTACACTTGTAGATGCACCATCAGATTTAACAGACCCAAAACTTGATGATCCTCCAGATACTACACCATAAACATGTGAGTTTGTAGCGGATCCTTCACTGATTACATCCGCTGTAAACTCACATGTTTCCATTCAGAGCCAAAGAGAGATCCAATTCAGTCATATTTTTGAAGATATGTTACTGATTATTGAAGATTTGTGAAGAATGTTAGTGAGAGAAAGTTGGGTTTTAAGAGAGAGAAAGTAGATCTGAGTTTGAATCTTCACATTTTCATCAGATCTATTGTTTTTAGCAACATATTTATGATCTACAAGCTGAGATCAACAAGAAAAGAAGAAGAAATCATCAGATCTGAACTTTTTCTCTCTCACACAGTATGTGTGTGTTCTTGGTGTTCTTCAAATCTTCAAATCTGCAAGATCAACAAGAAAAGAAGAACGAAAGTTCAAACTTTTAAGCAAATCTATGCCGTTATGCTGCCCGAGCATTTGCATAGATTCATCCGTTGTTCTTAGCGAACCTATAATTTCGCCCGACCACTTGTAAGCCGGAGAACCTATAGGTTCTTGCAACACTACCTTACAAAACCATCCTGATCTGAGCGAACCTACCATTTGTTGTCACTTTCCTGCACCAATAATCTACAAAAATAAAACTATCATCAAACACAACCATAACCATAACCTTCAGATCTATACCTAAATCAAAACCCTAACCCGATCCCACACCCAAATCTCATATCCATAAACCAAAACCCAAACCCGTACCTGATCTAAACATTAAAAAAAATATTGTTGGTCCATTAGATCGAGATTTTAGTGCTATAATGATAAGTAAACAACAAAACCCACTTGAATTCAATGAAACATTGTCCAAATACTCTTAATACACAATAACAAAGATTAAATCAACACAAACAGAGGTAATCAGGCTACAAAGATGATAATAATAAGCTCCTAGCACCTCAGCCGTCACACACACACAATTAGGGTTTGATAAACTTGTAAAAACTTCTATTCAAATGAGAAAACATTACATTATATAGAACAGACATAGGTTCGCTGACAGATTCGCTGACAGCGAATCTGTCATGCAAACTTATCAGCTTCACCGAGCACTTAAACAGGTTCGCCCGACGACTGATCTAGTCTATAGTCTACGCTAATCAGAACTTCCGGGCGAACCAATAGGTTCGCCCGTAGGTTCGCTAGTTACAATAAGACCAAAATACATAATAAATCAAAAGTAACACCGACATGCCGGTGAGTCCAACCTACATGTACTATCAATATGACGAACATGACGTTTAGTAGGAACATTATTTTAAGACACAAGACCTAACAACTACTATTATTACTAATACTAAAACCGCCAGGCGGGTACCTTTTGTATCCTTGTAAATTATTATATAACGAACAACATATGTGGACCTATTAAATAATAAATATTATCTAACGTTTTGAAATAAAGTAAACATTGTTATTATTTGAACAAGAAACATAGGCTCAACTGGCTTATTATAATGAATCATTACACTTTAACTAGTACAACGAGCTCAACCGCATGTGTATAGTAAGATCGTGCTAATGTTATAGATTATTTGTTATGTGTACCAATAGGGAAATTATCGGTGAATATATTTGTGTGGCTCTGAATGTGGATGTTATTCTTGGTGAATGTTTTTACATTGTGCTTGTATGCGCTTTTCAACGTGAACATGCATACATGTATTTGCTGGTTGGTCGAGGTGAGTTTCACGGCCCCTTTACTTTTACTTACTCTTTTTGGGGGAGATAACATGTTGTAATTAATTTCTTTAAAAACTTGGTTCTTAGTATGATCACATGCGTACCTAGTGTTAATACTTTTGCCTTATGTTTGGATCGTTAATTATATTGCATAGCGAGGAAATTTTGAGTAGTACTACTGGATCTAACACACCCCATCCGAGCTGGTCGTCCCAGCACAACTGTAGGTCGAACGGGTGTTTAATTGTCCTATTATTTACCGTGTGTGGGAGACATTGGCTTGAGGAATTCATTTCTTTACATTGTTGTCAGCTTCGATTGTAAACACTTTCGTACACTAGTGTAGCATGCATAATAGTCTAACTAACTACTTGATATACTAAGGGAATTACTAAATTTACTTTTAGAACTTACTTTTTTGTTTTGTACACCCGTGAACTTACCAACTTTATGTTGACACACTTTAGCATGTTTATCTCATGTTGTCAAGTTAACACTCATGGATAGAGCATTCATTCATGGGTCGCATTGATTTGAAAAATCAAATTATATACTATGATTGCATTTGTACATTTAAATATTATAATTATTTTTACCAAAAAGATTCTCATTTACTATTTATGCTTCCACATTAAATGTAAAACTTTTATTCTAAAATTTGATTACTTAATACGATTCGTTACTTTTCAAAATCATGTGCGTCGTTTGGTGTAACTAATGATCGGATCCGGTGTGTCACACTCCTAACTGTAAAACTCCGTTAGTGGAATTTGGGGGTGTACTATGAGGTAATGGAATGGACAAAGGAATAGAATGAATGATGGAAAGGAATGGACAAAAGAATGAAATGGACTATTTCATTCCATTATCATGTTTGGGTCCTTTACATGAATGAAGCGAATCAATACTTCTTTTTGTTTGGTAGGCAAGAAAAAACAAATGAAAAAATACAAATCTCTAAAAACAACAAAAATACTTAGTCATGCTTATAGGTCGGGTCTTGGTTCTGGCCATATATCGGCTCATGGTTCGATACATGGGTCAATACATGAATCAGGACATGGATCAAGACATGGGTCGGGCCATTGTTCGGGTCTTGGTTCGAGGAAGTGGTAACGA
This sequence comes from Tagetes erecta, assembly GCA_030867185.1. Lineage (NCBI taxonomy): Eukaryota > Viridiplantae > Streptophyta > Magnoliopsida > Asterales > Asteraceae > Tagetes > Tagetes erecta. Next base: position 60,507,389 of record CM061488.1, read on the forward strand.
CATTGCTCGGTTCGTGGTCCACTCATGAGTCAGTTTGTGGACCAGGTCATTAGTCGGTTCATGGATCGAGCCATGGATTGGTTCATGTGTTGGGTCTTGTATCGGGACATGGGTTGATCATGGTATGAGACACGAGTTAGATCATGAGTCAGATTATGGTTTGAGTCATGGTTCAGGGCATGGATCGACATGGGTCGGGTCAAGGCTGATTGCTCAGGTCATGAGTCAGTTCATGGGTTGGGACCTGGTTCGGTTCAAGGGTTGGGTCATGGTTCGAGCTGTGGGTTAGGACATGGGCAAGTTCATGGGTGCATGTGTCGGATCAAGGTTTGGGTCATGCGTTAGGTCATGGTTATTGTCATGAATTAAAAAAATATTCCATTCTTTGAAGTAATGAAAAAAAACATGGGGGATTGATGGAATGAAAATGAGGGTTTTATCATTTCTTCATAATGATCAATTCCATTTTATTGAGCAACCAAACAATTTTTTTTCCATTCACTCATAATGGTTCATTTCATTTCACCTCTTATTTCTGCATACCAAACACTACCTTGGTATTTAGCCTTGTTAATATTAACTAAATTCGGTTGGGTTGTATTTAATTATTTTATGTTTCCTTTGTTTTATGACATTTATTTGTAATCGGGACCGTATGTTATGTAGGTGTGAATGAATATGTAGTAAATAAAGAGCTATGACATGTAAATTTTTTACTCCTTTATATATTTTACTAGGTTTAATACCCGTGTGATACACACGGGTTAAATAATAATATTTATAAAGAAATCATAACTATTATGTTTAAAGATTTATAAATATTTAATACCTTAAAATTTGTCTCCATCAATTCATGCATGATGCAAAATTTAACTTAATTTTTTTACCTCAAAAACTTCTTATTATAGAACAAAAAAATTTTCCCCCCAAAAAATTGCCCCATAAAACCTTGAAATATTAGATAGATTAGTTTAGGATGCCGGGGTAGAGCCACATAGTCGCACTTTGGAGGGTCCACACCTCTTTTTTTCTATTACACCGGTATTTTTTGTATTACCGACACCATGTGTTATAAAAAAAATATATTACACTATTGCTTATTTATTATTAAAAAATACATAAGTTTTAAAAAAAATGTTTACAAAATTTTAAGAGGTAAAACTATTAGGTTAGTTGGGTCATTGATGAAACCCACTAAACAAAATAATTCCCTAGATGTATAAATTGATAATAGTCGCCACTAAACATATAATAATTTAAAGGAAAAAAACTCTGACTCCGTCACTTTTTTGAAGACACACGGAGATATATATTTTTTTCTGTAAGCTTGCTATAGAAGTAAAGTTACAGGGAAGAAGTTGGCAATATACATGCATGTAATTGATACATTGATTCAAACACAAGTTACTGATATGAAACATGTTAACTAAAACTTTGTCAACTTCTAATATTTGGTTGCTGAATTTAAAAATTAAACCCAAACCTTATCTACGTATTCTAAAATCCTTTAAAGTCAACTATGACACCAAATACTACTTTGTAAGCAAAGGGGTAACCCTCCGTGCCTTTAGGAAATATTTGGTCGTCGGCAAATTCAATCCACAAAATGCAATAAGTATTAGTGAAATATGATTTAGAATAAATTGTTCTTTGCATGCACGTGTTGTGTCACTTTTAACGATTTTTGTTTATACATGTATAAAACAGGAATTCACCTCTCACATTTTAATTTTGTATCCATTTGCATCAAAAACACTATTTTTTTTAAATATCTCCGTTGTCATTTTATAAAATGACAAAAATACTCTTTTTAATAAATAAAATAACCATATAATATTAGATACAAAATGAGTATTATATTTTAGGTTTAAATATATAAATCAATTTCTCAAACCCACTCCCACGCCACTTCATTGCCGAACTTACACAAACCCCAACTACCATTTTTTTCTAATTGTCTGTATCTTATTCTTTTCTTTCGGTTTTTTTCTCTTTTTCTTTTTTACAATTTTTATACGTGACCCTAACTCAATTTTGACATGTTTACGACTTTCATATCGGCTAACTTTGACATGTTTTAACTTTGACCAATGTTTACTATTAAACCCACATATTTCTTACTTTGACTTACAGTTTTTTACTTTTAATAAGTAACATATTAACTCTTTACTCCGTAACATGTGACGCGTGAAACATTTTTTATCAACACATGAGACGAAATCACATATGAGAGACTCGGCCGCTGCATCGCGCAACCCAGGTCTAATATCTAGTTTGAAAGTAAAACGTACGAATTTACACAGTAACACTCAAGACATAACATAGTTTTTGTCGTGAAGTCATACACATGCACGTTGTGTCTTGCGAACATTATACGTTAAGATTACTATCGTAACACGTGTGATAAATTCACATAAGCGGACATGTCAAGGCCTGTGGTATGTGTTCTCTCTTATAAAAAGAATACTTTAACTTTAAATTTAAGTTTCTTTAATTCAGTAACTTGATTGGCACTCTAAAATCATATATAACTAGACCAACATGAATCCTCCCTAGCTTCCTCATATCAAGTTTCTCATTAATCACTTCGAACAATTGCTTAAGATTCATGTCAAAAATGGACAATCAAGATTTCCAAAATAGCCAAACCCTATTTTCTGTACTTAAAGGAGAAGAGTTTCCTATAAGCAAGATTCTTGCAAGAGATTCATCCGTTGGTCAATCATCGAGAATTTACTATCAAAACACCACGAACGAAGGCGTACCCTTTAAATGGGAGATGCAACCAGGAACACCCTTGAATCCGCCACGAGTGGAGGTTATCCCGCCACCAACACCACCACCAGCGGTGCAAAGCTTAGCCCTTCCACTCCCGAAAGTTGTTGATAATGGCGGTTCAAAGAACTTGATGTCTTGGAGGTTTTGGTCTTGGAAGAGGTTAGGCAAGAAGTTTAGGTTACAAGCATATGGTCAAAGAGGACAATGTACAAGGTTTAATAAGCGCGCGATTAATTATTCGGATGGAGATTCGGATGCTGAGTTTGTGGGATGGGATTGTCCTGATTCGAGATCTTCATCATTTTCATCTTCATCATCTTTAGGTAGCCAGACTGAAAGGTTCGCAAGAGGACCGTTTCTTTGCAGTCCATGGAGGACATAATGCGGAAATTATAAAACATTAGTGCATTTCATATTGATTCTTTTTTAAAACCATATATCATGTTTAATGTTTAAAGTTAAGGTTATTAGTTTGTTTATCTTAACACACCTTCGTAAATTCCTTAAACTACTAGTTTGTTTAATTTCATTATTAGTTTGTTTATTTTAATACACAAGGTTCGGTGATGATTTTATGTATTGGTTCCCCTACTTTACTGAATTTACATTTTGGACACACACACACACATATATATATATATATATATATATATATAGGGTGTTGAAGGTCAAGATTAGGGTGTTTACGGTCAAGATTAGGGTGTTTAGGGTGTTTACGGTCAAGATTAGGGTGTTTACGGTCAAGATTAACGCGGTGACAATATTGTAAATATTATGATGTTTTTAATGACACGCGATAAGGTTCCGGGGTAGATTAGTCATTGTGCGTTTTCAACATGCATATAAAAAACACCAAGCCTAAAACTGGCTCTATAAAATAACACCACGCAGCTGAAAAAATTAACTAATAAAAAATGTCATAATTTACCTGCAATAGAGTAAACACTAAAGTCGAATGAAAACGTCATAACAATGATTAATAAGTCAAAAACACGCCAAACATGACCGGATGTTCGTAATTAATAAACGAAAACCTCAAAAAACATTGATCGGACGTTCGTAATTAGTAAACGAAAACATCAAAAACAAACAAAAACATCATCGCTTTTAGTATTCGTCATAGATGAATGATTATGGATTCAAAATTAAAAACGAAAAACGTCAAAAACACGCCATACATGATCGGATGCTCGTAATTAATAAACATCAAAAAAATGCCATAACTGAACATCGAAAGTGATGACCAGGATTAATAAACGTAAAAAAAAGCCATAGCTAAACATAAGAAACACCATGAGAATAGATGTCAATATGGCAGCGTCATAAAACGCGTAAAATGACAATAACGCCCCTCCGTGTCTTTTCTCCCTCATGAACACGTGTTTGTTTGTGAATGCTTCCTACACTTCTTAGAGTTTTTAGTCTTTTTAGAAAATCCTCAATAAATATATATATATATATATATAGGGCACATGTAAAATGTTAACCATGTACTAAAATGTTAACCAAAAAACTCATTTTGGACCATTGATCTTTAAGATCAATGGCTGAGATTGATGAAGGTACAAATGGATTTACTTTTATATATTTTAATATGTAAAAAGGGTATAATAGTCTTTTTGATTGATGAAGATTGCTGTTGCCGCCTAAAAATAAAAATGCTCTTCCCAAGAGAAACATATCACTTCAACTGTTACACTTACAGAATTGTACTATCTTTCATACTTCTTCTCAAAAATTCATAGACCACTCATTTTCTTTCATAAATCAAAACCCATATATCTAAAGCAATTCAAAGAAATTACATACAAAGAAACGATTTCATCGGTGATTTTTCACAACCAACATCGATTTCATCTTACTAATCGATATGTCTACCATCTACATACAACAATCGATTTCATCTGTGACTGATCAAAAACAACAAGTGATTTCATCTCTCTACTCTCTCTCCTAGGGTTTTGGTGATTTTGGGGGTTTTTAACGAAAAGGTAATGTCGATCTCTACATATCTGTTGAAATTCTTTTTCAATATGTTCGACACATGTTTTTAACCGATTTCATTTACTGTATATAACGTTGAATCGATTTACGGTGATGTTACTGTATAGACATTTGAAGATCTTTTTCAATATGTTCTCTATATCAGTTGAAGATCTTTTTAAATATGTTCCACACAGTGTCGATTGCTTATTTATGTCTAGTGATGTTATTGTATATGTTCGACACATGTGTTGATTTACTATATATGAAGTTGAATTGATTTACGGGATGTTGCAGTATATACAGTTGAAATTTTTTTCCAATTGCTTTTAGTTTGGTCTTGTGATGTTTCTGTATATAAAGTTCAATTGCTCTTTCTAGGGAGGGTGTTTTTAAAGCACTCAACTTGTTACTGGATGTGCTTAGTGTTGTTTAGTAATGTTATGTACAATTTGTTTGCTTAATCACATGTGTGCTGGTTTTAGATGAGTGGTGAAAGGGGAAACATGACGTCGGCTAGAAGAAGCCGAAGAATAGCAAAGATTCAGGAGGTAGACAGTGATGATTTTACCACAGAATCAAGAGACTTAGTTCTGGCAAGCCCACAAGTAAAAAAGAGAAAAGTCTTATTCGATGAATCAAATAATTTGATTGATGACCAAGGTACTATATTGTATTGTGTACACTTTGTATGGAATAAAACATATGTGTACACTCAACGTATGACACATGTGAAAAAAAAATGTTACACATGTGTTTAGTTAACAAAGCTGCAAATGTGTACACATGTGTTTAGTTAACAAAGCTGCAAACTGAATACACATGTGTTTTTTACTTGAATGTATTATTTAGGGCCCAAAAGCTGCAAAAAAATTAAGAAACAAAATGTGAAGAAGAAGGGGAAACTAATAAATGAAAGGGTTCAGGCCAATTATCCAGGGTTAAGAGCACGAACGGTACCAAAGCAACTCTACTCAGCCATACATCAATTAAACAGCCATCAAAAAGAAGCTTTGAAAAGAATAGGGTTTGAAAAGATGTTGGAGTTCAATGTTGAAGAAATTCCATCGAAACTTGCATACTATGTGGTCAATAAGTTGGACACTACTACAATGGAGATTGTGGTCGGGAAGAATAGATTGAAGGTGGACGCAAACGCTTTAAACAGATTGTTCGGGTTGCCAAAAGAAGGTAAACTGTTATTGGAATGTAACGCTTTAAAGCACTTACAATCAAATGCTTCAACTTGGAGAAAGTTATATAAGAAAACAGATATTGTTGCATCCGACATTTGCAAAAGAATAATAACCTCAAAGGCTGATGATGGGGTCTTTTTTGAGATAGATTTCTTGGTTCTGTTCATATCAACGATGGTTGAGGTTACACACAATGGAAAGTGTGTTCTGGACATTTTAAATTTATTAGTAGATGAACTGGACTTCAAAGATGTAAACTGGGCTGAATATGTATTGAACTACATGAAAAAATGCAAAGATAACTGGGACCCATCGAAGCCAGGGAAACACTATTATGGTCCAACAACAATACTTATTGTAAGTTACATTGTTAAACATCTATTTTTGCCTAGAAAAAATGTGTCTAATTTGTTAGTATACAATAAATGTTTTTTGGCAGCTTATCTATGTTGACAGCATTTGCTCGTTGGAATACGATTGGGATGGAAAAGAAATACCTATCAAGTGGTGGACGCAAGATAGGCTAAAAATGAGGGCTGATTGGGAACTAGAGAATGGTGGTTTTGGATTGGGGAAGGTTAGATCGGATAAAAAAGAAAAAATTGGGGAAAAATCTACTCCGAAGGTATGTTTATATGTCTTAATTTTTATGTCTTAATTTTTACGTCTTAATTTTTACAATTTATGAGATCTTGTTTTATTACACAGGATAAACTCTATAGAATAGAAAGGAGATTGGAGTTCTGGATTAAGGATAGAAAAAAGATAGAACAAGAGTTGAAAGAAATATACAACATTCCGGAGGTCCAAAAGGGGTAAAAAATGCAGTTAAAAAATTTGAGGGGGTATTTCAAGATAAACCTAGTTGGTCTAATGGTTTTGGAGATCCGGAAAAAACAGACTTGAATGTGACACAAAAAATTAAGTCAGTTTTGAAAAGTTTGACATTAGAAAATCATGAACAAAGAGAAGGTATAAAAATTAATTTTAATCTATCTAATAATTCAAGGTTTTAGGGGGTCATTTTTAGGGGGAAATATTTGTTTTATAATAGGAAGTTTAGGAGGTAAAAATTGTATGTAATTTTTTCTCATGCATAAGTTGATGGAGGCAAATCACTAAATGTTAAATATTTATAAATACTTCAAATAATGTTATAATTTCTTTATAAATATTATTATTTAACCCGTGTGTAACCCACGGGTATTAAACCTAATCTATATAATAATTCAAAGTTTTAGGGGTTAACTTTTAGGGGGGAAATATATGATCTATAATTGGAATTTTTAGAGGGAAATTTTCTCACCATGCATGAGTTGATGGGGCTAAATACTTAAATATTAAAAATTTACAATTATTTAATTAAACTAATGATTATAATTTTTTTATAAATATTATTATTTAACCCGTGTGTAACACACGGGTATTAACCTAGTATATCAATATACAGATTATCATGTTGTTGATTAAGGTAAATGATATCACCTCTTGTTGGTTTATTTTACAGAATCTGAAGAAGGCTTTGAAGGGAATGATATAACTGGAAACTATAATGATGATGAAGGTGATGAAGATATGTTGAATTTGGAAACTATAATCATAATCTTAAAACTAAAACTATTTTTCATTTAAGATAGTTATATTTCAATATATATATATGTGAACATGTTTTTACACATGTGTTGGGTATTAACACATTGTGTTATCTAATTGTAACTTAGAAGTGGATGTGTTAGAAATTGAAAAGAGCCAGAAAAAGAAAGTCGACGAGACTTTACACAAATCAGAAAAAAGTGGCACAAGGTTAGAAGCGGATGTGTTAGATATTTTAAAATCTTACTATAATGATGATGATGGTGATGAAGATATGTTGAATTTGGAAGGTGAAAAAGGAGCAAATAAAGGTATGAAGTATTTTTCTATTTAAAATCTTACATAACAATTATCATAATCTTAAAACTAAAACTATTTTTCATTTAAGAGAGTTATATTTCTATATATATATGTGAACATGTTTTTACACATGTGTTGGTATTAACACATTGTGTTATCTAATTGTAACAGAAAATGAAAGTCGACCAGAGCCACAAAATGAAGTGGATGTGTTAGGAATTGAAAAGAGCCAGAAAATGAAAGTCGACCAGACTTTACATAAATCAGAAAAAAATGGCACAAGGTTAGAAGGTGGATTAGGGGAAACAAGTTTGAAAGATCACACTAACATGGATAAAGAAGAGAATTTGCAAATACCACCAACTGGGTTTAGCCAGGGTAATGAACCAGGTAATAAACTAAAAATGTAAAAACACATGTGAAAAGATCCACAAAATAGTAATAGTATTTACTTATTGTGTTGTCAGACTCAGAATCAGATGCGGATGTGTTAGATAATTTAAAATCTTACTATAATGATGATGAAGGTGATGAAGATATGTTCAATTTGGAAGGTGAAAAAGGAGCACATAAAGGTATGAAGTATTTTTCTATTTAAAATCTTACATAACAATTATCATAATCTTAAAACTAAAACTATTTTTCATATAAGATAGTTATATTTCTATATATATATATGTGAACATAATCTTACATAACAATTATCATAATCTTAAAACTAAAACTATTTTTCATTTAAGATAGTTATATTTCTATATTTATATGTGAAACAAGGTTAGGGGAAACAAGTTTGAAAGATCACACAACATGGATAATAAACTATAAATGTAAAAACCACCAACATGGATAGTTATATTTAGAAGTGGATGTGTTAGAATTTGCAAATACCACCAACCGGGTTTAGCTAGGGTAATGAACTAGGTAATAAACTAAAAATGTAAAAACACATGTGAAAAGATCCACAAAACAGTAATAGTATTTACTTATTGTGTTGTCAAACTCAGGATCAGAAGCGGATGTGTTGGGTATTGACAAGAGCCAACAAACGGAAGTCGAACAAAGTTTAGATAATTCAAAAAAAAGGGTAGATGGCGGAAAGGGGGAAAAATTTTGAAAGAACAATCTAAACTGGATAAAGAAGAGAATTTGGACTTGCCACCACCCGGATTCAACCATGGGAATGAATCAGATAATACACTATCATGACTATTTGACTTTTTCTAAAACACACGTGAATAAGGTCAAATAATGTGGGGAGAAATTGTAAAAAGGACCGATAATGTTTAAAAATATAATTTTCAATTGTTATTTTCTTTGACTATGGTTCTAAAACATATATGTGACGTACGGATTAATTTGTTTTAAATATATTATGATAGTCACAGGTAGAGAATCAAAAGTTGGTGATTTGACAATGCAGATTGATAGTGGGAAGAAAATGAAGGAAGTAGAAGATGCTTCAAAAGGTAAGTTGGTGTAATTACAATAAACATGGGATATTGTAATATAATGTCATGACTATTTGTATAATACACTGATACACATGTAATAACTGCTAATAATTTTAATCAATATTTGTTTACTTAAAAGTAAAATATCAAAAACAAATTAATAATGTTTAAAAATATACTTTTCTGCCATATATTTTCTGCATATTGTTTTAAAACATGGGATATTGTAAATACCCTTCCATGACTATTTTAAACAAATGTGTATAATTGTAGATTTGGCAGGTAAAGAATCAAAAGTTATAGATTTGACAGTCGGGAATGACAGTGTGCATAAAATGAAGTTAGTGGATGACGCTTCAAAAGGTAGGTTGATCTAATTTGTATTAACAATGGGGTAGTGCACTGGTACACATGTGGTTTTGATTAAAAAAGGTACGTCGATGTAGTCCGTAATAACATGGGATGTAACACACTGTGAATTAGGGGAAGACGAAGAAGCTGCGAAAACATTTCCAAAAGGGTGGACAAAAGAAAGGGTGGATGGACTTTTCAAGAGTCGAAAAGAGGAAGTAGAAAAAATTGTAGAAAAATCCAAACAAACAGAAGGGGGGTTTGGGAAATTAAATTGGAAAGATCACTTTATGCTTGTTCGACCGAAAAACATGATTTCAAAAGGTATGGCAAAAAGGGTTTTACATGATGATAAAGTAAAACCAAAAATGGACTTCGAACGAGGTAAAAATATATATCCTGGTTTAAATATACAAACAAACAAATGGATGTGTTAAGTAACTTAATTTTAAATAGGTGCGGAAGGCGTTCAACAGGGTGAACACAAAAACGAACAAGAAAGTGGAACACCACCTGGGTGTAGAAGGAGTTCAAGAGGTGACAGTAGAGGAGTTCAAGAGGTGACAGTAGAGGAGAAGGCTGCAAGAGATGAGGGTGCCCTACATGGTAAACGTAACTTTTGTCTACATATATGTACACAAGTATAGATGTGGTAGTTAACAATATATATTCTGTAAAATAGGTGTAGAAGGAGTTCAAGAGGTGACAGTAGAGGAGAAGGCTGCAGGAGATGAGGGTGGCCTACCTGGTAAACGTAACTTTTGTGTACATATATGTACACAAGTATAGATGTCGTAGTTAACAATATATATTCTGTAAAATAGGTGTAGAAGGAGTTCAAGAGGTAATAGTAGAGGAGAAGGCTGCAGGAGAGGAGGGTGGTGGACCAAATAACAAGACATTGGAAAATTTGGCAATCATAAATGCCGCACGAGCTAAACTTGCATCTGTGACTCTCAAACTTCCTTATTACATTAGTCCGGTGGAAATAGATAGAAAAGTGACGAAGGAGGAAGAGGATATTTGGAATTTTATTTGCAAAGATGATGTCGAACTGCAAAAGTAAGTACTAAGTACATGCAAAAGTAACTATGTGGTTATATCGTACACATGTGTAGTAATAAAATAATGATATTTATGTTTGTTAAAATTTACTAAGAGTGTAAAATTACAGGGAGATAATATTTGAATCTAAGGGTCATATTGCTGGAGAAAGATTTTCTTTCAAAACACTGGAAGATGGGAAAGAAATCTCTAGTTCTGTGATAGATTGTTGGGCATCAGTATTGAATGAAGAGGAACAAGAAAATCCCAAGACACCGAGAAGGCTGTTTTGCTCGACCCAAGTTTTCGTAAGTTATCTACTTTACATGAATATTATATATTATTTAAACACACTCCGCAAAACAGTAAAATGATTATTTTATTATTTTAACAGAGAACATGGATGATAAATAGTAGACACAAGTCAAAAGAAGAACGACTTAATAATTTCTGGAAAAATATGTTGCTGGAGCTCAACAAAAAAGAAGAACTAATGACTTTGAAGACTTTTGATCTCGTTTTCTTCCCAATTATAGAGAACAAACACTTCTACCTGTTGGTTTTTGATTTGAAGAAAGGAAAAATAACTTTAATTGATAACATGGACGAAGAGGAGACGGTAGTCAGCATAGATGATCATCTAGATTTCTTTCAAAAGGACACACCATACAAAATTGTGAGTATTATCTAATAGTAGAATAGTAACCTAAAATCATATTATACATTTCCGTATTATAAATATATTCAAAAATTTCTTTTGGGTGCAGAAAGATATTTTCGTTGACTTCTTGGAAATGGTGCACCACCCCAGAGTTTGTGAAATGAGGGGACAGAATATCGAGAACTTAGAGTTTTGCTGGAAAACTAAGGGCAACGTAACAGACTGTGGCGTGTTTGCTATGCGTCATATGGAAATGTACATGGGTGAGGGGAAAAAGTTTGCGTGCGGGTTCAGCAACAAATCGCCTATGCATAGTTTGCAAATTAGTACATTGAGGAAGCGGTACGCTGCCAAAATATTGATGTCGGATGCAAACATTTTAAAAAACGATGTGACGAAAAAAGCTCTTGGTCTGCCAAAAAGAAGAAAGTCAATTGGACGTCGGAAAAAAAAAAGTAGAATCTAATATGCAAGTTTCAAAAACATGTTTCAATATTAGTAATGTGTTGTTGGATTAAGGTATCTTAAAAACTGTGGTGTTTTAAAGATAGTTATATTATGCTTCTGATCTTATGGTGTTGAAAATGTTGTTAAAAACCACGATTTTTTACTAAAATGCTTCATATAAAATTGTGTTTTTAGTAAACTAAATAAAACACCAAAAAAAAGTACCTTTGTATTAATAGAATCCGATGTAAACACATGTGTAAGTATTAGTAGCATCACGTGCACCACTAAAATAAGTAGGTCCTTACATAAGGAAAGAGTATAAACAGTTAAAAAACAGCTTTCAAATCATTTACCAAAGAAATGTGTTTTTCATTAACGTAAGTTGAGCTAGTAAACTAAAATAAAAATATAACTGGTAACAGCTTTGTTATAAACAGGTAAAACTGTAAATAAATACATGTGTTTATTAAATGCTTAATGTCTTAAATACATGTATCAAAATAAACACATGTATTAATAGGACCTGATGTAATAATAAAATAAGTAAGGTAGATAGAAAAAAGTATAACACCAATATAATACTAAGATATTGTAATAAAATATAAGAGGTTATGTTAGGACAATAGACTAATACAAAAAAAACAATAACATAAAGAGTAAACACTATAGTTAAACCATCTTAGTTAATTCAAGAACAACACAAACACTTACAAAAGATGGTTGTTCATCTACATAAATACTTATCCACCATTGGATACAATATATTTATGTTGTGTTTTAAAGATATTTATGTTGTCCTTACTGTTTCATGTTAGTAAATGTTGTTGAAACGACTATTTTTTACTAAAATGCTTCATATAAACATATGTGTTTTTAGTAAACTAAAAAAAAGAAACAAGTCATAGATAAACACTAAAATAACAGCACCTTTCTGTCTAACACACATTTGTTTCAAGATAAAACATGAGTATTAGTAGCATCTCATGTACCACTAAGATAAGGAAACCGTATAATAAATTAGTACTAAAATATTGTAATTAACTTAAGTGGTAACAACTTAGTTATCAAAATGGTAAATAACTGTATACTAAAAGGATCCAACGCAGAAAATTTATTAAATACTTAATGACTAGAACACGTGTGTTTCTAAATAAACACATGTATTAATAAGTAGGGAGTTAGATAGAAAAAATAATACTAAGATATATTGTAAACAAATGTAAGAGGTTATGTTAAGACGATAAACTAATATAAAAAACAATAACATAAAAGTAAACACTAAAGTTAAACCATCTTAGCTACTTCATACATCAATAACAACACAAACCCTTACAAAAGATGGTTTTTCATCTACATAAATACTTAACAACCATTGGATACAACACAAAAGAAAACAAAAGTAGATGAAAAACCATATTTAGATAATAAAAGGAAACTACATAATAGGGTTGTTCTTCACAAAAAGCGAGGCCACGGTACACCACCATTCTAAACGCAACCACATTACTCTGATTCTTCACCATCAGCATCAACCGAATCATCGGACTGACCATTTAGAGGACAATTACGGGAATCATGATTACCAATCTCATTACAATTACGGCATCTCCGGCCAGCTTTTTTCCTACTTTTCAGCAGACTTCTCACCTTGGGTGATAACGCGACGACGTTTGGTGCCAGATCCTTTGTTTTTTATTCCCTTTGGAGCAGAAAAGGGGGTATCAGAATCATTACAATTCCCAACAATATCACCCATGAGATCACGCATAACGCCTTCTTTAGAAGTTGACTCAGCTGGAACTTTAAACTTCTCAATAACAGCAGCCTTAACATCATAAATTTTTTGTGCAAGAAAAATAAAACCTTCATCATTGCCTCTTAAACAATCCATACAAAAAGAAACCATATCAAGAACTTCATTCCTCTTTCCATCAAATTCATTGTTCCCACCAGAATACATTGCTGCAGCCCTATACACACTTAAAGGTATGACATCTTTAGTCCAACGACGAAGCACGTATTCATCAGGTATTTCTTGAACATTTCTAAGCCTATAAACAGAGAAAACATGACGACAGAGGTATCCAATACGCGTGAATCCTCTACATGAACAAGAAGCTTTCTTGTTTGCAATATCAACAGTAACCTAAAAAAAAAATATCATGAACAAGTTTTAATAATGCAATATAGTAGAGTTATATAACACACATGCATGTATGAAACATGCATATATAAAACGACACATGTGTTTGTTAGCTTCCTAGTAAATTTGCATATTTAAAACTACATTTACTACATCACCTAAACTACTAAAAAAACACTGTTAAATGCATTATGTAAACATTGTTAAAAAGAAAAGAATGATGTATAATAAAAAAATTATATAATAAAACAGTGTATAATACCGTGAATGAATTGTTGATAATAGTCTTCTTATCAGCATGGTGAACAGTGAACACTTCAAGCCCGTCTGCATTAGATTCTACAATGGTTATAAAACTTCCAACCATACCTTTCTGAATTTCTTGGGTATAAACCTCAAGAGCATGCTTCTCAATTAGTAAAGGGGTGCGGAGAGGTATTTTGGTGGTGTAAGACTTATGCTCAAGAAGTCTTTGATTATAACGCTGACGGTCAATTGAGGTGTCAAAGCAAAATAAAAACTGAACCAACGTATTACCAGGACTGGAGTTTACTTTAAAAATAGAATTAGAACTCTCACATCGAGAGGTGGTTTTCATCAAACAACACATCTGAATATCTCGAAAATAAGCAGGGATCCAACGATGTCTCATTTGGTACATATCTCGAAGCCATACATGTGTTGCAAGCTTAAACTCAGTTATAAGCTGAATCCAACGCTTCTCAAAGGTAGTTGGACTTATGAAAACATTCCACACCAACTTGTGAAGACGTGCCCTAAAATCAGTACTTTGCAAAAAATCACCTGGAAACTATATATAAAAGGAGAACTGTGATTACACAGATATACACATGTGTTACACGTTGTGTACGTGTGTTTTATATCCGGGACAAATTGATAAAAAAATGAAAAGAAATTTATAGAAAAAAGATATACCTTGGCAGGAAGCTTTTTCATTATATGCCACATACATAAACGATGAGAAGAATTTTTGAAAACAGATTCAACTGCTTGTAACATAGCGGGATCTTGATCAGTTAAAACAAGACTCGGGGCTTTCGGAAAGTTTGGACAAAACACTGAAGCAACCATTGGTATGATTCCACAGATTCATTGGCTATTAAACCGGCACCAAATGTAATGCATTTTTTATGGTGGTCCACCCCAGTAAACGGCACGAATATCATATCATACCTAGCATTTTATAGTAAGTTAGAACAATATAAAACCAACATAATAATTTCATAAAAACAAAAAAAACGTACTTATTTGTGTGATAAGTGGCATCGAATGCTAACACATCACCAAAAGCTTGGAATTTTGCTTTGGAGACACCATCCGCCCAAAAAACACTTTTTAGCTCACCATCCACAATGTTATATTGACATGAAAAGTTAGATAAATGAGAAGACCTATGTTCCAAAAGATCAATAAAAAACTTAGCATCTCGTTCCCCAATGAACATACGAACATCACGACCAAAATTAGCATAATCTTTTTGTGTGCCACGCATGTTATGAGGACCACCCCTCAAACCAGACCGCAGACGATGTGCAGCACGCCCCCCAATTTTGTTCAAGCTCATTTGATGTATAAAACGTTTATCAGAAAAAGAAAGTCGTCTCCTCCTTCTCAACAAATCAACATTATGAGAAGGAACAAGGTCATGGTTGTAACTTTCAACAAAGTCATAGACAACATAACTACAACCACCTTCAATAGACTTGAGTTTTAAACGAGCTTTACAATCAGTAGCTTTATATGAACGAGTACGAGAAGAATCAACTTTTAAAACATCCATAGTGTCACAGTTCTGGCACTTGGGTTTTCCTTGTTTACTACAGTAAATGTATTTATGAGTAAAAACACCATTTTTCTTTTTCGCCGGACCAGTACGTATGTTAAAACCCGATTTTTCAGCATAATGATCATAAAAATGAAAAACATCATTCAAAGAAGAAAAAACCATGCCCACACATGGTTTATCAATGGTAGCTACATTAGGGATCCAGTATCTTGATCCGTTGGGAGTTTGATGAACAAACGTGCGAATGTCATCTAGGTACAAAAAATCAAAAGTAAAAAATGTTAGTTTTTGACTGCTTGTATAAAGAAACAGTTAAATGTATCATAAAAGAAATTGTATAGAAAAACCCATTCTACAATTAACAAAGCAGCATGTACCATGTTGATCAACACCAACATAAATAGAACCAGGTTCTTCCACACCAGTACAAACAGAAGCAGGTTGATCCACACCACTATGAACAGAAGAAGATGTTATAGGATCAATGGTATTATCACAAGGGGGATCTTCATACATAACACCTTTTCTTTTATCTTTTAACTTACTCATTTTGCTGTTGTGTAGGAAATGAGTGCATGGAAACTACATGAAAGAA
The DNA here is from genome assembly GCA_030867185.1 of Tagetes erecta. Lineage (NCBI taxonomy): Eukaryota > Viridiplantae > Streptophyta > Magnoliopsida > Asterales > Asteraceae > Tagetes > Tagetes erecta. Next base: position 60,523,741 of record CM061488.1, read on the forward strand.
GCGTCTTATATAGAGCAAAAATTGGGGGGGAAAAGAGGATGATTATGGCGGGAATAAATGTGCCAAATCCCCACCAACTATGGGATAAAATGAGAATGTTGCACGTGCCTCTAGAGATAAAGTTGGTAGTTGTACAATGTGGATATTTACATGTACAAAGTGCACAATTAGTTGTATCATGTGCATAATCAATCAAAGTGTATAATGACACAGTGTAATGAAACTACATGTACCAAAATGTATAATGACATATAACCCATGTGTTTTGTAGGGTAAAATTACAAACACTTCTTGACAAAGACATATTAAGTGGTACAAAAGAGTATATTACTTGTACAAAATGCCTATCTTTAGTTGTACAAAAGAGTATACTAGTTGTACGAAATGCATCATAAGTTGTACAAAGTTCATAATGGTTATACTTGTACAATGGGTATAAAATAGTTGTACACTAAAAACAATCATACTAACATAAATAAAAAAAACAGACACATGTATTGTATAGGTGAAAACAAATGATAAAACAAAGTAACCTATTAGTTGTATTGTGTGCAGAATTAATTGTACATTAAGTGAAACTAAAAATCATAAACATTTAAGTTTAACAAAACTAGTTGTCATTGTACAGAATTACCTAACTAGTGGTACATGAGCAATTAAAGTTGACTGGTTGAATAAAAAAACTAGGAATATCTATGACTTTTCTGACTAGTAACCATTGGGTAAAATACATAAATTACAAAAATAATTCAACAGGTGATAAATATCTATGACTTCTCTGAATTTTAAGAAAACACAAATAAAAAACACATGTGTTTCAAAATGCAGCACATGTGTATTAAAAAAAAATCATAAAACTCATATTTAGTTGTACAAAATGCATCAGCAATTGTACATTAATAAAAATTCAAATATACTAGTGTAGAATAAAATCTACACGTACTATTTATTTGTACCATATGAGGAAGTTATTTGTACATTAAGGAAATTATTTTTTGTACTATATGCATAATTAATGTGTAGTGTGTAGTTAAGGATAAAAAAAAATCATCAAAAAATCCAAACAGATAACTTGTCACACATTAATTAAGTGGTTATTACAATTAGATCTAGTTAAGCTTATCAAATAGAAGTTGTGACACATGAATCAAGTGGTTAGATTCATGTACTGTATGCAGAACTAAATGTACATTAAATGAAACTATGTAGTTATAAAAACTATATATTTAGTTATACAAAGTAAGCTATTAGTTGTACTGTGTGCAGAATTAATTGTACATTAAATGAAACTAAAATCATAAACATCATTTAAGTTGAACAAAACTAGTTGTCATTGTACCAAATTACCTAACTAGTGTTACATGGGACATTAAATGATATGATGTATGGTACATAGGGCATTAATGACAAAATCTTTTTGGGCATTAATGACAAGACATTTTGGGTACATATGTATTATAGTTGACTAGTAGAAAAAAAACGAGGAATATCTATTAATTGATAACCATTGGGCAAATAGGATAATTTACATAAATATCTATGACTTTTCTGATTTTTAAGAAAAAACAAATAACAAACACATGTGTATTGAAGAAAAAAAAGTTCATAAAAATCTGCGTAAATCTTTTTTTAGTAACAGATATAATATTTTAAAAAAAGTTGTCAGAAGATTTTCAGATAAACAATATATATGGGTATGGTACATTTACCAACACTTCATGACAAGACCTCTTAAACCATATAGAAAAGTGTATATTATACATAAATTAGATATAGAAAGTTCATAGTTTGTTGTACAAAATGCATCATAAGTTGTACATTAATCAAATCTCAAATATGCTAGGGTAAAATAAAATATACATGTACTATTTTCATCAACCAACTATTGAGTAAAGGGTTTGGATTGTATGTGTAAAAATAAAATAAGTCAGCTATAAGAAATGTATATTTATTAAAATGTAAAACAGATGGTTACTTAATGTGTAGTGTGTAGTTAAGTAGTTGTACAACATGCATAATTAATTGTATGTAAAAGGCAAATACAATAAAAAAGTAGTGTAGTAAAATGGATGGTTACTTAATGTGTAGTGTGTAGTTAAATAGTTGTACGAACGTGAATAATTAGCTGTATGTAAAGGCTAAAAAATATAAGAAAAAGATTGTTGGCTAGTAAAATGGATAAAGACATATGTTGTACAATACTAAAAGTACAACTAGTCAGAAGATTTTCAGATAAACAATTAATATGAGTATGGTACATTTACCAACACTTCATGATAAGACCTCTTAAACCATGTCTCTTATAGTACAATATCTATCAAAAGTAATCTTTATTTGTAGAAAAATGTATATTATACATTAATTAGATATAGAAACTCAAATTTAGTTGTACAAAACGCATCATCAGTTGTACATTAATAAAATTTCAAATATACTACTGTAGAATAAAATCTACACGTACTATTTGTAACATATGAAGAAGTTAATTGTACATTAAGAAATTTTTTTTTTGGACTATATGCATAATTAATGTGTAGTGTGTAGTCAAGGTTAAAAAATAAAACAATGTATATTTTTCTTATTATATGCTAAATTAAATGTAAAGAATTAAATGTATATTTTCAGTTATACAACGTAAGCTATTAGTTGTACTGTTTGCAGAAATAAATGTACATTAAGTGAAACTAAAATCATAAACATTTAAGTGAAAACTAGTTGTGCAAAATTACCTAACTAGTGGTACATGGGCCATTTAATGATATGGTGTATGGTACATAGGACATTAATGACAAAGGTCTTTTTGGCAATTAATGACAAGACCTTTTGGTACATAGGTATTATAGTTGACTAATTGAAAAAAAAAACGAGGAATATCTATGACTTTTCTGACTTTTCTGGTTTTTAAGACATAATTTATATAAATAATTCAAGAGGTGATAAATATCTATGACTATTCTGATTTTTAAGAAAACACGAATAACAAACACATGTGTTCCGAATTGCAGCACATGTGTATTGAAGAAAAAACAGGTCATTAAAATCTGCGTAACATCTTTAAAAAAAAAGAAGTCAGAAGATTTTCAGATAAACAATATATATGGGTATGGTACATATACCAACACTTCATGACAAGACCTCTTAAACCATGTAGAAAAGTGTATATTATACATAAATTAAATATAAAAAAGCTCATATTTTGTTGTACAAAATGCATTATAAGTTGTACATTAATACTAGTGTAGAATAATATACACATGTACTATTTTCTTCTACCAACTATTGAGTAAAGGGATGGTTAGTATATCGTTATAAGACGTGTATAGTGTGTAAAAGGCTAAAAAAACAAGAAAAAGATAGTTGTGTAGTAAAATATAACAGCTGCGTATATATTTTATGGGAAACAAACAACTACGTAAATGTTTTATGATAAATGAGATAATTATTGTACACATGTGTTTTATTGGCAAAAAGAGGAGATAAACAGCTGCGCATATATTTTATGGGAAACATATGAAATATTCCACATTCATTACCTCCTTTTTTAAACCAATTTGATTCCCTCCAACTTCATTCCCTCCTTTAAAAACCAATTTCATTCCCTCCAACTTCATTCCCTCCAACTTCATTCGCTCCTTTAGTTAAGGAAAAAATGGATGATATAAAAGAATCAGAAAATATAATTCTAGATTCCTTAAACCCAACAAAGAGAAAGTTGTTATCTGATGAGTCGGATGAAGTTGTTGAGAACGAATTGGATGACATTCAAGGTAAAAAGTTATACTATGTGTATTTTTGTTACAAATATGTCGATCTTCAAAACACATGTGTATTTATCTTTTGAAACTATTGCAGAACCCCTTAAGGTTAAAAGGTTAGAAGATATAAGTGACACAAAACAAGCCAAGAAACTACTTGGAAGCCAGGAAACTAATTGGATGCCAAGAAATTACTTAGAAGCTTATGAAGAAGATATTAAGATCCAAAAGGAGTTAGAAGATGAGTTAAACAAGCCTATTTCACTAGAAGATGAACACGAATATATCGATCCTGAAGTATTGAAGCTGGCCTGGATTTATCAAAGTGAATTAGAGGAGGAAGTGGAATATCACTACCCATGGGAAGCTGAGGAGGACGAACACGACTCCGATTGGAGTTGTGATGATGCAAATTGGAAATGATTTACCTATGTGTATGCGTTAATGACTATTTGCTTTATTTGTTAACGAGTTAGGTTTGCGCATGCACTAATGTTAAATATCCAAAATTGCTAAAAAAGCTTAAATAGAACGCAAAACATAAATTAAAATGTAACAAGTCAAAATAGGTCATATTGAAAAGAAGAAACATTACAAACCAGAGGGACAAACCATTGCGATTTAGTGATAAACAACATACAAGACGAAAAACAACCAACTAACAACTAAAAGGGTCTTATACTTTTTGGCTTCACGACAACGGTTATTTGCTTCTTGCTCTTTCTTCTTCCATTTTCTCATTAAAACAGGTATGACGTTCGATTCAGGTTCACGCGATTCTGGTGTCGCCCATTCTAGCCATCCACATTTATCGGTCTATAAATAAATAATAAACTTAATTTCAATGGGCTTAAATCTCAATGTTTTATTTAAAAAGGGGGTGATGAGGAGGCACAACAAAATATTATAAGTGAATCAAGTAAATCAAACACATTATTTACTTAAACCAATAAACTTTAAAATTTTGACTTACACAACAAACAAATCTTCTACCCGGATTAGCGTCTGTCCATGAAGTTTTTAAACAAGTTGCAGCACCACAAGAGCATATCACCATCGTTTTGGGAATGTGTTTAGAAGATGATGAAGATGAAGTTTGAGACATGATTTGAAGAGGCTGGTTGAATTTTGAAGTTCGATTCAGGTTTATAAGTTGGTTTCTTGGAAATTATTTTTATGAAAAGGAGTTGTTGAAAAAGTGTTTATTAGTGTATAAAGTACTTGATGTGACAAGACTATGCAAGCATTTATTAGTGTCTTGTACAACTTATGACATATTATTATATTTTAATGTATAAAGTACATTTAGTTGAGAAGAAACCAAATAAGTTGAGAACAAACCAGATAACAAAATATTTAACAAAAAAATATTTATGCTCTGTACAAACAAGTTGAGAAGAAACCAACAACTTGATGTGACGCTTCTACCTAGTAATACTATATTTCTTTATATTATAGTCAATAATTGTACAAATAGTTGTAATTGTTAAGATCAATGACTTTGAAGATGTGTAACAATCAGGTAAAACTGTAAAAGAGTATGAATTAAACATAAATAGTTTTAGAAAATACATAAAATACTTGTACAAAAATATCTATGTGTATAGAAAGATTAGAATCTATACAAACATTTAAAAGGGAGATAAAATACTTATAAATATAGTATGAACTATGGGTTGTATAGCAAAAATACTTAATTATTAAACATGAATAAAATCTAACGGACACATGTGTTCTAGTTATTTTGAATTAGAACACATGTGTTTTATAGGAAAAAAGGGAGATAAAACATCTGCCCAATTGTTTTATGAGAAACATATGGAAATTAAAGAAAAGAAGATTTCAGAATATTTCCGGGGTAAAAAATATATGGTGAAGTACAATTAATGATAAGGCCTATTCAAGTATAAAATATTTATGGGTACCAACCAAAACAGTCATTAAAAACATAGCTTTTAAACTAAACACATAACTTTTTACAACCAAAAACGAACATTAAAACAAAACACGTAGATAGATCGATAAAACATAACATAACGAAGACATTCATTAAACAACAAAAAACAACCTTTCAACTAAACAAACTAAGGGCTCGAACGCGCATCCAACTCATTAGGAACACCTAGAACTTCTGCTTCGAACTGCAAAAACTCGTCAAGTGGTGATGAACAACCATCATTCAAACTTTTTTCAGCTTCATGAGGCTTGGGAGAGGTTGCCAAGGGGTGAATTAGCTTTAGAGGGGTTAACAAGGAGAAAATCGGCTCTTCTTGATCGTGTTCGATTATTTGTTCATCTTCATCAAGCTTGTTACTTTTCAATTCAACTGCGAAAAAAAATCATAAAAGACACATGTGTTTTAATAAAAAGGGCGTATGTCAAAATTAAATATCTTACCTTGAGCCTCAACTAACTCAGGTTCCATAACTTTCTCCGACTCATGAAACAATAACCTTCTCTTTGTTGCTTTTTGGGTTAACAGAATCATGTCTTCTGAATCTTCGATATCATGGAGCTCATTATCAAAAACTACTTCAATCTTTTGCTTCTTTGCTGTATAAAGAAAGCAAAAACACGTTAAAGGTGTTTCATAGAAGTTAAAGGTGCTTCTTTGATCAGAATATGATTAAATGCATAAGACGTTAAAGGTGTTTCATAGAAGTTGATAACATCACCTTCAGAACCATCCACCGACGATACATATGTGTTGTTTTCCATCACGTTAAAAATCAACTTGAGGGATCTGGGAAGGTGTTTGAATATGAAAGATCTGGGAAGGTGTTTGAATATGAAACGTTTTTAATTAACGTTTACACTTCAAGATTGGGTTTTATAGATCTTGTATGGGGAAATGAAAATGGTGTCAAATCAATATCATATCATAAAAAATAACAAATATAAAAACAAAAAAGAAAGGATGTGAAATTCCGATACTACCCTTGGCCAATAAAATATTCAAGAATATAATGTGTGGCTCACATTTGGTTTAATGGTTAACATTTTAGTGACTGGTTTACAAAAGACATCAATACTATATATATATATATATATATATATATATAACTCCTTCAAAAGAGTTGTGACTATTCAACTACAATTACAACAAATGAACTATTAAACCCTCAAATGTTCACTTAAAACTACTTATGAATATAAACCAAACAAACTTCAATTAACATCACTTTGTAAGTAATTTCAATTCAAATAGACCATAAAGGAATAGTTATTGCATTTAACAAGATAAAATGAAATTCAATTTTGGTAACAAAATAAAACGGTGTATTCGTAACATCAAAACACAAAAACATGACTAAAATCCGACCAAAATGCAGCCCCCTAACCGACCAAAATGCAGCCATGAACCTGCTATAAAACCTGACAAAAACAGCCTAAAATTAAGCCACGAAGCTGCTGAAAAAACTACTAAAAAACATGAACAAAAGGCCTGCCTTCTGTGCTTCAAACACTTGATCTTTTTGGCTTTCCCACCATTTTATCTGCTGCTAGTACAGCCTGCAAATAGTACAAGCAGACTGCTGTTTTATGTTGGCTTTCCAACCATTTTAATGCACCATGCATTGACATGTTATTGACCTATGGGTTGCTTCAACTTCAATGGTCTTCCCATCCGAACACGCCTAAACGACATATTTGATGCACCATGTAAGATGTGACAATGTTTTCATATACTGACCACTTAAACAAAAATAATTAAAAGATGTACCTAGAAGGTCATCAGCCCAAAATCCATCCTCTTCACCGTTTGGGTCAGCCCTTACAACAATATAACAATTATATTAAGTATACAATTCAATTTCAAACAAACACACGTAAGCCAGCGTATGCTTCAGGTGCAAGCGGCTTTCTAGATAATTAAAATTTCTACAGACATATCTATATTAGTTGTTTATAAAAGATGTAGTTTTTTTTGCAAAATAATGTGTCACATAACAAATCTGGTGTGAGAAGATAGTTTCCGTTAAAGAGCGATTGATATTTAGTCGGCGTTAAAAAAGTACGATTAGCTTCGTTTTCATTTAGCATCTTCACTACTGGAGATAGATATCTCATTCATGAAAACAAATGTAATTATTTAGCATTTTCACAAATACAAATGTTGAAAATATCTAGTTTAGTAACAATCAACCTAAAACGGTAACGACAACTCACCAGTGTTTTCAAGTCAAGTAGTGTGTTAATTATGCATGTTTGCTCCATAGGTTCAGCTTTTAATCTTGAGAGTGGCTGCACGAATAGTGGATAAAAGCTGGAGGTCTGGAAAATAAAAAAATGATACTTACTTGTCTTTTACAGAAAGAATTTTCTGCTTTGTTGGCATAATGGCAAGAGTCTACCTTGCAAAATTGAATTGTAAAGTTCTTCTAGTGCCCTGTGATATAACAATGAAAACCCAAAATTAACTACAACCGTTTCAAGATGGGGCTAAACATTTAAAAATAATCAAAGTAGAAGCATTGTTTTCTTAATTTTCATAAGATAAGCAATTTAAAAAAAAATTCAAATGAGGTCTAGAAACTTATAATCATGCATTGTTTTAAAGCAAGAAATGCACATTCAACACAAAACAGATCAATTGCTGCTGTTTCAATAGCAAATTCATCACATTCACATCACAATTGTTTAACAAATTCATCACATTCATACCCACCATGTGCAGCAGCAGCAACAACTGTTTTCTTACATTTTTTGAAGTCTTTATCACTCACAACACATACAAATATTAACCCCCCCCCCCCACAAACACACATTCATACAACACAACACATTAATACGCACACAACACATTCACACATTCATGCACAACAGCAACAACTGTTTATATATATTCACACACACATAAACTTTCAGTTAAACAAATTTAGTTTCAACATCATAACAAACCTATTTAAACATACCCATCATGTGCAGCAGCAGCAACAACATTTCTTTACATTTTTTTGAAGTCTTTATCACTCACAACACATACAAATATTAAACCCCCCCACACACAACACATTCGCACACACACATTCAGTTTCATAGTTACAGCACATACTTATAGAGTGTTTTAAGCATCACAACATATACACAGCAGCAACAACTATTTTTTTACATTCAAATGACAACATATACACAACAACAGGTTTAACTCATGCTGTTGTTTATGTGTGCTACTGCAATCTTTTATAACGCATAACTAAAACAAGACTTTTCGCTTCTTTTGATCACTTGATTTCATATATTATATGCACAAGCTACAAATAATTAGACTTAAACTCAATGTTACAATTTCAGCTTACTTTCACATGTGCACTTTCAGCTTACAGTTTCAACAAACAGGCCAAAACTGATAGTTCGAGACGAACCGAGCTTGGATCTAGATCTGAGATTGTTTGGTGATGTTGTTTGCAATCAGTGATGCGGAATCTCACTGATCACGTATTGATGCTTGAATGTTCATGAAGATCAATGCAAAGTATGATGAAGATGATGATAATATGAATAGGAGAATTGTATTAGATCAATAGAGAGGTTACAATGGATATTCAATGTGTTAGGGCCATTTCCTAGATTAAGATTTACTTTGTATTTTGTTTATATGTTTGTATATAGTTTAGGGTCTATTTTGTTATATTCCTTAAACTTGTATTTGTTTGCTTTAAAGCATGTAGTGAGAGAGTGTGAGGAGAGAGGCTAGATCACATTTTCACGTAAGAGAGAGAACTTGGGTGTGTGATTTATTTTCTCCTACACCTTGTATCACAATACTGCTTTTGATCATCAATATACAAAGAGAATTATTAGTATGAATTGTGTTAATGATTAAACTGTGTTTGTGTTTGTGTTATTCTGATCATTGAGCGATATTCACGATCCAATTGAACCTATCAATTGGTATCAGAGCTTTCGGTATTGTGTTCTTCGCTGTTCTTAAGCAAAACACATCAATATTGCTCAAATATCATGATCTGAATGAATTGTTGCTGTTTTTAGTTGTGATTTATCATCGCAATCACTTCTAATTCTCAACGATTGTGCAGATTCCATCAGATTATCATCAGATCTGAGGAATTAAGAAGAAAGAAAAAATTTACTGTTCAATCAAATTTTGCTCAAATTTGATCATGTTTTGGATTGATTGAGATTAGGGATTGATAATCGGACCATTTCACAGCTTGTGTGTGAATTTTGAACGAATTGGACAAGTTTTGACAAAACCCTGAAAAATTCTCATGGAGAAGATGATGAACAGTATGAACTTGGTTGAAGATTAACTTGCCGGGTGATTAAATTTGACTTAGACAAATTCCTTTGGACTTAGTTTGTGAACAATTAGGTCCTGTGCAGCCGTGTAAGGGATTTTGTGCTAGACGGGTAAAGAATTTGACGAAGAAAAGGTGTTACTGTTCAGCCGGATCAAACACTGTTGTGCCGGGTGATACACTGTTACGCCGGGTGATTAAGAAAATTCAGCCGGGTGATCAAAGACTGTGTAGCCGGGTAAACAACATTGCCGTGTGATCGACAACTGTTCAGCCGGGTAAAGCCTTCTGCCGTGTCAAGATTCAAGCCGGGTCAAGTTTATCTGCCGAGTGAAGTTTTTCTTGTTGCCGGGTAACTGTTCAGCCGGGTCAAGAACAAAATTTTTACAACTGTTGAGCCGTGTAACTGTTTAGCCGTGTAAAGACTTTTTCTCTGCCGGGTGAAGAACAAAGCTACTGTTTAGCCGGGTGAAGAAGGATTTTCACTGTTCAGCCGTGTGACTCATTTTTAGTTGTTTTAATCTCTGTTTTCTTATCTTGTCTTTAATTACTTGTCTTTATTTTAGTATTTTAATCATTTCTTTTCAAAAAAAAAAATTAACAAAAACCAAAAATATTTTCTTTAAAAATTGTTAAAAATGGCTCCTACTGATGATTCTGATAACCGTGTTCCTAGACTTGTCAATCGTGCAGATTTCAAGAACTGGACAATCAGGTTGAGACATCACTTGTGTTCTATTGACAATGATTTATGGAAGTCCATTGAAAAAGGTCCTCATATTCCAACTCAGACTACTCCAGATAGTGCAAGTACCTATACCAAAGACTCTACTGAACCTTATCCAGAAGATAATCTGTCAGCAGAAGATTTGAGGAAAGTAAAGAATGATAGCAAAGCTTATTCTTTAATGTGCAAGGGACTGCCACTTCAAGTTCTGTCGAGATTGGATGCATATCAGACTGGGTATACATGTTTCAAAGCACTTAAGTCGATATGTGAAGGAGGAGAACAATTGAGAAGTCTGAAGAAGTCAAAGTTAAAAAGGCAATTGGAGTTGTTTGAGCATATTAATGGAGAAACAATGCACCAGATGATGAACAGGTTTGTTCATTTAACTACTGAGATGTCAAACCTCGGAGTTAAGACTGAACTTCAAGACTTGAATGATCGTTTGTTATGTGCTTTACCATCATCATGGAAGCAGACTGTTACTTTGTTGAAGCATACTGAGAAATTTCCAATGGAATTAGATCTGCTTATTGGAAAGATTGAAGAAGTTGAGATTGACGAAGGATCAAGAAATACTGATAGATCAAGCTCACAAACTCAGTATAAGTATGTGATAAATCCTACCAATACTGTGGAGAATGCTTTTCTTGCACAAGATGCAATGAAGTTTGAAGAAGAGGGTGATTTATTTGTTGGTGCAAGTTTCTATACTGATTTATCATACTTTCCAAGTTCACCAACTTATTCTCAACCTCAATCTCCACCAAGAGCTCAAGTTCAAAATCAGAATCTGAAGAATCAGTCAGACAGTCAAAGTTCAAATGTTCAAGCCAAGGTGAAAGATGTAATGAACATTCTGTTGCAAGATGACGAAACAAAAACTGCCTTCACAGCTTTTATGGCAAGTTTCCAGGCATATCAAGGAAGTCACTTAAGTCAAATGGACGTTGTCCTTCAAGACTTATTTGAGATGGATTCAGTTGACGTTGAGGAAATGGATTTAAACTGGCAGATGGTAATGGTTGCATATAGAACACAGAAGCATGCATATGTTAACCGAAGCTACAAGCCACATGCAAACAAGACGGTTGGTTTTGACAAATCAAAGGCCAGATGCTTTAATTGTAACCAGTATGGTCATTTTTCAAGGGAATGCAAAGCTCCTAAGAATTTCAACGACCAAGCAAGTTCAAGCAATCAAGGTCAAGGTCAAAGCTCACAACAGTCTTCGAGCTAACAAAGCAGAAATCAACGTTTCTTTCAGAAACCATACCAAAGTCTTCCCATGCCGGAACTGAAGGATGAAGGAAAGAAACCAGAAGATCAAACTAAGGCACTGGTGGTCAGTGTAAAAGACGGATATGATTGGAGCGCTTATGCAGAACAATTTACATCTGATCTTACGTCAAGTTTGGCGCTGGTATGTGAAATCGAAGAAGACTGGTCTGAAGAAGGGGATGGAAAGATGGTTGATGATGTGAATGAAGATTCTGAAGATTATGACTGGAGTGCAAAGTCTGATCCTACTGAAGAATCTGAATCTGAAGTTGCGTTAATGGCTACTGCCAGTGAGTCTTCATCTTCTACTGAACAACCAAAGGTTAGTAATGACTTACCCCCTAACTATGTTCCATTGCCCATAGATGTGAAAGAAAGGTTATGTTCAGAACAATGCATTCAACAAGTAGAACATTATCGAACTCATTCATTTAAAATTGGTGATAAATTAAGTAAACATGAAAAACTTCATGAACAACTTAAAATTGATCATAAAATTTCTGATGAGAAGATTTTGTCACTTAAAGAATCATGGAACAAAACTTTAAAAGAATTGGAACTAGTAACGAAACAACTTGAAGAAATGACAAAGAACTTTGAACAAGAAAAAGTTGCTCATGCTGTCACGCAAGTTGAGTTGGCAAAAGTGAAAAGTTGTAAAACAATGGTAAAACAACTCATAAGTGAAAGAGGTAATAAAACCAAAACCGGGTTGGGTTTTACTCATGAGCCAATGCCAAATTCAATCACTCAAACCTTACCGGAAAACTTTAATGAATTTGATCATTCACCTGAAAATGAACGAAAATTCAAAGAAATTCAAAGAACTAAATCCGAGTCCGAAGGTTCTGAAGTGTTGATTGAAAGTTTGAAAGAAGAAGATGGAATGACAACTGAAGCTGACGATGAAGCAAGCAACAAATCTGACAACAAATTAGAGCCTGTTCTGATTCAACTTGTTGAGTATCCGGAAATGAATCCGAAGTCAGAAACAGTGAAGGATGAAGGTGAATTTTCAGGATACAATGATCCTGATTACATCAAGTGGAAGAAAGAACAAAAGGCGCAAGTTGCTGATCAGTTGATCAAGAAGCAAGAAGTGAAGAAGGCTGAAGTTTCAACTGCAAAGAAGGAGAAATCGAAAGTAATAACCAATCAATCTGAAACGAAACAGTCAAAAGGCAAAAGTGTCTTAAAATCAAATGATAACACCAAAGTTCAAAGTGTTAAAACTGACAAAGTAAAACCTGTCAAGAAAGTGTCAAAAGGTAAAAACATCAAGTTTGTGTCTGCAGGAACGTTTGATTTGAACGGATCTTATGGTAAACCAATCAATTCTCCAATCAAATCTCACTCTGGTCTGAAAACAGGTTCAGGTCCTAAGTCTTCCGCTGTCAATGATAAGAGAATTGAATCCAAAAAGGTGACCAAACAGAACAGTTTAAAATCGAACCAAAGTCCCATGCAATCAAAATCACAAACAAAATCTCCACAGAAAAGCGTTAATCTAAAACCGAACAACCATGATAATGAATCTCGAATGGGTTCAACATCAAGAGTTAACAATCGGCTCTTTAGGATTAGCAAGAAACATTGTGAAATTTGTGATAGATATAATCATGCAACTGCTGAATGTTTCTTTAACAGGTACTGCAGTTTCTGTAACAAAAGAAACCATTCTTCAGAAGAATGTTTTTATAACAAATTTTGCGAAATTTGTGAGAGGAGAAACCATGACACAAAGGATTGTTTCTTTCGATCAAACTCAACAAGAGAAATGACTCCGTTTTCAAACTTTCAAAGAAATCAATCATTTGGCTTTCAAAATATGAATCAAAGTCATTCTCCGGTTTTGAGAAATTTCAATCGAAACAATTCTGTTTCTAACTTTTCATCAAGAAATGTGCAGGTTAACAGTTTTAAGCCAAGAGCTTTGATGGTTAGAAATCAAAAGTTTGAAAATAACCTTGATCCTAAGTTAGAGGAAAGGTTTAGTGCTTTGAGGAGAAAGCAATCAATGCACACCAATGGGCGAAATAACAGTTTTCAGCATCAAAATCTCTTAAATGAAACAAATTTTCAAAAAGTCCAATATCAACAAGTTACTATTGCAGATAGATTCGGAAAACCCAAGACCGTGTGGGCCTGGGTTGACCAAACTAACTAAGTGATTGTTGAAATGCAGGTACGCCCAAGAAGACCTATCAACTCATGGTTCGTTGATAGTGGGTGTAGCCGGCACATGACAGGCAACCATGCCTTGCTTCAAGACTTTAAGCTGAAAATTGGTACACACGTCGCATTTGGAGGTGATGCTGGTGGTAAAATCACAGGAGAAGGAACTGTCTCGAATGGGGTCATTAGTTTTGATAAAGTCAACTACTGTGCACAGTTGAACTTTAATTTACTAAGTGTATCTCAAATCTGTGATAAATCTTATTCAACTCTTTTTGATGATTCTTTCTGCTATATTCTTAAACCAGGTTTCAAGATTGACAATGAGTGGGTAGTGGTTAAAGCTCCAAGAGATCGTGATGTATACAAGTTGGATATGTCGCAGATTGATGCTGAAACCGAAACCACCTGTCTCATTGCTCATGCTTCAAATGATGAGAGTCAGCTTTGGCATAGACGGCTGGGCCATTCAAATTTCAGAAACATGAACCGTCTGGTTACCGGAAATCATGCTGTGGGAATACCGTCAAAGAAATTTTCCACAACTGATCTCTGTCCAGCGTGTTTGAAGGGAAAACAGCATAGGATGTCTTTTAAGTCCAAGCAAGAAAACTCCATTTCAAAACCCTTGCAGATGCTACATATGGATCTTTTTGGACCAACAAATGTGCAAAGCATCGGAAAGAAGTCTTACTGTTTTGTCATTATTGACGATTTCACTAGATTTTCTTGGGTTTATTTTTTGCATGCTAAATCTGAAACAGCTGAATTATTAAAAGAATTTATCATCAAAGTTGAAAATCAATTGGATTGCAAAGTTAAAGTTTTAAGAAGTGATAATGGAACTGAATTTAAGAATGCTGATGTTGATTTATTTTGTGCATAAAAGGGGATTGCTAGACAATTTAGTGCTCCAAGAACACCTCAACAAAACGGGGTTGCGGAACGGAAAAACCGGACACTGATTGAAGCAGCAAGATCCATGCTCGCAGATGCCAAAATCCCTATCACTTTTTGGGACGAAGCTATTGCTACTGCGTGTTTTGTACAAAATAGAACATTATTGGTTCAAGATAAACAGAAAACTTCTTATGAGTTGTTATTTGGAAGAAAACCAAATATTTCTTACTTGAAAGCATTTGGTTGTCCTGTTTCGATTTTAAATCAAAATTTGTTGAGAAGTTGTTGAAGAAGTTCAAGATGCAAGATTGCCAGACTATCCGAACTCCATCTGATGTGAATTGCAAGATTCAACCGGATCCAAAGGGCAAAGCAGTTGATCAAACACTATACAGATCAATGATCGGTTCGCTGATGTATCTTACTGCATCAAGACCAGACATCATGTACGCTGTTTGTGTATGCGCCAGATATCAGTCTGATCCGAAAGAGTCGCATCTTGTTGCTGTGAAACGTATATTCAGATACCTTAAAGGGAAACCGAATCTTGGGTTATGGTATCCTTATGAAGGAAATTTTGAATTATATAGTTATTCTGACAGTGATTTTGGTGGTTGTGCTCTTGACAGGAAATCAACTACTGGTGGCTGTCAATTTCTGGGTCCTAGGCTTGTCTCTTGGCAATGCAAGAAGCAGACCAACGTTTCTGTATCCACAGCTGAAGCAGAGTATATCGCTGCATCTGCAGGATGTTCTCAGGTTTTATGGTTACAAAATCAGTTGCTTGACTACGGGTTTAACTTTCTAAAAACACCTATTTACATAGACAATACTGCTGCTATGTTTATCACTGCTAATCCTGTTCAACACTCGAAAACCAAACATATCGAAATTCGATATCACTTTTTAAGAGACAACTCTGAAAAGGGTTTAATAATTTTGATTAAGGTTCATACCGACAAACAACTGGCAGATCTTTTCACCAAATCTTTTTTGTCAGGACGGTTTGAATTCTTAATTCAATCCATAGGATTAATCAATCATGATTGATTCTATTTTTCAAAAACAAAACAAAAATCAGAAAAATATAAAAGCCAAAAATATAATAAGTTGATGTTAAGTATTGATTCCTTTGTCTTTTATTTTATGTCTTGCATTGTGTGTGTGCATGAAAAAGAAAATAGAAAAGCAAAAACAAAATATAAAAGCAAAAAGAAAAGAAAATATCATGTCATAAGAATCTATATTGCAAAAGTGAGAGATGATAGTTACACTAGACATTATTTGTTACATCATTTTTAATAAAGACTGATGAATGTTAATTGATGTGCTAGACAGCTCAGGCAATTAGACTGAACAAGTAAGTTGATTGTTGACAAACATAAACTTAATGATCTTTGTGTTAAGTTCCATTGTTATACATGTCTAGATATATATCTTTTGATACATTGCTTGTGATGATAGTTGTGCATGATCGGGTAACGATGCAGTCTATTCAGTGTGATGAACCGCATCGTGAGCTTCTTTGTTGTGGTACCCACAGACCTGAAGTCTCACACGAAGTCTCTTTTGAGCTTCAAGATGCAGCAAAAAATTCCAAAATGGAACAAAAAGAGTCCCAAATGTGGACCGTCACCAAAATAAAATTCCAAAAAGGAATTCAGAAGATTCCCAAGGGGAACAATAGGAAAGAAAAATTCCCAAAAATGGAATTAAAAAGAAGTCCCAAAGTGGACCAAATCCGAGTAGAACCCAGATTCCACACTGTGTATGACTGTAAGTGACTAGGTTGTTGTGCAATATGCATTCAGGTAGTGATTGATAAGGAAATATGTTGACATATGTATACATGTGGGTCACATAAGTCATTCTAATCCAACCTTAAATATCATCATGATACTGAAAAAGTAAGTGTGTCAACTCGAGCTAATTGGTATGTTTTCATATCATCACTCAATCAAGCATAAGTCAAATGTCTATTCAAAATTTGCAAAACATGTTCAGATAATGTGTGGTATGATCTCACTGCGATATTTTGATTCAAATGCATTGCATATGTCTTTAATTTAATGTGTGTGCTTTGTGTGTGCAGGCATTTGGAATCTTTATTGACACATCGACATCCTTCATACTAATTAAATGACCTAGGTGATGGTATTTATAGTTCATACCATTCACCTTACATTTCAACCTAACCACGTGCAGTTAAGCACAAACGCGCAATTAAGTACAAAACGATTACACAAATATTCTAAGACAAATACAAATTATGAACGTCTTCACCCGTGCTTGCTCGTGATGATGCTCGATATCTTCACTCGCTTATATTTGGAAAGTGACATCTTCAAATAACCCCAACAGTACTCCCCCTAAGATGACACTTTACAAATTTGACATATCAGCTTAAATCTTCATGTGGCGAGTATAGAGAGCAACTTAAAGTTTTGGTATGCATTATCTTCAAGAGGACCCAACAGTACTCCCCCTAAGATGATGCTGCCAAAACTCTGTCTTTCAACAAGCAATCTACATCATTCTCTCCCTTTTGAGTAACATCAGAGGCTATGGAAAGAAATAAGCAGAGAGTAGATTCCGGTGAATCTATATATCAGCAACGGGATCTTCTTCAACGGTTGAAGTAGAATGAGAAGACTTCTTTAACTTAGAATATGTGACACCCCGCCCGGCGGCGGAAAACACCGGGCACGTCAAGTGGATCGGATATCAAAGTACAAAGCACATGGCACACTAAAAGCATATTTTAGTATTAATTAAGCCTTAATGTCATGACATAAATAAGCATTCAAACAGTCTTAAAATTGTAACAGAAACGGCAAATTGAATATTATTTATTGTCCTTTTTATTCTAGGTCCGAAGCATCCTACGTGTCTTGAAACAAAACCGAATCAAACTCCACCTGAAAAACGTGTAAAATAAGTTAGCTAAAGAATTAGCTAGTGAGTAAAACACAATTAATAGTACATAGTATAAAATCCGAGATCATTATAGATTGTGTTTCGCAATCTCATGTGCATAGCAATTTCATCATATATATCTCAACCGTGACCATAGAATCACATAGAAACAAGTACCATAGACCCCGCAGGGTAACCTTTAGCAACAAGTCATGAGGAACCACTCATGTTACAAATACTGATAATTATCGTTTTAACCGTCATTTAACCGTCTCGATACATAAATTATCAGTAAATGTTTAAGCATCGAAAGGGACGTAGCATCGTAGCAACAAGCATCACAAATAGTAACTAGAATCCAACCTAAAGAATCAACAAAAGAATCGCCGGGTTAAATCACCTATCAGGCCATTAATGTAGGTGGGCTTGTCAAGCCATTAGCGATAACATCGTCCGGTGGAAATTACAAGATAATATAACTAATATTGACTATCACACAATTTTGCTACATGCGGCCAAACACGATTAACACATCTAATGATCTCATTTTCGAAAATAGAAACATCAAAAGAAACCGTTGTATTATAGAAACACGTATTTCAGCCCCAAAAACGTAAACAGTAAAAAGGGGAGTGAGTTTACTCACCTAGAAAAGTAATTACAATCGAACCGTTAGAAACGCAGCTAAAAAGCACCGAGGGTTGCCCCAAACATTAGTACCACCTAATTTATTGGGAAAAACCCTAACTTAGAAGCGAAACAATAGTAACAAGAATCAAAAGCCCGAGATCTAGGGTTTCGGATTTGGGATTTAGGGTTTTGAAATACAATTTAGGAATTAGGGTTTTAAAGTACAAATTGGGAATTAGGGTTTAACAAGAAATTGAGGTGTTTACCTACACATAATTTATCTACACATACACATGTGTGGGTAAATACCTACACATGTTTGTATATGTGTAGGTAAATTTTTGCTTATATATTTTCAAAATGACTGACACTTAACATGTGTTGGTAATACGTTTTACCTACACTTGGCTTTGGTGGGAAAATTTCCCCCCAAATTGACGGTCAATTAAGTGTTAGATTACCCACACATGTGGCTAGTTTTCGTTATGTGTAGCTAAATTATTTACACATATGCTAAAACCTAATATATGTGTAGGTAATGAACTATGTTTTACCAACACAAAGTATTAGTAAATATATATGTAGATAAAGTATGTAAATAAACTTCCATCTAAAATTTTAAAAATGACATGGCAACCTAAATACCTACACATGTTTTAGAAATGACTCTATATGTGGGTAATCCATTATGTTTTTACCAACACATAATTTTTGTATACAAAATATGTAGATAAGCAACGTAGATAGTTTTTTATTATTTTTTTAAGAATGACGTGGAAAAATTAACTACCAACACTTACGTTAAAACCACTCTATGTGTGGGTAAATGGCCATCTTTTTACCAACACGTAATATTTGTAAATAAATGTGTAGATAAAGTAAGTGTACATATTTTTATTTTATTTATTAGAAATGACGCGGCGAAAGAAATACCTACACATTTGTTAAAAACTAAGATATGTGTGGGTAATTAACTATATTTAACAACACATAATATTTGTATATAAATATGTAGATAAATGAAGTAAATACGTATTAATTATACTTTTTCAGAATGAAGTGACATAATAAATAACTACATATATTATTAAAAACTACGATAAGCATGATCACACGTAGGTTAGCACAAAATTAAAGACGCTTTGCATGATTCGTTTTGAATTGACCACACTTTGGATTTTTATAAGCTCGCTAGGTTCAAATGGGTCGTTTGACTCATTTAGATTAATAACTGAAAGATTATAAGCTTAGTATGTTCAAATGGGTCGTTTTGACCCATTTAGATTAAATTTAAAAGATTATAAGTTCGTTTGGTTCAAATGAGTCGTTTTGACCCATTTATATTCAAATTGATATGTATAAGCTTGGTTGGTTCAAATGTGTCGTTTTGACCCCATTTAGATTAAAACTGAAGTATTATAAGTTCATTTGGTGAAAATGGGTCGTTTTGACTCATTTAGTTAAAAGGTGAGTTTTTGTAAGCTCGTTAGATTCAAATTGATCATTTTGACCCATAAGAATTAAATTGGATTATTATAAGCTCGTTAGGCTCAGACAAGTTGTTTCGACACATTCAAATTAAATTTAGATTATTATAAGCTAGTTTCTCCTCAAATGGGTTCTTTTGACCTATTTAGATTAAAGTTAGATTAGTATAAACCGGTTATATGCAAATGGGTCATTTTGACCCCTTACTATTAATATATTGAAATATTATACGCTTGTTAGGTTCAATGGGTTGTTTTGACCCATTTAGATACTTGTTTGGTTTAAATGGGTTGTTTTCATCCATTTAGATTAAAGTTTGATTTCTATAAGGTCCTTATGTTCAAATGGGTTGATTTGACCCATTCAAATTAAAGTTCATAGATTATAATAAGCTCGTTATATTAAAAGAAGTTGTTTTGACCCATTTAGATTATTATAAGCTAGTTATGTTGAAATGGGTCGATTTGACCCTTTTAGATTAAAGTTTAATGATTATAAGCTCATTTTGTTCAAATGGATCGTTTTGATAAATCTATATTAAAATTTGATTTTTGTAAGCTCATTATGTTCAAATGGGTCGTTTTGACCCATTCAGATTAAAGTTTAGATATTATAAGGTCTTTTGGTTCAAATGGGTCGTTTTGACCCCGTTTTGACCCATTTAGATTAAAAGCTTGTTTTTGTAATCTTGTTATGTTTAAATGGGTCGTTTTAACCCATTTTGATAAAAGAATGAAATATTATAAGTTCACTTGGTTCAAATGAGTTGTTTTGCCCATTTAGATTAAAAGTTGGTTTTTATAAGCTCGTTATGTTCAAATGGGTCGTTTTAACCCATTTGGATAAAAGAATGAAATATTATAAGTTCATTTGGTTCAAATGGGTTGTTTTGACCCATTTAGATTAAAAGTTGGTTTTTATAAGCTCGTTATGTTCAAATTGGTCGTTTTAACCCATTTGAAAAAAAATGAAATATTATAAGCTCATTTCGTTCAAATGTGTTGTTTTAAACCATTTGGTTAGTTTTGACCCATTTAGAATAAAAATTGATTTCTATAAGCTCATTTTATTCAAATGGGTAGTTTTGACCCATTTAGATTATAGTTTTTAAATTATATGCTCATTTCGTTTGGTTTTATATAATAAGCTCGCTAGTTTCAAGTGACTCGTTTTGTCCAATTTATATGTATTAACTTCGAGCTACATGTACATATAAATAAAAACTAATAAACTTCTTGTACAGTACTCAAAACCTCTAGAATTAAAACATTAGAGTAAAAAAAAACCTTAACAAGCATGAGTTTCGAACCCAGCAACTATAGCAGCTTAAACAAACACTCTTACCAGTAAATCAAACTCACCTAGTTTACAAACACTCTTACCAGTAAATCAAACTCACCTAGTTTATAGGATTTGGATTAATACTTTAAATACAGAAAGAATTTGCACCATTTAAAAAAAGTGACCTAATTGGCATAAGACTCTCCACATTGACCCCTCCACAAACTCAATGAGAAATTGACATTCCTGCATATCCACGTTTGTGTTGATATCCCTCTGTCACTCCCACAACAACGATTTGCTGGTATTGTGCGAGTTTTTTTGGCAGGAAGAACTCATCAAGCAGGTAATGAACTTGTTCTTTAATAGGTCGTGATTCACCTTCTTTATGAGAACTTTGTTGTTTGATAATTAGATTATAGCCAACGTATACATAGTATGCTGTACAATTGATATTATTTCGACCGAGTATTTGATTTTTAGGACCCTCATTCATGTCTATTTTCATATATGATTTAGTTCATTTGATCACATTACTTGTAATTTTGTTTCATATAGTGCTACTTCTGACTTTGTTGCAATACTCTGTTAACATCAAGACAGGAAAATTTGTTTCAAATGGGTAGTTTTGACCCGTGACTATAAGCTCATTTGATTCAAGTGGGTAGTTTTGACCAATGTGATAAAGGGGCTGAATGGAATCACATTTCAGATTGTATATTTTTCTCTAACTTAGACATTATGCAGTTGACTTTTCTGTTTGACCAGACTTTCTACTGTAGTTGGCTGATGTTGTAGCTGATTGTCTGATTGGTTTGAGATTTACGTGATGCCATTTTGCAGCTTGCTGCTCTCTGCAAAACTGATCTATGGATCCTATTTATTGATGTTCATGTAAGTCATTTTCTACCATTCAGTTTACTACAATATTTATATTCAACTAACAAGCCGCTCACATATCTATGGTGATGCGATTGAGGCCATGTGTAATGCAAAAGATGCAGTCACTTCAATGCTCTACTTGATCCGCAAAAATGTTATAGGCTAACTGGATACATACCAAGACTCGCACGCTCATACATACCTATGGTCCTACAAACAAACAAACAAACAAATAGACACACTACATTTGCCACTGGTAACATCCATGAAATACATAATTTAACATGTCACATGTACAAATATTGACGAAGAACAACCAGGTTTGACTACAATGACAGGCAGCAAGACAGAACAGGTAGATTGGTTTGTATGTGTTTGGAGGGGTATATAACAGCTCTTAACACTGCAAGTTACTATTGTTAACAGGTCTTAACACTGCTACAAGTTACTATTCTGCACGCTAACATCGACAAGAGCTGCATTATAATTAGTTTTGACCCATTTAAGTACTGTTGAGGCTATCATACACTATTGGTCAAGTTACTACATTAAAATGGGTCATTTTGACCCATTTAGTTTAAAAATTAATAATTATAAGATCATTTGGTATTTACTATGTGCGTTATCATTATTTTAGTTGTGCGTATTACCTTCGTCTAACATATTCTATATATAGTCCACTAAATTTGAGCAATTTGAGCCAAAGAAAAAAGTTATAAGTTTTGAATACACCTTAAATAGGAAGCTAAACCACAAAACCAAACAAGCTGCTATGATATATTGTGTGTTAAATAACATATATATAACCTCATTTGGTTCAAATGCGTCATTTTGACCCATTTAGATTAAAATTGAAAAATTATAAGCGAGTTTGCTTCAATGGGTTGTTTTGATCCACTTAGAAGAAAATTGGATTATTATAAGGTTGTTTGGTTCAAATGGCTTGTTTTGACGAATTTAGATTAAATTTGGATAATTATAAGCTCGTTAGATTCAAATGGGTTGTTTTGACCCATTTAGATTAAAATTGGATTATTTTAAGTTCATTAGGTTCAAATGGGTCATTTGACCCATTTAGACCAAAATTATGACATTAAAATCTCATTTGATTAATATGGGTTGTTTTATCCGTTTAAATAGTATTTACATTTGTATATTTAAGAATTGAAATTTATTAGTGGGTTAACTTGTCAAAGTTAGTTGAATTGACGAATGTTGCAAATGGGTCAACGGGACACATTCACTGCATAAACACAGATGTTATGAATTAACCAAATGGGTCAAAACAATTAACCAAACCCACTTGATGCAACACTTTGTATTATAACCTCATTTGGTTCAAATGCGTCATTTTGACCCATTTAGATTAAAATTGAAAGATTATAAGTGTGTTTGCTTCAAATGGGTCATTTTGACCCACTTAGAATAAAATTGGATTATTATAAGGTTGTTAGGTTCAAATGGCTTGTTTTGACGAATTTAGAATAAATTTGGATTATTATAACCTCGTTGGATTCAAATGGGTTGCTTTGACTCATTTAGATTAAAATTGGATTATTAAAAGCTCATTAGGTTCAAATGGGTCGTTTTTACCCATTTAGATTAACATTAAAACATTAAAATCTTATTTGGTTAATATGAGTCGTTTTTATCCGTTTAAATAGTATTTACATTTGTATATTTAAGAATTGAAATTTATTAGTGGGTTAACTTGTCAAAGTTAGTTGAATTGACGAATGTTGCAAATGGGTCAACGGGACACATTCACTGCATAAACACAGATGCTATGAACTAACCAAATGGGTCAAAACAATTAACCAAACCCACTTGATGCAACACTTTGTATTATAACCTCATTTGGTTCGAATGCGTCATTTTGACCCATTTAGATTAAAATTGAAAGATTATAAGCGTGTTTGCTTCAAATGGGTCATTTTGACCCACTTAGAATAAAATTGGATTATTATAAGGTTGTTAGGTTCAAATGGCTTGTTTTGACGAATTTAGAATTATTTTGGATTATAATAAGCTCGTTAGATTCAAATGGGTTTTTTGACCCATTTAGATTAAAATTGGATTATTATAAGCTCATTAAGTTCAAAATGGATCGTTTTGACGTATTTATATTGAAATTGGATTATTATAAACTTAATAGGTTCAAATGGGTCGTTTGGATCCATTTATATTAAAATTGAACTATTATAAGCTCATTTGGTTAAAAGTGATCGTTTTTATCCGTTTAAATAGTATTTACATTTTTACGACCTTCTAAAGTGATAACAATGCAATCGGCGTATTGACTCTAACAAATATGACCAATTACCTTAATTGACATTAAATGAGCAACATTAACTCTAATTGACGAATAACGATCAAATTAATTGTAATTGGACATCATGATCATAATTTGCTGATATCGACCCTGAGTGACTATCATTAACTTTAATTGATTGTCGTACCCTAACCGGTTGCTAGTGACCTTATGTGATTGTCATTAACCTTGCTTTCCCATCATTTATCGTAAACAAATGCCAATGCCCTTGATTGACCCATATGGAGCCTAATTGATGACTAGTGACCACATTCACCCTGATCGACCTAAATAGGTAGTTAATGACCCTAAGTCACCATCGCCAACATTAACTGGCTATCATTTACCATAAATTGGCGTTATTCACCCTAAGTGAACATCGTGAACCTTTATTGACCATCATTTACCATAAAGCTACAATCAATGACCTTTATGACTGAGATTAACACTAATTAGAAAAATATTAACTTAAGTTACCCTAAGCGGCCATCAATGACCCTAATTTGTAATTCATAGGTTTGTAATATTGGTAATTACATGTCGCCATTCACCACCAGTTGGATGCTTGGGTGGTAGGTGCTAATGAGGGTGAGCCATCTTCAAGCTTCAATACCTCTAGAAGGGCACTCATCCATGACTGTTCTTTTATTTTTTTAAAAGGGTTGCATGTATGAATTACAGTTATTATAGTGTTGAGTAAATAAGTTTATGAGAAAAATAAATGATAATTATATATAAAATTTTATAATTGTATTTTCAGTATTTTTTCAAAGTAGTCAATAGGCATATAAAATTTATTAGTTTCTTTTTATTTTTTCCTAGTCAATTTTTTCATACTTCCCTCTAATTTTTCCACAAATCACTTGAAATTTTATATTTCCCGCTGCATTTCTTTTCCTCTCAATATCTGTCACACACTAACACAATTTTATCACTCTCTCTCTGCTCTCTCACGCACAAACACACACAAGCGAGGCTGTGAAGATGAAGGACGCCGGCGACGACAACGGAACCGGCAATGGATGAACAGCGATGGAATTTGATAACTAGAAGAGCTGCGTTAAACGGAAACAATATTACAAGTGAGGTTTTCAAACCTAATTCATCACCGGTACGAAACGATTGCAAATTATCAAATCTCCGGCATACGATTAGTGTCGGAGATGCAAATACTGAGAGATTGAAGTTCTATGTTTTACTTTCTCGCTGTGAATTGGAGGATGATTTCAGGGTGATGGCTGGCCGGAGATTGCAACGTAAGTAAGCCGAAGAAACGACCGAGGATTGTTCAAAAGCAATTGGATGTAAGTGAAACTGAATGTTAAATTTAAATCACTGTTTGTTTAGATCTGTTAAATTGGAAATGTGATTTGATGTGATGAATTTTTTTATTATTGTGTTGTCTAGACTTTGTTTCCTGGATTGTGGTTATGGGAAATAACTGCTGATATGTATAAAGTTCCTGATGAAATCGACACCAGAAAGGTTATAGTAATAAATATGATCGTATCATCTGTTTATCTGTTTAATTGATCATTTGATTGATTTGGTTTTGTTTATGGATGAATGATGTTATTGTTTTGTAATATTTACAGAGGTTATGATGAAGATGAATGCATACTATGATGAATAACGTTATTGTTTCTCGATAAGATCTTTGTGTAAGCTGAGTTTTATGCTGATTTTGGTTTTTATACTAGTTTATACATTTTTATAGACACGTTTAGTTACTTATAGTTTTCTATTTTGAATGGAATAAAACTTAGCTTTTTATCTATATCATAATCATCATTGTAAGAATCGAATAATGTTCTATCTCTATCAAAGTCATCTCTTTGTTCTTCCAGATCTATGGTGCGGAAGACAGTATTTGAAGAAGATGATTCAGGAGCATAAACCAGGCACTATTAGTGTATAAACCCATCGTATTTTTGTTGCTTATCATCCAAATTTGAACGATTCATCTCAATAAAACGCACTTCTCAGCTATTGAATCTCTATAACGGATTGTTAACAACAATGGAGTTTTCGAATCACGATGATGTCAGATTCCACTGAATATGTCCGTTTGATTCAAGGTTAGTTCATCCAAAATGTGAAAATAATTATCACTTGGAGTCTTTTAGTTTTTAATTTTTCATTCAATATTTAGAATTTAGAAGTTTCTTTCATAATATATAGTTGATTGCTTTAGGGTTTAGATTAGGAATTGCTTTACAAAGTTACAATGCTTGCGTGTGTTGGTGAATAGTGTGAAATATGGTTGCGTTCTTGATTGAAATAATTGTTGAAATGTAGTTTTGGATTATTTGTTTTGTTTAACTAGCAAGCATTAATGCCAATATAATATGTAAATACAACAAATTAAGAACTAAAGGTTTGTTTGGAATGCTAATTTGATGGATTTATGTGTAATCAAAATAGTGATATATGATAATAGATTTGAAGCTTTTTGATAATGAGTTTCACATCTTTCTCTTTTACCATTCTTCTATCATGATTTGTTGAGGTGTGGTTTTGTTGGAATCTATTTTTGATTATGTTTATGACTAGATAGTGATAGAACCAGTTGGATTTTTTATGGTACAAATGATGTAACAACATTGACCTTAACAACTGCAGAACATCTCGACTAAAAAATATGGAGTGATGGTTTGAATTTGCTGGTTTGAACCAGGTTATCAAATTAGAATGTAGTTGGGTTGCTCATCAATTTTCTTCTATTGAAGTCGTTATGCCCAGGTAAGTTATTTTAGTTCTAACTACTTCTGATACGGTCTTAAAAGTCGTTTTGAGCATATTCTTGTAAATTAAAAGAGATACAATGATTTACTGCCACATCAATATGTAACACCCCAAAACTTTATTAACCAGGCTACAAGTCACTTTTGGGATAGTTGGTTTAACTAAAACTTACTAATCAAGGTTTATATTAGAAAACTAGACAAATGTTTGTTGTAAATGATAGGTTTGTATACTTGTTGACCATTATATGAACAAGCTTTGGATGGGTTAGGAGCTTAAATGTTCACAAAAATTCTAATAGTTGTTGATACTTGATATATTAATTGATGATTGATTGGTTTCACACTCAAACATTAAGTGCAAGATTGAATGGGTTTTGAGACCATTGATTACATATGATTTTTGAAATATGTGAATTAACACATATGAGTATGTATTGACTTGATGTCATAGGTTGTTGACTTGATGACAAGGAACATAAGGTCCTAAAGATCATAAAGACTTGATAAAGATTCAAGGGACTTTGTAAACAAAGGTAACAACGCATGAGGTAATTAGTTTTGTACTTGAATACTTACATAGCAATTGGCTATATTAGTTTCATTAATTAGAAGAAATTTTATGATAAAATAGAAGAATCATGTGTCAAATGAAGTTTGGTAAATTAAGTAGTTAATTGGGATTCACTAATCTTGAATTGGGTTAGTGAAGGTAAACAATCTTTATGGGTTAAAGGAGGTTTAAACATTGGAATAAGGGCTGGAAGTATATAAATTTCAGGATATTTAGGAGCTGAAATTCAACCTAGTTTCAGATCTTTACCGGTTTTCTCAAATTTGTATAAAATTAACCGGTTGTTGGTTTTGAGCGCATAATATAGCACTGGAAAGCCCTATATGTCTAGTTTGCTCAGAATTTTAGATTGGGAATAAACATCTACTATAAGTGGGTGAAATTGATAGTTTTCTACAGCTGCGCAAAGCTGTCATAAAGATTATTTTAGTTTTGTTAATTTTGTAGAACCATCCGTGTAATTTTTTTATAGAAGACTATTATATGGTTGTAACCATTAACATCTCTCTTTTTTTTGTTTCTATACTAATGGAATTATTAAGGATTGGGTATTGGTCAAGTTGGATATTTTAGTTTATTAAAGTTGGATTGGGTTATTCTGACCCATTTGAACTAACAATTAGATACTTTAATTTAATAAAGTGGGGTTGGGTAATATTGAGTATTGACCCGTTTGAACTAAAAGTTAGATACTTTAGTTTAATGAAGTGGGTTTGGGTATTATTGCCCCGTTTGAACTAGAAATTAAATACTTTAGTATAATGAAGTGGGTTTGTGTATTATTGGCCTGCTTGAACTAAAGGTTAGTTAGATACCTTAGCTAGTTTAAAAAAGTGGGTTGGGTATTATTGACCCGTTTGAATTAAAAGTTAGATACTTTAGTTTAATGAAGTGAGTTTGGGTATTATTGACTTGTTTAAACTAAAGTTTAGATACTTTAGGGTAACTGTTGGATGGACTTATGTGGGATGTTAAAGTCTATTTGCTATTATGTCATACATTTACCTTTGAATGTTTTCCTTGATGATTGTTTATAAAAGTTTAAATTTCGGGCTTTATAATGTTATTTTTCCAAGTTTATCAAGACTGGACTAAAGAACTAGATTACAAGAGTCATAAGGTTGGTTCTTTTGGTTTGGATACGTTATAAGTTATTCGAAACTAGGTCTTGATTCTAGAAGACTAAACTACAGATTTAACTTTGGAGTTCTTACCGGTGGCTTTTTGCTCAAGTATGTATCATTTGAAAGATTAATATATTGTAAACTATGCCTTGTGTGTTTGTTGAAATTTGTTCTCACATTTGTAATCGTTTGGTTATGTTGCAGATTTCTTTTTTTTTACGGATTCGTGGAACAATTTTGGAAAAATGTTATAGTTCTTGTTGATTAAATCCTAATTCCATGAAACTTCAGGTAGTCCTAATTTTGTTGTTTTTTATTTGGTTCATGTGCAGAACAATCGGTTAGTAAGCTCTCACATTCCTAGATGGCATTCATTTAAACACTAATGTGTAAGTTCAAGTTCTCATGTACCATGCTCATCTTGATTTGGATTGTTACCTTATTCTGTATCTTTGTTACATAAATGTTTCAACAACTTTAGTGGATGGATAAAAAGGACCTTCTTTCAGTTCTAGCTTTGATGAAAGGTATAATGTGTCCTTTAGCAAGGCTAATTATTCATTTGTTGGAGAACGGTCATGGTATATGCATTCTCGGACGGTTATATGGTAGTTCTTCATTTGACTTCGATGATGTAAGATAGGCATGCATAGATGTGCAAATATTAATGCCAGTAGATCTACTTGACTTTGATTTTGCATCTCAGGGGCATGCAAATGTGCTCACAAAAGGTATTGTTCTTTCATTTTATATGTAGATTAATTATAGACGAACCATTTTTAATAGTTGACAATTTCAAAGCATAGTAATGGGTTGGTTTGTTTATGTATTATCTCTAATGGGTCAAATGGTTAAACATAAAGATTCAACTAAAAGTACTAAAATATTGTTTACATTGGATAAATGATTTTTCTAGGATGGTTCGAAACTTGCTATAACCGACTTTATATGCCCTGAAAGTTACATGTTTGACCAGGCTTTTCACCTTGTTCGCCCAATTTCTTTAGTTTCTTCATTGTTTTATGTTTTGAGAGTCTTAATGAAATGTTGCAGAAAGATTACAGTAAATGTAGCAAGGTTACATGTCAAGCTCATCTTCATGTGAAAGTGCTAATTTATTAGAAGTTTGGGTTTCTCAATTGAATTAAACACCAGGTTTGCATACTTCTTTATCAATGAATTTTTTTTATTAAAGCTTATCATTTTTAGAACAAAATCAATTATAGTTCGCTATGCATTTGGTTTTAGTAAAATCACATGACTCTTGCACATAGATGAATAGATCAGATAAAGTGAGTCAAACTTGTGAACTCTGATGTACATTTAGGATTAGGAATTTATTTTGATTTACGAAAAGCAATTTTTAACACATGCAACAACCTATATTTCAGTTGTTTCTTTTAGCTCATAAGATACACTTTATTGTGAATAATTGTTGTGGTTATCGTTTAGGAATTATATGTGATATGTAGTTTATGATACGACTCGTTATAATAAATGTCCTTTCAATGCCACCCATGTAATACACGACCTTTAAACTAGTAAGTATATTTCGACCTTGTTATGTTTTGCTTACAATATGCTATGCTAGCCAGACTGGATAAGTTGGAGAACTGTGATCCCATCAATCTGATTGACTTGACCCAACACAAGCAAGAATGGAGCACAACATGAGCATCTCAAGGTGATACATCACGAGGATCTTAAGGTGATACATTAGAGTGTGGTGAAAATATTGGCAAGTGGTGTAGTTTTAGTATTTTTATAACTCATAGTGATGATGTTAAGTGTTTGAATTGTGTAAATAGTACCGTTATTTTGATAGTTTGAAATATGATATTTCTAACTTTTAATTTTAGAATAGAAACTTTGGTTATATATGTTTCTATTTGCACTTGTGTATTTGCATTTGTTTGTATGTATTTGCAGATTATTACTACATATATTTTAGTAAGCGTCTACACAAATAGATAATCTTACCAACACATCTATATGTTTTTTTACACATATTCAAATCAAATGTCTACACATCGTCCACTTTACCTACACATTATATAACTATCACCAGCAAATCGATAGTTATTTCTACACATTTTATAATAAATGACTACACATCTTTCACTTTTAACTACACATAGTATTTCTTTTACCCACACATATTATTTCTTTTACCCACACATTTGATTATGACACGTGTCAAGAACACTTTTCTTGACGTCATCACCATGGTCCATGTCATCTGCCACGTCACCTGCCACATCACTTGCCACGTCACCTGCTAAACACATAAATGTAATACTTCTACCTACACATAATAAGTAGCTTTAGCTACACATATATGAGTAGGTAATGCGTGTTATATGCCTACACATAACTAATGTGTGGGTAATGACCTATCTCCACAGGTGCGAGGCAACACATCACGACACTTAAAACATGTGTAGGTAAAGAAAATCTCCCACACATAATAGGGTTTTACCAACACATATGATGTGTAGGTAAAGACCCTGATTTCTTGTAGTGTTTTAAAGTACAAATTGAGAATTTAGGGTTTCAAATCCAATTTAGGGTTTCAAAATCCAATTTGGGGATTTAGGGTTTCAAGAACCAATTTTTTGATAAACGACAGCGTTTTAAGTAATATATATATATATTTTAACGGATCTTTATATAAAATGTCAAAATTTTATAATAACTCCTTTGTACGACTAGTTTCTTTTTATTGGAATAATATTTGTAGTATTACCCATAGATTAAAGCATTATTATGAGTTTTGAAACTATGAGTTTTTATATTTATAAAAATAGTTTTAACTTAAATATGTTGTTAGGTAATTAGATGAATAAGATTAAATGTTTAAAGAATGAAAAAAAATACAAACATTAGAAAAGTAGGGGCAGTGGGTTTCGAACCCGTGACCCTTGGGTACAGCAAACACAACCTGACCACTAGACCAAAATAACTTTTTGTTAATGAATCTCGTTTTTAATTCTTTTAACATTTGTTCACCAACAAAACCCATTTCCATCATAAACCCTAGAAACATGATTCACCAAATTCGTTTAATCTTGTTAACCAAATCCAATTCCAACAGAGGGCTTTCGATCTACAAATCATCACGAACATTTTGATATATTAAACTTACTTGTTGGTGAACGTTTGACACGGATTCGAATAGGAACAAAGGCCGACTGTTTCTTGATCAAAATTTGTTAATCTGGAACGTTATGAGATGAAATTGGTGTGTTAGATTGTTGTAGATGTTTAGAAGGAATCAAATGGATATATAATTTACCAGAAATGATGTTCCGAAGGTCGAGCTTTGGTTGAGTCGCCGGAAAAATGTATTTTGGAGATTGGTTTCGGTAATTGTAAAGCAATAGTGATGTTTTGCTGGTTGGAATATGATAATCAATGGTATAGGGTGTTAGGGCGTTAAGGAATCGAAACGAATTGACTGTAAAGGACCATTAAGTTCGACGGTTACGGAACGATTGTTCAATTCGGGATTTAAGGCGGTTGTAGCCGAGTTTTTAAGGTACCAAGGGGTTCGAAACTTGTTCACCAACGGTTAGAAACAAGTTTTGGACGTTGAAATGGTGTGTTTTTAGGTGTTTAAGGCTTCGCCGGAGTCGCGATATTCCGGCCAAATGGCCGAATTGAGTTTCGTCGGAAAAACGGGGGTCAAAAGGGGTGGGGCTGGGTAATTTACTTATTTACACAACGTGTCCCTCGAGTTTCAGTTTTTGTTTTATTTAACTTATTAACTTTTAATTAAAGTTTCAAAAGTTGCAGTTTTGACCCAAAGTTAGATTATAAATATATTAATTGAGTAACTTAACTAAATTGGAACGTAACAATCATATAAGTAACGTTTTTATAGTTTTAGTCTGTTTAAGCCATTTAGAGATTATTTCGAGACTTAGAAACGTTTCCGTTTAACGTTTTCAATAATTTTCTTTTACGAACAATATATATATTTGTTTATATATATATTTTGAGATTTATTGTTACAAATAATAATTATTTGATATACGTGGCTATTTTGCGATGCGAATACCATTATTTAAATGGGATGGGAATTAACGTAGAATTCAATGTGTTTATTCATATAATAATAATGAACGTTACGTTTTGAAGGAAATAAATACGATTACACTTTAAAGGATAACAACTTCGGGTTCGAGTCGGGCATTCGGGTTCGGGTTTGGGGCAGATGTCACAGTCTCCCCTCCTTATAGAAATTTCGTCCCGAAATTTGCTCAAACCGAAGTAGAAGGAGATTGAGGCAAAAGGTGCGGATACTTAAACTCCGTTTGGTCTTAAATTCATGTTCACATTTTGAGTTTTAACGATCATTAACGATTGATTTTTGATTGCGCTTGAGTCGTTTGACTTCACGGCCCATAATTTCCAATGGCCATTTAATAAATTGCATCGATTCATTATCGATATGCACAATGAGATTTTTATCGGATAAGTACTTCTTCATATTAGAAACATGAAACACGGGATGAACACTGCCCACCTTCGTAGGGAGTTTCATCTCGCAAGTAACTCTTGAGAATTCGATCAATAGGAAGATGAGCATTTTGATTTGAGACATTATTTTAAATAACGAGATTAAGAAGTTATTTATTTTTAGTTTGCTTTGTCTCATTGAGAATTGTTTATTTAACTCTTTTCACTTATAAGAGTTCGGTTGAACTATTAGTATGTAGATTCGAATAAATTTTTATTTGTTACTCAATATAGGAATAGAATAAGATACCAACTTGCAAATGAAATATTTTAAGTATATGGATTTAGAATCATTCAAATGATCATCGAGAATAGTCGTGATTAATAGAATGTTTGAAACGAATTAAGTAACCTTACACATAATTAAGTGACTTATATGCAATTAGTAAAATGAGTAAACAAGTCAAGTGAAAATACGATGATTAAATATGGCATAGCTACACAAGACAAAACTTACTATAGTTCCCATGCACCAACTTCCATAATTCCGTGTGTACCCGTAATTACTTTAGTTTTTGCATGGACTCCATAGTTCATTCGATCACGTGCGAGTCAGAAGTTCACAACAATTTTTTTGGTTAAAATGATGATACGTATAGGTATTGTTATTATACTTGAAAGAAATAGTACTTGGGAAAAATCATATTAATATGATAAGTAGATTGATGATTCAGAAGAAACTAACGTCCATTAGGTAAACATTGCTCATATAAATAACTTTGTTCAACGATGTAGATAGTCAAATTCGAGTACTAGGATGGTAATACTTATATTTATGAAAATCGGCTCTATGTGTGTAATATGTAGTTATCTAGGTTTTCTGGTATTGACCAGTTCATAAGCATTAGTTGATGGTGTACATGTAATAATATAGTTTATTGGGATCTTTAGAAAATTAGTTTAATGAAAATTTGATAATACGGATAATCCAATTTATAGTTCAAATGAATAAATCACTTAGTTCCAATTGGATTTAACTTTTAAGTTGTTTGTATTTATAGGACCAACAGCTTTAGGTATACCAGATGTAGGGGGTAAATAAGTTTATAAGAGGTGATGCTGTTTTTTCTATAATGTAGTTTTAAAAGCTAACTAAAAAGTTGAAAGTTTTGATCTTTACCATAGATAAGAGGATTGATTTGAAAATAAACGACACAATTTAAGTTATAAGTACTTGGTATTGGAAAAACAGAAGACATGGTGTTTGTTGCAAGTCTTTGTGTCATCTTTGAGAAAACGGGAAAATGTTTGTGTAAATATTTGACCGACATTAGAATGACCAACCAATTTTTTTAAGAAATCAATTATCACGAAATTTATATATATATCTCTTTTTTCCTTACAAGATACTAAGACCAAAAGGTTATTAAAATTATGCTTTTTTTTATATATATATTTATATATGTATATATATTTTTGCTTGGGAAAATAAGAAAATTGTTTTAATAGATTCGAATACCGTTAGTTTTTTTTTACAAAGTCCATTGATTACACGTTGTGTTAGGGTCACGAGTTTATAAATGAAACATATTGAGTTTAGATTAGTTCATGAAGACTAGTTGCATAGAATTTCGTTGGTGGTCATTTGTATAGATGAAAACATTTAGTTGAATGAGTTCGGGAATAGTTGTGTAAGGAGTTCTCGTTAGATTTGGATAACGAATTCATGGACAGTATCGTGTAGTTGATTAACGAGTGCTTGTTTTGATGGTTAGTTCATAATTTGATAGTAGATTTATAGTTGTAATGATGAATTAGAAATTGGATTAGAATCTTATAGTTAAATGAGTAGTTTTGAAACTTTTGACTATAGCAGTCAAGTTGAAATATTTTGAGGGTAGACGTTCGATTCAAATACATTAGCTTATAAGAATAGCAAAATCCGTTAACTTTTATTTCGTTATGGAATTAGCCTTGACTATAATTTAGAAATCATAACGAACCTTTGATTGGAGAGTCGATAATTGATTTAGGATTAGAAGTACGACTTATATTCGGTAATCGATATATGCATTATATGCGTGATCTAAAGTTTTGGATAATTCGATTTAGATATGTCTTAGTTTTGATTTGAAATTAAAATGTTTTGTTTACAACGGTGTAATTGTGTTATCTGCATAAGCTAGCGAGTATGTCGCATAAGTATTATTGTAGGTTAGAAACAAACGGAATGATGAAACGTAGAATAGCACGGTTTTGTAGCAACATCTTTGACCAATAGAAACATCTGGTGTAATAATAGCACCTCGTTCCACTTAGAATATCATAGAATCTTTTGAAACATACCATAGAAAATCACGTGGAAACTTTAGAAACTTTAGAAACTTTATAAATTTCGATTAAATGAAATAGTGATAGTACTTAGAACATCATAGAATCCTTTGAACATTTCATAGAAAATCACTTAGAAACTTTAGAAACATTAGTAAATGAAGTTGGAATATTATTTAAGTCAATATAAAAATTCATAGAAATAATTATAAATCGTAGGAATGAAAATCATAGAATCATTAAGAAAATGAAATTTCAATGGCTTAGGAGTGTGTCTTGGTTTTGGACACTAATGACTTATCAAAGTGTTAAGTTCGTTTTCAACGTATTCGAGAAAGCGTGCTTTAGCCTATAGGTTCACACTCATCTCGTACATCCCCAGGTAAGCATACAGGTCTCTTAAAGAGATTTACACGAAATGCTTTGCCTTAGACAGGATGTCCGTGATACAGGCGTTCCCCCTTCCGGATTGCACACGTTCCCACGTTTTCAAACTTACTTAAGACGATGACGAGGTTCCACAAAGAGAAGATACCAATCATACAGACGAGTCTCTTGTAGCTCCTTCGCGAAATCGGATAAGAAATGAGATTAAGAAAAACATAGAAAGGTTCATAGAAGGAAAACAAATAAGTTCAAAAGAATTCTTAAGTACATCTATTTGCACTAAGAACTCTTAGGTTATAGTCTAGGTCGGTGTGTTTCTAATACCCTATCCTAGTTCCCTATAACCATGGCTCTGATACCAAACTGTGACACCCCGCCCGGCGGCGGAAAACACCGGGCGCGTCAAGTGGATCGGATATCAAAGTACAAAGCACATGGCACACTAAAAGCATATTTTAGTATTAATTAAGCCTTAATGTCGTGACATAAATAAGCATTCAAACAGTCTTAAAATTGTAACAGAAACGGCAAATTGAATATTATTTATTGTCCTTTTTATTCTAGGTCCGAAGCATCCTACGTGTCTTGAAACAAAACCGAATCAAACTCCACCTGAAAAACGTGTAAAATAAGTTAGCTAAAGAATTAGCTAGTGAGTAAAACACAATTAATAGTACATAGTATAAAATCCGAGATCATTATAGATTGTGTTTCGAAATCTCATGTGCATAGCAATTTCATCATATATATCTCAACCGTGACCATAGAATCACATAGAAACAAGTACCATAGACCCCGCAGGGTAACCTTTAGCAACAAGTCATGAGGAACCACTCATGTTACAAATACTGATAATTATCGTTTTAACCGTCATTTAACCATCTCGATACATAAATTATCAGTAAATGTTTAAGCATTGAAAGGGACGTAGCATCGTAGCAACAAGCATCACAAATAGTAACTAGAATCCAACCTAAAGAATCAACAAAAGAATCGCCGGGTTAAATCACCTATCAGGCCATTAATGTAGGTGGGTTTGTCAAGCCATTAGCGCTAACATCGTCCGGTGGAAATTACAAGATAATATAACTAATATTGACTATCACACAATTTTGCTACATGCGGCCAAACACGATTAACACATCTAATGATCTCATTTTCGAAAATAGAAACATCAAAAGAAACCGTTGTATTATAGAAACACGTATTTCAGCCCCAAAAACGTAAACAGTAAAAAGGGGAGTGAGTTTACTCACCTAGAAAAGTAATTACAATCGAACCGTTAGAAACGCAGCTAAAAAGCACCGAGGGTTGCCCCAAATATTAGTACCACCTAATTTATTGGGAAAAACCCTAACTTAGAAGCGAAACAATAGTAACAAGAATCAAAAGCCCGAGATCTAGGGTTTCGGATTTGGGATTTAGGGTTTTGAAATACAATTTAGGAATTAGGGTTTTAAAGTACAAATTGGGAATTAGGGTTTTAAAGTACAAATTGAGAATTTAGGGTTTCAAATCCAATTTAGGGTTTCAAAATCCAATTTGGGGATTTAGGGTTTCAAGAACCAATTTTTTGATAAACGACAGCGTTTTAAGTAATATATATATATTTTAACGGATCTTTATATAAAATGTCAAAATTTTATAATAACTCCTTTGTACGACTAGTTTCTTTTTATTGGAATAATATTTGTAGTATTACCCATAGATTAAAGCATTATTATGAGTTTTGAAACTATGAGTTTTTATATTTATAAAAATAGTTTTAACTTAAATATGTTGTTAGGTAATTAGATGAATAAGATTAAATGTTTAAAGAA
The DNA here is from genome assembly GCA_030867185.1 of Tagetes erecta. NCBI lineage: Eukaryota > Viridiplantae > Streptophyta > Magnoliopsida > Asterales > Asteraceae > Tagetes > Tagetes erecta. Next base: position 60,561,791 of record CM061488.1, read on the forward strand.
TGAAAAAAAATACAAACATTAGAAAAGTAGGGGCAGTGGGTTTCGAACCCGTGACCCTTGGGTACAGCAAACACAACCTGACCACTAGACCAAAATAACTTTTTGTTAATGAATCTCGTTTTTAATTCTTTTAACATTTGTTCACCAACAAAACCCATTTCCATCATAAACCCTAGAAACATGATTCACCAAATTCGTTTAATCTTGTTAACCAAATCCAATTCCAACAGAGGGCTTTCGATCTACAAATCATCACGAGCATTTTGATATATTAAACTTACTTGTTGGTGAACGTTTGACACGGATTCGAATAGGAACAAAGGCCGACTGTTTCTTGATCAAAATTTGTTAATCTGGAACGTTATGAGATGAAATTGGTGTGTTAGATTGTTGTAGATGTTTAGAAGGAATCAAATGGATATATAATTTACCAGAAATGATGTTCCGAAGGTCGAGCTTTGGTTGAGTCGCCGGAAAAATGTATTTTGGAGATTGGTTTCGGTAATTGTAAAGCAATAGTGATGTTTTGCTGGTTGGAATATGATAATCAATGGTATAGGGTGTTAGGGCGTTAAGGAATCGAAACGAATTGACTGTAAAGGACCATTAAGTTCGACGGTTACGGAACGATTGTTCAATTCGGGATTTAAGGCTGTTGTAGCCGAGTTTTTAAGGTACCAAGGGGTTCGAAACTGGTTCACCAACGGTTAGAAACAAGTTTTGGACGTTGAAATGGTGTGTTTTTAGGTGTTTAAGGCTTCGCCGGAGTCGCGATATTCCGGCCAAATGGCCGAATTGAGTTTCGTCGGAAAAACGGGGGTCAAAAGGGGTGGGGCTGGGTAATTTACTTATTTACACAACGGGTCCCTCGAGTTTCAGTTTTTGTTTTATTTAACTTATTAACTTTTAATTAAAGTTTCAAAAGTTGCAGTTTTGACCCAAAGTTAGATTATAAATATATTAATTGAGTAACTTAACTAAATTGGAACGTAACAATCATATAAGTAACGTTTTTATAGTTTTAGTCTGTTTAAGCCATTTAGAGATTATTTCGAGACTTAGAAACGTTTCCGTTTAACGTTTTCAATAATTTTCTTTTACGAACCATATATATATTTGTTTATATATATATTTTGAGATTTATTGTTACAAATAATAATTATTTGATATACGTGGCTATTTTGCGATGCGAATACCATTATTTAAATGGGATGGGAATTAACGTAGAATTCAATGTGTTTATTCATATAATAATAATGAACGTTACGTTTTGAAGGAAATAAATACGATTACACTTTAAAGGATAACAACTTCGGGTTCGAGTCGGGCATTCGGGTTCGGGTTTGGGGCAGATGTCACAGAATACTCCCCCTCAACTTTTTCTCTAGAGGTTAGTGGGATCTGTGTATGAGATATTAAGAGGAGGATTCTTAACACTCAGCAACCTGACTTGGAGATCTTTGGACTGGAATCAGGCTTGAACATGAACATCTTCAAGTCGCGTGGAAGCTTTTCTGCAATGGAAACTGTTCCTGCAACTCAAAGAAAAACATTAAAACTCAGGCAATAATGTGCATTTATCATCAATGTAAAGATTAAGTTCTCAATCGGATGAGATATTGCTTGATGAACAACTCCTACATCAATAACACATGTTAAACTGCCAACACAAAAGAAAAATATTAAAATGACAATCTTTTTGGTGTTTTTGAATTTTTTTCAATGTTTTTGATATTTTTGGAATTTTCTCTTTACATTCTGAATCTTTAACCTGCAATGAGATCATACCAGCAATTAATCCAACACATGTTTTGCAGTTTTTAAAATAGACATTTGAATTGTGAAGTAATTAAGTGATGAATTGTTGAACAAATCAATTAGCTCGAAGTGACACACTTACTTTTTCTATTCTTGATGATCAATTAGGTTGATTAGGAATAAGTTTTGAGTGACCCATACTTTGCACATTAGAAAGTTATACACCTCATCTAAATATCCTGAGAACAACTCAACACGTCAGGTCACTTACAATCATAAACAGTGTGGAATTTGGGTTCTATTTGGATTTGGTCCACTTTGGGACTTCTTTTGAATTCCTTCTTTTTTTTTTTTGGAATTTTTCTTTTTCCTATTGTTCCCCTTGGGAATCTTCTGAATTCCATTTTGGAATTTGATTGGTGACGGTCCACATTTGGGACTCTTTTTGTTCCATTTTGGAATCTTTTGCTGCATCTTGAAGCTCAAAAGAGACTTCGTGTGAGACTTCAGGTCTGTGGGTACCACAACAAAGAAGCTCACGATGCGGTTCATCACACTGAATAGATTGCATCATTACCCGATGTATATCGTTGCGTCACAAGATATCTATTTGATTTGTATAAATGTTTCACATGCACTAAGACGTTTCAACCACAAAAACTCATTAGAATTTAGTTAAATCATCAAAGAATATACTTGTTCAGTATAATTGTCTGAGCCGTCTCGCACATCAATTTTCACGCTTCCGTCTTTATTGTTTAAAAATGATGTGTCGAATAACTCTAGTGTATCTATCATTTCTCATGTACGTGCAAGTAGATTCAACATATTTTTTTTGGATTTTTCTGATTTTATCATTTTTTTTTATAATGAGTTCTCCCCCTAAACTTTTAAATTTCTAAGAAAATTGAAAGTTTAATGAAAAGAAAATGGCAGATATGTTATCAACGTATGAAGAGTGCATGCAATATACTTAATCTAAACAGACGAAATGAACCATCGGTTGTTTCTTGCACTGCCATCATTGTTTGATTTTTGAAAATGTTTTTTTTTTAAATTCCTGCAATGATTCCTTTTTGTTTCCAACTCCATTTGATGTCAGTTGCATCGAAGGCATCATGAACAAGATTAGGTATCTTGTCATGATAAGGGATCAGCCACGGTCTTCTTTTCTTTGTTTGACCGGCCTCCATAACTGTCCCTAACACACTAACAAATTAGTTAGAGGGTGAAATCCAAGCCATTGCGGTCTTGGATTGTCCGAAATCATCAATATACGTAACTTCTTGATAAATTTCATCTTCTGGTGGACCATCGATTGATGAAGCACGTTGCTCATCTTGATTCTCAACAGGTGTTTTTCTCCACAACTGTTTTTGTGTGGGACCAAAGGAATGCTTTGGTTTGGACACCCATCTAGATACATTCATGGAAGATCTGTCATAGTCATTTCTAAACCTATTTTTCAAAAATCGGTTTTGTTGACTATTTTGCTTATGCAAAAATGGATTTGTTTGATTTTGTTTTCTTACAGATCTTGATTTCCATGAATCACTTGAATGATCACCATTAGAGAATTTAAAATCAGAAACATACCTGGCAGAATGTGCCGATGATGAATTTCTATGGACATACCTTCTCGTCTTGTAGTAGCACTCGGATGTGTTGTGATTTACCATGTCACAAAAGGAACAGTACCTGTTGTAGTAACATTCCATTGTGTCGTGGTTGTACATCTGACAGTTGATGCAATACTTGTTGTAGTAGCATTCCGTTGTCGTGTGATTGTACATCTCACATATCTCGTAGTACTTCTGATGAGCCTTGAAGGGAGACTTCTTTCTTTGCTTTTGAGAAGTCTTTGCTGTTGAAGATTGTTGATTCTGATGAGCTTTGACCTTTGAAGAAGTTGAAGTCTTGAACTTGTTGTTTGAACCATAAGGAAAGACACCTTGATTGTAGATACAATCTGAGATATGATGAGTTTCAGAGTCACAGATTAAACAGTAGATGTCACTGTTTGAATAACTCGGGGATTCGGAATCTTGAGACTTTGAAGTAGAAGGAGTCTGTGGTGTAGAATCAGATGAAGCGGCCTTTGTCTTGTTCTTCTTGGCTTTGCTTTTCTTTCTTCTAACCTTCTTCTTCTTCTTCTTTGACTGAACCTCTTGTGTCTTTTCTTCTTCTTCTTGAGAAGATAGTGATCCAACAATTCCGGTTGGCACTAATCCCTCATCTTTCTTTTCAACAGACTTTCCTTTTTCGACTTCTTCTTTGATAAACACAAGATCAGATTGTGATCTGTTGAGTTTATCAGTGAGCTCCATGAGTTGAACATTCAGATTATGCTTTTCGGTAAGCATTGAATCAACATTCTGTGTAAGAGATTTGAGTCTATCTTCACACAATTGGTGATCTTTTTGTAGACTTGCATGCTTCTCTTGTTCTTCTTGCAGTTTGTTTTTCAGAATGTTGTTATCTGAATTGAACATCTCAGACAACTTCTTCAACTTTGTAATCTCTTCTTGCAAATCTTTGATCACACTGGATGAGTGTGCATTTGGTTTTGCAGCTTCATTTCTGATGTTCATTGCTTCTTTTTCTTTTTGCTTGAGTGAAACTTCAAGAGATGTGATTCTTTGATCAGATATTTCGTGCTGTTCTTTCAGATTCTTGTGCATTTGCTCTTCCTTCTTGAGTTTATCACAAATCTTGAAAGAGTATATTCTGTAGTGTTCAACTTGTTGAAAACATTCTTTGGTGCACATCTTTTCTCTGACTTCAATTGGCATTTCAACATAAGAACTGTTCTCATCTTTCTTGATTTCCTTTTCAGACATCAATTTCTCCATTTCTGATTTCAATTGAGCAATTGTCTCATCTTGCTTTGCAATGATTTCTGACAAGTTGATAATTTCTATATCTTTCTTTTCAATCTCTTGAATGGAAACAACATCATTGTTTTCACTCCAATCATACTCTTCTTCTTCATCATGATTTTCATGAGAATTTGTTTCACTCACAAGAGCGAGTTTTGTGCGTTCATTAAAGTCTCTTCTCCTTTGATCACAAGCTTTGGCAACTTGAAGATAAGTTGTTTCAAACATGTGATTGAATTCGGTAATAAATTCATTGATATCTTCTCTTTTATTTTCTTCTCGGATCACGGTTAACATGCCCGTTGACATTTTTCTTGAATTTTCAAAGTCACTTTGATGATTTTTCTGGGAAGTCATGGTGGCTAAAAATGACTAATTTGAAATTTTTTTTTTTTTTTTTTTTTTAGAGACGGGTCACTGTTGGAACGGGTAAACAACTTGGGACGGCTGAACAGTGTTTCACCCGGCTGAACAGTGCTTCACCCGGCTGATCAGTGCTTCACCCGGCTGAACAGTGCTTCACCCGGCTGAACAGTGTCTTCACCCGGCTGAACAGTGTCAAACTTCACCCGGCTGAACACTTCACGCGGCTGAACAGTACTTCACCCGGCTGAACAGTGCCTTCACCCGGCTGTACAGTACTTCACCCGGCTAAACAGTGAAATTTCTTCTTTACCCGGCTGAAAACTTCTTAGGAAAAATTTTCTTTGAATCAATCACTTAATTCTTCAATTCTTCTCCAAATTATGATAAGTTTCTGGGCAAATATCAATCAATCCTTCAAATCTTCATATCAGATTGACTTTTCAAAGTCAAAATTGTGATGAACACAAGATCAATTCTTCAATTTTTGTTGTTTTTGTTCAATTCAACACTTGTATTAGCTGAGGAATGATGTTTCTAACAATCCTTCATGGTTTTTCTACCTTGAATCAGGCTAAATCTCATTCAGATTCGGATTTTTTATGAAGAACACAATAAGTGGGTTTTGACAAAATTGACAAAATATGGATTGAAATCAACAAATCAGTGATGTTTGATCATGAACGAAGCTTAGGATAGTGATTTCTAACACATCTCAATCATCAATTTCTCAATATCAACAACAAATTCCGGATTTCAAATTTGAGCAGTGAATATGACGAATATGAACAATTTCTTCAAAAACTCAGTCAAATCTTCACCAATTGATCTCAAACTTTGCAGTTCTTTACACAAACATGAATCAAAGCTAATGGTAGCTAAAATTCCATCAATAACAACAACAATCAAAGATCACCCAACAGCTCTGATACCAATTGATAGTTCGAGACGAACCGAGCTTGGATCTAGATCTGAGATTGTTTGGTGATGTTGTTTGCAATCAGTGATGCGGAATCTCACTGATCACGTATTGATGCTTGAATGTTCATGAAGATCAATGCAAAGTATGATGAAGATGATGATAATATGAATAGGAGAATTGTATTAGATCAATAGAGAGGTTACAATGGATATTCAATGAAATGTATGCAACTCTCTATAACAAATGACCTAGGTGATGGTATTTATAGTTCATACCATTCACCTTACATTTCAACCTAACCACGTGCAGTTAAGCACAAACGCGCAATTAAGCACATAACGATTACACAAATATTCTAAGACAAATACAAATTATGAACGTCTTCACCCGTGCTTGCTCGTGATGATGCTCGATATCTTCACTCGCTTATATTTGGAAAGTGACATCTTCAAATAACCCCAACAAAAACTCAGTGATACAATTTCAACAAAATAGTTATGTGTTGAAGTCTTTATCACTCACAACACATAAAAAGATTAACCCCCCCCCCCCCCACACACACACAACACATTCACATTGTTTGTGTACTGTTAACCATTTGACTAAAATCTGGATTGCACAACACACACTCACATCACAAAACATATCATTCTGCACAAACAGAACACACGTATTTTTTTTAGTTCCATTCAACACACACACACACACAATGGGTCAAATGGGTAATCTCAAATAATATTTTTTAGTTCTTTTAGCAATAATCTGCAAACTTTTACTTGTACCAAATTCCCTAGCAATATTTTCAACAGCCTATTAAAAAACAAAAAAAATACAAGTCATGTTGCACTTTCTAGAAACAAAATCAACTGAAAAATGAAAATCTTTAAAAACTTATAGTTTAAGATGATTAGGGAAAGTAACGATCATACCATATATAAACTGTTCCAAGCACTTGTATCCCCACCAATTTAAGATTTCTTCCTCTTTTCCTCCCTTCGTTGCATAAATGTCTTTGAAAGATTAGCCGATTTGCTGATCCAAAAATATATAACTTAACTTGTTAGAGAAACTTGAGAGTGGCTGCAAAAATAGTGGATAAAAACTGGAGGTCTGGAAAATAAAAAATGATGCTTACTTGTTTTTTACAGGAAGAATTTTCTGCTTTGTTGGCATAATGGCAAGAGTCTACCTTGCAAAATTGAAATGTAAAGTTTTTCTAGTGCCCTGTAATACAACAATGAAAACCCAAAAATAACTACAACTGTTTCAAGATGGGGCTAAACATTTAAAAATAATCAAAGTAGAAGCCTTGTTTTCTTAATTTTCATAAGATAAGCAATTTAAAAAAACTTCAAATGAGGTCTAGAAACTTATAAGCATGCATTGTTTTAAAGCAAGAAATGCACATTCAACACAAAACAGATCAATTGCTGCTGTTTCAATAACAAATTCATCACATTCACATCACAACTGTTTAACAGATTCATCACATTCATACCCACCATGTGCAGCAGCAGCAACAAACATATTTAAACATACCCATCATGTGCAGCAGCAACAACATTTCTTTACATTTTTTTGAAGTCTTTATCACTCACAACACATACAAATATTAAACCCCCCCCCCCCCCACACACAACACATTCGAACACACATTCGATTTCATAGTTACAGGACATACTTATAGAGTGTTTTAATCATCACAACATATACACAGCGACAACAACTATTTTTTTTACATTCAAGTGACAACATATACACAGCAACAAGTTTAACTCATGTTGTTGTTTATGTGTGCTACTGTAATCTTTTATAACGCATAACTAAAACAAGACTTTTCGCTTCTTTTGATCACTTGATTTCATATATTATATGCATAAGCTACAAATAATTAGACTTAAACTCAATGTTACAATTTCAGCTTATTTTCACATGTGCACTTTCTCAACAAACAGGCCAAAACTCAGTGATACAATTTCAACAAAACAGGCCAAAACTGTTTGCTGCTGCTGTTATGTTTAAAATGAAAAAGGTAGATTAATGATCATTTTATGGCAAAAAACACACATTTTTGCCCAAAAAAGTTTCTTTTATGCAAAAAATATGCTGCTGCTACTGTTTCAAAACATTCATACACACACAACACAACACATTCACACACACACACACACACACACTTATTTATACTACAACTCAGAACATATTCATACACCCACAAACATTCATACAACACAACACACGACAAAACACATTCAAAAACTGGTCAAAAACTGCACATTACAAAAAAGAAACATTTTTATTTATTCTATACTACATTCATACTAACATACAACACACATTCATACACACAAACACATTACATTCATACACACACACACCCTGTTTTGCTGCTAAAGAAACATAAACATAACACACACCATTCAGTACACACAAACACATATTTCATACAACACACACAGGTTGACTTTGAAAAGTACGGAAAACATACACTATAGTGGAAGAAGTGTCCATTAACTAATTGAGAGATTCACCGAGCTGCAAAGTTTAAAACCTGTTGTAACCCAGCCATAATTCTATGCTCTTTTTGTCATCCTTTTAGATCGCCATCAGAGCAGGCTGTCGTCGGAATCTCCCTCGTTATTAACAACTGGGAAGAAATTTTGATTCAAGTCAAGATTTAAAGAAAAACTAATTTAGTAACTCAATAAATGAAGAACTTCACTTGGTTGCAATGGTTGTGGCAGTTAATGTTAGGCTAATTAACGATGACAGCCGGAAACGTACCTGAAAGATGTCTCTTTGGTTGGAAAATGGATATACTCAGGTTCATGGCTGGAAACACGCCTAGAGTTTTTGTATATAATGAAGAGGAAAACGAAGGTTAGGTCAGAGTTTTTTGAGCGCCGGATTTGATTTCGAGGATGAAGGTGGTGATGTAGTTCAAAATCAACGTTGCCATCATCTTGGATAAACGAAAACTGGATTTGTGTTGTTGATTGAAGGATACAGAGGGAGGAAGAGATGAGATGAGCAGTAGATGTGGGAGATGTTGGTCTGAGGTTAGGCAGCTGATACAAACCCTAGTCAAAGGAAGAGTGTATTGGTTTTATAGTGTTGAAAAATAAGGAAAAAGTGAAATGACATAATTGCCCATCTAATATGCTTTATAATGTAGTATAGATATATTTAACTATGACAAATTTACCACATTAACCCAACTTTGACTTAATTATCATTTTAGCTCTTAAGTTTGGTTATATCTTCATTTTTTAATATAGGTATATTGGTTTTCACTAGTCCCAACTATCACCTTTTGTCTTCTACTGGTCCCAACTATTAAATTGGTTGTCAACAGTCCTAACTTTTATCACTTTGGTAACCACTAGATGGTAATGGTAGCTTCGGCTATTGATTTACTAATGTTAGTCTTGAAGGTTTTGTCTTCCTTCATAGTCTAACCACTAGATATAACATAGTCGTTATGAGGAATATTAGTATTTTTATTCCATGACAGTGGTCAGTTGTCATTGACAACTTACTTTACTTTTCACATTATAAAGATTTCTTTCATGGGTCATATTAGTATTCAATGTTCTAAAGTCTTGGAACATATAGCTCTGATGAAATATTACAGTATTTCATAAAAGGATGTTTTCGTCAATGCTAACTACGGTTCGACTCAGTTATTTGATTCAACCGATCATTTGTTTGACGGAATATCTTAGTTAGACTAGTCATTCAGCTTCACTGTATAATCTTAGAGTTTATTTGTATGACTTTTGATTCGACCTTTTAAACCAAATCTTTAGTTTATGACTCATTCTATAAGTTTCCATTGGAAGGTTTTCTTTTCTTTTTGTTTACTATTTCATGATTCTTTTCTGGAGCTTCTATAAATTTTGGTATAACATTTGCTATTCCTTGATTAATCATCTATTGTACCTCATTCTACAAAAAAGGAGTGAGATTCCCTATTCTACTCTCCTTCGCGTATTAGTAGAAGGTCCACTTATTCGTTTAGACATTCTACAAAAAAGGAAATCCCTAATATCATCAGACATAAAGTCTGGTGTATGATTATTATTTTATAGATAGAAAACAAATTATTGTCTTCTAATATGCTATAAAGCATTTAACTACTGACACCTACCTACTTTTTTTTTTCTAGTAGGCATCATTTCTAAAGTAACAGAAAACAAACTATTGTTTTGACTTATACAGTAAGTCATATATTTCTATGCATATATCTACCTACTTTCTTAGTAGGCATTCTTTCTGATCATGGTTAAAGCCTAGATACTAAATAAAGTATCTAATTCGCTGAAACCTGTGGCTCTGATACCAACCTGTCACACCCCGGGTTTGGCATGCCCGGACGTGTGACCCGATTGGTACCTTCTTTGATTATTTTATTCTGAAAACACAGAGTTCAAATGCAGCGGAATATTTTTCTCAAAACTTGGTCCCATTTCATAATATTTCACAATGTTTGCAAACATCGTTTTCATATAACTGGGCTTAACTACCCGTTATTTTACATCCTTTTCATATAACTGGGCTTAACTACCCGTTATTTTACAAAACATAGTAATTTCATATTACTATAATATTTAAAGCCACAAGATTTCTTCATCGAATGCGTCCATTCTTCTTTGATGTATCTTGTGCTTAATTAGCTAACGTGCACATGTAAACATTATATGTACAACATGGCACTTAGCAATTCCATCCTTTTCTATTCATTACCTGTAAAAGGTTTTTAAAAGAAAACATCAGCGATAATGCTGGTGAATATCATCTGTAGACCCAAATCATTTAAAAGCATGAAAGCATTAATTTAGATTAACCATACTAGGAACATGGATAAAATACACACCATCTTGCACACTGATAACAATTTGTTGGCTGTGAGTTATTTCATTATAACTCTGGTGCCTAGGGAATCTCACTCCTTTGGGCACACAAACTGTACCAGCCACGCTTAGTTACAGAACTCACCGTATGAGTTCTGCCTAAACACGTGTATACCATTTCTGATCAGACCGTACGTGCCAAGTGTCCGTCTCGTATTTTACCAGCATGCATTAATAAATTAACTACTTTTCATGCTGGTTTCGAAATAACAAAGATTTCGTAAAAGCATTTAAAATACAAATGTATTCACCTTAATCAGAATAACTGCCATTGGATAACACTTCTTCTCACTCTTTAACCCTTTGAGATTTCTAAGTAAGATCCGTGTGCACTTTGAATCTATACATGTGGCTTAACTGGCGCCACTATAACAGCTATGAAGTTTGGTTCCTATTTATAATTAGGGCAAATCTTAGCTATTAATTAAGTAAGGAGTGGGTACTGGCTTGTCATCGTCGTGGTCAACTATGGATAACTCTATCTAGTTTAGACATGGTTGATCAGTCCATGTCTAGACCAGGGTCAAGTTACCCAATGCCTACCCCGACCCTGACTCTAAGCCCCGCAAAATATATACTAATAGATATAACTATTAACTAGACATAAATTTAAATAAGAATATACCTCTTAAACTATCTACGACAATTTGACGTAGAGTCTCCCTACTCGTGCTTCAAAAACGACTACTAACAACACCCAATGGGTACTGTATTCTCGGGATTCTCTGAACTAGAACGTTCCCGTTAAAAGAACTAGATATATAAAACTCTAACCCAAAGCTTCTATATATAGAAAGTAAGGAAGCAGCTCAATTCCATTCAGGCAACGATGTGGGATTGCATATATAAATTGACATGCTAGCCTGCTAGCTTAGTTATAATATTAAAATTATTTAATTCAGCTGTTTCATTCGTTTTTCTCGTATAACTTTTGAAATATAGCGTTCTATAAAATTATAAATATACCGTTAGGACGAGCTCATCATTCTCTATACATCGACCTAAGTTTCGTTAGAAACGAAGAAAGTTCAAATATAATATAATATTATTATACTACGGTCTCCTATAATAATAATTTCTCGCCTAAACAACTCATGTGCTAATTCGTTTCTTAATCGTTTGGCAATATTTGAAATACGATTGTCGTATATATACCAACTACTTAATTACGACCCCAAGGTTGAGTATCCTAACTAATAATTAGGATACAAAATTTTTATAGGTGTTACAGTACACTTAGTTTCTTTCTGGTCAATGCTAAAACTTAGAAACATGTGTAAATATTCAAACAAAATGTAAAGGTACACTTAGTTTCTTTCAACTCAACAACCAAACTTGACAAGTTATCGATTTTTTTAGTTCTGCCTTCTTATCTCTATTTATTTGTTGTTTTGTAGATTGAAAAATGTCATGAGGTTATCAATGAGCTTTTTAATGAAAAATAAGAAGACAAACAAAGGTTAAACGGAGTTATTGCGGAGTTGATGACCGAAAATGAAGCTATGCACTAGGATGACAAACTTTAGAAGCTATATTTGAAAATATTGTTCGAAAATGGGCTAGAATTATTTTGATTTTGACCGTTTGATGCTTTTTATGTTGGGATTATTTGGTTATGTGATGGTTTTAATCTTTAAATATTTGGATGAGTATATAATAATTTTGAAACGGTACAAAAAAGGTAAAAAAAATATAGAAAAGTGGTAGCAAAATGATATAAAAAGATAGCAAAAATATAGCAAATGGTAGCAAAAGAATAAGTGGTGGCAAATTGGTAATAAACAAAGGAGGTGGCAAAATGGTGACTAATAACAAGAAGTGATAGTAAATTGTTGATAAAAAATGTGGTAAAAGGGTAACAAACAATAAGTGGTGTTAAATTGGTGACAAACAAAGGTGGTAAAAAGGTAACAAACAAGAAGTGTTGACAAAGCGATGACAATAGAGAAACTACTACCAGGGTATTAGCCACCTTAACTTTGGTAGCAAAATGGTGGCAACAAAGCAATTGCTATCATTTTGCCACTCAAAATACGGTAGCAAAAGCCTTATTTTGTAGTAGAATTTACATCGTAACACGAGAGAAATTAAACTCTATTTATCAAAACATGTGACGAAGTCACCTACGTGAGATTCGGAAGACGTATCGCGCGACCTAGTTACTATACTACTTAATAATATATAAGTAAAACTCTATATTCTATTAGTACACGAAGTTGTTATAATCTTTTAAATTATATGGCTTATGAAACTAAAAAGATGATTCACTACACCAAGGTCGGGCGTGAGAACAAGCGTTTGCTTATGAATGGAACGAACGGATCAGTTAATAGAGGGTTCGATTGTTTTCAAGAAATGGAGTATGAATTTTGATGGTAAATGAGATGGTTAAATGAAGTGAGTAATGAGAAAATTTTCTGAAGATTTTTTTTTAATGACGGATAACTTTTATTGAAACTAGCAAGAAGCTAGAGAAACAATTAAAAGAGATTACAAAGAATGCATCAAGTTAAGTTTCTTTCAAAACTCCTAATCTAGCCAATCAACTTTCGCTCTATTTTTTATCCAAAGAAAGCTAGCCACTTTGATCTTCTCCAAGGTTTTCATTGAACAAGGGTAGGTACTCTTGAATATATTTTCATTTTTGACTCTCCAAATACACCATAATGCAATCTTGAAGATCGAATCCATCATTTTTTGCTTACTCGATCCATTCATAGGGCCACACTTATTAATATCCATATTCTCTGAACTCGAAGGGATAAATTCAATCTTCATCCAAATACCCATTTATGACCAAATTGTACGTGCAAATCGACATAGAGCGAATATGTGTTGCACATCTTCATCAAAATGATTATAAATTGGACATGTAAGTGATGGAATTGACACATTTCTTTTTGCATGTCAGACCTGTGTAGGCGCATAGTTTAAGAGAATCCTCCCATATAAAAAGTTAGTTTTGATGGGGAGCCAAATATTGTTCTCATAAAAACCTTCAAGCTGCGAAAACATACTTCTAGACACAAGCCAACGAATAGAAGATGATGAGAAGACTTAATGACTGTTATGTTGCCATTCTTATTTTTCCAGTTCGACCGTAATATTTATATCATTAAGCAATGATATGCATGCATTCCATTTCCATTGATGAAGTTCATCATGACCTTGTAGATCTCTTTTCCATGCGATATTTCAAATCATAACCCCATTTAGCACATTGTAACAATCATGGACTTTGCAATTGGTTGATTTAGATAATTTAGCTATGATCGGGAAACGCTCTGCTAGTGAAATGTCCCCAACCTAAATGTCACTCCAAAAAGTTATCTTATCCCCTCTACCAAGCTTATCGCGAGTACTTTTACTAATATTGATGGAGAAAGTATGCAAATCATTCTTGATGGAGAGTATGTTTGTCCATGTCCATGTCCTAGTAATTGTTTGTTTTAAAGGAATCATATTGAACGCCCTTTGATTATATTGAATATAACTAACAAATTTGAACCATAGGCACACCTAGTATCAACTCTAGCACGCGAGCGCCACCACCACTTGCTCAAGAGAGCTAAGTTCATAGCTCTTAAGGGTCCAATTCCAAGACCCCTCATGTCTCTTGGAGCCATTAATCTAGGCCAACTAATCCAATGCTTCTTAAAATCGGTACTCGACCCTGCCCACATAAAATGTCTTCTTATTCTTTCAATAGTTTCTATCACATGTAATGGTGATTTAAAAAGCGAGAAATAGTAGATAGGTAGACGGCCAAGAACCGATTTGAGAAGATGTCTTAAGATTGTCTTCCAGGTAAGAAGACATTCCTTTTATAGTAGATAGGTGATGTGAATGTAATAGAATGAGGCTTTAATGTTTTAATTTGTCACACCCTTAATTTTCTACAAACGGGAAAACCATGCGGGGAAAATACCTAACATGCCGGGAAAACCATGACGGATCACAAATGATTTTATGAAATTCATACATTGTGAGAGGTTGATCTATATGCAAATATTCTTTCCCATACAATCTAATAACACCCTCACAAATTTCTTAAGGGATTTCACATGATGTTCGATTTGCCATATTTATGTATTCATCTAAGTAGTCGGGAGTATTTCCATAACCTAACTTATGGATTGTGGATGTGTTTTTTTGTAAACTTGATAAGCTTGTCTTCTGTCTTGCGTCGAACTGGGTTTGAAAGTAATCATTTTCGTTTTGCATCCCCAAATATTTTCAAAAATAGTTCCTTTTTCATCCGAAAACTCTCTCTAAATCGCATTAAATATTCGACTAGTAAAGGATGCAACATTTTCTTAGAGTGATGAGAGAGGTTTGAGTGGTGTTTGTGGTTGAGTTTTTATTAAAATGAGTAGGTTTTAAAATTGTTTCAGTTTTATATTTAAAAGGTGAACCTTTTTATTATTATTTATACAAATGTAGCCCTTGGACCTGGCCCACAACCTAACATCGAAAAATGATAACATTCTCGGGGAAAAGCACGAGAAAGAGACACCAAGTTGGACCCCAAAACTTGGGCCCGGAGGGGGTGGGGCTGTGTGCCCGTGCAAGGCCGACTTGGGCCCGGACCCACCCCACACCCACTCTATTCACTCTTATCATCTGAAAACAAGAATGGGCGAGCTATGATCCGAACGATAATAATCACAACAGTATGAATAAGTGCACTGATTGAAGTCTGTTATGCTTTGCAATTTGAACTAAACAATGAAATGTTTAGGCGTGAACTTCAGGAACTTATGATGATGCTAATTGGTCAGTGTGTGACCTTCTGATTAAGAAAGAAAAGAATAATTTGTACTTAGTATTTTGGTCAAAAATTAATGTAACCAAAGTAGTTAATGTGCGGTTGAGTGCTTTCGTGTTTATGGTGATTATAATGGTAAACATGGAAATAGACATAGATTTATATGAGGAAAATTCTTTTATCAATAGATGATCGCCGAAACAAAAACCTCGGGCGGTGACAATTGTCTCCCACTAATTGTATTGATAATAATATTTCAAGTACAATTCGAGTACTACGGTAGTGCTTACTAGTAGTGGCGATTGTAGTAATTAAAGTTAGAAGAAGAGAAAACGTGAGTTCGTGTGTGTGTTTCAGCCATCATATCCTCTTTATCTATACTATATATAAAACTGATTGGAGGGAGATTTAAGCACACCAATTTGTCAACCACGTACAAGTACTTCATGCACAATGTACAACCAATTTTAGGGGTAGTTTGGTCTATTTGACACAAATTTCAATTTAACCTTTAAAACTTATTACACTTCAATCCCTGAATTTTCTAAATCACCCATTAAGTTTTACACAATACACCCTTGATTCAATTTAAATGCATTTATTTTTAATCTTTGGCTTGTTCGATGAAATATGTTTTGATATCAAACCTTTTTACAAAAATTTAAGAAAAATTTGGTGTTAAGATTTTACTAAACCGAGTTGTAATTCATTATGTGCAAGCACCTAATGCATGCATGTATAACTACATTTTTAAAACTCAACAATTAACTAGTATGTTTTAAAAAAAAAAGACTGTTTATGTGATATTTTATTGAACCAGTCAAAAAAGACTTTTTTACACCATTTACAAGAATCTTTTTATGGTAATGTGAGATTTCTTTCTTTTTTTCTTTTATATATACAATTATTTAATATTAACAATATCTCCCTTTATTTATGCTTAACTTTGCAGAATATCTACCTAATCAACCATTTATTTCAATTTTCATCTTGAACAAGAATTCCCCTTCAACTAATAATCCTTAAAATTCTTAATTTCGAACAACCATTTATCAAGGCTCATCTCCGATTCATTTAGGTGAATCTATTAAACTCTAATCAAAATAACAATCAAAGTATCATATCAATAGAACAACACGAATAATCGTTATATATTTGTTGATGTATTAGATCAAGTTGAGAGTACAATGTATAGAAATGAAAGTACATCCATGAAAATAAGTAAGAACGCCTATTTATACGCCTACAAGTCTATACATCAATGTTACAAACAAAACAAACAAACAAAATATCTATATGGGGAGTGGTTAAAATGAAAACCCACTCCCCATGGAAAAGCCCAAGAAACTCAATTATAACCATTCAATTTTATAGATCTATGATCAAGATTTGTTATGCCCACTCACTTGTTATTTTAATATTTTTTTAGCAAAATTTGTACCGAAAAGGGTAGAATAGAGATTTAACATCTTCATCCTACTTTATCTTTCCTGAAAAACATCTTTAAGACTTTCTATAGCCAATGAAATATGCAGCTTTGTTATGTTAATATCATTTGAATTTTTACTCTACAACTGAATCCTTAATATAAAGTCAAGAATTTCTGGAATCAGTTTCTTCATCGATGATCAATAGCTTTCTTCATCATCTAGCTGTTTAAGGGGCGACGATTAGTGATTTAGGGTTATAGGAAGAAAGTGAGAGACGTATGTTAAAGTTCTGAAAAGGTATGTTGTTCATGGCTTATATCGATTTACTCCATTTTCAACAGTATCGGCTAAGGTTTTTGTGGATTTGTTGTTTTGAAGAAAACATTTGTTGTTTAGAGGAAAATAATAGCGTTTTGTATTATCGATCACTGAAAAAATTGGAACTAAAGTGAAATTGCGTAAGGGGAAGAGTCTAAGGTTCAAATGACTAGGAAGAAAGACAGTTGAAACACATTGTATAAAAAAATCAGATTGATCAGAAGAATGATGAACACAATCAGGTTACAATGCTAGGTTTGGTTGGGACAAAAAAGTGCAATTAAGCACATAACGATTTCACAAATACTCTAAGACAAATACTATTAGACTAAGTCGTCACCCATACTTGCTCGTCTCATTGCTCGATATCTTCACTCATCTTGAACCTTGACCAAGGTTTGCTTATTTTGTAAAGTGACATCTTCAATTGTACCCAACAAAACTTAACCTTAGGTACGTTGGTCCTTTTGAGATATTATCCCGAGTGGGTTCGGTAG
Source organism: Tagetes erecta (assembly GCA_030867185.1). Taxonomy (NCBI): domain Eukaryota; kingdom Viridiplantae; phylum Streptophyta; class Magnoliopsida; order Asterales; family Asteraceae; genus Tagetes; species Tagetes erecta. Next base: position 60,579,639 of record CM061488.1, read on the forward strand.
CTTACAAAATCAAGCTACCACAAGAGTTAAATGGCATGTCTAATCTTAAGAAGTGTTTGTAGGATGAAACGTTGGTAATACCACTTGAAAAAGCGCAGGTCAGGAGCCAGTGGAAATCCTGGATCGAGAAATAAAGAAGTGAAAACATAGCCGCATCCAAATAAAACATACATTTCTTTTGTCTTACCTTTGACGTGCTAGCTTCACTACCTGTAACCTGAGTGTGATTCAACTTTGAGTAGTGTGTCTCAACAGGTTTAGATATACGAATGTGAACAAAAGTGGGTATTGGTGCTGAGACAAACTTTTCAAAACAATTATGAGGCAACACATCATTAGATTTAACAAAAGAAGCGCAATCATCATGAACATCATTCACAACACACACATCAGAATCATTGTTTAGTACAAACTGCTTAAAGTTCAAACTATTATAATTGTTTAACAAATCATCAGAACTACTAGAATTGTCTAAAACAGACATCTTTGAATTTAAACTAAAACTAGGAGCAGTGCATCCAAGACCCAACAAAACACCATATCCGTACTCCTCCCGCACCTCTTTATGGTTAAAACCTTCTATACTTGCAAACAAATTGTTAGTATGTTCGGAAATTAAATCATTAGTTGGATGAGGTTTAGGTATAGGAGAATAGCAATAAGTACTGGGTGGATGATAGACATAGGTCTCTTCATAGCCTATTTCAGATTTAATTCTAGCTCCTCTTTGTCTACTATTTAACTCTTCTCTTTTCATTCCTGAAATAGTCCATCTATCTAATATTGATTGAAGTTTACTACTCTCAAATTCAGCAAGTTTTACACGTTCGTCCATTATATTAACCTCAACATTCTTTTCTAAAAATTTTCTATTTAAGTGATCTGTTTCTTGTAATGCTTCATTGAGTTTAATATAATAGTTCACTTCATTCTTTTTAAGATTAGAGTTAATGGTGTTTAGTTCAATCTGATTTGTCAACAGTAGTCGTGCTTTATATACACCAAATAGACGAACGCGGCAAGAAGAAGAGCACATATCCTGTATTACCTCATATGGAAGAGCCATGATGATCTTCTCAGTTGCCAAAGCTTTCTCACAATTACAGGCTGGCGTGTTCCTTTTCCTTTCTTCCTCCTTCTCTTCCTCAGCTTCCTTCCCGTCACCCACATCCTTCATATTTTTCACAATTTTCACAGCTTCCCCTTTTTCAGCAACTTCTGTTGATTCAGACTCATAGACTTGTTCATTGATGTCTTTTTCAGATTCACTTCCCTTATTTTTTGACATTTCAGCAACGAGAGCGTGATTGATTTCTTCTTGTGCTTCAGCGATCTCAGCACTCCAATCGAAATTTGTTATCAGGGCAATATCTTTTGAGTTACTGTTTTCACCTCTTTCCATCACAATCGGATTCTTAGCATTTGGAGATGGTGGTTCAAATACAGTTGGAGAGGGACATTCTCTTTTGAAGTGACCAAGCTGTTTGCAATTGAAACATCTGAGCTACTTATCAAAACCAACCTTGGCATTTTGGTTTCCAAAACTCCTCTTTCCAATTCTTTCCAAAAACCTTCTGGCCCTCACAGTAAGCATGGCCATCTGCCAGTGAATATCAGTTTCCTCAAGATCATCCGGATCCAGTTGTATCATATCTTCCATAGTAATCCCCTTTCCTTTGATATCCCCAGCAATCAGAGCTTCGTAACTGTTCATGAATATACCAAATATTACCATCATGTCGGTTGGAACTTGTGACGTAATCTGATCCTTTACATCATTCTTTCCTTCAGACGATGCATTTCCAGAGACATATGAAAAACCAGAATTGTTTGTTGAAGCCATTGGATGTTGATGAGAGCAGCGCAACATTCTGCGACTGAATTGGAGGATAAACAGCTTGGTTGTACTCCCTTCTCTTGATATCCAATTCAAATGACTTCAGTTTATTGATCACATCCATAAGCTTGTATTCCGAAAACTTACTTTCCTGTTTTAACATTCTCACTTGCAGGCTCCACTCAGGTGGAAGTGAGTCCAGTAATTTTGTAACTTGTTCAACAGTGGTTAAATATTCATCATACTTTTTGAGGTTGCTTATAACAGTCAAGAATCGATTTGTAAGGTCCGAAATCTTCTCGTTTCTATGTCCCATGAACGAATTAAACTCCTTTTGAGATTGAACACCTTTATCCTTCTGAAGATCAGCATTCCCATCGTAGAATTCACATAATGCTTCATACAAATCCTTAGCATTCTTATGTTCCCCGAATCTGTTGTGAATTTCAGAACTCAAACACAAAATCAAAGCACCAAAAGCCTTATTTTCACTATCAATCAGTTTCCTGTCTCTCTCATTAAACGTTTCTGGAATAGTGTTTCGGACAGTGGCATCTCCTACAATAGTTACGGGAATATGTGATCCATTTTCAAGTGAGTCCCATTGTGTGTGGTCCGTATACTAGTAAAAGGTTTTCAATCTCCGTTTCTAGTCCTCAAAATTGTCTCAATTATTCAACTTTGGTGGTATGTTAGGTGACCCACTCTCAAGATCAGCTAGTGTAAATGACATAGACCTTTTTTTTAAAATTTGATCAGATGTTAGTTTCGCAAACTGTCACTAGTTTCGCAAACAATAATTATTTTCTCAAAATAGTTTCGCAAGCTGGTTTGCAAACGCTATCGCAAAATGCTTAGCCAGATAGATTCACAAGAGCAATTGAACTTTCGTTCAGGGTAGTTTCGGGATTCCGAGAGCAAATGGGCAGCACTTTCGCAAGCACAGCGCTAAAATGAACTGTCGTTCGATAGAATCGCAAATCAGAATCGCAAATAGACAAACCAACAGATAATCACATAGTTTCGCAAGGTGAACTACAGTTTCGCAAGATGAACAACAGTTTCGCAAAACGGATCTGGAAACCTTTTTTCATGAAAATCACACAAAAAATCCAATAACAACCACACAATCAATCCAATTGAAGAACAGATGATTTCGATGGCTTCACTAGTAAAAATGGAACAATCCCCAAGCAAATTTCAAGTGAAACAGCAACAATTCAGATCCAATTTTGATTGAAGAAGCTTTTAACCAAAACTTAAGGAGAAAACCCCAAAATCAATCCTAGATCTCAGATCTATATGTTGATGATAGATCTGAGGATTTCAATTGATTCAAATACCAAAAACACAAAGTTCTCAATCCAATTCCATATCAAATATCAACAGATCAGATCCCCAATGATTGAAAAGAACAATTTATCTAAAAACCTTCAAAAAACCCCAAATCAATAGCACAATGGCTCTGATACCATATTGTTGGTCCAGATAATCGATAGATCCGTGCTATGATGATTTAGATCAGATCACAAACACTTGTTATCACTAGATCTAGCAACAAAATGATTATAAAATAGATCAAAAGCTAAACAAACCAAATAGACCCATTAAGAAGTGGATTAAGAAGATAATTAGATGAAGGTGAATTGGGATATTGCAACAATGATATAACAAAACAAATCCTTGCAAAAGTAGTAACCAGAATCAAACTCAGATCAAAATGTAAAGTTTATTCAATAAGTTCCAAGAGAGTTGTGTACAAATGAACCCTAAACAACTATTTATACAGCAGCTAGTTTCGCAAGTAGGTTGGAAATGCGAAACTACTTGCTCGCTAGATCAGGGCACGCTGCATGCGACACTGACGTCGCATGCAGTGTCGCATAAGCATAATAAACCAAATACAAAACTAATTAACACAATCTAACTATTACAAAGAAAACCAAATACGACTAATCTATTACAACTAAAACAAAGTACAATAAAGATAACGACATGGTGAAGTACCACCCTACATGTGGTCATCAGTTAGTAAGGTGACTACCTTGGTATGCTTGAAAACTTGCTATGCAGTAAACGCATTTTTGGTTTCATCATCCTGCAACAAAATATTAATAACATCATTGACTTTGCAAGATTTAACATAATTTTGAGTAGGATTTTTAAGCTGATGTTTGCTTGGTTTCACTGTTTGAGTTGGTTGAGATTGAGAGGCTGTTTGCATAGGAGTTGCATTAGAGTATAAAGATTCAGCAAAGAAACCAGCTCCTACGAATAGATCTCCATCTTCACATTTTTCCTCCTTTTGAACAATAAAAGCATTGTCACTGGTAATTATATTGAGAAGATGATACGACATGATCATTGTTTCTCGAAATTTGATCTATCTCGACTGATTCGATTTTAGTAATGAGTATGTCCATATCTATTGGGAATTTTTTAGTATGCTTCAACAAGGTGATTGTGTGCTTCCAGCTTGAAGGTAATGCATTCAACAATCTATCATTCAAATCTTTCAAATTATTTTTATTCCAGCCGTAGGCATTTCTTCTATAAGTTGCGTGAATCTATTCATCATTTGATGCATAGACTCACCCGACATGTGCTCAAATAATTCCAGTTGTCTTTTTAACTTCTGCTTCTTCAATGTCTATAATTCTTCCCACCATCACAGGTTACTTTTTGTGCTTTGTATAGAGTAAGCCTTTACACATATGTTAGTATGCTTTGATGTCATTTTTCACTTTCTTAAGATCTACACCTTCCAAATCATCTTTAGGATATGGTTCAGTAGAGTCTTTAGTGTAAGCAACTCCGTTAGCAACTCCATTAGTAGAAACGGATGAATAGTGTTGATACGCCTAACACTTAGACAATTTTTATGTCAAACGGATGAGTTTTATAGAAGACTAACGAATATTAAGAAATTTTTTTGAAAACTTCTTGAAGCAAACAAACAGTGACCAAACACCTGAACAATTGCAAGACGGATCACAATTGTCAAAATTCCGCTAAGTCCAGATCACAATGCGCCTCAAAAGTACTCAAACGGATGAACAATTGTCAAACGCCTGAACAGTGCTAATATTTAGATCCAATATGGAAAATTAACATCGCATTGATTTCTGATTTCTCGATTTTGATGTTGTTTTTTGATAAAATCTCTTCTAATAGATGAACAACAGTGCGATTAACAATCCTCAATCAAAATTTACACCAATTATCATCATATGATCTATTGATAAAGATTTATAATGTCCGGTAAATTTGGAACACAAACCACCTTAGATCTGATGAATTCTAACTTTTTGCTTATTGAGATTCGCTCTGTCTTCGTGATGATAAAACACTTCTTTGATTTCAATTGTTTGGATCAAAACTTCAATCTGATGCAGATTTTCGATCAAACAATGTTCGTCTACAAAGAACACAGTTAATATATGAGCCAATAGCTCTGATACCAATTGATAAGATAGGATTTGGATCTACAATCTGCAACAAGTTATGATTACGACACAATTCCAAAATATAATTCAAACCAACACAATTGCAACTACTAATAAATTCACGGTGGTATTGATCTGACAAATAGCGATTACAAAGTGTTTTCAAGAAAAGCCCTCCTCCAAATGAGGATACAATCACTATTGATAGACAACAACAACATACTAGAACAATTATAACAATAGTCTCTAGTCTATACAAAACATTACAAATAGAGATAAAATAAACAAGATTGTTGGTCTAGTAAATCATTAATCCGTACTATATATGATATAGATCAGATCACAATCAATTGATACCACTAGATCTAGCAACAATTGATTGTGATTTGTGACCAAAACTCACACAAACCATTATAACCCAATAGGAACAATGTAATTAAGAAGATTAATAGATGAAGATGGCTCAGATTAATGCAACAAAGATGTAACAGATTCAATTCCTTGCAAACAATCAATAAGGTTCGAACTCAGTATCAAAGAGAGAAATTGTATTCAATTAAGTTCCAAGAGTTATGTACAAAATACCCTAAAACAACTATTTATACAGAAGCTAGTGTCGCAGGCAGTGTCGCATAGGCGACACTGCCTGCTCGCTGAACTAAGACAAGCTGCATGCGACACTATAGTGTCGCATGTAGTGTCGCATGAACAAGCACAATACCTAGCCAACAGTAAACTAGCCAAACTATTACAACGAAAACAAAGTACGACTAGTCTATTACAAAGTAAACAAAATACAAATAACGACATGGTGAAGTACCACCCTACATGTGGTCATCAATACTCCCCTAGGGAGGTACTTCACCTGTCGGGTCCTCCGGTTCCGCTCTAGCCTTGGCTCCTTCAAGCAAATCTGTCATTTCTCTAACGTCTTCTCGCAAATCAACCTGTTTCTGCACACTCTCAGCGAGCTGCTGCACCTCCGATCGAATCCCATGAGCCCGGTTCGCCACTCTCTCAAACAGAGCAGCTTCTTTTTTCGTTTCGGCTCCGGCTCCAACTCTGAAAACCCAAACACCTCCATTGGGTCAAACAATCTCCATGCCGTTCCATCTTTGATACGTACGACCGCCTCCCTTGTCTGATTATCATAAAACCATTTCTCAAAATCCTGCAATCTCGACGGGCTAGGGTCTGTAACTCTCAATCTCAGCACTGTTTTAATCGGCTTCAGCTTCAGAACGATCTTCCCCTTTCCTGTCACCCAATCCAAATCTTTCTTTGATCGTTTTTGCTCCAGTTTATTATATCTGAAGCTTTCAAAGTTATCCTTCAACCCAGCCTGAATCTCCTCCTCCAAAAGTTTCGCACGATCGCTTTGATCTGCGTTAATCAATGGGAGAACCGCCAAACGCCTCAAGTCCCATTTAGGGAATGTCTTGAAGTGTTTGCGGTTGCTTACATAGCTAATCCCACCCCATCTCCTCTTTATCATAAATTTCTTCAATTCCAAATTAAATTTCCAGCTAAAGATTTTATTGTCAGTATCTTTAGTGGTCGGGGCATCCATATTCTGAAACAAAGGCGTGACGGTTTCTGGTTCCTCCACCTTCCGGAACCAGTCGAATTTATCTAATTTAAACACGTCACCCTCAACACCGCTCCTCTGAGCCAAATATACCATCTCCTTTTCTTCCGTCTCATAATATTCATGCTCGGAGTCGTAATCCACCAATTGTTCATCTTCAACTTCTTCGTCTATCAATTTCATTTCAGCTCCCTTCTCCTTATCATCATCTACCTCCTCACCACCCAGATCAGTATCAATATCGAGATAGAATTCATCAGTAACTTCTGTCTCTTTCTCAGTTCCGCTCCCACTTGCACCGCTAAAACCACCAAAATCTTTCCGACTTCTGCTTGTTTGCTTCATCTCTTTCAAAGTAGGATACTTTCCAATGTTCACCATCTCATCGATCTGCGTTTCAGTCTCCGGTACTCCTACCTTTACTTCTTTCTTAACTTCGTTCAATTCAACTAACAGCTTCTTGATTAGGACTTGTTGATCCAGCACTATTTTCCGTAAATCCTCCATCTCTGACTCCCTGTGCCTCTCGCACGATGTATTCAACCCACGAATAATGTCCTCGTCCAATCCAGCACCTCCTCTCTTCTCAGTTTTCCTTTTAGCGGTCTCAGGCATACTTTCGGAGGCTGCTAGTTGTTTCCCTTTTGCCTTTTTCTGCCTGACATCAGTATCAGACTCAGTTCGAGACGGAGATCGATCAGCAGCCTTCCTTTTATTCTTACCCTTTGGTTTGAATATCTCTGCCTCGATCTCATCAAGTTGCTCTTCAAATGGCACCGATCTCTTTCCCATAAACTTCCTCCGTTTCTTAATATCCTCCTTGACTTTCTCCCTTAATTCATCGAACCGTTTTTCATCTAACGCTTTCAACTTCTCGATATACTCCCATCTTTCATCAGTGTACATATTTCGGAAAAGATAGGTTATCTTTCCCGAAACGTCATGTCTTGGTGCGGAGCAATCAGCAAATATCCTGACATTCATTCGCGTCAATTTCAGAATGTCAACCAGCGTTTGCAAATTTGGGTTCAGACTGTCGATAAAGATCTGAACAAATCGAGGTTAAAACAGCCATTTATCCTTCTGGGCTGAGGAGATGTTCTCAATCATATATCCGAATATTATATGCGGGATATTCGCCTTATCTCCCCTACACAGATTCAACATCGCCCTCGCCCATTTGAAATTTAGCCCGTCAGTTCCTCCTTTCCGATGATCTAAACATACAATAATGACGTGGGCTATAAATATCCACTCCTTCGACAAAAATGATTTCTTGAACTCCCAACGATCCAGAGTCTCCGTTCCTTCATATCACATCTCAAGAAATCCTTCATAAACGTCATTAAGACTCAGCAGTACCGGTAATCCAACATCGCGGTCCAACCTCAACATTCGGGTTATAGAATCAACGATGAGTACAATCTGCTCCCCCATGACAGTTGCCCTGATCTCCCCTGGATCTGCATTCAGATTGTATGTGGCCGACTCCCAGAAATCTCGAATGTGTTGTTGGTCTATCACCACATCCTTCAAAACAGCATAGAATATAGGCGATGCCTTCATCCAAGACATCGCATCTCTAAATCCTACAGACTTCGGGTCCTTATCGTTTAGATAAGCGACCACGTTCGACCGCTTGTCGAACCTCATAGGCGGAGGAGGCTTCGGATCCATATAATAAACCTGAAATGTAAACCAAAAGTTGATTAGTGAAGAAAATAAAATAAAAACAATAATAATAAAGAAAGTAAAATAAAATAAAAAAAATAGTGTCGCAAAAATGCGACACAGTAGTGTCGATATTCAACGACACTGTTGTTTCGCAACAGCAAAGCATGTGCAACGACACTACACTGTCGCAATACAAAGGACGTCCGACCCTATCAACAATGCATGGACAACATACAATTGATAGTGTCGCAAACATTGTTTGAACTTTCGTTCAGTGTCGCAAAACGAACAGTTAGTGTCACAAAAACGTGAAAAACCAACAGTCAAGCAGATCAAATCCATATCAGATCAACACCAAATCAAAATACATTACACACGAAGGTTCGACACATGTTAAAGAACAAAACTTGTCGGTTGGAATCGATTAAAAACACGCAAAGATCAAGGATTGAGGTTTAGTGTGTTTTAGGGTTTAGTGTCGGGTGTGTGAAGTGAATGAAACGATTATGGATCCGACATGACCCACATCAGGTAAGTATACATCAGACATAGTTTCGCAAACCCGACACTATAGTGACGCAAAAGCCATAGTGTCGCAGACCCGACACTATAGTGTCGCAAAAACTCAAATTTTAAAAACTTGAATTTTTGAAAAATAATGAAAGTCAAATCTAATTAAGTTACAAATATTTTAAAATAGTGTCAATCCAATCAAATGAGTAAGATCCAAGACAACGGCCCATTTTAACTACGAAAGTTTAAAAGGAATCAAATCAGTATAACAGAATGGATCACGAGGATATCAGAAACGAGTTTCGGGCAATCATCCGGAGGAACAAAGATTTGAAGAGATTGTCAGTATGTTTGTCCATTTAAACACATGCCTTGTTCCTTTCGACACACAACCTGTGATGATATTATCATGTTTTGGTTCGATTTGAAGAAAACTCTGGCAACTCGGTTTCCACAGACATTCAGCAAAGTAACTTGCTTTGACCTCAGGGCTTATTGAGTTTAGATGTTTCAGCAAGATTTTGTAATGTGATTGGACATAGACCCAGATCAAGTGATCAACGTGAATGTATTTTGGAGGTGAAATGGTGTTTGGTTTAATGAATGACACATCAAATAATGAGCATGATGCATAAACATTTTGAGCTTCGCTTTATATGGGTTTTACAGATGATCAGCGCTCCAGGTCTATACTGACGTATAACAGAGGAGATGATTATCTGTACGTGCTGATGAGAGCTTCAGGTCTATATTTACATATAACAGAGAAGATCATCACTCCAGGTCAATGCTTCCGCATAGCAGAGGAGATTAACACGAGAACAAAAAATTCTGAAGAGCTAACGAGAAGGGTCATTCAGGGTTATGGCTAAGGGTTATTTGGCAAAAATCAAGCACGAAACAAATACTCTCAGCCCATTTTGTCAAAACTTATCACTTTGTGCAGGCCAAATGTCCGTGAAAATGCTCCTCATCACCGAGTTCTTTGTGAATTTAGTTTGATCACAGAGTTGATGTCTAATAGTATTCGAGCTGAGCCTACTGACACGTCAGTATACAAATCTCTTTCCTCATTTTGACGCTGTCAACCCATATCTGAATCATGCAAGAAACAAACAATATTTAACATGAGATGAAGCACAATTATAAAATTTCTAGTATTTACTCCCCTAAAACTTTCAGTTTTTCAAACTGAATTTTTCATGAATTTAAGAACATTTGAGATCAAACACAAAAGAATGGCCGACATTATTAGAAAATATAAGTAAGAGAAATAGATTTTTAATTCATAAAAACGCGGTTTATCAAACGTTTTAGTGAACAAATCAGTTTTTTGATTTTTGGTGTCGATTGATATGATATTGATAAAGCCCTTTTCCTGTGCATCCCGGATGGCATGAATGCGTGTTTCAATATGCTTTGTTCGGGTGTGGTGAACAGGATTCTTGGTAATGCCAATGGCAGCGTCATTGTCGCAGAAAATCGAAGTATGCATAAAATTGATTCCATAATCGATCATCTGACGCTGAATCCATAGAACTTGACAGCAGCAGCTAGAGGCAGCAGTGTATTCAGCTTCACCAGTAGATAAGGAAACGGTGGTCTGTTTCTTGCTCTGCCACGAAACTAAACTCTCCCCCAGATACTGACACCCACCAGAAACCGATTTCTGATCAAGTTTGCAACCGCCATAGTCACTGTCAGTATAAGCATGAAGATCAAAGCTTCCCCCTTTTGGATACCACAAGCCGAGACGCGGAGTTCCCTTTAGATAACGAAAAATACGCTTCACGGCTTTTTCATGTGACTCCTTAGGATTGGATTGATTCCTCAAACAATAACCTACAACAAAAGCGATGTCTGGACGACTTGCAGTTAAGTACATTAACGATCCGATCATCGATCTGTAACAGTGAGCGTCAACAGACTTTCCAGATTCATCGGGAGTGAGACAAGTCTGTGCTATAAACGGAGATAGTTCAGAAGAACTGTCGTCCATCTTGTATTTTACCAAAATCTCCTGAATATATTTCTCCTGGTGAATGAGGATGCTATCGGGTTTTTGTACCACCAGCAAACTGAGAAAGAAGCACATCTCACCCATCATACTCATCTCGAACCTCTCCTTCATCACCTCCTCAATTTCTCTACACAAAATTTCATTTGACGAACCAAAGATGATGTCATCTACGTACACTTGAACCAGTAAAACGTCGTCACCAATGTTTTTCTTGAAGAGAGTCATGTCAATGGTTCCTCTAGTAAAACCTTTGCTCAACAGATATTGTGTCAACGTTTCGTACCAGATTCGAGGAGCTTGATGTAGTCCATAGAGTGACTTGTCTAATTTGTAGACTTTATCAGGGAAATCCGGATCCTCGAAACCTGGTGGCTGACAACATATATCTCTTCGTCGATATCTCCATAAAAGAATTCGCACTTTACATCCATTTGATAAACTTTGAAGTTTTTGTGTGCAGCATGGGCAAGAAAGATTCGGATGGCTTCAATTCTGGAAAGTGGAGCAAAAACATCTGTGTAATCAATGCTTTCCTCTTGTGCGAACCCTTGAACGACCAACCTAGCTTTGTTTCGAACAACGACCCCTCTATCGTCAGGTTTTTTTTTGTATACCCACTTCGTTCCAATTGGGTATTTGTTTGGTGGAAGATCGACCAATTCCTAAACCTTGAGCTTTCTGAATTGTTGAAGTTTTAATTGCATTGACTCTACCCAGCTAGGATCTTGTAATGCCATGTTAATTTTCTTTGGGACGATATGTGATAGAAAACAAGAGAATAAGCAAACGTTGATAAGCCCAGATTGATGACGTGTACGAACACCGTCAGAAATGGATCCTATGACCAAGTCATGAGGATGATCTTTTAGTTCCTTGCACAGCGAATTGGATGTAGAGATATCTGAGACAGTTATGGTAGATAAATCAAGAGGAATAACAGGTGATGCAGGATGAGGTGATGATGGCGAAGGATCAGTGGGAATAACAACATCAGGTGTGAGTGTCAAAGGTTGTGAAATGTTCGGTGAGGGTGAGAAAGTAACAGAATCAGGAAGAGCTTCAGAATACACCGGAACGATGTCATCTTCTTCCAGGAACAGTGGTAAATTGAAAGAATTGAACACAGTGGTGGCATCATAGAACCAGGAGGGTTCAGATCCAGTATCGCACACATTTGATTCCTGCCAATCAACATAGAATGATTCTTGAACAATTTTGGTACATCTATTGTAAACTCGATAAGCTTTCTGAGTAGAGGAATAACCAACAAAGAGGCATTCATCAGAAACAGCTCCGAATTTTGACGTTTAAGTTTGAGTATTCAACAAAGTACATGAACAACCAAAAGGTCGAAAGAAGTCAATCAATGGTTTTCTTTTGTGGAATAATTCATAAGACGTCTTCATCTTGGCTTTCACGATCAACACCCTATTCAGCACATATGACACACAATTTACAGCTTCAGCCCAGAAAATGATTGGAAGTTTTGACTCGATCAACATAGCCCTTGCAGCTTCCACTAAAGTTCTGTTTTTGCGTTCTGCCACTCCATTCTGCTGAGGTGTCCGTGCTGCACTGTACTGTCTCAATATACCCTTCTCTTCACAAAATGAGTCAAAAATGTGATTTCTGAACTCTTTCCCATTATCGCTCCGAATAGCTTTCACTTTCTTCCCGCTAATGGTTTCAATCTTCAGAATAAGACTCTTGAAAGCTCCTGCAATCTCCCCTTTGTTAGCAAGAAAACTAACTGCAGTCTCCCCTTTGTTAGCAAGAAAACTGACCCAAGAATATCTTGAAAAATCATCTGTAACAACCAAACAATAAGATTTCTTAGCAATGCTTTTGACATTGATTGGTCCAAACACATCTGCATGTAATAATTCAAGAGGACAAGAAATAGAATTGATCGTTTTAGATTTGTGAGATTTCTTATGTTGTTTCCCCTAAGCACATGCCATACATTTCTCAACCACCGTAAAATCTTTTATGGGCAAGCCACGAACTAGATTATGTTCAACAAGTTTATTAATATTATCAAAATTAACATGACCAAGTTTTCGGTGCCATAAAAATGCTTCTGCGGAAGAAGCTTTTGATAATAAGCATGTGACAGTGGAAGTTGACTCCTTTGAATTCATGTCAAGCAAATATGTGTCATTCTTCCTTGGTGCACGCATCACGATCATGTCTTCAGAACCAGAGAAATCCGGCTTCAGAAATAAGCATTCATTGGATTTGAAGAGAACCGGAATATTCTTATCACAAACTTGAGATACGCTCAGCAAGTTGAAGTGCCGCTTTGGAACGTAGTTCAATTTCTCTAACGTTAACGAGTCATTCGATACCTCACCTTGACCGATCATTTTGCCCCTTTTCTTATCTCCAGCAAACGCCACATACCCACCATTAATTAAACGAAAATTAGTAAGCAAATCTTTCAAACCAGTTATATGTCGAGAACATCCACTTTCAGATGCCACAGACTATTTGGCTTCCTCGAACGTTCCTGACATAACAAAACAGAAAATAAAATCAATTAGAAACAGGAACCCATGCCTTAGAAGACTTGGGTTTAAACAAAGAAAAGTTAGCATAAAATGATTATTTACAAACCTATTGAATCGATTAGTTAAACTAGAATTATTTTACACCCTGTTGAACGATTTCCGGACAATTCTTAACAATGCGAGTGTCCTTACCGCAGCAGAAACAATGTGATTTGAAACATTTCTTTCCAAAATTACCAATGGAAATGAGATCAATCACAATTTTTCATCACATGCAGACATGTTTGTGTATGAATCACTAAAAGAAACATACATTTCTTTTGTCTTACCTTTTGATGTGCTAGCTTCATTACCTGTATCTTTAACATGATTCATCTCTGAGTTGTTGTTTGTCTCAACAGGTTTGGTTATGCGGATTGGAGTAAAGGTCGGTATTGGTGTTGAGACAAACTTTTCAAAGCAGTTCTTATTTGGCAACACATCATTAGATTCAACGAAAGAAACATGATCATCATTAACATCATTCAAAGCACACACATCATTATCAAAGTTTAATACAGACGGTTTAGAGTTTAAACTACTCGAATCATTTAACACATCACTCAAACTACTACTATTGTCTAAAGTAGACTTCTTTGAATTTAAACTACAACTTGAAACAGAGCATCCTAATCATGTTGAAGCACTATATTCGTAATCCTCTCGTACCTCCTGACGATTAACTCCTTCTAAACCTGGAAATAAATTGTTAGTGTGTTCTGCAATTAAATCATTAGTGGGGTGAGGTTTGGGTATGGGAGAATAACAATATGTACTAGGTGAAGGATAAACATGAGGAAACTCAACATATCCTAAACCTGTTTTGATTCGAGCTCCTCTTTGCCTACAATTTAGTTCCTCTCTTTTCATACCAGAAATGGTGCATCTATCAAGTTTAGTTTGAAGTTTACTGCTTTCAAATTCAGCAAGTTTAACACGTTCATCAAGCAGGTTAACCTCAACATTATTTTCAAGGAGTTTTCTATTTAAGTGATCTCTTTCTTGTAAAGCCTCGTTAAGTTTTACATAATAGTTAACCTCATTCTTTTTAAGATCCGAATTAATAGTATTGAGTTCAGCTTGATTAGTTAATAACAAACGATTAGCCTTATATACACCAAAAAGTCGAACCCGACAAGCCGATGAACGCATGTCTTGGATTACCTCACAGTTACAAGCGGGTGTATTTTTCTTCCTTTCTTCCTCCTTTTCATCTTTAACCTCCTTGCTTTTTTTCTCATCTTTCACAACTTCCATCATTTTGATCTCTTCAGTTGCCTCAGTAGGAGCTTTTTTGGGTTCATTCCCTGCATTCAGTATGGTTTCAGCAACAAGAGCATGATTAATTTCTTCTTGGACTTCTGCAATCTCCGCACTCCAATCAAAATTTGTCAACAAGGAAGTTTCTCTTGTGTTACTGTTGTTCTCTCTCTCTCAATAACAGCAGCATTTCTTATGTTGGGAGATGGTGGTTCAAAAGCAGTTGGGAATGGGCAATCTCTTTTGAAATGTCCGAGTTGTTTGCAATTGAAACATCGGGGTTTAGATTTGTCGAACCCAACTTTTGCATTCTGATTGCCGAAGCTTCTTTTTACAGTTCTCTCCATAAAACGTCTTGCCCTGACAGTCAACATTTCCATTTGCCATTGAATATCTGCTTCCTCAAGGTCGCCCGGGTCAACTTGCAACATATCCTTCATTGTGATACCTTTTCCCTTGACATCTCCGGCAATTAAAGCTTCATAACTGTTTACAAACATTCCAAACAAGGCCATCATGTCATTTGGGACTTGAGATGCAACAGGTTCCTTTCCAACACTCTTTCGTTCCGATGGAACACTTCCTGAGATATATGAGAAACCAGAGTTGTTCATTGAATTTTCAGATGTGGATGAGAGTAATGCAGCGTTCTGGGTTTGCATTGGAGGATAGACGGCTTGATTGTATTCTCTCCTTTTGATATCAAGCTTGAACGATTTCAGTTTGTTGATTACGTCCATGAGCTTATATTCAGTAAACATCTTCTCCTGCTTCAGCATTCTGATCTGCAAACTCCATTCAGGAGGGAGTGAGTCCAACAGTTTTGTCACTTGTTCAACCGTAGTCAATTGCTCATATTTCTTCAAATTGCTAGTGACGGTCAGGAAACGATTTGTGAGATAAGAGATTTTCTCATTCCTAAGACCCATGAATGAATTAAACTCCTTTTGTGCTTAATCCCCCTTATCTTTCTGAAGATCAATGTTTCCATCATAAAACTCGCATAGAGCATCATGCAGATCCTTGGCATTTTTTTGATCTCCAAAACGATTGTGTACCTCTGAACTCAGACACAATATTAAAGCACCAAAAGCTTTGTTGTCACGGTCTATTAGTTTCTTATCTCTTTCATTGTAAGTATCAGGGTTTGTATTTCTGACGGTTGCCTCACCAACAGTTGTGATAGGAATATGTGGCCCTTTTTCGATGGAATCCCATTGAGTATGATCAGTGTATAAATAAAATGCCCTTAACCTTCTCTTCCAGTCCTCAAAGTTATCTCCATTGATCAGTTTCGGTGGTCTATTCGGTGATCCACTTTCCAAGTCAGCAAAGGTAAAAGACATTGACATTTTGTTCATACAGTAGTATCGCAGAAACAACAGTGTCGCAGAAGTAATAGTGTCGCAAAAATGCTAGTGTCGCAAACAGAGTCGCAAACACTATCGCAAAAGCACTTTGAACTTTCATTCAAGGGTAATGTCGGGAGTAATGTCGAGTACAATGTCATACACAGTGTCAGGCACAAGTTGAGTATAATGTCGTTGACAATGTCGATAACAGTATCGATGAACTTTCGTTCAAGCAATGTCGCAGGCCAATCACAAGCAAAGGACAACAGCATTAAATGATAGTGTCGCAAGATGAACTCTAGTGTCGCAAGATGAATCTGAAAACCCTCTTCTTCACGCAAAACACACAAATCACCATAGAAAACTCCAATCAGATCCAATTGATGATCTGATGATTCCGATTAATTCACAATACAAAATAAAGCAATCCCAATCCAAATTCAGTCCATAACAACAACAATTAAGATCCAATTTGATTGAAAAAGTCTTTTGTTCAAAACTTATGAAAATATACTAAAATCACTCCAAAATCTCAGATCTATATGATGATGATAGATCTGAAGATGTAGATTGATTCTAAAACGAAAACCACACAATTCTCAATTCACTTCCATACTAATTCACAACAGATCAGATCCAGAATTGATGAAAAGTGAATATTGTCTAAAAACCCTCAAAAAACCACAAATCATGAGCACAATGGCTCTGATACCATATTGTTGGTCCAGTAAATCGTTAATCCGTGCTATATATGATATAGATCAGATCACAATCAATTGATACCACTAGATCTAGCAACAATTGCTTGTGATTTGTGACCAAAACTCACACAAACCATTATAACCCAATAAGAACAATGTAACTAAGAAGATTAATAGATGAAGATGGATCAGATTAATGCAACAAAGATGTAACAGATTCAATTCCTTGCAAACAATCAATAAGGATCGAACTCAATATCAAAGAGAGAAATTGTATTCAATTAAGTTCCAAGAGTTATGTACAAAATACCCTAAAACAACTATTTATACAGAAGCTAGTGTCACAGGCAGTGTCGCATAGGCGACACTGCCTGCTCGCTAAACTAAGACAAGCCGCATGCGACACTATAGTGTCACATGCAGTGTCGCATGAACAAGCACAATACCTAGCCAACAGTAAACTAGCCAAACTATTACAACGAAAACAAAGTACGACTAGTCTATTACAAAGTAAACAAAATACAAATAACGACATGGTGAAGTACCACCCTTCATGTGGACATCAAAGACAAGCTAATCTTTAATGCTCTAACAATTAATACAAGAGCCTATTCAATATTATCTCAATCTCACCATACCTTGCATTGATCTTCAAGAAGATTCATCAATACGTAATTAGTGAGATTCCGCACCACTGATTACAAACAACATCCCCAAACAATCTCAGATCTAGATCCATATCTCGGTTAGTTCGAACCTGTCAAGTGGTATCAGAGCTTTCAGTTGATCTCTGAGTGTTGTTGTTATTGATGGATTTTACCAACTATTAGCTTTGAGTCATGCTTGTTTTAAGCTCTGCAAAGTTTCAGATTAATTGGTGATGATTTGATAGAGTTATTGAAGATTTTTTGTTCATTTCCGTCATGTGAAAAACCCACTGTTCTTCACTGCTCAAAATTAAAATCTGAAATTTTGTTGATGTTTTGAGAAATTGATGATTAAGATTTGTTAGAAATCACAAGCCTATGCCTAGTTCAAGATCAAGCCATTCAGATTTGTTGATTTTAATCCATATTTTGTCATTTTTGTCAAAAACCCACTAGTTGTGTTTATCACAAAAAAAAAATCCGGATTCAACAGAGTTTTAGCTTGATCCAAGGTAAAAAATACTTTGAAGGAGTGTTAGAAACATCATTCCTCAGCTAATACAAGTGTTGAATCGAAGAAAAACAACAAAAATTGAAGAATTGCTCTGGAAAAAGTTCATCACAATTTTGACTTTGAAAAGTCAAACTGATATGAAGATTTGATTGATATTTGCCTAGAAAATAATCATAATCTGAATAGAAAAACAAGAAATGAGTGTTTGATTTAAGGGAATTAAAACTTAATGTGTTTGTGATATGTGAAAAACCTCATACGTCTAAAACAACAAGTCATAGCCCTTTCAAGCTATTTCCCAGTCGGTTCACAAATTTAAAACGCCCCAACAGTGTTGAAACGTCCCAACAAAGCTGAAACGACCAAGCTGAAACGTCCCAACAGTGCTGAAACGTCCCAACAAAGCTGAAACGACCAAGCTGAAACGTCCCAACAATGTTGAAACGACTAATCTGAAATGTCCAGGTAGGCAGAAACGGCCACGGGGCAGAAACGTCCGGGGGCCAAACACTAAAATTATGCCAAAACACCCCAAAATCATTTCTAAGTGTTCTAAGTGCTGAATTTTCATCCCAAAAAACACTATGTGTTGAAATGTTTGTCTAAACCGACCACTTTTAACATCATATCATCGCTCATAACCCAAATCATCTTCACAAAGTCCAAATCCCCCGAATCAAAAATGAAATAAGTGATGAGCGAAGAGAATCAAAAAAGAAATGTCCATGATTTTATCATATAATTCAATCACATGTTTGAAACAACATTTCTTCGAATTGCCAAAACTTGTGATGAAAAGAGACGGGACATTCATGAACAAACTTCACCAATTAACTCTAAATGGTCTCCTCACGAAGAACTAAGTTTAGAAATTTTGTCAATTAAGATTTATCAATTTCCATATCACCTCACGGCTATTAGAAAAGCTACACACTTTTATTCGTTTGGGTTAAAGCATTCGTTTTTATGACCTCATTGCGAATCACTCAAAGGAGGCAAACATGATAAAACATTTGACTCAACTAAACTCTATTATATGAAAGACATTCACCAAGAGTTTAATAAAACAAATCAATCATCCAAACCAATCCAAGCATATAGAACGTACCAATTGAAAGAAACAATAAACAGTTACTTTAGAATAAAATCATAATTTCACAAAATTCCAAATAACAATCAAATCAAACTAAGAGTTCATCATTCAACCTAGGTAATTCTAATTAGTTTGACCTAAGATAAAGCTGTTAAACAAAAGACAATTGAAATAGTTCATAGTTGGAAAGAAATAAAATAAAGACTAAGAGATCTGGACGATAGGACTTGCAAACTCTTAAATCTCGATGATTACATGACACCTTGAACGCACATTGAAAACATTATAATATGACTTATAGTCATTTATCATGAAGAACCAACTCATGTATTAATTAAGGATAACTTTTCAAGCAACCGACATCTAACCATCTCGATATTTAAGTTATCCATAATTATTTAGCAACTTAGGGACATGTCATAGAAACATAGTATAGCAACTTGTAACAATGAATAGCACCTTCTAACATAGTAACTTGTACCCTTGAAATTGAATGATCGGGTTTAAATCACCTATTTTGAAATACATGTAGGTGGGTTTGTCAAACCATTAGCGCTAACATTGTACCAGTGGGATTACTAAGTAACAATACTACTTTAAACTACCACATAAGGATTGCATTTTACCGCGGAACAAGACTAACACATTTTATGATCTCTTTTGGAAAAAAAATTAAAATGGAAAACATTGTATAGTAATTGAACATATTTCAGCCCCAAAATGTAAAAGTAAAAAGGGGAGTGAATTTACTCACATTGAACTTGGGCACGAAACAAGTAGCAAATAGGTTAAATTGAACCGAGGATTCCACAAATACTAGAATCACCTAAATAAATGAGCATCCTAACTTAGTAAAACATATTGTATAGATAACTAGAATTGAAACGATATGAGACTAAGGAAATTGTGATTCTAGGGTTTCGAATTGGGATTTAGGGGTTTCTAGAATTGAGACTAAGGAAATTGTGATTCTAGAATTGAAACATATTGTATAGATAACTAGAATTGAAACGATATAAACTCGTTTAACGATACCAATTGTACTAATAATTATTTTTGATAAACGATAGAAACGAACATTTTAAGGGAAAATAATAATTATTTTTGATAAACCATAGAAACGAAAAATATGTTATATTTATTAGAAATACTTTAAAGCATTTGCACATTTTTAAGGGATACAAAAATACATATAAAAGTCTTATTTGTAAATCCTATTGTTTATAAAACTTGTATGTATTTTATACATATTTAAAATACATTTTTATAGTATTTGGATAGAATTTGTAATAATTAAATTTATAAAACTAAGTTTATATAAAATCATGCTTTTGGTATATTTTATATGATTTTAGTATTTTATCAAATATATAGCATAGTATTGGTATTAGATTAGGACATTTGATGAAAAATAGATAATTATATGTTTAAACAAAAAGATAAAAATACATGATGCATCCAAGGTTAGAACCTTGGACCTTATGGTTCAAACAACCACATACAAATTAGTGGTCCAAGTCCACTTATTTGTAAATTATCAATACAAAATAGTTTTAACACTTTCTAAACAAAAATCCACAATTCCACAAGAACATAAACCCTAAAACCTAAATTAAATCCAATTGAACAAATGAAACATGAAATTGATTGTGGATTTTGAATCTAGACATGATAAGGAGTATTTTAACATAAAGAACTTACTTGTTTGACAACGAATTGAATCGATGAAGACGATGAACAAAAACGTGACGTTAGGAATCACATTGATAGATAGAGGCTATCAGAATGAAATTCGATCTCCAGACTTTATCTTGATTATGCCACGTGTACCCCAACGTAATTTCAGATAACAACAAGGTTTTGATGCTCGATTGGTAGGCTGTAGGTTCGATCAAATGATGAATCATATGCTTCGTTTTTGCGATTTCTGTTTGCAGTTGATAGAGTAGGTATTGAATTCACTATAGCTGGAGTATTTAATTTCAATTGAATTGGTTTAATTTGATTTAGAAACGGACGAACGCATTGGGTCTTGAGTTGTGATTAATTATGATTAATTGATGATTATTGGGTTGATAATAAATCAATTAAACGATGTGAGCAATTTCTAATCGACGAAATAAATGATTTTGATAACACGTTTTGATTATATCGTGCGATTTGAATGCTTTTGTAAATTGGGTTTTGAGTCTGTAACCAAGCACTTTAATTTTTGATTAAACGAATCCGTTTATTTATTAGAATCAAATTAAAAGTTTTCACGAGGTCGAGTCAAGCATAAGGACGATTTTACCATGATTTAATTTGGTTAACAACGGCTTGAAATTGGGTTTTGGGACTCGCTGAAAAACTCGCCGGCGGCCAGAAAACTCGTCGGCGGCGGCCGGAGAGGTAGCCGGAAAAACAGGCTAACAGAGGTGGGCAGTTTGGGTTTTGAAAATGTTACAATTTTGGTCCCTCTAGGCTCAGGTTGTTTTTATTTTGTTGATATAATTTTATTACAAGTTTAAAAAGTGACTTTTTAACCCAAAGTTAATTAAATACATAGTGTTTATATAAATGACGTTTTCATGTTTTTACTTCGTTCTCGACGTTAAATGTTAATTTCTAAACTTTAATAGTTTTTATCCTTAGTAACATTAATAAAAATCTCTTTATAAAATACAATTTTTATTCTTTTGAGATTTAACTATTGTATTAGTAATTAACTAGTATACGTTAGATATTACTCGCCATGAATTTATTTGGTTGATTAGAAACATAAAATAACATAACGGTCCGACATATTTTTTAATATTAATAATGACATGTTACATTTTTTAGTAAAATAAATACGAATATAATTAAAGATAGATACTTCGGGTTCGAGTCGGGTTTTCGTGTTCGGGTTTGGACAGATGTCACAATTTGGTCTATTTTCTCGACGCTTTCATTTCTCAAATAGATCGTTGTTTTGACTACATCAGTGGTACAGATCTGCTACCCATGGAAGACCTGGATAAGAAGAACCAAGCAGATGAGATGGATGCTAGTGAAGAGCATTATCCGAGCAGTTTGGCTAGTAAGCCACCTGAGATATCCCAGGCATTTGAGGTGTTGAAGGGTACCGAGGAACGGATGAAACCTCAGTAGTAGCACCATCATCTTTGGAACTTAAGGATCTTCCTTCACACATAGAGTACACTTTTTTTAGATGCTGAGGTAGGTTTACCCATCATTATTTATAGTCATCTAATGGGGAGAAGTTGAGGTTGATTGATGTGCTACATGCACACAAACATGCAATTGCATGGAAACATAAACCAATACTCAATTGCATCTCTAATACGTTCAATCGTTCATTCTTGACCTCATATTCATCTCGAGCCTACAACTCCTTTTTCCATCATCAATTGATGTTCATTATCTAAAATTGACAAGTGTGTTTCACTCAACTTATCATGAAGATGTATTCTGGAAGTTTAATTGCATTATAACCGTCCCAGTCTACCAATTTGATCCCAAACCCTTCGCATATTGTTTATCATTTCTATCGATTCAATTCGTTACCAAACTAGTAAGTGTTTTATGTTAAAATGCTCGTTTTCAAACGCTGATCAATGGCCCTCTATCAGTTTTCCTTTTCGTTGATTCAATTTGTTGTAACTTTGAAATTAAGGTTAGGGTTCTTGGTGGAATTTAGGGGTATTTGTCTGAATATGTTAAAAGCATTTCAAAACCAATTTTAATAAAATAAACTAAAGTAGCGCGTGCCTGGTTTAGTTTGTGAGCTATGAACCTGAAGTCCCAAGTTCAAATCAACGGGGACTCAAACTATTTTTATTATTTTTGTTTAATCACATTACTAACCATTTTTTATTTTTATCTTAAATCTAATAACAATACTAAATATATATATATATATATATATATATATATATATATTATAAAATGCTAAAATCTTATAAAAGATAACAAAACCAGGATTTTATATAAACTTATTTCTATGAATTTAACTATTACAATTAGATTTAAAATCCTTTAAAAATACCATACAAATGTATTTTTATGCTTCTAAAATATAGATAAAAGTCTTATATGTAATAGTTTATAAATATGGACTTTTTTAGGTTTATCTTAATACTTTTAAAAATGTTGTACTTGTTTTTAAGTATTTGTAGCAAATATAATATATCTTTGACAATATATAGTTGTTGTTAAAAATATATTATTTGAATTCCTATCATTTATAAAAAATATATTTTTAATTGTATTATTAGTAGTTTCCGACATAATGATTAAATCATTTTTAATATCTTTAATCAATTACCGAAAACTCCCAAATCTCAATTTGAAAACCCCTAGAATTTCAAATTACCTTAGATTCCTATCGTTCCTATGCTAGTTTTCTATACTATATGTTTTACTAAGTTAGGATTGTCATTTATTTAGGTTATTCTAGTATTTGGTCAATCCTCGGCTCTATCTAACTGTTGCTATTATTTCAGATGGCTCTATCTAACTGTTGCTATTATTTCGTGCTAGGTTATTCTAGCATATTTGTGGGAAAATATGCATCCGGCTGACATATGGGTACATATTCAGAGATTGATTGAGATTGAAAGAAAAAGAGTGGGGGAGAATGTTGAGGTTGTACAAAAGAAGTTGAAAAAGAGAAAACAATATGCTAAGGAAAAGGATTACTCTTTGGATAAAGAAATTGATGAAGTGCAGGCTGAATTGGATGCTGAAGGGAAGCGGAGAACAGTGAGGAAAGCTGATGCTTCGGGTGAATCTAAAAGGAGAACTAAGCAGAAACACGAGACTCTAATGACAACTGCTGAAACGGTTACTGAGTTAAAGTCTGAGTTGGTAGATTTAAAGGGTAAATATGCTGAGTTGGAGATGAAGGATAAAGAAAAGGAGATTGTTATCACTGAGATGGGTAGAATGATCAGAGATCAACAATGTCTAATAGTTCAGATCTTCAAAGAGTTGAACAGTTTGAAGGAGAAAGATGGGTCTGATCCGGCAATATCTGAACTTGAACAGATCAGCTTAATGGATGCTGCAAAGTATCCGTTAATGCATTATGGGGTTGGGGCTGAGACAGAAAAGAAAGCTGCTGAAGAAGTTTTTGATGAAGATATGGGTATAGATCTGAATGTATTCTCCGGGCCCGAGGTTGTTGTCGGTTCGAAGGTTAATGTTGAGAGTGAAGAAGAGATTGAGGATGATCCGAAGGATGAGCTAGAGATTTACAATGTTGAAGATAGGGCTGTTACATACTTATTTGAGCACATCGATCTTGACAAATCCGAATGGTTCAAGAAAGATGATGCAGTCATTCCTGAAGTCCCTATCTTTCAACACTTGGATGAGCCGAACACCTCGCAGATGGACAGGCATGTAATTGCGTGGAAATACAACACTAAGGTCGATGCATATATGATTAAGAGAAGAGGGGGAGACATATGCTATATAAAGAATAGGAAGCACTTTGCTACACTGCCCAGATGGGATCTGAGGAGACTGGCTGAACTCCCTCTGCTTGGCAAGGAGGATAGTGGCAGAGCAAGTGCGTTCGAAATCGCAATCAAAAGGGCTGCAGAAAATGATTTCAAGGATTTTGGGTATCAAAAGCCGAAGAGAATGAGGTCGAAGAAAGACAGACATTGGGTTTCCTGGAAAGGTAAGGTCGTGCTGAAACTGAGTGCTCCAAAGATCAAGAACCGGGTTAGAGTTCCTGATACTCAGCCACCCCGACTACAAGACTTTTTGAAGTGGTTTTACGATAATGGTACCGGTGAAGATATTATCAGATTGAAAGGGGAAGATCGTCCTGAAATCCGATTATTTGACCCAATGGAGATCTTTTCCCTCTGTGATGAAGATTTGAAGGTGTTATGTGAAAATGATATCAAGCACGGGGCAGGAGATGACACCAGAACTGAAGCCAACTTGTTCGTGAAAGTTGCCAATAAAGCCCGAGGGGTTCGTGCTGAGTTGAGAAAGGTAAATGAGAGGCTTAGAAGGACGGATGATCTGAATATGGATATGGATGATCTATCCAAACAGTTAGATGAGTCGATTGTGCAGAGGTTTGAAAAGCCAGTTGAGGTTGAAATGAATGTGCAAGGTGAGGAACAGACAGTAGAAGTTCAGGAGGAACCGACAGATATTCATATGCCTGAGACTTTCATCACTGAAGCATAGTTTGTTGAGTCATTTATGTATTTTTGGAGATAGTGAGGAGGCCGGATCCGAAGACGTTACTAATCCATTGGCCGGTATTGAATCAAGGGCTGGAGCGTTCATTGAGCATCTTTGAAGCCGATAAGGACGGAGCTTAAATAGAAGACTTACCCATGTGAGGTCCAACCTAGGGGGAGTATTGATAGTTCATGTATAGGTTGGACTCACCGGCATGTAGGTGTTACTTTGTTTTGTTATGTATTTGATAGTTCTAGATGAACCGAGCTTGGATCTAGATCTGAGATTGTTTGGTGATGTTGTTTGCAATCAGTGATGCGGAAACTCACTGATCACGTATTGATGCTTGAATGTTCATGAAGATCAATGCAAAGTATGATGAAGATGATGATAATATGAATAGGTGAATTGTATTAGATCAATGGAGAGGTTACAAGGGATATTCAATGAAATGTATGCAACTCCTTAACAAATGACCTAGGTGATGGTATTTATAGTCTATACCATTCACCTTACAATGTAACCTAACCACGTGCAGTTAAGCACAAACGCGCATTTAAGCACGAAACGATTACACAAATATTCTAAGACAAATACAAATTATGAACGTCTTCACCCGTGCTTGCTCGTGATGATGCTCGATATCTTCACTCGCTTATATTTGGAAAGTGACATCTTCAAATAACCCCAACAGTACTCCCCCTAAGATGACACTTTACAAATCTGACATATCAGCTTAAATCTTCATGTGACGAGCATAGAGAGCAACTTAAAGTTTTGGTATGCATTATCTTCAAGAGGACCCAACAGTACTCCCCCTAAGATGATGCTATCGAAACTCTGTCTTTCAACAAGCAATCTGCATCCTTCTCTTCCTTTTGAGTAACATCAGAGGCTATGGAAAGAAATAAGCAGAGAGTAGATTCCGATGAATCTATATATCAGCAACGGGATCTTCTTCAACGGTTGAAGTAGAATGCGAAGACTTCTTTGACTTAGAATACTCCCCCCTCAACTTTTGCTTTAGAGGTTAGCGGGATCTGTGTATGAGATATTAAGAGGAGGATTCTTAACACTCAGCAATCTGACTTGGAGATCTTTGGACTAGAATCAGGCTTGAACAGGAACATCTTCAAGTCGCGTGGAAGCTTGCTCTGCATTGGAAACTGTTCCTGCAACTCAAAGAAAAACATTAAAACTCAGGCAATAATGTGCATTTATCATCAATGTAAAGATTAAGTTCTCAATCGGATGAGATATTGCTTGATGAACAACTCCTACATCAATAACACATGTTAAACTGCCAAAACAAAAGAAAAATGAAAAAAGAAAATCTTTTTGTTCTTTTTGAATTTTTCAATGTTTTTTATATATTTTTGGAATTTTCTCTTTACATTCAGAATCTTTAACTTGCAATGAGATCATACTAGCAATTTATCCAACACATGTTTTGCAGTTTTTAAGAATAGACATTTGAATTGTGAAGTAATTGAGTGATGAATTGTTGAACAAATCAATTAGTTCGAAGTGACACACTTACTTTTTCTATTCTTGATGATCAATTAGGTTGATTAAGAATAAGTTTTGAGTGACCCATACTTTGCACATTAGAAAGTTATACACCTCATCTAAATATCCCGAGAACAACTCAACACGTCAGGTCACTTACAATCATAAACAGTGTGGAATTTGGGTTCTATTTGGATTTGGTCCACTTTGGGACTTCTTTTGAATTCCTTTTTGGAATTTTTCTTTTTCCTATTGTTCCCCTTGGGAATCTTCTGAATTCCATTTTGGAATTTGATTGGTGATGGTCCACATTTGGGACTCTTTTTGTTCCATTTGGAATCTTTTGCTGCATCTTGAAGCTCAAAAGAGACTTCGTGTGAGACTTCAGGTCTGTGGGTACCACAACAAAGAAGCTCACGATGCGGTTCATCACACTGAATAGATTGCATCGTTACTCGATGTAATTTTGATTCTTCACAAGATATCTATTTGATTTGTATATACGTTTCACATGAACTAAGATGTTTCAACCACAAAAACTCATTAGAATTTAGTTAAATCATCAAAGAATATACTTGTTCAGTCTAATTGTCTGAGCCGTCTCGCACATCAATTTTCACGCTTCAGTCTTTATTGTTTAAAATGATGCGTTGAATAACTCTAGTGTACTATCATTTCTCATGTACGTGCAAGTAGATTCAATATATTTTTGGATTTTTCTGATTTAATCATTTTATTTTATTTTATTTTATTTTTTTAATAATGATTTCTCCCCCTAAACTTAAAAAATTTTTTTTCGAAAATTTAAAGTTTAATGAAAAGAAAATGGCAGATATGTTATCAACGTATGAAGAGTGCATGCAATGTACTTAATCTAAACAGACGAAATGAAACATCGGTTGTTTCTTGCACTGCCATCATTGTTTGATTTTTGAAAATGTTTTTTTAAAAATTCCTTCAACGATTCCTTTTTGTTTCCAACTCCATTTGGTGTCAGTTGCATCGAAGGCATCATGAACAAGATTCGGTATCTTGTCATGATTAGGGATCAGCCACGGTCTTCTTTTCTTTGTTTGACCGGCCTCCATAACTGTCCCTAACACACTAACAAATTAGTTAGAGGTAATGACCCAAACCATTTCGGTTTTGGGTCGTCCAAATTCATCAACATAAGAGATATTCTCATAAGTGCAAGGAATACCTTCAGGTGGTGGTTCTGATGATACAATGTAATTTGTACCTTCATCTTCTTTCATGGATTGTTTGTCAAAAGAGTAATTATAGTCATTTTCAAACAAATTGTTAATTTCATTTAAAAACAGGTTTTGTTGACTATATTTCTTATTCAAAGATTGATTCACTATTGGAATCATTTTATCATTTAAATCATGATTTCTCTTTTTGTTTTTGACAAACTTTGGTTTCCATGAATCATTGACATGTTGATTTTCATCAAACGAATGTCTATGATTAGATCTTTTAAAGTTAGAAAAATACCTGGAAGGGTATGCACATGATGAACTTCTTTGGACTGACCTTCTCGGCTTGTAGTAGCACTCGGATGTGTTGTGATTTACCATGTCACAGAAGGAACAAAACTTGTTGTAGTAACATTCCATTGTGTCGTGGTTGTACATCTGACAGTTGGTGCAGTACTTGCTGTAGTAGCATTCCGTTGTCGTGTGATTGTACATTTCACATATCTCGCAGTACTTCTGATGAGCCTTGAAGGGAGACTTCTTTCCTTTCTTCTGAGAAGTCTTTGCTGTTGAAGATTGTTGTTTCTGAGAAGCTTTGACCTCTGCATCTTGTTGAATCTTTCTTGAAGGAGCTGGAGTCTTGAACTTGTCACCTTTTGACCCAAAAGGAAAGACACCTTGACTGTAAATACAATCTGAGATATGATGAGTTTCAGAGTCACAGATTAAACAGTATACGTCACTGTTTGAATCACTCGGGGATTCGGAATCTTGAGACTTTGAAGTAGAAGGAGTCTGTGGTGTAGAATCAGATGAAGCGGCCTTTGTCTTGTTCTTCTTGGCTTTGCTCTTCTTTCTTCTAACCTTCTTCTTCTTCTTCGACTGAAACTCTTGTGTCTTTACTTCTTCAGACGATAGTGATCCAACAATTCCGGTTGGCACTAATCTCTCTTTTTCTTGTTCGGATGACTTTGCTTTTTCAGCTTCTTCTTTGATTTTCACAAGATCAGATTGTGATTTGTTCAGTTTGTCAGTAAGCTCCATGAGTTGAACATTCAGATGATGCTTTTCAGTAAGCATTGAATCAACATTCTGTGTAAGAGATTTGAGTCTATCTTCACACAGTTGGTGATTTTCTTGAAGACTTTTGAATTTCTCTTGTTCTTCTTGAAGCTTGGTTTTCAGACTGCTGTTTTCTGAATTAACCATTTCAGAGAGTTTCTTCAATGTTGTAATCTCTTCTTGCAAATCTTTGATCACACTGGATGAGTGTTCATTTGATTTTGCAGCTTCATTCTTGACATTCATTGCTTCTCTTTCACTTTTCTTGAGTGACTCTTCGAGAGATATGATTCTTTGCTCTGATGTCTTGTGTTGTTCTTGGAGATTCTTGTGCCTTTTCTCTTCATCCTGGAATTTATCCCAAATCCTGTAAGAATATGTTCTGTAGTGTTCACATTGTTGAAAACATTCTTTGGTGCACATCTTTTCTCTTACATTGACAGGCATTTCAACAAATGAACTCTGAACATCTTTCTCGGATTCCTTTTCAGACATCAATTTCTCCATTTCTGATTTCAATTAAGAAATTGTCTCATCTTGCTTTGCAATGGTTTTTGACAAGTTGCTAATTTCTTTATCTTTCTTTTCAATCTCTTGAATGGAAACAACATCATTGTTTTCACTCCAATCATATTCTTCTTCATCTTCCTGATTGTCATGAGAATTTGCTTGACTGACAAGAGCAAGTTTTGTATGTTCAAGAAAGTCTCTTCTCTTTTGATCACAGGCTTTTGCAACTTGAAGATATGTTGTTTCAAACATATGATTGAAATCTGTAATAAATTCATTGATATCTTCTCTTTTATTTTCTTCTTGGATGACGGTTAACATGCCCGTTGACATTTTTCTTGAATTTTCAAAGTCATCTTGATATCTTCTCTTTTATTTTCTTCTTGAAATTTTTAAATTCATTGATACTTTTTTTTTTTTTTTTTTGAGAGGCGGGTCACTGTTGGGACGGGTCAACAATTGAGACGGCTGAACAGTGCTTCACCCGGCTGAACAATGTCTTCACCCGGCTGAACAGTGCTTCACCCAGCTGAACAGTGCCTTCACCCGGCTGAACAGTGATTTCTTCTACTTCACCCGGCTGAACAGTGTTCACACGGCTGAACAGTGTTTTTCACTTCTTCACACGGCTGAATAGTTTCTTCACCCGGCTGAACAGTGTCAAACTTCACCCGACTAACACTTGACACGGCTGAATAGTGTATCACCCGGCTGACAACTTCTTCAAATCTTCATATCAGATTGACTTTTCAAAGTCAAAATTGTGATGAACACAAGATCAATTCTTCAATTTTTGATGTTTTTGTTCAATTCAACACTTGTATTAGCTGATGAATGATGTTTCTAACAATCCTTCAAAGTTTTTCTACCTTGAATCAGGCTAAATCTCATTCAGATCCGGATTTTTGATGAAGAACACAATAAGTGGGTTTTGAGACAATTTGACAAAATATGGATCGAAATCAACAAATCAGTGATGTTTGATTATGAACGAAGCTTAGGATAGTGATTTCTAACACATCTCAATCATCAATTTCTCAATATCAACAACAAATTCCGGATTTCAAAATTGAGCAGTGAATATGACGAACATGAACAATTTCTTCAAAAACACAGTCAAATCTTCACCAATTGATCTCAAACTTTGCAGTTCTTTACACAAACATGAATCAAAGCTAATGGTCGCTAAAATTCCATCAATAACAACAACAATCAAAGATCACCCAACAGCTCTGATACCAATTGATAGTTCTAGATGAACCGAGCTTGGATCTAGATCTGAGATTGTTTGGTGATGTTGTTTGCAATCAGTGATGCGGAAACTCACTGATCACGTATTGATGCTTGAATGTTCATGAAGATCAATGCAAAGTATGATGAAGATGATGATAATATGAATAGGTGAATTGTATTAGATCAATGGAGAGGTTACAAGGGATATTCAATGAAATGTATGCAACTCCTTAACAAATGACCTAGGTGATGGTATTTATAGTCTATACCATTCACCTTACAATGTAACCTAACCACGTGCAGTTAAGCACAAACGCGCATTTAAGCACGAAACGATTACACAAATATTCTAAGACAAATACAAATTATGAACGTCTTCACCCGTGCTTGCTCGTGATGATGCTCGATATCTTCACTCGCTTATATTTGGAAAGTGACATCTTCAAATAACCCCAACAGTACTCCCCCTAAGATGACACTTTACAAATCTGACATATCAGCTTAAATCTTCATGTGACGAGCATAGAGAGCAACTTAAAGTTTTGGTATGCATTATCTTCAAGAGGACCCAACAGTACTCCCCCTAAGATGATGCTATCGAAACTCTGTCTTTCAACAAGCAATCTGCATCCTTCTCTTCCTTTTGAGTAACATCAGAGGCTATGGAAAGAAATAAGCAGAGAGTAGATTCCGATGAATCTATATATCAGCAACGGGATCTTCTTCAACGGTTGAAGTAGAATGCGAAGACTTCTTTGACTTAGAATACTCCCCCCTCAACTTTTGCTTTAGAGGTTAGCGGGATCTGTGTATGAGATATTAAGAGGAGGATTCTTAACACTCAGCAATCTGACTTGGAGATCTTTGGACTAGAATCAGGCTTGAACAGGAACATCTTCAAGTCGCGTGGAAGCTTGCTCTGCATTGGAAACTGTTCCTGCAACTCAAAGAAAAACATTAAAACTCAGGCAATAATGTGCATTTATCATCAATGTAAAGATTAAGTTCTCAATCGGATGAGATATTGCTTGATGAACAACTCCTACATCAATAACACATGTTAAACTGCCAAAACAGAAGAAAAATGAAAAAAGAAAATCTTTTTGTTCTTTTTGAATTTTTCAATGTTTTTTATATATTTTTGGAATTTTCTCTTTACATTCAGAATCTTTAACTTGCAATGAGATCATACTAGCAATTTATCCAACACATGTTTTGCAGTTTTTAAGAATAGACATTTGAATTGTGAAGTAATTGAGTGATGAATTGTTGAACAAATCAATTAGTTCGAAGTGACACACTTACTTTTTCTATTCTTGATGATCAATTAGGTTGATTAAGAATAAGTTTTGAGTGACCCATACTTTGCACATTAGAAAGTTATACACCTCATCTAAATATCCCGAGAACAACTCAACACGTCAGGTCACTTACAATCATAAACAGTGTGGAATTTGGGTTCTATTTGGATTTGGTCCACTTTGGGACTTCTTTTGAATTCCTTTTTGGAATTTTTCTTTTTCCTATTGTTCCCCTTGGGAATCTTCTGAATTCCATTTTGGAATTTGATTGGTGATGGTCCACATTTGGGACTCTTTTTGTTCCATTTGGAATCTTTTGCTGCATCTTGAAGCTCAAAAGAGACTTCGTGTGAGACTTCAGGTCTGTGGGTACCACAACAAAGAAGCTCACGATGCGGTTCATCACACTGAATAGATTGCATCGTTACTCGATGTAATTTTGATGCTTCACAAGATATCTATTTGATTTGTATATACGTTTCACATGAACTAAGATGTTTCAACCACAAAAACTCATTAGAATTTAGTTAAATCATCAAAGAATATACTTGTTCAGTCTAATTGTCTGAGCCGTCTCGCACATCAATTTTCACGCTTCAGTCTTTATTGTTTAAAATGATGCTTTGAATAACTCTAGTGTACTATCATTTCTCATGTACGTGCAAGTAGTGAATATGACGAACATGAACAATTTCTTCAAAAACACAGTCAAATCTTCACCAATTGATCTCAAACTTTGCAGTTCTTTACACAAACATGAATCAAAGCTAATGGTCGCTAAAATTCCATCAATAACAACAACAATCAAAGATCACCCAACAGCTCTGATACCAATTGATAGTTCTAGATGAACCGAGCTTGGATCTAGATCTGAGATTGTTTGGTGATGTTGTTTGCAATCAGTGATGCGGAAACTCACTGATCACGTATTGATGCTTGAATGTTCATGAAGATCAATGCAAAGTATGATGAAGATGATGATAATATGAATAGGTGAATTGCATTAGATCAATGGAGAGGTTACAAGGGATATTCAATGAAATGTATGCAACTCCTTAACAAATGACCTAGGTGATGGTATTTATAGTCTATACCATTCACCTTACAATGTAACCTAACCACGTGCAGTTAAGCACAAACGCGCATTTAAGCACGAAACGATTACACAAATATTCTAAGACAAATACAAATTATGAACGTCTTCACCCGTGCTTGCTCGTGATGATGCTCGATATCTTCACTCGCTTATATTTGGAAAGTGACATCTTCAAATAACCCCAACAGTATTTAGCTGTTTTTGTACTAGCGAACCTACGGGCGAATCTATAGATTCGTCCGGAAGTCTAGATTAGTTTAGTCTTTTGTTTAGATCAGTCGCCGGGCGAATTTGTGTTGTGCCCGACGAAGCTGATAGGTTGGCATGACAGATTCGCTGTCAGCGAATCTGTCAACGAACCTAAGACTGCACTATAACTTGTAATGTTTCTCATGTTGAATACAAGTTTTGCAAGTTTATCAAACCCTAATTGTGTGTATGTGTGTGTGTGTGTGACGGCTAAGGTGCTAGGAGCTTATTATTATCATCTTTGTAGCTTGATTACCTCTGTTTGTGTTGATTTGATCTTTGTTATTGTGTATCAAGAGTATTTGGACAATGTTTCATTGAATCCTAGTGTGTTTTGTTGTTTATTAATCATCATAGCACTGAAATCTCGACCTGATGGACCAACATCAAACGCTTTGGGCATGTATGGACTGGCTTCCTCCACATGTTTTCTAATCTTCTTGATATCGTCAACTTCTCGAAGTATCGTTTGATTGGTCATGTTCTGCTGCTCCATATAAGCTTTCATCTACAAAGACAACATAGAAATATCACTGTTAGAAGTTACCATAGAGGGTGCAACAGGAGGTTTTGATCCTTGAAAAACTGTAGTTGGATTCTTATTGGTCACATCCTTGATCTTCACATGTCCCAAAGATGAACTAGACATTGGAATGGAAGAAAATGAAGACGGCATGCTTGATGAAACAACTTTTGATTGAGAAGCCATTGAAATACAGAAAATGAATGAAGACGAATTGAATGGAAATATGGGATGAATGAAAAGATAAGAATGATGATTAAAACCACACTTTCCCCATGGTGGGCGCCAAGTTGTTTTGGTCAAAACTCAGTAAACCAAATTAGTTATGTGAGGTTGTGTGTTTTAATGGATAATATACAACTCGAGAATTAAGGTTTTGATTACAAAAATGTGTGCTGAGTGTAGAGAATGGAAAGATGAGTAGAGAAGTCGAATAGAATTTAGTATGTGTTTGTGTGTGTCAGCCATAACCTTCTTATATAATAATAAAAAAAGAAGAAGAATGTCCTAATTAATCTCCTAAGTTCATGCCACTAGCCGTTGAGGGTTTTGACCACGTTCTCAGCTCATTCCACAACTTCTTTGACCGAGTTTTCAGGTAGACCAAGTCCTCCAGCCGTTATATGCGTCTAAACAGCAAAAACATGCGGAAAACAATCAGCATTAAGGATCCTCAATCCTTCGAACGCTAATGATACTTGATCCAGCATCTTAAGGATACTATATCCACAATGACTAAAATATGAGCCCTAACAATATCCAAGAGATCTGAGTTTGGCGTCCTCTAATACCGGATTCTATCGAATTCTAACCAATTATAAAGAGTTGGGATTTTTAATTATAAAGACTAAAGTAACGAATAAAGGACAAATTACTTAAATTTATCCTAAAAATAAGATTTAGACTAAAGATTTATGTGGGAATCCTAATGATAATATGACAAATCTCTGCTTTCTGGCTATGTCGACATCAGATCTGAGAATATATCTACTCAAAACAATCTAACACATCAATAAGGTCTCGTGGATGCTAGAAAATCCTAAAATAAAAAAGTTAAGCTCAAGATGTGAGGAATGTCCACAAATCACTCCTGGATGTCTAAGGGATCCTAAACTGGCTCGCCTCTCGGCTTACTGGTCCATTTATCCTTGAAACTGACTCAATCGGTAAACTAAAATAACGGGATCAATCGGTTTGTTATAAACTATGACTAGATTGTTGGGTTTCAGTGGTATCTTTAGATTTTAATTATATCAAAACGGGTTTGACAATAGTAATAATTAAACCGGTAATTATTAACGCAGCGGAATGTTAACATTAAAACCTATACCAAAAGTGAAACCGACAGGATCCGGTTACAAACATGCAAATACGGTCTACAAATAATTTAATCTACCGATGAGATAAAATTATACCTTTGGTTAATAAATAACCGATTGAGACACCGAGGTACAACGAACGATTGCTAGAAACAAACACGAACGAAGCGAGTACGAACGGGTTGCTTATGAGCCTTCAATATTAATTCACAAAAAGGCACTCTTCCTTTTTCTTTGTAAATTGCCGAACCAAATAAAAAAGGTGTATCCTTTTTTTCTTTTGTGCGACGGCTTAATTATTGGGTGAAGGAATTAGTTAACCTAATTCCTAATGATCCCTTATTATATAAACTAATCTTATTTAGCGAGCCCTAAGCCCGGTTAGATTAGTTTGAGCCCAACACAATCATAAACCCGTTAATCATTTAATTAAGTTAAATGAGTAAACATAATTTATAAAACGTATAAATTATAAACGCGTCTTTCGTTCGTGATTACCAATTAAACGGGTTAAGTGGATTTTATGTTCGTTGCCCTTGGTGTAACTCTTACGGGTCACAACTCGGTTAGCCACGTTAATTTATCGGGTCCGGACATATTAAATCCAAC
Source organism: Tagetes erecta (assembly GCA_030867185.1). Taxonomy (NCBI): domain Eukaryota; kingdom Viridiplantae; phylum Streptophyta; class Magnoliopsida; order Asterales; family Asteraceae; genus Tagetes; species Tagetes erecta. Next base: position 60,615,635 of record CM061488.1, read on the forward strand.
AGTCTCCCACTTGGTCGGACCATGATAAAATCTCAACGCAAACAGTCAGCGGCGCTCTAGCTACACATGACTGCCCCTAACAAGTTATGATACTTTAAAGTCATTAACCAAGCAATATGTAAATAGTAACAACTTACTATGACAATATAATAGACTTATGGTAACCGTCGTCATTTATCCTTTCTGTAAAAGACATCAATTGAAACAATGAGACATGGATTAAGTTCATTCTCATATTGAGTTCAATTATTATAGGTCTCGATCAAGATTCAAAATGGTCCATTCAAACACACAGTCTGTTTGGGTAAGGCCTTACACTTCTCCAGTTTGAATCAACGAGGGCGCCAAGATGTCTAACTGTTACATTGCATGTAAGAGTACAGAATCCCTTATAGACTACATACAGCTCCCACTGAACTTCAGAATTATTCCTAATTAAAGCCTTTATGACTGGCAGTTACGCGACAGCGGTTGACAATAATTAAAGAATATTCCTTTAGTAAACAGGAGTTCCAATATATATCCCAGGTCAAAGGATACTAAATGAGTATACCAATATATCAAAAACATCTTATGATTACAATCCATGAAGATGATTTGAAACGAGTTACTTCCAACGTCATTCACAATGAGGTCTGTGAATTTGGATGTCAACTACTTGAGCCCAAATTCAGAATAGTCTTAATTCAGAATCATTCCCATGAGTCTGATCGACTACGGATAATTTAGAATACAATATTCATGGATTAAACGTATAAAAATCGAACACAGTTATAAACTTTAGAATTCAAATAAATAAATTCAAACGAATTCAGAAACTGTTAAATGTTCGTACATCCAAATACTAAATCAAAACTCAAAGTTAGCTATTCTAAGCCCGATGGCATTTCTATGCTCATCATGTTTGTCCTGTGTCATGGGCTTAGTATACGGGTCTGCTAAGTTTTGATCTGTGTTTATTTTGCTTATCATGATGTCTCCATGTTCCACAATTTCCCGTATCAAGTGGAACTTCCTATGAATGTGCTTTGCCTTTTGATGAGATCTGGGCTCTTTGGCTTGGGCAATAGCACCAGTATTATCATAAAATATCTCGATTGGTTTTCGTATGCTTGGAACCACATCGAGATCGGTTATGAACTTCTTCATCAACACTGCTTCCTAAGCAGTGTCTAAGGCAGCAATATATTCGGATTCGGTGGTTGAATCAGCCACTACACTCTGCTTGGAGCTTTTCCATGAAACAGCTCCACCATTTAGAGTGAACACGAACCCTAATTGTGAGCGAGAATCATCTCGGTCAGTTTGAAAACTAGCATCAGTGTAACATCTTACAGTGAGCTCTTCTTCCACTCCTCCAAAGATTAAGGACATATCTTTAGTTCTTCTCAAGTACTTAAGAATGTTCTTGACAGCAGTCCAATGGGCCATGCCAGGACTTTGCTGGTAACGACTAGTCATGCTTAAGGCACACGAGACGTCAGGTCTTGTACATAACATTGCATACATGATAGAACCAATCGCCGAAGCGTATGGAACTGCTTCCATTCGCTTATTTTCAATCTCCGTAGAAGGAGATTGCGATTTGTTCAGCACAGTTCCTTTAGTCATAGGAACACCTCCTTTCTTGGAGTTTTCCATCTTAAAGCGTGTCATCATTTTGTCAATGTATGTGCTTTGATTTAGCCATAGAAGCCGCTTGGATCTATTTCTGTAGATCCTGATTCCTAGAATGTAAGCTGCTTCTCCAAGATCTTTCATTGCAAAACAAGATCCCAACCATTGTTTAACTTCATTAAGCATATGGATGTTGTTTCCAATGATCAGTATATCATCTACATACAAGATGAGGAATGATATAGAGCTCCCACTAGCTTTCCTGTAAACACAAGGCTCATCTTCATTTTTGACAAAACCAAACTCTTTGATTTTTTGGTCAAAACGAAGATTCCAGCTACGAGATGCCTGTTTAAGTCCATAAATGGACTTATTCAGTTTGCACACCCTTTTAGGATATTTTGGATCGACAAAACCTTCAGGCTGAACCATATAGACATCTTCAGAAAGATGTCCATTAAGAAAAGCGGTTTTGACATCCATTTGCCATATCTCATAGTCATAGTATGCAGCGATGGCAAGTAATATCCTGATCGACTTGATCATAGCAACGGGCGAAAAGGTTTCTTCATAATCTATACCCTCAATCTGAGTGTAACCTTTCGCAACTAGCCGTGCTTTATAAGTGTGTACTTTTCCATGCATGTCGGGTTTTCTTTTGAAAAGCCATTTGCTTCCTATTGCCCGAGATTCGGGAGGTAACTCAACCAAGTCCCAGACTTGATTTTCACGCATGGATTGCATCTCAGCATTCATGGCTTCCCGCCATTTCTCAGATTCTAGATCTGAGATAGTAGATTTGTAGTTAGCAGGTGCGTCATTAGAGTCAGCTACTACCAGAACTTCAGCACCCTCAAGATTCCAAAGATATCTTTCAGGTTCCTTACGAGTCCTGCTACTTCTGCGAATGCTAGTGTTTTCGTCTGATTCATTTGTAACGACTTCTGGTTTATCAGACTTTCCGACTTCATCAGCGGTAGTTTGTGATTCTCGAACTTCTTCGAGATCCACAACATTGTTTCCTGTTCCTCGATCAAGAGCTTCTTTCTCGAGGAAGTGTCCCCTCCTTTTGATGGAAATAATGTTTGCATCAGGATGGTAGAAATATAGTCCGCTTTTGTTACAGTATCCGACGAAAACAACTTTTTCGCCTCGAGGATCGAGCTTGTCATCAGAATCGCTGGTGACATAAGCATCACATCCCCATACTCTAAGGTAAGACAAATTGGGTTTATGCCCATGCCATATCTCATATGGGGTTTTGTATACCTTTTTAGTCGGTACTAGATTGATAATGCGAGCTGCGGTCATAAGAGCATAACTCCATAAGGAGTGAGGCAAGTTTGCCCTACACATCATCGATCGGACCATGTTTAGCAGGGTTCGATTTCTCCTCTCGCACACGCCATTGAGTTGGGGTGTGCCAGGTGGAGTGGGCTGTGAAATTATTCCACGTTCCTTTAGATGATTGAGGAATTCTGAACTGAGATACTCACCACCTCGATCTGATCGAAGTATTTTTATCGTTTTGCCGAGTTGGTTTTCTACTTCGTTTTGAAACTCTTTGAACTTTTCAAAAGTTTCATGCTTGTGTTTCATCAAATAGACATAAGCATATCGACTGTAATCGTCGATGAATGTAACAAAGTATCTTTCATGATTTCTAGACATCGTTCTGAAAGGACCACATACATCAGTATGTATGAGTGCTAGCAGATCGTTAGCCCGTTCACCTACATGGGTGAAGGGGTGTTTAGTGAGTTTTCCAGCTAAGCAAGACTCGCAGTCATCAAAGGAGTCAGGTCCAGTGGATTCGAGAATTCCATCAGATTGAAGCCTTTTCAAACGTGCCTTGCTTATATGGCCAAGTCTACAATGCCATAGATAAGTATCATTCATACCAGATTTGGCACGTTTAGAAAGATTATAAATGTTATTGTTTGTGTGAACATCTACCTCGTAGATACCATTTCGAGGATTAGCCTCAAAATAAAAAACATCATTCAAGTAAGCAGAAATGGAAATCCCATTAAAAACGTACTTGAAACCTTGTTCAAACAATAAAGAAACTGAAATAATGTTTCTGGTTGAACCAGGTGCAAACAAACAATTATTCAAAATAACTACAAGGCCAGAAGGACATGAAAGATGATATGTTCCAGTTGCAAGAACTGGTACTCTCTTCCCATCACCAACGACGAGCTCCATGTCGCCTTGTTTCAGCTTCTTCCACTTTTCAGGCTCCTGCAAGACATTAACGATGTGGTAACCACATCCGGTATCAAATACCCATGTGTTGCTAGAGACAGTAAAAAGTTCAATAACATAAATAGAAGTACCTGAAGCGCCTTCTCCGGAGGCCTTCATTTTTCTCAGCTTAGCCAGATATTCAGGGCAGTTTCTTTTCCAGTGCCCCGACTTGTTGCATTCAAAACACTGACGCTCTTCAGGAGGGGGTGGTTTTGGTTTTGCAACGACCTTGTTATTGTTGGTGGCGCAATTGACAGCAACATTAACTTTCTTCTTGCCTTTGCTGTTATAACCCTTTTTCTTGGGGTTGGGCTTCTTAACACCACCAGATCTGACCATCGAAACTTGGTTTTGCTTTGGGATATTCATCTCGGCTGTTTTGAGCATACCATGTAGCTCGGCAACAGGCTTTACCCATGCATTCATGTTGTAGTTCATTACGAACTGGTCGTAAGAGCTAGGGAGGGAGTTCAAGATGAAGTCACCTGCCATTTCATCTTGCATAGGGTTACCAAGTTTGGTCATCTGGTCAATATAACCTTTCATCTTAAGCACATGAGCGCTAACTGATGAGCCCTCTTGCATTTTACAGCTAATGAGCTGTTTCATGGTGTCATGACGTTCTTGTCGGGCCTGTTTCTGAAACATGCCTTTAAGTTGCTCAATCATATCAAATGCAGCCATGTCTTCCATGTTCTTCTGGAGATCAGGAGACATGGTGGCTTGCATAAGGCAGGCTACCTCAACGGCATCCTCGTTATGCTTATCCCAGGCCTTACGCGCAGCAGCGGTATTAGCCTCGGGCTGATCAGGAACTGGGGCTTCTAGAATATAGAGCTTTTTCGCAAACTTGAGAACTATCTTCAAGTTGCGGTGCCAATCGATGAAATTGGTGTTATCGAGTTTTTCTTTCTCAAGTATAGACTTGAGAGCGAAGGAGTGATTGTTTTCAGAAGACATCTGACAAATAAGCAAAATAATATAGTTAGTATTATCGATGTATTATTCCTTATTTAATTAATGACCCATTAACAGTAATAAGAATAAGGAATGAGAATCTAGCTATGTCAATTGCTAATGGCAGCTGGGGCATACAACATTAGCAAGTGGGTAGGTAGACTGACAACGATTGTCAATTGTGAGAAATGCACAACTCTCCAATATGAGGCCGCTATGACAACTTTTGTCAATGCATTGATACGTTTAGCCTCATCTATGCTCACTTTTACTCTCTAGACAGCTGGGGCATGTAGCAAGAGAGGAAAAGTAATAGTCGTCCTAGAACTAGGTACGTGTGGAAGGGTCCGGATTTGTCAACGAAACCCTTGCATCTTGAAAGGATACAACTACATATCAAATGCGGTGCTGTGGCTCCAAACATTGATGTTTCGCTTTATGCTCCAAGTGTTCCTTATAATAGGATAGCATAGACTATTGATTTTAAATATGGGTTTCAATTTTAGTAATTACCGAATAGAGTCAAGATCCAGTTTTACTAGATTAATTTGTGACAATTAGATGAACCCTTTCATCTCTCAGGACACTTAGTTTAAATAACCTATTAAAACTAAGTCTTGTCGCGACATAATTAACCGATTAAAAGTTAATAGTTAAACTATTAAGTTACAAGTTTTAGAAAGTCAAAATTAGTTTAAGTTTCCAAAACTTACTGGTTATTTTAATTATAAAACAAACTAGTCGTTTTATAAAAATTTTCACAAGTTGTAAAAAAATATGTTTAGAACTTGTGTTTATCTGATTGTGAAATTATTTTAAAATTCTTTTTAAAAAACGGTTTGGTATTAGGTTGGTATGTTACAACACTTATAAAATAAAGCAACCACAATAGCAAAACAAATAAATATGTAAATCTTTATGGCCAAAAATTGTTTGGTCTTGCCAGAGCCTTTTAGCAAGACCAAACTAGGTCACGGGGTCACAACACATAAACAACCACAATGATGGACTTGAGTGCATCTTGTTGTCTTGAGTATCTCCCACTGACTCCTAGATCCGTGTTGTCTTCAGTCTTTCTTCCGGGTCTTTAATGTTACAATTTTACAAAAAATATATAAAATAAAAGAACCCTAATCTATTACAACTTTGAACCATCAAAGTGGCCAAAACCATAAAACCAAAAACTGAATTATATAACAACACAACCACAAGGTCTGGCCAGATTTACATATTTTTATCATAATCACAATAATCATTCGGGCAAACTATTGGTCAAGAATAATAAAATTGTTGACCACAATTTTTGTTGCCCAAATATAATACATGGATCAGAAACTTTAAAAAAAACTTTAAAGTTTGTGATTTATAACCGGTTAAAAGGAGACCGGTACCGATTTGCATGTTGTAAGCAAGGCTCTGATACCACTGTTGGGTTTCAGTGGTATCTTTAGATTTTAATTATATCAAAACGGGTTTGACAATAGTAATAATTAAACCGGTAATTATTAACGCAACGGAATGTTAACATTAAAACCTATACCAAAAGTGAAACCGACAGGATCCGGTTACAAACATGCAAATACGGTCTACAAATAATTTAATCTACCGATGAGATAAAATTATACCTTTGGTTAATAAATAACCGATTGAGACACCGAGGTACAACGAACGATTGCTAGAAACAAACACGAACGAAGCGAGTACGAACGGGTTGCTTATGAGCCTTCAATATTAATTCACAAAAAGGCACTCTTCCTTTTTCTTTGTAAATTGCCGAACCAAATAAAAAAGGTGTATCCTTTTTTTCTTTTGTGCGACGGCTTAATTATTGGGTGAAGGAATTAGTTAACCTAATTCCTAATGATCCCTTATTATATAAACTAATCTTATTTAGCGAGCCCTAAGCCCGGTTAGATTAGTTTGAGCCCAACACAATCATAAACCCGTTAATCATTTAATTAAGTTAAATGAGTAAACATAATTTATAAAACGTATAAATTATAAACGCGTCTTTCGTTCGTGATTACCAATTAAACGGGTTAAGTGGATTTTATGTTCGTTGCCCTTGGTGTAACTCTTACGGGTCACAACTCGGTTAGCCACGTTAATTTATCGGGTCCGGACATATTAAATCCAACATAGATAACAAAAGTTATCAGTTTTTATTAAGCAAAACTCACTCCCATAGAGTTTTCACCTAAACGTACTAACAAAAAGATGAAATCTACAAACTCCTACCTCTCGGTATTGAGTCTGGCTAGCACATCGGCTCGAATTCACAAATCAACCTTTTCTTATGGATATATATTCCAAGATTTACCCAAATAATGTCTCAATCTAGCGATTTCAACACTAAAAATATGATCTTTATTACAAAGTTATACAATAAATGCAACATCAACCATAATCAAGAAAAGATATCATCAAGGATCATATAACCAATACACATATTTCATATATAATCATGAACAAATAAATTTTCTCACTTAGAACATCCTTCCCACATATCATAGATAACCAAGAAACATTAAAATATCATCATTCATCCACTTTGCCTAAGCAGTCATACAAGATCTAGCCAATAATCATCAAAAATACCAAATCCAAACCACATATGTATAGATCTAACATTATGTCAACAAAAACTAGGAAAACCAAGTAAAAATGAATAAATAAGAGTGGATCACACCCAAATTGGCCACCAATCTTCAAATCAAAGCTTGGATCTACTAGTTCTTACACTCCAATCTTCAAATCAACAAATTTTGGTCTTTAATCCATCCAAAGCTTCAAAGGAAAATCTTCAATATTAAGGACGAGAATACCAATCAAAGCTTGAATCCACACCAAATAGCACTCAAGATCACCCCCAAAGATCATCTCAATGATTTCCAGCCGTTTTGTGTTTTTAAGTGAAGAGGGGATGCCCTAAAAGTTTAAAAAAACGATGTTTAAATACTGTTTTAGGGATTTTTCACGACTGGGCGCTCATCAGGACGCTGGGGACTAAACATTCCGGCCCAACAGCCCTCTGAACAGGAATCTGACAAAACAAGAGCTCAGCGGGTCTCCAGGGGCTAGACTAGCTGCCAAGAGGCCCTCTGGGCCGGAAGATTTCTGAAAATGGGCTTTTGGGCCCATTGGGTCTTAAGCTTGGTCTGCAAAGCAGTTTCACTTGATTTTCTTCCGGTTTGTGTCCCGAATCCGCTTCTTTTGTTCTAACTTACTTAAAACTAAAAGAAAATAAAATAAATAACTAAAAAAATATATATTTACATAAATTAGATTAAAATGTGGTAAGATATATATAACATATCCATGTGTTTTGCAACACATCAGCTGAAGATCTAGAAAAGCGGATTGCTAATTTCTAAGTAAAATATCGTGCTCCTTTAGCCTCCGTTTGGTTTCCTGATCTATATTGACTATCTAAGATATCATTTGTAGTTAATAGATCCTTAATTTTCTTCATCTCACTACCACCTGAATTGCTACTACCACTACCCGAACTCGAACCTATGTTACCACTAGCCTTAGGTGGTCTATTCTTAAACCCGAGAGAATTTCCGCTAGACCTGCAACTCAAGCTATGATGATTTCTCCACCCCTGATTGTATGAACTTCTAAAAGACACAATGTTTACAAAACCGGATCGGACATCGAACCTGATGACTTACCAGTTCACCGGTCGGGCCGGTCGAGCTGAATTCATGAACCAGATGACATTATAATTAATTTGAAATTATAAAAATACACAGATGCATCTTCAATAATGAAAATAGTGTAATTTCACTACTATATTAGTAATATAAGTATGTAAATCTAATCTTTTGGTTTAGATTGGAAACACGTATATGTTTTCTATTTTTGAATGGCAAGTATATGTATATATCTTATAATCAAAAGAAACTACCATCTAATTCATTTTGTTCAAATGGAAAGTTAGTTACTTTCAATCTTGTGGTAACGGGTTTGAAGCTTGTTAGCTTCAAATTATAGTTTAACTTTACATGTTTTCATCTTATTTCTCTTCAAACTTACTTTTGATCCCACATCACCCATCAGAATGAAACTTAAGCCTCAACTGTTACTATAAAATCAAACGGAACTTAATTAAAATAACTTTGTTCTAACCGCAAAATGGTTCCAGTTCGCATATAACCCGCCCGGATCGATCTCCAAACAATTAAACATATTGAACCGGACCACTATAGGGTTCGTTTCCCGGTTGAACTAGCCGGCCCGGTTTTCAAAACCATGATTTGACCCCCTACCTAACCACCTATGAAATCTTCATGATCCTGACTCATGGTTGGGCAATCTATGATATCATGGCCTCCCCTATACACCTCACATTTGTGCACACTCATCTTAAGGTACTTAATATCATTTCGCATAGCCTCCTTCATAACTGATAAATCTAACCCTAGACTAACCTGATAAACGCCTCTACTGGATGAAGTGAGTGATCTAGTAGCAGAAGTGGATAACTTAGGTTGTGGAATCTCCTATTCATACAAAGCGAAACTCTTAAGTATTTCCTCACATTGTGGTACACTCTTCTTGTCCATAATATGTCCTCCAGCAGCAGTGTTAAATATTACTTGAGTTTCGTGGGTAAGATAGTTCTAGAACTTCTCGACAAGTGCCCACTATGTCAACTCATGCTAGGGACATATACTATGTAGCCTGTTGAAATGCTCCCAAGACATGTGATATGGTTTGTCAGGAATGTGGATAGTACTTTTTAAAGAACTTTGTTTACAGATTAGTCCATGTAGTAATGGAATCCTAGGTAAGTGGGTCTAGCCAACAAGCGGCCCGACCAAAAACGAGAACTGAAAGAGACGAATATAAACTGCACCTCCATTAACATTAGTGATCTTAGAGGTGTCACATGTATAAATGAACCAAAAATCATGACTTGGGGAATCCTCCTCTACAAGACCATGAAAATGAGTGGAGCTGGTGATGGTGGACATCACATACAAGGGGATTTGCCAATTATTAATACTTGCTTCCTCACGACGAGTAACAGACGATCGAGCCCCGGTTACACCATCACTGGCATGCTCATGAACAGTAAGATTATTATGAGCTTTATAAAAAACAAAAGGGGAATGTGTACCTTTTTTCTCCTTGAGGACAGCTACCAAATGTGCATGAAGTTAACTATACCGCTCGTGAATGTTTCGCTCGGGTTTAACAGATTCTGTAAACTGAGGCGATCCTTTGGAACGAGCATATGACACATTGGAAAAGAACAAAGAAAAACAAATTACTACGAAAAATAAATGACTCGAGAAAGAAGAAAAACTAAGAGATACTTATGAACTAACAAACAAACTAAACGACAAAATCTATCCTAATCAAGCTTATTTCACTATTGCGAAGTGGCCCTGGCAATGGTGCCAAAAACTTGATGTGATCGAACATGTCTAAAAAATGTAACTAAATTACCTAACCTAAGACTCGAAATAAACACTCAAGTTAAACTCTATACAACTTAAAACTATACCACAAGATAGGCAAGTGTACCTATTGGATGTAGAGAAGGGTTTAGAAATATGGATATCGAACCCTAGAGATACTACGAATTGGAAAATGAACTCAACTAAGACTTTAATTTTATTTGTTTAACTGTTGGGGGAGGTTTCAAAATAACCTAAGAAAATATAAATGACTTTATAGTAAAACTTAACTAAATAAACTCAACGACTCGAAAGACGAGAAAATATAAAAACTTTGGATAAAACCAAGATTGAAGAGAATATCAACTAGATGAATCCTAAATGTGACTTATGGACTTGCTCCGATTACTTAACAAACGCTCAACAACTAGATGATATTAATTTTTTAGCCATTCATACTTGAAACAACATGACAAAATATTCTAAATTCAACAAAGACATGATCAAAACAAGTTGCAAGAACAAACTTATAAAGAACAAAACCCAGAATCGATGATCATGAACGTTCTAGTGGTCTAAGAATGGATCTTTTACTTCCAAATATTCAATGATCTTCAAAATATCATATTTTCTCCTTTGGAAACAATTGGTATCAAGATAATATTATTAGGGTTTATAATGTTGTTTAAAACCAAATTTAATTAAAAAAAACCCGTAAGTTACCATCTACGCGATATGCGCACCAGGCATGCATGTCATGCACGTATCGCCTAGATTGAATAATCATTAAAACCTTAATATCACACCTACGTGATACACGCAAGTCCAACATTAAGTTTCACGTATCACCTAGATGAACATTTCCCGGTGTGCTCTCTTGTTTCTCCCTCTCTCACAACTTCTAAGTCTTTAACTCTCCAAGCTTTATTTCTTTTCAACATTCAATGCTTCCACTACATCTGAACACCTACAAAACACGACTCGAGGTTTTGATTCGCCAAATAAGTAATAAAATAACTCTGAAACTACTAGAACGACTCAATAATTAACGAAAATTAGCTTAAAAATACTATAAAAACATGATGTGTTTTGGAACACAGCATATATACATATAAGCACACACACACATACCCACACATATATAGGTATGTAAGTGTGTGGTGGATATGAATACATGTGCTAAGTATATAGACCATGTCGTGTGTATGTGTTACACAAATATTTATACGTAATATATACATGTATGGTTTAGTTGATTCCAATTCTATAACCCTATGGGTGTCTAAACTTGCTCATATTACATGCCAAACTATATTAGGGTTTTTGGCACGAAACCGAGACGACAAAGTGAAATTGTACAATAAATTCTCTAGGAATTCTAGTAACTAATTGAAAAATGTAAACATGTCATTGGTTGACCTGACATTTCTATTCTTATACTTGCTATAAGGTGAGTTTTCCTGCCTCTTTTACTTAAACCTTTTGAAGGGGAAAACATGCACACGAACAAACCTAAATAACTGTATTGCTGTTATATCATGTAACACCCCGATTTTTATGGTATGACTTCTTTACGTGCTTATGCTTATATGGATGTGCATTTAAATGATTATGATAAAATGATGTATGACATTTATGATATATGTTATGTTTATGATAAATATGATGATTACGATATATACGATGGAGCATGAAAATGATTATAAATATACGAGAATGTAAAACGTAATGACTAATTACTTGGTAATTAGAAAAATGGAGGATTAATGAAGAGGTTGTGATGTAATTATGGGTCATTAAGGGGTAAAAGAATGAATTAGGCCCAAAATGGTAAGTGGATTAGTTAAGGGACTTTCCTAAAATAGCCTAATTACCTAATTAGAGCCCAAAGCCCACCTAAAATCCTACCCTAATATGGAAACCCTACTATTTAATCACCAATTTCAGCCACCATCCCCCACTTCACCATCTCCACAACAACAACACACACACACACAAACCATAATCTTTTGAAAGAAAACTAAGGCAAGAAAGAAGAAAACCAAGATTTTTTGGAATCAAAGAGTTGATTTGAAGTTGAAAGGTGTTAAACAACAGGTAATCAAGGTAAAATCATCCCCTAAAACATGTTTTCATAACACAAGACGGATCTGGCCATTAATGGAGTTTTTAAGGTTTTCAAAACGTTTCAAAAAAATCAACAAAGGTTGCATTTTTATGTATAAAATCATGGAAAAAGCTTAGATTTGGTCATATAAATGATAAAGCAAGGTTTGGGACGTAAAAAGTTTGAGATTTAGTTGAAAAACAAGGATTTTGGGTTGAACCCGAGCTGAAACCCCGTTTTGCGAAACTGTGCATTGATAATGCGAAACTAGTGTTCTTTTTGAGAAACTGAGTGTCACCTTTGCGACATTGAGTGTCACCTTGGCGACACTGAGTGTCACCTTTGCGAAACTATAGTGTCTCATGTGTTTGAAATCTGAAGTTGTGTGTCTGAAGTGTGCATAAGTCCCAACGAAAGTTTGGCAAGAGCCTTGCGAAACTGTAAGTGAAGGTGCTGCTGAAGCAGCATGCGACACTCAGTTTCACCTTTGCGACACTGAGTGTCACCTTCGCGATACTGAGTGTCACCTTTGCGAAACTGAGTGTCACATTTGTGAAACTGTTTGCGAAACTAAAGTAAAAATGACGATTTTCCATAATAACTTAAATGCAGATCGTGCACCAATACCACTACCTTAACCTTATCCAAACAAGCAAGATCACCTAAGAACGAGGGGAGTTCTAGACCTCACTTCCACGTTTTAAATACTTTTTTAGGCTAACATGCATACCGAGATGTTTCATGGACTGTTAAGTGATAATACGTGAAGTATGATGATAATATAAGAATAAATAATTATATGCTTATATATGTATATATATATATATATATATATATATATATATATATATATATATATATATATATACAGACGGATGTAAAGTGATGATGAACTGCGCCTGTATGCTATAGGACAGTAATTGAGATGCATGTTGAAAGTTTGTACGATATGAGCAAGTGCTAGAAGGGTAGAAGAATAGGTTCAGTGCCTATAACATGTTACGTGCCCTATATGTATTATAATGCCTTGTATGCTTTATGTGAACTAGACTAGGTTTGAATACTGACAGGACTCAGGAGGGGTATGTTTAGAATGTGAATAGTAAAGTAAGTAGTTAATTATAACTGGCCACTTTCATTAGAAACTTACGGTACTTATCACGTCCTGAATTGCTATGACTGATGAACGTGAGTGTTTGAATCTTATAGGAAGTAAGAAATGGCACCCAAGAGAGTGACTAGGAGCTCTGCCAAGGCTGTTAAAGCTAAGGCAACTAAAGCCCCTGAAGCGAAGCGTGGGAGAAAGCCCACAAAGAAGAAGGATGAGACCGATCTCGAGATCGAGGCTGAAGTTACACCAACCCCTGAGCTTGAACAGAATTTGAAGGATGCTGTTGCACATGAAGTGCACAAGGTCCTGACTAAAGTTATGCCTTCGGTTCTGAAGGAAATGATGAAGGAAATGAAGAAAGCAGAAGAGAAGAAACCTGTTAAGAAGGCTGTCAAGGGTAGTGATGAGGAAGAGGAGTCGGAGGAGGTAGAAAGAGAGATCGATTTGTCTGATGACTCGGATTTTGAGGATGATGGGAAGGGGTGCAATATTGGTGCCTTTCAAAGGTGCAGACCCCCTACTTTTGATGGGAAGAAAGGTTCAGCTGCCACTCTGGAATGGCTAAGTGAGATGGAGGCTGTGATTGATATCAGCGAGTGTAGGGCTGATCAAGCTGTGAAATTTGTTGCCCACTCATTTACTGGGGCTGCAATTTACTGATGGACTACCGTGAAACAGTCCAAGGGGAGGAAGGCGATCAAAGAGATGGCGTGGGAGGATCTGAAGAAATTAATGATTAAGAGGTTTTGCCCACAGTATGAGGTTGATCGAGTTGAGAGGGATTTCCTAAATCTGACTACACGAAGTATGAGCCACCTGGTGTACGCTACAAAGTTTAATGAGATGGCACAGCCGGTGCCTTATTTGGTGGAAACTAAACAAAGGAGGATTAAGTGTTATGTCCAAGGACTGCCACCCAGGGTGCGCACGCACCTGAATGCCCACAGGCCGGGTACTCTTGAGTCGGTTATGGATTTGGCTGGGATTGTATCTGACAATGTGGCTGCTGAAGAGGTGATGGATGCGAAACCCAAGCATTGGGAGAATTCCTGAAATCAGTCTGGAAAAAGGTTTAGGAATGATGGAAAGGGGTATGAAAACAAAAGGGCAAAGGTCGAGGCAAATGAAGGTCGTGATCAGAACGGTGGTAGGGATTGTGGAAAATGTGGTAAACCCCACTCGGGGGAATGCATGATGGGATCAGGATTAGGTTACAAGTGTGGGAAGCCGGGCCATCGTGCCTTTGAATGTAAGGCTGCTGTCAAGTGCAGCCGATGTGGTAAGCAGGGTCATATGAGTAGGGATTTCCGTGTGAACATTGGGGACAACAAAGGGGAAGATAAGTCGAAGACTACTGCTAGGGCTTTTACTATGACCAGGAAGCAGGCAAGGAAGGAGCCAGATGTCGTATCAGGTACGTTTCTCGTCAACAACATTTGTGCATCTGTGTAATTTGATTTTGGTTCTATTAGGAGTTTTGTATCTGCTTTGTTTAATACTGCCTTAAAAGTTCCCCCTAGAAAAGTAGAACAGTCTTTTGATGTAGAAACAGCCGAGAGTAGATTCATTAGAGTCGATCAAATGATAGAAGGTTACACCATTACTCTATTAGGGCGTAGTTTCCCTACAGATTTATGCATTATGACCATGGGTAGTTTCGACGTGATATTGGGGATGGACTGGTTGTCCAAATTTGACGCCAACATAAGTTGTCGTGAAAGGATAGTTCGTCTAAAAGCTCCTGATGAAAGCCCTGTAACTATGTATGGCAACCAGGAAAGTAAGATTTCTCGTGTGATCTCGATGATGAAAGCAAACCGACTAATTCAACAGGGATGCAACTCATTTCTAGCATATGTTAAGGATGTAGAGGAGAAACCGAAACAATTGTCAGACGTGCCGATAGTTTGCAATTTCCCTAACGTGTTTCTCGAGGATTTGCCCAAAACACCGCCCAACAGAGAGATTGAATTTCAGATTGACCTAGTGCCGGGAGCACAGCCCGTGGCGAAAGCACCATATCGCCTAGCCCCAAGTGAGATGAAGGAATTGATGACGCAATTAAAGGAGTTGCTAGACAAGGGTTTTATCCGACCAAGCACTTCTCCCTGGGGAGCGCCAATATTGTTGGTCAAAAAGAAAGATGGGAGCATGAGAATGTATATCGACTATAGGGAATTGAACAAGTTGACTATGAAAAATCGTTACCCTTTGCCCAGAATAGACGACTTATTTGATCAGTTGCAGGGTACGAGTTGGTTTTCAAAGATAGATCTTCATTCCGGTTATCATCAACTGAAGATTAGAGAGCAAGATATCCCAAGGACAGCGTTCCGCACGAGATATGGACATTATAAGTTCTTGGTCATGTGGACTGACTAACGCGCTAGCCGCGTTTATGGCTTTGATGAATCGCGTGTGTAGACCAATGTTGGATAGGTCCGTGATTGTATTTATCGACGATATATTGATTTACTCAAAGAACGAAGGCGACCATGCGTGTCATTTGAAGGAAGTGTTAGAGATGCTGCAGAACGAGAAATTGTATGCCAAGTTCTCGAAGTGTGCCTTTTGGTTACGAGAGGTTCAATTTTTGGGGCATGTCATAAACCACGAGGGGATCATGGTTGACCCATCGAAGATTGAGGCAGTTATGAAGTGGGAAATTCCCAAGACGTCATCCGAGATCCGTAGTTTCTTGCGTTTGGTGGGTTATTATAGAAGATTCATCCAAGATTTCTCAAGGCTAGCCTCCCCGCTAACGAAGTTGATAAGAAAGAAGGTAATATTTGATTGGGGAAAAGATCAACAAGAAGCATTTAACAAATTGAGAAAAAGGTTAACTGAAGCCCCCGTACTAATGTTACCTAAAGGGAATGATGATCTAGTGGTATATTCCGATGCGTCACGACAAGGGTTAGGATGCGTGCTTATGCAGCGAGGAAAAGTAATTTTCTACGCATCAAGGCAGTTGAAGGGAAATGAGGTGAACTACCTGACCCACGATCTTGAGCTCGCGGCGGTTGTTTTCGCTTCGAAGATATGGAGACATTATATGTACGGAACGAAGTGTACATTGTACACCGATCATAAGAGTTTGAAGTATTTCTTTGAGCATAAAGATCTAAACATGAGACAGAGAAGGTGGTTGGAGTTGATCAAGGATTATGACTATGAAATTCATTATCACCTAGGAAAGGCCAATGTAGTGGCTGATGCCTTGAGTAGAAAGGAGAAACATGAACCAATTTGAGTAAGAGCTTGCCATCTGATTATTACACCCGGAGTTATGGAAGAGATCAAGAGGGCTCAAATAGTGGCCCTAAAGGAGGATCGAATTAAGACAGAAAGAATGGCGGGAAAGGAGATAGAACTGACCGAAAACACTTATGGTGTGAAGACAATATACGGTAGAGTATGGGTACCCCGATTTGGGGAGATTCGGAAAGGTATACTTGATGAAGCACATAAGTCCCGATACTCAATCCATCCAGGAGGGACAAAGATGTACCAGGATTTGAAGAGGGATTATTGGTGGCCTGGTATGAAGAGAGATGTAGAAGTGTATGTAAGTAAGTGCCTGACTTGACTTCAAGTCAAGGCGGAACATCAAAAACCATATGATAAGATTCAAGCGTTGGAAATATTTAAGTGGAAGTGGGAGCACATCACCATGGATATTATTACGAAGTTACCACGAATCCCTAAAGGGTATGATGCTATATGGGTGGTCGTGGACAGGTTGACAAAAAGTGCTCACTTTCTACCAATCAAGGAGGCGATAAGTTCAGAGAAATTAGCCGAGATGTTTATCAAAGAGGTTGTGGCGAGGCATGGAATGCCGGTGTCCATTGTGTCCGATAAGGACACTTGATTTACGTCAAAATTTTGGAAGAAATTTCACGAGGAGATGGGAGCGAAGCTCCATATTAGTTCAGCTTACCACCCGCAGACCGACGGACAGTCAGAAAGAACAATTCAAACGCTGGAGGATATGCTTAGAGCCTGTGTGCTTGAATTTGGTGGTAGTTGGGACAGCCATCTGCATTTGACAGAATTCTCCTACAATAACAGTTACCATGCTAGTATAAAGTTGCCGCCATATGAGAGTTGTATGGGAGAAGATGTAGGACTCCCGTATGCTGGGGAGAAATTGGCCAGAGAAAGCTCGGAAGTTTGGATGTAGTCGAGGCAACAACAAAGAAGTTAGGAGAGATTAAAGAATGTATGAAGGCAGCTAAAGACAGACAAAAGTCTTATGCCGGTAGAATAAGACTGTGAAGCAGGTAAAAGTTCAATGGAGACATAGGAGAGTTTCGGATGTTACGTCGGAGTTAGAGAGCGAAATGAGAAAAAATAAACCCCCCGTTATTTTCATGATTAGAAGGTTTCTGGGACGAAACCTATATAAGGAGGGGAGACTTGTAACACCCCGATTTTTATGGTAGTACTTCTTTACGTGCTTATGCTTATATGGATGTGCATTAAATGATTATAATTAAAATGATGTATGACGTTTATTGTGACACCTGACATTTTCAGGTTAACATTGTTAACTCAAACTCAATTATTTTAATTTTCACACTTGTTGCATTTAATTAAGATATATTAAGTGAACTTATTATCACACGCCATCAATTGCTAATATCACTAATAAGGTAATAATTGCATGAAATCCAGAGACTCAGTCGTTACGTGATTTCGGAGTTCGATTAATATTTAACTAAAAATAACTATTAAAACTTTAGGAGTAAAGTAAATAAAATATCAAACATGAGGATTATGTGTGCAATTATTGCAAATTGATATTTTATAAAAAGAAGAAGAACACGTCTTCTTCATTCCTTCCTACTCGTCACACACAAACCCTAACCTAATATCGTTTGTCGCCGTCATCCGCAATTCAGACCACTCCGATCACCGCCGCAACAACGTTCGAGCACCACCACAACCACCGTAACGCACCGGTAAAGCTTTCCTTGACTTTGACTAACTATTCTGGTGATTTTCTAACCCGAATCTCTACTCGTCATTCGTTATGGTTTGGGTTTCGGGCTACGGTTTCATTTTGTTTCAACTCGGTTTCGGTGTATAGGTGTTTGTAATGCATATAGAAGTAGAATGGTGTGTCGGGACTGAGATCGGGATCGGTTTCTATGTGAGTTGGGAATTAATAATGTGTATACATGTATGATTATATGCAACATGTATGAGTATATGCAACATGTATATGTATATGTATGGTGTAATATGTATGGAATACATAGGATAGTGAAGTTTATATATATAGACCGTGTGTGCAGATTGATAAATAGAAGAATTTTGTGTGTATGTATGATACAAATGTGATATCCATGAATGTATGGTATATATGTTAGCTTGTGTGCCTGAAAATGAGCTAGGGCTTAATAGAATTCAGTTATGTGTGCGTGAATTGAGTTTAAGCATGTTGAACTTGTGTATGAATTGAAAAGATGATTAGTAAATATATATATATTCAACTGTGTAGGGTGCATGTTTATGGTGAATACATGATTAGATAGTGGTATGAAATTTTTGTGTTAATCATTATATCACACTATGTGTGTATAACATATTAAATATATATGTGTGTTTGAATGTTGAATAAAGAAAGTGACGATGAAAGAGAGGTAGTAAAGTAGGTGATTATATGAAACAATAATTAGTTTGTGGTGTATGCATGACATATAAATAATAAATGTATTTATAAACATGTAGGATATAGAACTATAAAACCTGAATGCTTATTATTATGATTTTTACTAAAGTTAGGAACTTATGTGAAGTATGCATGATGTATGTATAATTTGTGAAATAATAGGTACTAATGCGTGACAATTTGTATATGTGGTTGTTTGAGAGAATCAGATTATTATAAAATAGTCAAAACTTTTTAGTCGCAGTCTCGTGTCAAAACTCATTTTTATTACATGACATATCCTTATTAAGGCATTGGGTATGAAACCGAACCGGGAATACGAAACCGAACATTAAACCTATTAGAGTTTTTTATATCTAATTAGAACTCAAACAGGTCGCTGGTCGGACTTAGAAAATATAGTTTTTGTTAATTATTTGTGGCTGCGTAACATTAGATGAGTTTCACGGCCCCTTTTACTTTACTTTTACTTACTCTATTTGGGGGAGATAACATGCTGTAAATTACTTCTTTTACATTCTTGGTTCTTAGTATGATAACATGCGTACCTAGTGTCAGTACTTTTTGTGACACCCCGACCTGAAACGAGAACAACTTATATAATAATAAAAAAAAAAAAGAAAGAAAGAAACGTTAATCTACGCGATACGCGCAAGAGAGGGCCTTGGCCTGCGTGTATCGCCTAGGACAAGAAAACCCGTGTGCAAGTAAACCACGTCAGCGCGTAGTTTCGCGAAACCACCCCACTTACGCGATACGCGCAAGTCAAAGGTGTGTCGTGCACGTATCGCGTCAGAGGCGACCAGGCCTATAAAAGGAGAGGCACCCTCCCTTCATTGTTGCTCATTTGTGCTTTCTCTCTCTAACTTCTAGAGAGAGAGAGAGCTGAAGTCTTATTCGGGTTCGCACGGTAAGTGCGGTATCCTGCGTCGGAATGCTCCTCCGAGTGTCGGTCGCACGAAGATCGCTTAGCGGGCGCTTAGGTTCTGCCCGATTGAAGAACGGTAAACATTGAGGTTCTGCCCGATTGAAGAATGGTGATCGTGGAGGTTATGCACGACTGAAGAACGGCGGTCGACGAGGTAAATAGCCTTTCCTTCTCGTTAGTTTAGTATGGGTAAAACGGGTTTAATACCCGAATGGAATGCGGGTAAGAATACCCGCATAGCACGAGGAACGTGCTAGGGAATGAGTTGCGGGATTAAATACCCGCAACAAACGGGTAGGATACCCGAGGGTGGTACGGGTTGAATTTCCGTACCAAAGAAGTATAATATCCGTTAGCGTCTGAAACGGCTAAACGTACTGAATACGCGACGTAAACGCGTACCGGGCTAGTTTGCCCCCGGATACGTACGTAGTATCTAACGAAATAAATATTTTGAGAATATTTATTAAGTTACGTGATATTATTTTCAGGAAATTATATCTAAAACGCGAAAAGAATCGAATTCGTACGGAGTGCCGGATGACGTTGTGTGAGCAACCGGCTCATCCACTCACTATATATATGAGCACATGGCTCATTTTCCTTCAAACATTCCAAACACAAACACACACATAAGTGTGTAAATCAGAGAGAGGGAGAGAGTTGGCTGGAGGTGGTGCTCCGGTGGTGGTCCGGTGGCGGCCGACGGCGGTCCGCGGTGGTTCGTGACGACCGGAAAAGTGGTTTTCAACCCGGAACCTATTCTCGACCTCCCGAATGCAATGGTAAGCTCCGTTTAGCCTCAATCTCTCTGTAAAGTTGTGTAAATGTCGGAAAACCGTCCTAAGATGTATGCATGTGATGTTCATGAAAACACAGTTGTGTTCCAAGAGAGATCCTGGAAGATCTAACCGTTGGCTACGTCTACATTTTGGATATGTTGTTTCCAACACACGAATGCTCACATCTACCGTTCAGTTTCAGAAGATCTTACCCAGAGGTACAATTTTTATGTTGAAAACCGAGACTGATCGGATTTCCGTCACTGGAAATGCAGTCTCAAAGATCGCCACTTTCCCGGAGATCCGACCGTTGGTTAGTGACGAAATTTGGACTGTAGGTTCCTGAGACATAGGTGAACATGTGCATCGAAGGAAAATACGATCAGAAGTCCGGAAGTATGGATTTAGGTCCGTTCGGTTTGTAACAGTTTTCTTGTCGAAAACAGGAAAATTGATTGTGTTGCATGTTGGTCAAGATGAGGATATATGGATGGTTTGATGATAGATAAATGTTCGTTTTGGAAAGACGAACACGATGATATATTGGTTCTCCGTGTATGTCGGTTTTTAAGGAATTCGCGTACGCGAACCGAGCCGAAGATATAACCGGACGCTTATGGCGTTGGTCGAATAGGATGAGATGTAACATTCCGGAAAGCCACAGTGAAGTATGCGGGCTGTTATGGAATTGTTGTTAAAGCTCGGGATTGCTAAGGATTAAGATCTCGTAAGCTCTCAATTAATATGGTAACACTCGTTTTAGTATTCTCCGAGTTATTTACCATATGTACATATAGTGATAAATGTACACATGTGTGTATGAGGATTAGGTTGATAATGATGATGAAGAACCCGTTACAATGTTGGTCATTGTGAACGGTGTTGGATTCCTCGAGTTAAGAGCTGGATCTATAAGTTGGCAAGGCGAAGGGTTGCCAAGTTGCCAAAAGATAGATAGATCTGAGGCAGACAGAGCAAAGCACTGTCAGAACTCCTAGGTAAAGTATATAAATCCCTTGTTTACTTAAGACTATTATGACTTAAGTCCATGGGGAAAAGCCTGGGTTTTAAAGTAGAACATTCTTAGTTATATATGAGTCATGTTTTAAATAAAACCATATGTATGATAGATCCTTGTGAGAAACACAAGGATATGATGAAGTGGCTTTCAAAAGATTTGAAAATGAAACCATAGGAACCTTGACTCGAATGCCCAGGCATTCTGAGTAAGATGTCTAAGACCAAGGACTAATGTCATCACCTGAGTCACACATATGACTAAGGTAATGGATCGGTGAGAAAACACCGATAGGATTATCCCTAGGGGAAATGAATCCTGATGATATGAAATGTTTACAGGGTTACCTTTGTTAGCCACCAGGTCAGGATACTTAGGCTGCACTAAGGTGAGTCTAACCGCCCCTCTTTTATATGTTTTATGATTTCAGGGCTGTATCCGAGCTTGTATGAAAAGTATGAAATGTTTTATGAATGTTATGAATATGTATGTGGTTATAAGTAGATCGCTACCTGGTGATTCAACGCACCTCAACTCCAGGTTCGTCCGGTTGTTGTGTTGTTGGTCCGCGGTAATAAGCTTCGCGTTAAGAGTCATCCCTGGATAGGGATGGCGGCTACATACCACAGGGCAAGTCATTAGGGCAGGGCTTCGCGCTAAGAGGTAGTTGTTTAAGGAACTACCGGCTCCGCCTCAGGATGTATATGCGTCTAGTTGGATCCAATTAGGTAGACTGTCGGCTCGTAACAGGAGAGGTACCACCCGCCTAGGCAACATGATGCGACCGAGAGAGGTCATAAGGGTACCTTGGTTATTCCTGTATGCGGCATATACGTTAACAGACTCTGACGAGATTTACCATTAGATATGGCGTTGGAGAAGATTTGGCTTGTAGATAACTTATCACCACACATATATGAATGAATGAATGATGTCTAAATGTTTTACATGTCTTATGTCACTGGTTACGACTCACCAACAACGTTGTTGTTGACGTCCTTTAGCTCGTGATGCAGGTACAGGGAACGCCCAAGGGCGTTAGCTAGGTTGAAGATGCTTAGCTAGGATCAGATGATTGATGCTCTCGTCATAGGAGCTAGTACCCGATTTGGACACCTGGGAGCAGTGTCCTTAGATAGTTGCTTTGTATATGTAATTTTACTTAGTGACATTGTTAAAAGTTCAAATTGGGTTGACATTTAGTGGTCTTTATAATGAAAGACTTCCGCTGTAATATGATTCTCTTATTTGATTGGCTGATATTATGCAACGTGTCAGGCCCTGGAGTCGGGGTGTGACAGGTTGGTATCAGAGCCAAAGGTTTTAGCGAATTAAGGGTCACGCAGATCCTTACGCTTTAACCTGATAGACTGAAATGACCACTTAAGATAGGAAAGCCATAGGAAAGTTGAGAAGTATGATAAGTGATTGTTTGATTGAACGCCTAAGACAATGAGACAAGAGCGCCTGATCAACGTAATTGTCAAGTTATCTTTGTGCGAGCATGATAATCCTCACTGTCGTATGGATTGACTTAGAAACCTCGCCTGGGAAACGAAAGGATTAGGCATGAGCATTGGAAGAGTTATACGAAATTATTTTAAACTTGTATATATATATGTATATGTATATGTGTCAATATATATATATATACATTATGAGATATATATATAAACATGACTGAAAAAGGAAAATGAATTGTTATCAAAGGAATGTTTTGAATGAAGCAAGTAATCTTCGACACATTGAGTGATCACCGAGCTAAATGAAAATTCGAGATAGGCTCGAAGGCCTAAGTCATCTCTTTGTTTGGATACTTGTTTTGGTATCTACTATGGTGATGAAGTCACCCTCTCGAGACGAGTTCAAGATTGAGAACAAGAGAAAAAGACGTGAAAGAATAAAGATATGTGAAAGAGACACGCATCAGCAGGTGAAAGATAATCGACAGGAGTACTAGGGAGGATTTTGAAGTAGCAATGAACCTTCCTACCTACACCCTATACGATGCAGAAGAACCTTAGGATGAGAATAAGGATTCCATCTCGTATCGTTATTTTGACGATACCCAGGAGCAAGCGGTGTTTAAGAAAAACGACAGCAACCAGGATGGTACCAGCGACGAATCAGGATGCCTGAGGCTGAGAGTCGACACCAAAATTAGCACTAGGAGGAAGTTGTGAAGACCGAATCTTAACTGGAACGTGAGAACCTTGCAGAGGCTATGAGGAATAGTCGCCTGAGTATATTAGTAATAATTGCTTTTAACGACCCTATGTTGAGCCTTATTTGAACTTATAAATGATGTGTGTTTGCTAGGATACAATAGCCTTTAGTAGGAGACTTTATTTCTTGCAGACACGTTAAAGGCGTGGAATTGTTTATAGTTATTACGTGGCCGGTAATAATCCAATTGGATATTGGAAGGCGGCAAGACGATTGTGATTGCTACTCAAGATAGTCCATCAGAAGGGACTAAGGGGAGAGTCTATTCGAGTTTAGACTTATAGAGAGAGTTTCATCTAAAGTTCAGCAAAACTTTCCATCAACATCTACGAAGGTAAGAGAAGCTGAACGCGATGCCGAACTGCAATAGAAGGTCATTGTGAGGATTACGTCAACGATGCTTTAGATTATCACTAATGTTGCAAAAGATGTTCGCAAAGGCAAGCAACATGGAAATATGAAGAAGAATCGGTCTAAGGGCTAAGACATTGTACGATCGGCAATCTAAAGGCAACTGCTAACGCTCTTCGGTGAATCAAAGAGATGGAGACCACTTGAAATGTTAGTGGTTCTAATGATTGAGATAGCATGGACACACTAAAAGCAAATTGTTGTAAGTTCCAAGAAAGAATGATGGCTACCCTAGCTAGCCAAGATGAGGGCATGAACACCCTTAAGATTAATGTCATGGTTTTCCTGATGAGAACCAAGTAGACCATAGACCACGATAAGGTGGTTATACGTTACGTTTATGTTAATATACTATTCAACCTATGTGTGAATAGTAATCTTGTGTCCATTACTTTTATCTCTTTAATGACCAAGTTAGTTATAGCCTTCCTTATTGAAATTTCCTTCTTAAGATAGATAAGTAGTATATCCCTCTACGACTATTGCCTATGAACTTAGAAAAATTCGATGTAGTTCTAGGTACGGGCTTTTGTCGATGCATACGACAAACCTAAAATACGAATGAAAGTCATTGAAGATCGATGTGCTAAACGATGAGAAGGCAGAAACTAAGGACTATCTCGCGTATGAATGCAGCAAAGATAGTCTCGAGGACAAAAGCTGACAAGTACTCCTCGTAAGTACTTACTACGAATTACGTGGGATACACGTTGTACCCGACATTAGGGAGGAAAGATATACTAATAACGTCTTAGAGGTGGCGCGATGCCCCAATGTTTAGCATAAGACTTACAAGAAGCAGCTTCGTGTGAATCGGCAAGTCAAGTCGCGTAGCGGCTTGGAACCATGGACGCTCCGAACCTATTTGTGTTGCAGAAGGATGGTCAAGTGCGGACGTGTATCGATTACCAGTATTTGAATAAAGGAACGCTCGAGAATTAGGATCCCTTACGGCATGTAGACGATTTGTATGACCAACTATGAGGATCAAGTTACTCCTCCAAGATGCAATGTGGCCATCATCAAGTGAAGGTTTGAGAAGCCGATGTACCAAGGAATGGTTCCAGAACAAGATAGGACCATTTAGGTTAACCAATATCATGCAATTTTCATGGACTTGTAGAACCAAGTATGCGAATCATATTGAACAAGTCCGTAGTAGCATCTTAGTGTATTTCTACGCTAAGAAAGAGCATGGAGGACATTAAAGGATGCTCTTAGAAATTCTAAAGAAAATAAAGATTATGCCCAAAATTCTCAAAGTGTGAATTTTGTTGTTATGGAAATTCCAAGTTTTAAGATTTGTATCAGTAACAAAGGAGTTCAGGTATACGCTTCTAGGATAGAAGTAGTGGTGAAATGAAACGCCTACAAGCCAGCTACAGAAATCTAAAGATTTCATGGACTAGCTAGAGGCTACTCGAAATTCATCCATGATTTCTCCAAGTGCTAAATCATCGATTGCACCCCCATGGAAAGGAATGGAGTTCAAATGAAGTCTTAGTTAAGTAGAAGTGTTTGAGACATTGAAAGGAAAGATAAGTAGTACGCATGTACCTTCATTACCTGAAGGTAATGATGATGCTATGGGTTTAAATTTATGTACCTAAATGAGGTGATCGCTTAAGTTTTGGGAAAACTAAAGGCGAATGAGTTACGCAGAACACGACCTAAAGATTAGGTGCGATGGTGTTTGTGTTAAAAGGTGTGGTGACACTATCCCTACGACATAAGGTTTGTCGTATATACGCACCATAAGAATTAAAAGAACGCATTCGAGCAAAAGGAGCTGATATACACGAAAGACGATGGATGAAAATTTTGATCGACTATCATTTTGAACTATGATATCGTTTGTGAAAGAAAAACGTGGTTGCTATGACTCTAAAGAATGTATAGAGACGATCCAAATACGAAGATACGTATGTGTGGATCCTATTAATGAGTTGAACGAAGCCTAGATAATGACATGTCATGGCGAAATATTAAGAAAAGATAGGAAGCGTAAGGAAGTTAACACTGGAAAGCAAAGGATTGCTTCAGTTAGGCTGTCGAGTTTGGTTTGGATACCGAACTTCAGTACTTATGAAAGATAATAATATTCTAAGAGGCACATAAGACAAGATGCCCGTTGCATCCGAACGCAGATTAGATGTATTATACAATGTAAGGTCATTGTTAATACCAAGAAGAACGAAAGACATATAGATCCGTGCGGAAAGATGTACGACTTGTTAGCAAGTCAAAGCCGAGCCTCAAGAACCCTTAGGTTTGTTATAACCTTTTAAAAAAAAATTTCCCACATGGAAATGGGATATGACCACAATGGAATTTGGTCAGACTATCAAATGAACCTAAAGGTTACGCCTTTTAAGGCATTTCATAACAATAAGTACAAGACTTATTTTGAAATCCTAATTGGTCTTGGACATGACAAATAAAGTAAAAGATAGATACGAAAGGCCACAAGCGACTCGAGATCGCAAGAAAAGTTAAATAGGCAAACGACAAAGGTCGTTGGAAATAATGATTAAGGACGGATTATATTGTAGGTGTCGCCAAGGTAAGACACCACACAATTTAGAAAGAAAAGAAGAGTTGAATTCTCGTTATATCAATCATTTGAGGTCGTAATAAGGAAAAGAATAATGACCTAAAATGATGTAACTCCCAAAGGGGTTAAGATAAGTATGTCTTTTACTCAAGATACATTAGTCTAATGAGATATCAAGGATTCTACTAGACGAGATCTAGATAGACGTATAACTGGATAAAGTTAAGAAGCCGATCGAGATGGTCGAAAGGCAAAGAAATTGATTAAGGAATAAACGCATCCCATAATCAAAGTCTTGTAGAACGCAAGATGCAGTTCTAAGTTTACATGAGAACTTGTAGACGCCAGGAAAAAGAAATACGCTTAGTTGTTCTTGAGTTGATTCCGGGACGGAATCCCAATAAGGGGGGGAGGATGTGACACCCCGACCCGAAACGAGAACAACTTATATAATAATAAAAAAAGAAAGAAAGAAAGAAACGTTAATCTACGCGATACGCGCTGGAGAGGGCCTTGGCCTGCGTGTATCGCCTAGGACAAGAAAACCCGTGTGCAAGTAAACCACGTCAGCGCGTAGTTTCGCAAAACCACCCCACTTACGCGATACGCGCAAGTGGAAGGTGTGTCGTGCGCGTATCGCGTCAGAGGCGACCACGGCCTATAAAAGGAGAGGCACCCTCCCTTCATTGTTGCTCATTTGTGCTTTCTCTCTCTAACTTCTAGAGAGAGAGAGCTGAAGTCTTATTCGGGTTCGCACGGTAAGTGCGGTATCCTGCGTCGGAACGCTCCTTCGAGTGTCGGTCGCACGAAGATAACTTAGCGGGCGCTTAGGTTCTGCCCGATTGAAGAATGGTGATCGTGGAGGTTATGCACGACTGAAGAACGGCGGTCGACGAGGTAAATAGCCTTTCCTTCTCGTTAGTTTAGCATGGGTAAAACGGGTTTAATACCCGAATGGAATGCGGGTAAGAATACCCGCATAGCACGAGGAACGTGCTGGGGAATGAGTTGCGGGATTAAATACCCGCAACAAACGGGTAGGATACCCGAGGATGGTACGGGTTGAATTTCCGTACCAAAGAAGTATATATCCGTTAGCGTCTGAAACGGCTAAACGTACTGAATACGCGACATAAACGCGTACCGGGCTAGTTTGCCCCCGGATACGTACGTAGTATCTAACGAAATAAATATTTTGAGAATATTTATTAAGTTATGTGATATTATTTTCAGGAAATTATATCTAAAACGCGAAAAGAATCGAATTCGTACGCAGTGCCGGATGACGTTGTGTGAGCAACCGGCTCATCCACTCACTATATATATGAGCATATGGCTCATTTTCCTTCAAACATTCCAAACACAAACACACACATAAGTGTGTAAATCAGAGAGAGGGAGAGAGTTGGCTGGAGGTGGTGCTCCGGTGGTGGTCCAGTGGCGGCCGACGGCGGTCCGCGGTGGTTCGTGACGACCGGAAAAGTGGTTTTCACCCCGGAACCTATTCTCGACCTCCCGAATGCAATGGTAAGCTCCGTTTAGTCTCAATCTCTCTGTAAAGTTGTGTAAATGTCGGAAAACCGTCCTAAGATGTATGCATGTGATGTTCATGAAAACACAGTTGTGTTCCAGGAAGGATCCTGGAAGATCTAACCGTTGGCTACGTCTACATTTTGGATATGTTGTTTCCAACAAATGAATGCTCACATCTACCGTTCCGTTTTAGAAGATCTTACCCAGAGGTACGATTTTTATGTTGAAAACCGAGACTGATCGGATTTCCGTCACTGGAAATGCAGTCTCAAAGATCGCCACTTTCCAGGAGATCCGACCGTTGGTTAGTGACGAAATTTGGACTGTAGGTTCCTGAGACATAGGTGAACATGTGCATCGAAGGAAAATACGATCGGAAGTCCGGAAGTATGGATTTAGATCCGTTCAGTTTGTAACAGTTTTCTTGTCGAAAACAGGAAAATTGATTGTGTTGCATGTTGGTCAAGATGAGGATATATGGATGGTTTGATGATGGATAAATGTTCGTTTTGGAATGACGAACACGATGATATATTGGTTCTCCGTGTATGTCGGTTTTTAAGGAATTCGCGTACGCGAACCGAGCCGAAGATATAACCGGACGCTTATGGCGTTGGTCGAATAGGATGAGATGTAACATTCTGGAAAGCCATAGTGAAGTATGCGGGCTGTTATGGAATTGTTGTTAAAGCTCGGGATTGCTAAGGATTAAGATCTCGTAAGCTCTCAATTAATATGGTAAGACTCGTTTTAGTATTCTCCGAGTTATTTACCATATGTACATATAGTGATAAATGTACACATGTGTGTATGAGGATTAGGTTGATAATGATGATGAAGAACCCGTTACAATGTTGGTCATTGTGAACGGTGTTGGATTCCTCGAGTTAAGAGCTGGATCTATAAGTTGGCAAGGCGAAGGGTTGCCAAGTTGCCAAAAGATAGATAGATCCGAGGCAGACAGAGCAAAGCACTGTCAGAACTCCTAGGTAAAGTATATAAATCCCTTGTTTACTTAAGACTATTATGACTTAAGTCCATGGGGAAAAGCCTGGGTTTTAAAGTAGAACATTCTTAGTTATATTATGATAATACACTAGGAATGAGTCATGTTTTAAATAAAACCTTATGTATGATAGATCTTTGTGAGAAACACAAGGATATGATGAAGTGGCTTTCAAAAGATTTGAAAATGAAACCATAGGAACCCTGACTCGAATGCCCAGGCATTCTGAGTAAGATGTCTAAGACCAAGGACTAAAGTCATCACCTGAGTCACACATATGACTAAGGTAATGGATTGGTGAGAAAACACCGATAGGATTATCCCTAGGGGAAATGAATCCTGATGATATGAAATGTTTACAGGGTTACCTTTGTTAGCCACCAGGTCAGGATACTTAGGCTGCACTAAGGTGAGTCTAACCGCCCCTCTTTTATATGTTTTATGATTTCAGGGCTGTATCCGAGCTTGTATGAAAAGTATGAAATGTTTTATGAATGTTATGAATATGTATGTGGTTATAAGTAGATCGCTACCTGGTGATTCAACGCACCTCAACTCCAGGTTCGTCCGGTTGCTGTGTTGTTGGTCCGCGGTAATAAGCTTCGCGTTAAGAGTCATCCCTGGATAGGGATGGCGGCTACATACCACAAGGCAAGTCATTAGGGCAGGGCTTCGCGCTAAGAGGTAGTTGTTTAAGGAACTACCGGCTCCGCCTCGGGATGTATATGCGTCTAGTTGGATCCAATTAGGTAGACTATCGGCTCGTAACAGGAGAGGTACCACCCGCCTAGGCAACATGATGCGACCGAGAGAGGTCATAAGGGTACCTTGGTTATTCCTGTATGCGGCATATACGTTAACAGACTCTGACGAGATTTACCATTAGATATGGCGTTGGAGAAGATTTGGCTTGTAGATAACTTATCACCACACATATATGAATGAATGAATGAATGATGTCTAAATGTTTTACATGTCTTATGTCACTGGTTACGACTCACCAACAACGTTGTTGTTGACGTCCTTTAGCTCGTGATGCAGGTACAGGGAACGCCCAAGGGCGTTAGCTAGGTTGAAGATGCTTAGCTAGGATCAGATGATTGATGCTCTCGTCATAGGAGCTAGTACCCGATTTGGACACCTGGGAGCAGTGTCCTTAGATAGTTGCTTTGTATATGTAATTTTACTTAGTGACATCGTTAAAAGTTCAAATTGGGTTGACATTTAGTGGTCTTTATAATGAAAGACTTCCGCTGTAATATGATTCTCTTATTTGCTTGGCTGATATTATGCAACGTGTCAGGCCCTGGAGTCGGGGTGTGACACTTTTGCCTTACGTGTCAGGCATGTTTATCTCAGGTTGTCAAGATCACACTCACGGATAGGGCATTCATTCATTGGTCGCATTGATTTGAGAATGATAGTCATGTATAGGTCGGACTCACCGGTATGTCGGTGTTATATCTTTTGTATGTATTTTGTATTGTTTTGTATTAGCGAACCTACGGGTGAATCTATAGATTCGCCCGTAGCACAGTGTAGTTTTTGTGTTAGTATCGACCGGGCGAACCTGATTGTGCCCGACGAAACTATATGGTTCGCTAGATAGATTCGCTGACAGCGAATCTATCAGCGAACCTAAAGCTGTTATATATTGTAACCTTATTTTAATGCAAGAGAACTTTTGGCAAAAAATCTTATCCAAATCCTTGTATCGTGTGTGTGTTTCCAGGAGGTGCTAGGAGCATATATTATTCATCTTTGTAGCGTATTTACCTCCGGTTGCGTGGTTTTAATCTCGTTATTGTGTGTTGAGTTATATTGGACTTTATTTGTTTGAGTCAAGTGTGTTTCGTTGTAATACAAGTCATTATAGCACTGAAACAACGATCAAGATGGACCAACAATATGGTATCAGAGCCTTAGTGCTCTTGATTGTTTGATCCTAGAGATTTTTGTGATGATTTTGGGGTTTTTGAGTCAAAACACTATTTGATTCATTTCTGAACTGGTTTGTGTGTTTCTGTGTTTTTGTGTTGTATTTTGCTTGGAATTTGTCACATTTGGTCATAGGAAGCTTTTGAAACAAACGAATCTACAACTGGTTGTGTTTTGAAGCTGTTCTGGTCATTTTCGAACTGAAACTGTTCTGTTCGTAACCCAGCGAACCTATCTGTTCATCCAGCGAATCTGGATGTTCTTCCAGCCAATCTAACACAATCTTGTGTTCGGTCTTTCAGTGGTTCTGTGTAGCGAATCTGGCATTTTACTGAACGAAAGTTCACTTGTTTGGCTCATTGTGCAAGCGAAACTGGTGCCAAATTCATTTGAGCGAATCTGACAGCAAATCTGTGGAGCGAAACTGTGCCTGCTGTGCTAGCGAATCTGTTTGTCTGTTGTGCGAATCTGCCGAGCGAACCTATCTAGCGAATCTGCTAGCGAATCTGTTTGCTCCTTGGGCGAATCTATGCCAGCGAATCTGTCTCTTTTGGGCGAATCTAAAACCTGTTTATTACAATGACTACATCAACTATGAACATGCTTAAAATGGATGTAAAATCTCATGCTGAAAAAGAGTTCAATTCGTTCGTTGGATTCAAGCATGAAAATATGACTGAAATAACGAATCGATTTCTATTGGTGTCAAGCAATCTCAAAACTTATGATGAACAATTGGGAAATCATGAGCAAGTGACAAAGCTTTTGGATTCTCTACCTTCCAAATGGAGTCCTCAGATCAAGGTGCTGAAACAAGAAAGAAATTTCTTTGACCTGAAACTAATGGAAGTAATAAACAAGTTAAAGTCACTTGATCTGGATGTGAAGAGAAAAGAATACAATCAAGCTATGATGTTTGCAACTGTCTCTCCTCAGAATTCTGCACTGATTACATCCGCTGCAAACTCACCTAGTGAAGTCTCAGGAGGATTATCAAGTTATGAATCTGTCAAACCCGGTGATGGTTCCACAAGTGTAGGTGCTGACTCAAATGCATCCATCACCACTCAGATTTTATCTGACACTATGGCCTTATCTGGGATGCTTGTTCAAAATCACGAAGCTTTAATTGGTGAAGTTGTTGAAGAATCTTTTCTCAATGACAATTACGTTGATTGTTTTGATCCTTTTAAAGAGTTTTATGGTGTAGAGGTTGAGAATGTTAGAGTGATTGATGAGGTTGACAAGGAAACAAATACTGGAAAGGTTGCTGAGGATAGTTTGATTGAAGAGGTTGCGGATTATGGTTTGACGGAAGAGGGAAAGAATCAGGAAGAAGCTGTTCGTTCTGGACTAGTGTGTGATGAAGTTACTGAAAAGAAAGAGAAGGTCATTGTCAACGTTGGTAATGGGGCAGAAAATGCTGGTAACGATGCTGATAATGTTATGGAATCAAAGCTTGACATGGAAGCCGTGATTGAACAGGCAAAGCTTGAAGCTGTGAATGAATACAAGAGGAACACTCCTTACTGCCAGTGTGATCGTGCTCTTACGGCCGAAAAACTGATAGTGGGTCTTCCTTATGATGTCGTTGAGGATATGTGTTCATCCGCATGCAAAATTCGTTTGATCGGTATTTATAAGGCAAATAAACTGTTAATGACAAATGAAAACGAATTGAAGACAATTAACAAAGAGCTTAAACAGAACGAATCAAATTTTTTTGTTAAATTGAGAGAGACTTTAAAAGAAAACGAACATTTGAAAAGATCTCTTTTACAAAGGAACTGTGAGGTAAACTATTTGACTGAGCAAGTCACTCTTGCTGAATTTGAAACAAGAAAACTCAAAAATAAACTGGAACAATGGACCATTGCTACTATGATAAGGGAGGAGTTATGGAAGAAACAAAAGGGGGCTAGATTTAAGACCGGGTTGGGTCATAAAGATGATGCACAAGTATATCCTCCACCTAGTACCTTCTGTTATTCTCCTACACCCATTCCTCATCCTTCAAATGAGTTGATTCAAGAGATTATAAAGAATGATACTAACAGCTCTATTGCAAGTTTAAGTGAAGTGAATCTTAAAGAGGTGAGAGAGGATTATGCTTATGGTGAAAGCAGTGGCCTTGGAAGTTCTAGTAACTCTAGCTTTGATTCAAAGAAAACTGTTGAAGACAGTAGTTTGAATGTCTTTATTCCTAGTCAAGTTTTAACTTCAAAGGATATTATGTGTGATATTAATTCTAGATGCTCAATTTCAAACTTAAGCAATTTGAATGATGATGTTATTGGTAATGTTTGTGTGAACGACAAAGCAAAACTTTCAGGTCAAGTCTCTGAAAGTCAAACCAAAACAAATTGTTTTCAAAATTTCTTGTCCCATCAAATTCCATCTTTCACACCAATAAGAATTTCAAAACCGAATGACAAGGAATCATCTTTTTCATACATTGTTAAACCTAAATCTGCACCCTCCAAGGTAAAAGTCACAACAGGTAAGTCAAAAGAGTCTTACGACTCTTGCAGTGATTGTAACTCACAAACACCTGATAGTAATGAAGAGACTGCTAAATGTTCTAAAAGAAGTTTAAAATCTCATTGCTTTCAGTGTGGAAATATTGGTCATACTGTCAAACACTGCCCTGTGATTGTTGAAAATAGTTCAAAGCATAGATCTTTTGGAAAGAAATTGAATTCTTTTGTAAATAATTTTTTCAGTAAATCAACAACTGTTCAAAGACCTAAGTACACTAAGGCTTGGGTCCCGATTTCAAAAGCCTAATTTGTCTTGCTTTGTAAATATGTAAATAACTATTTCTTTTTCTTCTTTGAAAATTCCGTGGGTCACTTATTTCTTCGCTCCTTTATTTTATTTTATTTCCTTTTATTTTCTCCTTTATTCTGTATATATATATTAAGAAAATCTGAAAAAAAAATTTCCTATTAGATAGCTATAATATAGAAATTTTGGGGGAGATATTAAAGATTAACTATTTATAGTTTTTCAAATTTTGCTATTTCAGGATCTCCGTTTTTATTGATGTTGAAGAGTCGTTGAAGGAGGTCAGAAGTATTGTGTTTGGGATATGTCAGATAGGCTCAGCCCGAAAAACAAAGTAAACAGTGATTGTGCAGCCAAACATAACGTTCTTGATCTCAGCCACAAGGATTGTCCCCTTGACATGATTGGATTGCACAAAGATACGGGTTCTGTCAAAAATGGGTTGAGAGCGTCAAATCTTTGCCTTGATTTCCCTAAACATCCCAAATCACCCTCACCCTACCCCCGAATTGAGTTTCTAGTTAGCAAAACAAATAAAAAGCTGCTAGTGTTGCTCTTCGGAAAAACCTCTGAGTGAGTTACTTATTAACTCCTCAGAATATATTGAGTCAAAAGTGTTTAACTCCTCTGCTATACGGAAGTATTGACCTGGAGTTGGTGGATCTTCTCTGCTATACGGAAGTATTGACCTGAAGATTCACCGAGCATGCTCAAATGTTTATCTCCTCTGTTATACGTCGGTATAGACCTGGAGCTCTGAACTATTTGAGTTTCCCAAATGATAAGTCGCATTGTGTTCAAAAGAATCAATTGCTGACAAGCTCCACTCACAAAAAGATGCAAAAATTGCACAAGTGTCAAAAGAAGCTAATGCATCGATCAATATTCAAAATTTGATCCTCGAAATTCAAGCAAAGTCAATCATATTGCTCAGATATATCCTGATGACAGAACTTGTTCTTTTTACCTAGATGTCTGTGGGGACCGAGTTGTCTGAGCTTCTTCATTCAAACCAAAAACATGATAAAAGAAGCAGTTGATTTCTTGTTGAAAGGACTAAGGCATGGGTTTAAATGGACAAACATATCTGCAATCCCGCCAATCTATGACTTTCGGATTCTGCTCGTAAAACGTCATGAAAAATATATATATCCTTCTTTAGCATTATTTTCTAGCTTTTTCTTTATTTTATTTTTCTTTCTATATATTTATATATTTCAGGGTATTATCTTTTATTTTCGGAGCGTTGAAATCATGGGACATTTTCGTGGATTTACAAAGAATTTAAAATTTGAGAAAATCCAAAAATATTTTAATTTTTCTTGTTTTGAGTCCCAGCGAATCTATTAGCGAACCTACAGGTTCGCCAGAACCTCAGGTTCGCCCGGAACCTCTTCATGTCGCCGTGTTTTTCTTTTTGACCTTTGGTCTCGGGCGAATCTGAAGTTCGCTAGTTCACATTTCCAGCGTACCAACTAGCGAATCTACTGGTTCGCCCGGACCTATTTTTGTCACAGTGTCTACTCTTGACCTTTGGTCTTCGGGCGAATCTGAAGTTCGCTGGTGGTTTTATAAGCGAATCTGAAGTTCGCTAGTGTCTTTGGCAGCGAACCTGTGACTGTATATATATGTAGTGACAGCGAACCTATGTGTTCGTCTGGCGAACCTGAACGAAAGTTCAAAACTTCGAGCGAACCTATGCCGTTATGTCGCCCGTGCATCAACATAGATTCGCCCGAGTGTTTCTAGCGAACCTATACATTCGCTCGACCAAATGACTGATTTTTCATGTCAGCGAATCTATAGGTTCTGGTGCCAAATCTCAAGTTCGCCTGTTCAGCGAACCTAACATGTCAGCGAATCTATTGACTGTTTCAAAAATTTTGTGTTTGATCAATTTCCGTTTATTTTTCAGGCACGATGTCCACGTTATTTTTTGAAAGAAAGCACATCATGTGTGCTTTACTGGACGAGAATCATGAAAAAGCTTGTGGGTATAGAGACTGTATCAGATGGTTAAAGTCTTCACACATTCATCACGCTATCTCCCATTCACCAACCATCTACGAACTGCACATCAGAGATTTCTGGAGAACAGCGGTGATGAATGTGTCTGTGCAGCCATCACGCATCTGTGCCAAAGTTAGTGGGTTTGACTTGGAGTTTACCGAAGCCGATGTGGCAAGGATTTTGAGGTTAGAGGACGATGTAGGTGAGGAGGTTTCTATGACTGCTGAAGAGGTTTACGGGGCATTTAGGACTACCGGTTATGAGGGTCCTATGCCAGGGGAGAAGAAGATGGAGTTTGTGAAATTCTATCTGATCCAAGAATGGAGATACATTGCACACGTCTTTATTATGTGCTTGGATCATAGGAAAGGAGGTACTGATGGGTTAAATTTGGATTGGGCTCGGGCTATGAAGTTGTTTTGCCGAGGGCAGAAGGCAAATCTTACGAAGCTTATCTACAACTACATGCTCGAAAACATTCATGCTATGAAGGCGGGCAAATGGTTGATGTACCCCAGATTTATCCAGATTATTCTGAATGACAAGCTGCCCAATCTGCCGGTTGTTGGTGATGTGTTGAAGATATGGGAGATGCATTCTAGAATATTTGGAGACTGCAAATCGGTGAGATCTGATTGTGTGGGTAGGACAGCGTACTTATGGGAAAACATGTACCCTGCCGATAGATGGGTACAGATTAAAAGGTTGATGGAAGTTGATAGAAAAAGGGGTGGTGAGAACATTGAAGTGATTGAGAAGAAAGTGAGAAAAAGGAAGCAGTACGCCAAAGACAAAGATTATTCACTGGAACGAGAGATTGATGAGGTTTAGGCTGAGATTGATCAGGGGAGAGAGAAAAGGACCAAAAGAAAATCGGATGCTCAGACTGAAGCGGCAAAGAAAGCAAAACAGGATATTCCGGGTACATCTACTGAATCAGTTAGTGAGTTGAAGGGAGAAATTGAAAGTCTGAAGGCTGAATTGGTGGATTTGAAGGATAAATATGCTGATTTGGAGACGAAGGATGCTGAGAAATCAACAGTTATTTTTGAAATGGGGAGGATGATGAAGGATCAACAGTGCCTGATTGTTAGAATATTCAAGGAGCTGAATAGCTTGAAGGAAAAGGATGGGTCAGATCCGGCTATGTCTGAGGCAGAACTGAAAAGCTTAACGGATGCTGCAAAGTATCCGTTAATGCAATGTGAGTTTGGGGACAAGGATAAAGGTAAAGGGAAAGCTGCTGAGGATTTGTTTGATGAAGACATGGGCATAGATTTAGATATATTTGAGGGGGCTGAGGTTGTTGAAGGTTCCAGCGTGAATTTCAGTTTGATAGACGAACCAGAAGTTGATGAAAATGCTGATAGTGAAGAAGATTTAGAGAATGAGACGGAGAGGTATAAAGTCGAAGAAAAGGGGTGTGCTATCAGTTTGATCACATAGATTTGGACAAATCCGAATGGTTCAGAAAGGATGAAGAGGTTGTTCCTGAAGTGCCTATCTTCCAACATCTTGACGAACCAAACACCTCCCCAACTGGATAGACAAGTGATCGCATGGAAATATAACTCTGTTGTTGAGGCTTATATGATTAAACGAAGGGGTGGGGATATCTGCTATATAAAAAACAGGAAGCATTTTGCCACCTTGCCTCGGTGGGATCTGCGAAGGTTAGCTGAACTGCCTCTGCTAGGAAAGGAAGATAGCAGGAGAGCGTGTGCGTTTGAGGTCACGATCAAAGAGGCTGCTAAGAATAACTTCGTTGATTTTGGATATCAGAAGCCGAAATGGATGAGGCAAAAGAGGGACAAACACTGGGTTTCATGGAAGGGTAAAGTTGTATTGAAGATTGAAGCGCCAAAGATTATGACTCGGGTCAGGGTTCCGGATACACAGCCACCCATACTGCAAGAATTTCTGAAATGGTTCTATGATAATGGTAAGGTGAAGCGGTGATCAGACTTAAAGGAGAAGACCGTCCAGAAATACGTTTGCTTGATCCAATGGAGGTCTTCTCATTCTGCGATGATGACTTGAAGGTATTGTGCGAGAACCGTATCAAGCACGGGGCAAGAGATGATACGCGGACTGAAGCGAACTTGTTCGTGAAAGTCGCTAACAAAGCCCGAGGTATTCGTGCTGAGTTGAGGACTGTTAATGAAAGGTTGAGATTGACAGATGAGCAACAAATGGATATGGATGACTTGACCAAGCAACTTGATAAATCAATTGAGAAGAGGTTTGAGAAACCGGTTGAGGTGGTTGATTTGGATGTGGGTGGTGAGGAGCATACTGAAGAAGTTCAGGCGGAAACCATTGATCTTGATGTGCCTGATACCGATGTTGCCGAAGCTGAATTCGTGGAGTCGCTGTTGGTCTTTAGTGAAGACGATGAGGCCGGATCTGAAGATGTTACAAATCCATTGGCCGGAATTAAAGGAAGGGTAGGAGCGTTCATTGAGCATCTTTGAAGCCAACAAAGACGGAGCTTAAATAGAAGACTTCCCCAGGTGAGGTCCAACCTAGGGGGAGTATTGATAGTCATGTATAGGTCGGACTCACCGGTATGTCGGTGTTATATCTTTGGTATGTATTTTGTATTGTTTTGTATTAGCGAACCTACGGGCGAATCTATAGATTCGCCCGTAGCACAGTGTAGTTTTTGTGTTAGTATCGACCGGGCGAACCTGATTGTGCCCGGCGAAACTATATGGTTCGCTAGATAGATTCGCTGACAGTGAATCTATCAGCGAACCTAAAGCTGTTATATATTGTAACCTTATCTTAATGCAAGAGAACTTTTGGCAAAAAAATCTTATCCAAATCCTTGTATCGTGTGTGTGTTTCTAGGAGGTGCTAGGAGCATATATTATTCATCTTTGTAGCGTATTTACCTCCGGTTGCGTGGTTTTAATCTCGTTATTGTGTGTTGAGTTATATTGGACTTTATTTGTTTGAGTCAAGTGTGTTTCGTTGTAATACAAGTCATTATAGCACTGAAACAACGATCAAGATGGACCAACCGAGAACCCAACTTTATTTATTATGTTTCATTTGTAAATTCAAATATTATAAATCACTTTTACCAAAAAGATTCTCATTTACTCTTTACGCTTCCGCATTTAATGTAAACTTTTATTTTAGTTTTTATTACTTAATACAATACGTTACTTTTCAAAATCATATACGTCATTTGGTGTAACTAATGATCAGATTCTGATGTGTCACACTCCTAACGGTAAAACTCAGTTAGTGGAATTTGAGGGTGTGACATTTATGATATATGTTATGTTTATGATAAATATGATGATTACGATATATACGATGGAGCATGAAAATGATTATAAATATACGAGAATGTAAAACGTAATGACTAATTACTTGGTAATTAGAAAAAGTGAAGGATTAGAGAAGAGGTCGTGATGTAATTATGGGCCATTAAGGGGTAAAAGAATGAATTAGGCCCAAAATGGTAAGTGGATTAGTTAAGGGACTTTCCTAAAATAGCCTAATTACCGAATTAGGGCCCAAAGCCCACCTAAAACCCTACCCCAATATGGAAACCCTACTATTTAATCACCATTTCCAGCAACCATCCCCCACTTCACCATCTCCACAACAACAACACACACACACACAAACCCTAATCTTTTGAAAGAAAACTAAGGCAAGAAAGAAGAAAACCAAGATTTTTGTCAATCAAAGAGTTAATTTGAAGTTGAAAGGTGTTAAACAACAGGTAATCAAGGTAAAATCATCCCCTAAAACATGTTTTCATAACACAAGACGATCTGGCCATTAATGGAGTTTTTAAGTTTTTCAAAAAGTTTCAAAAAAATCAGTAAAGGTAGCATTTTCATGTTTAAAATCATGGAAAAGGCTTAGATTTGGTAATATAAATGATAAAACAAGGTTTTGGACGTAAAAAGTTTGAGATTTGGTTGAAAAACAAGGATTTTGGGTTGAAACCGAGCTGAAACCCCGTTTTGCGAAACTGTGCATTCATAATGCGAAACTAGTGTTCTTTTTGAGAAACTGAGTGTCACCTTTGCGACACTGAGTGTCACCTTCGCGATGCTGAGTGTCACCTTTGCGAAACTATAGTGTCTCATGTGTCTGAAATCTGAAGTTGTGTGTCTGAAGTGTGCATAAGTCCCAACGAAAGTTGGGCAAGAGCCTTGCAAAACTGCAAGTGAAGGTGCTGCTGAAGCAGCATGCGACACTCAGGTTCACCTTGGTGACACTAAGTGTCACCTTCGAGACACTGAGTGTCACCTTTGCGAAACTAAGTGTCACATTTGTGAAACTGTTTGCGAAACTAAAGTAAAAATGAAGATTTTCCATAATAACTTAAATGCAGTTCATGCACCAATACCACTACCTTAACCTTGTCTAAACAGGTAAGATCACCTAAGAACCTGGTGAGTTCTATACCTCACTTCCACTTCGTTTTAAATACGTTTTTTAGGCTAACATGCATACCGAGATGTTTCATGGACTGTTAAGTGATAATACATGAAGTATGATGATGATATAAGAATAAGTAATTATATGCTTATATATGTATATATATATACAGACGGATGTATACTTTAATGAAACTAAGAATCCTACTGGGGATCTGATAAAACCAGCTAAGAATCCTACTAGGGATCTGATAAAACCAGCTAAGAATCCTACTGGGGATTTGATAAATCCAGCTAAGAATCCTACTGGGGATCTGATAAATCCAGTTAAGAACCACTAAGTGGGTCTCTTGTGATCAAAGAGAGCATGATGATGACTTACTAACAGACACAAATATTACGTTATGTGTCGTATGAATGTGAAGTATGATATGATGATACTATTTACATGTATTACATGAAAGATATGGAAAGTCCTTAAAGATGTTCTAAAACTAGAACTCACTCAGCGTAGCTGACTTTTGTATGCATGTTATATTGATGTGCAGGTTAGAAGGTTTAGAGAGCTACTTGGCGTGAGCTAGAGACTTGCTGAAGACTGGCATTGAAGAAAATACATTTAAGATCAAATTTACATTTTGTAATGTTTTTAAGAAGTTTTTAAGACAAATTATGACGATGTAATGATGTTTTAAACAAGTCTTCCACTGATTTTAGATTTTATTTAATTTATGGTTTTTTTTATGCTTATAATTGCCAAGTTTGGTGCTTGTCGAAAGGCGGGAGTTACATATCACTTATGAACTAAGCAGACATCAAAAGTTGTTACATTCTCTAACCGTTAATATTCAAGGTAGCGAGGTAATTCTGGGTAGCATATTGGGTTTGAGAAACCCTACCCGTGTTAGTCGCGCTAGCTCAACTAGGGTTTAAACAAGTGTATGATTGGCCTAGAAATTTACCATAATCTAAGATTGACTTGATAGTAAAAGGCAACAAACACAAACAGCCAGCTTTGGTTTCGAATCGTTTCAAATAAATGAGCTTAGACTAGCAAACAAAATGATATAATTGTGCTTATATTATCTAACAACATTTTCTTACATTCAAACATGTGAACACTCTACCCTAGGGTTGACACGTTTTAGTATGTTTTCTCAGGTCACTTGAACCCGAGTAAGGATTAGGCTAGATATAATCCTTTTCATGATAAACATTAAAACATTTTCAAACACGTTTAATGAATCAATATCAATAACCATTCAGGACCTTGTGCAGCAGATGGAAAAGAATGTTCAAGAAATTTAACATTGGTTATTTCAATCACAGTGTTTGTCTTTGAGTTATAGACTCGAAAAGCTGTTGAAAGTGATGAATATCCAAGAAAAAATCCTTCATCTGTTTTAACATCAAATTTCCCTAAATAGTCACTTGGATTCAAAATCGATATAGGACAACCAAATGATTTTAAAAATTCAATATGCGGTTTTCGACCAAAAATTAACTCATAAGGAGTTTTATTTTTGCTAGATACAAGCAAGGTTTTGGGCGCATTGTTTGAGCATGACAATTTACTTGTGGTTTTCATATATTTACGCTTCTTCGTAACTAAACACTAAACATGATTTTATCTCATAATCAATGGGAACGTTCCTTTTGAAACTCATATAGATTCGTTCGACATAACTAGTGGCAAGGAAGCAAGTTTATCATGCTCCTCACGGTAAAATTCTACAGGTAAATTTTGAAGGTTTGAAACTCATAACACGCTTGATGATAAAACGTTTCTATATAGTTGTTAAAAGACTCAATAAGTAGCTTCAGATATGCTAGTCAGTGGAAACATCATTAGGAAGGGTCCATTAGCAAGATCAAGTTATTGATCCATAAGTTTTGCAATTAAACATTACCAGAAGTTCAATAGAAATATTTACATCGACATGAACTTTTGTTAAAATGAAGGACCAACCATCACTGGTAAGTAAGTTAATACAAAGAAGAACGAACCATCAAAAGTAACTAATTTATTGCAAAATGAAGCAACCACCATAAGTAAGTTACCATGATAGAAAGAAATCATAAAAAGAAGTAGATTTCTCTTTTGGAACCTTAGATGCAATAAAACTTACAATATGAATGTTCTTTTATGAGGAAGTAGATTTCTCTTTTGGATACATATATTTTCTTTTGGAACAATCTTTAAATATTGAAATTTCCCAATACAAGGAAGTATATAGTATCATTGTAGGATAATTTATAATCATATATAAAAATATCAGTCCTCATGAAAATATTTTGTAAGTAAGGTGTCTCTTCTCTAACTATCCAAGAGGTCAATGATTCGAACACGACTACATGTATTGGTAGTCTAAAATCAACTATAAAAATATTAAATCATAATCAAACATATGGATATGCGGGTCATAGAAGCTCCCTGTAGTGTAGTAACTCGTATATGTATGTAGTATCCACAAATTTATGTTCAACTGGTTAAGTCCGAGTTACCATCCCTAACCTTAATGGATTATGGTAGTCAAAAGGGTTGGATCTACATTGCATGGGCTTACCATAGGCCTAATCATAGATATCTTTTTTATCAACATGTAAGCTCTCACAATATGCATTTTTTAAATCATGTCGAAATCAAAAAAATCGTTATACAAAACATAATATGGATTCATATGATGATAGG
This sequence comes from Tagetes erecta, assembly GCA_030867185.1. NCBI lineage: Eukaryota > Viridiplantae > Streptophyta > Magnoliopsida > Asterales > Asteraceae > Tagetes > Tagetes erecta. Next base: position 60,659,062 of record CM061488.1, read on the forward strand.
AATTTAACAAAGTAAAACTAAAATATTGTCTTAAACAAAAGCTTAGTTCAACATTCAACAAGAAAATATAACTAAGAACAACTTTATGAAGATACATTTCTTCCTAACGTTACTCTTTATTTCAAAGTGATTAACGTTTTAAATCTTCTTAGTTGTAACAAAACATAACAAATAAACAGAATAAGCAATTTGGACTAATATTGCTAAACATGATTCTTAATATTGCATTAGAATCACATTATGTATCCAAATTGCTCATTTTTATCAAGTGTCTCGACCAGAAAATAAATTACTTGCAAAATCACCAACTAACTTAATTCAGATAGTGAATCACTCCATTTGTTTTCCTCTAGATACCTGGTGGAGGATGTTGTAACTGGTTTCCCATCAGAAACCTAGAATCTTGTTGTGTATCAGATGGTAAAGGGTTTTTCACAAGGCTAGCCCTAGAAGTTTCCATCTTAGACGAAAAATGTGGTTGTACCTGGTTTAATAATTGATCTTGTGACTCGCGCCTTTTCACAAATTCGTTAGGTGCCCACAAATTTCTTGACCAAACACTTGATTCTTGATCTTTTACTTGCTTGATATGAGACAATGAAAGCTGGAGTTCTTGTTCCTGCCGGAAAATGTCATTTACAACTGATTTTTCATTGGTTGTAAGTGGCACACACCGATTTTGTTGTGGTTGTATTGCTATAGGACTATGAATTGGTGGGTGTGGAACCCATGAAAAAGGGTTAACATCACCATCAAACTTAAGATAAGAGGTAGGAATGTTTCTAGTGTGTGACACATATGTTGAAGGATAAACACTTGAGTTTGGTTTTACATTTCTTTGAGTCCCTTCACCTACTTTCCTAGATACTTTCTTTTGGGAAATAATATCTTCCATCTTATGAATCCTGTCAGCATTTTGATTCATATTCACATTGTAGTCTGACCAAAACCTACTAATTTGGTTGATGGTCCTCCGATTACCAATATCTTTAATCTTTGATGAGCCATTGCCAATGTTAACTCCATCTTTTTGCTTACCAAATAAGAACCCCAAGTTATCAGCAACATTCCATTTCTTGTAGTTGTTTTTACCAGAATCAATCATGATCATTTTCCCTTTGTGGTTTCCAGTTATGTTGGTGTTAGATTCTGCAAAACTGGTAAGTGGTTGATTGACTTGGTTCGTAAGGGAGTTTTTTATTGAACCATTAATATAACTTGTATCTGTTAAGATAGTATGCTCCATAGGTCCCCATGATTGAAGAATTGGGTCGAGCTGGTATTGAGTTAAGCCTTGTCCTTGCAGCATTCGACGAGCCACTTTTTGTGCTGTTGGACCCAAATCCTTGGTGAACTTAATTAGACTTTCCCGGTAGCTAAAATCTTCATTTTCCTTAACAAAGTCAAATATTGTGTTACTTTAGAACATGGTTAATACACAATAACTATTGATCTTTTGTGAACGTAAACAAGTGTTCACAAGTGGTGTGCTTCACAACGTGTTGGATTATAAAAATTGTTAATATGTAAATGTTTTTGTCGTTTATTATATTTTTACAAGTATAGTGTCTTCTTTTTTCCCTCATATTTAATTAGTGTATTCTAAATGGTAACACCATTAGTTGACTCAAATTATCATTTATATTGAAAACATGTGGGTTTGAGCAATAAATGTTAATGTACTTTTAGTTTTTCACACATGATATGGGCGTGTATAAAAGTTGATTTCCCTGTCTTCTTATCAGTTTTTCCTCTCATCACGGTCTCATCTCTCTAAGGTATCCACCGTTTGTGGTGGTCTCTGGCATCTCTAGTGGTTTCTGACTACTATTCACCGCTGTGTGTGGTAATTTATGGTGACGATGATGCTTATTCTAGTTTTTTTGTTCGGATCCTTTGATCTGTGTGGTTGTTATTCACCATTGTGTGTGGGCAATCATCTCTGGTTGTTTTTACTACCGTGGGTGGATGTTGATAGTGACCATGGCTCTATTTCTAAGTTTTTGGTCGTCGATAGATGTCAATCCAAGGATCTATCTGAACATCGAACGTGCTTTTGCATTTGTTTTGTTCTGGTTTTTGAAGCCGGTGATGGTTGCCGGTCCTTAGATTTGTGTAGTTTTGGCTTAAGAGGTGGGCACCGTTGCCTCCTCATTTTGTTTCTGCTGATTTTTGGGATAGTTGGAACCTGTGATGGATTTGGATCTATGATACATGGTGATGGTGCTAGATCTTTTGGCTTCTTGATAGAAAACTAGTGGGTTTTGAACAGTAAATATGGGGGTATTTCGGGTTTCCAGTTCTGCAGCTTTTGTGTTTTAATGAATGCCCTAGAATAAGATATGTGTCTAGAAATATCGACACACTTTATCGAAAATCATGTATTTTGAATTTATGGTTAACTGGTGATGATGATGATATTAATATCAAGTGTGTTGCTTAATATCTTATGGAATCAAGTGTGTTAGCTGGTAGGAGTAAAGTATATGATATGCCGAATGGAATGTCGACTATATGTTTTGTTTTATAAGTTGTTGTAAATTTAGTTGATTTTTTTGTTTAGTTTTTATCTATGATGATGATATATCTAAGAGGGAAATTATTTAAGATGTTGATTTCAAGTCTACTATTTACTGCTATTTTCGGTATTGGCAACGGATGGAAACCGTGTTTGGAAGTAACAGTGGACTGAAACCGCTTTCTGTATTAACATAATGTATAACTTTGTTTGCAGTGATATCCCATTGGTTTTCAATATAAAGAAAAATGTAATGATAGATATTTGGTTTTGGACCATGGTGTAAATTCCAATAGTCTTTAAATTGATTTTGGGACATTAACTGTGGGTTTTTTTGGTTTGGTGTTTAGGATATTTTGAAAAACACGAGTAGAGGCAAATATAGATGCAGCTTTGATGATATTGTGAAAAGTCAGCTTAAAAGTTATTTTCACAAGGATGGTAGGTAAGGAATTCTCTACTTACAACGTGTAGCACCACAACGATTATCCATGTTCGTAATTTGAGCCGATGAGTATCATCAAAGTTTAGTTAACATGACAAACATGAACACAAAACATATGATAAATAGAAAAAAAGGCTGACGCAACGCATAAGCTAGTGCCAAAGACTACTTAATTTAAGCATCCAAGTTTAATGACACTTCTTGACCATCCAAATTCATTTTCTTTGATGAGAAATACTTCATAGTTAGTAATTCATGAAGTATTTTTTTAAACACTATATTTTAACTTCACACTAACTTTAATATGTCTGTTAACAATAGCAGCAACAACAACAACAACAACAACAACAATAATAATAATAATAATAATGATAATGATAATAATAATAATAATAATAATATTAATAATAATAGTAATAATAATAATAATAATGCATTTCAAAAAAATAATAATAATAATGGTGTCGTTTTCATTGTCATCGTCGTTGGTAAATTTAAGGCATTAACATATATCTTCTCCTTTTTAGTAACTATAATTTTGTAATGCTCTACACCTAGGTTGTGGATGACGTTTGTGTGGTAACTTTTGTGTAATGTTTTACATCGAAGCTGTGGATGACCGTGTATGGCCACTTTCATATTATAATTCTACCACATCCTCATAAGCACACCCACGTCTCAAGGGCCACACAGGACGTCGTACTACATCATCCATACTCTGCTACATTTTGTGGGAGTATAAAAGATTGCCTAATACTTGACTATTTCAATTTGTGTAGTAGACAAGTTTCTTTCCTAGCTTATATTGAAGCAAAACATAAACACCAACCCACCCCCAAAAAACAAAACCGGAAAGATCGAAAATCCTAACCCTAAAAAAAATTCCAAAAACCCACGCTAGAAGTTAAACATAAAAATCCTAACCGAAAATGCAAAACTTTGAACCTTAAAAACTAAACGCTAAAAGTAAACATTAAATTCAGAATCAACAATCAAACAAAAAGTAAAAATATTTGAAAAGAAAGAAAAGTAACAAAGACAAAAAAATATTAAAAAGAAACAAAGTAAAAATGACAAAGAATAAATATTAAAAAAGAGAGCAAACCAGCATCAAAAGAACGTGATATATTATAAGAAATCAAATTTAATTCAAATTATGCTATAGCATGAATGGCAAGATATCATTAAACATTTTCATAAGGACTCTTAGTATGGTATATAAACAAACCTCATAATAATAATATGAAGTTTAGAAAAACTAGCAAACCTAAATAATTTTTTCAACTTACTTAACAAAACTATCAAATTTTGGACCTTGTAATATTAGCCCAACACAAGGGTCACATACCCTCTCATGCACACTTGCCTCACATCCTTTGCCTTCCAATATACTGTATATGGTCCTAGGATGGTAAATAAACTAGCATCGGTAACTTTAGTATCAAATATGATTGTAAATTTGGTCTTATATTAGTTCTATATGGTTTTGTTATTTATTATGTAAGTCTCAAAGTGGTATCAGGTAACTTCATTAGTTTGTTAAAAGTTATTCGTGATATTCCAACCAATATTGTTTATTTTGCTTATATGAACTCACTAGTTTGTCTTTATTATCCAATTTCAAAGTACCAAGGTTACTCATCTTAGGATTGCTCCACTCAAACGACTTAAATCTATGTTCTCCTTTAGCCTACAACCAATGCACCCAAAATGCGTTTACGGTATCTGAGACGAAACATCTTATGGGAACTAACATGTCTTTAGCTCATGAATGATTCAAGGTTTGCCTATACTCCTTAAAAATTGCCAATATTATTTATAATACAAATATCTTAGTCAAGGTGTATAACAAGGCTAGAGAAATCAGTGCGTAAGAGATGTCTTAATTCATGATCCATAGTATACTTTATAATCAAAGTTTAGTTAGTTTAAAAAAATTCTTATAAGCTACATCAATTAGAAAACTGAGTGGTCATATATGACATTTTTATGGCTTAGTGGTCTACGTATTTATTTTTAAAATTTTCTTACATACCTTAGTTCCCTCTTTTATATTATTCATTTTCAAATAATATATATTTTAATATGTATATATTTTAATGTTCTCAAGTAACTTACAAAATGGAGTTGCTTATCGCCTGAAAAGATTGGTCCAACTTGTGGCTCTTGGTTTAGAAGAAAGTTGTTGTAAGATTCACGTCTAAAATTAGCATCTGTATTTACAGTTGAAAGGAAAATATCGTTATAAATACTAAAAATATAAAAAGAGACAAGTATAGATAAATGTCTTACCATAACCATCTTCTTCACATCTAAGCTCTTTGTATTTCACATTTGTACCGCGCCTAGATGAATATTTTGGTGATTTTGATTTTGGTGGACGTCCTTGTCTGCTTTTAGGCATGCCATCACTTGTCAACGAATCAGAACTCTTTGAGATATTCTTTGATGGATCGTGCCTCTTCTGAAGCCAGAAACAACATAGTTATCGTTTAAATAGAGAAAAGAAGATATACAAATGATTGTGAATGATCACGTAAATATAAAAAAATTGCTATAATACATATGATGTAATTTCTTTTATAAATACATAAAATAAGTTAGTTTGTACCTGTAATATGGCATTAATATATGATTGTGTCGTGTGAACATTACATGAATTCGGTTGGTAAGTGTTATAAATTTATTATAAGTTTATCATTGATATAAACAAAAGACTTCTTATATAAAAAAAAATGAAGACATCAACAATTTCGAGCAACATAAAAGATAATGATGAGCATACAAATACAATGTTGAGTAGTAACAGACACAATGAATTGTGAGAACAAAAATACTAAAACCTACAAACTGAAACACTAAAACTAATCCCAAATATAAGAACATGTAGTTCGACGACCTAGTTCCAAATTAAGTTGCTCGAATGAGTTCTATCCGTGTTAGTTTGACTCACTTTTTATGCAACTTATAATAGGCTAACAAATCATTTTTCTACTTACTTGAACCCAACTCATATGCCATATAACTTTTTTAAATACAAAATAATAATAATAATAATAATAATAATAATAATAATAATAATAATAATAATAATAATTACAAACATGTAATTAAGTATGCATTTTGAAAGTATATTTATGTTTTAGATTTATTAGTTTCTTCGTCAAAAAACATATAATGAAAAAATAGAAAAAACCTATTATGATATGTTCAAATATAACATATATGATGTAATATTATATAGTATAAGATAATATTATTAGTGTATCAAATTAGGTAATATAATATGATATAATGTATTATTTATTAATTTCATTATTGGATTTTTTTTAGCAACCAAATTTCATGCCTTGTTACGTAACATTTTTCATTCTTACATGGATAATTGGATATGACCTTTGCAAATAGTGTTTATGTTACTTACTCACAACTTTGTGAATTGTTATCTGTTAATTCCCAAAAATATCCGAAAACTTTATTTTGTTTGTTAAATGTAATTGTTTCTATTTTAGTGTTTTAAATGTTTGCATTATCTTTCTTCCTGATGTTTAATTAAAATAAGGCTACATCTTTATCCCTTGCATTGAATAGGGATGGCAATTGAACCCGAACCCGATAGAGAAACCTGAAACTCGAGACATTTAGGACGGGTATGGGGATGGGTAAACGGGTATGGGGTCGGGTATGGGATTAAAAAATAAAAATTTCGCGGGTATGGGACGGGTATGGGATTGCATGATATACCCGTTTACCCGACCCGATTACCCGATTAACCATACCCGTTTACCCGTTAACATACCCGAAAATAACTTAATATTTTTTACTTATATATATTATGTTTTCTTAATTGTTTTTTATCTTATGTTAGTTAAATATATTGTTAACTAAAATATATATTATATACACGTTTTATAATTCTAAAATTTTATAAACTATGGTATTATTAAATATGATGTAATATATATACCCGACGGTAAGTTTAATGTTATTAATGGGTATACCCGATTACCCGCGGGTATGCCCGATACCCGACGGGTAAATACCCGACATATACCCGACGGGTATGGGGGCGGGTATGGGACACTCATTTCTAAACGGGTACGAGTATGAAATTACCTATATTCGTCCCATACCCGCACCGTTGTCATCCCTAGCATTGAAGTCTTTTGCACATGAGGATATTGTAACTATAAAGTCCATTATGCAACCAAAAAGTAACCTTCATGCATGTGAGAACTTGGATAAATAAAAAAGTGTGGATCCTATAAACTAGTTTAGTCTAGCTACACACATATTCCAATTATTTTACTATACAATCTTATCTACAATAATTTAAATTCAAAATGTTTGACTATACTATCTTATCTAAAAAAAACTAAGTTCCATGAACTATAGAGAACTTTAATCTTGAAATTAGCATGTGACAATGATGTTTAAAAAAATGTTTGCTTAATAAGTCAGCAAGTTAATCATCTAAGGCGATATGAGTTACTCATAATTAAATACCTATCTTGATATTTTTCTCGTACGAAATGTTAGATGTATCAAGGGTGAATGGAAAACCGGGTTTGCAGAGTAATGAGTAGCGCTTATGTTTTACCAATAAATTGTAGGAATAAGTACAGTGTTGTATCCAAGTCCGAGCATTGAAGATATTAGCCTTGTAATTAAGTAGTGGTGCCCTGAATTCGACTTTAGTGGATTGGCGAGCCAAGGTGGGTTGTCGTTTTAAGCTGCATGAGAATGGCTTATAGCCAAAGTAGACAACGTACTCAGTGGTATTACGAAATGTGACTATATCGTTGCCCAATGTAGGTCAGTGTGGTATGTTCCATGCAAATAACATGACAATCTTTTAATAGTAGCCTAGCGTAGGTTAGTGGAGTAATGCATAAACTAGGGTAGCTTGTTAATTTAAAAGAAACATTGGGATGTGTAAAGGAGAGATACTATAAGGCAATGTCTATTCACACACTTACCAAATCTATCCTCACACATTTTTTTAACCCAGGCGCCACGGATAGGGCTATGTGCGGCGCCTGTGGCACTTTTTCAGGTACCAGGCGCCGCGGATGGGGCTATGTGCGGCGCCTGGGTTGTTTTCAGTCGAGATTTTTCTTTTTTGAGGGGAATGTCGTTAACGAGGAGGAAGCAGGTCAAACGATGAAATGTTATGCGCCGCAAATCGTTCTTTCCGCGGCGCCTGGGTTCTTTTTGAGGGAGAATGTCGTTAACGAGGATGAATTTGGTCAAACGAGGTTGCTATGCGCCGCGCCGAGGCCTTTGCACGGCGCATGTCTTCTTTCCTGGACCACTACTTAATACATTTTCTTTTTTTCTTAAAATTCATACTATACACGTTTTTTCTCAACAATCTTTACCAAAATATACACGTTTTTTTTTCTCAAATTTCATTATCATCACGATATAACATTATAATGTCGTGGATTAATAGTTATATATTCGGTGAATACTCTAACACTAGTGTTCCTGATTCATACGAGACTGTAGTCTCTAACACTTGGAATCAAGCTGCCTCCAACCAAAGTCAGCAGGAGGACGAGGTTGTATCGGGTTTTCAATTTCCTGATAATTCGGTACAATTTGACTTAAATATTCCACCGAATGACAGTTACGGTTAATCCCCTTCAAGGGCATGCTTATTTTGAGTTTCCAGAAAACCCAACGGCGGAAGGAAAGTGCAAAAAACTGAGAAGGATGGATGTGGGCGGACACATCCATATAGATTGGGATCTTTTAAATGAGCTTCATGAGGGAGATCGATATCGGGAGATTATTGGTTTCAACACTCCGTGGTCTCGGTTGTTTGATATAGCATCCAGGTCATCATTCCGCGAGCTCACTGTCGAGTTTTTGTCATCATTCGTTTTCAACCGCCCGCCGCGCGGTTATGTCGAAGACCCAGCTCAACCATTTCGCGAAATAACTTTTCGATTATGCGGGGTTTATCGTTCGATGACACTGAGAGAGTTTGCTTGGCGTTCGGGGTTGTACATGGAGGAGGAGCTAGACACCCCATTATACACTGAAGGGATCAGGACTTTGCCTCGTGAGACCCTGGTCAGTTTCTGGGAGGTTATTGCCTCTTCACACTTCGGAGTGTCTAATGCGAAGGCGGCTTCCATCATTGACCCTCTACACCGGTATTTGGGGCGTATCATTGCGTCTTCTATTTCTGCCAGGAGGTGTGGGAAAGATAAGGTCAACATGAGTGACCTTTTCTTTATGTATTGTCTCCTTCTTCGCCGGCCCTGCGCGCTTGCGACTTGTTTGGCGGAATATTTTGAGTCCGCCTACCATCGACAGACGCGCGGACAGTTGTTAGGCGGCGCGTACATCTCGATCATAGCGCGCTCATTTGGGATCTCTCCTAAGGGAGATCCACTGATCTCTCCGACTATTCTCCCCACAAAACTAGGTAAAACTAGTGTGCACGGCATGCGCCTAATGCGCAGGTTTCCTGTGGGTCTTCGGTTCAAGGATGTAAATGATCAAATATTTATTCCTGTTCAGTTGCCACCGTGGGACCAGATTCCAGTTTTTGTTGAGGAGAGACGGGGAGTACCCGCGCTTGACCCGAATGTGTCTCCGCCTCATGAGCCCGAACAACAACCTGAGCCGTCACCCGAGCGTCAGCACCATGATCCGCCACAATTCCCACTGCATGTATACGACAACCTGCCAGAGGGAACACGTGTTTTAGCAGACCACTTTGATCAACGCCACCAAGCGATGCTACGTGATATTGCGCGACAAGGATGCCGGATAGATCGACATGGACGACGGGCAGTTCGATTGTTCGATGCCATACGTGACCATTTTGGGATTCGGGATGTGACGTTTTCATCATCGTCGGAAGAAGGGGACGATTAGTTGTTATCTTTTATGTTTTTTTGTTATTTTTTTAAATGTATAATATTTAATATCTTTTATGAATGATTAATTACGTGTGTTATAAATTTTTGTTAAAGCTTTAAATGTTTTCGTGTGTTATTAATTTGTTATGTTAAAATTGTTGTGAGTAAAATAAAACACTGATGAGAAAATTCTGTCTAAAAAATGAACCCAGGCGCCGCACATAGGGCTAAGTGCGGCGCATGAGGGGTGTTAACCAACTTATAATGCTGTCTGACGAGATTGTTGGGTGAATATATGACCCAGGCGCCGCGCCGAGGCCTATGTGCGGCGTCTGGTGTCTGTTGACTGTCAACTGTCATCGTCCGATGATAAGTTTCGATGAGATGTGACCCAGACGCCGCAGATAGGGCTATGTGCGGCGCCTGGGGGTGCGAAAATAAAAAAGGAAAGTGTGTGAATAGGACCACCCTACTATAATGACCCCAAAATGCACTATAGTATGTCGTCACTAAAAGAGGCATCTTGTTGATTTTAGTTAGGTACACGGAATATGAGATGGGAGTGTTCGTAGGTTTAATGTAATTCATGTTCGTACGTTTGAGGAGGCGAAAAATATATTTTCTTTGAGATAAGAAAATAGACAATTGGAGTGAAGCATGAGTTCAACACCCAGGATATAACAAAGAAGAACGAGGTCCTTTAAAGAGAGGCGAAAACAGAGAAATTATGAAAGTTTCAATATATGAGATTAATTGGGATTGGTAACGAAAATACTCTTAATGTAAAAAATGAGGAAAAAAGGATGTGAAGTAGTGTGATTGACGGACTATATGAGATTGTTGGTTTGAAGTTGGTCGATAGAGGATGTTGTTTTAGTGTATCATACCTAGCACTTGAAGCTTGACGAGTCACATATATAGTTGTGTTTAGCTTGTATACATGAGTGGAAAGAAAGAACTTATTTTAGTCGAGTTGGCCGAGGGACCAGTTCTGGGAGGTGGTAAGAGGAAGAATGAGATAGTGAGAATTCGGTTTAACAGTAGGAATAAGGGTCTCGATATAATCCAAATTGGGTCATTGATGAAAATCTTTAGCCACTTATCATGCTTTAGAATGACTAAGAGATCCATCAGGTTTGAATTTCGTTCAATAAACCCATTTGAAACCATAAGATTGGGTAAATGTTTTAGGAGGGGCAAGTGTCCAGTTTGGTTACTTTTTAAAGAAATAAAGTTTTCTTGCATTGCTTTACACCAAGGGGATGTTTAAAATCTTGGGTAATGATAAAGGGTTTGTTGAGTGTTAGAATTATGTAATTAGAGTTATAGTATTTAGGGTTAAGTTTACGTGTGGTACTGATATGAAAGGAGAGGAAAGATCAAATACAAAATTGATTTTGCCTAAAAAGTGTGAGAAGTGACTTAAATCACATCAAAACTGGGTCAAACGAACTCCGTTTGAGCTCATTCAAGCGGCGTTGGAACCGTCTCGTCGAGCTTTATCATCTTAGCTTCTAGGGTTTAACTTTTAGGGTTTAGCTTTAAAATTTAGTTTTTACCTTAAGGTTTAGCCTTAGGGTTTAGCATTGGGATTTAGCTTTTAGGGTTTAATTTTTAGATTTTAGGCTTTTATATGGATGGGGTGAGGGATTTAGGTTTTTAGGGGGTGGGTGGGTGGGGTTTAGGTTTTTGGGGGTAGGGGTGGGGGGTTTTAGGTTTTTTGGGTGGTGGGTGGGTGGTTTTTAGGTTTTTAGAAGGTGCGGGTCGGGTGATTTAGGTTTTTAGGGGGTGGGGGTGGGGGTTTAGGTTTTTGGGTGGTGGGGGCGGGGGTTTGACGACACGGTTCTAACGCCGCAAGAATGAGTTCAATCGGAGTTCGTTTGACCCGGTTTTGATGTGTCTAAATATCACTTCTCACGCTTTTTAGGCAAAATCCATTTTGTACGGTAACCTTCCCCTATGAAAGGAATATAATGATGTTGAATGTTGATGGTGTGATGTATTAGTAGGTGTCGGTTTTTGTTGGCATGCTACAAAAAGTGGGTTAAGTTGTTAGGTTTTTATAATATGTTGAAGTTGGTGGTTATCAGTGTTAAAGAATAGGGGATGTGGTAGCTGCGAATTATTTTATGTGGTGTTGAGTAAAGTGGTTGTGAAATAGTTTTAGGATTTGAGGTAATAGTGAGAGCAACTTAAGTAGAGTTTATGATACTTGTGGTGTGTGTCATATAAACAGGAGGAGCAGTGGAGGGGATTATAGATGCAAGGTGTGTTGTGGAGGATATGAGTTGGTAATATATTAGTTATTTATAAAGAAAATGAAATTCAACAAAGTGTGTGTGACGAAATGTGTGGATTAATTTTATTAGTTTGAGGATCAATAAGATGGCAAGCACTTTAGGAAGAAGAGTAGCCAACAGCTAAACTTGGTTTAGATTGTGGTTAGTGTTTATGAGTGGTATTTGGACATAACCATAGATAAACGAGGCAACCAAAACTAACTAGTTTTTCATTATTTTGAAGTTTGTGAAATAGACGTAAAAGGTGATTCGTTTCATAGAGAAGTTGAGTGTATTCGAATGATGAGATAGGTGGCAGTGGTGAAAGAAAATGGCCAAAAACTAAAAGGAATTTTAGGCATGAGATAAGAGGGCAAGACCTATTTCAACAATGTGATGATGTTAACATTCTGTATATGTGGTGGGGGAGGTGAGATGAAGAATGGGGAAGTGCAGTTCAAGGTTTGTTGGACGACCGGATATGAGCTATAAAGGCACTATCGAGCTAATGAAGTTTTGAAGCAAATTATGATTGTAGACCAAGGATAACTCATGGTTGATGAGAGTTTCATGAAGTTAATGAATCATAGGTTGTAGAAGTTATAATAAATCCCATTTATAATGATGTTCGTAACGTTATTCTTGTATGTCTTTTTACCAAGAGTAGTGAGTTAAACCGCCAAGGTTATGATGGATTGATAATGGTTGTGTTTGGATAATGTTTGCTTGACACAGTGTTAGATTGATTTGACATGGCCATGAGAGGGATTAGCATATGCGTTTAAGAGGATGCGACATGCCTCAAGAGTGGAATAGGAATTGGTTATCAGTTGGACGATGTGAGGGGGTATCTTGGACAACCCAGTCAAGTAGTATTTATGCGGGGCAGAAACACATGTAGCATCTAGGATCGGTTTGGGTGAATGGTAGGTTCCCTATATGAACTTTTAAACGTCCAATCCATGTAGGATGGCTTTTATATAAGGTTTCTAACGTAGTTAGTTGGTGGAAGTGAGTTTGTGAAAAGATGGTAAGGTTGCAAGAGTGAGGAAGATTAGGAGAGGAAAATGGAAGTAACATTGGAAATTTTAGCAAAGGATTCAGTAGTAAATGAAGAAGAGAATGTGGTCGAGAAGTTGGCAAATACGGTGACATAAGGTAGGGCCTGGCTTATAGCCTTATACCATAAAATGGCGAGTATGCAACCAAAAAGTAAGTTTCATTGATACGAGAATTTGGCTAAATGAAAAAAGTGTCGATCCTTTAAACTAGCATAATTTTCAACAAATATTCAAACCATTTGACTATACTATGTTATATAAATAATATAAATTTAACTTTAAATGGGCAACTATGTATTCAATATATATTCTTAATAGTAACTACAAAGATTGATACTCTCCACTCTTATGGTAAACTAGGTTAACACCCGTGAGTACTCACGGCTTGAACGGTAAAAAAGAAATTATATAATTTTATATAGAAATGAGTAATGAAAAAGTTAGCAAATGTAAATGATATAATATGAATTTATTTGAGTGATTGTGGTGTTGACAAGTGGCACATTATGGTGCCATTGGTTAGCAATTTATTATAAGAGAAGATGTACATTAGTATCACGTGCTTAAGTGTAAATACTAGCTTAAGCACCATCGACACATATAAAACCCGAATAGCTTCTAAGGGTTTTCAATAGACAGAGAGTATGGATGGTACAAAGACCTTTATTCCGGTTGTCCGATCCACAACCATACAATTAGTTCTTTTACTTGTGTTCATATGGGATGGATATTTGATATGATGAACTCAATAGTATCTCTTATATGATTGTTTGTGTATTAAGGGTTCAAGACTTCCATAAGATGATTTTGTGAAAATAAATTGTATTTTAAAGCTTGGAATAGGTACACATCTATACTGGTGTGTAAACGTTCTAAAAAACTTGCTCCAACTACATTAAATCCAGCCATTAAGAGTTACTACTTAAGTTAACTTTTCTTACTAATGCTAGCTAGCCTTATGTTATTATAGAAATATTTATCCATTGATATTCATGTATAAAATCTGGTATATATTTTTTTAGGACTAAAGTGGAGTGAAAGTTGTATTCTTTTGACAACACAAAAGTATATATTTGACCTGAACCAATAACACTAATAAGAAAACTTACCATTCATATTTTTCATTTTCTTTAAATTTCAACCAAATTTAGACTCAATTTTTATTGTTTTATGAAGCATAGTATGTCTAAGCATAACCTTTTAAAATTATTTTATCATCAACAAGATTGGTCAAAATGGGATATGATCTCTTTTTAATTTCTCCATGAGGCTTTTATTAGTTACTTTGTCAAATATTTTATCTTAACAATATTTATTTTAAGTTTTAAATTATGATTTTATATCAAAATATTAGGTATTCCTTCCTTTTCTGAATAAGTAATCACCAATCAATAAGATCACTATGACGTGTTAGAGTATAACTCGTGAGAGCAATTTTGAAAAGGCCACATAAGTTTGGGCATTTTGACAAATTGGTTTATCTTAAGGCCATGGTAGAGGAGAATGGAAAGTGATGGAGGGTGTGATAATGAAACACTCTTGTCACGTAGGCAATATGGGTGATATTGAAAATAGGTGGTTGTGGGTGTCTTTTATGGATGAAGTTAGTAATTACTGGTGTTGATGAGATGTATTAATGTGATAAGTTAAAAAAAGTTTAAAAACTAGAAAAATCAACATAAGACTAAGCAGACACGATCACCATCACGAAGAACCCTATAACGCCCCATGTAACGCCATGGACTTTGGGAAATAATGCCACATTACCATAGGGCGAGTTTCGCAAATAATACTCCTCAAACTTTTTCAAAACATTTTAATTAGTACACTGCATATGTATTTTCGTAACTTTAAAATATAACTAGGTTAGATACACGTGTAACACACGGTTGAATAAAAATATGTTAAAATAATCAGAAAATTAAAATCATATTTAAAATATAACTAGGTTAGATACACGTGTAACACACGGTTGAATAAAAATATGTTAAAATAATCAGAAAATTAAACTCATATGAACTAACTTGGTGTTAAAGTATATAGCTTTTAGAATTTAAATTAAGCTTTAATTTTAATAGAACGTACCAAAATTTAAATTTACTATTATGATGACGAAATTGTAGAAATTCTTCGTTTTATATACACTATTATGATGACAAAATTATAGAAATTCCTCGTTAATCATTCAATTTTGATTGTACAAAGTATAAAACCCTTAAGGTTGTTTAAATGGGTAATAAAAATCGTTGTTGAATTTTAAATTGAAACCTTTGGTATTATAAAAATTGAATTTTAATAAATAATTGTGAAAATTGATTCAATTAATAACCAAGTCTTTTTAATTTAATTGAGATAATTAATGTGGGAGTGATGCATATGATAAAGTTATCTGACAATGACGCGTCATGTTTAAGATAAGGATATGTGGCAAAAACTGGTGTTTTATTAGTATAGGGAGATTGTTCAAGCTTAACTACTATTTGTTTAAGGGAAAATGTCACAGAAATGTAAACTGTTCAAAATACATTAAACTTTTTTTGTCTCTCTAAAATTACTGAAGTTTCATAAGTATTCTAATCCTAAGTAATAATTTTACAAATATTATTTGAATTTTTTAAAATTGAGTTGGGCATATGCAACATATATGAATTATGATTATAGAAAAGAGAAAGTTGTTTTCAAATTAATTTGAATCGGGATCTGAAAGTAAGGACTAAGAATTTGTAACACAATAATAAAGTTCTAAATTTATTGAGTTTAGGTCAAATTTAAATAAAAATAATCACAAAATACTATCCAAAGTTTATATATATATTTCATTTGCCCAGCTCAATTTTAGAAAATTCAAATAATCGTAAAGTTAGTATATAGGATTGGAACATTTAGTGAAACTTCAATGACTTTAGAGAGATAAAAAAGGTTTCAGGTATTAGTTGGAACAGT
Organism: Tagetes erecta; assembly: GCA_030867185.1. Taxonomy (NCBI): domain Eukaryota; kingdom Viridiplantae; phylum Streptophyta; class Magnoliopsida; order Asterales; family Asteraceae; genus Tagetes; species Tagetes erecta. The sequence goes on from CM061488.1 coordinate 60,675,186, forward strand.
TGGCAAACTTGATTTCATTTCTACAAAGTTACCATATTTTTAAACATAGGTCTTTGCAATTATGTCAATGACAAATAAATATTAATTCAATATTTATTGCAAAATTAAATTGATATCTTTTATGGAAAGACAGAATTAAATAATTTACCTCTAAAGAATCAAAATCTTGATCCTTTATCTTTTGGTAGAGTGGGTTTTTTTGTGCATTTTCCTCAGCATTCTTCTTGATCCTCTTTGCAGCTTCAATTGCTGCCATACGTCTACCCTTCCTCTGGAATCCTTCCTCATCTGACATTATTGTATCTGAGTAAAAAAATTAATTCCATAAATTCATCCAACAAAGGTTTTCTGTTTTGATAAGATGCTACAAGCATAAATGTTACAAGTATGAAACAATGTATAGAATACATGCTTTGAGTAATTCTATCAAGCGAGGTTTTAGCTTGATAACGATGCTCGTTCCCAGTAGCAATCAGCGCAAGATAAAAAAAAGTATAGTCAATGTATCCTCGATTCCAAATTCTAAAAATGGCTAAAGTTCGCACCTCAAATTCTAGTGAGCATCACATCATAAAACTCTTATCAAAATTCTTTAATTAATGTCAGAATTGCTAAACTCTTTAAAACTATTACTGAGGTTTATTTTTAAGCGGGGCTTGAAAAGTAACCTAAATTACGTAAATTAAGGACTACTTTAACCTAAATTACATAAATAAGTACATATTCTCTAAACAGTTAATTTTCAAAAAGTTTTTTTCTAATTTACAATAACTAGCATAGACACATAATATACTTTGAGGCTAAAATATTATGACATATCCTAATAAATATCGTTAATGATCTCTTTTAGAAAAAAATATTTTAAAAAAACAACGGTTTAAATAATATTGTCTAAAAATAAGTAATATCTACTAAAAGAAGTTTAAAAAACAAACTATATTAGAAAAACCGTTAAAAATACATATTTAAAAATATATATTTATTTATTTATATATTTAAACCTATTTTATTAAACGAAAAAACATTATAATAATTAAGATAAAATAATAATTAATTTTAAAAATAAACTTTTGTTATATATATATATATATATATATATATTTAAAAATAAAGTTAAAAAATTTCTAGATCTTTTTTACAATTTGTATCCCTGAAGCTTTTTTACTATTTGTAACCCAGAAAGTATTTTCGTCATATATGAAAACGTAAATTGGAAAATCTAAGGAAGTTAGCCTTTGAGGATAAAGTGCAAAGGTTAGGGAGGATATAAACTTTTAAAACCGTAGGGACGCAAATGATTAAAATCCACAAATTATAGGGATGCAAATGTGAATTTAATCTAATGTTAAATACAGGCATTTAAAATATATTCAAAAATATGCCTCAATATGGAAAATGATATCAGCAATTAACACATCTTGTCGGTCTTAACATGCATTTAATAGGGGCTTTGTCTTTTAGATGAGAGGTTCTGGGTTTGAAATCAGAATTAAGAGAAATCAAATTGATGTAGCTACAAAAAAAAAAACACTCCTTAGCATTTTCGGTGGGTTAGCGGTTCCATTGAATCTCCATCATCCCATCTTTTTACAATTTTTGCAAAAAGTTACTTTTTTTTATAGAAAACTAAGAATCTTTTAAGAAAACTGTAAATGTGATTCTAATGTTACCTTGTTGAGAAAAGAATTTTTGCATACCTCAATCAGGAAGTTTGGTCTTGCTAATAACATTTAACATATACTGTTAAGCGAAAGATGTGATTGTTGATCAATGTTAAAGTAAGTAGGATTTATTACTGAAAGATACTCGAACAACGTATGGGGTAATCTTCAAGATTGACTACGGAAAAGATTAAAGAAAAAAAGAATATACAATTAAGGTAAATTGGAAAGTGCATACCAAAGAGTGTATATTGAGGGCAGCCTAATTGAAAGATCAATGGATCTTCACCGTCTTGATGATATGAATGGAGAGTATTTGAAGAAGCCCCAAATTTTGCTTTAACGTTTTAGGGTTCTTATGATTTTTTTATCGATGATTATCACTATGTGGAACACGTGACTCGTCACATGGACAGTGATTTATTGATATAGCAATAAATCGTAGCGTCAAAAGTTTAAATTGTGGCATGGTGGAGACGTGTCAAGTAACGCCTCAACAAATAATTGGCTTTATGTTTTACCATTTAAGTGGATCACAACAAACAAAACCACATTCAAAATGGAGCAAAGATGAATAAGATATTGATGCTTGAGGTTGTAATAATAGAACAAAAAAAATGAAGTGATGTGAGTATCGCATTTGCGCATTTGCGCATTTGATAGAATCTACGAGTGCAATATACTATTGGCATAGTTTCCTGATGTGTCTGTAGCACCTGCTAAAACGTAAATGTACTGCTGCCTATATAGAGAAATGATTGAAATGCAATATTTTTCATCAATTTTGAAATGCAAATACTAAGATTGAACAAATTTTTAATATTTGTTAAACCTACACATATGGAAAGTGTAGTGTAGAACCAACTACATTGACCTATTTAATTTCTATATGAACCTTCCGTATTAATCTACACATTACAAAACAATCATTTATAGTGGTAAATTAACCCTTACATTTACGCAGTATCGCTTTTAAATGACTAAGAATAATTCTACATACCGTTTTGCATATATAAATACATGTTTTTTCATCTACTATATTAATTTGTCATTCTCTGTACTACTTGGAAATTACATTGTTAAAACATAATTGTAGTTTATTATATCAAGGACCATATCAAGCAATTTGTTATATCAAAGACCAAAGAAGGAAGAAGATGTACCTAAAGCTTTATTAAAATGACTTCTTATAACCTTTGAATCTCTATCACAAATTGTACTTTCATTCCTCCAATACTTTACCGTAAAAGGGTTAGTCTTTTGTCTAAGATATGACAAATATACCAATAAGGGTAATCAGGTAACATAAAATCTACTACTGCGGCATTACCTTCGACCATATTTCTTAAAAGTAGCGTTCTTTTTTTTCAGATAGGTTGTGTTTACTAAGAATTAAGCAAAAAAAACACTAGTGTTTAATATAGTAATAAAAAATGATATAAATCAAACTAATAGGCATACCAAGATGGAAAATGACATCAAAATCTTTTATAATCTACGAGTTTCATAATGTCAAAGGAAGAACTGAAAGAACAGAATATTTTCACTACAAAATGGCTTAATAAATGTACATGTAAAACTAACAAAGGTACACATATCCACATCAAGAAGATATAATTCAAAAGGTAACCAGGATTTATAAGCTTTTAATTTATTACCTATAGTAAAACCGCTAGTAGTATATTAGTTGAGACAAATGATTATGTGATGTGCTAAAAATGGTCTATAAAAATAACTAACCCAAGACTCTATCTAGACACTCGAGTTAAAAACCAATTAACCCTAAACTAGACCTAGCAGACATGCAAGTGTAACTATCGACTAGAGTATAGTCTACGGAAGACCGGATATCGAACCCAAAGACACTATGAATAACGGAAACTAAACAGAATAAAAAGGAATTAGTTGATGGGGGGTTTCTAATAACCTAAGAATTGAAAAAATAACTTTTAACTAATAAACTAATTAAAGACGAAACTAGAACGGTTAAGAAATTGAAAGATGAGAAGGATACTATCTAGGTGAATCCTAGTTGTAACACTTGGATTTGGTTTGATTAAAAAAACGTTGATGGGACCGATTTTCTAAGAATACGAACCTAAAGGATCCTAGATCATTCTCCCCCTTTGACCAGAATGAATCCTATAGGCACGTGTTAAGCTATCGGGTTGGTCAGATTATCTCTCGATCTCACTGACGACACTAGCATACCCTAATGATAAGTTAATCTCTAGATCTAACTAACACAATACACTTTCAAGCAAGGTAGATGAATTAAAAGACACAATTAACAATGTAAGCAAGTAATCTAGGTAAACCTCCTCTCGGACCGTTTAAACCCTAAATCTTATTTACAAAGACTAATTGACTAACTTAATCTTTCGAGTTCAAGTTAAGTAGCTCATTTAATGCAATTCAAACCTATTCCTATGGTTACTACGTCTAGTAAACCACCAACTAGTCAAAGACACAAAGTAATCGACTGTTGGATCTTGTTATTGGGTTGTTTGGACTTTTTACACTTTGTTCTTCAAGTATTTGACATATTTGGGTTAAACAAGTCAACAACCCGGCCAAAAGACGTCACCTTTTAAAATTTAATGACGACTTGATTGAAAACGCCCATAAAAATTTTTTAAACTTTAACACCCGGCGAATGAGTTGATTCATGAAATAATTCAGAAAGATACTGATAGTTTGTATGCAGGATTGGAGAATGTGAATCTTAAAGAGGTGCGAGATGATTATGAGTCCCCGACTGGTATTGGATACAGTAAACTGGATGTTGTCAGTCAAACCAATGATTGTTCAGTTTCTGGTGTTAGTAAATCTGTACAATCTGTTTCTTCTAACTTCTTTGACAAGTTTAAAGCAGGTGAAATTCCTACGTTTGAGCCTGTCCTGATTGCGAAGGAAGAGATAAAGTCGGATTCACGTAATCATCAAGCCATCAATCAAAATCCGTTGGAAGCGGAGGTACTCATTGAAGACTGGACAAGTTCAGATGATGAATCAAAGACAAAAGAGGCTCATGAATCGATCAATATTCAAGATTTGATCCAAGAAATTCAAGCAAAGTCAATCGTATTGCTCGATAAACCTGATGTTAGGACAAGTTACTTTGCTGAATGTCTGTGAAAACCAAGTCGCCCGAGTTTCTTCAAAGCGAACCAATATCTTCGGGAATAGTAAACTCTGGCTTCAAGAACAGGCATTCATTTGGAAGAAACAGCACAGGAATATTCTTATCACAGATTTGTGATACACTCAGAAGATTGAATGCCAGCTCAGGAACATAGTTGACGTCTTCCAAAGTAAGTGAGCCGTTTGAGACTTCTCCTTGACCAATCATCTTCCCACCTTTCTTGTCTCCCGCAAAAGCAACATAACCTCCATTTATGATCCTATAGTTAGTAAGAAGATCCTTCAATCCTGTCATATGTCTGATACAAATGCTGAGGGGTCAAAGAAGGCGAAGCACGATATAGGGGGTACCTCTGCTGGATCATCAAATGAATTGAAGGTTGAGATTGAAAGTTTGAAGGCTGAACTGGTGGATTTGAAAGTAAAGTATGAAGAGTTGGAGAAACAGGATGCTGAGAAGTCTACTGTCATATATGAGATGGGTAGAATGATGAAGGACCAGCAATGTCTGATTGTGAGGGTCTTCAAAGAGCTAAATGACTTGAAGAAGAATGTTGGGACTGAACCGGCAATGACAGAGGCGGAACTGAACTCCTTAACGGATATTGCAAAGTATCCGTTAATGGATGTTGATTTTGGTGATAAAGGGAAGGGAAAGGCCGTTGAGGAAGAGTTTGATGAAGATATGGGGATTAATTTAGACGTGTTTGAGGGAGAGGAAGTGGTGGGTGGATCTGGTGTGGATTATACCTTGGTAGACGAACCTGAAACTGATGTTGATGCTGATAGTGAAGAAGATTTGGATGACGAGCCTGAAACATATAAAGTGGAGGAAAAAGGGATGAGTTACCAGTTTGAACATGTTGATTTGGACAAGTCTGAATGGTTTAGAAAAGAAGAAGAGGCTGTTCCTGAAGTACCACTTTTTCAGAATATCGACATGCCGAACACCTCTCAACTGGAAAGGCAGGTGATAGCATGGAAATATAACTGTCTGGTCGATGCTTACATGATTAAAAGGAGAGGCGGTGACATTTCATATATCAAGAACCGGAAGCATTTTGCCACTCTGCCTCGGTGGGATTTGCGGAGGTTGGCTGATCTACCATTACTTGGGAAAGAAGATAGTGGCAGGGCTTGTGCATTCGAAGCTACGATTCAGGAGGCCGCTAAGTCAAATTTTGTTGATTTCGGGTATCAAAAACCGAGGAGGATGAGACAGAGACGGGATAGGCATTGGATTTCGTGGAAAGGTAAAGTTGTTCTCAAGATCGAAGCGCCAAAAATCATGACAAGAGTCCGGGTCCCGGAAACACAGCCACCCCGACTGCAGGAGTTTCTTAAATGGTTTTATGATAACAGTACGGGTGAAGCTGTTATCCGTCTTCAAGGGGAAGACCGTCCTGAAATTCGTTTGTTTGATCCTATGGAGGTCTTCTCCTTCTGTGACGAGGATCTGAAGGTGCTGTGCGAGAACAGAATAAAGCACGGGGCTGGAGTTGACACTGCTGCTGAAGCAAACCTGTTTGTGAAGGTTGCAAATAAAGCCCGGGGGATTCGTGCTGAACTTAAGGCTGTGAATGAAAGGTTGAGGAAAACTGATGATCAGAACTTGGAAATGGATGATCTGACAAGACAGCTTGATCGATCTATAGAGCAGAGGTTTGAAAAACCAGTTGAAGTGATTGATTTGGAGGTACTAAGCGAGGAGCCAACTGCAGAGAAACAGGCGGAAACGACAGTTCAACTTGAGCCTGACACAGAGGTCGCTGATACAGAGTTTGTGGACTCAATGCTGAACCTGAGTGAAGATGAGGCCGGAACTGAAGACTTTACAAATCCAATGGCCGGGATCAAAGAAAGGGCAGGAGCTTTTATCGAACAACTTTGAAGCCATCAAGACGGAGCTAATCAGAAGACTTCCCCAGGTGAGGTCCAACCTAGGGGGAGTATTGATAGTTACTATGTATAGGTTGGACTCACCGGCTTGTCGGTGTTACTTTTGTTTGTAATTGTTTGACTTGTAATGTTATTTGTACTAGCGAACCTACGGGCGAATCTATAGATTCGCCCGCAGGTCATCATGTCTCTTGTATTTAGGTGTCGACTGGGCGAACCTGTGTTGGTTCGCTGGATAGATTCGCTAGAGCGAATCTATCAGCGAACCTAACACCACTATATATTGTAACCTTATCTTCACATTTAAACAACTTTTGCACATCTTTTACTCAAGCTATTTCTCACTGATTTGTGTTGTGTAATCGTTCTATTGAGGTGCTAGGAGCATATATCTTTCATCTTTGTAGCTTATATACCTCGATTGTGTGTTGGATCTTGTTATTGGGTTGTTTGGACTTTTTACACTTTGTTCTTCAAGTATTTGACATATTTGGGTTAAACAAGTCAACAAAGCACTGAAATCACGATCATTATGGACCAACATCGACCTAGATACGGAAAATTCAACGACAAACATTAAACATTCACGTATGGAATATAGCATTAATCAATGATAAGCATTAAGCAAACATCACACATGCATTAATTCATCAACATGCAATTTATACTAGAATCAAAGCCATCAAACTTTCATTTAACCAAAACCAAAACCAAAGTTAACAACTATTCATCATCCTAGATAGTACGAAAGATTTAGCTACTCATATCCAAAGAAAATACCATGAAAAACACTAAAATCAAATTAAACATGTTCGAGAACCAAAAGTAAAGGTAAAATTTTCGAATATGAAAACCCGTATTTAAGCGTTTACAATTGTTCCGATGATCCTAACTTCAATCTTCGGTCTTGATCAGTTCCAAACACTCAAAATCGCCTAGGTATTGCTCTAGAAACGACTGGAACTCGACTCTCCTCGACTAGGGTTTATAATATTGTTTAAATAGCCAAAACTAAAAAATCCCGAAAAGCCACCTGACGCGATACGCGCACGAGGAGGCCTCGTAGGAGGTATCCGACCAGAAACTTTATTTTTGCTTCTTGGCTTCCAACTCCAAGTCTTCTCTTGTGCTCCACTTCGTTTCTTTAACTCAGTTGCACTTCTTTAAGCACCAAAAAACCTACATAAAAAACATGTGATTAAGATCCATCTCTCATTCAATAAATATTATAAAAACTACCCGAAACACATGCATTAAACGTGGAAACTAGACGAAAACTATTAACTAAACCATGATGTGTTAGCCACACATCATTATGGTGAAGGGTTTTAGTGAATAGTCATTCTTTGAGATCCCACATAGTGTGTGAATTAACAGTCATTATTTGAAATACTCCAGTAATTTAAAGATAAATTGAAATAAATTGATTATAACAAGAAGTTTCTAACCTTAGGCTTGGTTAAGGGTTTGCACTCCATGAGCTGTGAAATATGTTTGTCAACGTTTCCATTAGTGTTTGAAGCTAGAACCACATTCATCTTCTGATGTATACGAACAAGAAAAAAATGAACAACAAAATCAACAAGTGATAGTGTGCGGTGGAAAAAAAGAGAATTAGGGTTTAAAAAACTTCAGATATATTGATAGAAGAAAGGATGAAAATAATGAAAACACAATGCATGTAATGGGCTGAAAGGTGTTAGTTGATGACAATCGTCAGCGATGTAGAAAGGGAAGAAAGAAGTTGTTGGTGAAACGTTGAAGATCTGAGTAACTGGAGAAGAAGGGGAGAGGAATAGTATGAGAGAAAAAAAAGTGAAAAGTGACACAACTGAGTGACATGGAGATGTTTGTTTGAAATTTAAATTCGGAGCTTAGCGTGTTGGTAAACAGATCTGGGTATAGCCCGCGTGCATGTGGGTTTTTCAACTTTAAGGAGTTTGTTAAATTATCATCTTATCCATCCAAAATACTTATTAAAGTATTATAGATATATCTATAGTACATTAATATACATATTAGATGGGAAAAAAGGTCTTTTACTCATCTCCTTAAAGTTGAAAATTGTACAAGTGTTTTAAGCATGTACAACATATTGGAGCTCTAAACTTTTAAACCCTAAAATTCCGAATTACAGCTTTCAAATACATTCATAGGGTTTCATAATACACACGCCTCCACTACTATTCCTCTCTTCATCTCTACCAGATCTCTCAACAATCGCCTCTACTGCTACCCTAACCATAATCGCCTCTCCTCAGATAAACCAATCTCAGTCTTAATCGCCCTTTTCATCATGTATCCACATCTCAATCTTAATCACCCCTTCAGTAATCCAATCTTGAAAACCCTTGCCCTAGATCCACATCTTTTCACATTTTCTCCATCATATATTATGGGAGGCAAATTTTCATACCGACATATTATGATGGCTGACTCTAGGAGGAATGATGGCGTACGCATGCTGGTGTGATCAAGGTGACATGATATGGTGATGATGGTCACAACTGAACATATATGAGGTGCCTAATCTTCTCTATCTGACAAGTTTTTTTCATATATGTTTGATTTGATTCGTAATTTGAAATATTTTTTGGTTTTGATTCCATTTCGGATGAAATTTTTTTGACAAGAGCCTAGGGTTATCTCGATAACTGATGGGTCAATATTGGCTGATATTTTTTTTTGTTTTCATGATGGATGTGTTAATTTCGTTGCTACGATATATGGTCCTCGAGAGGTATGGCTTACAAATTACTTTTGTGTTTGGTTTTACTTTTGAAAGCTTTCTTGGACAACCCTTGAAATCATTATGATTTTAAATCGATAATGTAAGTTATTGGCGATAGAAGTGTCAGTTTGTTTGTGTGAAAGAAACCGTAACTGGACTGAACATGGCGATAAAAGTGTCAGCTCAATTCAATTATCATGTTCTCAGATTTTCAAGTAGGTAAAGTGATAGGTTCAATTGGATCGATGATATCGCTCAATGATCAGAATGATTCATACACAAACACAGTTCAATCACAAACACAATTCATTACTAAATAATTCTCTTGTATTTGATGATCAAAGCAAATCTGCAGTACAAATGTAGGAGAAAATAAATCACACACACTTAGTTCTCTCTCTAAAGTGAATATGTGAATCAGACTCTCTCCTCACACTCTCTCACTACATGCTTTAAGCAACAAAATACATTTTAGGGAAAATAACAAAATAAACCCTAAACTATACATAAATGTATAAAACAAGTACAAAGTAAATCTTAACAAGAAATTGCCCTAACAGTACTCCCCCTAAGATTTATCTTTGGACTTCAGCAAAATCTTCAAACAGTTTTCATCTTTTTCAGCTTCAATCTCTCTCACCAATCTTCTGATTCTTCTTTGACATCCAGCAACTCTTTCCCTTTGTATTCTTCTTGTTCTTTCAATGCTTCCTCAATGCATGACTTGAACTTTTCTGCTATCTTTGCTTGTCTTGGTTTGGACTCGTTTGTAAGGATTGGGCAGACATTCATACGTCTCAGAGAATCAAGCGTTAAACCTGCAAAATCAATGTTAGCGTAAAATTCATAAGGCAGCTCTCTCCCTTTGACTTGCACCTCCAATGTTCCCTTCGCAGATACTCTCATGAACTCTATCTCTGGAACGTCAACTTTCACAAGGTTAGTATTGAGTAATGCCTTCCTTAACCGAACCTTTCTGATGCAGCAGCAATTACTTCAACCATAACCATAAACAAGTTTCGATCCGCTTCAGCAACTTTATCCTTACATTTCTCCATTTTGTACGTTCTCAGATGCTCAATGTATGATGGATGCAACAACTTCAGCTCAAAAGTACTGAATAAGGTGATCATGTCCTTATCCCAGTCATCTAAATTTCGCACCAGTTTCAATTCAAAAGTTTCCTGATTATAGAAAAACTTAAGAATTGGCTTTGTCGCTTGAGAACCATCAAACACTTTCAGCCCCGGATCAGTCACCTTATCAAAATATTCATCAGAAAATTCTTCTAGGTACATGTCTTCACTTACCACCAACTTCTTTTTCTTTCTCTGTTTCTTCGATTGAACATATGCACTGTCCTCCTGTTGACCTCTGAACTCTAAGTATTTCGGCATTCGGCTAATCCCAGCATCAAGCAACATTGCACATTTATCACCACGCTCAGCATGCGTGTGATTTATCAGTCTCAGCTTGTTCAACTCTTTCAAATCTTGTACTTCTAACTTGAAAATACTAGAGTAGTAATGATATACATCGCATAAACCATTTACTCTTTTGATCAGAAAAGCATCAAACACCTCGTCATATTTCCATGCAATAATCTTTACCTTTTTGGATTTTTCCGGTACGATCATTGAATCAAGAGGTTCAGCAACCGACTGACCCTTGCTCAGCAGTGATCTCACAACATCACCTGCTGTGGCTGATTTGTGCCATGATTCACGTACATCCATAGGTATATTATATGACTTGACCTCACTAGGAAACATATCCATCAACTCATGTCTCTTTTTATGCGCATTCTCTGGTAAAGCCATCACCGGTATTTCTTTTGGTCCGAGAACTTTGTATCTTTTGGTCAGCTCATAGTATTGAGGGTTGTTGTAATCTAGATAAAACATACGATTGTACATTTTCTCCGTCTTCATGAAACTTACAACAATTTTCCTCAGTGACTCTTGTTTCAATCTTTTCAAAGTCCTATAAGGATAATTCCTTGAGCTCAGCCAGTCTCGCATATTTCTGCTTGACATCTCTTCAGGATTTTCGTGATAAAGCTCAGTTGGAGGTAAATCTTCAATATTTAAACTCTCTTGTAACGGTGTCCACTCACCCATTTCAACAATAAACTCCTTCTCATCAGCAGCGGCTTTATCTTGAGCTATCAAACATTTTTCATACTCTTCGTTGATTTGACTCACAGTCAGCCCATTCAGAAACACTGGATTGTACTTCATCTTCTCAAGATAAGCAAAACGTTCAGGCAAGTCAGCTGGAACTTCATGATCAGGATTAGTTTCCGGCTCAACTTCTGGTTCAAACTCAGTAAAATCAATATCATCTAAGTCATCTAGTGCCTCTATCATTGGTGCATTGTCAGTTTGAACCGGCTCAAACTGACTTACTTCTTTTGTCATAGTTTCAGGCACATTCTCAACCACTTCAACAACATCTGGCACTTTTTCAACCAATACAGATTCAGATTGAATCGGCTCAATCTGAACTGTTTTATCAACTTCAGCTTCTAACACAGTTTCATCTACCTTTGTTATCTCAGCCACTTCAGTTTCAGTCACAGATTGAATCGGCTCAATCTGACTTTCTTCAATCCTTGCCTTTTTCGTACTACTTTCATCACCAGTAATCTCCGGTACTGCATCTAACTTCCTTTTTCCCTCAGCCTTGTCAGAAATGACAGAATCAGCAGCAGCTTCATCGGGAATAACAATTGGAGATTCCACCCTTATACCCACATTCGTCGTGCCACGTGCTCGAGTATAATAAACTTTTGCTTCTTGAGAAGGTTCAGTCACTTCCATCACCTCATCTGAAAAATCTTTGTCTGATGTGGACCCTGACTTCTTTGATCGAGTTTCTTCCAACCATTTCTCCAACATTTCTTTCTCAGCATCCAGAGTATTACATTCAGCCTTCAATTCTTTATAATCATACTTCAAGTTTTCATGTTCCTCCTTCAACTTATCATACTCAGCCTTTAACTCTTCATGTTCAGTCTTCAACTTAACATGATCAGCATCCAAAGCTTTGAAAGTTTCAAGATTCTGATTGTGAGTAGCCCAAAACTCTTCTAATCTTTTCTTCTTACGATCATTTGATGCCTTTAACTGTTCATTCGTATCCAAAAGTTTTGCAACCATCTCTTCTAATTCAGCAATCTTCTTTTTATCCTCATTCTCATCAACACTTGAAACAATTTTTGGTGAAGACTCCAAAACTTGTTCAATGTTTTCAGCAACCGGAGATGATGTGGTGGGTATATCAACATGAATAGGAGTAGTAATGCCAGCATTAGTGTCATCAACTATCTGTGCAATAGTTTCTACCTCGGCCATTACTTCCTGAGCAATCTGAACAACATCTATCTGTTCAGGCTCATTTACATCTTTTATCACAGTCGGTTCCTCTACTAACACAGGCTCTATCACAGGTTTTGATCTTCGTGATCTAACATACTACACTGTGATAGCCTTAGGAACTTCAGTAACAACTTCTTCAACATCAACAGCCTCAACTAATTCTTCAATCACAGCTTGTTCACTTACTTGGACAGTTTCTGTTTCAAGACCCACTGTCCTATCAACTTTCACATTTTCTATCTCCAATTCCCCTGGTTCATTAATTTCAATATTTTCTGCCTCCTCTGAAACAGATTCAGCATCATCACCACCATCATTTCCACTATCATCATCTCCATCATTTCCACTATCATCACTTTCTTCACCATCACTGTCATTATCATCATTTTCATCATCCTCAGATCCATCTTCTTCATCTTCTGCATGACGAGCAGCATACTCATCATCATCAAGCAGATTGTCAGGCACCTCATCAACAAGGTCCTGTGGATTTACTATCTCTCCATGTGAAATATGATGATAAACTATCTCAACATCTTCCTCATTATTTGCTATATCCCTCATATAGTCAAATAAATCAATACTTGGCACATTCCCGATACTCATCTTCCTATAAGACAGATCGTTCATGTCTTTAGTATACAGTATCCCTCCAACAACTCCTTCATTTCTGATAATGGGATAGGCAACATTGATCATCAACTGCAAGAATCTCGGGTACATGAGAAACTTGAATCTTTTGCCTTTAACCAAATTGAAAACAAACCCATTCATAATCCACTTCGACATATTAAATGGTTTGTTTTCAGCAATTGCTACAATGGGGGATGCTATGTCTGATGGGAAGTTGTCAAAACCTGCACTCCTTCTTGACATACATTGTTGAATGACATAGCATAATAATTTCCATTTCTTCCCCAACCTTGCTCTATAAAATTGTGACTTTGGAAATGCAGGAGGATGTCCCATATTCACAAAGCACGCTTGACATTCAGCATTGGTCAACTCATCATTTGCTCCTACCTCATCATCATCTATCCTCAAAGTTGTTCTGATGGCTTCTTCAGAGACAGTCAATACTAACTCTCTTGTAATGTTTCCTCTGACAACAGTTACTCCATTCTCATTTCTAACCACCTCAGCTGTCCTCCAAAAACTTTTTATCAATCTTGCATATATGACCGGCTTGGCACACATAGCATAAACATACTTTGTCCTCTTGATGAACCTCATCATGTCTCTATATCCTTCAGTCTCAGGAATAGACTCATCCAAACATGCAACTAAATTGTGCTTGGGCTCAAACTTTAAATTCTCCATCTGTTAAAACAAAAACAAGACATAAACAAGACAAATGTGTTAGATTCTTCATTAACAAATTTCAAATTTTCATAAGTGTTTGAACTAAAAGTTATGAAAGTAAAACATTCACATAATCATTTTAACTCCTAAATTGATTTAACAAACTGATTTTCATCATTTGTATCAAAACAACTTTGAATTTAATTGATCATGAAACATTTTGCATTTTAACAGTTTTAACACTTAAGAACATAAATTTGACATTCATAAGATGAAGTTGTTTAACATGTTTTAGTTCAGTTTTAACAAGGATTTGTCACTTTTAACACATATTTCATCATTTTGAAGTTAACATTTAAGAACATGTAACAGGTCATCAATGGCGGTTGACAGTTATGAGCTAATTTGATTGATTTAGTTGATTATAAGGAATTTTAGTGCAAATGAGTGATTAATTGTTAATGATCGACAGTTTTTACACCTAAACCAACATTCGATTTCAGTTTTAACATGTAAAATCAAAGTGTCGATTCAGTGATCAAAAACACTGTTCATCATCGTTTTTCATTTTATCGATCGATTTGCAGGTTTATCAAGAACAAATCACTTAAACAATACCTTATTCAATCGATCAGACTTGTTACAGAACAAACGATTGAATATGATAATCAAATGATTTAAGTGTAGAGGATTTGCTTGAAATTGTGAGTGAAAAATGATAAGTGTTTGTGAAGAGGCGGGTTTTTATATGGTTAAAAATTAGGTCAAACATGAGGTGCCGGGTCAACAATTTGGGACGGGTAAGCATAAAAGCCCAATAAGCCTTGACGGGTCAAGCACTGTTGAGCCGTGTCAGTCACTGTTGGGACGGGTCAAGTACTTTGGGACGGGTCACAACATGGACGGGTCAACATAAAACCATGTAAAAACACTTGACGGGTCAATCACTGTAGAGACGGGTAAGTCACTGTAGAGACGGGTAAAGGTTAGGAACAACTACACCTGTTTGGTTTTACTCATCACCCGGCAGCATAGTAGTCTTCATAACATCACCCGGCTTGCATAGTGATCTTCATCACCCGGCAACACAGTTGTATTTTATCACCCGGCTTGCTTTCTTCATCACCTGGCAACACAGTTGTCTTCTATATCACCCGGCATGCTTTTCTTCTTCACCCGGCAACACAGTTGCTTTCTTTATCACCCGGCATGCTTTTCTTCATCACCCGGCAACACAGTTGCTTCCACTATTACCCTGCAACACAATGTTATGCACTTACACGGCAAGATAACTTCTCTTTTACCCGGCTGTATAGTGATAACCTTTCTTCACCCGGCTGTATAGTGACACAACTTGTCACCCGGCATATAACTATGACTTCTTCACCCGGCATAGATTTGACATGTTCATTGCCCGGCAATACAGTAGTCATATTATCTTCACCCGGCTTCACTTCTTTTTCTCAATCACCCGGCATATATCAGACACACAACTTTGCCCGGCTGAACAGTGTCTTCATTACCCGGCAGAACAGTTGTTTCTGATATCTTTGCCCGGCTACAACACTTGAACGATTTTTCTCAACTTTTCTCGTCTGTTGACTTTTTCAACTGCATTTATTGCACCTGCAAACATTCTCGACATATTAATTAGACAAGACATCCTTAAAAGAATTTGTCACATTAATTATCAACAACATAAGACAAGTGAATAACATTAATTCCAATTAAATTCCATTTTCTTTTTCTTTTTCAAAAACATTTTGCACAACCAAAATTTCTATATCCCGAAGCAGTTTCTGAAAAACACATTGCAAAACCTTGGGTTTGTTTTTAACACATCCAATACTTTTGCTTTTCATACCACAAATCTTGTTCATTCAAAACACACTTATTCAAAATATTTTTGGATTTTTGCACAATATTTTTCTTCTTCAATTTATTCTCCCCCTAAACTTGAAATTTCTTGAAATTTTTAAGTTTAACAAGGATGTCGATGTGTCAATAAAGATTCCATATGCCTGCACACACAAAGCACACACATTAAATTAAAGACATATGCAATGCAATGAATCAAAATATCGCAGTGAGATCATACCACACATTATCTGAACATGTTTTGCAAGTTTTGAATAGACATTTGACTTATGTTTGATTGAGTGATGATATGAAAACATACCAATTAGCTCGAGTTGACACACTTACTTTTTCAGTATCATGATGAGATTAAGGTTCGATT
Organism: Tagetes erecta; assembly: GCA_030867185.1. Lineage (NCBI taxonomy): Eukaryota > Viridiplantae > Streptophyta > Magnoliopsida > Asterales > Asteraceae > Tagetes > Tagetes erecta. Next base: position 60,691,542 of record CM061488.1, read on the forward strand.
AAAATGACTTATGTGACCCACATGTATACATATGTCAACATATTTCAACATATTTCCTTATCAACTACTACCTGAATGCATATTGCACAAAACCTGGTCACTTACAGTCATAAACAGTGTGGAATCTGGGTTCTATTCGGATTTGGTCCACTTTGGGACTTCTTTTTAATTCCATTTTGGAACTTTTCATTTCCTATCGTTCCCCTTGGGAATCTTCTGAATTTCTTTTTGGAATTTTTGTTTGGTGATGGTCCACATTTGGGACTCTTTTTGTTCCAACTTTGGGAATCTTTTGCTGCACCTTGAAGCTCAAAAGAGACTTCGTGTGAGACTTCAGGTCTGTGGATACCACAACAAAGAAGCTCACGATGCAGTTCATCACACTGAATATACTGCATCGTTACCCGATCATGCACAACTATCATCACAAGCAATGCATCAAAAGATATATATCTAGACATGTATAACAATGGAACTTAACACAAAGATCATTAAGTTTATATTTGTCAACAATCAACTTACTTGTTCAGTCTAATTGCCTGAGCTGTCTAGCACATCAATTAACATTTATCAGTCTTTATTAAAAATGATGTAACAAATAATGTCTAGTGTAACTATCATTTCTCACTTGTTGCAATATGGATTCTTATGATATGATATTTTCTTTTTCTTTTTGCTTTTATATTTTGTTTTTGCTTTTCTTTTTCATGCACACACACAATGCAAAACAATAAAATAAAAGACAAAGGAATCAATACTTGACATCAACTTATTATATTTTTGTCTTTTATATTTTCTGATTTTTTTTTTGTTTGTTTTTGAAAAATTAGAATTCAAACCGGCCTGACAGGAAAGATTTTGTGAAAAGATCTGCCAGTTGTTTGTCGGTATGAACTTTAATCAAAATTATTAGACCTTTTTCAGAGTTGTCTCTTAAAAAGTGATATCGAATTTCGATATGTTTGGTTTTTGAGTGTTGAACAGGATTAGCAGAAATGAACATAGCAGCAGTATTGTCTATGTAAATAGGAGTTTTGAGAAAGTTAAACCCGTAGTCAAGCAATTGGTTTTGTAACCACAAAACTTGAGAACATCCTGCAGATGCAGCGATATACTCTGCTTCAGCTGTGGATACAGAAACGTTGGTCTGCTTCTTGCATTGCCAAGAGACAAGTCTAGGACCCAGAAATTGACATCCACCAGTAGTCGATTTCCTGTCAAGAGCACACCCACCAAAATCACTGTCAGAATAACTATATAATTCAAAATTGCCTTCATAAGGATACCATAACCCGAGATTTGGCTTCCCTTTAAGGTATCTGAAAATACGTTTAACAGCAATCAGATGCGACTCTTTTGGATCAGACTGATATCTTGCGCATACACATACAGCATCCATGATGTCTGGCCTTGATGCCGTAAGATACATCAGTGAACCAATCATTGATCTGTATAGTGTTTGATCAACGGATTTGCCTTTCGGATCCGGTTGAATCTTGCAGTTCACATCAGATGGCGTTCGAATAGTCTGACAATCTTGCATCTTGAACTTTTTCAGCAACTTCTCAACAAACTTTGATTGGTTGATAAAAATTCCATCTGCTGATTGTTTTACTTGCAATCCAAGAAAGAAATTAATCTCCCCCATCGAACTCATCTGAAATCTTGACTTCATGATTTCTTCAAACTCTTTGCACATGGACGCTCTGATACCAATTGATAGGTTCAATTGGATCGATGATATCGCTCAATGATCAGAATGATTCATACACAAACACAGTTCAATCACAAACACAATTCATTACTAAATAATTCTATTGTATTTGATGATCAAAGCAAATCTGCAGTACAAATGTAGGAGAAAATAAATCACACACACTTAGTTCTCTCTCTAAAGTGAATATGTGAATCAGACTCTCTCCTCACACTCTCTCACTACATGCTTTAAGCAACAAAATACATTTTAGGGAAAATAACAAAATAAACCCTAAACTATACATAAATGTATAAAACAAGTACAAAGTAAATCTTAACAAGAAATAGCCCTAACATAAAGCCTCATATATGATTACTATCTTGTTTTATAATTGTAATTATGAATATTTTTCAAATATATCGTGTTTCTAGCTCTAAGGTAAGCCATCATACTTATATCAATTTCAATTGGAGCCTAATACAAGTTTTACTTTGTTTCTTTGATTTCAGGTGGTTCTTCGCTAGTTTTATTGCCAGGTACATATGTTTGTGCCTCCTGGTTAATGTTGGTTCTTGAAATACTATCTTTAAATGAGAAATTATATTTTATTTCCGTTTTGTGCATGAAAAAAGTTCAATGTTCAAAACCTTTGTTGTTTGATAAGTTTTTCAATGAATTTGATTACCAGTCAATCCACTTTATTTAACAATGAGAACTTTGTTGTAAAATTTTGTATAGTTTTGGTTTACTTATTAGATTTGTGAGACTATAAGCTCTATGACTGAAGTTTTTGAATGAATTTCATAATGATGTAGTGGATTTGTATATGATAATAAGTAGATATTGAATTTAACTTTTAACGTTTAGTAGTTTGATGAAAAAGGTTCATCTTGTTTCTAGAAGAGGGAAGGGAGAAAGGATTTTTATGAAGGTAGGTCAATCAGAAGTGGGATGTAATTTTTGTATGCATATTGATATTTTGTTTTTAGTATTTGGATCAATTTTTTAAGGTAGTAAATGGAATGTGCTTATAACACTTGAAACTAAGGATGTGAAGAAGATTGTGTCAACACTTAATGTCATGTAATCTTGGTCATCGTCTATTGAAATATGATTTATGAGATGGGGTTTTAGGGTTGCTGGATTGTTTAGAATTGATAATCTTGTATCCAAGGTTTCCACCGTATTTATATAGTTATTTTTATATGACTAGTCTTTTGAGTTCCTCTACTGTTTCTTGTAAACTATTTGCTTCAATCAACTTTCAATTCTAAACTACCTGTTATGTTTGTAGAGGTGGTTTTGAGCCCTCCTTTTGTGTTTCTTACCACTATTAAAAGTAAATTGAGGCCAAAATCTAAATTGCAGCTCAAAATTGTTTGGTGAAGAAAGGCGTTGCTTTCACCAATGAGGTTAGGTATGTGGTATGTGTCATTGTATCATTGTCAATTCATTTTTATTCAATATTTAATTTCCACATGATTTTTTGTAACGCCCGTCTTTCGACAAGCACCACAGTTGGCATTCATAAGCATAAAACAATCATATATTAAATAAAAGGGTTAAATGCATATTTCCCCCTCTAAAACACTTTAAATGCATATTTCCCCAGCCAAAAAAATCAATTGCATATTTCCCCTTATAAACAACTTTAATTTGCATATATACCCATTTTTAATAAAGACATTTAGTTAACATTGGGTATATATGCAATTGATTTTTTTAGTTGGGGAAATATGCATTTAGGGGTGTTTATAGGGGTAAATATGCAATTAAATCTAAATAAAATTTCAAAAGCAGCGGAATAATTGTTTAAAACATCATTACATTATCCTTGAATTGTCTTAAAAACTACTTAAAGCATTACAAACATATAAATTTGATTTCCAAATGTATTTTCTTCAATGCCAGCCTTCAACAAGTCTCTAGCCCTCGCCAAGCAGCTCCCTAAAACTCATAACCTGCACATCAATCTAACATGCATACAAAAGTCAGCTATGCTGAGTGACTTCTAGTTTTAAAACATCTTCAGAAACTTTCCCTATCATTCATGTAATACACGTAAATATCATCAGCATATTGAACGTCACATTCGTATAACACATAACATAATATCTTTGTCTGTTAGTAAGTCATCATCATGTCCTCTTTGGTCATAAGAGACCCATTCTGTGGTTCTTAACTGGTTTTATAAGATCCCCAGTATGATTCTTAGCTAGTTTTATGAGATCCCCAGTAGGATTCTTGTCTGGTTTTATAAGATCCCCAGTAGGATTCTTGTCTTCCGTTAAGGCATACATTCGTTTATATATATATATATATATATATATAGAGGCACACTCAAATGAGAACACCTCTTAACTTGAGTACAAAAAGTACAACTTTAACGAATCATATATGGAGTCAAACTGTTGAATTTTTTGTAATATAAATTGACCAAAATGCTTATAATTCAACTAATTTTAACATCTATTTAAAAAAATATGATTCGTTATGTCGTTTGTTAGAATGCATATATGCACCCACAATATGTGTTTGTGTACAAGTAATTTAGGTGCATATATGCATTTTAACAAACGACTTTACAAATCATATATTTTTTAAATAGATGTTAAAATTAGGTTAATTATAAGCATTTTGATCAATTTATATTATAATAAATACAACAGTTAAAGCGGTTCCTAAGTTGTTCTCAAGTTAAAAGTGTTCTCATTTGAATGGATCCCTATATATATATATATATATATATATATATATATATATATATATATATATATATATATATATATAAACGAATGTATGCCTTAACGAGATGTTTCCTGGACTGTTGGACTTTATTACGTGAAGTATGATGATGATGTAAGAACAAGTAACTGAATACTTATATATATATATATATATAGAGGAGAGTTATCCTACATAGTGTTGGAAATCTAAGAAGGCTAAGAAGAATTTATGACCTTTAGATCTCTTTTTTAATGGTTGAGATCAATTTGTAGGAAAAGAAATTGGTGGAAGGGTATATTAGTCATAGCCACTTTTGTTGACTTTCTCTCTCCACATGCAAGGCACATGCCAATTCCCCCACTTTTTTTAAAACTTTCATAACTTTTGGATACGATATTATTTTTTTAAAAAAATTACACCAAAAAAACAAGCGTTTTGTTATCTTTAAAACGCGTATAATATTGATATATAAAAAATAAAAAAAAAATTCGACACTTGTTTAGTCCTTGTGTAATATCATGTGATTGTGTTATATTATAACTAGTGAAATATCACTTTTATCGGTTCATTCTTAAGTCATTATGTAATATCATCTTATTTTAAATATTTGTTGTGTCATCTTATGTGTTTATAAATTACCACCGTGTCACAAATTGTTAATATGTGTTTGAGAAATGTTCAAAGACAAAGTCATTTTTTCTTACAAATTGTGAGAATGACACAATGGTAAACAAAGACACAATGACACTTTTAAAAAAAATTCTAACTCACAATATAAATCAAATTTTAAAAAAGTGGTTCGGAGACCTTGTTCCCCATGTATTCCTCTTTCGAAAAATAAATAAATGAAAAATTAAAAAAAATTAAAAAAATTACCGTTTTTTTTATTTTTTAAATTAGGCACAATGAAAAAAGACACAATGAGAAAATAGTAGTTTTTTAAAGTTTTGTTTATTTATTTTTGAAGGAGGATGTTGTGGGAGCAAGATCTTTGAAATACTTTTTGTGTTAGTGTGTAATTATTATTAGATCATTGTGTAATACTTGTCAAATAAGATTACACAATGACCCGATGAACGACACAATAACCCTACGGATGACACATTCACACAATGACCAGACGAAAGACACAATGACCTGACGGAAGACACAATGGCCTGACGTTAGACACAATGAACTGAAAAAATGTGAAAAAAAGTTCATTTTTTATATATCAATATTATACGCGTTTTAAAGAGAAAAAAATACTCGTTTGTATGGTGTAATTTGTTTAAAAAAATAATGTCATATGTGAAAGTTATAAACGTTTAAAAAAAGTGGGGGAATTGACATGTGACTTGCATGTGAAGAGAGAATATTTAAAAAAGTAGGCATGACTAAAATACCCCCTCTCCTAATTTTCCTAGATGCCACATGTCAATCTCTTATTGCTTCTTAGCCTTCTTAGATTTCTAACACTATGTAGGTGAACCTCACTCTCTCTCTCTCTATATATATATATATATATATATATACTAGCAGAGTACCCGCACGATGCGGCGGTACTAATGCGTCAACTGACAATTTAAAATACAGTAGTTGTTCGTATTAGGTAATTAGCACTTATGTGGCTTCTACGGTATAATACTTTTTGTTCGTTTTCTTAAACGTAAATCGATCGATGTTGTCTATATTTGCTATGAGTGCCACATATCTATATTAAATAATAACAAACAAACGAATAAGAAAATATCAACCCTAAACATAGTACTTTAAAAATAAACATCCGATCATATGAATAATAAAATACAAGTCTGAACTACTTGCATCTAACATCAAAAGATGATTTCTACGACGAAATTTGCTCCAGTTCTGGACTGGCTTATTTAAAAGTTGGATCAACCAGTCTCCTTGATCAAACCCCACACATCCACAAACGTCCAATGCACTCCATTCACCTGTTAAATCATAATCATTATAATCCCTTATCATCAACCTGTTTTATAAAAAATAAAACATGTATGAAATCTACACAATCAAAAGAACTAACACCTTATCTACATAACCCAAATACCCAAAATCTGAACACGATGAAGATGATCAAATACCTCATGAGTCCGAGGAGTAAGGAATGCAATTGGTAAGATTCAACAACAACCAAGGAATCTAAACACAAAGAAACTACTGTAGAAAATCCAATCAAAGTTTTCGCCGGAAACAACTATAGCCACCACTATATACAAATATTGTTGTAATCGTCGTTGTGTCTAAATTTCGGTATCTACCGATCTAAAAACTGCACTGTTTGGACAGTTTACAACTAAAATGCAGTCTTTATGAACCTAAAACAACAGCAAAAACAACCTACATATGAAAAACACCGTTGAAAAAATGTACCTACAATAAGGTCAAGTTTGGAGCATATTGTGGACCTGAAAGCAACCCCCCATATGGACTACTCTACACACTAAAAATCTGACATTTTGAACTGCTACAATCTTCTATGTGTTCATTAAGCTACTGCTGATCTACTTGTTACAAAACAAAGACATGTTGCTGATCTAATTGGTACAAAACTGATACATGATGCGGATCTACTTGTTAAAAACTGATACATGCTGCTGATCTACTTGCTGTTCTATAGATGCTCTATGCTATTCAGCAGCCGATCTAAACAAACATTAAAAAATAATCAGTTGTTGCTGCAGGTCAATGTTGTTGGTGCACAAAAACACACATTCAGTACGCCTTTGGATGTTTTACGTATGGATTGATCAAAAAAAGGTGATGTGCAGATCCATTAATCAATGTTTAAAGTAGTTGATGCTGCTGTTATAGATACTTTTACAAACACGTCATCACATAAATTGATACTATAACAAACTCACCTAAATGTTTAGAACTCTCCAGTCACAATCCTTTATCTAAATGACTTTGACTCCCTACAAAGTCAACAAATTTACATAATATTCAACTTACTTGATAATAGCAACCAACTTTGACCCTAGCCACGCCCTATTGACCCAAATGAAACTAATGGTACCTAATAATGCATGTTAAAGATTTAAAATATAAGTTCAAACCCCTTGACTCTTTAGTCTCAACCCATTGACCCGTTTGATAAAAATACATGCATAAATCCCATTAAATTCATTTCATTCGATTCACATTAGTTTCATTCTTGGAAGATGTTGATATAGAAACGAAAACCATCAGGGCTCACATCTCTAGTTACACGTATATATTATTGACATGACGAGAGAACTAACCTTTCTAAATCAAAGCCTCCTATCCCAATGATGTGTGTAAAGTGTATAGATTTTTTAATAATAATTTTTCACACAATTTGGTTTTAAATTTATAAAAGACGACAATTACTTTAAGACTAACTACACACAATAGGCAAGTGTACCTATCGTATAGTAGTATAGCTTTAGGCAAGAACCGAATATCGATCCATGGACACTAGAGCTCCTGATACTAAACCGTTGTCATTATCTAGCCGGCAAATAAAGTGGTTTGATATTTTGTGTTTTTAATCTAAATAGACATAAAAAAAAATAAATTAAAAGTTAAGAAAGATAATCAAACAAAGGAAATGTTCACTTAGACTTTAAATCCACCTAGCCTTACAATGACAATCTACACAAATCCACGATGAGATCATTCTTACATGCATAACACGAAAATAGACTAGACCCCCGTCAAGGCTATCTAATCATATGACTCTTTGGAAAGTTAAAACGATGATAACATAGTAACCACCTAAAGTCATTCCTTGAAGAGCTAATGATACAATTATGTTGAATATAAAGATGGACTAAACTCCTGTCAAGGTTATTTAATCTCATAATCCTTTGGAAAGCTAATACGATAAACACATACTAACCACCTCGAATCACGTAATGGAAACAATGTCATGAACTTTTTCAGCTTGTGAATATCATACCATGAATACATGAACTATAAATTCATGCTAGTAAACCATAATCACACATACACAATGATACAAGGAATTCACAATAAATGTAATGGCCTTTCCAAGCATATACACAAGGATGCACATTTGACTAACAATCTTACATGTTTCAATCCCCATCCACCATTCCTAGTCAAATGTCATGAACACATATACATACATCTATATATCCATGAATAAATATCCTAACACATACGGTTTTCCAACATAATATGGTCAAGACACCCACGAGATTAAACATATAATCATTGAAAAACATTCAAAACATTGCTAAAGTCATCAACACAATCATTACCATAAACAACATGTAAATCGTCAATATTTAGCTAGGATTCATCTAATCTAAGTGAATCAAGAGTTTTAGCTCATGCTAACTACAAAAATACCCAAATAACTTGAAGAGTCAAAGAGATACATGGTTAGATAAAGAGGATATCAAACCAAAATCAAGCTAGAATAGGTAGAATGATGTTAGATTCTTCTTTGGAGTTGATAATCTTCTTCCTTTATGAAGTTGGATGAAAACCGACTTGGAGGCTAGAGAGAATTAGGGTTTTGCTTCCTAAAATTGTCTGTGAAAAATGAGGGAAATTTAGGTTAAAAATGGGGAATTTTGCGCAGAGCATGGCCATGTCGCGCTCAGACATAGCCATGTCTTTATCAAATTGCTTATCAGGGCTTGCATGGCCATGTCTCCATCAGACATGGTCATGTCAGAGGCTAATCTTCAAATTCTTCACTTTTTCCTTTGAGTTTTTCACCAAAATCACCTAGTTGTCATCCAAAACTACAAAAATCCAGATAAAACACAATTAAGTGGCTATTCGGATGAATTTGCAACAAAAAGCGTTTAAAATGAGGGCTAATATGCATTATTAACATGTATATTTATTCACATATCAAACATCCCCACACTTAAACGTTGCTTGTCCTCAAGCAAAATCTCATACAATGTTTCAACATCAACTTATTGGCTTTTTTTACTACTAAAGATGGGCAATTCACGCAGAATTAAAGATCCAAATGCATAAATGATTTTCAAGAATTTCAATAATGAAAAACAAAGAACCAAACAAGGTGGAACCACATATATATATATATATATATATATATATATATATATATATATATATATATATATATATATATATATATATATATATATATCTTTTAAAGCATGAACATATACAATTAAGCATAGCATGTATATAGAATTTTCATTATGTATAATTTCACCTCTTACAATGATTCACTCAACACTCGGCTTTATTTATGTGAATCACTCAATGACCAACAATGAAGCAACATTATCATAAGCTTGCTTAGAAATCAATTCTCTACCAAATAACATAAGAAACTGCATAAATCAAGAGGTCTTTGAAGGGTTGTAACGGGGCTTGGGTTAAAGGTGTGGAATTTATGATATAAAGTGGCTAAATGGTCAAAATCCGGACTAGCTAGATGTTTTGTGATCGAATACAAGGATAAGAAGAGAATATACAAACTAAGAATAAGCTAGCGTATCTACTAATAATGAGCCACTCCAATTTTTTTTCTTCTTTTCTTTTCATTGGAATCGCAAAACCGCTCATACTAACTGTTTCTTACATAAATGAGCTGAAACAAACAATAAAGTGCTATTTTCCATTCCTTTTTCTTTTCATTTTTTTTCTTTACTTTCTCTCTTTTTTTTCTTCTTTTTTTTTTGTTTTTTCTTTTTCTTATAATAACTACTACTAATATCAATACGAAAAATAAAGCCACAAATCCTACAAAAAGAAGTAGAAAAAGCAAAACAACTAGCATAAGCCGGATTCTGACACAAGGGTTTAAACATAAAAAGGCTTTTTGGCTAGGTAGGCTTAAGATGTGGGTTAAACAACAAAAAAGATGAGGGATCGACATGGGCAACTAGGGGAGATGATCGGGTGTGGTAAAAGAAATGAAAAGGAAAGGTAAACAAAGTGGTTTAACCTAGTGCCTCTATCATGTTTATGCAATAACTTAGTTCATGATCTTGAAATGCATTAACTAAGCAAGTTCTAAAATGAAAGCAACATTTGGCACACTCAAAATTTAACAACAAGATGAGCATGATGAATCATGTAGAATGAATGCTCGAAAGGCACAAAGTTAAGCTCACGGAAATGGGGGTGATGGGTATAGGTGCAAATATATACATAATCATCTTTCTTTTAACATGGCATGCTAAATTGATGTTTCAGTACAATTTATTAAAAACTTGAAGGCTCTCTTAACTCATGCAATTCTGAAAACACAATCATGCTTAAGGATCTAAAATAGATGCGATGGATGCCAAAAAACTTTAATAATAAATATGTTTTTTTTTCTATTTTGTTTTTTTTTTGCCAATCAAAAGGGTTTTCACATGCAGAGATACACAAAAACAAATGACACTAGTGAAATGATATAAAACTCTCCCCACACTTGAATTGTACATTGTCCCTAATGTACAAAAACATTAAAATGCAATGCAAAAGCATAAACGGTGTGAGCAAGGTGGAACGGAAAACTCCCCTGGTGAAATCGTTGTAAGATTGCCTAATTTGTTCTCAAAAAGCCTCCAAGCAACTACACGTGTGAAGAATCCAACCAAAACGACCAATGTCATACATCAATTAGTGACGAACCCAATGGTAAACACAACCACAATGAAACGGGTCATGCCACCATGACTTGTATTTTCCCGGACCAAACCTGATACAACTTATGTAATGAAGGAGGTGATCGTCCTTGCAAGATGTTATTGACTTGAAAAGCTTGAGGGGCCGATGTCGTGCCTTCAATGTTTGTTGGTCGGTGAAGTAATGTGCCCTCTCCCACGATTTGTTTGATTCATGTGAAAAATCATTATAATCCTCAGTCACGGAACGACTATCTTTGGTGCAGTTTTGAGGATCGGGAGCCACCTTTGTTATTGGTTCATTGGTAAACTCGTTCGCTTGCACATATTCTTGTTGTGGTTCTTCATTAATCACCACAATTGGCTTCCCATAAAGCAATGCTTCTATTTCATCAAGATCACCACAATTGGCTTCCCATAAAACCCGAGGCAATAATAATATTGGGAGTCTGAAATTCGCATATGTAAATTCATTAGCATTTACACATACTAAAGCCAAATCAATCATGAAAGCAAACACACCGAAAATGAAAGCAACATCAGTGATTCGTCTGTAAATTAACAAGTCAAAAGAGTAACAACATTTAGCTAACAAACACACAAACAGTTACAAGCATCCTCTCAAAATAAAAAAATGCTAAATTTCAATTTTTCGAAACAAAGACCAGAATTCAAAGCTGATAATTAACATGTGTGTGTTTTTGTAGTCTTTATCAACTATTTAACATATACATACATTCACATCACAAAATACACATCAACTATATATAAACAGCAGCAGAAACAACTGTTTAGCACCCCCCCCCCACACAACACATTCACACACACACATTCAGTTACAACACATTCAATGTCATGGCGTAGAGTCAGTGATATAAAACTTTTTATAACTCTAAACCAACAATCTATACATGTTTGGACAAAGACTACAAAACATCTTATACATGACAATTAGGTAATATGAATACACACATTCATACATTGATAAATTCATTCATACATGCTTTCACACCACACACACATACTGCAACTTTTGGCCAAAATAGTCTTTATCAACTAAAATGCAGTCTTTGTCAACCTAAACAACAGCAAAACAACCTATATATGAAAAACACTGTTGAAAAAATGTACCTGCAATAAGGACAAGTTTGGAGCATATTGTGGACCTGAAAGCAGCCCCCCATATGGACTATTCTACACACTAAAAATCTGACATTTTCAACTGCTACAATCTTCTATGTGTTCATTACCCTACTGCTAATCTACTTGTTACAAAACTAAAACATGTTGTTGATCTAATTGTTACAAAACTGATACATGCTGCGGATCTACTTGTTAAAAACTAATACATGCTGCTGATCTACTTGCTGTTCTATAGATGCTCTATGCTGATCAGCAGTTAATATAAACAAACATTAAAAAATAATCAATTGGTGTTGCAGGTTAATGTTGTTGGTGCACAAAAACACACATTCAGTACGCTTTTGGATGTTTTACGTATGGATTGATTAAAAAAAGGGTGATGTGCAGATCCATTAATTAATGTTTAAAGTTGTTGATGCTGCTGTTATAGATACTTTTACAAACACATTAACACACAAATTGATACTATAACAAACTCACCTGAATGTTTAGAACTCTCCAGTCACAATCCTTTATCTAAATGACTTTGACTCCCTACGAAGTCAACAAATTACATAATATTCAACTTACTTGATAATAGCAACCAACGTTGCCCCTAGCCACGCCCTATTGACCCAAATGAAACTAATGGTACCTACTAATGCATGTTAAAGATTTAAAATATAAGTTCAAACCCCTTGACTCATTAGTCTCAACCCATTGACCCGTTTGATAAAAATACATGCATAAATCCCATTAAATTCATTTCATTAGATTCACATTAGTTTCTTTCTTGGAAGATGTTGATATAGAAATGGAAACCATCAGGGCTCACATCTCTAGTTACATGTATATATTATTGACATGAAGAGAGAACTAATCTTTCTAAATCAAAGCCTCCTATCTCAAGAACATAATCCAAATCCATTTTTCCAAATTTAGTATGCTTTAGTTCAGCCATACGATTTACGCCCCATATTCAAGTGACCTAAAGATAGAAGATTAGCATGGAAGATAAATGAACAGAAAATGACTAAATCAACGAACTAAATAAGCAACCATAACAGATCCCGCAAACATAACAGATCTCGCAAACATAACAGATCCAGCAAACATAGAAGGCAAAAACCCGAGGCAATAATACAGGGAGTCTGAAATTTGCATATGTAAATTCATTAGCATTTACACATACTAAAGCCAAATCAATCATGAAAGCAAACACACAGAAAATGAAAGCAACATCAGTGATTTGTCTGCAAATTAACAAGTCAAAAGAGTAACAACATTTAGCTAACAAACACACAAACAGTAACAAGCATCCTCTCAAAATAAAAAATGCTAAATTTCGATATTTCGAAACAAAGACCAGAATTCAAAGCTGATAATTCAGAGCTGATAATTAACATGTGTGTGTTTTTGTAGTCTTTATCAACTATTTAACATATACATACATTCACATCACAAAATACACATCAACTGTATATAAACAGCAGCAGAAACAACTGTTTAGCGCTCCCCCCACACACACAACACATTCACACACACACATTCAGTTTCAACACATTCAATGTCATGGCGTAGAGTCAATGCTATAAAACTTTTTATAACTCTAAACCAACAATCTATACATGTTTGGACAAAAACTACAAAACATCTTATACATGCCAATTTGGTAATATGAATACACACATTCATACATTGATAAATTCATTCATACATGCTTTCATACCACACACACATACTACAACTTTTGGCCAATCATTAAACACACATTCAGTTTCATAGTAATAACACATATAAATTCAGATTTAATGTAACCATGCAGCAATTCTACTACATACCATGTAGCAATTCTGCTGCATAGATTTACACAGCAGCAACATATACACAGCAGCAGCAGTATATAAACAGATTCAAACATTCATGTGCAGCAGCAGTATTAATCTGTTTTTTTATAAAAAAAAAATTATAGTCTTTAATAACATTCATACAACACAACACATTCACACACACACACACACACATTCAGTTTTCAGACATTCACACACACACACTTGCCTTTTCTGCACCAAATTAGTCAAGAAGGATTTAACTTAACATGGATTCACAAGATAGAGCACATTGTATATCATACCAACACACACAGGTTGGTTTCATAATCACCTGTTTTGCAAAAAAATTAAAGTTTTATGTGTGTTGTTGCTGTATATCATACCAACATACACACACACAGGTTTTTGCCGATGTATATCATACAATTATGCAAATCTCACACTCATACAAACATACAAGATACAACACACACATACACACACGATATTTAGAACATTTGTATGTGTTGCTGTTTTTGAAAATAGCTCACCAATACATTCATACACATTCAATTTCAACACAACACAACACACACATTTATGCAAAAATTGCCCAAAATAGATTATATTTTCCAACACTGTGTGTTGCTGCTGTTGTTATATTTAAAAGCATGTGAGTTGGTGTTTTATCATCCATGTGCAGCAGCAGCAGTATGAATCTGTTTTTTTATTTTGTAGTCTTTATCATTCACAACACACACTTATAGATTTTTTTAAACACACATAGACACACACAAGGCATTCAGTGTCATAATCACAACACACATTAATACACACGTTCATCTATACTACAAAATTCAACACATTCCATAAGAGCCACACACACAGAGGTTTGTTTCATAATCAACAGTTTAAAAAAAAGTTGAAGTTGTATATAAACAACAGCAACAATAACAGTTAAACATTCACATCACAACATCAATTCAATTCAAAATCTTTAAAGCCTGGTACCATGAACTTATGAACCCAAAAGCATGATTTGAGTAACAGGCTCAAAATTATAATAAATGTAGGTTTAAAGATCATACCTTGGTTATAATACAGTCACAAGCACCCGCATGATAATCTTCGATAGTAACGTAGAAGATGTAAACTTTTTGGATAGATCGAGCCGCCCAAAATTAGTCACAAGCACATGCGTCCTCTTCATTTCTTTCGATTACTGAAACACACACAATTAGATTTCAGATGTGATTTCAAATTTTAAAATAGTTTCAAACGTAAAGAATAGATCGAGCCACCCAAAAACCTCAAGACCTGTAAAATGGTGACTGAAAGTAAAAATGATGAGTTCAAGGCCGATGTCGTTGTTGCTTCCCTTCTCCCCCTCTCTCTATCCTGCACCTTGAAGAAATTTAACAGAATTCGCTGCTTTGTACGATTTCAAAGATTTGTAATTCACAATTTCGACTTCAACACCCTATAGCTAGCTAACAGAAGACGAAGATGAAGATGTCCATGTCCATGTTGAGTGATAATGGGTAATAGATGCAAGCGGCCAGGAAGCTATGGATAACCAGCAGATGACGATTTGAATTTTGAAAGGGAGGCGTGTTTGAATGCATAAACCCTAGAACAGGCAAAAGTGAGTTTTTATAGTGTTGAAAAATTAAGAAAGATGTTAAATTACTTATTTGCCCATCTTGTTCTTACATCATCATCATACTTCACGTAATAAAGTCCAACAGTCCAGAAAACATCTCGGTATGCATGTTAGCCTCAAAATTTTATTTGAAACGGAAGTGAGGTCTAGAACTCACCTGATTCTTAAGTGATCTTACTTGTTTGGACCAGGTTAAGGTAGTGGTATTGGTACACGATCTGCATTTAAGTTATTATGAAAAATCGTCATTTCTTTCTTAGTTTCGCAAGCAGTGTCGCACATATTGTCGCAGGTAGTGTCGCAAGTAATTTCGCATAGGCGAACCATAGTGTCGCATGCTGCTTCAGCAGCACCTCCACATGCAGTGTCGCAAGGCTCTTGCCCAACTTTCGTTGGGACTTAAACTACTTTCGCAAACACACCCGACACATGCCCTAAAGTCAAGTCATCCTAGTGTCGCAAGATGAACACTAGTGTCACATGAAGAACACTAGTGTCGCAAGAACGCTGTTACAGCTCGTTTTCAACCCAAAATCCTTGTTTTTCAACCAAATCTCAAACTGTTTACGTCCAAAACCTTGGTTTATCATTTATATGACTAAATCTAAGCTTTTCCATGATTTATCCATAAAAATGCAACCTTTATTGATTTCTTTGAAACTTTTGAAAAACTTAAAAACTCCATTAATGGCCAGATTCGTTTTGTGTTATGAAAACATGTTTTAGGGGGTGATTTTACCTTGATTACCTGTTGTTTAACACCTTTAAACTTCAAATCAACCCTTTGATTCACAAAAATCTTGGTTTTCTTCTTTCTTGCCTTAGTTTTCTTTCAAAGATTAGGGTTTGTTTGTGTGTGTTGTTGTTGTGATGGTGAAGTGGGGGATGGTGGCTGGAAATGGTGATTAAATAGTAGGGTTTTCCATATTGGGGTGGGGTTTTAGGTTGGCTTTGGGCCTAATTAGGTAATTAGGCTATTTTAGGTAAATCTCTTAACTAATTCACTTATCATTTTGGGCCTAATTTGTGACACCCGACAAATTCAGGTTAACTCCGTTAGCAAATTTCAGTTAGTTCGATTAATTCGATCATTATATTACATTTAATTAGAGCAATTTAAGGGTGTTAATTATTGTGTAACTCGATTTCAAGATTCGAATATATTGGTTTCAAGTGAATGGGCCAAAGGTCCAATAAAGGCCCAACATGATAAACGAGGCCTATTAAAGGCCCAGTGCATTGTAACGAGTGTTCGTTTAACATACTAATATAAAATGTATCTTATATAATTTTAAGAGGTCGAATAACTAATTCCGTAACGAAAGAGCGTAATTAATTGGGAAACGCGTAGCAAACACGTATTTGATAAGACATGTTACTCTAATTTCATTTCTAATGAAGAAAATAACATATAGAAACGATCTGAAATGTCGTGAATGGAATATTAGTTTTGACGGTTATTCGTGATGAGAAACGGTATTAGACGTGGTATTAGAGGCACGTTTATTATTTAAAAGAAACCCTAAATGAACCCTAGCTATAAACACCTCCTTTCATCTCTTTTCATCATTTTTTTGAAAACCCTAGATCCTTCATAAACCTTCAAGCCGCCACCACCCAAGTGCAGCCACTTTCCAGCCGTTTTCCGGCCAACTCCGACGTCCCCATGGGGTGTATTATATGTCAAAATCTTCGTCTCGACGAGAGGAATCCAACGGTGGTGTCCGTTCCCTCTGAATCACAGCAGATAAAAAGTTATAGGTCTTCAAAGGTTGCGGCTGTTGGGGTTTTGAGGTTTGTTACTCGTTTTTGTTGATGATAGTGATGGTGGGTTACGATGGATGACGGCGACGGTGATGGACAGCAGAACTAAAGCACAGCAGTAGTGGTTAATGGTGTCGGTGATGGATTTCAGTGGTGGTGGACGAGTGGTACTGCAGCAGCAACAACAACGATGGGCTATGGTGGTTTGGAACTGTTTTGAAGCTGATGCGGTTGACTGTCGTTAATGGTGGTGGTTTGTGATGTAGCAGAAGTCAAGCATCAGTGGCATGGTGGTTTTTGGTTGTTGCTGGACATGGTAATGGCGTTAGTGATGATGGTATAATGCGGTGCTGGTTCGAAGGTGCAAGAAGTAATGTTAACGAAAGGGGTAATAATGGTGATCGTTGTTGGTTGGTGTGGTTATAGTTGATGATGATTGTAGTGACAATAAGTTAGTGTTGGGATGTATTTTGGATGCGTTTGGGTACTCGGGTTTTGGTTAATGAAAGTCGAGTGAGTATGTGGGACTAAAGTCAAGGATACTAGTGGATGGACAAAGTAGGTAACGAGATAAGAAGGTCAAACACGGGTGAACTCGACTAGTAGAAACAAATAAAAAGGTATAAACATGTTTACAAGTTTTAAATAAATATATTCTGATTGTTAATGATCGTGTGTTGGGCTCTAAACAGAAAATGATTAAAAAAAATAATAAACTCATAATAACTCGATAAGATCTTCCAACTAGAATATAGTAGCGACTCGTTTGGTTTTAAAAGAATGTGACACAATTATGAATTATAAAAGTACAGCGCGATTGTAGTAAGTATTACAAGTTTAATATTATTACTAATACACCGGAACATGAGTACCTTTGACTTGGACTTATAGATCGAGATATATAGCGAACAACGTACACAAACATATATATGAATACTATCTAAGATTTTGAGACCAACGTACTAAGCATTCTTGCTATTTGAACACTACTTTAATCTTATTATTACTACCATTCTCACTAGTAATATTCGTTAGTTAAATCAAGATATCCACAACTTTTATCTGCAAAGCTAAGAACACATATATTTTGTAAGGATATGGCAGGCACTAATACAAGAAAAACGAACATTTAACTGTTACAAAGAGCTCAACCGCATATCTATAATAACACCGTGCTAATACTATAGGTTAATTATGATTTGTACAAATAGGGATGTTATTGCTGAATGCCGATGCATTGTGTGCTTATGTGGACTTTCAACTTTAATCTACGTATACTTGCTTGCAAAAATAAGGTGAGTTCACTAAACCGCACTGTTACTGTTATACCCTTTTATGGGTTGAACTCGGACTTTTACTATGATACCCTTTCATGGGCTGAACTCGGACTTTTACTATGATACCCTTTCATGGGCTGAACTCGGACAAATACTTTTACGGATTTACGAATTCTGTATGTCGCATGTCTGGATTAGAGCAACTTTTATTTTGTTCATGAAAGACCTCATGGATACCTAGTTGACCGTTAGTATTTGTGAAATAGCGGGGAAATTTTGAGTAGTACTACTGGGTTTGACAAACCCCACCCGGGCTAGTCGCGCTAGCACGACAGAAGGACCTGTCGAACGGGTGTTGAATGACCTAACATACTTACAGTGCATCCTGCTGGGATGTACGAACAGGCAAACTGCACTTAATGTGTACATACGTCAGCTTCGGTCAGATACTTTACGCCTCTAAGGACATGTGCTGTAGACTAGCTACCTACAATGACATACTTAATTTATATTTCTGCTTGCAACTGAACTTATTTGATTTTATACTTACTATGTGAACTCACCAACCGTCGTGTTGACACTTGTTAGACTTTCACTTTTACAGGTCAATGAGGTACCACGCACTTAGGACATGGCATGGAGTCACGGCTTTTCATTTAAACATTTTCATGCATTACAAACCATGTTTTGAGTTTAATGTCTATTTAAACTTTGTATCTTGTTTTGGGCGCGTGTACTGTGCATTTAGTTTCCATTTAATATTTTGGCATTACATTTCGATTACGCTTCCGCAAACTTTTAAACGTTAACTCTGTAATAAATTTTCTCATTTAATGAGACACGTATGTTTTAAATTCATATAGTGTCGTTTGGTGTAACTAATGACTGAGATCCTGGTTTGTCACACATTTAACGGTAAAACTCCGTTAGTGGATTTTGGGGGTGTGACAGATTGGTATCAGAGCATTGGTTATAGCGAACTAGGTTTGCATTGCATTGCATTCTAGACTATAACTGTACACTGCATTAGTTGCACTTATGTGAATTCATTTGTGACCTATATACATGTTATATACACATACACACGGTTACATTAGCATTACATGAAGTAACCAACCTGTATTACGTGACACTTCTAGTGAAGCTTGAACTGGATGTGTATCTGCTAGTTTTGAAATGTTCACTGAAGTCTGCATGATAAATATTTAACAAGGACCTTGTTCAAAAGTATCACGCTTTTTAGGCCAAATTTTTTTTAGGGGCCTTAGTTGAGAAACGATTTCATTTCATTATAACTTGAAACTTACATGATTATGGCAACAAACTGGTTTCGTATGAAGCCTAGACAATTCAGTTTTGAATTACCTACCTCATTATGGCAACCAACCGGCAGAGACCGATGCCTAAGGTATAGAGGTACATGAACAACAGTAATGGATTTTTGTCCAGAAACTCATTCCTAGTGAGGTCATGACTTATTACTTATGTGACCTCCTACGTGCTATTACAAATTACTTATTATACGACACGTTCGTGTGCTACAGCATGTTACTTAATATGAGACATTATTAGTTGTAACATGTCACTTACTGTGTGATCCACTACATGTTATTCACTTGATTTGATATTACTACTGCTTATACACATCGTACACCCAGATTGTGCCTAGACTAGTAGTCTTACACTTAGTATGAACTTACACCATACCTGATACATGCGACCCATTGATACAACACACTGATAGTCTGTTGGTGTCCTATACATCTAGTGTAGTTATCTCCTACTTATAGGTTTATCATACACTTATACCGCTCAATACTTGTTATGGAACAGCAATGCCACACGGATGAATGTAAATCCAAGAACATAACTAAACTTAAGATTAATGTACCCGGTGGGAGACGAACTTGGGTGATTGTGTAAGGTAAATTGACGATTACGGGTGCGCAACGTAATGGTGAATTTACAGGTACATGATGATCCTGGCAAAATCTTTCATGTGGGTGATACCCAAAAAGAAACACAAAGGTGATGAACCAATCAATACAAATTCATCTGAAACAAACATCCATCTCTAAATAACGCACCGATATCAAGACTATGCTTGACTGAACCCATAAAATCCATATACGGATGATATACAATTACAATACAACCTTTGATGGCTTATGATAAGTTTATCTTTAAACTACATACATTTTACCTTATATACCTAAATTAAAGATAATTGAAATCTTTCCTTGGTGACAGACAAATAAGAACAAAGATCTCTGCTGAAAACCTGATAATGTTTGGCTACTACTATATTTGTCCCCTAATGATACGACTCATTCCACATATAACCAATCTGAATCCACCTGTTGAAACATTTATCCTACGGAAGTCACAACCTGGTGATACATAATGAGATGCTTTAATTTATGGTCGACGTACTATGACCTCTTGCCAACAAATCGGTAACATCTTAACATCATTGGTTCTGCAAATGAATGTTAAACAAACCCTATAATTTTTAGGGCTCCATGGAGGAGT
Organism: Tagetes erecta; assembly: GCA_030867185.1. NCBI lineage: Eukaryota > Viridiplantae > Streptophyta > Magnoliopsida > Asterales > Asteraceae > Tagetes > Tagetes erecta. The sequence goes on from CM061488.1 coordinate 60,712,736, forward strand.
TTAATAAAGCTAACAACTTATAAAATATATATATATAATATATATATAATAGCGAAACTCTTGTTGGTACGATAAACCAACCGTGTAATATTGCACATTCAAAATCACTCTTGTGAATAAGTCTATATCGCTTAAACATCCATGTAAATACCTCGTATCATACCAGACTCATCCTAGAAGTACGTCACCTAATCATAACTTATTCTCAATTTCTTTTCACAATTCTTCAAGATAAACAGAACTTCAAGTTGTTTCTGATAACATGTTACCCAAAAATAATTATGGCTCATGATATTCCTACTATTAACGATGCACCAACGAACCACACGTGTGGTATGTATACGCTTCGATCTAGTTGGATGGCTCATCTTAATCCAACACTCTCGTAAATGTTAATTCTCACACCCAATCTACATCTCCACTGTTGTAAAACACGTTTTGGGACTAATTATTTTTTTTTTCTTAAGAACATCTACTTTTAAAACCTTATCTACATTTTATCCATCATAATATATATTCAAACTCCTCTACTTGATTATTCACGTAACTGCACCAAGTTAAGCATTGTAAAAGTCTCGATTTGTGATTATTCACATTAGAATCACATAAAATTCCAATAGATAACCGATGTTACAGTATGTATATTACAACGTTACCATTTCCTTTAATATATATTCATTTTCCTCAACCCTTTGAATGACTTAGTAAAGAAGACATGAATGTTAGTGGGTGACAAGTACGCCTTCAAGGTGCTGGTGGTGTGGTGGGTTAGCTGCGGTACACCCTATATATAAACACTAACGGTACGTTGGATGTGGACCTGAAACCAAGCCGATAATTAACCTGGGGAACTTTCATAGGGTAACCTGCTATGTACTCGGATAAATTATAACTTTCATATACCCTTTATTCACAACAACAACAAAAACCAAACATTTCATAACTGACATACGCATATAGATTCTGATTTGGAATACATTTCACGACTCTAAGAATTCTGGTGATGATTACCACCATCAACAATAAACCAACACTACCAGTTGATGTTCTGAGGGAGATTTACTCATTACGGTCCAGGGTAACCACTTTCTATTTTGTTTCATTCCCGGTACATCTTTGTAATCGTCAAGAAACATAATATTGATACTCTGTTTATCCGTTGGCACTTTGAACGCCTGACGTCCCTTCGAAGGAGCCTTGTTATCCAACAATTTCCATATTAAACTTAATTAGCCTCCTTAATAAAAAGTGTTTAGCTGCCATGTAAGAAACTTTACCCTGGCTATTTTAACTTGTGAAGGTCCTAGTAGTGGAAACCATATAAGATATGATGATACTGAAGTCACCCGACACTTGTAATGATATAACACGAGATCCTTTCTAATCCGTTAATGAACTTGGAACCCTAGACTTTAAATCGGACTGTTATACCTCATCGTCTTTTATATCCTCAAATGGTGAATCTAAACACTACCGTGTGATGAATCCTGTTATAAAAATCACAACTAGAATATTACTATTTGATACTGGAACCCTTACCTAGTATGTTAGGGAGCTAAAACCACAAATAATGAACTGGACTAAAACGATCTCCATAAAGAATAACCGAAAAGTGAATCAAATCCCCACCTAATGTCGGCTTACGAATCTAATGGAACCTGCCTCTATGAGAAAATGGTTTGTTTATCGTATACTCCCTCACACCCTTGTAAACATTACCCTGGAGTTCAATTAAAGTAAGTGCCCATAAGAACACCTGTTTTTCGGCTAATGATGTAGGAATTAAAATCTAAAGATACAACGGAAATCACGTAACAACAAGAGCTTGATAATACAGTAACATAGCCATAAAACTATCTAGGTTGAAACACTAAACAACAAATTAAGAACTTGGTATTGAGATGAGCAGCATGAAACTGTGATCATACGCAGGTAGTGGAACGAAATATTGAGGTATTGTAATTATAACAACTATGGAAACAAATGTATGGCGAAGTTTAAGATGACATTCTTGAAAACCTTTTCAGTGAGAAAATACTTGGCGTATCATACGCCCCGGGCACACTTCTAACCGTAACACTCAGAACCCATCAAAGAGAAAATCAATTGTAGTCCAAAGGATTAGGAACACCTCATGCAACGTAGACACTTTCATTTTAATACTACTTTAGTAAGCAAACATTAATAACACTTTACCCTACGTCATCCAACCACTTTTTCCGTCGACCACAACGAAACATGAATACTTATTAAGTTCCTTGATCATTCTTGCTTAATTCACGTACGTCCGAACATATAGATAATATCAAAAATTCATTCCTTATCTGTTTTTAGAAGGTCCATGACATCCTTGAGACCGCGTTTTGAAAACGCTTCTTTAGTGAAGGCAAGTACCTACACACGGTGTAACTTGTGTACAAGTTATTTGAGTCTAACAATCTATACCAATAAATGAACTCTTCTGTCAATACTTCGTCCTCGGGTAGCTAATAACAACGTGGAACTCATTAACCTAAATCCCCGAAATATACAGTGTAGAAATCGCTATTTGTAAATCCCATCTAAAAACTCTGGAATTCCATCAAAACCATGATACATTAGACCATTTGAAACCCTAGGGTATTGGCCTTCTAGGTCATTGACTGGGTCAGTTTTAAAAGATAAACATGGTACATAATGTTTCTGATGTCTTCAACCTATACATTATTTGAATGGAACACTTGTCGTCTCAATCGATGAACAATAACATTTCACAGAAAATCAGTTGAAATATTAGTCAAAGAATTCAGAACACTCAAACACTGTAAGATCACTATAGTCGAAGTTGGCTAGAACTTAGAAGCATCTGTAATTATTTCAAATGACAACATCAAATACTAATACTACTGGTTAAATTTTCGGGACGAAAATTCTTTCAACAAGGGGATGATGTAACACCCGAGAATTTCATATTAACCCCGTTAACAAAATCTCGTTACTTCTATTAATGAAATTATACTCCACATTTAATTAGTTGAGTTAAACGTGCTACATATTACACAAACAGTTACATGTAACGACAACCCAAGGAATTACAAGATCACGTGAGTTAATACACGGATGTTGGCGAGTTAATAAAATAATAATTCCGAACAACTAAATAAATATAAATTTAGTGAACTTATATGTTATGTGACTGAAAGGTTTTTGGGAATATTGTGTGACAACTCGAAACCTATTTTAACGACCGTATCCAATTTTCGGGACGAAAATTCCTTCAACAAGGGGATGATGTGACACCCGACAAATTCAGGTTAACTCCGTTAGCAAATTTCAGTTAGTTCGATTAATTCGATCATTATATTACATTTAATTAGAGCAATTTAAGGGTGTTAATTATTGTGTAACTCGATTTCAAGATTCGAATATATTGGTTTCAAGTGAATGGGCCAAAGGTCCAATAAAGGCCCAACATGATAAACGAGGCCTATTAAAGGCCCAGTGCATTGTAACGAGTGTTCGTTTAACATACTAATATAAAATGTATCTTATATAATTTTAAGAGGTCGAATAACTAATTCCGTAACGAAAGAGCGTAATTAATTGGGAAACGCGTAGCAAACACGTATTTGATAAGACATGTTACTCTAATTTCATTTCTAATGAAGAAAATAACATATAGAAACGATCTGAAATGTCGTGAATGGAATATTAGTTTTGACGGTTATTCGTGATGAGAAACGGTATTAGACGTGGTATTAGAGGCACGTTTATTATTTAAAAGAAACCCTAAATGAACCCTAGCTATAAACACCTCCTCTCATCTCTTTTCATCATTTTTTTGAAAACCCTAGATCCTTCATAAACCTTCAAGCCGCCACCACCCAAGTGCAGCCACTTTCCAGCCGTTTTCCGGCCAACTCCGACGTCCCCATGGGGTGTATTATATGTCAAAATCTTCGTCTCGACGAGAGGAATCCAACGGTGGTGTCCGTTCCCTCTGAATCACAGCAGATAAAAAGTTATAGGTCTTCAAAGGTTGCGGCTGTTGGGGTTTTGAGGTTTGTTACTCGTTTTTGTTGATGATAGTGATGGTGGGTTACGATGGATGACGGCGACGGTGATGGACAGCAGAACTAAAGCACAGCAGTAGTGGTTAATGGTGTCGGTGATGGATTTCAGTGGTGGTGGACGAGTGGTACTGCAGCAGCAACAACAACGATGGGCTATGGTGGTTTGGAACTGTTTTGAAGCTGATGCGGTTGACTGTCGTTAATGGTGGTGGTTTGTGATGTAGCAGAAGTCAAGCATCAGTGGCATGGTGGTTTTTGGTTGTTGCTGGACATGGTAATGGCGTTAGTGATGATGGTATAATGCGGTGCTGGTTCGAAGGTGCAAGAAGTAATGTTAACGAAAGGGGTAATAGTGGTGGTCGTTGTTGGTTGGTGTGGTTATAGTTGATGATGATTGTAGTGACAATAAGTTAGTGTTGGGATGTATTTTGGATGCGTTTGGGTACTCGGGTTTTGGTTAATGAAAGTCGAGTGAGTATGTGGGACTAAAGTCAAGGATACTAGTGGATGGACAAAGTAGGTAACGAGATAAGAAGGTCAAACACGGGTGAACTCGACTAGTAGAAACAAATAAAAAGGTATAAACATGTTTACAAGTTTTAAATAAATATATTCTGATTGTTAATGATCGTGTGTTGGGCTCTAAACAGAAAATGATTAAAAAAAATAATAAACTCATAATAACTCGATAAGATCTTCCAACTAGAATATAGTAGCGACTCGTTTGGTTTTAAAAGAATGTGACACGATTATGAATTATAAAAGTACAGCGCGATTGTAGTAAGTATTACAAGTTTAATATTATTACTAATACACCGGAACATGAGTACCTTTGACTTGGACTTATAGATCGAGATATATAGCGAACAACGTACACAAACATATATATGAATACTATCTAAGATTTTGAGACCAACGTACTAAGCATTCTTGCTATTTGAACACTACTTTAATCTTATTATTACTACCATTCTCACTAGTAATATTCGTTAGTTAAATCAAGATATCCACAACTTTTATCTGCAAAGCTAAGAACACATATATTTTGTAAGGATATGGCAGGCACTAATACAAGAAAAACGAACATTTAACTGTTACAAAGAGCTCAACCGCATATCTATAATAACACCGTGCTAATACTATAGGTTAATTATGATTTGTACAAATAGGGATGTTATTGCTGAATGCCGATGCATTGTGTGCTTATGTGGACTTTCAACTTTAATCTACGTATACTTGCTTGCAAAAACAAGGTGAGTTCACTAAACCGCACTGTTACTGTTATACCCTTTTATGGGTTGAACTCGGACTTTTACTATGATACCCTTTCATGGGCTGAACTCGGACTTTTACTATGATACCCTTTCATGGGCTGAACTCGGACAAATACTTTTACGGATTTACGAATTCTGTATGTCGCATGTCTGGATTAGAGCAACTTTTATTTTGTTCATGAAAGACCTCATGGATACCTAGTTGACCGTTAGTATTTGTGAAATAGCGGGGAAATTTTGAGTAGTACTACTGGGTTTGACAAACCCCACCCGGGCTAGTCGCGCTAGCACGACAGAAGGACCTGTCGAACGGGTGTTGAATGACCTAACATACTTACAGTGCATCCTGCTGGGATGTACGAACAGGCAAACTGCACTTAATGTGTACATACGTCAGCTTCGGTCAGATACTTTACGCCTCTAAGGACATGTGCTGTAGACTAGCTACCTACAATGACATACTTAATTTATATTTCTGCTTTCAACTGAACTTATTTGATTTTATACTTACTATGTGAACTCACCAACCGTCGTGTTGACACTTGTTAGACTTTCACTTTTACAGGTCAATGAGGTACCACGCACTTAGGACATGGCATGGAGTCACGGCTTTTCATTTAAACATTTTCATGCATTACAAACCATGTTTTGAGTTTAATGTCTATTTAAACTTTGTATCTTGTTTTGGGCGCGTGTACTGTGCATTTAGTTTCCATTTAATATTTTGGCATTACATTTCGATTACGCTTCCGCAAACTTTTAAACGTTAACTCTGTAATAAATTTTCTCATTTAATGAGACACGTATGTTTTAAATTCATATAGTGTCGTTTGGTGTAACTAATGACTGAGATCCTGGTTTGTCACACATTTAACGGTAAAACTCCGTTAGTGGATTTTGGGGGTGTGACATAATTCTTTCTTTCACCCTTAATGGCCCATAATTACATCATAACCTCTTCATTAATCCTTCCCTTTTCTAATTACCAAGTAATTAGTCATTACGTTTTACGTCCTCGAATACTTATAATCATTTTCATGCTCCATCGTATACATCGTAATCATCATATTTATCATAAACATAACATATATCGTAAACGTCATATATCATTTTAATCATAATCACTTAAATGCACATCCATATAAGCATAAGCACGTAAATAAGTCCTACCATAAAAATCGGTGTGTTACAAGTCTCCCCTCCTTATATAGGTTTCGTCCCTGAAACCTCTAAATCAAGAAAATAACGCGGGGTAATTCTTTCTCATTTCGTACTCTAGCTCCCACGTAACATATGAACCTCTCCTATGTCTCCATTGAACTTTTACCTGCTTCATAGTCTTGTTCCGTAATCGCTTTTCCTTTTTATCTAATATGTCTACGAGTTGCTCTACGTAGTTCAGCCGCTCATCAATTTCTAGATCATCATACGGCACTGCCATACTTTCATCGGCTAAACATTTACGCAAATGCGACACATGAAAGGTGGGGAGAATCCCACTCAACTCAACTAGGAGATCCAATCGGTAAGCAACATCTCCCACACGAGCAACAATTCTAAACGGCCCGATATACCTAGGGCTTAACTTTCCTCTTTTTCTGAATCGAATTATTCCCTTCCATGGGGACACTTTCAGCATGAATCTATCCCCCACTTGGAACTCAATGTCCTTCCTTCTTCTATCGGCATAAGACTTTTGTCTGTCTTTAGCAGCCTTCATACACTCCTTGATCCTTTCTAATTTCTACGTCGTGGCCTCGACTATTTCCAGAGTTTCGAGTTCTCTCTGGCCAATCTCGCCCCAACAGATGGGAGTCCTACATCTTCTCCCATACAACATTTCATACGGTGGCATTTTTATACTAGCATGATAACTGTTATTGTAACTCGGGAACAAAATTCATAAACGTTAATGACAACCATATAACCACATAAACAAAACCAAACTACAAAATGGAGATTAAAGAATAAAAGTCTTAAACCTCGAATCATACCAAGTCAGTGAATATTGTTAAAGCCCTAAGCTGTGAAACAAAACTTGATAGCAGATGAACTATAAAAACTCTACATATAAACGTAAATATATAAAGAAGATAAAATATGAATTATATGAGGTCGAAGCATATAAAACGAAATGAACATGGCCATCAATAATCACAATACAAAAACAAAAGAAACTTAATAAAATCGTATAAGACCTTAGATGATGAACCTTTAGGTGGAGACTTGAGAATCAAAATCATCGTTTTCAATTCCATAATTGATAAGAGCAATAATAATCTTCTTCTTCTTCACCATTGCTACACATACAATCCTCTTCATCAAGAGACAAAGTAAAATATCAAACTGAGTCATATCCAATGAAAGAAGATACATAAATCGTATCTCAAAAGAAGATGAAGCTTAAATACTAAGAGACAACGCTTACCTTGGATTCGACTTGGAATAAATATCATCGATGCAGAAGAAGAAGAGGCATGAGTGTGTGCTTTAGGTTTTCTTGTTGATGTGTTGCAAAACACATGGGTTTATTATATATATTTTACCACATTTTAATCTTATTTTATGTAAATATATTTTATTTTTAGTTACTTATTATCTTTATCTTTTGTTTTTAGGTAACACTATGAAAGAAGCGGTTTCGGGGCGAAAACGAAAAGAAAATGAAGAAAACGCGTCTCGTGACTGACCCGGAGAACCACTGGAGCCCTCCAGGAACGGCCAACGGTTCTCTGGGCGCTATGGTTGAAAACAATGCAATATACTCCGCCCAGCGGTTCGCTGGACCTTCCCTATATATGCAGCCCAATGGTTCTCCAGGCCCTTCTGATGTGAAAAAACCCTACTTTTTCACTATATATTCATCTCTTGATGGATTTTAGAGCATCACCTCTCTGGCTCTCCCCTAAAACACCAAAAACGGCTGAGAACAGAGCAAGGGGTATTGGGGAGTGATCTTGGGTGCAAATTAAAGTGGATTCAAGAATTGATTGGTATTTTTGTCTTTAATCTTGAAGATTTGAAGATTATCTTTGAAGATACTGAAGGTTATTGATGGGTTGAAGACTAAAAGTTGCTGATTTGAAGATAGGAGTGGAAGATCTTGCAGATCCAAGCTTTGATTTGAAGATTGGTGGCCAATCCGGGTGTGATCTATTCTTTTTTGTAACTTTTCACTTGATTTGTTAGTTTTTGTTAGATCTAGACATATTTGGGTTGGATTTGGTATGTTTGTTGATGATTGGCTAGATTTTGCATGATTACTTAGGCATTATGGATGATTGATGATGATTTAATGACTTTTGGTTGATTTTGATATATTGAATGGATGTTCTATGAGAGAAAATTGGTTTGTTCATGATTATGTATGCAATATGTGTATTGGTTCCATGATCTTTGATGATATCTTGTCTTGATTATGTTTGATGTAGCATGGATTTGATAACTTTGTGACAAAGATCATATTTTTAGTGTTAAAATCACTAGATTGAGACATTATTTGGATAGATCTAGGAATAGATATCCATAAGATTAAGATTGATTTGTGGATTTGAGCCGATGTGCTAGCCGGACTCGCTACCGGAAGGTAGGAGTTTGTAGACTTCATCTTTTTGTTAGTTGGTTTGGGTTAAAACACTACGGGAGTGGGTTTTACTTAATAAAAACTAACAACTTGTGTTATCTAATCTTGATTTATCATAAACCAATTGATCCCGTTATTTTAGTTTACTGATTGAGTCAGTTTCTTGGATAAATGGACTAGTAAGTTGAGAGGCGAGCCAGTTTAGGATCCCTTAGACATCCGGGAGTGATTTGTAGACATTCCTCACACCGTGAGCTTCACATATTTATTTTAGGACTTTTTAGCACCCACGAGACCTTAGTAGTAGGTACTGATGTGTTAGATTGTTTTGAGTAGATATATCCTTAGATCCGATGCCGACATATCAAGAAAGACGAGAGTTGTCAGATTATCATCAGGATTCCCGCCTAAGTAGTCATCATTCCACTCATAGTTCTCCGTTAGCCTATTTCCGTCTTTCGTTTCCATTTTAGTTAGCTTTTATCCTTAGTTTATTTTAGCTAATTTTTCTTAGTCTAAATCTTATTTTTAGGATAATTTTATGTAATTTGTCTTTTATTTGTTACTTTAGTCTTTATAATTAAAAATCTCAACTCGCTTACATCGGTTAGAACTCGATCGATAAAGATTCAGTATTAGAGGACGCCAAACTGAAATCTCTTGGGTACGATATTCGAACTTACTTAACATGCTACATACGACCGGTACACTTGCCGATTGTGTGAACATGTTAGGTTTTTCCATTTTATAAATTTAAAACCTGATTTTCCGATCAGTACATCAATTTTCATACACCATAAGGCTCGCATCACTTGTTCTATGAAGTTGCAAATTACAATTGATTATGTATGGAAGAAAGAAAAAGAAATATATGTGCGGGTCGTTTAGTGGGTTGAAGGGTCGGGTAGTATAAGATCCGTGTGAATATTTTCCACTTCTCATTTTGGCGGGAATCGGAGGTCACATATGGCTCCATTGAATGCCATGTGGCTTCTAAAACCCTCTTTTATTAAAAGGTATAGATATATGTGCTAGATGTGTAATGACCCATCGTAATGAATTTTTATTTCTACTTACCCAAGTATCAATTGTCATTATAAATATTATATATCTCCAACATAATAAATTAGATCAACTAGATCAACTATAATGAGTTATTAATCTCTAACTTAACCCAAGATCTTATGTATTACAATATGAGTTATTTAGTGAGATTAAAATAAGAAAAAAAGTGGTTATTTGGGTGATGTTGACATACCTTACCATACTTCATATCTAAGAGCGATTCGTGCTGATAATATGTTGTAAAACAACGACCTAGTAGCAACTAATATATTATATTATTATGTATATATGTGGATATGAAGAAATAGATTATAGAAAGAATAAGAGAACTCTTTTCATTCATTGATCCAAATATATAATATAAATGTGTCTATTTATAGATCCTATATACTAGTACAAGAGTAATGAAGGATGGGAGTTATGCAAACGGAAAGTCACCATGTTATGGTTCATGTAAGTGGAGAGTCACAATAGCTAGTACATTCATAATACATAAAACAAATTGTCAATCTAGTAGACTTTTATGAGGTTTAAAAGAAAATAAATAAATGTGTATTAACATGTTTAAAATAACTTTATTTGAGTATATGTATTATGTAATATTTTTAAAAATAAGAGAAATAAACTAAAACTATTAAATGAAAAACAAATGTATCAGACTTGGGACTTGGACCCGATTTGATGATTAATTGATAATAAGGAAAGAAGAATTTAAAGTCGCGGATGCATAGATTCAAATCTGATCCAAGAGATTGATAAAATGAAATTAAGCATTCAAGAAATCTTTGGTGATGAATAAGGAACAAAACACCTCATTTAATTTTACCCAGATGTTGATGAACTAGTGATGAACAGAACCGCATAACAAAGATGATAGATATTCATTGTGTGTTGTGTGACATGCCCCAGATCCGAACTCGAATGCCTGACTCGAACCCGAATCTATCTACCTTTTATTTATTTGTATTTATTTTTAGCAAAAATGTAAGGTTTCATTATTAATATAAAGGTATATTGGTTTTTACTGGTCCCAACTATCACATTTTGTCTTCTATCGGTCCCAACTATTAAATTGGTTGTCAACGGTCCCAACTTTTATCACTTTGGTAACCACTGATCCCGTCGTTAAATTTTTATCTAAGTGTTACACTTTCGGTTCTTGTTGTTTCTAGTTTTAAAGTTTACATTTTTAGCCCAAATTTCAATTTAACTTAACCAACTAGTTTAGTCTAGTAAACGTTAGTAACTTTTATAAGTTTATAAGGTTAATGTTTATGTATTTTAAACGATCTTTATGGTAAACTTCATATTTCTTAATTTTTAACTTGTCTTAATTTTAAAATTTTATCTTATAAGTAACTTTGTATTAATCATTACTAGAAATGCTTTATTTAGCATATTTAAATAACTAAATTTAAATAATAACCCATGTATATTAATTTCATTCCTTTCACTAATAACAAGAAAAACCATGGATGATCCGACCATGTCGGGTTTGGTTCGTGTCAAATAATACATATTGGTTCATGGCACACAATTGATGCAATTTTATGTTACGGTTCTTGTAATCAATGTTTTCATAACCGAACCGAATGTTAAACCGGTCTCCTTACCGATCCACTGGTCTGATCAGGTTAAGAACTGGATGACGAAATAAATAATATATAAATAAACTTAAAAATTTAGGAATTTACAAATCACCCAAATAAAAAAAAGATTTAATTGCATATTTACCCCTATAAACACCTCTAAATGCATATTTCCTCAACTAAAAAAATCAATTGCATATATACCCTATGTTAACTAAATGTCTTTATTAAAAATGGGTATATTTGCAAATTAAAGCTGTTTATAAAGGGAAATATGCAATTGATTTTTTTGGCTGGGTAAATATGCATTTAAAGTGTTTTGGAGGGAGAAATATACATTTAACCAAAAAAAAATGGTTAAACTGACCTGATTTACATCAGGTTTCCTTTCCAGTTCAACTGCCCAGGCCAGTTGGAACCCTAGTCCAAGCGTTTGCAATCATCATCTTCATATTAACTTTGTTGGTGCATTTCACTTCTTCAATAGAGCTTTTATTTCTAGAGGGAAAAATAAAGGGGCAAGCCATGTTGACGCCAATGGTGGGTTGACGGAAGATAAAAGCATGCAGCGGATATTTAGGAATACTTTCTCTAGTGATTTGTGATCTCCATATTGTTAAAGTTTATGATGATGAAGGTTATGTGAACTTTTTTTGAAATATGAACTTTTGTACAATTTCTCTTCATGGTTTTATATAGTGTTTATAAAGTCGGGCTGTAAACCGGGCATTGAACTGGTGCAGTTTAAGGGTTTGAATCGTTATGATAAGCTGGTCGGATCGAAAATTGGTGGTCAAATTGGAAAACGAGGTGGTTGAACCGAAGAAAAAGAGACCGGAAACTTAAAAATATTTCTATACTTTATTTTTTTGTTTAAAATATTAATGACATCATCTGATCATTAAATTCGATTTGACAGGTTCGTCCCGTGGATTGACAAGAAGATTAATTTAGAGTTCGGTCCTATTTTAAAAGTATTGTTTCTTATTTCCAACATATTATAAGTGATAGTTAGATGTAACTACTTTGGTATTGTAGCCTTTTAATACTTTTAAAAATATTTAAACTAGTGAACCTTTAAGACAACCCGTCATCAGTTTGTTGTACGATAATACAGCTGTCTCAAAGCCAAATTTATTTAGTGGAGTGGTTAGGGTGAAACTTGAAGTTTTTAGGAACCTAACTTGAAATCTCACCCTCTACTCATTCGTTCTGCGGTATGACAATGAAACTTAAACTTGGGATAACCTAGATTCGAGTCTGACGTGAAAAGTTTTACATGGAAAGGTTAAAAGTTCATGTCATTGTTTTCTTTCTGGATTGGTTGTTTGACGAGTTTTCGACTTCAACTAACTTCGTCCTAAAGTAGGGTTGAGGTTAGCCTCTATGCTACTGTAGTTTTAAAAAAATCCCACCAAACCATAGGGATGACATATCAAAACTTCATACTCAATCACTACACTATAACTCTTGAATGTAACTGTTTCACCGGTGTTAAAACCATCTAGACTTGAACAAAAAAACCGGTTTTGGTTCCGAACCGCCGGGTTGAACCCGGAACCGGTTCCGGTTCGTACCCGGTGGGCCCTGTACCCGATGAACCCGGTTTGATACCCACCGGTTCCTCACCGGTTTTTGAATTTTCCTCAGGAACCGGTTCGTACCCGGAACCGGTTTGGAACCGGCTGGAACCGGACCCGGTTGGAACCGGTTTTTACCGTTTTTTTTTGTTTTTTTCTCTGGTTCGAAACTAGCCATTGGCAACGGCAATATTACCGTTTTTTGGTCCTTTTTGACCTTTTTTTTGTGTTTTATTGCCCCCTAACACCCATTTAGCTACTATAAATATATGTTTGATGTTTGGGTTGATTACAACACTCGAAAACGCAAAAAACGAAAAAAAAAACTATCTCTTTTCAACTCTTTCATTTTCGTTAATCTCGAAATGGCATCACAATCCGCAACCGGTTCTTCTCAAGCCCCCAATGTTGTTCAAGTTCTTAAACATAACCGAAGCCAAAGAGTTTGGCAACATTGGGATTTAGTTGAGATGAGTGACGGGTCACACAAAGCTCGTTGCAAGTATTGTGGAGCTTTGTTGGGGGCGGCTTCAAACTCGACTTTGGACAAGCATATTATAAAGAAGTTTTGTCCAGTGTTGAAAAATGCCCCCGAGTCCGATCAAGCCGATATGGGGGGTGGTGGCGAAATATTTCATTATAGCGTCGATATGGTCCAAGATCGTATGGCGAAGTTCGTGATTCAAAATTGTTTGCCATTCAACCACTTCGACAACCCACAATTGACGGCTTTGATTCGGGAAACACTTCAACCTCGTTACACCCATGTAAGTCGTATGACCCTTAGACGATATTGTTTGAAATTGTGGGGAGTTTGTAAAAAAGATTTAATTGTATTTTTCCAAAACATACAAACCGGTGTTAATTTAACTAGCGACGTTTGGTCGGCTCCACACGATTGCATTGAGTCTTATCTTTGTGTAACCGCTCATTGGGTGGATCCCGATTCGTGGCAAATGATGAAACGTACCATTGCTTTTGATCTTTTTCCGATTCCACATAGCGGAGATGATTTGTTTGAGCTTATAGATAACGTAATACAAACTTATGGTTTACAAAACAAAATATTTTCAATGGCTTTTGACAACGCTTCAAATAATACTAATGCGGTTGATAAACTTATGGTAAAATATAAACCGATTTGCAACGGTGATTTTTTTCATAGTCGATGTGTCGCACATATTATTAATTTGGTAATGAAAGACGGGCTAGGGTCCGAATTATGTTCACAATATATATATAAGTTTAAATGTATGCTTTATTCGATTTTTAAAGCTAAAAGACAAAGTTGTCAAGATTATAAACAATTTTGTAGAGATACGGATTCGATATATTTAGGTTTGAATTGGGATACACCTCACCGTTGGAACTCGACATGCGACATGTTTGAGAGTGCCTTGAAATAACGGGATGGCTTTAAAGTTTTTCATAGTAGTCTTGTGTCGGCCGGGTTAGCCGACGTGTTTGAGGATGCGTGTTGGAAATTTATAAAAAAATTTGTTGAATTTCTTGGCGTTTTTAAAAATTCAACTAAAAACTTATCGGGGGTTTATTACCCGACTAGTAGTTTGGTGCTTTACGAATTATATTTAATGGCTCTTAATATTAAAACTTTTGAAAATAATTTTTTTTTTAAATAAATGATACCGGCGATGAAAGAAAAATTTAAAAATATTTTTTAGGGCTCCCTTCGGTTTTTACTTGTGTCGCCGCTTTAAACCCGTTTTATAATATTACGGGAGTTGAATGTTTAATTCAAGAAATTTTTGACAATTTGGATATCCATATGGATAAACCAAATCACGCAACGGAAGCAAAAGCAAAATTTAATCACGATTTTCAAAGACTTTTTGATGTTTATCACTTAAGATACGGGCCAACAACGGTTACACCATTTTCACAATCGGAGGCTAGCTCAAGTAAGCCGATGAAGGACCCGAAGAAAAACTTTTTGAATGTCGTTCGGGGAATCCGTGGCAAAAAAACAAAAGGGTGCCGCTCCGAGTAGCGAGCTTGGTAGATATAGTGGAACGGATTATACTTCCACTATGTCGGCCAATGACATTGAGTGTTTTGATATATTGGCTTGGTGGAAAGGAAGGGAAACGGAATTTCCGGTTCTTTCCGCCATGGCCCGTGATTTACTAAGCTCCCAAGCTTCTACGGTAGCTTCGGAATCGGCTTTTTCTACTTGTGGCAGGGTAATATCTTTAAGAAGGACCCGACTTTCTCCGGAGGTTGTGGAGATGTGCATTTGTCTCAAAGATCACTTGGACGCGATTGATCGCAAACAACAACTAACGAGCTTAGAAGACGACATCGAACCGGAGTAAAAAATACATGATGAAGAGGTTGAGGAGGGACTATCAACCGGAATATCCGATGAAGAACTCAAAGAAGACGAAAAAAGAAGAGGAAAAAAATGAAGAATCTTAGATTTCAAAAAAGGGGTAACTTTGTAAAAACATAACCAAGTTTCAATTTTGTTCCAATTAAGTCACTCAAGTTTAAAAATTGTTCCAATTAGGTCACTCACCTTCATATTTTATTCAAATTAGAGGTTTTAACATGTTGTTTTCACATGTTTTTCTTTACGTTTCAGTTAGGAATTATTTTTTACATTTTTTTATGCTAATGTGAAGCGGTAATGTGAATTGTAGATTTATTTTTTTATTTTTTATTATAATTAACATATATTTAAATATTTTAATATAATTACATATATTAAATATTCCGACCCCCACATTCTATCCCTAATTCTTTTCTTGACACAAACAAAATCCAACAATTGCTCGATTTGAAGGTTTAGTCATCCAATTCAAGTAAAATATGCTTGAGTGACCTAATTAGAACAAAACTGAAACTTGGTTATGTTTCTATGGCATTTTCCCTTCAAGAAAATATATATTGACTTTGTTTAAAAATAGTAGTTTTTTTGCATCGTAACGTCAATATCTTGTATTTGGTTAACTCTTTTAAGTTGAAATAAATCGTATTTATTTAGTAACTTTATATTGTACACAAAACAAAAAAAAAAGTAAAAAAAAAAAATAACACTGCATACCCGGTTTGGACCCGTCCCGGGTAGGAACCGGACCCGAACCCGACCCTACCCGGTTCCATAGGGTGGGTTTTACCCCCACCCTACCCGTACCCAGTTCTAGGGTGTACCCAGACCCGATCGAGTTTTTGGCTCCCGTACCCGATTCCGAGTAAAAAAAAACCCGATTTGTGCACGTCTAAAACCATCGTTTAAAAAATAAGTTGGACTCCAAATCATTGTAAATATCGATGGATAGTGATCCATTGTAAATAAGGTTGGGCGCTTTAATCTCTCCCCTCACCAATACCGTCCCTCTATTTATTTAGATAACTTCTCTTTTTCTCTCTCTTTAACACACACACTTTTATTTCAGGTACTAAATAGCAAAGGACCCATTTCAATGATTCGCTCCTACTTGCAGCACAATTTCCATTGCTCCATCTTTTTCTTCACCAACAAAATCTCCTTACTAATTAACTTAAACAAATGATTTGGTGATGGGTTGAGGTTCTTGATTCATCATCATGGATTTTTGCTCTTTCAAAGGTATATATATATATATCTCCACCAGTTTTCATTGATCTTCAACATCAATAAAGATTTGATTTTTATGATAAAAAGCTTGTTGAGGGTTTTTATTAAGATTGAAATTTCACCTTTTTAATCGGATCTGCCTTTGATATGTTGTTACTTGTTACTGCATGTTTGTCTGTTTGTTTGTTTTTATATGTCCTCGTGATTTACAATTCACATCATCTGCCAGCTAATATTTTACAGAAAATTGTTGCTCCTTTTTTTGACTGCCTCTGTCTCTGTCCACCTTTCTTCCTTTGTGTACGGAACCTTTCATTTTGCATCAACTGATTCACAATACAACATTATATATTTATATATACATAACAACTTTACAAGTAAATTTCATGTTAAGTGGCAGTTGGTTTTATAAGTGGTTACTATTGTATTGAAGATCATTGGTTGATCAGTTTTGGCCAATTGGGCGGTTGAGAGTGAATATGATTATGTTTCTTTGTATTGAAGAAACATGTAAAAGGTTTTTTTTTATTTTTGGTTATAACACCGTAATTTCGAATATATGAAACTTGTTTACTGTCGCAACTCTCATTTGAATAGCAAACCTAGCCTGCTGAAAACAAAACCTTAGTGCTTAAGGGTCGAAACATTGTTATGAATGACCTGCTGAACTCTGATAAAGAAGTTCACTGCCCAGTGGAAAGGAAGCGAAACGTTTCAAAGGCTAAATATACGGCAGAATGGCTGGCTTTTCAAAATCTATCTCTGGTTTGATTTTGGAGATGTTTGAGTTCATATACTTTAAGAACATGGCTAGTTAAAGCTTATTGACCTCATATTTGTGACAGTCCAAGGCATGGTAACTTTTGGTTTGCTTGTCTTTATCAACTTTAAGTCAACTATTTAGAGCTATGCTTTGCTGCATCAACATAATAATTAACATTATCATCACTTAATCAAATTAATATTCTTTTTTTATTCAAATTAATATTCTATAGCAAGTTTGATTCATGTGGTTTCCTGAGACTATGACATGAATATAACAAAATGATTTCACTTGCCAGTCATTTCTTTAACAAAAAAGCTTCATTTCTTTGTCAACTTTATTATATTCTTAAGTTAAAACTCACATCTGTTTGGCACTTTTGTTTTTGTTCAGGGTTGGTACTTGATCCATCAAAGTGTAGTAAATTAAGTATGCAGGAAAAAAGAGAAATCGTGTATGAAGTATCCGAATGGACTCATGGTGCACCCGAGCTCCTACAGTCATGGAGCCGTCAAGAGATTCTTCAAATTCTTTGCGCTGAAATGGGAAAAGAAAGAAAATACACAGGGTTAACAAAATTGAAAATTATTGAACATCTTTTAAAAGTAGTTTCAGAAAAAAGATTACAAGATGATATTATAATGAATATTGAATCATCAGAAAGTGATGATCAAAGATCTGCCAAACGACACAGGAAATGTGATCACCCTAATCGTTTGAACGTTACATCAGATCATAATTATGTTGATTCAGACGATAATAACGTTAAAGTTTGCAAGAATTCGGCTTGTAAAGCTAAGTTAAGTCGAGATGAGGTGTTTTGTAAAAGGTGTTCTTGTTGTATTTGTCATAAGTATGATGACAATAAGGATCCGAGTTTATGGTTGATTTGCAGTTCAGAGCCACCGTTTAATGGGTCTTCTTGTGGGATGACGTTTCATCTTGAATGTGCCTTAAAACATGAAAAAACTGCAATTCCAAAAGATGGGAGAAATAGAGGACTTGATGGGAGCTTTTATTGTGTATCATGTGGTAAACTGAATGATTTACTTGGGTAATTCTCTTGTCATGTTTTCTTTTGTCTAGCTTTACTTCTTCATTGGTGAATAGTGGCAAGATGGACGGGTCAACTTGGTTAACGAGTTAGTGTTGAAACGGGTCATCTTTTAGATGCCTGCCACCATATTTTTGTAAATTTTTTAGAGATATTTAATGTCTTTGGTGACAGTAAACAAGTTTCACTTGTCCCCCTTTTAGCTGAACTTTTAAAAACAAACCAATTTGACACATTCATAAGTTAATGAGTTCAAATGTCACAACAACTGAAGGTAAGTAATTGTAAACTCAGCTTAGCTTATTATGTGTTGCCACAAGATTGTTAATTGTGTATTCATGGCCAATTTGTTACTCCAAATGTGTTTTTGCAATAGATCTAAAACTCTAAGCATATGCAGATGTTGGAGAAAACAAATGACAATAGCAAGGGACACTCGGCGGGTTGACATCTTGTGTTACCGTGTTTCTTTATGCCAGAAGCTCTTAGCCGGGACCCAAAGGTACCATAAGCTTCATGAAATTGTAAATGAAGCAATGGAGAAACTCGAAGCAGATGTGGGCCCGTTGACTGGATTGCCAGTCAAACGGGCTAGAGGTATCGTAAACAGGCTCTCTTCGGGACAAGAGGTTCAAAAACTATGTGATTTTGCAGTCGAATCCCTGGATTCAATTCTCTCCATTATGACCTTTAGTGGTATAATTTTCTCTCCCTTCATTATATATGTTTTTGGATATGTTTGTTCATAACAGAAACAGAGTTTGACTTTTGAGGTCAAACCAAATTACTCATTGTCAAACTAGATTTTATGCTTTTATCTCCGGTCCACATTCCACTCCAACTTTTCATGTTTATGGTATTTGTTATTAATCTAGTAATAACTTGAGTTTCAGCAAATCAATATTTCAGTTTACTCAAAAGTTACATGTGGGGGTATTTTAGTAAACTGTCAGTGTCTATGTGTGATCTCATGCTTTTGGGGTATTCGTCTATTATTTTCATCTATAACATGTTCAACAAGTTAAATTAAAAATATAGGGTGTTGTTATATAAACACTCTAAGGGTTATTGAGACGTCCTATGCTCTCTATCTCTCTCTACCTACACACATATATATAGAGAGAGATAGAGAGGGATGATGTCTCAAAAAACAATATGAGTGTCTATATAACCGAAACCAAAATATGGTTTAAATGGAAATGGATCATATGATGGTTTTGGGTTATAAATATAACCGATAAATACGGGTCGTTTTTGGTTTGAACCCTTTGAAAAATGGCTTAACCTGCCAACCTGTTTATGTTTCAAAATTATTTCTTTTATTTTTTTTCTTTTTTAAAAATAAAATGAGTGTTAAATTACTTTTATGTTTAATATTAGCACTCAGAGTAAAGAAAATCACGTACCACTTAGATTTTTACCTTTAAATTCTCAAAACTAAGTATTTAACTAATATTTCGTTTCTTATAAATGAATTTGGTTTGATTAATGTGCTTTATGATTTTTATTTCATTAATTATATGGTTAATTATAATAATTTTTTTAATTAAAAACCAACATACCTAGTTGTCATACGCAAATTCACATATTAAACATGTTATCTTTAATGTCGACCCGTAAATTTATTTCGGGTCATAATTGGGTTGACCCGAATTTATGTTATCCAGGTTAGGGTTGAAACTTTTGACACGAATATGAATATGGATCTGGTTAGGGTTGCATAATTCAACCGATCAACCCGCTAACCCGACATGATTAACACCCCTAATTTTGGCATGTTACCCAATCTCACTACCATAAATTTAGTAGCAAGTAGTTTTCTCAATTGCATGTTCCAACCTTACTGATAAAAAAGAAGTGTGCAGATACAGCAGACCCCAGCATTTTAACACCATTTGTCAAATTTGGAAACATTTTTCCCACATCTGTTTCTGTGATTTTGGGTTCCCAAGATCAACCCTTTACGGATAATGCAAGGACACATAGATATATGTTGTGGCATCGAAAAGCCGAAGAAACAGATTACCCAACAAAACCGACGTGCACATTGTTTGCACCAAGTTGTTCAAAGTTCTTACTTTCAGGTTTAACTCCATCAACACAATACGTTCTAAAAGTCGTTCACTCTGAAAACACTCGTGAACTTGGAAGCAAAGAAATGCCATTTCAAACGAGCAACGATGATGGAAAAAGCCCACCAACAAATTCTAGCAGCCTTTCAAATCCCTCTTCAGTTGAAGATGAAAACACCAATATTGTTAACAAACAGAAGGACAAAGAGGTTGTTATAAACACTGATGTTGTGAACATCATCCAGAACAGTCCAATAAATGATGAAAACAATGAAAAAGATTTTGACCCTTTTGCGCCCACTACTTCCGCTAAAATACCCATTACTCCTGGCAAGATGGAAAGCGTAAAGGATTCAATCTTGGCAAGAAAAACCCGGTCAAAATCTTTGAAAAAGAATCTTGATAACGGGTCTGAGGATGAACCGGATGACTCAGATGATCGGGATTTCGGGTACTATGTGAAAGTGATAAGATGGTTAGAATGTGAAGGACATGTAGATACTGGTTTTAGGAAAAAGTTCCTAACTTGGTACAGTTTGAGAGCAAGTCAACAAGAGATTAGAATAGTCAAAGTGTTTGTGGATACTTTGATGGAGGATCCAGCTTCACTTGCAGGGCAGCTTGTGGATACTTTCTCTGATGTTATTACAAACAAGACATGTTCTTCAACAGGGCTTTGCCTCAAGCTCTTTCATTGAAATCTAAGGTTAGAAAATTCTAATCTGGATTATTTATATTTTCTATTTAAACTGTAATCATTCATATTGGACAAATGTTATTGTTGCCTTGTTGGCTAATCTTTATTGATATTATTATTAGATATCAAGAAAAATGACAAGAAATATTGTATGCATTGAGTGTTGTTGTATATGAGAATGTGGCCTTTGATGCTAGTTTTTCAAGTTAGAATCTTTTCTGTGAACTTAGTATATATAAGAGGTCAAATTACATGACCTACAACCCGATCACACGAAAATGGAAAAGGCCCCTGACGACTTGAACTTTTAGGATGGACTTTGACGGCTTGACCTTTTAGCATACGGCCGGGGGACATTGGTGTGCAGAAGGCATCAAGGGCACATTGAACATCTCGGTATGAAAAAGTAAGTTGTACGAAATTTGAATGTTTTCTAAAAAAGATATTATATAACACATTGAACATTAAACTTGGCCAGTTACATTAACAAGAAAAACCTCGCATGATATCAACAATATAACCATACAACATTTTTGACACATATATCCTTGAAGTTGTTAGATCCTTGACATCACAATGTAGCCCGGGTTTGACCTCACTTTTAGTCGTAATGGTTGCCAATCTTCATCATCAATGATGGAGAAACATTGGCGCACCATTTCTTCATCCACTAGCTCAAGTTTCGATGGTGACCACTGTTAAAATAAAATAAAAAAAGTCAGTTAAATGAATCAACCATCAAAATCTACTCGGATGTCGGATAACAAACTTTTTAAAAAGTAGCTATTATATTGAGCAATTGACATTCTGGTCTAATGACATGAGAGTATTGAATAAGAGTTTCAGATTTTAAATGTCTAAGGTTAAAGATTTGACTCAAGGTGGTTTCCTAAGTTGTGTGTTTCCTCCTTTGATGGTGTTTCTGAGTGAGTCAGGTCTGAAACGTCAAAATCATGGACAGTTGACATCTCATCTTAAGAAGACTCACTAAGGTATTGAGAGTAGTTTCAAACGTCGTTAAAAAACTATTATATGATATAATCATTTATGGATAATAAAATTGAACTCTTCATATAATTTAAGGAAAACGAATTTGAAATAAATAAATAATTAAATAAAAAAAATTATTCAACGTTTGTTTTGTGAAGGCTGAGTTTGAGAATGTTTATTTTGTGAACTTCCCCCTTTTATTTTCTCTATGCTAATAAATTCAAACACTAATACAAAAAAAAAATTACCTGAGGTTTCTTATCTTTATCGATGAGCATTGCTCTTGGACCCTGCAGCATGTCAAATTCTCATTACATTTTTTTTAACAACAACGTTTGACGAAATGAACATGATAAAATCTGGTATAAACTAACCTCGTAAAAATCATCATTCACAGTTCTTTTAAGAAGATGACTAACAACAAGATGTTCACGTGCAAGACAACGTTCAAGGGTCCGTGATCGACCTTCTCTAATCTATGAAAACATAGAAAATAAGTTGAGCAAAGTATTTCAACCCGATGCATATTTCATTGGATTAATGTCATTTTGGTTACCAATTTCAGCGTCAGTTTTATACACAAAGGCGAAGTCGATTTCATGGATTTTATTGCATCGTCAATCCATTTT
Source organism: Tagetes erecta (assembly GCA_030867185.1). Lineage (NCBI taxonomy): Eukaryota > Viridiplantae > Streptophyta > Magnoliopsida > Asterales > Asteraceae > Tagetes > Tagetes erecta. The sequence continues at coordinate 60,735,661 of CM061488.1, forward strand.
TCGTTGCTGTCCAGAGCGACATTCTCCTACATGAATGCAAATATGAATTGTTCATTGTCAACAATCATGTGAAACTGAAACTGAAAATAATACCAAGTAACCATATATTCAACTTACCAATGCTAATAGTATATCTTCAACAGTCTCTCTTGAGAAACATTTGTTGATAGTTTCAAACCTACATTAATAAACACGTTCAAGCATTAAAAAGGTATAAATAAACTAGTTTGGTTATTCATAGAAGGTATATTGGTTTTCACTTGTCCCAACTATCACCTTTTGTCTTCTACTGGTTTCAACTATTGAATTGGTTGTCAACGATCCCAACTTTTATCACCTTCGTAACCACTGGTCCCGTCGTTAAATTTTTTTAACGCCGTTAAGTTTTTTTCCAAATTCAATACCGAAGTTATAAGCATTTTGATCGGAACGATAATATAAGTCGATTGATTGAAAAGTTACCTCAAAACGGCGCTCCGAACAACGAAATAGTGCTTCAATCGGGTGTTTAAACCTAACGGTGCTTCAATCGGATGTAAAAATTTTATCGTTCAGAGAGCCTTTTCGAGAAAACTTTTACATCAATCGACACGTATTATCCTTCGGATCAAAAGGTCTAAAACATCGGTCTTGAATTTGGAAAAACTTAACGGCGTTAAAAAAATTTAACTACGGGACCAGTGGTTACCAAAGTGATAAAAGTTGGGACCGTTGACAACCAATTTAAAAGTTGGGACCGGTAGAAGACAAAAGGTGATAGGACCAGTGAAAACCAATATACCTTCTTCATAGAACAACAATACAAAATTAAAAAAAGTGAAAAAAAAATTATTTGGTTATGTTTATATATACATCGACTATGCATAGAAAAACTTAGCTACCTTAAATTTGCATGCTCTAATTTAATGTTTCTTTCACTTGCATATTTGTTAATTATTTTAGAAATGCTTGTAATGTTCTTTGCCTCTGATGAGGCCATCATGCTAAGATCATTCTCCAGAGAAGCTAAATCCTATGACAATTCAAACAAATCAAACCATCAGCTATACAAAATGACAACTTTTGTCTCACTCATGCTCTAAATACTTTGATTGGAAGCGAATTGAATACCTTCGAATGTACAAAATGTGTTGCGAGACCACATTCAACCATTTCAATCCCACTTAATCGTGCCCCGGTGAGTGCTAGATATTCACCTATAATCCCAGCAAAATTATTGTCAATCGGCAAACAAAAATTTGCATATCAAGATCAGGTTTCAGTTTTAGAAAGGAAATTACAGCCAATGGGGTTAGTGTTCGGAACATTAGGTTTTAGGTTTAATTCAACGTATTGTTGTTAAAAAAGAAAAATTACCAAAACACCCTGGAAGTCGTGATAGAAAATAAGAGGCGCCAACGTCGGGAACAGATCCTATTGATGCTTCTGGCATTGCAAATAATGTCTTCTCGGTCACAATTCTAAATGTTGCATTCATTGATAATCCAGCTCCTCCTCCCATTACTATTCCACTTATTAGAGCTATCTATGGTTTTCAACCAATCAAAAACAAATTTGGACACATTTTTCAGAATGAATAGTATCTTGAGAACTATGAGAATAATATAAAAGGTATACATACATACCTCGTTAACATTTAAAAGGTTAAAAGGTATATTCGTTTTAAACGGTGTTAATTATTTTTTTTTGTTTTACTAGTTCCAACTATAAAATTGGTTAATGAGAGTTCAATTTTTATTAATTTGGCAATCAACAGGCAGTAGTTAATTATTTTTAATAGCGTTGAGTTTTTTTCAAATTCAAAACCGATGTTTTAGGGCTTTTGATCAGAAGGAGAATACGAGTCGACTGATGTAAAAGTTATCTCGAAACGTCGGGCGCTCCGAACAACAAATTTTTTACATCCAATTGAAGAACACCGTTAGGTTTAGACATCTGATTGAAGCATCGTTTCGTCGTTCGGAGCGCCCTTTCGAGGTAACTTTGACATTAGTCGACTCGCACTCTCTTTCCGCTCAAAATTACCCCTAAAACATTGGTCTTGAATTCGGAAAATACTTAACACCGTTAAAATAATTTTACGACGGTATATTGGTTGTCAAAGTAATAAAAGTTGGGATCGTTATGAGCCAATTCGATAGTTAAAACCGGTAAAAATCAAAGGGTTATTGGATTTAATCACCTTCAACTATTGGTTATTGGCCGCTGTCACCCTCAAGTATCACTTTGGCCAATATCACTCCCAACTAAACACTTTGGTGTCTGTATCACCAAAATTTAACAAAAATTAACCAAAAATTAACCAAAAGTGACTTGAATTGGTTAAGTTTTGGTGATACGGTGTCCGTAACACCAAAAGCTAACCAAAAAATAATCAAAAGTTAACCAAAAGTGACTTGAATTGGTTGACTTTTGGTGATACGGACACCAAAGTGTTTAGTTGGGAGTGATATTGGCCAAAGTGATACTTGAGGGTGACAGCGGCCAATAACCAATAGTTGAAGGTGATTAAATCCAATAACCCAAAATCAAAATATAGTAGTTGAAACCTTTAAAATACAATATACCTTCTTAAAAACTATAGGTATAAAAGTGTGTACACATGCGCATATATATGTGCATTTTGATATACTTATACACGTGCATATGCCTATATAGTATATGCATGCATATGATCATTTGGATATATCAATACAATACGGTATTTTAAAATAATATTAAAGCTATTAAACTTTACTTGCAATTCTTGTTAATTAATTATATTATATTATGAAAAGTAAAATATATTATGTAGCTATGAGCTATCGATCCCAACTTATATCACAATGTATATTGCAAAATAATATTGTATGAGACCTCGATCGACTTACCAGTGGCTTCTTAAGAGTACCAAGTAAAAAGTCTAGACTGTATTGTTTCCGAAAAAAGCTTGCGCCAAAGCTCCAATTTCCTTCAAAATCAGAATGGGAAAAAAATTAGTATTTTTATTTATTTAATGCTTTAAGCATATTATGTATTATCAATGAGTCACAAACCTTGTTTAAAAATAATTTTATTAGTAACTTTTAAAAATTATACATACCGGCCAACAACATTAAAATTGTACACATTTTTTACTAATAAATTTATCAAAAGGTGTTTTAATGCATGTTTTCGCAGCTATAAATCTTTGAGTACGCTTGTTTTTCAAATTAAGAGTATACAAGTTTAAATCTATCTAATATTTTAAGGTTTTAAGGGTTAATTTTTTAGGCGGAAAATTTTTTTGTTCTATAATATGAAGTTTTAGAGGTAAATAATTATGTGGAATTTTGCACCATGTATAAGTTGATGGGGTCAAATTTTTAAATGTTAAATAGTTACAGATTTTTAAACATAATAATTATAATGTCTTAATAAATATTATTATTTAACCCGTATGTATCATACGGGTATTAAACCTAATAAATAATAATTAAAGGTAGGTATAGAAATTATGATATAGTAATTAATTAAACTAATGTGATTGAAAACGACTCCATCTACCGTCCCTTATTTTTTATGTTAGTAGTGTAAGTGTAGGTCTGATTATTTAAAACATGGTTGGAAAGCTATGAAATTGATAAGCTCAGCCATTAATTAAAATATTAAACAAAGAATATAACAAACTAGGATAGTGCATATGTGTGATGTACTGATTTGGAATTTTTATAAAAAAAAGTTACAGAAGCCTTCAAATCGTATCACCTAAGCAAAATCGATTTTATTTTATCATATTAGAGATTTAAGTTCAACATATCCTATCGAATTAAATACTATATATGTTTGTGTGATGTGAGTTATAACTTATCTACATGCTAAATTCCTAAAATGTCTATTTTTAAAAAAATAATATATATTTTCATCTTCTAACTCTTTATGTCAAAAATAATAATTTCTATCTAGTAGTTCGACTAGATAACCAAAATAACAGTTTGGGTGACACGTGTTATAAGTTATCAACATGCTAAATTCCTAAAATGTCTATTTTAAAAAAATAACAATTTTTATGTTAAAAATTACAATTTCTAGCTAGTAATTCGACTAGATAACCAAAATAAACATTTTTCAGACGATTATAATTACTTAGATATGTTAGACTAGCCAAACATAATACTTTATGGTTTTGAAAAATCAAATTCACAAAATGTAATATTTTTTTATCAAAACATTTATTTTTGGAATTTTCCCTACTAATAATTACCTTCTTTTGCAAGTGTCATTAGAGATGTAACATCCCCACCTGCACAAAATGCTTTTCCATTTCCCTGTTAAGTTGGAAAATTAGACATATGAATTATTAGAGTTTAAAGTAAATAATATATAAAGTGAAACTGAGCCTCAAGGGTACTGTCTTTATCGACTTACCGAAATCTATTGGATTTTTATTACTAAACGTAACTAATGTGTTGGGTAAATTGAAAAAGATATAACTCCATCAATTAGTTGTCTGCCACATGACTAAAAATTAATTTAAATTTAAATAAACTTTTTGATGCAGACCTAAATATTAAGGGCCGACTCGTTATGTTTCAGGAGATTTATGATTGTGTCTCCAATAGTGCTAAACATAAATGGGTATTACTTAAGCAACAGGTCCTCGTTTCGGACGAGTTACCAATCAATTTAAGACCTGAATGAGAGCTACGACTTGGTAACCTGATTTTTTTCTCTAATAAGCCTTCTAAATGGAGACATGAAGTTTATGGACACTTTTATATTTTTGTCATGTTTTTTGGGTTTTGTTGGGCTTTTGTTTTGGTCCGTGGTTGTTTTTAGACCCGTTAGGGTTTTGTCTTTGTTATTTAAGATATCCTAATGCAGATCGAATGATATTGATCATTTTCAGTAAAAACTCATTGCTGCTTTTTAAAAAAAATAAACTATAATAAATACGTACCACAAATAGTCAAAAGACAGCTTAATTAAAACCCTAAACTAAGTTTAATTTGCTTGCTAATCATCCAACTAGATATTAGCAGAATTGTTTTTCTATAGAATTTAAGGTCACTTTTTACCTTTAATATGACGAATTTGATGGCAGGATCGTTCTCGTACGATTCAAACATTCTTAGCATTTGAACAATCTGCAAAACATCATCATCGGTTTATCGGGGATGACACATAATTAAAAACAATCAAGAACATGTACAATCAAGAAAGGTAAACATACGAGTTCATAATTCAAGGCATTTAGTTTTCTTGGTCTGTTTAGTATCACTTTCATCCCACCAGATATTACTTCCGATATCACCTAAGAAAACCGAAAACCAGCAGTTAGAAATTGTTGCAGTTTGATGATCTGCATTAGATGCTAACAAAATAAAAAAGACCCAAGGTGGTCATGTAACAAGAACATGATATATGTGCATGCATATATATTTTGGTTTTGATATGGTTCAGTTGGATATAAAACATATTTGAAAACAAGATTATGCTTATGCAATGTAGCTATGGAGATCAAAACATTCAAGAAGAGTAAATAGATAGATTTAAAACCTACCATGTTTTGCTCTTTGTTGGAAACAGAACGAGTCATGGCTGGCTGGCTGGTTATCAGTGAGAGTGATTTTAAGATGAGTTTAATTGATGCATTTTATAGGCAGATGTGGAATTGTTGAAAATATAATATAATATTTGTTAGAATAAAATACTTTTTGTTCAATTATCAGTGGCGCATATATAATGTATTATGACTATTTTGAGGGTGGTTGGTGGAGTGTCGTTTCAACTTTGGCGTTTAGGAGTCAAACATGACAAGTTACACAAATGATTATATAATTATTAGAAAATGTGGAAAATATAATTTTATATATATATGTATATAATATAATTGCAAACAATTTTTCATACGTGAGACATTTATCAAACACGTATTCGCTGGAGGCTTTTCTGTTGTCGGTTGAAACGTAAAAGAAAAAAATGAGCATCACATAAAAATTACAACAATACAACAAATGAAAATATGTGTTATCCATGCCAATAATTAGTGTTGTAAAAACCGGTCATAGGCGGTGATTATTTGGTACTTGGTCACTAACCATGGTGATTCATATAAGGGGAAAGTAAATACGTGGCTGTTACACGTACAAGTTATACGTGAAACTCACCAAAACTACGTAGTTTTGGTTATAACTAACTAAAGAAAGTATATTTATTTGTTATCTTTTCCAATAAATAAGTTATAATCCCAAATTTTTTGTCATCCTCTCCAGTAATAATTGTTGTTTATCTTTTCGATCTAACTGTTAACCTTCTACGATTTAGCCTCCGGCCATTGATTTATCTAAGCTGATCGTGAAATCTTAATTGTTGGTTCTTTGATTAACAAATGCTTGTTGAGACGGCCATTGATTACCAAGTTTTTTTTAGTGATTTAGATTTCTTCTTTTTCTTCTTGCAATATATGAGTCTTCTCAAATGAACTTCCTCACACACACACACACACGTATATATATATATATATATATATATATATATATATATATATATATATATATATATATATATATATATATATATATATATATATATATATATATATATATATATATATATATATATAGAAAAGTTTAGTGGGGAACCATTTTTTTTACCGGGGAATTAGAGAACACTTTTGATCCATTGGATGATTAAAATTGAATGGCTGAGATTAAAACAAAAAAAAGTACCTATATTAGGGTTTTGAAGACGTGACCTTCTGAGTTAGTTTATATCACTAAATATGTGAGAACTCGGTGAACTAATCTGAGCCTTAAATTTCAGTGGTACAAATGTAAATAATAACATATGGAGGTCGCATGCAAGGCGCATGTCCTTACTACCTTTTTTTAAAGTGTTCATAACTTTTTTCACGTCATTGGTTTTCTAAAAATATTTCACAATAAAATTCGTCGTTTTTTCGCTTTCCAACGCGTATCGTGTTGAAATATATTTTTTTAAAATCCATTAAGGCTTTGTTTACACATGTGTAAATTATTTTCCTTTTTGAACGACCAAGCAAATTAAAATTGAAAATTACACCATTGAGCCCCAATTTAAGGGAACAGCCTTCCCCTTATCTTTTATCCAAAGAAATAAATATAACTTAATTTCATTAAGAATGTCTTCCGAAAAGATCGTCTATCCGGTAAAAAAACCAGCTCGTTTCTTCCTTTTAAATGCACGAAAGCGAGGTAAAAAAATATGGCATGCAAAATTAATTTCCGTTTCATCATCCAATACCACGACTCATGAATAACAAGAACATCTTGCACCATTAAAAATATATCTCTTAGTGCTTTACACCAAACAAACACTTCGTTCCAAACTAAATCAACCACTCGACCTTGAATAAGCAATTGATTCACTGATTCATCATGGATCCCACACGCATCACTTGAAGTGGGCACAGACACACCTCTATTGGGCACGTTTATCTTTGATGCAATTGTATCTAGACTCGCGGGCTAAGTAAAGAAATTTACCTTTATCAAAACAAGCTTCAACTATATAATATGAAACTCCACCTTATCAAACATGGCTTCCTCAATAATATGTAAATTTAGTCATAACACATGTGTAAATTGTGACATCTGCCCAAAACCCGAATCCGAATGCCCGACTCGAACTCAAAGTTATCTATCTTTATTGTATTCGTATTTATTTTTCTAAAAAATGTAACGTATCATTATTAATATAAATAAATATGTCAGACCGTTATGTTATTTTTCCGTCTCTAATAAACCAAACGAATCGTTAGCGTGTAATATCTAACTTTTACTAATTAATTAGTATTTATAATAAATAAGACTCAAAAATATTTATATTGGAATTTATAAAAGAGATTTATTAAAAACTATTAAAGATAGATACTATTAAATACTAAAATAACCATTTAACGCCCACAACGACTTAAGCATTCAAAAATGTCAATTAGATATCCGTTACGAGGTAACGTGGTTAAGTTGGTTAGTTAAAATCTATATTAATTAACTTTGGGCCATTTATGTAAACTTTTAAAACTTAAATTAAAGTTGTTAATTAAAAAGAAACAACATATGAAACATCATGGGGCCATTCAGTAAATAACTAAAACCCAGCCCCCTCCCTTTGTACATCACGTATTTCTGGCTTGTGGGATTCCGGACACTTGGCTAGAATAATTGATTTTCTAGAGAGCTCGATTACGTGTTTCTATCTTTTTTAAAGCTTATCGAACCTATATAAAATGTCTTTATGCACTATTCGAACTCGTTACCACTCTTTAATTGTACTATAATCGATCCAATACACGTTCTAATTCATATTTATGAACCGGTTTCAAGTTCTTAAAACCGATTAACACCAAATCGATCAAAACGCTCTATATCAATAAATTGATTAAATCAAAATGATCATCTCGTCGATTAGAAGCTGTTGGTAGTAATTAATTGAATTAAAAACAACGAATTAAACACCCAATTAATCAAATTTACTCGTCAATTATCTCGAACCCGTTTGTATAGTTTCAGACCAAATTAATCAAATTCACTCGACGTTCTCAATCTCTCTATCTCGCTCTTACTCCCTGCAATCTCAATTTCTCACAGCAATCATCCAAAATCTGTAAGTGATTTTACTTTGTTCATCGTGTTCTTCATCCAATCTTCATCAAATCCTTTAATATAATTCACAATTGTATTAATGCTTTTGTTTGACGCATCACAAGGAGTAAATCTGCAAGTTGAATTGAATTTTAAAGATCTCTAAGTCCTCTGTTGAATCCAAACCCGTCCTGTAGTTGCTCTTCGTCTTCATCGATTCAATTCGTTGCCAATCAAGTAAGTGTTTTATGTTAAAATGATCCTAATCATGTCTAGATTCAAAGCCTGTTATTAATTTCTGGTTTCATTGATCCAATCCGAAGTAATTCGTGATTTGTGTTTCTAGGGTTTATATGATTTGGGGATTTTGTGTTAAAACATGTTAAAACTATTTCTATTTTAATATATAAAAAAAACTCAGCATAGTGCGTTTGATTTATGCTTTGCATGTGAACTGGAAGGTCATGGGTTTGAAACCAGGGACCTTTATATTTTGTTATCTTTTTGTTTCAACTAGATTACTACCTATTTTCATTTACTAACCTAACCTATAACTAATACCATACTATATACTCTATAAAATACTAAAAATCTTATAAAAATATCAAAACCATGATTTTATATAAACTTATTTTTATAAATTTAATTATTACAAATGCTTTCAGTACGTTAAAAATACTATAAAAATGTATTCTAAATATTTATAAAATACATGCAAAGTTTTATAAATAATAGATTTTACAAATAAGACTTTTGTATGGAATTTTGTATACCTTCAAATTGTGCAATTGTTTTAAAGTATTCCTAATAAATATAACATATTTTTTTGACATTATATAATTGTTCAAAAAAATATATTATTAGAATTTCTATTGTTTATCAAAGTAATTATTATTACTATTACTATCGTTGCTAATAAAAAAAGTTTATATACTTTAATCGTTTAACGAGAAATCTTCAAATCCCAATTCGAAGCACTAGAATTTCAATTTCCTTAGATCTCTATTGTTTCTATTCTAGTATTCTATATTACATGTTTTACTAAGTTAGGATTCTCATTTACTTAGGTGATTCTAGTATTTGGGCAATCCCTGGTTCAATCTAAATTTTTTAGAGTAAATTACAATTTTAGGCCTTTATAATAAGCCAAATTACAGATCGTGGCCTTTATTTTAAATTATTGCACTGGTTGGCCTTTATATAAATTTTTCTCACGGTTTATGGCCTTTACGTTAACGGCCGTCTAAAACCACTGTTAACTTTGAACACGTGAGAAGAGCATGGGGGTATTTTAGTAATTTCCCACTTCTCTTTCTTTAACTCAACCAAACCACAACCTTCTCTTCTTCCTCATTAACATTTATAACCTGCAACTAAAAAAAAACCTCACCCACCACCACAATCACACCCACCACGACACCCTCACCATAGCCATACCCACAACATCGCCGCCACCACCACCAAAGACAAATACTTACATTCTCTGCACCTTTGTCTATTTCTTTATTAAGAACATAAAAACCAAACATCAACAAATCAAACCAAACCGTGACGGATGAGCTCTCGCCGGAGGAGTTGGAAACCGAAGGACCGGTGGTGGCGGAGCTGTTCTCATCACAGGGACACACCTTTATTTTATTGGAATTTTAATGGCAACACCCACCACTGATTCTTACTATTTTACAAGGTTTTTGTATGACATTTACATTAAATCGACTAAAGGTTTTCATATATTTTTATCTGCATCTTCTGTGCTCGCCGGAGATGATGATGAGGATGATGATGATGATGATGATCGGAGATGACGGTGGTTGGTGGTCGCCGGAGATGGTGGTCGTCGGAGATGGTGGTCGTTGATGATGATGTTGAATTGGGAATGGTGGTGGTGGAAGATCAAAAGAAGTGGTGGTAGTCATGGTGCTCATGAGGGTGTTTGTGTGGTGTTATGATGGTGTTGTGATGGTGGTTGAAATAATGAGGATGAGGATGAGGATGATGATAATGATATGTGTGTATATATATATATATTTATTAATTTGAGTAAATTTTCATAAGTGGTCCCTCAACTATTAACTATATATTAGTTTTTGTCATTTAGATGTAAAATTACCAAAATACCCTCGTGTGCATTGCACATGAGGTGATTTAACGGTAAAACTTAACGGCCGTTAACTTAAAGGCCCAAATCCGTGATAAAAATTTATATAAAGGCCAACCAGTGCAAAAATTTAAAATAAAGGCCACGATCCGTAATTTGCGTTATTATAAAGGCCAAAAATTGTAATTTACTCAATTTTTTACTACTTGTTTCGAGCCCGAGTTTTAAGGTGATTAATGCACTCCCCTTTTTTACTTTTATGTTTTGGGGCTGAAATATGTATTCAAATACTATACAATGTTTCCATTTTCTATTTTGTTTTCAAAAAAGAGATCATAAAATGTGTTAGTATTGTTCCACGGCAAGATACAAACTTATGTGGTAGTTTAAAGTAGTATTGTTACTTCGTAATCCTACCGGTATAATGTTAGCGCTAATGGTTTGACAAACCCACCTGCCTGGGCAACATCGATAGGTGATTTAAACCCGGCCATTCAGTTTCAATTTCAATGTACAAGTTACTATTCAATGTTACAAGTTTCTATTCAATGTTACAAGTTGCTATACTATGTTGCTATGCCGTGTCCCTAAGTTGCTAAATAATTATTTATAACTGATACATCGAGGCGGTTAGGTGATGGTTGCTTGAAAAGTTATCTTTAATTGATATATGAGCGGTTCCTCATGATAAATGGTTACACGTTATATTACAATGATGGTTTTCAATGTGTGTTCAAAAGGCCAAGGTTGAGTATAATATGAAATAACTATACATGTAAGATTGCAAATCATATTTATGATGATCTCGGATTTTCTATATTATTATTTATCAATTGTGGTTTACTCACTAGCTTTCATTTGCTAACTTTATTTTCACATATTTCAGGTGGTGCTTAATGTTAGTTTGTTGCTTTTACCAAGACATATGATTGTCTTGGACCTTGTTAAAATAACAAAGACTATTGCATTTACTGTATGGTTTATTATTTTTGTCGTTTCTATTTAAGTTTCATGTTTCAAAACTTATGATATCATTATTAGACTTTAATAAAAAAATACCATGTGATTTGTTTACTATTGATGTCCAATTTATATGGTAACCCGGTGTTTCCGCCATCGGGTGAGGTGTCACATAAATCTAGTTTAACACAAGTGTAAATCCGGTTTTACACATGTGTAAATTAGGTTTTTACACGTGTAAAACCAATTTCGAAAAAAACTGAATTTTTGTTTTATTTTTTTATGAAAGAGCGAAAGTAGATAAACATTGTCTCCGAATTACATTTTTATTATTGTGAGTTTTATTGTAATGTAAAACGTGTAATTGAGATTGGTTCTCAAAGTTCTCACACATTTAAAGATTTAAAGAGTTCTCATAATAACCCTCCCTATATATGTGTGCGTGTATATATATATATATATATATATATATATATATATATATATATATATATATATATATATATATATATATATATATATATATATATATATATATATATATATATATATATATATAACATGGCATATGTGTAATAACGTTAATCTAACAAAATAATAACATTATTTTTACGTATAAATGTATATATACGTTAAAACAACATTATTTTGCATTTTATGCGAATAACACATGTGTTACATTAAGAATGAATGTGAATTTGCATAAATGCATGAAAGATCTAGAATTGTGTATTTGTAATGATGTTGATAAAAAAATAATAATAATTGAAGATCTAGGTCGAGGTGCATTGGTTTACATTTGACATTATTTATATATATAGGGATGGATCCTTACAGAAACACCTTAGTTACCGAACTACAGAACCATTGATTTACATACATGTAAATCAAGAAATCATTGATTCACATTATGTAAATTAAGGAACCATTGATTTACATATATGTAAATTAGTGATATTAGAAAAGTCAATAACTTGATCAAGGGCCAGGAACTGTTCTTTTTGTTCTTGTGATAAAACGGGCCTGACACATGTGTCATATTAAAAATGAATATGAATTTGCATAAATGCATGAAATATCTAGCATTGTGTATGTGTAATGATGTTAATCTAACAATTAAAACAGTAATAATCAAAGATCTAGGTCGAGGTGATTTAGTTTACATTTTACATATATTATATATACATATATATATATATATATGTATATATATATACAAATACGAGTTCAATGGGGATCCCCTTATTAGATGGAAACAAGAAAACACATCTTAGGCATCCAAGAGCTTGTGGTTCACATTCCGTGTTCCAGGATCAGGCGTACCTTATGGAACACATCTTAACCATCCATTTGAACTTAAGGTCCACCCACCCAAAAATCTTAAACCCTCCCCACCCGTACCCCATGATAGGTTCGAACGAACTGAGCTTGGATCTAGATCTGAGATTGTTTGGGGATGTTGTTTGTAATCAGTGATGCGGAATCTCACTAATCACGTATTGATGTGTAAATGTTCATGAAGATCAATGCAAGGTGTGACATCTGCCCCAAACCCGAACACAAATGCCCGACTCAACCAGAATTTATCTATCTCTATTGTATTCGTATTTATCTATCTTTAATGTAACGCTTCGTTATTAAAAAAATATATACAAATATGTCAAGATTTATGTCATTGCTGGTCTTTAATATATAACGATCGAGTTATTATCTAGCGTTTACTAAATAAATTACTAAATGCAATTGTTAAATCTCCAACGTATATGTATTTTATTTTATAAATGTGATTTTATAAAGATTATTAAAGATAAAAACTATTAAAGTCTCAAAATAGCCATCTAACGTCAAGAACGTAGAAAAACATAAAAATGTCACTTATATAATCGGTACGCTTCAACTCGGTTAAGTTAGTTAGTTAAAATAAGTATTTAATTAACTTTGGGTGAAAAGTGTAAACTTTAAAACTTGAATTAAAAGTTTTAAACTCAAATAAATAATAGTTTAAACTAGAAGGGTCATAATGTAAATTTGAAACTAAATCAAATCAAAAGATACCTTCTTCACGTAAATCCCGTGTTTCCGGCTAATTTAAAATCCGGCCAGTTAGCCGGATTAGTCAATTTTCCAGTGAGCATAAAAGAATGGTTTTTAATCTGTTTTAACCAAAACGAACCTATATAACACGTACATTTGTGTGTTTCGAACATGTTGCCATCTTTTAATTGCTATATAATCAATCCAACGCTTGTCTAAATTCATTTCTAAAACTGCAATCAAAACCCACATAACCAAATCCACCCAAAACGCTTCAAATCAGTAAAATGAATTAACTATATCGATCATGTCTGTGACACCCCGCCCGGCGGCGGAAACACCGGGCTGTCAAGTAAATTGGACATCAATAGTACAAAGCACATGGCACACTAAAAGCATATTTTAATATTATTAAGCACTAATTGTTGTGACATAAATGAGAAATAAATAGCATTAAAACAGAAGTAAGAGCCAACAATTAATAGCGTTTAATTCCGATTTATTCTAGGTCCAATAAGCATCCTAAATGTCTCGAAAGCATAAACGCTCAACATCACCTGAAATATGTAAAAATAAAGTTAGCTATTTAAAGCTAGTGAGTAAACCACAGTTGATAAATAATAGTATAGAAAATCCGAGATCATCATAATATGCTGCGCAATCTTACATGCATAGCTATTTCATCATATTACTCAACCTTTAACCATAGAACACATGAACACATTGAACACACATTGAACACCATCATTGTATAGCAACTTGTAATCATTTGTCATGAGGAACCAACTCATTTTGCAATTAGTGATAACTGTCATTTAACCGTCTCGATGTGTAAGTTATCAAAAATTGTTTTAGCATCGAAGGGACATAGTAGCATAGCAACAAGTATCACAGTATAGTAACTAGTAACCATTGATTAGAATCGCCGGGTTTAAATCACCTATCAGGCCATTAGTGTAGGTGGGTTTGTCAGACCATTAGCGTTAACATTGTACCGGTGGAAATTACAAGTAATATACTACTTTAAACTACCACATAAGATTGCATCAAGCCGCGAACTAGATTAACATATTAAATGATCTCATTTGAAAATAGAACCAAAGAAACGAAAACCGAAAGCATTGTATAGTAATTGAACATATTTCAGCCCCAAAATGTAAAAGTAAAAAGGGGAGTGAATTTACTCACCTTGAAATGCAAATATAATCGAACGGTTAGAAACGCAGCAAACGAGAACCGAGGGTTGCCCAAATATTAGTACCACCTAATTAGTTGGGAAAAACCCTAACTTAGAAACGAAACAATAGTAACAAAAATCAAAATCTAAAATCTAGGGTTTCGGATTTGAGATTTAGGGTTTTAAAGTACATATTGGGAATTTACGCGAAACGTTATTGTATGTTTTGTATTGAAATTATTTTATAAGAATCCATTTTTATTTTCTTAAAATAATATATATTTGAAATTATAAGTCTTGAATCCTTAAAATATATTTAATATGAAAGAATGTTATTTAATTTAATTGAGAAATAGAGTTAAATGTGTAAAATAAGTAAGCAAGAAAAATCAATAAAAACTGAACGCAGTGAGACTCGAACCCGGGGTCTCACACACACAACAGAAGCATAGAAACCGATGAACCAAAAGCACTTTTTGTTAAGTATCTTGACTTTTAAATGTTTTATCCTTTATTAAACTACAAAACCCATTTCCAATACAAGCCCTAGAAACTAAAATCACCCAATTCATTCACATGTGTTAACCAAATCCAAAACCAACATAGGGCTTTTAATCCCCATGAAATCGTGATCATTTTGGTATAAAGAACTTACAGATTGATGGTGTTTTGATACAATTTCGAATGGTTGAACAAGCCGACTGTTCTTGGTTGATTTCGCACGAATCTGGAATAGAGAAGATCAAATTGATGGATTAGGAAGTTGTAGGAGGTCAAGAGGATTAAGATGAATGTAATTGATAGTTCTAGAGACGAACCAAGCTAGGATCTAGATCTGAGATTGTTTGGGGATGTTGTTTGCAATCAGTGATGCGGAATCTCACTGATCACGTATTGATGCTTGAATGTTCATGAAGATCAATGCAAAGTATGATGAAGATGATGATAATATGAATAGGTGAATTGTATTAGATCAATATGAAGGTTACAAAGAGATATGGAATGAAATGCAGGCAACTCTTAATAACAAATGACCTAGGTGATGGTATTTATAGTCCATACCATTCACCTTACATTTCAACCTAACCATGTGCAGTTAAGCACAAACGCGCATTTAAGCATGAAACGATTACACAAATATTTTAAAGACAAATACAATTAATGAACGTCTTCACCCGTGCTTGCTCGTGATGATGCTCGATATCTTCACTCGCTTATATTTGGAAAGTGACATCTTCAAATAACCCCAACAGTACTCCCCCTAAGATGACACTTTACAAATTTGACATATCAGCTTAAATCTTCATGTGACGAGCATAGAGAGCAACTTAAAGTTTTGGTATGCATTATCTTCAAGAGGACCCAACAGTACTCCCCCTAAGATGATGCTGCCAAAACTCTGTCTTTCAACAAGCAATCTGCATCCTTCTCTCCCTTTTGAGTAACATCAGAGGCTATGGAAAGAAATACGCAGAGAGTAGATTCCGGTGAATCTATATATCAGCAACGGGATCTTCTTCAACGGTTGAAGTAGAATGAGAAGACTTCTTTGACTTAGAATACTCCCCCTCAACTTTTGCTTTAGAGGTTAACGGGATCTGTGTATGAGATATTAAGAGGAGGATTCTTAACACTCAGCAATCTGACTTGGAGATCTTTGGACTGGAATCAGGCTTGAACAAGAACATCTTCAAGTCGCGTGGAAGCTTGTTCTGCATTGGAAACTGTTCCTGCAACTCAAAGAAAAACATTAAAACTCAAGCAATAATGTGCATTTATCATCAATGTAAAGATTAAGTTCTCAACCGGATGAGATATTGCTCTATGAACAACTCCTACATCAATAACACATGTTAAACTGCCAACACAAAAGAAAAAGATTAAAATGACAATCTTTTTGGTGTTTTTGAATTTTTCAATGTTTTTGATATTTTTTTTTTGGAATTTTCTCTTTACATTCTGAATCTTTTAACCTGCAATGAGATCATACTAGCAATTAATCCAACACATGTTTTGCAGTTTTTAAAATAGACATTTGAATTGTGAAGTAATTGAGTGATGAATTGTTGAACAAATCAATTAGCTCGAAGTGACACACTTACTTTTTCTATTCTTGATGATCAATTAGGTTGATTAAATATAAGTTTTGAGTGTCCCATACTTTGCACATTAGAAAGTTATACACCTCATCTAAATATCCTGAGAACAACTCAACACGTCAGGTCACTTACAATCATAAACAGTGTGGAATTTGGGTTCTATTTGGATTTGGTCCACTTTGGGACTTCTTTTGAATTCCTTTTTGGAATTTTTCTTTTTCCTATTGTTCCCCTTGGGAATCTTCTGAATTCCATTTTGGAATTTGATTGGTGACGGTCCACATTTGGGATTCTTTTTGTTCCATTTTGGAATCTTTTGCTGCATCTTGAAGCTCAAAAGAGACTTCGTGTGAGACTTCAGGTCTGTGGGTACCACAACAAAGAAGCTCACGATGCGGTTCATCACACTGAATAGATTGCATCATTACCCGATGTAATTTGGATGCTTCACGAGATATCTATTTGATTTGTATAAACGTTTCACATGCACTAAGACGTTTCAACCACAAAAACTCATTAGAATTTAGTTAAATCATCAAAGAATATACTTGTTCAGTACAATTGTCTGAGCCGTCTCGCACATCAATTTTCACGCTTCAGTCTTTATTGTTTAAAAATGATGTGTCGAATACTCTAGTGTACTATCATTTCTCATGTACGTGCAAGTAGATTCAACATATTTTTTTGATTTTGATTTTTTTTTTGATTTTATCATTTTTTTTATCATTTTTTTAATAAAGATTTCTCCCCCTAAACTTTTAAATTTCTACGAAAATTGAAAGTTTAATGAAAAAAAATGGCAGATATGTTATCAACGTATGAAGTGTGCATGCAATATACTTAATCTAAACAGACGAAATGAAACATCGGTTGTTTCTTGCACTGCCATCATTGTTTGATTTTTGAAAATGTTTTTAAAAATTCCTTCAATGATTCCTTTTTGTTTCCAACTCCATTTGGTGTCAGTTGCATCGAAGACATCATGAACAAGATTCGGTATCTTGTCATGATAAGGGATCAGCCACGGTCTTCTTTTCTTTGTTTGACCGGCCTCCATAACTGTCCCTAACATACTAACAAATCAGTTAGAGGTAATGACCCAAACCATTTCGGTTTTGGGTCGTCCAAATTCATCAACATATGAGAGATTGTCATAAGTGCAAGGAGTACCTTCAGGTGGTGGTTTTGATGATACAATGTGTTGGTCCCAAAACACTAGTGAATCAGAAATTTGTTGAAGATTTGGATCAAAAAGGATAAAATATGATGAACGAGATGAACAATGATAAGAACAATCAATAAAACTCAGATTTGATCCACTTTGATTTGCATAAATTGTTGTTTACATGGAAGACCCCAAATCAAATGCTCATTCAAGCCCCCATAAACCCTAAGTGCACTTGCTATTTATAGTGAGTGCATAACATGCTAATTACACTAATAGTCCCTACACTTAGACTAATTAGTAAATAACAAGTTAAAAGGCTAAAACATGTCTAAAGCTAGATTAAATATATTTTGTTGACACAAAATATATTTATTACATTAACGATCCTAGACATAAAACAACTTCAACGTCTTGACTCGGTTCTTCGTCTCTAACGCGCCATTTGACTTTTTACGTTGACTTTGACCAGACGTTGACCTTTGTTGACTTTGACTGTGTTGATAATATTAGACTAAACTTCAGGTCCAACAATACTCCCCCATAGTCTATTATTATCAACGTCTTGCATCGTGTTCAGCACCGATAAGTCAATACCGTTGGATCTTCAATTTGGTAAGCTTCAGTCTTAATTTTTGATCCAACAAAACTCCCCCAAGACTTATGCTTGCCAAATTATGTTGCTGAAGATCTTTATCTCACAATCTCCCCCATTTTGTATGCTCCCCCATTTTTGTATGCTCCTCCATTTTTTGTGCTTCCTTTCGTAAAATCTGGAACGGCTTTCCAACAATCTTTTCTTGAGTGCTTAAGAAGATGTAGGAGGAGGATTCCTAGCTCGGTATCTTCTGAAAACTTTGAGGAACAGGTTCTCTGGTCAGGTACTTTGCTCAACTGATGATCGGCCATCACTTGCAGCAAATATCTGTAACACAGTCACAAACAAAATCTAGAGATTTCTCATTAGATCATTTCATTAAAAAAAATAAACCGGTGTTTATCTGTGTATGAAAACAAGCGAACCCGTGTCCGTTTGTGTGTGCAATTTCCCGTGAAATGCATGTGAAAATGATAACATTTTAATAGCATAATATGGAAGACTTGAAAATAATTTGAAATGAAAATCTTTTTTGAATTTTTTTTTTTTTTTTTTTTTTTTTTTTTTTTTAACTAGAAATTAAAAAATTCGGAAATGAGAGGACGAGTCCGACAATATCACAAATATTTTTGACAAAGAGAACACATCCCAAAAGGTACACACGACCAACAAGACTCAAGAACCCAAACATAAAATAAAATAAAAAAAAACTTCATGAAAGGATATCAGATAATGCGTTTCGAGCAACCATCCAGAGAAACAAAGACTTGGCTAGATTGTCAATATGTTTGTCCATTTAAACCCATGCCTTGTTCCTTTCAACAAACAACCTGTGACGATCTTATCATGTTTTGGTTCGATTTGAAGAAACTCGGGCGACTTGGTTTCCACAGACATTCAGCAAAGTAACTTGTCCTAACATCAGGTTTATCGAGCAATATGATTGACTTTGCTTGAAATTCAATGATCAACTTTTGAATGTTGATCGATGCATTTGCTTCTTTTGACACTTGTGCAATTTTTGCATCTTTTCTTTGTGAGTGGAGCTTGTCAGCAATTGATTCATTTTGAACACAATGCGACTTATTATTTGGGAAACTCAAATAGTTTAGAGCTCCAGGTCTATACCGACGTATAACAGAGGAGATAAACATTTGAGCATGCTCGGTGAATCTTCAGGTCAATACTTCCGTATAGCAGAGAAGATCCACCAACTCCAGGTCAATACTTCCGTATAGCAGAGGAGTTAAGCACTTTGACTCAATACGTTCTGAGGAGTTAACAAGTAACTCACTCAGAGGCTTTTCCGAAGAGCATCACTAGCAGCTTTTTATTTTTATTTGTTTTGCATACTAGAAACTCGATTCGGGGATAGGGCGAGGGTGATTTGGGATATTTGGGGAAATCAAGGCAAAGATTTTACGCTCTCAACCCATTTTTGTCAAAACTTATTACTTTGTGCAGGCCAAATGTCTGTGAAAGTACTCCTCATCATCGAGCTCTTTTTGAATTTAGTTTGATCACATAATTGCTGTCTAATTGTATTCGGGCTGGGCCTATTGACACATCATTACACAAATCAACGTCCTCCTTTAGGTGCTTTCCACACAAACCTGAAACCTTCAAAAGACACAAAATATTTACACAAAGAGGAATTTTGGACAAAAGATAAAGATATTCATTTTTGATATTACTCCCCCAAAATTTCTATTTCAGCACAAAATTGAAATTTTTAAAGACACAAGAGCGACCTCAAAAGGATGAGAAAACTTGATCAAAAATACAAGTAAAAATGTTAGACTCCCCCCTTTTTTTTTAATTTTTTTTTTAATTTTTTTTAATACTATCTACTAAATATAAAATAGAAATTACCAATGAAACGCCTTCCATATTACCCTATCAAAAGATGATAAATGAGTTGTCAAGAAAAATGTAGTGGCTGTGAAAATCAGAGAAAGATCCAAAATGTGGATAAGATACCAGAACCGTAACCTGTTTGTTCCGCCTCAAATTTAAATAAGGAACATTCTCTGTCCGTAAATCGGATTACTAACAGTCCTCCTGAAATGTTCCTACACTCATCAACAGATTAGTTAGAAAGGGGAACCCAGGCCATTGTAGTCCTGGGCGTTCCTTTTTCATCAGTGTAAGACACTTGTCTATGCACACAACCTGTTCTTGTATCACTTATCTTTTCCTCTTTCTTTTTAATTTGCCAAATTTGTTTAGGTTCAAACATTTTCGATTTGAAAAAGTTAAATTTGGAAATCATTTTCTGTTTAAGTCCCGAGGAAAAAGAATTTGGTTTTGATGATGTTGTCATATTCATCTTTGAATCATGTGAAACCGGCTTCACATGAGAAGGTGGGGATGGAATGTTCGTCATCCGACCATTCAAAGATGTATGCTTTTTATCTTGAAATTCAAATAAACAAACCTGTTTGCCTTTACCAGGTGGAGGATTCTTTCTAGACACTGATCCGGAGAAGCAAATTGTTTTGCCTTTACCGTCCGAAGCATGTCGTTTTGGGCATTTCTTGAGCACATGATCACCTTTTCCACACTTGAAGCAAGCCTTGAATGGCTTTTGATGCTTGATTGGCCCGTGTGGAGCAGCTGGGGGTGGAGCTTTCTTTGAACATGATGCGACTTGTTGGAAGACTTGTGGCTTCTTATGTTGAGCAGTGAAAGAGGAACAAACTTGTGGCTTCTTTTGTTGAGTTGTGGGTGGTTGCTTGATTTTTGTTTTGCTTTGTTGGATGGGAGATGAGATCTTCACTTGCTTGTTCTCAAGTCTTTTACAAACTTGAGATAGGATGGACAGAGGTGAAGGCTTTTTCTTTTGAGCTTTTGATCGATGGCTTGCCTGTTTTGCAGCTGGGACTGAGATCCGGATTTGTCTTGATTCAGGTTTTGGAAGCATTTCAGATTTGACAGTTGCAGATGACATCTTGATCTTTGAATCTCCATGACTCTCCTTTGTCTTTGATTCATCATCAGAACTTGTCCAGTCTTCAATAAGTACCTCTGCTTCCAACGGATCTTGATTGATGGGAATTGAGTGTGTTGATGTGATCGGAGCTTGATGATTAGGTGATTCCTGAATTAACTCTTCCTTCTCACTCCTGACAGGCTCAAACGTAGGAATTTCACCTGCTTTAAACTTATCAAAGAAATTAGAAGTAACAACCGTTACAGGATTAGAAACAACAGGAACTGAACAATCATTAGCTTGACTGTCAGTACCCGTTTTACTATATCCCATACCAGTCGAAGAATCATAATCATCTCGCACCTCCTTAAGATTCACATTCTCCAATCCTGCATACAAACTATCAGTATCTTTCTTAATTATTTCATGAACCAACTCATTGGTCGGGTGTGGAGTTGGTGTAGGAGAGTAACAGTAAGTGCTGGGGGGAGGATATACAAAAGCCTTATCTTCATGACCCAACCCAGTCTTAATACGAGCCCCCCGTTGGCTTTTGATTAAATCCTCAAGTTTCATCCCCGAAATTGTCCATTTTTCGAGTTTCGTTTGCAACTTACTGGTTTCAAACTCAGCCAGGGCGACACGTTCAGTTAGCATATTGACTTCCACATTACTTTTCAAAAGATTTGTTTTCAAATGTTCATTTTCTTTCAAAGCTTCTCTTAATTTGACAAAAAATTTTGACTCGTTAAGTTTAAGTTCTTTATTTACCTGAGTCAAATATTTTTCATTTTCGATTAACAATTTGTTAGCTTCATAAATACCAAATAAACGAGTTCTGCAATCAGAAGAACACATATCCTGAACTGTCTCGTATGGAAGCTCCATGATGATTTTTTCAGAAGCAAGAGCCTTCTCGCAGTTGCAGACTCTGGTATTTGTCTTTTGTTCCTCCTCCTTCTCATCATCACAAGCTTTATCATTTAGCTCTGCGCCATCTTTACCCACCGATGTCTGCTTGATCTCCCTTTGTACCTTTTCAATTTCAGGTTTCGGTAAACCTTTGAAATTGGAGGCAGAAACTGATATCTCTTCTGGTTTCTCTTTGGAGATTGAGGTGATCTTTGAATTTAAAGACATCGCTTCATCGTACTCACGACGTTTGATATCCAACTCCATTTCTTTTAGTTTGTTCATCACTTCCACCAGTTTGCAATCAGTAAATCCTCTTTCTCTTCTAATCGATTTTCCATGTGAACTCCACTTTGGTGGGAGAGAATCAAGCAATCTCTTAACCCGTTCATGATTTCCAAGTTCTGGATCATGCTTCTTCAGGTTATTTGCCACCATCACAAATCGATCGAGAAATTCAGGCATCCTTTCATTCTTTAAAACTGCAAAATTATCAAACCGGCTTTGTGCCATTGTGAGATCATCAGATTCAAAGGATTTGAAAAGTTCTGCATAAGCCATTTTTTTTAATCGAAAACCCGTTTAAATTTTGGCCTAAAAATAAATTTTAGCAAGTCCCGGCCAACGACAAAACTTTTTCAACTTAAATGGAAAAATTTTGGCCCAAAGATTGACAAAATAAACACCCGGCCAAAAGACGTTATTTTTTAAAATTTAATGACGACTTGATTGAAAACGCCCATAAAATTTTTAAACTTTAACACCCGGCGAACAATTAAAAACATTAAGTCTTAAACTTTAAAACGTTTTGTCTAAACACACGGCCCATTTTGTAGACCTCTTAATCCCGAGCCCAATTTGCAATTTACAGACCAAGTAAACAGACCCACATTACAGCCCAAATTGCCAAGCCCAAAACCAAATAAATTTTCGGCCCAATGACCCAAAAAAAATTCAGCCCGTTTTGTCTTTAATAGTGTTGGCCCATTTGTTTTCTTTTTAAACAAGCCCAACCCTAACCCTAACCCTAACCCACCCTTTTTTTAAAAAAATAAGTCAGCCGTTAAAAACAAACTTTCAAACAGCAACACTTCAACACAACATCAACTTAACACCATCACACAAGATCTACTTCTCTCTATCTCTGCTTCTCTCTCTCTCTGCGTGAACAACATCCAACAACACAACAGCTGCTTCTGTTCGAACTTGTTTACTCCACAAACGACAACAACAACTACATCACAACATCAATGATCTGCTGTTGCCCTCTCTTGTTCGAAACAAACACAAACACGAGCACACTCTCTTCTCTTTTGCTCTTTCACGGCGGCTGCAACATCACCTCAACATCACCACAATAGTTGTATCCTTTTTGTTTTTCTGTTTCGTCACCGGTAAACACAAGATCAAACTAGATCTGCTGCTTCTTTCTTCTTTTAACAACCACAAGATCAAACACAATATAGCAGTTCGATCTGCTGCTGCTCAATCTTTCTAAAACAAACACACAAACAAACAAACTCGAGCTGCTGCTTCTTGCTTGTTCTTCTTGAATGACAAAGAAAATATGACAACTTGTTCTTCTATACGTTCGAAGATAAAAAAAAATCTGCTGTTAAAGCTTCCTTTTTTTTTTTTTTTTGTTTTAACAAAACCGCATCAGGAACAGTAGATCTGTTAGGAATGTGTTGTTTGTTGTGTTTGGGTTCAGTGGTGGTTATAGATCGATATATGGTTACGGTGGTGAGGTGGGTTTGGTGGTGTGTTGTGTTAGATGCAGCAATGATAATGGTGGGTATGGATTTGGTTAAAGAAAAAACGAAATGGTTTGGTGTGATGTGGGAAATGGTTTTTAAAGTTTGACAGATTGTTTAAGTTGTTGGGATGGGCTATGGATTTGACTTGGTTTCGATTGTGGTTTAGGGTTAAGGGTTAACGATTTTAAAAATGTTTTGGTTGTTTTGGTTTGTGGTATTGTTGAAATCTTAAAATATGTTTAAGGTATTGTTAAAATCTTAGATCTAGATGTTTAGTTCAGATCTAAAAAAAATGAATGTTTGTTGGTTTTGGTTGTGGTAATGGTTTGGGTTATGGTGTTGTGGTTAAGGTTGGGTTATAGATCTGAAACTTGTTGGTGCAGGAACTACAAAAAAAATAGATTCGCTCAGATCTTGAAAGTTTAGCAAGGTAGTGTGCAAGAACCTATAGATTCGCTGGCTTATAAAGTTCCGAGCGAACTTATAGATTCGCTAGCTTGGTTTGATGTTTGTGTGATTGTTGGTGCAGAAAAGGTGTCAAGAAACTATAGGTTCGCTGGCCTACAAAGTGTCGAGCGAACTTATAGGTTCGCTTAGAACAACGGGCGAATCTTATGCAAATGCTTTGTATAGATTCGCTCAAAATTTTGAACTTTCGTTCAGATTTTAACTAGATTCGCTGGTTTTTGCAGATTTGAAGATTTGAAGCCCTGAAGAACACCAAGAACACACACACAACTGTGTGTGAGAGAAACACTTCAGATCTGAAATTTTCTTATATTTTCTTGAAGATCTCAGCTTCTAGATCTGAAATATGTTACTGAAATCAACAGATCTGATGATTGTTGATGAAGATCTGATGATTTTAAACCCAGATCTGGTTTCTCTCTCTAAAAAAAAAACCATCAGATCTGGTTTCTCTCTCTAAAACTTCTAAACAATTCTTTAAAATCAGCAACTATCTTCAACAAATGATTCAAAAATGGATCTCAGTTAGGCTCTGATACCAATTGTTGGTCCCAAAACACTAGTGAATCAGAAATTTGTTGAAGATTTGGATCAAAAAGGATAAAATATGATGAACGAGATGAACAATGATAAGAACAATCAATAAAACTCAGATTTGATCCACTTTGATTTGCATAAATTGTTGTTTACATGGAAGACCCCAAATCAAATGCTCATTCAAGCCCCCATAAACCCTAAGTGCACTTGCTATTTATAGTGAGTGCATAACATGCTAATTACACTAATAGTCCCTACACTTAGACTAATTAGTAAATAACAAGTTAAAAGGCTAAAACATGTCTAAAGCTAGATTAAATATATTTTGTTGACACAAAATATATTTATTACATTAACGATCCTAGACATAAAACAACTTCAACGTCTTGACTCGGTTCTTCGTCTCTAACGCGCCATTTGACTTTTTACGTTGACTTTGACCAGACGTTGACCTTTGTTGACTTTGACTGTGTTGATAATATTAGACTAAACTTCAGGTCCAACAATACTCCCCCATAGTCTATTATTATCAACGTCTTGCATCGTGTTCAGCACCGATAAGTCAATACCGTTGGATCTTCAATTTGGTAAGCTTCAGTCTTAATTTTTGATCCAACACAATGTAATTTGTACCTTCATCTTCTTTCATGGATTGTTTGTCAAAAGAGAAATTATAGTCATTTTCAAACAAATTGTGAATTTCATTTAAAAACAGGTTTTGTTGACTATATTTCTTATTCAAAGATTGATTCACAATTGGAATCATTTTATCATTTAAATCATGATTTCCCTTTTTGTTTTTGACAAACTTTGTTTTCCATAAATCATTGACATGTTGATTTTCATCAAACGAATGTCTATGATTAGATCTTTTAAAGTTAGAAAAATACCTGGAAGGGTATGCACATGATGAACTTCTTTGGACTGACCTTCTCGGCTTGTAGTAGCACTCGGATGTGTTGTGATTTACCATGTCACAGAAGGAACAATACTTGTTGTAATAACATTCCATTGTGCCGTGGTTGTACATCTGACAGTTGGTGCAGTACTTGTTGTAGCAGCATTCTGATGTCATGTGATTGTACATCTCACATATCTCGCAGTACTTCTGATGAGCCTTGAAGGGAGACTTCTTTCTTTGCTTTTGGGAAGTCTTTGCAGTTGAAGCTTTGACCTCTGAATCTTGTTGAAGCTTGCTTGAAGGAGCTGGAGTCTTGAACTTGTCACCTTTTGACCCAAAAGGAAAGACACCTTGACTGTAAATACAATCTGAGATATGATGAGTTTCAGAGTCACAGATTAAACAGTATACGTCACTGTTTGAATCACTCGGGGATTCGGAATCTTGAGACTTTGAAGTAGAAGGAGTCTGTGGTGTAGAATCAGATGAAGCGGCCTTTGTCTTGTTCTTCTTGGCTTTGCTCTTCTTTCTTCTAACCTTCTTCTTCTTCTTCTTCGACTGAAACTCTTGTGTCTTTACTTCTTCAGACGATAGTGATCCAACAATTCCGGTTGGCACTAATCTCTCTTTTTCTTGTTCGGATGACTTTGCTTTTTCAGCTTCTTCTTTGATTTTCACAAGATCAGATTGTGATTTGTGCAGTTTGTCAGTAAGCTCCATGAGTTGAACATTCAGATGATGCTTTTCAGTAAGCATTGAATCAACATTCTGTGTAAGAGATTTGAGTCTATCTTCACACAGTTGGTGATTTTCTTGAAGACTTTTGAATTTCTCTTGTTCTTCTTGAAGCTTGGTTTTCAGACTGCTGTTTTCTGAATTAACCATTTCAGAGAGTTTCTTCAATGTTGTAATCTCTTCTTGCAAATCTTTGATCACACTGGATGAGTGTTCATTTGATTTTGCAGCTTCATTCTTGACATTCATTGCTTCTCTTTCACTTTTCTTGAGTGACTCTTCGAGAGATATGATTCTTTGCTCTGATGTCTTGTGTTGTTCTTGGAGATTCTTGTGCCTTTTCTCTTCATCCTGGAATTTATCCCAAATCCTGTAAGAATATGTTCTGTAGTGTTCACATTGTTGAAAACATTCTTTGGTGCACATCTTTTCTCTTACATTGACAGGCATTTCAACAAATGAACTCTGAACATCTTTCTCGGATTCCTTTTCAGACATCAATTTCTCCATTTCTGATTTCAATTGAGCAATTGTCTCATCTTGCTTTGCAATGGTTTCTGACAAATTGCTAATTTCTTTATCTTTCTTTTCAATCTCTTGAATGGAAACAACATCATTGTTTTCACTCCAATCATATTCTTCTTCATCTTCCTGATTGTCATGAGAATTTGCTTGACTCACAAGAGCAAGTTTTGTATGTTCAAGAAAGTCTCTTCTCTTTTGATCACAGGCTTTTGCAACTTGAAGATATGTTGTTTCAAACATATGATTGAAATCTGTAATAAATTCATTGATATCTTCTCTTTTATTTTCTTCTTGGATGACGGTTAACATGCCCGTTGACATTTTTCTTGAATTTTCAAAGTCATCTTGATACTTTTTCTGGGAAGTCATGGTGGCTAAAAATGACTAATTTGAAATTTTGGAAAAATGAAATTTTCGATTTTCCAGACTTTTTTTTTTTTTTTTTTTTTGACGGGTCACTGTTGGGACGGGTAACTGTTTGGACGGGTCAACAAGGTTGGGACGGCTGAACAGTGCTTCACCCGGCTGAACTGTTTCTTCACCCGGCTAAACAGTGCTTCACCCGGCTAAACAGTGTTTCACCCGGCTGAACAGTGTCTTTACCCTGCTGAACAGTGTCTTCACCCGGCTGAACAATGTTTCTCTTCCTTTTCACCCGGCTGAACAGTGATTTCTTCTTTACCCGGCTGAAAACTTCTTCAAATCTTCATATCAGATTGACTTTTCAAAGTCAAAATTCTGATGAACACAAGATCAATTCTTCAATTTTTGATGTTTTTGTTCAATTCAAAACTTGTATTAGCTGAGGAATGATGTTTCTAACAATCCTTCATGGTTTTTCTACCTTGAATTAGTCTAAATCTCATTCAGATCCGGATTTTTGATGAAGAACACAACAAGTGGGTTTTGAGACAATTGACAAACTATGGATTGAAATCAACAAATCTGAATGGTTTGATCACAAACGAAGCTTAGGATAGTGATTTCTAACATATCTCAATCATCAATTTCTCAATAACATCAACAAATTCCAGATTTCAAAATTGAGCAGTGAATATGACGAACATGAACTTTTCTTCAAAAACTCAATCAAATCTTCACCAATTGATCTCAAACTTTGCAGTTCTTTACACAAACATGAATCAAAGCCAATGATAGCTAAAATTCCATCAATAACAACAACAATCAAAGATCACCCAACAGCTCTGATACCAATTGATAGTTCTAGAGACGAACCGAGCTAGGATCTAGATCTGAGATTGTTTGGGGATGTTGTTTGCAATCAGTGATGCGGAATCTCACTGATCACGTATTGATGCTTGAATGTTCATGAAGATCAATGCAAAGTATGATGAAGATGATGATAATATGAATAGGTGAATTGTATTAGATCAATATGAAGGTTACAAAGAGATATGGAATGAAATGCAGGCAACTCTTAATAACAAATGACCTAGGTGATGGTATTTATAGTCCATACCATTCACCTTACATTTCAACCTAACCACGTGCAGTTAAGCACAAACGCGCATTTAAGCACGAAACGATTACACAAATATTTTAAAGACAAATACAATTAATGAACGTCTTCACCCGGTGTTGCTCGTGATGATGCTCGATATCTTCACTCGCTTATATTTGGAAAGTGACATCTTCAAATAACCCCAACAGTAATAATTACCAGAAATGATGTTCAGAAGGTCGAGTTCGCTTGAGTCGCCGGAATATGTTTTGGTTGATAGTTTGGGTAATTGCAGAGAGAAGAAGGAAATGATTTGGTTCTGTAGAAACGTTAGTCGGTGTAAATGAAGTATATTGGGAAGGTTTAAACACTGATTTCGGTTCCTATTTACGGAATGAGATTTTAATTCGAAACCCACAATCAATCCGCGCCTAATTAGCTGTTAATCACGCGTTTATTGGCGACGAAAAGGTTCGAAATGGTTAAGGAAATGTTTGGGGATGATTTTGGTTGATTTGGAAAGGTTGAAACGCGTTAAAGGGCCGTCGTCGGAAATTGGGATTTGCCGGAAATGGCTGCCGGAGCAGTCATCGGAAACACGGGTTTTGAAGGGGGAAGGGGATTTGATTTCAAAAATTACAAGTTAGGCCCTTATACTTTTGGTTATTATTTGTAAGGTGTTATAAACTTTATTATAAGTTTTAAAGTTTACATAAATGGCCCAAAGTTACTTATTAAAGTGTATTAGCTAACTAACTTAACTAATTAAATTGTAACGTTTGTAGAAGTAACGTTTTTGTATCATTAGCTTGTTTATGACGTTAATGAACTATTTTGAGACGTAGGACCATTTTCTTTTAACAATTTTTATAAAAATTACTTTTATAAAACACAATATATATATATATATATATATATATATATATATACATACTTTAGAGATATATTTTTATTATAACTTAGAATTTAATTGGTAACCGTTGAATACTAACTTGGTCGATAAGATATTAAATACGAGAATAACGTAACGTTCAATCGAATTTATATATATCTTTAATATCAAAGCGTTACTTTTTAAAGAAATAAATACGAATCCAATTTAGAAGATAAATACTTCGGGTTCGAGTCAGGTATTCGGGTTCGGGTTTGGGGTAGATGTCACAATGTCGATGATTAGAAAACGTTGGTAATAATTAATTTGATTAAAATCAACGAATTAAACACCAGTTAATCTCATTTATCTCGTAATCAACTCGCGAGCCGTTCGACCTGTTTTACAAAACAATAATCCAATTCAATTCACCATTTCTCTCTAGTAACCTCCCTTTCACTCTCAGAATTTGCAATTTCTAGCAACAACATCCAAAACCCTGTAAGTGATTTCATTTTTATTCATTGTGTTCTTCATTCAATCATCTCCAAATCCTTAATATAATAGAAATTTTTCTTAGGGCCTTTGTTTGTAACATCTGATCAAGAGTAAATCAGCAAAAGGAATTGAATTTTAACAGCTCCTAAGCCTTCTTTAGATTCTAAACCCGTCTTGTTCGTGTTCTTCGTCTTCATCGATCAAATTTGTAACTAATCAAGTAAGTGTTTTATGTTAAAATGATCCTTATCATGTCTAGATTCAAACCCATCTATCAATTTCAAGTTTCATTGTGTAAATCCGATGTAATTGATGATTTTGTGTTCTAGGGTTTATAAGAATTTGGGGTTTTTGTTTGAAACATCTTAAAACCATTTTTGTTCCATTTTTTAACAAATCATTAGATAGCTTGGCTGGTAAAGTAGTGTTGTTATGGCTATATTCTTATTTTTTTGTTTAAACACTTTACTAATCATTTTTATCATTTATCTTAAACCTAATATTAATACTAATACAAAACCATATATATTGCAAAATGTTAAAAACCTATAAAAATATCAAAACCATGATTTTTGTAAACTTAGTTTTATAAAATTTATTTATTACAAATACTTTTAATACTATAAAAATACTATAAACATGTATTTTTAATATTTATAAAATACATACAAAGTTTTATAAATAATAGATTATACAAATAGGACTTTTATATGGATTTTATATACTTTAAAAGTGTGTTAAGTGTTTTAGAGTATTTCTAATATTATATAACATATTTTAACATAATATAATTGTCGTAAAAAATATATTATTTGAGTTTCTATTATTAAAGTAATTATTGTTACTATTACTATTGTTTCGAATAAATTAGTTTATATATATTTAGTTGTTTAACGAGAAAAGCCCCAAATCCCAATTCGAAACCTTAGAATTCTAATTTTCTTAGATTCCTATTGTTCCTATTCTAGTTTTCTATACTATGAGTTTTATTAAGTTTAGGATTCTCATTACTTAGTTGATTCTAGTTTTTGGGAAATCCTCGGTTTAATTTAATCTATTTGCTATTTGTTTCGAGCCAAAATTCCAAGATGAGTAAATTCACTCCCCTTTTTACTTTTACGTTTTGGGACTTAGTATACAATGTTTTCCAGTTTCTATTTGTTTTCCAAAACAGATCATAAAATGTGTTAGTCTTGTTCCGGGCAAGATGCAAACTTATGTGGTAGTTTAAAGTAGTATTGTTACTTTGTAATCCCACCGGTACAATGCTAGCGTTAATGGTTTGACAAACTCACCTATATGTACAACAACGATAGGTGATTTAAACCCGACCATACAATTACAATTACAATTACAATGTTACAAGTTACTAATCGATGTTACAAGTTGCTATACGATGATTCAAGTTGATATACTATGTTGCTATGCCATGTTCCTAAGTTGCTAAATAATTATTGATAACTTAAATATCCAGACGGTTAGGTGACGGTTGCTTGAAAAGTTATCTTTAATTAATACATGAGATGGTTCCACATGATAAATGACTACAAGTTATATTACAATGATGGTTTACAATGTGTGTGCATGAGGTCATGGTTGAGAATGATATGAAATAGCTATAAATGTAAGCTTGCACAACATATTTATGATGATCTCAGATTTCTATATTATTATGTATCAATTTGTGGTTTACTCACTAGCTTTAAATAGCTAATTTTATTTTCACATATTTCAAGCGATGTTTGACATTATTTTGCTGCTTTTGCCAAGACATAGGATTGCCATGAACCTAGTTAAATTAATAAGGACAATTGCATTTACTGTTTCGGTTTTATTACAATTTGTCGTTTCTATTTAAGACTCATGTTCCAAACTTATTATCTCATTATTAGACTTGATAAACAATTACCATGTGCTTTGTTTACTATTGATATCCAATTTCTATGACAACTCGGTGTTTCCGCCGCCGGGTGGGGTGTCACACAAGGTATGATGAAGATTGTGATAATATTGAATAGGTTATTGTATTAATGGAAGGTTACAAGGAATATGGAATACAAATACAGGCAACTCATTACTAACAAATGACCTAGGTGATGGTATTTATAGTCCTTACCATTCACCTTACAATTAAACCTAAACACGTGCACTTAAGCACAAACCAATTACACAAATATTCTAAGACAAATACAATTAACTAACGTCTTCACCTGTGTTTGCTCGTGATAATGCTTGATATCTTCACTCACTTATATTTGTTAACTGTCATCTTCAATTAGACCCAACAATACTCCCCCTAAGATGATACTTTACAAATCCGACATATCAGCTTAAAATCTTCATGTGACGAGCATAGAGAGCAACTTAAAGTTTTGGTATGCATTATCTTCAAGAGGACCTAACAATACTCCACCTAAGATGATGCTGTCAACACTCTGTCTTTTAACAAGCAATCTGCATTCTTCTCTCCCTTTTGTATAACATCAAAGCTTATGGAAAGAATAAGCAGAGAGTAGATTCTGGTGAATCTATGTATCAGCAATGGGATCTTCTTCAACTATTGAAGTAGAATGCGATGACTTCTTTGACTTAGAATACTCGCCCTTAACTTTTGCTTTAGAGGTTAATGAGATCTGTGTATGAGATACTAAGAGGAGGATTCTTAATACTCAACAATCTGACTTGTAGATTTTTTTTCTGGAAACAGGCTTGATCAGGAACATCGTCAAGTCATGTGGAAGCTTTTTCTGCAATAGAAACTATTCCTGTAACTTAAAGAAAAACATTAAAAGTCATGTAATAGATTAAGTTCTAAATCGGATGAGATATTGCTTGATAAACAACTCATACATCAATAACACATGTTAATCTGCCAAAACAAAAGAGAAAGATTAAAATGACAATTTTTTTTAATTTTCTTTTCCAATGTTTTTGATATTTTTGGTTTCTCTTTACATTCTGAATCTTTTACCTGTAATGAGATCATGCCAGTCAAATGTCGTCACACACAATAAAAGAAAGTTTTGAACAAACATAGACAATTTTTCAAAGTGGATGATGGGCATTTAACTTCAAATACTTGGTGATTTTTATCGTGTTTTGGTTCGATTAAGTATGACAAGTATGTGACGAACACTCAGAAGCACTGTAAACTCTACCCTCATCAAAACATACAAGTAAGCACTTTAACAACTTTAATACCCGGTCATTTACAATATAATTAGTGGAGCTTTTTGGGCTTGAAAAGATCAATGAATGGACGTCTTATGGTTGTGTTCCCTTGGGGAATCTTCTTTTATATTCCTTTTTGGAACTTTAATTGGTGATCCTCCACAGTAGGAATCTTTTTGTGTTCCTTATTGG
The DNA here is from genome assembly GCA_030867185.1 of Tagetes erecta. Classification (NCBI taxonomy): domain Eukaryota; kingdom Viridiplantae; phylum Streptophyta; class Magnoliopsida; order Asterales; family Asteraceae; genus Tagetes; species Tagetes erecta. The sequence goes on from CM061488.1 coordinate 60,769,335, forward strand.
GAATATTTTGTACATCTTGAGGTGTTCTAGGTTTGTAGCTCACTATAACAAAGGAGACCTCGTGTGAAACTCCAGGTCTATGGGCACCACAACAAAAAAATTCACAGATGTTTTACTCAACACTAATTTTATTGCATCATTAACTGGTGTGTGTAAGTGACATTACAAGCAGTCTATTAGAAAAGCGAATACTTAATAAATGTCCTAAGATAGATCTTAACACAACTTGCATAGAAGTATTTAGTTTATCACCATAGAGTCTACTTTTCAGATTTACTGTTTTTTCAGTTTACCCACACAATACACAATGATCAATCAGTCATGTATTTTGAAATCATATGTAAAAGACAATGACTAAGTGTACTTTCATTTATCATGTATGTGCAAGTAGATTCAAACTATTTTTTTTAATTTTACACTCCCCCTAAACTTTTAAATTTCTTTGAAATTTGAAAGTTTCATGAAAAGAAAATGGCAGATATGTTACCAACGAAGGCAATATACTTAATCTAAACAGACGAAATGAAACATCGGTTGTTTCATGCATTGCCATCATTGTTTGATATTTGTTTTATAAATGTTTTTAAAGATCCTTCAATGATTCCTTTTTGTTTCCAACTCCATTTGTCATCAGTTGCATCAAAAACATCATGAACAAGATTCGGTATCTTGTCATGATAAAGGATCAGCCACAGTCTTCTTTTCTTTGTTTGACCGGCCTCCATAATTGTCCCTACCACACTAACAAATCAGTTAGATGGTGAAATCCAAGCCACTACAGTCTTGAACTATCCAAAATCATCAATATAAGTAATTTGCTGATAAATTGCATCTTCTGGTAGACTATCGGTTGATGAAGAACGCTGCTCATCTTGATTCTTAACAAGTGTTTTTCTCCGCAGAAGTTTTAGTGTGAGACCAAAGGAATGCTTTGGTTTAGACACCTGTCTAGAATTATTAATGGAAGATTTGTCATAGTCATTTCTAAACCTATCTTTCAAAAATTGGTTTTGTTGACTATTTTGCTTATGCAAAAATGGATTTGTTTGATTTTGTTTTCTTACAGATCTTGGTTTCCATGAATCACTTGAATGATCACCATTAGAGAATTTAAAATCAGAAACATACCTGGTAGAATTTGCAGAGGATATATTTATGTAGACATACGTTCTTGGCTTCATCCTTGAGCTTTTGTTGTAGAAGCAATCTTGAGTAATGTGATTGACCATGTCACAAATAGAGCAATACTTGTTGTAGTAACATTCCTTTATGTCATGGTTGTACATCTGACAGTTGGTGCAGTACTTGTTGTAGCAACACTCTGATGTCATGTGATTGTACATCTCACATATCTCATAGTACTTGTGATGAGCTTTGAATGGAGACTTCGTTCTTTCCTTCTGAGAAGCTTTTGCAGTTGAATCTCTTTGTTTTTGAGAAGCTATTGAATCTTGTTGTTTTTTAGGAGCTTTGACCTCTGAATCTTGTTGAAGCTTGATTGAAGAAGCTGTAGTAGATGTCACTCTATGAATCTCTTGGGGATTCTGAATCTTGAGACTTTGGAGTGGAAGAAGGCTGTGGTGTAGAATCAGATGAAGCGTCCTTTGTCTAGTTCTTCTTGGCTTTGCTCTTCTTTCTTCTAACCTTCTTCTTCTTCTTCTTCTTCTTCTTCTTCTTCTTCTTCTTCTTGTCTGAACCTCTTGTGTCTTTTCTTCTTGAGAAGGTAGTGATCCAATAATTCCAGTTGGAACTAATCCCTCTTTTTCTTGTTCGGATGACTATGCTTGTTCAACTTCTTCTTTGAAAACACAAGATCAGATTGTGATCTTTTTAGTTTGTCAGTAAGCTCCATGAGTTGCACATTCAGATTATGCTTTTCGGTAAGCATTGAATCAACATTCTGTGTAAGAGATTTGAGTCTATTTTCACACAATTGGTGATCTCTTTGTAGACTTGTATGTTTCTCTTGTTCGTCTTGCAGTTTGGTTTTCAGAACGTTGTTCTCTAAATTAAACATCTCAGTTCTTCAACTTTAGAATTCCTGCTTGAAAATCGTTGATCACTCTTGATAGATGTTCATTTGATTTTCCGGCTTCATTCCTGATGTTCATTGCTTCTTTTTCTTTTTGCTTGAGTGATACTTGAAGACATGTGATTCTTTGATCCGATGCCTTGTGTTGTTCTTGCAGATTCGTGTGCATTTTCTCTTCCTTCTTGAGTTTATCACAAATCTTGAATGAATATACTCTATAGTGTTCAACTTGTGTGAAACACTCTTTCGTGCACATCTTTTCTCTGACATCCATTGGCATTTTGACATAAGAACTATTCACATCTAGCTCGGTTTCTTTTTCTAACTTTAATTGCTCAATTTCTGTCGTCAGTTGAGCAATTTTTGCAACATGTTTTTTAACGATTTCAGTCAATTTATTAATTTCTTTTCAATCACTTGAATGGAAACAACATCATTGTTTTCACTCCAATCATATTCTTCGTCTTCTTTATTATCATCTGATTTTGTTTGAGTTATGAGAGCATGTTCATGAATGTCCCGTCTCTTTTGATCACAAGCTTTAGCTACTTGAAGATATGTTGTTTCAAACATGTGATTGAATTGTGCAGTAAATTCATTGATATCTTCTCTTTTATTTTCTTCTTGGATCATGTTTTTCATGTTTGATTTGGGAGATTTGGTGTTTGTGAAGATGATTTGGGTTTTAAGAACTGATATGCTGTTAAAAGTACTCGGCTTGGACAAATATTTCAGCACATAATGTTTTTGAGATGAATATTTCAGCACTTAAAACACTTAGAAATGAATTTTGGGTGTTTTCGGCAAAATTTTAGTGTTTCGCCCCCAGACGTCTAACCCCCCGCCCCCCGTCTGGCCGTTCCTAGCCCCCCTAGCCAATTCTGCCCCCTTGACGTTTCAGATTGAAATTTTCAGCAATGTGGGGACGTTTCAGTAGTGTTGGGACATTATATCTTGGTCGTTTCAGCTTTGTTGGGACTTTTAGACTTGTCAAAAGGTTGTGAAATTATCAATCAAATCTTCATATCAGTTTGACTTTTAAAAGTCAAAACTGTGATGAACACAAAATTCTTCAACTTTTGTTGTTTTTTTGTTCGATTCAACACTAGTATTAGCTGAGGAATGATGTTTCTAACACTCCTTCAGAGTTTTTATACCTTGAATCAGTCTAAATCTCACTCAATCCGAGTTTTTTGTGATGAACACAACTAGTGGCTTTTAACAAAAATGACAAAATATGGATTGAAATCAACAAATATGGATGGTTTGATCATGAACGAGTCTTATATTAATGATTTCTAACATATCTCAACAATTAATTTCTCAAATTATCAACAAAATTTCGGATTTTAATTTTGGACAGTGAATATGACGAACATTAACAAAATCTTCAAAAACACAGTCAAATCTTCACCAAATGATCTCAAACTTTGCAGTTCTTAACACACACATGAATCAAAGCTAATGGTAGCTAAAATTCCATCAATAACAACAACAATCAGAGATCAACCGAAAGCTTTGATACCACTTAATAGGTTCGAACGAACCAAGCTTGGATCTAGATATGAGATTTTTTTGGGATGTTGTTTGTAATCAGTGATGCGGAATCTCAATAATCACGTATTGGTGTGTAAATATTCATGAAGATCAATGCAAGGTATGATGAAGATTGAAGATTGTGATAATACTGAATAGGTTCTTGTATTAGATCAATGGAAGGTTACAAGGAATATGGAATAGAAATGCAGACAACTCATTACTAAAAAATGACCTAGGTAATGGTATTTATAGTCCATACGATTCACATTACAATTAAACCTAAACACGTGCACTTAAGCACAACCCGATTACACAAATATTCTAAGACAAATACAATTAACTAACGTCTTCACCCGTGCTTGCTCGCGACGATGCTCGATATCTTCACTCGCTTATATTTGTAAAGTATCATCTTCAATTAGACCCAACACCCCAAAAACCTAAACACGCAAAAAAGCATAGACAATTCTAAACCATAAAACTAAATCCTAAAAGTTAAACGTAAAACTAAAAAAAAATATCGGTACAAAAAACTGCCAAATTAATATTAAAATATTAACAGATCCAATAGAAGTAACAAAAATCTCCACAGTCTACCGGTATTGTGCATGAGGTGTTGATTTCAAAATTAACAACATCACGTTTTTTAATGCAATGAAGAGGATTTCGTGGTGCATAAATCAGTTAAATTCGGTAACTGGTGATTTTAAATTATTGAGAAGGTCTTGTGACACCCGGTAAAATTCCAGGTTAAGATCCATACTAGGACAAAAACTAAATTATATGTTATAGCATTATTAGTAGTAAATTGAAAAATTGTCATTTGAGTCTAGCCAAGCCCAAGTAATAAATGCTATTGCATTTAAAAATATAAAGAAAAATACTGTGTGGAATCACAGTGTAGTACGGAGACGAACGTTGGTGATGACCCGGGAAAAACTTTAAAAATCCTTGAGTGGATTTTATGCTATATTAGCATGTATAAAAGTGTTACAAAGGAAAACAAAGGTAAAAATCTAAAAATATTAGTTTACGATTTGTACTGCTGACAAGCGCATACATTTCAGATTTTGCCGTTTTCAGAAAAATATAATTTTGAGTAGTTCATAATTATAATATGAACATAAGAAACTCATAAAAATAAGTTGTAAGTATTATAATTAATACTAAGGAGTACAACTTTTAAATACATGGGATTTGGGGAAAGAGTTTTTGTAAAAATGAATACTAGGTATCCTACTAGTTAAAAGTCAATAAATATTACTTCCATTAGAAAACTTACCCATTAATCATCTTAATGATTAATGTCTACAAACTACAAAATTACACTCCAAATTTAATACCACTCAACCAAATAAATACCACACTACAATCCTAACAATCTTTTTAACCAAAATCACGACAATAAATCATCACCATAGTCACAAATATTATTTGTGATACTACCCAATAATACTTACAAAGATTTTTAACACAAACAAAAGTTTTCGCGATTTTTGGCCCTGCACACTATATATTCATCTCTTCTTCAACCCTAGCCACCTAGACTGAATTGGAGACGAATTGGGATGGCGTAGGACGAGAAAAGAGGCGTTTTTAAGGCTAGAGAAGTGAAAACAAGGCTACGAAAGAGCACGAGATCAAGGATTTGCGTCCATTGTTTACTCTTCTTTTCTGTCATGTCATACATTATTAAACTTGTGTTTTTTATTATGAATATGGTTGGCTAAATATGCTAAAACTACCTAGGCGTTATGATGATTTGGTAACTTGGTTTGATTTCATGTTTGGTTGTCTTGTTTATGGATTATTATGATTGATTAAAGTTTCAATCTTTTTGCTAGTTAATGCGTATTACATGTTTATATTTGTTAGATTGGTATTCTTAATCCACGTCCCTTGGTGATTGTCTATGTTACGGAATATGGTTCGTTGTAGCCATTAACTTGTGTTTTGGATTTTATGGTTAACCTACAGTAAAACCATGGGATTAACATTATTAGTTTAATTGATAATAAACGTGTAGCCAACTCAGAAATCCGTGAGGTGATAGATTGTTAACCGGTAAAGTTGAATAATTTGCTAGGTTTAGGTCTTTGTGAGAAGTTTGGTTTAGTCTATTTTATGAAAACTCACTTGTTAAATTAATTGGTTTGTTTGAAAGACCTTTAGAGTCCGTACCGTGAGATAGGTTTCTAATTCAGGCCAACTAATCATAATCAGATTAGGTAACTGTGAGGAAGCTTAATCCCGTAACTGGTGTGGTAATAACTTGATAGTGATACTGTAGGTTTCTTCTAAAAAAGGGTCGAAGGTCCTAGTTAGCATTGCCTTTAAGTGAATATCTTTAGATCCCGGTTCCATAAGCATTAGTCCAAACATGAATGATAACTAAAGTTAACAATGATTCTAGCCTAGGTGGTTTGTCTTCTTTCATCTGTTTTAAATCCGTTTTTCAATTACTCAGTTTCCATTTTTAGAAAGTTTCTTTTTAGCAAGTTTCAGTTTTTAGCAGTAAAACCCCCTTCTAAATATTATTTCTTTTAAGTCGTGTTTAGTCAGTCGAGTCTTGTCTAGTTAATTTAGCGTAGTATATAGAGTCTGTGGGTCGACACCCGGACTTACTTAAGCTATATTACATTCGACCGGTCCACTTTCGGTTGTGTGTAAGTTAGTTAGTTTGTCTAGGTTTTATAAATTTAAAACTTAGGTGTTTTAGTGTCTATTTTTATATATAGCATTGCACGCATCAAGTTTTTGGCGCCGTTGCCGGGGACTCTTGGTAATTGCGTTAATTAACTTTTTGAGTTTTTCGTGTCGTAGGGGTCTAAAGTCCTTGTCTTTATTTCCAGTTTTTCGTGTCTAGTTGGTCTTCTTGTTTATTTATTTTTTCTTTGATTTCATTTTATTTGTTTTTGCAGTTTTATGCCACATTTGCGGTCACACGGGCCATTGAAGCGTACTACTGAAGCACCTGATCCGGAGCTAGAGACTGTTGCTGACTCGTCTGCGGAGGTCAAGGTCAATAGTTTAAAGTTAGATTTCACACCGCACCCAACACCGCACAACACACCACCTAGCAGTCCTAGGTCACAGATGGCAGCGAACCGTACTGTCCATCAACAGGCGTTCGATGGTTTCACTGGGAACCGTTCGTTTATCGCAACGCCTGCGATCACGAATCCAAATTCGTGGCAGATCCCGTCATACATCATGACCGCCATTGCTAACAATCAATTTCACGGGCGGGATGATGAAGATGCACCAGCTCGCCTTTCGCGCCTCGCGCGAATCGTCAGTACTTTTAAACTTCAGGGTGCATCGGATGACGCGATCTACTTGCATCTGTTTCCATTCTCACTTGCGGATCAGGCGATCATCTGGCTCGATTCGCAAGCCGAGGGAACGTTTACAACGTGGGAAGCACTTCGCTCAGCTTTTCTGAAGAAGTACTTTCCACCTGCTAAGGCCTCCCGCCTTCGTGATCAGATCCACTCTTTTAGATTGGATGCAGATGAGCCCTATTATCTGGCTTGGGAGCGTTTTCAAAATCTGTTATCTCGCTGCTCCCAACATGGGCTTACTCCTTGGGACTTGGTTGAGAAATTTTATAATGGGCTTACGTATGAAACCAGGGCCCGATTTGATACATCTGCGGGGGGTCATTTAATGGGTAAAATGAATGTTGATCAGTGTAATGAGCTATTCGAGAGTTTTGCCCAGGCCGAACATGAACAGCGGTCCACTCACAAGAATTCCACTCTTGTCACTGGCACACCTTCTTCTTCCACTAGAGGTGTGCACCATGTTAGCATGGAAACGCGTGTGGCCGCTGCGTTAGAGAACCTTACGCGTGAGATGAGGGACCTTAAGGCTAAAGTGGACAAATGTGAAATGTGCCGTGGAGGTCACAGTACTTTAGAGTGTCCGTTGATGTCTAGGGAGGAGCAAGTTGAGTTTGTAGCTAATCAGAATAGGTTCCCTAATTCTAATAATGGTAATTTAAATTGGAACCGTAATTCAAATTTTAATAATAACTCAACTTGGCGTTCCTCAGGTGCCCCACCTGGTTATCAGACTAATTATAATAACAATAATAATCAGGGGGCGGGTAGTTCGTTTGGTGGTGTTAGTGGTGATCAGGCTAGTGGTCAGGGGTCTAATGTTAGTAATGATAGGATAGAGCAGTTGTTGATGCAGTTAGTGGCTAAGGATAAGGTTACTCAGGAAACCTTAGCCACTCATGAGCTAATGCTGAAAAAGCAGGAACTTGCCCTACAAAACCAGCAGTCCATCATTCTAGATATCCAGAGGACTGTAGGTGAGTTGGTGAAACAGTCGCTTAATCAGAGGTCTCCAGGTCAGTTCTTAGGTTCGACTCAAACGAACCCTTCTGCTCAGTTGAATGCTATCTCTACTCGTAGTGGTAGGAAATTAGAGCCAGTTAAGAAGAAAGTGTCGTTTAGTGAGCCGGTGGTGAGTGAGAGGGTAGTTGAGGGTAGTGATGATGAGTTAATAGATGAGGAAATAGTTCTAGAGGGTCCGGGTAGTGATCAGGCTGAGTTTAGTAATCCAAAACCCGTGAGTGACCCTGAGTTAGGTTTAAGTGTGGGGAGGAAGCCGGTGGATGTTAGGCCCTCCCCTCTGATTGATCATGCTCGTGTCCCATATCCCGCTCGTCTTAAGCAGCAGAAATATACGTGGGAGTATGGGTATTTTTTAGATATGTTCAAGCAGATCAAGATGAATCTGCCGTTCATAGAGGTTCTCCAGCAGATGCCTAAGTATGCTAAGTTCTTGAAGGACATCCTCAAGAATAAATGCAAGCTGGGAGACCTCTCGTCGGTTCCTTTAAGTGGTGAGTGCTCGGCAGTTGTCATGAATACGCTACCAGAAAAGCTTTCTGATCCGGGAGTCTTCACGATTCCTTGCTTATTCGGTAGTAATCTAGAAACCCGAGCCTTAGCTGATCTAGGTGCTAGCATTAATCTGATGCCTTATTCTTTGTACGAGAAGCTAGGTCTAGGTGAGTTGACTCCCACTAAGATGTCATTGTCGTTAGCCGACAAATCTGTTAAGTATCCACGGGGGATAGTTGAGAATCTGTTAGTGAAGGTCGATAAGTTTGTTTTCCCCATGGATTTTGTTGTGCTAGATGTGGAGGCTGATGCTAAAGTCCCCATAATCCTCGGTCGTCCTTTCCTTCGCACTGCCCATGCGGTTATAGATGTCTTTAAAGGACAAATCACTTTGTAGGTAGGAGAGGACGTAGCGGTGTTTAAGATTCCCGATCCGATAGAAAATATTAAGCGTTAGGAATCGGGTTCAGGTGATGGACGCCGATGATAGGTGGGTAGAGGGCTACGATAGTGGCGATGTGTTTTTCACTAGGGAATGGGCTGAAGTGAAGTGTCTATTTAAGCTTAAGTGTGGGGATCCTGGTGGGTTTGAGGATTCCCCACAAGGTGCAGGTTGATCTTGGTTAGGAAGGTTGGTGTGTAGAGTTTGTATAAGTTTCGTTTATCGAGTCAGTTTTTATTTCATTTCATTTCATTTTATTTATTTTAATTTTATTTTTGTCGAGTCAGTGTTATGCTTGGGTATCTTATGTTTGTTTTTGCAGGTTTAAATCATTCTCACCCGTATTTAATCTCCATTCAGGTGAGTTTGTATTTGTGAAGACAAAGATGGAGCTCGAGAGTGTCGGTGGAAGCTCGATCGCGACCGAAATGCTATACGATCGGAGCCGAAGATTGGAATGAAGACTTGGAGAATACGCGTTCTGCATAAAACCAGCTAAGTATTTTCCAATTACTTCTTAATTTTTTTTTATTTTATGCATTTTACTTTTATTTTTAGATATTTTCCATTTCTACATTAGGGACAATGTAAAACTTAAGTGTGGGGATGAGAAATAGTAATTTCTGAGTCTTTAGTCATTTGTTTGAGTCATATATAGAGTCTTAAAAAAATTCCAAAAAAAAGTGAAAAAAAATTTGAAAATATCTTTGTTGCACTTAAATAGAAAATGATAGTAAACTGACTTTGGCTTTCAAATGAGTTGTGGTTTTTAAAACAAAGATGAAATTTGGATAAACATTTGGTAACCCAATTAGCTGAGATGGTTTCCCTAAGTGTAGTAATAGAAAGTTAATTGTCGTCAATCTCGTGGGTCATCATCTTAAGAGAAATAGGAAGGCCTTACACTAAATTAAATAGGAACCATTTTAGGCTTTAGAACTTAAATAGGTTAAGGGGTAGTGCCATTTTGGGATTTATAACACGCTTCTTGTAAAAGAAGTGGCGCATCCACAAATCAAATGTCCACAGGGTATAGTACTGAAAAGCGCTCAAAGTAGCTGCTAAATAAAAAAGCTCTAAGAGCCAATTCAAATGAAAAAAAAGAGAAAAAAAAAAGAAAGTATAAGGCAAGTGATCCAAGACCTCATGTGCTCTACCTCCGGCATAACGACTTGGATACGACACCACTGGGTGAAGTGATCTTGTCTTATGAAAAAAAAAGAATAAACAGTCTATACCCACAAAATTCATCCATCAAAATCCACCCTAATATGGCACTAGTCTTTAGCTTAGTTAAGTTCTTTAGGTTATTTTGGTAGGAAAACCTTTGTGGTTTATTCGGTGCCTCGTCAAGCAAAAATTAATCGAGCTGACTTGTTTTTCCTCTATGTGAGACCTTATAGATAAATGATTTAATTCAATTTAGATTAAACATAACGGGAAACTTAATTGGCTAGTGTTAGGGTATTTAAATAAAACGCACCACTGTTTATCTAAGTTCGGTTCTTGTTTGAAAATTGTAACGAAATGTTGAAGCCTTGATTAGTTGTGATTCTATGTGCATGCTTTTTCAGGGACGAAAAATGTCACGCCCGTCTTTCGACAAGCACCACAGTTGGCATTCATAAGCATAAAAACAACCATACATTAAATATAATTTCAAGAGCAGCGGAATAATTGTTTAAAACATCATTACATTATCCTTAAATTGTTATAGAAACTACTTAAAGCATTACAAACATCTAAATTTGATTCCAAATGTATTTTCTTTAATGCCAGTCTTCAACATGCCTCTAGCCCTCGCCAAACAGCTCCCTAAACCTTCTAACCTGCACATCAATCTAACATGCATACAAAAGTCAGCCACGCTGAGTGAGTTCTAGTTTTAAAACATCTTTAGGAACTTTCCATATCATTCATGTAATACACGTAAATAGCATCATCATATTGTACGTCACATTCATATAACACATAACATAATATCTTTGTCTGTTAGTAAGTCATCATCATGTCCTCTTTGGTCATAAGAGACCCATTCTGAGGTTCTTAACTGGTTTTATCAGATCCCCAGTAGGATTCTTAGCTGGTTTTATAAGATCCCCAGTAGGATTCTTGTCTGGTTTTATAAGATCGCCAGTAGGATTCTTGTCTGGTTTTATAAGATCCCCAGTAGGATTCTTGTCTGGTTTTATAAGATCCCCAGTAGGATTCTTGTCTGGTTTTATAAGATCTCTAGTAGGATTCTTGTCTTCCGTTAAGGCATACATTCGTTTATATATATATATATATATATATATATATATATATATATATATATATATATATATATATATATATATAGTTACTTGTTCTTACATCACCATCATACTTCACGTAATAAAGTCCAACAGTCCAGGAAACATCTCGGTATGCATGTTAGCCTCAAAATTTTATTTGAAACAGAAGTGAGGTCTAGAACTCACCTGATTCTTAAGTGATCATGCTTGTTTGGACAAGGTTAAGGTAGTGGTATCGGTGCACGATCTGCATTTAAGTTATTATGAAAAATCGTCATTTTTTTCATAGTTTCACAAGTAGTGTCGCACATAGTGTCGCAGATAGTGTCGCAAGTAATTTCGCATTGGCGAACCACAGTGTCGCATGCTGCTTCAGCAGCACCTCCACTTGCAGTTTCGCAAGGCTCTTGCCCAACTTTGTCGCATTAAGACCCGACACACGTCATGAAGTCAAGACGTCATAGTGTCGCAAGATGAACACTAGTGTCGCATTAAGAACACTAGTGTCGCAAAACGCTGTTACAACTCGTTTTCAACCCAAAATCCTCGTTTTTCAACGAAATCTCAAACTTTTTACGTCCAAAACCTTGGTTTATCATTTATATGACTAAATCTAAGCTTTTTTCACGATTTTATCCATAAAAATGCAACCTTTATTGATTTCTTTGAAACTTTTGAAAAACTTAAAAACTCCATTAATGGTCAGATTCGTCTTGTGTTATGAAAACATGTTTTGGGGATGATTGTTACCTTGATTACCTGTTGTTTAACACCTTTTACTTCAGATCAACAATTGGATTTACAAAAATCTTGGTTTTTCTTCCTTCTAACCTTAGTTTTCTTCAAAAATGGAGATTAGGGTTTGAGCGTGTGTTGTGAAGAAGGTGAAGTGTAGATGGTGGCTGGAAATGGTGGTTTAAATAGTAGGGTTTCCATATTGGGTAGGGTTTTAGGTGGGCTTTGGGCCTTAATTAGGTGATTAGGCCATATTAGGAAAGTATTTTAACTAATCCACTTACCATTTTGGGCCTAATTCATTCTTTTACCCTTAATGGCCCATAATTACACCATAACCTCTTCGTTAATCCTTCCATTTACTAATTGTCAAGTAATTATTCATTACGTTCTACACTATCGTATATTTATAATTACCACATTTATCGTAAGCATACCATATATCATAAACATCATACATCATCTATTCATAACCATGTAAATGCACATCCATATAAGCATAATCAAGTAAAGGTTTCTTACCATAAAAATCGGGGTGTTACAAAAAAGGTTATGTGTGGGGATGTTTGATAAAGTGATAAATTTACATAAATTCTTAGTTGTGTTTGTTTACGTTTTAAGTCGTTTCGGTACGGTTTTTATAGCAATTTTGATACAACTGATGGTTTGGTGTTTCATAGGTCCCATGTTGTTAAAGAAATGAAAAGCTTGCGGAAAATCAGAACCGTAGACAAAAACGGGACGCGAAACGGAGTTACGAGCAAGCCGGAACGCGTATACGAAGAAACAGAACGAAACGCGCGCGAAACTTCTCACCACGCCACGCGACCAGGGAGGGAGCCAAGGCTGGCTGCGTAGCGCGGCGTGCCCACTTGGGCTGTTGATCCTTGACGCGTCACGCGTCACGCGTCACGCGTCGCGCGGTGATGACGTTTTAATAGAAAGTTTTCGCGATTTTTGGCCCTGCACACTATATATTCATATCTTCTTCAACCCTAGCATCCTAGACTGAACTGGAGACGAATTGGGACGGCTTGGGACGAGAAAAGAGGCGTTTTTGAGGCTAGAGAAGTGAAAACAAGGCTACGGAAGAGCACATGTAATACATTATTTTCTGTCCATTGTTTTCTCTTCTTTTCTGTCATGTAATACATTATTAAACTTGTGTTTTTTATTATGAACATGCTTGGCTAAATACGTTAAAACTACCTAGGCGTTATGATGATTTGGTAACTTGGTTTGATTTCATGTTTGGTTGTCTTGTTTATGGATTATTATGATTGATTAAAGTTTCAATCTTTTTACTAGTTAATGCGTATTACATGTTTATATTTGTTAGATTGGTATTGTCAATCCACGTTCCCTTGGTGATTGTCTATGTTACGGAATAGGGTTCGTTGTAGCCATTAACTTGTGTTTTGGTTTTTATGGTTAACATGCAGTAAAACCATAGGATTAACATTATTAGTTTAACTGATAATAAACATGTAGCCAACTTAGAAATCCGTGAGGTGATAGGTTGTTAACCGGTAAAGTTGAATAATTGGCTAGGTTTAGGTCTTTGTGAGAAGTCCGGTTTAGTCTATTTTATGAAAACTCACTTGTTAAATTAATTGGTTTGTTTGAAATGACTTTAGAGTCCGTACCGTGAGATAGGTTTCTAATTCAGGTCAACTAATCTAATCAGATTAGGTAACTGTGAGGAAGCTTAATCTCGTAACTGGTGTGATAATAACTTGATAGTGATACTATAGGTTTCTTCTCGAAAAGGGTCGAGGGTCCTAGTTAGCGTCGTCTTTAAGTGAATATCTTTAGATCCTCGTTCCATAAATATTAGTCCAAACATGAATGATAACTAAAGTTAACAATGATTCTAGCCTAGGTGGTTTGTCTTCTTTCATCTGTTTTAAATCCGTTTTTCAATTCGACAGTTTCCATTTTTAGAAAGTTTCTTTTTTTAGCAAGTTTCTCTTTTTAGCAGTAAAACCCCCCTTCTAAATAATATTTCTTTTAAGTCGTGTTTAGTCAGTCGAGTCTTGTCTAGTTAATTTAGCGTAGTATATAGAGTCTGTGGGTCGACACCCGGACTTACTTGAGCTATATTACATTCGACCGGTCCACTGCCGGTTGTGTGTAAGTTAGTTATTTTGTCTAGGTTTTATAAATTTCAAACTTAGGTGTTTTTAGTGTCTATTTTTATATATAGTATTGCGCGCATCAGTAGTAAATAAGTATTGTGATGATTATGGTGTAAAAATGTGGTAATAAGTAAATATGTAGTAATATAGGATTGATTACTTGCAAATGGTATGTATATGAATGTATGTATACGTGTACATGTATGTATATGAGTGGAAAAAGTGTTAAAAATGCTAGCATCAATTATCACATGAGCATGAACTATGAAATTGTCAAATGTGATCAAGTGTAGAAAAATAATACAAATACATGCTCTAAAATGATTAAGTTAAATTCTGGACATTTTGTGATATTAACCATGCTCTGAGAATGTAGAAAAATGTATATATTCTATGTAAAAGTAGAAGTAAGCTGTGGAAGAATTGTATAATAGAACAAAACGTTTTATTAGTAAAAATACGTCGTTTTCGAATCGAAAATGAGTTTATCTTGAGAAAAATATTTACACAGCTTTCTTATGTTTATTTATGTGAAAATATATGTATGATCGTTACATGATGAAATTTGGTGGTTTAAGCATTGCTTAGTAACAAACTATGTACGAAATAACGGTAAAACCGACTATTTCGGCTTAAACCGTACGCATGTGTAAAATAGTTTTTAGACCAGAAACTTTTGATGTATAATCAGTATTTATGAGCATGATTATTTGTGTCTAAAATGGTATGATTGAAAAGGGTAGTTATATGAATCACTAGTTACGAAAAATGCTTCGGTTATGACCGAAATTGCGTGTTTTATATGAACTGTCTTGAATCAAGTTGCGAGAGTTAAAAAGTGAACTTGAATCAGTGTATTGATCTTAAAATATGTATGAAAAGGGATACTTAAAGTTATAAAATCAAAACACCAAGAACGACTAAAAATAAAGTTAGTCGGTTGCTTAAAATTTACGTTTTCACTCGGTCTCGAAGTGAAATGGATAAAGTGTTAATCTCATAAGTTTCATTCAAGATATTTGTTGAGAATGATAATATTTATATTGTATAAATATTAAAAGTGTGAATTTTATAAAAATGAAACCGAAAGTTATATATGATAAATCATATATGTAAAATTTTGACAATGGATAAAGACAAATGAGTGTCTTTAAAACATATTTATATAAAGAGATTACTTATATAAGTATTATTCGGAAACGGGTCATAAACGGAATCACCAACGTGTCGTTAGAACGAAATGATAAATCATTTCATAAAAAGTGTATAGAGTTAATGAACAACTTGGATGACCATTGTACGACTATTAACGGGAAACCCTTGGATATATAGGGTGTTAGTAGATCGGGAAAGTATAAACTTTGGGCTCGTAAGTGCTAGAAAAAACTTGACGGAAATCAAAGGTGAGTTTCAAGGCCCCATTTTCAATACGTTTTGATTTCAAACTTGGGGGAAAATATGTGAAATATATTTGATTATGATTTAAAGTAAGAGATGGAAAATATTTTGATTTATATGAAAAACCATAAGTTTACAAGATGTGTTCGGCCGAAAAAACCCTCAAAAATAACGTAATCATTAGCCTCAGTGATAGGGGTCCTTGGATTATATTGGTAGATCTATCGGGTGTACTGACAGCCCACTCCCGTACCGGTAGCTCCAGTCAATGACGACGGTAGATTATATAATTTCAATTGTTGGAGGGTAAATGTCATGGATTGATTACGGGTTTATGGTTGTTTCATATGACTTAAACTTTGCAACTTTAAGTCAACAAGATTGGATAAATATTGTCTCTTATTAGTACAATCATAATTGGTTTTGTTATGGACTACGTGTCCTAAACCTGTGAACTCACCAGTCTTGTACTAATAAACGTTTTTAACATGTTTTTCATGTGACTAAACGCTTGTTGTGTGCTATGGAATGGAATGGTTTTGGTGTGAAACGCCATGCTACTGAAATGTTGTTTTGGGACCGACTTTTATATAATCACTTTTACAAGTGAAAAACTTTGTCATAAAAATGATCTTTAGAACAACGTTTGTAATAATATTATGACGTTTTAACTTTCCGTAACTTTTTAATGGTTGTTTGACTATAATCCGATGGTAACCAACTTCCGGTACCACCGACCCCATTAGTTATACTAATCCGCTGCGTAAAACGGGGTGTGACAGATCTTTTATTTTTAATAACCGGTTTTAAAAAAATTTGTTTTCACTTTTACCGGTTCGGTTAATAACAATTCAAATTAACCGGTTGTTTTTAATATTTTCGGTTAACCAGTGGATCGGTTAACCAGTTATTCATAAAAAAATCCCTAACATGTTATTTCTCAATCGTTTAATAACCTTTTTCAGTTATTTAACTAGTTACTTTGTGCACCTCTATGTAGGTGTTCTTAATTTTAAATTATTAAAGGGTCTAAAATCTATATTATATATAAAACATACTGAAAGGACAAATTAAGATACCCAAAAAATAAGAACACTTATAAAATTTGATGTCTGATGTACAAACAAAAATGATAGTATTATGGTACTTTTAACACTATTTTCATTTTAACCCTTGGAATTAGCTACACTTCAATACTTTAAATTTCGAAATAAACCATTAAATTTTACACATTATACCCTTGACTGAGTTTAAATGGATTTATTTTTAATTTTTAGCATGTTCGTTTAAAGCAATTTTGGTGTCAAACCTATGAAAAACATCGTTGTAATTAAAAAATTTTTGCGAACAGCTTGTTGTTAATATTTTAAGGAACCGAGCTATAATTCTTTATGTACAAGCACTTAATGCACAATTTACAACTAAATTTTCAAAACTAAACTAACATCAGTGTTTTTAAATGCCAATTAATGTGGTATTTTAACACACTAAATAGTATTACACTTTAACCCTCACATTTCATGTTTTATAAATGTAACATCCGCCTTTCGGCAAGCACCACAGTTGGCATTCATAAGCATATAATCAACCATAAATTAAATAAAATCTAACATGCAGCGGAATATTTGTTTAAAACATCATTACATCGTCATAAATTGTCTTAAAAACTCCTTAAAACATTACAAAAATGTAAATTTAATCGTAGATGTATTTTCTTCAATGTCAGTCTTCAACAAGTCTCTAGCTCTCGCCAAGCAGCTCTCAAAATCCTTATACCTGCACATTAATCTAACATGCATACAAAAGTCAGCTACGCTGAGTGAGTCCTAGTTTTAAAACATCTCTAAGAACTTTCCATCTCTTTCATGTATTACATGTAAATAGTACCATTAGATTGTACTTCACATTCATATAGCACGTAACGTAATATCTTTGTCTAATCGTAAGTCATTAGCATGCTCTCTTTGATCACGAGAGACCCACTTAGTGGTTCTTAACTGGTTTCATTAGATCCCCAGTAGGATTCTTAGCTGGTTTTATCAGATCCCCAGTAGGATTCTTAGCTGGTTTAATCAGATCCCTAATAGGATTCTTAGCTTCGTTAAGGCATACATTCGTTTATATATATAAATATATAGTTACTTATTCTTACATCATCACAGTTCACGTATTATCACCTATCAGTCCTTAAAACATCTCGGTATGCATGTTAGCCTCAAAACGTATTTAAAATGAAATGGAAGTGAGGTCTAGAACTCACCTGGTTCTTAGGCGATCTTGCTAGTTCAGTCAAGGTTAAGGTAGTGGTATTGGTGCACGATCTGCATTTAAGTTATTATGGAAAATCATTATTTTTATTTTAGTTTCGCAAACAGTGTCGCAGACAATGTCGCAATAACGAACCACAGTGTCGCATGTTGTTCCAGCAGCATCTCCACTTGCAGTTTCGCAAGGCGCTTGCCCAACTTTCATTGGGACTTAAACTACTTTCGCAAACACACTCCGACACGTGACATGAAATCAAGACATCATAGTGTCGCAGGAAGAACGTTACTGTCGCATTATGAATGCTTAGTGTCGCAAAACGGGGTTTCAGCTCGGTTTCAACCTAAAATCCTTGTTTCTCACCCAAATCTCAAACTTTTTACGTCCAAAACCTTGTTTTATTATTTATATGACCAAATCTAAGCTTTTTCCATGAATTTAAACTTAAAAATGCAACCTTTAATGATTTTTTTGAAACTTTTTGAAAACCATAAAACTTCATTAATGGCCAGATCCGTCTTGTGTTATGGAAACATGTTTTAGGGGATGATTCTACCTTGATTATCTATTGTTTAACACCTCTTATCTTTAGATTTACTCTTGATTTACAAAAACTTGGGTTTTTTTCTTCTTTCTTGCCTTAATTTTCTTCAAAAGAGATTAGGGTTTGTGTGTGTTGTCGTGAAGATGGTGAAGTGAGGATGGTGGCTGGAAATGATGGTTTAAATAGCAGGGTTTCCATATTGGGTAGGGTTTTAGGTGGGCTTTGGGCCTTAATTAGGTAATTAAGATATTTTAGGAAAGTATTTTAACTAATCCACTTACCATTTTGGGCCTAATTCATTCTCTTACCCTTAATGGCCCATAATTACATCATAACCTCTTTATTAATCCTTCCCTTTTCTAATTACCAAGTAATTAGTCATTACGTTTTACATTCTCGTACATATATAATCATTTCCGTTCCTCATCGTATTATCATAATCACCACATTTGTCGTAAACATAGCGTGTATCATAAGCGTCATACATCATTTTAATCATAATCATGTAAATGCACATCTATATAAGCATAATTACGTAAAGCTGCCTTACCATAAAAATTAGGGTGTTACAATAAAACTTTGTTGGTCCATAATGATCGTGATTTCAGTGCTATAATGACTTGTTTAACAACAAAACACACTTGACTCAAACAAACAAAGTGTATTATAACCAAACACCCAATAATGAGATTAAATCCACACAACCGGAGGTAAATACGCTACAAAGATAAGTGATATATGCTCCTAGCACCTCCAGTAAACACACAAACGACACAATCAGTTGGATAAGGTTTTTGTTAAAAGTTGCAAAAGTTGTCTTTCTTGAAGATAAGGTTACAATATATATCAGACATAGGTTCGCTGATAGATTCGCTGCAGCGAATCTATCTAGCGAACCATATAGGTTCGCCGGGCACAATCAGGTTCGCCCGGTCGACACCAAATCAAAAGCTAAACTGTGCTACGGGCGAATCTATAGATTCGCCCGTAGGTTCGCTAGAACTAATTCATACAAAAGACATACAAAATACATACAAAATATATAACACCGACATACCGGTGAGTCCAACCTATACATGACTATCAATACTCCCCCTAGGTTGGACCTCACCTGGGGAGTCTTCTGTTCAGGCTCCGTCTTCTGTTGGCTTCAAATATATTCAACGAATGCTCCTGACCTTCCTTTAATTCTGGCCATTGGATTGGTAACTTCTTCAGATCCGGCCTCTTCGTCTTCACTGAACACCAGCATCGATTCCACAAACTCTGCTTCGGCGACCTCAGTATCAGGCACATCCAGAACAATTGTTTCCGCCTGAATTTCTTCTGTATGCTCCTCGCCAATTACATCCAAATCAACCACCTCTATCGGCTTCTCGAACCTTTTCTCGATCGTTTCATCAAGCTGCTTTGACAGGTCATCAACAATCATTCTTTGTTCATCTGTCGCTCTTAACCTTTCATTAACCTTCCTCAGTTCAGCACGAATACCCCGGGCTTTGTTTGCAACCTTCACAAACAGGTTTGCTTCAATTCTAGTATCATCTCCAGCCCCGTGCTTAATCCGGTTCTCACACAGTACTTTCAAATCTTCATCGCAAAAGGAAAAGATCTCCATTGGGTCAAACAATCGGATTTCTGGACGATCTTCCCCTTTCAGTCTGATAACAGCTTCACCCGTACCATTGTCGTAGAACCATTTGTGAAAATCCTGTAATCTGAGTGGCTGTGTGTCCGGAACTCTAACCCTAGTCATAACCTTCGGGGCTTCGATCTTCAATACTATCTTTCCTTTCCACGAAACCCAGTGCCTGTCTTTCTTCTGCCTCATCCTCCTCGGCTTTTGGTACCCAAAATCAACGAAGTTTGTCTTAGCAGCCTCTCTGATCGTCACCTCAAATGCACAAGCCCTTCCACTGTCTTCTTTTCCTAACAGAGGTAGATCAGCCAACCTTCGCAAGTCCCATCTTGACAAAGTGGCGAAATGCTTCCTGTTCTTTATATAACTGATATCCCCACCCCTTCGTTTGATCATATAAGCATCCACAGCAGAGTTGTATTTCCATGCGATCACTTGTCTGTCCAGTTGGGAGGTGTTTGGTTCATCAATGCTCTGAAATATGGGCACCTCGGGAACAACCTCTTCGTCCTTTTTGAACCATTCAGATTTATCTAAGTCAACGTGCTCGAACTGATAACTGACCCCTTTCTCCTCAACCTTGTATTTCTCTGGCTCATCATCCAAGTCTTCCTCACTGTCAGCATTTATGTCAACCTCTGGTTCATCTATCAGACTAAAACTCACGCTTGATCCTCCAACAACCTCAGCCCCCTCAAACACATCCAGATCTATACCCATATCCTCATCGAACGGCTCCTCAGCAGCTTTACCTTTGCCTTTGTCCTGATCCCCAAACACAACGTCCATTAACGGATACTTTGCAGCATCCGTTAAGGATTTCAGTTCAGCTTCAGACATAGCAGGTTCTGACCCGTCTTTCTCCTTCAGGCTATTTAGCTCCTTGAATATCCTAACTATCAGGCATTGTTGATCCTTCATCATTCTCCCCATTTCAAAGATAACAGTCGACTTTTCAGCATCCTGGGTCTCCAATTCCTCATATTTAATCTTCAGTTCCCCCAATTCTGCCTTTAAACTGTCAATCTCACCTTTCAGTCCACTAACGGTCTCAGCAGATGTACCCAGAATGTCATGATTCGCTTTCTTTTCCGCTTCAGTTTGAGGATCCGATTTCCTTTTGGTCCTTTTCTCTCTCCCCTTATCTATCTCAGCCTGAACCTCATCAATCTCTCGTTCCAGTGAATAATCTTTGTCTTTGGCGTACTGCTTCCTTTTTCTCACCTTCTTCTCAACCACTTCAATGTTCTCACCACCCCTTTTTCTATCAACTTCATTCAACCTTTGAATCTGTACCCATCTTTCAGCAGGGTACATATTTTCCCATAAGTACGCTGTCCTACCCACACAGTCAGATCGCACCGATTTGCAGTCCCCAAATATTCTAGAATGCATCTCCCATATCTTCAAAACATCACCAACAATCGGAAGATTTGGCAGCTTGTCATTTAGAATCATTTGTACAAACCGAGGATACATCAGCCACTTATCTCTCTTAGAAGCGTGTATGTTCTCGAGCATATAACTGTAGATCAGCTTCGCAAGATTTGCCTTTTGCCCTCGGCAAAACAGCATCATGGCCCGAGCCCAATCCAGGTTTAACCCATCAGTACCTCCCTTCCTATGATCAAGGCACATAATGAACACGTGTGCTATATACCTCCATTCCTTGATCAGATAGGATTTAACAAATTCCATCTTCTTTTCTCCTGGCATTGGTCCCTCATAACCCGCAGTCCTAAATGCCCCATATACCTCCTCAGCGGTCATATTGACTTCATCTCCAACATCATCCTCTAACCTCAAAATCCTGGCCAGATCAGCCTCAGTAAACTCCAGATCAAAACCACTGACTTTGGCACATATACGCGATGGCTGTACAGACACATTCATCACTGCAGTTCTCCAGAAATCTCGAACATGCAGCTCGTATATAGTCGGTGAGTGAGAAATGGCGTGATGAATGTGAGACGACTTCAACCATCTGATACAGTCTCGATAGCCACCGGCTTTCTCATGATTCTCGTCAAGCAAAGCACACATATTGTGCTTTCTTTCAAAGAATAATGTAGACATCGTGCCTGAAAAATAAACGGAGATTTATCAGAAACGAAGATTTTGAAAACAGTTAATAGATTCGCTGGATAAATAGGTTCGCTAACGTGGCGAACCTGAGATTTGGCACCAGAACCTATAGATTCGCTGACATGAAAAATCAGTCATTTGGGCGAGCGAATGTATAGGTTCGCTAGAAACAGTCGGGCGAATCTATGTTGAAGCACGGGCGGCATAACGACATAGGTTCGCTCGAAGTTTTGAACTTTCGTTCAGATTCGCCAGATGAACACCTAGGTTCGCTGGAAACCCTAGTTTTTGAAAAACGGCCGAAATCAAAGTCAATACACCATAATCAAGCAAACAAAGCAACAATCAGGTAATATAAACATCAAACGAGGATATTATGAAGTAAATTCCTAACTAATAACACAAAAACAGTCGTTTGATTTACACAATATCACAGATCGACGGATTTAAGGGGGGTAAAAGTGCGATTGATGGTTTGAAAAATAGATTAAAATGAAGACGAGACATACCAGACCAAAGTAAAGGTGATTTTAGTGTGGAAAAACCGGTTGTGGATAAGAATCGAACTCACGGCAGTTAGAATTTGAAAAACCCAGCTACAGTAATAGTGACAGCGAAATTGTGAAATATTTCGCTGTCACTACATATATATACAGACACAGGTTCGCTGACAGACACACTAGCGAACTTTAGATTCGCCCGAAGACCAAAAGTCAAGTAAACCACGGCGGCGATGCAAAGAGGTTTCGGGCGAACCTGAGGTTCTGGCGAACCTGTAGGTTCGCTAGCAGGTTCGCTGGCACACAAAAATTAAAATATTTTTTGTTTTTCTCAAATTTTAAATTCTTTGTAAATCCATGAAAACGTCCCACTATTTCAACGCTCCAAAAATAAACACATTAACCTAGATAATAATGATAACGAGAGAAAAATAAAATAAACTAAAATAAGATAAAAGAAAAAGCAAGAATTAAAGGCTAAAGAAGGATAAGATAAAAGAAAAAGCAAGAATTAAAGGCTAAAGAAGGATATATATTTTTCATGACGTTTTGATCAGAATCCGGAGAATCATTGATTGGCGGGATTGCAGATATGTTTGTCCATTTAAACCCATGCCTTAGTCCTTTCAACAAGAGATCAGCAGCTTCTTTTATCATGTTTTTGGTTTGATTGAAGAAACTCAGACAACTAGGTCCCCACAGACATCTAGGTAAAAAGAACAAGTTTTGTCATCAGGATATATCTGAGCAATACTATTGACTTTGCTTGAATTTCGAGGATCAAATTTTGAATATTGATCGATGCATTAGCTTCTTTTGACACTTGTGCAATTTTTTGCATCTTTTTGTGAGTGGAGCTTGTCAGCAATTGATTCTTTTGAACACAATGCGACTTATTATTTGGGAAACTCAAATAGTTCAGAGCTCCAGGTCTATACCGACGTATAACAGAGGAGATAAACATTTGAGCATGCTCGGTGAATCTTCAGGTCAATACTTCCGTATAGCAGAGAAGATCCACCAACTCCAGGTCAATACTTCCGTATAGCAGAGGAGTTAAGCACTTTGACTCAATACTTTCTGAGGAGTTAACAAGTAACTCACTCAGAGGTTTTTCCGAAGAGCATCACTAGCAGCTTTTTATTTTATTTGTTTTGCACACTAGAAACTCGATTCGGGGATAGGGCGAGGGTGATTTGGGATGTTTAGGGAAATCAAGGCAAAGATTTGACGCTCTCAACCCATTTTTGACAGAACTCTTATCTTTGTGCAATCCAATCATGTCAAGGGGATAATCCTTGTTGCCGAGATCTTGAACGTTATGTTTGGCTGCACAATCATCGTTTACTTTGTTTTCGGGCTGAGCCTATCTGACATATCCCAAACACAATACTTCTGACCTCCTTCAACATCTCTTCAACATCAATCAAAACGGAGATCCTGAAATAGCAAAATTTGAAAAACTATAAGTAGTTAATCTTTAATATCTCCCCTAAAATTTCTATATTATAGCTATCTAATAAGAAATTTTTGTTTTTCAGATTTTACTTAATATATATATATATATACAGAATAAAAGAAAATAAAAAGGAAATAAAATAAAATTAAAGGAGCGAAGAATTGAGTGACCCACGGAATTTTCAAAGAAGAAAAAGAAAAAGTTATTTACATATTTACAAATTGATTCACAAAAAAAAGGTTTTCAAAAAGATATAAGTCCCAGCATAGAGATCAGTTCATAAAAACGTGGTTTGTCAAAAGTTTTTGTGAAAAGATCAGCTTTTTGCTTTCGAGTTTCAATAGGAATAATATCAATGAACCCCTTTTCCTGTGCATCTCTGATGGCATGAATTCTTGTTTCAATGTGCTTGGTGCGAGTGTGATGAATAGGATTCTTGGCAATTCCAACCGCAGCTTCATTATCACAAAAGATTGGCGTATGAAGAAAGTTGATGCCATAATCCATCATCTGATGCTGAATCCAGAGCACTTAGCAACAGCAACTTGAAGCAGCAATGTATTCTGCTTCTCCTGTGGACAGAGAGACGGTTGTTTGCTTCTTGCTTTGCCAGGAAACAAGACATTCGCCAAGGTATTGACATCCGCCAGTGACTGATTTTCGGTTAATCCTGCAACCAGCATGATCACTATCAGAAAAAGCATGTAAATCAAAGTTCCCACCTTTTGGGTACCAAAGTCCTAAACAAGAGGAACCCTTAAGGTAACGAAAAATTCGTTTAACAGCTTTCTCATGTGATTCTTTTGGATTGGCCTGGAAACGAGCACAGTAGCACACAACGAATGTAATGTCCGGTCGGCTTGCAGTCAGATACATGAGAGATCCGATCATCGAGCGGTACCGATGAGCATCCACAGGATTCCCATTATCATCAGAAGTAAGGCATGTTTGAGCAGTGAAAGGAATTAATTCCGGAGAAGAATCATACATGCCAAACTTCGTGAGGATCTCTTTGATATATTTCTCTTGGTGGATAAGAATTCCATCAGGCTTTTGTTCCATTTGCAGCCCCAAGAAGAAACACATCTCCCCCATTATCGTCATTTCAAAGCGATCCATCATCACTTTTTCAAATTCTCTACACAGCCCCTCATTAGTCGAACCGAAGATTATATCATCAACATACACTTGAACCATTAGCAACTCACCATTCACCTCCTTCTTGAACAATGTCATATCTATAGTGCCACGAGAGAAACCTTTGCTGAGAAGATACTTTGTCAGAGTTTCATACCAGATACGTGGAGCTTGATGCAACCCATACAAGGATTTATCAAGCTTGTAAACCTTTGCAGGAAAATCTGGATCCTCGAAACCCGGTGGTTGACATACGTAGATCTCCTCATCGATATCTCCATATAGAAATGCACATTTCACATCCATCTGATAAACTTTAAAGTTTTTGTTCGCAGCATGAGCAAGAAAGATTCTGTTGGTCCATAAAGATCGTGATTTCAGTGCTTTGTTGTCTTGTTTAACACAAATATGTCCAAACTTGAAGAACAAAGTGTATATTAACCAAACAACCCAATAACAAGATCTAACCCACAAATGAGGTAAATAAGCTACAATGATAAGTAGAATAAGCTCCTAGCACCTCAAATAGAACGATTACACAACACAATCAGTGAGAAATGGCTTGGATAAAAGATGTGCAAAAGTTGTATAAAGTGAAGATAAGGTTACAATATATAGCAGTGTTAGGTTCGCTGATAGATTCGCTCTAGCGAATCTATCCAGCGAACCAACACAGGTTCGCTGGGCACATAGGTTCGCCCAGTCGATACCTTAATACAAAAGACATGATGACCTGCGGGCGAATCTATAGATTCGCCCGTAGGTTCGCTAGAACTAATATAAATACAAGTTAAACAATTACAAACAAAAGTAACACCGACAAGCCGGTGAGTCCAACCTATACATAGTGACTATCAATACTCCCCCTAGGTTGGACCTCACCTGGGGAAGTCTTCTTATTAGCTCCGTCTTGATGGCTTCAAAGATGTTCGATAAACGTTCCTGCCCTTTCTTTAATTCCGGCCATTGGGTTTGTAATGTCTTCAGTTCCGGCCTCATCTTCACTTAAATTCAGCATCGAATCTACAAACTCTGTATCTGCGACCTCAGTATCAGGCTCAAGTTGAACTGTCGTCTCCGCCTGTTTTTCTGCAGTTTGCTCCTCGCTAATCACCTCCAAATCAATCACTTCCACTGGTTTCTCAAACCTCTGTTCGATAGTTCGATCAAGTTGTCTTGTCAGGTCATCCATTTCCAAGCGCCGATCATCCGACCTCCTCAATCTCTCATTCACAGCCTTTAGCTCAGCACGAATCCCCCGGGCTTTATTTGCGACCTTCACAAACAGGTTCGCTTCAGCAGCAGTGTCATCTCCAGCCCCGTGCTTTATCCTATTCTCGCTCAGCACTTTCAGATCCTCATCACAGAAGGAAAAGATCTCCATTGGGTCAAATAGTCTGATTTCAGGACGATCCTTTCCTTGTAGTCGGATAACAGCTTCACCCGAACTGTTATCATAAAACCATTTAAGAAACTCCTGCAGTCGGGGTGGCTGTGTGTCTGGGACCCTGACCCTTGTCATCACCTTTGGTGCAGCTATCTTCAACACTATCTTCCCCTTCCACGACACCCAATGTCTATCCCGTGTCTGTCTCATCCTCCTCGGTTTTTGGTATCCAAAATCAACAAAGTTTGTCTTTGCAGCTTCTCGGATGGTGATCTCAAACGCACATGCCCTACCGCTTTCTTCCTTCCCCAATAATGGCAGCTCTGCCAGTCTACGCAAATCCCATCTAGGAAAGGTGGCGAAGTGCTTTCGGTTCTTGACATACGTAATGTCTCCGCCCCTCCTTTTAATCATGTAAGCATCCACCAAACAATTGTACTTCCACGCTATGATCTGCCTATCTAGCTGCTTGGTGTTGGGTTCTTCCAGGTGTTGGAATATAGGCACTTCGGGAACCACAGCTTCTTCCATCCTGAACCATTCTGATTTGTCTAAATCTACGTGCTCGAACTGGTAGCTAACCCCCTTTTCTTCAACTTTATAATTCTCTGGCTCATCATCTAAATCTTCTTCACTATCACCATCAACATCAGTCTCAGGCTCATCTACCAAAGTATAATCCACACCAGATCCACCGACCACTTCCTCTCCCTCAAACACGTTTAAATCAATCCCCATCTCTTCATCAAACTCTTCCTCAACTGCCTTTCCTTTTCCTTTATCACCAAAATCAACATCCATTAACGGATACTTTGCAATATCCGTTAAGGAGTTCAGTTCTGCCTCTGTCATTGCCGGTTCAGTCCCAACATTCTTCTTCAAATCATTTAGCTCTTTGAAGACCCTCACAATCAGACATTGCTGGTCCTTCATCATTCTACCCATCTCGTATATGACAGTAGACTTCTCAGCATCCTGTTTTTCCAACTCTTCATACTTCACTTTCAAATCCACCAGTTCAGCCTTCAAACTTTCAACCTCAACCTTCAATTCATTTGATGACCCAGTAGATGTACCCCCGGTATCATGCCTAGCTTTCTTTGATGCTTCAGCGTGTGTATCAGACTTTCTTTTCGTCCTCAGTTCCCTTCCAGCATCAATCTCAGCTTCGATCTCATCCACTTCCCTATCAAACGAATAGTCTTTCTCTTTGGCATAGGCTTTCCGTTTCCTGATCTTCTTCTCGACCACCTCTATATTTTCTCCGCCCCGTTTCCTTTCCGTTTCCATCAGCCTCTGTATATAAACCCATCTGTCAGCAGTATACATGTTTTCCCATAGATATGCAGACCTTCCCACACAATCTGATCGCACCGATTTACAATCCTTGAAGATCCTGGAATGCATATCCCATACTTTCAGCTCAGCCCCAACAACCGGCAGATTCGGTAATTTGTCATTCAGTACCATCTGAATGAACCTCGGATACATTAACCACTTGATGCCCTTGGTAGCGTGAATGTTCTCGAGAAGATAATTGAATATTAGCTTCGCGAGATTGGCCTTTTGCCCCCGGCAAAATAGCACCATAGCCCTTGCCCAGTCAAGGTTCAGCCCGTCCGTGCCCCCTTTCCTATGATCCAGGCACATGATGAACACGTGAGCAATGTACCTCCACTCCTGGATCAAGTAGGATTTAACAAACTCCATTTTCTTTTCGCCGGGCATCGGACCCTCATACCCAGCAGTCCGGAGTGCCCCATACACATCCTCAGCAGACATATTTACCTCCTCACCAACATCTTCTTCTAATCTTAGAATCCTAGCCAAATCGGCTTCCGTAAACACCAAGTCGTAACCACAGACTTTGGCACAGATTCGTGACGGCTGCACCGACACATTCATGACCGCGGTTCGCCCAAATCTCAGGTTCGCCCGCAACCTCTTTTGCACCGCCGCCGTATGTTGATTTTTGACTCTTGGTCTTCTGGCGAACCTAAAAGTTCGTTGTACATAAGTTCGCTGGCCTGTATTAAGTTCGCTAGACTGTCTGCCAGCGAACCTATGTGTGTATATAAGATAGCTGCACCAAAGGTGATGACAAGAGTCAGGGTCCCAGACACACAGCCACCCCGACTGCAGGAGTTTCTTAAATGGTTTTATGATAACAGTTCGGGTGAAGCTGTTATCCGACTACAAGGAAAGGATCGTCCTGAAATCAGACTATTTGACCCAATGGAGATCTTTTCCTTCTGTGATGAGGATCTGAAAGTGCTGAGCGAGAATAGGATAAAGCATGGGGCTGGAGATGACACTGCTGCTGAAGCGAACCTGTTTGTGAAGGTCGCAAATAAAGCCCGGGGGATTCGTGCTGAGCTAAAGGCTGTGAATGAGAGATTGAGGAGGTCGGATGATCGGCGCTTGGAAATGGATGACCTGACAAGACAACTTGATCGAACTATCGAACAGAGGTTTGAGAAACCAGTGGAAGTGATTGATTTGGAGGTGATTAGCGAGGAGCAAACTGCAGAAAAACAGGCGGAGACGACAGTTCAACTTGAGCCTGATACTGAGGTCGCAGATACAGAGTTTGTAGATTCGATGCTGAATTTAAGTGAAGATGAGGCCGGAACTGAAGACATTACAAACCCAATGGCCGGAATTAAAGAAAGGGCAGGAACGTTTATCGAACATCTTTGAAGCCATCAAGACGGAGCTAATCAGAAGACTTCCCCAGGTGAGGTCCAACCTAGGGGGAGTATTGATAGTCACTATGTATAGGTTGGACTCACCGGCTTGTCGGTGTTACTTTTGTTTGTAATTGTTTAACTTGTATTTATATTAGTTCTAGCGAACCTACGGGCGAATCTATAGATTCGCCCGCAGGTCATCATGTCTTTTGTATTAAGGTATCGACTGGGCGAACCTATGTGCCCAGCGAACCTGTGTTGGTTCGCTGGATAGATTCGCTAGAGCGAATCTATCAGCGAACCTAACACTGCTATATATTGTAACCTTATCTTCACTTTATACAACTTTTGCACATCTTTTATCCAAGCCATTTCTCACTGATTGTGTTGTGTAATCGTTCTATTTGAGGTGCTAGGAGCTTATTCTACTTATCATTGTAGCTTATTTACCTCATTGCCATCATAAAATTCACACAAAGCATCATACAGACTTTTTGCTGTTGTGTGTTCGGCAAACCTGTTAAAGATATCCTGATGTAAGCAGAGTATTAATGCCCCGAGTGCCTTCTTGTCTCGATCTAGTAATCTGATGTCTGCTTCAGTGAAAGTGCTTGGATTTGTGTTTGTTGAAGTAACAGTTCCTTCAACAGTTGTTGGCACGTGCGGACCATTTACGATAGATTCCCATTGGTTGTAGTCCGTGTAGTAGAAAAAGGCTTTCAAACATCTTTTCCAGTCTTCAAAGTTTTCACCACTAACAAGCCTCGGAGGCCTGTTAGGTTGAACGCTATCCAGATCGTTCATATTCAGTGTTGATGAAGTCATAACTTTGAACAGATTATAGATTCGCTCAAAATAAACAGGTTCGCTGACTAGATTCGCTCAAAGAACACAGTAGATTCGCTGACAGATTCGCTGGGAACAGATTCGCTGGGCGAGCAACAGTTTCGCTGAAAAACAAGCACAGATTCGCTCGCCTAATTTTGGCAGCAGTTTCGCTTGCACAGTCAGCCAAACAAGTGAACTTTCGTTCGGTGATATGTCAGATTCGCTGGCCAGAACACAAACCAATCAGGACAAAAATTTGAATTAGGTTCGCTGGAAGAACATACAGTTTCGCTGGTAGAACAAATAGATTCGCTGGTAGCTCAACCACCCTGAAACAGTACGGAAACAGCTCGAAAACCCTCAAAACTTGACCATTTGCATACACGTTTGTTTTAAAAGCTTTCTATGACCAAATACCACAAACCTTGAGCAAAAAACAACACCAAAACACTAAAAACAAGCTTCAAACAGAATCAAAGTGTTTTGACTCAAAAACTTCAAAAAATCAACACAAAAATCACTAGAATCAAACAATCAAGAGCACTAAGGCTCTGATACCATATTGTTGGTCCATAAAGATCGTGATTTCAGTGCTTTGTTGACTTGTTTAACACAAATATGTCCAAACTTGAAGAACAAAGTGTATATTAACCAAACAACCCAATAACAAGATCTAACCCACAAATGAGGTAAATAAGCTACAATGATAAGTAGAATAAGCTCCTAGCACCTCAAATAGAACGATTACACAACACAATCAGTGAGAAATGGCTTGGATAAAAGATGTGCAAAAGTTGTATAAAGTGAAGATAAGGTTACAATATATAGCAGTGTTAGGTTCGCTGATAGATTCGCTCTAGCGAATCTATCCAGCGAACCAACCACAGGTTCGCTGGGCACATAGGTTCGCCCAGTCGATACCTTAATACAAAAGACATGATGACCTGCGGGCGAATCTATAGATTCGCCCGTAGGTTCGCTAGAACTAATATAAATACAAGTTAAACAATTACAAACAAAAGTAACACCGACAAGCCGGTGAGTCCAACCTATACATAGTGACTATCAGATTCTAATGGCTTCAAGGCGAGCGACTGGAGCAAAAACTTCAGTGTAGTCAATCCCCTCCTCTTGAGCAAATCCTTGAACAACCAATCTCGCCTTGTTTCTGATAACAACACCACGATCATCAGGCTTGTTTCGGAAAACCCACTTAGTGCCAATGGGACACTTATTAGGAGGAAGATCAACCAGTTCCCAAACTTTAAGCTTCCTAAATTGCTGCAGTTCCATTTGCATGGCACCAACCCAACTAGGATCTTCAAGTGCTTGTTTATAATTCTTCGAAACGACTTGAGATAGAAAGGCAGCATAGAGACATTCATTAATCAAACCACTCTGACTCCGAGTTCGCACACCATCAGTAATTGATCCTATGATGTAGTCATGAGGGTGATTTTTCAAGGTTTTGAAGTCTGTCTTGAGGAGCAAAGGATTGGTTTCGGTTGAGAGTGTTTGATTAGATGGTTGTGAAGGTATGTTTGAGGTTGGAGGAATTGTATTAGTGGTAGATGTAGGAATGGTAGTGGATGATGATGGAATATCTGATGGAGAAGTTGGAACAGTTTGAGGTGGTGGAGGTGGTGGAATGTCAAATGAAGTGGGAGGTAATTGTGTAGTTGAGGGTTGTGGTTGTGATTGTGTAGGTGGATGGTTAAAGATAGAAACTGATGTGTGAGGAATGATGTCATCATCGTCAGAGTCAGGAAGATTGAATGATTTGAAAATAGTGGTGGAATCATAAAACCATGCCGGTTCACTTCCAATACTTGTTGTGTTTGACTCTTGCCAGTCAACATAATAGGACTCTTGCACAATCCGCGTTCGCTTGATGTAAACACGATACGCTTTTTGTGTGTTCGAGTATCCTACAAAGAAACACTCATCAGAAACAGCACCAAACTTCGTTTTCTGATCTTGAGTATTCAACAGAGTGCAAGAACATCCAAAGGGGCGCAGAAAATCGATCAACGGCTTAATCCCTCGAAACAGCTGGTATGAAGTCTTCATCTTTTCTTTGACAATCAGTACCCTGTTCAGAACATAAGCTGCACAATTAACTGCCTCCGCCCAGAAAATAATTGGAAGCTTTGACTCAATCAGCATAGTTCTAGCGGCCTCCACAAGAGTTCGATTCTTCCTTTCAGCAATACCATTTTGTTGTGGTGTTCGTGCGGCGCTAAACTGTCTGAGAATACCCCGTTGTTCACAGAAAGAGTTGAAGATATGGTTTCTGAATTCCGTTCCGTTATCGCTTCTGATGGCTTGAACCTTTCGCTTTCCAAGAACCTCGATTTAAGGAATCAGCTTCATTAGCTCTTCAGCAGTCTCACTCTTGTATGCCATGAATCTCACCCAGGAGTACCTAGAGTAATCATCTGTGACAACCAAGCAATAAGATTTCTTAGCAATAGACTTGACACTTATTGGACCAAATAAATCAGTATGTAACAATTCGAGGGGTTCTGAGATTGAATTTGTAATTTTAAGTTTATGTGGCTTTTTGTGCTGTTTTCCTTTAGCACAAGCCATGCATTTCTTAACCACTGAAAAGTCTTTAAGTGGTAAACCCCTGACCAAATTGTTCTTAACCATTTATTTAGTATTTTAAAATTAATGTGCCCTAAACGTCTATGCCACTGAAAAGATTCAAAAGATGAAGCTTTAGACAAGAGACAGGTCACGGTGGAAGTTGATTCTTTTGATCCCATATTTAACATATATGTATCATTTCGTCTTGGAGCTCGCATGATCACCAAATCTTCAGGAATAGAAAACTCTGGCTTCAAGAACAGACATTCATTTGGAAGAAACATCACTGGGATATTCTTATCACAGATTTGTGATACACTGAGAAGATTGAATGCCAGTTCAGGAACATAGTTGACGTCTTCCAAAGTTAGTGAACCATTTGAGACTTCTCCTTGACCAATCATTTTGCCACCTATCTTGTCTCCCGCAAAAGCAACATATCCACCATTGATGATTCGATAGTTAGTCAGTAGGTCCTTCAACCCTGTCATATGTCTGGAACATCCGCTGTCAATATGCCAATGACTATTTACAACGGCATTTGAATGTTCCTGACATTTATTAAAAATATACAGAAGTTAGACTATTGAAATTGGCACCCAAGCCTTTGTGTACTTGGGTGGTGGAACAGATGAAGGATTACAAAAGAAATTATTTACAAATGTGTTTAATCTTTTTCCAAAAGATTTTTGCTTTGAACTGTTTTTTAGTAACTTAGGGCACTGCTTAACAGTATGACCAATATTTCCACATTTAAAGCAATGAGATTTCAAACCGACTTTGGAAACTTTATCAACAAGAATTTTATCCATTTCAATTTCCTCGTCACATTCAGACATTTGAGAATTGCAATCACTGTAAGAGTCATAAGGCTCCTTTGATTTGCCTGCTGTGACTTTTACCTTTTCAGATTCAGATTTAGGTTTTGAAATCCTTATAGGTGTGAAGGACGGGATTTGATGAGTAAAGAACTTTTGAAAACAGTTTGTTTTGGTTTGACTTTCAGAGACATGACCTGAAAGTTCATCCTTGTCATTCACACACTTATTTTCAATCAGATCATCATTCAACACATTAGAGCTTGAAGTAGTGCACCCTAAATTACTATTAAACATGGAATTGTCTGAACATAACACATTACTGGAAACAGAATTAAATAAACTAATGTCTTCAATAGACTTCTTGGAATCAGAACTAGAACATTTACTACTGCTAGAACAACCAAGCCCAGTACTCCCACCATAAGCGTAATCCTCTCTAACCTCTTTAAGATTTACTCCAATTAAACCTGCAATAGAGCTGTTAGTATCATTCTGGATAATCTCTTGTATCAGCTCATTTGATGGATGAGGAATAGGTGTTAGAGAGTAACAAAAGGTACTAGGTGGGGGATATGCATATGTTTCATTGTTAAGACCCAAACCTGTTTTAACTCTGGCCTCCCGTTGTTTCTTGCAGAGTTCCTCCCTTTTCATACTAGATATTGTCCATTGCTGCAGTTTATTTTTGAGTTTTCTTGTTTCAAATTCAGCAAGAGTCACTTGCTCAGTCAAATAGTTTATTTCACAATTCTTTTCCAAAAGAGTTCTTTTTAAATGTTCATTTTCTTTCAAAGCTTCTCTTAATTTGACAAAATATTTTGATTCATTCAATTTAAGCTCTTTGTTAGTTCTCTTTAATTCGTTTTCGTTTGACATTAACAGTTTATTAGCTTTGTATATGCCAATTAAATGAATTTTGCAAGCAGATGAACACATATCTTCAATAACGTCATAAGGAAGACCAATTACCAGTTTTTCGGCAGCAAGGGCACGATCACACTGGCAGTAGGGAGTGTTCCTCTTGAATTCATCAACAGCATCAAGCCTCGCCTTCTCAATCATGGCTTCCAAGTTAAGCTTTGACTCCTCCTCATTCTTCATTTCATTTACAGCAGCTTCACAGACCAATCCCGAGTGATTCAGATGCCCTTGAACAATAGCATCTGATTGGTCTTCATTAACTTTCTCCACCTTCCCTTCCTCATCTTCACCATAAAATTCTTTGAAAGGATCAAAGCAATTTATATAGTTGTCATCATTCTCAACAATCTCAGCAACTAGGGCATGATTAATTTCCTCCTTTGTCTCTTCGATTTCTGCACTCCAATCAAAGTTGGTGAGCAGTGCAGTTTCATTCTTTGATTTCACTTCCTCAAGCCTTTCTTGACCAGGAACAGTTCTCGGATTTCCAGAGTTCACTGGTTCAGTAACAATTGGTAAAGGACATTCTCTTTTGAAGTGACCCAATTGTTTGCAGTTATAACATCTCAGCTTTCCTTTGTCATACCCCAGCTTGCTATTCTGTCCCTGATTCCCTAAATTTCTTCTACCTGTTCTTTCCATAAATCGTCTAGCACGAAGAGTAAGCATGGCCATCTGCCATTGGATGTCGGTTTCTTCCAGATCATCAGGATCCACCTGATACATATCTTCTACAGTCATACCATTTCCCTTTAACTCACCGGCAACAAGAGCTTCATAGCTATGAACAAACATTCCAAATAAGGCCATAGTGTCAGATGGAATATGAGTGGTGACAGATGCATTTGAGCTTGAACCAACATTTGTAGATGCACCAACAGATTTAACCGACACATAACTTGATGATCCTCCAGGTGCACCACTGTAAATGCGAGAGTTTGCAGCGGATGAAATAAGTGCAGCATTCTGAGAAGGAATATTTGGAACCATCGTAGACTGATTGTATTCTCTTCTCTTCACATCAAGATCAAATGACTTCAGCTTGTTTATGACATCCATCAGCTTATAGTCATGAAAGTTTCTTTCTTGTTTCAACAATTTGATTTGTAGACTCCACTGAGGGGGAAGAGAATCTAACAGCTTTGTGACTTGTTCATGATTTCCCAGCTTATCATCATACTTCTTCAGATTACTTGATACAGACAGAAATCGATTGGTAATATCAGTCAGATTTTCTTGCGAATACCCCACAAAAGAGTTGAACTCTTTCTCAGCTTGAGCTTTTCTATTCAGCTTCAAATCCTCATTACCATCATAGAACTCGCACAGCGCATCATACAAGCTTTTTGCAGTTGTGTGTTCACCAAACCTGTTGAAAATATCTTGATGCAAACAAAGTATCAATGCCCCCAGTGCCTTTTTGTCACGATCAAGTAACTTGGTGTCTGCTTCAGTAAAAGTACTTGGATCTTTGTTTATTGAAGTGACAGTTCCTTCAACTGTCTTTGGCACGTGCGGACCATTTACAATTGATTCCCATTAGTTATAGTCAGTGTAGTAGAAGAAAGCTTTCAAACACCTCTTCCAATCTTCAAAATTTTCACCACTAACAAGCCTCGGTGGCCTGTTAGGTTGAACACTATCCAGATCATTCATATTCAGTGTTGATGTAGCCATAATTTTGAACAGATTATAGATTCGCTGAAGACAAATAGATTCGCTGGATTAGATTCGCTCAAAGAACAAACAGATTCGTTGGCAGATTCGCTAGATAAACAAACAGATTCGCTGACCAGCAAACACAGTTTCGCTCGACAGATTTTGGCAGCAGTTTCGCTTGCACAATGAGCCAAACATGTGAACTTTCGTTCGATAAAATGTCAGATTCGCTAGCCACAAACACAAACCAACAGAACACAAGATTTGAACTAGATTCGCTGGATGAACAACTAGATTCGCTGGAAGAACAGATAGGTTCGCTGGGTTACGAACAAACCTGTTACAGTACGAAAACAACCAGGACAGCTTCAAAACTTGACCATTTGTAGACCCGATTGTTTCATAAGCTTCCTATGACCAAATATGACAACACTTGAGCAAAATACAACACCAAAACACCCAAACCAGTCCAGAAAAGAATCAAATAGTGTTTTGACACAAAAACCCCAAAATCAACACAAAAATCACTAGAATCAAACAATCAAGAGCACTAAGGCTCTAATACCATATTGTTGGTCCATAATGATCGTGATTTCAGTGCTATAATGACTTGTTTAACAACAAAACACACTTGACTCAAACAAACAAAGTGTATTATAACCAAACACCCAATAATGAGATTAAATCCACACAACCGGAGGTAAATACGCTACAAAGATAAGTGATATATGCTCCTAGCACCTCCAGTAAACACACAAACGACACAATCAGTTGGATAAGGTTTTTGTTAAAAGTTGCAAAAGTTGTCTTTCTTGAAGATAAGGTTACAATATATATCAGACATAGGTTCGCTGATAGATTCGCTGCAGCGAATCTATCTAGCGAACCATATAGGTTCACCGGGCACAATCAGGTTCGCCCGGTCGACACCAAATCAAAAGCTAAACTGTGCTACGGGCGAATCTATAGATTCGCCCGTAGGTTCGCTAGAACTAATTCATACAAAAGACATACAAAATACATACAAAATATATAACACCGACATACCGGTGAGTCCAACCTATACATGACTATCAAATTCTGAATTAATAATAATAGTTACATGTTTTCCCTCTCCTACAAATTTATAGATTTTCCTATCATATCTTTTAAACTATGATGTTTTAAAAAATTCTTAAGGTAATATCAATATGTATATTATAATATACAACTATTTAATGCTTCAACATACACTTTTGAAAACCAACTAATTAATGTTGTACACCTTGAAAAACTCAGTATTTACATTTTCACTCCTTTTTCTACCATATTTTTTATTTTTAGTAGGTTTTCTTAGCATATATTTTAAAGTATAGTGTTTTAAAAATATCCGAAGTGCCACTACGACCGGCTTAATTTTATTGACATTTGGGTATAAGTTTTACACTATATCAATGTGTGAAATAAATTTACAGCATATTAATACGTTACTGTATATAAGTCCGTAGAAGTCCAAAATACTGAAAACAGTGAAATAGGTTTGTTGGGCCTTGCGAAAAAACCGATCCTTGTTTACCAACCACACATTGTCTAACCAAATCAAATTCTCCCTCGATACATTGCTCAAAAAATCCGATTCGGGGGGATTCTTCCCCCAACTAACGAAGAGATCTTGGCGGAATTGCTACATATGAAATTGAGCACAATTTTGCAAAGAAATAGCCCGCTTGTTTCTCGAGAAGAGATGGGAAACATGCTTAATATCATTTGACTGAATAGTTGACCTAGCCCCTTGTTGTTTGAAAAAACCCTCCACTTCAATTGGTATTTTTTTCACGAAAAGCAGACAAGAGATAACAAATCCAGCAAACACACTTTTTACTGAAATTTTAGATCCCCAATCTCACATCTTTCTCCTCCCTTCATTACTTTCCTTACTTTGTTCCCGAGTTTAGTAACGGAAAGAAAAGAAAAGAAAGGAAATGTAGTTTAGAAAAGAAAAGAAGAGAAATGAAAAGAAAATATGAGAATTCATTTCGTGTTCCAGAGTTCGAAAGAAAGGAAATGAAAATAAACATTTTAATATGATTTCATTCTTTTCTCTCCACTTCCTTCCAATTTGATAGGAAAGTTAGGAGTGAAAATCATAAGAAAATTTTCCTTCAACTTCCCTCCCTTTCATTCGTTTCCTTTCTTAAAAAAATTCTGAAACACCAATTTTTTCAAATTCCTTCCGGTTTCTTTCCCTTTCGCCCTTTAAAACTCTGAAACAGAGAGCGTAAGTTTAAGTTTTGAATTCTCCCAAAATTAGCTCTTTATCCTTCCTTCTTCATCGGAACTAATCAAGTTAGCTTTTATTGTTCCGCATCATACACCCACCCACACCAGTTTAGGTTGTTAACATAACCATTTTATTTCAGTGATTTTGAAGTACTAGAGAAGATCATTCTCACAGCTAACATCACCCGACCAGACCAGGAAACCGACCACCACTCGAATGTGCCTCAACAGACGCTGCTTCCATCTGCTTACCATCACATCCACCCATTCCAAGTTCCATTCCACACTTTGACGACGACCAACATACCAGGGTTAAAATCTTTGACGATTTTTGGCTAATTATTAACGACTATTTTAATATCAATCTTGAAAGGTGTTCTTACATCATTGTGCCTCTTAATAATAAATTGGATAATTTTTTTCCTTTCTAATATGCATGTTCTACGACGCCAAATTAGTGGACTTTTAGGCTGTTATAGAACTTATCCGGCTGATCGTCATGGTTTTTATACCATGAAAGTAGTAAAATTGACTGATAATGTGGATTTGTAATTTTGGTTTTGAGTTCCAGAATGTGAAATTTATATAATTAGCAACATTATATTAAATTATGATGGTTTTTATACCTTAAAAGTAGTAAACAGAATGTAAAGATATTGTTGAATCGTAATTTTGGTTTTGAGTTGCAGAATGTTGATATCATGATTCCATTATGCATCTTTTAGCTTCACATATACATACTAAATCATAAATACAACATTTTCTGAATTTTAAACATTTGATTAAATGTACTTTTTTAAAACTTTTGTTTTCTTGAATAAACATGGACTTTGACTAATTTAACTAGCCATTTGAGAAGCTTGAACCTCAACACCAGGGCCGGTCCTGAGCAGGTGCGGCGTGAGCGACCGTTCAGGACACCATCACTCAAGGGGCCACCAACTTTTTGAATTTTTTTCCTTATATTACACATATAAAAAGAAGCTTGTAGTTTAATCCTTTAAAATAGAGTTGTTTGAATAGTTATACTCAAAAGGAAGAGTCGAAATAAGATGATCGGAGAAAAAAAGTTCCGGTGAAAATGTTGCAGCGGTGGTGCTTCTTGTTGAGATGAAAAAGAAGAAGAGAGACAAGAACAAGACAAGAGTAGGTGATATAAAGCCTATTAAGCCTAATTTATTTATTACTTCGAGATGCTTTATTTAAACTCAAGTTTGCTTCTTTTTATTTTTTCTAAAATAATGTAATATTTAGTTTACTTCATGTAACTTAATTTTATTTTAATTAAAAGTAAGATGTAATTGCTTAGAAAAGTAAAATTTTTAAAATAGTTTAAATGATTTATATAAAAAACAAAGATTTGTAACATTTAAATATGGATTATTTGGTTGAAATCAAGTTGTAGAAAATAAAGTTACTTGAAATTTTTTTTAGTATAATCACTTTTGGTTCTGCCTCTACAATACGTCAATACGTAATAGGGGGCACTTTTTGATAGTTCGCATAGGGCACTAAATTTCTCAGGATCGGTCCTGTTCAACACAGAAAAATAATGTTATATTGTTTTGTAAATTTCTTTTGAATTGCAATAAAATCAAATATATCTCATTTACTGCATTTGTGCGATTAAGGCAAGGTTTTAAGCCTGAATAGTTTTGAGTTCAAAAATTTAAGAGCACATTCGAGGTCCTTTTGATGCAGAACGTTTAGATGCTCATGGTAGTTTTATGTATTGTTGTTCTTGTTCAATCTACATTGGATTTTGATCATAGACAAGTTAATAGGAGGTTCAGACAAGTTAATTCTTGGTGATGATGTAAAGAACTGTGTATTTGTATTTGTTAAAGGTGGCACTCATTTACTTACAAATGGGTTGATTTAAGTTGATTTATATACAAGAGATTTTTACATATTTCTCCATCCTAACCTTCTTAATTACATATATACCCAATTCTTAGTTTGTATTATATATTTTTTCCCTTCTATTAAAAATTGACTCAATTACCTTTTTATATCATTTCTCATAAATAAATATATGGGTGAGATTAAGACAAACATAAAGTGATATCTATGATGAGCTTTAATAAAAAAGTGAGTTTTAACATCGTTTAAAAATAAAATAATATAAAAAATTTGTAAACGTAATTGTCTGATAGATTCGATTCGAGAGAAATATGAAATTAATGCTTTTAACAATTTTATAAATGTAAATAATCATTTAATTAGTTCATTAAGGTTAAAATAGTAATTCAATTAGTTAATTTTAATAAAATGGGTAAATGTATAATATATATGTTTTAGGAAGAGAAAATATGTAATTAATTTTTAGAGCTGAGTAAATATATAATAAAAAACTTAGAAAGAGGATATATATGTAAATGCCCTTATATACAAATGGTATTGATTTGGGTTGATTTACTTACAATTGTGTTCAATTTTAAACATTTGTTAACCAAGTGTTCAATTTTATAAACATTTGTTAACCATTGTGTTCAATTTTAAACAAATAATCATTCATTCCGTTCATGTAGTGGTGCCGTGTGAAATTTGTTTTTTTTTTTTTTTTGTTGTTATTATGGAGCCCTTAAATCACATAGTATTCAATGGGCTATGAATGGCTTTAGTTTTGTATTGAATGTAGCATGCCAAATAAAATGCTTTATATTGGTGTTGGATTGGAAAAAAACTGTTATGGATTATTAGAAGGATAATCAAGACTGGTTTAGTTACATGAACCTTGTAAGACAAGCATTTTTGTTTTAACCTCTATATGATGTAATAATAATTTACTTTTTTATATGATAGTTTTCAGAATTTACCATGTTTTTAAAGTTGACGTCGTATTTGTGTATTTTTAAATTGACATGTTATTTGTGCACTCTCTCTTATTGTTAAAACTTTATCTACTATCTAAAAGTCAAGGTGAAATCTTTATGCTTAGAGACAAATATTAAACACCATCTAGCAAATAACTACTAATTAAAATTGAAGCCATTGGAAACGTCATTGTTTGTAAATATTGATAATAACTAGTTTAGTGCCCGTGCTATGCTCGGGAAAATAATACCCAGTTGATTTTAAACGATATTCATAGGTCATGGAAGGTTCCAATCAATTTTTAGACAAAACCGTTATAAAACCGAAACACAAAGTTTATTTAAAACTGTTTTTTTAATATAGCAATATTATACTTAAATTAAAGAGAATTA
Source organism: Tagetes erecta (assembly GCA_030867185.1). NCBI lineage: Eukaryota > Viridiplantae > Streptophyta > Magnoliopsida > Asterales > Asteraceae > Tagetes > Tagetes erecta. Next base: position 60,810,749 of record CM061488.1, read on the forward strand.
AATGCTCAGTTTTATGGTGTAATTTAAAAAAAAAATAATGTGGTATAAAAAGTTATGGATGCTTAAAAGATACTAAGGTATTTAATTATAACATATTACTAATTTATTCTTAAGTTTCATTTATATACCTTATTAAATATAAATCGACTCGTGCAAACCCTAGTAAAAAGGGTTGAAAATGTAATTATTCTTAAGTTTTTTAGTTTCTCCTAAATATTAGGGGTTCAAAATTAATTCGTTTTATTATTATATATTATTATAGATTATGTATACATATTTTAATTATAAAATTATTATTATGAGAGAAACTCTTAAATAATGCCAAGTAAACAAAACAACTTTAAATAATTGACACATAAACAAAATTTATTTTCTTATATTATATACTAGTTTAGTGCCCGCGCTACGCTCGGGACACAACATTCAAGTGATGCTTTTAAGGATATTCATGAACGTTTCAATAAGTTTTTAAACAAAACCGTGGTAAACCGAAACACGAAATATATTTTTAAATTTTTAGTATAGCAATATTATACTCAAATTAAAGAGAATAAAATGCTCAGTTTTATGGTGTAGTTTATTTTTTTTAAAATCCATATAAAAAAGTTATGTATATTTATAAAACACTGAGGTCTTTAATTGTATATTATTATTAATTTTATTCATAAGTTTCATTTTCACACCCTATCAAATATAAACCGACTCATGTACACCCTTTGTAGTAGAGGGTTAAAAGTATAAATACTTTTAAATTTTTCAGAATTCTCCAAAATATTAGGGGACCAAAAATATAATTAGTTTTATTATAATATATTTTATATATATATTTAAATAAAAAAATCATTATTATGAGATAAACTCTCAAATGATGCCACATAAGCCAAAAGCTTTAAAATTATGCCACATAAGCTTTTTTGGTTTTGCTATATTATATAAAGAAGATACAAGATTGATGTTGACATGAGTACTTGAACTGGATGAATAGAAAACAAATTTTAGAAACTTACACCTTCCATACACGGTAAATCAACCTGATAGTGAAGTTCTAAGAAGTCAATGTACCAGAAAAATAAATTGCATATGGTTATGATGTGTTGTTTTATGAAAAGAAAATATTCTTCCATTAGGTTTAACATCCATGTGATACACACGGGTTAAATAAATATATATAAGAAAATTATAATTATTATATTTAAAATTTTGTATTTTTTAATTACTGTTAATCACAAAATTTATCACCATCAACTTTCCTACTCAATATTTCTCTCTTAATTTTCCTTTTATAAGTTTATCCTTAAAAACCTTAATTTATTAGATAGATTTTGATTTCTTGAATGCATTCATAGTTGGTTTATATTAATTTTTGGTGTTTTAATCTTTGTCACGATAGTTCTTTTATGAGAAATAAATTGGATAGAGTATCTATAAAAGTAACACCAATATACCTATAAATTACACATGTGTATAGATATTTGATTTGTAAGGTAAAATTGATATTACTTTTAGATAACTTTATGCAAAGTTTAAATAGATTGCAAATTACATGCTAATTTTAAACTTATAGCAATAAACTAAACATTATATCTTTAGTGACCAATGTTTCTTTACCTCCAGCTAATGAGATGATAGTAAAAAAGAAGTCTGTCTATGTCCAACTACAAAAAGATGTAAAAGATAAAGGCAAAAAACCCAGAAATCCATGGGCTCCTTCTAGTGATACATGGTGGTGAGACAATCTGGATGTTATCGAAGAGACGTGTAGAAAGTATGACTAATTTGCATCTCATCTTCATGAAATCATTTCACACCAGAGTATTTATTTTCAGTTTTATGTTAACATTTAGGTATTTTCATATTTAACTCATGGTTAGTTGAATATTATCGTCTCCGGTTTTTGTATTGAATTATTAATTACTTTACATGTGTAACGTCCAGTACCTAGGTCCACAACTATGATGATACTAACTTAAAATGTTTCGAAAAAACAACCGTAATACACTATATTAAACAAATTTATAAAATTAACAAAACGTCCTGAAACTAATTACATCCAATAATAACGTCCCAACTGCATCACGCAAGTCCCTACTAGTGTCCCTAATCTATACCTTCTAATATAAAAGGGTTTTGGAGGACACACGTCATTCATTGAAAAATGTGTTGGAGCATTTTCCTGCTCAAAACTAAGAATCTTCTTTTCTAAGCAATTTATGGAGAAAAAAAGTAGATAACATTTAATCACCCATAATTTCCCTTTCAAAGTTTAAATCTACCTTATTCTCATCCATAAAATCATTATGAAAACGCAAAAAAAAAAAAAACAACGTACACAAATAACTCATCGCAAATTACGGCCCAGTCTCATGCATACCGACCCGTACATCTGACCCAGTACATATGGGTGTCAGCATGAATTATGTCGGATCAATCAACTATATTATTTGTATATGTGTTTTTCTTAGTTTTTTTTAATTAATTGCTAGGATTTATAAGACAGTCAGATTAAAAGCGTCGAAATTTAATTTGCTCCTAATAGTGTGCTTATAGTTTAAATCTATTAGTTCAAGGCTCAACTTAAAGTTAGTATGCAATTTGTCTTTCTATTTTCATAGATCTTTCGTTTAATGTGTATTATTTTCAAATGTTACTTTTTCCGTAAAATTTTAAAACTATGTGTTTTTTTATATTTTTATCTGTGTAACACACAAGGTTTAATCTAGTTCCCTTCTAAAAAAAGGTTTTTATTAAATTTTTCATTATATATATACACATCATATATATCTATATCTATACCTTCTAATAAAAATGGTTTTAGATGTCACATGTCATCCAATGAAGTCACTCTTACATTATTTTTCCCGCTTAATTTTTTTTATGTGGATCTAACCACCCGACCCATTTTTTGTTGAGCACGCGGATTGGTCATGTATTTATTTCTTTCCTTAATTCAAGTTTCTACAATCAACCAATTTCCATCACCAATTTCCAATTCCATATTTATAAATTCAAATCAAAGTAGAAGGGTAAATCATAGGTAGACACAGATTGATTCAAATTCCAGTATGTACAATTTTATGGTTTAATCGATTTGGTTCATCAATCGTTGCTTAATTAAGTACATCGTCGATTCATCACCTGGTTCTATTTCACCATGCAAATTCTTAAATTATTATAATTTTTTTTCATTAATGAAGTGTGTATGAATGTTTGATTTGGTATATGTTTAGACATGTGTTGATGCTCTTCTTCGGTATATCCAAGGTATTTTTATACTACCGCTCATATATGGCAAATACTATATCTCAAGTTTCATGTTTTAATTATGGAGTATTAGATATAAATGGACCCAACTAACTATTTTTGGCCACCACCGGTTCCAACTTTTGAAATATGCGTTAGCGGTCCCAACTTCTATAGTAGTTACCAACAACGGACCCTAACTAACAGAATGGTAACGTCGTTATTGTGGTGCTGACTTGGCATGCTTGCTTGTCAAAATTGTTCCTACGTGGCGGTTTATTATTCTCCGTCTATATAATCTTGGAGTATTGGATATAAAAGGACCCAACTAACTATTTATGGCCGCCACCGGTCCCAACTTTTGATATATGCATTAACAGTCCCAACTTTTATAGTATTTGCCAACAACAGATCCTAACTAACAGATTGGTAAGGTCGTTATTGTGGTGCTGACTTGGCATGCTTGCTTGTCAAAATTGTTCCTACGTGGCGGTTTATTATTCTCCATCTATATAATCTTGGAGTATTGGATATAAACGGACCCACCTAACTATTTTTGGCCGCCACCGGTCCCAACTTTTGAAATATGCGTTAGCAGTCCCAACTTCTATAGTATTTGCCAACAACGGACCCTAACTAACAGATTGGTAACGTCGTTATTGTGGTGCTGACTTGGCATGCTTGCTTGTCAAAATTGTTCCTACGTGGCAGTTTATTATTCTCCATCTAAATAATCTGTCTTCGGCACTTTATAATCACATAGAAACACTTAAAGATCTACAAAACCCTAATTCCTCTAAAGTTGATCAATCGATTGAAGCCGTACAATCGATTCAAACCCTATTTCCCTTCAAGCTCTCAAACGAAGAATAAGCCCTAACCTATTACAACAAAATGAGTTCAGCATCGTCCAGCACATCTTCTTGCAAGAAAAACACTAAAAGATTCAAAGTTGATATAGAGGGAAATGTCTATTGCAATCACGATCTAATTGCAATTCAAAGGGTTGTTGGACGTAGAAGTGTTAGAATGAGGCAAGAATTTTATGGTTGTACTTTATGGCCAGTAAGTACCCAGTTTAGTTCACATTATTTGCTTGTGATTTGTAAGCTTAATACATGATTTTTTGTGATTAGAATGAAGACTGTAAATTCTTATGAAAAAGTCTAATTAGAAGATCTGCTTCCTTCCACATGAAGAATTTACAGTCTTCATCTAATCACAAAAAAATCATGTATTAAGCTTACAAATCACAAGCAAATAATGTGAACTAAACTGGGTACTTACTGGCCATAAAGTACAACCATAAAATTCTTGCCCCATTCTAACACTTCTACGTCCAGCAACCCTTTGAAATGCAATTAGATCGTGATTGCGATAGACATTTCCCTCTATATCAACTTTGAATCTTTTAGTGTTTTTCTTGCAAGAAGATGTGCTAGACGATGCTGAACTCATTTTGTTGTAATAGGTTAGGGCTTGTTCTTCGTTTGAGAGCTTGAATGGAACTAGGGTTTGAATCGATTGTACGGCTTCAATCGATTGATCAGCTTGAGAGGAATTAGGGTTTTGTAGATCTTTAAGTGTTTCTATGTGATTATAAAGTGCTGAAGACAGATTATATAGATAGAGAATAATAAACTGCCACGTAGGAACAATTTTGACAAGCAAGCATGCCAAGTCAGCACCACAATAACGACGTTACCAGTCTGTTAGTTAGTGTCCGTTGTTGGCAAATACTATAGAAGTTGGGACTGCTAACGCATATTTCAAAAGTTGGGACCGGTGGTGGCAAAAAATAGTTAGTTGGGTCCGTTTATATCCAATACTCCTTTAATTATTTGCATAAATTGACTTCATTGAAGTTCATGGTTATTATATTTCAGTATCAAGGAAGATGCTTACACTTATAAGTTGCTTTTAACATTTAAGCAACTAAAGGATATATACATTCTGGCAAAAAAGGTATAATCCCAATCGATAATTTACATGTTAGATGTTGCGACACGTTTTGATTTTTAAAGTAGATATCTTATGAGTGACTTGGGGCTGATATGTATGATATTCTAATTGGCTTTGTACTATATGTTAAAATGCTAATCTATAAAAGTAAATTGAGATTTATGGTTTCATTTGGAGCTTCTAAATAGATGAATTTGTGGTTTACTAATTTGTAGGCTTTATTTTAAAGTTTATAAATTTTCTATTTCTTGATTTTCTATTCAGAAAGGGTTAGCGGCGCAGCTTGTTGCCTGTTTACCGTCTATTTCTATGTAAAAAAACTTTCAATATGAATACAAGATTAATAAAAAAAATTGTGGATTGAAGGTTGTATTAACGAATTGTTTCTTGATTTGTTAATTACTCAAACTTTCTTTTTAATTTTTAGTGTTTAGTGCAATCCGTGCATACTATTTGTTATTAATTGATGCTATATGACCCAAATTGATTATTCATAAGTAATGGTTGAACTTAGTACTTGTAGGACTGATTCTTAGATACTCGGCAATGCATCTTGGTTATTAAATTTGCCTCTCAAACTCACAAAAATTTCTATCGTTATCTATTTTGTAGCAATTTGCACTAACAAACCACAGGAACAAATGTTATCCTTTTGCGGCTTATATGGTTAGTACAAAAATCTTATTTTTGTTTTTTATAGTGATTATCACCTGACTAGAATCGGTATTTTGTCTCAATCAATACTTCTAGCAGTTATGGAATTGGTTGAAGATTGACATTGGACTCTTGAGGGTTCACTTAGCTATGATAGATTTCATACCTTTATTAGCAAGTCAGCTAGCTGATGGATTTTCTATTGATAAACTTGGTGTTTTCTGCATGTAATATGTTCATACTTTATGACTCCACCCGTGTAACACGCGGGTAATAATCTAGTGTGTGTGTATAAATATATATATATCCTTATATAATATAGCAAAATAAAAAAATTCTATGTGGCATCTTTTCATAGCTTTTAGCTTATGTTGCATTATTTGAGAGATTATCTCACAATAATGATTTTTTTATTTAAAATATGCATAAAAAATTTATTTTAATAAAACTAATTACATTTTTGGTCCCATAATATTTTGGAGAATTCTGAAAAATTTAAGAGTATTTATATTTTTAACCCTTTATTACAAGGGGTGTACGTGTGTCGGTTTATATTTTATAGGGTTTAAAAATGAAACTTATGGATAAAGTTAATAATAACATACAATTAAAGACCTCGGTGTTTTATAAATATACATAACATTTTTATATGATTTAAAAAAAACTACAGCATAAACTAAGCACTTTATTCTCTTTAATTTGAGTATAATATTGCTATAAAAATCTAATTTTTAAAAATATATCATGTGTTCCGTTTTACCACGATTTTGTCTCAAAACTGAATGGAACATTCATAAACATCCTTAAAAGCATCACTTGAATTGTGTTCCCGAGCATAGCGCAGGCACTAAACTAGTATATATGTATATAGGGAGGTTCACCTACAAAGTATTAGAAATCTAAGAAGGTTACAAAGACACAATACAAGTAAAATAGACAAAATGACTGTTTTAAAAATTTATTAAAAAAAATCTAAATCGAATTTTAAAAAAGTGGCTCGGAGACTTTGTTCCCCTCTTTGTCCTCCTTAAAAAAATAAAACAAAAAAAAATTACCGTTTTCATTGTGTCTAATTTATCTTCATTGTGTCATAAATTTATATTAGACACAATGAAAAAAAATTAGACACAATGAAAACATTAATTTTTTTTATTTTTGTTTAATTTTTTTTATAGAAAACAACAAGTGTAACAAGGTCTCCGAGCTATTTTTTTTAATTCGATTTAGATTTTTTTAATAAATTTTTTAAACCGTCATTGTGTCTATTTTTACTTGCATTGTGTCTTTGTAGCCTTCTTAGATTCCCAACACTTTGTAAGATAACTCTCCCCTATATATATCTATATATATATATATATATATATATATATATATATATATATATATATATATATATATATATATAGGGGAGGGGTAATTTGAGAACACCTCTAGTTTTGAGAACTCGTGAGAACCTTACTTTTCGAGTTTTTTCATAGTTTTTTTTGGCTCAAATGTTGCGTATATTAAAAACTAGAACCTGGAAAAAAGAATATTTAAAAAAAAATATGTTCGTCGTTAAAAAACGTATATGTTAGTAAAAAATATTTACGTCATATTACATGGGTGTAATAAGTTACACCAGCGTTTTTTCGCTGTAAATATTTTTTAGTTACATATACGTTTTTTAACGACGAAAACGTTTTTTTTTTAATTTCCTTTTTTTCAGATTTTAGTTTTTAATATATGCAACATTTGAGCAAAAAAAAAATCTATGAAAAAACTCGGGAAGTAAGGTTCTCACGAGTTCTCAAAACTAGAGGATGTTATCAAAATATCCCATTTCTCTCTCTCTCTCTCTCTCTATATATATATATATATATATATATATATATATATATATATATATATATATATATATATATATATATATATCTACCTATTCTAATAATCAAGTAACTCATCTACATATCAACATTCTAACTACTCCATATAGGATTTTGGTTAGGTGTCATCCTCTAATTTAATTTGATGGATGATTTCAAGGCGGGTCATGGTATGCTCCATATTCAAAATAACCCGATATGCACAAATAAAAAATTAACAAAGTACCATCAATCATCTCCTAATATGAAATGTTCAAATAAAAATTTACCAATTATCATAATCTATGTTAATTCTCATCAATTATCTCCTAATATGATATGTTCAAATAAAAATTTATCTATTATCATAATCTACCTCCTAACCCGATATATTCAAGTTAAAAATTTACCAATTATCGTGAATTATCTCATAACCCAATATGTTCATATTAAAAATTTATCACTCATCATAAATTATCATCTAACCCGATATATTCAAATAAAAAATTTACTAATCATTATAGATAAATTTCTTTATTTTAACATATGATTTTTGATAGGAAAATATTTGTAAATATTCAAACTGATTTAATAGGGGATATGTTAAAAATAAATTTAATATCTAAATTTAAATAAAACATATAAAACCGAAATCCCGTGTAGTACACGGGTACTAATCTAATATATATATAAGGTTAACAATATTAAAATACTCCGTAAAACTCAAACACAGCTCAAACGTTTAGTAAATCTTTCCATCTCATCGATTATGAACAATCATCCAAACAAAAATATTATATAGAAAAAAACAATTTGGAATAAAGGTACTTTTTTTTTTGAACGGCCGATGGAATAAACGTACATGATTGACTATCTTTCTACAAGCCATTCTTGACATGTTGAACTAAGTCAATAATGTCATTCAACAAGTGCTTTAACGCATGCTGACAAATTATTATATTAGGAAAACAAAATCAGATTTCAAAGTCGGCTGGTATATTATTTTATTATACATGCCGCAACAAAAGGATGGTTCCCTATGCATTTTATTCTTTCCGGAAGGAAAAAAGTAGTAGAGAATGAGGTTGTCTTACAAATGATTTTAATTTAAAATGGTTAAGAAAAAATAAAGATTGACATATGACATTTAGTTAAATGTTTCCCAAATTTTTTTAAATGTTTATAACTTTAACATACGACATTATTTCTTAACAAATTACACCATAAAAACGAACATTTTTTTCTCTTTAAAACACATATAATGTTTATATATAAAAAATAAACTTTTTTTCACATTTTTCAAATCATTGTATCTTCCGTCAAGTCATTGTGTCATCCGCTGGGTTTTTATGTCATCCATCGGGTCATTGTGTAATCTTATTTGACGAGAATTATACAATGGCCTAATAAAAATTACACAATTACACAAAAGTGTTTTGGAGACCTTACTCCCATGTCATCCTCCTTCAAAATAAATAAACAAAACATTAAAAAACAAAAAAATACCATTTTTTCATTGTGTTTCTTTTCATTATGTTTCTTTTCATTGTGTTTTTTTCATTGTTTTGTAAAATAGATAAAGAGGGGTAATTTTTAAAAAAATTTCGTTTATTTATATTTTAAAACGGGTAATTTTTCATTCATTGTTTTTAGTTTTACTTTACACATTTGTATGTAGGAAGTGAATTTATTTAAAAAACTAAATCATTGATAAGTTTTTTTAGTGATTTAGGTTTCTTCCTTTTCTTCTCGCAATATATGAGTTTTCTCGCAATATATATATATATATATATATATATATATATATATATATATATATATATATATATATATATATATATATATATATATATTGAGGATTTTATAAAAAGGCTCAAACCTCTAAGACATGTAGGAAGCAATAACAATCAAACACGTGTCCTTGAGGCTAAAAACAGGCGGAGGGGCGTTATCGTCATTTTACACGTTGTGTTATCGATTACATTTGAAAGACCGGGGTTATCTTCTGAATCATGGTGCTTTTAACATTTGAACTAGTCACAGAAAACAACATGGTGTGTTATTTGTCACACTATTTTTTTGGCGTTTCTAACTTTTTTCTGCACTGAATCATGGTGTTTCTTAGCACTATCAAATGAGATCTGGGTCTTCTGGATCATGGTGTTTTTTACATTTGAACTTATCACAGAAAACAACAATTGACGTTTTTGTTGTTTTATTTTTCACATATCTTTTCTTGGCGTTTCTAACTTTTCTCATCACTGAATCATGGTGTTTCTTAGCGATGATGTTTTTGTTTGTTTTTGACGTTTTCGTTTACTAATTACGAACGTCCCGATCAGTGTTTTTGACTTTTTCGTTTATTTAATTACGAACATCCGATCATGTATGGCGTGTTTTTGACGTATTAATCATTGTTATGACGTTTTCATTCGACTTCAGTGTTTACTCTATTGCAGGTAAGTTATGACGTTTTTTATTAGTTAATTTTTTCATCAGAGTGGTGTTATTTTTTAGAGCGAGTTTATGCATGGTGTTTTTTATATGCACGACGGTGAAAACGCACAATGACTAATATACCCCGGAACCAAAAATCGCGTCATTAAAAACATCATATATTTACAAAACTGCCACCGCGTCCATCTGAGCCGTAAACACCATAATCCGACGCTCCGGAACCAAAAATCGCGTCATTAAAAACATCATATATATATATATATGTATTGATGTTAAATGTAAACCATACCTTAAAATGTTAACCATTAAACCAATCATTAGCCACTCATTATTTTTTTGAATATTATATTGATTAACGGTAAAGAAGTAATTTCACCATCTCTTGAATATTATATTACTTAAAGTACTCATGCCTTATATTATTAAATTTATATAATTTGTCTGCTTCATTTAAAAACACAAATGTTCAAAAATTTTGAAAATCATATTTTCCCTCTATATTTGTATCTTTCCTCACTTTAAACCAATTTCATACCTTGAAATTTTTTTAAAAACCTGCATCTTCCCTCTATATAAGTTTGTATATTTCTTCACTTAATCAATTCATTCATTCATTTAAGATCTCACTTTTTCACATGTAAGTTAAAAAAATCTCTTCATCATTTCTTTTCACCTTGTTTCGTTTTTTCTTTTTCATCTTAACTATTTTTCATAGATGTCATTAGTAAACATGTCGAAAATTTGAGTGTTTGATCTCGCATCTGGACTCGAAGGAAAAATTCAGAAGATTGACGTTCTATCTGTTGTTAACGACCATCGATGAAGACGAAGTGGAACGAGCGACTTTGACGAAATGGAATGAGAGACGAAGTGGAACGAGCTCAGATCTGAAATGGAACGAGAGACGAAGATGGAACTCCATGAATGCATTTCGAGGTGGTGAATATAGGTGTGTTCTTGAAATATTTTTTAGTATGAAATTATTGTTAAGGTTTGTACAAAATGCATTAAAAGTTGTACATAGACTTGTTGAAAGAATTGAACATTTAAAGTTGTACTATAAGCATGGTTACTTGTACATTTGATTTTGATTTAATGTATAATATTAATTTACTCTAAGCTTTATTACTTGTACATTTGTTAGAAATTGTATACAATTTATAAATGTATGAAGCTATTATTTATTTATTTTTTTAGAGTTATTAGAATCTCATGTGTATGACAAAATGCTAACTAAATAATTATTTTTAAAATTTTCTACTTTTGAATGTTATACCTCTTGCATAAAAAGTTGTACATTTGAATATACACATGTGTAATATGAGATGTTTTTTAAACATACACATGCATAAACTAAGTTGGCACGACACATGTGTTACCGAGTTGCTTATCACTTGCTTGCCATTTGAAAAAACATGTGTTATATGGCATGACACATGTGTACATTAACTATTATGTGTGTGTTAATATTGTTTTTGTCTTTTGAGTGGTTGTATATAGTGAGTGCATAAACAATTGTATCTAATTATACACATGTGTAAATTGAGTTTTTTTTAATTCATGCTACATTTTATTTTCTTATTCCAAATCATGTTGAACAATCCAAGACGATAGACTCGTAAATTATTGATTTACGTAATATAAATTATTGAGTTTTTTTAATTCATGTTACACTTTATTAATTTGTTTATATTTGTTGTGTATTTTGAATATAACACATGTGTATATTGATTTACACATGTGTACAGAGAATGTTTTATATATATTTTTCATTTTTTTATTTGATTAATTGTTTAAAATGAGAGAGAGAAATTGTATATGGATAGAGATATTTTGTGAAGAAATTGATCAATGTAAAAAGACTTTATTATATTTTTTTAAAAAGGTATCAAGAATTTATACTTTATTACACATGTGTACAGAATTTGTACTTGCTGGCACACCTTTAATAAATTTTTGTTGTTGTAATTTATGCATAAAAAGTTGTATCAAACCAGGTTTTTAAATATACACATGTGTAACTGAGTTGTACACATGTGTAAATTTTCGTTTTTCTTCACATTTGTTTTTTCCTTATTTTAAATAGTTGTTAGTTCATGTTCAAATCTTGGTTTCTTTTTCAGAACATGTTGAATAACCCAAATTTATAATGTTAGCAAGGAAGTTGATTTTAATTTATTGATTTTGAAAAGTTTTCTTTGGTTTTGTAAAATACTTTTGCACATGTATTTGATTGAGACGATTATATACTTTATAAATTTCTTTATATTTTCATGTGTATTTTGAGTATAACACATGTGTATATTGATTTACACATGTGTAAAAAGAATGTTCTATAAATAATTTTTGTTTTTTATTTAAATAGAGAGAGAGAAGAACCAGGAAAGAGAAAAAACATTAAAAAAATGGCTAAAAATTGTACCTGGAGAGAGAAAACGTGAAAAGCTTGATGGAAATTTGTACTTGGAGAGAGAAAAAGTGATACTTTTTTTGTACTTACACATCATTGATAGATGTGCACATAGATATTAAAAAATCTACACATATGTAAAAAGACTCAATTACCCTTTTACACATTAAAAAACAATAAAAAAAATATACTTTTGTACCATATTTTGAAGATTCAATCTTAACCATTGATCTTAGAGATCAATGGTCTGTATTTGGTTTAATGGTTAACAGTTTAAGCACTGGTTTACAAAATACACATCCCCTATATATATATATACATATATATATATATATATATATATATATATATATATATATATATATATATATATATATATATATATATATATATATATATATATATATATATATATATATATATATATATATATATATATATATATATATATATAGGCTTAGGATCCTTACAGAACCACTTTTATTTACAGAACTACAGAACCCCTGATTTACATTCAAGTAAATTAAGTCTGGTGATATTAAGCTGTCTTTACATATGTGTAAATTAGACATAAATATTTTAAATTTTAATATAGAAACACAAGCATTTTTTGTTGTGACAAATATACACATATGTAAAAAAAACCTAAATATCACAAGGCTTAATTTACATGCATGTAAATTAGTGTTTCTTTAATGATCATCACCCTATATATATATATACACACACACTACTACAAAACTGAGCTTTTGCTACCGTAATTTCGGTAGCAAAACGGTGGCAAAAAGGTATTTACCACTGATTTGTCACCGGAACTACGGTCATATTAGCCTTCGTAGCAGTTGGTCAATTGCCACAATTTTGCCACCACATGTAATTTTGCTACTGAAATTAGTGATCGCATAGTGGTGGCAAAAATTGCCACCAGTTTGTCACCACAAGTTTTGCCTCCGGTTTGTCACTGTATATTTGCCTCCGGATTGCTAACGTAACTTTGCCACCGGTTTGCCACCGTCCTTTACCTGAAATAGCAACCATTTTGCCACCTTTTTTATAAATTTTATTAAATGCTATTTTATTTAGCTTTTATAAATCCTGCTGGATATATATATATATATATATATATATATATATATATATATATATATATATTTAACTAAGACTTAATTAAACATAAGATCAACCAAGTTTGCATAAACACAAAACGAAATCTATTATTTTAGCATACTAATAATATCCATATATCCAAACATTTAGAATCTTAATTAGAAAATAAAGTCAATATTTAACTTGTGGGAGTTGTTTAGTCAAACTTTTCAACATTGCTTCCATTTTCATCATTCGTTCTAGCATATTTTCTTTGTCGATCTTTTCCTTTTCCTTTTCTGCATTTTCTCTCTTTCTCAGCTTTCTCCTTTTCTGCCTTTTCCCTCTCTTTCTCCGCCTTTTCCATTTCTTTCTCTGCCACTAAGCCCTCAGTTATTCCTTTTAGTCGTTGTATCTATAATAATAAAAAAACAAATAATTTTCAACAAGATCAATATTAATAGGTACTTGAGCTCAACATCAAACCAAGATTGTTATTACTTACCTATGAAGTCATATTGCATACAAAACCGCATTCTTCTAATCGTTCATAACACAGGCAACTCAATACCTATTGACTATGCTATTCTCAGCTAAATTAGCACCTATTTACTACACAAGTCTCGCCTAGTTACTACATACATATCAAGCAAGTTGCTAGACAAGTCACAAGTTTACAAAAAAACAACAACTAAACACAAGTAAAAGAGCAATGACTAATAATTGGGCTGCTAAACAAGTCACTAGATTGCCAATAGAATAGAGAATAGATGTACCTCAAGCGATTCACTCCCATATTCGTACGAAGTACTACTACACTCTGTGGAAGGTATACCTGTCATCAAGGCTAACGGGTCATTAACATTGTTTAATCCATACAGTTTTCCTTTGTTCATTCATCCAGACGCTTGTATCCACCCGTCATAATCAAAAAGTGTGCTACATCCCCGTACTTCTCCATAACATAGGCTTTATATTTTTCCTTAAATACACGAATAAAATATATTTTTAGTAGCATAGTATTTAATAAACTAATCCACAATAACATAGAATTTGGAAGTTAAAAGAAACTTACATAAGTTTGAAATGATCACACATCACTCCACACATCTTGGTTAGCATTCTCTTCTAGATCGAAGCTCTCCCCCAATCCCTCACCCTTAGACACTTTATCCAATGGCCTACTTCCATTTTTACAATGTGCTTGCATCCACATCTCATCAAATGAAATTTCCCGGCCTAGTTTCTTGTCCTACATAAGTAGTATGCATAAAGTAAAAAAAAATAGTAATATAACATGGTATATGTAGTAAAAGAGGAAGGGTAATTAACATATTTTACCGCATTTAATTTGGCTGTCATAAAAGATTGTGATCCAATAGTATGTTTGCAAATTGACTTTGCTCTATTTTGGGTGTTTCTTAGATACTTGGCTTTCCACTCGGGTGTATTCCAAATTTCAACTAGTTTAGTCCAAGACTCTGAATCTATCTATGGTGGCTTAAAATCAAGAAGAACTGATAAATCATCACTAACTTCCTGACCCTTCTTAATCGCAATTGAAATGGCACCCTTTCGTACCCTCTTCAATATACCACTTAACTTTCTAGCATTAATCCTATTCCAACACCTTTGAACTTTAGCATCCCAATTCTTTTCCCACTGATAATAACCCTACACAAAGCTACTTTTATAAATAAATGCTTCTATTGTGTAAAAAGTTATACACAATTTGTTGTTGTTCATACTTGAAAACGTTCAAACAATCGTGCCGGTGCTCCTTAGGAACATCTTTCCATGTTTCCCATGGACCAGACCATAAAGCCTCCAAATTGGCTTTAATTGTTCGGGTAGCCAGCTTTTGGTTACTAAATATACAAAAGTAGACAATGAATGATAACATATATAACAAGAAAATCAATACTAACATGTGTACTTACAGATCATATACAATTGTAATCCACTCGCGGTTGATCGGATCTGGTTGTTGAACTTGAGAGGCTGGTCCCCGCCTCACAACAACATGAGCAACTAACTCGTCATCCTCATCACTATTATCATCTGGATATGATTGTCCAAAGCTGTTACTACCACCTCTACCACTATCTAAAACACTACCCATACCTCTGCCATAACTAGAGGAAGTGTGTGTTGTGGTATCTACAACAAAGACAAAATCATTAATATAAAAAAAATAATCACATAAATAAATAACATATATGCATTAACAATTACCTTGATAGATGCCTCGACCGGCACCCCTACCTCTACCACCGCTTGCGGAATTACGTCCTATGAGGTCTACAACATTAAAAATCACCACAAGTTAAAAAATAACAAATGGTTGTGGAATTACGCCCGCAACAAAAAAATCAACAAAATTTAAAAAGTTGAATACATTAATAAATTGACAATTACCTTGACTGACACTGCGACCTTTGTCATCCTTTGAAAAAGTGTGTGATGTCCTATCTTTAACAAATACAAAAATCGTCAATATTAAGAAAAATAATTGCATAAATACATTGACAATTACTTTGATTAATGCCTCGACCGGTACCCCAACTTCTACCACCGCTTGCGAAACTACGTTCCATGATGTCTACAACATTAAAAATCACAAATATGTTCAAAAATAAAAAAAGTAACAAATTTTAAAAACATGATTACATAAACAAGTTAACAATAACCTTCATTGTTTCCTCGAATGACATCGCGACCATTGTCATCCTTTGCAAGAGTGTGTGCCTTCATATCTTTAATGCCTCGACCAGTATCCCGACCTCTACCACCACTTGCGGAAATACATCCCACGATGTCTACAACATAAAAAATAACCAAAATTTAGAAACATGATTACAACAAACTAACCATTTTACTAGCAACAAACATAATATATGGAAGAACAATTACAACTTTCTAAAATTTACATTCGCTAAAAAATGTTGGTACTCTGAATCTTCATCGTCATAATTAAGCATAATGTGAAAATCTCCATTATCTGAATCTTCGTCTTCAGAATCTTCATCTACAAACTTAACTTCTTCATCATCATCTTCATTCATATCACCCACTTCTTCTACTTCACCTTGCATAAAAGAAATAGGTTGAAGATCCTCAGTTATCGTGCATTCTAACCTTTCATTCTCTTGAAAAAATTTCTCCCCGTCTACATTATTATCATCATCCACTTCACTAACATCTTCCGCAAGCTCATAAATTCCCCTTGGGGTGGTCTTTACAACACAACCAGCTTTTCAGCTCCTTTGCTTTTGAAGGATACGAAGTATAATACACTTGTTGTGCTTGAGACGTTAAGATAAATGGGTCATTTTCTCTTCCTGTTGATGTAGGTTTAACATCAACCATATGAGTCTTTGGGTCCACCCTTACCCCCTCCACAGGATCAAACCAAGTACATCTGAATAAAACGACGATGCAACGTCCTATGGTGCTATGATATTCCAACTCTAAGATCTCATCTAAAAATCCATAGTAATCATGTTCTTTTTCATTATAGCTAGCCCCTTTGACACACACGCCACTATTTTGTGTTACCCTTCCATCATAAGCTGTTCTTGTGTGGAATTTGTAACCATTAACTAAATAGCCCTTATGCAACTTAACATAAGTGAGAGGTCCTTGGGCTATACCTCTTAGATGTTTCTTATCTGGACTATTCATAACCTGCATTTATAAAATATGTTACCATGTATGTAATACTATAACATTAAAATATAAAATCATGTTAGAAGACTTACATAAATCCGCAACTAATTTGCAAATTTCTTATCTTTCACTTTTTCAATTGTTTCCTCATCATAATCCGGGAAGGTATCTTTTAGTTCTTGTTCATATAACCAAACATATTCATGAAGCTCTTCACAATTAAGCAATATGTACGTATGAGCTTTGAGCATGTCTATGTCATCAAGAACTTTGTCATTTCCACCTTTCTCAAATAATCTCCGGGATGGATGCTTGAATATACTTAATCGAGAATCAGTACTTGAAGAACAAGGAATATTAGGAGCAAAATTGCGAGGTTCGCATGTCTTTAATGCCGGGTCAACATATAAGGAGCAATAGCTAGAAAGTTCATCCACGAGATATGATTCAACGATACAGCCTTCAACCCTTGAGTTACAATGACGCTTTTCTGTAATTTTTGTAAATCTTCATTGTGTAAAACCCTTGAGCATATTACACGGAAGAAAGTACAAAGCTCTGTTATTGGTTCCCAGATCTGCTTTGGCAACATCCCTCATAAGACAATCGACAACAACTGTTGCATGAAGACATGGCAATCATGACTTTTAAAGTTGTAAAAGGTACCATTCTTAACATTCACACATCCACCTATATTTGAAGCATACCCGTCGGGAAACTTTACATGTGTCAACCATTTACATACTTCATCTACTTCTTGTTTGCTTAAGGTGTATGTTGCTTTTGGTTTAAAAATTTTATTGTTAGCCCGCCAAATATGCAATGATGGTCGATTGCAATACTCTTCTACATCCTTCTTGGCCTTGATATTATCTTTGGTTTTGGAGGTATCCATGATTGTCTGAAAGATATTCTCAAAAACATTCTACTCATTATGCATTACATCAAAATTGTGTCGGATTAACAACATTGGCCAATATTCAAGCCCCTAAAAAATGCTTTTCTTTACCCAGTTATGGGTTTTACCAAATCCTGGATATTTGTTCTTCGGGTTATACTTTACACCTTCATAGACGACTAGAATGTTAAAGACTTGTTTGTATATTTGCCAACCGGTTAACTCGAGTGGAGGACCCAATGATGGTACTACTTTATTAGCCCGAAATCTATTTCTATCTCTACGAAAAGCGTGTGATTCAGGCAAGAATCTCCGATGACAGTCGAACCAACTTGATTTGCCTTCTGTATGTAATTGAAAGGACTGTGTGTCTCCCATACAATATGGACAAGCTAAGTTCCCATGGGTGCTCCAACTAGACAACATTGCATATGCAGGAAAATCACTAATTGTCTATAAAAGGATAGCTCTTATAACAAAATTCTCTTTACGATGAGCATCATAAAGTTCTATGCCCTCCTCATATAACTCTTTGAATTCGTCTATTAATGGTCTTAAAAACACATCAACATTTTTACCCGGACTCTTTTTTCCGGGAATAATCAAACATAGTTTAGCATACGAATCTTTCAAACACATCCAAGGAGGTAAGTTATATATCGAAAGAAAGACGTGCCATACTGAGTGTGGGCTTGATTTTGAGTTACTTGGGTTGAAGCCATCGATGCATAACCCAAGACGAACATTCTGTATCTCATTTGAAAAGCCAGGATTCTCCGAGTCAAAATGCTTCCAAGCCATGCCATCACTTGGATGTGACATGCTACCTTACTTTGTTATATGGTCATGGTGCCAAGTCATATATTTGGCCGTCTTTGTAGACATGTACAACCTCTTAAGTCGAGGACCAATTGGCATGTATGTCATCACCAAATTAGGCACCTTACCCCGACCGCTCTTGTAACGTGATTCTTTACAATGTTTACATTCTGTAAGCTCCTTGTCATATTTATAAAATAGCATGTAGTGGTTTTGCAAACGTCTATTCTTTCTTTAGGAAGACTTAGTTTTTCTAATCACTTCTTTGTGTCACAAAAGCTTTCCGGGAGCTTATTCTCAGGCATCATTGCTTTAACCATGGAAATGTTATAGTTGTAAGCCGCATTCGATACATTGAAAAGTGACTTCCAAGTCAAAAAGCTTGTGCCAGCTTGTAACTTTGAGCAATTTGTAGCTTTCTTTCCTTCCCATAAAAGTTCATCGACATCTTGTAACATGTTATAGAATCATTTTGCTTCGGGATTCGGTAGATGTCCTTCCGAAGTCTTGTAGTATAACCACTTGAATGAATATTATCTAACACCATTTGTCTATATCCATCCTCATTATCATTAACTTCCATTATGGCTGAAGATTGTCCTACCTCGTGGTTAAGACTTTCACCATGTTCATGCCATGTTGTATAACGAAGCATAAAACCATTCCTATACAAGTGTTCAGTAACAGTTGCTCTATCTCTGTAGCTTGCATTTTGGCATTTATAACAGGGACATTTTATGTCACGTATAATCTGTCCATTCCTTGTCACCCCCGTATCAACAATTGCTTCATTATAAAATGCAAAATCCAGAAACAAATTCACATTCTCACAGTATCTAGGATTATAAATTCCTTCACTATTGATCCTTTAATACATCCATTGCCTATAAGTATAGCACGCCATTAATAATCAAAGTAAGGCCCGTCCTAAAGAATTATAGACAAATTAGTTTAGTTGTCCTAACAATAACCTAGACAAATCATGTGCATATGATACAATGAATATAAGAAGCAAAAAAGCTAGTGTTTCTCTATAGCTAAGTCTTACCCACAACCTCAACTAGCATGCAAAGTCAAATCTGACTCTCTACTCGTTCACACCAAATCTTTTCTGAAAACAAATCTGACTCCATTTGTGTTTGACTCTTCACGAACAACTAAATACCATTAACAATGAAAAAGTTTCTTAATAAATTCAGATATTAAAGTGACAAAGACCATTTAGATGCCAACAAAAACATTTACATCAGGCGTTTAACGCTTGAGTTAACCAACAAATCTCTTAAACTAACTACATCTCTACTAGATCTCATGATCTGTGATAATTTCTTTCACATTAGCAGCAATTCAGCAAAGCAAATTAACTATTCAATATGAACTTAATATCTGAACAAAACAATTTCCTTTAAATTATACATCAAATACGTTCACAATTACGCTGAATTAAACATCCAAATAATTTCCCCTAATTAGATCGTAAAATTATTCACACCACGATTTGAAACACATAAATTCAACCGATTAGACAAAAAAAGTTGCAGATCATACTAATTCGATCCGATCTCCGTGCAATTAAGAGAATTAACAAAGCAAAAACATGAGGTTTTGCTTAAACCCTATGAAGATCAGACCATATACCAGTCAAAAAACACAAATTTCACCTAAGAAAACATCGATTTGGAAGAGGAAACAAATGAAACAAAACAACTGATCAGATTAAGCGAGAATTGAGCGAGATGAATTGCAATCGTATCTAGGTTAAACATAGAACAACTAATTGCACGATTCGGTTTTGAGCGATTGATTATAGGTGCGAACTATACCTTCGTTGATTGAGCTTGCGAGGTGCAGTGAATGAGGTACCAGAGATCTGCCCGGCATAGAGACCAACGGCGAATTGTACCACCTGCGAATGAGGTGCAAATCGATTTATGAAGATCTTGCCGTGAATTGTACCACCAGCGAACTCCGGAGATGAAAATTATGCCGTGAAAGGAAGATGAAGTAGAGACCACCGACAACTAAATGGAAAAGGATGTATGTATGGATTATATATATAAAATATGGAAATGGGAATGAAGATGAAGACTGTAAAATGGAAAAGTTCAACCATAGTTTATATATATTTAAAAAAGTAGGCTTTTTTTGCCACCGTTAAAGCGGTGGCAATTTCATACGGAGACAAAATGGTGGCAAATTTTGTGATTGTTTTGTCACCGGATATATATATAGTTTTTTAACAATTGCTTACAATAATATTTTACCATTAAACAGCGAAAAATTTTGCAACCGGTTGCCTGCATGAATTTTCAGTGGCAAATATTCTCACCGTATTGCTACCGATTGGCCTGTGGTTGCTAAATTTGCCACCGTTTATATTCGGTCACAATGTTGTGGAAAAATTTGCAACCGAATGCATCGGTGGCAAATTTCGGTAGTAAATGCTCGATTTTGTAGTAGTGATATATATTATATAGTGAGGATCATTACAGAACACTTTTTTATCACGAGAACAAGAAAAAACAATTCAGGCCCTTGATCAAGTTATTGACTATTTTAATATCACTAATTTATATACTTGTAAATTAATTGTTACTTAATTTACATGTATGTAAATCAATGGCTCCTTAATTTACATGTATGTAAATCTGTGGTTCTGTAGTTCTGTAATTACAGTTGTTCTATAAGGATTCTAACCATATGTGTGTGTCTACATATATATATATATGATGAAGTTCATATGAGAAGACTCATATATTGCGAGAAGAAACGAAGAAAACTAAATTACTAAAAAAAACTAGGTAATGGTTTTTTTTAAGTTCACTTCCTACTCATAAATGTGTAAGGTATAAACTAAAAAAGTCAATAAAATATTTTTTCGTATGTATTTTTACCATTCTAAAATTACCTACATATGTGTAGGTTATGTGTAAGTAACATAATCTACATTTAACTTCAACATGTGTAGCCGTGTAGGCTTAACAAATAAACGATATTTATCAAATTTATTATTTTAGCCTTCTCGCATGAACCTCCCCCCCACATATATATAGGGTTAGGGATCCTTACAGAACCACGTTAATTACAGAACTACAGAACCATTGATTTACATATATGTAAATTAAGGCTGACGATATTAAGCTATCTTTACATATGTGTAAATCAAACATGAGTATTTTATTATAGAAATACAATCATTTTTTAGTTAATTAAAATAAACACATATGTAAAACAGCCTAAATATCACAAGGATTGATTTACATTTATGTAAATCAGTGCAAAATTAGTGGTTCTTTTTGTTCTCACAATAAAAAAATGGTTCTGTAATAATCATCACCCTATCTATATCTATACTACATTAATATGCAGATTAGAAGGACAAAAAGGTAATTTCACATTTCTTAAACTTTCAACAATATAAAAACTCCAACACTTTCAATTCACGGTTGTGGCTATTAAAAGTCAAGAAACTCGAGCAACAGCCCAGGGTTCGATTCGCCAAACATTAAGCACCCATAATAACATACCAACATCAACTTCAAGGGTTTGATTTATTTAAACAGTCTACTTCGTTCTTAGGATTTTAACTATTCAGTAACTTAACTCATATTTGAATTGGTTTTAGGTGTTTACCTATGAGAATCGTGAAGAAACAAAGGATTCTAAGACTGAACAAACATCTTCTCTTGCTGTGGTAAAAAAACTTATTTTCTTTCCCCATTGCATTTAATTATCATTTTTCTATAAAATATCTTGTTAGGTGATTGTGACCAACATATCTTCACATACAAGCATGTCGTGTTATACCATTTACATATGATTATGTTTTTGTTTTTTTATCGAGCTGTACTATATCACATGAGTTTGTATTATTTTTAATGGTTTTGTTCAATTTTGCATTCTATTGTATCATATTACATTTCAATTAGAGATATGAAATTTTTTAGCACAGGTGATACAAAGTGCTAGTAAATACTTTATTCTTGAAATAACCATAATAATGGTGGTAGTGTTGGCAGCAATGTGATGGTAATTATGATTTTTTTTACCTATTTGACCCGTTTTTTTACTCTGCTTGTTAGTATATAACTTGCTTGTTAGTATATAATAATGGCCATGCCACCATACTGCAGCGCATCCTTTGTATATGGTCATGCACCTCTGCCTTACATGTGGGGTCTAATGCAGGTATTTTGTTGCACAAGCTGTACACATATGGTATGCTTGAGTAATGCTGCTTATATATTACTAAGTGTGATATATATTAAATAGTATGTGTGATTTATTTCTTAATTCATTTATTCAAAGAGGGATGCTAATGGTTGTTCTTTATAGATCCATCTTGAAAAGAATGACCCAACTTAGATTCTAATCTCATTAACCCATTTATAGAAGGCGATGCTGAACTTGATGTTCATCAAACAACTTTATTGTAACTTCGTTGCTCCAGTTTTCCATTATTTTTTTCCTTCAAACATGCTTTAATATAATCAACGTAGGTAATACAAGATGGGTCCAGTTTAACCTTCTGGTTAACTTGATTTAGGTACTATCATATTGTTTTACTAGTGTAGTAGGTACTTTCATATTTGTAATTTCTTAAAAAGTTGCTACGGATATCCAGCTGTTGTGAATTGTAATTACTAGCAAGGAAGTGAGCTCGGATCAGTTTAGTTTTAACAATATATATGCAAAACTGTAACATCATGGTGTGTTCCGTTTAAACCAGATTACTTTTTTTTGTTTTATCCATTTGACCCAGTAGACATTCAACATAGCCTGCTGATTTGGCTAAATGAGTCTTTTGTGTTGCAAGTTTCCGAGTTGGGCCCATAACATGAGTAAATGTTTGGGCCAGTCCACAAAGATTCCATGAAGCCTTCTTGATTTACGTAAAAAGAAGAATCAAGATAGCATGGGGTTATTGAGTTAGATTACAATTGTTAATTGATATTCTAGATAAACGTTTAGCAATTGTAATTGAATAAGGATCCTAGTTAACCAAGTTAGGGTTGCTCTCCTATAAATACATAACCATGTTAAGGGTTCATGTATGAGAGATTATTGTATTGAGTTTTGAGTCAAGTTTCTTAATGCAATAATACGCGAGGTTCTTAAATTGTGTGTTTGTTTGTGTTTTGATTATCAATTAATCTTCAATTGGTACCAGAGCAAAACAAAAGATCCTGTTAGCTACTGCCATCCGATTACAGTCAAGTTTAAAGGGCTGGATTGGTCTCCTGAAACACCAAAAACCTACAAACGACACACGTGGAGGAAGACAATGGGCGAGGAAGGACCAAGTAATCCACTAATTCCCCCGAAACAGAAAGAAGCAACTAGCAACTTGTCTACTTACTAGTGTCCTATGCTAACTGCGACCAACTACACGGTATGGGTAGTGCGGATGAAAGTAATACTACACGTGCATAAGGTGTGGGATACTATTGATCCGGGAAACAATGACTCTGACAAGAACTGGAATGCGATGGCTTTGTTGTTTCGATCCATCCCTGAGTCTCATATTCTGCAAGTTGGAAATCTGGCCACTGCCAAGGCCATATGGGATGCAATCAAAACACGTAATCTAGGGGTTGATCGAGTCAGAGAAGCCAGATTACAAACACTCATGACTGAGTTTGAAGGTATTAAGATGAAGGAGACGGAGTCGATTGATGAATTTGTGGCCAAGCAATCTGGTTTGGCTACAAAAGCTGCTGCCCTAGGAGAAGTTATAGAAGAATCCAAGCTCGTAAAGAAGTTCTTGAAAGCATTACCTCATGGAAAATTCATTCAGATTGTAGCATCAATTGAGCAGTCTATAGATCTGAATACCATAGGGTTTAAAGATGTTGTGGGACGACTTAAGGCTTATGAAGAAAGGGTGAAAGAAGAGGAACATCATCAAGAAAATACTAGAAGACTCATGTTTCACAAAGCAGAATCATCATCAGCTTCGAATGCTCGAGGTAATAACAATCAAGGTGGCCGAAGAGGGGGTTGTGGAGGATCACGAGGAAGGGGTAGACGCGGGTTAAACAACAGTCGTGGTCACCAAGAAAACCAGAATGAGAATCATGAGAAAGGTAAATCTCGTGATCTCTCTAAAATAAGGTGCTATAGATATGACACCTACGGGCACTTTGTCTCCAACTGTCCTGAACGAAAGCAAAAATGGCAAAACAAGGCTCACCTAGCCGATGGCAACGAGACGCATGACCCACTTCTCTTCATGATTAAGGAAGTTGAAGAAACAATCTACATAAATGAACGCGGGCTCATTCCAAACGTCTTAGAACCTAACGATGAAGATGTATGGTTTCTTGACAACGGTGCCAGCAATCATATGGCAGGTAAGTTGTCGTTATTCTCTGAACTTAATAAAAGGGTAAAAGGAAAAGTTAAATTTGGTGATGGATCATATGTTGACATATGTGGGAAGGGGGCAATTCTTTTTGAAGGTCAATCTGGTGAACAACGACTACTAACTGATGTTTACTACATACCGGAATTGAAAGCAAATATAATAAGTTTAGGGCAAGCCTCTGAAAGTTGATGTGATATTCATATCAAAGATAACTATCTCACCATGTGTGATAGACATGGAAAGTTGCTGTTTAAAGTTATTAGATCCGTAAATCGGCTTTATCATGTGAAACTTGTTATTGGTAAACCGGTATGCTTGCTAAACAAGATTAATGAAACGAGTTGGTTGTGGCATGCCCGAATTGGCCACATCAACTTCAAAACTATGAAGCTAATGGCAAGCAAGAAGATAGTTAGAGGAATGCCAAAGATTCAGAATGAAACAAAACTGTGTGAATCTTGCCTAGTTGGAAAGCAAACACGATCGCCCTTTCCACAGTCTACTATGTATCGAGCAACACGACCATTAGAGCTTATACATGGAGATTTATGCGGACCCATCACATCTCCAACCATTTCTGGTAACAGGTATGTGTTTGTTTTGATAGATGATTTCTCACGTTATACCTGGATATTTTTTATAAAAGGTAAGGATGAAGCTTATGAAACCTTCTAAGAGATTCAAAGTTACTGTTGAAAGTGAACTTGGGGCAAAAATCAAAGTTTTTCGTACCGACAGAGGAGGTGAATTTAACATTTATTGTGCAAGTTCAGGAATAAAAAGGAATCGAACTACACCGTATACGCCCCAGCAAAACAGATGTCACACCCCCAAATCCACTAACGGAGTTTTACCGTTAGAGGCGTGACAAACCAGGATCTAGTCATTAATTACACCGAACGACTCTATATGAGTTTTGAAAAACCAAACGTTAAACCATGAAATGTGGTAGTTGAAGCGACAATCAGAGTATTTAGTTTTTCAGTTATGCGGAAGCGTAATAAATAAGTAAGTTTAAGTGAACCCAAGACATGCAGAAAGTAAATGCGCAAAAACACGCGCCCGACACAAACCACGCAGTTTAAATAGTTTACAAATCCCAAAAAGAAGTTTTAATGCAAGAAAGGTTTTAAATGTTTGCAGGACGCCATGCCATGCCCTACGTGCAATGTACCTCAGTGACCTGAAACAGTGAAAGACTAACAAGTGTCAACACGACGGTTGGTGAGTTCACATAGTAGTATAAAACAAACAGTTCAGTTGTACGCAGATTATTAAATTAAGTATGTCATTGTAGGTAGCTAATCTACAGTACATGTCCTTAGAGGCGTAATGTATCTGACCGAAGCTGACGTATGTACACATTAAGTGCAGTTTGCCTGTTCGTACATCCCAGCAGGATGCACTGTAAGTATGTTAGGTCATTCAACACCCGTTCGACAGGTCCTTCTGTCGTGCTAGCGCGACTAGCCCGGGTGGGGTTTGTCAAACCCAGTAGTACTACTCAAAATTTCCCCGCTATTTCACAAATACTAACGGTCAACTAGGTATCCATGAGGACTTTCATGAACAAAATAAAAGTTGCTCTAATCCAGACATGCGACATACAGAATTTGTAAATCCGTAAAAGTATTTGTCCGAGTTCAGCCCATGAAAGGGTATCATAGTAAAAGTCCGAGTTCAACCCATAAAAGGGTATCATAGTAAAAGTCCGAGTTCAACCCATAAAAGGGTATAACAGTAAAAGTGCGGTTTAGTGAACTCACCTTAAGTAGCACAGCAAACACAGTATATAATACGGCAACCTAAATAACAATAGGTCGATTAATGTACGTTCATGTAGGGTCATAGTACCCTATGCATCCAAATGGTCAACAGTTCATGCGAGTGTGGTTTAGTTTCACTTTTGACCACGTTTGACTTTTTGTCCAAGTTTGACCAAGTTTGACTTTCAGTTGACTTTTGGTCCAAGTTTGACTTTTAGGTCCAAGTTTGACTTTCAGTTGACTTTTGGTCCAAGTTTGACTTTTAGGTCCAAGTTTGACTTTCAGTTGACTTTTGGTCCAAGTTTGACTTTTAGGTCCAAGTTTGACTTTCAGTTGACCCGAGTTGACCCACGACCCGTTGGTGATTTGTTAAGTGTAAACACATTACATTTGGTGTATTTGACTAAATCATATTTGCACATCACATCATATTTCGCGTATTCAACAAATAGAAGTTTTAATTCCACAAAAGTTTCCATTATAGGAAAGTCGAACCTTTAGAGCATACATGAACAATTCGACATCCTAAGCATGTCAACTATCATACAAATACCATGGCACGTTATACAAGTCATCAACACATATCATTACTTTGTAGTCGTTAATATACAACACATTAGTAAGCATGGTCACTTCTAAGCATAATGTAGTATTTACATGTTTTGTGCAACTAGTAAAATAGCAATCTTCATCATGGCATCTTAACTATTAGCACACACCATTTAGACTTCAACAACCATACTTTTAAGCAATCGTTCTATTAACCAACTAGCATTTACCAAAATCCTCTCATGACCAAGGCATGTTTTCCAAGTACCACATGCTTACAAACATTCATATGCAAGGTCCAAATCATGTATATACACGAAATTGCTAAACATGCTTCCTAGCCAATTTTTATGTCAAAAAGTTTCTACATTTAGTAAGTGTTCCAAACCAAGTTGGATTCACATGTCCAATTGCTCAAAATTCATCTAACATATCTTCTAAACATGCTAGCAAGTCCATAATGATCATTACATGTTCGCAACATGCGGTTTCACACAATCCTCTAACACAAAAGTTACTATTTATAGTAAACTAACGAAACGTTCACAAAATTGCAAAACTAAATAAACAATCTTCATCTAATTTATCATCTAACACTATAATCAATCACATTTCACCCAAATCATGCATAGTCATCAAGTTTCAATGGTTCCATACTAAACCCTAGTTCATGAACACATTTTTTTTCACCAATCTCAATATCTAATCATCAAAATAACCATTAACACCCAAACAACAAACCATTTTCACAACATAATATCAATTTGGCCATTTTGGATGACTAGGGTTTCCAATATATATATAATTTTCGCAACATATATCAAGAATCTAGATAAACACTTACTAGTATTGCTTCTAACACTTCAATCAACCACCAAAATCACCAAATATGGAACCAAGAAGCACAAAATCGTTTTTTTTTTTTATGTATAAAGTTGCGGCAGCAGCAATAGGGCAGGAACAAGCTCAAAAAACGTTTTTTTTTATATAATTAGGTTTAGGGTGTTGTTAATTTTTGTTAACTATTGTTAAGTGTTGAGTTGGGTTGGGCCTTGGGCCTTCCATGGGTCTCATGGATGATCCATGGGCCCCGTTTCGTTTCGGTTTTGTAAACACAATGAAAATCTTTCCCAAATATCTATTTTTGTTTCATGACGTTTACCGAAATCCGTAAATGATTAAAACCGATAAAATACGCGGTTACACGAAAATTCAATAATTAAACACACATAATAGTTAAAATGTCTTATTATTGTATTTGTATTCAATTAAGATCACCAACGCCCGGGTATTAACTCGTGTGGTCGTTTCGTATGTATTTTTGCGTAACAGTTGGTACATTTAATTCGTCAGATTAAATGAAGAATGTAATTGCATTAACGTGATTAACAGAGTTTAACTAACGGAGTTAACCTGAATTTGTCGGGTGTCACATCATCCCCTTGTTGAAGGAATTTTCGTCCCGAAAATTGGATACGGTCACTAAAAATGGGTCTGAAACTGAAAGAATTCAGAGGTTAGAATTTCGAGTTTACATCATCCCCTTGTTGAAGGAAATTTCGTCCCGAAATTTTAAATAATACCTCGAGTGATAAGAAGGTTTATTCGAATAGATGCGGATACTTTTGTTTCATTTGGTCTTCTCGTTCCCAAGTGAAATCGGGTCCTCGCTTGGAATTCCATTTTACTTTGACGATCGGAATTTTACTGTGTTTTAAAGTTTTGACCTCTCTATCCATGATTTCGATCGGTTCCTCGATAAATTGTAATTTGTCATCGATTTCAAGTTCGTCCAAGGGTACAATGAGTGTTTCATCGGATAGACACTTTTTGAGATTTGAAACATGGAAGACATTATGCACATTTTTGAGTGAGTCAGGTAAGTTTAACTCGTAGGCCACTGGCCCGATTCGCTTTGTAATTTCAAACGGCCCGACATAACGAGGATTTAGTTTCCCCCGCTTTCCAAAGCGGACCACACCCTTCCAGGGCGAGACTTTAAGTAACACCTTATCTCCAACATTAAATTCTACCGCTTGTCTGTGTAAATCTGCATAACTTTTCTGCCTATCACGGGCAGCTGCCATACGGTTACGGATCTGTACAATTTTCTCAGTGGTTTCGCGTACGAGATCAGGCCCGAATAATTGGCTATCACCAACTTCGGTCCAACAGATTGGAGATCGACATTTTCGCCCATACAAGGCTTCGAATGGTGCTGCCTTGATGCTAGTGTGATAACTGTTATTATACGAGAATTCTACCAACGGTAAGTGATTTTCCCAACTGCCACCAAAATCTATCACACAAGCCCTTAGCATATCTTCGAGAGTTTGGATTGTACGTTCGCTTTGACCGTCGGTTTGAGGATGGTAAGCCGTACTCAGATCGAGACGCGTACCGAATGCTTTTTGTAAAGACCCCCAGAATTTGGATGTGAATTGGGCCCCACGGTCAGAAATAATAGACACCGGCACCCCGTGCCTAGAAACAATTTCTTTGATATAAATTCGAGCAAGTTTTTCCATCTTATCAGTTTCTTTGTAAGGAATGAAATGAGCAGATTTCGTCAAGCGGTCCACGATTACCCAAATGGCATCGCAACCGGAAGGTGTTCGAGGCAACTTGGTTACAAAGTCCATGGCAATTTGTTCCCATTTCCAAACAGGAATTTCGGGTTGTTGGAGCATACCCTTCGGTTTCTGGTATTCCACCTTAACTTTAGAGCATGTAAGGCACTTGCTCACGTATGTGGCAATGTCAGCCTTCATGTTGGGCCACCAGTACAGTTGTTTTAGATCATGGTACATCTTGTCAGAACCAGGATGCACCGAATAACGGGATTTATGGGCTTCATCCATGACGAGTTCTCTTAGGTCGCCAAAAACAGGAATCCACATCCGATTTTCCACACACCGAATACCATCAGGCTTCATTTCAAATCGTTTTTCCATCCCCCGAAGAGACTCAGATTTTAGGTGTTCCTCCTTGAGCGCCTCAAGTTGGGCATCACGGATTTGATCGGGTAAGCTGGTATGAATAGTGAGCTGAATAGCCCGGACCCGTCGAGGTTTCAAGGTTTCTTTACGACTGAGAGCGTCGGCCACCACATTAGCCTTGCCCGGATGGTACTTTATGGCACAGTCGTAATCATTCAGGAGTTCGACCCACCGGCGTTGACGCATATTCAACTCCTTCTGGTCAAAGATATGTTGTAGACTTTTATGGTCGGTGAATATGGTACACTTGGTGCCATACAGATAGTGCCTCCAAATTTTTAGAGCAAAGATCACAGCTCCTAACTCGAGATCGTGAGTTGAGTAGTTTTTCTCATGGATTTTCAATTGGCGCGAGGCATACGCGATGACCTTTCCACGTTGCATTAAAACGCAACCAAGGCCTTGAACTGATGCATCACAGTACACCACAAAGTCTTCTGTCCCCTCAGGTAGAGACAAGATGGGCGCACTGCAGAGTTTCTGTTTAAGTAATTGGAACGCAGCTTCTTGCCGATCACCCCATTGATACGCCGTACCCTTATGGGTTAATGCAGTCAGTGGCTGTGCGATTTTTGAGAACCCTTCGATGAAACGACGATAATAACCCGCGAGACCAAGAAATTGACGAATTTCCGTCGGAGTTTTTGGAGGTGCCCAATTTTTAATAGACTCGATTTTTGAAGGATCGACGTGAATACCACTTTCATTAACTACGTGACCAAGGAATTGGACTTCTCGAATCCAGAAATCACATTTAGAGAATTTTGCATAAAGTTGTTCCTTTTTCAAGAGTTCAAGAATCAATCGCAAGTGTTCCGCGTGGTCCTCCTTGCTTTTGGAGTATATTAAGATATCGTCAATAAAAACGATTACAAACAAATCAAGGTAAGGTTTACAGGCACGATTCATCAGATCCATAAAGACCGCTGGTGCATTGGTTAAGCCAAAAGGCATGACGGCGAATTCGTAGTGTCCATAACGGGTTCGGAAAGCTGTTTTTGTGATGTCCTCCTCGCGGACTCTCAACTGGTGATAGCCCGATCGGAGATCAATTTTGGAATAAAAACTCGACCCTTGCAACTGATCAAAAAGGTCATCAATACGAGGTAAAGGATATCGATTTTTGACGGTCACTTTATTCAGTTCCCGATAATCGATGCACATGCGGAAAGTCCCGTCTTTCTTTTTGACAAAAAGTACAGGAGCTCCCCACGGAGATGAACTAGGTCTAATGAAACCCTTCTCAAGAAGCTCTTGGAGCTGCTTTGATAATTCTTGCAACTCAGCCGGAGCGAGACGATACGGAGCTCTGGCTATCGGTGCTGCTCCTGGAGTTAATTCAATTTGGAACTCAACTTGACGTTGAGGGGGTAAACCGGGTAAATCTTCCGGAAACACGTCCGGATAATCACAAACGACAGGAATTTCGTCCAACCTTTTCGGTTCAGATGGGGTTTCGGTGACATGGGCCAAGAATGCAAAATGACCCTTACGCAGACACTTTTGAGCTTTCATGAGAGAGATGATGCCAACCACTGCACCACTCTTCTCACCTTGAACGGACAAGATCTCTCCACTGGGAAGAGGGATTCGAACGATTTTCTCGCTACATATGATCTCTGCTTGGTTTTTGGATAACCAATCCATGCCGATGACGGCATCGAAACTACCAAGTGAAATTGGCATAAGATCAATATCCAGCAAGTGACCAGACAGCCCTAGTTTACAACGTTGCAAAACATGAGTGACATCGATTTTCTTGCCATTAGCAATTTCAACAGTATAATTTTTATCAAGTTGGGACGGTTCGACCCCTAAGAGTTTACTAAAGTCAAGAGAAACGAAGCTTTTATCAGCCCCCGAGTCAAAAAGAATATTAGCAAAACAGTTATTGATAGGAAATTTGCCAGAAACAACGTTAGAGTCATTGATAGCCTGACCTTTTCCGAGTGTGAAAGCACGACCCTTAGCACCAGCACCACTACCCTCAGCCTTGTCCTTGCCCTTGTCCCCACCATTACCACCATTTTTCAGCTTCGGACACTCAGTCCGATAGTGTCCCTTTTGCCCGCATTCGAAACATGTAACCCCATCGTTATTATTTCCCCGGGCTCCCCGAGCCACTAATTCCCCTCTACAATCTCTAGCCTCATGACCTGTTTTCCCACAACGCTGACACACAATCCTGTTACAAACCCCATTATGGTGCCTATAACACTTGTTACATTTCGGTAGCTCCCCTTGGTATCCACCCTTGCTCGGACTGGCATTTGACGAAGAGGGTTGATAATTCTTTGACTTGTCAAATTTCTTATTCTGTTGGTACGGTGTGTAATGGGAGTTGGTTCCCGACTTGTTGTTGTTATTGTCATTCCACTTTCTCTTCCCATCCGACCCCGACGACGTAGCCCCTTTCTTTTTGGGTAACGTCCCCTGTTCTATAGCTTGTTCTACCAACCGATGTGTGAGTCGGATCGCATCCTGAATGGTTTCAGGTCTTGATGATGTAACCAATCCCTGAATCTGTGATGGCAAACCCGAGATGTAGAGTGCAATCCTCTTATAATCCTCGTCCACCATATTTGGACACAACGTAGCAAGTTCGTGGGACCTAGTGGTGTAGGCCTCCACTTCGGACCCTTCCATCTTCAGATGGTAAAATTCGGTCTCCAATTTCTGTATCTCATCCCGGGGACAATAGTCCCGCTTAATCAGTTGCTTGAATTGATCCCAAGTTAAGGCATTAGCTGCCTCCAACCCGATATGTTGAGTTTCTCGGTTCCACCATGTTAACGCCGGCCCACTAAGGGTCCCGGTAGCAAAGTTCACCTTGTTTTCGAGAGCACAACCACTCCTAGCAAAAACCGCCTCTACTTTTTCAATCCACCTAATCAAACCTACCGCCCCTTCAGTCCCATTGAAGTGGTGCGGTTTACAGTCCAAGAATGTCTTAAAGGTGCAGACTTGTGGTGCTGGTACAAAAGAGTTTTGAAACCCAAGTATAAATTATTGGTTAAAATGGATACAATGATGTAAAATAACTAGGAGGAAAGAAAAAAGAAAGGAAAAGGAAATTTTCACAGTTTCCGGATTTACCAGGTGCAGGTTGGGCCTGGGCCTGAGCTTGGGCCTGGGCTTGAGCCTGAGCCTGGGCTTGAGCCTGAGCCTGGTTGGCCATTGCCGCAGCCACATGTTGTTGGATCAAGTCAGCCAGTTCGGCAGGTGTCATGTTAACGTTCCCAGCCATCTTCAAATTCACAACATACAACAATGAATAAGTACCCAACAAGTTACTATCATCCATGTATAAGTAAACAGGAAAATCAACACAACCAAACATCCAAATTCAAATAATAACACTTGATAAATAAATTGCAATTTCTCACAAAGTACTATTCAAACATCATATTCCAAAATTTTCAGTTTTTGTGGGAAACAACCCTTCCCACTAAGTCATGAGATAAAGAAGAATAACAAGACAAAAGAAGATAGTTAGATATAAAAATCTAGGACGAGATCACAGAGCCTGCATCATCATCACTGTCGGTACCGGGGTCCTCCACTGGTTCCTCCTCCGGGTCTTCCTCTGGTGCCGCCGCCGCCGCCTGCGCCAGCTGTGCTTCCATATGTGCTATGAGGTTCAGCAGAGCATGCCGATCCTCCGCACCCCTTGCCTCCAATGTCGCAACTCTCTCGGCTAACAGCTGCTGAGCCTGCCGCGATTGCTGCAGCTCCTCCCTCAGCATCTCCAACTCCCGACGCGTGGTACACAAGGTTGCCGCTAGAGCGGCTATTGCTCTGTCATTAGAACAATCAAGAGTAGGCAAAACAGATGAAGGATCATAGTTCGGATACGGGACACGAGGGGGCGTTTGAGGAACGTTCTCCTCCCGCCTAAGGCTAGCCATATAGGCCGGGTAGTAATCCCAGTCATAGGAAGTAGGGAGATCGGCGAATGGTTGATCCCAATTGGTCTCCTCGGTCTCGACGCGGGGCCATTCGCGACCAGGGTAAGGAAGAGAATCAGGTAAAGGGCGCCTACGCGAGGAACTAGCAGGTGCTTTAGATGACGATGCCATTCCTGAAATTAAGTATATGTATTCATGTATCTACCAGGTAAAACAGTCATAAGTAATGTACTCGGTGCAACTAATGTAGTGTACAGTTATAGTCTAGAATGCAATGCTATGCAAACCTAGTTCGCTATAACCAATGGCTCTGATACCAATCTGTCACACCCCCAAATCCACTAACGGAGTTTTACCGTTAGAGGCGTGACAAACCAGGATCTAGTCATTAATTACACCGAACGACTCTATATGAGTTTTGAAAAACCAAACGTTAAACCATGAAATGTGGTAGTTGAAGCGACAATCAGAGTATTTAGTTTTTCAGTTATGCGGAAGCGTAATAAATAAGTAAGTTTAAGTGAACCCAAGACATGCAGAAAGTAAATGCGCAAAAACACGCGCCCGACACAAACCACGCAGTTTAAATAGTTTACAAATCCCAAAAAGAAGTTTTAATGCAAGAAAGGTTTTAAATGTTTGCGAGGACGCCATGCCATGCCCTACGTGCAATGTACCTCAGTGACCTGAAACAGTGAAAGACTAACAAGTGTCAACACGACGGTTGGTGAGTTCACATAGTAGTATAAAACAAACAGTTCAGTTGTACGCAGATTATTAAATTAAGTATGTCATTGTAGGTAGCTAATCTACAGTACATGTCCTTAGAGGCGTAATGTATCTGACCGAAGCTGACGTATGTACACATTAAGTGCAGTTTGCCTGTTCGTACATCCCAGCAGGATGCACTGTAAGTATGTTAGGTCATTCAACACCCGTTCGACAGGTCCTTCTGTCGTGCTAGCGCGACTAGCCCGGGTGGGGTTTGTCAAACCCAGTAGTACTACTCAAAATTTCCCCGCTATTTCACAAATACTAACGGTCAACTAGGTATCCATGAGGACTTTCATGAACAAAATAAAAGTTGCTCTAATCCAGACATGCGACATACAGAATTTGTAAATCCGTAAAAGTATTTGTCCGAGTTCAGCCCATGAAAGGGTATCATAGTAAAAGTCCGAGTTCAACCCATAAAAGGGTATCATAGTAAAAGTCCGAGTTCAACCCATAAAAGGGTATAACAGTAAAAGTGCGGTTTAGTGAACTCACCTTAAGTAGCACAGCAAACACAGTATATAATACGGCAACCTAAATAACAATAGGTCGATTAATGTACGTTCATGTAGGGTCATAGTACCCTATGCATCCAAATGGTCAACAGTTCATGCGAGTGTGGTTTAGTTTCACTTTTGACCACATTTGACTTTTTGTCCAAGTTTGACCAAGTTTGACTTTCAGTTGACTTTTGGTCCAAGTTTGACTTTTAGGTCCAAGTTTGACTTTCAGTTGACTTTTGGTCCAAGTTTGACTTTTAGGTCCAAGTTTGACTTTCAGTTGACTTTTGGTCCAAGTTTGACTT
This sequence comes from Tagetes erecta, assembly GCA_030867185.1. Taxonomy (NCBI): domain Eukaryota; kingdom Viridiplantae; phylum Streptophyta; class Magnoliopsida; order Asterales; family Asteraceae; genus Tagetes; species Tagetes erecta. Next base: position 60,846,956 of record CM061488.1, read on the forward strand.
TTAGGTCCAAGTTTGACTTTCAGTTGACCCGAGTTGACCCACGACCCGTTGGTGATTTGTTAAGTGTAAACACATTACATTTGGTGTATTTGACTAAATCATATTTGCACATCACATCATATTTCGCGTATTCAACAAATAGAAGTTTTAATTCCACAAAAGTTTCCATTATAGGAAAGTCGAACCTTTAGAGCATACATGAACAATTCGACATCCTAAGCATGTCAACTATCATACAAATACCATGGCACGTTATACAAGTCATCAACACATATCATTACTTTGTAGTCGTTAATATACAACACATTAGTAAGCATGGTCACTTCTAAGCATAATGTAGTATTTACATGTTTTGTGCAACTAGTAAAATAGCAATCTTCATCATGGCATCTTAACTATTAGCACACACCATTTAGACTTCAACAACCATACTTTTAAGCAATCGTTCTATTAACCAACTAGCATTTACCAAAATCCTCTCATGACCAAGGCATGTTTTCCAAGTACCACATGCTTACAAACATTCATATGCAAGGTCCAAATCATGTATATACACGAAATTGCTAAACATGCTTCCTAGCCAATTTTTATGTCAAAAAGTTTCTACATTTAGTAAGTGTTCCAAACCAAGTTGGATTCACATGTCCAATTGCTCAAAATTCATCTAACATATCTTCTAAACATGCTAGCAAGTCCATAATGATCATTACATGTTCGCAACATGCGGTTTCACACAATCCTCTAACACAAAAGTTACTATTTATAGTAAACTAACGAAACGTTCACAAAATTGCAAAACTAAATAAACAATCTTCATCTAATTTATCATCTAACACTATAATCAATCACATTTCACCCAAATCATGCATAGTCATCAAGTTTCAATGGTTCCATACTAAACCCTAGTTCATGAACACATTTTTTTTCACCAATCTCAATATCTAATCATCAAAATAACCATTAACACCCAAACAACAAACCATTTTCACAACATAATATCAATTTGGCCATTTTGGATGACTAGGGTTTCCAATATATATATAATTTTCGCAACATATATCAAGAATCTAGATAAACACTTACTAGTATTGCTTCTAACACTTCAATCAACCACCAAAATCACCAAATATGGAACCAAGAAGCACAAAATCGTTTTTTTTTTATGTATAAAGTTGCGGCAGCAGCAATAGGGCAGGAACAAGCTCAAAAAACGTTTTTTTTTATATAATTAGGTTTAGGGTGTTGTTAATTTTTGTTAACTATTGTTAAGTGTTGAGTTGGGTTGGGCCTTGGGCCTTCCATGGGTCTCATGGATGATCCATGGGCCCCGTTTCGTTTCGGTTTTGTAAACACAATGAAAATCTTTCCCAAATATCTATTTTTGTTTCATGACGTTTACCGAAATCCGTAAATGATTAAAACCGGTAAAATACGCGGTTACACGAAAATTCAATAATTAAACACACATAATAGTTAAAATGTCTTATTATTGTATTTGTATTCAATTAAGATCACCAACGCCCGGGTATTAACTCGTGTGGTCGTTTCGTATGTATTTTTGCGTAACAGTTGGTACATTTAATTCGTCAGATTAAATGAAGAATGTAATTGCATTAACGTGATTAACAGAGTTTAACTAACGGAGTTAACCTGAATTTGTCGGGTGTCACAACAGAGTGGTTGAGAGGAAGAACCGAACACTATTGGAGATGACCCAAAGCATGCTTAAAGCCAAGGAAGTACCAAACTTCATGTGGGGTGAAGCCATTAGTCATGCGACATATATTCAAAACCGAGTACCAACAAGGGCTTTATTAAACTCTACGCCTAATGAGATGTTGAATCATAGGAAACCAAACATTGAATACTTGAAAGTGTTTGGATATGTGGCCTACTCTAAAGTCAACACTCAATTGTCTAAACTCGAAGACAGAAGCAGGAAACTGTTCTATATTGGTGCGGAAGCCGGGTCGAAATCAGTTCGTCTATATGATCCGGTCACACAGAAATTGGTTATAGGACGAGACACTGTCTTTGACGAAACCGGAAAGTGGAGTTGGGAAGAACCGGAACAAAATGAGGAGGTATTGCAGCCAGATTAATTTTGGATTGATGTGGATGGTGCGATTGATACAGGGGCTGAAACATATGAAAATTCACTCTCTAACAGAGGTGAAAATAATGAGCAAACGAGTCGAAACACCTGGTCATCCCATGCTGAAACCAGTGACTCGTTTAATACAAATTCAGACCAAGGCAATTCAACCACACCATCATCGAACAACATAAACTCAGGTCCACAAATGGAAAGTTCATCTACAAAATCTAAAACTCAGCAGTTGAGACGATCTAGACGCGTTCCTGTTACTCCAATAAAATATGATGACTATGTTATGCATGCCCATGATGTTGCCTTGTTATTGAATGAAGATGATGTACCAAATAATTATGAGTAAGCCAAAGGAAAACAAGAATGGATGGATGCCATGCAAAGTGAGTTAGCTTCTATCTATAAAAACAATACTTTGAAGATGACAGAGTTGCCAAAAGGAGCCAAAGTAATAGGTCTAAAGTGGTTATTTAAAGTTAAACGCAATACATATGGGTCGATTTATCGATACAAGGCAAGGCTAGTAGCAAAAGGGTATGCTCAGGAACCCAGCATTGACTACGACGAGGTATTTGCCTCGGTTGCAAGGTTGGAAACGGTTCGGATGTTGATAGCAATGGTGGCAAACCGAGGGTGGGAGTTAAATCAACTTGATGTAAAAACTACGTTTTTAAACGGAGATTTAAAGGAAGAAATTTATGTGACTCAACCGGATGGTTTTGTGCAAACCGGGCATGAAGATAAGGTGTTAAAACTTTGCAAATCATTCTACGGACTGAAGCAAGCCCCACGAGCATGGAATATAAAGCTTAACGAAATGTTGAAAAGCTTAAAATTCAAAAGGTGCTCGTATGAATAACCTGTATACCGTAGGAGTATATGTTGATGATTTAATTGTTACCAGGTCAAACAAAATCACATCAGTGAGTTCAAGAAGGCCATGTCACGAAAGTTCGAAATGACCGATTTAGGTAGATTAAACTACTACCTTGGTATAGAAGTAAGGTCCATGGAAAATCAAGTTTTTTTACATCAACAAGCTTATGCAGTGAAAGTTCTAAAGGAGGCTGGTATGGATGGGTGTAATTCTACACATGTTCCTATGAATGCTAATGAAAAGTTGAACTTGGCTGAAGATGAAGTTGATGTAGATGCAACAGAGTATAGAAAATATGTTGGGTGCCTTAGATACATGCTTCATACAAGACCCGACATGGCATATTCGGTTGGGATTGTTAGTCGTTATATGCAGTCTCCAAAACAACCACACATGGCTGCAATCAAGCAGATTTTTCGCTACTTGAAAGGCACAATCAGATACGGTATCGTGTACAAGAAAGGGGTTGGTGAACATCGAACCGGGTATAGCGATAGTAGTCACAATATCGACGAAGACGATGGAAGAAGTACCACGGGGCATATTTTTTACATGGGATCATCACCGATCAGTTGGTGTTCTAAAAAAAAGCACGGTGGCACTCTCATCGTGTGAAGCCGAGTAAATGGCAGCGTCTGCCGCCTCGTGTCAAGCTGTTTGGTTGCGAAACTTGTTCGAAGAAGTAACTGGAATTGTAAAGCAAAAGGTGGTACTAAAAGTGGATAATACCTCAGCTATTGCTTTAGTGAAAAACCCGGTTTAGCACGGACGAACTAAACATATGAAGTCACGGTTTCATTATATCCGTGAACGAGTTGAAGGAGATGAGATTGATGTTGAGCATATAAGTGGCAAAGAGCAAACGGCAGATATACTAACCAAAGCTCTCGCACGTGTCAAGTTTGAAGAGATGCGAAGCTTATCGGAGTTGAAGATCTCCTAGTTTCCACTCGAATACTAGGGGGTGATTGTTTCAAGTTTCTGAGTTGGGCCCATAACATGAGTAGATGTTTAGGCCACTCCACAAAGAGCCAATGAAGCCTTCCTGATTTACGTAAAAAGAAGAATCAAGATAGCATGGGGTTATTGAGTTAGATTACAATTGTTAATTGATATTCTAGATAAATGTTTAGTAATTGTAATTGAATAAGGATCCTAGTTAACCAAGTTAGGGTTGCTCTCCTATAAATACATAACCATGTTAAGGGTTCATGTATGAGAGATTATTGTATTGAGTTTTGAGTCAAGTTTCTTAATGCAATAATACGTGAGGATCTTAAATTGCGTGTTTGTTTGTGTTTTGATTACCAATTAATCATCATTTTGAGGAACGATTCAAAATAGTTTGGGTTAAAAATGTCAATTTTGTATGTGTTCATTGTGCACTTCATTTTTGAAATCCTGTTTAATTTGACTTTCTAATCTTTATAGCAGGACGATGGATACAATACCAAATCCAAGAGTCTGTTCGTTAATAGCATGTTCAAATTTCTTTGACCTCAACTGAAATCTCATCAAAATCCCTGGTTCTTGAAGGAAGTTGTCTATCTCTCCATTTTTCTGTGTTCAAAGCTGCCAACCCGCGACTATTTTATTTTTTAAGTTATTTAGTTTTGTCAAACCATAGATTTAATATATGTGGTAATCGATTCATGTTGAATTAGGGGTATAATTTGTGTTCGAATAAATAGTGAAACCGATTTGAAACTTTCAAATTTGACTTTTTAATTGTTCAAATTGTGCAGGGAATAAATATAATGGATTTGAGGCTCTTTTATCATTTCTAAGGGAATTGTAACTTTCATATGATCCGGTGGAATTAGGAGGAATCCATCTATATACAAAATTTCAAATTTCCCTTAGATTATCTGATAGAGATTACATACTTAAATTGAATATTACAATTGTGGGTGGGGGGTTAGTGTAATTACTATTTCTATATATAAGGATCAATAGTTATTGTGGGGGAGAGGAGGAGAATTAGATAGTTGTTTGGCTCATGCTTATGCAATGAGAAGGGCATAGCCCTGGGACCACTTGTGGTTGTTTCTCTTATTGTCGATCCATTTGGATCATCACCTTCATCATCATACTAATATATCATTTTCCACCATTGTTATTTGTTCTTTAGCTTCAATTAGTAGCAAATCCTATCATTGGTCCGATCCTACCGTCCCTCTACTCTCTGATTAGATTTCAATTATCCAAATTCGTGTTCTGTTTATCTGCTTTACAAATACTGATCCCCAAGTTGCTTTCCAGATTCAATTCAATTTAATCATCTACAATCAAATTCAGATCATATACTCTTTTCAAATTTGTTCTCCATTTTTCATTCCATATTTACATCCTATTATTTAACCTACAAAATCCACGTTCTACTTTGAAATTGCTCCCACTTTCTACAATCGGATTATATTTCCAATTCGATTTCAAACTCCACATTCGTTTTCACGTTTTTGCTTCCAGGTCTACATATCGGCTCTAGTTTCACTTTACAGATTCAAGTTCACGATCCAATTCACGGTTTCATTCAAAAAAATTCAGTCTGATTTTCTACAACCATGGTGAATCAAACCTCTTGATTGGATGCTCACGAGCAACAGCCTCAAAAGCTTCAATCGGATGTCGCTGAAATTAGGGTTTCTCTCTCGGTGTTAGAAGCAGATCGTGTAGAATTTGTTGAATTCCGTAAGGTTATGCTCGCGTGGATGAAATCTCAGGATAAGAGACCGGTTGAAACTTCTCCAGGATCAGGCTCTTCGGGTATGACTCCCACTTCATCTGCCATGAATTTTGATTTAATTGATGATTCTTCAGAGTTACCACGGGCTGTGAAGAAGGTCCGGTTACCAGAATTCTCGGGGTTTGATCCACAAGGATGGATTAAGAATGCTAATCTGTTTTCGACTTGAACAAGACCGCTGCGGATTCACGAGTTCAATTGGCTCAATTAAGCATGATTGGGGTTGCTCAACATTGGTTTATGATCATCACTCAGGTTCGTACCTCTTTGTCATGGCTCGAGTTCAGTCCGAATTATTGCACCGTTTTACTAGTTTAGCAATTCAGAACCCGTATGAACAGTTAGCTACTATTAAGCAATAGGATTCCATTTTTGATTACATTGATGATTTCGAATATGTGCTATGTTTGGTCCCTCATTTACCGGAATCTCAAACTATTGGCTATTTTGTTGCGGGATTGAAAGAGGATGTCAAACAACATGCCTGCTTACATCGCCCAACCACTTGTATCGATGCTATGTATTTGGCTAAAAATGTGGAGTTGATGCTTCGACCGTCAAATTCCAGTTCGTTGGTATCTCGTTTTCGGTATTTGACACACACAGGGCTGCTTTCAATGGATTCCGGAATCGAACATCGTGCGTGGAGTCCCACTAGCTCTAAATCTGTTGGTAGTTATGGGGCTTCCAATGGACAAACAGTTTTTCGTGATTGGGGTGTCCATACCTTATCTCGCACCGAGTGGGAGGACCGAAAGAAGAAGGGATTGTGTTTTAAGTGTGGACATGTTTATAGTCCTAACCATAGATGTCCGTCGGGTACTATTCGTGTGTTATTAATTGGGGATGATGAATCAGATGAATTTGACGGGTTGAATATGCATTCGGATGAAGTCTTTTGAAGTAGATGTGGGGCCTTTTCACAAGCCTTGAGGACAAGTCTTGACTTATGGAGGGAGTATTGATAGAGATTACATACTTAAATAGAATATTACAATTGTGGGAGGGGGGTTAGTGTAATTACTATTTCTATAAATAAGGATCAATAGTCATTGTGAGGGAGAGGAGGAGAAATAGATAGTTGTTTGGCTCATGCTTATGCAATGAGAAAGGCATAGCCCTTGGACCACTTGTGGTTGTTTCTCTTATTGTAGATCCATTTGGATCATCACCTTCATCATCTTACTAATATATCATTTTCCACCATTGTTATCTGTTCTTTAGCTTCAATTAGTAGCAAATCCTATCATTATCAAATTCACCTTCGAACACCAAATAGTTTGAGAAAAAATGACTTTGTATTTGAACATTTTCTCAAATACATATTAACAATTTGTGGCACAGTGATACTTTCTAAACACATAAGATGACACAACAAATATTTACAATGAGATGATATTACACAATGACCTAAGAATGAACCGATAAAGTGTATTTCACTAGTTATAAATAATATAACACAATAACTTGACAAGTGTTGAAAAAAATTCGTTTTTATATATCAATATTATACACGCTTTAAAAATAATAAACCACTTATTTTTTTCTAATTTTTTTAAAAAACTTATACGTATCCAAAGGTTATGAACGTTTTAAAAAAAGTGGATGAATTGACATTGGTACACCATCTCGAGATACCATTTCTTTTATATAAAGTTTTGCTAATTTTTCGACAGGATCAGATTCTTTCATGGGTAAGAAATGAGCGGACTTAGTTAAGCGATATACGATTACGCATATAGAGTCATAACCATTAGACGGTCGAGTTAATTTAGTTATAATGTCCATGGGTATTCCTTCCCATTTCCATTAAGGAATTTTAGGTTGTTGCAGAAGTCCTGACGGCTTCTGGTATTCTGCCTTAACTTTCGAACAAGTCGAACATTTACTAACATATGTTGTAATATCTCCTTTCATGTTAGGCCACCAATAGTGCTCTTTGACGTCTTACATTTTATCCGTACCCAGATGTATAGAGTACCTAGTCTTATGCGCTTCATCCATAACTACATCACGTAGACCATCGGTACGACGTACCCAAATTCTTTTCATGAAGCACATTATGTCATCACACTTTGGTTCCAATTCTTTTCTCATGCCTTTCAAACCCTCCTTCGGCATATTATTGGTCCATCTTGATCGAGATTTCAGTGCTATAATGATTTGTAACAACAAAACACACTTTGATTAAGAGAAACAAAAGTCCAATATAACCCGATACACAATAACAAGATCGAAACCACACAACAAGAGGTAAATACGCTACAAAGATAGATAAAATATGCTCCTAGCACCTCCAGATAACACACAAACGATTCTAGAGTTTGGATAAGATTTTTGCCAAAAGTTCCATTACAATGAGATAAGATTACAATATATATCTGCTGTAGGTTCGCTGATAGATTCCAACCTATACATGACTATCAATACTCCCCCGAGGTTGGACCTCACCTGGGAAGTCTTCTATTTAAGCTCCGTCTTTGTCGGCTTCAAAGATGCTCAATGAACGTTCCAGCCCTTGATTCGATTCTGGCCAATGGATTTGTTACGTCTTCAGAACCGGCCTCTTCATCTTCACTAAACACCAACATTGACTCCACAAACTCAGCTTCGGCGACATCGGTATCAGGCACATCCAGAATAATCGTTTCCGCCTGTACTTCTTCAGCAGGTTTCTCAAACCTTCTCTCAATTGATTTATCAAGTAGCTTGGTCAAGTCATCCATATCCATTTGTTGCTCATCTGTCACTCTCAACCTTTCATTAACACTCCTCAGCTCAGCACGAATACCCCGGGCTTTGTTAGCGACTTTCACGAACAAGTTCGCTTCAGTCCGCGTGTCATCTTTTGCCCCGTGCTTAATACGGTTCTCACATTACCTTCAGATCCTCATCGCAAAAAGAGAATACCTCCATTGGATCGAACAAACGTATTTCTGGACGATCTTCCCCTTTAAGTCTAATCACCGCTTCACCCGTACCATTATCATAGAACCACTTGTGAAAATCCTGTAGTCTGGGTGGCTGAGTATCCGGAACCCTGACCCTTGTCATAATCTTTGGCGCTTCAATCTTCAATACAACTTTACCCTTCCAAGAAACCCAATGCCTGTCCTTCTTTTGCCTCATCCTCTTTGGTTTCTGGTACCCAAAATCAATAAAGTTGTTCTCCGCAGCCCTCCTGATTGTAACTTCAAATGCGCACGCCCTTCCACTATCCTCCTTTCCCAACAGAGGTAGATCAGCCAACCTTCGCAAGTCCCACCTTGGCAAAGTGGCGAAATGCTTCCTATTCTTGATATAACAAATGTCACCGCCCCTTCGCTTAATCATATACGCATCTACAAGAGTGTTATACTTTCACGCTATCACTTGCCTATCCAACTGAGAAGTGTTTGGCTCATCGATATTCTGAAAGATTGGTACCTCTGGAACAACCTCTTCATCCCTTTTAAACCATTCAGATTTGTGCAAATCTATGTGATCAAACTGATAACTTACCCCCTTTTCTTCAACTTTATACCTCTCCGGCTCATTCTCCAAATCTTCTTCACTATCAGCATTTTCATCAACTTCTGGTTCGTCTATCAAACTGAAATTCACGCTGGAACCTCCAACAACCTCAGCCCCCTCAAATATATCTAAATCTATACCCATATCTTCATCAAACAACTCCTCAGCAGCTTTCCCTTTACCTTTATCCTTATCCCCAAACTCACATTCCATTAACGGATACTTTGCAGCATCCGTTAAGCTTTTCAGTTCTAACTCAGACATAGCCGGATCTGACCTATCCTTTTCCTTCAAACTATTCAGCTCCTTGAATATTCTAACTATCAAGCACTGTTGATCCCTCATCATCCGACCCATTTCAAAGATAACCGTTGATTTCTCAGCATCCTTCGTCTCCAAATCAGCATATTTATCCTTCAAATCCCCCAATTCAGCCTTTAGACTTACTATTTCACCCCTTAGCTCACTAACGGTCTCAGCAGATTTACCCGATTCATCATGCTTCGCTTTCTTTGCAGCTTCAGGGGGTGCATCAGATTTTCTCTTCGTTCTATTATCCCTACCTGCATCAATCTCAGCCTGAACCTCATCAATCTCTCGATCCAGTGAATAATCGTTGTCTTTGGCGTACTGCTTCCTTTTTCTCACTTTCTTCTCAACCACTTCAATGTTCTCACCACCCCTTTTTCTATCAATTTCCATCAACCTTTGAATATGTACCCATCTATCAGCAGGGTACATGTTTTCCCATAAGTACGCTGTCCTACCCACATAATCAGATCTCACCGATTTGCAGTCTCCAAATATTCTTGAATGCATCGTCCAGATGTTCAGCACCTCACCAACGACAGGCAGATTTGGCAGTTTGTCATTCAGAATCATCTGGATAAATCTGGGATACATCAACCATTTGCCCGCCTTCGTAGCATGAATGTTTTCGAGCATATAGTTGTAGATGAGCTTTGGAAGATTCGCCTTCTGCCCTCGACAAAATAACATCATAGCCCGAGCCCAATCCAGATTTAATCCATCAGTACCTCCTTTCCTATGATCCAAGCACATAATAAAGACGTGTGCAATATATCTCCATTCTTGGATCAGATAGGATTTCACGAACTCCATCTTCTTCTCCCCCGGCATAGGACCCACATAACCAGCAGTCCTAAACGCCCCGTAAACCTCTGCAGAAGTCATACAAACCTCCTCTCCGACATCGTCCTCTAATCTCAAAATCCTTGCCACATCGGCTTCGGTAAACTCTAAGTCAAACCCACTAACTTTGGCACAAATCCGTGATGGCTGCACAGCACATTCATCACCGCTGTCCTCCAGAAATCTCTGATGTGCAGCTCGTAGATGGTTGGTGAATGGGAGATAGCGTGATGAATATGGGACGATTTCAACCATCTAATACAATCTCTATAGCCACCCGCCTTTTCATGATTCTCGTCCAGTAAAGCACACATATTGTGCTTTCTTTCAAAAAATAACGTAGACATCGTACCTGAAAAATAAAAGAAAATTGATCAGAAACGTAAGTTTTGAAAACAGTTGATAGATTCGCTGGGATGAACAGGTTCGCTGCATGAGCGAACCTGAGATTTGGCATCAGAACCTATAAATTCGCTGACATGAAAATCAGTCATTTGGTCGAGCGAATGTATAGATTCGCTAGAAATAATCGGGCGAATCTATGTTGATGCACGGGCGGCATAACAGCATAGGTTCGCTCGAAGTTTTGAACTTTCGTTCAGATTCGCCAGTCGAACACGTAGGTTCGCTGAAACCCTAGTTTTAAAAAAAAACGGCCAAATCTCAGTCAAAAAGACATAATCACACAATCAAAGCAACAATCAAGCACAATAATCATCAAACGAGGATATTACAATGTCAATTTCAAACCAATAACACAAATCAATCATGAGTCGCAGATTATATAGCAGATCGATGGATTTAAGAAGTCTAAAGAACGATTGATGAGATGAAACATTGATTAAGATGAAGTCGATAACATACCAGATGGATCAAAGTCAGTTTAATGTGAAAAAGACGGTTGGTGAGTGAGAATCGAACGTGCGACTGTTTTGAAATAAAATACGGCTACAGTAATAGTGACAGCGAATTTGTGAAAGGGTTTCGCTGTCACTACATATATATACAGTCACAGGTTCGCTGGCAAAAACACTAGCGAACTTCAGATTCGCCCGAGACCAATTGTCAAGAGAAAAACACGGCGATGTGAAGAGGTTCCGGGCGAACCTGTAGATTCTGGCGAACCTGTAGGTTCGCTAGTAGATTCGCTGGGACTCAAAACAAGACAAATTAAAATATTTTTGGTTTTTCTCAAATTTTTAAATCCTTTACAAATCCATGAAGAACGCCCCACGATTTCAATGCTCCGAAAATAAAAACATTTACCTGAATTTAAAGACACAAAATAATACTAATAATAAAAAATTAAAGTGAAAGAAAAAGCTAGAAACTAAAACTAAAGAAGGATATATATATTTTTCATGACGTTTTGAGCAGAATCCGGAAAATCATAGATTGGCGGGATTGCAGATATGTTTGTCCATTTAAACCCATGCCTTAGTCCTTTCAACAAGAGATCAGCAGCTTCTTTTATCATGTTTTTGGTTTGATTGAAGAAGCTTAGACAACTCGGTCCCCACAGACATCTAGGTAAAAAGAACAGGTTCTGTCATCAGGATATATCTGAGCAATATGATTGACTTTGCTTGAATTTCGAGGATCAAATCTTGAATATTGATCGATACATTAGCTTCTTTTGACACTTGTGCAATTTTTGCATCTTTTTGTGAGTGGAGCTTGTCAGCAATGATTCTTTTGAACACATTGCGACTTATTATTTGGGAAACTCAAATAGTTTAGAGCTCCAGGTCTATACCGACGTATAACAGAGGAGATAAACATTTGAGCATGCTCGGTGAATCTTCAGGTCAATACTTCCGTATAGCAGAGAAGATCCACCAACTCCAGGTCAATACTTCCGTATAGCAGAGGAGTTAAGCACTGTTGACTCAATACTTTCTGAGGAGTTAACAAGTAACTCACTCAGAGGTTTTTCCGAAGAGCAACACTAGCAGCTTTTTATTTGTTTTGCTAACCAGAAACTCAATTCGGGGCTAGGGTGAGGGTGATTTGGGATGTTTAGGCAAATCAAAGCAAAGATTTGACGCTCTCAACCCATTTTTGACAGAACCTGTATCTTTGTGCAATCCAATCATGTCAAGGGGATAATACTTATTGCCTAGTTCTTGAACGTTATGTTTGGCTGCACAATCGCTGTTTACTTTGTTTTCGGGCTGAGCCTATCTAACATATCCCGAACACAATGCTTCTGACTTCCTTCAGCGTCTCTTCAACATCAATCAAAACGGGGATCCTGAAAATAGCAAAATTTGAAAAACTATAAGTAGTTAATCTTTAATATCTCCCCCAAAATTTCTATATTATAGCTATCTAATAAGAAATTTTTGTTTTTCAGATTTTCTTAATATATATATACAGAATAAAAGGAAAAATAAAAGGAAATAAAATAAAAGTAAAGGAGCGAAGAAATGAGTGACCCACGGATTTTCAAGGAAGAAAATGAAAAAGTTATTTACATATTTACAAATTCAATGCACATAGATGAAGGTTTTCAAAAAGATATTAGTCCCAGCATAGAGATCAGTTCATAAAAACGTGGTTTGTCAAAGGTTTTTGTGAAAAGATCAGCTTTTTGCTTTCGAGTTTCAATAGGAATAATATCAATGAACCCCTTTTCTTGTGCGTCTCTGATGGCATGAATTCTTGTTTCGATGTGCTTGGTGCGAGTGTGATGAATAGGATTCTTGGCAATTCCAACAGCAGCTTCATTATCACAAAAAAGTGGCGTATGAAGGAAGTTAATGCCGTAATCCATCATCTGATGCTGGATCCAGAGCACTTGGCAACAGCAGCTTGAAGCAGCAATGTATTCTGCTTCTCCTGTGGACAGAGAGACGGTTGTTTGCTTCTTGCTTTGCCAGGAAACAAGACATTCGCCAAGATATTGACACCCGCCAGTGACTGATTTTCGGTTAATCTTGCAACCAGCATGATCACTGTCAGAAAAAGCATGTAAACCAAAGTTCCCACCTTTTGGGTACCAAAGTCCCAAACGAGAGGAACCCTTAAGGTAACGAAAAATGCGTTTAACAGCTTTCTCGTGTGATTCTTTCGGATTGGCTTGGAAGCGAGCACAGTAGCACACAACAAATGTAATATCTGGTCGGCTGGAAGTCAGATACATGAGAGATCCGATCATCGGGCAGTAACGATGAGCATCCACAGGATTCCCATTATCATCAGAAGTAAGGCATGTTTGAGCGGTGAAGGGTATCAGTTCCGGAGAAGAATCATCCATGCCAAACTTTGTGAGGATCTCTTTGATATATTTCTCTTGGTGGATAAGAATTCCATCAGGCTTTTGTTCCACTTGCAGCCCCAAGAAGAAACACATCTCCCCCATAATCGTCATTTCAAAGCGATCCATCATCACTTTTTCAAACTCTCTACACAGCCCCTCATTTGTTGAACCAAAGATTATATCATCAACATACACTTGAACAATCAGCAGCTCACCATTCACCTCCTTCTTGAACAATGTCATATCTATAGTCCCACGAGAGAAACCTTTGCTGAGAAGATACTGTGTCAAAGTTTCATACCAGATACGTGGAGCTTGATGCAACCCATACAAGGATTTGTCAAGCTTGTACACTTTTGAAGGAAAATCTGGATCCTCGAAACCCGATGGTTGACATACGTAGATCTCCTCATCGATATCTCCATATAGAAATGCACATTTAACATCCATCTGATAGACTTTAAAGTTTTTGTTAGCAGCATGAGCAAGAAAGATTCTGATGGCTTCAAGACGAGCGACTGGAGCAAAAACTTCAGTGTAGTCAATCCCCTCCTCTTGAGCAAATCCTTGAACAACCAATCTCGCCTTGTTTTTGATAACAACACCGCAATCATCTGGCTTGTTTCGGAAAACCCACTTAGTGCCGATGGGACACTTATTAGGAGGAAGATCAACAAGTTCCCAAACTTTAAGCTTTCTAAATTGCTGCAGTTCCATTTGCATGGCATCAACCCAACTAGGATCTTCAAGTGCTTGTTTATAATTCTTTGGAACAACTTGAGATAGAAAGGCAGCATAGAGACACTCATTAATCAAACCACTCTGACTCCGAGTTCGCACACCATCAGTAATTGATCCTATGATATAATCATGAGGATGATTTTTCAGATTTTTCAAAGGGTTAGTTTGGGATGAGGATGTTTGATTAGATGGTTGTGAAGGTATATTTGAAATTGGAGGAATTGTATTAGTGGTAGATGTTGGAATGGAAGTGGATGATGATGGAATATCTAATGGAGAAATTTGAACGGTTTGAGGTGGTGGAGGTGGAGGAATGTCAAATGAAGTGGGAGGTAATTGTGTGGTTGAAGGTTGTGGTTGTGGTTGAGGAGGTGGATGATTAATAATGGAAACTGATGTGTGAGGAATGATGTCATCATCGTCAGAGTCAGGAAGATTGAATGATTTGAAAATAGTGGTGGAATCATAAAACCATGCAGGTTCACTGCCAATGCTTGTAGTGTTTGACTCTTGCCAGTCAACATAATAGGACTCTTGCACAATCCGCGTTCGCTTGTTGTAAACACGATACGCTTTTGGTGTGTTTGAGTATGCTACAAAGAAGCATTCATCCAAAACAGCACCAAACTTCGTTTTCTGATCTTGAGTATTCAACAGAGTACAAGAATATCCAAAGGGGCGCAGAAAATCGATCAACGACTTAATCCCACGAAACAGCTGGTATGATGTCTTCATCTTTTCTTTGACAATCAGTACCCGATTCAGAACATAAGCTGCACAATTGACTGCCTCTACCCAGAAAATAATTGGAGGCTTTGACTCAATCAGCATAGTTCTAGCAGCCTCCACAAGAGTTTGATTCTTCCTTTCAGCAAGACCATTTTGTTGTGGCGTTCGTGGGGCGCTAAACTGTCTGAGAATTCCCCGTTGTTCACAAAAAGAATTGAAGATATGGTTTCTGAATTCAGTTCCATTGTCGCTTCTAATGGCTTGAACCTTCCGCTTTCCAAGAACCTCGATTTGAGGAATCAGCTTCATTAGCTCTTCAGCAGTTTCACTCTTGTTTGCTAGGAATCTCACCTAGGTGTACCTAGAGTAATCATCTGTGACAACCAAGCAATAAGATTTCTTAGCAATAGATTTGACACTTATTGGACCAAATAAATCAGTATGTAACAATTCGAGGGGTTCTGAGATTGAATTTTTAATTTTAAGTTTATGTGGCTTTTTGTGCTGCTTTCCTTTAGCACAAGCCATGCATTTCTCAACCACAGAAAAATCCTTAAGTGGTAAACCCCTGACCAAATTGTTCTTAACCAATTTATTTAGAATTTTAAAATTAATGTGCCCTAAACGTCTATGCCATTGAAAAGATTCAAAAGATGAAGCTTTAGATAGGAGACAGGTCACGGTGGAAGTTGATTCTTTTGATCCCATATTCAGCATATATGTATCATTTCGTCTTGGAGCTCGCATGATCACCAGTTCTTCAGGAATAGAAAACTCTGGCTTCAAGAACAGGCATTCATTTGGAAGAAACAACACTGGGATGTTCTTATCACAGATTTGTGATACACTGAGAAGATTGAATGCTAGTTCAGGAACATAGTTGACGTATCCACCATTGATAATCCGATAGTTAGTCAGCAGGTCTTTCAACCCAGTCATATGTCTGGAACATCCGCTGTCAATGTGCCAATGACTATTTACAACGGCACTTGAATGTTCCTGACATTTATTTAAATATAGAAGTTAGACTTTTGAAATTGGCACCCAAGCCTTTGTGTACTTGGGCCGTGGAACAGAAGAAGAATTACAAAAGAAATTATTTACAAACGTGTTTAATCTTTTTCCAAAAGATTTTTGCTTTGAACTGTTTGTGACTAACTTAGGGCATTGCTTAACAGTATGATCTAGGGGTGTTCAAAGTCGGGTATCCGGATTTCGGATACCCGAATTTTCGGATATCCGAAAATTTCGGATAGTGATTTTCACTATCCGTATCCAAATCCGAAATTTCGGATATCCGGATTTCGGATACCCGAAAGTTCGGATACGGATTCGGATAGTATCCAAATATCCGAAAATTTTGATTTTTTTTTTTTTTTGCATTTGTATTTGCATTTCATTCAATCCAAAATTAGCCTTAATGTTAAATAACTAACCAAAAAAGTCTTAAGAAAATTATAGTCAAAGTACAAATATTTAAATAACAAGTTGTTTTAATCAAACATCAACTCCAAACATTTCAATACATTCAAATAATCGTCCACTCTATACATCTGACAAGTCCGCTACTTGTTTCATGACCACGACTTATAAGTCGACAACAAAAAAAACTAACTAAAAATCAAATATTGGAATTTCGTAAACATGAGTACATGATTATGAAGTTTTTTTTGTAAATTCTCATACTTTTGAAAAACTAATAATGAAATCAAATAATATTAAAAAAGACTATAAAGAATACTATAAAAAAAGTACAAATGCATTTACAAGGTAACAACATGATCGAAGGCGTGCACCGGTGGGTTTTCGACTTGTCGGAGCGTGCGACAGTGGGTCGTCGGAGCGTGCATCGATTTGAGGCCGGAGGGTAGAGGGCGTGAATGTAATTGGAATACTAAATACATGTTAACTTTAAACTTTATAAGCATAGTTTTATAAATATATTAAATACATAATCTAAAAAAAATAAAAAAAAAATTGGATTTCGGATAATCGGATAATCCGAATATCCGAATTATGCCAAAATTACTATCCGAACCCGAATCCGAAATTTCGGGTATCCGAAGTTCGGATATCCGAATTTTCGGGTATCCGAAATTTCGGGTATTTCGGGTTCGGAATATCGGATTTTCGGATCGGGTTTTCGGATGCGGATATTTTTGAACACCCCTAGTATGATCAATATTTCCACATTTAAAGCAATGAGATTTCAAACCTACTTTGGAAACTTTATCAACAAGAACTTTATCCATTTCAATTTCCTCATCACATTCAGACAATTGAGAATTGCAATCACTGTAAGAGTCATAAGGCTCTTTTGATTTACCTGATGTGACTTTTACCTTTTCAGATTCAGATTTAGGTTTATCGATGTGATTCATGGATGCGAGAGATGATACCTTTTCTTTAGGTTTTGAAATCCTCACAGATGTGAAAGATGGAATGTGATGAGTAAAGAACTTTTGAAAGCAATTTGTTTTGGTTTGACTTTCAAAGACATGACCTGAAAGTTCATCTTTGTCTTTCACACACTTATTTTCAATCACATCATCATTCAACACATTAGAATTTGAAGTAGTGCACCCTAAATTACTATTAAAATTAAAATTTTCTGAATGTAACACATTACTAGAAACAGAATTAATTAATCTAATGTCTTCAACAGACTTCTTGGAATCAGAATTAGAACAATCATTACTGCTAGAACAACCAAGCCCAGTACTCCCACCATAAGCGTAATCCTCTCTAATCTCTTTAAGATTTACTCCACTTAAACCTGCAATAGAGCTATTAGCATCATTCTGTATAATCTCTTGTATCAACTCATTCGAAGGATGAGGAATAGGTGTTGGAGAGTAACAGAAGGTACTAGGTGGGGGATATGCATATGTTTCATTGGTAATACCCAAACCTGTCTTAACTCTGGCCCCCCGTTGTTTCTTGCAGAGTTCCTCCCTTTTCATACTAGATATTGTCCATTGTTCCAATTTGTTTTTAAGTTTTCTGGTCTCAAATTCAGCAAGAGTAACTTGCTCAGTTAAGTAATTTATTTCACAATTCTTTTCCAAAAGAGTCCTTTTTAAATGTTCATTTTCTTTCAAAGCTTCTCTTAATTTGACAAAATATTTTGATTCACTCACTTTAAGCTCTTTGTTAGTTCTCTTTAATTCGTTTTCATTTGACATTAACAATTTATTAGCTTTGTATATGCCAATTAAACGAATGTTGCATGCAGATGAGCACATATCTTCAATAACTTCATAAGGAAGACCAATTACCAGTTTTTCTACAGCAAGGGCACGATCGCACTGGCAGTAAGGAGTGTTCCTTTTGAATTCATCCATAGCATCAAGCCTCGCCTTCTCAATAACGGCTTCCAAGTTAAGCTTTGACTCTTCATCATTCTTCATCTCATTTACCGCAGCTTCACATACAAATCCCGAGTGATTCAGATGCCCTTGAACAATAGCGTCTGACTGATCTTCATCAACCTTTTTCACTTTCCCTTCTTCATCTTTATCTTCATCATCCTCACACTTTAACTCAGCAGCTTCATCATAATTTCCTTCATTTTCACCATAAAATTCTTTGAAAGGATCAAAGCAATTTATATAGTTATCATCATTCTCAACAATCTCAGCAACCAAGGCATGATTAATTTCTTCCTTTGCTTTTTCAATTTCCGCACTCCAATCAAAATTTGTGAGCAGTGCAGTTTCATTCCTTTGTTTCACTTCCTCAAGTCGTTCTTGAACAGGAGCGGTTCTTGAATTTCCAGAATTCACGGGTTCAGTAACAATTGGTAAAGGACATTCCCTTTTGAAGTGACCCAATTGTTTGCAGTTGTAACATCTCAGCTTTCCTTTGTCATACCCGAGCTTGTTGTTCTGTCCCTGATTCCCAAAACTTCTTCTACCTGTTCTTTCCATAAACCGTCTAGCACGAAGGGTAAGCATGGCAATTTGCCATTGGATGTCAGTTTCTTCAAGATCATCAGGATCCACCTGATACATATCCTCAACAGTCATCCCCTTTCCCTTTAATTCACCAGCGACAAGAGCTTCATAGCTATGAACAAACATTCCAAACAAAGCCATAGTGTCAGATGGAATCTGAGTGGTGATAGATGCATTTGAGCTTGAACCAACACTTGTAGATGCACCAACAGATTTAACAGACCCAAGACTTGATGATCCTCCAGGTGCAGCATTGTAGATATGAGAGTTTGCAGCGGAAGTAATGAGTGCAACATTCTGAGAAGGAATATTTGGAACCATCATAGACTGATTATATTCTCTTCTCTTCACATCAAGATCAAATGACTTCAGCTTGTTTATAACATCCATCAGCTTATAGTCATGATAGTTTCTTTCTTGTTTCAACAATTTGATCTGAAGACTCCATTGAGGCGGAAGTGAATCTAACAGCTTTGTGACTTGTTCATGATTTCCCAGCTTCTCATCATACTTCTTCAGGTTACTTGATACAGACAGAAATCGATTGGTAATATCAGTCAAACTTTCTTGCGAATACCCCACAAATGAATTGAACTCTTTCTCAGCTTGAGCCTTTCTATCCAACTTCAAATCCTCATTACCATCATAGAACTCGCACAACGCATCATACAAGCTTTTTACAGTTGTGTGTTCAGCAAACCTGTTGTAAATATCCTGATGCAAACAAAGTATCAATGCTCCGAGTGCCTTTTTGTCACGATCAAGCAACTTGATGTCACTTTCAGTAAAAGTACTCGAATCAGTGTTTATTGAAGTAACAGTTCCTTCAACTGTCTTTGGCACATGCGGACCGTTTACAATTGACTCCCATTGATTATAGTCAGTGTAGTAGAAAAAAACTTTCAAACACCTCTTCCAATCTTCAAAATTTTCACCACTAACAAGCCTCGGTGGCCTGTTAGGTTGAACACTATCCAAATCATTAATATTCAGGGTTGATGTAGTCATAATTTTAAACAGATTGTAGTTTCGCCAAAAACAAATAGATTCGCTAGATTAGATTCGCCCAAAGAACAGACAGATTCGCCCGCAGATTCGCTGGCAGATTCGCTCAACAAACAAACAGATTCGCTGGACAGCAGGCACAGTTTCGCCCGATAGATTTGCTGTCAGATTCGCTCAAATGATTTTGGCAGCAGTTTCGCTTGCACAATGAGCCAAACAAGTGAACTTTCGTTCAGTAAAATGCCAGATTCGCTACACAGAAACACTGAAATACAGAACACAAGATTGTGTTAGATTCGCTGGATGAACACCCAGATTCGTTGGATGAACAAATAGGTTCGCTGGGTTACGGATAAAACAGTTTCAGTTCAAAAACGTTCAGAACAGCTTCAAAACTTAACCAGTTGTAGATCTGTTTGCTTCTAAAGCTTCCTATGATCAAAAGTGACAAGTTCCAAGCAAAATACAACATAGAAACACACAAACCAGTTGAGAAATGAATCCAATAGTGTTTTGACACAAAAAAACCCCAAAAACATCACAAAAATCTCTAGGATCAAACAATCAAGAGCACTATGGCTCTGATACCATATTGTTGGTCCATCTTGATCGAGATTTCAGTGCTATAATGATTTGTAACAACAAAACACACTTTGATTAAGAGAAACAAAAGTCCAATATAACCCGATATACAATAACAAGATCGAAACCACACAACAAGAGGTAAATACGCTACAAAGATAGATAAAATATGCTCCTAGCACCTCCAGATAACACACAAACGATTCTAGAGTTTGGATAAGATTTTTGCCAAAAGTTCCATTACAATGAGATAAGATTACAATATATATCTGCTGTAGGTTCGCTGATAGATTCGCTGACAGCGAATCTATCAAGCGAACCATATAGCTTCGCCGGGCACAATCAGGTTCGCCCGGTCGACAAAAACAGAAAAACTATACTGTGCTACGGGCGAATCTATAGATTCGCCCGTAGGTTCACTAATACCAAAACTATATAAAATACATACAAAAGATATAACACCGACATGCCGGTGAGTCCAACCTATACATGACTATCACATATTTTCCTCCTTTAATGCGTCAACTTGAGTATCTCGGATTTGTGTCACAAAATTTGAACTAATATTTGGCTCTAAGGCATGAACACGCTTGGGGTTTTCTCTTTCTTTTTTGCTTAAAGCATCGGCTACAATATTCGCTTTACTTGAATGATAGCGAATTTCACAGTCGTAGTTGTTTAATAATTCAACCCAGCGACGTTGTCGAATATTCAATTCTTTTTTTTATCAAAGATATGTCAAAGACTTTTGTGATCGATAAACACTATACATTTTGCAACATAAAGATAATGTCTCTAAATCTTTAATGCAAAAACTACTACGCCCAATTCTAAATCATGTGTCGTATAATTTTTCTCATATGTCTTAAGTTGTATTGATGCCTAAGCAATTACTTTATCTCTTTGCATCAAAACACAACCAAAACCTAATCGAGACGCATCACAATACACCACAAAATCCCCTGTTCCTTTTAGCAAAGAAAGGATAGGAGCGCTACACAACTTTTTTTTAATAATTGAAAAGCCACTTCTTGTTTATTACCCCAATCATAAATTCTATCTTTCTGAGTAGTTTGAATCAATGAGGGTATCAAAATGCTTAACTCCTATTCATAAGATGAACATATTTCCAAGACTACATACAACTTCCACACAACTTAGGTATTGTTCCTAATCAAGTACCCTTATTACTATCCTATTATGATACAACGTTAGACAAGATCAAAGAACAACCCTTTAGTTAAGTGATAGTTCTAATATGTCTCTTTGGTCTAAGGACATCAAGTTCATACCATAATCAAAACATCTCATGACGATGATTCATGGAGATCGCTTTCGAAGCGAGTTACGTCCAATATTATTCTCTAATAATATCTACAAATATTGGCCCTCAACCCTTTGAGCTTTCATCTCATGAACAACCAATCCTTCACAATAGTCTTAATTTGGATTGATTCCTATGAATCCAATCGACTATGGACTTTTTAATACTCTTATTCAAGGATACTAAAACGTACAAAATATTGAAGATAAATACTTAATAATATGACTTTAACCATTAAATCAAAATAAAATCAATGTATCAATGTTCAAAGCACCAAACATACTAAATAATCAAATTCATTTCCTAGCATATCTCAACCTAATATTCTCGGCATGCTGTTCATGTTTCGCCACTGGCATTGGCTTAGTGAACGGGTCAGCTAGATTTAGATTTGTATGAACTTTGTTTATAACGATGTCACCTCGTTCTAGTACTTATCTAATGTAATGGTCCTTTTTGAGTATGTGCCTACTATTCTGGTGTGACCTTGGTTCTCTAGCTTGTACAATAGCACCGGTGTTTTCACACAATATCTCAATTGGTTTCCTAATGCTTGGAACCACATTGAGATCAAACATGAACTTCTTCATCAAAGCAGCTTCCTATGCAGCCTCTGATGCAGCAATATACTCTGACTCAGTGGTGGATTGAACAGCTACACCCTGCTTGGAGCTCTTCCAAGTAATTGCTCCACCATTTCTCAAGTATTTGAGAATGTTTTTCACTACTCCCTAGTGGCTTTTTCCAGGATATGTTGATATCTACTTGTCATGCTCAAAGCAAATGACACATCAGGTCTACTACACAACATTGCATACATAACCAACTCAATAGCAGATGCATATGGAATAGCTTACATATCTTTCTTTTCTTTATCAGTTTTGGGACACTGAATCTAATTCAGTATTGTCCCATTCACCATAGGAACAAATCCTTTCTTGGAGACATTCATGGCAAAGCGTCTAAGTATCCTATCAATATAAGTACTTTGATTCAAACCAATAAGTCGTCTTGATCTATCTCTATATACCTTAATTCCTAATATGCATTATGCTTCTCCGAGGTCCTTCATCTCAAAACACCTTTTGAGCCAAGACTTAGTATCCTCCAACATTGGACCGTTATTCCCTATGATCAATATGTCATCTACATACAAGATTAAGATTGCCACAAAGCTCCCACTTGCTTTCATATAAACACACTGCTCATCTTCATTCTTGAGAAAACCAAACTCTTTGATTTTCTGATCAAAATGAAGATTCCAGCTTCTTGATGGTTGCTTCAGTCCATAAATGGACTTGTTAAGTTTACAAACTTTATTAGTATTCTTTGAATCTTCAAAACCCTCAGGTTGAACCATATAGACATCTTCATTAAGACGCCCATTCAAAAAGGCGGTTTTGACATCCATTTTCCATATATCATAGTCATAATACGCTGCAATGGCAAGTAAGATCCTAATCGACTTAAGCATGGCTACATGCGAAAAGGTCTCCTCATAATCAACTCCTTGAGTCTTAGCGTATCCTTTTGCCACTAGCCTCACTTTGTAAGTTTGCAAATTTCCATTTTTATCAGGCTTCTTCTTGAAGAGTCATTTACTTCCTACAGTCCGACTCTCAGGAAGAAAATCAACTAAGTCCCATACTTGGTTGTCATACATGGATTGCATCTCAGCATTCATTGTTTCAAGCCATTTTTCTGATTCTGAATCTGAAATTGCAGCTTGATAAGTCTTGGGTTCTGCTTGATCAATCGTCAGGATATCATGTAATCCGAGATATCTTTCAGGCATCTAACAAACTCGAGAACTTCTGCGAATACTTAGTGCGTGAGCTGTATCTTGGATCCTCTTATGTTCCTGAACCATTACTCTTGATTGTCCAGCTGCATCATCAGGTGGGTTAGTTACTTCATTTGTCTGTATTTCATCTAAATCCACTACATTATCTCCAATCTCACGAGCTATGAATTCTTCCTCTAAGAATTCACCTCTTCGTGTAGGAAATATCTTATTTTTCATAGGATTGTGGAAGTAGTAAATTTTCTTTGGATATCCTACGAAGTTAACTTTATCTCCTCGGGGATCAAGTTTGTCGAATGACTTACTTGTAACGTATGCGTTACAACCCCATACCCTGAGAAAAGATACTTTGGGTTTAACAACATGCCATATCTCATCTGGTGTTTTGTTTACTTTCTTGGTTAGAGCCATATTATGAATTTTAACGGCAGATTCTAGTTCAAAGGTCCAGAAAGAACGAGGGAGGTTCGTACGACACATCATTGATTGAAATATCCAATAGTGTTCGATTTCTCCTCTTTGACACTCCATTTAACTGACGCGTTCCAGGAGTTGTTAGCTGAGAAATGATCCCACATTTCTTTAGATGGTCTGTGAACTCCTGACTTGATATTCTCCACCTGGATCCGATCGAAGTATCTCAATCATTTTATCATGCTGATTTTGTACTTCATTTTGGAACTCTTGAAACTTTTCAAAAGTTTTATGCTTATGCTTCATAAGATAAGCATATCCATATCTACTGTAATCATCAATAAAAGTAACGAAGTGACTTTCTCCATATTTGCCCATTGTTCTACATGGACCACAAACATCAGCATGCATGAGTCCTAATAGATCCTTAGCTCTTTCACCGACACTCGAGAAAGGAGCTTTGGTTAACTTGCCACTTAAACAACACTCACACTTATCGAAATCATTCTTGTCGATGGAATCCAATATTCCTTCGGCTTGAACTTTCTTTAAGCGATTTTTGTTTATGTGACCAAGTATACAATGCCAAAGGTACGTATTATTCGCAGTGATTTCTTACGTTTATTGGAGAATTAGTATAACATGTTAGAATTATGAATATCTATTTCATAGATACCATTATGAGGCCTCACCTCAAAATAAAACAAACCATTCAAATATGCACAAATATTGTCACCACATAAAGCATATTTAAAGTCTTGTTGTCTCAAAGCAGAAACTGAAATGATGTTCCTAGTAACACTAGGAATAAAACAAAAATTTTTAAAACAAGTTCTAAACCATTAAGAAGTAAAATGACTAATTCACTAACTGCCTTCACAACAACCCTTTTCTCCATTCCAACAAAATGATCAAAGTCACCTTGTTTCAGTTTCTTAGTTTTCTTTAGTCCCTGCGAATCATTTCAAATTTGTGAGCCACATCTGGTGTCAAACACCGACGTTTGGTAACAAAAGAAAACGATTCAATAATGTGTATACCTGAAGGGTTGGCCTCAGAGCCGTTCTTCTGTTTCAGCTCAGCAAGATAATTTGGATAGTTATTCTTCCAATGCCCGGTTTCGTCACAATGAAAGCATTTTGCATCTTTATGAGGTTTCTTGGAAAAAACTTTTATTTTGCCTATATATTTGTTTGCTTTATTTCCTTTATTCTTGAAATAAGGTTTCCTAACTTTACCTTCTCTGATCATTAGCACATCCCCGGACTTCTTGGGTATGTTTGTCTCTTCTTTCTTTAACATCATATGTAGTTCAGATATGGGCTTATCCCACCCATTCATATTATAGTTCAGAACAAACTGATCATATGACTTAGGCAATGAATTCAGGATCACATCCCCAGCCAATTCATTACTTAGTGGGTTTTCGAGATGAGCTAGATGATCAATATAACTCTTCATTTCCAGTACATGAGCACTAACTGATGAACCTTCCTGCATGCGACATCTTAGGGGACTAGGGGTGATCTCATCACTTCAATATTATTCATGCCTGGCTTGTTGCTGGAACATAACCTCTAACTGCTCTTTTATATCAAATGTAGTTAGATTTTATAAGGTCTGTTGGAGCTCAGGAGTCATGCAAGCTAGCATGAGACAAGTAACCTTGAGAGAATCATCAACATGTTTCTCCCAGTTCCTCCTTACAGGACCAGATTATGGTTCAGGTTCATCAGGAATTGGTTCCTCCAAAATATACATTTTGGATTCGGCTTTCAGAACATTTGTCAGATTTCTATACCAATTCATGAAGTTGGTATTGTCAAGTTTATCATTCTCAAGGATTTACTTAAGTGAAAAATGAGAGTTGGTAGCGTTGTTTGTTGACATCTACAAAGTTCATAAAAAAATATTTAGAATTTCATGCTTGATTTCCTAATTAATTTATGACCTAATAAAACAAAATTATCTTTAGAAATAGAGATCCCATTTCAATAATATAATATAAATGTCTTGGCACTGTTTATACATATCATTTACATGAGTGGGTAACGATTACTGATTATCTCTGTACATAACTCTCTATATTGAGGTCGCATGACGAAAGATGCCAAGCATTGTACGTTTGACCTCATCTATGCTCATTTAAACTCTTTAAGTGATATTGATCCTAAAATGAAAATGAGTCAGCCCGACCCATGTTACATAGGAACCACGAGTCAACCTCATACCGAAATTGTAGGCCTGATGCAGGGTAGTCACTAACATCAGGGGTTCAGATAGATTAGTAATGCGCATTTTCACTTTAGGATTGGCACGACAATATCGATTTGAATCGCGATTTCAAATTTCAATATTCTAGTTTACCGAATAGGGTCAAAATAGTATGGACGATTTTTAGCATGGAGCAAATCGTGCATTAATTAAAATCCAATTTTAATATATTGGTGATAGCTTGCTAAAGTTTCACACCACTCAATACGATCCCGTTTCAAATATCTTATTTAAACTAGTTGGTCGTTCGTATCGTATTTTAATTTAACAAGCACTTTTAGTTGTATGCATAAGTGGCTCTGATACCAGTATACCACTGTTGGGAATCCTCGGTATTATTTAGCTTTAATAAAATCTAATTTTATAATAATGATTATTAATATCTCATAATAATGACAACGGAAGCGATTTATGATAATCAAAGACCCGAGATACAAACCCGCCAGTGATCCACATGCAAACCAATTAAACCATTTACACAACCATAGGGGTTTAGGAATATACCCTGACGAATACCAAGGATTCACACTATGGATGAGACAGAGGTTCCGCTAGAAAACCGAGACCCAAACGGGATCCAATCCACGAACCAAACAACCCGATGGCGGCGGCAGCTTCACAAGCAGCGGCGGCGGTGGC
This sequence comes from Tagetes erecta, assembly GCA_030867185.1. Classification (NCBI taxonomy): domain Eukaryota; kingdom Viridiplantae; phylum Streptophyta; class Magnoliopsida; order Asterales; family Asteraceae; genus Tagetes; species Tagetes erecta. The sequence goes on from CM061488.1 coordinate 60,874,084, forward strand.
TGTTTCTGGCGATGGTACCGTCGACCAAACAAGGGAGAGAGTTGTTGGGGGGCAGCGATGTGTCTCCCACACTTTGTGTTCAGGTTTACTTGATCCATAGTGTTTTATTTATAACTATAAATTATACACTATGACCCCTTGATCTTTTAACCCTCTTCACAAGTAATTAACTATTAATTACTAATTAACCCCTATTATTATTTAACTCTCTAAATAACAACTAACTATTTCACAAATAATTAATCCTCGTTTCCACAAAACGCGTGTCACGTATTTAACTAATTAAATACATATTTAATTCTATCCTCCAAAGTGTAAATCATTCGATCGTATCTTGACAGTAACGTTATTAATTGAGCGTCGCACATCCCGTTCTAAGGAACATGCATCAATAATGTAGACATCAAGCAAGCCAGGAAGCAAGCACATCAAAGCGCGAACAAGTTAAAACTCTTTATGATGATGGAACAAAGGTGATTATAATCCTTGAAGATGAAACAGATGAATAACAAGAATCTAATCTAGAATGTGAAAATGAATTCGTGATGATAAAGCTAAAGGAATGAAGACAATTGACATTAGGGAGGAATATTGAAAGTTTAAGGTCATTTGTTTAGTTAACTTATGTACTTATAGAATACTTAATAGGCCATATGTATATTATGTAAGCCTAGTTAGTTTTGTAGTTATAGATAAACTGCTTTAGGAAATTACCCAACGGTTGATCATTAACAGTTATGACGATTGATAGTGTAAAAATAGGGCATACCGATTGGTAGTGTAAAAATAGGGCATAACATTTATGTAAATATTATCACTTTTCATTATCTATTTTAAAGTTTCAAGTATATTGTGTTTATCTTTCTCTATGCAAATACTAAGATGGTGAAACCATCGTATTATCCATATCATCATCATGTTCCTATTGCCAACACTTTCTTAATAGAATTTAAACATGTAGGTTGTTGATAAGAGCTTGAACAATTGAAATCATATCGAATGATCTGTGCCTGTACTCGATTTCTTTTATCAGTTTTTACAAGTTGATCGATTTATCAAATTCAACTCAAAAGCCATTTAAGTCACAATTCAAGCAACTTCAATCATGAAAGTACGTTTAGTTCTACTAATGCATCGCCATTTGATTTATTAATTAATTGTTAGCCATTTTATATGCATCCGATTAAAGGTTATGCGGTTCATGTGAAACTGAATTTAAGGTTCTCCTTAATCTATTTAAAGCATTCGTCATGTTTTATAAACATCCATCTAAAATAACAGAAAAACACTTTAGGATAACGGAAATGTTGCCTTTTTGTAGTTTGTTTTGGTAAGCGTGGATACAAATCATAATGACTTTGTAATTAGAATAGGTAAAAAAACCGCATGTATGTTTGTGCTAGTATATATTTGTTATTTCTTAATGGCCTTATATGTTGGTAAAAATATGCAGGTATGTTCATGTTGATATGTTGGCGAGAATTGCATGCACACGTCTATTTCAGTCAACAGCACTATCATTTGATTCATATCGAAGCATGATCTTTATCATCGTTTGTGTTTTGGTCTTAAGGTCATAAGCAAGCATCTTCATCTATGCTGCAAAATTTTGATGTGTATGTGACTTGTGGGTTTCTATCACTCCAGATTATCATCTGTTTGATTCACTTTAATTTTTCTGTAATTGAGTTTTAGTGGCGTCATTGAATTGGGTTTCAGGAGGTCTACTATTTGGAGAACTTGGAGAAGTTTTTATCCATGATAAACACTATTGTTGTTCAAGCCTTCAGTCACCATCTTAGCTGCTATAGTCGATGTCGATTTTACTTCTAAAGTATAGTTTAAGCACTGTGAATTTCTACATTTTTTGGCATTGTGACTGTTGTTTGTTTTGTTATACAACTTTTACTTGATTTTGTTTTCTCAGTTAGTATATGTACTCATTTTTATTTGTTTCTTTGCCTATACAGTTTTAAACAAATAAATTTGTAACACTATTCAATATTTTTTCTTATGTACCAATTGCAAGTTAATATTGTTCATTTAATGCTACATATGCAAATTGATGGCTTAGGGTCCTAATAACCCCACACTTAAAATATAAAACTAAAAGATATTCAAGGAAGGGAAGCGAAGCAAAGCTCCGAAAAGAGCATCTTACTTAAGTGATTGACAACACATTTTAGGTTATCTAGATATTCAAAGATACTATGATGACAAAACATATTCACATGGATATGTCAAATCATTAGAAAAGGTAAAAGTAGTTGTCTTCACCAAAATGATAATATTCTCTGTGCACAGGAAACCAAGGAGCTGCATGCTCTCTAAAATAGTCACCTCCAGCTAGGAAGCCTTGGTTATTAATCAAGACTTCTTCATAACTCTTGGAATTCAATCTACACGATTTTTACACTCATTCAACACTCTCTTTATCCCTCTAACACATATTACTTTATAAATTAATCCCCAAACACATGAGTAGTCTTCATCTCTCTCTAATGCAGCTTCTTGTTATTGGATGATCATCCGTTGAGGAAGCAACTCTCAAGTTGCTGAAGCATCACATAAGTCTTTGGTTGCTGAAAAGTCATACAACCATACATGGTCGTCATGATATCCTAAGAATCTCTCATTTATTGATCGAGTAAAGCATCTTCATGCTGCTATTACACCGCGTGAGCTATCTACAACTAACTGTTAGGTTTCTACCACCACTTCCTCTTAAACTCTCTTCTCTTATTTAAATATCTATATTCATGATGTATATACTCTTATTGGATAAATTGCTGATGTTGAGCATCGGAGGGTGGTCCAGAGACCCCGATCTCTAGCCCCTTCTAACGAGTTCTTTTGTCTTTATAGGAACGAGCTAAGAAGGTAACAAAGTAGAAAAACTAACACCCCCGGAGCGTTGGACCCTTCTCTTGTTTGGTTATGTCAGTAGGTACAATAGGACTTAGGATTAAAGGATGTTGGACCTAATATCACGCCATATTCTTGTTGTTTCAAAAACTGACACCCACTGTGGGTTGTGCTACTTTGAACATATCTTTTTAGTAAGAGCTCTTGTTACTAATGATATCTGAACTTCGAATCCCACTTCTTATGTCAACCAGTTAGCTTCCAGTCATACATCGGCTGATGGAAATGAGAAAATGTTTCCCCGATAGGTAATTTATGCACCTTCTTCATCTTCTACATACAATGGTAACTAGATAAATGTTTTTATACAAGAATTACATATTTGCACGAGCATGTTAATTATTTTCCAACACCTCTTGAATATCTTCATCATAAAAATGCATGATATTTGTTTGTAAAACCGTATACAAACCCAATATCCTTACAAACGCTTTTCATAATAAGAGTAAAGGATATATTATTCATTATATTATATGAGGTCATATTTGTTATGCATGACCATAAAATATGAAATGCTCTTTGCATATTTATGTTTGTAGTTTTGGTCAGCAATGTACAATTTATTAAGCATAAACTACCACATGAGTTTGCATATTGATTACTTATATAAAGCAAAAGTGCTAGAAATATTGACTATTATGTTTAACGTTTGCTTTTGGCATATTTATCAAGTCTTTAAAGTAAATAAACATATATAATTTAAAAAGAGACATCTCTTTTATAGTAATTTTACATGTTTTCCCATGTGTAAAAGTGTGTCTTCATAAAAATGAAAATGTGACAGCTACAACTTGTCAGCTACTTAGCCTAGCCTGGGCATGTAGGCTTACTGTTCACTGCTACTTTACAACACTCGCCTAGGGAAACGAGCTTACAGCTCACTGCAGGTTTATAGCTACACGGTATTGGTAAACAAGCTTACCAATACCGTGTAGCTATAAAAGCTTCATGTTTTGCTATGGATTCTTCACGTTCATTGTAGCTTTAAAAGCTTCTTGTTCATTACGGAATTAAAGCAATACAGGCTTCCTAGCTTCACAGTTGTACAAGTTTCTTGCTCAGACCGATTATACCACTATTCAAGTTAGCTTCAACCATAAAAGATCTAACAACTATGGGTTAACAATATAAAGCATCAAACGCAACCAACGTCTGCGAATACGATCGCAAAGCAAGCGTTATAACTTTATTGGGTTAGCTTGATCTATTTGCTAAACGGCAAAAAGCATAATAACTTAACTTCAGTAATATGCACCCATAACTCCATGATGAACTACTGGCGTGATAATGTGCCATGACATGGTTAAAACACATAAAGAAAAAGTTTATTAGCTTCTTGTATAATCCAATGATTGATGAAAAGAATAACAAAGAAGCATATCGATACTAGTTGCCTTTCTAATTCCGAAACAATAATATTGACAATATGATGGTCAAACGCTATAATAACAACAAACATCTCTCGATAACGCAAGTTAGTAACATACACACAGAAGCGAGAAGCACATAAGCGAGAAGCTCAAAAGCTAAGCGCTAATTCTCAGGTCATAAACTCATAAGTATCTTACTATAATAACAAAAATAGAATAAAGATCTGAAAGTCAACTTGAATTAGCAAATGACAATTCCTTGAAAAGATCATCTGGGAGAAAAGATTTATCTCAATATTTGATTTAGCCGTAAACCATAATGGTAAATAAAAGAGCTATGATAGCTAAAATTAGACAAAGGAATAGCCCAAATAGACATTGTGTTTGGGTATCTTAAATGTATTTGTAAACTATATATGTTTTTCAATATGAATATAAAGGCGAATCATGTCTTGAGTATCTTAAACCCATGTCTTAAGCTACAAATCAACTCATATCGGTGTGTGGTGTACAAAGCTTCTTTGAAAGCAAAGAAGGTTCCTAAAGATCTGGTACACAACAAAGAAGATTAGTTAACAACTGATAAAAACCCATGTACATAGGGAATGCTCCAAAGAAATAAGTCATGCTTGGTTATGACAAAGACTCAAATAATCTACCTCACTCGTACAAGCTTAGATAAAGCTACGTGCACACGTTTATAAGAGCAGTTGGAGCCCAACAATGGACTAACGCCGAATGTTACCATACGTCCACACCATTATTAATGGGCTGGACACAACTCTGACTCAAATAAGCTTAAGCTCCTTTGGTAATCTCAACATAGGCTTCTTATCAAACTTCATGTAGAAGAAGCAACGCAAGAAGAATGTATGTCTTACACGAAAAAAATATACAAGACTTTCAAAGCTTTATAAAAAATATAAGAATTACCCTATGTTAACAACGATAAGCATACGTGACTTCAAAAACATCGTTCTAGTGAGACAGGTAGATAAAGATTTTTGTAAAAGCATCCTTTTGACCTGCCCTTTGTAAAAGCTTCCATATATTTACAACAACATAGAAGCCAGGAACGCAAAGCCTTAAAATACTTCTTTCCTTGTGGTTCAAGGGCTTGTAAGAGTAAAGAAGCATACACGACTTACCCATCGAGGAAGCTAAGATGCAAAGAAGACTCAAACAGAACCACGACCAAAGAAGCAAACATGGCACGAAAGCGACACATCGGTGATGAACAATGCTTTTCACATATGTAAAGAGGATCAAGTGCATATCTGTAAAAGTCAAATGCTCCGCTCATAAAATAACAGTGTTTACACGATGAAACAGGCTTCTTGGTTATGTTCCCCGAGCCTCTAGTCATGACCCTTAAACTACCCATATTCTCAAAAGAAAAAGGGCATCGATTGATGTGCAAAAAGTAATTATGTTTTAAAGTAAATAAAATCAACTATTCTAGACACATAGTAATAAATCTAGACTCCTAAAACTTAACTAAAACCGGCAAGTGTACCGATCGACTCTAGTAAAGCTAAGTAAGTCCGGTTATCGAACCCACAACACTCTTTTGACTACATTTACTAGCAAACAAGACTCAATTATAGACACGACTTTTATTAATTAAAATGTGACACAAAAGGGGAATTAACTAGACTAAGTTGAAATTAAATTTAAATATCAAATTAAAGTAAATTCGAGTGGAATACAATTTGGAAATGATTATTCAAGTGAAACGAGTAAAACCACCTAGGCCCGAATCCCCAAAAGTTTGATTATTAGTTATTTGAAACTTGCATAAGTTATGGAACTAGGATATTATGATAGTCACCTATTAGAAACCCGACTAGGACCCTCGACCATTTTCGAGAAGACACCTATAAATTTCTAACAAGCTCTTAAGAAAACTAGTTGATTGAGTTACGCTCCTTCACAGTCGCTAACAAATTATGATAAAGCAACGAACTTGACATCAGACCTCACAGTCTAAACATCAAATGGTAGTTTAAAGACCTCAATTGACTTGATAAGAAATTTTGATAAAATAAATCTAAACGGACTCCTCACGAAGAACTAAGTTTCGCTAATTTACCAAATAGGACATACCATTATCCTTTTCACCTTACGATTAATAGGAAAGCTACACACTTTTATTCATTTGGTTTAAAGTACTTGTTTTTATGATCTTCTTGCAAATCAATCACAAAAGGCGTTATTGCAACATATTTGACTCAACTAAACCCAATTATATGAAAGACATTCACCTAGAGTCTAGTAAAACAAAGCAATCAACCAAACCAATTCAAGCATATAGAACGCATCAATTGAAATAAACAATAAACAGTTACTTTAATAATAAAACCATAACTTCACAAAATCCCAAATAACGAACAAAACAAACTATTGGTTCATCATTGAACCTATGTGATTCTAGTTAGTTTAGCCTAAAATAATGCAAATAAACAAGAAACAAATGAAAAAGTTCATAGTTGAAGAATAAGAATGCAAAGAAAGAGAAAATCATATGATATAACCCGCATACTCTTCATAACTATGATTGCTTCACTTCAGAAATGTGTTCCCGCGCTCTTGAACACTGTAAAAATCCATGCTTTAGCTCCAAAAATCGCCCAAAGTTTCTATCCGTTCGTAAGTACTTAGGGTTTTAAGTTAACAACCCTTTATGCAACAAAACCCAACAACACGTTGAAACAATCTGATCAAAAGGCCTCACCGCGTCGCGCGGTGAGGTGGATGCTCGTGGCCGCGTAACGTGGCGTGCCCCCTTGGTTGCACTATCTTGTATTGTCACTGCGTCACGCGGTTACCCTTTGTTCCTTGGCCGCGTGGCGTGGTGAGGCTGTACCATCAGATTTGTTGCTTTTTTCCTTCACGCAACCTTTTGCTTCGCTCCGGCTTTCGAGTTTTCGCTCAAATCACTCCATTTCTAGCCTGTTTCACCGTAAATTAGCACCGAAGCCTGCAATATCCAACTCAACTCAATAGTATGCAAATTCTAATTAAAACTCAACAAAAAGCAATTAAAATACGTACAAACTTGGCACGGGAAACAAATATATTTTACTATACATCATCGATGCTTTCTCAAAGATATGATTATTTATTACTACCACGTTAAAATGTTGACCGGTAAGACTGAAGAAGTAACGTTTACAACACACGAAGCCTCTCGTTTACTATGCTAAAGTTTAACCAACGGTATTTTGGTTGAACCACAAAGCCAAATGGTAACTTCTTTATAAACGAATTGGTCAAGCGATACACTAAACGAATCCAACAAACAAAACTTCATGAGTACACCATCCCTCTATAGGGTTAGCATTAGCTTTGTTATCTGTTGATCTTATAAGCTACATAACATAGTCTTAAAGAAAACATGTTGACATACTGTGCTTGAACTAACAGAAAGAGGTTTCACAATGAACCATTGAACCAATTGATCTCCAAGCCTTCCAAAGGCCTTGAGAGCTACGAGTTCAACCTTGTTTGATCTTAACCTATTCAAATACAAGGAAACATGTATCGAGAATGACATATAGGCCTAGAACTTAAAAGGACACCTATATAACTTTTCTCATAATGATGCAAGGCTAAGAAATACTTCATATACCTTAAAAAATTTAGACTGGTGGAATCATAAAAGCATGTAAACATGAAAACATAAATGTGACACCCCGCCCGGCAGCGGAAAACACCGGGCGCGTCAAGTGGATCGGATATCAAAGTACAAAGCACATGGCACGCTAAAAGCATATTTTAATATTAATTAAGCAATAATGTCGTGACATAAATAGGCATTCAAACAGACTAAAATTCGTAACAGAAACGGCAAATAAGTATTATTTATTGTCCTTTTTATTCTAGGTCCGAAGCATCCTACGTGTCTTGAAACAAAACCGAATCAAACTCCACCTGAAAAACATGTAAAATAAGTTAGCTAAAGAATTAGCTAGTGAGTAAAACACAATTAATAGTACATAGTATAAAATCCGAGATCATTATAGACTGTGTTTTGCAATCTCATGTGCATAGCAATTTCATCATATATATCTCAACCGTGACCATAGAATCACATAGAAACAAGAATCATAGACCCCGCAGGGTTACCTTTAGCAACAGGACATGAGGAACCAACTCATGTTACATTTATTGATAACCATCGTTTAACCGTCATTTAACCGTCTCGATATGCAAGTTATCAAAAATGTTTAAGCATCTAAGGGACATAGCAACGTAGCAACAAGCATCACATGTAGTAACTAGTAACATAGAATCAACCAAAGAATCGCCGGGTTAAATCACCTATCAGGCCATTAATGTAGGTGGGCTTGTCAAGCCATTAGCGCTAACATCGTCCGGTGGAAATTACAAGATAATATAACTAATATTGACTATCACACAATTTTGCTACATGCGGCCAAACACGATTAACACATCTAATGATCTCATTTTCGAAAATAGAAACATCAAAAGAAACCATTGTATTATAGAAACACGTATTTCAGCCCCAAAAACGTAAACAGTAAAAAGGGGAGTGAGTTTACTCACCTTGAAAAGTAATTACAATCGAACCGTTAGAAACGCAGCTAAAAGCACCGAGGGTTGCCCAAACATTAGTACCACCTAATTTATTGGGAAAAACCCTAACTTAGAAACGAAACAATAGTAACGTAGTAACTAGAATCAAGAAACTAGAATTTCTAGGGTTTCGGATTTGGGAAATTTAGGGTTTCAGAATATAGCTTGGGAAATTAGGATTTTAACGTACCAATTGGGAATTAGGGCTTTAAAATACAATTTGGGGATTTAGGGTTTCAAATCCAACTTTAGCGTTTTAAAGTCCAATTTGGGGATTTAGGGTTTCAAATCCAATTTAGGGTTTCAAAATCCAATTTTGGGGATTTAGGATTTTCAAGAACCAGTTTTTGATAAACGACGACGTTTTAAGTAATCTAGATATTTTTAACGGGTTTTTATATAAAATGTCAAAATTTACAATAACTCTTATGTATCACTAGTTTCTATTTATTAAAATGATATTTGTACAAACCTTAAGAAATATGACCTAACTTAGAAGTAAAGGGGTTAAAAGATAAAATTTAAATAAAAGTGGTCAGAGGGTTTCGAACCCGCGACCATTGCGTAAAAGACAACCCATCTATCCACTCGACCAGACTAAATGTTTGTTAATTGTTTTCGTTTTAAATTGTTTTAACATTTATCCACCAACAAAACACATTTCACATTCAAGCCCTAGAAACAAGATCATCCAAATTCGTTTTATTCTGTTGATCTCATCAAGAACAAGTATAGGGCTTTTAATCTACACTTTAAAACGAGCATTTTGATACATTAAACTTACTTGATTATGTGCCAATTGGATAGAATCAGATGAAGAACAGTCGACGGCGGTGTGATGATTCAGACAGAGAAATTTGAGATATAGATGAAATTCGACTTGCAGGCTTCTTCTTAAAGATGTGATAACTGATAATCCTTGGCCAATTGCAGAAAAACAGCACGAGATGATGATGAACCGGGTGTTTGCAGGTTACGAACGTGATGAACAGGGGAGTTGAGATTGCGAGTGTTTTGATTGAAATTTGTGTACCAGATAGTGAATTCGATATAGATGGCTTGTATTACAGCAATTCAATACAATTACTTTTGAATTAGAAACGTATTTCTCGGTCGGTTTCGTTTTGAGTTTAAAGAAACTCAATTGATGATCATTTAGTTGATTTCAATTCAATTAAGCGTTGTAGAGACATTCAAATCGATTGAATGACTATTTTGGTTGCTTCGTTTGGATTGAAACGGTTGTTTTAAATGAATTGAGAACATGGGTTTTTGTTTAGGAACCGAAAATTGTAACTTAGATTTAACATGCTCATTGTCGGATTAAACGTGGATTTAAAGTGTTTACGGGTTCGAATCTTGCTCATAAACATTTTAATGAGCTTTAATTGGATCGAAATGGTGCGAAAATGCGTTGTTTGGAGGTCGCCGGAGCTTGGCCGTACTCCGGCCAACTCGCCGGAAACAAACCAGCCGGAAACACGGGTGTTCAAAAGGGGGGTGGGCTGGGTGAATTGAATTTTACATGACTGGTCCTTTATGTTTTGGTTTGGTTTAAGTTAGTTATATAAGTTTAATAAATGACAGTTTTAACCCAAAGTTAGTTAATATATATTTTAACTAACCAATCTACCCGAGTTGAGACGTAACGATTATGTAAGTGACGTTTCTACGTTTTTACTTCGTTCTTGACGTTAATGTTTACTTCAAGACTTAGTACGTTTTTATCTTTAATAATTTTTTTTATAAAATTTCTTTTATAAGAATACAATATATATATATATATATATATATATATATAATGTATATATATACTTTGGAGATTGAATAATTGTTTTTAGTATCTAATTTGGTAAACGTTGAGTAATAATTTGATCGTTATATATTAAAGACGAGCATAACGCAAGGCTCGACATATTTATTATATATATATATATATATATAACGAGGCGTTACATTTAAAGGAGATAATTACGAATACATTAACGATGGATAAATTCGGGTTCGAGTCGGGCATTCGGGTTCGGGTTTTGGGGCAGATGTCACAATAAAAACATGGAAGCATAGGAGCATCATGCAGAAGTATATGAATCATTTTCTACCATGTCGAAAAAAAGGACAAAGTATCCTTATTAATCGTCATTGTAGCATATTAAAACCTGACATGATCAAAGAATCTAGGACACAATTTTTACTCACTTTACTCACACCGAAAGACCAACTTTAGCATAAAATGGGTCAACTAAAGCATGACACCTTAGCTCTACTTCACCATACAAATCAAATCAACATTTTCTAAGAATGGACGAACCTATTGTCAAAACATCCATAAGAGACTAACCTCTTTTTCACACATCATGATCCTTTAAGGGAATAAACGTGTCGCCTAAGGCAAATGCTCAATTTCTCCTAAAAAGAGGAGCAACTCCGGAAAGGGGAAAAATATGCTTTCAGGTTGACGAAGCTACTAAAAAGTCATACACATGAAGAAAACTTCAAAGAAATGAGAGTCACTATGGAGAACATAAAACATCCTCATATGTACTTTCTATGACACCACACCCGGCGCCTGAAACACAGGATTGTCATAGAAATGGATATCGTTAGTGAACAAAGCACATGGCATCATTTTATTAAAGTCTAGTAATGGTTAACATAAGTTTTGGAACACAAGATTAAAATAGAAAACGACAAAGCAATAACTATAGTAAATGCAATAGTCTTTATTATTTTTCTCTAAGTCCAAGGCATCCTATATCTTGAATAAATAGTAATAACGTCATCACCTGAAATATGTGAAAATAAAGTTAGCTATTGAAAGCTAGTGAGTAAAGACACAATTTGTAAATAATAGTATGGAAATCCGAGATCATCATAATATGTTGTGCAACCTTACATGCATAGTCAATTCGTAAATATTACTCAACGTACCATGACCCCTAGAATAGTACACAACCACATAGAATCCACAACATCTCGTTTTAGCCATTTTGACATAAGGAACCAACTCATGTATTTAACTAAAGATAACTTTTAACCAACCATCTCGATTTATAAGTTATCAATAATCAATTAGCAACTTAGGGGCATGGCATAGCAACTAGCATCGTAGTATAGCAACAACCGTCACAGCATAGAAAACATAATAAACATGGAATTAGAATGGCCGGGTTTAAATCATCTATCAATGTTGTCCAGGCAGGTGGGTTGGTCAAACCATTAGCGCTAACATTGTACCAGTGGGATTACCAAGCAACAAACTACTTTAAACTACAACATAAGATTGCATCTTGTCGCAAGTCAAAATTAATACATTTTATAATCTCCTTTAGAAAAACAAGTTGGAAAATGAAAAAACATAGTATAGTAAATTGTGGTTTAGTATACAACACATATTTCGGCCCCAAAACGTAAAAGTAAAAAAGAGAGTGAGTTTACTCACCTTGAAACTCGGGCCCGAAATAAATAATAAAGCAACTAGATAGAAATCATGGAACGCCCAAATACAAGGATCACCTAAGTAAACAAACTATCGTAACTTAGCAAAACGTATAGTATAGAAAACTAGAATAGAATAACAATCTAAAGGTAATTTAGAATTTCAGGATTTCAAATTGAGATTTGAGGGTTTTTTGGTAAACGATTAAAAGTATTATTTAATCTCGTGACAGAAAATAATAATAATAATAAAAATAATAATAATAATAATAATAATAATAATAATAATAATAATAATAGAAATAATGATATTTTTCGATAAACATTAGCAATAAACAATATATTTTTTAACGAACAATTTAACTTCAAAAATATATATTTAGGAATACATTAAAACCTTAACATATTTTTAAAGTATAAAAAGTCCATATGAATAATCTATTAGTTATAGAACTTTTAGGAGTATTTAATTATATTTTATAGTATTTTTTAGAGTATTAAACATAGTTAACTTTATAAAACTAACTTTATATCAAATCATAGTTTTTATATAATGTTTTATAAAGAAAATCATGTTTATATGATTTTAGATATTATAACATATATATATAATACAGTAATAGTATTAGTTTGGAGTAATTAGAAAAATGGGTGAAAATAGAGTTAAAACAATAACTAAAAAAACACATAAGAAAGATACATATGTCCCTAGTTTTGAACCGGGGACCTCACAGTCATAGCCAAACAACTTCACCATACGCACTATGAGTAGATTTTGTTTAGAAATGGATCAAAAAAAGGTTTTAACATAGTTTTACAAAAACCCTCAATTTCTATTCAAAAACCCTAACCATAATTCCTAAATTACTTTGAATTGGATCAACTAAACTAGAAATTGGTTGAGGGCTTTTAATAGAACATATGGTAATGATCATTTTAAAATAAATAACTTACTTGTTTGGCGACGAATTGATTCAAAGAAGCCGATGAACAAGGACGGTTCTGGGAGAATCAAAATGGTAGCTAGAGGTCGTTAAACATCAATTACTCTTGCAAATTTTCTCCTTAGATGCGACAAGAAGAAACCCTAACATAATTGTAGATAAAAACAATGATTACGAGATTTTTCGAGATTTTTGTTATGAATTGAAAGTTCAGAGAGTGAAAGGGAGTTTAGGAGAGTGAATTGGTGAATTGAATTTGATTATTTTTTTTGGAAAACAGACGAACGAGTTCGGGTTTGATTACGAGATAATTAGGATTAATTGGTGATTGATTTGGTGTTTTTAATTCAATTAAACTACACCATTCGCTTATAAACATCGAGGGGACAGTTTGGGTTTATTCAATTCATTTCTAGGAACATTTTAAGTCGATTTGAGATAACTGGGTTTATGATACGGTTTTGAAACCGATTTAGATCATTGATTCGGCTATTAATTTGTCGTTTAAAGGATGGGCAGGGTTTTAGCAGTGTTTAGGATCCTTTTAATGACCTTTGTTTGGATCGAAACTATCTAAAAATGGGTTTAAACACTTCGCCGGAGGTGCGCCAGATTCCGGCAAGGTTGCCGGAAATAGAATGGCCGGATATATGGGGATGTCGAGAGGGGTGGGGTGGGTTTGGTTTGGGTATTTTCATATTAGACCCTTCAAGTTTGTTTTGTTTACAAATTATAATTATAACTTTAATTTTAGTATAAAAGTTGTCACTTTTGACCCAAAGTTAATTTATATATTATATAAACTAACTAACGTAACCGAGTTGATACGTTACGATTATATAAGTGACGTTTTAATGTCTTTAGCTCGTTTTTGACGTTGAATGGCTACCTCAAGACTTGATAGTATTTTCTTTAATAAACTTTATAAGATTCTTTTATAAAATACCATTTATATATATTTTGAAGATTTATTTATTATATCTAGCAATTAATTAGTATACGCTGGTTAATAATTTGGTCGTTAGATATTAAAGACGAAAAATAATATAACGCTCAACATATTTACATATATGTTAATAACAACGCGCTACACTTAAGGGAAAAGTAAATACGATTACAGTAAAGATAGATAACTTCGAGTTTGAGTGGGTCATTCGGGTTTGAGTTTGAGGCTGATGTTACACCTTTTTCTCTACACCAGTGTGACTTGACTCTAAAGAATAAATAAAGTTCACACAAGTTCTTACCTTTGGTAAGCTAAAAAGAACACCAATAAATAGTTGTTGTAACTCTTATTAAGTTAAGAAGCTTGTAAATCGGAAGATGAGAAACAAAGAACACATATTTGACAATTTGGCGCTTCATTATGTGGTGTATTGAGCCTTGAACTACAGATTTTTAGTTAATAATTCTTTGGAGTAAGAAGAGTATTTCTTTTCATTTATGGAGGGGGGGATTATAAGAAAAATAGGTCAAACACTTTACAAGCTGCCCACAAGATAATAAAATATATCAAGAACCTAATCGTTTGGTGTTGTGAGGTATGTTACAGCTTTTAGAAATTGTGATTTTTCTATGTCAGTTTAATCGTTTGTTTGTGTTGTTTTCAGAATCAATTTGTTTTATTGATGTTTGTTATAATTTTTTGGTTTCCAGATCTTAAATTTGATTTTCATCATATATGTTGTTTAATGGAAGTGTGCTTGAGAAGTACTGATATTTTATTTGTGAGGGTTGTGGGTGTGGCCACGGCTAGAAAAAATAGATAGATGATCTTTATTTATTACGATCAGGGCCGGTCCTGAGGAATCGGGTGCCCTGTGCGAGAAAAGAAAAAAGGCCTCCTAATCCGAAACATCAACGCACTAAATTATATAATTAAACTAAATTTTTAGTCAAAAACAAACGTTTGATAATTAAACATAAGAAAATCAAAATTTTTGAATTAGTGAAAATCAAAATTATATATAAATTTTTTTTAAAAAAAATTTGATGCCCCCATTCAAACGAGTGCTCTGTGCAATCGACTACCCGCACACCCCATGGGCCAGCCCTGATTACGATAACACCTCTCTTTTAAAACAGGGTCGTACTTTTATCATTAAAAAAATTTTGAATTTTAAAGAAAAAAATAACTTTTTTAGATTTAATAATTTACAATTTTACTCCAACAAAAAAGGAGTGAAAAGAGAAAAATCATCCATTTAAATATATATTTTTCAAATCATTCTTTTAGTAAAGAAGTTTTATGACTACAGTACTTGCTTTTAAAAAAGTAAAAAACTATTATCTATAGTGTAAGGATTAATAGTTTTAAACTTTTAATTAATAGTTAAGAATAATTTAATTTTATAATATATATACACCTAAAAGAACATGCATTGAACATGATCGAGTTGTGGCCTAATATTTTTCTATTGTTGGCTGGCGGCCGATTCCTTTTTTAAACATGCCACTTTTGACTGTTATTTTAAAAAAAGACAAAAAAAAAAGAAAAAAATAATAATCCAATTTTATATTCTCTTCTGTACTTCAATTCCACTAGAATAAAAGGAGCCAAAACATAGTCACTAAACTTGCAAACTAGAAATATTTTCAATTCCTTTCAAAACATAAACCTTCAAAAGTCATCTCCAAGCATGGCCACCATGAACGTAGTGTCTCAAGTCTCTGAAGCTGGAGCAACACAAAGGTACACGACTTATTTCTGTTCTTCATATGTTCAATCACTTAATCATCTACTTCGACTCGTCCACAAACTATGTAGGATTAATGATGTTCTAAGCAAACATATGTTTTGGTTGCTAGATTAATGGCATGTAAACAAGCCTGTATAGGGAGTGGGAGTGAGCGTATTACACCACGATCAGTCGGATTTTATCATATGCATCCCAACTTCATCACCAAATCTGAAAAATTAAGATCAAATGTTACTCAAGTGCGTAACCATCGATCTATTTCAAATGCCATCATAAACGAGCTAGATTTAGAACCTAGAGCTACACAAAGGTAAAACACAAATTTCTATATAGTTCCAAAATTGTTCTTGGGCAAAACTTTGTTAGAAAATGAATCAAATCTAGAAAATCATGGATCTACTACCATCGATTTTAATTTGCAAGATTTAAAATGCACTTTGGAGTTTGGGTCATTGCTTCCAGGCATTGTTTTTTAATATTTCGTAAATCAAGACAACTAAGTTTAACAACCGTGTACTACGCATTGGTTAAATAAAAGTATTTAACCTATTTAAATATTTTTGTAGAAATACCATTAATTACAAAGTTTTATCTCTCTCAAACTTCTTTTTATAAAACAAATGATTCCCAGCTAAAAAATAGCATCATTTAAAAACCTAGATTTATTAGATAAATTCGTTATAATGGATATAAAACTAATGCGAGTCAAGTGAATGTGTGAAAATTAAATTTGACTGTTGTTTGTTGTTGGTTTGACTTTACTGCTTTTGCCATTATTGAAGTTTGCTTGAGGTTGTAGATTTTGTCCTTATTTATATTTGCTTGCTAATGGCTTGGTGACCAATTTAATAACACTTTTGTGATTGAAGTACATGAGTTTAAATACCTGGAGTTTAAATATTAAAGTGGATGGTTTGTGATGAAATTTTCTCGTAAAATGTAGAAATTGTTGTAAAAACAAAAGTTTAAGTTATCTCGTCACGCTAGCGAGCTAAAAAACAAATAGTCATTTTTTTAGTCTAAATGAAACAAAATTGTTGTATTTTACATGCTGATCTTGAAAGCAATATTCTCATACATGGGCTCATTAGATTGGCAGGTAAAGTAGCAATTATAACGGGTGCGGCTCAAGGGATTGGAAAAACTACCGCAAAGCTCTTCGCTAAACATGGGGCAAAAGTTATCATTGCCGATATCCAAGACGATTTAGGTCAATCTGTTTGCGAAGACATTGGCCTTGACAACGCATCTTATGTTCATTGTGATGTAACTCAAGAAGCTGATGTAGAAAACATAGTAAACTTCACAACAACAAAGTATGGTAAACTTGATATCATGATCAACAACGCTGCTCTTCTAGGTGAAGCGAAGCTGAGCATCCTAGAGAACGACAAAGCTGATTTTGAACGTGTTATAAACGTTAACCTAACAGGCGTTTTCCTAGGAATGAAGCACGCTGCTCGTGCCATGATCCCAGCTGGATGTGGAAGTATTATCTCGATTGGGAGTGTTTCTTCCGCTATTGGTGGTGTTTCCCCACACGCATACACCAGTTCCAAACATGCGATTTTTGGACTCACTAAAAATGTTGCAGCGGAGCTTGGAAAACATGGAATACGCGTCAACTGTGTGTCGCCATACCTTGTTCCACCATCAGTACCAGCGGAGATAACGGATTTGTATCCGGATTTATTTAAAAACATATATTCAAACATCAAGGGAGTGGCTCTTAAGGAAGAAGATGTAGCTCAAGCTATTGTGTTCTTTGGAAGTGATGAATCAAAGTATATAAGTGGGCACAACCTTGCAGTTGATGGGGGGTTTACCACAATAAATCCTGGCTTTGGCTTGTTTGCACCACCTAAATCTTCTTAATTGCATTATCATAGTCCCTTTGGTTTTCTATAATTCTTGTAATGGTAACAATACAATTCAATTCTTAAGAATAAACTCAAATTTTAGCTATCAAAATCGACCTATTGCGTTTGTGTTTTTAGAGACTTGAAACTAGAGTTTGATATAAGGGATTTTTGCATATATCCCCTTATTAACCTAGTTATTTGCATATTTACCCAACTCAAACTTAATATTACATATATCTCCATCTTTAATAATAATTATTTTATTGACAAAAATACCCTTTTATAACCTTTCTGTTCAAAACAAAAGCATCCTACAAATCGTTCATATTCTTAATCCTCCGTACCTGCGATTTAGCCATTCAAACCGTCATCGTCCCAGACTTGCTCTGATTTATAGGCATACGTATTACTTTACGAATTCAGGGATGGCTGATTTTTTATTTTGATGAACACACCATTTTTGAGGTATATGTCAGTTTAGTATGGTAGAGATGGTCGATACAAACTACTCCTTTTTAATCGTTCAGTAACATGAAATAGATTTAAGCGATTTAAATTTGATTGATTAATTCTTTACATTTGGACATTTGACTAAAGAAACATGCTATGGATGGTTGTACTGTAGGCATTGTAATATATTTTTTAATTGTAATATACTTTTCGAATTAAACGATTTTAGGTTTTCTATGGTTCTCAACAGGAGTTGCTTTGTGCCTTTATATATGAATAATTTATACAGACGTGTGTTTGTTTAGCTTATTAGCAAATGAGTATATGAATTGGATTAAAAAAATAAGGGGGATTCGTGCAGTTTTATAATAACGGAGGGCGGATATATGTTGCTTTATAGCAGCGGAGGGGATATGTGTGAATTTAGTGTCACATTTTGTAAATAAGGGTAAAAGAGTCAATCTACATTTTATTTGTAATAAAAATATTTATAATGGGTAAATTTGTAATAATTTTTAATTGCAAAGGGGAAATATGCAATAAAAGGTATAAGTTGGGTAAATATGCAATTTTTAAGGTTTAGAGGAGTATATATGCAAATGCCCCTTGATATAATAGGTGTTTTGTTTTATTTCACGTTCGATCGAAAAATTATTCTAATTGAAAGTTCGATAGAAAATTTTCTTCTAATGACGTCTCTCACTAACATTCACATTAGCCGTTCAAAAATAAAAAAAAACTAATTTTTACGTTAAATGTATCAAATTCCATTTGTTGCCTCACTAGATTAGAACCCGTGTAATGCACGAGTTTTAAGGTAAAAATAATAAAATTTATTTGATTTTACATGTTGAGTTAATGATGGTTTTACCGTTCCATAACAGAATCCAATCATTTAAGAAAAGAATATCATTTCGGAAAGCAAAGTCCCTCTACTTTGGTGGGTGCATGACTCTTCTTCAATCCGTTCTAGGTAGTCTTCCAATTTATTACTTTTCTCGATCTCTTCAAAGCGCTAATTCATGTTATTAATGCTTTAGAGAGGATAAGAAAAAAGTTTTTATGGTTGGGTACAAACCCATCAGTAAAAATTTGTTGGCTTAATTGGGATACAATTATGGCTCCAAAGGTTACAAGGGTCTAGGCATTGGATTCCTAAGAGCCACGAATCTTGCTCTCCTTGGGAAGTGATGGTGGTGAGAAGGAAAAGTTGAGACGGACTATTTTTTGTTCAAATCTATCAAAGCACTGCATCAAAACAATAGGATGTTCTTTCCTCTCCCCATGAACCTCTCTATCTCAGGTTCGTTGGTTTTGGGAAAATGTGATAAATTGATATCTTGGAACGACATTTGGATTGGCAATGCTTCACTTGGTGACCAATTTCCAGCTATTTCTAAGCTTGGTTGTTCTTCTGATCTCACCATACAACAACTCTACATTTGAAACTATGGGAGTGTAGTGTGGAATAACATTCCTTGCAAGAGACCTTTAAGCTCTAAAATGAACGAAATCAGTGGAATATAATTAAAATGTTGTTGAATACGATGGTTATCATATTTGGTTTAGATGATTGGACATAAAAGCACAACAATGATTTCTTGTTCACTTGAGTTCTTTAAGACGGTTCATTAAGATGAAGATGTTTTCTCATTACGAAGGACACTATGAAGATAGCAAATAGCTCCCCATAAAAGTTAACTTCCTTCATTGGAGAGTTCTTCTCAAAAGGCTACCGACTCGTCAAGCTCTCATCGATAGAGGAATGCATATCACTGACTCACGTTGCCCACTTCGTTGAGGAAACAATTGATCATCCATTTTCTTTCTGTTCATGGGTTCGTTTGGTTTGGACCCATGTGGGGACCTGGAGGGTCTTCCTATTGCCGATCACAATTGTTGCACGTGATTATGGATTCTTTTAAATATGGTTTAAAGGATGGCTCAACCCATAAAATGTGATCCATGCTATACTTAAAGCTACACTTTGGGTCATTTGGAAGACTAGAAATGATTGCATCTCTAGAGGCTCCATCCTGACTTTGAACACAAACATGGAAGATATCATGATTTTGAGTATAGTTTGGGTCAAAGTTAGAGGTAAAATGGTTTGGTTATATTGGTTGAAGTGGTCTTCTTTTAACGTTGTTAAACCTTTGTAATTGTTCATGAAGAGGTATTCCCCAACTGGTCCAATCCAGAACGCAGTTGGGCTTGAAGCACACAAAAACTAACAACAAGCGGGCCAAGATCCTACCAAGTCCATCAAGATAAGTAATCTACTCTTAATAATAACATGGATGACAACTCATCCATGCTTAATAACTAAGAAAACAAAGACACAATAGATGTAGGGGAAATGTAAAGGTCAGAACTCCAATTGATAGATGGGTGATTGACAAAGACCGACTGACCATATCGCATTTATAGCAAAGATCTATTTTCCATACATGAGGTGTTCCCTCACACTCAACAGAGGTCTTTACCCCCGGGGTATAATTAACAACACGTTCCTAGACAATACCAGGAACTAGTCAAAAACTCACTTAACCAGAGGTTGGAAGCATAAGGCGAAATGTAGTTTCAGGTCTATATAAGAAGAAGTCCTGATCACAAGGATCTCCATCTTATCATCCTCCTCACTTTCTAACACTTAATACTTCTCTCAAGCATTTACTCACCACATTCACTTACAACTTAATCATATACATTTACTACCTTGTTCATTTAATACACTTGCATTTACTTTCTATTTCATTCAATGGTGAACAACTACTGACTGCCACGCCTGAGCTTTGTTAGAGTGACACCCTCTGGAGTCCATTGTGACGATTAACAATTGTTCTTTCTGTATGGAGGAATGTTCCATGGAGTTGTTCTAGAAGAGTTTAGGCGAGTTGATAATCATTACCAGAAGGGTGAAGATTTAGAGCTCGACATTGATGCCATTCGTGGGACGTGAGGTCTCGAAATAACATTATAGAACGGTATAGTATCTGGAAAATCAGTCGGATATGGTCCATTCTTGGGAAATGACTGACTCTGATCCCTCGAAGGACCTGCATGAGTCATCAAGCCTGCCAAAGCCCAACACCATATACAACAAAGAAACTCTCTCAACGTCCTCTCCAGCCTCAACAGTTATCAGTCTAGATGCTGATGGGTTGTCAATATCCCTGATTTTAGGGGCACTACCACCAAAGTGACCACCGTTGTTACGGGAACATCCTTACCTAGCATGGATGAACAGAAGTAACAACCAAGTATTCTTAAGTTATGATGTTGGGTCAGAGGATGAAAATCTACAAGGTCTACTCATAACACCAGAGTTTGTGAAAAATAATAGAAGGGAATTAGGGAGTCAACTAAAGGATTTGGAAAGACAGGGGAGGTTGGAAGGGGTCCGATCGTGCCTGTCGTTCAGTGATGCACCTAGGAGCGGAAAAAAAATGGGAGATCCGAGTCAGGTTGAAACTCGAACAATGGAGAAGGCAACCATGAAGGCTCTACCTCGACAAGGTATAGGATCTATCCCGTGGGTCACCATCACCGCTGTAGGACCAATAATACACACCACTAAAGCAGCCCAAACACATATTAAACATTGTTCATGAAGAGGTATTCCCCTACCAGCCCAAACACATATTAAACACTTCAAAATTTTCCAGGAGAATCTCAGGAGCATCTATCCCGGTTAAGTTGAAGGTCCTGTCTAACGTGGACAAATACGATGGGACCCAAGATCCAGAAGACCACTTACATGCTTTCAGGGGCATAGCTAGGGTAGGCAAGTGGAATATGCGCACTTGGTGCCACGTGTTTGCTCAAACACTAACCAGGAGTGCTAGGCAACGTTACGACAGTTTACCCACGGGTTCCATCGACACGTTTGAGGACCTAAAAGTCAAGTTCTTAAGGTATTTCAGCCAATATAAGAATATGGTCAAAAACCCAAGAGAAGTATTACACATCCGGATGAGAGGGGAAGAGTCGTTTGAAGAGTCCATGGAGTTTTTCATTCAGGATACCATGATAATCAGAGATGTCCCAGAAGTGACGGGGGACGGGAGGGCGAAGTCATGTACGAACATTGCTTCAATAAGTTGAAAAGGGAAGTAAGAGATGCTCTAGTTGAAGATTCAGTTGAACTGGTAGGATTTTCAGGGGAATCGATCAGACACTTAGAAAAATTTCGCCTTCAATTGACCATAAATAAAGGCCAAAAAGCTCGAACAGTGGAATAGAACTTTTTCAGTGGTCAGGGCATACAATGCCATCTTAGGACGGGAAGACATTCAAGATTTAGAGGCAGTCCCACCTACCTTTCATGGGATAAAAATTCCCTACACCACCGGATTTGTTACAGTTAGAGCCTCAACCAAAATACTAAGCAACATTGTAAACAACCATCCACCCACAAAACCAGGTGTAGTTGAAGAATGGGTCCCCAGGGACCAAGCCGAACACAAACTGAAAGCCAGGGAATGGATCTAACCTTTAAGTAGAAAAGGCGAAGCATGGGTTTGGAAAGAAGCAGGTTAGCCTGTTTAGACAAGAAAATTTCTAAGGGCATGAATAGTTAGAGACGTCCGATATCCCACCTGGATATCGAACCCAATGATGGTGAAAACATTCTGATTGGAGTTGTAGGATGTGCATCGATTTTAAGGATCTAAACAAAATATGCCCCTAAGACAGTTACCCACTCTTAGAAATAGACAAAAAAATTCAATTTAGTGGCCAAGCTCCCATTAAAGTGCTCCATGGATGCCTATAAAGGTTACCACTGATAAAGCGAAATCAAACACAATTGCAATTACTAACAATGAAATGAAACACAATTGAAATTACTAAAAAATCATGGTTGTATTGATCATCCACAATATAGCGATTACAAATTGGTTTGAACAAAAAACTCTCATACAAATGAGCAAACAATCACTATTTATAGATAAAAACAACCTTCTAGAAACAATTTACATAAACTGTCCCTAGGCTATACAAAACATACCAAATAGAAATAAACAAGACAAGCTAATCTATAAATGTTCTATAAATGTTTTTGTATCATTTACAAGGATGGGTATTTCAATCATCCTTTTCAATGTGTCTAGCGACAACACTGCAATATCTACACTTGCATAAAACTCATAGGGTTTCGCCACATCTTTCGCTCTTACTTCTAATATTCCTTTGGTTGAGATTCGTATGAATGATATATATTTATTCTTTAATTTCTGCTTTCACCAGATTTGCATAAGCAAGTGCTTTCTTCAGTCTAATCTTCTCCATTGTCGCTCCGATAACATCAATAATGTCGTCATCATTTGTAGTTTCATATTTTACTTTCTTAAGTTTTGATTCCTTAAAAAATCAATATAACTTGGATGTAACAGTTTGATCTCAAATGCTCCAGAAAGTGTAATCATATCATCATCCCACTCATTCAAATTTCTCACTAATTTCAGTTCGAATGTGTCTTCATGATAGAAACATCTGAGAATTAGTTTTGAGCTTTGAGAACCATCAATCACTTTTATACTAGGATTAGTGATTTTGTAAAAGTGTTCATCATTAAACTCATTCAAACACTTGTCCTCACTTGTATCTTTCCTCTTGGTTTTTCTTCTTTTACTGAAGGTATGCTTTATCTTCCTGTTCCCCTTGGGTCTGAAGATATTGAGGCATTCGTGCAATACATCTATCTGCATTACAAATCTTTGACCTCTTTCAGCTTTTGAATGATTTAACGATGGCAATTTATGTAATTCCGTCAAGTCTTGTACTAGTAACTTAAATATGCTTGAAAAGTAATGGTATACATCACATATCCCATTTACTCTTTTCACAAAAAATGCATCAAATACCTCATCTTGTTTCCATGCAATAATTTATACGTCCTTTGTCTCTTCTGGTACAATCATAGCATCAAGAAGCTCTGCAACAGATTGTCCTTTGTGTAATAGAGATCTGACTAAGTAGCTTGCAGTTCTTGACTTGTTTTACAATTGACGAGTGTCAATTGGAACATCATACGCACGAGTTGCACTAAGAAACATCTTGATCAAATCTTGGCATTTCTTGTAAATATCCTCTCTTTTAGATATGGTTGGAATCTCTTTCGGATCAAGAACCTTGAACTTCTTTGTGATTTCAAGATATTAAGGGTTAACAAAAAAAAGAATAAACATTCTGTTATGCATCTTCTCGGAAAACTTTTAACTAAATTTCTCAACGAATCTGCCTTCAATCGCTTTAAGCTTCTATATGGATAATTTTGTGATTGCAACCACGATCTCATTTGTGATGCTCCTATCTAATCTAGGTTCGTATGATGTAATTCCTCAGGAGGTAAGTCGTCAATGTTCAGCCTCTCCTGGATTGGCCTCCATTCTCCATGCTCTACATCGATTTCGTTCATATCAGCAATTACAAAAGCTTCAGCAGCAATGCAGTTGTCATATTCTTCACGTGTTTGAGTAATTGTGAGTCCATCCAAATACACCGTATTATACTTCATTCTTGACAAGTATTTGAACTTTTCTTCTATGTCATGAGGAATATCATTTTTTACTTCCTCATGATGTTCAAAATTTTCTCAAGAACTTTCTCAGCATCATCTTCAAGAACATCGTCATACCATTCATTATTTATTTGAAGAGCTTCTATCGTCTAATCATCTTGAACCATCACTTGATATGTTTGTTCTTCAGTTGGCTTATCTTTCTTAGATGATTATGCGTCTTCAGTTATAGGCTCAATAGCATCAAGTTTCCGTTTTCCTAAAGTTGTTCTGCATCATAAGCATCATCAACCTTTTCTTCCACTATCATTACACTTCTTGCTCTTGTGATAATTTGACACTCTGCTTGAGCAAGTTCAGCACTCACATCAGGCACAAATTCTTTATCACTTGAAGACACTTGTGTTTCAGGCTCGTGCTGTTTCATCAATTCAATATCAGCTTTGAGATTTACTTTCTCAGCCTTCAAAAGTTCAAATTCATCAGCTAGCTTCTCGTATTCATCATTCCTTGAAGACTTCTAAAATATTTAGATGATTTAACTTGTACATTTCGATGATTGCATCCTCTTCAGCTATCTTCTTTTCAAGCTGTTCATTCTTTTCTTGCAAATTGTTTATCTTCAAAAAATAATGAGCGATCTCTTCATTCACATTTTCTAATCAATAATCTCCAGCCAATGTTCAGATTTGTTTAGATCTTCATCTTTTTTCAGATCTACAACTTCAATAGTTTTAGTGACTTCAAGGGAAGACTTCTTACTCACTTCTTCTTATTCATTTAACATTCTGATGACTTCAGTATCACTAGAATTTACGTTCTCTAGGTCATCAGATTTAACAATCTTAGTATCACATTATGCTATTGGAGTAGAAATAACACGGGATGATACAATTTCTGTTACAATCATAGCTTCATTATCTGACTGTGCTTTAGATTCAGCTATTCCAATCACTGTGACACCCCGCCCGATGGCGGAAAACACCGGGTTGTCAAGTGAATTGGATATCAATAGTACAAAGCACATGGCATACTAAAAGCATGTTTTAATATTTAATTAAGCATCAATGTCATGACAAGGAAAAAGTAAATAGTCTTAAATACGAAAGTAAAAACCAATATTCAAAGCTATTTAATTAACTTTTATTCTAGGTCCAAAAGCAATCCTATGTGTCTTGTAAAGCATAAAGGAATCAAACGCCACCTGAAACATGTGTAAAATAAGTTAGCTAAAGAATTAGCTAGTGAGTAAAAACACAATTGATAATACAAAATATGAAATCCGAGATCAATATGCATATGTCACGCAAGTTTATGTGTATAGCAATATCATTATATCATTCAACCATGACAATAGAATCAACATAGAATCAACATAGAATCAACCGTGTTACATTTACTGATAACATTTATTGAACCGAAAAGTAACCGTCATTGAACCATCTCGTTGTATAAGTTATCAATAAATATTCTTAGCATCTTAAGGGACATAGCAACTTAGTAACAAGCATCTCGTTTAGAAACTAGAATCCAACCTATAGAATCAACAAAAGAATCGCCGGGTCTAATCACCTATCAGGCCATTAGTGTAGGTGGGCTTGTCAAGTCGTTAGCGCTAATATCGTACCGGTGGAAATTACAAATAATACAATTACTATTACTAACACATAATATTGCATCAAGCGGCCAAACTAGATTAACATATTAAATGATCTCATTTTGAAAAAGAAACGAAAAGAAACCATAGCATCATATAGAAAACACATGTTTCAGCCCCAAAAAGTAAAACAGAAAAAGGGGAAGTGAGTTTACTCACCTAGTAACGCAAAGATAATCTGAAAAGTAACGCAACTATAACGAACCAAGAGTCTTCCAAATATTGGTACCACCTAAATAATTGGGATAAAACCCTAACTTAGAAACGAACAAATAGAAACAAGAATCACAAATCCGAGATCTAGAGTTTTCGGATTTGGGATTTGGAATTTAGGGTTTTAGATTAAAATTGGGAATTAGGGTTTTAAATTATAATTTAGGAATTTAGGGTTTTAAATTATGAATTGTGGTTTTTGGATACGAAACGTAGTCATATTTTCGTATTTGGATAAATATATATATCTCATAAGTATTTTTGTATCAGAATAAGTATTTTTGTATTTTACTTAAAATTTTGTATAAACTAAATACTTATAAAAATTATATTGTTATTTGAATCTTAGAATTTTATAAGTTTTATTAAAATGTTGTTATATATAAAAAAACATTATTTATTAGTTTATTTGTAATTATAATTTATTATTAACAAATATGTAGAAAAGAGTAAAAATAAAAATAAAGAGAAAAGGTTGGAGTGGGGGTCGAACCCGCGACCTCGTCGTACTCGACAAATAACCCCCACAGCTACACCAGACTCGTTTTTGCTTAATTAATCTGTTTTTAATTTCTTTTATCTTTTATTAGACAAGAACACCCATAATCATTCAAGCCTTAGAAACGAAATCATTCCAATTCGTCCAAACCTGTTAATATAATCCCAAATCAACAGAGGGCTGTTGATCTACGTTGTACCACGAGTATTTTGATATAAAGAACTTACTTTTTGGTGAACGTTTGGTATGGATTCGAGTAGGAACAATATTCGACGGTTTTGGGATTAAATCTAAGAATCTGTGATGAAACGAGATGAATTTAATGATATAGATAGGTGTAGTTGATCAATAGGAGTAAAACGAATGTAAAAACTACCTGAATTAGTGACCGGAATGTGGAGATGTACACGTCGCCGAAAGTTTAGAGTTTTGGTCGATTGCTTTGTGGTTTCAGTGATTTTGGTGATGAATTGAGATGAATTAGTTATTGATTTATGTTAGTCGAGTACAACCGGGCCTTATGGTATAATTAAGTTTGAAGATACGGTCCTAATTTTGGAGATTTTGATTTCGAATTTGAAACCCAAAATTGATTCACGCTAAAACCGGTTCTATACGCGTTATTTGGTCAAAATGGGGTTCGATTCGGTCTAGTAAACGATTTGAAAAAGTTTGATTGAGTTAAAAATGGTTAAGATTCGTGTATCTAGCTCGCCGGAAAAAGATATGGTGGCCGGAAACGGCGGTGGTCGCCGGAATTGCGTGGGGAAGGGGGAAATGGTTTGGGTTTTATAGAATTTACACTACCAACCCCTGGTCTTTTAGTTACTTGATTATTTTAAGTTAATAGTTTTAATATAAGTTTCAAAATATACATTTTTGGCCCAAAGTTAGTTTTTAACTTACATTAACTATCAAACTTAACTAAATTGGAATGTAACAATTATATAAGTGATGTTTTTATAGTTTTAGTTTGTTTAAGTCATTAAGAGACTATTTCGAGATTTTGAGGTGATTTTGTTTAATGTGTTCAATAGTTTTCTTTTTACGAACTATATACATATATATATTAATGTATATTTTGAAGTTCATTATTACAAATAATAGTTATTTGTCACACTTGAATATTTTGCGACGTAAATATATTTATTTAATTGAGACGAGAATAATGTAGAAGTCAATGCGTTTATTAATAATCATAATAACGAACGTTACATTTACAAGAAATAATTACGATTACAATTTAAAAGATAAAAATCTTCGGTTTCGAGTCGGGCATTCGGGTTCGGATTCGGGGCAGCTGTCACAGTCACAACTTGCTGAGCAATGTCTAAAACATTCAGTTCCTACTCATGCTAAAGTTGGACAACTATATCTGCAGCTGCTATGATTTCTTCATCAAATACACTTGTATCAAAATACAATGTATCATCATATTCAGCTTCAACATTTTCTTAAATATCCATCACATTTCCATTCATATGAACTTCCTCTTCAACATGAATTTGTTCAATATCATCAATATTTATCTCTTTAACCTCATTCTGATCATCATATTATCTTCATCACTTTCAATATTAGATATTTATGTCTCTTCAGCTTCAGATTCACTGTTTGATTCACTCTCTTGCTCCTCTTAAATAAGATCATCGGGATTAACATGCTCTTCTTTAGACAGATGATAATGAGGTTCATTCACATTCATAACATCATTTGCCACACTAATAATGTGTGGAAATAATGGAACATTTTCAGCACCAGTAATCATCGACAATCTATGATATACTTCATTCGTCATGTCTTTCAAAACAGTTATGTCACCTTCCAAACCATATGCCACTATGTCTCGATACTCTTCATTAATAGCAATTGTAAGAACCTTGGATACATAAGAAACTTGTTGTTTGGTCCCTTACTAAGATTGTAGATCCTACCCATTCAAAATCCATTTCTCTATATCGAAAGGATGATTGGTAACCAATGCCACATTAGGGGATGCAAGTTCCAATAAGAAAGAGTTGAATCCTGCACTTCTCTTTGACATACAATGCTGAAAGATATACCATATAAGCTTCTAGTGATCCCACTGTCTTGCACGGAAAAACTGTTGTTTTGGGAACTTGTTTGGATGACCCATAGATATGAATACTTCTTTGCATACTTCTATTGGAAGATGGTCAGAATGTTTAGCATCAGTACCTCCTAATCTCAAAGCAATTTTGATAGATTCTTCTGGCACTTCCAACATTTGAATCTTTGAGATGAAATCTCTAACCACTTTATTTCCATTCTCATCTTCTTCAACTGTGACAGCTCTCCAGAATCTTTTAATTAGAGATTTGTAGATGATAGGCTTTGCACACATAGCATAAACATATTTCTTTCTTAGCAAAAATCAGATCATATCTTCATATCCAGCCGATTCCAAGCAATTTTCATCAAGATATGCTGCAACATTGTGCTTCAATTCTTATTTCATTTCTGCCATACCTGTACAAAACGAAAGTGTGTAAATATATTTTAATTATCGAATGAACACTTAAGAGGAATGACTAAAACAATAAGTTTTAACAAACTTAAGTCTTGATTTTATGTTTTAATGATGATTTTAAGTTCAATTTTATCAGATTTTCAAATATTATTAACATAGAATAGATCGATTAAGTTATGGGTTTTAAACGTCTCAAATTAATCGAAACAACTAAGTTGAATTTACTTGATTTTAAGTTCAAATATGAGATTTGATCATGATTTTACCTTTAAATCGATTATAAAACAAGTTCAGATCGATTTAGGTTAAAATGGTGTTATCGGGTGATTGAGAAGATGAACATATAGGTAGATCTAGCCTCATAGATAGAATAAGAACAATGATAAGTGTTTCTATTTATACCAAACCCTAACAGTTATCTGTATGACAACTGTTTGTCCATATGGTAAAAACACTTAGAAAAATTCACATAAAATATGAACATATGAACATTTTAGCCATATGGTCATTGTTTGTCCGTTTGAGGTTTCCAAATTACTGAGTTTTGAATTCAATATATCAGTCGTACGAGGATTGTTTATCCGTATGGAAACATGAAACGTCTAACACTTACACACATTTTCATCAATTAATGAAACGACTACACTTTCAGTTCATATTAAGTGTTTGTCCATTTGGGCATCATGATACGTCTGATATCAACACTTGTACAAATTTTGGAGAACTTGTAGACGTATGATACTTCAATTTCAACACTTAGAATACTTTCAACTGATTTAGCCATATGAGCACTTTTTGGCCGTATTAGTGTTGTACCACATTCAAACTTTAACACTTAGAATATTTTCAATCAAGATCTAATATATGATAATTGTTTGTCCATTTGGGCACTATTTTTCCATTTGAAAAACATAAAACGTCTGAGACTTGGAAATTTATTCATTCTGTTGGATATATGAACATTGTTTGTCCGTTTCATCAGTTGACTTACACAAATTTCATCTGATGTACATCTGTTGATTTTGACTTAATTAAATGCCTGATTTGAGACATGAAACATAAAATCTTAACATATTAGCTTCAGAATCAAATTCCAATCACATTAACGACCTCAAATTAATTAAAAAAAATATTATTTTCACACAAATTTATTTCTTTTAAGATTTTAAACTTTGACCAATTTTCACAAATTCACAAATATATCACATTTCAATATGCAAGAAGCATTTCCAAGTTCATTTTCTTAAAAAAGATTTTCATACATATCAAACACATATACTAGATCATTAAGCGTAAACGTAACAAGTTGTCAAGTCCTCACTAAATCTTCGAGCCGTTAATATACGGGGTATAGCGAGGAAGTTCGGGTAGTACTACTGGGTTTGACAAACCCCACCCTCAGCTGGGAGCTGGGTAGGTGTGAATTGTCCTATGTTGTTGGTCTATTGTTGTAGCAATGGTGTCGAGGCGCATATAAATCTCAGTCAGCTCGGTATCGAAACGCTTAAATAATAAGAAACTGGGTTCGCTACCCAACGATATAATTGTATTTTACATTATCGGCTGTTGTTGTATTTTTACTTATCTAAACCTGTGAACTCACCAACCTAGTGTTGACACGATTTAGCATGTCTTTCTCAGGTACTGTGCACGAATTAGGAGCATGCTTTGGTTAAGTCTTAGTTGCATTCAAAACTCTTTTTATTTTATTTTTATTAGACTTGGTTTTGGAACTCGCGGTTTGCGCATTGAATTGTTTGGGATTTTTATTTATGCTTCCGCACTGAAACTTATTTTAAAATTTGTTTATTTTATAAATGTTGGTTTTAAATTCATATAGAGGTCGTTCAATGTAACTAATGGCAATGAGATCCTGGTATGTCACGTCCTAAACGGTAGAACTCCGTTAGTGGAAATTGGGGGTAAAATCATCCTAGACTATAACCGTACAAGCTATCTTAGTTAAACTAACGCAGATAATGAATCGTAGTAGTTAGACATTATATTTATACATATAAGATATGTCATTATCATTAACTCCCTGTCACGCTCCTGGTAAAAACTTGTAGTTTCTAACACTCCATCTTCCTCACCCACTCCCTCTACTCTTTCCACACTTACACCGATAGAAATTGTTTGTCCTATAAACCTTACAAGTTACCAAATTCGACCCAAACTTACCTAACTACTTTGTATAGTTAACTCGTGAAAATATAGTTAATACAACTCACGTCGTGTAGGTTATACCCAAAACACAATATATAAATCAAACAAACCACTTAGATTTATCTAGAACAAAACTCCACCAATAAATAACAATAAACATGATATATCTACATATATGATATGTCGTCATTATCAAATTCCTCTCGCACTTTTGTTATAAATTGATAGATTCTGACACTCCACCATCCTAACTGATAAAAAGTTTATGCCCTATAAACCTTACAAATTACCAAATGCAATCTAAACTCTATTATAACTTAAGTATTCCGTTATGTTAACTCGCAAAAATCTAATTAAAACAACTCACATCAAGTTTTAGTTTTCATTAAACCAAATCTAAGTGATCTGCCGTTAATAAAATATCAGGACGAAATTTCTTTCAACAAAGGGATGATGAGACAATCTAAATTTTTTCTTTTCTTCCTTGTAACCTCAAACCCTTACCAACCATACTCAATTTTCGGGACGAAAATTCTTTCAACAAGGGGATGATGTGACACCCGACATTTTCTGGT
Source organism: Tagetes erecta (assembly GCA_030867185.1). NCBI lineage: Eukaryota > Viridiplantae > Streptophyta > Magnoliopsida > Asterales > Asteraceae > Tagetes > Tagetes erecta. The sequence continues at coordinate 60,906,495 of CM061488.1, forward strand.
TAACATTGTTAACTCGAACTCTATTATTTCAACGTTCACACGTGCGTTGTATTTAATTAGAATAAATCAAACGCGTTATTTACCGTGTGAGTCTTGAATGTTAGTAGACTAATAAAATCATTTTTTTTCATTTTGTCGTTCATTACACAATCCGGATTTTAATTCGAAATTCATTTAAATGTTACTATCAAAACTTTTGGATAAATAAAAATAGTTTAATAAACAACAAGGACCAAAGTGCAATTTTTATCAAGTAAGTCTTATATTAAACCAACCCCAACCCTAATTCGCTATTCTCAAAATTCCAGCATCCATCTCCTTCACCAGCGCCGATCACCACCTTCACCGCGCGTAATCTCGATTCGAGCACCTCTACAACCGCTGACCACCACCGGAAGCACCGTCGAAGCTTTTGGTTCTGTCGTTGTCCACCGTCGCTGTCCAACGCCACCGTCACAGAAACCGCAATGATCGCCGGCACTACTAAAAAACAGACTTTTTTGCCACATACATATTCGTGGCGAAATTGTGGCAAAACCCATTTAGCAACAAATCTGCCACAAATTGTGTTCGTGGTAAAAAAGTAGGTTGCAAAATATTTTGCAACAATTTTGCCACAAAAGGCGTCACAAAATTGCCACGAAATGTGTTTGTTGCTAAATTTGTGACAAATTTCTCACAAACCATAATTATTGTTATTTTTAAGTTTTGCCACAAATTAACCACAAAAGCTAGTATTTAATAACTTTTGTTTTGCCACAATTTTGCCACAAATCTTGATATTTAATGACTTTTATTTTGTAACAATTTTGCCACAAAACTAAATATTAAATAACTTTTGTTTTGCAACAATTTTACCACAACTTTTAGTTTTTTAGATCTGTCACAATTTTGCCACGACTTTTAATATTTTAGGTTTGTTTAAAATTTGCCAAAAATTTACGTATATAAATATAAAAAACCAAAAACTATTTTTGCAAAATAACACTCAACAACTTTTTAACAACAACCAATCAACCATCAAATATAAAAAACACATGTCAATATTAAAAACAAAGAACTACTTATTACCCTATTCTTTCTAAAATATCATTCATTTGCTTTTGTAATTTCTCACGCTCGGCCCGCTCTTTTTCCTTCACGACTCGAGCTTGTTCTCGCTCTTCTTCTAGATTCTTTTCCAATTGTTCCAACCGATTTTCTAAGTTTTCTCGAGCCCGTTCTTTCTCAAGTTCTAATCGGACACTTTGAAACTATATTTTATTCAAAACATATATAATTAATCAAATCTCAATTTATAAGGGTCAAAATGACCCGAGTCCACTATTTGAAATTATAACAATCTACATTCTATATTAATGGGTCAAAACCACCCAAACCCACTTTATGAAACTATAACTGTCTATTTTCAATTTAATGTGGTCAACATGACCTAAACTCACTTTATGAAACTTAAACAAACTTAAATTATCAACTTTCAATTCAAACGGGTCAAAACTACCCAAACCAACTTTATTAAACCAAAACTATCAATATTAAATTAAAATGAGCCAAGATGACTGAACCATACTTATTAAAACCAAAAGTAACTAATTTCAATTCAAACGGATCAAAAGTACCGAAACCCACTCTATTAAACTATAACTATCAAATTTAGATTAAGATAAGTGTAAACGACCAAAGTCCACTATATGAAACTATAACAATCTACACTCATTTTTAACAGGTCAAAACTATTAAAACCAAAAGTATCTACTTTCAATTCAAACGGATAAAAAGTACCCAAACCTACTCTATTAAACTATAACTATCAAATTTAGATTAAGATGAGTGTACATGACCAAAGTCCACTATATGAAACTATAACAATCTACACTCATTTTTAACGGGTCAAAACTATCCAAACTCACTTTATAAGAGTATAACTATCTATTTTCTTCAATTGAACGAGGGCAACATGACCTAAACTCACTTTATGAAACCAAAACTATCTACTTTAATTCAAACGGGTCAATAAAATAAATAATAAAATAACAATACCTCTAGCGAGTAGCGACTGTCAAGCATTACCATATGTACTACACCCATAAAATGATGGGTATCTAAGGCCTGTTAATACTATGCTAATTAACAACCAAAATAAACACTTAAATCTCACCCTTTGTGCTGTACAAGCTAGTAAGTTCAATAGATTATATTACTTGAAGCATATATAATATCCTACATGAGATGTTTACAATATATATAACTAGATTATGGTGCCGGGGCCGCGCGTTGCGGCGGCCGGGGCACGTGGGTGTATGGCGTGAGGCATATGGAAGCATCATTAGTTAAGTTACCCATTGTTTTACTTAAAAATCAATTATAATGAGTAAAGGTGACCACGGTCAAAAGTTCAAAAACTTACTACTGAAAACCCGTAACGTGTCATATCATCCAATGTTTGGCGTAAGTTCTGCAAATATAACATAGATAGCACTAATCATTTACAAGGAAGTTTAAGAAATAGCCAATCTTGGAAACCATGGTTGATCAATCATAAAAAAATATTAACCAATAGGAGCTAGCCATTAAAAAAATTATATGGTGATTTATATGCAATACCACAACAGGGCAGCCAGCTTTTGGAACGCTATCTGAACGAAGACCACCACAAGGGTTCAAACCAGCGTACTCCACAAGGATACAAGCATCAAACCCAATGGCTTCATAAAAGTCCCCAACCTAAAGTAATGAAAATGATATTGCACTTAATTGATCATGATTTTATGACTAATAAAAAACAACAAAAGAAAAGGCCCAGGTGAAAATGCTACATATTTACCTTTTTAATGGGTCGATATGGGTTGTGTTTTATCTCAAATGAGTCAAATGAACAAACTTAGAAAAAGTTGAACCGGACTAAAAGGTTTAAAGTTACCCAAAGTTGATTGTCAATGCATGTAGCCTCTTACATCATCTTGTTCAAAGATTCATATTATTACTGTGATATAATCATTACCAACGCATTATCTACCAAGAATATTAAAAGATGGAAACAAAGTACTTGAGAGTCAACCCACCCCTTACCCATACCAGTTTGACCCGTACTAAAAATGACCCATTGCAACCCCAAACATGTTTCAACCTATTTCCCAACCCACCCATCTTGCCAACTCTAGAAAGAACCACACGAATATGACTGCCAGCAACTCCCCCACCTTTACCGCCACGAACTATCACTATTTTTCATAAATCAACTAAGTTAAAATGTAGACCTATCACAAGAAACAAGCATCCTTATATTTGTCTTTTTACCATTTTGCACTAGTCAATAACCTTATAAGCACTAATGAATCAACTCAAGTCAATGGACATAGCCATGTGTACTAAATAACAACATGCTTAGGCTGAAAATAACAATATCAGTTAAGCAAACCATATCCCATCCAGTTAAGCATTGTTATATTTGTCTTTTAGGCTTTGCCTTACTTTTGTTCTTTTTTACTTTCGCCTCTCCAAGATCATCTACATAAGATTTTTTTGCTTTCTGTTTAGTGATTGTTCTTTTTGTAAGAAATTAGAATTATGATCTTAAGCACATTAAATATGAATATATGATTCCCTTCATGATTTTTACTTATCTATGCTATAATCAAATTATTTCCTTGAATCATCTTACTAAACAATCTTAATACTATTGAATGGGCAAAATATGTTTTTGGGCAACCCATTTTGACCCAAACTTTTTACAACATGCCAATTATGATCCATTACCTAACCTGTCTTTTCATCACCTCATTTTATAAATATGTATATAGATATATCTTGAAAGCATTACCAATTCACTTGTAGGTATATGTAACAAAACGTTCTAGCATTTCTATTTCCAAAAAGGCATATGTAATTGAAGCCTACTTTTTTTTTTAGTTTCATCAAAATATGTTCTACCTGAATCTTGAAACAACTTTTATTTCCAAAAGGTAACTCTTGTTTATGGTTTCTCATCTATACAACAAATTTATTTAATATGTCCTAAGAGTCAAGTATATAAACAACCACCCACCCATCATAATAAAACCTCTGAATAAATACTGTAAGTTTCATGTTACCATTTGTTTTGTCATTTTGAGTCTAATCTCCAACCATAAACTTCATCTTAAGCAACCAACACATGTGTTTTGCAGCCTTTCATGGTTTAAATTAATACTAATTGTAGTTTTCAATTAAAACGGAGTCATCATCTTATAGACACAACCCAATTCTATGTTGTAATAGTCAAAGGAGCTAAACATCAACAGATTCAAACAATCAAAATAATCTTCTACAATGAATTGACAAATTCTAAGCGGAAAATTAACGAAGATGAAGATGTTACCGAATGACGAATATAAAGATGTTGTTGTTGTTGTTAATCGAAGACGGATATGAACATGTTACTGTTGCTGTAAATCAATCAACACATGAGATGAATCCGATGGATGTAATACCTTCAAATCCGACGAAATACCGCCATTAACGAGCTCAATCGAACTTCGAAGATGAAGAAGATGGAGACGAACTTCGTGATAACGGATGTAACAAAGATGGAGACGAACTTCATGATAAAGGATGTAACGAAGATGAAGGAGAAGATGAACTTCATGACAGAAACGAACTTCGCGAAGATGAAGGAGGGGAATTGACGGAGACGAATATGAAAGCTCTAGGGTTTTGAAAATTTGACAGAAAATGGATTCAGGTTTAATGGATGGAAGATTAGGTTGTGTAAAGCTTTAGGGTTTTGTAAGTTGGAGGGTTAAAATTGGCTTTCGCAAGAAATTTTGAGGGGTGAATGAAACATTATGTTTGTGGCAAAATTGTGTTAAGATGTGTAAAGTTGCCAACAACTTTGCCACAAACTAATGATTTTTATTATTTAGATTAATATATAAATAAATTATTAAACTAGTTGACAAAACATATTGTTTGTGATAAAAGTGTCTCTAAATTTAAAATGTTTGACACAGTATTGCAACAAATTAATATTATTATTATATAAATTTTTTAATAAATAAATATTAAACTATATAATAAAAAACATCTATTTATATCAAAATTGTCTTAACAATTGTAAAGATAGTCACAATTTCGCAACAAAAAATAATTGTGTATGAAAAATATATATTTGTCAAAGATTGTGGTCATTTACACAAATTTGCTAACAGTTTTGCCATAAATTAATATTTTTTTAATACTTGAATGTGTTTGTCACAAAACTATGGCAAAACCTACAAGTTTTGCAACAACTTTGCCACAAGTAAAACTTTTTTTAGTATTTAAACATGTTTGTTAAAAGATTGTGGCAACCCTTGCACAGAATTGCAACAAATTTGCTATAAATTAATATTTTTTTAATATTTAAATATGTTTGTCAGAAAATTGTGGCAAAACTTGTAAGCTTTGCAACAACTTTGCCACGAGTATTTATAATTAAATAATATGTTGAAATATTGTAGTTAACTTGTGATAAACCATTTCAGCTTTTGTGACAAGTTTGCAACAATATTATGTTTTGTAGCTACTTTGTGAGTATTGTGTAGGAATTATTAAGGCTTTAGTTTATTTTTAAGTTTTGTTAATATGTTGTTGCAATATTGTGGTAAATATCTTGTTGTGACAAATGTGTCACAAATATTTGTTGCAAAAAACTCATTTTCTAGTAGTGCGGACACCGTGCAACCACCACGACAAACGTAACTTACCGGCGAAGCATCCTTTGTCTTTCGCAAACCGTTACGGTTAGTTCTTATTCCGTTTTTTTAACTTGCGTTATAGTTTCGGTTCGTTTCGGTTTCATTCGAGATATGGTTTGGGTTCAAAACTGAACTGGTGAATATATGTATAGGTTGCGGGTTGGATTAAAACTATTTTGGTGTATATGGGTGCGTATATGTGATATTTAAAAGCTTGTGTGTATGTGCCGGATTAAGTTAGCGTTGGTTGCGGCTGAATATATGTATACGATTAATATATATGCTGATTGTGTATATATGTGTGCATGTGGTATGTACGTGTAATTATATATGTGTGTGTATAGTAGGAGCATGTGTGGATATATGTCAGACATGTGTGTGTGCGTGGTATATATGTGTGTGTATGAATGAATAAGTGTATGCATGTTTAAAAGTGTAGGTAATGAGTGATGGTGTGTGTAAGAATTTTATACTTGTATAAGTAGATTATATATATATATATATATATATATATATATATATGAGTTTGTGAGTTATGCTTAAGTAGGTTGGTAATTATTGAATATGATGGTGAAATCATATGTTAGTAACATTGAGATAACATGAAATGTGAGTTGGGTTGGATTTTGTTGAAAACGTGAAGATTTATATGTATACATATATGTATGAACCAACGTAATTATATATATGTAGGTGATGGTATGTTAGTATGTTCATATGTGCTGTTATGTAAAATATGCATATATATTTAGGTGTAGCTAATATGTGTAGGTAGATAGACTGGTTAGATAGTATACGTTAGCAAATTGTGTGGGTTGATATCTTTTCAAAAATATGTGTTTTGATTGGTGACAAGATGTTATTGTAAAAGTAATAATGGTGATAGTGAAATGGTAATGTGGTGGTCATGTGTTGTATTATAGAAGTCGAATGTATATAGTGAAATAAAATTTGTGATGTATGTATATCATGGTTATAAGTACATAATACGTGACAACTTGTATAATCGAGTGTTTGATATAAACGGATTATTAAACTAATAGATTAAACATTTTAGTTTTGGTCATGTGTGAAAACCCATTTTTTTATTACATGATTTATTTATAGTATGGCATTGGGTACGAAACCGAATCGAAGACGAACAATCTAAGTTTTCTTTTTTTAAATCTCTAGTAGCTAATTGGTGATCATGATTAGGTAGTGGTACTACCTAGGCCTTTTTACTTGAAAATTGATTGTAGCTGCGCAACCTAAGGTGAGTTTCACAGCCCCTTTTACTATTTTTCCTGTTGGGGGAGAAAGCATGCACAAAACTAAATTTGATAATTGTATTTACTTTATATCTCTTGATTATTAAGCGTAAACGTAACAAGTTGTCAAGTCCTCACTAAATCTTCGAGTCGTTAATATACGGGGTATAGCGAGGAAGTTCGGGTAGTACTACTGGGTTTGACAAACCCCACCCTCAGCTGGGAGCTGGGTAGGTGTGAATTGTCCTATGTTGTTGGTCCATTGTTGTAGCAATGGTGTCGAGGCGCATATAAATCTCAGTCAGCTCGGTATCGAAACGCTTAAATAATAAGAAACTGGGTTCGCTACCCAATGATATAATTGTATTTTACATTATCGGCTGTTGTTGTATTTTTACTTATCTAAACCTGTGAACTCACCAACCTAGTGTTGACACGATTTAGCATGTCTTTCTCAGGTACTGTGCACGGATTAGGAGCATGCTTTGGTTAAGTCTTAGTTGAATTCAAAACTCTTTTTATTTTATTTTTATGAGACTTGGTTTTGGAACTCGCGGTTTGCGCATTGAATTGTTTGGGATTTTTATTTATGCTTCCGCACTGAAACTTATTTTAAAATTTGTTTATTTTATAAATGTTGGTTTTAAATTCATATAGAGGTCGTTCAATGTAACTAATGGCAATGAGATCCTGGTATGTCACGCCCTAAACGGTAGAACTCCGTTAGTGGAAATTGGGGGTGTGACATATATATATGTATATATATGTATAGGATAAGTTCATTTGAGAAAACTCATATATTGCAAGAAGAAAAAGAAGAAACCTAAATCACTAAAAAGCCTTATCAATGGTTTAGTTTTTTAAATAAATTCACTTCCTACATACAAATGTGTAATGTATAAACTAAAAACAATCATTAAAATATTTTTTACGTATGTATTTTAGTGTTTTTAATTTAGCTACACATGTGTAGGTTATGTGTACGTAACATAACTTACACATGACTTCCACATGTGTAGGTTTAACAAATAAATGAAATTTATTCAATTTTATTTTCTGAATATCAAAGTTAATGAATAAATATTGCATTTCTATCATTTTTTTGTATGTTAAAAACGTTTTTAGTTGAAAAAAACGAAGAATTTAACTGTTTCCTTCACTTCTCGCAATATATAGTCTTCTCAAATGAACTCTTCCCTATATATATATATATATATATAGGGGAGGGTTCTTTTGAGAAGACCATATATTGCGAGAAGTGTAAGAAATATCTAAATTCTTCATTTTTTTCAACCAAAAACGTTTTTAACATACAAAAGAATGATAGAAATGCAATATTTATTCATTAATTTTGATATTCAAAAAATAAAATTGAATAAATTTCGTTTATTTGTTAAACCTACACATGTGGAAATCATGTGTAGGTCACATAACCTACACATGTGTAGGTAAATTAAAAACGCTAAAAATACATACGTAAAAAATATTGTAATTATTTTTTTTAGTTTATACATTACACATTTGTATGTAGGAAGTGATTTTATTTAAAAAATTAAACTATTGATAAGTTTTTTTAGTGATTTAAGTTTCTTCTTTTTCTTCTTGCAATATATGAGCCTTCTCAAATGAACCTCCTCCTATATATATATATATATATATATATATATATATATATATATATATATATATATATATATATATATATATAGAGGAGGGATTTTCTAAAAAGGCAAAAAACTCTAAAAAGCCTAATAAGTAATCTGGGACGTCGGATTATGGTGTTTTACGGCCCAGATAGACGCGGTGGCATTTTTGTAATTATTTTGATGTTTTGGTCACGCACGAGATTGATTTGAGGGTAGATTTGTCATTTTGCGTATTTAACACCACAATCCAAACGTCATGGTGTTTCTTAGATCCGTGCGTTTTTAACACAAAAATCAAACGCCATGGTGTTTCTTAGATCTGTGTATTCTGAATCATGGTGTTTTTTACATAGTTGACGTTTTTGGTGTTTTATTTCTCACACATTCTAACTTTTCCCATGGTGTTTCTTAGATCTGTCTCTTCTGAATCATGGTGTTTTTTATGTTTGAACTGATTAAAGTAAAAACAAGTGACTTTTTTGGTGTTTTATTTCTCACACATTCTAACTTTTCTCATGGTGTTTCTTAGCACTATCAAATGGATCTATGTCTTCTGAATCATGGTGTTTTTAACATTCGAACTGATCACTAAAAACACCATGATTCAGAATGTTAAAAACACAATATTGATCGGACGTTCGTAATTAGTAAACGAAAACGTCAAAAACAAACAAAAACATCATCGCTTTCAGTATTCGTCATAGATGAATGATTATGGATTCAAAATTAAAAACGAAAAACATCAAAAACACGCCATACCTGAACAGATGTTCGTAATAAATAAACGTAAAAAAAAACACCATAACTGAACATCGCGAGTGATACCAGGATTTCGAAGTCAGCTCGCGCGTATAAATGATGAAGATGCCCCTCCGTGTTTTTTTATCTCATGGCCACGTGCTTGTTGTTGATTGCTTCCTACATTTCTTAGAGTTTTGAGCCTTTTTAGAAATTCTCAATCTATATATATATATATATATATATATAGGGGAGGGGTAATTTGAGAACACCTCTAGTTGTGAGAACTCGTGAGAACCTTACTTCCCGAGTTTTTTCATAGTAGTTTTTTGACTCAAATGTTGCGTATATTAAAAACTAGAACCTGGAAAAAAGAAAATTTAAAAAAAAATATGTTCGTCGTTAAAAAACGTATATGTTAGTAAAAAATATTTACGTCATATTACATGGGTGTAATAAGTTACACCAGCGTTTTTTCGCTGTAAATATTTTTTAGTTACATTTACGTTTTTTAACGACGAAAACGTTTTTTTTTTTAATTTCCTTTTTTTCAGGTTTTAGTTTTTAATATACGCAACATTTGAGCAAAAAAAAATCTATGAAAAAACTTGGGAAGTAAGGTTCTCACAAGTTCTCAAAACTAGAGGGTGTTCTCAAAATATCCCATTTCTATATATATATATATATATATATATGTATATATATATGTACGTATGTACTGCGATGAATCTTTAATGACGACAGTAAGATCATACTAGAAATTCATCCAAACCATGTTTTGTTGATTTTTAAGAATAGACATTTGACTTGTGTTTTAATTGTGTGATGAAATGTTTACAAATCAATTAGCTCGAGTTGACACACTTACTTTTTCTATTCAAGATGATCAATTAAAGTTGATTTAAGATGAACTTATGTGACCCATAGTTAGATCATTAACAAGTTCTACTATCATCCAGACAACACGTAAGCACAACATCTTTAATAGCCAGCCATTTACAATATAAACAGTGAAGTGTTTGGGGGTTTTGAAGAAATCCATGATTGGAAGTCTTAGGTGGTGTTTCCTTAGGGAATCTTCTTTGATATTCCACTTTGGAATTTGATTGGCTATGTACCACATTGGGAATCTTTTGTACATCTTGAGGTGTTCCAGGTCTGTAGCTCAGTACAACAAAGGAGACCTTGTGTGAAACTTCAAGTGTGGGGTCACCATAACAAAGAAGTTCATAGATGTTTTACTTAAAACTGATTTTATTGCATCATTACCTGGTGTGTGTGTGTGTGTGTGTAAGTGACATTATAAGAAGTCTATCTGAAAGCGAATACTTAACACATGGACTAATATGATTCTTGACACTAAGATCATAAGTATTTTAGTTAAACCATTATTGAATGTACTTGTACGATCTTATTGCCTGAGCCGTCTCGCACATCAATTAACATGCATCAGTCTTTATTGATTGAAAATGATGTTTCAGATAAATCTAGTATATCTATCACTTCTTACCTTTTAGCATATCAGATTCTTTATTTTGTTTTTTTTCTTTTCAAGGAAAACCACACACATGCATTCATACATATAACTAAGACAAGTAAATAAAAAATGACTTCAATTAATATATATTGGATTTTTTGACTTTTAATAATTGTTTTTTAATTTCTTTGTAAGAGCCATGATTTAATCATTGATTAAACTAACTAATTGAACTAAAAATTCAAATCATCCCGGCAAAAATGACTTTGTGAAGTGCAAGTTGATTATGGGTGTGAACCTTTATCCATATTATTAGACCTTTTTTCTTAGTTATCTCTTAGAAAATGATATTGAATTTTGATATGTTTGGGTTTGGAATGCTGAACCAGATTAGTACTTATGAACATAGCAACATTATTGTATATATAGCTATTTCTAGAAAAATGTACCCATAGTCGAACAATTGACTTTGCAACTAGAGGACTTAAGAACATCCTGCAGATGCAACTAGTACTCAGCTTCTATGTTGATACAGATACATTCGCATGTTCCTTGGATTGCCATGACAAGAGTCTTGGGCCTAAAAATTGACAACCACCGGTTGTTGATTTACGATCCAGGTACAACCACCATAATCACTGTTAGAGTAGCCGTGCAGCTCAAAGTTGCCTTCATACGGCTACCAAAGTCCCAGAGCTGGCTTTCCTTTAAGATAACAGAAGATCCGTTAGACCACAATTACTTGAGACTCTTTTAGATCTGCTTGATATCGAACACAAACAGACACTACATACATGATATTTGTCCTTGATGTCGTTAAATACATCAATGAACCATCATAGAATGATATAGTGTTTGATCCACCGATTTGCCTTTTGGATCCAGCTCGATTTTTTAGTTGACATTAGATGGAGTTCGGATAGATTGACAGTCTTGCATCTTGAATTTCTTCAGAAGCTTGTCGACGAATTTTTCTTGGTTAATCAAGATTTCGTTTTCTGATTGTGTCACTTGTAGTCCAAGAAAGAAATTGATTTCTCCTATCAAACTCATCTAAAATCATGCTTTCATTATCTCTTCGAACACTTTGCACATCTCAAGACATATAGATCCGAAAATAATGTCATCGATATATACTTGAACACACAATAAGTCATTTCCAGCCTTCTTGATGAACAAAGTAGGATCAATTTGACCTTTTGAATATCCATGATAAGTAAGATGTTTTGAAAATATCTCGTACCATATCCTTGGAGCTTGATGAAGTCCATAAAGTGCTTTGCTTAACTCATGTACACGATATGTGAAATCTGGATCCTCGAACCCTAGAGGTTGTTTGACATACACATTGCCTGTGATAGGTCCGTATAAGAAAGCACCTTTGACATCCATCGGATAATTAACTTTGAACTTCATGAAAGGTGCATAAGCCAGAGAAACTCTTATTACTTCGAGTCTTCCTATAGGGGCAAATACTTCTTCATAGTCAATCCCTTCTTCTGGAGTGTATCCTTGTGCAATGATTTGAGCTTTATTTCTAGTAATAAACCCTCTTTCATCTGGTTTGTATTTGAACAACCATTTTGTCCTGATTGCATACTCTCCTTTAGGTAGATCAACTAAGTTCCACACCTCTTGTTTTCGAAATTGTATAAGTTCTTCCTGCATCGCTTCAATCCAACTATTGTCTATCAATGCTTCAGTAATGTTTTTACGAACCAAAAGAGATAAGAAGCATGAATACCGAAAGATGTTAGTTGTTTCTGTTTGACTTCGCATTGTTCGCTTATCTAACGAACCGATGATCTGAGACAACGGATGATTCTTGTGAATGCGAGATGTAGGAATTGCATCACTTTGAATATTCACATCCAGATTTGATTGATTTAGTTCTGATTGATATTGTGTCAAGGAAGAAGTGTGAGGATGGAAATTTGGAACATGTGATGGAGAATTTATAAAATAATCCAAAATGTCGTTGATTTCTTCACCATCAGATTCTTTATAGGACTCTGCTTCTTCTTAGATACTTTCAGAACCGACATTAGGAGAATTGTTTTGAACATCAAGAACATGACTTTCATTCTGTTGATTTACAGAAGCTTGAGCTTGAGATTGTTATGGAACTTCAATCGAATCACCAAATGATCAGAATAGGTAGACTTGACTTGTATCATCCATGTCATCATCTGAATTATCACTGAACGATCCTAGATCTCCGACTTGTTTCTTTATTAAACCTGCATTTTCAAACAATTTAGAATCTAATGATTTCGAAAGTGAGTCTAAATCGAATAAGCATGCAGGGCCATGTGCAACTGATGGAAAAGAATTTTTATGAAATTTGGCATTAAAGGTTTCAATCACAATATTTGTTTTTTAGTTGTACACTCGAAATTTTTTGATACCGATGAATAACCAAGAAAGAATCCATCATTTGTTTTTACATCAAATTTCCCTGAATAATCACTTGAGTTTAGAATCGAAACCAAACAACCAAAAGATCTTAAGAATTCAATGTACGATTTTCGACCAAAAATTAACTCATAAATAGTTTTATTTTCATCCTGCGCAAGAAGTGTTCTATTTTCTACTTGAATGATAAACTCTTTTAAAAAGTCACCAGTTTCATAATTTAAATGAAGTAAGAAAAGCCAAGCAAATCTTGTAAAATCATCAATGATGACAAAACAATATGATTTCTTCCAGACACTCTACACTTTTATTGATCCGAATTGATCCATGTGCAACATTTGAAGTGGATTGAAGTTTGAGTTTATCAGCTTAGACTTATAAGACGCTCGATGTTGCTTTCCCTTTAAACATGCCAAGCAGTAATCAGTTGTAGCGAATTTCTTTGATGGAATTCCAACTACGTGATTTCTTGCTGCAAGCTTGTTCATATTTATGAAATTTTAATGTCCGAGCCATCTATGCCAAAGTTGGCTTTCATCATTTGAAGCTTGTGCGATCAGACACATTATTTCCACTTTGGCATCAACTTGAGACATGTCAAGCTTGTCACATCACGATCACGTTCTACCTTAACAACTATTCAATCTTCACTGATTTGGAAACCTGGTTTCAAGATATAACAAAAAGAGTCCTCAAACAATGTTAAAAATAATTTATCACATCTATTTCCTCCTTACTCAATGAATAATCAATACCGTTCTACTACTTCTACCTGACCAACTGGAGGTGGGACTGGAACGTCCATTGTAGTCTCTGGCTGAACGTGTGATTCCTGCGAAATCTCATCCTCAACAAACAAACATGAAAAATTTAATGAACCCGATGACTCGAGTTCATCCTCAATTAAGTCAACTGATTGGAGTTCAGAAAACTTACCTGACTCAGGATCATGATGCTATCTTCACAACTGAATTCCCACTCATCTTCATTATCACTAGACAAATAATCTTGGACGGAAAAATCATAGATTCCGGCGGTTGGTAAATCCTCATTATCTTTGACAATATATTTATCAAGAATTTTTGGCTCTTTAGGTACCTCTGGCTTAACTATCTTGTATTTTCCCATCTCCTCCGTAAGGAATCCATAAAGTTCTAGGAGTTTCGATTTTTCACTGGAGTACACTCATTCCAGCGATTCAAAATCATATCCTGCACCATCTCAAATTGATCCCTGAGTTTTTCTTCCTCCTTTCTTCTCTTCTGAATCTTTTCTAGCTCCTCTGAATACCTTATCTGAGCTATCCTGAGTGTCATCTTCTCCTCATTAGTCATATCAAACCAACGAGTAGCAAATACACGATTGATCAGCTCTATCTCTCTTGTGAGGGTTTCTTCAGAAATTGATCCCTCCATCACATCCATCTCAAAAGAAAAGAAACAAATAAATTAGAATTGAACCTTGCTCAACACAAACACAAAAACAAAACAAAATCTAAAGAATAACTAGACTTAAAATCAAAGGACAATAAAAGCTAGACTCATATGACTCAAACAAAACAAAACAAAATAGCACGTGTATAGCAATTAAGTTCTCAAAAAGTTAATTAAACGTAATTACCAAGAGTCCCCGGGAACAGCGCCAAAAACTTGATGCGTGCAATATATATATATAAAATGATTAACTAAAAACACCTAGTTTTAAATTTATAAAACCAAGACAAACTACTAAATCACACACAACCGGCAGTGGACCGGTCAAATGTAATATAGCGTACGTAAGTCCGGGCGTCGACCCACAGACTCTATATACTACGTTTAATTAACTAAATAAGACTCAACTAACTCGACACGAACTTTAAAATAAAAGATTTTGTAAAAGGGGGGTTTACTGCTAAAAATAGAAACTTACTAAAAATGGAAAGTTACTAAAAATAGAAACTAACGAAATTAAAAGACGGATGTAAAACAGAAGAATGAAGGCAAACCACCTAGGCTAGAATTATCGTTAACTTCAATTATTGCTTACGTTGGACTGATGGTTATGGAACCGGGATCTAAACTTATTCACTTAAATGCATCACTAATTAAGACCCCCGACCCTTTTCGAGAAGAAACCTAAAGGGTTACTATCAAGTTATTAACACACCGGTTACGTGATTAAGTTTCCTCACAGTTACCTAATCATATTACACTTAATTGACCCACGCTAAAGACCTATCTCACGAAAGCCATTTGAACCAAATCATTCGATTTAACAAGCAAGATTGGTAATTAATACTAAGCCGGAATTTTCACAAAAACCTAAACCTAGAAAATCAAGCAACCGAGACTTATTAATAACCTATCACCTCACGGATATCTAGGTTAGCTACACATTATTATCGATTTTACTAATATAGTTAAACCTATGGTTTATTGCAAATCAACCATAATTAATCACAACGCAAGTTAATGACTAAAACGAATCCTATTACGTGACATAGACAATCACCAAGAATACGCGGAATAACAATATTAATTCTATCAATTCAAACATATATCATGCATCAAACAATTAAAAAGTTTCAAACTTTAATTAAACGTAAACCATAAACCAAAAGTTAATCCAACACAAGTTCAAAACAAAGTTAACGAATCATCATCACGCCTAGGTAGTTCTAAACGATTAGCCGACCATGTTCATAACAATAAAAACAAGATTCAAAGTATATGATATGATAGAATTAAAGAGAAAAACAAAAGAATGATGAAACCCCGGAAGAATCACGATGAAGCCTTTGATCCTACGCGTTCCGTTCACTTCGTTTCGTCTTCTATTCCGTCCGAGAGCCTCCGATCTGCTGAAAAACACCTCAAATTCGTCCCCAATGATGTCTAGGAGGCTAGGGTTGAAGAATATGTGTTTATATAGCGAACCGGGCCAAAAATCGCGAAAACAATCTGTTAAAATGTCGTCACCGCGTCGCGCGGTGACGAAAGGATGCATGGCCGTGTAGCAGAGCACCACCTCGTCCCAAGGACCACCTGACCACGCCTCTTAGCGCGGCCAGGGACCTATGTTGGTCCATCAGATCGAGATTTCAGTGCTATAATGATTAATAAACAGCAAAACACACTTAGATTTAATGAAATATAGTCATAATACACTTAACAACCAATAACAAAGATCAAATCAACACCACAGAGGTAATCAAGGTACAAAGATGGTAATAATAAGCTCCTAGCACCTCAACCGTCACACAGACACAATTAGGGTTTGATAAAATATGCAAAAGTTGTATTGAAATGAGAAAACATTACAATATATAGTGTAGCTTTAGATTCGCTGATAGATTCGCTGACAGCGAATCTATCAAGCAAAACTATTAGCTTCGCCGGGCATAAACAGATTCGCCCGGCGACAAAACTAATCTATGTGACTACACTAATCTAGACTTCCGGGCGAATCTATAGATTCACCCGTAGGTTCGCTAGAACAAAAACAACAAAATACATAACATAACAAAGTAACACCGACATGCCGGTGAGTCCAACCTATACATGAACTATCAATAGTCCCCCTAGGTTGGACCTCACCAGGGGAAGTCTTCTATTAAGCTCCGTCTTTGTCGGCTTTACAGATGTTCGATGAACGCTCCAGCCCTCGATTCAATACCGGCCAATGGATTAGTAACGTCTTCAGATCGGTAGTGTCGCAACAAAAGGCTTCCGACACTATCAGTTATGCATGGACAACATAACATTGGTAGTGTCGCAAGCCCCATTTGAACTTTCGTTCAGTTTCGCAAGAAGAACACGTAGTGTCGCAAAACGAAGATAACGAACAGTCAACAGAATCAAATACATATCAGATCAACAACATAACCAAATAGATTCAAAATGAAGGTTTGAAACTCAACTAAACACAAATCTTACCGATTAGAGTCACTTGAAAACACTTTAAACTCGTGGATTAAGGTTTTGTGAAGTTAGGGTTTAGTTTCGGGTCAAAATGGTTTTGAAAAGTGGAAGTAAGTTGTGACCCAAAACGACCCAGATCAGATATCATACAACTATATAGTTTCGCAAATCCGAAACTCTAGTGTCGCAAAAACCTAAAAAAGTAAAAAATATATTTTAAGGAATTTGAAGTCAAATAACATAATTATTACTAAAATTTTAAAATAAAATCACAACCATCCAATTGAGATATTTCCAGTACCAAAACCCATCTGTAATACCAATTTTGAGGAAAATTAAAATGGTAAATATCACGAATCTCAAGGAATTCAGGTAATGTGTATCGAGCATCTATCCGAAGAGACAAAGATTTGAAAAGATTGTCAATATTATTGTCCATTTAAACCCATGTCTGGTTGCATTCAACAGACAATCCTGAGATGATTTTATCATGTTTTGGTTCGATTTGAAGAAACTCAAGCGACTTGGTTTCCACAGACATTCAGCAAAGTGACTTGTTTTGACATCATGGCTTATTGAGTTTAGATGATTCAGCGAGATTTTGTAATTTGGGTGGGCATAGACCAAGATCAAGTAATGATCAAGGTGAATGTTATTGTGAGTGAATTGGAGTTGGGTTTAATGTATGAAGCGTCAAACAATGATCTTGATGTAGAAACATTGTGAGCTTAGCTTTACATTTGAGCAGATTTTATGTATGAAGCGTCAAACAATGAACTTGATGTAGAAACATTGTGAGCTTAGCTTTACATGAAGGTTGCAGATGATGAGCGCTCCAGGTCTATACCGACGTATAACAGAGGAGATGATCATCTGAGCATGCTGATGAGAGCTTCAGGTCTATATTTACATATAACATAGAAGAACATCACTCCAGGTCAATGCTTCCGCATAGAAGAGGAGATAAGCACGAAAATAAATTCTGAAGAGCTAACGAGAAGCGTCATTCAGGGCTACGGCTAATGGGTTTGGATTTGGGAAAAATCAAGCACAAATCAAATACTCTCAGCCCCTTTTTGTCAAAACTTATCACTTTATGCAAGCCAAGTGTCTGTGAAAATGATCCTTATCACCGAGCTCTTTTTTAATATTAGTTTGATCACATAATTGCCGTTTACTTGTATTCCAGCTGAGCCTATTGACACATCAGTATATAGACCAATGTCCTCCTTTAAATGCCTTCAACACGTAATTGAAACCTGCAAGAAAACAAACAATATTTACATACAATGAAGTCCAAACATTTTGATAATAATAAGACTCCCCCAAAATTTCAAGTTTGCAACATAAACTGAAATTTTCAATAATTATCAGAAAATAATCAAAGGATGGTGAATTTTATCATACAATAACAATAATAAAAATATGATTTTCCCTTTTCCTTCCCTCTTTTTTTTTATATTTCAAAAGGACAAACTTTTAAATAGAATTTAAAAAGAAATCAACCAAAGCATATTGATTAATTCATAAAAACGCGGTTTATTAAACGTTTTAGTGAATCGATTAGCTTTTTGATTTTTGGTGTCGATCGAAATGATATTGATAAAACCCTTCTCTTGTGCATCCCGAATGGCATGAATAAGAGTTTCAATGTGCTTCGTTCGAGTGTGGTGAACAGGATTCTGGTAATTCCAATGGCAGCCTCATTATCACAGAAGATCGGAGTGTGAAGAAAATTGATTCCGTAATCAATCATTTGATGTTGAATCCATAATACTTGACAACAGCAGCTGGAGGCAGCAGTGTATTCAGCTTCACTAGTAGATAAAGAAACAGTGGTCTATTTCTTGCTCTGCCACGAAACTAAACACTCCCCCAGGTACTGACACCCACCAGAAACTGATTTTCGATCCAGTTTGCAACCTCCATAGTCACTGTCAGAATAAGCATGAAGATCAAAGCTCCCCCTTTTGGATACCACAAGCCTAGACACGGAGTTCCCTTTAGATAACGGAAAATATGCTTCACGGCCTTTTCATGTGACTCCTTAGGATTTGCTTAATACCTGGAACAATAACCTACAGCAAAGCAAGGTCTAGACGACTTGCAGTTAAGTACATTAGCGATCCAATCATCGACCTGTAACGGTGAGCATCAACAGACTTTCCGGATGCATCAGAGTGAGGCATGTCTGTACGGTAAATGGAGACAACTCTGAAGAACAGCTGTCCATCTTGTATTTTATCAAAATCTCCTGAATATACTTCTCCTGATGAATGAGTATACCATCGGGTTTTTGTACCACTTGCAAACCGAGAAAGAAACACATCTCACCTATCATACTAATCTCGAACCTCTCCTTCATTACCTCCTAAAATTCTCTGCACAAACTTTCATTTGACGAACCAAAGATGATGTCATCTACGTACACTTGAACTAGTAAGACGTCGTCACCAATTACTTTCTTAAAGAGAGTCATGTCGATGGTTCCTCTAGTAAAACCTTTGCTCAACAGATATTGTTCAACGTTTCGTACCAAATTCGAGGGGCTTAATGTAGTCCATAGAGTGACTTGTCTAATTTGTAGACTTTATCTGGGAAATCCGGATCCTCGAAACCTGGTGGCTGACAGACATATATCTCTTCATCGATATCCCCATATAAGAAGGCACACTTCACATCCATTTGATAAACTTTAAAGTTCTTGTGTGCAGCATGGGCAAGAAAGATTCGGATGGCTTCAATTCTAGCAACTGGAGCAAAAACATCTGTGTAATCAATGCCTTCCTCTTATGCGAACCCTAGAACGACCAACCGAGCTTTGTTATGAAAAACGACCCCTCTATCATCAGCTTTATTTTTGTATACCCACTTCATCCCGATTGGGTACTTGTTTGGTGTAAGATCGACCAAATCCTAGAGCTTGAGCTTACTGAACTGTTGAAGTTCTAATTGCATTGATTCCACCCAGCTCGGATCTTGTAATGCCATGTTAATGTTCTTTGGGACGGTTTGTGACAGAAAACACGAGAATAAACAATTGTTGATGAGTCCAGATTGATAACGTGTACGAACACCGTCAGAAATGGATCCTATGACCAAGTTATGAGGATGATCTTTCAGTTCCTTGTAAAGAGAATTGGATGTAGAGATATTTGAAACTGGTATTGTAGATGAATCAAGAGGAATGTCAGTAGCAGAAGGAACATGAGGAGAAATAACAGGTGATGTAGGATGAAATGGTGATGGTGGAGGATCAGCGGTAATAACAACATCAGGTGTGGATGGCATCGGTCGTGGAATTTCCAGAGAAGGTGAGAAAATAACAGGATCAGGTAGAGCTTCAGAATACACAGGAATAGTTTCATCTTCTTCCAAAAACAGTGGTAGATTGAAAAAATTAAACACGGTCGTGGCATCATAGAACCAGAAAGGATCAAATCCAGTATCGCACACATTTGATTCCTGCCAATCGACATAGAAAGATTCTTGAACAATTTTGGTACGCCTATTGTAAACCCTATAAGCTTTCTGAGAGGAGGAATAGCCAACAAAGAAACATTCATCAGAAACAGCTCCGAATTTTGACTTTTGAGCTTGAGTATTCAACACAAGTGCAGGAACAACCAAAAGGTCGAAAAAAGTCAATCAATGGTTTCCTTTTGTGTAATAATTCATAAGATGTCTTTATTTTGTCTTTCACGATCAACACCCTATTGAGCACATATGACGCACAATTAACGGCTTCGGCCCAGAAGATGATTGGAAGTTTTGATTCAATTAACATAGTCCTTGCAGCTTCCACTAGAGTTCTGTTTTTGCGTTCCGCCACTCCATTCTGCTAAGGTGTCCTTGCTGCACTGTACTGTCTCAATATCCCCTTTTCTTCACAAAATGAGTAAAAAATGTGATTTCTGAACTCAGTCCCGTTATCGCTCCGAATTGCTTTCACCTTCTTACCGCTAATAGATTCAATCTTCAGAATAAGACTCTTGAAAGCTCTTGCAGTCTCCCCTTTGTTAGCTAGAAAACTTACAGAATAATATCTTGAAAAATCATCTGTAACAACCAAATAATAAGATTTCTTAGCTATGCTTTTGACACTGATTGGTCCAAACAAATCTGCATGTAATAATTCAAGGGGACAAGAAATAGAGTTTATCGTTTTAGATTTGTGAGATTTTATATGTTGTTTCCCCTTAGCACATGCCATACATTTCTCTACCACTGAAAAATCTTTTATGGGTAGACCACGAACTAGGTTATGTTTAACAAGTTTATTAATATTATCAAAATTAACATGACCAAGTTTCCTGTGCCATAAAAAAGCTTCTGAAGAGGATGATTTTGACAATAAGCATGTGACAGTAGAGGTTGACTCCTTCGAGTTCATGTCAAGCAAATAGGTGTCATTCTTCATTGGTGCGCGCATCACGATCAAGTCTTCAGGAACAAAGAAATCCGGCTTCAGAAACAAGCATTCATCAGATTTGAAGAGAACCAGGATATTCTTATCACAGATTTGAGACACGCTCAGCAAATTGAAGTGTAGCTATGGGACATAGTTTATCTTCTCCAACGTCAACGATCCATTAGATACCTCACCTTGACCGATCATTTTCCCTCCTTTCTTATCTCCAGCGAAAGCCACATACCCACCATTTATTATACGAAAATTTGTAAGAAGATCTTGCAACCCAGTCATATGTCGTGAACATCCACTATCTACATGCCACAGACTATTTGGCTTCCTCGGACGTTCCTAACATGACAACAAAAAGAAAAATTAATTAGAAACAGGAACCCATGCCTTAGAAGACTTGGGTTTAAACAATGAGAAGTTAACATAAAAATGATTATTCACAAACCTATTGAATCTATTAGTTAAACTAGAATTATTTATACCCTTTCGAACAAGTTCCGGACAGTTTTTAACATTATGAGTGTCCTTACCGCAGCGGAAACAATGTGACTTGAAACATTTCTTTCCGGAATTACCAGTAGAAATGGGATCAATCACAATTTCTTCATCACATTCAGATATGTTTGTGTCTGAATCACTAAAAGAAACATACATTTATTTTGTTTTACCTGTTGATGTGCTAGCTTCATTACCTTTGTCTTTAACATGACTTATCTTTGAGTTGTTTGTCTCAACGGGTTTGGTTATGCGAATTGGGACAAAGGTTGGTATTGGTGTTGAGACAAACTTCTCAAAATAGTTCTTATGTGGCAACACATCATTAGATTCAACAAGAGAAACATGATCATCATGAACATCATTCAAAACACACACATCATAGTCACTGTTTAGTACAGACGGTTTAATGTTTAAACTACTCGAATCATTTAACAAAACATCTGAACTACTACTATTGTCTAAAGTAGACTTCTTTGAATTTAAACCAAAACTTGAAACAGAGCATCCTAGTCCAGTCGAGGCACCATATCCGTAATCCTCCCGTACCTCCTGACGATTAACTCCTTCTAAACCTGCAAATAAATTGTTAGTGTGTTCTGCAATTAAATCATTAGTGAGATGAGGTGTGGGTGTAGGAGAATAACAAAAGGTACTGGGTGGAGGATAAACATGAGGAATCTCATCATATCCTAAACCAGATTTTATTCGAGCTCCTCTTTGCCTACAATTTAATTCCTCTCTTTTCATTCCAGCAATGGTCCATCTATCAAGTTTAGTTTGAAGTTTACTGCTTTCGAATACAGCAATTTTAACACGTCCATCAAGCAAGTTAACCTCAACATTCTTTTCAAGAAGTTTTCTATTTACGTGATCTATTTCTTGTAAAGCTTCGTTAAGTTTCACATAATAGTTCACTTCATTCTTTTTAGGATCCGAGTTAATATTATTTAGTTCAGCTTGATTTGTTAATAACAAACGATTAGCTTTATATACACCAAAGAGACGAACTCGACAAGCTGATGAGCATATGTCATGTATTACCTCTTATGGAAGACCCATGATGATCTTCTTGGTTACAAGAGCCTTTTCACAGTTGCATGCTTGTGTATTTCTCTTCCTTTCTTCATCCTTCTCATCTTCAACCTCCTTGCTTTCTTTCTCAATCTTCATAGTTTCTCCCTTTTGATCTCTTCAGTTGCTTTATTGATAGCTTTCTCAGATTCATTCCCAGCATTCAGTATGGTCTCAGCAAAAAGAGCATGATTAATTTGTTCTTGAACTTCTGCAATCTCAGCACTCCAGTCGAAATTTGTCAACAAAGCAGTCTCTCTTGTGTTACTGTTGTTCTCTCTTTCAGTAACAGAAGCGTTTCTTATGTTTGGAGACGGTGGTTCAAACACAGTTGGGGATGTACAATCTCTCTTGAAGTGTCCGAGTTGTTTGCAGTTGAAGCATCCAAGTTTAGATTTATCGAACCCAACCTTTGCATTCTGATTCCCGAAGCTTCTCTTTCTAGTTCTCTCCATAAAACGTCTAGCCCTAACGGTCAACATTGCCATTTGCCACTGAATATCTGCTTCCTCAAGATCGTCTAGGTCAACTTGCAACATATCCTCCATTGTGATTCCTTTTCCCTTGATATCTCCGGCAATCAAAACTTCATAGCTAAAATGATTACAAACATTCCAAACAAATCCATCATATCATTTGGAGCTTCAGGTGCAACTTGATCCTTTCCAACATTCTTTCGTTCAGATGAAATGTTTCCTGAGGTATATGAGAAACCAGAGTTGTTAATTGATGTTTCAGATATGGATGAGAGTAATGCAGCATTCTAGGTTTGCATTGGAGGATACACAGCCTGATTTAGCATTCAAACGGTTTCAGTTTGTTGATCACATCCATGAGCTTGTATTCAGTGAATCTCCTTTCCTGTTT
The DNA here is from genome assembly GCA_030867185.1 of Tagetes erecta. NCBI lineage: Eukaryota > Viridiplantae > Streptophyta > Magnoliopsida > Asterales > Asteraceae > Tagetes > Tagetes erecta. Next base: position 60,930,496 of record CM061488.1, read on the forward strand.
TAGCATTCTAACCTACAAGCTCCATTTAGGAGGGAGTGAGTCCAGTAATTTTGTCACTTGTTCCACAGTAGTCAACTCATCATCATATTTATTTAAGTTGCTAGTGACAGTCAGGAAACGGTTTGTGAGATCTGAAATTTTCTCATTTCTAATCCCCATAAATGAATTGAACTCCTTTTGAGCTTGAACCCCCTTATCTTTCTGAAGATCAGCGTTTCCATCGTAAAACTCACATAAAGCATCGTACAAATCCTTGGCATTTTTCTGTTCCCCAAAACGGTTATGAATCTTAGAACTCAGCCATAGAATTAAGGAACCAAATGCTTTGTTGTCACGGTCTATCAGTTTTTTATCTCTTTCATTGTAAGTTTCGGGATTTGTGTTTCTAACAGTCGCATCACCAACAGTTGTAACAGGAAGATGTGGGCGTTTTTCAATTGAATCCCATTGAGTGTGATCAGTGTATAGATAGAACGCTTTTAACCTTCTTTTCCAGTCCTCAAAGTTATACCCATTAATCAGTTTAGGTGGTCTATTTGATGATCCATTCTCCAAGTCAGCAAGGGTAAAAGACATAGACATCTTGTTCAGATTGTAGTTTCGCAGAAACAATAGTGTCGCAAGAGTAACAGTGTCGCAAAAGAGATAGTGTCGCAAACTTGCTAGTGTCGTGGTATAGTGTCGCAAGTAGTTGTGCAAACACTGTCGCAAAAGCACTTTGAACTTTCGTTCAGGGTAATGTCGTGTGTAGTGTCGAGGTAATAGGCAACCAGGTAATGTCGAGTACAATGTCGGGATCGAGTCACAGATACAACCAAGCGATTACTTCGCAAGACAATGTCCAAGAATGAACTTTCGTTCAAGCAGAGTCGCAAACCAACCACAAAATATGAGATCAACAGCAGAAAACAGGTAGTGTCGCAAACAAAACCTAGTGTCGCAAGATGAACACTAGTGTCACAAGATGAATCTAAGAAAACTCCTTCTTCACGAAAAAGCACACAGGTCCCCACAGAAAACACAAATCAGATCCAATTGATGATCTGATGATTCCGATTCAATTACAATAAAAAATAGGTCAATCCCAAAACAAATTCAGTCCATAACAACAACAATTAAGATCCAATTTGATTGAAAAGGCTTTTTGTCCAAAACTTATGAAAAATACCGCAAAATCACACCTAGATCTCAGATCTATATTATGATGATAGATCTGTAGATTTCGAATGTTTCCAATATCAAAAACACACAATTCTCAATCCAATTCCATACCAATTATCAACAGATCAGATCCAGAATTGATGAAAAGTGAAATATATCTAAAAACCCTCAAAACCCACAAATCATGAGCACAATGGCTCTGATACCATATTGTTGGTCCAGATAATCGTTAGATCCATGCTATAGTGATTTAGATCTGATCACAAACAATTGTTACCACTAGATCTAGCAATAATTGATCATGATTAATGACCAAAACCCAAATAAACCATAATAACCCATTAAGAACAAGTTAATTAAGAAGTTAATTAGATGAAGTAGAATTAGATTGATGCAACAAAGATGTAAACAAAACAATTCCTTGCAAATAACCAGTAGAATCGAACTCAAGATCAAAAGTGTGAATGTATTCAATAAAGTTCCAAGAGTTTTGTACAAAATAGCCCTAACAAATTATTTATACAGATGCTAGTGTCGCATGCAGTTTCGCAAATCTGAAACTGCCTGCTCGCTAGACTATGACAAGCTGCATGCGACACTATAGTGTCGCATGCAGTGTCGCATAAGCAATCACATACAAAACTAAACAATTAACTAACTAACTATTACAACGAAACAAAATACGACTAGTATATTACAATTAAACAAAATACAAATAACGACAAGGTGAAGTGTCACCCTACATGTGGTCATCACTTAGTAAACATAGTATTTTCTTTCATCTGAAGAACAATATGGATGCTATAATAAAAAATAATTAACAGTTAGTATGATCCAATAAATGATTTTAAGAATAATAAAACACTAAATGTATCAAAATAATAACTAAATGTATAAGATTACCTTGAAGTCTTCATTGAACCAGCTAATGAACTTTCTGTATTATCAGACATTATTTTCACTCTTTTGCAATAAGAGGAGAATTGTTTGAAATGATAAAAAAAAAGTGGATTGTGGTTTCTTTTATAGTTGAAACGAATTAAAGTTTTAAAAGTGGAAATGATTTTGATTAGAATTTAAAATTTTAAGAATTTATGAAATCATGATTGTTATAAGAGTAGATTTGTTAAATATGTAAATTAGGAAATAATTTAAAGTATTTTGGTTTTTTGGTGGGTTTCCTTTTATATCATTTATATTTTTTTAATCTTATTGATATGATTTTAATTAGAAGAATATTTTACAAGTATATAAAATGAATTATTCATTAACAATAATTTAAATAGTTTATTTAAAAACTAGTTAACTGCATTTAAAAAAAAGTAATATAAAGATTGATAGAGTATGTTTGTAAAATATGTAAAATTAAGAAAGAATCTAGATGATTTTGGTTTTTTGGGTCGGTTTCCTTTTTATAATGTTGATATTTTTTTATTTATTATAGATATGATTTTAATTACAAAAAATTTAAATATTGAAAACATAAATCATTTCTAAAAAACAAAACATTATATATAGAAATAACGGGTCAAACACTTATTTGGTAGGTTTCCTTTTATTGTTGATATTTTTTTTATAATCTTATTGATATGATATTTTTGGTCTGTTTCCTTTCTTTGGTTGGTTTTCTATATAAACTCTAAAAATGTTTGGAAAAATGTTGGATATTAAAAAATGGGCAAATTCGTAAAATTTGTAAAAAAATGTAAATACTGAAAACATAAATCATTTCTAACAAACAAAACATTAGATATAGAAATTACGGGTTAAACACTTATTTGGTCGGTTTCCTTTTATATTGTTGATATTTTTTTTTATAATTTTACTTGCCTAATCTTTTTGATATGATATTTTTGGTTTGTTTCCTTTTTTTGTCTGTTTCCTATATAAACTCTCAAAATGTTTGAAAAAATGTTAGATATTAAAAAATGGGTAAATTCGCAAAATTTGTTAAAAATGTGTAGGCAAGTTAATATAACTGAAAAATACACATCAACAATATATTTGAGAGTCAATATAATGTGTAAAAAAAACTTCAGCGTTAATCAAAAGAAGCGTTACGTTTCGATACAGTAGTTCATATCATTAATCAAAAAACACCATAAGAAGCGTTACTAATCGATAAAGTAGTTCAGATCACTAATAAAAAATACCATATAAAATGACTGTGAAGGTGGGAGTTATAAAAGATAAGATTCTTTCTAGTGGTTTACTTTGATAAATCAAACATGCTTTAAAATCTAACACTGAGAAGTTTTGGGTACTACCCCATCAATGACAAGAAATAGTTGCGAGGGGTAACAAGTGAATACAACTTCATCTCAAACCTTGATGCAATTTAACTCCCTTAAATTAGCCCATTTCATCATTGAATAACGAACCCTGGACCTCTCAGTTTCTTTCCTCACCTTAACAAAATGTATTGAACCATCCCTAAACTTTAGTTTCCAGGGATCTAGAACTGACTTACTAAACAGACCAGCACGATCAGTAACATTCTTTGGCAAACATTGGAAAGAAAAAGTGAAATATATTAGTTATAATATATAAAATAGACCCTTGTTAATAGGCTCAGCGTAATTCATTAGTCTTTGTGTAAATACATGTAAAATGAATATGAAAACATTATAAAGACCACTTTAGATGAATTCTAAAGATATTGTTTGATATGATACTTACAACCCTTGAAGACTCAACATTGACTTTGAATTTGATACTTCTTCATGTTTGACTTCATTGTGAGAAGCTTCAGCTCTTGCAAGACTACGCTCAGACCTTGGAATTAAAACCTAGTATTTAAAATTAATCAGCAAGTATACACAAAAACAAACTGATTTTTATAATGGTATTGTTAGGATTCAACATTGTTAACAACTTGATATGCATCAATTTCCTGCTGCGGAGGGATCAAAACCTAAGCGCCACTTGGATCAAACAGCTTCAATTCAAGAACACCATCCTCGAGATATGTAAAAAGAAGAAATGATGCAAAGGCAAAACAAAAACACATTGTAACCGATTCACATACTTTACCAAAAACTATACCCTCACAACATTCATTTAGCTGGACACTAAATGAATCATACTCGTTAACCTTAACATCAACATAATCTCCCACCTTGAACTTTGCCAAATATTTTTGAAGCAAAATCTGGTTAAAGTAATGTTTTTAGTTATTTGATTAAAAAAAAAGTTAGGTTGCAACTACCCATCTAAAGTTCATATACAAAAGGTTACATTATGATAATAATGAAATCACACATGTCTAAATAAATGTTGAATTAGCAGCTTGAAAACCTTAAATAAAAGTACCCATCCAAGTAATATATTTAAAAAGCACATTAAGGAACAGAAAGTTGCAATTACACATTGGTTAAATAATTGTATTAACAATGCTAATATCTATTAACAACTATTAATGGTTAAATAACTATTATGAGTTATTGGACAAAAAAACATGTAAGTGCAATTACCAATTGGGATCTCAAATACATAAGGGCTAAATAACAAATGTCTACATTTATTTTGAATTACCAATTTGTCGACTCTAAGAAATCTTATAACTTTAAAGAAATCCAGAACCATTGTGACAACTGCAAAAAAAAAAGAAACCAACCATAACATTGTTTAAAAAACTGTAAACGAAAGTGATTAATATATGATTATGAATAAATCAAGCATAGAAGTTTTGAACATGTGGCTGATTAAGATTGAATGAACACAAACAAAAGATTAATGGACACAAACGCTAAGAAACATAAATCGACATACGAACGGATTATGATGTTCGTATCAAAGTAGGTTTTTTTTTAATTTGAACAACGATTTGAATCATTCTAGTGGAGCGAAATAGGATATATGAAAACCAGTTGAAGGATGAACAACGAAGTAGCTGTATTAGAAATTGTAGAAGACGATCGACGAGTGTGAGACGATTGCAGGAGACTGATACGATTGCTTGATCCTGATAGTACATCAGAATTAGGTTAGATGTAAAATAGGTGCGAAAGAGGATGTATGAAACCAAATGAAGGATGAACAAAGACGTACCTGTATTAGAAATCGGAGAATGAGATCGACGAATGTGAGGCGATTGAAGGAGGGTGATAGAACGACAGATTAGGGTTAATGTAAAAGAGGGTTGTGTCTGTGTGAAATATCATTGAGTGAATAATGAGAAGGAATTAGTTTTATATGATCCGCTTTTTAGATGGGTTTTAGTCCAACACCCGCAATTAAAACCCGGTTTGCTCCCAGATCCGCAACCTAGATGAACATGAATGTGGTGATGACAAGTGGCTTAAAATGAGGAGTTGGGTTAGCAATTTATTACAAGAGAGATATACTAAGAAAAGAAGCCTATACATTTTATTAATTACTTGGTTTGAGTTTTTGAACCAGAGATTTTAATTTGAAGAGTTGTAATAATTTTTTTTACATTTGTTAGAGTTAGTAAAATAAATTTTTAGCAACCAATATGTACCTAATAACTAAGCAAATGACTGTGTCGCCATATGGCTCGTAGTATTAAACAATATGCTTAGATTAAATAATAGATTAGTATCCGTGTATTACACTAGATTTTGATTTTATATGTTTTTTAAATTTATTTATAACATATTTTTATTAAATCGGTTTGGATATTTACAAATATTTTCTTAACAAAAATCATATACTAAAATAAGGGACATGATTTATAATAACTGATAATTTTTTATTTGAATATATTATGTTAGGAGATAATTTATGATAATTGGTAAACTGTTTATTTGAGCATATCGGGTTATGAGATAATTAATGATATTTGGTAAATATTTTATTTAAACATATCGGGTTAAGGGATAAATCATGATAATTGGTAAATTTTTTATTTGAACATATCGAGTTAATAGATTTATTCATGATAATTGGTATTTTTTTATTTGAACATATCGGGTTATTTCGAATATGGAGCATACCATGACCCGTTTTAAAATCCTGCATCAAATTAAATGAGAGCATGACACCTAAGCAAATTACTGTGAGAAGTATATAAATTGTTAACATGTGAATCAGTTACTCAATTATTAGAATATGTATATTTCTTATATTTATTACTAGTTTATCTGGCCTGGCGTTTTACCCTCAAATTAGCCGATGGTGGGATATAAATATATTGAACATAACATATAAATTTTGCCTTAAAGTTAGTAAATTGACACTTTTGACCCATAAACAAACAATGTTAGCTTTTTTTAACGACGAGAGTGATATAACAAATGAACTGTTAAGTTAAGAGGTGTGAGAGTGAGCGTCTTAGTTGAAAATGACAGCGACCAATACTTCATAATTGTGAATATTAAAAACCAATAATTCTAAAATTTAACACCCAGTCAAATTTTTAAGTCACCACTTGTTAATTTAATAACATTTCATTTAATTCATTTTATATGTTAGATTTTTGTGTTATAAATGATCTTAAATTTATTTAACTTGTATAATACATTGATTTTAACTTAGTTTAAACTGTAGTATTAAATGTATAGAAAACACATTTTGAATTTTCAAAGAAATTTTTAGTTCAATTTTAATGTTAGTGGAATAATTATTTAGCAATTTGATGTTGCTGGTAAAATATTTATCAAATTAATGTTTTAATCATTTTTTTTAAAACAAAAACAATGAACTTAATAAAGAATGATAGTTCACCATCACTATCATTGTTTATTAGTTCAGACTCGAACGGATTTTGAAAACAATCGCAATTTATTATTATAACTTCGAAAACTACTTTCCCATACTTTCATGCAATCTGGTCAAACATGCACCACAATGGAATACTTTAATAGTTAGGAGTTGCTGATTGACGTACATTTCATTATCATTGTTATTTGTTAATATGTTTTCTTTTATCGACTATCAATATATTCCCACGTTTGCATCATTGCATGCCACAAGCCAGAAGGTCAAACATGAGCCACAACTAAATTGTCGCTTGCTGGCCTAAAAGGCTAAAAGGAGACAAAAGTGAAAAAAAGATAGAAAGGTCAAATGGAAAGATATTTTTTTTTTCTTTTAACAAAAATTAGATTTTTTTTAGAACGACAGTTGCATCACCAACTAATTGGTGGCTCAGGGGGAGTACAATGACCGAGCATAGAAGTCCACGGCCTATCCCCTGTAAGAGGGATTATTTGCGGCAGAGTGTGGCAGCCCCCTAAGAAAAGACTACTCTTCTCGGGGCCCCGACCAACCCTTCCAAACAGCAGGAAAGTCGGAGTCTAAGACTCGTTAACTAACCGTCCCAGGGGAAAACCACAGCAGGAACCTTTAATCTTTTCTGTGTAAAACCCCTCTCCTCAAGACTAGAACCCATGACCTCTAGGAAGTCAAGTGTTTTAACCCATCATTGGAATGCCGTTGGACTAAATGGCCAACCGCTAATAAAAATTAGATATTAACATTTCAAAAACTAAATCAATAAAACTAAATTCAAATTCCCCTTTTAATTGATAAAGCAATGGATTTGTATGAAATTCTATAGTGAACTTTTTTGTTTTAAATTTTTGCCACAATATTTTTATTAGTTTACACTTTTAGCCCATCTAAAGAATTGTTATTTGCACAATCAAAGGATATTGGTAATATTGTTTGGGATGGAACAAGGAGAAGAGAAGATAAAACAAAATCCGATGAGGGAGTGGTTCGACGGTGGTGGTGGTTCGGTCGGGTAGATTAGATGGTTGTAGGCGGCGATGATAGTTTGTGTTGATGTGGTGTCGTGGGTAGACGACGTCAACGGATGTGCAACTCGAATGGTATCTATTGAAAAATCATATGAGCAGTCTGTATTTTCTGTATTTTAGATAACAGTTGATTTGACTGTCGGGGTCTATGTTTAACAAATGCGAAACCGGACATGAAGAGTTAAGTAGAAACATAAAAGGCTCGCGCAACGTACGAGCCGGCGACTACATCTAGTTAGATATTAACATTTCAAAAATAAAGTCAATAAAACTTTCATATAGTGCATAATGTTTATTAAAAATTACATCATAAAAATGAGAGATTTATTATCTTATAATAATTACCATTGTCGTTATTTAAAAGAATTACTGTTTTTTTATTTTTCAACCCATTATTGTGAATTTTGTTCATCACTATGTCTTTATATTGATTGTGTTTTTTGTGTGAGGAAATCTAATAGTTATTATAGTGAAATAACCTCGTTGTATACAAATGCCAACAAATTTATCTAATAAGTAAAACACAATGATGAATACATATTATAAAACAAGTTGAAACGTGAAATACAATGACGAATGCATATTATATAATGACTTCAAACGTAAAACACAACGGCGAATTAGTATTACACAACCTGAGCATAATATTCTTTTTCTCAAATTAAGTGAATGACGTATGTCAATGAACCAAACGAAAAACAATGAATGTAATAAACAATGATAGTGAATGTAATAAACAATGACTAAAATCATAATGATGTGTTGAAAGATATAAAGACGATCAGAAAGACACAATAAAGAACAAAAGTCACAATAACGAGCAGAAAGACACAATAACAAACAAAAGATATAGTAACAAACAAAAGATACAATGACGAGCTGAAAAATGAATTTTTTATATATGTTACTTTATTCAAAGATATTAAATCGCTCCTTTTAGGATGAATTTAAAAAGAATAATAATGTCGTATACTAAACGCTTAAAAAAGTTCGTCGGATATTAAAATGTGATTCGCATCTAGAGAGAAAAATTCAAATTTCAAAATTTAAAATTTAAAATTTAAAATAACACTTGTTCTTTCATTTAAAATTTAAAATATTTAAAGTTATTATAGTATCAAATTTTAATAGCCATTGAATCTCTTATTTAACGACCCAAATTACTTCTTACACTTCTCGATTCAAGCCCTTAAGCAGATCTGATCTAATTTCAATAAACACGTTAGCCACTCGGTCAAGCCTAACTTTGGTGTAAGACATTGAAAGAAAATGCATAGGAACAAAAACCAAAAAAGTTAAATCCACGTTAATAATTCACCGACATTGTAAATTATAATGTAAATAGTTTTAGACCCTTAGGCATATTGTATAACACGTTTTTAACTTTGTTATAGGCGTTACATTGTCACATTAACGTATCCGCACAAGGTGTCTCTCATGCCCGGTGCGATACGGTTAGGACTTCGTATTCTCCTGGCGACGACCTTTCGTTGTCTACTTTAGCAAGACTAGACTTATCCATGAAAATAAAATTTGTCTTGGATATTGCAGCGTACGCATAACGTCATATCGTAACGACTAATTTGTTAAAAAAATTTGTAATAAACAAAATAAATCAATTTTAAAACAAAGGAAACAAGAATAAAAAATACTATAAGAGAAACAAAAAGTAAATACACGAATAAAAGCATATCTATCTAATAAATCAAAGTTTTTAGGGAAGACAATATTATGAGGGGAAATTTTTTGTTCTATAATAGGAAATTTAGGAGGATAAATTAATGAAATTTTCATCAGGCATAAGTTGATGGAGTTAAATAATTAAATATTAAATATTTACAAATTATTTAACATATTGGTTATAATTTTTTTATAAATATTATTAATTAACCCGTGTGTAACACACGTGTATTATGTCACACCCTCAATTCTCCACAAACGGGGTATTCGTTAGGCGTGTGACATACCAGGATCTCAAGCCATTAGTTACAGTAACACTGACTCAAAGTTTTAAATAAAAGTTTAACTTAGACATTAACCCAAAACTCAGGGTATAAAAATGTAAGTATTCAAAGTTTAGCGGAAGCTTTCAAACAAACCCATTATTTAAATAAACTTGTGCTCAACAGTCTAGCACGATACCAGTACAAAACCTGTGCTCAATATTCTAGCACAAAACCGGCATTTATTCTCATTAAACCAACAACGTAAATAACTGTTCAAAATAAAATAAAACGACTCAAGCATGATATGTCCTACGTGCACAGCTCCTAGCCACCTGAGAAAAACATACTAAACGGGTCAACAAATTATGTTGGTGAGTTCAATGAGTTTAAGTAACAAGAGTATATAAAAATACTGAAACAGTTTAACCGATAAACATCATTACTATTGCTGGTTAGCTAGACCACCTCGTTTACTACATGAGCACATCAAGATTAAACTGAACGATATGATAAGGTTGCCTTGTTACCACCACGATGGGTGACCAAAAGTTAAAGGACAATTTGCACCACCTGGAAACCAATCCAGCATGATGGGGTCTGCCGAACCCGTAGTACTACTCAAATTTCCCCGTTATACCCACTGTATATATTAATAATCTCGACAAAAAGGAAAGGACTTTAGAGTTGGGTGGAATCATGCTCAGTAGAATAAACAGTTAGACAATAGAACTTTGTTTTATCAAAACCGTTGCCCGAAGGCCCTGCCCGAAGGTGTAAACCTCAGCCCAAGGTTGTTTAAAATCTTGCCCAAAGGCATTTGTACTGTTACCGAAACCTGCCCGTAGGCATTACCCGAAGGTATAAAAAGTAGCCTTAGTTGGCCCCGCCCGAAGGCATAAAGTTTTGCCCGAAGGCCCTGCCCGAAGGCATAAAAATGCAGTCCGCCCGAAGGCGTTGAAAAATGGTTGCCCGAAGGCGTTGTAAAATATTTGTATGTTTTCTCCCCGAAAAAGGTTTGAAAGCGGGCAAAGAACTCACCTTTGAAGCGCACAACAAATAATTCAGCAAATTGCATCTAAAGGCCTAGATCGTCCTACCACCCATTGTCAAGGGAAGCAAGAGAGCCACCGATACGATTCTGGATGGTCGGAGTTGCAGGTTCTCCGCCTCCAATTGCTTCTCCGAACAGCCCCACAAACATACAGCAAAAGCGAGATCGGACTGCGTCGAGTGATGGTGAAACATAGGCGATATGATGGCGATGATGATGGTTTACGGCGATAACACGGCTGGTGTGGTGATAGGCAGGTTAGGGTTGACGATGGAGAAGAGATAAAACGAGAGAGATGAAGGAGGCGAGTTTGGGTGAGGGTTGGGTTTATAAATTTTGAATTTTACACATTTGGTCCTTGAAATTTATTAGGTTATTTAGTTTGAGTTTTTAACTTTATAAACTAGTTTAATTAATTAGAAAATGAACCCTAAACTTATATAAAACTTAATGAAACAGTTAAAAGCTAGTTAATGGTGTTAACAAGAATTTACAGGGTGTTACATCATCCCCTTGTTAAAAGAATTTTCCTCCCGAAAATTACGCCGTGTCATTGGTTGACTGCAACGAAATAGAACAAAAGAAAAGAAAAATTTTCCGGTTGTCATATCATCCCCTTGTTAAAAGAATTTTCGTCATGAAAATTAAATCGTACCTTTGGTGTTAGACATTGTTACTTTAATAGCTAAGAATGATTTTATTTGTTTTACATTAAGTAGCCACTTCATTAGATATAAACCAGCTAGAGTAATCATTTGCAGGATTCCAACTGATCTAATGTATCGCGGGTTTGGAGAGATTCAAAAGTTTCTTTGAGATCCACTCTTAAGATTTATAAACAATGATTTGTATGCAGAATGTTTTAGAAATATTAGATCACGGAGCTTCGAGTTGTTAATTAGATTATCAAGGATCGAGAGTTAACTAAAGAGTCTATATTAAAGAAGCGTTGTTATTCGAGTTGTTTAGAGATCATTGTAGTGACGCAAATGTGTGTAGATACTCGAATTTATTAAGGAAGCATTGTCAAAACGCAGTCATCAAGGGTGTCATAGACATTCTAAAAACAGATGAAATTTGTGTGTTACGATCAGAAGGGGGTATATATGATACGCCAAACATCTTCTCATAGAGGGTTTTCAAGAATCTTGCTTTTTAATTCCAATAGAAGATTAGTTCAATCATGTGGGTCCTGCAGGGGTGATCTAGCAATATCCTTTTTAAAATATGGGTGCTAGTTTACGCATAGATTAGAAATAAGGTGCTAGCCAGAATTTTTGATATCAATCTTCATTGAGTGACAGCGTTTGAATTCGCCATTAAGGTGTTTAAAAGATGGTGAGAGATAAAACAGGTTAGATAGGGACAACGTGTTATTTCATTTCCTGGATTGCGTAGCTTAACTAATTTCTTTAAACAGACAATGTTCCCCTATTACGATTTTCATGATTTGGAAATTGGAATGATTAGGTGACAATTGCTTGCATTGCGCTTTAAATATATAGTTTTGATCAAGACCGTTAATTACATACAAGGTGGATTCTTTTAATTTAACATAAGTTTTGAAAGAAAGATATTGCACGATGGGAGTGTCAAATGATAATGAGAGCATCAGTTATTATATTTCTTAGCATATACAAGGTGTATTAGGATGACGAAATAAGAAATTGTTATTCTGAACTTTAATGAGTGAGGCTCAATAAGAACACTAGTTGGCATCAATTGTTTATTGTGGACTATACGGCTCATCAAATGAGTCACCAAACATATTCAATGTTCAGAGTTACATATCCGCCGGGGGGGTCAGTTATAAAATTCACTTAGCTTTTCATTATCACCGTGGGCAATGGATACCTGGAAGTTTTAAGTGTCTAGATATATAACGAATTGCCATATGAATTATAGATAGAATAGGGTTGTTCGTAAAACAAGACTCAAGGGTGATCGCTTTTAGGCTCGCAACATAGATAGCACTTAAGTTGTGTTACTGTTACGCGAATAATCTGGTAAAAAGTTTAGAATATATTTTTCTGATGTAATGAATGTAGATGATGTTTATGAATTTAAATATTCTTGATGGATAAATAAAGTTTTAGATCCAACGCGTGTTTTACAACAGTGGAGGTACAAATAGTGATTGCAATACCATTCACGAGGAACGATCATGTATGTGAGATATTATGTGGCTGGTTAATTCTGACAGGAGATATTATGTGGCTGGTTAATTCTGACAGGAATGAGTTTTCCAAATAAGTCTTAGTTTTATAGGGCTCCTCCTAGTAACCCTTACTATTATAAGTTTTGTTTAGTGCTCGATTGAGGAAACCAAGATATTAAGTTGTTATCGGCGTTGGGTAAAAGGTCATAAAACACTGACCAAAATTTAAATCATTCCATTGTATCACGAGTTTGTGGCATTGGTATGGTAGAAGTTTATATTGGAAGGTCGTATTATGTTGGGGTTATTTGAAGATGTCACTTTCCAAATATAAGTGAGTGAAGATATCGAGCATCATCACGAGCAAGCACGGGTGAAGACGGATAGTTCTAGATGAACCGAGCTTGGATCTAGATCTGAGATTGTTTGGTGATGTTGTTTGCAATCAGTGATGCGGAAACTCACTGATCACGTATTGATGCTTGAATGTTCATGAAGATCAATGCAAAGTATGATGAAGATCATGATAATATGAATAGGTGAATTGTATTAGATCAATGGAGAGGTTACAAGAGATATGGAATGAAATGTAAGCAACTCTTCTAAACAAATGACCTAGGTGATGGTATTTATAGTCTATACCATTCACCTTACAATGTAACCTAACCACGTGCAATTAAGCACAAACGCGCATTTAAGCACGAAACGATTACACAAATATTCTAAGACAAATACAAATTATGAACGTCTTCACCCGTGCTTGCTCGTGATGATGCTCGATATCTTCACTCGCTTATATTTGGAAAGTGACATCTTCAAATAACCCCAACAGTACTCCCCCTAATATGACACTTTACAAATCTGACATATCAGCTTAAATCTTCATGTGGCGAGTATAGAGAGCAACTTAAAGTTTTGGTATGCATTATCTTCAAGAGGACCCAACAATACTCCCCCTAAGATGATGCTGCCAAAACTATGTCTTTCAACAAGCAATTTGTATCCTTCTCTCCCTTTTGAGTAACATCAGAGGCTATGGAAAGAAATAAGCAGAGAGTAGATTCCAGTGAATCTATATATCAGCAACGGGATCTTCTTCAACGGTTGAAGTAGAATGAGAAGACTTCTTTGACTTAGAATACTCCCCCTCAACTTTTGCTTTAGAGGTTAATGGGATCTGTGTATGAGATATTAAGAGGAGGATTCTTAACACTCAACAATCTGACTTGGAGATCTTTGGATAGGAATCATTCTTGAATAGGAACATCTTCAAGTCGCGTGAAAGCTTGTTCTGCATTGTAAACTGTTCCTGCAACTCAAAGAAAAACATTAAAACTCAGGCAATAATGTGTATTTATCATCAATGTAAAGATTAAGTTCTCAACCGAATGAGATATTGCTCGATGAACAACTCCTACGTCAATAACACATGTTAAACTGCCAACACAAAAGAAAAGGATTAAAATGACAATCTTTTTGTAATTTTTTAATGTTTTTGATATTTTTGGAATTTTCTCTTTACATTCTGAATCTTTAACCTGCAATGAGATCATACCAACAATTAATCCAACACATGTTTTGCAGTTTTGAGAATAGACATTTGAATTGTGAAGTAACTGAGTGATGAATGTTGGTCCCATAACACTATTAAATCAGTAATATGTTGAAGATTTGGATCAAAATGGTATAAAATATGATGAACTTTGGATGAACACACTATAAAACACCATTTAATTCATTTGATTTGCATCAGATTTTGTTTACATGGAAAGACCCCAAATCATGCTCAGTCAAGCCTCTAAAACCCTATTTGCACTTTACTATTTATAGTGAGTGCTTAACATGCTAATTACACTAATAGTCCCTACACTTAGACTAATTAGAAAATAACAAGTTAAAAGGCTAAAACATGTCTAAAGCTAGATTAAATATATTTTGTTGACACAAAATATATTTATTACATTAACGATCCTAGACATAAAACAACTTCAACGTCTTGACTCGGTTCTTCGTCTCTAACGCGCCATTTGACTTTTTACGTGGACTTTGACCGGACGTTGACTTTTGTTGACTTTGTTGATAATATTAGACTACAATTCAGGTCCAACAATACTCCCCCATAGTCTATTATTATCAACGTCTTGCATCGTGTTCAGCACCGATAAGTCAATACTGTTGGATCTTCAATTTGGTAAGCTTCAGTCTTAATTTTTGATCCAACAAAACTCCCCCAAGACTTATGCTTGCCAAATTATGTTGCTGAAGATCTTTATCTCACAATCTCCCCCATTTTGTATGCTCCCCCATTTTTTGTGCTTCCTTTCGTAAAATCTGGAACGGCTTTCCAACAATCTTTTCTTGAGTGCTTAAGAAGATGTAGGAGGAGGATTCCTAGCTCGGTATCTTCTACAAACTTTGAGGAACAGGTTCTCTGGTAGGATGCTTTGCTCAACTGATGATCGGCCATCACTTGCAGCAAATATCTGTAACACAGTCACAAACAAAATCTCGAGATTTCTCATTAGATCATTTCATTAAACAAAATAAACCGGTGTTTATCTGTGTATGAAAACAAGCGAACCCGTGTCCGTTTGTGTGTGCAATTTCCCGTGAAATGCATGTGAAAATGATAAAATTTTAATAGCATAATATGGAAGACTTGAAAATAATTTGAAATGAAAATCTTTTTGGATTTTTTTTAATTAAAAATTAAAAATACGGAAATGAGAGGACGAGTCTAACAAGATCACAAATATTTTTAACAAAGAGAACACATCCCATAAGGTACATACGACCAACAAGACTCAAGAACCCAAACATATAATAAGGATAATAAAAGAAATTTTCATGAAGGATATCAGATAATGCGTTTCGAGCGACCATCCGGAGAAGCATAGACTTAGCGAGATTGTCAATATGTTTGTCCATTTAAACCCATGCCTTGTTCCTTTCAACAAACAATCCTGTGACGATCTTATCATGTTTTGGTTCGATTTGAAGAAACTCGGGCGACTTGGTTTCCACAGACATTCAGCAAAGTAACTTGTTTTATCATCAGGGTTTATTGAGCAATATGATTGACTTTGCTTGAATTTCTTTGGATCAAATTATGAATATTGATCAATTCATGTATCACTTTTGACTTTCTGCAATTTTTGCATGTTTGGGAGTGGAGCTTGTCAACAATGATTCTTTTGAACACATTGCGACTTATTATTTGGGAAACTCAAATGGTTAGAGCTCCAGGTCTATACTGACGTATAACAGAGGAGATAAACATTTGAGCATGCTCGGTGAATCTTCAGGTCAATACTTCCGTATAGCAGAGAAGATCCACCAACTCCAGGTCAATACTTCCGTATAGCAGAGGAGTTAAGCACTTTGACTCAATACATTCTGAGGAGTTAACAAGTAACTCACTCAGAGGTTTTTCTGAAGAGCAACACTAGCAGCTTTTTATTTTGTTTTACTAACTAGAAACTCAATTCAGGGCTAGGGTGAGGGTGATTTGGGATATTTGGGGAAATCAAGGCAAAGATTTGACGATCTCAACCCATTTTTGTCAAAACTTATTACTTTGTGCAGGCCAAATGTCTGTGAAAGTACTCCTCATCACCGAGCTCTTTTTGAATTTAGTTTGATCACAGAATTGCTGTCTATTTGTATTCGGGCTGAGCCTATTGACACATCATTACACAAATCAATATCCTCCTTTAGGAGCTTTCCACACATATCTGAAACCTGCAAAAGGACACAAAATATTTACACAAAATTTTGAGCAATGATATTCAGTACATTCATTTGAGATTTTACTCCCCCAAAATTTCTATTTCAGCACAAAATTGAAATTTTCAAAAGACTCAAAAGCGACCTCAAAGGGATGAGAAAACTTGATCAAAAATACAAGTAAAAATGTTAGACTCCCTCATTTTTATATATTTTTTTAACTATCTACAATATATAAAATAGAAAATACCAAAGAAACGCCTTCCATATTACTCTATCAAAAGATTATAAATGAGATATCAAGAAAAATGCAGTGACAGTGATATTAGATATGTGAAAATCAAAGAAGGATCCAGACTGTGGATAAGATACCAGAACCATAACCTGTTTTTTTTTGCCTCAAAATTTGAATAAGGAACATTGTCTGTCAGTAAACCGGATTACTAACAGTCCTCCTGAAATGTTCCTGCACTCATTAACAGATTAGTTAGAAAGGGGAACCCAGGCCATCGTAGTCCTGGGCGTTCCATTTTCATCAGTGTAAGACACCTGTCTATGCACACAACCTGTTCTTGTATCTATTTCCATTTCCTCTTTTCTTTTAATTTGCCAAATTTATTTTGGTTCAAACATTTTCGATTTGAAAGAGTTAAATTTTGAAATCATTTTCTGTTTAAGCCCCGAGGAAAAAGATTTTGGTTTTGATGATGTTGTCACATTCATCTTTGAATCATGTGAAACCGGCTTCACAAGAGAAGGTAGGGATGGAATGTTCGTCATCCGACCATTCAAAGATGTATGATTATTAACTTGAAATTTAGAGAAACAAACCTGTTTACCTTTACCATATGGAGGATTCTTTCTAGACTCTGATCCGGAGAAGCAATTTGTTTTGCCTTTACCGTCCGAAGCATGTCCTTTTGGGCATTTCTTGAGCACGTGATCACCCTTTCCACACTTGAAGCAAGTTCTGAATGGCTTTTGATGCTTGACTGGCCCGTGTGGAGCAGCTGGGGGTGGGGCTTTCTTCGAGCTTGATGCAACTTGTTGAGAAGCTTTTGGCGTCTTTTGTCGAGTTGTGGGTGGTTGCTTGATTTTTGTTTTGATTTGTTGGATGGGAGATGAGATCTTCACTTGCTTGTTCTCAAGTCTTTACAAACTTGAGATATGATGGATAGAGGTGAAGACTTCTTCTTTTGAGCTTTTGATGGATGGCTGACTTGTCTTGCAGCTGGAACTGAGATCCGGATTTGTCTTGATTCAGGTTTTGGAAGCTTCTCAGATTTGATAGTTGCAGATGACATCTTGATCTTTGAAACTCCGAGACTCTCCTTTGTCTTTAATTCATCATCTGAACTTGTCCAGTCTTCAATAAGTACCTCTGCTTCCAACGGATCTTGATTGATAGGAATTGGATGTGTTGATGTAATTGGAGCTTGATGATTAGGTGATTCCTAAATCTCTTCCTTCACATTCTTGACGGGCTCAAAGATAGGAATTTCACCTGCTTTAAACTTATCAAAGAAATTAGAAGAAACAGTAGGTACAGATTTACTAACACCGGAAACTGAACAATCATTGGCTTGACTGACAGCATCCAGTTTACTGTATCCAATACCAGTCGGGGACTCATAATCATCTCGCACCTCTTTAAGATTCATATTCTCCAATCCTGCATACAAACTACCAGTATCTTTCTGAATTATTTCATGAATCAACTCATTGGTCGGGTGTGGAGTTGGTGTAGGAGAGTAACAGTAAGTGCTGGGAGGAGGATATACAAAAGCCTTATCTTCATGACCCAACCCAGTCTTAATACGAGCTCCCCGTTGGCTTTTGATTAAATCCTCAAGTTTCATCCCCGAAATTGTCCATTTTTTTAGTTTCATTTGCAACTTACTGGTTTCAAACTCAGCCAGGGCGACACGTTCAGTTAGCATATTGACTTCCACATTACTTTTCAAAAGATTTGTTTTCAAATGTTCATTTTCTTTCAAAGCTTCTCTTAATTTGACAAAATATTTTGACTCGTTAAGTTTAAGTTCTTTATTTACCTGAGTCAATATTTTTCATTTTCGATTAACAATTTGTTAGCTTCATAAATACCAAATAAACGAGTTCTGCAATCAGAAGAACACATATCCTGAACTGTCTCGTATGGAAGCTCCATGATGATTTGTTCAGAAGTAAGAGCCTTCTCGCAGTTGCAAACTCTGGTATTTGTCTTTTGTTCCTCCTCCTTCTTAGCATCACAAGCTTTATCATTTAATTCTGCTCCATTTTTACCCACTGATGTCTGCTTAATCTCCCCTTGTACCTTTTCAATTTCAGGTTTCGGTAAACCTTTGAAATTGGAGGTAGAAACTGATATCTCTTCTGGTTTCTCTTTGGATATTGAGGGGATCTTTGAATTCAGAGACATCGCTTCATCGTACTCACGACGTTTGATATCCAACTCCATTTCTTTTAGTTTGTTCATCACCTCCACCAGTTTGTAATCAATAAATCCTCTTTCTCTTCTAATCGATTTTCCACGTGAACTCCACTCTGGTGGGAGAGAATCAAGCAATCGCTGAACCTGTTCATGATTTCCGAGTTTTGGATCATGCTTCTTCAGGTTATTTGCCACCATCACAAATCGATCAAGAAACACGGGCATCCTTTCTTTCTTTAAAACTGCAAAATTATCAAACCGGCTTTGTGCCATTGTGAGATCATCAGATTCGAAGGATTTAAAAAGTACTGCATAAGCCATTTTTTTAATCGAAAACCCGTTTAAAATTTGTCCTAAAAATAAATTTTAGAAAGTCCCGGCCAATTGACAAAACTATGTCAACTTAAATGACAAAATTTTAGCCCAAAGATTGACAAAATAAACACCCGGCTAATGAAAAAAAATATATGAAACCAACTCCAACAATTATGGCCCAATAGTTAAATCACTAACACCCGGCCACTGACAAAACTTTCGTCTCAACTAACAAAACTTAGGCCTAAAAACTAACAATATTAAAACCCGGCCAATTAGACGAACCAACAAAAACACGGCCCAAAAGTTTTAAAACGTTATCTCCCGGCCAAAAGACGTCACTTTTTAAAATTTAATGACGACTTGATTGAAAACGCCCATAAAATTTTAACTTAAAAAAAACCCGGCGAACATTAAAAAAAACGTTAAATCTCAAACTTTAAAAACGTTTTGTCTAAACACACGGCCCATGGTTTACAGCCCAAACCCGCAACTCAAGGTAAAAAGCCCACAAGGTATTTTGGCCCAAAAAGCTTATAACCCAACCCTAACCCTAAAATTTGGCCCACCCAACAAACAAAAACCCAACCCAATTAAATAACCCAAAACCTTAAAACTAAACACACAACTTTAACTATAACAGTTCATCTCTCTCTTTTCATACACACACACATATACATATCTCTCTCTTATCTATCTTTTCTCTTAAACAACAACACACTACAACAACTCACACAAACAAGATCAGTTCCCTCTCTCTTTTGTTCTCTTTAACAACAACAACAACACAACCACAAACATCAGTCTTCTTTTGTTCAAAATCTCTCTAGACCCTTACTCTCTCTGTGTAACAGTCGCACACCAGAAACGACACACACACAACAACATCAACTGATTCTTGTTTTCAAGCACAACAACCTTCAACGGAACTCTCTCTCTCGCTTGTACGAAACACACACACAACACTGATTTTGTTCTTTCTTTCTACTCCCTGGTTCTCTCTCTAGTTTCAGATTTTAAACAAACAACAGCCGCAAGATTTGTTTGTTTTTGTCAGCCGCAACAACAACACAGATAAACAGCACACACACAAACGTTTGCTGCGACTGCTTCTTTCTTCTTCTTGATTTACTTTTCGGTTGTGTTGTGTAAACTGAACACAGATCTGTTCTTGTTAGACGACGTGTTATGGTGATGATTATGTGTTGCGTTGGGTATGGGGGAGTAACGTAGGTATGGTTGTGGTTATGGGTTTGGGTTAAAGAAAAATGAAATGGTTGTAGATCTCTTTATGTGATGTGGTAATGGTTGTAGAATGGTTAAAAGTTGTAGATCCGTGTTTGGTGTGGGTTATGGTTTGTAAAATGTTTCAAGATAGCGGATCTGAATGAGTTTAATGGTTTTGGTCAAGTCAAATGGTTATGTGTTTGGTTGGTCAAAGTTGAAGCTAAAATGGCTATGAATCAGTTTTGGTTTGGTTATACAGGTTAAGTATTGGGTTGTTTAAGTGTGGATGTGGTTGGGTATGGGTTTGGTTAAAGAAAGAAAAGAAATGGTTAGAATTTGTTGATTGTTGGTGCAGGTAAGTGACAACTAATGGTAGATTCGCTCAGATCTTGATGGTTTCGCAAGGTAGTGTGGAAGAACTTGTAGGTTCGCTGGCTTCAAAGTGTCGGGCGAACTTATAGGTTCGCTAAGAACAACTGGCGAATCTATGCAAATGCTTGGTATAGATTCGCTCAAAATTTGAACTTTCGTTCAGATATTAACTAGATTCGCTGATCTTGCAGATTTGAAGAACACCAAGAACACACACACACACTGTGTGTGAGAGAAAATTTCAGATCTGATGATTTCTTCTTCTTTTCTTGTATAGATCTGATTGGAGATGATGAATATGATGAAGATCTAAACAGATCTGATGATTTGAATGAAGATCTAAGCAAATTTTAAACTCAGATCTACTTTCTCTCTCTAAAACCCAACTTTCTCTCTCTAAAATTTTGATGAACAGCAGTAAATCTTCAAAAACATGACTCAAATTGGATCTCCATTAGGCTCTGATACCAATTGTTGGTCCCATAACACTATTGAATCAGTAATATGTTGAAGATTTGGATCAAAATGGTATAAAATATGATGAACTTTGGATGAACACACTATAAAACACCATTTAATTCATTTGATTTGCATCAGATTTTGTTTACATGGAAAGACCCCAAATCATGCTCATTCAAGCCTCTAAAACCCTATTTGCACTTTACTATTTATAGTGAGTGCTTAACATGCTAATTACACTAATAGTCCCTACACTTAGACTAATTAGAAAATAACAAGTTAAAAGGCTAAAACATGTCTAAAGCTAGATTAAATATATTTTGTTGACACAAAATATATTTATTACATTAACGATCCTAGACATAAAACAACTTCAACGTCTTGACTCGGTTCTTCGTCTCTAACGCGCCATTTGACTTTTTACGTGGACTTTGACCGGACGTTGACTTTGTTGACTTTGTTGATAATATTAGACTACAATTCAGGTCCAACAATGAATTGTTGAACAAATCAATTAGCTCGAAGTGACACACTTACTTTTTCTATTCTTGATGATCAATTAGGTTGATTAAGAATAAGTTTTGAGTGACCCATACTTTGCACATTAGAAAGTTATACACTTCATCTAAATAACCTGAGAACAACTCAACACGCCAGGTCACTTACAATCATAAACAGTGTGGAATTTGGGTTCTATTTGGATTTGGTCCACTTTGGGACTTCTTTTGAATTCCTTTTTGGAATTTTTCTTTTTGCCTATGTTCCCCTTGGGAATCTTCTGAATTCCATTTTGGAATTTGTTTGGTGACGGTCCACATTTGGGACTCTTTTTGTTCCATTTTGGAATCTTTTGCTGTACCTTGAAGCTCAAAAGAGACTTCGTGTGAGACTTCAGGTCTGTGGGTACCACAACAAAGAAGCTCATGATGCGGTTTATCACACTGAATAGATTGCATCGTTACCCAATGTAATTTGGATGCTTCACGAGATATCTATTTGATTTGTATAAACGTTTCACATGAACTAAGACGTTTCAACCACAAAAACTCATTAGAATTTAGTTAAATCATCAAAGAATATACTTGTTCAGTATAATTGTCTGAGCCGTCTCGCACATCAATTTTCACGCTTCAGTCTTTATTGTTTAAAAATGATGTGTCGAATAACTCTAGTGTATCTATCATTTCTCATGTACGTGCAAGTAGATTCAACATATTTTTGGATTTTTCTGATTTTGTCATTTTTTTTAATCATTTTTTTAATAAAGATTTCTCCCCCTAAACTTTTAAATTTCTACGAAAATTGAAAGTTTAATGAAAAGAAAATGGCAGATATGTTATCAACGTATGAAGTGTGCATGTAATATACTTAATCTAAACAGACGAAATGAAACATCGGTTGTTTCTTGCACTGCCATCATTGTTTGATTTTTGAAAATGTTTTTTTTTAAATTCCTTCAATGATTCCTTTTTGTTTCCAACTCCAAATGGTGTCAGTTGCATCGAAGACATCATGAACAAGATTCGGTATCTTGTCATGATAAGGGATCAGCCACGGTCTTCTTTTCTTTGTTTGACCGGCCTCCATAACTGTCCCTAACACACTAACAAATTGATAGTTCTAGACGAACCGAGCTTGGATCTAGATCTGAGATTGTTTGGTGATGTTGTTTGCAATCAGTGATGCGGAAACTCACTGATCACGTATTGATGCTTGAATGTTCATGAAGATCAATGCAAAGTATGATGAAGATCATGATAATATGAATAGGTGAATTGTATTAGATCAATGGAGAGGTTACAAGAGATATGGAATGAAATGTAGGCAACTCTTCTAAACAAATGACCTAGGTGATGGTATTTATAGTCTATACCATTCACCTTACAATGTAACCTAACCACGTGCAATTAAGCACAAACGCGCATTTAAGCACGAAACGATTACACAAATATTCTAAGACAAATACAAATTATGAACATCTTCACCCGTGCTTGCTCGTGATGATGCTCGATATCTTCACTCGCTTATATTTGGAAAGTGACATCTTCAAATAACCCCAACAGTACTCCCCCTAAGATGACACTTTACAAATCTGACATATCAGCTTAAATATTCATGTGGCGAGTATAGAGAGCAACTTAAAGTTTTGGTATGCATTATCTTCAAGAGGACCCAACATATTATAATTGTTTTACTACACAAGGATAAACTTGATACCAGTATGTTGCTTAGAGATAGAGTTTTGTTTCAAGTGAATCTGTGTTGTTTGGTTCTTCACTTTTCGGCTTTGGTTGTAACCCACATGACAGGTTTTTTCCAGGATCATCGTGTACCTGTAAATTCACCATTACGTTGCGCACCCGTAATCGTCAATTTACCTTACACAATCACCCTAGTTTGTCTCCCATCATGGGTTTTAATCTTAAGTTTTATCATGCTTATTGTTTTGTGCTTATTTATAAGATAACTTATATTATTCCGAATATAGGATGTATAAGAGAGGTGTGACATTCATATAATACTTGCTTATTTACAAACTGTAGGTTGTGTTTGTGTTAGTATTCAGACGCAGTCTTTGTGTAGAACGAGAATACCATCAGTAGTCATCTCCACGAGATGCCACTTCGAGTCAATAGTTTTCATGAGTGCAACAAGCACCGAATTGACAAAATAAGGTAAGCGTGACAATATGGGGAAGGTTTAAAAGAATAGAGCATGATACTTAACGAAAGAAAATCACTGCGGATAACTTCAACGTCTTAGTCTTTATGATTTGAGTGTTCAATACTTAACGCGCTTTTGTTGTCACCACGCGTTCAACAGAGTGAGAAAAAAAAATCTAAATAAAATCAGTTTTCTGGGCATAAAAAATTTAACGTATTTTGAAAAGAAGAAATGAACTGCTAAATACTTTATGCTCCACTTCACGAACTCTAGAAGGGGTACTCAAACGGGTCAAAACGGTTGTAATCGTCAGGCTCATACTCTTGGCCTCCTTGCGCCTTGAGAAGATGTCTCATTCACATAAGTTAATTAGCGGAAAATTTAGATTCAAGTTTGGGATAAGGACAGAGTATTTCGTATAAGGATTCTTAGACTACAAAGATCCAATATCAGGCAAGCACGTAAAAATGTAACACGTATAGGCAAACAAACTCTACTTTCCAACTATGATTCTACTGTGCAGTGTGAGTGTAACTAATGCAATGATTAAAGTTATAGACTATATGCAATGAAATGCTAGTTCCCTATAACTTATGGCTCTGATACCAATCTGTCACACCCTCAATTCTCCACAAACGGGGTATCCATTAGGCGTGTGACATACCAGGATCTCAAGCCATTAGTTACAGTAACACTGACTCAACGTTTTAAATAAAAGTTTAACTTAGACATTAACCCAAAACTCAGTGTATAAAAATGTAAGTATTCAAAGTTTAGCAGAAGCTTTCAAACAAACCCATTATTTAAATAAACTTGTGCTCAACATTCTAGCACGATACCAGTATAAAACCTGTGCTCAATAGTCTAGCACAAAACCGGCATTTATTCTCATTAACCAACAATGTAAATAACTGTTCAAAATAAAATAAAACGACTCATGCATGATATGTCCTACGTGCACAGCTCCTAGCCACATGAGAAAAACATACTAAACGGGTCAACAAATTATGTTGGTGAGTTCAATGAGTTTAAGTAACAACAGTATATAAAAATACTGAAATCGTTTAACCGATAAACATCATTACTATTGCTGGTTAGCTAGACCACCTCGTTTACTACATGAGCACGTCGACATTAAACTGAACGATATGATAAGGTTGCCTTGTTACCACACGATGGGTGACCAAAAGTTAAAGGACAATTTGCACCACCTGGAAACCAATCCAGCATGATGGGGTCTGCCGAACCCGTAGTACTACTCAAATTTCCCCATTATACCCACTGTATATTATTAATCTCGACAAAAAGGAAAGGACTTTAGAGTTGGGTGGAATCATTCTCAGTAAAATAAACAGTTAGACAATAGAACTTTGTTTTATCAAAATCGTTGCCCGAAGGCCCTGCCCGAAGGCGTAAACCTCGGCCCAAGGCTGTTTAAAATCTTGCCCGAAGGCATTTGTACTGTTACCGAAACCTGCCCGTAGGCATTACCCGAAGGTATAAAAAGTAGCCTTAGTTGGCCCCGCCCGAAGGCATAAAGTTTTGCCCGAAGGCCCTGCCCGAAGGCATAAAAATGCAGTCCGCCCGAAGGCGCTGAAAAATAGTTGCTCGAAGGCGTTGTAAAATATTTGTATGTTTTCTCCCCGAAAAAGGTTTGAAAGGGGGCAAAGAACTCACATTTGAAGCTCACAACAAATAATTCAACAAAATGCATCTAAAGGCCTAGATCGTCCTACCACCCATTGTCAAGGGAAGCAAGAGAGCCACCGATACGATTCTGGATGGTCAGAGTTGCAGGTTCTCCGCCTCCAATTGCTTCTCCGAACAGCCCCACAAACGTACAGCAAAAGCGAGATCGGACTGCGTCGAGTGATGGTGAAACATAGGCGATATGATGGCGATGATGATGGTTTACAGCGATAACACGGCTGGTGTGGTGATGGGCAGGTTAGGGTTGACGATGGAGAAGAGATAAAACGAGAGAGATGAAGGAGGCGGGTTTGGCTGAGGGTTGGGTTTATAAATTTTGAATTTTACACATTTGGTCCTTGAAATTTATTAGGTTATTTAGTTTGAGTTTTTAACTTTATAAACTAGTTTAATTAATTACAAAATGAACCCTAAACTTATATAAAACTTAACGAAACAGTTAAAAGCTAGTTAATGGTGTTAACAAGAATTTACGGGGTGTCACATATTAAACCTAGTAAATATATAAAGGAAAGAAAAAAAGAATAAAGAATGCAGGAGTGATGGATTCGTATCCGAGTTGCTTCGCTTATAACCAGGAGATAACATAGAATAAAAAAAGGGGCATTATATATCACATTTGTAAGTTTTTTTATTACATATTTATCCAAACCTAAAAATCAATTACATATTTCTCTTTTTAAAACAGATATATTACACATTACCCATTTATTAAAATTAATTAATTAAATTACTATTTTAACCTTGAACTAATCAAATGATTATTTACATATATCCAATTCTTAAAAGCATCAATTACATATTTCCCTCAATTTCAATCCAAATCAAATCCATTAGGCCATTATGTTTACAGAGCTCGTCATGGATATAACTTTATTTTTATCTTAATCTCACCCATATATTTACTTATGAGAATTTATAGAAAAGGTAATTGTGTCAATTTTTAATGGACAGAAAAATATGTAATAAAAGCTAAGAGTTTAAGATATATGTAATTAAAAGAATATGAATCGGAAATATATAAAAATCTCTACTAAAAATTAAAAATCCCCGGTCTTAGGTTTTAGGATGTTACAAATAAAATATATATAATTTTTGTGTACTAAGAAAAACTAGACATTAACAATCAAATGAAACAATAGATAAAGGTAAGAAGATTTGCTAAAAATGACACTTAAAAATGACACTTCGTATATATATCATACTAGCTTTAATTCCCGT
The DNA here is from genome assembly GCA_030867185.1 of Tagetes erecta. Taxonomy (NCBI): domain Eukaryota; kingdom Viridiplantae; phylum Streptophyta; class Magnoliopsida; order Asterales; family Asteraceae; genus Tagetes; species Tagetes erecta. The sequence continues at coordinate 60,957,665 of CM061488.1, forward strand.
GTGATACACACGGTTTAAATAACAATATTTAAAAAAAATATAACTATTATATTTAAAAATTTATAAATATTTAATATTTAAGGATTTGCAAATATTTTATAAAAAAAACATTATCACAATTAATTTTTTTTCATTAACTCTCCCCTTAATTTTTTCCTTCCAAACTTTCCTTTATTTCTTCCCCTAATTTCCCCCTCATGTCCCCCCAATAAAGGTTTTAGTTGCCCCCCTAAAACCTTAATTTATTAGGTAGATTCCAAAGTGTTGTTTGTAAACATTAACTTAGCGGCTAAAAAATTGGTAGTACCGTAAAAAATGTCACATAAACATAACTAAGTTTTGATTTTTTTTAAAAGAATTCATTTTAATTTTGTTTTGATTTGTTTCATATTGGTAACTTATTTTTATATTGTGTTCCAATTAAGTTACTCAAGTTTGGTTTTGTTTCATTAGATAACATAACTTTAGGAAGATGTTCTAATCCTAAATAATTAGCTTGTATAACATGTAAAAGTTGATTTTTAATTTTCAAATTTTAATATAAAAACAATTTTTTAAATTTTTTTATTTTTAAAAATGTTTCACAATTTAAAAAATCACATATATATGATTGAAACATTAAAGTTATCTTACGAAATCTATCTGCAACAAAACAAACTTTTTAAGTGAATTTATTATAACAAATAACTATATTTTGCCATTAGTACTAGAACGGATGGCTAGGATAAGTTCTAGAGTAGTATAAATAAGTCACATTTATGTACATTTGTGGCTAAGCCTTCTTTTGTAATCATTGGTTCAATGTTTCAATAAAAAAGGACATTAATAGTATAAATTGTGTGAATTGTTACATTGCTTATCTATCTCTTTATGTGCTTGATCAAACAACATCATAAGGATTGCGCACTTGTGATACTTGTGATTCTACAGAACTTGTGTATGACATGATCCAATAATTATGTTTCTACAAAGTTACCTCTTTAAAAAAGACTGAAAAAGTTTTCGATTCAAGGAATTAACATGTTACTGATAAAAAACATAGGATATAAACATTTGTGAAACTAAGGGTGTTCAAAGAGATTGCGGCTCGTGATTTGTTCGAAGCTCACTTAAAAGTAGTTCGAAAACAGCTCGCTCGAAATAAGCTTGTTGAAAAATGTGTTCGAATCGGCTATATTTGCAAACGAGCCTAGTCCGAGCCAAGGTTAGTTCGGCTTGCGGCTCGCTTAAGCCAGCTCGTTGGCTCGCTCATTAACCGACTCGTTGGTTGCTCTTTTGCTTGATTGTTAGCTCAATTAAATCCTTAATTATATTTTACGTGAATTATAAGCCAACATGTTGGATCTATCACACACAAGTCTCTAGAATCAAAAGTATCACAAGTTCGGAATCCTGTGATATGGTTTGATCAAACACATATAAGAGATAGATAGGCAATGTAATTGATTTAACAAGATGAGGCTGGATCCGTAGCGAAAGTGTTGAATAAACAAATCAAATGGAAAGGTAAAATCAGGTTACAATTTGATATCAGATTATTGAAGATCGTGGGTTGTAGGGCGGTGGTGATCCATGTGGTGTAGTCGGATGTTGTGGTGGTGCCGTGGTGATTGGATGTGATATTTTATGGCGATGAATTAAGAAAGCATCTGGTTTTTGGTTAATTTACTTAACAAGTCAAAGCGGAGCAAATGTGGTTGTTATGCACTTAACAAGATGAGGCTGGGTCTGTAGCGAAAGTGTTGAATAAACAAATCAAATGGAAAGGTAAAATCAGGTTACAATTTGATTATTGGTTATAGAAGAATACGACACAAACATGAATCATAAGAATAGAACACATGTAGTACGTGGGGTAAGTTTATCATTATAAATTCTATTAGTAAACCGCAACGTGAGTTACATGCTATATGGACATAAATACATATATAATGAACTATAGATGTAGACATTATTGTAAAGATTATCTATGTTTTGAGATTAGATAAACGTTATTATTATAATTATTATTATTATTATTATTATTATTATTATTATTATTATTATTATTATTACTATTTATATTGTTGTAACTAATTTCATTGTCGTTACCAAGACGCTTTATTTGATTATAGATACCTAGGAACATTATTTATAAAAAGGTAGTAATTATAATGACAGGTAAATACTTACCTATATGATAAGTACATTCATATGCTTGAAGGGCTAGTCTACACGATCTACTATATATATAAACTCACATAATTATTTACAACGTCCACGTTGTGATTGTTCAAGCGGAACTAATACTTGAACATGAAACAAACTCACCAAATTGCATTACTAATCAATCACTACACTTTAGTTGTTTTAGAGAGATCAACCACACATGTATAATAATACAGTTCTAACGTATAGACTATTTGTTATGTGTACCAATAGGAAATTTGTTGGTGACTGAATGCTTATGCATTGCGTGCTTTGTGAACTGTTCAACATGACATGCATACGTGTACTAGCTAGCTATCTAAAGTAAGCTCCTTGCCCTTTTAAAACCCTTTTGGAGATAAAACATACACGTTTTAAGGGGGCCTTTAGGCTACATTTATGCCTTTGGTCTGGGCCAACTAAGGCTGCATTTTATACCTTTGGGTAAGGCCTTCTAGCAAAAATTTTACATTGGCAACTTAGAAAATCTTTTGATAAATAATTTTTATTGTTAAGGAGTTATTTTACAGAGCATGAACATTCTTATAAAGTCCTTTTCTTTAGTAGAGATTATTTATATGCCAAATTCGGCATAACGGCGGAGTTTGAACAGTAATATGGGGTTTAGTAGACCCTACAACTAGCGGTCCATACCCGGTGGTGCAATTATCCTTTACCCATTTGGTCATCATAGTGATGACGACAAGGCAAGTAGAGTAACAGTCAGTTTAATCTCGACCTGCTCATGTAGTAGGCAAAGTGGTCTTTCAAACCAACAATAAATAACAATTTTATCAGGAAACTTATATTATGTTTTATTTATGCTGATATATAAACTCACTGAACTCACCAACCTTTGTGTTGACACTTTTTAGTATATTTTCTCAGGTATTAAAGGACCACGAGCACGGTTAGGGCATACATGCATCAATGGGTTTGCATGATTTCAAGAAAGTTATTTATTATTGCACGTCTTTGTATTAATTACTTTTAATGCATTTACTTTACTAAAAAATTTAAACAATTGATTGTATTAAATTTTCTGATTTAATGAGACACGTGTGTTTTAAATCATATAGTTTTGTTTGGTGTAACTAATGACTTGAATCCTGGATTTGTCACACTCCTAATGGATACCCTGTATGTGGAAAAATAAGGGTGTGATAGATTGGTATCAGAGACATTGGCCACATCGAACTATATTACATTGCATTGCATGGCATTCCAGACTTACACCACATTAGTTACATTTATGTGAACTTATTTGTGACCCATATACGTGAAATTTACACATTCAGACACTTACTATAGAATTACAGGAACTAATCAACTTGCATTATGTGAATTTTAGGGTAAATATTTTTTTCTTGCTCTTATAGTGAAGCTTGAACTCGGTATATGCATTTGCTTTTCTTATGTGCTTGTCTTTTGAGCATAGATTTTTAATGTTTGTTTTTTTTAAACATTTGCTTTTCTTACATGCTAGTCTTTTGAACATGGATTTTAAATGGTTTGATTTTAAACATCTGCCTTATTTATGTAGTGGTATTTTGAGCACAAGATTGTGTAATATTCTTGCTAAAATGTATCTTCCTTTTAAGCCTTGAAGTTTGGTTTATATCATAAATTTATTTTTTGTTAAAACGTTTGAGTCAGTGTTAACTTTAGCTTGCTTTGAATTTTATTCACTAGAATATGCATGCGACACGTTTGACTGTGACTTTGTTAATACATTTTTTTGCCATTTGAAGGCGAATTTTTTTTGGGCTTTACCTGAGGAACAGTTTCATGGTATTAAAACTTTAAACATGCTTTATTATGGCAATTAATCGGTTTGGTCCGGAGTATAGTAACCACACTCTTGTACAAGAACAATATGATGGATTGTTGTCCCAAAGCTTAAGTATAGTGAGGTTTTGACTTGATAGTCGGGTGATACTATGTGCTATTACACATCACTTATTTTGTGACATATTCATCTGCTGTAACATATTACTTGGTATGAGTCATTATTTGTTGAAACGTGTTGCCTATTGTATGATCCACTACGTGTAGAAAGATGCTACCTACTTGTTTGATGTTATTTTAGTTCATGATCATTGTATGTTCATATAGCTCTTAGACCAGTAGCCTTACATTTATCATAAACTTACAGTGTGCCTGACATATGCTTCCCATAAGTACATGACACTAAGCATAAACCTATAGCATTATTTGTTTATACTTAGTTCTAAGTATACCGTATATCCCTTATACATCCTATATTCAGAGTAAGATATACTATATTATAGATAAGCACCGAATAATAAACATGATAAGACTTAAGATTAAATCACATGATGAGAGACAAATTAGGGTGATTTTGTAAGGTAAAAAAATGATTACGGGTTCGCAATGTAATTGTGAATTTACAGGTACACGCTGATCCTATCAAAACCTTTCATGTGGGTTATACCTAAAACACAAAAGTGAAGAACCAAACAACACAGATTCATCTGAAACAAAAATTCATCTCTAAATGAGACACTAATATCAAGGCTACCCTTGTTTGGCACTCATAAAGATCCATATGTGGATGTGAGACACGTACAACCCACCTATGTGTGGTAAACAGATAACATATAATTGAATCATTTGTTGGCACACAGATAAGAACAAAGATCTATCTTGACAGACTAGATAAGATTTTGTCACCACTATATTTGATTTCTAATGATGATGATTCATTCCTCATAATTAAATCCTCTACCCTACTAATTTCTCAAAACTTCTGATACATAATGAGACGTTTTAAATATCGATAAACCTATTATGACCTCTTACCTAGTGCCAATAAAAATCTTAACATCATAGTTTCCCAAACGAACATTAATCAAACCTTATGATTGTAAGGATTCTTTGGAGTAGTCACATAAAGATAACAATCTACTTATATGGAAAACCCTGTTTGGTATGATGGGCCAACTGCCTGATATTTCAAATTCAAAATTACCTTTTACAAAGTAAACCTATATTATTGAAGCATTCATGAAAATACCTCATAATATATTAGGTTCATTCCTTCCATGAGTATTCCACCTAATTGTACACCATCCTCAATTCTTCAAGATAAACAAAAAATTAAAATAGTTGACTATAAGTTACCTAACGATATTCCTGGCAGATGATATATATCGTTACCGATGCATAAATGAGCCACACCTGTGGTATGTAAACATTACGAGCTAGTTGAATGACTCTTGTCTTAATACAACACTCTTGCATGTGAAGGTTAATTCATAAATCTTATTCTACATCTCTACTACTATATAGCAAGTTTTGGGTCCAGATTTCTTTTATTTTTTTAAGATCATTTAAATTATTAAAAATTATCTAAATTAAGTACGTCGGAAAATATATTCAATTTTCTCCACCAGATTATTCGCTTAACAGTGATGTGTTGCAAAACACATCTTGTTTTCATTTAGTTTTAAGTTGTTGTTGTTTTTGTTTGAGTCGGATTTAGTTGTTTTTAGTTTAGTTTTGTTTAAATGTTTTTAGAACAAGTTTGGCACTTAGTTTTGAATGTTTTTCAGGTAAAAACATCGATGCATGAAAGACGGATCAAGAATCGGAGAAACAACGAACAAAAGAACGAACAATTGGTGAACTTTCTGTTAAATCAAGTAGGTGGCGGTACCACCACCTGCTCGCCTCCACGCCGCGGTACCACCACCTAGGCGAGTTACGGCTGTGAGACGGTTTTGACCTAGTTGAATGATTTTAAAAGGAAAGGGCAAGGAGGACGGCTGGAGATACGATTTGGAGGCTGAAAAAGGACAATTTGGAGCATGGGTTTTAAGTTTGGAGCAACGAATCAAGTATCGGAGGTCGTAATCGGGTAGTTTTCATCCGACCCGTTTTTTATTTATATGCCAAATTACCTTCTGGGGAGGTCCGTTTGATATCCAAAAACTGCTCAGCAACAGTCGGACAAGTGGGGAATGTTGGGGTGAACCAGAAAAGTTTGGGTAGAGCCGGATCTAAGCGTTGGCTAGGTAAACGCCTGCTTTTTTATTCACTCGAACCAATCCACCTACCCGACTTCTTCTATTTAAAGTGATTTGTGTATCTACCCCAATAATACTATTGTGCCGTACCATTATGGAAGAAGATTCGGCCAAAATGTGGACTTCCACGGGAATAAAAAAAATGGATTTACTTCCTTTTGGTATTTTGGCCTAACTCTTTGTCGTTTACACTCATGAATATGTTGAACATGATTTGTTTTATGTTTTCAAGTTTAATTATGAGCTAAACTCATTAGTTACCTATGTTATTTGCAATTGGTAATGATTATTTGATTAAAGTTTGGTTCTTGGGTGTTTGATGAAACGAGTTTTTGTAATTTTATAAAAGGTTCAGTTTTTATATTCTATGGTGTGTTTTGAATGAATGCATAGATTGTGTTGACTTGTTTAATAGCCTTACATTGCCTTGCAAATGTCTTTTGTGTATGGTTGCGTATCAAAGTCGTTAACTTTTGTTTTCGTGTGTTGAATGGTTTTCTAGACGTAGGAACCATAGGAGGTTAACTAGGATTCTGATAGATTCATTTGTCCTACCTAGTCCAAGACCTGAGAAGTGAGGATTAGTCGGCGTGCGTAGTTTATCTAGTCGTTAGAAAAAAGGGTACGAGAGGAACTTTTCTAATAACAAAGTGAGCTTGTGCGTTTGAGCCATAGAACTAAATTTAGAACTACCCCTTGTACCTTAGGATATATTGGATAAGTGAAACTGAGAGGGGAGCCGGGCATAGGGTATTTAATTACTTTTAAAGGAACCGAGAGGTGATTTAACTAACTAGTGAGCTTAACCGACACTTCAGATAACCAAAAGGTCACACTCGGATAATGCTCTAGGATCCTTAGGAAGTCCTTAGAGTTAGTATTTCATGATCCTAGTTTTGTTTCAACAACCAGATCTAGCAGTTAATCAACAATTGTCCACCATAAGTAACAACCTAGGTAACGTTTTTTCTTAAATTTGAATCAAATCTTTAAAGCTTCCATTTTGTTAATTTTAGGTAAGTCATTTATATTCAATTTTCATTTAATTTAATAGTTTTCCAATAAAATTCAAATATTTTCAAAAAAAGCATTTTCTCAGTTAATTTCGTTATTCATTTGTGTCTCTATGATTCGATACCTGGTCTACCATTTACTATATTACTTCACGTCAGGTATACTTGCCTAGTGTGGACTAGTTTAGGGTAAATTAAGATTAAATTAGAGTGTCTAGATTAGGTTTTGTTTATTAATTTTTATAGACTGTTTTAGCACATCAAGTTTTTGATGTTGTTGCCGGGAAACTTGGCAATAGCAAAATTAACTGTGATTGGTTTAGTTTCTTTGTTTAGATTATCTTTTGTTTATTTGTCCTTTATTTTATTTTATTACCTAATTGTTTTAATCTTAAGTTTTCGTTCATTTTCAGTGCTCATAATTTCTTTTGTTTAGTTTTTGCATGCCACACACGCGTTTGCAAGGAGAAAAAGAGTATTCACTGTTTACAGATCCAGAGCTAGAGCTTCACGAGCATAGACAACATCTTCGTGAAAGGTTGAAGGAGTTTTGAATTCAAGGCTTAGGGACATTTCCCCGCTTTGGAAATTTGAGATGGGAGATAACGCTAATCCACCTAGGCGCACGGTTCACCAACAAGCTAGCGAGGGGATTTTTGGGGCACGTTCTCCTATTGCAGATGGAGCTCTGACCAACACCAACATTGCCAGATTCCTTCACATGTTATGAGTACCATCTCGAACGTCACTCAATTTCATGGTTTGGAAGATGAAGATGCTCAGTCACACTTTTCCCGGTTTACTCGCATCTATAACACTTTTAGTATTGCTAATGTTACTACATATGCTATTTATTTGTGTTTGTTACCTTTCACTTTGCAGGGTCATGCTCTTACTTGGTTTGAATCACATCCGCATGACTCCATCACTACATGGAAACAACTTTCAGGCAAATTTATGAGCAAGTACTATCCACCATTAAAAGCTACACGTTTGAGGAATCAGATTCACTCATTCAAAATGGACCCCGATGAAGCCTACTACATGGCTTATGAAAGGTTCCAAAATCTGCTTGCTAAATGTCCTAACCATGGGTTGACATCATGGGCATTGGTTGAGAAGTTTTTCAACGGGCTCACACCGGCTAAACAAGAGATGTTTAATTCTTCAGCCAGGGGACATGTGATGGAAAAGAGGACTAGAGAGGAGTGTGAAGATTTTTTCCAAAGTTTTGCTTTAACTGGACAACAGTCATCTTCTGCTGCTCGGAGTACTTCACAGAATACTACTAGCACTCGTGCGTTTGAGCCATAGAACTAAATTTAGAACTACCCCTTGTATCTTAGGATATATTAGATCGGTGAAACTAAGAGGGGAGCCGAGCATAGGGTATTTAATTACTTTTAAAGGAACCGAGAGGTGATTTAACTAACTAGTGAGCTTAACCGACACTTCGGATAACCAAAAGGTCACACTCGGATAATGGTCTACGATCCTTAGGAAGTCCTTAGAGTTAGTATTTCATGATCCTAGTTTCGTTTCAACAACCAGATCTAGCAGTTAATCAACAATTGTCCACCATTAGTAACAACCTAGGTAACGTTTTTTCTTAAATTTGAATCAAATCTTTAAAGCTTCCATTTTGTTAATTTTAGATAAGTCATTTATATTCAATTTTCATTTAATTTAATAGTTTTCCAATAAAATTCAAATATTTTCAAACAAAGCATTTTCTCAGTTAATTACGTTATTCATTTGAGTCTCTAGGATTCGATACCTGGTCTACCATTTACTATATTACTTCATGTCAGGTATACTTGCCTAGTGTGGCCTAGTTTAGGGTAAATTAAGATTAAATTAGAGTGTCTAGATTAGGTTTTGTTTATTAATTTTTATAGACCGTTTTAGCACATCAAATTTTTGGTGTTGTTGCCGGGAAACTTGGCAATAGCAAAATTAATTGTGATTGGTTTAGTTTCTTTGTTTAGATTATCTTTTGTTTATTTGTCTTTTATTTTATTTTATTACCTAATTGTTTTAATCTTAAGTTTTCGTTCATTTTCAGTGCTCATAATTTCTTTTGTTTAGTTTTTGCATGCCACACACGCGTTTGCAAGGAGAAAAAGAGTATTCACTTTTACAGATCCAGAGCTAGAGCTTCACGAGCATAGACAACATCTTCGTGAAAGGTTGAAGGAGTTTTGAATTTAAGGTTTAGGGACATTTCCCCGGTTTGGAAATTTGAGATGGGAGATAACGCTAATCCACCTAGGCGCACGGTTCACCAACAAGCTAGCGAGGGGATTTTTGGGGCACGTTCTCCTATTGCATATGGAGCTCTGACCAACACCAACATTGGCAGATTCCTTCACATGTGATGAGCACCATCTCGAACGTCACTCAATTTCATGGTTTGGAAGATGAAGATGCTCAGTCACACTTGTCCGATTTACTCGCATCTATAACACTTTTAGTATTGCTAATGTTACTACATATGCTACTTATTTGTGTTTGTTTCCTTTCACTTTACAGGGTCGTGCTCTTACTTGGTTTGAATCACATCCGCATGACTCCATCACTACATGGGAACAACTTTCAGGCAAATTTATGAGCAACTACTATCCACCATTAAAAGCTACACGTCTGAGGAATCAGATTCACTCATTCAAAATGGACCCCGATGAAGCCTACTACATGGCTTATGAAAGGTTCCAAAATCTGCTTGCTAAATGTCCTAACCATGGGTTGACATCATGGGCATTGGTTGAGAAGTTTTTCAACGGGCTCACACCGGCTAAACAAGAGATGTTTAATACTTCAGCCAGGGGACATGTGATTGAAAAGAGGACTAGAGAGGAGTGTGAAGATTTTTTCCAAAGTTTTGTTTTAACTGAACAACAGTCATCTTCTGCTGCTCGGAGTACTTCACAGAATACTACTAGCACTCGTGGTATTTATCAGGTTAGATCTTCGGAGGGTAACTCGGATCCTCAGGTTATGGCTGCCTTGGTTACTTTGGCCAAGGAAATGAATGAAATCAAGATGGATATGAATAAGTGTGAATCGTGTCTGGGTAATCATGATACTTTAGTTTGTCCAACTATGGAACAAGAGCAGGTTGATTTTTTGGGTAACATGAACCAGAATCATAACGCAAATTCTGGGTATGGCAATAATCAGAATTGGAAGAACCACCCGAACTTTGGGTGGAGATCAGGCGGAAATGGCAACCCACCAGGTTTCCAGCCTCGTACCGAACAGAATCAGAGTCGGTCCATATAGGGTGCCAACGACACTAAGGAAGTCAAGAATATTCACGCCACTCAAATTCAACTGCCGACTCAGGTTATCTTTAAGGATAAAAAAAAACACAAAATCGGTTGAGGGAGCATGACACCATTCTAAAGAATCAGTAGTCAGCTTTTCTGGACCTTCAAAGGGTGGTAGGTGATTTGGCAAAGAAGATGGAAGAAAGGCCAACGTGATCGTTTTCTGGTGGTACTGAGAAGAACCTGAATGCTACACTTAAGGCTGTAACAACTAGAAGTGGTAAAGGGGGAGAAAGGGAGCAACCACCGGTAGAAGAGGGAGAGTAGGTGGATGAGGAAATTGAAATGGAAGCACTAGGAAAGGTTGAGGAAAAGAAAGATTCTGCCACTGAAGTTTCGGGCGAGAAAGTGCAAGGTAAGAAGGATGGAGAGACAAAGAGAGCTCTAGTTGATCTTAGATACGTTCCATATCCTGCTCGTCTAATGCAAGAGAAGTATGCTAAGGAATTTGGGTCTTTTCTAGAGATGTTCAAGCAGCTAAAGATAAACCTTCCTTTCATAGAGGTAATTCAACACATGCCTAAATACACCATGTTTTTGAATGATCTTTTGTCAAATAGGAAAAAGCTTTAATCTTTATCTAGTGTGGAATTGAATGAGAGGTACTCGACAGTGGTTCATAATAACTTGCCAGAAAATCTTGAAGATCCAGGTATTTTTAATATTCCATGTTTATTTGGTGGGTCGTCGATGAAGAATGCTTTAGCTAATCTTGGTGCAAGTATAAACTTGATGCCTTACTCTATGTTTGTGCGACTTAGGTTGAAGGAGATGAGCCCGACCCATATGAGTATCTCTTTGGCGGATAGGTCAATAAAGTATCCGGTTGGGAGAGTTGAAAATGTGTTGGTAAAGGTGGATAAGTTCATTTTCCCGGCTGATTTTGTCATTCTTGATATGGAATGTGACACCCGAGAATTTTAGATTAATTCCGTTAACTAAATTCCATTAATGCAATTATACTCCACATTTAATTAGTTGAATTAAACGTGCTACTTGTTACATAAACAGATACATGTAAAGACAATCCAAAGAATTACCACATTACGTGAGTTAATACACGAATGTTGGTGAATTAATAAAATAATAATCCCGAACAACTAAATAAATATAAATTTAGTGAATTTATATCTTATGTGACTTACATGTTTAATTTCGTGAACTTTAGCGAAATCACGTATTTTACCAGTTTTAACGTTTTATCGTATTCAACAAATTGTATAAAACAAAGGTTTGTATAAAATATCTAAGGAAGGGCTTTTCTTTTGTTTTTTGATAGGGTTAGAGAACAAGAAACTTTGAAAGATGAAAGGAAAATCATTTTCTGGAATAATACCCAGACACGATGACTACTAGCTTAAATCATAAACAAACCATAATGTTCAATGTTGCAAAAGACACCCTTAACAATAATAAAAGGCAATAACGGCCCCCCAAGACATGCAAACCAACAAAAACAAACCAAATAAAGAGGTAAACCGCCTTGTTCATATCAATACTCCCTCCTTAACCGACTTCTTGTACTCAAGAAGTGAGCTCGGTAAAGTCAGGAGAACGCAGCTTCAAGTCATCTAAAAACTCCCACGTTGCATCTTGTGTCGTTTGACCCACCCAATGCACCAACATTTTCATTGCAGCCCGGCTACCTCGTTTAACCAATTTTCGATCCAAAACCGCTTCTGGTTTGAGCGTGAAGCAAGCCTCCAATGAAGGAGGTATGATTTTGGATGGTGGTCCACTCGCATCCTTAAGTAACGAGACATGAAAAACTGGGTGAATCCGAGCTTCATCCGGGAGATCCAACCGGTATGCAACATTTCCAACCTTCTCCACAATTAAAAATGGACCAAAGTACTTAGGAGAGAGTTTCGAATGCTTGTTAACCCTAAACGAATTTTGCATACAAGGCTGTAATTTGAGATAAACCCACATACCTAGTTCAAAAACCCTCTCTGTTCGGTGCTTATCCGCCTGTTGCTTCATACAATTTTGAGCCTTATGTAATGATTGTTTCAATACTCTTACAGCTGCTTCTCGATCTTGCATCATCTCAACCACGTCTTTATCAACTTCATCCTTAGGAATATACGGTATGTGCAAAGGAGGACGATACCCGTATAAAGCCTCGAAAGGTGACCTTCCTAATGACGAGTGGAATGTGGTATTATACCACCATTCATCTCAAATAGCCTTCCAAACACCTCAAATAGCCTTTCCATTTAACCCACGTATGTGGCCTTTCCATTACCATACATCTCAAATAGCCTTCCAAACACCGGTTAACCACCTCTGTCTGCCCATCCATTTGCGGGTGGTAAGCCGTAGACAAGTTAGCCGCCACCCCCTGAAGTTATAAAAACTCGATCCAAAACGAACTCTAAATATTGGGTCATGGTCAGAGATTATTGAATTAGGACACCCATGCAACTTGTATAAATTATCAAGAATAATTGAGCTACCTCCTTGACTAAAAACGGATGGCCCAATGCCATAAAATGATTGTATTTTGTAAGTCGATCCACCACCACAAATATGGTATCATTTCCCTTGACCTTCGGTAACCCCCTATAAAATCCATCGATATGTCGGTAAAAATCATATCAGGTATGGGTAGCGGTTGCAATAGACCGGGTGGAGCAACATTTTCGTGTTTAGCCCGCATACACACGTCACACCCTATGATCACCCAACAAACCACCTTCGCAACTCCCTTTCAAAGAAAATTTTTTTAACCCGTTGAATCGTAGCCCTCACTCCCGAATGACCCCCGATCGGTGACTCATGACAGATTTTAACAATTTCTTCTCTTAGCTCCATGTCGCCCCCAACCACCATGCGATCTTGCTTGGTTAACCACCTACCATTCCATTTAAACCTTGGCAATATTTCACCATTTTTAAGTCTCTGCACAATATGTTGAACCTCAATATCCCATTTTGGCTTTCCATAATTCTTTGCAATAGAATAGGTTTAATTTGAGAGACAACACTAGTAAATAAGGTGGCCCCTTGAACTCGTGACAATGCATCAGCTGCAACATTCTCTTGTCCTTTTTTGTACTCAGTGAAGTAATCATACCCCATCAATTTTTCAAGCCACTTGTGTTGCAATGGTGTGGTCACCTTTTGGGTTAAAAGGTGTTTAAGACTTCTCTGATCGGTACGAATAATAAACGGATCCATAATGAGGTAGTAATGCCACTGTTTCACCACTGTCATAATTTCTAGCAATTCCTTTTCATAGACTGATAACGCATTCTGTTTCGGTGAGAGAACCCGGCTTAGAAATGAGACCGGGTGGCGCTCTTGCATAAGAACCACTCCTAGCCCACCCGCTGATGCATCCGTTTCAATCACAAACTGTTTTGTGGGATCTGGCAAAGCTAAGACCGGGGCTGCAGACAACGCCCCTTTGAGTCGTTTAAACGAATCTTGTGCCTCTTCCCCCCAACGAAAGGCATCTTTCTTGAGAAGATCTGTGAGAGGCTTAGCAATCATTCCAAAGGACCTAATGAAACGCCTATAATATCCAGCTAGGCCTAATAATCCCCGGAGTTGTTTGAGTGTTTTTGGTACCGACCACTGTTGAACTGCCTCTCCTTCGCCGTATCTATCTTTACCCCTTCCCCAGATATAATATGGCCCAAGTATTCCACCGCTCGCCCCCCAAACACACATTTTGATTCCTTTGTAAACAACTTGTTTTCTTTCATAATGGATAGAACCTATTTTAAATGTTGCAAGTGTTGGTCTTCATCTCGGCTCTAAACGAGTATATCATAAAAAAACTAGTACTCCCATTCTTATCATGAGGCGAAAAACATGGTTCATAAGTGCTTGGAATGTCGCAGGCGCGTTTGTAAGACCAAATGGCATAACAAGGAATTCATAATGACCCTCGTGGGTTTGAAACGTTGTTTTATGAACGTCCTTGGTTGCCATACGAACTTGATGATACCCGGAGCGTAAGTCTAATTTTGAGAAAAAAGAGGCTCCACCCAACTCATCCAACAACTCTTCAATTAAGGGAATGAAGAACTTATCCTTGATGGTGGCATCGTTAAGTCGGCGATAATCCATGCACATTCGCCATTGCCCGTCTTTTTTCTTCACCAACACTACAGGGGCTGCAAATGAACTATGACTGTTTTGAATGACCCCGCATCTAACCACTCTCGTGTGGCCTTTTCTATCACGTCCTTTTGAACCGACGGGTACCGGTAAGGACGCTGGCTAATGGGTTCCGTCCCTTCCTTAAGAATCATGCGATGGTCAAACGATCGCGTAAGTGGTAGCCCCTTTGGTGTTTGAAACACTTCAAAAAAATCTCAGATCAACGTTTTCTACGGTAGGCTTTCTTCTAGTATATTCGAGTCACGTACCACCCTAGATTGATAAGTCTTCTCGGTTTTCCCTCTAGCCAATCGTCGACTAAATAGTTGTAAATCTCCCCCTTAGCATGTTTCTGTAGCAACTCCCCCATCTTTTCTACTGAGCACATCAATACCTTATTATTTTGTAACCCCTTTAACTCATATTGATTTCCATCAACTTCAAACCTCATAGTCATCTTTTGTAAATTCCACAATATGTCTTGTAGGGGAAGAAGCCATTGTATCCCCGATATCATGTCATAATTTTCCAATGCTATTAGTAAAACCTATGTTGTATACCAAGGCCTTGCATGGTCCATTGAAAGTTTGGACACAACTGAGTACAATTAATTTTCTTCCCGTCTCCTACGCCTACCTTAATAGGTGAAATGTCCCTAACTTCACAATGCAACCGTTTTGCCAATCTACTGTCAAGGAAATTGTGGGTCGAACCTGAATCAATAAGTATATGAAGTTGGCGATTACCCCTCGCGCCTTGAACCCGCATACTTGAGTAGGAACGAAGACCCGTTAACGCATGAATTGAAATCTGGTGCTCTTTCTCTTCATCTTCGGTTACCGTCTCTTCTACACCCAGTTCCTCATCATCCTCCACATCAATGATGTAGACTTGATTCTAGTGTTGGGCACACTTATGCCCGGCACAAAATTTTCGGTGCACCAAAAACATTCGCCTTTTGCTCGTTTTTGTTCCAACTCTTTACTCGTGAGACGACGTGAACCCCCCTTTGGTTTAGTGGCCAAATTAGTTATTCGGTTGGGTGTGCGTAAGAGTGGTAGTTTTGTAGCATTAGTGGGTGGTGTAATCATAAAACTGGCGCTACTCTTGGATTTCCCCACGTCCCCCTTCCATGTCATAATTTTACTTTCCAATTTTCATTGTTAACTATTTGAATCTTAGCCAATCCATACGCCTCATGCAAGGCTTAAACATCTTTACCGGCCCCTAATTTCCGGCTTAAGGGCCTTAAGATAAAGGCTAACAGCTTGAGTTTCACTCAATGTTACCTTATTCAGCAGTGAATCAAAAGCAGTATTGAGATCATGAAGCGAGCCCGTCTAGCTAAGCGAGGCTATTTCTTCTAAAGGATCCTCAAACATAGCATTAGAAAAACGAGCCGAAATAGCTCGCACATAGTCTTCCCACGAGCTTTCAGATACAATCGCCCCACATGTGCGCATGAACGCCCTGTGCCATTGGATTGCATCCCCTTCTAAGTGAACAACGGCGTACCTGAGTTTCATCTCCACCGGTATCTCATCAATCGCAAAAAAGTGTTCACATCTGTAAACCCAAGCCTCTACGTCTTCACCCGAGAACTTACGAAATTCCACCTTCCTAATCCGCATCGGTCGGGTACTGTTGGTCCATAACGATCGTGATTTCAGTGCAATATTGACTTGTTTAACAACGAAACACACAAGACTTGAACATCAAAGTGTATAATAACCAAACAAACCCAATAACAAGATTAAACCATACAACCAGAGGTATACAAGCTACAAAGATGAATGATATAAGTTCCTAGCACCTCAGGTGAACAATTACATGACACAATCAGTTGGATAAGAGTTTTGTCAAAGTTGTGCAAAAGTTGTATTAAGTTGAAGATAAGGTTACAATATATATCAGTGTTAGGTTCGCTGATAGATTCGCTGTAGCGAATCTATCTAGCGAACCACACAGGTTCGCTGGGCACATACAGGTTCGCCCAGTCGACACCTTAGACAAAAGCTAACTTGAACTACGGGCGAATCTATAGATTCGCCCGTAGGTTCGCTAGAACAACTACAAACAAAAGTCATACAAATACATACAAAAGTAACACCGACAAGCCGGTGAGTCCAACCTATACATGTGACTATCAGGTACCCTTCGGGTCTGTGTCACCGGCAAATAACGATGAACCCGAACTTGCCTGGTTTATCCTGTACCGCCTTCAAAATCTCTACTTGTTGTTTGGCTGATTGTTCTTGTTGCTTCATTAGTGCTGATATTGCGGCTTGGATTTTTGAAATCGCCTTATCATGACTCTTGAGGGTGTTGTCAAGATCCTGGCTACGAGTGTTCGTCATGATAACTAGAGTAATTCCGGTTAAATATCGGAACGGCTCTGATACCCTTGATAGGGTTAGAGAACAAGAAACTTAGAGAGATGAAAGGAAAATTGTTTTCTGGAATAATACCCAGACACGATGACCACTAGGTTAAATCATAAACAAACCATAATGTTCAATGTTGAAAAAGACACCCTTAACAATAATAAAAGGCCATAACGGTCCCCCAAGACATTCAAACCAACAAAAACAAACCAAATAAAGAGATAAACCGCCTTGTTCGTATCATTTTTTTTATAAATTTCAATTAAAAGTTGGTACATGGATCATCTAGGTGATCCATGGGTGATTCAAAAACCCATCATTTATCAAATTAAGTTATATTAGATAAAACTAAAGCTCCTAACTTTTCTAGTAACCTAAAAAAACTCACTACATGCTCTCCTAACCCTAATTTCCGTTCTAAGCCTCCACACGCTCTCAATTCATGATTTCTTGACCTCTTGGGGAAACTGGTGATAATTGAAGTTTTAAGCATCCTACAAGTAAGTATTGATCCTAATTTCCCTTATATGTTGCAAAAATCTCACCTTTCAAAACCCTAGTTCATCCAAGTTCTTCAATTGATAATATATATGTTAAATTGGGTATTGATTATAGGTTTATTTGATGTTTTAATAAATTAGTAATCAATAGAATCCACGTTTGTGTTTTTGTGAAACTAGGGTGATTATGAAGGCATGAGAACATGGAATTTTATGCATGATCATGATTGAATATAGTTAGATATGAACTTGTATGATGATTAGAATGAAATTTGGATGCTAATCATATTGCTTTAATCATGTTTTTGACAAAACTGGCAATTATAGATTTTGGACAGATTCGTAACATGATTTTCCTTGGACTATAACTTGTTGAAACCGAACCAAAAGTGGTCATTCTTGAGCCTAAATTGTAATTTAAGGAGTCTAGTTTCTAGAAAACTAAACTAATGCATTTTTAGAGAAGATTAAATTAGACTTTTTGATTTTAAAAAACAGATGTCAAATCTAAAAATCTGATCTGGGCAGAAAATTGGTCAACTTCAAAAGGTCATAAGTTTATAATTACAATGTATTCTTGGATGATTCTTACAAAAAAAATTAACCCTTAATGCTTAGCTTTCAATATTGATAAAATTTGTATTTTTGTTCCACTGTATGGTCGTTCAACGTTTTTAAAACTTAATAGTGTGCAATCAGTGTTTATCTGACCTGTATGTAAAGATGTATTTTTAATAAATATTTGATTTGGGTTTTAAGTAAAGTATATAAAATAAGAAATGAATTTAAGATAGTGTTGCAACTGTAGGTGAAATTTAGGAGTTGTACATGTTAGTTTGAGTTTGTTTCTATACAACATAAAAACGGTTAACAAAGCAAAAAAATCTATAAAATGGACTTGCAATGTGTTTCACCTATATCATGTGTGCAACTTGTAAATTGGATGTTATGATGATTTCAGAGTCATACTAACATCTTGTTTATATGTATTGTGATTGTTGACTTGAATCATGATTATTAGGACTCGGTTTGGTTAGTTACTATCAATACTAACTTTTGTACATGAGAAATTGCTAGACATATGTTTTAAATATGATCATGGGTACATGAGGTTGCAAGTATGTTGTAGTAAGTGGATATTAATACTAAATTAGGACTCGGTTTACATGTGTGGTTTGGTAGTAATATATTTTAGCTATGCCGATTTCCATTAAAGGAAACTTTATTGAAAGTATCACTACCAGAAAATACACCTTTAATGACATGCGATAAATGACACAAGAATTTTATAACATATTAAGAATGCGTGTCAAGAAAAATATGTAATGTTTGCTCAAATTTAAAGAAACCATGGCACGTAACTTCGCATGTCAAAGTCTTAACGTTTAAAAAAAAGTGCGGATCTTTTTGTTGACCCATCTAACAAATCGGATCCTATATTATATAACATATGTTCTCAAAATGCTCTAACCGTACTCATTCTCTCTTCTCCATCGCACCACTCAGTCTCCATCTCTAACTCCCACCATACCGGCGAACACAACCATCGCCACTTCCGACGACCAGTCCACCACAACCGTCAGCTGCTTTACCCATTGAAAGCCCGAATTGTAGATATTTGGATCGATTTCATTAGACATTACTAAGGAGGAAGGCATTGACCTGTTTCGCAACGAGGATCATAAGGCTGAGTAGTTGATGGAGAAGATATCGGAGAAGGTATAAATTATCATGTTTTGGTTTGTAGTAGTCGGTACATCTGGATAGATGTTAGGATTGTTTGATCTGATTGTGAGATACATAGATATATTGTTTGTGGTGTAAAATTTGTAATCATAAGTTACCAGATCTGTCGATATAATCTTGTGATTACTTCGATATATTGTATTTGGCGGTCGATGATCAGCATTAATTTATTGAAATGCAAATTGAATCATCTACATAAAAATTACCTAGATCCGATTGCGGTTCATGTGAATTGATTATGTTGATGTTAAGTTTAATATGTGTTTGATTTAAAAAATTAGGGCTTTTTTGGCTAAGTATATTCATTCTAAATTTATATATGAAACTGTTAGGGTTTTGATAGTTGATTTTCCCTTGTATTTAACTCATTGATTGGAAACCTAGATGATGAATTGATGATTATGAATTTATGATGATTAGATTTGGCTAATTTAAAATGTGTTAGATTAAAAAAAATAGGGCTTTTTGTAATTGTATTACAAGAAGTAGATCCACTCTAATTTGGTATATGAAGTTGTTAAGGTTATGTTTGTTAATTTACCTTTTTGCTCGAGTATATGAAACTGTTAGGGTTTTGATGGTTAATTTACTCTACATTCGAATGCAGTGTGTTTAGTGGATTTTGATGGTTAATTTACTTTACATTTGATTGGAGTGTGTTTAGTAGATTTTGATGACTAATTTACTCTTTTTGGTTAACATAATGATATTTTTTAGGCATATAATGAGATAGTTTGTATTTGTGGGGAGAAGAGGGTTGATGCAAAATTGAGAAATCATGTGGAGCCTGTTGATATTCTAGGTATAACTGAATTAAAACGAGGTGCTAATGTTGTTGGTGGTAGAGGTTATTGTTTGAAAAGAGATGGTTCTTTGATTTTGTTTAATATGTCAAGTCATTTGGATCGTACATAACAAGTTAGCTAGCATTTTATATATGTGCAGAAATGGGTCAAATCAGTGCAAACTTATGAACACCCTTAATGAATATTTGTTTCTTTGTTTTAAATCCTGTTCATAGACAACACTCACATTTCCTTATGAGATGCTTTCTTTTGCCTTTACAGACATCTCAAAACAATAACTTAACACAGGTAAGTGAAGCCGAGATTGGTCATTTTTATGCGACATTTGTTTTCTAAGAATGTGTTGTTATTAACTAGAAATTATAAAATGCTACAACTTATTGATATTGATCTGCAGTTTCATCGCTGAAAATGGTCCTAAATATGTGAAGCAGATCTTTGAAATCTTGAAAAGGTAAAATTCATAACATAAAGATTGAATTGTTTCAACAACATAAAGATTGAATTGTTTCAAGTGTTTAAAAGGACATATTTTAGCGTATGTTAGCATAACTCAAGTATGTGTTCCATTTTCAAAGTTCTGTTTTTTACATTAGGTTAAATTCTCCAAATGAAAGTTGATCCGATCAACCATTTTTTCAACATTTAGATACAATGTGCTCACTGCAAGATAGATGGAGTTGATATGTTCCCATACCTATTAGTGAAGAAAAACTATTAATGTAGTATGTATGTAATGCAAGCTACTGATATTTTGTATATATATGTGTTTAGAAACACGATCATAAATTGTGTTGCCGATACAACGCGTCAGGCAAAATCCTATATTTGGGTCAAACTAAAAGTAATACCTGTAAATGGGAACTAAATAAACAAGTTGTTGTATACTTGTATTTGTAATTCATTTAACTTAAAATTATGAAATGCATTGTTTTGTTATATATGTATTTTATTATGAAATTGATTTGTTTTGTTATATTATATTTTCAGGGAAAATTAGTAATTCTAAAAAAATAAATTTTAAAAACACTTAAAATCATGACACTCGTTAATGAATGTCATAAAAGAGTGTCATAAAAATATGACACACAAATACGTGTCATGTTTATTTTATGACATGGGCTTCCTTGACACACTTTTGGGTGTCATGCATACTATTTAATGATACGCATTGCGTGTCATTAAGAGGGCTTTTTTCTAGTAGTGATTTGTGTTTTGAGTTTAGACGACTAGGATGCCTTGAGATGATGTTACTATGTTAATAACATGCTATGAACTAGACTTATTTTGAAAGTGGCCTTGTATGATATGTTTTACTCAAGGTAGAAAGCCTATGTGAAAATATATATACATGCTATGATTAAGACATGTAAGAAGTTATGTGTGGGCATGAAACGTGTGTAGTTAAGAATGTACATCACTTAACGAGTTTGTGTAGTGAGAACATGTCTTAGAACACATCTTTCCTATAAACAAAACTTTAATAGAAATCGAATTTGGTTTCGTTGCATATTAACTTAAGGTGAACAACTGAACCTAACTAAACATAACTACACTTAATAAACCACCATGTGATCGTCGGGTCAACTCGGGTCAACAAAAGCCAACTTTGGTAAAGGTTGGTCAAAAGTCAAACTTTTCAAATCACAAGTAAGCAATTGAATTGTTTGGATGCTTAGGGTTTTACATACCTGCACAAACACACACTTATAGACTTATCATGTAGTAGAAATGTTGTGTTTGCTTTTACCTTGCTGATGTTTGTAGCTGTGCACCCGAAGGTGAGTTCACTGAACCTTTTTTCTTCCTCTTAAACTTTATGAGAAAGAAACGCGTACAACTACTCCTTTTACAGATTTGGAAATATTGTATGTCAATATCTAGTTAGAGTTGCTTTCTTGTTCATGAATGTCCTCATTGATACCTAGTTGACCGTTAATATTTGGGGAAATAGCTGGGGAATTTTGAGTGGTACTACTGGGTTTGAAAAACCCTAACCGGGCTTGTGACACCCGACAAATTCAGGTTAACTCTGTTAGCTAAATCCTGTTGATCACGTTAACACAATTATACTTTTAATTTAATTAGATGAATTAAATGTATAATCTGTTACACAAGCGTTCACATAAAACGATCACGGGAGTTAATACTCGGGCGTTGGTGAATTTAATTTATATAAACATTATAAATATATACCTTAGGTAACATGTGTGTTTAGTTGGTAAACTTCCGAGTAATCACGTATTTCACCGGTTTTAACTTTTTGCGGGATTCGGTAAATTTTATGAAACAAAGGTTATGTTTAGGGAAGGACCTTTCTTATGTTTTAGACCAAGATGAAATTGAACAAATCATTCAGGATACTGTAACTCCAATCACTCCTGAAGTTGAATTAAAGTATCCTGATGAATTCTATGATGAAGTGATGAATTTTGAATTGAACGAGCCAGAGCCTGAAGTCAAAAAGACGGTTGAATTTGCTTTTATTAATAAGATTATGTTCTTGTTACAAAAAGGAATCAACAGGGTATATGTATTGGGAAGAACATAAGAAGAGTTAGATCAGGATATTCAAAAGTTACAATCTGCTGATTTTGAAGAAGGTGAGTTTGATCCTGATAAATACTTTGAGGACTTAGAAGCTGAACATCCTCGTACATTGTTGCATCCAGTTATTGATAGAATGAAAAATGATGAACTGAAAGACTATTTGGCTTCTAGAAATTACCCTGTCGGGCAAATGGAAAGTATGAATACTAAACAGTTGAGAAGAATGGTAGAGACCTTTCAAATAAAAGAAAAAGCTAAAGGAAAGATGATCAAGCTTCAACCTTTCAAAGATCAATATATTGATATTTCACAGAAGAATCATGTTCAACAGCCAAAGAATAAGTCAATAAGTGAAATCAAAGACAAATACAAGATCAAGTCAAACCTTAAAAGGTCTTATGCTACAAAAGAGTTTGTTCCTTCATCAACTCAAACTATGGAAAGCTGGTTTCCTAAGAAACCAATTGATGTTAGTATGAGGTCAATTGTAGAAGGAGGATAGACAGTGCAGGAGTTTATAGCAAAGACTGTTGCTTTTTCAACTGATCACAGATCAAAGATCATTGCCTGGAAATTTGATGAAGATTTCAAGGGGTTCATTATCAAAAGGATTAATTGTGCTTGTGAAGTGTACTACTTGCTAACTCATATTGCAAATCTCGAACAACAAGATCTGAAAGAGCTCAGTAACTTGTCATTGGTGAATCACAAGTTTAATGTTAGAGAAACAACTTGTGAGTTTATATTGGACAAATTGTTTACTTCTGATAAATAATATTATTTGAATTTGGCAAAAGTTCAAGATGCTAAGTACTTTCATGAAAAAGCTCAAGAGCAGAAAAAGAAGAAATCACCATTTGTACCTGGATTAATTAGACAATTCATGCTTGATAATATTGCTAAGTTCCTGCCAAAACTTGAAAAACAAGGAGTGAAAGTGTTTAAAGGTGATCAAACAAGTCTTCTGATTCTTAAATGGTTCTATGATGTTGGAAATAAAGAATTGGTGCTTATTAGAATTCTAGTGGAGAAATGTATTCTATAACAGTAATCAGATTCATCGGAATAAATAGATGTATCAAAGAAATAGAATTGGGTCCTACGTCAATTCCATATATGGATTAATAACTACATATATTGAAGATAGAAGCTAATATAGTATACCAACTTTATTAGAAACAATTTTATACGCTACTATAACACTAATAGAGAGTATGGTAAGTAAGAAATTCTTGAAGATTATTATGTTGATGAAATCAAAATGTTTGGTGTATTTGAGTCGAGATTGTTACATCCAACTTATATTCATTTCCTGGCAAAGTAGAAGTTTGAAAGAGTCATAGGACAAGATTCTATGCAAGACTTGTGTTATTTTCTGTACATGATAGAGATTTTGCCTATTGCTTATGAAAAGATGGCTTTGAGGAAAGAATTGTTGGCTTTGAATGTTGGCACATTGAAAATCAAAGATGTTCAATCCTTGGAAGTCAATAATAGAAGAAATTTGGGGATCAAGAGTGCAAATAGAACAGATGAGATGTTTACCAAGGATGGCATACTCAATCTATCTCAAGAGTCAATTGAAGAGCTAATGCATATGCCAATCATTGTGAGAAATGATAAACATTCAAAGGAAGCATCCATATTTCAACAATATATCAAAGCAGCTCAAGCATTTTGAAATGTCAAGCCTTTATCAGAGTTTGTTGAAGTAGAAGAAGAAGAATAGAATCAGATTGTCAAGTATGATGATAGGGGGAGTATTGTTGGTATTTTCGATCATCACACTTGAATATTGAAAATATAGATGTGCGGACAGATTAAAGACGTGTGGACAGAAATGGATCTTTAGTGATGTGCGGACAGAATGTTATCCGCACATCAACTTAAGTGTTTTTTCTATTTTGTTTGTAAACACGTTGTATGGATGTGTAGTAGTATAAATAGGTGTTTTTCTTACATTTTATGTACGCGCTTCATTTTCTACACCTTTGTACTCTCAAACACACGATCTAATACAATTCTCATTTATCAGTGATTTCTTTGAGTTGATTTGTTCGTTGATCTTATACTTTGATTGTTTTTATGTTTGTTGATTAGATGTTAACAGATTTAGAGCTCTAGACCTGATCCACATTATATATATATATCGATAATGGTACAAAACAATTGAGGGTCACGGTTGTGACACCCCGCCCGACGGCGGAAACACCGAGCTGTCAAGTAATTGGATATCAATAGTAACCAAAGCACATGGAAATTATTTATTAAGCCAAATAATGATTGATAGTCATGTATAGGTCGGACTCACCGGCATGTTGGTGTTATATGTTTTGTTTTATATTTTATAGTTTTTGTTATAGCGAACCTACGGGCGAATCTATAGATTCGCCCGGATGCATAGTTTAGTTTGTTTATTTGTTCAGTTTTGTCGACCGGGCGAACCTAAATGTGCCCGGCGAAGCTATCAGTTCGCTTGATAGATTCGCTGTCAGTGAATCTGTCAGCGAATCTATAGCTGAACTATATATTGTAATGTTTTCTCATTGCAATACAACGTTTGCACATTTTATCAAACCCTAATTGTGTGTGTGTGACGACTAAGGTGCTAGGAGCTTATATTTACCATCTTTGTAGCTTGATTACCTCTGTTGTTGATTTGATCTTGTTATTGTGTATTGGGTTATATTGGACTATTGTTTGGTTGAATCTAAGTGTGTTTTGTTGTCTTACAAATCATTATAGCACTGAAATCTCGATCTGATGGACCAACAATATGGTATCAGAGCCATAGTGCTCTTGATTGTTTGATCATTGAGATTTTTGTGAAGTTTTTGGGGTTTTTGTGTCAAAACACTGTTTGATTCATTTCGGGACTGATTATTGTGTTTCTGTGTTGGAATTTGCTTGGGGTTTGTCATACCTGGTAATAGGAAGCTATAGAGACAAACAGATCTTAAATAGGTTGTGTTTTGAGGCTGTTTTGGTTGATTTTGGACTGAAACTGTTTTGCCCGTAAGCCAGCAAATCTACTTGTTCATCCAGCGAATCTGTTGTTCTTCCAGCGAATCTATTGTATTTCTGTGATTTGGAATTTACTGCTTCTGATTAGCGAATCTGTCATTTTATTGAACGAAAGTTCACCTGTTTGGTTCTCTGTGCAAGCGAACTTGTTGCCAAGCTCATTTGTGCACAAGTTTTTGTTCTGATTGAGCGAAACTGTCGAGCGAAACTGTGTTAATTGGTCGAGCGAATCTATTGTTGTCGGGCGAATCTACCTAGCGAATCTGTCATCAGCGAATCTGAAATCTGTTTGTGATTATGACTACATCAACCATAAACATGAATGATCTTGAGAATGTTCAACCAAACAGGCCACCGAGGCTAGTAAGTAGTGAAAATTTTGAAGATTGGAAGAGGTGTTTGAAGGCATTTTTCTACTATACGGATTATAATCAATGGGAGTCAATTGTTAATGGTCCTCATGTGCCAAAGAAAGTTGAAAGAACTGTTACTTCACCAAACACTGATCCAAGTACTTTCAGAAAAACATGGTCCTTATGCTAAGCTTAAGGCTTCAAATGAAAGAAAGAAGAAGAGACTTGCTGATTTTTGGGTCACGCATCAGAAAAACAACCAAATATTTAAAGAATTGGATGAAGAGTACGAAAAACTCAAGGTAGACTATGAAGAGTTGCATGCTGAATGTAACACTTTAAGAGCTGAAAAGGAAGTTTTAGAAAGATGGTTGAAAGAGGATGAAACTGAAAATCTGAGTCTGATAAAGAGTTTGTTGCAGATGAAGACATTGGAGTATCTGAAACTCCTAGGGACGTCACAGTTTATTACACCAGATCACGACGATCTAAAACTGTGACAGAACCGATTGTTGAATCAGCCCCTATTCCCGATGATGTTGCTGCTATTGTTACTTATGACAAAGCGGAGGGAAAACGTAAACTTGATGAAGTGCCTGAGATTGTGAAAGAAGATGAGACTGTGAAGAAAGCTAGAATCGAGGAAGCAGTTCAGGTTGAGCCGGTTCAAGCTGAAAGTGTTCCTATAACCGAAGTGATAAATATATCAGATGAAGTAGATTTCACTGACTCTGAACCAGAAGCAAATGTTGGTGGAGATATACCGTTTGATTTGGATGAACGATTTACTTATCTGGAAAAGATGAAATATAATCCTGTTTATTTGAATGGACTCACGGTCAGTCAAATAAACGATGAATATGAAAAGTGTGTAAATGCTCAAGATAGAGTTGAAGGTGATGTGAAAGAGTTTGTAGTTGAGCCTGGTGAGTGGACTCCTCTACAGGAAAGTCTGAACATTGATGATCTTCCTCCGGAAGAATTATATCATCAAAATCCTGAAGAGATGACTTCTACAGATATGCGTCAGTGGTTAAGATCAAGAAACTATCCATATAAAACGCTGAAAAGGTTGAAGAAGGAATCGTTGAAGAAGATCGTTGTGAGTTTTCAAAAGTCAGAAAAGATGCATAACCGTATGCTCTTTTTGGATTATAATAATCCACAATACTTTGAACTAACCAAACGGTTCAAAGTACTTGAACCAAAAGAGATCCCATTGATGGCTTTTCCTGAAGATGCTCACAAAAAGAGGAAAGAATTGATTGATATGTTTCCAAGCGAAATGAAAGCATACCACATTCCTATGGATGTACGCAAGTAATGGCACAAATCTGCCACAGCAGGTGATATCGTAAGATCACTGCTGAGTAAAGGTCAATCCGTTGCTGACTTATTAGACTCGATGATCGTACCGAAAAAGTCCAAGGATGTGAAAATCATTGCATGGAAGTATGATGACATCTTTGATGCATTTTTTATTAAACGGGTGAATGGACTATGTGATGTTTATCATTATTATTCAAGTATTTTCAAGCTGTCTGTTCATGACTTGAAAGAATTACACAAGCTGAGATTGATAAATCATACACGAGCTGAACGTGGTGATAAGTGTGCGATGTTATTGGATGCTGGAATTAGCCGCATGCCAAAGTTTTTGGAGTTTCGGGGACAACAAGAAGATACTGCATATTTGAAAAGTAATAAGAAGAAGTAGAAGAAGTTGATCCTTCAAGATATGTACTTAGATGAATTTTCAGACGAATATTTTGACAAAGTTACTAATCCCGGCTTGAAGATATTCGATGGTTCGCAGAAGACGAAGCCTATTCTGAAATTCTTTTATCATGAAGAGACGTATGCGCTGAAGTTGGTTCGAAATTTGGATGATTGGGATCAAGACATGATCACCTTATTCAGTATGTTTGAGCTCAAACTACTGCATCCATCTTATATTAATCATCTTCGAAGTCATAAAATGGAAAAGTTGAAGGATCCAATTGCTGAAGCTGACAGAAGGTTATTTGAAATCATGGTTGAGGTAATCGGTGCTGCAACAGAAAAGATCTGATTAAGGAAAGCATTACTCAATGTTGACCTTGTGAAGATCAACATACCTGAGATTGATTTCGTGAGAGTTACTTCAAAGGGTACCTTAGAAGTACGGGCCAAAGGAAAGAAAAGGCCGTACGAATTTTATGCTAACATTGATTTTGCAGGTATCACTTTGGAAACTTTGAAACAAATGGTTGTGTGTAACATTCTTACAAATGAGTCTAAACCGAGAAAAGCTGTAGATTGCTGAAAAGTTCAAATCATGCATTGAAGAAGCCATCAAAGAACAAGAAGAACATACCGGAAAACCGTTGCTGAAGGTCAAAGATGAACCTGAAGATTTTTGAGAGATTGAAGCCTAAAGCAAAAGAGTTGAAAGCTGAAGATTTTTTATTAAAGTCCAAAGTTAAATCTTATGGGGAGTACTGTTAGGGCTCGTTTCTGATAGAAGATTTACTTTGTACTTTGTTTGTACAAGTTTGTATAGTTTAGGGTTAATTGTGTATTTTCCCTAAAGTGTTGATGCATAAAGAATGTTGCTAGTGAATGTTAGAGAGAGAGTCTAGATCACAGCTTACACGTTAGAGAGAGAATTGTGTGTGTGATTGTATTCTCCTGCACCACTGTACTGCAACTATTGCTTTGATCATCAATACAAAAGAATTATTTAGTAATGGATTGTGTTGTTGATTAAATTGTTTTGTTTGTACCTTGATCGTTCTGATTTGTAGCAATATCGATCCAATTGAACTTATCAAACTTATGTGATCTGACAGCTACTCAAATGAATATGTATATGATCTGAATACAAGCGTGACTCAACCTAGTCAAACGAAGACAACAAGGATGGGTAAATGTTTTAAGGAATAGCTAAATAAACGGACATGATATGTTGTGCTCGTTGAACCTCTACAACACTACACCAAGCTTAAAGGAAATTATCTTTAACTAGCAAACCTAAATTAAGCTAATAAAACTAATGAAACGATAAATGAATGATTAAGGAAATAAAAAAATAAGAAGATTACCTCAAAGAAGCTTTAACAAACGAGACGATTTCGTAGGTGATGCGTGCAAATATATATATAAAAATAAACACTAAAAACACCTAAATTTTAAATTTATAAAACCTAGACAAACTAACTAACATACACACAATCGGCAGTGGACCGATCGAATATAATATAGCTTAAGTAAGTCCGGGTGTCGACCCACAGACTCTATATACTACGCTAAATTAACTGGACAAGACTTAACTAAACTAGACACGAACTTAAATTAAAAGATTATTTAAGAAAGGGGGTTGTATTGCTAAAAATAGTAACCTGCTAAAAATAGAAACTTTCTAAATTTGGAAACTAACTAAAAATAGAAATTACTAAAAATAGAAACTAGCACAAAAGACGGAATACGAAAACAGTGATTGGAATGAACCACCTAGACTCGACTCCTCTATGTTGCAATTATCACTTGAAAACGGATGTTTTGATTATGGAACTAATAACAAAGATATTCACTTGAAAAATACCAAAATAAGACCCTCGACCCTTTTCGAGAAGAAACTTACGGTTTTCTAACAAGTTATTACGAACACTAGTTTAACAGGTAAACGCCCTCACGGTTGTCTAACCTAATTATGATTAAGTGACCTTATCTGAATTCCAACCTCACAGTTTAAAACCCAAAGCCAGTTCAATGCATTCAATTGATTTATTAGACATGTTTGCTAAACATAACCTAGATCGAATTCTCACGAATATAAAATCTTAGCAATTAAACAAACAAGACCTAACAATGAATCTAATCACCTCACGGTTATCTTAGAAAGCTAGCATATTTTTATTAGATTGATTTCTATTATGTTTCCTATGGTTTTAAACATGCATTTAACCACAACACATTCATAACACACAGTCGATGAATTGAATCAAATCCTATTATATGATATAAACACTCATCAAGGATTCAATGGAAACAATAATATTAATCAAACCAATTTCAATACACATACAAGCATCAATCGAATTAAAGCATTAAACTTTTACTTAAATCATAAACGAACCATAATCAAAGACAATCCAAATCCAAGTCAAACAATCAACATAAATTCATCTAAGTCTAGGTGGCTTTAAGAGTTTAGCCTAGCATGTTTGTAACAAAAATAAAGTGAAAATTAATGTTGCAAGACATGATAAAAGAATCGAAAAACGAAGGATTAAAGAAACCCGGAAGATGCAAGAAGCAATCCTTGAATCCACGTGCTTCTGTCGCTTTGATTTCGTGTTCCTAGCCTTAAAATCACCTCAAATCAGCTCCAATTCGTCCCCTCAAACGTACATGGAGGCTAGGGTTTCATAAGGAGTGTTTATATAGCGAACCGGGCCAAGAAAAGCCCAAACTTTCTTCGTTTTCGCGTACCGGCTCGCTCGTAACTCCGTTTCGCGCCCCGTTTTCGCCTACGGAATCGATTTTTCACGATCTATCCGTTTCTTTATCAACATGGGACCTACGAAGCACAAAAATATTAGTTGTATCAAAATTGCTATAAAAACCGTACCGAAACAACTAAAAACCTAAACAAACTCAACTAGGGATTTATGTATAATTTATCCTTTATCAAACATCCCCACACTTAACCTTTTTCGTCCCTGAAAAAGCATGCACATAGAATCACAACTAATTAAGGTTTCAACTTTCATTACAGTTTCTCAAACAAGAACCGAATTCAGATAAATAGTGGTGCGTTTACATAAACACCCTAACACTACCCACTTAAGTTTCCCCTTATGCTTACTTTAAATTTAATTAAATCATTTATCTACAAGGTTTCACACAGAGGAAAAACAAGTCAGCCCGATTATTGTTGCTTAACGAGGCACCGGATAAACCAAAAAGGTTTTCCTACCAAAATAACCTAAAGAACTTAACTAAGCTAAGAACTAGTGCCATATTAGGGTGGATTTTGATGGATGAATTTTGTGGGTATAGACTGTTTATTCTTTTTTTTTCATAAAACAAGATCACCTCACCCAGGAGTGTCGTATCCAAGTCGCTATCCCGGAGGTAGAGCACATGAGGTCTTGGATCACTTGCCTTATATTTTTTTTTCTTTTTTTGATTTGGCTACTTTGAGCTCTTTTATTTAGCAGCTACTTTGAGCGCTTTTCAGTACTATACCCGGTGGACTTTTGATTTGCGGATGCGCCACTTCTTTCACAAGAAGTGTGTTATAAATCCTAAAATGGCACTACCCCTTAACCTATTTAAGTTCTAAAGCCTACAATGGTACCTAATTGTTATTTAGTTAAGGCCTTCCTATTCCTCCTAAGATGATGACCCACGAGATTCACGACAAATTAACTTTCTTATATTACACTTAGGGAAACTATCTCAGCTAATTGGGTTACCAAAAGTTTATCCAAATTCTTCTTTGTTTTAAAAACCACAACTCATTTGAAAACCAAAATCAGTTTACTATCATTTTCCATTTAAGTGCACAACTTAAACAAAGACATTTTTCGATTTTTTCAAATTTTTTTTATGACACTATAAGACTCAAAACAAACAACTAATCAAACCTAAGACTCAGAAATGACTATTTCCCATCCCCACACTTAAGTTCTACATTGTCCCTAATGTAGAAATGGAAAACAGCTGAAAATAAAATAAAAATGCAAAAATAAACAAAATAAAAGGTGAATTGGAAAAGACTTAGCTGGTTTTTCGAAATGCGTAAGCTCCAAATCTTCAATCCAATTGCAGCTTCGATCGTATAGCATTTCGGTCGCGATCGAGCTTCCACCGACACTCCCGAGATTCATCTTCGTCTTCACAAATACAAACTCACTAGAATGGAGATTGAGTACGGGTGAGAATGATTTAAACCTGCAAAAACAAAAACAAAAATACCCGAGCATAACACTGACTCGACAAAAAGTTATTATTCGACATACTATACAAACTCTACAAACCAATAGGAAACCTCCCCACACTTAAACTTAATCAGGAGGTTTCTCCTTGATCTGAACCCTATCCAATCCGTTCAATTCCACCCGACCCAAATAAGCACTTAAAAACTTGAAAGTGGAATCGAAAACGATATTGAAAAGAAAATTAAAAACTCGGAATGGGTCAGACCACCAATATTTGAACTTACCTGGAACGAACTGGATACGTGGCATATACCTAAAAGATCGATCTTTCTTAACTTTTAAGGGCTCTATCCTCCTAGGTTTGTAAAAACATTCATCCTTGCCCCAACCACGATCTTTCCTTTTACTTTCATTTGCCTTATCCCATGACTTAGGTAAACTAGGTATAGCTTTATCCTCGAAATGTTTCACGGGCCGGCTGTGGTGTTCCTCTTCTATCACCACACTTACCTGATGATCCCCACACTTAGTGTTTTCATAGGTTGTAGGGTCGATCATCTCTACTGGTTCATCTTCCAGGAGGCTATCTAAGTATACTAAGTCACCCTCGGTATCAATCATACCTAAATCACTATAATCGGGTAAACTATCTAACTCTAGATTTAAGAACTCATCCTCCTCAGACAAACAAACCTCTAACTCATCCTCATCTATACCAAACATCCAGCCTAAGGAGTCTCCTAACTCAACTTCTTCCTCAGGCACTACATCCCTAACTAAAGATTCCCTATACTCGGCCCATTTTGCTTCATCTAGTTCATCATCAGAATCACTATCAAAAGAATAAGTACCATTTAAGTTACCTGGAGGTGGGACTTCATCGTCCATTTTCGTCTCCAAGTCTGGGCTAATCGGTTCATCCTCTGCCTGCATCATCTGGTTGTACTCCTCAAGCTTTACCCGCATATACTCCTTCAACTGAGCGTCTATTTCCTCCTTACTCAACGAATAATCAATAACGGAACGACCCTTCCGTTCTACTACCTCTACCTGACAAACCGGAGGTGGGACTAATTCGTCCATTGTAGTCTCCGGTTGTACGTGTGATTCCTGCGATATCTCATCCTCAACAGATAAACATGAAAAATTTAATGAACCCGATGACTCGAGTTCATCCTCAATTAAGTCAACTGATGCAAGAATATTAAAATCAAAAGACTCAGATTGGAGTTCAGAAAACTTACCTGACTCAGGATCATGATGCATATCTTCACAATTCAATTCCCACTCATCTTCATCATCACTAGACGAATCATCTCGGACGGAAAAGTCATAGATTCCGGCAGGTGGTAAATCCTCATCATCTTTGACTACATATCTCTCCATGATCTCTGGCTATTTAGGCACCACTGGTTGAACTATCTTATACTTTATAATCTCCCCCGTAAGGAATCCATAAAGTTCTAGGAGTTTGTCTTTATCCTCTGGAGTACACTCCTTCCAGCGATTCAAAATCATATCCTGTACCATCTCAAATTGATCCCTGAGTTTTTCTTCCTCCTTTCTTCTCTTCCGAATCTTCTCTAGTTCCTCTGAATACCTTATTTGAGCTATCCTGCATGTCATCTTCTCCTCATTAGTCATATCGTCCCAACGAGTAGCAAATAAACGATTGATAAACTCTATCTCTCTTGTAAGGGTTTCTTCAGACATTGGCCCCTGCATCACATCCATCTCAAAAGAAAAGAAACAAATAAATTAAAATGATAAACTGGACTTGCACAACACAAATACAAAAACAAAACAAAATCCAAAGACTAACTAAATTTAAAATCAAAAGACAATAAAAACTATACCCCTACGACTCAAATAAAACAAAACAAAATAGCACGTGTATAGCAATTAGGTTCTCAAAAAGTTAATTAACGCAATTACCAAGAGTCCCCGGCAACGGCGCAAAAAACTTGATGCGTGCAAATATATATAAAAAAATAAACACTAAAAACACCTAAGTTTTAAATTTATAAAACCTAGACAAACTAACTAACTTACACACGAATATAAAATCTTAGCAATTAAACAAACAAGACCTAACAATGAATCTAATCACCTCACGGTTATCTTAGAAAGCTAGCATATTTTTATTAGATTGATTTCTATTATGTTTCCTATGGTTTTAAGCATGCATTTAACCACAACACATTCATAACACACAGTCGATGAATTGAATCAAATCATATTATATGATATAGACACTCATCAAGGATTCAATGGAAACAATAATATTAATCAAACCAATTTCAATACACATACAAGCATCAATCGAATTAAAGCATTAAACTTTTACTTAAATCATAAACGAACCATAATCAAAGATAATCCAAATCCAAGTCAAACAATCAACATAAATTCATCTAAGTCTAGGTGGCTTTAAGAGCTTAGCCTAGCATGTTTGTAACAAAAATAAAGTGAAAATTAATGTTGCAAGACATGATAAAAGAATCAAAAAACAAAGGATTAAAGAAACCCGGAAGATGCAAGAAGCAATCCTTGAATCCACGTGCTTCAGTCGCTTCGATTTCGTGTTCCTAGCCTCAAAATCACCCCAAATCAGCTCCAATTCGTCCCCTCAAACGTACATGGAGGCTAGAGTTTCATAAGGAGTGTTTATATAGCGAACCGGGCCAAGAAAAGCTCAAACTTTCTTCGTTTTCGCGTACCGGCTCGCTCGTAACTCCGTTTCGCGCCCCGTTTTCGCCTACGGATTCGATTTTTCACGATCTATCTGTTTCTTTATCAACATGGGACCTACGAAACACAAAAACATTAGTTGTATCAAAATTGCTATAAAAACCGTACCGAAACAACTAAAAACCTAAACAAACTCAACTAGGGATATGTATAATTTATCCTTTATCAGTAGGCGACACTTCCTCGTCGAAAGAATAAAAAAACTACGCACAACGCCCAAAAAGCTACTTGTTTAGAACCACCAAAATTTGGCTATTCTACTTGTTTAGACTCAAACTAGGAGTTGCAAGCTATAAAGAACCAAACAATGGTATTTATAGATGGTATTTATATGTGTGAAATAGAGGAAAATAAAGGCTTTGGGGCGATGTGGGACGATTTCAATGTGGAAATCGCGTGTTGCAAATCAGCTACAAACACGAAACTTGTTTTCGCGATTCCCGCTTCGTTATAACTCCGTTTTCCGTGCGGTTTTCACCTAAGTTCATAATTTTCAGAGTACTACCATATGGAAGAGAGTAATACATTATTCATGGTGTCGAAAATTGAGTGTAAACCTTGGATCTTGGTGTGGGTCAATGGTTACGTTCTCAAACATTTATTTGTCATTCTTGCTTTGTTTGGGCTCGGTTTGATTCGCCGACTTAACCTACTTAATCCCTAGTATAACAAGTATGTCTAAGAGCTTTGAATGATCCAAAGTGATAGTCCAAGAATGCAGAAAGGTCGGCAAAAAAAATCACCCGAAAGTCACCTTATGCCAAAACTAAGAATCCAACATGTAAAGCTTCTTACTTGCTATCCTTTACATCTAAGCTTTTCAAAACACAATGTTCTAAGAATTATATAATGAAGCTTGGATGATAAGAAGGTCAGGATAAGAATGTTAATCGTGTTCACGAATCCTCAAAACTATTTGATCAACTTAATTAGTGATTTAATTACATAACTTAATGTAATAACTTAAATAAATGAATATGACATAATTAATTTTATTTTATGATATGACAGAAAATGTTCATCGATATCCGAATGGGTTCGAGTTTGAATTTGGATCGAGTATGGATCGGGGCAAATGTTACAACGGTACTTATTCTTTTAATGTTAAATTTGACAAATCCTTATGTAACATCAATTAAATAACATATTTTTAATATAAAAATGTATATGTTATTCAACCTGTGCGTACCACTGGTCACTAACCTAGTACTTATTAAAGTAATATAAATTTAACTAACTAGGTTACTATAAGAAGTTATATAAATCGTATTTATTAATGATGTAACTTTATAGAAACATAACCATGATTTTGTTCCAATTAAGTCAATCAAAATTTATTTGTTTCAATTAGGTAACTTATCTTTAAGTTTTATTCTAATTAAGTCACTCAAACTTTCTTTTGTTTTAGTTAGGTAACTCATCTTAATGTTGTGTTCCAATTAAGTCATTCAAACTTTGTTTTATTTCATTTTTATAACTTAAATTTACTTTAATGTTTCAATCATATATGAGAAATACTTTTTATACAAAATTTTGAAACCTTATAAAAAATGAAAACTTTTAGAAACTACCAAAAAATTTTAAAAATGGTAAAAAAATTATTTTTATTATAATTTGAATATTAAAAATCATTTATTACATGTTATATAAATTATTTATTTAGAATTAGAACACGTTCATAAAGTTAAGTTACTAACTAAAACTAAAGAAAGTTTGAGTGACTTAATTTTAAAAAAAAGCTTAAAGATAAGTTTCCTAATTGTAAAAAAAGAATTTAATGACTTAACCAGAAAAAAAATCAAAAACTTATTTATGTTTTGGTGACATTTTTCTTTTAACATGCTTTTAACACTAGCTAATGTGTGGAATTAGATTCTAAAAGACTCTTTGATTAAACTGTTAGTTACTATGTATTGAGACTTGCTTCTTCTTCTTATTATTAGTTGCTTTATTAACTATTATTTTTATTAGTTGTGATGACGTTATAGTTGCTTATTTATTCTAAGCCTCAAATTTAAAAAGGGACCTCAAAACTTTTCGTAAGGCCCTTAAAACAGTTGAGTCATCTCTACTGAAGTTGCTTCGTTTTTAATAAAACTTATGTCGTCACTTACAAGACAATGAACTCGTCTTAATAATATATTCATAATTTTTATAAAACAATATACTTTAAAATTAATTATAATAATGATATAAGAAAATATAATAATAACTAGATGATAAAATGAAATATATACACATACGTGACGTATGTGTAAAAGTTATAATTCCTATCACAACAAATGAGATGAAGCGACGTACGACAGTGGCGAACTCATAAATTTTTTTACGGAGGTTGGAAATTTGATAGGAAACGTTTGAGTATCGATATATAAAATTTTTCCAACCCGGTTCAATTCGGTTCGGGTCGAACTGGGTCGGGTGAATTAAAGAATGACTAAAAATAGTATTTTATATGCTTGTACAACACTTAAACAATTGTGAATACACATTTTAACGCAATACCAAACAAATTATGAAGACTTGTATATTTCGAAAAATGACTTTATAAGTGTTTTATGGTTCATATGTTAAAGTACACAAAACCATGCTTAAATATAAATTAATGGTACAAAACAATCAATAAAATAAGTTTAATAAGGCCCAAAATTAAAATTTTGTATTTTCCCTCCACTTGACTTCCGATGTTTATCTTATCAACATTTCAAGTAATTTTCAATCTACCTCCATTAAACTAACTTTTTTAATGTCAAACCTTAATTTTTATCTATAAATACTAACCCGAATAATTCTAATCACTTTTATCACTCTAAACTCATTTCTCAAACTCTCTCAATCTATCTAAGAACTCCATCTTTTTTTAAAAAAAATTCAACAACTTGTTAGTTTTTTTATTCTGACTTTCATTTTTTTCTTTAACTAGGTATATTCATTGCTCGCGCGTTGCGTTAGCTTTTTGTTTTATAATTTCATTTCATTTGTCGACAAAGTGAATTACGGGATGCATATTCAGTTCCAAATTACATATACTCTTTTTTTGCCACTACAATTCACTTTTATAAAACAAAAGAAATGAAGATACGACTTCATAGACAACTATATGCTTCAACATATGTGATTAAGACTTCATGGTTTTATTAAAACCATTGGCAATCCAAAACCATCAACACAAAACCATCAGTCATTTCTCTTCTTCCACACAAAAATGAAATCAAATCACACAAAAACTCCAACAAAAACTCTAACATTAAATCCAACAACATAAACCAAAACAACAAACAAAAATAGCAACAGCTCAGAGACTTTATGTATCAACGACTATATCATCATGATAGCGTGGCTGCAGCCGGGTTGCACGTTTACAACGACGATCCACAAAACATGTCACGCCAACGCACATCACCGTTGAACCGGAGTTACTTAACGTAATCCCGTTTTACTCATCACAGCCCAAGCTTAAGAATTACCAAAAATACAAATAGCACACAATAAATGATGTGCATGTTGATCAGCGACAACAACCAACGCACACTATCACAAACACACCAACAACAACAATGTAAAAAATCATGGTTCAACAAATCTGGTATTCACAAAACTATGTACCAAATGTTAATCCCATTATAGATCAACACAAACAATCAAGTATCAAGCTTCTTTGAAACCATCAATCACAACAACAAAAACGATAATGTTCCATAAACATACAAAACTATACCAAAACAAAACAAATGAAGCACTGTAAATCAAAATTAAAATCCCAAAACAAAAATACTTTAACAAAAATACAATCATTATAAATCAAAATTAAAATCCCCAAAACAAATAAACACCAAAATAAAGACCAAAACAAAAACAAAAAATAAGTGAAAGCAATTGTAATCTTGATTTAGAACAAAACCAATCATGTCATCAACTTACACTCACATAGTTATAAAAACCACCAACAAATATAACGAAAACAATATAGGTCAAGTGTATGCAACATTGACCAAAAACCAAGCTCATACCCAAACCTCGTCAATAACTTTCATTAGTTGAGGTAAACATGCCAATGGGCTCAGAGTCTAAAATAAAACGATACAACCATGGCTGCAAGGAAGGTTGCAAGTTATGAACTGCCATCCTTGAACCTTGCCACGCCAAGGCGAGACGTTCATCAATTTACAATCAGATATATTGACTCATCATAGCATCAAGATGTTAAAATCCCAAAGAGACTAACCTTTGTTCTTTGAATATACAACAGTTGCTTACCCTTGTCCGAGATACACAATCGTCACATACCAACAAACTAATAAACAGGGAGGAACTGACCAATCTCAAACCATAACCATGTTTAGCCATCACAACAACAATACGAACAAATATGGCTACTTAGCCACCATAACTAAACTGGTGGGAAAACCCACAAAGATGCACAAATCTAGGTGGATCGGCGACAACCGATGAGCCATTGGTGTCAAAATCGACCAACGAACACCAAATTTCACAAAACCAATTGTGGCGGAATACATCCACGCCACCACCTTCAGAACACCAACAACTACTACAACCAACAAAAGATCCACAAAACCATGAAGAACAACCGATCTATCAATCGACCAACACCACCTACATCAGACGACATAAATAACAACATGCAAGAACAAATCGCACACCGACGCAAATCATAGGCCACACAGATCTACAGATCCGGCAACCAAAAACCAAAAACACCATCGCAAACCATAGGCCACACGGATGATCAGGCAACCAAAACGGTAATAACCGTCAAAAACCATAGGCCACACAGATCAAAAGATCCGGCAACCATCATCGGTAGCCACCACTTGTAAAAAAACGACAACCGATGTCGGATTTCACAGAACTCGACAGAGCTCAAGATCAGAGAGAGACGTAGTTAGAAGACAAAGAGAAAGAGAAATTGTTCACTGATCGAAGAAAGAGAAAACATGTTTATATATATCCAAATACATACATATTGTTAATTGTAAATATTAGTTTAGATTTAGCTCATTTAGTGTTAAGGCCCAGTTAAGTGTTAGTTAGGTAAGTTAGGCCCATGGGCCCCTTTTTAGGGTTCCCACCTCTATATATAGAGGAGTTATTGTCTTGTATTAGGACCACTTCAAGTATTATCAAGTTCAGTTTTCTACATGGTATCAGAGCCACAAGGGCTCTCGGTAGAAACCTCAACAACCAACTTCTGAAACCCAGCTGCTCCCGAACCTGACCCGCAAGTGCTGTTCCCGAACCTGACCCGCATCTGATGTTTCCGAACCTGACCCGCAACCAGATCTACTACCGCTGTCCTTGTTCCAGTCTGCTGCTCAAATCAAGTCCCGACTCAGATCTGCTGTTCACCTGCTGCTCATACGAAATCTTTTTTCGAGAAACAGTTACATCTCACCGCCACCACCACTAGCTTCGCAGTCCCCCGAATTATACTCGCCAGAAAAATCGCCGCTCTTCTTCGTCACACGCGCTCTCACGCGCCACCAGATCTCGACCACGCGTCTCCACGCGCCGGCGCGTACGCGCGTGTGAGCCTTCCTCCGGCGACCGTCTTTCGTCCAGTGTCATCGGAATCTCCGTCCCGTCAGACCTGTGTGGTCAATTAACCGATCCAGCAACTTTTTCTGGTCTGCTATTTGTTCCGGCTACTGTTCCGGTTGTTGTTTACTGACCTGCTGCTGCTCATTGATTCAAGTTCACGTTCACCACAAGACCGGTTCAGCTCAGTCTCAAGATTCTCGTCCGGTTCAGCATCAGTTTCTACTCTCGTTCGGTTCAACATTTTTCGGATCTATTGAAGTATCCAGGTTATTGTTCCTATTTATTTTGTTTTTGTTTCTGATCTGAAAATCCTGCTCGTCATCTCGAGGCTATTATTTTCGGTTCTGCCTGTTACAATGGGAGACAAGAATAAAAGATATATAGTCACCAAGGAGGAATATGATATGTTTCAACGTTTCCTTGCAACTCAATCTTTTGCTCAAACCAGCTCTGCCCGTTCAGGTACACTTTCTAGTCTTAACTCATCTTGGATTGTTGATTCTGGAGCTACTCATCACATGACTGGGAATCAAAACCTATTGTTTAACCTGCAACACATTTCTCACCCACCTGTTCGAATCGCTGATGGTTCCTCATGCCCAGTTCAGGGCATTGGATCTATCAGTAATTCGGAAAACCTCACACTTTCCTCTGTATTATTCGTCCCTAAATTCCCTGATAACCTTTGCTCTGTTAGTCAACTCACTAAGCAAAATAACTGTTATGCAAAGTTTTATCCGACCCATTGTATTTTTAAGGAACTAGGCACGAAACGGGTGATTGGTACTGGTTGTGAATTAGGAGGCTTATATCGTATGTCCACGTTGTCACGCCCTATCGCAAATGTGTGTGATTCAAGCATAATGAAGGTTCACTGTCAGTTAGGCCATCCTTCTGTAGCCATAATGAGGAAAATGAGACTGGATCTTCACATTCCCGATACATTTCATTGTGAGTCATGTCAATTAGGTAAACATATCAGAAGTTCTTATCCACCCAAGGTGTCGAGTCGAACTGATACTTTATTTGAGCTTGTGCATTCTGATATTTGGGGTCCGTGTCCAGTCAAAACTCCTTTGGGTTTTCAGTATTTTATTTCCTTTATTGATGATTATTCTCGTGTTACCTGGGTTTACTTACTTAAGTCTCGCAGTGAAATCAGTTCCGTCTTTCGTGA
Organism: Tagetes erecta; assembly: GCA_030867185.1. Taxonomy (NCBI): domain Eukaryota; kingdom Viridiplantae; phylum Streptophyta; class Magnoliopsida; order Asterales; family Asteraceae; genus Tagetes; species Tagetes erecta. Next base: position 60,999,132 of record CM061488.1, read on the forward strand.
ATTTCATTCATTTGTGAAAAATCAGTTTAGCACATCGATCAAAACTTTACGTACTGATAATGCAAAAGAGTACTTATCCACTGAATTTTCTACGTATTTGAAAACGAACGGCATTGTACATGAGTCTTCATGCGTATACACACCCCAACAGAATGGCATCTCTGAACGTAAAAATCGTCATTTGTTGGATGTTGCTCGCACGATCATGCTTCATTCCCACGTACCAGACCGTTTTTGGGGTGATGCTGTCCTTACGGCAGCTTATCTGATAAACCGTTTGCCGTCATCTGTTCTTAATGGTCGAACTCCACTCTCTGTCCTGTTCCCTAAAGGGAATCCGTTTCCGCTCGAACCCAGAGTTTTTGGGTGTGTTGCGTATGTTCATGATCATCGTCCGGGTAATACTAAACTAGATCCCCGAGCCATTCGTTGTGTCTTCCTTGGTTTCTCTCGGGTCCAGAAAGGGTATCGATGTTACAGTCCTTCTCTTCGTCGATACTTCACGAGCGCTGACGTCACGTTTCATGAGTCATGTCCCTATTTCCCCGAGTCGTCCACCCCAGTTCCTGACATCTTTTCAAATCCTGACCCTGTTATACCTGAGTCTGTCACCATTCCTGTATTCCCGACTCCATTTGTCACTCCAGTTCCATCCGTTCCTCTGGTCTCGGACGCCTCAGATTCTGTTCCTGCTACACCTGGCCCATCGACAGAGCCTCATCCATTGTTGTTCACACATTCCCAGCAACACACGATGTCTTCTGATTCACAATCAGACCATGACCCTGTTCCGACCTCTGTTCCAGATCCTGACCCTGTTCTAACCTCTGTTCTAAACACTGACCCTGTCACGACCTCTGTTCCACACACTACCCCTGCCCCTAATACATCTGAACCATCTGTTTATGACCCACCTGGCGCACCATATCCTGACATTCCGATTGCTTTCCGAAGAGAACCCAGACACCACACCCGTTACCCTATTCAGGATTATGTTTCCTACGCTCACCTCTCCCCTGAATGTCATGCCTACACCACTGCCATTGATTCTTATCCGATTCCCAAAGATGTGATGACAGCTCTAGCTCATCCAGGATGGAGACAGGCTATGGAAGAAGAGATCGGAGCCCTTCGAGGCAATCATACATGGGATCTTCAAACGCTCCCTCCCGGGAAGCGTGTTGTTGGTTGTCGCTGGTTGTTCACTGTTAAACCAAACCCTGATGGACCTGTGCCTCGCTTGAAGGCCCGTTTAGTTGCTAAAGGATATTCCCAGGCTTATGGCATTGATTAGGATGAGACATTTTCTCCGGTTGCCAAAATGCCATCGGTTCGCATTTCGATTGCTCTTGCTGCCATCAATCATTGGCCGCTCCATCAACTTGATGTCAAGAACGCCTTTCTTCATGGTGTCCTTGAGGAGGAGGTATATATGGAGCAACCACCTCGGTATATTGTTAAGGAGGAGGCCTCCAAAGTTTGCAGACTACGTCGTTCATTGTATGGTCTTAAACAGTCACCCAGAGCTTGGTTTGGTTGGTTTTCTGATGTTATGGGTAAATTTGGGATGACCCGTAGTGCATATGATCATTCTGTGTTCTTCAGACACCTTCAGGGTAGGAGAATCATTCTGGTTGTTTATGTTGACGACATAATTATCACGGGTGATGATGAGGTTGGGATCACCAATCTCAAACAGTTTCTTCAGTCACAATTTCAGATTAAAGATCTTGGCCGACTTCGATACTTCCTTGGCATTGAGGTATCCCGTTCTCCACAAGGAATCCTTCTGTCTCAACGGAAGTATGTCCTTGAAATGCTGACTGAGTGTGGTTTACTAGGTTGCAAGCCGGTAGATAGTCCAATGCTGGCTACCGGAAAACTACTTCCAGAAGATGGAAGTCCGATGAAAGATCCTGAACAATACAGACGGTTAGTTGGAAAGCTTAACTATTTGACTGTCACACGTCCAGATATCTCATTTGTTGTTAGTGTCCTAAGTCAGTTTATGGCAAACCCGTACACGGGACACTGGGATGCAGCTCTGCGTGTGTTACGGTACCTTAAGGGCGCACCAGGATTAGGAATCTTATACTCAGATCAGGGTCATTGTCGGGTAGGTGCATTCACCGAGGAAGGTGATGGCCGAATATCAGGATTCTCAGATGCCGATTGGGCAGGGTGCCCGTTTTCTCGACGATCTACGACTGGATATTGCGTATTTGTTGGAGGAAACCTGATATCTTAGAAGAGCAAGAAGCAACACACAGTCTCCAGATTAAGTGTTGAATCAGAATATAGAGCTATGGCAGATGTTACTTCAGAAATGATTTGGGTTCGTCGTCTTTTAAAGGAACTTGGGGTTGTTTCTAAAGACTTGATGAGATTGTACTGTGATAATCAATCAGCCATACATATAGCCAAAAATCAAGTATTCCATGAACGAACCAAGCACATAGAAGTTGATTGTCATCTCATTAGAGATCGTGTGACCGGTACTCAAGTTGATCCACCATCCATTCAACCGATTCATGTGAAGACAGAGTTTCAACTTGCAGACATCCTTACAAAGCCTCTTCGGAAAACTCAAATAGACTTTATATGTAACAAGTTGGGCATGATTAACATCTATGCTCCAACTTGAGGAGGAGTGTTAATTGTAAATATTAGTTTAGATTTAGCCCATTTAGTGTTAAGGCCCAGTTAAGTGTTAGTTAGGTAGGTTAGGCCCATGGGCCCCTTTTTAGGGTTCCCACCTCTATATATAGAGGAGTTATTGTCTTGTATTAGGACCACTTCAAGTATTATCAAGTTCAGTTTTCTACACATATAAATTACCAAAATGCCCTTGCCACTGTTTATTACATTTTTCTTTCAATATGGTATAATTTTTTGTCATTATTTTTCTTCCTAAATACTTAAAACATCCTTTAGTAATTTATCATATATTTACCAAGGTAAATATAGTTTGGTTTATCACCGTTTTGAGGTTCGAGTTAGGATATTTTTTCTTAAACCTTATAAAGTGAATCATTTTATATATGTCTCCAAATAAGAATTGAATGAAACCAAACCATATTTCCAAACAAGACTATATTGGAAGACTTGTGTTATATATGGTATAAAATTGTGATGCTTAGAACCTTGGTTCTACAACTAAACTTTCCACAATTTCTCACTTCTCACTTGATTACTTAGCAAAAGTAGTTGGCTTATTGATGGTTTTGTGCAATGGTAAAACACTTAAAGTTATAATACTTTAATGATTGACTATACATGACAATATAAATAAATATATATTACTATCTTCTAACCATAATATAGCTCAAAATCTATGGTTAAATATAATGTGTTTCATATGGGCTATGTACTCAGCATCAAACTGAATTTTCAATACTGGACGGGGGATTTGAGGTTAAATTTTATGGGGTCAATCGAGAATTTAACATATAAAAACTAAAAACAAAAAATTTTGCAAGGGGAGCGGGCGAAAGTACGGTAAGTGGATACGCCCCTACGTAAGTGCGGTAACCAACTTCGAACACCTATTTAAAAATTTAAATATTTCTAAAACTCTCATTTGCATTCCAAATCTGCTTAATCTTAATTCAGGTATGTATTTATTTAGTTATTTATTTTACACTTAAGTTTAATTATTAATACTATAATACTAATAGAAATAAATATGTAATTTTAGCGGTAGGGTTAAGAGTCATAGTTGGGGATAGTCGGGGCAGGCGGCACGTGATTTGACGCTAACTGTATCTTCCTCCTTGTATGACTAGCATCTAAGATAGTACTGGTTCTGATTACGAAATAAAATTTAAGCTAATTATAGTGACCTGCTATAAAGCAAATGTGAGTTTTATGAATGATTTTAAATGTGAGCATGTTTGTCCTAAACTGTAGTAATGCATGACTATTCTACGCATGCATATAACCTGAGCATACGTACACAACAATAGGCTTGTCGGTACGACACTGGCCATGTGTTGGCGCCTGAGGTGTAGTGGACAATGATTATATTTGATGTGAAACACTGGCTTGTGTATCGGGCGTATGTGGTGTTGTTGAGTTATAATGATAATGGTGGGTACAAGTCATGATTGTAATAATGTGATTTACAACTTGTGTATATTCATGAACTCAACAACAATAGTTGACGTTTTTTTTAAGCATGTGTCCAAGTAACGATGGTTGGTTCCTGTACGTGTTGGTTATTCTAAACTTGTGTGTTTTAGTGGAATTTTGTATATCAGGCTAGGAATGGTTTGATTAAGCTTTGCACTTTAAAAGTTCAAACTTTTGTACCACATAGTTTATGTTAATGAAATTAGAGTAAATTGCCAAAAAGGTCCCTGAGTTTTGTGACACCCCGCCCGGCGGCGGAAACACCGGCCTGTCATTGGAATGGATATCATTAGTAACCAAAGCTCATGGCATCATTTTATTAATGACAAATAATTGTACTTATAAGTTTGGAACATAATTCATAAATAGAAAAACGACAAAAGTCATAAACGAAACAGTAATGGCAATGAAGCCATTTTTATTAACTAAGTCCAATGCACCCTATGTCTTGGCAAAAGTAAAATCTCATAATCACACACCACCTGAAATATGTGAAGAAGATACAGTTAGCTACACCAGCTAGTGAGTAAAAACACAATTTGATAATACTAGTATTGAAATCCAAGATCAACAAGATATGCTGCGCAAGCATACTGTATAGTCATTTCGTAATATTACTCTACCATGACCCCTAGAATAGAACACAACCACATAGAATCCACACTTCTTGATTTTGCCATTTTGTCATGAGGAACCAACTCATGTATTTGATTTACTGATAACTTTTTACCAATCGTCAATTAACCGTCTCGTTTGTAAGTTATCAGTAATCAATTAGCAACTTAGGGACATGGCATATCAACTAGCATCATAGTATAGCAACAACCGTCATAGCATAGCAACCATAGTAAACATAGAATAGAATGGCCGGGTTAAATCACCTATCGATGTTGTCCAGGCAGGTGGGTTTGTCAAACCATTAGCGCTAACATTGTACCGGTGAGATTACAAAGCAGTAAACTACTTTAAACTACCACATAAGTTTGCATCTTGTCGCGAGTCAAGACTACATATTTGAATGATCTCTTTTTAGAATAATAGTAAATAGTAAACGTCGCACATATTTCAGCCCCAAAACGTAAAAGTAAAAAAGGGGAGTGAGTTTACTCACCTTGAAACTCGGGCACGAAACAAATAGTAAATAATCTAGATAGAACCAAGGATCGTCTGAATATTAGCATCACCTAATTAAATGACGATCCTAACTTAGTAAAACATATTGTATAGAAAACTAGAATTGAAACAATAGGAGTCTAAAGAAATTGGAATTCTAGGGTTTCGAATCGAGATTTGAGGGTTTCTCGTTAAACGTTTAAAATATATAAACTCTTTTTTTTCTCGTAATGGTAGCAATGGCAATAATAACGATTTTGATAAACAATAGACACTCTAATAATATATTTTTAACAACAACTTATATAATGTCAAAAATATGTTATATATTTTAGAAAATACTTTAAAACGTTTAACATCATCTTAAAGTATTACAAAAATCCATATAAAAGACTTACATGTAACAGTTGTAATCGAATAGAATGTAGCGTTATCTTTTTGAAATAATTGAATTTATGGTAATAATAAAATGTATAATGATGTAGTGTGTTTGTATAACAATTCGACTAATTGCTTCATACTAAGATAAACATTTAGTAATACGTTGATTGTATTTGTAATAAACAATTTATTGAACAAGTCTTAGCTGATTCATATATATAAATAATAAAATCTGTTAATTTAAAATAATATTAAAAATCATTATAATTTATATAAGTTGTTTATAGGGTTTAAATAAAGTTCTACAAAACCAACTTATTAAAAGGATTTATTTATTATTTTCCTAAATAATATGAAATTATTTAAAAATCACAATTTCTATTCAAAAACATTTGTATAAAAATAAAGGAGCAAGTATTAGAACTCGGGCCCCTGCGTTTGTATTTGTAGCCTTGTAAACAACAAACCAAATTAAGTTAGTGTTTATATTTTGAACTTTTAATTTTAAGCCTAATAGTTAATTAAAACCCCCAAATCAACATGAACCCTATTCCTAAAACATCCAAATTAAACCAAGTTTTGATAGTCTTAATGGAATCAACCTTAGGGCTTTTGATCAGTAATGGAAAACGAGCAGAAAGACGTATGAAACTTACTTGATTGAAGCCAAAAGATAAAAACGAAGCCAAGAAAAAGAGGAACGGCTTCAGGATCGCGATTGAATGATCTGGGTTGTTAGAATCCAATTAAAGCTCTAGATTTGTTCGTAACGACCTGCTGAATGATGCACGGTGATCAATTGCAGAAGGAAACTATGTTTCGATATTGATCAGGCAAACCAAAAATACCGAAACTTGGTATATCGTTTCATTTGATTTAGAGTGTTAACGATGAAATTGATCATTCGATTAAGTGTGTAATGATTATAGAAACGTTTTAGATCGCAGAATTGAATAATTAACATGTTAAATGCTCGTAACGTTTTGATTTACCGAATTGAAAATTTTAAAACGGCTTAGATATTATCAAGATGATACATGAATTCGACTTGAGATACGGTCTTAGGTTCGAAACTGGTGCAGGAACGGTTTGGGATGGTTTAATTCACTAAAAAATCGATGAAGCTGTGATTTTGGGAACTGGCCGGAGCTTTGCTGATTCCGGCAGACTTGTCGGAACTGGAAAACGGAAAAGAGGGGGGGATGCATGACATGGTTGGGTTTAATTATACATTTACAAATTGCCCCCTGCACTTTGATATCGTTATTGAATTAAATTTAAACTTTAATATAAGTTATAAAAATTACACATTTGGTCCAAAGTTAATTTAATTACTCCCTCCGTCCCATTAAAATAGGCTTAGTTTGATAAACACAAAGTTTTAGGCACAATAAATGATTGGTATTTTTGTTTGTTATTTGACAATAATACCCTTGACAATAAATATTATTGTGGGTCATAAATATTGTTTGTTTTATGTTATTAAGGGCAAATTTGGAAGTTTACCAATAAATTTTAAAAATTGACACTTTAAGTGGGACAACTAAAAAAGGCAATATAGACACTTCTAATGGGACGGAGGGAGTATTATTTTAACTAACTAACTTAACCAGGTCAACTCGTAACGTTTAAAAAAATTAACGTTTTTATATCTTTAGCTCGTTCTTTATGTTAAATGGTTACTTTGAGACCTTAATAGTTTTTATCTTTAAAAATCTATTTTATAAAATCCAATATATATATTTTGGAGGTTTAATTATTGTTCATAGTATTTAATTTAGTAATTGTTAGATAATGGTTCAGTCATTTTATTAAAAATGATATAACATAGAATAACATAATTTATCAAATTAATAACGAGGCGTTACAAATTCGAGAAATTAAATACGAATACAAATGAAGTTAAATAAATTCGGGTTCGAGTCGGGCATACGGGTTCGGGTTTGGGGCAGATGTTACAAGTTTGTACCGTTTCCACCACTTTGGTCCTTACGTTTTTTCCTTGCCATTTTGGTGTTTGATTGTAAAACATTGTCATTTTGGTCCTTCCGTCAACGTTTTCTGTTAGCTTTCTGTCAAATGACGAAAATACCCTTATTTATTAAACTGCCATTTTGGTCCTTTTCCAAACTACTTTCTGCCATTTTGGTCATTATCCCAACTTCTATCAATTTGGTAATTTTTTCCAATGTCGGCAATTTTAGTCATTTTTTCAACTTTCATCTTTGAAATCATCTCCACCTCAAGCAATGTGATGACAACCACCCCCACCATGACACTCTCTTCCACCGTAAAACATTATATAAGCATAAACAAAATGCTAAACACCTAAGGAAACAAAAAAAATCGATGACTCTATAAAAAAAGAAAACGGTTGATTTTTACAATATGCAATAATTACAAAAGATATATATAATTTCAACTCTAAACATTATTATTTATTAGCGTCGGTCTCAACCTCGGATAGAAGAGAAGAAAAATTTATAATAATAACATTTAAACAAGCTAAAAAGAGACTCAAAATTTTACTTTGTCTAAGGCCCCAAAAACAATTGAGTCATCCCTGCTGCCCCAAAGAGGGGAAGAAAATAGGTTGCTTATAGTGGTGGTGGTGGTCGGTTAGGAGGTGGACGAAAGGAAGTGATATTCGATAAGATTTTATTTGGATGCGGTGTGTAGCGACCGAGAAGACGAAGGGAATGATCAATGGAGGTGGTATCGGTGGTGTGTTATTGAGAAGACTTGCTCAATAATGTTGTGTTTTATAAAATAATAATAATAATATCAATAATCAAATTGTCATTTTGGTCTCTGAAATATAAAATATTTGTCATTTTAGTGTTTGGTTTTGTAAAAATTTGTCATTTTGCTCCCTGAAATGTAAAATGACTATATTACCCTTGGATTTAACGGATAAATCTAACGGACATTGACGGAAGGACCAGAATGACAATTTTTTTACAAAAGCAAACACCAAAATGACAAGAAAAAAAACATAAGGACCAAATTGGTCGAAACGGTACAAACCTAGGGACCTTTTTGACAATTTACTCATGAAATTAATACTCTACTTGTAAGTTGATATTAATTATGCATCGAACATTCTTATCGGATGTGGTGTCACAAGTCAGGAGGTTCATTGTCCACTCGATTTATAATGTATGATACACCTATCTCGTGTAGAATAGTTGAAGTTTAAAAAGAAGAATGAACTATTTGAAAATTTTCTTGCTAACACCGATGACTTATATAAATATGAAGAAGTAACACCGATGAGTTATATAAATATGAAGAAGTAGAAGAATGGTATGATGATGATGTTAGAGATGAAATTTTTAAATATATCAATTAAGAAAGATTTGTGGTTAATATTGATTTCGAAGTAACTTGTTGTTGGAATCTAATATTTATTGTTTTACTTGAATATTTATATTTATATACTTACTAATTCTTAAGGTCGGTTGTCTACTTTTTTGTCATTTTCTAGAATATATATTGATATTAAATACTTTGTATTCTAACTTTTTAACAACTATGTAGTATTAGATGGAGTGGCTTTTGTCATTTCATTTTTGCAAAGAGACGTGGGTTCGATTCTAATATCTTCCGCAAGTTTTTTATTTTTTGCCTTTGTTTAATTTACACTTTTTTTTGTAGTTTACAACTTTTGCTTCAACTTTGACATTTTTATGACTTTGACTCTCAATTTTAATTTATAATCATTTTGTCTTCAAAAGGTTTGGTCAGTTTACACATTTAACCTCCTACTTTACTTTGACCCACGACATTGACTAATTAGTTTATTATATTGACTTTAAGTTTTGATGTAAGTTTGTCTTTTAATATGTGACGTATTACTACTTTATACCATAACGTGCTATATATGAAATGTTATTAGCATGTACGACCAAGTCAAATGACGAGACTCGGCCGCTGCATCGCGCGGCCCGGGTCTCATAACTAGTTGTACGTATATAGAAAAAGAATACATTGATTTTTCTCTTTAAATTAAATTAAAATAATCATATATGCTAAGTGATTAAATATTTTCTAATCTTCAATTTCAATCGTCCAGGTACGTTATCTGGAAATTATCCGAGTTATTGTAACACCATTTGTCTCTTTATCTTTATATATATATATATATATGTTTGAATGAATATATTGACTCGATTTCAAGTTATATAAGAACAAATGTGACAAATCTATTAGGTCCTTTTTTTTACTCTATTAAAATTGTGTTTTTTACTGTTGTATGAATGCACATTAATTTTTTAGGATACCCCTGAAATATTAATGTTGCACATTTCCGTACACCACCACGTACAGGTTCCAATTGAAACTAAAGGTATCACAGTTGAAACTAAAGGTATCACAGAACAACCAACAAGAAGTCTTCTCTTAATATTGATAATCAAGCTTCTCTCAGAAGAATATGATCGGTGTGGCTCCATCTAGCTTATAGAGGAGTATTACGATATAAGCATGATATTATATATTATTAACAATAAGTGTATGATTATTATTAAGTCTTGTGCATTTGAATCATTATATTTCATACCTAGGATTGACAACAATAAAAAAAATTAGAAAGGGGTAAATACAACAAGATACCGGCATAACTTCTCTTCTAAATCAAATAATTTCATACTTAAAGGAGAGGTTGAGAATAAGTTATTTTGAAAATGACTATTTCTCTCTTTATTAGAGGTTTTTTATAAGCGTTTCTAAACGAGTCGAGTAAATAACTCTACAAACAAATAGGATAGATAGAAACAATTGTAATGTTTTTCATTTAATCGTAAGACACCATTTGAAAATCACTTTTTCATCTTTACACTCTTTACATTATCATCACCTCTGCCAATCTTATATTAAAAAAACATGTATGTACGCATGCATACATACTAGTATAGTATTTTTTTTTTTATTTTCTTGGCCATTATAGTTTTTTTAGGTTTTACATTTTAACCACCAAAGTAGAGTGTCTTTTTTAAATAAGTTGAGTTTGAGAGACAATTAGTTTTGTAATTGTTTTATAATCTTTGAATTCTTGAAACAAGTAATGCTCATTTCTGTTTTTCTATCTTGCTAACTCATTCAACTATTGTCGATTTTCCGCTCTGGCGACTTTCCCACTAGCATCCGTCGTCTTCATTGTTTCTTAATCGATGATGGATGGTGGCGGTGGATGGCGAATGGTAGCTAATGTTACACGTGATGTCCTTTTGTTATGGGATTATACCGAGAGACAGCGATCCGTGGTCGTCATCACCAAATTAGATGTGTTTCAGTGTGATGGTGTTGTGTACAGTTGTTTCATTATGTTTGTTTGAAGTGGAATGGTATTTGTTTTTTCGTTGATTTTGGATTAGACGTGTTTGATTGTGATGATATTATGTACATTTGTTAATTATGTTTGTTTGAAGTTGAATGGTATTTTCTTTTTCGTTGATTTTAGTTTGTGTAAGGTTTTAAGAACTATGATAAAAAGGAAATTTAACGGTATACAAATTAATAGCATACGCCACGCACGTGCACTGTATAATCTTAGTTTATCTTATATATGAAAACGGTCGAATACTTGTATGCAAGTGACTAGTGACATTATCACTGAGACACATTACAAGTTTATAATTTGGTCAAGCATTCAAAACAATGAAGAAACAAAATAACATGATTATTCAATTGTCACCACAAGAATTACTTAAAGCCTTGAAGTAAATGTTTGCTTCAGTTCTCGTCGCAAAACTTTTCCTGCTGCAGATTTTGGTATCGCCTTAATAAATTCCACCTTTTGCACTTTCTTGTAAGGTGCAACCTGTTTAGCAACAAACTTGATGACGTCATATTGTGTAATTTTAGATTTAGGTTTCTTCACGACAAATGCCATAGGAATTTCTCCTGCTTCTTCATCCATTCTCCTGAATGATATAAAACACAAAAGTTTTGAGTGATCAATCATATGTTGGTGAAGACTCGTTTGAAACATGGCCATAAATAACTAGATTTTTTATCTTTTATCGATGGATATTATAGATCGGGCGCGCATCAGTATTATTATATATGTTACTGATACTCATGTATGTTGTAGTGATGGCTTTGCTACACTAGTTGAGACCTATGTTGTAATAGTTTTATATCAATTCTTGTCCAATTTTTTTCAAATTTGGAAAAAATTGGCACTGCAATGTGATAATTTAAAACTCACTTCATATCTACCTATTCTAATAATTGAGTAACTCATCCACATGTCAACATTCTAAGTACTTCACATAGGATTTTGCTTAGGTGTCATCCTCTAATTCAATTTGATGGATGATTTCAATGCGGGTCATAGTATGCTCCATATTCTAAATAACCCGATATGTACAAATACAAAATTCACAAATTATCATCAATTATCACCTAATATGATATGTTCAGATAAAAATTTACCGATTATCATCACCTATCTCCTAACATGATATGTTCAAGTTAAAACTTTACCACTTATCATGAATTATCTCCTAACCCAATTTGTTCAAATTAAAATTTACCACTAATCATGAATTATCTTCTAACCCGATATATTAAAAAAATTAACCAAAGATTATAGATAATTTTCTTTATTTTAACATATAATTTTTTATAGAAAAATATTTGTAAATATCCAAACCGATTTAATAGGGATATGTTAAAAATAAATTTAATACCTAAATTTAAATAAAATATATATAAAACCGAAATCCCGTGTAATACACGGGTAATAATCTAGTTATGTAATACAATAAATTAGTTTGGATTGATGTGTAGTGCATCTTATTAATTTCTAAATTTGCGTCACTTCTTTGACTATTAATTTATTATATATATAATACATAAAACTTTTAATTAGTAATTATATATATATATATATATATATATATATATATATATATATATATATATATATATATATATATATATATATATACTAGTTTAGTGCCCGCGCAGCGCTCGGGAACACAATTCAAGTGATGCTTTTAAGAATGTTCATGAATGTTCCATTTAGTTTTGAGACAAAACCGTGGTAAAACGAAACACATGATATATTTTTAAATATAGATTTTTAGTATAACAATATTATACTCAAATTAAAGAGAATAAAGTGCTTTGTTTTATGGTGTAGTTTATTTTTTTTAAAAAAATCATATAAAAATGTTATGTATATTTATAAAACACTGGGGTCATTGTATATTATTATTAACTTTATCCATGAGTTTCAATTTTGAACCCTATCAAATATAAATCGACTCACGTACACCCCTTTTAGTAAATGGTTAAAAATATAAATACTCTTAAATTTTTCAGAATTCTTCAAAATATTAGGGACCAAAAATGTAATTAGTTTTATTATAATAAATTTTATATACATATTTTAAATAAAAAAATCATTATTGTGAGATAATCTCTCAAATAATGTCACATAGACTAAAAGCTATGAAAAGATGCCACATATGATTTTTGTGTTTTGGTATATTATATAAGGATTTCTGGCGTGAACCCTATATATATATATATATGAATAATTATATTTTATACGGTTTAAACAACCGCATTTATTTTGAATAAAAAAAATACAAGGAAGCAAATTTAGGTGGTATCAATGATTTTTTTTATGAACCGGTGTTCTAAAAAATGTAACTTTTTTATTAACATTTAATTATATATTTCATAAAATATAAGATAATACAAGAAACGTGATTTGATATATTTATTATTTGGTTTGTATTATTGTATGCACTTACCCTATAACTGCAGCATCATCTATATCTGGATGAGATAACAATACATCTTCCAAATCAGCTGGTGCAATCTGCAAATCCAATTTGCATATTTATGTTACCAAATGTCTAAGATTAATAGAAATTAAATTAAATATATGTTTCTAACTTTATCTCTTGTAAATTTTTATTTATTTATATCATTGTTAGCTAGCATTTCAGTACATAACCCACAATATCTTTAAGGAAAATTGGATTTTAAAAATCAAACTTTCATCTGTTAGCCAGAAAAATCGTAACTGAAAAATATTACTAGAGATCCCAACTTTCAAACATATTTTTTTGAAGAGCTTCCGTTAAAAATCCAACTTTATCGCCTATAAGTTTTTTTCGACTAATGTTATAAGGCTTTTAATCGAAAGAATGAAACAAATAGATTAATGTAAAGTTTACTCCAAATAATGATGAAATAGTTTGATGATACATTAATATATTATTTATATATAAAGGCCATATATGCGTTGTACACTTGTACCTGAAAACCTTTGTACTTTATGACATCTTTAAGTCGGTCAACAATGTACAGGTACCCTTGACGGTCAAAAGAAACAATGTCTCCTGTATGCAGCCACCCATCTTTATCAATTGTTGAACAAGATGCCTCCACATTTTTAAGATATTCTAAGACAAAAAATCATTAAACAAGCTGTCAAACTAAGAACAACAAGCAAGACATGATTCAAATACATTACAATAGACATATGCAAACATGTGGGCTATTATACATGTACATAAAGACATAAAGTATGCATGTGAAACTCTACTTTAAAAGCAAAAATGAGTGTTAGATGTGTTACATGTAATAAGCATCAGTCTTAAATTCGAAAAAACTTAACGATAAAAAAAAATTAACGATGGCCAGTTAGTTGTCAAAGTGATAAAAGTTAATTGGGACTGTTACCAACCAATTCAATAGCCGGGACCGATAGAAACCAAATACCAAAGATATAAGATCGTAGCGATTTGTTATGGCATACCTTTCATAATGCCTGGTCCTCGTAACCAAAGCTCTCCGGTTTTTCCTGGAGGTGAACACAAACCAGTAACATTATCTACAACTTTGGCTTCCATGTTAGGAGCCAACAACCCGACTGATGTGTAATTTCTTATCGATTTCGTGTTAAATCCTCTTGTCCCAACAGCAGTTGACTCGCTCAATCCATAACCCTACAGGACACGAACCAAGTTAATTTATAATGAATCATGGTTTTTTATCACGTTAAATTTATCATATGGCTACAATAAATATTAGACAAAAGCGTTAAATTAGTTATTTATATGTTTTTTTACTAGTACCAAAAATATATGAAACAAAGGAATTTACAATAAGATGACAGGTAAATTTACAATATATTCTGTAAAAGTATATGAGAGGGTTTTTAGTTACCTGAATGAAATCGATGTTCGGAAACGTTTTTACAAACTCGTTTATAGTTTGTATGCTCAAAGGTGCTGCGCCACTCGAGACCTGTTTTAAGCTCTTCAAGTGACCACGATAAACACTATTCCCAACTTTTGTCAACGCTTTGAGCAATGGTGGCACTGCTGGAAAATGAGTGACACCATATTTACTTATAGCTCGTATCATCTCATTATGGTCAAATTTGTTCATCACCACAATAGATGAACCTAATGACAAAATCCCTAAAGTGAATAACGTAAGTCCATAAATATGAAACATGGGTATAACAGCCAAGTAAGTGTTTGATTCATTATTGTTGCCGTATTGTGAAGCTTCGAATCGGACAAATAACTCTAACCCCGCAATCAAGTTCCTGTGAGTCAAAACCACACCTTTACTAGCACCAGTCGTGCCCGATGAATACAGAATCGCAGCAGTGTCGTCTTGGCTAATCTTTCGAGGTGGTAAGGTGCTGGGATCACTCGAAATTAGCCGATGAAAACACGCGAAATCTTTATTGTTGGGATCCAACTCTGCGGTTTCAGGTACCGAAATTGAATTGATCCCCAAATCATTCAGTTGTTCAACTTTACTAGACAAAGTGAACGCAAGCTTCACATTGCAATGCATGGTTTGTTTCTTGATCTCCGAAACAGTGCTAAGAGGGTTCATTGTGGTTACAACACCACCAAGGTACATAACACCTAAGAAAACAATATGAAAGTGTACCGAATTGGGCAACACAAGCAAAACAACGTCGCCTTTCGAAATACCCATGTGGTGGTGAAGACCAGAGGCCATGGATTTAACCAACGGTTGTAGATCGGCGTATGACATCGAATAGCCTGTCGATGCATCGATGAAGGATGTTTTGCCGTTGTGTTTGTGGGAAAATATGTGGGATACAACGTCAACAAATGGGTTGGTTGGTAGATTCATTGGTGTGTGTTTGCTGCTGTATATTCCTGTTTGTTTTGAGTACCATTGAGGAACATGATCAATGAAATGAGTTTGGTTTGATATGTGGTTAAAAATATCGAAATTTTCTGAAGATTGGATGGTGTTTGGTTCACTGTTGGGGAAGTATGCTGCCATGGTTGTTGCAGTGAGGTGAAGTTTTAAGGTTTTGTTTGATTTAATAGATTGTGAAGTGGGGGTTATATACTTATATATACTTCATATTATGATGCATGTTTGAATATATGGTGTGTATTATATATAATATAATAATTAAAATAATATATTTGTGGCATGCTAGCACAATTGTGGGCCAAAACTGACCAATTGGTATGCTGACTTGTTAGTTGCACTTGTGTTTTCAGTTAGTGGCGGGTTTTAACATCTTATGGTGGATAAATTCTGACCGATTGTCGGCGCTTATTTGTCATTTGTGATCACTAAGGAAAATGTTACAACTATTCAACATCCGAATGCTAGAAAATTCAAACAGATTTTAGAAAAGTGAAAATTGTGCACAAATTAAATGAATTTTGAGAAGCATTTGGAATAAAAACATGTTATTTTATGAGTGGAGTTATATTATAAAATTCAAATTTAAGTTTTAAACTTTTTTTCGCGTTTTTCAGGTCATTCTGTTATTTTGTCAGGTTATTATGTTATTTCATCAGGTCATTGTGTAATATTTTGAACTGATGATGATTAAACAATGATTTGATAAAGATTACACAAATAAAACAAGTAAAAATAAGTAATAGATTTGAGATGTTATGTTATGGCATACAGTTATTCCAATAATGAAAACAAGTTATAAGATTTGATACATTGTGTTATTATGCATGTTTTAGTTTGTATTTGAAAACAAGTTATAGTATAATATATTGACATAATATAACACAATGACTTAATGAAAAAACACAACTATATGGCTAAATAACATAATAACATACCGAAATAACACAATGAGCTGAAACGTGAAAAAAAGGTTAGGTTATTCATCAACACTATATGCGTTTTGAAGATAAAAACCACCTATATTTTGGTGTAATTTTTATTAAAAAATAATGTCTTGTGTAAAAGTTAGGGACGTTTAAAGAAGATGGTGAAATTTAAAAAATGGGCAAAGACTAATATACAATTGATCTACTATTTAAAGTATTAGCTATTTAATATCATGTCATCTTGTATTTATAGGTCTTTTAATATCAGATTTATTGGTTCAAATGCATTCTTAGGCATTCTATAAAATTTAAACTTTCTATTTGAATATCTTTCTTTATCTTATTTGCATTTTAATTTTCATTCAAGAATTTGGCCGAAATTCGAAATCCCATCTCAAATGAAACGATTCCAGTTGAATACCACTAAAACGCCTTAATAACTTTAAATAGCAACCTAATAAATATTTTCCATATTCCAAACTCGTGCAAAACATCGATTGTTGGGCCACACGTATGCCCGCTCGCCACCAACTTCTGGTTCATTGCTTGTATTTCACCGCCACCCTTTGTCGAAAGCTACTAACAATCCTATGAATGTGGCGCCATCGATCGGCAAATGGTGCCAATACTACCAGCTACGCCCTTCTACATGTTTGATTTGCACCATACGACAAACTAACGTGACGCGTCTGACAACCTCCTATGACCAACGAAGCATGCCTCTGCAACCAACTCCCTGCATGTCAAGCAACCTCTCGTCGGGGGTTGCACTGATGTGGAGTGCTTTATTGGGTTAGATTTTTGGTCGGTTCTTACACTTGATCAAGTTTTAAATTTCTAAAATAAAATAATAATTGCTTTGGCTAAAACACACATAATATGCAAAGTGCACATATCACTACGTAGTATAATCTCGATGAGAACTAAGTATCAATCCAAGAACAAATTAATAAAATCAACAGTCAAGTTTCGTTATTGTATAGTCAGTTACTAAGTTAAGTGATGTGTAAAACGTAAGTTAAGGAATGTGTCTTTTAACGTGGAGTTAGTGCCTGCTAGGGGCACCCCAATGCTCCGCATATTGGAAAGATTGATAATCGTAATGAACTCAAACCACCTCAAGGTGGGGAACAAAGAAATCTTGCAAAAACAAAGGCACCCTGATCCTGCTATGGCATCATTGAGACTTGCAAACTCAGACTATAGTCATTTTATTTTTAAACAATTTTGATATGTAAACATGTTAATTTTGATGAATTTTCAATTAAACATTATATAACCAATGTTTACATCATTTTGACATCAAAATTTGTTCAAAATTAAAATAATGTTGTGATATGCGGACAATAGTATTTGATATGCGAACAACGGTACATGATATGTGTTTGTACTGTTGTTCGTACATCTTTTTATACTTCAAAATTTTAACAATCTTTTAATATCAAAGCTTCAATATCATGATGAAAATCGACATTATGATCAATTAACTAATAATCAATGATAAATTTCAATTTTCAAGATTGTTAACAATTTTGGTTGATGTGCGGAAAACATTATCATTCGCACATCTTTTTGTATGCCTGCTACAATACTTTCCGCACATCTTTCAAACACTTAGACAATTTTAAGTTCATTTTCACATATCTTGCTGTTGTATGATGAACAGTACTCATACATCATCAATTGATACACAGATAATAGTTCGATGTACATTATTCATTATGTCACAAATCTCTCAATTTGTTATATTTCCTTGCATACCTGCACACATATAAATCAATTGATTAGTTTATTTGTTTTCAAACTTTTGCAACAAAATTCAAATGATCAATGATTTTTTTCATCACATATCGACTACATGTATGAACAACAATGAATTCTGCCAACAGTGAATTATGTTGATACGCGGATAATAGTGTCCGCACATCTTTCTCAATTTGATTTATTTCAATGTTTTAAATGTGATCAAAACTTTTGATTCTTTCTCTTAAAAACATATTTGACTCACTAAACATTTATTTGATCATTCCATGACAAGTATAATGGTATCCTGCAAGAGATCAATTTTCAATTTGAAATCAATTGAACACATTCAATCTATACTTAAAGTTATGATTTTCTTAAACAAAGAAAATTGAAACTTTATTTTAAACTAATCATGAACCTTTCACAAGAATAATCAAAGCCAACTTTTATCACAACTTAAAGAACATACTATTGTGTCAAATGTAAGCCCGCAGAAAGATCATATCACATCAAATGTCTTCACACAAAATAAAAGAAAGTTTTGAATAGACATAGACAATTTTTCAAAATGTAAGATGTGCAAAAAGCTTAGAACAAACTTACTTATAACACTTAGTGATAAGTTATCATGTTTTGAGTTGATTAAGTATGACTAGTATGTGATCCGTACTCAAAAACATTTAGGAGGTCCACTCTCTTCAAAACATGCTAAAAAGCACTCTAACAACCAGGTCATTTACAATATAATCCGTGGAGCGGGGCTTAAAGCCTTAAAGGGATCCATTTCTGGACAGTCATATGGTGGTGTTCCATTTGGGAATTTTCTTTTTAATTCCTTTTTGGAATTTGTTCCTTATTTGGAAGCTTTTTGGTGATGTTCCACATTAGGCATCTTTTTGTACATCTTGAGGTGTTCCAGGTCTGTAGCTCACTACAACAAAGGAGAACTCGTGTGAAACTTCAGGTTTGTGGGCACCACAACAAAGAAGTTCAAAAATGTTTTGCTCAACACGTATTTTATTGCGTCATTACCTAGTATGTGTAAGTGACTTTTCAAAACAGTCTATCAGAAAAATGAATACTCCAAAAATGCTCTAAAGATGGAACGTAACACAACTAGCATAGAAGTATTTGGTTTTATCACCATAGTGTTTACTTTTCAGATTTACTATTTTTCAGCTTACCCACACTGAACATAATGATCAGTCAGTCTTTATTGAGTTTGAAAAACATATGTAAAAGACAAAAGCATGATTTGCAATCATTTCTCTTATGCTGCTAAGGCAAAACATTTAAACACAATTATTTTAATATAATTTTTTTATTAGAAAAATGGCAATGACTCATTATCAAGGTTCATAATTGATCATACCAATGGCTTGAACCAAATGTTCATATCTGCCTTGATTAAAGGCTTTAGTAAAAAGATCCGCCAATTGGTTTTCAGTACTCACTTGAACTAACACAATTAGACATTTTTCAGAATTATTACGTAAAAAATGATATCTGATTTCAATGTGTTTTGTTTTAGAGTGTTACTAGATTGCTTGTGATAAAAATTACAGCAGTATTATCAGTATAGATTGGGGTTTTAAGGAAGTTAAACCCATAGTCCAGCAGTTGGTTTTGACATTAAAGGACTTGTGAACAACAAGCTGATACAACTATATATTAAGCCTCTGCACTAGATACAGAAACACTGGTTTGTTTCTTACACTGGCAGGAAATCAACCTTGGACCCAAAAATTGACAACCACCTAATGTTAACTTTCTGTTAGATTACAACCCCCATAATCACTGTCAGTATAAGCATCTAATTTAAAATTTCCCTCTTTGGGATACCACAAACCAAGTGCAGTTTTCCCTTTAAGGTATTTGAAGATACGTTTGACAGCTTGAAGGTGTGACTCTTTGGGATTAGCTTGAGAGCTTGCACATAAGCATACTACAAACATAATGTCAGGTCTACTAGTATTCAAGTACATCAATGAGCCAATTAAGGAACAATAATATGTTTGATCCACATATTTTCCACTTTCATCAGGCTCCAACTTGTTAGCTTTGTCAAGTATCTTCTTGATATACTTCTCTTGATTGATAAAAATCCCTTCTTTTGCTTGAGTAACTTGTAATCCCAGAAAGAAGTTCATTTCACCCATGGAACTCATTTGAAACTTCGACTGCATTAATGACTCGAATTCTTTGCAAAGCTCTTTGCTTGTAGATCCAAATACGATATCATCAACAAAAATTTGAACTAAGAGAAGATCTTTGTTCTTTTGTTTAAGAAATAATGTTTAATCAATTCTGCCTCATTTAAAACCATTCTGCATTAGATAACATGACAAGGTTCATACCACTTTCTTGGTGCTTGATGTAAGCCATAAAGAGCTTTATCAAGTTTCATCACTTTATGAGGAAACTCCTTGACTTTAAACCCTGGAGGCTGTTGAACATACACTTCTTCTTCAATAAAACCATATAAGAAATCACACTTGACATCCATTTGATACACTGTGAAATTCATGTATGCAGAATATACTAAGAATAATCTGATAGCCTCAAGTCTTGCAACAGGTGCAAAGA
This sequence comes from Tagetes erecta, assembly GCA_030867185.1. Lineage (NCBI taxonomy): Eukaryota > Viridiplantae > Streptophyta > Magnoliopsida > Asterales > Asteraceae > Tagetes > Tagetes erecta. The sequence goes on from CM061488.1 coordinate 61,020,194, forward strand.
CATCCTCATAATCAATACCCTCTTCTTGAGTGTATCCTTGAGCTATCAATCTAGCTTTAATTCTGACGAGAATGCCACGTTCATTTGATTTATTTCGATATAACCAACGTGTACCTATGGCATATTGTCCATCTGGTAAGTCAACCAATGTCCAAACATTCTGAATTTGAAATTGGAGAAGCTCCTCTTGCATAGCCTCTATCCAACTTGAATCTTTAAGTGCTTCAGAAACGTTGCTTGGTACAGTTTGAGATAAGAAACAAGAGAATAGACATAAGTTTGCATGCTCACTCTTACTTCTTGTGATCCTTTCATTCACATTTCCAATTATATTAGATTGGGGATGATATTTTTGAATCCTTGAAGTAGATACAAATTCAATAATCACCTCTTCATCCAAATTTGTATAATTGAATTCTTGAATGGTTGTAGTTTTGATTGAAGGATCAGGCTCATGTGGTGAATTGTGGAAATAATTGTATCCTTCATCAGCAATCAACTCTTCACTTTCAAGTATATCATCATATGCATTAATGTTGAATGATGATCCTTGAGCATTTATGTTTGTTGTAGTTTGAGCACATGATGGTGGAAGACAATCATCAAAATTTGCATGAATATCTGGATTTGACAAATCTAGATACTTTGTGGGGAAAGGCAAAATAGCTTCATCATCTTATTCTCCCCCTGAGTTCGAATCTGCAGAAAACTCAAATGTATTAGAATTCAATGAATTTGTCAAAGCATCTGTTGGTCCCATAACACTATTGAATCAGTAATTTGTGAAGATTTTGGATCAAAAAGATATAAAATGGATGAATATGGATGAACAATGAAGAACACTACTAAAAACTCAGATTTGATCCATGTATTGATTGCATCAGATATTACAAAGTGAAAACCCCAATCAGTGACTCATTCAAGCCTCCTAAAACCCTAATTGTCATTTACTATTTATAGCCTAATGACACTTTGGACTAATGACAATTAGAACCCTATACTTAGACTAAAACATGACAATTGAAAATTAATACAAATAAAACCCTAATGTTTAGTCTAATATATATATTTTGTCATTAAGAAAAAATATATATATTACATAAAATACTAAAATGACCAAAACGATTAAATATATTTTGTTGACACAAAATATATTTATTAACAATAAAACTCCGTCGCCTTCAACGTCTTGTCTCTAATCTTCATCCCGAACGCGTCGTCTTGACTTTTGCGTTGACTTTGACCGTTGACATTGAATTTTGTTGACTTTGACTGTGTTGATAATATTATAATATTATCAATTTGGCTGCAGGTTTTTAGTGCATAATGACTGCATTTAGGCTAGTTCTTGCAGCATTTTTATTGCATATTTGTTGCAATTTTGACTGCATTTTTATTGCTGCAATTTTGACTGTATTATAGCTCTATTTTAGACTTTTTTGCCTCAATTTTGGCTGCAATGTGGCTGTATTTTTATGTAATTCGGTTGTAATTTTGAATGCATTGTGACTTCGTTTTGGCTGCACAAAGCAGGCTGTTTTTCTTTCCCATAATGGATGCATTTTGACTCATTTTTCGCTGCAATTTGGCTGCATAATTTTTGCTTGCATTTTGACTTTTTCGCTGCAATTTGGCTGCAGTTTTTACTGCATTTTGGCTTTTATTTGGCTGCAGGTTTTTAGTGCATAATGACTGCGATTAGGCTAGTTCTTGCAGCATTTTTATTGCATATTTGTTGCAATTTTGACTGCATTTTTATTGCTGCAATTTTGACTGTATTATAGCTCCATTTTAGACTTTTTTTGCCTCAATTTTGGCTGTAATGTGGCTGCATTTTTCTGTAATTCATTTGTAATTTTGAATGCATTGTGGCTTCCTTTTGGCTGCACAAACCAAGTTGTTTTATACAATAGTCATGCAATCATAAACATAAACAGGTTTAACTTGTTTTGGTTGTTATATAGTTTAGGGATATATGTGTAACGATTTAACTAACGTGACTATAATGTGTTTTCAGATTAGTGAAGGCGCTAGAATTCGAAGGAGCACATTTTAGAGGCGTGTGCTACGTGGTCATTAACAAGTTGTTGATATGATGATACCGTATGTTGGCCTGGATGCTAATGAACATTTTATGAATTTTTCAAACTTTGAATTAATTTTCTTGGTAGTGTAACCAGAGATGAATACACAGCTATGAATGCATTTTTTTATTTGATCATTATTTTGGTAATGAGTTGCATAAAAATGTTGTAGATAAATGAATATGGCTTTATGAAGTAAAAAGGCCAAAAGGGATCTGTTTCGTTTTTGGTAATTGTATCATTTTACTAACATCAAAACGATTTGCTCTTAATGTATTATACTTACACCAAATAATAATCAAATATAAATCATCTATTAGTCGTTTTTTTTCGAAAATCATTCTAGAATGAACATTAGAGTACTTAATTAGAGACTGATATATTTGTCCCTGATAATGATACTATCTATTATCAATGAATATACTAACTTGGGACTGAAATTCAGTTACCAAGAAATTTACCTCTAATTTTTTTTTATAGTTCAACTTTTTTGTGAATGAATCTTAGTCTCAGAAAATGGTTCAAAGCATTAGGGACTAAACTACCAGTCACTAAAATGAGTCACAAAAACAACAGTCCCTAATATCATTGGTAACTGATATAGCAGTCTCTAATACATAGTATCAGATACTGATATATCAGTCTCTGATAATGATACTATCTATTATAAATGAAGATAATAACTTAGGACTGAAATTCAGTTACCAAGAAATTTACCTCCAATTTTTTTGTAGTTCAAACTTTTTAGTAACTGAATCTTAGTCTTAGAAAATGGTTCAAAGTATTAGGGACTAAACTACCAGTCACAAAAATGAGTCACAAAAACAACAGTCTCTAATACCATTTGTAACTGATATATCAGTATCTAATAGATAATATTAGAGTCTGATATATCAGTCCCTGATAATAATACTAGCTATTATAAATGAAGATACTAACTTAGGACTGAAATTCAGTTACCAAGAAATTTACCTCTAATTTTTTTGTAGTTCAAACTTTTTAGTAACTGAATCTCAGTCTTAGAAAATGGTTCAAAGTATTAGGGACTAAACTACCAGTCACAAAAATGAGTCACAAAAACAACAGTCTCTAATATCATTTGTAACTGATATATCAGTCTCTAATACATAATATTAGAGACTGATATATCAGTCTCTAATAATTTAGTCTCTAATAATCACTTTTTTTGTAGTGTTAATTAGACTACAATTCAGGTCCAACAATACTCCCCCATAGTCTATTATTATCAACGTCTTGCATCGTGTTTGGCACCGATAAGTCAATACTGTTGGATATTCAATTTGGTAAGCTTCAGTCTTAATTTCAGCTCTAACAAAACTCCCCCAAGACTGATGCTAGCCAAATTTTGTTGCTGAAGATCCTTAATTTCACAAGCTCCCCCATATTGTATGCTCCCCCATTTTCTGTGCATCTTTTCATAAAAACTGGAACTGCTTTCAAATTATCTTTTCTTGAATGCTTCAGAAGTTGTAGGAGGAGGCTTCATAGCTCGGTATCTTCTGAAAAACTTTGATGAACATGTTCTCTAGTCAGGTGCTTTGCTCAACTGATGATTGGCCATCATTTGCAGCAAATATCTGTAACACAACAATCACAAACAAAAACTCGAGATTTCTCATTAGATCATTTCATTAAATAAAATAAACCCATGTTTATTTGTGTATGAAGACAAGCGAACTCGTGTTCGTTTGTGTGTGCAATTTCCCGTGAAATGCATGTGAAAATGATAGCATATTAATAGAATAATATGGAAGACTTGAAAATAATTAAAAATGAAAATCTTTTAGGATTTTTTTAATTAAAATTAAAAAATTCGTAAATAAGAGGACGAGTCTGACAAGATCACAAATATTTTAGACAAAGAGAACACATCCCATAAGGTACACATGACCAACAAGACTCAAGAACCTAAACATAAAATGAGGATAATAAACGAAATTTTCATGAAGGAATCAGATAATGCGTTTCGAGCGACCATCCGGAGAAACATAGACTTGGCAAGATTGTCAATATGTTTGTCCATTTAAACCTATGCCTTGTTCCTTTCAACAAACAACCTGTGACGATCTTATCATGTTTTAAGTTCGATTTGAAGAAACTCGGGCGACTTGGTTTCCACAGATATTCGGCAAAGTAACTTGTTTTGACCTCATGGCTTATTGAGTTTAGATGATTCAGCAAGATTTTGTTATTTGGGTGTGCATAGACCAAGATTAATTAATAATCAAGGTGAATGTTCTTGGGAGTGAAGTGGAGATGGGTTTAATGTATGAAGCGTCAAACAATGATCTTGATGTAGAAACATTATGAGCTTAGCTTTACATTTGAGCATATTTTTATGTATGATGCGCCAAACAATAAACTTGATGTAGAAACATTGTGAGCATAGCTTTACATTTGGGTTGCAGATGATGAGCGCTCCAGGTCTATACCGACGTATAACAGAGGAGATGATCATCTGAGCGTGCTGATGAGAGCTTCAGGTCTATATTTACATATAACAGAGAAGATCATCACTCCAGGTCAATACTTCCGTATAGCAGAGGAGATAAGCACGAAAATAAAATTCTGAAGAGCTAATGAGAAGCGTCATTCAGGGCTACGGCTAAAGGGTTTTGATTTTGGAAAAATCAAGCACGAAACAAATACTCTCAACCCATTTTTGTCAAAACTTATTACTTTGTGCAGGCCAAATGTCTGTGAAAGTACTCCTCATCACTGAGCTCTTATTGAATTTAGTTTGATCACAGAATTGTTGTTTAGTTGTATTCGGGCTGAGCCTATTGACACATTATTGCACAAATCAACATCCTTCTTTAGGTGCTTTCCATACTAACCTGAAACCTTCAAAAGACACAAAATATTTACACAGAACGAATTTTGGACAAAAGATGTTCATTTGTGATATTACTTCCCCAAAATTTCTATTTCAGCACAAAATTGAAATTTTCAAAAGACACAAGAGCGACCTCAAAGAGATGTGAAAACTTGATCAAAAATACAATTATAAAAGTTAGGCTCCCCCACCTTTTTTTGTTGTTTTTTTTAATTTTTATACTATCTACTATATATAAAATAGAAATTACCAATGAAATGTCTTCCATATTACCCTATCAAAAGATGATAAATGAGTTATCAAGAAAAATGCAGTGGCTGTGAAAATCAAAGAAAGATCTAGAATGTGGATAAGATACCAGAACCATAACCTGTTTGTTCCGCCTCAAAATTTGAATAGGAACATTTTAGTCAGTAAACCGGATTACTAACAGTCCTCCTGAAATATTTTCCTGCACTCATTAACAGATTAGTTAGAAAGGGGAACCCAGGCCATCGTAGTCTTGGGCATTCCATTTTCATTGGTGTAAAACACTTGTTTAAGCGCACAATCTGTTCTCGTATCTATTCTCATTTCCTCTTTTCTTTTAATTTGCCAAATTTGTTTAGATTCAAACATTTTCGATCTGAAAGAATTAAATCTGGAACCAATGTGACGCTCCATCTATAATGCTTTAGTAACCGTCTCAGTAGTAATCACAATGCGCTCCCCCATAATAGTCGCGGTAATCTCTCCTGGCTTCTTGTTCAGATCATAATCAGCCTATTGCCAAAAATCGCGAATGTGTTGCTGATCTATGACCGGATTATGAGAAATGGCATAAGAAATCGGAAACGCCATGAGCCATGCGATGACATCTCTATATCCCACCGATTTTGGACTGCGCTCGTTTGGATATGCCACAACATTCGAACGAGGTTCAAACTTCAGAGGACCAGCTGCCATGTCTTTCTGAATATAAAACAGAAGTTTTGTCAGATATCACAATTTCACAATACGAAAAAAATAGAAGAAATAAAATACAACAAAAAAATAAAAAAATTAATTTCGCAAAGCAGTTTCACAAAACTGCGACACAATAGTGGGCAAGTCATCGAAACAAAGTTTCGATGTTTGTCGACATTGTTGTTTAGCAAAACATGTGTTTGCTAACACTACAAGATGCACACGGGCAACATAACATCATAGTTTCGCAAACATATGTTGAACTTTCGCTCAGTTTCGCAAAAGAAAACGTTGTTTAACAAAATGGAAAAACCAAAAGACACAGAATTATAAACCGAATTATAAACCAGCTCAAACACGCAAAACATTTGAATCAAATCATAGACGAAGGTTCAAAACATACTAGATTATGAATCTTACAAATTAGTTTCCACTATAAAACAACACAAATGATGGATTTGAATTATTGAGAAACTACGGTTTTGGTTCGGAAGAAATGGTTATTTTGAACAGATGCGATGACCCCGACTGATGTAAGATCATATATATGAATTTAGTTTCACAAACTTGCGAAACAACAGTTTCGCAAAATTTTAAAATAAAAAAAAAATGAATTTTTTCAAAGTTTTGATGACGAGCCCCACATAATCACGAATATTTAAGACAAAAGAAGACACATCCCACGAGACTCACAAGACCAACAAGTCTCAAAGACCCACGGATAAAATAAAGATTAGATGATAAAATAAAATTCACGAAAGGATATAAGATAATGCGTTTCAAGCGAAAATCCGGAGAAACATCGATTTGGCAAGATTGTCAATATGTTTGTCCATTTAAACCCCTCCTTATTCCTTTCAACAAACATCCTGTGACGATCTTATCATGTTTTGGGTTCGACTGAAGAGACTAGAATGATTGGGTTTCCACTAACACGGCAAAGTAACTTACTTGGCATCATGGTTTATTGAGCTTATATAGTTTGACCTGAAACTTAGAGAGATAGACAATATGGAGATGGGCATTAAACTTCAAACATACTTACTTTTTTTAACAATCCAGTGATTTTTATCATGTTTAGATTTGTTTAGATATGACAAGCATGTGACCTACAACAAGAAACGTAATAGGCTCTACCCCATCAAAACACACTAGTAATGTCACTTTAATACCAGTTCACTTACAATATAATCATTGGATCATTTTGGCGCTTAAAGAGATCCATTTCTCGACAGTCTTATGGTGATGTTCCCTTTGGGAATCTTCTTTTATATTCCTCTTGGAATTTTCATTAAGGTTACGTTCCACATTGGAAATCTTTTGTGTTCCACATTGGGAATACTTTGTACATCTTGAGGTGTTACAGGTCTGTAGCTTACTACAATAAAGGAGACCTCGCGTGAAACTTTAGTATTGTGGGCACCACAACAAAGAAGTTCACATATGTTTTACTCAACACTAAACTTATTGCATCATCACCTGGTGTGCAGGTGAAATCACTAGCAGTCTTTCAGAAAAGCGAATATTTAGCATGTGATCTAGGATAGGTCTTAACACTGCTTGCATAAGATAATTTAGTTTATCACCAGAGAGTCTACTTTTTCATATTTACTATTTTTCAGTTTACCCACGCAACGCATAAAAATCATACAAACTTTATTTAGGCGCAAACAAGTACTCTCAACCCTTTTTTTTGTCAAGACTTATTACTCTGTGTTGGCCAAATGATTGTAAAAATGATCCTTATCACCAAGAACTTTTTAATTTAATTTGATCACAAGATTATTTTTTACTTTGTTTTCGAGCTGAGCCTATTGACATATCAGCACACAAACCAATATCCTCCTTCAGATGTTTTCCATACAAACCTGAAACCTGAAAAAGACACAAAATATTTACACAAGATAGGAGAATAATTTTTTTTTTGATATACAACACTTTTTCATTTATATCATTTCTCCCCTAAAATTTCTATTTTTTAGCATAAAATTGAAATTTTCAAAAGGTAAAAGACTCAAACCGACTAAATGGGACGTGAAATCTTTGATCAAGAATATAAGTGAAAAAAAAGCTAGACCCCCCCATTTTTTAATAAAAATGAAAACAAGTAAAATATTTACAAACAAAGGTGGATTGATCAGAAAGCTATAAGACCCAGCATGTTGATCAGTTCATAAAAACATGGTTTATCAAATGTTTTTTTTTTGAAAAGATCTGCTTTTTGATTCTTTGTGTCAATTGAGATTATATCAATGAAACCTTTCTCTTGAGCATCACAGATGGCGTGGATTCAAGTTTCGATGTGCTTTGTTCACGTGTGATGAGCAGGATTCTTTGCAATTCCAATGGCTTCTTCATTGTCACAGAATAACGGAGTATGAAGAAAATTGATCCCATAATCTATCCTCTGGTGTTGAATTCATAACACTTGGCAGCAGCAATTGGAGGCAACTTTGTATTCGGCTTCACCGGTAGATAACGAGACTTTAGTCTGCTTCTTGCTATGCCAGGATAACAAACACTCCACCAGATATTGACAACCTCCTGCTACAGATTACTGATCGAGCTTACAACCACCATAATCACTCTCACAATAGGAGTGAAGATCAAAGTTTTCTCCCTTTGGGTACCATAATCCCAACCGAGGTTTGCCTTTAAGATAACGAAAGATCCTTTTTACAGCTTTTTCATGTGACTCCTTCGGATTAGTGATAGGCTCAAACGAACCGAGCTTGGATCTAAATATGAGATTTTTTGGGGATGTTCATTGTAACCAGTGATGTGGAATCTCACTAATCACGTATTAATGAATGTTCATGAAGATTAATGCAAAGTATGATAAAGATGATGATAATATGAATAGGTTCTTCTATTAGATCAATATGAAGGTTACAAGGAATATTGAAATGAAATGCAGGCAACTCTCTAACAAATGACCTAGGTGATGGTATTTATAGTACAAACCATTAACCTTACATTTAACCTAAACAAGTGCACTTAAGCACAAACCGATTACACAAATATTCTAAGACAAATACAATTAATGAACTTCTTCACCCGTGCTTGCTCGTGTCGATGCTCGATATCTTCCCTCGCTTATATTTGTAAAGTGACATCTTCAATTTGTTCTAACAATACTCCCCCTAAGATGATACTTTACAAATCCGACATATCATCTTAAATCTTCATGTGACGAGCATAGAGAGCAACCTAAATTTTTGGTATGCATTATCTTCAAAAGGACCTAACAATACTCCCCTTAAGATGATGGTGTCAAAACTCTATCTTTCAACAAGAAATCTGCATTCTTCTCTCGCTTTTGTGTAAGATCAAGGGTCATGGAAAGAATAAGTAGAGAGTAGAATCCGGTGAATCTATATATCAGCAACGAGATCTTCTTCAACGGTTGAAGTAGAATAAAAAGACTTCTTTGACTTAGAATACTCCCCCTCAACTTTTGCTCTAGAGGTTAATAGGATCTGTGTATGAGATATTAAAAGGAGGATTCTTAACACTCAGCAATCTGACTTAGAGATCTTCGGACTGGAATCAGGCTTGAACATGAAAATCTTCAACTCGGGTGGAAGTTTGTTCTGCAATGGAAACTGTTCCTGCAACTCAAAGAAAATATTAAAACTCAGGCAATAGGGTGCATTTACCATCAATGTAAAGATTAAGTTCTCAATCGGATGAAATATTACTTGATGAACAACTCTATATCAATAACACTTGTTAAACTGCCAAAATAAAAGAAAATTATTAAAATGGCAATCTTTTTGTTCTTTTTGTATTTTTTTAATGTTTTTTATATTTTGGAATTTTCTCTTAACATTCATGAATCTAATACCTGCAATGAGATCATATCAGTCAAATGTCTTCACACAAAATAAAATAAGATTTTGATTAGACATAGACAATTTTTAAAGTGGATGATGGGCATTTAACTTCAAACACACTTACTTTTTCAAACACTTGATGATTTTTATCATGTTTTGATTTAATTAGTTATGACAACTTTGTGACCCACACTTAGAAACACTGTAAGCTCTACTCTCATCAAAACATACAAGTAAGCACTTTAACAACTTAAATACCCTGTCATTTACAATATAATTAGTGGAGCTTTTTGGGGCTTGAAAAGAACCATTTCTGGACAGTCTTGTGGTGGTGTTCCCTTTGAGAATCTTCTTTTATATTCCACTTTGGAATTTGTTTTCGGTTCTGTTCCTCATTGGGAATCTTTTCTGTTCCTCATTGGAAATCTTTTGTACATCTTGAGGTGTTCCAGGTCTGTAGCTCAAAATAAAAAAAAAGGAGACCTCATGTGAAACTTCAGGTCTGTAGGCATCGCAACAAAGAAGTTCATAAATGTTTTACTCAACACTGATTTTATTGTGTCATTACCTGGTGTGTGTAAGTGACATTACAAGTAGTCTATCAAATAAGTGAATACTCAACAAATGTCCTAAGATAGATCTTAACACCGCTTGCATAGAAATATTTAGTTTATCACCATAGAGTCTACTTTTCAGATTTACTGTTTTTCAGTTTACCCACACAACACAGTGATCAGTCAGTCTTTATTATGCATTTTGAAAACATATGTAAAAGACAATGACTAAGTGTACTATCATTTCTCTTGTATGAGTAAGTAGATCCAAACTTATATGCATGAAAGTAACACATTTTTTATACTTCTATGATTTCTCCCCGTAAAATTTTAAATTTCATTGAAATTTGAGGTTTAATGACAAGAAAGTGACAATTTTGTTATAAACGAAAGAAATATACTTAATCTAAACAGACGAAATGAAACATCGGTTGTTTCATGCATTGCCATCATTGTTTATTTATAATTTTTTTTTTAAATTCCTTCAATGTTTTAGTTTCCAACTCCAATGGTCGTCAGTTGCATCAAAAGCATCATGAACAAGATTGTCCAAATAACTGTCTCTACCACATTAACAAATCAGTTAGAGGGTGAAATCCAAGCCACTAAGGTCTTGGATTGTCCAAATTCATCAATATAATTAGGTTATGAGAGCTGATATGTTGTTAAAAGTTGTCGGTTTGGACAAAAATTTCAGCACATAATGTTTATGGGATGAATATTCAGCACTTAAAACATTTAGAAATGAATTTTGGGTGTTTTTGGCAATATTTTGTGTTTGCCCCCCAGGCATTTCAGCTCCTCAGACGTTTCTGCCCCCCTGTCTGGGCGTTTCTGTCCCATAGCCGTTTCTGGCTTTCTGCCCTAGACATTTCATAATGAATTTTTCAGCAATGTTGGGACGCTTCAGCAGTGTTGGGACATCATAACTTGGTCATTTCACCTTTGTTGGGATGTTTTAGACTTGTCAAACGGCTGCGAAAGTATTAATCAAATCTTCATATCAGTTTGACTTTTAAAAGTCAAAATTGTGATGAACACAAAATCAAATCTTCATTTTTTGTTTATTTATTGTTCGATTCAACACTTGTATTAGCTAAGGAATGATTTTTCTAACACTTCTTCAAAGTTTTTATACCTTGAATCAAGCTAAATCTCACTCAAATCTGAGTTTTTGTGATGAACACAACTAGAGGGTTTTGACAAAAATGACAAAGAAATCAACAAATCTGAATGGTTTGATCATGAACGAGGCTTAGGATTATGATTTCTAACATATATTAGTCATCAATTTCTCAAAACATCAATAAAATTTTGAATTTTAATTTTTGGGCAGTGAATATGACGAACATGAACAAAATCTTCAAAAATTCAGTGAAATCTTCACCAAATGAACTCAAACTTTGCAGTTCTTTACACAAACATGAATCAAAGCTAATGGTAGAAAAAATTCTATCAATAACAACAACAATCAAAGATCACTCAACAGCTCTGATACCACTTGATCGGTTCGAACAAACCGAGCTTGGATCTAGATTTGAGATTGTTTGGGGATGTTATTTATAATCAGTGATGCGGAATAGGTTCTTCTATTAGATCAATATGAAGGTTACAAGGAAAATGGAAATGAAATGCATGCAACTCTTTAACAAATGACCTAGGTGATGGTATTTATAGTCCATACCATTCACCTTACATTTAACATAAACATGTGCACTTAAGCACAAACCGATTACACAAATATTCTAAGACAAATACAATTAATTAACGTCTTCACCCGTGCTTGCTCGTGTCGATGCTCGATATCTTCACTCGCTTATATTTGTAAAGTGACATCTTCAATTTGTTCTAACAATACTCCCCCTAAGATGATACTTTACAAATTTTACCTATCATCTTAAATCTTCATGTGACGAGCATATAGAGCAACCTAAAGTTTTGGTATGCATTATCTTCAGGAGGATCTAACAATTAGTTTGATTTCTTGAGTAGTAGCCAACATCAAATGCAATATTTGGCCGGCTTGCAGTAAGATACATTAGTGAGCCAATCATTGATCTGTATCGATGTGCATCAACAGATTTACCGGATTCATCAGGTGTAAGACACATCTGAGCGGTAAAGGGAGAAAATTCAGGAGAATAGTCATCCATTTTGTATTTCTTTAGGATTTCTTGAATATATTTCTCTTGATGGATGAGTATACCTTCAGGTTTCTGCACAAGTTATAATCCAAGGAAGAAACACATTTCTCCCATCATGCTCATCTCGAATCTTTCTTTCATTACTTCCTCAAATTCTCGACATAACTTCTCATTTGATGAACGGAAAATAATATCATGAACGCAGACTTGCACCATTAATACGCCATAACCAATCACTCTCTTGAAAAGGGTCATATCAAGCGTCCATCTGATAAAACCTTTGCTCAACAAGTATTGAGTTAAGGTCTCGTACCAGATACGAGGGGCCTGATGTAAACCATAAAGTGATTTGTCTAGTTTATAGACTTTATCCGGAAAATCGGGATCTTCAAATCCAGGTGGTTGACACACATATATTTCTTCGTTAATATCTTCGTACAAGAATGCACATTTGACATCCATTTGATATACTTCAAAATTTTTGTGTGCAGCGTGATCCAAAAATATATGAATGTCTTCAATTCTAGCAACATGAGAGAAAACATCGGTGTAGTTGATTCCTTCCTCCTGTGCAAAACCTTGAACAACCAAACGAGCTTTGTTTCGAATGACCACACAACGGTCATCTGGCTTATTCTTGTAGACCCACTTAGTACCAATTGTTCCGTGGAAGATCGACTAATTCCAAACTTTTAACTTTTGAATTGCTGAAGCTCAAGTTACATGGACTCAACCCAACTTGGATCATGTAGGACCATTGTGATGTTTTTGGGCACAATCTTAGATAGGAAATAAGAAAACAAACATTCATTAATGAGTCCAGATTTATGACATGTTCTCACACCATCGGAAATTGATCCAATAACAATATCATGAGGGTGATCTTTCAACTCTTTGTAATTTGGAGTGGCAGTGGCTGTATTAGAAGTTTGCTGTTGACAACTTGAATTAGAATTGATTCCAGCAGGAACAAAATTGTTTGGATAAGATGGAACATAAACAGATTCAGACGAGGATGTGGGAGGATCGGGTAACACATGAGGAGCTTCACAGGAGCATGAACATGTGGTATCGATGGTTGTACAACATGTTGAACAGGTGGAATAATGAAAGGTTCAAACGAACTTTAATAGGAACAAGAGCAACATCTTCGTCTTCAACAAAAGAGGGTATATTGAATGAATTAAAGACTATGGTTGCGTCATAAATCCATGCTGGGTCAGATCCACTGTTACAAACGTTTGATTCCTTCCAATCAACATAAAAGGACTCTTGTACAATTTTCATGCGCTTGTTGTAAACCCGATATGCTTTATGAGAAGAAGAGTAACCTACAAAAAAATATTCATCAGAAACAGCACCAAATTTTGAAGTTTGAGCTTGGGTATTCAATAGAGTGCAAGAACATCCAAACGGTCGAAAGAAATCGATCAATGGTTTTCGCTTGTGAAATAATTCAAAGGGTGTTTTCATCTTATCCTTGATAGTCAGCACACAATTTAGAACATAGGAAGCACAGTTCACAGCTTCAGGCCAGAAAATAATAGGAAGCTTTGCTTCAATCAGCATTTTTCTGGCTGCTTCGACTAGAGTACGACTTTTGCTTTCCGCCACTCCATTTTGCTGCGGGGTCCTTGCAGCGCTGAATTGTCTCAAAATACCTCTTTCTTCACAAGTGAATCAAATATATTATTTTTGCATTCAGTTCCACTGTCGCTCCGAATCGCCTTCACTTTCATATTACTGATGGTTTCGATCTTCAGAATCAGTTTTTGGAAAACATCGGCAGTCTCTCCCTTGTGTGCTAGAAAACTAACCCATGACTATGGAGAGAAATCATTTGTAACGACAAGAAACTACGATTTCTTAGCTATACTCTAAATGCTAATAGGACTAGAAATTGACTTTATAAGTTTATGTATGAGATTTCTTATGTTGTTTCCCTTTTTCAGAAGCCATACACTTCTCTGCAACAGAAAAATCCTTTATAGGCAGACCACGAACAAGATTATTGATAGAGTATTAACTATATATAAATCCCGTGTACAGTTCGGGTTGTTTCGAGTCATTTTGATGTTGTTTTCTTTACGTTTTCTACACAACTGATGGCTTTGTGTTTCGTAGGTCCCATGTTGATGAATAAATGAAAAGTTCACACGAAATCGAGTCTGAAGGCGAAAAAGGGGTGCGAAACGGAGCTACGAGCAAACCGTGGCGTGAAAACGAACGAAACCGAAACGAAAACGGACCGCGCGACGCAACCAAGGAAGCTGGCCACGTCAAGCGGCCACATGGTGGTTCAACACTGTGCTACGTGGCGTGTGGGCTGGTGGGCTCATGGTGACGTCATCCACGCGGTGACGAGTTGTACAGTCGTCGCGCGACGCGACGACGTATTTTTAACATAATGTTTTCGCCATTTATGGCCCGGTTCGCTATATAAAGACATGTTATGAAACACTAGCCTCCTAGACATCATTGGGGACGAGTAAAGGTCGAAAAAAAGCTGATCGGAGACGAGTTTAAGGTGTAGAAGGCGAAATCAAGACAACGGGAACCCGTGGGATCAAGGATTGCATCTTGGCTCTTCCAAGTTCCTTTGTTCTTTCGTTTTTCTTTCCTTTCACTATGATTATTACTTATGAATTTGCGTTTGTTAGTATAAATATTGTTGGCTAAACGTTTTTAGAACTACCTAGGCGTGATGATGATTCGTTAACTTTGTTTTGAACTTATGTTGGATTAACTTTTGGTTTATGGTTTATGTTTAATTAAAAGTTTGAATCTTTTTTTTAATTGATTGATGCATAATATATGTTTGCGTTGATTGAATTATTATTATTATACCACGTATTCTTGGTGATTGTCTATGTCACGTAATAGGATCCGTTTTAGTCATTAACTTGCGTTGTGATTACGGGTGGTTGATTTGCAATAAAACCATAGGTTTAATAATATTAGTTAAATCGGTAATAACGTGTAGCTAACCTAGATATCCGTGAGGTGATAGGTTATTAACAAGTCTTGGTTGATTAATTTGCAAGGTTTAGGTTTTTGTGAAAATTCCGGATTAGTATTAACTATTAACTTTGTTTGTTAAATCAAATGGTTGGGTTTAAATGGCTTTAAGGATTGTATCGTGAGATAGGTCTTTAGCGTGGGTCATTTAAGTGTAATTTGATTAGGTGAATGTGAGGAATCTTAATCCTGTAACCGGTGTGCTAATAACTTAATAGTTACCCTTTAGGTTTCTTCTCGAAAAGGGTCGAGCGTCTTAATTAGGGAAGCTCTTAAATGAATAGGTTTAGATCCCGGTTCCATAACCATTAGTCCAACGTGAGTGATAATTGAAGTTAATGATAATTCTAGCCTAGGTGGTTTGTCTTCACTTTTCTGTTTTAAATCCGTCTTTTAAATTCGTCAGTTTCTATTTTTAGTAATTTACTATTTTTAGAAAGTTTCCATTTTTAGTAAGTTTCTATTTTTAGCATTAAATTCCCCTTTTACAAAATATTTAATTTAAAGTTCGTGTCTAGATAGCGAGTCTTAATTTAGTTAATTAAACGTAATATATAGAGTATGTGGGTCGACACCAGGACATACATTTCACTATATTACATCTGACCAGTCCACTGCCGGTTGTGTGTGATTTAGTAGTTTGTCTAGGTTTTAAAAATTTAAAACTAGGTGTTTTTGTTCGTTTATTATATATATATATATATATATATATAGGTGGAGGTTCATTTGAGAAGACTCATATATTGCGAGAAGAAAAAGAAGAAACCTAAATCATTAAAAAAACTTTTCATTTGTTTAATTTTTTTTTAAATAAATTCACTTCCTACATACAAATGTGTAAGGTATAAACTAAAAAAAATCATTAAAATATTTTTTACGTATGTATTTTTAGCGTTTTAAATTTACCTACACACGTGTAGGTTATGTGTAAGTAACCTAACATACACATGACTTCCACATGTGTAGGTTTAACAAATAAACGAAATTTATTAAATTTTATATATTGAATATCAAAGTTAATGAATAAATGTTGCATTTCTATCATTGTTTTGTAAGTTAAAAACGTTTTTGGTTGAAAAAAATGAAGAATTTAGCAATTTCTTTTTCTTCTCGCAATATTTGCTCTTCTCAAATGAACCCTCCCCTATATATATATATATATATATATATATATATATATATATATATATATATATATATATATATATATATAGGGATCCATTCAAATGAGAACACTTTTAACTTGAGAACAACTTAGGAACCGCTTTAACTGTTGTATTTATTATAATATTAATTGATCAAAATGCTTATAATTAACCTAATTTTAACATTTATTTAAAAAATATATGATTTGTGAAGTCGTTTGTTAAAATGCATATATGCACCTAAATCACTTGTACACAAACACATATTGTGGGTGCATATATGCATTCTAACAAACGACATGACGAATCATATTTTTTTTAAATAGATGTTAAAATTAGTTGAATTATAAGCATTTTGGTCAATTTATATTACAAAAAATTCAACAGTTTGACTCCATATATGATTCGTTAAAGTTGTACTTTTTGTACTCAAGTTAAGAGGTGTTCTCATTTGAGTGTGCCTCTATATATATATATATATATATATATATATATATATATATATATATATATATATATATATATATATATATATATATATATATTGCACGCATCACGTTTTTGGCGTCGTTGCCGGGGACTCTTTGCAATTGCGCTATTTAACATTTTAAGTCTTAAACTGCTATACACGTGCTTTGTTTGTTTTGTTTGAGTCGTAGGGGTCTAAAGTCTTTGTATTTATTATTGTTTTGTCGTGTTTACTTACACTACAACAAAAATGGGCTTTTAGGACCTTTTGTGTAGGACGCTTGTAAAATATGGTCCTATGAAACTATTTAATAGGACGAATGAACTCTTGGGGTCCTTTTATAATATACGCTACTAAACCAGTGTCCTAAAAACCTATTCAATAGGATGGATGATTCTTTGTGGTCCTATTATCATATAACTTAATACGACACTTAAAATGTACATCCTAATAAAGTAATTTATAAGACATTAAGTTGTTGGTGTCCTATTATGTGTTAATGTAATAGGACACTAGATCAAGGGATGTCTTGTTATAACATTACTTAATATGACACTTTGTAGTTGAGTCTTAAATGTTTAGTGTTATAGGACCCTTTCTAGTTGAAGTCATATTAAAACATGAGTTAATAGGACATTTTTGTATTATAACTTTAACCTTTATAGGACGCTTAATCATTTTGGGTTTATAATAAACTAGTAAATACTATCAAGTCGCGCGTTGCGGTGGCGACATCGACAGCAACAATGAGAACAAAGTGGAAAACTTTGACATCGAGTATTTGGACCCGAGAACATCAACAGAGAAATAAACACAAAAGAAAAGAAAGGTGTAAACACGTAAGAACAAGTTATATTATAATTGAAACTACAAGGTCTAAATATGAACTTTTAAAATAAATCAAATCTCTTAAACCAAACCACCCCCCATAACCCGTCTCCTTCACCTTCACGGCTTACAAAAGAACCCTAATCGCCGATCTATCATTCCCACCATTTGCAATCGTTATTCCGGCATATCCACATCCTCTGGCCACCACCGCGAAACCATAAAGCACCATTTCAATCATTGGTTTCGTCGCTACGCCGCCGTTCACCACTACTTAAGCCGTCTCCTACCAACTTCGACACCCGCAATCACCCTCGCAACCTTTATGCGTCTCTTCAGTATGTATATTATTTTAAGGTTACGGGTTGGTTTCACTTCGATGCGATTGGTATGTATAAACGTGAACGTTGTACGGTCAAGTATGAATATGTGTCAAGTCAAGTTGCGGTTTTGTTTCGGTGGTAAAACCATAGGTTGGGTGGTTATGAGTTATGTTTGTTTGTTTGTGTGTTTGCTTGAGTGTATAAATTCAGTATATGTGTATGTTATAGCAATGAGTATATATCTATGGCATATATGTATGACTTGGTGTGCATCGAGTTTGACTTTCCTTTGATTTAGTAGGAGCATGAATATGTAACAAAAAACGCTTAGTAATTTATGCTTTATATATACGTGAGTGTGCGTAAGGTTCTTCATATATATATATACACAGTATATATATATGGATTGTATAAGACAGGTTAATAGTTAATTCATCATCTACTGGCGTAGTTATATATCTTAGATATATTTGTGCTTTTTGGTTAGAAAACATGTATCGGTAAAAAGTGCATTTTTGTTTAGATGATTAAAAGAGTGGTGGTTTTTTAAGCCTTTGCGGTTAACATGTTTGATGATTATCTTATACAAAAGGGGAGCGACGATGTCATATTCTTATGGGTTGTTTGATGTTTGTTTTGAAAGTAATTGTTATAGTGGATAGCTAGAATCAGATGATCAAATAAAAGAGAAAATAGAAAAGTAGTAGTTGATGTGTATAACATAGGTATTATACTAGATATTTTCATTATTTACTTCTAATTGTATTTTCATTTATACATTCAATTAACTAGGATTATACAAGCTCGTGCGTTGCCCGAGCCATTTGTATACCGTTAAATTTTCGTCATCACATCAATTAAAACCATACACAGGCTAAATTTAATGAAAAAACAAATGTCATTCAACTTCAAAGAAACAGAACGAAACAATTGTACACAACATCATCACATTGACACACGTCTAATCTGGTGTTGGAAATTACAGATCGGCGTCTCTCTCTATAAAATCCCATAACAAAAGGAAACCACCATACATTATTTGCCACTATCTGTCATCCACTGCTACCATTCATCATCGATTGAAGAAACAAAGAAGATAATAGAGCCGACTAGAAGCACCAGAACGACAATAGTCGAATGAGCCAACAAGAAAGATAAACAAAAATGAACATGTCTTGTTCCAAGAATCCAAGGACAAGCAACCACAATACTATTTGTCTCTTAAACTCAAGTTACTTACAAAATAATCGTTCTATTGGTGGTCCAAATGCAAAAGCTACAAAATATAATGGCTAAAATGCAAAACATATAACAACATTACCTCAAACTCAATTTATCTATAAAAATGTTATTCTACTTTGGTGGCCAAAATACAAAAGCTACAAAATTATATGGTGGCCAAAATGCAAAACAAAAACTAAACTATTCATGAAGTTTATCTTTCAATATATAGTAATTATTGTAATCAAAATAATGAAAAAGGTCTTTACTATTTACGCTTCTGTATTTAATGTAAAACTTATATTTTAATTTTTTACTATTAATATGAAACATTACTTTTCAAAATCATGTGTATCAAACTCTTAATGGTAAAACTCCGTTAGTGGAATTTGAAGATGTGACAGAGACTGTAGCAAGAGGATGGATGAAGAGCTTAGACCCAAATGAGCTTGTTGGCAGTACAGAGCTTGGACAAGAATGATGTGTGGTAAACGTTCAAGTACCAATAAAAAAGATGAAAACTTTGTGAGACCATATGGCTTATATTCCACAATTCAAGATTGTGTTGGTGCATCCATCGCATGGCCATCTCGGTATGTATTTATAAAACATGATATATGAATTATTTTAATAAGATGGAACTTAAAGCTTATACATGAGTGGTTTTTTTGTAGGTAGTCCGTGAAGATTGAGGACGCATTGATGACTTTATGTTGACCGTTTCTTTCGTTGCTTTTAATTTCTTTGTTAAATTTTACAAGACTTTATGTTATAACTTATTTATGTTTAGTTGTTTTGTTATTAACAAGCTTATTTGAAATATAATAAAATTTTATTTCTTTCATTAGTTTATTTTATATACACAATAAGTATTAGGGTATTATATATTGATGATTTTTTTATTGTTTAATTAAAATCATTATTCTGATCGATGTCCATTACCATATCGTAAAATTGTGTGTGTGGATGATTAAGAAAGCATTGTATCATATGACTTGTTAGGACTTTGAAATTGTCCTATTAAACTTGTTAAAACATGGCAAAAGTGTCCTAATATGTTTTTTAAGACGCTATTTTGGTTGTTCATAACTAGACATATGCGACCATAAAAGTAATTGGTTTCATAATCTTATTTGGGATACTTAGGACACTTTTCTTGGTACTAAAGTAACTATATTGTTACAATATAAACGTCCTATAAATTAGTTTTTAAGGACGCTTGTATG
Source organism: Tagetes erecta (assembly GCA_030867185.1). Lineage (NCBI taxonomy): Eukaryota > Viridiplantae > Streptophyta > Magnoliopsida > Asterales > Asteraceae > Tagetes > Tagetes erecta. The sequence continues at coordinate 61,040,844 of CM061488.1, forward strand.
TGTATCGAAAGATTAAAAGAAGGTAACCACATATTATAACATTGTAAAAGTGTCCTTATATGTTTTTATTAGGACGCTTTTTGGGTTGTTCATAGACATATTATACGACCTTAAAACTAGTTTTATAATCTTATTTGAGATATTAGGACGCTTTTTAAGTTCCGAGACTTATTACAACCCCTTTACATGAAACGCTTTTATCGTTGGTCCTATTAAATGAAAGGTCCTATAAAATATCATTATAGGACGCTTTTGTGTGTATTAAAAACCCAATTTTGTTGTAGTGTTATTTTTCATTTTCTTGTTCTTGCGGTTAGATTTGTTTCGTTGGTTTCGTGCAGTTATATGCCACCCCTGAGATCACACAGACCAGTGAAACATACGTTCGAGGAGGTTGGTTCAAAGCTAGAGACTGTTGCTGACTCGTCTACGGAGGTCAAGGTAAGTACCATTAATTTGGATTTCACCTCGTACCCGACACCACACAACACACCACCTAGCAGTCCTAGGTCACATATGGCAGCGAACCGTACTGTCCATCAACAGGCGTTCAACGGTTTCACCGAGAACCTTTCGTCCATTGCAACGCCTGCAATCACGAATCCGAATTCGTGGCAGATACCGTCATACATCTTGACCGACATTGCTAATAATCAATTCCATGGGCGGGATGATGAAGATGCACTTGCTCACTTGTTGTGCCTCGCGCGCATTATGAACACTTTCAAACTCCAAGTTGCATCTGATGACGTGATTTATCTGCATCTGTTTCCATTCTCACTTGCGGATCGAGCCATTGTCTGGCTCGACTCGCAAGCAGAGGGGACGTTCACAACGTGGGAAGCACTTCGCTCAGCTTTTCTGAAGAAGTACTTTCCACCTGCTAAGGCATCTCGCCTTCGTAATCAGATCCACTCGTTTAGAATGGAACCAGATGAGCCCTACTATTTTGCTTGGGAGCGTTTTCAAAATTTGTTATCTCGCTGCTCCCAACATGGGCTTACTCCTTGGGCCTTGGTTGAAAAATTCTATAATGGGCTTACGTATGAAACCAGGGCCGGGTTTGATACATCTGCGGGGGGTCATCTAATGGGTAAAATGAACGTAGATCAATGCAATGAGTTATTCAAGAGTTTTGCCTAGGCCGAACATGAACAGCGGTCCACTCACAGGAATTCTAGTCCTGTCATTGGCACACCTTCTTCTTCCACTCAAGGTGTGCACCATGTTAGTATGGAAGCTAGTGTGGCCGCTACTTTAGAGAACCTTACCTGTGAGATGAGGAACCTTAGGGCTAAGTTAGATAAATGTGAGCTGTGTCGCGGTGGTCATAGTACTTTAGAGTGCCCTTTGATGTCTAGAGAAGAACGGGTTGAGTTTGTGGCCAATCAGAGTAGGTTCCCTATTTCTAGTAATAGTAATCCTAATTGGAACCAGAACTCAAACTTTAATAATAACTCGATTTGGCGTTCTTCAGGTGCCCCACCTGGTTATCAGTTTAATTATAAAAACAATAATAATCAGGGGGCGGGTAGTTCATTTGGTGGTAGTGGCGAACATGCTAATGGTCAGGGGTCTGGTGTTAGTAGGGGTGTACGCGGTCCGGTTTTTACGGTTTTTGGATAAAACCGTAACCAAACCGTTACTTGCGGTTTTTTGCCATTAAAAACCAAAACCGAACCGTTTATAGTAAAAAACCAAACCTAAACAAAACCATACGAGCGGTTTAGGAGAGTTTGTTAAGCAGTTACCTAGTCAGAGGTCCCCAGGTCAGTTCTCGGGTTCGACGCAAACGTACCCTGTTGCTCAGTTGAATGCTATTTCTACTCGTAGTGGTAGAGTGTTAGAGCCAGTTAAGAAAAGAGTGTCGTTTAGTGACCCTGTGGTGAGTGAGAAGGTAGTTGAGGATAGTGATGATGAGTTAGTCGATGAAGAGATAGTGTTAGAGGGTCCGGGTAGTAGTGAGGCTCAGTGTAGTAAACCAAAACCCGTAAGCGACCCTGAGTCAGGTTTAAGTGTGGGGAGGAAGCTGGTGGATGTTAGGCCCTCCCCCTTGATTGATCATGCTCGCATCCCATATCCCGCTCGTCTTAAGCAGCAGAAATATATGCGGGAATATGGGCACTTCTTAGACATGTTTAAGCAGCTGAAGGTCAATCTTCCGTTTATCGAGGTTCTCCAGCATATGTCGAAATATGCTAAGTTCTTGAAGGACATCCTCAAGAACAAATGCAAGCTGGGAGAACTCTCGTCTGTTCCGTTGAGTGGTGAGTGTTCGGCAGTTGTCACGAATACACTACCGAAAAAGCTTTCTGATCCAGGAGTCTTCACGATTCCTTGCTTATTCGGTAGTAACCTCGAGAGCCGAGCTTTAGCTGATTTAGGTGCTAGCATTAATTTGATGCCTTATTCTTTGTATGAAAAGCTAGGCCTAGGTGAGTTGACTCCCACTAGGATGTCGTTGTCCTTAGCCAACAAGTCAATTAAGTATCCATGGGGGATTGTGAAAAATCTGTTAGTGAAGTTTGATAAGTTTGTCTTCCCCGTGGATTTTGTCGTGCTTGATATGAAGGCTGACCCCAAAGTTCCCATAATCCTCGGTCGTCCTTTCCTTCGCACTGCTCATGCGAACATAGATGTCTTTAAGGGACAAATCACTTTGCATGTAGGAGAGGAAATAGCTGTGTTTAAAATTCCTGAACCGATATAAAATGTTAAGTGTTGGGATAATCGGGTTCAGGTGATAAATGCTGAGGATAAATGGGTAGAGGGAAACGAGAGCGGAAATGTGTTTTTCAGTGAGTACTAGGCTAGTGTTAAGAGGATGCTTAGAGCTAAATGTGGGGATCCTGGCAGGTTTAAGGATGCCCCACAAGGTGCAGGTTGAGCCGAGTTTGGATTAAGTTTTGCCTGTAGAGTATGTATAAGTGTTTTATCGAGTCAGTTTTATCTTTATTTTTATTTTTATTCTTATTTTTTATTTTATTTTTGTCAAGTCAGTGTTATGCTCGGGTATCTTTTTCTCCATTCGGGTGAGTTTGCATTTGTGAGATGAAGGAGGAACTTGAGAGTGTCGGTGGAAGCTCGATCGCGACCGAAATGCTATACGATCGAAGCTTCAGTTGGATGAAGACTTGGAACTTACGGGTTTCACAATACCAGCTAAGTCTTTTCCAATTCACCTTCTATCTCTTAAATTTTTGTAATTTATTTTATTTTTCAGTGTTTTCTATCTCTACATTGGGGACAATGTAGCACTTAAGTGTGGGGATGAGAAATAGTCATTTCTGAGTCTTAGTTATTTGTTTTTGAGTCTTATAGAGTCTTAAAAAAATTCCAAAAAATTTGAAAAAATGTCTTTGTTTAAGTTGTGCACTTTAAATAGAAATTGATAGTAAACTGATTTTGGTTTTCAAATATGTTGTGGTTTTTAAAATAAAGATGAATTTGGATAAACATTTGGTAACCCAATTAGCTGAGATGGTTTCCCTAAGTGTAGTAATTGAAAGTTAATTGTCGTGAATTTTGTTGGTCATCATCTTAGGATTAATAGGAAGGTCTTAACTAAATTAAACTAGGAACCATTGTAGGCTTTAGAACTTAAATAGGTTAAGGGATAATGCCATTTTGGGATTTATAGCACGCTTCTTGTGAAAGAAGTGGCACTTCCGTAAATCAATGTCACAGGGTGTAGACTGAAAGCACTCAAAGTAGCTGCTAAACAAAAGAGCTCAAAGTAGTAGAATCTTCATTAAAAAATAAGAGAAAAAAATAAGGCAAGTGATCTAAGACCTCATGTGCTCTACCTTCGGGATAGCGACTTGGATACGACACCCCTAGGTGATGTGATTTTGTTTTATGAAAAAAATAATAATAAATAGTCTATACCCATAAAGTTCATTCATCAAAATCCACCCTAATATGGCACTAGTCTTTAATTTAGTTAAGTTCTTTAGGTTATTCTGGTAGGAAAACCTTTGTGGTTTAATCCTGTGCCTCGTCAAGCAATAATTAATCAGGCCGACTTGTTTTTCCTTTGTGTGAGACCTCACAAAATTTAAATAAAACATAAGGGGAAACTTAATTAGCTAGTGTTAGGGTGTTTAATTAAACGCACCGTTGTTTATCGAATTTCGTTTTTGTTTGGATTATGTTATGAAGTTGAAGCCTTAATTAGTTGTGATTCTATGTTCATGCTTTTTCAGGGACGAAAAAGGTTAAGTGTGGGGATGTTTGATAGAGTATTAATTATATATAAATCCCGTGTACAGCTTCGATTCGTTTTGATGTTGTTTTCTTTACGTTTTCTACACAACTGATGTTTTTGTGTTTCGTAGGTCCCATGTTGATGAAGAAATGAAAATCTCACGGGAAATCGAGACCGTAGGCGAAAACAGGGCGCGAAACGGAGCTATGAGCAAACCGTTGCGCGAAAACAAACGAAACCGAAACGAAAACGGACTGCGCGACGCAACCAAGGAAGCTGGTGATAGGTTCAATTGGATCGATAATATCACTCAAATAATCAGAATAACTTGCACAAACAAACGATTCAATCACAAACACAGTTCATACTCACAAATTCTCTTGTATATTGATGATCAAAGCAATTCGTAGTACAAGGTGCAGGAGAAACAAAATCACACACAGTTAATTCTCTCTCTAACAGTGTAAAAGTGATCTCTCTCTAAACACACGCACACTACATGCTTATAACAAACAAAATGCAAGTTTAAGGAAAATACATAATAAACCCTAAACTATACAAACATATAAACAAAAATACAAAGTAAATCTTAACAAGGGAATAACCCTAACAGTACTCCCCCTAAGATTTATCTTTGGATCTTCAAAAACTTCAATCTTTTTCATCTTTTATCAGCATCAATCTTCAATCTTTTTCTACCATTCTTCTGGTTCTTCTTTCACAGTCAACAACTCTCGACCTTTATACTCTTCCTTTTCCTTCAATGCTTCTTCAATGCAGGATTTGAACTTTTCAGCGATCTTAGCTTGTCGAGGCTTGGATTCATTCGTCAGAATTGGCAAAGCATTCATGCGTCTAAGCGAATCCAGATTCAAACCTGCAAAATCGATATTAGCATAAAACTCAAATGGCAACTCTTGGCCTTGAACTTTCACCTCCAAAGTACCCTTCCTACTGATCCGCATATATTCTATCTCTGGTATATCAACCATCACGAGATTAGAATTTAGTAAAGCCTTTCTCACACGAATCTTCTCCGAAGCAGCAGCAATCACTTCTATCATCACAGTGAATAACTTTCTGTCAGCTTCAGCAAGTTTGTCTTTGCATTTCTCAATCTTGCAACTTCGCAAAAATTCAATATAAGAAGGATGCAGCAGTTTCAACTCAAAGGTACTGAAAAGTGTGATCATATCCTTGTCCCAATCCTCCAAGTTCCGAACAAGCTTTAGTTCAAACGTTTCCTGATTGTAGAATACTCTGAGTATTGGCTTCGTTGTCTGACTTCCATCAATCACCTTCAATCCAGGATCTGTAATCTTGTCAAAATACTCATCCGAGAACTCTTCCAAGTACATATCTTCAGTTACCACCAACCGCTTCTTCTTTCTTTGTTTCTTAGCTTGCACATATGCGGTATCTTCCTGTTGACCTCTAAAGTCCAGAAACTTTGCTGTTCTACTCATTCCAGCATCAAGAAGTATCACGCATTTATCACCACGCTCAGCATGCGTGTGATTAATTAACTTCAGTTTGTGCAGCTCTTTCAAATCCTGAACCTCCAGTTTAAAGATGCTTGAGTAGTAATGATAAACGTCACATAAACCATTTACCCTCTTAATCATAAACGCATCAAAAACTTCATCATATTTCCAAGCTATTATCTTCACCTTCTTATTCCTTTCAGGCACAATCATCGAATTCAATAATTCAGCAATCGATTGTCCTTTACTCAGCAGTGACCTAACAATATCACCTGCTGTTGCTGCTTTATGCCAAGACTCACGCACCTCCATTGGTATGTTGTAAGATTTAGCTTCGCTTGGAAACATATCCATCAGTTCATGTCTTTTCTTATGTGCATCTTCAGGTAAAGCCATTACTGGAATCTCCTTTGGTCCAAGCACCTTAAATCTCTTTGTCAACTCATAATACTGAGGATTGTTATAATCCAAGTAAAACATTCTGTTGTACATCTTCTCCATCTTCATAAAACTTACCACTATTTTCCTCAGTGACTCAGACTTTAACCTTTGCAGCGTCTTGTATGGATAGTTCCTCGAACTCAACCAACTACGCATATTTGATGCAGTCATTTCATCTGGGTTTTGATGATAAGGCTCAGTCGGAGGTAAGTCTTCTATATTTAAGCTTTCTTGCATCGGAGTCCATTCACCCATCTCAATCACGAACTCTTTCTGATCAGCTTCGGCTTTATCTTGGGCAGTAATGCACTTCTCATACTCTTCGTTTATCTGACTTACTGTCAAACCATTCAAAAACACAGAGTTGTACTTCATTCTCTCAAGATACGCAAACCTCTGATCCAAATCATCTGGTAACTCTTCAACCGTATTCTGTACTGGTTCTGGCTCCGCTTCATTTTCAGACTCTGTCCAATCTATGTCATCTAAATCATCCAACGCCTCTATCATAGGAGCTTCGTCAGTTTGAACCGGCTCAAACTGACTTGCAACTTCAGCTTCTGTTTCAGGCACACTTTCAACTTCACCAGCTTCAGGTTGAATCGGCTCAACTTGAACTGTTTCCTCAGAGCCAACCTCCTTCTCACTATCAGTTACTGCAAATACCTCGGTTTCAGCTACAGAATCAGATTGAATCGGCTCAATCTGACCTGATTTAACATTCTCAGCTTCAGTCACCTTCTCAGTCTCAATCACAGCTACAGATTGAATCGGCTCAATCTGCACTGGTTCATCAATCTTCGCCTTTTTCGAGCTTCCTTCATCACCAAAAATTTCAGGAACAGCATCTATCTTCCTCTTTCCCTCAGCTTTGTCAGAGATGACAGTGTCAGCAGTAGCTTCATCGGGAATGATAATTGGTGATTCTACCAAAATACCAACATTCGAAGTTCCTCGAGCTCTAGTCAGATAAACCTTTGGTACATGCGTTTCAGTCACTTCTATTATTTCTTCAGAAAAATCTTTATCTGAAGATGGCCAGCCTTCTTCGGTTTCATATCCTCCAACTCTTTTTCTAACATTTCTTTCTCTGCATTCAAAGTATTACACTCAGCTTGTAATTCTTTGTAATCAAATTTCAGATTTTCATGCTCATCCTTAAGTTTTTCATAGTCTCCTTTCAACGTCACATGTTCATCAACTAATTTCACATGATCCTCATCCAACTTCTTGAAAATTTTCACATTCTGATTATGTATATCCCAGTACTCATCCAATCTTTTCCTTTTTCGTTCATTTGAAGCTTTCATCAAATCATTTGATTCAATCAGTTTGGCCACCATTTCTTCTAATTCTGCAATACGTTTCTCTTTTTCATCATCAATCTTTGACACAACGTTTGGTGAAGACTCCAAACCTTGTTCAACATTTTCAGCAATTTGTGGTGAATTGGTGGGTAAATCATCAATAATAGGATCAGTAGTGCCAGCATCAGCATCCTCAACTGTCTGTGCCACAGTTTCAGCCTCGGCAGCTACCTCCTGAGCAATTTGAAGAACATCAATTTCTTCAGGCTCAACAATCACTGGTTTCGACCTCTTTCTTCGAACATACTTAACAGACATATCTTTTGGGATCTCAGTCACCACTTCTTCAACACCAGAAGCAACCTCAACAGGTTCTTCTATCATAATAGGCTCACTAACCTCAACATTCTCTATATTCTCTGTCTCAGTCTCCATTGGTTCAGCCTCCTCTGAATTAGATTCAGATTCAGCATCATCACCACCATCATCATTATCATCATCTTCGCCATCATCACTTTCATCAATCTCTCTATCAACAAGATCCACTGGATTTACAATCTCCCCATTCGAAATATGATGATAGACTACACCAACTTCTTCTTCGTTATTGACTATATCTCTCATATAGTCAAATAACTCCACATCAGGCACATTCCCGATACTCATCTTTCTGTAAGATAGATCGTTCATGTCCTCAGTGTATAAAATACCTCCAGAATATCCTTCAACTCTGATGACAGGATATGCAACATTGATCATTAGTTGTAAGAACCTCGGGTACATGAGGAACTTAAACCTTTTGCCCTTGACCAAGTTGAATACAAACCCATTCATTATCCATCTCGAAAAGTTGAATGGTTTGTTCTCTGCTATAGCTACTATTGGTGAAGCAATATCGGATGGAAAGTTGTCAAACCCTGCACTCCTCCTGGACATGCATTGTTGTACAACATAACATAGCAGCTTATATTTTCTTCCCAACTTTGCCCTGTAAAACTGTGACTTTGGAAACACAGGTGGATGACCCATATTAGCAAAACACGCTTTACATTCCTCCATAGTCAACTCATCCATCATCCCAACTTCATCCTCATCTATCCTCAGGGCCTGTCTAATAGCATCTTCTGAAACAGTCAACACCCTTTCTTCAGTTATGTTGCCTCGAACAACAGTAACTCCATTTTCATCTCGAACAACCTCTGCTGTCCTCCAAAAATTCTTGATCAACCTTGCATATATGACCGGCTTGGCACATATAGCATAAACATATTTAGTCCTCTTGATGAACTTGATCATATCCCTATAACCTTCTGTTTCAGGAAGTGATTCATCTAAACATGCCACTAGATTATGTTTAGGTTCAAACTTGAGATTCTCCATCTGTTAACAACACAAACAAACACAAAAACAAGACACATGTGTTAGATTCTTCATTAAACATATCAAAATTTTCATAAGTGTTAAAAACAAAAGTTAGAAAAACAAAACATTCACATAATCATTTTAAATCCTAAATTGTTCTAATAACCTGATTTTCATCATTTTAATCAAACAACTTTGAATTTTTAAAGATTATACTTCATGTTTCAATTTTAACTGTTTATCACTTAGGCAAAATTTTGACATTTGTATGATGAAGTTGTTTAACATGTTTTAGTTCATTTTTATCATGCATTTGTTATGTTTAACACACATTTCATCATTTTGAAGTGAAACATTTAAGAACTTTCAAAGGTCATCAATGGCGATTTTAACTGTTATGTACATTTCACTTGATTCAGTTGATTTTAAGGTGTTTTAGTGCAAATGAGTGATTGAATGATGATAATCGAGTGTTCTTACACCTAAATCAACATTCGATTTCGGTTTTAACACACAAAAACGAAGTGTCGATTCAATGTCCAAAACACTGTTCATCATCGTTTTTCTTTTAAACAGTTGATTTGCAGGTCTATTAAGGTCAAAAACACTAAATCACTACCTTATTCAATCGATTAACCTTGTTACAGAGCAAAACGATTGAATATGATAACGCGACGATTTTTCGTTCAGAGGATTTGTGTGAAAGTGAATGTGTGAAATGATAAGTGTTTGTGAAGAGGCGGTATTTTGTATCGTCAAAAATTTTAGGTCAAACTTTTAAGTGCCGGGTCAACAAAAGAGACGGGCAAGCTTAAAAAGCCCAATAAGCCTTGCCGGGTCAAGTACTGTAGTGGCGGGTCATGTACTGTAGTGACGGGTCAAGTACATACAACAAGTCACAAACACGTGAACAACACTTGACGGGTCAAGTACTGTAGAGACGGGTAAGTCACTGTAGTGACGGGAAAAGGTTAAGAACAACTACACCTGATGGGTTTTATTCATCACCCGGCAGAATAGTTATCTTCAACATCACCTCGGCAATATTTCTTCATCACCCGGCAACACAGTTGCTTTCCTTCTTCATCCGGCTTGCTTTTCTTCTTTACACGGCAACCTTCTTCACATGGCAACCTTCTTCACAAGACAACCTTCTTCACACGGCATTCTTCTTCATTACCCAGCAACATAGTGTCATATCTTTACACGGCAATAAGACTTCTCTTTCACCCGGCTGTATAGTACACACTTGTCACCCGGCAAGATAACTATGACCTTCACCCGGCTGTATTTGACATGATCATTACCCGGCTATACAGTGGTCATAATATCTTCACCTTTTTCTCGATCACCCGGCAAGTATCAAACTTACAACATTACCCGGCTAAAACAGCTCTTTACCCGGCAGTATAGTTGCATCTGATATCTTTGCCCGGCTATAACACTTGTGATTTTTCTTCTTTTTTTTTTTCTCGTCTGTTGACTTTTTCAACGTCATTTATTGCACCTGCAAACATTCTCCGACATATTAATTAGACAAGATATCCTTAAAAAGAATGTTTGTCAAATTAATTATCAAACAATATTAAACATTGCAACAAATTTAATTCCAATTAACTTCATTTTTCTTTTTCTTTTTCAAATTGTTTTTGCACAACCAATTTTTCTATATCCCGAAGCAATTTCTTAAAAACAAATTACAAGACCTTGGGTTTGTTTTTAACACATCCAATTCCTTTGCTTTTCATACCACATAATCTTGTTCATTCAAAACACTTATTCAACAAAATATTTTTGGATTTTTGTAGATATTTTTCTTCAATTTTATTCTCCCCCTAAACTTGAAATTTCTTGAAATTTTTAAGTTTATCAAGGATGTTGATGTGTCAATAATGATTCCAAATGCCTGCACACATAACACACACATTAAAGTAAAAACATATGCAATGCAATGAATCAAAATATCGCAGTGAGATCATACCACACATTATCTGAACATGTTTTGCAAGTTTTAAATAGACATTTGACTTATGCTTGATTGAGTGATGATATGAAAACATACCAATTAGCTCGAGTTGACACACTTACTTTTTCAGTATCATGATGATATTTAAGGTTCGATTAAAATGACTTATGTGACCCACATGTATACATATGTCAACATATGTCCTTATCAATCACTACCTGAATGCATATTGCACAAAACCTGGTCACTTACAGTCATACACAGTGTGGAATCTGGGTTCTATTCGGATTTGGTCCACTTTGGGACTTCTTTTTAATTCCATCTTTGGGAATTTTTCTTTCCTATCGTTCCCCTTGGGAATCTTCTGAATTCCATTTTGGAATTTTGTTTGGTGTTGGTCCACATTTGGGACTCTTTTTGTTCCATTTTGGAATCTTTTGCTGCACCTTGAAGCTCAAAAGAGACTTCGTGTGAGACTTCAGGTCTGTGGATACCACAACAAAGAAGCTCACGATGCGGTTCATCACACTGAGAAGACTACATCGTTACCCGATTATGCACAAAATATCATCACAAGTAATGTATCAAGAGATATATATCTAGACATGTATAACAATGGAACTTAACACAAAGATCATTAAGTTTATGTTTGTCAACAATCAACTTACTTTTTCAGTCTAATTGTCTGAGCTGTCTAGCACATCAATTTAACATTCATCAGTCTTTATTTAAAAATGATGTAACAAATAATGTCTAGTGTAACTATCATTTCTCACTTTTTGCAATATAGATTCTTATGACATGATATTTTCTTTTCTTTTTGCTTTTATATTTTGTTTTTGCTTTTCTATTTTCTTTTTCACGCAAGCACACACAATGCAAAACATAAAGTAAAAGACAAAGGAATCAAAATATAACATCAACTTATTATATTTTTGGCTTTTATATTTTTCTGATTTTTTTTTTGTTTTTTTTTTGTTTTTGAAAAAGAGAATCAATCATGATTGATTAATCCTATGGATTGAATTAAGAATTCAAACCGGCCTGACAAAAAAGATTTTGTGAAAAGATCTGCCAGTTGTTTGTCGGTATGAACCTTAATCAAAATTATTAAACCCTTTTCAGAGTTGTCTCTTAAAAAATGGTATCTAATTTCGATGTGTTTGGTTTTAGAATGTTGAACAGGATTAGCAGTTATAAACATAGCAGCAGTATTGTCTATGTATATAGGAGTTTTTAGAAAGTTAAACCCGTAGTCCAGCAACTGATTTTGTAACCATAAAACCTGAGAACATCCTGCAGATGCAGCGATATACTCTGCTTCAGCTGTGGATACAGAAACATTGGTCTGCTTCTTGCATTGCCAAGAGACAAGCCTTGGACCCAAAAATTGACAGCCACCAGTAGTCGATTTCCTGTCAAGAGCACAACCACCAAAATCACTGTCAGAATAGCTATATAATTCAAAATTTCCTTCGTAAGGATACCATAACCCAAGATTTGGTTTCCCTTTGAGATATCTGAATATACGCTACACAGCAACAAGATGCGACTCTTTCGGATCTGACTGGTATCTGGCGCATACACACACAACGTACATGATGTCTGGTCTTGATGCAGTAAGATACATCAGAGAACCGATCATTGATCTGTATAGTGTTTGGTCAACAGCTTTGCCCTTTGGATCAGGTTGAATCTTGCAGTTCACATCAGATGGAGTTCGAATTGTTTGACAATCTTGCATCTTGAATTTCTTCAACAACTTCTCAACGAATTTTGATTGATTGATGAAAATTCCGTCAGCAGACTGTTTCACTTGTAATCCAAGAAAGAAGTTAATCTCCCCCATTGAACTCATCTGGAATCTAGACTTCATGATTTCTTCAAATTCTTTGCACATTGACGCACTGGTTGATCCGAAGATAATATCGTCCACATAAACTTGAACACACAATAAGTCGTCATTCTCCCTCTTCATAAACAAAGTTGGATCAATCTGTCCTCTTGTGAATCCATGTTCTAGTAAATGCTTGGATAATGTCTCATACCAGATTCTCGGAGCTTGGTGTAGACCGTATAGAGCTTTACTCAACTTGTATACACGATGAGGATAGTCAGGATCTTCGAAACCCGGAGGTTGTCTGACATATACGTCATCTGTAATTGGTCCATACAAGAAAGCACCTTTGACGTCCATTTGGAATACTTTAAATTTCATGAAAGAAGCATATGCAAGAAAAACGCGTATGGCTTCAAGTCTTGCGACCGGAGCAAACACCTCTTCGTAATCAATGCCTTCTTCCTGAGTGTATCCCTGTGCAATCAGTCTTGCTTTGTTTCTCACCACAATGCCACGTTCGTCTGGCTTGTTTTTGTACAACCATCTTGTACCTATTGCGTTTTCTCCTTCAGGTAAGTCCACAAGTTTCCAAACTTCCTGTTTGCGAAACTGGAGTAATTCCTCCTGCATTGCCTCAATCCAACTGTTGTCTTTCAGCGCCTCTGAAATGTTCTTTGGCACCACTTGAGATAGAAAACACGAGTAAAGACAAACATTCGCTTGCTCTGTCTGACTTCTTGTAGTTCTCTGATTCAACGGCCCAATAATCTGAGAGACAGGATGTTTCTTGTGAATTCGATGAACAGGAATATCACCTCCTTGCACTTGAGTCTCTAGATTAGAAGTATTCAGATTTGGTAGATCTTGTAGTATGGAAGAAGTATGCGGTGTGAAATTCGGGACTTGATCCGGTGAATTGATGAAGTAATCAAATGATTCTGGAACAGCTTCACCATTCGGATCTGATGATGGTTGATTCTGAACAGATCCACCATCATTAGGAGAAATCACATCTTCTTCATGATTGTTCGATTCTTGATCTTCATTAGAACCAGAAGGACCTGGAGCTTGACTGGATTTGACATGATCAGGATTGTGAAAAGACATAAATGGATATTCAGAGTTGAGATTTCCATCTTCGTCATTATCAGAATCGTCACTAAAGCATCCTAAGTCGCCTGATTCCTTCCTTGCGTTTCCTGAAAAATCAAATAAGTTAGAATTGAAGGATTTCGATAATGAATCTAAATCAAATAACCATTCGGGACCATGAGCCACTAAAGGAAACGAATTTTCTAAAAACTTGACGTTGATAGTTTCAATAACAGTATTTGTTTTGCTATTAAAAACCCGATAAGCTTTAGAAACAGACGAATATCCTAGGAAAAATCCATCGTCAGATTTTGACTCAAACTTCCCGAGATGATCATTCAAATTTAAAATCGAAACCGGACAACCAAATGCTTTCAAGTAAGAAATATTTGGTTTCCTTCCAAACAACAACTCATAAGAAGTTTTCTTTTTATCTTGCACTAATAATGTTCTATTTTGTACAAAACATGCAGTAGCAATAGCTTCGTCCCAAAAAGTAATCGGGATTTTGGCATCTGCGAGCATGGATCTTGCTGCTTCAATTAGTGTCCGGTTTTTCCGTTCCGCAACCCCATTCTGTTGAGGTGTTCTTGGCGCACTAAATTGTCTAGCAATCCCCTTTTCTGCACAAAATAAATCAACATTAGCATTCTTAAATTCCGTTCCATTATCACTTCTTAACACTTTAACTTTGCATTCCAATTGATTTTCAACTTTAATGATAAATTCTTTTAATAATTCAGCTGTTTCAGACTTTGCATGCAAAAAATAAACCCACGAAAATCTCGTAAAGTCATCTATGATAACTAAACAATATGATTTTCTCCCGATGCTTTGAACGTTGGTCGGTCCAAAAAGATCCATATGTAGCATCTGCAAGGGTTTTGAAATGGAGTTTTCGAGCTTGGACTTAAAAGACATCCGATGTTGTTTTCCCTTCAAACATGCTGGACACAGATCAGTTGTGGAGAATTTCTTCGATGGGATTCCCACAGCGTGATTTCCAGTTACCAAACGGTTCATGTTTCTGAAGTTGGAATGTCCCAGCCGTCTATGCCAAAGCTGACTCTCATCATTTGAAGCATGGGCAATGAGACAGGTTGTTTCGGTTTCGGCATCAATCTGCGACATATCCAATTTGTATACATCACGATCTCTAGGCGCTTTCACCACTACCCACTCATTGTCAATCTTGAAACCTGGTTTCAGAATATAACAGAAAGAATCATCAAAAAGAGTTGAATAAGATTTATCACAGATTTGAGATACACTAAGTAAGTTAAAGTTCAACTGTGCACAGTAGTTGACTTTATCAAAACTTATAATCCCATTCGAAACAGTTCCTTCTCCTGTGATTTTACCACCCGCATCACCTCCAAAAGCTACACGAGTACCATTCTTTTGCTTGAAATCCTGAAGCAAGGCATGGTTGCCTGTCATGTGCCGGCTACACCCACTATCAACGAACCATGAGTTGATAGGTCTTCTTGGGCGTACCTGCAATTCAAACATTTTCAGTTAGTTTGGTCAACCCAGGCCCACACGGTCTTGGGTTTTCCGAATTTATCTGCAATTGTAACTTGCTTATATTGAATATTTTGAAAATTTGTTTCGTTCATGAAATTTTGATGCTGATAACTATTGTTTCGCCCATTGGCGTTCATTACTTGCTTTCTCCTCAAAGCACTAAACCTTTCCTCTAGCTTAGGATCAAGGTTATTTTCAAACTTTTGATTTCTCACCATTAAAGCTCTTGGCTTAAAACTGTTAACCTGCACACTTCTTGACAAGTTAGAAACAGAATTGTTTCGATTGAAATTTCTCAAGACCGGAGAATGACTTTGACTCATATTTTGAAAACCAAATGAATGATTTCTATTAAAGTTTGAAAACGGAGTCATTTCTCTAGTCGAGTTTGATCGAAAGAAACAATCCTTTGTGTCATGGTTTCTTCTCTCACAAATATCACAAAATTTGTTATAGTAACATTCTTCTGAAGAATGATTTCTTTTGTCACAGAAACTGCAGTACCTGTTAAAGAAACATTCAGCAGTTGCATGATTATACCTATTACAAATTTCACAATGTTTCTTGCTAATCCTAAAGAGCCGATTGTTAACTTTTGATGTTGAACCAAAACGTGATTCATTATCTTGGTTATTCGGTTTTAGATTAACGATCTTTTGTGGAGTCTTTGTTTGCGATTTTGATTGCATTGAACTTTGGTTCGATTTTAAACTGTTCTGTTTGGTTACCTTTTTGTTTTCAATTCTCTTATCATTGACAGCGGAAGACTTAGGACCTGAACCTGTTTTCAGACCAGAGTTAGATTTGATTTGAGCATTGATTTGGTTACCATAAGAACTGTTCATGTCAAAAGTACCTGCAGACACAAACTTGATTGTCTTACCTTTTGACACTTTCTTGACAGATTTTACGTTTTGAGCTTTGGTGTTTTCATTTGATTTTAAGACATTTTTGCCTTTTGACTGTTTCGTTTCAGATTGATTGTTCATGACTTTCGATTTCTGCTTCTTTGCTGTTGAAACTTCAGTCTTTTTCACTTCTGGCGTCTTGATCAACTGAGCAGCAACTTGCGTCTTTTGTTCTTTCTTCCACTTGATGTATTCAGGATCATTGTATCCTGAAAACTCACCTTCTTCTTTCACCGATTCTGGTTCTGGGTTAAGCTTTGGATATTCAATCAGTTGAATAAGAACAGGCTCCAGTTTGTTGTCAGATTTGTTGCTTGCTTCATCGTCAGCTTCAGTTGTCATTCCTTCTTCTTCTCTCAAACTTTCAATCAGCACCTCAGATCCTTCGGACTCGGATTTACTTCTTTGAATTTCTTTGAATTTACGTTCATTTTCAGGTGAATGATCAAATTCATTAAAGTTTTCCGGTAAGGTTTGAGTGATTGAATTTGGCATCGGTTCATGAGTAAAACCCAACCCGGTTTTGTTTTTGTTACCTCTTTCATTAATAAGTTGTTCAACCATTGTTTTACAACTTTTAACTTTCTTTAATTCAACTTGTGTGACAGCATGTTCAACTTTTTCTTGTTCAAAGTTCTTTGTCATTTCTTCAAGTTGTTTGGTAACAAGTTCCAATTCTTTTAAGGTTTTGTTCCATGATTCAGTTAGTGACAAAATCTTCTCATCAGAAATTTTGTGATCAATTTTAAGTTGTTCATGAATCTTTTCATGTTTGCTTAATTTGTCACCTATTTTAAATGAATGAGTTCGATAATGTTCCACTTGTTGAATGCACTGTTCAGAACACAACCTTTCTTTCACATCAGCAGGTAATGGAACATAGTTAGGAGGGAGTTCAGAATTAACCTTTGGTTGCTCAGTGGAAGATGAAGACTCATTAGATGTTGCCATTAACGCAACTTCGGTTTCAGTCTCTTCAGTAGGATCTGCTTTTGCGCTCCAGTCATACTCTTCAGAATCTTCACTATCATCAACCATTTTTCCATCTCCTTCTTCTGACCAGTCTTCTTCAATTTCACAAACCAGTGCCAGATTTGAAGTAAGATCAGATGTAAACTGTTCTGCATATGCACTCCAGGCATATCCGTCTTGTACACTTACAACCAATGCTTTAGTCTGATCTTCTGGCTTCTTTTCATTTTCCTTCAATTCAGGCATAGGAAGACTTTGGTACGGTTTCTGAAAGAAACGCTGATTTCTGCCTTGATAACTCGTAGACTGTTGAGAACTTTGACCTTGACCTTGATTGCTTGAACTAGCGTGATCATTGAAATTCTTTGGAGCTTTGCATTCTCTTGAGAAATGACCATACTGATTACAATTAAAACATCTGGCCTTAGATTTGTCAAATCCAACTGTCTTGTTAGCATGAGGTTTGTAACTTCGATTAACATATGCATGCTTTTGAGTTCGATACGCAACCATAACCATTTGCCAGTTAAGATCCATTTCTTCAACATCAACTGGATCCATTTCAAATAAGTCTTGAAGAACCACGTCCATTTGACTTAGATGACTTCCTTGGTACGCTTGAAAACTTGCCATAAAAGCAGTAAAGGCAGTTTTGGTTTCGTCATCTTGAAGCAGAATATTCATTACGTCTTTCACTTTAGCTTGAACAGTTGAACTCTGGTTTTCTGATTGACTTTGAACTTGCGCTCTTGGTGGAGATTGAGGTTGAGAATAAGTTGGTGAATTTGGAAAATATGGTGAATCAGTAAAGAAACTTGCACCAACAAATAAGTCACCCTCATCTTCAAACTTTGTTACATCTTGTGCAAGAAAAGCGTTATCCACAGTATTGGCAGGATTTACCACATACTTATACTGAGTTTGTGAGCTTGATCTATCGGTATTTCTTGATCCTTCATCAATCTCAACTTCTTCAATTTTTCCAATAAGCAAATCAAGTTCCATTGGAAATTTCTCAGTATGTTTCAACAAGGTAACAGTTTGTTTCCATGATGATGGTAAGGCACTCAACAATCGATCATTCAAGTCTTGAAGTTCAGTCTTCACTCCGAGATTTGTCATCTCAGTAGTTAAGTGAACAAACCTGTTCATCATCTGATGTACTGTCTCTCCATTAACATGTTCAAAA
Source organism: Tagetes erecta (assembly GCA_030867185.1). Classification (NCBI taxonomy): domain Eukaryota; kingdom Viridiplantae; phylum Streptophyta; class Magnoliopsida; order Asterales; family Asteraceae; genus Tagetes; species Tagetes erecta. The sequence continues at coordinate 61,059,139 of CM061488.1, forward strand.
AGTTCCAATTGTCTCTTTAATTTCGACTTCTTCAGGCTTCTCAATTGTTCTCCTCCTTCACATATAGACTTCAATGCTTTGAAACATGTATAACCAGTCTGATATGCATCCAATCTAGACAGAACTTGAAGTGGCAGTCCCTTGCACATTAAAGAATAAGCCTTGCTATCATTCTTTACTTTCCTCAGATCTTCTGCTGACAAATTATCTTCTGGATAAGGTTCAGTAGAGTCTTTTGTGTAAGTACTAGCACTATCTGGAGCAGTCTGAGTTGGAATATGAGGACCCTTCTCAATGGATTTCCATAAGTCATTGTCAATTGAACACAAGTGATGTCTCAACCTGATGGTCCAGTTCTTGAAATCTGCACGATTCAAAAGTCTAGGAACACGGTTATCAGAATCATCATTAGGAGCCATTTTTAACAATTTTTAAAGAAAATATTTTTGGTTTTTGTTAATTTTTGAAAAGAAATGATTAAAATACTAAAATAAAGACAAGTAATTAAAGACAAGATAAGAAACAAATATTAAAAACAACTAAAATGAGTCACACGGCAAAACAGTGAAAATCCTTCTTCACCCGGCTAAACAGTGTCTTTGTTCTTCACCCGGCAGGAAAAAGTCTTTACACGGCTGAACAGTTACCCGGCTCAACAGTTGTAATAATTTTGTTCTTCACCCGGATGAACAGTTACCCGGCAGCAAGAAAAACTTCACACGGCAATAATTCTTTGACCCGGCAGAATCTTGACACGGCAAAAAGCTTCCCCGGCTGAACAGTACTTGATCACACGGCAGAGTTGTTTACCCGGCAACACAGTTGATGCTTACCCGGCTGTATTTTGTTTATCACCCGGCGTAACAGTGTTTTACCCGGCACAACAGTGTATCACCCGACTGAACAGTAACACTTTTTCAAGTCAAATTCTTCACCCGTCTAGAACAAATTCCCTTACACGGCAATACAGGACCTAATTTCTTCTCAAATCTAAGTCCTAGGAAATTGTCTAAGTCAAAAATAATCACCCGGCAAGTTAATCTTCAACCAACATCATACTGTTCATCATTTTCTCCATGAGAATTTCTGGGTTTTGTCTAAAACTTGTCCAAATTGTCCAAAATTCACACACAAGCTGTGAAATAGTCCGATTATCAATCCCTTTTATCAATCAATCCAAAACATGATCAAATCTGATGAAATTGAGCAAAAATTTGATCGAACAGTAACTTCTTCTATTCTTCTTAATTCTTCAGATCTGATGATGATCTGATAGAATCTGCACAATCGTTGTGTATAGGAGTGATTGCGATGATAAATCACAACTAAAAACACCAACAATTCATTCAGATCATGATATTTGAGCAATATTGATGTGTTTTGCTTAAGAACAGCGAAGAACACAATACCGAAAGCTCTGATACCAATTGATAGGTTCAATTGGATCGATAATATCACTCAAATAATCAGAATAACTTGCACAAACAAACGATTCAATCACAAACACAGTTCATACTCACAAATTCTCTTGTATATTGATGATCAAAGCAATTCGTAGTACAAGGTGCAGGAGAAACAAAATCACACACAGTTAATTCTCTCTCTAACAGTGTAAAAGTGATCTCTCTCTAAACACACGCACACTACATGCTTATAACAAACAAAATGCAAGTTTAAGGAAAATACGTAATAAACCCTAAACTATACAAACATATAAACAAACATATAAACAAAAATACAAAGTAAATCTTAACAAGGGAATAACCCTAACAGCTGGCCACGTCACGCGGCCACATGGTGGTTCAGCACCGCGCTACATGGCGTGTGGGCTGGTGGGCTCATGGTGACGTCATCCACGCGGTGAGGAGTTGTACAGTCGTCGCGCGACGCGACGACGTATTTTTAACAGAATGTTTTCGCGATTTTTGGCCCGGTTCGCTATATAAAGACATGTTATGAAACCCTAGCCTCCTAGACATCATTGGGGACGAGCAAAGGTCGAAAAATAGCTGATCAGAGACGGTTTTGAGGTGAAGAAGGCGAAATCAAGACAACGGGAACGCATGGGATCAACGATTGCATTTTGGCTCTTCCGGGTTCCTTTGTTCTTTCGTTTTTCTTTCCTTTCACTATGTTTATTACTTATGAATTTGCGTTTGTTAGTATGAATATTGTTGGCTAAACCTTTTTGGAACTACCTAGGCGTGATGATGATTCGTTAACTTTGTTTTGAACTTATGTTGGATTAACTTTTGGTTTATGGTTTATGTTTAATTAAAAGTTTGAATCTTTTTTTAATTGATTGATGCATAATATATGTTTGCGTTGATTGAAGTATTATTATTAATCCACGTATTCTTGGTGATTTTCTATGTCACGTAATAGGGTCTGTTTTAGTCATTAACTTGCGTTATGATTGATTGTGGTTGATTTGCAATAAAACCATAGGTTTAATAATATTAGTTAAATCGGTAATAACGTGTAGCTAACCTAGATATCCGTGAGGTGATAGGTTATTAACAAGTCTTGGTTGATTAATTTGCTAGGTTTAGGTTTTTATGAAAATTCCGGCTTAGTATTAACTATTAACTTTGTTTGTTTAATCAAATGGTTGGGTTTAAATAGCTTTAAGGATTGTATCGTGAGATAGGTCTTTAGCGTGGGTCAATTAAGTGTAATCTGATTAGGTGACTGTGAGGAAACTTAATCCCGTAACCAGTGTGCTAATAACTTAAAAGTTTCCCTTTAGGTTTCTTCTCGAAAAGGGTCGAGGGTCTTAATTAGGGAAGCTCTTAAATGAATAGGTTTAGATCCCGGTTCTATAACCATTAGTCCAACTTGAGTGATAATTGAAGTTAACGATGATTCTAGCCTAGGTGGTTTGTCTTCACTTTTCTGTTTTAAATCCGTCTTTTAAATTCGTCAATTTCTATTTTTAGTAATTTACTATTTTTAGAAAGTTTCCATTTTTAGTAAGTTTCTATTTTTAGCAATAAATTCCCCCTTTACAAAATCTTTTATTTAAAGTTCGTGTCTAGTTAGCGAGTCTTAATTTAGTTAATTAAACGTAGTATATAGATTCTGTGGGTCGATACCCAGACTTACGTTTCACTATATTACATCCGACCGGTCCACTGCCGGTTGTGTGTGTTTTAGTAGTTTGTCTAGGTTTTATAAATTTAAAACTAGGTGTTGTTTGTTTATTTTATATACATATTGCACGCATCAATTATATTTAATCAATTTATTTATATTACTGAAATTAACATGCCCAAGTTTTCGATGCCAGAGAAACGATTCAGAAGAAGATGCTTTGGACAAGAGACACGTCAGAGTAGATGTAGAATCTTTTGAATTCATGTCGAGCAGATATGTGTCGCTCCTTCAGGGAGCACTCATAACAATCAACTCATCTGGAACGGTGAAATTTGGCTTAAGAAATAAGTATTCATTAGATTTAAAAAGAACTGAATATTTTTATCACAAATCTTAGAGACACTTAACAAGTTGATATGCAATTCAGGAACAAAGTTGACTTTTTCAAGAGTTAATGATCCATTTGAGACATCTCCTTGACATATCATCTTTCCTCCCTTTTTATCACCAGCAAAAGCCACAAAACCGCCATTAATGATCCTGAAATTTGTTAGGAGATCCTCCAAACCCATCATATGCCTGGAACATCCGCTATCAACATGCCAGAGACTTTTGATAGGCCTTCTCGAACGTTCCTGACAATAAGCAAAACAGAAAAATTAGTTAGAGACAGGAACCCATGTCTTAATTGACTTGGGTTTACGAAAAGAAAAAAGTAGCACAAAAATGATTATTTACAAAGTTATTACATCTATTCTTTAAAATATAAATATACACTATTGCGGACTTATTCCGGGCAATTTTTAACAACATGAGTATCTTTTCCACATTTATAGCAATGAGATCTGAAACACTTCTTTTTGTGTTTTTCTATGGGAATAGAATCCATGTGAATTTCTTCATCACACTCTGACATGCTTGAGTCAGAGTCGGTGAAAGGAACCCACATTTCTTTTGACTTATCTTTCGAAGTGTTTGAATGATTTCCTGTAACCTGTGTATAATTTGTCTTTGGACTGTTTGACTCAGTTGGTTTGGATATGCGAATAGGAACAAAAGTGGGAATTGGCTATGAGACAAACTTCTCAAAGCAATTTTTGTGAGGTAATGTAATATCATTTTCAACAGAAAGAATATAATCAACATCAACATATTCAAACCAACCAAATCACAATCATTGTTTAGTACATGCGTTTCAATGTTCAAATCACTAGAATTGTCATTACTACTACTAGCACTGTCTAAAACAGACTTCTTGGAAATTAAACTAGAACTAGAATTAGAGCATCCAAGACCAGACATTCCACCATATCCATACTCTTCCCGCACTTCCTTATGATTAACACCTTCTAAACCTACAAACAAACTGTTAGTATTTTCTTTAATTAAATCATTAGTTGGATGGGGTTTTGGTATTGGAGAATAACAATAAGTAATGGGTGGAGGGTAGGCATAATAAGTTTCTTCATAACCTATTCCGGTTTTAATTCTAGCCCCTCTTTGCCTACTACACAACTCACTTTGTTTCATGCCTGAGATGGTCCAATTATCTAATTTGTCTGAAGCTTACTATACTCTGCTAGTTTAACACGTTCACTCAGCATGTTTACTTCAACGTTTCTTTCTAAGAGCTTTCTGTTTAAGTGATCTATTTCTTGCAAAGCTTTCTGTTAAGAATTAATGGTGTTCAATTTAGCTTGATTAGATAACAAGAGTGTATTAGCCTTATACACACCTTAGAGACGAACTCGACATGCCGATGACCACATATCTTGTATTACCTAATATGAAAGTCCCATGAAGATTTTTCGGTAGCCGGAGCTTTGTCACAATTGCAGACCAGAGTGTTCCTCTTTCTTTCCTCTTCTTTTTCAACATCAATTTCTTCCTCGGCTTTCATACCATCATCAGTTTTCATATCCTTCTTCTCATCTCCAGATTTCCTCTTCTCATTGACTTCTTTTTTTAACTTAGATTTGTTACTTTCATCGGTTGATACTTCATCCATAAAAGCATGATTGATTTCCTTTTCTGCCTCAGCAATTTTGGCAGTCCAGTCAAAGTTTGTTATCAATGCGATCTCCTTCGTGTTACTGTTTTCTCCTCTTTCCATGACAGGAGTGTTCTTGGTATTTGTTGATGGTGGCTCAAAAACTGTAGGAGAAGGACAATCCCTTTTAAAATGTCCAAGTTGCTTGAAGTTAAAGCACCGAAGTATAGACTTGTCAAATCTAACTTTTGTGTTTTGTTTTCAAAAATTCCTTTTTCCTCTTCTCTAAGTGAATCTCCTTGCTCTTACAGTAAGCATGTACATCTGCCATTGAATGTCTACTTTTTCTAGATCATCTGGATAAACCTGTAGCATTTCTTCCATCGTTATCCCTTTTCCTTTTATTTCCCCAACAACCAATGCTTCATAACTGTTCACAAACATTCCAAAAAGTGCCATCATATTAGTCAGAACTTATTTTGTAGAATGTTCCTTTCCAGTATTCTTGTTCTCTGACAATCCACTTCCAGAACCATACATGAACCCAGAGTTGTTTGTAGGAGCCATTGATGTAGATGATATCAATGTGGCATTTTACGAATGAACATGAGTAGGATAGACACCTTGATTGTATTCTATGCGTTTGATATCCAACTTAAAAGATTTCAATTTGTTGATCACATCCATCAATTTATATTCAGGGAATTTCATTTCTTGTTTCAGAATTCTAACTTGAAGATTCCATTCAGGAGGAAGTGAGTCTATAAGTTTAGGAACTTGTTCTGCAGTTGTCAGATAATTATCATACTTCTTTAGGTTACTGGTAACAGTCAGAAAACAGTTTGTCAAGTCTGATATCTTCTCATTTCTATGTCCCATGAAAGATTAAATTCCTTCTATCCTTGAACACCCTTGTCCTTTTGTAGATCGGCATTTCCAACATAAAACTCGCAAAGTGCTTCATGCAATTCCTTTTCATTTTTATGCTCACCAAACCGATTGTGAATTTCTTAACTTAAACATAGAATCAAGGCTCCAAACGCCTTTTTATCTCTGTCAATCAACTTCTTGGCTCTTTCATTGTATGTCTCGGGGCTGTGTTTCTAACAGTTGCATCTCCAACAATAATAACCGGTATATGAGGACCATTCTCAATAGATTTCCTCTGTGTATGATCAGTATTAAGATAAAAGGCTCTTAGTCTCCTTTCCAGTCCTCAAAATTGTCCTCATGTATAAACTTTAGTGGTCTGTTTGGTGACCCACTTTCCAAATCAGCTAAGGTGAAGGACATAGACATTTTTAAATGTGATTCAAAGGATAGTTTCACAAATAATTTCGCAGATAGGTTCGCAAGCTAATGCCGCATGCACCTTCGCAAGCTAGCTTCGCAAATGTGTTTGAACTTTCGTTCAGGACAGTTTCGGAAACACGACAAGACTTAGATAGCACTTTCGCAAGAACAAGATGCAATCAAAATGAACTTTCATTCGGTAGTGTCGCAGATCAAAGTCACAGAACTAACAACAAATTGCATCCATAGAGTCGCAAAATGAGTTACAGGTTCGCAAGATGAATGTGTAGTTTAGCAATATGAATCTGAAAACCCCTTTTCACGAAAAACCACTAAAAAATCCCACAGATTGCTTAAAACAGATTGAATGATACATCTGATGATTTCGATAGCTTTACCTATCACAATAGATGATGGGGTTCAATTCGATCGTTTACTACTACAAATCAACACGGATCTATGTAATACAACAATCAATCAACACTGAATTCATATTGAATAATTCTCTTGCATTGATGATGAAATAGTTGCAGTACAATTGTGTAGGAGAAAGAGTACAATCAACACACACACACATATGATTCGTCTATCTCTCTCTCTACACTCACACGAGCAACATGCTATTTATACACCAATACATTAAGGGAAAATACAATATTGACCCTAAACTAACACTTGTACAAACCAAGAACAAATTAAATCTTTACTAGGAATGAGCCCTAACAGTACTCCCACTAAGATTTAACTTTGGTCTTCTAACAAAAACGTTTTTATCTTTTCTTGTCTTGAATCAAACTTGGTTATTCAAAAATCTTCTGGTTCTTCCTTTACATCCAGCAACGGCTTCTCAACATATTTTTCTTGATCTTTGATGGCTTCAGCTATGCATTCTTTAAACTTTTCAGCTATCTTGGCTTGCTTCGGTTTGGACTCGTTGGTGAGGATATCACAAGCTGCCATACGTTTTAGCGTATCCAATGAAACACCTGCAAGATCAACATTAGCATAAAATTGGTAAGGTCTCTTCACACCTCTTGCACGAACTTCCAGTGTCCCTTTGGATGTAATCCGCATAAACTCTATGTCCTTGATCTCAATCTTCACAAGGTTAGCATATGCCAATGCTTTCCTTAGTCGGATCTTCTCAGTAGCAGGACTAATAACTTCAATCATTATTTCAAAACATTTTCGATCAGCCTCAGCAACAGTGTTCTTTATTTTCTCCATCTTATGACTTCTTAGATGATCGATGTAGGATGGATGTAATAGTTTTAGCTCAAAAGTACAAAAAGTAGTAATCATGTCACAATCCCAATCATCCAAGTCACGAAACTAGCTTCAATTCAAAAGTCTCCTCATGATAAAAGCACTTAAGAATTGGCTTGGTTTTCTGCGAGCCATCAAAAACCTTTAGTCCTGGATCCGTCACTTTATCAAAATACTCATCCGTGAATTCTTCTAAGTACATATCCTTCATAATTATCTTCTTCTTCTTCTTCTTCTTATTCTGAAGATAAACACTATCTTCTTGTTGTCCACGAACTTGCAAATACTGTGGCATCCGACTTATGCCAGCATCAAGAAGCATCACTAACTTGTTTCCCCTTTCAGCCTTAGTATGATTAATCATCGGTAACTGGTGAAGCTCCTTTAGATCTTGAACAGGAAGCTTGAAGATGCTCGTGTAATAGTGATATACATCACACAATCCATTAATTCTCTTGATCAAGAAGGCGTCAAATATCTCATCATATTTCCACGCAATGATCTTCACATCTTTGTTTTTCTCCGGAATAATCATAAATCCAAAAGATCAGCTACAGATTGTCCTTTGTTCAACATCGATCTCACTACATCTCCAGTTGTAGAAGCTTTATGCCAAGATTCTCTGTTTTCTATTGGAACATTGTATGACTTCACTTCACTTGGAAACATATCTATTAGATCATTTCGCTTCTTGTGAGCATCAACTGGCAATGACATGCAAGGAATTTCCTTGGGCTCTAATTCCCTAAACTTCTTGGTAAGATCATAGTATTGTGGATTGTTGCAGTCAAGAAAAAGCATTCGGTTCTGCATCTTCCCCGAAGCTTGAAAGCTTTTAACAAGTTTCCTCAAGGATTCTGACTTTAATCTCTTTAAGCTTTTGTAAGGATAATTTCTTGACTGCAACCACGACCTCATATCACTAGTAGTCATATCCTCCAGATTTTGATGATAGAATTCTTCAGGTGGAAGATCATCAATATTTAGACTTTCTTGTAAAGGTATCCACTCGCCCGGTTCTACCACAAATTCCTTTACATCTCCTTCCACATATTCTTGAGCACTTATGCATTTTTCATACTCCTCATTACCTGACTAACAGTGAGTCCATTCAGATAAACAGGATTGTACTTCATCTGCTCTAAGTATGCAAATCGTGCATCTAAATCCACAGGGATATCATCAATAGTAGATACTTCAGGTTCAGTCATTGATGGACCAGCTTCAGATAAAACATCAAGAACTTCAATCTCCTTAACAGTTTCTACCTGAACCAGCTCATCATGTGCTTTCTCCTTGGTTCATGCTTTCTTTTTCAACGTGTCTGCTTCAATAATCTCAGGCACATCATCTAGCTTACGTTTTCCCTCTGCTTTTTCAGATACAGAAACAACCGCAGCATCATCGGGAATAGGGACGAATTCAACAATCAGTTCAGTCACAACAGTTGATTTTCTTGATCGAGTATAGTGAACTGAAATTTCCCTAGGAGCATCAGACACTCCAACGTCTTCTTCAGCAGTAAAATCTTTGTCAAACTCAGATGACTCAGTCTCTTTTTCTGCTAACCATTTCTCCAATACTTCTTTTTCACCCCAGAGAGTATTGCATTCAGCTTGCAGTTCCTCATAATCATAGTTTAACTGCTCATACTCAGCATCTAACTCCTTAAACACTTTGGTGTTTTTCTAGTGAGTCACCCAGAATTCAGCTAGCCTTTTCTTCTTCCTTTCATTAGATGCTTTCAGTTTCTCGTTCTCATCAAGCAGCTTTGCAATCATACGTCTCAGATGAATTGTTTCATTCTCTTCTTCATTTAAATCAACATCTGCATTAACCTTTGGCGAAGACTCATTGGGTTGTTCAGACTGTTGAGTTGCAGCAGGATTCGATGTAGCAGGAACTTCAATAGGTTTGAGTGAATCAACATCAGCTTCATCATCTGACTGTGCCTCAGACTCAGCTTTGGTTGCAACAACTTCTTGTGCAATTTGTAAAACATCAATTGGTTTTACTTCTTCAATCACAGGTTCTTGCACAATCACATCTTCAATAAAAACATCTTCAAACGGTTCATCAACAGAAATATTCTCAACATTAACTTCTTCTTCGTTCACATCTGATTCATTTCCTATCTCATCTCCACCATTCCCACTATCATCATCAAAACTTTCACTTGAACTTTCATTATCAGAAGTATCATTATCCTCTGCCTCATCATCCGATTTCAATGCATCAGGAATATCATCCACAATCTCCTAAGGATCAAACAGTTCACCTTGGGCAATATGATGATACTCAATACTTATATCTTCTTCATGATTCGCTATATCTCGCATATAGTCGAATAATGCAATGTCTTCTATATTTCCCATGCTCATCTTTCGGTAAGAAGAAGCATTCATATCATCAGTCTCAAACATACCTCCATCTTCTCCATTCTCTTTGATCAAAGGATGCGCTTCATTGATAATTAGTTGCAAAAACCTCAGATACATGAGGAATTTGAACCTTTTACCCTTCACAAGATTGAATATGAAACCCTTCATAATCCATCTAGCCATATTAAATATTCGGTTCATGGCAATGGCAATAATTGGTGAAGCAATATCAGATGGGAAAGTATCAAAACCAGCACTCCGTCTTGATAAGCAGTGTTGAATCACATAGCATATCAATTTCCATTGTTTGCTTAATCGTGATCTTATGAACTGCTGTTTTGAAATACGGGGGGATGTCCCATATTTATAAAACATTCTTGACATTCAGCAATCGTAAATTCGTCAAGATAGCCAACTTCATTCTTATCCAATAGCAGAGCATCTCTAATATATTCCTCAGACACATTCACTTGTAACTATCTGGTAATATTCCCACGAACAAAAGACACTCCTTGCTCATTTGTGATAACCTCAGCAGTCTTCGAGAATTTGATCAACCTCATGTACACAATTGGCTTTGAGCACATGGCATAAACGTATTTAGTTCTGAGAAGAAAGTGGATCATCTCCCGATATCCATCAGCTTTAGGAACAGACTCATTCAGCATAGCCACAATGTTGTGCTTAGGCTCATACTTAAGAGGATTCATCTGAAATAAGTTACAAATGTGTTAGAAATCATACATGATAAGTAATCACATTTACTAGACAAAAAGTTTCAAAGACCGAATTTTCAACATGTTTGACATTTATCACTTAAGTCAAAAATTGATTCATTGATGATTTTATCTGATGATGTATTAAACACATGTTTTAGTATTATTTTAACACATGAAGAATGATTCATGACATTTGATAACACATTGAAGCATTGTTGTTCATGATTCTCTATGGCGGTACGAGAATTTTCAAAACATAATCCTTGATTCTATTCATTTTAAATGATTTGAAATGATCCGAAAGATGATTGTTGATGATTAACAGTTGGATTAACCTATTTAACCATTTGATTTCAGTTTTTAAGCACAAAATCAAAGTGTCGATTCTGTTGATTTTTACTGTTCATCATAAAATTTGAAATCGGACGAAATGATGATTAGTGATGACGATGATGATCGATCATGGTTTAAATACCTTTTTCAATCTAAGACACTTGATATAGAACTCAAGATTGAAACAGATATGAGAGGATTTGAGTAAATGGTGATGATTTTGTGATGGTTTTGGTAAAAAATGATGTGAAGTGTTGTGAACAGGGTATTTATATGAATGTTGAGTCGGCTGAACTAGGGTTGACATTTGGGACGGGTCAAAAATCCCAGACGAGTCAACACAGGCCCAATACCCTTAGACGGGTCATGTACTATAGGGACGGGTGAAACTCTTTGGACGGGTCAAATGATGAATAGAGGTTTTTAACATGCAAAAACACTTAGTCGTGTCACACACTGTTGAGACGGGTCAACTACTATTGAGTTGTGTCAACATTGTTGAGACCGGTCAGAGTGTTTATACAGTTAAAGAATTCTACATATAAAGGCTTGGTCGTGTGAAACAACTGTTGGGACGTGTCAACCACTGTTGAGACGTGTCAACATTTGTTCAGACTTGCTCATCAAATGAAATTTGAGACGGGTCAAAGCTTGGTTATGTGATACACTGTTGAGACGGGTCTTGGACTTGGTCGTGTCAACAATTTATCACCAGTCTTAAACATGTCACACTGTTGAGACGGGTCAATAGATGAGTCGTGCCAACTATTGAGTCGTGTCAACATTTATTTAATAAAGCACATTTGCCATGAAACGACTACACCTTGACTTGCTTAACCCGGCTGAACAGTATCATGAATAGTTCCAGCACTTATCAGTTTTTCTCTTTCTTCGACTGTTGACTTTTTCAACTGCATTTATTCCTGCACGCATTCTTGACAAGTTAATTAGACAAGACACCTTAATTAGGGTTTGTACAATTAATTATCAATCAGGTTATCAATAATTGTGTAAGCAACTTAGGGACAAGGCATAGCAACATATTATAGCAACTTGTAACATAGTAACCTTGAAATTGAATGGCCGGGTTTAAATCACCTGTTTTGAAATACATGCAGGTGGGTTTGTCAAACCATTAGCGCTAACATTGTACCGGTGGGATTACTAAGTAACAATACTACTTTAAACTACCACATAAGGATTGCATCTTGCTGCAGACAAGACTAACACATTTAATGATCTCATTTGAAAATAGGAACAAAGAAACGAAAACCGAAAACATTGAATAGTAATTGAACATATTTCAGCCCCAAAATGTAAAAGTAAAAAGGGGAGTGAATTTACTCACCTTGAAACTCAGGCACGAAACAAATAGTAAATAGTCTGAATTGAAACGAGGATCGTCAAAGTATTAGAATCACCTAATTAAATGACAGTCCTAACTTAGTAAAACATATTGTATAAAAAATAGAATTGAAACAATAGGAGTCTAAGGAAATTGGAATTCTAGGGTTTCGAATTGAGATTTGGGGGTTTCTCGTTAAACTACTATATATATAAAAACTAATTTTATCGGAACGATACTAATAGTTACAATAATTACCCTGATAAAAAATATAACTTCTAATAATATATTTTTAACCACAATCATAAAAATATGTTATCCTTGTTGGAAATAAACAAAAACGTCTATTTAAAAGTATTATTTGTATCAACTATATTTTTATCAAACTTTGTATACACTTTGTAAGTATTAAAAATACATTTATTATAGTATTTGAAAGTAGTGGTGATAACTAGATTTTATAAAACTAAGTTTATAAAAATAATGGTTTTGGCTATTTTATAAAATTTATATGTTTTTATAAAACATAGAATATGATATTAGTATTAGTTTAGATAATTACAAACAAATAATAATCAAGCTCTAAACAAAAAGATTAAAAAGACTGGTTGTCCCTGGTTTCGAACCAGGGACCTCACGTTCAGAAACACATAGATTAAACCAGCAGACCAAGTTAGATTAGTGATTGCAATTTGAAATAAAAAGGTTTTAACCCGTTTTAAACTAAAACCCCATTTGTGTACAAACCCTAGAACATCATTTCACGAAATTGAACATGAGTTTGATCATGATACAGAATTTAGACATAGGGCTTTTGTTCATGGCGTGGTAAGGATCATTTTCATGTATATAACTTACCGGTTGGTTGCCGAATTAGAATGATTGAGACGAAAAACAGGGTCGGCTGTGGTGACAAGCACAAGGGATTTTTGGATGCTTACACCAGAAATTGATGTTACAGGGAGCAAGTTCGAGTAGAGGAGAGTGTAAGTGTCGAATGAATTGGATTAATTTGACCAGAAACTATACGTATGAGTTCGAGTTAGTGTACGGGTTAATTGAGATTAATTAGGTGTTAATTTGCCAATTAAAATCTGATTAATTGTTGCAGACAGATTCTAAACGTTGAGATAGTCGTTTTGGTTGATTGAATTTAATAAATCAGAGCGTTTTGGGTCGATTGCTAATAATGGGTTTTGGATTTCGGTTTTGAGATGTGAGTTGAAGAGGTAATTTGATGTTTATTAAACGATTAGGGGTTCGAGTCGTGCATAGGATGGTGTTAGAACAGTTTTACAAGGATTAAATTTGGTTATAGAGGTTTAAAACTCGAAAATTACACTCGCCGGAGAACGGCACCGGTGGCCGGAATTTGCCACCGGAAACACGGGCAGAGAAAAGGGACGGGGAAGGTTTGGGTAATTATTAAATTTACAGTTCCAGTCCCTGTAGTTACAATTTATGCTAAATAGTTAATATAAGTTTAAATATAAGTTTCATTCTTGACAGTTTTGACCCAAAGTTAATTAAGATATGTTTTAACTGACCAATCTAACCGAGTTGAGACGTAACGGTTATATAAGTGACGTTTTTACGTTTTTCCTTCGTTCTTGACGTTAATGTTTATTTTAAGACTTTAAGACGTTTTTTTTAAATCTTTATAAAATTTCTTTTATAAAAAAAATATGTAATGTATATATATACTTTGAAGATTAAATAATTAATTTTAGTATTTAGTTTGGTAAACGTTGAATAATAATTTGATCATTATTTATTAAAGACGAGAATAACGCAAAGCTCTACATATTTATTATGTATATATATATATATATATATATATATTTAATAACCAGACGTTACATTTAAAGGATGATAAATACGGATGCGTTGAAAATAGGTAACTTCGGGTTTGAGTCGGAAAATTCGGGTTCGGGTTTGGGGCAGATGTCACAGTTTTTCACCAAAATTTTGCACCACCAATATTTCAATATTCCGAAGCATTTTAATGAAAAATAATTACACGGCCTTGGGTTTCTTTTTATCATAAACAACACTTTTGCCTTCATAAAACACTTGATCCTTTCATTCAACACTTGTTTTTTTGATATTTTTCTAATTTTTCTTTTTCTTTTCAAGATATAATTTCTAACTAATTTCTCCCCCTAAACTTGAAATATCTCGATATTTTTAAGTTTACAAAGGATGTCGTTGTGGCATTAATGAATCCACACGCCTACACACACATTAAAGTAAATACGAATGCAATGCAATGAATCTAGAAATCGCAATGAGATCATACCAAACATTATCTGAACATGTTTTGCGATTTTAGAATAGACATTTGACTTGTGTTTGTTTGAGTGATGATATGAGAACATACCAATTAGCTCGAGTTGGCACACTTACTTTTTCAGTCACATGATGAGATTAAGGTTCGATTAAAATGACTTGTGTGACCCACATGTATACATATGTTAATCTATTTCCTTATCAAAGACCACCAGAATGCACTTATAACAAAAACCTGGTCACTTACAACATAAGTAGTGTGGAATTGGGTTATTCTATCTTATTGGGATTTGGTCCACTTTGGGACTTCTTTTTAAATTCCTTTTTGGAATTATCTTTTGCTTGCGTTCCCTTTGAGAATCTTCTGAATTCCATTTTGGAATTTTGGTAATGGTCCACATTTGGGACTCTTTTTTGTTCCATCTTTGGGAATCTTTTGCTGCACCTTGAAGCTCAAAAGAGACTTCGTGTGAGACTTCAGGTCTGTGGGTACCACAACAAAGAAGCTCACGATGCGATTCATCACACTGAATTATATTGCATCGTTACCCAATTATGTTTAAAGTAACACCACTAGTATTTAATCAAAAGATATATATTTAGACATTTATAACAATGGAACTTAACACAAGTATCATTGAGCTTTATGTTTGTCAACAATGAACCTTCTTGTTCAGTTTAATTGTCTGAGCTGTCTGATAGTCACTATGTATAGGTTGGACTCACCGGCTTGTCGGTGTTACTTTTGTTTGTAATTGTTTAACTTGTATTTGTATTAGTTCTAGCGAACCTACGGGCGAATCTATAGATTCGCCCGCAGGTCATCATGTCTTTTGTATTAAGGTATCGACTGGGCGAACCTATGTGCCCAGCGAACCTGTGTTGGTTCGCTGGATAGATTCGCTAGAGCGAATCTATCAGCGAACCTAACACTACTATATATTGTAACCTTATCTTCACTTTATACAACTTTTGCACATCTTTTATCCAAACCATTTCTCACTGATTGTGTTGTGTAATCGTTCTATTTGAGGTGCTAGGAGCTTATTCTACTTATCATTGTAGCTTATTTACCTCATTTGTGTGTTGAATCTTGTTATTGGGTTATTTGGACATTTTACACTTTGTTCTTCAAGTCTTGGGCAATATTTGTGTTAAACAAGTCAACAAAGCACTGAAATCACGATCATTATGGACCAACAATATGGTATCAGAGCCTTAGTGCTCTTGATTGTTTGATTCTAGTGATTTTTGTGTTGATTTTTGAAGTTTTTGGGTCAAAACACTTTGATTCTGTTTGAAGCTTGTTTCTTGTGTTTTGGAGTTGTATTTTGCTCAAAGGTTGTGGTATTTGGTCATAGGAAACTTTTAAAACAAACCTGTGTGCAAATGGTCAAGTTTTGAGGGTTTTCGAACTGTTTCCGTACTGTTGCAGGGTGGTTGAGCTACCAGCGAAACTATCTGTTCAACCAGCGAAACTGTCAGTTCATCCAGCGAACCTAATTCAAACTTCTGTCCTGTTTGGGTTGTGTTGTGGCCAGCGAATCTGATATTTCATCGAACGAAAGTTCACTTGTTTGACTGACTGTGCAAGCGAAACTGCTGCCAAAATCAGGCCAGCGAATCTGTGCTTGTTTGTCAGCGAAACTGTTGCTCGCCCAGCGAATCTGTTCCCAGCGAATCTGTCAGCGAATCTACTGTGTTCTTTGAGCGAATCTAGTCAGTGAACCTGTTTATTTTGAGCGAATCTATAATCTGTTCAAAGTTATGACTTCATCAACACTGAATATGAACGATCTGGATAGCGTTCAACCTAACAGGCCTCCGAGGCTTGTTAGTGGTGAAAACTTTGAAGACTGGAAAAGATGTTTGAAAGCCTTTTTCTACTACACGGACTACAACCAATGGGAATCTATCGTAAATGGTCCGCACGTGCCAACAACTGTTGAAGGAACTGTTACTTCAACAAACACAAATCCAAGCACTTTCACTGAAGCAAACATCAGATTACTAGATCGAGACAAGAAGGCACTCGGGGCATTAATACTCTGCTTACATCAGGATATCTTTAACAGGTTTGCCGAACACACAACAGCAAAAAGTCTGTATGATGCTTTGTGTGAATTTTATGATGGCAATGAGGATCTGAAACTTGATAGAAAAGCTCAAGCCGAAAAGGAATTCAACTCTTTTGTGGGGTACTCACAAGAGAACTTGACTGATATCACAAATCGATTTCTATCTGTGTCAAGTAATCTGAAGAAATATGATGAAAAGCTGGGCAATCACGAACAAGTTGCAAAATTGTTAGATTCTCTTCCTCCTCAATGGAGCCTTCAAATCAAGCTGTTGAAACAAGAGAGAAACTTTCCTGACTACAAATTGATGGACGTCATCAACAAGCTGAAGTCTTTTGACCTTGACGTGAAAAGAAGAGAATATAATCAGTCAATGATGGTTCCAAACATTCCGTCTCAAAATGCTGCACTTATCTCATCCGCTGCAAACTCTTATGCCTATAGTGCTGCATCTAGAGGACCATCAAGTCATGTATCTGCTAAATCTGCTGGTGTGCCTTCAAATGTTGGTTCAAGCTCGAATGCGTCTGTCACCACTCAGATTCCGTCAGATACTATGGCTTTATTTGGGATGTTTGTCCACAGTTATGAAGCTCTTGTTGCAGGTGAGTTAAAAGGGAAGGGTATGACTGTAGAAGATATGTATCAGGTGGACCCTGATGATTTGGAGGAAACAGATATTCAATGGCAGATGGCTATGCTCACTCTTCGTGCCAGACGATTCATGGAAAGAACTGGCAGAAGAAACTTTGGAAATCAAGGACAGAATGCTAAGCTGGGATTTGACAAGGGAAAGTTACGATGCTATAACTGCAAACAACTGGGCCACTTCAAGAGAGAATGTCCATTACCAATCGTTACTGAGCCAGTTAACTCTGCAAATCCAAGATCTGCTCCAATTCAAGAAAAGGTTGAGGAAGCCAAGTCAAAAAATGAAACTGCACTGCTCACCAACTTTGACTGGAGTGCAGAAATCGAAGAAACCAAGGAAGAGATTAACCATGCCCTTGTTGCTGAAATTGCTGAGTTTGATGACAATGACATAAATCTCTTTGATCCGTTCAAAGAATTTTATGGAAAGGAAGAGGAAGAGAAGGTGGAAAATGTTGATAAAGTTCAATCAGATGTTATTGCTCAAGGGCATCTGAATCATTCAGGTTTGGTTTGTGAAGCAGCTGTTAATGAAATTAAGCATGAGGAAGAGTCAAAGGTTAGCCTGGAAGAAGTGATCGAGAAGGCAAGGCTAGATGTAGTTGATGAATTCAAAAGAAGCACTCCCTACTGTCAATGTGATCGTGCACTGGCCGCCGAAAAACTGGTAATTGGTCTTCCTTACGATGTTATTGAAGATATGTGTTCATCTGCTTGCAAAATTCGTTTAATTGGCATATACAAAGCTAACAAATTGTTAATGTCAAACGAAAATGAATTAAAAAGGACCAACAAAGAGCTTAAATTAAATGAATCAAAATATTTTGTCAAGTTAAGAGAGTCTTTAAAAGAAAATGAACACTTAAAAAGAACTCTTTTAGAAAAGAACTGTGAAATTAACTACTTGACTGAGCAAGTTACACTTGCTGAATTTGAAGCAAGAAAACTTAAAAACAAATTGCAGCAGTGGACTATATCTGGTATGAAAAGGGAGGAACTCTGCCAAAAACAAAGGGGGGCCAGAGTTAAGACAGGTTTGGGTTTTAGTAACAAAGAATCATATGCATATCCTCCACCCAGTACTTTCTGTTATTCTCCTACACCTATTCCTCATCCCTCAAATGAGTTAATTCAAGAGATAATGCAGAATGATACTGACAGTTCCATTGCAGGTTTAAGTGAAGTAAACCTTAAGGAAGTTAGAGAAGATTACGCATATGGTGGAAGTGTTGGGCTCGGTTGTTCTGGCAGTAGTGATTGCAGTAGTTCTGATTCCAAGAAGTCTTTTGAAGACATTAGTTTAATTAACTCTGTTTGTAGTAATGTGTCATATTCAGACAATTCCATGTTTAATAGTAATCTAGGGTGCTCTACTTCAAACCCTAATGTGTTGAATGATAATTTGAATGAAAAAGTGTGTGTGAATGACAAAGACAAACTTTCAGGTCATGTCTCTGAAAGTCAAACTAAAACAAATTGTTTTCAAAAGTTCTTCACTCACCAAATTCCATCTTTCACACCTGTGAGAATTTCAAAGCCAAAAGAGAAGGAATCATCTTTTTCATACATTCTTAAACCAAAACCTGAATCTGATACAGTTAAAGTCACAACAGGTAAGTTAAAAGAACTCTATGACACTTACAGTGACTGCAACTCACAACTGTCTGAATGTGATGAGGAAATTGAAATGGATAAAATTCCTGTTAACAGAGTTCCTAAAACTGGCTTGAAGTCTCACTGTTTTAAATGTGGAAATACTGGTCACACTGTCAAGCAATGCCCTAAGTTAATCCAAAATAGCTCAAAGCAAAAATCTTTCGGAAAAAGATTAAACACTTTTGTAAATAATTTCTTTTGTAATTCTTCATCTGCTTCACCACCCAAGTACACAAAGGCTTGGGTGCCAATTTTAAAGGTCTAACTTTTCATTTCTTTTAATAAATGTCAGGAACATTCAAATGCCGTTGTAAATAGTCATTGGCATATTGACAGCGGATGTTCAAGACATATGACAGGATTGAAGGATCTTCTGACTAACTATAGGATAATAAATGGAGGTTATGTGGCTTTTGCGGGAGACAAGAAAGGTGGGAAGATGATTGGTCAAGGAGAAGTCTCAAACGGCTCACTTACTTTGGAAGACGTCAACTATGTTCCTGAGCTGGCATTCAACCTTCTGAGTGTATCACAAATCTGTGATAAGAATATTCCTGTGATGTTTCTTCCAAATGAATGCCTGTTCTTGAAGCCAGAGTTTACTATTCCCGAAGATATGGTGATCATGCGAGCTCCGAGACGAAACGACACCTATATGTTGAATATGGGTTCACAGGAATCAAATTCCACCGTGACATGTCTCCTGTCTAAAGCTTCATCTTTTGAATCATTTTTGTGGCATAAACGTTTAGGACACATAAATTTTAAAATTCTGAATAAATTGGTTAAGAACAATTTGGTTAGGGGTTTACCACTCAAAGACTTTTCAGTGGTTGAGAAATGTATGGCTTGTGCCAAAGGAAAACAGCACAAAAAGCCACATAAACTTAAAATTACAAATACCATCTCAGAACCCCTCGAATTGTTACATACTGATTTATTTGGTCCAATAAGTGTCAAGTCTATTGCTAAAAAGTCTTATTGCTTGGTTGTCACAGATGATTACTCAAGGTACACCTGGGTGAGATTCATGGCAAACAAGAGTGAGACTGCCGAAGAGTTGATGAAGCTAATACCTCTAATCGAGGTTCTTGGAAAGAAGAAGGTTCAAGCCATCAGAAGCGATAACGGAACTGAATTCAGAAACCACATCTTCAACTCCTTCTGTGAACAACGGGGTATTCTCAGACAGTTTAGCGCTGCCCGAACACCACAACAAAATGGTGTTGCTGAAAGGAAGAATCGAACCCTTGTGGAGGCCGCTAGAACTATGCTGATCGAGTCAAAACTTCCAATTATTTTCTGGGCTGAAGCAGTTAATTGTGCAGCTTATATTCTTAACAGGGTACTGATTGTCAAGGAAAAGATGAAGACTTCATACCAACTGTTTCGAGGGATTAAGCCGCTGATTGATTTTCTGCGCCCCTTTGGATGTTCTTGCACTCTTTTGAATACTCAAGATCAGAAGACGAAGTTTGGGGTTGTCTCTGATGAATGCTTCTTTGTGGGATACTCTAACACACAAAAGGCGTATCGCGTTTACAACAAGCGAACGCGGATTGTGCAAGAGTCCTACTATGTTGATTGGCAGGAATCAAACACTACCAGTATTGGTAGTGAACCGGCTTGGTTTTATGATGCCACCACCATTTTCAAATCATTTAATCTTCCTGACTCTGACGATGACGACATCATTCCACACACATCGGTTTCTATTTTCAATCATACACCCACACCATCACAATCACAACCTTCCACATCCGCTACACAACTCCCTTCCACTTCATTTGACATCCCATCACCTCCACCAGATATTCCACAACCTCAAACTGTTCAAACTTCTCCATCAGATATTCCATCCACATCCACTACCATCCCATCATCTACACCTCCACAACCATCAAATCAAACACCCTCAACCAATCAAAATCCTTTACTACTCAACACTGACTTCAAAACCCTGAAAAACCATCCTCACGATTATATCATTGGATCTATTACCGATGGTGTGCGAACCCGGAGTCAGAGTGGTTTGATTAATGAATGTCTTTATGCTGCCTTTCTGTCTCAAGTTGTTCCAAAGAATTATAAACAGGCACTCGAAGATCCGAGTTGGGTGGATGCCATGCAAATGGAACTGCAGCAATTCAGGAAGCTCAAAGTTTGGGAACTGGTTGATCTTCCTCCTAACAAGTGTCCAATCGGCACTAAATGGGTTTTCCGTAACAAGCCAGATGATCGTGGTGTTGTAATCAGAAACAAAGCGAGACTGGTTGTTCAAGGGTTTGCTCAAGAGGAGGGAATTGACTATACCGAAGTTTTTGCTCCAGTCGCTCGCCTGGAAGCCATCAGAATCTTTCTTGCTCACGCCGCGAACAAAAACTTTAAAGTTTATCAGATGGATGTGAAATGTGCATTTCTATACGGAGATATTGATGAGGAGATCTACGTATGTCAACCACCAGGTTTCGAGGATCCTGATTTCCCGTCGAAGGTTTACAAGCTTGATAAATCCTTGTATGGGTTGCATCAAGCTCCAAGAATCTGGTATGAAACTCTGACACAGTATCTCCTCAGTAAAGGTTTCTCACGTGGGGCTATAGATATGACATTATTCAAGAAGGAGGTGAATGGCGAGCTGCTGATCGTTCAAGTGTACGTTGATGATATTATTTTTGGTTCAACTAATGAAGGGCTGTGTAGAGAATTTGAGAAGGTGATGATGGATCGTTTTGAGATGACCATAATGGGGGAGATGTGTTTCTTCTTGGGGCTGCAAGTGGAGCAAAAGCCTGATGGAATTCTAATCCACCAAGAGAAATATATCAAAGAAATCCTCACGAAGTTTGGCATGGATGATTCTTCTCCTGAATTAATTCCTTTTACAGCTCAAACATGCCTTACTTCCGATGATAATGGGAATCCTGTGGACGCTCATCGGTATCGCTCGATGATCGGATCTCTCATGTATCTGACTGCAAGCCGTCCAGATATTACATTTGCCGTGTGTTACTGTGCTCGTTTCCAAGCCAATCCAAAGGAATCACATGAAAAAGCTGTTAAACGCATTTTTCGCTACCTTAAGGGTTCCTCTCGTTTGGGACTTTGGTACCCAAAAGGTGGGAACTTTGATTTACATGCTTTTTCTGATAGTGATCATGCTGGTTGCAGGATTAACAGGAAATCAGTCACTGGTGGATGTCAATACCTTGGAGAATGTCTTGTTTCATGGCAAAGCAAGAAGCAAACAACCGTCTCCTTGTCCACAGGAGAAGCAGAATACATAGCTGCGTCAAGTTGCTGTTGCCAAGTGTTGTGGATTCAACATCAGATGATGGATTATGGCATCAACTTTCTTCATACGCCACTATTCTGTGATAATGAAGCTGCTATTGGAATTGCCAAGAATCCTATTCATCACACTCGAACCAAGCACATTGAAACAAGAATTCATGCAATCAGGGATGCACAGGAAAAGGGGTTTATTGATATTATTCCTATTGAAACTAGAAAGCAAAAAGCTGATCTTTTCACAAAAACTTTTGACAAACCACGTTTTTATGAACTGATCTCCATGCTAGGACTTATATCTTTTTGAAAACCTTTTTTCTGTGAGAATCCATTTGTAAATATGTAAATAATCTTCTTTTCTTCTTTGAAAAATCCGTGGGTCACTCGATTCATTGCTCCATTACTTCATTTTATTTTATCTTCTTTTACTTTCTTTTTAACTCTGTGTATTTATATTAAGAAAATCTGAAAAACAAAAATTTCTTATTAGACGGCTATTATATAGAAATTTTGGGGGAGATATAAAAAGATTAACTATTTATAGTTTTTCAAATTTTGCTATTTCAGGATCTCCGTTTTGATTGATGTTGAAGAGTCGTTGAAGGAGGTCAGAAGCATTGCGTTTGGGATATGTCAGATAGGCTCAGCCCGAAAACAAAGTAAACAGTGATTGTGCAGCCAAACATAACGCTCAAGATCTCTACAACAAGGATTATCTCCTTGACATGATTGGATTGCACAAAGATAATGGTTCTGTCAAAAATGGGTTGAGAGCGTCAAATCTTTGCCTTGATTTCCCTAAAAATCCCAAATCACCCTCGCCCTATCCCCGAATCGAGTTTCTAGTATGCAAAACAAATAAAATAAAAAGCTGCTAGTGATGCTCTTCGGAAATGCCTCTGAGTGAGTTACTTGTTAACTCCTCAGAACGTTTTGAGTCAAGTGCTTAACTCCTCTGCTATACGGAAGTATTGACCTGGAGTTGGTTGATCTTCTCTGCTATACGAAAGTATTGACCTGAAGATTCACCGAGCATGCTCAAATGTTTATCTCCTCTGTTATACGTCGGTATAGACCTGGAGCTCTAGACTATTTGAGTTACCCAAATAATAAGTCGCATTGTATTCAAAATGAATCAATTGCTGACAAGCCCCACTCACAAAGAAAAGATGCAAAAAATTGCACAAGTGTCAAAAAAAGCTAATGCATCGGTCAACATTCAAAAGTTGATCATTGAAATTCAAGCAAAGTCAATAGTATTGCTCAGATATACGCTGATGACAGAACTTGTTCTTTTTACCTAGATGTCTGTGGGGACCGAGTTGTCTGAGTTTCTTCAATCAAACCGAAAACATGATAAAAGAAGCTGCTGATCTCTTGTTGAAAGGACTAAGGCATGGGTTTAAATGGACAAACATATCTGCAATCCCGCCAATCGATGATTCTCCGGATTCTACTCAAAAACATTATGAAGAATATATATCCTTTCTAGCGCTTAAACCCGTCTCTTGTTATTCTATTTTTATTTTATTTTATTTTATTTTAAATTTTAGGATTATATGTGTATATGTTTTTTTTTGGAGCGTTGATATCGTGGGACGTTTTTCACGTTTTTACAAAGATTTTAAAATTTAAGAAAAATCAAAAATATTTTTTGTGTGTATTCTAGCGAACCTAAGGCGAACCTACAGGTTCGCTCGGCCCCCAAAGTTCGCCCGGAACCTCTTTGTTTCGCTGACATGAAACATCGTTGTTTATGTGTCAGCGAACCTGCTAGCGAACCAGTCGGCTGCCTTGACTTTTGGTCTTCCAGCGAACCTAAGGTTCGCTGGTCTGTCTACCAGCGAACTTGTGTAAGTATATATACACAGTGACAGCGAAATATCTCATTTTCGCTGTCACCTGTACTGTAGCAGACGTTTTTCAATTTCAAACCACCAACGTTCGATTCTCACTATTTCACGGCTTTTTCATACATTAAACATCATTTAAGTGTCCGGTATGTAATCGTTTTCATCTTAATCTGTGTTTTAAACCCTTAATCGCTCATTTGACCTGTTAAATCTGTCGATCTTTGATTAAGTGTCGATTGAATGACTGTTTTGGTGTTAGTTGTTAGGGTTTTACTCCATAATAGACTCGTTTAGTGATTATACTACCTGTTTGTTGCTTTATATGCCTAATAATGGTTGATTGTTTGTGATTCTGGCCGTTTTTCAAAAACTAGGGTTTCCAGCGAACCTAAGTGTTCGTCTGGCGAATCTGAACGAAAGTTCAAAACTTCGAGCGAACCTATGTCGTTATGCTGCCCGCGCAACAACATAGATTCGCCCGACTGTTTCTAGCGAACCTATACATTCGCTCGACCACAATGACTGATTTTTTATGTCAGCGAATCTATAGGTTCTTGTGCCAAAATCTCAGGTTCGCTATACCAGCGAACCTAATTTCCAGCGAATCTATTAACTGATTTTCAAATCTTCGTTTCTGATCAATCTCCGTTTATTTCTCAGGCACAATGTCGACATTATTCTTCGAGAAAAAGCACAACATGTGTGCTTTACTTGATGAAAACTTTGAAAAGGCCAGCAGCTATAGAGACGCTATCAAATGGCTGAAGTCGTCACATATACACTATGCCATCTCTCACTCTCCTACTATTTATGAGTCGCATGTTCGGGATTTCTGGCGAACTGCGGTCATGAACGTGTCGGTACAGCCGTCACGTATCTGTGCCAATGTCTGTGGCCACGACTTGGCGTTTACTGAAGCCGATCTGGCTAGAATTTTGAGACTAGAGGATGATGTGGGTGAGGAGGTCCATATGACGGCTGAAGAAGTTTATGGGGCATTCCGGACAGCGGGGTATGAGGGTCCGATGCCCGGAGAGAAGAAAATGGAGTTTGTGAAGTCGTACCTGATCCAGGAGTGGAGGTACATAGCACATGTGTTCATTATGTGCCTGGATCACCGGAAAGGGGGTACGGACGGGCTGAACTTGGACTGGGCTCGAGCTATGATGCTGTTTTGCCGGGGGCAAAAAGCAAATCTTGCGAAGCTAATTTTCAACTACATGCTCGAGAACATCCATGCCAGCAAAGGGGCCAAATGGTTAATGTATCCCAGATTCATTCAGATGATTCTGAATGATAAACTACCAAATCTGCCGGTGGAGGGTGCAGAATTGAAAATCTGGGATATGCATTCAAGGATCTTCAAAGATTGTAAATCGGTGAGGCCGGATTGTGTGGGAAGGACTACGTATTTGTGGGAGAACATGTACAGTGCTGAAAGGTGGACTTATATTCAGAGGTTGATTGAGACCGAAAGAAAAAGGGGAGGAGAAAATATAGAGGAGGTTGAGAAGAAGATCAGAAAAAGGAAAGCATATGCCAAAGAGAAAGATTATTCATTTGAACGGGAAGTGGATGAAATTCAGGCCGAGATTGATGCTGGCAGGGAACTGAGAACAAAGAAAAAGGCTGATACACACGCTGAAGCATCAAAGAAAGCTAGGCATGATACCGGGGGTACATCGGGTGCATCAGCTGATGAATTAAAGGGTGTTGTTGAAAGATTGGAAGCAGAATTGGCTGAGTTGAAAGTGAAGCATGAAGAGTTGGAAAAGCAAGATGCTGAAAAATCGACTGTGATATACGAGATGGGTCGGATGATGAAGGATCAGCAGTGTCTGTTGGTTAGGATCTTCAAAGAGTTAAATAGTTTGAAGGAAAATGCTGGAACTGAACCGGCTATGACTGAAGCGGAACTGATTTCCTTAACGGATATTGCAAAATATCCGTTAATGGACGTTGATTTTGGAAACAAAAGTAAGGGAGAAGCTGAGGAGGTATTTGATGAGGAAATGGGGATCAATCTGGACGTATTTGAAGGGGATGAAGTGGTAGGAGGATCTGGTGTGGGTTTTACTTTGATTGATGAACCCGAGACTGATGTCGATGCTGACAGTGAAGAAGATTTGGATGACGAGCCTGAAATGTATAAAGTTGAGGAAAAGGGGATGAGTTATCAGTTCGAGCATGCTGATTTGGACAAGTCTGAGTGGTTCAAAAAGGAAGAAGAAGAGATTCCCGAGGTACCAATATTCCAGCACTTAGATGAACCCAACACCAAACAGCAAGATAGACAGATCATTGCATGGAAGTACAACTGTTTGGTGGAGGCTTACATGATCAAAAGGAGGGGCGGAGACATTACGTATGTCAAGAACCGAAAGCACTTCGCCACCTTTCCTAGATGGGATTTGCGTAGACTGGCAGAGCTGCCATTACTGGGAAAGGAAGATAGTGGCAGGGCTTGCGCGTTCGAAGCTGCTATTCAGGAGGCTGCCAAGACTGATTTTGTTCAATTCGGGTACCAAAAGCCGAAGAGGATGAGGCAGAAGGAGGATAAACATTGGGTGTCGTGGAAGGGCAAGATTGTGCTGAAGATAGCTGCACCAAAGGTAATGACAAGGGTCAGGGTCCCAGACACACAGCCACCCCGACTGCAGGAGTTTCTTAAATGGTTTTACGATAACAGTACGGGTGAGGCTGTTATCAGACTTAAAGGGGAAGACCGTCCTGAAATACGTTTGTTTGATCCTATGGAGGTCTTCTCCTTCTGTGACGAAGATTTGAAGGTGTTGTGCGGGCACGGAATAAAGCACGGGGCTGGAGATGACACTGCTGCTGAAGCGAACCTGTTTGTGAAGGTCGCAAACAAAGCCCGGGGGATTCGTGCTGAGCTAAAGGCTGTGAATGAGAGGTTGAGAAGGTCGGATGATCAGCGCATGGAAATGGACGATCTAACTAGACAGCTGGATCGATCAATTGAGCAGAGATTTGAAAAACCGGTGCAGGTGATTGATTTGGAAGGTATAAGCGAGGAGCCTACTGCAGAGATTCAGGCGGATACGACAGTTCAACTTGAGCCTGATACTGAGGTCGCAGATACAGAGTTTGTAGATTCGATGCTGAATTTAAGTGAAGATGAGGCCGGTTCTGAAGACATTACAAACCCAATGGCCGGAATTAAAGAAAGGGCAGGAACGTTTATCGAACATCTTTGAAGCCATCAAGACGGAGCTAATCAGAAGACTTCCCCAGGTGAGGTCCAACCTAGGGGGAGTATTGATAGTCACTATGTATAGGTTGGACTCACCGGCTTGTCGGTGTTACTTTTGTTTGTAATTGTTTAACTTGTATTTGTATTAGTTCTAGCGAACCTACGGGCGAATCTATAGATTCGCCCGCAGGTCATCATGTCTTTTGTATTAAGGTATCGACTTGGCGAACCTATGTGTCCAGCGAACCTGTGTTGGTTCGCTGGATAGATTCGCTAGAGCGAATCTATCAGCGAACCTAACACTACTATATATTGTAACCTTATCTTCACTTTATACAACTTTTGCACATCTTTTATCCAAACCATTTCTCACTGATTGTGTTGTGTAATCGTTCTATTTGAGGTGCTAGGAGCTTATTCTACTTATCATTGTAGCTTATTTACCTCATTTGTGTGTTGAATCTTGTTATTGGGTTATTTGGACATTTTACACTTTGTTCTTCAAGTCTTGGGCAATATTTGTGTTAAACAAGTCAACAAAGCACTGAAATCACGATCATTATGGACCAACACTGTCTAGCACATCAGTTAATGTGACATCTGCCCCGGACCCAAACCCGAATGACCCGGCTCGAGCCCGAAGTTCTATTCTAAATGTATCCGTACTCTTTTATTTATAAATGTAACGTTTCGATAGTAAATTATTTAAATAAATATGATGTGCAATGTATCCGACCAAGTTATTTTCTACAACGTCACCATCAAGCTAAACGTATATAATCGTCGCTTAATTAATCGTTCCGTCTCAACCCAGTTAAATTAGTTGGTTGATATAATTTATAACTAACTTTGGGTCAATGTTGTAAATATTAAAACTTGTTTTGAAAGTTTTGAGCAAAAGATAAAACCAAACCAAGTACAGGGGCTGTTTGTGTAAATTAAAATTTTAAACCAGCCTTTCTCCCCCCCCCCCCCCCCCGTACTTCCGGCATCAACAGATTCCGGCCAGATTGGCCGGAAAAATCCCATCTTCGGCGAGACCTCAAAAACCCGTTTTTAGCACATTTCAACAAATCAAACCTATACAAAATCATCCTAACCCTATTCTAAGCATGATTCGAACACCTAATCAGCTTCTAATCACCTAAACATCGATCAATTTCTCAAACCAGAATCGGTTCAAAAACCCACTTCATCAAATCGACCCTTAACATATCCAATTTATGGTTCCTTTCAATTCCATACGTTCTCTCGGTGTCTTGCATTCATTATCAACTGTTAATTGAAACAAATCGATCCGAATTGTTCATTCAATTGCCATTTTTCTTTAATCTCAACTCTAAATCATCTCGACCACTTTCTGATCACCAAAACACGATTCAATCTATCTGCACCTTCCTCTGTACTCGTTTAAGTTGTCTGCAACATCAAGTTCTCGTTTCAAACATCAGCAATCCGTAAGTGATTCGATTTTATCTCGTTTTGTTCTTTGACGGGTTATCATCTGACACCTAATTAAACTCGAACTTGATGTAGGGGTTTCATTTATCTAATCACGCTGAAGGATCCTGAAAGCTTAATTGAATTATAACAACTCCTAGACATCATTTCAAAAACCAAGCCGTCGTGTTCTTATTCTTCACCTTCATCGTTCCAATCTGATCGAATCCAAGTAAGTTCAATATGTCAAAATGCTCGAAATTTAATGGGGATTAAAAGCCCTATCTTTAATTCGGGTATGATTATCTTGTTCAAACGAATTTGGGGTTTTCTTGATCTAGGGCTTGTAGTACGAAGTGGGTGTTTTGTATATTAAAGAATAAAACAAATTTCCGTCTGTTTAAGAAACAAAAAGCGCGCCTGGTCCAGTGGTGAGACTGCTGGTTGTGGCACGATGGGTCGTGGGTTCGAGTCCCACTATGACCACTTTTATTTAATTTTCACCTTTTTAACCCCCTTACTTCTAAGTTATATATATATATTTCTCAAAATTGTGTACAAATAATATATCAATTATAAAACTAGAAATTGATTATTATAAAAATATATACTTACATCTCGTACCTAAATCCCCAAATTATACTTTGAAACCCTAATTTTCAATTGATATTTTAAAACCCTAATTTCCCAAATTATACTTTGAAACCCTAATTTTTAATTGATACTTTAAAACCCTAAATTCCCAAATTATACTTTGAAACCCTAATTTTAAATTGATACTTTAAAACCCTAAATTCCCAAATTATATTTTGAAACCCTAATTTTCAATTTATAATTTAAAACCCTAAAACCCCAAATCCCAAACCCTAGAAGTTCTATTTTCTTGATTCTAGTTATTACGTTACTTGCTTCGTTTCTAAATTAGGTTCTCCCGGTTAATTAGGTGATTCTAATATCTGGGCGATCCTCGATTCTCTCTAGTTACTTCCTTACGTTGCTATTATCTTTATCCAGGTGAGTAAACTCACTTCCCATTTTACTATTTTTGCTTTGGGACTGAAATATGATTCTTATTACTAAACTACGGTTTCTTTCCTTTTGATTCTATTTTCAAATGAGATCATAAAATATGTTAATCTTGTCGGCCGCTGGATGCAAAATTGTGTGTTAGTTAAAAGTAGTTGTATTATTACGTAATTTCCACCGGTACGATGTTAGCGCTAACGGTCTGACAAACCCACCTACACTTTATGGCACGTTAGGTGATATGATACCGGCGATTCTTGTTGTTGATTCTAAGTGTTGGTTACTAGATACTATCCTATGATACTTGTTACTATGTTGCTATGCCTCTAGATGCTAAAACAATTATTGATAACTTATATATCGAGACGGTTAATTGACGGTTAAAGGACGGTTAAATGACGGTTGGACGACAGTTATCATTAATTGTAACATGAGTGGTTCTCATGACCCGTTGCTAAAAGTTACCCTGCGGGGTATATGTTTCTTGTTTCTATGTGATTCTATGGTCACGGTTGTGTAATATGACGAAATTGCTATACACATGAGCTTGCGCAAAATATTTCTAATGATCTCGGATTTCATACTATGTATTATTTACTGTGTTTTTACTCACTAGCTATTCTCGTAGCTAACTTATTTTAATCATATTTCAGGTGGCGTTTGAAGTTGTTTCGGTTGCTTGACACGTAGGATGCCATGGACTTAGAAAATAATAAAACAATGACGTTTCTGTTTCCGGATTTATTTACTGTTTTAAGACTATTTATTTCCTGTTACGTCACAACATTGAATGCTTAATAATATTAAAATATACTTCTTAGATGTCATGTGCTTTGTACTTTTGATATCCAACCCACTTGACAACCCGGTTTTTTCCGCCACCGGGTAGGGTGTCACAGTTTGGTATCAGAGCCATGGTTATAGCGAACTAGGATAGGGTATTAGAAATACACCGACCTAGACTATAACCTAAGAGTCCTTAGTGCAAATAGATGTACTTAGGAATTCTTTTGGACTCATTGATTTCCTTTCTACGAACCTTTCTATGCTTTTCTTTATCTCATTTCTCATCCGATTTCGCGAAGGAACTGCAAGAGACTCTTCTGTGTGATTAGGATCTTCTCTTTGTGGAATCTCGTCATCGTCTTAAGTGAGTTTGAAACGTGAGAAAGTGTGCAATCTGGAAGGGGGAACGCCTGTATCGCGGACATCCTGTCTAAGGCAAGCATTTCGTATAAATCTCTTTAAGAGACCTGTATGCTTACCTGGGGATGTCTGAGATGAGTGTGAACCTATAGGCTAAAGCACGCCTTCTCAAATACGTTGAAAAACGAACTTGACACTTTGATAAGTCATTAGTGTCCAAAACCAAGACACATCCTAAGCCTTCAAAACTCTATTTTCTTGATAATTCTATAAATTTCATTTTTCTATGATTTCTAACGAGTTTCTATGTTATTTCAAACGTTCCTTTTCCCGAAGTTCATTTACTAATGTTTCAAAAAGTTCTAAGTGATTTTCCTGTGTTATGTTTCTAAAGGATTCTATAATGTTCTAAGTGATTTTCCTGTGTTATGTTTCTAAAGGATTCTATAATGTTCTAAGTGATTTTTCTGTGTTATGTTTCTAAAGGATTCTATAATCTCATTTAATCAAAATTTTGTTACAACTTATGTTATCTCGAATTTTGATCCATGTCTTATGAAAGTTCTTTCTATCTTATCTTGTAAAATGGCTGCTAGACGTGCACAACTCGCTAACGTTATTGCGACCCAGATGGCTAATATGTTGCCTAATCTCGTGACCCAGCTCAATAATGCCAATCAGAATGCTGGAACCGCGACACCTCGATGCACCCTCAAACATTTCAATTCTTGTGGTCCGACTAAATTCTCTGGTAATGAGGGAGCTACCGGACTCCTCCAGTGGTACGAAAGCATGGAAAGCACTTTCGTCAACTGTGAATGCCCGGATAATCTGAAAGTTCGCTATGCTACGAGTGTACTCCAAAAGGGTGCACTCACCTGGTGGAACGATGAGAAACGGAGGCTCGGGGAAGCCGCCGTGACCGCATTGACTTGGGCTCAGTTTAAAACCACTATGACCAGCAAGTATTGCCCTCCGAGCGAAATTCGTAAGCTCGAGGGTGAATTTTGGAACCTCCAACAGGACAGTGGTGACAATGTAGCGTACAATGATCGTTTCTCGCAACTCAGTGTTTTGTGCCCCAACATGGTTACTCCGGATTCCCGGGGAATTGAGCAGTATATCGGGGGTTTTCCTATGACGATTCAGGATGCGGTATGGGGAAGTAAGCCAGCGACGGTAGGTGAGGCGATGTCCTTGGCCGGACGCCTTACTGATAATCACGTGAAAGCGGGTACTCTAAACCGCAAGGGGAATAAGAAGTTGAAAGGTTCATCTGATAACGATTCCAAGCCTTCCGGGGGAAAATTCCATAGGGGCTTCAAGCCCGAATCCTCCTCAAACTCCAAGAAACGAAAGAATCAGGCTGCTAACTATGCTGTCACCACCCAGACTCCTATCGCGGCACCGCAAGGTGGTTATGGTGGCAACGTTGCCAGGAAACCCTATACTGGCACGCTGCCCAAATGCAATAAATGTCCTTTCCATCATGCCCCCGAAACTCCGTGTCGGAGATGCAACATCTGCCAATGCATTGGTCACTTATCCAAAGATTATTTCAACAATGCCAAAAACGTCAGGGCTGTTCCGGGTCGGGCTTGCTACAACTGCGGTGACCCGACCCATTATCGCAACAACTGTCCGCAACCAATCAACGTGAATGTGAACACAAACGCCAATGCAAATCAGGCGGGCCGTGCGAGAACCTTTAACATTAATACAAATCAAGCGCAGGCCAACAACGATGTGGTGAACTGTATGTTTCTCGTTAATGAACGTTATGCTTCTATTTTGTTTAACTCAGGTGCCGATAAGAGTTTTGTTTCTTTAGAGTTTGCTTCATCTTTTACTGCTAGTCGTATTGGCCTTGATATTCCTTATGTAGTAGAGGTGGCAAACGGGAAAAGTGTTACTATTAGTTCGTTCTTTAAGGGGTGTATGCTTAACCTTATGGGCACGCCTTTTATGTCGATCTCTTGCCTATGACGCTCGGTAGTTTTGATGTCATTATTGGTATGGACTGGCTATCGGCCAACGGTGCGGAAATTGTGTGTAAGGAAAAGGTTGTTCGAGTTCCTCTTCCATCGGGTCAAATTTTGAATGTATCGGGGGAAAAGTCTCCTGTCGGGTTGAAACTCATGTCTTGTGTCGAGGCTCAAAAATATATACGTAAGGGGTATGTTGCGTTCTTAGCGCGTGTTGAGGTCAAGGAATCGAAAGAAAAGAAACTTGAAGACATTCCTGTTGTGCGAGATTTTGCGAAGGTTTTTCCCGATGACGTAACCGGTCTCCCACCCGCACGACAAGTTGAATTCCGTATCGACCTTGTTCCCGGTGCTACTCCTGTTGCAAGAGCTCCTTATCGTCTTGCACCGTCCGAACTCCAAGAGTTAGCCAGTCAGCTCCAAGAGCTATCCGATAAAGGTTTTATCCATCCGAGTTCCTCACCGTGGGGTGCTCCAATTTTGTTTGTTAAAAAGAAAGACGGCTCGTTCCGTATGTGTATCGATTATCGCGAGCTCAATAAACTTACTGTCAAAAGTCGTTATCCATTGCCGCGTATCGACGACCTTTTTGACCAGCTTCAAGGTGCAACTTGTTTTTCTAAGATTGATCTTCGTTCTGGTTACCATCAACTGCATGTGCACGAAGATGACATACCGAAAACTGCGTTTCGTACGCGGTATGGTCACTTTGAGTTCACGGTCATGCCTTTCGGTTTGACTAATGCACCTGCTGTTTTCATGGACTTGATGAACCGTGTATGTCGACCGTTTCTAGACAAGTTCGTTATTGTATTCATCGATGATATTTTGATCTACTCTAAATCCAAAACTGATCATGAGCAGCATCTTCGTTCTATTCTTCAGATGCTTAAGCAAGAACAGCTCTTTGCCAAGTTTTCCAAGTGTGAGTTCTGGCTCAAGGAAGTTCAATTCTTGGGTCACATTGTTAATGAGCACGGGGTTCAAGTGGATCCCGCAAAAATTGAAACTGTCAGAAATTGGTCAGCACCTTCAACCCCGACCGAAATCCGTTCTTTTCTTGGCATAGCGGGTTATTATCGGCGGTTCATTGCTAATTTCTCCAAGATTGCGGTCCCTCTCACGTCTTGAACTTGTAAGAATGTACCGTTCGTGTGGGGTCCCGAGCAACAAAAAGCGTTTGATATTCTTAAAGATAAATTGTGTAACGCTTTTATTCTTACTCTCCTCGACGGGCATGAAGATCTTGTTGTTTATTGCGATGCCTCGAAACAGGGTCTTGGTTGTGTTCTTATGCAACGGGGTAAAGTTATAGCTTATGCCTCGAGGCAGTTAAAAATTCACGAAAAGAATTACGCCACCCACGATCTTGAATTGGGTGCCGTGGTGTTTGCTTTCAAGATATGGAGGCATTATCTCTATGGTACAAAATGTCTTGTGTACACCGATCATAAAAGTCTTCAGCATATTCTAAATCAGAAAGAGCTTAATATGAGGCAAAGGCGTTGGGTCGAATTACTAAGCGATTACGATTGTGAAATTCGTTACCACCCGGGTAAAGCTAATGTTGTCGCTGATGCTCTAAGTCGTAAGGAACACGTCATGCTTTCTTGTGTTTCCCTTCGTGTCGATCTTAAGTCTCGAATTTTGGAAGCTCAGCGTGTAGTTGTTTCTGAGAATACTTTTCGGGATGAGATGACTGTTGGTACCGATTTACAATTGGAAACTAAAACCGATGGTCTACTCTATTTTATGAATCGTATTTGGGTGCCTTCCCGTGGTAATATCCGTGCTCTTAATATGGATGAAAATCATAAAAGTCGTTATTCTATTCATCCGGGTGCAGATAAGATGTATATGAATCTTCGACCTCATTATTGGTGGTCTGGGATGAAGAAAGACGTCGCTCTGTATGTTTCTAAGTGTTTAACTTGTGCAAGGGTCAAAGCCGAGCATCAACGTCCTTCTGGTCTTCTCGTGCAACCCGAAATCCCTGTTTGGAAGTGGGAGAGTATCGCCATGGATTTTGTTACTAAGCTTCCTCCTTCAAATGGTTATGATAGCATCTGGGTGATTATTGATCGGTTAACGAAATCTGCTCATTTTCTGCCAATCAAAGAAACTTATTGTAACACCCCGCCCGGCGGCGGAAAACACCGGGTTGTCAAGTGAATTGGATATCATTAGTACAAAGCACATGGCACACTAAAAGCATATTTTAATATTTATTAAGCATCAATGTCATGACAAGGAAAAAGTAAATAGTCTTAAATACGAAAGCAAAAACCAATAATTAAAGCTATTTAAGTAACTTTTAATCTAGGTCCAAAAGCAATCCTACATGTCTTGTAAAGCATAAACAAATCAAACGCCACCTGAAACATGTGTAAAATAAGTTAGCTAAAGAATTAGCTAGTGAGTAAAAACACAATTGATAATACATAATATGAAATCCGAGATCAATATTAATATGTCACGCAATTTTATGTGTATAGCAATATCATTATATCATTCAACCATGACCATAGAATCAACATAGAATCAACCGTGTTACATTTATTGATAACATTCATCGAACCGACAAGTAACCGTCATTGAACCATCTCGTTGTATAAGTTATCAATAAATATTTTTAGCATCGTAAGGGACATAGCAACTTAGTAATAAGCATCTCGTTTAGCAACCAGAATCTAACCTATAGAATCAACAAAAGAATCGCCGGGTCTAATCACCTATTAGGCCATTAGTGTAGGTGGGCTTGTCAAGCCATTAGCGCTAATATCGTACCGGTGGAAATTACAAATAATATAATATCTATTCCTAACACATAAGATTGCATCAAGCGGCCAAACTAGATTAACATATTATATGATCTCATTTTGAAAAAGAAACAAGAAACAAAAAGAAACCATAGCATCGTAATAAGCACATGTTTCAGCCCCAAAAAGTAAAACGGAAAAAAGGGAAGTGAGTTTACTCACCTTAATAAGCAAAGATAACCGGAAAAGAAACGTCTACGACGAACCGAGAATCTCCCAAATATTAGTACCACCTAATTAATTGGGAAAAACCCTAACTTAGAAACGAACAGAAAGAAACAAAATCATAAATCCTAGATCTAGGGTTTCGGATTTGGGATTTGGAATTTAGGGTTTTGAATTAAATTTAGGAAATTAGGGTTTTGAATTACGAATTGTGATTTTTGATACGAAACGTAGTCATATTTTCGTATTTGGATAAATATATATATTTCATAAGCATTTTTGTATTTAACTTCAAATATTTGTATAAATCAAATACTTATAAAAATATATTGTTATTTGAATATAGAATTTATAAGTTTTATAAACATTAAAATGTATTTATTATAAAAGATATTATTTGTTATTTTGTTTGTAATTAAAATTTAATGTTAACTAATATACAAAACAACTTAAAAATTAAAATTAAACAGTTTGAAGGCAAGGGGTTTCGAACCCGAGTCCTCACGCGCCCAAACAAGCAACTCAACCACTGCACCAGATTTACTTTTGTTAAATTATTCTGCTTTTAATTTACTTTATCGTGTATTTGCCAAGAACACTCTTTTTGATACAAGCCCTAGAAACGTAATCCGTTCAATTCGTTTGAATTAGTTAACCAAATCCAAATCAGTTATAGGGCTTTTAATCCCTGTCATCACATGATCATTTTGATATAAAGAACATACCTGTTGGTGAACGTTTGATATGGATTCGATTAGGAACTAAAGTCGACGGTTCTTGAGGATTTTGATGGATCTGGAACTGATATAAGATTAAATTGATGATTTAGTTAGATGTAGATGATTAGTAGGAGAAAAACGAAACCAAAAATTACCTGGTACGATGCCTGGAAGTTAGAGATTGATAGAGTCGCCGGAAAGTGAGTTTTTGGCCGATCGTTTTGGTTAATGCAGAGAGAAATAAGTGTGTTTGGTGCTTTAGAATTGGTATTCGAGCGATTACAAGTATAATGGTAAGGTGTATCTCGTTGATCTCGGGTTATTAAAGGAAATGGTGATTTTGGGTTTGATTTGGAAATCGAATCGCGAATATTGAGTTGTGATTAAGCGTTTTTGTATAATAAGAAAGTATCGAAACATGTTAGGAGGAGATTTGCGAATTTTTGGTGATTTGAAAGTGTTAAAAACGCGTCAATAAGCCTCGCCGGAAAACGGTCTGCGCTGGCCGGAAACAGCGCCGGCAGCCTTGCCGGAAACGCGTGAAAAAGAAAAGCGCAGAGGGGGGGATTGGTAAATATAAATGTTACAGCTTTAGTCCCTGTTGTTTTGTGTTTGTTTATTTTGGGTTTAATATCTTTAATTTAAGTTTCAGAATATACACTTTTGGCCCAAAGTTAGTTCTTAACTTATATTAACTATCCAACTTAACT
This sequence comes from Tagetes erecta, assembly GCA_030867185.1. NCBI lineage: Eukaryota > Viridiplantae > Streptophyta > Magnoliopsida > Asterales > Asteraceae > Tagetes > Tagetes erecta. Next base: position 61,096,604 of record CM061488.1, read on the forward strand.
AAATTGAAACGTAATAATTATATAAGTGACGTTTTTATAGTTTTAGCTCGTTTACGATATTAAGTGAATATTCCGAGATTTATAGGTGATTTCTTTTAACTTTTTCAATAGTTTTCTTTTACGAACTATATACATATATATATTAATGTATATTTTGAGATTCGTTATTACAAATAATAATTATTTGACACACGTGAATATTTTGCGACATAAATATAATTATTTAATTGAGATGAGAATAACGTAAAATTCGTCATATTTATTCATAATAATAATGAAGGTTACATGTTAAATAAATAAATACGATTACATATAAAAGAATATTAACTTCGGGTTCGAGACGGGCGTCCGGATTCGTGTTCGGGGCAGATGTCACAGTCTCCCCTCCTTATAGAAATTTCGTCCCGAAATTTGCTCAAACCGAAGTAGAAAAGATGAAGCAAAATGATTCGGATACTTGACTTTCGTTTTGTCTTAACTTCATGTTCATGTTTTGAGTTCCAACGAACATTAACGATTGGTATTCGATTACGCTTAAGTTGTTTGACTTCACGGTCCATCATTTTCAATGGCCGTTCAGGAAAATTGCATAGACTCATAAATTTAGATATCACCGAGAGGCACAGTGCGATTTTCATCGGATAAATACTTCTTTAAATTAGAAACAAGAAACACAGGATGAATACTACTCAATTTCGTGGGGAGTTTCATCTCGCAAGAAACTTTATTATATGAGAATTCGATCAATGGAAAGATGAGCATTTTGATTGAGACGAGATTAAGAAGTTATTTATTCTTAATTTGTTTTGACTTATTGAGGGTTGTTTATTTAACTCTTTTCACCTATAAGGGTTTGGGTGAACTAATTGTATGAAGATTCGAATGAGTATTAACTGTTATTAAGTATTGCAATAGAATAGGATGCCAACTTGTGAATTAAATGTTTTAAGTATATGGATTTAGAATTATTTAAATGATCATCGAGATTAATCATGATTAATAGAACAGATGAAACGGATAAAGTAACTTTATACATGGTTAAGTAAAAGTAAAATGATTAAATGTGGCTCCATCTATGCAAGTTGCCCATAGTATTGTACCTTTCCATCGTAACTGTACTTGCGTTATTTAGCAACTATGGTTTGAACAAGAATATGTTAGTCTCGATGAGTTGAATTAGATTATGCCAACTTAAGAATTTGGACGATGATGATGACAAGTGGTAATTGCGAAATCAATTGTCAGATTTTGATTTCTATAAGATAAGAATTAGTTTTTGTTTTCTGCATCGGTTCAAAAGGTAATTGTTTATTATTTTAGGTCAACGTAGACCATAGCTTATCTTACTTGACGAGATACGATAGGTATTGTTATATGAATATAATACTTAGGACAATACAAAAATTCACGGATCGAAACAACGCTTCAATTGACAATATGACAGAAACATTTATATAAAGGATGTACCAGCGGCGTATCCACCATGCTCTCGTCACACCACATTTGTCGCATTGCCCTTAAACACAAGACAAAACTTACTATGGTTTCCATGCACCAACTTTCATAATTCCGTGTGCACCCGTAATTATTTTAGTTTTTGCATGGACCCCAGAGTTTATTTGATCATGTGCGAGTCAAAAGTACACAAAAATTTTAGGTTAAAGTGACGATACGCTTAGGTTCCGATATCATACTCGATAGAAATATTACTAGGGCGAATCAGTTTAAGATGATAAGTAAGTTGATGATTCAGAAAAACTAAAGTTCATTAGGTAGACATTGCTCATATAAATAGTTTTGTTCATCGATATAGATAGTCAAGTTACTAGAATAATGACACTTAAGTTTATGAAAATCGACTCTATGTGTTTAAGATGTAATTATCTAAGTTTTATGATATTGATCAGTTCATAAGCATTAGTTGATGGTGTACATGTAATAATGTAGTTTATTGGGATCTTTAGAAAAATTAGTTTTCATGAAAATTTGATAGTGTGGATAATCTAATTTATAGTTCGAATGAATAGATCACGTAATTTCTATTGGATTAGATTTTTTGATGTTTGAATTTATATGTCCAACAGCTTTAGGTAGACCAAATGTATTAACTACGCAGGTAAATAAGTTTATAAGAGATGATGTCGTTTTTCTATAATGTAGTTTTAAAAGCTAACTAAGAAGTTGAAAGTTTTAATCTTTACCACAACTAATAGGTTTGATTTGAAAATAAACGACATAATTTAAGTTGTAAGTATTGGAAAACAAAATACATAGTGTTCGTTACAAGTCTTTGTGTCATTTTTGAGAAAACGGAGAAATCTTGTGTAAATATTGGCCAACGTTAGAATAACTAATCCATTTTGAAAGAAAATCATTTATCATGAAATGCATATATGTATATATATATATATATATATATATATATATATATATATATATATATCTTACAAAATACTAAAACCAAAAGGTTATTTTAATTAAAATATATATACTAATAATTTTTTTTTAATTTTAATTTTTTTTTTGTATATATATATTTCTATTCGAGAAAAATAAGGAAATTATTTTAATAGAATCGAATACCGATAGTTTTATAAAGTCTATTGACTATACATGGGGTTAGAGTAACAAGTCTATAAATGAAATACATTAGGTTTAGATTAGTTCATGAAAATTAGCGGCGTAGAATTTCATTAATGGTCATATGTATAGATGAGACATTTAGTTCAATGAGTTCAAGAATAGTTGTGTAATGAGTTCTCGTTAGTTTTTTTGGATAACGAATTTATGGGTAGCATCGCGTAGTTGATTAACGAGTACATGTTTTGATGGTTAGTTCAAAAGTTGATAGTAGATTTATAGTTTTAATAATGGATTAGAAATTGGATTAGAATCATATAGTTATATGAGTAGTTTTGAAACTATTTGAGTATAGAAGTCAAGTTAAAATATTTTGAGGGTAAACGTTCGATTCAAATACGTTAGCTTATAAGAATAACAAAATCCGTTAACTTTTATTTAGTTATGGAATTTAGCCTTGACCAGAATTTAGAATCATGACAAACCTTTGGATTGGAGAGTCGATAATCGATTTGGGTTTAGTAGTATGCCTTAGATTTTGGTAATTGATACATGATTTGAAGTTTTGGATAATTCGATTGAGATATATCTTAGTTTGATTTGAAATGTTTAGTTCACAACGGTGTATTTGTGTTATATGGATAAGCTAGCGAGTATATCGCATAAGTATTATTGTAGTTTAGAAACAAATGGAATGATGAAACGTAGAATAACACAGTTTTGTAGCAAAATCTTTGACCGATAGAAACATCCGATGTAATAACAACACCTCGTTCCATTTAGAATATCATAGAATCTTTTGAAACATACCATAGAAAATCACTTAGAAGCTTTAGAAACTTTAGAAATTTTGATTAAATGAAATAGTAGTAGTACTTAGAACATTATAGAATCCTTTGAAACATAACATAGGAAATAACTTATAAACTTTAGAAATATTGGTAAATGAATTTGGAATATTATTTGAATCACTATAGAAATTCATAGAAATAATTATAAATTGTAGGAAAGAAAAATCATAGAATCATAAAAAATAATGAAATTTTGAAAACTTAGGAATGTGTCTTAGTTTTCGACACTAATGACTTATCAAAGTGTTAAGTTCGTTTTCGACGTATTCGAGAAAGCGTGCTTTAGCCTATACGTTCACACTCATCTCGAACATCCCCAGGTAAGCATACAGGTCTCTTAAAGAGATTTATACGAAATGCTTTGCCTTAGACAGGATGTCCGTGATACAGGCGTTCCCCCTTCCAGATTGCACGCGTTCTCACGTTTCAAACTCACTTAAGACGATGACGAGATTCCACAAAGAGAAGATCCTAATCACCCAGAAGAGTCTCTCGTAGCTCCTTCGCGAAATCGGATAAGAAATGAGGTAAAGAAAAGCATAGAAAAGTTCGTAGAAAGAAAATAAATAAGTTCCAATGAATTCCTAAGTACATCTATTTGCACTAAGGACTCTTAGGTTATAGTCTAGGTCGGTGTGTTTCTAATACCCTATCCTAGTTCCCTATAACCATGGCTCTGATACCAAACTGTGACACCCCGCCCGACGGCGGAAAACACCGGGTTGTCAAGTGAATTGGATATCATTAGTACAAAGCACATGGCACACTAAAAGCATATTTTAATATTTATTAAGCATCAATGTCATGACAAGGAAAAAGTAAATAGTCTTAAATACGAAAGCAAAAACCAATAATTAAAGCTATTTAAGTAACTTTTAATCTAGGTCCAAAAGCAATCCTACATGTCTTGTAAAGCATAAACAAATCAAACGCCACCTGAAACATGTGTAAAATAAGTTAGCTAAAGAATTAGCTAGTGAGTAAAAACACAATTGATAATACATAATATGAAATCCGAGATCAATATTAATATGTCACGCAATTTTATGTGTATAGCAATATCATTATATCATTCAACCATGACCATAGAATCAACATAGAATCAACCGTGTTACATTTATTGATAACATTCATCGAACCGACAAGTAACCATCATTGAACCATCTCGTTGTATAAGTTATCAATAAATATTTTTAGCATCGTAAGGGACATAGCAACTTAGTAATAAGCATCTCGTTTAGCAACCAGAATCTAACCTATAGAATCAACAAAAGAATCGCCGGGTCTAATCACCTATCAGGCCATTAGTGTAGGTGGGCTTGTCAAGCCATTAGCGCTAATATCGTACCGGTGGAAATTACAAATAATATAATATCTATTCCTAACACATAAGATTGCATCAAGCGGCCAAACTAGATTAACATATTATATGATCTCATTTTGAAAAAGAAACAAGAAACAAAAAGAAACCATAGCATCGTAATAAGCACATGTTTCAGCCCCAAAAAGTAAAACGGAAAAAAGGGAAGTGAGTTTACTCACCTTAATAAGCAAAGATAACCGGAAAAGAAACGTCTACGACGAACCGAGAATCTCCCAAATATTAGTACCACCTAATTAATTGGGAAAAACCCTAACTTAGAAACGAACAGAAAGAAACAAAATCATAAATCCTAGATCTAGGGTTTCGGATTTGGGATTTGGAATTTAGGGTTTTGAATTAAATTTAGGAAATTAGGGTTTTGAATTACGAATTGTGATTTTTGATACGAAACGTAGTCGTATTTTCGTATTTGGATAAATATATATATTTCATAAGCATTTTTGTATTTAACTTCAAATATTTGTATAAATCAAATACTTATAAAAATATATTGTTATTTGAATATAGAATTTATAAGTTTTATAAACATTAAAATGTATTTATTATAAAAGATATTATTTGTTAGTTTGTTTGTAATTAAAATTTAATGTTAACTAATATACAAAACAACTTAAAAATTAAAATTAAACAGTTTGAAGGCAAGGGGTTTCGAACCCGAGTCCTCACGCGCCCAAACAAGCAACTCAACCACTGCACCAGATTTACTTTTGTTAAATTATTCTGCTTTTAATTTACTTTATCGTGTATTTGCCAAGAACACTCTTTTTGATACAAGCCCTAGAAACGTAATCCGTTCAATTCGTTTGAATTAGTTAACCAAATCCAAATCAGTTATAGGGCTTTTAATCCCTGTCATCACATGATCATTTTGATATAAAGAACATACCACTTGGTGAACGTTTGATATGGATTCGATTAGGAACTAAAGTCGACGGTTCTTGAGGATTTTGATGGATCTGGAACTGATATAAGATTAAATTGATGATTTAGTTAGATGTAGATGATTAGTAGGAGAAAAACGAAACCAAAAATTACCTGGTACGATGCCCGGAAGTTAGAGATTGATAGAGTCGCCGGAAAGTGAGTTTTTGGCCGATCGTTTTGGTTAATGCAGAGAGAAATAAGTGTGTTTGGTGCTTTAGAATTGGTATTCGAGCGATTACAAGTATAATGGTAAGGTGTATCTCGTTGATCTCGGGTTATTAAAGGAAATGGTGATTTTGGGTTTTGATTTGGAAATCGAATCGCGAATATTGAGTTGTGATTAAGCGTTTTTGTATAATAAGAAAGTATCGAAACATGTTAGGAGGAGATTTGCGAATTTTTGGTGATTTGAAAGTGTTAAAAACGCGTCAATAAGCCTCGCCGGAAAACGGTCTGCGCTGGCCGGAAACAGCGCCGGCAGCCTTGCCGGAAACGCGTGAAAAAGAAAAGCGCAGAGGGGGGGATTGGTAAATATAAATGTTACAGCTTTAGTCCCTGTTGTTTTGTGTTTGTTTATTTTGGGTTTAATATCTTTAATTTAAGTTTCAGAATATACACTTTTGGCCCAAAGTTAGTTCTTAACTTATATTAACTATCCAACTTAGCTAAATTGAAACGTAATAATTATATAAGTGACGTTTTTATAGTTTTAGCTCGTTTACGATATTAAGTGAATATTCCGAGATTTATAGGTGATTTCTTTTAACTTTTTCAATAGTTTTCTTTTACAAACTATATACATATATATATTAATGTATATTTTGAGATTCGTTATTACAAATAATAATTATTTGACACACGTGAATATTTTGCGACATAAATATAATTATTTAACTGAGATGAGAATAACGTAAAATTCGTCATATTTATTCATAATAATAATGAAGGTTACATGTTAAATAAATAAATACGATTACATATAAAAGAATATTAACTTCGGGTTCGAGACGGGCGTCCGGATTCGTGTTCGGGGCAGATGTCACACTTATTCGGCAGAAAAACGAGCTCAACTTTACGTGAAAGAGATTGTTTGCCGTCATGGGGTGCCATTGGATATTATTTCTGACCGTGATGGTCGTTTTATGTCTCGTTTCTGGAAGGGTCTTCAAGAAGCTTTGGGTACTAAACTCAATCTCAACACTGCTTATCATCCCCAAACCGATGGTCAAAGCGAGAGAACCATTCAAACTCTCGAGGATTGCTTCGATCTTGTGTTATTGACTTCAAAGGTAAATGGGATACTCATCTTCCGTTGATCGAATTCTCGTATAATAACAGTTATCATTCTAGCATCGATATGGCACCGTTCGAAGCTCTTTATGGTCGTAAATGTCGTTCTCCTCTATGTTGGACTGAAGTCGGTGACTCTCAGATTACTGGGCCAGATATGGTTCAGGAGACCACCGATAAAATCCGAAAAATCCGAGAAAATCTTTTAGCAGCTCGAAATCGGCAAAAGTATTATGCTGATAAAAAGAGGAAGCCTATGGAGTATGAAATCGGTGATATGGTTCTACTTAAAGTGTCTCCATGGAAGGGAGTTTTCCGTTTTGGCAAAAAGGGAAAGCTAGCTCCCCGATATGTGGGTCCATTCAAAGTTCTTAAAAAGATCGGGAAAGTTTCTTACGAGTTGGAACTGCCTGAGGAATTGGGTGGTGTTCATCCCGTGTTCCACGTTTCTAATCTGAAAAAGTGTTTGTCTGATGAAAATCTTATCGTGCCTCTCAATGAGATCCAAATTGATGAATCTATGCAATTTATTGAGCGACCATTAGAAATTATGGATCGAGAAGTCAAGCAACTCAAGCGGAGTCAGATACCGATCGTCAAGGTTCGTTGGGAGTCTAAGCGTGGACCCGAATTCACTTGGGAACGCGAGGACCAAATGAAGGCAAAATATCCGCATCTCTTCGCTTCAACTTCAACTACTTCGGTTTGAGCAAATTTCGGGACGAAATTCCTTTAAGGAGGGGAGACTGTGACATCTGCCCCGGACCCAAACCCGAATGACCCGGCTCGAGCCCGAAGTTCTATCCTAAATGTATCCGTACTCTTTTATTTATAAATGTAACGTTTCGATAGTAAATTATTTAAATAAATATGATGTGCAATGTATCCGACCAAGTTATTTTCTACAACGTCACCATCAAGCTAAACGTATATAATCGTCGCTTAATTAATCGTTCCGTCTCAACCCAGTTAAATTAGTTGGTTGATATAATTTATAACTAACTTTGGGTCAATGTTGTAAATATTAAAACTTGTTTTGAAAGTTTTGAGCAAAAGATAAAACCAAACCAAGTGCAGGGGCTGTTTGTGTAAATTAAAATTTTAAACCAGCCTTTCTCCCCCCCCCCCCCCCCGTACTTCCGGCATCAACAGATTCCGGCCAGATTGGCAGGAAAAATCCCATCTCCGGCGAGACCTCAAAAACCCCGTTTTTAGCACATTTCAACAAATCAAACCTATACAAAATCATCCTAACCCTATTCTAAGCATGATTCGAACACCTAATCAGCTTCTAATCACCTAAACATCGATCAATTTCTCAAACCAGAATCGGTTCAAAAACCCACTTCATCAAATCGACCCTTAACGTATCCAATTTATGGTTCTATTCAATTCCATACGTCCTCTCGGTGTCTTGCATTCATTATCAACTGTTAATTCAAACAAATCGATCCGAATTGTTCATTCAATTGCCATTTTTCTTTAATCTCAACTCTAAATCATCTCGACCACTTTCTGATCACCAAAACACGATTCAATCTACCTGCACCTTCCTCTGTACTCGTTTAAGTTGTCTGCAACATCAATTTCTCGTTTCAAACATCAGCAATCCGTAAGTGATTCGATTTTATCTCGTTTTGTTCTTTGACGGGTTATCATCTGACACCTAATTAAACTCGAACTTGATGTAGGGGTTTCATTTATCTAATCACGATGAAGGATCCTAAAAGCTTAATTGAATTATAACAACTCCTAGACATCATTTCAAAAACCAAGCCGTCGTGTTCTTATTCTTCACCTTCAACATTCCAATCTGATCGAATCCAAGTAAGTTCAATATGTCAAAAGGCTCGAAATTTAATGGGGATTAAAAGCCCTATCTTTAATTCGGGTATGATTATCTTGTTCAAACGAATTTGGGGTTTTCTTGATCTAGGGCTTGTAGTACGAAGTGGGTGTTTTGTATATTAAAGAATAAAACAAATTTCCGTCTGTTTAAGAAACAAAAAGCGCGCCTGGTCCAGTGGTGAGACTGCTGGTTGTGGCGCGATGGGTCGTGGGTTCGAGTCCCACTATGACCACTTTTATTTAATTTTCACCTTTTTAACCCCCTTACTTCTAAGTTATATATATATATATTTCTCAAAATTGTGTACAAATAATATATCAATTATAAAACTAGAAATTGATTATTATAAAAATATATACTTACATCTCGTACCTAAATCCTCAAATTATACTTTGAAACCCTAATTTTCAATTGATATTTTAAAACCCTAATTTCCCAAATTATACTTTGAAACCCTAATTTTTAATTGATACTTTAAAACCCTAAATTCCCAAATTATACTTTGAAACCCTAATTTTAAATTGATACTTTAAAACCCTAAATTCCCAAATTATATTTTGAAACCCTAATTTTCAATTTATAATTTAAAACCCTAAAACCCCAAATCCAAAACCCTAGAAGTTCTATTTTCTTGATTCTAGTTATTACATTACTTGCTTCGTTTCTAAATTAGGTTCTCCCGATTAATTAGGTGATTCTAATATCTGGGCGATCCTCGATTCTCTCTAGTTACTTCCTTACGTTGCTATTATCTTTATCCAGGTGAGTAAACTCACTTCCCATTTTACTATTTTTGCTTTGGGACTGAAATATGATTCTTATTACTAAACTACGGTTTCTTTCCTTTTGATTCTATTTTCAAATGAGATCATAAAATATGTTAATCTTTTCGGCCGCTGGATGCAAAATTGTGTGTTAGTTAAAAGTAGTTGTATTATTACCTAATTTCCACCGGTACGATGTTAGCGCTAACGGTCTGACAAACCCACCTACACTTTATGGCACGTTAGGTGATATGATACCGGCGATTCTTGTTGTTGATTCTATGTGTTGGTTACTAGATACTATCCTATGATACTTGTTACTATGTTGCTATGCCTCTAGATGCTAAAACAATTATTGATAACTTATTTATCGAGACGGTTAATTGACGGTTAAAGGACGGTTAAATGACGGTTGGACGACAGTTATCATTAATTGTAACATGAGTGGTTCTCATGACCCGTTGCTAAAAGTTACCCTGCGGGGTATATGTTTCTTGTTTCTATGTGATTCTATGGTCACGGTTGTGTAATATGACGAAATTGCTATACACATGAGCTTGCGCAAAATATTTCTAATGATCTCGGATTTCATACTATGTATTATTTACTGTGTTTTTACTCACTAGCTATTCTCGTAGCTAACTTATTTTAATCATATTTCAGGTGGCGTTTGAAGTTGTTTCGGTTGCTTGACACGTAGGATGCCATGGACTTAGAAAATAATAAAACAATGACGTTTCTGTTTCCGGATTTATTTACTGTTTTAAGACTATTTATTTCCTGTTACGTCACAACATTGAATGCTTAATAATATTAAAATATACTTCTTAGATGTCATGTGCTTTGTACTTTTGATATCCAACCCACTTGACAACCCGGTGTTTTCCGCCACCGGGTAGGGTGTCACAGTTAACACTTATCAGTCTTTATTATTGAAAATGATGAATCAGATAATACTTAGTGTATCTATCATTTCTCACTTTTTGCAAATCAGATTCTTTTGATATGATTTTCGTTTCTTTTTCTTTTTCATGCACACACACAATGCATAAATGAAAAGACATGAGAGACACTAAATGACAACGACTTATTATATTTTTGGATTTTAAATTTTCTAATTTTGTATTTTGTTTTCTTGAAACGCGAATTAATCATGGTTAATTAATCCTATTGATTGAATTAAAAATTCAAACCGTCCTGACAAGAAGGATTTTGTGAAAAGATCTGCCAGTTGTTTGTCGGTATGAACTTTAATCAAAATTATTAAACCTTTTTCAGAGTTGTCTCTGAGAAAGTGATATCGAATTTCAATATGTTTTGTTTTTGAGTGTTGAACAGGATTAGCAGTAATGAACATTGCAGCAATAGTATCGATATAAATAGGAGTTTTGAGAAAGTTAAACCCGTAGTCAAGCAATTGATTTTGTAACCACAAAACTTGAGAACATCCAGCAGATGCAGCGATGTACTCTGCTTCAGCAGTGGATACGGAAACATTGGTTTGTTTTTTGCATTGCCAAGCGACTAGACGAGGACCCAGAATTTGACATCCACCTATGGTTGGTTTCCTGTAAAGAGCACAACCACCAAAGTCACTATCAAAATAACTATAAAATTCAAAATTCCCTTCATAAGGATATCATAAATCGAGATTAGGTTTCCCTTTGAGATATCTGAATATACGTTTGACAACAATGAGGTGAGAATCTTTAGGAATTAAGAAGTGTGCGGAGTAAAATTAGGAACTTGTTCTGGTGAATTAATGAAGTAATCGAAAGATTCTGGAATAATTTCAACATTCGGATCTGATGAAGATTGATTATGAACAGATCCACCATCATTAGGAGAGTGTTGCTGATTTGAAAGATCTGCTTCATTGTTTAATTCTTGTGCTTCTTGTGAAATAGATGGATCTTATGAGTGAGTTGAGGATTCATCATGCGGATCACGAAAAGACATAAACGGATACTCAGAACTGAGATTATCATCGTCATCATTGTCTAAATCGTCACTGAAAGATCCTAAATATCCTCGTTCCTTCTTTGATTTTCCTGAAAAATCAAACAAGTTAGAATTGAAAGATTTGGATAACGATTCTAAATCAAATAACCAGTCAGGACCATGAGCCACTGATGGAAAAGAATTTTCTAAGAATTTCATGTTTACAGATTCAAGGATAACATTTGTACATCTATTAAACTCGCGATAAGCTTTAGACATTGATGAGTATCTGAAACAACCCATTTTTTTTTAATAATTTTTCACAAAAATATATTTATCAGAATCAGAGTAGGTCCCAGTTTACATCCAAAATTTGTCACTCGAGGTGATCGTCATTTCATTATATATTTATTACAACAAAAACTAGATTGTTTTACAACGACTTTATTTTACAAAATATTAAACACGAGAGTAGGGTTCCTTGTCAGTCCAGCCATGTCCATGAAGCTTCAACCATTTATAGGTTCTTTCCCTGAAAACATTAAAAAATATTTTTATTAGCGTTCGCTAAGTAAGTACACTTTTTTTTATCTCAAAACATATTCTCTTTTGTTTGGGATAACACCCAAAATTATTTTATTTAATCCCTATTACTCCATGGAATTCACATAGATTTCCTTGTGGGTTAATAAAAACCCTTAGGGATTATTAACTCCACTTTTTATATTTAATCCTCATTACTCCGTAGGAATTCACACAGATTTCCTTATGGGTTCTTTCGACCCTTTGAGGATTATTAACTCCATAATTTATTTTAATCCCCATTACTCCGTTGGAATTCACACAGATTTCCTATGGGTTTAACCCTTGAGGATTATTGTCTCCATTTTTATATTTAATCCTCATTACTTCATTGCAATTCACACAGATTTCCTATGGGTTAAAACCCTTGAGGATTATTAACTCCACAAAAAGTATACAAACTTATCATGTAATCAAACATATCCACCAATACACATACTAAACCCATAACCCATAAATTATTTTCCCATTATCACACAATTTACAACCAATGATCATATTTAACACGATAAGAAAACATGTAAAATGATTTAGTTATGGGTCCGTGTACTTACCTCTGACTCGAGTGTAAAAGATAAATGTTAGTTACGACAATCTTCAAATAATAACACTTCCTATTTGCTCAAATGTCTCGTTCAACAACTTGTTTATAAAGGTGATAGGTATAATTCTAATGTCTTGCACCTCTTAACTTGTACATATATATATACTCTATTATAGTAGCCTCAAGAATCTTCCTGAAGGTTTTTGACAAACTTATCTTCATGTTAGTTTAAAATATATGCATATACATATGCCGACTTCACAAGTACAAAACATATTATTTTATTATATCTTTGTTATATGTATATTTAAAAATTAGCTATCATTTATTAAAGATCTTATTATCCTTTCACAATTTTAAACATATATTAGTTTCCATATCATATTTAGTTTTGTTAACTACTTCAAACACATATATTCATAAGAATATTGTTATCATAAATACTTTTATAGTTATTATTACATTAATACCATGTTTAACTAACTTATCTTATTATAAGTAGGCACATCTTTTGTCACTAACTCGTCTAATAATGTCTTAAGCTTAAATTTTATTTTAATCGTGAAACGAGATGTTACAAATCTACCCCACTTATTTAGGTTTCGTCCTCGAAACCTGTCGTACCTGGAATAATTCTGGGTAATACTTTCTCATTTCCTCCTCGGCTTCCCACGTAGTGTCAGAACCACGTCGATGTTTCCACTGTACTTTAACTTGATTTATTTCTTTATTTCTAAGTTGCTTAACTTTATAATCAAGAATCGCCACAGGCTTTTCTACATAGTTAAGCTTTTCATCTACTTCAATATCATTCAAAGGCACACATGCTGTTTCATCGGCCAAACATTTTCGTAAATATGACACATGAAATGTGTTGTGGATTCCGTTTAATTCTTCTGGTAATTCCAAACGATATGCCACTTGCCCTACCCGATCAATAATTTTAAAGGGACCAATAAACCGTGGGCTCAACTTGCCACGTTTACGGAAACGAATCACGCCTTTCCAAGGAGAAACTTTCAACATAACATAGTCTCCTTCTTGAAATTCAATTGGGCGTCTTCGTTTATCTGCATATGACTTTTGTCTATCTTGAGCCGCTTTTAAGTGTGCTCTAATTTGATCAATCTTTTCATTTGTAGCTTCTACCACTTCTTTGTTTTCAAGTTCTCTTTGGCCGACTTCTCCCCAACATACAGGAGTGCGACATTTTCTACCATAAAGCATTTCAAACGGGGGCATCTTAATGCTTGAATGGTAACTATTATTATAAGAAAATTCTGCCAAAGGCAAATACTTGTCCCAGCTACCACCAAAATCAATAATACATGCACGTAACATATCCTCGAGAGTTTGAATCGTTCTCTCGCTTTGTCCATCTGTCTGTGGGTGATACGCCGTACTGATTAATAATTTAGTACCCATTTCATACTGAAATTTCCTCCAGAATCTTGAGGTGAAGCGTGTGTCTCGATCTGATACAATAGATATCGGCACTCCATGCCTTGACACCACTTCATTAATATACTCTTCCGCCATTCGTTCAGACGAATAAGCTTCACAAATGGGTATAAAGTGAGCACTTTTTGTCAAACGATCAACAACTACCCATATTGCATCATAACCTTTGGCCGTTTTAGGCAGTTTTGTCACTAGATCCATTGTAATATGCTCCCATTTCCACAATGGAATTTCTAGCGGTTGCATCTTTCCATACGGCTTTTGGTGTTCAGCTTTGACTTGTAAACAAGTCAAACACCTCTCCACATATTTAACTACATCTCTTTTCATACCAGGCCACCAGTATTCTCGCTTCAAATCATTGTACATCTTGGTTGCACCTGGATGAATAGAATACTTTGATTTATGTGCCTCATCCAAAATCATTGTTTTGATCTTACAAGTCCAAGGAATCCAAATACGTCCGAAATGAACTTTAATTCCTTTATCATTTTCTTCAAGATGATGGACTTGACCCATGATTCTTTCGCGTTTCAAATTTTCCTCTTTCAAGGCCTCATCTTGTGCAACTTTAATTTGATCAAACAAATCTGAATTTACAATTAGCTTATATGATTTTACTTTAATTGGAGTAATATCCTCCTTCCGGCTTAGGGCATCAGCCACAACATTGGCTTTACCAGGATGGTAAAGTATCTCACAGTCATAATCTTTAACCAACTCTAACCATCGTCGTTGCCTCATATTCAATTCCTTCTGATCAAAGAAGTACTTCAAACTTTTATGATCAGTATAAATAATGCATTTCGTTCCATACAAATAATGCCTCCAATTCTTTAGCGCAAATACTACTGCTGCTAGCTCAAGATCGTGGGTTGGATAATTTGCTTCAGTTGACTTTAGTTTTCTTGAAGCATATGCTATTACTTTCCCTCGTTGCATGAGAACACAACCCAAACCAACATGCGAGGCATCTGAACAAACTACAAAATCTTCTGTTCCTTCTGGTAATGTTAGAACAGGAGCCTTAGTCAACTTTTCTTTCAAAAGTTGAAACGCTTCCTCTTGTTCTAGCTTCCATTCGAATTTTGAGTTCTTTCGAGTTAGCTTTGTTAACGGGGTAGCTATTTTCGAGAAATCCTGAATGAAACGCCTATAATAGCCGGCTAAACCTAGAAAACTTCTAACTTCAGTTGGGGTCTTTGGAGGTGACCATTGCATAATAGTCTCTATTTTAGCAGGGTCAACTAAAATACCTTCTGCATTCACTACGTGACCCAAGAATTGAACTTCTCGAAGCCAAAATGCACATTTAGAAAATTTTGCATATAAATTTTCTTTTCTCAACACGGTAAGAACCTCACGAAGATGTTGAGCATGATCTTCTTCTGTTCGAGAATAGATAAGAATATCATCAATGAATACGATAACAAAACGATCAAGCATATGTTTACATACTCGATTCATAAGATCCATGAAAACTGCTGGGGCATTTGTTAAACCAAATGGCATCACAACGAATTCATAATGCCCATAACGAGTACGAAAAGCCGTCTTAGGTACATCTTCTTCTCGTACCTTTACTTGATGATATCCTGATCTCAGATCAATTTTAGAAAACCAGCTAGCACCCTGTAACTGATCGAAAAGATCATCAATTCTAGGCAACGGATATCTATTTTTGATGGTCAATTTATTTAACTCACGGTAATCGATGCACATCCGCATGCTACCGTCTTTCTTCTTAACAAATAAAATCGGTGCACCCCAAGGTGAAACACTTGGGCGAATAAAACCTTTATCTAAAAGATCCTGAAGTTGAGACATCAGTTCCTTCATCTCACTTGGTGCTAATCGATATGGCGATTTAGCCACAGGGTTAGCTCCGGGAATTAGATCAATCTTGAATTCAACTTGTCTTTCTGGTGGAACGCCCGGTAACTCCTCAGGGAAAACGTCAGGGAATTCATTAACTACGGGGACTTGACCGAGTTCTAAATATTTCATCTCTTTATCAATTACATAGGCTAAAAATGCATGATAACCGCGTTTTAAATACTTCTTAGCCTTTGCCATCGTACAAATGATAATGTCGTTCTTCCTTTCTCCATAAACACAAATTTGTTTTCCAGTGGGTGACATAAATTGAACTATCTTCTGATTACACACTATCGACGCGTGATGAAGGGACAACCAATCCATCCCAATGACGACGTCGAATTCCCGTAACGTAATAGGAATTAAGTCGATAGGATATTCTTCTTCTTGAATAATTATTTTACAATTTTGACATACTTCGTATACGAAGAAACTCTTATCACTAGCAATCTCAACTTCTAGGGCATTTACTAATTTACTTCTAACAAAGGATTTATGGCAAGCAAAGTTTAACGACACGAAAGATCTACTTGCTCCAGAATCAAACAAAACGTATGCAGGGAGGGAATTGACTAGAAAGGTACCTGCAACGACATCAGGTACAATCTTTGCTTCTTCTGCAGTAATTTGAAATGCCCTGCCTCGTGGCTTTGGAACTTCCAGCCTCTTCATGTTCTCTGTTGTCCTGGGTCCTTCAACAATTTTGCCATCCTTTGCTGCCAACTCTGGACAATCATTCTTCATGTGACCCGGCTTGTAACAATTGTAACATAGGTTCACACGAGTAGTACACTGGGGTGCCGTATGCCCATATTTCCCACATTTGTAACAAATTGGGTTCTTATAACGACATTCCCCAAAATGTCTTTTTCCACAAAAACGGCAACTACCAGGTTCGTTCTTTAAACCAAGTCCTTTTGCATAAGTAAAAGTTTTTACTTTCTTTGCAGGCGTTGTAGGAGTTACAGCCTCTGCTTTTCCCTTCCCATCTCTTTCAACTTGTCTTTTTAACTCCATCTCTCGCTCCCGAGCCCAATTAAGGAGTTCCTCAAGGCTTCCACATTTTGAAGGAGAAATAAATTCTCTAATTTCTGTCTTGAGTATTAGATGGAAACGAGTCATCCACATCTCTTCCGTAGTAAAAAGAGAAGGACAAAACTTTGCTTTATTATAAAATATTCCAAATATTTCGTCCACCGTTTCACTTTCTTGCCGCATATGGAGGAGTTCCTCAGTAATACGATCAACTGCAACGCGAGGACTGAAATGTTTCAGAAATATTGGTTTAAAATCTTCCCACAACATATTCCTTATTTGTTCTCTCCCTTTCTCCTTTTTAACCATGTCCCACCAATCTTTAGCTCTTGCATAAAGTTGGTTTGTTGCGAACATCACTTCATCAGATGGATCGCAATGTAAAGTATCAAAAATAGTCTCCATGGCTGTTATCCACCTTTGGCTTTTCAGAGGATCTATTTCCCCGTTAAACTGTAACGGTTTGCAAGCCATGAAGTCTGTATACGTACATCGACGTGTTCCAACATCAACTGTTGGTGTTGCTTGCACAATCTCCAGAGGTTTTTCTACTAATTGTTCATTCTTTTTCAGTTTCTCTTCCAACATAATTCCTATAGAACTTTGCATTTCAGCAAGTAGATACGGAATATTGGCTTCAAACGCCTTTCCAAATTCAACGGCTATTTGCCTGCGGATTTCTTCCGGTACAGGCTTTGCATCATTATCATGACCAGCTGAAGTCACTGATCTTTCATAACCAGTATTATTATGACTTTCTTCATTTACTGTTTTCTCCCCTCTTTCCGCCATGTCTCTTTACTGAGACAAATAATTTTATTTATTACTTATTGTTTTCAACAATCGTTTTCATATTTCTAAGGTACTATTCTAAAGCCTTTACACGTCTTATCATATTGTTAATCATAACAATTTATATAAGACCATCAAGTACCATATATGTATTCAAGATGTACTAGATACATACATACATCAATTTATGCATATTTACTCCCCCACTTAATCTTTGTTGTTTTTGATACAATATAATCATTGAGACTTCATAATAGAATAATACATTAGTTTTCATACTGGCCAGGCATGAAAATAATATATTATTTTAATTATAATTTCTCAACTATTATATTGTGCCCAAAACATACAAATTTCAGTTTTCACATATTTTCACATATGTTTTCCATTTCTGCACCGATACAAAACTCCTCTTTTGAGCTTCCTGGACCGCTTCTGGACTGAAGCCTCTCATTTATTAATCAGTAGCACTTAATGGTTCGAGTTTAACTGTTCATTCTAAACAATAAACACTTAAATCCCTCGAACCGTGCTCTGATACCAACTTGAAACAACCCATTTTTTTTTTAATAATTTTTCACAAAAATATATTTATCAGAATCAGAGTAGGTCCCAGTTTATATCCAAAATTTGTCACTCGAGGTGATCGTCATTTCATTATATATTTATTACAACAAAAACTAAATTGTTTTACAAAGACTTTATTTTACAAAATATTAAACACGAGAGTAGGGTTCCTTGTCAGTCCAGCCATGTCCATGAAGCTTCAACCATTTATAGGTTCTT
Organism: Tagetes erecta; assembly: GCA_030867185.1. Taxonomy (NCBI): domain Eukaryota; kingdom Viridiplantae; phylum Streptophyta; class Magnoliopsida; order Asterales; family Asteraceae; genus Tagetes; species Tagetes erecta. The sequence goes on from CM061488.1 coordinate 61,115,265, forward strand.
TCCCTGAAAACATTAAAAAAATATTTTTATTAGCTTTCGCTAAGTAAGTACACTTTTTTTTATCTCAAAACATATTCTCTTTTGTTTGGGATAACACCCAAAATTATTTTATTTAATCCCTATTACTCCATGGAATTCATACAGATTTCCTTGTGGGTTAATAAAAACCCTTAGGGATTATTAACTCCACTTTTTATATTTAATCCTCATTACTCCGTAGGAATTCACACAGATTTCCTTATGGGTTCTTTCGACCCTTTGAGGATTATTAACTCCATAATTTATTTTAATCCCCATTACTCCGTTGGAATTCACACAGATTTCCTATGGGTTTAACCCTTGAGGATTATTGTCTCCATTTTTATATTTAATCCTCATTACTTCATTGCAATTCACACAGATTTCCTATGGGTTAAAACCCTTGAGGATTATTAACTCCACAAAAAGTATACAAACTTATCATGTAATCAAACATATCCACCAATACACATACTAAACCCATAACCCATAAATTATTTTCCCATTATCACACAATTTACAACCAATGATCATATTTAACACGATAAGAAAACATGTAAAATGATTTAGTTATGGGTCCGTGTACTTACCTCTGACTCGAGTGTAAAAGATAAATGTTAGTTACGACAATCTTCAAATAATAACACTTCCTATTTGCTCAAATGTCTCGTTCAACAACTTGTTTATAAAGGTGATAGATATAATTCTAATGTCTTGCACCTCTTAACTTGTACATATATATATATACTCTATTATAGTAGCCTCAAGAATCTTCCTGAAGGTTTTTGACAAACTTATCTTCATGTTAGTTTAAAATATATGCATATACATATGCCGACTTCACAAGTACAAAACATATTATTTTAATATATCTTTGTTATATGTATATTTAAAAATTAGCTATCATTTATTAAAGATCTTATTATCCTTTCACAATTTTAAACATATATTAGTTTCCATATCATATTTAGTTTTGTTAACTACTTCAAACACATATATTCATAAGAATATTGTTATCATAAATACTTTTATAGTTATTATTACATTAATACCATGTTTAACTAACTTATCTTATTATAAGTAGGCACATCTTTTGTCACTAACTCGTCTAATAATGTCTTAAGCTTAAATTTTATTTTAATCGTGAAACGAGATGTTACAGTATCCAAGAAAGAAACCGTCATCAGATTTCGACTCAAATTTACCGAGTTGATCACTTAAATTTAGAATCCTCACAGGACAACCAAACTCTTTCAAATAAGAAATATTCGGTTTCCTCCCAAATAACAATTCCTAAGGAGTTTTATGTTTATCCTTAACCAATAGAGTCCTGTTTTGTACAAAGCAGGCGGTAGCAATTGATTCATCCCAGAACGTGATGGGAAGTTTAGCATCTGCTAACTTGGATCTTGCAGCTTCAATTAGTGTTCTGTTTTTCCGTTCCGCAACTCCATTTTGCTGAGGAGTTCGAGGAGCACTAAACTGACGCGCAATCCCCTTTTCTGCACAAAACGAATCCACATTAATATTTTTAAACTCGGTTCTGTTATCACTTCTTAAAATTTTTACTTTTGCATCTAATTGGTTTTCAACTTTAATAATAAATTATGTTAATAAATCAGCAGTTTCAGATTTTGCATGCAAGAAATAAACCTAAGAAAATCTAGGAAAATCATCAATGATGACTAAACGGTAAGATTACTTTCCGATGCTTTGATCATTTGTTGGTCCGAAAAGATCCATATGAAGCATCTATAAAGGTTTATAAATTGAGTTTTCCAGCTTGGACTTAAAAGACATTCTATGCTGTTTTCCTTTCAGACATGCTGAGCAGTGATCAGTTGTAGAGAATTTCTTTGACGGTATTCCCACATTTCCTGACACCAGTTTGTTCATGTTTCTAAAATTTGAATGGCCCAGCCGTCTATGCCAAAGCATACTCTCATCATTCGAAGCATGTGCAATGATTCAAGTTGTTTCGGTTTCTGCATCAATCTGAGACATATCAAGCTTGTATATGTCTCTGTCTCTTGGAGCTTTAACCATAACCCATTCATTGTCAATCTTAAAACCTGGTTTGAGTATATAACAGAAAGGATCATCAAATAGAGTTGAATAAGCTTTATCACAAATTTGGGAACACTTAGCAAATTAAAGTTCAACTGAGCACAGTAGTTGACTAAATCAAAGCTAATTATCCCATTGGACACCGTTCCTTCACTAGTGATTTTTCCACAAGCATCTCCTCTAAATGCAACATGAGTACCATTTTTCTGCTTAAAATCTTGAAGCAAGGCATGATTGCCTGTCATATGCCGGCTACACCCACTATCAATGAACCATCAATTAACAGGTCTTCTTGGGCGAACCTGCATTTCAACAATCCCTTAGTTAGTTCGGTCAACCCAGGCCCAAATGGTCTTGGGTTTTCCAAATCTATCTACAACTGTAACTTGTTGATAGTGCGGATTTTGAAAGTTTGATTCATTAAACTGATTGGTTTAAAAATTAATTCTACCATCGGTCTTATTAGATTTCTTTCTTCTTAGAGCATGATACCTTTCCTATAACTTAGGATCAAGGTTGTTTACATTTCTTTGAGAAACAACCAACACAGCTCTCGGTGTGAATCTGTTATTCTGAAAACTCCTTGATGGCATTTCATAGAATTCAGAATTGATTCTTCTGAAAGGTCTCGAATCAAGAGAACGACTATTTGTAGAATTTTGAAAACTGTTTTGAAAACCAAATGAGTTTTTCGTTTAAAGTTTGGAAATCTAGTTATTTCTATTGATGAGGTTTTCCGGAAGAAACAATCAGATGTGTCATGATTTCGTCTCTCACAGATTTCACAAAACTTGTTATAATAACATTCCTCTGATGAATGGTTTCTTTTGTTGCAGTAGTCACAATACATGTTGAAGAAACACTCAACAGTAGCATGATTATAACGACCACATATCTCACAATGTCTTTTACTGATTTTGAAGAGCCGACTGTTAACTTTTGAAGTTGAACTAACATGTGATTCATTTAAACCATTGTTTTCTTTAAAGTTAACTTGGTTCTTTTTGGGAGATTGTGTTTGTGAATTTGGTTTGTTATAACCCGATTGAGGTTTTGCTTCTGAAACAGGTTTTGATTGTGAAACATCTTGCTTAGTTCCCTTCTTGGATTCAAATCGTTTAACAGCGGAAGTCTTAGGACCTGAACCTGTTTTCAGATCAGAGAGAGATTTGATCTTTGAATTTGTTTGGTGATTTTGAGATGAATTCAAATCAAATGTTCCAGCTGACACAAAGTTCACTGGTTTTAACTTTGACACAGATTTAATAGAATGGGCATTGTTGGTTTTCAATTTATCATTTTTTGTGTTGACATTTTTGCCTTTATCTTGGTTTGTTTTAGATTGATTGGTTGACTTCTTTGTTTTAAGAGACTTAGAAGTAGAAGCACCATCATTCTTCACACTGGTTTGTTTCACAGTTTTGGAAACAACAAGTTTTTCTTGTTCCTTCAACCATGTTTGATAATGAGAATTATCATATCCAATTCCTTCTTGGTCGTTCTTTGCATTTTCTGATGTTTCAGGAATCACCTTTGATAGTCAACAACTTGTTCAATTACAAAACTTGATTTGTCACTTGCTTCATCATCAGCTTCGACAAGCAGTACTTCTCCTTCTTTCACACTTTCCATTAATGATTCGGAAATTTTAGATTCAGATTTGTTTCTTTGTATTTCTTTGAATTTCTCTTCATTTTCCAATGAATGATCAATTTCATTAAAGTTCTCAGGTAAAGTGTTAGTTGATCATTTAGGCATTGGTTCATGAGTAAAACTCAAACCTGCTTTGTTATCTTTCCTTTCACTTACCAGTTTAGCTAGGATAACTTTTGAACTTTTCACTTTGGTTAGATCAACCTGAGTTGCTGCATGAGCAATCTTTTCCAATTCTAAAGCTTTTGTCATTTCATAAAGTTGTTTAGTAACAATTATATGTTCTTTTAGAGTTTTATTCCAAGAATTTTGAAGTGAGATTATCTTATCATCTGAAATTTTGTGATCATGTTTAAGTTGTTCATGAAGTTGTTCATGTTTACTTAATATATCACCAATTTTAAATGAATGATTTCGATAATGCTCTACCTGTTTAATGCATTCTTCGGAACACAACCTGTTTTTCACATCATCTGGAGTCGGAATGTAATTCGGAGGTAAATAAGAACTAACCTTTGGTTGTTCAGATTCAGTAGATACAAATTGTGACACCCTAAAATTTCAGATTAACTCCGTTAACTAAATCCCGTTATTTCTATTAATGAAATTATACTTCACATTAAATTAATTGAGTTAAACGTGCTACTTGTTACACAAACAATTACATGTGACGGCAATCCAAGGAGTTACCAGATCACGTGAGTTAATACACAAATGTTGGCAAATTAATAAAACAATAATGCTGAACAACTAAATAAATATAAATTTAGTGAATTTATTTGTTATGTGACTGACATGTTTTCGGGAGCATGGATGTGGCAACTCAAATCTCTAAACTCTTTCATTTCAGACCTGTTTTAACGACCGTATCTAATTTTCGGGACGAAAATTCTTTCAACAAGGGGATGATGTGACACCCGGCAAATTTGGGTTAACCTCGTTAGCTAAACTATGTTAATCACGTTAACACAATTATACCTTACATTTAATTTGATGAATTAAATATACAAACTGTTACACTAGTGTGACAACCAGCAAATTCAGGTTAACACCGTTAACCATCTTTAACTTATTTCGTTAAGTTTCATTGAATATAGGGTATGTTTTTGTAATTATCTAAATTAGTTATTTATCTTAAAACTTAGATTAAATAACTTGTCAAATTATAAGGGCCTAAGTGTAACATGTAATATATATACACACATATGCAGCCGATTGTTTCCACCTTCCTCACATCGTCTCCTACCTTGGCTCACACACAAAACCCTAGCGACGTAGCTTGAACTTCGATCATCATTTAGCCACTCAACCACCATCCATAGCCACCACCATGTGTTGCAGCAAGCCAGAAAGGGAGCGACCGGAGCCACACCAGTCGCACAACCTCACCGTCATTGGACCGCTCGGGATCACCGCTGCTATATTCCGATCACTCTTTTTCGTTCTCTTGTCATCCCAGTAAGCAGACTCAAACGCGCAGATCGTTATTGTTGTTATTTTCATTCCGGGTTTTCGATTAGGGTTCTCGGGTTCGGATCGGTTATAGGTGTGATTAAGTGTGTTACTGTGTTATTATGTGTGGGCGTATGGAACGAATAATCCGGCCAACAGTAAAAGATTGGTATGTGATTATAGTGAAGAATACGGTACGTTATATATATGCGACATCGTATGTATATGACTATTAGCATACGATGAAATGGGTGATATGTGTCTACGCAGTCTATATATATATAAACTCGAACTGTGAATGCAAAAGTTATGTGAAAGGAATGACAACAGCGACTGTTTGAGGTAGTATATGTGTATGTATGCGATTGTATGTATGATTCCACTAGTTAGTATATGTTGGGTAAATGTACATATATATATGTGTGTGTGCTTATGTGCATATAGATTTGAATGGCAACGTGAAAATATAGAACTAGTCACAACAGATCAACTATATATATATATATATATATATATATATATATATATATATATATATATATATATATGAACTAGTATGTGTGAATATGGATGGTAGTATGTAAATGTATGACAACGTGAATATGAATATGGATGTATATATGTAGATATATATGTGAGTATGAGATGTATATGCATGTTTTTTTTATATTTAGTTTTGTAAGTAAGTATGCATGAACCAATAAGCAACAAGAAGATTTGGTATACTACATGTAAGAAATCAATAAGTAGAAATGCGGTTCTACCTAATGTATGAAAATGTACGTCGTGAATATATGTTGCCATGTTATTATTGTATGCGTATAAAGACGTGCAACTTAGCAGCAGAGATAAACAAATATAACGTGTTGTTCAAATTTTATGAGTATGTATACATGAACTAAGTATGTGTATGTAGAGGCAAATGATGAGATATCGATGTTATGTATGAATATATGTGTGGAAATGTATGCATGGGAAGTAATGTATTAGTACCAAGTCATGAAGGAATAATGCTTAGTATGTGTATGGCCGTGCGTGATGTGCTACTATTATACGTGAAATCGAACCGAATCCACGAAACCCTAAAGAATACTATATTATATATATTATTTACGTGTTCCTAGTTAATAATTAGAAAGTAATTATTAAAGCAGGTTGTAGGGCGATTTAGGTCTCTAGTTGCATTGTGCCGACTTTTTTGCTGTGCGCTTCCACGGTGAGTTCACTGAATCGTAACAATTACTATTCTATCCTGTCATATGATGAAAACTTGAACAACGACTTTTACGGATTTACAAATTTTGTATGTCGCATGTCTGGATTAGAGCAACTTTTATTTCGTTCATGAAAGACCTCATGGATACCTAGTTGACCGTTAGTATTTGTGAAATAGCGGGGAAATTTTGAGTAGTACTACTGGGTTTGACAAACCCCACCCAGGCTAGTCGCTCTAGCACGACAGAAGGACATGTTGAACGGGTGTTGAATGACCTAACATACATACATGTGCATCCTGATGGGATGTACGAACAGGCAAAATGCACTTAATGTGTACATACGTCAGCTTCGGTCAGATACATACGACTCTAAGGACATGTGCTGTAGACTAGCTACCTACAATGACATACTTAATTTATATTTCTGCTTGCAACTGAACTTACTTGATTTTATACTTACTATGTGAACTCACCAACCGTCGTGTTGACACTTGTTAGCCTATCACTTTTACAGGTCACTGAGGTACAACGCACTTAGGACATGGGATGAAGTCCCAGCTTTTCATTTAAACATTTTCTTGCATTAAAACCATGTTTTGAATCTATCGACTACTTTAAAAGTGTGTTTCTCCTGTTGGGCTCGTGTTTTGCGCATTTAGTTTTCCATTTAAGTATTTTGACATTACATTTCGATTACGCTTCCGTAAACTTTCAAACGTCAACTCTGTATTAAATTTCCCATTTAATGAGACACGTATGTTTTAAATTCATATAGTGTTGTTTGGGGTAACTAATGACTGAGATCTTGGTTTGTCACACACTTAACGGTAAAACTCCGTTAGTGGATTTTGAGGGTGTGACACAAATGATTCTTCAAATGTGGCCATCAATGCAATTTCAGCTTCAGATTCTTCAAGTTGGGCTTTCAGAAATTTCAAATCTCCTTCCTCAGACCAGTCTTCTTCCTCAACTTCACATACAAGTGCCAAGTTGCCAATAAAATCTTTATTAAATTGGTCAGCAAATGCACTCCAGTCATAACCATCTTTAACACTGACTACTAATGCTTGATACTGAGCTTCTGGCATTTTACCCTCATTTTTCAATTTAGGCATGGGTAAGCTCTGGTATGGTTTCTGCTGAAAACGTTGATTACAATTCTGATAATTTGAAGATTGGTGATTTGAACTTTGAGTTTGATTCTGATTTACTTGAACTGATTGCTCATTGAAGTTTTGATTTTTCGGAGTTGTGCGTTCTCTTGAAAAGTGACCATAACCATTGCAATTAAAACATCTTGCCTTTGTTTTATCAAAACGAACAAGTTTATGAACATTTGGCCTGAAATTACGATTGATGTGTCCATGTCTTTCAGCTCGGTATGCAATCATAACCATCTGCCAATTTAAATCCATTTCTTCTACATCATCTGGATACATTAGATGAAGATCTTGAAGAACAACATCCATTTGAGTTAAATGACTGCCATGGTAAGCTTCAAAACTTACCATGAATGCAGTGAATGCAGATTTCGTTTCATCATCTTGCAACAGTATGTTCATTACATCTTTCATTTTGCATGGAATTGTGGAATTTGAACTTTGAGTATTAGATTGAGCTTTCATTGGCTGAGTTTGAATTTTTGGGGTGATTGAGGCTGCATTGCATGTAAGTTGATGCATTTGATTGGTAAAAAGAATTCGTATAGAAACTCCAGCCAACAAACATACCATCCTCATCTTCTTGATTAACATGTTCTTGAGCAAGAAATGCATTGTCAACAGTATTTGAAGGACGACCATTAAATTTATACTGAGCTTGAGATCCAGATCGATCTGTATTCCTGGAACTTTCATCAATTTCCACTTCTTCTATTTTTGCAATGAGAAAATCTAGATCCATTAGAAATTTCTCAGTATGTTTCAGAAGAGTAACAGTTTGTTTCCATGAAGATGGAAGAGCACTTAACAATCTGTAGTTCAAATCTTGAAGATCTGTTTTTGCAGCAACATTTGTAATCTCAGTTGTTAGATGTACAAATCTATTCATCATCTGGTGAACAGTTTCTCTAGATATATGCTCAAACAATTCCAGTTGCCTCTTCAATTTCTGTTTTCTGAGATTCTTGAGTTCTTCTCCTCCTTCACATAGTTTCTTGAGTGCTTTGAACACTTGAAGTGGTAACCCCTTGCGCATCAATGAGTAAGTCTTATTATCATTTTTCACCTTTCGTAAGTCTTCTCCTTAAAGATTATCCTCTGGATAAGGTTCAGTTGAATCTTTGGTATAATTGCTTCCAATCAGGTGCAATTGGAGTAGGAATATGTGGACCCTTCTCGATTGAATTCCATAGATCAGTATCAATAGCACATAGATGATGTTTCAATCTGATTACCCAATTCTTAAAATCTGTACGGTTAACCAACCTTGGAACACGATTATCTGAATCATCAGTAGGAGCCATTTTTTTTAAATTTTAAAGACAATATTTTTGTGTTTTTGTTAATTTTGAAAAGACAAGTAAATTTTGAAATTAAAACTAAGTTTAAGAAATGAAAAGAAATTTGATACGACAAAACAGTAACAATTAAGATAATGATGTTTTAATTTGTGACGACCAAACAGTCACACGGCTAAACAGTTGTAATCTTCACACGTCTGAAAAGTGTAAATTGTAGAGTCACACGACTAAATAGTAACTTGTCACACGGCTGACAGTAGAATGATCTTGACCCCACTAATACTTGACACGACTGAATAGTTGTTTCACCCGGCTGAGCAATAACAACACAAGTAACAGGTTCACCCGACAAGGCTTTTGACACGACTGAACATTTGTTTCACCCGGCTAAAATCTTGACACGGCAAACAGTTTGACACGGTAGAATAGTGTTTTACACGACTACACAGTAGTTCACCCGGTTCAAAAGTACACAAATTTTCTTTGATTTTTCACCCGTCTTAGAACATATTGTCTTCACACGACTAACAGGAACCTAATTTTGTCCACAAACTAAGTCCAGAATTTGTCTAAGTCACAAGATTAGTCACACGACAAGAACATCTTCATCCTGTTCATGAACATCATCATCCAATTTTCAATGATTTCTTAAAAACTGTTCAATTAGTCCAAACATCACACACAAGCTGTATAATGTAGTGATTATCAATCCTATAACTCAATCAATCTCAATCAACATCGTTTGTTTGTGAATTTTGATGAAATTTTGATCGAACAATATTTTCACTTTTTCTTCTTAATTCCTCAGATCTGATGAAATCTGATGAGAATTTGCACTATTGTTGTGAATTAGAAACGATTATGATGATGAATCGAATCAAATATCAACAACAGATCGTGTAGATCATGATTTGAGCAGTTTGATGTGTTTTTGCTTGATGAATAGCGAAGAACACTCAATACTAACAGCTCTGATACCAAATGATGGGGTTCAATTGGATCGTTTACTACTACAAATCAACACGAATCTATGTAATACAACAATCAATCAACACTGAATTCATACTGAATAATTCTCTTGTATGGATGATGAAATACTTGCAGTATAAATTGTGCAGGAGAAAGAGTACAATCAACACACACACATATGATTTGTCTATCTTTCTCTCTCTCTACACTCTCACTAGCAACATGCTATTTATACACCAATACATTTAGGGAAAATACAATATTGACCCTAAACTAACACTTGTACAAACTAAGAACAAATTAAATCTTTACTAGGAATGAGCCCTAACAATAGATCAATCCTCAACCAAATTTCAATGAAAATACAACAGATCTGATCCAAATTTCATTGAAACATCTTTTAACCAAAACTTACTAAAAACACTAAAAATCAATCACAAATCACATATGTATCTCCTTATGATAGATGTGGTGATCTCAATTGATGTAGATTGCAAAAACACACAATTCTCAATCAATTTCCATTACAAAGAACCCTAAATCAGAATCAAAGAGATTACCAAAAATCCTTCAAGAAGCTCAAAATCAAGAGCACAATGGCTCTGAGACCATATTGTTGGTCCAAAACGATGATCAATTTCTTCCTCGGCTTTCACATCATCATCAACTGTCAAATCATTCTCTTCAGCAACAGACTCCATTTTTGTTGATTCAAACTCTTTTCCCTTGACTTCTTCTTTAAACTCTGACTTGTTCCTTTCATCGTTTGATACCTCAGCCATAAGAGCATGATTAATTTCCTCCTCCGTCTCAGCAATTTCAGCACTCAAGTCAAAGTTTGTTATCAATGCGGTCTCCTTTTTGTTACTATTTTCTCCCCTTTCCATGACCGGAGTGTTCTTGGTATTTGTTGTTACTGATTCAAAGACTATAGGAGAAAGACAGTCCCTTTTGAAATATCCTAGTTGTTTACAATTAAAACACCTTAGTTTTGACTTATCAAAACCAAAATTTTCATTTCGATTTCCAAAGTTTCTCTTCCCAGTTCTCTCCATGAATCTCCTAGCTCTTACAGTCAGCATGGTCATCTGCCATTGAATGTCTGCTTGTTCTAGATCATCTGGATCAACCTGTAGCATGTCTTCCATTGTTATCCCTTTTCCTTTTATCTCCTCCGCAATCAATGCCTCATAGTTGTTCACAAACATTCCAAAAAGAGCCATCATATCAGTAGGAACTTGTGTTGCAGGTTGTTCCTTTCCAGTATTCTTGTTTTCGGACGATCCAATTCTAGAACTATTAAAGAAAACAAAGTTGTTTATTGGAGTCATTGATGTAGATGATATCAATGCAGCGTTTTGCGAATGAACCTGAGTAGGATAGACTCCCTGATTATACTCCTTTCGTTTGATATCCAGCTCAAAAGACTTCAACTGGTTGATCACATCCATCAATTTATATTCAGTGAATTTCCTAACTTGAAGACTCCACTCAGGAGGAAGTGAGTCCAAAAGCTTGGTAACTTGTTCGACAGTTGTCAGTTCCTCATCATACTTCTGCAAAATTGCTAGTAACAATAAAATATGGTTCATCTTCATATTATAATGATCATGCTGGTTCATCTTCATAATATAAGTTTGTCCCATCTCTTGCTAGTACTGTTGATAATGCTTTTGTGGTTCAAAAGGAAGAGAAATCTGAAGAAAGAGACCTATTTCTCGAAGCATGTTTCTTTGCACAATCACTGTATGCTACTGGAAATCCTACAAAATCAACGTCTCAATCAAAAAGTGCAACCATACAAATCTTAATCTGACACGCCATCTCATAATTCTGTTAAACCATGCAAAGTTAATGATGTGATTAATATTCTTTTGCAGGATGATGAAACGAAAAATGCATTTACAGCATTCATGGAAATCTTTCAAGCTTATCAAGGAAGTCATGTTACTAATTTGGAATTAATTTTGCAGGATCTCTTTGAAATGGATCCAGATGATGTAGGGGAAATGGATCTTAATTGCCAAATGGTTATGGTCGCATATAGGACACCGAAGCATGCTTATGTGAAGAAGAATTTCAAACCAAGTGCAAAACAAGTCTCTAGGGTTTGATAAGTCAAAATCCATATGTTTCAATATCAACAGGTATGGACATTTTTCAAGAGAATGTAAAGCTCTGAAACAACAACAATCTGGAAGTCAATCAAGTTCAAACTCTCAATCACAACAATCAAGTTTTAGCAACTCAAGTTATCAACCAAGATCTCAAAGATCTTTCCAACGACCGTATCAAAGTCTTCCCATGCCTGAACTTAAGGAAGAAGGAAACTATGCAGAAGATCCAAACAAAGCACTAATAGTCAGTATCAAAGATGGATATGACTAGAGTGCTTATGTAGAAAAGTTCACTAGTGATCTTACATCAAATCTTGCCTTAGTTGCTGAAATGCATAAAGAAGATTGGTCAGAGGAAAATGATCCAAGGGTTGATGTTCTTAAAGAAGAAGATAATGAATACGATTGGAGTGATAAGGAAGATCCAATTGCTGATGTTCATCCGAAGATGTGTTAAAGTGAGAAGAGGTAAATCAATCTAAAGAAGAGATCAAATCTGTAGAGGTAGCACTCAACGCACAATCAGAACAACCAAAGGTTGATCCTTCATCCTCTAATTCTGAAAAACCACCAAATTAGGTTCCATTGCCAGAAGATTTGAAAGAAAAATGATGAGAGGATTTGGATCTACAATCTGCAACAAGTTTATGATCAAACGTGACAATTCCACAACAATATGATTCAATCAAACACAATATCAATTACTCATAAATTCACGGTTGTATTGATCAAACAATAGTGCTTACTATATGTTTGGAAAAGCTCTCCTCCAAATGAGGATACAATCACTATTTATAAGCAATAACAACATACTAGAAACAATTACAGAAATAGTCCCTAGTCTATACAAAACAATAAAAATATGAAAGATTAAACTAACACATGCTAATCAATATAAAATGTTCCAACAATACTCTCCCTTAGATTTTCATCTTTAGTTTGATCTTCAAAATTCTTCAGTTTCTTCTTTGATGTCAAACAGGGGCTTTTGAGCATGTAATTCTTGATCTTGAATGGCTTTAAGAATGCATGACTTGAATTTTTTCGCAGTTCTAGATTAAACAGGTTTGGAATCATTACTAGAATGGGAGTCTTATACATCGATCAATTTCAGCGTTTCCAAGGATAATCCTTCTAAGTCAGCATTTGCATAAAACATCTACGGTTTCTTCAGCGTTTCCAAGGATAATCCGTTTAACAACGATTATGTGAGATTCTGTAGGATTTGGTTGATATCTAGCACAAACACACCGCAAACATGATATATGGCCTTGAGGTGGTTAGATACATCAATGAATCAATCATTGAACGGTATAGAGTTTGATCCATCGACTTTTATTTTGGATCCGACTCAATGTTTAAGTTCACATCAGATGGAGTTTTGATTGTTTGACAATCTTGCATCTTGAATTTCTTGAGTAGTTTTTCAACAAATTTCTCTTTATTGATGAAGATACCATCGTCAAACTGTTTAACTTGAAGTCCAAGAAAGAAATTTATTTCACCTATCAAACTCATATGAAATCTTACTTTCATAATTTCTTTAAACTCTTTGCACATGCTAGGACTTATTGGTTCAAAGATAATGTTATCAACATACACTTGTACACATAATAATTCATTTTTCTCCTTCTTGATGAACATGGTTGGCTCAATATTACCTCTAGTATAACCATGATAAATGAGATGTTTTGACAATGTCTCGTACCATATCCTTGGAGCTTGATGAAGACCATAGAGTGCTTTTTTCAGTTTGTACAAATGAAGTGGAAATTATGGATTCTCAAACCCTGGAGGTTGTTTAACAAACACATCATCAGTAATTGCACCGTACAGGAGCGAATAAGCCAGAAAAACTCGTATTGCTTCGAGCCTTGCTACAAGAGCAAATACTTCTTCATAGTCAATGCCTTCTTCCTGTGTATCCTTGTGCGAGGAGTAGAGGTTTGTTTCTGATGACAATTCCTCTTTCGGCGGGCTTGTTTTTAAAGAGCCATTTGGTTCCGATTGCAGATTCTCCTTCTGGTAATGCCACCAACTTCCATACCTTTTACTTTCAATATTGTAACAATTCTTCTTGCAAGGCTTCAACCTAACTATTGTCTTTCAATGCTTCAGCAACATTCTTTGGAACCATGTGAGATAAAAAGCATGAATAGAGACAAAAATTATCTGATTATGTTTGATTTCGCATTGTTAGATTGTCTAACGATCCGATTATCTAAGAGAATGGATGATTCTTGTGAATGCGTCGTGTAGGAATTGCATCACTTTGAATATTCACCTCCAGATTCGAATGATTCAGCTCTGATTGATCATGCAATAACGAAGATGTACGAGGTTGAAAGTTTGGAACTTGAGATGGTGAGTTTATAAAATAATCCAGACTATCATTAATTTCTTCACCATTAGAATCTGATGAAGATTTAGAGTCATTTTGGATAATCTCATGACAATCATCAGAAAATTGATTTTGAACTTTTGGAACTTGATTTTCATGCTGATGATGATTATCAGGGACTTGGGATTGAACTTGAGGTTGATCATGAACATCTCGAAAATCTTCAAATGATAAGAACGGATAAACTTGATTTGATCCTTCAGTATCATCATCTGATTCATCACTAAATGAACCTAGATCTCCAAGTTGCTTTGATCTTGTACCTGCAGTTTGAAACAAGTTATATTCCAATGAATATGACAATGAGCCTGAATCAAATAACCACGTAGGACCTTGTGCAACAGATGGAAAAAAAATTCAAGAAATTTTACATTAGATTTTTCAATCACAGTATTAGTTTTTGAGTTATAAATTCGAAAAGCTTTTGATTGTGATGAATATCCAAGAAAAAAAAATCCATCATCTGCTTTTGCATCAAATTTTCTTAAATGGTCACTTGAATTCAATATTGACATTGGGACAACCAAAAGATCTTAAGAATTCAATGTGCGGTTTTCGAAAATAAATTAACTCATAAGGAGTTTTATTTTTGTCAACCACAAGTAGAGCTCTTTTTTGTACAAAACACGCCGTTGAAATAGCTTCGTCCTAAAAGGTAATTGGAATTTTGGCATCGTTAAGCATTGATCTAGCAGTTTCAATTAAAGTGCGATTTTTCGTTTCAGCCACTCCATTCTGTTGTGGAGTTCTTGGAGCACTAAGTTGCCTTGCAATGCCTTTATCTGCACAAAACAGAATCAACATTAGAATTATTAAACTCAGACCCATTAGCACTTCTGATAATTTTTACCTTGCTTACCAATTAATTTTCAATTCGAATGATAAACTTTTTTAAGATTTCACCAGTTTCAGATTTAGAATGAAGAAAGAAAACCCATGTAAATCTTGTAAAATCATCAATAATGACAAAAAAAATATGATTTCTTCCTGATACTTTGCACTTTTGTTGTTCCAAGTAGATCCATATGTAAAAATTGTAAAGGCTTGAAATTTAAGTTTACCAACTTGGAGTTATAAGACGCTCGATGTTGCTTTCCCTTCAAACATGCTGAGCAATAGTCAGTGGCAGCCAATTTTTTTGAAGGAATTCCAATCACATGATGTCCTGCTGCTAGCTTGTTCATGTTTCTGAAATTTGTATGATCGAGGCGCCTATGCAAAAGTTGGCTTTTATCATTCGATGCTTTTACAATCAGACATGTTGTTTCTACATGTTGATCTACTTAAGACATGTCGAGCTTGTACACATCTCGATCTCTATTTGCTTTAACAACAATCCAATCTTCATTAACTAAAAACCTGGTTTTAAGATATAGCAATAAGAGTAATCAAACAATGTTAAAAATGATTTATCACATATTTATGAAACAATGTTAAAAACCCGACACAGTATTCACTTTATCAAAACTAAATATTCCATTGGATAATATTCCTTCGCCTATGATTTTTCCTCCTGCATCTCTACCAAATGCAACATTTGTTCCATCTTTTTCTTTGAAATCTTTCAACAAGGCATGATTGTCTGTCATATGTTGGCTACACCCAATATCACTATACCATGTGTTATTAGGTCTTCTTGGGCGTACCTGCATTTTTTAGAACAGTTAGTTTGAGAGATCAACCCAAGCCGACATGGTCTTAGGCTTGCCAAATTTATCAATAACAATAAATTGTTTGTAATTCACTTTACTCATATCACATTGTGTATTTCTTGAAGCATAATAAAGTTTTTTATCTCAGAATCAAGATTGTTATGAATGACATTCTTGGAATTAACTAAAACGATCATTAACTGACCTTGGAATGATACGATCATTGTGATAATATTTGTTTGGTATTCCACATGAATCATCAAAACAGAATTGCTCTTTCTGAAAGATCTCAATCAAATTGACAGTAAATCTCACTTGTTTCGAAATCCAACTTGTTGATTTCCTTGAATTTGACCGTATTTTGGAGAGGTCTTTCAAAAATATCAATCTTATGTGTTATGATTTCTTTAATCACAAATTGCACAATATTTGTTAAAATAACAATCCTCGGTTGAATGACTCCTCAAATCACATATGTGTCAATACTTGTTAAAGAAATATTCCTCCATTTGATGATTGTACATGCCACAACTTCCACGCTACTTTTGTTGTGGTTGAACAACTAACGCTTAACCATTGATTTTGATTCAAATTTCGAATTTGATCTTGATTCAGTTTCAAGGGATTTCTGGTTAACATGTTGTTTCATTGTTTGTGATTTGTTCATTTGAACTTTGTTGATTCTTTTTCATTTGGAAAAATTTGGTGAAACCCTCATTGATTCAAACTTGTTATGTACATCGGAAGACTTCGATCCTGAACATGCTTTCGGACCAGAGATTGGTTTGATCTTTGAGTTGAGTTGTTTTTTTTCAGATTTTTTCATATAAAATTCACAATTGCCAACATAAGGATACCATAAACCGAGATTAGGTTTTCCTTTGAGATAACTGAATAATCTTTTGACGGTGATTAGGTGCGACTCTTAAGGATCTGATTGATATCGGGTACACACAAATACAACATGCATGATGTCTGGTCTTGATGCAGTAAGATACATCAGTAAACCAATCATTGATCTGTATAGTGTCTGATCCATAGATTTTCCTTTTGTATTAGGTTGGATCTTGCAGTTCACATCAATTGGAGTTCTGATAGTCTGATAATCTTGCAACTTGAGCTTCTTCAACAATTTGTCAACGAACTTTGATTGGTTGATGAAGATGCCATCTACAGACTGTTTAACTTGCAACATAAGGAAGAAATTTATCTCCCCCATAGAACTCATCTGAAATCTGGATTTCATAATTTCCTCAAAAAAGCTTTGCACATGGATGTACTTGTTGATCCAAAGATGATATCGTCAAAATACACTTGGACACACAAAATATCATCATTTTCCCGCTTCATGAATAAAGTTAGTTCAATCTGACCTTAGGTAAAAACATGTTCTTGTAAATGTTTTGATAACGTCTAGTACCAAATCCATGGAGCTTGATGTATAGACCGTACAGAGCTTTGCTAAGTTTCGATTTCGAAACAAGTTGGTTTTTGTATGATCGCAACAGCTTTGCACCTAGAATACACTGTAACCTCTATTCGCTCTCAATACAAGTGAATTTTTGAGTAATCTCTAATTTTGTTGTGTTGATTTCATTTTTATTATGTGTTAATAATCGATATAATTACTATATAGCAGTTTTCGATCCAATTGAACCTATTAATTGGTATTAGAACTCCAAGTTCTCGAACATGAAAATTGACAAAAATCATAATCTAATGAGGAAATTTGAGATTGATTGATATTGAGGGTTGTTAATCGAGTGATTTTACAACTTTTGTGAAAATTTTGGACAAATTCATCATGTTTTTAGTGATGTGTGAAAATTGATAATGAATATGATGATGAAATTGATAAGTGTTATGAATTTGATAAGTGTTGAGACGTATGATGTTATGAATATTTCGTATGAGACCGGAAATTGATAAGTGTTGAGGCGTATCAGGACTTGTAGTTGTGTTAAGATTCAGAAGCATCAAGTACAGTTTAGTCGTTTCATCGCTATTAAGTCGTGTTACCCTGTTTGAAATCAATTGAAAACCTGAAAATTCAAAGTAATGTTGAGACGTATCTTCACTTTTCAGTCATATCACTGATAAGGCATTTGAACATTTTCAGCCGCTTCAAAGTTATTGCTTAGAAGATTCACAAGTTTCATACAGTCGTTTCTCTATTCAGCCGTATCATCACTGTTCAGTCGTTTCAAACTGGTATGAATGTGTGGCCACACTCAAACTAAGAGTAGTTTACACACCATTTTGAATCTAGAACGAGTAGAAGAAATGTTGAATGAATAAATGAGAATGATAGAGGATCCATGTCTCATGTTCAACAGATGTTCATTACAGAAAGTATATAAGATTGCATTACAACGGCTATACTCTATTTTATAAAAGAGCTTATAATAACACTTAGAGAATAGTTGATGAAAGAAATTACGTCATACCTTTTTAGGGGCATATAGATGTAGCTAGGCTTCTTCCTCTTTCTACATTATGAAATAATCAAAATCGTCCAAGTGGGAGACTGTTGGAGTAGGAATGTCTGATCCTGATTATAATTAATGTTACTAAAAGGTACAGTCCAAGAGATACGCGTTGGACAACGAACAATGAATAATATTTAATTGTTAAATATTATTGATCACAAATAATAATTCGTTATGAGATAATGGAATTGAAAGACAGACTTTATTATAATGAATGGTCATTATGAATGAAGTATATTAAAGAATTTAATTAAGAGAGGTTATATAGTCAAGGGTTGATTATGATATTTATTAAAGAGTTAATAAATATATGTTAATACTAGAAGATAATGATAGACTAGGGTTAATGACTTGTGCAAGAAGTCATAGGTTAGTGGGTTTAAAGTGTAACATCCTATATTATATATAGATGTTAAACTCTAACCCTAGTGAGGCAATTTTGATAAAAGAGTGTTATCAAAAAGAGAGTGATTAGGGTTTTGAGAAAACCCTAACTAACAACCAAATCAACCGTCACTCCCTCTCATCCCTCTCGTCGTCGTCGCTCCACCACCCACCTCCACCGCGTCTCCGCCGTAGCCGTCGCCATCGTCTCCGCCGCGCAAGTGATTCCGAAGTGTTCTCGAGATCGTTTGAGGTGTTCGTTCGGATTCAAGAGTTGAATGGGTATTCGGGTTCAATATTTGAACAAGTGATCGGGATTTCTAGTGGATTCGTTTGTCGCATCCTTCGTGTAATCTTTCGGCATTCGTCAAAGGTAAAATTCTAAACACCCTACGGTTTTCAGTTTAGTGAAGATTGGATTGTTGTTAAAGCAAATAGAGATCGAGATGTGTACAGGCTCGACATGTCTCAAATTGATCAGAATGTTGAAACAACATGTCTGATTGCAAAAGCATCAAAAGATGAAAGTCAACTTTGGCATAGGCGTCTCGGACATACAAATTTCATAAACATGAAAAAGCTAGCAGCGGGATATCATGTGATTGGAATTTCTTCAAAGAAATTCGCTACCACTGATTATTGCTCTGCATGTTTGAAGCGAAAACAACATCAAGCGTCTTATAAGTCCAAGTTGATAAACTCTAACTTTAAGCCTTTACAAATATTGCATAGATTTGTTTGTTCCAACAAATTTGCATAGTATCTGGAAGAAGTCATATTGTTTTGTCATCATTAATGATTTTACAAGATTCACTTGGGTTTTCTTTTTTCATTCTAAATCTGAAACCGGTGAAATCTTAAAAGAGTTTCTCATTCGAATTGGAAATCAATTGTTAGGCAAAGTAAAAATTATCAAAAGTGATAATGGAACTGAGTTTAAGAATACTAATGTTGATTCATTTTGTTCAGACAAAGGCATTGCAAGGCAATTTAGTGCACCAAAAACTCCTCAACAGAATGGAGTAGCTGAACCGAAAAATCGCACTTTAATTGAAGCTACCAGATTAATGCTTGCCGATGCCAAAATTCCAATTACTTTTTGGGATGAAGCTATCTTGACGGCGTGTTTTGTATAGAATAGAACTCTGCTTGTGACTGACAAAAATAAAACTCCATATGTGTTAATTTTTGGTCGAAAACCACACATTGAATTTTTAAGATCTTTTGGTTGTCCAATGTCTATTTTAAATTCAAGTGGTTATTTAGGAAAATCTGATGCAAAAGCATATGATAGATTTTTTCTTAGATATTCATCACTTTCAAAAGTTTTTTGAGTTTATTACTAAAAACTAATACTGTGGTTGAAACATCTAAGGTAAAATTTCTTGAAAATTCTTTTCCATCTGTTGCACAAGGTCCTGAATGGTTATTTGATCTAGACTCTTTATCATACTCATTGGATTCTAAATTGTTTCACACTGCAAGTTGGAGATCTATGATCATTCAGTGATGATTCAGATGCTGACCAAGATGATTCAAATCAATTTTATTCGTTCTTATCATTTGATGATTTTAGAAATGATCATGATCAATCTCAAGTTCAAGATAATCATAATCAACATCAAGGTCAAGTTCCAGAAGTTCAAACTCAATCCCCTAATGATGGCTCTGAAATTATCCAAGATAAATCTGTCTCTTCATCAGATTCTGATAGTGAAGAAATCAATGATAGTTTGGATTATTTTATAAACTCACCATCTCAAGTTCCAAACTTTCAACCTCATACATCTTCCATGTTGCAAGATCAATCAGAGCTGAATCATTCAAATCTAGATGAAAATATTCAAAGTGATGCAATTCCTACACGACGCATTCAGAAGAACCATCCACTATGTCAGATAATCGGGTCACTGGACGAACGCACAATGTGTGACATCTGCCCCAAACCCGACCCCGAAAGCCCGGCTCGAACCCAAAGTTATTTAACTGTTGTTTTATTCGTATTTAATTTCTGAAAATGTAACGTTCGTTATTATGTTTATTAATAAATATATTGGATTCTATGATATTTCCGTCTTAATTAATCGATCGTATTTAAGTCACAAAATACCTACGTGTATCAAATAAATACTATTGGTAATAATTAATATATATATATATATATGGTTCATAAAAGAAATTTATTGAAAACGTTCAAGAAAAACGCTTCTAAGTCTAAATATAATCCTCCAACGACATAAACGAGCAAAAATTTAAAAACGTTACTTATATAAACTACGCGTCTCGACTCGGTTAAATTAGCTAGTTAATATAACATGTAAAACTAACTTTGAGCCAAAACTGCAACATTTGAAACTTGAATTAAAAGGTTTTAACCTCAATTACCAAACAACCAAAACCTCAGGGGCTGAATGTGTAAGATTTCTTTTAACCCAACCCAAAACCCCCTTCGTCTTTCCCGTCTTTCCGGCTGTTACGCTGGCGCTTCTCCGGTGACTCCGGCGAGACTAGTTTACGCGTTCTAAACCTTTCCTAATCAACCGAAATCATTCCTAAGTTATCTTTGACCATTTACGAACCTCCCTTAATGACAAAAACGCGGTTATAGCAATTTCAGCTCATGAAATGATTGGATTTTTGTTGATTGAAATCTCAATTCCGAAAATAGACCCAAATCTTGAAATTAAACCATTTCCATCATCACACACACTCCTTACTGCACGCTAACGCTAATGCTAACTGCTAATCCCATTTCTCGCAAAAATCCTCTAAAATCTGTAAGCGAATCTCACTTGTTTCGAACCTATTCATCGTCGATTGTCACCAACTGTTGGTCCATAAAGATCGTTATTTCAGTGCTATAATGACTTGTTTAACAACAAACACTCTTGACTTGAACAAACAAAGTGTATTATAACAACAAACCCAATAATGAGATAAAACCACACAACCGGAGGTAAAACAAGCTACAAAGATGTATAATATATGCTCCTAGCACCTCAGGTGAACAATCACACGACACAATCTGTTGGATAAGAGTTTTGATAAAGTTGTGCAAAAGTTGTATTATCTTGAGGATAAGGTTACAATATATATCAGTCTTAGGTTCGCTGATAGATTCGCTGTAGCGAATCTATCTAGCGAACCACATAGGTTCGCTGGGCACAAACAGGTTCGCCCAGTCGACACCTAATCAAAAGCTAATCTGAGCTACGGGCGAATCTATAGATTCGCCCGTAGGTTCGCTAGAACTAATACAAACAAAAGTCATACAAATTACATACAAAATATATAACACCGACAAGCCGGTGAGTCCAACCTATACATGTGACTATCACCAACCCATTGATTTAATCTGAAATTGTGTTAAAGGGTTCTTTGTTCGCATCATCTATAGTAAAGCTGCCAATGGAATTGAAATCTGAAAGCCCCTAGATCCCTGTTTGATCATACCCGTTGCATATCGTGTTCTTCATTGAACCGGATCCAATTAGTTCGTATTCGTGTAAGTTTAATACATCATTATGTTCGTGAATTAATGGGGATCAAAAGCCCTATGATTAATTGGGGATTGATTAACCAAATCAAAGTGAATTGGAGATTTCTTGTTTCTAGGGTTTATGTTAAAATGAATGTTGATAACTTATAAAAGATAAATGAATTTAAAATCAACTTAAACAATTGTAGTCACAATGGTCGGGGGTTCGAGTCCCCTTGCCTGTTTTTCTGTAAATTAATATTTTTAATCATTTTAAACATTAAACAATATTTCTCTAAATGACATCTTGTATGTTAAATATATTTTCAATGTTTAAAAACTTGTAATATATATATATATATACAAATAATAATGTTTCATGGTTATAGGTTTTTACACAAATGTGTTTTAAATATAAAAACTAAAAATAGATTCTTCAGAAAATATTTTCAATACAAAATATACAATGACGTTTCGTATAAATTCCCAAATTCGTATTTTTTTAACCCTAATTCCCAATTTATAATCTCAAACCCTAAATCCCAATTCCGAAACCCTAGAACTCGGACTTTTGATTCTTGTTACTATTGTTTCGTTCTAAGTTAGTATTTTTCCCAATTAATTAGGTGGTACTAATATTTGGGCGACCCTTGGTTCGTTATAGCTACGTTTCTAACGGTTCGAATATATTTTCATTTCAAGGTGAGTAAACTCACTCCCCTTTTTACTGTTTTGCTTTTGGGCTGAAATATGCGTTTCGATATTATACTACGGTTTTTCGTTTCGTTGTTTCTATTTCTAAATGAGATCAAAAAATGTGTTAATCTTGTCGGCCGCTTGATGCAAAACTATGTGATAGTCAATAGTAGTTGTATTATTTGTAATTTCCGCCGGTATGATATTAGCGCTAATGGTTTGACAAGCCCACCTACATGTATTTCAAAATAGGTGATTTGACCCGGTGATTCTTTGGTTGATTCGTTAGGATAGTTACTGTTACTATACTGTGGTGCTTGTTGCTACGTTGCTATGTCCCTTCGATGCTTAAACAATTATTGATAACTTGTATATCGAGATGCTTAAATGACAGTTAAATGATAGTTATCAATATATGTAACATGAGTGGTACTCATGGCTTGTTGCTAAAGTTACCCTACGGGGTTCAAGGTTCTTGGATTCGTTGTACGTTTCGTTGGTCATGGTTTAGTAATATAATGAAATTGCTATGCACATAAGCTTGCTAAACATATTTATAATGATCTCGGATTTCTTATTATGTACAATTAACTATGTTTTTACTCACTAGCTAATTCTTTAGCTAACTTATTTTAATCATATTTCAGGTGGCATTTTGAGTGTTTTATGCTTTTCAAGACATAGGATACTTTTGGACCTAGAATAAATGAATAATAAATTGCTTTGGTTGTCAGCTTTATTTATGAATTTATGACTACTTATTCATCATTTATGTCACGACATTTATTGCCTTAATAATATTAAAATATGCTTTTAGTGTGCCATATGCTTTGTACTATTGATATCCAATTTACTTGACAACCCGGTGTTTCCGCCGCCGGGCGGGGTGTCACACAATGCGTAGTCAAACACACTCAGCTAATTTTGTTTCCATTCATGCTTTTTATCTCAAGTGGTTCCAAAGAATGTCATAGAAGCATTGAAAGACAACAGTTGGATTGAAGCTATGCAGGAAGAATTGCTAAAATTTCGAAAGCAAAAAGTTTGGAAGTTGGTGGCTTTACTAGAAGGAGAATCGGTAATTGGGACTAAATGGTTGTTCAATAACAAACCAGATGAAAGAGGAATCGTCATCAAAAATAAAGCTTGACTCATCACACAAGGATACACACAAGTAGAAGGCATTGACAATGAAGAAGTATTCGCTCCTGTAACACGACTACAAGCAATACGAGTTTTTCTTGCTTATGCATCTTTCATGAAGTTCAAAGTGTATCAAATGGATGTCAAGGGTGCATTCTTGTATGTTTTAATTACAGATGATGTGTTTGTGAAACAACCTCCAGGGTTAATTTGAGGTTCAAGAATTTTCACATCATGTGTACAAACTGAACAAAGCACTTTATGGTCTTCATCAGTCTCCAAGGATATGGTATGAGACTTTTTTTAAACATCTCACTGATCATGGTTACACTATAGGACATATTGATCCCACCTTGTTTATCAAAAAGGAGAAAAATGACTTATTATGTGTATAAGTGTATGTTGATGACATTATCTTCGGATCAACAAGCCTCAGCATGTGTAAAGAGTTTGAGGAAATTACGAAAGCAAGATTTCAGATGAGTTCTATGTGTGAGATAAATTTTTTTCTTGGACTTCAAGTTAAATAGTTCGATAATGGTATCTTTCTTTGATTTGCATGTCTTAATTATATATAATATTGCATGTGGAATCATTGATGATTTTCTTACTCTCTTAAAACTTATAAATGTCTTCAAAATTCATAAGTTTAGGGGGAGAAATTAAGAACAAAATATCAATCAAAAATTAAACAATGAATGTCTTGAAAGTGATTGAAAATTAAGAATATGGTTTAAATGAATGTGTCGGTTGATGCTAAAAGTGTTGAATATGACAAAAAGATGTTTATTGAAAACGAAATTGGAAAAGTTTCGTGCTTACCGATATGTGATACATTTGTTGATATTCATCATGGACAAAATTGTGTCAACTAAAATGAAGTTAAACTAAAATGTGAATTTTTGTTGAAAATTAATGAAATGAATGATTATTACTTGATTATTGATTCTAACATGAGTAGAGTTAATGATTTCAGGTATTATATCAATCAATGGAATCAAGAATATGTGTCACATCACGGATAGAAAGTCAATGATAAACTGTGCATCAGAAGTGAAAGTTCCAATTTTGTCTAATTCAGATGTTTTATCGTCATGTGGACAAACAATGTCCAAATGGACAAACAATGTCCAAATGGACAAACAATGTCCAAATGGACAAACAGTCCTCATATGTCTGATTTTGATGAAATTACTCTAAGTGTTAAAGTTTGAGAATTTTTCTTCAAGCTCAAATGGATAATAGTGGTCATGTGGTCTAGATGATTGTAATGTGTCTACGAATGTAAAATATGCACAAGTGTGAAGTTCAGACACTAGATAAGGACAAACAGTGAAATCGATGTGAAGGTGTATTCGTTTCATAATCTGGTGAAATGTGTAAGTGTTAAACGATTTATGATCTCATACGACTATGCAGTTCTCATATGACTGATATCTTAGACACAAACTAAGGATTTAGTTGTAAAATCATAAAACGGACAAATTGTGCTCATACTTACATAAAAATGGTTATTATTCTAAGTATATGCTCATACCGACATCCGCATGCGGATAATGTGTGTTCATCGTTCTTTAAATAATGATACTTTTATCAAGTGTTTGCCCATGCGGACAAACGGTGCCCACACAGACAACTTGAAGTTTGCCTATACAGACAAACAGTGCCCATACGGACAATGACTTCCGTTTTGATATAAAAACCTAATCCTTATCAATTTTTCATCATTTTTCACCTAATACACTTTCTACTTCCGTTTCATTACCTCTGAACATACTTTTACACCATTTCAACTTTGATTGATCTTGGAACTAATTTCGATCGATTCTAAGGTAAATACATGTCCAAAACTCATATACGACTTCAAAATTCAATAATTTTAACTTCAGCTGGTTATTAAATTGATTAAGCGTTTGACGACTAAAACCTAATCGAACTTTAAATCTGTTAAAATCAACCTTCTATATGTTAAAATCAACCATTAAAAACTTAATCACCTCTTTAAAGAAACCTGTTTCATCACTTTAATTCTCTAAATCAATCAAAATCTCACTGTCATTTTTCTCTCTCATTATTTTGTACACATACTTATGCATTTTGTCTTGTTTTTCAGGTATGGCTGAGATGAATCTCGAGCGAAAGCACAATGTTGTTGCCTTCCTGAATGAAGATTGTGGAGAACCTGTTGGATATGAAAACATGATTGGATATTTGCTGAGAACAAAGTATGTGTTATGCTATGTGCTCAAAACCCATCATACACAAGAATCTAGTTAAAAGGTTATGGAGAACAGCTAAGGTTGAGCAAGATGATATGGTAAATCAAGTGGTTCGTGGATTCATATCAAAAGAAAGAATGATTGATGTTTTAGAAGATTCAATCCGTAGTGCTTTAAGATTGGGTCAAAACAATCAAGAAGATCCAGTTGTTTATCATATTAATGTGTGCAAAGAAGTGTTTATATCTATGGGTCATCCAACCGAATTTCCAAGACAACAGTTCTTCCGTGCAAGACTATGTGACCATTGGAAACTACTATGCTATATATTCCAATAGTGCTTATCCAAGAGAAGTGTAGGATTCAACTCATTCTCTTATGAGTTAGCTTCTCAATTGTTTCTCTAGTCATGAACCAACCATTTAACATGGCGAAATGGATAATGAATGGATTTGTGTTCAACTTAACCAAAGGAATTAAGAACAAGTTTCTCATGTACCCAAGATTCCTACATATGATAATCAATGAAGAATAACCCGACATAGTTGCATATGGTTTGGAGGCTGAGAGAATTGTGTTAGAGGATATGACAAAAGAAGTCTATCAAAGACTGTCTATGATCACTCAAGCAAGGACTGTCCCTTTATTTCGATACATTGTTGATGTAAGTAATGATGATATGGATGTGAATGTCGCTCACTATCATCTCACTGATGAAGAACCACTAGATCCTGAAGATCTTATTTAACAAGAACCTAATAGTGAATCGGAGCATGATGAGAATGTGTCTAAAAGTGAAAATGAAGATGGAAGAGTAGGTTCTGATGGAACAGAAGAAGTAAATATGCATGATGGTGACCATAGTGAAAATATTCAGGAGAATGTTGAAGCTGAATATAATGATTCTTTTTTCTTTGACACAAGTGTGTTTGATACATAAGTTATTGAAGCTGCACAAACAGTTATTCAATTACATCAAGAACCAGAAGTTAATGTTCTTGATATTTCTCATCAAGTCTTACAAAGTCTAGCTGAATCAATGGCACAGACTGATAATGAAGCTAAATCCTCGGATAAAAGAATGCAATCCCATGTCATTCAATCTCTAAATGCATCACAGAATACATAATCTGTTGGGTTGAATGAATCAGAATCTGTCCATACTGATAATACTGAAATTATAGTGTCTGAAAACACTGAAGTGTTAAGAGATATTGATATTGAGATTATGCTATCTAGAGAAACTGAAGAAATACAATCTGTTGACACTGAGGTTATTAAAATATTTGTTGAAAAAATTGAAATTGTATCCTAGGAGTCTTCCTTTGAGATTACAAAAGGTGTAGATATTATAGAGATTGAAGAAGAGTCTTTAAAAACTGACAAAGTGGATGAGGATGTAGAGTTTACATCAAAAGATGAAGAGATTGCTCATTATCTCCTAATGATCAACAACTTATGAAAAGAAATTGGCTGAAAGAGATGCATTAGCTTGAAAAGTTCGGACAAAATCACATCAAAAACACAAGAGTATTCAAGAGGCTGAGTGAGGAGTATGAGAAGTTATCTAAAGACAATGAATTAGTGAAGGCTGAGAATGTAAACCTGCAAGATGACATAGATCTCATGAAGCAACCAGAAACATATTCTCATAGTTCTTCAAGTGATAAAGAGTTTGTACCAGAAACTCTGAGTATGCGTAAACTTCCAGTATCTCAAATTGTTACAAGAACTCGAGCAGAGTCCACAACTGAAAAGCATGAGACTGACTCATATGCTAAAGAGAAAGCATCGGGAAAAAGGAAGATTGATAAGATTATTCCCATTCAAGAAGAACCTGAAATTCCAAAGAAGTGAAAAATTGATGAAGTCAATCCTGCTCATCCCGAACTTCAAGAAGGAGAAATGATAGATGCTTTACTCATGATAGATGAATGGTACAATGAGGTTTTGATTGTTGATTAATGTGATGGTGTTTGTTATGATAAACTTGGTGAATATAAGATAGTAAAATCTGTTGAAGTTGAGAAAGTCATGGATGTTACTGATGACATTCTATTAGACTTGGAGCAGAAATTTGCCTATCTTGAAAGGATGAAGTATAACCAAGTTTACTTGAATCGACTCACAGTAACTCAAATAAATGAAGAGTATGAAAAGTGTATTGATGTTGAGGCTTGTGTGAATGGTGACGAGAATGAAATAGTGATAGAATCTGGGGAATGGCAACTGGTGCAAGAAAGCTTAAACATTGATGATCTACCACCAGAAGAGCTTCACCACCCAGACCCAGAGGAAATGTCTGCTTCCGACATGAGGGTGTGGTTACAATCCAGGAACTATCCCTACCGAAGCCTAAAAAGACTAAAAAATGAATCTTTGAGGAAGTTTGTGAAAAGCTTTCAATCTTCTGAAAAGTTGTACAACAAAATGTCCATCCTAGATTAACACAACCCACAATACTTGGAGATATGTCACACCCCAAAAATCATCACAGCGGAAAGACACGATATCGTGGTGTAAGGAGCGAAGTTGGCACCCATTAATTATAAAGCAAACATCCACATTAATTTAAAAATAGTTAACTATGTTAACGTTGACACGTCAACATCCCATAATTTTCATTAAGAAAATATAAATAGTCTAAGCGAAACATAAATTGTTTGACATAAAAACTTAAATGAGGTTTTAATTAAAGTGGTCCCAAAACACATAAACCAAATGTGGAGTTTGTAGTCCAAAAACTGTCCTTCCACAAATACCCGGAGCTTAACATTTTGTACCTGAAAAACATATAAAAACTAAGTCAACATAAAGTTTGTGAGTTTTCGGGTTTTAATCCAAAGTAAAAATAACTTTTCATTTACAACTGATATGCTGGCTTTGAGACGTCAACAAGACCGTCAAGGGCTAGCTAGGCCCAAAGACAAATGAATCATCAAGTCATGAGTCCATAATCAAACCAAGAAACGAGGTTCCCTCACAACATTCAATTTATATTCCCCCGCATGTTAACACGATCAGAGCGATTGATCACGAGGGGCGATATTCCAAACCCGATAGATCTATCAATATAACATGTGGTCTCTCCAAGAGATTAATGATTATGAGAGGGCAATGTGTACACTTTCACAACAACACCCATGCCATCATTTTGGTCAACAACAATACTAGTCTGCCAATTCATATCAAAACAACATAAACAAAATACATGTTTTTCCCCCGTTTAATATTTAAATAAAATGTTATTTAAAAAGGGGCTGAGAAACTCACAATGGATACGCCAAATGCTAGAAATAATATGCCCAAATGAAACACCACCTATTAACGTCCTAAACACGAAGGACCCGTTCAATAGATGCACACATATCAAGCCTAAAAACCATATAGGTTGTTCACCCAACCTACTTAGACATATAAAAACATTTCATTTTATGAAAAACCCTTTATCTTAATGACCCGTTGGTGATCCTTAACCTTCGATTAATGTTACATATATATATATATATAATAACACACATTGTTATTTTAACACACATGTAATGACACATAAAAGTCATATTTAGTCCTTTAACTTACCTAAGTAAATATGTACTTTCACTTATGAAATTTTATTCATATAAGTTAACTAAATGCGTTTTTCAAACATGACGGTTTACACTTAAC
Source organism: Tagetes erecta (assembly GCA_030867185.1). Lineage (NCBI taxonomy): Eukaryota > Viridiplantae > Streptophyta > Magnoliopsida > Asterales > Asteraceae > Tagetes > Tagetes erecta. The sequence goes on from CM061488.1 coordinate 61,145,347, forward strand.
GAAATATTTAACCTTGTTTTTCACAAGTAACTTATCAATCATATGTAAACTTCTAACAAAACATTTTGTTACACATTATAGATCATAACTTATATATTTTACACACAAGTCATAATATTAGTTAAACATGCCAATTTCTAGCGAATCCGGAAACATTTCGGGTTACGAAAAGCAACCCAATACTCGTATTTTCGTCATTATTTTTATAAATACTTTTATATCAGTAGGTTAACTTAAAAATAAGTCCAAAGTTTCTGATCCAAATCAGTTTACAAAATATTACGTTTTAGAGTCGAAAATCGTCGTTTTCGGCTTTTCCGGGTACATAGTTTGCTCGTTTTTGGGTTTAAAACTCTAAGTTTTTGTACTAAACTTTAAATCTCATATTTTTGCATAAAAATATACTTTATAATCTATTGAAATATTGTTTCGACATATCTTATATTTTTAAGAAAAAATCGATGCGTTTTATGCGTATCTTCGTATCAAAAACCGTTATTTGTATGGTTTAATCACATCTTTCTTATAATATATATATAAAATACCTATTTTATGAAGTTCATAAATCTTTAGAAATAAGATTTATTCCAAAATATTTAATACTATTTAAATATTTATAAAATGTTTAAAAATCACATTTATTGTCTTTTTAAGACTTTCCACTTTCCAAGTCTTGTTACTAGTTCCAAGGTTTTTAATAAACACAAATTTATACCTTTTTGAAAATACACATTTTAAATTATTACAATATGTATTATCATAAACACTTTGTATTAAATCTAGTGTTTTTCAAATCTACATGTAACAAGTTTACACAAAAATGATATCTTCCATTAGACTACCAAATGAACAAATTTCCAAAATCATTTTTCTAATACTTTAACATGGAAAATATATTCATCTAGTGATATTATTAACTTATTTTCATTAAAACAACTTTATATGATTTTAACCAAAACATACACACAAATATACACACAAGAATTAGGTTCAACTACATAGTCTAATTTTCCTAGAAAGTCTAAGAAGGAATTTAGACCATTAGATCTAATATTAAATGAAGATCAATGGCTCATAAACAAAAGGTGACATAATGGTAAATAGTTAAAACTTTAAATGATAGGCCAAGGGTATATTAGTCTTGTCTCACTTTCAAATTCCACCCTCTTTTTTAAACGTCCATAACTTTTACATATGACAATATTTTTTAATAAAAATTACACCAAAAAAACGAGCGTTTTTTTATCTTCAAAACGCATATAATATTGATATATAAAAATGAATATTTTTTTTAAGTTTCAGCTCATTGTGTTATATTCGTTAGGTCATTGTGTTATATTTTTCAGCTCATTGTGTTATATTAGTCAAGACATTGTGTTATATTTTTCAGATTGTGTTATATTTGTCGGGTCATTGTGTTATATTTTCATCAGGTCGTTGTGTTATATTTTCATCAGGTCGTTGTGTTATATTTTCATTAGGTCGTTGTGTTATATTTTCATCAGGCCGTTGTGTTATATTTTCATCAGATCGTTGTGTTATATTTTCATCAGATCATTGTGTTATATTTTCATCAGGTCATTATGTTATTTCAGATCATTGTGTTATTTCAGATCATTGTGTTATTTCATTAGGTTATTGTGTTATTTCATATCATTGTGTTATTTCATTAGGTTAGTGTGTTATAACACAATGACTTGACAAATAACACAATGACTTGACAAATAACACAACAAGCGAAAAATGTGAAATTTTTTTTATATATATGAATATTATACGCGTTTTAAAGATAAGAAAATGCTCGTTTTTATGGTGCAATTTTTTTAAAAAAATAGTATCGTATGTAAAAGTTATGGACGTTTAAAGAAATTGGGTGAAACTTAAAATATAGAGACATTACCATTTTTACCATTCCTTCTAATTTTAAGAGAGTGCCAAATGTCATCATCTCATGGCTTCTTAGACTTTCTAGGAAAATTGGACTTTGTAGTATAACTCCACTCATACACACAAATATATGATTTTAACCAAAACATACACATAAATATATATATATATATATACATACATAAGGCTATACATACATACCTATAATATATCATACCTTTCATGATAACATGTATCACATATACCTTCTTTCATCTCATTTCCTCAATACAAAACATCAACTAACCCTTTTCTTTACACATGTGTAATCTTTTACATGAAAATACCACATCTTCACATACACATACATACACCTACGGATATATACACACACACCATTTTCATTTTCAAAAACTCATTTTCATCTTAAAAACCATTTCCTTTTTGTTTTTTTTGGTTTGGTGAACAACCTTTCAAGAATAAGATTTTGAATAACAGGAAATACAACAACATAGTTAGGTTCATACCCTTGATGAACAAGAAGAAAAATAGATGATAGAAGATGGATTTGGCTCTTAAACAACCCTTGGAACTCGATTTTCTTGCTTGGAAGGCTTCAAAAATCTTGTAGAACACTAGATTTTATAAGAACTCAAGAGAGAAGATGGAGAGTGTTTGTGTGTGTGAATGGCCGAATTTGTGAGGGGAGAGGGAGAGAGATTTGGTTTTAGAGAGATAGAGGGGAGTGAAGTGTGTGGGAGTGGTTAATAGGTTTTAGGGGTTGGAGTGTGGGCTTGTAAGAAGGAAGATCTTGTCTTAAGATCTTGTTAAGATCCTTAAGTAAACCAAAGCCCAAGAAAGGTTTTTAAATAAAATTAATATGGGTTAAAAGGGGGGGCCGGTTTTGATTTTAAAAAAATAGAGTTTTTATAAAGAAAATTTTATAAAAACACTACACCACTTAATCCCATGTAGTTTTAAAGTTATGTTTAAATATTGAACTTTATACTATTATACTTCAAGTATTATTATTCATCACTTAAAATAGTGAAATATATTAATAATTTTTATTACTGTACTGCGGGTAGTAAACTAGTAGTGAAACAAGACAAAAACTGAAACACACGCGCTAACCAGAAAACTTTGGAGAAAATACCTCGCTTTTAGTTTTTATTACGTTTTCACTTATACTCACCCAAAATATATTATTTGATGATGTCTCGAGCATTATACCAGTTACTGGACAGTTAAAATTTATCAGGCTATCACCAACGTTCAGTACCAGGTATTTTATCGCTACGCGATCAAGCAATTTCTAAAATCACAAAATGCAAAACCATGCACAAAAGTGGGCTTATCTAGCATTAATATCACCTTAATTAATATAACTAAGTCTAATGACGCATCACAAAATAATAAGCACGTTTTAAGCTAGTACGAATATTGACCCGAAATTTGTCGGGTGTCACAAGATATCAAAGAAGTTTAGGGTGATTGATCCAAAGGAAATTCCTTTAATGTCTAGATGTGAGGATGCTTACAAGAAAAGAAAAGAATTGATGAACATGTTTCCTAGTGAGATAAGAGTGTACAACATGCCAGTTGATACAAGAGAATCATGGATCAAGGCAAGCACTACTGGAGACATTGTGCGATCCATACTAAGCAAAGGACAATCAATAGCTGAATTGTTGGATGTTATGGTTGTGTTTGAAAAGAACAAAGATGTTAAGATTGTTACTTGGAAATATGATGAAGTATTTGATGCATTCGTGATCAAACGTGTCAATGGTATTTGTGATGTATATCATTACTTACAAGCATTGTAAAGCTACCTATTCAAGACCTGAAGGAACTTCACAAGCTATCATTGATCAACCACACCAAAGCTGAAAGAGGTCAACGCTTTGTTATACTGTTGGATGCTGGAATCAACAGAATGCCTTAATTCTTGCAGACTCGAGGTTAACACGAAGACAATGCATATCTTGAACAAAAAGGAAAGAAGAAGAATATTGAATCAAATCAAGATAGATACTTGGATGAACTTAGTGACAGCTACTTGGATAAGATCACTAATCCTGGTGTGAAAGTTATAGATGGTTCAAAAAGCTCCAAACCCATCTTTATAGTATTGTATCACGAGTAACCTTTGAGTTGAAACTTGTTCCTGATTAAATGATTGGGACAATGACATGATTACCATTTTTGGAGTGTTTGAACTGAAGTTACTCCACCCAAGTTACATAGACTATCTTTGAAATCAAAAGCTTGAAAAAGTTAAGTAAGAAATAGCAAATGTAGACGGAAGACTATTAGAGATCATGTTCCAAGTGATTGGTGATGCAATGGAGAAAATCAAACTCAGGAAAGCATTGTTATTTGCCAAATTAGTGTAGACGGATATATAGATATAGAGTTTATGAGAATAACTTCCAAAGGAACATTGTAAGTAAGAGAAAAAGGTGTAAAGAAGCCTTATATGTTTTATACTAATGTTGATCTTGCAACTCTATCTCTTGAAACTTTTAAGATGATGTCTAATACGCCAATTCTGGTAAATGAGTCAAAGCTTGTTCAATCTAGGATTGTAGAAAAGTTCAAGTCATCCATCCTAAAAGCCATCAAAGATCAAGAAACTCATATTCAAAAGCCATTGTTTGATATCAAATAAGAACCTGAAGAATATTGAAGATCAAACTAAAGATGCAAATCTAATTGGGAGTATTGTTAGAACATTTTATATAGATTAGCATGTTTTAGAACATTGTGATTGTATCTTCTCTAAGAAGAGAGCTTTTCCTAACATTGTGTAATCGCTATTTGCATTGATCAATACAACCGTGAATTTATGAGTAATTGATATTGCGTTTGATCGAATCACATTATGTTTGGAGCTGTCTTGTGGTGATTAGAAACCTGTTGCAGATTGTAGATCCAAACAATGCCTCATCAAATGGTGCAAGAAAACCTTTGCTATATGATATTAGAGCAAATGTATGTTTTATCAATCAAGAACAACTAGCAATCCATGACACAAATTGACTTTATAGTAGTAAACCTCTTATAGAGTTAAGGATGCAAGAAAATCTTAACATTTGTAAGTTCAAAACAATACTAACTATAAATTCATGCTATAAGCAATCAATCACAATAGTGTCAACCAAACCAAACATATAATTAAACCTAAAACTCACATTCTTCTACCAGGGATGAACTCGAAGGATTAGTCGCTCATGTTCATGATTGGATCTTCAATTGATGTTTGAATTGCATAACGTTATATAGAATGATGTTGGAGATGGAAGGAATGGTGCAATATTACTCCTTATTTCGTCCTTAGAAGCTGGTAATGAGTTAGGGTTTCAAAAGAAACATAAAACCATTTAAATAGCCTTCAAAATCTACACCAAAAATAGAAAACGACCAAACGTCATAAGCTTAGGACGTAGGCTTATGTCCTTATATCCAAAAAAACGCCCTTGGCTACTCCCTTACATCCTTGAAACGCTGAAAATCACTTATGTCCAAAAGGACATAAGCTTATGTCCTAAAGGATGTAAGCTTACTACCTTTTCCAAACTTTCACATTTTTCTTCTTCTTTGATTTCCTTCAATCCACATGCTAACTCATCTTCACTAAAGTGTTGATAATCATCATTTTAGCTCCTTAAACCTACAAACCAAATATATATATCAAAGTAAATGTATTCAAGATGATTATTAAGTTAAAACACAAAGTTAACAACTTAGTATGCATACAAATCATGAACACATCACATATTCTTGTTACGTGTCACATAAAATTTGTTGTTCATGTTCCTTTTGATTATGATTCTGTTGATTTGTAAATCCTTCAACGGTACAAAATTTGTTTCTTCCTCTCTAACTTCTCTGGGAATTCAGGAAGACACAAACTAGCCTTTGTGTTTCTTCTTATTTTGGCATAATCAAACCATTTAAACCAAAAAACAAAACCTTTCTTTTGTCAATAGATCGCAGCCTCAATCAAAACCGGTGTTCTTTCTTTTCTACTTTGCACTACAATGAATATATCCACCATGTTTCTTTCTTTGATCTTGGTATAGTTATGACCACACCACTCAACGTTTCTGTTTCACACAATCACCAACACACGATCTAGTGTTGTTCTTGCACTACTGAACACCCACCATGTTCTTGTTTATTTTTAGAGACCGATTACATACATTCACAATAAGAAGACATGGCAAAAATAAATTCAAATCCGGCCGATTAATAATACTGATCAAATGATGCAACAATATTCATAAATTTCTGAATTAAAACACAATTAGAACAAGATCACCATTCAATGCAAACCATCGGGTTCTTTCTTTCAATTTGCAATTGAAAGTTGAAACAGTAACCTAAAATCCACGACCTTGATCCCGACCACACTAAAGATCAAACCCGCGTTCTTTCCTTTATTTCATACATGCCCACATGACAATCCTTTAAAAGGCCCGGATGGGCGTCGGCCTCTACGCATTTTCTTGTCACAAGTTTTGATGTTTATTCCGATACCTTAAATTTATATTTTTATCCCGATTTTTTCTTGTCAAAACCGGTGTTCTTTACGATCTCGCCCCCGTGTAAAAAAATTACATGTATTAATTGCGAATACGGATTGTGATTATTAATCCAACAAAAACACGAAATCGATTTCTACTTAAAGATCAAATCGGTTCTAATGTTTTCACCCTCGATTGAGAAGGCGGAAATAGGAAACCATACACCCACGTGATGAATGGAATCGAACAAGAAACAATGAAACCCATGTTGATAAACTCCAATCACAAACAATGAATTGATTATGCCAATCACTGCTTACCACTTCTAATCGATCAGTTACAGATTCTTAATCGGCATACGATTATTTCCGAAATCGATACTTCTTGATTAACCGCTTGAAAGTACACTGTCATTTACCCGATTTGAAGTTCCTGGACAAACCCGAAAGAAATCTCGATCTACTTGCAACAACGAATCGCAGGGGGTCTATTGCCAACAAATCAAACCAGAAACATACCACAACCTAACAACCACTGTGTTCTTCGTTATCGAGTAAACCAAAAGAAACCATGTGTAACAATTGCCCCGACCTTAATTGAAAACACGAACTCGCTCGAACATTTAAGTAATATCTCTAATGATCATGAAATAAAAAAAAACTAGATAGATGCGCTAGCTCGCGCGTTGCGCGAGAGTTTTGTTTTGCGGTTTGGTTTATAGGGCCGGCGACTTCATACCAAGCTTTACGCTCATGATTTATAGGGACCTACATGTTTCGAGGATAAAACCTAAGTAAGGGGAAAAACTTGTAACGGCCTAACGTAGGACGGGTAAAATACCTAAAATAACCCTAGACACTGTTTTACTGTTTATAACATAAGGTTTCCAATATAAGTAAAACTACATATGAGAATGAACCACTTATATATTTATGCAAAGGTACTTTTACATAGGTTTCCAATATAAGTAAAACTACATATGAGAATGAACCACTTATATATTTATGCAAAGGTACTTTTACATTAGAGTTTTTATGTATTAATACAATATATAAAGATAATATATATACAACAAATTAAATAGCAACCAACAAAAAAAATCAACCAATCACATACGTCCACATATGAAACAAACATAACACTATTCATTTACACTTGTTAATCAATATAAAGAGGAATAAAGAAAATTTACTTAGACATTTCATTTAAACAATGGAATTTAATCATTTAGTTGTTCATTATAATTTGTGTAATATATATAAAACATGGGATGTTATCTTTAGGAAATTAAGATACTTTGTAAAGTTAATAAAGTTTAATAAACTTAATTAAGTTAGTTTAGTTAATTAAGTTAACTATATGATAACAAATATTAACTTTGAGGGGTTGATTTTATAATTTATTAAACTTTGAATTAAAACCTTTAGTAACAACTTTAAAACACAACTAAACTTAAGGGGGCAAACTGTAATTGTTTTAAACCCAGCCCAAACCCCAGTTTTCCTGGCCATTATTCCGGCCATCCTCCAACAGCTTCGGCGATGACCCGATTATAATCTATTTTAATCCTATTTCAATCGCTTCTATCACGGTATCTACCAATTTCGAACTCCAAACTTTATAAAAACTGAGTTTTATGCACCTTAACTTCAAACCCAACTAATCTCCATCTTTCTAGGCGATTTCAAGATCATATCCAGTAAGTCAGTAGATAAAATCAAATCCAACTACACACAAACCCCCATTCTAATCTATTTGAATCTAATGATCAGTTCAATTTCAAAGATGATTACGAAATCGCACTTGAAACATGCTATTTCACCTCCGCAAACAACTCAAAATCGTTTATCTCTATTTACCACATGTTGATCCTATTGACATCATTCAAAACAATATATCACTGAACAATTCTGAAACTTAAGCTATACTCTCAACACACACTAGAACACATATCTTCTTCATCTTCGTACTCGTAAGTCTAAAATAATCATCTTAATATTGTTATCTGAATTTTATTGATGGTTTTCATCCATTATTCATCATCAAGTGTTTCTGACGCTTCAATTTTATGTCATAATCGCCTCTGGAATTAGATTTGCTCACCAGCAGCCGGTTTCTTCTTTTCTTATTATCATTATCAAAACTGTTTTGGTCAAAAATCGATAAACCAAATTACTAAAGTGAGGTAGTGTGTTTTAATGAAATTTAAGCAGAAAAGTAAGATGAACACGTTGATTTATACGAGGAAAAGCCCTTGATCTTAAAAGGATCGTCGGAATAAAAACCTCGGGTGATGATAATCGTCTATCACCGATTATATTAATGAAAAAGTAAAGATACAACTCGAGAACTATGGCTGTGATTACAAAGTGTGTGTGAAGAAAAAATGCAGCAGAGAATGGAGAGATCGAGAGGAGAATTCAGAGTGTGTTTTGTTTAGCCATAGCCTCATTTTTATAGTCAACTAAATAACAAAGTAAGTCCTAAAATTTTGCCACTAGCCGTTGAGGGTGTTGACCACGTTCTCAGCTCAATCCACAACTTTGACCAAGTTTTCAGGTAGACTATGTCCTCCAGCCGTTATATGCATTTAAATAGCAAAAACTCGTGGAAAACGACCAGCATTAAGGATCCTCAATCCTTCAAACGCTAAGGATACTTGATCCAGGATCTTCAGGATATTATATCCACGATGGCTAAAATCTGAGCCCTAACAGTTGCCCCCAATATGACAGTAGTGCGTGTTGAACAGTTGTCGTATTGCACAATAAATTCAAGCTTGCCGCTATTGAAGTGGATGACTTTGCTGGTCTTGCTGAGATTCTGGATACGGACAAGTTTGCTGATGCTTTCTTGGCTTTAGACCAAAGTGTTCGATCCTTCAAGTCCAAAATCATTTATTTCGAAGAAATTGAATGTTCAAATTCCTTCACAATGTCAAGTAAGTTATTAAGAGGTAAGTAGGATATATTAGTAATATAAATACTTATCTGTTTGTTCGTGTGATAGGTGCTCATAAATCTTTTGTGAAGTCTGCCTGATTTGTTTTTTATGATGTAGATAGCTTCCTTACTTCCAAAGCCATCGAGAAAGAAAATCTATCCAGTCTCGGGATTCCCTAGCCTGTCACGACTCGTTTTAAGTTTGTTGCCCATAAAAGAATGAAATTTTCCATGCCTGAATATGATTTCGATAGCACAGAAAAGCATCTCCAAGAGATCTTTGTTGAGGTAAGGATCCCTAATTCTGGATATGAGATATAAATAGAATAAAGAAGTTTAAGGATTAAGGATCTACAATCCTTCAAACAACATGAAGGGTATCGAAGGTGGATGGGTCCTCTGTTTGTGGGGACGAAGCCTTTAGTATCTTTCTTTTATTCTCATGCATATTAGTATTAACTTCGACAAACAATTATAGCCTGAGTGAATGATCCGCATATTGCTGATGAAACCCGAGTTAAATCTTTTGATAGTATTAATACATAACCCTAATCTTTTGGCTATATGTTGCAGAAAATCATGTTTGTCATGTTATTTATAGAAAATGTTGTCTATGTAACAAACTAGGTTTATATAATGTTTAAAAATCTTTTGAAAACAAGATTCCGATGAAGTAAATAAACAAGTAGAAATCATACCATGGAATCCTAGTTAGGATTAGGTTGCTCAAACCGTCTGCAGAGAAATCAAATATGATATTCGGAATTCAAGGATTCTGGATCCTTAAATGTTATTATAAACTTGTGAATATATCTTAGGATTAAACCAAATAAACTGGGGACAAGCCCAAATAACACTGGGGACAAGCCCATAGAACACTTGGGACAAACCCAAACTTTTAGAGACATGGAAATATCCAAACCTTCGTTTAGAACTTAATATCCTTGCTTGTATAGAACTGAAAAGTTAAAACAGTAAATCATCAAATTTTAGGATCCTGGATCCTTATAAATAGCTGGTCGTAAACCTGCAAATATAACTTTTAGATAAATAGACTTGCAACAACGCCTAATAGATAACTGGCGACAAGGCCCAATAATTAACTTGCAGCAATAGATAGCTGGCGACAAGGCCCTTTATTTAACTGGCAACAATAGATAACTGCCTACAAGGCCCTATATTTAACTGGCGACAAGGCCTAAACGGGGATTATGCCCGTCTTGGGTCTTGCCCAAACGTAAGTGACATTGAAAAATGCCAAAACCTTAGCTGAAAACATTAAAAACCTTAGGATAACGGAGGTATGGTAAGTCTACCATAAACTTAAGGATCCAACATATGACCAATAACAATGAAATTGTCAGCCACAAATAGTGCACTGGTCTCATTGCCTTGAATCATACGTGGATAACATGCGCAACTGGAGATCTTAGAAAAGGTGAAAACCTTTTAAACTTTAGAAGGTATTAGATACCTTAAACTTAGGAGAGAGATCGCCAATCTCTATAACTTTCACGTAAGCTTTCGAACTTAGGATCCTTAATCCATGGAGGATCCTGAATCCCTATTACGTGAAGTATTTTTTCAAATGTATTGCATTCCAGGCTCTTGGTAGTGGAACTCCTTCCATTGTAAGCAATCTATATGCCCCCTTTCCAGCTTCGGCTTCAATAAGATATGGGCCTTCCCATTTTGGTGCTAGTTTTCCATCGGCTGGATTGGTTGTATTTTGAAAAGCTTTCCTTAGTACCATATCGACTTCTTTTAATTTTCTTATTCTTATATTTTTATTGTATGCTCCGGCTACCCTTTGTTAATAAGCAGCCATTCTGATTTTTGCTAAGTCTCTGAGTTCATCAAAAGTTTCCAAATCCTGGATAAGGGATTCTTCATTTTGTTGAGGATCACGGATGCTTGTTTTGGTTGTAGGGACCACCATTTCTGTTGGGATAACAGCTTCTGCTCCGAATACTAATGAAAATGGTGTTTGACCCGTGGCATTCTTTGGAGTTGTCCTATCAGCCCATAAGACATATGGCAATTCTTCAACACATTTCCCTTTCTTGGATCTTAACTTCTTTTTCAGATTGTTGATGATAATCTTGTTGCTAGATTCTGCTTGACCATTAGCTTGAGGGTGAACCAGAGTGGATGTGATCATTTTATTGCCCCAGCTGTCATAAAATTTATTGGTTCTTTTCCTGATAAACTGGGAACCATTGTCACATACTATTTCTAAAGGGATACCAAATCTAGTAATAATATTTCTTTTAATGAAAGATATTACCTCTCTTTCCTTGACTTGGGAAAAGGATTCTGCTTCTATCCATTTAGAAAAATAATATGTCATTGCAAGAATGAATACTTTACCTCATGATGCTTTTGGTAGTTTGCCTACTATGTCCATGCCCATTTCATGAATGGCCATAAGGATATAATAGGATACATGGGTTCTGTAGGCTGATGAAGGATGTTACTATGCCTTTGACAAGCATCACACTTTTTCGAGTAGCTCAAAGCGTCCTTTTTCATTGTAGGTCAGAATATCATGTGCTAAGGATCCTTGAAAATAGTAATCTGCCACCAGTATGGTTCCCACAATCTCCTTCATGGAAAACCTTCAGGACTTCTTGAATTTCAGGCTCCTCGATGCATCTTAGATATGGACCTATAAGATATTTCCTGTATAATATGTTATTTAATATAATAAATGGAGATACCTTGATTCTGAAGGCTTTAGGATTTTTTCTTGTTGGAATCTCTCCTTCTTCAATGTATTTCCTAATTGGTTGGATTCAAGATCCTTGTGATGCTTGAGAGGATAAAGGATCCATAAATTGGTTTTCGGAGTCTATATCCATTATCCTTTGTTCGTCAATAGCTGGATGAAGAATATGAATAATAGGAATTTTTAGGTCTTTTGGAATCTTTAATGATGATGCCAAATTTGCTAGAGCATCTACCCCTGCATTTTTCTCTCTTGGTACTGTGTTATACTAAAAGCATCGAAATATTCTGCAAGGGTTTTAACTATTTCAAGATATTTAATTAATTTTTCGCCCTTAACCAAATAAGAGCCATTGAAGTGATTAGTTATCAATAAAGAGTCAACGTATACTTGAAGATATTGGATACTCATTTGTTTAACTAGTTGTAATCCTGCTATTAAGGCTTCATATTTTGCTTCATTATTAGTAGATTGCAATTCACAAGCAATAGATTCTGGTACAATGTCCCCCTGTGGTGATTTTAGTAGTATGCCGAGACCTGTTCCTCTAACATTTGATGCTCCATCAGTGTAGAGTATCCAAGGATCCTTGGTCTCTTCTAATTGTTGTACTTCCAAGTCTGCTTGGACCTGCAAGTCACTAGTACAATCTGTCATAAAATCTGCTAGAGCTTGCGACTTAATTGCATTTCTTGGCTCATACTTTATGTCATATGTACTCAGCTTTACTGCCCATTTTGCCATTCTACATGATAATTCTGGTTTTTAAAGAACATTCTTAATAGTATAGTTAGTTTTAACAATGATAGGATGAGTTTTAAAATAACGCCTTAATTTAGTAGAAGCCATGAGTAAAGCAAGAATTAATTTTTTGAGGTGAGAATACCTGGCTTCAGTATCAAGAAGGCTTTTACTTACATAATAGACTGGATGTTGTTGACCTTCATGATCCTTACCAGGAATGCACTTACTGCATTACCTGAAACAGCCAGATAAAGGATCAAGGATTCTCCCTTGATTGATTGCATAATGTTGGCGCTTAGGATATGTAATCCTTAAGGGCTTAAAGGGCAGCTTCATGTTTTTCTGTCCACTCGAACTTCTTGTTTCTTCTGAGGATGTTGTAGAACTCTTTACACTTCTCTGAGGATCTGGATATGAATCTGTTTAGAGCTGCAACTCTTCCGGTTAATCTTTGGACATCTTTCACATTTCTTGATGACTTTAGATTGATAATAGCCTTTATCTGCTTAGTGCTGGCTTCTATTCCTCTTTTTGTCACCACATTGCCTAGAAATTTTCCAGCTTTTACTCCAAAATGGCACTTGGAAGGATTGAGCTTAATGTTGTATTTGTCCAAGATATTGAAAGTTGTTTCAAGATCTTTGAGGTAGTTTTCTTTTCATTCTGATTTGACCACCATGTCGTCAATATATACCTCCATTGTATCACCAAGCTGATCTTTGAACTAAGGCTGGCAAATCATGTCTTATCGTGCTTAAAAGGTTTCTGACGACGCGAGTAACACAAGTATCAAACACGAAAATGACCCTTTTAACAAATGGCTTTGATTGTTTGAGCATGGCAGTTATCTATTTTATGCACAAAGGAAGAGATGTGTTAAACCCTAAGCTTATTTCAATTATATTAAAAATAAGAAAATTACATGTTGTACTTTTTTGCTTAATAGGTCTTATCGTCTCTAAACAGGTGACCCAATTACCAGCCCTACTTTGAACATCATATTAACCAGCCATTGATAGGTTGCACCTGCATTTCTTAGTCCAGAAGGCATAGCAATATATGCCGGTAGGAGTCATGAATTTTGTATCCTCTTGATCGGATGGTTCCATCTGAATTTGTTGAAATCCAGACGAGGCATCCATAAAAGTCAACAGCTCATGTCCTGTCGCATCATCCACCATGGATTCAATGTGCAGTAATGGGAAAGGATCCTTGGGACATGCCTTGTTTAAATCAGTAAATTCAACACATACCCTCCACTCTCCATTTTTCTTTTGAACAACAACCACATTGGCTAACCATTTTTGATACTTTACCTCTCTAATCATACATGCCCTAAAGAGTCGATCCACTTCTTCTTGGATGATTATATTTCTTTCGGGTGCGAACTTTCTTCTTTTATGATGTATGGGCCTATAAGAAGGATTAACACCCAATTTGTGAGTAATAATATCCTTAGAAATACCTGTCATGTCTTCATGTTTCCAGGCAAATGTAGATTTTCTTCTCTTGAGGTAGGATATAAGTTCCTACTCTATGTCTGTCTGGATCCCGGATCCTATGAATAACTTGGATTCTGGATCCTCAGGTTCAAGTAATACTTCTTTTACATCTTGCTCTTCAGATCTTTCAACCTCTTTAAGAAGTTTCTGTAATTGCTATAATGATGTCGGCTTGGACGCTGGTTTCATGGAGGAAGTGTAGCAATCTTTTGCCTCTTATTGATCGCTATTGATTTTCACAACTCCCCAAGGAGATGGTAGTTTTACACATTGGTGATACGTCGAGGGGATTGCCTTCATCTCGTGTATCCAAGGTGTCACACCCTCAATTTTCCACAAACGGGGTATCCGTTAGGCGTGTAACATACCAGGATCTCAAGCCATTAGTTACAGTTAACATTGACTCAATCGTTTAACTAAATGTTTATTTTTGTAAATAAAACAAAATTCAGAGTTTAAATGTTAAAACCAACTTTTAGCGGAAGCATAAATAAATCCAGTACGCAAAATGCGCGCACAAAATAATAAACTAAGTCAAACAAAATAAAAGAAGTATTAAATGTAGTTTTTGAAACAGTCCAAGGACGACCCAATGCATGCATGTCCTACTCGTGCTCGTGCTCCTTAATTACCTGAGAAAACATACAAAAACGGTCAACACATAATGTTGGTGAGTTCAATGAGAAATGTATGTAAATAAAAAGTACCGTTTATAATTTAGATAAACCAATTCTATTATATTAGGCGGTTTGCAAGACCGAATGCTTATTGCTTGTCAACACGTCGAGATGAAAGCTAAACGTTACTTTTGCCTTGTCGCCATCTAACCAGGATGACCCATAACCTTTAAGGACAATTTGCACCACATGACGCCCAGTCAAGGGTGGGGTGCCGTCGCAACCCGGTAGTACTACTCAAATTTCCCCGCTATCATATATTAATCAACCTCGAACTTTTATAAGGACTTGAATGTGGTTCCAATTCGTGTAAAGCACTATAAGCCCTAATAAAATCCTGCCCGTAGGCATTTATACTTTTACCAAACCTGCCCGTAGGCATTTGTACTTTTACCGAAACCTGCCCGTAGGCATTTATACTTTTACCAAAACCTGCCCGTAGGCATTTATACTTTTACCAAAACCTGCCCGTAGGCCATACCCGAAGGTATAAAATGCAGCCTTAGTTGGCTCCGCCCGAAGGCATAAAGTTTTGCCCGAAGGCCCTGCCCAAAGGCATAATAGAAGCAGTCCGCCCGAAGGCACTGTAAAATAGTTGCCCGAAGGCGCATTAAAAACATTTGTATGTTTTCTCCCCGAAAAAGATTTAAAAGCGGGCAAAGAACTCACCTTTGAAGCGCACAGCAAAACACGAGATGTGCCACACAAATTTCCTAGGTCACTCTACGACCTGCTTAAAAATTAAATACTAATTATTACTCGCAACTTAGACTATATATATATATATATATATATATATATATATATATATATATATAATTTTCGCCGTACTAACACACCACATAAGTTTACACGTTTTGAACATGCCATGCCTACATATTTATTTATTTTTTTATGTATACATTCTCACTTATGACACAACATCATCATGATCAATATATTTATTATGCCTACACTGTGATAAATACGTCATGAAACATACAATACATTCACACATAACTACGCATCTAAACCGTACATATATATATATATATATACACACACATACACTTCTTTCAACACATCGCATCCACCTATACCATATGGAACTGTTGTCACCTCATTTTAACATATACATACATATATTCATATAACTACATTTCATATATATATACATTACGCATTCATGCTGTTTCGTATACATACTTCCCACGCATACATTTAAACTCTTGTACATCTATACAATTCACCACCCATACCTACATACGAAACATACATACACTACGTCTACTCACTGTTTCGCATATATACATATATAACGCATACATACCTTCATATACATCGCATTTAACATATACATACATATATATCACATCCAATCGATACACATATATACATATTTTGCACATGCTGCTGCTGCTATACCATACCATATACACACATACGTAACATACATATATTCCGGTTCAGTCAATTTAACGCATATACACACTTAAAATACAACTTGTTTATTCATACATATTGAAAATCGATGCTACTGTATATGTAAATGTAATTAGCTTCATTGTTTCTGCTCAAACTGGATACATACATTCATATTATATCTTCACGCATACATCGCACACACATAAGTATATATATAGCAGCATACATATATATATGATAGGTCATACATACATACACATATACACATCCGATTACACATGTAATACATATAACCACTAAACACACACTAAACCGAACCCGAAACAAAACCGAAACGACCCGATCACAAGACCGAAACCTTAATCAAAACTGTTAAACTAAAATTATAAGGTTGTTGTTGATTACCGGTATGACGCGGGAGGTAAATAGAGACGACCGGAAAGATTATAGGCGAAGAACGGCGGCCCGATGTCGCCGGAACAATGGCCGGAGATGGCTGATGGAGTCGAACAATATGGAACTATGTTGATCGCCTCTGTTCCCTGGTGTTACGGTGATGAGCGGCTGATGCGATGATGATGATTTGATGAAGGTGTGCTGCGGCCAAAATAGGGTTGTGCGTGATGAAGAAGACGGTAATTGGAAGGGGGGTTGGGTTTTAATAAAAATCAACTTTGGCTAAATTGCCATTAGGTCCCCAAACTTTTAAGGTTATTTAATTTACTTCCAAAGATAAACTAACTTTCATTGTTTACAAAACGACCCCTAAACTTAATAAAAATTAACGGAATAATTAAAGAATAGTTAATGGTGTTAACCTGAATTTACGGGTTGTCACATCATCTCCTTGTTAAAAGAATTTTCGTCCCGAAAATTACGTCTTGTCATTGGTTGACTGCAACGAAATAGAACAAAAGAAAAGAAAAATTTTCCGGTTGTCATATCATCCCCTTGTTAAAAGAATTTTCGTCCCGAAAATTAAATCGTACCTTTGGTGTTAGACGTTGTTACTTTAATAGCTAAGAATGATTTTATTTGTTTTACATTAAGTAGCCACTTCATTAGATTTAAACCAACTAGAGTAATCATTTGTAGGATTCCAACTGATCTAATGTATCGCGGGTTTGGAGAGATTCAAAAGTTTCTTTGAGATCCACTCTTAAGATTTATAAACAACGATTTTTTTTTATGCAGAATGTTTTAGAAATACTAGATCACGGAGCTTCGAGTTGTTAATTAGATTATCAAGGATCGAGACTTAACTAAAGAGTCTATATTAAAGAAGCGTTGTTATTCGAGTTGTTTAGAGATCATTGCAGTGACGCAACCGTGTGTAGATACTCGAATTTATTAAGGAAGCGTTGTCAAAACGCGGTCATCAAGGGTGTCATAGACATTCTAAAAAAAATAGATGAAATTTGTGTGTTATGATCAGAAGGGGGGTGTATATGATACGCCAAATATCTTCTCATAGAGGGTTTTCAAGAATCTTGCTTTTTTTATTCTAATAGAAGATTAGTTCAATCATGTGGGTCCTGCAGGGTGATCTAGCAATATCCTTTTTAAAATACGGGTGCTAGTTTACGCATAGATTAGAAATAAGGTGCTAGCCAGAATTTTTGATATCAATCTTCATTGAGTGACAACGTTTGAATTCGCCATTAAGGTGTTTAAGAGATGGTAAGAGATAAAACATGTTAGATAGGGACAACGTGTTATTTCATTTCCTGGATTGTGTAGCTTAACTAATTTCTTTAAACAGACAATTTTCCCCTATTACGATTTTCATGATTTGGAAATTGGAATGATTAGATGACAATTGCTTGCATTGCACTTTAAATAGTTTTGATCAAGACCGTTAATTACATACAAGGTGGATTCTCTTAATTTAACATAAGCTTTGAAAGAAATATATTGCACTATTGGGGTGTCAAATGACAATTAGAGCATCAATTATTTTATTTTTTGGCAGATACATATGATTGGATGTGATATTATAATTGTTTACTACACCTAGGTGTATTGTAAGTGTCTAAATTTCACATGTGGATGTTTATAAGGGCCAACTAAGGATATACTTAATACCGGTATGTTACTTAGAGATGGAGTTTTGTTTCAGGTGAATCTGTGTTGTTTGGTTCATCACTTTTGAGTTTTGCTTGTAACCCACATGACAGGTTTTGCCAGGATCATTGTGTACCTATAAATTCACCATTACGTTGCGCACCCGTAATCGTCAATTTACCTTACAAAATCACCCTAGTTTGTCTCCCATCATGGGCTTTAGTCTTAAGTTTTATCATGCTTTTTTTTGTGCTTAGTTATATGAAAATTCATATTATTCCGAATATAGGATATGTAAGAGAGGTATGGTATTCTTATAATACTTGCTTATTTACAAACTGTAGGTTGTGTTTGTGTTAGTATTCAAATGCAGTCTTTGTGTAGAACGAGAATAGCATCGGTACTCATCTTCACGAGGTGCCTCTTCGAGTCAATAATTTTCACGACAAGCACCAACTTGATGAAATAAGATAAATGTGACAGTATGGAGAAGGTTTAAAAGTTTAATAAAGAATTCATCACCAACAGAGCATCATGAGGGGGGGGGGGGTAGCATATTCCCTTGATTCATCATTCTTTAAACACCCAAGGAATACAGAGTCTGATTGTTCAAATAAGGACGATTTGATCATGGACCACCGGGTAGCGATAAACTCCAAACGACGCCCACGGATCCCGAAAATGAATCCGTAATAAGATGGGAATGAGAATAAAAATCAAGATTTGCAATCAGGTCTACGGGTAAAGCATAATAAAATAGTATATGGAAATCTGCCTAAGGAAACAAGTATAAGGAATCATATATAAGGTAGCACGTATAAGAAAACGTATAAGCCCAATCTAATGTAACTAATGTGCAGTGCGAGTGTAACTAATGCAATGCCTAGTTATAGTCTAGATGCAGATGCTAGTTCCCTATAACTTATGGCTCTGATACCAATCTGTCACACCCTCAAATTTCCACAAACGGGGTATCCGTTAGGCGTGTAACATACCAGGATCTCAAGCCATTAGTTACAGTTAACATTGACTCAATCGTTTAACGAAATGTTTATTTTTGTAAATAAAACAAAATTCAGAGTTTAAATGTTAAAACCAACTTTTAGCGGAAGCATAAATAAATCCAGTACGCAAAATGCGCGCACAAAATAATAAACTAAGTCAATCAAAATAAAAGAAGTATTAAATGTAGTTTTTGAAACAGTCCAAGGACGACCCAATGCATGCATGTCCTACTCGTGCTCGTGCTCCTTAATTACCTGAGAAAACATACTAAAACGGTCAACACATAATGTTGGTGAGTTCAATGAGAAATGTATGTAAATAAAAAGTACCGTTTATAATTTAGATAAACCAATTCTATTATATTAGGCGGTTTGCAAAACCGAATGCTTATTGCTTGTCAACACGTCGAGATGAAAGCTAAACGTTACTTTTGCCTTGTCGCCATCTAACCAGGATGACCCATAACCTTTAAGGACAATTTGCACCACATGACGCCCAGTCAAGGGTGGGGTGCCGTCGCAACCCGGTAGTACTACTCAAATTTCCCCGCTATCATATATTAATCAACCTCGAACTTTTATAAGGACTTGAATGTGGTTCCAATTCGTGTAAAGCACTATAAGCCCTAATAAAATCCTGCCCGTAGGCATTTATACTTTTACCAAACCTGCCCGTAGGCATTTGTACTTTTACCGAAACCTGCCCGTAGGCATTTATACTTTTACCAAAACCTGCCCGTAGGCATTTATACTTTTACCAAAACCTGCCCGTAGGCCATACCCGAAGGTATAAAATGCAGCCTTAGTTGGCTCCGCCCGAAGGCATAAAGTTTTGCCCGAAGGCCCTGCCCAAAGGCATAATAGAAGCAGTCCACCCGAAGGCACTGTAAAATAGTTGCCCGAAGGCGCATTAAAAACATTTGTATGTTTTCTCCCCGAAAAAGATTTAAAAGCGGGCAAAGAACTCACCTTTGAAGCGCACAGCAAAACACGAGATGTGCCACACAAATTTCCTAGGTCACTCTACGACCTGCTTAAAAATTAAATACTAATTATTACTCGCAACTTAGACTATATATATATATATATATATATATATATATATATATATATATATATATATATATATATATATAATTTTCGCCGTACTAACACACCACATAAGTTTACACGTTTTGAACATGCCATGCCTACATATTTATTTATTTTTTTATGTATACATTCTCACTTATGACACAACATCATCATGATCAATATATTTATTATGCCTACACTGTGATAAATACGTCATGAAACATACAATACATTCACACATAACTACGCATCTAAACCGTACATATATATATATATATATATACACACACATACACTTCTTTCAACACATCGCATCCACCTATACCATATGGGAACTGTTGTCACCTCATTTTAACATATACATACATATATTCATATAACTACATTTCATATATATATACATTACGCATTCATGCTGTTTCGTATACATACTTCCCACACATACATTTAAACTCTTGTACATCTATACAATTCACCACCCATACCTACATACGAAACATACATACACTACGTCTACTCACTGTTTCGCATATATACATATATAACGCATACATACCTTCATATACATCGCATTTAACATATACATACATATATATCACATCCAATCGATACACATATATACATATTTTGCACATGCTGCTGCTGCTATACCATACCATATACACACATACGTAACATACATATATTCCGGTTCAGTCAATTTAACGCATATACACACTTAAAATACAACTTGTTTATTCATACATATTGAAAATCGATGCTACTGTATATGTAAATGTAATTAGCTTCATTGTTTCTGCTCAAACTGGATACATACATTCATATTATATCTTCACGCATACATCGCACACACATAAGTATATATATAGCAGCATACATATATATATGATAGGTCATACATACATACACATATACACATCCGATTACACATGTAATACATATAACCACTAAACACACACTAAACCGAACCCGAAACAAAACCGAAACGACCCGATCACAAGACCGAAACCTTAATCAAAACTGTTAAACTAAAATTATAAGGTTGTTGTTGATTACCGGTATGACGCGGGAGGTAAATAGAGACGACCGGAAAGATTATAGGCGAAGAACGGCGGCCCGATGTCGCCGGAACAATGGCCGGAGATGGCTGATGGAGTCGAACAATATGGAACTATGTTGATCGCCTCTGTTCCCTGGTGTTACGGTGATGAGCGGCTGATGCGATGATGATGATTTGATGAAGGTGTGCTGCGGCCAAAATAGGGTTGTGCGTGATGAAGAAGACGGTAATTGGAAGGGGGGTTGGGTTTTAATAAAAATCAACTTTGGCTAAATTGCCATTAGGTCCCCAAACTTTTAAGGTTATTTAATTTACTTCCAAAGATAAACTAACTTTCATTGTTTACAAAACGACCCCTAAACTTAATAAAAATTAACGGAATAATTAAAGAATAGTTAATGGTGTTAACCTGAATTTACGGGTTGTCACACAAGGCCTGCCAAGAATAATGTTGCAACAAGACAGACAATCAATAACACAAAATTTTTGAATTATAGAGCTTCATCAATCTATAAGGATCCTGCAAACATAATGGTTAGCAATAAATAATGTAATAACCAGGCTGTCCTGATGAGGATCCTGACTATGAGCTCGATCCTTTTCATCAAAAGAAATGAACTTTTGGCAGGTTGTGGTGGATGTTGCAACTGGTCTTTCACCACATTCCAATTTGCATTCTTTTGCGTTTCTTTTTGCAGTTGAATACAATGTGCCACAGATGTCGGATCCTCCAAAGATGAAGTTGATCACTCGAGCGTTAGGGGGTGGCTGAGCAGCTTTTTTGGGAACTGTTTTAGGATCTTGGATCCTTTGCTTCTTTCTGCCAAATAATTCTTTGAAGTGGCCTTTGCTAAGAAGGTAGCCTCTCTCTCTTCTTAAAGCAATGCATTCATCGGTTAGATGACCAGACTCTTCATGATAAGAGCACCATTTGGATTTGTCTTTGTAGCCGATTGCTTTGTCAGTCTTTCGTGGCCATCTTGCTTTATCACCTAAATCCTGCATGGCAAGCAATACATCACCAATATCAACAGAAAAGCAATATTCAGAGATTTTAGGATATTCTTCTTCATCCTCTCCATAGTCTACTGCATGAACATTTTGATTATCATGCCTAGAATACGGCTTGGTCATGTTATTCTTGAATAAGGGTCCTTGATTTTTATCTTGATGCTCCTGTTTTATGGTCGAGCCGATCCTGTCTTGGATCTTTTTGTCATCTTCTAGCCTTATGAATCTTAAGGCTCGGGTTCTTAATTCATCTAGATTCCTGCAAGGAGTCATCATAAGATAATCATAGCAAAGGGAGTCTTTTTTCAATCCCATTTTAAATGCTTGAACAGCCGTAGCCATATCAAGGTTGGGGATCTTTAAGACTTCCATGCCAAATTTAGTCGCATATTCTCTAAGTGACTCAGCATTAGATTGAGTTATCCTATATAAATCATTGGTTAGTCTTTCAGAAGATCTGCTACAAGAGAATTGACTATTAAATAGATTAACCAAATGAGCAAATGATGTAATAGAGTAAGGGGGAAGACTTAGCAGCCATTTTAGAGCCGATCCTGTTAGCATAGATCCAAAACCTTTGCATAAACATGATTCTTTTAGCTTTTCTGGAATAGGATTGATTATTGACATGATTACCTCCCGGTTGAGAGTATCCTGTCCCACTATAATATTCTGACCGTGGCATCTCAGTAGAGATAGATGGTGCAGTAGTAGAGTTGGTTTGCATGGGTATGATATAACTCTTGACCACTGCATGCTTGAGGATCCTGGATTCTGAAGAAAGGATCCTTGATTCTGAATGGGGGAGGACCCGATAGATATTGCGATGAGGATCCTGCTTGATGGAAGGATCCTTGAGGCACGGAGGATCCTTGTTGATGGAAGGATCCTGGAAAGATTAAACATCCTGGCTAACTGATAGATCCTTGTCGATTCTGAATTGAGGATCTTTGCTGAAATGTTATAGAGGAAGGCGGAACCATAGATCCCATATTTTATTGCGCTAAGTGTGACACCCGTCAAAATTCGGTACTTAAAGTGTGGGCCAACGAAATGGACACACAAGACCCAACAAGACCCATTAAAGATTCTAGGTTCATCTGAAGCCCAAATCGATAATCTCAAGTCTAATAAATAATTAAAATCATGTAACAAGGTCGTAACAATGATTTTTAAGTCTCTCAAATGATAATTCATACCATAAATTGATAACGCGGTAAATAGCCGGTATCTGTCGGAAACGTGACACGTCAGGTGTCATGACTATTCATATCATTATTCTCATTTTTAATCATTCGGAAATTCAATTCGGATGTCAAAATGCAAATTGCGCGTGCGGAACCGATAAAACTGCGCTAAACGTGCGTACGTTTACGTTATTTGCTGAAGAAGTCTCGATGCGTAAAATGATGTGAAAAATATTATCAAACACTTGTTTTTATTCAATATTAGTAGAGAAATTATAATGTTGACATTCGGTGCGAGAAAACGCTTAAAACCGTTAAGCGTGCAAAATACACGATGTTAACACGTTACGCGCCGTTATCGTCATACACGTCATATTTGATGAGATAAATATCCCGAGAGTATTTATTATATCTAATGGTATCTAAATTTGCGAAAAGAAATTAAATAAAAATGAGACGTCGGTCAGATTTGTACGCGGTACGAATTGGCACGGAGCAACAGGCGAATTACCGAGCAATATATAAAGAAGATTTCTCTTCTTTTTCTTCATTTCTCCACAACAAACACACACAAAGGTGTGAGAGAGTAGAGAGAGAAGGGGGAGAGCTGGTGGTGGCTGGAGAAATTCTGGCGATGGTTATTGGCGGCCGGCGGCGGCCGGCGGTGGTCCGACGACGGTCGGAGATGTCGTTTTCGACCCCGAACCATTTCTCGACGTCCCGAACGCAATGGTAAGCTTCTTTTAGCCTGAATCCCTCTTTAAAACCGTCAAAACTCGTGAGAAACATTTTAAGAATGGTTGCATGTTGTGTTTCCAAAAACGCAGTGATTTTCTAGGACGGATTACCGAACATCCAGCCGTTGGATACGTCTAAAATTTGGTCGGGTTGTGCCTAACATATGGAAGTTAATATCTACCGTTCAGTTTTTGCATATCTTACCTAGAGGTACGGTTTTTATGTTCAAAAACGGAACAGTTCGTAATTTCCGTCACTGAAAACCCAGTCCCAAAGATCGTCACTTTCCCGGAGATCCGACCGTTGGTTACTGACGAAATTTGGACTGTATATTCCTTATACGTATGTGAACATTTCCACCGAAGGAAATTACGATCAGATGATCGGAAGTCTGGTTTTTATACTGATCAGTTTGTGACAGTTTCTTGAATGAAATCAGGAAACTTGTTGGTATTGCATGGTGGCTCAAACAAGGTTGCGTGGACGATCTGAGGCCGGAGAAACGTTCGTAATGGAAAAACGAACACAATGATGTAATCGGGTCTCGTTGCATGTCGGTTTTCAAAAGATTCGTAAACGCGAATCGGACGCGAAAGGTATAAACCGAACGTTTTGCTATCATTTTGTATTTTGTTAGACGAGTGAGACGAGTTCGAATTATATAAGTAAAAAGTTATTGTTAATATCATTATAAAACTTATATAAACCAAACAAGACGAAATATAAATATGTAGTTATATTTGACAAAAATTGATAAATTGGTAATGTAACTAACGATATGCAAATAATGAACATGGGAAATGTAGTTGTGTATAAAGTAGACCAACACTTGCATTTTGTACCAATGAGATCGATAAATAAGATATTTATTATATAAAAACAATCAAATCGATGAAATCAGATATTTAAATAAAGACATGTATTTATATATATTGAATACTTGGAGATTCATTTTTATAATACAAAAGCCGAATCTTAGACTTTAATAAAAATACGAAGTGACAAAACAAAACATTTTCATATATATATATATATATATATATATATATATATATATATATATATATATATATATATATATATATAAGCATGTTGATATAAAATTGACGGATTCTCTAATAAATAATATGTATAATTTTTGTAAAAGTCAATCTTGATTTATGAATATCTAAAAACCCGAAATAGTTATGTTTTAAAAAAGTAATAGGTGACTTATATATATTTATATATATATGGATAAGTCGGGTATTTTGTAAAAATACATAAGTGAAACATTTTAAAATTTTAAGAATGATTTCAAAGTATATATTTAGAAAAGAAGATTTATTAACATGAAACACCATAAAAATTTATTAGAGACATATATATAAATGAATCATTAGTAAATAAAATACATCTATTGTTTCCAGAAATGTTATTTATCAAACATTGATAATTATATACACAATTTAAGTGAAGTTGATATGTATTTTATAAGTAATAGTATTCGTCAACAATTTAAAAAGTATGATACACGGATAATAAAACCATGAATCCAATAAAATGGTAACGTGTGAGACGACACGTTAGATGGCTGGTTAAGCCAAATAGGATATAGTCTACTTCCATATCCTAATTCAGACACATATATGATTATAGATCAGGAACTTAAGGCCGAAGATTCGGAATTATGACAAGACTATATCTGAAAACAAATAGGAAATACTTAAGTGCATGGCTAAGGTGAGTTCTATGACGCCCTCTCTTTCAATCGTTTTGAATATGTTTTTAGGCTGGAATGCATACTCGTAATGATTTACTGTTAAACTGTTTTAACATATGTGAGCTCTTCGCCCCGTTTTAAATAAATATTTTATTTAACTGTTTTGGGGGAAAAGCATGATATGGTGATATGATGGGTAATCGGGATCATGTATAGTGTTATGACGGTATAAGTTGGGTCAGCAGTATGTGTATATATTGTTGAGCCCCTAAATCCCCCCATAATCATTAACCTCGGGGAGGCCACAGACTATATTGGTAGATCTATCGGGTTAGAAGGGCCCGCTCTCGCGACCAGTCACTCTGGTCAGGATATTTAGCGAGGGAGTTTATATGTTTGGACTGTTGTGGGGCAACGACGTGTTTCTTTGTTTGATTATGGACTTATGACCGAAGTTTATCATAGTACCTAGCTAGTCTATGATCGTTATATCATTATCTCGAGTACATCATATCGTATGGCATGGCAAAACTAATTTATTACATGTGGCTTAAATTATTAACATAGCATGGAATGTGCTAGTGTGTTTTACAGAGATTTTTCATGTGCACAAGTGTTTTTGAACAAGCGTGCCTGATAAGCCAATGTTTTATATTTCGTGGAGATGATATTATAAAAGGACTGTTTTTCATAAAAGTTTGATTATTTTTTTTATGAACTTGATAACAGGTCCTTGAAATAGTTTTGCCCTTACTAAATAAACTTAGAACTCACCAGCATTAGCTGACTTGTTTTAGTATGCATTTCAGGTAAGAAAATAGTTACCTCAAGTAAGCTGTGCGGCGGGTTGGAAGGCATTGGCTGGCTATTTGGCAAAGGAATTACATTGGCATAAATAAAATTTAGTATGTAGCCGTAGAATACACGTGTAAATGTAAATGTAAAAATTGGACCTTAAGACTTCCGTTGTAATACTTAAAACGGCTACGTACTTGTGTAAATCCAATCATCATGACGTGACCCGGAAATCGGGGTGTGACAGATTGGTATCAGAGCCGTAGTTTAAGTGAATTAGACGCTAACGAGTAGTGTCTAGTCTTAAACCGAGACTTGAAAATAATGCGGAAAGCCAATGAAGCCGAATAGCCAGATACCAACAGCTACGATTAGTTAGATGACTTGCCCAGTAAATAAGAAAAATATGTTTCATATATATGATTATATATGTGTGTGTGAGTTGCCTGTAAATGGGTGTATACGTGAATATGTACAAAGAACAATTATATTGGTGTCAAAAGTTACAAAATTTCAAAAAAAAAATATTGTTTTAATTATACTTGCAAAACGATCAACGGAACATACTATCATTTTATTAAAAAAAATGAATGATGAATACGTATGTATATATGTAACTGTACATATATGAGTTAGTGATTATCATTTATAAAAGATTTCAAGAACATTAAAACTACATCTTTATCATGAAAATATGAAATGAAAACATGTTCTAAGTATGTGTTATATATGTCACTTGATGTTTGTATATATTTTATGATCATTATAAGTTGATTAGATACATGTTGATTGTGAATTTTATTAAAATCACTATTATATATAAAATTTCATCATTAAATGTATATATAATTATGTCAAGACGAGTGATCGTCTATTTGTTAACCACGTTAAAAAAAATATTGTAAATTTTTGGTAATCGATATGTGTTTGTTAATAACATTTGAGTATCTAGAATTATATATTTTTTGAAGTGTTTTATTGCATATAAAATACGTATTTTTATGATTAAACTAGATCACCGAATGACGTTATTTGTCGATTTTATACACAAAGCGAATATTAAAAGTACGACATGTTTGTAAAAAAAAATTATAATCATGATAATGATTGTAGGTATACATGTGGTATGTATGTATGTATGTATAAAATTAAATGTGAAAATATAATTATGTAAAAACAATTTTGTTTGAAAATAAATTCTAGAAATTAAGTATTTTATAAAGAAATACTATATGTGAAAAATGAATAATTAGCTATGTGATAATATAAATTAAGTTATAAAATATTACATAGTGAACTAGTCATAAAACCAGTTAAAAATGTGTATTTTGATTTAATAGTATTCTTATGAAAAATAAAGCTTTGACAGCTTTGATATATGTATTTTATGCGAAAATATACGTATTTTTTTGACATGATGAAACAATGTGGATTAAATGTTGAACGGGTATTTTACTATTCGTAAAGAGTCGGTAAAACTGATATCTCGACGGAAAACGATCGAATCTATGAAATAGTTTTTAGTAGAAAAATCTATATAATTTTCAGCGCTTGAAACCATACTTAAGTATATAAGAAAAGTCTTGGTTAAAAACCTATCATATGTGAACAATTAGTTGTGAAAATGTTACGGTTTTGGTTGAAATAAAAGATTTTGTATGACTAGTTAGAACTATGTAATAAAATGTTTTTTTTAAGTATTAGTTATAATATGAGATTACATGATGATGTAAACATATGTGCTAAGTGTTGGTAAAGAAAAGACTCTAATACGACAAAAAAAAAAAAATTCACTAACATTAGTCGTTTTCGATATATGATACATCTTTACTCTTTTGGAAAACGAATAGCTATAAATGTCAACTTCATGTGTTATTGGTTGAAATGTATATTTTTTTTATAAAACATTGACATTTTTATTCTATTAAATTCATGAAATATATAAGTAACATTCATGAGTTTGAATGAGTCTAAATAAATAATTTGTCACTTATAAAGGAAATTTGTGTGCGTAATTGTGTATATATATCATGCATGTTACATGATGAGACTTAGATAACTAGGTTTGGTTTAACCTTAACTAGGAAATCTAGTTTGAAGAATGTCATTACTGCACTAAGTAGAATTCTCATGAACAATTAGTTCACGTTTACCTCTTAGCTGAGACAATAGAATGGTTGGAATATGACTAGCTCAATAATTGGTAGAGGTGTAGATAAGACGCTTAATAACTGGTAGAGGTTATGATAACCTGCTCAATGGTTGGCAGAGGTTTTGAAAACTTTCTCAACGACTGGTAGAGGTTTTGATAACCTGCTCAACAGGCGGTAGAGGTTTGATAGCCTACTCAACAACTAGTAGAGGTATTTAAACCAGCTCAACAGTTTAGAAGCATTATCATTAGGATAATTGCTGAGTCGAACTTGCAAATGAACAAAGCTTGAATCCTCCCTTATGCGTCCCGTCTGGACGAAAAGAATAGTTAGACAATTAACAAGTAGTTGGTGTTAACAACAAACTATTAATGATTGGAAAAGTTGGAAAGTTGAAAGTTACAAAATGACCGAACGAAATGAACAATCAGACAAGAACAACAAAATCCCAAAATAAAATTTGGCATTATGATTTGTGATGGGAGAATACTAGAATGATCCAGTAAAGTAATTGACAGTTACATTTTGGCCTACGTAACTGTGAATTATTATACTTGTGAGCTCTAGGAAATTCCGTTGTTTTGATTAATGCTTAATTGAACAAATATGATTCAATAAATAAGTTTGAATAACTGATATATTACTTATGTATATGAGACTAGATGGTCGTCAGATACTTGAACTAAACGCCCCTCGAAAGAACATACGGCCGAGAAGAGCGGAGAAATATGATTCGCTTTTACCTATTAGGGGAATGACTCGATAATCCGAATGAATACTATGAATTAACGTAAAACAATAATAAAGTATCTCCCAAATTCAACTGACTCCTTAAACTCCAGACATCTTGTGATTATCCTTAATAACTTGTAATTATTCAATAGTGCTTTCATCGCACGTTCTAATATTCAAATTTGACCTCTTCTGTCATTTAACGCGAATGACGTTTCCCTAAATTCTAGTCTCTTTGTGACTATCCTCGGTAATGTAGTCATTACTGATTTCCTTCAGCCAAGTGTTTAAACACTTACATCTATTTGACTCGTTTGATCAAGAAGTGCTAATCTTTGATTGAGCATCAAATGCAAACTTTATTTCTTTCTACTCGCATAATCCATCTATAATTCTACAACTTGGTATAGTTTAAAGATCAATACCATTCTCGAAAGACTAATTATGGCTATCAGTAAGTAAAGCCTTAAGATCTTAAGGTGATGCACACGTACGCAAACCTTATATTTCTTGTAAAAGATGTTGTTTATCCTTCAGTTCCTAACTAATACCAATAAGATGGTAAGTCTTGTGGCTTATTATTCGCTTCAAATTGAATTTTTCCTAATTACGAATGTTGCGACTTCTTAAGTGAAACATGGAAATTTGGGTTCTCAAATCGCGTGGTGATTATTATAATAGAAAACTCAACTCAAGGCAGATGAGTGTCTCAAATCTTAGTAGACTTTAGATCTTTGAATAAAATATCCATCTCAGATCAGGACATGAATCGACTATCATTCTCAAACGTGCTTGAGATTGGCGTTTCAAGTTTAATGATTATCCTGAATAAACATGTTCTCGTTAATATTACACTTGTATTCCATCCTCATTAACTAAGTTAAAGTGTCTTTGACGACTAGATTTTCATAAGTGTGGAAGAATAATGATAATTATCCACGAATGACTCCTGAATGAAACATGACTTGTCATCTCAGACGTTGACTGTCTATTCTAAAATGATCACTCGATAAATGAAATTAAATTCATATCCTACGTATTAAAGATTTGAACCTAAATATAAATCTTGAAACGTTATACCATCAAGAAAACGCAACATGTCGGAATAACTCGACTATAAAATTGAACCAACACGATGTCGACAAGAAAACTCATGATTCAGATGAAAGAATTCATATTAAAAGCCAAATGAATAAACGATTGGCAAAAGATTAAGGTACATGCTACTAGTATGGCAAAGATTAATAACCATATTCTGTTAGTAGTTTAAGATTACTACCTTGATAATCATGCACAACTGTTTAGTCTAACAAAAACTCGATTAAAGTTGGACTAGATAAATCCTGGTCGACAAACATAAGTATTAGATTGAGTTGTAGTTGTGTTTTACAACTAAGAAACTCTCTAACACCCTCGAATGAGTTGAACTCATCAATGATATTAACAGATTCCCATTGGCTCAAACTCTTTACGTGGTCTATTTGATGGTCTTAAAAAAAAATTCCTTATTTGATTCGAAAATCTTATGATAATAAAGGAGGAGTCTTCTTTATAAAGAAGCTTAGCACATTTTTAAATCCTTAAATTCTATTGAAGTAAGACATGCAATCTAAAGTGTTGAAACTCATAACCTAACTTACCAATGGTTTAAATCTCGTGGTTTACACGAAATCTTAGGATATATCATACAAATGATTATAACACTTAGTTAATTTCGAGGACGAAATTTCTAAAAGGTGGGGAGAATGTGACACCCGTCAAAATTCGGTACTTAAAGTGTGGGCCAACGAAATGGACACACAAGACCCAACAAGACCCATTAAAGATTCTAGGTTCATCTGAAGCCCAAATCGATAATCTCAAGTCTAATAAATAATTAAAATCATGTAACAAGGTCGTAACAATGATTTTTAAGTCTCTCAAATGATAATTCATACCATAAATTGATAACGCGGTAAATAGCCGGTATCTGTCGGAAACGTGACACGTCAGGTGTCATGACTATTAATATCATTATTCTCATTTTTAATCATTCGGAAATTCAATTCGGATGTCAAAATGCAAATTGCGCGTGCGGAACCGATAAAACTGCGCTAAACGTGCGTACGTTTACGTTATTTGCTGAAGAAGTCTCGATGCGTAAAATGACGTGAAAAATATTATCAAACACTTGTTTTTATTCAATATAAGTAGAGAAATTATAATGTTGACATTCGGTGCGAGAAAACGCTTAAAACCGTTAAGCGTGCAAAATACACGATGTTAACACGTTAGGCGCCGTTATCGTCATACACGTCATATTTGATGAGATAAATATCCCGAGAGTATATATTATATCTAATGGTATCTAAATTTGCGAAACGAAATTAAATAAAAATGAGACGTCGGTCAGATATGTACGCGGTACGAGTTGGCACGGAGCAACAGGCGAATTACCGAGCAGTATATAAAGAAGATTTCTCTTCTTTTTCTTCATTTCTCCACAACAAACACACACAAAGGTGTGAGAGAGTAGAGAGAGAAGGGGGAGAGCTGGTGGTGGCTGGAGAAATTCCGGCGATGGTTGGTGGCGGCCGGCGGCGGTCCGGCAGCGGTCCGGCAGCGGTCCGGCGGCGGCCGGCGGTGGTCCGACGACGGTCGGAGATGTCGTTTTTGACCCCGAACCATTTCTCGAAGTCCCGAACGCAATGGTAAGCTTCTTTTATCCTGAATCCCTCTTTAAAACCGTCAAAACTCGTGAGAAACATTTTAAGAATGGTTGCATGTTGTGTTTCCAAAAACGCAGTGATTTTCTAGGACGGATTCCCGAACATCCAGCCGTTGGATACGTCTAAAATTTGGTGGGGTTGTGCCTAACATATGGAAGTTAATATCTACCGTTCAGTTTTTGCATATCTTATCTAGAGGTACGGTTTTTATGTCAAAAAACGGAACAGTTCGTAATTTCCGTCACTGAAAACCCAGTCCCAAAGATCGTCACTTTCCCGGAGATCCGACCGTTGGTTACTGACGAAATTTGGACTGTATATTCCTTATACGTATGTGAACATTTCCACCGAAGGAAATTACGATCAGATGATCGGAAGTCTGGTTTTTATACTGATCAGTTTGTGACAGTTTCTTGAATGAAATCAGGAAACTTGTTGGTATTGCATGGTGGCTCAAACAAGGTTGCGTGGACGATCTGAGGCCGGAGAAATGTTCGTAATGGAAAAACGAACACAATGATGTAATCGGGTCTCGTTGCATGTCGGTTTTCAAAAGATTCGTAAACGCGAATCGGACGCGAAAGGTATAAACCGAACGTTTTGCTATCATTTTGTATTTTGTTAGACGAGTGAGACGGGTTCAAATTATATAAGTAAAAAGTTATTGTTAATATCATTATAAAACTTATATAAACCAAACAAGACGAAATATAAATATGTAGTTATATTTGACAAAAATTGATAAATTGGTAATGTAACTAACGATATGCAAATAATGAACATGGGAAATGTAGTTGTATATAAAGTAGACCAACACTTGCATTTTGTACCAATGAGATCGATAAATAAGATATTTATTATATAAAAACAATCAAATCGATGAAATCAGATATTTAAATAAAGACATGTATTTATATATATTGAATACTTGGAGATTCATTTTTATAATACAAAAGTCGAATCTTAGACTTTAATAAAAATACGAAGTGACAAAACAAAACATTTTCATATATATATATATAAGCATGTTTATATAAAATTGACGGATTCTCTAATAAATAATATGTATAATTTTTGTAAAAGTCAATCTTGATTTATGAATATCTAAAAACCCGAAATAGTTATGTTTTAAAAAGTAATAGGTGACTTATATATATTTATATATATATAGATAAGTCGGGTATTTTGTAAAAATACATAAGTGAAACATGTTAAAATTTTAAGAATGATTTCAAAGTATATATTTAGAAAAGAAGATTTATTAACATGAAACACCATAAAAATTTATTAGAGACATATATATAAATGAATCATTAGTAAATAAAATACATCTATTGTTTCCAGAAATGTTATTTATCAAACATTGATAATTATATACACAATTTAAGTGAAGTTGATATGTATTTTATAAGTAATAGTATTCGTCAACAATTTAAAAAGTATGATACACGGATAATAAAACCATGAATCCAATAAAATG
The DNA here is from genome assembly GCA_030867185.1 of Tagetes erecta. Lineage (NCBI taxonomy): Eukaryota > Viridiplantae > Streptophyta > Magnoliopsida > Asterales > Asteraceae > Tagetes > Tagetes erecta. The sequence goes on from CM061488.1 coordinate 61,179,450, forward strand.
GTAACGTGTGAGACGACACGTTAGATGGCTGGTTAAGCCAAATAGGATATAGTCTACTTCCATATCCTAAATCGGACACATATATGATTATAGATCAGGAACTTAAGGCCGAAGATTCGGAATTATGACAAGATTATATCTGAAAACAAATAGGAAATACTTAAGTGCATGGCTAAGGTGAATTCTATGACGCCCTCTCTTTCAATCGTTTTGAATATGTTTTTGGGCTGGAATGCATACTCGTAATGATTTACTGTTAAACTGTTTTAACATATGTGAGCTCTTCGCCCCGTTTTAAATAAATATTTTATTTAACTGTTTTGGGGGAAAAGCATGATATGGTGATATGATGGGTAATCGGGATCATGTATAGTGTTATGACGGTATAAGTTGGGTCAGCAGTATGTGTATATATTGTTGAGCCCCTAAATCCCCCCATAATCATTAACCTCGGGGAGGCCACAGACTATATTGGTAGATCTATCGGGTTAGAAGGGCCCGCTCTCGCGACCAGTCGCTCTGGTCAGGATATTTAGCGAGGGAGTTTATATGTTTGGACTGTTGTGGGGCAACGACGTGTTTCTTGGTTTGATTATGGACTTATGACCGAAGTTTATCATAGTACCTAGCTAGTCTATGATCGTTATATCATTATCTCGAGTACATCATATCGTATGGCATGGCAAAACTAATTTATTACATGTGGCTTAAATTATTAACATAGCATGGAATGTGCTAGTGTGTTTTACAGAGATTTTTCATGTGCACAAGTGTTTTTGAACAAGCGTGCCTGATAAGCCAATGTTTTATATTTCGTGGAGATGATATTATAAAAGGACTGTTTTTCATAAAAGTTTGATTATTTTTTTTTATGAACTTGATAACAGGTCCTTGAAATAGTTTTGCCCTTACTAAATAAACTTAGAACTCACCAGCATTAGCTGACTTGTTTTAGTATGCATTTCAGGTAAGAAAATAGTTACCTCAAGTAACCTGTGCGGCGAGTTGGAAGGCATTGGCTGGCTATTTGGCAAAGGAATTACATTGGCATAAATAAAATTTAGTATGTAGCCGTAGAATACACGTGTAAATGTAAATGTAAAAATTGGACCTTAAGACTTCCGCTGTAATACTTAAAACGGCTACGTACTTGTGTAAATCCAATCATCATGACGTGACCCGGAAATCGGGGTGTGACACTAAGGACCCTGAAGTGTTGAAATCAAGCGCTCTGAACATGTAAGGACTGGCTTCTTCCACATGCTTTTTGATCTTCTTTGTATCTTCCATTTCTCGTAGGATCCTTTGATTGGTCATGTTCTGCTGCTCCATATAAGCTTTCATCTGCAAAGACAACATAGAAATATCACTGTTAGAAGTTACTGTAGAGGGTGCAGCAGGAGGTTTTGATCATTGAAAAACTGCAGTTGGCTTCTTATTGGTGACATCCTTGATCTTCACCGGTCCCAAAAATGAACTAGACATTGAAATGGAAGACAATGAAGATGGCATGCTTTATGAAACAGCTTTTGATTGAGAAGCCATTGAAATATAGAAAATGAATGAAGACGAATTGAATGGAAATATAAGATGAATGAAACGAAGAGAATGATGATTAAAACAACACTTGCTCCACGGTAGGCGCCAAATTATTTTGGTCAAAAATCGGTAAACCAAATTAGTAAAGTGAGCTAGTGTATTTTAATGAAATTTAAGCAGAAAAGTAAGATGAACATGTGCCCTTGATTTTTAAAGGATCACCGGCATAAAAACCTCGGGTGATGACAATCGTCTATCACCAATTATATTAATGAAAAAGTAAAGATACAACTCGAGAACTATGGTTGTGATTACAAAAGTGTGTGTGAAGAAAAAGTGCAACGGAGAATGGAGAGATCGAGAGGAGAATTCAGATTGTGTTGTGCTTCAGCAATAGCGTCATTTTTATAGTCAACTAAATAACAAAGTAAGTCCTAAAATTGTGCCACTAGCAGTTGAAGGTGTTGACCACGTTCTCAGCTCAATCCACAACTTCTTTGACCGAGTTTTCAGGTAGACTAAGTCCTCCATCCGTTATATGCATCTCAATAGTAAAAACATGCGGAAAACAACCAGCATTAAGGATCATTAATCCTTCGAACGCAAAGGATACTTGATCCAGCATCTTCAGGATACTATATCCACGATGGCTAAAATCTGAGCCCTAACAAAAACATCATCACAACAGGTATTTAAACCATTCATTTAAATCGTTTTTAGATGTAGATCATCACTTTGGCTTTCAATTTCGATTTTAGATTGTATTTAAGGTTCAATTTTGGGTGATTTCGATTCTAGGGTTTTAAGTAGAAATTGGGTTTAAGTAATAATAGTTATTAATAATTTTGTTTCTAATTATATAAAAAACAATATTGCCTAGACGGTTTGATGCTGTTTATTTGAACCAGCAGGTCCAAGGTTCGAGTCCCTATACTCGAATATTCTTATTATTTTTTTAGTAATGCAATAGTGAATCCTTTATTTATAAGTAAAGTTAGGAAATAAACTTTATAAAAGATCAAGTATATAAACCAACTTTACTTTTCTAAAACTAAGATTTTATATTTCTTTTATGAGAAGTACTTAGGTTTAAACGTTAGTCACATAGTACTTTTAGATTTTATAGAAGTCTAAGAAAACAAATTCATTTATGGATTCTAGAATTTAAAGCCTCAAGATTTACAATTTAATCATGTTTTTATTATTATTTACTTACAACTATGATAATGGTGTTATTTAAATGAGTAATTTTTGTGAATTAAGTTTTATAAATAAATACCCGTTTTATCATATCGGTTATGTCACTTATGAATCTTGTATGGTTTAATAATTTCATAAGGAGTTCAACCTTATATACAATTTAATTAGTGTATTACATATTTAATCATTATTATCAAAGTTATTACAATCAGATTAATAGCTTTTTATTTAAATCAAAAAATTTATTTAAACCAAGATTTCGACTAGATTCCTAGATTCTTTTTAGTTATTATTTTAACATAGGACAATATCATTTAGTTGATCCTTAAGGAGTTTCCCAACGTCTTGTTCAAGTTACTTTTATTCCATTTCATCAAGCATTATCAAGTGAGTATTTCATAGCCTCTTTTTCTTGTTTTATTTTGGGGTGATATCATATGACCTTATTAATCATATTTCAGTTATCAAATTTCAGTTGTTCAGGTTTTTCATGTTATCAGTAAATCAATTCATGTTACTTATTTACTTTGCAAAATATATGTTCATAGCTTAATAGCAATTTTTGTGCAAGTGTAATCATTGATTTATAGAAACCGACAGTTACTAATGATATATCTATTGGTCAAAGGACCCATCCCCTGATTCGTGGGTGATTATAACTGAGTTATCATTTAGGCCCCCTTTTTCATTCAAGGTTTGATTATGCGTTGTTATCTTGTATGTACATATTTGCATTTATAAGGTTTGACATAACGACATGAATTGATTTTTTTATCATTTATCTATATGTATTTCAAATCTACGTTTACTCACCAGCTAATCCTTTAGCTGATCAGTTATTTTTCACATGAATTCAGAAAAAGTATAATAGGAGTCGTAATTTGGATGCCTCACAACTAGGGACTTGGACATAGTTAAATTAATAAAATAAAGTAGACCATTTAGATATTTGTTTGTATTATTTGTTTTGGTTTTGTTTGGATAATTTTAATTGGATTTTAATAATATTGAAACTATTTGAGTACCATGAGCTGCAAACAATCATTCACTGGCGTCTGCCTCGAGGGTTCCTCCATCGGTCGGGGTGTGACAGATTGATATCAGATCCATGGTTATAGTGAATTAGGTTACTAGAAATGGATGACCTAGTCTATAACTAAGCACCTGAAACATAAGCCCTCTCATGTTATTATTCATTATCTTTTTGCACTTCATAATATAAACATGAGTCATCTCATTTTATTATTCATTATCTTTAAGCACTTCATAATGTGCTACATGACTACTTAACTTTACTTTTTTAATCCTTATACTCAGTTAAATCTAATACTAATACCATATTATATATTTTATATAGATGCTAAAAAACTTATATAACATAGCAAAACCATGATTTTATATGAACTTAGTTTATAAATATAATTATTACCAACAATTATAATACTTTAAAATGCTATAAAATGTATTTTAATACTTTTAAAATGCATACAAAGTTTTCTAAATAATAGTTTATAAACATAAGACTTTTATATGGACTTCTTATACTTTTAAAAATATGGTACATTTTTTGAAGTATTTCTAGTTATGTAAAGATTTTTGTGACGTTCCATTAGAAATATATTATTCGAATTGCTATCGTTTATCAAAATATTGCTATTACCATTACTTATGTAATTTTCCGTTGTTATGATCAAATAAATTTGTATTTTTTAATCATTTAACGAGAAACCCCCAAATCCCAATTCGAAACCCTAGAATTTCAAATTACCTTTGATTCATATTGTTCCTATTCTAGTTTTCTATACTATGTGTTTTACCAAGTCAGGATTCTCATTACTTAGGTGATTCTAATATTTGGGAAATCCTCGTTTCTATTTAGACTATTTACTATTTGTTTCGTGCCTGAGTTTCAAAATGAGTAAACTCATTCCCATTTTTACTTTTCTGTTTTGGGGCTGAAATATGTGTTCAAATACTATATAATGTTTTACAGTTTCTATTTTGTTTTCTAAAACAGATTATAAAATGTGTTAGTATTGTTCCGCGGCAAAATGCAAACTTATGTGGTAGTTTAAAGTAGTATTATTACTTGGTAATCCCACCGGTACAATGTTAGCGCAAATGGTTTGACAAACTCACCTGCATGTACAACATCGATAGGTGATTTAAACCAAGCCATTCAACTTCAATTTCAGTGTTACAAGTTGTTATTCAATGTTACAAGTTGCTATTCAATGTTTGCTATTATGTTGTTATGCCATGTTCCTAAGTTGCTAAATAATTATTGATAACTGACACATCGAGACAGTTAAGTGACGGTTTTCTTGAAAAGTTAATCTTTAATTGATTCATGGGTGGTTCCTCAAGATAAATGGCTACAAGTTATATTACAATGATGGTTTACAATGTGTGTTCAAGGGTTATGGTTGAGAATGATATGAAATAGCTATACATGTAAGATTGCGCGACATATTTATGATGATCTCGGATTACAATATATTATTATATATGTATCAATTGTGGTTTACTCGCTAGCTTTCATTCGCTAACTTTGTTTTCACATATTTCAGATGGTGTTTGATGTTATTTTGCTTCTTTACCAAGACATAGGATTGCCTTGGACCGAGATAATATAACAAAAACAATTGCAATTATTTCTTCGGCTTTATTACTTTTGTCGTTTCTATTTAAAATTCGTGTTCCAAAACTTATGATATCATTATTAGACTTTAATAAATAAATGCCATATGCTTTGTTTATTATTGATATCCAATTTCTATGACAACCCAGTGTATCCACCGTCGGGTGGGGTGTCACACCATGTCCTTAAGTTGCTAAATATTTATTGATAACTGACACATCGACACGGTTAGGTGACGGTTGCTTGAAAAGTTATCTTTAATTGATACATGAGTGGTTCCTCATTATAAATGGCTAAAAGTTATATTACAATGATGGTTTTCAATGTGTGTTCAAAGGGTCATGGTTGAGAATAATATGAAATAGCTATACATGTAAGTATGCGCAACAAATTTATGATGATCTAGGATTTCTTTCCTATTATTTATCAATTGTGGTTTACTCAATAGCTTTTATTAGCTACTTTATTTTCACATATTTCAAGTGGTGTTTGATGTTATTTTGCTGCTTTACCAAGACATAAGATTGCCTTGGACCACGATAAAATAATAAAGACAATTGCAATTATTGTTTCGGTTTTATTACTTTTGTCGTTTATATTTAAAACTCATGTTCCAAAACTTATGATATCATTATTAGACTTTAATAAATAAATACGTGTGCTTTGTTTACTGTTGATATCCAATTTCTATGACAACCCGGTGTTTCCGACATCGGGTGGGGTGTCACACCATGTCCCTAAGTTGCTAAAAAATTATTGATTACTAACACATCGAGACGGTTAGGTGACGGTTGCTTGAAAAGTTATCTTTAATTGATACTTGAGTGGTTTCTCAAGATAAATGGCTAAAAGTTATATTATAATGATGGTTTTCAATGTGTGTTCAATGGGTCATGGTCGAGAATAATATGAAATAGCTATACATGTAAGATTGCGCAGCAAATTTATGATGATCTCGGATTTTTATACTATTATTTATCAATTGTGGTTTACTCACTAGCTTTCATTAGCTAACTTTATTTTCACATATTCAGGTTGATGTTATTTTGTTGCTTTTACCAAGACATAGGATTGCTTTGAACCTAGTTAAAAAAATTAAAGACAATTGCATTTACTATTTCGGTTTATTAGTTTTGTCATTTCTCTTTAAGACTCATGTTCCAAAACTTATGATATTATCGTTAGACTTTACTAAATAATTACCATGTGCTTTGTTTACTCTTGATATCCGATTTCTAGACAACCTGGTGTTTCCGCCATCGGGTGGGGTGTCACATTAAAGCTTTTCTAACGACTATCAGTATCAATGATGTGCCTATAACATTAACCAAGCCGTGCAGAATAGAAATTATATAGAAGCTATGAAAAAATAAATAAAGGCTCTTAAAGATAAATGGTACATGGACCCTTGAAGAACTTCCCTATGGTAAAAGAACCATTGACTCAAAATGGGTCTATAAAGTGAAGTACAAACTGAATGGGGAGATTGAAAGATACAAGCCAAGGTTGGTGGCAAAGGGGTTTACTAAGATGGAAGGTGTTGACTTTCATGACACGTTTGCACCTGTGGCGAAATTGGTGACTGTTGGGACAATATTAGCAGTCAAGAAAAACTGGTCAATTCCTCAACTTAATGTTGATAATGCCTTCTTACATGGAGACCTTGATGAGGAGGTTTACATAAAGATTCCTCAGGGGTTTATGAAGGAACAAAGGAACAAAGGTTTGTAGACTTAAAAAGTCACTCTACAGACTGAAGCAAGCTTCAAGAAATTGGTACCAAAACTTTACTTCATCTTTATTTGAGATTGGTTTTAGACAATCCAAAGCAGATCATTCTCTTTTTATTTTGAAAACTAAAGTTGTGTTTGCAGCTACCCTCATATATGTTGATGATGTTATCATAGTAGGAAATGATATTGCAAATATCAAAGAAACAAAAGTGTTCCATAACGACCGATTTGGCATAAAAGATCTTGGAGCCTTGAAATATTTCTGGGGCATTGACGTGGCAAGAACTTAAGAATGGTTAGTTTTGAGTAAAAGAAAGTATACTCTAGATATTCTGAGAGATAGTTGGATGCAGGTGTCACACCCTCAATTTCCACAAACGGAGTTCTACCGTTTAGGGCGTGACATGCCAGGATCTCATTGCCATTAGTTACATTGAACGACCTCTATATGAATTTAAAAACCAACATTAACAAAAACCAAGTTTAAAATATATTTCAGTGCGGAAGCATAAATAAAAATTCCTACAATTCAATGCGTAAAGCACGCGTCCAACCATTAAATTTAATAAAAAAATAAAATTAGCAAAAGGAGTTTTGAATGCAGCTAAGACTCAACCAAACATGCTCCTAATCCGTGCACAGTACCTGAGAAAGACATGCTAAAATGTGTCAACACTAGGTTGGTGAGTTCACAGGTTTAGATAATCATAAAAATCAACAACAACAGCCGATAATGTAAAATACAATTATATCGTTGGGTAGCTAACCCAGTTTCTTATTATTTAAGCGTTTCGATACCGAGCTGACTGAGATTTATTTGCGCCTCGACACCATTGCTACAACAATGGACCAACAACATAGGACAATTCACACCTACCCGGCTCCCAGCCGAGGGTGGGGTTTGTCAAACCCAGTAGTACTACCCGAACTTCCTCGCTATACCTCGTATATTAACGGCTCGAAGATTTAGTGAGGACTTGACAACTTGTTACGTTTACGCTTAATAATCAAGAGATATAAAGTAAATACCATTATCAAATAGTTTTGTGCATGCTTTCTCCCCCAACAGGAAAATAGTAAAAGGGGCCGTGAAACTCACCTTAGTTTTGCGCAGCTACAATAATTAGCAAAAACTATAACTTCCAAGTTCAACCAACAACCTGTGTTGAGTTCTACTAATTAGATACAAATAACTCTAATAGAGTTCAGGTTCCGTTTCATGTTTTCAGTTCGGTTTCATACCCAAAACCCAAAAATTAAAATGTCATGTTTATAAAATAGTTTTTGACACGAGACACGACTAATTGTGTAGGCACACCATTATTATAATCAATTAAGTACCGCCACACTTATGCATATAACCAACACAAAATGCATGTATATTTATATATATTATTACCACGCATTAACACACATTGTAAAGTCATTAACACGCATATTCATCATATCTCATACCTACACCGTTTTTAGATACCCACTTTCATAAAATTATTATTTGCTTACTATCACTTTTAAACATCCAATATAAATATTATCATCATAATTTTATACACACACCATCATATTTGGTGGTCAAACATAACCTTAATTACACACACATACCCTAGGCATTCTCAGCTATCTATCAAACAACATGCATCTATTTTCATGTGATCATATAATATATCATGACTTCAATATTCCAAACCATACGTGGTACACACAGTGATAGCACATATATTCATTTGTTCCTTCACGTGTGTGTTTATTATATATATCCATGCATGTTGTACCTATAAGTCTTAGTTTTTCACTAATTCATCCATATGCACATATAAACCCACTGCTACCATATATTCATACACAACTTGACCCGTATCCATCTACATTCATGCATATATGACATACCACATTGATACATATATATATCTCCATTTTATTTTTATTCGGTAACCCACATCATTTACTATACATACTTCATTATAATAATCACATATATATAATCCTAAACACATCGACATACATATATGTATATACAAGTGACAAGAAGGAAGAAAAGTCCTTAACATACAAAACTCAATCCCGACATTCAAATACATACATTCATGTTTCGCATAGGTTTACACATCCAAACCAATTCAAAACAAATCCAAACCGTAGCCAGAAACCGAAACCCAAAAACCGTAACGAACCGAAACTATTAAACGAGTTACCGAAACTTAACAGAAAACTTACGCGAGACAGAATGAAGGTATGAAGGGGTGTTACGGTGCTCGTCGGTGGGCTCGGTTGTAGCAGGGGGTGGACGGAGATGGCTGAGACAGTGGCAGACAACGGTAGTTGCGGGTGATTGTGCTGGTGGCGTTCAATGTACAACGGCGGACGGCGGTGACAGTTAACAACAACAAAACTAAAAGCTTTGATGGTGCTTGCGATGGTGTTAGCAGTTGTAGAGATATCGGAACAGAGGTTGCGAGTGGTGGAGGTGGTGATCGACGATGGTGGAGGAGATGGTCGACGGAATTTGTGAACGGCGACATTAGGGTTGTGAATTGAAGGTGACGGGTGAGAGATTTGGTTATATATATATTTTTAAATTTTCAATTTGGTCCCTCCACTTTAAGTATTTAAAACTTGATTTCAAAGTTATATAATTTATCTTTCATGAATTACTAATTAAACCCGTAGCTTTTACGACGTATACGGTTTATGAACTTATCCCGTTTATTTTCCGGTATGTTTTCGAGTTATATGAATTAGTAATTCTCCAAATTACTAATGTTCAAATGTTTTTCGTTGTGATTCGATAATTGCTCTAATTACAATTTTTGTAATATATATTTATCTAGTTTATATTGAATTAACACATTTAATTTAAGTAATGTATGAAAGTGGATTCCAAGTTGATAGAGAGAGACTAACGGAATTCGGTTAAGTTGGGTTAACGACATTAACTCGAAATTACCGGGTGTCACATCATCCCCTTGTTGAAAGAATTTTCGTCCCGAAAATTGGGTAAGATTTGTAACCATTTGGGGTTACAATGAAGAATAGAAAAGAAAACTTTGGGTTGTCACATCATCCCCTTGTTGAAAGAAATTTCGTCCCGAAATTTTATTAACGGCGGATCACTTCGGTTTCGTTCAAAGAAACTAATACTTGATGTTAGTTGTTTTAATTTGGTTATCACGAGTTGCCTAATCGGAATACGTAGTCTCTAATAGGGTTCAGATTGCATTTGGTAATTTGTAAGGTTTATAGGACATTAATTTTCTATAAGTTTAGGTGATCAAAAAGTAGAGTGAGTGGGTGAGGATGATGGAATATTAGAAGCTATAAGTTTCTTACCAGGAGTGTGTGAGGAAGTTGACTTCAACGACATATCTTATATGTATATATAAAATATATGACTATTACGAATCATTGTGTGTGTATGCGTAACTAAAATAGTTTGTACAATTGTAGTCTAGCATTGACTTTTTTTTTTTTTTTTTTTTTTGTCCATTGTTATTTACATATGGACTTTTGCTTAAGATGAATTAGAATTAACTTTATTTATTTATTTATTTATTTCTTATGTTTTGGCTATAACCCACACGACGGATTGTTGCTAGGATCCCCGCGTACCTATAAATTCACCATTACGTTGCGCACCCGTAATCGTCAATTTACATCACACGACCATCCTAACTGCTTCCCATCTCATGTTTTACTCATATGTTTTGTCTTTCTTATTGTTTTGCACTTATCTATATGGTATTTATTCCATTTTAAGTATATAGCATGTCTAAAGAAAATAGGGTATACTTATATTTATAAGTAAGGCACACTATATGTAAAATATACAAATAGATGCCTAGTGTGATGTACTTATAGGGAAACCATATCTTAAACATACTATGAGTTCTTGATAGGTATAAGGAGAAAATTAAAAAAAAATGTTATAAATACAATGTGGGTTGTTCAGTAACCAAGTAGGTAACATATTTATTACGCTTAAAAGTTTCATACAACTAGTAATATGTTATAGCATATAATAAGTCTCGTATCAAGTAGCATGTTATGCTATTAAAAAAAATAGCATGTTATAGCACATAATGGGTCATGTGATATGTGATAAGGTGTAATAGGTCATACAACAGTCAAGTCAGGACCTCACAATAAATATGTTTAAGTCGATAATCTAGTTCTTTTGTTCTTGTACCCCTATTCCTTAGGCGTCGGACCCTGCCGGTTGGTTTCCATATGGGGTGGGTAACTATAAAAGTTTGTTCATTAGGCTCTAATCTACACTCGTGTATTGCCATCATGGTATGGGTTATAACTTGTAATCATATGAAAGATGTTTCTTAGAGAGTTTCAAAACAGCTTTAAGTTTCCAACAGCAAAATCAATTAATAGAATTGTGATCAAGCATACATTATTTAAACTCCAGCGATTAAGGTGTAAAGCTAGAAAGTGTCTATTTAGTTCAATTCTCACCAGGGAAGATTCTACTACCGTGCTCGTTTACTTAGTCCAAGTTAACTACTCAAGACGTCAAATCGAGTCATGTCGATAGACCTACAATGCTTATCTTATAACTAAGTGAATGTATAATCTGAAGACCAATGTAGTGTCTATAATTATAGTAAATTTTGTTTTATTTTTGAGAAGGTACGTGTGTGAAACTAAGAATCACATATACTATCACATTTAATATCACAAGTAATCATGTGCGTAAGTGTAACTAATGCAATTTCTACAGTTATAGTCTAGAATGCAAATCCTAGTTCGCTATAACTAAAGGCTCTGATACCAATCTGTCACACCCTCAATTTCCACAAACGGAGTTCTACCGTTTAGGGCGTGACATGCCAGGATCTCATTGCCATTAGTTACATTGAACGACCTCTATATGAATTTAAAAACCAACATTAACAAAAACCAAGTTTAAAATATATTTCAGTGCGGAAGCATAAATAAAAATTCCTACAATTCAATGCGTAAAGCACGCGTCCAACCATTAAATTTAATAAAAAAATAAAATTAGCAAAAGGAGTTTTGAATGCAGCTAAGACTCAACCAAACATGCTCCTAATCCGTGCACAGTACCTGAGAAAGACATGCTAAAATGTGTCAACACTAGGTTGGTGAGTTCACAGGTTTAGATAATCATAAAAATCAACAACAACAGCCGATAATGTAAAATACAATTATATCGTTGGGTAGCTAACCCAGTTTCTTATTATTTAAGCGTTTCGATACCGAGCTGACTGAGATTTATTTGCGCCTCGACACCATTGCTACAACAATGGACCAACAACATAGGACAATTCACACCTACCCGGCTCCCAGCCGAGGGTGGGGTTTGTCAAACCCAGTAGTACTACCCGAACTTCCTCGCTATACCTCGTATATTAACGGCTCGAAGATTTAGTGAGGACTTGACAACTTGTTACGTTTACGCTTAATAATCAAGAGATATAAAGTAAATACCATTATCAAATAGTTTTGTGCATGCTTTCTCCCCCAACAGGAAAATAGTAAAAGGGGCCGTGAAACTCACCTTAGTTTTGCGCAGCTACAATAATTAGCAAAAACTATAACTTCCAAGTTCAACCAACAACCTGTGTTGAGTTCTACTAATTAGATACAAATAACTCTAATAGAGTTCAGGTTCCGTTTCATGTTTTCAGTTCGGTTTCATACCCAAAACCCAAAAATTAAAATGTCATGTTTATAAAATAGTTTTTGACACGAGACACGACTAATTGTGTAGGCACACCATTATTATAATCAATTAAGTACCGCCACACTTATGCATATAACCAACACAAAATGCATGTATATTTATATATATTATTACCACGCATTAACACACATTGTAAAGTCATTAACACGCATATTCATCATATCTCATACCTACACCGTTTTTAGATACCCACTTTCATAAAATTATTATTTGCTTACTATCACTTTTAAACATCCAATATAAATATTATCATCATAATTTTATACACACACCATCATATTTGGTGGTCAAACATAACCTTAATTACACACACATACCCTAGGCATTCTCAGCTATCTATCAAACAACATGCATCTATTTTCATGTGATCATATAATATATCATGACTTCAATATTCCAAACCATACGTGGTACACACAGTGATAGCACATATATTCATTTGTTCCTTCACGTGTGTGTTTATTATATATATCCATGCATGTTGTACCTATAAGTCTTAGTTTTTCACTAATTCATCCATATGCACATATAAACCCACTGCTACCATATATTCATACACAACTTGACCCGTATCCATCTACATTCATGCATATATGACATACCACATTGATACATATATATATCTCCATTTTATTTTTATTCGGTAACCCACATCATTTACTATACATACTTCATTATAATAATCACATATATATAATCCTAAACACATCGACATACATATATGTATATACAAGTGACAAGAAGGAAGAAAAGTCCTTAACATACAAAACTCAATCCCGACATTCAAATACATACATTCATGTTTCGCATAGGTTTACACATCCAAACCAATTCAAAACAAATCCAAACCGTAGCCAGAAACCGAAACCCAAAAACCGTAACGAACCGAAACTATTAAACGAGTTACCGAAACTTAACAGAAAACTTACGCGAGACAGAATGAAGGTATGAAGGGGTGTTACGGTGCTCGTCGGTGGGCTCGGTTGTAGCAGGGGGTGGACGGAGATGGCTGAGACAGTGGCAGACAACGGTAGTTGCGGGTGATTGTGCTGGTGGCGTTCAATGTACAACGGCGGACGGCGGTGACAGTTAACAACAACAAAACTAAAAGCTTTGATGGTGCTTGCGATGGTGTTAGCAGTTGTAGAGATATCGGAACAGAGGTTGCGAGTGGTGGAGGTGGTGATCGACGATGGTGGAGGAGATGGTCGACGGAATTTGTGAACGGCGACATTAGGGTTGTGAATTGAAGGTGACGGGTGAGAGATTTGGTTATATATATATTTTTAAATTTTCAATTTGGTCCCTCCACTTTAAGTATTTAAAACTTGATTTCAAAGTTATATAATTTATCTTTCATGAATTACTAATTAAACCCGTAGCTTTTACGACGTATACGGTTTATGAACTTATCCCGTTTATTTTCCGGTATGTTTTCGAGTTATATGAATTAGTAATTCTCCAAATTACTAATGTTCAAATGTTTTTCGTTGTGATTCGATAATTGCTCTAATTACAATTTTTGTAATATATATTTATCTAGTTTATATTGAATTAACACATTTAATTTAAGTAATGTATGAAAGTGGATTCCAAGTTGATAGAGAGAGACTAACGGAATTCGGTTAAGTTGGGTTAACGACATTAACTCGAAATTACCGGGTGTCACAGCAGGGCTGTCGACCTAGTGCATTCCCAATGGAGCAAAATTTAAAACGTGACAAGGGAAACGAAGAACAAATTGTGGATGCTAGTCATTTGTCATCGACTGATAGGATGATTACTTTACCTTCAAGCAACTAGACTGGATATCACGCATTCTGTTAACATTAAAGTCAGTTTGTGGCTGATCCCCAAAAAAATCACATGGATGCGGCAACTATGGTCTTACGCTATTTGAAAGCGACCCCATGTCAGGGAATTTTGCTTCCAAAGGAAGGAGGTACAAACCTAACAGCATATTCTGATTTTGACTAGCTCGGATGTCCAGATACTAGAAGGTCTAGAACTAGTTATTTATTATTAGTCGGAGGGTCCCTGATGCGTGCAATATATATATAAAATAAATGACTAAAAACACCAAGTTTTAAATTTATAAAAACCTAGACAAACCTACTAAATCAACACAACCGACAGTGGACCGATCGGATATAATATAGTGAAATGTAAGTCCGGGTGTCGACCCACAGACTCTATATACTACGTTTAAACTAACTTAAATAAGACTCGACTTCAAGACACGAAATTTACGTTTTATTATTTGTAAAAAAGGGGTTTTGCTTTAAGAATATTAAAATGATTAAATAGACGGAATTAATTGGACAGAAGACAAAGGTTGAAATCAAGAGAAATGAATAAACCACTAGACCTAAATCCCCGTTGTTTTAATTATCACATAAATGGACTTGTTTGCAAATGGACTGGGACCTTATAATATTAACTTAAAGATACCACTAGATAGGACTCTCGACCCTTTCGAGAAGAAACCTATGGGTTTCTATTACCTAATACGAACACCAGTTATTAGTTAAATTTCCACACAGTTATTTAACTTACATATGCATGAGTGACTTTACACGAATTTCCACCTCAAAGTATGAAACCCAAAGCCATGTAAAAAGCATTCATTTGGTTTGACAAACAAGATTGGTAATTTAATCTAAACGGATTCCTCACGAATATCTTAACTTAGCCAATTAACCAAACCAGACTTATCAATGATCCTAATCCCCTCACAGTTACTTAGGAAAGCATGCACATTGTCACTAGATCATCTAGAGTTATCATTCCTATGGTTTGCCTGTAGTTTAACCATAAACATTCATAACACACAGTCAATGAAATCAAACTAAATCCTATTCTATGACATAGACAATCATCAAGAAAATAGTGAAGGATAAAATCCAACAACCCAATTTCAACATACAATCATGCACCAAACGAATAAGAATTCAACCTTTGCTCAAAACATAAATTCCATAAGCAAGCAAAAACCAAAATACGTTCAAACATTCAACAACGGTTCATCGTTAGTCCAGGTAGTCTAAAAAGCTTAGCCAACTACCATATTAGCAAAATAAATGCAAGTTTAAAAGTGATAAACACGATAGAAAGAAGGAGAAATAAAAGAGCAATGGAACCCGGAAGAGCCAAGATACAATCTTTGATCCTACGCGTTCCTGTTGCCTAGATTTCGCCTTTCTAGCCTTGAAGAACCTTCAAATCTGCTGAATTTAGACTTCAGTTCATCCCCAAAGTTGTCTAGGAGGCTAGGGTTTCATAAGATATGAATATATTGTGCACAGGCCAAAAAAACAAGAAAACTTTCTGTTAAAATAGCCTCATCGCGTCGCGTGACGAGGAAAACCAATTGTGGCGGCGTTGTGCACGTCACCACGCCCCAACCACCATCTTGGACGCCGCGTCACGTGGCCAGCCTTGGCCCCCTGGTTGCGTGGCGTAGTGATGGCTCCCGAGTTAGTGACGTGCTTCGGTTTCTTCGTTTTCGTGTTCCGGACCCCTCGTAACTCCGTTTCGCGTCCTGTTTTCGCCTACGGACTCCGTTTTTCACAAGTGTTTTATTTCATTATCAACATGGGACCTAAGAAACAATAATATGTCAGTATTAAACAAAACTTAATAAAAACTGACTCAAACGACTCAAAAACGCAAATAAACTTAACACCGTATATATGTATATTTAAAAATATATCAAATATCCCCACACTTAACCTTTTTCGTCCCTAAAAACGCATACACATAGAATCACAATTAACTAAGGCTTCCAACTACTTTATTAAAAAAACATTTTCAAGTACAAAACCACAAACAAGAAATGAATCCGATAAACAGTGGTGCTTTTAATTAAACATCCTAACACTAGCCAATTAAGTTTCCCCTCGTGTTTAATTTAGTTCAATTAAATCAATCATCTATAAGGTCTCACACAAAGGAAAAACAAGTAAGCCCGATTAAATTGTTGCTTGATGAGGCACAGGTTAAACCATAAAGGTTTTCCTACCATAATAACCTAAAGAACTTAACTAAGTAAAAACCTAGTGCCATATTAGGGTGAACATTGGATGGATGAAACTTACGGGTATAGACTGTTTATTTTTTTTTCATTAAACAAGATCACCTCACCCAGGGGTGTCGGCTCCAAGTAGTTATCCCAGAGGTAGTGCAAATGAGGTCTTGGATCACTTGTCTTATTTTTTTTTGCATTTTTTTTCATTTGATTTGGCTACATTGAGCTCTTTTATTTTAGCAGCTACTTTGAGCGCTTTCAGTCTATACCCTGTGAACATTTATTTGCGGAGTGCCACTTCTTTCACAAGAAGCATGCTAAAAATCCTGCTACGGCACTAACCCTTATCCTATTTAAGTTCTAAAGTCTAAATTGGTTTCTAATGTTATTTAGTATAAGGCTTTCCTATTTCTCCTAAGATGACAACGCACGAGATTCAAGATCATTAAAGTTCAATTAAAAACACTTAGGGATTCTATCTTAGCTAATTGGGTTACTAAATGTTTACCAATTAATTCATCCTTGTTTAACAACCACAACTTATTTGAAAGCCAAAATTAATTTACTATCATTTTCTATTTAGAGTGCACAACTTAAAGAAAGACAATTTTCAAAAATTTTCAATTTTTTTGGATAAGACACTATATGACTCAAAACAAACACTAAGACTCAGAAATGACCATTTCCCATCCCCACACTTAAGTTCTACATTGTCCCTAATGTAGAAATAGAAAACAACTAAAAATAAAAAAGTAAAAATGAAAAAATAAAAAGATAGAAAGGTGAATTGAAAAAGACTTAGCTGGTGATTTGCAGAACGTGTATGCTCCAAGTCTTCGTTCCAATCTTCAAGTGTTGACCGTAAAGCATTTCGGTCGCGTTCAAACTTGCCACCGACAGTCTCGAGTTCCTTTTTTATCTTCACAAATGCAAACTCACCCGAATGACGATTGAGTACAGGTGAGAATAATTTAAACCTACGAAAACAAAAACAAGAATACCCGAGCATAAAACTGAATCGACACAAATAAATAAATAAAATAAAAATAAACTCAAACATAATATAAAATCCAAACTCTACAAACTCTACAAAACCACTACTAATCCCAACCAACTCAACCTGCACCTTGTGGGGCATCCTCAAACCTACTAGGATCCCCAGACTTAAGCCTGACCAACCGCTTAACCTCAGCCCAACACTCACTGAAGAATATATTACCACTCTCGTTGCCCTCTACCCACATATCCTCAGCACCTATGATCTGAACCCGACTATCCCAACGCTTAGTTTCTATCAACGGATCAGGAATTTTGAACACAATGGTTTCGTCCCCTACTTGCAAAGTCATTTGTCCCTTAAAGGCATCTATATTCGCATGAGCAGTACGTAAGAAAGGACGACCAAGGATAATGGGGACTTTGGCATCAGCCTCCAAATCAAGTACGACAAAATCCACTGGGAAGATAAACTTATCCACTTTCACTAAAAGATTTTCTACTATCCCCTGTGGATACTTAACGGATTTGCCGGCTAAGGACAACGACATCCTAGTGGGAGTGAACTCACCTATGCCTAGCTTCTCATACAAAGAATAAGGCATCAAATTGATACTAGCACCTAAGTCTGTTAACGCTCGGCTCTCAATGTTACTACCGAATAAGCAAGGAATCGTGAAGACTCCTGGATCAGAAATCTTCTCCGGTAGTGTATTTCTGACAACAGCCGAGCACTCACAACTTAAAGGAACCGAAGAGAGGTCTCCTAGCTTGCATTTGTTCTTGAGGATGTCCTTCAAGAACTTAGCATATTTAGGTATATGCTGGAGAACCTTATGAAAGAAACATTGATCTTCAGTTACTTAAATAGATCTAAGAAATGCTCATACTCTCGCGTGTATTTTTGCTTCTTAAGGCGAGCGGGGTATGGGATGCGAGCATGATCAATCAAGGGGGAAGGCCTAACATCCACCGGCTTCTCCCCACACTTAACTCTAACTTAGGGTCACTCACGGGTTTTGGATTTCTAAACTTAGCCTGCTGACTACCCACACCCTCTAACACTAACTCCTCATCCACTAACTCATCATCACTCTCCTCACTAACAACCTTCTCACTCATTACAAGCTAACTAAACGACACCCTCTTCTTAATCGGCTCTAAGACCCCACCACTATGAGTAGAGATTGCATTCAACTGAGCGGATGGGTTCGTTTGAGTCAAACCCGAGAATTGACCTAGTGACATTTGACTAGGCGACTGCTTCACTAACTCACCTACAGTCCTCTGGATCTCTTGAATGATGAACTGCTGATTTTGCAGTGCAGGTCCTACTTTTTCAGCAGGTCCTACTTTTTCAGCATGGATTGCTAAAGTTTCCCGAGTGACCTTATCCTTAGATATTAACTGCATCAGCAACTGCTCAATCCTATCAGTACTAGCACTAGACCCCTACCCACTAGCATGTTCAACATTACCTCCACCAAACGAATTACCCACACCTTGATTATGATTGTTGTTATAATTAGATTGAAAACCAGGTGGGACACCTAAAGACGCTAGTTAGAGTTATTATTGAAATTTGAATTACGATTTCAATTTGAATTACTATTATTATTACTAGGGAACCTACTCTGATTAGCCAAAAACTCAACTTGTTCTTCTATAGACATCAAAGGGCACTCTAAGGTACTATGGCCTCCACGACACAGTTCACATCTATCTACCTTAGCCCTAAGGTCTTTCATTTCGTGGGTTAGGTTCTCTAAAGCAGCGGCCACACTGGTGTCCATGCTAACATGGTGCACACCTCGAGTGGAAGAAAAAGGTGTGCTAGTGACAGGACTGGAATTCCTCTTAGTGGATCGGTGTTCATGTTCAGCCTGGGCAAAACTCTCAAAAATCTCATTGCACTGATCTACATTCATTTTACCCATAAGATGCCCACCCGCAGATGTATCAAACCTCGCCCTAGTTTCATAAGTAAGCCCATTATAAAATTTCTCAACTAAGGCCCAAGGTGTAAGCCCATGTAAGGAGCAGCGAGATAACAAATTTTGGAATCTTTCCCAAACAAGATAGTAGGGCTCATCCCGTTCCATCCTGAAAGAGTGGATATGATCATGAAGACAAGATGCCTTAGCAGGTGAGAAATACTTCTTCAGAAAAGCTTATCAAAATGCTTCTCACGTAGTGAACGTCCCCTCTACTTACGAGTGGATCCAGACGATGGCTCGATCCGCAATTGAGAATGGAAATAGATGCAGATAGATCGCCTAATCCGATGCACCTTTAAGTTTAAAAGTGCTCACAATGCGCGCGAGACGCGACAATTAAGCAGGTGCATCTTCATCATCCCGCCCGTGAAATTGATTGTTAGCTATGGCGATCATGATGTATGATGGGATCTGCCACGAATTCGGGTCCATGATCGCAGGCGTTGCGATAGACAAATGGTTCCTGGTGAAACTGTCGAACGCCTGTTGATGGACAGTACGGTTCCATGCCATCTGTGACCTAGGACTGCTAGGTGATGTGTTGTGCGGTTTCGGGTACGGGGTGAAATCAAAATTAGTGGTACTTACCTTGACCTCCGCAGACGAGTCAGCAACAGTCTCTAGTTTTGAATCAGCAGCTACAAACGTATGCTTCACTGGCCTGTGCGATCTCAAGTGTGGCATAAAACTGCACGAAACCAACACACTAAATTAAACAGAGAAAATAAAGAAATGAACGAGTAATAAACAAGACAAACTACAAATAAAGACACAAACTTTAGACTCCTATGACTCAAATGACCAAAACTCAAAAAACACATGTATAGCAAGTAAACCTCAACAAAGTTAATTAATGCGATTGCCAAGAGTCCACGGAAACAGCGCCAAAAAATTGATGCGGGCAATATATATGTATAATAAATGACTAAAAACACCTAGTTATAAATTTATAAAAACCTAGACATACCTACTAAATCACACACAACCGGCAGTGGACCGACCGAATGTAATATAGTGAAATGTAATTCCGGGTTTCGACTCACACACTCTATATACTACG
The DNA here is from genome assembly GCA_030867185.1 of Tagetes erecta. Taxonomy (NCBI): domain Eukaryota; kingdom Viridiplantae; phylum Streptophyta; class Magnoliopsida; order Asterales; family Asteraceae; genus Tagetes; species Tagetes erecta. Next base: position 61,200,356 of record CM061488.1, read on the forward strand.
TTTAAACTAACTTAATTAAGACTCTACTTCAAGACAAGAACTTTACTTTTTATTATTTGTAAAAAAAGGGGATTTGCTTTAAGAATATTAAAATGATTAAATAGACGGAATTAATTGGACAGAAGACGAAGGTTGAAATCAAGAGAAACGAGAAAAACCACCTAGACCTGAATCCCCGTTGTTTTAATTATCACATAAATGGACTTGTTTGCAAATGGACTGGGACCTTATAATATTAACTTAAAGATACCAATAGATAGGACCCTCGACCCTTTTCGAGAAGAAACCTATGGGTTTCTATTAAGCTAATACAAACATCAATTATTAGTTAAATTTCCTCACAGTTATTTAACTTACATATGCACGAATGACTTTACCCGAATTTCCACCTCATAGTACGAAACCCAAAGCCATTTAAAAAGCATTCATTTGGTTTGACAAATAAGATTAGTAATTTAATCTAAACGGATTCCTCATGAATATCCTAACATAGTCAATTAACCAAACAAGACTTATCAATAATCCTAATCCCCTCACGGTTACTTAGGAAAGCATTCACATTGTCACTAGATCATCTAAAGTTATCATTCCTATGGTTTACTGTAGTTTAACCATAACATCATAACACACAGTTAATGCAATCAAACTAAATCCTATTCTGTGACATAGACAATCATCATGGAAATAGTGAAACGATAAAATCAAACAACCCAATTTCAAGATACAATCATGCACCAAACGAATAAAAATTTAACCTTTACTCAATACATAAATTCCATAAGCAAGCAAAAAACCAAAATACGTTCAAACATTCAACAACGGTTCATTGTTAGTCTAGGTAGTCTAAAAAGCTTAGCAAACTATCATATTAGCAAAAATAAATGTAAGTTTAAAAGTGATAAACATGATAGAAAGAAGGAGCAATGAAAGAACAATGGAACCCGGAAGACCAAGATGCAATCTTTGATCATGCGCGTTCCCGTTGCCTTGATTTCGCCTTCCTAGCCTTTAAGAACCTTCAAATCTGCTGAATTTCGACTTCTATTCGTCCCCAAAGTTGTCTAGGAGGCTAGGGTTTCATAAGATATGAATATATAGTGTACAGGGCAAAACAAAAGGAGAAAACTTTCTGTTAAAACAGCCTCGTCGCGTCTCGCGACGAGGAAAACAAATTGTTGCCGCGTTGTACACGTCACCACGCCCCAACCACCATCTTGAACGCCGCATCACGCGGCCAGCCTTGGCCCCCTTGGTCGCAAGGCGTGGTGATGGCTCCCGAGTTCGCGACGTGCTTTGGTTTCTTCTTTTTCGCGTTCTGGTCCGCTCGTAACTCCGTTTCGCGTTCCGTTTTCGCCTACAGACTCCGTTTTTCGCAAGATTTTCATTTCTTTATCAACATGGGACCTAAAAAACAATAATATGTCAGTAGTAAACAAAACTTAATAAAAACTGACTCAAACGACTCAAAAACGCAAATAAACTTAACACGGGATTTATGTTTATTTAACAATATATTAGGCACCTATTTCTTGGAAATCAAATAAGCAATCTGTCGTCTTACGGTCATCTGCAGAAGCTAAATATAGAGCCATGGCCACCATAGTTAGTGAGATATTGTGGCTACGATGGCTTCTAAAGGATCTAGGAACAAAACAAAATGACCCAACCCCTCTATTTTGTGACAACTTAGCGGTCAAACATATTTCTAACAATCTGGTATTTCACGAAAGTATGAAAAATGTGGAAATGGATTGTTATTTTGTTAGAGAACGGGTTGAGTCAAATAAGATAAATCCGGTGCACATCAACACGACACTACAAGAGGCCGACCTTCTCACAAAACCCTTAGGATCACAACAGTTACGATTTTTACTTGACAAGTTGGATATTTGTGACCTTCATGCTCTAACTTGAGGGGGAATAAAGGTGGAAATAATTTATTATATATTTTGCAATCTCGTAATCGTTGTCTTTGCCTTCTATTCACGTACTTCCTAGTTTAGCTCCATACTATTTATTTTTGTTCTATGATCTGTATCAAAGGGATTGAATCAAACGAATTGAAAGCTTTATCATATCAAAATTATTACGTGTTTTCTTGCCCGATGTTTCGATTTTTACCATGATACTTTAAACTTGTAAAAAAAATTACATGTATTATATATATACATATATATATATGTATATATATATATATTGTGTGACAACCCACAAATTCAGGTTAACACCGTTAACTATTCTTTATCTATTCCGTTAAGTTTTATACAAGTTTAGGATTCCTTTGGTAATTAACTAAAATTAATTTATAAACTCAAGTATCATATTAGATAATTTGCTAATGTCTAAGGGTCAAAGTGTAACTTGTTATTTTATAACCCAAATCCTAGCCCCAACCCGCCTTCTTCCTCTGCTTCTTGTTCATCGACACACAACACAACATCAAACCTCTTTTCTCTGCACCTCCCTCAACCGATCCAGCCGCATCATCGTCGCATCCAGTCACCAGTATCGACCTTCCTCTCATCTCTCTTCTTCTTTCTCTCGTCGGAATCCAGGAGAAAACTCAACAGCAGCCGTTGATCGAGGTCGTTTGGTCGGTCAAAAAATAAAGTAAATAGAGTTCCTATTCACCCTTAATAGTAAGGATAAGTAGGGTGTCGAGTCCACGAGGAATTTGTGGTCAATGTTTAATGTAACTAATCGATTATTGACTTGAAAGAAATAAACTAAACAATTGCATAAATGTAAACCTTGGGTTTTGATTGATTTGAATTTGAAAGAAAATAACTGTAAACTATGAATTAACTATGAAATAAAAAGGTAGTCATTCCCGGGATTCAGATTCAAAGACAATGTTAAGTTCATCCAATTAGGTTTTGATCATGAAAATATGATTTCTATACGATGATCAATTAATTATCAAACAACTATCAATCCTAATCTTTATGAGTAGACAACGAAAATGTTGAAAACCGAAAACCAATCAATTAGTTTAATAGTTATTGTAACAATCAATAAATCACAGCGTTCATCTTAAAACTACTGATAGAAAACAAACCTAAGCATAGAACCAAACAAATGTCTTAGAAGAATCTTTCACCCGGAAATAACCACAATGAAATTAGCCGCTCATGCTTCTGATATGATCTTGAGATTCGATGTTGGAAGACATGATTGGTGATGGAATGATGATTGAATCGATTGGAATCTTGGATCTTGAAGTGGAAATCAGCCAAAATTCGTCTCTTGGTTCGTCCTTGGCTTGGAGGCAAAGATGATCCTCCCTCTGACCTAAAATTCGACTTTTGTCTTTAATTTTCGTTCCCAGTCCCGTAGCCTACTGCAATCTCCAGAAAACCCGTAGCTTACTGAAAAGGCAAAATTCAGATACTTGTTTTCTTTCACTTTTGGCCCTTCTGACTAGAAACTTGGCACTAAGACCCTCAAATCACTTGTTTAACCTACAAAAACATATTCCAACATAGTTAAACTATTCTAAGTGATTAATCATATAAAAACACATAAACATTAACATTTAAACACATAAAACATCATTCCAAACACCACTCATCACATCCCCACACTTCACCTTTGCTTGTCCCCAAGCAAACCCGCTCGTAACACTATGCCTTTTGTTAATAAAAACGATCATGCTTCATATTCACCAATACTAGCCAAGGTCCAAAGTCATATCCAACTTAATCAAACCATTAACCACATTATACTTTGCAAGCAAAGTTAGTACGTTTGAATTAAAGTCTATCTACCCGGGCCTATTAAGCTTTCAAGTATTCCCTATGCATGCTAATATACCCCTCACAAATGTCACTCCTCTCGGTTTTATTTCTGGACTAGTGAAAGGTGCACTAGTATATTTCTGTAATACTCTCAGACCAAGAAAAGAAACACAATTACCATAAGCTTGCCTAACAGTCATAACTCCACCACTTAACACAAGTCATGCACAAATCATAAGGACTTTACAGGGTTGTAACGTGAGGCTAGGGTTAGGGTGTTGATAAAGAAATTGAAAGTGACTAAAGGGTAGTGAAATCCAATTAGACATGCTAGATACTGAAATGGAAAGACAAGACTCTTTAAAAACTTCGGGTAAAAGTGACCCGAAGTTCTTTTTATTGAACAACTCAACTATTCACAACTTTGGGTAACTTGACCCACTACGATAACATTGACTCTTTTTTTTTTCTTTTTGTCCCCCTTTTTTTTTCTCTTTCTTTTTCTCTTTTTTTTTATTATTTCTTTTTTTTCTTTTTCAATACAATAATAACTCTTATAACAAGCAACCAATCTAAACACACTTAGCAATATCTAATGGATTCGACTACACGGGTGAAAAAAATAACTGGGTTTAAACAGGTTTAACATGTGGGCTAACAAATGAAAAGGTTGGGGCTCTGCAGGGCTACTAAGGGAAACTGTAAAGGTATGGAAGTATGGAACAAAAAAAAGAAAAAGGCTAAACAAAACAAAAAGGGTTAATCCTAATGCCTTAATCATCTTTGCGCAACAACTTGGTTTGTGGTCTCGAAATGCACCTGTTAGGCAAGTTCTAGAATTCTGAATCAATCTGGTAATTCACACATAAAAAGAATTTGAGCAATCAATCCTGATAGTGTTTTAATGCTCATATAGAAAGGCTCAAAATTCTCACCATGAAACTCTATGGAAACGGGTTGCCGACATAAAAGCATGCATAAAAGGTCCACCATCTAGCTTATTACCCCCGGCTAGATTTCTCTAATAATTCAAACAAATTTCTTTTCAACTAATCAAGCTAACCATGACTATGGACCTCAACTTGTGCACTAGCTAAATTAACATTCACGATTTATGTTGCAACAAAAGCTTTTATGCACAATTGGGACTTAAAGGACAAAAATTTTAAAATTCTTTCAAATTTTCAAAAACCCCCCTCATCCCCACACTTAGGATACATTGTCCCCAATGTATGGGTCTTTAGCTCAAAGGTGAGTTTTTACAACTCCAACAACTCAAAAACAACTAATTCCATTGTTAGCAATCCTCACATAACAATCAAACCATACAAAACAAAATAAAACACACTCCTTAGCACGCAAATTAAACACCACCAAATTACAAACCAACAGAAAAATAAACACAAATAAAGTCATTTCATACATCAAGACAAAGAAATAAAAAGAAAAGATAGAAGGGAACACATGGACCTGATTAGTCAAATAGCGAGTGCTCAATAATAATGTGACCGATGTGATCCATAGATGAACGTCAAAGTGTCACTCAATCTTGTGAAGCAAAAAAACAACTCCAATTCTTCATTCTAGTCCTTCAAACTTCCACCAAAATGTTTGACATCTTCTAAGTAAATATCATTCTCGCACATAAACACTTTGTCTTACCCATCCTACACATATGACAAGCAATAACCAACAAGCAAGTCTCTTCACAATATGTTCAAAAACAAATTAAGTAATTAAACAAGTGTGCTTTATTTTTCAGTAACATCCCCACACTTGTTTAAAACCATGGCTACTTGGTTTGTTGAATCCATATAAACTCAACTTCATGTTCATTCAACAAACCCATTAAACCGACTAGTAGCCATATTTGTCACTCATTCAACAGTTCATGTGACAATTTTTCATCAAAGTGCAGTTTTTAGCATAAAACCACAAGCAAAACATGCTAGAACCAACTCACCATTCACAATTGCTAGCACTCAAGTTCATTCATTAAGTTCATAACAACACACCTTCAATAATCTTGCAAACCATTAAAGGAAACGTACCTTTGTTCTTTAGGATGCTTAGAGATGCTTCAATTCGTGTTTAAGAACAACCAATTGCAAAACCCCCCAATTAAGAAATTTAAGGTTCGTACTTTTGTCCACAGATTCGAACAAAACGAATGATTTTCGTTGAAAACGAACACTAAGGTTTTGTTCCTTGCGAAAAGCTAAGCAAGATAGACTGTAAGAACACTCCATTTGGTTGAGATTTGATAGATTTAGAGGTGGAGGTTATTAATGGAGGTATAGGGTTTAGTGAAGAAGAATAAGGTGGGGGGGGGGGGGGGAAGATGAACACGTGAAAGAGAAAGAGAGTGAAAGTATTTTGATACCATTTACCTTTTAACCCGATTCACGATCCCCTTGTTTGACCCGGTTTCATTTATCCAGTCACCGTAGCCCACGACGAAAACCGTAGGTTACAACAGCCCCTATCCCAACTTTCTGATTTGAAAAACCCGTAGCCTAGCTACAGTACCGTAGCCTACTGTACTGTAGCACCAATTTTGGTTTTTTTTTTTTTTTATCTATATGACTAATAAATATAAGTTGAAAAACAAAAAATTAAAATGATCCATATAACTAAATAACTAATATTTTAAAAAAAAAATAATAAAGTGGTTGTGAGTTTATAAGTTACCGCATCTACACCCCCTTAAAATAGAGTCGTCTTCGGCTCTCAAGATTAATATTGAAGCACGTACCAGGTGATGGAACGTCCCCAAACTTGTGTGTTGCTGCGGGTCTACTACAAAACTCATCAAACACCAAGAAAGATGCAAAATATATAAAAATTAACACTAAAAACAATTTAGAATTAAAAACAAACCTCGGGTTGCCTCCCAGAAGCGCTAAATTTAGAGTCTTCAGCCCGACTTGATACTTAGAACCTCATTCATGGTGGTTGAATAGGACGCTTGCCCCCCAATTTGTTTGAATATACCCGATTCCAATGATCATCTGGTAGGTCTTCAACATTTTTCCAGCTTGGGACAAACTTGTCTACCTTGATCCATGAATTTACATCATCGGGTGGATCTCTCACTTTGATCTCCCTTCTCACATTTTCCTTCCTTATTGTATCCCCTTTCTCTACCTTCTCTTGTTGCATATTCTCGAGCTTAGACCTATAAGACTCAAAACCATTCTCATTGGTGATGTCCTCGTTTACACGTGGCGTGTATTGAGGAACACACCGGTTAGTAGCCTTTGTTGCATGGCAATCTTTAAGATCATCATAAGTAATGGATTTTGAGAATACATTAAAAGACAACTTACGATTTTTGTAGGCCATGTCGATTGTTCCATCTCGACAGTTGATTTGAGCTTGTGCTGTTGCCAAAAATGGTCGACCCAGAATTACCTTTTGTTGATTAGTTGTCCTTACCTGTGCATAATCTAGCACCAAAAAATCCACTGGATAGTAGAATTCTCCCAATTGAATTATCACATCTTTTACCATCCCACGAGGACGTTTTAGGGTTAAGTCAGCTAATACCACGGTGGTGTCAACTTCTTCTAAAGGGCCAAACTCATATTGATCATACAACAGGCCTGGCAAGATGCTTACACCCGCTCCATAATCTAAAAGTGCCCTTTTTATCTTAAATTTTCCAACTTTGATTGGAATGATAGGCGTTCCTGGGTCACTCTCTTCAGGTTCATCAACTCCTTCTATCGTACCTGCAAATACTTGTGGAGGAGGGTTTAAACATGTATCAATACATTCAGAGTCAAGAAGGATACTAACCGAGTTTATGTTCACATTCCTCATGTTCTTTGGATTTGAACTCTGATGTGAGGGGTTGACTTGTGTATCACTAGGTAATCTCCCACTATTCTTTTTCAGATCATTCATCTCTGTCGCTAGTTGACCCACTTGTGTTGTTAGAGATTGAATTGTTTTGTCTCTTATTTCATCCTTCTGATTTCTCTGTTGTAGATCTTGTTGCATGGCCTTCTGATCTACTTGTATAGCCTTCAGAATCTCTAACATTTCATTCCCACCAGTGGAACTAGAAAATCTAGATGACCCCCCTTGATAGTTGTTTTGATGATAATTCTGAGAACGAGGTTGGTATTGTTGTCCACTACTTTGGTTGCTTCCCTGAAAATTAGGATTAGCTTGATTATTAGGATTACCATACCTGAAGTTTGGGTGGTTCCTAAGGCCTGGGTGGTAGGTGTTGGAGTTCATATCAACGTTCCTACCACCACCTTGCAAGTGGTTCACTTCTTCAAAATTCTCCTCATAAACCTGGCATTTCTCGACCGAATGCCCTATTTCATTGCAATTGGCACAAACTGCAAAAACTTGATTACCTTTTTGTGTCCCAGATCCCATTTGTGCAATTTGTTGCTCCAACTTTTTCAACCTCTCACTTTCAGCAGTGGTACTAGCAATGGATTTCACAACTGGATGCCTCGCCCTTCTACCAACTTGAGCTTGTCTCTTTGAATTTGTTGCCATCCTTTCCAAATACTCCCAGTCCATATCTTCATCATTAGTACCAAATGTTCCATTTGAGAGGGAATTTAGGTCACGAATATCTTCTGGTGCTAATCCTTCAAGGACCGCGTTGAGTAACTCCCACATCTCTAAACCATGATGAGGACAATTCTTTATCATCATTTTGAAGCGTGTGAAAGCTTCATGAAACATCTCACCCGGTGCTTGTGTAAAACCTCTCAGATTTTTCCTTGCATCACTAGTTCTTTTATTGGTGTAGAACTCATTTAAGAACTGTTGTTGCATGTCTTCCCATGTGGCAATTGAAGCAGATGGTAGAGACTGAAACCATTGTTGTGCCTTGTCCTCTAATGTGAACTGAAACAATACCAATTTAACCTCGTCTGGAGTAAACCCTTGGCCCCCAATAGTGTTGCACCTTGCATCATATGCTCCAATATGTTGGTATGGTTCTTCAGTTACTAACCCATGGTACTTTGGCAAATTCTGAATGGAGTGAGATCGAACCTCAAATGATCTCCCTTGATAGACCGATAAAACAATTGGTGACGGATTGATAGCAAGAGCTGGTCTGAAGTGACGTTCAATTCCCCGTACTGGACCCTGATCGTGCCTTCTTGGTATCCCTTGTGGAATGTTCACCTGTGGACCCCTATTTAAGGGGGGTCCTCTTAATCTGGGCCCAATTGGTTGCTGTTGTTGTTGTGGTGGAATTGGTGCTTGGTACCTCTGAGTTACCGGTTCAGGCTGTTGTTGTGTGTACCTTACCCCTTCAGGTTCTCTTCTATACCCACTATACCCCAAATCTGCACCATAACCATCTGTATCTGTCCCTCTTCCACCTTGATACTCAAACCTGTTTCCCTTTAGTTCGTCATACCCCTCAAAGTAATCTTCATTATCTCTTGCATCTGTCTCATAATGAACTGCTGAAGAATGCATTTGGAATTTTGGAGGTAACTGAAATGATGGGTTACAATTTGATGGTGATTGTTGGTGGGCTGTGTTACTAGATTGTGGTTGTTGTTGAGGTGGAAGGTCATCATCTACAACCTTCACATAAGGTGATGAATGTGTGAAGCTTGGGGTTGGTGGTGCTTGGCTGAATGTTTGAGTTGCAGTGAAACTTGAGAATAACCCTGAACTGGTTGACTGAGTACTTTGTTCTGATTTTCCTGACACCGGTTGCACTGATGATGGTGGATCAATGGGTTTCTTTTCTGTATTGAGGCCGTCCTCCATTTTGATATTCTGAGGACTAGTAGGAATGCCTGTTCGGTGTATGATTCTGTTGTGACGAGCAGTCTTCTCAATTTCAGGATCAAAAACCAGTGGGGAAGTCTTTCCTGATCTTCTTGTATGATGCATACAATTTGAAGTTCCCTACACAACACAAACGAAGAAAACCACGCGTAATACCGAACTAACAAACAAAAGAACAAAAATAAAAATAAAACTGTTTTTTGTTTTTTTTTTTAATGAAAACTATCAACTATATTAAACTAAACACTAAGCGCACGAATTCCCCGGCAACGGCGCCATTTTGATCGAGGTCGTTTGGTCGGTCAAAAAATAAAGTAAATAGAGTTCCTATTCACCCTTAATAGTAAGGATAAGTAGGGTGTCGAGTCCACGAGGAATTTGTGGTCAATGTTTAATGTAACTAATCGATTATTGACTTGAAAGAAATAAACTAAACAATTGCATAAATGTAAACCTTGGGTTTTGATTGATTTGAATTTGAAAGAAAATAACTGTAAACTATGAATTAACTATGAAATAAAAAGGTAGTCATTCCCGGGATTCAGATTCAAAGACAATGTTAAGTTCATCCAATTAGGTTTTGATCATGAAAATATGATTTCTATACGATGATCAATTAATTATCAAACAACTATCAATCCTAATCTTTATGAGTAGACAACGAAAATGTTGAAAACCGAAAACCAATCAATTAGTTTAATAGTTATTGTAACAATCAATAAATCACAGCGTTCATCTTAAAACTACTGATAGAAAACAAACCTAAGCATAGAACCAAACAAATGTCTTAGAAGAATCTTTCACCCGGAAATAACCACAATGAAATTAGCCGCTCATGCTTCTGATATGATCTTGAGATTCGATGTTGGAAGACATGATTGGTGATGGAATGATGATTGAATCGATTGGAATCTTGGATCTTGAAGTGGAAATCAGCCAAAATTCGTCTCTTGGTTCGTCCTTGGCTTGGAGGCAAAGATGATCCTCCCTCTGACCTAAAATTCGACTTTTGTCTTTAATTTTCGTTCCCAGTCCCGTAGCCTACTGCAATCTCCAGAAAACCCGTAGCTTACTGAAAAGGCAAAATTCAGATACTTGTTTTCTTTCACTTTTGGCCCTTCTGACTAGAAACTTGGCACCTAAGACCCTCAAATCACTTGTTTAACCTACAAAAACATATTCCAACATAGTTAAACTATTCTAAGTGATTAATCATATAAAAACACATAAACATTAACATTTAAACACATAAAACATCATTCCAAACACCACTCATCAGCCGTCTCTCCCCGTCGTTTCTGATCATCCTCTCCGTTAGTCTCCGGTAAGCCTTTTATAGCAGTAGCTTCGATTAAGATCTCGGATTCGGTTCGATTTTATACGATACGTTAGGATGTTGTTGTGCGTTTGATGTGCTAAAAACGGTCTATAAAAATAACTAACCTAAGACTCTATCTAGACACTCGAGTTAAAAACCAATTAACCCTAAACTAGACCTAGCAGAAAGGCAAGTGTACCTATCGACTGGAGTATAGTCTACGGAAGACCGGATATCGAACCCAAAGACACTATGAATAACAGAAACTAAATTGAAAAGGAATATTGATTGATTGGGGGGGGTTTCTAATAACCTAAAAACAAGAAAATAAATTTTAATGAATAAACTAATTAAAGACAAAACTAGAATGTTGAGAAATTCAAAGATGAGAAGGATACTATCTAGGTGAATCCTAGTTGTAACATATGGATTTGGTTTGGTTAAAAGAACGTTGATGGAACCGATTTTCTAAGAATACGAACCTAAAGGAACATAAGGGATCCTAGATCATTCTCCGGGTGTGACCAAAATGAGTCCTATAGGCACGTGTGAAGCTATCGGGTTGGTCAGATTATCTCTCGATCTCACTGACGACACTAGCATACCCTAATGATAGTTAATCTCTCGATCTAACTAGCACAATACACTTTCATGCAAGGGGTAACATGTAGATGGACTAAAAGACACAATTAACAATGTAAGAAAGTAATCTAGGTAAACCTCCTCTCGGACCGTTTAAATCCTAAAGCTTAATTACAAAGACTAATTGACTAACTTTAATCTTTCGATCTCAAGTTAAGTAGCTCATTTAATGCAATTCATCAATTCAAACCTATTCCTATGGTTACTACGTCTAGTAAACCACCAACAAGTCAAAGACACAAAGTAATCGACCTAGATACGGGAAATTCAACGACAAACATTAAATATTCACGTATGGAATATAGAATTAATCAATGATAAGCACTAAACAAACATCACACATCCATTAATTCATCAACATGCACTTTATACTAGAATCAAAACCATCAAACATTCAATTAACCAAAACCAAAACCAAAATCAACAACTATTCATCATCCTAGATAGTATGAAAGGTTTAGCTACTCATTAACATGTTTGAAATCAGTAAATAAACCAAAAACATCAAACAAAACATGAGTTCAAAGTATAAAAACCGAGATTGAAGATGAAAGCATCAACCGAGCAACGTTCGTGACTTGATCGACGATCCAATCTTCAATCCAATCTTCTCCCTTGCCTCTCTAACCTTTCAAACCTCCAAAATATGTATTTTTTAAGCTATGGGACGGCTGGAAAGAACTCCCCTCGACTAGGGTTTGTAATGTGTTTAAATAGCAAAACCCTAAAAAAATCCCGTATATCTGTGCTAGGAGATACGCGCATCATGGACCCCTGTCCTGCGCGTATCGCCTAGAAGGCCTCCAACCAGAAACTTTTATTTTCTTTCTTGCCTTCCAACTCCAAGTCTTCTCTTGTGCTCCACTTCATTCCTTTAGATCATTTGCACATTTTTAAGCACCAAAACACCTACATAACACAAATATAATTTAGATCCATGTGTCATTCAATAAACATATAAAAACTAAGCGAAACCCAAGCATTCAACCCGAAAATTAGATGAAAACGATTAACAAAACCATGATGTGTTAGCCACACATCAAAATACCCACACTTAACCTTTTTTCGTCCTCGAAAAAGTATGCAAATGGAATCACAATCAGGATTTAGTTTCCAACAAGAAAACAATTCAAGCAATTCTCAAACAAGCAACAAGTCAAAGTAATCATCGATAATGTTTCCATCTAACCCTAACACTAACTAATCGGGTCTCTCCTTGTGTTTGCTTTAGTTTAAGTGATATCAATTCATCTACAGGGTCTCACACTTAGGAAGACACAGTTCAGCCTGTTAATTGTTTCTTCACGAGGCACAGATTAAACCATATAGATTTTTATTCTTACCAAAGTAACCTAAAGAACTTAACCTAGTTAAGAAATATTGCCATATTAGGGTGATTATTTGATGGATGATACTTACGGGTATAGACTGATTTTATTCATTTTTTTTTTCTAAAACAAGATCACCTCACCCAGGGGTGTCGGCTCCAAGTCGCTATCCCAGAGGTAGAGCACATGAGGTCTTGGCTCACTTGTTTTATTTTGCTTTTTTTTTTTTTTTTTTTTTTTTGGCTACATTGAGCTCTTTTATTTGAGTTGCTACTTTGAGCACTTTCAGTCTATACCCTATGGACTTTGTATGCGGAGCGCCACTTCTTTCTCAAGAAGCGTGCTATAAATCCTATCATGGCAATTATCCTTAACTAGTGTAAGTTCTAAAGCCTACAATGGTGCCTAAGTTTCTTAGTTAAGGCCTTTATGTTTCTCCTAAGATGAAAACCCACGAGACATCTTGATTTAATTAGGTATATTTATAACACTTAGAGAAAACCTTTCAAGCTAATTGGGTCACCGATGATTACCATTTGACTAATCACTTGTTTTCAAACCAACAAAAAATGTTTTCTTTGAAAACCAACTCCCAATTCTACTATCATTTTCCATTTAATTGCAACACTTTTTCAAAAACATTTTCAAATTTTTAAATTTTTTTTTGTATTTTTCTGACACTATTTGACTCAACTAACTAGACTAGACGATAGTCTCCCATACCCACACTTAAACGACACATTGTCCCTAATGTGGCCCGAAAGACGACTCAAAATAAAAAAACATCAAATGAACTAAAATACTAAAAACTAAAGATAGAAAGTAAAAGGAACAGACTCCCCTGATAATAATGTAGCTTTGCACAAGAAGTCTCGTTCCCGACGATCGTATAGCATTTCATTCGCGATCGTCCTCTAATAGCAGAAATCTTGGGATGCCCTTTACAATCTTCATAATAGGCTTCAGATCATCCTCGTCCGAATGGAGATTGAGTACGAACGAATAGATCCAAACCTTGCAAAATAAACACACAAACATACCCAAGCAGATATCAAAGTGTAAAATGAAAGACTTTAAACACGTAGGACTGACTCAACAAACAAAGGACTCAAATAAAGGTAAATAAAAAAAAACATGTAAATAACTATACAAACTGTACACTCAGGATCTCACCTGAGACACTCAACCCTCGACATCCTATCCTGGTTCCTTTGGAACATCCACATCCTTCCTAGGATACCCACACTTATTTTTCAGCACCTGATCTGACCCAATCACATATAATTCATCATCCCACTTATTCGTCTCTCTCATTGGGTCAGGGATCCTAAACGTAGCACTCTCATCCCCTACCTGCAGTGTTATTTTACCAGCAAACACATCTATCAAAGCACGAGCCGTACGCAAAAGTGGACGACCTAAAATAATCGGGACTCTATGGTCTGCCTCCATATCTAAAATGACAAAGTCCACGGGGAAAACAAACTTATTGATCTTAATCAAGACATTTTCCACTACTCCTCGTGGCTTCTTAACCGAACGATCAGCTAAAGATATGGTCATGCGTGTAGGAACGAGATCTCCTAGGCCTAGCTTCTTATACAATGAATAAGGCATTAAATTCACACTAGCACCTAGATCAGCTAAAGCATGATGAACTGAGGAACTACCAAACATACATGGGAGAGTGAAAACACCCGGATCAGACAATTTCTCTGGTAGTTTGTTCTGCACTACAGCAGAACATTCCTCATTCAGAACGACATTGGGGAGGTCCTCCAGTTTCTTCTTATTGGAAAGAAGATTCTTAAGAAACTTAGCATATTTAGGCATATGCTGGAGTACCTCAACGAACGGGAGATTGACTTTGAGTTGTTTAAACAACTCCAAGAAATGACCATACTCTCTAAGATACTTCTGTCGAGTTAAACGCTCAGGGTATGAGCATTTACTAAAGTCCTCATCCATATCAGATCTATTACCTTTCTTCTTCTCCCTCACTCTCTCATGCTTAAGCTTACTCGGCTCAGGGTTCACCGGTATCCTATTCTCTTCAACACTAACAGGAACCTCTAGCTCAACCTCCTCCTCTATTGGCTCCTCAACCTGTGGTTTCACTAACTCTGCTCCTCTGCCACTACGGGTTGTAACAGCACTAACATTAGCCTTACACTTTCCATAAGAGGATGAACTAGACTGAGCTGCCTCTAACTGCTTAGACATATCACCTACCATCCTCTGCAGGTCTACAAATGCAGCTTGTTGATTTTTCAGTAAAAGATCATGCTCCTGCAATCTAAGCTGGGTCTCCTTATCCCTATTCACAATCTGAGATATCAGCTGAGTTTGGGTGATTATCATATCCTTAATCTCCTTAAA
Source organism: Tagetes erecta (assembly GCA_030867185.1). Taxonomy (NCBI): domain Eukaryota; kingdom Viridiplantae; phylum Streptophyta; class Magnoliopsida; order Asterales; family Asteraceae; genus Tagetes; species Tagetes erecta. The sequence continues at coordinate 61,215,544 of CM061488.1, forward strand.
TTCACTACCACCCGAACTAGACCCTACCGAACCACTATCAAACAAACTCTGACGGGGTGGGAAACCTCTCGATTTCCAATCAGAGTTTGGGTTGCCCTTCCATCCTGCGTTTTGTCCCCCAAACGCACCATTACCTCCTACACTCTGTCCCCCAGCCCAATTCACCTGCTCTTGGCTATTCACTGAACAATCCCTAGTGTCGTGACCTCCTCTACAAATCTCACATCTACTGCTACCCATCTTAAGCTCTCTAACCTCTCTTTGAAGTGCCTCAAGTGTAGCAGCCACGCTAGTATCAGGAGTGACCTGATAAACACCTCGGGCGGTCGAGGTGGGAGCTCTAGCAGCAGGAATGGAATTCCTACTTTGTGGACTCTGCTGTTCAGCCAGTGCGAAGCTCTCAAACATTTCGGTGCATTCCGCCACGCTCTTCCTCTCCATAAGATGTCCTCCAGCAGATGTGTTGAACATACGTTGAGTCGGGTAGGTCAGTCCATTATAGAACTTCTCAACTAATGCCCATTGAGTAAGACCATGCTGGGGGCAATGACTTAAGAGCGTTTGAAAACGCTCCCAAGCATCACAATATCGCTCATCAGGATCCATGCGAAAAGAATGTATTTGGTCACGCATACGAGCAGTTTTGGACGCTGGGTTATATTTCTTCAGAAATTTGGACTGAAGATCATCCCATGTCGTAATGGAATCCTGGGGAAGAGAATCTAACCAAGTAGAGGCTCGGCCAGATAGAGAGAACGGGAACAACCGGAGATATACCGCATCTCCGGTCACAACAGTGATATTGAACGTATCGCAAATACGAACAAATCGAGAAAGATGCCCGGTGGCATCCTCATCATCCAATCCGTGGAACTGGACAGCAGAAGTGATAGTGGACATCACGTAAGATGGAATCTGCCAGTTGTTGGTGTTGGCCACAACAGGGCGAGTTATAGCAGATCGAGACCCTGTAATACCATCACTGGCTTGCTGGTGAACCGTAAGACGAGGATTTTGGTCACCCATTGTATCAATAGGAAGAGGAACTAATATGGCACGTTCGATAAGCGTACGGATCCTTTCGTGCAACTCTCTCTCGGGCTCTAAGGAGGGTGGATATTCAGATGGGCCTTGGGAGCGAGTGTGTGGCATAAACTAAAAAAAACTAGATGCTAGACTCGGAAACTAAACTAAAAAATAAAAAGCTGACTCTAGAAAACTAAAAACTTAAAGAACTCTAAAATACCAACAAATCCTAATCAAAGCTAGTTTCGCTATTGCCAAGTGTCCCCGGCAACGGCGCCAAAAACTTGATGTGCTAAAAACGGTCAATAAAAATAACTAACCTAAGACTCTATCTAGACACTCGAGTTAAAAACCAATTAACCCTAAACTAGACCTAGCAGAAAGGCAAGTGTACCTATCGACTGGAGTATAGTCTACGGAAGACCGGATATCGAACCCAAAGACACTATGAATAACAGAAACTAAATTGAAAAGGAATATTGATTGATTGGGGGGGTTTCTAATAACCTAAAAACAAGAAAATAAATTTTAATGAATAAACTAATTAAAGACAAAACTAGAATGTTGAGAAATTCAAAGATGAGAAGGATACTATCTAGGTGAATCCTAGTTGTAACATATGGATTTGGTTTGGTTAAAAGAACGTTGATGGAACCGATTTTCTAAGAATACGAACCTAAAGGAACATAAGGGATCCTAGATCATTCTCCGGGTGTGACCAAAATGAGCCCTATAGGCACGTGTGAAGCTATCGGGTTGGTCAGATTATCTCTCGATCTCACTGACGACACTAGCATACCCTAATGATAGTTAATCTCTCGATCTAACTAGCACAATACACTTTCATGCAAGGGGTAACATGTAGATGGACTAAAAGACACAATTAACAATGTAAGAAAGTAATCTAGGTAAACCTCCTCTCGGACCGTTTAAATCCTAAAGCTTAATTACAAAGACTAATTGACTAACTTTAATCTTTCGATCTCAAGTTAAGTAGCTCATTTAATGCAATTCATCAATTCAAACCTATTCCTATGGTTACTACGTCTAGTAAACCACCAACAAGTCAAAGACACAAAGTAATCGACCTAGATACGGGAAATTCAACGACAAACATTAAACATTCACGTATGGAATATAGAATTAATCAATGATAAGCACTAAACAAACATCACACATCCATTAATTCATCAACATGCACTTTATACTAGAATCAAAACCATCAAACATTCAATTAACCAAAACCAAAACCAAAATCAACAACTATTCATCATCCTAGATAGTATGAAAGGTTTAGCTACTCATTAACATGTTTGAAATCAGTAAATAAACCAAAAACATCAAACAAAACATGAGTTCAAAGTATAAAAACCGAGATTGAAGATGAAAGCATCAACCGAGCAACGTTCGTGACTTGATCGACGATCCAATCTTCAATCCAATCTTCTCCCTTGCCTCTCTAACCTTTCAAACCTCCAAAATATGTATTTTTTAAGCTATGGGACGGCTGGAAAGAACTCCCCTCGACTAGGGTTTGTAATGTGTTTAAATAGCAAAACCCTAAAAAAATCCCGTATATCTGTGCTAGGAGATACGCGCATCATGGACCCCTGTCCTGCGCGTATCGCCTAGAAGGCCTCCAACCAGAAACTTTTATTTTCTTTCTTGCCTTCCAACTCCAAGTCTTCTCTTGTGCTCCACTTCATTCCTTTAGATCATTTGCACATTTTTAAGCACCAAAACACCTACATAACACAAATATAATTTAGATCCATGTGTCATTCAATAAACATATAAAAACTAAGCGAAACCCAAGCATTCAACCCGAAAATTAGATGAAAACGATTAACAAAACCATGATGTGTTAGCCACACATCAGCGTTCTATGTGTATGTCTATGTGCAGAAATCGTATTTATGTGTATGTATGTATCTACATGTACACAGTAGCATTGACTTCAATATATGAATAAACAGGTTATGATTTTAAGTGTATATATGCGTTAATTGACTGAACCGGAGTATATATATGTTATGTATGTATGTATATGGTGTGGTACAGCAGCAGCATGTGTAAACAACAGGAAATAGTTAGCGGCTGCATATATTTAGAACTGTGATGTGTATAGGTGTGCGAATGTAAATATATAATAGATGTGGCGGGTGTATGAATTGATGAATGTATGTGTGGGTTGGTGTATGTAGTGATATATATATACGCGTGTGTATGTATGCGATGCAAAATGAATGTATGTAACAGTATGTATGTGGTATGCTATGCGGATGTGTATGTATGTGAGTTGCTGTGTGTGCGCGTCTGAATGTATATATGTATGTATATGCGATTTTGTATAGTTATAAGTAGGTGATATGTAACGTGTATGGATGAATAAAACAATGGTTAAGCATGGTATAAATGTATGTATATATGGATCATAGTTATCAAAGGCGCGAGGCGCACTCTAGGCGAGAAGTTGGGCCTGGGGCCTAGGCGAGAGGCGCTAAAAAAGCCTGGGCCCGAAAAATAAAAAGCGAACATAAAAAATATAAAATATATTAGTTAAGGGAACATTAACACATCCTTCAAATAACAAAAATTCTCAATACTATAATATTCGACAAAACGTACAAAAGTTATTTGTATATTGAAGAAATCATGCATGATTGAAGGTGGTTAAGTGTCTAACAACACATTGTGAAGCCATAGTAATCAATCGAATATTTTTAGAGCCATTTTTTTTCCAGAAACTTAGTAAGGAATAAGGAAAATAAAATTTAAATAATTAAATATCAGCTATTTGGTGGGATTTTTTTGCCTAGGATTTGAAAGCGCAAATGATGGGCCTGGCTTAAATTGGTGGACTAGGCGACAAAGCGATGGCATTTGATAACTATGATATGGATGCGCACGTAGTTGCAGTAGTATATCGATGGTATGGGAACAGTAGTAGTAGAAACCGAAAGGTGTGTATATGGTTGATATGAACAATAACGTATGATATTATGTATGTACGCGCCTGATTTTGTATGATCATAGATTATATGCATGTATGTGAATGTTATGATTGATTTGTATGCATGAAAACATGATTAACAGCAACAATGGTGCGTGAGAGTTTGGATATATGCATGTAAGAACAGCCATGTATGTATATATTACGGGAGTTGTGGATGTACAGTGATAGTAGTATGTATTGGAACATATGTATATGTTTTTGCAGCAGTGAGAGTGGATATATATAGGATATATATAGGATATATATAGGATATATATGTTTGTGTAATTTTACATATCTATATATGCAAGTTCTAGGTATTAATTAGTGTTTAACTATTAAGCAGGTCGTAAGACGGTTTAGGTCTTTTTGTTGCATTTGTGCTGTTTAAATTGTTGTGCGCTTCAAAGGTGAGTTCTTTGCCCGCTTTTAAATATTTTCGGGGAGAAAACATACAAATGATTTTACAGAGCTTTCGAGCAACTATTTTACAGCGCCTTCGGGCGGACTACGTTCTTATGCCTTTGGGTAGGGCCTTCGGGCAAAACTTTATGCCTTCGGGCGGGGCCAACTAAGGCTAATTTTTATACCTTCGGGTAATGCCTACGGGCAGATTTCGGTAAAAGTATAAATGCCTACGGGCAGGTTTCGGTAAGAGTATAAATGCCTTCGGGCAAGATTTTAAACAGCCTTGGGCTGAGTTTTATACCTTCGGGTAGGGCCTTCGGGCAGGATTTTAAACAGCCTTGGGCTGCGGTTTATGCCTTCGGGCAACGGTTTTGATAAAACAAAGTTCTATTGTCTAACTGTTTATTTTACTGAGCATGATTCCACCCAACTCTAAAGCCCTTTCCTTTTTGTCGAGATTATTAATATACAGTGGGTATAACGAGAAAATTTGAGTAGTACTACGGGTTCGGCAGACCCCACCATGCTGGATTGGTTTCCAGGTGGTGCAAATTGTCCTTTAACTTTTGGTCACCCGTCGTGGTGGTAACAAGGCAACCTTATCGTATCGTTCACTTTAATCTCGACGTGCTCATGTAGTAAACGATGTGGTCTAGCTAACCAGCAATAGTAATGATGTTTATCGGTTAAAGGGTTTCAGTATTTTTATATACTCATGTTACTTAAACTCATTGAACTCACCAACATTATTTGTTAACCCGTTTTAGTATGTTTTCTCAGGTGGCTAGGAGCTGTGCACGTAGAACATATCATGCATGAGTCGTTTTATTTTATTTTGAACAGTTATTTACGTTGTTGGCTTTAATGAAAATAAATGCCGGTTTGTGCTAGACTATTAAGCATAGGTTTTATACTAGTATCGTGCTAGACTGTTGAGCACAAGTTTATTTAATAATGAGTTGTTTGAAAGCTTCCGCTAAACTTTGAAAACTTACATTTTTATACCCTGAGTTTTGGGTTAACGTTTAAGTTAAACTTTTATTAAAAACATTGAGTCAGTGTTATTGTAACTAATGGCTTGAGATCCTGTATGTCACATGCCTAACGGATACCCCGTTTGTGGAAAAATTGAGGGTGTGACATATTGAGCTCGCACCAAGTGATTTTCAGCCTTTATGGTAAAAGAGTTCAGGATCCGTCACTAGTTCCGTAGACAACCAAACACCAAATAACATGCTCTTAATTAATTGTTACAAACAACTCCAATTGCCAATGAGTGTAAAACACAGAGATCATTTGTCGCTAATCACAACAACTATACTCGATTCTTCTGCAACGATTACACCCCAAATCAAATGTCTGATTTCACTATGAAAACTGAACTAGTTTGCTCTTTGTTGCATAATTTGATTCGGAACCAGAAAACATTGTCGAAATCACTTGGATAAAACTAAGAGTCATGTAATCACTATCAGAACAAACTATTTGATAAGTGCAATCAAATGTTTGAACAGATTAAACTTAGTCTTCAAGAATCGAATTTAAAGTTTTCAATGAAAAATCTTGTACCAAAAATTAAAAGGAATCGGTTACTTCTGTGTGTCTTTATCATGAATTATCTCAGAGATCAAAATCAATAAACAAGGAAAAACGTTTTCTCAAAACTGAAGTTGATCTCTATTATAGTTCTTCAAATCTTAATAATATAATAAATCAGGGTTTTTAAAGCAAAATTGTGAGGGAAACATATTTTTTTAGTGAGAAAATTTAACAGCCAAATTTCTTGCAATTTATAAAACAAAAGTAATTTTAGAAACAATGCAAATTTAATTTCTCTGCATTCTAGAAATAAATGATATTTGTGGGTTGTAAAATCAACATAAAATTGAATAATTGAATGTGAACGTATGATTTTGAATCCATACAGTTTCCAATATTAATTTTTATTATAATTAAATTGTTACATCTGATTTTAATGGGGTTTTTCAATTAATAAAGTGTTTTCTTATTCAACCCATGTGTATACATAGGTATTAAACAGAGTTAGACTATTAATACAAGCCTTAATCGGATTAAATATATTAGGCCAATTAAATATAATCAAGACTAAGCCTTCTACACATTTCATTAAATTAAACATGTACTTGGCCTAACCAACATTATATTATATGTTTGGCCCAATATCTATTGAATCAACCCATTAATCCCTTAATCAACAACACACATAATATCATCCAAAAAACTGAGCCCGCACTCCAGTATACAAATGAGATCAACCAATTCGACAAGTTAATCCAATATCACTAATCATGTCGATAACACTAAAATTACAAAAAAAAACGAGATATCACAATTCAAAATGAGAATGAACAATATGGAAGTTAAGTGATGACATTGGTATTTAGTATATTTATTAAGCGTAACAAAAACTTAGTGCGATGGATATTAACTGGCTAATTCTATCTCTGATCTTGCACTGGACCTCTCATCGCTTATAGTGGTATCATCATAATCAAATGGATTTGAATGTTGAATGATATCCTTTTCTCCTTCTAACATCTTTACTACATTGCTCATAATTGGTCTTTTATTTGGATTATGATGAACACACAAGAAAACCACCTCTAACATTCGATGTGCTTCTTGCATATTTTCCTTTTCAATACCACATTCTAAAAAGAAATTTAAAAGCTTACCTTTTTTGTATAATTTCCATGTCCAACTCACAACATCTTCTTTGTCATCAGTGCTTTCACATGAGACGTAGTTTCTCCTTCTCGTAATAATCTCCATTAACAACAACCCAAAGCTATAAACATCACACTTATATGTCACGCGCGCCATCCCTATATGACACTCAGGTGCAACATACTTCAGTGTCCCACCATGTGCCGTATATTCTTGACTACTTTCCTCGTTGCTTTCTTTGTTACAAAGCCTAGCTAGCCCAAAATCAGCCACTTTTGGGTTTAGCTTTGAATCTAACAATATATTCTCTGGCTTTATGTCATAATGGATTATTTTTTGTTGACAATCCTCATGAAGATAACTTAGTCCTTTTGCTATACCAATTGCGATTTGGCATAACGTTTGCCATGGAACTGCCTTGTTTTTATCAAACAATAGTTTATCAAGGGACCTATTCTCCATATGCTCATAAACAAGTGCTCTCATTGTGGGATCAAAACAAAATCCATATAATCGTACAAGATTTACATGATGTGTTCTTGCTAAGATTCCAACCTCAGACATAAATTGTTCTTGGATTTTCTTATCAGTGTGTTGTTTATCTTTAAGCACCTTGACCGCGATCATAACTCCATTTGTAAACCTACCTTCGTAGACCTCCCCGTAGCCACCTACACCCAACCGAGTGGATAGATCACATGTGAGTTCATTGATGTCTTGACATGAGAACCTTATGGGTCGTTCTCTAGCGATACCCTCAAGAAATTTCTCCACTGTCTCCCCTAGGATTTGTGAGAATGGAACCACGGATGGAACCGGTGGTACAGTCACGGAAATATGTTGATCAGAAACAAGTGAAACCCTATCCATGTTGGCGGGGGGTATAGGTGAATAGGCCGTAATAGTGGTATGTTCTTTCTTGAGCAACCACTTCAGTACAACCATAGTGATGGTGATTGAACAAGCAATAATTGTCACTGAAGCTGCAAAAAACAGATCTTAAGAATCAATATATATCTTGAAAAAGTTATGCTAGCAGTTAGCTCAAGGGAACATTTGTAGTTTTATATAGCTTTGATACTTACTCCATTTGGTTGATGAATCACTTATGGTAGATGCCTTATCTATCATATCTCCAAATTTACTAAAAATTTCTTCAGCGCTACGTTGCATTGGATCATCGTTAACAAATCCGTAGTCTGGATCATACCTGAACATTCGAGATGTCATTATGGTAGACTAAAATGATGAGAGTTTGAAAGGTAATGTTCTAAAAATTTTAAAGTATACACTAGATATATAGATTTCTATCAATGTGTTACAGGTTTGTCGATAGTAATTTCTAGGAAAGTGCAGTTAAAAGTCGGGAGAAAAGTCTTGATATATATTTTAAAGATTTAAAGTCTTCAATTTCTTTGAATGAGTTTAAGTCAACAAATTTCATTTTTATTTGGTGAATTTTCTTTAATTATGATTGATCCTTCAATACTCACTCTCAACAACGTTGCCCCACCAAAATCATATCATCCCCACATGTTGTTTTCAAATTTCCATTTAAATAAATGACAAGTTTTATATAATTGTAAAGATGAAAAGATGGGTTGTCATATTCTTCAACTAATTTTTTGTTTTAAATTTTTATATATTTATCAATTTAACTCTAAACTTTAATATATTTATGATTTTGACCTATGACTTTTCACTTATTATCATTTCAACGTCTGATGACTTTGCGAATATACAACTTTAACCTCTTACACCGTAACGTACGAGACATGAAACTTTTTTAGCTTTGCCTTTGGCCCCGATCAAAAGCCTTAAAACATTAGTTTCAAATTCGAAAAAAGTTAACGGCGTTAAGTATTTTTTAACGGGGGCTCTTTTAAAAAAATATGTTTGAAAGTTGTGATCTCTAACAAAAATTTTCTCAATTGGGATTTTTTCCGGCCAACCTGTGAAAGTTGAGATTTTTAAAATCCAATTTTCCAATATTTTTTAGTTACATATATGTTTTTTAACGACGAAAACATTTTTTTAATTTCATTTTTTCCAGGTTCTAGTTTTTAATATACGCAATATTTGAGCCAAAAAAATACTATAAAAAAACTCGGGAAGTAAGAATCTCATGAGTTCTCAAAACTATAGGGTGTTCTCAAAATATCGCATTTCTATATATATATATATATATATATATATATATATATATATATATATATATATATATATATATATATATATATATATATATATATATATATATATATATATATATATGAGAGTTATCCTACAAAAGATTTTAATCTAAGAAAGCTAAGAAGAATTTATGACCTTTAGATCTATTTTTAATGGTTGAGATCAATTTGTAGGAAAAGAATTTGGTAGAAGGGTACATTAGCCATAGCCATTTTTGTTGACTTTTTCTCTCCACATGCAAGGCACATGTCAATCCCCCCACTTTTCAAAACGTTCATAACTTTTGGATACGATATTATTTTTTATTTAAATTAAACCAAAAAAACAAGCGTTTTTTATCTTAAAACGCGTATAATATTGATATATAAAAAATAATTTTTTTTTCGGCACTTGTCTAGTCCTTGTGTAATATCATGTGATTGTGTTATAATGTAACTAGTGAAATATCATTTTTATCGGTTCATTCTTAAGTCATTATGTAATATCATGTTATTGTAAAGATTTGTTGTATCATCTTATATGTTTAGAAATTATCACCGTGTCACAAATTGTTAATATGTGTTTGAGAAATGTTCAAAGACAAAGTCATTTTCTGTTACAAAGTGTGAGAATGACACAATAGTAAACAAAGACACAATTGCACTTTTAAAAAAAATTATAACTCACAATATAAATCAAATTTTAAAAAAGTGGTTCAGAGACCTTGTTCCCCATGTATTCCTCTTTCAAAAAATAAATAAACGAAAAATTAAAAAAATTGCCGTTTTTTTTTAAATTAGACACAATTAAAAAAGACACAATGAAAAAGGACACAATGAGAAAATAGTAGTTTTTTTAAGTTTCGTTTATTTATTTTTGAAAGAGGATGATGTGGAAGCAAGATCTTCGAAATACTTTTTGTGTAATTGTGTAATTATTATTATATCATTGTGTAATCCTTGTCAAATAAGATTACACAATGACCCGATGAATGACACAACAACCCTACGGATGACACAATGACCTGACGGAAGACATAATGACCTGACGGAAGACACAATGACCTGAAAAAATGTGAAAAAAGTTCGTTTTTATATATCAATATTATACGCGTTTTAAAGAGAGAAAAATGCTCGTTTTTATGGTGTAATTTGTTTAAAATAATAATGTCGTATGTAAAAGTTATAAACGTCTAAAAAAAGTGAGGGAATTGACATGTGTCTTGCATGTGGAGAGAGAAAATAAAAAAAATAGGTATGACTATAATACTATTTCTCTTAAATTAAGTAGATGTCACATGTCAATATCTTATTCCTTCTTAGGTTTCTTAGACTATCTACTGTGGTGAACTCCACAACCCAACCTAACATTAAATTAATAATTTCTCTCTCTTCAACCTATACAACCCAACCTAACTCAATTTTTCACACACTATCACAACCTAACCCAACCTAATTTTTTAATAAATAAATGTGTTTCTTGATTATTTTTTCATTGTTAGAAAAACATTTTTGTTAAATCAAATTAAATTATTATTTTAATATAATCATTAAAAAAAACAAAGTATTTTATATTCATCAAACACAGTTAATACACAACATTACAATCGTAATTAATACTTAATACATCAAAAATACAATGTTGGGTCTATCTAAAAAAGCCGACAAACCAATACTATAACGACACGTACATAATAATATAAATAACTATATATATATACATTAATTCAAAATAAGGTTTTTAAAAAAAAACTCCGTTTTTAATAAAATTTATACCGGAATGTCCGTAACGAAAAACTAAACAAGATTGTATATTTAGATTTTTTGAAAAAGTTACATATAAAAAGTTATTATAGAAAAACAAAACTAATGGTTTAAGTAATTGATAGAAAAAGAAAAGAAAAAATGAAAGTACATAAGGACCAATAATATTAGAACATGTGGCAACCATTTGGGTTGTGAACTAGTTTTCTATTTCAACCGGGTCGTGCATAATATACCATTTTTTCTTTTTTTTTAATAAATTATAGCAACCCAACCTCACTCAAAAATCACCATAGTGACTAGTCTTAGATTAAAATCAGTTGTATGTGAACCTCCCTATATATATAGAGAGAGAGAGAGGTTCTTTTCGGAAGTAAAAAAATTACAAGAAGAAAAAGAAACAATCTTAGCCATACATTTATAGATCCAATGGTTATGATTAATAAGGATTGTTTTTGTAACTTTTTTGTAAAACATTTTAACAATCTACCATTTAGGAGGGCATTTTAGACATTTTTGTGTTGGGGTTGTTTTAATAGCTTTAAAAATGTTATATGTAAATAAGGTAACCATACTCAACCCAAAATTATCAAATTTTCTCAAGATTTGTTTTGCAATTGACTGACTGAAGAGTTGCTTATACAATAATCAAAAGATCGATTGAGTAGAAAATCTCAATAAAAAACGACGATTTGGGTTGTTAATTAGGATTTCTGTGAAGGTATATATATATATCAATTAGTATGACTGTAAACGACGGAATAACTCATCGGAGATTAAAAAGGAAAAGAATGGAGCCAAAACAATTAATCGAAACAACAAGAACAGGTTAGATGTCGTCTATTGCGGTCGATTCTACATTTGCTGGTCTCTGTAGTTACATGCAATTTCAAAATTGGTTTTGCAAATACTAAGAAGGGGCTAAGAGATTCTGGAGGTTATAATGGTGTAATAGAAGAAGGAACGAATGAGAAACGAGATATGGTTTGTCTTTAGGTTTTGAAATATTTTGCAGCATATTGTGTATGGTTTTTTTAATATATGCGTTGGTTACACATGGGTTTTTGTATACATAGATATGTAGGTTTAAAAATTTGATGTATAAGATTGGAGTGTGATGTTTTTTGGAAGCAACTTACTTGAAATATTGAATTGGAGTGCTTTTTACTTGAAATACATATGTTGTGTGGGCTGTGTAGGGTTATTAGGATGGTATGTAATTGCGAAAAAGAGTGTAGTAGGTGTAGGATGTATAGTTCCCTACACTGAAAAAAAAAAAGAATATTGGTTGTTTTCCCTACACTTGACTAATTATTTTTATACACTTTCATACTCTGTATGTATTGAAATCCGAAACTATTGTAGATATGTTGGTTTACTTATGTGTATGTGTTGGTTGTGTAGGGTATTAGTTTGTGGAAATGTTTTGGGTTCATTTTGATTATTTTGATAAAAAAAATGACCACCCCTTCTTATATAAATGTGTATGTAGAATGAAACAACTTTTTACGAAAAGGAAGACGAAGCATTCTTCGATGCCAGGTTCAAAAAAATGTTCAATGGACTCGTGCAGGGAGATACGGGGCTGCTGAGTTTAAAAACAGTTGATTTAATGTTTTTCCCCATATTATCCATCAACCGCTACTATGTTATATGTTTTGATATGAAAAACCCAGCAATTGTCATTATTGATAGTCTCGATATGAATGTGAAGAAAAAACTGACAAAGGCTGAAAAGGCGACATCTGATAAATACACAACTGACTGCAATATAGTTGCTTCGAAATTGGTAAAATTACTTTGTTTATATTTTATTTTTTCAGAAAATATGTGTGTTGGTGTAACGTAGGGGGCCATGTAATGAAGTATGCTAACTCTTGGTATTTACATGTGTAGAAGGGAATGACCGTGAGGTATCTCAAATCCGTTGGGTATGTAAAAGCTGGTGTGATTAACTCGTGCAAGCCAAAGGTGTTAAAGTTGAAGTGGGCAACACATGGGATGCTTGAGGACTCGAGTGTATTGTTGATGAGACACATGGAGACATTCATGGGGACTGGATTAGATGTTTGGGACTGTGGGTTATCCACAGATGGACGTAAACTAAAGCAACAAATTCTTGGCCTAAGGAAAAAGTATGCAGGAAAGATTCTACTATCACCAATCAACATGCACGAAAAGGAAATAAAGGCAGCTTTTGGGTTGTTACTTAAGAAAAAGAAAAAGTGTTAGGAAAACAATGAATCTTGGAATCTAGTTTTTAATACGTTATGTTTGTTTATGAATGATGTTTTGTGGTTTGGTTTTTTTGTTTGAAAGTTATAATATGGATCTAGTTTTTAAATGTTTTGTTATGCCAATTTAGAATACAAATGTAGGTGGGAGATGCATGTGTATCTGACCGAAACATACATACCAATATACACTGTTTATTTTTTATGAATGGTGTTTATTGATTTGTTAAAAACAGGTAGTGTATGCGTATCTATGTGACCAAAACATACATGCCCATTTTTTTGGTATTTTAATGGTGTATTATTGTTGTTATCAAATGTAGTTGTATTGTGTATTTTAAATATCAATACATCTTTTGGTCGACAATAACTACCGAAAATAATAAGATCAAATATTAAAAATGAACACCGCGCACAACTCTTTTAAATGGGTGAAAATGAACTACACATGTTCTCATCCTTATACATTTGTAGATTAGTTTTCAGATGACCTACACATATTATACATGTGTGGGTTTGATTGTTTAAAAATAATGCAGAAATAGAAATAGACAATGTGAGCAACAAAGTCGCTTGTTTTAGTGTACACATGTCACTTATGAGTAACTTATGTATTCGGTGTAGGAAAGTATTAGTGTGGAACATACATAACCATTAAATAATGTATTGGTAAACCCACATGTAATGGCAGTTGAAATAAGGTGAATGTATGTTGTAAAAATATTGTGTAAGTGTTGGGGAAACTACAAATCAAAATTTATTTGCAATTAATAATATCATAGGCATAGGATATATAATTACCTTCAAAACATATAACCATAATTCATAGAGACGTTGATAACATTAAAAGACAAAACCAAAGTGTTTAATACATCAAGAAAAAAAGGCAAAAAATAAATGAAAATGTGAGCGTACGCCAAAAAGAAACAACCTACACAAAAATACAACTAGAACTGATGTATTAAACTTGTTTGGGTATAAGTTGGTTGCATCAATGGAATGTAGAATTAATCACAGTTGTTCTTCCTAAGTTGAAAATGTGAACGTAGGCAAAAAAGAAACAACCTACACAACTGTTCTTCACAATTAATAGTCAGCAACAATTAGGACTTGAAATTAAAGAGGACTTTAAATCCAAAAATTAACAAACCCATACAACCTATTAAAGAAAACCTGCACACTTAGCATCAATCTGCTTGTCAAGCTCAATCATTTGAGAATTCATGGTTGAAAAGCAAACAATTGTATTGAATCGAAACTTTTAAGATGATATAATATACCAGTGAAACTTGAAAACAATAACATGTGTGTCAACATTGAATCCATTAAAATCTTCAATAATAATGGTGAATCAGAAGATATGGCTTCGATTACGATTTTGAATTTTCTATTACGATGTTAAAATCTTCAATAATAATGGTGAATCAGATGATATGGCTTCTGTTTACGATTTTGAATCTACGATTACGATGTTGGTTCTTCAGAAATAGGGAATGTTCGATTACGATTTTGATGGGTTCAATTATGGTTTCATACATTGAAGATGATATCAGGCGCAAAATGAAATAGAAAATGTTTCTTCAATCAATCGATATATTTAACAATATTTTGTGATTCCGTATTAAATTAGGGGTGTTCAAAAAAACCGAAATTCGAAAAAATCCGAAAACCGAACCGTATCCAAAACCGAAAGCAACCGATCCGATTTCTTATTCGGTTATTCGGTTCGGTTCCAACCGTATCCGAATTCCTTATTCGGATTTTCGATTCGGATGTTAAAAATTAAAAAAATCGGTTTATTCGGTTAACCGTTTAAATCGAATAAAAATTAACCCATTATACAACTAATGAACCAATCCCTTATGTTTTGATCCCACTTATAGTCTTATAATCCTAAACCACTTTACCATTTACCAATAACCAGTACATGACTAGTTCACTTTATCAAACCCTAGATTACTTTATGGCTCTAATCGAGCAGCCGCACACCAGGGAAGAAGAGCAACAATCTTTGAATTGAGGATCGCAGACAAGCATCAGTTCATCCGTGAACATTAGTTATACACCGAAAAAAGTATGCTTTTGAAAATACTCGCCTATTATTGTTCGTTGTTTGTATACGTTTTTTTGATTTTTGTTGTGAATGGTTCCTTGTAAAGTGTGAATTTAATAAATAGATGAGTAGATTTAGCTTAAACTTTGAAGTTTGAAGTATTGAACACTGCACAAACGGGGTAGCATAATGTCAAAAAGAAGTTGGTTTGATAAAAAAATTGGTAGAAAGTAGAATCACACTATGTTTAAAAAATGAATAATTACTGGTAGAAACAATGATCATATATTAACTTGTTATTATTTTGGTTTTACTTGGTTGTTAATCATGGTTTGATAATTATTACAGATTGCTAAGAAATGTCTATGGAAGGTGATTCAGATGCAATTAACTTGAGATTCGGGTTATTCGGGTTATTCGATTAATTTCGGTTAGACCCGAATCTCATCCGAATTGAATTCGGTTGAGATTCGGTTCGGTTAAGAATATGACCAATTCGGTTCGGTTCGGATTTGGATATGAAACTGCAAATTTCAAATCCGAATAAACCGATCCGAATAACCCGAATAAACCGTAAACCGAACCGATGAACATTGTTATATTAAATTAGATAAAATTTCAAGAAAAAAATATATTATATGCTGTGCAATTGAAAGTGATATAAATCTTCAATTACATAAATTATTTTAAATAATAATATAAGAAAAAAAAAAGTTAACAATTAGTTACCAAAATTAACAAAGTAACATATAATTAATTGCAATAGTAAAGTATCAAACTTTCCTTTTAATAAAAATAAATAAAAATATTGATTGAAAATTATGATTGGTTAATGTCTTTTCCTTTATTCTTGCAATTTTTATCTCTTTTCAAATGATCCTAAACCTATATATATATATATATATATATATATATATATATATATATATATATATATATATATATAGGGTAGGGTTCAAATGAGAACTCATTTTAAGTTGAGAACTAGAGAACTACTAAAAATACAAAGGGATGGAATTTTAAAGAGGAAGGGTAAAATTGGAACTTTAAATATATAAATCTTTAAACATTTCTATCTTTTGCATACGTTAATATTATTTTAAAAAAATTGCACCATTAGATCAAGAATTTCATTATCTTTCATTTGAGTATAAATAACGTCATAAAAAATATTTTTTTTCTCGTTTTTTTAAATTTCATACTACATATATGTAGTATTGCGATATTGTATTTGATTATATTTTTCTTTAAACGTTACTAACTTTTTCATACGCTATTTACATTAAATAATTTTTAAAATCACATTTTGGTTTTTTTAATACTACATATATGTAGTATCAATGTACTTGATGCATTTATTAAGTGGCCAAATGACTCAAGAGTCTAATAATTATTTAAAGTGTACATATGATATCAAATAACCAATAACAAAGTTCGTAAAATTTCATATTAAAAAACTTATGGCAAATGGAAACAAAACAAATACTTATACTATGTCTAAACATAAAGATAATAATAAACTAATAAACCAATGACAAAAATATCATAAAAAGGTAAAAAAAACTTGAAATTCAAACTATAAGATAGCAATGCATCAATATTGCATATACTGCATATATGTAGTACTTTGATACTACATATATGTAGTATTCGATACTGCATATATGCAATACTATAAAATTTAAAAGGGGATAGTGAATATGATGATGTTATGCACCTAAGTTACACGTAAAACCATTAAAATTACGTAGCTTTGATAAATTAACTAAAAAATTTTTATTAGAAAACTTAACTCATTGATCTTTATTCAATGTTAATGGACGACTCAGTCTTCTCCTCTTAGATCATAATTTTTCTCTTTCTCATTTACTCAATAATCGTCATTCATTTTAGTAAAATATTATCTGTCCTTTAAAAATTGATTGTAACTCAATTTGGCTTCTCAATTCCAAATAACAGATTAATATAACATGACTATTATGATATGCGCATGCTGCACATATTCATACCATATCACATAACGTGAACCAAGTTATTGCTAGCAATGTCAATACGATCATATGAGAAAATCCAAAATTGAAATTGAGGCATGATGATGTTGTTTTTTTGTTATAACGTCATCGAAATCAATGCCCTTGAACTTTTGATATTTTATCAAAGTATGTAGTTTTGATGGTTTCTTGGGTAATTTAGGTTCATAACAACACCGTATTCATTTCCCCAATTTAAAAACATACGGTATCGTATATTACATATATGTAGTACTGAAAGTAAAAAAAACGAGAAATTTTTATTTTTTTATAAAGTTATTTATACTCAAATGAAAGATAATGAAATTCTTGATCTAATGGTGCAAAAAAAATTTAAAAAACTTAACGTATGCAAAAGATAGAAATGTTTAAAGATTTACATATTTAAAGTTCCAATTTTACCCCTCCACTTTAAAATTCCATCCCTTGTCTTTTGGGAGTTCTCTAGTTCTCAACTTAATATGGAGTTCTCATTTGATTCATCCCCTATATATATATATATATATATATATATATATATATATATATATATATATATATATATATATATATATATATATATATATATATAGAATGAGGTTCACCTACATAGTGTTATAAATCTAAGAAAGCTAAGAAACAATAAGAGATTGACATGTGACATCTAGGAAAATTAGGAGAGGGGGTATTTTAGTCATGCCCACTTTTTAAATATTCTCTCTCCACATGCAAGTCACATGTCAATTCCCCCACTTTTTTAAAACGTTTATAACTTTTACATACGACATTATTTTTTTAAACAAATTACACCATAAAAACGAGAATTTTTTTCTCTTTAAAACGCGTATAATATTGATATACAAAAAAAAACGAACTTTTTTTTCACAATTTTTCAGCTCATTGTGTCTAACGTCAGGTCATTGTGTCTTCCGTCAGCTCATTGTGTCTTTCATCAGGTCATTATGTGATTGTGTCATCCGTAAGGTTGTTGTGTCATTCATCGGGTCATTGTGTAATCTTATTTGACAAGTATTACACAATGATCTAATAATAATTACACAATAACACAAAAAGTATTTCAAAGATCTTGCTCTCACATCATCCTCCTTAAAAAATAAATAAACAAAACTTAAAAAAACTACTATTTTCTCATTGTGTCTTTTTTCATTGTGTCTAATTTAAAAAATAAAAAAAACGGTAATTTTTTTAATTTTTTTTTAATTTTTCGTTTATTTATTTTCTGAAAGAGGAATACATGGGGAACAAGGTCTCCGGATCACTTTTTTCAAATTTGATTTATATTGTGAGTTATAATTTTTTTAAAAGTGTCATTGTGTCTTTGTTTACCATTGTGTCATTCTCACACTTTGTAACAAAAAATGACGTTGTCTTTGAACATTTCTCAAACACATATTAACAATTTGTGACACGGTGATATGACACAACAAATATTTATAATAAGATGATATTATATAATGACTTAAGAATGAACCGATAAAAGTGATATTTCACTAGTTATAATATAACACAATCACATGATATTACACAAGGACTAGACAAGTGCCGGATTTTTTTTATTATTTTTTATATATCAATATTATACGCGTTTTAAAGATAACAAAACGCTTGTTTTTTTGGTGTAATTTTTTTTAAAAAATAATATCGTATCCAAAAGTTATGAAAGTTTTAAAAAAAGTGGGGGAATTGGCATGTGCCTTGCATGTGGAGAGAGAAAGTCAACAAAAGTGGCTATGACTAATGTACCCTTCCACCAATTTCTTTCCTACAAATTGATCTCAACCATTAAAAAAGAGATCTAAAAGTCATAAATCCTTCTTAGCCTTCTTAGATTTCCAACACTATGTAGGATAACTCTCCTATATATATATATATATATATATATATATATATATATATATATATATATATATATAGGGGAGGGATCAAATGAGAACTCCATATTAAGTTGAGAACTTGAGAACTCCAAAAGACAAGGGATGGAATTTTAAAGTGGAGGGGCAAATTTGGAACTTTAAATATATAAATCTTTAAACATTTCTATCTTTTGCATACGTTAAGTTTTTAAATTTTTTTTCGCACCATTGGATCAAGAATTTCAGTATCTTTCATTTGAGTATAAATAACGTTATAAAAAAATAAAAATTTCTCGTTTTTTTAATTTCAATACTTCATATATGTAGTATACGATATTATATGTTTTTAAATTTGGGAAAATGAATATGGTGTTGTTATGCATCTAAATTACATGACAAACCATCAAAACTACGTACTTTGATAAAATAACAAAAGTTCTCTTATATTGATTTCGATTATACCATAACAAAAAACAACACCGTCATGCCTTAGTTCTAAATTTGGATTTTTCTCATATGATCGTATTCACATTGCTAGCAAATACTTGGTCCACGTTATGTGATGTGGTATGAATATGTGCAGCATGAGCATATCACAATACCAATTATAATAGTCATGTTATGTTAATCTGTTTGTTGGAATTGAAAAGCCAAATTGGTGTACAATCGAATTTTAAAGGACAAGTAATTTTTTATTAAAATGAATGACGATTATTGAGTAAATGGGAAAGAGAAAATTATGATCTAAGTGGAGAAGGTCGGTTCGTCCATTAAATAGAATAAAGATCAATGAGTTAGTTTTCTAATAAAAATTAATTTAACTTATTTTATGAAAGCTAGGTAGTTTTAATGGTTTTACGTGTAACTTATGTGCATAACATCACCGTATTGACTATCCTCTTTTAAAGTTTATAGTATTGCATATATGTAGTATCGTATACTACATATATGTAGTATCATACTACTACATATATGTAGTATATGCAATATTGATGCATTGTTATCTTATAGTTTGAATTTCAGGTTTATTTTATTTTGTTATTATATTTATCTTTAATTTATTAGTTTATTATTATCTTTATGTTTAGACATAGTATAAGTATTGGTTTTGTTTTCATTTGTAATAAGTTTTTTTATATGGAATATTATGAACTTTGTTTACGGTCATTTGAGATCGTATGTACACTTTAAATAATTATTAAACTCCCGAGCTATTTGGCCGCTTCAAAAAATGCATCAAGTACAGTGATACTACATATATGTAGTATCGAAAAAACGAAAATGTGATTTTTAAATTTTTTTAATATAAATAAGGTATGGAAAAGTTAGTAACGTTTAAAGAAAAATATAATCAAGTACGAATTCGCAATATTACATATATGCAGTATGGAAATTAAAAAAACGAGAAAAAAAATATTTTTTATAATGTTATTTATACTCAAATGAAAGATAAACAAATTCTTGATCTAATGGTGTAATTTTTTTTAAATAATATTAACGTATGCAAAAGATAGAAATATTTTAAGATTTTTATATTTAAAGTTCCAATTTTACCCTTCCTCTTTAAAATTCTATCCCTTGTATTTTTGGTAGTTCTCTAGTTCTCAACTTAAAATGAGTTCTCAATTGAACTCTACCCTATATATATATATATATATATATAAGTCTAATGGGGAACCCTTTTTTTACCGGGGAACAAAGGAACTCATCCTAGCAACACAAAAAAAAAACGGAACAGCTGTTGGCCGTAAGATTAGAACGCGGGACCAAAAACCTGAAAACTAATTGCTTATCCGCTGCGACGCATCATTACATTGATCAATTGTTTTCATTTTAAAGTTATATATATTGGATTTAATTCAATTAATGTCTGCTAGTTTTAAAACCCAGTTCCCAGTTACTTTTTTGTTCTTTTTCACTTTTACTTTTTTATTTTTATTCTTTCCTTTGTTTTAGTTTTTTGTAACACCTCGATTTTTATGGTAGAACATTTTTACGTGCTTATGCTTATTTGGATGTGCATTTAAATGATTATGATTAAAATGTTGTATGACGTTTATGAATTATGTTATGTTTATGATAAATATGATGATTTTGATATATACGATGAAGAATGAAAACGATTATAAATGTAAGAAAATATAAAACGTAATGACTAATTACTCGCTAATTAAAAAAGGGAATGATTAATGAAGAGGTTATGATGTAATTATGGGCCATTAAGGGTGAAAGAATGAATTAGGCCCAAAATGGTAAGTTAATTACCTAAGAGATTTACCTAAAATAGCCTAATTACCTAATTAAGGCCCAAAGTGCACCTAAAAAGCCTACCCAATATGCAAAGGGTTGTGCTATTTACACCGGGCAATTTTTACAAAAAACCACCTTATCCGCCGCGTATAGGGCTCTACGCAGCGGATAGGGTGGTTTTGTCGTATTATGTTTGTACGTTATCCGCCGCGTATACATCTATACGCGGCGGGTAAGGTACAAACATAATACGACAAAACCACCCTATCCGCTGCGTAGAGCCCTATACGCGGCGGATAAGTACGAGGTACAGACTGAATGACCTGCCGCAGGTTTTGTTCGTACGAGGTTCAGGTATATATGCCGCGTATAGTGCTATACGCGGCGTATTTAATATTTCTGAATTATTACTTAAACGATCCAAGCCATTTCTCACTCACACAAACACAATTTCACTTGCATAAATCACATTCTCAACTATAATTTCACGATACGTGTATTCACACAAACATACAAAAAATGTCTTGGTGGAATTTTTTTGATCCATCGGAGGATGAAGAACCAACGTTTAATTTGAACGAGATGCCGACACCGGAATTTTACGAACAACCGGCATTGAGTCAACCAACGTTTCAAAACGTAAACGAGGAAGAGATAAAACCGACGTTTGATTTGAACGAGACTCCGACACGGGAATTTCACGAACAACCGGTAAAAGATATTATTTTTCTTTAAATATATGTCGTTATTCGTATATTTAAATGTTATGTTGATTTAGGAATATTATTTTCACGAGAGTGGACCATCTTACCACAATCCTGTAGAAGACCCGTATTACGATACCCAGCCGGCATTCGTTTATTCTGCTGAAGCATCTAACTACAGCAAATTTGCCTCGTACGATTTCAACTCCGGACAAGACAACGTTCGAAATACGTTCGAGGACAAAGAGGAAAACAACGATGAAAACAATGAAACCGATGACGAGAAGTCTGACGATGATTACATACGCGAGGCGAGCGTTTCGTATGTAACAGACAACGTACGTATTAATCATATATTACATGTTTAAGTTATAACTAGATAATTATATTATTATTCACTTTGACTTTATATTTTGTTTAGTATTTCTCTTCTCGAACCGAATTAGAGGAATGGGTCAAAAAGAGAGGAGAGGATCATGGGTGTGTTATTGTGGTTGATCGGTCAAGAAACGGCGCTGTTGATCTTAGATGCAGTCGTGGCGGGGAATACAAAAGCCAGGCCACAGTTAGGCGGACGGGTAGTGCGAAAACTAACTGTCCGTTTAAACTTTTAGGGAGATACGATAGGGGAAGTGATAGGTGGAAGTTAATTGTAGAAAACCAAGCTCACAACCACCGCCCTATTGTATTTAAGGAGGGGCACCCGTATCTTAGAAGGCTGGATGACGAGCAAAAAGACGTGGCTGCGCGGTTACACCGTCAGGGCATGCGACCGGTACAGATTTTGGATGTTTTACGAGATCAGTTTCCTGAAATCTTATGCGTGCTGAAGGACATAAATAATTACGTCCGGTCTTTAAAAGATAAAGAAAAAATTGGCAAGACCCCGATGCAGGCATTTGAAAATTTTCTTGATTCAAATGGGTTCTTGTTTCAAACATTCGAAGACAGAAAAAGTAAACGGACGAAACAAGTCTTTTTTATTCATTCGACCTCGTATAAAATGTGGCGTGCCTTCCCTCACGTGTTGTTGATTGATGCAACATATAAAACAAACATGTATGGATGGCCTTTTTTACAGTTTGTTGGTATGACTTCGACGCTGAAGTCGTTCTGTATCGCTCACGCGTTCATTTCTAGGGAACGAGAGGCTGATTTCACATGGGTCCTTCAACAGCTAAAAAATGCCATAAAAGACTGCATTCAGCCACGTGTGATCGTTACCGATAGGGATCTAGCCCTGATGAACGCATGTAAGACCGTATTCCCTAAAGCCACCAAAAACCTGTGTCGGTGGCACATTCAACAGAACATTTCCAAAAAATGGAAATTTCTATTCAAAGATGAAGTATGGGATAACTTCAGTTATAGCTGGACGAAACTGTGCTCGTCTGGCACGATCGAGGATTACAACTATAACTGTGGGAAAATGGAAGAATATTTAAGCTCGATAGAGAGGCGCGGTATGTTATATTATTAAATTTACCTCTTAATAACTATGTTTGTCTGTTATTAATGTATTTGTTTGTTTGTTTTTCAGGGGTATGGTTGTATATCAGGGATAACTGGTTGAATCCTTACAAGGAAACGTTTGTTACGTGTTGGAGTTCTGACCGTCTCAATTTTGGTCAACATACGACAAACAGAGTTGAGAGCCAACACGCAGACATTAAGAGATACCTGCACGGGTCTAATAATTCGTTTGAGACGATTGCAGGGTATGTTCTTAAGGTTGTAAGGAAACAGGAGGTTGAGATTAGGAAATCATTTGAGGTGTCCAGCATAAAAATTATGAAGCATCATAATTTGAAACTTTTTAAAAATTTATTACGTAACATATCCATTGATGCTCTTAATATTCTTGAAGCCGAACATAAAAAGTCAGAAAAGATGATTAAATCGGGTTCTACATGTGGACATCAGTTGCAGACCTCAATGGGTTTGACGTGTGCTTGTAGCATAGAGCAACACAACCGTACAGGTGGTAACTCTTGGTTTTGAAAATTTATGCTTATTATTTGATTGATTTACTAATAGATATTTTTATTTTACAGTCAAGTCTATTCAACTACATTTGATAGACCCCTTCTGGAGAAAACTTGATTTCGAGCCAGAGTCCAAAGAGGCCACTGCACAACCAGATATTGAAAAAGGGTTAAATGAAATTAACGAACAAGTACGTTCTCAGAAAGATCCTATTAAAAAATGGGACATGTTAAATAAGCTTAAGTCGGCCCTATTTTCAACAAAAACAACAAAAAATGATCCCGAAAAGCGTCAGGATCCACGCGGTCGCCCGAAACAGCAAAAACAGCAAAAACAACCTCCTCCTCCTCCTCCAGTTGACCCGAGTAGACATAGCTCTTATACTCCGTCGCATACGTCTTCACAGGAACAACCTTCTCCAGTTGACCCGGGTAGACATAGCTCTTATACACGCTCAAAATCAACAAAAGCCCCTAAGAAGGAACCCAAAAAAGCAACGTATCCGAAGTTTCCTAAAATGAGAAAAACGGAGGACGGTGCGAAAATTGAAAAGTTCGAGTTATACATACCTGAATGGTCTTACCCGTACATATCTGACATCATAGATGTAAGACCAGATGGTAATTGTGGGTTTCGGGCGGTAGCCGTGGCTCTTGGGTTGGATTCAAATAGTTGGCCCCATATTAGAAAACGAATGCTTGACGAGATGGACAATAACTTGAATTGGTGGTATCAAAAATTTGAGTACCAAGTCCGTCAAGAGGGATACACTATACGGGTTCGTAACGGGTTGGAATGGTTTAACACCTGTCAATTTGCGCCAGCAGAACGTTGGATGTCGTTTCCAGACCATGGATTCGTTATTGCTCAAACGTTTCACTGTATTGTAATACAGTTAGATAAGACGGGTAGCCAGACGTTTTTTCCGATGAGAGAAACTCCAGAACCACTGTTTGATTATCCAGTCTTGACACTGGTTAATATAAACAACAATCACTGGATAACAGTCAAAATGTCTGGCAACTTCCCAATTCCACCACCTGCGTACCTTATGGCGTCATCATTTGCAACCCCAGAAGCCAGAGAATGGGCGACTTTATATGAAGAGCGTTTAAACCAATACAACATAATAGCTGAACAATGGCGTACTCCCGCACCTTTTATTGACATAGAACAACTTAGTCGAAATTTTTAAAGAAATTATTTTTTAAAGAAATTTTTTAAAGAAATCATTTTTTTAAAGAAATAATTTTTAAAATTTTTTAACTTGTAAATAAATTTTTTTTAAAGAAATCAATTTTTTTAAAATTTTTTTTTTCAAAAAGTTATACGCCACGTAGAGAGCACAACGCAGCGTAGACAAGCACAATCCGTGTGATACTACGTTGCGTAGAGAACACAACGCCACGTTTAACTTTTATGCCGTTTGAATTCATTTCACTACGCCACGTTGACACCTCTACGCCGCGTTGCCTCCTCGTTTTTAACGCCTCTACGGGGCGTAGAGAGCACTACGCGGCGTATAACCTTTTATATAAAAACGCTGCGAAACGCAGCGTCGTCTTCTTCATACACAAAAACACCACACACACACTTCACACACACTCCTTCACACACACTCGTCCAATCCCGACCCCACTCGTCCAATCCCGACCCCACTCGTGACACGACCCGACCCCCTTGAGACACGACACACGAGGTACGTTTTTAACACCCGTTTAACCATTGTATTTGTGTTTATTTATACATTTTCATTTTGGATATAGATTAGATTTTTTGATTAGGATATACATTATGATTTTGGATTTAGATTATGGACTTCGCGGAGCAAGTTTTGGATAGGTACCCACATTTGCAGTTCGACCAAAACACTAGAGAGTTCACCCGTTACACTAGCCTTGTACGCATGGAACCCGAGCCCAATGTTATGGTTGGGAGGAAG
The DNA here is from genome assembly GCA_030867185.1 of Tagetes erecta. Classification (NCBI taxonomy): domain Eukaryota; kingdom Viridiplantae; phylum Streptophyta; class Magnoliopsida; order Asterales; family Asteraceae; genus Tagetes; species Tagetes erecta. Next base: position 61,241,648 of record CM061488.1, read on the forward strand.
TTTTTAGAAATTGTCCAGGAGGAAGAGCGTTATAATGGGATTGTTGGTGTAAATACTCCGTGGTCACGGTTGTTTGAGATGAACTTCCCTGCTTACAGGGAACTGACATTAGAGTTTTACTGTACGTTTATGTGCAGGTATTTACTCATTTGCTCATTGGTTTATTTATTTTGTTTTTTTAGTTTGTTAGTTTAAAATTCTAATTATTTATTTAAATTTTTATTTCAGGCCACGTTCGGGAGATACCCCTGAGTATCCGATTTATCAGGGATCGGATACTACTCAGGCGGAGATCTATTTCCGTCTTTTTGGTATTGACCACTTTTTATCCATGGAGCAGTTTGCTGTCGCTATCGGGTTATACACCGAAGCCGAGACGCGACAGCCCCTGTACACCGAGGCGGTACATAAGACCGCCAAGGACGTGTTACAGCTGTGGTGGACGGCGATTGGTGACGGGCGTCACCGGGATGCCTACACCAAAGCCACTGCCATCCGCGATCCCATGTACAGATATCTGCACAGGCTGATCGCGGGTACCATCCATGGACGTCGGCAGGGTACAGATCACTGTACTCTGCGCGACGTGTTTTACTTGCGGTGCCTCCTGTCAGGCAGGCACTGCAACCTCGCCCGTTGTTTTGCCGACTACATTATCGGGTACGTATCTCGGCAGGGGCGGGGGTCTCTGATGGGCGGTTCATTTGTTACACAGATCGCTCATAATCTGGGCTATGTTGGTCACCTGACAGCACTAGGGCTCGCTTCTGTCCAACCCAAAAGGGTGGAGATTGCCTCGGTACGATCGATGGGGATGGTTCTCCGCATTAAGCGGGCGAACCAACCTGATTTACAGGTGTTGATTCGCAGGGGCGGGCAGGAGCGTTACGTCCCGGTTCCGTTGGTAGAGCCGCCGCCGATACAACATGAGGAGGTGCAGGTGGATGACGAGCCGATTAATCCGGATGCAGAGCAGTTATCCGACGAGGACGAGATCCCGCAAGAGCCGGATCATCCGCCTCAGCATGTCCCTGTTTTTTATCAGGCGGTTCGGTTGCCAGTGTCTGTGGAGCAGCGGATTCAGAGGATAGAGTATCTTCTCGACTGGATTGTTCGTGACCGTATCAGAGTTCAGGAGGGGTCGGTAGAGCCGTTTACTTACCCTGATGGATATGACGACCCCACCGGGACGCGGCGTACCAGACGGCGGACGGATGATGATCAGGGGGGATCATAGATATTTTTACTTTTTGTTTATTAAAACTTAATGTATTTTTGTTGGCAACACTTAATGTATATATATGATGAATTTTTATTATGTTTTTGTGATGTGTTTTGTTTGTAAATGTTTTGTTATATTATTAAATTTTTTGTTATTATAAGATATTAACAATTTAAAACTTATTAAAAAATTTATAGAAATTTCAATTTTTTTAAATATTTTTAATTAAAAACAAGTGATGTGCCGCGTATAGTGCTATGTGTCACGTATAAGGCGCTTGTCACGAAGTATTTCTGACAAAGTACCTTATACGCGGCGGATAGGCCTCAACGCGGCGTTTAAGGTACTTTGTCAGATATACTTCGTGACAAGCGCCTTATACGTGACACATAGCACTATACGCGGCACATCACTTTTGTAAAACGCGGCACATTGTACTATACGCGGCACATCACTTTTATAAAACATCCCCTATAACACCCATACCAGTCGACCACAAACACAACCCACAAACACTTCCACACTCACTTCACAATTCACCATCCCAATTTTCAATCCACAATCGTTTTTTTACACCATCCCAACTAAACAAACCATTACAAATTAACGTAAGTTTTGTATTTATTACTTCGCATGGTATATCGCAATATCATAGCTCCGGTATCATCCGTCTCCTAATAAAAGGATGACTGATGAAACCGGGGTTATGATTCTGATTGTGGTATCCCATGAGAAGTAATAAATATAAAACTTATGGTAATTTTTAATGGTTTTGCATGATTTTTATAACTATATCACCGGTGTTACAAATTACAGATGTCTCATCTTTTTCATTATAAACCATAAATAGTGAAAAATAATATAATTTTAGAGTATGTTACAAATTATTTGACCTAGTGAAATGTCTCCTGTTTCCATACTCGTTTAAGATAAAACTGAGTATTGAAACCGGAGACATTTCGTAGGTCTAATAATTTGTAATTAACTGCAAAATTATATTTTTATTCACGTTTTATGGTTTATAATATAAAAACAGAGACATCTGTTATTTGTAACACCGGTGTTAAAGTAAAAAATATTCATGCATATAATAAACCGGAGACATTTCACCAGGTCAAAAGATTTATATCTTTAACATAGTTAACCCCACCGCTAAAGAACTAGCAATGCTATCTGAACTAATGTGTTTAACACGCGGTTCATGTCTAGCAGTACGGGTTAGCTCGGTTTGGTAAACATCGAAAGATGTACACTAAAAGATGTACACTGAAAGATGTAGTTGAAAGATGGAGAACCACCGCCACAACCACCTCCTTTCACTGCTACTTACGGTGACTTAAACCAAACAAGCAGGTATTATTATACCGGAGAGATTTCACTAGGTCAATCTCCAAGTTTCAAAACGAAATATGAAGTGGAAGCTTTATGGACTTGGAGATCATTCAGCATAGTTAACCCTACCATGTCCCGGAATGGTACAAATCGATGCCTACCATGCATGGACCATTTCGAATCTAGCAGAACGGGTTATCTAAATCAAACCTAAATACGAAGTGTGAGTATACTTCAGTTGTTACTTCGCTTGCACCCACCGGCAAGTACTCCGCTAATGGGCACATCCGAGACGTTTCACTAGGTCAAAATAACTTGTAATAATATTAAAAATATGTATTTATCGACAATTTATATAGATTGGTATTGGTTATCATATAAAACTTATGTATTTATTTACATTTTATGTAGTGTGGTTGAAGTTGACTCATTTTATATTAAATGTAAATTCGTTTGTGCGGTGGTGGCAAAATATGTAATAAGAATAATAAACCTTTTTTTATAACTTTTTTCCTATTTACACGGCGTGAATTTAACAAAAAACCGATGAATACGCCGCGTGAATTTAATAATCACAAACCTTTTTTAAATATTTAAAAGTAATTAAATAAAAAATACAACCAAAACGCCGCGTACAGCATACTACGCCGCGTATATCTCTTTTTGTCTTATTATGTCTGGCGGCGATCGGTCTTATACGCTGCGTATAGTTCTATACGCGGCGTAGTTGACGGTTTTTTGTTAAAATTTCCCGGTGTAAATAGCCTGGCCGTATGCAAACCCTACTATTTAACCTCCATTTCCAGCCACCATTCCCCACTTCACCATCTCCATAACAACACACACACAAACCCTAATCTTTTTGAAAGAAAATTAAGGCAAGAAAGAAGAAAACCAAGATTTTTGTGAATCAAAGAGTTGATTTGAAGTTGGAATGTGTTAAACAACAGGTAATCAAAGTAAAATCATTCCCTAAAACATGTTTTCATAACACAAGACGAATCTGGCCATTAATGGAGTTTTTAAGTTTTTCAAAAGTTTCAAAGAAATCAATAAAGGTTGCATTTTTATGAATAAAATCGTGGAAAACACTTAGATTTAGTCATATAAATGATAAACCAAGGTTTTGGACGTAAAAAGTTTGAGATTTGGTTGAAAAACTAGGATTTTGGGTTGAAAACGAGCTTAACAACGTTTTTGCGACACTAGTGTTCATCTTGCGACACTAGCGTTCATGTTGCAACACTAAGATGACTTGATTTCTGGGCGTGTGTCGGGTGTGTTTGCGACAATAGTTTAAGTCCCGACGAAAGTTGGGCAAGAGCCTTGCGACGCTGCAAGTGGAGGTGCTGCTGAAGCAGCATGCGACACTGTGGTTCGCCTTGCGACACAGTCTGCAACACTGTCTGCGACATTGACTGCGACACTGCTTGCGAAACTAAGAAAGAAATAACGATTTTTAATAATAACTTAAATGCAGATCGTACACCAATACCACCACCGTAATCTCGCCCAAACAAGCAAAGATCACCTAAGGACCAGGTGAGTTCTAGACCTCACTTTCGTTCCATTTTAAATACTTTTGAGGCTAATATGCGTACCGATGTACTAATATGATCACCCTACGTGTTGACTAAATGAAAACTATACGATTGAGTATGTGTTGACTAAATGAAAACTATACGATTGAGTACGTGTTAACTAAACAAAGACTATGTGAATGAATGCGTGTTGACTAAATGAAGAGTATGTATACAAATGGTAGAAATAGAGTCAACAATCCGGCTGGGGATTTACAATACCAGTAAAGAACCGATATATCGGTAGACTCCGTAAGAGTCGAAGAGCTAAGATCCGGCTGGGGAGTTATAATACCAGTGAAGATATTATGTAAATACCGGTAGACTCCATGAGAGTCGAAGAGTTATGATCCGTTTGGGGAATTTAATACCAGTGAAGAACCGTTATATCGGTAAACTCTGTAAGAGTTGTAGTTACGTATTAGATAATGATATTACATATGTGTAATACAAGGGAGATATGAAGCGTACTAAATGACTTTACTTTTAAAACTAGAACTCACTCAGCGTAGCTGACTTTTGTATGCATGTTAGATTGATGTGCAGGTTTGAAGATTTAGAGGGCTGCTTGGCGAGAGCTAGAGATTTGTGGAAGACTGGCATTGAAGAAATAGTTTTGGAAATCAAAATTTATATGTTTGTAATGCTTTAAGTAGTTTCCAAGACAATTAAGGATAATGTAATAATGTTTTAAACATATATTCCGCTGCTTTTGAAATTTTATTTATTATATGGTTGTTTTTATGCTTGTGAAAGCCAACTGTGATGCTTGTCGAAAGATGGGCGTTACATTTTTGGGTTTACATTTTATCTATTTTGGTTAGGTTTTTGGGTGGGGTTTAGCGTTTTTGTGTGGGGGTGAGGTGGGGGGTTTAGCGTTTTTAGGTGCGGTGGGGGTTTAGCGTTTTTTGGGTGGAGGTTTAGCGTTTTTGGGTGGGGTGGGGTGGGGGGGTTTAGCGTTTTTGGGTGGGGGTGGGGTGGGGGTTTAGCGTTTTTGGGTGGGGGTTTAGCGTTTTTGGGTGGGGGTGGGTGTGGTGGGGGTTTAGCGTTTTTGGGTGGGGGTGGCGTGGGGGGTTACCTTTAGATATCTTTTTTATGGTTGAGATCAATTTATAGGAAAACAATTTGGTGGAGGGGTAGTTTAGTCATAGTCATTTTTGTTGACTTTTTCTCTCCACATGCAAAGCACATGTCAATTCCCCCACATTTTTAAAACGTTCATAACTTTTTGATACGATATAATTTTTTTAAAAAAATTACACCAAAAAAAGTGTTTTGTTATCTTTAAAACGCGTATAATATTGATATATAAAAAACAAATTTTTTTTCCGCTCTTGTCAAGTCATTGTGTAATATTATATCATTATGTTATATTATAACTAGTGAAATATCACTTTTATTGGTTCATTTATAGGTCATTGTGTAATATCATCTCATTGTAAAGATTTATTATGTCATCTTATATATTTAGAAAGTATCACTGTGTCACAAATTGTTAATATGTATTTGAGAAATGTTCAAATACAAAGACGTTTTTTTGCTACAAAGTGTGAGAATGACACAATTGTAAACAAAGACACAATGCCACTTTTAAAAAAGAATAAAGTGCAATTTGAGTACCTGAGCTATACTTCAACTTGCATTATGAGTACCTAAGTTTTAATTTTAGCCAATTAAGTACCTGACCTTTCTGATTTTTGCAATTTGAGTACCTATGACTAACAAATGTTAGTTAGGTGTTAACTCATAGGGTTATTTTGGTCATTTCCTATATAATGTTAGGGCTAAATTAATAATTTTATTTTTAAAAGTCTCACTAAGAATAAACAAGTAGAGCGACGTCTTTTATACCTGAAAATCTATGTTTTACACGCTCGGACATCAAATAGAAGCTTCAAACAAAATCAGTTTCTATCTGATTTTCGAAACATTCGGAACGTATATTTTAGGGTTTAGAAAACTTCGTTTTATTTGTTTATTGTTAGTGAGACTACAAAAACTAAAATTACTAATTGAACACTAACGTTGTATAAAAAATGACCAGAATAGCCTTATGAGTTAACACTTAACTAACATTTGTTAGTTCTAGTTACTCAAATTGCGAAATTCAGAAAGGTTAGGTACTCAATTGGCTAAAATTAAAAATTAAGTAACTCATAGTGCAAGTTGGAGTATAGCTCAGGTACTCAAATTGCACTTTATTCTTTAAAAAATTATAACTCACAATATAAATTAAAATTCAAAAAAGTGGTTCGGAAATCTTGTTCCCCATTTAATCTTCTTTCAAAAAATAAATAAACGAAAGATAAAAAAAATAAAAAAAATTGCCGTTTTTTATATTTTTTATAAAAGACACAATGAAAAAAAAGATAAAAAACGGTAATTTTTTAATTTTATTTAATTTTTCGTTTGTTTATTTTTTGAAAAGAGGATTACATGGGGAACAAGGTTTCCGAACCACTTTTTTTGAATTTTAATTTATATTGTGAGTTATAATTTTTTAAAAAGTGTCATTGTGTCTTTGTTTACCATTGTGTCATTCTCACACTTTGTACCAAAAAAATGTTTTTTGTATTTGAACATTTCTCAAATACAAATTAACAATTTGTGACATAATGATACTTTCTAAACATATGAGATGACATAATAAATCTTTACAATGAGATGATATTACACAATGACTTATAAATGAACCAATTAAAGTGATATTTCACTAGTTATATTATAACACAATGACATAATATTACACAATGACTTGACAAGTGCGGAAAAAAATTCATTTTTTATATATCAATATTATATGCGTTTTAAAGATAATAAAACGCTTGTTTTTTTGGTGTAATTTTTTAAAAAAATTATATCGTATCAAAAAGTTATTAACGTTTTTAAAATGTGAGGGAATTGACATGTGTCTATATGAGATGACATAATAAATCTTTACAATGAGATGATATTACACAATGACTTATAAATGAACCAATTAAAGTGATATTTCACTAGTTATAATATAACACAATGACATAATATTACACAATGACTTGACAAGTGCGGAAAAAAAATTCATTTTTTATATATCAATATTATATGCGTTTTAAAGATAATAATAAAACATTTGTTTTTTTGGTGTAATTTTTTTAAAAAATTATATCGTATCAAAAAGTTATTAACGTTTTTAAAATGTGAGGGAATTGACATGTGTCTTGCATGTGGAAAGAGGAAGTCAAAAAAGTGAATATGACTAAACTACCTCCTCACCAAATTGTTTTCCTATAAATTGATCTCAACCGTTAAAAATATATCTAAATGTCATAAATCCTTCTTAGAATTGTTAGATTAAAATCCTTTGTAGGATCTCTTCTATATATAGTAAGGTTCACCTACAAAGGATTTTAATCTAAAAAGGCAATAAGAATAAGAGATTGACATGTGACATCTAGTTAAATGAGAAAATGGAGTATTTTAGTCATACCCATTTTTTTTTATTTTCTCTCTCCACATGCAAGTCACATGCAAGACACATGTTAATTCCCCCACTTTTTTAAACGTTTATAACTTTTACATACGACGTTAATTTTTTAAACAAATTACGCCAAAAAACGAGCATTTTTTTCTCTTTAAAACACATATAATATTGATATATAAAAAACGAACTTTTTTCACATTTTTCAGCTCATTATGTCTTCCGTCAGGTCATTGTGTCTTCCGTCAGGTCATTGTGAAGGTTGTTGTGTCATTCATCTGGTCATTGTGTAATCTTATTTGACAAAGATTACACAATGATCGAATAATAATTACACAATTACACAAAAAGTATTTCGAAGATCTTGCTCCCACATCATCATCCTTCAAAAATAAATAAACGAAACTTAAAAAAACTAAATTTTCTCATTGTGTCTTTTTTCATTGTGTCTAATTTAAAAAATAAAAAAAAACTGTAAACTTTTTAATTTTATTTAATTTTTAGTTTATTTATTTTTGGAAGAGGAATACATGGGCAACAAGGTCTCCGAACCATTTTTTTAAAATTTGATTTATATTGTGATTTATAATTTTTTTTAAAGTGTCATTGTCTCTTTGTTTACCATTGTGTCATTCTCACACTTTGTAACAAAAAATAACTTTTTTTAACACTTCTCAAACACATATTAAAATTTGTGACACAGTGATAATTTCTAAACACATAAGATGACACAACAAATCTTTACAATAAGATGATATTACATAATGACTTAAGAATGAACCGATAAAAGTGATATTTCATTAGTTATAATATAACACAATCACATGATATTACACAAGGACTAGACAAGTGCTGAAAAAAATTTATTTTTTATATATCAATATTATACGCTTTTTAAAGATAAAATGTGACATCTGCCCAAACCCGAACCCGAATTCCCGACTCGAACCCAAAGTTGTCTATCTTTTATGGTATTCGTATTTATTATCTCGAAATTGTAACGCTTTATTATTAACAACATATACAAATATGTCGAATTCTATATAATACCGTCTTTTATATAAACGACCGAATGAATATCTAAGCATATTATTTAATTATTATTTATAATATATAAAGATATAAACATCAAAAATATATAAATTGTATTTTATGAAAGATCTTTTATAAAAATGGTTAAAGATAATTGTTCCTGAATCCAATTATAATCTTCCAAAGCTGAAAACGAAACGAAGATATAAAACCATCAATTATATAAACGTACGAGTTAACGCGGTTAAGTCGGTTAGTTAAAATAAATACTTAATAAACTTTTGGTGAAAATTGTCAAGTTTTAAAGTTGTATTAGAAGTTATAAAATCAAATTAATAATATTTGAAACCTAAAGGACCAAAGTGTAAAGATGAAACTTATCACCCAAACCAGCCGCCCCTACCAGTGTTTCCGGTGACCATAACTTCCGGCCACTATGGCCGGATTCCGGCGAGAGCAAAACTGCAAATTTCTAGTTTAAAACCCAAATTAATCCATTCTTAATCAACCGAAAACATTCCTAAATTGTTATTGCCAAGTTTTCAAGCATCTAAAACGCGTTTACAACTCGATTAACGCCCGGTTGATTGTGAGGTTCAATTCGAAAATCCCGTGTCCATAATTAGACTCAAAATTAACAATCAAACCATTCCATTTCGTCTCTTAATGCTCGACTAACAATCCACAATCTTCAAAACACTCGTTTATCTCTGTAAAAATCAAAATCAAGCGAACCAAAAATATAATTCCGGCGAGTCGAGCGATTTCAACCTTTAAGGCACCAATCCGGGTAATTTCTGGTTTCATTTCAATCCTCTCAATCATCTACACATTTCTAAACCATCAATTACATCTCATTTCATTCCAGGTTCACAGATTCTTCATCAAAACAGTCGACTTTTCCTTCGGTTCGAATCCATATCAAACCTTCATAATCAAGTGAGTATTTTATATCAAAACAATCGTGATTCAATGAGGATCAAAAGGCCTATGGTTGTGTGGAGTGGTTTAACAAATTGAAAACGAATTGAATGGATCTTTATCTTAGGGCTTGTATGTTGAAATGGGTATTGACAATTGGTAAAGGATAAAATAGGTTGAATTGGGTTTATTCACAACAAAACAAATGTGGTGCAGTGGTTTGTGCGTGGTTGCATGAGTGGTTGGACCAGTGTTCGAGTCCCACTGGCCACTGCACTCTTCTATTTAATTTTCATATTTTAAACCCTTTAAAACACTAAACTATATATTTCTAATAACTTAAATAATATACTTTATATTAAATATTTATTTAGGATTTAAAGACTTATAATCTCAAATACATAAATACAAATAAGAATGCTTTAAATTTATAAGTATTATTACAAATATTATGAAAAATAGATTCGTATAAAATATTTACAATAAGAAAAATACGATAACGTTTCATATAAATTCCCAAATTTGTATTTCAAAACCCTAATTCCTAAATTGTAGTTCAAAACCCTAAATCTCAAATCCGAAACCCTAGATCTCGGATTTTAATTCTTGTTACTATTGTTTCGTTTCTAAGTAGGGGTTTTTCCCAATTAATTAGGTGATACTAATATTTGGGCAACCCTCGATTCGTTATAGCTGCGTTTCTATTTCGGTTATCTATTGTATTTCAAGGTGAGTAAATTCACTTCCCTTTTTACTTTTACATTTTGGGCTGAAATATGTTCAATTACTATTCAATGTTTTCGGTTTTCTTTTCTTTGTTTCTATTTTCAAATGAGATCATTAAATGTGTTAGTCTTGTCTGCAGCAAGATGCAATCCTTATGTGGTAGTTTAAAGTAGTATTGTTACTTAGTAATCCCACCGGTACAATGTTAGCGCTAATGGTTTGACAAACCCACCTGCAATTATTTCAAAACAGGTGATTTAAACTCGGCCATTCAATTTCAATGTTACGAGTTACTATGTTACAAGTTGCTATACGATGATACAAGTTGCTATGCTATGTTGCTACGTCCCTTAGATGCTTAAACAATTATTGATAACTTATATCGAGACGGTTACGTGACGGTTGCTAAAAAAGTTATCTTTAATTAATAACATGAGTTGGTTCCTCATGACAAATGATTACAAGTTGCTATACAATGATGGTGTTCAATGTGTGTTCAAGGTGTTCAAGGTGTCATGGTCGAGAATGATATGAAATAGCTATGCATGTAAGATTGCGCAGCATATTATGATGATCTCGGATTTCTATATTATCATGTATCAATTGTGGTTTACTCACTAGCTTTAATTAGCTAACTTTATTTTTAAATATTTCAGGTGGTGTTTGAGCGTTTTATACCTTCAAGACATAGGATGCCTATCGGACTTAGAATAATTGAACAATAACTTACTTTGATTACTGGTCTTTATTTTTGAATTTATGACTATTTATTCCTCATTTATGTCACAACAATTATTACATTAATGATATTAAAATATGCTTTTAGTGTGCCATGTGCTTTGTACTATTGATATCCAATTCACTTGACGCGCCCGGTGTTTTCCGCCGCTGGGCGGGGTGTCACATAAAAAACGCTTATTTTTTTGGTGTAATTTTTTTAAAAACCAATATCGTATTCAAAAGTTATGAACGTTTTAAAAAAGTGGGGGAATTGACATATGTCTTGCATGTGGAGAGAGAGAAAGTCAACAAAAGTGGCTATGACTAATATACCCTTCCACCAAATTATTTTCCTAAAGTTGATCTCAACCATTTAAAGAAGATCTGAAGGTCATAAATCCTTCTTAGCCTTCTTATATTAAAATTTTTTGTAAGATAACTCTCCTCGGTTCACCTAAAAAGATTTGTAATCTTAAATGAATAAGAATGATTAAAATATTGACATATGGCATCTAGTTGTACTAGAAATTGAGTATTTTAGTCACATCTATTTTTTTTACTTTATCTCCACATGCAAAACGTATGTCAATTCTCCAACTTTTTAAATTTTTATAGCTTTACATACGACATTATTTTTTTAAACAAATTACACCATAAAAACAAATTTTCTCTTTAAAACGCATATAGTGTTGGTATATAAAAAACTAACTTTTTTCACGTTATTTTTCAGCTCATTTTGTAATACGTCAAACCATTGTGAATAGTAAGCATATATAACACAATTATTCAAGTTTTTTTCAGCTCATTATGTAATTTCGGCACATCATTGTGTAATTTCGCCACATCATTGTGTAATCTTTTGAAATGACGATAATTACATAATTATATAATAAGAATTATTCTATGACACAATATAATAATAGTTTATTAGTATATATGTATAACACAATGACAAATTCATTGTATAGTGTCACAATGCACAAGGGTGAAACAAATGATAGAAGTAAACATATATAACACAATGAAAATAATCCAACGACTAAAAATACAATACTAGTACAATGATAATTCAAAGTAAAAGACAATGGCACAACCAATCATCATTAGAACCTACGGCTTCCTAACATATTCGAATCCAACCAATCATCATTACATAACATATTACCAATCCATATACCATCAGTTTTATATAAAAATCATCAATGGAACAAGCATGTTTTTCTCAGGTTTATATTATACACTACACGCTAGGGCATGATATGGTTGCATGGTTTTTATACCATAGCATTTAACTTATTTTTCAACTATGTCTTTAATTTTAAGGCACGTGTTTTGTACATTAGGTTTACATTTAATACTTTGATATTACATGTCGTTTACACTCCTGCAAACTTTTAAACATTAACTATGTATTGTATTTCTTCATTTAATAAGACACATATGTTTTAAGTTCATATAGTGTCGTTTGATGTAACTAATAACTTTGATTTTGGTTTGTAACACACTTAATAGTAAAACTCCATTGGTGGATTTTGAGGGTGTGACAAATGTAAACATGCTTTGTATTATCAAAAAAGCTTAGAAAACCGAGCCTGACGTTTATTTAATAAAAAAATTATTTATATATTTTATATATCTTCTTATTTAGTAATTGAGTAACTCATCTACATGACAACAATTTAACTACTTTACATATGATTTTGCTTAGGTGTCAGGCTATGATTTACTTTAATGAAAGATTTCAAGGTGGGTCATGGTATGCTTCATATTCGAAATAACCCGATATGTTCAAATTAAAAATTCATCAATTAATCATCAATTATCATGAATTATCTTCTAACATGTTATGCTCAAATAAAAAAGTATCAATTATCATGAATTATCTCTTAACCTAATATGTTCAAATAAAAAATTACCAATTATCATAAATTATCTCATAACCCGATATCTACAAATAAAAAATTTATCAATTATCATGAATTATCTCCTAACCAGATATGTTTAAATAAAAAATTTAGCAATTATTATAAATGATCTCATTTATTTTAGCATAAGATTTTTGTTAGAAAAATATTTGTAAATATCTAAACCGATTTAATAGATGATATATTAAAAATAAATTTGATACTTAAATTTAGTTAAAACCTATAGAACCGAAATGCTGTGTAGTATATACGGGTACTAATCGAGTATTGATATATATAAAAACTAATGATATATAAAGACTAGTTTCAATACATATAATCATTATTTTATCTTTTTATGTTTTAATTTATATAAACTATAATTAATACGAGCCGGCTAACGGGCGAGCCACAATAATAACAACCTTCCACCACCTTCACGGTCAGTGGCGAAGCCAACAATTTTATATAAGGGGGGCCGGGCTTACGAGACCTATAAATTTTTCTCCTAACGTTATGTTTCAGGTTATATATTCAGGTTGGCGATTCCGTCCGGATCGGGTCAAATAGTAAACCTTTTTTACACAAAATTAAAACTAGGTAGCTTAACAAAAAAACTTAAAATATTTATAATAATGCAAAAAAAAAAATACAAGTACAGAGTACCTGAAAGAAGAATTACAACGCAATCAGAAAACTGAATATCTACAATTGAAAGAAATAAAACCCTAATTGAACTAAAAACCTACTTGGTGGTGGAGCCAAGATTAGATACAATTTGGTGGTGGTGGACAAAGCGAATGTACGGTGGTCTTATGGAACGCAACAAATTCGAAGTGAGCAGAAGTAAACATCAGATTGAATTTTTGAGTGGGATTGTGGGAAGCGTTGACCGGTTAAATTGAAAAATAAACTCAAGTTATGGACTTTTACATTATGAGTTTAGTCTTGTTGTTTATTATATGGAATTAAACAAAAAAAACCATTTAAATTTAAGTTGGAAATTTTAACAATCAAGGGGGCCAAACTTAGTATATATAATATTTTCAAGGGGGCCAAATCTTATATATATAACAAAAATTAACTACCGACCAAAAAATTAACGCTTGTGACGGAAAAAAATGGGAGGGCCTTGACCCCCTTTGGTCTCACTATCCCTTCGCCAATGTTCACGGTTATAAAACAACATAAATATCGCAATGCACACAGGTAGGGCTGGCATATCGTGTCAGACACGACACGATAAGACACGAACACGATAAGGTCAAACACGAACACGACACGATAACTTATCGTGTCATTTTTTCCAAACACGAACACGATAAAAAGCAGGTTACACGATATGACACGATAAAAACCCAATTTTAAAAAAATTAAAATTTTCAAAAAAATTTATAAGTATTAAATAATAAATATAACTTAATATGATAATTCTTAAGACACAAAATAACAAAATTACATAAAAATAGTATTTATCCATAATAATACTTGATAAACGAATATGAAAAAAAGATTAAAAGTCTATTAAAGTCCATCTCCACCTCCATTCTCCACTAACATTTCATATAAATAAATATTAACAGGTGACCTATCGTGTTAACAGATCTTTAACCTGTTAAGACACGATAATTAACGTGTCTTTATCGTGTTAACCTGTTAATGACACGGCACCTGTTAAGGTCAAACACGAAACCTGTTAATTCCGTGTCGTTTCGTGTCGTGTTATCGTGTCCGTGTCAGAAATTGCCAGCCCTACACAAAGGTCCCTACTAGTATATTTTTTAATGAACTATATATATCATCGCAAGCTTAAAATTACCTATACATAAATCTTCAAGCATTGGACCAAAAGGTGCTAAGTCGCTAGCAATTGCACTCAATCCCAACATCTCATCCAAATTAGCAACACATATGGACACAATCCAAAGCAACATCCATCATCATCATCATCATCATCCATGAACAACAATCACCCAATTCATAAAACCCCTCAATCAACCCTCAAATCTTGATGCAACAATGGAGGGCAGTTTCCTCCCAAACAGACCATCTCTTCCCCTGCAATTATCAAAACCAACTCAATCAAACCCCCAACAACGACTTGGTTTTAATCCCACAACTCTCCCTCCACAACCACCATCCCCACAATCTTTCACCATTGATCCTCTCCTGCAACACCTCATCCACCTCTCATCTCAGCAAAAGCCCATCCAATCTGTCAAATCAAGCAACACCCATTTCTCTTCTGCTCGCAGTTCCTCAAGAAAACATCAACTTAACAAACCCCATTTCAAGAAAACTTATGCCACTTCACTTCTTACACTTGAGCATCCAAAACTTCAGTTGGCTGATACTGATGTTGAGTCTCTTGATTTTCTTTCCAAAGATTGTAAGTTTTTGGTTGATTGTATCTCAGAGCAACAGTCTTTATCCAGTTTGAATCTTTTCTTTTACTCTGTTAAGTCCAAGTTGATTGATGTTGATTTGGTGAGTGTTATTAAGGGTTTGGATCTTTTAGGCAATTGGGAAAAAGCCCTTTGTTTGTTTGAATGGGTAGTGGAAAATTCGAAGACAAATCAAAGTTTTAAGCTTGATAACCAAGTTGTTGAATTGATGGTGAAAATATTGGGCAGGGAGTCACAATATAGAACTATTTCAAAGTTGTTTGATGAATTTGATGTTGTGGGTTGTTCGCTTGATGTTAGGGCTTTGACTACGATACTTCATTCGCTTTCGTGTAGTAGAAAGTATCATAAGGCGATTCATTTGTTCAAACGAATGAAGGAAAATGGGATTTTGCCAAATTTGGTTACTTACAATGTAATGTTGGATGTTTATGGGAAAATGGGTCGTTCTTGGGATAAAATATTGAGTCTTTTGGAGGAAATGAAAGCCGAAGGGCTTGAGTTTGATGAATTCACTTGTAGTACAGTGATATCTGCGTGTGGTAGAGAAGGACTGTTGGAAGAAGCAAAGACCTTTTTTGCAAGTTTAAAAGCTCAAAACTACAAACCGGGAACGGTCACTTACAATTCTCTACTGCAAGTTTTTGGGAAGGCAGGTATGTACTTAGAGGCGTTAAATATCATAAAAGAAATGGAGGAAAATAATTGCCCCTTGGATGTGGTGACTTATAATGAGCTTGTGGCCGCTTATGTGCGAGCGGGATTCCACGAAGAAGGGGCTAATGTGATAGACACAATGAATCAAAAGGGCGTAAAACCAAATGCAATCACGTATACAACGGTTATAGATGCATATGGGAAATGTGGAAAAGAAGAAAAGGCGTTGAATTTGTTTAATTTGATGAAGAAATCAGGATGTGTGCCTAATGTTTGTACATATAACTCGATTCTTGGAATGTTAGGTAGAAAATCAAGATCCAAAGACATGATGGAGATTCTTCGTGATATGAAAACCAATCGAGTTTCACCTAATCGTGTCACGTGGAACACAATGCTTGCTATGTGTGGCAATAAGGGTATGCATCTTCATGTGAATTGGGTCTTACGGGAGATGAAAAGTTGTGGTTTTGAGCCTGATAGAGACACATTCAATACCTTAATAAGTGCATATGGGAGATGTGGTTTGGAAATTGATGCTAATGAAGTTTATCAAGAAATGATAAAAGTTGGGTTTAATCCTTGTATCACTACTTATAATGCACTTTTGAATGCACTGGCTCGTAAAGGAGATTGGAAAGCAGCCGAATCAGTCATTTTAGACATGAAAAGTAAAGGGTTTAAGCCTAGTGAGACATCTTATTCTTTAATGCTTCATTGTTATTCAAAAGGGCAAAATCTAAAAGGGTTAGATTTAATGGCACAAGAAATATATGAAGGTCGAATCTTTCCAAGTTGGGTGCTTCTTAGAACACTAATTCTTGCAAATTTCAAGTGTAGATCACTTACGGGCATGGAAAAGGCATTTCAAGAGCTATCAAAGCACGGGTATAAACCAGATCTTGTTATATTCAACTCCATGCTCTCCATGTATGCAAGAAACAAGATTTATGACCAGGCTCGCAAGATGCTAAATTTAATCTACAATAACGGGTTGCAGCCTGATCTTGTCACTTTCAACACGTTAATGGATATGTATGCAAGAACGGGCGAGTGTTGGGAAGCTGAAGAAATCCTTAAAAACATACAGAAGTTAGGTAGACAACCTGATCTTGTGTCGTATAATACTGTCATTAAAGGGTTTTGTAGACATGGTTTGATGGATGAAGCTAGAAGGGTACTTGCAGAAATGACAAATAATGGGATTCGGCCGTGTATTGTTACTTACAACACGTTTGTTGCAGGATTTGCAGCGCAGGGGTTGTTTTCAGAAGTAAATGATGTGATAAGCTACATGATTGAGCATAATTGCAAGCCGAATATGTTAACTTATAAGACGATTGTGGATGGGTATTGTAGGGCTAGAAGGTATCAAGAGGCATTAGAGTTTGTGGGAAATATTAGAAAACTTGATAGTTCTTTTGATGAACAGAATTTGCGAACACTTGCTTCTCATGCTCGGTCAAACGTTGTTTTATAACCACCTTAAAACAATTGCCTTATTTTCGTCATTCTGTGGGCTTTTGCTGATATCATCCTTGAATTGAAAGGCTTATGTTGTGTTTATTCAAGATCTACCAGGGCATTCAACCACAGGCAGATGTTGAACCTCATGGAAGGTACTTTGCCTTCATTTTCCTATGTTTCAACTCATATATGATTACTTTGACTTGGGTTTTGGGTTACGGCTTGGGCTTGTGTGTCGTTTCAGGTCAAGCGGGCAACTTTTTGAATCATGTTGGGCTGACCCAAAAACACTTTCCATTCATTTTCTATAAAAAAAATTTACCTACAATTTTTATGTTAAAAAATAATTACAACAGGTTAAGTAATTTTAGTACGATATTATTGACCCGTTCGTGATAATACATAACCTGATTTGACTTGTTAGAGATTAAACATAACCTAAGTTGACTTGTTAGAAATGAAACATAATTGACCCATATGGCCATATGTAAGTAAAGGGTTCAAATTACCATTTCTTTGCAAAAAAACCCGACTTTATTCTTTAATACTCCCTCTATTCCAGATTGACCTTTGAGGTAAACGCATAACTACTCAAATTCAAAATTAGCATACACTTCTTGTAGTGATTTAACGTCAAATTTTAGATATATTGGTTTTCATTGGTCCTAACTATCACATGTTGTCTTCTACCGGTCCCAACTATTGAGTTGGCTGTCAACGGTCCCAACTTTTATCACCTTGGTAACCACTGGTCCCGTCGTTAAATTTTTTTAACGCCGTTAAGTTTTTTCCAAATTCAATACTGATGTTATAAGCCTTTTGATCGGAATGATAATATAAGTCGATTGATGGAAAAGTTACCTCAAAACGGCGCTTCGAACAACGAAATAGTGCTTCAATCGGGTGTTTAAACCTAACGGTGCTTCAATCGGATGTAAAAATTTTATCATTCAGATAGCCTTTTCGAGAAAACTTTTACATCAATCGACACGTATTATCCTTCCAATCAAAAGGTCTAAAACATCGGTCTTGAATTTGGAAAAAACTTAACGGCGTTAAAAAAATTTAACGACGGGACCAGTGGTTACCAAAGTGATAAAAGTTGGGACCGTTGACAACCAATTTAAAAGTTGGGACCGGTAGAAGACAAAAGGTGATAGTTGGGACCAGTGAAAACCAATATACCCAAATTTTATAACTGTATTAGTTATTTTTACTACTGGTCTACTTATAAAATATTTTTATAAGTTCCAACAGTTCTTGCTGATTTTTATGTTAATAGGTACCTTCTTTGACCTTAAGAGTCAAACTTCATCTCATCTAATATTGCCATTCTCTTCTATTACTTAATTTCTCATATATTTATCAATTTAGTATATGTACTTCGGTTTAGGGTTCATCCATTTGCCTTTTTCTTCAATATATATTTTAGTTTTAACGTGTCTTTGCAGGGAGAAAAGCTTCAAGCAATATCACAGGATGAAGGGATGATATGTTTTCGATTCTAGATTCCAAAGTTTCGTATCGACTGTAATGTATATTTGCTTATGAATAAAAAGTGTACTGATGAGATATCTGTTAAGTCTCGTTTTTGTATGTATAGAGGGTATAAGTCGTTAGGCAATGTTCGTTTTTAGATTAGAACTGTCATGTTCTTGTAATTTATATGTTCTTATGTTCTTGATATCATTTACCAAAATTTTGGTATCATTTACCAACAATGTTATATGTATTTTTATCTGATGCAATGAAAGTTATACGTTATATAACTAGTAACATGTCTTTGTGTGTTACAGCGCTTTTAATGCCGAATCTCAATGGATTAGAGTTTTGGATAATGATTTTTATCTGATGTGATGAAAGTTAGTTGGTATCAACTAATAGTATTGATGTTACAACGCCTACGCTGTTGTTAAGTTGTTGTGCTGATGTTGTTTTGTTCATGCGTTGTTACAGACTATTAGTGCCCTAATTTGTTAGTCGGTTGGGCGCTGATGTGAAGCTAAACTGGTGTTGATGTTATATTGAGCCAGCACATATGGTTTAGCTTATGCTGATGTGAACAAACTTAAGCGTTGATGAATTGTTCCGGAAGGAGAAACTCAAAAGAAGTTAACAATTCGAACCATGTATTATTACTTATGGTAATTTGTTTAAGACGAATTAACAAACTAAACTGAACTACGTCTATTAAGCTCTACTATTTACACAACTATGCACGCTTAAACTTCACTTATGTGTTTTTACCGCGAGGTGCGTGACATTAGGTCGTAGTCGTAGGTCATATCGAATGAACTCTATATATGATTTGGAAATAATACCGTTTACTCATTCTGCATGAGAAAATAATGTTTGTAAAGTTAAGTAGCGGAAGCAAAAAGTAAAGCGAAAGCAAAGTTAATATACGTCAAACAAAGCATAAAACCAAAGTAAATAAGAGTTTGACAATAGTTTAAATGTTTCTTCAAAAGTATGTGACTCCATGCATGCATCATAGCCTGATGCATTTTAGTGAACTGAGAAAACATGCTAAAATAATGATTGATGAGTTCACACATAAACAAACTATATCTACATGATTACCTCTTCAGTATGTAAACTTGTATGTTTATATAATTTGAGTACATATAATCCCGACTATCTATAAATTAACTATCTTTTAAGAACTCCGTAATCTATGCAAATGATTAATTAACTTGATTATCTACAACCTTACCTATGAACTTGATTATACAAGAAGTTGATTTTTCCATAATTCTATGGAACTTGATTTTTTATACATGCACCTCATTATCTAATCCCTATGAACTTGACTTAACACGAACATTAGTTCTCTATAAACATGAAATTCTATAAATTTGATTAATTACAAAACTTGATTAACCCATATCTGATGTGTTAAAACATGTCTATTAAATTTACCTTAATTAATCTAATTTAGGGGTGGGGGGTTGGGGTGTAGTGGTAAAGAGGGGAGACTTATAACCAAAAGGTTGTGGGTTCAAACCTCACCCACAACACAAAATAATAAATTTGCCGTTCAAAAAAAAAAATTAATCTAATTTAGATTCAAACCTAATCACTCAAATAATATTCTAGACCAATGACCAAATAAAACTAGGTCACTAGACAAGCAAGTGTACCTATCAGATTTATAAAATAGGACTATTAAACAAATTGTTTAATTGTGTGTGTGAGGGGTGTGTCTTCTAAATAACCTATGAAATGGAAAAATACTTTTATATTAAAAATTAACAAAATGAACTTAATGACTTATAAGACTAGAAATTGAAGATTTTGTTTAAAAAACATGATTAGAAAGAATACCACCTAGATGAATCTCAAGTGTGACTTATGAACTTGATTCGATTACTTAAACATGATGAAATCGGGCTTCGAAAGATGCGGACTCTAAGAAACCTAATGGATCTCGGATCCTTCTTCAGGTGTGACTAGGGGCGGATGTATTATATGTCTAGGGGTAGCCAGGGCTACGTCTCAAATTTTCGCGTCAAAGGTAAAAAAATAATTATTTACCGATTTTACGTTTAGGCAACCCCTAAAATTTTGAAAGGATACCCCTGAAATTCTGATAAAACTAACCTATTTCATATTATAAATCTTTATATCCTTAAAAAAATTAAAATCACACATTGAGTGTTGTTTCCCGAGCTTAAGGCATACACCAAACAATAAACTAGTATATTATAGATATTAACTTGTTAGTTTTTAACCTATTGCCCAAGCCCAATGCCCATTATAATTTTAAAATTTTAAAGCCCAAATTAGTTTGAAACTCACAAACCCAAATTATATAATAATCTATAAAGAGAAAGTGTATTCCATAGTATACTTTTTGGTTTTAGACTTTTGTCACAGGTTGTTTATTATTTTATAATTTTAGTCCCTCCTTGATGTCACACCCTCAAATCCACTAACGGAGTTTTACCATTAAGTGTGTGACAAACCAGGATCTCAGTCATTAGTTACACCAAACGACACTATATGAATTTAAAATATACGTGTCTCATTAAATGAGGAAATTTAATGCAGAGTTAACGTTTAATAATTTGCGGAAGCGTAATCGAAATGTAATGTTATTAATATTAAATGGAACTAGATGCGCAAACACGCGCCCAACATACGAAACATAGTTTAAATAATTGTTAAAACCAAACATAGTTTTTAAATGCAAGAAAGTGTTTAAATGCAAAGTTGTGACTCCATGCCATGTCCTAAGTGCGCTGAACCACAGTGACCTGTAAAAGTGAAAATCTAACAAGTGTCAACACGACGGTTGGTGAGTTCACAAAGTAAGTATGAAATCAAGTAAGTTCAGTTGCAAGCAGAAATATAAATTAAGTATGTCATTGTAGGTAGCTAATCTACAGCACATGTCCTTAGAGGCGTACGTATCTGACCGAAGCTGACGTATGTACACATTAAGTGCATTTTGCCCGTTCGCACATCCCAGCAGGATGCACTGTAAGTATGTTAGGTCATTCAACACCCGTTCGACAGGTCCTTCTGTCGTGCTAGCGCGACTAGCCCGGGTGGGGTTTGTCAAACCCAGTAGTACTACTCAAAATTTCCCCGCTATTTCACAAATACTAACGGTCAACTAGGTATCCATGAGGTCTTTCATGAACAAAATAAAAGTTGCTCTAATCCAGACATGCGACATACAGAATTTGTAAATCCGTAAAAGTATTTGTCCGAGTTCAGCCCATGAAAGGGTATCATAGTAAAAGTCCGAGTTCAACCCATAAAAGGGTATAACAGTAAAAGTGCGGTTTAGTGAACTCACCTTTGAAGCGCACAACAAATAAACTGCAAAAATGCCAACAAGAATCTAGATCGTTCTACGCCCTGCTTAATAATTAGATACTAATTATTAATATTAACTAGAACTTGTACTATATATAAACACAATATATACATATATATAGGCTCTGCTACGGTTTCGCATGTTCTGTCCGGTTGCGTACCCAAAACCCAAAAGTTAAAGTGTCACCTTTATAAAATAGTTTTTGACACGAGACTCGACTAAATTGTTTAGGTTTACCATTATTAAAATCCAATTAAATATCAGCCACACTTATACATATAACTAACACCAAATGTATGCATATTTATATATATTATTACCACACACTAACAAACATTATAAAGTCATTGGCACACATATTCGTCATATCTTATACCTACATCGTTTTTACATACCCACTTTCCTAAAATTATTACATGCGTTCGATCACTTTTAAACATTCAGCATAAATATTATCATCATAATCTTGTACCCGCATATCAACATAATTTATGGTCAAACATAACCCATACACACACATACCCTGCGCATTCTGCTGTCAAACAACACATACATTTCTTGTCATGTGATCATATAATCATGACTTCCATATTCCAAACCATACCTATACATACATAAGACATGTACATACACATATATATTCACAACTCTATATATCTATGGTACACACTGATCGCTTAATATGCATACATACATACATACATTTCTAACTCTTAATTCCCACATTACTATAAGCACTTACCTTCACATGAGTCAATTAAAACATATATATGTATACAATCATGCGCAACATATATTCATTCATTTATTCACGTGTGTATGTATTCATTCATGTATGTATATATTGTACACTGTTGTACATATAAGTGAAACTTTCACCAATCCATCCATAAGAGACACATCACAGCATATATATATATATATACACATATAAACCCACGACTACCATATATTCATACACAACTTGACCCGTAACCAAACCGTAACCCGATTCGAAACCGTAACAATCTAGGAGACACGAGTTACGGGCTATAATATTGTACCGGAACAATGCGAGAATGAGAGGTAGACTCGCCATAGACATTGGAGGTCGCCGGTGGTTGTACGTAGCAGCTGCAGTGATCGGAAACAGTGAGCGGCGACAGAATGGTATCAACAGTTGGCGGTGGCGATCGTTGATGATGGTGGCGATTGCGGTGGTGCTTATAGACACCAAGTGATGATGCAACCAATGGCCATGGTGCCTGACGGAAGTGATGGAGGTGGTTGCCGGGATTAATGGTGACTGGATTCGAAGGTGGGGGTGTGACGCCATAGGGTTCACGGGTGTGGGGGTTGGGTTTGTTATATACTTTGTAAATTTTCATTTTAGACCCTACACTAATTAAAACTTAAATGTTATTTCCAAAGTTATTATAAAACAACTTTTGACTAATTATAATTCGAACCCCGTACTTTTTACGATGTATTTATTTTATGAAGTTTTCTCGTTTAGTCTAAGGTATATTTTCGAATCACGAGTATTAGTTATTCCCAATTTCCTAATGTTTAAACGCCACTCGTTGTGATCTGAAAACTGATCGAATTACTATTTATGAAATACATATAAATTTAGTTATTTATTTGAAATTACTATTTGTAATATAAATTTTTACTGGTATGTACTTATTAAAAGACTAACGGAACTTGGTTGGTTCGGCTAACGTTGTTGTACTTATTAAAAGACTAACGGAACTTGGTTGGTTCGGCTAACGTTGTTAACTTGAAATTGACGGGTGTCACACTTGATGTCTTACATATACAGCTGTTATCATTGTTGGTGTACAGGTGTTGTTATGGGGTTACAGCTGTTATCATTGTATGTGTTATATCTTTAAATAGGTTTTATTTGTGTGACACAAATCATTGTGTGTGTGTGTGTGTGTTTTCTTCTCCTTCCTCTGCTCATACTCGTCTTTTTCTGTTCAAACTCCGGTTGAAATTCCGGTGTATTTGATTAACGCACATAGTTTGTTGTTATCGCCGATAATGGTTGCCGGATCTTTAGATCTGTGTGGCCTATGGCTTGCACCGATGTGGTTGCCAGAACTCTAGAACTGAGTGGCCTACGTTTTTGCGGTGTGCGATTCGCTGTAGCAGATAATGGTTGCTGGATCTTTAGATCTATGTGGCCTATGGCTTGCATTGTTGTGGTTGTCGGATCTCTGTATCTAAGTAGCCTACGGTTGTGATGGTGTGTGATTTGTTGTTGCATGTTGTTGTTTATGGTGTCTAATGGCACCGACTGTTGTGGTTGCCGGATCTCGGGATCTAAGTGGCCTAAACTTTGTGGCGTTGTGTGGTGCTCTTGGTGGATGCAACTGTTGGTTTGCTTGGTTGTAATAGATCTTGGGTGTTGTGATTGTGGCGCTTGGATCATTGGGTTAAATCCTTGAATCCGTCCATTGGTTTCTTCCTTAATTATTGACCTACTTTTGGCTTTCCATTTTTTAGTTGCAGCCATCTTGAACTATTTGGTGTTCATGGTGTTAATCCATTTGCACTTTCTAGATTGTTAGTACTCCGAATGTTGAAAATGTGTTATGACTTTTTACTGAGAAATTGTTGTTATATTAGTGTTGTGATGTTTCATTTTGATTATCATTGGTTGTGATGATATCGGGTGTAGGCTATGGTGAGGTCGTGTTAGTTCATAGTGAGGTGTTGTTGGCGTGGCAAATTTTGTGAGTCGTAGGTTAACACCTACAATCTCACTGCAGCCAAGGTGCATTCACGACGTGCATTTGAATTCAAAAAAATTCTCTGAGCCCGTTTTAAAGTTTGGTTTGTTTCTATTTGTTTTGGTTTTTTATTATGTTGCTAGGTTATTTTAAAATGGTCTTCAATTGATTTGAGATTGGTTTTAATGGTTTGAAATTGACTTAAAGGTTTTTAGTGTTGGTTCAAAAAGGTTATTTTTTTTGTGGTATTCGGAATTATTTTTTATTTGAGTGTTGGTTCAAAATGGTTGTGGTATTTTTTGTGGTGGTTTGTTGAAGTAATTTTGATTTGGGTGTTGATTAATCATTTTTTATTTGAGCGTTGGTTTAAAATGGTTGTGGTATTTTATTGTGGTGGTTTGTTGAAGTAATTTTGATTTGGGTGTTGATTCAGAATGATTGTAGTGATTTATGATTGATTTTGTAGGTTTGAGTCTTGATTAAAAGTTGAAATTGGTTTTGAGGATTTAAATGTTGGATAAAAATGATTGCAATCTCAACCTATATTGATGGGTTAACCCAAAATTGATTGTGTATATGGTTATGATAATACTTGCAACCTGTGTCATACGAGATGATTCGATTGTGTAATATAAGTTGTTAGTATGAAGAAATGACCATCACGAACACGAAATCAAATATAATCATAAGATAAAAAGGCTCACGCAACGCGTGAGCCGATGTATAAATCTAGTTAGAATTATTGACAACTTTTACTCTCTTTAAGAGTTTAGGTTTTAGAGTTTTGTGAAATTTGTTCAATTTGTATTTACATATATAATCTAGCGTTGTTTATTGTTATTGAATTAAGTTTAGGATGAAAAGACAACAGAAACAAATTCTTATTGACAATTTTTTTTAAATGTCAAGAATAAGAAAGTGTTGGTGTTGGTCAAAGTAGTTTAGATTATGATACAAATCCAGGTGTCGATAGCGATGTAGTCCAAGTATGTCGAATATTGATAGTGATGGAACTTTGGATAATGATAATGTTAGTCGAAGTAATTCATAATAAAGCGGTCATATCTTGTTAAAGGGTCTTTTAAACCTTAACTCACATTCAAATCTGACAATATTTTAAGAGAAAAATAACAGGTTTGAAAACTTGAATTGATTATGTGACTTTGCTCGTCTAATAGTGGAAACTGGAAAAAAAATCGTTCGTTTCGTTGGTTTATCGGATATTGAAGCTTGCTTTGGTTTTACCGGTTACAGCCGCAACCATACGGAATTTTTTTAGGGATACCCCTCAACTTTTGGGCTAGCTCCGCCACTGGATGTGACCAAAATGAATTCTAAAACACGTGTTAAACTATCGATTGGTCTTACCTTTCGGTCTTTCCGACAGTAGCTTTGTTATTTCAATAATCATCCTCTTTCTTTATTGGGTTATTGGATTTAATCACCTCCAACTATTGATTATTGGCCGCTGTCATCCTTAAGTATCACTTTGGTCAATATAACTCCAAACTAAACACTTTGGTGTGTGTATCACCAAAAGTTAAAAAAAATTAACCAAAAATTAACCAAAAATTAACCAAAAGTGACTTGAATTGGTTAACTTTTGGTGATACGGTGTCCGTAACACCAAAAGCTAACCAAAAAATAATCAAAAGTTAACCAAAAGTGACTTGAATTGGTTAAATTTTGGTGATACGGACACCAAAATGTTTAGTTGGGAGTTATATTGGCCAAAGAGATACTTGAGGGTGACAGCGGCCAATAACCAATAGTTGAAGGTGATTAAATCCAATAACCCTTCTTTATTTAAACGATTTAAGAAGTTTATGCACTATTTTATTAACAACATGATTTGAGTGACCTCCAACTTGTTTGACTCATTCGACCATTATCTTGCTAGTTTTTATATATGTTTAACTAGGTTAGAGACCCGTGTTTAACACGGAATTGAGTTATAACAATTTATATAGCTAAACTAAAAACTTTATAATAAACTATTCAATTGTATACATATCAATCGAAGATTTGGTAAAGATTATTTGTGTTATTATTATATTTTTCTAGCCGGTTTATATTAATATAGATTTGTTATATTTTTTCGCCTTTAATCCTAGTTTCAATTAAACCTAGTTTTCAAAAAAAACATAACAAATCTAAAAGTTAAGGAGAGCAAGACACCTCATCAATCAATTAACAATATTATGCCAAGTAAGCATTTAAGAGATAGTTATACTAAGAGATTGATACTTAGCAAAAATAAGTTTGTTTTATTATATTTTATAGATTAATTGACCCTTTTCCTAAGTAAAGGATGTCGCCAAAACGGTTGGACAAGTTTCAATGCTTCATAACTTGTCCACATAAAACAGGTTACATTTCGTATGAGCTGAAACTATTTATGCTGGGTTGACTTTGAGTACTTTTTGTTCAAATCATTAAAGGACTTTGTACATTTCCATTTTCTCAGCTTGCCAATGCATACAGTGGTATACCTAGAAAAAAATTTTATGGATTGGAAATTTGTTAAGAGTCGTTTGAGTATTGCTATATAAAAAATTTTCCGACTCGGTTCGGTTCTATTCGGGTCGGGTCAAATTCAAACAAGACAAACAAAAAAATTTCATAATATCACCTAGAAAATGTCAAATATCATTACAATTTACAAAAAAAATATAATAAAAAGTCACCTAAAGTTGTTGTCTACGCGGTTTCATTGTTTGAAATCTATTTAAAACATCATCTAGTGAGACTTTTTTAAACAAATCCTTCTTAACCAAATTTTTTCAAGAATGAATAGAGGGTCGGGGGTCGATAGAGAAATTAACCTATATATACAAAAAAAGATCAGGTGGAGCGAACGCCCCCCACCCACTTCAAATAGGTACGCCCCTAAATGCATACAATGAACTTAATGATCTAGTGATACAACATTAGCTATTTGCAGATCAACTAAACGTACCCTACTGAAAAAAGATCATAATTTAGATTTAAAATAATCTATTAATATTTTGAGATTTACGTATCGAATGTGAAACTTTTCAGGATTGACAATCAGGGGATGATGAAGCCATGGCTTTGGATGAAACGTTCTGTACATTGATTGAATATGGTTTTTTGGGGTTACAATGTTGCTCACCAATTGTTTGTTAAAATGTTCATGCTCGCCATACGTCGTTAAAACCTTTGAATAGTGTGATTGTATTATTATTTTTTGGGTTAGTCTTACCAAATTAAAGACAATGACTTTTTTTAAGTTATTTTGCAAAACTTTCTGATTAAGAACCATCAATATGTGAAACAAATAGCCCAGTCGCTTTTTTAGGCTTACTTGAAAAAACGTGCGAATTGTCAAGTAAACCCATTATGGTTTTAGCGCTCACCCATCATAATCCATCTCAAGTCTTCTACGCCACGTCACATGACAACAATCTTTCTTTACATAAGAACCACATAAGGTTCCCAGCTTGGTGGTTCTTTGATGCTATTTTCACAAGATGTAAGATACACTTCATGAAGATGACCCAATAAATCATTAAATTTGAGATCCAGTTCACTTTTATGTCATGTGAAGTTCTTAATTTTTTCTTATAAAGATACTCATTTAAAATTCTATAAACATATTTTGAGTGTGTATCAAAAAGGGCGTTTAGATAAAATACACTTCATCCTATATGCTTGTATTACACTTTCATTGATGTTCATACCGGCATACTGAAGGTATAGGAGTATAGCATATATTTTACAGTGTCATGTGATTTAGAAAAATGAAACGACTAGTGAAAAATAATACATTTAGTAAAACAGAGGCGGGTAGGGTGCCGTGTTTAGCTCACCCGACAAAAAATATATAGTCTGAGAAGTGTTTAATTATCATCATTTCATTTAGCACATAACTTTTTTTTAGATTAACAGTTGGTATAATAACTTATAATTTATGACCTATGTACTCAAAGGTAATATGAATTTTAATCAAGGGTATTAAGTGACGAACTCTAAATCAATATAATAATTTCAGAAAACTATGGCGTATCTTTTGTAAAAATTACAATAAATGGAATTTTTAGATGGTGATCTTTACTCTATTAATAGAACAGCTGTAATAACTGGTATTTTCTCTCTTAGTTTTTGTGTCAATGCAACACGAACTGTCATCACCCCGGCTGCAGGGCCACTGAGCCTCACTGTAACATTGCAATCCTTGATTTCGACAAACTCGAGAATGCCGCCACCTGTGCCAACCAAGTATGGTCTGATCTCTGCAAGAAGCTGCAATGTAATGTGCCAATTTCTTAAGGATGACTTTTGGGTCAGCATAATCTTTAGATATATCATATTTGACAATAAGTACAAAATCAGTTTCTCACTCTCACTCATCAAGTAGCTTTTTGTTTACACAATGAAAAGTTGTGCATCTCAGTTAGAGGTGCTTACGGTTCGGTTTCAAACAGTGAAACCACCCAAATCGATCATCGATTTGGTTTCGCGGTCGGTTTACGGTTTATATCAAAAACCGTTCGTAAAAAACTAGACCAGACCGTACGTGTGTATATATGGAAAGCAAAGTATTAAAACCTTTATTAATAACATATGGAAATTTGTCTGTGTTAAAATATGTCATAACTAGTAGATTCATAATATATATAATACATAAGTATTTGTCATTACTCATTAAACCTTTATTAATGACATATGGAAATTTTTCGATGATAAACTATGTCATAACTAGCAGATCGATCATATATATAATATATAAGTATATATCGTTACTCATTATATTGTTATAACACAATTAGTCTTGCAATCTTTATATACATGGGCTGTTTTTGACGGTTCTTAAATTAGCCTAAATGGGCCTAAAAAAGCTCAAAACGGACCAAACCGGTTGTATGGTTCGATTTAAGTTTGGTTTTTTACTTTAAACGGGTTCGGTTTTGGTTTTTAATAATAAAACCCATAAGTAACGGTTTGGTTATGGTTTTACCCAAAAACCGTAAGAACCGGACCGCAAACACCCCTAATCAAATCACAGTTATTTTTGGACGTGTGTTTAACCCCTATACATTGATATAAACTAGATTAAATATCAAAGTACCTTTTCAACATTCTCCTCATTCAACTCAAGCCCAGTTTCAGTATCCATGATTTGTTCAACATCCATAATTTCAGGAATTTTGTCTCTGAGGCGTGTCTCGATTCCCATTTTCAATGTCATTGCTGAACTTGGACATGAACCACATGCTCCCTGAAGTTTTAACACAACAACAAGACCATCGATTTCATGTAAGGCAACGTTTCCACCATCGGCCATAAGTCCAGGCCTAACCTCATCCAACACTTTCTCCACATTCTCTTCAGTCAATGGAAGAACACAAGTTGGTGATATCACAAGGCCTTAAAAAAACACTAAAGGTCAAACCAAATAATCTTTAAATTTGCATTTCAAATTAACAATTTGAGGAAACGATTGATACCCATAATTGAGGTGTATAGTTAGATACAGTAGAGAAATTGTGCTGTTAAATAAGTATTAAAATTCTTAGAATTTTCTAATTTAAAAATATCATCTTTGACCTACGAAAGTCAAAGGCTTAAACTTTCAAATTTGATCCTCATGATTTAATAGAAAAAATATATTGGTTTTAAACGGTTTCAACTATCACCTTTTGGTTTTTACCGGTCCCAACTATTAAATTCGCTGATAACAATTCCAATGTTTATCAATTTAACAACCAACAGTCCGTTGTTAACAGCTTCAAGTTTTTTTTAATTCAAGACTAATGATTTAGGGCTTTTGATCAAACGACAAAACTTTTACATCCGATTGAAGCACCGTTAGGTTTAAACACCCGATTAAAACACAGTTTCGTCGTTCAGAGCATCGTTTCGTTTCAATGTAACTTTTACATCAATCGACTCGCATTCTCTTTCCGATCAAAACCCTAAAATATCCGCCATCAATTAGAAAAAAAACCTAACGCCATTAAACGACCGTTAGTTGGTTGTCAAAGTGATAAAAGTTGGAAGAAATCAAAACGTAATAGTTAGAACCGTTAAAAACCAATATAACACCGATACAAAAACTATATGTATTGAATTGGTATTAGTGTGTGTACCTGCACGCTTTCTTAATCTCCGAGTAGAATTTAATCTAAGTAATTGCTTCATATGGAATTGGCCACTCAAAAACGTTTTCTACAAAACCCATCATCAATCAACACCAAAACTGGGAAAAAAAATCGAAATAAGAAGAAATTGTTACCTTTCGGGAGAGGAAAACAGAAGGTTTATAATCATCATAAGCAGAATAACAACACATGGATGTTGATTCAAGACATCGTGTTTGAGTCACGATTGCCCCCATGACAAATTGATGCACAAAAAACGGGATCTCAATTTCGATCGAATTGGGGTTTTGAGTTTTAATAGATCAACATTAAACTTAATTTTGAAAGGCTTGAATATTTGTGGACAGAAACTTAGCTCACTCGGTACAATATTTAAGTTGCGTTTTCTTTTTGAGACGAAGATAAGATTTGTGCTATTTATAGATTTGTATTTACCAAATCACCCTTCCAAGTTTCTTCTAAAAATTCATTTTTTAAAACGTGAAACATAGAGACACGACTCATCATAATCCATGTATGCTCATACCTAATGACGGACATAAAAATATTTTATGGTGGTTGGAGATTTGTTAGAAGTCGTTTGAGTATCACTCTATAATATTTTTTCTGATTCAGTTTGACTTGGTTCGGGTCGAACCGAGTTAGGTCAATTTAAAAAAAATTAAAAAGAAACTAAATTTTATGCATCAAATCACCAAAATACTTCAAATATCATTACAACTTACATAGGAAAAAAATATAATGAAAAATGTAACGTAATGTATATTGTTTAAACAATTGTGAATACACATTTTGACGCAAAACCGAGCAATTTTTCAAGACTATTATTTTTTAGAAAATGATTTAATAAGTGTTTTATGGTTAATGTGTTAAAATCAAGCCCTTCTCTTCAAAGAGCACTAAATATAATGAAAAATGTAACGTAATGTATAATGTTTAAACAATTGTGAATACGCATTTTGACGCAAAACCGAGCAATTTTTCAAGACTATTATTTTTCGGAAAATGATAAGTGTTTTATGGTTAATGTGTTAAAAGCAAGCCCTTCTCTTCAAAGAGCACTAAATATAATGAAAAATGTAACGTAATGTATAATGTTTAAACAATTGTGAATACGTATTTTGACGCAAAACCGAGCAATTTTTCAAGACTATTATTTTTCAGAAAATGATTTAATATGTGTTTTATGGTTAATGTGTTAAAATCAAGCCCTTCTCTTCAAAGAGCACTAGTTGCCTTTCAAATTATCAAAAATCCAAAAGGTGTTGGGTGATTGGCAAGATAGGTGCTCTATCGTTCTTTTTGCTCTTGTGTTTTCCTACCGCCAGGGTTCACTCAATCCAGAAACAAGATCAGACGTCATTCCGGTTTGTCTCCATTTTAGTGAAACTCTTCCTCAACCAAGGCTTTTAGGCTTATATTCATTTAGGCTTTTAATATGGGTATACTAGTTTTAAACGGTTTTAACTATCACTTTTTGGTTTTTTCCGATTGAACTAACGAATTGACTGGTAACGGTCTCAACTTTTATCATTTTGACAACTAACATACTGCCGTTAAATTTTTTAACGACGTTAAATTATTATTTTAAATGACAATTAAGACCGGCATTTTAATTCTTTTGATCTAAAAAAATACAAATCACCGACGGAACTAAAAACTTTATACTACAGGTTCAAATATATGTTGTATGTATATTTATTATGTTATAATTTAGTATTATACTAGATTTACGACCAGGCCGCGCATTGCAGCGGCCGGATCACGCAATCAGGTATTGTTTATATGACTTCGTCACATGCGTTGATAAAAAAAAGTCTCGTGTCTCGTACGTTAAGGCGCAAAACCGTAATGTATCACATATCAAAAAAACAATGTAATATCAAAAGCTAGAGGTCAAAACGATAATAATATTAAAGTCATACTATATGACAAAGTATAATACGAAATCAAAGTCGAAACTCATCCATGGCTAAAATGACAATTAGTAAAAGTCGAGGATTAAAACCGTAAATATGTCAAAAGTCGGAGATTAAAACCGTAAATATGTCAAAGTAAAAAAAGGTTGAAACGCCACGTGGCGTCACATGACAAAGCCGGTGCAAAGCACCGTCAATGAAATATAAAAAATTAGAGATCAAAACGATAACAATATTGAAGTCGTACTACATGTCAAAGTATAATAAGATATCAAAGTCAAAAATCATCAGTGGCTAAAATGAAAATTAGTAAAAGTCGATGATTAAAACCGTATATACGTTAAAATAAAAAAAAGTCGTTGCGTCACTTGACAAAGCCGGTGCAAAGCACCGACCTTGTCAAATAGTAATTTTATAAATATAGTAATACTTTTGCTTGATGAAAAACATATAAATGAAATTAAAATACATATCATGTGAAAAATAAATAAAGTAAATTAAGGAGGTAAAAGAACAATCATAAAACCTTCTTTTGTTTTAATTAAATAATAATAATTTTGTGTTTTTTTTAAAGAAAATTTATTTATAGATGGAAAATGTGTATAGCTATCATTGGTATCATTTATTAGACCAATAGATAGTTGGAAAGCCATCATTTTAAAAATTAGTTCAGCATTACCACTCACTCATTCTTCCACATATCAACTTTTACCCTAACATCTTTTTTCTATAAATCACCTTTATATTTTCACAACATTATTTCTTTTTCTATTTATTTACATAAGGACATTTTAATTATTATTATTAAAATTTTTGATTTAATTAAATAATCACTTATACAAGTAATAATAAATTAACAATTAAATAAGTATAAACCTAAATTTATGTAGTGAATTTAAAAAAAACGGCAACTAGATTATAATTATATAAAAACAACCTAAAATAATAAATGAAAGGGACAATACGGAGATAGATAGAAAATGAAGATTTAACTAGTCATATTGCACCTTATTTGCCCAAAGATGTTCTATTAGATCGTTCCTTTATGCTTAGTGAGTCTCATGGCTGCGTAGGTTTGCAAACCTCTCAAGTTGTGTTTGAAATTGTGACAGTGCTCCATTATTGTAACTTTCTGGATCAGGTTCATGATCTTCAAGCATCCAATTAGTTATTGACTTTCCTTCATCTTCACCAATCATGTTATAATGTAATACATGCATGCATGCATGCATGCATTATATCACCTAATACTGGTATGATTGATGATCTTTCTGGTCCTCGTATCATTACCCACATACCTTGAAAAACACCAAATGCTCTTTCCACATCCTTTTTTGAGGACTCTTGACATTTTTTGTAATACTCCATTTTTAGATTATTCTTTGATGGATATGTGAAACTTTTTACAAGTGTTGTCTGTTGATGCATGCTAAACTATATAAAATTAACTAACTATTTACACATCTAAGTTTTAATATTTATAAACTTACACTCGATTAACTATCCTAAACATACAACCGGCAGTGTACCGGTCGAATGTACTATATCTAAAGTAAGTCCTAGTATCGAACCCACAGACTCTATATATTACAATTAATTAACTAAATGAAAGACTCAACTACTGACATGCCTATTTAAATAAATTATTATGTTGAAGGGGGTTTACTAATAAACTAATTAAAATAAATAAAACTAAATAGAAGACGGATTGAGAATTCAAATGACGAAATGTAAACTACTTAGGCACGAATCCTCATTGACTAAATTATCACTCGATTGGTAATGCTAGTTATGGAACTGGGATATTAGTTTGTTCGCCTAAAAGAACCCTAAAATAGGACCATTGACCCTTTTCGAGAAGGCACCTACGGGTTGCTAATAAGTTAATATAAAAACCAGACACGACTTTAATTAAAAGATTGTTTTAAATGGAGATTTTTTTTATCTAGTTTACTAATTGTATAAAAATAAATGACAAATTAGGAATGAGACTTAAAACAGATGATTAAAGAAAAACCACCTAGGCTAGAATCCACATTAACTCTAGTTATTCACTCATGATTGGGATAATTGGTATGGCACTAGGATCTTGGCCTATTCACCTAAATGCACTACTAAATAGGACCCTCGACCTTTTTCGAGAAGACATCTACGAGTTTAAATTAGGTTAATACAATTACCAGTTATGATATTAGGTTTCCTCACAGTTACCTAATTGAATTATGTTTTAGTGACCTTAGTAGAAAACCTACCTCACAGTATAGCAATTTAGGTCGTTTCAATCTAGTCATATGACTCGATAAGTCGGTTTAACAATTAACACTAAGACGGTCTTCTCATAAAGACTTAAACCTAGCACATTAGTTAAACCAAATTCAACGATAAATTATCACCTCACGGATATCTAAGTTAGCTAAGCATTTTCTTCAGTTTAATTAATAGAATTATTCTTATGGGCTTACTACAGTTAACCACAAAACAATCACAACACAAAGTCAATGATTTAAGCAATAACCTAGTCTATGACATAGACGATCATCAAGGCTAAAACGGAAAAATCACATTAATAAAACCAATTCCAATACATAAACATTTTTTTTTTCACATAAACATGCATCATATGATAAAAAGATCAAAACTTTACTAAGACATAATAATCCATAATCCAAAAACAACCAATCATGAGTTTAAACACAAATTAACGCTTCATTGTAATGCCTAGATGGTCTAAAATATTTAGCCAACCATAATCAAAACATTAAACACAAGTTCAAATGTAGATGACATGATATAAAGAATTAAAACCATGCAATGAAAGAACCTGGAATGGTTAGATGCAAATCCTTGATCCCGTGCTCTTGTTCGACTCCGTTTGCTAATCTTTGACCTTCAAATCACCTCTTTCAAGCTCTAATTCGTCCCCAACTGAACATAAGAGGCTAGGCTTGATGTAGGATGAATTTTTATAGTGCCCATGCCAAAAAACGACCAAAACTTTCTGTCGAAATCACCTCGTCGCGTCGCGCGACAAGGAATTGGGTTTGTGGCCGCTAACCGTGGCTTGAACCAAAATGACCAGCCCACCTGACCACGCCGCGTCGCACGGCTAGCATGGTGTGGCTGGTCGCGTGGTGTGGCCAGCCCTCGTGGCTTCCGTTTCATTTCGGTTTTGTTCCGTTTCGCGTTCTGGCTCTCTCGTAACACCGTTTCGCATCCTGTTTTCGCCTACAATCTTCTTTTCTCGAGATCTTTTCATCATTTCATCAACATGGGACCTACGAAACACATATGGATCAGTAGTATTTAAAATATAAAGAAAACTAAATAACAACGACTCAAAATGTGTACAAACTCTACACGGGATAAATATATAATTAACACTATATCAAATATCCACACACTTAACATTTTCCGTCCCTGAAAAAGCATGCACACAGGATCATAATTAACTAAGGCTTTCAATATTTTATTAAGATAAACACATGAAATTCAAAATTACCTACAAGAACGAATCAAGTAAACAAATTGCATGTTTAATTAAACACCCTAACACTAGCTAATCAAGCATCCCCTGTGTTTGATTTAGTTAATAGGATCAATTATCTACAGAGTCTCACACCTAGGAAACCATAAGTGAGCCCGATTAATTTATTGCTTGACGAGGCACAGGCTAAACCATTTAGATTTTCCTACCATTACAACCTAAAGAACTTAACTTAGTGAATGACTAGTGCCATATTAGGGTAATAATTTGATGGATGATACTTACAAGTATAGACTGCTTTTGTTCTTTTTTTCTAAAACAAGATCACATCACCCAGGGGTGTTGGCTCCAATTCGCTATCCCAGAGGTAAAACACATGAGGTTTTGGTTCACTTGCTTTTTTTTTTCTTTCATTTGGCTTCATTGAGCTCTTTTTCAAGTTGCTACTTTGAACACTTTGAGTGTATACCCTGTGGACATTTGTTGCGGAGCACCACTTCTCTCACAAGAAGCGTGCTATAAATCCTAATATGACACTCACCCTTAACTAATTTAAGTTCAATAGCCAATAATGTTGGCTAATGTTATTTAGTGTAAGGGCTTCCTATTTCTCCTATGATGACAACCCACGGGATTCATGACAATTAAGGTTCAATTAGTACACTTAGGGAAACCATCTTAGCTAATTGGGTTACCAAATGTTTACTTTTTGACTTATTCTGGTTGAAAAACCAACTATTTATTTCTTATTGAAAAGCCAAAGTTAATTTACTATCATTTTCCATGTAAAGTGCACAACTTAAACAATGACAATTTTAAACTTTTTAATTTTTTTATTTGGATTTTTAGACTATATATAGACTCAAAACAGACAATTAAATCTATCATAAGACTCAAAAGGCCATTTCTCATCCCTACACTTAAGTTCTATATTGTCCTCAATGTAGAAATAGAAAACACCTAGAAATAAAAATAAAAATGCAAAATAGAAATAAAAAATAAAAGATAGAGAGGTGAATTGGAAAAGACTTACCTGATATTACGAAAAGTGTAAGCTCCAAGTCTTCATTCCAATCTTCAAGTGTTAACCGTATAACATTTTGGTCACAGTGAAACGTGCCACCGACACTCCCGAGGTCCTTCTTTATCCTCAAAAAACCAAACTCACCCAAATGGAGATTGAGTACGGGTGATGATCGTTCAAACCTGCAAAAACAAAACCAGAATACCCGAGCGTAAAACTGAATCGACACAAAATAAAAAAAAATAAACATAAGAAAAATTAAACTTATACAAACTCTATAAAACTAACTTCTGAACCAAATCTAACCGTTCCACGTGGGTATCCTCAAACCTACTAGGATCCCCACACTTAAGCTTTAACATCCTTTTAACCTCAGCCCAATATTCATTAAAGAATTCATCATCATCCCCTTCTAAGCATCTATCCTCCCCATTAATTGCCTGAACCCTACTATCCCAATGTTTAGTCTATCTTAATGGTTTAGGGATTTTGAACACAACAGTTTCGTCCCCTACTTGCAAAGTGACCTGACCGTTAAAGGCATCGATCAGAGCACGAGTAGTCCGCAAGAAGGGACGACCGAGGATAATGTGGACTTTGACATCAACCTCCACATTTAGCACCACAAAATCCACGGGGAAAACAAACTTATCTACCTTCACTAGCAGGTTCTCCACAATTCCCCGTGGATAAATGACAAAACGATCTGCTAAAGATAAGGACATGCGAGTGGTTGTAAGATCACCTAAGCATAGTTTCTCGTATAAGGAATATGACAAAAGATTTAAACTAGCGCCTAAGTCAGCTAAAGCAGTGTTGGCAGTGTTACTACCGAACAAGAAAGGAATCGTAAAGACTCCTGGATCAGATAGCTTTTCGAGTAGTGTATTGGTGACCACTGTCACTCAAGGGCATATAAGAAAGTTCTCGTAGCTTGCATGTGACACCCGACATTTTCAGGATAGCTCCGTTAACACAACTTTGATAAATTATATTATCTCAATCAAGAATTTCAAGTGAATGGGCCTTGAGGTCCAACACGATAAGCAAGGCCCACTAAAGGCCCAATACATTACAACGAGTGCTCAACCGATATATTAATACCTAATATGTTTTATAAAGTTATAATAAGTCAAAATAATTATTTTGGTAATGAACGTGTTTCAATGCGAAACGCAAACGCGTATATGATCAAATACGTTCAACTAATTAAATGCATAATCAAAGAAATAATATTTGGAAACAATTTGAAATATGGTGAAAGAGATGTAAGTTTTGACGGAGATCTGGGATGGAAAGCGATATGGGATGCGGTGCGTTATATGTGTTAGTCAATTAAAAAGCCCAATAAGAAACCCTAACTATATAAACATATTAATCTCCATCACACAAACCCTAGAACCAAACCCCCATAATTCCAGCCGCCATCTTTCCGGCCAGATTCCGGCCAGCTCCGACGTCCCCACGAGGCGAATTATATATCAAAATCTTTGTCTCGACGAGACGGTTCCAGTAATAATAAATTCGTTTTCTAACCCGAAATGATGTGAAAGTTATAGGCAGAAGAATTCGCCGCGGCTAGAATGTTTTTACCCTCTACTGTGATCGTTTAGCCAATTTCTGACCTGTCCTGACAACCCTCATAAGACGTATTATATATCAAATTCTTCGTATTGACGAGACGCTTCCAATGGTGGTAACAGAATACTATGAATCCTAGGGGTTGAAGGATATGAGCCTTCAAAGGTTACAACAACAAAGGGTTCATCATTCTGCTCATTTCTCCGGTGAGTTTTCTTCAACGATA
Source organism: Tagetes erecta (assembly GCA_030867185.1). Taxonomy (NCBI): domain Eukaryota; kingdom Viridiplantae; phylum Streptophyta; class Magnoliopsida; order Asterales; family Asteraceae; genus Tagetes; species Tagetes erecta. The sequence goes on from CM061488.1 coordinate 61,280,981, forward strand.
TGTTGATATAAGGCTGTTGTTCATGGCGAAGATGATGATTTTAGGTCATTGGTGTGTTTGGTGATAAGTCAACAAAAGTCAAATGGTCAAGGCTGGTCAAACATGGTTAACATGGGGATAATGATGAAATAAATGCGATGACATGTTAGTTATGAACGAGTTTTGAGTGCACGAACAGATAGAAAAGGTATACCTATGTGTTAACAAATTTGTATACTTTTATATTTATTTGAATCAAGTGTGTTGAGCTTAAAAGGAATAAAAACGACAACATTGTATATATATAGCCAAGCAACATTCAAATGTAAAAAGACTTGTTTGGAAATCAATGAACATAAGGAGCATCCATTACGTTAGTGAATTACTGATTGTATGATTCGGGCCCGAATCAGTTATTATTTGAAACCGAGATACGAATCCATTATAAATGAAGAAATATAAGTATATATATTATTGAATATGAGATGCGAGCTGCATAAACTTATGAAAACTTGAGATATTAGAATATTCATAAATACATACATGATAACAATAGAAACGAGTTACAATAGAACTTGTATTCAATTTGGTATTATGAGAAGAATTCAACAAATATAATTGTCTTCAGATCAAGATTTATAGTAAAATTATAGTTGTTGACTAAATGTATTATGAGTATTATAATCCTTGTAGAGTTGCTATGGTTAACCAGAATAACACTAGTACAACATTTATGCCATTGTACATTGAACTTAGAGACAATCAAGTAAACTCTATTAATCAAACACCACACTTAAACTTCTGTTAAGAGCTCGAGCACACGTGTATAGTAAACCATGCTAAGATTATAAATTATATATTATGTGTACTAATAGGGAGTTTGTAGGTGATTGAATGCTTGTGCAATGCGTGCTTGTGTGAACTATTCAACAATGATGTGCATACACTTACTTGCTTGCTATTATAAGGTGAGTTCTTTACACGCTTTTAAATCTTTTTCTGGGAGAAAACATACAAACATTTTTACTGCGCCTTCGGGTACAGTGCCTTCGTGGCGGGCTGTGTTTTACAGTAGCTTCGGGTGGGCTGCATTTACAGCGTCTTCATGGTGGGCTGTGTTTTAAAGCACCTTCGTGGCGGGCTGTGTTTTACAGCTGCATTCGCCTTCGTGGCGGGTTGCGTTTTACAGCACCTTCGGGTGGGCTGCGTTTTACAGCGCCTTCGTGGCGGGCTGCGTTTTACAGCACTTGTGATATCTGCCCCGAAACCCAAACCCGAAGGTCTGGCTCGAAACCCGAAGTTGTTTTATATATGTATTTAATCTTCTGTAAATAAAACAAGTAATAATTATTACGTCAAATTCTTCGATCAATCGTACGTGTCTCGTAAAAGGCCTATGTGTAATAAACAAGTTCTAGTGATAATTATGAACCTTAACGTACATATATATATATATATATATATATATATATATATATATATATATATATATATACATACATAGCGTATAAGCTTCAAACTTATAAAAATTACTAAAAGAAAACGGTTCTGAAGTCTCGTAATCACCCCATAACATTATATATGGATTATTTAAACTAAAACGTCTCCGATAAACAAAAACAACAAAAAAAAACGTTACGTCTCAAACCGGTTAACTTAGCTAATCGACTAAACCCATAATATTTATTTTGGGTGAATTATGTAATTTCTAAAACTTGAGTTAAAACTTAACAACTAAAAATAAAACAAACATAAAAGCCCAGGGACCAAAACTGAAAATTTGCATTTAATGCCCCCCCTGTCGCACGGTTCCCCCGACCACCCCCTTTTCCTGTTCCGGCCGACCACCCTGTTTCTCCGACCGTGCTGTTCCGGCAGTCTTCCCCCTCGATACCTGCATCCGAATTGTTTAATCGACTCGTAATTAATGCTACACGCTCAATCGATCGTTTATAACTCTCAACCCCACCTCAAACCCATCAATCGTAACTCAAACCCGTCGACCGAACTCCCCTTGCTCCGGCGACTTCGTTCCTGACCAATCCGGCACCGTTTCAGGTAATTTTTGGTTCCATTTTGATCCTCTCGACATTCTACAACTCTCTAACACTTCAATTTTATCTCATATCAACTCCAGATTCACGAAAATCACTCCAAAACCGTCGGCCCTGTTCATCATTCAAATCCATACCAAAACATCGCCAATCTGTAAGTTTTATACACCAAAAGAACCGTGAATCCATGGGGATTAAAAGCCCCATGGTTAATTTGTCTGGGATTACCGAATTCAAAACGAATTTGGTGGTTTAAGATCTAGGGTTCATATGAAGGTGGGTTATGGTTCAGATGAAGTGTTAAAAGAATTAATGTTCCAATTTAATAACAAAATCGCGCCTGGTTCAGTGGTTAGTGCGTGTGTGTATGGTTGTGTTGGTCACGGGTTCGAAACCCATTTAGACCATTCTTTTTAATATTCATTTTTAACCATTTAAGTCAACACTTTAATAATCTAATAACCTATTAATTGTTAATAATATGTTTTAAAAGTTAAAAACATATAAGTGTATTTTATTTAACAAAGATTTAAGTTTGTAAGCTTTATACCAAAAACATGTTTTTATAAATGATTGAACGAAACGTTCGAACGTTCAAACTCGTTTAAAAACCTTGATTTCTAAATCCGAAACATTTGACTTCGGACTTAACTCTTGTTACCACGGTTCCATTTCTAAGTTAAGATCTTTATACTTTTATTTATTTATACATTATATAACTTTTATTAATCAAATGATTAAGTTAATAATATGTATTAAAGACTAAAATGTATAAGTTTAAATAAAGATTCTAAGTATTATTACCAATATATTACTAATGTTTTCTAAAATGGTTTTTTGTAAAATACAAAGTTTTAAAGTCTAATAAATCGGTTTCGTACAAAAATACTCGGTTACGGTTCGTACCAAAAATCCCAAATCTCCGTAAATTCTTATTATTTCTATTCTAGTTTCTATACTATATGTTTTTCTAAGTTAGGATTCTCATTATTTAGGTGATACTAATATTTGGGAAATCCTCGGTTCCAGTTGATTTATTTCTATACCATTTCTGATTCGTATTCAAGGTGAGTAAATTCACTCCCCTTTTTGTACAATTTTTGGGGCTGAAATATGTCTTTTTCTATATTACGTTTTCTATTCTAAAGGAGATCATACAAATATGTTAATCTAGCTCGCGACTTGATGCAACCTTATGTGTTAGTTAAAAGTAGTTTTATTGCTTGGTAATCCCACCGGTACAATGTTAGCGCTAATGGTTTGACAAACCCACCTGCCTGTACAACATCGATGGGTGATTTAAACCCGGCCTTTCTAATTCCATGTTTACTATGTTTACTATGCTATGACGGTTGTTGCTATACTATGATGCTATGCTATGCCATGTCCCTAAATTGATAAATAACTATTGATAACTTATATATCGAGACGGTAAACGACGGTTGGTTAAAAGTTATCTTTAATTATTACATGAGTGGTTCTCATGCTAAAATGGCTATACGAAATACTATGGTTGCTAAAGTGATTGGTGTGCTATGCGATTCTAGGTGTCCTGGTAGGGTAATAATTACGAAATTGCTAATTATATAAGTTTGCGCAGCATATCTTGTTGATCTCGGATTTTCCATATTATTATTTATAAATTGTGTTTTACTCACTAGCTTGTGTAGCTAACTTTATTTTCACATATTTCAGGTGGTTCTTGATTTATGGCTTATTTCTAATTACGTTCAAGACATAGGAGCCTTGGACCTAGAGAAATAAAAATAAAGACTGTTTAATTTCTGTTGCTATGGATTTGTCGATTTACGTTTAAGAACCTGTATTTCCTAAACTTAAGATAATTCCTATTAGACTTACTAATTAAATACCATGTGCTTTGTTACTATTGATATCCAATTCTATTGACGCGCCCAATGTATTCCGCAGCCGGGCGGGGTGTCACAGCACTTTCGGGTGGGCTGCGTTTTACAGCGCCTTCGTGGCGGGCTGCGTTTTACAGCACCTTCGGGTGGGCTGCGTTTTACAGCTCCTTCGCGGCGGGCTGCGTTTTACAACAGCTTCGGGTGGGCTGCGTTTTACAGCATCTTCGGGTGGTCTGCATTTTATACCTTCTGGTAGGGCCTTCGGGCAAGATTCTATCGACCTTCGAGTTGCGTTTTATGCTTTTAATGAATAAACTTATTGAATGCATCAACCTTTGTCTTGACACTTTTTAGTATGTATTCTCAGGTAATTAAAGAGCACGAGCACAAGTAAGGCCTGCATGCATCATTGGGTGTATATGTTTTCAAGATTTTAATTTGTTATTGAACATATTTGTATTAAATACTTTTAATGCATTTACTTTACTGAAAAAGGGTTTTGAGAATCACTTGTCGTTATGCTTCTGCAAACGTTTAAACAATTACTTGTAATAAAATTTTCTCATTCAATGAGATACGTATGTTTTAAATTCATATAGTGTCGTTTGGTGTAACTAATGACTTGGATCCTGGTTTTGTCACATGCCTAACGGATGCCTCATTTTTAAAAAATTAAGGGTCTGACATTGCATTTGTTCTTAAGGATATCCTTCAAGAACCAAACAAATAATGGTCTTTTAACTTAAAATACTTTTTTGGACTATGCAATTAGCTTTCACGTAACCTGTGATTCAAATTTAAACATTGTAATCTAATTTGAGTTAGTAATATCAATTAACAATTTAACTCATAACATTTATGATTTTCAATATTAAACATCGAGTCTTATTTCCTTTTGTTGAGCTTATGGTCTCTTAACATAACTAAAATGTAAACATAAACTGATTAAAAGTAGAATTTGGCCGAACAAAACCAAAAAATGTATGGAATATTTATATTTAATTTGTGTAATTTAGACCACATCAAATATCTACATACTAAACTTTTTTCGTCCTCGAAAAAGTATGCAATGGAATCATAATCGGACAATAGCTTCCAACAATCATTTAAAGATAACACAAACATTTTTCAAACAAGCAATAAGTCAAGGTAAAAATCAGTATAACCCTAACACTATCCAATCAGTTTTCCTTTAGTTGAAGTGATATCAATATATCTACAGGGTCTCACACTTAGGAATCCACAATTCAGCCTCATTAATTTGTTACTTGACAAGGCAAAGATTAATACATATAGATTTTACCTACCAAATAATATAAAGAACTTAACCTAGTTAAGAATTATTGCTATATCAGGATGAATATTTGATAGATGAAATTTACGGGTATAGACTGTTATCGTTTTTTTTCTATCTTTTTTTTTTCAAAAACAAGATGATCACCTCACCCAGGGGTGTCAGCTCCAAGTCGCTATCCTAGAGGTACAGCACATGAGGTCTTGGATCGCTTTTTTATTTTTCTTTTTTTTTTCCAAGTAGCTGCATTACTTTTTCAGTCTATACCATGTGGACTTTAATTGGCGGAGCGCCACTTCTTTCAAAAGAAGCGTGCTATTAGATCCTCTTGTGGCAATCACCCTTAACTAGTGTAAGTTTTAAAGCCTATAACGATGCCTAAGTTTCTTAGTTAAGACATTCCTATTTCTCTTAAGATTACAACCCACGAGATATTTTGATTTAATTAGGTTTGATTATTACTCTTAAAGAAAACCTAAAAGCTAATTGAGTCACCAATTTATTATCATTTGACTCATTCTTGTTTTTTAAACCAAATTATTTTTCATTTTAAAACCAAAGACCCAATTTTACTATCATTTTTCATTAAACGCACAACTTTTTCAAAACCATTTTCTATTTTTTCAAATTATTTTTATGACACTTTGTGACTCAAACTAACAACTTAAAACTAAACATAAAGACTCCAATGAATGTTTCCCATCCTACACTTAAACATCACATTGCCCTCAATGTATAAATGAGCAAACATTCAAAAATAAAAAACTAAAGCATAAATAAAGGTCTAAAAGGGCAAATTGGAAATAATTTAGCTGGTATTTTGAAATGCGTAAGCTCCATTATCTCTAGTCCATTCCATAGCTTCGATCGTATAACATTTTGGTCGCGATCGAGCTTGACACCAACACTCTCGAGTTGCATCATCATCTTTAAAAATCCAAGCTCACCCGAATGAAGATTGAGTACGGGTGGTGATCGTCCAAACTTGCAAAAACAAAAACACAAATTCCTGATCATAAAATGACTTGACACAAAAATAAACTCTCAAATTAAAAAAATAGATAAAATGAAAAACATGAAAATAAGTATACAAACTCTACACTCGGCATCTCACCCGAAAACTCTCGACGCTTGACATTTTAACCTGGTTCATTTGGGACATCCTTCTCCATCCCCGGATACCCACACTTATTATTCATCCCACTATTTGAACTAACCACATACAGCTCATCATCCAACTTACTCGTCTCTCTCATCGGATTAGGGATCCTAGAAGTGGCACTCTCATTCCCACCTGAAGTGTGATCTTTCGTGCAAACACATATATTAAAGCTCGAGAAGTGCACAAGAATGGACGACCTAACATGATGGGAACTCTATGGTCTACATCCATATCTAAAATGACAAAGTCCACGGGAAAAACAAACTTATTGACTTTAATCAAAACATTATCCACTACCCCCCGTGGCTTCTTAACAGAAAGATCAGCTAGAGATATGATCATTCGCGTAGGGACAAGATCTCCTAGGTCTAGTTGTTTATACAATGAATAAGGCATAAGATTCACACTAGCACCTAGGTCTTCTAAATCATGATAAACCCAGGAACCACCAAACATACAAGGGAGTGTGAACACCCCTAGGTCAGTCAACTTTTCAGGTAGCTTGTTCTTCACTACATCAGAACATTCCTCATTTAGAACAATATTGGAGAGGTCCTCCAGTTTCTTCTTATTGGAAAGAAAATTCATAGGGAATTTAGCATACTTCGACATATGCTGAAGAACCTCTACGAATGGAAGATTGACCTTGAGTTACTTAAACAACTCAAGAAAGTGACCATATTCTCGATTATACTTCCGTCGAATTAAATTCTCAAGAAATGGACATTTACTAAAATCCTCATCACCGTTATACCAATCGCTCTTCATCAGATCTCTCACTACCTCATGCTTAGACTTACTCGGTATAGGACTTACTAGACCCCTACTCTCCTGAACACTCACAAAAAACCTCTATGACACCCAACAAATTCAGGTTAACCTCGTTAGCCAAACTATGTTAATCACGTTAACACAATTATACTTTTCATATAATTTGACGAATTAAATGTACAATCTGTTACACAAGCGTACACATAAAACAATCACACGAGTTAATACCCGGGCGTTGGTGAATTTAATTTATATAAACGTAATAAATATATATCTTAGGTAACATGTGTGTTTAATTGGTGAACTTCCGAGTAATTACGTATTTCACCGGTTTTAACCTTTTGCGGAATTCGGTAAATTTTATGAAACGAAAAATTATGTTTAAGAAGGACTTTTATTGTGTTTACAAACTTAAGTTAAAAGGTAGCCCATGGATCATCTAGGTGATCCATGGATAGCCCAAAATCCACCATCTTAACCCAACTTAATAATTTTAATAAAATCAAAACCCTAACCCTATTGTAAAAAAAATGGCACTAAGGCCTTCATGTTCATCAAAACCTACGGGCACATCCTCCTACCTTCAATCCTCTGATTTTTTGTGATTTTGATTCAACTGGTGGTGTTGTTGCTTGCTAATTGGAGTTGGAAACAATATACAAGTAAGTTTTGATCCTAAAACACTACATATGTTACAGAAATTGAATAGCAAGAAACCCTAGTTCATCCAAATTTGTCAATTGATGATTTTGTTATGGAATTGGATATTGATTTTGGGTTTATTTGATGTTTTAATGATCTAGTAGTTAATTAAATCTATATTAGTGTTTTTGTGAAAACTAGGGTTAATAGGTAGTCACTATAACATGACTTTTTATGCATGATCATGGTGAAATGTGATTAAATATATGTTGATATGATGATTTGAATGGAGGTTGATTAGTTGGTTATGGAATTTCATGCTCGTTTTACCATGTTGCCAATAATAGTAACTTTTTCATTAGGGTTCATATGAAAATGTACGTTGTGGACATCTAATGGTATTTGTGATGATACTAGCATGACTGAATGATGCATTAGATGAATTTTGATTATTTGAATGCGAAAATCCGACTTTGTTTGGGGTGACTTTCTAATTGTGGAAACTTTTTGTCATGAACGTTACTCTAGGGTGCATGAGTAGTAGTTTTGAGGATACAAACATGAATGAATTGCATATGGGAGATTGTAGGAAACTTTGGGTATACTAAACTAGTTCTTGGTTTGGAAATGGTAGCTAAAAGTGTTGTTTGGTTAATGACCCGTTTGAATGCACCTAATTATTTAAAAGTTAGAATGTTGTGTTCTAGTTAACTAGGATGCTATGAAGAAAATGTTTCTATGTTACTAGAAACACAAAGACATGTGGATAGTGATGTGTGCTTTGAAATGATCATACATGCTACATTATCTTAAGTTGGAAACTGTAAGTGTTGGTGTGTGCTATTATGGTGTGGTTCATGGAATGGGTGGTGTGTAGTCATTGATGTGTATATTGGAATTTGTGAACCTTTAGGATGTTGATTTGTGAAAACATGTTCTCAAAATCCTACTTTCCTATAAAGGAAACTTTAATGGAAATAGAAATTGATTTCTGTGAGTACGTGTTTTGTGATGTGATTTGTGAACCTAATATTAACAAGTACTCTAAATGGAACATACTTGCACTTAATAAGTCACCAACGGGTCGTGGGTCAACTCAAGTCAACAAAAGTGAACTTTAGTCAAAGTTGGTCAAAGAGTCAAACTTTCGAATCTCGCACAAACGTTATGAAGATTTGGATGCATAGGGTTCTATGACCCTACATGAACGCACATGAATAGACCTACTATTATTTAGGTTGCTGTATTACATTGTGTGATTATAAACTGAGTTACTTTGCAACCTAAGGTGAGTTCACTGAACCTTATTTTCTACTACTCTTACCCTTTATGGGAAGGAAACATGTACAATTACTTTTACAGATTTGGAAATATGGTATGTCTTATGTCTAGTTAGAGTTACATTTCTTGTTCATGAAAGTCCTCATGGATACCTAGTTGACCGTTAGTATTTGGGAAATAGCTGGGGAATTTGAGTAGTACTACTGGGTTTGACAAACCCCACCCGGGCTAGTCGCGCTAGCACGTCAGATGGACTTGTCGAACGGGTGTTGAATTGGCCTAACATACTTACATGTACATTCTGCTGGGATGTACTACAAGCAAACTATGCACGTAATGTGTACACATGTCAGCTTCGGTCAGATACATTTGACTCTAAGGACATGTACCGTAGACTAGCTACCTATATCGACATGCTTTATTTATATTTCTTCTTGCGAACGTACTTACTTGATTTTGTACCTATTATGTGAACTCACCAACCGTCATGTTGACACTTGTTCGCCTTTCACTTTTACAGGTCATTGAGGTACAACGCACTTAGGGCATGACATGGAGTCACAACTTTTCATTTAAACATTTTCGTGCATTAAAACCATGTGTTGAGTTTAAAGACTATTTAAAAACTATGTTTCTCGTGTTGGGCGCGTGTTTTGCGCATTTACTTACTGCATGGTTATGGTTTACTTTTATTAAGTAACTCATACACTTCCGCATGACCAAAAACTATTTACTCTGGTTGGACACTTTCATTACCTCATTAAATGAGAGAACGTTTGGATTTTAAAACTCATATAGAGTCGTTCGGTGTAATTAATGAATGGATCCTGGTTTGTCACGCCTCTAACGGTAAAAATCCGTTAGTGGTTTTCGGGGTGTGACAGATTGGTATCAGAGCCATTAGTTATAGCGAACTAGGTTGCATCGCATTGCATTCCAGACTATAACTGTACACTACATTAGTTGCACCGAATGGATTATTTATGAACTCATTATTGGGTAAATTACGTGTACACACACTTGATTTCAGGATGGCATCATCTTCTAACACTCCTTCCAGCTCTTCACGCACGAGACCACTACCCGACTCACTTCCATCCCCTGACCGTGATTGGCCTCGCATCCCGATTGAGAAAGTTAACTAGGATCAACCATTTGCTCTCCTCCGCACCTCATACGATTGGGGCTATTATCCGGCTTATATGACAAGCCTAAGACAGAAGGAGTGCGTACCTCATACGCCCCCTTGTGTGCCTTCCCCGAATCCCATCCCTACCTATGGACTTGCCCCACTTGACTGCTCAAACGAAAGGGCAATAGCCACTCTCACAACAGCCATGTGTTCTGCTATACGTGAGATCACGATGCTGAGGGAGGATTTACACCAAGCAAGGGAGGATCTACACCAAGCAAACAGGAGAATCGCGAAATTGGAGACGAGAGGCACGTATGATAGAAACACCATACTTAGCATTATGGAGCATCTTGATGCGCAGGCGACACAGGCTGAAGAGCCACTAGTGGAGCCGGAGGTGGAACCACCAGTGGACCCAGGCAGTGATGATGAGGGAAGTGCAGAATCTGTGGTCTCACCTTAGATTCTCACTCTGGCTACACGTTCTTGTCTTGTTTTCTCTTATTTATTCTATAACTTAGAGGACAGGGTTTTTTCCCACAAAACTAAAAATTTTGGTCTATGATGTTTGACTAGTATTTTGTGATAAATTGCAAACTATTTATCAAGTATTGTTATTTGAACTTTGATGTTTTGGTTGTGAGAATTTTCTTGTTTACTTATACATGGATGATAGTAACTTGTTGGGTACTTATTTATTGTTGTATTTTGTGAATTTGAAGAATGGCTGGAATTGTTAACATGACTCCTGCTGAGCTGGCAGCTTTGATTCAACAGCACGTTCATGCGGCAATGGCAAACTGAGCCCCAACAGCGCCTGGTAAATCCAGAAAAACCATGAAAATTTTTATTTATTTATTTACTTTGTATCCGCTATAGCCTATCACTTCTTTCCTAACCCTCAAGTATGATCTATTCTCGTTGATTTAGATGATCTAACTTGTGCTTTGAAATTCTATTGTTCCAGTGCCACCAGTTTATACCTTTAAGACGTTTCTGGACTGCAAACCGCACCATTTCAATGGAACAGAAGGGGCGGTGGGTTTGATTCGTTGGATAGAAAAGATTGAATCGGTTTTTGCTAGGAGTGTTGCCCCTTTGAGAACAAGGTGAACTTTGCCACTGGAACTTTGAATGGGCCAGCCCTAACTTGGTGGAACAATGAGACATAACATTTGGGGTTGGAGGCTGCTAATGCTCTAACATGGGATCAATTCAAGGAAAGAATCAAACGTGACTATTGTCTTCGGGATGAAATCCATAAGCTTGAATCGGAGTTTTACCATTTGAAAATGGAGGGGTCGGAAGTAGAGGCTTTCACCACCAGATCTCATGAACATGCTGCATTATGCCCGAACATGGTGGATCAAGACTACAAAAGGATTGAGTTGTACATCTCAGGTTTACCCCCGCAGGTTTAGGGAATGGTTACTGCATCTAGACCCACAACTATTCAGGATGCTGTTCGTCTCACGCATCAACTCGTTGAGCAGGCTATTGAGAAGGGTACGTTACCTAGGAAGAAAGGGTCCACATCGACTGGTTCGGATGGTTAAAGGAAGTGGAATGACAACAACAACAACAAATCTGCATCAAACTCCAATCACTCACCTCATCAACAATCTAGAAAATTTTATAAGACAAGGAGTTATCAATCCTCCTCATCTTCAGCAAGCCAAGGTAAGGGGGGATACCTAGGGAACCTGCCTAAGTTCAATAAGTGGAATCTTCATCATAAAGGGGTCTGTAACAGAAATACTTGTTTGCGATGTGGGAAATTTGGTCATGAGGCAAAGGATTGTAAGGGGAATTATTGGCACGAGGAACTTCAAAAACAAATGAAAATGGTGTTACTTGCTTTGAATTGGTCAAAAGGGTCATTACAGGACTGATTGTCCGAAACTGAAATCAGGTGGAAATGGTGGGGATAAAGATAAGGCAGAGGGTAGTGGTGTCAGGGCAAAGGGTCGTGCGTTCACTCTTGGGAAAGGTCAGGCTATTAATGACTTACATGTTGTTTCCGGAAAATTTCATATAAATAATTTCTTTGCTAATATTCTTTTCGACTCCGGAGCTGATAAAAGCTTCATCTCCAACGAATTTAGTAAACTCTTAGAGGTCTTACCGATGGAACTCGAGCAAAATTATACTGTTGAGTTAGCAAATGGAAAGAAAATCGATGTTACTTATATTATGCAGGGTTGTAAGCTGGGATTGCCGGGACACATGCTAGATATTGATCTTATCCCAATTTCACTTGGTAGTTTCGATGCCGTCATCGGCATGGATTGGTTATCCAAGAACCAAGCAGAGATCATATGTAGCGAAAAGGTTATTCGAATTCCTCTCCCTAGTGGAGAGACTTTGTTTGTTCAGGTGAGAAAAGAGGTGCAGTTGTTGGCATCAATTCTCTCATGAAAGCCCAAAAATGTCTACGTAAAGGTCATCTCGCGGTCGTAGTTCATATCACCGAAACTCTTCCTGAACCGAAAAAGTTGGAAGATATTCCTGTTGTCTGTGCTTCTCCGGACGTGTTCCCTGAGGATTTACCTGTTCTACCTCCTCAATGTCAAGTTGAATTCCAAATCGAAGTAACTTCTGGAGCGGCACTGATCGCCCGAGCTCCATACCGTCTCGCTCCAGCCGAGTTGTAGGAACTGTCCAAGCAAATCCAAGAATTGCTAGAAAACGTTTCATTAGACCTAGTTCATCTCCATGGGGAGGTCCTGTTCTTTTCGTCAAAAAGAAAGATGGGACTTTCCGCATGTGTATCGACTATCGGGAACTGAACAAAGTTACCGTTAAAAATCGATATCCTTTACCCCGTATCGACGACTTGTTTGACCAGTTGCAAGGGTCAAGTTATTGTTCCAAAAACCGAGCTAAAACCCTGTTATGCGAAACTGCTGTTCATCTTGCGACACTGTAGTGTCACCTGGGTGACACTGTAGTATCACCCATGCGACAGTGTAGTGTTACCTATGCGACACTGTAGTGTCTCATGTGCCTGAAATCTGAAAGTTGTGTGTCAAGTGTGCATAAGTGCCAAAAAAAGTTGGGCATGAGCCATGCGAAACTGCATGAGACACTAGCTGCGACACTAGCTGCGACACTAATAAAAAAATGACGATTTTCAATAATAACTTAAATACAGATCGTGCACCATTACCACTACCATAACCTTTTCCAAACTAGCAAGATCACCTAAGAATCAGGTGAGTTCTAGACCTCACTTTCGTTTCGTTTTAAATACTTTTTGAGGCTAACATGCATACCGATATACTTATATGATTACCCTACGGGTTGACTAAATGAAGACTATACGATTGAATACGTGTTGACTAAATGAAAACTATACGACTGAATACGTGTTGACTAAATGAAGACTATGTGAATGAATGCGTGTTGACTAAATGAAGAATATGTATAGTAATGTTAGAAATAGAGACAATGGGGATTTACAATACCAGTGAAGAACCGATATATCGGTAGACTCCATAAGGGTCGAAGAATTATAATCCGGCTGGGGATTTACAATACCAGTGAAGAACCGATATATCGGTAGACTCCGTAAGGGTCGAAGAACTATGATCCGGCTGGGGGTTATAATACCAGTGAAGATATTATGTAAATACAGGTAGACTCCATGGGGGTCAAAGAGTTATGACCCGACTAGGGGACACGATACCAGTGAAGAATTGAAATATCGGTAGATTCTGTAAGAGTTGTACATACGTATTAGATAACGATATTACATCCGTGTGATACTTGACCCTGTGTATGAAAAGATAAACATGAAACGATGAACGATATGATGACATTACCTATGTGCAATATAGGAATGACCAAAGGATGATGTTACTTAAATGTAATACGACTATAAATACAAATATGAAATGTACTTAATGACATTTTAAAACTAGAACTCACTCAGCGTAGCTGACTTTTGTATGCATGTTAGATTAATGTGCAGGTTAGAAGAATATGAGAGCTGCTTGGCATGGGCTAGGGCTAGAGGCTTTGTTGAAGACTGACATTGAAGGAAAAAAGAAGTTTTAGGATTAAACGCATATTTCACAATGTTTTAAGATGTTTTGAGCTAATTAAGACATGTTAAATTATGTAATGATGTTTCTAGTAATTATTTCCGCTGCAATGAAGTTTTGTTAAATGTATGATTGTTTTATGCTTATGTATGCCAACTGTGATGCTTGCCGAAAGACGGGCGTTACAAGTTGGTATCAGAGCCAAAGTTTAAGAGAAAATGGGTAAAATGTTTTCAAAAGAAAAACCTAATACTTAAACTGAAAATGGGACCGAAGTAAGAATGCAAGTCTGCTAGCTCCATGCCAAGAGGTAAAGAATGAACAGCAACGAGCTGTATATGACATGTTTATACAACTGAAAATGAAAAAAAAAGTCATTTATCTTATATTGATGTAAATAGTAATGATGATATAACGTGACGATGAACTGTGCTTGTAGGCAATAGGACAGTAATTGAGATGCCTGTAGAAATTTAGTGTGTTACGAACATGTATTAGGAATGTAAAGGAATAGGTCTAGTGCCTATACATGTGACGTGCTCTATATGTGCTCTTGTATGCTTTATGTGAACTAGACTAGGTTCGAATACTGACGAGACTCAGGAGGGGTATGTTTAGAACGTGAGCAGTAAAGTAAGTAGTTAATTATAGCTGGCCACTGTCATTAGAAACTTACAGTACTTATCACGTCCTGAATTGCTCTGACTGACGAACGTGAGTGTTTGAATCTTATAGGAAGTAAGAAATGGCACCCAAGAGAGTAACTAGAAGCTCTGCCAAGGCTGCTAATGCTAAGGCAACCAATGCCCCTGAAGGGAAGCGTGGAAGAAAGCCCACAAGGAAGAATGTTGAGATCGATCCCGAAATCGAAGTTGAAGTTACACCGGCCTCTGAGCTCGGACAGAATTTGAAGGACGCCATTGCACACGAAGTGCACCAGGTCCTGACTAACGTTATGCCTACATATCTGAAGGAAATGATGAAAGAAATGAAGAAGGCTGAAAAGAACAAACCCGCTAAGAAAGGTGTTGAGGGTGATGAAGGTAGGAAGTATGATAATAAGCGGGTCAAGGTTGAAGCAAAGCAGGCAATGGTGCGTAATCAGAATGCGAGCGACAACTGTTCGAAGTGTGGCAAACCCCACTCCGGGGAATGCAAATGGGGGACATGGGTTTGTTATAAGTGTGGAAAGCTGGGCCATCGTGCCATAGAATGTAGAGGGATCGTAATATGTAATAAGTGCGGAAGTCGGGTCATGTGGCCAAGGATTGCTGGGCAGGAAAGGGAGGTGACAAGCCGAAGACTACTGCTAGGGCTTTCACCATGACAAGGAAGGAGGCAAGGAAAGAACCGGAAGTCGTTTCAGGTACGTTTTTTGTCAATAACATATGTGCATCTGTGTTATTTGATTCTGGTGCTAGTAAGAGTTTTGTATCTGCATTGTTTTATACGGCCTTAAAAGTTCCCTCTAAAGTAGAACGATTTTTTGAGGTAGAAACAACCGAGGGTAAATTCATTAGAGTCGATCAAATGATAGAAGGTTGCACCATTACTCTTCTAGGGCGTAGTTTCCCTACAGATTTATGCATTATGACCTTGGGTAGTTTCGACGTGATATTGGGGAGGGATTGGTTGTCCAAGTTTGATGCCAACATAGGTTGTCGTGAAAGATTGGTTCGTTTGAAAACTCCCGATGGAAACCCCATAACTGTGTATGACGACCAGGAAAGTAAGATTCCTCATGTGATCTCAATGATGAAAGCAAGCCGACTAATTCAACAAGGTTGCAACTCGTTTCTAGCGTACGTTAAGAATGTAGAGAAGGGACTGAAGCAGTTGTCGGATGTGCCGATAGTTTGCAATTTCCCTGATGTGTTTCCCAAAGATTTTCCAGGAACACCACCCGACAGAGAGATCGAATTTCAGGTTGACCTTGTGCCTGGAGCACAGCCCGTGGCGAAAGCACCATATCATTTAGGCCCAAGGGAAATGAAGGAATTGATGACGCAACTGAAGGAGTTGCTAGGCAAAGGTTTTATCCGACCAAGCACTTCTCCCCGGGGAGCGCCTGTGTTGTTGGTTAAAAAGAAAGATGGAAGCATGAGAATGTGTATCGATTATAGGGAATTGAACAAGTTGACAAGAAAGAAGGTAGTATTTGATTGGGGAAAAGATCAGCAAGAAGCATTTAATAAACTAAGAAAAAGGTTAACCGAAGCCCCCGTGCTAACCTTACCTGAAGGGAATGATGATCTAGTAGTATATTATGATGCGTAACGACAAGGTTTAGGATGCGTGCTTATGCAGCAAGAAAAAGTAATTGCCTACGCATCGAGGCAGTTGAAGGAAAATGAGATGAACTACCCGACTCATGATCTTGAGCTCGCAGCAGTCGTTTTCGCATTGAAAATATGGAGACATTATCTGTACGGAACGAAGTGTACATTGTACACCGATCATAAGAGTTTGAAGTATTTCTTTGAGCAGAAGGACCTAAATATGAGACAGAGAAGGTGGTTGGAGTTAATCAAGGATTATGACTGTGAGATTCATTACCACCCAGGAAAGGCCAACGTGGTAGCCGATGCTTTGAGCAGAAAGGAGAAACATGAACCGATTCGGGTTAGAGCTTGTCAGCTGATTATTACATCCGGAGTCATGGAAGAGATCAGGAGGGCTTAAATAGCGGCCCTAAAGGAGGATCAGATTAAGACAGAAGGAATGGTTGGAAAGGAGATAGAACTGACCGAAAAAAAAACTTATGTTGTGAGGATGATATACAGTAGAGTTTGGGTACCCGATTCGGGGAGATACAGAAAGGTATACTTGATGAAGAACATGAGTCCCGATACTCAATCCATCCGGGAGGGACAAAGATGTACAAGGATTTAAAGAGGGATTATCGGATGTTACGTGGGAGCTAGAGAGCGAAATGAGAAAGAATGACCCCGCATTATTTCGTGATTAGAAGGTTTCGGGGACGAAACCTATATAAGGAGGGGAGACTTGTAACACCCTGATTATTATGATAGGACTTCTTTACGTGCTTATGCTATATGAATGTGCATTTAAATGATTATGATTAAAATGATGTATGACGTTTACGATATATGTTATGTTTATGATAAATATGCGGATTACGATATATACGATGGAGCATGAAAATGATTATAAATATACGAGAATGTAAAACGTAATGACTAATTACTCGGTAATTAGAAAAGGAAAGGATTAACGAAGAGGTTATGATGTAATTATGGGTCATTAAGGGTAAAAGAATGAATTAGACCCAAAATGGTAAATGGATTAGTTAAGAGGCTTTCCTAAAATAGCCTAATTACCTAGTTAAGGCCCAAAGCCCACCTAAAACCCTACCCCAAACATGGAAACCCTACTATTTAAACAACATTCCAGCCACCATCCTCACTTCACCATCTCCACAACAACACACACAAACCCTAATCTCTTTTGAAGAAAACTAAGGCAAGAAAGAGAAAAATCAAGAATTTTGTAAAACAAAGTGTAGATCTGAAGTTAGAGGGTGTTAAACAACAGGTAATCAAGGTAAAATCATTCCCTAAAACATGTTTTCATAACACAAAACGAATCTAGCCATTAATGGAGTTTTTAAGGTTTTCAAAGGTTTCAAAAAAATCAATAAAGGTTGCATTTTTATGTTTAAAATCATGGAAAAAGCTTAGATTTGGTCATATAAATGATAAAACAAGGTTTTAGACGTAAAAAGGTTGGATTTTGGGCCCAAAATGAAGATTTTAGGAAAAAACCGAGCTGAAACCCCGTTATGCGAAACTGCTGTTCATCTTGCGACACTGTAGTGTCACCTGGGTGACACTGTAGTCTCACCCATGCGACACTGTAGTGTTACCTATACGACACTGTAGTGTCTCATGTGTCTGAAATCTGAAATTTGTGTGTCTAAGTGTGCATAAGTCCCAACGAAAGTTGGGCATGAGCCATGCAAAACTGCATGAGACACTAGCTGCGACACTAATAAAAAAATGACGATTTTCAATAATAACTTAAATGCAGATCGTGCACCATTACCACTACCATAACCTTGTCCAAACAAGCAAGATCACCTAAGAATCAGGTGAGTTCTAGACCTCACTTTCGTTTCGTTTTAAATAATTTTTGAGGCTAACATGCATACTGATATACTTATATGATTACCCTACGGGTTGACTAAATGAAGACTATACGATTGAATACGTGTTGACTAAATGAAAACTATACGATTGAATACGTGTTGACTAAATGAAGACTATGTGAATGAATGCGTGTTGACTAAATGAAGAATATGTATAGTAATGTTAGAAATAGAGACAATAATCCGGCTGGGGATTTACAGTACCAGTGAAGAACCGATATATCGGTAGACTCCGTAAGGGTCTAAGAACTATAATCCGGCTGGGGATTTACAATACTAGTGAAGAATCGATATATCGGTAGACTCCGTAAGGGTCGAAGAACTATAATCCGGCTGGGGATTTACAATACCAGTGAAGAACCGATATATCGGTAGACTCTGTAAGGGTCGAAGAACTATGATCCGGCTGGGGGTTATAATACCAGTGAAGATGTTATGTAAATACAGGTAGACTCCATGGGGGTCAAAGAGTTATGACCCGACTGGGGGACACGATACTAGTGAAGAATCGAAATATCGCTAGACTCTGTAAGAGTTGTAGATACGTATTAGATAACGATATTACATCCGTGTGATACTTGACCCTGTGTATGAAAAGATAAACATGAAACGATGAACGATATGATGGCATTACCTATGTGCAATATAGGAATGACCAAAGGATGATGTGATGATGTTACTTAAATGTAATACGACTATAAATACAAATATGAAATGTACTTAATGACATTTTAAAACTAGAACTCACTCAGCGTAGCTGACTTTTGTATGCATGTTAGATTAATGTGCAGGTTAGAAGAATATGAGAGTTGCTTGGCATGGGCTAGGGCTAGAGGCTTTGTTGAAGACTGACATTGAAGGAAAAAGAAGTTTTAAGATTAAACGCATATTTCACAATGTTTTAAGATGTTTTGAGCTAATTAAGACAAATGTTAAATTATGTAATGATGTTTCTAGTAATTATTTTCGCTGCAATGAAGTTTTGTTAAATGTATGATTGTTTTATGCTTATGTATGTCAACTGTGATGCTTGCCGAAAGGCGGGCGTTACACTTAGAACTCTAGACTTTAACCGGACTGCTATACCTCATCCTCTTTCTATACCCAAATGGTGAATCTAAATACTACTCTATGATGGATCCCGTTAAAAAAATCACGGCTAGAATATTACCATTTGAACCTGGAACCCTTACTTAGTATGTTATAGAACTAAAACCACAAATAATAAGTTAGACTAAAACTATATCTCCATAAAGAACATCCAAACACTGAATCAATCTCCACTTCGTGCCGGCTTTCGAATCTCATGGAACCTTCCTCTGTGAGAAAATGGGTTGCGTCTCATATACTCCCACACACTTGTAAACATTACCCTAGGGTTCTTTATAGAATTCGTGCCCTTAAGAACACTTGTTTACCGCTATTGTAGTAGGATCATAATTTCTAACGAATTCAGAACCACAAGTCTAAAATAACTAGGTAATTAGTACTACAAAACCTTATGGTTTACAAACAACATGCATTATACTCCAAAAGATTAGAAACACCTCATTTAACATGGACTCCCTCATTTTAACATCATTTCAATATATAAACTTTGATAACATATTACTTCATGTCACACAACCACGTGTCCTCTCAATTACAGAAACAAAAAGTAAAATTATCGAAGATAGAAATACTTATTAAATTTTTTGATCATTTTTCTGAACATATAAGTTGTGTCATCGTTCATCCTTCTCCATCTATTCATAGGGTTTCTATGACATCCCTGATATTCGTGTTTTTACAATGCTCTTTTTAATAAAGCAGAGTACCTACACACGGTTTACCTTGTACACAAGTTGTCTTAGTTTAACAATCTATAACAATAAATGAACTCTTTAGTTAGGACTCGGTCCTCGGGTAGCTAAATAACAACGTGAAACTCATTAATCTAAACCCTCGAAACATACATTATTGAAATCGCTATTTATAAATCCCATCCAAAAAAACTTTGAAATCCCTTCAAAACCATGTTACATTAGACAACTTGAAATCCTAGGGTATTGTCCTACTAGATAATTGACTGGATAAGTTTTAAGAGATAAACATGGTACACAAAGTTTCCGACATCTTCAAACTAATCAAGCTCTTACCTAATGGAACACTCGTCGTCCCACTTAACGAGGTTTGATTCGATGATGAACAACGTTCCACCGAAAAATCGGTTGAAATTATGGACAAAGAATTCAACACACTTAAACACAGTTAGATCGCTATAAACAAAGTTTGATAGAACTTAAAGCGTGGACCAAAGTTTATGTAGAAGTGTGAAAAATCTAATAATGTACAAACATCCATAACTATTTCAAATGACAACGTCTAACACTAATGTTATTAGCTAAATTTCGAGACGAAATTCAATGTACAAACATCCGTAATTATCTTTTCATTTTAGACCCTTGTACCAGCTATATCCAATTTTCGGGACGAAAATTCTTTCAACAAGGGGATGATGTGACATCCGAGAATTTCCGATTAACTCTGTTAACTAAATCCCGTTATTTCCATTAATGAAATTATACTCCACATTCAATTAGTTGAATTAAACGTGTTACTTGTTACACAAACAGTTACATGTAACGACAATCCAAGGAATTACCAGATCACGTGAGTTAATACACGAATGTTGGCGAATTAATAAAATAATAATTTCAGAAAACTAAATAAATATAAATTTAGTGAATTTATATGACCGAAATGTTTTCGGGAACATCATGTGACAACTCGAAACCTATTTTAACGACCGTATCCAATTTTCGGGACGAAAATTCCTTCAACAAGGGGATAATGTGACACCCGACAAATTCAAGTTAACCTCGTTAGTCAAACTATGTTAATCACGTTAACACAATTATACTTTTCATTTAATTTGGTGAATTAAATGTACAAACTGTTACACAAACGTACACACGAAACGATCACACAAGTTAATACCCGGGAGTTGGTGAATTTAATTGATACAAATACAATAAATATATATATCCTAAGTAACATGTGTGCTTAATTGTTGAACTTTCGAGTATTTACGTATTTTACTGGTTTAAACCTTTTATGAAATTCAGTAAATTTTAGAAGACGGGAAAAGTACGTTAAGAAAGAGCTTTATTATGTTTACAAACCGTAACAAAACGTAGCCCATGGATCATCCATGTTATCCATGGATGGCCCAAGGCCCAACTTAACCTAAACCTAACTTAATCATTTAACAAAAATTAAAACCCAACCCTAAAAATCTCTCCTTTCAGCCGTCACCCTTTCTGGCCAGATTCCGGCCAGCTCCGACGTTGTCACGAGGCCTATTATATATCAAAATCTTCGTCTCGACGAGACAATTCCAATGATAGTAAATACGTCTCCTAACTCGTAGCGATGAAAAAGTTATGGCCAGTTGAAGAGTTCGGCTGCTTGGTTCGTCCAGTGATGATGTTCGGTTGTGTTGGATCTTTGGTGGTGTTGTTGCTTGCTGATTGGAGTTGTAAACACAATACAAGTAATTTTTAATCCTAAAATCACTCTATATATTACGATATTGGTAGATTAAAACCCTAGTTCATCCAAAATGGCCAATTGATGATTGTGTTGTGGAAATGAGTTATTGGTTATGTGTTAATTGTTGTTTTGATGATTAGATGATGAAATGGGTACACAAATTGTGGTTATGAAATTAGGGTTTGTTAGGAAGTTATAGAAACTTGATGTTGCATGCTTGATTTTGATGAAATACGATTGATTGTGTGTTTAGATGATGAATTGGATGAAGATTGACTAATTGGTTTTGAAATTGTATGATCATTTTACCATATTACTTAAAATAGTAACTGTTTCTCATGAACTTGTATGAAATTGCTTGTTGTTGATGCCTAAGAATGGTTTTTAGATCACTAGTACGTTAGGATAATGTATTAGACGAATTTTGGGTATTTGAACGTACGAATCCGACTTGGTTTTGAAAGACTTGCTAAATGTAGAAACTTTTTTATCATTGAAATTTACTAGAATGCATGTTTAGTGATTTTGGACGTACAAATATGATTGGGTTTGCATATGAATGCTTGTAGGCATGTGGTGGTCGGTAAACATGTGTTGATCTAGAAATAACATTCGTAGGTACTAGTTGGTTAGTAGACCGGTTGCTTGAAATTGTTTTGTTTGAAGTCTAAATGGTGTGTGCTAGTAACTAGGATGCCATGATGAAAATGTCACTATGCTAGTTGAAACAAAACATGTGAACAATATATTGTGCCTAGAAATGACCACGCATGCTAGTATGCTTTATATTGGAAACCGTAAAATGATAGTATGCGTTATTGAATTGTGAAGCATGCTATGGTATTTGTGTAATAATTGACATGCTTAGGGATATTGAATTATGCAAGTATACTTTAAAAGTCCGACTTTCCTATAAAGGAAACTTTTACGGAAGTAGAAACTCAACTTGTTGAATATGTGACATGTGGTGTGGTATGTGAATGTAATATGATCAAATACTTCAAATGAAACATACTTACACTTAATAAATCACCAACGGGTCGTGGGTCAACTCGGGTCGACAAAAAGTCAAACTTGGTCAAACTTAGACAAAAAGTCAAACTTGGTTAAACTTGGTTAAAGAGTCAAACTATTCCAAACTCGCACAAACTGTATGACCATTTGGATGTATAGGGTACTATGACCCTACATGAACACACATTAATAGACCTATTGTTATTTAGGTTGTTGTATTACTGTGTGCTTTTTAGAAACTGAATTGCTGCGCAACCTAAGGTGAGTTCACTAAACCACATTTTTACTATTTCACCCTTTTATGGGCTGAGAACGCGAACGATTACTTTTACGGATTTACAAATTCTGTATGTCGCATGTCTGGATTAGAGCAACTTTTATTTTGTTCATGTAAGACCTCATGGATACCTAGTTGACCGTTAGTATTTGTGAAATAGCGGAGAAATTTTGAGTAGTACTACTGGGTTTGACAAACCCCACCCGGGCTAGTCGCGCTAGCACGACAAAGGACCTGTCGAACGGGTGTTGAATGACCTAACATTCTTACAGTGCATCCTGCTGGGATGTACGAACGGGCAAAATGCACTTAATATGTACATACGTCAGCTTCGGTCAGATACATACGCCTCTAAGGACATGTGCTGTAGACTAGCTACCTACAATGACATACTTAATTTATATTTCCGCTTGCAACTGAACTACTTGATTTCCTACTTACTATGTGAACTCATCAACCGTCGTGTTGACACTTGTTAGCCTTTCACTTTTACAGGTCATTGAGGTTCAACGCACTTAGGACATGGCATGGAGTCACAACATTTCATTTAAACACTTTCTTGCATGTAAAAACTATGTTGGTTTTAACAAATATTTAAACTATGTTTCTTATGTTGGGCGCGTGTTTGCGCATTTAGTTCCATTTAATATTTTGACATTACATTTTGATTACGCTTCCGCAAACTTTTAAAACATTAACTTTGTATTAGATTTTCTCATTTAATGAGACACGTATATTTTAAATTCATATAGTGTCGTTTGGTGTAACTAATGACGGAGATCCTGGTTTGTCACACACTTAACGGTAAAACTCCGTTAGTGGACTTTGAGGGTGTGACATCCACTATGTATGAAACATGATCATTATAAACATGATAACTCCAAAATAAATTAACCATGAACTTGGATATTAATGAACTTAATTACTCGAGCATGAAATTAAAATCTATGTGCATCACTCTCTATGAATTATAAGGTTCATGTCCATTGACCCTCACGTGACATAATGAATTGTGCGGACCATGCAAAAGCTTGTGTAATTACGAGTGCCGACGAAATTAAAAAAGTTGGTGCATGGAATTCGTAGTAAATTTTGACATGTGTTTTTGGGCAACACAACAAATTTAGTATGATAGGGGCATGGTGGATACGTCGATGGTACGTCCTATATATAAGTGTACTTGTCGCATCATCAAATGAAGTGCTGCCTATGTCAAGTGAAGTTTGTGTAACTTCTGGATTTTGACCTATTGAAATTTAATCTTAATAATGTCTGCTTTGGCATCGTTCATTAATCATTATTCATTTTCAACATCTAGTGCTCACGTTGGTGTATTCTTATTCAACTACTCGGGGTTGACGTATTCCTGTTCAACTCGAGTGAGCTAGATAACGTTAGTACATTTATAATGGAAAACGCATCATTTATTCACTTTATTAACCATTTTATTCAGTTTATCATTTATTCATTTTATTCAATATATTTACTCGCGTAGCTCATTTATTCATTTTATTAACCACGTTTATTCATTCATTTTATTAAACATATTTATCCACTTGATTCATTTGTTCGTTTTATTAACAGCGTTCATGCACTTTACTCATTTAAATCATTATATTCTAATCTAGTTCTTTAATACATTTTATTCAGAAAAAGGACTCTTACAATATCAATCAGTCATATTAAATCTTATTCCATTTTGATCTTGAGTAGCATTCAATCACTATTTGAACCTTTGTTCAATTAAGCTCATTTGAACTCCTTTTGACTCAAGCCATGCTAAGCAAAAGACTATAAATGAATTTAAACGAATTTAACGGAAGTTAATCCTTAACTGCTTACCTCATTAAATCAAGTACCTTTAAAAAAGTGAAACTAACATTAATCAAACTTCGGGACCCCGAACCAAACCCGACTTAATATGTAAACCCGAGCTCCTTCATTCTCAATGTAATCTTTTCATCCGATCATGAAATAAAAAACACTTATTCAGTAATTATATTATATTATATATATTATGGTTACGATTATATAATTACAATAATTAGTCAAAAATTAATAAACTTATCTATTAAGTTTTATATAATTGCACATGCTATTCTATGAAATAAGAAACTATTCTATGAAATAAGAAACTTTATAAAAGAAAATAAAAGAAAGCGAAATAATTATATAAAAGCTAAGGGTATATAATTTATAAGTTTTTATAAAATTATCTATACAGTTGGTTAGTAAGTTAATATTTTATTAACAATACTAACTTTAAGGGTTGTTTATGTAATTTATGAAATCTAAATTAAAACCTTTAAACCAAAATTAATTATACTTTTAAACTTCAAGGGCCTTAGTGAAAGTATTTAATTAAATCACGTTCACCTAACAACCTAATCATTTTAAATCACGTTTTTCCGGCTGTTTGTCCGGCGACTCCGACAACGGTTCCGGCAAATACAAAATGCTACTTTTAACCGATTTTAACTCAAATTAAACCATCTCTACCTATTTTCGCATGAGATTCGAACCCTTGTGATAGGACAAAAACAAACATGATTAGGGATCTAAATCTGAGATTGTTCCATATGTTGTTTATGATCAGTGACGCGGAATCTCATTGATCATGTATCGATGCTCGAATGCTCATGAAGATCAATGCAAAGTTCATAAAATTGTTAGGCAATGTATTAGATCTAGAGAAGGTTTAAAGGAGAGTATGGAATACAAGGAATGCCTAGGTGATGGTATTTATATTCCAGACCATTCAACTTACAAAAAACCTAAACATGTGCAATTAAGCACAAACGATTACACAAATATTATAACGTCAAATACAATCAATCAACATCACCTGTGCTTGCTTGAGTAGATGCTCGATATCTTCACTCGCTTATATTTGGAAAGTGACATCTTCAATTTGTTCCAACAATACTCCCCCTAAGATGATACTTTACAAATCCGACATATCAGCTTAAATCTTCATGTGGCAAGCATAGAGAGCAATCTAACACTTTGGTATGCATATTCTTCAAGAGGACCCAACAATACTCCCCTTAAGAAGATACTGGTGACTCTATATGTCTTTCAACAAGCAATCTACATTATTCTTTCTCATTTGAGTAACATAAGAGGTTATGGAAAGAGTAAGCGGAGAGTAGATTCTGGTGACTCTATATATCAGCAACGGGATCTTCTTCAATGGTTGAAGTAGAATGCGAAGACTTCTTTGTATGAGATATTAAGAGGAGGATTCTTAACACTCAACAATCTGACATGGAGATCTTTCATTTAGAAACAGGCTTGATCAGGAACATCTTCAAGTAGTGTGGAAGCATGTTCTGCAATGGTAACTGTTTCTGCAACTTAAAGAAAAACATTAAACTCAGGCAATAATGTGCATTTATCATCAATTTAAAGATTAAGTTCTCAATCGGTTGAGATATTGCTTGATGAACAACTCCTACATCAATAACACATCTTAAACTGCCAAAATGATAATCTTTTTGAATTTTTTTTTAATGTTTTTGATCTTTTTGGACTTTTCTCTATACAATTCTGAATCTTTCACCTGCAATGAGATAATACCATTAAAATGTCTTCACACAAAATAGAGTAAGATTTTGAATAGACATAGACAATTTTTCAAAGTGGATTATGGGCATTTAACTTCAAACACACTTACTTTTTCACGCACTTGGTGATTTTTATCATGTTTTCGCTCGATTAAGTATGACAAGTATGTGACTCACACTCAGAAACATTGTAAGCTCTACCCTCATCAAAACATACAAGTAAGCACTTTAACAACTTTAATACACGGTCATTTACAATATAATCAGTGGAGGTTTTTGGGCCTTGAAGAGATCCATTTCTGGACAGTCTTATGGTGGTGTTCCCTTGGGGAATCTTCTTTTATATTCCTTTTTGGAATTTTGATTGGTGATGTTCCACATTTGGGAATCGTTTCTGTTCCTCACTGGGAATCTTTTGTACATCTTAAGGTGTTCCAAGTCTGTAGCTCACTACAACAAAGGAGACCTCATGTGAAACTTCAGGTCTATGGGCACCATAACAAAGAAGTTTACGTTTTGCTCAACACTGGTTTTATTGCATCGTTACCTGGTGTGTGTAAGTGACATTACAAGCAGTCCATCAGAAAAGTGAATACTTAATAAATGTCCTAAGATAGATCTTAACACCGCTTGCATAGATGTATTTAGTTTATCACCATAGAGTCTACTTTTCAGATTTACTATTTTTCAGTTAACCCACATAGCACAATGATCATTCAGTCTATATTATTCATTTTGAAATCATATGTAAAAAACAATCACTAAGTGTACTATCATTTCTCATGTATGTGTAAGTAGATTCAAACTATTTTTGGATTTTTCTGATTTTATGATTTTTTTTATATTATAATTATTTCTCCCCTAAACTTTTAAATTTCTTTCAAAATTGAAAGTCTAAAGAAAAGAAAATGGCAGATATGTTATCAACGTTTAAAGAGTGCATGCAATATACTTTATTTAAACAGATGAAATGAAACATCGGTTGTTTCTTGCACTGCCATCATTGCTTGATTTTTGAAAATGTTTTTTTTAATTCCTACAATGAATCCTTTTTGTTTCCAAATACATTTGATGTCAGTTGCATCGAAGATATCATGAACTAGATTGGGTATCTTTTCATGATAAGGGATCAGCCACAGTCTTCTTTTCTTTCTTTGACTGACCTCCATAACTGTCCCTACCACACTAACAAACTAGTTAGAGAGTGAAATCCAAGCCATTTCGGTCTTGGATTCTCCAAAATCATCAATATAAGTAACTTGCTGATAAATTGCATCTTTTGGTGGACCATCGGTTGATGAAGCACGTTGCTCATCTTGATTCTTAACAAGTGTTTTTCTTGTCACACCCTCAATTTTCCACAAACGGGGTATCCGTTAGGCATGTGACATACCAGGATCTCAAGCCATTAGTTACAGCAAACACTGACTCAACGTTTTAAATGAAAGTTCCTTATTAAAGTATTAAACCAAAACCCAGGGTTTAAAATGAAAAGTTTCAAAGTTTAGCGGAAGCATTTGTAAAACAATCTCGTACTCGAAATCCAAGTACGTAATAGTAAAGGTTAAACCAACCTAAGTTATGAAAACCCGTGCATAAAGTTAGCACAACCAAACTACCGTTTCAAAAACCAACAATAGTTTAAATAATAGTAATTTAATAAATGATGACCAATGCATGCAAGTGTCCTACTTGTGCGCCTTCCTAGATCCCTGAGAAAAACATACTAAAACGAGTCAACAAATAATGTTGGTGAGTTCAATGAGTTTAAGTAACAAGAGTATATAAAAATACTGAAACCGTTTAACCGATAAACATCATTACTATTACTGGTTAGCTAGACCACCTCGTTTACTACATGAGCACGTCGAGATTAAACTGAACGATACGATAAGGTTGCCTTGTTACCACCACGACGGGTGACCAAAAGTTAAAGGACAATTTGCACCACCTGGAAACCAATCCAGCATGATGGGGTCTGCCGAACCCGTAGTACTACTCAAATTTCCCCGTTATACCCACTGTATATTAATAATCTCGACAAAAAGGAAAGGACTTTAGGGTTGGGTGGAATCATGCTCAGTAAAATAAACAGTTAGACAATAGAACTTTGTTTTATCAAAACCGTTTCCCGAAGGCCCTGCCCGAAGGCGTAAACCTCAGCCCATGGCTGTTTAAAATCCTGCCCGAAGGCCCTACCCGAAGATATAAAACTGCAGTCCGCCCGAAGGCGCTGAAAAATGGTTGCCCGAAGGCGTTGTAAAATATTTGTATGTTTTCTCCCCGAAAAAGGTTTAAAAGCGGGCAAAGAACTCACCTTGAAGTGCACAGCAAATAACAGCAAGATGCAACAAAAGAACCTAGACCGTCTTACGACCTGCTTTAATAATTATTTGCTAATTATCAGCTAAGAACAAGTAATATATATAATTTGGTATTCGCTAAGGTTTCGCGTGTTCGGTTCGGATTTCCATACAATACTTAGTATCACATTAGCTTTCATGTATTAGGCATGTCATGATTACATATCAGCTTTCATGCTAATACCTTCACCCACAATATAACATCCACATGATCAATACAACTTTTATGTATACTTCTGACTTTTGATTTTCACGCTCGTACAAGCAATGCACACCTAGTCATCCACACACAAGCAATACATACAACATATATAATATGATGAGCACATGCATACCTACTCTGCAATTACATACGTACATACGTTTACTATTGGACTACCCTTACCTATACCAACTGCTGTAATTATACATATATCAAACATACAATACATCACTATCATGCTCCTTTGTTGTTGTGTTATCGTGTACATATACAATAGTACGGTAATACATCTTGCATACACATATATATTTACAGCTGCTACGCCCCTACATACATCCATATACGCATATAAACATACATACTATGCATACGATCTCGATACACCCATTGCATACATCTAATATACTGATGATCCGCTTCTTTATATGCATACGAACATACTTAACTTACCGCTACAAGTATATGTATATATATATATATTGTTATAGATGCTCCTCATTTCGTATACATACGCACAAATGCATTGATACATTGCTGCTATACTTCCATACATGGATATAGATTTCGTTCATTATCACATACATATACATAGGTCTGCATACATACATACTTCTATCACATACATATACATTACAGTCGTTACTGCATACATATAAACACACGCAAATACATACATATACATTCAAACAGTGATTCCAAGAAGAACTTAACACAAAATGTTTCTATACTTGTTGCTGATTATACATCACTCACTGATTTCTGGTTTTATTCATATTCCTATTCATCGATCCCATATGCATTCACACATGTAACACAATGCTGTTAATCTACTGTTTACTCTATACACATACCGTATCACATACATGAATCACGTGAACATACAACATAGCAATTTAGATGATCTAATACATATACTATACATACACTATACCGTACCTTGTCATATCCATTCAAAGCAATTTAAATTATCTAGTTACATCAATTATTCATCACATTTTATATACCAACACTCGCTCAAAGTACACATATATATACATCAATGATCATACATGCCGCTACGATTTCTGGTCTATCCACATATATATCTAAATCGATTCTGCTTAACATCTACATATTCACATACGCATACACAATACACACCATACACACAATACACATAAATACACATGATTTCTGCTGCAACATAATGATACAACCTGCTGCCATTGTTAATCACATACACCTGCTGTTGAATTTATGCTTCTCTACACCCACATATACTACTGCAGTTTCTATCAATATATATATATATATATACATATATATATATACACACAGATGCATACAATCACAACACCCAAACAGATACGTATAATCACGCCTATGGTCGATCCGAACGCGAAACCCTTAAATCGAAAGCCTATGATTGAAAACTTACCGAGATAAAAGAACGATCGGAGATTGGGGGGTTTCGCAGCGGCTGCTGTGTCTGCTTTACTGTCGACGATGAGGGTGAGAGCAGAGATG
The DNA here is from genome assembly GCA_030867185.1 of Tagetes erecta. Classification (NCBI taxonomy): domain Eukaryota; kingdom Viridiplantae; phylum Streptophyta; class Magnoliopsida; order Asterales; family Asteraceae; genus Tagetes; species Tagetes erecta. The sequence goes on from CM061488.1 coordinate 61,311,840, forward strand.
AGGGAGACGATCGGCCGACTACGGCTGCTGTGAAGGACGCGAGAGACAGAGAGATGTTTTTTTGTGCGATTTGTATGTGTGTGTGTTTTTCTGGTTTGCTTGGCAGCCGACGAGAGGAAGGTGACGGGTGGGAATTTAGGGTTGGGTTATATTTTTGATTATTACACTTTACACCCTCAAACTTTGATGGTATATTTATTTAGTTTCAAATGTTATAAACTATTTTATTAAATTACGAACGAACCCCGAACCTTATATAATTTAATTTACAAAACAATAGAGCGGTTTACAGTAGTTATTTTAACTTCAACAGAAAAGAGCGGAAATGAGTTAACGGTGTTAACCTGGAATTTGCGGAGTGTCACATCATCCCCTTGTTAAATGAATTTTCGTCCCGAAAATTACGTCGCGTCATTTATTGTCCGCAACGGAATAGAATAAAATAGAAGAAAGAAAATTTTCAGGTTGTCACATCATCCCCTTGTTAAAAGAATTTTCGTCCCGAAAAATCGTACCTTCGGTGTTAGACGTTGTTTCTTTAATAGCTAAAAATGATTGTATTTGTGTTTCATTAGGTTTTGACCATCTGGAGTAAACACTTGCAAGATTTCAGCTGGTCTAGTGTATCGCGGGTTTGAAGAGATTCAAAAGTTTCTTTGAGATCCACTCTTAAGATTTATTAACAACGATTTGTATGCAGTTTGTTTCAGAAATGTTAGATCACGGAGCTTCGAGTTGTTATTCAAATTCTCAAGGATCAAGTCTTATTAAAGAAACGTTGTTATTTGAGTTGTTAGAGATCATTAAATTGATTCAACCGTGAGTAGGTACTCTACTTTATTAAAGAAACGTTGTTAAAATGAGGTCATCAAGGATGTCATAGACATTCTAAAAAAAAGATGAAGAATGAATTTTGATACTATTTATGTGTTCGGAAGTACATGTTTTAAGCAAGAATGATCAAAGTATTTATGTTTCATTGTGATCGATAGAACAAGTGGTTGTATGACATAGGGTAAAATGTTATTAATGGTTACTTACTGAAGTAGTGTTAAAATAAAAGTGTCTGGGTTACATAAGATGTTTCTAATCCTTTGTGTACAATTGGTTTTCTCTTTGATGAAATCTTAGTGTTACGATCACAAATGGACCGTGGGGGGGGGGGGGGTATACGATACACCGAGAAGATCGGTTTTCTGGAATCTTTACCTTCTACTTCAACTGAAGATCAGTTTTATTATAAGTACCCATTTCATGATATAGGTTTTAGTAAATGAATGGATTTATTTAGTGTTCAAAACAATAAAATGCTAAAAGGGATTTTGATATCTAGATTCATTGGGTGGTAGTGTTTGAATTCATCGTTGGGATGTTTAAAAGATGATGAGAGATAATAGTCTGGTTTGCTAACGGATTAGATAAGGACGTCATGTTATTTCATTACTTGGATTGTGTAGCTTAACTGATTTCTTTAGACAGACAGTCTCCCCTATTAGGATTTTCATGGTTTGGAATGATTAGGTAACAATTTCTTTCATCGCGCTTTAAATATTTTTGATCAAGGCCGTTAATTACATACAAGGTATATTTTCTTAAATTAACATAAGCTTTGAAAGGAGGATATAACACGATTGGAGTTTCAAATGACAATGAGATCATCAATGATTATATTTCTTAGTAGATACAATGTATATTAGGATGAACGGAATAAGTGATTGTTATTCTAAACTTTAATGGACGAGGCTCATGCAGAACGCTAGTTGATATCAATTGTTTATTGTAGACAATATTACTCATCATGTGAATCTTTAAAGTTGTGGAGAATATTCAAATTTATATCGAGGGGGGGGGGTCAGTAACATAAAATAAATAAATAAATAAATAAAATCACTTAGTTTCTGCTATCACTGTGAACAATGGAGATCTGGAAGTTATAAGTGTCTAGATTTATAGTGAATTGCCATATGAATGATAGATAGAATAGGGTTATTCGTAAAACAAGGTTCAAGGGTGATCGCTTTTAGGCTCGCATCAGCGATAGTACTTAAGTTGTGTTACTGTTACACGGATAATCTAGTAAAGAGATTTGAATATATTTCCCGATGTATTGAATATAGCTAATGTTTATGAATTTAAATATCTTGATGGATAAATAAAGTTTTAGATCCAAAGCGTGTTTTACAACAGTGGAGATGAAAATATTGTTTGTAATATCATTCACGAGGAGTGATCATGCATGTAAGACATTATGTGACTGGTTAATTATGACAGGAAAGAGTTTTCCAAATAAGTCATAGTTATATGGGGCTCCTCCTAGTAACCCTTACTATTACAAGATTTGTTTAATGCTCGAATGAGGAAAACATGATATTAAGTTGTTATCGACGTTGGCTAAGAGGTCATAACACACTAACCAAAACTTAAGGCATTACATTATATCATGAGTTTGTGGCATAAGTACGATACAAGTTTATATTGGAATGCGGTATTATAATAGTTTACTACACAAGGATAAACTTGATATCATTATGTTACTTAGAGATGGAGTTTTGTTTCAGGTGAATCTGTGTTGCCACGTTAGAGCTCACGGATTTGTTTTTGGTTGCCCTGATGAAACCTTCCCAGGATGGTCACCCATCCTGAGACTGCTGTCATCCGAGCACGCTTAACTGTGGAGTTCTCCACTCATCCACTAGCATTAAGCCCCAAAACGCGTTGTTGGTATTTAAGGTTGGACATCCCTTATAAATCCCAGATCTCTCCTGCCCATGGCTGATGTGGGATTTGCCTAGGGTGTTATATTTCTCCACAACTGTTTTTGTGTGTGACCTAAGGAATGCTTTAGTTTAGACACTTGTCTAGAATAATTCATGGAAGATCTGTCATAGTGATTTCTAAGCCTATTTTTCAAAATTTGGTTTTGATGACTATTTTGCTTATGCAAAAATGGATGTGTTTGATTTTGTTTTCTTACAGATCTTGGTTTCCATGAATCATTTTAATGATCACCATTAGAGAATTTAAAATTAGAAACATACCAGGTAGAATTTGTAGATGATGAATTTCTTTGGACATACCTTCTCGGCTTCATCCTTGAGCTTTTGTTATAGAAGCAATCTGGAATGTTGTGATTGACCATGCCACAAATAGAGCAATACTTGTTGTAGTAACATTCCATTATGTCATGGTTGTACATTTGACAGTTGGTGTAGTACTTGTTTTAGAAACACTATGATATCTTGTGATTGTACAACTCACATATCTCGCAGTACTTCTGATGAGCCTTGAAAGGAGAATTCATTCTTTTCTTTTGAGAAGCTTTTGTAGTTGAAGCTTTTGTAGAACAAAAACGAACATGAGCAGGGATCTAGATCTGATATTGTTACAGATGTTGTTTATTATCAGTGATGCGGAATCTCACTGATCATGTATCGATGCTTGAATGCTCATAAAAATCAATGCAAAGTTCATAAAATTGTTAGGCAATGCATTAGATCTAGAGAAGGTTACTAGGAGAGTATGGAATACAAGGGATAAGCGACTCTATTCTAAATGACCTAGGTGATGGTATTTATAGTCCATACCATTCATCTTACAAAAAGCCTAAACATGTGCAATTAAGCACAAATGATTACACAAATACTCTAACGTCAAATACAATTAATCAACGTCTTCACCCATGCTTGCTTAAGTCGATGCTCGATATCTTCACTCGCTTATATTTGTAAAGTGACATCTTCAATTTTTTCCAACAAAAAACTAACCATTAGGAAAAGACAAAAACAAACTATCAGTTAGGAACATATAAAAAAACTAATCGTTAGGAAAAGACTAAACACATTCATTCATTAATTAAAATAACATAGACCTAACTAATTAAAATACAACATAATTAAACTAAAACAACATAATTAAACAAAACATCATAATTAAAATAAAACACAACTAAAAAATTTAATTGGGACGTGATATCTCGTATTTCTCCCTAATCTCATGACACAATGCTTCGTGTTCGGCACGCTGAAGCGCATCCATGAACCTTGTGTCCATCAAAAGGATTTTCTTCTCTTCGAGCTCATAAAACTTAATAATTGTTTGACTGAAATGTTGTATTGTCATCTTCTTTACCCTGGTTGTCTCAGCAATGTCTTCATTGAGGCTAAGCTTTTTCGCCTTATACGCAAGTAAAAAAGAAGAACATATACCTATACTCTTGAGTTTGTCTAGTCTTTTTGCCATGTTCCTCCGATTTAACGACTACCAGCTTCTTCTTGTGGTTCCACTTCAACTGCAACAACAATCATATCATCATCATCATCATCATCATCATCATCATCAAGAGAAACCCCAAAGTTGGCATCCGAATCTGGAGTGTTACAAAAGTTGGCATTCGATACGGAAACAGAATAACCCTCCTTGCTACTTGTCTTTGTTCTTTTGGGGGCTTGATAACGATACACTTGAGCAGCCCTGGAAATCATTAGGTTGTCCTTAACCACGTCCCACACATGTTCATATGCGAAACACGTCTCATGTCTAGAATACTATACCTCTTTTGTGGCCTTTTTGAAATCTTCTTTGGACCAACCACTCATTTTAGACTTGATGCCCATATAATGTTCATTAAACTTCGTCACCTTTGGCTTAATCAAATGCCAATGACTTTTAAGGCTGTGAGCTTGTCTTGGAACTTGGGGGCCTCTAGTATATAGTGGTATGCTATTCTCCCAAGATGCGTTTTGGGTTTGGTTGTTGGCAACAGTTGCACATTCACCAATTTGAACCCAAGCCCTAGCCATTAACACTTCGTCACCTGGTGGCCACTTGAAACGAATCACCTTCTCCATCACCCCCATCGTCTTTCTTTTTAGCTTTGCCTTTGCCTTTCTTCTTTATTGGTGACTTAACAACTGATTGTTTAGACTGTAGTTGCTGTTGTTGTTTTTGGTTCATCCATGTTTGACATTGTGCTTGATGTTGTTGATATTGTTCATACGATAACCAACGTGGTGGAAATTAAGAGAGCCCGGGTTGTGAAAATTGGGAGAACCCGAATTATGAAAATTGAGAAAGCCCGGTTTGTGGAAATTGAGAGAATCTGGGTTGTTATATGTGGATCAGGCCTAGAGCTTGTTAATCTGTCAATATCTATTCAACAATCATGATTTCAATCACAAGTATAATCAACAAACATTTCAACACAAGAATTACTTATAAATGCAATTTGTATTGATCGAGAGAATGTGTGTACAAAAAGGTGTAAGTCTCAAAAGTATGTTTTAAAACATGCATAAGAACACTATTTATACTACTCACGACCATATGCGTGTTTTACAATCAAAACAGAACAAAACAAACAACTTAAGTTGATGTGCGGATGACAGTCTGTCCGCACACCACTAAGTATCTAACTGTCCGCACATCTTTTGTTCGCACATCTTCAAGTGTGATGATCAATTATATTCAACAATACCCCCCCTATCATCATACTTGAATATCATTCTTCTTCTTCTTTGACTTCCACAAACTCAGATAATGGCTTAACATTCCAAAATGCTTATGCTGCTTTAATATATTGCTGAAATCTTGAAGCTTCTTTAGAATATTTATCATTTTTCACAATGATAGGCATAAGCATCAGTTCTTCAATGGTTTCTTTAGCCAAATTAAGTATATCATGCTTAGTGAACATTTCATCTGTTCTACCAACACTTTTAATCAACAAATTTCTTCTATTGTTTATCTCTAATGACTGAATATCAGAGATCTTCAAAGTACCAACATTTAATGCCAACAATTCCTTTCTCAAAGCCATCTTCTCATATGCAACTGACAAGATTTCAATCATGTGTAGGAAATAACATGGATCCTGCACAGAATCTTGTCCAATTACTCTTTCAAATTTCTGCTTTGCTAGAAAATGAATGTAGGATGGATGTAACAATCTCAACTCAAGCACCCCAAACATCCTTATCTCATCAACATACTGATCTTCAAGATTTCTGATAAGCACTAGCTCTTTATTCCCAATGTCATAAAACCATTTGAGTATTGGAAGACTTGTCTGATCTCCTTTAAAAACTTTAACACCTTGCTGTTCAAGTTTTGGCAGATATTTGGCTATTTCATCAAGCATAAACTGTCTGATCAACCCAGGAACAAATGGAGTTTTCTTCTTTTTCTGCTCTTGAGATTTTTCATGAAAGTACTTTGCATCTAGAAGCTTATCCAGACTCACAAGTAGTTCCTCTAACACTGAATTTGTGATTTACCAAAGATAAACTTCTCAGCTCTTTAAGATCTTGCTGTTCAAACCTTGCAATATGTGTCAAGAAATAATATACTTCACGTGCACCATTTATTCTCTTGATAATAAACCCTTTGAAGTCTTCATCAAATTTCCAAGCAATGATTTTAGATTGGTGATCAGTTGAGTAGGCAACAGTTGCAAATAGCTCCTGAACAATTTTCCCTTTTTTCAACTAGTGATCTCACACTAACACTAAATGGTTTCTTTGGAAACCAGCTTTTCATAGTAGTTGCTGATGAAGGTACATAATCTTTTGTGCCAAAAGATCTCTTGGGTTTAGATTTGATGTTATATTTTTCTTTGATTTCTTCAATAGACTTCTTTTGTGGTTTTAGAATTGGTTTAATTTCAGCAATGTCTATGTACTGATCCTTAAAAGGATTAAGCTTAACCATTCTTCTTTCAGCCTTTTCTTTGATTTGGAAAGTTTCAACCATTCTTCTTATTTGCTTGGTATTCATGTTCTTCATCTGTCTGACAAGATAGTTTCTAGATGCCAACCAATCTTTCAATTCATCCTTTTTCATTCCATCAATGATTGGATGCACCAATATACGTGAATTTTCAGATTCTAGATCTTCAACATACTTTTCAGTCTCAAACTCTCCTTCTTCAGTGTCAGCAGATTGTAACTTTTTGATATCCTGATCAAGTTCTTCTTAAGTTCTTCCTAATACATATACTCTATTAAACCCTTTTTGCAACAAGAACATGATCTTGTTACTAAAAGCAAATTCCACCATCTATTTTACATTTTGTTCTGGTTCTTCCAAATCAAAATTCAACACACTATCATAATACTCATCCGGATATTTCAAATCAGCTTCAGACTCAATCTGAGATTCAGTACTCGGAAATATCTGTTCAGTTTCCTCTTCATCATCTATTCCTTCAAGAGCTTATATCATCTCTAAATTAGACATTTCTTCTTCAACTTGAGAAGAATTAATGCCTTGAGCACTCTGAGCGGCTAACTCTATTAATTCAAGATTCCTCTTCCATTCTTCAGGAGTTAAAAACTCATCTATGTCTAATTTTCTTTTTATTTTTGCATCCAACTTTTCAAGCTTAGTTAACTCTTTAACTTTAGCATCAGCTTGTTCAACTATTAACTCTTTGGCTTTATTCAATCTTCTTTTCTTTCTTTGATATGTGATTGAACATGATTCAAATGATTTGATTGTTAAAGGCTGATAATTCTTCAAATTTTCAATAGCACTTGAAAAGTATTAACAACTCTATCAATCTCTCTCAACAACACTTCTTGTTCAACAACCGTTAATATCTGAGAGATGTTCAGTTGTTTATCTTTATCAGTCAGTTTAGCTCTGGGAACAGTCTTTTCTCTCCATAGAAAGCTTGATTGAATATTTCTTAACATAGTTTCATCAACCTTCAATTCTTGAAATGTATAAGTGTCTTTGATAGGAATCACCTTAGGATAAACAACAACTAAAGGCTTAAACCTTTCATCTATCTCTTCAACCACAGTCAATTGCATGTTATCTTCATCTGGTACACTCATGGGTTCATCTTCAGGCATATCATCTTGATCATCATTATTTTCACTTGAATCAGACTTTGATCTATCAGAACTTTCAGAAGATGATTCAGGAGCAGGAATGTTCTTCAAAGAATCAATCTCTTTCAAAAGATATTCCACTTTTCTTTCTTTTAATTTGTTCATCTCAGATAGCTCTAGTATACTTTCATCTTTGTGTTTCAAGCTTAAGGATAACTCTTCAATTTCCTTATCATTCAGTTCAATTTCATTCCTTAGATCAAAAGTTAGTTTGTTCAGATCTTAATTCTTTGTAACAAGTCTGTTGTATCTATCAACAACTTCACTGGATGTTAATCCAAAATTGTTGAATAGATTGTCGGAATCTTCAATTCTTCTATTCAGCTCTTCAATTTCAATCTTTAATTGTTCAACTTCTGGTAAATATGCCATAGCAGTCTTAGACAGTTTACCAACAGGTAATCTAGATTCCTGAGTTGGATATTCAAAAGGTAAGTCTTCATCAACTTCTTTAACATCCTTCTCATCAGTTTGTTCTTCTTTTGAAGAAGAAATCACAATCTGTTCTTTTTCTTCTTTAGCTTTTGATTGTTCTTCATCATGAAAATCGTATACAAAATCAACTTGTTCAAGATCCATTTTATCAATATCAGCCTGATGATCAAAAACAGTTTTCTCAGAACTTTCATCTTTATCATCTGATACATATTTTTGTTCTTCAACATTTTCATCCACATCAATCTGATCAACTTCCACATTCACTTCATCACCATTATCTGGTTGATCATCATCATTATCAGATTGATTATCATCACCTTCATCATTCTCTTCACCTTCATCATTCTCATCTTCACAACTTGTTTCAGCTTGTGCTACTGGTTGTTCATCAATCAACTCATCCATGTTATTAGGCTCATCAATTAAGTTCAATTGATTGTTCCCGTTCTCAATCACTCCAGAAGCCACATCCTTCATATACTGAGTAAGATCAGTTTCTATTCTACTAAAATTACTTCTTGCATTAGTTCTTGTCAAATAAGCAAACACCTTTGAATCATGATGACGTACTGTCAAAGTTGGACCATGATGCATTCCCACCACTTCAGGAACTGAATGATTAATCAAGCATTGAATAAATCTTGGATACATTAAGAACTTGTTTCTTCTATCTTCTTCATTATTCATTCTCAGCCCATTGAAGTTATATCTAGACATGTTAAAACCTCTGTTTTCAACTAAAGAAACTACTATGGAAGTAGTTATGTATGTCATGTCATTCCATCCAGATTTTCTTTTAGACAAGGAGTGTTGAACACAGTGAATGAGAAATCTCCATCTTGAACTAATTTGTCCTTTGAGCATTTGTTTTCTAACTGGTCCTCCTTCATAGCCAATATCTTCAAAGCATTGTAAAATTTCATCTTCACTATATTCAATTGGAAAATCACCATCATTTCCAAATCTTAGATAAGTTCTAATACTTGCTTCAGTAATGAGAACTTCTCTGTTTTGATTAAACTCTCCTATGATTCTAGTTATTCCATCCACTCCTTCAACCTGAGTTGTTCTCCAGAATCTTTTAATGAATCTTGAAGATATCACTGGATCAACACATAGAGCATATATCAATCTAGTTCTTGATAAAAACTGAATAACTTCAAGAAATTGCTCTTTTCCTTCAAGAACTTTTGGACGTAAATAAGATACAACATTATGCTCTTTAACAAACTTTAATTCTTCTATTTAACCTGTAATAAGAAGTCAAGATTATCAGTATCAACGTTCAGTTAAAGGTTTCATCAAGTTTTGACTATTAGGTCAAACTTGATCAGGTTTTTGACTTAAAATTCTAAGATGTTAGTAATGATAAACTAATGATAATCACATTTAAGCACTTATTGATTAATAACATTCATGTTTAACTAAAGACACAATGTCAATTTTATCAGCCGATTTGAAAGTTTACGGTGAATAGTGATTTTTAAACACATTGATTGATTCTTACCAAAATAGATACACACGTTGTTTTAATATCGATTTAGTATGATTATGATGTTTTGATGTTTGATTAAACTATTTGTTATGCACTGTGTGAAAATCACCTTGCAACCGTTCTGAGTGTTTGAAATGAACCGTTTGATCATTTTAAGGGGTTTATATACTGTTCCCACACTTGTTAAAATGTTGAACAATTTAAAGATATGCGGACAATAGTTTGTTCGCACATCAGTCAAATTTTCACTAGTTTGATAAGTAAAAGTGAGTTTTTGATGATTGTTCTTTCAATGAAAACACATTCACCTGAAATTCATATTACTTTGACATCAAAAGTTGTTCAAAAATTATAAAACAATTTTGTGATCTGCGGATAACAGTATTTGATATGCAGATAACAGTACCTAATCCGTTTTGTATTGTTGTTCGCACATCCTTCAAAATTCATTATTTTCTTCAAAGATTCACATATCATGATATAAATCAAGCATTTATGATTTACGATCTAATACTAATCTATTTACTTTGGTTGATATGCGGACAAAAGTGTCATTCGCACATCACAAGGATATGCTTGCTACAGTATCATTCACACATTTTTCAAACACTTAGATGGTTTTAAGTTCATTTTCATCTTTCTCGATATTGTACGATGAACAGTACTCGTAAATCATCAATTGATCTATGGGTAACAATTCTTTGTACTTGTTTTGATTCAAATTCTTCAAATGATATTTCCTTGTATATCTGCACACAAACAAATCACATCATTAGTTCATCTAATCTATAAGAAATATGACAATAATTTATGAACATATGAACACTAATGATCATGACAATGATTTCAGAGTGATTTCAGCTTAACTGCAGACAATAGTTTCAGCTTATGTGTGGATAACATTGTCCGTACATCTTGATCTGCGAACAACAGCATCCGTACATCACAACTACATGTGATCAAATCTCTTGATTGTTTAGATTTCAAAACATCTTTGACAAACACATAAATTGTTCATTTCATATCATTCCATGGCTTGTATAATTGTACACTGCAAGAGATCATTGAATACATTCAATCTATATTCATAATACCACAATTTGCAAATACAGTTTTCTTATTATTTCATTTGATTTTCAGTTGATTATGACATTTTCTCCCCCCTAAAGTTATGATTTTCTTAGAAAAGAAAATTTAAACTTTATATATGAACTATCATGAACCTATCACAAATATGAACAAGGCCAATGTGACACCCGAGAATTTCGGGTTAACTTCGTTAGTTTCCTGATTCAGTCAGATCCTACATTTAATTAGGTTCATTAAAAGTGTTAATTATCATACAAGATGATTTAAAAAAAATTCAAATACTATGGTTCTAGTAAATGGGCTCAAAGGCCCAATAACGCCCAACTCGATAAACAAAGCACATTAAAGGCCCAATACGTTATGACGTACATTAATCTCATATAATATTAGTGAATATGCCTTATAAACTCATAATAAGTCAAAGAAGTTAATCACACTACGAACAAACTTCTTTAACTGCGAGACGCGAGGAAATTTGTACTTAATCAGATATGATGTAGCAGCGACACTAATGATTAAGAAAATAATAGCTAGGAACAATTTGGAATACTGTAAACAAAATGTTACTCTAGACGGTGTCGGTGATTCAGAACGGAGAATGGTACGAGACGCGATATTGTATACGTGATAATAGTTTAAAACACACCACTTAAGTATAAATATATTCTTTTCACTTTTAGACTCCATTTTTCACAAAACCCAACCCTAAAAATCCCTTCTACAGCCGTCACCCTTTCCGGCCAGCTCCGACATCGTCACGAGACCTATTATATATCAAAATCTTCGTCTCGATGAGATGGTTCCAATGATAGTAAATACGTCTTCTAACTCGTAGCGATGAAAAAGTTATGGCTAGTTGAAGATTTTGGCTGCTTAGTTCGTCCAGAGATGATGTTCGGTTGTGTTGGATCTTTGGTGGTGTTGTTGCTTGCTAACTGGAGTTGTAAACACAATACAAGTAAGTTTTAATCCTAAAATCACTATATATGTTGCGAAATTGAAACCCTAGTTCATCCAAATTTGTCAAATTTTGATTGTAATGTGAAATTGGATATTGATTTGGGTTGATTTGATGTTGTTGGTGACCTAATAGTCAATTAAATCTATATTGGTGTTTTGTGAAAACTAGGGTTGATAGGTAATCACTAGAACATGACTTTTTATGCATGACCATGATGAAATGTGATTAAATATATGTGGATATGATGATTTGAATGGAGGTTGATTAGTTGGTTATGAAATTTCATGCTTGTTTTGCCATGTTGCTAAAAATAGTAACTTTTTCACTAGGGTTCATGTGAAAATGTATGTTGTTGACATCTAATGGTTGTTGTGATGATACTAGCATGATTGTATGATGCATTAGATGAATTTTGATTATTTGAATGTGGAAATCCAACTTTGTTTGGGGTGACTTTCTAATTGTGGAAACTTTTTGTCATGAACGTTACTCTTGGATGCATGATTAGTAGTTTTGAGGATACAAACATAAATTAATTTCATATGAGAGATAGTAGGCAACTTTAGGAATGCTAAACTAGTTCTTGATTATGAAATGGTATCTAAGGGTGTTGTTTGGATAATGACCCGTTTAAATGTATCTAATTGTTGAGAAACTAGAATGTTGTGTTCTAGTTAACTAGGATGCTATGAAGAAAATGTTACTATGCTATTAGAAACACAAAGACATGTGAATAGTGATGGTTGCTTTGAAATGATCATTCATGCTACATTATCTTAAGTTGGAAATTGTAAGTGTTGGTGTGGTTCATGAAATGATTGGTGTGCATATTGGAATTTGTGAACCTTTAGGATATTGGTTTGTGAAAACTTGTTCTAAAAATCCTACTTTCCTATAAAGGGAACTTTAATGGAAACAGAAATTGATTTCTTTGAATACATGTCTTGTGATGTGATTTTTGAACCCAATGTGACTTTCTAATTGTGGAAACTTTTTGTCATGAACGTTACTCTTGGATGCATGATTAGTAGTTTTGAGGATACAAACATAAATTAATTTCATATGAGAGATAGTAGGCAACTTTAGGGATGCTAAACTAGTTCTTGATTGTGAAATGGTATCTAAGGGTGTTTTTTGGATAACGACCCGTTTAAATGCATCTAATTGTTGAGAAACTAGAATGTTGTGTTCTAGTTAACTAGGATGCTATGAAGAAAATGTTACTATGCTATTAGAAACACAAAGACATGTGAATAGTGATGGTTGCTTTGAAATGATCATTCATGCTACATTATCTTAAGTTGGAAATTGTAAGTGTTGGTGTGTGTTATTGTGGTGTGGTTCATGAAATGATTGGTGTGCATATTGGAATTGTGAACCTTTAGGATATTGGTTTGTGAAAAGTTGTTCTAAAAATCCTACTTTCCTATAAAGGGAACTATAATGGAAATAGAAATTGATTTCTTTGAATACATGTCTTGTGATGTGATTTGTGAACCCAATGTAACAAGTACTATTAATGGAACATACTTACACTTAATAAATCACCAACGGGTCGTGGGTCAACTCGGTCAACAAAAGTCAACTTTAGTCAAAGTTGGCCAAAGAGTCAAACTTTCGAAACTCGCATAAACGTTGAGACTATTTGGATGCATATGGTTCTATGACCCTACATGAACACACATTAATAAACCTACAATTATTTAGGTTGTTGTATTACATTGTGTGCTTATAAACAGAGTTACCGTGCAACCTATGGTGTGTTCACTGAACCTTTTTCTACTGCTCTTACCCTTTATGGGAAGGGAACACGAAAAATTACTTTTACAGATTTAGAAATATGGTATGTCGCATGTCTAGTTAGAGTTACTTTTACTGTTCATGAAAGTCCTCATGGATACCCAGTTGACCGTTAGTATTTGGGAAATAGCTGGGGAATTTTGAGTAGTATTACTGGGTTTGACAAACCCCACCCGGGCTAGTCGCGCTAGCACGACATATGGACTTGTCGAACGGGTGTTGAATTGGCCTAACATACTTACATGTACATCCTGCTGGGATGTACTACCGGCAAACTATGCACGTAATGTGTACACACGTCAGCTTTGGTTAGATACATTTGACTCTAAGGACATGTACTGTAGACTAGCTACGTACACCGACATGCTTTATTTATATTTCTGCTTGAAAACGAACTTACTTGATTATGTAACTATTATGTGAACCCACCAACCGTCGTGTTGACACTTGTTAGTATATCTTTTTCTCAGGTTTATATGGCACACATCACGCTATGGCATGGCATGGCATGGCATGGTTGTATGATTTTGATATCATAACATTTCATTGTTTTTTTTAAATATGTCATTAACGTTTGGCGCATGTTGCACATTTAGTTTCCATTTAATATTTTGACATTACATTTCGATTACGCTTCCGCAAACTTTTAAACGTTAACTCTATATTAAATTTTCTCATTTAATGAGACACGTATGTTTTAAATTCATATAGTGTCGTTTGGTGTAACTAATGACTGAGATCCTGGTTTGTCACACACTTAACGGTTAAACTCCGTTAGTGGATTTTGAGGGTGTGACAACCACCTTTATTTGTTTCACAGTTATTTAAATGTACTTTTAAAAACAAAAGTAGGCTAGCAAAGAGATCATATAACATCAATTGTCTTCACACAAAATAAAAGAAAGTTTTGAATAGACATGGACAATTTTTCACCATGGAAGATGGGCATAAAGCTTATAACAAACTTACGTTTCAATACTCAGTGATATTTTATCATATTTTGAGTTTATTAAGTATGTCTAGTATGTAATCCACACTCAAATACATCTTAAAGATCCACTTACTTCTAAACATGTCAAAAAGCACTTTAACAATTAGGTCATTTACAATATAATACGTGAAGCTTTGGGTTATAAATTATTTGGTGGTGTTCCCTTTGGGAATCTTCTTTACTTTCCAATTTTTGGAGTTGACTCATGTTCCACTTTGGGAATCTTTTGACACTTGGTATCGTTCCACATTAGGAATCTTTTGTACATCTTGAGGTGTTCCAGGTCTGTAGATCACTACAACAAAGGAGACCTCGTGTGAAACTTCAGGTCTGTGGTCACCACAACAAAGAAGTTCACAGATGTTTGCTCAACACGTATTCTATTGCATCATTACCTGATATGTGTAAGTAACTTTGATCAACAGTCTATCAGAAAAATAAAATCCTCATAAATGTTCTAAGATGGACCTTAGCACACTAGACATGGACAGATTTAGTTTTATCACCAAAGTGTGTACTTTCAGATTTACTGTCCTTCAGCTTACCCACACTACACATAATGATAAGTCGGTCTTTACTGAGTTTTATAAAAATATGTAAAAGACAAAAGTATGATTTTAAAATCATTTCTCTGCAAAAGCCAAACATTTGTCTTTTATTGTACATTCTCAAAAATTTCTTTTTTTTGTTTGTTTTTTTATTTATTTGATGGCAATATCATATGATCAAGGTTCATAATTGATCATACCAATGGCTTGAACCAAATGTTCAAATCTGCCTTGATCAAAGGCCTTAGTAAAAAGATCAGCCAATTGGTTTTCAGTACTTACCTGTACTAACACAATTAAACCTTTTTCAGAATTATCACGTAAAAAATGATATCTGATTTCTATGTGTTTGGTTTAAGAGTGTTGTACTAGATTGCTTATGATAAAAATTGCTGTAGTATTATCAATATAGATTGGGTTTTTCAAGAAGTTAAACCCATAGTCCAGCAGTTGGTTTTGACACCAAAGGACTTGAGAACAACATGCTGATGCAGCAATTTACTCAGCCTCTGTAGTAGATACAGAAACATTGCTTTGTTTCTTACACTGCCATGAAATTAATCGTGGTCCCAAAAATTAACATCCCCCAGATGTTGATTTTCTGTTTCTATTACATCCCCCATAATCACTGTCAGTGTAAGCATGTAATTCAAAATTTCTCTCTTTAGGATACCACAAACCTAGTGCAGTTTTCCCTTTGAGTCTTTGAGATATCTGAATATACGCTTGACAGCTTGAAGGTGTGATTCTTTGGAATTTAATTGATAGCGCACACACAAACAAACAACAAACATGATATCCGGTCTACTTGCAGTCAAGTACATTAATGAGCCAATCAAGGAACGATAGTGTGTTTGATCCACAGATTTTCCACTTTCATCCGGCTCCAACTTATGAGCAAGTGGTGTTCGTATGGATTGAACATCTTCAAAAAAGAATTTTTTAAGAATCTTCTTGATATACTTCTCTTGATTTATAAAAATTCCTTCTTTTGCTTGAGTAACTTGTAACCCAAGAAAAAAAAATTCATTTAATCCATGGAGCTCATTTGAAACTGACTGCATGATAGATTCAAATCTATACTATATATAAAGGAGATTAGAGGGGTAGTTTAAGATACTCAAAAAATAAGAACACTTACTTATTTAATTGCATGATGTACAGCCAAAATTAAGGACAGTTTAGTCTTTAAACACTATTTTCTTTTTAACCCTAAAAAATAATTACACTCTAATCCCTAAATTTATGGAACTTACCATTAGTTTTACAAATTCTACCCCTTAATTAAACAGAAAAATATAGTTTTACACTTTCGATTGGTACGTTTAATATGTTTGGATTTAAAATTTTTCGAAACCATCAATGGAATTGTCATCGTTTTATCTTCCATATGCACCAAAATTTTTCAAAACTCAATCTTTAAATCTTCATGTACAAGAACTTAAAGCGTATACGTACAACCATAAATGCATCACCTGTTTATGTATTGACTATGTCATTTATTTATGTGATCATTTTAAAAACAATGGTTGAAAAGTAAGGATGAGATGGGTACCGGTACCGAATACATGGAAAAGTGGGTAGCGGTACCAAATTTAACGGTACAATACTGGTTCAGTACGGTACAAATATGGTACCGGTACCGGTTCGATATTCGCGTACCAAACACTCATCCTGTTAGAAAAGTCATGCCAATTTTTACATGTTGCAATTGGCTCGGTTGCCCTTTTTTCTTCCTCATTTCGTCGCAACCTACGGCCACCCTTATAATCCGCAACCACCACCGCGCAAGATTTAAAATTCAAATTCCCATTCTCTTATAAACGCTTACTAAAGCAGGACCGAGCATCCCTCACAAAGCTTTTCATTCATTCATTCAAGAAAGAGAGAATTTTTTTTGTGTTAGAGAGAGAAGGAGATGGACACATGATTTCTGGAATTAAAGATGACAACTAAGAGAGTGTGTCAATCTGTTCTTGCTTCTTTTTTATGAGATTCTCCAGGCCAGATCTTCTTCGGCGGTAAATGCCTCAATGAAGTTTTCATATTTTACCACCCTATTTGATGGCTAGAGTCCATTTGATTTCACAAAAGTTGAAGAAATGATGGATCTTGGTTATCATTTTGTAAATATGTCATTTCCTTGTGGTTTGAATTTGGTTATTGATATATGTTTCATAAAATAGCCAGTCTGCGGCATTTACAGGCATCTAGGGGTAAGCTACGACTTGAGTTTGGATTGGTATTTGGGAGATACTTTATGGTAAAAGGTATGTGATTGTTAGGCATAATGTGTTATTGTTACTTGATTTAATGGTTAATCTATGATTACTTCGTTTCCATTCGATTAGCGGGTAACTTTCTAGACCATTTAAGAGAGATGTGTGAAGGTAAGTGTATTTCATGTGATGGGTTCAATTGATCGTAATATCACTCACAAGATCAGAATGATTCGCACAAACAAACAGTTCAATCACAAACACAATTCATTACTAAATAATTCTCTTGTATTGATGATCAAAGCAAATATTGTAGTACAAATGCAGGAGAAAATAAATCACACACAGTTAACTCTCTCTCTAACGTGTAATAGTGATCTAGCCTCTCTCCTCACACTCTCTCACTACATGCTTTAAGCAACAATTACAAGTTTAAGGAATATAACAAAATAGACCCTAAACTATACATACATATAAACAAATACAAAGTAAATCTTAACTAGGAAATAACCCTAACAGTACTCCCCCTAAGATTTATCTTTGGATCTTCAGCAAAATCTTCAACAGTTTTCATCTTTTTCAGCTTCAATCTCTCTTTACCAATCTTCTGGTTTATCTTTGATATCCAGCAACTCTTTTCCTTTAAACTCTTCTTGTTCCTTCAGTGCTTCTTCTATACAAGACTTGAACTTTTCTGCTATCTTTGCTTGTCTTGGTTTGGACTCGTTAGTAAGGATTGGGCAGGCATGCATACGTCTCAGAGAATCGAGATTTAAACCTGCAAAATCAATGTTAGCGTAAAATTCATAAGGCAGCTCCTTTCCTTTGACTTGCACCTCCAAAGTTCCTTTCGCACTAATCCTCATAAATTCTATCTCTGGAATGTCAACCCTCACAAGATTAGAATTGAGCAATGCCTTCCGTACTCGAATCTTTTCTGATGCAGCTGCTATCACTTCTATCATCACAACAAAAAGTTTTCGATCAGCTTCAGCCAGTTTATCTTTGCATTTTTCCATTCTGCAACTTCTCAGAAAATCAATATATGATGGATGCAGCAGTTTCAGCTCAAAAGTACTGAATAAAGTAATCATATCTTTATCCCAATCCTCCAAATTTCGAACAAGCTTCAACTCAAATGTTTCTTGATTGTAGAAAACTCTAAGTATTGGCTTTGTCATTTGAGAACCATCAATCACTTTAAGTCCCGGATTGGTTACCTTATCAAAATACTCATCAGAAAATTCCTCCAAGTACATGTCCTCACTAACAACCAACTTCTTTTTCTTTCTCTGTTTCTTTGCCTGCACATAAGCACTGTCTTCTTGTTGACCTCTGAAATCTAAATATTTCGATGATCTGGCTAACCCGGCATCCAGCAGCATTGCACATTTATCACCACGCTCAGCATGCGTGTGATTTATCAGTCTAAGTTTGTGCAATTCTTTTAGATCTTGTACTTCCAACTTAAAAATGCTAGAGTAATAATGGTATACGTCACATAAACCATTAACTCTTTTAATCATAAATGCATCGAACACCTCGTCATATTTCCATGCAATAATCTTCACCTTCTTGGATTTTTCCAGTACGATCATTGAATCAAGAAGTTCAGCAATCGACTGACCCTTGCTCAGCAGTGACCTCACAACGTCACCTGCTGTGGCTGATTTGTGCCATGATTCACGTACATCCATAGGTATGTTATATGACTTAGCTTCACTTGGGAACATGTCCATCAATTCATGCCTTTTCTTGTGCGCATTCTCAGGTAATGCCATCACCGGTATTTCTTCAGGTCCAAGAACTTTGTATCTTTTAGTCAGCTCATAGTATTGAGGATTGTTGTAGTCCAAATAAAACATACGATTGTACATTTTCTCCGTCTTCATGAAACTAACAACAATTTTCCTCAGCGACTCAGATTTCAATCTCTTCAAAGTCTTATAAGGATAATTCCTTGAGCTCAACCAATCTCGCATATTCCTACTAGACATCTCTTCCGGATTTTGGTGATATAGTTCAGTTGGAGGTAAGTCTTCAATGTTCAAACTTTCTTGCAACGGTGTCCATTCTCCCATCTCCATCACAAACTCTTTTTCATCGGCAGCAACTTTATCTTGAGCTATCAAACACTTCTCATATTCTTCGTTGATTTGGCTCACAGTCAGCCCATTCAGAAACACAGAATTGTACTTCATCTTCTCAAGATAAGCAAATCTTTCATCTAAATCATCAGGAATCTCATGATCAGGATTAGTTTCTGGCTCAGCTTCTGGTTCAGACTTAGTAAAATCTATATCGTCCAAATCATCTAATGCCTCAATCATTGGTGCATTGTCAGTTTGAACCGGCTCAAACTGACTTGCGTCTTCTGGAACAGTTTTAGGCACATCTTCAACTTCAACAGCTTCAGATTGAATCGGCTCAATCTGAACTGGTTTAGCAATTTCAGCTTCAGTTACAGTTTCATATGCCTTAGTCAGCTCAATCACTTCAGTTTCAACTACAGCTACAGATTGAATCGGCTCAATCTGCACTGTTTCTTCCAATCTCGCCTTTTTACTGCAACCTTCATCACCAGTGATTTCTGGAATTGCATCTAACTTCCTTTTTCCCTCGGCTTTGTCAGTATTGACAGAATCAGCAACAGCTTCATCGGGAATGATAATTGGAGATTCCAACCTTATACCCACATTTGTTGTGCCTCGTGCTCTGGTGAGATAAACTTTTGGTGCTTGAGTCGCTTCAGTCACTTCCATCACTTCGTCTGAAAAATCTTTATCAGATGTGGACCCGGATTTCTTCGAGCGAGTTTCTTCTAACCATTTCTCCAACATCTCTTTTTCAGCATCCAACGTATTACATTCAGCCTTTAACTCCGTATAATCAAACTTCAAAGTTTCATATTCCTCCTTCAAACTTTCATACGCAGCCTTTAACTTTTTATGTTCAATCACCAACTTAACATGATCAGCATCCAAAGATTTGAAAGTTTCAAGATTCTGGTTGTGAGTAACCCAAAACTCGTCTAACCTTTTCTTCTTTCTATCATTTGAAGCTTTTAACTGTTCATTCGCATCTAAAAGCTTTTCCACCATCTCTTCTAACTCAACAATCTTCTTCTCATTCTCAGTCTCATCAACACTTGAAACAATTTTTGGCGAAGACTCCAAAACTTGTTCAATATTTTCAGCAACAGGGGATGATGTGGTGGGTATCTCAACAGGGATAGGATCAGTAATGCCAGCATCAGCTTCATCAACTATCTGTGCAATAGTCTCAGCCTCGGCCATTACTTCCTGAGCTATCTGAACTATATCAATCTCTTCAGGCTCATCAATATTTTCTTCAATAACCTTCGGTTCCTCTACTATCACAGGCTCTATCACTGGTTTCGATCTTTGTCTTCTAACATACTGAACAGTAATAGCCTTAGGAACTTTAGCTGCCACCTCCTTTTCAATACAAGCAACCTCAACAGGTTCTTCAATCAAGGCAGGTTCAATGACTTCAACATTTTCTGACTCCAATTCTAGTGGTTCAGCAATCTCAATATGTTCGGCCTCCTCTGAAACAGATTCAGCACCAACATTACCATCATCATCACCATTGTCATCTTCATCATCATCACCATTGTCATCTTCATCATCATCACTTTCATCATCATCATTGTCATCTTCATCATCATCACTTTCATCATCATCATTATCACCATCATCATTTTCATCATCCTCAGATTCATTCTCTTCATCTTCTGCATGACGAGCATTATACTCATCATCATCCAAAAGATTATCAGGCACCTCATCAATCAGGTCCTGTGGATTTACAATCTCTCCGTGTGAAATATGATGATAAACTCCTTCAACATCCTCTTCATTATTTGCTATATCTCTCATATAGTCAAATAAATCCACACTAGGCACATTCCCGATACTCATATTTCTATAAGATAGATCGTTCATGTCCTCGGTATAAAGTATCCCTCCAACCACTCCTTCTTCTCTAATCATGGGATAGGCAACATTTATCATCAACTGTAAGAATCTCGGGTACATGAGAAACTTAAATCTTTTGCCCTTGACCAGATTAAATACAATACCATTCATGATCCATCTTGACATGTTAAATGGTTTGTTCTCAGCTATAGCAACAATTGGAGATGCTATATCAGATGGGAAATTATCAAAGCCTGCACTCCTCCTTGACATGCACTGTTGAACAACATAACATAACAGTTTCCATTTCTTTCCCAATCTGGCTCTATAGAATTGTGACTTTGGAAATGCAGGAGGATGTCCCATATTAACAAAGCACGCTTGGCATTTAGCCATAGTCAATTCATCATTAGCCCCTACTTCATCTTCATCAATCCTTAAAGCAGTTCTGATTGCTTCTTCAGAAACTATTAACACCAATTCTCTAGTAATGTTTCCTCTCACCACAGCTACTCCATTATCATCTCTAATAACCTCAGCTGTCCTCCAAAAACTCTTTATCAATCTAGCATATATGACCGGTTTGGCACACATAGCATACACATATTTTGTCCTCTTTATGAATCTCATCATATCTCTGTAACCTTCAGTTTCAGGGATAGATTCATCCAAACATGCCACCAGATTGTGCTTAGGTTCAAACTTTAGATTCTCCATCTGTTAAAGCAAAGACAAACACAAACAAGACAAATGTGTTAGATTCTTCATTAATATATATCAAATTTTTCATAAGTGTTTGAACTAAAGTTAAGAAGAAAAACATTCACATAAACATTTTAACCCTAAATTGATCTAACAAATTGATTTTCATCATTTTGATCAAAACAACTTTGAATTTTAATGATTATACAACTTTTTTTCAATTTAACAGTTTAACACTTAAGACATAAATTTGACATTGTATGATGAAGTTGTTTAACATGTTAATCTTAGTTTTAACAGTGATTTGTTAATGTTTAACACATATTTTGTCAGTTTGAAGTTAACACTTAAGAGCTTTCAAAGTTCATCAATGGCGATTTTAACAGTTATGAACAATTTTGATTGATTCAGTTGGTTTTAAGGTATTTTAGTGCAAATGAGTGATTGATTGTTAATGATCGACAGTTTTTACACTTAAAACAACATTCGATTTTGGTTTTAACACACACAATCAAAGTGTCGATTCAGTGATCAAAAACACTGTTCATCATCGTTTTTCATTTTATCGGTCGATTTGCAGGTTTATCAAGCTTCAGACATGTAAATTATACCTTATTCAATCAATATAACTTGTTACAGAACGATTGATTGAATATGATAATCAACGATTTTGTGCAGGGGATTTGTGCTTGAAAACGAATGTGAAAAATGATAAGTGTTTGTGAAGAGGCGGGTTTTTATCAATGTTTTGAAACCCGGACCGGACCGGCCGGTCGGACCGGGAATCGGTGGCTAAGGCGGTCCGGTCACGTCCTTAAAACGGGCCTTAAAATAACCGGCCGGTCTGTGACTTTTTCCGGTTGAACCGGTGATCCGGGCCGGCGATCCGACCGGAGTTGTACATATATAACCAGATAATTTAGAATAAAAGAAGGTGGAATGTTCAGATCTCAACTAGAGATGGTGGCGGAGCTTGGAAACGATGGTGTAGATGAAGATGACAATGGTGATTAGAAGAAAACGGTAAAATGGTGACGCATGGGATGAATGGTGTCATGGTGATGTAGCTTGTAAATTGTAATTTATGATGGGGATGATGATGATGTCAACGGTGGTGGCGCAAGAAGAAGACTAAGATGATGTTGGGTTTTGGTGTGAGAGAAAGAATATGAGATAGAGATGTAGTTTTCATTTTTTAAATTTGTGGTGTGGGTTACTGGGTTGAGATAGTGTTCAATTACCAACACTATCTTTATCTTTTAATAACTTTACACAATCAGTCCCTAGCTAGTGTTTCAAATGCTACATTAGTCCACAAAAATTAGTTGTGTATCATAAATGATATAAACTATTTTTAAAGTTCTCTGACTTGGTAAATCCGGTCCGACCAATGAACCAGTGAGACGTCCGGTTCGCTATCCGGTCCGGTTTTAAAAACATTGGTTTTTATATGGTTAAAAATTAGGTCAAACTTTGAGGTGTCGGGTCAACAACTTGGGACGGGTAAGCATAAAAGCCCAATAAGCCTTGACGGGTCAAGCACTGTTGAGACGGGTCATCAACTGTTGGGACGGGTAAGTCACTGTAGTGACGGGTAAAGGTTAGGAACAACTACACCTGTTTGGTTTTATTCATCACCCGGCAGTATAGTAGTCTTCAAAACATCACCCGGCTTGTACAATAACCTGTTTGTTCATTACCCGGCTGCATAGTGATACCTTCATCACCCGGCTTGCCTTTCTTCATCACTCGGCAACACAGTTGCTTTTCTTTCACCCGGTCATGCTTTCTTCTTTAACCGGCAACACAGTTGTTTTCACCATTACCCGGCAACACAGTGTTATACACTCACACGGCAAGATAAAACTTCTTTCTTTTACCCGGCTGTATAGTGACAACATCTCTTCACCCGGCTGTATAGTGACACAACTAGTCACACGGCAGATATCTATGACCTTCACCCGGCTGTATTTGACATGTTCATTGCCCGGCTGTACAGTAGTCATAATATCTTCACCCGGCTTCACTTCTTTCTCAATCACTCGGCTTGTATCAAACTCAAGACTTTTACCCGGCTGAACAGTGTGTTCATTACCCGGCAAAATAGTGTCATGATATTCTTTGCCCGGCTACAACACTTTGAGCAATTTTCTTCACTTTTCTCGTCTGTTGACTTTTTCAACTGCATTTATTGCACCTGCAAACATTCTCGACACATTAATTAGACAAGACATCCTTAAAAAGAATTTGTCACATTAATTATCAACAACATTTCTAGGGCAACAAATTTGACACAATTTAAATTCCCTTTTCTTTTTCTTTATTTTTCACAAAAATATTTTTGCACAACCAAATTTTCTATATCCCGAAGAAATTTTTGAAAAACACATTACAAGACCTTGGGTTTGTTTTTTAACACATCCAATACCTTTGCTTTTCATACCACATAATCTTGTTCATTCAAAACACACTTATTCACAATATTTTTTGATTTTTGTAAATATTTTTCTTCTTCTTTTTATTCTCCCCCTAAACTTGAAATTTCTTGAAATTTTTAAGTTTAACAAGGATGTCGATGTGTCAATAAAGATTCCATATGCCTGCACACACAAAGCACACACATTAAAGTAAAGACATATGCAATGCAATGAATCGAAATATCGCAGTGAGATCATACCACACATTATCTGAACATGTTTTGCAAGTTTTGAATAGACATTTGACTTATGTTTCATTGAGTGATGATATGAAAACATACCAATTAGCTCGAGTTGACACACTTACTTTTTCAGTATCATGATGATATTTAAGGTTCGATTAAAATGACTTATGTGACCCACATGTATACATATGTCAACATATTTCCTTATCAACCACTACCTGAATGCATATTACACAAAACCTGGTCACTTACAGTCATAAACAGTGTGGAAACTGGGTTCTATTCGGATTTGGTCCACTTTGGGACTTCTTTTTAATTCCATTTTGGAATTTTTCATTTCCTATCGTTCCCCTTGGGAATCTTCTGAATTCCTTTTTGGAATTTTTGTTTGGTGATGGTCCACATTTGGGACTCTTTTTGTTCCAACTTTGGGAATCTTTTGCTGCACCTTGAAGCTCAAAAGAGACTTCGTGTGAGACTTCAGGTCTGTGGATACCACAACAAAGAAGCTCACGATGCGGTTCATCACACTGAATAGACTGCATCGTTACCCGATCATGCACAACTATCATCACAAGCAATGCATCAAAAGCTATAAATCTAGACATGTATAACAATGGAACTTAACATAAAGATCATTAAGTTTATATTTGTCAACAATCAACTTACTTGTTCAGTCTAATTGTCTGAGCTGTCTAGCACATCAATTAACATTCATCAGTCTTTATTTAAAAATGATGTAACAAATAATGTCTAGTGTAACTATCATTTCTCACTTTTTGCAATATAGATTCTTATGACATGATATTTTCTTTTCTTTTTGCTTTTATATTTTGTTTTTGCTTTTCTTTTTCATGCACACACACAATGCAAGACATAAAATAAAAGACAAAGGAATCAATATATAACATCGACTTATTCTATTTTTGATTTTTTATATATATATATATTTTTTTATTTTTGTTTTGTTTTCGAAAAATAGAATCAATCATGATTGATTAATCCTATGGATTGAACTAAGAATTCAAACCGTCCTGACAAAAAAGATTTTGTGAAAAGATCTGCCAGTTGTTTGTCGGTATGAACCTTAATCAAAATTATTAAACCTTTTTCAGAGTTGTCTCTGAGAAAATGATATCGAATTTCGATATGCTTGGTTTTTGAGTGTTGAACAGGATTAGCAGTAATGAACATAGCAGCAGTATTGTCTATGTAAATAGGAGTTTTTAGAAAGTTAAACCCGTAGTCAAGCAACTGGTTTTGTAACCATAAGACTTGAGAACATCCTGCAGACGCAGCGATATACTCTGCTTCAGCTGTGGATACAGAAACGTTGGTCTGCTTCTTGCATTGCCAAGAGACAAGTCTAGGACCCAGAAATTGACATCCACCACTAGTCGATTTCCTGTCAAGAGCACATCCACCAAAATCACTGTCAGAATAACTATATAATTCAAAATTCCCTTCATAAGGATACCATAACCCGAGACTTGGCTTCCCTTTAAGGTATCTGAATATACGTTTCACAGCAATCAGATGCGACTCTTTTGGATCAGACTGATATCTTGCGCATACACATACAGCATACATGATGTCTGGCCTTGATGCAGTAAGATACATCAGTGAACCAATCATTGATCTGTATAGTGTTTGATCAACGGATTTGCCTTTCGGATCCGGTTGAATCTTGCAGTTCACATCAGATGGAGTTCGGATAGTCTGGCAATCTTGCATCTTGAACTTTTTCAGCAACTTCTCAACGAACTTTGATTGGTTGATAAAAATTCCGTCTGCTGATTGTTTTACTTGCAATCCAAGAAAGAAATAAATCTCCCCCATCGAACTCATCTGGAATCTTGACTTCATGATTTCTTCAAACTCTTTGCACATGGACGCACTGGTTGAGCCAAAGATGATATCATCCACATACACTTGAACACATAAAAGATCTTCATCCTCCCGCTTCATAAATAAAGTTGGATCAATCTGACCTCTTGTAAATCCATGTTCCAGCAGATGTTTAGATAACGTCTCGTACCAGATTCTTGGAGCTTGATGTAGACCATATAAAGCTTTACTCAACTTGTATACACGATGAGGATAATCAGGATCTTCAAACCCAGGAGGTTGTCGAACATATACATCATCGGTAATTGGTCCATACAGGAAAGCACCTTTGACGTCCATTTGAAACACCTTAAACTTCATAAAGGAGGCATAGGCTAAGAAGACACGAATAGCTTCAAGTCGAGCGACCGGAGCAAACACTTCTTCATAATCAATACCCTCTTCCTGAGTGTAACCTTGTGCAATAAGTCTGGCTTTATTTCTCACAACAATGCCACGTTCGTCTGGCTTGTTCTTGTACCACCATCTTGTACCAATTGCATTTTCTCCTTCAGGTAAGTCCACTAATTTCCATACTTCTTGTTTGCGAAACTGAAGTAATTCCTCTTGCATAGCTTCAATCCAACTGTTATCTTGTAGCGCTTCTGAAATGTTCTTTGGCACCACTTGAGATAGAAAACACGAATAAAGACAAACATTTGCTTGCTCAGTCTGACTTCTTGTAATTCTCTGATTCAATGGCCCAATAATCTGAGAGACAGGATGTTTCTTGTGAATTCGATTAATTGGTATGTCACCTCCTTGCACTTGACTCTCCAGATTAGAAGTATTCAGATTTGGTAGATCTTGTAGAATGGTCGAAGTATGCGGAGTGAAATTAGGAACTTGATCCGGTGAATTGATGAAGTAGTCAAACGATTCTGGAACAACTTCAACATTCGGATCGGATGATGGTTGATTTTGAACAGATCCACCATCATTAGGAGAAACTTGCGGATTCACATCATCTTCAATATTGTTTGATTCTTGATCTTCTTGAGAACCAGAAGGACCCGGATCTTGACTGGATTTGACATGATCAGGATTGTGAAAAGACATGAATGGATATTCAGAACTGAGATTTCCATCATCGTCATTATCAGAATCGTCACTAAAGCATCCCAAGTCGCCTGATTCTTTGTTTGTTTTTCCTGAAAAATCAAATAGGTTAGAATTGAAAGATTTCGATAACGAATCTAAATCAAATAACCATTCGGGACCATGAGCCACTAACGGAAACAAATTTTCTAAAAACTTTACGTTAATAGTTTCAATAACAGTATTTGTTTTGCTATTAAAAACCCGATAAGCTTTAGAAACAGACGAATAACCTAGGAAAAATCCATCGTCAGATTTTGACTCAAACTTCCCGAGATGATCACTCAAATTTAAAATCGATACAGGACAACCAAATGCTTTCAAGTAAGAAATATTTGGTTTTCTTCCAAATAACAACTCATAAGATGTTTTCTGTTTATCTTGAACCAATAATGTTCTATTTTGTACAAAACACGCAGTAGCAATAGCTTCGTCCCAAAAAGTGATAGGGATTTTGGCATCTGCGAGCATGGATCTTGCTGCTTCAATTAGTGTTCGGTTTTTCCGTTCCGCAACCCCGTTTTGTTGAGGCGTTCTTGGCGCACTAAATTGTCTAGCAATTCCTTTTTCTGCACAAAATACATCAACATTAGTGTTCTTAAATTCAGTTCCATTATCACTTCTTAAAATTTTAACTTTGCATTCCATTTGATTTTCAACTTTGATGATAAATTCTTTTAATAATTCAGTTGTTTCAGATTTAACATGCAAAAAATAAACCCAAGAAAATCTAGTGAAATCGTCAATAATGACAAAACAGTAAGACTTCTTTCCGATGCTTTGCACATTTGTTGGTCCGAAGAGATCCATATGTAGCATCTGCAAGGGTTTTGAAATGGAGTTTTCTTGCTTGGACTTAAAAGACATCCTATGCTGTTTTCCTTTCAAACACGCTGGACAGAGATCAGTTGTAGAGAACTTCTTTGAAGGTATTCCCACAGCATGATTTCCAGTAACCAGTCGGTTCATGTTTCTGAAGTTTGAATGGCCCAGCCGTCTATGCCAAAGCTGACTCTCATCATTTGAAGCATGAGCAATGAGACAGGTGGTTTCGGTTTCAGCATCAATCTGCGACATATCCAGCTTGTATACATCACGATCTCTTGGAGCTTTAACCACTACCCACTCATTGTCAATCTTGAAACCTGGTTTAAGAATATAACAGAAAGAATCATCAAAAAGAGTTGAATAAGATTTATCACAGATTTGAGATACACTTAGTAAATTAAAGTTCAACTGTGCACAGTAGTTGACTTTATCAAAACTAATGACCCCATTCGAAACAGTTCCTTCTCCTGTTATTTTACCACCAGCATCACCTCCAAATGCGACGTGTGTACCATTTTTCAACTTAAAGTCTTGAAGCAAGGCATGGTTGCCTGTCATATGCCGGCTACACCCACTATCAACGAACCATGAGTTGATAGGTCTTCTTGGGCGTACCTGCATTTCAACAATCACTCAGTTAGTTTGGTCAACCCAGGCCCACACGGTCTTGGGTTTTCCGAATCTATCTGCAATAGTAACTTGTTTATATTGAATATTTTGAAAATTTGTTTCATTTAAGAGATTTTGATGCTGAAAACTATTTCTCCCATTGGCGTGAAATGATTGCTTTCTTCTCAAAGCCATAAACCTTTCCTCTAACTTAGGATCAAGGTTATTTTCAAACTTTTGATTTCTTACCATTAAAGCTCTTGGTTTAAAACTGTTAACCTGCATATTTCTTGATGCAAAATTGTTTAAACCAGAATTGTTTCGATTAAAATTTCTCAAAACAGGAGAATGACTTTGATTAACTTTTTGAAAACCAAATGACTGATTTCTTCGAAAATTTGAAAATGGTGTCATTTCTCTTGTTGAGTTTGTTCGAAAGAAACAATCCTTTGTGTCATGGTTTCTCCTTTCACAAATTTCACAGAATTTGTTATAAAAACATTCTTCTGAAGAATGATTTCTTTTGTCACAGAAACTGCAATACCTGTTAAAGAAACATTCAGCAGTTGCATGGTTATAACGATCACAAATCTCACAGTGTTTCTTGCTAATCCTAAAGAGCCGATTGTTAACTTTTGATGTTGAGCCAACTCGTGATTCATTATCAGTTTTGTTCGGTTTTGGATTAACATGATTCTTTTGTGGAGACTTTGTTTGTGATTTTGATTGCATGGGACTTTGGTTCGATTTTAAATTGTTCTGTTTGGTTACCTTTTTAGATTCAATTCTCTTATCATTGACAGCGGAAGACTTAGGACCTGAACCTGTTTTCAGACCAGAGTTAGATTTGATTGGAGAATTGATTGGTTTACCATAAGATCCATTTAAATCAAACGTTCCTGCAGACACAAACTTAATTGTTTTACCTTTTGTCACTTTCTTCTTGACAGGTTTAACATTTTCAGTTTTAACAATTTGAGTTTTTGTGTTGTCATTCGATTTTATGACACTTTTACCTTTTGAAGGTTTTGTTTCAGATTGATTGATTTTTGATTTTAACTTCTGCACTTTGGCATTCGAAACTTCAGTCTTTTTCACTTCTTGCTTCTTGATCAACTGATCAGCAACTTGCGCCTTCTGTTCTTTCTTCCACCTGATGTATTCAGGATCATTGTATCCTGAAAATTCACCTTCTTCCTTCACTGTTTCTGACTTCGGATTCAGTTCCCGATACTCAACAAGTTGAATCAGAACAGGCTCTAACTTGTTATCAGATTTGTTGCTTGCTTCATCATCAGCTTCAGTTGTCACACCATCTTCTTCTTTCAAACTTTCCATCAGCACTTCAGAACCTTCAGACTCGGATTTACTTCTTTGAATTTCTTTGAATTTTCGTTCATTTTCAGGTGAATGATCAAATTCATTAAAGTTTTCCGGTAAGGTTTGTGTGATTGAATTTGGCATTGGTTCATGAGTGAAACCCAACCCGGTTTTGGTTTTGTTACCTCTTTCACTTACAAGTTGTCTCACCATTGTTTTACAACTTTTAACCTTTGTTAATTCAACTTGTGTGACAGCATGAGCAACTTTCTCTTGTTCAAAGTTCTTTGTCATTTCTTCAAGTTGTTTTGTTACCAGTTCCAGTTCCTTTAAGGTTTTGTTCCATGATTCTTTAAGTGACAAAATCTTCTCATCAGAAATTTTGTGATCAATTTTAAGTTGTTCATGAATTTTCTCATGTTTGCTTAATTTATCACCAATTTTAAATGAATGAGTTCGATAATGCTCTACATGTTGAATGCATTGTTCTGAACATAACCTTTCTTTCACATCAATAGGCAATGGAACATAATTAGGGGGTAAGTCATTACTAACCTTTGGTTGTTCGGTAGATGATGAAGACTCACTGGCTGTAGCCATTAGCGCAATTTCAGACTCAGATTCTTCAGCAGGATCAGACTTTGCACTCCAGTCATATTCCTCTGAATCTTCACTAACTTCTTCAATCACCTTGTTATCTCCTTCTTCTGACCAATCCTCTTCTATTTCACATACCAGTGCCAAACTTGATGTAAGATCAGATGTAAATTGTTCTGCATAAGCGCTCCAATCATACCCATCTTTTACACTGACCACCAGTGCCTTAGTTTGATCTTCTGGTTTCTTTCCTTCATCCTTCAGTTCCGGCATGGGAAGACTTTGGTATGGTTTCTGAAAGAAACGTTGATTTCTGCTTTGGTAGCTCGAAGACTGTTGTGAGCTTTGACCTTGACCTTGATTACTTGAACTAGCTTGGTCGTTGTAATTCTGATTCTTAGGAGCTTTGCATTCCCTTGAAAAATGACCATAACAGTTACAGTTAAAGCATCTGGCCTTTGATTTGTCAAATCCAACTGTCTTGTTTGCATGAGGCTTGTAGCTTCGGTTAACATATGCATGCTTCTGCGTTCTGTATGCAACCATTACCATCTGCCAGTTTAAGTCCATTTCCTCAACGTCATCAGGATCCATCTCAAATAAATCTTGAAGGACAACGTCCATTTGACTTAAGTGACTTCCTTGGTATGCTTGGAAACTTGCCATAAAAGCTGTGAAGGCAGTTTTGGTCTCGTCATCTTGCAGTAAGATGTTCATCACATCTTTTACCTTGGCTTGAACATTCGAACTTTGATTTTCAACTTGATTCTTCAGATTCTGACTTTGAACTTGAGCTCTTGGTGGAGATTGAGGTTGAGAATAAGTTGGTGAACTTGGAAAGTATGATGAATCAGTATAGAAACTTGCACCAACAAATAAATCACCCTCATCTTCAAACTTCATTGCATCTTGTGCAAGAAAAGCTTTCTCCACAGTATTGGCAGGATTCACCACATACTTATATTGAGTTTGTGAGCTTGATCTATCAGTATTTCTCGATCCTTCGTCAATCTCAACTTCTTCAATCTTTCCAATAAGCAGATCTAAATCCATTGGAAATTTCTCAGTATGCTTTAAAAGAGTAACAGTTTGCTTCCATGATGATGGTAAAGCACATAACAATCGATCATTCAAGTCTTGAAGTTCAGTCTTAACTCCGAGGTTTGACATCTCAGTAGTTAAGTGAATAAACCTGTTCATCATCTGGTGTACTGTTTCTCCATTAATATGCTCGAACAACTCCAATTGCCTTTTCAACTTTGATTTCTTCAGACTTCTCAATTGTTCTCCTCCTTCACATATTGACTTTAATGCCTTGAAACATGTATAACTAGTTTGATATGCATCCAATCTCGACAGAACTTGAAGTGGCAATCCCTTGCACATTAAAGAATAAGCCTTGCTATCATTCTTCACTTTCCTCAAATCTTCTGCTGACAGATTATCCTCTGGATAAGGGTCAGTAGAATCTTTGGTGTAGGTACTTGCACTATCTGGAGCAGTCTGAGTTGGAATATGAGGACCTTTTTCAATTGACTTCCAAAGATCATTATCAATAGAGCATATGTGATGTCTCAGTCTGATTGTCCAATTCTTGAAATCTGCACGATTAACAAGTCTAGGAACACGGTTATCAGAATCATCACTAGGTGCCATTTAAAATAAAATTTTAAAGAAAATATTTTTGGTTTTTGTTAATTTTGAAAAGAAATAGTTAAACTACTAAAATAAAGACAAGTAATTAATGACAAGATAAGAAAACAAAGATTAAAACAACTAAAATGAGTCACACGGCTGAACAATGAAAAATCCTTCTTCACCCGGCTAAACAGTAGCTTTGTTCTTCACCCGGCAGAGAAAAGTCTTCACCCGGCTAAACAGTCACACGGCTCAACAGTTGTAATACTTGTATTCTTCACCCGGCAGAACAGTTACACGGCTGAACAGTTACACGGCAACAAGAAATAACTTCACACGGCAGATAACTTGACCCGGCTTGAATCTTGACACGGCAAAAAGCTTTACCCGGCTGAACAGTTGTCGATCACACGGCAAGGTTGTTTACCCGGCTACACAGTCTTTGATCACCCGGCTGAAATTTCTTAATCACCCGGCGTAACAGTGTATTACCCGGCACAACAGTTGTTGATCCGGCTGAACAGTAACACTTTTTCCTCGTCAAATTCTTTACCCGTCTAGCACAAAATCCTTTACACGGCTGCACAGGACCTAATTGTTCACAAATCTAAGTCCAAGGAAATTGTCTAAGTTAAATTTTATCACCCGGTAAGTTAATCTTCAACCAAGTTCATACTGTTCATCATCTTCTCCATGAGAATTTTTCAGGGTTTATCAAAAACTTGTCCAATTCGTTCAAAATTCACACACAAGCAGTAAAATAGTCCGATTATCAATCCCTAATCTCAATCAATCCAAAACATGATCAAATCTGAGCAAAATTCGATCGAACAGTAAATTTTTCTTTCTTCTTAATTCCTCAGATCTGATGATAATCTGATGGAATTTGCATAATCGTCGTGAATTAGGAGTGATTGCGATGATAAATCACAACTAAAAACAGCAACAATTCATTCAGATCATGATTTTGAGCAATATTTCAGTGTTTTTGCTTGATGAATAGCGAAGAACACAATACCAACAGCTCTGATACCAATTGATGGGTTCAATTGGATCGTAATATCACTCACAAGATCAGAATGATTCGCACAAACAAACAGTTCAATCACAAACACAATTCATTACTAAATAATTCTCTTGTATTGATGATCAAAGCAAATATTGTAGTACAAATGCAGGAGAAAATAAATCACACACAGTTAACTCTCTCTCTAACGTGTAATAGTGATCTAGCCTCTCTCCTCACACTCTCTCACTACATGCTTTAAGCAACAATTACAAGTTTAAGGAATATAACAAAATAGACCCTAAACTATACATACATATAAACAAATACAAAGTAAATCTTAACTAGGAAATAACCCTAACATCATGTTCTCTATTCAAATTAATTTCAGATCAGTTGTTGTATAAAATTTTCTTCTTATTTAGTTTATGAAATGTTAACAATTACATGTTGTTTCTTCATTTATTCATGTTATTTTTGCTAACTGAATTATAAAATTTTTAATCCTTATTTGTGTTTTGTTAAGTTATTTATTATTTATACAATCATTTGCTTCTCTTCATCTTTAATCTGATCTCAAGTTGATTACATTAAAGTGATTAAACTTATGTTAAATTTTTGTTTTGAATCTTAGACTAATGCTATCTTCATCACACTAATCGAGATTATGAAGATGAGTTTCACACTAATATTTGATTTAATCATATAACTTAACATACTGAGATTCATATCACTTATTTTGCATTGCTTTGTTATTGTAAATTTACTATTCCCTTTCTTTTGTTTTTTTCTTGAATCAAAGTATTCAAATGCATATGTTGGTGCACATATTGTGCATATGCATGATTACAGAGTTTCAAATCGATTGGTAGATGCGAGCATTTAGAAAGACATGGATGCCTTCCGATCATCAATGGCCTAAACGGTAAATGTTCTAGATTCTGCTATCTTAGTTTTGGTTTCGAATTAGATTTTATGGGAGAATAATTGGATTTGTGTTATTCAACTGGATATTGTACACATCCCCATTGTATTTTTTTAATTTGCTTTCTCTTTGTTGTTATCTGGTTGGTTTTGGATTAGATGCATGCCTAGACTTCATTCACTCCAATCAAAGGAATAAATTAATACACGAAGTTCAGACCATCTGTTAGTTACAAAGGTAATACTATAAACCAATTTTGTATTATGCTTTTGGTCTTTTACTGTTATGTTCTTTTATGAATCAGATTTGGTCATTTGGATTATTATAAAAAACAAAGCTGAAACTAATATAAAAACGTAGAGAAAGACAATGATGACTTGGTTGAACTCGAGACATTATTTATACTTGTAGATAGATTTTCTTTATTGTAAAGTTGGTAAAATCTAATTTAATGGCAAATGAGGAGGTACATATTAGCATCACTATGTATTTCAAGTGCGTCTTAATGGTAATCAATGATGTAATGAATGCTTAATAACTTTTGGTACTTTAAGATTTTTATGATGGTTTTTGTTTTTATTAGCCAACTAGGTTAGAACCCATGGGTACCCACGGGATTAAACGGTAAAAAAATACTTCAATAAGTTAATTTTAAAATGAGTAATAAAAAGACTTCGTAAAAGGAGATATATGCAAATGACGCATTAGTAATAATAAATGAACTATTAATATGGCATATAGTAGCACGACACCACACCAAAATCAATAAAATATATGTTTGATAAAAACCTTGTCGGAATGGACCAAAATCAAGAATGAGAAATCAAGAGATCTACGTTGTATTGACATGTGAAAAAGTTGAACCCTCTGCCCATAATGATACACTACCTTCACTGTCTATTGCTTCAAGATCAATTGGTGTTGCAACTACTAACTCAAGTTAGTAAAACTACGCCAAAAGGAGAGATGAAATTATTATTACACTATCAATAACTTGAAAAGTCTCATACATAATTTGATTTTTGGTTTGTTTGGGCTCGCCACGAAAAGTTTGTTTATACTACTCATACATAAACTTAACAATTTAAATAGAAGTTACCATTTTTCATAACCTGAAGCCAAAAAAGCTTAGCTGATAACCTGTTTTATTAAAATTTTGCAATGAAAAAGACAAAATCAACAATAGTCGAAACAAAAAAACCTGTATGAAAACATTTGCTTTCTAATACCTGTAAGAAATGACAATATTTTCTTTGTATAGGAATGGATGACACCATCTTCTCCATTGCATCCACATAACCTGCTATGTAAAAAATGTAGTAATATAGCTCATACATTAATTAACAAAAGAAAACTGGGCCATCAAACCCATTTGACAAAAGCTCGTTAAGCAACAGTTAAGATGAATGACTTCCCCTTCAACAATCAATTAGCTAGCAATTTAGGAGCTGAAAACAACTACATTACAAATAATGAGAGGATGGAAATGAATTATATGGAAGTAGTTTTTAGTTTTATTTCTGAAAAGTAACATTATAAACTTTCTCATTCACATTGGTTGTATAAAGAAAGTGTATCTCAAGGAAAACTATTGTCTACATCGCTTCAATCTTCAAACTATGTGAATCTATAAGATAAACAGAGCAATTAACCTTACCATGGTACCATCCTTTTGTAAAGAAAAGTCATTCTACAAATAAGATTCCAGCCTCAATAAGATGTAACAAAATGTAACAAATTCGATAACATGTATATAGAACATATAGATGATAACAAAAGAAGAAAATGAAACTAATTCTACAAATCGGATGATCATTAATGGAATTCAATTACAATAGATTGTTGGAGATGAGATGAAGAATGAGAGATGTGATTGAAGATGAAGTTATGATGGTTTATATAGAAAGTGAGAATATATATAATTTTGGAAATGATTTACGTGTAGTCAATTTTTATAAAAGAATTGACTGTACTTATTGTAAATGGCTGTCAAGCAATGTTATAAAGGAATTGATTGTAGTAAATCATAATACAAGTTTAAGAATTTGACAGCTTAAGTTTTCAATAATAAACCTTTGACAGGATTAATACATGAAAGTTAATTTCATGTTAGAATACATTTTTTGAATATGTACTTGATTTGTTAAATATAAATACTGCATATAATTTTATCAAAGCTACTTACTTAATTTAAGAATATTGTTTTAAAAATCTGCATTTAAGAATGATTTGATAAATATTGTCTTGGAAGGCATATACAAATTTAAAAATTTGGTAGCCTAATTTTCCAATAATAAAGATATATGGAAACTTAAAAAATCTTGCTATAATACTGTAAACTTTAAATGTTGTACATTATCTAAATTTTATATGCTGATAACAATTTTTAAACATGAAAAGGCAATACAAACAACTGACTTATAGCAAGAAGCTTGATCATTTGCTAGTAAAGCCATGATGGACAACTCCAGATTTAGCCAACTATAGAAACAAAAATAAGAAACACAACTATGTTAAAAATAGCATTTGAACACAAAAGTACACTTTAAGATGATTGATACTTACTCTTCTCTGTCCTTGAATAATTCTAAAGCCAAGGCGAATTTCAGGCTTAATCACCTGTTGGAAATCCAAATTAAAGATGATTCATCCTATGCATGGTCAGATAACATATGCCAAAACATAAAAATTTATCTTTGAACCTAATGGCATACTCATGACAAGTACTACAAAATTGTTTCAAGACTTCTCAATTAATCTTAGTTGCATAAAGAAACAACAAAAAAAGTTCATAAAAGTTAGTGTGTAGTGTCATTACCTTCAATGGTTTAGACTTCTCACAACAACTTCCAGTAGGATTAGCAACAACTACAACTAATGTTTTTACTTTCAATAATGCTGGTATATTGTAATACTTATTGTTTGTTGTTCCATAGCTTCAAGTAAGGACACCATTGATATCATAAGAGTACACAAAGAAATCGAGAACCAAATCGAACAACAGTCATTAATAACACTACCTTGTTCATCAAGATGAAGATGTGTAACTCATTGAAGCAAGAACACTACGAAATAGTTATACAAAACTTATTGATTAACCAAAAATTAAAGTTTCAGATTGATACAAATTCAAACACTGATACCAATTTTCTTTGACATATCAAGAAAACATTGATACAAATCGAAACATTGATGCAAATCAAAATTAAAACCATTAACAGATCAAGAAAATATTACCTGGATCAACCCTTGAAGATCAAAGGAGAGTTGGATTGATGCAGACTTAAAAACCACGAAGAGAGTAATGGTGGAGGCAGAAGGAAATCAAATGGAGAGAATTAGGGTTTGTGTGGTTGTTAAAGTTATCTAATTTTATTTTAATAGGATCCGTATGTAAAACGGGTTAAACCAAGTGGATCCGTAAAACTTGTGAGGAGGAACCAGGTAACGACAAGTGGCATGTTGTGGTGATATTAGTTAGCAAATTATTATAAGAGGAGATTTCTTCATGCTGCAGGTGTTAAATTGTTGTCTGCTATAAAATGAAAACTTTAAATTCTTAAAAAGACATTCTTAATTAAATTACCAACTACACTCAACCATTATTAACTGTTAGACACAAATACATTATGGATTATGGACAAAATAATATTAGTACGTTGGTTTTTTCTTTCATATCATTTACGGAGTTTGTCATATTGCAACTAAAATCTTTTTTACTTTCTTTATGGTTTTTTATTTTGTGTGATTTTGGGATTTTGTTATCTTGCAACTTTGGTGTGATGGAGTTTTTTATATTATAAGTCAAGAAAATAAAAAACTTTTTGTAAGTTTTGGTTGCCTTGAATTTCTTTTAATATTAATGTGTTTGTTTACATAAGCTACGCAAAATTTTTTTAGTGTTCCACTTTATGCAAACGCGAAATAATGATACTAACTTTATTTCTCTTCATTCTTTTTTCTTTTGATTTTGCTATAAGAAATTGTGATATGTCTGATTTAAGCTTTCTTTATAATGATCAGATCTATTATGGGGTAGTGAATCTGATAACCTATGTGTCAAGGATTCAGGCTGGTTTGTATACTCAACTGCATTAGAGTCAGAATTCTTCTCAGTGGCTACTGGCTAATTTTTTTCTTTTGATTTCAACAACTCATTTTCAAATTTCTTGAACAATGGCCGGTGGTTTTCTTCAATAGTTAATAGCTCCATTGTTATTCAAGTTTTTTGAGGTGTTTGGGTTTTTACAATTCTTTGTGTTTTATTAAGAGGCTTTGATGATGAGGTTGAAATATATTATATTAGCTGAATGTATACTAGTAGAAGTAATATACTTTTTATCTTAAAGTTATAAAAAAATAAAAGAGGTAACTTTGTAGAAACATAAGTAAGTTTCAATTTTGTTCTAATTAAGTTACTCAAATTTAAAACTTGTTCCAATTAGGTCACTCATCCTCTTATTTTATTCAAATTATAGGTTTTAAAATGTTTACGCATGTTTTTTTACGTTTCATTTAAGAATTATTTTTTACATTTTTTAATGCTAATGTGAAGTGGTGATATGAATTGTACGTTTATTTTTTAATATAATTAACATGTTTTTAAATTTTTTAATATAATTGCATATATTAAATATTTTGACCATCACATCATCTCCTCAATTCCTTTCTTGACTTAAACAAAATCCAACAACTGCTCGATTTGGAGGTCTAGTCACCCAATTTGAACAAAATATGCTTGAGTGACATAAATAGAACAAAAGAACAAAATTAAAGCTTGATTATTTTTCCATGATATTTCCCCAAAATGGAACCATAATAGAATGAGCTGTCACTATAAAACTTTAATTCAAAGGATAACAGATGTAGTATTAGAGATCTCAAGACTAAGGAACCTAAATGTGCAATTTTTCGCACAATATTTAAATCTGTAAATTTTGATATAAATTTTAATAAAATGTTTCACTTTACAAGTGACTTTTTATAACTAACTTTGTTATTTATGTTGATTGTTATGTACTGTATTAGTCATTAAAGTAGGATTGAGCTTGATGCTCCTCATGTATTACTTGATCGTAATTACATGTTCATTGACTTAGTTTGTCTGTTAATTTATTTGTATAATCATATTATTCTTGCTTTACATGTTTCCAGTTTTTAGTTTGTTTTAATTTTATAACATAATCTTTTCGATCCTGCTGCATCGTGCTGGTCCCGCTGCATCGTGCGGGTCCATACTAGTTCTGTGCAAAGCTCTTTGCTTGTTGATCCAAAAATAATGTCATCAACATAAATTTGAACTAAGAGGAGATCTTTGTTCTTTCTTTAAAGGAAGAGTGTTTGATCAATTCTGCCTCTTTTGAAGCCATTTTGCATAAGATGAGATGACAAGGTTTCATACCACTTTTGTGGTGCTTGATGTAAACTATAAAGAGCCTTATCAAGTTTATCACTTTGTGAGGAAATACCTTTTCTTCAAATCCAGGAGGCTGTTGAACATACACTTCTTCATTAATAACACCATATAGGAAAGC
The DNA here is from genome assembly GCA_030867185.1 of Tagetes erecta. Classification (NCBI taxonomy): domain Eukaryota; kingdom Viridiplantae; phylum Streptophyta; class Magnoliopsida; order Asterales; family Asteraceae; genus Tagetes; species Tagetes erecta. The sequence continues at coordinate 61,352,020 of CM061488.1, forward strand.
ACACTTGACATCCATTTGGTACACAGTAAAATTCATGTATGCAGAATATGCAAGAAATAATCTGATAGCTTCAAGTCTTGCCACAACTGCAAGCACACCTTCATAATCAATACCCTCCTCTTGTGTGTATCCTTGAGCTATTAGTCTAGCTTTATTTCTGATGACAATGCCACATCTGATTTATTTCGAAATAACCAACGAGTACCAATTGTATATTGTCCATCAGGTAAGTCAACCAATGACCAAACATTCTGAATTTGAAATTGGAGAAGCTTTTCTTGCATAGCCTCGATCCAACTTGAATCTTTAAGTGCTTCAGAAATGTTGTTTGGTACAATCTGAGATAAGAAGCACGAGAAGAGACAAACATTAGCATTATCACTCTTACTTCTTGTTATTTGTTCATTCACACTTCCAATTATATTAGATTGAGGATGGTATTTGTGAACCTTGAAGTAGGAACAGATTCAACAACCACCTCTCTTCCAAATTTGTATAATTGAAGTCTTGAATGGTTGTGGTTTGGATGGATGGATCAGATTCATGAGGTGAATTATGAAAATAGTTGTATCCGTCATCAGCTATCAATTCATCATTTTTAATGAGATCTTCAATTGCACTTATGGTGTTATTGGAGATGGTTGGTGGATCAGGCGGTGGAATACACTCATCAAAATTTGCATGAAAATCAGGATTTGAGGTTTACCTGCACAGAAAGTAATACACTCCAATTTGAGGTTTTCTTTTGAACAACAATTCATATGGTGTTTTGTTATGATCTTTGACAATGAGACTTATGTTTTAAACAAAACAAACAGTTGACACAACATCTGCCCAAAAAGTAATAGGCAGTTTTGAATCAGCTAGCATTGTTCTTGCAGCTTCAATCAATGTCTTGTTCTTGCGTTCTACAACTCCGTTTTGTTGGGGAGTTCTAGCAGCACTGAACTGTCTATCAATTCCTTTACCTGCACAGAAAGACTCAAACACTGAACTGTCTTGCAGCTTCAATCAATGTCCTGTTCTGGCGTTCTACAACTCCGTTTTGTTGTGGAGTTTTAGCAGCACTGAACTGTCTATCAATTCCTTTACCTGCACAGAAAGACTCAAACACTTCATTTTTTAATTTTGTACCATTGTCACTTCTCATTACTTTAACTTTTAAATCAAATTGATTTTCAACTTTAGTAATGAAAGTTTTTAGGATCTCTGCAGTTTCACTCTTTTTATGCATAAAAAATACCCAAGTAAATCTAGAAAAATAATCAATCACCACAAGACAAAATTGTTTCTTTGAGTGACTCAAAACATTTGTCGGGCCAAAGAGGACCATGTAAAAAAGTTTAAGAGGTGTATAATTTGAATTGACAATTTTTGACTTGTGAGATTTTCAATGTTGTTTTCCTTTTAAGCATGCAGGACATTTATCAATGACAGAAAACATATTTTGTGGAATTCCCACTACATGTTCATGTTTAACCAAGTTATTCATATTGTGGTAGTGAGTGTGTCCCAGACGTCGATGCCAATGAACTGATTCGTCCTTAGATGCTTTTGAAAGCAGACATGTTTCTTGATTGTTTTCAGACAGTAATCATATCCATCATGTAGATATTATTATGTCTTGAAGCTTTCATTTGGATCCACTCTTCAGGTATTTGAAAACCAGGTTTTAATATGTAACAGAAACTGTCATCAAACATCATTTTGTATGATTTGTCACAAATTTGTGTAACACTGAGTAGATTGTACTTCAGTTGTTCACAGTAATTGACATTGTCAAAACTTAGTGATCCATTGCTAACAGTTCCTTCACCAGTGATCCAACCTCCACCATCACCAAATGCAACATAAGATCCTTTCTTTGTTTTGTATTTACCAAGTAACTGTGAATTTCCTGTCATGTGTCTTGAGCAACCACTATCCACAATCCATAAACTATCTTTTGCTCTAGGTGGATGTGCCTGCAAAATCAAGAAAATCAGTTAGAACGATCAACCCAAAGCATAGTGGTTTTGGGTTTTCCAAATTCATCTATAATGGTTTGTTGTTCACATTGCAAACCAAATGTAGTCAACATATCAGATTTGAGTTTAGCATATTGATTCATTAACACTTCAAACCTATCGTTCAATTCTCTTAGAAGCTCATTAGATTTAGTTTTGTGAACATAAGGTTTTGAAATTTGTTTTGCTGAATCATATGTTGACTTCATTTGTTTTGACACAACATGAGAAGGAACAGCATGAGAATGACCAGGTTCATCAAGAAATTGTTTGATCAAATTTCTTTTAACACTGTCCTGTGAATGAAGATGAGATGCAATTCTAGAAATTATGTTCATTTTAGATTTCACAAATTGTTTATTAGGAAGTTGTGATGAAACACTCATTCTCATGTTCCTTGGAGTCAAGTATCATAGAAACCCTCATCATTTTTAGATGACACTGATTTCTTAGATATCACCTTCTTGTGAGATTTAGATCTCTCTTAGTAGTAACACTCATTAATGTTGTGATTAACTCTACCACAAATCTCACACCACTTATTGAAGTAACATTCATCAATTGAGTGATTGGTCATATCACAAAGTTGATAGTACTTTGAAAAATAGCAATCTTTGGTATTATGATTTGACTTCTTGCACTTGTCACACCAAAGTTTTGTGGTCTTTTCATAGAATTATGTTTTCAAACTTTGTGACTGTTTTGGTTCTTGAGAAGATTTAAAGAGTTGTTTGGCTTGAACACTTGTTTTGAATAAAGAATAGCAGTTGAAGAACTTGGACCAACAGAATCAACTTTGTTTGAATCAGAAACAACAGGCACATTTGATGTTGACTTCTTTTTCTTTTGTTTCTTTTTGTTTTTCTTTTTAAGTTCAGATTGAGCAGCGCGGAATTTTGAGGATCATGACCTGTTTTCAGATCAGAGATAGATTTGAACTTAATTTAAGATTTCTTTGATTCTTGTTTTTCAAGTATCTTTTAAAATGTGGATTATCAAACCCAAACCCTTCACATATATCACCTTGTTGGTCATTATAAATCATTTTGAGTTGACCTTTGTTTCTTAATTCTGCCTTCTCTTTCACTTCCTTAACAAAGAAGTTTGAGTATTCATTGATTGGATTATCTTCATATTTTAAAAATCCACTGAAATTTTTAGTTTGAAGATACACCTTTTTTTTGTTTTGGTTCATATTGAGTTATTCTAACAGGGTGACCTTCTTTTAGTTTCTCAGTGTCATGTCTAATGTACACTTCTTTGTTAAGTTTTAAACTTTCAGAATCATCAGAAGAATCTGAATTTTGAACCAATGATTTCAATTTAGATTGAGCTTCAGTTGAGTAATCATGAGGATTAAAGTCATGTGGTAAGGTGTTAGTCATTACACTTGGAAATTTCTCATAATTCACACGAGGAGATGTGGTTTTGTATGCCACTTGAGAAAATCCCAACCCATTTCCATTTTTTCCTTCCTTTTGACTAGAAATCCACTTTTCCATTTGCTCTTTGGTAGACATCAATTGTTCATACTTAAGTTTATATGTGGATGCTTCCAACTGGCTTTTAACAAAGAATTCTTCAAGAATTTTCAAAGAAGATTTTAAAATTGATTCTTGATTTTTTGATTCTTTAAGATCTTAAGTTAAAGATTTGATTTTCTTTTCAAATTCCTTTTGTTCTTCTTTAGTTTTGATGTGAACTGTATGGTATATGAAAATGATGTATGGATCGGAAAATCAGGTTTTAAATTTATAAAATGGAAAAACCTAACAAGTTCACACAATCGGCAAGTGTACCGGTCGTATGTAGCAAGTTAAGTAAGTCCGGATATCGTACCCAAGATACTTGAGTTTGGCGTCCTCTAATACCGGATCTTTATCGAATTCTAACTGATGTTAAAGAGTTGATTTTAGATTTTAAAGACTAAATTAAACAAGCAAGAGACAATTTACCTAAAATTACTCTAAGAATAAGATTTAGACTAAGGAAAATTATCTAAAATAATTAGGGGTAAAAACTTAACTAAATGGAAACTAAAGGTGGAAATAAGCTAAAAGAGAACTATGGGTGGAGTGATGACTACTTATGCGGGAATCCTGATGATAATATGACAATTCTCGGTTTTCTAGATATGTTGGAACCGGATCTGAGAATATATCTACTCAAAACAATCTAACACATCAGTACCTACTACTAAGGTCACGTGGGTGCTAGAAAGTCCTAAAATAAATATGTGAAGCTCACGGTGTGAGGAATGTCTACAAATCACTCCCGGATGTCTAAGGGATCCTAAACTAGCTCACCTCTCGGCTTACAAGTCCATTTATCCTAGAAACTGACTCAATCAGTAAACTAAAATAATGGGATCAATCGGTTTATGATAAATCAAGACTAGATAACACAATTTGCTAGTTTTTATTAAGCAAAACCTACTCCCATATTATTTTAACCCAAACCAACTAACAAAAGGATGAAATCTACAAATCCTCACCTTCCGGTAACGAATCCGGCTAGCACATTGCCTCAAATCCACAAATCAATCTTAACTTGTGAGTATCTATTCCTAGATCTACTCAAATGATAATTAAATCTAGTAGACTAACCACCAAAAATGTGAAATCTATTATCAAGTTATCAAATCAAGATAATATTATCCACAATCAAGTCAAGATCTCAACATGAATCATAAAGTCAACACACATATTGCATACAAGATCATCATAAACCAACTTTCTCAATAGAACATCCAACCAACATATCATAAACAACCAAAAATCATCATATCATCATCAATTATCCATAATGCCTAAATAGTCATACTAAATCTAGCCAATCATCATCACAATCATCAAATCAATCATAAAACTCACTAGATCTAACAACATTATATATAGAAGATGAACAAAGATTAAAAGAAGAGGAATTTAGATACACCAACCACCAAAAACTCCTCCAACCTTCAAATCAATGCTTTATCTTCACCAAATTAGCTCTAGATCTTCAAATTCTTCCTTGATCTTCACCCAACAGTAGCAAAATCTTCAATCCAAGCTTCAATCTTCAAGATCCATCTTCTAAACCCAAAGATCAAGCTTCAAATCTCTAAGTTTAGCCTCTAAATCCTTGAATCAAAGTTCAAATATGCTCACAAACCCTCAAAACCCTTGTATTCAGCCGTTTTGTGTGTTAGGTGAAGAGATGGTTCCCTAAAAGTGTAAGAAAAAGTGTTTAAATAGTGATTTTTAGGGTTTTTTCGCGACTGGGTGCCCAGCGGGTCGTTGGGGACTAAGGGTTCCTGCCCAGCGGCCGTCTGGGCAGAGAATCTGTCAGATCAGGAGCCCAGCGGGTCTCCGGGGACTAACTGGCTGCCCAGCGGCCCTCTGGGCGGGCAAATATCTAAAAATGGGTTACCTGGTGAAGAGATAATTTCAGCCTGTAACCTGTCATTCACAACAAAAGAGTAAGTTCTGTAATGAGTTACCTGGTTAAGGCATGCTTTGGAACACACATTTTCCTTAACATCATCAGGAAGTGCTGTATACTTGCTTGCATCAATTTCAGCTCCTTGTATTTTTTCATCATCGACATTTTGAGCCATCAATGCAAATTCCTTCTGTATTTCAGCACCATGTGCACTCCAGTCAACTTCTCCATCATAAGTCACACACATTGCCTTATTTTCTTCAGGTTTGATATTAGAAGTGGAGGCTTGATTTGAAGTCTATGTGTTCTGAGTTATCTTGGTAGTAGGATTGTTACATTCTTTGGAGAAATGTCCATACAGATTACACTTGAAACACCTCACTTTAGATTTATCAAAACCAATCTTCTTATTCAAACTTGGTTTATTGAAATTCCTGTTTGACTTCATCTACCTATGAGTTCTATAAGCCATCATGACCATATTCCATTGAATATCCATTTCTTCCACATCATCAGGATGCATATCATTTATATCTTGGACCATTAGTTTCATTGGAGTTAATTGACTTCCCAGATAAGCTTGAAAACTTGCTGTAAAAGCAGCATATGCAGCTTTGTGTTCTTCTGATTTCTGCACAATATTAACAACATCCTGTGATTTTTCAACATTCATTTTTTTGACTCTTCCTTTGGGAGTTTCAGCAGCTTCTTCACAAAAATCATTCAAACTAGTTGTTTCAGTGGAATGTCAAAGAAACAACCCCCATGAAAATGTTCATCAACTGTGTCAACATCTGCAGATACAAATGCATTAGCTTGTTGTCCTGGTTTTTCACCTTTAAAAACATATTGTTTCATTTCTTTCTTAGACATCAAGTTTCTTGATTGTTTATCCATAGCCAATGACTCAATTTTAGTAACAATATAACCCAGATCTTGAACATCCAATGAAAGAGTTTGCTTGAGAGTAGTAACAGTATGTTTCCAGCTTTCAGGCAGTGAATGCAACAATATCATATTTATATCTTCAGTATTTGTAGGAATCTCCATTGCTTCCATTTCAGTCACCAATTGCACAAATCTATTCAAGTGTGAGTTGATAGATTCACCAGGTAATGCAGAAAACATCTCCAGTTGTCTTTTGAGTTTTTGTTTTTTCATACTCTGAATTTCAATTCCTCCTTCACACATTTTCTATAAGATTTTGTACAATGAATTTCTAGTAACATGCTTCTTGGTTCTGGTCAAGAAAGCCAATGGGACTGCCATGGTTAGAAATGAATATGCCTTCAAATTAATTGTACATTTTCTTAAATCCTCTTTCAATTTATCCCCTTCCAATTCTTCCAGAGGAATGACCTGCATACCATCTCTGAAAGCATTGTGTTTATACCTATCAGGATTAGCAGAGGGTTTTGGCATGTGAGGACCATTAGCTATTGATCTCCACAAGTTGTGATCAACTGTGTTCAAATGATTTCTGAATCGTATTTCCCAACCTTTGAAATTAGCTTTGGTTTTGAGCAAAGGAACTTTAGATGCATAATTAGAATTATTGTTGTTGTTTTCCATTTTGAATACTTTGAAACTTGAGCTGCGGATGACAGTATCGATCTGCAGATAACAGTGTCGATCTGCGGATGACAGTATTGATCTATGAACTACAGTATCGATCTGTGAACTATAGTATCGATCTGCGAACAATTTGAAAATCAACCTTTTTCACATATGTGAAATCAAAGCAAGAGCAACTGCTTACTCAATTTCTCTTTCAGCTTACTTCAACTTAATTGATTGATTAATGAGATCTGCGAATGACAGTAATCTTCAAATTGATTTGCGGACAGTAATTATGATCAATTTTGAAGAACACTTAATCCAACAGATCAAAATAAGCTAGAATGCAGACAATTAGGAAGAAAATAACTGGAAATTGAATAGCAATTGGATAAACTTCAGTGAACATAATCATTTTCTCAATGATATACTAAAATGTTGAATATGCGATGAACAGTTCCTTATATCACCAACAAACTTTTCGATCATTCAAATCCATAATTCGAGTAATTTTCACGTTGAATTCGATTCAAAATTTGAAAGGATTTAGCAATAGACAAATCAGAATAGATTGAATCGGTTCGAAGATCCAAAATGTTGTTGAATTAATAGATTCAAGCAGTTTCAAACGAAGTTTGAATACTACTCAACCAACAGCTCTGATACCAATTATGGATCAGGTCTAGAGCTTGTTAATCTGTCAATATTTATTCAACAATCATGATTTCAATCACATGTATAATCAACAAACATTTCAACACAAGAATTACTTATAAATGCAATTTGTATTGATCGAGAGAATGTGTATACAAAAAGGTGTAAATCTCAAAAGTCTGTTTTAAAACATACATTAGAACACCTATTTATACTACTCACGACCATACGCATGTTTTACAATCAAAACAGAACAAACAACTTAAGTTGATGTGCGGATGACAGTCTATCCGCACATCACTAAGTATCTAACTGTCCGCACATCTTTTGTTCGCACATCTTCAAGTGTGATGATCAATTATTTTCAACATTATAACTTAGACATTGGAGGTGGATGGTTTGCGTTTTCATCGTTGGTTCCATCGTTAATGAGTTGAGTGAAAGAAAAAGGGGGTCTTTAATCCATTTAGATTTGAATATTTGAGAGAGAGTTGAGAGAGTTGTGCGAAAGTGTTTAAAAACCTATTTATAGGTGGAAACAAAAACTAGCTGTTATGAATAAGACAAAAAATTTAAACTAGCCGTTATGAATAAGACAAAATATTAAAACTAACGGTTATAAAAAAATTGAAAACATAGTCGTTATAGAAAAAAGTTAAAAAAGTATCAGTTACTTAAATAATTTGAAATTAATTTGTTAATTACAAAATACATTTTTAATTAATTTGTTAATAAAAAACATTTTTTAATGAAAATTTTAAAAGTATATATATATATAGGAGATGTGTAAAATGTAAATCATCTGCTTAAAATGTTAACCAATAAACAAATTCTAGACCACAAGTATTTTTATTAATATTTTAATATGTAGACCATATTAATTCTTAATTTTTTTATTATTTTTATTCTTATGTAAGTGGACAAGAATATTAAAATATGTAAAATGGTAATTAGATATTTATTTCTCTCTCTGTTACTTTTTCATTCTCTCTCTCTTCATACTCCTTTATACTTGTCTCACTCCATAAATATATTTTTTTTCTATACTTCATCTATAAACTAATTCTAGATCTTTTCTAAATCATCAGTTTTTTCTTTCTATATCTTTATATAAATGTTAATTCTTGGTTTTCTTTTATTTTTCCTCGTTTTTTCACGTTAGCACATGTGTTTATTCAGTTTACACATGTGTACAAACTCAGATTTTAATGTGTATAATCAAAAATCATCTTAGATTCAAGAAAATCAATATATGAGAAAATCCATAAAACACATGTGTAGATTCAAGGGATTCAAGAAACCCAATGTATTTCGATAAAAAACCAAGATTAGTGTAATAAATTAGGGCTGTTCAACGTATTCTAAAAAAAAAAGATCTTTTAACATATATTAGCAATCAGTTAAAGCAAGAAAACCAACGTCTAAGAAGAAAAACGAACTTTTAACCAGGTTAACACATATGTACAAACTCAGTACATGTGTGTATATTCAAAAACAATCTTAGGTACAACTATTTATATACGTTGTATAACCACTCAAAGGCAAAAACACGACTAACACATGTGTACAACTCAGTTACACATGCGTATCTTCAAAAACGAGTTTATGTACAACTTTTTATGCATTTAACAAGACTATCACATGTATACAACTCAACCAGTTACACATGTGTTTTAGTGGATCTACAAAGCAATAAAAAAAAACTAAACTCATTAAACCTAAAACCACCATGAATTCATTTCATCACAAAAAATTAATTTTGATTAAATATTCACGATGAACATGTGACACCTCGCCCGGTGGCGGAAAACACCGGGCTGTCATAGAATTGGATATCCATAGTAAACAAAGCACATGGTGTTACTTTTATTAAAGTCTAATAATTATTATCATAAGTTTGGCAAAACCCAAGTCTTAAATGCGAAACGACAAATTCATAATAGCAGTAAATGAAACAGTCTTTATTATTATCTTTTTCCTAGGTCTGAGTCCCTATGTCTTGACAAAATAGAAAATAGCCAAAAATCACGCGCCACCTGAAATACGTGAAAATAAAGTTAGCTACACAAGCTAGTGAGTAAAACCCAAATTGAAAAGTAATAGTATTGAAATCCGAGATCAACAAGATATGCTGCGCAATCCCACATGTATAGTAATTTCGTAATATCACCCTACCAGGACCCCTAGCATAGAATAGCACACCAACCACAATAGGAACCATAGTATCTCGTTTAGCCATTCGTCATGAGAACCACTCATGTAATAAATAATGATAACTTTTAATAACCGTCGTTTACCGTCTCGATATATAAGTCATCATTTAGCAATTTAGGGACATGGCATAGTATAGCATCATAGCATAGCAACATAGTATAGCAACATAGCATCTCGACATAGTAAACATGGAGTTAGAAAGGCCGGGTTTAAATCACCTATCAATGTTGTGCAAGCAGGTGGGTTTGTCAAACCATTAGCGCTAACATTGTACCGGTGGGATTACAAAGCAATAAAACTACTTTTAACTAACACATAAGATTGCATCAAGTCGCGAACTAGATTAACATATTTGTGTGATCTCTTTTAGAAAACGAATAAAAACGCAATATAGTAAAAGACATATTTCAGCCCCAAAATAGTAAAATGGAAAAAGGGGAGTGAGTTTACTCACCTGAACAATATAGATACTAGCAAACGCAAGAAAGTAACTAAATAGAATCGAGGATCGCCTAGATATTAGAATCACCTAATTAACCGGGAAAACCTAATTTAGAAACGAGACAAATAATATAGTAACTAGAATCAAGAACTTAGAAATTCTAGGGTTTTGGATTTGGGGTTTTAGGGTTTTAAATTATAAATTGAAAATTAGGGTTTCAAAATATAATTTGGGAATTTAGGGTTTTAAAGTCCAATTTGGGGATTTAGGGTTTCAAAATCCAATTTAGGGCTTTAAAGTCCAATTTGGGGATTTAGGGTTTCAAAAACCAATTTAGGGTTTTAAAGTCCAATTTGAGGATTTAGGTACGAGATGTAAATATATATTTTTTTATAATAAACAATTTCTAGTTTTATAATTGATATATTATTTATATACAATCTTGAGAAATATATATATATATAACTTAGAAGTAAGGGGGTTAAAAAGATAAAAATTAAAAAGTGGTCACAGTGGGACTCGAACCCACGACCTAACGCGTCAACGACAGCGGCCTTACCACTGAACCAGACGCGCTTTTTGTTTCTTTAAACAGACGGAAATAGTTTTAATCTTTACTACACAAGTATACCCATTTCCATATAAACCCTAGATTTGAAAATCAACCAATTCGTTCTTAATTTGATGATTGAATCCAGAAGACCATAGGGCTTTTAATCTATACATTACAACGATCATTTCAATGTATTAAACTTACTTGGTTTCGATCGATTTGGATTGAAGACGACGATGAACAGCCCGCGACGTGTTAGGAATCAACGACAAAGATTCTGATGATCTTGATTGAAATTGGATTAACAGAGAGTGAAATCGAGTAATGAGAGAGGTGCAGGTAAGTTGAATTGTGTTTTAGTTGATGGGTTGTTGTCGTTTGACTTAGAGTTGAGCATGAACCGAAAATAGCAATTGATTGGATAATTCGGATCGTTTGGGTTCAATTAACAGTTGATAATGAATGCAAGACATCGAGAGGACGTATGGGATTGAATGAAATCATAAATTAGATACGTTTTTAGTCGTTTGATAAAGTGGGTTTTTTTACCCGATTTTGGATTGAGAAATTGACCCATATTTAGGTGATTAAAAATCAATTAGGTGTTCGTAACATGCTTAGAATAGCGTTAGGATGATTTTGTATAGGTTTGGTTAGTTGAAATGTGCTAAAAACGAGTTTTTGAGAGCTCGCCGGAGTTTGTGGGTTTTCCGGCCAATCTGGCCGGAATTGCTGTTGCCGGAAACACAGGGGGGGGGGGGGGGGAAGGTTGGTTTAAACTTTTAATTTACACAAACAGCCCTTGCACTTGGTTTGTTTTATATTTTTGTCTAAAACTTATAAAACAAGTTTAAATATTTACAACATTGGTCCAAAATTAGTTATAAATTATAACGACGAACTAATTTAACCGAGTTGGGACGGAGCGAGCATTTAAGCGACGATTATATATGTTTAGCTCGATGGTGACATTAAACATATTTATTTAAATAATTTACTATCGAAACGTTACATTTATAAATAAAAGAGTACAAATACATTTAGGATAGAACTTCGGGCTCGAGCCGGGTCATTCGGATTTGGGTCCGGGGCAGATGTCACAGAACATCTGAAACTAAAGTTACTGAGATCAACAACAATCTAAATTTAGACCAATGTATCTTTTAGAAACTAAAGCTTTTTTTCAAATCTAACGATTATAAAATAATTTTTACAAAAAGCAACATAAACTAAACAAAAACAAACACTCCAAAGTTCATATTAGCCTATATTAAACAAAATAGAATAAAATCTTTGAAGAAAATTGAAAACCCATCTTGCATTTGAATATTTTTTTTAAAGAACAAAATATCCTACACACATTTGAAAACTCCATGGATCATAATATTCATGTCAGATCTAAGGATATCGCGTCGAAATTGCTGGATCTAGTCAAAGAAAGAAGATGACGGTGGAGGTGAATGATGGTGGTTGTGATTTGGGGTTTAGATCTATGGTTTAGACGATGCTAGTGGTGATTTGGGAGTTGGATCTACGGTCTTGACGATGGTGGTGGTGAATGACGGTGGTGGTCATTTGGGGTTTGGATTATTGGTAGTCAAAGTTGTGAACTATTAATGGGGAAATCAAAGGTTAAAGAAAGAAAATAGATGATAAGATGATGGAGAGAGAGAGAGATTTGGGGTTCAAATCTTTGGTGTGACGTAGATGATAGGATGATAAGATGGTAGAGAGAAAGTGATGAAATGTCAAAAATGCCCTTTTTGATTTAATTAAATCAGAAACATGAAAAAAAAATGTATGGTCTAGAAATAAATTATTGGTTAACATTTTAAGCATTTGTTTACATTTGACATTGATTATATATATATATATATATAATTATATATATATACCGATACATTAATATGAAATAAAAAGAATAAAAAGCCAACTTATTATTGTTTTTATACGAAGGAAAAAAAAACAAAAACTAATTAATAATAAAAACACTTATACACACACACATATATATATATATATATAGGGGAGGGATCAAGAGAGAACTCCATATTAAGTTGAGAACTAGGGAACTAAAAAAAAGGTATGGATGAAATTTTTATAGGAGGGGTAAAATTGGAACTTTAAATATGTAAATCTTTAAACATTTCTATCTTTTGCATACGTTAAGTTTTTTAAATTTTTTTTGCACCATTAGATAAAGAATTTCATTATCTTTCATTTGAGTATAAATAACGTTATAAAAAAATAATTTTTTCTCGTTTTTTTTACTTTCAATACTACATATATGTAATATGCGATACCGTATGTTTTTAAATTGTGGAAATGAATACGGTGTTGTTATGAACCTAAATTACCCAAGAAACCATCAAAACTACATACTTTGATAAAATATCAAAAGTTCAAGGGCATCGACATTGCTAGCAATAACTTGGTTCACGTTGGTTCACGTTATGTGATGTGGTATGAATATGTGCAAAAGATAGCAAAAACTTAACGTATGCAAAAGATAGAAATGTTTAAAGATTTATATATTTAAAGTTCCAATTTTACCCTTCCTCTTTAAAATTTCATCCCTTGTATTTTTGGTAGTTCTCTAGTTCTCAACTTAAAATGAGTTCTCTCTTGAACCCTACCCATATATATATATATATATATATATATATATATATATATATATATATATATATATATATATATATATATATATATATATATATATATATATATATAATACTAGATTAGTACCCGCGCTACGCTCGGGGACATAATACTCATGATAATTTTAAGGATATTTATAGACATAAAAGATTCCAATCAGTTTTGAGATAAAACAGTGGTAATACTAAAACAAAAAATTTATTTAAAATCTTGTTGTTTGGTATAACAATTTATAATCAAATTAAAGAGAATTAGACGTTCGGTTTTATGTTGTAGTTTTTTGTTAAACAATGTCATATAAAAAAGTTGTGTATATTTAAAAAATAATTATGTATTTAATTGTATGTTATTAATAATTTTATCTCTAAGTTTTATTTTATACCCTAATAAATATAACCTAACTCATACACACCCTTAGTAGGAAAGGGTTGAAAATGTAAATAGTCTTAGTTTTTTAAATACTTTGCTAAATATTAGGGGATCAAATGAAAATTATTATTATTATAATAAATTATTATAGATAGATATATATTTTTTTATATATAACAATATTATTAGTTTTGAGAAAATCTATCAAATAATGCCAAGCAAATGGATCTCAAATGATGCCAAGTAAGCAAATATGATTTTGCTATATTATATAGAAGATATATATATATACCGATACATTAATATGAAATTAAAAAAATAAAAAGCCAACTTATTATTGTTTTTATATGAAGAAAAAAAACAAAAACTAATTAATAATAAAAACACTTATACAATTAAAATAATTTAAAACTATATTTTTAACATGGGACACATCCCCACCCTCTTCTTCCTTTCTTCTTCGCCTGCTCACACATGCACACCCCTAAAATTTCCCCTCTCCCACCGTGTCATCAGGGCCGGCCCGGATGCGGGGCAAGGTGGGCGACCACCCCGGGGCCCGTTTTCACGAGGGCCCAAAAATATAAAAAAAATTTATATATATGTGTGTGTGTATACATATATGTGTATATATGTATATAGTTGAAATGCAGAAATATATAAGAGAGTATTGATCGGACTTTTTTTACGGTGAAGAAAATAGTTGCAGAGATGAGGAGTTGAAGAAGATGATTAATATAATTTGAATTGATGTGTTGTAAAAGTGATGTTGACATTTCAGTTATATATATATTATATTATGACATATGTACTTACACATTGGAATATGGAATTGATGTGTTTAATATATTTATTCATTTAAATGTTAAAAAAAATTTGCGGTTATAATAATACTAACAGACATCACTAAATGAGGTAGTGAAAAAAAGTTTTGATTATTAATATACTTTTTCTCTTTTCGAAGGACATGATGTTAAATAGTTAATTATTAATCTATTTAAATTATTTTATTATAAATTATTTTTCTTCTAACTTTTCTTATTTTTGTTGTTTTTTTTATTTTATCGTTTGCAATATATGAATTAACAACAAAATTATATACGCCGGAATATAAAAGAGAACTAGGGTGACGCTTTACGCATTTAGTCACATCGTCATGGTTCCGTCACAATTAATAAACAATGTTTTTAAACAATATACTCATTTTGTTGCCTGAAATAAACAAACTATTTAGTTGGCTTAATGTTCTAGTTAAACTATGACATTTTGCTAGAATATTTTGCTTTATTTAATTTTAAAACAATTATCATCGGTAAAAATATTTTTGTCAATTATCATATTTTGTTACGGGTTATTAGTTTAAACTTTAGGGGCCCGAAATATTTACTCGCCCAGGGTCTAATGAATTTTGATAATACGTAGGACCGGCCCTGCGTGTCATAGGAGCTGAGCCATTCAACCACAACGTCACATGAGGGGCTACGGGCCAGCTTTGCAACCAATCTTATGAACTTTTTAATGGGTAAATGTAATTACTAATATACCCCAGCAATAAAAAAAAAGTAAATCATCGTCTTTCTACATAACCTGCAACTATGCTCTAGTCGTAAAAGAAATACCGTAAAAACAAATTCTAGTTTTCCTTCGTCAATTTCAAACACTCTTCGCTCCAAACTTCATTCGTATCAACCTTAAAAGGGGAAAATGCTAAGTTGTCGGAAACATAATATAACGTTTTTTTTAAAAAATTTGGTGCCTCGTAACGATGGCTCCCTGGGCGGTGTGAGCTATCCAGGGTCGGTCATGTTGGAGGACTTGTGTTATGATATAAAAATGGTGTTGTTGAGAACATTGGTTCTACAACTACAATTTTCATCATTCCTCACTTGATTACTTACGAAATTAGTTAGTATATTTATGTATTTTCTTGTACTCATGACCATCTAAATAATCTAAAGTATGTTGATGGTTTTGTGCAATAATAAAACACTTGAGGTTAAATATAAATAAATATATAACAATATCTCCTAATATAATTTAACTCAAACCATGGTTAAATATCATGCGTCTCCCATGGGCTATACATTAGAAATCAAACTAAGTCTTCAAGACCCGATGAGGGGTCGATCAATAATTTAACATATATAATAAAAAAAATCGGGGGAGCGGCCTCTCCCATCCAATAGGGGTGGTCCGCCCTACTCATACCTCATATGAGATTTCAACCGTTAATCGTTAGTTTGTCGCTTGAGGATGACGTCAATCCATTCCAGGAGAAACCCATTACCTTGCATATGCTTGAAAAGCTCAATCACAACCAATGTTTTAAAAACCGGTTTTTATATTATACTAACTTGGGCTCAAAAACGGTTCAAACAGTTAAACCGGATGGTTCAACTGGATTTTCTAGTTAACCCTATATATCCATATGAATAAAAATGCAAATAAAAAATAATCAAAACTACATAATTCCATATAAATACAAGTGCAACTCAAAAAATAATCAAAACTACCTAATTTCTTAATAAAAATCAAATTTTAAACAAGTTTTTTATGATAAAAGTCAAGAAATCATAAATCAAAACTACATAATTCCATATAAATACATTTAGTCTGCGTTTCTAAGCTATATTTTTCTTCCAGAGGTTTAAACCCATTTGTAATAAGTATAATATGGATAAACCAATATAAAGTAAACTAGATTTTTGTTGGTTGCACGAGACATGTTCTACTAATGTACTGATCATTGTACTATTATTGCCACTACAACATATGGAATTAATAATGGTGCCATAACTTGGTTACAAAAGTTTGGATTGTAGTTAAATTTCGACTTGTAGTCGAGTTGAAAAGGTATATATTTTTGGATTATGATGAGAAAGAAGTTAAATTTACATATGAATATTATTATGAAAACACTTGTTTATTCCATTAACATAAGAATATATATACTTAGACTAAGATGTGCTTTTACTCCACATCTAAACACATGCCCATTACAAACCGTAAACTAATCTCAAGAAGTACAAACCAGCTTCTCAAGAACTAATACATACTAACATAATAGCTATGAATCTCTAAAAAAACTTAATATGGGTCTAACAATCTCCCCTTAGATTCATGTTATTTATCTTTAATCATCTCTATGAACCCCATCTTTGAGATATTTGATATTATCTTGAACTGAACTTTCTTCATTTTGACGATTTCAACACGAGTCAGAATTAACCATAATAGGAATCCTTCCAATATAAAATTCACATTCTTCATATTTTATGGTTGGCTTATCTAGATACTGCTCCTTTCCAGTTTTGAACTTTTCACTTCGAACAAACCCTTGAGTAAACACATCTTGTGTGTACTGAACTTTCATTCTGGACAAATAGGTCATGTTCTAAGAAGAAGTCTACGCAAGAACCTGAGACCATGACTATCGTCACCTGAACTTTTATCTCCCGTCTAGCACTTAGGTTGCTTAAGAGTAACTTTCTCAATCTTGATTGAAGCAAATATTTAATCAACATTATCATTCAAGACAATAAGATATAAACCATTTGTAGGCTTCTCATTGTATCTCGGTCCGACCTCTTCCATGTTATCGTAGAAGTAAGAACTTGATGATGTCTGAATCTTGGACTTTGGCAATAAGATATCTCCATATGTAGCCATAACTTTTAATCTTCGTGGAGAATCACTCTAAAATTCAATTACGATATAATCAACACAATATCTTCTATCATTCATATAAGCATTTAAACAAATCAAGTTAGCTAAAAATATTATAGCACAAAGAAACTAACATCATTCTCGAACACAATTCAAATTTTTATGAATTTACAGAAAGCACATGATTTCCGAAAACTATCAAACCAAACTTAGTCCCAGGAAACAAAAATCAGTTTCTAGAAAATGACCCTGGTCACTTAACAGTCACAATCAGCAGACCATATCCATTTTTACTCAGGTTTTCAATGATTCGGTAAACCAATAGTCACCAGACTCTACCATCATCCTGAAACTTCAAGTTCTAAACACAAACAATTAAAAGACTTAAGCAAAATCTAAACCCAAACAATCAAAAATATTTACTCTGACTTCATCAACTATCAACAGATCACCATTTTTATCAAATAGTTTAACTTATCTTTTTAAAAAAACACAAATATTCCCACACCGATCAAGCATGCAACAGTCGATTCAACCAAAATAAAAATGCAAACAACTATAGAGAAACAATCAAAAAAGATATAGCTTCGTTAATATTTGATCAAAACATGATTGATGATATAAAGCAAAAAAACCGGAATCAACAGAGATAGAGGATGAAGAAAGACATTGTAGCTTTGGAGATTTTATTCAAATTTTATCTCAACTCATTTCAACAAATTTAAGCCTTTATATACTCAAGTGGACCGTGAATTAAGTTTTCGGTACAATTTAATAAAAACTCTCAACAACCTCTCAAAATATTTTAATAACAAAAATTTTGTTTTTCATAACTAGGTTCAACGTAAACAAATAAAAATTTTTAAACATTTAAATCACTAAATAAATATTTGCAAACTTGCATGATGTCACACCCCGTTTTACGCAGCGGATTAGTATAACTAATGGGGTCGGTGGTAACGGAAGTTGGTTACCATCGGATTATAGTCAAACAACCATTTCAAAAGTTACGGAAAGTTAAAACGTCATAATATCATTACAAACGTTGTCGTAAAGATCCTTTTGTGTAAAGATCCTTTTTATGACATGGTTTTTCACTTATAAAAGTGATTATTTTAAAAGTCGGTCCCAAAACAACATTTCCGTAGCATGGCGTTTGACACCAAAACCATTCCATTCCATAGCACACAACAAGGGCTTTAATCACCTGAAAAACATGTTAAAATTTAAAAACGTTTATCAGTACAAGACTGGTGAGTTCACAGGTTTAGGATACGTAGTCCATAACAAAACCAATTATGATTGTACTAATAAGAGACAATATTTATCAAATCTTGTTGACTTAAAGTTGCAAAGTTTAAGTCATATGAAACAACCATAAACCCGTAATCAATCCATGACATTTACCCTCCGACATTGCAATTATATAATCTCCCGTCGTCATTGACCGGAGCTACCGGTACGGGAGTGGGCTGTCAGTACACCCGATAGATCTACCAATATAATCCAAGGACCCCTGTCACCGAGGCTAATGATTACGTTATTTTTGAGGGTTTTTCCCGCGAGAACATCTTGTAAACTTATGGTTTTTCATATAAATCAAAATATTTTCCATCTCTTACTTTAAATCATAATCATTTATATTTCACATGTTTTTCCCCCAAGTTTGTAATCAAAACGTATTGAAAATGGGGCCGTGAAACTCACCTTTGATTTCCGTCAAGTTTTTGCTAGCACTTACGAGCCCAAAATTTATACTTTCCCGATCTACTAACACCCTATATATCCAAGGGTTTCCCGTTAATAGTCGTACAATGGTCATCCAAGTTGTTCATGAACTCTAGACGCTTTTTATGAAATGATTTATCATTTCGATCTAACGACACGTTGGTGATTCCGTTTATGACCCGTTTCCAATAGTATTTATATAAGTCATCTATTTATATAAATATATTTTAAAGACAATCATTGGTTTTTATCAATTGTCAAACATTGACAAAATTATACATATATGATTTATCATATATAATTCTCGGTTTCGTTATCATAAAATCCATACTTATTTATATAAAATAAATATTATTTTTCTCAAAGTGTTATGTTTTCTTAAGAATCAATATCTTGATTGAAAACTTATGAGATTAACACTTTATCCATTTCACTTTGAGACCGAGTGAAAACGTGAATTTTTAAGCAACCGACTAACTTTATTTTTAGTCGTTCTTGGTGTTTTGATTTTATAACTTTAAGTATCACTTTTCATACTTATATTAAGGTCAAAACACTGATTCAAGTTCACTTTTTAACTCTTTCAACTTGACTCAAAACCGTTCACATAAAACACGTAATTTCGGTCATAACCGAAGCATTTTTCGTAACTAGTTATTCACATAACTACCCTTTTTATTCATACCACTTTAGACACACATAATAATGCTCATCCACATTGATTATATATCAAAAGTTGCTGATCTAAAAATTATTTTACACATGCTTATGGTTTAAGCCGAAATAGTCGGTTTTACCGTTATTTCATACATAGTTTGTTACTAAACAATGCTTAAACCACCAAATTTCATCATGTAATGATTATACATATATTTTCACATAAATAATCATGTAAAAGCTGTAAAAATCTTATTCTCAAGTTTAAACCCATTTTTGAGCCGAAAACGACATATTTTTACTAGTAAAATGTCTAGTTTTGTTATACAATTCTTCCACAACTTACTTCCACTTTTTACATAAAACATGTACATTTTTCTACACTATCATAACATGGTTAATATCACAAAATATCCAGAATTTTACTTAATCATTTTAGATCATGACATTGTATCATTTTTCTACACTTGATCACATTTGACAATTTCATGGTTCATGCCCATGTAACAATTGATGCTAGCATTTTTAACACTTTTTCCACTCATATACATACATGTACACGTATTCATACATAAATATACATATATTGACTTTTTAAAGTCAAAATTACCATTTGCAAGTAATCAATCCTATATTATTACATATTCACTTATTACCACATTTTTACACTTAAACATTATCTTGATCACTTTTATCTTCAAATTAGTCAAATTTACCAAAACTCATATATCACATAACCCACATTTTGACATTATCATACTCATTAACATACTCTCATCATCATCATCATCATCATCATCATCATCATCATCATCATCATCATCATCATCATCATACGTATATACAAGTCATACGTATACACATACAAATATTCATTTGATCACAAAATAACACTTTCCATGTATGATCAAATCACAATTTCATATTTTTACATCATCTTAACATCAAACCCATAGATTTTATTTATCAAAAATACATTTTAGACACATCCATATACATATATGCGTACGTACATATGTATATATACACACACATTTTCCTTTTGGTTCTTTTCGTTTTTAGAAGTGTTTGATTTGATGAACAACTTAATGATTCAATGATGAATCATTCTTATAAAACAAGAAATCAATATTTGGGTTTATACCTTGATGAAATCTAGTTTGCAAGTATGTATTTCTTTGATTTCTTTCCTTGTTCACATCCAAATCACTTTCAATTTCACTTCCATGTCTTCAATTTTGCTTGTTTCTTCATGTATGTTCTTGATTGTGGATGATTTATGATGAGTTATGGGGTGTTTATGATGAAAGAGAGGAGAGTTTTGTTGATGTTGGTATATTGTCGTAAAAAAAACAAGGGAGAGATGAGTTGAATGTGTGAGTTAATGAATGAGTTAATATGAGTTGGATGTTACTTGTAGTGTCTTGAAATGATGATGAGGCATGAAATGTGTCATGTTTTGGGTTAAGATTATATGTGTAGGTGATGACTCATGTAAGTAAATATTTATTTTGTGGTATTGGGTAGTAATTTGAGTGTAAGGTGGTATATTACTAATGTGTAGTGTTACTTGGTTTGTGTTAAAAATCTTTGTAAGTATTTTGGGTAGTATCACAAATAATATTTGTGACAATGGTGATGGTTTGGTCGTGATTTTTGATTATGTAGGGTCTTAGGATTGTAGTGTGGTATTTATTTGGTTGAGTGGTATTATATTTGGAGTGTACTTTTGTAGTTTGTAGGCATTAATCATTAAGATGATTAATGGGTAAGTTTCTAGTGGAAGTAATATTTATTGAGTTTTTAACTAGTAGGATACCTAGTATCCATTTTATAAAAACTCTTTCTTCAAATCTCATGGATTTAAAAGTTGTACTCCTTAGTATTAATTATAATACTTACAACTTATTTTTATGAGTTTCTTATGTTCATATTATAATTATGAACTACTCAAAATTATATTTTTCTGAAAACAGGTAAAATCTGAAATGTAGCAGTACAAATCGAAAACTATATTTTTAGACTTTTACCTTTATTTTCCTTTGTAATACTTTTACACATGCTAATATAGCAGAAAATCCATTCTAGGATTTTTAAAGTTTCCCAGGTCATCACAAACGTTCGTCTCAGTACTACACTGTGACTCCACACAGTATTTTCTTGTTATATATAAATGCAGTAGCATTTATTACCAGGGCTTGGCTAGACTCAAATGACATATTTTAAATTTACTACTAATAATGCCATAATATATAATTTAGTTTTTGTCCTAGTACGGATATTAATTTGGAATTTTGCCAGGTGTCACAGTCTTCCCCCGTTTAGGAAATTTCGTCCCGAAATTTAAGCTGTAACATCCCTTTCTATTCTTGTCGCAAACAAGTGAGGATATTCACGTTTCATCTGGTCCTTACGTCCCCACGTGAATTCCGGACCACGCTTTGGATTTCACCTCACTTTGACGAGTCTTATTTTACTCTGTCTAAAATTTTTTTTTTTTGAACCTTTTGATCCATTAATTACACGGGTTCTTCAATGAATTGGAGTTTATTATCGATACGAATATCCTCAGGAGGAATTACCAGTGTCTCTTCCGTCAGACACTTCTTTAAATTTGATACATGAAATACATCATGTATACCACCGAATTCATTTGGTAGTTTGAGTTGATAAGCAACTGACCCAATGCGAGCCAAGATTTCAAATGGTCCAATGTATCGTGGACTTAACTTTCCTTTCTTACCAAATCTCACAAATCCCTTCCAACGTGATACTTTTAGAAACACACGGTCTCCAACTTGGAAATCTAACGGTTTTCGTCGGTTATCCGCATAGCTCTTGTGTCTATCTCTTGCGGCTTCTAACCTCTTCCGTATTTGAATTATTTTGTCCGTGGTTTCTTGTATAATTTCGGGTCCTGTTAGTTCTTTTTCGCCAACTTCAGCCCAACAAAGTGGTGATCAACATTTTCGACCACACAGAGCCTCAAACGGTGCAGTTTTTAATACTCGTGTGATAACTATTGTTATATGAAAATTCAGCTAGTGGTAAGTGGGCATCCCAATTGCCACCAAAGTCTATCACACATGCACGTAATAATTCTTCCAACGTTTGAATGGTCCTTTCACTTTGACCATCCGTTTGTGGATGATATGCCGTACTCATATCCAATCGAGTACCCAAGGCTTTGTGTAAGGTTTGCAAAATTCTTGAGATGTAACGTCCATCTCTATCAGAGATTACAGGCGTTGATACACCATGTCGAGATACCACTTCTTTGATATAGAGTTTTTGCTAGTTTCTCGATTAGATCAGATTCTTTCATGGGTAAGAAATGAGCGGACTTAGTTAAGCGATTTACGATTACCCATATAGAGTTATAACCACTAGATGTTCGAGGTAATTTTATTTATAAAGTCCATGACTATTCCTTCCCATTTCTATTGAGGAATTTCAGGCTGTTACAGAAGTCCTGACGGCTTCTGGTATTCTGCCTTAACTTCTGAACAAGCCGAACATTTGCTAACATATGTTGCAATGTCTACTTTCATATTAGGCCACCAATAGTGCTCTTTGACGTCTTTGTACATTTTATCCGAACCGGATGTATAGAGTCTTTAGTATTATGTGCTTCATCCATGACTACATCACGTAGACCACTTGTACGAGGTACCCATACTCTATTCATGAAGTACATTACGTCATCACAATTTGGTTCCAATTCTTTCAATATGCCATTCAAACCCTCTTTCGACACATTTTCCTCCCTTAATGTTTCAACTTGAGCATCTCGGATTTGTGTCATAAAATTTGAACTAATCGTTAGTTCTAAGGCATGAACACGCTTAGGTTTTTCTCTTTCTTTTCTGCTTAAAGCATCGGCTACAACATTCGCTTTACCTGGATGATAGCGAATTTCACAGCCGTATTCGTTTAATAATTCAACCCAGCGACGTTGTCGCATATTCAATTCTTTTTTATCAAAGATATGTCGAAGACTTTTGTGATCGGTAAATACTATACATTTTGTACCGTATAGATAATGTCTCCAAATCTTTAATGCAAAAACTACTGCGCCCAGTTCTAAATCGTGTGTAGTATAATTTTTCTCATGCGTTTTTAGTTGTCTTGACGCGTAAGCAGGCACTTTATTTTTCTGCATAAAAACACAACGAAAACCTAATCGAGACGCATCACAATATACCACAAAATACTCTGTTCCTTCTGGCAATGAAAGAATAGGAGCACTAAAAAAATTTTGTTTTAGTAATTGAAAAGCCACTTCTTGTTTATCACCCCAATCATAAATTCTATCTTTCTGAGTAAGGAGTGTTAAAGGTTGTGCAATTCTGGATAAATTTTCGATGAACCTCCTATAATATCCCGCCAATCCAAGAAATTGTCGCACTTCGGTCGGAGACTTAGGTGCTTCCCAATTCTTGATTGCTTCTATCTTTGCAGGATCGACATGTATACCATTCTCGTTGATAACATGTCTTAGGAAATGAACTTCTCTAATCCAGAATTCACATGTTGAAAATTTTGCATATAAATTTTCCTTCTTTAATACCTCCAAAATTTGTTTTAGATGTTGTTCATGATCTTCTTTAGTTCGCGAATAAATAAGTATGTCGTCGATGAATACAATCACGAATTTGTCTAAGTATTGTTTACATACTCTATTCATTAGATCTATGAACACAGCAGGAGCATTTGTTAATCCAAACGGCATAACCAAAAACTCATAATGACCGTAGCGAGTCCTAAGTGCAGTTTTTGGTATGTCTTTTTCAGCGACTAACAATTGATGATAACCAGAACGCAAATCAATCTTGGAATAATAACTAGAACCTTGTAATTGATCAAACAAATCATCTATTCTGGGTAATGGATATGGGTTCTTAATAGTTAGCTTGTTTAGCTCTCTATAATCGCGATACACATTCGGAACAACCCATCTTTCTTTAAAAAAAAAAACAAGACCGGCGCTCCCCAAGGCGAGAATCTTGGTCTTATAAACCCTTTGTCTAACAATTCTTGTAATTGTTTCGACTTTTTTTTTTTGCATCTCAGATAGTGCTAATCGATATGGTGATCGAGCAATAGGAGCAGCTCCTGGGATCAAATCGATATTGAATTCAAGTTGTCTTAGTGGAGGTAATCCAGGCAAGTCATCAGGAAAACTTCCGGATACTCTCAGACTATAGGAATATCCTCAAGTTTTCGTTCCTCCTCCTTGGTAGTCAAAGTTTTAACTAGAAAATCCGGATACCCTTTTTGTACATAATTACAAGCTTTCATAATATTGACAACTTTAAGAGTGAGTTTTTCTTTTTGACCATGAATTGTTATGATTTCACCATTTAAATCAGGAATACGAACCATTCTTTCGTAACACACAACTTCTGCATGATTCTTTGATAACCAATCCATACCAATCACGACATCGAAACTACCGAGTGTGACATGCAAAAGATCGATAGAAAAAGGACGATTTTCTTTTTGTATTGTACATCCTTTTATTATTTCGCCAGTTTCTATTTTCTTTTCATTTGCTAGTTCTATAACATACTTTTTATCTACCTTTTTAGGTTTAATACCTAGCAAACGTTCAAAATTTTAGAAACAAAGCTCAAAACAACACCGGTGTCAAATAATATACTTGCATAATGATTGTTAATAAGAAACGTTCCAGTAACAACAGTCGGTTTCTGACGTGCCTCTCTAGCATTCATCTCGAATACTCTACCCCTGGCATTCGTCTTTTTCAGTTTTGGACACTCCTTTTTGAAGTGACCCACTGCCCCACATTCAAAACATTTCCGACCCGCACCTTTAGTATTTCCCGTCATATAATTCTGACTGTTCTCAGCTTGCTGCCCCAAACGATTGCACCTTTTTCAAGCTTTGCAAACGCCACTGTGTAATCAGTGACATTGTTTGCATTCAGTAGGTGGTTTATCGTTATTGTTAGATGTGTTGGCAGTGTAAAATTTCTTAGTTTCTCGACCATTTTTCTTTTGGTTTCCAAATCGGCCTTTCGAATTTCACCCCACTTTCTTCTGTTATCATATGATTTCTTACTGGTTTCACCCAATTTTTTTTTTTAGACTCTACGACTTTCTTTCCACGATCCTCTTTCTTGGTCAGTACACCCCTTCTTACAGCATCATCTGTCAAAGTATGTGCTATTCTGATAGCACTCTGAAGGTTGTAGGATTAGAAGAAGTAACATTACTAAGAATATGCGGTGTTAATCCCCAAATGTACCTTTCAACTTTGACGTATTTAGGGGTTACCATTCGAGGTATCAATCTGGCCAAGTCATTGAATCTGGAAGTATAAGTACGAACCTCAGCCCCTTCCATGGTAAGGTTCCAAAAGTCTGTTTCAATTTTCTACAATTCACTTCATGGACAGTACTCATGAAGTACCTATCCTTCAGTTGATTCCAGGTAAGACCATACGCAGTGTCTTCCTCTAGATTCTGCCTTTGAGTGTTCCACCAACTTAACGCTTCATCTTGGAAAGTACAAGGAGCGTATTTCACCCTTTGACTAACTGAACAATTAGTGATTGTAAATACTAACTCCATCTTTTCGATCCATCTTATAATTTCTAATGGACCCTCAACACCAGTAAATGTCTTTGGTTGACAGTGTCTGAAATTTTTATAAGTACAGCCTTATACCGGTCCTCTTGTAGGATTACCACTAGAGCTTATACTAGCTCCAACTCCTCCTCTACCTCTTCCACGTTCTATTGCAGCAATAACGTGCTGCGAGATTAATTATGCTAGTTCTTTAGCAGTAGCAGGTAATGCGGTACCTTCACCTCCGCCTCTACCACCTTCGCGCCTACCACCACGTCCTATGGTGGTTGCCGCTCATCTTGGTGACATTTTTTTTAGCATTAAGATTAAATGAAGTGATGAGATAATATTAGATAAGTAAACATACTACAACAATGTTTACTTGGATATAACAATTATATTTATTTTGAACATTTGTCGATATGTTATCGTATTGGAGTAATATATATTGAAACAATATATATTAAGGATGATGGATATGTATATATATTTGAGATAATATATATATGAGTATCGAGGTAACGTTCTTTTCTTTTTAGCGGTTTTACATATATATTGAAGTACTATAGACAATTGAGTTAGTTTTTCTTCTCTTTTTTTTTAAACAT
This sequence comes from Tagetes erecta, assembly GCA_030867185.1. Lineage (NCBI taxonomy): Eukaryota > Viridiplantae > Streptophyta > Magnoliopsida > Asterales > Asteraceae > Tagetes > Tagetes erecta. Next base: position 61,379,153 of record CM061488.1, read on the forward strand.
TTTCGGGCATATATATATATATCGAAGATATATATACATGTATCAAGATTAAACACATAATTTTTGTAGTGTGACGTCACATATATGTATTGTTTAGAAAGCGTTTCGTCTCATTTAACTATTATATATATAGAAATATCGAGTCGTTATGTCATCAAGATGATGAATAACATGAAGAGAATCCATAGTTTTTGAGGCTAATGCTTCAACTAAGAGATAGGATAAGTTTTTCCTCAAAGAAACGCTCACAATGCGTCAATAGATTATTGTTTTAAGTCATCATCATTGAGAATAAAACGAAACGAAGATTGTTTTCGAGTTTTCAGACAATAATAAAGTCTAACGAGAGAATCGTGACATGGTATCCGCACGAATGACAAAGATGACAACATCAAACCAAATGTGGCAAGAGTGAGAGCGATTTAGTTTTTCTCCTCAATGTTCATCGCCATTTGTTGTGCCATTACTTCCCAGACTTAACAATTTTCACTATTTTCTCCCTAGTCGGAGCCTTTTCTTTTTTTTCCATCCAAAATACTAGGGCATCACTCGCCCTTCACTACATTCTAATGCCAACATCATGTCATTAATTCAACACAAACCACGAACGATACGATAACTAACTAACATTCATTCTATTTCGAGGCCAAACCGCTTATGACACCTACTAGTTAAGAATCATTGTGAGCAATTTAACCAAAACGTCGTTAAATGAGAATTTGTGAAATAGAGTAGTCTCCCAACAACTTTCTATCTCAAGAGCGAGAATTCCGCTACAAGTTGTTACTTGAACAAACTATTGTTTTATTTACTAGTGTAGGTGGCGGTTGCAAGAGTGAGAACTCGGATAAAATGGTCAATGGAGTAATTTTTTTTTGTAAAGTTAATTACGAGAACGTCATTCCAGTGGCATCCAATATCCGTACTAATTTAACTAATTATAGACATTATTCTTTACTTGTAGCAAATAATCATGCAAGGCACACTTAGATATATTTATATATCTAGTCCACGCAATGCAAGTAATAATATATTTTTGGAATGGAATGTTTTTGGGACATTTTTTTTTAGGTTATAGATTAGATTTTTCGAAAACTTTTTCTAGTTCACTATAACCGTTGGCTCTGATACCAACTTCTGTCACACCCCGTTTTACGCAGCGGATTAGTATAACTAATGGGGTCGGTGGTAACGGAAGTTGGTTACCATCGGATTATAGTCAAACAACCATTTCAAAAGTTACGGAAAGTTAAAACGTCATAATATCATTACAAACGTTGTCGTAAAGATCCTTTTGTGTAAAGATCCTTTTTATGACATGGTTTTTCACTTATAAAAGTGATTATTTTAAAAGTCGGTCCCAAAACAACATTTCCGTAGCATGGCGTTTGACACCAAAACCATTCCATTCCATAGCACACAACAAGTGCTTTAATCACCTGAAAAACATGTTAAAAACGTTTATCATTACAAGACTGGTGAGTTCACAGGTTTAGGATACGTAGTCCATAACAAAACCAATTATGATTGTACTAATAAGAGACAATATTTATCAAATCTTGTTGACTTAAAGTTGCAAAGTTTAAGTCATATGAAACAACCATAAACCCGTAATCAATCCATGACATTTACCCTCCGACATTGCAATTATATAATCTCCCGTCGTCATTGACCGGAGCTACCGGTACGGGAGTGGGCTGTCAGTACACCCGATAGATCTACCAATATAATCCAAGGACCCCTGTCACCGAGGCTAATAATTACGTTATTTTTTAGGGTTTTTCCCGCGAGAACATCTTGTAAACTTATGGTTTTTCATATAAATCAAAATATTTTCCATCTCTTACTTTAAATCATAATCATTTATATTTCACATGTTTTTCCCCCAAGTTTGTAATCAAAACGTATTGAAAATGGGGCCGTGAAACTCACCTTTGATTTCCGTCAAGTTTTTGCTAGCACTTACGAGCCCAAAATTTATACTTTCCCGATCTACTAACACCCTATATATCCAAGGGTTTCCCGTTAATAGTCGTACAATGGTCATCCAAGTTGTTCATGAACTCTAGACACTTTTTATGAAATGATTTATCATTTCGATCTAACGACACGTTGGTGATTCCGTTTATGACCCGTTTCCAATAGTATTTATATAAGTCATCTATTTATATAAATATATTTTAAAGACAATCATTGGTTTTTATCAATTGTCAAACATTGACAAAATTATACATATATGATTTATCATATATAATTCTCGGTTTCGTTATCATAAAATCCACACTTTTAATATTTATATAAAATAAATATTATTTTTCTCAAAGTGTTATGTTTTCTTAAGAATCAATATCTTGATTGAAAACTTATGAGATTAACACTTTATCCATTTCACTTCAAGACAGAGTGAAAACGTGAATTTTTAAGCAACCGACTAACTTTATTTTTAGTCGTTCTTGGTGTTTTGATTTTATAACTTTAAGTATCACTTTTCATACTTATATTAAGGTCAAAACACTGATTCAAGTTCACTTTTTAACTCTTTCAACTTGACTCAAAACCGTTCACATAAAACACGTAATTTCGGTCATAACCGAAGCATTTTTCGTAACTAGTTATTAACATAACTACCCTTTTTATTCATACCACTTTAGACACACATAATAATGCTCATCCACATTGATTAAATATCAAAAGTTGCTGATCTAAAAATTATTTTACACATGCTTATGGTTTAAGCCGAAATAGTCGGTTTTACCGTTATTTCATACATAGTTTGTTACTAAACAATGCTTAAACCACCAAATTTCATCATGTAATGATTATACATATATTTTCACATAAATAATCATGTAAAAGCTGTAAAAATCTTATTCTCAAGTTTAAACCCATTTTTGAGCCGAAAACGACATATTTTTACTAGTAAAATGTCTAGTTTTGTTATACAATTCTTCCACAACTTACTTCCACTTTTTACATAAAACATGTACATTTTTCTACACTATCATAACATGGTTAATATCACAAAATATCCAGAATTTTACTTAATCATTTTAGATCATGAAATTGTATCATTTTTCTACACTTGATCACATTTGACAATTTCATGGTTCATGCCCATGTAACAATTGATGCTAGCATTTTTAACACTTTTTCCACTCATATACATACATGTACACGTATTCATACATAAATATACATATATTGACTTTTTAAAGTCAAAATTACCATTCGCAAGTAATCAATTCTATATTATTACATATTCACTTATTACCACATTTTTACACTTAAACATTATCTTGATCACTTTTATCTTCAAATTAGTCAAATTTACCAAAACTCATATATCACATAACCCACATTTTGACATTATCATACTCATTAACATACTCTCATCATCATCATCATCATCATCATCATCATCATCATCATCATACGTATATACAAGTCATACGTATACACATACACATATTCATTTGATCACAAAATAACACTTTCCATGTATGATCAAATCACAATTTCATATTTTTACATCATCTTAACATCAAACCCATAGATTTTATTTATCAAAAATACATTTTTGACACATCCATATACATATATGCGTACGTACATATGTATATATACACACACATTTTCCTTTTGATTCTTTTCGTTTTTAGAAGTGTTTGATTTGATGAACAACTTAATGATTCAAGGATGAATCATTCTTTTAAAACAAGAAATCAATATTTGGGTTTATACCTTGATGAAATCTAGTTTGCAAGTATGTATTTCTTTGATTTCTTTCCTTGTTCACATCCAAATCACTTTCAATTTCACTTCCATGTCTTCAATTTTGCTTGTTTCTTCATGTATGTTCTTGATTGTGGATGATTTATGATGAGTTATGGGGTGTTTATGATGAAAGAGAGGAGAGTTTTGTTGATGTTGGTATATTGTCGTAAAAAAAACAAGGGAGAGATGAGTTGAATGTGTGAGTTAATGAATGAGTTAATATGAGTTGGATGTTACTTGTAGTGTCTTGAAATGATGATGAGGCATGAAATGTGTCATGTTTTGGGTTAAGATTATATGTGTAGGTGATGACTCATGTAAGTAAATATTTATTTTGTGGTATTGGGTAGTAATTTGAGTGTAAGGTGGTATATTACTAATGTGTAGTGTTACTTGGTTTGTGTTAAAAATCTTTGTAAGTATTTTGGGTAGTATCACAAATAAGATTTGTGACAATGGTGATGGTTTGGTCGTGATTTTTGATTATGTAGGGTCTTAGGATTGTAGTGTGGTATTTATTTGGTTGAGTGGTATTATATTTGGAGCGTAATTTTGTAGTTTGTAAGCATTAATCATTAAGATGATTAATGGGTAAGTTTCTAGTGGAAGTAATATTTATTGAGTTTTTAACTAGTAGGATACCTAGTATCCATTTTATAAAAACTCTTTCTTCAAATCTCATGGATTTAAAAGTTGTACTCCTTAGTATTAATTATAATACTTACAACTTATTTTTATGAGTTTCTTATGTTAATATTATAATTATGAACTACTCAAAATTATATTTTTCTGAAAACAGGTAAAATCTGAAATGTAGCAGTACAAATCGAAAACTATATTTTTAGACTTTTACCTTTATTTTCCTTTGTAATACTTTTACACATGCTAATATAGCAGAAAATCCATTCTAGGATTTTTAAAGTTTCCCAGGTCATCACAAACGTTCGTCTCAGTACTACACTGTGACTCCACACAGTATTTTCTTGTTATATATAAATGCAATAGCATTTATTACCAGGGCTTGGCTAGACTCAAATGACATATTTTAAATTTACTACTAATAATGCCATAATATATAATTTAGTTTTTGTCCTAGTACGGATATTAATTTGGAATTTTGCCAGGTGTCACACATGATATTACTTATAAGATCAAATCACTGAGACTCAAATGGACAACACTTATTTGCACTTACTTATTTTAACATGTCTAAATGATTGCCAATATATTTGTCCTCCTAAACTTTCATCCCCTAAATTTTCATCCTTAATCCTAGAAGCAAGGTTGTGTATTCTATCAAGCCAAAAACTTCCTTAACACACAACTTTGCTCTTTTTAATACACATTGAATCATGCCTGAATTTTAGTCATTTGAGGAAAGGCAAATGATTTGACTGTGTCTAGGTCTGCAGATATTGCAACAGAAGGACATAAAATTATCCAATTATATACAAGAAACTGATGTCTAACTGTGTGTAGGTTTGAAAATATTGCAACCATTTAACAAAAAAAACATCAATATATACAAGGTTAAAGATGTCTAACTATTTTTAGGTCTGTAGATACTGCAACAAAACGACAACTACAAGGAATTCCTTCTACTTTAGGATGCTTAGTTCTAATTGCTTCATATTCTTTTTTTGTCTGATTCAACTTCAACCCTGTATGATGACAAATAAAGCATATGACATTATGGACAGGTTTTTATTCAAAAGATGTATCATTCCCTATTCTTTGAAAGACTTTCTACACTGTTGAAATCCGAAACAAATTTAGAAACAACAGAGTTTTTAAGCGGAATAACATTTGCATTCAAAACCCTTTTGTTTGAAATCTGTTTTTCGCAAAAATTTTCTTTTAAAGCGGGACTGACACCATAAAGACTCTCATTAGAGTTATAATTATGATTAATAATAATGTCTGCGTTTTTAAAAGTTTGAGACTTCTCAATAAAGACAAAATCATCCTCAAAGATGGATTCCTCAACTACTACTTCATCTACGTAAGAATCAAACAAATTAGACTTATTTACATTCAAATGATTTGTTGATTCATCTTTAATAGACTGAAGCAGTTTCATTTTCGCTAACACAATCAGATTTACTGGAAGAGCTAGCTGATCTAATGGATTCTGAATAATTTCGATCATTTATTCGAAATCATTAAGTAGGGATGTCAATCAAACCAGAACCCGATGGGAAACCCGAAGCCCGAGACATTTGAGATAGGTACAGGGACGAGTAAACTAGGATGGGATCGAGTATAGGATTAAAAGGGAAATAATTGGCGGGTATGGGATTGCTTGATAATTTACCCGACCCGATTACACGATTAGTCGTTTACCCATTAACATACCCGAAAATAATTTAATATTTTTTATTTATATATTATGTTTGCTTAATTGTTTTTATTTTATGTTAGTTAAATATATTGTTAACTAAAATATATATTATGTATCTCGTTTTATAATTCTAATTTCTTTATGAACAATGTATTATTTAATATGATGCAATGGTAATTTGAAGTGTCATTTGATTTTGATATTATGATGTAATTTGTATACTCGACTGGCATGCCCGACATGTAAGCTTTATGTTATTAATGGGTACACCCGATTACCTGCGGGTATGCCCGATATCCGATGGGACCCGACGGGTATGGGACACCCATTACCTGTCTCATACCCGCCATGTTGTCATCCTTATCATCAAGTGACTTTTGATAAACCGTGGAAGCCCTTAATGATTTCGATTTTTTTAACTTTTTCAGAAAATTTAGAGTCACTTGATTTGACAAATTTAGTTATAGGAACATCACTCAATGGAATAACAAATTTTTGTTTTATATGAGTGGTGTTTTCAGGTTTTATTGATTATAATATTTTCACTGTTTTCCATCAAAACCCTTCCAATAAACCATGTTTCACTCCCTAAGTATCTCCTTATCGGTTAAAGGCAAGGTGTATAATTTTGATTATACGGAGGAGATACTTCTTTAAAGCCCAATCCAATACCCTTGTTTTCATTGTATTTCAACTGGATTTCAATCATTTTCTCAAGTTTCTTATTCAAACCCTCAAATTTCTTAAACATAAAATTTGCGTTTGCAAATTTTGATTTTAATGTATTAAGCTCATGGCTCAATTAATCATTATTTTCCTTATGGTATAAACTTGCACATATTTTGTTACTAAAGATCTTGCTTAAGTTTTTTAATATCCTTTTCCATTGACATAAGTTTTTCTTTATACGTTTTACTTTGAGAGGTCAAAGATATTACTTTAGTTTTTAACTTATCATTTTCTCTTAATAAGTTATTATTGTGCCCTTTGTTCCATGAGCCTAATTCTTGACGAGAAGGAGTGCATAGTATAGAAATACCTCTGTTGGAGTACTTGTTGATGCAATATTTTCCATAAAAACATACATGTCATCAACTTAGCAAAGTGGGCATTCTCTCCAATCTTAGTGTTCTTCAATGCATTAGTCTAATCTGCCCAACTAAAATCACCATCCTAAACCATCATTCCGAGACTTGAGTTGGTTCCACTAGCAACAATTTCAACATTTTGATCATACATAGGAGATGCTACTTTAAATCCCAGTCCAATACCCTTCTTTGCATTGTATTTCAACTGGGTTTCAAGCATTTGCTCAAGTTTCTTACGCGAGCCCTCAAATTTCTCAACAATACTTTGATCAATCTTTGGTTTCTTGCTTTCTCTAGCAAAGTGCCTTTTCTGAAGGCAGTTTGAACACCTAAATTTTTTTGTGGTAAGCTCCATACTCTGTTCTCCAGATCCTTCACAATTGATTCTCCCAGTTTTCTTCGCAAAGTTTTTAACACGAAATCCATCTCTTCAAGGTCATTAGGATGAATGCTCTGGGCCATCCAGCTAAGTCTTATTTGCCAACACTTCCTTCTGAATATTCATGACCGTGTTAATACTTTTTTGAAAATTTTCAGTTTTTAAAAGTTTTAAATTCCTCAACCAAAACATAATAATCCTCAGAGATGTAGTCCTCATCTATAACTTCGGGATTGTTTGTTTCATCTCTTAATGGTTCAGTTCACTACTGAATAATTCAGCATTCAGAGCGCCCGTTCCATAAAAAAGAGCCTCTGAATGGTTTAGTTAAGTGCTGAATGGTTAAGAGACAGAGAGATGTTGAATGGAACTCAATGGAGCATATACCAAACTTGCCTTCATCTGAAATTCTAACCCAATATCCCTCCCATTGATAGAGCCTCTTATGGTTCATACCTTTTAACCATTCAGCACTTAATGATTCAAATTTTTCCAAACAGCCCCTCCACATGCACAAGAATCAAACACATTAAACTTATCCATATTCACATGATTTGTAGATTCATCTTTAATAGACTCTGAATCAGTTTAACTATCACTAACACATTCAAATGTATGGGAACAGGTAGCTGATTTTATGGATTCTGAAAATTTTCTATAGAGCATTTGTTTAAAATCATCAAGTGACTTTTGAGAAACCTTGGAAACATTTGGTGATTCCAATCCTTTAACCTTTTCAGTTAATTTAGAGTCACTTGCTTTGACAAATTTAGTTATGGGAACATCACTCAGTGGAGTAACAAACTTTTGTTTTATATGAATGGTGTTTTTAGGTTTTCTTGATTTTATGATTTTCACTAATTTTTCAACAAAGCATCCCACAGATCATTGCTAGAAGTAAAATCTCTAAATCTTCACCAGTCCAAACCCTTTGAGGCTTAACATCTGAGGTACCACTCTCAACATCAGTTTCATATGTAATTTGAACAGGATCACTAAGAATTGGTCTCCAAGATTTGGATCTCTACCCTTGATATGATGAATAAACCTGTATTTCCATTCAGCAAACAACTAGCCATCAAGTAACCTAGGAACCCTGGTGTGTGTGTCGATTGCATTATCCATCTCTAGCTGAGTTTTATTGGCTAACAATTGCTTCTGAACGTCCATGACTAAGCCTATCACCTTTCCGAAAACCTTAAGTGCTTTCTGAGCACTTTCCAAAACAACTTCGAGAATACCAGAATCCAAGAACTTGATCTTCAAGTAAGCCTGATACGAGAACCCTCTTCTTAACAATTATCCCGTAAACAAAAGGATCAACAAATTATCTCCAAAATTAATTTTCAAATTTCCCACGAAACACTCCAAGAACTTTGCGAATGTTCTTTGATGAATCAAAGAACAACAACCTCAAATCCTTCGAATCTTTTTCAACTAACAGCTTGATACTAATATTCAACCGAGCCTTGAATGACTTCAATGAATCCGATACCAATTGTAAGTCCCTTAATTCTTGATCCTTAAAAATATCAATTATAACGATTAGTGTTCGTAGTCATGATATCATTATTGTTCAAGACTAGTCAACACACGAATGAAAGTATTTGTCTGGTATTGATTATAGCCAAAGATCAGAGAGAAGTTAACATAATACATGCATAGACTAAGATTGGCTTTTACTCCACATCTTAGTTTGGCTCTAACAGTAAGTATTTATCATGCTTAAAGAGCATTGTATTGTGTACAACAAAAACTTGTACTTTAGGTTAATATGCAATTTTACAAGTTTAAAGCGAAATATTTGCAATTCCCTTTGAATCTAAGGTAATTTTAGTGTTCCTAAATATTCAACCTTCCATTTTTTAGAAAATGTTACATATAATGTTTCTCAGTAGCAAATATCTATATGTTTTGTCGATTAGTTTTGACCTTTTACAATGATTTTCCATGTTTAACTATGATTTCTATTAAAGGAGGCTAGGATTTCCATTGAAGGAGGCAACGTATTCCAAGTATGAATACGATTTGGTTTCTAGTTTTGTGAGGCACTGATGCTATATCTCTATTTTGATTTCGGATTTTGTGAAATAGAGCTGCTGCACCCAGAAATAGAGGCACTGATGCTACATTTTCTAAATTTAAAAATGATACTTATATCAATTAATCGTATTTGTGTTTCATGGTGAAACATAGTGGAATGCCTAAAAAAGAATCCAGGTCTATTTTAAGTTCTGACTTGGTCACTTGGATGTAACAATTTTAGGAACATGTGTTGGAACGAGTTGTTGGGGTATGACTTATTTCAGGCCCAATCAGTCCATCCATTCCTGAGACAATTGACCATGTTTTTGCTCACTACCACTTGTGTGGGCCTTCGTCTTAGGTTGGTTGGGGTATGACTTATTTCAAGCCCAATCAGTCCATTAAATTTTCTATAGAATATTCGGCTTCAGGAATAGCCCGGCAGATAAAAGGCTATAGTTCTTATCTTCTACACCACTATATGGAACATATGGTTGGGATGAAACTACCGGATTTTCTCGAGAACCAAAAAGCCTCATAACCATCTCTTCGAGGTTACCTTTGTTTTTCTTTTTTCTCTAAGTTTTTTAATCACTTATTTTTACTGTCTTTTCTTTTTAGTTGGTGATTGATTATGTATGATGGTTAATAGCTTATTTGTAAGAATCACATTTGTTCTTGAACATCGGCCATGTCATGAGCATCGGTCATTTTACGAGCAACGGTCATTTATGAGGATCATCCTAAGAGTAGGAGGTTCATCCCAACATAAGAAAAATGAAGAGGCCCGAATGTCACGTCATCAATAGTCTTATCATATCATGTAAACTAGTATAAATAAAGGACATTCTCACTCGTAATCATCTATGTTATGTTAATAAGTACTCTTATATTTCTCCCAAGTTAGTTCTTCCTTCTAATCTTCTAATTCACCGTACTCACTCATACCTAGTTCAATGGATTCAATCTATGTAGATCGATCTATGTTCTAACAATGGCGCCATTGTTGATGAACTTTGAGAGTTGCCTGATAAAGATGTTATCATCTTCTTAGATGACCCGAAAAGCGTTACTCTGTAATGATGAAGATGTTGCCTGTGAGGTTGAATCTTCGCCATCTAATATCGATATTGAAGATATATCTGGTGATGGACGATCACAGAGCGGTTGTTGTGGTGTAAGCGGTCGCTTTTCTAAACGGAGAAACCATTAATTTAATGGATATTTTGGCACACCATCAAGTTAGTTATTTATTATAAATAAATTTCAAAAGCCCAACAAAAAACTAAAAAACAACAATTTAGAACAATACAAATAACCGTTTTTAGGAAATGGCGTCAACTTTATAGTCAATAGTAGGTGTACAAAATCAGTTTTCCTTGTTGAAGTAGAGAATATTATATAGGAAATGGCATCAACTTCATAGTCAATAGTAGGTGTACGAGGGTTTTCCTTGTTGAACTAGAGAATATTATATAGGACATGACGTCAACTTCATAGTCAATAGTAGGTGTATGAAACAAGTTTTCCTTATTGAAGTAGAGAATATTATATGACTGATATATCGTTAAATATACATAAATTTCGTGTTAAGTTTGTTTGCGTTTTTGAGTCGTTTGAGTCGGTTTTCATCAAGTTTTATATACAACTGATGTTTTATTAATTCGTAGGTCCCATGTTAATAACGACATGAAAAGCTTGCAAAACACGAAATCCATAGGCGAAAACGGGACGCGAAACGGAGTTACGAACAAACCGTAGCACGAAAACGAAAGAAACTGAAGCACAACGCGCCCGGAAGGGGTCTCACCACGCCACTCGGTGACAAGGGGGGTCCTTGGCCGCGTGACGTGGCGTGTAAGGTTGGTGGGGGCGTGGTGACATCATGTCATGCGTCCAGAAGCTCGTTTTGTTATCGGCAGAAATTTTCAAATTTTTTTCACCTTATGCACTATATTCATCTCATATGAAACCCTAGCCTCCTATGCAACTTTAGGACGAATTTGGAGACGAAAGAAGGCTGATTTGAATGTTTCTAAAGGCTAAGAAGAGGGAATCAAGACAATGGATGCTTGCGGGATCAATGATTGCTTCCTAGACTTCTCGGGGTTCCTTTGTTCTTTCGTTTGTCTTCCTTTCTATCATGTTTATTACTTTTAAACATGTGTCTCTTGGTTTGAATATGGTTGTCTAATCTTTTAGAACTACCTAGGCTTTGTGATGAATTGTTAACTTTGTTTGAATTCATGCTTGGATTATTTTTGTCTATGGATTATTATGTTTGATTAAAGTTTCAACCTTTTTGCTAATTGATGCATATTGCATGCTAATATTGATTTGATTGGTATTTTAATCCACGTAACTCTTGGTGATGGTCTATATCATAGAATAGGGTTCATAATTATCATTGACGTTGTGTTGTGATTTTTATGGTTAAACTGAAGTAAAACCATAGGATTAACTTTATTAGTTGAATTGGTAAAAAAACGTGTAGCCAACTAAAAATCCGTGAGGTGATGAGTTGTTAACCAGTCAAGTTGATTAATTTGTTAGGTTTAGGTCTTTGTGAGAAGTCCGGCTTAGTTTCTGTTATTAAACTTGCTTGTTAAATCAATTGGTTAGGTTGAAATGGCTTTAGAGTTCGTATCGTGAGATAGGTCTTTAATTTGGGTCAATTAAGCATAATTAGATTAGGTGACTGTGAGGAAACTTAATCTTGTAACTGGTGTGATAACAACTTGATAGTAACACTTTAGGTTCTTCTCGAAAATGGTCAAGGGTCCTAATTAGCGTTGCCTTTAAGTGAATATTTTTAGATCCCGGTTCCATAAACATTAGTCCAAACATGAGTGATAACTAAAGTTAACAAGGATTCTAGCCTAGGTGGTTTGTCTTCACTCTTCTGTTTTAATTCCGGTCTTTTAATTACGGTTGTCATTATTTTCTGCAATTTACTATTTTTAGCGAAAACCCCGTCAAATATATTTTCATTAAAAGTTTGTGTCTTGTCAGTCGAGTCTTAATTTAGTTTAATTAACGTAATATATAGAGTCTGTGGGTCGACACTCGGACTTACATTTCACTATATTGCATTCGACCAGTCCACTGTTGGTTGTGTGTAAGTTAGTTGGTTCGTCTTGGTTTTATAAATTTAAAGCTTTTTAGTGTCTGTTTTTATATATAGTATTGCACACATCAATGATATAAAACAACAAAAATCATAATAATAGAAAACAACATTAAACTTCTTTATTAGCATCAGGAGTAACAATCTATGGGTACAAAGTTTTGTCTTTTTCCCTTATTCATGGCATGACTAAAATGACTATACACAAAAAACATAATATATTGTTCTATGAACAAAATGAAAAAAAACAATAAGAAGTTAATATTTATAAATTTTGGATGCTAAATATTCTCTATTGTTCCTGAGAAACTTTGGCTGATAGTAAAATCTCTTGAATTTGGAGGCGGGGTCAAAGAAGGCGATTCACTTTCGAGATTTGAAGGAAAGTCAGCAGAAACAGTTTCCCACGAATGTTTTTCATTTTTCCATCGGTTTTTTCGATCCAAAAAGGTTGGTTTTGATGGTGATTTGACCATTTCAACCTTCCAAGTAAGCATTGCCACAATTTCTGACATGGGTGGCCTTATGTTTGCTTGAGCTTGAAGGCATAATAACGCCACATGAATTGTTTGCATAACATCTTTCTCTACAAAACCTTCATTTCGCATTCTTGGATCTACAAGATCAATGAGCTTTGATCTCTCATAGAGCTTCCAAGCCTACAAACACAAAATATACAAACTAGGTAATCATCAAGAAAAAAAAAATTGAAACAACAGAAATAAAAGACCTATAAGTTATAACTTAGCATTACAGAGAATTCAAACTAGAACCTGACAATCGTAAATGACCAAACGACTTACGTATTCAGGGAGGTATTGCATTTCTAATGGCAAATTAAGATTGGTATTTTTCCTGCAGCTAATAATTTCCAGCACAAGAACTCCAAAACTATAAATGTCAGCCTTTTCAGACAACTGCCCTCTTATTGCATATTCAGGGGCTGTATAGCCTCTACAAAACAACAAACTTTATATTCAAGAAAGCATCATAAGAAATTTTGTATATCTAGTTGTGTACCGACCAACAAGACTAATAGGAGGGTAGAGGTGGCTAAATGAGCAAGTAACAAAAGTGGTGAAAATTAGCATGATCAATACTATTTTGGGAGGTTGACACCTCTAAGTGGAGGAGACTTACAATGTTCCGGCGAATGTTGTGCTAAGATAAGCTTGGTCTTCAGGAAAGAAGCGAGCCAATCCAAAATCGCCAATTCTTGGTTGGAACTTGTCATCTAAAAGAATATTACTAGCTTTAATATCTCTGTGAACAATTCGAATGTGTGAATCCTCATGTAAGTATTGTAGGCCTCGAGCAACTCCTAAGATTATTTGGAAACGAGTGTTCCATTTCAGATATTCATCGCTTTTGCCTGCTCACAACAAACAAACATACATATTTTAATATGATGCTAGCTATTAAACCTAGGGCTACAAAGCAAAGCCGAGCTAGGGTGAGCTAGAGCTTGGCTCGTTTAATATTGAGTCAAGTCTAGCCGAGCTCGTTTATCTTAACGAGCTCAAAATGTGGGCTTGGGCTCAACTCGTTATTAACAAGTCGAGCCCGAGCTAGCTCGCGAGTCAACTTTTTTATTTTATAAAATGAATAATTTTATTTTTTATTTTTTACACTTATTAATCAGGATCCTTACAGAACCACTTTTATTTACGGAACTACAGAACCACTGATTTACATACATGTAAATTAAGTCTGGTGATATTAAGCTGTCTTTATATATATATAAATTAGACATAAGTACTTGAATATAGAAACACAACCATTTTTTTGTTGTGGCAAATATACATATATGTAAAACAACCTAAATATCACCAGACTTAATTTACATATATGTAAATCAGTGGTTCTGTAGTTTTGTAAATAAGAATTGGTTCTGTAATGATCCTCACCCTATATATATATATATATATATATATATATATATATATATATATATATAGAGTGAGGTTCACCTACATAGTATTAGAAATCTAAGAAGGCTAAGAAGCAATAAGAGATTGACATGTGGCATTTATATATATATATATATATAGAGTGAGGTTCACCTACATAGTATTAGAAATCTAAGAAGGCTAATAAGCAATAAGAGATTGACATGTGGCATTTAGGAAAATTAGGAGAGGGGGTATTTTAGTCATGCCCACTTTTTTAAATATTCTCTCTCCACATGCAAGTCACATGTCAATTCCCCCACTTTTTTAAAACGTTTATAACTTTCACACATGACATTATTTTTTTAAACAAATTACACCATAAAAACGAGCATTTTTTTCTCTTTAAAACGCGTATAATATTGATATATAAAAAACGAACTTTTTTTCACAATTTTTCAGCTCATTGTGTCTAACGTCAGGTCATTGTGTCTTCCGTCAGGTCATTGTGTCTTTCATCAGGTCATTGTGTGATTGTGTCATCCGTAAGATTGTTGTGTCATTCATCGGGTCATTGTGTAATCTTATTTGACAAGTATTACACAATGATCTAATAATAATTACACAATAACACAAAAAGTATTTCAAAGATCTTGCTCTCACATCATCCTCCTTAAAAAATAAATAAACAAAACTTAAAAAAACTACTATTTTCTCATTGTGTCTTTTTTCATTGTGTCTAATTTAAAAAATAAATAAAACGGTAATTTTTTTAATTTTTGTAATTTTTCGTTTATTTATTTTCTGAAAGAGGAATACATGGGGAACAAGGTCTCCGAACCACTTTTTTCAAATTTGATTTATATTGTGAGTTATAATTTTTTTAAAAGTGTCATTGTGTCTTTGTTTACCATTGTCTCTTTGTTTACCATTGTGTCATTCTCACACTTTGTAGCAAAAAATGACGTTGTCTTTGAACATTTCTCAAACACATATTAACAATTTGTGACACGGTGATAATTTCTAAACACATAATATGACACAACAAATATTTATAATAAGATGATATTATATAATGACTTAAGAATGAACCGATAAAAGTGATATTTCACTAGTTATAATATAACACAATCACATGATATTACACAAGGACTAGACAAGTGCCGAATTTTTTTTTATTTTTTATATATCAATATTATACGCGTTTTAAAGATAACAAAACGCTTGTTTTTTTGGTGTAATTTTTTTTAAAAAATAATATCGTATCCAAAAGTTATGAAAGTTTTAAAAAAAGTGGGGGAATTGGCATGTGCCTTGCATGTGGAGAGAGAAAGTCAACAAAAGTGGCTATGACTAATGTACCCTTCCACCAATTTCTTTTCCTACAAATTAATCTCAACCATTAAAAAAGAGATCTAAAGGTCATAAATCCTTCTTAGCCTTCTTAGATTTCCAACACTATGTAGGATAACTCTCCTCTATATATATATATATATATATATATATATATATATATATATATATATATATATATATATATGTGTGTGTGTGTGTGTGTAAATAAGACACTTTTTTGTATTTATTTTTCTAAAGTCATAAAAATAATAATATAAAAATGATAGTTTAAGAGTCCTGATCATTCTATTGTTTTTTAATAATTAACTTTTTCGTTATAATAGTTGAATATAACATTATATTTATGATCTATTTAAATAATATGTTATAGTGTTGGTTTATTATCTATTTAAACTATAATTAAAGCTTTAATATAAACGAGCTATCGAGTGAGCCATGAGTCTAGCTGACCTTGGCTCGGGCTCAGCTCGTTTAAAATCGACCCAAGCCGAACCGAGCTAGTTTTTAAACCAAGCTTATTTCAAGCGAGTTTTTTCAAGTTATTTTCAAGCGAGCCATGAGCCAGAAGCTGTTTGAACACTCTTAATTAAACCTCACGTTGGAGATATCCAAATCGAATTAATTACCGTAAATAATGAGGTCCAAACTTTTGTTCTTCAAGTATTCATACACAAGTAGCCTTTGGGGTCCTTCTGAACAGCAACCAAGAAGTTGTACAAGATTCTTGTGTTGTATGCTTGTGATCATCCTCACCTCTGAAAGAAACTCTACTTCACCTTGTTGTGATTTTTCAAGGGCCAGTTTTTTTACAGCAACAAGTTCCCCATCTTCTAATTTACCCTATTTATTTTAATTAATGTGATGAGTAAACTATAGTTTTGTTCCTGTATTTTGATATTATTAATAGTTTAGTCTCTCCTTAATAGTTTTGGTCCTTGTGATTTTATTTTTCTAACAGAAATGGTCTCAAACACTAACTTCATCTAACTTTCCGTTAAATCTCTCTCACATGCAGAGTAAAAATGTCATTTTCCCATTCTTTTTATCATACATGATAAAATAGGGGAGAAATGACATATTCAGGGCGTGTGGGAGAAATTTAATGAAAAATTGGATGGAATCGTGTTCAGGATCATTTCTATTAGAAAATAAAAACACAAGGACCAAAACTGTGAAGGTGAAACCAAAATTGTTAATGGTATCAAAACACATAGACCAAAACGACAGTTTACTCCATTGTTATAAAAACATATTTAGTGCTAACAAAATGAGTAGTTGTTGGTTGAATATCTTTTTTTAGATATTTTACGTGTTACATATGATTAAAAAACTATACTATTATAATAAAAAAATATTATGTTTTAAATATAATGGTTTAGGAGGTTTTATGCGTTAAAATACAGACGGTATTTAAGCTATAGATAAAAACTTAAAACTCATTTATAAGTATATATGGTTAAAATTTTTGGCCTCACCATAATGATGAGTCTATCTTCTTTTTTTTCTTAAATATTTAACACTACTTCATTAAACGTTGGCATTTCTCACCACATAAAACAACTTATACATGATGCCTTCCAAAAAAAAGCAACTTAGTGATACAAAATATTGGGTTCGAAAAGAGAATGTTTCTTGGGACACATACCAGATAGACCGGGCCGAAACCACCTTTACCAAGAAGATTAGACTCACTGAAATTTTTAGTCGCCTTCTTTAGCGCTTGGAAACTAAAATAGTTTATCGTCCGAAGATTCCCACTTAAATAATCTTTTGCGTCTGCAATGCAGTGCAATACAAAAATGTGATCAATTTGACTTTGTCAATGATAAGATCACGCTCAACCATCACAAATCATAAAAACACTAGAGGTGACAAAATGAGCAGGTTTGTAACGTATCAAAACAAATGACAGTTTGTGCAAGTCAACACGAGCCGAGTGAAATTAAGTTGTCTTGAAACACTATGACTAAACTTTATAATTATTTAAATAATTACTACACCTAAAACAGATACAAAATTTATAATTGCCAATAACTTAAGAGGTTTAATGCACTAAAATTCAAACCATTCTATCAAGTATGTTTTCTTAAATTTACATGTTTGACCTGTCTATGATAAAACCAAACTTAATAGACCCATTCTTATATAAGTAGTTATTGTCATCTCTAAAGACTAAAATACTCGATAAGTGAGAACCTTTTTTGCCGATTTTACGCTTTCTCAACTTCTTGAGCTGTGCTGGTTTAATAAACTTCAGAAAGACAAATATAAGACTAAGCAAAACTAGAAGCACAATCAACCCCACCAGGAAGAGCAACACGACAGATGTAGAGTGATGATCCGACGCACTTTCTTGATTAAGTATTAATGGCTCTGGAGCTGCAACTGCATTCACAAACTTGTAGTATAATTCTCAACACATAACCATAACTTCTTTTTCACTACTATTTCTTACACTCACACAGGGGCGTCTCTAAAGTCAAGTAGTGCAATTGCTTCAGGCCCATCATTTAAGGGTCCTAAATTTATAGTCCGTTGTAGGACCGTAGTATGAATATGAAATTTTAGGTGCTACGTGATGAAATATAAAGGTTCATTTTTAAATCCATACTATACTTACAGGTACAAATACTATAAATTTATATGAACAAATAAACAAACATTTTTGTATATTATTATCAGTCCCAAGACTGATTATGAAAAAAAATCATAAGTTTATATTAACTTTTTAAAAACGGCCCCTATTTTTGTAGTTTGATTAGGGCCATTAAAACTTTGAGACGGGTGAGTGACTCACATTACATCTGACAATAAACACCTGATCATTAAGTGTAGGTTTATCTCAAGAAACCTCAGTTTTGTAAGAACTTTTTTTTTACTATTTACAAACTTGAAATAGTGTTACATGCAAAACCATTGAGGTCATGTGATGCTTGTTAAAAATCTGAAGACATAAACTATGAAATTAAACCCAAATTAATACCAAGTTCACATGCATAATGACTCAATAATTTCAAACAATATTTACCTCCAAGTGCACGAGGCATTGTTCTCTTTCAAGATTCACAGCGGTGTATGTGTCCACGATTGCTCATTAGCCGATACAAACTGATCGAGAGACAATGTGAAGGAGACATATTAGAGCATCCATGTATGGATTAATTCGAGGCGAGAAAGATTAAAAAAAACATCAAAAAATGTTGTCTTGTTGAAGCCGGCAAATCCCGAAACGGTGTAAGGATCAAAGAAAGAATGATTGTTGGTTTGCTGTAATTGTATACTCATGTCCAAACATTCTTGTTCCTAACGTTTGTCTTCACTCCAAATTCGATTTGCGACTTGTCATAATTTCCCTCTAAAAATAATTTATATCTTTACTAAATGGTAAGGTCAGTGTTTTGCACCGGCCTACCACGTGACGCTATGATTTTTTTTACTTTAACGTATTTACGGTTTTAATTCCTGACTTTTGACGTATTTACGATTTAAATCCCTGATTTTTACTAATTGTCACTTTAGCCCCTGATGAGTTTGCGACTTTGATCTCTTACTCTACTTTGACAAGTTGTACGACTTTAACATTCTGGATTTGACGTGGCTATCTTTTTTACCTCTAATTTTTTATATTTCGTCGCTTTTTAATATGTGACACGTTACAGTTTTACGCCGTACGAGACATGAGACTTTTTTTATCAAATTATATGACGAAGTCACTTACGCAAGAAGCACCGACCTACCACGTGACGTTATGATTTTTTTTACTGTAACGTATTTACGGTTTTAATCCCCAACTTTTGACGTATTTACGGTTTCAATCACCGCTTTTTACTAATTGTCGTTCTATCCCCTAATGAGTATTCGACTTTAATCTCTTACTCTATTTTGACAAGTTGTACGAATTTAACATTCTGGATTTGACGTGGTTATCTTTTTTACCTCTAACTTTTTATATTTTCTCGGTTTTTAATATGTGACACGTTACAGTTTTACGCCGTGACGTATAGGACATGAGACTTTTTTATCAAATCATGTGACAAAGTCACTTACGCAAGACCCGACTACGTGACCTGGCCGCTGCAACGCGCGTCCTGGTCTTAAATCTAGTTAAAAAGAATTTTAAACTTTTCTATATTACTAGCTCCTTTGAAAAAAAAATTCTTTTATATAAAGGTTTTGAAAATCTACATCTACATATTCTAATAATTGAGTAACCCATTCAAATGTCAACAATTTAACTACTTCACATAGGAATTTGCTTACGTGACATGCTCTCATTTAATTTGATGTAGAATTTTAAAATGGTATGCTCCATATTTGAAATAATCTGATATGTTCAAATAAAAAAGTAGCAATTATCACGAATTATCTATTAAGTCAATATGTTCAAATAAAAAATTACCAATTATCATGATTTATCCCTTAACTGATCGAGGTCGTTTGGTCGGTCAAAAAAAATAAGGTAAATAGATTCCTATTTACCCTTAATAGTAAGGATAAGTAGGGTGTCGAATCCACGAGGAATTTGTGGTCAATGCTTAAAGTAACTAGTCGAATATTGAATTAAAATAAAGAACTTGAACAAATGCATAAATGTAAATCTTGAGTTGTAGGTTGATTTGAATTGTAAATTGAAAACAAATAACTTTTGAAGATGAATTAACTATTAATTAAAAAGGTAGTCATTCCCGGGATTCGGATTCAAAGACAATGTTAAGTTCAATGGATTAAGTTTTGATCATGAAAATATGACTTCTATGTAATAATAAATCAATTGCCAAACAATTACCAATTACTAATCTTTATGAGTAGACAACGAAAATGTTGAAAACTTAAAACCAATCAATTAGTTTAGTAATAATCACGACAATCTTTAAACCATAGAGTTCATCTTAGAACACCAAATAGAAAACAAACCTAAACAAAGAACCAAACAAATGTCTTACAAGAATCCTTCACCCGGAAACAACTACAAAGGAATTAGCCACTATGTTGACGAATTAATCTTCAGATATGATGTTGAACTGTGGATGATGGATTGATGATTTGTGAGCTTGGAATGGTGGAAAATTGAGTAAAATCCTTCCTTGATTCGTCCCCTAGCCTCCCAAGTCGAATAGCATGAAAAGCTCCCTTTAAAAACCCTAAAAATCGAGTTTTTATAACAATTCCCGTCAGGTGCCGCCGTAAGCTACGGCCAGGCCGTAGCTTACGGCCCATCAGATTTCCGTTACGGCCATTGCTCTCTGTCTTACGGCTCCCATATACGGCCAGCTGTTCCAACACCGAAAGTATTCTATTCTTCATCTTGTGACCTTTCCAACGGGTGTTATCTTCCTGTTAACTCCCGAAACATTCGTTTAACCTAAAAATACACATTCACCCATAGTTATCTAATTCCAAAGAGTTAACCACATTAAAACACATAAAAATTTGCATTTAATCCCATATATCATCAATCCAATACCCACTCATCATTAACCCGATAGGTTCAAATAAAATATTTACCAAATATCATTAATTATCTCATAACCCGATATTCTCAAATAAACAGTTTATCAATTATCATAAATAATCTCCTAACATGATATATTTAAATAAAAAAATTATCAATTATTATAAATCATGTCCTTTATTTAGTATATGATTTTTGTTAAGAAAATATTTTTAAATATCCAAACCGATTTAATAAAGATATTTTATAATAAATGTAATTAAAACATATAAAACCAAAATCACGTGTAATACACGGGTACTAATTAGTTTGATATATATCCCTACATATAAATAAATAATATCATATATATATATATATATATATATATCTAAAATCAAATTTAAAGTTTATTTCTTCACTACTATAATATACAAAAATAGATTTGCTTCATCCAAATACTCACTTTACAAGTTTTTATAGACAATTAATTTAATATATCTCTACATATAATATCATATATCAAAAGTATTTTTTATGCATATCCTTACAAACTATATCAAATACCGTATATATCAAAAAAAATTATACGACACCATGATAACGCAAACTAGGTGTCATACGACACCTAGGGGCAACACCTATGTGTCATGCGACACCTAGGGGCGACACCTATGTGTTGTGCGACACAACACATGACATCAAATCATATAACTCTCAAAGTATGTGATGGTAAGTCACAAAAGACTCCATGATGACGCAAACTAGGTGTCATACGACACCTAGGGGCAACACCTATGTGTCATGCGACACCTAGGGGCGACACCTATGTGTTGTGCGACACAACACATGACATCAAATCATATAACTCTCAAAGTATTTGATTCATATTATCCAACTAACATGTGACACCCGACAAATTCAGGTTAACTCTGGTAGTTAAACTCTGTTAGTCACGTTAATGCAATTATATCTTTCATTTAATTTGACAAATTAAATGTGCAAACTGTTACGCAAATATACATACGAAACGACCACATGAGTCAATACCCGGGCGTTGGTGATCTTAAATGAATACAAATACGATAATAATATATTTTAACTGTTAAGTGTGCTTAATTGTTGAATTTTCGTGTAACCGCGTATTTTATCGGTTTTAACCGTTTACGGATTTCGGTAACTATTATGAAACAAAATGAATGGACGGGAAAGATTTTTATTGTGATTGCAAAACCGAAACAAATCGGGGCCCGTGGATCATCCATGTGACCCATGGAAGGCCCAAGGCCCAACCCAACTCAACATTTAGCAATAGTTAACAAAATCTAACAAAACCTAAACCTAATCTAATAAAAAAAAAACGTTTTTTTGGCTCTTTTTCCCTGCTGCTGCCGTCGCACATACAACACCCATACAAGATTGTTTTGGTTGCTAGTTGGTTCGATTTTTAGTGATTTCGATTGTTGATTGAAGTGGTAAACGCTATACTAGTAAGTTGTTGTGTTAATTGTTATTGTCTATTTCGAAAACTTGATGTTTTAGACACCCTAGTTCATCCAAAATGGCCAAACTTATGTTGTGTTGAGAAAATGGGTTGTTGTTTACGTGTTATTTGATATTTTGATGGTAGACAATAAGATAATACAAAGGTTATGTTGTTATGAAATTAGGGTTTTGATAGGAACAATTGAGACTTGATGATACATGCAAGATTTGTATGAAATGGAATTGGAATTGTAGTTAGATAATGATTCGGATGAAGATTGGTTGTTTGATTGTGAAATGGCATGATGATTATGCTAGATTACTAAAAATAGTAACTTTTGTATTCGTGATCATGTGAGATTTCATGTTAGGGACATCTAATGATTGTTATGGACTTACTACTATGTTTGTAAGATGTGTTAGATGAATTTTGGTTGTTTGAACGTATGAATCCAACTTGGTTTGGAACACTTACTAAATGTAGAAACTTTTTGACATGGAAATTGGCTAGGATGCATGTTTAGTAATTTCGGACGTACAAACATGATTTGGACTTGCATATGAATGGTTGTGGACATGTGGTGATTGATAAATATACTTTGATCATACTATGACATTATAGGCATTAGTCGGTTAGTAGAACGGTCACTTGAAATTGTCTTTGTGAAGTCTAAATGGGGTGTGCTAATAACTAGGATGCCATGGTGAAAGTTGCTATTTTCCTAGTTGCACAAAGCATGTAAACAATATATTTTGCTTAGAAAATGACCATACTTGCCAAGGTATTGTATGTTAGGAACTACAAAGTAATGGTGAGTGTTGTTGACTTGTGTAACGTGCTATGGTGTTTGTATAATAGATGACATGCTTAGGATGTTGAATTATGCACGCATGCTTTAAAGGTTCAACTTTCTTATAATAGAAACTTTTGTGAAATCGAAACTTCTAATTGTTGAATACGTGAAGTATGATGTGGTATGCGAATATGAATTAGTCAAATACACCAAATGTAATGTGTTTACACCTAACAAATCACCAACGGGTCGTGGGTCAACTCGGGTAAACTAAAAGTCAAACTTGGACCTAAAAGTCAAACGTGGTCTAAAAGTGAAACTAAACCACACTCGCATAAACCGTTGACCATTTGGATGTATAGGGTACTATGACCCTACATGAACACACATTAATCGACCTATTGTTATTTAGGTTGCCGTATCATATACTGTGTGTGCTGTAACTATTTTTGCTGTGCAACTTAAGGTGAGTTCACTAAACCGCACTTATACTGTTATACCCTTTTATGGGTTGAACTCGGACTTTTACTATGATACCCTTTTATGGGTTGAACTCGGACTTTTACTATGATACCCTTTCATGGGCTGAACACGGACGAATACTTTTACGGATTTACAAATTTTGTATGTCGCATGTCTGGATTAGAGCAACTTTTATTTTGTTCATGAAAGACCTCATGGATACCTAGTTGACCGTTAGTATTTGTGAAATAGCGGGGAAATTTTGAGTAGTACTACTGGGTTTGACAAACCCCACCCGGGCTAGTCGCGCTAGCACGACAGAAGGACCTGTCGAACGGGTGTGAATGACCTAACATACTTACAGTGCATCCTGCTGGGATGTACGAACAGGCAAACTGCACTTAATGTGTACATACGTCAGCTTCGGTCAGATACATACGCCTCTAAGGACATGTGCTGTAGACTAGCTACCTACAATGACATACTTAATTTATATTTCTGCTTGCAACTGAACTTACTTGATTTTATACTTACTATGTGAACTCACCAACCGTCGTGTTGACACTTGTTAGACTTTCACTTTTACAGGGCACTGAGGTACCACACACTTAGGACATGGCATGGAGTCACGGCTTTTCATTTAAACATTTTCATGCATTACAACCCATGTTTTGAGTTTAATGTCTATTTAAACTTTGTATCTTGTATTGGACGCGTGTACTGCGCAATTAGTTTCCATTTAATATTTTGGCATTACATTTCGTTTACGCTTCCGCAAACTTTTAAAGGTTAACTCTGTAATAAATTTTCTCATTTAATGAGACATGTATGTTTTAAATTCATATAGTGTCGTTTGGTGTAACTAATGACTGAGATCCTGGTTTGTCACACATTTAACGGTAAAACTCCGTTAGTGGATTTTGGGGGTGTGACAGATTGGTATCAGAGCCATTGGTTATAGCGAACTAGGTTTGCATTGCATTGCATTCTAGACTATAACTGTACACTGCATTAGTTGCACTTATATGAATTCATTTGTGACCTATATACATGTTATATACACATACACACGGTTACATTAGCATTACATGAAGTAACCAACCTGTATTACGTGACACTTCTAGTGAAGCTTGAACTGGATGTGTATCTGCTAGTTTTGAATTGTTCACTGAAGTCTGCATGAGAAATATTTGACAATGACCTTGTTCAAAAGTATCCCGCTTTTTAGGCCAAAATTTTTTTTGGGGGCCTTAGTTGAGAAACGATTACATTTCATTATAACTTGAAACTTACATGACTATGGCAACAAATTGGTTTCGTATGAAGCCTAGACAATTCAGTTTTGAATTACCTACCTCATTATGGCAACCAACCGGCAGAGACCGATGCCTAAGGTATAGAGGTACATGAACAACAGTAATGGATATTTGTCCAGAAACTTATTCCTAGTGAGGTCATGACTTATTACTTATGTGACCTCCTACGTGCTATTACAAATTACTTATTATACGACACGTTCGTGTGCTACAGCATGTTACTTAATATGAGACATTATTAGTTGTAACATGTGACTTACTATGTGATCCACTACATGTTATTCACTTGATTTGATATTACTACTGCTTATACACATCGTACACCCAGATTGTGCCTAGACTAGTAGTCTTACCCTTAGTAAGAACTTACACCATACCTGATACATGCGACCCATTGATATAACACACTGATGGCCTGTTAGTGTCCTATACATCTAGTATGGTCGTCTCCTATTTATAGGTTTATCATACACTTGATATGGGATAGCAATACCACACGAACGAATGTAAATCGAAGAACATAACTAAACGTAAGATTAATGTACCCGGTGGGAGACAAACTTGGGTGATTGTGTAAGGTAAATTGACGATTACGGGTGCGCAACGTAATGGTGAATTTACAGGTACACGATGATCCTGGAAAAGTCTGCCATGCCGGTAGTACCCAAGAAGACACACAACAGTAATGAACCAATCAGTACAAATTCATCTGAAACAAACATCCATCTCTAAATAACGCACTGATACCAAGTCTATGCTTGACTGAACCCATTAAATCCATATACGGATGGTATACAATTACAATACAACCTTTGATGGCATATGATAAGTTTATCTTAAAACTAGATACATTTACCTTATACACCTAAGTTAAAAATAATTGAAATCTTTTCTTGGTGGCACACAAATAAGAACAAATATCTGTGTTGAAAAACCTGATAATGTTCCGCTACTACTATATTGGTCTCCTAATGATACGGCCCATTCCACATAAACAATCTGAATCCACCAGTTGAAACATTTACCTTACTGAAGTCACAACCTTGTGATACATAATGAGATGCCTTAATTTATGGTCGACGTACTATGACCTCTTGCCAACAAATCGGTAACATCTTAACATCATTGGTTCTGCAAATGAATGTTAAACAAACCCTATAATTTTTAGGGCTCCATGGAGGAGTTTAATAAAGCTAAAAACTTATAAAATATATATATATAATATATATATAATAGCGAAACTCTTGTTGATACGATAAACCAACCGTGTAATATTGCACATTCAAAATCACTCTTGTGAATAAGTCTATATCGCTTAAACATCCATGTAAATACCTCGTATCATACCAGACTCATCCTAGAAGTACGTCACCTAATCATAACTTATTCTCAATTTCTTTTCACAATTCTTCAAGATAAACAGAACTTCAAGTTGTTTCTGATAACATGTTACCCAAAAATAATTATGGCTCATGATGTTACTACTATTAACGATGCACCAACGAACCACACGTGTGGTATGTATACGGTTCGATCTAGTTGGATGACTTGTCTCGTTTCAGGACTCTTGTAAACGTTAACTAAAACACCCAATCCACATCCCCATTATTGTAAAACACATATTGGATTTAATTTATCTTATTATTATTATCATTATTATTATTATTATTATTATTGTTCCCCTCTTTAAAGAACCTATATTTAATTCAAAAACATTATCTACGTTCTGTACATCTTGATATATATTCAAACTCTGTTACCCGTTTGGTAGAGCAGAATCCAAGCTAAGCATTCTTAAAGTCTCAAGTTTGCGATTATTCACATTAGAATCACATAAAAATCCAATAGATAACCGATGTTACAGTATATATATTACAACGTTACCATTTCCTTTAATATATATTCTTTTTCCTCAACCCCTTGAATGACTTAGTAAAGAAGACATGAATGTTAGTGGGTGACAAGTATGCCTTCAAGGTGTTGGTGGTGTGGTGGGTTAGCTGCGGTACACCTTATATATAAACACTAACGGTACGTTGGATGTGGACCTGAAACCAAGCCGATAATTAACCTGGGAAACTTTAATAGATAAACACGAAATTTCTTATAAAGCTGTTTGATCTATCACTTATAGGGTAACCTACTATGTACTCGGATAAATTATAACTTTCATATACCCTTTATTCACAATAACAACAAAAACCAAACAGTTCATAACTGACGTACGCATATAAATTCTGATTTGGAATACATTTCACGACTCTAAGAATTCTGGTTATGATTACCACCACCAGCAATAAACCAACACTACCAGTTGATGTTCTGAGGGAGATTCACTCATTACGGTCCGGGGTAACCGCTTTCTAATTTGTTCCATTCCCGGTACACCTTTGTAATTGCCAAGAAACATAATATTGATACTCTGATTATCCTTTGGCAATTTGGACGTCTGACGTCCCTTCGAAGGAGCCCTATTATCCAGCAATTTCCATATTAAACTTAATTACCTCCTTAATAAAAAGTGTTTAGCCGCCATGTAAGAAACTTTACCCTGGCTATTTTAACTTGTGAAGGTTCTAGTAGTGGAAACCACATAAGATATGATGATACTGAAGCCACCCGCCACATGTAATGATATAACATGAGATCCTTTCTATTCCGTTAATGAGCTTGGAACCCTAGACTTTAAATCGGGCTGTTATACCTCATCGTCTTCTATATCCTCAAATGGTGGATCTAAACATTACCGTATGATGAATCCCGTTATAAAAAAAAAAATCACAGCTAGAATATTACTATTTGATACTGGAACCCTTACCTAGTATGTTAGGGAGCTAAAACCACAAATAATGAACTGGACTAAAACGATCTCCATAAAGAATAACTGAAAAGTGAATCAAATCCCCACCTAATGGCGGCTTATGAATCTAATGGAACCT
Source organism: Tagetes erecta (assembly GCA_030867185.1). NCBI lineage: Eukaryota > Viridiplantae > Streptophyta > Magnoliopsida > Asterales > Asteraceae > Tagetes > Tagetes erecta. The sequence goes on from CM061488.1 coordinate 61,407,559, forward strand.
GCCACTATAAGAAAATGGTTTGTTTATCGTATACTCCCTCACACCCTTGTAAACATTACCCTGGAGTTCAATCAAAATATGTGCCCATAAGAACACCCGTTTTCGGCTAATGTTTGTAGGAATTAAAATCAGAACAGACAACGGAAATCACGTAACAACAACAGCTAGATAACACAGTAACACAACCATAAAACTATCTAGGTTAAAACACTAAACAACAAATTAAGAACGTTGTAATGAGACGATCAGCATGAAACTGTGATCATACGCAGAAAGTGGAACGAAATACTGAGGTATTGTAGTTGTAACAACTATGGAAGCAAATGTATGGCGAAGTCTAAGATAACATTCTTGAAAACCCTCTCTGTCAGAATATGCTTGACATATCATATACCCCACGGGCACACTTCTAACCGTAACACTTAGATTCCATCAAAGAAAGAAAAATCGATTGTACTCCAACGGATTGGGAACACCTCATGTAACATAGACACTTTCATTCTAATACTACCTCAGTAAGCAAACATTGATAACATTTTACCCTACATCATACAACCACTTTTCTATCGACCACAACGAATCATGAATACTTATTAAGTTCCTTGATCATCCTTGCTTAATTCACGTACGTTCGAACATATAGATAGTATCAAAAATTCATTCCTCATCTATTTTTGGAAGGTCCATGACATCCTTGAGACCGCGTTTTGACAACGTTTCTTTAATGAAGGCAAGTACCTACACACGGTATAACTTGTGCACAAGTTGTCTGAGTCCAACGATCTATACCAATAAATGAACTCTCCAGTTAATACTTCGGTCTCGGGTAGCTAATAACAACGTGAGACTCGTTAATATAAATCCCCGAAATATACAGTATAGAAGTCGCTATTTGTAAATTCCATTCAAAACTCTGGAACTCCAGTAAAACCACAATACATTAGACCATTTGAAACCTTAGAGTATTGGTCTTCTAGATCATTGACTGGATCAGTTTTTAAAGACAAGCATGATGCACAGCATTTCTGATGTCTTCAATCTAACCAAGCTCTTACGTGATGGAACACTCGTCGTCACAATCGATGAACAGCAAGGTCTCACGGAAAATCAGTTGAAATAATAGGCAAAGAATTCAGAATACTCAAACACTGTAAGATCATTATAGTCGAAGTGGCTAGAACTTAGAAGTATGGACCGGAGTTACGTAGTAGTGTGAAAAATCAAACAATGTACAAGCATCGGTAATTATTTCAAATGACAACATCAAATACTAATGCTATTGGTTAAATTTTCGGGACGAAAATTCCTTCAACAAGGGGATGATGTAACACCCGAGAATTTCAGATTAACCCCGTTAACAAAATCTCGTTACTCCTAATAATGAAATTATACTCCACCTTTAATTTGTTGAGTTAAACGTGATACATATTACACAAACAATTACATGTAACGACAATCCAAGGAATTACCAGATTACGTGAGTTAATACACGGATGTTGGCGAATTAATAAACTAATAATTCCGAACATTCCGAACAACTAAATAAATATAAATTTAGTGAACTTATGTGTTATATGACCGAAAGGCTTTGGGGAACATTGTGTGACAATTCGAAACCTATTTTAACGACCGTATCCAATTTTCGGGACGAAAATTCCTTCAACAAGGGGATGATGTGACACCCGACAAATTCAGGTTAACTCTGGTAGTTAAACTCTGTTAGTCACGTTAATGCAATTATATCTTTCATTTAATTTGACAAATTAAATGTGCAAACTGTTACGCAAATATACATACGAAACGACCACATGAGTCAATACCCGGGCGTTGGTGATCTTAAATGAATACAAATACGATAATAATATATTTTAACTGTTAAGTGTGCTTAATTGTTGAATTTTCGTGTAACCGCGTATTTTATCGGTTTTAACCGTTTACGGATTTCGGTAACTATTATGAAACAAAATGAATGGACGGGAAAGATTTTTATTGTGATTGCAAAACCGAAACAAATCGGGGCCCGTGGATCATCCATGTGACCCATGGAAGGCCCAAGGCCCAACCCAACTCAACATTTAGCAATAGTTAACAAAATCTAACAAAACCTAAACCTAATCTAATAAAAAAAAAACGTTTTTTTGGCTCTTTTTCCCTGCTGCTGCCGTCGCACATACAACACCCATACAAGATTGTTTTGGTTGCTAGTTGGTTCGATTTTTAGTGATTTCGATTGTTGATTGAAGTGGTAAACGCTATACTAGTAAGTTGTTGTGTTAATTGTTATTGTCTATTTCGAAAACTTGATGTTTTAGACACCCTAGTTCATCCAAAATGGCCAAACTTATGTTGTGTTGAGAAAATGGGTTGTTGTTTACGTGTTATTTGATATTTTGATGGTAGACAATAAGATAATACAAAGGTTATGTTGTTATGAAATTAGGGTTTTGATAGGAACAATTGAGACTTGATGATACATGCAAGATTTGTATGAAATGGAATTGGAATTGTAGTTAGATAATGATTCGGATGAAGATTGGTTGTTTGATTGTGAAATGGCATGATGATTATGCTAGATTACTAAAAATAGTAACTTTTGTATTCGTGATCATGTGAGATTTCATGTTAGGGACATCTAATGATTGTTATGGACTTACTACTATGTTTGTAAGATGTGTTAGATGAATTTTGGTTGTTTGAACGTATGAATCCAACTTGGTTTGGAACACTTACTAAATGTAGAAACTTTTTGACATGGAAATTGGCTAGGATGCATGTTTAGTAATTTCGGACGTACAAACATGATTTGGACTTGCATATGAATGGTTGTGGACATGTGGTGATTGATAAATATACTTTGATCATACTATGACATTATAGGCATTAGTCGGTTAGTAGAACGGTCACTTGAAATTGTCTTTGTGAAGTCTAAATGGGGTGTGCTAATAACTAGGATGCCATGGTGAAAGTTGCTATTTTCCTAGTTGCACAAAGCATGTAAACAATATATTTTGCTTAGAAAATGACCATACTTGCCAAGGTATTGTATGTTAGGAACTACAAAGTAATGGTGAGTGTTGTTGACTTGTGTAACGTGCTATGGTGTTTGTATAATAGATGACATGCTTAGGATGTTGAATTATGCACGCATGCTTTAAAGGTTCAACTTTCTTATAATAGAAACTTTTGTGAAATCGAAACTTCTAATTGTTGAATACGTGAAGTATGATGTGGTATGCGAATATGAATTAGTCAAATACACCAAATGTAATGTGTTTACACCTAACAAATCACCAACGGGTCGTGGGTCAACTCGGGTAAACTAAAAGTCAAACTTGGACCTAAAAGTCAAACGTGGTCTAAAAGTGAAACTAAACCACACTCGCATAAACCGTTGACCATTTGGATGTATAGGGTACTATGACCCTACATGAACACACATTAATCGACCTATTGTTATTTAGGTTGCCGTATCATATACTGTGTGTGCTGTAACTATTTTTGCTGTGCAACTTAAGGTGAGTTCACTAAACCGCACTTATACTGTTATACCCTTTTATGGGTTGAACTCGGACTTTTACTATGATACCCTTTTATGGGTTGAACTCGGACTTTTACTATGATACCCTTTCATGGGCTGAACACGGACGAATACTTTTACGGATTTACAAATTTTGTATGTCGCATGTCTGGATTAGAGCAACTTTTATTTTGTTCATGAAAGACCTCATGGATACCTAGTTGACCGTTAGTATTTGTGAAATAGCGGGGAAATTTTGAGTAGTACTACTGGGTTTGACAAACCCCACCCGGGCTAGTCGCGCTAGCACGACAGAAGGACCTGTCGAACGGGTGTGAATGACCTAACATACTTACAGTGCATCCTGCTGGGATGTACGAACAGGCAAACTGCACTTAATGTGTACATACGTCAGCTTCGGTCAGATACATACGCCTCTAAGGACATGTGCTGTAGACTAGCTACCTACAATGACATACTTAATTTATATTTCTGCTTGCAACTGAACTTACTTGATTTTATACTTACTATGTGAACTCACCAACCGTCGTGTTGACACTTGTTAGACTTTCACTTTTACAGGGCACTGAGGTACCACACACTTAGGACATGGCATGGAGTCACGGCTTTTCATTTAAACATTTTCATGCATTACAACCCATGTTTTGAGTTTAATGTCTATTTAAACTTTGTATCTTGTATTGGACGCGTGTACTGCGCAATTAGTTTCCATTTAATATTTTGGCATTACATTTCGTTTACGCTTCCGCAAACTTTTAAAGGTTAACTCTGTAATAAATTTTCTCATTTAATGAGACATGTATGTTTTAAATTCATATAGTGTCGTTTGGTGTAACTAATGACTGAGATCCTGGTTTGTCACACATTTAACGGTAAAACTCCGTTAGTGGATTTTGGGGGTGTGACATAACAATCTAACATAAACGGCTATATGAAGAATGAACTGCACACACATGATATTAAGGGTAAATCAAATATGCAATAAGTAAGATATCACTAGAGAAGATAGCGCTAGTTTGAGATAAACTTTTAATTCTTTGGGTGCAAATTCAAGGAATAACATAGTGTATATACTGCCCTCTCGAACGCTAAACCTAGAAAACACATCAAGACAAGTCAAATTAATCAACTTGAAAGGTTCCATATGCATTGATCAAATCCACACCATAAAATACTTTTGTGAGGTCAAATGATCTAAATGCACTTTTAAGCACACCATGTAATAATCATTAGCCTGGCCATATCATGTACTCACACTAATATTGCAAGGGACCAAAACATTCTATACTAATAATTGTGAATAGATCCACATCATGTACTCACATTAATATTGCAAGGGACCAAAATATTCTATACTAATAATTGTGAATAGATGAGAGATACGATAGATTGTACATTGTTTGAAGATGCCTCAAATATATGTTTGAAATAATGGAGGTGTGTTGTACTTTGTTTGAGGATGACTCAAATATGTTTTTAAAATAATAGAGATTGACACTTGAAATTAACTTGCTTGTCATGAAGTGCACTCAAATCAATTGGTACATATTTTCATGCCAAGAATTGAAAATTATAACTATTATTCTCAAACATAAGAAAAAAAATAACTAAATGGTTGTGGCTTACACGATGCCTTTTGATCAAATGTTTGTAGCATCAATGTAATAGCATAACCATGTGAAGCTTTTGGCTTGCTAAAACAAGAAAATCATAAAATTTATAAACTCTCAAGAACAAAAACTTACTTGATTCAATAGCAAAAACTAAAAGTGTTCTAAGTACAATTGAAATATGAATTCAAAACCAAAACATAATATACCCTTTTTTATCAGGATGATGAAGCCATCTCTTCTTTAACCTTTCTCTTGTTGACTATTTCTTTTGTGACAACAGCTTGTAATAGTTTAGTTATTTGCTTTTGATTATTTTTGTAATATCCATTTAGTTAAACATTGGTTATACGTTGTAGTGGTAAGTCACGAAAGACTCCATGGTGACGCAAACTAGGTGTCATGCGATACCTAGGGGCGACACCTAGGTGTTGTGTGACACCTAGGGGGCGACACCTTGGTGTCGCTCGTCTGGCTCGTTACCTATAAATAGTGATGGGTGATAACCGTTTTGGTTAATCGTCCATCAGAGAAAGTTTAGCGTTAATATCAATATAATTACGTTTGAAAGTATTCTATGTATTTGGGTGATTGTGTGTTCGCGTTTATACTCTCAAGGTGTTTCTTGACGGATTCCACACGTCTAGAAACATTCGGTTCGTCTGAGATATCGATCCAAGTTAAGAACCGAGACCTACAAGTGATATCAGCGCCTTCATGCTCATCACGGCTTGGTTTTTTAGGCGATCTTGAGAGGATTGGGTTGTCTTCATCTTCATTTTCTCTTCATTTTTGGTCGATTTTAGGTAGAAGATTGAAGTTTTTTCGTCCTACAAAGGTTGAGGACTGAGAAGATTAGGTTTGTGGTGAAATATTCCGTAAAAAGTCATCTGAAAGGGGGTTTTGGAGTAGATTTCGCACGAAACAAGGTCTGGTGTGACACCTATACATTTTGGGGCGACACCCCACCTCATAGGAGAGATTTCTTTTTCGGGCGACACCTCCATTCTGGTGCGACACCTCCTGACACGTCGTCACTAATTTGTAATTTCTCGACAATTGAAATGTTGGATCGTTCCCAACTTCTTACTGAAGCTTTCTAACTCATCGATGAACATTATGAACATTGGGATTGAGCTAATAATCTATGGAGATAGGTTTCGGAGAGCTAAAAACGTAACAGTTTGAAGTTTCAGATTAAGAAAGCATAGTCTCAAAGATTTGAACTTACCCAGAGATTAGACTGTTGGATTTTCCTGAAATTTTTACTGAAGCTACCTAACGAAAACATGATCAAATCCGGCGGTGTAAATTTGATTTAGAGGTCTGAAGGTTTGGTTTTTAGTCATGCGAAACTCAAGGCGACACCTCTAGATGCGACACCTCCATAGGCGACACCCCGACACCTTTAATGCGACACCTCTGGACCCGACTCCCTTGAAGCGACACTTTTGGACCCAGCCTTCGAATCCGACACCCTTGGACCCGACACCTTCATTCGACACCTTTGTACGACACCTCCAACCATCCGACACCTCCACCTATCCGACACCTTCCATCCAAAACCTTTGAATCCGACACCTTGGACCCGATATTTTCTCATGCGACACTGTGCATCTGAAACCTGGGCTTAAGATAAACACGTAAGAGATGTCAACATCTTTTATCTCTAAGACCAAGGTAGAGGTAGATTCTAACCCATTTTCTGATGATTGTGCAGACTGTTCCAGTAATCTTATTAAAGTTAATAGGGAACATAATAAGAACTTACTTTCTGATATTGAAAAATATACTGCATCTACAAATCAGTTAAAACAAAATGAAAAATCCTTTAAAGAGAAAACTGAGGTACATAAAAGGGATTTATCAAACTAAAAGATGATAATGAAAATTTACGTGCCAACTTAGAGATGCAGTTGAACAGTATCATAAAGTAAAGTCGGAGCTTGATCTTGCAAAAAAACTTATCGCAGAACTTAAGTATGATGTTGATAAGATGAACAAAGCAAGTAAAATTGTCAACCACATAATTGAGACAAATGTGGTAAAAGTGGATAAAACAGGGGGAGGATATATGCAGGTACCTCATCCTTATAACTTTGAATATTCGTGTTATCCAGTAGAGGATGACGTAACTAAGTTTGAATCTACAACACCTAAGGTTGTAGATCCTGATTTATGTGTTAAATCTAATCATGTGTAAGAAACTGTGAGTGTCGTCACAGGTGAAGGGAAAGCTTGTGCTAAGGATTGTGATGAGGAAAGAACAAATACTGAAGATGCTTGTTCTTATTCTAAAGTTTCTAGTCTTGATTCGAATTTCAGTTTTGCGAGTTTTCAAAAACTTCAAACTTCTTTTAATTCTGGTTCTTTTGCTGGTACTGAAAATGGTTTTTCGTCAGATCCTAATTGTGATTCTTCGTTAAATATCTCTAGTTCTTGTAATTTTGTGAAAAATGATGTGAGTGTTGTGACAGATGAACCAGTTGTTGATGCTGAGGTTTATGATGACAGGAAATTAGATAAGGCAGAGAGTTGTTCTACTTCTGAGTCTAATATTGATTTGATAAAAGTAAAACTGATTTAAACTCTTCTTCTAAAACCCCAAAATCTGGTTTGAAAGCTCTAAATAAACCAGTTTACAATGTGAAAAAGAAACCTTTCATATCAGGGGGATTTTTGTATGATGAAAGAGATAAAATTACTAATGAGAAAAATTCACTTCCTCCTAAGAGAAAACAACAGCAAACTGAATGTGAAAATAAGTCAGGTTTTCAATCATCACAACCCTCAACATCAAGAAGAAATCAACAAAGGATTCTAAATTCTCAATCTGTGCTAAAAGAGTCCTTTAGGAGAGAGTGGAGACAATGTTTCTAATGTGGGTTGGTTGGGCATATCCTTAAAGATTGCAGATTCAAGTCTGAAGAGAAAACGCCTGTGAAATCTGTACCTCTGGTTTCTACTAACAAAAGGGATGTTGTTCCAAAGGAAAATCCAGGTAAACCAGTCAACAAAAGACCAAGTAAGAAAAACCGAGATCGGATGAAACGAAAAGCGGAAAGGGAAAAGTCTGAGACTCAAACATTTCAGAAAAACTCGAAACCTAAAGTGTTTACAAAGGTTTCGACTACACGAAAGTCTCAGCAATATCCCGTACAAGGTTTTCCAAACAAAACTGTTTTTAAACCTAAGGTTTCATTACCTCAGTCTCAGTTTCAAAAAACAAAGTCTTGTGAATATAATCAAAGTTTTTCAAAACCTAAACCGTTTTCTAAACCTAAGGTTTCTTCTGCTAAATCATATGTTCCAATCATTAATGACAAAAGATATTGTCATTGCAGGAAGTTACCTATGTTGATTCACAAGGGCAACCTAAGACCAGAATGGCTTGGGTTCCAATGACTGACTGAGTTGTTACTTTGTGCAGGAGCAACCAAAGAGAACTACCAAACTGGTAGTGGTTTGTAACACCCTAGGCAAATCCCACATCGGCCGTGGACAGGAGAGATCTGGGATTTATAAGGAATGTCCGACCTCAAATACCAACAACGCGTTTTGGGGCTTAATGTTAGTGGATGAGTGCAAAATTCCATAGTTAAACGTGCTCGGATGATAGCAATATCAGGATGGGTGACCATCCTGGGAAGCACCCGGGCAACCAAAAGCAAATCGTAAGCTCTAATGTGGCAAGGCTGACAGTATTGGTGGTATGAGAGGCCGGATGTTACAAGTGGTATCAGAGCAACTTCTGCGCCGTTCGGGATGGTGGGGCAAACCTCATCGAGGATGGTGAGTCCCTAGGGGTGTTCAGAGGGACACCTTAGGCAAATCCCACATCCAAGAATTGGATGGTGGGGCAAACCTCATCGAGGATGATGAGTCCAAAAAGGGGGGGTGTTTGAACACCCTAGGCAAATCCCACATCGGCCGTGGGCAGGAGAGATCTCGGATTTATAAGAAATGTCCGACTTCAAATACCAACAACGCGTTTTGGGGCTTAATGTTAGTGGATGAGTGAAAAATTCCATAGTTAAGCGTGCTCGAATGATAGCAATATCAGGTTGGGTGACCATCCTGGGAAGGTTTCACTTGGGCAACCAAAAGCAAATTCGTGAGCTCTAATATGGCAAAGCGAACAGTATTGGTGGTATGAGAGACCGGATGTTACATGGTTGTTTCTAATTTATCCGAAGAATATCCTAAAAAAAAGAGTCAAAAATGGACGTTTTTCAAAATTTTTTCTTTCTTTCTTTCTTTGTTTAAAAAAAAATTGATTGAGATCCTATGGAGCAAAAGAGAAAAGATGACAGTACATCAGTTGTTAGATATATCACGTATTTTTTTTGGTAAAAGAAAGGTTATTAAATTAAGTAGTTTCATTGTACGATGTGTTGGTAGGCTCAGCTGACGCGTAGAACGACATCAATCTTTGTAACTAACTTAAAGCTTCACCAAATTGTGCGGAAATCCATTGGTGTGTTGTAAGTTGTTGGTCCATGAAATCAGTAACTCGTGCTATATATGATTTAGATCTAATCACAATCAATTGATACCACAAGATCTAGCATCAATTGGTTGAGATTTGTGACCAAAACTCACACAAACCATTATAACCCATTAACAAATGATTAATTAAGAAGATTAGTAGAAGAAGATGGATTAAACAATTGCAACAAAGATATAACAGATCCAATTCCTTGCAAACAAACAATAAGGTTCGAACTCAGTATCAAAGAGAGAATAGTATTCAATTAAGTTCCCAAGAGTTGTGTACAAAATGCCCTAACAAAACTATATATACAGGTCATAGTGTCGCAGGCAGTGTCGCAGACACGACACTGCCTGATCGCTAAGCAAGGACAAGCTGCATGCGACACTATATAGTGTCGCATGCAGTGTCGCAAAAACCTGCATCAAACGCACTAAACAAAAGCTAAACTAACTATTACATTGGAAACAAAATACGACTAAAACTATTACAATTAAACAAAAATACAAATAACAACAAGGTGAAGTACCACCCTACATGTGGTCAACAATACTCCCCCTAGGGAGGTACTTCACCTGTTGGGTCTCCTTCATCAGCTCCAGCGTTCGCAGCACCGAACATTTGAGTCAATTCTCTGACATCTTCATTCAGCTCTGCTTGCTTCTGTACCTTCTCAGTAAGCTCCTTTACTTCTGCCCTGATTCCGCGAGCCCTATTCGCCACTCTCTCGAACAAAGCAGCTTCTTTTCTGGTATCAGCTCCGGCTCCAACTCTAATAGGATTCTCGCATAATATCTTCAGATCATCGTCCGAGAAACCAAAAACCTCCATCGGGTCAAATAGCCTCCATTCAGACCCATCCTTCACCCTAATCACAGCCTCCCCCGTCTGGTTATCGTAAAACCATTTATCGAATTCATGCAATCTCGACGGGCTTGGATCTGGTACTCTCACTCTCAGTACAGTCTTGATTGGCTTCATCTTTAAAACAATCTTTCCTTTCCCAGTGACCCAATCCAGATCTTTCTTTGATCTTTTTCGCTCCAGTTTGTTGTACCCGAAACTAACAAATTTATCTTTTAACCCCGCCTGGATTTCCTCCTCCAAAAGTTTTGCACGATCATTTTGATCTGCATTGATTAGTGGAGAACCGCCAAACGCCTCAAATCTCATTTAGGAAGGGTTTTGAAGTGTTTGCGATTACTGATATAGCTGATCCCGCCCCCTCTTCTTTTAATCATGAACTTCTGTAGTTCCATATTGTACTTCCAGCTGAATATTTTATTATCCGTGTCTTTGGGGGTTGGGGCATCCAAGTTCTGAAACAAAGGCGTGACGTATTCAGGTTCATCCACCTTCTTGAACCAATCTGATTTGTCTAATTCGAATACATCACCCTCTGCTCCGCTCCTCTGAGCCACATATACCATCTCTTTTTCATCAATTTCATAGAATTCGGGCTCTGAATCGTAATCAACCAATTGTACCTCCTCGTCTTCTTCATCAACTATCTTCATTTCGGCCTCCTTTGTTTCTTCCGCTACCACCTCATCTCCCACCAAGTCAGCATCAACATCGAAACAAAAATCATCAGTAATTTCTGCTTCTTTACCAGTATTACTCGCACCTGCACCGCTGAAACCAACAAAATCTTTTCGACTCTTTGCTGTTTGTACCATCTCTTTCAGAGTCGAATATTTTCCGATGTTAACTAGCTCATTGATTTCATCTTCTGTTTCAGCGTTTCCAACTTTCACCTCTTTCTTTACTTCATTTAATTCAATCAACAGCTTCTTGATAAGAACTTGTTGATCCAAAGCGATCCTCCTCAAATCATCCATCTCTGATTCCCGGTGTCTCTCCCTTTCTTCAGCATTTATTAGTTTCGTCTTTATCATACTCAATTCGTTAGCAAGTGATGTGACACCCCGCCCGGCGGCGGAAACACCGGGCTGTCATTGGAATTGGATATCAATAGTAAACAAAGCACATGGTATTTATTTATTAAGTTTAATAATGATGTAGTAAGTTTAGTACATGAGTCTTAAATGGATACGACAAAAGTAAATAAAACTGAAACAGTAAATGCAATTGTCTGATTTATTATTCTAGGTCCAAGGCAATCCTATGTCTTGGCAAAAGCAGCAAAATAATCATAAGCATCACCTGAAACATGTGAAAATAAAGTTAGCTATTTAAAGCTAGTGAGTAAACCACAAGTTGATACATAGTAATATAGAAAATCCGAGATCATCATAATATGTTGCGCAAGCCTACATGCATAGCTATTTCATATCATTCTCGACCATGACCCCTTGCACACACATTGTAAACCATAATTGTAACGTAACTTGTAGCCATTTATCATGAGGAACCAACTCATGTATTAATTAACGATAACTTTTAAGCAACCGTCTCGTAACCGTCTCGATATTTAAGTTATCATTAATTATTTAGCAACTTAGGGACATGGCATAGCAATAGCAACTTGTATCATCGTATAGTAACTTGTAACATCGAATAGCAACTCGTAACATTGTAATTGTATGGACGGGTTTAAATCACCTATCGTTGTTGTACATGTAGGTGGGTTTGTCAGACCATTAGCGCTAACATTGTACCGCTGGGATTACAAAGTAACAATACTACTTTAAACTACCACATAAGTTTGCATCTTGCCCGGAACAAGACTAACATATTTTATGATCTCTGTTGGAAAATAAAATAGAAACTGGAAAACATTGTATTGTAATAGAACACGTTTCAGCCCCAAAATGTAAAAGTAAAAAGGGGAGTGAATTTACTCACCTTGAACTCGGGCACGAAACAAATAGTAAACAAAATAGAACCGAGGATCGTCCAAATATTAGAATCACCTAATTAAGTGACAATCCTAACTTAGTAAAACATATTGTATGAAAATCTAGAATTGGAAAAATAGAAGTCAAAGGAAATTGGAATTCTAGGGTTTCGGATTTGGGATTTGGGGTTTTTCCGTTAATCGTCTAAAATATATAGCCCGTTTATTCAAACAATAACAATAGTAATAATAATTATTTTGATAAACGATAACAACTTTAATAATATATTTTGAACCGCAATCATATAATGCAACAAAAATATGTTATTTTAGTTTAAAACTCTTACACAAATTTAATGTATTTAAAAGTCCATTTAAAAATCTTATTTGTAATAACTATTATTTTATAAAACTTTGTATCCATTTTGTAAGTATTAAAATACATTTTTTTATAGTATTTTTATAATGTTAAATGTATTTGTACTAATTAAGTTTATAAAATTAAGTTTATACATAAACATGGTTTTTGGTTTGTTTTATATAATTTAAGCATTTTATACAATAATATATATTGTGGTATTGATATTGGATTTAAGATAATTAGTAAAATATTGATTAAATAAAAACAAATAAAATCAATGTTGCCCCTAGACTAGAACCCTGGGCAACACATTCACAGCCCCTCCTCTTAACCAGACAAGCTGCGACGTGTTTTTGTTTAAATGTGGAACAGAAATAGTTTTATCATGTTTCAGATAATCACCCCCAATTCATATAAACCCTAGAAATCAACTTCGCGAAATTGACCACCAATTTGATAACAACACATCGAGACATCCTAGGGCTTTTGTTCAAAGACTAAAAACGAGCAAAATGATGCATTAAACATACCTGATTTTGATCGAATTGGAACGAAGAAAGATGATGAACAGGGACGGCTATGGTGAGATCACGAGCAGATTTACGATGAATGTAGCTTGGAAATGAGTTAGCAGAGAGCACAATCGAGCAGAGAAGAGTGAATATGACGAATGAATTGGATTATTGTTTGGCAAAAACAGTCGAACGGTTAAGAGTTTGAATACGGATTATGGTGATTAAATTGGGTGTTAATTTGTTGTTTTTAATTTAATTAAATGGTACCAACGGATTCATTTTGATGAGATGAGCGTTTTAGTTCAATAAATTTATTGCGTTGATGCGTTTTGAAACGATTTTGTTATGTGGGTTTTGGTTGTCGGTTTTGGAATTGAATTTGCATGCGGATTGGGTCAATCAAACTGCAACTAGATGATGGCATTGAATTCGAAACTCGGTAATGGTCATTTTATATAAATTAGTTTGGTTTAAAAGTGCCTAAAACGCCTGAAACGAGCTCGCCGGAGTTTTGCCGGATTATTGGCCGGCGCCGGCGATTCAGTCGCCGGAAATGCGGCTGTACTCGACAAGGGGGGATTTGTTTTCATATTTACAAGATTGGTCCTTTCACTTTTATTTATTATTTATGAGATTGAATAAACTTTAATATAAGTTTTAATTTTTAACACTTTTAGCCTAAAGTTAAATTGTAAGTTATATTAACTAACTAACTTAACCGTAACGATTATATAAGTGACGTTTTTACGTTTTTCCTTCGTTCTTGACATTAATGGTTACTTCAAGACTTTAATACGTTTTTCTCTTTAATAATCTTTATAAAATTTCTTTTATAAAATACAATATATATAATGTATATATATACATTGAAGATTAAATAACTGTTTTTTTTTTTGTATTTGATTTGGTAAACGTTGAATAATAATTTGGTCGTTACATATTAAAGACGAGAATGTCATTAGGCACGACATATTTATATATATATAGTTTAATAACAAAGCGTTTCATTTAAAGAAGATAATTAAAGATGGGTAATTTTGGGTTCGAGTCGGGCATTCGGGTTCGGGTTTCGGGGCAGATGTCACAGTCTCCCCTCCTTATAGAAATTTCGTCCCGAAATTTGCTCAAACCGAAGAAAGAGATGGAAGAAAAGATGCGGACGGACACTTCACGGTCCAAAATTTTCTAATGGCCGTTCGATAAGTTTCATGGATTCATCGATTTGGATTTTCGGATTTCATCGGAAAGCGCAAAGAGGTTTGCATCAGATAAACATTTCTTCAAATTTGAAATATGGGAAATAGTTTATTTATTTATTTGTTTGTTAATTTTGCATTTATTAGTATTATTATCATATATATTATATATTAAGCTTGCGATCGACGCACATACGGAACGAGTTAACTTTCTTTGCCTTTACATCGACACGAGCGAAACACGAGACATAATTCTAATACTTAAAATTTTTTTTTTAGTTAGACGTAAGGCAAAAGACTATGCAGTTAATCTCGGTGATATCTCGGTGGGATCTCGGTGAGATCTCGGTAATCGGTGCTCCAACAAAATATCGGTCCAAATATCGGTAACAATCTCGGTACCGAGAATATCGGCCGATATTACCGATATATCGGTGATATTTTAGTTCAAAATATCGGTAATATCGGTGAGATCTCGGTTTTGCCTTGTTGGACTATTTTTTTTTTTGTTTTTTAAAACGATGGGTTGTTGGTCAAGTGGCCCAGTTTCTTCTCACAAGACAACATATGCCTGTTTTGTAACATATTTCCCTAAAAAAACATAACTACAAGTCTACAACTAGATGTCTTGGTTGATGTAGGCTCGGAGGAAGACTTTTCGTTGCTTACGAGTTTTCTAATATAAAATGTTGATACTTTTGTTTTGAGTTGTGACTTAGATCATGTTTTTTTATTATTAACTATTATTAAATATAAATTTATACATGGTATTTTAGCTACCGATATCTCACCGATATCCCACCGAGATAACTGATATCTCAAATATCGGTCCTTGACCGATAACCGATATTTTTCTGCATTAACTGCTTAGGCAAAAGATAATCATGAAAAATAAGACCTTGAAGTTTAAATTCGCACCATAAATATAAAACTCATAGAAACACTTTTTATCGTTCTTTTATTCTACTACATAAGGAGTATTAAATCCAACATGACAAATAGTAAATGATGAAACAAACTCTAATGAAACAAAGTTCTTTTCGGCACTCGAATGAAATAGAAACGTAATGATCATTTGGGAAGCACATCGTTCACCACATCATTGTTTGCTTGAGCTTGATTAGTGATGATATTGAAAGTTCTAGCACGACCAACTTGATTAGCATTAGCATTGGTATTTACGTTCACGTTGATAGGCTGAGGACAATTGTTGCGGAAATGAGTCGGATCGCCACAATTGAAACAAGCACGACCTTGATTACCCCGATTATTATTAGCATTTTTCCAACAATCTTTAGCCACATGCCCATAACGTTGACAAACAGAGCATTTAAAACATGGAGTTTCAGGAGCATGATGAAAAGGACATTGATTGCATTTGGGTAGAGTTCCCAAATAAGACTTTTGATTAGCATCACCACCTTGGGGTGCCTTAGGAGCAGTTAACGCATAATTGGTGACATTGTTCTTTCGCTTCTTGGAATGAGATGAGGATTCGGGCTTAAAACCCTTATAAGAATCATCCTCGGATGGTTTAGAATCATCACTAGAAGAGTATTTGGACTTTTTGTTGCCCTTACGAAACAGAGAACCAGCTTGAACATGATTTTCAGTAAGGCGACCGGCTAAAGTCATTGCCTCACCCACAGTAGCTGGCTTACTACCCCAAACAGCATCTTGGATAGACATTGGCAAACCTCCGATATACTGTTCAATACCACGGGATTCGGGAGTGACCATATTAGGACACAGAGTACTGAGCTGAGAAAAACGATCATTGTAAGCCACATTTTCACCACTATCTTGTTTGAGACCCCAGAATTCACCCTCGAGTTTACGAATTTCACTAGGAGGGCAATACTTGTCAGTCATGGCGGTTTTGAATTCATCCCAAGTCATTTCAGAGATTTCATCTTCACCACGCCTACGCTTTTCATCATTCCACCAAGTCAAAGCACCCTTTTGGAGGACACTTGTGGCATAGCGGACTTTGAAGTTTTCAGGGCACTCACAATTGACAAAGGTGCTCTCCATGCTTTCATACCATTGGAGAAGACCAGTAGCCCCTTCGTTACCAAAGAATTTCGTTGGACCGCAAGAATTGAAGTACTTTAGAGTACAGTGAGGAGTCTTAGGCTGAGCGTTTTGATTAGCATTATTGAGTTGAGTCACGAGATTAGGCAAAATATTAGCCATTTGGGTCGCGATGGTATTAGCAAGTCGTTCACGTCTAGTTGCCATTCTACAAGATAAGATAGAAAAAGAATTTCATGAGACATAGAAAATTTTGAGATAACATAAGTTGTAATGGAATTTTGGATTGAATAGAAACAATAATTGTACTTTTAATTTCATAGAATCTTGAGAAACACATATCATAGTAATCACTTTGAAATCATTGAAATGTAAATTAGCAAACTTGAAATAACATTTGAAATAATATAGAAACCCATTGAAATAAATTTGAAATCATAGAAAATGATAATCATAAAATCGTTTAAATAGGTAGAATTTGAAGGCTTAGGAATGTGTCTTGGTTTTGGACACTTAAGACTTATCAAAGTGCTAAGTTCGTTCAAAACGTATCCGAGAAGGCGTGCTTTAGCCTATAAGTTCACACTCATCTCGTACATCCCCAGGTAAGCATACAGGTCTCTTAAAGAGATTTATACGAAATGCTTGCCTTAGACAGGATGTCCGTGATACAGGTGTTCCCCCTTCCAGATTGCACACGTTCCCACGTTTCAAACTTACTTAAGACGATGACGAGATTCCACAAAGAGAAAGATCCTGATCACACAGAAGAGTCTCTTGTAGTTCCTTCGCGAAATCGGATAAGAAATAAGATAAAGGAAAGACATAGAAATGTTCATAAAAAGAAATAAGGAGGTAAGTTCTAGAAGAGTTTTCTAAGCACAAACTATTTGCACTAAGGACTCTTAGGTTATAGTCTAGGTCGGTGTGTTTCTAATACCCTATCCTAGTTCCCTATAACCATGGCTCTGATACCAAACTGTGACACCCCGCCCGGCGGCGGAAACACCGGGCTGTCATTGGAATTGGATATCAATAGTAAACAAAGCACATGGTATTTATTTATTAAGTTTAATAATGATGTAGTAAGTTTAGTACATGAGTCTTAAATGGATACGACAAAAGTAAATAAAACTGAAACAGTAAATGCAATTGTCTGATTTATTATTCTAGGTCCAAGGCAATCCTATGTCTTGGCAAAAGCAGCAAAATAATCATAAGCATCACCTGAAACATGTGAAAATAAAGTTAGCTATTTAAAGCTAGTGAGTAAACCACAAGTTGATACATAGTAATATAGAAAATCCGAGATCATCATAATATGTTGCGCAAGCCTACATGCATAGCTATTTCATATCATTCTCGACCATGACCCCTTGCACACACATTGTAAACCATAATTGTAACGTAACTTGTAGCCATTTATCATGAGGAACCAACTCATGTATTAATTAACGATAACTTTTAAGCAACCGTCTCGTAACCGTCTCGATATTTAAGTTATCATTAATTATTTAGCAACTTAGGGACATGGCATAGCAATAGCAACTTGTATCATCGTATAGTAACTTGTAACATCGAATAGCAACTCGTAACATTGTAATTGTATGGACGGGTTTAAATCACCTATCGTTGTTGTACATGTAGGTGGGTTTGTCAGACCATTAGCGCTAACATTGTACCGCTGGGATTACAAAGTAACAATACTACTTTAAACTACCACATAAGTTTGCATCTTGCCCGGAACAAGACTAACATATTTTATGATCTCTGTTGGAAAATAAAATAGAAACTGGAAAACATTGTATTGTAATAGAACACGTTTCAGCCCCAAAATGTAAAAGTAAAAAGGGGAGTGAATTTACTCACCTTGAACTCGGGCACGAAACAAATAGTAAACAAAATAGAACCGAGGATCGTCCAAATATTAGAATCACCTAATTAAGTGACAATCCTAACTTAGTAAAACATATTGTATGAAAATCTAGAATTGGAAAAATAGAAGTCAAAGGAAATTGGAATTCTAGGGTTTCGGATTTGGGATTTGGGGTTTTTCCGTTAATCGTCTAAAATATATAGCCCGTTTATTCAAACAATAACAATAGTAATAATAATTATTTTGATAAACGATAACAACTTTAATAATATATTTTGAACCGCAATCATATAATGCAACAAAAATATGTTATTTTAGTTTAAAACTCTTACACAAATTTAATGTATTTAAAAGTCCATTTAAAAATCTTATTTGTAATAACTATTATTTTATAAAACTTTGTATCCATTTTGTAAGTATTAAAATACATTTTTTTATAGTATTTTTATAATGTTAAATGTATTTGTACTAATTAAGTTTATAAAATTAAGTTTATACATAAACATGGTTTTTGGTTTGTTTTATATAATTTAAGCATTTTATACAATAATATATATTGTGGTATTGATATTGGATTTAAGATAATTAGTAAAATATTGATTAAATAAAAACAAATAAAATCAATGTTGCCCCTAGACTAGAACCCTGGGCAACACATTCACAGCCCCTCCTCTTAACCAGACAAGCTGCGACGTGTTTTTGTTTAAATGTGGAACAGAAATAGTTTTATCATGTTTCAGATAATCACCCCCAATTCATATAAACCCTAGAAATCAACTTCGCGAAATTGACCACCAATTTGATAACAACACATCGAGACATCCTAGGGCTTTTGTTCAAAGACTAAAAACGAGCAAAATGATGCATTAAACATACCTGATTTTGATCGAATTGGAACGAAGAAAGATGATGAACAGGGACGGCTATGGTGAGATCACGAGCAGATTTACGATGAATGTAGCTTGGAAATGAGTTAGCAGAGAGCACAATCGAGCAGAGAAGAGTGAATATGACGAATGAATTGGATTATTGTTTGGCAAAAACAGTCGAACGGTTAAGAGTTTGAATACGGATTATGGTGATTAAATTGGGTGTTAATTTGTTGTTTTTAATTTAATTAAATGGTACCAACGGATTCATTTTGATGAGATGAGCGTTTTAGTTCAATAAATTTATTGCGTTGATGCGTTTTGAAACGATTTTGTTATGTGGGTTTTGGTTGTCGGTTTTGGAATTGAATTTGCATGCGGATTGGGTCAATCAAACTGCAACTAGATGATGGCATTGAATTCGAAACTCGGTAATGGTCATTTTATATAAATTAGTTTGGTTTAAAAGTGCCTAAAACGCCTGAAACGAGCTCGCCGGAGTTTTGCCGGATTATTGGCCGGCGCCGGCGATTCAGTCGCCGGAAATGCGGCTGTACTCGACAAGGGGGGATTTGTTTTCATATTTACAAGATTGGTCCTTTCACTTTTATTTATTATTTATGAGATTGAATAAACTTTAATATAAGTTTTAATTTTTAACACTTTTAGCCTAAAGTTAAATTGTAAGTTATATTAACTAACTAACTTAACCGTAACGATTATATAAGTGACGTTTTTACGTTTTTCCTTCGTTCTTGACATTAATGGTTACTTCAAGACTTTAATACGTTTTTCTCTTTAATAATCTTTATAAAATTTCTTTTATAAAATACAATATATATAATGTATATATATACATTGAAGATTAAATAACTGTTTTTTTTTTGTATTTGATTTGGTAAACGTTGAATAATAATTTGGTCGTTACATATTAAAGACGAGAATGTCATTAGGCACGACATATTTATATATATATAGTTTAATAACAAAGCGTTTCATTTAAAGAAGATAATTAAAGATGGGTAATTTTGGGTTCGAGTCGGGCATTCGGGTTCGGGTTTCGGGGCAGATGTCACAAGTGACGTATTCACACCTCGAACCACGTCCTTGTCAAGACCGGCAAATCCCTTCTTTTCTGGATTTTTCATGAATGATTTTGGCACAGCACCAGACATCTCAGCCACCTTTCCTTTACCCTTATTGATTCTGACATCAGTATCAGAATCAATTTGTGCTTAATCGCCTGTCTTTCTTTTCTTCTTTCTTTTGGATTTTGCAAGCTCGATTTCAATCTCATCCAGTTCTTCTTCAAATGGAACAGCCCTTTTTCCAACAAACTTCTTTCTCTTCTTGATATCTTCTTTGATTTTATCTCTAAGCTCCTCAAATCTATTCTCCTCAGAAATCTTCAGTTTCTCAATATAATCCCATCTTTCGTCCGTATACATATTACGAAAAAGATAAGTTATCTTTCCCGAAACGTCATGTCTGGTCGAAGAGCAATCAGCGAAATTTCTAACATTCATCTTCGTTAGCTTCAAAGGGTCACCCAGCTTCTGTAATCCCGGCTTCAATTCATCGATAAAAATCTGGATAAATCTCTGGTATAGCAACCATTTATCCTTCTTTTCGGCGGAAATATTTTCAATCATATATTCAAAAATCATTTGTGGGATATTTGCTTTGTCACCCCTGCACAGATTCAGCATCGCGCGCGCCCACTCAAAATTTAGACCATCAGTTCCACCCTTTCGATGGTCTAAGCAAACAATAATGACATGTGCGATGAACCTCCATTCCCTCGACAGAAATGTCTTCTTAATTTCCCGCCGCTCCAGATATTCGGTACCTTCATAACCCATCTCCAAAAATCCTTTATGCACGTCCTCCAAACTCAGTAACATTGGAGAACCAACGTCACGTTCCATTCTCAGCATTCGAGCAATGGAATTAACAGTAATCATAATATCCTCCCCCATAACTCTAGCTCTAATCTCAGCTGGTTTAGCATTGAGATTATATGTTGCAGATTCCCAAAAGTCTCTGACGTGCTGTTGATCAATAATCAAATCCTTCGTGACAACATAGGAAATAGGAGACGCCTTCAACCAGGATATTGCGTCTTGAAACCCGACAGACTTCGGGTCCTTATCATTGAGATAAGCGACCATGTTCGACCGTTTGTCGAACTTCATCGGCTGCGGAGGCTTAGGATCCATATTTGTACCTGAAACACAAACCGGAAATTTGTTAGTTATTAAGAAAAATAAAGAAATAATGCAAAAGACAATAATAAAAAAAAGAAATAAAACATAGTGTCGCATAGCTGCGACACAGTAATGTCGCAGCAGTGTCGCAGAAATAACGGCTGGACATGTGCATCGACACTACAATGTCGCCGCATATCAAGCCTCCGACACAACCACAAAGCATGGTCAGCATAACCTTGGTAGTGTCGCAAACTAGGGTTTGAACTTTCGTTCAATGTCGCAACAAGAACTAGTGTCGCATAAAGCGTGAAAAACCCAACATACAACATCATCAAAACCATATCAGATCGAAACCAAACACCAATACAAAGTAAACGAAGGTTCGAAACACATAGGAGAGTAATTCTTACCAGTTGGAATCAGCAAAAACACCCAAAAATTGATGGATTGAAGTTAAGTGTGTGTTTTAGGGTTTAGAGTCGTGTAGTGTCGGGTTTAAAAATAAATCTGAGATATTACTTGTTTGACCCACATCAGATGAATATGAAACATACTGTAGTGTCGCATACCCGACACTATAGTGTCGCAAAGAATATAGAGTCGCTGACTCGACACTATAGTGTCGCATAAATCAAAATTTAAAAATGAATTTTAGAAAAATAATAAGGGACAAATCTATTTAAAAATACAAATATTTTAAAATAAAGTCAAACCAAACAGGTGTGATAGATCCAATGTATCGACCCGTTTAAATAACAAAACTTCGGAAAGAATCAACTCAGTATAACAGAGTGAATCATGAAGAAAACCGAAACGATTTACTGGCAATCATCTAGAGAAAAAAAGATTTGCAGAGATGGTCATTATGTTTGTCCACTTAAATCCATGCCTTCTTCCTTTCAACAAACAACCTGTGACGATCTTATCATGTTTTGGTTCGATTTGAAGAAGCTCTGTCAACTTGGTTTCCATAGACATTCAGCAAAGTAACTTGTTTTGACCCCAGGACATATTGAGTTTAGATGATTCAGCAAGATTCTTGTAATTGTAAGGAACATAGACCCAGATCAAGTGATCAAGGAAAATGTATTTCGGGAGTGAAGTGGAGTGTAGGTTAGATATCAAGCAATTAACATGATGTATAAACATTTTAGAGCAAAGCTTTTATAAGGGTTTTACAGATGACCAGAGCTCCAGGTCTATACTGACGTATAACAGAGGAGATGATTATCTGTACGTGCTGATGAGAGCTTCATGTCTATATTTACATATAACAGAGAAGATCATCACTCCAGGTCAATGCTTCCGCATAGCAGAGGAGATTAACACGAGAACAAAAAATTCTGAAGAGCTAACGAGAAGCGTCATTCAGGGCTGCGGCTAAGGGTGATTTGGGAAAGAATTAAGCACGGAACAAATACTCTCAGTCCGTTTTTGTCAAAACTTATCACTTTGTGCAGACCAAATGTCTGTGAAAATGCTGATCATCACAGAGTTCTTTGTGAATTTTAGTTTGACCACAGAGTTATTGTCTAATAGTATTCAGGCTGAGCCTACTAACATATCAGTGCAATTCTCTTTCCTTCTTTTGACGCCATCAACCCATATCTGAATTCCTACAAGAAACAAATAGTATAACGTGAGATGAATCATAATTTGTAAATTTGTAGTATTTACACCCCCAAAACTTTCAGTTTCGTAAAACTGAAATTTTTACAAATTTAAGATTATATTTGATCAAGCACAAAAGAATGGTCAACATTATTAGAAAATATAAGTAAGAAAAGCATATTTTTCTTTCACTTTTCTCCCCTTTTTTTTCTTTTTTTTTTAACAAAAGGAAGCAAAACAAAATGTACAGAACATTCGCAACCGTTTCCGAATGAACTGTATTTAGACAAAAGAAAATCAGTTAGAAACAGAAACCCAAGCTTTAACGAACCTGGGCTTTTGAAAGAAAGAATTAGTGCAAAAATGATGATTTACAAACTGTTTAATTCTGTTTCCAAAAGATTTATTATTTAAGCTGCTTCGACCAAGATCAGGACACTGTTTTACCATATGATCTGTTTTACCACATCTGAAACAATTTGATTTCAAACCAGTCCTTTTGATCTTGAAGGTAGGAACATGATCCATACAAATTTCTTCATCACAGCTAGACATGTGAGAGACTGAATCACTGTAAAAGACATATAATTCCTTGGATTGCCAGATGACATTCTAGATGGAAAAGTTGGTCTCCTGAAATGATGAGACTTTAAAGACCTTGACTTGGGTTGTTGATGGTTGTTGTGCCTTTTCTCGGTTCTTTTGAGATTTTGAGGAATGCAACACTGGGATGAACGTTTGCCTTTTTGTGATTTAAAAGGATGGTCGGGAAATGGAACCGAAATATTTCTTTTTGGTTCAAATTTTGAAAACTTTTGAACGTTGACAATTGTGGATGTCATCTTAGTCTTTGACTCCTCTGTGCTTCTCTTTTTCTCTGGTTCTTCTTTAGAACTTGTATATGTTTCAGAAATAGCTCCAGTTCCCTGTGAATCTTGACTGTCTGAAATTGTTTGATGTGATGTGGACGAACTTTGAGCATATTCTTTTTCCCTATTGATTGGCTCGAAGATCGGAATATCACTAGTTTTGAACTTTTCACCCAGGTTGGTGAAAACAGTAGGTATGGAAATCGGCGTAGCGGAAGCATGACATTCATTGTCTTGATTACCATCAAATGGTTTGTTATATCCAATACCGTTTGAGGATTCATGTTCATCCCTCACATCTGAAATACCTCCCTCCTGTCTAGTATTTTCTTCAAACAAATCATTCTTTGGGTGTGGTTTGGGCATGGGAGAATAACACAAAGTCGATGGTGGTGGAAAAACTGTTTGAACATCAGGTTTGTATCCGACCCCATCCTTTACCCGAGCCCCCCTTTGGTTGACAAGAAGCTCATTTAGTTTCATCTGCGATACAGTCCACTTATCAAGTTTGCTTTGCAGTTTCGTGGATTCATATTGAGCTAACAACAGCCTTTCATTCAAAAGATTTATCTCTACATTCCTTTCATAGAGATTTCTCTTCAACAATTCAACTTCAACCAAGGCTTCATTGAGTTTTACAGAATAATAGACTTCATTTCTCTTGAGTTCATCATTCATTGCCATGATTTCACTTTGGTTTTGTAGAATGAGCCTGTTTGCTTTATAAACACCAAATAAACGTTGTTTGCACACAGGAGAACAGAGATCCTAAACAGTCTCATAGGGTAGATCCATGATGATCCTTTCGGCTGCTAACGCTTTCTCACAGTTGCACACTCTCGTGTTTCTTTTAAGTTTCTCTTCATTGTCCTTCATCATATCTTCATTTGTTGCTTCTTTTTGTCCTTCCTTATCTTCCTCATCTTCATCTTTATTCGAAATCTCACAATCAAATCCTTTATCAAAATCAGTTAACGAGTTTCCACAATTTTCTTGTATGTTATCGGAGGTTCCAACAATTGTCTCTGAATCAGATGCTATCACCTTGAGCTTTTCATTCAGTTCGGTTTTGTAGTTGAGTATGTCTGTCACAGATGAAATTAGATCAATGTTAAGAGTGTTGGTTTGTTGTGGTAATACTTCTTGGAAGAACTCTTTTCTTTTCATTTCTATCTCATAGTTTTTCAACTTGTCAACTATGTCCTGTGTCCATGAGTTTGTAGTCCGAGAAAATTCTTTCTTTCTTCAGGACTTTAACATAATTGCTCCACTTTGTTGGAAGTGAATCCAGAAGTCGATGAATTTGATCATAGTTGGTAAGATATGGATCATATTTCTTCAGATTTTCAGTCACATTCAGAAAGCGGTTGATCAAATCTGACAGTTTCTCCCTTTTATGACTAACAAAAGCGATAAAATCCTTTTCTGCAAGCACTCTTTTACCCGTCTCCCATTTTTTAAGTTCATCGTGAAATCTACACAGAGCATGATACAAGGATTTTGCGTTTTTGTGTTCAGCGAAATTACTGCGACTATCCCTTGTTAAACACAACTTCAAAACATCAAAGGCTCTGTTATCACGTTCTATCAACCTTTTATCTCTATCGGTATATGAGCTTGGGTCGGTGTTTCGAATTGTAGCCTCTCCTATAACTCTAATCGGTGTATGCTGACCAAAAAACAATCGAATCCCACTGAGTATGATCTGTAGTCAAGTAAAAATCCTTCAGTCTCATTTTCCAATCATCAAAATTATCATCGTCTGTCAGTTTTGGTGGACTAATTGTTGCGACCTTTTTCAGATCAGCAAGGGTAAGTGAAGTTGACATTGTTAATTTTTAAATTTTAGATTTTGGTCACAATGTCGCAGATAGTGTCGCAAAAAAAATCCTTAGTGTCGCAAAACAACTAGTGTCGCAAACAAGTCAGTGTCGCAAACAGGCACACACTTTGAACTTTAGTTCAAGCTAATGTCGGGTACAATGTCAGGTATAGTGTCGGAAGCAATGTCAGGCACAATGTTGAACACAGTGTCGGGCACAATGTCGTGAACTTTCGTTCAATCAGGATGCAAGCCAGCCAAATAACGATCAACAATACAAAAACTGTAGTGTCGCAAGCACACTAGTGTCGCAAGATGAACACTAGTGTCGCAAGATGAACAGAAACACCTTTTTCTCCAAGCAAAAAACACACCAATCACCACAGAAAACTCCAATCAGATCCAATTGATGATCTGATGATTCCGATTGATTCACAATACAAAATAAACCAATCCCAATCCAATGTCAGTCCATAATAACAACAAGTAGGATCCAATTTGATTAAAAAAGTCTTTTGTCCAAAAACCTATGAATAATATCTCTAAATCACACCTAGATCACAGATCTACATGATGATGATAGATCTGTTGATTTCGATTGATTCTAACAACAAAAGGAAGCAAATCTCAATCCAATTCCATAGCAATTCACACCAGATCAGATCCAGAATTGATAAATATGAATATTGTCTAAAAAACCTCAAAATCCACAAATCATGAGCACAATGGCTCTGATACCATATTGTTGGTCCATGAAATCAATAATTCGTGCTAATATGATATAGATCTAATCACAATCAATTGATACCACTAGATCTAGCATCAATTGGTTGAGATTTGTGACCAAAACTCACACAAACCATTATAACCCATTAACAAATGATTAATTAAGAAGATTAGTAGAAGAAGATGGATTAAACAATTGCAACAAAGATATAACAGATCCAATTCCTTGCAAACAAACAATAAGGTTCGAACTCAGTATCAAAGAGAGAATAGTATTCAATTAAGTTCCCAAGAGTTATGTACAAAATGCCGTAACAAAACTATATATACAGGTCATAGTGTCGCAGGCATGTCGCAGACACGACACTGCCTGATCGTTAAGCAAGGACAAGCTGCATGCGACACTATAGTGTCGCATGCAGTGTCACAAAAACCTGCATCAAACGCACTAAACAAAAGCTAAACTAACTATTACATTGGAAACAAAATATGACTAAAACTATTACAAGTTAAACAAAACTACAAATAACAACAAGGTGAAGTACCACCCTACATGTGGTCAACATGTGGTCAACAAAATATGAGAGTTACTTTCTTGTCATACACACATCAGTTACCATCGATTATAAGTTGTTTTTTTATAGATTTTGTATTATGCAATAAAAAAATCATAAAAAAGGGGCATAAGTACAAGATTTATCATATAAAAATGTGTGAGAGCTTGAAAGCACAAAAAGAATAAGTGTGTAAATGTCGTTGAGAAAAAGAAGTCCAATGTGGCCATTAGGTAATTGCAAAAGAGCCTAAGGGTCAACTGTGAAAAGATAAACGAATTCGCATACATATACATACGTAAATATTTTTCTGTACGGACAAGTGTCTTTGATTGGGGTACAATCTGTAGTGGGGTATGTAAGTCCGTCGTGCATGTTAATCCTAAACGTATATAGATGTGTTCACTTGAATGTGCTAATACCTCAGTCCCCCATAACTATCTGGTGCTAGTTATGCTCTTATAGTTATATTAATTAGGTCCATGATGGCTTATATTCAATGGTGGGTGGCCAAGTCAAGTTGTGATGACTTGAAATCTCAAGATGTCTTGAGAACGGATAAAGTACTAACACTTCATGTGGGGTCCATACTTTGAAGTCTTAAAAATAAATCAACACATGATAAATACTCACGGGATTGTTTGTTAAACTTCGTCTGTTTGAGTTTAAGTGGATAAACAATATCGGCAATCGTCTTGAACTGCTTGTGTGTTTTTGAAATAAAGAAATCTGCATGTGATCATCTGATTAAACTGATATGATCTTCTCGCACTGGGTCTCACAAAAATATGTGTTATTCTTAGTTGTTTTATTTTTTTCGTTTGTTGATTTTCGTTTTTTATTACACTTATTTTTCTTTAAATATACAAAAATACCAAAAATATTTTATGTTTGTTTTAATATAAAAGTTTGAAAAAACTCCAAAAAATAATGTGTTGTCTATCTTTCATGTTTGATGAATATTAATACTTTAGGGTGTTCTTTGGAAAGTGTTTGGTAATGTTTAAAGGTGACAGGAAACGAATGTGGGCTTCTCCCCTCGTGTTTGGTTCCAAAAGGAGGAGATATGTTGATGCTAATGGCCAAGACATGTTTTGATCCAATTGAAGAATGATCTGATAATAAATAGTGTGCAAGTCCTTCGGTTAAAAGGGTGTTGGTCTTTGTTGAAGATTCAAGTTATGATGATCCAGTTACTACATCTACTTCATTCCATTTCATATGCTGATAAATCTGATGTTTATGGGGAGTTTGTTAATGAACATGTAGATTTATATGAAGAGATGAAGGTGGTTTCCATGGGGAGTCTAGTGGAAGATTATCTGTAAATATGAACCGATGAATCTGATCAATCTATCAGAGAAGGAACTTATGATCTCACACAAGAACTCGGTCTTGCAAGATGAAGTTTATGCTAAAAGTTCATTGTTGGTAATTTAGATCGAGAACTGGAGAAGTCTTAAAGCATGATCAAGTAGAAGAAGATCTTCGCGGGTCAAAAGCAATGGAAGACTGATATGAAGATAATCAAAGTATGAATATTACCAAGCTGATGTCAAGGAGGAGTTTGTTGACTATTTGTTTTGTGACAACAGGTTGTAATAGTTTAGTTATTTTCTTTTGATTATCTTTGTAATAGCCATTTAGGTAAACTTTAGTTGTACGTTGTGGTGGTAAGTCACGAAAGAATTCTTGGTAACGCAAACTAGGTATCATGCGACACCTAAGGGCGACACCTAGATGTCGTGAAACACCTAGGGGGAGACACCTTGGTGTCGTGCGACACCTTGGTGTCCCTCATCTGGCTCGTTACCTATAAATATTGATGGGTGATAACCATTATGGTTAATCGTCCATCAGAGAGTGTTTTGCATTTTTATCAATATAATTACGTTTGAAAGTATTCTCTATATTTGGGTGATTGTGTGTTCGTGTTTATACTCTCAAGGTGTTTCTTGACGGATTCCGCACGTCTAGAAACATTCGGTTCGTCTGAGATATCGATCCAAGTGAAGAACCAGGACCTACATCTCTTTTAGTTTTGTGCCGAACAACTTTGCATTCACCCTATAAGTTCCAATTCGAGCCCCAATAGAACTTGATCTAGAATAGTTGCGACACCCCACCCGATGGCGGAAACAACAGGTTGTTATATAAATTGGATATCGATAGTAAACAAAGCACATAGTATATATTTATTAAAGTCTAATAATTATAACATAAGTGTTGGAACATAAGTTTTAATTGGGAACGACCATAGTAATAAACCGAAACAGTAAATTCAAAAGTCTTTGTTATTTTAACTAAGTCCAAGGCAATCCTGTGTCTTGGTAAGTAGCAAATAACATCAAACACCACCTGAAATATGTGAAAATAAAGTTAGCTAATGAAAGCTAGTGAGTAAAACCACAATTGATAAATAATAGTATAAAAATCCGAGATCATCATAAATATGTTTCGCAATCTTACATGTATAGCAATTTAGTAATTATCACCCAACCATGACCCCTAACATAGAATAGTACAAAACCACAATTGAATCCACAATCATTCGTTTAGTCATTTATCATGAGAACCACTCATGTTTTGATTAAAGATAACTTTTTAACCAACCGGCATTTACCTTCTAGATATTTAAGTTATCAATAATCGTTTAGCAACTTAGGGATATGGCATAGCATCAAGCTTCGTAGTATAGCAACATAGCATCATAGCATCACAACATAGTAAACATGGAATTAGAAAAGTCGGGTTTAAATCACCTATCTATGTTGTATAAGTAGGTGGGTTTGTCAGACCATTAGCGTTAACGTTAACATTGTGCCGGTGGGATTACCAAGCAATAAAACTACTTTTAACTAACACATAAGACTGCATCAAGCCGCAGACAAGATTAACATATAGGTATGATCCCTTTGAAAAGTAGAAACAAGGTAGAAAACTTGTTCTAGTAATAGAACACATATTTCGGCCCTAAAACGTAAAGGAAAAAGGGGAGTGAGTTTACTCACCTTGAAACTCGGGCACGAAATAAATAGCAAATACCTTAGATAGAGTCGAGGATTTCCCAAATACTAGAATCACCTAAGTAAATGAGAATCCTAACTTAGAAACACATATAGTATAGAAAACTAGAATAGAAACAATAGGGATCTACGAATATTGGAATTTTAGGGTTTAGAATTGGAATTTGGGCTTTCTCATTAAACGACTAAAAATATATAAAAATCTTTTATTTATAACGATAGCAATAGTAATAATAATTATTTTGTTAAGCAATAGAAATTCTAATAATATATTTTTAACAACAATTATATAATGTAAAAAATATGTTATATTTATTAGAAATATTTTAAAACAATTACACAATTTTAAAGAATACAAAATTCCATACAAAGTCTTATTTGTAAAACCTAGTAGTTATATAACTTTGTATATGTTTTATAAGTATTAAAATGCATTTTTAAAGTGTTAAAAATATTTGTAATAATTAATTTTTTAAAGTTAAGTTATATAAAATCATGGTTTGGCTATATTTTATAAGTTTTCAGCATTTTATAAAATATATGACATGGTATTAGTATTAGCTTTAGGATAAATGATAAAAATTGTTAATAGAGTTGTTAAAAAAAGATAAAAATGTGTGTATGTCCCTGGTTTCGAACCAAGAACCTTCTGTTTCAAAAACTTTCCATCAAACCAGCAGACTAGATCATATTAGTGTTTTGAGTTGAAAGGAAAATGGATTTAACATGTTCTAATTAGAAACCCTAATTTCCATAAACCCTAGAAACACTAAATCACAAATTACTTTGAATTTACACAATGAAACTAGAAATGATTGAGGGTTATTGATCTACACATGATAAGGATCATTTTAACATAAAACACTTACTTGATTGGCAACGAAATGAATTAGATTAGATGAAGAATAAGAACGTAACAGGTAGATGATCAAAATGGTAGCTAGAGATCTTTAAATTCAATACCTTTTGCAGAATCGATCCTCAGAATGCAACAAATGAAAGCCCTAAATCAGTTGTAAATGATAGCAATGTTTAGGTGTTAATTACTTACGGATTTTTGGTTTATGATTCAAGAAATAGAAGTTGTAGGGAGTGAAAATGAGTTGGAGAGATAAATAATGTTGATTGAATTTGATTAATTCGGTCTAGAAGTTGTCGAATGGGTATTGGTTTGGTTTCGAGTTAATTGATAGTAATTAGATGTTAATTTGGTGATTAAAGACTGATTAATTGTTACCAACGGATTCAAAACGCCAAGATGATCATTTTTATTAATTCAATTTATTGATTTGGTGTGATTCTAGTCGATTGGTGATAATGGGTAATGAATTCGGTTTTAGGAACAATTTTGACACTGATTTTGTTGATTAAAAGGTGTTTGGAGGGTGGTACATGGTTCGAAACTTACCAAGGACCTTGTTACATAGGTTCGATCGGGTTAAAATGAGTTAAAAATCACTTATTAACACTCGTCGGAGTTGCGAGTTTGGCCGGAAGAAGCCCCGGAGGGGGGTGGAGGGTTTGGGTAAATATTTGATTTACAGTTTGGTCCATGCTGTTTGCTATTGTTGATTATTTTGGTTTTTAAACTTTAATCCAAGTTTCAAAATTGGTAGTTTTTGCACAAAGTTAAATAATTGCATATTTTAACCAAATAAATTTGTAACTTTTATATAATTGACGGTTTTATATATTTGCTTCGTTTTCGACTCTGGACGGTTATATTTAGATTTAGAAGCAGTTATCTTTCATAATTTTTATAAAATTTCTTTTATAGAATAGAATTTATATATTTTTTAGATTTATATAATATAAATAGTAATTAAATAGTATGCTTATATATTATACGACATGGATTCGATCGATTATTTAAAGTAGGAATAACATAGAATTCGACATATTCATTTATATTTATAATGCAACGTTACATTTTCCAGAATTAAATACAAATGCAATAAAAGATAGATAACTTCGAGTTCAAGTCGGGCGTTCGGATTCGGGTTTGGGGCAGATGTCACAGTCTCCCATCTTTATACAAATTTCCCAAACTGAAGAAGATGATGGAGCGAAAAGATGCGGATACTTGGCTTTCATTGGTCCTCACGTTCCCAAGTGGCCAAGTAAACTCAGGTCCACGCTTAGATTCCCAACGGACTTTGACAAATGGTATCCGACTACGCTTGAGCTGCTTAACTTCACAGTCTATAATTTCTAATGACCATTCAATAAATTGCATAGATTCATCGATTTTGACTTCATCGAGAGGCACAATGAGATTTTCATCGGATAAACACTTCTTCAAATTAGAAATATAGAACACAGAATGAACACTACCCAATTGCTTAGGCAGTTCCAGCTCATAAGAGACCTTCCCAATCCTTTTAAGAACTTTGAATGGTCCCACATATCGAGGAGCTAGTTGTCCCTTTTTGCCAAATCGGAAAAATCCCTTCCATGGAGACACTTTGAGCAAAACCTTATCACCAATTTCATACTCCATAGGCTTTCGTTTTTTATCGGCATACTACTTTTGGCGATTCGAGCCGCTAGAAGATTTTCACGGATTTTTCGGATTTTATCAGTGGTCTCTTGAATCATTTCAAGCCAGCGATTTGAGAGTCACCGACCTCAGTCCAACAAAGAGGAGAATGACATTTATGACCATAAAGAGCCTCGAAAGGTGCTATATCAATGCTAGCATGATAACTGTTATTATACGAGAATTCGATCAATAGGACAAAATAGCATGTAGTTACTTTTTTTAATAGTAGTAGTAGCCTGTAATCACTAAGTAGGCCAACTTGATTAAAAAGTTGTAAATAAAAAATAGGATAAATTAAAGTTTCTTTTTATGCTAATTGAGTCTTCTCCCCTCCTATCTTCTTCATCTAAGCTAACAAAAGTCATGGCCGACCACCATATTATTTGGCTAGAAATATATTTTGATAATGTTACTTCACTTTTCTTTTGCTGGTTCCGCTGATGGTGTCGGTTGTCAAAAAAGACTGGTCTCGACTGAACGTTCGATATAATACCCTACACTACCAACGGTGAAAAGCTTGGTGTCGGCCGACACCATAGTATATGCCCTAGGTCCGCCCCTGACAAAAGGTACATTTTTGCAAGTTACATCCGTGAGAGGAACAACAATCTTAGAAAAATTAGCAATGAACCGACGGTAATAACCCGCTAGACCAAGAAAAGAATGGATTTCGGTTGGAGTGGAAGGCACTGACCAATTTTTGACGGTTTCAATTTTTATAGGATCCACTTTAACACCATTTTTGTTAACAATATGGCCCAATAATTGAACTTCTTTGAGCCAAAACTCACACTTAAGAAAACTTGGCATAGAGTTGTTCTTGCTTAAGCATTTGAAGAATGGTACGAAGATGTAGCTCATGATTGGTTTTGGATTTGGAATAGATAAGAATATGATCGGTAAACACAATGACGAACTTGTCCAAATACAACCGGCATACTCGGTTCATTAAGTCCATGAAAACAGCAGGTGCATTAGTTAAACCAAAAGACATGATTGTGAACTCAAAGTGACCATACCGCGTACGAAACACGCTTTTTGGTATGTCATCTTCATGAACACGTAATTGATGGTAACCCGAATGAAGATACATTTTTGAGAAACAAGTTGCTCTTTGGAGTTGATCGAAAAGATCAGCGATACGCGGCAAATGATAACGGTTTTTGATGGTAAGTTTATTAAGCTCGCGATAATCGATACACATACGGAACAAGCCATCCTTCTTTTTGACAAAAAAATGGAGCACCCGTGGAGAATAACTCGGACGAATGAAACCTTTGTGACATCTGCCCCGGACCCTAGCCCGAATACCTGTCTTGACCCGAAGTTCGTATCCTAAAATGTATCTGTACTCTTTTAATTATTTTTGTAACGGCTCGATAGTCAAATATCTAAATAAATACGTTTGGCGTGTTGTATCTCGTCTCAATTCATTTTTACCTTTTAACGTCTCAATCAAGCCCAAAACATAAAAACGTAAATCCCATAAACGCCTCGAGGAAACGTGGTCGAATTTGTAGCTAAAATAATTGGTTAAACTAACTTTGGACCAATGTAGTAAATATTAAAACTTGTTTTAAAAGTTTTAGACAAAAAATGAAACCAAACCAAGTGCAGGGGCTGTTTGTGTAACTTGAGTTTTAAACCCAGCCTCCTCCCCCCCCCCCCCCCCGCGTACTTCTGGCATCAACAGATTCCGGCCAGATTGGCCGGAAAATCCCCGTCTCCGGCGAGGCCTCAAAAACCCATTTTTAACGTATTACAACGAATCAAACCTATACAAAATCATCCTAGCGCTATTCTAAGTGAGTTTCGAACACCTAATTGACTTCTAAACACTTATATGTCGATCAATTTATCAATTCAAAACCGGTTCAAAAACCCAACTACTCAATCGTCTCTTAACGCATCCAATTTATGTTTTCATTCAATCCCCTCTGCCTTCTCGGTGCCACGAATTCATTCCCAGCAATCAATTGAATCGAATTAACTCAATTCTATTCAGTCTCTTGCCTTTACTTTCGGACTCAACATGAAAACATCTCGACCACTTTCTGATCACCATAACGCAATTCAAACCACCTGAACTTTCCTCGTTACTCGTTTTGGCCATCTACAACTTCAAACTCTGGTATCTATCATCTATATTTTGTAAGTGATTTCATTTTAAACCGAGTCTGTTCATCAACGGGTAGCCATCAAATCTTTGATTAAATCTGAAATTGATATAGGGGTTTCATTCATCTCATCACGTGGACGAAATCTGGAAGTTTAATTGGATTCTAACAGCTCCTAGTTATCAATTGATCATTAAGCCGTCGTGTTCTTGTTCTTCACCTTCATCATTCCAATTCGATCGAAACCAAGTAAGTATAATATATCGAAATGATCGTTTTAAAGTGTAGATTAAAAGCCCTATGGTTGTTTGGATTAGATCATCAGACTAAAAGCGAATTGGTTGATTTTTTATTCTAGGGTTTATATGAAATGGATATTTTGGTGTAATAAAGATATAAACAAATCGCTGCCCATTTAAAAATCAAAAAGCACGTCTGGTTCAGTGGTAAGGCCGTTGTCTTTGGCGTGTTAGGTCGTGGGTTCGAGTCCCACTGACCACTTTTATTTAATTTTTATCTTTTAACCCCCTTACTTCTAAGTTATATATATATATTTCTTAAAATTGTGTACAAATATTATATCAATTATAAAACTAGAAATTGATTATCATAAAAATATATACTTGGAAACCCTAATTTCCAATTGATACTTTAAAACCCTAAATTCCCAAATTATACTTTGAAACATATTTACATTGATCTCGGATTTCCTACTATGTATTATTTACTGTGTTTTTACTCACTAGCTATTCCCGTAGCTAACTTATTTTAATCATATTTCAGGTGGCATTTGAAGTCGTTTCGTTTGCGTGACACGTAGGATGCTATGGACCTAGAAAATAATAAACAAAGACGTTTCCGTTTTCGGCTTTAATTACTGTTTTAAGACTATTTATTTCCAGTTGCGTCACAACATTGAATGCTTAATAATATTAAAATATACTTTTTAGATGCCATGTGCTTTGTACTTTTGATATCCAATCCACTTGACAACCCGGTGTTTCCGCCACCGGGTGGGGTGTCACAGTTTGGTGTCAGAGCCATGGTTATAGGAAACTAGGATAGGGTATTAGAAACACACCGACCTAGACTATAACCTAAGAGTCCTTAGTGCAAATAGATGTACTTAGGATTCTCTTGAACATTAATTGTTTCCTTGTTACGAACCCTTCTACGTCTTTTCTTATTCTCTTTTCTTATTCGATTTCACGAAGGAACTACAGGAGACTCGTCTGCAAGATTAGGATCCTTTCTCTTTGTGGAATCTCGTCATCGTCTTAAGTGAGTTTGAAACGTGGGGAAACGTGTGCAATCTGGAAGGGGGAACGCCTGTATCACGTACATCCTGTCTAAGGACAAGCATTTCGTATAAATCTCTTTAAGAGACCTGTATGCTTACCTGGGGATGGACGAGATGAGTGTGACCCTATAGGCTAAAGCACGCTTTCTCGAATACGTCGAAAAACGAACTTGACACTTTGATAAGTCATTGGTGTCCAAAACCAAGACACATCCTAAGCCTTCAAAACTCTATTTTCTTGATGATTCTATAAATTTCATTTTTTTTCTATGATTTCTAATGAGTTTCTATGTTATTTCAAACGTTCCTTTTCCCAAAGTTCATTTACTAATGTTTCTATAATGTTCTAAGTGATTTTTCTGTGTTATGTTTCTAAAGGATTTTATAATCTCATTTAATCAAAATTTTGTTACAATTTATGTTATCTCGAATTTTGATCCATGTCTTACGAAAAAATTTTCTATCTTATCTTGTAGAATGGCTTCTAGACGCGCACGACTCGCTAACGTTATTGCGACCCAGATGGCTAAATGCTGCCTAATCTCGTGACCCAGCTCAATAACGCCAATCAGAATACTGTACCCGCGACACCTCGTTGCACACTCAAGCATTTCAATTCTTGTGGTCCGACTAAATTTTCTGGTAATGAGGGAGCCACTGGACTCCTTCAGTGGTACGAAAGCATGGAAAGCACTTTCGTCAACTGTGAATGCCCAGATAATCTGAAAGTTCGCTATGCTGCAAGTGTACTCCAAAAGGGTTCACTCACCTGGTGGAATGATGAGAAATAGAGGCTCGGTGAAGCCGCCGTGACCGCGTTGACTTGGGCTCAGTTCAAAACCACTATGACCAGCAAGTATTGCCCTCCGAGCGAGATTCGTAAGCTCGAGGGTGAATTTTGGAACCTCCAACAGGACAGTGGTGACAATGTGGCGTACAATGATCGTTTCTCGCAACTCAGTGTTTTGTGCCCCAACATGGTTACTCCGGATTCCCGGGGGATTGAGCAGTATATCGGGGGTTTGCCTATGACGATTCAAGATGCGGTATGGGGAAGTAAGCCAGTGACGGTAGGTGAGGCGATGTCCTTGGCCGGACGCCTTACTGATAATCACGTGAAAGCGGGTACTCTAAACCGCAAGGGGAATAAAAAGTTGAAAAGTTCATCAGATAATGATTCCAAGACATCCGGGGGAAAATTTCCTAAGGGCTTCAAGCCCGAATCCTCCTCGAACTCCAATAAACAAAAGAATCATGCTGCTAATTATGTTGTCACCACCCAGACTCCTATCGCGGCACCTCAGGGTGGTTATAGTGGCAACGTTGCCAGGAAACCCTACACCGGCACACTACCCAACTGCAACAAATGTCCATTCCATCATGCTCCCGAAACTCCGTGTCGGAGATGTAACATCTGCCAACGCATTGGTCATTTATCCAAGGATTGTTTCAACAATTCCAACAACGTCAGGGCTGTTCCGGGTCGGGCTTGCTACAACTGCGGTGACCCGACTCATTTCCGCAACAACTGTCCGTAACCAATTAACATGAATGTGAACAAAAACGCTAATGCAAATCAGGCAGGCCGTGCTAGAACCTTTAACATCAATGCGAACCAAGCACAGGCCAACAACGATGTGGTGAACGGTATGTTTCTCGTTAATGAACGTTATGCTTCTATTTTGTTTGACTCGGGTGACGATAAGAGTTTTGTTTCTTTAGAGTTTGCTTCATCTTTTACTGCTAGTCGTATTGGCCTTGATATTCCTTATGTGGTAGAGGTAGCAAACGGGAAAAGTATTACTATTAGTTCGTCCTTTAAGGGGTGTATGCTTAACCTTATAGGTCACGTCTTTTATGTTGATCTCTTGCCTATGACGCTCGGTAGTTTTGATGTTATTATTGGTATGGACTGGCTGTCGGCCAACGGTGCGGAAATTGTGTGTAGGGAAAAGGTTGTTCGAGTTCCTCTTCCATCGGGTCAAATTTTGAATGTATCGGGGGAAAAGTCTCCTGTCGGGTTGAAACTCATGTCTTTTGTCGAGGCTCAAAAATATTTACGTAAAGGGTATGTTGCGTTCTTAGCGCGTGTTGAGGTCAAGGAATCGAAAGAAAAGAAACTTGAAGATATTCCTGTTGTGCGAGACTTTGCGGAGGTTTTTCCCGATGATGTAACCGGCCTTCCACCCGCACGACAAGTTGAATTCCGTATTGATCTTGTTCCTGGTGCTACTCCTGTTGCAAGAGCTCCTTATCGTCTTGCACCGTCCGAACTCCAAGAGTTAGCCAGTCAGCTCCAAGAGCTATCCGAAAAGGTTTTATCCGTCCGAGTTCCTCACCGTGAGGTGCTCCAATTTTGTTTGTTAAAAAGAAAGACGGCTCGTTCCGTATGTGTATTGATTATCGCGAGCTCAATAAACTTACTGTCAAAAATCGTTATCCGTTGCCGCGTATCGACGACCTTTTTGATCAGCTTCAAGGTGCAACTTGCTTTTCTAAGATTGATCTTCGTTCTGGTTACCATCAGCTACGTGTGCACGAAGATGACATACCAAAAACCGCGTTTCGCACGCGATATGGTCACTTTGAGTTCACGGTCATGCCTTTCGGTTTGACTAATGCACCTGCTGTTTTTATGGACTTGATGAATCGTGTATGTCGACCGTTTCTGGATAAGTTCGTTATTGTATTCATCGATGATATTTTGATCTACTCTGAATCCAAAACTGATCATGAGCAGCATCTTCGTTCTATTCTTCAGATGCTTAAGCAAGAACAGCTCTTCGCCAAGTTTTCTAAGTGTGAGTTCTGGCTCAAGGAAGTGCAATTTTTGGGTCACATTGTTAATGAGCACGGGGTTCAGGTGGATCCCGCGAAAAATCGAAACCGTCAAAAATTGGTCAGCACCTTCAACCCCGACCGAAATCCGTTCTTTTCTTGACCGAAATCCGTTCTTTTCTAAGTGTGAGTTCTTGACCTTGTTTACTGATGCGTGTAATATATATATAAATTAACTACCTAAAAACACCTAGTTTTAATATTAATAAAACCTAGACAAACTACTAAATCATACACAACCGGCAGTGGACCGGTCGGATGTAATATAGCGTACATAAGTCCGGGTGTCGACCCACAGACTCTAAATATTACGTTAAACTAACTAAACAAGACCTTACTTAACTAGACACGAACTTTAAATAAAAGATTATTTGAATGGGGGGTTTATTGCTAAAAATAGTAACCTGCTAAAAATAGAAACTTTCTAAATTTGGAAACTAACTAAAAATAGAAATTACTAAAAATAGAAACTAGCACGAAAGACGGAATACGAAAACAGTGATTGGAATGAACCACCTAGACTCGACTCCTCTATGTTGCAATTATCACTTGAAAACGGATGTTTTGATTATGGAACTAGTCACAAAGATATTCACTTGAAAAATACCAAAATAAGACCCTCGACCCTTTTCGAGAAGAAACTTACGGTTTTCTAACAAGTTATTACGAACACTAGTTTAACAGGTAAACGCCCTCACGGTTGTCTAACCTAATTATGATTAAGTGACCTTATGCGAATTCCAACCTCACAGTTTAAAACCCAAAGCCAGTTCAATGCATTCAATTAATTTATTAGACATGTTTGCTAAACATAACCTAGATCGAATTCTCACGAATATCAAATCTTAGCAATTAAACAAACAAGGCCTAACAATGAATCTAATCACCTCACGGTTATCTTAGAAAGCTAGCATATCTTTATTAGATTGATTTCTATTATGTTTCCTATGGTTTTAAGCATGCATTTAACCACAACACATTCATAACACACAGTCGATGAATTGAATCAAATCCTATTATATGATATAGACACTCATCAAGGATTCAATGGAAACAATAATATTAATCAAACCAATTCCAATACACATACAAGCATCAATCGAATTAAAGCATTAAACTTTTACTTAAATCATAAACGAACCATAATCAAAGACAATCCAAATCCAAGTCAAACAATCAACATAAATTCATCTAAGTCTAGGTGGCTTTAAGAGCTTAGCCTAGCATGTTTGTAACAAAAATAAAGTGAAAATTAATGTTGCAAGACATGATAAAAGAATCGAAAAACAAAGGATTAAAGAAACCCGAAAGATGCAAGAAGCAATCCTTGAATCCACGTGCTTCCGTCGCTTCGATTTCGTGTTCCTAGCCTCATAATCACCCCAAATCAACTCCAATTCGTCCCCTAAAACGTACATGGAGGCTAGGGTTTCATAAGGAGTGTTGATATAGCGAACCGGGCCAAGAAAAGCCCAAATTTTCTTCGTTTTCGCGTACCGGCTTGCTCGTAACTCCGTTTCACGCCCCGTTTTCGCCTACGGATTCGATTTTTCACGATCTATCCGTTTCTTTATCAACATGGGACCTAAGAAACACAAAAACATTAGTTGTATCAAAATTGCTATAAAAACCGTATCGAAACAACTAAAAACGTAAACAAACTCAACTAGGGATTTATGTATAATTTATCCTTTATCATTTACACCGATCATAAAAGTCTTCAGCATATTCTAAATCAGAAAGAGCTTAATATGAGGCAAAGGTGTTGGGTCGAATTACTAAGCGATTACGATTGTGAAATCAGTTACCACCCGGGTAAAGCTAATGTTGTCGCTGATGCTCTAAGTCGTAAGGAACACATCATGCTTTCTTGTGTTTCCCTCCGTGTCGATCTTAAGTCTCGAATTCTGGAGGCTCAGCGTGTAGTTGTTTCTGAGAATACTTTTCGGGATGAGATGACTGTTGGTACCGATTTACAATTGGAAACTAAAACCGATGGTCTACTTTATTTTATGAAGCGTATTTGGGTGCCGTCTCGTGGTAATATCCGTACTCTTATTATGGACGAGAATCATAAAAGTCGTTATTCTATTCATCCGGGTGCGGATAGAATGTATATGAATCTTCGTCCACATTATTGGTGGCCTGCTATGAAGAAAGACGTCGCTCTGTATGTTTCTAAGTGTTTAACTTGTGCAAGGGTCAAAGCCGAGCATCAACGTCCTTCTGGTCTTCTCGTGCAACCCGAAATCCCTGTTTGGAAATGGAGAGTATAGCCATGGATTTTGTTACTAAGCTTCCTCCTTCGAATGGTTATGATAGCATCTGGGTGATTACTGATCGGTTAACGAAATCTGCTCGTTTTCTGCCAATCAAAGAAACTTAGTCGGCTGAAAAGCGAGCTCAACTTTACGTGAAAGAGATTGTTTGTCGTCATGGGGTGCCGTTGGATATTATTTCAGACCGTGATGGTCGTTTTATGTCTCGTTTCTAGAAGGGTCTTCAAGAAGCTTTGGGTACTAAACTCAACCTCAGCACTGCTTATCATCCCCAAACCGATGGTCAAAGCGAGAGAA
This sequence comes from Tagetes erecta, assembly GCA_030867185.1. Classification (NCBI taxonomy): domain Eukaryota; kingdom Viridiplantae; phylum Streptophyta; class Magnoliopsida; order Asterales; family Asteraceae; genus Tagetes; species Tagetes erecta. The sequence continues at coordinate 61,449,041 of CM061488.1, forward strand.
CCATTCAAACTCTCGAGGATTTGCTTCGATCTTGTGTTATTGACTTCAAAGGTAAATGGGATACTCATCTTCCGTTGATCGAATTCTCGTATAATAACAGTTATCATTCTAGCATCGATATGGTACCGTTCGAAGCTCTTTATGGTCGTAAATGTCGTTCTCCTCTATGTTGGACTGAATTCGGTGACTCTCAGATTACTGGTCCAGAGATGGTTCAGGAGACCACCGATAAAATCCGAAAAATCCGAGAAAATCTTTTAGCAGCTCGAAATTGGCAAAAGTATTATGCTGATAAAAAGAGGAAGCCTATGGAGTACGAAATCGGTGATATGGTTCTACTTAAAGTGTCTCCATGGAAGGGAGTTTTCCGTTTTGGCAAAAAGGGAAAGCTAGCTCTCCGATATGTGGGCCCGTTCAAAGTTCTTAAAAAGATCGGTGATATGGTTCTACTTAAACTACCTGAGGAATTGGGTGGTGTTCATCCCGTGTTTCATGTTTCTAACCTGAAAATATGTTTGTCTGATGAAAATCTTATTGTGCCTCTCGATGAAATCCAAATTGATGAATCTATGCAATTTATTGAGCGACCATTAGAAATTTTGGATCGAGAAGTCAAGAAACTCAAGCGGAGTCGGATACCGATCGTCAAAGTCCGTTAGGAATCTAAGCGTGGACCCGAATTCACTTCATCTCCATCTACTTCGGTTTGAGCAAATGAAGGCAAAATATCCGCATCTCTTCGCTTCATCTCCATCTACTTCGGTTTGAGCAAATTTCTGGACGAAATTCCTATAAGGAGGGGAGACTGTGACATCTGCCCCGGACCCTAGCCCGAATACCCGTCTTGACCCGAAGTTCGTATCCTAAAATGTATCTGTACTCTTTTAATTATTTTGTTGTAACAGCTCGATAGTCAAATATCTAAATAAATACGTTTGGCGTGTTGTATCTCGTCTCAATTCATTTTTACCTTTTAACGTCTCTATCAAGCCCAAAACATAAAAACGTAAATCCCATAAACGCCTCGAGGAAATGTGGTCGAATTTGTAGCTAAAATAATTGGCTAAACTAACTTTGGACCAATGTTGTAAATATTAAAACTTGTTTTAAAAGTTTTAGACAAAAAATGAAATCAAACCAAGTACAGGGGCTGTTTGTGTAACTTGCGTTTTAAACCCAGCCTCCTTCCCCCCCCCCCCTCCCCCGTACTTCCGGCATCAACAGATTCCGGCCAGATTGGCCGGAAAATCCCCGTCTCCGGCGAGGCCTCAAAAACCCGTTTTTAGCGTATTACAACGAATCAAACCTATACAAAATCATCCTAGCGCTATTCTAAGTGAGTTTCGAACACCTAATTGACTTCTAAACACTTATATGTCGATCTATTTATCAATTCAAAACCGGTTCAAAAACCCAACTACTCAATCGTCTCTTAACGCATCCAATTTATGTTTTCATTCAATCCCCTCTGCCTTCTCGGTGCCACGAATTCATTCCCAGCAATCAATTGAATCGAATTAACTCAATTTTATTCAGTCTCTTGCCTTTACTTTCGGACTGAACACGAAAACATCTCGACCACTTTCTGATCACCATAACGCAATTCAAACCACCTGAACTTTCCTCGTTACTCGTTTCGGCCATCTACAACTTCAATTTCTGGTATCTATCATCAATATTCTGTAAGTGATTTCATTTTAAACCGAGTCTGTTCATCAACGGGTAGCCATCAAATCTTTGATTAAATCTGAAATTGATATAGGGGTTTCATTCATCTCATCACGTGGACGAAATCTGGAAGTTTAATTGGATTCTAACAGCTCCTAGTTATCAATTGATCATCAAGCCGTCGTGTTCTTGTTCTTCACCTTCATCATTCCAATTCGATCGAAACCAAGTAAGTATAATATATCGAAATGATAGTTTTAAAGTGTAGATTAAAAGCCTTATGGTTGTTTGGATTAGATCATCAGACTAAAAGCGAATTGGTTGATTTTTGATTCTAGGGTTTATATGAAATGGATATTTTGGTGTAATAAAGATTAAAACAAATCGCTGCCCATTTCAAAATCAAAAAGCGCGTCTGGTTCAGTGGTAAGGCCGTTGTCTTTGGCGCGTTAGGTCGTGGGTTCGAGTCCCACTGACCACTTTTATTTAATTTTTATCTTTTAACCCCCTTACTTCTAAGTTATATATATTTCTTAAAATTGTGTACAAATATTATATCAATTATAAAACTAGAAATTGATTATCATAAAAATATATACTTGGAAACCATAATTTCCAATTGATACTTTAAAACCCTAAATTCCCAAATTATACTTTGAAACCCTAATTTTCAATTGATAATTTAAAACCCTAAATTCCCAAATTATATTTTGAAACCCTAAATTTATCATTTAAAACCCTAAAACCCCAAATCCAAAACCCTAGAAGTTCTATTTTCTTGATTCTAGTTATTACGTTACTTGCTTCGTTTCTAAATTAGGTTCTCCCGGTTAATTAGGTGATTCTAATATCTGGACGATCCTCGATTCTCTCTAGTTACTTTCTTGCGTTGCTATTATCTTTATTGTTCAGGTGAGTAAACTCACTCCCATTTTACTATTTTTGCTTTGGGACTGAAATATGATTCTTATTACTAAACTACGGTTTCTTTCCTTTTTTATTCTATTTTCAAATGAGATCATAAAATGTGTTAATCTTGTCGGCCGCTTGATGCAAAATTGTGTGTTAGTTAAAAGTAGTTGTATTATTATGTAATTTCCACCGGTACAATGTTAGCGCTAACGGTCTGACAAACCCACCTACACTTTATGGCACGTTAGGTGATTTTATACCGGCGATTCTTGTTGTTGATTCTATGTGTTGGTTACTAGATACTATCCTATGGTACTTGTTGCTATGTTGCTATGCCTTCCAGATGCTAAAACAATTATTGATAACTATATATATCGAGACGGTTAATTGACGGTTAAAAGACGGTTAAATGACGGTTAGATGACAGTTATCATTAATTGTAACATGAGTGGTTCTCATGAATCGTTACTAAAAGTTACCTTGCGGGGTATATGTGATTCTATGGTCATGGTTGAGTAATATAACGAAATTGCTATACACATAAGCTTGCGCAACATATTTACATTGATCTCGGATTTCCTACTATGTATTATATACTGTGTTTTTACTCACTAGCTATTCCCGTAGCTAACTTATTTTAATCATATTTCAGGTGGCATTTGAAGTCGTTTCGTTTGCGTGACACATAGGATGCTATGGACCTAGAAAATAATAAACAAAGATGTTTCCGTTTTCGGCTTTAATTACTGTTTTAAGACTATTTATTTCCTGCTGCGTCACAACATTGAATGCTTAATAATATTAAAATATACTTTTTAGATGCCATGTGCTTTGTACTTTTGATATCCAATCCACTTGACAACCCGGTGTTTCCGCCACCGGGTGGGTTGTCACAACCTTTATCGGACAATTCTTGGAATTGACTGGCTAACTCTTGAAGTTCATAAGGTGCATAATGATAAGGAACTTTTGCAACCGAAGTAGCACCGGGTACAAGATCAATACGGAACTCAACTTGTTGTGCGGGTGGAAGACCGGTTACATCCTCGGGAAAAACCTCGGCAAAATCCTACACAACTAGAATATCTTCAAGTTTCTTTTCTTCCTTTTTCTTTACATCAACACGAGCCAATAACGCAACATAACACTTACGCAAAACATTTTTGAGCTTCAACGCAAGACATGAGTTTCAGAGATTTCTCCCCCAAAATATTCAGAATTTGACCCGATGAAAGAGGAACACGAAAAATCTTTTCCCGACACAAAATTTATGCAGCGTTAGTGGACAACCAGTCCATATCGATAATAACATCAAAACTACCGAGAGTCATAGACAAAAGATCAACATGAAAAACGTGACCCTGAAGATTATGTACGCACCCCATTTATGATGAACTAATAGAAACACTCTTCACGTTCGCTATTTCTACCACATAAGGACTATCAAGGCCATTACGACTAACAGTAAATGATGAAGCAAACTCTAGAGAAACAAAACTCTTATTGGCACCCGAGCCAAATAAAATGGAAGCATAACAATCATTAACGAGAAACATACCGTTCACCACATCATTGTGTACTTGAGCTAGGTTGGTATTTATATTGAAAGTTCTAGCACGACCTGCTTGATTAGCATTAGCATTGGTATTAACATTCACATTGATAGGCTGAGGACAATTGTTGTGGAAATGATTCGGATCGCCACAATTGAAACAAGCATGACCCGATTATCCCGGTTATTATAAGCATTATTAGGTGCATTCCAACAATCTCTAGCCACGTGTCGGAAATGCTGACAGACATAACATTTGTGGCATGGAGTACGGGAGCATGATGAAGAAGACACTTATTGCATTTGGGCAAGTTTCCCGTGTACGAATTTCGGTTAACGTTACCCCCTTGCGGTGCCATAAGAGGAGTAGTGACAGTAATGGCATAGTTAGTAGCATTGTTATTTCGCTTCCTAGAATTGGATAAAGATTCTAGCTTAAAACCCTTATAAACACCCCCTCGGATGGTTTAGAATCATTACTAGAAGAACCTTTGGACTTTTTGTTACACTTATGAAACAGAGAACCAGCTTGCACATGATTTTCAGTAAGGCGACCGGCTAAAGTCATTGCCTCACCTACAATAGCTGACTTACTACCCCAAACAGCATCTTGGATAGTCATTGGCAAACCTCGGATATGCTGCTCAGTACCACGAGAATCGTGAGTAATGTAACAGCCTAGTGTAACCACACCATGATATTGTCCGCTTTGACGGCTGACACGCCCTTAGGCGCAGCCCCTCACGGTTTTAAAACGCGTCATGGTAGGGAATGTTTCCACCCTCTTATAAGGCATGCTTTATTCTACTTCTCAACCAATGTGTGATGTTACATTCCACCCCTCTTAAGGAGCCCAGCGTCCCCGTTGGCACATCGTTCCGGTCCCTAGCTCTAATACCAACTATAACAGCTAGTGTAACTGCACCATGATATTGTCTCCTTTGGCAACCGACACGTACTTTGGTCTGCGCGGCGCAATAATAAATAATAATAGTAATAATAGTAGTAGTAGTAGTAATAATAATAATAATAATAATAATAATAATAATAATAATAGTAATAATAATAATAATAATAATAATAATAATAATAAAAATAATAATAATAATAATAATAATAATAATAAAACTAATAATAATAATAATAATAAAAATAAATAATAATAACAATAATAATAATAAAATAATAATAATAATATAATAATAATACTAATAATAATAACAACAATAACAATAACAATAACAATAATAATTATAATAATAATAATAATATATAATATATAATATATAATAGAAATAATGATAATAATTATAATAACAATAATAATAATAGTAATAATAGTAATAGAAGTAGTAATATTAATAATAATATCAATAATAAAATTATCATTTTGATCCCTAATAATATAATTGTCATTATCGTGTTGGTTTTGTAAAAAATGTCATCTTGGTCCCTAAAATGTGAAATGATTATATTACACTTGGATTTAAAGGCTAAATCTAAAAGATGTTTACGAAAGGACAAACGACAATTTTTTTATAAAACCAAACACTAAAAAGGCTAGAAAAAACACAAGGATTAAGGTGGTCATATTGATCCAAACACAGAGACCAAAATAAAAATTTATTCCTTAAAAATTTATTTTGACATACTTTTGTTTTATAAAATTTTTTAAAAAGCACTTTTGATAAAAAAAAAAAAAAGATAATGTATTTAAAGAAAAAAACATGCTACCAAAGTTTAATATGAAATAATTTTTCTAAGTTAAAAAATAAGGTTACGAAAAACGTATCTATAAAAAGTTTCTATTAAAGAAATATTATCTTTTTCTTTACACAAATTAAAAACGGTTTTTAATAAACAACTACAAAAACTTCTATAAATATCAAGAAAAAAACTTTTTTATAATACTTGTTAAGAATCACGTGTTAGCTAGAGCTTGCTATGTGAAAGTTGTGTTCTAGCTCGACCTTTATTAAATGAGATATAATATGAACTCAATCTAGAATTTGAGCATATATGTTTAAGCGCAGAGGAATATATGCTTCTTATGCGTCATTCCCGAGTTGCTTACGAGCCTACTACTCATTTACAATTTCACCACTATAATATACATGTTCTTGATTTATTATATATATTTTTTGGACGGCAAATAATAGGGCAAAGAACAGTTTAGATGGGGCAATTGCGAAACCCCGTCCCACGCAGCTGGGCTCGACGTGTTGGGCTCAGTACTTCGACCAATTAATTCCCACCCCCGGAGAAAACCCCCACCTCCTGGGCCACAGACCCAGTTTAACGCGAAGCGACAAGGATAAGGTAAAACTGATTTGCTCAGGACTCGAACCCTAGTGGGTCATTCCCTCACAACGCGTTGGGTACCGCTGGGGCAAAGCCTTGTTGGTTCTTGATTATATAAATGGATCTTAATATATTACTTTTTGTTTATACCTTATAATATTAGTAGTAACACTACAACAATCATATTCGATAAATCTTGCTCGTAACAAAGCTATTAACATGATGTGAAAAGCTAGATGTGAGAAAACTATACATCTACCCCAAGAGATAGAATGGCTTCTGTTGGGTGTGTAGGCTCGTTAGTGGCAGTCGGCCTTAATGAGTAGCCTACGTGGGCTTGGGCCTAACTTAGGGACGAAGTTTCCTAACCCTAGATTAGTCTCTATATTGACATTATTATACTTGTAATTCCTTGAGCACCTGATAAATAAAATACCTAGTTGCAACAAAGTGGACGTAGGTCAGGAGGACCGAACCACTATAAATCCTTGTGTCTCGTGTTCGTTAGTACTCGCGAGTGTGTGTTTGGTTTTGTGTGTGTGTTCTAGATCCTAACAACTGGTATCAGAGCTACAGCTCGTTACACACGAAGGACACAACGCGAGAGAGCTGCGATCTAGGGTTAACGCCGACAGTTTCGTCGTCGTCCCAGTCGATCGCAGGAACGGGTTCGTAATCACCGTACAAATTGCCGCTAAATAGCGATTGTTTAATATTGCTTGATCTTAGTGCTCACGTTAATCGAGAAGAAAACAAAGTAAAATCTTTTGTTTGTTTTCTTTTAGTCTTCGGTCGAGCAGGAAGACTAGGAAAAAGAAAAGCAATTTTATTTGCTTTGTTTCTTGTTTTATTTTTTAGCCGACCAAGAGAAAGAAAAGAAGAGTTTTGGTGTTTGATTTCGTATTGAGTGGACAATAATATTATTTTACATAAGTCTTTTACCAAAGTTTGACCAACGTATTTTCAGTCTCGGTTTTTTTTTTCATTCGGCTATTATCATGACAGGAGACGGGAAAGTAACGATAGAAAAGTTTGACGGGAAAAAGTTTGGTTGGTGGAAGATGCAGATTGAAGCATTACTTTGTGAAAGAGACTTGAATGAAGTGCTTGAGGGTGAAAAACCAGAAAAGACTTCACAAGCAGATTGGGATAAGATGGATAAAAAGGTTAGGGCAGTGATAACGCTTTCTTTGTTTGAGAATGTTGCCTATAACATCCAGAAGGAGACCACAGCTAGTGGTATGATGACAGCATTATCAAACATGTATGAGAAGCCTTCTGCAGCGAATAAGGTTTATCTGATCCGAGAGCTTGTGAATACTAGGATGAAGGAAGGTGACTCGGTAACAGTTCATATCAATAATCTTAATTCGATTTTGTCTCGTTTAATATCTGTCAATATTAAATTTGATGATGAAGTTCAGGCCCTATTATTATTATCCTCATTACCAGAGAGTTGGTCCGGAACTGTAAATGTAGTTAGTAACTCGTCGGATACTAGTAAGTTTACGTTTGAGAAGATTCGGGATCTAATTCTGGGGGAGGATGTACGGCGCAGAGGTTCAGGTGAATCTTCAAGTTCTTTGTTGAGTACAGAGGGCAGGGGAAGAAAGAATGAACGGGGAAGTCGTCAGAGCAGAAGGAGTCAGTCTAAGGCTCGTAAAGATGTGATATATTGGAACTGTAAGGAAGCAGGGCACTTTAGGAATCAGTGTCCTAATCCTAAGAAAGATGCTAACACTGTAGAAGACTACGAAGATGATGATGTTCTTATCTGTAGCGTGGAGAACAGTGTGGATTCCTGGGTTATGGATTCTGGTGCTTCTTTTCATGCTACCCACAGCAATGAAGCATTGCAGAATCTAAAAGAAGGTGATTTTGAAAAGGTAAGGCTTGCGAACGATGAAGTTTTAGATATTACGGGCATGGGTGACATGGATTTAATTACTTCAGCCGGTTCAAAGTGGACTTTAAAAGATGTCAGGGTCATTCCTAGCTTAAAGAAACAGTTGATTTCAGTTGGGCAGTTGGAAGAAGAAGGGCATGAAGTCAAGTTCGGGAACTGGCAGTGGAAAGTGGTAAAAGGTAATCTAGTCATAGCTCGGGGAAAGAAACGGGGTTCGCTTTATATGGTCAGTTTACCATCTGAAGGAAATGTTATTCCAGTTCAGAAGAAAAACAAAATTCGGTTCACAGAATCTAAGAGTCAGAAGAAGGTTTGTTTTGCAGATGACAAACCCAGAGCTTCAGGTCAGATTCGGATTGAACGTACTCGGAAAGGTTTAGAGAAATCAGTTAGGGGTTTTCATGGTAGTAGGAGCATTGGTAGTCTATCAACCAAAGCTTCACTCAGAACTACCAGACAGTGGGTTAAGAGAACCAGTATTCCGAGTGTCAAAGTCTCTCTAGAGGATTATCTGCTTTATTCGGAGAGTGTTTGTTCTCAGGGTGTTTTAGGTTCCGGCAGTTTGAGCCAGTGGGAGCCGGTAGAGACAGAGAATGAGTCAGAGGCAGATTTAGCCGTGACCGATATGATGGAGTTCAGGGGAGCTTCAACGGGCCTTCAGGTTAACTGATGAAAAGGCGACTGCAACTAGTGGTAAGGAAGATTACAAGAGGTACAAGGTGATAAAGAAGGTGGAGCGTAGTTCGAGCCTCCAAGTGGGAGATTGTTGGGTGTGTAGGCTCGTTAGTGGCAGCCGGCCCTAATGAGTAGCCTACGTGGGCTTGGCCCTAACTTGGGGACCTGATAAATATTGACATCATTGTACTTGTAATTCCTTGAGCACCTGATAAATAAAATACCTAGTTGCAGCAAAGTGGACGTAGGTCAGGAGGACCGAACCACTATAAATCCTTGTGTCTCGTGTTCGTTAGTACTCGCGAGTGTGTGTTCGGTTTTGTGTGTGTGTTCTAGATCCTAACAGCTTCTTCCAGGGAGAGACATGCGACTCTAAAATTAAAACACTAATATACTAATTTATTAGTATTATTAAAAAGAAGAAAATCCAAATTGAAAAAATGTAGAAGTTTTTAGCACCACATAGTAAAACAAAAATATCAAGTGAACATTACGACTATTTTTAGGGCTCTAACCGAGCCATTTGAGCCGAGTTAGGGTGAGCTTGGGCGAGCTTGGGCTAGGCTTTCTTACAAACGAGTTTGAGCCCGAGCATGTTGGCGAGTCATCTTATTTGTTTCATTAAAAACATATTATTATTTACACATGTTGATAGATATGAAAACAAATAATAAATATTTTTTATTCATTAATACAAAGTCATGGAATCAATATACAAGATTTATATTTTAAGAATTCCGAGCCAGCAAACGAGCAAGCCCAGGAGCTGGCTAATGAGTGAGTCATGAGTCGAGCTAACCTTGGCTCGTTTACAAATCAAGCCGAGCTTGTTTTTAAACCGAGCTTATTTCAAGAAAACTGTTTTCGAGCAAACTATTTTCGAGCGAGCTTCGAACAAACAATGAGGTTTTTAAAAGCATCAAATATAACAAGTAAAAATATGTGAAAAGAGGGTCCATATATATTCCAACTAGGTTAGAAACATGTGTATGTGGAATAATAAATTTTAAAGTTAATATTGTTTTATTCATGTATATATAAGTAAGTTTTATTACAAGAAGTATAAAACAATTAAAGCAAAATGTTTCTTTCGCAATACAAATATACCAACAATACTAACTAATCGAAATTAAATAGTTAGTTTCAATATAAAAAATAAATAAAAACATTAAATTTATTTTGAATGACAAATTTCAAGAAACGAAAATCATTAGCAAGATTCTAGGGCCTAAGCAAGAAGAAACAAAACAAATTATAAAAGACCACTACACTTATTTTGCCACACTATATTCACTCTCCTATAACAAAATCCAGTTTGTATAATGTGGTGAGGGTAGAATCTCATAACCAAGAGGCTGTGAGTTCTGATCTTGTTAAATATATTTTTCAGGATTTATTATAGATTTGATGGTCTAATAATACAAGGATAATAACATGTGACATAGATTTATTTATTATTAGACTAGTTTAGTATATGTTCTACGCTCAGGAACACAACACTCAAGTTGACTTTTTAGGTATATTCATGATAGTTCCAATTAATTTTGAGATAAAACCATGCTAAACCAAAACAAAAGGTTTATTTTTAAAAATTTGTGTTTTGATAAGAAGAATTAGGTTCAACTACAAAGTCTAAATTTCCTAGAAAGTCTAAGAAGAAATTTGGACCATCAGATCTAATATTAAATGAAGATCAATGGCTCATAAGCACAATGTGACATAATGGTAAATAGTTAAAATTTTAAATGATAGGCTAGGGTATATTAGTCTTGTCTCACTTTCAAATTTCACCCTCTTTTTTAAACGTCCATAACTTTTACATACGACAATATTTTTTAATAAAAATTACACCAAAAAACGAGCGTTTTTTTATCTTTAAAACGCATATAATATTGATATATAAAAAATGAATTTTTTTTAAGTTTCAGCTCATTGTGTTATATTTGTTAGGTCATTGTGTTATATTTTTCAGCTCATTGTGTTATATTAGTCAAGACATTGTGTTATATTTTTCAGATTGTGTTATATTTGTCAGGTCATTGTGTTATATTTTCATCAGGTCGTTTTGTTATATTTTCATCAGGTCGTTGTGTTATATTTTCATCAGGTCGTTGTGTTATATTTCATCAGGTCGTTGTGTTATATTTTCATCAGGTTGTTGTGTTATATTTTCATCAGGTCGTTGTGTTATATTTTCATCAGGCTGTTGTGTTATAGTTTAATCAGGTCGTTGTGTTATATTTTCATCAGGTCATTGTGTTATATTTTCATCAGGTCATTGTGTTATATTTTCATCAGGTCATTGTGTAATTTCAGATCATTGTGTTATTTCATTAAGTTATTGTGTTATTTCAAATCATTGTGTTATTTCATTAGGTTATTGTGTTATAACACAATGATCTGAAGAAATAACACAATTAGTTGACAAATAACACAACAAGCGAAAAACGTGAAAAAAAATTGTTTTTTATATATGAATATTATACGCGTTTTAAAGATAAGAAAATGCTCGTTTTTATGGTGTAATTTTTTAAAAAAAATAATATCGTATGTAAAAGTTATGGACGTTTAAAAAAATGGGGTGAAACTTAAAATAGAGAGACATTACCATCTTTACCCTTCCTTCAAATTTTAAGGGAGTGCCACATGTCATCATCTCATGGCTTCTTAGACTTTCTAGGAAAATTGGACTTTGTAGTATAACTCCACTCTTGATAAGAATAATATATACTCAAATAAAAGAAAAAGAAAATTAAGTGACTACCTTTATGGTCTAGTTTACATTTAAAAATGATTTTGTAAAAAAGATTACATATGTTTGTAAAATAATGATATCTTTTGTTTTATGTTATAACAACTTTATAATAAATACGGAAACAAATTAACAAACATTGTTGTAAGACCATGTGTAGTGGACAAAGCCCCTTAGGGGGGACGGAGTGGACGGCGAGGTAGTAAACGAGCTCCACGAGCTCGCGAGCTCCCCATCCCTTGCAAGACGAGATCAATCAACGAGGAACAGACAAGGTGGTAAACGAGTTCTTCATCTCGTGGACGAGATCAAAATTACATGTTTAAATTGTTGTTCCTTGTGGGAACCTTGGGAGGACCACTCCCACCTCAAAGAGGTTCAAAGAGGTGTAAAGTTGAAATTTGTGTTCTATGTTTTGATTGGTGGAAAAAGTTCCTTGTGGGAACCTTGGGAGGACCACTCCCTCCTCCCTTAAAGGGCTTTGTGTGACATGTATAAGCCATGTCATCAATGAGCTTTTTGCCTAAAAACTGTATAATGGAAAGAGCCCAAAAAGCCCCTTCCAATCATCACCTCATCATTACTTTATTTAATATAAATTATAAATATTTAAATCAATAAAAAAACAAATATTTTATTAAACATAAAAAACTACATTTGTTGAAAAAAAAAATAAAACAAGAATTCATTCATGATGCATCATCGTCGTTGTCCGGAATGGTTCGAACCGACCAAGCATGTTCGATCAAATCCGCCATTAAAGCGTAGTGTTCGTGCTTGTTACGCAAGTACGCGTCATTTGCAACCCTTTCCTCAAAGGTTGCTTGAGTAATTTCTTCTTCTACTTGGTCCAGTATGTAATTTTGACAAATAGCATTGCCATCGTCCTCCAAAATCATGTTGTGTAGAATAATACAAGCGTACATAACATCTCTAACTTTATACTTTGTCCATAGTCGACAAGGATGTTGTATAATATGCTATCGTTGCTGAAGCACACCAAAACACCTCTCTATATCCTTTTTTGATGACTCCTGAACCTTCTTAAAGTATGCTCGTTTTTCATCAATTGGATCTCTATATGTGACTGCAAATATTGGATACTCAAGATATATCCCATCACCCAAATAATATCCATGCGGGTGGTAGTTGCCATTAGCATAAAAACAAGCAATCGGTGCGCCTCCTGATACGACATCCTCGATAATACTAGACTCTTCTAAAACATTAAGATCATTGTTCGATCCTGCGGTACCAAAGTGGGCATGCCATATCCAAAGATCATATGACGCTGTGTTCCTGGGTTTACTTTAGAAAGGAAAAGAAAAGAAATGGAAGGAAAGAACAAATATAGATGTGTTCCCGAGTTTTATTAAAAGAAAGAAAAGAAAGGAAATTAAGAGAGTGATAGTCATCATGTGTAGGTTGGACTCACCGGCATATCGGTGTTATATATTTTACATGTATTTTGTTGTTTTTGTTCTAGCGAACCTACGGGCGAATCTATAGATTCGCCCGGTAGTCTAGATTTGTGCTGTCTTTGAGATAAGGTTTGTCGTCGGGCGAACCTGTTTGTGCCCGGCGAAGCTATCTGGTTCGCTAGATAGATTCGCTGTCAGCGAATCTATCAGCGAACCTATAGCTGATATATATTCAAACCTTATCTCTTGGCAACTTGACTTTTGGCAAAATCATATCCAAAGTCCATGTGTGTGTGTGTGTCCAGGAGGTGCTAGGAGCGTATGTTATCTATCTTTGTAGCTTATTTACCTCCGGTTGTATGTTGTAATCTCATGTTTGTGGTTGTTGGGTTTTAATGAAACTTTATTGTTCAAATCAATAGTGTTTGTTCTCAAACAAGTCAACATAGCACTGAAATCACGATCTTAGTGGACCAACAATATGGTATCAGAGCCTTAGTGCTCTTGATTGTTTGAGTCTAGTGATTTTTTGTGTTAAATTTTGGGGTTTTTGGGTCAAAACACTCTTGGTTGATTTCGGGGCTTTTTGTTGTGTTTTTGAGCTGGAATTTGCTTGGGGTTTGTCGTCTTTGGTTATAGGAAGCTATTGAAACAAACGGATCTTAATTTGGTTGAGTTTTGAAGGTTTTCGAGCTGTTTCCGTACTGTTGCAGGGTGGTTGAGCTACCAGCGAATCTGTCAGTTCAACCAGCGAAACTGTCTGATCATCCAGCGAACCTAATTCAAATTTGTGATTCGGAAATTTCAAACGGCTGTCAGCGAATCTACAAAGATTTTGAACGAAAGTTCAACTGATTGGCTCATTGTGCAAGCGAATCTATTGCTGCCGAGCGAATCTGTTGCTGCTGCTGAGCGAACCTATTAGCGAACTACGGGCGAACCTATAGCTGACCAGCGAATATATGAGCGAACCTATTTGGGCGAACCTAACAAAATGGGCCGGATCTTTATAAGTTTTATTTTTGGGCCAAAATTGAATGGAATGTGGAGGCGAGGAGCATACAGAAAATATTCAGGAGGAAACGAATGTTATTGATATGCCTGATACTGATGTCGCCGATGCTGAGTCTAGTCAAGACGAAGAGGCCGGATCTAAAGACGTATCAAATCCTATGGCCAGTATTGAAGATAGGGTAGGAGCGTTATTGAATATCTTTGAAGCCAAAATAGAGACGGAGCTTAAAAAGAAGACTTCCCCAGGTGAGGTCCAACCTAGGGGGAGTATTGATAGTCATCATGTGTAGGTTGGACTCACCGGCATATCGGTGTTATATATTTTACATGTATTTTGTTGTTTTTGTTCTAGCGAACCTACGGGCGAATCTATAGATTCGCCCGGTAGTCTAGATTTGTGCTGTCTTTGAGATAAGGTTTGTCGTCGGGCGAACCTGTTTGTGCCCGGCGAAGCTATCTGGTTCGCTAGATAGATTCGCTGTCAGCGAATCTATCAGCGAACCTATAGCTGATATATATTCAAACCTTATCTCTTGGCAACTTGACTTTTGGCAAAATCATATCCAAAGTCCATGTGTGTGTGTGTGTCCAGGAGGTGCTAGGAGCGTATGTTATCTATCTTTGTAGCTTATTTACCTCCGGTTGTATGTTGTAATCTCATGTTTGTGGTTGTTGGGTTTTAATGAAACTTTATTGTTCAAATCAATAGTGTTTGTTCTCAAACAAGTCAACATAGCACTGAAATCACGATCTTAGTGGACCAACAGAGAGGTTGTGTTCCCGAGTTTCATTAAAGGAAAGAAATAGAAGGAAATGGAAGGAAAACAAGAACAAAAAGGAAGGAAAATGTTTCCTTCCAATTTGGAAGGAAATGGAAGGAAAGAAAGAGAAGAGGAGAAGAGAAAAGATTTGTTTTCCTTTCTTTTCTTTTATTAAATAAACTCGGGAACATAGCCTTAGTCACCCCGAGTGTGTTGGCCTCGCCATGCAGTTGGACAGTTAAACCATTCCCAGTGCATGCAATCTATTTTGCCAATCATACCGGGTAAACTGTGCACTTCTTGATGCAATTCATAAATACGCTGCAGATCGTTCCATGTTAGCTTTCTTAGGTAATGTCGGCCGTATATTTTAATTATTCCTACAATTATAAAATATAAATGGCAAGATAAATAAAAAATAAACTACTTAGAAATAACATAATAATAAATATGTTACCTTTGGTAAAAATGTTCGAGCATATCCCTCGTTGTTTTTTCGCTCATTTTAAGGTATTCGTCGTTAATGTATATAGTATTGCCGTATGCAAGAACACGTAACGCCAAAGTGCACTTTTGTAACCAGTAAACCCTAGTAATCCTCTTGCATCACGTTTTTGTTTGAAGTAAGAATCGTCGGACTTTAAATCATTCACTATTCTTAAAAATAGTCTTTTGCTCATCCGAAAACGACGCCTAAAAGTGTTAGGATCGGGGTACGTTGGGCTCTCTACAAAATAATCTTTCATTAGGTTCTCATTAGCTTTAGCACGATCACGTTCCAAACTAACTCTTTTTCTAATTGGATTTGTTGTATTCTCCGTTTCTTCAAACAACCCCCTCACAACAAAGGACATCGAACTTGTAACCACCATCTCCTCCTCGTACTCGTCCGATGACGTATCATCGTCATTGTTCAACAAACGGTTGTATAGTTGTGAGAAGATGAAGACATTTTATAAAGTATAGATTGAAAAGGAGTTGGAAAAGAGTGTGTTTGTGTATGGTGTGAAGAATTTGTAAAAAATGGTTGGTTTATATAGAAAATTAATAATAAATTTTAAAATTCATTTTTTTTTGTTTTGGTCAAATATAGCCGTTATTCAACGGCAAAATGTTGGAAGAATAAAAAAATTGGGCGTTTTGTAGGCAACGTCCCAACCAAATAAACAACCCAAAGCGCCCCTGTGTAATGGCCCAGGGGTGCTTCCGGGCGCTTCCAGGCGTTTTCGAAGGGCCAAAACGCCTCATTACATATGGTCTAAAAGACATCTAATCACAACAAATAATAATAAATGCATAAACAGATTAAGAAACCTTCTTTTTTTAAACTGCAATAAACAAAATTTGTTGTGAAAGACAATTAATCAAACATGTCGCGAGCATCCTAATTTTCATGTTCATATTTTATCAAATACAAACCGATTCTTGTAAACCCATAATAAAATAAAGTTGAAAATGTTATTACTTATAATTTTTTAAAATATAACTAAATATTAAGAAACCATAATATAATTTTTTTTATGAGCTAGAACTTTTGAAAGGATGTTATAATCTTTTTTTTTAATTTCGCTTTATTATATTAAAAATAGTGATAGGGTGGATATGTTTGCAATCATAACAAGCATATTGAAATTCTCTCCCACATCACCCACCAGTTACGATTTAAATATTTGGATTTATTTATGTTGAGTTTGACCAGAAAGTTAATCACTTGTCCACTCAAATACTAGGAAACGTATCGATTCTTTCATTTTTAAATGTCAAAGTTTTTGCAAAAAGTTAGCTCATATTCCATTGACAGATTTGATAAATTAGGAGGACGAGCCGAAGCACAAACGTTAGGGTTTCATTTCCTTTTCAATCAATCTCTCTACGAATTTGTTCAGGTTTGTTTTATTTCCTAGTTTTCTGTATTTTAGATGGTTTATGAGCGCATATATTAAATTTGATTAAATTATGCGTAGTGAGCTCTTTTAGGGCTTTTTATCACCTAAAAACGCTAAAAAAACGTCCTATTACAGCCTAAAAGCCCAAACCGCCCATATGCAGTGGAGCGTTTTAAAGGCTTTTTATCACCTAAAAACGCCTCAAAGCGCCCCATTATAGCCTAAAAACCCAAATGCGCCCATATGTAGTGGAGTGTTTTAAAGGCTTTTTATCACCTAAAAATGCCCCAAAGCGTCCATTACAGCCTAAAAAGCCCAAACTCGCCCATGGTGTAGTGTGGTGTTATTAAGACTTTTTATCACCTAAAAACATCTTAAAGCGTCCCGTGTTATAGCCTATAAAGCCCAAACTCGCTCCCTTACCACTCCTTTGGGCACTTTGAGGTGTTTTTAAGGGCACAATCCTTCTAGGTATTGTGTAGAAGGTGGCCCATTTTCTTACTATGCAATGCTAATTTGAACTTATAATGTGACTCTTTAAGTCTCACTTGTACACATGGTCTTAAGACGAGTTTTCTGATTTTGGATAAATTGGCAGAGTAATAAATTTAAAATCAAGAATGATGTTATTTGTTGCTTGCTAAGTTTTGACTATTAATTAGGGCTTTGGTTATATCATTTTGTTATTAATTGGTTGGTTTGTTTGATGAAAATAGTTGTTGTCAGTTTATTGTTATATATGGATTATGTTAATCATGGCATGTTGTGGTGTCAAGCAATGTTTTTAGACTCGGTTCGGTTCGGTCGATTGAACCGGTTGAATCGGGATTCGGAGATGGCACCGAACCGGTCCATATATGTTTGTGTTTAGCACAAAAAATTGGTCGATTCAAACCGGTTGAACCGGGATTCAGGCAGTTGAACCGGTTGGATCGGATCGGAAAATTGATTTTTTTTTTAATTTTTTTAAGATAGTTATGTCTTTAAAATTATATCATTTTTGTTTAAACTCTTAGTATTAAACTTAAATGTTTGTTTAACATCGTTAATGTGTTTGTGCTATAGTTTTAAAACTTAAAATAGTTGTGTTTGAGAGTCTGACTTATATTCGAAGTTATGATATTTTGAAAATATAAATTTATTATTTATATTGTTCAAAACCGATCTAATAGATTCAACCGGTCCGACCAGTGAATCAGTAAGACGACCGATCCTGAAAACATTGGTGTCAACAACTCTGATGGTGAATGTTTGTTGGTGTATGCAGAACAATTTTTAATGGAAGCTAAAAGATTAAACTTCAACCGGCCACTTCTTTCAGCAAGACGTTATTCACCAACACTTGGTAGAAGAAAAAATGGAAGTTCCATCTCTCCGAGTACGTCTCGTAAGTCTGAATTGCATTCCAGCCCACTCAGAGACCCCGGAACCGTTCCTTTTGTGTGGGAACAAGTTCCAGGAACACCAAAACATGAAACAAAAACAGAACAACCTCCTGTTCTTCCAAACCGTCCTCCAAGGCAGTTTTTGAATCCTAAAAAACAAGATTATGATGCCGAAAAATCACAAGTTACTTATGGTCCAAATTTTATCACAAATGATGATAAAGAAGATAATAGTGATTTTGGTTATGATGAGCATGAGAATATGTCGTTTAAATCTTGTGGATTGCTTCCATATTTTTGTCTAAGGGGTTCTATTTGTATGTTAAATCCAACACCCCAATCAAGTGTGACAACTAATAGAACTCGTGTTGGTTCCTCATCTGCTATCTCTCAGGTAAATACATTTTACGCAAATTTTCTTTTTTATTTTAAAAAGGGAAAATGGGCGGGTAGATTAACTAAAACATGTTTTTTTATAACTAGTCATAAATCATAATCCCACGCACATTTTTTGTCCACTTTTAACTTTCGTACTTTAGATACACCATAGTCTACACCTTGCAAGATTTAAACCCACAACACTTTGGTCCTTTAGTAGATTGTTTAGCCAGACGTCTCCTTAGGGACTAACGAATGTGTTAATTATCATTTTAAAAACTCTATATTGCAATAATAAATGAATTGTTTGTATAATGATATAGGAACTAGATTTAAGACCGGGCCGCGCGATGCAGCGACCGGGTCATGCGGTCAGGTCTTACGTACGATACAATATAATGTAAAGTCGCAATGTGTCAAACATTAAAAGATGGAGAAATATCCAAACTTAGATGTCAAAACGATAACCAAGTCAAATTCTAAAAGTTAAAGTTGTAAATATGTAAAGTTGGGTAAATGATCAAAGTCATCAACTGGCTAAGTCATCAGGACCTAAAATTATAATTAGTAAAAGTCAGAAATTAAAATCGTATATATGTCAAAGTATTAAAATGTTAAAAACTTGAGTGGCAAAACCGTAATTAAACCAAAGTGGCAAAGTTGTAAATAAACCAAAGTTTTGCCACCGTCCTTAGTTTTTTCTTGGACAGCGAAACGAATAAAGTCCGGCTACCCGAGGTAACCAATGGCGAAAGACGACCCCAAACGCTCTGCGAGCACAGACATCGCTAGGTAGCCGAAGTCCACCTTTTAAAACCGACTCCAATTCGAGGGAAACCCACAAGCCCGTCCGCCCTTAGTTATTAGTAAGTTTATAAATCTAAATTTGTATGCATTCAAAATAGAGTTTGGAAAACTTTCAAGAAGTTGTTGAATAGATCCGTTAGAGCATAAGGGAAAAACATGACTAAAGTAATTCGTACCTGGTAATCCGGTTATGATAGTTGGAGACTAGTTAGACGATGACATGATCGGTTCCCATTGGGATGCTTGTTAGGATGGTGTATTCGGTGTAAGGGACAACCGAATAGATTAGGGGAGGACAGGTTGGTACGTAAGTGATGTTAGGTAAAAGTGAGCCACCTGTATTAGCCTCCATATGTTTATATTTATAGCAAATCCCATGGGAAATCCTATTAACAATAATTACATATTACTCCCATCAAGTAATTATATGTTAACATTTATGGATTAATTATTCTTTGATCAATCAGTTAGTTAGTTAAATGATAATGAGGGCCACATTTGTAAATTTATTCCAACATTCTCCCACTTGGCCAAGTTATCATTTAATATGAATATTAGATTAGCCTGATCAGGGGTTAATATTCATTTTAGCCTTTAGATCAGAAAAGCAGCAGAGAAATACAGTCATTGAACCGATAGTCAAATTCAAGACCCCCATTAATCATACTACAATCCCAATTTAAGACTTAATTAAACGTTAGGATCAAAGAGGCAAATTAGCCCTTGACGTTGATTTGCACATTTATTTGTCTATACGTCCTTTAGGCATGCATGGCCGTATTTAGAGACAAGCAAATCTTAAACGGATGAGGAAAATTAGAAATTAATAGTTAATCATTCATAGTACGATATGCGGTTGTACATGGTCATTAGTTAACCCGTCTTTATTATGGGCCCTTAGAAAAGACTTATGGGTGAGAGACCTCCAGTTATTGGATCCATGAGCATATCATGAATGTATTCGATACAAAGATTTAGTTTCCTCTACTTGTTCATCAATGAACAATAATAATTCTGTATCGAACATTGATGCAGCTCCTCTCGAACTGTTACTGATCGAGAAACAGGGCAGCTGGCTTTATCACAATAAGTCTTCAATATGATGTTCAAACGGAACTAGAACTGTAAGTCCACTAGTAGACTATCCAACAACATTTAGTGACATTGCGTTGTAATCAGCAACATATTATGTCATTATAACTTAGGTTGTTGTTAACAATATCTTATGACTCTTCCATGATACAAATTTGTCTGCTGACATAAGGATATGCCCTATAGTTGACATTTTGTTTTCTTTGAGAGCAACAAAGTTAGAATAAGGATAGTCAACTACTTTTAAAATCTTTCACTTCTTCTACAATTTAAATTATAACCTTTCAATTCTTATAGATATTGCAATAATTTCTCAGGCGCTTTATGATGATCTAGACGGGAATTACGTTTACCAGTCTAGTTGTTTAGCATTGTAGGCAATATCTGAACGATCACAAACTTAAACGTGTGTAAGGCTTCTAATTTATGAAGCATAAGGTACCAATCTTATTTAATTAGTTTAACCTCTGTTATTAATCTCCTTTAATTACTGGAGTTATTGATTGAGAGCAATGTTGCATGTTATAACGTGTGAACACATTGTTAATGTAAGCCTTACGAGACAATCTAATGTCTCATTTGGTCAATCTTAGTGTACTCCGATGCTTATTGTGTAAGAAGCATCTCCAAGATTCTTTATGTCAAATTATGCGAGAGTAACCGCTTTGACTCATGCAACAACAATAAATTATTCTTGTCTAAAAGAATGTTATTTGTATATATATAAGGACAAGTATTGTATTAGTTGCTCCCACTCTTCTTGAGGTAGATTAATTAATCCACTTAATTCTTTAGTTCACTGATATGCTTGCTTGTTTTAAACCCTTTATATGTATTGCTCATCTTATAGACTAAGTGTTCTTGTTCTTCAGGCTTAAAGCCTTCATATTGATTTATGAACATGTCTTATGCAGATTAACATTAAGGGAAAGAGATTTTAATGTCCACAATTTGCAACTCTAAATCATAAGTGAGTAATTAGGACATAATGATCCTTTAGTGAGACAAAAATTCTTTAGGAAAAGAACTCTTGATCCTCTTATTTGATTATAGTTTATAAGAATCAATCATGATTTTGTAACGTTTAACTAGTTGTTGAGACCCATTGGGTAATTCAACTAAATTACAAATATTATTCTGACTTAGGGAATGTGAGCTTAATAGCTTTATTCTATTCAAAAGATTGATCGTTGATAATGACTTTTCATAAGAGGTCGGATCAGTAAGCTTTCCAATATCTATATTAGCTTTATTGAGGTAGGTATTCATTAATAAATAATAGGCAAGTTATGCCATGATGACCTACTAAGCTGGATTTTAGGGTTTGGTAGATTTATTAATAATTTCATATATTTCCTCGTGTTCATTTAAGTCAGGTGTATTGGGTAGGGTGGAAGTGGTGTAATGTCATTAAGTGCAGTTTGGTGTGCAAGAAGTGTAACCGGAGTTAAATGCGGAGTGAAATTTAACTTTGTCTCTCCCCCCGCTTCTTGTACATCATGCAAGTTATAATAAGGACTTTTACTGCTCCCACTGATCTTAGAATTCTCTTAGAAACTTAGCATGATTTATGAACATTTCTTACGTTCAGGATTTTGAGGTTCAGTATTCGGCTAACAACTAAGGTTATCGTGTGATTTATACTTAGTTTCCTTCATGTCCAGATTTTCGAAATGAAATTTAGGGACTTATTTATAGGAACCTTGTTCAGTATACGAATTGTTGTCATTGTAAAGCCTTGGTCCACGGAAATAACGATAAAACTTGATGACTAACATATTTCTTATCATGTCGTTAAGGGTACTTTTATCCTCTCAACTAAATGATTATGTTGAGCGGTACCAGACATGGTTTATTGGTTAACAAACTTATAGTCCTTATAGGTTTCATGAGGTGGACTGGAGTGTTAGGGCTGTAAACGAGCCGAGCCGAGCCGAACCAGTGCTGGCTCGAGTTCGAGTTCGAATGCTAACGAGCCAGCTCGGCTCGAGTTCGAAATTTCTGTCGAGCTCAAAAGTCGGGCTCGAGTTCGGCTCGTGAAATGTTCGAACATGTTCGTGGCTCGTCGAGCCGGCTCGAAAATAAAAAAAATTAATGTTTTTTTTCTTTTTTGCCACATTTTAGTGTGTATATATATATAACAATACTAAAACTAATTCATATAGCATTAACACTCAAGTTCAAGAATACAAAAACAATACTAGGCGGCTAGAATTTGAGAATTGAGAGTGAGTCAGCGAGATGAATTGTTGAAGTGAACACAATTTATTTCTGGTAACTAAGGTTATGAAGTATATATGTTCTATTTTTAAATAAATAAATTAATAAACAAATAAATACTAATACATATGTAATTACTTATACATATATATTATTATCTTTGTATATTTATATATATCGAGCCTCGAACCGAGCCAACGAGCCGAGCCACGAGCGAGCCCGAGCCGAACCTACCATGGCTCGAGTTCGGCTCGTTAAGAAATCGAACCGAGCCGAGCCGGCTCGTTTTTATACGAGCTTTTTTCAAGCCGAGCTTTTTTCGAGCTTTTTTCGAGCGAACCTCGAGCGAGCCACGAGCCACGAATTTTTTAAACAGCCCTATGGAGTGTTACCAATGCTTTTATGTTAATCTGAATGTTTACCTACTATTGTCTCACAACTTTTAATTTATGATCGAGTTGATCTTAAAAGTTTCAGGTGATTAACAGTTTCCTTATGTTGAATGCAAGAATATATAAGGGGGATAATCGTTTATGTAAGTGATAAATTGCTTGAGTCCAAATATTCCACTTTGGGATAAGATCCACTAACATTAGAGTGTTTAAAACTTTAGAACTCTTAGTGATATCTTATTTATTCCCTTAACACAATGTTAGATGTATCATCTAGTTTTAAGTAATTGAAGTTTCCATTACAACTAAATAGTTATAACCGACAACTTTGAGAGGTTTAAGTAAGAGTGATTATGTTATGGCGCAAGTTCCCATAACTGTAAATGTCTAACTTTAATACTGATACTAAGTTCCGAGTGATTTTGGAACGTGCTAGGTATCATAAAGTTTTGATACAAGAACAATTTTCATGGTGTTTACCGCCTTAAGCTTGTCACTAACTCTATTATAGTTGTAGTTTGGTTTGTTTCTAGTGAATGAATTTTAAGCAATTTTTAAAACTAAATTCAACTTGTAATGTGTTATTTGGAATACTAATGGATTCAAGTACCATTACTGATTTTTTTTTCTTCGAGGACAAAGAGATGGAAACATTTTCTTGCATTTTGTTATTGGGCCTTAGAACTATCCATCATGTTATGATTTTTCCTTCGTGTTAATCAAGGATAATGTATTAAGGTGAACAAATCTAGTTTTCTAGTTTTAGGCATCCTACTAGCTTCCTTTACGCGCAATGTTATCAGTCGACTCATTCTTCACTAGTGAATAAGAGTGTGGTGACTGATTTTGAAGAGCATTAGATTGTGTTAATTTAGGAATTATTATGAGATGCACTAGAAGACTTTTAATGTATAACATGTTAAGCCTTGAGGACAAGGACACTGTATTTCATTGTTATGATTTGTGCACTATTATCATTATCCTTTTCTTTTACATGCATATAAGAAGTTTATTTGATTTTATTTTACAACTCTTCGAACAACAATAATGGAGTCTTGATTGTCATAAGAGACATTTTACTAAAATTCAACCACTTATAATGCTCTAGCTATACACGTATCAGGAAGAGCAGTGATAATGTCTTAAGAGATAATCAAGATTAATAAGTGGAAATTTTATACAAAATTTATCTAAAGCAAAGTTCATAGTACTCAGTGATATTATGTTTAAATTTAGAGTGGATAATTTATTGAGATGGGTTAATTAGAAGAACTTAGAGTGATTGATTTTAAGGGGTAATCAAGTTAGGCAGACAATATTTTAATTAAAGACGTGATATCGTCTGTTATAACACCAAAATAACAGACTAAGTAAGTCCTACTTAAATGGTTGGTTTCGCATTGGTTACTAGCAATCATTTAAGCATTATGGAAATTAGTTTCTAGTATGTGATCTAAGTGTGACATCAGCGTTGGCCAGAAGTATGACACTCAAAATCACATATTTGTTTTCGCAATGTATGATCATTTCACATCAGCTTTGGCCAGAAGTGAGATGTTCATCCATTTTATGCGAGTGTCATGAGAATGTCTTATTAACTAAGAGACATTTATTGACAATGCTTAGTTAGACTTAAACAATTATGACTTAAGTAACACATCAGCGTTGGCCAGAAGTATTATATTATCGCCTTGTTTAAGTTAAGCAAATTTATTTAGGCTCTGAAAACTTGACATTATGGTTTTATCAAAATAAAATATTACGGATAACATTAATGTTTATGCGTGTGAGCTCTCACATAAGAGTATTCGCATTTTAAGTGCTCGTTTTAGCTACTAAAAAAGTTACTTAGATTTAGGTACACGTAAGGAAGTTACTGTAATTAGGTACACTTATTTAGGTGCTTGTTTAAGAGTCACACATGTAACTCTAGTACTAATGAGCGTATACGAGTACTTGAGTAATCATACATGATAAGTTTATTTATTTATTATAGTATTATATAAGAGATATATTTTGAGATATCCTATTGATTTTGAATTACAAGGTGCATTAAATATTTATGATGAGTTTGCTATATAGGGGATATATTTTGAGATATCTTATTGGCTTTGAATTACAAGGTGCAAATCTTATGGATGAAGTCACACAAATTTAGGAAACTAGAAGACATCCTAAATAAAAAACAGTTATACGATTTTATCAAAATAATGGATGAGTTTTAGGAATTAAAATCCAAGTGAGCTTTGGCATCAAAATATCAATCAATTAAAATAATAGATTAATTAGAACATACAAAATAATAGGATGTATGTAAAACCAATTCATATGGTTTATCACTTCGTACGGTTTATGCATAAGTTTAATAGTATCATAATCAAAACTCATTTGATTATAATGAACTTCAATCCTTATACTAAATTCGTGTCGTACGCACATAACAATTAATTGAAAACAATAACTAGTTTTAGATGTGAGTTATTCATCATCGATCGGAAAAAGTAAGCCGATTCAGTTTTACGAAAATTGATTCTTTAATTGATTGTTAAATCAAAATCAATATAGTTTTTGAAACGCGAAAGTTTAGTTTTTCCAAGTTTTAGTTCCACATCTTAGGAAAACTAACTGATCTAATTGAGCAACATCGCTTTGATACCACATGTTGAATAGATCCGTTAGAGCATAAGGGAAAAACATGACTAAGGTAATTCGTACCTGGTAATCCGGTTATGATAGTTGGAGACTAGTTAGACGATGACATGATCGGTTCCCATTGGGATGCTCGTTAGGATGGTGTATTCGGTGTAAGGGACAACCGAATAGATTAGGGGAGGACAGGTTGGTACGTAAGTGATGTTAGGTAAAAGTGAGCCACCTGTATTAGCCTCCATATGTTTATATTTATAGCAAATCCCATGGGAAACCCTATTAACAATAATTACATATTACTCCCATCAAGTAATTGTATGTTAACATTTATGGATTAATTATTCTTTGATCAAATGATAATGAGGGCCACATTTGTAAATTTATTCCAATAGAAGTTCCCTTGCTTGCTAAGTTTCACAATTTGACACGTTTTAGATAACACACAACCCAATTTTACATTACCACCAGCCACCTCTAGTTATGACTTGAAAGCCTTATAATTTTTTGTTCTGTCTAGGATGCATATGAGAATAAATCATCAGTCAAGCAGCAAAATAACCATGGGATTTCAGATAATATTTATGAAGCATCTTCACCTTTTCCGCCCGAAGTAAATACAGAGAAGAAAGGGTTGGTTAGCTTTAAGGAACTACTAGCTTATGAGAATGAAAAAGAAGCGGAACATGAAAATCCTGCAGTCGAGAAGACCCTTTATGTAGTAGATATTGCGAAACCATTTGAATCTGACTTCAAGGAAAATGATGTTGATGTTTTAGGAATTTCACGTATTCCCTTCGAGCCATCCAGGGTTGATTTGGTCGCACATACACGCGATCATAAGGTTGATCAAAGAGTAATGTTTTCTCAAACTGTCGGGTCGCCTGCTCCTCCACCATTACCAAACTCTCCTTTAGATTCTTGGCTTTGGCGTACATTGCCTTCTATGAACCCGAAAACGTCTTCTTTATTCTCAAATCATAAACTATCTTCCAAGGAGACAGGGTAAATATGTTTCAACCCATTTTCATTTCACACGCTAAAAATAGAACATAATTAAAAAGTGAAAATTGACTCGATTATACGATGTTGATATTTGAAGTTCATTGAACATTTTTTTTGTTTTTTTTCAGGGGCTAGTGCTTCCTATGCCAGAGAAATAACCTTGTTGCACTTGTTTGCTAGTTGAACAAATCAAGTGGTTTAGACTTCAAAAGGTTTTATAAATGCTGGTTGGTTATAATTGTTTCATTCCATACTAGAGTTTTATTTATTTATTTTGTAACTAGAATAAAGATTAAAGAAAAGTTGAATGTATATGATATATGAAGAAAAGAAATGAGAAAAAAAAATAAATGAGTATTGGATCTTAACAGTCCTAACTATTAGTTTTTTACCGTTATCGGTTCCAACTTCTGAAATATATTTTAAATTTCAGGTCGACGTTTTATGGTTTTTGATCGGAATAAGAATACGAGTCGATTGATATAAAAATTACATCGAAACGATGATCCAAACGACGAAATTTGTACATCCGGTTAAAGAACCGTTAGGTTTAAACAACCCAATGAAGCATCTTTTTTGTCATTTGGAGCACCGTTTTGATGTAATTTTTATATCAATCGACTCGTATTCTTATTCCGATCAAAAACCATAAAACGTCGACCTGAAATTCAAAAAAAAAAGTTAACGCCGTTAACTTTTTCAACGGCGGTCTATTAATGAACAAAATGATAAAAGTTGGGACCGCCAGCATATATTTCAGAAGTTGGGACCGGCAGCGGCCAAAAACTAATAGTTAGGTCCGTTAATATCCAATGCTCCAAAAATAAATTATATGCACTATGGTTCTTATTTTGTTGGTATTTGTAACTTGTAGAATAACAATACGAGTGTGTAGATATATTTCATCGTCGTTTAACTATTACTCGTTGTGATCCAGTAATTCCTCCTATTACCAGTGTAATATTTAGCGCGCTTATTTAATCCCTAATTAAGTGTAATGCATGTGTGAACGTTAGAGTTTGCGGAGTTTGAGTGAATGGGGTTAACTGGAAAATGCTAGGTGTCACACCATCAACAAATTTTTCATTGCCTTTTTGTTCATGTTATCAACATCTGGATGGTTGAACTTGTGCTTGTTCTTGTTGGTGTTTTATATTTTGTAATCATCCAAGGTTAGATCACTTAAGAGCCGTGTTACCTTTTGTCACACCTCGGTTAGGTGTGTGACGTGTGACGACTGATAATCAACGAAGTGGCGGAAGCGTACTTCTAATAAACCAAAGATTAAAGGAAATAAGCATGGCATTACTTCATTACATATATAAAAATAAATTTTGTCTCGTCCACTAAGGACGTAAAACGTGTTTTCGAAATTCAAACGACAGGTGTGTCATCCAAAATACATAATATAAAATTTGTCTTTTAAGCTTAGACGGTGAAATAGTAATGCCATCATAACGGGTTGACTTCTAAGGCTTCTTCTTCTAATGATAACCAGCTAAGTCCAACTTTAATTTCCTGAAAACATGCTCAAAAGAAAAATGGGTCAACTAAAAAGTTAGTGACTTTCAAGTTTATGTTTCAAAATATAATTGTTTGTAAAACCTGGTTTAATTCGTGATAAGTATAAATATTAGTTTCAAGGTTTTCATATAAAGTAAAGAAAACAACATTTTATATTGTCTCGTGATGTTACACAATGAAATAATGTTTCGTGACGTTACACAATCAACCCTGTACTTATCCCGGCTTGTGCCTCATCAAATACCAAAAGAGCCGGGACTAAGCCCAAATACATGTTCCCACTCTGCTAGTGTAAGAACACTTGTCTCATTCAAAAACCTGTCACATGCCGCGAACGACCCCGCTGGATCTCAGTACGGACCCTACCTCTATCGCCATTGGTGTATGGCAAGTAGGCACTGCGCGTGGGGGATTCCCCAAGTTGTACTACCCATATAAACAAGCGGTTCATCCCAAAGATAGAATTAATGATCGTGTAAATAATTTAGCAGATAGAATCGGATACATCACAAATAGCACGTCAAATAGCTCAAAAACAACATAACAAATATATACACTTCAAAACTTTTAATATAGCATGCTTCCATCCCAAAACATTAAGTAAAAAGGGATTCATGAAACTCACATTGTAAATATAGCAAAATGTCACAAATAGCAAATAAGTCTGGCTCGCTTCTTAGCCACCTATCGTAATGTGATGTACTCGTAAGTTTATAATTTATAGACTCTTATATAACCATGTGCACTCCTAAGTGTGTGACGTATTTAATATTTCACCTTACGGTGTTGTTGTCAAGTTTTGTAAAAATAACGTTTCTTAAATTGGAAGGTCTTAGAGTTTCGAGTTCTTAATATTTATCGCTTATTCATAAATATATTTTCATGACACGGGCCTGTTCTATAAGTTCCAACTCCGCTCCCTATATTATACTTGTTTTAGATAACGCGTTTCGGGTATCGTTAATTAATATTGTTACACGCGCGTAGTTTACAAGTCTTTAAGGTTTAGTTCATTACTAATCAAGTTTTTCTTACCATAACTTTTGTAACCTGTTCCTTAGTGTCTTTTATAAAATTTCAGTTCCAAAACAGTAAGATTTTCATAATTGTCACTTTTAGTCCCTTAAGTTTCAAAAATGACACTTTTAACCCCAAAGTTTCTTATTTTGACACTTTTTGATCCCACAAGGGTCCATATATATTTTATAAGCCTAATATACTTATTTGAGTCATATTATAACCAAAAGTTCTAGAAAAGTTTATATGATATAAAAATTTACATTTTGGTTTTATCGGTTACGGTAAAACCGTCATATTACGCGTTAAAAATCCATTTTCTCAACCACTTGACTCAAGACTTCAAAAATAAGTATAATGGGCTCACATTAGTGTATATATTCTGTAAGTAACAAGTTTTTAGGTTTTAAGTACAAAAATCTCAAGTTTTACACAAAACCGTTAAAAAACACGTTTTAACCGTAACCGTAAGGTAAAATATATGGTTTCCCACTTTTTATGACAAAAATATATTTTAGTAGTCATATGATACTGTAAAATACTAACTTTGTGATTTTTATCCTTTTTCATTAATTATTAGAATTTATTTACGAAAATGTACATTTTAGTGACTATTTTTACTAAATTTGTAGAAAATACATTTTAAAGCAAGAAATCATGAAATTTATTTTCTATGACTAAAATATGTTCATAAAGGCCTGGAGATAATAAAAATTAAGTTTTATAATATTTGGTGCAAATTTGAAGTTTTAAGGTTTACCGGGTGGCTCGGTTTTGCCCATTTTACCCGTTTATCAAAGCTTATTACCACCCCTAACATGTATCACGAGTTTTTTACAACATTTGTAACCCATTTACAGTTTCAAATATGAAAGTTATGTTGGTGCTCATGTTCATCTTATTTTTGATGTTTCAAGTGATTTAATCTTCATTTACATATGTGTAATACACATAGTTTTGACCCAAATGAATATATAATCTTTTAAGAACTTCAAACCATGTTTTTAATAGTTTATTTCTCTGTTATAAGACTATTTTTATGTGGGTTTTCTTAAAGTTTTAAAACAAAGTGTTAGATGGTGTAAACTAGTACAAAAATGAAGGTTTTAAGTGTGTTTTGCCATGTACGAACCTTGATCCGAGTTGACACTTGATGAAACCGACTTTTAGGATGGTTAAAGAACTTAGAGGATTCGTTTGAGCTGCTGGAAGTTTCTGTTTTGGCACAAAAGAATGAGTGTTTGCGAGATTTAAGTGAAGAAAACTCATGGAATGACCTAAATGGTTACCTTTATGTTTTAGGAATGATTGGGAACACTTGGAATGCTCTAAGATCCGAATGTATGAGGTGATTTGCAGCTGTAGTTGAGAGAATATGGGTGTGTTTTTCGTGGGAGGTGAAGAGAAATGAAGTGGAAGAGAGTATTTTGCATGTATGGGTAAAAACAAATGTAGGTTGAGTGTTTAAGTAATTTTTGTTGGGAAAAGAGGGTGGTTGAGTGTCTTGGGAGTTGATTTTTGGCAGAAACAAGAAGAAAAGACAAGGGTAGGTTAGTCTACTAGGTTAAGCAAGGTGTGGTATTGGTTAGTATGGGGGTGGCCTTGAGAAATGGGTTAAAAGCTTAAATGTTTTTATTAAGTCAAATTTAAGTGTGAAGTGTATGTATGTATGTATATATATACGTTCGTATGTATGTATATATGTATATATATATATATATATTTTGTTACATGTATAAGTGAATCTAGGGGAGGTTTTGTGGTATTAATTTAAGTTGGTAGTATTTTTAGTGGGTATTAGTTTAGTATATTATAAGTTGGATGAAAAGATAATAAATAGGGGTTTTCATTGTGTTTTTGTGGTATGAATACTACTCTATTGATTTCAATGTATAAGTGTCGGGTAATTTTATTTGTTTGTTTGAAAAGAATATTATCACACTAAGGCATCGTCCCACTATTGTTTCTAATGGTTTTACTTAGTCTAATACAAGGCACCCTAGTAATCATCTAATCATAAATAATACACGTGCACAAATAATATCCGGGTATCAGTAAAATAATATTTTGTCTCTTAAATATTTGTTTGCACCTAAATAATGTTTAATCAAAGTAGTCATAAGTAATCATGTTTCTAATAAAATAATTATCTATAATAACTAAGGTTAAGGTGGGTCTTAATAGCCGGGTTGTTACATTCTCCCCTCGTTAAAGAAATTTCGTTCCCGAAATTAGCTTTGGTAAATCTCTGAAGGCTTATGCTTGAACAAGAGTGAACACTTTCATATCAAAGAGTGAGATTTGAGTAGAATTCATATGAAAATTCATACTCTCAACTAAAAGCATATTTCACAGTATGCATCATCATTTCAAAGAGGTTCATCTTCTTCTGTGTCAGTTAGATCATACCTGCCATATCGTTTCTCTAGTGTTGTTGTTGTTGATGATGGATCATCTATCTTTGTTTTCTTTGGGTTTGATGATGATGAAGATTGTTCAATGTTTGTCTTTGAGGAATTGTGTTACTTCTTTCCATTCTAATTATTTTTGCAGTTGTTTCCCTTCTTCTTGGCAATGAGTTTCAAACAAGCATCAGCTACCTCCTTAGCTAGTTTTAACTGTTCATCATTTTATTTGTTTTGAACAATTAATGCTCTTGAAATTATCATGAGGAGGTGTGTATGTGAATCTCTTCACAATATCAACTTTTCTGATTTGGGTGTAGATTTCAGGATCCATGTATATTTCATTAAAGCTCATTCCTTCTTGGGCATCTATCACAATTACATGTTTGCAATTTTCAGGTTCTTGATTTTTTTTGTTGGGCATCCTGTGGTGAGTTAGATTCATTTTAAGGCGTGTCATCATTCATCATAGCCACAAGATTCAGAATCAGATGGTTCATCATCTTCATTATCTAGTTCATCTTTCTCATCATCAACCTTTTCAATTGTTTGGTTATTTTATTGTTTCTCAAGTTTCTCAATTCTCTTCCTTAAGTCTCATGATGTGCTCATTTTTCTTATCGATGACATTATATTTTTATCTATTTATCTTAGCATTCTTCCAAGTCATCATCTTTCAGACTAAGAGCATTTAATTTTAGATATAATATTTCCTTCTTTAGGTCTTTCAGTAGGTCCCGGTTCCTCACGTGGATCGATATCCTAGACGATACGTATGATTGTAGACGTGTGGAATCAGTCTAGAATTACCTCAAGAATAACATGAACATACGAGACA
Organism: Tagetes erecta; assembly: GCA_030867185.1. Lineage (NCBI taxonomy): Eukaryota > Viridiplantae > Streptophyta > Magnoliopsida > Asterales > Asteraceae > Tagetes > Tagetes erecta. The sequence goes on from CM061488.1 coordinate 61,481,598, forward strand.
AGTAAACAAACACCAAAATAGAGAGAATTACTATCAATCGTATACTTCAATAAAGAAAACGCTAAACCTCTATTGTGGACAATTAACCAAAATTGGTTAACACCCGAATATATTTATAAGCTTGGAGGTATATGAGACTTTGCATAGTATCGCATGAAGTGTTGCCAAAGTGTCTCACGACACTTTGTAAAATTACACTTCATACCCCTAAGTCAATTCAATTCCAAAAACTATTACAACGAATCAAATAACAACTAAACTATTACAAGATGTTGTCACAAAACAACCCCCTTGACACCAGCTTGGTAATCTTAAGTCTTGATCGTCCTTGTATCAGTCTTTTCATTTCCTCTGATCCTGCAAAATTTTCCTCTTGATACATACACGAACAACCCGCTGAAACCTCCGCGCTTCTAAAATGTAGTCTTTATGAGCCAAGATCTTGTTCTCATACAAAGCCTTCAAATCATTTTCTGATAAACGTATCAGATTCATCGGATCATAAACTCTCATAATTTCCTCGGTTTGTCCTTATACTTGTGACACCCCACCCGGTGGCGGAAACACCGAGTTGTCATAGAAATTGGATATCAATTGTAAATGATAGTCATATGTATAGGTTGGACTCACCGGCTTGTCGGTGTTACTTTTGTATGTATTTGTATGACAATTGTTTGTAGTTGTTCTAGCGAACCTACGGCGAATCTATAGATTCTCCCGCAGTTCTAGTTAGTTTTTGTCAATGGTGTCGACTGGGCGAACCTATATGTGCCCAGCGAACCTGTGTGGTTCGCTAGATAGATTCGCTACAGCGAATCTATCAGCGAACCTAACACTGATATATATTGTAACCTTATCTTCATTTGAATACAACTTTTGCACATCTTTTACCAAAACTCTTATCTACTGTTTGTGTTGTGTAATTGTTCCACTGAGGTGCTAGGAGCTTATTCCACTTATCATTGTAGCTTATATATCTCAGTTGTGTGGTGTAATCTTGTTATTGGGTTTGTTTGGTTATTATACACTTTGTTGTTCAAGTCTTGTGTGTTTTGTTCTCAAACAAGTCATTAAAGCACTGAAATCACGATCTTTATGGACCAACAATATGGTATCAGAGCCTTAGTGCTCTTGATTGTTTGATTCCAGTGATTTTTGTGTTGATTTTGGAGTTTTTGGGTCAAAACACTATTTGATTCTGTTCTGGGCTTGTTTTGGTGTTTTGGAGTTGTATTTTGCTCATGTATTGTGTTATTTGGTCATAGGAAGCTTTTGAAACAAACGTGTATGCAAATAGTCAAGTTTTGAAGGTGTTCGGGTTGTTTTCGTACTGATTACAGGTTGGTTCGTAACCCAGCGAATCTATTTGTTCTTCCAGCGAATCTAGCTGTTCATCCAGCGAATCTATTTCAAATCTTGTGTTCTGTTGGCGTGAGTTTGTGGCTAGCGAATCTGACATTTTATCGAACGAAAGTTCAACTATTTGGCTCATTGTGCAAGCGAAACTGCTGCCAAAATTTGTCGAGCGAATCTGTGTTTGCTGGTCAGCGAATCTGTTTGTTTGTCTAGCGAATCTCTGTCAGCGAATCTACCAGCGAATCTGTTTTGTTCTTTGGGCGAATCTAATCCAGCGAATCTATTTTGAGCGAACCTAAATCTGTTGTTTGTAATTATGTCTACATCAACAATGAACATGCTTAAACTGGATGGAAAAGCCCAGGCTGAAAATGATTTCAACTCATTCGTTGGATTGAAGCATGAAAATTTGACTGAAATAACGAGTCGATTCCTATCTGTGTCAAGCAATCTCAAAACTTACGATGAACAATTGGGAAATCATGAGCAGGTGACAAAGCTTTTGGATTCTCTTCCTTCCAAATGGAGTCCTCAGATCAAGGTGCTGAAATAAGAAAGAAATTTCTTTGACCTGAAACTAATGGAAGTGATAAATAAGTTAAAGTCACTTGATCTAAATGAAAAGAGAAAAGAATACAATCAAGCCATGATGTTTGCAACTGTCTCTCCTCAGAATTCTGCACTGATTACATCCGCTGCAAACTCACCGAGTGCAGTCTCTGGAGGATTATCAAGTTATGAATCTGTTAAATCCAGTGGTGGTTCTATAAGTGTAGGTGCCAACTCAAATGCATCCATCACCACTCAGATATCATCTGACACCACTGCCTCATCTGGAAAGCATGTTCAAAATCATGAAGATTTAATTGGTGAAGTTGTTGAAGAATCTGTTCTCAACAACGATTACATTGATGGTTTTAATCCTTTTAAAGAATTTTATGATGAAGAGGTTGAAGAGGAAACAAATACTGGAAAGGTTGTTGAGGATTATGGTTTGACGGAAGAGGGAAAGAATCAGGAAGAAGCTGGTTGTTCTGGATTAGTTGGTGATGAAGTTGCTGGAAAGAAAGAAAAGGTCACTGTCAACGTCGGTAATGGGGCAGAAAATGCTGGTACCGATGCTGATAAAGTTATGGAATCAAAGCTTGACATGGATGCCATGATTGAACAGGCAAAGCTTGAAGCTGTGAATGAATACAAGAGGAACACCTGTGACATCTGCCCCGAACCCGGATCCGAATACCCGACTCAAACCCGAAATATTTATCTATTAAATTGGATTCACATTTATTTCTATAAAATGTAACGCTTTGATATTAAAGATATATATAAATTCGATTGAACGTTACGTTATTCTCGTATTCGATATCTTATCGACCAAGTTATTATTCAAAGGATACCAATTAAATTCTAAGTTATAATAAAATATATCTCTAACATATATACACATATATATTGTGTTTATAAAAGAGATTTTTATAAAAAGTGTTAACAAAAACGCTTCTAAGTCTAACAATGGTCTCTTAACGTCAAAAACGAACTAAATATATATATAAACGTCACTTATATAAACGTTACAAGTTAACGTAGTTAAGTTAGTTAGTTAGTTAATATAATTTATAAACTAACTTTGGATCAAAACTGTCAATCTACAAACTTAGATTAAAAGTTATTAACTTAAATTAAGCAAACCAAAATCCACAGGGGCCTGATATGTAAAATTCTATTAAACCAGCCCACACCCTTCGATGTTGCCCGCAAATCCGGCCACCACTCCGGCCAAAGACCCCAATTCCGACGAGACCATGTTACGCGTTTTCAGCCTTTCCCAAATCAATCCAAACATTTCTAATCCTCTATTACCCAATTTCGAACCCCCCTTGATTGATTAAAACGCGTTTTAACAACTAATTAGCGCGGATTAATTATGTGATACAAGGTGAAATCGACATTTCCGTATATAGACCCGTAATCAACGATTCAATCTTTCCTTTACACTCTATTACAACCGATTAACAGCTATCCTCCATCAAAACATTTCTGTTTGCTCGGTAACTCATCAAAATCAGTCGACCAAAACCCTTTTCCGGCGAGCTAGTTGTTCTTCATCGTCCGAGCATCAAATCGGGTAGTTTCTGGGTTCATTTGAATCCTCTTGATCATATACATCTACCCAACACATCAATTTTATCTTTTTCATTCCAGTTTTTAAACAATTTGATCGAAACAGCCGTGTCCTATCTCTGTTCCAATCCGTATCAATTCGGTGATTAACAAGTAAGTGTTATATATCAAAATAACCGTGATTCAATGGGGATTAAAAGCCCTATGTTCGTTTTGGATTTGATTAACAAATTGAAACGAATTGGATAGTTCTTGATTCTAGGGCTTGTAATGGAAATGGGTATTGCTTATTATAATAAGTTAAAAGAATTGAAAATCAGAATTATTAACAAAAACCTTTTCTGGCCTAGTGGTTACTTGTTTCTGTTGTAAACAAATGGTCATGGGTTCGAGACCATTAACCTGTTTTCTTGATTTTTATTTTGTTTCAACCATTTAAACATTCAACAATACTTTACAAATAACCTAAATAATATCTTTTATTATAAATATATTTTAAATACGTTTTAAAGAATTAAAAACTTATATTTTACCCATTTAAACATTAAAGTATATGTTCATATAATCTAAATAACATTCTTTCAAAACTAAAATACATTTTTATAGATTTCAAAACTTATAAGTTCAAATATATACTAATAACGAAATTACATGTTTATATGTATTTTAAAATTGTACATTTAGCATAAGCCTAAAATAGATTTGTATAAAATATTTACCATACGAAAATACTATAACGTTTCGTACAAAATTCCAATTCGTAACTTAAAACCCTAATTCACAATTTGTACTTTAAAACCCTGAATTCCAAATCCGAAACCCTAGATCTCGGACTTTTGATTCTTGTTACTATTGTTTCGTTTCTAAGTTAGGGTTTTTCCCAATTAATTAGGTGATACTAGTATTTGGGCAACCCTCGGTTCGTTATAGCTGCGTTTCTATTTCGGTTATCTATTTGCATTTCAAGGTGAGTAAATTCACTCCCCTTTTTACTTTTACATTTTGGGGCTGAAATATGTTCAATTACTATACAATGCTTTCGGTTTCGTTTCTTTGTTTCTATTTTCAAAAGAGATCATAAAATATGTTAATCTAGTTCGCGGCTTGATGCAATCTTATGTGGTAGTTTAAAGTAGTATATTACTTGTAATTTCCACCGGTACAATGTTAGCGCTAATGGTCTGACAAACCCACCTACACTTTACAACATCGATAGGTGATTTAAACCCGGCGATTCTATTCAATGGTTACTAGTTACTATACTGTGATACTTGTTGCTATGTTACTATGTCCCTTCGATGCTAAAACAATTTTTGATAACTTAAATTCGAGACGGTTAAATGACGGTTAAATGACAGTTATCACTAATTGCACCATGAGTTGGTTCCTCATGACAAATGATTACAAGTTGCTATACAATGATGGTGTTCAATGTGTGTTCAATGTGTTCATGTGTTCTATGGTCAAAGGTTGAGTAATATGATGAAATAGCTATGCATGTAAGATTGCGCAGCATATTATGATGATCTCGGATTTCTATATTACTATGTATTCAAATTGTGGTTTACTCACTAGCTTTAAATAGCTAACTTTATTTTTACATATTTCAGGTGATGCTTGATATTATTTTGCTGCTTTGCCAAGACTTAGGATTGCCTTGGACCTAGTTAAATAATAAATACAATTGCAATTATTGTTTCAGTTTTATTACTTTTGTCGTTTCTATTTAAGACTCATGTTCCAAATGTATTAATCATTATTTGGCTTAATAAATAATCACCATGTGCTTTGGTTACTATTGATGTCCAATTCTCTTGACAGCCCGGTGTTTCCGCCGCCGGGCGGGGTGTCACAGTTTGGTATCAGAGCCATGGTTATAGGGAACTAGGATAGGGTATTAGAAACACACCGACCTAGACTATAACCTAAGTGTCCTTAGTTCAAATACTTGTACTTAGAAATTCTTCTGGACTTATTTGTTTTCCTTCTACGAACCTTTCTACGCTTTTCTTTATCTCATTTCTTATCTGATTTCGCGAAGAAGCTACAAGAGACTCGTCTGTATGATTAGGATCTTCTCTTTGTGGAATCTCGTCATCGTCTTGAGTAAGTTTGAAACGTGGGACGTGTGCAATCCGGAAGGGGGAACGCCTGTATCACGGACATCCTGTCTAAGGCAAAGCATTTCGTATAAATCTCTTTAAGAGATCTGTATGCTTACCTGGGGATGGACGAGATGAGTGTGACCCTATAGGCTAAAGCACGCCTTCTCGAATACGTTGAAAACGAACTTAACACTTTGATAAGTCTTAAGTGTCCAAAACCAAGACACATTCCTAAGCCTTCAAATTTTATTTACTTATGGATTCTATGATTTTCTTTCAACGATTTATAACTATTTTTGTGAATGTCTTTATTAATTCAAATGTTATTTCAAATTCATCTATTAATATTCCTAAAAGTTTCTAAGTGGTTTCTATGGTATGTTTCAAAGGATTCAATGAATGTTCTAAGTACTATTACTATTTCATTAAATCAAAGTTTCATTACAACTTAAGTTATTCAAAATTTTCTTATGTCTCATGAAAATCCTTTTTCTATCCTATCTTGTAAAATGACAACAAGACGTGAACGATTCACAAATACCATCGTGACCCAAATGTTCTAAATCAAAACTAAGAGATATACTGACTAACCTCAGTAGAATTATAAAAACTTCAGAACAAATATCAAATCTAAGGCACACTTCTAATCTCAATTTAATTATCGAATCTCATATTAAAGACCTTATTCATGAATCCTGAAATCTCGTAACGAATTTACTACTTAATTATGTCAACGCATTCGTTTGACTTACAAATTGAACGTTTACCACCAAAGAACCTTAACTTGATCTCAATACTTAAATGTTGCATAAACTACTCATCTAATCATAAGATTCTAATCCAATTTCTAATCCACCATTTAATTCGTTTTCCAAAACTTAACGTGAACTCACTACACATCTATTCCTAAACTCAATGAACTAAAACATTTCAATTGTATATATGATCACTAATGAAATTCTATACATCTCGTTTCTATAAACTCATTCAAACCCAACGTGTTTTAAGTGTGAACCTTGTAGCTAAAATACTATGTCTTATCAACGGTTCTTTTTTTTTTTTTTGTAAAACTATCAACCGATAGTTAATTGTATTAAGAAAAAAACAAATGATTTCCTTATCTTCTAAAAGAATAAAAAAAAAATTATGATAAATGATTTCTTTAAAAGGGATTGGTTATTTTAATGATTACACAACATTATCACGTCTTCTCAAATATGATGCAAAGACTTGTCACAAACACCATGTTATATGTTTTCTAATACCGGATACTTAAAACTTAGACTGCGTCGTTTATGTATTTTCAAACCAACCCCTTATCTATGGTAAATATTTAAAACCTTCAACTTTTATACATTTATTTTTAATCATGTAGTTTTCTTTAAAACCGCATTATAGAGAAATAATACAATATCTTATAACCTTGTTTACCAACACAATCAACACACATGGTTTACCTAAGAGCTTTTGTTATATGAACTTAAACATTTTAAAAATCGAATCCAATAGGAATCGGGTGATCTATGCATCCGAACTATAAATTAATACTTATGGACTTAATATCAAATGACCCCTACATCTCACCCATAAAGTGGGTTTTCAAAAAAGAAAAAAAAAACCTAAGTTGTTACAATTTTGGTACTCGAATTTGACTAGCTGTGTGGGTCAACAAAACTATTTACAAGAGCAGTGACCACCTAATAAAATCAACTCTCTCGAATCATCAATTTTCTTACCATCTAAAGCTATACTTCACACGAACTAAATGCTATTGATTATGATTTGGAACCTATGTGTATCATTTTTATCCTTTAACTCAAAATTTTTGTGTACTTCTGATTCGCACGTGATCGAATGAACTGTGGAGTCCATGCAAAAGCTGAAATAATTACGGGTGCACACGGAATTATGAAAGTTGGTGCATGGAAACCATAGTAAGTTTTGTCTTGTGTAGATGGACCATATTTAATCATCTTATTTCACTTGACTCATTTACGCACTTTACTAATAACGTCTAATTCGTTTAACTATACGTAAAGTTATTTTATCCGTTTCATCCGTTCTATTAATCATGATTATTTACGACCTTCATTTAAACCATTCTAAATCTATTTCCTTAAAATATTTCATTCACAAGTTGAAATTTCATTCCTTTATGAATAACAGTTAACTCTTATTCGAATCTCCATACAATAAATTCAACCGAACTCTATTCAATGGTAAATTACAAATAAATAACCTCTTAATCTCGATTATTTAAAAATCATGTTTCAATCGAAATATTAATCTCCCATCAAATTTCCTCATAATAATAACTACAAAGCTAGTATTTATGTGTCACGTTCAAAGTTATCAAAAGATTGTAAACGTAAGGATCCAAATGAAAGCTTAATCTCCGCATTTTTTTTGCTTCATCTTCTTCTTCGGTTTGAGAAAATTTCGGGACGAAATTTCTATAAGGAGGGGAGACTGTGACATCTGCCCCGAACCCGGATCCGAATACCCGACTCAAACCCGAAATATTTATCTATTAAATTGGATTCACATTTATTTCTATAAAATGTAACGCTTTGATATTAAAGATATATATAAATTCGATTGAACGTTACGTTATTCTCGTATTCGATATCTTATCGACCAAGTTATTATTCAAAGGATACCAATTAAATTCTAAGTTATAATAAAATATATCTCTAACATATATACACATATATATTGTGTTTATAAAAGAGATTTTTATAAAAAGTGTTAACAAAAACGCTTCTAAGTCTAACAATGGTCTCTTAACGTCAAAAACGAACTAAATATATATATAAACGTCACTTATATAAACGTTACAAGTTAACGTAGTTAAGTTAGTTAGTTAGTTAATATAATTTATAAACTAACTTTGGATCAAAACTGTCAATCTACAAACTTAGATTAAAAGTTATTAACTTAAATTAAGCAAACCAAAATCCACAGGGGCCTGATATGTAAAATTCTATTAAACCAGCCCACACCCTTCGATGTTGCCCGCAAATCCGGCCACCACTCCGGCCAAAGACCCCAATTCCGACGAGACCATGTTACGCGTTTTCAGCCTTTCCCAAATCAATCCAAACATTTCTAATCCTCTATTACCCAATTTCGAACCCCCCTTGATTGATTAAAACGCGTTTTAACAACTAATTAGCGCGGATTAATTATGTGATACAAGGTGAAATCGACATTTCCGTATATAGACCCGTAATCAACGATTCAATCTTTCCTTTACACTCTATTACAACCGATTAACAGCTATCCTCCATCAAAACATTTCTGTTTGCTCGGTAACTCATCAAAATCAGTCGACCAAAACCCTTTTCCGGCGAGCTAGTTGTTCTTCATCGTCCGAGCATCAAATCGGGTAGTTTCTGGGTTCATTTGAATCCTCTTGATCATATACATCTACCCAACACATCAATTTTATCTTTTTCATTCCAGTTTTTAAACAATTTGATCGAAACAGCCGTGTCCTATCTCTGTTCCAATCCGTATCAATTCGGTGATTAACAAGTAAGTGTTATATATCAAAATAACCGTGATTCAATGGGGATTAAAAGCCCTATGTTCGTTTTGGATTTGATTAACAAATTGAAACGAATTGGATAGTTCTTGATTCTAGGGCTTGTAATGGAAATGGGTATTGCTTATTATAATAAGTTAAAAGAATTGAAAATCAGAATTATTAACAAAAACCTTTTCTGGCCTAGTGGTTACTTGTTTCTGTTGTAAACAAATGGTCATGGGTTCGAGACCATTAACCTGTTTTCTTGATTTTTATTTTGTTTCAACCATTTAAACATTCAACAATACTTTACAAATAACCTAAATAATATCTTTTATTATAAATATATTTTAAATACGTTTTAAAGAATTAAAAACTTATATTTTACCCATTTAAACATTAAAGTATATGTTCATATAATCTAAATAACATTCTTTCAAAACTAAAATACATTTTTATAGATTTCAAAACTTATAAGTTCAAATATATACTAATAACGAAATTACATGTTTATATGTATTTTAAAATTGTACATTTAGCATAAGCCTAAAATAGATTTGTATAAAATATTTACCATACGAAAATACTATAACGTTTCGTACAAAATTCCAATTCGTAACTTAAAACCCTAATTCACAATTTGTACTTTAAAACCCTGAATTCCAAATCCGAAACCCTAGATCTCGGACTTTTGATTCTTGTTACTATTGTTTCGTTTCTAAGTTAGGGTTTTTCCCAATTAATTAGGTGATACTAGTATTTGGGCAACCCTCGGTTCGTTATAGCTGCGTTTCTATTTCGGTTATCTATTTGCATTTCAAGGTGAGTAAATTCACTCCCCTTTTTACTTTTACATTTTGGGGCTGAAATATGTTCAATTACTATACAATGCTTTCGGTTTCGTTTCTTTGTTTCTATTTTCAAAAGAGATCATAAAATATGTTAATCTAGTTCGCGGCTTGATGCAATCTTATGTGGTAGTTTAAAGTAGTATATTACTTGTAATTTCCACCGGTACAATGTTAGCGCTAATGGTCTGACAAACCCACCTACACTTTACAACATCGATAGGTGATTTAAACCCGGCGATTCTATTCAATGGTTACTAGTTACTATACTGTGATACTTGTTGCTATGTTACTATGTCCCTTCGATGCTAAAACAATTTTTGATAACTTAAATTCGAGACGGTTAAATGACGGTTAAATGACAGTTATCACTAATTGCACCATGAGTTGGTTCCTCATGACAAATGATTACAAGTTGCTATACAATGATGGTGTTCAATGTGTGTTCAATGTGTTCATGTGTTCTATGGTCAAAGGTTGAGTAATATGATGAAATAGCTATGCATGTAAGATTGCGCAGCATATTATGATGATCTCGGATTTCTATATTACTATGTATTCAAATTGTGGTTTACTCACTAGCTTTAAATAGCTAACTTTATTTTTACATATTTCAGGTGATGCTTGATATTATTTTGCTGCTTTGCCAAGACTTAGGATTGCCTTGGACCTAGTTAAATAATAAATACAATTGCAATTATTGTTTCAGTTTTATTACTTTTGTCGTTTCTATTTAAGACTCATGTTCCAAATGTATTAATCATTATTTGGCTTAATAAATAATCACCATGTGCTTTGGTTACTATTGATGTCCAATTCTCTTGACAGCCCGGTGTTTCCGCCGCCGGGCGGGGTGTCACAACACCCCTTACTGCCAGTGTGATCGTGCTCTTGAGGCCGAAAAACTGATAGTGGGTCTTCCTTATGATGTCATTGAGGATATGTGTTCATCCGCATGCAAAATTCGCTTGATCGGTAATTATAAGGCAAATAAACTGTTAATGACAAATGAAAACCAATTGAAAACAATTAACAAAGAGCTTAAACAGAACGAATCAAAATTTTTTGTTAAATTAAGAGAGGCTTTAAAAGAAAACGAACATTTGAAAAGATCTCTTTTGGAAAAGAATTGTGAAATAAATTATTTGACTGAGCAAGTCACCCTTGCTGAATTTGAAACAAGAAAACTGAAAAATAAACTGGAACAATGGACTATTGCCAGTATGAAAAGGAGGAGTTATGGAAGAAACAAAAGGGGGCTAGATCTAAGACCGGGTTGGGTCATAAAAGTGATGCACAAGTATATCCTCTACCGAGTACCTACTGTTATTCCCCTACACCCATTCCTCATCCCTCAAATGAGTTGATTCAAGAGATTATAAAGAACGATACTAACAGCTATATTGCAGGTTTAAGTGAAGTGAATCTTAAGGAGGTGAGAGAGGAATATGCTTATGGTGAAAGCAGTGGTCTTGGAAGTTCTAGTAACTCTAGCCTTGATTCAAAAAGGATTGTTGAAGACAGTGGTTTGAATGTCTTTATTTCTAGTCAAGTTTTAACTTCAGAGGACATTATGTGTGATATTAATTCTGAATGCTCAATTTCAAACTCAAGAAATTTGAATGATGATTTTATTGAAAATGTTTGTGTGCACAACAAAGCAAAACTTTCAGGTCAAGTCTCTGAAAGTCAAACCAAAACAAATTGTTTTCAAAAATTCTTGTCTCATCAAATTCCATCTTTCACACCTATAAGAATTTCAAAACCGAAAGACAAGGAATCACCTTTTTCATACATTCTTAAACCTAAATCTGCACCCTCCAAGGTAAAAGTCACAGCAGGTAAGTTAAAAGAGTCTTACGACTCTTGCAGTGATTGTAACTCACAAACATCTGATAGTAATGAAGAGAATGTTAAATGCTCTAAACGAAGTTTAAAATCTCATTGCTTTCAATGTGGAAATACTGGTCATACTGTCAAACACTGCCCTGTGACTGTTGAAAATAGTTCAAAGCAGAAATCTTTAGGAAAGAGATTGAATTCTTTTGTAAATAATTTTTTCTGTAAATCATCGACTGTTCAAAGACCCAAGTACACTAAGGCTTGGGTCCCTATTTCAAAAGTCTAACTTGTCAAAATTTGTATATTTGTAGTTATGTAAATAACTTTTCTTTTTCTTCTTTGCAAATTCCGTGGGTCACTCGCTTCATCGCTCCGTTACTTTATTTTAACTTTATTTTCTTTTATTTTCTTCTATCTTTCTTTTATTATGTATATATATATATATATTAAGAAAATCTGAAAAACAAAAATTTCTTATTCAACGGCAATAATATAGAAATTTTGGGGGAGATATAAAAGATTAACTATTTATAGTTTTTCAAATTTTGCTATTTCAGGATCTCCGTTTTGATTGATGTTGAAGAGACGTTGAAGGAGGTCAGAAGCATTGCGTTTGGGATATGTCAGATAGGCTCAGCCCGAAAAACAAAGTAAACAGTGATTGTGCAGCCAAACATAACGTTCAAGATCTCGACAACAAGGATTATCTCCTTGACATGATTGGATTGCACAAAGATAAGGGTTCTGTCAAAAATGGGTTGAGAGCGTCAAATCTTTGCATTGATTTCCCTAAACATCCTAAATCACCCTCGCCCTATCCCCGAATCGAGTTTCTAGTATGCAAAGCAAATAAAAATAAAAAACTGCTAGTGATGCTCTTCGGAAAAGCCTCTGAGTGAGTTACTTGTTAACTCCTCAGAACGTATTGAGTCAAAGTGCTTAACTCCTCTACTATACGGAAGTATTGACCTGGAGTTGGTGAATCTTCTCTGCTATACGGAAGTATTGACCTGAAGATTCACCGAGCATGCTCAAATGTTTATCTCCTCTGTTATACGTCGGTATAGACCTGGAGCTCTAGACTATTTGAGTTTCCCAAATAATAAGTCGCATTGTGTTCAAATGAATCAATTGCTGACAAGCTCCACTCACAAAGAAAAGATGCAAAAATTGCACAAGTGTCAAAAGAAGCAAATGCATCGATCAACATTCAAAAGTTGATCATTGAAATTCAAGCAAAGTCAATCGTATTGCTCAGATATACCCTGATGACAGAACTTGTTCTTTTTACCTAGATGTCTGTGGGGACCGAGTTGTCTGAGCTTCTTCAATCAAACCAAAAACATGATAAACGAAGCTGCTGATCTCTTGTTGAAAGGACTAAGGCATGGGTTTAAATGGACAAACATATCTGCAATCCCGCCAATCGATGATTCTCCGGATTCTGCTCAAAACATCATGATAAATATATATATCCTTCTTTAGCATTTAATATTCTTGTCCTTCTCTTTTCTTTTATTTTATTTTATTTTTTTTATATTTTATCTTGTTTTTATTAGTATTTTAGGATAATATGTCTATTTTTGGAGCGTTGACATCGTGGGACGGTTTCGTGAATTTACAAAGAATTTAAAAATTGAAAAAAAAAAAACCAAAAATATTTTTTGTATGTGTGCTAGCGAACCTACTAGCGAACCTACAGGTTCGCCGGAACCTCAAGTTCGCCCGGAATCTCTTTGATTCGCCGCCGTGGTTTCACTTGACTTTTGGTCTTCTGGCGAATCTAAAGTTCGCTGGTCTGTCTGCCAGCGAACCTGTGCCTGTATATATATACAGTGACAGCGAAATATCTCACACATTCGCTGTCAACTGTACTGTAGCAGGTTTTTCAAATCCAAACGCCGAACGTTCGATTCTCACTATTTCACCGTTTTTTTCACACTTAAACATCACAAATATTGTCCGGTATGTAATCGCTTTCATCTTAATCAGTGTTTTAAACTCTTAATCGCACTGTTAAACCCCTAAATCTGTCGATCTGTGATTGTGTGTAAATAAATGACTGTTTTGGTGTGTTTTGTTAGGCTTTTACTTCATAATAGTTCCCTTTGATGATTATACTACCTGTTTGTTGCTTTGTATGGTTGATAATGGTGTATTGATTGTGATTCTGGCCGTTTTTCAAAAACTAGGGTTTCCAGCGAACCTATGTGTTCGTCTGGCGAACCTGAACGAAAGTTCAAAACTTCGAGCGAACCTATGTCGTTATGCTGCCCGCGCAACAACATAGATTCGCCCGGCTGTTTCTAGCGAACCTATACATTCGCTCGACCAAATGACTGATTTTTCATGTCAGCGAATCTATAGGTTCTGATGCCGAATCTCAGGTTCGCTATACCAGCGAATCTAAATTCCAGCGAACCTATTAACTGTTTTTCAAATCTTCGTTTCTGATCAATCTCCGTTTATTTTTCAGGCACAATGTCGACATTATTCTTCGAAAGAAAGCACAACATGTGTGCTTTGCTTGATGAGAATCATGATAAGGCCGGCGGCTATAGAGACTGTATCAAGTGGCTGAAGTCATCTCATATACATCACGCCATATCTCACTCACCCACTATATATGAGCTGCATGTTCGGGATTTCTGGCGAACTGCGGTGATGAACGTGTCGGTACAGCCATCACGTATCTGTGCCAAAGTCGGTGGCTATGATTTGGAGTTTACTGAAGCCGATCTGGCTAGAATCCTGAGGTTAGAAGAGGATGTTGGTGAGGAGGTCGGTATGACTGCTGAAGAAGTGTATGGAGCATTCCGGACTGCTGGGTATGAGGGTCCGATGCCCGGTGAGAAGAAAATGGAGTTTGTAAAGTCCTATTTGATCCAGGATTGGAGGTACATTGCACACGTGTTTATTATGTGCCTGGATCATAGGAAAGGGGGTACGGACGGGCTGAACTTAGACTGGGCACGGGCAATGATGCTGTTTTGTCAGGGACATAAAGCCAATCTTGCGAAGCTGATCTTCAATTACATTCTCGAGAACATCCATGCTAGCAAATCTGCTAAATGGTTGATGTATCCGAGATTCATTCAGATGGTGCTGAATGACAAACTGCCGAATCTGCCGGTAGTTGGAGATGAGTTAAAAATCTGGGAAATGCACTCGAGGATATTCAAAGACTGTAAGGCGGTGAGATCGGATTGTGTCGGTAGGACTTCATATCTGTGGGAGAACATGTACACTGCAGAAAGATGGGTATATATACAGAGGTTGATGGAGACGGAAAGGAAACGGGGTGGTGAGAACGTAGAGGTGGTTGAAAAGAGAATAAAGAAGAGGAAGGTGTATGCGAAAGAAAAGGACTATTCATTTGAACGAGAGGTTGATGAGATTGAGGCAGAGATAGATGCAGGTAGGGAAAGACGGACGAAGAGGAAGTCTGATGCTCCAACTGAAACATCAAAGAAGGCGAAGCTCGATACTAGGGGTACATCTGCTGAATCTGGTAATGAATTGAAGGGAGAGATTGAAAGGTTGAGGTCAGAATTGGTTGAGTTGAAGGGTAAGTATGAGGAGTTGGAAACACAGGATGCTGAGAAATCGACAGTTATTTACGAAATGGGAAGGATGATGAAGGATCAGCAGTGCTTGATGGTTAGAATCTTCAAAGAGCTGAACAGTCTGAAAGAAAAAGAGGGGACAGAGCCTGCAATGACTGAAGCTGAACTGAACTCCTTAACGGATGCTGCAAGGTATCCGTTAATGGACGTCGTATTTGGAGATCAGAATAAAGGTAAGGGTAAAGCTGCTGAGGAGACATTTGACGAGGAAATGGGGATTGATTTGGATGTTTTTGAAGGAGATGAAGTGGTTGGAGGATCTGGCGTGGATTTCACATTGATAGATGAACCAGAGTTAGACATAAACGCTGATAGTGAGGAGGATCTGGATGATGAACCGGAAATGTATAAGGTGGAAGAAAAGGGGGTGAGTTACCAGTTCGAGCACGTAAACTTAGACAAATCAGAGTGGTTTAGGAAGGAAGAAGAAGTGGTCCCCGAAGTGCCGATATTTCAACACCTAGATGAACCCAACACCAAACAGTTAGATAGGTAGGTGATAGCGTGGAAGTATAATAGTTTGGTGGATGCTTATATGGTTAAAAGAAGGGGCGGTGACATCAGTTACATCAAGAACAGGAAGCACTTCGCCACCTTACCAAGATGGGACTTGCGTAGGCTGGCAGAGCTACCATTGTTGGGTAAAGAAGAAAGCGGAAGGGCTTGTGCGTTCGAAGTTACAATCAGGGAGGCCGCAAAGACCAATTTTATTGATTTTGGATACCAGAAGCCAAGGAGAATGAGACAGAAAAGGGATAGACATTGGGTATCGTGGAAGGGTAAGGTGGTTCTGAAGGTTGAAGCACCAAAGGTGATGACCAGGGTTAGAGTTCCAGACACACAGCCACCGAGACTGCAGGATTTTCTTAAATGGTTCTATGACAACAGCTCGGGTGAGGCAGTTATCAGATTGAAAGGAGATGACCGTCCAGAAATCCGTTTATTTGATCCAATGGAGGTCTTCTCCTTCTGTGACGAGGATCTGAAGGTGTTGTGCGAAAATAGGATAAAGCACGGGGCTGGAGATGATACAAAGATCGAAGCGAACCTGTTTGTGAAGGTCACAAACAAGGCCCGAGGAATCCGTGCAGAATTGAAATCGGTGAATGAACGATTAAGGAGGACTGATGATCAGCAGTTGGAGATGGATGATTTATCTCGACAGCTGGATCAAACCATTGAAAGGAGGTTCGAGAAACCGGTGGAGATTTTAGATTTGGATGTTATTGGCGAGGAGGATACTGTAGAAATTCAGGCGGAAACAACTGTTCAACAAATGCCTGATACTGATATCGCTGAGGCTGAGTTCGTGGAGTCAATGTTGAATTTTAGTGAAGATGAGGCCGGATCTGAAGACGTTACCAATCCTTTGGCCGGTATTGAAGACATGGCAGGAGCTTTTATTGAAAACCTTTGAAGCCAAGACAAAGACGGAGCTTAATCGGAAGACTTCCCCAGGCGAGGTCCAACCTAGGGGGAGTATTGATAGTCATATGTATAGGTTGGACTCACCGGCTTGTCGGTGTTACTTTTGTATGTATTTGTATGACAATTGTTTGTAGTTGTTCTAGCGAACCTACGGCGAATCTATAGATTCGCCCGCAGTTCTAGTTAGTTTTTGTCAATGGTGTCGACTGGGCGAACCTATATGTGCCCAGCGAACCTGTGTGGTTCGCTAGATAGATTCGCTACAGCGAATCTATCAGCGAACCTAACACTGATATATATTGTAACCTTATCTTCATTTGAATACAACTTTTGCACATCTTTTACCAAAACTCTTATCTACTGTTTGTGTTGTGTAATTGTTCCACTGAGGTGCTAGGAGCTTATTCTACTTATCATTGTAGCTTATATATCTCAGTTGTGTGGTGTAATCTTGTTATTGGGTTTGTTTGGTTATTATACACTTTGTTGTTCAAGTCTTGTGTGTTTTGTTCTCAAACAAGTCATTAAAGCACTGAAATCACGATCTTTATGGACCAATCTTTATGGACCAACAGTAAACAAAGCATATGGTATTTATTTATTAAAGTCGAATAATGATATAATAAGTTTGAAACATGAGTCTTAAATAGAAACGACAAAAGTAATAAAACCGAAACAGTAAATGCAATTGTCTTTATTATTTTAACTAGGTCCAAGGCAATCCTATATCTTGGTAAGAGCAGCAAAATAACATCAACAACGCCTGAAATATGTGAAAATAAAGTTAGCCATTTAAAGCTAGTGAGTAAACCACAAATTGATACATAATAATGTATAAATCCGAGATCATCATAATATGTTGCGCAATCTTACACATATAGCTATTTTATACTATTCTCAACCATGACCCCTTGCACACACATTGAAAACCATCATTGTAACATAACTTGTAGCCATTTATCATGAGGAACCAACTCATGTATTAATTAGAGATAACTTCTCAAGCAATTGTCACGTAATCGTCTCGATATTTAAGTTATCAATAATTATTTAGCAACTTAGCAACTTGTAACATTGTAATTGTAATAAAACACATATTTCGGCCCCAAAACGTAAAAGTAAAAAAGGTCTGACAAGCCCACCTACATGACATAGCAATAGCAATTTGTATCATCACATAGCAACTTGTAACATTGTAATTGTAATTGTAACATTGTAATTGAATGACCGAGTTTAAATCACCTATCGTTGTTGTACATGTAGGTGGGTTTGTTAGACCATTAACGCTAACATTGTACCGATGGGATTACCAAGTAATAATACTACTTTAAACTATCACATAAGACTGCATCATGCTGCAACAAGACTCACACATTTGAATGATCTCTTTTGAAAATTGAAAGAAAACTAGAAAACATTGCATTGTAATATATAAAACACATATTTCGACCCAAAAACGTAAAAGTAAAATGGGAAGTGAGTTTACTCACCTTGAACTCGGGTACGAAACAAATAGTAAATAGTCTTAATTAGAACCAAGGAGCGTCCAAATATTAGAATCACCTAATTAAATGACAATCCTAACTTAGTAAAACATATTGTATAGAAATCTTGAATAGAAACAATAGAAATCTAATGTAATTTGGAATTCTAGAGTTTCAAATTGAGATTTGAGGGTTTCTCCTTAAACGATTAAAAAAATATCTAAAATTTATTTAATCATAACGACGAAAAATAATAGTAATAACAATATTTTGATAATGATAGACATTCAAATAATATATTTTTCTAACAATGGACTGTTTAACTTCTAACAAATATATTATGTATTTATCACATGTTGGTCCATAATGATCGTGATTTCAGTGCTATGTTGACTTGTTTAACAACAAAATGACCAAGACTTGAACACCAAAGTGTATAATATCCAAACAAACCCAATAACAAGATTACACACACAAATGAGGTATATAAGCTACAAAGATAAGTAGAATATGCTCCTAGCACCTCAGATTGAACGATTACACAACACAATCAGTGAATAATAGCTTTGGTAAAAGATGTGCAAAAGTTGCATTCAAATGAAGATAAGGTTACAATATATAGCAGTGTTAGGTTCGCTGATAGATTCGCTCTAGCGAATCTATCTAGCGAACCAACACAGGTTCGCTGGGCACATAGGTTCGCCCAGTCGACACCACAAGCAAAAGACAACATGAACTGCGGGCGAATCTATAGATTCGCCCGTAGGTTCGCTAGAACAATTACTAATACAAGTTATACAAATACAAACAAAAGTAACACCGACAAGCCAGTGAGTCCAACCTATACATAGTGACTATCAATACTCCCCCTAGGTTGGACCTCACCTGGGGAAGTCTTCTAATTTAGCTCCGTCTTAATGGCTTCAAAGATGTTAGATAAACGCTCCTGCCCTTCCTTTAATTCCGGCCATTGGGTTTGTAATGTCTTCAGATTCGGCCTCATCTTCACTGAACACTAGCATAGAATCCACAAACTCTGTATCTTCGATCTCAGCATCAGCGACCTCAGTATCAGGCATTTGTTGAACTGTCGTTTCCGCCTGTTTTTCTGCAGTATGCTCCTCGCCAATAACCTCCAAATCTATCACTTGCACCGGTTTCTCAAACCTCTGCTCTATTGATCGATCCAGCTGTCTAGATAGGTCGTCCATGTCCATACGCTGATCATCAGACCTCCTCAATCTCTCATTCACCTCCTTTAGTTCAGCACGAATCCCCCGGGCTTTGTTTGCGACCTTCACAAACAGGTTCGCTTCAGTAGCAGTGTCATCTCCAGCCCCGTGCTTTATTCTGTTCTCGCACAACACTTTCAGATCCTCATCACAGAAGGAAAAGATCTCCATTGGGTCAAATAGTCTGATTTCAGGACGATCTTCTCCTTTCAATCTGATAACAGCCTCACCCGAGCTGTTGTCATAGAACCATTTCAGAAAATCCTGCAGTCTCGGTGGCTGAGTGTCAGGTACCCTAACTCTGGTCATAACCTTCGGTGCTTCGATCTTCAGAACAATCTTTCCCTTCCACGATACCCAGTGTCTATCTTTCTTCTGTCTCATCCTCCTAGGCTTTTGGTAACCGAAGTCAACAAAATCAGTCTTTGCAGCCTCCTGGATTGTAGCTTCTAACGCACATGCCCTCCCGCTATCTTCTTTACCAATCAGTGGAAGATCAGCCAACCTCCTCAAATCCCATCGAGGCAAGGTTGCAAAGTGCTTCCGGTTCTTGATGTATGTAATGTCACCGCCCCTTCTTTTAATCATATAAGCGTCCACCAAACTATTGTACTTCCATGCTATGACCTGCCTATCAAGCTGTTTGGTGTTGGGTTCATCTAGGTGTTGAAATATCGGCACTTCGGGGACAACTTCTTCTTCTTTCCTGAACCATTCAGATTTGTCTAACTCAGCATGTTCAAACTGGTAACTCATTCCCTTTTCTTCCACTTTATATGTTTCCGGCTCATCATCAATATCTTCCTCACTATCAGCATCAATGTCAGTCTCTGGTTCATCTATCAAAGTATAGTCCACACCAGATCCACCGACCACTTCTTCTCCTTCGAAAACATCCAAATCGATCCCCATTTCTTCATCAAATGTCTCCTCGGCAGCTTTTCCTTTACCTTTGTCTCCAAAATCAACGTCCATTAACGGATACTTTGCAATATCCGTTAAGGAGTTCAGTTCCGCTTCGGCCATTGCAGGCTCAGTCCCTACATTTTCCTTTAAACTGTTTAATTCCTTGAAGATCCTCACAATCAGACACTGCTGGTCCTTCATCATTCGACCCATCTCGTATATAACAGTTGATTTCTCAGCATCCTGCTTTTCCAACTCTTCATACTTCACTTTCAAATCAACCAGTTCAGCCTTCAAACTTTCAACCTCACCCTTCAGTTCATTACCAGACCCAACAGATGTACCCCCGATATCGTGCTTCGCCTTCTTTGATCCTTCAGCGTGTGCATCAGACCTTTTCTTTGTTCTCTGTTCCCTACCAGCATCTATCTCAGCCTGGATTTCATCCACTTCCCGATCAAATGAATAGTCTTTCTCCTTTGCGTACGCCTTTCTCTTCTTTATTTTCTTCTCAACTACCTCGATATTCTCGCCACCCCCGTTTCCTCTACGTCTCCATTAACCTCTGTATATAAACCCATCTGTCAGCAGTGTACATGTTCTCCCACAGATATGCAGTCCTTCCCACACAATCCGATCGCACCGCTTTACAATCCTTGAATATCCTGGAATGCATATCCCAGATTTTTAGTTCAGCACCTTCCACCGGCAGATTTGGCAGTTTGTCATTCAGAATCATCTGAATGAATCTGGGGTACATCAACCACTTCGCCCCTTTGGTGGCATGGATGTTCTCGAGCATATAGTTGTAGATAAGCTTCGCAAGATTTGCCTTCTGCCCTCGGCAGAACAGCATCATAGCTCGAGCCCAGTCCAAGTTCAGTCCGTCTGTTCCCCCTTTCCTATGATCCAGGCACATAATAAATACGTGCGCAATGTACCTCCATTCCTAGATCAAATAGGATTTGACAAACTCCATTTTCTTCTCACCGGGCATCGGACCCTCATATCCCGCTGTCCGGAATGCCCCATAAACTTCTTCAGCCGTCATATGGACCTCCTCACCCACATCATCCTCTAGCCTCAAAATTCTAGCCAGATCGGCTTCAGTAAACTCCAAGTCGTATCCACCGACTTTGGCACAGATACGTGACGGCAGTACCGACACGTTCAATACTGCAGTTCGCCAGAAATCCCGAACGTGCAGCTCATATATAGTGGGTGAGTGAGATATGGCATAATGTATGTGAGAAGATTTCAGCCATTTGATTGAATCTCTATAGCTGCCGGCCTTTTCATGGTTTTCATCAAGCAAAGCACACATGTTGTGCTTTTTCTCAAAGAATAATGTCGACATTGTGCCTGAAAATTAAACGAAGATTGATCAGAAAAGAAGATTTGAAAAACAGTTAATAGATTCGCTGGAAATTAGGTTCGCTGGTATAGCGAACCTGAGATTTTGGCACCAGAACCTATAGATTCGCTGACATGAAAAATCAGTCATTATGGTCGAGCGAATGTATAGGTTCGCTAGAAACAATCGGGCGAATCTATGTTGTTGCGCGGGCAGCATAACGACATAGGTTCGCTCAAAGTTTTGAACTTTCGTTCAGATTCGCCAGACGAACACATAGGTTCGCTGGAAACCCTAGTTTTTGAAAAACGGCCAAAATCACATACAGTCCAACATTATCAAGCATTCAAAGCAACAAACAAGTAACATAACCATTAAACGAGGCTATTATGAAGTAAAACCCTAACAACTAACACAAAATCAGTCATTGATTTACACACAATCACAGATCGACAGATTTAGGGTTTTAATAGTGCGATTGAGAGTTTAAAACACAGATTAAGATGAAAACGAACACATACCAGACAATATAGTGATGTTTAATGTGTGAAAAAACCGGTAAATAGTGAGAATCGAACGTTCGGTGTTGAGTTTTTGAAAATCGTGCTACAGTACAGATGACAGCGAATATGTGAGATATTTCGCTGTCACTGTGTATATATACAAACATAGGTTCGCTGGCAGACAGTCCAGCGAACTTTAGATTCGCCGGAAGACCAAAAGACAAGACTGCTTTCGCCGCGGCGCAAAAAGGGGTTGCGGGCGAACCTGTAGGTTCGCTGGCAGGTTCGCTCGCACACAAATTAAAATATTTTAAGTCAGCGAATCAAGGAGATTCCGGGCGAACTTGAGGTTCTGGCGAACCTTTAGGTTCGCTAGTAGGTTCGCTAGCACACAAACAAAAAATATTTTTGGCTTTTCTCAATTTTTAAATTCTTTGTAAATCCACGAAACCGTCCCACGATTTCATCGCTCCAAAAATAATCATATAAACATATTATCCTAGAAGTTAAAGATAAAATAAAATAAGATAAAATAAAATAAAATACAATAAAATAAAATAGAATAACAAAAAAAAAGGTTTTAAACGCTCGTAAGGATATATATTTTTCATGATGTTTTTGAGCAGAATCCGGAGAATCATCGATTGGCGGGATTGCAGATATGTTTGTCCATTTAAACCCATGCCTTAGTCCTTTCAACAAGAGATCAGCAGCTTCTTTTATCATGTTTATGGTTTGATTGAAGAAGCTCAGACAACTCGGTCCCCACAGACATCTAGGTAAAAAGAACAAGTTCTGTCATCAGGGTATATCTGAGCAATACGATTGACTTTGCTTGAATTTCAATGATCAACTTTTGAATGTTGACCGATGCATTTGCTTCTTTTGACACTTGTGCAATTTTTTGCATCTTTTCTTTGTGAGTGGGGCTTGTCAGCAATTGATTCATTTGAACACAATGCGACTTATTATTTGGGAAACTCAAATAGTCTAGAGCTCCAGGTCTATACTGACGTATAACAGAGGAGATAAACATTTGAGCATGTTCGGTGGATCTTCAGGTCAATACTTCCGTATAGCAGAGAAGATCCACCAACTCCAGGTCAATACTTCCGTATAGCAGAGGAGTTAAGCACTTGACTCAATACGTTCTGAGGAGTTAACGAGTAACTCACTCAGAGGCTTTTCCGAAGAGCATCACTAGCAGCTTTTTATTTTATTTGTTTTGCATACTAGAAACTCGATTCGGGGATAGGGCGAGGGTGATTTGGGATGTTTAGGGAAATCAAGACAAAGATTTGACACTCTCAACCCATTTTTGACAGAACCATTATCTTTGTGCAATCCAATCATGTCAAGGAGATAATCCTTGTTGTCGAGATCTTGAGCATTATGTTTGGCTGCACAATCACTGTTTACTTTGTTTTCGGGCTGAGCCTATCTGACATATCCCAAACGCAATGCTTCTGACCTCCTTCAACGTCTCTTCAACATCAATCAAAATGGAGATCCTGAAATAGCAAAATTTGAAAAACTATAAATAGTTGATCTTTTAAATCTCCCCCAAAATTTGTATATTGTAGCTACCAAATAAGAAATAAGAAATTTTTGTTTTTCAGATTTTCTTAATATATATATATATATATATATACTGAATAAAAGAAAGATAGAAAGATAGAAAAAGATAAAAGAAAATAAAGATAAAATAAGGTAACGGAGCTATCAACCGAGTGACCCACTTAATTTTTCAAAGAAGAAAATGAAAGAGTAAAAGTTATTTACATATTTACAAATGGATTTTCACAGAAAAAGGTTTTCAAAAAGATATAAGTCCCAGCATGGAGATCAGTTCATAAAAACGTGGTTTGTCAAAAGTTTTTGTGAAAAGATCAGCTTTTTGCTTTCGAGTTTCAATAGGAATAATATCAATAAACCCCTTTTCCTGTGCATCCCTGATTGCATGAATTCTTGTTTCAATGTGCTTGGTGCGAGTGTGATGAATAGGATTCTTGGCAATTCCAACAGCAGCTTCATTATCACAAAAGAGTGGTGTATGAAGAAAGTTGATGCCATAATCCATCATCTGATGTTGAATCCACAGCACTTGGCAACAGCAACTTGAAGCAGCAATGTATTCTGCTTCTCCTGTGGACAGAGAGACTGTTGTTTGCTTCTTGCTTTGCCAGGAAACAAGACATTCTCCAAGGTATTGACATCCACCAGTGACTGATTTTCTGTTAATCCTGCAACCAGCATGATAACTATCAGAAAAAGCATGTAAATCAAAGTTCCCACCTTTTGGGTACCAAAGTCCCAAACGAGAGGAACCCTTAAGGTAACGGAAAATTCGTTTAACAGCTTTTTCATGTGATTCTTTTGGATTGGCTTGGAAACGAGCACAGTAACACACGGCAAATGTAATATCTGGACGGCTTGCAGTCAGATACATGAGAGATCCGATCATCGAGCGGTACCGATGAGCATCCACAGGATTCCCATTATCATCGGAAGTAAGGCATGTTTGAGCTGTAAAAGGAATCAATTCAGGAGAAGAATCATCCATGCCAAACTTCGTGAGGATTTCTTTGATATATTTCTCTTGGTGGATCAGAATTCCATCAGGCTTTTGTTCCACTTGTAGCCCCAAGAAGAAACACATCTCCCCCATTATTGTCATCTCAAAACGATCCATCATCACCTTATCAAATTCTCTACACAACCCTTCATTAGTCGAACCAAAAATGATATCATCAACATACACTTGAACGATCAGCAGCTCGCCATTCACCTCCTTCTTGAACAGTGTCATATCTATAGTCCCACGAGAGAAACCTTTGCTGAGAAGATACTGTGTCAGAGTTTCATACCAGATCCTTGGAGCTTGATGCAACCCATACAAGGATTTATCAAGCTTGTAAACCTTTGACGGGAAATCGGGATCCTCGAAACCTGGTGGTTGACAGACATAGATCTCCTCATCGATATCTCCATATAGAAATGCACATTTCACATCCATCTGATAGACTTTAAAGTTTTTGTTCGCGGCATGAGCAAGAAAGATTCTGATGGCTTCTAGGCGAGCGACTGGAGCAAAAACTTCGGTGTAGTCAATCCCCTCCTCTTGTGCGAATCCCTGAACAACCAATCTCGCCTTGTTCCTGATAACAACACCGCGATCATCAGGCTTGTTTCGGAAAACCCACTTGGTGCCGATAGGACACTTATTAGGAGGAAGATCAACCAGTTCCCAAACTTTAAGCTTCCTGAATTGCTGCAGTTCCATTTGCATGGCGTCCACCCAACTAGGATCTTCAAGTGCCTGTTTATAATTTTTTGGAACAACTTGAGACAGAAAGGCAGCATACAGACATTCATTAATCAAACCACTCTGACTCCGAGTCCGCACACCATCAGTAATAGATCCAATGATATAATCGTGAGGATGGTTTTTTAAGGTTTTGAAGTCAGTGTTGAGGAGTAAAGGATTTGGTTCGGTTGAGGGTGGTTGATTAGATGGTTGTGAGGGTGTAGGAATTGTATTAGTGGCAGAGGATTGAAAGGTAGTAGATGTGGATGGAATATCTGATGGAGAAGTTTGAGCAGTTTGAGGTGGTGGAGGTGATGGAATGTCAAATGGAGTGGGAGGTAGTTGTGTGGCTGATGTTGAAGGTTGTGGTTGTGATGATGTAGATGGATGATTGAAAATAGAAACTGATGTGTGTGGAATGATATCATCATCGTCAGAGTCAGGAAGATTAAATGATTTGAAAATGGTGGTGGAATCATAAAACCATGCCGGTTGGTGGAATCATAAAACCATGCCGGTTCGCTACCAATACTGGTAGTGTTTGATTCTTGCCAATCAACATAGTAGGACTCTTGCACAATCCGCGTTCGCTTGTTGTAAACGCGATACGCCTTTTGTGTGTTAGAGTATCCCACAAAGAAGCATTCATCAGAGACAGCCCCAAACTTCGTCTTCTGATCTTGAGTATTCAAAAGAGTGCAAGAACATCCAAAGGGGCGTAGAAAATCAATCAGCGGCTTAATCCCTCGAAACAGTTGGTATGAAGTCTTCATCTTTTCTTTGACAATCAGTACCCTGTTAAGAACATAAGCTGCACAATTAACTGCCTCAGCCCAGAAAATAATTGGAAGCTTTGACTCAATCAGCATAGTCCTAGCGGCCTCCACAAGGGTTCGATTCTTCCTTTCAGCAACACCATTTTGTTGTGGTGTTCGGGCGGCGCTGAACTGTCTGAGAATACCCCGTTGTTCACAGAAAGAGTTGAAGATGTGGTTTCTGAATTCAGTTCCGTTGTCGCTTCTGATGGCTTGAACCTTCTTCTTTCCAAGAACCTCGATTAGAGGTATTAGCTTCATCAACTCTTCGGCAGTCTCACTCTTGTTTGCCATGAATCTCACCCAGGTGTACCTAGAGTAATCATCTGTGACAACCAAGCAATAAGACTTTTTAGCAATAGATTTGACACTTATTGGACCAAATAAATCAGTATGTAACAATTCGAGGGGTTCTGAGATGGTATTTGTAATTTTAAGTTTATGTGGCTTTTTGTGCTGTTTTCCTTTAGCACAAGCCATACATTTCTCAACCACTGAAAAGTCTTTGAGTGGTAAACCCCTAACCAAATTGTTCTTAACTAATTTATTCAGAATTTTAAAATTGATGTGCCCTAAACGTTTATGCCACAAAAACGATTCAAAGGATGAAGCTTTAGACAGGAGACAGGTCACGGTGGAATTTGATTCCTGTGAACCCATATTCAGCATATAGGTATCATTCCGTCTCGGAGCTCGCATGATCACCATATCTTCAGGAATAGTAAACTCTGGCTTCAAGAATAAGCATTCATTTGGAAGAAACATCACTGGAATATTCTTATTACAGATTTGCGATACGCTGAGAAGATTGAATGCCAATTCAGGAACATAGTTGACGTCTTCCAAAGTAAGTGAGCCATTTGAGACTTCTCCTTGACCAATCATCTTGCCACCTTTCTTGTCTCCCGCAAAAGCAACATAACCGCCATTTATGATCCTATAGTTAGTCAGGAGGTCCTTCAACCCTGTCATATGTCTGGAACATCCACTGTCAATATGCCAATGACTATTTACAACGGCATTTGAATGTTCCTGACATTTATTAAAAAAAATGAAAAGTTAGACCTTTGAAATAGGCACCCAAGCCTTTGTGAACTTGGGTGGTGCAGCAGATGAAGAATTACAAAAGAAATTATTTACAAATGTGTTTAATCTTTTTCCGAAAGATTTTTGCTTAGAGCTATTTTGGATTAACTTAGGGCATTGCTTGACAGTGTGACCACTATTTCCACATTTAAAACAATGAGACTTCAAACCAGTTTTGGAGACTCTGTTAACAGGAATTTTATCCATTTCAATTTCCTCATCACATTCAGACAGTTGAGAGTTGCAGTCACTGTAAGAGTCATAGAGATCTTTTGACCTAACTGTTGTGACTGTAACTTTATCAGTTTCAGGTTTTGGTTTAAGAATGTATGAAAAAGATGATTCCTTGTCTTTTGGTTTTGAAATTCTCACTGGTGTGAAAGATGGAATTTGATGAGTGAAGAACTTTTGAAAACAGTTTGTTTTGGTTTGACTTTCAGAGACATGACCTGAAAGTTTGTCTTTGTCATTCACACACACATTTTCGATCAAATCATCATCATTCAACACATTAGGGTTTGAAGTAGAGCACCCTAAATTACTATTAAACATGGAATTGTCTGAATATGACACATTACTACAAACAGAATTAATTAAACTAATGTCTTCAAAAGACTTCTTGGAATCAGAACTACTGCAATCACTACTGCTAGAACAACCGAGCCCAACACTCCCACCATATGCGTAATCCTCTCTAACTTCCTTAAGATTTACTTCACTTAAACCTGCAATGGAACTGTCAGTATCATTCTGCATAATCTCTTGAATTAACTCATTTGAGGGATGAGGAATAGGTGTAGGAGAGTAACAGAAAGTACTGGGTGGAGGATATGCACATGATTCATTGTTACTAAAACCCAAACCTGTCTTAACTCTGGCCCCCCTTTGTTTGTTACAGAGTTCCTCCCTTTTCATACCAGATATTGTCCACTGCTGCAATTTGTTTTTAAGTTTTCTTGCTTCAAATTCAGCAAGTGTAACTTGCTCAGTCAAGTAGTTTATTTCACAGTTCTTTTCCAAAAGAGTTCTTTTTAAGTGTTCATTTTCCTTTAAAGCTTCTCTTAACTTAACAAAATATTTTGATTCACTTAATTTAAGCTCTTTGATGGTCCTTTTTAATTCGTTTTCGTTTGACATTAATAATTTATTTGCTTTGTATATGCCAATTAAACGAATTTTGCAAGCAGATGAACACATATCTTCAATAACATCGTAGGGAAGACCAATTACCAGTTTTTCGGCAGCCAGAGCACGATCACATTGGCAGTAGGGAGTGCTTCTTTTGAATTCATCAACTGCATCTAGCCTTGCCTTCTCAATCATTTCTTCCAAGCTAATCTTTGACTCCTCCTCATGCTTCACTTCATTAACAGCAGCTTCACAAACCAACCCTGAATGATTCAGATGTCCTTGAACAATAACATCTGATTGATCTTTATCAACATTCTCCACCTTCTCTTCCTCATCTTTTCCGTAAAATTCTTTGAACGGATCAAAGCAATTTATATCGGTGTCATCAATCTCAGCAATCTCAGCAACAAGGGCATGGTTAATCTCCTCCTTGGTTTCTTCAATTTCTGCACTCCAGTCAAAGTTGGTGAGCAGTGCAGTTTCATTCTTTGACTTTGCTTCCTCAACCCTTTCTTGATTTGGAGCAGATCTTGGATTTGCAGAGTTGACTGGCTCAGTAACAATTGGTGAAGGGCATTCCCTTTTGAAGTGGCCCAATTGTTTGCAGTTATAGCACCTCAACTTTCCCTTGTCATACCCCAGCTTACCATTCTGTCTCTGATTTCCGAAGTTTCTTCTACCGGTTCTTTCCATGAATCGTCTGGCACGAAGAGTGAGCATAGCCATCTGCCATTGGATATCTGTTTCCTCAAGATCATCAGGATCCACCTGATACATATCTTCTACTGTCATACCCTTCCCTTTCAACTCACCTGCAACAAGAGCTTCATAACTGTGAACAAACATTCCAAATAAAGCCATAGTGTCAGACGGAATCTGAGTGGTGACAGATGCATTCGAGCTTGAACCAACATTTGAAGGAGCACCAGCAGATTTAGTAGACACATGACTTAATGATCCTCTAGATGCAGCACTGTACATATAAGAGTTTGCAGCGGATGAGATAAGTGCAGCATTTTGAGAGGGAATGTTTGGAGCCATCATTGACTGATTATATTCTCTTCTCTTCACATCAAGGTCGAAAGACTTTAGCTTGTTGATAACGTCCATCAGTTTGTAGTCAGGAAAGTTTCTTTCTTGTTTCAACAGCTTGATTTGAAGACTCCATTGAGGAGGAAGAGAATCTAACAGTTTTGCGACTTGTTCATGATTGCCCAGCTTATCATCATACTTCTTTAGATTACTTGACACAGATAAGAATCGATTTGTAATATCAGTCAAGTTCTCTTGTGAATATCCTACGAAAGAGTTGAATTCCTTTTCAGCTTGAGCTTTTCTATCAAGTTTCAGATCCTCATTGCCATCATAAAATTCACATAATGCATCATATAGGTTTTTTGCTGTTGTGTGTTCAGCAAACCTGTTGAAGATATCCTGATGCAAGCAAAGTATTAGTGCCCCGAGTGCCTTCTTGTCTCGATCTAGTAACTTGATATCTGTTTCAGTAAAAGTGCTTGGATTTGTGTTTGTTGAAGTAACAGTTCCTTCAACTGTTGTTGGCACGTGCGGACCATTTACGATAGATTCCCATTGATTGTAGTCTGTATAATAGAAAAAGGCTTTCAAGCATCTTTTCCAGTCTTCAAAGTTTTCACCACTAACAAGCCTCGGTGGCCTGTTAGGTTGAACGCTATCCAGATCATTCATATTCAGTGTTGATGAAGTCATAATTTTGAACAGTTAATAGATTCGCTGAAGACAAGTAGATTCGCTGGCTAGATTCGCTCAAAGAACACAACAGATTCGCTGGCAGATTCGCTGGGATCAGATTCGCTAGACGAGTAAACAGTTTCGCTGACAAGCAAGCACAGATTCGCTGGCCTGATTTTGGCAGCAGGAGTTTCGCTTGCGCAGTCAGCCAAACAAGTGAACTTTCGTTCGATGATATGTCAGATTCGCTGGCCACAACACAAACCAACAGAACAGAAATTTGAATTAGGTTCGCTGGATGAACAGTTAGTTTCGCTGGAAGAACAGATAGATTCGCTGGATAACAAACCAGCCTGTAACAGTACGGAAGCAACCCGAAAACCTTCAAAACTTGACCATTTGCATACAAGTTTGTTTTAAAAGCTTCCTATGACCAAATAATACAAAACTTGAGCAAAATACAACTCCAAAACACCAAAACAAGCTTAGAACAGAATCAAATAGTGTTTTGACCCAAAAACTCCAAAATCAACACAAAAATCACAAGAATCAAACAATCAAGAGCACTAGGGCTCTGATACCATATTGTTGGTCCATAATGATCGTGATTTCAGTGCTATGTTGACTTGTTTAACAACAAAATGACCAAGACTTGAACACCAAAGTGTATAATATCCAAACAAACCCAATAACAAGATTACACACACAAATGAGGTATATAAGCTACAAAGATAAGTAGAATATGCTCCTAGCACCTCAGATTGAACGATTACACAACACAATCAGTGAATAATAGCTTTGGTAAAAGATGTGCAAAAGTTGCATTCAAATGAAGATAAGGTTACAATATATAGCAGTGTTAGGTTCGCTGATAGATTCGCTCTAGCGAATCTATCTAGCGAACCAACACAGGTTCGCTGGGCACATAGGTTCGCCCAGTCGACACCACAAGCAAAAGACAACATGAACTGCGGGCGAATCTATAGATTCGCCCGTAGGTTCGCTAGAACAATTACTAATACAAGTTATACAAATACAAACAAAAGTAACACCGACAAGCCGGTGAGTCCAACCTATACATAGTGACTATCATCACACTTATAGTATTTAGAAGGCTTATAAAAAGTCTATATTTCTAAACTATTTGTTTATAAAACTTGAATTTATTTTAGAGGTATTAAAATCCATTTTATATTATTTTTAAAGTATTAAAAATGTTTGTAAAGTTTAATTTCATAAAACTAAACTTTTATAAAATCATGGTTTTCTAGAATTTATAATTTTTCCAGAGTTTGATGATGTAATTAATCATGTTTTTATATAACCTAAATGTTTTGTTTTACATTTTAAAAATATATATGATGTAGTGTTAGTAGTAGTTTAGATTAATTAGTAAAAATGGTCAATAACAAGGTAAAAAAATAAAAATATATGCCTATCCCAAGTTTGGAACCCATGTCACTTCTGTCACACCCCGGGTAGGCGGGTGACGTGTGACGACTGATAATCAACGAAGAAGCGGAAGCGTACTTCTAATAAACCAAAGATTAAAGGAAATAAGCATGGCATTACTTCATTACATAATAAATATAAGTTTTATCCCGTCCACTAAGGACGTAAAACGTAGTTCCAAATACGAAACGACAAGTGTCTTAACCAAAATACATAATATCAAATAGTCTTTTAAGTTTAGCGGTAAAATAGTAATGCCATCACTACGGGTAGTCTTCTAGAATATTCATTTCTAAAAGGGTGTCCATGCTAAGTTCAACTTCAAATACCTGGAAACATGCTCAAAAGAAAAATGAGTCAACTAAAAAGTTGGTGAGTTTCAAGTTTATGTTTCAAAATATAATTGTTTGTAAAACATAGTTTTGTTCTTGATAAAACATGAATCTCATTTTCAAAGTTCTTCAAATAAAGTAAAGAAAACCAACGTTTTATATAGTCTCATGATGTTTCACAATGAAATATTGTCTCGTGATATTACACAATGAAATAATGTTTCGTGACGTTACACAATCAACCCTGTACTTAGCCCGGCTTGTGCCTCATCAAATACCAAAAGAGCCGGGACTAAGCCCAAACACATGTTCCCACTCTGCTAGTGTAAGAACACTTGCCTCATTCAAAAACCTGTCACATGCCGCGAACGACCCCGCAGGATCTCAGTGCGGACCCTACCTCTAACGCCATTGGTGTATGGCAAGTAGGCACTGCGCGTGGGGGATTCCCCAAGTAGTACTACCCATATAAACAAGCGGTCCATCCCAAAGATAGAATTAATGATCGTGTAAATAATTTAGCAGATAGAATCAGATACATCACAAATAGCACATCAAATAACTCAAAAATAACATAATAAATAAATAAGCTTCAAAACTTTTAAAAATAGCATGCTTCCATCCCAAAACATTAAGTAAAAAGGGATTCATGAAACTCACCTTGTAAATATAGCAAAAAGTCACAAATAGCAAATAAGTCCGAGCGCGCTTCTTAGCAACCTATCGTAATGTGATTACTCATAAGTTTTCAATTTATAGGCTCTTATATAACCGTGTGCACCCCTAAGTGTGTGACGTATTCAATATTTCACCTAACGGTGTTATTGTCAAGTTTTGTAAAAATAACGTTTCTTAAATTGGAAAGTATTAGAATTTCGAGTTCTTAATATTTATCGCTTATTTATAAATATATTTTCATGACACAGACCTGTTCTATAAGTTCTAACTCCGCCCCATATTTTATACTCGTTTTAGATAATGTGGTTCGGGTGTCGTTAATTAATATCGTTACACACACGTAGTTAACACGTTTTTAAGGTTTAGTTCATCACTAATCAAGTTTTTCTTACCATAACTTTTGTAATCTGATTCTTAGTGACTTTTATGAGATTTCAGTTCCAAAACAGTAAGATTTTAAGAATTGTCACTTTTAGTCCCTTAAGTTTCAAAAATGACACTTTTAACCCAAAAGTTTCTTATCTTATCCTTTCTTGACCCAAAAAGGGTCCATACATACTTTATAAGTCTAATATACTTATTTGAGTCATATTATAACCAAAAGTTCCAGAAAATTTTATATGTTATAAAAATATACATTTTGGTTTTACCGGTTACGGTAAAACCGTCATATTACGCGTTAAAAAATCCATTTTCTCAACCACTTGACTCAAGACTTCAAAAACCAGTATCATGGGCTCACATTAGTGTATATAATCTGTAAGTAATAAGTTTTTAGGTTATAAGTACAAAAATCTCAAGTTTTACACAAAACCGCTAAAAACACGTTTTAACCGTAACCGTAAGGTAAAATATATGGTTTCCCACTTTTTATGACAAAAATATGTTTTAGTAGTCATATGCTACTGTAAAATACTAACTTTGTGATTTTTAACCTTTTTTATTAATTATTAGAATTTATTTATGAAAATGTACATTTTAGTGACTATTTTCACTAATAAATTTGTAGAAAATACATTTTAAAGCAATAAATGATGAAACTTATTTTCTATGGCTAAAATATATTCATAAAGGCCCGGAGATAATAAAAATTAAGTTTCATAACGTTTGGTGCAAATTTGTAGTTTTAGGGCTTACCGGGTGCTCGGTTTTGCCCATTTTACCCTTTTATCAAAGCTTATTACCACCCCTAACATGTATCACGAGTTTTATACAACATTTCCACCTCATTTATAGTTTCAAATCTGAAAGTTATGTTGGTGCTCATGTTCATTTCGTTTTTGGGTTTTTAAGTGTTCAAAACAACTATTTACATCAATGTAATATACATAGTTTTGTACTAAATCAAACCATGAGTTATTATATCTTTTAACCATGTTAAAGACAAGTTTATTTACTGTTTTGAAGTGTTTTATTTCGTGGGTTTTTATAGGGTTTCAAAACAAGGTGTTAAATGGTGTAAACTAGTGTAGAAATGAAGGTTTTTAGTGTGTTTTGCCATGTACAAACCTTGATCCGAGTTAGCACTTGATGAAACCGACTTGTAGGATGGTTAAAGAACTTAGAGGATTCGTTTGATCTGCTGGAAGTTTCTGTTTTGAGCAAAAGAATGAGAGTTTTTGAACATAGGAGTGTAGAAAGTTAAAGAAACGTCATATTTGGTTACCTTGGAGCTTTATATTCGATTGTAACTCTTCAAACCACTTGGGGCTGCCATGGATGGAGATTTCTTGGAGGTTTTTAGTGTGTGTTTGTGTGTGGTTCGTTTAGTATGGGAGGGAGGGAGAGAGAGAACCGAATTTAAGTAAGAGAGAGATAGAGTGTAAGAAGTGTTGAGTGTAAATGGGTTTAAATCTTGAAAAATGGAAGTGGTTGAGTGTTTGAAAAGGAAAAGGGAGATGGTGTTGGGAGTGGAGACTAGGAGTGTTAAGCAAAGCCTTCCTATTGGATCAATCTTTATGGTTGAGTGTGGTGTTTAGCAAGATATTTAAAACTTGTCTTCTTGCATGTGTTTGTTGTGATTTTTAAGAACTAAAACTTACAATTTTTCATTATGTGTGACCATGTGTGTGTGTATGATACGTATGTGTGTGTATGTATCCATACATTTTTAACTCTTGCTTAATCCATGTGTGTAAGTAATTTAGTGGGATTTTAATTTGAGTTGGTGATAGTTTTAGTATTAATATTAGTTTGGTATAATACGGATTGGACCAAATTTGGATATGTTATGGGATTTTCATTATATTTTTGACGTATAAATATTAACCCATTAATTTCATAGTATAAGTGTCGGGTAATTTTGTATGTTTGTTTGCTAAAAATAATATTGCACTAAAGCATTATTTCACTATTGTCTCTAATGGTTTTACTTAGTCTAATATAAGGCACCCTAGTATCACCTAAACATAAATAAATACACGTGTACAAATAATATTTGGGTATCACTAAAATAATATTTAGTCTCTTAAATGTGTATTTGCACTTAAATAATAGTTAATTAAAGTAATCTCAAGTAATCATGTTTCTAATAATATAATTATCTATAATAGCTAAGGTTAAGGTGGGTCCTAATAGTCGGGTTGTCACATTCTCCCCTCGTTAAAGAAATTTCGTCCCCGAAATTAGCTTTGGTTAATCTCTGAAGGCTTACGCTTGAACAAGAGTGAACACTTTCTCTTCATTTCACATTCGCGTCTCAAGTGAACTCGGGTCGGCAACTTGTGTTCCACCTTACTTGCGGGTAGATCTCTCACCGTAATTTCTAACGTTTGGCTAATAAATATTGGATATTTAGAAATTCGTTTGTCATGCATAACTTCGGAAGAATATATGGTTCTCTAGATGAAGTACCTAACCCCTAAGAATTTACTTTGCCTTAAATAGTTTGGTATCGGCTATTCTATAATTTATGGTTTACTTAGGCTAGATGTTCTTTATTAATGAGCGGCCTAAACGTAGAAGACTTGAAGCTACTAGTTTCACTCGCATCGAATAATGTGGAGGTATAATGGGTGATTAAGGGAATCGTACCGTCGTCAACATCGAGTGCATTGAGTGCAAGGTTCGGGTTCATTGTGTGTAGGGTTTGCGTTCTTGATAAGACTCGACCCCTCGGCTTCTCCATTTCGAGGTTCTTATCCCTTCAAAACTTTGGGCATTTGTTCCTCCTATGGTTTGGATCTCCGCATTCGTAGCATTGTGCACTCTCGCCATATTTGCAATCCCTAATCAAGTGCCCTGTTTTGTTACACCTAAAGTATGTCATGGGGTTGCATTCCCCTTGATGTTGCAACTTCTACTTGGAACATTTAGGGTTTGTGCCTTGGCACAACTTCCTTTCCCTTGGCTCTTGGTTTTCCTCGGGCTCCTTCTTGGCTTCGGGTTTCCTAACAAATCCACCTTTAGGTTCGCTTTGACGCCTTTTGTCATCACTCCACTTGCTCCGCCAGGAGTAGCTCATTTTGTAACTAGCGTTCTAATTCGTTATACGATACTAGTATATAAAGATTCTATTTATTTGTTTCAATATTTGTGCCAATCAATCCCTACTAGTCTTAATATCTTATTTGGTTCAAGGTTACTCTTGTAATATATGAGATGACTATAATCTCTCGACGAATATAATTTATAGTAAGTATTTGGTTAGTCATTTTTAAATAATAGCAATATGATATTTGTACTCATATAGCTTGTATAATACTTGGCACCTACAAACATATTAATCACGTACTTATTACTAGTACCTCTGTTAAATAAACATATCATCAAATTAGTTTGTTCATCAATCACACAAACAAATTGCCGTAAAAATAACTTGTTTCATCCAATTCCAAAACCCAAAATTTAGGCCATTATAACCCATGCTTCAAAAAGGGAATGTCAAAAATCAACAACAAATATTTCAAATGTTAGTAGTGCAAATCAATAATATAGGTATATTAATAATAGTAAGACTTCATATAATATTTCCCGCAGCACGCCATTCCTGTAATGCTTGAATCGGATAAGTATTGCATCTTCCCAAAGGGGTAAATAACTATAGAAACACAAAAATAAACACAAAGTGTCAAATTAAAATAAAAATTTTTGAAACACTTAAAAATTTTTCTCATATATATATAAATATAATTTTTAGTTGTAACAACTCCTTATTAAAACTTGCGCGTCTAATAAATTCTCGATTACGTTGATCAAGTGTAATCGTCAATTTATTTAACCCGTTTGTCCTAATAATTCATTATCACAACAAGGTAGTCCTAAGGGTCACGGTTGTAGCTTAAGTTTCTCCTAAGAGTCTTATTTCCCTACAACCTTTGGCTCTGATACCAATCTGTCACACCCCGGGTAGGCGGGTGACGTGTGACGACTGATAATCAACGAAGAAGCGGAAGCGTACTTCTAATAAACCAAAGATTAAAGGAAATAAGCATGGCATTACTTCATTACATAATAAATATAAGTTTTATCCCGTCCACTAAGGACGTAAAACGTAGTTCCAAATACGAAACGACAAGTGTCTTAACCAAAATACATAATATCAAATAGTCTTTTAAGTTTAGCGGTAAAATAGTAATGCCATCACTACGGGTAGTCTTCTAGAATCTTCATTTCTAAAAGGGTGTCCATGCTAAGTTCAACTTCAAATACCTGGAAACATGCTCAAAAGAAAAATGGGTCAACTAAAAAGTTGGTGAGTTTCAAGTTTATGTTTCAAAATATAATTGTTTGTAAAACATAGTTTTGTTCTTGATAAAACATGAATCTCATTTTCAAAGTTCTTCAAATAAAGTAAAGAAAACCAACGTTTTATATAGTCTCATGATGTTTCACAATGAAATATTGTCTCGTGATATTACACAATGAAATAATGTTTCGTGACGTTACACAATCAACCCTGTACTTAGCCCGGCTTGTGCCTCATCAAATACCAAAAGAGCCGGGACTAAGCCCAAACACATGTTCCCACTCTGCTAGTGTAAGAACACTTGCCTCATTCAAAAACCTGTCACATGCCGCGAACGACCCCGCAGGATCTCAGTGCGGACCCTACCTCTAACGCATTGGTGTATGGCAAGTAGGCACTGCGCGTGGGGGATTCCCCAAGTAGTACTACCCATATAAACAAGCGGTCCATCCCAAAGATAGAATTAATGATCGTGTAAATAATTTAGCAGATAGAATCGGATACATCACAAATAGCACATCAAATAACTCAAAAATAACATAATAAATAAATAAGCTTCAAAACTTTTAAAAATAGCATGCTTCCATCCCAAAACATTAAGTAAAAAGGGATTCATGAAACTCACCTTGTAAATATAGCAAAAAGTCACAAATAGCAAATAAGTCCGAGCGCGCTTCTTAGCAACCTATCGTAATGTGATTACTCATAAGTTTTCAATTTATAGGCTCTTATATAACCGTGTGCACCCCTAAGTGTGTGACGTATTCAATATTTCACCTAACGGTGTTATTGTCAAGTTTTGTAAAAATAACGTTTCTTAAATTGGAAAGTATTAGAATTTCGAGTTCTTAATATTTATCGCTTATTTATAAATATATTTTCATGACACAGACCTGTTCTATAAGTTCTAACTCCGCCCCATATTTTATACTCGTTTTAGATAATGTGGTTCGGGTGTCGTTAATTAATATCGTTACACACACGTAGTTAACACGTTTTTAAGGTTTAGTTCATCACTAATCAAGTTTTTCTTACCATAACTTTTGTAATCTGATTCTTAGTGACTTTTATGAGATTTCAGTTCCAAAACAGTAAGATTTTAAGAATTGTCACTTTTAGTCCCTTAAGTTTCAAAAATGACACTTTTAACCCAAAAGTTTCTTATCTTATCCTTTCTTGACCCAAAAAGGGTCCATACATACTTTATAAGTCTAATATACTTATTTGAGTCATATTATAACCAAAAGTTCCAGAAAATTTTATATGTTATAAAAATATACATTTTGGTTTTACCGGTTACGGTAAAACCGTCATATTACGCGTTAAAAAATCCATTTTCTCAACCACTTGACTCAAGACTTCAAAAACCAGTATCATGGGCTCACATTAGTGTATATAATCTGTAAGTAATAAGTTTTTAGGTTATAAGTACAAAAATCTCAAGTTTTACACAAAACCGCTAAAAACACGTTTTAACCGTAACCGTAAGGTAAAATATATGGTTTCCCACTTTTTATGACAAAAATATGTTTTAGTAGTCATATGCTACTGTAAAATACTAACTTTGTGATTTTTAACCTTTTTTATTAATTATTAGAATTTATTTATGAAAATGTACATTTTAGTGACTATTTTCACTAATAAATTTGTAGAAAATACATTTTAAAGCAATAAATGATGAAACTTATTTTCTATGGCTAAAATATATTCATAAAGGCCCGGAGATAATAAAAATTAAGTTTCATAACGTTTGGTGCAAATTTGTAGTTTTAGGGCTTACTGGGTGCTCGGTTTTGCCCATTTTACCCTTTTATCAAAGCTTATTACCACCCCTAACATGTATCACGAGTTTTATACAAAATTTCCACCTCATTTATAGTTTCAAATCTGAAAGTTATGTTGGTGCTCATGTTCATTTCGTTTTTGGGTTTTTAAGTGTTCAAAACAACTATTTACATCAATGTAATATACATAGTTTTGTACTAAATCAAACCATGAGTTATTATATCTTTTAACCATGTTAAAGACAAGTTTATTTACTGTTTTGAAGTGTTTTATTTCGTGGGTTTTTATAGGGTTTCAAAACAAGGTGTTAAATGGTGTAAACTAGTGTAGAAATGAAGGTTTTTAGTGTGTTTTGCCATGTACAAACCTTGATCCGAGTTAGCACTTGATGAAACCGACTTGTAGGATGGTTAAAGAACTTAGAGGATTCGTTTGATCTGCTGGAAGTTTCTGTTTTGAGCAAAAGAATGAGAGTTTTTGAACATAGGAGTGTAGAAAGTTAAAGAAACGTCATATTTGGTTACCTTGGAGCTTTATATTCGATTGTAACTCTTCAAACCACTTGGGGCTGCCATGGATGGAGATTTCTTGGAGGTTTTTAGTGTGTGTTTGTGTGTGGTTCGTTTAGTATGGGAGGGAGGGAGAGAGAGAACCGAATTTAAGTAAGAGAGAGATAGAGTGTAAGAAGTGTTGAGTGTAAATGGGTTTAAATCTTGAAAAATGGAAGTGGTTGAGTGTTTGAAAAGGAAAAGGGAGAGGGTGTTGGGAGTGGAGACTAGGAGTGTTAAGCAAAGCCTTCCTATTGGATCAATCTTTATGGTTGAGTGTGGTGTTTAGCAAGATATTTAAAACTTGTCTTCTTGCATGTGTTTGTTGTGATTTTTAAGAACTAAAACTTACAATTTTTCATTATGTGTGACCATGTGTGTGTGTATGATACGTATGTGTGTGTATGTATCCATACATTTTTAACTCTTGCTTAATCCATGTATGTAAGTAATTTAGTGGGATTTTAATTTGAGTTGGTGATAGTTTTAGTATTAATATTAGTTTGGTATAATACGGATTGGACCAAATTTGGATATGTTATGGGATTTTCATTATATTTTTGACGTATAAATATTAACCCATTAATTTCATAGTATAAGTGTCGGGTAATTTTGTATGTTTGTTTGCTAAAAATAATATTGCACTAAAGCATTATTTCACTATTGTCTCTAATGGTTTTACTTAGTCTAATATAAGGCACCCTAGTATCACCTAAACATAAATAAATACACGTGTACAAATAATATTTGGGTATCACTAAAATAATATTTAGTCTCTTAAATGTGTATTTGCACTTAAATAATAGTTAATTAAAGTAATCTCAAGTAATCATGTTTCTAATAATATAATTATCTATAATAGCTAAGGTTAAGGTGGGTCCTAATAGTCGGGTTGTCACAACTTCGTACATGTACAAGCCACGAAATCATTGAACCAATTCTACTTTTTTTTAATCAGACTCGTTTTTATTTCTTTTAACAATCCAAAACCCTAATTCTTAAATTACACAACAATGGTTTAAGATTTGATCGAATAAGTTTAGGGCTTTGATCAGCGGACTAGCACGAGCATTTTAACATAATCAACATACATGTTTGAAGATCGAATTAAAAGAACAAAAAGAACAAGAAAACGACGGCTACAAGATTCAAATCCAATCGATTGAAGGAGTGTTGATTCAATTAGCTTTCCAGTTTTCTTCACGATGATATAATGAGGAACATACCCATGGAATTTTAGTTTGAAGATGACGATTTGATGATGAACTGCTTCGGGTAAAAGCTTGAAGAAAATACCCATGGAATTTCAGGTTGAATTGTGAGCTTGAGGTTGATAAAAATGGAATTGAAACTGCAGAGAGCTCAAAGGGTTGCGGATGAGAAATTTGGTTGTGATTAATTGATTCATTTTCATGAATTTCCTTCTAATGCGTTTGAGTTTTGCAACCGATCCTTAGTGGGTTAATTGGATAGTTTTTTTTTTGGAATGGTAGTTGCACCACCAGCTAACTGGTGGCTCAGGGGAGTGCAATGACCGAGCCTAGAAGCCCACGGCCTATCGCCTGAAAAGCGGGTTTAGGGCAGCTGGTTTGGGTTAACAACTTTAATTATTTACAAAATGGTCCTTTTACTTTTTATTAATATTTCTTAGATAATATAAACTTTATTATAAGTTTGAAAGTTGACGGTTTTGGCCTAAAGTTAATTAATATTTTATTTTAACTAACTAACTAACTTAACCACGTTATCTCGTATCATTTGTATAGTTGACGTTTTTATATCTTTGCTTCGTTTTGACGTTGAATGGTTATTTTATACTTAATGGCAATTAATTGGAGAATAATTATAAAATCTCTTTTATAATTTACAATTTATATATTTCTGGGATTAATTTAAATATGAATACTTAG
This sequence comes from Tagetes erecta, assembly GCA_030867185.1. Lineage (NCBI taxonomy): Eukaryota > Viridiplantae > Streptophyta > Magnoliopsida > Asterales > Asteraceae > Tagetes > Tagetes erecta. The sequence continues at coordinate 61,523,376 of CM061488.1, forward strand.
ATATTGCTTGCATTAATTCGAGCACTTTATTTAAGACGGAAAAATATGAAATCCGACATGTTCATTTATGAACGTTACGTTTTAATGAATTAAATACGAAGCCAATAAATGGTAAGCGGATTCGGATTCGAATCGGGCATTCGGGTTCAGGTTTGGGGCAGAGGTCACAATACTGCAGCTTAAGTAGTCTCTACATCATAATGCAAACGCTTCAAATCACCAAACATGTATTGATCAAATTTATTAATTGGTATCTTCTTTAGTTCCTCCACTATAAGGTACACCATCAGTTTGTTTTTTTGGATCAATCCTTTTAAGCATAACCCGTTTAGTACCTACATGCTTGATCAATCCTTTAGGGTTCAGATTGTTAGATTTTAAAAAACTCGGGTATACAAAAGGTAATTTACTCTTATATTTATGGTTTGTAGAGCATTTTAGTTGTGAATCTACTGATAAAAATATATCTAGTAATTTACAGATACAAAAAGTAATTTACTCTTAACAATTTTTTTCATCATTGCTTTCATGTTCTTAATTGTGTTTGTGTTGCCACTTTTGAGTTGATCTATATAACCCTTTTATGATGTGTTCACCAAGATGTTCATTCTTCTATAGAGAAACTCTATAGGATTGTATTATGTTCCTATGCGATTGAACCATTGTGAATTATTAGTTTGATGTCAAATCACCAAGATGCTAGTCCATAACGGAGAAACTCCATTATGTTGTATGTTAGCCTAAGCGATTGATTGACTTTAAACTAGGTTATTGATGATAAAGTTGTATAACTCATGTCTATGTGATTTGTCATATATGTTTACAAAATTTACTAGCTTTATTAAGGTTCACACACGTCTACAAAACATAACAAAAGACTTATAAGTAGTGATTAAAACCCCTAACCCGTGTGATTACAAAATGATTAGCCACTCACGTTATGGTTGGTTGAAGTCAACGATTGTAGCATGAAATTAATCCAAGGATGATGATAGATTGATAGCAAGCAATTCTTCAATGATTCTCCAAGCTATTTTCGTCCTCTAGTCACCCCAGCACTCCCTCCTTTCGTCTTCTCTAAAAAATTCCCGAGAAACTTCTTAAAACTCCCAAAAAACCGTATTCTGTCAGTCCGCGCATTGACTAACGCCCCAGCAGAGTTGACCAACGCCTTTTAGTTGCAATTTTTGTGTTTTACTCCGTATTCTTCCACTTTAATCTACAAACACATAACACAATCAAAGTACGATGTTTTCCAACATTTACAAGTCATATTATCATAATTAATCACTTAAACTCATGCATTTTTATGACTTGATCAACCTCCCCAACTTAGATCTTTTTTGTCTCGAAAAAGGTTAGTGAGCATGGAATCAACTTACCATGTTAACTTCAGTTGACATGCATAGTTTGGTTTTCCAGATTTTCAACATCCATACCTACTCAATTTGCTAGTTATTGGTGCACTTAACCCTAAACTTTGGATTCATCAGTTTTGCCATATTCTAACATTAACCATATATGCAATTATTCTACTATCAATTGTCATCCCACGGTGAAAGTCTTCCTAACCTCAAGGTTTATTGAGGCATCTTTAGATCACAAGCAAGTGGTCCGTTTTACACCACACTAAGTGCAAACAGGAGTGAAATCGTTTTATGTAGATTTTCAGGATTTTTGATCCCTAATATAGATACTTTTCCAACTCCAGTTTAGTTGTCGATTTGTGATATAAAGATTCAACTCTCAACCTATTTTTGCTAGGTCTCGACTTTCTTATGTGGTCAAATTGTTATTATACATGCAAAGAGTTCCAAGTTCTCTCTATTTCTTTTTTTTTCTTTCTTTTTTTTTGTACATATATATATATTTCTAACATAATGAATCCAAGAGTTGAAGGCACTAGAATAATGGGGTAAGTGTGTTTGTCTATTACTATTATTTCCTCTAGCATGCAACATTCACTAACATAATAAAATACTATCATCTTCCATGTTTTCCCCACCATTCCTTCCAAGACAATCAGATTCTAATCACAACCAAGTTAAAAGTTTTCATTACTAACACCCACAAGACAACTTAAAACACATCACTTAAGACAAACAACTAAACATTCAACTAAACCAAAGGCTAAAGACATTAAAAAAATAGAAATAAAAATAGAAGCAAACAAAATGAATAAAACAGATAAAGATTGGAACAAGTAAACTTGTAGTAGAGGTGCACATTTTTCCTTTGCTCCAGCTTAACCATCTTGAGATTTAGAAACAACAGACTTCCACAATCTTCGAGCCTCCTGAGAAACAGAATGCGGGTTTTGCAATTGAGGCATACGAGGATGTGAAAGGTCTTGTGGCCAATATAGAGGTTCAGAATGTCCCTGGTATGGAGGTAGATTGATATGATCCTGCGGAGTGGCACGGCTGTAATCGAATGGTTGCGCTCTTGGATGATATCCTTGATTTCGTTGCAAGTTCATATCATGACGAAGCCATTCCGTATACTCATAAAACTCTTGCTGATAATACTCCCGATCATATACATGACACCTATCAATTTGCCTTTGGTGTTCCTCCATTTCATCTAATCTTCTCATTACTGCAGCATGATTTGTTTGAACTTGATCCCACATTAATCTTTGAAACTATGGCCATTGACCATAACCTTGTGGTTGTCCCGCATTTATCTCTTCCACCAATCTGAGGTTCATGGTTAACATCATGCATCTCCGCTTCCTCTATCTCTTCAACACTCTTATGCCTTTCATATGTTTTTTTGAGAATCTTTACATGTGAGGATGAACCGATCAACTGTTTCTGTAAAATAAACAATATCTTTAAAATTATGCCGGGGAAAAGGATTGAGATCAACTATTTCAGGCAATGCACTTCTTGGTATGACTTTCTTTAGCTTTAGTAAGTGCGCAATGAGACGACAATGCAGTACAAATCTTCTTACATAACTTTCACGTGTCTCCTAAATGTTAAGCATTATCAGCTGCTTCAATGACAAATTAATCCTCCTCGTGGTTAAAGCATATAACACTTTGACTTCATAATTTCTTATTTTCACGTAGTCTCCCCTTCTTGGTATAATGTTATACATCATGATTTTTGAAATGAGATGCGGTAGGGGCTTAAGATGTTTCCTTTCTAGTGGCTTGTAGTTTGCATAATCACTTCTATGTACATCAAAAAGTGCCTCAATCATTCCCAGCCACTCATCATCTTTAGTTTTACCAACCGAATACATATCACCATCACTCAAGTACGTGTATTCACCTCTGGGTCTTTTAATTCCTGAATCAAATGATGCAATTTTATCCATGACGGCCATAGATAAAACCACGTCGACTCCATGTACCTTTCCTTTCAGTGTAGTTGTAAGTGGGGGATTAGGTCCGAGAGCTCTTTTTAAGGTTGACATCCATTGTTTAATCTCTTCAATGTAGATTTCTTCCTTGTCATTATTGCAATATGTCAAACTGGCTTCTCACCTAAGTTGCTCAAATTCTTCAACTACTCCATACCCTTGAAGTTCATCAACTTTGAGAGGTTTTTCATAAACCCATGCTTTTTTAATAGGGTTTATGTTCCCCCTATAAAGATCTTTTTGCTGACTAAAAGGGAGCTTGGATAAATTAACTTTTGGTCCCCATTCAAGTGGAGCTTCTTGAGGAGCTTTATCCTTGCGTTTCCTAGATGATGATAGAGTCATTTTCCTACAGAGACAAACATTAAAACTTATTAATCATAACAACCTTGATTAATATCATTCATGCTCAGTGTGACAAATCCCATTCCCTTTACTCATTATGTTTCCAAATATTCTCAATTTCAAACCAACTTCATTTGTTAAATTTTAGTGTAACTTGCTTTTTAAACATTAAACAAACATGTTCATGACATTAGCTAGAAAAATTGTTTAACACCATTCATGAACTTTCAGATTACACATTCATCTTTTAAAATTTCAAACCTTGTTACCTTCAAAACTTGTTTTCAAATATTTCTATTACACACCAACACCAAGTTTACTAATCCAAAATACATGAGTTTAGACACTAGCAATTTTAAAAAGGCAAATTGGCTAAAAATAATCCTAACTAACACCTATTGGCCGAGAATAATCCCAACTCAGTTTATTCCCTCCAGTGGTCCGCCGTTAAGTGCACTTAACGGCCGTTAACTTTTTTTTGATTTTTTTCGAATTTCAGAACAAGGTTTTATGGATATTGATCGGGAGGAGTATACGATTTAATTGATGTAAAGCTTACTTCGAACTGGGGTTCCAAACGACAAAACGGTCTTCAATCGGGTGTTTAAAACCTAACTGTGCTTTAACCGGATATCAAAATTAAACCATTTGGAGCAACAATTGGAAGTAAGGTTTACATCAACTGACTCGTATTTTCCTCCCGATCAAAATCCCTAAAATATCTGTTTGAAATTCAAAAAAAAATAGAAAAAAATTTAACGGCCGTTAAGTATACTTAACGGCGGACCACTGTAGGCCAAAAAAGTTGGATTTGGGACCAATGGATGGAATAAACTGAGTTGGAATTATTTTCGGCCAATAAGTGTTAGTTGGGAATGACCTAATTAGAACAAAATCGAAAGTTCGTTATGTTTTTGTGACATTTTCCCTAAATTTTAATAACTTATTTGGATCATGGTTTTCAGCAAATTCATCACATAAATTAAATAAAAGAATATTTATTAGCATAGTAGTATAGAATGGGTTTTCTTGACATGATTGTTTGAACTTTTATTAAGCTAGTTTTTGTTAAAAACACAATAGAACAATAAATCATTGTCAATAGAATAAAGGTTATAAGTAACAATTATATATGTAGTTTGCTTCTAATTTTTTCTATGTGGATTTTCAGTCTTTCTTGGTGTTAGAAAACGTATTAAAGATGATAATGATTTATAGTGTAATACTTACTTGTCATATGAATCTTTGTTTACTATATTTGATGATCGTTACATGTTTTAGTTATTCAACCCGTGTAACACACAGGGTATAATCTAGTTTGAAATAAAAGAACGTTGTATGATCAGCTTTAACAATAGTAAATTCCTAAATCTTGCAAAATAATATACTTCAGTTTGTTAAAGAGTTCGAGATCTTTAACAATAGTAAATTCCATACTTTTTTCTATTTTTTCGTTGCATTTCATGTGAAGGGCTAGTTGTAACGCGTTCATGCCGTCGGTAGGTTTGTTAAAGAGTTCGAGATCTTTAACAATAGTAAATTCCATACTTTTTTTTATTTTTTCGTTGCATTTCATGTGAAGGGCTAGTTGTAACGCGTTCATGCCGTCAGTAGGTTTGTTAAAGAGTTCGAGATCTTTATGCATTTGTTTGGCTTCATGAAGTTGCAGTTCCCTTGACGAATTTCTAGTTCTTTTTCTTTTTGTTGTTGTCATTGTTTGAGCACTTCCCTTTCTTCCGCCTTCTCATTGAGTTGTTTTGATTTTAACTCTAGATGTTTTAACCCATGTTCACAATTTTTTTCTAGTCTAGCATTCACTTCGCTAAACCGGGTGTTTGAACCTGTCACCGATGACTCCGGACTCTTTTCTTTTTGCCCGCCTCGATCTCCTACCGAGTGGACGTGGTGGCTCTGCAAAGATAGGTTCCTCTTCAACATCAAATTTGTCATCGTTTATGTTCAATTCGAAATGTGTGAGCGTTGGAAGACTCGCTTTAGGTACCTTGAGAAGACAATGCTTTTTTTACTTTTTTGTTGAACGTGTCGTCTTCACATTCATGCCGATGCTACTTAACCACTTGGGGCTATCCTTTAGAATAAACCAACAATTCATGTATAGGAAGTTTCCTCTCGTTTGTGTGAACTCTTCCAACGCTCAGTTTTGTATGTCGTTGTCGTTACGACCACTACCCCAGTTAGCACAAAGATGTTTGTAAAGGCCATTGAACTGATTGCACTTTGCATTTATGTCCGACCATTTTCCGGATACTGAGTTAGTCGTACGATCCTTACCAGATGACTCGGCGTACGTGGCTCTCCACAGCTTCAAAAATAGTTTCTATCTTGATAATTAGCTGCAAAAAACAAATTGTGTATAAGAAGTTTTAAAAAATAATATTCATAAAAACTATTATTTAAATACTTACAAATTGTTTAAATGCATGTAGTCGCCTGACGTCCATGGAATCACTACCTTTTTAGTCTTTGGCATATCGCTAGGCTTCTTTTTGTGTGGACGTCTCATAGGTTGCGATGACTCGGGTACATTTGATGGTTTGTTGTTTGGGTGGTGTCTCCGGAACGGTTTCCGGTGATGTAGATGATTGTTGAACACCAAATAAATTTTGTTGAATGTCATATTGGCTTGGTTGATCGGCAAAAGGGTTGGGTTGAAAGCCATAAGGGTTGTTAATCGGAAACAAATTTGCAATGTAGTTAAACAACGCGTCACTTTGGTTTGGCTTCGATTGTTGATTGTTTTGATTGAGAAAATAGTTGTTCATGAACCCGGAGCCGTTAGGAAACATGGTTGTTGAGAAGAATTGTAAAAGAAATTGTAGTGTAGAAAAGATAGTGTTGTAGATTGTTGTGCGGTTTTAAAAAATATTGGGTTAGTATTTATATGAATTAAATAATATATTAAATGTTTAATATTTTTTAAAGTTAGCGTTTTTTATGACCGTTGTATTCAACAGTATACATGGGAAGGGCATATTGTATACGTGAAGAATTTTGTGACAGAGATGTCGGTTGAGCCATTAGCCAGCGTAGAAAGTGTCTCCTTAATGGATGGGCAAGATTGAGTCAATGACCATGGAGGGTGTAGGCTTAAAAGGTGTGACCATTTTTTATTAAAAAAAGGATCAAGTATATATATATATATATATATATATATATATATATATATATATATATATATATATATATATATATATATATATATATAGGTGGAGGTTCATTTGAGAAGACTCATATATTGCGAGAAGAAAAAGAAGAAACCTAAATCACTAAAAAAAATTTCATTTGTTTAATTTTTTTGAATAAATTCACTTCCTACATGCAAATGTGTAAGATATAAACTAAAAAAAATCATTAAAATATTATTTACGTATGTATTTTTAGCGTTTTAAATTTACCTACACATGTGTATGTTATGTGTAAGTAACCTAACCTACACATGACTTCCACATGTGTAGGTTTAACAAATAAACGAAATTTATTAAATTTTATTTATTGAATATCAAAGTTAATGAATAAATGTTACATTTCTATCATTGTTTTGTAAGTTAAAAATGTTTTTGGTTGAAAAAATGAAAAATTTAGCAATTTCTTTTTCTTCTCGCAATATTTGCTCTTCTCAAATGAACCCTCCCCTATATATATATATATATATATATATATATATATATATATATATATATATATATATCCATTTTGTTAATCTCAAGTTTGTTAGTTTAGAAAAAAAGAAGTATCTATTCACATTCAACCGTTAGTAGGCAATGAGCAGGATACATCTAGATTTACATGGCCTATGAGGTTGAAAATATGCATACATATAGCTTAAGGGCTAGCATATCTTCATGACAATTCTGTACTCAAAATAATACACAGAGATATTAAATCTGGAAATGTTTTGCTTGATGCAAATCTCATTGTGAAAATTTCTGATTTCAGGTTAGCAAGGTTTAGTAATGAAGGGCAAACCCACATGCACATTGGTCATGTTATCGGAACAACGTATGTTTTCTATCCCTTATTTGTGAACTAGTGGTAAGATGATTTGGCACTACTAGAAAATACACCTTTAATGACACGCGTATAACGACACACACTAATTTTATGTCATGGAAAAGTTTTATGCAGGAAAAAAATGAGATGTTTGTAAAAATTTAAAGAAAACTCGACACACAATTTTATGTGTCATTGTTTTACTGTCATAAACAAAAAAAAATACGCGGATCTTTTTATGACCCATATTAGAATTCGGGTTCCTTATAAAAACCTTTCCAACAGCGGACTCAAACACTAATCTATTTCTGCATTTCCCACTCCTACCACACCGGCGAGCACAACCGCCTTCGCTTCCGACCACTGTAGATGCCTTATCTATTCATAGGCTCCTTATCTCTCCATCGAATGCAGTTACAGATGCATTTGAACATTCGCAAACAAGAATAGAAAGCTGTTGGAGGAAGAACATCAGTTTGAATCACTGCTCTGCTAGATCTGCGAATCAAATCACTGTACCTTTTATGATTGATGAGGATCATGTCGATACTACGTCGTTGTGCCAGTACGAAGGTCATTTAAGGTAACTATTTCACTCGAGGTCGAGGATGATCGGCGGTCTTTGTCTGCGATGATGTCAATTTGCGTACGTAGTTGTTTCACTCGCTGTTTGGCTTTAACAAGTGATTTCCATTCGTCACTGCCTTCTGGTAATTTTCTCGATCTGTTTCGTTGATGAACATGCATAAATTTTCATGACCTAGTTTTTTATGCCTTTTTAATAATTGATATGATCGATTTTGTAGTAGAACTATGTTGCCAATTATTTTAGCTACTGAATTTGAATATTAAGCTGGTGTTGCATATGTTAATCGGTTGAGTACTTGAGTGATTTGCCGTGTGTTAGGTGTTGTCGTGCAGCTGGTGTTGGTTGTTTGTTTTGGAGTTAAGGAATCAATCAATTTAGGTGCTTTCTGATTTGTGGCAGTCTTTACCGGTACGTGAACTCTTTTGTTTGATTGTTCTATAGTTGATTGTGTTGGGACGGTTGCTATTGTCGCTTTAGTTTTTGTTTTGTCATTGTACATCAGAAACTTTTGTTTATGTTTCTATTATGTTGCCATGATAGCTGAATTAGTTGAATGTTGATTTTGTTGTGCTAGTTAGATGCTTATTTATATTGTTAAGCACCTTAAAAAAGCGTTGCTTCACAGCGCTTTAAGCGTGAAGCGCCCGAGGCGTTTTTAAAAACGCTTCGCTCCGGTTGAGGCGCCGGAAAACATGAAGCGGCCTGAAGCGGCGCTTCAGGCTTGGAGCGGTAGGTTATGTGAAGCGGCGCTTCATGTAATACAGTCAACTTTTGGTCAGAATTAACAGTTTTTTGGGCTTTGTAATGAATGGTTGATGGGGAGAATGGAAGAAGATGATGATGTTGGTGTTTGAAGGTGAGGATTTGACTTATGGTGCAGTAGGTAGAGCAATGGGTGTTCATGAGCCTTCTTATGCAACAAGAGCATCAAGAAGGGAAAAGGGGAAACAATCTCTGTATGATGAAGAAGAGATTGAAGAAGATATTGGATTGGGTGATGTGGATTTTAATGTTGAGGAGTGGGTTTTTTATGAAGAATGATTGATTGGAGACAATTATCTATGTTTGATTGGAGACAATCAGACAATTATCTATGTTCATATGTTTTTGATGACTTTTCAATTATGTTTTAAACTTAAAACCTCTAAGTATTTAAGTATGTGTTTGTTTTTCTGATTAATTTGTGAGGTATTATATATTTTTTAATATTTTATTAGTTTTAGCGCTTCGCATACGTGAAGCTTTCGCCTCGCGCTTGAAGCGTGACGCTTCGCATTTTGAAACAAAAACGCTTCGCGTCGCTAAACGCTTTTTTAAACCAAGTTAAGGTGTTTGTCTTTGTTTGTATCCGGTTACTGTGTTAGATATATGCTAATCCATATTATGTCATTATTGATGTTGTATTGTAGTTGATGTCTTTTTGCTGATATGATCCTTAGTTGCATTATGTGTCTTTTGCTTTGTTATTTGTCATTGTCAGTTTCTAGTGTTTGTGTGTTGTGTTGTCTTTCATGTGTATTGTTGATGTCGAGAAGGTGTAGAAGGTTAGATTCTTTGGTAGAGGCTTGAAGTTCCTCTCAAATTCTTTACATTGACCATGGTGACTGTAACTACACCTAAGTACCTAACTAACCGACTTGAGGAAGGATGCAATTGAGGCACCTGCATATATCAAGTTTGAGGAACACTTCAGCTCTTTCATTAAACTTTAGAAATGCTACTGTAGTTTTGACTGCATTTGTATGCCCACAAAAACACACATGCCCTTAGTCCCATACCCAGTGACATTGTAGATCAACAAGAAGGAAACCTGTGAATTGCCTCAAAATACAGAGCTACCAAGATTTTACTAGATAAAGATGCCGGTTTCATACAATTTTGCTACATTTTGTCATCATAATACATTTTGCCCATATTATTTAATTAAGCTGCATACGACTTTGAGCATAACTTAGTTCTTACAAATTATAGTTATTTTTTTTATGTAACAGGAAGACTTTGATTATGATTTATGAGTATATTATTGCGGATAAGTTTGCTGAGTGAAAAGGGCAACACCTAGGATGGGTTGAAGCTCCTAACTGATGATGCTCTCCTAGCTCATGTATGTCATGCCATATAACTTTTATTTAATTTCTAGTTTTATATATAACGCACACTCTTTTGCTATTGTTATCTGCATGTTAAAGGATTGTAAGAGTTGTACATTGATGTAATGAACACTCTTCATAAGTTCTTTTCCAATGGATTCATCATCCAAAATATAGTACTGTAAGATTGATAACGGGTCAAGTTGGGTTGTTAAGTTTATTAGATATTGAAATGCCAAATTTACTTTATAACTCAGACTTTTGTATGTGTATATAGGTATATATATTCATGTTGTCAAAACAACAGATTTTGTCATAAATCATGTTTGAAGTTTTATGATATAATGGGTCAAGTGGGTTGTGCTTTGGTTTTGAATTTTTATGGTAAAATTGCATAATATGAGTTGGTCTTTTTGTTACGGAAACTTGGATATGGTTTTCCTTTCAGTTTGCAATTTATGTTCATAATCTTGATCTTGACTACTTGAAGTATTGAATAAGTATTGAAGTATTGAAACATGTTAGTTACAAGTTAATTAATTGATTGAAGCTCATCTTTTAAGTTTGCGTCTATAATGTGGCTAGCAAGATCAGATGAAGTGGTTTGAGTCATAGTTGGTTATTAAATGAAAAATGAAGATTTAAAGTGGGTAAATCCAAGTTAGTAAGCTGATAGGGATTTAAAATCTAGTTGCTCTCCTGTTTCTAATAATTATATAAAATCAACCAAGGCTTTGCTGGAGTCATAATTTATATGGTTAAAAAGCTCTTCGAGTCTACTACGTTTCATGTTTGAACATGAAAAATAGATTTGGGTTGTAAGTGAGTCTAAACAACAGATTTAAATGGCTATACAGAAAGTTCAGCAAAGCTGATTGGTAGAAACTTTGCTGCTGTCCTGTTTTTAGAAAAATTGTGTAAAATCGTAGAAAAATCCAGTAGAGGTGTATCTTATATGCTTGGAAAGCCCCTTGAGTCTGTTACAATCCATATTTGGACATGATGAACTGATTAAAATGTTAAAGAGGCCAAACTGTGTTGTGAACAACTGCTGCACAAAAGTACAGCACTGAAAATGAAGTTTTAATAAAATGGACCTACGACGGATGATTGGACTCCGTTTGGTATAGACATGAATATATGGATCTTTTATGGACAAGAGTCTATAGTACTTGCACATAGAGCAATGCAAGTAGTTGCATAATGGGTCAAACGGATTAATGCTTGATTGTCTTGAACACCTAGTGTTGAATTATGTCGTGTGGATATGATATTCAGTTAATCTGATTGTGCATTATGTACCTTACTGATCAAAAATTGATTTTCAATTGCTAGGTGAGTTAGAGCTTAGAAATCAACAAATCGGTTCAAGGGAGGGGCAAAGTAACAAAGCTCCTACGGACAAAGGTAAGTACTATTTATTCTATGTTGATATATATTGATACTTACTTAGTAAAAGTGTAGTTTGGGGCCATTGTGAGTTAGTTATTGATTATTTGATCTATGTGACTATATGTTAACTAGGTTCCAAGTTTCTTTATGACATCTACTAAAAAGTGTAGTTTACATGAGAATAAATTTTAGTCCAAGCCTACTTTGTGATATGGAACAATCCTACCCCAATCTTGTTGTGGTAGTTTTGGTGTCTTGATGAAGTGATAGATTTTAGTTTACGACACTTGATGTTAAAAGTGGTTTGAACGCTTACTGTTAAAGTGGATTATGTTGATATGAATGATATAATCATATGTCCTAGTGGCAACTACAAGGATCCATTTTGACCCATAGATGAAGTGATAGATTTTAGTTTAGGACAGTTGATGTTAAAAGTGGTTTGAACACGAACTGTTAAAAGTGGATTATGTTGATATGAATGATATAATCATATGGCCTAGTGGCAACTACAAGATTCCATTTTGACCCATATCTGTCCAACCCGAACTCATATGTGAGTGTCTTCTGTGTTAATTTTTTTTCCAGGTTGAGGGAGGAAAAAATGAATACATGGATGCAGATATTGATGGAATTCACGAAGAATGGCTGAGTTTGGGCTAGTTTTATTTTAGGTGACATCATTTTATAAGGTGTTAGAAGTATATATCGACAAAAATAATTTTGTTAGCTTTAAGTCTTTCTTTTGATTTTGAAATGTATTGTTTTGTTTAATATGTATACTTTTTTATTAAATGGATTTGTTTAGCTATATTATTTTGGTATTTTGTGTTTCCATGGTAAATTATTAATACTAATAAAAATATTTTTTTACGCAAATAAAAACATGACACGCACTAATGAATGTCATAAATACATGTCATAAATGTGTCGTAGATGCATGTCATGTTAGTGTGTCATAAAAGCGTGTCATAAAAACATGACACACAAATGCATGTCGTCTTAAATTTATGACATAGGCTTCCTTGACACACTTTTATGTGTCATGTATACCCTTTAATGACATGCATTGCGTGTCATTAAAGGTCTAATTTGTAGTAGTGTGGGTTCTCTATAGGAAACTCAAGTTCAATTCTCACTAGTGTCATTTTTGGTGAATATTGTGTAAGGCCCTCTTTCTAGAGGATCCCACAGGCCACAGTTGGTCATACATAGCTTAAAACATTTAATAAAAACCTTCATTTAATTAAAATAACCACAACGGAAGTCTAAAAACATAATATGATTAAAACCATAAAAAGTTTAATATCTGTCTTTAAAATAAACATAAAAAAGTCTTCTTAAAACGAATGTCAGTATTCACTTGCCGAGTAGCCTGCTATTCGTACCATCCATTTGATTCACCATTTCACCCGTCAAACTAATATGCATACAAAAGTCAGCTTCGCTGAGTGAGTTCTAGTTTTACTTTATCAAATAGTGTTTCATATATAATCTTTGTCAAAATACTTTAGCTTTATCACATAGACAATCTAGCACATTGGCAATACTTCATCATTAATTTATTTATTGCTTGGATTATACTTTTATCTTCTTTATCCGTCAATTCTCTTTCTGTCAATTCACAGTCTGCCGAAGGACCAGACTTATCTTTCTTCGTCTCGGATTCGCCAGCAGGCCGAACCCGATCATTTATGTGGCCTTAAACCTCATCAGGTGAATAAATTCGTGGCTAGTTAAACCCCTAACAATTTGACCCACTAATGCCTAATGGCCCTTTCGCCTACTTTAGTATAGGGACCCTCTGTTTTTAAATGTAGCTTCGTTTTTAAAATGTAGCTCCTGAGAATGCAACAAATGCAATTCTCCCCATTTACTTGCAAGGTTTTCTGTTATATGTAACTCCTTTTTGGGCTCAATTATCATTTCTTAATTTCTTTCAATTTCGTCATTTAGTTATACATATTATTATGCAACACAATGTAAATATATCATATGCCTACACATGAATCACACATAAATAGTCCAAACATTTCAAAAAGGAAAGCATGTCTTAAGTCCATATATAAGCCTCTAAAGGAAAGTTCATTAGGAAATCTTCATTTTCATAAAAGTTTGCCATAAAATCTTTATTTGAAATCTCGTCATTGGTATGCATATCGCCCCAAAAAAGTAAAAAAAAAAACAGTAAAAAGAGGGGATCTAAAACTCACCTAATATGAAAATTAACTTCAAGTCTAAGCAATCACACTATACTGCCTACATAAGGATCAACGTATAATTTGGTCATGTTTAGCTAATTTCGCACCTAATTTCGCATGAGAGAAACTACAGTTTCGCATGTAGTTTCTCATGCAGTTTCGCATGGCCTATGCCCAACTTTCGTTGAGACTTATCCTAGTTTCTCAAGTTCACCCAGACACACAACTTCAGATCTCAGACACATGAGAAACTATAGCTTCTCATGAAGGACACTAATTTCGTAAAACGGGGTTTCAGCTTGGTTTTTGTCCAAAATCTTCATTGTTCACCCAAAATCCAACCTTTTAACATCCAAATATTTGGTTTATCTCCCATAATACTAAATCTATGCTTTTTGTACCATTTATAACGTAAAAACGTGATTTTTAATGATTTTGCCCACTTTTTCTAAAAACCCAAAAACCCTTGAATTGATCCAGATCTAAAGGGGTGTTTTGGAGATTTTTCTTACCTAGATTTCCTTCTCTTTCTTGATAATTTGGTCCACAAACAATCAGATCTTGCTTCCTTAATCCTAAAATTCACAAATCTTCAAATTTCTACTTTCTCTCACTACTCTCTCTCTCTCTCTCTCTCTCTCTCTCAAAGATGGATGAGAAGGGATGAAATGATGGAGGTGGAGGATGATTAGGGTTTCTTAAGGGAGGGTTATGGGCCCATAAACCCATAATTTTAGGCCCATGGACTCCTTACGTCCATAATATATCTTTCTCTTTAACCACAAAACTCGAAAATAAAGCCCAATTATATTAAACGTGTGAGGGGGTGTTACAAGTCTCTCCCCCTTATTCAGGTTTCGTCCTTGAAACCTACTATTCATAAACTATAACCTCTTGATACATACAAACTTTTCCCGAATTTGGGTTCTATAAAACACGCATGGTCTCACTCTAGGAATTTTACTTACAACAACTAACTTTTTTGGAAATTCTCTTACGATTATCGATTAAATGTACGCACATCTTTTAAACTGTTCTTTTAAGACATATAATGGTACAATCATATTTGCAATTTTTTCCATTTAATTCTTTAGATTAGTAATATAAATTAAATTACCAATTAAGTAGATTTGTCAGGTTAATTAATTAGAGGTGTAGAAAATTTTAAAAATTATAAAATGATTAACCTTAACGGTTCTTTATAACTCTGGATTGGTCCCATTTTTCCTCTTGATCGACTTCTTCCCTTTGCTGACATTCCCTAGCAATGTGACATGATTTCCCACACCTATAGCACACATTCAGACTAGTTCTGCATTCCCCCGATGCCTCTTGCCACATTTCCCACAATCCTTATATTCATCAGGACCTTGTGCAATAGCTTGTTTTACTTCTATGCTAGCCTTCTTAGCTCCAAGCTGATTGTCATCATCCCATTTATTGTTACCATTCAAGTTCTTCCTTGGTTCACCCATACTCACTGGTCCACGATGTGACACTCCGCCTCTTACGAGAATAAAAAAAAAAAAGTCTTAAAAAAAAAAAAAAAAGTATATTACGCGATACGCGCACAAGAGACGTTGGTCTGCGCGTATCGCCTAAGACGAGCAAAACCGGGTACGCGAATCAGGGGCAGCCGCAGTTTCGGGCAAAACCACCTCCCCTACGCGATACGCGCAGGAGGAGGCATGCCCTGCGCGTATCGCGTAGGGCAGGTTCACCAGCTATAAAAGGAGGACGACCCCCCCCCCTTCATTCCTTGCACCTTCACTCTCTCTCTCTAGTCTCTCTCTCTAGAATTCCGGCCAAGAATCTTCGGTAAAGCCCCGACGAAGTCCCGGTAGGTTTCCGACACGTAACGGAAGCCTCCAAAAGTTCTGTTCAAGCGCGGGTTTGCTCACGAAGCATCTACAGAGTATCTTCGGTCTCCGGTAAGGCTCGATTCTAGTTTCCTTCGAGTATTTACTATTTTATATAAGTTATGTATATATGTCCACCTAAGATACTAAATGGGACACGAACCCCGTCGTTATAGCAAACGGTGTCCTCCCACAAGCACGTGAGCCCGGGACCGCTGAACGAGGCAAGGTGCTGCTCAAGTCTAGAGAGACTTTCGTACCCAGGCCCCCACTCTGCTCGACTCATTAGGTAACGTCCCAGATCCCGTACTCGTTTAAGATGTATGTATGACTTAAGTCCATGGTAGAACCAGGATTTTAGAATAGAACATTCCTAGTCATATAATATTACTAGGAATACAAGATGTTTTCAATGAATGATATGATCGTGTGAGAAACACGAAGATATGATGATGTGGCTTTTCAAATAAAATGATAATGAGGATATAGGATAACCCTGACTCAGATGTTAAAGCACTCTGAGAAGAATGATTATACCAAGGACTAAAGTCGTCGCCAAATTCACATAGTGTGACTTAGGCAATGCATTAGCAAGAAGACACTGATAGGATTATCCCTAAGGGGAAATGAATCCTAATAAGTATGAAATGTTTTACAGGGTTGTCTTGAATAGCCACTAGCTTGTGATACGTAGGCTACATCAGAAGGTGAGTCTAACCGCCCCTCTTTTATATGTTTTATGATTTCGGGGCTGTATCCGAGCTTGTATGAAAAGTATGAAATGTTTTATGAATGTTATGAATATATATATATGTGTACGCATATATATATATATATGTGGTTATAAGTAGATCGCTACCTGGTGATTCAACGCACCTCAACTTCAGGTTCGTCCGGTTGTTGTGTTGTTGGTCCGCGGTAATAAGCTTCGCGTTAAGAGTCGTCTGACGAAAAGGACGGCGATTACATGCCACAGGGCAAGTCATTAGGGTAGGGCTTCGCGCTAAGAGGTAGTTGTTTAAGGAACTACCGGCTCCGCCTCGGGATGTATATGCGTCTAGTTGGATCCAATTAGGTAGACTGTCTGCTCGTAACAGGAGAGGTACCACCCGCCTAGGCAACATGATGCGACCGAGAGAGGTCATAAGGGTACCTTGGTTATTCCTGTATGCGGCATATACGTTAACAGGCTCTAACGCAAGTTGGCCATAATAAGATATGGCGTTAGAGAAGAGTTGGCTTGTAGATAACTTATTACCACACACATGTATGAATAATGATGTCCAAATGTTTTATACGTCTTATGTCACTGGTTACGACTCACCAACACATAGTTGTTGACGTCTTTTAGCTCGTGATGCAGGTGAAAGAAATAACCGTGGACATTAGCTAGGAAGGCCTAGCTAGAGATGATTGGATGGTAGTACTCCACATAGGAGGAAGGAAGACGCTTGGGATTAGTGTCTTTAGTTCTGTTATGATGTAATACGCTCATTTCGAGTGTCAGACAATGTTGTTATTAGACAATTAATGAAAGTTTAATTTGGGACCGTATTTGTGGTCTTTTTATTAAGTCTTCCGCTATATTATTTTATTTGATTGGCTGATGTTATGCAACGTGTCAGGCCCTGGGAGTCGGGGTGCGACAGGTTGGTATCAGAGCCAAAGGTTTCAGCGAATTAAGGTTCACATAGATCCTTAAGCTTTAACCGAGAGGCTCGAAAGACCACTAAGATAGGAAAAACCCTAGGAGATGTTAAGAAATATGACGAGTAAATATTGATTGAACACCTAAGGAAATGAGACAAATACGCCTGATCAACGTAGTTGTCGATTATCCTTCGTGTGAGCAAGAAAATAATTACAAGTCATATGGATTAACTTAGAAACCTCGTCAGGAAAGGCGAAGGAACTAGGCATTAATATTAATACGATACGAATATCATATGCTTATATTTCGAATTATATAACAGGAAATGGCAGGAAAAAGCTTTCTCCTCCGAGCAATTGGTATGAGCAGATCGTCCTCCAAAAAGAGTAGCTCCAGTAATAACAACAACACTGAAGAAGGGGAACGTTCTATTCAACCACGAGAGTCTCACTCACCCGATGCTTCGGGTTACTATACTCACATACCCTCACCTGCAAGGGCGATGAATGAACCCCAGCAGGAACCCGAACCCCAGCCTCGTCGTGCACGGACCAGGTTGGCCGCAAAGAAGACGTTTCAGAGAGGCCATGTGGAGAGATTTAGGCTCACAGAAGCCGACTGGACTGCGATTCGTGAGGCCGAAAACGCTAACGATGACGAAGAAGATGAAGAAGATGAGGAAGAACATGAGGAGCAACACGAGGAGGAGCCTGAAGAAGAACCCGAAGAGCACCACTCTCCCATTTTTATGATGACTGATAGCGAGAGAGCGCGGATCCAAGCCGAAATGGAAAGCGATAACGAAGAAGTGGAACGCAACGAATATGAGGAAGAGCCTGCCGAAGATGGAGACGAAACCGGGGGCGAAGTCGATCACCATCACCGTCCGGAGGAGTCCATTCCTATGGACTATGAGTACACCGAGCAACCTTCGAGGAGAAAAGGGAAGAAGAAGATTAAGGAACTATCAAGCGCCAAGTCACGCGCTATAACTATACCCAAGAGGGATCCATATATAGCACCATACGACTACAAGCAGCGGGAGCGCGATGAGCTAGCCGAGGCAATGCGACGTAGTCACCATGAGTACTATCGTCAAGCCCACGCGGCCCCAGCTTACCCGCATCCCTCGATGTACCCACCAGTTCCTACCTACCCTCAACCCCCAATGTACTCACAACCTCCACCTATGTATCCGTCGCCTCCTATGTACCAATCACCGCCGATGGGTTACGCTCCTCATCCGTACCCTATGTATCCATCCCCTCCATCATACGCTCCCTACCCGTATTCTCCGCCATCTTATGCTCACCCAGTCTATCCCCCTCCTAACTATCAGTCCCCATACCCTTATCTCCCTGAACCAGGAAGAAGCTCGATGGGAGCAGGATCTTCCAGTCATCACTATAGCTTAGACCCTCCAAGGCGATCAACAGAAGATGCTAGAGCCATGGAACGTTACCGAGTTCCACTTGAAGGTGATGAGCAGAAGTACAAGGATGACGAAAAGGAAGAATACTGGAGGAAATTCTTTGGGTGAAGATCAAGAAGAAGAAGAATTATGTTGTATTCTGAATTATGTTGTATTCTGAATTATGTTGTAATTGTATTCGAATTATGTTGTAATTTATTTTGAACTATGTAATATTGTACTATGTTTTGTTGTATTGAAACTATGTTGTAACCTTGGTTATGTTGTACTCGGATCATTATGTTGGAATTATTATTATGTTATAAATCCCTATCATATGTTTCAGTACTTGTATCTAAAGTATCAAAATAAACTGTATTAAAAAGATTGTGTCTGACAAGGGAAAAACGTTTAAATTATAGTATGGCTAAGGATAGAAGTAGCAAAGTGATTTCCGATGTTAGACCATCCACAAGGGCCAAAAACAAAGAAACGGTTGACCCTAATCAAGGCAAGGAACCCTCCGTTGAGGTTCACCCAGAAGAGCCGCTAACCGCCGAACAAAAGCAAGAAGCGGAACAAATGGCTAAATTTCAAGAGATGCTAACTGCAGGAATCACTGCGGCTATGCCGGCAATCATCGCAGGAGTCACGAAAGCTGTACTGAACAGTGTAGAGTCAGGAAGCAATAGAAAGAAGGACTCAAAGAAGAATGATACTGATTCTGATTTCCGCCACACCAAGAAGAGCAGCCATGGAAGCAGTAGCCCAAGTTCAGAAGATGACGATGAAGTCAACAAGCCCAAGGGAGAGGCAGATCGAGACCCGAGGGCTAAGGGCTGCAGCTATAGACACTACATGGCTTGCAAACCCGAGCAATTTAGAGGAGACAAAACAGCCACCGATGCATTGAGGTGGATTGAAGAAATCGAGACTACTCTCGAGGTGAGCGGGTGCAGCGATGAGGATCTAGTTTTGTTTGCAACACAGTCGTTCAAAGGGTTGGCTCATTCGTGGTGGAAAACAGTGAAGGCTTCAATGAACCCCAGAAAAGTATCTGCAATGGGATGGAGAAACTTCCGCCAGAGGTTCTTAGAGAAGTTTGTACCACACCATGAGATAGAACAATTAGAAGATGAGTACCTCCACTTGGAGATGAAGGGGACAGATCACAAGAAGTACACCGAACGCTTCTTGGAGCTGGTTGGATTATTGCCTGAGTTTACCGGATCTGAGTCCAAGAAAGTGGGACGTTACATTTGGGGAGTCATTCCCGAGATCCGTGGTGATTTACGAACCTCTAAGCCACCAACACTACAAGCAGCTGTGGATTTAGCTGCCGAACTTACCGAAGACATTATTCGGGCCAGAAGTAGCCGAATGAATGTAGGGAGCAGTGAAGGTGGAAACAAGAGGAAGTTCGGAAAATTCAACACAGGAAAACGCAGGGAAGGATCTGGTCCCAACAAATTCAAGAAGATAAACACAGGGGAGAAAGGGGAGAAATCTACCGCAACCGAGTGTGGGAAATGCGGAAGATCTAGTCATGTGACCGCGGATTGCTTAGTTGGTTCTAACAAATTCTATGGCTGTGGGCAAGAAGGTCACATTAGGGCAAATTGCCCTAAGGAGATTAAGGGAGGAAACGATAGAAGGAGGACCACGGGTAAGGGAAACGCCCGAGTCTTCCAAATGACCGCAGAAGAAGCCCGCAACCACGACGATGTGCTCACTGGTATGTTCCCCGTTAATCATACCTACGCTTGCATACTGTTTGATTCAGGTGCAAATAGAAGTTTCGTTTCCGATACATTTTTACCTTGTTTAAACGGCTTGATAGCTAAGTTAGATATACCCTATGTAGTCGAGATAGCTAACGGTCTCGAAGTGAAGGTTGAAAATGCCCTTAGGGATTGTTATCTTAGGATCAATGACCAAAACATTCCCCTAGAACTCCTCCCTATGAAATTAGGTGGATTTGACATAGTTTTAGGAATGGATTGGTTAGCTAGACATAAGGCGCAAATTGATTGTGAGCGGAAGGTGCTAAAGATTGAATTGCCCGACGGTCAACAGGCAGAGATTAAGGGAGACACGCCACGTAAACCTTCTAGGCTTTTGACGGTCGCTAAGGCAAGTAAGTATCTACGGCAAGGATGCGAGGGATTCTGGTTATATCTCATGACGGAAAAGGGAGAGAAGAAGGAGATTTCAGAAGTCCCAATAGTCGCAGAATACCCTGATGTGTTTCCCGAGGAATTGCCTGGTTTACCTCCAGACCGACAAGTCGAGTTTCGCATCGACTTAGTGCCAGGCACAGCACCAATCGCAAAATCACCTTATAGACTAGCGCCATCAGAAATGAAGGAACTTATGGCCCAACTTCAAGAGCTTCTGGAAAAAGGATTTATCCAACCAAGCTCATCACCATGGGGAGCCCCCATATTGTTTGTGAAAAAGAAGGATGGAACCTTGAGAATGTGTATCGATTATCGAGATCTTAACAAGGTAACGGTTAAGAATCGATACCCATTACCCAGAATCGACGATCTATTCGACCAACTGCAAGGATCAAGCTATTTCTCGAAAATAGACTTGAGATCTGGGTACCATCAAGTGAAGGTTCAGAAGGAAGACGTGCCAAAAACGGCATTCCGAACTAGATATGGCCATTACGAATTTTTAGTAATGCCCTTTGGGCTAACTAATGCACCAGCAGTGTTCATGGACTTGATGAACCGAGTGTGTAAGCCGTATCTAGACAAATTCGTGATTGTATTCATTGACGATATCCTGATCTACTCTCGTACCATGGAAGAGCACTCTGAACACCTGCGAAAGGTACTCGAACTCCTCAGAGGAGAAAAGCTCTATGCCAAATTTTCGAAGTGCGAATTTTGGCTACGAGAAGTTCAGTTCCTAGGACATATAGTCAATGAGCAAGGGATTCAAGTTGATCCTTCAAAGGTGGAAGCAGTAATGAAGTGGGAAACCCCTAGAACGGCGACAGAAATTCGAAGATTTCTTGGATTGGCCGGTTACTATAGAAGATTCATCAAGGATTTCTCAAAAATAGCCAAGTCCTTGACTAAACTAACTCAAAAGAAAGTCGCGTTCAAGTGGGAGCCCGAACAAGAAGAGGCGTTCAGAACCTTGAAGGAAAGATTGAGCAGCGCACCAATCCTTGCATTACCCAATGGTAACGATGACTTTGTCGTGTACTGTGATGCCTCTGCCACAGGATTTGGTTGCGTCTTGATGCAGCGTAGCAACGTAATTGCTTACGCCTCAAGACAACTGAAGGGCGCCGAAACAGGATATGCAACTCATGACCTTGAATTAGGCGCAATAGTGTTTGCATTGAAGATATGGCGGCACTATTTATATGGCTCAAAGTTTACGGTGTATTCTAATCACAAGAGCTTGAAGCATATATTTGATCAGAAAGAGCTTAACATGAGGCAACGGCGATGGATGGAAGTTTTGTCTGATTACGACTTCGATCTTCACTACCATCCAGGGAAGGCAAACGTCGTCGCTGACGCCTTGAGTAGGAAAGAGTGCGCCAAACCTAGACGTGTCCGAGCACTTAGAATGAATGTGCAAGTGAACCTCTTGGACCAAGTAAAGATGGCCCAAAAGGAAGCGCTGAAGGACGAAAACATCCAAGAAGAAGAAATGATTGGGGTAATAAAGAAGTTAGAAGCAGGAGAAGATGGGTTCATTCGCATGAAATGCCGAATTTGGATACCAAACTTCGGTAATTTGAGAGGACTCATATTGGATGAAGCCCATAAAACTAAGTACCTTATTCATCCTGGAGCCGATAAGATGTACTATACCATGAAAGACCAATTTTGGTGGCCTGGAATGAAAAAGGACATAGCAACCTATGTGGAGCGTTGCATGACATGTCTCCAGGTGAAGGCTGAGCACCAAAAACCGTCTGGTATGCTCCAACCCCTTGAGATCCCTACGTGGAAATGGGAAATGATCACAATGGACTTTGTGATGGGTTTGCCAAGAACGAGAAAGGGGAATGATGCCATATGGGTAATCGTGGACAGACTCACTAAGTCCGCCCACTTCCTACCTATGAAAGAAAGCGCCAGAGCTGAACAGCTCGCTCAACTGTACGTTGACGAGATTGTGGCAAGACACGGAGTACCGGTATCCATTGTTTCCGATAGAGATGGAAGATTTACATCTCGATACTGGAGGCAATTCCATGAAGCTCTCGGCACTAGATTAGAAATGAGCACTGCCTATCACCCGCAAACGGATGGTCAGAGTGAAAGGACCATTCAAACCTTGGAAGATATGTTGCGGGCGTGTGTGATAGATTTTGGTGGTAGCTGGGACACCCACCTCCCATTGGGCGAATTTTCTTATAACAACAGCTACCACAAGAGTTTGAAAGCCTCACCATTCGAAGTTTTATATGGTCGACGGTGTCGAACGCCTTTATGTTGGTTTCAAGTGGGAGAAGGTCAAATGACCGGCCCCGAAATGGTACTGGACACCATTGAAAAAGTCAAGGTGATCCGGGAGCGACTCATAGTGGCACAAAGCAGGCAAAAGAGTTATGCCGACAGACGTCGAAGGCCACTAGAGTTCGCAGAAGGAGACAAAGTCATGTTAAAAGTATCACCATGGAAAGGCACAATTCGTTTTGGAAAACGGGGAAAGCTAAGTCCCCGATTTATCGGGCCTTTTGTGATAACCAGCAGAATAGGCAAAGTAGCGTATAGACTCGAACTTCCGGAAGAGCTGCGTGGGATCCACCCAGTCTTCCATGTCTCACAACTCCGAAAATGCCTATCTGATGAAACCTTGCAAACGCCACTGGAAGAAATCCAAGTGGACGAAAGACTAAATTTTGTTGAGGAACCAACAGAAATAGTCGAAAGGCAGGTTAAGAAGTTAAGGAGAAAACGCATTCCCATCGTTAAAGTCAAGTGGAATGCAAGGCGTGGTTCTGAGTTTACATGGGAACCAGAAGACGCCATGAGAAAGAAGTACCCTCATTTATTCTCAGAGTGATTCCGGGACGGAATCCCAATAAGGAGGGGAGAATGTGACACTCCGCCTCTTACGAGAATAAAAAAAAAAAAGTCTTAAAAAAAAAAAAAAAGTATATTACGCGATACGCGCACAAGAGACGTTGGTCTGCGCGTATCGCCTAAGACGAGCAAAACCGGGTACGCGAATCAGGGGCAGCCGCAGTTTCGGGCAAAACCACCTCCCCTACGCGATACGCGCAGGAGGAGGCATGCCCTGCGCGTATCGCGTAGGGCAGGTTCACCAGCTATAAAAGGAGGACGACCCCCCCCCCTTCATTCCTTGCACCTACACTCTCTCTCTAGTCTCTCTCTCTAGAATTCCGGCCAAGAATCTCCGGTAAAGCCCCGACGAAGTCCCGGTAGGTTTCCGACACGTAACGGAAGCCTCCAAAAGTTCTGTTCAAGCGCGGGTTTGCTCACGAAGCATCTACAGAGTATCTTCGGTCTCCGGTAAGGCTCGATTCTAGTTTCCTTCGAGTATTTACTATTTTATATAAGTTATGTATATATGTCCACCTAAGATACTAAATGGGACACGAACCCCGTCGTTATAGCAAACGGTGTCCTCCCACAAGCACGTGAGCCCGGGACCGCTGAA
The DNA here is from genome assembly GCA_030867185.1 of Tagetes erecta. NCBI lineage: Eukaryota > Viridiplantae > Streptophyta > Magnoliopsida > Asterales > Asteraceae > Tagetes > Tagetes erecta. The sequence continues at coordinate 61,547,958 of CM061488.1, forward strand.
CGAGGCAAGGTGCTGCTCAAGTCTAGAGAGACTTTCGTACCCAGGCCCCCACTCTGCTCGACTCATTAGGTAACGTCCCAGATCCCGTACTCGTTTAAGATGTATGTATGACTTAAGTCCATGGTAGAACCAGGATTTTAGAATAGAACATTCCTAGTCATATAATATTACTAGGAATACAAGATGTTTTCAATGAATGATATGATCGTGTGAGAAACACGAAGATATGATGATGTGGCTTTTCAAATAAAATGATAATGAGGATATAGGATAACCCTGACTCAGATGTTAAAGCACTCTGAGAAGAATGATTATACCAAGGACTAAAGTCGTCGCCAAAGTCACATAGTGTGACTTAGGCAATGCATTAGCAAGAAGACACTGATAGGATTATCCCTAAGGGGAAATGAATCCTAATAAGTATGAAATGTTTTACAGGGTTGTCTTGATTAGCCACTAGCTTGTGATACGTAGGCTACATCAGAAGGTGAGTCTAACCGCCCCTCTTTTATATGTTTTATGATTTCGGGGCTGTATCCGAGCTTGTATGAAAAGTATGAAATGTTTTATGAATGTTATGAATATATATATATATATATATGTGTACACATATATATATATATGTGGTTATAAGTAGATCGCTACCTGGTGATTCAACGCACCTCAACTCCAGGTTCGTCCAGTTGTTGTGTTGTTGGTCCGCGGTAATAAGCTTCGCGTTAAGAGTCGTATGACGAAAAGGACGGCGGCTACATGCCACAGGGCAAGTCATTAGGGCAGGGCTTCGCGCTAAGAGGTAGTTGTTTAAGGAACTACCGGCTCCGCCTCGGGATGTATATGCGTCTAGTTGGATCCAATTAGGTAGACTGTCTGCTCGTAACAGGAGAGGTACCACCCGCCTAGGCAACATGATGCGACCGAGAGAGGTCATAAGGGTACCTTGGTTATTCCTGTATGCGGCATATACGTTAACAGGCTCTAACGCAAGTTGGCCATAATAAGATATGGCGCTAGAGAAGAGTTGGCTTGTAGATAACTTATTACCACACACATGTATGAATAATGATGTCTAAATGTTTTATACATCTTATGTCACTGGTTACGACTCACCAACACATAGTTGTTGACGTCTTTTAGCTCGTGATGCAGGTGAAAGAAATAACCGTGGACATTAGCTAGGAAGGCCTAGCTAGAGATGATTGGATGGTAGTACTCCACATAGGAGGAAGGAAGACGCTTGGGATTAGTGTCTTTAGTTCTGTTATGATGTAATACGCTCATTTCGAGTGTCAGACAATGTTGTTATTAGACAATTAATGAAAGTTTAATTTGGGACCGTATTTGTGGTCTTTTTATTAAGTCTTCCGCTATATTATTTTATTTGATTGGCTGATGTTATGCAACGTGTCAGGCCCTGGGAGTCGGGGTGCGACACACGATGGTCATATAATCTTCCTGTTAAGTCCACTACTGATCTAAAAGTTCCAGGCCTAGCAGTAACCATATTCCTACGAATATCTAACACTACAACAAAAAGGAGTAAAATGCGACCAAAACTTGCAACCAGTTAAAAATTGTCGTAAAAATAGCGACTGTATAGCGACCAGAATCAATTGGTCGTAAACTTTGTGACCAGAAAAAAATCGGTTGCGATATTTGCGAGAAAAACAAAACTGGTTGCAAAACATGCGACCAAAACAAAATAAGTCGCAAAATTCCCAACCATTTTTCTTTTTGTCGCAAAACGGTGGCAAATATAGTGTCCACACATTCTTTGGTCGCAAATATGGTCACTAGTTTTCTAAGAGTACAAAAAACAAAACAAGAACTAATATAGTCGTAAAAATGGATGCCAATATAGCGACCAAATTAGACGGTCGCAAAATATGCGACCGAAACGAAGGTGGTCGCATAATATGCGACTTAAACAAAAAAGTCATAAAATAGGGGTTTTTCTTCGGTCACAAAACTGTGGCAAACATAGCGACCAAAGTTGGATTGGTCACAAATACAATTGCAATTTTAACAAGGTAATAATATAAAAAAAATTTGTAAATATATGTGGTAACAAAGGCACGCTTAAGAAAGTTTGGGTGGCTAGAATTATGTGGTAACAAAGGCATGCTTAAGAAAGTTTAAGAGTTGAAGTCAAAACTTTATAAACTTAGGATGTTTAGGGGTGTGAGTTTTGGCATTTTACAAATTTGAGGGTCTAAAAGTGTAAGATGACCTAGTTGAGGGTTAAAGGGCTAGAAGTTGAGGGGTCATCTACGTTGAATTTATACCGACATGTAATGTGTTTAAGCCATAGTTATCAAAAGCCATTGCTTTGTTGCCTAAACCACAAATTTAAGTCAAGCCCATCATCTACGCTGAAATCCTAGACAATAAAAAAATCTCACCAGATGGCTAGTACTTAATTATTAATATTTTTATTATTATTTAATCCTTATTCTTTACTAAGTTAGTTTTTGGATAAACTTGGCTCTAAAAATATTTCATGGATCTTTATGGCTTCTTAGTGTGTTGTTCCACCCTTAACCGTCTTCAACCATATATGGTTTCTTTTATATACATATAATTTTTGAAATTTTTTAATATTATGGTATTGAAAATTTTTGGTATTTACGGGATATGTTAATTTTACATTACATAATATATATTTTTTTATGTTTGCTTTTTTTTTTATTTCTTGTCCCATGCATTTTTTTCGCCTATCGCCTAGGCCTTAGGCCCAGTCTTTCGCCTAAAGCGTGCATCGCGCCTTCGATAAATATAGTTTAAGCACACAAAAAATGTATAAATACGCTATGTTGAAGCACAATGCAAAGTGATACAGACTATATATTTACAGAAGGAATGGAAAATCGGTTTATGTTGAAACGTATCCTTATATAATATAGCAAAACAAAAAAATCCTATGTGGCATCTTTTCATAGATTTTAGCTTAAGTGGCATTATTTGAGAGATTATCTCACAATAACGATTTTTTATTTAAAATATGTATATAAAATTTATTATAATAAAACTAATTACATTTTTGGTCCCCTAATATTTTGGAGAGTTATGAAAAATTTAAGAGTATTTATATTTTTAGCCCTTTACTACAAGGGGTGTACGTGAGTCGGTTTATATTTGATAGGGTTTAAAAATGAAACTTATATATAAAGTTAATAATAATATACATTTAAAGATCTCGGTGTTTTATAAATATACATAACATTTTTATATGATTAAATTATTAAAAAAAATAATAAACTACACCATAAAACTAAGCACTTTATTCTCTTTAATTTGAGTATAATATTGCTATACTAAAAATCTAATTTTTAAAAATATATCATGTGTTCCGTTTTACCCGGTTTTGTCTCAAAACTGAATGGAACATTCATGAACATCCATAAAGCATCACTTGAATTGTGTTCCCGAACATAACACGGACACTAAACTAGTATTTAAATACATAATAAACACGGGTTTCAGAGAATTAGTTAGAAGAACATTAAACCAATAAACCACTGTTTTAAATATATATTTAAATATATAATAGTATTGCTTCATATATTGCTTCATGTTTGTATACTCTATCCAACAACAAGATACATAGTCTCTTCTGTATCCACAGAAACAACACGCTAGGAAGAGGAGCTATTCTTTTTCCAATCATAGAAGAAGGTTGATCCGGTTCTGATTTCAGAAGGTTTCAATTTTTGCTTTCAGGTACATTCAGAAACTTGGATTAGTGGTTTTATCGAATTGGGCAAACAACTTTGAAATCATGTGCTTCTTTTTAATTTTATTGTTGATTTATTTACATGTTTGATTGTAAGTTAGATTATATTAGGTAAGTAATTGCAATTCTACAATATGTAGTAGGTATATAGGTCATTGGTTAATGGATTGAGTTCTAAAGTTATATTATTGATTGTTGTGGTCACTACTAGAAAAACCAGTCATTTACTACGCCATGAGTTGTCGCAAATGCGTAGCAAACGTGCATCTGCGACACATTTGCGACAGAAAAAATTAGTAGTAAAAAACCCCGTCGCAAATCATTTGCAACACATTTGCGACACATAGTGCGACACTTCTGCGACAAAATTAAGTGTGTTGATATTTCCTACACATTTGCGACACAACCTTAACTTTGTGAATTTTAACCACTTTACCTTTTTGCGACGAATTTGCGACGAATTTTGAAACTTTTACAACACATCTGCGACGTATTCTAAATCTATTGCGACGCATTTACTACACCAAGATTTCACATTCAGCAACAAATTTGCGACACATTTATATTTTAAAAAAAATAAAAATAAAAATGAAAATTCAAATGCAGATTAAATGCAAACAAAACATATGAAATCCTGCTTAAAATGAACAACACAATGTAAACAAAAAACTTAATCATGACAACCAAATAGTATTTAAAAGTTAAAACCACAACTCCAACATAATGTAAGAATTACTACAAATTAGCCCTAGAACATCCATTTCTTATAAAATCTTCTAACTTTCTTTGCATCACTTGTAAGTCATCATCTCTACTTTTCCGATCAACTTCACGTTGAACCTGTAGTTCCTTGTCCATTGTTTTCCTCTCAGCTTCAAGTCGAGCTTCAAGTCATGCCTCAGACTCTTGAATTTGGGTTTCCAAAGCTCGAATCTAAAACAATAGCAAAACATATATGACAATTATAAACTAATTAAATAGCAAACTGATTTCCATTATATACTGCTAATTGCCACTATAAAACACATGCAACATACAACATACAACATTACATAATCAATTTATAGGCCCATAACATTACATAATCAATTAAGAGCTAAATAGCAAACTGATTTCCATTAACACTATATGATTTTCTATATATTAAAGTAATGAGCATTAAACTAAAAGTTAAATATTGAGGTTAGTTGATCAATTTATAGGCACATAACATTGATACTTGAAGCTTAGATTCAACTTATATTTCTTTTTTTCCAGCTATAAATCTGTTTTCTTAGTTACATATAACAAGACAATGATGGCCGGTTTCTTAATACCTTATCTTGGTATAGTGCGGGCACGTAAGACGTGGATGGGTTCCCGGTCATCAAGTAATTAATATCTGTAGATCCTATCCCGAACACACGAGTCCAACGATCTCCAGCGTTCATACGCGCCCAGACAGCTGGATCATCCTTGGAAAAGTTTGGCCCATACAACTTTTTCATCTCAGTCAAGTAAGCTTCCTAAAATTAATCAAAACAATGAGTCAAACACCCTCTAGGATAATCTGATAAAATCAAGTATAAATCTATGATATTATGCTAGTGAAATTGTCTTAAGAAAAGTAAAATTTAAAAGTTACATTAGCTGAAGTGATAGTATAAGTTACCGAAAATTAAATATAAATTAAAATCCAATTTCTCTTTCACTATAACCAAATATAATCTTTATAAAATATTCTGGTCAAAATAGATCAAATAAGCAATAATTCACACACACATATAATTATAGTGACACGTACTTTTAGAAATTAGCAACAAATTGAATTTGTTTCTTAACAAACATAGCAGAATAATGGAGGGAAGAAACATTATTGGTTGGGCATCTAGAGACTCATCATGGCATCCTTTCTCCTTACACTTACCATCTTAGGTCTATCTTTGTTAATGCACAAGATATGCAATTATTCATGTCTCTTTGTTGGTTAGTACAACAAACTTTCCGTTAAAGATATACTAAATATAGTTTACCATCATAATTAATGCCTAAAGTAAGAGATAACTTACATATGCCTTTCTGGCTCAAGCTGTGCAAAAATTCATCCCCTCCATGTTATTGATTTGAAGTTCTCCAGCCCAAAGTTTTATTTTAGACTCTTTGATGAGATGGGTTTCAAGAAATACTTCTCCAAAACTAGGTTCCCTACCTAATTTAGTTTTCTACAAAAAAACACATTAACATTTTATTACAAAGAATATCACATAATCAAATTCATCTCATGTATTAGTAGCCAATTATGTGAGGTATTCTGTAACTTCTTCTTAACTATCAATGATCACATGGAAAAAGATTAAGGGACGATAATATGTCTACACTCATCTTTCTTTTTTTAATCTTTGCTTTAATTGGGTTTTTGTTATTTTATGCATATTATTAATGAATTAATAGAAAGAAACAGTTTCTTGATCCACAAATAAACAAACATTGAACAACAAGCAACAAAGAGAAAGAAAAACAGTTTCTTGATCCTTCAATCACCTTAAAAAACAATTCTAGATTTAGAGTATGATATTGTTTCAGATTCAGGGTATGATATCTTACAAGTCGAATGCGATGCTCATCGAATCCCACTGACCCTCCTGTATGCCGGGATCTCTTACCACTACTATCAGCACTTGCACGGTTGCGTTTCCCAGCAGTGGACTTCTTCTGCCACTCATCCGTGCCCCAAATCTATACAGGGATCATAAGTTATATATTATATATGCATATATAAATAGAATATGTAAAAATATATATAATATGAAAGATAATAAAATATAACATAATACAACGATGTATTAACTTGCTAACCTTACACATTTCACGCCATATGTTATGAGGGATCTTATGGGGCGGATACTCACGAATGATAGTATAGCGCTTAGGATCTTTATCGTCGATAAAGTATCCAGCTTCCATGGCGGTGTTTGCAGCTTTTTCTCTCATTCTCCCCATAATGTCTCTATAACGTGACTTTAACACATTTGTAAACCTCTCAACGTTCAACTGAACATTGACCCACATCTTGGGATTCAAAAGATTCACCATGCGCATACCATACCTTATAATCATCCATGAACCCTTTGTCGTATAGATGACCCTCAACCTCCCCCCTCGTCTTAAAATGAAGATTCTTGCATTTACTACATGGACATCTAATTACTAAAACCTCGACCCCACTTACAGTTTGACTTTGATTGTTGGGTGCATTAGCGAAGGCAAAATCCAAAAAAAGGTTTAACATAAGGTACAAATGACGGATTAAAAATACCATTAATGGTTCTCGCCATATACATCCAATCTCTATCAGATGCCATTTTATCAAATCTGTAACTTTCCAAAAATTTAGCACTTAACACGCTAAAACGCACATAAAAATACAATATACAAACATTTTCCAATAAAATACACTGTAAAAATAGAAACTATTGTCAAGACCTAAGTTTCATTTCAAATCTATAAATCTACAACGAGTTTTTAACCAAAATAGTGTTTATTAAAAAATTATTTACCAAAATGGTGTTTGTTTAAAACTAATTATCAAAAGAGTGTTTTTGACAATTTTTATTTTAAAAATAAAAAGATATATAAACCAGAATCACCCTCTCTTTTCTTCTGTACGTCTTCTTCGACGGCAGATCCTGAAACGGTACCCTCGAGAGCTCCCGGTCAAATTGGTAATTTATTTGGTCCCGGTTGTTCTTCATATCCTCAATGGAAACATACTGCAACTAAGTTGATTTGCAGTACTTTTCTTTTCTAATTAAGGATTAAATCAACTGTGAAATTATGTTACTTCCAAAATACAAAGAACTACTAAAAATCCATATCCATATTAACAATGAAACAAAAGAGCATGCTAATTAGATGAATTTAAAAATGACCCTAATTCTAGTAATCTTCTTTATTATTAGTAATTTAGTACTGTATATAAAAGTGTCAAAAACACTTTTTTGGTAATTATTTTTAAACCAACACCAATTTGGTAAATAGTTTTCTTATAAACACTACTTTGGTTAAAAACTCAAGCTACAACAACCATTAAAAATAGCATCATCAATAGTCTTTTTTCATATACAGACAACACTAACTAGTGTGTTCATAGTGTTTAGTTCAACACTTAGTTAGCACTCAACTAACCATGAATCCAAATGTATGGTTATCAACTCTAATTGAATTGAAATATCAAAATCAAATCATCATCATCATCAAAAAAACATATCAAACTCAGATCATCATCATCATAAAAAAACATGAAAAATATATATGCACATAGACCATTATCAAACTCAAATCATCATAATCAACACATTCCAATTTGCAGCACATATGCGATTATCCGCAAGTCTATTTTCAGATATCGTTACACATATACGAAGTTAAAACGTTCAATTAGATGACAGATTTACCTGAAACAATTAACTGAAACGGAGCGGCGATGGTAGCGAACAGGAATGGAGGAATTGGAGCTCGTAGGTGAGGAGTGACGACGATGGTGAACTCAAAGGTGGATCGATGATGGTGAACACAAAGGTGGATCGACGATGGTGATTTGCGTGACGAAGATGGTGATTTGCGTGACGACGATGGTGAACTCAAAGGTGGATCGATGATGGTGACGGTGAACTCAAAGGAATTGGAGCCGTAGAAAAGCAGAGATTTGACCTAAATGATGGTCCAGCCCATTTACTTCAAGTCCAAATGATATAGATTTGACCTAATTATTTCAAGTCTAGCCCATTTACTTAAAGCTCATCTCATGTCCAGTTTGCGACACATTTTCAACGGAAAAAGGATATTTTGTTTTTATTAAATTTTGCGTCGATAATGCGTTGCAAATGGTAAATTTTTTATTTTCATTTTGCTAATTCCGACAGTTTTGAGACGAAAAAAACTAAGTTTTCAAATTGTGTCGCAAATTTGTAGCAAATGTTACAAAAATGAATAATGTCACAAGTTTGTCGGAAATGTGTCGCAATTTGCGACAAAATTGGTTGCGTCGCAAATTTTTGTAGCAAAATAGCCATTATTCTAGTAGTGGGTTGAGTATGAATGAATATTTCATATTTGATCAACGTACGTGGTGATCTTAATAACTTATTTTTGAAGATAAGTTTCTTGTATTTTGATACTAATAATCACTTATGATATTTTGACATTAAGTAATTTGATAAGATTATCCGGTTAATCCATTTAGTTTTGGGTATTTTCTATGTTACAATTGTAGTAAAAAGGTTTTATAATATATTCCCCTTTTAATTGATAAACCAAAGGATTTTCTTAAAAGTCTATAATTAACTTTTTTGTTTTAGATTTTTGCCACAATAATTTTATTAGTTTACACTTTTAGCCAATATAAAGAATTGTTATTTGCATAAACCAAAGGATTTTCTTGAAATTCTATAGTTAACTTTTTTGTTTTAGATTTTTGCCACAATAGTGTTATTAGTTTACACTTTTAGCCCATATAAAGAATTGTTATTTGCATAATTATCAAAGGATATTGGTAGAACAAGGAGAAGAGAAAGGATAAAACAAAATCCGATGGGGGAGTGGTCCAACGGTGGTGGAGATTTGACGGTGGTGACGGTTTGGTCGGGTAGATTAGATCTCTAGGTTGTAGACGCGACGATAGTTGGTGTTGTTGCGGTGTCGTGGGTAGATGACGTCAACGGATATGCAACTCGAATAATATCTATTGAAAACTCATATAAGCAGTCTGTATTTTCTGTATTTTAAATAACAGTTGATTTGACTGTCGGGGTCTATGTTTAACAAATACAAAACTGAACATGAAGAGCTAATTAGAAACATAAAGAGCTCGCGCAACGTGCGAGCCGTCGAGTACAACTAGTTTATATTTATATGCTTTGATGACCTGAACCAATACTACAAAATAGTATGTTTTCGAATAACATTGTAAAATTGAGGCTCAAGTTATGAAAATAGAATGGAATAACATTGCAAAAAGTGCAGAACATGATTAGAAGGTAAGTTATAATTTGAATTTTATGTCAAGTTTGCTAGATTAGGCTTAATCTTTGCCGCAAAACGCCTGGTTGAGGACCTCCAAACTCTATTTAGTTTAACCAACTTTTGTTTAGCTCTCTATTGTCTTCTTGTACACTTTCTAAATATTTGATAACTTTGAATTTTAGGGCTTACATCGACTTTGTTGAACATGGAGTGGTTTACTTATCGGAAATGGATGAAGAAAAAAACAAACAGTGGTGGATATTATAATATGAAATATTGTGAAAATTTGAATTTTTTTTGGACTTTGCCTATTCTAATGAAGCAGCAGTTGATCGAAGAGTAACAAAACATGGTAGGACTGTATATGAGATCAAATGTCCATGTTTTAAATGTCAAAATGTCTTCTACAGCAGTAGAGAAAAAGTTCATAAACACTTACTTAAGAACGGCTTCATGGATAATTATACAACATGGCATGCACATGGTGAAACTTCCATCCATGAAGTAGGACAATCTTATAATACAATGGAAGTTGATGTTGATGATGATGATGATGATAATGGTTATAGACGCATGGTATTGGATAGCATGCATCCATCCGATTATAATCCGACACAACAGGTAAATCTAGAGTTAAATAATTTGGAAGTACATGCACCGAATCCCGAAGCAAAGGGATTTTATGACATGTTAAAATCTGCTGACGAACTTTTGTGGGAGGGGGAGAAAGCCATGAATTTTAAAAAGTTAAAAGCTGCTACAAATATTTAAAATTGGAAATCAATGTTTAATGTATCTAATGCGTGTTACAATCACAATATTTCCATGGTCAAAGCGTTGTTGCCCAAAGAAAATAAGCTCCCGGAAAGCTTTTACAACACGAAAAAAACTTTAGAAAAACTTAGTCTTCCTAAAGAACGTATTGATGTTTGCAAAAACCATTGCATGTTATTCTATAAGCAAGACAAGACATTGACAAATTGTAAAAATTGTGGGGAATCTCGTTACAAGAGTGAAAAAAATAAGGTATCTAGGTTGGTGATGACATACATGCCAATTGGTCCTAGACTCAAAAAGTTATATATGTCTATAAAGACAACTAAATATATGACTTGGCATAGTGACCATAAAACAAAGGACGGGAGCATGGCACATCCAAGTGATGGTAAGGCTTGGAAGCATTTTGACGCGGAGATCCAAACTTTGCAAATGAGATCCGAAATGTCCGTCTTGGACTATGCACTGATGGCTTTAACCCAAATAACTCGAACTAAAACCCTTACTCACTATGGCCCGTCATTCTTACGATCTATAACCATCTATAACTTACCTCCTTGGATGAGTTTGAAAGATTCATATGCTACACTAAAACTAAAAATGGTAAGATTTTCTTATTTAATCAACATAGCATGTGATTATGTGAGTATTAACTTTCATATGCTACTTTTTTAGGATAAGATACTTGGACGACCTGCTACAGTAGATGAAGTTTGGGCACAGTCACACGGGAAGAAAGGGACGAGACCTTTGGATAGATTGTTGAGACACGGAGAAGGTGAAGGTTCAAAAGAGTATGAGAGTTTGGAAGAGATCGATCTACAAAACAATGTTGAATGGGTTGACACAAAGGCAGAGGAGTCTTTTGTAAGTTTTTTTGTTCTTAAAATGTATTTTATTATCAGTTAATCAATAATTAAATATTATTAGTATAACATTTTTTTGTATATCATAGAGATTATATGAAGAATATGTCAAAGAGAAGTATGAAAATGACACTAGTAAACGCCCATTATTTGATATAGACACAATGGTTGGGGGCAAGAAAAATGGTAGGTTTGATATCAGGGATCCTCATGTCATGACGACGGTTAAACCGCCAATGTTGGGTGCTAGTAATTCATGTTCAACTACAACAAATGAAGAGGTATGTGACTATGTTCATTTTAATCAAAGTTTCCATTTATATTCAAATGATATGTTTGGACAAAATCTCTATTAGTTAGTCTTGTAATTGATTAAAATCATTATTAATTACTCAAACCCATGGTAGTTATTCTACATTTTCTATTGCTTCTTTAGTCGAAGGTTAGGAAACTGTCTAATGTTGCTTTAATGCTTATATTGTTGTTAGTTATTAGTAACTGAATATGCCATGATAGCTTTAGTTTTGATGATGTATCTAATTGTGATCACCGCTATTTTTTAAAGCTTGTGTTGGTTTTGATATTCATTTTACGTGTTATATGTACTGTTGCTTTTTTCATTCATCATTGTTGTTAGTACTACTTGGTATATGCTATTACAATAGTTTTATTCATGTTTTGATATTGGGTGTTCGATTGATTAATCACAAATCGATTACCTTCTTCCATACGTTTCTGTTTCATACCAACTCTTAATCGATCTCTCACTGGTATTAGCTTATCTAACACTTCTTGCAATCACTGTACAAGCCAAGTCTACACTCACTGCACATGTTTCTGCAGTCCTAACACAAACAAAGTTTGCACTTGATGCGTGCAATATATATATATATATATATATATATATATATATATATATATAGTGTAACCTTCAAATGAGAACCAAATAATTTGAAAGAACTAGTGAGAACCATATAAGACATGTAGTTATTGCTTCAATAACAATGGTAAAGTAAAAAGATATTGTTTTATTACTATTGTTAATTATGTCTTGAATTTTATCATCTCTCTCCTCGGTTTTTTATTAGAAACTAAGACGTGTGCATATTTGCATATATAATGTGGGTGCATATATGCACTTTAACAAAAAAACGATACAAATCATGTTTTTTTATAAATAAATCCTATAATTGGTAAGTTTACAAGCATTTTTGTCAACTTAGATAATAAAAAATATAACAGTTAAAGCGGTTCTCACGCAGTTCTTTCCTAAAAATGAGTTCTCAAATGAATGTGCCCCTATATATATATATATATATATATATATATATATATATATATATATATATATATATATATATATATATATATATATATATAGTGTAACCTTCAAATGAGAACCAAATAATTGGAAAGAACTAGTGAGAACCATATAAGACATGTACTTATCGCTTCAATAACAATGGTAAAGTAAAAAGATATTATTTTATTACTATTGTTCATTATGTCTTGAATTTTATCATCTCTCTCCTTGGTTTTTTATTAGAAACTAAAACGTGTGCATATTTGTATATATAATGTGGGTGCATATATGCACTTTAACAAAAAACGATACAAATCATGTTTTTTATAAATAAATCTTATAATTGGTAAGTTTACAAGCATTTTTGTCAATTTAGATAATAAAAAATATAACAGTTAAAGCGGTTCTCACGCAGTTCTTTCCTAAAAATGAGTTCTCAAATGAAGGTGCCCCTATATAGTGTAAATGACTAAAAACACCTAGTTGTAAATTTATAAAAACCTAGACAAACCTACTAAATCACACACAACCGGAAGTGGACCGATCGGATATAATATAGTGAAATGTAAGTCCGGGTGTCGACCCACAGACTCTATATGCTACGTTAATTAAACTAGACAAGATTTACTAACTAGACATGAACTTGAAATGGAAAGACTATTTGAGAGGAGGTTTTTTTGCTAAAAATAGTAACTTAATAAAAATAGAAAAACTTACTAAAAATAGAAACTAGCACGAAAGATAAGATACGAAAACAGATGAATCAAAGCAAACCACCTAGGCTAGAATCTACGTTGATTTCAGAATTTCACTCACGTTTGATTTAATTGTTTTGGAACTGGAATCTTAATTTATTCACTCAATCGACACACTAAATAGGACCCTCGACCCTTTTCGAGAAGACACCTACAGGTTTCTATCAAGTTATTCCGCAAACCAGTTGTGACATTAGGTTTCCTCACAGTTACCTAATTTAAGTATGTTTAAGTGACCTTACTAGAAACCTACCTCACAGTATGGTGTTCTAAGTCATTTTAATCCAACCACACAATTCAACAAGCAAATATGCTAATTAACACTAAGACCGACTTCTCACGAAGAACTAGACCTAGCACATTAACAGGCAAGACTTGCTAATAACTTATCACTAAGGGTGTGCATGGGTCTGTTTGGGTTGGTTTTTGACTCAAACCGAACCCAAACCCAAAACTTCGGTTTTTGTGTTTTTAAAACCCATGGGTTTTGGGTTTTTCGGTTTTGGGTTATGGGTTTGTGGACTGGGTTTGGGTTTGGGTTCGGTTTTTTCGGGTTTTCAACCTGGGCTTTAAATTTATTGTATTTTAGTAGTAAGTGCGAGCTAAAAACACAAACTCTTAATGATTTAAGAAACATGTTATAATACTAAAGTTTAAATTTATGTTTCCATAAGTTTTAAACATTAAAAATCAACTACAGATCTAGAGAAATTTGTTAAAAAAACAATAATAATAAACTAAATTTTGAATGTTTTCTTGCTTCAACAAAACACAACCAATAAATCATAGATAAATTGCAATATGGGTCATATAATAATGTATTACAATATGGGTTTTTGCGTAACATAAGTCATGTGCTTTACGTATATGATATTTAGCATGCACATAAACATTATTGGGTCGGTTCGGTTTTTACGGATCGGTTTTTTTACAAAACTCATACCCAACCCGAAAGTTCGGTTTTTTTAAAAATTAGACCCAAAACCCACGGTTTCTGTTTGGGTTCGGTTTGTCGGTTTTTGGGTTTCGGATCGGTTTTTTCGGTTTCATGCGCACCCCTAGTTTTCAAGTTCGAGTTTGACTATTAATTATCAATTGTGAAATTGGATAGCCGCGGGTTGTGTGAACTCAATGTTTAGGACCAAGATTTGTTTGCAAGAGATAGTCTGAGGTAACTGATAATATTTCTTTAAAGTTATTTGATATATCGACGTTGCAATAGCAGATTGGTTCGATTGGCCCCGTGTTATTGTTGTGTATGTTCACTGTTTCCGATTTGTTTCCTATTTGTTATTATTATAACTGAAGAGGTGATGATTGTGATCGGAATGTTCGATGGTTATGGATTTTTGGTTGATTGGTTTGTTAAAGGAACTTGGGTGCGGACTGATTGGGATAAACCTGGAGAAAATGGAACCAACGGATGTGTTGGTGATGACATAAGTAAATGGAAGAGTTTAGTGGCAAGTCATGTGAACTATTGCTCGTTTGGGATGATCTTTTGGTTAGGGTTTGTGTTAACTGATCGTGTGTACGGTCATAGAATCCTTGGTACCGCTTGCTTTCCATGAAAGCTCTTCTGTTGTTATAACTGTTTGTCTGTTAGTTGGTCTGAAACTGTGAAGCTATCTCTTGTTCGATGGTGATTAATGGTATGCCATTATGAGTGAATATGAGATCTTGTGCTAGGTGAAAATATTTCGCTGGTGAAGTACGAATGGATATTCATCTCATGGGTGTTGGTTTTGGCAGGGGTTGAGATTACAAGGACAGTAGGAGCTGGGCATAGATGACTTGGTGAGGCTACATGAAGGTGTTGATATTTTTTAGAGTTCATGTCATATACGGTAAATCTGCTTCTGGGTATGTGTCTGGGTTTGATGCATTGAGACTCAGTGGAAGACAGTGAGACTCTTGGGTTCAAGATTCGGGTGTGCTTTATTTCATGTTACCCACTGTAATAAAGTACTAGTGAATCTATTGTAGACTTTGGGAAGGTACAGGTTTATGTATCGCCTGAAGTAGTGAACCAACTTCCGAGTAGTAAGGTCTTGACTCGCTGAATCAGGTAGAGCTAAGTGAATTTACTTTGCAAGTGTGAATTCTGGAGCCATAGGGATATCAGTTGAGTGCATTTGGAGGTCCAAACACCTTACCTACACATAGACAACCAACTACACATAGACAACCAACTACACATAAAGCCCAAACATAAACCAAACACCTTAAAATCTAGTTATTTGGCAGAGGAAACTCGACGCTATTCAGCATATCCATTTGATGGTTGAGGGGCGAGAAGCATCACACGATCTATAGGTGGAAAAGCTCCAAAATCTGGCGGTGGAGCTATATCACGTGAACGTTGTAGATCTAGGAAATTGCAGTTCAGAGAGAATTAAAGTTTAGTTGATGAGTTATTTATGTTATCATGAAAAGTTATATCAATACAAACCTTGAGTTGTTCTTAATAGTCTCCATGCAGATGCTTGGGTGTCTAGAACTGTTAAAATCAACAAGATGCAACATACAACAGCTACATGTTTTTGCTCCATTTAGTTAGATGGAGTATTTAATTCTTCTTGTTTTGGTTTGTTTATTTTTATCAGTTTGAATGGTATAGATGCGTTTCCAAACATGTTTAATTTTCAATTAAAATATTTATATTCAGTAGGGCCGTAAACAAACCGAACTTTCAACGAACAGTTCATGAACCGTTCGGCAGAAAGTTCGTTTGTGTTCGTTCGTTTAATAAACAAACGAACACGGACAAAAAAATCCGTTCGTTAAGCTAAACGAACAGACATGAACAGAGGCTATGTTCGTTCATTTACGTTCGTGAACGTTCGGTAACATGTTCGTTTATGTTCGTTCGTTTAAGTTCGGTAGGTCGTAATGTTTTAAAATTTTATATTTATCATTTAGGTGAATACTTTTACATTTACAGAAGCAAATATGGTCATGACAACATTACTTTTTGCTGTGTTTGAAGCAAATTATGGTTATGCATCATGGGTACGAATGTGTGATTAAAAGTAGTAATTGTTTCTTAAGGCTTATTTAGTTCTGTTGTATACGAAGTTTTAATTCAAATAAGTTTAATCAAGTCAAAATGGCTTACTTAGATACTAATTTGATATAGTGGATTAATTGATGTTATAAGGTTTACTTAAAAAAAATGTGTTTTAAATCATTTTTTATCTAATTTTTCTTTATTGTAAACAATCCCAGTAAATTAGAGATCTTGGTCTCTTGGGTGTTGACGTGGTTAAGGATAGTTTTTGGGATGATAATGACTTATAGTTGTCATGTTAATTAACTTTGGATAATTGTCTAATTTGGCCAAGGTTAATTTATTATTTTGGTTGCGAAATAGTAAAAATTAACAATATTTTGTCAATATTTTCTAGTCAAACGGTCGTTTGTATCAGTTTGTGTCCATGAACAAAGTTCACGAACCGTTCGCGAACAACTTTAAAACCTTATCAAACGAACACGGACAAATATTTCTGTTCGGAACTTGTTCACGAACAATTCGCGAACAACTTAAAACCTTAACAAACGAACACGGACAAGCCTCGTCCGTGTCCGTCCGGTTCGTTTACAGCCCTAAA
This sequence comes from Tagetes erecta, assembly GCA_030867185.1. Lineage (NCBI taxonomy): Eukaryota > Viridiplantae > Streptophyta > Magnoliopsida > Asterales > Asteraceae > Tagetes > Tagetes erecta. Next base: position 61,565,003 of record CM061488.1, read on the forward strand.
TTATTCAGTATTTGTCTTTTGTTTTTGGGGCAAATTAACGTAAGACATGGTTTAACTTTTTTTAATTTATAAAGTTTGGGATTGCAAAAGTTTTAAATATTCAAGCAAGGTTGCAGATTGCTATTGGATGTAAACCAGAAGGTGCATTTTTCACTTAACTCTTTTTTGTTTGAAATTTTCATAAACTTGTTTATCAAACTAATTAATATTTTTATTTTTGAAAACGTATGTGGAATGCAGTTGACGAAAATTTAGTATATCTTTGGCCTTCCAGTCAGCAAGTCAAATACGGCTTAATTAATTAATTAGAAGAGAAAAAAATGGCCAAAGCCATTTAATGGTCTAAGGACTTTTGTGTTGTTTTAGTACTTGACAAAAACAACGAAGGTTTAACAAATGAAATTTTGTTACTATTGCATTTAAGTGGTGATATCGATTAGGTGTGTTCAAACAAGCCAAAAACCGAAAAGAATCGAAATAAATGATTAGGTGTGACAAGTTTCAAAAGATTTTTTAAAAGGATGTGACACTCCCATCTATATATAACCCGATCATAAGTATTAGTTTTATTTTATCTATCATGCATACGTAAATCATTTTATGTTCACCTTTAATTTTGTTATTAATCCATTTGAGTATATTTTTAGGAAACTTGGTTATTTTCTAGTATAATAACTGTGCTATTAGGTGTTTGTAATGCCATCGTTGGAGAGGGCATCTTCGTAAATAAGGTTGTGGTAGGGAGCTTGTGATGATCAGGCACGTACCGTGCGGCTTAATTTAATTAAGAAATTAACTGTTTAAGAAAATGGTATTTAACACCCCTTTATACAACTCAAAACCCACGTTTCAACTATCTTCCTTAGGGCCATAAACGAACCGAACTTTTAGCGAACAGTTCGTGAACCGTTTGGCGGGAAGTTCGTTTGTGTTCGTTCGTTTAATAAACAAACGAACACGGACAAAAAAATCCGTTCGTTAAGCTAAACGAACGGACATGAACAAAGGCTGCGTTCGTTCGTTTACGTTCAGTAACATGTTCGTTTATGTGCGTTTGTTTAAGTTCGGTAGGTCGTTATGTTTTTAAATTTTATATTTATCATTTTGGTGAATATTTTCACTTAGAAGCAAATATGGTCATAGCAACATTACGTTTGTTATGTATGAAGCAAATTATAATGTGTGATTAAAAGTACTATTTACTTCTTAAGGCTTATTTAGTTCTGTTGTATATGAAATTTTAATTGAAATAAGTTTAATCAAGATAAAATGGCTTATTTGGGTACTAATTTGATATAGTGGATTAATTGAGGTTATGAGGTTTAGTTAAAAAAAATTGTGTTTAATATCATTCTTTTTAATCTAATTTGTCTTTATTGTAAACAATCTCAGTAAATCAAAGATCTTGGTCTCTTGAATGTTGACGTGGTTAAGGATAATTTTTTGGATAATTATGACTTATGGATTAGTTGTCATGTTAATTAACTTTGGATAATTGTCTAATTTGACTAAGGTTAATTTATTATTTTGGTTGTGAAATGGTAAAGAATAACCATGTTTTGTCAATATTTTCTAGTCAAACGTTTGTTTGTGTCCGTATGTGTTCGTTTTGTCCATTTGTGTCCATGAACAAAGTTCACGAACCGTTTGTGAACAACTTTAAAAGCTTAACAAACGAATTAACACGGACAAATTTTTCTGTTCGGAACTTGTTCACGAACAATTCGCGAACAACTTAAAACCTTAACAAACGAACACGGACAAGCCTCGTCCGTTTTCGTCCGGTTCGTTTACAGCCCTAATCTTCCTTACTTAAAAAAAAATACATACTCCTAACATCATGAATCCCAACAATTCGTCCGAAAAAACAAGAGTCAGCCGAGTGGGCTTACAAAACAGTTCTCCCGAACCATGGAGGATTGAGGAGGAAACAACTTTGACATCAGTGTTCATGATGAACCGGCCTGTGATATTGTTACTTGTTTTCATCTATTTTTTTAATTAATTAATACTAGCTACTAATAAAACAAGTAGCTACTTGATATTGTTTCTTGTTTTCGCATACCTTATATTGATACATGGTGAACACATATATGCTAATCAAAAACTATATATAGTGTTGAAGTGAGCAAATAAGATAAATGGAGTTGTAATCCAGATGTGGCCAAGGACATGTAACAGATTGTTATGTTGATAAGTTGTGGGCTCCGATCCATCTCGGTTCGGACTCGGATAATTAGAAGACCAAAAGGAAGTTAGAGACCGGCCAGCCCTAATCCTAATGAAAGCCCAGTTTATATATTAATCTATATTTGGTAAAGGGTGTTAACCCTAATTATCTAGCTCTATAAATATATCTCTTGTACTTGCAAAGAATTATCACTCAATAATAAGAAAACCCTAGTTACCCGAAAGTGGACGTAGGTCATACACCGTGACCGAACCACTATTAATCGCGTGTCTCGTTTTTGTTTTGATCGTTGTCTATGTCTCGTGTGTGATCTAATGCTAACATATGTTAGGCATGACATATAGTTGTGATGGTTGGAAGTACTGGTTTGTAATTAATAGGGTACACAAAAAAAAATTACGGATAAAGATAGTAATAATATACAGTTAAAGATCATAAAACCGAGCAGGCGAGCATTTAGTTCTCTTTAATTTGAGTATAATATTGTTATACTAAAAAAAATTAAATAAATTTTGTGTTTTGGTTTTACTACGGTTTTGTTTCAAAACTGATTGGAACCATCGTGTCCCAATGAATATCCTTAAAATCACCACTTGGATGTTATGGTTTCGAGCGTATCGCGAGCACAAAAAATGATTTTTAATTAGAACAAGTAGATTAATGGGTATATGACGTCCCTGTGAGTAATTTGTTCTATTAATTATCATAAGCTAGCTTATACATGGTTATTTAGATGAAGAGTAAAGAGACAACACTACACATAAATTAAATACAAACATAAACCAAACACCACACACACCAACAGTTTAATTTCATATTATATGAGCCTAATATTTGTATTAATCGCCTTTTGGGTCCGACAAAATCTAGTTATTTGGCAGAAGAATGTATTCAGCATATATATCCATTTGATGGTTGAGGAGCGAGAAGCATCATGGCATCTATAGGTGGAGCTATATCACGTGTACGTGCATGGTAGATCTAGGAAATTGTAGTTTGGAGAAAATTAAAGTTTAGTTGAGTTATTTTGTTATCATGAAAAGTTATATGATCAATACAAACCTTGAGTTGTTCTTAATAGTCTCCATGAAAAGTTATATCAATACAAACCTTGAGTTTATCAAACTAATTAAGTAAGTATATTCACGCTGTCGCGCGTCGCTCGACAGTTTTAAGCGGGTTATTACTTCTTGCATGCCCTACCAAGCACCAACAACCCATAAACAAAAATATAAAACAACAAATAAAATTTATTTACAAAACAAATAAATAACAAAAAAACAACCAACAACAAAAACGTACACATTACATCAGCCAATAGCAACAAAACATCTCAAACCATCAGTCAATAGCAACACAACACAAAACATTATATCATGACATCAACCAATAACAACACAACACTTCAAACCATCAACCAATAGCAATATTATAACACCTCCAAAAATCAACCAATAACATTACAACACCTTAAGGCACACACAAAAAAAATATTTCATGATATCAACCAATAGGAATATAACACATCAAACCACCAATTAATAGCAACACAATATCTCACACAACACACAAATCATATATGCATGCATGTCTACATTCAAGATTTTATGCATAACATTACATTAAGTCACTTACATCTGACTCTTATAAAACACTATTCATATTCATAATGTTGTTGTTTTAATACAGTATGAATTTTTTTTTAAAACGTATGTGGAATGTAGTTGACGAAAATTTAGTATATCTTTGGTCTTCCAATCAGCTCGTCAAATACGGCTTAATTAATTAATTAGAAGAGAAAAAACGAACCAAAACCATTTAATGGTGTATAAGGACTTTTAATTTGTTTTGTTTTATAACAAACTAACTACACTATACACAAATTATGATTTTAAGGAAGTTTACAGGATACAAATGATTTTAATCAGTTTTAAAACGAAACGGTAGTAAAACCGGAACAAAATGTTTTTTTTAGTATAGCTATGCTATACTCAATTTATAGATATTTAAATGCTCTGTTTATGGTGTAATTTTTTTGATAATGCCATATAAAAAATTTATGTGTGTTTAAAAAATACTGAGTTTTTTAATTGTAAGTTATTACCAATTTTATCCCTAAGTTTCATTTAGGGATGAGCGTTTGGTACCAAAATACCGAACCGATACCTGTACCGTACCGAACCGGTACCGTACCGATAGATTCGGTACCGGTATCGGTACCCACTTTTACATGTTTTCGGTATCGGTATTTTCGGTATTGGTACCGGTTCGGTACCAATACCTTAAATTTACCTAAAAGTACTTGTTCCGTACCTATACCGTACCTAAAACGCAATTTTAAAACTATTGTATGCAAACCGTTATTTTAGGTAAACCTCAGAGAGGCAAAACGAAGTTTACTCGTTTCATTATTATACCATATCAAATATGAGATGACCCATGCATATTCCTAGTAAGAGAATGTTTTAATTAATGTAAATACTCTTAAATTTCTAAAAATTCTTCTAAATATTAGGGACCAAAATGAAATTAAGATTATTATAATATATTTTTATTATAGATATATACATATCTATATCTATAAATAGTATTAAAAGGTTTTTAAGACACTTGTCACTCATTGAAGCACCTTATATGTATATTTTCCCGCTCAAAACATTTTATACAACGCTGATTTAATATTTATTCCTATAATAAATAGATCTCGTTTATACCGTATTTTTATTCGTATATACTACCAACTAATTTATAATTGACAATTTAAATCTTTGATTTAATATTTATTCCTAAACTAAATAGATAACATTTATAACATATGTTTATTCATAAATACTACAAACTGATTTGATAATTGATATCAATACATGTTTCCATGTTATGCATATGTATGATATATATGATTACTAGGTTTAAAACCCGTGTATACACACAAAATAAATCTAGAATATATAATTAAAAAAGATAAACATCGAAAATATAGAACACAATAAAAAAAGCTTCAACAACCGGATTGATTGAACATATTATCAAAATTGAATACTGGTTATACACCATACTGAATTTGAAATTATAGTTTATCTATAAGAAACCAAACAATAGATAAAGCTTCAACAACTGGATTGATTGAAAAAACAAATGTATTACCAAAATTATAGAACACAATTGATTGAAAATCATTGAGTGGGAGTTACAGTAAATAGCGATGAAGTTATTACATTAGATTTATTATGGAGTTGCAGTAAATAGTTGAAACAACTCAACCAAGAATTAAAGATCATAAATATTTACATTGAGCACCTTCTCTGAAAGTTATTACATAAGAGTATCATCCTTTACATCTCATTGCAACAACTCAAAATTTGATAAGTGAACATCTCATGATTATATTACGAAGATATAAAGATAAAGGATGATTTGATTATTTCATTGTTTTTAGACAAAAAATATAATTTACTTTGTACATAAAGGACATAAAATGTAATTTGACCTTAAAGGTCGTACGTAGTTTTAAAATAATCATTAAACTTTTGAGTTATTTGATCGTTTTCAAACCTGCATCAAGTATACATGAGTGATACTACGTATATGTAGTATAGAAAAAAACAAAACATGATTTTTTATACTTTTTAATATACATAACATGAAAAAGTTATAGACATTTACAGAAATATATAATAAAATACAGTATCGTAATACTATATATTTACAGTATTGAAAATTAAAAAAGGGGAAATGTCATAGAAACATAACCAAGTTTCAGTTTTGTTCTAATTAGGTCACTCAAGCATATTTTGCTTGAATTGGATGTCTAAACCTTCAAATCGAGCAATTGTTAGATTTTGTTTGTGTCAAGAAATGAATTTAGGATAGAATGTGGGGGTTGGAATATTTAATATATGTCATTATATTTAAAAAATTAAAAAAATGTTAATTATAATAAAAAATAAAAAAATAAACTTACAATTCACATTACCACTTCACATTAGCATCAAAAAATGTAAAAAATAATTCTTAACTAAAACGTAAAGAAAAACATGTGAAAACAACATGTTAAAACCTCTAATTTGAATAAAATATGAAAGTGAGTGACCTAATTGAAACAATTTTTAAACTTAAGTGACTTAATTAGAACAAAATTGAAACTTGGTTATGTTTTTACAAAGTTACCCCAAAAAAAAAAGAAAAATATAATAACTTTTCTTGTAACGATGTTATAAGTATAGAATTTAGACCGTTAAAGTATAACTTATAAGGTCCAAATGAAAAGTAGTCAAATACTAATTTACTTTTTTATTTCTTTAGGTTTTTCCTCCTCCTTTTGTAACAATATAATAATTCTTCTATATATTGATGAACAAGTTGCATTGAATTGTATCACATTACATTACAACCATATGATGCATCAGAATTTTAATGTACAAGTATATATCTTTGCATAGATATATAAGTGGTTGATTCTCATTCATAACTTACTTTTTAATAATTAATATTATGTTGAAAATTAAACATGTTTGGGGAAGCATATATATGGTTGAAATTGATGAAAATAAACAAACCAAACACAACCGTTGATGAAATGGAGCACAAACTTGTAGGTGTTGTATGTTGCATCTTGTTGATTTTATCAGTTGTTGTCACCCAAGCTGCATCTGCTATTGTAACTCCACCTGGAGATTTTGGAGCTATTCCTCCACGTTATGGACCCATTGATAAAGGTAAATTTAAAACTGTACGTTGGTGTTTAATTTATGTATGTATGTATGGTCTTTATGTGTAACTACTTCTGTATTATTTCTCTACTTTTTATTTAAGTAATATGAAAAGACAACAAACCAGAGCTAGCAAACAATATCGTCCAATACTATTCAGATAAACATACACTTCTTTTCAATTAAGAGATTTATCAATTTTCAGATAACTGGATCAAATATGTTTATATTTTTAATAGGGAACGGATCAAAGAACGGATACCGATGACCTCCACGGCGAGCCTGTGAGGTTTAGAGGCTGTAAATCGTCCTTCTGGATCGCAACACAGATCAAGCCTTTCATGGTTCTTAGCATAAAAGAAGTCTATGTTTGTGTGATCACTTATGTTAGTTTGTGTGAGCAAAGATCGACTATTACGTGGCTAAAAGGTAGTCCATATGGCCACTTATATTAGTTTGTGTAACCAAAGATCAATTATTATGCCTACTTATAGCATTTTTGTGTGGCTAAAAGCTAGTTTTTAGCCACACTGGAAAAAATTGTGTTGCTAAACGTACCCAATGATCACCGCTAAAGTTTTCTGATGTGGGAGTTCACACAAGGTGCGCCCAGACAATCACAAGATTCATATTTGTGTTATGGTTGGGTTTATGTTTGAACAAGTGTGTTTATGGTTGTCTTTTGTTTGAATATGTTTTATTATGGTTGTATATGAGTAACTTAATTTGTTATTGTTATATATGGTTTTGTTTTTCTTATTGATTGTTACGGTTCTTTTCTGCAAATTAACAAATATAGCATTGATAACAAGAACGACAAGTCGACAACTACACAAAGATATGTAACATTTCGATAACATTAGTTTCCATTGTATCGTTTTTTGAGTGTCATAGTCCCAATTTTTCAACACATCAGAGTCATAATCCAACTCAGAAATATTATCTCTTGATTAAGAAATGATTGCACATTCCAGATGTTGCAGTTTGATCGCAAATTAAATTTTGTTACTTTTCCTAATAGTGTAATGTTTCAAACTTTTGTATCTCTAATATAATAAAGCAAAACATAAAAACTTATGTGGCATGCTTTTAAAGTTTCTAGCTTATTTGACATCATTGGAGAGTTTCTCTCATAATAATGAATTTTTTATTTAATATCTTTATATCCCGATTCTTTAACTATTCCATAACTGTTTGAAGTTCAAGTTTCACAATCAAGATTTTACATGGATAGTATTTTCTCCATTCTTGACTTCGTTATTAGTATTCATTCGTCAGTAGGTATTTTTAGTTTAATTTTTATTTTAATTATTCTTAGGATTCGTAGAACCCTCCCCCTCCCAATTAAATTCCTTTTCATTAATTTAGTTTTCGTTATTCATAGTGTACTTTGGGTTCAATGTCCGGACCTCTTAGACCTATACTGCATTGACAGATACACTTTCCTGTTGTGAGGTTTAAGTTTAAAGTTGTCTAGAATTTTAACTCAAGCGTCTAGGTCGATTCTAGGTTAATATTTTAGTTTAATTTTTATAGATGGTTTTAGCCACATCACCATTGTAGAATTTTATCATTTCACATTGTTAACTCTGAACAATGCACTGGCAGTTGAGTGCCCTGTTGATTTCAACCGTTGTTAACCGAATTTGCACAAATATTCCAGCCTCCAAGTTCATTACCCCTTGTTTGATATCAGGATCATGATATCACTTTGTTACCAAATTCTGCCCGGGTGCATGTTCTGTGACATCTGCCTCAAATCCGAATGCCCAACTCAAACCCAAAGTTATCTATATTAAATGTATTTGTATTTTTTTTCCTTTAAATGTAACAACAAAATATATATAATTATGTTGAGTGTTACGTTATTTCCCCGTCTATAATATATAACGTTCGATTTATTAAGCAACGAATACTAATTAGTTACTAGTTATAATAAACCAAACCTCCAATATATATATAAAGATAAAAACTATTAAAGTCTTCCAATTTAAAAAACGAGCTAAAGATATAAAAACGTCACTTATATAAACGTTACGTCTCAACTCGGTTAAGTTAGTTAGTTAGTTAAAATAAGTATTTAACTAACTTTGTGCCAAAACTGTAACTTCTGAAACTTGAATTAAAAGTTTTAACCAAAAACAAACCAACTCAAAACCATAGGGACTTATTGTGTAAATTATTAAAACCCAGCCCCCAAACCCCTTTCAAGTACTGTGTTTCCGTGGATTATGATTCGGGCCATTTGACTGGAATGTTTCTTTTTCCGGCGAACCCATTTTCGAGCGATTTTTGCACTTTTAAGCAAAATAAACCTATATAAAATGACCATATGATAGATTCGTACCCCCTATTAATCTTTAATTTCGTTATAATCGACCAAATCAATGCTCTACTTTAATTTTTCAAAACAGTTTCAAAACCCATATTCTCAAATCGAGTCATAAGGCATTAAATCAATAAATTCCAGTAACTATAATCATCATCCCGACGTTTTGAGTTCATTAGTAGCAATCAGTTGAATTTAACACACCAAAATAGTCATCTAATTAATCAACTTCATTCGTAACTAATCTTCAACTCAAACGACTACTTCCTGGTAACCAAAACACAATTCAATCGACCTTCACACCTCTCATTGCTCGCTCCTGCCCCCTTTAACATCAGTTTTCTGTTTAATCATCCAGAAGTCTGAAAGTGATTTCACCATCAGCGCTCTTGTTCATCGTCGTTTCTTCGTTCTGATACAAACGAAATCAAGTAAGTATAATATATCTTTTTGCTCGTGATTTTAGGGGATCAGAAGCCCTATGATCAATTGGGGATCGATTAACAAAATCAAAGTAAATTGGGGATTGCTAGTCATAAAGGATTAAAACAAAATAAAGATGAAAGTGAAAAAGAAAACAACAGTTGGTCCAGTGGTGTTGTGTATATGTTGTGGACGAAATGGCCCTGGGTTCGAGTCTCTTGGCCTGTTTTCTTTGATTTTCATTTTTTTCACCTAATTTAAACATTAAACTACATTTTTCAAATAAATTAAATAAAATTCTTTTATGTTGAACATATTTTAAGGATTTCAAAACACCTAATTTTTATTATATACAAATTATGATATTACATGTTTTATATACTTGAAAATGAGTATTTAAGTTGTACAAATATTTAAAATGGAATGCTAGAAAATGATTTCTATAAAATACATACAATTATAAAAATACAATATTATTTTGTATATATTCCCAATTTGTAGTTTGAAACCCTAATCCCCAAATTGCAATTTAAAACCCTAATTCCCAAATTCGAAAACCTAGATTTCTAGTTCTTGATTCTAATTGCTATACTATTTGTTTCGTTTCTAAGTTAGGTTTTTCCAATTAATTAGATGATCCTAATATTTGGGCAATCATCGGTTCTCTCTAGTTGCGATTCTACTGTTACTATTATCTTTGTATTTCAAGGTGAGTAAACTCATTCCTCTTTTTATTGTTTATGATTTTAGGGAAGAAATATGTGTTCCAATACAATACTACGTTTTTTTCCTTTATGATTCTATTTCAAATGAGATCATAAAATGTGTTAGTCTTGTCGGCCGCTTGATGCAAAATTTTGCGATAGTCAATAGTTGTTATATTATTATGTAATTTCCAACGATACAATTTTAACATTGATGGTCTGACAAACCCACCAACACTGTACAACATCGATAGATGATTTATACCTAGCGATTCTATGTTTGATTCTATAGGTTGGTTACTAGTTACTCTACTGTGATGCTTGTTGCTATGCTGCTATATATGTCCCTTCGATGCTAAAACAATTTTTGATAACTTACACATCGAGACGGGTAAATGACAGTTATCACTAATTGTAACATGAGTGGTTCCTCATGACTTGTTGTTAAAGGTTACCCTGTGGGGGTTTTTGGTTGGGGATTCTATGTAGGTTTCTATGGTCATGGTTAAGTAATATGATAAAATTGCTATACACGAAATCTTGCGCAACATATTTATAATAATCTAGGATTTTTATATTACTATTTATCAATTGTGGTTTACTCACTAACTTTTATAGCTAACTTTATTTTCACATATTTCAGTTGGTTTTAATGTTATTTTGTTGCTTTTACCAAGACATATGATTGTCTTGGACCTAATTAAAATAATAAAGACAATTGCATTTACTGTTTCGGTTTTATTTCTTTTGTCGTTTCAATTTAAGACTAATGTTCTAAAACTTATGTTATGACAATTATTAGAATTTAATAAAAAATGTGTCATGTGCTTTGTTACTATCGATATCCAATTTCTATGACAACCCGGTGTTTCGCCTCCAGGTGGGGTGTCACATGTTCGCCCTTTATCGTTAATCCACATTTTCATAATCAAGAGGTTGGAGCGGTTTTGTCTCAAGATAAACACCCAATTTCTTATTATTGCCACAAACTATGTATTTCGCCAGTCGGAGGGTCAACAAACCCGCCTGTAGATCTGCCCTCGGTGGTGGGATGGATTCGCATGGAGTTGAACACGCTATTGTCCAGTGTTACCAATGTTGCACCTCTTTTTAATACCAGCCTTTCAATTTTATTATCTAATGGCTCAATGAGAAACCCATTTTTTTCAAACAAAGGGAACCAATCTTGACCACTCGTCCACTCATTTGTTCTTTATATATAGTGAACTTTCTATGTTCTTTGATTCTATGATCTCTTCTCTTGTATAATACTTTGAAAATTAAGATTCACATGTGCTAAAGCTTGAAATCACATATTATAAAAACTGGAATCACGTGTGTAAAAACCTGAAATCACATGTCTAAAACTTGAAATCACATATTTTAAAAACTAGAATCACATTTATAAAAACGTGAAATCACATGTGCTAAACTCGAAATCACATGTGATTATTTTAAACCCACTTTTTTCTAAGCTCGAGCTCGGCTTGTCAGATTGTTTACAAACTTGGGCTCGCCTTGTTTGTTATTTATTTAAAAATTAAAAAGTATTTTTTATATATTAATAACTAAATTTAAGATCGGACACGAGATGTGGCGGTTGGTCATGTGGCTGGGTTTCATGTATGTGGTAACAAATACTTGAAACTAAAACTCAGCTTGTTTCTAGTTTTTATCGATTCGATCTCGAATAGCTCGGCTCGTTTACACCCCTTGAAAAAACGTAACTAAAGAAGGTAAAAGATAAATCCAAACATTAAAAACTAAAACTACACCCTAAAGTTAAACCCTAAATGTTAAATCGTAACAACAAATTTATGTACTTCCTAAAGACGAAGGTCGGTGCTTCGCACCGGCATATCATCTTTCGCCGCATGTTGCTTTGTACCAGTCAATCATATATGTCTCGCGACGTGTTATTTCTTTTTTTTATTTTTATATTAACGGTTTTAATCTCTGACTTTACTAATTGTCATTATAGCTCATTTCGACTTTGATCTCTTACTATACTTTGACATATAGTACGACTTAAACATTCTAAATTTGACTTATCTAAGGTTTGGACGTTTAACATTTGATATTTCATCGCATTTTAATATGTGACGCATTACGTCTTTGTGCTGTGAATACGGGACATGAAACTTTTTTTTATCAATTCATTTGACGAAGTTACATGCAGAAGACCCGAGTTAAAAAGTTAAAAACAAAAAGGGAAAAAAGAAATAAAACAATCAACACATAAGAAAATAGTATTCGAATAAAAGTACTAGTTGAGTTGTAGCTTGGTTGGTATTCGCCTTGTGCTCTAATCTGGTACAGATCACACGTGCGAGGGTTTTTTCAGTGTGTTTTTTATTTTATTTTTCAGGTGCATATAGAGTAGGCCTAACAAATCGTGTATGCATGTACCTATTAAGATACGAACTCGAAACCTATTACCTGTACACCACAAGATAACTTATCATGTATGTACCTGTTACCAATACATGTACATGTACATGTACCTATTTATAACATGTATATACAATAAGACTTGAGAGAATTAGAGTTTACAAATTAGAATTTAGAGAATTAAGGTAAAAGGGGTAAAATAATATTATATATATTATATTATATTTTTAATTTTAAATAAATTATAACAGATACTAACAGGTATTAACAAGTAGTAACAGTTACTAACAGATACTAACAGATCTTAACAGCTACTAACATGTAACTAGGTAAATACTTGTTTAATACAAGAAAATGAAATAAAACTAGTATTCATTTAAACAATCCATTGGAATTTACAATTGCGTGGCAGGTAAACGAACAACAAGTTGCGCCGCAACCCCCTTTTGAATAGCAAACCCTATCTACTGAAAACAAACCCTTGGCCTTTAGGGGTCGACACATTGCTGTGAATGACCCGTTGAACCCTGGTCAAGAAGTTCACCGCCCCCGTTGCTAGGAAACCAAATGTATTAAAGGCTAATGGAATAAAAACATGCTGATTATCAAGGCAGGCTTTCTCGTGTTTAGCAATCTTGCATGATTCCGCCCTTGACGTTGCCTGCCCTGCAACAAATCCATTGCTCCGAAGTGCAACCAAGGGGGATACTCCCGTAAGGTCCACACAAGCGTGTTTGCCCCCCGTCCAACCAAAGACTAGAAAATTAATATGTAGATTCGTTTCTACCTGTTTAGTACATGTTACCTGTTAAAGGCTTACCTGTTAGATGTTAAAACCGTATAGGTTCGTGTCGTGTATTCGTGTATAAAATTGTCAGCCCTAATATAGAGGATTATATCACTAAGTATTATCCAAGGGCCCCATTAAAAGGCCATAGAGTGCATCTTGTCTCCACGAAACGAGCTCCATCTCACCACCCCCCACATCTTCCCCATTCAATGTCGAACCATATATTTTTTAGTACAAAAGGTTAACTACTTTTTTAGTTCCAAAAGTACAAGATAAGAAATATGAAACAATTGTATTAATTAATAAAGCTCACGGTACTTTTTGTAATCAAGAAAAAACTAGCTATCATATCAATGGAGAGTGCCTCTTAATATATGTGTAGATTTAGTACGTAGTACCATAAACATAGACCAAATATGGAAACTGATGACATGAGGCTATCATCACCACATGTCTCAAATAATGCATGCAAGTTTTTGTGAAACTTCATGCATTGTAGGCCTTATTTCAGGGTTTGAGTTAACGCATTTAGAGGCTAGAATCATAATTGACTTTAGAACTTCTTTTATTTTTGGGAGTGGAATACTAAGGCGACGATCCACGAAATTTGAGAAGTTGACCCCTTCGCTTGATGTAAGGATGTCCCCTGGATGCTCCCCTTTGATGATTTCAAACGCTAGAACACCAAAACTATAAACATCACTCTTTTCGGTTACTCTTATTGTGTAAGCGAGTTCTGCATAAAATATTACCATGGTGAATTCATTTGTAGTATAAAATAAAACGACATGATCATAGTGATTATGTAAGACTTGAAAACAAATTACCTGGTGCAAGGTATCCATAAGTTCCTGCAATGGTACTCCAAGTTAAAGAATTTGGGTTCAAAATTTTGGATGTGCCAAAATCAGAAACATACGCCTCGTACTCTGAATCAAGCAAAATATTTTTGCTTGATATATCACGATGAATGATGGCCGGTGAACAATCATGATGCATATACGATAAAGCGTATGCAACGCCTTTGATAATGTTCACCCTCTTTGTCCAATCCAAATTCTCAGCAGCTTTACTACGTAACATGTTTGCTAAACTACCCCCTTTGAGATACTCATAAACCAAAAATGAGTTTTGAGAATGTGAACAATAACCAAGTAGTTTTACAATGTTTCTGTGTCGTATTCTTGTCAATGTTCTAATCTCGTTCAAGAAGTCATCGTGATTGATAACCTCAAAAGATGAGTGAAGTCTTTTCACAGCAACTATATCGCCTGATGACAACTTCACTTTGTACACACTTCCACATGATCCTGTTCCAATGCAATAAGCTTCGTTGAACTCCTCTGTTTGGGTTAGAATTTCGTCATAAGCTGCTCTTCCGTTGAAAGTCGAAATAGAAAAAAAGTTCTTCCCATGTTTATTTTCGTTCACAAGTTGTACTAATGGCATACTCATCGACCTCCGAGCCCTCGATCTACAACTATAGAAGGTGACTATTCCGATAAAACCGCTAAGTAAAAGAGCTCCAAGAAGTGGAAGGGCGATAACTAGTGTGACTTTTTGTTTCCGATTTGGTATATGGCTTTCTGATGTGCATAGTTTCAATCCGATAACATTTCCGCATAAGTCTATGTTTCCTTGTAATGATTCTATCGAAAGATTCAAGAAAGCTTTGCTTTTTGGAATAGGACCTCGTAATTGATTATAAGACAGATCAATGTTCAACAATCCATTCATTGATTGAAAACTCTCAGGAATAGATCCTGAAAGTTCATTATGAGATAAGTTTAGTGTCTCCAGGCTTGTCATACTCGAAAGCCCAGAAGGTATCTCTTTGATGAGAGAATTAAAACTCAAATCTAGATTAGACAATTGAACCAATCTACCTAATTGGACTGGGATTTCTCCGGTAAATCCATTGTTGCTCAAGTTTAAGGAAAAGAGTTTTGAGCATCCCCCAAGGGATGATGGAATCGACCCATTAAGCTTATTCTTGGACAGATCAAGAATCAAGAGTTGAGCTAGTGAGCCTAGTTGGTTGGGCACGACACCAGAAAGACGATTACAGCTTAATAGAAGCTTCCCCATGCCACGGATCTTTCCAAAGTCATTTGGTATCTCTCCAACCAATACATTGAAAGAAAGATTAAGAAATTCTAGCTGAAACAAGTTTCCAAGGGAACTAGGTATGTTACCTTGGATTTGATTCCCGCCCATCTGAATCAAGGTTAACATTGGGCACTTACTCCAATTGTCCGAGAGTTCCCCATGAACCTTGTTATCGTTGATATTGATTTTACTGAGGTGTGGATAGACACCGAAGCTCTTAGAAGCATCTCCGGTAAGTTGGTTTCCAACAAAACTGAGTTCAATCAAGCTTGAGCAGTTGTACAAGCTCGTAGGAATTTGACCGGTTAGTTGGTTATGACCAACAAGAAGATATTCAAGCTTTCCATGGTTGCAGATTTCATTAGGCAAACTACCAGAAAAACTATTGTAGGTGATGTCAATTTCAACCAACTTTAGATTTCCTAGTTCCGGTGGAAGGGAACCAGAAAGTTGGTTATTATGAAGAGTCAAATATTCTAGGGCTTGTAGGTTACCAAATGAACTTGGAATGGAACCATTGAGTTGGTTGAATGCTAAATGCAAAGTAGAAAGAGATGTCAAGTTCCCTAACTCTTGTGGGATGGGACCAGAAAGTTTGTTACCATAGAGATTGATAAAACTTAAGGATTTAAGCTTACCTAGAGAGAAAGGAATTGGACCAGTGAGATTGTTTAATTGTATCTCCACCCTTTTGAGTGAAGTCATGTTACCTATTTCTTTAGGGACCGATCCATTCAGTTTATTGTCATATAGAGTTAAGACGCTCAGATTTTTCAGATTCACAAGAGTTTCTGGGATGAATCCAGTAAGTTGGTTACTGTCCATATAAAGCTCCTCTAGATGATAAAGATTTCCAAAATCATGAGGAATTGAACCAGAAATATTGTTACTACTCAAATAAACACTTTGCAAGTTTATTAACTGGCCGAAAGAGATAGGAATAGAACCAGAAATATTGTTACGGTCTAGATAAAGATAATTCAATTTCAATAACTGACCAAAGCATGTTGGAATTGCACCATAAAGATTGTTATTAGCCAGTGCAAGCCCGGAAAGGAATGTCAGTTGACATAGGGCTTGCGGAATGGAACCATTCAACTGATTCTGAACCAAATGAAGGGTGACAAGATCTCTTAGTTGTCCAATCTCTGGTGGGATTATTCCGGTAAAGAAGTTAAAGGAGAGATCAAGATAAAAAAGTTTTGACAGGTGACTAATTTCTGATGAGATAATCCCAGAAAAGTTGTTAAAAGTAAGTTCGAAATATGCAAGATTTGGGAATGAGGAGAATGACAAATGATCAAGCGTACCATATAAACCAGACGAGGATAGGTTCAATCTGATTACGCTGTTATTTTGATTACATGAAACGCCATACCAGTTGCATGGAGACACTGTTTCATGTGTCCATGAAGGTAAAACAACGTTGTAATTTTCCGTTTGGAGGGTTGCTTTCCATTTCAGGAGAGCATCAACTTCAGCAGAAGAACCTCCAACATGTAAGGTACACAAAACTATACGTATACCAAGAAAGCTGGTAACTAAAAGGGAGATCAAAGATGCCATATATGCTTTGTGTTTATGGATGTCTACGAGCTAGTATGGTTATTTGCTCTATGTAATTTATAATAGCGGCTTTTGGAGACTTTGTCAAATTAAAATTTTAATTTCCACACTGGAGTTTAATGAATGGAAGACTTGCTAGTCTATGTGGAGCCAAAAATTAAATGTATGGATAAATAATATCTTAAATCCAATATATTTTTATTATAAACTTATTAATATTTATTTGTTACTTTTGGAAACATGTAAAGTTTCATGATAAAACACGGATAATCAATGTGCCAACTTGTATCATGCCTTTTAGACCATATATGTGACAATTTTTCGTCATTAGATATGTTTATTTATTTTTGTCATTCAATACATATGTTTATTAGGTTTCTAGGTTAAGGTCCGTGTACAACATGGGTTGAAAGATGATTACGATAAAATTCATAAAAATATAACAACTTTTCATGACTAAATAAAAGTACTTATGTTTATCATATTGGTAACATTGAATAAGTGCATTGAGCTAAATTTTAGCATCATACAATGCAGTGCACGTATATATGAAAGGTAAAAGCCACCTAAGGAAAAATATATAAATATTAAAATTAAAAGATGTATACTTAAGAATACAAAGATTAGGTATGTCAACAATATGTCTTTTTTCTAGAATTATATATCAATTAAATCTGCATGAAATGCACATTAATGATATAAAAGGAAAAAAGATTAAATTGATCGAAACTACTTATGTATAAGGTTATCCATGAAGGACTTGTGTATGCATCTTCAAGTTTCTTGCTTTTCTCCTTTGCATTTAAGAATTTGAACATGAAAGTCTTAATATGCATCATCAGTAATTCAAAAAATTCAAAAAGTGTAGTATTTGTAGTTTAAAAAAAAAAATCAAAGACAACTTCTCATCTCCATATAACTAATTCAATTCATCAGATATGAAACAAGATTAGTAAATAAAACAATAATATAAAATAATTCCCACCATAAAGATCAGTAAAGTGTAATGGCAAACTGGCAAAAAATAATCTCAATTAACACCTATTGGCCGAAAATAATCTCAACTCGGTTTATTCCCTCCAGGGGTCCCAAATCCAACTTTTTTGGTTTAAAGTGATCCGCCGTTAAGTGTACTTATATAACGGTCGTTAACTTTTTTTCGATTTTTTCTAGTTTCAAACCGATGTTTTAGGGATTTTGATCGGAAGGATACGAGTAAATTGATGTGAACCTTACCTTCAATTGTTGCTCCAAATGATTTAATTTTAACATCTGATTGAAGCACCGTTAGGGTTTAAACACCCGATTGAAGACTGTTTTGTCGTTTGGAAAAACTAGTTCGAGTTAAGGTTTACGCCAATTGACTTGTATCCTTCTCCCAATTAATATCCATAAGATATTGTTTGAAATTCGAAAAAATAAAAAAAAAGTTAACAACAGTTAAGTGCACTTAACGAAGGACCATTGGAGGCCAAAAAAGTTAGATTTAGGACCACTTGAGGGAATAAACTGAGTTGAGATTATTCTCGACCAGTAGGTGTTAGTTGGGATTATATTAGACTAATTTGCCAAAGTGTAATTGCCAAGTTCATTAGCAAATGAGTAGTGTGTGACACAATATCAAAAGAATCATAAACTGCATAAGTACAATTTGACTTAAAAATAGAATAAATGTAATATGTGAAATTGACCATTGATGTCAAAGTTAAGAGCTTTAAAAGCTGTAGTAATTAGTATATATGGGTACTTGTTGTAATTAACCATAACTTGTAAACACTATTATGTATTGGTGTGTGCATTAACGATATTAGTATGGTAAACACAAATATAAACGTCAAGTTATAACTTGAGTTGGATTGACACCCATCATGCTAGCATCCCAAATCCGTAAATATTGTAATAATGTTAAACTGTGATTTATTATAATAAGTATAAAAGATGTAGACGAATAATATATATTAATTAATAACAATAATCAAGTGCTAATATATATTAATATGAATAGTCCTCAAATCACATACTTAGACATAACAACATTAAAACAAAACCATGGTTAAATAAAAATTCACTAACTTAATTATTCAACTATTGATAAATTCACAAAAAAAAAAATGAAACCATATAAGGTCTTGATGGAATAAAAAATATCAAAATCGATGAGGAGATGCTCATATAAGAATTTAGATCAAAACAAAGTTAGATAATCCCTATACCTAAAATCATAATCATAAACCAAATGGAGCGCAAAACTCAAACCAATGAAGATGAGATAAAAAAAACAACACACCAAACGAAGATTGTCAAACCGATGAACCACCTGAAGAAGAACCATGAATACGAAGATGGTATGACTGATTTAGTGGCGTCAACGAACGATGAAGACAATGATGTCGAAGAACAATAAAAATTGAAATAACTCCAGTTACATCATTATGAGCTAACGAAGTAGTCATTGGTGATGATGTATTTAGGGTTTATAAGATAATGATCATGATTAAGGTTTGGGTTAAAATCAGGTCGTGGTATTAGATGGGTGGATAAAGGGATACGTGCGATCTTTTGTGGGAAATTGGAGCCAAAACCACTTCTAAAATATGACATGTGGCATTAAAATTTATTTTTATTAAAAGGTAAAGATATAGACTAAGTTACACGGGTGGAAAGATAACAACGTAAAATTAAAATAATTATAATTTCTACAAAGTTTAAATAATTACAACAATAATTTCTTATAACTTTTATTAATTTCTAAATATATTCAATTAGTTTCATGAACACTATTACATATTTCATTTAAAAAATATTATAGTAACAAATATAATACTTCAGCGAATGAGATTCATAAATCCATTAATTCAAAAATTTGTTAAAAAGTCAAAACATGTTAAAAAAGAAATACAATAATGTACGTATTAGATATCATATTATATATATATATATATATGTATGTATGTATATAAATATATATGCACAACGTGGAATGAAATTTATTTACTTAAGCTTGTTTGGTTGCTTTTATAGGAAAAACATGTATTAATTATCAATTATTACATTAGTTTGTAGTATATATATATATATATATATATATATATATGAATAAACATATGGTATAAAAATTGAGATTTATGTAAATTATGAATGAATATTAAATCAATGTTTCTATTAAAAGTTTTGACTTATCAATTATAAAATCATTTTGAGTATATATGAATAAAAATACGTTGTAAATCAGATCTATTTATTTTATGAATAAATATTAAATCGGTGTTTCTATAAAATGTTTTGAGCGGGAAAAAATATTTAGAATGCTTCAATTAATGACAAGTGTCCTTAAAAACATTCTTTTATTAATATGTATAGATATAGATATACTCGTGTAACATACGAGTTAAATAAAAATATATTAAAATATAATTATGTACTTTTCTTATGAAATAATTTGGTGATAATTTTCAAATATAAAAAATTGACGTACTAGAGATAGAAACTAAAACGTGACTCCATGTTACTATAATTAAATATTTATAGATAAAAACCAAATCTTTACTTCTTAAAAAAAATTTGAGTTGCATAAACATATAATTTTTCAAATATAAATTAATCTTTAAATTTAATATAACGTAACAAAACTTCAATTTACTATTAACAAAACTTCAATTTACTATTACAATGATGAAATTGTATGAATTTCTCGTTTTAAGTTTACTATCAAGATGGTGAAATTCTAAGAATTCTTTGTTAAACTATATAATTTCGATTGTAGTACAACATCCTCTAAGGTGGTTTAAAATTGGTAATAACAATCGTAGTTGAATTTTAAATTCAAATTTATGATAATAAAGGAAATAAATTTTAATAAATAATTACGTAAAATTATTCAATCAATAATCAATGATGTGTCATGCTTTAGAAAATGACATGTGTCAAAAAAATTACTCATTTATTATTATAGGGAGATTTGAAGAAAGCATAAATTTA
Organism: Tagetes erecta; assembly: GCA_030867185.1. Lineage (NCBI taxonomy): Eukaryota > Viridiplantae > Streptophyta > Magnoliopsida > Asterales > Asteraceae > Tagetes > Tagetes erecta. The sequence continues at coordinate 61,586,193 of CM061488.1, forward strand.
TGTTTTTTACGAAGGGGAAACTTTTAGAAAAATAATCAAGTTTTAATTTTTTCAAATAAATTATCCAAACTTTATTTTGTTTTAATTAAGTAATTTAACTTTAAAAAGATGTTCTAATCCTAAATTCCCAGGTAATATTGTATAATAGATAAACATTGATTTCGTATAAAGTACACTAAACCTCATTACAAAAATAAATTAAAACATCAAGAAAACCATCAAATGAGTGATATAGTGACGAAAATCTTTCTAAGTTCGGAATTCTAGGTGGAAACTGGTTAATGAATGGTCATTTTTCATGAGTTTCAAAAGTTTAAAAGGGACAACTACAAAATTTTTTGGGGTGATTGGGTTTTTATGTATGTATAACACAAAACATATTTTTAAGGGGAGTTGTATTGGGGTTGTGGGTATACACCCACCATCCACCAGACATACGTTATACCATTCCTCGTCACAAACTAATTTTACTCATCATAGACTAACATTAATCAAAACCCCAACACAATAAACATCAAAGGATATCGTGTCTCTGTTCATCAACAGAAACCGTTATACACAAAGGCATATATGATCATCCATAACATAAAGAACAAACACAACATCACAGATCTTGTCATCCACAAATCAGGTTAAAGCCCTAATATAGGCTTGCATCATGTTTATAGTCTAAAAAGAAAAAATCAAGGCTTTATTAACATCACCAACATTCCCCAAATCAAACCAAATCAACAGACACTACAAAAAAAAAGCCATTTAGTGACACACACTTTAAATGACATATAGTTTTTGTGCCATTAATTTAGGTCTATAGTGACACTTTGTGTATGTCATATTTTTTTCACACATGTTTTTAATGACATTTAGCCTTTGTGCCACTAATTTTAGTTATTAGTGACACTTTATGTGTGTCATATTTGCTTCACACGTGTTCTTAATGACATTTAGTTTTTGTGTCACTACTATAATTCAATAATGGCACTTTACATATGCCATAGTTGCTTGACATATGGCTTTAGTGACATTTACTTTTTATGTCACTAATATTTTGAAGTAAAATGCTATCTCCAAAGAATATAATTAGATATGTTAGTTATCTTATATGTTTTAGTAATTTATTTGTTTGCATCTTAAACATTCAAGCATAAACATATTTTAGGGAAAATAATACGGAGTTGTTATTCATGTCAGTTACACACGAAACCCCTCAAAATTATTAAACTACTTAGTTTTGATTTAAATAATCTAAAAAAGATATATTCTTTAAGACTTCACAACAATCTGTAATCGAAAAATCTGCCCCTTCAATCGATCAATTATCATTAATTTCTATATCAATCCTTCTCGCCATCCATCATGTTATCCCCAAGTCAATCAACAACCACGTTACATCTTCTTTGATATATCACGTGAACAATCAAGTTAATTTAAAGTTTGATTACAACCATCAATTGTACTTTCAATTGTTCTCTAGTTAAAAAATTTTGGTAATATAGAGTTTTTTATTGCAATATATCCCTAAATCATGTTATTTCAAAATCAGTTGTTCCCCTAATATGTTTGTCGGTTCACATGAGAGCTTAATTTGCAATGATGTATATTGGTTTGCAACCAAGTTTATTTCAATCGTTGCATTTATATATAGATACCTAGATACTTAACATATAGTAAAATTGAAATTTATATTTAGATTTTATTGTAAAAATAATATATTTGTAAGTATACTGGAGTTGAGAATACAAGCTAAAAGAAAGTAAGAACAAAAGTTAACTAAAAAAGAAGCTTACCGGATCGAACATGAGTATCCCAATTAAAATAGGCTGACCAAACCACTAGACCAACAATAATTTTTTGTATTAATGTTCACTTACATTCTTATAAAACATATGGCATGCATGGTAACCTATGAAAAACAAAACAAACCTAAGTGTTGTGGAATTATGGTGCGTAAATGAACTGTGTACATAATTCAGTTGTTCCTTGTCCATCCCTTTCTACCCAATTGACAGGTTTTGTTATTGTTTATCATCGAGTATTAGTTAATCAATCATTTGGTGAAGTCGATCAATCTTGCTTGCAGGTGCGTAATTCAACAACTCTTAATTTAATTGAATGGTGTGTTTATGCTTCCAATAACTGCTGTGAAATTATGGTGCATAAATCAACCACATACATAACTTAGTTGTTCATCGTTCATCCCTTTCAACCCAATCGACCGGTTTGTTATTGTTTACCATCGAGTATTAGTTAATCAATCATTTGGTGAAGTCTATCAATATTGCAGGTGCGTAATTCAACAAGTCTGTTTAATTGAATTGTGTGTTTATGCTTCCATAATGTTTAATTTTATTGACTTCTTAGTTGCTTATGGTAGTGTATAACATTGGATGCACACAAGGTGTTTGTCTTCTTAATTGCTTATGTTTGTGTTTAATTGCTTATGGTCATTTATCTATCTGGATCATAAAAGTAAGTAATCCTTTTTTTAGTTTAAATATATTCACAAAGCATGATTGGGCCATTTCGACCCATTTAAATTTGAAATTAGATAATTATAACATCATGAGGTGCGTTCAAGTCATTTGACTGCTCGTTTATAGGTTGTCGCTTTAGCTACATATTTATAAAGGATATTGATTTATAATTTTTATTTGATCATTTGATACATATTAAGAAATTATAGTCATTTCGGTTGAGGATTGCTTACTGACTTTGAACTTATGGATTTAAACTTGGTTTTTATACCTTCTTTTGTAGTTTTTCTATCCTAGTAATCTTTATACCTTATTTACTGTTTTAAAGGTTAAAACCTTGTTTACCAAATTGCCTACTTTAATTTTTGATGAACTTGGTACTAATATAGAACCTTACTTTTGTTTCATACTGATTTAGAACATGTGAATTTCGTATTGCTTACCAAATTGCATTCTTTAATTGTTTAACTGATGATCCATTTGTATTGGCAGCACAAGTTGATAAGGTGTTCTACGTCGCAGATCCAAAGAATAAAGACTGGGAGGTCGTGAGACATGTAAAGGTAAGAGATGTATTTGACATGGGAAGTGTCAATGATCAAATTGGTCGTTATTCGAATGATTGCACATTTGATGTGCCTAGCTTGCATAGGGTTGTGGATGATGGTGAGGATGGCATAGATGTTACTCCTGCTATGGAACGTGAAGTAGACATTGAAGAATATGAGGACGACTCGTTTCCTTAACATGGAGATTGAGTTTATGTAAGATGTATAATGATTCTTAACATTATAGATGGCTGCATTTTGACTTTTAAAAGTCAAACAGTCATTTTTTTCAAATAAACTACAGTTTTCAGCTTATGTAAAAGTTGAATAAATACGCATAAGCAATTTATGTAGTAAATTCATGTAAATTACACTTTTTTGAGCTGAAATATGATGGTAGATTGAGTTTTTGTCAATAGTTGGGTCTGTTAGCTGCTAACGTAAGCCTAAAAATGATGGAGATTGAATTTTGTAAGATGTATAGTGAGTCTCAACATTGTAGACGGCTGTAGTTTGACTTTTAAACGTCAAACTGTCAACATTATTCTTTAATGCAGGAGCCTACACAAACAAGAAAGCAAAAGGGACACATCCATAAACACCCATTGGATTACGTTCACAGTAGAAGACTTTTGCAACATGCTTTTCACAATGAAGCCATATAACCTTTTGAAAGTAGCATAAAAGCCATTAGAAGCTGGAAACCAGTCCAGAACACGCATTAATATTTTGATAATAGCTGGTGGACGAAGAAAACAACCTGGAAGCTATTAAAAAACTCGCCAGTGAACATCAACAACAACAATGACCAGTTATTTTATGTAATTAATGACTACAACCATGTCATTACCAAAGTTGTATAAGTTGGACAGAGACTGGATCTACTTAAGGATTTTAATAACAATTTGTATGTTTCATGATAGGAATATATAAACTTAACTGATTATTATAACATCTTAAGGTGCTTTTTTATTATTATAATTTATAACTAACTGATTATTATAACATCTTAAGATGCTTTTATTATTATAATTTAAAGAAAAAAAATTATAACATCATAAGGTGTTTTTTTGGTCGTTTTGACCCGTGCACATTGAAATTGAGTTATTATAACCTCTTTAGCTGTGTTTGGCTTGTTTTGACCCGTTTACATTAAAAATTGATCATTATAACCTGTTGAGGTGTACGTGTTTGGGTCGTTTTGACCCGTTTACATTAAAAATGGATTATTAAAACATTTTAAGGTATGTTTGGGTAGTTTTAGGCCATTTTCATTAAAATTGGATTATTATAACATCATAAGGTGGTTTTTGGTCGTTTAAACCGTGTACAATGAAGTTGAGTTATTATAACCTCTTTAGGTGTTTTTTTGGTCGTTTTGACCCGTGTACAATGAAATTGAGTTATTATAACCTCTTTAGCTGTGTTTGGCTTGTTTTGACCCGTTTAAATTAAAAATTGATCACTATAACCTGTTGAGGTGTGTTTGGGTCGTTTTGACCCGTTTACATTAAAAATGGATTATTAAAACATTTTAAGGTATGTTTGGGTAGTTTTAGGCCGTTTTCATTAAAATTGGATTATTATAACATCATAAGGTGGTTTTTGGTCGTTTAAACCGTGTACAATGAAGTTGAGTTATTATAACCTCTTTAGGTGTTTTTTTGGTCGTTTTGACCCGTGTACAATGAAATTGAGTTATTATAACCTCTTTAGCTGTGTTTGGCTTGTTTTGACCCGTTTAAATTAAAAATTGATCACTATAACCTGTTGAGGTGTGTTTGGGTCGTTTTGACCCGTTTACATTAAAAATGGATTATTAAAACATTTTAAGGTATGTTTGGGTAGTTTTAGGCCGTTTTCATTAAAATTGGATTATTATAACATCATAAGGTGGTTTTTGGTCGTTTAAACCGTGTATAATGAAGTTGAGTTATTATAACCTCTTTAGGTGTTTTTTTGGTCGTTTTGACCCGTGTACATTGAAATTGAGTTATTATAACCTCTTTAGCTGTGTTTGGCTTGTTTTGACCCGTTTACATTAAAAATTGATCATTATAACCTGTTGAGGTGTGTTTGGGTTGTTTTGACCCGTTTACATTAAAAATGGATTATTAAAACATTTTAAGGTATGTTTGGGTAGTTTTAGGCCGTTTTCATTAAAATTGGATTATTATAACATCATAAGGTGGTTTTTGGTCGTTTAAACCATGTACAATGAAGTTGAGTTATTATAACCTATTTAGGTGTTTTTTTGGTCGTTTTGACCCGTGTACATTGAAATTGAGTTATTATAACCTCTTTAGCTGTGTTTGGCTTGTTTTGACCCGTTTACATTAAAAATTGATCATTATAACCTGTTGAGGTGTGTTTGGGTCGTTTTGACCCGTTTATATTAAAAATGGATTATTAAAACATTTTAAGGTATGTTTGGGTAGTTTTAGGCCGTTTTCATTAAAATTGGATTATTATAACATCATAAGGTGGTTTTTGGTCGTTTAAACCATGTACAATGAAGTTGAGTTATTATAACCTCTTTAGGTGTTTTTTTGGTCGTTTTGACCCGTGTACATTGAAATTGAGTTATTATAACCTCTTTAGTTGTGTTTGGCTTGTTTTGACCCGTTTACATTAAAAATTGATCATTATAACCTGTTGAGGTGTGTTTGGGTCGTTTTGACCCGTTTATATTAAAAATGGATTATTAAAACATTTTAAGGTATGTTTGGGTAGTTTTAGGCCGTTTTCATTAAAATTGGATTATTATAACATCATAAGGTGGTTTTTGGTCGTTTAAACCATGTACAATGAAGTTGAGTTATTATAACCTCTTTAGGTGTTTTTTTGGTCGTTTTGACCCGTGTACATTGAAATTGAGTTATTATAACCTCTTTAGCTGTGTTTGGCTTGTTTTGACCCGTTTACATTAAAAATTGATCATTATAACCTGTTGAGGTGTGTTTGGGTCGTTTTGACCCGTTTATATTAAAAATGGATTATTAAAACATTTTAAGGTATGTTTGGGTAGTTTTAGGCCGTTTTCATTAAAATTGGATTATTATAACATCATAAGGTGGTTTTTGGTCGTTTAAACCATGTACAATGAAGTTGAGTTATTATAACCTCTTTAGGTGTTTTTTTGGTCGTTTTGACCCGTGTACATTGAAATTGAGTTATTATAACCTCTTTAGCTGTGTTTGGCTTGTTTTGACCCGTTTACATTAAAAATTGATCATTATAACCTGTTGAGGTGTGTTTGGGTCGTTTTGACCCGTTTATATTAAAAATGGATTATTAAAACATTTTAAGGTATGTTTGGGTAGTTTTAGGCCGTTTTCATTAAAATTGGATTATTATAACATCATAAGGTGGTTTTTGGTCGTTTAAACCATGTACAATGAAGTTGAGTTATTATAACCTCTTTAGGTGTTTTTTTGGTCGTTTTGACCCGTGTACATTGAAATTGAGTTATTATAACCTCTTTAGCTGTGTTTGGCTTGTTTTGACCCGTTTACATTAAAAATTGATCATTATAACCTGTTGAGGTGTGTTTGGGTCGTTTTGACCCGTTTATATTAAAAATGGATTATTAAAACATTTTAAGGTATGTTTGGGTAGTTTTAGGCCGTTTTCATTAAAATTGGATTATTATAACATCATAAGGTGGTTTTTGGTCGTTTAAACCATGTACAATGAAGTTGAGTTATTATAACCTCTTTAGGTGTTTTTTTGGTCGTTTTGACCCGTGTACATTGAAATTGAGTTATTATAACCTCTTTAGCTGTGTTTGGCTTGTTTTGACCCGTTTACATTAAAAATTGATCATTATAACCTGTTGAGGTGTGTTTGGGTCGTTTTGACCCGTTTATATTAAAAATGGATTATTAAAACATTTTAAGGTACGTTTGGGTAGTTTTAGGCCGTTTTCATTAAAATTGGATTATTATAACATCATAAGGTGGTTTTTGGTCGTTTTAACTGTGTACAATGAAGTTGAGTTATTATAATCTCTTTAGGTGTGTTTGGCTTGTTTTGACCCATTTACATTAAAAATTGATCATTATAACTTTTTGAAGTGTGTTTGGGTCGTTTTGACCCGTTTACATTAAAAATGGATTATTATAACATTTTAAGGTATGTTTGGGTTATTTTAGGCCGTTTTATGAAATTGGATTATTATAACCTCTTTAGATGTGTCTGGGTCATTTTGACATGTTCACATTAAAAATGGATTATTATAACATCTTAAGGTATGTTTGGGTCATTTTAGGCTGTTTTCATTGAAATTGGATTATTATAACCTCTTTAGATGTGTCTGGATCATTTTAACATGCTGACATTAAAAATGGATTATTATAACATTTTAAGGTATGTTTGGGTCGTTTAAGGCCGTTTTCATTAAAATTAGATTATTATACCCTTTTTCACTTGTTTACGTTGAAATTGAATCGTTATGAATTTTTATAAATGGTCAATTATATTTTTTTTATTTTCCCTCTTGATAAAAATTGAAATTCCCTCTTAATTTTAATTAGCTCTAAAATATCCTAGTTTCCATCAAAATAGGATCTCCATCTCCAATACCTCCTGTGTATTCGTATTCTATCTTCACTTTAGCAGAAGAAATTACGATTCCATAACACACGTCCAAGGTACTATCCATCCCCAATAACCTTCTACGTATTCGTATTAACGACCGCATCACTCTTCTGCAAACAATGAGTTTGATTATTGTTGAATACTAGTTTTCATTGCATATAGCAGTTGTTAGTTTCAATCGTCCATTATAACCAGGAAGTTGATTCCTTTTCTTTCACTCTTGTATTGTTTACAATATAATTGTTCGATGTGCGATTTCGGTTGTTATTAGGCACATAATTAGTTTAATTGTTGTTGAATACTTGTTTTCAAATATACCAGTCGTTAGTTTTCATAACATTCTGAATCTGATTTGCAGGTTATTTAGATCATAATTGAACCTGATTTTGGCACTTAACTGTTGAAATCATTTTTCCTAACATCATATCATGTTAAATTTGAACTTCATACCATCCAATGGGTTGATTTTTATAAAGTTTATGCAGATTTTTATAAAACATTTCTCGATAGTTGATTGAAATATGCTTCTAATTTATCTTATATAATAGAATGTAAAAGTGTAAGGTGAGTTATTGTATTGCATTTTTTTAAAGAATTAACAGTACGATCAGGCGTAAGGGGCTACATATAATTTCAACTGTGAAGTGGCAAGTTATTTTGCACAATATTTTTAAACAGTTTGTAGGTTATTTTGATCATAACTGAATCTGATTTTGCCGGTTAACTATTGAAATTGTTTTTTTCCTAACATCATATCATGTTAAATTTGAACTCAGTGCCATCTAATGGACACATTTTTATAAAGTTTATGCAGATTTTTAAAACACATATATCAAGAATTGATTGAAATGTGCTTGTGATTTATCTCAGACAACAGAAAATTAAAAGTGTCAAGTGAGTTATTGTACTGCATTTTTTGAAAGAATTGACAGTAAGGGGCTACATATCATTTCTACCGGCTTTAGTGAGCTTGTTGTAGACCATGGTGACGACAATGTTGAAAACCATGGTGAAGAAAATGGTGAAGACCACGAAGCTTATGATAGTCAAAGTCACCATGCTAGTAAAATGTAAGGTTGCTAGTCAAATTATCATGTAGCACAAGGTACTAATGAAAATTCTCCAAATTCTTTGCTTTTTCGTTTGTTAACTTGGCTCCATTATTGTTGTTTATGCATCATCAGTTCTATGTCGCTAATCTGGTCATGACTGGTCTTGTATGTGTTATTTTCTTGGTGCTCATAAGCTAAATTGACCATTCTCACTGGTTACTTTTATTGAACTTAAAATTATCATAGTTAAAGACCAACAATGTTTGTATTTCTAATTGTTAGCCTTGGATCATACACATGTTGAGCACCAAATATTGAACCCGCTAATAAAATTTCATGGATCCACCACTGCATAATTTACAGGCAACGGAGAATAATGGTGTATATCCAACACGAGGAGAAGTGTACATAAAAACTCGAACTCGTAAAGATGGAACTATTGTTGATAATGAAGCAGCTCATGTTGTGGTAATGTTTTATCAAGTTATTATTATTATTATTATTAATATATATATATATATATATATATATATATATATTATGGGTGTGTTTGATTTTTAATGATTTCCTATTTTATTATGTAATTAGGCTTCACTTAAAGATATTACAAATGATTTTACAATCACAACCAGTGATCCAGATGATTATACAAATGACGACTACTCAAAAGTTAAAGGCTCGGAGAAGAGAGGATACGTTCCATTACTTGGAAGGATGCCAACCACAAAAAGTAACGTTGCTCCTTCGGTAGATTCACAAAGTGATAATAAGCTAATGAGCGTTGTCAATGCTTTGGCTATCATCATCCAAGAACATATCTCAAATGCAAACTTGTCTTCAGTTTTGAGCAATTTGAACATGCAGGTAAGTATATGCTTGAACCATTATTTGTTCTTTTATGATTATGTATTTATGTACTAGCATTTGTTTCATCCGTATGTTTTAGGTCCCCGGTATTGGTTCTTTGGCCCATAACAACTCTATATCGGTTAATGAAATATCATCTTCAAGAAGTCATAATGATAATGGTATTTACTCTTTACATGTTACATTTTAACTAATCATAAGTAGATGTGCTTATGTTGTAATGTTGGTATGAAATTGATCAGCCAAAACTTTTCATTTTACAGGGCAAGAAAGACCTTTAGACAATTGATCCTTGAATTTTTGTTCACATTATAGTTAAGGTAATATGTTACCTAGTTTTGTCTATTTGTTTGGTGTGGGTGCCAAATATAGATGGTTGCATATATGTATGTTGGTTTTTTTGTCTAATTGTTGGATGTTCGGACCTTTTGTTAGGTGCCAAATACTAATGCTTGATTATATGGTTGTTGATGGCAGGGTAGATATCATGAGAAGATTTGGAGCTAAATATTATGAAAACAAAAATCTTACCTAAAGGAATGTTTAGACTTCTCGTGTAAACATTTTGAATTTGGAATATCTTACTTATGACGTAGTTTTGTCTTTGCTAATGTTTTGGAATATGTTTTGGATTGAACTTATTATTGAAGTTATAATATTATGCTTTTATTGAGCTTTTATTTTATATTTTATATTTTATATTATGTGGAAAGTTATGTGCCTCTATAATCAATACATACATTTAATTACATTTAATTAGAAGTAGTTTTTACCGACACAAAATAACGCCACAAAAAGTTTTTTAATATGGTGGCAAAAATTTAGTGCCACTAAAACTAGTACGGATGTGTAACGATGATTACTTTTTAATGTCACAAAAATTGTGTCACAAAACTATTTTAATATACCGTGGCACAAAAAATAGTGTCACTAAAAGCCCTAAAACTTTGTGCGACACATTGAAAAAGTGTCATTAAAAGGCTTTAGCGTCACAGTTTCTAGTGACACTTATTTTGTGTGCCACCCATTCCTATAAGAGTCTTTAGTGGTACTTTTTTGTTTTTTAATGACACATTTTGTATGTCATTAAATGACATTTTTTTTGTAGTGAGATAGCAAGCCTTGAATAAAGCTTATAACCAAAATGTGACAACTGACAAATTTAAGTCAATATCCGTATACTTATGATTATAAGAAAATAACTTAAACAATTAAACCCAATGACCAAATACTTACATGTGTTAACAAATCTTGCAACAACAAAAAATATATATATCACCACCACCAACCCTAACCTATGGCTACATCCAACCACCCCTACCATGTCCCGATGTAACATCTAATCAAATATTGTCTTCCATGAATCCATTACCTCCTAGCTAATACCTATTTAAACACTCAAAATATGTCAATATAACCAAGCTTATCTCATATTTAAAAAAAAAACAAAAAAATCGCCAAATCATCTCTTCCTTTTTCCCTTCTATCTATGGCTCAAAAACACACACACACATATGCCATCTTTCTATTTTACACACCAAGGATTCAAGAGTTTTTCCAAGGCTCACAAGAAGCATCAAGTGGACTTTGGGTAATTCCGAGCCTCTAAAACACTCAAACATCCTTCTTCCTTGCTTGCTTTATGTGATAATCCCCCTTCATTTTCTTTATTTTTACCATTTCAACCTACAAGTGTTGTGTAATGTTTTTCACTAACAAAACTATACGTGTTTAAGGAAAAGATATAAAAACTAGTAACTTTTACACATAATATAATGTTGTTAAAAAATACTACATAAACTTGATGGTGATTAATAAGTGTAAAAATGAAAGTATGAGCTGGTGATATGTGTTAAAAATATTGTTATTGTTAGTTTACACAAAACGTTGAAAATATAATTATGGTTAGATTAGTAGCAAAAATGGTTCATGGACGTACACTAAAATGGTGCATATTTTGACTAATATGTCGCTTGGACTGTTGAGGAAAGGAGTGTCTTTTATAGTATAAAAGATGGACATTTGGACACTAGTCATGGACTATAGGGAAAAAAGTTGGTATTTTTGACAAAAGACATGTTAATGGAACCTTCATGTTAAGACTTTTTTATATATATAAAAATCGTAATGTATATATGGACACAAAATTAGTCTTGACAAAACATAGGGGAATATTAGAGAGTTAGACTTTTAAAGAAAAATACATTATTTTGTAGTAAACATGGTTTGGTTAAATTCTAGAACGAGACTTCTGTTTGAACATAAACACTGTAACATGTATATATAGATCTATGTGAGTTGGTTTCAAACAAGGTGTCGAGAAATAGTAGTAAATTAGTGTATTACAATAATATATAAAATATCATTTTTTAACGGATATATAAATATATACAAGTATGGTTAGAGGAAACATAGACCTAGTAATAGGTAAAGAAAGTAGAATTTAGTAAAAAGATATATTTGGGCAAAAAGCATAAGTGTTGAAATTTAAGTCTTCAAAGGTAATATGACAAGTAATACTATTACTACGAGTTAAAGGAATAAAACACACAACAACATTTATAATATTTTTTTTCAATCTAAAATAAATATATATTACCAAGAACACGACATATCACCAACGGGTTGTCGGGTCAACAATTTAAAACACATAAACATACCGGAGTATGTTGAGCGAAAGGTTACACAACCAAGTTACACAATATATCTATCATGAAACCTTAAGGAGTCATAATTATATTAGGATGCGGGTAGGTCGGAATTCATCGGACTTTGCTAAACATTTTCACACAGGAACTCACGAGGTGAGTCACGTCCCCTCTTTTACGGTTTTATTATATTTTGGGGAAAAATATACTTCATTTCATTTATGTGATAACAAGGGAAAAAATGCATTATATCGGGTTTTATGTTTATATGAGACGTTGTACATTCAACGCGTAAGAAGTCCCCTATATTCATTACTATAACCATTAACAACGCATTCAGCCTTGGTGTATTTTAATAACTTTTGGAAACAACTTTGGGGATTTTACTATAACCATTAACAACGCATGGAGCCAAGGGTAATTAATAGTAGGAAAACAAGCAAGCAAAATGGAAACAACTTTTGTGGATTTTACTTGTATAACTCAAACATATGAGTCATATTTGTCGAATCCTAAATCTTTTGGTGTATTTTAAAACAATGGGTGTCATTTTGTAAACCTTAATTTTTCATTATTTCCAATTGCTTGTTTTTTTTTAATAATCATATGCTTTAGAAGCCACGCGTCGTACCTCGTGTTTTCGTCTTCGCGGGGTGTGACACAAAATCAAGTTACAACCCCAAAAACAAGACTTCCATCTCCAACTGTAACTAACCAAGTCTCCGATGAGACACCAACATCAAGCCACGGGTAAACTTAAAGCCACCCAGATCTGACCATAAACATCTCAGATGAGACACTCATCGTCATCGACCCGAAGAAGGCACATATAAATTAAAAGGAACCTAGATGCTAGGATCAGAAACCATCTTCAGCCACATGTAAGACGATGGTTACACGGATCCAAGAACCGATAACTTTCTATGGCATCTAGCTAAGCAAAAACCCTAGAAAAAGTGCAATCATAGTTCTTAATCCACCGCTAACATATGGCGGTGATGCTAGTAAGCAACTGATATCACACTGAAGAAAAAAAACTCGAGTGAAGTAAATGAGACAACAAGAAAGAAGAAGATGATAACGGAGAGAAATTATGTCATTCAAATGAGATAGATAGAAATAGAGAGAGAGAGTGAGAGAGAATGCTTCTTATACTCCCTAACCCAAACACGAAATACAAAAATGTTCATTGGTCAAAACCCCAAAATGCCCTCATACTTACTGTTTGTTTCTTTTGCATTATAAATATAAAGTATAATTATCTATAAAAGTATAAAGATAAGTTGTTGGTGGCCTGGTATGAACCTTTGTCCTCATTATTGGTGGCCTGATATAAAGAAAGACATAGCTTTATACACTTCAAAATGTTTAACTTGTTCAAGAGTCAAAGTCGAGCATCAACTTCCATCTAGTCTACTCGAGCAACTGGAAATTCCTGTTTGGAAATGGGAAAGCATAGCCACAGACCTTATTACAAAACTTCCTCCCACTTCTAGCGGTTATGATAGTATTTGGGTAATAACTAATCGACTGTCAAAATCAGCTCACTTCGTATCAAATAAACTTATTCAGCTGAAAAGCGGGCTCAACTCTATGTCAAAATTGTTGGTCATTATTGTGTGCAGTTAGATATTATTTCCGATCAGGACAGTCACTTTATGTCTTGTTTTTGGAAACGTCTTCAAGATGCCATGGGCACTAAACTCAATCTCAGTACAACCGACCATCCCCAAACAGATGGTCAAATTGAGAGAATGATCCAAACTCTCAAAGATATACTAAGGGCTTGTGTGATCGGTTTAAAGGGAAACCGGGATGCTCATCTTCCATTGATAGAATTTTCATATCATAAGAGTTATTATGCTAGCATTGATATGGCACCTTTCGAGGCTCTCTATGGTCACAAATGTCGTTATCCTCTATATGTTTGACTGAGTTAGGTGACACGTATATCATTGAACCTGAAATAATTAAAGAGACCACCAATAAAATTCGCGAAAATTTTCTTGCGGCTCAAAATCGCCAAAAGTACTACGCTGACAAGAAACAAAAGCATATGCAGTACGGAAATGGTGATATGGTCTTACTCATAGTGTCTCTCATGGAAAGGAGTTTCCGTTTTGGCAGGAAGGGTAAATTATCTCCTCGTAATGTGGAACCATTCAAAGTTCTTAAAAAGATTAGGAAAGTTTCTTATGAGCTGAAATTACCTGAGGATTTGGGTAGTGTTCGTCTCGTTTTCCATGAAAACCTCCATGTACTTATTGATGAGGTGCAATTGATGAATCCATGGAGTTTATCGAACGGCCATTGGAAATCATAGACTGTGAAGATAAGCAGCTAACCGTAGTCGGATACCGAGTGTCAAAGTTCTTTGGGACACAAAGCGTTGGCATGAATTTACTTGGGAACGCAAGGACCAAATGAAAACTAAGTATCCTCATCTTTTCTCACCATCTTCTGCATCGATTTGAGCAAATTTCGGGACAAGGTTTCTATAAGACTGTGACAACTACACCAAACCCGAACCTAAATTCCCGACTCAAACCCGGATCCGTTGTTTTGTCTCATTTATGCATATTTAAACTCTTCAAGTTGTAACATTTCTTTTTGTTGAATACCTTTGGATTATCCATGTGCTTCTCTTATCAATAAAATGATTGAATTTATTATGAGTTAATATCCAAGTGAACTTATTTAATCAATATTTATATTTATTAATTCCAAAATGCATAACTTTGTTAATTTTTAAGATGAATTTTACAAATATTATCAAGTTATAAGTTAGTTTGGTTAAGTTAGTTGGTTAAATTATAGTTATAACTAACTTTGGATAAAACTGCCAACATTTAAACTTGTATTAAAAACTATAAACCCAATTAATATAAACAGCAAACTTCAGGGGTTTGCTCTGTAAATTATTTTAAACCCAAACACCCTCCCTGCGAGCGCTCGTGTTTCCGGCACATCAGGTTACGACAACTTTGGCCGGACTTCTGCGACTACCAAATCCCACTCCAAGCCATTTTTGGTCAAATTAAAACATGGTAAAACCATCCTTATGCTAGACTCAATCTCATGCATGACCACTTTTAGTTTGATTTTACTGCATAATTGAAACTAATTCAATCAATTCTACAACATTCGTTTATTTAAAAACCCAAATCATTCAAATTGCCTGTTTCAATAAAAAACGAATTAACAAAGTTATTCATTTCGTCGTTTTGAATAAGACTATACCATTTAATGGAGTTTTTATCACCTAAATAATCATCAATTAATCTCTTTTAATCCCAAATCAAAACCGAACTGTTATGCCGTTTCTAAATCGAATTAATCCAATTCAATTGACGTAAATCACTCATAATCGATCATTTTAACTCTCTGATATTCCAATTGAAAACAAAACGCTCTCAACCATACCCCCCCCCCCCCCCGATTGTTCATTTTTTTTCTAAAACCTGCAACGCATCATTTGAGCATTAAATCATTGTTATACTCTGCAATTATCTTGGGCTTTTATTCATCATTCTTCCTGGAAGATATGTGGAAGCTTAATTTGATTTTAACAGCTTCAATACTTCGATTGAATCTCAAGCCATCGTGTTCTTGTTCTTCATCTTCTTTGATTCGATTACTCTTCAATCAGGTATGTTATTTATGATAAAATACTCGTGCTAATCTCCTGATCAATAGCCTTAAGGTTAATTGTTGATTTTTTATCAGATTCAAGATCAATAGCCTTAAGGTTAAATGCATTTAGTTTCCAAATCTAATCAACAAACAGGTTCTGGTCTACTAGTTTGTGCTTCGCTGGCTGAACATAAGGTCCCGAGTTCGAGACCCGGTTCCAACCATTTTCTGTTTCTTTCTTTCTTTTTACCATTTATGGTATATCAGTATAAAAACTTTTCCCACAACAATATTTATTGAAAATTATAAACTAGTTGTGAATATCATGAGGAATTATAAATATATATTTATATACTTTTAAAATTATAAAATCATTTTATAGATTTCAGGACATTTAAAACTCTTATAAATTTTTTAAAACGCTCGACAACTATTTATTTACTTATTATCAATCATAAAGTAAATATTTGCCTTACTATAAACAAAAAGGTTGTTGGGTCTATTTTTAAGATGCTACTTTTCAAATATAAGCGAGTGAAGATATCGAGCATCATCACGAGTAAACACATGTGAAGACGTTTATTATTTGTATTTGTCTTAGAATATTTGTGTAGTCGGTTTGTGCTTAAATGCGCATTTGTGCTTAAGTGCACATGTTTAGGTGAAATGTAATGTGAATGGTATGGACTATAAATACCATCACCTAGGTCATTTGTGAAAAAGAGTTGCCTGCATTTCATTCCATATCCTTTGTAACCTTCCAAAATATCTACTACAAGAACCTATTCATATTATCATCATCTTCATCATACCTTGCATTGATCTTCATGAACATTCATACATCAATATGTGATTAGCGAGATTCCGCGTCACTGATTACAAACAACATCCCCAAACAATCTCAGATCTAGATCCAAGCTCGGTTCATCTCGAACTATCAATTGGTATAAGAGCTGTTGGTGATCTTTGATTGTTGTTGTTATTGATGGAATTTTAGCTACCATTAGCTTTGATTCATGTTTGTGTAAAGAATTGCAAAGTTTGAGATCATTTAGTGAAAATTTGACTGAGTTTTTGAAGAAATTGTTCATGTTCGTCATATTCACTGCTCAAAATTTGAGATCTGGAATTTGTTAATGATATTGAGAAATTGATGATTGAGATATGTTAGAAATCACTATCCTAAGCTTTGTTCATGATCAAACATCACTTATTTGTTGATTTCAATCCTGATTTTGTCAATTTGTCTCAATACCCACTTGTTGTGTTCTTCATCAAAAATTCATATTCAAGAGAGATTTAGATTGATTCAAGGTAGAATAACATTGAAGGAGTGTAAGAAACATCATTCCTCATCTAATACAATTGTTGAATTGTACATCAACAACAAAAATTGAAGAATTGATCTTGTGTTCATCACAATTTTGACTTTAAAAAGCCATCTGATATGAAGATTTGAATATTTGATTGATGTTTGCCCAGAACCTAATCATAATCTGAATTGAAAAGCAAGAATTGAGTGTCTGATTGAAGGAAATTTTCCTAAGTGCTGAAACGACTAAATTGACCCGTTTGAAATGTGTTGACATGTCCCAATAGTGTCTTACACGACCAAACAGTGATTGATGCGACCAAACAGTGCTGAAACGACCAAGTTGAAACTTATGCACAGTTGTTAACCCGTGTCTCCAGTGTTTTGACGCGTCTCAGACGTTTCATCAAAGTTGACACGTCCAAACAGTGCTTGACGCATCCAAGTGTTTTCTTGTGTTGAAAATTTCAGTCGTTTCACTATTCAGTCGTGCCATCTACTGTTTAGTCGCGTGAACTTTTTCAGCCGTGGCAAGATTTCACAAGTTCATTCAGACGCATCACTGTTCAGCCGTCCCAAGTTGGTGACCCGTCCCAACAGTTGACACGTCCAAACAGTGACCCTACTCAACTGTGACCCGTCCCAACAGTTGACCCGTCCAAACTGTTGACCTGTCCCAACAGTGACTCGTCCCAATAGTTGACCCGCCCCAACAGTTGTGACTCGTCCAAAAAAAAAATTAGTCATTGTTCCAAAATTTCAAATTAGTCATTTTAGCCAATATGACTTCCTAGAAAAATCATCAAAATGACTTTGAAAAGTCAAGAAAAATGTCAACGAGCATGCTACCCGTGAACCAAGAAGAAAATAGAAGAGAAGATATCAATGAATTTATTACAGAATTTAATCACACGTTTGAAACGTTTCTTCAAGCTTTCAAAGATTGTGATGAAAAGAGACGAGATCTTCATGAACATGCTCTCGTAACTTAATCAAAATCTGATGATAATGAAGATGAAGAAGAGTATGATTGGAGTGAAGAGAATGATGTTGTTTCCATAAAACAGCTTGTAAAGAAAGACATCGAAATTAGCAACTTGTCAGAAACCATTGCAAAGCAAGATTAGACAATTGCTCAATTAAAATCAGAAATAGAGAAATTGATGTCAGAAAAGGAATCCGAGAAAGATGTTCAGAGTTGTTATGTTGAAATGCTAATCGATGTAAGAGAAAAGAGTGCACCAAAGAATGATTTCAACAAGTTGAACACTACAGAACATATTCTTTCAAGATTTGTGATAAACTAAAGAAGGAAGAGAAAATGCATAAGAATCTGCAAGAACAACATAAATCATATGATCAAAGAATCACATCTCTTCAAGTGTCACTCAAGAAAAATGAACGAGAAGTTACAAATGTCAAGAATGAAGCTGAAAAATCGAATCAACATCTATCAAGAGTGATCAACGATTTTCAAGAATAAACTCAAAAGTTGAAGAAACTGTCTGAGATGTTCAAATCAGAGAACAACGTTCTGAAAACCAAACTGCAAGAAGAACAAGAGAAACACGCAAGTCTGCAAAAATATCACCAATTGTGTGAAGATTGACTCAAATCTCTTACCCAGAATGTCGATTCAATGCTTATCGAAAAGCATAATCTGAATGTACAACTCATGGAGCTTACTAACAAAGTGAAAAGATCACAATCTGATCTTTTGAAAATCAAAGAAGAAGTTGAACAAGAAAATTCATTCGAACAAGAAAATGAGATATTAGTGCCAGCCCGAATGTTGGATCGCTATCTTCTCACGAAGAAAAGACACAAGAGGTTCAGTCAAAGAAGAAGAACAAGAAGGTTAGAAGAAAGAAGAGCAAAGCCAAGAAGAACAAGACAAAGGCCGCTTCATCAGATTCTACACCACAACCTCCTACTCCAAAGTCTCAAGATTCCGAATCCTCGAGTGATTCAAACAATGACATCTACTGTTTAATTTGTGACTCTGAAACTCATCCTATCCTAGATTGTATCTACAGTTGTAACGCCCGTCTTTCAACAAACGCCACAGTTGGCATTCATAAGCATAAAAACAACCATATATTAAATAAAATTTCAAAAGCAGCGAAATAATTGTTCAAACGTCATTACATTACCCTTAAATTTGTCTTAGAAACTACTTAAAGCATTACAGACATATAAATCAACTTTCCAAAAGAATTTTTTTTCTTCAATGCCAGTCTTCAACAAGTCTCTAGCCCTCGCCAAGCAGCTCCCTAAACCTCCTAACCTGCACATCAATCTAACATGCATACAAAAGTCAGCTACGCTGAGTGAGTTCTAGTTTTAAAACATCATTAGAAACTTTCCATATCATTCATGTAATACACATAAATAGCATCATCATATGGGTCGTCACATTCGTATAATACGTAGAATAATATCTTTGTCTTTTAGTTAAGTCATCATCGTGTCCTCTTTGGTCATAAGAGACCCATTCTGTGGTTCTTAACTTGTTTTATGAGATCCACAGTAGGATTCTTAGCTGGTTTTATGAGATCCCCAGTAGGATTCTTAGCTAGTTTTATGAGATCCCTAGTAGGATTCTTGGCTGGTTTTATGAGATCCCTAGTAGGATTCTTGGCTGGTTTTATGAGATCCCCAGTAGGATTCTTGTCTTCCGTTAAGGCATACATTCGTTTATATATATATATATATATATATATATATATATATATATATATATATATATATACAAGTATCCAGTTACTCTTTCTTACATCATCATCATACTTCACATAAAAAGTCCAACAGTCCAGGAAAACATCTCGGTATGCATGTTAGCCTCAAAATTGTGTTTGAAATGGAAGTGAGGTCTAGAACTCACATGATTCTTAAGTGACCTTTGCTTGTTTGGACCAGGTTAAGGTAGTGGTTTTGGTGCACGATCTGCATTTAAGTTATTATGAAAAATCGTCGTTTCTTTCTTAGTGTCGCAAGCAATGTCGCATATAGTGTCGCAGGTAGTGTCACTGGTAGTCTCTCATAGACGAACCACAGTGTCGCATGCTGCTTCAGCAGCACCTCCACTTGCAGTGTCACAAGGCTCTTGCCCAACTTTCATTGGGACTTAAACTACTGTCGCAAACACACCCGACACACGCCCAGAAGTCAATTCATCCTTAGTGTCGCAAGATGAACACTAGTGTCGCAAAACGCTGTTACAGCTCGTTTTCAAACCCAAAATCCTTGTTTTTCAACCAAATCTCAAACTTTTTACATCCAAAACCTTGGTTTATCATTTATATGACTAAATCTAAGCTTTTTCCATGATTTTATCCATAAAAATGCAACATTTATTGATTTCTTTGAAACTTTTGAAAAACTTAAAAACTCCATTAATAGCTAGATTCGTTTTTGTGTTATGAAAACAAGTTTTAGGGGATGATTTTACCTTGATTACCTGTTCTTTAACACCTTTAAACTTCAAATCACTCCTTTGATTCACAAAAATATTGGTTTTCTTCTTTCTTGCCTTTTCATTCAAAGATTAGGGTTTGTGTGTGTGTGTTGTTGTTGTGATGGTGAAGAATGGGGAATGGAGGCTGGAAAGAGTGTTTAAGTAGTTGGGTTTTTCCATATTAGGTAGGCTTTTTAGGTGGGCTTTGGGCTTTAATCAAGTAATTAGGCTATTTTAGGTAAAACCCTTAGCTAATTAACTTACCATTTTGTGCCTAATTCATTCTTTCGCCCTTAATGGCCCATAATTACATCATAACCTCTTCATTAATCATTCCCTTTTCTAATTAGCAAGTAATTAGTCATTACGTTTTACATTTTCGTTACTTATAATCATTTTCTTGCTCCTGCGTATATATCGTAACCGTCATATTTATCATTAACAGAACATATATCGTAAACGTCATACATCATTTTAATCATAATCACTTAAACGCACATTCATACAAGCATAAGCACGTAAATAAGTCCTATCATAAAAATCGGGGTGTTACAACAGTCAAGGTGTCTTTCCTTATGGGTCAAAAGGTGACAAGTTCAAGACTCCAGCTTCTTCAATCAAGCTTCAACAACATTCAAATGTCAAAGCTTCTCTGCAACAAAAAGCTTCAATTGCAAAGGCTTCTCAGAAGAAAAGAAAGAAGTCTCCCTTCAAGGCTCATCAGAAGTACTGTGAGATATATGAGATGTACAATCACACGACATCAGAATGCTGCTACAACAAGTACTGCACCAACTGTCAGATGTACAACCATGACACAGTGGAATGTTACTATAACAAGTATTGCTCTATTTGTGACATGGTCAATCACAACACTCCAGATTGCTTCTACAACAAAAGCTAAAGGATGTAGCCGAGAAGGTATGTCCAAAGAAATTCATCATGTGCAAACTCTGCCAGGTATGTTTCTGATTTTAAATTCTCTAATGGTGATTATTCAAGTGATTCATGGAAACCAAGATCTTTAAGAAAACAAAATCAAACAAATCCATTTTTGCATAAGCAAAATAGTCAACAAAACCAATTTTTGAAAAATAGGTTTAGAAATGACTATGACAAATCTTACATGAATAATTCTAGACAGGTTTCTAAACCAAAGCATTCCTTTGGTCCCACACAAAAACAATTATGGAGGAAAACACCCATTAAGAATCAAGATGAGCAACATGTTTCATCAACCGATGGTCCACTAGAAGATGCAATTTATCAGCAAATTACATTTATTGATGATTTCGGACAATCCAAGACCGTAATGGACTAGATTTCACCCTCTAACTGATTTGTTAGTGTGTTAGGGACAGTTATGGAGGCCGGTCAAACAAAGAAAAGAAGACCGTGGTTGATCCCTTATCATCACAAGATACCGAATCTTGTTCATGATGTTTTCGATGCAACTGACGCCAAATGGAGTTGGAAACAAAAAGGAATAAATTAAGGAACTTTAAAAACATTTTTGAAACAAAAATCAAACAATGATGGCAGTGCAAAAAAAAAACAATTTTTCATTTCGTCTGTTTAGATTAAGTATATTGTATGCACTCTTCATACATTGATAACATATCTGCCATTTTATTTTTTATTAAACTTTCATATTTCAAAGATAAATTAAAAAAATGATAAAATCAGAAAAATCCAAAAATATGTTGAATCTACTTGCACGTACATGAGAAATGATAGTACACTAGGTTTATTCAATGCATCATTTTTAATCAATAAAAACTGAAGCGCGAATATTGATGTGTGAGACATCTCAGACAAGTATACTGAACAAGTATATTCAATGATGATTTAACTAAATTCTAATGAGTTATTGTGGTTGAAACATCTTAGTGCATGTGAAACGTTTATAAAATGTAATAGATATCTAGTGAAGCATCAAATTTACATCGGGCAACGATGCAATCTATTCAGTGTGATGATCCACATCTGTGAGCTTCTTTGTTGTGGTATCCACAACCTGAAGTCTTACATGAAGTTTCTTTAAGAGATTCAAGGTGCAACAAAAGATTCCCAAAGTGGAACTGAAAAGAGTCCCAAAGTGGACCATCCCCAATCAAATTCCAAAAATGAATTCAGAAGATTCCCAAAGGGAACATAAGCAAAAGATAATTCCAAAAATGAATTTCAAAAGAAGTCCCAAAGTGGACCAAATCCAAATCGATAGAACCATATTCCACACTGTTTATGATTGTAAGTGACCTGAAGTGTTAAGCTGCTCATAAGATGTTTAGATGAAGTGTATAAATTTCTAATGTGCCAGGTATGGGTCACTCAAAACTTATTCCTAATCAACCTAATTGTTCATCAAGAATAGAAAAAGTAAGTGTGTCACTTCGAGCTAATTAATTTGTTCAACAATTCATCACTCAATTAATTCACAATTCAAATGTTTATTCTCAAAACTGCAAAACATGTGTTGGATAAATTGCTGGTATGATCTCATTGCAGGTTAAAGATTCATAAATGTAAAGAGAAAATTTCAAAAATATCAAAAACATAAAAAATTCAAAAAGATAAAAAAAGATTGTCATTTTAATATTTTTCTTTGTTTTGGTAGTTTAACATGTGTTATTGATATAGGAGTAGTTCATCAAGCAATATCTCATCCGATTAAGAACTTAATCTTTACATTGATGATAAATGCACATTATTGCTTGAGTTTTAATGTTTTTCTTTGAGTTGCATGAACAGTTTCCATTGTAGAACAAGCTTCCACGGACTTGAAGATGTTCTTGTTCAAGCCTGATTCCAGTCCAAAGATCTCCAATTCAGATTGCTGAGTGTTAAGAATCCTCCTCTTAATATCTCATGCACAGATCCCATTAGTCTCTAAAGCAAAAGTTGAGGGGGGAGTATTCTAAGTCAAAGAAGTCTTCGCATTCTACTTCAACCATTGAAGAAGATCCTGTTGCTGATATATAGATTCACCGGAATCTACTCTCTACTTATTTCTTTCCATAGCCTCTGATGTTACTCAAAAGGGAGAGAATGATGCAAATTGCTTGTTGAAAGACAGAGTTTTGATAACATCATCTTAGGGGAATATTGTTGGGTCCTCATGAAGATAATGCATACCAAAACTTAGGTTGCTAGCTCTCTATGCTCATTACATGAAGATTTAAGCTGATATTTCATATTTGTAAAGTATCATCTTAGGAGAGTACTGTTGGGTCTATTTGAAGATGTCACTTTCCAAATATAAGCGAGTGAAGATATCGAGCATCATCACGAGCAAGCACGGGTGAAGACGTTTATTATTTGTATTGGTCTTAGAATATTTTTGTAATCGGTTTGTGCTTAAATGCGCATTTGTGCTTAAGTGCACGTGTTTAGGTGAAATGTAAGGTGAATGATACGGACTATAAATACCATCACCTAGGTCATTTGTGAAAAAGAGTTGCCTGCATTTCATTCCATATCCTTTGTAACCTTCTAAAAGATCTAATACAAGAACCTATTCATATTATCATCATCTTCATCATACCAGATTCGAAACTCTGTCAGGTATGTTTTCTGATACATTCTAAAGCGTCATCATACTCACTCACCAAGAACTATTTCTGAGCCTCAGTACGTTCTAAAGCTTTCTAATACGCCCGAGTTTCTATGGTTAGATCAGGCATAGCGTCACTACTACAAAATAAGGCTTTTGCTACTACATTTATGATGGCAAAATGGTAGCAATTGCCC
This sequence comes from Tagetes erecta, assembly GCA_030867185.1. NCBI lineage: Eukaryota > Viridiplantae > Streptophyta > Magnoliopsida > Asterales > Asteraceae > Tagetes > Tagetes erecta. Next base: position 61,610,533 of record CM061488.1, read on the forward strand.
TGTTGCCACCATTTTGCTATCAAAATTAAGGTGGCTAATACCCTGGTAGCAGTTCTCTATTGCCACCATTTTGCTACCACTTCTTGTTTGTTACCTTTTTGCCACCTCCTTTGTTTGTCACCAATTTGCCACCACTTCTAGTTTGTCACCAATTTGCCACCACTTCTAGTATGTCACAAATCTCCTCTCACATGTTGTTTGCTACCTTTTTGCTACAATTCTGCTATACTTTTGCTACCACCTTGCTACCTTTTTGCAATCATTTCACTACTTTTTATCTAAATTTTTGCTACCATTTTACAAACCTTTTGCTACCATTTCAAATTTATCATCCAAATCTTTACAAATTAGAACTCTCAAATAACCCAAATAATCCCAACATAACAAAATCCAAAAATTCAGAATTAAACTACTTCTAGCCTAATTTCGAACAATTCTTTCAAACATCCTCTTCCGAATCAGAGTTCAATTCTAGTGAACTTCTACTACTTAGATATTTATCCAACGGCCTACTTCCTTTCCTGCAAGCATTGCAGCTCTCATGGCTACATTCGGTGAGTACTGCCCGGCTAATCGTGGGTACATGATGTAAAGAATCCTTCGTTTGTTGGTTAAATACGGTTTGGCAAACTCAACGAGTATTTGCTCATCGGTTGGGCGGTTCTTGTTTATGCACCTTTGTTTATACTAAACAGGGCTTCAAATTCATATATTAACGGCTCATAGTGTATTTGGTATGCAAGGCTCACAAAAATACCAATATAATTGCATGTTGCATTTAAATAATCAGCTTCAACTCATAATATTAAATTATAACTGCATAAGAAATTTGTTCTTAAGACAAAATGAGTAATCGTAGATCCATATAAACATATGAACTGAATATTACTTGAGTCACAGTTCTTGATATTCAATCAAAGGCATATATATCCATTAATCCATCATGTTACAAAATCCATCATATTTCAAATTCATAAATCCATAATATCATTGAACTCCAAATCTAAAACATATACTATCAAGTTGTATAAGAGCACGGTTTTTCTAACAAGCTAGCACAAGGATGAATTAGAAATCAACAAATTAATGCCTTGAAGTAGCAGCATAATGCATCCCACTTGAAATCAACACAACTTCAAGTTCTACAAATTAAACGACTCTGATCAAATCCAGTTAAACAACAAAATTAACTTTGATCAGGTATATTAATTTCACAACAAAAATTAAGCTCAATCAACAACAAAATTAACTTTGACCAGGTGAAAAAGAGAAGAGTGTGTGTTACCGAAGCTCAATCAACAACAAAATCGGTTTTCCGAAGCTAAACTTCCGCCATTTGCTTACAAGAGTGAATTGCAGATCGAAATGATTGTTAATGTGAGATTTTGGAAGAACGATATCGTAATAACTTTCTACGGAGATCAACAGATCGGTGAGATTTTGCAGATCGTAGATGTCAACGGTGCAAAGGATTTCCGGCGAGAAATTTTGGAGATCTGAGTTGTGACTGTGGAGATCGATCGATCGGTTTGATTGAAGAAATCGATCGATAATGCGGATTTGATTTGGTGTGATTGGGGATTTGCTCTGCAAATATGCGTGTGTATATCTCCCAAAGTGTGTGTATGCATAAATTTTATTTTATTATTTAATTTGGTGACAACTTGGCGACAATTACATATTTTTGTCACCACATATTAAAAAGTTATGATCATTAAGTATTTAGGTGACAAATTTGTGGCAATTGATGAATAAATTTGCTATCTTATTATAAGGTGGCAAATTATGGTGTCAATTACCCATATTTGTAGTAGTGCGTTGAGTCCAACGCCAAGGATGAAGATTGTTAAGAAGATAGTGCCGAGATCGATGCTATTGACAGTAACAGGACAACTGAATTGTCGGTTGCTTCATTCGCCGGTGTGTGAAAGTTGGAGATGGAGATTGAGGGGTAAGCGATGAAGAAGACAAAATGATTAGGGTTTGAGTTTTTCTTGTTATAAAGGATCCGACTAATAGATGGGTCGGGTCAATAATAATCCATGCTTTTTTTCTCCTTTTCTTGTGACGTTAAAAGAGGACACCCGAAATTACGTGTCAACATTGTTTCAAATTTCAGCAAATATGACATGTTTTTTACAACACACACTTTTGCATGTTATAAAATTTGTGTGTGTTATCGTTAGCGTGTCATTAAAGCTATATTTTCTAGTAGTGGGAACTAGATTGATTTTGCTATATAACTTATGACCAGATATAAGACCGGGCCGCGCGATTCGGCGGCCGGGTTTTGTCACACGCGTTGATAAGAAAATTTTCATGCCTCTCACGTTGCGGTGTAAACTCGTAATGCGTCACATATTGTTTTACTTTCAATATAAATGATAATATCTTGACTTCATTTAGACTAAATAGCAGTGAATTTTTTTCAAATCCATATTGTTTTACTCTCAAGTCTCAATATATATCTAGCGTATCAAGAATCTTTTACTCTTTAAGTGTATGTTTGGGATTGTTTATTTGCACCTTCTTTTAACTTATAACTTATTGAGAAGCTAATAAGTTAAAAAAAAATAATGTTTGGAAAGTAAGATGAAAAAGAGTTTTAGTGCTTAAAGAAGAAGAAAAAGAGAAGTTAAGGGGAGTAACTTCTTAGAAAATGAGAAGTTAATAAGCAATCCCAAACATGCCCTACATGTCCGTCCACCACCGTCACGTGTTAACGACAGCTACAACCCTCTTCAACAACTAACAGCACAACTGCACATATTAGGTATCATCATTAGATCTACATTGTGGGCGATTCGCTTTAGAGGCCAACACCACCATTGTTAAATCTCTTTGTTCTTCTTTTTCCTCTGCAAAATGAGTGATGGCTAGGGCTGTTTATCCGAGATCATAGATATATATGACTAGAGAGGTGGTGGTTTTAGATCGCAATAGTTGGTGCAAATCATCTCAGCGACAGATGCCAACGATAGTAGTTTCGTGTCGACGTGATGGTGTTTGGTACCGACGCGGACCTGTGGTGGTATTGCCGTTAAGAGACCGGAGGCGCTTGAGATGTAGAGAAAGAAAAAATAGACGGAGGAATTTGTTTAGAAATTAAGGAAAAAAATGTCTGACCTAATAGAAGCTGATACGTGGCAGGCATTGGGAACCCACCGACCATACCAATTAGTAAGGTTATAAATATAAATTTGTACTAATTAGTAAGTTAGAAATTAATTACCAAATGTTGAATGGTTACACCATTTAATGGAACTGTTGCATGGGTTCATTCAAGTCTGGTTAGATGCGATCGAATTCAACAAGATAACATCAGGAATCTGCTTTCATTAATATCATTAATGTATAGAAAGAGACACAAGTTACAATTGAATCAAACTATATATATATACTAGTCCTAATGATACTTAATCAACTAACTTGTTCAACCGCCGCCTTCAACAGTCGTGTCCCTTCGATTCTCCAGTAACCAACACTTGAATCGTCGTGTTCTTTGGTTGTGTGTGAGTTGGTAGTTTGCAGAGACCGATTCACTATTCTAAACCTAATATGAATTCCTATTTTATAGTTCCCTAGACTAATTCTATTAATACAAATGTAATCTATATACAACTTTGTACTAAATACAAATAAGTCTCTAAACTTTAATTTGCTAATAAGACATGAACAATTAAAGTCTAACAGTTATTAGCTAGGATTCATGCTAAACATTTTGGGCTTTCAATTCACTGTTGTACGTTCTTGCTTTATGGATGAATCGTCTTCATGTTCTGGGGCTAACAAGGATATGTTGTACGTGTCTAAAAGATGACACTACAAGAATTGTGACTTTTGGGCGATGACTTTTTGGCGACAAAAATAATTTCTTTTTGCCCAAAAAAAGTCAAATTATTTTTGTCGTCACCAATGTCGTCCCAAAATCAATTTCCATTTTCTTTACTAATTAAATTTTGGCCAAAAAATATAATTATTTTGCCGACGACATGTCGTTGTCAAAAGTCATCCCAAAATCATTTTGCATTTTCTTTTATAATGAAATTTTGACGAAAAAAGTAAAACTATTTGTCGTCGCTAAAGGCTTTAGCGACGACATACTTGACCTTTGGAGACGACTTCTGGCGTCCCTAAAAGTCGAATTTTTTGTAGTTTGACACGCATCTTCATTCAAGAAAGTATAAAAATATGTAAATAGTGATCCACAATATTATTGATTTATCAAGGCTTGTAGATCAATGCTTAGGGATATTCAAAAAGACCTGAATCTATTTGGACATCTGAAAGAAAAACTTGAACTACTAGAAACTTGGGTTATTGTATGTTAATACTTTCAATTACGGGCTATTGGTCGCTGTCACTCCCAACTAACACATTCACTATCACCACTCATAACTTAACACTTCACTTAATGTGTTACTTCGTTTTTATGCCACATAAGCATGTCACGTAGGATGATAATGCCACGTGGACAAAAGTAGAGTAACACGGCAAGTAAAATGTTAAGTTAGGAGTGATGACAGTGAATGTTTTAGTTGGGAGTGACGACGTTCAATACGTCACAGTTAGGAGTATTAAATTCCAATAACCCTAGAAAATTCAGATATTCGTATTTTCGGATTTAGATTCATAAATTTCAAAATTTGACCCTTAGTTGATGAAATATGTTGATTACATAATGTGCCTAGGTAGCAGGAAAGTGGTCATCTATGATGTACAGGAATGCCCACATATATGTCGTTCCCGTTCTGGGGACGGAAACTCCTAGGGGACGTTTCCCAAAAGTTTCTATTATTTTTAGGGTTTCAAAGCAATTTAATAAAAATAAAGAAAATTATAACGGCTTCAATGATCTTCAATATTCTATACATATACAACGTACAGTTCTAGTTTCTATCAATCTACCATACAACACATTCCATGAAAGATGTAGGGTTTTTGAAGGTTGCCGATCTCATACTATAGGAACCGAAATTTGAAAATGATTTTATTATTGATAACTAATTACTTTTTAAAGATTTAGGACTTTTGGGAGTTTAAGTTTTTACATCAGTATATCTATTTTGGAATTTATTTAATATATGTATATATATATTTATATTTTTTTTATTGTCGTACCTTTGCCGTATCCGTATCTAGAATTTTTGAGTTTTGCCGTTTCCCATCCCCGTATTGTCCCCGTACCCCGGTCTCGTACCCGTCCCAGTGCTACTTAGGTGGTCAGCATACTAATATATATACTGTACGTAGGCAAAATGCTAAGTTTAGAAGTAGATTGTGTGATATTCAAATTTGTAAATAGAGTGAATTGTTTTTTGCGTCCCTGTGTTTTGTTAATTTTAGCCATTTGCGTTCCTATGGTTTTAAAACTGTAACATGCCCCTTATTGTTTCAATTTTGTCTCCATTTGCACCTGAAACTCTAACTTCATTAAATTCTTCCGTTAACTTTTAATAAATTGACAGAAATACCCTTGTTAATATCAAAAATTAAATATAACAAAGAAACAACCCATAATATGTCTTTTTTTTCTCTTTCTCTACTAATTCTCTCTCTAAAAAGTAAAATCACCACCACCACCACCATTAATCCCACCCACCACCCGCATACCCACTACAAATTCTGACGAAGGATTCCCAATTCCGACCACCAGATCCAAGTGGGAAACTGAACAAGGCACGAAACCGGCAGCAATTCCGTTAGTCTGGGAACAAATTCTCGGACAAAAAAAAAAGATAAAAAAACCCCAATTCATACATACATAAAAAGCCCTAATTTCTCCCAAAATCCCCTCAATTGACGACAATCATCAGACGAATTACTTCTTGATGTATCTGAAACACTTTCAATGTCGTTTCGTTCAGCTACAATGAAACACACAAGGATACAAAGTCCTCAAGACCACGACGTTTCCCGAGTTGTAGTCAGTAGACACCATATGGTCATGCTATGCGTTAAGGGTTGCAGAGTTTGATAGGGGTGTGGGTCTTATTTCAATCGCAGGTAGCAGAGACAGAAGAAAAACGGGTGTGGATCTTATTTAGAGGAAGATGACTTGGTGTTAATTGGTTTAACTTGTTCACCTGCAAAAGTTTGAATCTTCAATATTATGGCCTGATGGTGAACAAAATTGAAATGTGAGGGGTTTTATATTTCTAGTAATTTGGGTTTTTATTTATTTATATTTAATTTTGGTTTGAGATTTGGGTTTTTATGTATTACAAGGGTATTTTAGTGATTTTATTAAAAGTTAACCGAAGAATTTAACGATGTTAGAGTTTGGGTTGCAACTGAAGACAAAAATGAAACAATAAGGAGCATGTTACAGTTTTAAAACCATAGGAACGCAAATAGCTAGAATTAACAAAACACAGGGAAGCAAAAAAGCAATTCACTCTTGTAAATATCAAAATTTGAACACCCGTCTTAGTTGATGAAATGGCGTCCCTCGATCGCACGAAAGTGATCAGCATACTATTATATATACAATAGGCAAAATGATTAAGGTTAGAAGAAGTAGTTTAATGGGTGTGTGACATCCCTGTGAGTTAACAGTAAAAAAAACTTGGTTGGCTTCGTTCTATCAATTATCATAAGTTTATATATGGTTATTTAGATGAAGAGTAAAGAGACAACACATACAAAATACGTAGACATAGACAAACCAACTACACATAAATTAAGAACAAACATAAACCAAACACCACACACACCAACAGTACGTTTTCATATTATATGAGCCTAAAATACTTGTATTAATCACCTTTTGGGGTCCAATAAAATCTAGTTATTTGGTTGAGGAAACTCGACGTATTAAGCATATCCATTTGATGGTCGATGGGTGACGCTATTCAGCATATCCATTAATTGATGGTTGAGGGGCGAGAAGCATCACGGGATCTATAGGTGGAAAAGCTCCAAAATCTGGCGGTGGAGCTATATCACGTGTACGTGGTAGATCTAGGAAATCGCCGTTCGAATGAACAAAATTAAAGTTTAGTTGATGAGTTATTTATGTTATCATGAAAAGTTATATCAATACAAACCTTGAGTTGTTCTTAATAGTCTCCATGCAGATGCTTGGGTGTCTAGAACTGTTAAAATCAACAAGATGCAACATACAACAACAACAACATGTTTTTGCTCCATTAGTTAGCAAGATGGAGTATTTAATTCTTCTTGTTTTGGTTTGTTTATTTTTATCAGTTTGAATGGTATATATGCGTTTCCAAACATGTTTAATTTTCAAAATATTTATTTTCAATATTTGTCTTTTGTTTTAAGGGCAAATAATAAGACATATGGTTTAACTTTTTTCTTTGAAATTTTCATAAACTTGTTTATCAAACTAATTAATATTTTTATTTGTGAAAACGTATGTGGAATGCAGTTGACGAAAATTTAGTATATCTTTGGCCTTCCAGTCAGCAAGTCAAATACGGCTTAATTAATTAATTAGAAGAGAAAAAAATGGCCAAAGCCATTTATTGGTCTAAGGACTTTTGTGTTGTTTTAGTACTTGACAAAAACAACGAAGGTTTAACAAATGAAATTTTGTTACTATTGCATTTAAGTGGTGATATTGATTAGATGTGTTCAAACAAGCCAAAAATCGAAAAGAATCGGAATAAATAATTAGGTGTTATAAGTTTCAAAAGATTTTTTAAAAGGGTGTGACACTCCCATCTATATATAACCCGATCATAAGTATTAGTTTTATTTTATCTATCATGCATACGTAAATCATTTTATGTTCACCTTTAATTTTGTTATTAATCCATTTGAGTATTTGTTAGGAAACTTAATTGGTTATTTTCTAGTATAATCACTGTGGTTTTAGGTGTTTGTAATGTCATCGTTGGAGGGGGCATGGAACACTACACCGCACCTTCGTGAATGAGGATGTGGTAGGGAGCTTGTGATCAGGCACGTACCGTGCGGCTTAATTTAATTAAAAAAAATAACTGTTTAAGAAAATGGTATTTAACACCCCTTTATACAACTCAAAATTCACTATTTTTAACTATCTTCCTCACTTTAAAAAAAATACATCATGAATCCCAACAATTCGTCCAAAAAAGAAGTCAGCCGCGCGAGTGGCCTTACAAAACAGTTCACCCGAACAATGGAGGATTGAGGAGGCCGGAAGCAGCTTTGACATCAGTGTGGGTGGATACAGTCGATGGTTGTTTAAACTATTTAACTTTGGTTAAATGTCCATGATAAGTTTCGCATGAGATACGAGAAGTACCATTCAATGGACCAAAGATAGTCCAAAATGAGGCACATTCGCACAAGATCAAGTCGGAAAATTTAACTTGGTCTACTTATACATCATGATGAACCGGCCTATGAGATTGTTACTTGTTTTCATCTATTTTTAATTAATTAATACAAGCTACTAATGAAACAAGTAGCTATTTGATATTGTTACTTGTTTTAGCATACCTTATATTGATACATGGTGAACACATACTAATCAAAAACTATAGTGTTGAAGTGAGCAAATAAGATAAATGGAGTTGTAATCCAGATGTGGCCAAGGATATGTAACAGATGGTTATGTTAGGCATGACATACACCTGTGATGGTTGGAAGTACTGGTTTGTATTTAATAAGATACACAAAAGAATATTACGGATAAAGTTGGTAATAACATACAGTTAAAGACCATAAAATAAAACCGAGCATTTAGTTCTTTTTAATTTGAGTATAATATTGCTATATATATTAAAAGAATATTTTTTAAACAAATATCGTGTTCTGGTTTTACTGCGGTTTTGTTTCAAAACTTATTGGAGCTAGCCATCCGTGCCCACATGTATATTGTTAAAATCACCACTTGGGTTTTGTGTTCCAGAGCATACAACGAGTACAAAACTAGTTTAATTATTATATTTTTTATTCATAACCTTGGATGTATATAAACCTTAGAAACAATCGTTGACAAATCAACTCCACTAAATTTTCTAAGTAAAAGTCTTCCGGTGATTTAATTAATTCTATTCTTGAAAATTTGGTTTGTGGAAGATTATTAGATTGACAAAGTCTCCAAAACCTATGGATATAAAGAAGATAAACCTTAATTACTCTTCCTCATCCATTAACACAAAGCATGGTACCTCACTCCCATTTAATCATCTTGCTTGCTACATATGCAATTTTCTGTACCCTACATATTGCATGTTCTTCGGATGAAATTAATGCTCTCCTAAAATGGAAAGCAAACCTCCATAGTCAAAATACTAGCATCCTTCTACCTTCATGGATAAATGATTACAACCTTAACTTTTCGGATCCGAAAAAAGTGTCTCCATGCAAATGGCATGGCATTTCATGTAATGAAAAAGGTAGCATAATCCGATTAAACCTTTCCTCGTCCGGTTTAAATGGTACGCTTGATCACCTGTCCTTCTCCTCGTTCCCGAATCTTGAGTACTTCATACTTAGTTCAAACAACTTTTATGGGATTATCCCTTCGGATATTCGTCACCTGTCAAAGCTTGTTTTTCTTGATCTTTCGGTTAACCAATTTACGGGAATAATCCCACTAGAGATTGGTGAACTGAGAAATCTTATCAACCTTCATTTGGTTCAAAACCAAATAAATGGTTCTATTCCACAAGTTGTATGTCAACTGACATCACTTTCTGGTCTTGCGTTGGCTAACAACAATCTTTACGGCCCAATTCCTACATGTTTTGGTCAGTTGTTGAATTTGAGTTATGTGTATCTGGACCGTAACAATATTTCTGGTTCAATTCCTACTTCTTTTGGCCAGTTATTGAATTTACGTAGCGTTTTCCTGAATCGTAACAATATTTCTGGTCCAATTCCTCATGAATTGGGAAACTTATATCATCTACAAGAGCTTCATATGAACAATAACCATCTGACTGGATTCATCCCAGAAACTTTGGTAAATTTGAAAAATCTAACTTATTTAATTCTATACGATAATAAGTTGAATGGATCAATACCTAGAGGAATAGGTAAGATGACTTCACTCAAAAGGATCGAGATACAATTGAACAATCTCACGGGTTCGATTCCTTTGTCAATAGGTGAACTCAAATCTGTAAATTTGATTAATCTCTACGGTAACAAACTTTCTGGACCCATCCCACAAGAGTTAGGAAACTTGACATCTCTTTCAGCTTTGCATTTATCATTCAATGAACTCAACGGTTCGATTCCAAACTCATTTGGTAACCTACAATCGCTAGAAAACTTAACTCTTCACAATAACCAACTTTGTGGTTCTCTTCCACGGGAACTAGGAAATTTGAAGTTGGTTGAACTTGAAATAACCAACAATAGTTTTTTAGGTAGTTTGCCTGATGAAATTTGCAATGGTGGGAAGCTTCAATATCTACTGGTCGGTAATAACCAATTAACTGGTCAAATTCCTAAGAGTTTGTACAACTGCTCGAGCTTGGTTCGACTCAGTTTAGTTGGAAACCAGATCACTGGAGACATTTCTGAGAGCTTTGGTGTATATCCGAACCTCAGTCGAATCAATCTCAATGATAACAAGGTTTATGGGGAAATATTGGACAACTGGAGTAAGTGCCAAAAGTTAACCGCGATGCAAATGGGTGGGAATCGAATACAAGGTAACATACCTTCTTCTCTTGGAAGCTTGATTCAGATGGAGTTTCTTAATCTATCTTTTAATGATTTGGTTGGAGAGATACCAAAGGAACTTGGAATGATGACTCGCATGGGGAAGCTTTTCTTAAGCAACAACAATCTTTCGGGTGTCATGCCACGTGAGCTTGGATCGTTAACTCAACTCATGATTCTTGATCTATCCATGAATGAGATGAATGGGTCAATTTCATCTTCCCTTGGACAGTGCTCACACCTATTTTCCTTGAACTTGAGCAACAACAGATTTACGGGTGAAATCCCAGCCCAACTAGGTGGACTTGTTCAATTGTCTGATCTTGATTTGAGTTATAATTCACTCTTCAAAGAGTTACCTTCCGAGCTTTCGAGTATGAGTAGCCTGGAGACACTAAATCTCTCTCACAACCAACTTTCAGGTTCTATTCCAAAGAGTTTTCAGTCAATGAATGCATTAGTGAACATTGATCTTTCTTATAATCATTTACGAGGGCCTATTCCCACAAACAAAGCTTTTATGAATCTTTCAATAGAATCATTACAAGGAAACGAAGATTTGTGCGGAAATGTTACTGGATTGAAACAATGCACATCAAAAATGCATACTACAAATGAGAAACATAGACTCGCGCTAGTGATATCTCTTCCACTTCTTGGAGCTATCCTGCTTGGTAGTCTTATTGGAGTACTTACCTTCTATAGTTGCAAATTGAAGAGTCGAAGATCCGAGAGTCGGAGATCAAAATATATTGCATCGGCACAACTTGTAAACGAACAAACACAAGATAAAAATTTCTTTTCAATTTCGAATTTCAATGGAAGAGAGACATATGATGAAATTATATCCAGAACTGAGGATTTTAACGAAGCATATTGCATCGGAATGGGAGGATTTGGAAGTGTGTACAAAGTAAAGTTGTCATCAGGTGATATAATTGCAGTAAAGAGACTTCACTCATCTTCTGAGGTGATCAATCACGATGACTTCCTAAACGAGGTTCGGGCATTGACAAGAATACGACATAGAAATATCATCAAATTACTTGGTTATTGTTCGCATTCTCATAACTCATTTTTAATTTATGAGTATCTCGAAGGGGGAAGTCTAGCACGTATGTTGTACGATCAAACTGCACAAATTTTGGATTGGACAAAGAGGGTGAACATTATCAAAGGTGTTGCAAACGCTTTATCATATATGCATCATGATTGTTTGCCAGCCATCATTCATCGTGACATATCAAGCAAAAATATTTTGCTTGACTCAGAGTATGAAGCTTGTGTTTCGGATTTTGGTACTTCCAAAATATTGAACCCAAACTCTTCAAATTGGAGTAATATAGCAGGAACATATGGATACGTCGCACCAGGTAGTTTATTTTCCTATAGTTCATAACTACAAGCTATCATGTTATCTGTTTAATCTGAACAAAACTAATCATGTTAATTATTTTTGTAGAATTCGCTTATACAATGAAGGTAACTGAAAAGTGTGATGTTTTTAGTTTTGGCGTTCTAGTGTTAGAAATCATTAAGGGAAGGCATCCTGGCGATATGATTGCTACACTAGTATATACAACGGCTGAACAACTCAAGCTCACTGATTTGGTGGACACTCGTCTCGTCATTCCATCCCCGGAAATCAGAGAAGTTCTAACCTCAATACTGATTCTAGCAATTAAATGTGTTAATTCGAACCCTAAAATAAGACCTACAATGCATGAAGTTTCGCAAAAACTTGCATGTATTATAAGTGACATGTAAAAGCAATGACAAAGAGTGTTTATTTATAACATGAGTAACCCCATGTGGTTTATATACTGACAAGTCACCCTTATAAAATCAAAATCAAAGACAGATTAATGTTATTGTAATACAATCTTAAACTTGGTAAATGTACAAATCTAAGAGCTAATAGCTAGTACTTTGTCCTTCAATTGTCTTTATGATCCGTCTTACATTGCACCCTTCTAAGTTCTAGGTGACCAAAAATAACCTTGAGTACCTAATATAGAGAAAAGTGAGGCAGAGCAAAAGTTTATTAAACAAATTTAAGGCAATCAACATGAATGCCATAATGAATACAACTGATACGCTACGTACACATGCATAAATTGTAAGAGAAACAAATCTATATACTGTTTACCATTTTACCAAAGTATTCAAGTAATCAAAGACATGCAAAGTTTGTACGAAACTATATATATGCTTTCAACAATTTTAGGCCAAAGTATATGGGCTTAGTTGTAGCTTTGTCATTCTTCTATTTCATTACTTAACCCTCTTTGGTGCCTTCTATTGCCACCTCTTATGAAGGGGTGTGTTTTCTTGTGTGACATCTGTTGCGGCCATGGTTTCCCCTTCTAAGGTTGTTTAAACACGGTTTCTGGTTTCCTTTTGTTTGTGATGATCATTGATGGGTGTTCTTGGTTTTTGTTTGGATTATTGAGGCGTTGCTGTGTCTGCAACTAGTTGTGCATCTTTGGTTACTTTTAATTCTGAATTTATATTTATGTAACTCCTAAAAGGGAAGGTAGGTGCTTTGCACCGGCCTCTCCCGTCCCGTCACGTCGCGTTTCAACTTTTTCTTACTTATGTATTAACGGTTTAATCCCCGACTTTTAACACATTGACGGTTTTAGTCCCTGACTTTTATTAATTGTCATTTGAGCTCCTGATGAGTTTTTGAATTTAATCTCTTACTCCACTTTGACACAAACTACGACTTTTACTAATTTTCATTTAAGCCCTTGATAAGTTTTTGACTTTGCTCTCTTACTCTACTTTGACACATGGTACGATTTTAATATTGTTATCGTGTTGACCTCTAACTTTTGATATTTCATCGTTTTTTAACATATGACACATTACGTTTTTGCGTCGTGACATACGGGGCATGAGACTTTTTGTCAACACATATGACGAAGTCAAATACGCAAGACCCGACTGCGTGACCCGGCCGCTGCAACGTGCTGCCTGGTCTTAAATCTAGTTTGTATGAAAAGTGAATGATCGGTTTTTGTTGTTTTTGGTAACTAGTGATATGCGCCTGCTCGCGTATTGTGTGAGCATTGTATTTGACGGTGTTACAAACGGATAAATAAAACAATAATAAGAGACTCAGAATTAGCAATTGCATCGTGTCACATCCCGATATCACTCTTCATAGCCCTAACAAAAAAAAAACATAAACAAACTGAAAAACAAAGCGACAACATTTATAAGTAACTTAGAATCAACGACCATAGCTTGATCATGTTGTGGCTGCAATGAGATTGCGGATTTTTAAACCGACATTCACGTATAATTTTACAGATGTGCTAATAAGGACTGAAGATGAAAACTAACAAAAATTTGTGTCAAAAATCAAAAAATAAAAACTTCACTATTCATCAAGTTTCTAAATAACACATAGTATAATATAATATAATTTTACATTTATGATAGTAAGCCTATGATAATTGGATTTTTTTTCATTGGTGCGGCACATATTGCAGTTGTGACACGCCCTTTGAGGCTCTTTACATATATATATGCTACTTAGTGGTTGCTTATGATTTGTATATGTTAATGACATATGTGATATGTGTTAGGTTGTTTGTACCACTAAAATGAAAAGTATTATGCTTTTTTATAGGTTGTTTGGCAACTTTATGGGCTTTTTTATGATTTCTGTTTGCTCGTAGAGGTGTAAAAAAAACCCGGTTTTTCAACCCGAACCGACAACCCGACCCGGACCCGAACCGGTTTCAACCCGGTATCATAGAACCCGGTTCGGGTTTTTAAAAACCCACCGGTTTGAAACCGGTTTTTCTATTTTGTATTGAACCCGGTTTGTACCCGGGTTTTTTTTAACCCGGTTTGAACCCGACCCGGTCCAACCCGGTGTAAAATCACTTTTTTTAAAGGGTTTTTTACCCAACCCGGTCCTAACCCGACCCTAACCGGTTTCAAAAACCCGATTTTTTATCCCTTAAAAACCCAACCCGACCCGAACCGGTTTGGTCAAAAACCCGGTTTGGATTTTGTTGACTAAAACCGGGTTGGGTTAAAACCCGGTTCGGGTTGGGCCCAAAACCCGATTTTTACACCTCTATTTGCTCGTGTCATATGTGAGCTGCTGTTATATTGTCCATAAAGACTACACGAACAACTAATGTATGTCCTAAGTCTTGCTTAATGTCCATCATATGTAAACCCACAACATGGCCCGACCTACTTTACTAAGTATTTATCAATTGGAATTTCTTATGAATGGGTAGAATGGATTAAACTGGATCATGGGTGAAACTGTCACATAGGTTGATTAAAAGAAAGGGTCTAACGGGTAAAACTACTTAAACACGTCGTCGCAAATGATTTGCGACGGGGTTTTTTACTACTAACTTTTTATGTCGCAATTGTGTCGCAAATGCATGTTTCCTACGCATTTGCGACGAATTATGGCGTAGCAAATGACTGACTTTTCTAGTAGTGAGACGTTGATGTTTTCTCATTTTGTTTGTCATAGAAAAATGCCTATCGCTTGATAATCTTCTTGTTGGGATGTCCTTATACATGGTACTGGGATAGCATTGTGTTCTTAACGTTTGATCCGTTTTTGTCTTAGGGCTTTTTGTTAGGCTTATTGATATAGAATATATAGCATTTGTCATCAAAACTGAACCTACAAAACATTTGGTAATGTCAAAACTTGTAAATCAAAAATGTATTATTCCCAAATCAAAAAAGGTTCACAGAGAGACACTGATTGAGTTCAACAAACATATTGAAAAACAAGACCCAGAAAATACTACTAATCACATACGAGAAACGTCAATGTGAAGAAACTTGAAAACGAAGATGACAAGGGGATTCACGGATCATAGTTGTAGCAGGATACCCTAATATTGAAGAAGATGATTGGCTACATTGTGAACTTACTTGATTATGATGATGAAGAGCGATATATGTATGCATGATGGGAGAGGTTAATGTGCCCTAATTCCAACGGCTACATTTTGATTATAAGTTGGCCTTGAGTCATCCAATTTGCTTAAAATACAAGACCTTGAGTTGAGCCCACGAGTCCATGAGATGTTTTCTTGTTCCAGCCCGGTTGACCTTGATCCATAGCTTCA
This sequence comes from Tagetes erecta, assembly GCA_030867185.1. Classification (NCBI taxonomy): domain Eukaryota; kingdom Viridiplantae; phylum Streptophyta; class Magnoliopsida; order Asterales; family Asteraceae; genus Tagetes; species Tagetes erecta. Next base: position 61,626,285 of record CM061488.1, read on the forward strand.
AACCCATTAACACCATGCAAAGAGAACAAAGTATAAACCAACATTAAAAGAAATAATTTTACCAAAGAATGTTTGATATTGAATTGTAAAATAGTGTATATTTTCAACATCCCCCCTCAATTCAATAGTCAAACATACGGGACAAGTTAAACACATTCAATATCTTCTTTTAAAATACGCAAGTTGCTAATCAAACTTGCTATTTATTCCAACAATCATGTTCCTTCCAAACTACAATTTGAGGACAAAAATGAGAGATTCGGTATACTTCCCTGTTGAAACCATATGCCCATGCAGCCCTCCTTTCTTGGTGTCAAACTTGCATTCTTTAGTAAAGAGCAAAAGGGTCTAATGATATTTGTTGTAAAGAGCAAAAGGGTCTAAAGTTGCTCCTTGGCACCAGAAATGATCTTTCTTTCCTTGAGATAGACATGTCAGTTAGATCACATTGAACAGCAATTACTTGATACTTAAAAGAAGCACAATAATACTTAGAATCAGGAAACTTCCCTAAAAATTGTCTTTTATGTCAACATACACTTGATTGCTGAAGTTGCAAATATATTTTTTCCCTTTTAAAAGACAAACCAGAATCACAAAGTCAAATAACCAGTAGCAACAACTTTATGTGATTCCTAAAACCATTTTGGTTAGAACCTAGTACTTTGGTTAAAAACTAGAATAATAAGCTTCTATTTGAACTGGGCTTTAATCCACATCCAAAAGAAAAACACTTGCAAATTTTTTGACCCTTAGTCTTATGATATCTGAAACATGTTTTGTTTTATTTTCCCAACACCATCTTTTAAGCAGCAGACATGAATAACCAAAGTGAGAGAAAGTTAATCAACATATCAAGACAAGATAAACAATACAACTCGAAGTTAGTATAAATATATGCAACCCAAGCTGACATTTGAATAAATACAAATTCCCTCCTAACATAGTTATCCAAGGAGAAACTCAATTAAACAATGAATTTTAGATCACCATTGAAAAGAGTATGCAACGAACCATATGATTTTAAAACACTTCAAAACACATCCTTTAAAGATCAGAAAGAATCAGACTAGAATCAAATTAAGACAAAGAAAGAATATCATGATTCTATAAGACGATCATAAACAACATGGCTTTTAATAATTCAGATATAAATCTGAAGACAAGACAAGTGAAGAGCTTAAAGACTAATTTGACTTGTCCATAAACTTTTACAACTTTACGAGAACATGTAAGAGAACTCGTAAAGAACATAAAGACTAATTTGAATCAAGCAAAAACTTTTACAACTTCACAAATAAGAATTTGGGAACTGTCACAGAAGACAATACTTGTGAAGACTTAAAGACTCATTTTGACTTTAATCAAAAAACTTTTACAACTTCACACATAAGATGGATTCCTAAGATTCAAGAAAATCATAACGTTCATGATAAGACACATGAAGAACATAAAGACTAATTTTGACTTTGGTCAAAAAACTTTTACAACTTCACGTTTAAGACAGAATCATAAGATTCACAAGACAAGTCTGATTATAATAATAATAGCATAAGCAATATATCAAACCAAGAACTCAGCTAAACACGTTTTAATTGAACACAAAATCACACGTATTGTAACCAGAAAAATATATCCCACATAAGAGAGAACATACAAAGTTTTCTGAGATGATATTCAAGAACAGCCTTGTTAATAAAACACGTGAAGCACGTAGTTTAACATACCAAAACAAGAGTAAAGAGAACAAGACAAGTCTAGAGACAATAAGACATACGGGTCAAATAAACCATCATGAAACCAACATGCTAGAATCCAAATGAGATTTTCATGATACAAAATAAAATCCACTTTTTCAGAGACAAAATTGAATCATATACAATTCAAGACAAAGATTTGAGAACAAACAACATCTTAAATTAAAGACCAATGTGAAGACATATAGAACACATAATCAGGGTCACAATAAGCACAAATTAAAGTGAAAACATTAATGTAGTCCAAAGAATCCTACATTAGACAAATATTTCACAACTTCAGAAACATCCCATTGAAAACACTAATATCCAAGAGTAATTTTGTACGGATTCTAACTGCCAAATTGATTTAATCAGTGTAAAAGACGGCAGTTTAAAATTTGTAAAAACAGAAAACCAATTAGAAAAAAACATCATTTAATTAATAGTCAGCCTTAGGCTCCTTAAGCAAATAAGCTCAAAACATAATTTTTTAAGAACAGAAACAACAGAATTTTAGCATACATTCAATAGAATGTGATATTCCTTTCAAAAAACCATCTTTAACCATTTACTAGTATGAAGTCAAACCAAATATTTTAATGAAACACTTACCAAATATTTAACCACATAAATTAACATTTAGAAGTCACAATCAAGCATGAAAAATGTGGTGTCAAAGATTAAAAGACTCTAGTTCTTTTAAACCAAAACAAGCCAAACAAAAAAGACACGAAACATGCAAAGGAATACACCGAGTTAAAAAATATTAGTTCAACTTGTTTAAAATCAACTAAAGCCAAGCAAGAAAGAACCCAACAAGAAGAACTTTTGTATTTGGTTTATCTTAAGACATTCAATTCATTAATAATGTAAACATTTCCTCTCAATTCCAAATGTCAGGGTAAACCGGTAAACACCTAGCTGAAAGTAGTTCAATTCAGAAAGCAGGTTGCAATGAAACAAGAGATAAAGCAATGTCATGTAGACAAAATGAAATATATTGAGAAAATGACTAAAAGCCTTTTGTGATATGCTCATTATTTTTCAATTAAACTCCAATAACATTAAACACTTAAGAATATAACAGAGTAGAAGCAAATCATATCAATAAATATGGCAGCAGATGAACAATTTCTTTTAAACTAAAAATTCATGTTTCCAAAGAACAAGACATTTTCAAGAACCCTTAGTATGCACTAATCACACATACATTAATAATACTAGCATAGCAACCTTGTTAAGAGACATGTGACAACTCAGTTGTAAAAAGACACCAAAAAAACAAATACATCACGAAATAGATTCCGAAAACAAATATCATCTTGAAGAAATACAATTGAACATATAAGATGCAGCATATCAACCTGGTATGTCGCCTTCAATTCCCATAAGTGCCTAATGAGACAGGAAATTTAAGGGATAGGGTAATATGGACTTACAAGACTCCAACATCTCATAGAGCTCAGAAGACTTACAGTGATTAAATGAGAGTGGAAATAAAAATTAAAGAGCTTCCAAGGCTGTCACCAATTGTCAAGATTACCAAATCAGCAGCGGAGACTAGTCACTTCCCAGGAGTGTAAAATATTGATTGATGAAAACCTAGAATAATGAACAACTAAAATCGAGCAGAGACAGGGAGACCTTCTGATGTATGATTGGACATGAAGCCCTAGCACGAAATAACCACTCCACGAACAAGAATTGAAAAAATAACTCAGATCTGAAAACCCATCTGTAAACGTAAGACAATCTTTAATCAAAGCCCCAGTTAAGACCCTTTCTTTCATTTCATTATAAAGTTCCTTCTTTTTGTTACCCGGCATGAGATAGGATCGGTAAAAGGTCTGACTCTATGGTAGCCGCCTTGAAACAATTTCCCTTAACGAGCTACGAATCAAATAAGGTTACGGGCTTCCTGCCCTAAGAGTGGGTATTCGCAATCACGAAAGTACACTCCTGTTGTCTGCTAATCAATCCGAGACAACAACAACAAAGCGAAAGACTACATTTTAGAGAGTATTAGAGGTTATTGAGCTGGTGGCCGGCCCCCGACCAAAAAAGACTATTTCGATTGTTTTTACAATTCGATGACATATTTCCCCCAGAAAGTATACAGCAAATTCTTTCTGTGAAAACGGGGAAAATTCAACGTATGGCAGAATTAGATCCTGATCCTTTTTGGACCGAGCAAAGCAAAGAGACTGAAAGTAGATAGGAGTACAAGGGCATTTCAAACGAAAGGTGCATTTCCTCAGTTGATAGAAGAAAGAGTGCAGCCCAGCGCTACGGGGGCTAAGAGCCATGGCTGACTTATAAGGAGAGTCTACGGTAAGCAAGAGAGTCCACGGCACCTAAGCTATTCACATATTAGGATTGGCTAGTAGTCTTTGATTATGAGACTAGGGAAAGTGAGACCATAGCCCTAAGCTCTTCTTTAATAGCTTATAGTGCACTGAACTGGGAAAGAGAATGAAAGATTGATCTCCTATTGTAAGCAAGACCCTAATCTAAAGCCAGAATCAAAGGCAATGCCACGGGGAAGTGAAAGGTGGCATGAAAGTAGAATCAGATTCTCCGAAGCAGACTGGCTTGAATTCATGTCATGCTTGAAGACTGCTTGAAAGCTAATCCTTGTAAATCAAAAATGTATTATTCCCAAATCAAAAAAGGTTCACAGAGAGACACTGATTGAGTTCAACAAACATATTGAAAAACAAGACCAAGAAAATACTACTAATCATATACGAGAAACGTCAATGTGAAGAAACTTGAAAACGAAGATGACAAGGGGATTCACGGATCATAGTTGTAGCAGGATACCCTAATATTGAAGAAGATGATTGGCTACATTGTGACCGTACTTGATTATGATGATGAAGAGCGATATATGTATGCATGATGGGAGAGGTTAATGTGCCCTAATTCCAACGGCTACATTTTGATTATAAGTTGGCCTTGAGTCATCCAATTTGCTTAAAATACAAGACCTTGAGTTGAGCCCACGAGTCCATGAGATGTTTTCTTGTTCCAGCCCGGTTGACCTTGATCCATAGCTTCAACCCATTAACACCATGCAAAGAGAACAAAGTATAAACCAACATTAAAAGAAATAATTTTACCAAAGAATGTTTGATATTGAATTGTAAAATAGTGTATATTTTCAACATGGTAACTTGGCCCATTTCCTAATCACAGTTCGACTGTTGGCTCGTGACTGGTGAGTTATAGTTGATTAAGATTCAAGTTCTGGATCTAAGTTATAACTTAACAGAGGCTACTAACTTTCTAGCTTATACAATAAACAAAAAAGTTTAGAGACTAGAGTAATGAATAGTCAATAGTGGTATAGAATCATACATAAGGATTAGGATTTGATATAAAATAACTAAATACATATATATACCCGGAAAACACACTACTACAAAACCAGGTATTTGTCACTGCCGTTTCAGTCGCAAAGCGGTGGCAAATAGCTATTTGCAACCAAATTGCCACCGAAAATGTTGTTACAATAGCCTTCGTAGCAGTTGGGCAATTGTGACCGTTTTGCCACCGGAAGCTATTTTGCAACCGAAATTAGCCACCGATTTTGTGGTGGCAAATAATGCAACTGCTTTGTCACCGCCCATTTTGCCACTGATTTGCGACTGCAGTTTTGCCACCGCTTTGTCACTGTCTTTTTGCCACCGTTTTGTCACTGCCTTTTTGTCACCGCTTTGCCACTATTTGTTTGCAACCATCTTTTGGTCACAAAGCGGTTGCAAATCTTGTAAAAAAAATAAAAAAAAAAAGCTTTATATATATATATCATGCATACAAAACCATTCACACCAAAAATTGATATATTGTGATAAAATAATACAAATGTTCAAGCCATCATGTAAAATACACATGGTATGCCTCAACTTATTGAAAATGAAACATTCATGAATCATGGAATTCATAACACGAATAAAACCACCTTCTGTGATCATCCTGAATCACTCCTAACCAGCTGCATGTGTCCCACATTTGATTTGTTTTCCTTCGAGCTCTCAGTGGACCTTGTCTTAAAATCAAAAGTAGGAGGTTCAAGTTCACTGAATGTGAAAGTACATAATTAATATAAACATTTGAAGTAGTATATAAGTATGAACCTACAAAATCTTGGCTACCCTATAAAACCAAATGAAAGCATATAAACAAGTTAAAACATGGATTAAAAGCATAAGTGATATAGCTAAACGCTTACAAAAGATTTGGTTGTCATGTTAACATGTTAGTTGGATCCGAATGCTTACAAAATCACTGCTCCTTTGTTTTGGCTTCTGTTGCCGGTCTGTGCCTGCAAAACAAAAAAAAGTACAGTTAGAAAGTAAAAAAAAGTTGGATAGAAGGTGATTGTTTTAGTCTTATGGTGGTACATGTGTCATGCTTTTGTTTGAGGGCTTTTCAAGATGGTGTTTATGTAATTGTTGTTGGTGTTGCAGATGCGTTGTGGACATATGGTGTTTAGATTTTGCAGAAGCACAAACATATTCTTGTTGCACCACTGGTTCCTTCAGCGGCGTACAAAAGTTTTTGTTCTTTGTCCTTGCATTATACTCTAACCTTTGCACCTACAGACCAATAACCAATGCTAGACTTTAGTTAAGGCATTTTTCTATGGAAATAGTCAAATACTTTATTCGTAAAACTTGTTCGAAATCATGAGCTTAATTAGGACATTTTCTTAGGTAATTTAGATCAAGTTCCTACTTTAAGTGACGCACAATGCGTAATGCACAAACTTCAAATTAGGCCCATGACCCGTTACCATGACTATCTCAAACATATAGCCTTACCAATGCAAATTGATGAGCTACGAGATAACTACATAGTTTCAAACTTGTAAAAGAAAAGCAAGTTCAAAGAATGAACTATCCAAACAAAGAACCGCACTGGCCAATCATATAAAACAACATTGACTTGAGCAATGTCAAAGCATTTACATACTGAAAAAGCATTCTAGTGATGTACAAACTAAAATTATTCCAAAAAGTTATTAAAGCATAAACACTCATAAACTAGTAATCAGGAATCATGGAACAACTTAAAATTTTTATGAAAATACCTACACAGCAGTTTGAGGTTAATGCAATTGAAATAATGCCCTTACATATTAACATACCACCACAGCATGGTCAATTCAAAATGTGAAACGTTAAATGATTAATACTACATCATATGTTTCACTGTTTTAGACATTTGGAAACTAGTGACCTGTTTTAATCAATCTAAGAATCTTACAAACCTAAATTATATCAGTAACTTGATTCATACATAGTCGATAAACATGAGCTTAAAATTTCATCAGCAACAACAAGTGCAGAATTTTCACATAACTTTTTTGCTACAAGTAGATTACTATATTGATATCAACTAGGTTTTTTCAGATCTCGCGAATCAACAGGAAAACATAATGATAATCTAATTCACTCATAAAATCAAGAGTTTAATGACGAAATGATACGTTTCAACATACCTAAAGAGAAAATTGGTAGAGAGAACTGCTAATTCGCTGCACCTCAATATTACCTCCCTGCAACTGACGCCAATTTGAGCAAACTAATCGAACATTTCATCAACGTTTATAGATTAACTTATAAGAGATTTATGAAATGCCTTCGAGTTACGTCTTGTTTTTGTTCGTTGGAGTTGTTGTTCTTCGAAGATGAGATTAACCGGCGAGAGCAAGGATTCAAGTTTCAATGGCGTTTACTCTACGGTTGTGATTAAACAGTTATTAGCGTTGTTGCAGATATGATTATAGATATTTGGTGACGATGGCATCATTGACGCCATTGTTGTGAAGCTCATTGATCGTCTGGTGTTTGAATAGGAGATTTGGCCATTTGGGGATTAAAAAGATATTTGGGGAAGGTAAAGTTGAGAAATTGATCGAACGGTGGAAATGAGTTTCACATTTTAAGATGAATATAATACAGTATAAATAATTAAATAAACGGGAAAATAAACATAACTACCAACTTAAAGATTTGCTACCGCAATGGACGGTGGCAAATGTTGCTACTGTATTGCCACTGATTTTTTTTTTAATTTATTTATCCATTTATTTTACTACTGTTTTGCTACCGTATAAAAACGGTCACAACTTTAGCGACCGGTTTGTTACCAAATATTGATGTCGTAAATTTTGTCATTGTTTTGCTACTGGGATGATTGTCGTTGCTAAATGAGTGACCGTTTTAGTTCGGTTGCAAAATGGTTGCAAAATTTGTGACCGGTATTTTCGGTAGCAAATTTCGGTAGCAAATGCCCATTATTGTAGTAGTGACAATTCTCACTCATTTAGCCAATTATAAGCTAAACATTCATAACATGATATGTTATTTGATTCACATTGTGGGTTAAATCTCATATATTCAACCTACATATTTTGAGAAAATGAAACCACTTTTCATGTGTTCATGAATTAGGTTATCGTGACATACTGATTTGTGTTAAAATGAAAAACTAAGTTTTAAGTAAGTTGCTTTCTACTGATTTGTTGGTTTTTTAGAACTAAAGCGCCCTAATTAAAGAGTGAAAATAAAAAAATAGTTTATGAAAGGCCCTTATTTTAATGTCTGATTGAGGCCCATAAAAAACTTGAAACAGCCCTGTCCATACTGACCCGTTAACATACAAATTCCTATTTACACTTAAAACATACAGTAACATATATAAGACATAATAAAACAACTAATAGTGTTTGGTTTATTATTAATAATTTAATAGATTCTTATGTGGATTATCTGGTTAAATTGTTAGTTTCATACTTGCCGCGGTATATCTTATTACTATTTAAGGAAGAGCAAGATTACTTATTTACTTCTCTTTTTTACACATATAAACTTAATATTAGTTTGGGTCAAAAGTGTCAGTGTTAGAAAGTATGTTCATATGTATGTATGTAATAGTTAGAGGGTTAGATGTGTCAACCCTAATAAGTTGAAACTGTTTGTTCATTATATAAGAACCGACATAACGTTTAGAATTGTTGTCAACACTTCATACAATGGCTATATAAGGAAGTATATGTAATATACATGTATCATCACTCTTTGAAATTGTTTTATAACAGGTACTACATGGTTTGGTTTTACAAGAAATTGATGAAGATTAAGACATGTTGAAGATGGAGATTTAAAATCCACTTTTGTTTGTAGAAGTGCACAAGCTGTGTGCAAATCACCACCTTCTCCTTTTTTAACAAAAATACATCAGATGGTGGATGATCAAAGTATGGATCCCCATTGTTTCTTGGATCAGAGGTTGTTAAAGCTTTATTATGGGTCTACATGCTTTCTCTACAAATCCCCACACAATATATATCAAGAACAAGGTAATAAGCAAGAGCGGATCTAGGTTGAGGTGAGGGGTAGCCCGGGCTATAGCTCAAATTTTGGTGCGTAACAAGTTTTTTTTTTTTTTTTACCTTTTTTACCGTTTTATGTTTAGGATACTCATGAACGATTAAAAGGATACCCCTGAGCTTTGATGAAACCAAAAGATCTAATTTTATTGATGTAGAAAAAGGTTGCTGAAGCTCTGTAATTCAGTTGCAGGTATGCTCGAAGCCTCAAAGTCAGGAAGAAGATGACCTAATCTATCTAACATGAAGTGGGCTCTTTTTAGACAGCCCAGTTCCTTTTTTTTTTAAATCAAATGCTAAAACTAAAAATGGACAATTTCAATAGAAGCCCAATTTCTTTTCCACCGGTAACTTTATTTTTAATCCTTTGGTATATGTATAAATGAAAAACTTATTCATTTTACCGTTTTAATTAAAATTACAAAACCAAATATTTTAAATATAAATTAAATTATAATATATTTAAAGATGTTGGCCGTGGATTAAAAATAAAAAGTTAAGTGTAAAATGTACATTGGCTCTTATGTTTATAGTACGTTGACTTTTAGAAAAAGAAAACAAATACTACGCGGGTGGATTAAAAAATAAAGAGTTAAATGTAAAATGTACCAGTGTGGTTTACACTTAATAATACTCTCCAACCCTGCTTGAACATTTAAACACTTTGCAACCACAGACTTTCTAAAGTGTGTCATTTGCATCTTACGGTTAGTTTAATTGTTAATATACCGTTATTTGTAAGAGTATAATAGACTATATAGTAACATAAATAAAAACATAAATCATTTGTCGTTAAGTAGTTGAGAAAGCATTATTGTGTGTGCAGCCTCACGCAAACACAGGGCCTTGGATGTCTGAAATCATAAAAGAGCTACAAGCACTACTAGAAAAAAAGCCTTTAATGATACGCAATGCGTGTCATTAAAGGGTATACATGACACTTAAAAGTGTGTCAAGGAAGCCCATGTCATAAAATAAATATGACATCCATTTGTGTGTCATATTTTTATGACATACAATTATGACAAACAATTATGACAAACAATTACGACATCCAATATTGCGTGTCATGCTTTTAAATGTTTAAATTTTTTTGTCAAATTACTAATTTACTCTCAATGTATAATGACCAAAACAATATTGCAAAAACAAATGCATTTCATAATAAAATTCATATAAACTAAAACCATTCATTTTATAATCCAAACAAAAATCATTATCAATATATTCTTCGACACCTAAAGTTATCGTTTATCAATATATCTATATCACCTAAAAATAATAGTTGCTCCAAAACTAGAACATTCTTCCCGTTCCATCAATATCTGCATCCGTATATTCATCTTTGCCTCCTCCAACCTAAAAAAATAAAACAAACAAAATCTTAAAACAATAATCATATTGGCACATATGAAACGGGTCAATAACTCAACAAAGACACTCACATATGAGACAAGCGGGTCAATAACACAAAAGACACTCGCATATGAGATGAGCCAATAACACCAAAGACACTTGCATATGAGATGTGTCAATAACACAAAAGGGTATCTAAAACTTATAATACTTACATTGTCATCAACGAGTATTTCAACTCCTTTATCAACTATTTCTTTCATGAACTTCATCACATAATAGCCACATTCAGTACTTCCCGGCTGACATGGACACTACACATTTTAAAATTCCAATTAATCCGATAATTTCTAATTAATCCGATAACATGTTGTAACATAACCTCCAAACATTTATCAATCCAATTATAACAAACAATTGACTTGTAACCAAATAAGACTACAAATTCCTGTAAGATTAACAACAATCTCCCTACTAATAGCCAAAGGACATTTCTCAATCAACTCACATCCATCATAAGTTTCAGTCAAGAACATGCTAAATCTTTTCCCTATCTCGGAAACATAAAAGATCCAAAAATTTTTAACAATTTCCTCATTAGCTATTGTGGCATCATAAATTCCCTCCTAAAATGAGTCAAATGATCAAACTCAATCGCACCGCTTATAATTAAAGCCTAGCTAAGGTCAAATAAGTCTATCATCAACTAATGCTCCTATTAAACAATTAATGCAAATATAACCATAACCATTACATAAGCAAAAGACCAAAACCATTACTCACCCAAGTGTTGACCCAATTGACTTTAACTCTCCTCTTGGTTGTTTGTGCAAAATACAAGGTCATTGCCCTACAAAAAAAGTTAAGAAATTTATCAAATAAGATTATATAACATTTCAATAATTTGTAATACTTACTCATTAATAATTTTCTGCAACTGTGTATTGACAATACTAGGCCTTAACGAATCAAGATAATAACATGTAGTTGTTTTTATGTCTACTACGCCCAACACCCAATGTCTACTACAAAAACCAAAAACCAAATTAAGTCAATATAATAGTCCTCTTTATCAAAACTTAATTAACTGAAAAATCAAACCCGGGATTGTAGGGCAAGAGGATGATATCATTGTCCTTTCTTTTAGACAACCGATCCGCATCACTACTACAAAATTGGGCATTTGCTACCGTCATTTGCCACCGAAACAATCGGTTGCAAATTTTGCCACAACTTTGTCACCGAATATGAATGGTCGCAAAATCTACAACCATGTGCCGATTGGTGACAACACGGTTGGAAATTTTGCCACTAATAAATCATGGAGGCAAACCGGTTGTAAAACTTGCCACCGATTTTATTTGGTCGCAAAACTGTAGCAAAATATTATAGTAAAGAATATTTAAAAGGAATTAATGGTTACGGCGACAAAACAGTCACAAAATTTGCCACCGTTTAGTCTCCGTTATAAATTGTCACCGCTAAGCCGGTGGCAAATAAAAAAAGGGATTAAGTTGAAATTAGGGTTTAAAATAGCCACATTCACTTTTTCTCTTCACAATTCACTTCAACAAGACAAACACACTTCGCACGCAGCAGCAAGCGATCGTCCTCGTCCATCAATTCCTTTGCAGCCACTTCTTCTCCTCGTCTTTGCTCGCAGCAGCGCTGTGCGACCATCGTCCATCTCCTCCACCCTGTGATCATTAAAGTGCAGTTCTCTTCATCTCCTCAAATCGTAAAAGGTTCTTCGACAGCTTCATCTTCACCGGCATTGTACGCTGCACCATCGCCAGTACACTGTCGTCGTCTTAAACCGTCAAATCGATTCAGGTACACATTTCTCTATGTTTTACTCCTGCACGTTATTGTTTCAGTCAATTCTATAATCATTTGATAATTTGTCCTTGATTAGTCGATTATGTTTTGATTGTATCTATATTTTGTAGTAGTAAATTTAAGTAGAGTAGGTTATACAGTTGCTTGGTCCTCTTTAATCGATGTTAACGTGTTTGATTAACCGGTCTGCGTTGTTTTGAGCTGAACGATCTTGTTTGTTTTCTAATATGGTTAGAATTTTCGAGTATTTTTTAATCTTTGATGTTTGTTTTAAAATTGGGGATAGTTTTGGTGATGTTTCGTTTAATTTGTACAGTTTTGAAAGTTATTGCTACTAATTCACCTCATTGAAGTAGAGTCTATTGGTTACAAGATTACATAGTTTCATTTGTGGCTGTAAGTGTTTTGGTCGATTATGTTTTAGGATTGTAAAGCATATTGTTTGTAGAATTCAAGTAGTTAATTTATTTCATTAGGTCAAACAGTGATTTGGTTTGCAAATTCAAGGTTTGATGATAAAATCGTAATATATTGCAAGCTAGGAAGAATATAGATGAGAAACTTGACTTATCTTTAGGGCTAAGCACAGAGATGAAGTTATTATGCTGCTGCATATTGTAAATTGAGACTTGGGTTAATTCATTATTTAAACAGGATTTGCAACAAAAGCTGTTGTTTTGACAACAACAATATACAGCAAAAATTTATGTTTTGATAGCAATAAAATACACAAAAAACTTATATTTTGATAACACTAAAATACAGAAAAACTGCACTTTGATAACAATTAAAATACAGCAAAACTGCACTTTTGATAACAATCAAATACAGCCAAACTGCAGATCTTGACAGCAATAAAATGCAAAACTGCTCTTTTGACATAAATAATATGTAAACAATCACGACTTTTTTTTATTCTACAGTTAAGTTAATAAAGAAACAACTTATCTATCACTTAGTTTGTTCATTTATATTCAAATCTATAACAAATCTCTGACAAAACTATAGGTAAGAAATTTTTTAGCACATGATCACAATAGTGTGTAACTAACATAACAGCTTCTTCAGAACTGAGAGCACACTACATTGAGCATATGGAATGTTGTTTTATTACTTTGATTGCAACGGTCTTAATATCTCAAAGATTTTCGATGCAAAAGTTATTTGTTTGGATCTTTAAAGTTAGTGTTTTAGGAGATGTTTGTCTCCCTTCCAATGCATACAACTTTTAGAAATTATTTATTGAATTTGAGGTTTTAATTAAGATTATAGCTAGTTTAGTTCATCTTTCATATCAGTTTAGCTAGAGAGGGGATTAAGATATATAAATTTTTTGTAATTAGTAGTTGAGTGAAATATATATTTATAAATACATGAAACATATATCTAGTTACCGAATAGATGATTAGGAATTAGTTTATCCTTTTTATATTGGATTATTGTAACATTTTCAATTAGTTTTTTCTGTTTCAATGCTGTTTAATTAAAACAACTCCTACCGGAACACTAATTGGCATTATGCTAAAAAAAAGTAAACATGTTGAAGCATATCTTTATAACTTAGTATATGAAAATAATTGAAGGTTAAAGTGAGTCTGAAAAAGATGACAAGACATGTGCTCGTATAATGGTGGTCCTAAGGATTATACTTTTTACTTTTATTATATATTTTGTTTTTAGAAAAGATTAGGTGTGACCGAGTAGAGAGTCAGATTTGACCTTGCATGCTAGTTGAGGTTGTGGGTAAGACTTAGCTATAGAGAAACACTCGCTTAATTATGTTAGCATCTCAAGCACAACAAGTGTATTATACTTCGTATCCTTCAAAAGCAAAGGAGCTGAAAGGCTGGTTGGCTGTTGTAAAGACCATCCCAAGGGAAATTTATGAGCTTGTTGCTAGTAAAATGGTTTGTTTGTTGTAATCATGTTTCTAAATTTTGGTTATTTTTTTATGTTGTAGACATCATGGGACGTAGTTCTGCAAGTGGTGGTAGAGGTCGGGATACTGGTCGAGGCATAAAAGATGTGAAGGCACACACTTTTGCAAAGGATGACAATGGTCGCGATGTCATTCGAGGAAACAATGAAGGTTATTGTTAACTTGTTTATGTAATCAAGTTTTTTAAATTTTTGTTAATTTTTTTATTTTTGAACATATTGGGGATTTTTAATGTTGTAGACATCATGAGACGTAGTTTCGCAAACGGTGGTAGAAGTTGGGGTACCGGTCGAGGCATTAATCAAGGTAATTGTCAATGTATTTATGCAATTATTTTTCTTAATATTGACGATTTTTGTTTTTGTTAAAGATAGGACATCACACACTTTTTCAAAGGATGACAAAGGTCGCAAGGCAATAGTCAAGGTAATTGTTAATTTATTTATTTATTCAACTTTTTAAATTTTGTTGACTTTTTTGTTGCAGGCGAATTCCACAAGCATTTGTTATTTTTTAACTTGTGGTGATTTGGAATTTGAAATTTGGATAGATTCAGAGTCTTAGACTAATATAGTTGAAATTTGGAATACACTCGAGTTGAAAGCCAAGTCTCTAAGAAACACCCAAAATAGAGCAAAGTCAACTTGCAAACATACTCTTGGATCACAATCCTTTGTGACAGCCAAATTAAATGCGGTAAAATATGTTAATTACCCTTCCTCTTTTACTACATATACCATGTTATATTATTATTTTTTTAACTTTATGCATACTACTTATGTAGGACAAGAAACTAGGTCGGGAAATTTCATTTGATGAGATGTGGATGCAAGCACATTGTAAAAAAGGAAGTAGGCCATTGGATAAAGTGTCTGAGGGTGAGGGATTGGGGGAGGGCTCCGATCGAGAAGAGAATGTTCACCAAGATGTGTGGAGTGATATGAGATCATTTCAAACTTATGTAAGTTTCTTTTAACTTCTAAATTGTATGTTATTGTGGATTAGTTTATTAAATGTTATACTACTAAAAATATATTTTATTCGTGTATTTAAGGAAAAATATAAAGCATATGTTGTGGAGAAGGACGGAGATGTAGGCACACTTTTTTATTATGACGGATGGATACAAGCGTCCGGAGGAATGAACAAAGGAAAACTGTATGGATTAAACAATGTTAGTGACATGTTAGCCTTGATGACAGGTATACCTTCCACAGAGTGTAGCAGTACTTCGTACGAATATGGGAGTGAATCGCTCGAGGTACATCTATTCTCTATTCTATTGGCAATCTAGTGACTTGTTTAGCAGCCCAATTATTAGTCATTGCTCTTTTACTTGTGTTTAGTTTTTTTTTTGTGAACTTGTGACTTGTCTAGCAACTTGCTTGATATTTATGTGGTAAATAGGCGAGACTTGTGTAGTAAATAGGTGCTAGTTTAGCTGAGAATTGCATAGTCATTAGGTGTTGAGTTGCTCGTGTTATGGACGCGTAGAAGAATGAAGTTTTGTATGCAATATGACTTCATAGGTAAGTAATAACAATCTTGGTTTAATATTGATCTTGTTGAAAATTATTTGTCTTTTTATTATTATAGATATAACGACTAAAATGAATAATTGAGGGCTTAGTTGCGGAGAAAGAAATGGAAAAGGCGGAGAAAGAGAGGGAAAAGACAGAAAAAGAAAAGGAGAAAGCCGAGAAAGAGAGAGAAAATGCAGGAAAGGAAAAGGAAAAGATCGACAAAGAAAATATGCTAGAACAAATGATGAAAATGGAAGCAATGTTGAAAAGTTTGATTAAACAACTCCCACAAGTTAAATATTGACTTTATTTTCTAATTAAGATTCTAAATGTTTGGATATATGGATATTATTAGTATGTTAAAATAATAGATTTCGTTTTGTGTTTATGCAAATTTGGTTGATCTTATGTTTAATTAAGTCTTAGTTATATATATATATATATATATATATATATATATATATATATATATATATATATATATATATATATATATATATATATATAGAGGTAGGTTCAAATGAAAAACATGGTTTATAATTGAAAACACTAAAAACCAAATAAACTAATTTTATTTTAATTTTTATTTTTAAGAAATGATAAAGGGTAAAATTGACCATGTTTTTCATAAAATTTAAACTTCCAATTGTAAAACTAATTCCTTGGTTTTCTCATGTTTATCAATTCCATTCGGTTAGTTATTGTTTATATATGCGAATCATCATTTTGTTTTAATTTGAAACCGATCACAATTCAATAAAACAAATCAATAGTTTATCATTCTTCTTCCTTACGTATTCTCGTATGTAATTCAATTCTTTTTGTGTAACTACCATACAACAGTTTAACTACCATATACACACCAAGTATATACGTATACGTATGTTACGACATTTACATAGATTAAACACCTAAACCAACTTTATTCCTCCTATACCAACTGTAATCTACATTGCTATATAAAAAAAACCGTACACTGCTTTCTACATAGATTACACAGCAAGTATACGTATACGTATGTTACGACATTTACATAGATTAAACACCTAAACCAACTTTATTCCCCATTGGTATTCATATACTACACTCAAAAGTGATAAAATCGATCTCCAAATCACAAAATATTAATAATGATTCAATTTACGTATACGTATGTTGTTGAATAAACTTGATGCATTGTATTTTTCTTCGACGCTGATTCATACCACAATTAATTTACTTTGTTTTAATTATAAAGCAATCAAATAAAAAATATTAATTACTTTAATCAAAATAAAAATCAACGAAACAATGAACAAATTATATGTGCCTATTTATTTGGGAATTTTTAGTGGGTGGTTACTAAAGTTATAACCATTTTTTTCCTATTTTACCCCTATGCATTACAAACATTCATATTAATAATTTAATAATATTTATAAAAAAACGGTGGCAAAATGGTTGCTATTTCAGGTAAAGGACGGTGGCAAACTGGTGGCAAAGTCACGGTAGCAATCTGGTGGCAAATATACAGTGGCAATTCGGTGGCAAAATTACGGTGGCAAACCGGTGGCAAAACTTGTGGTTGCAATAAGGTGGCAAAACTTGCGGTGGCAAATCGATGCTAGTTTTTGCCACCACTATGTGGTCACTAATTTCAGTAGCAAAATTAATTACATGTGGTGGTAAAACGGTGACAATTGACCAACTGCTACGAAGGCTAATGTGACCGTAGTTCCAGTGACAAATCGGTGGCAAATACCTATTTGCCACCGTTTTGCCACCGAAATTACGGTAGCAAAAGCTCAGTTTTGTAGTAGTGGCAACCAATTTGCTTGAATCATTGACATGTCTAGATTTTGATTTGCGTTCACTTGGCGGTGTTGCAGTCGGGCTTACAAAACAAATTCCATGATCTTGTTTTTGCTCATTCTTGATTTGCTCATACAAAAGCCTGTTAACATGCAAATAAACTAAGTGAATTAAATTAAAATTGTTTTAAATACAATTATTTAAACTATAACTAAGCACTTACATCATATAAGAAGTAATTATTGCACCACTCAGCTCATCACATGTATAAATCGCTTCAAAATCATTCCAAGTGAAGTTGTTATGACTTTGACATCATCTGCTCTCACGTCTAGATTTTAAATCCCTATCAATTTACTTCTTCTATACAACTAGATAATTAGTCAGGGCTGCGCGTTACGGCAACCAAGACTTTAGTAGCTAATGCGCAGCCGAGACGTTGGTAGCAGTGGTTGATGTGATGTCTGTGTTAAGCAACCCCCTAGCTCTTAGTGTTTTGTTGCAACCATGTCATACATGTTCAAAACCAATAGGCCGGCGGCCATCACAAAATTATAGGTGGCCCTAGCTGTTAGGTGTCTGTGCAGCCATAATTAAGTTACGTAAATTATCATTAGAAGTGTTTACAAAAGCATTGGTACTTGTTTATGGTAGCGTCGTAAGTTTCAACTTGTTGCGACTTTAGTCAGCCTGCTCCTTGGCATTCTTCTATTTTTTCAAACTTTCTGCAGGTTGCAGCCGTTATAGAGATAGAATGATTAGTTTGGTGTTTTGCTTTTTGTCATTTTTTTATAAGAGTAATTTACCTGATGTGGAGGCTATTTTGTCACCTTTGGTCTTAGGATATGGAGTTGCAGGGGTTATTAAGAGATGCAATCTCGATCGAAAGGAATGTAGGTTTTTTAACAACGAAAGAGGATGTAGTTCAGAAAAAATTTTGGACGGGCTACCCCTAAGCTTTTGGGCTAGATCCGGCACTTGTAATAAAGATTACAATTTATCGTTAAATATAATGTTAGTGACTTTCTAATTTGAGTATACTCGGTATACATATAAATGCTTATACTCCATCTACGAATGCAATTATATGAATGCTTCTCAATATTGTTATATGAATGCCACCACATGCCCCCCTCTCCGCAACGCGCAACGTCGACATAAAAATCTAGTATACTACTAAATGACAAGATCGGTGGAGACCTTGCCTTTTAGCTCCACATTGTCATTTTGACACTTTTATCCCTTCAACTTAATTTCGATGTATTTGTAACTTTGGCCTTGAACTTTGACTTATTATACTTTTGACCCCATCAAGGATCAAGAAAATATTTTATTGTTATGTTTCGAAGACTTGGGTGCTACATACCTCTAACAGGTATCTAGAGTGGCCAGTCAACAATCTTTCATGCTCCTTCATGTTTCATCCATGCATGGATAGATCACAAGCCATCAAATCTTCACTACAAAATTTGGCATAACAAGATCATAGTCGAAAAGATGGAATGTGGCTCACAAGAAACACATCAACAATCATCATTACAACTCAACATTGATCCTCATAGGGGATGAACTCGGGACATGGGATCTTGAAATACAGTCAACCCAAACTCCACTTGAAAAAGATATAGACTCAAACTATAATGTGTGCAAAAACGAAGAAGATTGTAGTGTGTAATATTTATTATGTTTTATGTGTGTTTGTTATCATTAATCACTCTTAAAGTGGTTAATTGCGTACTTAGATTTAATAACGCTTAAATCACCCTTAAAATGACGTAAGCGCTTAGGTCATGTTTGTAAGAAATATCTACCATTATTTACTAGATGACATCATTCCTTATGTAATAAGAATCATATCCTTGCTATAAAAGGAAGACCCCCCTCCCCCCACTGGTAATTCGTTAATGTAAAGAAATAAAATCTTTTCTACAATTCTCTCTCTAGTTTCTCTTTGTAGTTCTTCAATCTCTTTGATTCTTTCTTAGCCTTTTCCTTTTAAACCTTTGAGTCTATCCTATGAGTGTAATCTTGTTCTTATTGGTCTTCTATAAATCAAACTTAAAAATTCAAGTTACGTTTTTGACAAGATTGAAAGTAAAGTCAATAAGAATGAGGATATAAGAATCATCGGAACTTGGATGATTAATCACTAGAAAATCTCGTGGAACAATTTGAAAAGGATCGAGAAAACAAGCTTGAGTCAAGAGGGAAAAAGAGCGGGTCGAGCTTGAGAAATTATAAAACGAATGGATGATATTTTAAATAGAATAGGGTAACAATTAGTTCTTTGTTTTTAATATTGACATGTGTGTTTATATATTTGATGGTTGGTTAGTTGTTTGTTAAAACATTGTTATTTTGTGTTATTTTGCAAAAATAGTTTTCGTTTTTTTTATTAATATGTAAAGTTGTGGCAAATTTTTGACAAAACTAAAAAATTGATATTTATGACAAAATTGTGACAAAAATAAAAAATTAAAAGTTGTGGATAAATTATGATAAAACAAAAAAATTAAAAGTTCGTGGCAAAAATTGTTGCAAAACAAAAGTTATTTAATATTAAGTTTTGCGTAAAAATTGTTACAAAACAAAAGTTAATATTAGGTTTTGTTGCAAAATTGTGCCAAAAAAAGAGTTATTGCATGTTAGGTTGTGTGGCTAATTTAGGGCAAAGCTTAAAAATAACAATAATTATTGTTTGTGAGAAATTTGTTATAAATTTAGCAACAAACACATTTCATAACAATTTTATGACATGTTTTATGGTAAAATTGTTGCAAAATATCTTGCAATCTAAAATATTTTACAACCTACATTTTTATCACAAATATATTTGTTGCGGAAGATTTGTTACTAAATTAGTTTTGCCACAAATATGTATATATATGGCAAAAATTAGTTTATTTAGTAGTGATTGAGTCGGAGCTACATGAAGATATATATTAGTTCTTTAAATCATGTTTGGTTTAAGGGAAGGTATTAAAAGTAAGAGTATTGAGTATTAACGGACCTAACTATTAGTTTTTGGCCGTTATCGGTCTCAAATTTTGAAATATGTACTGGTGGTCTCAACTTTTATCATTTTGGCCACTAATGGACCCGCCGTTAAAAAAGTTAACGGTGTTAACTTCTTTTTAGAATTTCAAGTCGACGTTTTATGGTTTTTGATCGGAATAAAAATACAAGTTGACTGATATAAAATTTACATCAAAAATGTGTTCCAAATGACAAAATGATGCTTTATCGGGGTATTTAAACCTAACGGTTCTTTAACCGGATGTACAAATTTCGTCGTTTAGATCATCGTTTCGATGTAATTTTTATATCAATAGACTCGTATTCTTATTCCGATCAAAAACCATAAAACGATCGACCTGAAATTAAAAAAAAAAGTTAACGCCGTTTACTTTTTTAACGGCAGGTCTATTAGTGGCCAAAATGATAAAAGTTGGGACAGCCAGCACATATTTCAAAAGTTGTGACTGATAGCGGCCAAAAACTAATAGTTAGGCCCGTTAATATCCAATACTCCTTAAAAGTATTAGTAAACCAAACATTGGAATTAATAATCTTCTCTTCTAATAGTTTGCTAACCATTGTCTCCACACAATGCCACTTGTCATCACCATATTCATCCTCATCTTTTTTTTTTCATATCTAGCTAGCATACTTTATTTGATGTGTTTCTATTACTAATTTTTTCATTATAAAACAATATAAATACTTTTTACCGATAACCTCGTGGGTACCCATGGGGTCTAACCTAGTTGTGTATTATATACGTGTAACATATGTTAATGGGTGTGTTTGTTTGTGTAGGAATTACATAAGTTAGTTTATTGTGGTTAAGCGGCTGCTTGACAATTTTTAAATGGTTAAGTGCTGAAAGATTAAGAGGTCTGAATGGTTAAGATGACCTGTTTGGTTAGACCTCTGAATGAGATTTTAAAACTAACAAACAAAACCCAAAATTTTTCTCTCATTTATCTAGTCCCACATTGGTGTGGGAACAAAAAAAAGGTTAGTTTATATATGTAACTCTTCATGACATGTTAAGTTCTTCTGTTACGTTTTACTCTACCATCTAGCCGCACATGGGGGTGCATATTTGGTTCAACTTCTTTGACCTAATGCGAAGCTCACGCGACCTGCGGACACAAATACAGTCTCAAAAACCCGGGTCCGTGCAAGGATAATTTTTGAGTCACGTACGAATCATCTTTTTTTTTTTTTGGTTTTGTGATTTTTAAATGTGCAACTAGATATTACAAACTCTCATTGCCAAAACAGATACAAACGCATCTGGTCTCCTTTGTCTTCCCCACTTGCATCTGCTCGCATCTTCGTTTCCTTCATCTAGTCTCTCCCCATCTGTACCATTCAGCATCACCTCGTCTCTGAATGGCCCAGAGGCCTCACCTCTAATTCGCTTTAGAAGTTACGTTGCAGTCAAACACCTCCGCACCTCTGACCATTTAATAGGCCCCTTCCATTCAGAGTCATTCAGAACAAACAAGCAACCCCTAAGTTGGTTATGTTAGTGGTAGTTGGTGTGTAATGGTAGGCGGTGGACCGATGGTTAAAGTGGTTCGAGTGAGAGAGTCAAGAGGGACATGTATTATTATGATTAAGATGGAAATGCATTTTCGGGTCCAAAGACTAATAATCTACAAATACCGACACTATTTTAACGAAATCTCATAAGAGATTAAATAATTATTTAAGGGAGTGTTTTTATACACCCCCTGTATACTTGTTTGCCCTTTTTCGTTAAAATCTATGTTACAAAATGAAAATAATAATATGCGTACATAAAAAATGTTTGTTTTGGATATTCAAAGGTTCGGTTAATGGATTTGTTCGGTACGGTTTATTCGGTCGTGAAATCTTTATTTTTCCTAACCTAACTGAATTCAACCGCTTTAGTAGGTTTATTTGGTTATGGAAAAAATTTGGTCTAACCGAACCGAATTCAACCACTTTATTAGGTTTATTCGGTTCGGTTATCCGATTAAACCAATTATTATACGATTTATTCAGATAACCGAACCAAATAAACCATATTTTCTGTAACCGAAAGTCTAATTCACATTTCGGATACGGTTAGTAACCGAACCAAAAACAAAATTTGAAGTCGGTTAGTTTTTCGGTTACGGATACCATTTATTCCAATTTCTCGGTATTCGACTTGTTTGAACACACCTAATCAATACCACCAACTAAATGCAATAGATTTAATGCAACATTATAAGAAATGAAATATTAATTTAAAAGAAAAATATACTTTTATAAAAGGAATGCTAAAATTGTACTCCTTCCGTCTCATTTTAAATGTTCATATTTTTTTTCGTCCCAATTTAAATGTTCATTCCAAAAATAAAAGTATAATTTTTTATTTTATCCCTAATTATTTAATACAAAAACTACTATATAAATAAAAGACAAAATACTTTAATGACATTATTGTTATTTTATAGGTTGAAAATCTATATCTACATATTCGAATAATTGAATAACTCGTCTACTTGTCATGATCTTAGATATGCCACATAGAAAAAATCATATGTGACAAATTCTCATTTAATTTAGCGTATGGATCTTATTCGGGTCAAATATTACCCACACACCATTTTTTAAATAATTAAATTATCTTCTTTTATATATCTATTTACATAGTTTAAGTTTTAAAATTTCTCTTATCCATATTAACCGGTGAATTAGATAGTAATTATAATCATTATGGGATTCAAACTTTATATCACATCTATATTACACATGTTTTTTTTATTAGAAATATAATTTAATATCATATTTTTTTTACCCAAACTCGTGTGTTACACGGGACGCTAATCTAGTATATAATAATTCACTTTTTCTTAAACTTTGTGTTGTGGGTCCCATGACACTTAAATTGGGACGGAGGAAGTATTTTACAAAAACGTTAGGGAGGGGCAGTGACGAGGCCAGGGGGCCAAAGTCACGAAACCCATAATTTTTCTTATAACGTTTTATTGGGAGGGACCCTATATATGTAAAATAAATCAACTACTTATAACCAACAAGCCAACACTTCGAACGAAAAAAATGGAGACGTCATGACTCTCCCCCGCCTCGATTATCTTTTGTTATTAAGGAAGGGTGTAACAAGTAAAAAAGTTTAAAGTTTAGGTATATATAGCAACACCCCCATTAATTATGGCATTCATATGCAAAATATGTTTGCTTAAACTCCTTGGTTTAGGATAGAATTTTAATGTTTGTTGACAATGTTGAATTAACAAGTGGATCGACTTATCTCTTTGGCCTCAATGTTAGCCTCGGTAGTTGACAACGAGACTGTCGATTGCCGTTTACTACTCTCTGTTCGAACAAAAACATTTGTATCTGATGAGATTGACACAAACCACCAAGCTCAGGAAACTCTCCGATTTTTCCAAACCACGCTCTTGGCGATTGCTTCAAACCGTACAACGCCTTCTTTAATTTGCACACATGATTAGGATATTTTGAACTCTCAAAACCTTTCGGTTGATCCATGTATTTAACTTGATCAAGGTCTCCATAGAGGAATGCATTTGTTACGTCCATTTGCCATAATTTCCATCTTTTGCTTACTGCAATAGCTAAAAGGACCACCCGGGTTGTGGTAAGTTTCGCAACTGGACTAAAAGTTTCTTCGTAGTCAAGCCCATGCATATTCTTGTGAAAAAACCCTGTGCAACTAGTCCCGACCCGTCAGCCTTGCGTTTGATCTTATATACCAACGACACTAAATTGGTTCCATACCTTTTGCTCTTGGAATAAACTCCCATGTTTCGTTTTCACATCAGGCATCATATTCTTTCTTCTGACCACCAACTAGACGCTTCATCAAATATCACATTACGTGATACATGACATTTTCCTGATTACAACAACGCCACCCTTTCCTCTCACTATCATAACCGGTGAACAAACACCGTATCGCCTTCTTTTCGAGCTTATGCCTCAAATGCCCTGGAATAAACACATAACATATACACCCAAATACACAAAAATAACTGACGTTGGGTTTAGTATTAAACAACCTTAATTTCATATGGTGACTTGTAGCCCATGTTTTGTTGGGGTATTCGATTACTAACATACGCATCGGTTCTCATAGCTTCAGCCCAACATCTTCCAGGCATGTTTTTGTTAAGGATCATGCTTCCAGCCATCTCTGTAATGTGTCGATTAGAACTTCCACAATCCAATCATCTAAGTTATTATTTTGTGATTCGATTGTAGTTTTCAAAGCAGTGACAACTTCCTCCTTTACATAACATGCTTCAATATCCCACTCGTCTTCTTCTTGTGTGGTGTCTGCGTTCCTTCTTCCGGTTTCTTATATCGACAATTCTTAATTTGCCATATGCCCTCTTTTATCACAGATAAAACACTTGTATGGAAATCTTTTGCCAAAATTTTGATGTTTCTTTTAACCTCTATCTTCCGAGTTTCGATTGGGTTTCTGATAGTTTTCCCCTTTGTTGCGATAATTGTTATGTTTCTGTCCAAACCATTTGTTTATTAGCTGTTTGCCTTTGCCACGATCGGCGTACATAGCAGACTCTACTTTCTTCGTTGGTTCGGATATTACGACTCCAGCCATTTGTTTCGCTAGAGCTTCTTGACCTGCTAACAGGTTTTCAAAGTCCATGATAGACGGTTGTGTCGGCCATCCCTGTATGGCTGCAACGAAGTTCCGGTATTCGGGTTGTAACCTATGGATGTAATTCGTTTCATCCTTCCTTCTCCAACCTTGGATTCAACATCAAGTTCCCATATCTCACGGCTTAGATTTTTAACTTTCCTGAAGTACGTACTGTGGAATGTCAAGTCACCTTGAGATATATTCATTAATTCTCCCTCAAGCATCTGCAAGCATACGTCGTTGTTCTTCGAGAACAATTTCGATATCGTATCCCATGCTACTTTAGGATATTCTACTTCATCAAGATGATCAAGCAATTCTTCATCGATTGAAGACTTGATTACAAACATCGCCTTGCCTGCTTTAACATCCCACTTGTGAATAGACCCATTAACATCTTTTCTCGGTCGATTGGTTTCAGATCCACCCACAAATTCCCATAAATCTTGCCCGGTTAGATAAGACCTCAAGCATGTCGCCCAGACTTTGTAGTTGGACTGGATTAATTTGCGAATGCCTCCAAGTACTTGAAACTTTGCCATGACTTACTATGTTGTTCTTTCTTAAATCGGGCCTTCACTTCTTAATCAAGCCTTCCCTGATTGGATACTCTAATCGCTGGTACTAGATGCACCGCAATGATCTTGAGATCTCCTCCAACCGCCCCTTGAGATTGATCTAGACCGTACCTCCCTTGTGCTCCACGCTAACATTGTTCATGTTTAATAGACAAGTTGTGGCGTTGTTAAACCCTTAGATACTTGAGTATTCGAACTATGACGTACTCTTTTATTGACAAGTATACAAGGTGAATCAATAGTACGTACAAGTGTTTTTAATGTTTTGGTGTACGAATTTCTAATGCACGTACATTCTTCCAGTCAACTATCATTCCACACAAGTTTTGTTAACTTAAAATGCTTCTATTGGAAGATTCATGAAAGCTCCTTGCAACATAACCTGAAACTTTGTTGTGAGAGAGATTTTGCATCTGCATGGTACAAGCAAAATCCCTCGTAAACTGTTCAAGGGTATTATCTATTTTGTCCCCCAGAGGCTAGCTACCCATCTAAGTGCTCACATTTTGGTTTTCATCCACGAATTAATCGCCTAGACATAACGTGTCCTTATAGAGAAGGTTCCCATCATCTTATAAGGAATGATATATTCTTTCTCCTCTCAAGTGATACTAGACTTATATCTCCACCCATCTGAAGGGGCCTAACGTTCTGGATGGCACATTAGTCCAGTCCGTGACTTTGATACCATTGATAATCTAACGTAAACCATGTCAAGGTATTGTTCGCTTCTCCCCTAGTCCAGGAACTCATGGTTTTATTTTCATAAACATAATTTCTCGCACATAGAAAACTAGAACATTTCCACCCCTTATAAGAAGGACTGCGTTCTTCCCCTCAACCGATATGGGACTTACAATACTTATACTTGAAAGCCTAGAAGTTACAAATGAATATTAACTTTACGCTACATTTAACAACTTTGTGATTCCTAGCTAGGGGCTCAACTCCTGGACCTAATCGGGGCTACCATCCCTTGGACCTTGCTACCAAAGGTGTTTCCGTAACCTTGTTGTCTATCATCCCCTTGAACTACCAAGGTGTCTTAACATCTCACAATATAATACTCTTTGATTGGGCTTGCGCTATGCACCCATGGGTGTATCTACCTTTTAAGAGTGACATCCGCCTTAAATTCGAATCCGAATGCCCGACTCGAACTTGAAGCTATCTGTCTTTTATTGTATTCATAAATAATTTCTGATGTGGTAACGTTTCGTTTATTAATAAATGAATATTTCGGATTCCACATTATTTCCGTCTTTAATAAAACGGCCGCTTTCATTTCGATTAATATCTAAGCTTACTGTATAATTACTATTTATAATAAATAAATCCCCAAAAATATATAAATTGTAATTTATGAAAGAGATTTTGTATATATCATCAAAGGTAATAACTAGTAAGTTTAAAATATCCATTTGACATAAAAAACGAAGTAAAGATATAAAAACGTTATTTATGTAAACTTCACAAGATAATGTGGTCAAGTTAGTTAGTTAGTTAGTTAAAATAAAAGATTTATTTTACTATGGGTTAAATGTAACATCCGGCCCCTCATACCACCAATATTGTCCGCTTTGCTACATCAGAGCTCACGGATTTGCTTTTGGTTGCCCGGGTGAAACCTTCCCAGGATGGTCACCCATCCTGAGATTGCTGTCATCCGAGCACGCTTAACTGTGGAGTTCTCCACTCATCCACTAGCGTTAAGCCCCAAAACGCGTTGTTGGTATTTGAGGTCGGACATCCCTTATAAATCCCAGATCTCTTCTGCAGTATAGAGACTGTTTCGAGCAAATCTTTAATCGTCGCCCGTTTTTGTGACACCCCGTCCGGCGGCGGAAAACACCGGGCGCGTCAAGTGAATCGGATATCAAAGTACAAAGCACATGGCACACTAATTGCATATTTTAATATTAATTGAGCAATAATGTCGTGACATAAAGAAGCATTCAATAGTCTTAAAATCGTAACAGAAACGGCAAATAAATATTATTTATTGTCCTTATTATTCTAGGTCCGAAGCATCCTACGTGTCTTGAAACAAAACCGAATCAAACTCCACCTGAAAAACGTGTAAAATAAGTTAGCTAAAGAATTAGCTAGTGAGTAAAACACAATTAATAGTACATAGTATAAAATCCGAGATCATTATAGATTGTGTTTCGCAATCTCATGTGCATAGCAATTTCAGTATATATCTCAACCATGACCATAGAAACACATAGAAACAAGTATCATATACCCCGCAGGGTTACCTTTAGCAACAAGTCATGAGGAACCAACTCATGTAACATTTATTGATAACCATCGTTTAACCGTCATTTAACCGTCTCGATGTGCAAGTTATCAAAAATGTTTAAGCATCTAAGGGACATAGCAACGTAGCAACAAGCATCACATGTAGTAACTAGTAACATAGAATCAACCAAAGAATCGCCGGGTCAAAATCACCTATCAGGCCATTAATGTAGGAGGGCTTGTCAAGCCATTAGCGCTAACATTGTACCGGTGGAAATTACAAGATAATATAACTAATATTGACTATCACACAATTTTGCTACATGCGGCCAAACATGATTAACACATCTAATGATCTCATTTTCGAAAATAGAAACATCAAAAGAAATCGTTGTATTATAGGAACACGTATTTCAGCCCCAAAAACGTAAACAGTAAAAAGGGGAGTGAGTTTACTCACCTTGAAAAGTAATTACAATCGAACCATTAGAAACGCAGCTAAAAAGCACCGAGGGTTGCCCAAACATTAGTACCACCTAATTTATTGGGAAAAACCCTAACTTAGAAACGAAACAATAGTAACAAGAATCAAAAGTCCGAGATCTAGGGTTTCAGATTTGGAATTTAGGGTTTTAAATCACAAATTGGGAATTTAGGGTTTTGAAATACAATTTGGGATTTAGGGTTTTGAAATACAATTTGGGAATTTAGGGTTTTGAAATACAATTTGGGATTTAGGGTTTTGAAATACAATTTGGGAATTTAGGGTTTTGAAATACAATTTGGGATTTAGGGTTTTGAAATACAATCTGGGAATTTAGGGTTTTGAAATACAATTTGGGAATTTAGGTACGAAAGGTAATTATATTTTCGCATTGTATATATTTTACAAGAATCCATTTTAATTTTTATAAACAATATTTGAAATAGATAGTTTTAACAAGGAAAATATCATTATTTGTATACATGTATTAACACTACATGTTTATAATCTTTAAAATATATTTAACTTTACATGTGTTATTTAGGTTATTAGAAAATGTAATTTAGTGTTTAAAGTAGTTAAAATATGAAATTAAAAAAAAGAGTAGTAGTGGGACTCGAACCCGGGACCAAATGAACACAGCCATAACATTGAACCGCTGAACCAAGAGGACATTCTGTTACCAAATTCGTTTTTTAATTGTTTTATCCTTTAATAACCATCAACACCCATTTCCATTCAAGCCCTAGAAACAAGATTATCCAAATTCGTTTCATCATGTTAACAAGATCCAAATCCAACAGAGAGCTTTTAATCTACATTGTATCACGGTCATTTTGATATATAATACTTACTTGCTTGGAGACGAATTGGGTCAATGAGATGATGAACAACGAACACGACGGGTTTGGATTCAACGAGGTGATTAGAAGCTGTTACAATTCGATTACCTTTCCAGGTTTCTTATTGATGATGTGGCGAACGAAAACCCTACGTTTATTGCAGAAAATAGCAACAACTTGATGCCCAGATTGAGTGTTGCAGGATCCGAAGAAGATGAAGCTTCTTGAATGACCTCGAGACGAATTAGAGATAAACTGATTATTGGTTTAGGTTTCAATGATCACGGGAAGGTTTAGGTTAATTGAATTCAGTCATGATTCACGAATTGATTAACATCCGTTACAAACCTTCGAGGAGTTTAATACACGCGTTTTAAGTGACGATTAAGCAGGAACACATTGAATTAATAGTGGGTACGGGTTCGAAACTTGATGATGAGGGTTTCTGGACGGTTTAACGCACCAAAACAAAGTCGAAACGTTGGATTTTAGCTCGCCGGAGCTCTGCCGGACGTTGCCGGAGATCAACCGGAACAACAGGGCTTCACGCGAGAGGGGGGGGGGGGGAAGTTTAAAATATTTACAGCCCAGTCCTTGATGTTTGATTTGTTTACCCATTTGGATTTATAACTTAAATAATAGTTTAAAGCTTGTCACTTTTCACCCAAAGTTATTTGCAACTAATTTTTAACCAACTAACGGAACCGAGTTATCTCGTAATGGTTACTTAGATGACGTTTTTATATTTTTACTTCGTTCTTGATGTTAAATGGTTATTTTCTGGACTTAAAAGTATTATTATTTTTTTAATAATATTTATAAATCTCTTTTACCATTTATATATTTTTGAGATTTATATATTATCAATAATAGTTAAATAGTATACTTACAAATTAATTCGGTCGTTTTAAAAAAAGACGATATATTTATTCATATTAATAACGAAGCGTTACTTTTCAAGAAATTAAATACAAATGAGATTAAAAGATAAATAGCTTCGGTTTCGAGTCGGGCATTTGGGTCGGGTCTTGGGGCAGATGTCACAGTTTTCAAACCCCAAAACAACCAAATCGTTCATTTTAATAACAATTGAATTAACCAAAACATTCATTACGATGATTTGATTCAGCCTACACCATTCAATCGATTTTTAATCATTATTTAAACCCAAATTAATCTCCTTTATTCTCAATCAACCGAAAACATGTTCGTTCGTTTCTAAACATATAACACTAATATTTTATAACATTGACATTAAAGAATTTACAGCAAAGTGGCAGGTAAACGGGCAACAAGTTGTGCCGTCACCCCCTTTTGAATAGCAAAACCTAGCCTACTAAAGACAAAACATTGGCCCTTAGGTGTCGAAACATTGCTATGAATGACTCGCTGGACCCTGGTCAAGAAGTTCACTGCCTCAGTGGCTAGGAAGCCAAATGTGTCAAACGCTAATGGGATAAAAACATGTTGATTCTCCAGGCATGCTTTCTCGTGTTTGGCGATCTTGCATGATTCTGCCTTTGACGCTGCCTGTCGTGCAACAAATCCATTGTCCCTGAGCGCAACCAAGGGGGACACTCCCGTAACGTCCACATAAGTGTGTTTCCCCCCCGTCCAACCAAACACTAGAATATCAGCCGGCCTTAAAGTAGATCTCCCCTCTAGCGGATCTGTCAGAAAGTTCACAGGAGCCTCTTTTTTAGCCGAAATTCCTGCTCGCTTAAGGATATCACATAGGACATCCCTAACCAAGTCATGTCTGTATTTAAAGTCAGGTAACTCCTTGCGATGGACTGCATGATCGCCAAAAGCATCTAAACACACTTTGCGGCAAACGGGACAAGGCTCATCAACTGGGAACAAAGGAATCATTAACCGGTACTTAAGGATAGGCCGGTTTCTAAACCAAATTAAACTAATTCAATTGTGGTAAAACACTTCTAATTGAACTCTCTAACTCCCTGACTAATCAATTTTACCAACAAACACTTCATATCTTGATTCATTTGGATGTAATTTAGGATTTAGGGTTTATGTGTTCTTGAGAAATTGGGGAATTTTTCTGTTTCAAGTTTAAAAGAATTAAATTCTATTTGTATTAACACAAACTGATCTGGTTTGGTGGAAAACGCGTATAGTTTAGTCATTGTTGACCTTGAGTTCGAAACCAGTGAGAGACATTTTTTTAATTATTTATTTTATTTACAATTTTTTACCTATTTATATCGTTATATTATGTAAGGTTGGTGGTAGCACCAGCCAACCATTATCGACCGCGTGTCAAAGTCCCATTGACCGGTCTTACTTTTTGTTTTTTATTATTATTATTTTTTTAAATCCGACTATTGTTTATGATATAGATGTTGTATGCGAAATATATATAAAAGCGTTGTTAGATCAACTGGTCTAGGTGCTGCGGTTAGCATAACAGTGACCTGAGTTCAAATCCTATTAGCTATACAATTTTAGTATTTTTTTTGTACACTTTTGGTCCCTAACTTTACTTTGATGCGAAATATTAGACTTTGACTCTACTTTATCAATACGTGTGATAAAGACAAATACACGAAATAGGGCCGACGTATCACGCGACCGAGTCTTTTATCTAGTTTTAACCGATTATCATAATCTAAACACTAATCTCTATAACATATAAAATGTAATATGGTAAAAATCTTATGACATATATATTGTAGAATGTCAAGAGTATTATCAAATTATATAAAACTAGCATCTTTCATAAATTAAATTTTATAAATATAACTTTTTCAAATACTTTTATAAAATGTATTTTTAGTATTTCTAAAGTGTACAAAGTTAATAATATTTTATAAATATTAGCTTATAATTATAATCGTTCGTTCAAGGCATTTAAATACTTCAAAAATGTTGTAAATACTTTAAAGTACTTTTAGTGTATATAATCTAATCTCGTCGTCAAATAATAAATTGGATAAATATATTATTTGAGTGACTTATCGTTTTGTAAGACAATACTATTACTATGACCATTATCAAAAACTTATTGTTATTAATATTACTACTATTTTTGACGTTAAGTCAATTAATATATTTCTAATCCTTTACCAAGAAACCCCCCAAATCCCAATTGAAACCCTAGAATCCCAAATTACTATAGACTCCTAATTTCATATTCAAGATTTTTATACTATATGTTTGCTAAGTTAGTATTGTCATTTACTTAAGTGATTCTAGTATTTGGGCAATCCTAAGATTTATCTAATTGTTGCTATTATTTCGTGCTCATGTTTCGAGGTGAGAAAACACACTCCTCTTTTTTTACTTTTACATTTTGGGGCTGAAATACGTGCTACGTTTTCTATTTAGTATTTTCTAAAAGAGATCATACACATGTGTTAATCTAGTTCGTGGCTTGATGCAATCTTATGTGGTAGTTTAAAGTTGTTTTATTACTTGGTAATCCCACCAGTACAATATTAGCGCTAATGGTTTGACAAACCCACATGCCTGGACAACATCGATAGATGATTTAAACCCTACCATTCAAATTCCATTTTTTACTATGTTGCTTTGCTATGATGTTTGTTGCTATACTATGATGTTTGTTGCTACGCCATGTTCCTAAGTTGCTAAATGATTATTGATAACTTATATATCGAGATGGTTAAGTGACGGTTTGTTAAAAAGTTATCATTAATCGATACATGAGTGGTTCCTCATGACAAATGGCTAAAATATATATTGTGAGGTTTGTATGCTATGATTTTCTATTTTATTCAAGGGGTCATGGTTGAGAATAATACGAAATAACTATACATGTAAAATTGCGCAACATATTTGTTAATCTCGGATTTCTATACTATTAATTACAAATTGTGTTTTTACTCACTAGCTTCTGTAGCTAACTTTATTATTCACATATTTCAGGTGGTACTTATGTGATTTACAGCTATTATTCAAGACATAGGAATGCCTTGGACTTAGACTAAATAATAAAGACTATTGCATCTACTGTTTTTTATTTATTGTTTATGTCAGTTTTCCATTAGACAATTATTATCAAAACTTATGATTATCATTATTACACTTTAATAAAATGATAGCATGTGCTTTGTTTATTGTTGATATCCACTTCTATGACAACTCGGTGTTTCCGCCATCGGGTGGGATGTCACATTAAGGGTGGGGGCGCCAACTCCCCCTGCGAATTTTTTTGTTTTTGTTTTTATATGTTAAATTCTCGATCGACCCTCATAAAATTTAACCCTCGACCTCCCGGTCATAAAAAAACTGAGTTTGATGTAGGAGACACATAATATTTAACGTTATGGTTAGAAGATAGTAACATATATTTATTTCTATTGTCATGTATAGTCAAGCATTGTGGTATTATAACCTTAAGTGTTTCACCATTTTACAAAACCATCAACATAGTTGATGATTCGGATGGTCATGAGTACAATAAAGGAATACATAAATAATACAAGTGAGAAATGAGTAATGATGGAAAGTTTAATGTAGAACCAAGGTTCTCAACATCACCATTTTTATACCATATCACAATTCCCCCAACATAGTCTTGTTCTGAAAACTGGTTTGGATTCATTCACTTCTTATGTGTAAATTAATTAGTGGCTTAAGAAAGATGTAAAATGAAGGCATATGAGGTTTAAGAAAAAAAATAAAGTATTCATTTTATAAGGTTTAAGAAAAATAAAATTAACTCGAACCTCGAAATGGTAATTTAGGAACTTTATTTACATTGGTAAATATATGGTAAATTCCTAGAGGATGTTTTTAAGTATTTAGGAATAAAAATTATGT
Source organism: Tagetes erecta (assembly GCA_030867185.1). NCBI lineage: Eukaryota > Viridiplantae > Streptophyta > Magnoliopsida > Asterales > Asteraceae > Tagetes > Tagetes erecta. The sequence goes on from CM061488.1 coordinate 61,660,500, forward strand.
CAAAAAATGAAAGAAAGAATAAAAACTCACAAGTTGTTATTGAAAAATTGTTGCAAAACGATGGAGTTCTTAGATAGACTGAGAGAGTTTGAGAGATAATTTAGATTGATGAAAGTGGTTAGCGAGATTTGGGTTAGTATTTATAGATAAATATTAGGGTTTGACATTAAAGAAGTTACTTAAGTGGAGGGAATCCCCCACTTCTAGCCTAATAGTATGATGACTTGAGTTTTCTTAGAAGACTCAAGTTCAATTCCCAATAGTGTCACTTTTGGTAGATATTTGTAATGAAGCTCGTTCCGGGCTACCACACGGTTTCGCGTCTAAGCCTAAGGGTTTTACATTGCATGGTTAAAGGTTCCTGCCGGTTTTTCCCCGGAACATTTGGTTGATGAGTTTCTACTCCAATCAACTTGGCTCGTAAGTAGGGTTGTGGTGAGCCTATACTACGTACGCAATAATTGGGGAGTCCCAATGCCGACGAAAAACACCTATAGGTGTTAGATGCAGGGTTTTGATCTCAGTCCTTGCACTTATGAGTGCTTTCGCCATAGGCTCGGTGCACCAACAGTCGTTCTAAGAAAAGTTAAATGGAGGGAAATTGAACATTTTTCAATGTTGACTATAAGTGGAAGCAAATTGAAAAAAAAAATTTAATTTTGACCCCTCAACCGTATTTTATTGACTTTTTTGCACCATAAACTCATATTTAATCATAGTTTGGGTACTTTACATATGACCCATAAATAACTTATAAAATCATTTTTTTTAAATATAAGTTTTGATAAGTTTTTTTGTCATTTTTTAATTTGACCTGACCCGCTTCATCCCGAACCAAGTTAAATCGAGTTGAAAGATATTATATATAGATACTAAAATGATGTCTACCAAATTTCCTACCCCAATGAAAAACATTTCTAGGTACGCTATTGTTCACTTAGATCAGTTTATGTTTTTATTAAGTCTTAAAGTAAATTCTAAGTACTTAAAATACTATGATGACACTTAAATCATAGGCATGTAGTTTGTTGGTGTAAACAACGAGCATTTAACAACAGTTTGCTGGTTTCATTCACATACACATTAGAGAATCACATGCATGGTGTTGAACCAAGTGTGCTTTTCCTTACAGTAATCAACCTTGATAACACTGATATCGAAAAATTGTTGGAATTCAATGAAAGAGTCTCGGAAGCAAGGATGCATGCAAGTTTAATACAACCAGGTGTGAGGGGATATAGTGTGACAACTCGTAATTTCAGGTTAACGCCGTTAACCCATTCTCATTTAATTCCGTTAAATCATGTTCCTTGTAATTGCTGGCTCGTTCGTAAATTAAATTATATAAGTTAAATTTATTATTAACTTTTAACATCAACAAAATAAAGGATCAAAGTAGGAGGGCTTATGTGTAAGATTTAAATAATTTCATGCAACCCTAAATGAACCCCTCTTTAAATTCATCATCATCGTCGTCGTTTCTTTGTTTCTCTCTGGCTAGACGCAAACAAACTGAAATCTGTAGAAGCAAATTGGACCATCAACCTCCTTTCTTCGACTCTCTTTATCTCGCAGCCTGCAGCAGTCCAGACGCAGCAGACCCCCCCCCCCCCCCTCACCGCCTTTCTCTCTCGTTTCTGCTGCTCTTCGCGTCACCGGATTCTGAAGCAGCAACAGTTGACTGTAACTCCTGCTGCCGTCCTACTCTCCACCGACCATCTTCTCCATCAAATATGTTCGGTGAGTTTCGTGATCTTAAACATTAACAATAGGGTTCCGGGGTTCGGTTCGGTTATACGAGTCATGTAAATATGTGTTTTAGCAATTGTATCCGGGTTTTTATGATCGATGATATGGTGATATACATGGTGTGCGAGTAAGATATGTGTATACATGTAAATTAACTGAAATTGTATGCGTGAAATTGGAAGATAACATTAATAAATTACGTATTTGTGTGTCTGTGCGCGTGTCATTATTATATAAGTATTAAAGCTAAAGGGAAAGCTGCTCGTCAAGATTATATAATTATGGCATGCGCATAGTAACCATGATATGGAAACAAAATAGCGTGATCTAATTGACTGGATGTATACTTGGTATGTCATGTATGTATGTGTGATTTGTAGACATGTGGGAGTAAACATGCAGTAGGTTGTGTGAATATAACGGATGCATGTATAAGTATAGCTGCAGCAGGGAACGGACATAAATATAAATATATATCAGTGAGTATGTATACGTGATGTATAACTGTAGCAGTACTGAATGAGTAACTGATGTAATTAGATAATCTAAATTGTTGTGAATAGATATGACAGTGTATGGTATAGTATATGTATTAGATCATCTAAATTGCTATGTTGTATGTTCATGTGATTCATGTGATATCGTTCGTGTATGTGTACGAGATTGAATTGAATATAATTGTTGGGTGTAATTGAATAAAACGCGTCTGTGAATATGTTAATCAATGTTATACGGTCTAAATGTCCGCATCAATCCTATAGTAATGCATAATGATGTGGGTCATTTTTGAATCAGTGATAAGTCGATTTGTGTTGCATGGAAAAATGTATAAATGCAAGTATGAGATTTTAATGTGTAGCATACGTGTATTCTTGTATGGTGTGTTACCATTATCGTAAGTAGCAGAACCGAACACACGAAACCGTACTAGATTTTAAATGTGTATTAAGTGTGTATATATATATATATATAATATAATATTTTAGTTAATAATTGGTGAGTAATTAATTAGCAGGTTCTAGGTCGATCTAAAACTCTTGTTGCAATTGTGTTGTTTTATTTGCTGTGTGCTTCAAAGGTGAGTTCTTTGCCCGCTTTTAAATCTTTTTTGGGGAGAAAACATACAAATGTTTTTAATGCGCCTTCGGGCAACTATTTTACAATGCCTTCGGGCGGACTGCTTCTTTTATGCCTTCGGGCAGGGCTTTCGGGCAAAACTTTATGCCTTCGGGCGGAGCCAACTAGGGTTGAATTTTATACCTTCGGGTATGGCCTACGGGTAGGGCTGGCAAATCGTGTCTTATCATGCTTAACAGGTTTCTGACGACGCGAGTAAGACGAGTATCAAACACGAAAATGACCCGTTTAACAAATGACTTTGATTGTTTGAGCGTGACAGTTATCTATTTTATGCACCAAGAAGGAGATGTGTAAAACCCTAAGCTCCTAATTTCAATTATATTAAAAAATAAAAAAATTACATGTTGTACTTTTTTGCTTAACAGATCTTATCGTGTCTAAACAGGTGACCCAATTGCTAGCCCTACCTACGGGCAGGTTTCGGTAAAAGTATAAATGCCTACGGGCAGGTTTTGGTAAAAGTATAAATGCCTACGAGCAGGTTTCGGTAAAAGTACAAATGCCTACGGGCAGGTTTGGTAAAAGTATAAATGCCTACGGGTAGGCTTTTATTAGGGCTTATAGTGCTTTACACGAATTGGAACCACATTCAAGTCCTTATAAAAGTTTGAGGTTGATTAATATATGATAGCGGGGAAATTTGAGTAGTACTACCGGGTTGCGACGGCACCCCACCCTTGACTGGGCGTCATGTGGTGCAAATTGTCCTTAAAGGTTATGGGTCATCCTGGTTAGATGGCGACAAGGCAAAAGTAACGTTTAGCTTTCATCTCGACGTGTTGACAAGCAATAAGTATTCGGTCTTGCAAACCGCCTAATAAAATAAAAATTGGTTTATCTATGTTATAAACGGTACTTTTTATTTATGTACAAATCTTATTGAACTCACCAACATTATGTGTTGACCGTTTTAGTATGTTTTCTCAGGTAATTAAGGAGCACGAGCACGAGTAGGACATGCATGCATTGGGTCATCTTTTGGATTGTTTCGAAAACTATATTTATTATTTATTTAATTAATTTGGGTTATTGTTTTGTGTGCGGGATTTTGCGTACCGGATTTATTTAGGCTTCCGCTAAACGTTGGTTTTAACACTTAAACTCTGAATTTTGGTTTGTTATTAAAATTAAATATTTCGTTAAAAGTTGAGTCAGTGTTAACTGTAACTAATGGCTTGAGATCCTGGTATGTCACACGTCTAACGGATACCTCGTTTGTGGAAAATTGAGGGTGTGACATATAGTGCCCGAACTTTTCTTCAAGAAACCTAATTCAGTTTGGAGAAAAATAAAGGTTTATAGCTCACAACCTCATAAAAATAGACAAACTCAAAGATTTAATCACACTTTGGTTATATTATTTTACTAGTAACTTAATCTTTTCTTAATAGATAACTCTAAACAAGTTCTAGATAAAATAATAAAACTACAAATAGAGACAACTTTAAATAATCTAATTAACGTTTATATTTAACTAGAGTGTAACACAACCCCCATCTTTTCATGTAAGTCTAAAATTGATGGACTTGCAAAATATGAAAACCGATGCCGCTACACAACATCAACAGTCTCATACATGTCTGACATAACACATGAAATTTTTTGAGAAATTTCATGCATTGTTGGCCTTAATTCAGGATTCGAGTTAATGCATTTGATAGCTAGTATCAGTATTGACGTTAGAGCTTCTTTGACTTCCTGGACTGGAATAGCAAGACGATAATCCACCATATCTGTGAGGTTGGCCTCATGGGTTGATAGTGATGCTAGATAGGTAATCATATCTCCAGGATGTTTTCCTTTAATGATTTCTAATACTAAAACTCCAAAACTATAGACATCACACTTTTCGGTTACCTTCATTGTGTATGCAAGTTCTGCAAAAAAATATTAACATGACTAACTGTGGTCTAATATGAAGAGATGAATGATAAGAAATAAAGAGAAAAAGTACCTGGTGCAAGGTATCCAAATGTTCCTGCAATGTTACTCAAATTTGAAGAATTTGGGCTCAAAATTTTAGAAGTACCAAAATCTGAAACACAAGCTTCGTACTCCGAATCAAGCAAAATATTTTTGCTTGATATGTCACGATGAATGATGGCCGGAGAACAATCATGATGCATATATGATAAAGCGTGTGCAACACCTTTGATAATGTTCACCCTTTTCATCCAATCCAAATTTTCAGCACTTTTATCAGCCAATATGTCAGCTAGACTACCCCCTTCTAGATACTCGTAAACCAAGAATGAGTTATGAGAATGCGAACAATAGCCATATAGTTTGACAATGTTTCTATGTCGTATTCTTGTTAGTACCTTGATTTCGTTTAGGAAATCATTTTGACCGGTCACCTCAGAAGACGAGTGAAGTCTCTTTACAGCCACTATATCACCTGATGACAACTTCACTTTGTACACAGTTCCACATCCTCCGGATCCAATGCAATATGCTTTGTTGAACCCTTCTGTTCGGGTTAGAATTTCATCATAAGTCTCCCTTCCATTGAAAGTCGATATTGAAAAGAAATTTTTTCCATATTTATTTTCGTTCACGAGTTGTGTCGCTGGTTGTGTCTTTGAGCTTTGATGCTTGGATCTGTAACTATAGAAGATGAATATCCCAATGAGAGCTCCAAATAGAAGAGATCCAAGAAGTGGAAGGGCAATCGCTAGGGCGAGTTTGTGTTTCTGGTTCAAGGAATTGCTTTCAGATGCACATTGCTTCAGTCCACTAACATTTCCACACAGATCTTCGTTCCCTTGCAATGATTGTATCGGGAGATTCATGAAAATGTTGCTTTTGGGAAGCGGGCCTCGTAAGTGATTATAAGAAAGATCAATGTTCAACAATGAACTCATAGATCCAAAACTCTCTGGAATAGAACCCGAAAGTTGGTTATGAGAGAGATTTAACGTCTCCAAGCTACTCATACTCGAAAGCCCAGAAGGGATCTCTTTATTAAGTGAATTATGACTCAAATCAAGTTCAGACAACTGAACCAGTCTACCTAACTGGACTGGGATTTCACCCGTAAATCCATTGTTGCTCAAGTTTAAGGAAAAGAGTTTTGAGCATTGTCCAATGGAAGATGGAATGGACTCATTCAACTTATTCATGGACAGATCAAGATTCAAGAGTTGAGCTAGTGATCCTAGATCTTGTGGCACCACACCAGAAAGTTGATTATTACTTAAAAAAAGCTTCCCCATACGAGCCAACCTTCCAAATTCTTTCGGTATCTCACCAACTAACTCATTGGAAGACAAATTAAGAAATTCCAACTGAACAGAGTTTCCAAGGGAAGGAGGTATGTTACCGCGAATTCGATTCCCTCCCATTTGTATGGTAGATAAGTTTGTGCACTTACCCCAGTTGTCTGAAATTTCTCCGTAAACCTGGTTATCATTGAGATTGATGTAATACAGGTGTGCATAGACACCAAAGCTATCGGAAATATCTCCAGTGAGCTGATTTCCATCAAAACGAACTCGGATCAAGCTTGAGCAATTGTACAAACTCTTTGGAATTCTACCTGTTAGTTTGTTATTATCGACACGTAGGTATTCAAGCTTTATTCCGTTGCAAATTCCATCAGGCAAACTACCAGAAAAACTATTGTTAGTAATTTGAAAGTTAACTAGGTTAAGCTCCCCTAATTCATATGGAATAGAACCAGAAAGTTTATTATTGCTAAGAGACAATATTTCGAGGGTTCGTAGGTTGCCAAATGATCTTGGAATAGAACCAGAAAGTTGGTTGTCTCCTAACTGAAGATTAGAAAGGGATGTCAAGTTTCCTAACTCTTGTGGGATGGGACCTGAAAGTTTGTTAGAGTGAAGACGAAGAAGAAAAAGCGATTTGAGTTCGCCTAGAGAGGAAGGAATAGGACCACTGATATTGTTTAGTTGTAATTCTACGAACTTGAGTGAAGTCATATTACCTATTTTTTGGGGGATTGATCCATTCAATTGATTCTCATATAAACTTAAGTTAGTTAGATTCTTCAAGTTGACCAATGTTTCAGGGATAAATCCAGTTAGAGAGTTACTATTGAGATGTAGCTCCTCTAAAGAGTAAAGATTTCCCAATTCATGAGGAATTGAACCGGAGATATTGTTACGATTTAGAAAAACATGACTCAAATATGACAACTGACCGAAGCAGGTGGGAATCGAACCGAAAAGATTGTTTTTATCCAACCCAAGCCTAGAAAGGAATGTCATTTGACACATGCTTTGCGGAATAGTTCCAGTCAACCGATTCTCAGCCAAATAAAGGATGGAAAGATTTTTTAGTTGGCCAATATCCGGTGGGATTATTCCAGTGAACTGATTAGTGGAGATATCAAGGTGAACAAGTTTCGGTAGGTTTATGATTTCAGATGGGATGATACCAGAAAAGTTGTTTACACTAAGATCAAGATACGCAAGATTCGGGAACGAAGAAAATGACAAGTGATGAAGGGTACCGTTTAAACCGGATGAGGTGAGGTTCAATCTGTTTATGCTACCATTTTCATTACATAAAACCCCATACCAGTTGCATGGTGACGCTGTTTCGTTTGTCCATGAAACTAGAAGCATGTTCGTATCTTGGCTTCGGATGGTTGCTTTCCATTTTAGGAGAGCATCAACTTCATCCGAAGAAGTTGCAACATTTAGGATACATAAAACAGTACATGTTGCAAGAAAGATCATTGAAAGGGAAAGAAGTGCCATGCTTTGTGTTTATGTGTCTACGAATAAGCCTCTTTGTTGTAGTTTATATTGATTGCTTTTGGAGACTTGGTCATTTTAAATGAATGGACGGAAAATAAGTTGGGACCCATGAATGAAAATATAAAAAAAACTTGCGGTTTGTTGTTTAATTAGTAAGAGTTGACAAAAATATATGATCATGACATGATTTCGTAGAGTTCATTCGTCAACAATTGTTTCAACGTTCACATTAAATTTTTGAAATGATTAAACGTATGCATGTGGGTATCTCATATTAATATATTATTGCTTCTCCTTAGATATTACATGTTGTTCACACCTGGATGTTTAGATCTCGTTAGACTCATGGCATGAGTGGACATAAGAAGAGTCCCGCGGTAGGGTAAAATTTGATATATTTTTTTTCTTATTTTATATTTAGGATACACTTGAGCTATTAAAAGAATACATTTAAACAGTTAAAACAGAATTTTATTGATAATTAAAAATAAAGTGGTAAGAAAATGATGATTTGTTAAAGTGGTCCAAATATTGCTAATTATTTTTTAAAAAATAAGATAAAACTACGGATATTGTTATAAATATGCAATATTTGTTTGGTAAAATAATTTTTGGTACCTATAAATTTGTTATAAATAATAGCCGTTGTTGTTAAGAAATGATGATAAAATTCCCAATTCCTGTTCTTTAACATGTGTTATCAGTACATTATTCAACTTACTACGAACAACAACGTACAAATGAGCTATCCAGTACTTCTATTTCACCTAGACATTTACATTGCAATAGTTGAATAAATTGAAGGAAAAAAAGTGACAATATTTTTTTTAAATCAGTACATTTAACAAATAAAAAAAGAAAACAGATGTGTCAGAAAACTAATTGGAAAAATGGTATATCCACTCTAGACAACAACGGATACTTCACAAACGAATTCATTTACTATTTTTTGCAGGTGTGTAGCAAATGTGTGTCAGAAACGAAAAGAAATCCTCTTGACAAGAGCGGATAATTCATAAATTATTTTCCACCGTTAACCTCACCGTTACCATCCAATAGACTGTTATCTTCTCCATCAAATTACACAGTAAATGTTAGGGATGAGATTGGTACTCTACCGGTACCGAACCGGTACCGATACCGAAAATACCGATACCGAAAACATGGAAAAGTGGGTACCGGTACCGATACCGAATCTATCGGTACGGTACCGGTTCGGTACGGTACCGGTACGGTATAGGTACGGAACAAGTACTTTTAGGTAAATTTAAGGTATTGGTACCGAACCGGTACCGATACCGAAAATACCGATACCGAAAACATGTAAAAGTGGGTACCGATACAGGTACCGAATCTATTGGTACGGTACCGATACGGTACGGGTATCGGTTCGGTATTTCGATACCAAACGCTCATCCCTAGTAAATGTTATCTAATCCATCCTTCGATAATTCACCTTCACCATTTTTAAAAAAATCATTTAATTTTTTTCACAAGCCAGGTACTTCAATAACATCCTTGTACTATTTTTTTTCATAAGCCACGATGTGTATAATCATCATTCATTCAACTTCGTGAAACTGCAGCACGCCTTAGCGCGCAATTGATGTGTAATAGCAACTTATGTGTAAAATAGAATGATCGATATTTTGACGAAAGGTGCGAGTGAGTTATTAAAGGATGGAGAAGATAACATTGACTGTGTAACCGGATGGAGAAGATAACGGTCAATTGGCCGGATGATAATGGTGAAAGCTTTAGGATGATAACTGGGAAATATTATTTGTGAAGTATCCGCTCTTGTCAATACCGGATATACTATTTTTCTGACACACCCATTTTTCTTTTTTTTTTTGTTAAGCATACCAAAAAAATTCAAACAAGTGATCTACGTACCATGGTTCAGCCAGTGAAGGGAAGAAACATGAAGCTGCTTTTGTTTTTCACAAAAAAGATGTACGTAGCGACAAGCCGACAACACCATCGAAGTTGCAGCACCATTGAAGATTCAAGTGAAACTAGTGACAACTACCGGTCTATGACTTGTTGAAGGTAACCTAAATTTTGGGTTAATTTTAACAAGTTAGAAAGTATACGTCTACTATGTATGTATGTCAAAAGTATAAGGGTGTATTGTGTACATATGTCAAACTTGGTAAGTTAGGGTTACTTGTATAACCGTATATCACGGTTATTAGGAGTCATGTCGATTAGTGAAGAGGTGTGTCATTCCAAGACACCGATTCACAAACTATATATATGGGTCAATATGGATGATGTATATATGTATGATCAAAATTACAAGTTTCAATCAATATACTGCAAGTTTATTATCAAGATTCTTGTGTTTTTTGTGTTAGATTGCAAGGATTGGACCAACATGACTTCAGTCGGTGCACTTAGTTTTTGGTTCCAATCGACGACCATTGCATTCAATATCCAAGCGACAATAGGAGGAGCCAACCACGCTTGTTTGCACAAGGAAAACACACATCCTTCATTGACACTGAGATTTTAGATATGTTTCCACTCGCGAAATCTTGATGAAGTACTCTATTACAAGTACATTAAAACCATCATGGAACGATAAGGTTAAGGCCATCGACATTGATGGTCAATAGTTACATTTTATTGGTACATAACTTGGTAGTAAATAGCGTGCGTCTCAACCAAGTGGTTATGGATTTAAATCATGCAATATATAGGTTTGATGATTCTATTTCTGGTAATAAGAATTGTCATTTAAACAGAAAAAGAACTTAAATTTCAATGAATATTTTTAAGCCTTACTTTGACTTAAAATGAAAATTGGATTTAAATAATTCTAAATTTTGACTATTGTAAAATATTGTGGTATGTTTATAAAATATTGTGGTATTTAATTTTAGGTTTTACCAATTTTATCTAAGTTTCATTTTTATACCCAATCAAATATAAACTAACTCATGAACATCCATAGAGAGAGAGTTGAAAATTTAAATACTCTTTAATTTTTAAAATTCTTTTAAATGTTATGTTACTAAAATGTAATTAGTGTTATTAACATATTAAAATAAATAAAATTATTCAAATTTATTTAAAAAAATATGTTTTTAGTTATTGTAAAACAAATTCTCAAATCATACTACATTAGCAAATAAACTATTAACTCATGACAAATAAGCAAAATTATCCTATATATTACTGATGACTTAATGGAACAACAATGTAATGCATAAGGTATTATTGTTTAATGCATATTAGATTGTGTGTTGAAGGTCGTTATATTGATTTAATTTGCTTTATTATATTAGAGAAGAGATACATATCATAAATTGTATATCATATAACCTTCTAATAGAAGGTCGGTGGAAAACCCACCAAACACTTCTTGCCACGTGTCATCCTTCTATTCGTCTAAAAAAATGACTTTTTTTTTCTGGTATCCAAAGGTTTGAGATAATAATTACATTTTATTTTAACATAATTACCAAACGATGACTTAGATTGGCTTGGTCACGTTGCATCTTTGTTCGGAACAAAGGCCTCAGGTTCGAGTCCTTGCATTGGACACTTTTTGTTTTTTTTCTTTTGTCAACATGGTTGATTTTTAAGACTTTGTTTGTTTTTCGAATGAGATATTAAAATTTTAAATTACTTATGCAACTTTATACCTAACGACGTTTTCATGAACGTAATTCGTGTAACGAAGTCACAAACGCTAATGTGACCATCCATCGTAACACGGAGACACCACACATGTTTATCGTTTTGACCTCTAACTTTTGATATTTCTTCGTCTTTTAATATGTGACACATTACGGCTTTACAACGTGACGTACGAGACATGAAACTTTTTTTATCAACGTATCTAACGAAGTCACATATGAGAGACCCGATCATGTGACCCGGGCACTGCATCGCGCGGCCCGGTCTTAAATCTAGTTTAAAGTAACACACAATATAAAATTTATATTTATAATTATATATGTTATGTTTATTATTATCTTCTATATAATATACCAAAATCATATTTGCTTACTTGGCATCATTTGAGATCAATTTGCTTACTTGGCATTATTTGAGAGATTTTCTCAAAATTAACAATATTGTTATATTTAAAAAATATATATACTTATATTAATGTATTATAATAATATTAATTTTCATTTGATCCCTAATATTTAGCAAGGTATTTAAAAAATTAAAACTATTTACATTTTTAACCCTCTCCTATTAAAGATGTGTATGGACCATATTATATTTAAAAGGGTATAAAAATAAACTTAATATTTTATTATAATAATATAAATTTGCATTTGATCCCCTAATCTCTCTCCTACTAAGAGTGTGTATGAGTCATGTTTCATTTAAGAGGGTATAAAAATAAAGTTAATAATTTATTATAATAATATTAAATTTCATTTGATCCCTAATATTTAGCAAAGTATTTAAAAAATTAAGACTATTTACATTTTCAACAATCTCCTACTAAGGGTGTGTATGGGTCAGGTTATATTTAAGAGGGTATAAAAATAAAACTTAATAATTTATTATAATAATATTAATTTTCATTTGATCCCCTAATATTTAGCAAAGTATTTAAAAAAATTAAGACTATTTACATTTTCAATCATTTTCTCCTAAGGGTGTGTATGGGTCAGATTATATTTAAGAGGGTATAAAAATAAAACTTAGAGATAAATTTTTTAATAACATACAAATAAATACATAATTATTTTTAAAACATACATACTTTTTTATATGACATTGTTTTAACAAAAAAACTACACCATAAAACCGAACCTCTAAATTTCTTTAATTTAATTATAATATTGTTATGCTAAAAAAAATATTTGAAATAAATTTTGTGTTTCACTTTTACCAAGTTTTTATCTCAAAACTGATTGGAACAGTTCATCTCCAAAAATATCCTTAAAATCATCACATGAGGGTTATGTCCCCGAGCGTAGCGCGGGCACTAATCTAGTATACTATACACAAGTATATTACTTAAAGTATTGTTTGTTGTTTCATAACACGGATGTATGGATTCAAATTCCCTTCTTCTTTGTTGTTTTCTTTGTGATGTGAGAGGCTAATGACCCCATTAAAGAATATTTATGGCACAATGTCTCTTCCATCATAAAAATAGGACTATGGTATCTTCATCCTCTAAAGTCAAAGTAAACTTATAAAACAAAAAGATTTCACTCGTGATTTTGATGTTTCTTGCATTACTAGGGCCCTCCTCGTGTTTAAGCCGCGTTTGTCCGGCATGCCATTTATGATTTGCTTCTCTTTCAAACAAGTGAGCTGGTCCGCAACTCAGCTGAGCTCTCTCTCTCGACATGAAGTCGTGAACACCATACAATTTTAGGGTGTTTACGTCTCAGTTTTGACGGTTTATGGCAAATCATGAGCCAAATTTTTGAGTGTGTTTAGTTTCACAGTTTTAACGGATTCGATGAAAACAATAAAGCAATGATAATAGACGTGGTTGCAAACTTCATGAAAAGTAACAAAACCTAAACAATGACATTTTGAAATTTTGAGAAGCAAGATCAATCACTTCTCAAATAGATAAATAATTATATTTACCTTGGGTGTGGGAGGTTTAGATTTTGGGGAGTGGGTGTTAAGTCAATCAAAATGAGGTGTCGTGTTAACTTGGAAGGTTTGACAAGTGAGTTTTAATGTCGCTAGAAAAAATCGCAATTCGTTTGACCTAATTTCTTACGCTATTTAGATTCAAAAGGTTTTCTACAATATTAATATAAGAGTGGAAGAAAGTTGAATATATATATATATATATATATATATATATATATATATAGGGTAGGGTTCAAGAGAGAACTCATTTTAAGTTGAGAACTAGAGAACTACCAAAAATACAAGGGATGGAATTTTAAAGAGGAAGGGTAAAATTGGAACTTTAAATATATAAATCTTTAAACATTTCTATCTTTTGCATACGTTAATATTATTTAAAAAAAATTGCACCATATGATCAAGAATTTCATTATCTTTCATTTGAGTATAAATAACGTCATAAAAAATATTTTTTTTCTCGTTTTTTTAAATTTCATAATACTACATATATGTAGTATTGCGATATTGTATTTTATTATATTTTTCTTTAAACGTTACTAACTTTTTCATACGTTATTTACATTAAAAAATTTTAAAAATCACATTTTGGTTTTTTTGATACTACATATATGTAGTATCAATGTACTTGATGCATTTATTAAGTGTCCAAATGACTCAAGAGTCTAATAATTATTTAAAGTGTACATATGATCTCAAATAACCAATAACAAAGTTCATAAGATTTCATATTAAAAAACTTATGGCAAATGAAAAGAAAACCAATACTTATAATATGTCTAAACATAAAGATAATAATAAACTAATAAACCAATGATAAATATCATAAAAAAGTAAAAAAAAAACTTAAAATTCAAACTATAAGATAACAATGCATCAATATTGCATATACTGCATATATGTAGTACTTTGATACTACATATATGTAGTATACGATACTGCATATATGCAATACTATAAAATTTAAAAGGGGATAGTGAATATGGTGATGTTATGCACCTAAGTTACATGTATGACCATTAAAATTATGTAGCTTTGATAAATTAACTTAAATGTTATTATTAGAAAACTTAACTCATTGATCTTTATTCAATGTTAATGGACAACTCAGTCTTCTCCTCTTAGATTATAATTTTTCTCTTTCTCATTTACTCAATAATCGTCATTCATTTTAGTAAAATATTATCCGTACTTTAAAAATCGATCGTAACTTAATTTGGCTTCTCAATTCCAACTAATAGATTAATATAACATAACTCATATAATTGGTATTATGATATGCGCATGCTGCACATATTCATACTACATCACATAACGTGAACCAAGTTATTGCTAGCAATGTCAATACGATCATATGAGAAAATCCAAATTTGGAATTGAGGCATGATGATGTTGTTTTTTTTGTGATAACGTCATCGAAATCAATGCCCTTGAACTTTTGATATTTTATCAAAATATGTAGTTTTGATGGTTTCTTGGGTAATTTAAGTTCATAACAACACTGTATTCATTTCCCCAATTTAAAAACATATGGTATCGTATATTACATATATGCAGTATCGAAAGTAAAAAAAAACGAAAAAAAATTATTTTTTTATAACGTTATTTATACTCAAATGAAAGATAACGAAATTCTTGATCTATTGGTGCAAAAAAAATTTAAGAAGCTTAACGTATGCAAAAGATAGAAATGTTTAAAGATTTACATATTTAAAGTTCTAATTTTACCCCTCCTTTAAAAATTCCATCCATGCCTTTTATTAGTTCTCTGGTTCTCAACTTAATATGGAGTTCTCTCTTGATCCCTCCCCTATATATATATATATATATATATATATATATATATATATATATATATATATATATATATATATATATATATATATATATATAGGGGAGGGATCAAGAGAGAACTCCATATTAAGTTGAGAACTAGAGAACTCCTAAAACACAAGGGATGGAATTTTAAAGTGGAGGGGCAAATTTGGAACTTCAAATATATAAATCTTTAAACATTTCTATCTTTTGCATACGTTAAGTTTTTAAAAATTTTTTCGCACCATTAGATCAAGAATTTCAGTGTCTTTCATTTGAATATAAATAACGTTATAAAAAAATAAATTTTTGTCATTTTTTTAATTTCAATACTTCATATATGTAGTATACGATATTATATGTTTTTAAATTGAGGAAAGTGAATATGGTGTTGTTATGCACCTAAATTACATGACAAACCATCAAAACTAGTTCTTTGATAAAATAACAAAAGTTCCGTGATATTGATTTCGATGATACCATCACAAAAAAACACCACCATCATGCTTTAATTCTAAATTTGGATTTTTCTTATATGATCGTACTGATATTGCTAGTGATTACTTGGTTCACGTTATGGAATGTGGTATGAATATGTGTAGCAGGGGCGTATCACAGTACCAATTATACGAGTCATGTTATATTAATCTGTTAGATGGAATTTAGAAGCCAAATTGACGTACGATCGATTTTTAAAGGGCGAGTAATCATTACTAAAATGAATGACGATTATTGAGTAAATGGGAAAGAGAAGAATTATGTTATAAGAGAAGAAGAGTGAGTCGTCTATTAAGATTGAATAAAGACCAACGAGTTAAGTTTTCTAATAAAATAAAATTTAAGTTATTTTATCAAAACTACATAATTTTAATGGTTTTACATGTAACTTAGGTGTATAGCATCACCATATTCACTATTTCCTTTTATATTTTATAGTATTGCATATATGCAGTATCTTATACTACATATATGTAGTATCATACTACTACATATATGCAGTATTGATGTATTGTTATCTTATAGTTTGAATTTCAGGTATATTTTATTTTGTTATGATATTTATCGTTTATTTATTAGTTTATTATTATCTTTTTGTTTAGACATAGTATAAGTATTGATTTGTTATCATTTGTAATAAATTTTTTAATATGGAATATTTTGAATTTTGTTATTGGTCATTTGAGATCGTATGTACACTTTAATAATTATTAGACTCTTGAGCATTTGGTCACTTCAAAAAATGCATTAAGTACAATTATACTACATATATGTAGTATCAAAAAAATCAAAACGTGATTTTTTAATTTTTTTTTATATAAATAACGTATGAAAAAGTTATTAACGTTTAAAGAAATATATAATCAAATACAATATCGCAATACTACATATATGTAGTATAAAAATTAAAAAAACGAGAAAAAAAGTATTTTTTATGACGTTATTTATACTCAAATGAAAGATAAGGAAATTCTTGATCTAATGGTGCAATGTTTTTAAAATAATATTAACGTATGCAAAAGATAGAAATATTTAAAGATTTATATATTTAAAGTTCCAATTTTACCCTTCCTCTTTAAAATTTCATCCCTTGTATTTTTGGTAGTTCTCTAGTTCTCAACTTAAAATGAGTTCTCTCTTGAACCCTACCCTATATATATATATATATATATATATATATATATATATATATATATATATATATATATATATATATATATATATATATATATATATATATATATATATATATATATATATACATATATATATATATATAGGGTAGGGTTCAAGAGAGAACCCATTTTAAGTTGAGAACTAGAGAACTACAAAAAATACAAGGGATGGAATTTTAAAGAGGAAGGGTAAGACTGGAACTTTAAATATATAAATCTTTAAACATTTCTATTTTTTGCATACGTTAATATTATTTTAAAAAAATTGCACCATTAGATCAAGAATTTCATTATCTTTCATTTGAGTATAAATAACGTCATATAATATTTTTTTATCTCGTTTTTTTAAATATCATACTACATATATGTAGTATTGCTATATTGTATTTGATTATATTTTTCTTTAAACGTTACTAACTTTTTCATACGTTATTTACATTAAATAATTTTAAAAATCACATTTTGGTTTTTTTGATACTACATATATGTAGTATCAATGTACTTGATGCATTTATTAAGTGGCCAAATGACTCAAGAGTCTAATAATTATTTAAAGTGTACAAATGATCTCAAATAAACAATAACAAAGTTCATAAGATTTCATATTAAAAAACTTATGGCAATTGAAAACAAAACCAATACTTATACTATGTCTAAACATAAAGATAATAATAAACTAATAAACCAATGATAAATATAATAAAAAAGTAAAACAAAACTTGAAATTCAAACTATAAGATAGCAACGCATTAATATTGCATATACTGCATATATGTAGTACTTTGATACTACATATATGTAATATACGATACTGCATATATGTAATACTATAAAATTTAAAAGGGGATAGTGAATATGGTGATGTTATGCACCTAAGTTACAGGTAAAACCATTAAAATTACGTAGCTTTGATAAATTAACTTAAATTTTTTTATTAGAAAACTTAACTCATTGATCTTTATTCAATGTTAATGGACGACTCAGTCTTCTCCTCTTAGATCATAATTTTTCTCTTTCTCATTTACTCAATAATCGTCATTCATTTTAGTAAAATATTATCCGCCCTTTAAAAATCGATCGTAACTCAATTTGGCTTCTCAATTCCAAATAACAGATTAATATAACATGACTCATATAATTGGTATTATGATATGCGCATGCTGCACATATTCATACCACATCACATAACGTGAACCAAGTTATTGCTAGCAATGTCAATACGATCATATGAGAAAATCCAAAACTGGAATTGAGGCATGATGATGTTGTTTTTTTGTGATAACGTCATTGAAATCAATGCCCTTGAACTTTTGATATTTTATCAAAGTATATAGTTTTAATGGTTTCTTGGGTAATTTAGGTTCATAACAACACCGTATTCATTTCACCAATTTAAAAACATACGGTATCGTATATTACATATATGCAGTATTGAAGGTAAAAAAAACGAGAAAAAATTATTTTTTTTATAACGTTATTTATACTCAAATGAAAGAAATGAAATTTTTGATCTACTGGTGCAAAAAAAATTTAAAAAACTTAACGTATGCAAAAGATAGAAATGTTTAAAGATTTACATATTTAAAGTTCCAATTTTACCCCTCTTTTAAAAATTCCATCCATACATTTTTTTTAGTTCTCTAGTTCTCAACTTAATATGGAGTTCTCTCTTGATCCCTCCCCTATATATATATATATATATATATATATATATATATATATATATATATATATATGGTCAATGTTTTCAGGTTCAGATCGGTTTGGCCGATTGAACCGGTCCAACCGGGATTCGGGGGGTGGACTGGGCCGAACTATATAGGTTCGTTTTTAGTACAAAGGATCGGCCGATTCGAACCGATCAACCGGTTGAATCAGGATTCGGCCAGTTCGAACCGGTTATGTCGGTTCGGAAAATTAAATTTTTTTAAAAAATTTGGACTTTTTTTGGTTAAATTCATGGTATTTTTTTTATTTGAATTAAGTTTGGTTAAGGTTTAACCTTTAAACTTTAGATCTTTGTTTAATAAGATTAATATTGTGTCTGTGTTGAAATTTAAACTTTAGATCTTTCTGAGTATATGACTTATATTTTAAGTTATATTAATACTTTGGAAAAACATATATATTTATTTATTATTTATATGGTTCAAAACCGTTCTAACCGATTCGACCGGTCCGACCAGTGAACCAGTAAGCCGACCGATTCACTGTCCGATCCCGCTAATTCACTTGAAAATTTGTATATGATATAGTGTAAGAACTAAACAAATGTTTCGTATAACACCACATGATGGCAACGATATTTTAGGGCTCCTCTGTATATTTTGTGAACAATGTCCTAATTATATATGACAAATGTTAACATTTCAGCAAAAATTGATAATCAATACACTATGGAACGTACTATGATTAAATTTAACCCTGTGCCTAAGTTATACTTGTAAAATCAACGAAACAAAATTTTGGTCTTTTAGACTAAAAACACGTTTTTAACACTTGCTAAAAATCATCTTGAAAAATGGAACTTGAAATGCATATATACCATTCAAATTGATGGAACTTGCAATACACAAGAACTACTAGCAGCTAGCTAGCTCCAATTGAAATGGAACACAAACTTGTTATTCTTGTGTGTTGCATCTTGTTGATTTCAACTATTTTAGCACGTTCACCCGGTTATGAGTCTACAAGAACGAGATTCACAAAGGCTCGAGGTTTGTATTGTTATATCATTATGCTTAATCACTAGCTAAATCGTTCATCTATACTTCTTTCATTAAACTAAACTTTTCTATTTATTATATTTATTATTTGTAGTCTCACTGATAGAAACTTTCGACCACGAACCTGTTACAGATCGTGGATCGAATGTGCCTGGGAGCAATTGGCCACCCGTTCCACGAGTATAATAAGTTTCGTCAAACACCGAGCTCATGTAGAAAAATATGAATTTTGTTGGTAATGGTTTATTGCTTTTAAGCATGCATTTTTAGCTTTCAGTTTGTACGTAGTTGCTTCATTATCCATGTGTGTAGTATGTGTTGTTTTTGTTGTATTTTTTATTTTTGTTTTGTTTGCGTTGCATTATGAATAATCGAATAAGACATTTAGTTTCAAAATAAAAACAGATTGTTTTTTCATTTTGTTACAAATTCTGTGTAAAAACAAGATCTAAAATTGATTAAAAAATTATGGCAAATTGGCTTAAAATAATCCTAACTAACACCTATTGGCCAAGAATAATCCCAACTCAGTTTATTCCCTCCACTAGTCCCAAATCCAACTTTTTTGGCCTCCAGTGGTCCTCCGTTACTTAACGGCGTTTAAATTTTTTTTTTTTTCGAATTTCAAAACAACGTTTTATGGATATTGATCGGGAGGAGGATACGATTCAATTGATGTAAACATTACCTCGAACCGGTGTTCCAAACGACAAAACGGCTTCAATCGGGTGATTAAACCCTAACGGTGCTTCAACCGAATGTCCAAATTAAATCATTTGGAGCAACAATTAAAGTTAAGGTTTACATTAACTGAATCGTATTTTTTCTCCCAATCATAATCCCTAAAATATCGGTTTGAAATTAAAAAAATTAGAAAAAAAGTTAACGGCCGTTAAGTGCATTTAACGGCGGATCACTATAGACCAAAAAAGTTGGATTTGGGACCATTGAAGGGAATAAAATGAGTTGGGATTATTTTCGGCCAATAGGTGTTACTTGATATTATTTTAGGCCAATTTGCCAAAAATTAAAGATGATTCACGTAGAGTGTACCTTCCCAACCCTTCAATTGTTACCCACACATACACACTAAATACACTATACGCTCTTGCGGGTTCAAAGGAATACACACATATCTTGAGGGTTCATTAGTTGGGATTATATATATTCCTGGCCCGCTGCATAAACCCGAACCCGCCTTACCCGCATGTGCGACATTAGTGTACCTGAAATACCCCCCCCCCCCCCCCCCCCTTCCCCCTAACCCGCATGAGTTATCCACATCTAATACTCCATTATTAAGGCCACTACCGCTCATCACAAGTCCATTGAAATTTTAAGATTTCCACAAAATGACCAATCACCACTCCAAATATTCTTTAACAACCGAATGACATTTGATTGTTCCACGGATTAAGAATTCATCAACAACCACTGCTATAACACCATCTAATAGCAACAGATGCAGTTACGCTTGCTATCAAATGGCTCAAGATCGAAACAATAATAATATCAACGACTATAATCAAACTAAAGATTCAAAAAACAAATTTCTTATAATCAAAGTTAGTAAAAAAACTAACTAAACAATAAATCTAGATTTCTCTATTTATAATTTAAAATCACAAACTAACTAATAATATTAAAAAAATAAAAACTATAAATAAAGCATATAAATAAGAAAGTTCAAATTTTAAATAAATATTAGGATGCTCTAAAACTTTTAGATTTTAAGAAGTCATGGATGGATGATGACATGTGTCAATTTATTAACATTAAAAGAAATTGTATTATTGGTAATATCTCCATATTTCAAGTGTCACCTTTTTTTAAACGTCTATAACTTTTACATACGACATTTTTTTTTAAATTGCACCATAAATATGAGTATTTTCTAATCTTTAAAACACATATAATATTGATATAAAAAAACCAACTTTTTTCCACACTTTTTAGCTTATTGTGTTATTCCTTAGGTCATTGTTTTATTTCACTAGGTCATTGTGTATCTTCTGAACTGGCGAAAATTACACAAATAAAACAAGTTAAAAGTAATAGATTTGAGATGTTATGCATGTTATGGCATATAGTTATATCAACAATGAAAACAGGTTATAAGATTTGACATATTGTGCTATTATGTATGTTTTGGTTTGTATTCGAAAAAAATTATAATATAATATAATATAATGACATGATGATATAACATAATGACCTGATGAAATAACACAATGATCTGACTAAATAACACAATGATCTTACGAAATAACAAAATGACATGACAAATAACGTACACAATGATCTGAAAAATAACATAATGAGCTAAAACGTTAAAAATATAACATATTGAAAATATTACACAAATAACACAAGTAATAGAGTTTAGATGTTATGTTATGGCATATAGTTATGTCAACATTGAAAGCAAGCTGTCAGATTTGTCATATTGTGTTATTATCTATATTTTAGTTTGTATTATAAAACAAGTTATAATATAACACAATAGCATGATAAATAAAACAATGATCTGACCAAATAACACAATATATTGTAAAATTTGTGTTTTGAAGAAAAAAAGTTTGTTTTTTATACATCAATAGTATATGTGTTTTGAAGATAAAAAAACACTCGTTTTTTGGTGTATTTTTATTAAAAAAATAATCGCGTATGTAAAATTTATGGACGTTTAAAGATGAGGGTAAAATTTAAAAAGGGGACAAAGACTAATATAAGAAAATGACCTTATGAAATAACACAATGCTCTTACGAAATAACACAATAATCTTACGAATAACACAATGAGTTCAAACGTGAAAAACAAGTTATAATATATTGGAGATGTTACATAAATAAATGCGAAATATATGAGTTCCCGAACACACGGGAAGACACGACATGCAAAAATGCGAAAGTTATTATATGCAGGTGGTTTCAAAAAAAGTGATTCAAATGGAGATTTGTTGCTCAACGTTTTGGTTGGTAGCCGGTTTATAATATACACAGCGGTTGAGAAGGCTTCAACCCAAAATATGGGAGGCACATGACCATTGAACATCATGGCTAGACCGGTTTCGACAATGTGTCGATGTTTGCGCTCCGCCCGACCATTTTGTTGTGGAGTATAGGGGCATGAGAGGCGATGAAATGTGCCATTAGTTTGGAGGATTGTCGTTACAGTGTGGTTTACAAATTCTTTGCCTCCATCACTTTGAAAAATTTTAATTTTTCTTGAGAGTTGTGTTTGAACCATATTGATGAACACGGGTAATACAGTGTAGAAATCGGTCTTAAGTTTCAAGGGGTAGAACCACGTGAATCGGGAGTGATCATCCACAAAAATGACATAATATCGATATTGCGTATTGGACGTGATTGGGGATGGGCCCCATAGATCACAATGAATTAGATCTAGAGGAGCCGTGGCATGTTGCTCATTTAATTCAAATGATAATTTGTGACTTTTGGCCATCTCACATGACGAGCAAATGGTGGGCTTTGGTAGCAAGGATGTTAGGGACAAATGACCTTGTTTATTTAATAAAGAGACAGTATTAAACGAGACATGGCCCAATCTAGCATGCCAGTTTTCAAAGGAAACATGCAAATTATTTAATGAGGCAGCAAAAGCTTGAGGTCCAGAGTGAAGCACATAGAGTCCATCCTTATAGTGACCTCGGGCGAGAACCTGTTTCGTGCTTCGATCCTGAACATAAAAGTAAGGTTGTGAGAATAGCACATCTAAAGGTTGATCATGTGTTAGCTTGCCAACTGATAGCAAGTTTTTAGTTAGGTTGGGAACAACTAAAACATCCTTGAGATGTAAGTTGTTATTAAGGGTGGTATGACCAACTGCTGAGATTTTTAAAGAGTTACCATCACCAAATTGAACCGAAGCATGTTTAGGTGGACGCGAGGTGTGGTGGACATTCATTGGAGTGGGGGTCATGTGGTTCGTGGCACCGGAATCAACGTACCAATCTAGACCCGACGAGGTGACATGACATTGTGCATGAAACGCTTTTGCAAGATCTGATTCAGTTGGGTTGGCTTGTGACGCAAAGGTGGCAAGATTGGGACACTTATTTGCATAATGGCCATCTGTGCGACATAATTGACAATGAGGCGGTCGCCTTCCACGTCCGCGAGAGGCAAAAGACCCACCTGAATAGAACCTGCCACCACGAGTACGTTGACGTTGGTTGTTGGTGTTACGATGGGTTTCAGCAGTAATTGCCACAGTTGGTGCCGGGGATCCATGAAGGGACCTTGTAAATAGTTCATGGCTCTCGGCCTGAATGATAAGATCCCGAAGAGTTGGTGCAGGTTTGATAGCTCGAAGAGTGGTGGAGAAAATTTCAAAGGATGGTCCTAGACCACATAAGAACCAGTGTAGTATCTCAGTGTCCGTGGGTTGGTGTCCCACGGCCGCAAGTTGATCGCAAAGATACTTAAACCGGCGACCATAATCACCAACAGTAGAACTTCCTTTGGTGAGACAGCGCAATTCATCACGGAGATTGTGGAGTCGTTCAACCGAGGTGTTGCTATAGGTTTCTTCAAGAGCGGTCCAAATACCTCTAGCGGTGGTGTGGCCAACAGTAACAGCAAGTGCATCTTCTGATAGAGTGGAGTTGAGAAGAATAATCGCTTTACGATCGGTGGTAACCCATGGTTCATAAAGAGGGTTATCAACAAGTTTGCCGTCAGCCGATATCTTGATATCAGGGAGGGGAGAGGTGCCATCGATATGAGAGGAGAGATTATGATAGGCAAATACAGGAACGATTTGGCTTTTCCATAACAGATAATTTGTGGCACTAAGTTTGACGGTGAGCATGTTGGGAAGAGAGTGGATGGCAGGGTCAGATGAAGAGGAGGTCATGGGAGGGAAGATGATTGGAGAAGAGAAACTGAAAGGAGGTGGGGAAGAGAAAGAGATCGTTAGGCTATTGATACCATGTGAATGTTATAATTGAATTGCCCTGAATGCAGGGATACATCATACATATATATACGTGTAAATGTACACAATGCCAACATGAAGAAATAGAAAATTACATAATTGGGACAAGAGATATATTAGAATACTAAGTAGGTTTAATAGCAAGTAATAGAGTTGAGATGTTATGTTATTGCATATAGTTATGTCAACAATGAAAGCAAGCTATCTGATTTGTCATGTTGTGTTATTATGTAAGTTTTAGTTTGTATTCGAAAACAAGTTATAATATACCACAATGATATAATATAACACAATGACCAGATAAATTATACAATGATCTGACCAAATAACACAATAACCTGACGAATAACACAATAAGCTGAAACATGAAAAAGTTCATTTTTTATACATCAATACTATATGTGTTTTGAAGATAAAAAAATGCTCGTTTTGGAAAGAGGAAAAGACTAAAAATAACATAATGATCTGACTAAATAACACAATGAGCTGTCAAAATAACACAATGACCTGACGAACAACATAGTGGGCTAAAAGGTGAAAAACAAGTTATAATATAATTGAGATGTTACATAAATAAAACATGTAATAGATTTGAGATGTTATGTTATGGTATATAGTTATGTCAATCATAAAACAAGTTATAAGATTTGACGTATTGTGTTATTATGTATGTTTTAGCTTTATTCGAAAAGAAGTTATAATATAGCACAATGACATAACATAACACAATAACCTGACTAAATAACACAATAACCTGACAAATAACACAATGCCCTTAAACATGGAAAAATTGTTGTTTTCTGTACATCAACACTATATGCGTTTTGAAGTTAAAAAATGCTTGTTTTTTGTGTAATTTTTATTTAAAAACTAGGCTTAATACCCATTTGTTACACACGGCTTAAATAATAATATTTATAAAGAAATTATGACATTATTTTAAGTATTTATAAATATTTAATATTTAAATTATTTGGTTCCATCAACTTATGCATGATAAAAAAATTTCATACAAATTTTTATCTCTCAAACATCCTATTATAAAACAAATATTTCCCCTCCAAAATGACCCCCTAAAACCTTGAATTATTAGATAGATAATGTTGTATGTACAAGTTATAGACGTTTAAACAAGATGTCATGTTCCACCATTAAAATTTTCAAATATTTACCATTATACCACATTTTGTTTATTCTGACACCCCACACGATGACGGAAACACCGGGTTGACATAGAAATTAGATAACAATATTAAACAAAGCACATGATATTTATTTATTAAAGTCTAATACGGATATCATAAGTTTTGGAACATAAGTCTTAAATAGAAACGAAAAAAGTAATAAACTGAAACAGTAAATACAATAGTCTTTATTATTTTAACTAAGTCCAAGGTAATTTATGTCTTGGTAAATAGCAGCAAAAATAACATCAAGCACGACCTGAAATATGTAAAAACAAAGTTAGCTAATGAAAGCAAGTGAGTAAACCACAACTGATAAATAATAGTATAGAAATCTGAGATCATCATAAATATGTTGCGCAATCTTACATGTATATTAATTTCATATTATTCTCAACCATAACCCTTTGAACACACATTGAAACCATCATTTGAAGCCCCACAATATAACTTGTAGCCATTTATCATAAAGAACCACTCGTGTATCAATTAAAGATAACTTTCAAAGCAACCGTCACCTAACCGTCTCGATGTGTCAGTTATTAATAATTATTTAGCAACTTAGGGACATGGCATAGCAACATAGTATATCAACTTGTAACATTGGATAACAACTTGTAACATTGAAATTAAATGGTCGGGTTTAAATCACCTATCGATATTGTATAAGTAGGTGAGTTTGTCAAACCATTAGCGCTAACATTGTACCAGTGAGATTACAAAGTAATAATACTACTTTAAACTAACACGTAAGGTTGCATCAAGCCGCGGACAAGACTAACAAATTTGTATGATCTCTTTTGAAAATGAAAAGAAAAATAGAAAATGTAGCATTGTAATAGAACACATATTTCGGCCCCAAAACGTAAAAATAAAAAGGGGAGTGAATTTACTCACCTTGAAACTCGGCCTCGAAATAAATAGTAAACAATTTAGATTGAACTAAGGATTGCCCAAATACTAGAATACTAGAATTGGAACATTAGGAATCTAAGATTATTTGGGATTCTAGGGTTTTGAATTGGGATTTGGGTTTTCTCGTTTAAAAGACTAAAAAGATTTAAAATCATTTATTCATAACGATAAAAGTAATAGTAATGGAAATACAAATACTTTGGATAACAGATAGTAATTCAAATAATATATTTTTAAAAACAAACTATGTAATTTCAAAAATATGTTATATATCTTAGAAATACTTTAAAACATCTACCACAATTTTTAAAGTATACAAAAGTCCATATAAAAGTCTTATTTTTTTAACTTATTATTTATAAAACTTTGTTGGTATTATAGAAGTATTAAATTACATTTTTGTAGTATTTTTAAAGTATTAAAAATACTTGTAATAACTAGATTTATAAAACTATGTTTATATAAAATCAGTTAAAGTATGTATTGTAGAGATTAGCTTTAGTTTATGGAAAATTAGTTAAAGTATGTAAAAAAATTAATTGCAAAATATGTGGCTGTTTATATAAAATCAGTTAAAGTATGTATTGTAGAGATTAGCTTTAGTTTATGGAAAATTAGTTAAAGTATGTAAAAAAATTAATTGCAAAATATGTGGCTCCCTAGTTTTGAACCAGCGACCACTTGTTCCCAGTCACACAAACAAATCAATTGCTTTAGATCCAATTAGTGGTAATATATGAAAACAAAATAGTTTTAACATTGATTTAATTAAAACCCCAATTCACATAAACCCTAAAACACAAATTACTTCGAATTGGAACAATGGAACAAAAAATTGATTGAGGGCTTTGAATCTGGACATAATAATGAGTAATTTATATAGCAACTTACTTGATTGGCAACGAATTGGA
The DNA here is from genome assembly GCA_030867185.1 of Tagetes erecta. Lineage (NCBI taxonomy): Eukaryota > Viridiplantae > Streptophyta > Magnoliopsida > Asterales > Asteraceae > Tagetes > Tagetes erecta. The sequence continues at coordinate 61,687,889 of CM061488.1, forward strand.
TCAATTTTTAACGAAGAACAAAGAACGCGACGGATTGAAATCAAACAGGTACTTAGAGATCGTTAAAATGCAATTGATCTTGCAGATTTACTCTTTATGATGCGAAAAACAACAAACCTAACACAATAGAAGTTGAAGACAATGATTTGATAATCAATCGATGATGAACAAGAACGAGGAAAATGAGAATCGCTTACAGATTTTTGGAGATTTTTATGAGAAATTGAGATTTCAGTGACTGAGTACGAGCAAGGGAGATTGAGTATGCCGATTGAATTGGATTAATTTGGTCAGGAACAATGCGAATGGGTTAGAGATTTATTACGAGTTAATTGAGGTTAATTGGGTGTTAATTTGATGATTAAAGTTGGATTAATTGTTACCAACTGATTCTAATTGATGTAGTGATCATTTTGGTTGCTTCACTTTAATGAATCAGAGCGTTTTAAGTCGATTGCATTATGTGGGTTTAATGGCTGATTGTTAAAACTAATTTAGAACATTGATGGATCGATTATAGGTTGATTAAAGGATGGTAGTGGGTTCGAAACATGCTTAGATACATTTTATATAGGTGTGATTTGGTTAAAATTGTATAAAAACGCGTTTCAAGCGCTCGTCGGAGTTATGGTTTTTCCGGCCAAAGTGGCCGGATTTTTCTTACCGGAAAAAGAAAGGGACGGATGGGTTGGGTTTTAGTTTTTGAAATTTACAGGTTTGGTCCTTTAGGTTTAGATTGCATTCAATTTTTAATTAATACTTTAATATGAGTTTCAAACTTGTCACTTTTGACACAAAGGTAATTTATACTTTATTTTAACTAACCAACTTAATCGCGTTATCTGGTATTGTTTATATAATTGAAGTTTTTGACTGTTTAATTTGCGGTTGACGTTAAATGGTTACTGTGAAACTTAATACTATTTATCTTTAATAAACTTTATAAAATCCCTTTTCTAAATAACAATTTACATACTTTTGAGATTTAATTATTGTATTTAATAAGTAGTTAGTAAACGCTTGATAATAATTCGGTTGTTTGATTGAAAACGATATAACATTGAATTCCGACTTATTTATTTATATTAATAACGAGCGTTACAATTACAGAAAGATAAATACGAATATAATAAAAGATAGATAACTTCGGATTCGAGTCGGACATGCATTCGGGTTCAGGTTTAGGACATATGTCACATTTATAACCCTTAATTTTCATTTAATATTAGATCTAAGGGTCCGTATGTCTTTTTAAGCTTACTAGAAAATTTAGCTTTTTGAATCTCATTCTGTTGTGCATCTCTTGTGAAGAGTTATACATATTCATAGCCATTTTTGTTAATTTTCTCTCTTCACATGCAAGACACATGTCAATTCCCCCATATTTTTTAAATGTTAATAAATTTTACGTACGACATTAATTTTTGATAAAATTTACAAAAAAACAAGCGTTTTTTTATAATTATGCATGTTATAAGTATATTACATATTTACGTAAAGTATTGTTTGTTGTTTCATAACAGGGATGTATGGATTCAAATTTCCTTCTTTTTTGTTGTTTTTTTTGTGATGTCTTTATATATGAATCCATTAAAGAATATATATAGTAGAGTGTGTCTTCCACCATAAAAATTGGCCTATGGCTATGGAAGATAATTATCGTCTCTTCATCCTCAAAAGTCAAAGTAAACTTACAAGACAAAAAAAAATTCCACTCGTTATTTTGATGTTTCTTGCATTAGTACGGGCCCTCCTCGTGTTCAAGCCGCATTTGTCCCGGCGTAAGGGGTGGAGCTATAAACAACCCAAATGTATTTCGAAATACCCCTCAACTTTCTTTACCAAATGCAATTGTCATCGATATAAGTATCTATTTACCTTTTTTTTTTACCATTTTTAGTATTGGTATACTTCTAGACGGTAATTATGACCCCCTTAAACCAAAAATTTCTTTTAGGATACCCTTGAAATTTTGTTTTAGGATCACCACTACCCGGCATCTCATCTATGATTTGCTTCTCTTTCAAACAAGTTCCTTGGTCCGCAACTTAGCTGAGTTCTCTCTCTCTCTCACGACTTCTCTCTCCACATGAAGTCGTGAACACCATACAATTTTAGGGTGTTCATGTCTCAGTTTTGACGGTTTTTATGAGTAATCATGAGCCAAAAATTTTAGTGTGTTTCGTTTATTAGATGTAACATATTTGATGAAAACAATAAATCAATGATAATAGACAATAATTGCAAACTTCCTGAAAAGTAACAAAATCTAGACTATGATATATGTTCTTACCCCTTCAAAACTATAACGTTAAATCTTGAGGGCTAAATTAGACGCTACATTTTGAATATTTGAGAAGCAGAATCATTCACTTGAGCGTAACATTATTTTAGTTAAGCTGAAATGGATAACTAATAAGTAGGGATTCCGCGGTTCATATTTGATTTTACTCGCTTTGTTTTGGAATTGTGTTGATATGATTTTAAATATTTTGCTTAAAGACAAGCAAAAGGTTAAGTGTGAGAATATTTGATATGTTGCAAAACACATGAGTTGATTATATATATTTTATCATAATTTACTCCTATTTTATGTAAATATATTTGGTTTTAGTTATTTATTATATTTTAATTTTGTTTTAGGATATTTCGAACAAAAGAAGCGGATTCGGGATGCAAACGGGAAGAAAAAATCAAGTGAAACCGCTTTGGAGACCAAGCCTAAGACCTACCGAGCCCAAAAGTCCATTTTCAGAAATCTGCTTGCCTAGAGGGCCACTAGGCAACCATTTTAAGCCCCTAGAGACCCGTTGGGCTCCTATTATGTGAGATACCATACCCAGAGGGCCGCTAGGCAGCTAACATGTTGAAACAACTTATAGCACATGCATAAAAAACATCATCAAAGGCAACAACTAAAGTTGTAAACCAAGAAACAAATATGTGGCAAAAGTCTAAAAAACAAAACTACACTATGAAATACCTTTTCTGTATTAATATATCCTAACTAGCTATATGCGTCGCTCACGCGTTGCGTGAGCATTTTGTTTTATGACTTCATTTCATTTGTTGACAAAGCCAATTACGGGTTACATATCTAATTCCAAATTACATATTCTTTATTTTTAACACTGCAAATCCTTTATATAAAACAAAACAAATGGTGATACAACTTCATAGACAACTATATGCTTCGATATATGTGACTAAGACTTTTAAAGTCTTTGACTTTTCAAAATCTTGGAACATGGTTTTATTATAAAACCATTGGCAACCCAAAACCATCAAATGTTTTACACAACACCATCGGTCATTTCTCTTCTCCCACAGAAAAATGAAATCAAATTACACAAAAACTCCAACAAAAATTCTAACAAAAACTCCAACAACGCAAACCAAAACAACAAACCAAAATAGCTAGGTCTCGGAGAATTTATGCATCAATGACTATATCATGACGATAACGTGGCTGCAGCCGGGTTGCATGTGTACAACGACCATCCACCAAACATGCCACACCAACGCACACCACCGTTGACTTATTGTAACCATGTTTTTCTCATCACAACCCAAGATAAATAATTATCAAAAACACAAATACTACGCAACAAAGGATGTGTCTGTTGATCAGAAACAACAACAACCAACGCACAACATCACAAACACACCAACAACAGCAGTGTACAATCCAATGGTTAAACAAATCTAATTTTCGTAAAACCATGTACCAAATGTTATTCCCATTATAGATCAACACCAACAATCAAGTATGGAGCTTCTTTGAAACCATCAACACATCAATCATAACAACAAAAACGACAGCGTAAATCCAAGGGTTTCACCTAATATTCACCACCATCACAACAACCACACCCTTTATAACCGGAGAAAAAAATTCAAATCGCAACATCAAAATAGATGTAACAATCAGCCACCACCATCGTCGACAACAATGGCATGCCCAAAAGCTGAAAACGGCGACATGCAATGATCACAAACCCTAGGTCGCATAGATCAATCGATTTGTAAACCATTGAAACCCTAACTCGCATAGATCCGAAGATTGGCAACCACCATCAGGTGAAAAACTAAAGAAAACACTACCATTGCTACATCACCAACATCACATACCACCACCAATGGCGGTGAGGTGCAGACAGAGGGTTGCAAAGTTGCAATCGTTAAAATGAGAAAACAGAGAGAGAACTTTCTACTTATAACACAACTTGAAATACCAAAAATATCCATGCGGGTGAAAAGCTGAAAATACCCTCTTGGGTTACTGTTCATTTTCCTAGTTTTTCCTACTCTTTATCAATATAAAGAGAATAATTATATGTAGCTTTCTCAAAAGCACAATATTAAACTCTCTTATGATGTAATTCTAAGCTCACTCCGTTTACCAAAGATTCCATGACCATATGTTGAAGAGATTAGAATAACAAGCAACGGTATTTGCAATGTCACATATGCGGCAATTGGTAGACATGTTAATATTGCAAGTGGAACGAGAATCCATGACTTTTGTTGGCCGAACGTAATATATAATGTGGCACTAAAGGCAATCATCATGGTTGTCACTGACATGAATAACATCACAAGGCCGAGTATCCTTGTTTCAAAAATAGCTTTCTCAGTCTCCCCATTGTTTCCCCCTGGTATGGTAATGACCGCTGCAAAAACTATTGTAATAATAAGTGCAACTATGATTGTATATGAATCCGCTGTCTTTTTCATCCACTCTTCACCTTTTTGCCTCAAATTCTCATGTTCTTTTCTAAAGACCATTATTGGTGTTTCTTGTTTTATGTTCTTGGCTTTCCTTTCCTTAGGACGCATAAATTTGCTCACTTCCCGTGAGTAAGTAACTAAGTAAGTAAGTAAGCAAAGTTAAAGCAAAACAAGTTACATTTTGGTATAAATAATAACATTTTTCACCTTAAACCATTGCAACTCCCTTTGCATTTGTAACGCGGCACCCGTAACCATATTGAGTTTGTGTGTTGGTGCTAATTGTCCAGCCAAGTGCAAAAGGTTATTTGCATCCTTGTCAATGCGTACATTATGTAAATACTTGTCCTGAGTCACTTCGTGCACCAAAAAGTTATATATATGTTCACACCTGCTCAATATTGAGAGTTGAGGAAGCGAATAATCATTTGCGTCCCTAGTCCAGATTGCTTGTGGAAAAGTTCGACTGATACGTTGCACTACCTCTGGAGTATTATTATTTATCGCCACAGTAAATGCATCACCATAATGTCCAAAATGATCAGAACTTAATTTAACAACTTCCTCGCATATATACTTTAGTATCACTATACCTAATTTGTGTTTCACTTTGTCTTCGTGGAGTTGTTTAATATGCGGCATTGCATCATGATGGAAAGCTTCATTACAATGTTACGAAAGACTCTTAAGTACGATATGAAAAAGTTTTAATTGCAGGGTTTAAGGCTAATTAACATATGGAAACTTTCCATACCATGTAGTAGTGCAACATTCCAAAATTTGGCATAAATCCGCTTGATGACTACATACAGAAGAAACTAGATTGGGTTATATCAATATCACTAGGTTTAATACCCGTGTATACACACGGGTTGATTTATACACATGTTGATATAATACCATTAACATTTTAATAATTAGATAATATTTATGAATTTATAGATGATTTTCTAAATTATGCATGATTGAGTAAATAACAACAATTTAAAAATACATAAAAAAATTAAATTCATCTTCTATACTTTTTATGTAAGCAATTTTTTTAAAATATTTTAAATTTAAAAATTGAATGGGTAACAAAAATAAAAAAAGAGGGTGTCTAGTCAGACACCCTGACAAGGCTATCCGGACACCCAATCATTTTGTCAATACGACTCGTATTGACAATACGAGTCGTATAGCTGTACTGTCAGTAATACGACTCGTATCAAACTAATAACGACTCGTATACACACATAAAACGACTCGTATAACCCATGAATACGAGTCGTATATAGGGTGTTCGGATAGCCTCGACAATTTCTGTCAAGATTCCTGACACACAGTGAAACGACTCGTATTACGCTAATAACGAGTCGTATTTGTCCCTTAATACGACTCGTATCAACTGATACGAGTCGTATTACTTATCAGGAATCTTGCAGACATCACATGTCTGCCTCGAAATGCGTGCCAATTTCATATAAATACGAACGATCGTTTCTTCCGATTTCATAAAAAAATGACCAATAGGCGTTCTACCACATCTTTACTCAACATTCCTTCCCCCGTTAACAATCATAATTTTCGTAATCTCAACTGGTCTCGCAACGTTTTGCACTTTTACTATAACGGAGACCAACCGGAATGTAAGAATGGTTACATCGTTGACGAGCAGGTTCTTGACCGGAGCTGGTGGGGAACCCTTTTAGGTTTTGAGAGAAACGGGTTTATTTCTTCATACGTATGGTTTCAGCATAATTTAATTTGGGTTACTAGACTTATGGGTTTAATATCTCGCTAATTTAATTTTCTATTTTTTTCAGCATAATTTCGTTTGGGTTACTAGACTTATGGTTTGGCGCAAACAAGAAATTGAGAGAGCCGGTGAAAACCTATTACGTTGGACGTGCCTACCTTCTGAGTTTTATGATATGTTAATCAATCAGGACGAAGACACTTTGCAATACGGTGACGGGACACAAACACTATATCCTCCGTTTTGGGGGGTTGATACGGTAATAACTAATAACTAATACCAAATACAATTATAATTTTTGTAGGTGTAGTAGACGAATTACATAAAATAATATAATTAAAATTTTTGTAGGTGTATTTACCGATAAACCATGACGATGTAAGATGGTATCTTTTTGAAATTAACTTAAGGACAATGGAAATTCGTTGTTTTTTCCATACGACTGTCTTCCAACTAGCTGTAGTGGTTTATCATGTATTCACGTTGGACTTCACCAAATCCATATTCAATTTGAAGATTTTTTCATATGGTTTTTAAGAAAAATAAACTACTGGCAACACACATGTCAATATTTAGGTGAAGTTACTGAAATACCTGTGACCAGCTGTGTTGTTTGGCCACCTAATGCTGGTCATATAGGTTCAGATGGTGGGATAGTAATCTGCATGTTATTGCGTAGGCTTGTACAAGATCGGGGGCTGGACTGGCGAGAAGTGAATTTACAAGATGCCTGCCTCAGATTCAGACGGTTCATGGCGGATGAAATATACGCCGCCAGAACAGCCTAACAAACCTTTACAAACTAACATAACTTTTATATTTATTACTTCTCATGGTATACCGCAATATCATAGCTCCGGTGTCATCCGTCTCCTAATACATGGATGACTGATGAAACCGGGGTTATGATTCGGATTGCTGTATCCCATGTGAAGTAATAAATATAAAAGTTATGTTAGTTTGTAATGGTTTTGCATGATTTTTATAATTATATCACCGGTGTTACAAATAATAGACGTCTTCTCTTTTTCAATATAAACCATAAATAGTGAAAAATAATATAATTTTGGAGTATGTTACAAATTATTTGACCTAGTGAAATGTCTCCGGTTTCCATACTCGTTTAAGATAAAACTGAGTATTGAAACCGGAGACATTTTCGTAGGTCTAATAATTTGTAATTAACTGCAAATTTATATTTTTAATCACGTTTTATGGTTTATAATATAAAAACAGAGACATCTGTTATTTGTAACACCGGTGTTAAAGTAAAAAATATTCATGCATATAATAAACCGGAGACATTTCACCAGGTCAAAAGATTTATTTCTTTAACATAGTTAACTCCACCACTACAGAACTAGCAATGCTATCTGAACTAATGTGTTTAACACACGGTTCATGTCTAGCAGCTCGGTTTGGTAAACATCGAAAGATGTACACTGAAAGATGTAGTTGAAAGATGGAGAACATTCAGGTATTATTATACCGGAGAGATTTCACTAGGTCAATCTCCAAGTTTCAAAACGAAAGATGAAGTGAAAGCTTTATGGACTTGGAGAACATTCAGCATAGTTAACCCTACCATGTCCCGGAATGGTACAAAACGATGCCTACCATGCATGCACCATTTCGTATCTAGCAGAACGGGTTATCTAAATCAAACCTAAAGACGAAGTGTGAGTATACTTCACTTGTTACTTCGCTTGCACCCACCGGCAAGTACTCCGCTAATGGGCACATCCGAGACGTTTCACTAGGTCAAAATAACTTGTAATAATATTAAAAATATGTATTTATCGACAATTTATATAGATTGGTATTGGTTATCATATAAAACTTATGTATTTATTTACATTTTATATAGTGTGGTTGTGACTCGTTTTATATTAAATGTAAATTCGTTTGTGTGGTGGTGGCAAAATATGTAAAATGGTGGTGTTTTGAAGTGATTTTCATGGATTTTTAGAAAACTTTTTTTTTATGAAACTTGTTGGTGGTGTGTTTATATAGGTAAAATGGTGGTGTTTTGAAGTGATTTTCATGGATTTTTAGAAAACTTTTTTTTTTATGAAACTTGTTGGTGGTGTGTTTATATAGGTAAAATGATGTGTTTTGAAGTGATTTTCATGGATTTTTAGAAAACTTTTTTTTTTATGAAACTTGTTGGTGGTGTGTTTATATAGGTAAAATGATGTGTTTTGAAGTGATTTTCATGGATTTTTAGAAAACTTTTTTTTTTTATGAAACTTGTTGGTGGTGTGTTTATATAGGTAAAATGATGTGTTTTGAAGTGATTTTCATGGATTTTTAGAAAACTTTTTTTTTTTATGAAACTTGTTGGTGGTGTGTTTATATAGGTAAAATGGTGTGTTTTGAAGTGATTTTCATGGATTTTTAGAAAACTTTTTTTTTTATGAAACTTGTTGGTGGTGTGTTTATATAGGTAAAATGGTGTGTTTTGAAGTGATTTTCATGGATTTTTAGAAAACTTTTTTTTTATGAAACTTGTTGGTGGTGTGTTTATATAGGTAAAATGGTGTGTTTTGAAGTGATTTTCATGGATTTTTAGAAAACTTTTTTTTTTATGAAACTTGTTGGTGATGTGTTTATATAGGTAAAATGATGTGTTTTGAAGTGATTTTCATGGATTTTTAGAAAACTTTTTTTTTTATGAAACTTGTTGGTGGTGTGTTTATATAGGTAAAATGATGTGTTTTGAAGTGATTTTCATGGATTTTTAGAAAACTTTTTTTTTTTATGAAACTTGTTGGTGGTGTGTTTATATAGGTAAAATGGTGTGTTTTGAAGTGATTTTCATGGATTTTTAGAAAACTTTTTTTTTTATGAAACTTGTTGGTGGTGTGTTTATATAGGTAAAATGGTGTGTTTTGAAGTGATTTTCATGGATTTTTAGAAAACTTTTTTTTTTATGAAACTTGTTGGTGGTGTGTTTATATAGGTAAAATGGTGTGTTTTGAAGTGATTTTCATGGATTTTTAGAAAACTTTTTTTTTATGAAACTTGTTGGTGGTGTGTTTATATAGGTAAAATGATGTGTTTTGAAGTGATTTTCATGGATTTTTAGAAAACTTTTTTTTTATGAAACTTGTTGGTGGTGTGTTTATATAGGTAAAATGATGTGTTTTGAAGTGATTTTCATGGATTTTTAGAAAACTTTTTTTTTTTATGAAACTTGTTGGTGGTGTGTTTATATAGCTAAAATGATGTGTTTTGAAGTGATTTTCATGGATTTTTAGAAAACTTTTTTTTTTTTATGAAACTTGTTGGTGGTGTGTTTATATAGGTAATAAAACTATGAATATAAGTGTAAACCCAAAAGACATACAATATTGTTTAATACATACAATTTGTTTAATACATATACAAAATAATAATAAAACTATAAATATAAGTCTACGGAGGAGGAGGAGGAGGAGGAATATGTTGCTGCTCGGACTGGAGAGATGGTAAAGTAGGCGGGTCGGGAAGTTGGACCCGAAGCTCACTCGCAATCGCCTGCACCGAAGGAACCAACCACCGGATAACAGGAACCATCTCCTTTAACAACTGTAGTATCCTCGACCCCTCAGATGTGGAAGTCCTGAGGATAATACGGGGGGGCCGAGGACCCTGTATAGACATATATCATAAGTATACAATCCCATATAATATTAAAATATTATTATTATTAATAAAAATTAGTAATACCTGTGAAGATGATGCACCATCATGTGGTGGTGGTGGTGGTGGTGGTGGCCGATGGTGAAGGGGTGCACCTGGTGGGGACCGTCGATCAGAATGCTGGGTATCATCTTCAGTGGGTGGGGCGTACACCCATCGCGTCCGCCCATCAATCGTCCACCACAGCTCCTTGTCGGATATCTTCAGAATGATACCCATGCCCCTGCAGGTGTTGGCATCCAAACGGACAAACTTCGTCATGTCCGTCTGGGTGCCCACCAAATCGTCCGTCAAACTGTCCATACGACGTGCAATGGCAGTGACATACCCGCCACATGTGATCGCTCCCTCAGCCTGAAACAGCAGGATAATATTTAAGTTGTTTACCAACATATAACTAAATAAATAACTTATACCTTTTTTCCCCTACGCCCATCAAGATACTCAGCCAGACAGTAAGCAATATTGCAGGGAACGCCATCGATAATAGACCTCAGATAATAAAGGTCCTGGTGCGTGACTAGCTCCTGACTGTCCCCACGTCCAGCGATCGTCTGTGCGATGACCCGATGAATATAACGGTGAAATGGGTCACGGATCTTGCTGGCGCGTAACACTGATGACCCCCAAGGATAATCGCTAATCCTCGCCCAAACCTCGTTGGGGGCCCAATCATCCGGCACACCACGAAGCAGCAAAAAATCCGGCGAGTTAATGACCGCTGGGTTATATATACCCAGTGCCACAGCCCAATCCCTAAAGTTCAGCTCCTTGGGAACCCCGCCTAAAGAGAACCGAACATGCACGGGAGGAGGTCGGTCCGTATCCTCAACATCTGGCTCCTGCAACAACGTTATAATTTATATAGAATAAAAAAAAGAAGGAAAAATAGACTTTCTTTTATGGTACTATACCTCTAACGAGGGTGGAATAAACCGAAAGGTGGAGAGAAACTCCAAAGTGAGCTCCCTATACGAGTCCTCGGCCCCCCTTTCAAAAAAACGAGCCCACGGACCCTGTCTAGGCAATAAGACATCCACCCGCGTCTCACCAATCATCTGCAGCATTTTCCAATCAATGGTGCGGGTGGACAGAAACTTCCGGCCAAGCAGTCTATAAAGTTTCCTCCGACTCTCACTCCCGCGAGGAAACTGCAGATCCGGGTGAGGATCTAGAAACTGCGGCCCATCTAGTGGCTCTTCTACGGGCCTCTTGCCCTTAGAAGAAGTAGCCTCATCATCTGCCTTTCGCTTTCTCGGAGCCATAATCTGAAGGAAAAAAAATTTAACGGGTCAGAAGGTAATACGACTCATATCAACGTTAAATATGAATCGTTTATAGCTAATACGACTCATATCAAAAGCTGATATGAGTCGTGTTATACATAGATACGACTCATATTCAAGGTTAATATGAGTCGTATTCATGTAGTTCTTATAAAACTTAAATGTCACATAAATACGACTCATATCAAGCATTTATATGAGTCGTTTTCAGCTAATACGACTCATATCAACGTTTGATATGAGTCGTGTTAACCATAGATACGACTCATATTCAAGTATAATATGAGTCGTATTCATGTAGTTCTTATAAAACTTAAATGTCACATAAATACGACTCATATCAAACATTAATATGAGTCGTTTTCAACTAATACGACTCATATCTAACACTGATATGAGTCGTTTTAATCAATGATACGACTCATATTCAAGGGTAATATGAGTCGTATTCATGTAATTCATATAAAACGTAACTGTTATATTAATACGACTCATATCAGACACTAATATGAGTCGTTTTTGATAGTGATATGACTCATATTCATGTGCTACACGAGTCGTATTCAACGAAAAAAAACGTACCTGGTTTGTTTGAGAGGATACGAGTAGATTATGTGCGGTGAAAAATGAAAAATGAGTCGTTTTGCGTTTATATACTTTAGGTTGATACGACTCGTGTTACACCTTTATACGAGTCGTATCATGGAAGTTATTTTTTTTTAAATGTTACAAAAACAAAACTTAAAAATGGTACAAGCAAGTCAATTTTCTTCAGTATAAATTAAAAAATGTTTCACTATAAGTTACAAATATTACAAAATAAGAAAATTAACTCCAGTATAAATTACAAAAATGTTTAATCAAGCTCCACATGATCTATAGTTTTTTTGTTATTTGTTCTATTCAGATAGTCTTGTATACGGTGTATGTATAATGCCTCCCAACGTCTTCCATCCTCATTACTTCTTTTGAAGTAACCGCCAGTAGGAGGAATGGGATATTCTCCTGACATTTCAACATGTATATAATGGTTGTTATAAACGTAACCCAAAATAATAAACCTAAGAGGTTCATGTTCCGGGGGGGCTACCCAAAATGGAAAATATGTAACCGACCCTTCATTTGTTAGCATAATGACTGGAAGTTGAAACCTGTTGGCAATCAACACTCCGGCTTCTGGAATAATCAACCATTTTGATTGTGGAGCAAAAGAAAGTTCGTTAAAAGGTAAACTTTCTAATAAATTGAAATAAAAACACCCGAAAATTGCTTCATATATCGCCTGACGTCCGGTTAACTCTTGGTACAATTCGTTTCTAATGAATTGCCACTCGTGTTCAGGAAGGCCTAAACCAACAGCAACCGAGCGGTAACCACAATTACCATCTCCTCTAACATCAACCGTTCTTGAAATGTACGGATGAAATACCTTAGGAATATAAGGAGCAAATCTCATAAAATTGAATCTCTCCTCATCACCTGGCTCGTACGTACTCTGTCTCACAGGTTTCGGCGGTTCCACAAATGAATTCTGGGTAACATCGTGCGACATACCAAAGAAATCGTATTGTGGAGGAATTGAATTGACGTTAATAAATGAATCACGCCTTCCATGATCCATGGAACCATGTACACTATGTCTCCCAGAATAAATGTGCACACTAGGAGTATGTAGTGGTTCGTTCATGTCCACAGCCGAACTATGTCTCCCAGGGATCACTGTAGACACACGATCTGTGTTTTCAAATGAGCTATATCTCGGAGGATCCATCGCCTTTTGTTTATCTTTTCTAGGGCGACCACGGTTATTTGTTTTTACAACAGGCTCCTTTTTCTTTGTTTTCCACGGCAGTATCGAACCCCAAATATCGTCAAAAATATTTTTTCGTACGTGCTCTGGTTCGACAATTATCTCCTGCTTCATTCGTTCTAGCTCTCGGTTTACGTCAATTATTGTGGTTTTCTCATTAGACGTAGGTGATATATCAAGCTTTTTCCAAAACGGATCAATGGACTCAAGTGGGATGGCAATTCCTACGTATAAAAATTAAAAAAAGTTTATAAACATAATACGAGTCGTATTATAAACTAATTCAAAAATTTAAATAAAAATACCTGCTTGTTTACATTTATTCAACCGACACGCGCACGGCAATCCACAACCGGTGTAAAGGCGACAACTACATGTCGCACTGTTTTCTTTCATACTTTTAATTTTTCCGATTTCATCAACCAACAAATCAAGAGCTTTATGAGATACCTTACCTCTTAACTCATCAAACAAAGTTAAATTATGGTTGCTCATTCTCTTGATCAAGCTTTTTTCAAAGCTTTCTTTTATCGCAATGTACTGTTGGTCAACAATTTTGTCAACATGCCTCACGAGTCTGTCCAAGGTAGTATTTCTACCATGAAGATACTTTTTAAACAAAGCATGTTGCCCTTCAACCCGGTTGTTTGTGTGTTGGTTGAAGTGTATTTGCCTGTTGGTCCACGCGGAGACAAATTTTGATCTATACTCATTTAGCCAAGTATCGTTCAAATAATTAAGCGTTCCTGTAATTATTATTACCGCTAAAAGTTAAATATTTATAATTTATTAAATTAAAATATATATATAAATAAATAAATTGTAGTTGAAACCTTACTTGGCTGATCAAACATAAGAGTTGCAGACAGCTTGTTGTATGCATTACTATACAAGTCAAATGTTGAGGAGTTAATTAATTTATACCAAAGACGCTCAAATTCTGTCCAACTTTTTTGATCAAAACTTTGTTTGCAGTGTTTGGCAATATTTTCTTGTATGTGCCACCTGCATATTAGTTTTGTAGCGTCTGGAAATACTTTATCACATGCATTCATTAAAGCCTTATCACAGTCAGTAACTATCACTCTTGGCTTCATGCATGTTGTTAGCGTATTGTCTAATTTTTCTAAAACCCACAAAAAATTATCTTCTTTTTCTTCACTAATAAAGGCAAATGCTATACAAAAAGTTTTGTCAGTGGATGTCAAACCTACTATCTGAACAAAAGGTAGTTTGTAAACGTTAGTTTTGTATGTGGCGTCAATAAATATAACATGTGGAAATGCACGCCAAATTTCCAGTGAAGTTTTATGAATAAAAAAAATTTCTTCAACTCTGTTAGTATGTACGTTGGAACGACTAGAATTCACATACTGTTTTAACCGAAGCAAGGAGAAAAGAATCTGCATTGGAGTTTCACCAACATTAGATTCCTCCTTAATCTTTTGAATGGCATTATTTATAGTTTTAGATGTTGCCACACACTTCGGGTTCATCTGCCGAAGGGCTTGTAATATGTCACGTGTCTCCATATTTTGACTGTACAATTCTCCCACCATTTTATATTCTGCGGGGGTCAGTCGTTTAGCATACGCATGACCCTCTAAATGTTGAGCAGGATCATGGTTGTGCGAATCATCAACGACAATTAAAACCCAGCCACCAACACTTCTTTCATATTTACCTATTAACTGGAATTGACAGTTTGTTTTTTTGGAGCCACTTTTTCTTTTGTCTACCCCCTCTGGTTTATAGTTACCCGACGATCACATTTAAGGTGAACTTTTACCGTCTCACCCGATGCATTTTTTTTAGAACGTTGGGTGACTATAACGAAACCATTGTCTCTACCGATATCTTGAGCCCATTTCACCAGTTCTTCACGTGAAGTGAAAACCTTAAAAAATAAATTTTATTTTAAATATTAACTTTATGTTGTGCTACAAAACGTTGATCATTAGTAAATATTTACCTGATTAGCTTCAAACAAACTAACGCCGACATTGTCACCTGCGCCACCATTGTCACCTACGCCAACATTGTCATCGCCATAAAATACGCCACTGTTGACATCACCACCATAATAATTACCGCCATATTGCTCGTTGTTATTAGCCGGGTATTCAAAATAATTATCACCCTCGAATTGACCATCGAAAATATAGTTACTATCCCAGAAAGACATTTTAAGAAGAAGACTTAGAAAAAATCAGTGTAATGTAACGATTGATATTCAATTGAATGAATCGATCGATCGTTTATGCGTTTATATTGAAATTTTAACGGAATATTACATCGTGTCAAATAATTATATTGGTTCGTACATTTGACAGTCTATAATTAGAAAACTTGAATACGACTCATATTTACGTGATACGAGTCGTATAAATAGACAGATACGACTCGTTTTAAGATTAATACGAGTCGTATAAGTAGTCAATACGACTCGTATTAATGTCGATATGAGTCGTATTACTGTGCTTTCTGACAAATAAAACATGCAGAATTTGTCGTCTGACACGTTCAGCAATACGACTCGTATTTGGTAATACGAGTCGTATTTAGGGTGTCTGGCTAGGCAGTCGGGTGTCCGTAAAGGAGCACCCTAAAAAAATGATTATAAATGTATTATTAAAAAAATACATTTCTTCATACTTTTGGCTCCATCAACTAATGCATGGTGAATTTCACTCCTAAACTTCTTATTATATAACAAATATTTCCCCCTAAAAATGTCCTTTAAAACCTTAAATTATTAGATAGATGATATTTAATTACACACGAACTGAGTAATCAAAATCAATGACAACTATGGCATAAACTCAGTTTAAATGGGATATTGTTCCATAAGTTTGTTTAAGTGTGAGTGGTGACATATAATGGTCTATCTAAAACTATAATTATACTATTTAGTTGCGTGATCAAGCCACTACTAAATAGGAAGGAAGATGAAAGTGAGAAGCTATTATGCTTGAATTAGAATAATGCATGACAATAAATCTTTTGGGTAAAATATCTTTATTAGTTGGTGTTATTAGAAGTTTTGAGTCACAAACCAGAGTAAGGGTACTTGTTGACAATATTTGTCCTATACGTCCCTTTGTTTTCAAAATCTTGAATGTTATATGTGTCGTTGTCGAAGTTGTAATTCTTTGCCGGTACATCTTCAAAAGGAGAAAAAATGTCCGTTAACTATGATGATCTATATTGTATTTAAATAAACATGACTGGTGATTTTAATGAAATTAGAGCAAGTAAAGAGTAAATACAATTACACATACATGAATAAATAAATGTCTGGTAGCAATTGTATTGTTTGGCACTCGGATATGCATCCCACATTTGTGCCATACACCATAATGGAGGCATGATACCCGGGACCTTTGTTGAAGCCAGTTGACTATAGTCTTTGAGCAAGCCAAATGCAACATCTGTAAGTACGATTTATAAGACTTAGTATGCGTATTAACATAAAGTCAACGTACTTTGTAACACTGATGATATATAGAGCTCACTCAAAAACCCGGACATGATTGTATAACAAAGAAGTGAAACACCTTTTTCTCCCTCAAAAGGGTTGTGGTATCCTTCTTCTTGGCTGAGCCCAACATGTTTTTTGCACGCTTTAAGCAAATAAACAAAAGTGGTCTTGTGAGAATTAAAAATAGCTATCTCAATAGGCAACGATTTCTGGTAGTCGACAATGAATAACAAATGTGGATTTTTCTTGACCAGCTTCTTTGCAGCAACGGTGTTGTCAAGTATTGCAGCATAGTGCAATCCGTTTTGTTGTTTATGATTAACCATAGTCGGCAGTAACTCCGCATCTATATGCTTGAGGAGATTCTTAAGAAACACAATATTTTCAGGATTTCCAATTGCAACATGTAGTGTTCTGTGTCCCCTAATGTTGAGTATATCCGTCAATGCATCTTTGTCACGAGTGAAAATTTCACGAGCTTTCTCCCAATCTCCGATTTCAATAGCTCTACATAATGGGACATACTCTTCCTCGTCTATTGTCACATGAAAAACCGTTAAAATTTAATACGTAGTTCCAAGCACTCGCAGTCGCAGACTCTTGGAGTAAATAAACATAGGCAATCACTAGTACAAAAAAGACCTTATAAACCGGTTAGCATTTGTCTATTAAACCGGTTTCTATATCAACCGGTACAATAGATCCAAAGGTAGTAAAAGGTTTGTTCAAAACCGGTACAATAGATAAGAAGGATTAAAAGACGGTTATGAGTATGATTTTCATTGTTTATATGTATTTTTTAAACAAGGTAATGCAAATGAACCGGTGTATTAGGAACTTTAAAAGATTTTTAATTAATAAAATGTTAAAACACAGTTGTATAAGTAAATTGTAATATTTTTTAATAAAAAAAGGAAATACTTAAAATCCCTTGGTTTTATTTTATTTTTTTTGTTTCCATGTTAAATACATTTAAGTTAGGAAGAATTGTTGATGGGGTGACTGAGTCTTAGTTCTCCTGTTTCGACTTTGACACGTGTTTTGTGTTTCTGTGGCAGAGGCGGCGAGGTATCATGATTGCGACTTAGCCAAACTCGTTGATAAAAAAAATTGTTTAAAGTGTAAACATCCAAAGTGCAACTCAAAATAACGGAGCTACAGAAATAGCCTCAAGTACATCGGTTGTTAGAATGGCAATCGCCAAAATATCATTTTACGGTGTCATACAAAAAGATTAGGAGCTATCGCATTTTTTCATTCACAATACCTTTAGTTAGATGTAAGTGGATCGATAGCTCCAAAGGTCTATACAAGTATATGGAGTTAATCTCGGTGAGATATCGGTGATCTTCGGTAATCGGTGCTCCAACAAATTCTCGGTCAAAATATCGGTACAAAATCTCGGTACCGAGAATATCGGCCGATATCACCGATATATTGACGATATTTTGATTTTAAAATATCGGTAATCTCGGTGAGATCTCGGTTTTGACTTTTTGGACCATTTTTTGTGTTTTAAAATGTTGGGTTGTTAGTCAACTGACCCAATTTTTTCTCACAAGACAACATGTGACTACTATGTAACATATTTCCCTAAAAAAGCTCTAACTACAAGTCTATAACTAGATGGCTTGGTTGATATGGATTCGGAGGAAGATTTTGTTGCTTACAATTAGATCATGTTTTTTTTCTAGTATAAAATGTTGACACATTTGTTTTGAGTTGTGACTTTGATCATGTATTTTATTCTTAAGTATAATAAAATATAAATTTATACATTATATTTTAACTGCTGATATCCCACCGAGTTAACTGATATCTCAAATATCGGTCATTGACCGATAACCGATTTTTTCCACATTAACTGCTTAGGATTACAAGTTGATGAACATGGTTTTAAACTTGTCAACCTTACAACTGATACGTATAAATCGGAATCATTCATTATTGCAACTCAAGCCATATAGTGCTCGACCTCAATTGAGCGGAGGCATATAGTGCTCGAGCCCAAGCTCAAGCCAAATTTTTAAAGGCCAGGCTCACAAACCTGAGATATGACTTGTTTAAGCTCCAGAGCCCAAGTCAAAACCTTTCAAATGTATGATAAGAGTATATAATATAAATACCTCATGTCTACAGGGTTTTTTATATGATTTTAAACCTTATATTATTTATAATAATGTTATACGGTTCTTAACTCCGGTTCGACCGGTCCAACTGGTCTGACCAGTAAACCAGTAAAATGATCGGTTTGCTGTCCGATTCAGTTTTCAAAACATTGTTGTTCACCTCACAGGCTCACACCTAAGTAACTAAACCAACTTTATGGTGGTCACGTGATATACCCATGACTATATCACTTACCTTGTAAAAACATAGTATATACAGTTATTACTTGACCATTGAGTTATGAAGTGAAAGCCATTCCCAAAAATTTCAAAATTTGATAAATTAAGTCCGCTAATAAATCCCGCCACTTCTTATTAGTAATCCCACTAATCATATAGACAACACTAAACCACGTACAACTACATAACTGTTGATCGATCAAAAGCCCTTTGAAGAACGACTGCAACAGAGATTCAAGCCAGATATTGGGTTTTTTATTGAGGCTTTGATTTACTGAATTTCATAGAGAAGCGACAACGATTTTGATATAAAAGGCATCTCAATTTTCTTTGAGATGCGACAGCTACGACAACTCAATTTAGGGCTTCAATTTGGTACTATGTTATCACTAAATTCTGTATATTTGTTTAACACGTAGGCTTAAAATTGCATCAATTTTGGGTTTATATTAGAAGATAAGAAGGATAATTAGGGTTTTATAAGTAATGTAATCTGATTATTTATGTAATATGTTATTCTTTTTTTTTTTCAATCTCCAACTCATATTAGAACTTAGAGAAGCCATTTACTACATTGTATTTGCCATGAATCAATGATTATATCATACCCCAGTACAGTTTTTATATGATTTTGAAAAAAAAGGTTAGAAGTAGTTCTAATGCTACTATTTTATATGATTTTGAAAAAAGGTTTGAAGTATGTTGAATGCTTTAGACACTTTCATCGGTTTAGTTAATAAGTAAATATATGATGTTATTTAACCTTTAAATGTTTCCATCGAAGACTTGCTTGCTACCTACATATATTAATTAGTTTCTAGCATTATGATTTCAAGTCTAAAGTTGATTTTTTAATCTGCATCACACAAGCTGTTTGGGCTTCTTTTAGTCACTCTTATTATGTGATGAGTCTTACAGTGGCTTACTCAACCCAAATCGACTCGACAGCTTTTATGCCCTGACCCATGTAATTGGAGTATTTAAAAATAACATTTTGTTTTCATACTTATGCAGGCAACATTGGATCTTTGTATTACTTCAACATCATTCTATACATAAAACTTTGAAGGGTCACATATTTGATTCACGTAAAGGTACAAAGGATCCTTCTTGATAATTTTTTTACCGATTGTTAATACATATTTTAGTTAGCTAATTGTTAATTCAAATCATTTAGTGTCGCTAACAACCTAATGTATGGGAAAGCGGTTATTGTGTTATGATGGCCATGCATGATAACATGATTAGTAACACAAAACATATTGTAAGTTTATCTCATACACTAATATTTTTATATATTGTTCAACTACATTGTTTGTTAAAACTGTAACCTTAACTTTTATTTATCTTTGTGTTTAGCTTGTAAATAAACGCATCATGGTTCGTCAAGCTGAAATCAATGAATTTGTAGAACGAACATTAAAGGTGTTGATATCATTAACTGTTTTGGTGGAGGCTGAGGATGAAGAGGAGGATGAATGAAAGGTAAGTATATTAATTACTATGCTACACTTTTAGTTTGTAAATTTAATCAACTTAGATAATTATCCTTCTTTGATTATAGTTGGAGATACAAATTCGTCAATGGCTACAGTTTATACTAACTTATTTATCACATATTATAACAGTAAAGATGCCTTACTTTTGGTTTTAACTTTTTAAGAGTTGTTATAGCTTAGGTTGATTGATCTTTAAATAATGAAAAAGTTTTGTAGTGTAAACATTAGAATTGATTGTTTATGTTGTATTAATATGTAAGCTATATAACTTTAGCTAATTAGATTGTTTATTAACTTGTATATGTGGTTTTACACAGGTTGAGGTTGTGGTGGAAAGGAGATGAAGTAATGGTGTTAAGAAGATCTATATCAAGGTTATTAGAAAGAAAGTGGATGTTTTGGTTAATGTACTTCAAGTTGAATTATTTGAATGTGGAATATATGCTACTATTTGGATGTTTGTTTA
This sequence comes from Tagetes erecta, assembly GCA_030867185.1. Classification (NCBI taxonomy): domain Eukaryota; kingdom Viridiplantae; phylum Streptophyta; class Magnoliopsida; order Asterales; family Asteraceae; genus Tagetes; species Tagetes erecta. The sequence goes on from CM061488.1 coordinate 61,708,932, forward strand.
TGAGTTTTGAAACAATTTGTGTAGCTTTTGAATCCAAAATAGTATGAATGTAAATGTTTATGAATTAGTTTGTGTTATGATTGGTTTATGGGTTAGTTTGAGTTGGTTAATGGGTAATATTATGCTTGTTGCAGCATCTGCTGTAGTGTTTTTGAATAAACGGTTGGATTGGATTAATGGCCAATTGTGTGCAGGTTGTGACCAAATACAACCAAATACCTAATACAATCGTGAGCTCATTGACCAAATACAACCCTATTTATAAGACTTTTTACAACTATTTATGACTTTTTTACACCGGTTAACTCTTATCAAATACAACCCTTTTAGATGACTTTTTACACCTAAAACAATTATTTTATTTATTTTATTTAATTATCTTTTACACCGGTTAAATATTATCAAATACAACCCTTAAATAATACACCGGTTTTAGACCAAAAACAACCATCACATATATACCGGTTCAAAAACCGGTGTTTATGTATTGTTTTTTGTACTAGTGAATTGGTCTAAAAAATAGCTCACTTCAAAGAGCATAACTTTCACCTCATTCTAGTTGTTATTGTTAGACTTTAATTGTTGATGTCTTGTTAGCAAAGTTTAGGGTGTTATTTAGTAATAACACAAAGTTGTATTTTAGAATGTATTTGTATTATTTACAATAGTCTAGGGACTAGATTAGAAAATATACAATTAGGTATATGAAATAAACCTACAGACGCATAGAAGCATCACGACGTTCACGAAGATGCAACTTCCGGCAAGACAAAAGGACATGACGATTGAAGAAAGAAATTGACAGTTGAATAACTGTCATAACCGTCATATGATTAGTATAAATAGATAGATAGATTTCAATTGTAATTGTGTCTTTTCTTATCAATGTAAACTTATATTGTTTCAATGAAATCATGTTCTTGATGTTAATCTTGTGTTGAATTCGATCCTGTGGATATGAAATCCTGTTCCGAACAGTTATGTATTATCAATTAACTATATGAGATTTATTACAAAAGAAAATTATGATAAATGTTATTACAATAAACTCTAATTAATATCAAAAGCATAGATCATTATGTTACTTGAAAACTAACAAGAGATAGACCAATGCAACATACTTTTTTTCGTGGTAGCGGTGTTGTGTCGTGATCCTGCATATTGATAATATCATTATAGCTTGGCAGATTGTCTAAACTGACTTTGGATTGAATAATATATAATAAGGGAAGAAATTTTTAGGAGAAAAGTTATTGTGGTTCTTACCTTGGTCAATGGAGATGCTGCTAGAAGTGCTTGGGGGAGCCATTGTATCTGCTGAAAAGTTAATGACAGACTTGATGTTTGTTAAAGACAATGTCTTAGAAGTGTAGTTAAGAATAGATCATGTATAATATTGGTGATCAACGAAAAGGATGCTTAAGTTTTGCTACCCATGTGCGTCCACCAAGTCAAGTCCACCACCTTAATAATTTTAAATATCTTGCATTTGCATTGTTTAATTAGTGGACTTTATTAGAAATTTATAAGGTTCATGATAAAACAATACTAAAGTCGTGTTCATATGCTTTGTGTTAAATAAATATACTCATAACAGGTTGAGATACCAAAATTCATCGTCAAACTGGTCCCACTTATTTAAAAAAACAGCCAGACGTGACGACATCATAAATAAACTTTAAACTTTATGTATATTGGGAAAATAAAATCACATAATTACTCGTCGGACAATTCATTCTTTATTTTAAGCCCTGACTTTGACTTATTAATTATCATTTTAACTCTTGATAATTTAACGGATATACCACTTTCATCCCTTACTTAACATTTTTGTAGAACCAAACTTTACCCGAAACAATTTTTTTATTTTTTAAAATCTTAACATATTTACAATTTTAACCCCCGACTATGACTAATTATCATTTTGACTATCGATGACTTAGTGAATTTAATTACAAGTAGAATCACATACGTAGAAACCTAAAATCACATGTGTATTTTTTTTTATCCGATGATGCACCTTGTATATTCTATGATCTAGTGCATCTCATATATTTTTGAAATCTAATATCACATGTGGTAAATCTGAAATCACATGTGCTAATACCTAAAATCACATGTTTTTAAACCTGAAATCACATGTGTTAAACGTCAAATCACATGTGCTAAAAATTGAAAATCACATGTCCTAAAATTAGAATCACATGTGCTAAACCTCAAATCACACATTTGCTGGACCTCAAATCACATGTGCTAAACTTCCAACCAATGATAATAAACTAGTTTACAAAATCTTAAATAACATGTGCTAAAAATTAAATACGACATGTCCAAGAACAAAAATCACATATGCTACACTTCAAATCACATGAGCTAAAATCAGAATCACATGTGCTAAACCTCAAATCACATGTGCTAAACCTGAAATCACATGTGCTAAACCTGAAATCACATGTGCTAAACTTGAAATCACATGTGCTAAACTTCGAATCACATGTAATTAAAACTAGAATCCCATGTTTTAAACTTGAAATTTATATAAATAGTGGTTTAATATATACTCGTGTGCTACGCATGGATAAATAACAATATTTAAAAAAAAGTTATAACCATTATATTTAAGGATTTGTAAATGTTTTTGTAGAAATAGCATCAATCACAAAGTTTTGACTCCATCAACACTCCATCTCAATCTTTTCCTACCAAACTTCCTTTTGTAGAACAAATGATTTTTTTCCCTAAAAAAATAGAGCCAAAAAAACCTTGATTTATTAGATAGATTAACAACTAATACCAGTTGGTATATTTTAGCACATGTGATTCTAGTTTTAGAACATGTAATAAGAGACTTAGAACTTGTGATTCTAGTTTTAGCACAAGTGAGTTTTAGAACACGTGATTCTAGTTTTAGCATATGTGATTTGAGGTTTAGTACATGTGATTCTAGTTTTAGCACATGTGTTTGAGGTTTAGCACATGTGATTCTAGTTTTAGCACATGTGATTTTTAATTTTTAGTACATTTTTTTGAAGTTTGTAAACTTGTTAATTGTCTTTGGTTGAAAGTTTAGCACACGTGATTCTAGTTTTAGCACATGTGATATGAGGTTTAGCACATGTGATTCTAGTTTTAGCACATGTGATTCTAGTTTTAGTACATGTGATTCTAGATTTAACACATGTGATTCTAGTTTTAGCACATGTGATTTGTGGTCTACTCATAAAGATTAGGTTTGATAGTTTTTTGACTATTAATGTATCAAATAAACGTATATTTCCTGTCAGATGTTATCCTTATGCCAACTATGTTTCACTTTCTTTTCAGCCTCACAAACGTCTTCTTTACATCTTTCCATACAAATTCGTGCATTTTCTTAAAATACCATCTTCACTCATTTTCTGGATGCAGAATTTGAAACGACTTTACGAAAGTAAAAAACGTTGGATACAATCTGCTATATAATAGCCATGATCATATGTGTTATCGTTTGAATAGTACGAATATGGTATGCTTCTACTGTTTATGAAGTCCCTAAAAATAAATGAACTTTCCATAACATATTAATCATTATGCGACTCAGGTTCCCCCGAAATATGCATGCGAAATACAAAGTTCGATCATGTAAGGCCAAAACCTTAAGCATAATGGTTGGGTGTGAATCGTCAACTCGTTGGTGTTGACCCCGCCAAGCAACAAGAGATTTTACCCATTCTCACTGGGTACAGTCGATGCTACCAAGTATCTCGGAAAAAACAATGTACCTCTTCATGCATGTTTAATAATTGTTGAATGTCACTCGAAGTTAGTTTTCTCAAATATCTTTTCTCGTACATATCAAGTATGGGTATAATAATATAAATTAACGAATAATAATATAAAATACAACAAATAACATAACAAATATTAACTAATAATAATATAAATATTATATAACTAGTAGGGACCCGCACAATGCAACGGGAATAATATTGTTGGCAATACTCGTTTCTGGATGTTTTTTAGTTTCGTAGTTTTTTTTACTAAAGTGTATCGTCATAGTGATGGACTTAGGCTATGGGCGTTACACATGTCAAATAACTAATAATTTAATACGAAAACTGGAGACGGTAATATTCAAGTAACCATGAGTTAAATACCAATAATATATCAATTTTTGGTCAACTTAAACTATGGTTGTTGTTAAACCATAATTAAATTATATTGGCCCCATGTTTTTTTTGAAAGAGGCATGGAATGATGAAACAACCAAGTCTTCGATTAGCCGTCATATTTGACGAACTAATATTAAAACAAAAAACCATTAACTGGTTTTCACATTCGCCCTTAATTACCATAAAACCGTTGAACTCGTCAATCTGTTTAAATCCACAAGTACCCTCAACACAACATTGCCACCACATTTGAACCCAAAATTAATACATTCTGAACCCTCTACTAGACTAACGTTTTTTTTTTAAAATAAGGGTTATTGGATTTAATCACCTTCAACTATTGATTATTGGTCGCTGTCACCCTCAAGTATCACTTTGGCCAATATAACCCCCAACTAAACACTTTGGTGTCTGTATCACCAAAATTTAACAAAAATTAACCAAAAGTGACTTGAATTGGTTAACTTTTGGTGATACGGTGTCCGTAACACCAAAAGCTAACCAAAAAATAATCAAAAGTTAACCAAAAGTGACTTGAATTGGTTGACTTTTGGTGATACGAACACCAAAGTGTTTAGTTGGGAGTTATATTGGTCAAAGTGATACTTGAGGGTGACAACGGCCAATAACCAATAGTTAGAGGTGATTAAATCCAATAACCCTTAAAATAAATATTAAATTATATATTTAAAAACATCAAAAAACTAATTTTTAATAATAAATAACGAAAAACATGAAAATATTAACTGTAACTATTGATCGTCCAAATGCGAGGTGTTCAAATTTGTTAGCCTTGCAATGTGTTATGGAAGATCATATCAAAGTCTAAAATGTTACAAAATTTTAAACTTTCCGTAAAACCTTATAAGCCAATACACGATTAGGTGACACATATTTAACTATTTATTGTGTCGTGTCTTCTACATCAGATGCGGCTTTGAGAACTTCTTTTTTGGGAGGGGGTGCGGGGTGTGGGAGGGTTTTTTTTAGGGTTAGGACTTAGGATGAGAGGTTTAGGTTTTTGGGGAGTGAGTAGCCGGTTTTAAATTTCAATTAACACCTCTAAAAAGGCCAATTACCAGTTCGTTTGACTTAACTTCTTACATTTTTTAGATTCAAAAGATTTTCTACAGTAACCTAAGAGTCGAAGAAAGTTGAATATATGGTGTAAAGTTTGCCAAAGCGAATTCGCTAAACCTGCCAATTAAATCATTTACAGCATTATAATTGACTTAGAAAATTTGTATATGGTCTTCTTATGAACTAAACAAATGTTTCGCATAACCACCACATGCATGATGGCAACGCTCTTTTAGGCAAGTCCTCTCTATATTTTGATATATTTTGATAGGGGTGTAAACGAGTCAAGTCCGAGCTTGACACTTATCAAACTTGACTCATTAAAATATCCTGAAGCTCGAGCTCGGTTCAAGCCTACATTTTAAGCTCAGTCTCGGCTCGTGAAAGTGGAAAAAACTCGAGCTCGGCTCGACAATGCTCGTTTTGTGATTAAACAAGGCAATGTTTGGTGAGCTCGATAAAAAGCTCGACAACCAGCTCGATAAGAATAGACCTATTACGTTGTGTGTAAATAAATGTGAAATAATTATTAAGTATTATAAAGAAAAAAAGAAAATCCTACTAGGCTCGATAAGGCTCGCGAGCCTAGTCGAGTTTTGTATGCAAAGCTCGAGCTCGATAATAAAATTAATAAACATCATTTAGGCTCGAGCTCGTCAAGGCTCGGCTCGAACAATCTTTTTACCGAGTACATCTCGAGTACCCTACGAGTCGGCTCGACTCATTTACACCCCGTCACCCCTATATCCTAATTATGTATGACAAACTTACATAGTTAACATTTCAGCCAAAATTAATAATCAAAACAGTATAAAACGTACTATACTAGCTACTATGCATAAATATAACTCTGTGGCTAAATATTCTTGTAAAAGCATTCACAGTAGAGTTGGTATAATTATGTGAATGAGTTTGATAAAATTTTATGGAATGATTTTGAGTGGTTGTGAATGAAGAAGAGAGAAAATATATGAATAGAGGAGAGAGAAACGGTAAATTTAAAGAAATATATATGGGTAGAAGAGAGAGAAACGGTAAAATGTAATGATTAATGTATAAAAAGTATTATTTAACTGAAAGAAAAGAGGAAATATAGTGTAAATGTAGTGTTTTTTAGTGTAATTTTAAAGATAAGGAAAAGAAACATACTGTGAATGCTCTAAAATCAACAAAACAACATTTTTGTCCTTTACACTAAAAACAAGTTTTTAACACTGGCGCTAAAAATCATCTTTGAAAAATGGAACTTTGAAAACATAGGCTTGGGAAAAAGCATATATACCATTCAAATTGATGCAACAATACGCAAGAACTACTTAATTGCTCCAATTTAAATGGAACACAAACTTCCTGTTCTTTTGTGTTGCATCTTGTTGATTTCAACTATTCCAGCGACGGTCACCCATGAACCTATTCTGGCTCCGCCATTGGTCACCCATGAACCTACAAGCACGAGATTCACAAAATCTCGAGGTTTGTATTGTTATATCATTATGTTTGATCACTAGCTAAATCATTCATCTATACGTACTTCATTCATTAATTGAACTAAACTTTTCTATTTATTATATGTAGTCTTACTAAGAAAATCTTTCGACGACCCACCTGACCCAGATTATGGACCAAATGGGGGTGGGGACGCGCCACCATACACTCCATGAGTATAACAAGTTTTCGTCAAACACGTACCAAAGTTGAGTACAATTAAGCTCATGTCAGAAAAATATGAACTTTGTTGGTGATGGTTTATTGCTTTTAAGCATGCATTTTAACTTTATGTTTACGTAGTTGCTTCATTATCTATGTGTGTTGTTTTTGTTGTATTTTTGAATTTCGTTTTGTCCGTGTTGCATTTTGAATAATCGAATAAGACATTAAGTTTCAACATAAGAACAAATTTTTTTTTCATTCTGTTACAAATTTTGTGTAAAAACAAGACCTCAAAATTGATTAAAAAAAGATGATCGATCGATCGTAGTCAACGTATTGCATATTAATAATAGTCAGTTAACAAGGCTGCTACCGCTGACCACAAGTCCATTGTCAAGTTCACTGTCACTCACCTTTGGATAATTGTAGTTATTCAAGTATTATGGCTCGATCCCTTCTTCCTTGTCGGTGTGTTAGTTCGTTGCCATCAAATCTCGTCGCTGCACTTCAGAGGCTCGATCTGGCGACTGGGCTGCTGATTTATATGTAATACATAAATAAAAATAATCTATCACCCTATCTAACTATAATAACAAAATAGTAAAAAACTTGCCACTTTGTCAATCTATTAGCTCAAGTTATTAGCTATCTTTTCCCAAATTGCAACATTTTTTTCTTCTAAAAATCCTAATTTTTTAAATTTTTTGTTTTTACCTTTTAACTCGTGTAGTACACGGGTTTTAACCTAGTAAAATAAAAAAACGAGAACACCGTGCCAAAAAAGCGTGGTCGAAGACTTTTCGCCACCTATAAACTTAGGTCGAGATATTGTAGTTACCATACGATTACATTCAGGTTTAGTGACCGTTGCAACTTGAAAGCGTGGTTAAAGGGTACGATAAATTGTTGCGTTGGAATCAAGTATTCCCATCATTAAATGTGGCTAACAGATAGCAACGACCATGTGATTTGTTATAAGTGTGGCTAAAACGTAGCAACAACCTTATGAGTTTACTAAAGAGTTAACTTTAGCAAACTTTTTAAAATTCCCATGGCAAAAAAGTTAACGCAATAAAAACATGTTATCCTAATAATAAGTGACTAAAACTTTGTTTTAGCCATAGTTATATAAATAACAAAGGGTTATTGGATTTAATCACCTCCAACTATTGGTTATTTGCCGCTGTCACCCTCAAGTATCACTTTGGCCAATATAACTCCCAACTAAACACTTTGGTGTCCGTATCACCAAAATTTAACAAAAAATTAACCAAAAGTGACTTGAATTGGTTAACTTTTGGTGAAACGATGTCCGTATCACCAAAAGCTAACCAAAAAATAATTAAAAGTTAACCAAAAGTGACTTGAATTGGTTGACTTTTGGTGATACGGACATCAAAGTGTTTAATTGGGAGTTATATTGGCCAAAGTGATACTTGAGGGTGACAGCGGCCAATAACCAATAGTTGGAGGTGATTAAATCCAATAACCCAATAACAAATGGTGGAAAATGGTTGTTGTGAACGAGCATTTTCTCTCAATAAATGTGGCTATAAAGCAACAACTACAACGTAAACTGACAGTGAGTATGGATGCTTATTTTGTATAGACACCTAATTTACACAATAAGTGTGGCTAATAAGTCTTTATAGACACAGGCGCTATTTTTCTAATTTTGAGTGTGAATACAAAGTTTTAGTCTCATGATCATGAAAGCCTCATGATCATGAAAGCCAAAGTCAAATATTAATTAATGAACAAGCCTCTTGGTCAGGTTTGATTAAGGATCTGTTTGTTTCATATTTTAATGGTTCAGTTCAGTGCCTAATCATTTAGATTCGGCATTTAAAATGTTTGTTTCATAAAAAAAACTTCTGAATGGTTCAGTTAAGTGCTGAATGGTTAAGAGATTAAAAATGTTAAATGAAACTGAATGGAGCATGTACCAAACTTACCATCATCTAAAGTTTTACCATAACATCCCTATTATTGATTGAGCTAACTGGTTTAGCTTGAGGATTCTACCAATCAAAATGTTTCATTCTATTGGTCATAGTTAAACAAGAAATGTACACTTATTTATCTCCAACCTTTTTTTATATTAACATTATAAAGTTAAAAGTCAATATATACATGGGGAACATCTTATGATTCCAAATGAGATGATGTATTGATGTATCAAGAATTGTGAGTCATCAAATGTAGCTTTATTCTTTCTTTCACCAGAGTTTGTAAATGTTGTACGTAGCTTTAATTTGGTAGCTTGATCAATCCCCTCTTAGGTTTTTTCCTTTTAGCAAGTGAAACAAGATCTACTTGATGTTCACCGTCTATATCCAATCTGGCATCGCATTCATGATCATCTAATGAGTTAAATTACCTTTGTTTCGAATACCTAATGAGCTAATTCGTGGACCGATAATAGATGTTTACCGGTCATGATGTGTACGTGTATTGAAAAAGATAGAAATAAAATTACCATGATAAGCTTGATCGCATCTAAGAAATATTGAATTGGAATCAAAATGGATAGGATGACTTGTGTATTCGGTATTTATAACAAAATTACATCGGGGTTGAGAGGATGAATTGTGTTTCATGGCAAGGAGACGATGAAGTGGAGAGGATGAATGATTTTTCATATATGAGTTCAAAAGATTTTCTAACTTTTTTGCTACATTTTTAGTAGTGATTAAATTTTAACATAAATGGTCATTCAGTTCAGTCAAGTTCATATGTTTTCTAACTTGGGAGTAAAGGGAGTTAGTAGCATTCCCCCGGCTTTTCATTTCCAGTAAGTCTAAGATACATTAGAAGACTAACTCCTACCTCTCCTAGGGCTTTAGCAAGGTGTCTATTATGAGACTTAGGAGAATGAAGGAGACCTGGTTGTGAGTGAACTCCCCTCTACTTGCACGCAATAGGACTAAACCTAAAGCATATTCTCTTCTCCGGTTCTAGCTTACTATATATATATTGGAAGCTTCATGCGAGAAGACAAAATATTACAAGAAGAAAAAGAAGTGGCTAAATTCTTCATTTTTTTCAACAAAAAATATTTTTAACATGTAGAAAAATGATAAAAATACGATATTTATTCATTACATTGAAATTCAAAAAATAAATTGAATAAATTTTGTTTATTTGCCAAACCTACACATGTGGAAGTCATTTGTAGGTTATGTTATTTACACATAACCTACACATGTGTAGGTAAATTTAAAACGCTAAAGCTACATACGTCAAAAATATTTTACTGATTTTTTTTGTATATACCCTAACATTTGCATGTATGAAGTGATTTTTTTTAAAAAAAAAACTTAACCATTGATAAGTTTTCTTAGTGATTTAGGTTTCTTCTTTTTCTTCTCGCAATATATGAGTCTTCTCAAATGAACATAATCCTATATATATAAATATACATATATATGCATTGGTGGTGACACATGCATGGGTGACATAGATCATGACGTTACAAGTTTTATATATGGGTCATATGCATTGGTGGTAAGACATGGGTGACACACGTAATGACGTTACAACTTTTATATAAAGGTCATAGGTTAAAATGTCATGGCCTGTGTCTCCCATGATCCATGACCCATATGATTCATAAGGTTGTGTGACATATATGCATTAGTTGTGACTCAGCGGTGACATGGGTTATGGCATTACAAGTCATATGGGTCACGTGTCACAATTGATGTCATGAGCCATGGTCTAAATGTCCCACAAGCTAGTCTTACATATGTGAATTAGTTGTGGTTTATTGTTTGTATGTTAGGGGTGACATGTGTTATATTATTACAACTCTTATGGGTCATAACTAGTGCCATGATCGGTGGCTCATATGATCTATATGCTAGCATGACATATATGCATTGTTTGTGGGTTATTAGTTGTGAATATTGGGTGACATGGGTACGACATTATTAGTCTCATAAGTCATGGGTCATAATGCCCAGGGACGGATCCAATGCACAAGCTACGAATTCACGGGAACCCACCGCGTTAGAAAATTTTAATAGAAATTATATAAAAAATTTTGGAGTGAACCCATAGAAAATTTCAAAGTGAACCCATATAGTTATTAAGGAGTAAATGTTAGCAAAAGGACTCTCCTAGATCAATTGGTATAACTCGTTTCTGAGTTCAAATAGGTCACGGGTTCGATTCTGCTAGGCTATATTTTATTTATTTTGTCTAGTTTTTATGTAAATGAATAAAATTTTTGCCTATTAGGGCTATAATCTCCAACCCTTAACCCTTTCATTCCAGTACCCAAATGCCCTCATTCCTCAGCCACCAGTCCACCACTATCCATTGCTTCGCTTGCCTCTGCCTATTGTCGCTCTACCACCAACGTTCACCGCCGACGATCGGCGTCCTCCACAGCTACGCCCTCGTCTGCGCCCCTAACTAGTATTATTAATCAATGTTTAATATTTTAATTGTGTGATTGAATGTGTAAATGTTTGATTGAATAAACTTGAATGTTTGATTGTTAATTTTTTACTTTAATCTTTGAGGTTTGATTGAATGTTTGATATATGAGATATGAAGAAGTGAAAATTAGTGTTTGTATAAATGATTATTGATTCAATATTGGATGTTTGATTGTTAAAAACTTCTCTTTCAGCTTACAAGATTATTAATTAGCCTATAGGTATTATCCATGTTATATTTCTATGACACATTATTTTGTTAATTATTTTTAAACATGATTAGGTATTATGAGTATTGAGAGATTTTTTAAAAGACAACTATCAAACCATGAATCATCATCTTCTAGTAGTAAACCCTTGAAAAATGATTTGAATGATCTTCTATGGGAATGTTTTCAAAAGATGAAACCTCATAGGGAACAACTTTAGGTAATTTTTTTTCTTAATTATATTATGTGTTTTTTTTTTATTTCTAAAGACGATGTGTTTTTTAATATTGACTTATTGTATCAGATTGTTATTATGTTTTGAACTTAACCCAGTAACCCGATCCGAACCGTCAATCCGACCCGTTTTTTTTTCTTTTTTAATGTCCGGTCCTATTAAAATTGAAGCGTCTAAAAATAGTGAACCCACTGATAAAAATTCCTGGATCCGTCACTGATAATGCCATGACTCAAATCACCCATGACTCATATCACACATGTCCCATGGCCTATGTATGATCCATATGCGTTCATTGTGGGTTATTGGTTGTGATTCAAGGAGGACATGGGTTATGGCATTACAAGTCTTATTGGTTGTGTTCTAGCCTTTATTTTCATTAAACTATATGTATATATGATCTATAAAAGTTTATCTTAAATTTCGGTTTTCCTCCTCGCAAATTTCCCAATTTCTCCCTAACTTCCCTAATTTCATTTTCTCTATTCTCCAAAATTTCACAAATTACTATAAATTTCCATCCCCTCTCCCCATTTCTCAAGTATTTGATTTTCTTTGTTGATTCATTTCTTTAACGTGTTTATTTTTTACGGTGTTAATCGGAAAATGAGGTGTAATAATTTCGGCGAAAGGGGAATAATATTAATATTTGAAAGGAGCGTATAATTTGTGTGAGTGTCGGTTAATAATTTCTACATTTAATTAAAACTATATATATTGGTTTTTATTGGATCCAACTATCATCTTTTGTCTTCTATTGATCCTAACTATTGAATTGGCTGTCAACGGTCCCAACTTTTATCATTTTAGCTAGCTACCAACGTTCCGTCGTTAAAAATTTTTGTTTCGAATACCTAATGAGCTAATTCGTGGACCGATAATAGATGTTTACCGGTCATGATGTGTACGTGTATTGAAAAAGATAGAAATAAAATTACCATGATAAGCTTTACCGCATCTAAGAAAGATTGAATTGGAATCAAAATGGATAGGATGACTTGTGTATTCGGTATTTATAACAAAATTACATCGGGGTTGAGAGGATGAATTGTGCTTCTTGGCAAGGTGACGATGAAGTCGGAGAGGATGAATGATTTTTCATATATGAGTTCAAAAGATTTTCTAACTTTTTTGCTACATTTTTAATAGTGATTAAATTTTAACATAAATGGTCATTCAGTTCAGTCAAGTTCATATGTTTTCCAACTTGGGAGTAAAGGGAGTTGGTAGCATTCCCCTAACTTTCCATTTTTGACTCATGAATAGTATTTTTGTGTTTTTACATTCTAGCCACCATTGTTTTGTTGTATTTTGCATATTAGTCACTAAAATGTTTTGTGGGTTTGCATTTAGCCCCCAAAAGTGTTGCAATTTGAACATCATTGTTTTGTTTGGTTTTGCATTTTGGCCATAAAAATTGTTTTTATGGGTTTTACATTTTGATTTTAGGAATAATATTTTTTTGTGGGTTTTACATTTTAGCTATCATTGTTTTTGTGAGTTTTGCATTTTGGGCATATTTTTACATTTTGACTCATTTACTAGGTGGACTTTTGTGAGTTTTACATTTTGGTCACTAATGTCTAACTACAACTACTATTTGTAACAATAATGCAATATATTTTGGATATATAACCGGCAAGTCGCTAGCATAACCGGTATATTTTGTATATATGATAAAAAAAATTAGCAAATAGTTGAAAAATGTGCATCCTACTATAACTAAACTTTTGTAATGCTACATGCATGGCAATTTTTTATATGTTACGAGCCGTCATATATAACAACTCTCGCGCAACACTATGTAAATTCTAGTTAGTATAAATTTCCATCCCCTCTCCCCATTTCTCAAGTATTTGGTTTTCTTTGTTGATTCATGTCTTTAACGTGTTTATTTTTTACGGTATTAATCGGAAAATGAGGTGTAATAATTTCGGCGAAATGGGAATAATATAATATTAATATTTGAAAGGAGCGTATAATTTGTGTGAGTGTCGGTTAATAATTTCTACTTTTAATTAAAACTATATTGGTTTTTACTGGACCCAACTATCATCTTTTGTCTTCTACTGGTCGTAACTATTGAATTGGCTGTCAACGATCCCAACTTTTATCATTTTGGCTACAAACGTTCCGTCGTTAATTTTTTTTAACGTGGTTAAGTTTTTTTCGAATTCAAGACTATTTTTTAGGCCTTTTGATCGGAAGGATAATACGACTCGATTGATGTAAAAGTTTGCCCGAAACGGCTCTCTGAACGATAAAAATTTACACCCGATTGAAGCACTATTAGGTTTAAACACCTTGTTGAATCATCGTATCGTTGTTCAGAGCGCCGTTTCGAGGTAACTTTTCCATCAATGGGTCCATTGACAGCCAATTCAATAGTTGAGACCAGTAGAAGACAAAAGGTGATAGTTAGGACCAATGAAAACCAATATACCTTAATTGAATGAGTAATGCCAGTGATTTTATATAAGATTTTCAGTGTGTTGTTTTCACCTTGTATATTCTTAACACTGGAACAACAACGAGGTTGCTCAGCTATTGGTTGACTACACCGAAAACTAAATAGAGGAAGGTATTTGGGTTTCTTTGAATCACTCGGGATCAAATGCCAGATTTATATGCATTTTGTTTGGTAACACAATTCTTCTATTTATTAACAAGGAGGTGAGCATGCACTAAATGAATATTTTGTTCATTACCCGTTCATTGGTTCATGTGGATCAAGTGATACTTTTTTTTTTCTTTCATGGAAGAGCACAATTCTTCTAGTTGCCATGTGGTGTTTATGTCACTAGATGGTTTCTTTGAGTAAGTTCTTTACAAGTGATATTTGGACTGCACTAAGTATAGTTGTATGGGTAAGATGACCTTTTTACGTATAACGACATGGCTCTCCCGTAGATAATTTTTATTGATCACATGCTGTCAAGATTGCCTATCCCGAGGACATGTCCATGGCAAAAGTGACACATTATTTCTCGGCACAGGTTCAGTTATTGCAGTGGTAGAGGTTTACACTTGGGTTCGACTCTTGACCACCTGACGCATTCTGCTGATTCGCTGTTTTTTCTACTCTTTTTTCCCATGAAAATAGATGTTCTTTTAGATTTTTTTTTTGGTGTTTATTTGCCTTATTAACCATTTTATTCACGTTGGTTGGCCTTTTGGTTTACTAGTTTTTTAAGTTGTTTTTTAACAATTTCGTCCTAGATATGTCGCTTTTTTCATGTTGTAGCAAAGGTTTTTTCCCATGATAGCACGTGGATCAAAATCACGTTAACAAACCAAACCTGAAAAAGAATTGTGGCAACGCACAGTCAATATATTACTCTGTATGTATGTATGTATACAATGTTTGAGTTGTTTTATTTAAGGGTTATTGGATTTTAGTATTCTTAACTATGAGGTATTGGTCGTTGTCACTTCCAACTAACACATTCACTGTCACTACTCTCAACTTAACATTTCACTTGTCTGGTCACTTTGCTTTTGTTCATGTGGCGTTATTACCCTGCGTGACATTCTTATGTGGCATAAAAGCGGACTGAAACAACAAGTGAAGTGTTAAGTTGGGAGTGATGACAATGAATGTGTTAGTTGGGAGTGACATCGACTAATATCAAATAGTTTGGGAGTATTAAAAACTAATAACCCTTTATATAATTAGTTTCATCCGGGGTGTTGCTAGAGAAGTCGAGCACGGAAACAATCAATATTAGTCCTTGCACCAATCGTTGTTCTAACAGAAGTTAAAATAAAGAGTAAATTGAAGTTTTTGGTTTTGGATGAGTTAGCAGTTTCAGTAAAAGGTTAACACTATGAATCACGTGGGGGTAAGTAACGACAATTTGAAAGGTCAATAAATGGAGAGACTAAAACTCTTAAAATTAAAAATCCTATGAATGCAAATAGTTAAGCTTGTATTAAAACTCTTTATATACCCAGCACCAAAGGACAAAAATTGCATTTTACTCTATATATTTAAGGGGCTGTTTGTTACCTCTTAATGGTTCAGTTCAGTGCTTAACCATTCAGCATTCAAAGCGTTTGTTTCATAAAAAAATAGCATCTGAATGGTTCAGTTAAGTGCTGAATGGTTAAGAGACTGAGAGATGCTGAATGGAGCATATACTAACTCTATAATCATCTGAAGTTCTACCCCAACATCCCTCTCATTGATGGAACCTCTTAATGGTTCAGAGTTCAGGCCTTTTAACCATTCAGCACTTAATGATTCAGATTTTGCCAAACAACCCCTAAGTATTCTTCGTCAGGATGTTTAAGTGTTGAAGTCTTGCAATCATGTGTTCCATAACATCATATCAAAGTCTATAACATTATATCAATCATATCCTCCATAACATCATATCAAAGTCTTGCAATCATGTTTCACAAGATCTAACTTTTCTAAGAACATTATGGGTCAGTTTGGTATGGAGTAATGAAATGGATGAGGGAAAGGAATGAAAGAATGAATGAAATGAAGAAATGAATGAAAAGAATCATTCCATTCCATTAGTTTGTTTGGCTACTTTAACAGAAATGAAATGAATCGTTATATTGTTTTGTATGGTATGAAGGAAAAAGATAAATGAATGAAATACAGTTCACTAAAAATGACAAAGATATATTTTCATGGTTACTGGTCGGGTCTTGGTTTGGTCCAAGTGTTAGGTCATGGTTCAATACATGGGTCAATACATGAGTGGGGTCATAAATCTAATCATGGTTCAGGTTATGGGTTGGGCCATGGGCCAAGTCATGGTTCGAGGAATGGGTTGGGTCACAGGTTGGTTCATGGTCGGTTCGTGATTTGGTTCATGGCTTTGGTCATGGGTCAAGTATTCGTGGCTCGGGTGACAGATCGATTCATTGCTCAGCCATGAATCGGTTCATGGATCGGGTCATGGTTCGAATCATGGGTTAAGACGTGGGTCAGTTCATGGAGTTTTGGATCGGGTCAAGATTTGGGGCATGGGCCGAGTCATGGTTCTAGTCATAATTAAAAAAAGAATTTCATTCCTTGAAGGAATGAAAATGAATTATTTTTAATTCCTTTGTAATCGTTCATTCCATTCCATTGACCAACCAAACACATTTTTTTTTCATTCTGTAGCAATAGTTCATTTCATTCCACCATTCATTCCTGCATACCAAACGCTACCTAAGAGCGTTTACATATACATGGCCCATTTTTTTAATTGTGTAGTTTTTAAAATTTCATAGAGTAAACTTCAGTTCTGGTCCTTGTGTTTTGATATCATTAATAGTTTTAGTCACACCTTTGCAGTTTTGGTCCCTGTGTTTTATTTTCTAACAGAAATGGTCCTGAACACTAACTCCATCTAATTTTCCGTTAAGTCTTTCACACGCGCTCTACACCTAAGGGGTAAAAATGTCATTTCTTCCTCTCTTTTATATAGGTCGTCATGTAGGTTAACATTTTTATTCAGTCGCATGTCAAAAAAATAATATAAATGACATTTTTACTCCGTTTGTGAGTAAGACTTAACGGAAAATTGGATGGAGTTAGTGTTCAGGACCATTTCTGTTAGAAAATAAAAACACAGGAACCAAAACTGTTAAGATGAGATTGAAACTGTTAATGATATCAATACATAGGGACCAAAACTGCAGTTTACTCAATTTTAGATGTAGCAGGCTAGCAGCACGCGAGAAATATCACACGATAAAAAGGGAAGAAGAATAACATCACGTTTCATTGTCCGGAGTACGCGTAGAAGAAATAGTAGTAGAAGAGTAAAAAGTTATTTTGTTTATAAATGATAGAAGGATGTGGTTTAATTTATATTGAAAAAGTTATAGGGTTTAAATAACCCGCATGAAAACTTGTTAAACATCCTAAATACGTCATTAATTATAATATTGTGTATGAAGTAAACAAACATGTGGCATAACCCCGGCCACATGCAGGATGTCGATGATCTTATACAGAAAATGTCTCTATAGAATAAGTAAATACAAGACACAAGCCGCGAGATACGACGGACGGGTCTCTCGTATGTGAGTTCATCACACGTATTGATAGAAAATGTTTAATGTCTCGTATGTTATTGTGTAAGATTTTGTGCATCATATGTTGACCATCGTCATCAAACAAATCAAAAGAGGATGAAAAATCCAATCATCCATTTTTTTATATAGGTTTGTGATTTTATAAAAGGGTTTGAATTGGTTTGGGAAAGATTGTTGACTCAACTGCTTGGCTCACGATTTGCCTTAAAAACCTTCAATATTGAGACATGAACACCCTAACGTTGTCGCAATAACATGAGAGAAAGAGAACTCAGCTGAGATACGGACCAGTTGGCATGTCGGGACAAGTTTGCATTGAACACGACGAGGGCCCGTACTAATGCAAGAAACTTCAAAATAACGAGTGGAATATTTTTGTCTTGTAAGTTTACTTTGACTTTTGAGGATGAAGAGACGATAATTATCTTCCATAGGCAATGTTTTGAAAACCGGACCGGACATCGAACCGTAATTTTAATTTTATTGGTCGGACCGGTCGGACCAGGGTCGGACCGTGGTTGGACCGGGGTTTGACGAAATATACATTTATCAAAATAATACCATAAGAATTCTAATTTAAACACAACCTAAGTTCAATAATATTAAGTTATAACACAAAAGTCATAAATCAAACAGATTTTAACATCAAGAACCACAAAAAGTTACAATTTAAACAAATTTTAACACCAAAATAAAACCAAATCATCATCATCATAAGTTATAAGTTCAAATGTCACGCCACGTATCTAATTTTTCATCATTAAGTAAAACTAATTTATCATTTTTATCACTCAGAACATCAACATATTGAGTTTCATCACCTAAAGCACAAAAAATTATAGATATAAACATAAAATCCAAGAAAAAACGGTTCGATAGCGGTTCAAAACGGTCCGGTTTGAGCGGTTCGATAACGGTTCGCAGCGGTTCACAAACACCTATCAGACCGTGACCTATCGAACCGTGATTCTCAAAAAACACGGTCAGACCACGGTCCAACCGGTCCGACCGGCCGGTTTTAAAACACTGTCCATAGGCCAATTTTTATGGTGGAAGACACAATGTACTATAAATATTCTTTAATGAGGTCATCTTGTAGAGACATCACAAACAAAAATGGTGCTTTGTGTTTTTATGAAATTAACACCACCGTACCATGATTAGACTCCTGTTTCTTTTATTCACTCCCGAAATTACATCTTTTATATTATTTAACCATTTAATTTAGAGTTAATTATACAAATGATGCTTGTAGTATACGTACTCAAAGTAACAAGTTTGGGTATTAAAGTTTTTTTGTTATAAAATTGGGTATTGGCATTTTAATTTGTAACAAGTTTGGATATTAACAAGTTTGAAATTTATGATTCTTGATTAACTTATTATATGAAATATTATACGATAAAAAAATTAAAAACAAAACACTCATTTTTTTACCCTGATTTCTTTCACGAACCACTAGTTAGCAACTTAGCATCACCAACATATACATAAGTCGAACATCGGTTAGGACCACCTTATTTTCGTTCACAAGCTCTGTGACATAAGTAACTTAATTAGGTGATGGACTCTTTGAAGTTATATTATCTAGAGGCCATTTATGTGAAAACTTACTAATTCTAAAGTAAAACCCTACCCATCCTCTACACCCTATCATCATCGTCGGAAAACTAGTCAACAACTGATCATCTACCACCATCGACAACCCCGTATTATTTCTCTCACTAATCGAAACCCTATAACCTTACCATCCACCCTGATACACCACACCACTGTCATCCATCACAAAACCCTATTAATATCACCACTAGATTCACCTAGTTCCAACCTCATCAATACCCAATTGACATCGTTAAAACCCTTCATCGCCCCTAATTCTGTGACTTCTTCACCATTCATTGCACCACCACACCTCATGTTACCCTAATTGACACCATCAAAATCTGACTAAGTGGTTAGGGTGGTGCTAACTGGTGGTTTTTTTTTTAACAGCAACACCTTGATTTTCAAAGAGAAATACACCACCATCTGTGGTCAGCAGGACTAGAACCCCTGACCTAGTGCTCCTAACACAATTGTGTTACCAATGGGCCACTAACCCCATTGGCGCTAACTGGTGGCTAATGAATATGGTTGGTGGTGTTAACTAATGGTTCGTAATAGAAAATTTGGTAAGAAAATGAACAAGTAATAACATTATTGAAATGAACAATTTTATTTCAACTTCATATTAGCATTCGGATTTGGCTTGTTTTTTCCTCTTTAATTAACACTCAAACCTTTAACGACAATTCATGATAATATGTGTGAAACCTACTTAAAGTTTCACTAGCAATCTCAAGTTTAATTTAAAATACACCATTTTAGCTCAAAGTCTTTTCAAATCATTAAAATCCAGATATAAACCAATTACGAGTAAAATCCAATATAAAGTAACCCAAATACTATCAAAAGTGTATGAATATTCATATAACTTATATATAATCTAGACCATATCAGTGGTGCTAACTAGTGGTTTGTGAAAAAAATATGCTAAGAAAATGAATATTTTGGTTTTCATTTTTTTATTTATACTCCCTCCGTTCTATTTCAAATGTCATTCTTTTCCATTTTGGTTGTCCCAATTTAAATGTCCATTCCAAAAATAAAAGTATAATTTCCAATTTCACCCTTAATTATTTAACTTAAAAGCAACTTTATGACTAAAAGACAATATTTTAATGACATTATTGTCATTTTATAAGTTTAAAGTATATAATAATCCACTTTTTCTTAAACTTTGTGTTGTGAGTCCCATGACGTTTAAATTGAGACGGATGGAGTAATATTTTATGTAAATTACAAAACGGGTTCATCAAGAATAATAAATTTCATAAATTACACTTTTAATACGAAAAGACTACACCTTTTTGTTAGTCGGTTAAGGTATAACAATACGGGAGTGGGTTTTAGTTAATAAAAATTAAAAACTTGTGTTATCTAGTCTTAATATTTAACAAAGCGATTGATCTCGTTATTTTAGTTTACTGATTGAATCAGTTTCTAGGACAAATGGACCAATAAATCGAGATGTGAGTTAGTTTATGATCACTTAGACACCCGAGAGTTATTTTAGACATTGCTCACACCATGAGCTTCATATATTTATTTCAGGACTTTCTAGCATCTTGGAGACCTTAGTAGTAGCTACTGATGCGTTAGTTTGTTTTGAGTAGATATATCCTCAGATCCGGTAACGACATCCAGAAAGTCGAGAGTTGTAAGATTATCAACAAGATTCCTGCCTTTCATAATAGATAAGATTTTACCCTTAGTATACTTTTAAATAAATTTTTCATAGTCTAAATCGTATTTTTAGAGTAATTTTAGATAAATTGTCTTTACTTGTTTTTTATTCTTTATAATTAAAAATCCAAGTCTGTTACAGAATTCGATAGAGATTCAGTAGTAAAAGACACCAAACTCAGATCCTTTAGGTATGATATTCGGACTTAGTTGCTACATACGACCAGTACACTTGCCGATTGTGTAACTTGTTGGGTTTTCCTTTTATAAACTTAAAACCTGATTTTCTGATCATACCATATGATTCACATATTTATCCGATCTATTACCAACTCATTTGCCGATTGTGGAGCTGTTTGTTTTTTCAGAAAACGTCTGCGCAGCCTCTTATGTCTGCACCGCGCAGACATTGTCATCTGCAGACTGTTTGTTTTTTTGAATACGTTTTATTAAAAAAGGTCTGCACGACCTCTTCCTGGTGCAGACTTGGACCAACCACTTTTGAGATCTTCTAAGGTCTGCATAGGAGGGTTAAACACCTTCACTTAGTACCATCACCCACTGTCCATCACCACCATCACCGTCTACTACACCACCACCACCACCGTCCACCACCACCACTACCCACCATTGTCCACCACCACCACCCACCATTGTCCATCACAACCACAACTACCACCATCCGCCATTGTCTACCACAACTACCACCACCCACCATTGTCCACCACAACAACCACCACCAACATCGTCCACCACCACCACCACCACCCACTATTGTCCACCATCACCCACCGTCCCTTACTACCACCACCACCCACTATCAACCACCATCCCCCACCCACTATCAATCACTATCCCCCACCCACCACCATCCAGTACCACCATCAGTGTCCCTCATCACCATCACCACCACCAGTTTATTCAGCAAACTACATAAGTTAAAAAAACAAACAGACTTCTTGTTGTAGACTGCAGATGTTTAGTCCATCTCTTCTTCTGCAGATGTCGGCAGATGTGGTCCGCAGACTGCAGACATTTTTCTGCAGCAAAAACAAACAGCACCTAACCCTCTTATGCAGACCTTAGAAGATCTCAGAAGTGGTTTGTCCAAGTCTGCACCAGGAAGAGGTCGTGTAAACCTTTTTTATTGAAACATATTCGAAAAAACAAACAGTCTGCAGATGACAATGTCTGCGCGTGATCTCCGCAGTGTAGACATAAGAGGCTACGCAGACATTTTTTGAAAAAACAAACTACACCTAAAACTTCTTGGATCCTACACTAGTTTTATCCCAAAACGATAAAGTGTTTCATTAGTTTAATAAAACACTTACGAGGTAGATTTAAAGTCTTATTTTAATTATTAGCCATCACTTTTTGGTCAACTTAAACTACGGTTCTTAAACCGTAATATAATTATTTTGGCCTCATGTTTTTCGAAGAGACATGGATTAATGATAGAAATCAAGTCTTCGATTAGCCGTCATATTTGATGAAGTAATATTAAATCCAAATTAACGTTGAACCCAAAAATACACATAGTCTTCTTTACCCTCTAATAGACTAATGTTTTTTTAAATAAATATAAAATTATATTATTAAAAACATTAAAAAACTAGTTTCAATATATTTGATGGTCTACATGCGGGGGTGTTCAAGTTTGTTAGACTTGCAATGTGTTACGAAAGATCATATAGAAGTCTAAAATGTTACAAAATTTTAAACTTCCCGTAAAACCTTATAAGTCTTCACATTTTTACATTTGCTAAACCTCCTAAGACTATGTGTAACGGGCGTTATGCCTCTTGAAAAACGCCACATAATGCCCCGCACACCACTACGCGGGGGCGTTATGAGGGTGTTATGGGCGTGGGCGTTTCTATTAAAACCAGTGTTGTAAAAATCGGTCTAGGCGGTCGATTAATCGGTGATTAATCGGTAATCGGTGAATTACCTTGTCGATTTCCTAAAATCGGTCAATTAATCGGTAGGCGGTCCTAGGCGGTGCTAGGCGGTCCTAATCGTAGTAATCGGTCAACTAAAGTCAAAGCTTTTTAATGGGTTTTAAACCTTCAGTTTATCGACCCGATCCATAACCCATGGGTTATAGTCCTTAAATACATAACCTTAGGTGTCAATTTCACTTTTCACGATCAAAACTTAAAATTTTGATGTATTTTAAAGTATTACGTTCGCAATAGTGTGTGTTTGTGTGTGTATAAAACTGAAATTTACATATAAAAATTTAAAATCCATGAATGTGGAAGTATTATATTCATATCAGTGTGTGTATATATGTATAAAAATGAAATTTACATATAAAAACACTAAACCGATTAATTACGATTAATCCCGATTAATCCCGATTCCTAGCTCCAAGGTACCTCACCGCCCGACTACCGCCTAGCGAGTTCTACAACACTGATTAAAACTCGTGCGCCCCTCTCTGTCTCTTCCCCATTTCTCTCAAACACTTTCTCCCACTTTCTCTCTCTTAGTCATAATTGAGGGGCATTATCTCACTACGCCACTGCCCGTTGCCTAATCACCTTCTAAATGGCGAAAAATGTCCCTTAGTGGCATTAACCATTAGATATACTCTAATTAAATCATTTACTTGTAAAATCAACTGAAACAACATTTATGTCCTTTTAGACTAAAAACACGTTTTTAGACTTCCTAAAAATCATCTTGAAAAATGGAACTTGGAATATATAGGTTTGAGAAAGCATATATACCATACAAATTGATGGAACAATACACAAGAACTATTTGTTCCAATTGAAATGGAACAGAAATTTGTTGTTCTTGTGTGTTGCATCTTGTTGATTTCAACTATTTCAGCAACGGTCACCCATAAATCTACAAGCACGAGATTCACAAAGTCTCGAGGTACGTATTTTTATATAATTATGCCGGATCACTAAATCGTTCATCTAGGTTTCATTCATTGAACTAAACTTTTCTATTTATTATATGTAGTCTCACTGAATGCATCTCGCCTTAAACCACCTTATCAAGATCCTGGACCGAATGCGCCTGGGAGCATGGAGGCGCACGTTCCATGAGCATACCATGTTTTCGTCAAACACCGAAGTTGAGTACAATTAAGCTCATGTAGAAAAATATGAACTTTGTTGGTAATGGTTTATTGCTTCATTAGATATGTGCGTAGCATGTGTTGTTTTTGTTGTATTTTTGAATTTCAAAATAAGAACATTGTTTTTCCATTCTGTTACAAATTCATTATGAAAAAAAGAACTCAAAATTGATTAAAAAAAAAAAGATGAGACCGTGCGGGGTTCAATTGTTACCCACACATACACACTATACACTCTTGCGGGTTCAAAGGAATTAATACACACACATATCTTGAGGGTTCATTGGGATTGTATACCCGGCCCACTGCATCAACCCAAACCCGCCTTACCCGCATGACTTATCCACGTCATACCCTCCGAGCCCTAGTCAATTTATTGCATATTAAAAGTTCATTATCAAGGTCGTTACCGTTGATCACCACATGTCCACTGCCACTCACCTTTAGATAATCGTAGTTATTTAAGGTTGTGTTTGTTTGGGTCTGAATGATTTGAACGTCTGAATTGGTCAGACATGAGATTGTTTGGCTGACACATCTGAATGGAAGGAGGTCTGACTCGGTCGTCTGAACGAACCAGACGTGCGAGAACGTCTGAACGACTTCTGAAAGAAGAAGGCGACAAGGAGGCTACGAAAAAGCGACAAAAAAATCCCAAAATCCGAAAAACGACCAAAAAATAATTAAAAAATGTGCAAAAACTGTTAACGCACGAGCCCGTGTTTTTGGAGTTGCATTCAAGTCCGCAGGTCGTGCGGGCGTCACATTGTGGTATTGATTTCAAACCAGATCTGCAACCCCATGCGTAAAAGTATGTGCTAGAGTAAAATGTAACACACCAACTTAATATGTCATCTCCAATGTGGGACATGGTGAATGAATTTTTTTTTAGAATCTTATTCAGATGTCCAACCAAACAGCTACTTTTAATTATTCAACACTTAACCATTCAGACCTCTTAATTCAGCACTTTTCAAATACCCCCTAAGTATTATATTATGGCTCCCCTCTTCCTCGTCGGTGTTTTAGTTCGTCGCTATCAAAACTCGTTGTCGTACTTCAGAGGCTCTAAGATTTGGCTACTGATTTTGATCAATTAAAGAGTGAAAGACTCAACTGACTTTTTCAAGTTTTAACTCATCTAACTCGTTTTGGGCTTCTTAAATTCACTGACTTAAAATGAAGTGCTTTTAAAAAATTTTGATACATCTAATAAGTATCTAACTATTTAAGTGTCTAATACTCTAATCCTTCTATCTGCTTTTTATAAAAGACTCTCTATATATAATATAATATTAAAAAAAATTGGTGTCCCTATCAAGATAGTGTCCTAAGTAGTTTGTCATTTCGGCTCTGTCCATGACTGGCCTTGTGAACGGATGAAGCATTCTCTAGATGTATAGATCTATCCGGTTTTGTAATATTTTTGTTTATGTTATTGATTCTAGTGTTAGCTAACAAAGATTAACTTGATTCTCAAATTGATATACTTTCTATTTTATTGACAAGGTCAGTGTTTTGCACTGGCTAGTCACGTGACGCCATGTCGTGTTTCGAGTTTTTACTTTCATGTATTTACGCTTTTAATCTCCGATTTTTGACGTATTTACAGTTTTTATCCCCGTATTTTACTAATTGATATTTTAGTCCCTGGTGAGTTTTCGACTTTGATCCCTTACTATACTTTGACATATAAAACGAATTCTATATCGTTATTGTTTTGACATCTAACTTTTAATATTTCATTGCTTTTTAATATGTGATGCATTAAGGTTTAACGACGTGACGTACGGGACATGAGCTTTTTTTATCAATGCATATGACGAAGTCATATACGTAAGACCAGACTGCATGAACCGGCCGTTGTAACGCGCAGTCCAATTTTAAATCTAGTTATCAGGAAAGGTGACAAACATGAATATAATCGATACAACCGATAATTAGGGAATTAATCAAGTGTCTAACAAACTAGGTGATTTAATACATAAATAATAATAATAATCTATCTACCTATAATTATTATAGAGTAAACTGCATTTTTGGTTTCTGTGTTTTGATATCAATAACAGTTTCAGTCACACCTTAACACTTTTGGTCCATGTGTTTTTATTTTCTAACAAAAATGGTCCCGAACAATAACTCAATCCAATTTCCGTTAACTATCCCTCACATACGGAGTAAAAATGTCATTTCTTCCATTCTTTTTGACATGCGACTAAAGAAAAATGTTAACTTATATGACGACCTAGTTAAAAGAGGGTGATAAATGACATTATTACCCTTCAGAAGCGGGGTGTGTGTGAAAGACTTAACGAAAAATTGGATGGAGTTAGTATTCGGGACCATTTATGTTAGAAAATAAAAACATATAGACCAAAACTGTTAAAGTAAGACTAAAATTATTAATGATATCAAAACACATGGATCAAACTGCAGTTTACTCTAATAATAAAATATCAAGTTATTAGCTATCTTTTGCCAATTGTAACATATTCTCCTTTTACAACTCAATATTTTATGAATTTTTCATGTTTTTTCTTTGGGGCATTTACATATATCCCCTTCATAAGATCATTTATTACGTATTTACCCACTCCTTAAATTCAATTACATATTTCCCCTTCTTAAATCATATATATTACATATTTACCCAATTTCTTTAAAATAGCATTTTGATTTACTATTTTACCCTTAATGATCTTCATAAATTTATTATTATATTTTTTTATGGTTTGTGTAAAAGAATGGGTAAATGAGTAATTTATTATGTCAAGGGGGATATGTGTAATTAAACTTTAAGCTTGGGTAAATATGTAATTGATGGACTTAGGAATGGAAAATATGTAAAAAAACATTTTTCTTTTAACTCGTGTATTGCACATGTTCTAACCTAGTAAAATAAAAAACAAAAACTATTAAGCTTGTACTGAAACTGTTAATGCACCCAAAACCAAATGACAAAAATGGCAATTTTCTCTATATTTAAGTACTCGTCATTTGGATGTTCAAGTGTTTTAATCCTGCAATGTGTTCCATAAGATCATATCAAAGTCTATAATATTCACAAGATCTAACTTTTTCTAAGAATCATATTGATGCTGTTACGCGTGCTATCAAATATCTCAAGAAACAATAATAATAATATTAAATACTATAATCAAACCAAATGTTCAAGGAACAAGGTTCTTATAATTAAACTTAATAAAAAACTAACTAAACAATAAACCTAGAATCTTCTATTTATAATTTTAAATAAAAAAATTAACTAAATAATACTAAAATATAAACACTATAAATAAAGCATGTAAATAAAGAAGTTCAAATTTTAAATAAGTCTTATATACCGTCTATGTCAAATGGAACATCCATCTGGTTTTCTTTGACGGCTACTAAGAGTCGCTTATTTATTCAACATGGGTCTATTAAGTTGTCTACCCATATCATTCCCATGTCTTCAACAGACTCATCCTCGAGTCTTGCTTGTGCCATCGGACCAAAACCCCTTACGTCAAAAGAAAAAACTCAACCCCTTGTCATTCCTGTTGTTGCCACAACCCTTTCATTGTTTTGTTTCTCACCAAATATTGGCCTAGAAAATACTTTCACTCGGTCACCCCTTTCATCCTACCACCAATTAAATAATTGTCTTCATTGGTTGTAACAACCAAACTCTTTCAAAAAAATTCCTAAAAACATTCTTCAATTTCATCAACGAATAAATTACCATTCTCCAGCCCTCCCACGTGAAAAAAAAAATTGCATCAACAATTTAAAGTCGATTTCGAATGACATTGAGATTAAAGTTTGTGTATGCTCTATTCAATCTCATCCAGCATCTCTCTATCTTTAACCATTCAAAATTGAACTGAACCATTAAAAACCTATTTTTAAATAAAACAAACACACTTAATGCAGAATGCTAAATGATTCAACACCGAACTGAATCATTAAAATGTAAAACAACCAACCTTAAGTTATAATTTTAAATATCATCAAAACAACATTTAGTCCTTTACCCTAAAAACAAACATCTAATACGTGTTAAAAATCATTCTAAAACAGTTGGCAAGTAGACATTAATGACTATCTCAATGATTGTACAGATTTCAGAAAGCATATATACCTTTCAAATTGATGGAAAATAAAACAAAAAACAAGAACTACTTGATCCAGAATGGAACACAAACTTGTTCTTCTTGTGTGTTGCATCTTGTTGATTACAACTATTTCAGCTAGTGTGACCCATGAATCTACAAGCACAAAATTCATAAATTCTAATGGTTTCTATTTGATATATCATTTTTCTCACTAAACTGTTTATGTTGACTTCATTCGCTAAGCTAAACTTTTCGATGTATTACATGTAGCATCATTGGCTAAATTTTCCCCTGGACCACCAAATGGAGATCCCGGATCTAACGACCCTGGTGACGGACCACACAAGCCACCGAAATAGTTAGTTTTTGTCAGACAACGAACTCGGTTACAAATAAGCTCATGTTCGAAAAATATGAAATGTGTGTGTTAATGGTTTTTTACTCTTTAAGCTTAAGCTTATTTGGTGTTTTTAGTTCATTTTGCTGACCTTATTTTCTAGTACTCGGTTTGTAGATGCATTGTCCATGTGTGTATTGGTGTGTTGTATTTTAAGTTTTGTTTTGTCCTGGTTAGCTTTCTTTAATGATATGATGTTCACGTCTTCGTGAGTAAATAATTTGTCACTTCTCATTTCACCTAAACAACACAAATTATGAAAAATATTTATGTGTATAATAATACAAAATAATGTAATTTTTTCAAAAAAATTCAACTAAATCATACAAATTGGATATTTATACTTTTTTTTCTTTAATTTTGCATATTTATAAATGATTGGAATTTTATTTATAATTAACTTTTAATATATTAACTCCTTATATAAACCATATGGTTTGAAATCATTACTAATTTTCGATTTAGTACAAACTGTTTGAAAACACATAGTCAAATATTAAAAACAAATCAGATATATTCAAAATATCATATAATCATACTTTCAACTACATACTATATCAAGTTTTCAGCTCGTGTAATACATTTGTAACTACCGTAGTTTATATTAATTAAAGTACATGAATAAACTAATCAGGTAAGCTAGAAAGTTTCAAAAGAAGACCAAATTATTATTTTTTTTATTAAGAATAAAGTGCAATTTGCACTATTGTGGTTTAAAAAAACTCACTTTGCAACTCATTATGCAACCTATGCATTTTAATCCCGGATTTTAATCCCGGTCATTTGTGTCAAACCCCAACCAATGTCGAAACTTCAAGACGGACGATTTTGAATAGATTGTTCTTAGCTCATAATACAAATGATTTAAATTCCAAAATTCATTATCCTAATACAAAGTATTAAATAAACTAAGTTTCAAACAAATTGATAACTGTTTATTAATTAAGTCGAAGATAGTCTTAGTTGTGAAGCATTTTAAAAAGCTGTCTAAACTGCATTTCCTGAAAACATGTAAAAAATAAATATCGTCTAACAAATTAGCTTGTGAATAAACACATCTGTGTATATATACATAATGATTTAATATGATTTAAATGAATAAAATGATTAAATTTTCATGTTATATTGTTGGCCCCATTCAGCTTTAATCATGTAAACTAGTGAAGATTGGATCAAAATGATAAAAGTATGATGAACAAGTATGAATATGTGAAGAACACTTATAAAAACCTCATTTGATCTAGTATTGGATTGCAAAAGATGTGTACAAAGTAAACCCTCATCAATTAGTAGGTCATTCAAGCTTTTTAAACCCTATTTTTCATTTGCTACTTAAGCCTAATCACACTTTAGACTAATGACAACTAGGATCCTAGACTATTAACAAGACTAAAACATGACTAGTAGTAAAATGCAATTAAACCCTTAATGTTTAGTCTAAAATATATTTTGGCATAATGACAATTTATATTTATTACATAGAAATACTTAAAAGACGAAAAATGATTAAATATATTTGTTAACACAAAATTTATTAATTAACTCTTAAACTCCGTCGTCTTTAACGTCTTCAACGTCTTGTTTCTAATCTTCGTTCCGAGCGCATCGTGTTGACTTTTGCGTTAACTTTAATGTTGACGTTGATTTTGACTGTGTTGATAATATTAGACTAAACTTTAGACCCAACATATGTTAATACTTATTATTCAAAAGTGTATCAAACAAGATTAATCGAGTGCACAAGCAAATACACTGACTGAATAGACTTAATCACACAAATTAAGCCTTAATAGGCAAAAGCATATGAATCTTTAATCGGATCACAATTACCACACATGTATATAACTAAGGTGGGCTTGTTAGGCGAAATAAACCTATCATTGATTACCATGATTTGAATAAATTAATGATCGCGCTGTGAATATCTATTAAGCTATGAACACGTACATAATTGTAAGTAATAACACAAACATGAATTGAATTGAATATACATAAAAAAGATTAAAGGTTTCACATGATTTCCCCAAAAGTATAGAAGTACAAAAAGACTATTAATACTCATCTAGATTAATAGCAAGTGATGAAATTTAGACAACTTGAGAAATAATGCCCTAAAGAGTCTTTTTAGAAGCCAAGTTAATGAATGGTGTTTAAATTTGAATAATAGACTTACGTATCCATGAATGATTTGAAAAATAGGGCTTCTAATAGAAATTTAGGGGTTTAAAATGAAAATGAACAAATAGTTAAGTACAATACTAGAATTAAAAGAAATTTTTTAAATAAGAAACTAAATAGTACTATTTGTGTATAAATAACTTAATTAGTACATTTGATATTAAATAATTGCTTAATTAATATAGTAACTTAAATGAAAATTGAATAAATGGATAATGAATGACTAATAAAATAGGTAATAATTAATGATAATATTTAGTTAGTGATCTTATTCTATTGGTCGTTGCGATCGATAAAACGTGCTTTTGATCTAAAAATTATCGATGGATTTGAAAATTTGTAAACACCTTTGATTCTAAGATGTAAAACTAATTATAAACTATTTCAACAATCAAACAAATAGAACAAAGATGAATAGATGTCTAAAATATGTTAGAAAGAAGCTCCTAACAATAACAAAAAGGGTATGAACTAATTTCAGCAGCATAACATTACAAATCCAAGAGTTATAAATGAAGAAAATTGAGCTTCTATTTATAGACATAATAAAAGCTACTTTTGCTGGACGTTTTGCTTCACTATAACGAATTTGCCAAGATTATGTCCATTTTCTGATCATGAGCAAAACTATAGTTCCGTTGGCCATAGTTTACATACAAAATTATGATAAAGCTAATTTATTACAATAGTAAACTAAATACATAAAATGGCAAGGAGGATGTCACCATATACATGAACATCAATACTCCCTCTATAGGGTATTCACATGTCGGGTCTTCATGATTAGCTCCTATTGTAGCTTGATCTGGTTGTCTAGAAAGATCTCTGACATCTTCCTGATGATCTTCAAATTGTTGCTCGCTCTCAGCGAGCTACCTCACTTCCGATCTAAGCCCTCTTGCTCTGTTGGCCACCCTTTCAAACAAACTAGCTTCTTCTTTCGTTTAAGCTCCTTCCCCACATCAGATCGGGTTTTTACAAAACACCTTTATTTCATCATCGTTGATAGAGAACACCTCCATTGGATCGAACACCCTTTCGTTTTCGTCTTTTACTCTTACTAATGCTTCGCCTATTTGATTGTCGAAAAACCACTTGACGAAATTTTGCAGTCTGGAAGGGTGTTGATTAGGAATCCTCATTCTTGTCATTAATCTAATTGGGTACAATCGAAGTATGATCTTTCCTTTTCCAGTTGCTCTATCCAAATCCTTTTTCAATTTCTTTCTAGGGACGACAATCAAACCCGAACTCGATGTAGGAACCCGAAACCCGAGACATTTGGGACGTGTAAACGGGTATGGGTCGGGTATGAGATTAAAAAATAAAAATTCACAGGTATGAGACGGGTATGGGATTGCCTCATATACCCGTTTATCCAACCCGATTACCCGATTAGTAATACCCGTTTACGTGTTAACATACCCAAAAATAATTTAATATTTTCTATTTATAATTATGTTTGCTTAATTGTTTTTTATTTTATGTTAGTTAAATATATTGTTAACTAAAATATATATTATGTATCTCGTTTTTTAATTCTAATTCTTTATGAATTATGATACTATTAAATATGATACAATGGTAATTTAAAGTGTCATTTCATTTTGATATTATAATGTATTTTATATACCCGACTGGTACTCCCGACGAGTAAGTTTTATGTTATTAATGGGTATACCGGATTACCCGCGGGTATGCTTGATATCCAACGGTTAAATACCCGACAAGTATGGGGGTGGGTATAGGATTACCTATTCTCGCCCCGTTGCCATCGCTATCTCTTTCTCTCAGCTTTTTGATCTCTAAAATTCTCAAAATTATCCTTGGTTGATGTTTTTTTCGAGAACTTTTGCACGATCATCGCGATCTGCATTTTACAGTGGTAGTTCTGGAAATCTTTTAAATCCCAATGAGGTATGGATTTGAAATTTTTCCTTGATTTAATGTACTGAACCCTTCAAACTTGACTTTTGATCATATATAGCTCTAGTTCCAGACTTCAACAGCTCCACTACTAGGTCCATATGTCAAGATCAATATCAAAGATAAAGGCGTACACAAATTCAGGCATGAAGCCAACATCCCTCACATCTTCAACAGCTCCACTACTAGGTCCATCAGCACTTGAACCTATGTTTCTTCCTCCAGGAGCCATTTTGGAATTTTTGACATGCCATGTGATATCCATTTAATAATCCAGTTCTTTCTCAGTCATAGGAGGAGACATACTTATTGATTTACATATCAGACATTGATGCGTTCATGATTTGTATGCATATTTAGTTATTAACTTTGTGTTTTTAACTTAATAATCATCTCGAACACATTTACTTTGATATATATTTGGTTTGTAGGTTTAGGGAGCTAAAATGATGATTATCAACACTTTAATGAAGACGGGTTAACACGTGGATGGAAAGGAATCAAGAAACGAAGAAAAATGTGAAAGTTTGGAAAAAGGTAGTAAGCTTACGTCCTTTTGGACGTAAGCTTACGTCCGTTGGTCGTTTTTATTTTTGGTCCAGATTTTCAAGGCTTTTAAAGGGTTTTATGATATCTTTGAAACCCTAACTTGCACACCAGAAAAAGTGACGACTTTGGACGATTTTTACAAGCATTCTTCTCATTCCAAAGATCAATCCATCACAATCATGCAACCCCAAACCGAAATCGAAGTGATCATTGTGAAGATGCAAGGCTAAACCACCCGTGATCATCTCCGGGTGGATGGTTAGTGGTTGTTTTATGTTTGCTTAGGGTTTTAACTTGTTAGGCATAAACATTAGATGTTCTTGGATGTTTGAATGTTTATGTGTTTACCATTTTTATTGATTAAAACGATTTGGTTAATTGTTTTGAGAATTTGTTCATCAAATTATTAGTGGCAGTTATTAATTCATTGAATAAGTTTCTTATTACATTATCTTCAATTGATGTTTGCTAATGAAATAACTAGGTCCGGCATTAGTTAGTCATAATCATCTAAAACATTAGTTGATTTTGGTTCTACTGTCTAATTGAACAACGTATCGAGTTGGTAATCATAGTTCAACATAATTGGTAAACGAGTTGTGTCTATGTAACTCTCAACTTGGTAAACCTTAAGTACGCATTAGGTCACTTACTTGAAACCCGGATTTGATCCATTTTCCAATTATTACATCACAACCAATTAATTTCATCGCACTTGTTTTTTCTTAATTCTTAGTTTAATAATCAATCAAAATCTTTCACAGCCAAGAGGCAATAGAATATATTAATAGTTTAATTTGTTAGTTTATGATTTAGTTAATTAATCAAACAAATCTTGTAACACTAATCACATGCTCTTCGTGGATACGATACCTGACTTACCCTAGCTACCTAGGTTAATTAGGTTTTTGACTGTCCCTCACGACAGATCTATCCGACATCATATTCTTAATAGGTTTTTGTTGATTTAGAATTATCAATCTCTTTTTAACCATCCTCACTTTTCTATGTTTCTCTCTTTTTCAAGATTTATCAGCATTCTCTTTACCTTGCTGAGTTCGTTTGCAAGAGACGTATTTACATTCCGAATTACGTCCTCATCTAGTTTAGCTCTATCAACACTCTTCTTATTCCTTTTAAATACTTTAGGCTCTTTATGCGAAATAACTATCTATTTTCCTTTCTTTCTTCTTTCTTTTGTAAAAGAGTCTGACTCGGTCTGATTAGGCGACCTAGTCCAAGTCTTTCTCTTCTTTCTTCTAAGTTCATTTATATTCATCCATTTCCTCTTCCAGATTTATCACATAATCTTTCGTGTATTTATTTCTCTTCTTCAATTCAACTACTTCCTCATCCTTCTTTTCACTAAACCTTCTTTCTTCTTTAGTCATCTTCTTTGTATACCCCCAATGCTAGAGCAATCTATGACGATGAGAGGACACCTTCATATTATCCACTCCATGAGACACAGCCTTTTGAATTTCAGGGATATTATCGGTCCAAAATGAATCATAGTTTTGAGCAAAACTTGGGTTACAACAACTATGAACCTAAGATGACAGCCTTCACAAGCTACCAAGAGGAGTATAATGATTACTACCATGACAACCCTCATTCAACATACGAGGATCCTCAAAATTCAATAAATTCCAAGCTTGACGCTCTCATGAATATGATGAAAGAGTGTATGGAGGAGGATAAGAAGCAAAATGAGATAAGAGACAAATCAATCGAACTTTTGGTTAAGCAGGTTGGCCAACTATCTGAGGTTGTGACCTAACTTAGACGAGAGCAAGTTGAGTTGGCTAGTGGTACCATGGTTAATGCGAACGTTGAAGAAGAGGATGTGGAGAATAATACCACACCAGCTCTTTTAGTTGCTAGAGAACTGACTATTTCAGTGGTTGTGGATGATGATGAGGATGATGCGGAAGAAAAGGCTTTGGATCTTCCAGAGCATGAAGATAGATGTTTAAACTCAATTGAAGATAGAAAACCTCCTTGGGAAACAGTGATAGAAAAAATCCATATTTATCCTTACCCTAATCCTACATCAATGACTCTAAGAAACAGAGTTAAGGAAGAGGGCTTGAGGATAAATAAAAGGAAGTTGAAAATAGAAGACCTTGGACAATCTATTAAGAAATGGCACTGCATCAAGTTCTTAACTTGGATGTTAATTAGTGGGGAGCATTTATGGAATTGGCTTATTAACTACCGAGCATACCTTGGTAACTCAGTGGGAAAGTGTGCACTTCGACCACCATGAGTGATGGCAGGTATGGTCTGGCTGAAGACTTAAAACTTAGTTTAATCGGGAGGCACCCTGAGTTTTATTCTTTTCTTTTAGTTTTTTTGTGTGCTCTGTTTTCTTTTATTTGTTTTTTTATTTTTAAGCACCAGACACGAACACTCAAGTGTGGGGATGAGCATGGATGTCATACACATGAAGGGTCCTCTGATCGTCTATGATCAGGTTCATGTACTTTTTCTGTCACACCCTCAATTTTTTCACAAACGGGGTATCCGTTAGGCGTGTGACAAACCAGGATCCAAGTTATTAATTACACAAACGACTCTAAATGAATTTTAAAAAGATAACGTGTCTCAATAAATAAGAAAACCAAACGTCAGAGTTTAACCGTTTAAAACAATGCGGAAGCGTAAAGTAAAGCAAAACATATGCGCAAAACACGAGCCCCAAAGTATAGAATTTAAAACGCAGTAATTATAAATAAAATGTTTGAAAGCATGCAGACCCATGATGCATGTCCTATTATGATGTTCAGCTAACCTTGGCCACCTGAAAAAAACACGCTAAAAAGTGTCAACGCTAGGTTGGTGAGTTCACAGGTTTAATCAACAGTTCATAAACAAGTTTTCCAGATAATGTAAATCACAAATATATCAGTAGGTAGCTAACCCAAGTTTTCATGTTACTCAAACGTTTCGAATCCGAGCTGACTGTTTATGTTGTGCCTTGTTACCATTGTTAACATTCAATGGCCATGAGATTAGGACAATTCACACCTGCCCGGCTCCCAGCCGAGGGTGGGGTTTGTCAAACCCAGTAGTACTACCCGAATTTCCTCGCTATACCCCGTATATTAACGGTTCGAGAGAATGAATGGACTTTCGTATGTTAAGTTTAACGTTTAGTATCCATGATGATATATAAGTAAATACAAAATCAAAAGTGTTTCGTGCGTGCTTTCTTCCCCAACAGGAAAATAGTAAAAAGAGGCCGTGAAACTCACCTTAGTTTTACGCAGCTAGAATTAATCAATAAGTAAAGAAAGGCATAGGTAGTCCCACTACCTGTTTATTATTACTAGCTAGTTACAACACAATTTAAAATAATTTTTGTACGGTTTCTTGTTTCTGTCTCGGTTTCGCATCAATCCCTAAATTTACATTTTA
The DNA here is from genome assembly GCA_030867185.1 of Tagetes erecta. Classification (NCBI taxonomy): domain Eukaryota; kingdom Viridiplantae; phylum Streptophyta; class Magnoliopsida; order Asterales; family Asteraceae; genus Tagetes; species Tagetes erecta. The sequence goes on from CM061488.1 coordinate 61,745,699, forward strand.
TGAAATTTCAAAGAGTAGTAGTAATCCGTTAAAGTCATTAAATACACAGGTGCATATGTACATATATATATTTTATACTAGACACATATTTTGCCATGTACATGCACTCACTCGTCATAACCATATTACATATACGGACGCATGTATATTTATGTACATGTTTGCATATGCACGCACAATATATATACATGAACCTACCCTTAGTATCTTTGAACATAAATCTAAATTTAACATGCATTTCATATGCACACACACACAATATATATATATATATATATATATATAGTGTAACCTTCAAATGAGAACCAAATAATTGGAAAGAACTAGTGAGAACCATATAAGACATGTACTTATCGCTTCAATAACAATGGTAAAGTAAAAAGATATTGTTTTATTACTATTGTTCATTATTTCTTGAATTTTTTCACCTCTCTCCTCGGTTTTTTATTAGAAACTAAAACGTGTGCATATTTGCATATATAATGTGGGTGCATATATGCACTTCAACAAAAAAACGATACAAATCATGTTTTTTATAAATAAATCTTATAATTGATAAGTTTACAAGCATTTTTGTCAATTTAGATAATAAAAAATATAACAGTTAAAGTGGTTCTCACGCAGTTCTTTCCTAAAAATGAGTTCTCAAATGAAGGTGTTCCTATATATATATATATATATATATATATATATATATATATATATATATATATATATATATATATATATATATATATATATATATATATATATATATATATATATATATATATATATATATATATATATATATATGCATACTAACTAACATCATCGTACACGAGGGACACTCAAATGAGAACACCTCTTAACTTGAGTACAAAAAGTACAACTTTAACGAATCATAAAGTGAGTCAAACTATTGAATTTTTTGTAATATAAATTGACCAAAATGCTTATAATTCAACTAATTTTAACATCTATTTAAAAAAATATGATTCGTGATGTCGTTTGTTAGAATGCATATATGCACCCACAATGTGTGTTTGTATACAAGTAATATGGGTGCATATATGCATTTTAACAAACGACTTCACAAATCATATATTTTTTAAATAGATGTTAAAATTAGGTTAATTATAAGCATTTTGGTCAATTTATATTATAAAAAATACAACAGTTAAAGCGGTTCCTAAGTTGTCCTCAAGTTAAAAGTGTTCTCATTTGAATGGATCCCTATATATATATATATATGCATACTAACTAACATCATCGTACACCACACATACATTCACACACATATATATTCGCTTATACATACTGCACTTAATTCACACATATATACACGTTGTCGTGTGTGTACGTATATATATATAGACACACTCATAGAATCAATTTTATCCAACCCGTAAACCCAACAAAACCGAAACCGAAACCGTACCGAAACGACCCAAAACAAGTTAACAAGACGAAACGATACATACCGTAATGATGGGGGCGGCGATTGCGGTGGTGATCAGAAAGGGAGAGCGTTGCTCTAAACAGTGGTTGTAGATGACAGGGTGGTTACCGGATGAAGGTGATCAGAGATGATAGGTGGTAGTGCGGCGCCGTGAGTAAGGAAGTGGGTAGGGTTACATGTAGGGTTTTATATTAATTCAATTTTCTTATATTGCATATTAGTCCCTAAATTTAGTTATATTATTTATTTATTCCCCGAGTTATATAATTTAACTATTTATATCAACTATCAATCGACTACGAACTCGTAACAACTGGTAGAGTGGAAACTTTGAATTTTATGAAATTATTATTTTCTCACCTTACTAACATTTGAATCTCGTGTGATAAATAACACACTTAGTTTATCCTAATTAATTTCACGAATGTAAACATTAAAATAATAGAGTTTTTAGTTAAGGGTGTTAATTAATCTGAAAATGTCAGGTGTCACATTTTCCTTATCTTGTTTGTTTGCTATTTTGCCGTGTCTTTGTTTTATTTGTTTTGTTTTGGTGGTGTACTAAACTTTTATGTGATGGAATGTGTTACTTTATTTTCTAGTACTTTTAATTTTTGTAGACAGAAAGTTTGGGAAGTTAGCCTTGTGTATTCAATAGAGATGATTTGAAAATGAGTGGCACCTTTGTTCCACACACAAGTTTTAAAATGTACATTGGGGACAATGTAAGATTTAAGTATGGGGATGGGGGTTAAAAGAAAATTTGAGAAAATTTTAAATTTTAAAATGTCCCTAAAGCCTCAATTGTGCATAAAAACCGGAAATTTTCAATGTAAATCGAGACTGTTAAAGTAACTTGTGCATAAGTAGAGGTTCTTAGTCATGGTTGGTTCATAAAACAAAAAAAGATAGAAAACATGTGAATTGGTAGAAGTGTCTAACCGGGGGTAACATGTAGATAGTCGACTTTATCCATGCTTTCATGTCAGCAACCTTTTTCCCTTAAATTTTAGTGTGAGAATCTGAGCCTTTGTTAAGAGCATTAAGACATATTTTTAGAATTGACTGCTCGTTTTCTTCTCTTGTGTAATACCATAATGTTGCATTCATTCTAGAACTTGCGTAACAATGCATTGTGAGATCAGGCAAATTTGTACACAAAGATGATTAAGGGAGGAGGATTACCCTTCTTTTGTTAACCATTTTCTTTCTTATTCCTACCCTGACATTATTCCCTAGAATGCCCCTCTGAGCCTAAACCTTTTCTATTTCTGAACCCTTATTTTAACCCCTATACCTCTCTTTAAACCTCTTTGATTTTTAACCCATGTGATGAAATCTAATACGTATTGTCTTGAATTTTCAACCTCTTTGAACCCTCATTTTAACCCAAAATTTCTCGAATCTGTCTCTCAACGATCACCGGTAAGTGTGAGATTTCTTCAACAGCGAGATGGAATCTCTAAACCCTGCAGCTTTAGGATCACGATCATTCAGATAAGCTATCACCTTTGATTCTGGATCAAACCTTTAGACTTACCATATTTTTCTACACCTATGAAACCAGAAATTAGTTAAATGAATTAAAAGCAATTTAGATATAGCAAGATTAAAAGCACTTAACAAAATTTTGAAAAGGTGAGAGATTATAATTTCATCGGGATGAAATTATAGTTTCGTACGTGCGAAAGTGACGGAACACAGTAAGATTGTCGTGTGCATAAGGGCAGCATGACTAGATAATTTCACACTCCCATCATGAACTTTCTTTCAGTTTCACACCAACCAGTAATTTAGATAGTTGAATGCAAAAACCTCTTCATCTTCCAAAAACCAAAGGTGAGATTTGACGATTAATAAGCACAATTGAAGATTCATTAAAGATCGAAAACATCTTAGAAAAACTTCTTTCCAGTTATAAATCGCCAACAAACACACATAATGAACTGAGTTGATGAAAGAAGAGTTTTAGAAGTTTTAGGGTTTTGTTTCGCTCTGGTTGCGATATGTTGAATATAATGTTGAAATTATCAGATAAAAGTGTTTATATATGATAATAAATTCGCTATAGAGAAACTGGCAATTATGCTATAACTAAAAGTCGCTGCACGGGCCAAATTACAAGCGAAATTGTAATTTCGCACAAAACAGAAAATCAATATATTTGAGAAATTTTCAATTATTTTATTATTAAAAGAATAAAAAGCAAAAACCCCTTTTAACCAGAATTCCTTCATCGATATTAAAATAAAAGCGAGACACAACTAAGATGATGAGAATAACGAAGAAAATAAAGACACGATACAAATTAATTGCAAAAAGGATATCAGAATAGCATTTTAAGGGTTCTTCCAGAAATCTATGATTTGGAAAGTATAATTGTCCACTTAGACCCATGTCTTTTTTTCTTTTCAACAAGTGACTCGTAGCTCAAGTGACTTGGTTCCCACATATATATGACAAAGATCTTATCCTATCATCATGGTTTATTAGTTTGAAAAATTCTCCTTGATTTTATTTGGAAAGAGACATAGACGATGATCATTTGCGAACCATTATGAATGTAAGATTTGATGATTTGTGACTGGAGGTAATCATAGACACTTATCTTGATTTAGAAACAATGTAAATGTAATTTAGCTTGTAAATAGTGAGTGTTCTATGTCTATATTCTCATATAACATAGGAGATGATCATTTGAGCGTGGTGATGAGAAATTCGGGTCTATATTTCCATATAACAGAGAACATCATCACTTCAGGTCAATTCTGACGCATAGCAGAGGAGATAAGCATGAATAAAATTATGCAGTTCAAGGCTTAGGGTTAATGGTTTGGATTTGGGAACAGGTTTCAACTCTCAACCCCCTCCCCCCCTCTTGTACAAAACTTGAACTTTGTGCAGCTCGAGATGTCGAGAAATTCTCCTTATCACTTAGTTCTAGTATTTTAATTAGGCCACAAAGTCACAGTTTACTTCGTTTTTTAGCTGAGTCTACCAGCATACCCAAACACAAGATCAACGAACCCTTTCAGATTTATCCATGCTTCTTAAAAGACTGCAAAACTAGGGAATGAGATATATTCAAGACTGGGCGAAATTTGTTTAGTTGATAGCTCGATCCCCCCCCCCCACCAAAAAAAAACTTCTATTTGACTGCATAAAAAAGAAATTTTGAGATTTATTTTAAAAAAACTTCTTTTATTTTTTAAGAAGGAAGTAAGGTCTTAAGGATGAATGCCAAACTGCTAGATGAGGCAGTGTATTCAGCTTCTCATGTGGATAAATAAATCATTGTTTGCTTCGAGAGCTACAACACATGAGATTGGACCCATGAATACATAATAACCAGTAGTAGACCGACGATCATTTAGACATCCAGTCAGTCGGTATCTGCACAGGCATGAATAGAAGAATCTTGGAAGGTTGAATAGTTAAACCATTTGTAGATGTCCATCTTAGATAAAGAAGTATTCGTTTGACAGCAACCCAAGGTTGGCATGTGTGACTGCATAAGCAATTTCCAAGATGGGTATGGACAATATACTTAAGAGCTCCCATGGTACTTCCTTATACTAAGGGATTTGGCATAGGAACACTTGAGTAGCGAGATAACTGTTTCCTGGTGCAGGCAGGGGTTGGTAGTGATCTGCATTGGGTGAGACTTGTTTGTTGTAACAACTTTATCAAGTGTTTTTTTTTTCTTGAGATAGATGTAATGTATCACTTGTGAAGGTAGCTTGTAATCTTTGAGAACAACATAATGTTTCAAGAACCATTAAATCAAAAGTTGAGTGAAGAATATAACATGTTATTGATTCACTAGAGTACATGAAAAGCGACGTGTTAGAAATACATTGTCGAAACCCAAAGATGTTTAGAGCCGCTTATAATTTAGAATACCAAGCTCTTAAAGCTTGTTTGAGACAATAGATTGCCTTTTGAGTAGACAAACAAGATTAGGTTTTCTGAGATCAACAATCCTGTTGGTTGAGCCATGTACACATGGAGTAGTAGGGGATGGTCCTCATATGTAACAATGAACAATATGTAATAGAGTAGTACTACGAGTTCGTGTAGGCAAAAAAGGTAACATGGTAGACTTCGATTTATTGCATAGCATTACACTATTTATTTAAATTAAAACAAGACAGACGGAAATGAAATATGACGAAAGACATAATAATAAAGGTGTCCTAAGAGATTGTGCCACAATACATCACCTTCTTTAGATTTTGCATAAAGAGAGTAGAGACAAGATTGCTTAGGTTGTAGTTGGTGGATAAGTTGTCCTGTCAAGTCTGTATGGACAAACCAAGATGTGAGAACACAATACTAATAGGATTGTCAAGAACTAATTGGGTGATAGATAAATAGATTTTTGGTTAATTTAGGTACTATTAGAACATGTGTAAGTGTAAGATATGATGATTGGAAAAGGATAGTGTCATGTAACCATTATGAGTTATTTTTAACCCCATACCATTTCTAATAAAAACAGTCTCATGACCGTTGTATGGAACTAAATGATCAACCATGGACAGTTGGACACATTGTTGGCCATATGAAAGGTAGCCCTGGAACCATATGAGAGTGAATTAATGCATCCGGTTGGAATCAAAATTAAATCCCATTTAGTTTTGTGATTTAGATTCATTTGAGTTGGGTGGATTTAGGTTGTCAAAGGGGGTGGGTAAGTCAAAACTCAAAAGAATGGTTCCTTTTAAAAATAAGAAAATGACAGCATGTGGGTTATCTATTGGGCCTCTGAGGCTGTGACCAAGTTGGCATGAATGATGAATTTCTTGTAAATTGGTAACCAGAAATTGAAGAGGAAAAATGAAAGTGAAATGTGATTGAATAGATGATCTCAAGTGTTACGTGAACAAATCTTATATATAGCTTTAACAAACATAACAAACTTTTGAAACTAGTAATTAACAACTTGACTATCACCTATTGACACTTCTAGTCCCTTTATTTATTGACTATTTACATTTGGAATTATAATATTCTAACATTTCTTATTGAAATTGAAATCGAGGAAATCAAATTCGTATTCGATTTAGATTAAATTAAATTTCGAATTCGACTTAATTAGTTATTCGAATTCAAATTCGACTTAATTAGTTATAAATAAAACTCTATATTTTACACTTGCTCAAGTTTGTACCTGAGATTCTCCCCAAATGTACTCTTAAAGGCAAAGTCTCTCTCATTAGACTACCAACCCTAATTGCCTAAATAGTAATACAACAACTATCGTCGGCTGGTTAAAAAACAAGCACACCAACGCTCCTTCACTCCACTCTTTAATTTAAACTAGTTTTATTTCCCGCGCATGCGTTGCGGTGTGACGGGGATTCTTGGCTATTCCTAATTATTGACCGGGTCCTATGCAGTAAACATGTTTGAGCTCGTTTATTGCAGATTCAAGCGTAATGCAATATATATTTGTCTTCTCTTTGTCACTAATGGAACCAAATGTCAAGCTCATATGTTTTCTGGTAAATTGGCTTTTTACCTTCAATTGATATAAAACTTTTATCCAATTTACACAAAATTATTGGAGGTGAATGAAATGTCTAAATAATCATGTTTGACCAGCAAGCATATAACCATAAAAAGAGTCACTTTAGAAATTCAATCCTAAATGACCTGAAAAAAACAAAACCCAAACCATGGCCTATGAACTTCACAATCCAAATTAGACACGCAAAGTCCCAAACTAAAGGTCTAAACCCCTTACGGTTTCAACCCTCCTCAAAATTTTGGTAACTTGTTGCACGTGAAGCTTGATTTTTTCTACAAAAATAGAATGCTGGTATTGTTTGTTCGAGCATAGTGTGTTGTAGTTTGTGTATTATTGTTGGACTGTGCATACTTACAATAGCTTGTCTGTACATATTCAAGCAAAGCTTGATATTTTTTTTTAACTTCCATGCTATGATTTTGGGAACTAACGAAAAAAAATCCCCAAAACCCAAGACCATGGGAAGAGAATCCTGCTGAACAACGCGCTGTTAATCGTTTCAGAGGGCAAGTTATGGCCGTTGGGTTGGGTCGTCTCCGATCGTGTCGGAAAAAGCAATCGCTAATCGTCTCCCTCTTCTCTCTTATGTGGAAGTAGCCTACTATCAAGATAATACGCTGAAACACATTTGAAATTACCGAAATAATCCTGTTGTTACTGTTCAATTTCATCCTTCTTTCAATATATAGGATAATGTTATACTCACTAAAAGATTGAAGATACCACAACGTCAATACACATGGTAAGAAGAATTGGTCCATCACCAATTCACCATACCCTTCTAGGGTCTGCCGATGTGTATATGTATATTTTCCGTATTTTAATTTGTTAACAATATAGACAAGAAATCGAAGACTTTTGGTTCCATAAAGAAAAAGATGGCAAAACATTAATGGTTAAGAACGACGTTTTTTCTTTGGTCTACAAAAATTAAATAGATACCAATTCTCTCTCAAAGGTAATTAATATATTGTGTATTTTGTAAGAAAATTGAAGTTTAAATTCGAATTGACAGTTTTAGATATTGACCGACAAATACCCTAACTAAGAAAATTTTTTATAGATGTCTCAATTTTATAAATTCTTTTAATAAAGATTCTATGTTAAAAAAACATTCAACGTCGATAAGTGTTTTTCGATTTATGCTTATAGCACAACGTGTGTAACAAAGTTCATAAAAGCAATGTTACATGCGATAACACCGCAACGTGTGGACAACATGGCTTGAACACAATCAAGAGGTCTGCGATAACGTTATGATGTCAATAACCAAGTTTACAAAAGTGCTATTAACCAGGTTAATGACGTATGCCTCACTACGTTATTTTCTTAGTCGTATACAAAACGTGTACTGTCGTAACTCGCGGTGACACTTTCCTAGTTATTGATAAGTTTGAGAGCATGAGATGTAACATCCTTGAGAGCATGAGATGTAAAGGCTATTATGGCGATACACCATAGACAATCTTCCCGGTCTTTCATGGGCACACAAGTGTCCATTTAACATTTTATTTCCAGACTAGGTTTAATATACGTGTGTTACACACGAGTTAAATAGTAATATTTATAAAGAAAATTATAACCATTATATTTAACAATTTGTAAATATATAACATTTAAGGAGTTGGCTCCATCAACTTGCATGGTGAAAAATTTAGCTAAATTTTACCTCCCAAACTTCCTATATACTCCCTCCGTCCCATTAGAAGTGTCCATATTGCGTTTTTTAGTTGTCCCATTTAAAGTGTCTACTTTTAAAATGTATTGGTAAACTTCCAAATTTGCCCTTAATAACATAAAACAAACAATATGATGGACCCACAATAATATTTATTGTCAAGGGTATTATTGTCAAATAACAAGCAAAAATACTCATCATTTAATGTGCCTAAAACTTTGTGTTTTTCAAACTAAGACACTTCTAATGGGACGGAGGGAGTATTATAGAAAAAAAAATCCCTCCAAAAATTGCCCCCTAAAAGTTTGATTTATTAGATAGATTTATACTAGGCCGAGAGCGAGAAATGGTGCATGGTAAAAAACAGACTCAAGCAGCAATAAGACAGATTTTGGGGGATCGAGTGGGGATTGGGCGACGAAAACTTAATTTCGTAGGATAACGAGCAAGATCAGTTGCACCGGTTGACAATGATTCTATATTCCGAACAATCTCAAATGGGGATAACAATACAACAAGCTAGAGATTCGTTTTTTTAAGGTAATTGGATGGAAAGATTAGATTAAGTTCACGATTGTGTAATTGTTGTTTAATGCATGTTTATATCTTGTACTCTTCAAGCCCATGGCTAGTGTTTTTTATTATATACCGTCGTTCAAAAAATCCCAAACACTCTCAAACCTAAATCTTCCTTCTCAACCATCTACACGATAAATTGCTTCTTATTTGTTTAACTTTGAGTGGGGTGAGGTTTAGTGGTAAGAGTGAAGTTTCACGACTAAGAGATCGTGGGTTCTACCGTTCTCGGTTACGTAATTGTTGTTTTATAGTTTCTCTTGTACTCTTTTGGCACTTGGGAAGTGTTTTTTATAATATACTATCGTTAAAAAAATCCTAACGCTCTCTCAAAGCTACGTAAATCTTCATTCTCAACCATCATTTACACGGTAAATTGCTTCATATTTGTTTAACTTGAGTGGCGGATTGGAGTTTAGTGGTAAGAGTAAAGTGTCACAACCAATGGATTGTGGATTCTAACCTTACCCAAGACATATTTCGTTAGACAAAGTGTAGTTGTTGCAGTTATAAAAAAATATGTTTTACCTAAACTTGATAACAAATATTTTAATTTTAATAAATTAATCTATATTGAATTACAAAGGTGATGAATAGTAATATGTGAGTGTTTTGGTTAGTAGTGTTGTCATTGGTTGGTTTATTTAAGTGTCATGTTGTTATTGGTATTGTTGTAAAAAGCAACAGCTGGACAGCAGGTGGTGATTGTTACTTACTTTGCTGCTACGTGTCTTCCTCATGTTCCTCATTCATTACACGTGTCTGCTATATGGGTAAACGTGTTGTTACAGAAAGAGAAACAAATAAAGAGAGAAGTAAACATAACCTCATCTACATTCATTTCCACCGCCATTTTCATCTTGATCTCTGGTTTCGAAGAAGAAACGTTGGAGAGGAGTTTCGCGAACCTGACGAATGCTAATGATCTTTTCCTCTTCAGTTTGATTTCAGTTTTCAATTTAAACTAATGAACATCGTCCTATTGGTGCTAGCGAAGCATTTGTATGGAGCTGGTGTCAGCAGATCTTTTGTGTGGATGGTGATATCGGGTTTGTAGACATGTAAATTCACAGTTTCATCTCTATAAATCATTTCAAAAGTTTTGCATCTTACTGCTATTTGTTTTACTTGAAAGCTAGGGTTTCTTTTTTGTTAATTTGCAGATGCTTTTGGTTCTAATCTTCATTTTTACTTCTGCATCTTCGACTGTTTGTAAAAGTAAAGGTACGGTGGTTTGTTCAGGGTTTACATATCGGTTCTTTTCTGCGCATTTTGTCGGTATTGTAATTAGTTTTTGCTTTTGGCTTCTCTTTGTTATAAATGAATGCTTACTACTTGGTTTCTGTTCATGAATATATTATACATATACTAACTGCTTTTGACAGCTTCTAATAGTTAGCCTATGATGATGAGGTACGTTTCTATGGCGTGTTATCATTTAACTAAAAAGAAGGGAAATGGACATTAGTTTGGGCATCTGGTCTGTTTGTCGATCATGTTTAGTGAGTGTACAAAGGCATTATTTCTAGCCTTTTTTTTTTATCCAGACCACGACCCAACAAACATTTTGTATTTCTTTTTGTTAATGGTTTTGCTTTTTGTAGTTATGTATTTGGTAGTGAGATATTACAATTTTTTTTAATGTGTGATATTCTGAATTATATTTGCAGTTTTCTTTGATATGCTGCCTTGATATGCTACATTCAGGTGGCCGGGTTGACTGATCATTGTGCCATTTACATGTGTGTTTGTTGGTCATGGGTTGCTAAATTGTGTTTTCCTTCATTCAGGTTTTACCGTGTAGATTTGTTGTCGGTTGTTGTGTCCACGTTTATTAGTGCTAAAGTTAAGTAGTTAGTATTATATAAGAGAGTAAGTATAGTAGCAATCACAAAACAGTATGGATGGTAAAAGAGCGTACCATAACTGTGTTGTTTTAGACCTTTAGGGCACTTGCTCAAAAGAATGGTAATTAACAAGATGGAACTAATGAGTTCAGTTGTTGTCACAAGTAAAGGTTAGTAATGTATTGGCTCATGACTACGAATGCCGGTTCACCTAATACATGCTTAAGCCAGTTTTCAACTGCTAGAATTTTAACATATTCAAAAAAAATTTGTGTCACGTATATATGTAGCTCTAGAGGTTCAGATTTTTTACAGATTATTTAATCTAAGTTGTTAGTCATTTGAAAATCAAAATCATCTTCCAGTCAAATACAATTGTGCCTAAACTATTATATAATGTTATGCTACATAATGGGTCTATGGCATAAGTGTATAAGTTTCTAGATTATGTAGAAACATATGTAGTTTGACAATACCAAAACTCATCAACATAGATTGGTATGATATGATTTCTACACATTCCGACCATTTTATTTTACATATGTGCGATTTGCAGATTTTTTTGTTATTGTTTTTTGTAATGTAATATCATCTTATTGTTTTTCTCTTGCGTGCAGGCACAAGTTGTACCAATTCTTTGGTTTTATATCTAAGCTATTTATAGGTTTGTTTGTTGTTGATGTTGGTATTGTAATGCTACTGTTTGGTATGCTAATTTTATAGGGAAATTAGTTTGATATTGACACACTTATAGATATGAACCCTGTTGCGAAGCAGTGGAGGAGTTATTATTGTACATATAAACACAATTTGACCCATGGTAATGAGAATCCATGCAATGCATGGTTGGTGTTTGCCTTCGACATCAAACACAAAATAAGAAAATAAAAATGTCTCGTTATATTAAACCTGAAAATTACTATCAAGCCACATTTGAAGCCAACAAAAATCCGATTAAGACATTGTAGTTTAGTCCGAGTGAGATAACAGGACTCTCCATTTGAAGAGTGTGCTAACGTACGTAACTTTAAGTAAGTTATCTAACGGAAAAAATATAAGAGTAAATTTTATTTTTGTTGTTCATCATTGTGACCGGATTTTTTTGCTACAGTAATAGCAATTTTTATATAATTTTCTTCACTTCATTTATTAATTTAAGAATGTCTTGTGCACACTTGAACAGTCATAAATGTTGTCACCGTTTTGCTACCGTTTCTTCTTTCACCACAAAATTTGTGACTCTTTGGCCTCTAAGTCTTGTTTGATCGCTAATTTTGCGTCACTTTTGATTTTGGTGGCTAAACGGCCGCAAGTTTTATGGTTGCTTTTACCCTCACAAATTTTGTTAGCAATTGCTTAGTTTCTAATAATTGTTTATCAGACACATGTTTATGTGACTGTTTTTTCACATTCACACTTCATTTTTTTCACATTCACACTTCATTACAAATAGGAAAAGTGAATAAGGTGTTATTATGCGTTTAACTTAACGCAAAACACTAAAATGACGTTTTTGATATTCAAAACTATATCTCTATTAATTAATTGTCTTCTAACCTTTTTTTATTTTCTCCATCAATCATGACAATCTAATGCTCCCCTCTAATCTATCCCGATCAAGAGAATTTTCAAGGCATTTACGATAATCCTTGTGCGTGAAACTGATGAAGTAAATAACTACGATTGTTTTTAATCAAGGACTGAGTTCATCTTTTATTTTTATTTTCTGATTTATGTAACGTTGATTGCCTTGGAAAAAAATCAAAGTAACATGGGTTGTATTTGGAAGGTCTATATTTAATTATTTACGATGTTTGTGTTGTCCAATAAATCAATGAGAGGGCTTGAATAAATAAGTCGATAATCATTGAATTAATTGAAAAGTTAATCAACTGCAAACGGACGCAAATGTGCCCTTAACCACGTAAACGTTGGCCTCACCGTGTACAAAAGACGTCCTGCCGCAACTTACGACTTTGTGCCATTAACCAAATTGCCCATCACCTTTGATATAGTTTCACTTTCACCCCTTTCAACTTCTAGCCCCTTAGGTTTCTAAAGTTTTAACTATAACCTCTCAATTTTTTAAAATAAACTTATGCTACTACTTCACGTATCTAACCACTTTGATTTCTTTGTCGTATACAAAAGGGCCCGCCGGCGAAAAACTTTACTAGCGGTTGGCGTAAATTTTGACTCTGATCAATACGTAGTACCTTCTTTTCAGTCAGTTGGCGGAAATACTGAATAAAAAAGATATGAAGGAAATGAGAAAGAGGGATGATAGAGAGTCAAAAGAAATATACCATTGGGTTAGAACATGACCAATCTGTATAATTCGCCTATGATATTTATATCTAGATGAAATGAAAGTACATAGACAAACACAAAAATTATATTTCTTTAGTCTAGCAACACATCAGCAGTAACAAAGAAAACATATTTCTTTAGTACTATCAATCTATCATAACTCTAATAATATTTTTGTTCCTGATGAAGGAGGCTCGTAGAGCATATTCTGTGGGTGCGTTTTGCAGAAGACTCGAGCTAGTTGGTACTTGGTGGGTCTTTTCCAGGATCTTCGGATGGAGGTAAGTCAGGAAACGCACCTGGATCATGAAACATCGTTGCTAAAATTAGTATTGAAATCAACAAGATGCAAATGAGAACAGCCACAAGTTTGTGTTCCATTTTGTTGTGTTTGGTTAACTAACTCAAATGGAAAACCAAATAAATATATATATCAATAATCAAGTACTTGAACTCTCTTTACGTATGTCGGAAAACTTAGTCAAAGGGATAGTTATGTGTACCCGTTTTGTCAATAAGATTGTTTTTTAACGAAAAAAAAGATTGTTAATTAGTTCATTGTTTTAAATACTAAACAATTTAAACATTGCCTTAATAAATATTTGACGTTAAAACCATGTGAGAAGTAATCATATATATTCCTATAACTACTAAAAGAGGGACTCGATGACCCGGCCACCCAGTTTTGTGGACTTTGGGTTTTGTCATTTTTAGTCTAGTTTAATGTTATAGTCGGTGGGTGGTTTCGTATATTGGAAAAGCTATTGAAGTTTCAATACCCATGGTAAGGAGTTAGCCGGCCAGCCAGTGGGTCATCGGACACCCAGATCCTACCCGGGTTCCGTCGGTATGTATGTATATTGGTTTTTAAACGTTTTTAAAACCATGAATGTTTAAGAGAGACTTACAACCTTATGATTTGCCAAAGGTATAACTATGGATCAGGGCCGGTCCTGAGGATTTTGGTACCCTGTGCGGACCAGGAAAAAAGGGCCCCTCTTCCCGAGAACCATCGCACTAAGTTATATAAACCAATTATTTTTAGTTTTTTACCCGAAAAAACAAACATTTTATAAATAAACATAACAAAATCAAAGTATTAGAATTACATACCGTAATCGGTAATACTTAACCAATGAGACGTGAAGCTCTCCAAACATTTTTTATAGAAAATTGATTGATCACATCTTCACAGTTTATATTGTCAAATATCTCATTCTCGATAGATATCTGCGCCAATCCGCTAAGTCTTTATTGGGACATTGTGGATCGTAAGTAAGATTTTAATAGCTTCAACTTTGAAAAACTTCTTTCTGCAGATGCCACCGTCATTTTTTATAAACCATATAAAATAGAAATCTAAAGTACAAAACAAGTTAATAATAACAATTAACAATTACCTCGTCGCTAACCTCTCTAGATTCTTGAATTCTTGACTCCAAAGATCCAAATCGTCGCCACTCCGCCAGTTCCTAGTCGTTATCTACTCACCTGCTGGCCGATGCTGCTGTTTTCTTCACCATCGACAAAAAATAGAGTTTTGTGGACTTGTTGTGGACTTATTGCTATGTGGGCTTTTAGTGAAACTAATGAGCTTTTGAAAATAAAAAGCAGTGGGCTTTTGTGACAAATCTCTAGCCTACATATAACTTTTATAAAAAAATTTATATAATATAATTTTTTTAAAAAAATTGGTGCCCCCGTCGAGCAGGTGCCCTGTGCGGTCGCACACGGTGCACCCCCTCTAAGTCGGCCATGCTATGGATCCCACTTTTTTTGTTCCTTATTTTAATTTGCTAACAAAATATACAAGAAATTGAAGAATTTGATGGAGTTTGTTTTTTTAAAGGTCTGCGCATTTTCTTGTGTCTGTATTGTGTCTAGGGCTGTTCAAATCGCTCGGCGCTTGCTCGCCGTTTGCTCGGAAATTGCTCGAAAAATGCTCGCTCGCTTGTTCGCTCGAATGTAAACGAGCCGCTCCGCTCGGTTCGGTTTGAAAATGAGCCAAGCAACGAGCAAGGGTCCGTTCGGTTCGGTTCGGCTCGAATTTTTTAAATTTATTTTATATATAATATATTAAGTTAACTAGGTTTAACACCCGTGTGTTACACACGGGTTGAATAAAAATATTTTTAAAAATTATAACTATTATATTTAAAAATTTATAAAAAATTTAGTAAATTATTATTAATCACAAAATTTTGTCTTTTATTAACTTTCCTATTAAATTTTCCCTCTCAACTTTCCTTTTATAAAACAAATTATGTTTTCCCCCCAAAATATTACCCCCTAAAAACTCTAATTTATTAAATAGATTTGGCCAACTTTGATCCATAAGTCCATTTTATTTTGGCCCATAATTGGTAGCAAAAGTCCAAGACAAATTTTTATGTTAATACCCATAACCCAGTTAACTCAAACCCTAACCTTAACCCTAGCTCACAAGTCACAACAACACAAACACACATTCTCAGTTTCACAACAACACAAACACAGACACACAGTAGCACACCTCCAGCAACGTAGCCTCCTCTGCTCGTCGCCTCCTGGTCGTCGCTTCCTCTGCTCGTCGTCGCCTCCTCCTCGTGCGTCAGTCGTCACCTCCTCCTCGTGCGTCACATTCTCCTCTCCAGTCACCACATATCTACAACCCCAAATCGAATAGCAGGTACGTGAACAATTGAGTTTTTTTATTGGTGAAATCGAGCAGAACCAAGCCGCTCGGTTCTAAACCAAGCGAGTGCGAGCAGTAGTTTTGTGCTCGTTTCCCTACATTCGAACCGAACCGAGCGGCTCGCTTTCAATTCGATCCGAGTACGAGCAGAGGCTCGCTCGGTTCGGTTCGGTTCGTGAACAGCCCTAATTGTGTCGATCACACGCATACATTGTCATTTGTAGATTATTTGTTTTTTTATGACGTTTAATTAAAAAACTTATGCGCGAGCTTTCCTGGTGTAGACTTGGTACAACCACTTCTAAAACTTTTAAGGTCTGCAGAAGGTTAAACACCACCCAATACCACCACTCATTGTCCCCCACCACCACCACCCACTTTCCACCACCCAATACCACCCCCACTGGCCACCACCACTGCCCACTGCCCATTATCCCCCACTATCCACCACCCACCATCCGCCACCGTCCACCACCACGCGCCGTCCCCCACTACCACTATCCACCACCACCCGCCGTCCCCCACCACCGTCCACCACAACCCATCGTCTACCACCGTCCACCACCACCTACATCACCACCAACATCGTCCATACAATACCAATTTATTTTAGTAGTCTAAAGACGTTGAAAACAAACTGTCTTCTTTTTGTAGACTGTGGAGGTTTGATCCACCTCTTCTTCTGCAGATGTCTACAAATGTAGTCCGCAGACTGCAGACATTTTTCTGTAAAAAAACAAACAACACATTTGTGTTCCATAAAGAAATAAATGACAAAACATTAATGGTTAAGAACGATGTTTTTTTGGGTGACAAAAGTTAAATAGTAACCTATTCTCTCTCAAAGTTAATTAATGTATCATATTTCTAAAGAAAATTGAATTCCAAAAATATAAACTTTAGCCTATTGGTCGGTATAGATCTCAACTAAGAAAATTCTCGGTAGAGGTCCCAATTTTTTAAAGTTTTTTAATATCGATCCCCCATTAAAAATATTAAATGTCGTAAAGTTTTTTCTCTTCAAATTTCGATTTAATGTTTTAGGGCTTTTAGGCAGGTGGAAAATGCGAATCGATTGAGGTAAAAGTTATCTCGAATCGGTGCCCCAAATGACGAAACAATGTTTCAACTGATGTAAGTTTTGAGAATTTTACGTATTAATCTTTAAGTCCCCGAAACTTACCTTTGTCTTTGATTCATTATATGAACTTGATAATTAGGTGATTCCTGATTTATGTCTTCATTCACAATTTTGATAGGTTCAAAGGTAGGAATTTCACTTGCTTTAAATTTATCAAAAGAATTAAAAGAAACAACAGATACAGGTTTTGAAACAAAGAGAGCTGAACAATCATTAGCTTGATTGTCAACACCATGTTACTGTATCCCATACCAATCGGAGAATCATAATAATCTTGCACCTCCTTGAGATTTACACCACTTAAACTTGCATGTAGACTGTTAGTATCATGTTCAAACAAATCAGATTTAGGATGAAGTGGAGGTGTTGGTTTGATCATAGCTGAGATAAGAGCTACATTAGGTGTGTTAGTTTGAGGTGGATACATAATTGAATCTCTTGTCTTCATATTCATCTCAAAATATTTCATCTTGTTGATCAAATTCATCAACTTAGTAAGGAAAACCTCTCTCTTGTTTAAGCAATTCTAACCCTAAAGACTACACTCAGGTGGAAGAGTCAAGAAGTTTTTAACTTTTGAATTACGCTTTTTCAGATTACTTATCACCTATACAAAGCAATCAATCATTATCACCGAGACAAAACATTCAATCAAAGACTAATTGCAATTAGCACTAGTAGAAATGAAGTAATCTGGAGCGGTTAAAATGATACGTTAAAGCGGTTTCATGCCCGCTCTGAAAGCCAGTGCATCAAAAAGTAATGTTAAGTTCGATGCGGTTTGGTTAACCGCTTCAGATTTTATCCGAACCGCTGCAAAGATTGTTGACATTGCAGACATTGCTTCCATTATAAGAGGGGTTTTCCAACCGCTCCAAACAGCATCCATTCTAGGAGGGGTTTTCAAACCGCTCCAAACAGCAGAGATTGCTTCAATTTTAGGAGGAGTTTTCAAACCGCTCCAAACATTATATGAATATTATATAATGTGGCATTGATCAGATTATGAAACCGCATCTAGGAAAAGAAGCTACATTCATTGTAAAAACAAATAAAATAATATCCAGCTTTTCATAAGCTTATAATCACTTACAAAACACCTACACATAAACCATATACAACATCAACTTCATAACCAACACATAAAACATATACAACATCAACTTCATAACAAGTTTCAAAACCTGGACAACATCATATTGTTCTAACTTAATCCAAAATACAACAAAACATAACACTACTACCTAGTACAAACTTCTCCAAACTTCTAACAAATACTTACCAAAATATACCAAGTTGTCCATCAAAATATACCAAGTTGTCCATGATAAAACTTGCTTCATGATGTTTCCATTAACTTTGACCAAATACCTTTATGAAAAATTGCTTCATGATGTTGCCAATTAGCGAGTCAATCTCCGGTTGCGTGACAAGCGATGTGTCTTTCCAGATCTAACAAAAAAAATACACAAACTTGAGATATAAGAGTGTTTTAATGAGCATCTAGGAGATATAGTGTATGTGTGTCATATTAGACTAGGTATATGCAACTAGAAGATGTTAATTAGAACTCATATACTATTAAGAAAACTACCTAATATCAAGCGGCTACAACTAATTTGTTGAATCTAATTGACTCTAACAAATGAACAAGATAACACAAACTATTTTTTTGGCAATGAATAAAGCTGCCCAGGCCAAAATAACCTAATATATAACATATATATACCAATACTTACATCTGTTGGAAGAGTATTTTGTTGTTGCATGACAAATTGTAGCATGTGTTTCATAACCATGAAGCCGCATTCCCACGAACCTGATTGTTGTTTACACTGCATAATATTAACAAAAAATTAAGTCAAGTAACAAAATAATAACATAGTGCATCAAAATCAATCAATAAACAAAAAGACCGAAAAGCCATACATCAACCATCTTCCATTGAAAGTTACCCCCAAATGTATCTTCTATTACTTGTGAAAGAGGGAAATCATTATGGCTTTTTTGGCGCTTTAGAGAATCCACAATATATCCTTTCTTTGTTGTAGGGTAAACGATAAATAGCACCCAATGACAACTAAACAAGTAAAGATAAAAAACAATTAAGTAAATAAATAGTAATAGAACAAATGAAATTGATTAACATTAAACTAAAAAGAAATTACTTATATTACCCGTTCAAAAATGGTGCACAAAAGTACGACTTGTCATGGTGAAGTTTATAGATAGAAAGTAAGTGATTTTGAACCAAAGAAGGTTGGTTGTTGCACTCAACACTTCTAATCAGCACCGGATTAAAAAATGCACATTTAAATGAACTTTTACCGCTAGATAACTCGAACAAGTACCTTAAATAACACAACAAACAATTATTAAGTTTATAAAAAAAATATTATTGAGGTAATGAAAAGAGAAATATACACTTACATCTCAAACCAATGTATGAAGCTAATATCAAGCAAGCCGTTGGACAAACATTGTAACACCGCCTCAAATTCAATGTATTCCGGGACAACTTCGGGATACATAGCAAAAGGTGAAAAAACTTGAACGCTATACTCATTACCATAAAAACTTCTTAGTTGTCCAGCCATGATTTGAATATCTTCAGACCGCTCCTTTGCGATCTTTTCCAAGGCACAACTTATGTTCTTCTCTTGCTTTTCCTTTAAACTTAACTTTGCCTTTGGTTTTGGTTTTGGCTTTGGCTTTAGCTTTGACTTTGTCTTTGAAAGTGAAGGCTGTTCAAAAGACTATTAGAGAATTTTTTTGTGTGTAAGTGAATGGGATGGGGTTGTAGATTACCATTGAAACATGAGCTTGTGGAACGGGAGCTTGTGGAACGGGAGCTTGTGAAACGGGAGCTTGTGAAACGGGAGCTTGTGGAACGGGAGCTTGGTGAACGGGAGCTTGTGGAATGAAAACTTGTTCTTGTTGCTCAAACTACATTAATAAACAAAAAGTTATTAGAAAATTGGTATGTGTGTGTATAGGACTTTGGGTGTGTATATATATATTACCAAATTCACATAAGCTTCAGCTAAATCCATGTCCATTTGAAAATGTTGACTTTGGTCTTGTTCGTATTCATCAAGTGGTGTCATCTATAAAATAAACAAGTTGTTATCAATAAAAAAACAAGATTTTAAACTTGCTGAAACTTGCATATGTAAACCACTATCACAAGTTTAATATAACTTCCTAACTACATGCTTATTTTTATTATCTGTTTATGGTGTTTATGAATATAAACAAATATTCAATTTTATAAAGTTGCTCTTTATTGGACAAAAAAGGTGTAAAATGCATAATTATCTTCATATCCATTTGGACTTCATTTGGTTAGTGGGCTGTTAAAATAAGTAATGTGGTACCTCTGGAATATAAACTGAATTGTCAGCAATTGTTGGTGACGGGGTATGGTACTGAGTAGAGCAAGGTGTCATTGTGTTCTCAAGCTACAATTTAAAAAACGAGTGTAATCTGAATAATATAGAATGATATATATATATATATATATATATATATATATATATATATATGAAACAATAATACCTTTATGAAACATCTTGGCCATTGAACAAAACAACCAAGGGTATCACCAATAACAGTTAATTCCTCTGTGCATATCAAGGGTGGGAGAGGCATGACAGGGTACTTTTCATATACTTCATCTACTTGTACTTTAACATAGCCCTCATGCATTCGACGCCCATGTAACGTCCTATTTGCACTAGGATACACTTGTCCTCTACCTACCAAAGTTTCCTTACTAGAAACGTAAGGGAATAACAACTCACACCTAGATAAAACCTGTATGGGTTTCAACATCAGTGGATTAAAATAAAGAAGTTGATTTAGTAATTCTTTTGATGCAACTACATTGACACTTCAACTGTGTGTATATATATAACATATTACCTCGATAGGTGGATAGTCGGTAGAAGGGCCACCTGAAGCACAACTAGAGCCATGTACACCTGGGCTAACATTCATTCCCGTGTCAATTCGTGTTTGACAAATAGGCACACTATTTTCATTTTGACATCTACCACATGGATATAGTCCTCCATGAACCATTGTTGAACCTTATAAAAAATTACATTAATGTCAGCACATGTACTAATTATTTAACTAACTAACTATACACACATATTTATATATATATATATGCATAATACCAATAACATCAGAAATGGTGCGTGTTCGTCCACCATGTTCTGGTCCCAATAACTCAGTTAATGAATCATTATTTCCCCGATTATAAGTACCAGCTTCAATCATATCTCTCTCAATACGGGCCTGCAAAAATTTAGATGTTAAAAAATAAAATATATAAGTTTGTATCAATAACATAAATAGATATTTTCTTACCAATTTACGAGCTTGTTGTTGAGTATCTTCTTTAAGTTCATAGAGCTTACTCTCTTTGTTTCTTATGGCTCTAGCCGCAATGTGTTTTTTTGCACGTGGGGCATTTATAATTTCAAGCCACGAATATTTGGTCAAAAGTTGAGACCATCTATACTCAATTGTAGACTCCAAAGCACTATATGGGGTGCGTCCTAACCGGGAGTGATTCTTGTTTGCGCGTGCACTAGCTTTCGCCTTTTTACTTTTTGCCTTCACATAAACAAAATAAAGTATAAGTATTACTTGCAAACATATGACTAACAATAGTAATAAAAAAATATAATAGTTTATTTAATGAAACATACCAAAAATTCTGGACTAGTCTTCTTTGCAACAAACGTATTCCAATGTTCTTCATCAAGATACGGATACGCCACAAAAGGAGTAGTACCAACTTCAACATATGATGTAACAAGCTTACTTATCCAATTGGTGAATATCCTTTTTGCTCTTTCATCGATACCAACCTTTTAATGTTTGCAGAATAACTCGATGGAACTTTAATATCATGTAAACATTGACAAAACTTTGTTTTTTCTGCTTTTGACATAGTATAACACGCAGGTGGCAGAAAAATACGACGACCTTCCTCAACAGGGGCAAGCTCTTTACGTATTCCCATTTCTTCCATGTCTCTTCGGACATTAATACCATCTTTAGTTTTCCCAGGAATGTCTAACAATAAACCTAGCAAACTATCACATACATTTTTTTCTATGTGCATAACATCCAGGCAATGTCTAACTTGTAAATGCATCCAGTAAGGCAAGTCCCAAAAGATTGATCTTTTTTTCCAAATGACTCCTTTCTCAACACGCTTTCTTTTCCCCCAAACAGTTTTAAGATTTTCAACACGTGAAAATGCATCAAAAGTTTTTCTTACTTCTCCCTTCTCGATTTTTCCATTAAAGTCCTTCTTATTCTTCCGATATTTGTGACCAGACGGAAGGAATCTTCGATGGCCCATGAATACAGTTTTTTTGCAATTGTTTAACCACATCGAACTTGTATCATCTTCACAAACAGGACAAGCTAGCTTACCTTTCGTAGCGTATCCTGATAAATTACCATATGCAGGGAAATCACTTATGGTGCAAAAAATCATAGCCCGCATCAAAAAGTATTCTTTCTTAAAAGCATCATACACAGTTACACCGGGTCTCCATAAAATTTTCAGATCATCAATCAAAGGAGCCAAATAAACATCAATGTTATTACCAGGTTGTTTCGGACCCTGAATCAACAATGACATCATTATGTATTTTCGTTTCATGCATAACCACGGTGGAAGATTGTAGACGCAAAGAAGAACCGGCCACGTACTATGACGACTACTCATGTTTCCAAAAGGATTAATTCCATCTGAACTAAGTCCAAAACGTATATTTCTAATCTCGTTACCAAATTCTGGATATTTGCTATCTATGTTTCTCCATTGTGGTGAATCTGCCACATGTCTTAAATTCCCATCATTTATGCGCTCATCAGAATGCCAACGCAACAATTTTGCTTCTTTCTCATTTGAGAATAACCGTTTTAGTCTCGGTATAATTGGAAAATACCACAATACCTTTGCAGCCGGTCCATTTTTTGTCACATCGTCATCATATTCATCGTTCTTCTTTTTTCGCTTGTACCTCGATTCACCACAAGTAACACATTTGTGACTATTTTCAAATTCTTTTCTATACAACAAACAATCATTTGGACATGCATGTATTCTTTGAACTTCTAATCCCATTGGACACATCAATTTTTTTGCTTGGTATGATGAAACTGGTAACTCGTTACCTTCCGGAAGCATGTCATTCAAAACTTCTAATAGATTTGTAAAACTCTGATCACTCCATCCGTATTTTGCCTTCAAGTTAAATAACTTTAAAACAGCACTAAGTTTCGAAAACTTTTCACAACCTGTATATAATGGTTTTTCTGCATCATCAAATAATTGTTCTAACTTTTCTTTATCTTTCTCCCCCAAGTTATTCTCCAAATCATTAAACATGTCTTTTAAACTATCATCGTTTAAGTTGTCGTCGTTTAAGTTGTCGTCGTTTAAGTTGTCGTCGTTTAAATTGTCACTAACGTCATTTAGAATGTCATTCTCATTATTGCCTTCATTAATCGACGACGTGCCAAAGTCAAAAATTGATTCCCCATGTCTTGTCCAACAAGTGTATGTATGCGTGAAACCATGTTGGAACAAATGAAATTCAATTTCTTGGATATTATCGAATCTTTTGAAATTTTTACAAATCAAACAAGGACACCAAATCCATTGAGTACCAACTTTCACTCGATTAGCTTCGGCAACTTTAAGAAAATTATCAACCCCCTTCGTAAATATTTCACTAGTACGTCCAGTTTTGTACATCCAGTATTCTCTACGATTCATCTATAATTAACAAAATGATATGAATGTATGTATAATGTTTTTTGGTAGTCTAAAGCTATTTAAGAAAAAATTGGCAGCATTTCCCCTTAACTTCCAAGTAAGTGGATAAGTAAGTGGATAAACGTAAGCCACAAACTCGAAGGAGAAATAACTGCCAATTTTTTCTTAATTGTTAACCCGTCAAAATGGATACATATCCTAAATAAAATAGAATATTCAAAAAGTAGTATCAAAATGAGGACAATCCAAAATTTATCTCTAATAGGATAATTTTGGATGTGTGTATATAATCTAAAAATATATTTTAATGATTGAAAACAACAACCTACATAGACTGAATATTATATAAAAACATAAATAAAAGAGTTACACACCTTAAATTTGATGTTATGATAGATGGGGATATGTTTATGAGTTAAGAATTCTGAAAAAAAAATCACAATTAATAATTTAAATGATAAAGAATAAATATATAACAATAAATGTGACAAAATATACCTGAAGTTATGCATCTTGATTAAATGAAGATGAGTAAATATATTAATGATGAGTAATAAATTTGAAGGTTTAATGGCAGGTATGTAAGGAGAGACAGATGAAGACGATGGATGGTAGAATTGAAAAGATAATTTAAAAAATGACCGTTTTAGTATATTGTATATATACGTTAAACCGCATCAGAGAACAACGAACCGCTCCAACCTTCTTACACATTTGAAGGTGTTTCACAAATCGCTTCAATAGCCCCACCTTTGATGTGGTTTCTGGTTTTTGAAGCTATTTTATATAACTCTAAAGCTAAGATAAGAGCTTTGATGCGGTTGTAGTTTAGAACCGCTCTCATGCAAACTTTCTAACCGCATCAGTTTAGTAAATGTCTACTAGTGTAGGACCCTAGATTATTACAAGCTTAATATAGTCTAATGACAATAGACTAACTGCAATTAGGACCATAGATTATTACTAATATTAAAACATGACTAATAATAAAATACAAGTAAAACCCCTTAAGTAAAACCCCTTATGTTAAGTCTAAATTATATTTTGTCAAAAAGATAAAATATATTTATTACATTAAAATACTAGAAAGACTAATAAAATTAAATATATTTGTTGACACAAAATATATTTACTAACCGTTAAACTTCGTCGTCTTTTATAGCTTTTATTAATGCAACATGAATTACATGAGTCATTAAAATAAGAAATAGACGAAACAAGAGAAGATAAAGATTGCAATACTTGTGAATGTCGGTGTCCAAGCCGGTGATGACACAAGTGTGTTTTATTTTTCTAAACATGAAAAACTGAAGGTGGTGATTTTAGTTGAAGCTTGTAAATCTCACATTTAGTTGTTCCCCGGAGGAAGGGGAGATAAGAGTTGTAATCCTTTATAACAAAAATAAGATAAAAGAATTGGATTAATATGTTCTTGTCGAGACATAAACAAGATATAGATATGATATTACAATATATAGAAGAAACACATAAGACATTATGTGAGAAAAAAGAAGTGGTGTTAAACTGACGTGTTAGAGAGCCAATATGAGTGATATTAAGACAAAAACCATCGCCAACGATGAGTTCTTAGGTGCCATCATGCAAAGCATGGAAAGACATTGTGTTGAGGTCATTTGTGATGTGGTGAGAAGCACCACTATCACATAACCACGGACGATTGTCATTGGTTTGGCATCCATGAACATACATCATATTTACCTGCGCGGTATTGTTTTGTGTATGTTTTTGTAAGGGATGCAGGCTAATATTTGAGTGTAAATTCTTGAACCTATAACACCAGGCTAGTGGACCTTTCTTAAAACAGAACTAACATTTGCCGGGGAATGGGCGGTTATGAATTTGTGGTCGGTTCGGTGATAGCCTGCGATATTTATGGAGTGGGAGGGGAAGAGTTGCGATTATGCCATGTTTTATGTGTTGAGTGCGTATGGACGGAAAAAGCGATGGTCGGTTGGTGGATATCGGAAAGAAGATTATTGGGCTTATGACAACTCATGATTATTGTTTTTCATAAAGTTCATGGAATGAGATATGAGAATCTCTAGCATGAACCGCATTGTTTGGAGCTTTGTAGGAGTTGTAGTCTAGAGTACTATTTAAGATAACATCAGTGCATATTCCTAATCTAACTGTTTGCCAAGAATTAGGATTTCATTAGTGATCGCTTTGAACAATTTCATAAAGTCACTAAAAGTTTTATTCGGGCTTTTGACAATTTTTTTGGATGATACTGAAGTTGATTAATATGGCAACATGAGGTTCAGGCATAAGTATCAGAAAATTTTCCAAGCCTAGATGAGGTTTTAGCATTAGTGATTAACGGACGAGGGATGCGAAAAGGCTACCAACTCGAGCACCAAGCAAGAGACGACCTTGACGAAACCAAGCATTTTAATCGTTTTAAGGAATGGATTTTCTTTCTTGGTCAATAACTGGTTTTGTTGCAAGAATGATCCATCTATGTATTTGAAGAGATGTAGCTCATAGAGGAGTGCTTCAACTTCAGTTTTGCAACTACAATAGCAGTTAAGGTAACAATGGTTAAGGGTAGTAAGTGTGACACCCCGTCCGGCGGCGGAAACACCGAGCTGTCAAGCGAATTGGATATCAATAGTACAAAGCACATGGCACACTAAAAGACATGTTTTAATATTATTAAAGCATCAATTTCGTGACATAAAAGATAAACAAATAGTCTTAAATCTGAAATAAAAGCCAACAATTAATAGCGTTTAATTCACATTTAATCTCGGTCCAATAAGCATCATAAATGTCTCGAAAGCATAAACGATCAAACGCCACCTGAAATACGTGTAAAATAAGTTAGCTAAAGAATTAGCTAGTGAGTCAAAACACAGTTAATAGTACATAATATGAAATTCGAGATCATTATAAATATGTTTCGCAAGCTTGTGTGCATAGCAATTTCATTATATATCTCAACCATTGACCATAGAAACACATAGAAAGAAGAATCATAGACCCCACAGGGTAACCTTTAGCAACAAGTCATGAGGAACCACTCATGTTACAAATACTGATAACTATCGTTTAACCATCATTTAACCGTCTCGATATACAAGTTATCAATAACTGTTCAAGCATCGAAGGGACATAGCAACATAGCAACAAGCATCACATATAGTAACTAGTAACACATAGAATCAACCATAGAATCGCCGGGTTAAAATCACCTATCAGGCCATTAGTGTAGGTGGGCTTGTCAAGCAATTAGCGCTAACATCATACCGATGGAAATTACAAGATAATATAACTACTATTGACTATCAACATAATTTTGCATCCTGTTGCGAGTCAAAACTAACACATTTAATGATCTCATTTTGAAAATAGAAACAAATGAAAGAAACCGTAGTAATATTGTAACACATATTTCAGCCCCAAAAACGTAAACAGTAAAAAGGGGAGTGAGTTTACTCACCTTGAAGTGTAAATAGTATCGAATCACTAGAAACGCAGCTAAAAGAACCAAGGGTTGTCCGAATATTAGTACCACCTAATTAATTGGGAAAAACCCTACTTTAGAAACGAAACAATAGTAACAAGAATCAAAAATCCGAGATCTAGGGTTTCGGATTTAGGGTTTTAGATTATAAATTGGGAATTAGGGTTTTAAAATACGAATTTGGAATTAGGGTTTTGAAATACAATTTGGGATTTAGGTACGAAACGTAATTGTATTTTCGTATTAAATATATTTTACAAGAATCATTTTTAGTATTTTTCGTTAAATACTATTTGTAATAAATACTTATAATCCATGAATTGCTATTATATATGTATGTATTTTGAAATTATAAGTTTTTAAATTTTAAAAATATATTTAACTTGAAATATGTTATTTAGGTTATTAGAAATTATAGTTTGAATGTTTAAAAATGTATAAAGTGTAAAAGAGTAAAAGAGATGTTATGTTATGACATATAGTTATGTCAACAATGATAAAATTTGACGTATTGTGTTATTATGTATGTTTTAGTTTGTATTCGAAAACATGTTATAATATAACACAATAACATGATGAAATAACACAATGATTCTACTAAATAACACAATGACCTAACGAAATAACAAAATGATGAGCTTAAATGTGAAAAAAAATTTGTTTTTTTATACATCAACACTATTTGCGTTTTGAAGATATAAAAACTCTCGTTTTTTGGTATAATTTTTATTGAAAAATAATGTCTTATGCAAAAGTTATGGATGTTTAAAGAAGATGATGAAATTTGAAAATGTGTAAAGACTAATAAACCCGTGACTTACCATTTATAGTTCCAGCTATTTATCATTTTCTCAGCTTATGCTTATAGACAATTAATCTTCATTTAATCTAAGATCTAACGGTCTAGATTTATTATTAGAGTTTCTATAAAATTTGGACTTTTTAGTTGAACCTCATTCAATAGTACATTTAGTTCATTTCCATCGATGGTGCCATTAAATGTGATTTTAGTTATTTAATTAAGTATCTTAATTTTTTTTTGTCTAAAGTCGCTGAAATTTTAGTAACTGTTCCAATCATATGTTATAATTTTACAAATGTTTCTTTTTTTAAAATTGAGCTTGTCAAATGAAACATATATGAATTATAATTATTAGAAAAAAAGTTTTTAAATTAATTTCTATTTGAGATTTAGTAATGAATAAAAAGAAGAAAGAATTTGCACCTTAATACAAAATTCTAAGATTATTATGTTTAAACAAAATTTAATAAAAATAATCACAAAATAGTATTCAAAGTTTATATATGTTTCATTTGACCAACTCAATTTAAAATAAACTTAAATATTCATAAAATTATTATATAAGATTTAAACGTACACTTAATGAAACTTTAGTGACTTTAAAAAAATTTCAAATACATAATATTACACATACATGAAAATATGTACACGAAAACACACACAACACCTATCATACATTTCCTATAAATAAAATCACAAATTTTTCAAAAAATTAACAAAATTAACTTTCGAAAACATTTGTTTAAAGATAATGAGAAATGATTAACGTAGTACCAAAAAAGAGGCGAGTTAAAAGACCTATATATATGCACTAGTTTAGTGCCCGCGCTATGCTCGGGAACAGAACATTTAAGTGATGCTTTTAAGGATATCCATGAATGTTCCAATAAGTTTTAAAACAAAACCGTGATAAACCGAAACACGAAATATATTTTTAAAAATTAAATTTTTAGTATAGTAATATTATACTCAAATTAAAGAGAATAAAATGCTTAGTTTTATGGTGTAGTTTATTTTTTTAAAATCCATATAAAAAAATTATGTATATTTATAAAACACTGAGGTCTTTAATTGTATCTTATTATTAATTTTATCCATAAGTTTCATTTTCAAACCCTATCAAATATAAATCGACTCATGTACACCCTTGTAGTAGAGGGTTAAAAATACAAATACTTTTAAATTTTTCAGAATTCTCCAAAATATTTAGGGACCAAAAATGTAATTAGTTTTATTATAATATATTTTATAAATATATTTTAAATAAAAAAACCATTATTATGAGATAAACTCTCAAATGATGCCACGTAAGCCAAAAGCTTTAAAATGATACCACATAAGCTTTTTTGGTTTTGCTATATTATATAAAGATTTTTAAATTTCAGGATTTGTGTTATTTTGAGTTCAAGAATTAACATGCTCTTTTAAATTTCAAGATGCTATTTACAAAGAAACCGTTTTCACAATAAATCTGTTTAACCAAATGATCAAATTAAGAGACATATGCGCAAAAAGCACCACCTTTGAAATCAATAAGTTGTTTCAAGTTTAAACTTTTGTTCATAAGGAAACCCATCTTTAAAAATCAATACGATCTTCAATTGTCAAGATTTGTTCAGACCATTAATTTGCTTCACATCCGTGTAATATATATACGTGTTAAATGAAATTATTAAAATAAAAAAAATAACATATAAAGTTATCTTTTGATATACAGTGTAAGAAAGACACAATGGTAAAAAAACATAAACACAATTAAAAAAATTATAATTCATAATATAAATCGAATTTCAAAAAAATACTTCAGAAACCTTGTCCCCCGTTGTTCTCCTTAAGAAAACAAACGTAGAAGTTTTCAAAATAAAGACAACTATTATTATTATTTTGTTTTTTTTACTTTAATTTTGTTTTTTTTTGTGCTAAAAATTTATAAATTACAAAATCAAACTTTAATTTTTTTCATTGTTTTGTTTATAATACTTTTTAAGAAGGACGACAAGGAGAATAAGGTCTCTGAAACAATTTTTTTATTTACATTGTGAGTTATAAAGTTTTTGACCCTCTATTATGTCTTTTTTTAATCATTCTGCTCTTCTCACATTTTGTACTTATGATAAATTAACTCTTAAAATAAATACTTTGATAATTAAGATAAAAAAATTAAATTAATTTGTTAATATAAGATACTAGGTTAGTGCCCGCGCTATGCTCGGGGCATAACACTCATGTGATGATTTTATGGATATTCATGGACATGAACGGTTCCAATCAGTATTGAGATAAAACTGTGGTAAAACTGAAATACAAAATTTATTTAAAATTTTGTCGTTTGGTATAACAATATTATAATCAAATTAAAGAGAATTAGACGTTTGGTTTTATGGTGTAGTTTTTGTTAAAACAATGTCGTATAAAAAGTTGTGTATATTTTAAAAATAATTATGTATTTAATTGTATGTTATTAATAATTTTATCTCTAAGTTTTATTTTTATACCCTAATAACTATAACCTTGCCCAAACACACCTTTAGTAGGAGAGGGTTGAAAATGTAAATAATCTTAATTTTTTAAATATGTTGCTAAATATTAGGGGATCAAATGAAAATTAATATTATTATAATAAATTATTATAGATAGATATATAATTTTAAATATAACAATATTATTAATTTTGAGAGAATCTTTCATATAATGCTAACTAAGCAAATGGATCTGATGCCAAGTAAGCAAATATGATTTTGCTATATTATATAGAAGATAATTGAATTAATTGAAATTAATTTTTGAATAAAAAATTTATTAGTTTAAATAATTTGATTGTGAGGTTAATTGTGATGATTAGAAGTGGAAAAAATTTATCTTTTGTATTAGAATATCGAGCAAAGTTTTAAAAATTGATTTAAACCGGCCCATTAAACTGGTTAAACCAATGATCGTGAACTTGACCGGTATGACTTAAGCTGGTATTTTCGGTAAACGGCATGAATTTCAAACCCCCAAAATGTTATGCATATGTTGGAGAGGTAGAAAACTACCTTTGTGGCGGGATTGACCAGGTAGGTATAATTCAACGGGATCCTAACCCGTCCTATGGTCCAGAACAAACGTTCCATCCATAAAAGAAACCTTGCTCGATCCAATAGCCTAATCCTAGCCCACTCACCTTTCTCTAAGATTTAAGTTAGAACTATGAGTCCTAAAATCTTTATGAAAAGGAGCTTGGTATATATTTATGTGTTCGTGAAGTAGAAAACTACCTCTGTGGCGAGATTGACCAAGTAGGTTAACCAATTAAACCATTAAACTGGTTTCTATTTATCCTTCTTTTAAAATCTAGTATTTGCAAGAATAGCCACGTTCATCGGTCACCAATCACCTTGTTTATTTGATATGTGACCAACCATCTATTAATTTCGTAATCATATTTATTGATTTAGTTCTGATTTGATTAATTTTGAGTTTCCTCCCATAAAAAGTTTCTCCATTGAATTATTTGTTTTTTATTTTTCTTCGAACACCAAATTTAGAGGCATCATACATGAAACAAACCAATTGATCAGTTTTATTTAAAAAATGTTAAAACATCAAGTACTTTTGAACATTTATGGAATTATTTTTTATTATGGCCTTGTGGGTTAACTTTTAGATTATTTATATTATTAACTCATTTATATTTTTTAAGTATTGAATATTAACATGCCTAACTATTTGTTTTTGGTCGTTACCTGGCCTAATTACCGAAATATGTGATAGCGATCCCAACTTTTATTATTTTTACCACAAATGGACCGCCGTTAAAAAATTTAACGGCGTTAATTTTTTTTTTCGAATTCTAGACTGACGATATTGAATTTTGATCGGAAGAGGAATACGAGTCGATTGATATAAAAATTTGAGACCGATAACGGCCAAAATCAAATAGTTGTGTCTATTAATATTCAATACACTCCTTTATTTTTTCTTCTTTCTTAGAGTTAAAAGTTGTAGTTTCATATAACATGGTATATTAGTCACTCCGGTTAAACTCGGTTAAACCATCCGGTATAACATGGTTTAACCGGTTGAATCTTTTCTGAACTCATCCCATTACGATTAAAAACCGGTTTTTTTATTAGAATATCGAGTATCATCTATTTAAATGTTACTCCTTTGACCATGTTTTATGCAAGAATCGGCTGACACAGACTAAGACCCACGACAAAACAAAGATGACCAGGAACAGTACGTTGTTCAAAACAAGGTACCAAAGAACTAATTAAGTTGTTCAAAATTTTGATGGGTTAACACTTCATATTAGAAGAAAAATTACAGCCGACATGCAGATGCACTACACTGTTTATCAGGCTGGATCTTTTTCGGTTTTTGTGTTGAGACACAAGGTGATTCACCGTCATGCAGTTATCAGATCGTCAATTCGTCACAAGGTAATGTTAACCGGGACATGCTAGTATCTGATGCTGTTTGTTTTA
The DNA here is from genome assembly GCA_030867185.1 of Tagetes erecta. Lineage (NCBI taxonomy): Eukaryota > Viridiplantae > Streptophyta > Magnoliopsida > Asterales > Asteraceae > Tagetes > Tagetes erecta. The sequence continues at coordinate 61,778,468 of CM061488.1, forward strand.
CATCCTTGGTGTTTCCTTTTAAAAATAAGCATAATTGACATGTGCTAGCTTATTTTTACATAAGTCACCGTTGTCCGTGTAACGCACGGGTTTTAATTTAGTTTATGATAAAGTCATACTTAAACGATCGATCATAATTAACATGTATGGTTAATTAATTGGTTGATTGAAATAGATATTAATGTGTACGGTTGAATGGTTCAAATAAGAGATGTGTGAACACCTTGAAAAATCGGTCCACCAACGACCTAAAAAGTCATTTGTAAAACGTTTGATTATAAGCAAAATAATTTCCAAGTTATCAGAGAACTAGGAACATTCATATATAGTAGAATTTGAATTAGTACTTTAAAGCTTATACAGACGACTTTTCATAGCTATAGTGACGATTTTTCTCGTCCTTATCAGCTTGGGCATCTTGAAGGATATATAAAGGGAAAATTCCCATTTTGTCCCTTATGACCTTTGACTTCCCATTTTGTCCTCTTTGACTTACTCTGCCATAGGCGCCACGCCTATAGGCGTTTTACAAATCGACTATCCATTTTAACCACTTAACACATTCCACGTGTCTTGCATAGTCGACGCCTATGAGAGCATAACCGACAACGCCCATCCTTTTAGTAGTCGTCGACGCCCTTCTGACATGTATGTCGTAGGCGTTCTCGACTGTCCTTTAGACGCATGGGCGTTTTGACTATGGGCGTCCGACTATATATAAAAACCTAATTTAATGCCCATAATTAATCTCCTTTAATTACAGGCGTCCGACTATACTTATTGCTACACGACTATAGTCGTCCGACTATACTTATTGCTACACGACTATAGTCGTCCGACTATAGTCGTCCGACTATACTTATTGCTACACGACTATAGTCGTCCGACTATAGTCGTTCGACTATTGGTAAGCCGACCTTCACACCTATAAATGCAAGCATTTAATTTTGTTTTCAATGCAAGGTTTTTTAAAATGTCATTATTTTATAAAGTGTTAAACATCATTTTATTCAAAAATGATTTTAATTTTTCTCAATCAGATTTACTATGTTTTGTTTGAAAAGAAATTCACACTCACACTTGATTGGTTTTACACTTATGTAATTGTGTTAACCAAGTAATTTATTTTATATTGGCTCCTTATACAGTCAAAGAGGCAATATTTAATATTCAAATTTTTTCAGTTATTTCTTTCTTAGAGGCTGCTAGAGTACAAGAGTTAAAGGAAACAAAAACATTACAAGTTGTTGCCAAGATTAAAGCCCACCCAGTGGTATCCATGATGTTGTCAAGAGATGAAGATGAGACGATTGGAAGTTTTAGCCAAACACCTACCTGTGTCCAAACCATTTTTATTTCAGTTATTATCTTAAATTTAGATAGATATATTTATTGTATTGTTAGAATATTATGTTGTAATTTTGTTATTAATGATGATGTTATTATTAATGAATGATTTTGATATCTGTTTATTAATATTTTATTAATATGTATGGATTATTATTATAGAAATATATTTTTCATGCCACATTGTGGTTTCGTCATGGTTTGTCTTATATATTAAATATCTTGAACTGAAAACCCCGAGTTTCAACACATTTAAAAAAAAAAAGAACAAGTATCGACCATGTTCGTCCGCTCCCACACTTAGACCATCCCCATTGGTGAGCAAGATTGGGTTGTCACACTATTTACAATTAAAAAAAATAAAAAAATGGCCAATCTTGTAACGATCGGATTGTCACCACAACCAAGATTGGGTTGAGATTGGTTTGTAAAAGTTGGACATGTGTCAACAATTTATTGGTCCTAATTATTATTTTGTTTTTCTTTATGTTTCACTTTAATTAATTTTAACTACAATATTGATTTTTATTAATAACTTACAATAATTAATATTTTAAAAAAATCTAATCATACCATCTTGATAAGCTTTTTGTTACGAACGTGTTAGTATAAATTTTAGTAAAAACGGAGTTCGTTTAAAAAAATGTATTTTTTATATAAAATAAATATTATTTTCTAAAAAGTCTAATTTGTTTTATATTATAAAATAAATATATATATATATATTTCTAATGTTTTATTAAAAACCTAAAATCATAAATAATATATTTTTTATTTAATAAAAATAGTAAAAGATTGGGTTGTTAATGAGAGTAAAAAGTTGGGTATAATTGGGTTGTGTAGGTGGAAGAGAGAGAAATTAGTTTTTAATTAAAAAGTTGGATTGGGTTGGGTTGTGAATGGGGATAGTCTTAGAGTACCCACTATTTGGGTTGGGTTGGATTATTATAATTTATTAAAAAAAAGGCTATATTGGAATATTTATTTTACATTAATATTGAGAAAACTAATATTATTTATTAATTTAATACCGATCATTAATATTCTTTATTTAACATGAATTAAACGTGAATTAATATACATCATTAATATTCTTTATTTAACATTATAGTCGTGAATTAAATATCTTAAACGTTATAGTCGTCCGACTTACTCTTTAAGATACTCGACGATAGGCGTACGATCATGGTTATAGTCGTCCGACTATATTTTTAAGGTACTCGACTATAGGCGTACGATCATGGTTATAGTCGTAGGCGTAGGCGTTAATGCATTCGACTATAGGCGTACTAACATGGTTATAGTCGTCCGACTATATCTTTAATGCACTCGACTATAGGCGTACGAACATGGTTATAGTCGTCCGACTATAACAATAAATCACTTCTCATTATATATATTTGGCTGTTTATTTCATTTAGGATGCATTTATTTATCTAAACTCATGTTGATTTTCGTTTAAGTGTGAGTGTGAATTTCTTTATAATATTTTTTTATGTAAATAAAATTTTATAAGAAATCCACATCATACTTAGATGGGAAAAAATATGAATATGATGGCCATCCACATAACTGATTAAGATAGAAGATTGAATATTTAAACCACTTAAATTTTTATTTTTTCTTAATTGCGCTTTTACTTCCAGTGATAATCATCGTTGGACCAACTTGAATCTTCCTCATCTGAATATGGGTTATGATATTCTTGCTCTTCGTTTGGTCCGTCTTCATCTTCATAAATCCAAGCTTTTTTTAATACCTCCGGATCATTCTCCAACTCTGGGTTTTCGTCCAAATATTTTGCTTCCTTCTCAAAGTCTTCATGATCAATATCATCTTCTGGATCATTAAAAGGTTGATACTCCACAACACCTACGTCTTCAGTAACAACTGTAATGTCTTCATTTTCAACGGTAATTTCATTATTTTCAAGGGTAATGTTTTTATTTAAAACAACTTCAACATGAGAGTGTTTTTCGTTGTAAGCCATAAGTTTTTACAAAATTTCATTAGGCCTATATATAGACAAAAACATTAAATATTTTACACAATAATTTTAATTTTTAAATACCAATACCCTATCATGTGGCTTACCTTATAAGTACCACTAACATGTAATCTATGTTATATTTGTACGCACGCTTGAGTTTCTAAATGTAATCTATGTTATATTTGTATCATTTTCTGTATTTTTAGATATTATGTATTTACGAAAACTGCATCAAGTAGAATTGTCATAATATTAAACTACTATCCATTAAAAGAAACCATTTTACATAAACTTTTCCCATACAAATTAAACACGAAATTACAATTCTTCTATCAATTCCGTGTGATCCTTGATGTGATTCCAAAATGCTAGCAAGTCAAAGGGACGAGACAAAATAAATGCATATAGATTCAATGCATCCTCTGTCAGTTGTTGCTCGGTTGCATTGTTGGGGCTGTTTCCAGCAACACGAAGGTAGCACCTATAAAATCGACGAGTACGTTCTCTAACTGACTTCCATTTCTCCAAGATATCATCGATGTGCATATTTGGATGGCCACCAACACGATCAGCCACATGGTTGTTGAATTCAACCAAAAAGTCACTAGTGGTGCGGAAATTGCTTGTACGGGCAAGTATCCACGCCATTCCAAGTTGTAAATCATCATCAATGGTCCACGGATTGTTTGCCATGTAGATTAGTGGTAAACGTATGTTTTGGTTAAAATCTGAGGTGGCTATGTTAAATCGTTATGTTCTATTTATAGGTGGTAAAAAATTATAATTACTATTCATAATTAATAAGATATTATTATCTCATAAATAGAATAAACTTAAATTCAATAATAAGAAATAAAAGATAATAAAACAACCCCATCATAAAAGAAATAAATTACAGAATTTAAAATTACAAATTTTTGTTTAAACAGGGCTAGGTAAACAACGCCAAAAATAAAATTGATCAGCCATGAAACGCCTATATGTCATACAGGCTTGGTTAAAATTTTCACTGGTAATTAATTCTTTACCTGTAACTAAATGCTCCATTAACATACAAACGTAGATCCCTTCATTTCCCATCAACTGATGATAAGGTTGAACATACGCATCATTGACTTCATAGGATATATAGAACTGACTCATTTTTACCACTGGTTTTCCAGTATTGAATATTCACCAACAAAAACGTAAAATATACATTTATCTTTTTAAACGTTGGATGAACTACCCGCCTATATTTATCAGAACTGAGATCATGGGAGTAGAATAGCATCAACCCCATCGTACTCAGATCCACCCGGATTAGTGCCCAATCTTGAGCTTCAATACAAAACGGAAAATAAACGTAATCGACATCTATAAAAGACGGATATGGGTTCAATTTTCCATTTGCGTAGCTAACAACTGTCTTGTTACATGAGTCTACTAAACATTCGTAAAAGTTTGGTGGTAGTATCGTCCAACGCATTTCTTTTCTAGTAGATTTTTCGACTTCTCTCTGTCTCCAATACATCATTCTTCCAACCCAACCTTGTATATGCTGGAAAAAAAAGGTTAATTAACAGTATAAAATAAATATATTAAATTAATATAATAGGTCAGAAAGAATAATACAATTGACTCAATGTATCCACCCTTCAAAAGTATAGCCCAGAAACGCCTTTCAAGTTTTACATAAGGAAAAATTACAGCTGAGTAACAAAATGAACTATCTCCGTTGTTATAAAATTCAATAACATCTTTTGACCAATCTGTAGACACGTCGTCAGGAAACACCCATTTGCGTTTGCTAACTAATTGTTGTTGGTTTAACATGCTTGGTGACGATGACCGAGTATGTTTTGCTGATTTTCTCCATTTCTGAAAAATCTGATCAGACAATCTCTCAACTGGTTGAGAACTATACTGACCTAAAGTATCTTTAGCTGATCTGTCAGCCATGATAAATTGATTCAAAATACTTTTTAAGTTTTGTTTCAGTATATGTATAGTTTGTAAACTTTCTTTTTACTCCTAAGGTTTGATTAAAACTACCATATGCTACCTTCCTTTACAATATGTTTCAGTTTCACTTGAACCTACTAACTCCGTTAGTGTTTTTATTTGTCTAACAAGTAAACATTAATTATTTAATTTTTTTTATGTTATATATGTATTTATGTTGTTAATATTAAAATTAAAAAACTTATTAGTTATAGTAAGTGTTATTTTTAAATATTTATAAAGTTAAAAGTACAATACTAAAAATAATAAAAGATTTGTGCAGTTAGTGTTATTTTTAACAAACCTTAGGGGGATAATGGTAACAAACCATACTTTTGACCCGAATCGCCTCGTTTGTAGTGTAATAGTCGGACGCCCGTTGAATATAGTCGAGCGCCTACACTGCATGAAATTTCCATTAAATTTTTTAAATTTCTATAGTCGCCTCTCGATTCAATCAATCATAGTCGTGCGCCTACAAGTATTTAATATCTATAGTCGTGCGTTTCTAAATATTTTCAATCATAGTCGTGCGTTTCTAAATATTTTTAAGTCTATAGTCGTGCGCCTACAAAACATTAAATGTGTATAGTCGTCCGCCTCGATTCGCCCACACTCGCCTCGATTCTATCAACCATAGTCGTGCGCCTACGAAGCCATTAATTTCTATAGTCGTGCGCCTAGGAAGCATAAAATGTCTATAGTCGTGCACGTCCGAAGCATCAAACCATAATTTATTATAAGGTTAATAAGTTTATTTGGACTAAATACTTTATAACTATATCACATTTATTTCATATAAGATATTATGTATTCATGGTTATTTGGACCAGGAGGCCAAAAGTTTCATGAAAACCTCATTACAGAGGCAAGATGAAATATAACAAATGTTATTGGATATCTCGCCTATAAATTCGAAGCTAGAGGTAACTTTGAAAAAATAAATTTATTATTAAATAATGAAATTGGTAGGTTGTTATTTCTATGTACAAATATTTATTTGCTAATGTGGATGTTTCTATATACAAATAACAATAGCCTGAAACGGAAATTGAAGATGTCGAAGGGGATCTTGGCAAAGATGTACGAAACATGTCTGCAGATGATATGAGAACACCTGCCATGCAATCAATCCCATCAGTTCAATCTGTAAGTAAAAGACAAAACTTAAATATTTTTTAACACACTTATACTTAATAGTTGTTTTTAAGAAAGTAAATGTTATTTTAGGAACCTAGGAGGCGGAAAAGTAAACGACAACGTTTTCCATCCAGATATTATGTAACGCCTTTTCGTCCTCTAGAGAACACACCACGTATAGAGAAACAAAAGAATAAAAACTCTATCGCGGATTCTGAGCTCGAGGAATTATGTGGAAGAAGTTACTATTGGATTTGGTCAACCTTACTCCCGCAATATGCGATCGATAGTGAGTTTTGGAGAGTGCTCCTAGGTAAACAAGTTGGTGAGTGGATAGAAGATGAGGTAGATTTCCCATTTAAATAATATTTTTCTGATAATAAATATTTAAGGGTATATTTAATTACCAATGTGGCTGATTGTATAACCACAATTTGTTTTAACAGCATATCAACTGCTGGATTACTTACTTACTATTGAATAGACCTGAGGACGCCACATGGACTATATTGCCTAGCCAGTTCCTACTAAATACAAATGTAGGTAACTGGCAAATGGATTATGGCTCCGGGTCATATGCTCCGTTTCCATCCATTGAATATATTAACACTGTAAGTATATTAACACTGAATATATTAATGTTGATTATAATCCCTTTCAATCAGGTCACTAATAATTTTTTTTTCTTATAGTTTTATATCCCTGTGAATGTAGCATTTCGACACTGGGTTCTAGTGGAAATAAATTTAGAAAATTGGACCTTAACAACATATGATAGGTATGTGATTATCTTTTCATATAAAATGTTAAACAACATCATTAACATAATCTATTTTTTCGATTGACAGTTTAAAATTTTATTTATCGGCCGAAACAGAAGCCACGGTTGCACAACTTGATTTATATTTTCCACAGTGGCTGCTTGCAAATGGCAGCGAGGCATACAATTCATACCGTCAACCTCCATTCGTTCGTGTTGTTCCAACATTTGTCCCTCAACAGTCCGGATTATTAGGAGATTGCGGTGTTTGGGTATGTATATTCTTGGATCGTAGGATAAAAGGAGAACCATTTTTTCAAGAAGAAGATACTGCAACATCTGCTATGGATTTTCGTCTAAAATTGGGAAGACTGATCCTGGAAACAAAGTTTAAAGAGGAAGAAAAAAGGAGCAACGATCGAGGAGATTGAATTTTTTAATTTTCAAAGTATTATTAAATGTAGTAAAATATATACAAATTTTTTAAAATTTTTGGGTTATCTTATTGTTGGTAGAATATATTATAGTCGTGCGAGTGTACATTATTGGTAGAATATAACTTCTTGAAAAATATAAACACATAGTCGTGCGCCTATAACTTTGAAAAAATTAACGATAGTCGTGCAATTATACATTATTGGTAGAATACAACTTCTTGAAAAATGTAAAAACATAGTCGTGTGCCTATAAATTTGAAAAAATTACTTCTTGGAAAATGTAACCATAGTCGTGCGCCTATAACTTTTCGTATATACATAGTCGACAAACTATAGTCGTGCGCCTATACATTAGAATATACATCGTTAGAATATACCTTGAAAAATGTAACTATAGTCGTGCGCCTATACATTATTGGTAGAATATACCTTCTTCAAAATATACATATAACATCATTTTTTAACGTAAAATTAAAAATCTTTTAAATTGTATTCAAACTTTTGAGAATTTTGAGTAGTAGACATTGTATTTTCAATAATGTACTGACGAAAGTTTTCCGAGTTAACCAAGTTGGTTTGCTTTATGCTTCTCGAGCTAGAACCGACTTCGGAAGAGAGTGGTCGTCGACAGCGATCACGGGTGTGGCCTATTGCATGACATCTAGAACATTCTCTCGGCCGAGAATCCTCACCTTTTGAGGGAATACGTTTATTTTCAGGGGGGCGTCCAGCTTGTGTTTTATTCATATGAGGTGTAGCAATTTTACTAAAATCTTCTGGAATTTCCCAATTAAGTGGATCAGGAACAGAATACACAGACTCCGCATAAGTTGCACGATGAACTTTGCTTCGAAACCAATGTACAGCCCATTGACTACAATCACTTTCCTTTAAAAATGTTGAAGCTGCTATTGCATGACAACATGGTAAACCAGACAATTGCCATATGCGACATTCACAACTACGGTTTTGCATATCTACTACACATCGACGTTTACCGTCGTCAACGTTAAATGCAGAACCATTTATCCCGGCAACTGTCCAAGATCTACATTTTCTTATCCTTCTAAATATCTTACTTTCAGCCCATGGAGTAAGGAAATTTTTATTTTTTTCTGGTAAAAAAAAACTAATATTAATAAACCACACATCATAGGCCAAAACAAAAAAAAAACATGTTTATTACTATAAAAATTACCGGCGGCTTGACGACGTTCAAAATACCACCTTTGTGTCACGTCTGTGAAAAAATCTAAAACTTTAGTAATCGGCAACTTTCTGGCTTGTACGGAAAGAGCATTTACAGACTCCGCACTGTTTGAGGTCATATAATTATAACGGTTGCATTGAGCGAATGCTCTTGTCCATTTTTCCGGAGGAATATGATTCAAAGTTTGTAACACATCTGGACGATGTTTAACAAGTATGTTTAAATGATGTTTAAAATCATTGACTGTGGAAGCTTTACATGTGGCCCACCACATGTCATTTTGAGCTTTACCATTCAAACCTAAAGACATTAACAAGTGGCGACAACAAACACAATGATAGGCCAAGGGAAAAACCGTTCTTATTGCCAAATCAATTGATGCTGCTCGGTCAGATATAATCAATAGGCTTGGATTTTCTCCAATACACTCTTTAAGTTTGGACATAAACCATATCCATTCTTCCCCACTTTCTGTTTTGCCAATTCCATATGCAATTGGTAAAATCTGATTGTTAGCATCCATACCAACCGCCAAAAACATTGTTCCTTTGAAAGTACCCTTCAAATGTGCTCCGTCAATAATTATTATTGGTCGCATATGCTGAACAAAGCTTCTTACCTGAAAATTGTAGAATTAATTCGGATTGCAAAAAATAAAATTAAGTATTTTAAAGAATATGATTACCACAACACCAATAGCAATGAAGCACTTCTCAAAACGGGCCAATTCATCAGTTTCAATATGAGTCACCGTTCCAGGATTTGCTTTTTGAAGATTGTAGCAATATAAAGGTAGAGTTTCAAACGACCCCTCAGGCGAACCGTTAAGAAGAGCATCCGCATAACATCTACCCGCCCAGGCTTGTTTGTACGATATGTTAGCTTTAAAACGCTGATTGATATCTCTAACAATTTCTTTACCTCGATAAACACGACCTCGCCCGGCGTCTTTAAATTGCTCTTTAATAATATGACCCAAAACTTTTTTATTTGCGTTACGCGTAGTAGGATACGTTTGTGTCTTAGAACAAGTATGAACATTATTGAAATATGTGACATGAAAGGCATTTGTCTTACTAATGTTACATGCTCTCAATAGCCACTCGCAACCATCGGAAATACATCGGGCCACATATCTTTCTTTTGAAGATTTAAGAATTTTAAACTCAAAACCATCAACCAAAGCCAATAAACCTAGTTCTAATTTTAGCTCCTCATTGTCTTTAAAGATCCTACCATTAAATGGATGAGATGTAGAACCTTCTCTGTTCTTTTTTTTAGAAAATGTGTTGAAAATCGGGGTTTGAAAATTTTTATAATTTGAACTTTCTGGACTGAAAGAAAAATTGTTAGAAATCAAATCTTCTTCATTTTCAACATTAAAATTCAAGTCTGGAAGTAAAGGTTTTTTTAAATCCCATACAGGATCCATAACTTCTTTAGATACACCAACATTATAACCTCCGATATTACCAGATTGAACTGTATACAAATAAAAAATTAAATTTTCATTTTTTTCTGCGCGTTTTAAAAAAACATTGATATCATGATCATCAAGTATGTCAACAGGATACGTGTCCGTTGACGATTTATAAGATAACCTAGAGACATTTTCTAAATTAAAATTAGTTGATATACAAGTTAGCAATTGCGAATAACTAAAAGTGGTGTCTAAACACACACCACGTCTAGTACAATCATATGGAACATAATCAAAATTACCGTTAATTTGTTCCCACTGCCCACCACAGCAAACCACAATGTTTGTAAGCTCCATCTAGATAGACTTTCCTAAATTAATGTGTGAGAATCAAATGACAAATACATTATCTATTTATAGCACCACCCATATTAATAAAATATTAATAAGCATATTCAATATCAATATCAATTCAAGAGAAGAGTACAACACAGACCAATCATTAATTAATAATAACATCATCATTAATAACAAAATTACAACATAATATTCTTACAACTGAAATAAAAATCATAAATTTTGCTAATATAGCTATCTAACTTTCCATAACAACTGAAATAATGCAAAATTACAACATTTAATATTGTCTCTTTTACTGCATATGGAGACAATTACTTATGGCTAAACATTAGTAAAAGCGTAAAACCAATTAAAGACATATCTTTGTCTCACATATAAAAATAAACCCGTATGGCTGTTATAGGAAACTGTATTAAGTAGTACTCGATAAACATGATTTCAACAAATGTTTATTGAGTAGAAATGATACAGTTTCTTATATTATACATTATATATAAAAAAAAATATGTCATTGAAGATATGGCATTAAAAGTGTGAGTGTGAATTTCTTTTCAAATAAAACATAGTAAATCTGATTGAGAAAAATTAAAATCATTTTTGAATAAAATGATGTTTAACACTTTATAAAATAATGACATTTTAAAAAAAACTTGCATTGAAAACGAAATTAAATGCTTGCATTTATAGGTGTGAAGTTCGGCTTATCAATAGTCGAACGACTATAGTCGTCCGACTATAGTCGATTAGCAATAAGTATAGTCGAACGACTATAGTCGGACGACTATAGTCGTGTAGCAATAAGTATAGTCGGACGACTATAGTCGGACGACTATAGTCGTGTAGCAATAAGTATAGTCGGACGACTATAGTCGTGTAGCAATAAGTATAGTCGGACGCCTGTAATTAAAGGAGATTAATTATGGGCATTAAATTAGGTTTTTATATATAGTCGGACGCCCATAGTCGAAACGCCCATGCGTCTAAAGGACAGTCGAGAACGCCTACGACATACATGTCAGAAGGGCGTCGACGACTACTAAAAGGATGGGCGTTGTCGGTTATGCTCTCATAGGCGTCGACTATGCAAGACACGTGGAATGTGTTAAGTGGTTAAAATGGATAGTCGATTTGTAAAACGCCTATAGGTGTGGCGCCTATGACAGAGTAAGTCAAAGGGGACAAAATGGGAAGTCAAAGGTCATAAGGGACAAAATGGGAATTTTCCCATATATAAACCTCCTTAGAAAATCACATATATATATACCATTCAAATTGATGCTAACAAGAATTAATCGATCAGTCGAGTACGTGGAAGAAATGGAACCACCCAAACTTGTTCATGTTATATGTTGCATCGTTTTCATTTCAACTGTTTTAGCAACTAACACAGAAGAAACTACGTTCCCAATATCTCAAGGTTAACATTCATGATTTAATTATCTTTTTGCATACTCAACCACTAAACTTTTCTATCAACTGCATGTAGCCTCGCTATCTCGCAGGATCCTAGCTTATCCAAATCCTGATTTTGGACGTAACACGCCTCCTCCCAGGAGTTCCCCCCTCACCTCGCTTGCGGCCTCCACCAAATTCACATGCGAAATACCTCTATGCGTATCCTCCACCACATAACTAGGTTTTCATGAGACTCGTAAGACGATTAGCCTCATACTAAATAAATATTTAATTTTACAGGTGATGCACAAGTTCTTCTTTGTTGCTTCTCAGCAGTATCTATTGTGTTGGTTTTCTCCATTTACAATAAATATATAAATAGTGATACTCTAGCTTATGTCATTATATAAAAGATTCATGAATATGTCATTTTTAATCCTTAGTCGGGTTATAAAAATAATGATCTATGTATATGTATACTATGGTGCAATTTTGTGATCGACCAGATAATGATAATTAGTGGGGAAACCTACAAGTGACTTCTAAAGCTCGGTTTTAACGACTTTGATATGATATCAGTATTCATAACATGAAAAATATTGACATTGTAACGTGTTATAAAAACAATCACATATATGGTAATAACAAGGCAGAAATTTTATAAAACATCATATTACAAGTTATAAAATTAGTAAAGTATGAATTGAAAAACAAAACCTTAAAACAAGTTGTTAAGAGTAAATTTCAATTTTAGCTCATGAGAGTTTTTACCATTTAACTATTTTGGCGTAAAAGTTAATCAACTCGTATATCAACCCTTACACGCTTAAGGACTAAACTAGACCAAACATAAAAAAAAGTTAAAAACCCACCCCTGAACACCTCTGGCATCATCTTCTTCGATCATCGCTTCACCACCACAGAACCACCTTCAACACATTAACATAACTATAAAATTCTTCTACATTGAAGTTGGTTACTATCGATTATAGTCAAACAATCATATTAAAAAGATTATTGAGTATCCTAAATTGTGGTTTTATTAGAAACCATAATGTAAAAGTTTTTTTATAACAAAAGATTGCTTATTTAAAAATGGTAGTTTTTAAAATACGACCTCATATTAACATTCAGAATTATGACTTAGACTCCAAAAATCATTTCATCCATTCTTGGCATTCATTTACCTGAAAAACATGACCAAACTTGTTCATGTTATATGTACGTATGTTGCATCTTTTTGATTTCAACTGTTTTAGCAGCAACTGACATCGATGAAACTACAAGCGCGCACCAAGTCTAGAATGTCTCAAGGTTAGTATTGATATATCTTTTTGCATATATACTTAATTAGTCGTGCAAGCTAGACTTGATTTGGTGTACTAAACATTAGTCTGAACTGCTTATAGTCTCATCGTCTCGAAAGGTCCTTAGTTTCCCGAATCCTGATTTTGGGCGCAATACTCCTGTCAGCGTGCCCAGGCCGCTTGGAAAGCCTTTTTGACTGGCTGGTTCCGGGTTCAACTGGTCCGAGTTATCCAGTACTGTTTAAAACACTATTCACGACTCTAACTTAAAATTGTCTTTATCATTAAAGGAAATTAATGCCATCCCAATGACTTGGAAGTTAGTAGCCACTAAAGGTCCTTGAAAGGAACTTTCATGGAAAAGTAGTAACGCTGTCGTTTCCTTATACGATCCATTAATTTAATGAGAAATATGTTTTTAACCAACATTTCTTTGCCATAGCAAGTACGTATAATAGTCTATTTTCAAAGAACTAACTCCATCTTAATTCGTCAAACATTAAAAACAATGTTCATTAAAAGCTCGATTATCTTCATTTAAGCTTCCAAGGCCTACAAAACAAACATAGCACAAAGTAAATGCGTTCGATAGCATAATTAAGTTAAAAACGTATAGTTAACAGCTTAAAACATATATAAATCACAAACGCATTAATCCCTACAAAACTAAAATAAGAAAGGAAGATCCAGGCTTGTGTTTGACACAATTCCATTAAACAGATTCTTCGTATGTTCCTAGGGTACACCAGACGAAATCAACGTACTGCCAGAAGTTGAACACTTGCCTAAAAAGAAACCAGAATGAATATTGCAATTGAGATGAACCGATTGTGTGTATGTCGACTGTCTCTTGCTGTTGCGTTTTTTGGTGTTGTTTTGAACCTAACTTGTTGCAGCGTTTTGGGTGTTATATTTGTAAACAAATAGAAAAGCAAGAGTCTTGCAATTCATGAGTCATAAAACTCAACAGCAGCCCAAAGGATGGAAATTTAAATAGTCTCTTCTAGATGTCTGTCAAAAATAGGTCGGCTAGCAGCAATGTCAGCCTCGGGTTTTCGGAGCTGCATTCGTGTTCGAAGGTCGCGCGGGCATTGCAAGGTTTTAGAGAATTCTCAACCTCGAACTCGTTTTCTACACACCCCTGCGCGCAGGTAGGATCCAGAGTAAAAGAAAACACAAGAACTTCAAATATTGCTTGTTGGTTTATGCATATATATAAAGTATAATAAGTTTGGTCTCCACTCATATTTGAGACAACATGCAACATGCAAGTTATTCATCAATATACAATATGCAAATTCGGCAATGTGCAATATGTGAATTCAGCAATATGCACATTATCCATACCAACCAACTACTTGAGAGTAATTAACCTCTCATTTACACATAATATCCAACACAAATCAGGATATGCTACGCACATGTGAGTCGTTTGCAAAGAGAAATATAATAATCTCCCTGCAACACTATGCAAGTTATGTGGATCCACTACCGAGACCGTTGAACACTTGTTTACCGCATTTGAATTAACTTTGACAGTCTGGCCAAAGTGTGTTCTTGGTGCAACATACCTTCGGTAGACGCCATTTCTTTCAAAGATCTTATGGAGCTTTCTTATCACGTGGGGATGAAAATATTAAGCGAGCCATTCAAGTAATTTTCATATGACAACTTGGAGTTTATGCAGGCATCGGAATAATATCATCTTCAACAATGTTAGGACATCGGCATCAAGCGTTATTTAGGAAGTGAAGGTGATGAGTTCATTGTGGCTGAAATCAAGAGCTCGTCGGGGGACGCATTTTGCTATTCAAAACTTTCCTTTTGACCCGGGTTAAAAATTCTTGTGCTTTGTTTTGTCTTTTATTTCTTGCTTGTTTCTTTATTTTTTTTAATTATTTTTAACTACTTGTTAGATCCCTTTATATATTATATACTAGTTTTACGCCCGTGTGTTACACGGGTAGGGACATAGAAAATAGATAAAATTAACCAAGTTTATTTTTGTTTTTAATTAACCCACTCAAACTTTGTTTGGTTCAAATTATATAACTTAACTTTAAAAAAATGTTTCAATCTTAGGTAATTAACTTGTATAATAGGTAAACATTAACTTCCAGATGGACAACTTAAAGAACAATTATTTCTGATTTCCCACCACCAACTGTCCAGCCTTGTAACATTCAATTAAATAAAATATAATAAATATTTCCAAAAAATTTTAAAAATAAAAAAACTGCAAAATTTTTCATAAATTTGTAAAAAAGTCTAAAAAAGTGTCACTTTTTTATAAATTGCAAAAAAATTAAAAGTTGTGAAATTTAAAAAAAAATGATGGCAGAAAAAACGGGTCCTAAATTCACAAAACAGGTCCCAAAAAATTTGATGGAAGAAAAAACATGTAAAAAAACTGTGAAATATAGTTGATAGCAAAAAAAAAACACAAAAAGTGTTCCAAATTCACCTAAAAATTAGTGTTTACCTATAATAAAGTTAATTACCAGTGTTTACCTATTATAAAGTTAATTACCTAGGAGTAAAAGACATTTTAAACTGAAGTTATCTAATTGAAACAAAACAAAGTTTAACTTACCTAATTTGAACAAAATATAAAGTTTATTTGTTTTATGAACTTTTCCCTCTAGAAAAAAGAAACATTTAAAAATAAGTTGCATATTATCATGTTAAATAAATATTTGTTAAAGCTAAAAAACGAACTACCTACAACAATAAAAAAAATCATCTTATGTGAACAATAGATATGCTTATATTTTACAAGGATCTCATCAAGACTTTGGTTTAGAAATATAGACGCATTCATTAAAAACATTGCATTTTGCAATGGTGAACATTTTTGGAACAATTGAATGCAATTTGTTCGATTTTAATTAATGTTATGAAAAACAATGGTAAAGGACGTAAATGAATTCTTAGGTAATATAAATTTTATATTTTCAAAACAAATCAATTTAAAGCGTAACATAATTTTGGAAAAAAAATATTATTTGATTACTTTGTTAAATTAGAACAAATTAAAAAGTGATTTACTTATGGAATGTAAATCTTCATCTAATAAAAATGTTATAAAAATTTGAGCAGAAAAGCCATTTTCTAAGTGTCTCTAATTGATGACATTAAGTATCCTCTAAAACCCTCTTTTATTAGAAGATATATATACTCATCTATTTATTTGCATCCAAAAAAAGTTATTAGCCAATAAAATTCCTACAAAGGAACTTTGAAGGAAAAGTCGTGGAAGTGATGTTTCTCTATAATTTAATGATAAATATCATTTCAACGAAACTCTCTTTCCGTCGCAAGTACGTAAAAAAAGTTGACCACGTTAAAAGATAACAAAGCTCTATATATTCCCCTTATTTACATTGTTTACGTCAATGGTGAAGTCAGAATTTTACACCTAGGGGGTCAAAGTTTTTAATCTTTTGTTTGGAGGGGCCAAACCTCATATATATAAAATATCAACTATCGACCAATAAACTAATACTTCGGATGGAAAAATGTGTGTGGGTCATGACCCTCTCCCGTCTAACAAACGATTTCAAAAATCATATTGCAGAAACGATTATATATATATATATATATATATATATATATATATATATATATATATATATATATATATATATATATATATATATATATATATATATATATATATATATATATATATATATATATATATATATGGGATATGTATTTTGTAAATCAACCTTCAAAATGTTAACCATTAAACCAATTGTAGGCCACAAGTTATTTTTTGATTACTTTAATATGTGGATCATATTCATTGTTGTGTTTTTATTTTATTTTATTACTAAACATGTGGACAAGAATAATGCAAGGGTAAACAAGTAATTTTACATATTAATTTTCTCTCTCTTTCTTTTTTCCCATCTTTCTGTTTTTTACTTTGATTAAAAGTAAAACAAAAATCTTTTTATCTTTATACATTTTACTTTTTAATCAAAAAAACTTTACATGAAGAAAACCTAAAAAAATTTAAATGCTATTTCTTCATTCTTCGATGTTCACATTATAATCTGGGTTGTTCAACGTATTCTAAAAAAAGAAGAAGAATTAACATAGATTACACATGTGTATATTTAAAAATCAATGTATGTACAACTTTTTATACACAGTCTACAACTACGTAAAAGAAAATACACATGTGTATAACCAAAATACATATTTGTTATTGCAAGGAAACAAAAATCCAAGAAAAACAATATTTAACTAGGTTAACACATTTGTTTATTCTCTTTACACATATGTACAAACTCAATACACATGTGTATATTAAAAACCGTTCAGTTTACAATCACTCAAAGTAAAAAATAAGACTCACACATGCATACAAACTTAGTACGCATGTGTAGATTCAAAGAACACATGTTATGAAAAACTACTTTAGGTACAACTTTGTATCTCTTGTCTTAAATAGCTTCTCTTGATTCTCCATTGTTCGCGTCACAAATCTGGATCGTTCAACATGTTCTGAAAAAGAAACAAGATAAACATGAATTAAAAACTATATAACAAGGTTAACACATGTGTTTTCAGTTTACAGATGTGTTTAAACTTAGTTTTCGCATGTGTATATTCAACAACAAATTTATGTACAAAAAGCAAAAACAAAAAGTAGCACATGTGTACAACTTAATTACACATGTATACAACTCAGTTACACATTTGTTTTTTAGTCGATCAACAAAATGAACATTAAAAATGACATATCATAAATAATGTATGAGAATCTGTACATTTAACCATTTAGTTATATGTGTTAGTGAACGAGTTAGTAAATCTAACACATGTGTATTTTGGTGCATTTGAATAACCACATAAATTAATATATCAATTGGTTATAAAGTTAGGAAAAAAAACCAGTAAAAAGTGTAGTTTACACATATATATAGTTAGATACAACTGTTTATACACTTAATACAACTATACAAAAGCAAAAACAAAGAGTAACACATGTGTACAACTCAATTACACATATATATATATATATATTCAAGGACCAATTTAGATACAACTATTTATATACTTAGTATAACTCAAAAGCAAAAATAAAGAGTAACACATATGTACAAAACATAGTTACACATGTGTATATTGAAAAACCATTTTACATACACCTTGTAGTTTCTTTTTTTCTATGTTTTGCTCCTATGCTAAAAAAACATCAAATGCATTTTGTCAAACACATGGTGTGCATAAATTTGCATAACCCCAATACACACATGGAAACTAATACATTCGTATATAAGCAAGTATATGTGTTTCATTACATAGATGACAGATATGTGTTTCATACATAGATGATAGATATGTGTTCTATAAAAAACCAAGAATCAAGAGTATATATAATCACAAGAAAAAACTACATAGCACACTCGTAACAGTAAAAGGAGACAATTTTACATGATTTACGCATTCTAAGCAACATACCCACCTATTGAAATGGTGAACACGAAAACAACGTATCTGTGGCGAACGAGTGATGAACGACACCACCATTTCCTCGTCTGAAAACAAACAACAACACCAGTCGAACTTCTCGTCGGTAGTTTACCTGCTGTTGACGATAATGAACAGAAGACGATGAACAAGGGGCGAAAAATGATGAATTCGAGTAGTTGGTTTGGTGAAGGTTTGGTGATGTTAGGTGAATTGATTTATATAAATAGAGATATTTCAAGATTTGAAAATTTTTAAGTTTATTTAAAAGGGGGAAAGATAAAGGAAGGGAGGGAAGATGTGGTTTTTAAATTTTTGTTCAAAAATTTCAAATTGGTGGGTTTTAGGAAAGAGAAAACAATTTTAATATTTTATTATAATAATATAGGATATGAGTGAAATTACTTAACTACCCTTTTGCTATTAAAATAAATAAAAAACGTTGAAATAAAATTAGTGGCTCACATTTGGTTTAATGGTTAACATTATATATATATATTGAGAATACCAAAACTTGTGAGAACCTTACTTCCCGAGTTTTTTTATAGAATATTTTTTGCTCAAATTTTACGTATATTAAAAACTAGAACATGGAAAAAAGGAAATTAAAAAAAAAGTTTTCGTCGTTAAAAAACGTATTTGTAACTAAAAAATATTTACAGTGAAAAAACTCTGGTGTAATTTTGTTACACCTATGTTATATGACGTAAATATTTTTTACTAACATATACGTTTTTTAACGGCAATTTTTTTTATATTTTCTTTTTTCCGGGTTCTAGTTTTGAACATACGTAACATTTAAGCCAAAAAAATATTACGAAAAAGCTTGGAAACTCGGGAAGTAAGGTTCTCACGAGTTCTCACAACTAAAGGGTAAAAGTAGTAAAACTGAAACAGTAAATGCAATTGTCTTGTTTAATTTAACTAGGTCCTAGGCAATCATATGTCTTGGCAAAAGCAGCAAAATAATATCAAGCATCACCTGAAATGTGTGAAAATAAAGTTAGCTATTGAAAGCTAGTGAGTAAAACCACAATTTGTAAATAATAGTATGGAAATCCAAGATCATCAAAATATGTTGCACAAGCTTGTGTGTGTAGCAATTTCACCATATTACTCAACCATGACCATAGAAACACATAGAAACAATCATAGACCCCACAGGGTAACCTTTAGCAACAAGCCTTGAGGAACCACTCATGTTACAATTAGTGATAACAGTCATTTAACCGTCTCGATGTTACAAGGATACCTATCTAAAACCTATTGTCACCCTAACACCCAACACCACCACCCTCACCACCAAATGCATGGAGCTAACTCCTAACACCCACCAACAAACCCAATCTTCACAACTAACCATAATCCCACAATCCCCAGCACAAGATTTGATCTCTCTCCTCTCTCCCTCTTCTTTTTTGGTTGAACCCAAACACACACACATCTCCATTTCATTCTACAACACAATCTCACAACTCACAAACAGACTCTCTCTAGCATTTCTCTCAAACACTCAAGCAACTCTCCACCACAAGAACTCAACAACTCAGCCTCAACAAGCATCAAGGTCGACTAACAACACCAAAACAAGAGCCAAGAGAAGCCACGAATCCAATGAAACCAACATCCGAGCAACCAAAGCAAGAATCGTTCATCTCACGAGGAAGCACGCCGAGATCAGCCCCCATTCTAGTCGAGTTCCAGCCTCTCTCGTGACCTTCTTACCACCTCAAGTGCACCCACACTCACTCTCAATCTCAATGTAACGAGAAAACAGCCGAAAATACACTACACATGCACAAAACGTCCATTTTCGCACACAAAGAATATTAATACTTCCCATATCATTTGAACACCTGTAAACACTCATTTTCAGTAACAAAACTTTTGAAAATCATAAAACCATTTTCTTAAAGAAAATATGCAAGTTTGACTAAAACTAGCCAAACTAAAATGTTTTGAGAAAAACAACAACACTCAACCAACAACATTAAAAACATGATTTTATATATTCTGGAGTATCTTTATAGTAACATATGGTTACAAAATAAATTTCTTGATTTTTGAAGTTGTACACTATTTGTCACAACCTGAAAACAACACTCAACCAACAACATTAAAAACGCATTAAGTATGAAACACTCAAATCATAAAGACTAAGACGTTGAAGTTATCCGTAGTGATTTTCTTTCATTAAGTATTTAGTTCTATTCTTTTAAACCTTCTCCATATTGTCACACTTATCTTATTTTCATCAAGTTGGTGCTTGTTGCACTCCTGAAAACTTGTGACTCGAAGAGGCGTGTCTTGAAGTTGAATACGTATGGTATTCTTGTTTTACATTAAGCCTTAGATTAGATTGTCACATCCATTATTGCAGATATTTTTGACAAAGATGCTTCTAAGTATACCATACCTCTCTTATACTTTTTATATTCGGAATAATATAAATTATCTTATAAATAAGCCCAAAACAATAAGAATGATAAAACTTAAGATTAAAGCCCATGATGGGAGACAAACTAGGGTGATTGTGTAAGGTAAATTGACGATTACGGGTGCGCAACGTAATGGTGAATTTACAGTTACACGATGATCCTGGCAAAACCTGGCATGTTGGTTACAACCAAAACCGAAAAGTGAAGGATCAAACAACACCGATTTACCTGAAACAAAACTCCATCTCTAAGTAACTTACTGGTATCAAGTTTATCCTACAATAGACTTATGTGTAGTAGACAATAATAATATCACATTCGAATATAAACTCCTACCATGCTAATGCCACAAACTCATGATACAATAGGACGCTATTAATTATGGTCAATGTGTTATGACCTCTTACTCAACAACGGTAATAACTTAATATCATGGTTTTTTCCCAATCGAACATTAAACAATCCTTTTAATTGTAAGAGTTTCTTGGAAGAGCCCTATATAACTACGACTTATTTGAAAAACTCGTTCATGTCAGAATAAACCCACCACATAAAATGCTATGGACCTAAAAAAAAAAATTTATTTATCCATCAAGAACGTTTAGATTCACAAGCATTATCTATATTCGGTACATCGAAAAAAAAAAATATATATATATTCAAATCACTATATCCAAATAATTCGCGTAGCTGTTATCCAACTTAAGCGCTATTAATGTCGCGAGTCTATAATCGACCACCTTCGAACTTCTTACGAACGCGTGTTTCCTATGAACACTATTCCATCTATCATGTATAAGGTAATTCGCTAAAAACCTAGACACTTATAACTTTTGGATTTTTGTTCATAAGTGATAACAGAAACTAAGAAATTTTATTTTTGTAACTGACCCCCCCCCCTTTTGGCGGATATATAACTTTGAATATTGAATATGTTCTGAGACTCTAAGGATTCATTTGATACCAACTACTGTTCTGCGTGAGCCTCATCCACTAAAGTTCAGAATAATAATCTCTTATTTCGTTCATCCCAATACACATTGTATCTGCTAAGAAATATAATAATTGATACTCTCATTGTCATTTGACACTTCAATCGTGCTATAGCTTCCCTCCAAAGCTTATGTTAATTGAAGAGAATCCACCTTGTGTATAATTAACAGCCTTGATCAAAACTATTTAAAGCGTGATGTAAACAATTATCACCTAATCGTTGCAAACCATGAAAATCCTAAAAGAGGAAAACTGTATGTTTAAAGAAATTAGTTAAGCTACACAACCCAAGTAATGAAATAACACGACATCCATATCTAACCCATTAGTAGACCAGACTATTATCTCTCACCATCCTTTGAACACCCTAATGGCGAATTCAAATGATATCACTCAGTGAAGCTTGAAATCAAAATCCTCGCTAGCATCTTATTGTTTGAACTCTTATCTAATCCATGCGTAAACTAAAACCCATATTTTAAAATGAATATTGTTAGATCACCCTAGAAGACCGATCGGATTGAACTAATCTTCTATTGGAATTAAAAATCAAGATTCTTGAAAGAAAAAAAAAAACTCTCTAAGGGAAAATGTTTGGCGTATCATATACACCCCCTCCCGGCGCACACTTCAGATCGTAACACTCAAATTTCATCTATCTTTAGAATGTCTATGACACCCTTGATTATCGCGTTTTGACAACGCTTCTTTAATATAGACTCTTTAGATAAGTCTTGGTCCTTGAAAATCTGAATAACAACTCGAAGCTCCGTGATCTAAATTTTCTGAAACTTTCTGCATGCAAACGTTGTTTAAAAATCTTAAGAGTGGATCCCAAAGAAACTTATGAATTTCTTCAAACTCGCAATACATTAGACCAGTTGGAATCCTGCAAATAATTACTCTAGTCGGTTTAAATCTAATGAAGTGGCTACTTAATGTAAAAACAAATAAAATCATTCTTAGCTATTAAAGTAACAACGTCTAAAACCAAGGGCAGGATTAAATTTTCGGGACGAAAATTCTTTTAACAAGGGGATGATGTCACAACCTGAAAACTTTTCTTTTCTTTTCTTCTATTTCGTTGCAGACAACTAGTGACACGGCGTAATTTTCGGGACGAAAATTCTTTTAACAAGGGGATGATGTGACAACCCGCAAATTCTGATTAATATCGTTTGACTATTCCGTTAAGTTTTATACAAGTTTAGGGTTCGTTTTGTAATTAACGAAAATTATTTTTATTAACTTTGGTTACCACTAAATAAAGTATAATAATAGAGGGACCATATTGTAATTTATTGAAAGTTGTGTTATTAAACCCCCAACCTCCACTCGTCTTCCTCGTCTCTCTCTTTTAATATCGAAGCAGAGATAACCCTAGCGCAGCCGCCGCTCACTTCCTTAGTCATCACTATCGTCCTCTTTCCTTCACCTTTGGCAGGCAATGGCAAACCGGCCATCTCGCATCGTCGTCACTGCAGCCACAACAACCTTAGTATTCAAGCCACCATCATCCCGACTCTCTCTCTCACCGTTATGATCGAACCATGACAGCAACCGTGTCACACCCTCAATTTTCCACAAACGGGGTATCCGTTAGGCGTGTGACATACCAGGATCTCAAGCCATTAGTTACACGAAACCTTGACTCAACGTTTATAAAATACTTAACTTTGTAAATAACCAAAGGTTCAGAGTTTAAATGTTAAAACCAACTTTTAGCGGAAGCATAAATAAATCCGGTACGCAACATCCCGCACACAAAAATAATAAACTAAATTAATTAAATAAAGTAATAAATATAGTTTTTATAACAGTCCAAAAGACGACCCAATGCATGCATGTCCTATTCGTGCTCGTGCTCCTTAATTTCCTGAGAAAACATACTAAAACGAGTCAACACATAATGTTGGTGAGTTCAATGAGTTTTGTATATAAATAAAAGATGCCGTTTATAACACCGATAAACAAAATCCATTTTATTAGTCGGTTTGCAAGACCGTATGCTTATTGCTTGTCAACACGTCGAGATGAAAGCTAAACGTTACTTTTGCCTTGTCGCCATCTAACCAGGATGACCCATAACCATTAAGGACAATTTGCACCACATGACGCCCAGTCAAGGGTGGGGTGCCGTCGCAACCCGGTAGTACTACTCAAATTTCCCCGCTATCATATATTAATCAACCTCGAACTTTTATAAGGACTTGAATGTGGTTCCAATTCGTGTAAAGCACTATAAGCCCTAATAAAATCCTACCCGTAGGCATTTATACTTTTACCAAACCTGCCCGTAGGCATTTGTACTTTTACCGAAACCTGCCCGTAGGCCATACCCGAAGATATAAAATGCAGCCTTAGTTGGCTCCGCCCGAAGGCATAAAGTTTTGCCCGAAGGCCCTGCCCGAAGGCATAAAAATACAGTCCGCCCGAAGGCACTGTAAAATAGTTGCCCGAAGGCGCATTAAAAACATTTGTATGTTTTCTCCCCGAAAAAGATTTAAAAGCGGGCAAAGAACTCACCTTTGAAGCGCACAGCAATTAAACAACACAATGTAGCAAAAGGCCTAGATTGCCCTGCGATCTGCTTTAACAATTATTTACTAATTATTAGCTAGGAACTTGTATAATATAAGTATATATATAAGATCCGTTAGGGTTTCGCTTGGTTCGGTTTCGAATATTTACAACACGTCACACAAGATTATACACATTTTGCACACCATGATTGAACTTACGTTTACCAAATGTTCCATACACATACATCATTATACATCACTACACGTACTCATGCATCGCATCATACTAATACATATACATTCAGTGTTACCCCTACCCCTCCGAAAATATGTAAAGCTCTCTGCTTCACCTTCTTATACATCGCATCATACTAATACATATACATTCAGTGTTACCCCTACCCCTCCGAAAATATGTAAAGCTCTCTGCTTCACCTTCTTATACATTCATATCATACACACAGATCATACAAGTACATGCAATACATAAAACTAAACTCAGTACATACATCACATACACTCTATCTCTACGGTTTTATATATATCCATACATACTCTCGCTGATCTGGTTCATTTTCACATATACATGCATACGATTACATAAACTGACATACATACACACATAACGTATTGACCACATTCAACAGTTGCACATGTACCTTTTTAGCACATACATCAATTGCATACATACAATGCTATCGCCTACATCTATCATATACGTACATACCACCGTACACGCACATAACGTATGATTTGCTGATGTTCATGCTTGTTAATATATAGATAACATACAACACACACACCACAACGCATATACACACAATACTTACATGCTGTTTCATGAATATCTACATAGAAATCTATATATATAGACACTCTGTTGTTCTATTTAAACCGTACGCCTATTCATATATATATATCATACCCACCCGAAATCATCATATACAACACATACCAGTAGTGTATACATACACCACATACGCAGCCATACACATATACAGCACATACATTATCACAGTTACATAGACATATACATACAGACCCATTACACACACCGAATCGAACCGGAAAGAAAACCGAAACGACCCGAAAACGAACCGAAACCCAATCGAAACGCGGAATCAAAATGATAATAATAATAGTGAACCTGTTACTACTTACGAGAATGACGAGAGTAAGGAATAGAGGCGATCTGAGATTATCAACGTTGATCACAATGGTCCGATGGCATCGGAACAGTGCACGGTGCTGCTGTTCTGCTTTCTTGATGCTTACATTGATGAACAATGGCGTGTGGTGTGCAGTGGTGGGGAGATCAGGCGGCTAGAGGGTTGTTGAAGGTTAAGCAGCGGCGGTAGGGTTTGGTGATTGCTATAATTCGAAGAAGAAGATGTGAGGGGGGGGACGAGAGACGGGTTGGTTAAATTTAAATAGAAACTTTACACTTAGGCCCCTCAACTTTATTAGGTTATTTATTTCACTTGTAAAGTTATTAAATTAACTTTTGATAATTACAAAATGAACCTTAGACTTTTATAGTTTAATTTACCAAAACGGGCCAGCAATTACAATGGAAGTTCAACGAATTTTTAGCGAGAATAAATTAACGGTGTTAACCTAGAATTTACGGGTTGTCACATCATCCCCTTGTTAAAAGAATTTTCGTCCCGAAAATTACGCCGTGTCATGGTTGACCGCAACCAAAAAGAACAAAAGAAAAGAAAATTTTCAGGTTGTCACATCATCCCCTTGTTAAAAGAAATTTCGTCCCGAAATTTAACCATCAGAATTTGCTTATGGCGTTGACGTTTTGAATAGCCAAGAATGTTCGTACATTATTAGATTTTCCGCGACCTTATGTGAGTTTCCATTCACTCTTAGAATGTCAATGAACTTTAAATAAAAGAATCTTACTATGTTTGAGTGATTTGAATTTTAGGCTCACCAATTCAACTAGTCCCTTAACTAAAAGCAGTTGTTGTTATTTATAAGATATTAAGTGGCATGACGAGTCTCTCTAGGAGATACTCTATTTGGCTGAGGACACGAGAACTATTGGACCAATCCTACGTCGTGTTCAAATGGTTCGATATCGTTGGTTTGATGAATTTTTTTTTTTTTTAAGTTTTGGGAATTCTCTATTTGTAAAGGGCGACTTATGTATAGAATGTTTCAAGATATTTATATAAAATGACTTTGAAGTTTTTATTTAGAAATCTAAGGATTATGTATTACCTAAAGAATCATGTATTCTTATAGATGCTTAAATTGACTCAACATTGTGTAGATATTGTACTTTATTTAAAGGAGCGTTGTCAACACATGAACACCATGGGTGTCATAGAAATTTTTATTTTTATTTTTATTTTTTTTTTATTTTTATTTTTATTTTATTTTATTTTTTTTAAGAATGGATGGAGAATGATAAATAATAATATTACTTAGGCCTTCGGAAGTACATGATTTAAGCAAAAATTTTCAGGAATTTTTGTAAGTATTTTCGATGATTATGAGATTTTGTTGTGGTCAAGAGAACAAGTGGTTGCATGACATAAGATGATATGTTATTAAAGTTTACGAACTTAAGTACTGTTGAAAACAAAAGAGTCGGTGTTATATGACTTGCTCCCAATTCTTTGGAGTATAGTAGTTTCTTTGTGGGTGTAATTTGAGTGTTATTGTCCGCCGGGGGGGGGGGGGGGGTATATGATATGCCAAGTGTTTTATCATAGAGTAAGTTTTCAAGAACCTTATCTTTTTATTCTAATAGCAGATTAGTTCGATTGTGTAGGTCTTTTAGTGTGACCTAACCATATTCCTTTTAAAATACGGGTTTTATTTTACCCATTGACTAGATAAGAGCTCAAACAAAAAGTTGTTAGCGAGAATTTTGATACCAAGATTCATTGAGTGATAGCGTTTGAATTCTCCATTAGGGTGTTTAAAAGATTATGAGAGATAATAGTTCGGTTGAAGTTTAGAGTTTAACAGATCAGATGAGAACGTCATGTCATTTCATTACTTGGTTCTTTTAGCTTCACTAGTTTCCCTTAGGCATGTAGTTTCCTGGTTTAGGGTTTCATGGTTTAGAATGATTAGGTGACAATTGCTTACATTGCGCCTCAAATAGTTTGATTAAGGAAGTTTATTACGTACAAGGAGGTAGATTTTCTTGAATAAACTGAATCTTCGAAAGAAAGATATCGCGCGCTTGAAGTGTCAAGAAAATAAGAGCATCAATCCTTATATTTTGTAGCAGCTATAAAGATGTATAAGGATGAAATGAGATGAGAGGTTGTTATTCTGAACAGTAGTGCTTAAGGTTCGCACAAAATACTAGTTGGTATTAATAAGTAGTACATTTACTTATCTATTAATGAGAGCGTTTTAGATTCATAGAGATAGTATTGATGACGCTTTCGCGAGTCCGTAAAATTCTTCAACGTGATGGTAACGTTCCATTATTTAGTGAACAGGTTTCACTACACCAGCCACTAGTCAAGTGTGGCTTATAAGAATTTCTACTGATAGTGGAAAACTTTTAAGTGAAAAATTACACCTAAGGACTGCTTATCCCCGAGTTAGGTCTCACAAGGATTCACATGTACTACAAATTACTATCACGTGCGCACCCGTGATGATAATTTGTCTTGCATGTTCACCCTAATTCCACCTATCTACTGGTATAACGTCCAAAGATTATAATATCGAGTACCAAGAGGTGGCAAAAGATAAAAGGCTATCTAAGGCTTAGTCCTCAATTCTGTATTGATCAACTAGGAGTTATATTAAAAAGTGTAGTCGGGAATTGATCGTTTTAAGTATTAACATTAGTTAAGGATTGTTGATGGAATCAATCAATAACATAAGCTACTAAAAAAAAACATGAGGAAGGAATGATATGCTAAATAAACTTACTCTCCACTTCACGCACTCTAGAAGAGACAACCTCAAACGGGTCAAAATGGTTGCAGTCACCCGGCTCACACCTTGGCCTCTTTGCGCCTCGAGAAGAAGACTTAGTCACATCGTGCAAAGAAGAAATAGATTTAGGCGGAAATTTATATTCATGTTTAGGATAAGGGCACAGTACTTCATATAAGGATTTCTTAATCTATAAAGATCCTATATCAGGTAAGCACATAAAATGTAACACGTATAGGCAAACAAGCACTAGTTCAAACTACAGTACTACTGTGCAGTATGAGTGTAACTAATGCAATTGCTTAAAGTTATAGACTATATGCAATGAAATGCTAGTTCCCTATAACTTATGGCTCTGATACCAATCAGTCACACCCTCAATTTTCCACAAACGGGGTATCCGTTAGGCGTGTGACATACCAGGATCTCAAGCCATTAGTTACACGAAACCTTGACTCAACGTTTATAAAATACTTAACTTTGTAAATAACCAAAGGTTCAGAGTTTAAATGTTAAAACCAACTTTTAGCGGAAGCATAAATAAATCCGGTACGCAACATCCCGCGCACAAAAATAATAAACTAAATTAATTAAATAAAGTAATAAATATAGTTTTTATAACAGTCCAAAAGACGACCCAATGCATGCATGTCCTATTCGTGCTCGTGCTCCTTAATTTCCTGAGAAAACATACTAAAACGAGTCAACACATAATGTTGGTGAGTTCAATGAGTTTTGTATATAAATAAAAGATGCCGTTTATAACACCGATAAACAAAATCCATTTTATTAGTCGGTTTGCAAGACCGTATGCTTATTGCTTGTCAACACGTCGAGATGAAAGCTAAACGTTACTTTTGCCTTGTCGCCATCTAACCAGGATGACCCATAACCATTAAGGACAATTTGCACCACATGACGCCCAGTCAAGGGTGGGGTGCCGTCGCAACCCGGTAGTACTACTCAAATTTCCCCGCTATCATATATTAATCAACCTCGAACTTTTATAAGGACTTGAATGTGGTTCCAATTCGTGTAAAGCACTATAAGCCCTAATAAAATCCTACCCGTAGGCATTTATACTTTTACCAAACCTGCCCGTAGGCATTTGTACTTTTACCGAAACCTGCCCGTAGGCCATACCCGAAGATATAAAATGCAGCCTTAGTTGGCTCCGCCCGAAGGCATAAAGTTTTGCCCGAAGGCCCTGCCCGAAGGCATAAAAATACAGTCTGCCCGAAGGCACTGTAAAATAGTTGCCCGAAGGCGCATTAAAAACATTTGTATGTTTTCTCCCCGAAAAAGATTTAAAAGCGGGCAAAGAACTCACCTTTGAAGCGCACAGCAATTAAACAACACAATGTAGCAAAAGGCCTAGATTGCCCTGCGATCTGCTTTAACAATTATTTACTAATTATTAGCTAGGAACTTGTATAATATAAGTATATATATAAGATCCGTTAGGGTTTCGCTTGGTTCGGTTTCGAATATTTACAACACGTCACACAAGATTATACACATTTTGCACACCATGATTGAACTTACGTTTACCAAATGTTCCATACACATACATCATTATACATCACTACACGTACTCATGCATCGCATCATACTAATACATATACATTCAGTGTTACCCCTACCCCTCCGAAAATATGTAAAGCTCTCTGCTTCACCTTCTTATACATCGCATCATACTAATACATATACATTCAGTGTTACCCCTACCCCTCCGAAAATATGTAAAGCTCTCTGCTTCACCTTCTTATACATTCATATCATACACACAGATCATACAAGTACATGCAATACATAAAACTAAACTCAGTACATACATCACATACACTCTATCTCTACGGTTTTATATATATCCATACATACTCTCGCTGATCTGGTTCATTTTCACATATACATGCATACGATTACATAAACTGACATACATACACACATAACGTATTGACCACATTCAACAGTTGCACATGTACCTTTTTAGCACATACATCAATTGCATACATACAATGCTATCGCCTACATCTATCATATACGTACATACCACCGTACACGCACATAACGTATGATTTGCTGATGTTCATGCTTGTTAATATATAGATAACATACAACACACACACCACAACGCATATACACACAATACTTACATGCTGTTTCATGAATATCTACATAGAAATCTATATATATAGACACTCTGTTGTTCTATTTAAACCGTACGCCTATTCATATATATATATCATACCCACCCGAAATCATCATATACAACACATACCAGTAGTGTATACATACACCACATACGCAGCCATACACATATACAGCACATACATTATCACAGTTACATAGACATATACATACAGACCCATTACACACACCGAATCGAACCGGAAAGAAAACCGAAACGACCCGAAAACGAACCGAAACCCAATCGAAACGCGGAATCAAAATGATAATAATAATAGTGAACCTGTTACTACTTACGAGAATGACGAGAGTAAGGAATAGAGGCGATCTGAGATTATCAACGTTGATCACAATGGTCCGATGGCATCGGAACAGTGCACGGTGCTGCTGTTCTGCTTTCTTGATGCTTACATTGATGAACAATGGCGTGTGGTGTGCAGTGGTGGGGAGATCAGGCGGCTAGAGGGTTGTTGAAGGTTAAGCAGCGGCGGTAGGGTTTGGTGATTGCTATAATTCGAAGAAGAAGATGTGAGGGGGGGGACGAGAGACGGGTTGGTTAAATTTAAATAGAAACTTTACACTTAGGCCCCTCAACTTTATTAGGTTATTTATTTCACTTGTAAAGTTATTAAATTAACTTTTGATAATTACAAAATGAACCTTAGACTTTTATAGTTTAATTTACCAAAACGGGCCAGCAATTACAATGGAAGTTCAACGAATTTTTAGCGAGAATAAATTAACGGTGTTAACCTAGAATTTACGGATTGTCACAAACCGCATTTTGTAGCTATTTGCTGTGCGCTTTAAAGGTGAGTTCTTTGCCCGCTTTTAAATCTTTTTCGGGGAGAAAACATACAAATGTTTTTACAACGCCTTCGGGCAACTATTTTACAGCGCCTTCGGGCGGACTGCATTTTTATGCCTTCGGGCAGGGCCTTCGAGCAAAACTTTATGCCTTCGGGCGGGGCCAACTACGGCTACGTTTTACACCTTCGGGTGGGGCCTTCGGGCAAAACTTATTGCCTTCGGGCGGGGCCAACTACGGCTACATTTTACACCTTCGGGTGGGGCCTTCGGGCAAAACTTTACATTGCCAACTTGGGCAATCTTTTGGGATAAATAATATTATTGTTAAGGGCTTATTTTACCGAGCATTATCATACTTATAAAGTCCTTTTCTTTATTCGAGATTATTTATATGCCAACTTCGGCATAACGGGGAAATTTGAGTAGTACTACGGGTTCGGCAGACCCCACCACTAGCGGGGAGCTAGTGGGTGCAAATTGTCCTTTAAACATTTGGTCATCCGTAGTGGTGGCGACAAGGCAAGTAAAGTAACGTTCAGTTTAATCTCGACGTGCTCGTGTAGTAAGCAAGGTGGTCTTGCAAACCAGCAATATATATTGATTTATCCAGGAAACTTATATTTTATTTATTTATTTATTTAAATAAACTCATTGAACTCACCAACATTATTTGTTGACTCGTTTTAGTATGTTTTTCTCAGGGATCTAGGAAGGCGCACGAGTAGGACACTTGCATGCATTGGTCTTAAACTATTACATTTTGTTATTTAATACTTTGGTTGGTTTTGAAAGAGTAACTTGAGTTGTGCTGACTTTATGCACGTGTTCTTATAACTTTGGTTGGTTTAACCTTTACTATTACGTACTTGGATTTGAGTACGGGATTGTTTTACAAATGCTTCCGCTAAACTTTGAAACTTTTCATTTTAAACCCTGCGTTTTGGTATAATACTTTAATAAGGGCTTTTGTTTAAAACGTTGAGTCAGTGTTTGCTGTAACTGATGGCTTGAGATCCTGGTATGTCACACGCCTAACGGATACCCCGTTTGTGGAAAATTGAGGGTGTGACACTATTTAAGCAGGGATTTACTTTATTTCTCAAAAAAGTCAGAAAGTTTGAGGGTTGTCACTTTTGGTCCCTCGACTTTGTTGTATTGACGCTTTTAGTCCAAAAGTTAGGTTGTTGGTTATAACTTTTCATCTATAGGAGTGTTAGTGAGGTTTATTGGTTTCATACATATTTTATGATTAATCTACTGGTCTTAGATTTGTTTATTAAGTTTGGGATAAATATGAGTTTGTCGGCTTCTCTGGTTGCGGTAGACCGCTACGTGTCGGGTTATGATTTAGGTTTTTGAGGTTATTTGATCTCGGGCTTATATATTTGGATTAAGGGGTCTTATATTACTGTAATTTTTGGTTTCTTATGGTTTTTAGATGTTTCAATTGTTTTCTACGAATTATTTTAGTAGTTGTAGGTGTATGGGTTTTTAATCTTAAATAATTTGTATAAATTAATTGGTACTTTCTAAGTTGTTGAGATTTTGGTTATGGCTTATTTAATTAGTAACTAAGTCCTTTATAGTTAAAAATTGAGTTTAATGCTCCATTGGTTGTTTTCGTATTTTAATGTGGGTGTAATCGGTGTATGAACGATTTATTTACAAAACATCCTTCTAACTATTTTTATTCCTTAAAATATATTTTTAGGTCATAATATACTGTATAAAATGTGGTCTTTTAAATTAAAAGGCATATTTCTGATTTTTGTGCTTTTATTCATTTGCTTAGTCTTTTAGATTCAAAAATTTATAATAAACGGGTTAAGTTTATAAAAATTATGAAACTTGATGAGACACTTAATTTTTATGTATAAAAGCCTCTGGGCTTATAAAATCTCAGGGTTTTCTTGTTTTGTTAAGTTTCGTGTTTTTAACGCGTTTGGTTCGGTTAAGATTACGTTTTATGATTAGAGTCCTTGTTACTATTTTAGGCTTTTCCATAGTTGTATTATATCCATATTTGAGTTTACGTTCTGTAAGTTTGGTCCTAAGGGTCTCTAATTATTTTATATGAAGTTTTGTGTTTTAATCCTAATAAACATTCAAAATTTCATAGTAATTACATTCTTTTTAGGAAAATTATGAAATTTATTTTCTAACTTATTTTTAACATATTTAAGCTACGGAGATTATAAAAACTTGGTATTTTTTCGTTTTTGGTATTTTCGTTGTTTCGTACGTTTTTGTTTCGGTTATTGTTTGATTCTTATGTTCACCCATCAATAATCAATACATTCAGTCCTAGGTACCTATTTACATGTATTTGACAGTAGCATAACATATTTTCGTATTTTTATAGTTCCCAGATGTTTTTATAAATATAAGTGAATATATCCATTTTTATATTAAAAATCTGGAAAAACAAGAATTTAAATATAAGAACGGGAACAAACCAACAAGAACATTAAAACGACTATACAACCGAAAGATGAACACACCCATAATACCACGTACATAGACTCACATATTTTAGAATCTAACTTGACTAAACTAAACATAGGAACTCCGCAAGGAGGTAGGACTCTCACGCTCATCATTATCTAGGAAATTCTTGAGCTAGGTTTCAAGTGAGTTCATGAACACCTTTTTAATATAACACTTTTGGGGTGTATACATAAATACTAAACGCTATTCTTTTATAATTCTTTTTATATTATATTGTGGTGTAACATATCTGCTGCTTGTTCCCGAATGCTAATAAATACTTTTGGTAGCCATTAACTTCTTGCAGGAGCCCTTTGATATGTGAATAGTACTATTTGGGAATCCCCACGTACAGTGGCATACCCCCACTAAGTTTGAAAACCGTTACGCCACATGTTCAATGATATGTTCGTGCTTAGTAGAGCATGTTAGCTCACCTTGGGTTAGGGGATGGTTATGTATGTTATTCGGGTTGGGTATAATCCGAATAGGTTTAGCTATATATTGTCGACCGTACACCATAAAATATAATATTATAGTGTCATACAATTTTATTAAACCATGAGCTCACCAACTTTACGTTGACGTATTTTTTGGTATGTATTTCAGGAAATGGAAAGGAGAATTAGTAGCATATCGGTAGAGAGTGCGGTATGGAACGTAATGGGGATAGCTAACTAGCTAAATCTTTATGTATTTTGTTTAAAACTATTAATGGGGATGAGATATGCCCCATGGACAACCTTTATTTTAATATAATGAATATGCAGTTTATTATTTCCGCTGCTTAATTATGATATCAGTCCGTCATGACCCGGCCCGTTTAGCCGGGGTGTGACATGGGGGTTTAAGGTTTTTAGGGTGGGCTGTGGAGGGGTCACAAGACAGTTTTAACGCCATCGAAATGAGGTCAATATGAGTTTGTATGATCCAGTTATAAGTGTTGAAAAATCCTTTTTAGACTTTATATAGGGAATGGTTAATATGCGAACTTCATATTTATGTGAGAACTCTGATAACTAATCTCAGTCATAAGTTTTAGAAACAAAAGGGTAAATATTAACATATGGAGCATCACATGCAATGTTACAGACATGTCTTTTCTACTCTTTTTTTAAAACGTTCATAACCTTTTTTCACGTCATTGGTTTTTAAAAAATATTTCACCATAAAATTGGTCGTTTTTATCATTCCAACGAGTACCATATCGACATACATTAAAATAAAAATAAAAAAAATTCATCATCCCCTTGTACACATGTGTAAATTTAGTTATTACATATGCGTAAATTAGGCTTTACACATGTGTAAAGCTGAGTTAGTAAAAAAATAATTTTTTTTCTTTTTATGAAACGAGGGACATGGGAGAAACATTTTTCTCCGTTTTACTTTTTTCTTATTCTTGATTTACGATTTTTTGTTTATTTTTTATTGTAAGTTTTTTTTCCATGCAAAATATGTGACTGAGATTGATTATCAGATTTCTCACATGTTTAGTGAGAACTCATTTGATCTTTCCTCTATGTAATAAAATCTCTATAAATTAATAATATTTAGATTGAATTATTTTAGTAATTTAGCAAGACATTATCATTTTATTTTATTTTATTTTATTTTATATTAAAAAACGGTAGGAATTGAACAGTAAAAACTAGGGTTCTTTTGTAATTTCACATATGGTACAACATTTTAGTTATTCCTTCACATTTGATTTTGGGTGGGTTTTTGCTCACAAGAGAGATACACCAAACAGTTCATCTTCCTTCCAGTCAACACATCACACCGCCTCCAATCTTGCAGTGACGTCCGATGGTGGGTACCGACTTTGGTGGCGTTGGTATCCGTGGTGGCCTTTTTGGGTGTTTGTATTCCGACCGGTTACGGCGGAGGCATTCGTCCTGCTTCCAGCCAACTACTACACGGCCTTCTCCTACTTCCTTTTTCTGATTTTGATCTTGCGATGATGTTTGATTGTGCTTACGGGGGTGGATGGTGGCGTTGCAATCGACGGTGACCGTTTTAGTGGTGACCCTCTATGATTTAACTTCTCGGTTGGTTTTGTTTTCTTTTGTTGTAGGAATCATGTTGGTGTAGTCAGAATTGGAAGTTTGGATACTTCAATCAAGCTTAAGTACATTATGAAATCCTTTGCGTCAGTAAAGAGTTTAGCTTCAGTTATACACTTGCATTATTATGTGAAGTTTTATAAATTAAATGCTTAGAGTTGCATAGTGTGTGTTGATAGTTAAACCAAATTTTTAGTTTCTGGTCATATAATGTAAGTTGTGTGGTGTTACATTTTCACATTATTGACTGTTTGTCAGTGACACCATCTAATCTCTTTTGCAGTTTCAATTGATGTTGTGCACTCATCAGTTTACCTCCTGTAATCACTAAAGGTCTCTATTAATTCATTCCTTTTACAAGCCTACTTTTATTAACCTGCTGATTGCAACCTCGCAAATTGAATGACATTTTTTAGAGTAATTCTTAAGGGAGTAAACATACAATGATAACATCAAATGGGTCAAAAGTTGCTGCAAATTAATTGTACAAATGGGTCAAAAGTGGCTGGAAATTAATTACACAAATGGGTCAAAAAGTAATTGGAAGTTAACTGCAGATTTAGAGCTGTTTTGGCAGGAATTAGGCTGCAGATTAATTTGGAACTGTTATGGCAGCTACAATGTTGTGCATTTGGAATTGTTTTGGCAGCAGTTAGGCTGCAGATTTGGAGCTATTTTGACAGCAACAAGGTTGTGCTCTTGGAGCCTTTTTTGACACCAAACATGGTTAGGCTGCAGGTTTGTTTTGACAACAAAATAACAGTCGTTCCAAGATCGGTTTATATAGCATTTTACGAACATATTTTGGAATGTTTTTGTTATTGAACCCAAAAGAATTGGGGTTGTTTCAAGCGACGGTAACACCTTATGTTAACTCTGTTTAAGGTATTGTTGATGTGAATGATATCTGTGTGTTCAATAATATTTATGGTTGTTTACAAAAGTTTAGTAGAGCATTATAACTTTATCTCTTGAGGATTTTTTGTAAAGAGTTCTATTGATTTTTACAATATATTTGTAGGAAACTAAACTCGTGCAATGCACGAGCAAGCAAATATACCTAGTTATATTGAAAATTTAGTACTTTATTAATTTAAAAATGTTTTAAGTACTTAAAGTTAAATTGTTTCAATGTATTTTCTAGCATTGAGTATCACCTTTAAATTTTCTAAGTCTAATGTATTTACATTCATGAAGTAATTAAATTGGTCTAAGTTTATTGTTTTTCATTAATTAAAAAGTTAGTTCATAGTACCAAAAAATAATTTAAAAAACAAGTTTCAATGTACATTTTTATTAATTTACCTAGTATAAATTTATTAAGGTTTAATTATATAAGATTAAGTACATTTGAGAAGACATATATTGTGAGGAAAAAAAAGAAACCTATTTATTATTGAGGTTGTATTATACCGGATGTATTACTTCCTTTTTTTGCAATATTTAGCTTTTCGCATGAACCTTCCCATGCATACATATATTTATACATACATATGTATATTTATACATACATACATACATATATATATACATACATATATATATACATACATATATATATATATATGTATTTAAGGTGAGGTTATATTGAAAACTCAATTATAAATGAAAAACTCAAAAACTAAAGAAAACAATTAAATTTGATGGTTATTGAGAAATAATATATTATTAATATAAAAAGGTATATTAGTCTAAACAAAAAAATGTTAGTTTTGAAATTTTTCATCAAAATTTCTACATTCACTCTTCTCTCTATCATCTCTCATTAAAATTCATACATTCTCATATTTATATTAATTTACGTTTTTTTCTTCTAAACCAAATATTATGATCTTCTAGTTTTTCATTTTAATTAGCTTCTAACATAATCTTCGTAAAGTTTTTTAAAGCTTAAAAAGTGAATACTAGCACATGTATACGTATATGTAAACATATGTTTACATTAAAAAGAAAAAAAATTACATATTAGAACCAAATTTATAAAAACAAACTATTAATAGAAATACATATACGTAACAACGAAGTTACGTACATATTTATACAATGAATCAAATAATTAAACCCAAGTATTTATACAAACATAAATACGTATACGTAATAGTAAGGTTACCTACATATCTAACCACGTAGTCAAATACCGAAATTACAAAACAAACCATTAAGAGAAATACGTAAACGAAACCACTGAATCAAATAAATAAACCAAAACCATAAAACCAAAGTTACAACAAGCCATTAACAGAAATACGTATACCTAACATTGGAGTTACGCACACGTAATGACAGTGTTACATGTATGTAAACGCACAAGCTACATATATGTAACACTGTTGGAATGAAGTTAAATGGAGTTCGTTTGACCTCCTTTGTACCGAAACTACACTTTCAACAATAACTTCACCCAATTCTTATTCTCTCTTCTCTAAATTACGTTTCATGTTCTAAAAACAATAATGGATTTCATCTTTATATTTTTCATCTTCATCAATAGCTAACTTCATCTTCAAAAGTTTTTTAAATATTTCGCAAGGGGAGCGAACGCCCTCCACTCACGGTTTGGGTACGTCTAACCTAGCGAGTTTGTGGGTCGACCCATTCAACTCATTTGTTAGTAGTTGTAGTTTTTTTTATTGTGTTTTGTCTCAATAATTAAACTTATTATGTGATTTATTATTGTAAAAAGTTAAAGCTAAATATAGAAATTTGAGTAATATTTCATAAATATAGGATAACTATATTGTATTCTATGTATTTTTTGTTATAAAATAATAGTATTAACTAGATATGAGATCGAACCGTACGTTGTAGCGGTCGGGTCGAGGTCATGTTCTTCATTTGTGATTTCGTCACATTCATTGATAAAAAAAAGTTCCATGTCTCGTGCGTCACGACACAAAGCCGTAATGTGTCATATATCGAAAGCCAACGAAATACTAAAAGTTAGAAGTCAAAACGATAACTCAGTCAAATCCGGAATATTGAAGTCGAACTATATGCAAAGTAGAATACGAGACCAAATTTGAAAAGTGATGCCACGTGGCAACACGTAAATATATAAAAGTCATGGGCTAAAATGACAATTAGTAAAAGTCATGGATTAAAATTGTAAATATATAAAAGTTAAAAAAAATTACATGACACGTGGCAACACGTGATGCCACGTGAAAGGTCAGTTCATAACCGGCGTCGCACATATGTCACTTTGCAGACGACATGAGCTTTTATGACCTTGTTACACTCAAAGTGGTTAAACATAGATTAAAAAAAGAGTAACTTATGTTTTGTATACCTGCGTTTTGTCAAAATAACCATCTGAAACCTACAGTTTAAAGTCGTTTACTTACACCCCTGCTTTTCAAATTTTCTTCTATTTGTGCCTAAATGACTAACGAAGTTAAATTTTACTGTTAAGTTTAAGTTAAATGTCCAAAATACCCTTGAGCAAATTTGCTTTTAAAAATATATAATCGACTCTTTATCTCTCAGCTCTCTCTCTATATACTCTATCTCTC
Organism: Tagetes erecta; assembly: GCA_030867185.1. Classification (NCBI taxonomy): domain Eukaryota; kingdom Viridiplantae; phylum Streptophyta; class Magnoliopsida; order Asterales; family Asteraceae; genus Tagetes; species Tagetes erecta. The sequence goes on from CM061488.1 coordinate 61,818,243, forward strand.
ATGCAACTGGCCACCACCGATATCCTCCTCCATTAATTTCTCCGACGATCGATCTTCATCATAATCACTTTCCATTCACATCTGAGCTTAAACAAGATTGAGAAGATGGTCCCACATATGATTCTGGATACTACTCTGGTTGAAAACCTTAAGATCTAACACAACCACCTTGTCCGGTTAACCACACCACCACTCCAACACAACTCAAGTCCGCTACCACCAAAAGCTAATTCCATACAATCGAAAACCCAAAATTTATAGTAGGTCTCTAATTGACCCTTGTGGAACCCTTTCGATCCCCTCTGTACCGATTAAGCACCTTGCAAAATGGTGAGTTTAAGGGCCAAAGTCAATTTAAAAGGATGGGGGTTAAAGAATGAGTAAGTGAGAGAGATAGTAAGTTGGTGGTGAAGACTAGATCAGGTGCGGTAGTGATGAAGACCAGATCGAGTGGTTCTTGGTGGCGGGATGTGATTGTGATGGTTCAAATGTAGCCGTTTGGTTTCTCTTACTTTGGTTGAGACTACATGGTGGCCAACAGTGGTTTTGTTTATGGTTGCCAACAACGGTTGGGATGACTGGTGAATTATGGGGTGTGTATAAGGCGTTGGTGGGTGGTAGCGTTTAAAGAAGAATATATATCGATTAGCTAGGGAAACAAACCAGAAGAAAAAAAGATCGATTGTGGTGTCATAGAAATTGGCAGTGGGTGGTGTCAAGGTTGTAGAAGACGATAGTGACCTACAATATGATAATAAGAAAGTGGGGTGTGGTGGGAGTTGATAGACCGTCGTTGAGTCTCTCAAAAACCTTATTAACCTAGGTAGCTAGGGTAAGTCAGGGATCGTATCCACGAGGAGCATGTGGTTAGTATTATATGTTCCGTATGATATTTAACTACTCCTAATTAACTAAACTAAACTTTGAGAATTAATCGATTGAAGTAAGCTAATATTATTCTAAATTGTAATTAACAAAAGGAAACAAATAAGCAAGAAAATATAATAGAAACAAGTGATCACATTCAAGTTTCAGAATTGATAGCACTATATATAACCTAATTTATTTACTTAGTTGAAAAGGCCACATAGACATAACATATTCAAAGTTTGGCAAGCTACATAGACATAACTTTATTAAGTATTTTGATTGAAGTGATTACAAAGGACAAACATCAAGTTTACGATGAAAATACTGAAAACTGGTAACTATGTACTCGTTCGTGCAAATTATTACCAATTCACCTATATTACACTACCTACTCGCCTTTATGAGTAGTCGATGAAAATATCGAAAACCGAAAACCAATCAACACGTAAATAGTATTTATAAGGAAATTGTTTAAATCAATCAAAACACATAATTGAATTCAAAGCGTCAATAAGAATCCAATCTCAAACCCTAATCATATAAACAATTCAAATCATTCACTAGTGAAACAATAAAAACATGCTCAAGTTCATAGCAAAGATAATAAATTAAATTGAATAAAAGTGCAAAACCAAAACCTACACCCGGATGTGATCACATAAACAAACTAACCGACCATCACTACGACAAAAACTCTCGATGTATTTTACTTCGATGCGCCTGTGCCCTGTGGAACAAAACTCGACAGCAGCCTTAGGCTGCTGCCTTGTGTGCGAACCCCAATCCTTTTCCGTCAAAACTTCTGATGCTGCCTCCCTTTTTTTCCTTCCATCTCGTCACTATTAATTCTTCTTTTAGCCCAACACATTAATCCATTAGCCCAATTGATCTATAATGTAGTCCATTATGTGTTAAATGATAGCCCACCGATAAATGCATATTAATTGAGATCTTATTCTACACCATCTAAACCAAAATAACATATTTGACTTTTGTGTCATTTGTATCACAATTCCACGTTGGACTTCAAATATATTCACACCTACAATTATTCAAGAGAGAATTTATGCATTATCATATAAATCAAATTAAGTAAAATCACAAATGTTCGTTTTATGTTCCCTTCGTAAGCTCACAGTTACATTACTAAATTATGTAAATAAATAATGTTAGCCATCCGTCGATCTCAAGGTTATTTAGTTAAAGTTCATCTTTTTAGCCTTTAGTCTTTTGAAACATAATATTCTAAATATGAATCAGTTAAGTCTTTCAAAAGAATAAAATAACATATTTAAACACAATTAGTGTCGATAAATCACCCGCTGATCAGGAGTTAACTGGATATTATGTGTATTTATTAGATATATATTATTTTATATAAATAAAACAGTTATAACAAGGTTACAACTTTATTTGTATTTTATATTCTCCTTTTTTAATAACAGGGGTATATTGGTCATTTAACATAAAACTAACATAAAAACTTAACCTTGTTAGTTATCTGGACATAAATAAAAGAAAACTTGAAAAGTCAGGGTGTAAGTAAACGGATTTAAACTTTAGGTTTCATATGGTTATTTTAAACAAAACACAAGTATACAAAATGTAATTTACTCTTAAAAAAATGGTACAATGAGTTCATATGTCTAACGTGATTTTTAAGTTCGTATCAGTTGTTTTCCTCATGACCCCTTACAGCAAGTCTTCCATTCATTTATTTCTCGGAAAATTGTGTTTGTGCATTATATGACTCACCAACCCTTTAAAGCAGCAAGATTTTTCTAGTTTCATTCATGGGTCCCAAATTATCTTTCGTCCATTCATTTAAATTGACCAAGTCTACAAAATCACATCAATATAAACTACAACAAAGAAGCTTATTCGTAGACACACATAAACACAAAACATGGCACTTCTTTCCCTTTCAATTATCTTTCTTGCTACATGTACTGTTTTGTGTACCTTACATGTTGCAGTTTCTTCAGATGAAGTTGATGCTCTCCTAAAATGGAAAGCAACCCTCCGAAGCCAAGATACGAACATGCTTCTACCTTCATGGACAAACGAAACAGCGTCACCATGCAACTGGTACGGGGTTTTATGTGATGAAAATGGCAGCATAAACAGATTGAACCTTTCCTCATCCGGTTTAAACGGTACCCTTCATCACTTGTCGTTCTCTTCGTTCCCGAATCTTGCGTATTTTGAACTTAGTTTTAACAACTTTTATGGGATCATCCCTCCCGAAATTAGTCAACTATCAAACCTTGTTTATCTTGATCTCTCCTCTAATCAATTCATGGGAATAATCCCACCAGAGATTGGCCAACTGAGAAACCTTGCCACCCTTCATTTGTTTCAAAACCAGTTGAACGGTTCTATTCCGCAAGCCCTATGTGAAATGCGATTCCTTTCTGGGCTTGCGTTGAGTGAAAACAATCTTTATGGTTCAATTCCTACCTGTCTGGGTCAGTTATCGAATTTGAGTTATATTTTTCTGAATCGTAACAATATTTCTGGTCCAATTCCTCATGAACTAGGAAATCTTTACAATCTAAATCAACTTCATATGAATAACAACTCTCTAACTGGACCAATCCCAGAAACTTTGGTCAATCTCAAGAATTTAACCTTCTTAATTCTATACACGAATCAACTGAATGGATCGATTCCAATAGATATAGGTAACATGACTTCACTCCAATGGGTCGAACTACAGCTGAACCAACTAAGCGGTCCAATTCCTCGGTCTCTAGGTGAACTCAAATCCCTTATTCTTCTTCGTCTTCACTCTAACAGACTCTCCGGTCCCATCCCGCATGAGTTAGGAAACTTGACATCCCTTTTTAATTTACAGTTAGGAAACAATCAACTAAATGGTTCTATTCCAAGATCCTTTGCTAACCTACAATCCTTAGAGGAACTTTCTCTTAATGATAATCAACTTTCGGGTCCTATTGCTAACCAATTCGGAAAAATGAAATGGGTTGCACTTGAAATCACCAACAATAGTTTTTCAGGAAGTTTGCCTGATGAAATTTGTAATGGAAAAAAGCTTCAGTTTCTTTTTGTTGGTTATAATAAACTAACAGGTCAAATTCCAAAGAGCTTGTATAATTGTTCGAGCTTGATCCGAGCACGTTTTGAAGGAAATCAGATTACTGGAGATATGTCCGAGACCTTTGGTGTCTATCCAAACCTCAACTACATCAATCTTAATGATAACCTGCTTCACGGGGATATCTCAGACAACTGGGGTAAGTGTAGAAATATAACCACAATACAGATGGGAGGGAATCGAATCCGAGGTAACATACCTCCTTCCTTTGGAAACTTGGTTAAGTTGGAAATGCTTAATCTTTCTTTCAATGATTTGGTTGGAGAGATACCGAAAGAATTTGGAAGGATGACTCGCTTGGGGAATCTTTATTTAAACAATAATCAACTTTCTGGCGTCTTGCCGGAAGATCTTGGATCACTAGCTCAACTCTTGAGTCTTCAACTGTCCATGAATAAGTTCAATGGGTCCATTCCATCTTCTCTCGCGCATTGTTCACTACTCTTTCTCTTAAACTTGAGCGACAATCGTTTTAGTGGTGAAATCCCCGTTCAATTAGGTAGATTGGTTCATCTCTCTGATCTTGACTTGAGTCATAATTCACTCACCAAAGAGATACCTTCCGGCCTTTCTAGTTTGAGTAGCTTGGAGACGCTAAATCTCTCTCACAATCAACTTTCGGGTTCTATTCCACGGAGTTTTGACTCAATGAAAGCATTGTCGAAGGTCGATCTTTCTTATAATCACTTGCGAGGTCCCCTTCCCGAAAGCAAAACCTTCATGAATCTTCCAATAGAATCATTGCAAGGGAACGAAGATTTGTGTGGTAATGTTAGCGGACTGCCACAATGTGAGTCAGAAATGTTGGAAAAATATATGAATGAAAGGTGTTGGTTTGGTTGAAGTTTGAGTTTGTCCCACATAGGAGGGGAGACCAAACTTAAGCTTGGTTATAAGCAACAACCTCATAGACATGTTTGAATTGTCATGTTGTGTTTTACTCAAGGGCCTACCCGCGCGCAGGGGGGTGCAGAAAACTGGATTCGAGGTTGGAAATCGCATTAGACTTGCGACGCCCGCGCGACCTGCGGACACGAATGCAGCTCCGAAAACCCAGAATCGGACCGGGTTGTTGTGGGAACAGACCGAGAATCTGTTTAAGGGAACTGTGTCAAACACAGGCCCGGTTATTGTTACGTTTTCTATTTTGCAGGGCTCAACCGTCACCATGTTTCTACTCGTTTTCTTGTCCTATACGTATTATATGCAACAAGAAATTCATACAACAAATCAGATCAAAAATCGTGCACTGATGATTGCACTTCCCCTTTTGGGAGCTCTTCTACTTGGCGGTCTTATGGGAATATTCACCTTCTATCGTTGCAAATCGAAGAATTTGCCATCCACGCCGCTTGTTGAAGAACATAAACATGGAAAAAATTTGTTTTCCATCTCGACTTTCAATGGAAAAGAGACTTATGACGAAATTCTTACCCAAACAGAGGACTTTAACGAAGCATATTGCATTGGAATGGGAGGATGTGGAAGCGTGTACAAAGTGAAGTTAACATCAGGTGATATCATTGCGGTAAAGAAACTTCACTCGTCTTCTGAGGTGATTAATGATAACGACTTCTTAAACGAGATCAGGGTTTTGACAAGAATACGTCATAGAAATGTCATCAAACTACTTGGCTATTGTTCACACTCTCATAACTCATTCTTGGTTTATGAGTACCTTGAAGGGGGTAGTCTAGCTGACATGTTGTGTGATAAAACGGCAAAGAAATTGGATTGGATGAAGAGAGTGAACATTATCAAAGGCGTTGCATATGCTTTATCATATATGCATCATGACTGTTCGCCAGCCATCATTCATCGTGACATATCAAGCAAAAATATCTTGCTCGACTCAGAGTACGAAGCTTGTGTTTCAGATTTCGGTACATCAAAAATTTTGAACCCAGATTCTGCTAATTGTAGTAACATTGCGGGAACGTATGGATACCTTGCTCCGGGTACGTACTTTAGTTTTTTTAGTGTCCATCACTTTAATTAGAACTTAACTCATCATGTTAATATTTCTTGCAGAGCTCGCTTACACGACGAAGGTAAATGAAAAGTGTGATGTTTATAGTTTTGGCGTTTTAGCTTTAGAAATCATCAAAGGGGATCATCCTGGCGATATCATCACGTCTTTGGCGTCTTCATCAACCAAAGTTGTCAAGCTCACAGATATGATGGATCATCGTCTTCTCATTCCAATCCCAAAAATCAAAGAAGCTCTTACATCAATACTTATTCTAGCAATCAAATGTGTTAGTTCGAACCCTGAAATTAGGCCTACAATGCATGAAATTTCACAAAAAATTGCCTGTATTGTTTCAGCGAGTTATGAGACCGAAGATGTTGTGTAGGATCAAATATAAACTTGATTATGCTGGGATAGTTCCGATTCATATTGATAAATTTAAAGCTGAAGCCTGAATGGACTCGAATACAATTAATATAATAATAGTTGTATTTTAAGTTTTCTATTATTTTAAAGTTTAATTGCTTTATCTCGTATTTGTTAGGAATGTACACGGTTTGGTTGCAAACCCTAAACCATTATCGGTTTGGTTTCGCAGTTGGTTATTGGTGTATTCAAAAAATCATTTGAAAAAAACTGTACCGTTATCAACCGTTTGAATTATGATTTGCACTAAAAATCGTTTGTAAGAAACCGGACCGAACCGTTCATGTGTGTATATGTTATAAATAAATATATAATATTTATTTGGATGGCTTTAACATTATTTTAGATGGATTGGACGTCATTGTAGACATCAAGTTCACATTTATTAAGCTTGTGTTTATATCTATAATATAATAGAACAACTTATTTAGCTTGTTGGTAATATTTGGATTGTTTTTGTAGCTGTAAGTTGTTTTTTTAACAGGTTTGGACTAGTTTTTTCTGCATTCTACTGCATAGAATGAGCTGCATTTTAGCGGTTTGTTTTTGGGCTTAAAGTTGGCAAAAAGGTTTTGCAGTTTTTTTCAGCAGTTTGTTATTTCGCGAAATTATGCATCAGTATTTTGGGCTCAGTTGAAATGGGCCTAAAGAGCCCAAACCGTAAACCAAGTCGGAACCAAACCGTATTAATGGTTCGGTTTGGTTTGTTTTTTTTATTTTAATGGTTTGGTTTTGTAATGGTTTGGTTACAATTTTACCTAAACCCGTGAAAATCGAACCGTGTACACCCATAATATTTGTTTAGAGTAGTGGATTTATACTAAAATGTTCAAATTTTGTAAAAAGTATAAAAAATTATAAGATGATGAATGGTAATATTAGTAATGTCTTCCTATTTCAAGTTTCACCACCTATTTTTAAACGTCCAGAACTTTAATAAAAACGAGAATTTCTTATCTCTAAAACACGTATAATATTGATTTACAAAAACAGTTTTTTTAATGTTATTCAGCTCATTGTGTTATTTCTTCAAGTCATTGTGTATTCTTTTGAACTGACGATGCTTACATAATGACCTGATAAAGATTACACAGATAAAACAAGTAAAAACACGTATTATGACAATGATGAAAACAATTGATAAGATTTGACATATTGTGTTATTATGTATGTTTTATTTTGTATTCGAAAACAAGTTATAATATAATACAATGACCTGATGCAATAACACAATGATCAAACTAAATTACACAATGAGTTGACGAAATAACATAATGTCCTAACGAATTGCTGAATAATGAAAAACATGTTAGAATATATTTGAGTTGTTACACAAATAAAACAAGTAATAAATTTGAGATATTATATTATGACATATAGTTTTAACAATGAAAACAAGATATAAAATTTGACATATTATGTTATATGTATGTTTTAGTTTGTATTAAAAACTAAGTTATAATATAACACAATAACATAATATAACACAATGACCTAATGAAATAATACCATGACCTAATGAAATAATACCATGACCTAATGAAATAACATAATGACCTAATGAAATAATACCATGACCTAATGAAATAACACAACGACCCGATGAAATAACACATAGAGCTGCAATGTGAAAAAAGTTTGTTTTTATACATCAAAACTATATGCGCTTTGAAGATAAAGAAACACTCGTTTTTTGGTGCATTTTTTTTATTAAAAAGTAATGACGTATGTTAAAGTTATGGACGTTTAAAGAAGATAGTGAAATTTGAAAAGGGGACAAAGACTAATATACCATTGACATACCATTTAAAGTTTCAACTATTTACCATTATGTCACTTTTTGTTTATAGGTCACTGATCTTCATTTAATATTATATCTAACGGACCAGATATCTTCTTAGACCATTCAGCACTTAACTGAACCATTTGACACTTAACTGAACCATTCAGAGACTTTTTTTATAAAACAAACACTCTGAATGCTGAATACTAAATGATTAAACACTTAACTAAAACATTAAAGGATAAAAAAAAAACCCTTAAACTTTATCTCTTTCCGTCTATTCTTATGATATTGTTAACAATACAACAATATATCATTTGTGTTTCTCGATAAATTAGTAATAAAGTAATCAAGGTTGATTACTATACTAGATTGCGTACATGCGATCCAGCAGAGAAAGGAGCATTTAAACAATATAGTTTTAACTCGCAAACTCATTTTTTAAGTATGGTATTAGGGGGCTGTCTAGTGAAAACATTTCTTCAAACACATCTTTCCTATAAAAGAAACTTTAATGAAAAATGAAATTTGGTTTTAGTACATACATGCCTTCTGATATGCTTTGTAAGTCTAATGTGCACAAGTGAACGTAAAAGAATTTAACAACCCTCAATGAATCACCAACGGGTCATTTCGTCAACTTCGGCCAACAAAAGTCCACTTTAAACAAAGTTGGTCAAAAAGTTAGAATTTTCAAATCACACCTAAACATTGAGGTCATTTGGATACTTAGGGTTTTGTAACCCTACACGAATACACATTTATAGACCTATTATTAGCTAGGTTGTTGTATTACATTGTGTAATTTTCACTAAACTTTTTCTACTTCTTTTACCCTTGTTGTTGAAGAAACACATACAACTACTCTATACAGATTTAGAAATACAGTGTTGTCACATGTCTTGTTAGAGTTGCTCTTTTTAATCATGAAAGTCCTCATGGATTACATTTTTACTGTTTGAAAAACGGGTGTTGAAGTGAGTGTCAAACGGGTGTTGAATTGGCCTAACACATCCTACTGCGATGTGGTACATGAAAACTATACATGTAATGTGTACAACACACGTCATCTTCGGTCACATACTCTTGACTCTAATAGCATGTACCGTAGACAAGCTACCTACACCGACACACTTTATTGATATTTCTGCTTGAGATCATATTTGCTTGTTTTCAGGGACGGATTTAAGCTTTATCCAAGGGTATCTCAGGATACGGCTCAAATTTTGCCGCGTAGAGTAATTTTTTATTATTTTTTTTTCTTATAATATATAGGATACCCCTAAACAGTTATAAGGATGCCCCTGACATTTTAAATTAAAAAAGAAGAGTGAAAATACAGATTAAGTCTTAGAGCTTTTTCGGTGGTTTTGTCGACTGGTATTTTTGATGGAAGAGGATGCGAAGAAGAAAGCATGTGATGAGTGTTTGTTTTCAAGAGAATGATTAAAAAAGTGCCAAAATATAATATTTTACATTTTGTTCTTTTCGATGATAACCTTTTGTAGAGTGAGCCTTTCATATCCACATATTATATTTAAATCTATATTTTTTCAAGTCCTTTAATTTTTAATATTAGTTATTACTTTAACTTAATAATATAATCGAAATGTACTTTATGTAAACCAATTAAAACTATTTAATTAGTATTTAAGAACGAGTAAGGAGACTGTAATTAGCAAACACCCTATTTTCCTAGTTGAGTATCCCATCGTTAAAAAAATTAAAATTCTTTTGCAAAACCATGTTACTAATGCATGTTCACTAATGAATGTAAACCATTTTTATTTGAAACATATGTCTCCTAATCTCTAGTTCTGATATGCAAAAACGATGATAAAATTCAGAATATTGTTAATGATATGTAAAAATAATGTTGATTATTATAGTAAAAGAGACGTTTATTAGAATTAAAAAAACAAATTATTATTATATAAATGCACGATAATTTTCTTTTTCCTTAACTATATGAGCGTATGGCATAAAATTTTTTAGGGATACCCCTGATTTTTTGGGCTAGCTCCGCCACTGCTTGTTTTATAACAGTTATGTGAACTCACCAACCATTGTATTAACACTTGTTAGTATGCTTTTTAATAGGTCATTGAGGTATAAAGTATGATAGCGCATGACATGGATGCATCGTTTTCAATCAAACACTTCTCTAAATTTTAAACTATCTTTTGGGTTTAAAAACTATAATTCTGGTGTTTTTTTGGTGTGTGGTTTTGCACATTTATTTTATTGCATGGTTTACATTTATTTACTTTTCATTTATGCTTCTGCATGACTAAAAACTATTAACCTTGATTTTGGTTTTTTAAAACTCATTTAAAGTCATTCGGTGTAATTAATTACTAGATCCTGGTTTATCACGCGTTTAACAGTAAAACTCTGTTAGTGGATTTGAGGGTGTGACAATAAAAACCCCTAACAGTGCATACTACTCAATTCATTTTTATAAAGATACAAAATGGCAATTCAAAATCGTTGTAAGGATATTTCCTTACAAAGTTATTGTTTTTGATACGTTATTGTTTTTGATAAACTTCAAGCTTCGACGCGCCCAACCAAAAGGATTCATGCATGTTTTGAGACGGTAATGTGCCCACCCGAATGCGCACGGATTTCTACATGGATTTGATTATATCTTAAATTTGTGAACTCACCCGTTTATGCTGATAAATATTTTTGGTTATGTTTTCAGGTAAATGAACGACAAGAATGGAATGAAACGATTTTTGGAGTCAAAGCCATGATTCGGAATGTTGATCTAAGGTCGTATTTTAAAAACTATCAACTTTTAAATAAGCGATCTTTTATTATAAAAAAACTTTTATATTAAGTATGCTTTCTAATAAAAACAACAATGTAGGATATTCGGTAATCCTTTTAATATGGTTGCATGTTTGACTATAATCGATGGTGACCAACTTGCATTACTAAGGCTTCATGGTGGCGGCAAATCAGAAGAAATTAGAAGAATTTCATAGTTATGGTGGTGTTGTATTGAAGGTGGTTCGGTGGTGGTGAAGCGATGATTGAAGAAGATGACGTCAGAGGTGTTCGAGAGTGGGTTTTTTTTATGTTTGGTCTAGTTTAGTCCTTAAACGTGTAAGGGTTGATATACGAGTTGATTAATTTTTACGCCAAAATTGTTAAATGGTAAAAATATCACGAGTCAAAAGCCTTAGATGTCATCATAGCTGAGGGGCAACGTCTTGACCTTCAACTAAACATTAAGAAAACCGAAATCTTTTGGCCATCGTGTGATGGGGTGAAGGTACAAGATGGATTATTCCCCAGTGTAATTGGAAGGCTAGTTCTGGGTTTGAAACTACTTGGCGGTGTTGTCAGCCGTGATGTTGGGTTTATCAGTAATTTGGCTTTGATAAGAGCATCTCGAGCTGTGGAACTGATGAAATGCCTTCCGCATCTACGAGACCCTCAATGTGAACTTATGTTGCTCCATTCATGTATGGGAGTCAGAAGAGTACTCTTTGGCCTCAGAACATGTTAACCTATATATGTAGGGGAAGTTGTTTATTATAACATCCCATTTCCTAGATGAAATAAAATATTCAAGATATATATTAGATATTATTAAAGGAGTAGGTTTCGAGTCAAATAACTATTAAAAGAAGATTTTAAACAAGCGTTAAATTGCAAGATATCATATAATAATGGTGATAATAAGAGTAAATTCCCATTTGCATCCTTGTGGTTTGTTGATTTTGACCATTTGCATCCCTATGGTTTCATAATCTCATATTCACCCCTGACGTTTGCATTTTATTCCCATTTGCATCCAAAAAACCAACTTTGTTAGACTTTCCAGTTAACTTTTTCATTAATGACCAAAATACCCCCAGGGATGCAAATGGTCAAAACAGAAACTTCAGGGATGCAAATGGTAAAAACTACTTGAAATTTAAACATATATTTATATGTATATATATGTGTGTGCGTGTGTGTGTGTGTGCATATATATATATTATTTATATGGTAAAGAGATTGTTATTTTTGTATATTTTAGAGAAAAAAACTTTTTTATATTTAAAACTATTTATTCTTGTTTTATTTTTATTATTATGTTATTGTTCTTGTTTTTTAAAACATGTTTTTAATATAAAAAAATAAATATTTAATTATTAAACCCGTTATAAACTTTTTTTTACATCGTTGAACTTCTAAACTTTTTTTTACGATCCCTCGTTTTGTAAACCAATTCTATTTCTAACTGTTCATTTATAAAAAAAATAATTCGTTTTATAAACATGTTTTATGTATACAAATAAGTATGCCTTATATAAAACCATTCATTTTAATAAATGTCTTTTTTTATATGTTTCATTTTCAACATAACCGTCACATTACACTTTGAGGCTCAAATATTGGTGGCATATGCTCATATATTTGTTTGGTAGTCTCTTCTATAAATAGGTTTTAAAAACCAACGATTAATGGTCTAAAAAAAAGTAATGTATAGAAAAAAAACTAAGTAATAATAAAAACTTTTAATTATAAAAACATTCTCTCTAAAATATACAAAAATAACAGTGTTTTTACCATATAAATAATATATATATATATATATATATGCACACACACATATACATATAAATATATGTTTAAATTTCAAGTAGTTTTTACCATTTGCATCCCTGAAGTTTCTGTTTTGACCATTTGCATCCCTGGGGGTATTTTAGTCATTAATGAAAAAGTTAACTGAAAAATCTAACAGAGTTAGTTTTTTGGATGCAAATGGGAATAAAATGCAAACGTCAGGGGTGAATATGAGAATTTGAAACCATAGGGATGCAAATGGTCAAAATCAACAAACCACAAGAATACAAATGGAAATTTACTCTGATAATAATAATAATAAAAAGTTAAAAGTACCTATATATACCAGTTTAAAAGAAAAGTACATGCATAATAATAGAATTTTAACCTATGTGAAAGATTTAAATGTAATAGTTATGGGTTTTAAGAAGTTCACGAATATATGGTATATATTTGATATCGATCAAAGGGAAAAGAAATATTCATATTAAAGTTTATAGATGGAGTCGGTTTGTATAACATAATTTTATTATAGTTAAATAATTAATTTTGAAAATATTATACATGCAATGATGATAGACGTGCACAAACCGGGTTTTTTTTTTTGGACCCGGAACCGGGTACGGGGGTCCAAAACCCGATCGGGTCCGGGTACACTGTGGAACCGGGTACGAACCGGGTCCGGGTAGGGTGGGGGTAAAACCCTACCCTGTGGAACCGGGTAGGGTCGGGTTCGGGTCCGGTTCCTACCCGGGTCGGGTCCAAACCGGGTACTCGGTGTAATTTTTTTTTTCTTTTTTTTACTTTTTTTTGGTTTTGCGTACAATATAAAGTTACTAAATAAATACGATTTATTTCAAGTGAAAAGAGTTAACCAAATACAAGATATTGAAGTTACGATGCAAAAAAACTACTATTTTTAAACAAAGTCAATATATATATTTTTGAAATCTAAGCTTCTTCATTTTTTTCCTCTTCTTTTTTCGTCTTCTTTGAGTTCTTCATCGGATATTCCGGTTGATAGTCCCTCCTCAACCTCTTCATCATGTATTTTTGCCTCTGGTTCGATGTCGTCTTCTAAGCTCGTTAGGTGTTGTTTGCGATCAATCGCGTCCAAGTGATCTTTGAGACAAATGCACATCTCCACAGCCTCCGGAGAAAGTCGGGTCCTCCGTAAAGATATTACCTTGCCACTAGTAGAAAAAGCCGATTCCGAAGCTACCGTAGAAGCTTGGGAGCTTAGTAAATCACGGGCCATGGCGGAAAGAACCGGAAATTCCATTTCCCTTCCTTTCCACCAAGCCAATATATCAAAACTCTCAATGTCATCGGCCGACATAGTGGAAGTATAATCCGTTCCACTATATCTACCGAGCTCGCTACTCGGAGCGGCACCCTTTTGTTTTTTTGCCACGGATTCCCGAACGACATTTTAAAAGTTTTTCTTCGGGTCCTTCATCGGCTTACTTGAGCTAGCCTCCGATTGTGAAAATGGTGTAACCGTTGTTGGCCCGTATCTTAAGTGATAAACATCAAAAAGTCTTTGAAAATCGTGATTAAATTTTGCTTTTGCTTCCGTTGCGTGATTTGGGTTATCCATATGGATATCCAAATTGTCAAAAATTTCTTGAATTAAACATTCGACTCCCGTAATATTATAAAACGGGTTTAAAGCGGCGGCGCACAAGTAAAAACCGAAGGGAGCTCTAAAAAATATTTTTTAAATTTTTCTTTCATTGCCGGTGTCATTTCTTTAAAAAAATTTTATTTTCAAAAGTTTTAATATTAAGAGACATTAAATATAATTCGTAAAGCACCAAACTACTAGTCGGGTAATAAACCCCCGATAAGTTTTTAGTTGAATTTTTAAAAACGCCAAGAAATTCAACAAGTTTTGGTATAAATTTCCAACAATGTTCCGAAAAATCGTCGGCTAACCCGGCCGATACAAGACTACTATGAAAAACTTTCAACCCATCCCGTTGTTTCAAGGCACTCTCTAACATGTCGCATGTCGAGTTCCAACGGTGAGGTGTATCCCAATTCGCACCTAAATATATCGAATTCGTATCTCTACAAAATTGTTTATAATCTTGACAAATTTGTCTTTCAGCTTTAAAAACCGAATAAAGCATACATTTAAACGAATATATATATTCGGAACATAATTCGGACCCTAGCCCGTCTTTCATTACCAAATTAATAATATGTGCGACACATCGACTATGAAAAAAATCACCGTTGCAAATCGGTTTATATTTTACCATAAGTTTATCAACCGCATTAGTATTATTTGAAGCGTTGTCAAAAGCCATTGAAAATATTTTGTTTTGTAAACCATAAGTTTGTATTACGTTATCTAAAAGCTCAAACAAATCATCTCCGCTATGTGGAATCGGAAAAAGATCAAAAGCAATGGTACGTTTCATCATTTGCCACGAATCGGGATCCACCCAATGAGCGGTTACACAAAGATAAGACTCAATGCAACCGTGTGGAGCCGACCAAACGTCGCTAGTTAAATTAACACCGGTTTGTAAGTTTTGGAAAAACACAATTAAATCTTTTTTACAAACTCCCCACAATTTCAAACAATATCGTCTAAGGGTCATACGACTTACATGGGTGTAACGAGGTTGAAGTGTTTCCCGAATCAAAGCCGTCAATTGCGGGTTGTCGAAGTGGTTGAATGGCAAACAATTTTGAATCACGAACTTCGCCATACGATCTTGGACCATATCGACGCTATAATGAAATATTTCGCCACCACCCCCCATATCGGCTTGATCGGACTCGGGGGCATTTTTCAACACCGGACAAAACTTCTTTGTAATATGCTTGTCCAAAGTCGAGTTTGAAGCCGCCCCCAACAAAGCTCCACAGTACTTGCAACGAGCTTTGTGTGACCCGTCACTCATCTCAACTAAATCCCAATGTTGCCACACTCTTTGGCTTCGGTTATGTTGAAGAACTTGAACAACATTGGGGGCTTGAGAAGAACCGGTTGCGGATTGTGATGTCATTTCGAGATTAACGAAAATGAAAGAGATGAAAAGAGAGAGTTTTTTTGCGTTTTTTGCTTGCGTTTTTTGCGTTTTCGAGTGTTGTAATCAACCCAAACATCAAACATATATTTATAGTAGCTAAATGGGTGTTAGGGGGCAATAAAACACAAAAAAAAAACGGTCAAAAAATCATCTCCAACGGCTATAATGCCGTTTTACAACGGCTAGAAACCAAAAAAAAAAAACGGTCGGAACCGGGTACAATTTCTAAAATAGGAACCGGTGAGGAACCGGTGGGTACGAAACCGGGTATAGCGGGTATGGAGTCCACCGGGTACGAACCGGAACCGGTTCCGGGTCCAACCCGCCGGGTCGGGTATGGAACCGGTTTTTTTGTGCAGGTCTAAATGATGATTTAGAGATAAACATGACTAGTTATTTACCACGTTAGATAGAAATTTTACAGATGTAAGAATTGTGATGATTTGTTGTAAAAGTAATAATGAATCATGAATCTTCATTTTAAAGTCGGTTGCAAAGAGAAAGAAAGAAACATGTATATATATATATATACTCATGAGGGCAACGTTTAAAGATAACTAGAAATAAATAATTAAAGTGACAAACAAAAGGTGATTTCGTTATCTCATGGCGAATTTAACGGCAGATATAATCGAAGATGGGAAACTTTAGTAGTCTCGTATAATATTGACACCATCACTAAAGAGGTAAGTACAATGACCCATATATAAGTAAATCATTTTATATGTTATATGTGGTTATTGATTATAAAAGTATGATCGTAAGTACACTAACTTTTAATTAAATTATTTTGAATAATGATAAGCTAGCATGTTATATATGTTATTTACAATATTATGTATTATTCTATGGAGATGAAACATGTTTAAATACATGTTGGATGTTGTTATTATGTTTAAATACATGATTATGAGATTTTAATCAAAATATGTGTATGGATGATTTAAAATGGGATATAAAATGGGAGAAAATATATGTAAGGATTTCGGGTGTTGAAATCCCAAGGGGTTCGGGTGTTGAACTCCACATATATAAAATGGAGATAATAGTCTTCAAGGGGTTAAACTCATAGGAAATCTGTGTGAATTCCAACGGAGTAATGATGATTAAATATAAAAGTGGAGATAATAATCCTCAAGGGTTAAACTCATAGGAAATCTGTGTGAATTCCAACGGAGTAATGAGGATTAATATAAATTGTGTAGTTAATAATCCTCAAGGGTAAAACCCATAGTAAATCTGTGTGAATTCCACGAAGTAATGAGGATTAAATATAAAAAGTGGAGTTAATAATTCTCAAGAGTTTTTACTAAACTCACAAGGAAATCTGTGTGAATTCCAATGGAGTAATGAGGATTAAATAAAATGAATTTGGGTGTTGATCCCAAACAAAATAAAATATGTTTTGAGATAAAAAGAGTTACTTACTTAACGAAAGCTAATAAAAATATTCTTAAACGTTTTCAGGAAAAACACCTATAAATGGTTGAAGCTTCATGGACGTGGCTGGGCTAACAAGGAACCCTACTCTTATGTTTAATATTTTGTAAAATAAAGTCGTTGTAAAACAATCTAGTTTTTGTTGTAATAAATATATTAACGAAACTAGGTTTAATACCCGTGTATACACACGGGTTGATTTATACACAGATTATCTAAATGACGCATCATTAAGTAAATAGCAATAATTTGATAATATATTAAAAAAATACATTCATCTTCTATAGTTTTTATGTAAGCAATTTTTTTTTTAAATATTTTAAGTTTAAAACTTGAATGAGAAACAAAAAAAATGATTATAAATGTGTTATTAAAAAAATACATTCATCTTCTATATTTTTTGCTCCATCAACTAATGCATGTTGAATTCCCTCTAATTAAACTTCCTATTATAAAACAAAAAAAAATTCCCCCCAAAAATTACCCCCCTAAAACCTTAATTTATTAGATAGATGCCATGTCACTATGAGTGCAAGTTTTGGATGTGAACTGGGACCTGCTCTGACTCTGATAAATATATTTTTGTGAAAAGTTATAAAAAAATCGGGTTGTTTCATTTGTGTGTTTGACAAGTGCCTTCGAGAGGCGATTGAAGATGTCGTAGTTTGTGGGGACCTTTTTTGGGGATCTTCAGTGGCGGCTGGCATCTCTTCCGACTTGTTTTGGGGGGCTTGGTCTATGTTCTTGAGGATGTATCCACTTATGCTTTTGTGGCCTCTCGGGATCAATCATTGGCTTTGCCGCAAATGTGGTTTGGACGGCTTAAGATCTAACCATGGGTGTGCGTTAGAACGCCTACAGACTTCTCTTCCTGATTTTTATATCAGTGGGTTCTCTAAAAAGGAAACTGCCCCCTAAAGCCCAACACGTTTGGCGAGTGCTTTATTTAGTAGGATCGGTCAAAGTTTGAAAGTGAGGCTTGATTTATCACCCCGTTAGAAAGTAGTGGTTGCATGTCTCTAGGCTCCTTGGGCTTAAAATTATGTGACTATCATCTCTGTTGAAGGACTAGGGCAACATATGTCGGCATTGGAATACCGGGCTATCCTTAAGTACCGGTTAATGATTCATTTGTTCCCGATTGATGTACCTTGTCCCGTTTGCCGCAAGGTTTGTTTAGATGCTTTTGGTGATCATGCAGTCCATTGCAAGGAGTTACCCAACTCCAAATACAAACATTATTTGGTTAGGGATGTCGTAAGTGATATCCTTAAGCGAGCAGGAATTTCGGCTAAAAAGAAGGCCCATGTGAACTTTCTGACAGATACGCTTGAGGGAGGTCTACTTTAAGGTCGACTGATATTCTAGTGGTTGGTTGGACAATGACAGATACGCTTGAGGGAGGTCTACTTTAAGGTCGACTGATATTCTAGTGGTTGGTTGGACAATGGGGGAATACGTTTGTGTGGACCTTACGGGCCGGAGTGTCCCCCTTGGTTGCAATCAAGGAAAATGGATTTGTTGCACTATAGGTGGCGTCAAAGGCGGAATCATGCAAGAGTGCTAAACACGAGAAAGCATGTTTGGATAATTAACATGTTTTTATTCCATTAGCCTTTGATACATTTGGCTTCCTAGCCAATAGAGCATTGAACTTCTTGACTAGGGTTCAACGAGTCATTTATAGCAATGTGTCGACCCCTAAGGGCCAATGTTTTGTGTTCAGTAGGCTAGTTTTTTATATTCAAAAGGGGTGACGGCGCAACTTGTTTCCCGTTTACCTGTCACCTTATTGTAAATTCCTTGGTGTTTTAATATCATAAATAAATCATTTACTAAAAAAAATTGTTTTAAGGTTTTGTTTTTCAATTCATACTTTACTAATTTTATAACTTTTATATATATATGATGTTTTATAAAATTTCGGTCTTGTTATTACATGTGAATGTTTTTATTACACGTTACAATGTCCATATTTATTACTAACTAGGTTTAGTACCCGTGTATATACACGGGTTGATTTATACATAGATTATTTAAATTACGCATCATTGAGTAAATAGCAATAATTTACATTAAAAAATACATTCATCTTCTATAGTTTTTATGTAAGCAATTTTTTTAAATATTTTAAATTTAAAACTTGAATGAGAAACAAAAAAATGATTATAAATGTATTATTAAAAAAATACATTCATCTTCTATATTTTTGGCTCTATCAACTAATGCATGGTGAATTCCCTCCTAAACTTCCTATTATAGAAAAAAAAAATTGCCCCCAAAAATTGCCCCCCCTAAAACCTTAATTTATTAGATAGATATCATATCAAAGTCGTTAAAACTGATCTAGAAGTCGCTTGTCGGTTTCGCCCATGAATTATCATTATCTAGTCACAAAATTGCACTATAGCATACGTATACATAGATAATTATTTTAACCCAACTAAGGATTAAAAATGACATACTCATGAATCGTTTATATATATATATATATATATATAGAGGAGAGTTATCCTACATAGTGTTGGAAATCTAAGAAGGCTAAGAAGGATTTATGACCTTTAGATCTCTTTTTTAATGGTTGAGATCAATTTGTAGGAAAAGAAATTGGTGGAAGGGTACATTAGTCATAGCCACTTTTGTTGACTTTCTCTCTCCACATGCAAGGCACATGTCAATTCCCCCACTTTTTTTAAAACTTTCATAACTTTTGGATACGATATTATTTTTTTTTTTAAAATTACACCAAAAAAACAAGCGTTTTTTTATCTTTAAAACGCGTATAATATTGATATATAAAAAATAAAAAAAAATTTCGGCACTTGTCTAGTCCTTGTGTAATATCATGTGATTGTGTTTTATTATAAGTAGTGAAATATCACTTTTATCGGTTCATTCTTAAGTCATTATATACTATCATCTTATTATAAATATTTGTTGTGTCATATTATGTGTTTAGAAATTATCACCGTGTTACAAATTGTTAATATGTGTTTGAGAAATGTTCAAAGACAACGTCATTTTTTGTTACAAAGTGTGAGAATGACACAATGGTAAACAAAGACACAATGACACTTTTAAAAAAAATTATAACTCACAATATAAATCAAATTTGAAAAAAATGGTTTGGAGACCTTGTTCCCCATGTATTCCTCTTTCAGAAAATAAATAAACGAAAAATTAAAAAAAATTAAAAAAATTACCGTTTTTTTTATTTTTTAAATTAGACACAATGAAAAAAGACACAATGAGAAAATAGTAGTTTTTTTAAGTTTTGTTTATTTATTTTTTAAGGAGGATGATGTGAGAGCAAGATCTTTGAAATACCTTTTGTGTTATTGTGTAATTATTATTAGATCATTGTGTAATACTTGTCAAATAAGATTACACAATGACCCGATAAATGACACAACAACCTTACGGATGACACAATCACACAATGACCTGATGAAAGACACAATGACCTGACGGAAGACACAATGACCTGACGTTAGACACAATGAGCTGAAAAATTGTGAAAAAAAAGTTCGTTTTTTATATATCAATATTATACGCGTTTTAAAGAGAAAAAAATTCTCGTTTTTATGGTGTAATTTGTTTAAAAAAATAATGTCGTATGTAAAAGTTATAAACGTTTTAAAAAAGTGGGGGAATTGACATGTGACTTGCATGTGGAGAGAGATTGTTTAAAAAAGTGGGCATGACTAAAATACCCCCTCTCCTAATTTTCCTAGATGCCACATGTCAATCTCTTATTGCTTCTTAGCTTTCTTAGATTTATAACACTATGTAGGTGAACCTCACTCTATATATATATATATATATTAATATATATATATATATATATATATGTACACCTTCATTTGAGAACTCATTTTTAGAAAAGAACTGAGTGAGAACCGCCTTAAGTCTTATATTTTTTATTATCTAAATTGACAAAAATACTTGTAAACTTACCAATTATAAGATTTATTTATAAAAAACATTGAAATGCATATATGCACCCACATTATATATGCAAATATGCACATGTTTTAGTTTCTAAAAAAACCGAGAAGAGATGTGATAAAATTCAAGAAACAATGAACAATAGTAATAAAACAATACCTTTTTACTTTACCATTATTATTGAAGCGATAAGTACATTGTAGAGAGCTTCCAGGGTTTAAGTACCGACATGACTTAGTGAGGGATGTTCTTTTTGACATATTCAGGCGAGCCGGGGTTTCGGTTAAGAAAGAAGCACCGGTGAATTTCTTGACTGACCCGTCGGAAAGTAGATCTACACTTAGACCGGATGATATTTTGATATTTGGATGGACAGGAGGTAAACATGCATGTGTGGACTTAACATGTGTTTCCCCACTAGTGGGCCTGGGAAATGGTGTTTTCAGGGTGGGTCAAGCTATTTTAAAAGCTGCTTCTTGCAAAGTGGCTAAACACGAGAAAGCATGCATTGACAACCAACACGTATTTGTTCCATTTGCGTTTGACACATTTGGTTTTCTTGCACCTGAGGCTGTGGAGGTACTTAATCGAGTCCAACGGGTTATGCATAGCTTTGTTATGACCCCGAGGTCTATGAATGTAGTGTTTAAACGACTTGGTTTTGCTATCCAAAAAGGGTTAGCGGCGCAGCTTGTTGCCCGTTTACCTTCTATTTCCATGTAAATCTATCTTTATGCTATATTACATTAAATTAAACTTAAAAAAAAAGTACATGGTTTATATAGTTCTCACTAGTTCTTTCTAAATATTTGGTTCTTATTTGAAGGTAACACTATATATATATATATATATAGATTGGGGATTTTCTAAAAAGGCTTAAAACTCTAAGAAGTGTAGGAAGCATTCACAACACAAACACGTGTCCATGAGGGGGAAAAAGCACGGAGGGGCGTTATCGTCATTTTACGCGTTGACGCTAAATGAGATTTGTTCTTCTGAATCATGGTGTTTTTAACACTGCGTTATCGTCATCTTATGGTGTTTTTTTTAACGTTTATTAATTTTGAATCCAAAATCATTCATCTATGGCGAATACTGAAAGCGATGATGTTTTTGTTTGTTTTTGACGTTTTCGTTTACTAATTACGAACCTCCAATCAATGTTCTGTTCTTCTGAATCATTGTGTTTTTAACATTCTGAGTCATGGTGTTTTTAGTGATCAGTTCAAATGTTAAAAACGCCATGATCAGAAGACATAGATCCCATTTGATAGTGCTAAGAAACACCATGAGAAAAGTTAGGAACGTCATGAAAAGATGTGTGAAAATAAAACACCAAACATCTCAACTTTTTTTACTGTGATCAGTTCAAGCGTAAAAAACACCATGATTCAGAAGACACGGTTCTAAGAAACACCATGGCGTTAGAATTGTGGTGTTAAAAACGCACAATGACAAATATACCCCCAAATCCATCTCGCGCGTAACCAAAACATCATAATATTTACAAAACTACCACCGCGTTCAATTGGACCGTAAACACCATAATCCGACGCCCCAGATTCCTTCTTAGCCTTTTTAGAGTTTTGGCCCTTTGTAGAAAATCCCTCCTCTATATATATATATATAGAGAGAGAGAGAGTGAGGTTCACCTACATAGTATTAGAAATCTAAGAAGGCTAAGAAGCAATAAGAGATTGACATGTGGCATCTAGGAAAATTAGGAGAGGGAGTATTTTAGTCATGCCTACTTTTTTAAATATTCTCTCTCCACATGCAACTCATGTCAATTCCTCCACTTTTTTTAAACGTTTATAACTTTCACATACGACATTATTTTTTTAAACAAATTACACCATAAAAACGAGCATTTTTTTCTCTTTAAAACGCGTATAATATTGATATATAAAAAACAAACTTTTTTTTCACATTTTTTCAGCTCATTGTGTCTAACGTCAGGTCATTGTGTCTTCCGTCAGGTCATTGTGTCTTTCGTCTGGTCATTGTGTGATTGTGTCATCCGTAGGGTTGTTGTGTCGTTCATCGGGTCATTGTGTAATCTTATTTGACAAGTATTACACAATGATCTAATAATAATTACACAATAACACAAAAAGTATTTCAAAGATCTTGCTCCCACAACATCCTCCTTCAAAAATAAATAAACAAAACTTAAAAAAACTACTATTTTCTCATTGTGTCTAATTTAAAAAATAAAAAAAACGGTAATTTTTTTAATTTTTTTTAATTTTTCGTTTATTTATTTTTTGAAAGAGGAATACATGGGGAACAAGGTCTCCGAACCACTTTTTTTAAATTTGATTTATATTGTGAGTTAGAATTTTTTTTAAAAGTGTCATTGTGTCTTTGTTTACCATTGTGTCATTCTCACACTTTGTAACAAAAAATGACTTTGTCTTTGAACATTTCTCAAACACATATTAACAATTTGTGACACGGTGATAATTTCTAAACACATAAGATGACACAACAAATATTTAAAATAAGATGATATTACATAATGACTTAAGAATGAACGGATAAAAGTGATATTTCACTAGTTATAATATAACACAATCACATGATAATACACAAGGACTAGACAAGTGCCGAATTTTTTTTTTATTTTTTATATATCAATATTATACGCGTTTTAAAGATAACAAAACGCTTGTTTTTTTTGGTGTAATTTTTATAAAAAAATAATATCGTATCCAAAAGTTATGAACGTTTTAAAAAAAGTGGGGAAATTGACATGTGTCTTGCATGTGGAGAGAGAAAGTCAACAAAAGTTGCTATGAATAATGTACCCTTCCACCATTTTTTTTCCTACAAATTGATCTCAACCATTAAAAGAGAGATCTAAAAGTCATAAATCCTTCTTAGCCTTTTTAGTTTTTCAACCCTATGTAGGATAATATATATATATATATATATAT
The DNA here is from genome assembly GCA_030867185.1 of Tagetes erecta. NCBI lineage: Eukaryota > Viridiplantae > Streptophyta > Magnoliopsida > Asterales > Asteraceae > Tagetes > Tagetes erecta. The sequence continues at coordinate 61,842,352 of CM061488.1, forward strand.
ATATATATATATATATATATATATATATATATATATATATATATATATATATAGGGATCCATTCAAATGAGAACACTTTTAACTTGAGGACAACTTAGGAACCGCTTTAATTGTTGTATTTTTTATAATATAAATTGACCAAAATGCTTATAATTAACCTAATTTTAACATTTATTTAAAAAATATATGATTTGTGAAGTCGTTTGTTAAAATGCATATATGCACTCACATTACTTGTACACAAACACACATTGTGGGTGCATATAAGCATTCTAACAAACGACATCACGAATCATATTTTTTTTAAATAGATGTTAAAATTAATTGAATTATAAGCATTTTGGTCAATTTATATTACAAAAAATTCAATAGTTTGACTCATTTTATGATTCGTTAAAGTTGTACTTTTTGTACTCAAGTTAAGAGGTGTTCTCATTTGAGTGTCCCTCTATATATATATATATATATATATATATATATATATATATATATAGAGGAGAGTTATCCTACGTAGTGTTGGAAATCTAAGAAGGCTAAGAAGGATTTATGACCTTTAGATCTCTTTTTTAATGGTTGAGATCAATTTGTAGAAAAAGAAATTGGTGGAAGGGTACATTAGTCATAACCACTTTGTTGACTTTCTCTCTCCACATGCAAGGCACATGCCAATTTCCCCACTTTTTTTAAAACTTTCATAACTTTTGGATACGATATTATTTTTTAAAAAAAATTACACCAAAAAAACAAGCGTTTTGTTATCTTTAAAATGCGTATAATATTGATATATAAAAAATAAAAAACAATTTCGGCACTTGTCTAGTCCTTGTGTAATATCATGTGATTGTGTTATATTATAACTAGTGAAATATCACTTTTATCGGTTCATTCTTAAGTCATTATATAATATCATCTTATTATAAATATTTGTTGTGTCATATTATGTGTTTAGAAATTATCGCCGTGTCACAAATTGTTAATAAGTGTTTGAGAAATGTTCAAAGACAACGTCATTTTTTGTTACAAAGTGTGAGAATGACACAATGGTAAACAAAGAGACAATGGTAAACAAAGAAACAATGACACTTTTAAAAAAATTATAACTCACAATATAAATCAAATTTGAAAAAAGTGGTTCGGAGACCTTGTTCCCCATGTATTTCTCTTTCAGAAAATAAATAAACGAAAAATTAAAAAAAATTAAAAAAATTACCGTTTTTTTATTTTTTAAATTAGACACAATGAAAAAAGACACAATGAGAAAATAGTAGTTTTGTTAAGTTTTGTTTATTTATTTTTTAAGGAGGATGATGTGAGAGCAAGATCTTTGAAATACTTTTTGTGTTATTGTGTAATTATTATTAGATCATTTTGTAATACTTGTCAAATAAGATTACACAATGACCCGATGAATGACACAACAACCTTACGGATGACACAATCACACAATGACCTGATGAAAGACACAATGACCTGACGGAAGACACAATGACCTGACGTTAGACACAATGAGCTGAAAAATTGTGAAAAAAAAGTTCGTTTTTTATATATCAATATTATACGCGTTTTAAAGAGAAAAAAATTCTCGTTTTTATGGTGTAATTTGTTTAAAAAAATAATGTCGTATGTAAAAGTTATAAGCGTTTTAAAAAAGTGGGGGAATTGACATGTGACTTGCATGTGGAGAGAGAATATTTAAAAAAGTAGGCATGACTAAAATACCCTCTCTCCTAATTTTCCTAGATGCCACATGTCAATCTCTTATTGTTTCTTAGCCTTCTTAGATTTATAACACTATGTAGGTGAACCTCACTCTATATATATATATATATATATATATATATATATATATATATATATATATATAGGATAGTTATCCTACATAGTGTTGGAAATCTAATAAGGCTAAGAAGGATTTATGACCTTTAGATCTCTTTTTTAATGGTTGAGATTAATTTGTAGGAAAAGAAATTGGTGGAAGGGTACATTAGTCATAGCCAATTTTGTTGACTTTCTCTCTTCACATGCAAGGCACATGCCAATTCCCCCACTTTTTTTAAAACTTTCATAACTTTTGGATACGATATTATTTTTATAAAAAAATTACACAAAAAAACAAGCGTTTTGTTATCTTTAAAACGCGTATAATATTGATATATAAAAAATAAAAAAAAATTCGGCACTTGTCTAGTCCTTGTGTAATATCATGTATATCATGTGATTGTGTTATATTATAACTAGTGAAATATCACTTTTATCGGTTCATTCTTAAGTCATTATATAATATCATCTTATTATAAATATTTGTTGTGTCATATTATGTGTTTAGAAATTATCACCGTGTCACAAATTGTTAATATGTGTTTGAGAAATGTTCAAAGACAACGTCATTTTTTGTTACAAAGTGTGAGAATGACACAATGGTAAACAAAGAGACAATGGTAAACAAAGACACAATGACACTTTTAAAAAAATTATAACTCACAATATAAATCAAATTTGAAAAAAGTGATTCGGAGACCTTCTTCCCCATGTATTCCTCTTTGAGAAAATAAATAAACAAAAAATTAAAAAAAATTAAAAAAATTACCATTTTTTTTATTTTTTAAATTAGACACAATGAAAAAAGACACAATGAGAAAATAGTAGTTTTTTTAAGTTTTGTTTATTTATTTTTTAAGGAAGATGATGTGAGAGCAAGATCTTTGAAATACTTTTTGTGTTATTGTGTAATTATTATTAGATCATTGTGTAATACTTGTCAAATAAGATTACACAATGACCCGATGAATGACACAACAATCTTACGGATGACACAATCACACAATGACCTGATGAAAGACACAATGACCTGACGCAAGACACAATGACCTGACGTTAGACACAATGAGCTGAAAAATTGTGAAAAAAAAGTTCGTTTTTTATATATCAATATTATACGCGTTTTAAAGAGAAAAAAATTCTCGTTTTTATGGTGTAATTTGTTTAAAAAAATAATGTCGTGTGTAAAAGTTATAAACGTTTTAAAAAAGTGGGGGAATTGACATGTGACTTGCATGTGGAGAGAGAATATTTAAAAAAGTGGGCATGACTAAAATACCCCCTCTCTTAATTTTCCTAGATGCCACATGTCAATCTCTTATTGATTCTTAGCCTTCTTAGATTTATAACACTATGTAGGTGAACCTCACTCTATATATATATATATATATATATATATGTATATATATATATATATATATATATATATATATATATATATATATATATAGAGAGAGAGAGAGAGAGAGAGAGAGAGAGGGGGACACTCAAATGAGAACACCTCTTAACTTGAGTACAAAAGGTACAACTTTGACAAATCATATATGGAGTCAAACTGTTGAATTTTTTGTAATATAAATTGACCAAAATGCTTATAATTTAACTAATTTTAACATCTAATTCAAAAAAATATGATTCGTGATGTCGTTTGTTTGAATGCATATATGCACCCAAAATGTGTGTTTGTGTACAAGTAATGTGGGTGCATATATGCATTTTAACAAACGACTTCAAAAATCTTATATTTTTTAAATAGATGTTAAAATTAGGTTAATTATAAGCATTTTGGTCAATTTATATTATAATAAATATAACATTTAAAGCGGTTCCAAAGTTGTTCTCAAGTTAAAAGTGTTCTCATTTGAATGGATCCTATATATATATATATATATATATATATATATATATATATATATATATATATATATATATATATATATATATATATATCTATCTAATAAATCAAACTTTTAGGGGAGGCAATTTTTAGGGGGAAATTTTATTATAGGAAGTTTTGGAGGGAATTCACATGCATTAGTTGATGGAGCAAAAAATATGAAAGTTGAATGTATTTTTTTAATAATACATTTATAATTATTTTTTTTCTCATTCAAGTTTTAAATTTAAAATATTTAAAAAAATGACTTACAAAAAAAGTATAGAAGATGAATGTATTTTTTAATATATTATCAAATTATTGCTATTTACTAAATGATGCGTAATTTAGATAATCTGTGTATAAATCAACATTGTATAAATTACTCCGTGTGTATACACGGGTATTAAACCTAGTCTATCTAATAAATTAGAGTTTTAGGGGGTTATATTATGGGGGGAATTTTTTTATAAAAGGAAACTTCGGAGGGAAAACTAAGTAGAGATTTCACCATGCATAAGTTGATGGAGATAAATTCTTAAATATTAAATATTTATAAATCGTTAAACATAATGGTTATAATTTTTTTATAAATATTACTACTTAACCCGTGTGTAACACGGGTGTTAAACCTAGTATATATATATAATGTAGTGTTAGTAGTAGTTTAGGTCAATTAGCAAAAATGGTCAATAACAAGGTTAAACAAAAAGGTAATAATACATGATTGTCCTAAGTTTCGAACTTGAGACCCCTCTCTCGAAAACAACACACTCCTACCAGACGAGCTATATGTTAATTTTGTTGGAAAATCGATTCAAAATGTTTTTATTATCTTTAATACAAACTCCCCCAATTCCAACAAGAACACAAACCCTAATTCTCAAATTAAATCCATATGAATAGATGAATCATGAAATTGATTACGGATTTTAAATCTAGACATCATAAGGAGTATTTTATATAGATTAACTTACGTGCTTGGTGACGAATTGAATCAGAGACGTTGAAGAACAAGAACGTTCGGTTGGAGAATCAAAATGGTAGATTGGAGTTGTTAGAATTCAATTAATCTTCCAGAAACACTCTTGATGATGCTGCGAATAAAAGCCCCATGGTTTTAGCAGAAGAAAACGATGATTCGATATTGAACAGATATCCACTAGCGTACGGTTTTTTTTATAATCAACCGATTGATTTAGAGAGTTTTGAACAAAATAATTCGTTGGTATAACTTAGGAATGATGATAGGAGCGTTTTGGTTCCAAGAATTGATTGGATTAGACGTTAAATCATCAAATGGTTAATTGGGTTTATGGCTTCGGTTTTGAATTCATTAAAAACGAAGATTTGAATGGTTATTTGGGTTTAAATTGCACGTTATGGGTTCGAATTCACCAAAGGATCATTTAACCGTGCTTTAATTTGGTTAATTACGTCTAGAAATGGGGTTTTAATGGACGCCAGAGCTTCGCCGGAATTCTGGCCGGATCTTGGCCGGAAAAGCGGGCAAGAAAGGGGGGATCGGGCTGGGTTAATTTGATTTTAATATATTACACTTTGGTCCTTGAAGTTTGATGTTTATTTTAAGTGGTATTAAAACTTTAATATAAGTTTAAGAAATGACATTTATCACCCAAAATAAATTAAATACTTATTTTAACTAACCAACTTAACCACGTTAACCCGTAACGTTTATAAATTTGACGTTATTGAATGCTTATATGCGGTTGACGTCAAATGGTTATTTTGAGACTTTAAAAGTTTTTATCTTTATTAGAATTTATAAAATCCCTTTTACAAGAATACAAAAAAATATATATATTTTTGGAGATTTATATTATAAGTAGTATTTAAATAGTTTACTTAGATATTAATTCGAAATGAATCTGATCATTTTATTAACGACGGTAAAAACATTACATCCGAAATATTCATTCATATTCATAATAACGAAATGTTACATTTTCATAAATTAAATACGAATTAGATAAAAGACGAATGGATTTGGGTTCAAGTCGGGCATTCCGGTTCGGGTTTGGGGCAGATGTCACAAGTCACCTCCTCATCGCTAACCCGAAGAGTAAGTCTATCCGTGCAAACATCGATCAATGCTCTAGCCTTGGCTAGGAATTGGCGGCCTAAGATAAGGGGTACATTCTTATCCTCATCCATATCAAGAATAACAAAGTCAACTGGAAATACGAATTTGTCTATTTTCACCAGCATATTCTCAACTATACCTCGTGGGTATTTCACTGATCGATAAATATACCTCGTGGATACTCATACGTGTTGGCTTTGGTTCTCCCAGATCAAGCTTAGCAAAAACCGAGTATGGCATTAGGTTTATACTAGCACCCAGTGTGACACCCCGCCCGGCGGCGGAAACACCGGGCTTGTCAAGTGAATTGGATATCAATAGTACAAAGCACATGGTACACTAAAAGCATATTTTAATATCATTAAAGCAATAATATCGTGACATAAATGAAGAAATAAATAGTCTTAAATCAGTAATAAAAATCAATAATGAATAGTGTTTAAATTCCATTTATTCTAGGTCCAAAAGCATCCTATGTCTTGTAAGGCATAAAACACTTCAAACGCCACCTGAAATACGTGTAAAATAAGTTAGCTAAAGAAATAGCTAGTGAGTAAAAACACAGTTAATAGTACACAATATGAAATCCGAGATCATTATAAATATGTTTCGCAATCTTATGTGTATAGCAATATCATCATATATCTCAACCATGACCATAGAACCACATAGAAACAAGAATCCATAGACCCCGCAGGGTAACTTTTAGCAACAGGTCATGAGGAACCACTCATGTTACAAATACTGATAACTATCTTTTAACCGTCATTTAACCGTCTCGATATATATAAGTTATCAATAAATGTTTAAGCATCTAAGGGACATAGCAACGTAGCAACAAGCATCACATATAGTAACTAGTAACCAACACATAGAATCGAACATAGAATCGCCGGGTTAAAATCACCTATCAGGCCATTAGTGTAGGTGGGCTTGTCAAGCCATTAGCGCTAACATCGTACCGGTGGAAATTACAAGAATATATAAGTACTATTGTCTATCACATAAATTTGCATCATGCGGCCAAACAAGATTAACACATCTAATGATCTCATTTTGAAAATAGAAACAAAACAAAAGAAACCGTAGTATTATAGGAACACGTATTTCAGCCCCAAAAACGAAAAAAATAAAAAGGGGGAGTGAGTTTACTCACCTCGAAAAGCAAAGATAACCGATAAGTAACGCAGTTAACGAGAACCGAGAGTTTCCCAAATATTGGTACCACCTAATTAATTTGTAAAAATCCTACTTAGAAACGAAACAATAGTAACAAAATCATAAATCCGAGATCTAGGGTTTCAGACTTGGGATTTAGGGTTTTAGATTATAAATTGGGAATTTGTGCGAAACGTTATAGTAATTTCGTATATATATATATATATATATATATATATATATATATATATATATATATAGGGATCCATTCAAATGAGAACACTTTTAACTTGAGAACAACTTAGGAACCGCTTTAAATGTTATATTTATTATAATATAAATTGACCAAAATGCTTATAATTAACCTAATTTTAACATCTATTTAAAAAATATAAGATTTTTGAAGTCGTTTGTTAAAATGCATATATGCACCCACATTACTTGTACACAAACACACATTTTGGGTGCATATATGCATTCTAACAAACGACATCACGAATCATATTTTTTTGAATTAGATGTTAAAATTAGTTAAATTATAAGCATTTTGGTCAATTTATATTACAAAAAATTCAACAGTTTGACTCCATATATGATTTGTCAAAGTTGTACTTTTTGTACTCAAGTTAAGAGGTGTTCTCATTTGAGTGTCCCTCTATATATATATATATATATATATATATATATATATATATATATATATATATATATATATATATATATATATATATATATATATATATATATATATATATATATATATATATATATATATATATATATATATATATATATATATATATATATATATATATATATATATATATATATATATATATATATATATATATATATATATATAGGGTGAAGTTCAAATGAGAAGGACTAAATATTGCAAGAAGAAAAAGAAGGAATATTAGCCAATCAAAATTTATCTTTTAATTTTTCTAATTAATATTATGAAAAGGATAGTTTTGTAATTTGTCTTTATAATAAATATAATATAATTGTTATTAAATTTGGTAACTTATATCATCTTCATTCAACGTATTCAATACCATGGAAATAAAGCATCAATCATTGAATCAGTTACTGATATATCATTTACATTTGAAACCCGTATTAATTTTGAAACCATATCGTCATCAGCTGTAGTCGATTCGCTCGATCATATTTATTATGAAGAAACAACCTAATCGAAGATTAGGATTCATATTCCAAGCCAGATCTTTCAATTCACCACTTTTATTGAAGATTTTGTATGATTCGGTGTTCAATTTCATATTATTTCAAATATATGTTAGACCAGAGACAAAATTGTCAAGTTTCCATGCTATATATATGATATCTCGGTTGTTCCTTTTATATCATCTTACAAGTTTCGAATCAAGTCCAATTTTTTGCTGTTCCACCATGAATTCTCAAATCATTCTACACCAGGAAGATGCAACCTCTGAACTGGACATCCAGATTGATGGTAAGATTGTAGTTTTTGTTTAATAAGTTGTCTGTTTTGTTTCTTCCTGAACACAAAATCCTCTTAAATGTCATACCTAGTTGTTGTTTTCTATTGATGATGAAGAACCTGGTTATAAAAGAAGTTTATTCGTTTGTGTAGGTTGTTTGTTTTTGGGATAGGTTCACATTTTGCTATTTAGGAATAACACATAGATGCTTAATTTACTTATAAAAGAAGTTTAATCGGTTCTGTAGATTGTTTGTTTTTGGGATAGGTTCACATTTTGCTATTTAGGAATAACACATAGATGCTTAATTTACTTATAAAAGAAGTTTAATCGGTTGTGTAGGTTGTTTGTTTTTGGGATAGGTTCACATTTTGCTATTTAGGAATAACACATAGATGCTAAATTTACCTTATAAAAGAAGTTTAATCGCTTGTGTAGGTTGTTTGTTTTTGGGATAGGTTCACATTTTGCTATTTAGGAATAACACATAGATGCTTAATTTACTTATAAAAGAAGTTTAATCGGTTGTGTAGGTTGTTTGTTTTTGGGATAGGTTCACATTTTGCTATTTAGGAATAACACATAGATGCTAAATTTACCTTATAAAAGAAGTTTAATCGGTTGTGTAGGTTGTTTGTTTTTGAGATAGGTTCACATTTTGCTATTTAGGAATAACAAATAGATGCTTAATTTACCAGTTCCACTTTTTTTTTACTAAATTTGACGTTTATATGCATTCAAAATGGTTCATGTCATATGAAATTTTCAAGTTTTTTACAAATCACTATTAATTTTATTCACCCTACATACATGATACATGTTTAGGTGTTTGATTCTAACATTATTTTGTGTTGCTAATGTTTCTTAATAATTACATTTATGGGAACATATGTGTAGGCACATGGAATAACATTACGAATGGTGTTATTCAATGTTTAGTTGGTCAACCACAAACAAAAATTGTTAGTGTTACTGCTCCAAAAGGAATAATAAATAAAGGTAATGGATCTCAACCACCATTGAAGGGTCCTGATAAAAAAGTTGTTCAACTGATCAAGAAACGCATCAAGTTTTGTCAAAAATGCAAAAAAAATAGCAAAGCACGATGCACGCATTTGCCCTATGAAGAAATTTATCAATTAAGGATTCCAACTATTTCAAGTCAAATAATAAGTTGAAGTTTTTATTCCTTAACCAGTTTATTTTTGTTATGCATAATGTAATAATTCTGGGTTGATTTCTTTTTAATATAAAACATGATTGTTATGTGTATCTTGTGTTCCCTTTCTATATATGTGAATCTGTGGTTGTCTATATATAATGTAACGCAAACTACCCTCTAACAGATTAATCATTGTTAGACCCATTAGTGAGTAACACATTCAAACGGATTACGGTCTGTAGGTTATGCTTATACACTACATATGGTTTTTCAATTGTCACACGTTATTGACGCATACACATGATCAAGTGGTTAACACATACACATGTAAAAAAATTTGGAATTGGCAACTTTGTATTTTAGATCCTACACTATCCATTTTTGATGTAGGACCGTCTTATACATATGATAGATGTTATCCTTCAAAACTTTGATTGTCTTTTTAAAACGTTGAACATCTAAAAGTAATCCTGTCTTTTTTTTGCCTTAGATGCTAACGTTCAAGAGAATACGCCTCATAAATCATATTACTCACCAGATGGAACAAAAAAGTGGGTCCCATCAGTACCAAACAATGAGAAACCAGAAGTTGGAACGATTTTTCAGAAATGGGAAGACATTTTCAAAATGTATGAAGTATACGCTGCAAAAGCTGGCTTTGATATCAGCTTGTCAACCATAGCAAGGACAAATGGTCTTATAACACATAGGTATATTGTTTGCAACAAACAGGGTAAGCCGCGACCTAAAAATGTTGATACTATGGATAACGCATCAACGTCTACAAATAAACGTAATAGCAATCATAAAGTCACCGGTTGCTTAGCATGTATTAGAGTTAAGGTGGTTCCTGGCACAACTAGTTTCATATTATACGAGTTCATCGAAGAGCATAATCATGGTCTTTTGTCTATTGAAAATATGGACTTATCCAGGAGAAGTAGACAACTAAGATTTACTGATCAGAGAAATATCCACCAGCTTAACACGACGGGTTTCGGGGCTACAATTGCACACCGCGTGCAAACCACTTTGAAGGGGGGTCATCATAATGTAAGAGGATCCAAGACGGATTACACGAACTTTAGTAGAGATATCAAGTGTTTCATTGGGGACAAAGATGCTGAGATGCTTAAAGTTATGATGGAAGGGCATGTCAAGCACCTTGACAACTTTTCGTATGAACAAGTTGAATTTAATCATGAACTTACCGCACTATTCTGGGCGGACGATATTTGTAAATGCAACTATACTGTTTTTGGTGATGTTTTAGCATTTGATGCTACTTTTGATACAAACAAGTAAGTAGCTTTTTTTTAATTACATGATCCTAATCATATATTAACAGTCTATATTACAGGTACAAAATGACTTTTGTTCCATTCACAGGAGTGGACCATCACAAACGATGCGTCACATTCGGGGCGGGCTTAATTCATAACGAAACAATCGAGTCATACAAATGGTTATTGAGATGCTTTCTTAAAGCGCACGGGAAGCAACCCATTCTAATCCTAACCGATCAGGATCCAGCGATGAAACAGGCAATAGCATCTGTTTTTACAGAGTCTACACATAGACTTTGTATGTGGCATGTTACTCAAAAACTCCCAGTGAAGGTACCGACTAATTTAGCTATGAAACAGTTAATTGTTTTATGTTTGATTGTGTAGGCTACTTACAACATATATTGTAGGACATATTATAAGACACTCTATAACGAAAGTTGTATTTCCAATTGCGCATATAAAGTATATGAAAGCCTTTTTCATCCTCTTTGTATTGTACATGTAATGAGCATCTTTCTTAAATTGTCAAAATTATTATTATATTATTAATTAATAATTCTTAACTGGTCAATTAAATGTAGTTGTACGGTTGTACCTAGACAATGCATTTCACGATTCCAACACGTTTCCCATCATACCATGTTTATTACATTTATAAAATGTGAATATGAATGTGTTTAATCCAACATGTACATTTCTGACCTTTACTTGCAGGTTTGTGGAGATTTGTTGAAGAATACAACTCTAAGGACTCGTATTCATAAACTAGTGTGGAATGTTTTCATTAAACCATCGACCTTTGAGGAACGATGGAATGATTTAATGATTGAATTCAACCTACAAGATAATACTTGGTTAAATAACATGTTTACCATACCAACCATTCTATAATACTCCTTTACCAAACACATTAACTCCTGGTCGTCGCTGTATTTACCAGCTGCAATTAACTTCATTTTCTCAAACTCATTCTTTTCCTTTTCTATGGAACTAATCAAGCCTTTCAACTTCGAGACCAATTCCTACACAGTATTTATCACGCTAAGCACTATATAGAACACGATTAGATAATAACGAATGCAATTTTCTATATTGGTTACCTGCTTACTAGGTGATTGTTCCGTCATGTTTACTTCAGCAACAAATTCACCTTCATCAATATCTTCACCAGCGACAAACAGATCTTGTTTCTTCACAACACCAAATCCTCCGTTTTTAAACTCGATGTTTTGTCTTTCCCTCAACTTTGACATGTTCCATTCAGCCAAAGCATAATCCCTCCTATCAACTTGCATGTCGTTACATGTTGTCGCATCCACATACATTAGCTACACATCGACAATAAACATCTAGTTAGTTTATTTGATTAACTAAAAAATGAACACTTACACAAAAATTCTATTTTAAAATATATAGAAACTTGCCATCAATATTGTTAGTGGCCCTGTGAAGTAGCTATCCGGGTCATCTTTAACCCAATTATCCTTACACTCATGAATGTTAGAGTAAATCAGAGAGCACCAATCGAGCTTGCTTATATCTCTAGACTCTGTAAAAACCGGCATAATAGACGTCTTACACTTACCATTCTTCTGACAATCAATCATAGTCGTGATAAACAGCATCACAAAATCTATCCTAAACAACCAATCAGCTACGGTGTAGGTCCTTAGACGGTTGACAATGTTTGCAGGGCTTATCTCTGAAATTCCATAAACCCTTCTCCACATTTTGCTTACTGTTGCATTAACAACACCTTCTGCCACAAAATCATCACCACCATTCGGCACACCTAGTAACTGGTGAATTCTTTCCTTTGTTATTGAGACTGAACCTGACTCAATCTCGATACTCATTGTTTTGGTATCTAGTTTATCGACCACGTAAAACGCAAGTCCTCCAGGAACACCGTTTACATTAAAAGACAACAACCTCCCAAACCCCATTGATTTAACAGCTTTTCTTTGATCATCAGATAATACCTTGATGCCCTCCCACAATGCTTTTGGAGACGACCTCGTCCTCAAAGAAGGCATTTCTTTTCGACTATTACTCACATTAGCTTTCTGAAACTTCCCCTTACCTCCAGATTTTTTGTTTTTATTATTACATGAACCTGATAAACCATCACAAATTTAATTTAATCACTTAAAAAAAACTTTGACATAGCACACTTACAAAACATACCTTTAATATTTGGACAACATAGAACATAAATAATTGCAGATCAAACTACCATTGTATATCCACACAAACTCAGTTTTCGATTAAAAAAAAATACCAAATGTAGTTTTTTGTATTTTTGGCCTACACATCCAACATCTACACAGACTACACATCTCAAAACCAACCTCTATTAACCCTATACACAAAAAACATTTACATCATGCTTATGGTGTTTAATTCATTAATCTACACATATATATTATCCTAACACAAAATACACTGCATCGCCTACACATTACAAATCTGATGTATAATAACAGCTTCTACATTACTTCTAATTTTGGCTGATCTACATAGCTAAGGAAACAAACGCCAGTGTGTAACCTACATATATACTTGCAGAACAATACACATAAATCCACCCTAACAAAGTTTTTTAACAAAAAAAAAACATGACAATTATGTCTTTATAAGAAGCAATGTTTTTGGTTGTATTTTATGCCTACACATCAACCACAACACCGCCTCCACATCTCACTAACAACTTCCATTAACCTTCCAACAAACAATAATCTATTACATGCATTCCTAATTAAACACTTAACACAAATATAAATCCCCAATTTCAAATTTTTTGCTTAAAGTTTTGATGACCTATAAAAAATTATTTAAAATACCGTTAATCAAATTGGTTTAGCATACAAAAATAACAATCAATTACAAGAACCTGTCTTCTGAATCGTTCCTTCATCAATCAGTCCCTTACTATCTCCATTACACTTAATACGCTTTGATATTTTTGCAAAATCAAATTTGAAGTTGCATGCGACTAAAGACAACGGAAAAAATACAATCGACAAAAATATACAATGCTTTACCTGCTTTCGCTGAATCTGTTACTTGTTTTACCTCCATTTTCCGCCTTCTTGATCGCCGAATGTTTATTCCTCTAATGTCTCTCATAATACTGCACTATATACCTTCACATAAACCCTAATTTCACACCAAATTAGTAGTTGATTCTCTTTGATTGTGATGAAATCGCACGATTATATTATGGATTCGTTTTTTCTTGTGTATGATCGTTTCCAAGGCAGCAGTTTTGATATTCCCTACGAAATCTTTTTGGTGAATCAGTCTTATTACCTTACCAAATATACAGAGGACGTTTTTAATTCATTAATAAATTACCTTCACATCAAATGTCTAAAATACCCTGTCAGGGGTTCATTTTTAAACATTTTATTAAAAATGTTACACAAACCACCCTTGTTAATCATAACCATTGAATGTTTAAATGTAGGGCTAAGATGGTTTCTTTTTCTTCTTGCAATATTTGTTCTTCTTAAAAGAACCTCCCCCTATATATATATATATATTAAACGAATTCGTTTAAGTATTTTTAAAATAGTATTTGAAATCCATACATGTAACCATGTAAGATTGTCATTTGAATAAATTTGAAATTTATGTTTTTAACACTTAAATGTATTTTACGAGAATATTAATTAGTTTATTGTAATTATATTTTTAATGTTAATAGTGTGTAAAAGAACCTGAAAATAAAAATAAACAGAAAACAAGTGCGAAGTGGGGCTCGAACCAGGGTCCTCGCGTACAAAGCCTACCACCTCAACCACTACACCAGTTTCTGTTTTGGGTAAGTAAGTTGATTTTTAATTTTTTTAACCTTTTTCAATTAACAACACCCATTTTCAACATTCAAGCCCTAGATCAAAGAATCACCAAATTCGTTTCAATCTGTTAATCTCATCCAAATCAATCATGGGGCTTTTAATCCCCAATGAAACATGAGTATTTTGGTATAATAAACTTACTTGTTAGTGAAAATTTGATATGAGTTTGGTAGAGAAAAGAAATCGGTTGTTCATGCTTGAATCACGCGAAGTTGGAATGAAATGAGGTGGAATTGATGGATTAGGGAGTTATAGGAGATCAAAAGGATTCAAATGAGTATAAATATTACCTGTGATGATGTCCGGAAGCTATAGAACTACTAAGTCGCCGGAGTATAAATTTTGGGTGACTGATTCGGTAAATGCAGAAAAGAAATGAAGTGTTTTGGTGTGAGGATATGTTAGTCGAATGCAATAGACGGTCCGAGTGGTAAGGAAAAAGTTAATCGACAATTTTTGGTCCAATTTCGGGATGTCGTCGGAACCCATTTAGAAATCATCAATTCACCTCGCATCAGATTAGCTGTAACCGCGTAATTAGGGGTTCGAAACATGGTAATAGTAGTTTAGAAAAGTTCTAATTGATTAAAAATGGTTAAAAACGAGTAAATAACGGTCGCCGGAGAATTATAAGTGCCCGGAAATGGTCCGTCGCCAGAATCACGGGATTTAGGGGGGAAGGTTTGGGTTTTCTTTTTATAAATTTTACACATAAGTCCTTATAATTTTAATTTGTTTTCTTTTGGATTACCAACTTCAATTTCAAGTTTAAAAAGTTACAAGTTTGGTCCAAAGTTAATTTTTATATATATTAATTAACTAACTTAACTAAATTGAAACGTAACAATTATATAAGTGGCGTTTTATAGTATTACTTCGTTTGAGATGTTAAGAGACTATTTTTAGACTTAGAAACGTTATTTGTTTGACGTTTTCAATAAATGTTCTTGTATAAGGCACTATATATATATATATTTTTTTTAGATTAGTTAACATAAGTAGTGATTATTTAGTATACTTTAAATACTTGGAGATATAATACGATTGATTAAATAAGACGTGAATAATGTATAATCCAATGTATTTATTAATAATAATAATAATGACGAGCGTTACATCTTTTGAAATTAAATATGATTACAAATGGAAAGATAAACAACTTCGGATTCGAGTCGGGCGTTCGGATTCAGGTTCGGGGCAGATGTCACACCCAGGTCAGCCAAAGCATTGCTGACAAACAAACTACGGATCAAACAAGGGATAGTGAAACTCCCGGGATCATTCATCTTATTTGGTCGTTTGTTTTGGAGAATACCCAAGCACTCCTCATTCAAATTCAAATGTGAAAGCTCCTCGAGCTTCTTTTTGTTTGTGAGGAGGTCCTTCAAGAATTATGCATATTTGGGCATTTGAACAAGGGGTTCAACAAATAGTAAATTGATGTGAAGTTGTTTAAAAAGCTCGAGAAATTTTCCATAATGCTCTTCCATTTTCTGCTTTTTTAAGTCTGACTGGATATGGGATGGAAGGAGTGTATGGTTCGACTGGCTCCTTGGACCGTGTTGTACTTGCTGGGCTTCGCCTCAGTTGCACCTCATCCGGAAACTCAGTCTCTTCTTCTTCAATAACTAGCTGTGAAGAAGGTGATGGAACAGAATCAGTAGTCTTTCCACTTCTCATCATGAATTCATGATGGCCTTGACATGACCTTTTGGATTTGTCTCAGTGTTGCCTGAAAGGCCACCCTAAGGTCTTTTAGAAAGTAATTAGGCAATTTTCCCGACCTGGTTTTTAATGTTTTACAAGGAAGCTTTTTGATTTCTCAGTTTAGTAGCCTTCATAGTAGCCTTCCCTTCGGGTGGGGGTTGTGAGTTACTGTTAGGTCCTTGATTGTTAAGTGGAGCTTGTGGAGGATGATATTGGAAGGATTGAGTATGAGTCTGCTGGGATGGGGAACGCTGATTGAATCTGGGTAGTTGTTAGTTAAGGGAACCAGACCCCCAACCGAAATTTAGGTGATTCATCCCCCCTGGGTTAAAAGTATTACTGTAGGGATTGTTCTAGTGACGAATCTGGTTACCCATGAGGTCAACATGCTCGTGCATCATTTCCCCAGCTGAAAATCGCTACCTGGATGCGGCCCCCGGCATAACCCACCAACAGGTTTGAACACGATTCGCTGATCAAATTTTATGGAGAGAGCCTTCAACTGAGCAGTCAAAGCGATGTAGGAGTCCACCTGGTGAACTCCATGACGAGATGTCCTAGAACGTGGCACAGGATTAGAGTAGCTCTTCGCATCTACCCTTTCCAACATATCGTATGCCTCTTGCGATCTCTTTTTGCCAAAGTCCCCATTGGCATGCATGTCGAGAAGTTGCTGACTCTGCGGTATTAAGGCATTCTAAAACGTGTCACAAAATTTCCATAACTCTAAACCGTGGCGTGGGAACTTTCGAGCAAGATTCTTGAATCGCTCCCATGCATCGTGAATGGACTCGCCATCATCCTGCTCAAACGCATGAAGCCTAACCCTAAGCTTTGAGGTTTTCTCAGCGGAAAAAATACTTTTCCAAGAATTTCTCTGGCATCTAAGTCAAAGAAGTAATCCATCAGGAGGGATGTGAGACTAGCCAAGCTTTTGCTTGGTCCCTTAAGGAAAACGGAAACAGCCTAAGCCTGATAGTATCATCAGAAGTGCCATTGATTTTGAATGTAGCGCAAATTTCAAGAAAACTGTTGAGATGGACGCTAGGATCCTCATGATCCTTGCCGTCGAACTGACACATATTCTGGACCATTTGAATGGTACTAGATTTGATTTCGAAATTGTTCACTTTAGCAGTAGGCCTCTCGATACTCCATGCCAAATCAATGAGTGATGGTTTACCGAAATTTGCGATAGTTCTCTAATCCTCGGGTTCCTCCATTTGTTCTTCCTCCTCAACGGGTGTGTCGTGTTCTAACATGTCGCCCTCGATCACAGTGGCCACGAGGCGGGATCTCACCCGCAACCTTCGATGTAAGTTTCGCTCTGGTTCTTAATATGGTTCAACGATGTCAGCAACCAAAGTTATGGACATACATGAATGACAATAAAAGAAAAGACGATCACGAAACTGTTCCTAAACAAAAAAAATAATAACTATCTGATAAAAATAAAAATCAAGTCGAAAGAAAAATACACACAAGGTATCAACAATGGTCAAATTACTAACTCGAATTGTTCTCGAAATCATTGTATCCCCGATAACAGCGCCAGAAACTTGTTGTGCGTGAATATATATAAATTTTTTATGATTATTTTTCACACAAATTAAGTTTTAAAAAGGGTTTTCACCTAATATTACTATATCACACATAGAAAAGGCAAGTGTACCTATCGACTAGTAATATAGTAAAAGGTAAGAACCGGATATCAATTTGTGGACAAGGTAGTTCTCGATACTAAACGTTT
Organism: Tagetes erecta; assembly: GCA_030867185.1. Lineage (NCBI taxonomy): Eukaryota > Viridiplantae > Streptophyta > Magnoliopsida > Asterales > Asteraceae > Tagetes > Tagetes erecta. Next base: position 61,860,545 of record CM061488.1, read on the forward strand.
GTTAATGTTTGTCCAATCAAATAGTCAAATTGGGTTTTTCTTTGAACTAAACTAGCAAATAACAAAAATATTACACTAAGAAAATTGTTAAGTAAGGGAATGAAACTATGGAAATGAGATATTATATAGACTAAGAATCCACTTAACTTTGATAATGAAGAACACTAGTGGTGAAGTCAATTTCCTTATAAGTATAACTAGACTCCCATTAAAAATATGTAACTAAAATGATTTTTGGAAAACTAGAACGATAAACACATCCTAATCACCTAAAATCATGCAGTTAAGCTCAATTGATGTCTTTTATGTCAATAACTAAAGAGGAACTAGTCATCCGCTAAAATGTCCTAGTCTCATAATTAAAGCAAAACTAGAACAATAAACACATCCTAATCACCAAGAATTGCATAAAGTAGACAACGTTATGAAATATTCCAACTTATAATTCTTAACCAAGTCATGTAAATCTAGAGATTCTTGCCACAATTCCAAACCTACAATTCTAATATATTCAAGAAATTATGACATCACAATTATCTTTTCAAACATCCTGTGAAAGAAAGCATACTTGTCCAATATTCATGTCATCTAATTTTCCATTTATTATTTCTAATCTCATGGCATAAATCATATAAACATTCATTTATAAGATTTACAAAAAAATGTCAAGAAGAAGGGTTTTTTAGCATATCAAATTCCTAACAATCATCAACATCACATGACAATCAAATTTAGACAAGTATACAACATCATTGGAAAATTACCATGACTTCATCATGGTTCTTAACATAAAAACATCACCAAATGTCTAAGTTTCATTCATCATCAAAGCATAAGTATCATCCTAATCTAAATAGTATGAGTATTTAGCCCATAAGGCTTACAAAAACTACAAGATACATAGTTAAACTAGTTAAAAACATAATTAAACTAACTAGAAATTCAAACCGAAAACATGCAAGGATAATGTAGGATGATTGGTTGATGATTCTTAAGTCTTCAATGTCTCCCAATGGTTTCCAATGGCTTCCAAGGGATCCAAATTATTGTTTTTAAGTTTTAAAATGCTCTCAAAACTCAACAACCAGAAACGCATGAAAATAAGGCTTTTTATAGCAATTTGCAGATGAGCACTACCTCAAGCACGATCATGCTCGAGGCAGTGTTGGCAGCTACAATGCTAACTTTCTTGCTCAGACATTTCGTATTTTTCTTTTTTGGCTAAGTCTCGATTCCCGTCTCGAGGTGGAAAAGCATGGTCGTGCTTAGATCAAGCACGGGAGTGCTCTAGTCAAAACAACAGGCTCGCCCTTTCGATGAATGGACACAGTTTCTAACAATCTCAGAAATAGTCTGAGCACTGGCAGTGCTTGACCTACGCACGGGAGTGCTCTGACCAATCTAAGGAGCACCACCTAGTGCATTGCCTGTGCTTCCGGGCTTGATGATCTGAGCACAGCCGTGCTTGGTTTGAGCATAACTATGCTTCAACCTGGACTTGGTCAATTTTGCACCGAAACGCGTCTTTTGGGTCGTACTTTCCATCGGTGGGTTGTCTTGGCTGTAAAATCACAAAAATCACAAATAAGTACTTGAACTAATAAAATTACAACCAATTAACAACTAAATTTAGATTAAATATAAAGAACAAATATGTATATTTTTATACATATTAATACACCGTATACATACCAATCTATATCAACATAGAGACATTTGGAGTTTCATTCAACTAGTAGTATTCGCTCGCTCGCGCAACTTTGTTATCATATGAGCTTCTGAAATCAAGTGTCATTTCTACTTGGTAATGCGCAAAGTCTACAATCTAAACACCATATATCCACTCAAACCAATTAAAAACAGAGGCAATGCTCATATTCTTATAATATAGAGCATAGTATTAATGGTAAAATAAGACGAAGAAGTAGACATAGGTTACGAATATGAAAAACCACAATCCATCGCCACCCTTCGATGTTGAAAGTAGCATGTTTCATATTTTTTGAAATTACTTTTACTATTGAGTCCTTGATTGGCTCATGCTCACATGATTATATACCAACTGTTATAACCAGATATATAGCGTAAAATCTTAGTATTTGAAAATTTGTAATTAAGTTTTATGGTTTTTTGTTTACAATGAAATTAGGTTACCACTGTTATAGCTTATATATAGCTTATATATAGCATATATTATTAGATCCCCATTAATGAAAAATTGAAACTCTGTGCTCAAGATTTGTTTAAAATATGTTTGACTCCTCTTCACATGATTATATCCATGTACTATAGAATCTTGATAACCATAATGCAAATTTCGGCTTAAGATTTGTGGGTTTTTATTTGAAATAACATTCAAATAAAAAGCCAAATCAGAATACGATAGTGCAGCTAAACAAACAATCCAATTTCATATGTACGGTTCTAGTTATAGTTAACTACATAAACTACTCACCTGCCCTAAAAACTTTACATAGCAAGGTTTCAAAATAAAAAACCCATTGAAAATCCAAACAAACTACAATATGTTTATAAACAACCACAATCGATAATAGAAACCAACTATATACTGAAAGGATAATTGCAAAGAAGGATTGTAATTCAAATCGATGTTCTGGGACTGGTATGGTCTCTAAACCGTTGCCTCTATCTATCAAACACGCAAAGTAACTAGATTAGTAGAAGAACACGGGCCTGGTGGAAGGGGGTTTCTCACCGTCGTATATCCTTCTCTTCATATCCCAATCCCATCAAACCTCAGAAGCCGAAGACGACTGCAAGGCCTTCATCACCGTCGTTGATTATGATCACCGACATATCCAACACTAACCGTACCACCGCCATCGCATCTCCTATCTTCGTCTTCAGCCGCTTCCTCTCCCGTGCAATCTCCTCTTTCTCTCTCTAGTTTATGTGTTTCTGAAAGAGATAGACAGAAATGAAACATGTATGAAAATACCCAGCTTCTCAAACAAAATTACAAAAAGGCCATCGGTTACTGTTTTACTGTTCAATTTCTTTGGTTTTTCAATATAAGGAGAATGATACACACATAAGTATATGTATACATATTGCTACATATATACATACACATAATAAGATACATCGGCTGTAACATACATGTAGGGGTTTAAACGAGCCGAGCCGAGCTCGACACGTTTTAGTTTAACAGAGCTCGAGCTCGACACGTTTCAAGCTTTATTTCCAAAGCTCGAGCTCGGCTCGTTAGAAAGTTTTCAAGCTCGAGCTCGGTTTGGGCTCGGCTCGTTTGTTATTTAGTTATATTATATATATTTTTTTGTATATCTAAATTTATATATATTTATAATCATACATCTTATATATAACAAATACATATTATTTAATTTTATAATTATTTTTAATTATATTTATGAATATATATTTATACAACAAAAAAACATATAAACAAAAAGCTCGATAAGGATTGACGAGCTTTGAATGCAAAGCTCGAGCTCGTTAACAAAATGAACATTATTTCAGGCTCGGGATTGGGCTCGAGCTCGTTAAGGCTAGGCTCGAACGAGCTTTTTACCGAGTCAATCTTGAGTAGCCTGCGAGCTGGCTTGATACATTTACACCCCTAAATACATGCATTTAAACCCACAATTTGTTGTAACATACATGCTATACACATGTGCACATACATACCTACATTTATATCTCTACTACCGCTACTTCTTATATGTTTGCATACACTTAACTATAAACACACACAAACATATATACAATACATTCATACATCTTACATGTTGTTGTTACATATAGATACATATATACATTTATGAAAACTGAAAATACATAAATGTTGTTCGTACATCCATATGTGACACGCGACCTGAACGAGAACAAAAGAAAACAATATATATATATATATACATATACATATATGTATGTATGTATAATATTCAGTAAAACTGCATCTATGCGCTAAGCACATATAGAGACTTTAGTATGTGCATATCGCATAGATTAAAGATTACTGGGTGCGAGTTTCAAGGGGTTGCACATGGTTTCTCGATACCACCCCATCTATGCGATAAGCACAAATGGAGGCATGAATTGTGCGTATCGTATAGATCATGTTTTTCAGCTATATAAACTCAGCTCGACCACCAGCCACTTTGCACCCAAAATCTCTCTCTTCACTCTCTATCTCTCAAGAATCCGGCGAAGCCCAGGTGAGTTCCTGACAAGGTTCTAGCAAGGAACGAAAGCGTGGTTCGAGTTCGAGTTTGCTCACGAGGCATCTACGGGATATCTTTGGTGTAAGGTAAGACTCGTTTTTAAGATTCTTCAAGTTATATTCCATTAGTGTATATATATGCATACACACTTATATATACACCTAATATGATGAACGGGATATTGATAGTAGTTTATAAGTTCGTCATGATAGTGAATGGTGTCTGTTTGCTTGAGCCGTGAGTTGGATCTATAGGAAGTGTTGCTGAAGTGTTGTGTAATTCTAATCCAAAACAGACTAGAACCTACTCTACTAGATTTGCTAGGTAAAGTTATGAAATACCCTTACCTACTTAAGATATTTATGATTTAGGTTTATGGGTAAGCCAAAATTTTAGAATAAAGCATTTTTAGTAAAATACTAATAATCCTTAATGAAAATATTATATGTTTTAGTAAAGTCCATGAAAATAAAACCTTGTGAGAAACATAGTGATTTTATATGGTGGCTTTTTTAAAAGAACGATATTGACAACATAGGAAAACCTAACTCAAATGCTGAGGCATTATGAGTGAGATGAACTTAATAAGGGCTAAAGCCCTTACCTAAGTCAGAAAACATGTCTCATGTGATGAATATAGGTAGGGAAATATCGATGGGATTATTTCAAGAGGAATATGTCTTGATAGTATGAATTGGTTACAAGGTAACGTTGATTATCCGCTTAGCCACCAACTCGTGACATTTTTACTTAGATTACACCAAGGTGGGTCTAACCACCCCACTTTTACATCTTTTATGATTTTGGGGTTGTATCTGAGCTTGTATGAAAAGAATGAAATGAAATGTTTTAATTATGGTGTGTATTGTAAGTTAGATCCCACCTGGTGATTCAACACGCCTCAGCTATAGGTTAGTCTGGCTCGTGGTGGTGTTGGTCTATGGTAATAAGCTTCGCGTTAAGAATCATCCCAACAAAAAAAGACGGTGGTTATATACCACAAGTAAAGTCATTAAGGTAGAGCTTCGTGCTAAGAGGTAGTTCTACGGAGGAACTATCGACTCCACCTCAGGATGTGTATGCGTCTAGTTAGATCCTTCTAGGTAGATTGATAGCTCGCTAACAAGAAAAGTAACAGCCTAGTGTAACCTCACCATAATATCGTCCGCTTTAGCGGTTGGTACGCCCTCCAGCGTAGTCCCTTACTGTTTTTAAAACGCGTCATAATGGTGAGGGTATCAAGCTCCTTATATGGAAGTCTTTGTTCTCCCTCATAACCAATGTGAGATCTTAAAAGAAAGGCACCACTTACTCCGGGGTCACGCCTCGGTATTCGATGATGACTATATGGCATATATTTGTCATATAGGTGCCTTATTATCTTCTGTAGTGACATATACATTAACAGGTACTAACGGCTATTGACGTCACGAGACGCCATTAGTGAAGAGTTGGCTTGTAGACAATACTCATCAATATCACTACACACAATATATAAGTTGATGAATGAATGAAGTTATTATTTTTGTATTGGTTATGACTTATGACTCACCAACGCATAGTTATTGACGTCTTTTGGCTCGTGATGCAGGTACAAGAAATGTTCGTGGACGTTAGCTAGGATGACTTAGCTAGAGTCGGACGATTGATGTTCTCCACATAGGAGACGTGCCTAATTTGATAAACACATGGGAATAGTGTCCGTAGTAGTAGTTTTGTGTAATGCACTCACGGCAAGAGTTAGACATCTTATTATTATTATCGTTATCATTATGACATTATGAAAAGTATTAAATTGTGTCACAAAATGTGGTCTTTTATATAAGTTTTCCGCTGTTTATCTTATTCTTTGGCTTGTTATGATGCAACTAGCCAGCCCCTGAGGGCGGGGCCTGACACCATACATACATACATACGGTTCATACATATACATACTACATACATGTTGTCATCCATATACATACACATACAATATATCTATACATACATATATATATATATATCCTTTAACATACACCATCACACACACACACATATATATAAAACTCGATGCTACAACTATAATACATATGGTTTCATACTGTTAACACACGCGAAACTCATTTGTTTCTATTTCTACATTCCGTAAGTGAGCCCGGGCTTGGTAAAGGCCAATCTTTGTAAAGGCTCAAATATATGTGGAACACATGTTGAACGTAAAGGCCAATCTTTGTAATTTTCTTAGTTAAAGGCCATGCTTGAAGTTTGGTATAAACAAAAGTGCAATTTACTCTACTTTAAATCACTTTTAATCAAAACTAAATCGTTTTGATGAGTTTCAAGTGTAAGTTACAACCTTAACAACAACATGTCTCTTTTCTATTATAATATAGCAAAATAAATTTGCTGCTTAGAATCGTGTGAGAGGATCTCTCACAGTATTTTATATTTAAAATCTCTTTTATAGTAAACATGTACCTCAAATGATACGTGGCACGTTTCTAGTTCTCATCACTCTCAATTTTCCCTCTTAAACACCAAAACATTTATCCACGCGGACCTAATTATGTACTCGCTGACTAGACATTCCGATTAATAAAATTGGAATTGAAGTTCCATATCTAATAGAATTGAATTTCCATAACTAATTTCCTGATTTGATTTAAAATCCAAAATTGAAGATGATTACATATTCCGAAATTCATGTGTTACACGGGTCATATGAACCATACATTTGGTTATTTGCTTTTATTTGAAGTGTTTAAATGTTATATGATTCTTTGATGCTTAGCATTTTTATTAATTACATAAATTTAATTACCCAACCCGTGTAGTACATTAGTAATACTCTAGTATATAATATATTATAATAATACTAATTATATTTTGGTTCCATAATATTTAGAAGAATCTCGAAAAGTTTAATAGTAGTTACATTTTCAACATTCTCCTAATAGGAGTGTGCAAAAATTGTTTGTATTTGATATGCCAATAATTATGTATAAAAATGAAACTTAAGAATAAAGTTGGTAATAACCAAAATATAAATACCTCACTATTATTTTACCACACACAACTTCTTTATACAAAACTAGGTACAACGATAAAATGTAATTATTTGTTCTACTATTGAAAATAGAATTAACCTAGAAAATGCGATGTAAAGTATGTGAATATATATTAAACACCAAGTGAACTTTGTTAATGTATTGCTCAGACAAATACCAATCATCCATTTTTAAACTCCAAACCCAAAAGAGAAACACCATACTATGAGATGATAATGTAAAATTGTGGTAAACTTCATAGTCCCAATAGCTTATTCAACTCTAAGATGTAAAGAATAACATTGAATATACTGTCATCTCGAACGCTACACCTAGAAAACAAATCAATACATTTCAAACTAAACACAACTTGAATGATTCCATATGCATTTACCAAATCCACACCATAAAATACTTTTGTAAGGTCAAAGGACCTTAATACACTTTTAAACACACTATGTAATAATCAAGGGGCCAAAACATTCTATGCTAATAATTGTGAATAGATAAGGTATACTTTTGTTTGAAGATGACTAAAATATGTTTTTGAGAGAATGGAGGTTGGCAAATGCTATCACCTGCTTGATCTATGAATATTGTTGCAACACCATATAACCTGAACTGCAAAAGGAAGCTTCATATTATTAGTTACAACAAAATTCAGCTTCAAATTCAAATAGTCTAATGTCTAAATCAGGAAAAGATACACTGTTTGCAATGAGATTTCACAAAGCAAGCCAACCTTTTCTTTGTGATTTCATTCTTACATTAAGATCGAGTCAAGTGGGTTGGAGTTATGAAAATTTACCTGAGTAAAAGATAGATTCCCAATTTCTTCGCTAATAATTAACAGTCAAAATATTAACTAAAGTTTGTAACATATTGGAGTTGTTAATAATTACGTGTGTAAGAGATTTCCAATCATAATTAGCATATCAAATATAAACATCTCAAAAATCTGAAATCCAAACATTAGCATGAAGCACTACCCATGAATTCAAAACATGATAGACAGTTAAGAAGTTTCCATTAGAAATACCTTCACATAAAGTAAATTAAACTGTTTCTAAATAACAGTTGTTGATCATATCCATACATTCACCAAAAAAAATGTAACAATCCGAATTGAGAAAAAGAAACAGTTAAGTAGCTTTTTACATGATTGTCTGAAAAAACAAAGATCTTGGTTATCTAAATTGTAATGGGCTCAACACATTTTAACTGGGCCGATTATTAAGAGTGGGTTGTGAGTGTTTGGGCTGCGGTTTTGAACTGGGCTGCGAATTTAGGCTGCGAATTTGGGCTGACAAATTGGACTAGTCATATTAGTTAAGAGGAATACACAATGGGTCGAGTGTTTAAACAAAACAGGATGTAATTGCGTGATAAATATTCGTCGGGTGCTAATGTTTTAAAAATTGGGTGGTCCTTTTTGGAGTTAGTGTCAATTTTTTTGTCGTCTCAAGGGGTCGGGTCTTATAAATTTAAAATTTTCATTTGGGCAGAGTAGGGTGAACCAAAGTTTTGTCAGTTGAGACCAATTTTTTGTCAGTTGGTGTCAACTTGTTTTTATCAAATATTTGTCAACTGAGTTGAAAACATCTTCTGTTTTCGCCGGGTGTTAAATTTAAAATTTTATGGGCGTTCGAAAGTCGTCAATAAATTTTGAAAGGTGACGTCTTTTGGCCGGGTTCTAGTGTTTTAACTTTTGGGCCGTGTTGGATTTCGTTCGTTCATATAGGCCGGGTATATTTGTGGTTATTCTTTGGGCCAAAATTTTTTCATTTAAGTTGAAAAATTTTTGTCTGTGGCCGGGTAATTTCAAAGTTTTTCTTTGGGCCGAGTTGTTTGAACCGAAAGTTTCTTTGGGGTGTTTTAGTGAAACGAAAAAGTAATTTTCCCGGGGGAGAAATATTCTTAGTTTTTGGGAAAATTATTTTTGGGAAATTTAATCTTTTTTTTGAAAAAATATTATTTTTCAAGAGCGGGATTTAATTGCAAAAATTTTAAAATTTAAAAAAAATGGCTTATGCAGAACTTTTTAACTCCTTTAAATCTGATGATCTCACAATGGCACAAAGCCGGTTTGATAATTTTGCAGTTTTAAAGAATGAAAGGATGCCCGTGGTTCTCGATCGATTTATGATGGTGGCAAGTAACCTGAAGAAGCATGATCCTGAACTCACAAATTATGAACAAATTCAAAGGCTTTTTGAATCTCTTCCACCAGAATGGAGTTTTCATGTTAAAAATCTTAAGAAAGAGAAAATGTTTTCAGATTACAAGCTGTTGGATGTGATTGACAAGTTGAAATCTTTTGAGTTGGATATTAAAAGAAAGGAATTTTTTGAAGCAATGATCCAACCACAAACCAACACACCGAATGTTGCTCTCATTTCATCTATGATTAGCAAATCTGATTACAAACCGTTTAGGATGATGGAAAAATTGAAATCGATGGTAACCGATCCTGATTTTCCTGCTGAAATCGAGGAGACTGTGAAAGAAAATAAGTTGCAGTTTAGTTATGATGATGATATGGAAGAAGAGGATTTAAAATGGCAAATAAAATCATTAACTGTGAGAGCACGTCTGTTTATGGAGAGGACTGGGAGAAATGTTTGTATTGAGGATAAGATTGAGATTGGAGAGGTTCAGAGTCAAATCAATTATGCTTTAATGACAAAGATTGTGGATGTTCAAAAAATGAAGAGTAAATGTGAAGAGGAATGTGAAGAAAGTTTGAAAGATGATGAAGAAAAGAAGAGAGCTGAGAATGAAGAGATGCTGAAGGCAAAGGAAGAGGAACGCAACAGAAACACAAGGGTATGCAACTGCGATAAAGCCCTTGCTGTTGAAAAAGTCATTATGGGACTTTCTTATGAGACAGTTCAAGACATGTGTTCATCTGCATGGAGAGTTCGTCTTTTTGGTGTGTATAAAGCTAATAGACTTTTGTTAACAAATCAAACTGAATTAACCACCATAAATACAGAACTTAAAAAGAATGAAGTTTCTTTTTCGATAAAACTCAATGAAGCTTTGGCTGAAATTGATCTTTTGAATAGAAATCTTTATGAAAGAAATGTCGAAATAAGTGAAAGACTCATATTAGCACAGTTTGAATCCACAAAACTTCAAACCAAACTTGACAAGTGGTCTGTTGCTGGTATGAAAATGAATGAACTTGCTTCAAAACAAAGGGGGGCTAGGGTAAAAGATGGGGTTGGGTATGACACAGATGCTCAGACGGTTTTTCCGCCTCCATTCTCTTTGTGTTATTCACCTACACCAAAACCTCATCCTAACAATGATTTGTTTGAGCAAGAATCTAACAGTTTGCATGCAGGTTTAGAGGGAGTTAATCTGAAGGAGGTGCGAGATGATTATGATTCTTCGATTGGTATGAGATATAGTAAAACCGGTACTGACAGTCAAACTAATGATTGCTCAGTCCCTGTTGTTTCTAATCCTGTAACGGTTGTTACTTCTAATTTCTTTGATAAGTTTAAAGCAGGTAAAATTCCTACTTTTGAGCTTGTCAGGAGTGAAAAGGAAGAGATAATTCAAGAATCATCTCATCATCAAGCTGCAACTACATCAACACACACAATTCCCATCAATCAAGATCCGTTAGAAGCAGAGGTACTTATTGAAGACTGGACAAGTTCAGATGATGAATCAAAGACAAAGGAGAGTCTAGGAGATTCAAAGATCAAGATGTCATCTGCAACTGTCAAATCTGAAATGCTTCCAAAACCTGAATCAAGTCAAATCCGGATCTCAGTCCCAACTGCAAAACAAGTTGGTCATCTTTCAAAAGCTCAAAAGAAGAAGCTTTCACCTCTGTCCATCCTATCTCAAGTTTGTAAAAGACTTGAGAACAAGCAAGTAAAGATCTCATCTCCCATCCAACAACCCACAACTCAACAAAAGAAGTCACAAGTTTGTTCCTCTTTCACTGCTCAACATAAGAAGCCACAAGTCTTCCAACAAGTCGCATCATGTTCAAAGAAAGCCCCACCCCCAGCTACTCCACACGGGCCAATCAAGCATCTAAAGCCATTCAAGGCTTGCTTCAAGTGTGGAAAAGGTGATCATGTGCTCAAGAAATGCCCAAAAGGACATGCTTCGGATGGTAAAGGCAAAACAAATTGCTTCTCCGGATCAGAGTCCAGAAAGAATCCTCCACATGGTAAAGGTAAACAGGTTTTTTTCTTTGATTTTCAAGTTAATAATCATACATCTTTGAGTGGTCGGATGACGAACATTCCATCCCTACCTTCTCATGTGAAGCCGGTTTCACATGATTCAAAGATGAATGTGACCACATCATCAAAATTGTAACGCCCCAAAAACCTAAACTTTAATTCTTAGCATGTTTACTTGTGTTGTGGTATGAGACTGTAAATAACTAAGTTATATAACTTACTTAGAAAGTAAGTTAAATTGTAAGGGATGAAGTTTTTTTTTAAAAAAAAAGAGAGTAAAGTCAAACATGAGGGGCTAAATTGTAAGTTTGAGATTAATCTCTAAATAAATAAAGGAGTAATCAGATGTTTGGGGTTTGAGATGTGCATGTCGATACACATAAGGAAGATATCCTCAAACAAGCCTTGATTTCTCAAATTGACGGTGAAATTCAGCCTCAAATGCTTATATGATCAAGGATTTCTTTTAATTAATGATTCTAAACAAGAGGTAAGTAATGGAATTTCATTTGATGATGGATTTTGGTTAGAGTCTTATTGCATGATGATTAATACTAGTGTTCTTGTGTAATTATTATTAGACTTTATGAAAGAATTATGTTGTAGTTGTTTATTGAACCCTTATGCATGATGATTTCATATAATATAGTGGAATTGAATGTGAATTCATGAGGGTTGAGGAGAAAGACGAATTTCATGGTTTACCAATGATTATTTCTAGCTAACTTGGTGTATTAGCTTAAATAGCTTGAATTTATGCTAGCTAGATGTTAATGCTTCATGGAATTTGTTGATTAGTAAGAAAAATAGTGCTTGATGCTATGAGCTAGAAAGGTAAGCATGAATTAGTTGTACATAATGCCTTAAATGTTGTACGCACACCAAGTGTTTGATGAAATGCCTAGATGAACATAACATGTAAATATTTAATGTAAGAACTTGACAAACATAAATGGAATGTGATAATGGATGCAATTTATTATCTCCGGATAACGTGTATTGCATATGCTTGAAAAGTCCTTTTAGTATGTTATGTTTCATATTTGAACATAAGAAGCTAATTCATACTGGAAGTTGGTCAAAATAGTATATTAAAGTTGCTAGGCAAAATATATAACATGATGATTGAACTTAAATTAGCTTCTGTCCTATTGTTGTAAAAATCATATAAAATCATCGGAAAATCCGTTGAAGGTGTGCTATATATGAATGAAAAGCTCTTTGAGTCTACTACAATTAATGTTTAAACATGAAAGGCTGAATAAAATTGCAAGTGGGTCGAAAGAGTTGAATAGTGCAGCCATGCAGAAAAATGCTGCACAAAAGCAAGCTTTCTAAACACAAATAAAAGTAGTTGTTTGAACATATTTTATTCAAACATGAATGTTTGGTCATAGTTGATTATGTGCACCTATATGGATGTGTTAGAAGCATCTAGGATACTTGCAAATGGGTCGTACAACTATTTACACAAACGGGTCGAACGAGTTGGCATATGTATATTGTTTGTGTTGAATCGCGAAAGTTGCACTATGATGCGTGAGATTGTATATGTGTATCTATGTATCTAAGTTATCACAAGGTTGTATGTATTCTACAACATTTGAACATGATGCGTATGGTGTAATTAACATAGTCTAGTATATCAATATAGACATATGTTCCTAATTTGAAAGTTTGTAACAGTTGACTTTATGGAAAGTCAACAGATGTGGGTATAACATGATTATACTTCCTAGCATGATTGGAATATAGTAGATAATGTGATACATGTTAGATTTTTAAACAATAAAAGTCAAACAAGACATAGAAGTTGGAAATGATTATTATTATGAATGGGCATGTATGCTAATAATGTTGTGAATGTGATGGCATGAAAGGAATGGGAAACATGTAAAGATGGACTCAAGCTTGGAAGGGGCTATCGGGCTAAGATGAGGCAAGTGAACAAGCAAGGACTTGAAGAACTCGAGGTAAGTGACATATGAACTAAACTCTTGGTTTGTTAATGCCATATTTATGTATAAATGTAGAATGGTGGAAATCAAGGCGCACCCTTGAGTTGTTCATGGTGATGCATGAGGTGATCCTCATGTATTTATGGTATGTGAAATTTGTATGGAATGGATAAAGTTGTACGGAAATGATAGAGATACTAATATGTAATGATTGAAAGTATGAACAATATGAAGTTGGATAAATATCCTAATCTTCATGAGTAGTGTGAAATTGTAAAGATGATGGTGTAAATAAGTATACATATTAATAGTACGTATTATTCGGATGGTCGCTTAGTTGTGACTTATTTGGATTTTTATAGTTTCGAATGGTCACTAGATGATTTTGGTGAAAAGCACAATACTTAAGTGGAGTTTTCTTAAGTTTAGCCTCTGACATGGCCATGTCTGGTAGAAACATAGCCATGTAGCACCTGATAAGGAGTATGATGGTAACATGACCATGTTACTTGGTACATGGCCATGTTCTGCACATATATATTTCCATTTTCTTTGTAACCTGTTGTTTCAAAGTTGTCATGGAAACCTTTAACTATAAGTATGATATGAGCAAGAACGTATCAAAATTTATAAGCGTGTATGTATGAAATGGTTAAGTATGTGATAGTTGGTTCATAATAATACAAACATGGGAACGGTATGCGCATATTTATTATAATGTCGTTAATAGTATTGTCATGTCATGGGCAATGAAAGTGCATGTATGCTAAGGATGAATGCATTAGAGTTAAAAGTTAAGATTCGAAGCTCGGGTTCAAGTTAGTAACCGAGATGGATCTGAACTTGCAGAGACAAGTTAACAAGATCATGGAGTTCCTATAGATATTATTTCTTTATTGTTCAAGTATCGTATGAAGTTACTTATTTAACTAATGATATGAATATGTGGTGGTCGCAGGTGTTTATGGGTCTCTCTCTTACGAAACAAGGAATGTTTGGAGATCGATTTAGGACATGGATTGTACGGGGCATGGTCATGTAGTCTTTAGACGTCATGTTATATTATACGTAATAAAAATGAAAGAAGTATGCTTGAAATGTACTATCACATGGTTTTCAAACGTTGATGAATGTTTTATAAAGCAACGAATTTTGTGGTTTGAATTTTCCGCTGCATGAATTTGTTAAAACGATTGAGGGTCTTACAAAAACCAAAATCTTTTTCCTCGGGACTTAAACAGAAAATGATTTCCAAATTTAATTACTTCAAATCGAACATGTTTGAACCTAAACAAATTTGGCAAATTAAAAAAAAAGAAGGAAAAGATGAGTGATACAAGAACAGGTTGTGTGCATAGATAGGTGTCTTACACTGATGAAAATGGAACACTCAGGACTACGATGGCATGGGTTCCCCTTTCTAACTAATCTGTTGATGAGTGCAGGAACATTTCAGGAGGACTGTTAGTAATCCAGTTTACTGACAGAAAATGTTCCTTATTCAAATTTGAGGCGGAACAAACAGGTCATGGTTTTGGTATCTTATCCACATACTGGATTCTTCTTTACTTTTCACATATCTAATTTCACTGCCACTGCATTTTTCTTGATATCTCATTTATAATCTTTTGATAGAGTAATATGGAATGCGTTTCTTTCGTAATTTCTATTTTATATATTGTAAATAGTTAAAAAAAAAGATTAAACAAAAAAAAAATTTAAAAATTATAAAAAAAATATTAAAAAAAAATGGGGGAGTCTAACATTTTTACTTGTATTTTTTATCAAGTTTTCACATCCCTTTGAGGTTGTTCTTGTGTCTTTTGAAAATTTCAATTTTGTGCTGAAATAAAAATTTTGGGGGAGTAATATCTCAAATGAATGTACTGAATATCAATTGTCCAAAATTTTCTAATTGTGTAAATATTTTATGTCTTTTGAAGGTTTCAGGTTTGTATGAAAAACATCTGAAGGAGGATATTGATTTGTGTTATGATGTGTCAATAGGCTCAGCCCGAATACAATTAGACAACAATTTTGTGATCAAACTTAATTCAATAAGAGCTCGGCAATAAGGATTAGTTCCTTGACATGTTTGGCCTGCACAAAGTTACAAGTCCTTGTCAGAAATGGGTTGAAAGTGTCAAATCTTTGCTTTGATTTTCCCAAAAAATCCCAAATCACCCACACCCTAGCCCTGAATTGAGTTTCTAGTTAGCAAAACAAAATAAAAAGCTGCTAGTGTTGCTCTTCAGAAAAACCTCTGAGTGAGTTACTTGTTAATTCCTCATAATGTATTGAGTCAAAGTGCTTAACTCCTCTGCTATACGGAAGTATTGACCTGGAGTTGGTGGATCTTCTCTGCTATACGGAAGTATTGACCTGAAGATTCACCGAGCATGCTCAAATGTTTATCTCCTCTGTTATACGTCGGTATAGACCTGGAGCTCTAAACCATTTGAGTTTCCCAAATAATAAGTCGCAATGTGTTCAAAAGAATCATTGTTGACAAGCTCCACTCCCAAAAAATGCAAAAATGCAGAATGTCAAAAGAGGCTCATAAATTGATCAATATTCAAAATTTGATTCATATTGCTCTATAAACCCTGATGATAGGACAAGTTTCTTTACCAAGATGTCTGTGGGGACCGAGTTGCAAGAGTTTCTTCAAATCGAACCTAAAACATGATAAGACCATCACAGATTGTCTGTTGAAAGGAACAAGGCATGGGTTTAAATGGACAAACATATTGACAATCTAGCCAAGTCTTTGTTTCTCTGGATGGTTGCTCGAAATGCATTATCTGATATCCTTCATGAAGTTTTTATTTTATTTTATTTTATGTTTGGGTTCTTGAGTCTTGTTGGTCGTGTGTACCTTTTGGGATATGTTCTCTTTGTCTAAAATATTGTGATCTTGTCGGACTCGTCCTCTCATTTTCGAATTTTTAATTTTAATAAAAAAAATATTAAAAAAAATCCAAAAAGATTTTCATTTCAAATTATTTTCAAGTCTTCCATATTATGCTATTAAAATTTTATCATTTGCACATGCATTTCACGGGAAATTGCACACACAAACGGACACGAGTTCGCTTGTTTTCATACACAGATAAACACGGGTTTATTTATGTTAAATGAAATGATCTAATGAGCAATCTCGAGATTTTTTTTGTGATTGTGTTACAGATATTTGCTACAAATGATGGCCGATCATCAGTTTAGCAAAGCACCTGACCAGAGAACCTGTTCCTCAAAGTTTGCAGAAGACATCGAGCTAGGAATCCTCCTCCTACATCTTCTGAAGCACTCAAGAAAAGATTGTTGGAAAACAGTTCCAGATTGTACGAAATGATGCACGCAAAATGGGGGAGCATACAATATGGGGAAGCTTGTGAGATAAAGGATTTTCAGCAACATAATTTGACTTATCGGTGCTGAAAACGATGCAAGACGTTGATAATAATAGACTATGGGGGAGTATTGTTGGACCTGAAATTTAGTCTAACATTATCAACACAGTCAAAGTCAACAAAAGTCAACGTCCGGTCAAAGTCAACGTAAAAAGTCAAACGGCACGTTAGCGATGAAGAACCGAGTCAAGACGTTGTAGTTATTTTATGTCTAGGATCGTTAATGTAATAAATATATTTTGTGTCAACAAAATATATTTAATCTAGTTTTAGACATATTTTAGCCTTTTATTTGTATTAATTTCCATTTATCATGTTTAGTCTAAGTTTAGGGTCCTAATTGTCATTAGTCCAAAGTGTCATTAGGCTATAAATAGTAAATGGCAATTAGGGTTTCATTAAGCTTGCATGAGCTAGTGATTGAGGGTATTCATTGTAACATCTTTTGCAATCCTTATACAAAGATCAAATCTGAGTTTTATAAAGTGTTCTTACTAATGTTCATCATGTTCATCAATATTTTACCAATTTGATCCATTTCTTCACCAAAAATACTGATTTAAAGCTGTTTGGGACCAACAAAAGAAAAACCCAACAATTTGCTTCCATTCAAGACTCTAAACCTTGTATCTTTTTTTTAATCAAAACTTAATACGTGATAAGCAGATAAACAATCCCATCAACCCCCACTTAAAAGAAACGTTGTGGGAACACAAAGTAGAAGTTAAGAAAAGTGAGTTTTTATATGTTCTCAAAATCAATAATCATAAAACACTTGAGCAATCACAGTGGCAATGGTTTTCCATGTTAGAGAAATAAACATACTAACATATTGCAAAGTAAACTATTACATGTGACGAAGTCAGTACAACATATTCTAAAAAACAACTACAAAATAAACTTTACTATAATAAACATTGCGTCGTGGAGTTTACTAATAATGTTATGTTCAAACACAAATTATTCAGTGATAGTTCAAACAATGAGATCTTGGTGGTTGAAAACATAATGCATCCCCAGATTCAAACAATCAAGTTTCAAACATAATGTATGTATAGATTGAAACTATGAAGAACAAATCCAAAGTCAATACAACATATTCTAAAAAACAACTACAAAATAAACTTTACTATAATAAACATTGCGTCGTGGAGTTTACTAATAATGTTATGTTCAAACACAAATTATTCAGTGATAGTTCAAACAATGAGATCTTGGTGGTTGAAAACATAATGCATCCCCAGATTCAAACAATCAAGTTTCAAACATAATGTATGTATAGATTGAAACTATGAATAACAAATCCAAAGATACTCACCATACCTAATCAATAACAAAACAGCGTAAAAGGTAAGATAAATTACCGAATCATACATCCAAGACCTGCTAATCAACAATAAAAACACTCGCCATGCCTATTATGTACCATGCTTCAACACTTCTAGCATTAAAACACGAAAAAAGCAAGATACAACCAGCTTTAAAATGTGAAGATGATGTAATGAATCTTACATGATTTAGGATGAAAAAGAAAAGAACTTGATTTAGTGTGGAAGATGGACAAAACAGAGAGCAATCGAGCAGCGCTGGGTTGAATGATGTAGAAACAGAACTTCAATGTTTTCCGCTCAAAACATGGCGAATACCTTTGACAAAACCAACTGATCAAACAAAAATTATTACCTTTTGCTGCAAGAAATCAAACATAGAAGATGATGACCAAACAAAATTATGCATGTGTTTATTTGCACATTTATGGTAAAGTTCAAATTTGCGCTACAGAAAAATACTCAACGTAAATAAGAATTGAGTTTGTTATCATATACTTTTAAGTTACATAATATTAGCAGCTAAAAACAAAATTCATCAATGGTTACAAGTATAGTTGCCTTTTGTGGTTTATGTTTTACCAGCAAATACAATATTTCCTTTCGGTTCACATGGCTTATAAAGGAGTTCCATGACAATAGTTCCTTGACTCAAGACAACAAATCATTGAAACAATAATATAATGTTGACAAACTTATGGACTTAAAACCGAAATATTGAAGAATTAAAGGAACCTTGAAGGCTGCCAGGACAGTGTGTGTAACAATAGCCTTAATTAACACCAATGCTTAGCACCAAGAACTTGTAACGGTTTGATTCACCATATTCAGTAAAGAACAATTATAATAGGCAGGAAGAGATATGCATACTTTAAAAGCTGAACTAATAAAATTGCCATTGACATCTATACTTTACCTCAATATAAGTCAGAAAACTTTGTTAACATTTCATCAAACACCTTATATGCATCATAAAATCCACACACATAATTCAACAATCAAAGGGTTATTAACTAAAATTGAGAGAGCACATACCCTTTTATCAGAATCGTGTCTTATCCTCACCAACTCATTCCTTTTATGTGATCCATTTGTAGTTCATAAGTAATTAAAAACATGAAGTATGTTCAAAAGTCAAAACAAAATTTATCAGTAAACATTCCATGAATTAAACAACGAACAATTTATAAATAGGAACAAATTAGGGTTTATCAAATAGTTTGTTTTTAACGGCTGATGAAATCGTAGAGAGAAGATGACAATCATGGAAAACGAACAAACCTTGAAAAGAGAATCAGAGATGATGAGCGGCGGATTGAAATGTTTAGAACGGAACTGCAATGATGAAATCGAAGGAAGAGGAGCGGCGGCTGAAGGTGTTTGTGTGTGAAAAATGGGATGGAAGTTTAGGTTAACAAACACTATATTAGATCCGTATAAATGTCGGGTTAAAAAAACGGATCTTGGGTTAGTGGGTGGATCCGCGAATTAGCTGAGAGTTACTGTGGTGTTGACAAGTGGCTTAATGTGGGAGAATGACTTAGCCAATTATTAGAAGAGAAGATTATTTAAAAAAAGCTACATCAGAAAACTACACATCATTTGAGAGCACTTAATTCTTTTTCATACAAAGTTATTTAAAACTAATATGGTTTTATCTCAAAAACTCGTTAGTAATGTTTCAGACTCGGTTCGGTTCGGCCGGTTGAACCGGGATTCGAAGACGACACCGAACCGGTCCATATATGTTGGTTTTTAGCACAATGACTCGAACAGGTCGAACCAGTCGACCGGTTGAACCGTGATTCGGCTGGTTGAACCGGTTGGATCGGATCGGAAAATTGATTTTTTTTTAATTTTTTTTAAGTTGGTTGTGTCTTTAAAATTAGATTATCTTTGTTTAACTCATAGTATTAAACTTAAATGTTTGTTTAACATGATTAATGTGTTTTTATTATGGTTTTAGAACTTAAAATACTTGTGTTTGAGAGTCTAACTTATATTTAAAATTCTAATACTTTGAAATATATATATTTATTATTTATATTGTTTAAAACCGATCCAACCGGTTCAATCGGTTCGACCGGTCCAACCAATAAACCAGTAAAATGATCGATTCAGTGTCCAATCTGATCCTAAAAACATTGCTCGTGAGAACCATCAATACCCTTATAAATATTCTTAAAATTACCAAATCTTAGAGACGACTAGTAGTTGTGTATATTAGTGGATCCAAATCAGAATTTAAGCAAATCACATATACACAACCCGACCCGATTGGCCAGCTCAGTTTTAGCTCCCTTTACGGTGGCGACTTGCTAAAAAAATCACAATCTTAACCTTAAACCGGAGTTAGAAAATCACGATCGGCGATCTCCGTCCAAACACACAGTGATCGGTTAATTTGATTTGATAGGGTTTAATTTGATTTGACAGTAAATGAAGATTTGAAGTCAGAAAAGAATGTGATGATCTTGAGGATGTCATATATGAAGTTTGCCTGATCGGAGAAACATGTGGTTTTCGTTCTGGAGACCTAGAGATCGATTCACGTTGGATGAACTCAAGTAAACTTTGTTTCTTTTGTATAATTGTTCTTTGGATGATTTATTTAGCATTATGTGCTTCGTCTCATCAACCGATATGTTCTAATCTAATCAATTTCTTTTTTCATGCCAAACTCATCAGTTAAACCCTAGAACTAGAATTTTTGTACTAGCTGTATCATAACTATCAATTTTTTTGAATAGCAAAACCTAAACCTAGCTTATTGAATACGAAACCTTGATCCTTTGGGTTGAAACATTGGTATGAATCAGGCATTGAACTTCTGGTCAAGAAGTTCACTGCCCTAAAGCCAAACATATCAAAGGCTAATGGAATAAAAACATGTTGATTAGAAAAAAAAACAACTAGAATAGTGAGGAGACATCTTTGTTTTGTTTACATAATTCCAAGCACATTTATGGTGTATTAAACAATCCTGATCCTTATACCCTGCAGATATTTAATCGAGCAGCTGATGAAAATACAAGTTGTTAATGATGTTAACAAGGTAAAAGATCCATATTGTCATCATCAACAAGTTTTTGTATTTTACTTTTTAATGCATGAAAAGTAAATATGTGTATTACTAGGATCTTAAATTGGTTATATGTTGCAATAGGCTTTTGTGATCGAGGCACTGAGATCAATTGCAGAGTTGATAACCTATGGCGACCAACACAACCTAAATTTCTTCGAGTGCGGTTCTTGAGATCTTTACTTTGTTTATACCTTTTGCAATTGTGCTGTATGCTGCTGTGTGTGTTACATATCAAACAAAATATATGTTTAATTGTGCCTATTTAGCAGATTATTTATGGAGAAACAGGTCATGGGAGAATTTGTACGTATACTAAAGATCAGTAAGAATGTGATTGTTTCAGTTCAGTTGCTACAAACAATGAGCATTATGATTCAGAACCTGAAAAGTGATCACTCAATATGTAAGATGATAATTCTAATAATCTCTTAAGATGATTATCATTCAGTAACCCCCTTTATTCTTTAGATATTCTAACATTAATATCTTTTGGAGAATGTGCAGATTATTTGTTTAGTAATGAGCATATAAACATTCTTATAACTTATCCTTTCGACTTCCGGAATGAAGAACTTTTATCATACTATATATCTTTCCTCAGGTTTGCTATATATCCGCCCATCTGTTGGTTTTCAAGGTCACCTTTTCCAATTATGAAATGCTTTCTGTTTTGTTCCCCTTCTAAACAATTTGAATTTGCATATTTTGTAGAGCAATCAGTGGGAAGTTAAACAAGAATACCATATCTTTGCTTGTTAAGACTGAAAAGGTATTTTTTGTGTGCTTGTACTTTCTCATAGCGATTCCTCACCATAAATGATTTTGTATTATTTTTTTGACATGAACACAACCGCTTTTCCTAATACATAGAGGAAATTAGGCCCACAATGCTCTACCTTGTTCTTGATGAACCTTTCATGTGGTGTGAGATTTTAAGTTGTAGTTCATGACTTCATGCTGCAAGTCACTACACATATCGAATTGATAATTCGGTAACACATGATGATAACTTTGGGGAGAATCTATACTACATGACCACTAAATTACACGTCTGAAAGCTATGGTTTTTTTTTGTGTGTTTGGTACTTCATTTCGCATTATAGCTATATGAAGGTTTATTTGGTTAAGCTTGAATCTCCAAATTGCATGTATAGTATACATTGTATACTCGGCGTTGTATATCTGCCTAAAGTGGTGAGACTTAACTATAGTTGTATTCAAGGATTTTAGCCTCTTAGATATAATAGATTAATAGGCTCAATGTCTTTTTTTCTTAACTTTTTAAGGTGATTCTGAAGTGTCATGTTATATTATATCTACTTCTTGCTGTCCTTTTGTTCCTCTATATATTCGTCTCTTGTCTTTATTTAGGAGGAAATAGTTTCTTTTCCACTTTATGCTGAGGCGATCCGTTTCGCTTTTCATGAAGAGGGCATGATTCGTACCGCAGTTCGTGCATTGACACTAAATATTTATCATGGTTAGTTAATTCTTTTTTATTGTATATTTTCTTTTCAGTTTAGTCCATAGTTGTCAATAGGGACTAGGGGGCTCAATATGTAGCGATGCGGGCATGTGTCACTATTTGCTGATAGCGAACTGAGATATAGCGATTTTTGTATTTTTTATTAACATAATCTGCAGATTAGTCAAACATTTGCACAAAATATGTAATATATCACTACTAGAAGTAGATATGCCTCCATTAAAGGTAAAAACATCTCAAGATGGTTGGGTATATAACGTAATTTGATTATTTATTAATAGTTGCTAAACACAAATAGTGGGCGCTATTTGTTGCTGTACGCTACATAGCATATAGGTGACTTGTCGCTATTACCACTATCCGCTATTGACAACTATGATTTAGTCCTAGTGTAAGTATTCTACATGCTATTCTTACCTGTGCTTGTTCTTTTGCAGTGGGAGACATATATGTTAATAAATATATTGCCACCACCCCTCATGATGATTACTTTTTGAACTTAGTTAAGTTCTTTAGAGAGCACTGCATCAGCTTAAATGGATTGGTATCACCTACTGCAGAGTGTGTATCGCTTTTGCCTTCATTTTGAATCAGTTTGATATTTTTCAGTAGACTCCTAGATAGTTGCTAATTCTGGTTCCTTTGCATGGAAAAAGGGCTGATTTGGGCCCAACGGTTCTTACAGGCTCTATCCTTTTGTTACTTTTTTTTATATAAAACTTGATTTATTATACACAAACAGTTATATATTTTAAATATGAAAAATCAAAGTTGAAAATTTTATTTTATCCATAATGTTTTACGAAGCATTAAAGTATTCAAATTTAAGTTTACTCTCTGTGTAAAAGTAATGTGAACTAAAAAAAGGATTATAGATGATACAAAAAAAGTCGAAAGTTACGTATTTGTATATGTGAAAAACAACTACACTCATGGGGCTTAATGAACCAGATTTTAGGAGTGGTCCTAGGAATGGGCCTAACCGAGCTAGTTGATAAAAATGCTTGTGATTAAAAGGACCAGACTTTTGGTCTGGGCACACGATTGGTCTCAGGCGTAGGCACATTGTTTGTCTTGTCGTCATATCTTAGTTGCATTTATCTGAATATATATGATGATGACATAGGAGCCAGGGTCCAGGATCCACATCTAGCATACTATCTGCAGTGGATGAAATAGAAGACAATCTATACTATCTTAGCGATGTTGTATCTGCTGGGATTCCAGATGTTGGGACATTAATCACAGACAGCATGTTGAAACTTCTCATATTTCCAATGCTTCTTCCTTCACTAAGAATTGGAGTTTCTGATGTATAAATTTTCTCTCATCATATGTTTCTTATTGTCATACTACTATCACTCTATTCTAATGTTAAACTTTCTCAATAATAATCCCGGAATCATCTCTGTTAAATTGAAAATTAGAGGAGGATTTTTAATCCATTTACTTGTAAAGTGGTTGATTTTTGTTGTGTTCATTAAATTATTTTGACAAAAAGTGGTTTTTGGTTATTTAAACTTTCTCAAGAATAGTTCAGGATCCTCTTAAATTGGAAATTTAAGGAGGAGTTTTTACCCATCTACTTGTGGATTGGTTGTCTTCATTAAATTATTTTGACAAAAAGTGTTTTTTGGTCTAACCCCCTCCAGACCTGTAAAAGTTACCACTCTGTTACCCTGCCTATTTTCTCACCTCCACTGAAAAGTTTTATTTTCTAAACATGGTATCTTTTAATCTCAGGAGAAGAAGTTCAGTTCGGTCACTTCTCTTTATTTGCTGTGTTGCATATTGCGGATCCTTAAGATTAAAGATTTGGCCAATACTGTTGCAGCTGCTCTGATTTGTTCTGTTGAATCATTTTTGCCAAGTATTGAGTCTAAACTCAATGGCTTCATGGCAGACCATGATGATGAGAACCATGTAGATGATGAGAAGCCAAGTGGAAATCTGGATTCTAGTAGCATGACAATTTCTGTTCCGAGTCTATCTACTTCATCAAGCATTGAACATAATTGCCAGGCTTCTGCTTCAGTTTTAAGGTATTTACTATTAAACATCACTTAATAATTCTGGCAGCAACAACATTCAGTTTTTCTGCACAACCTATTGAACTGGTGGTGGCAAAGTGGGCAGGTTGGGTAATGGGTGTAAACAGATTTGAGTTTAAACACATAGTTTTTGGTACGAGTCAGGTTGACTGCCAGACACTTCATCCAACTTTTAGTTTTCCTTGTAAATAATAAAGCGAGTTGTATATTGTTACAAATGTAATCCAGTGTTTCGAATGAAGGTATTTTTTAAGTTCTAGGCGTAAAAGTACACTTTGGACGGCTTTCTACCTGTTTCCGAAAATAGTTAGAAAGTGCTAATAAAGAAGCAGGTCAAATGGGTAGAATTCAGTTGGAAAACGTATATTTAGAGATAATAAAATATCCCAAATCGACCCATTCATAAGTATATTTGTCAAAATTGTCACCTCTAGTTTTTACATTTTGATTTCATTGTCTGCTAGTCTTATTTTTCTGTTGAAATTGTATATTGATATTGTTGGCCTTACGAATCGAATAACTCTTGGATAGACTTGATATTGCATATATATAACCCTAATATGAACAGTTCTATCCCCTGAAACCATTACCAACAGTTTCGAAGTTTGACCATGACACACTATACCCCTAGACATTTACATACATACTAAATTTAAAATAAACATAGCTTAGACTGTTTACATGAACGAGCCGTTAACTTTGACACACATGGAGTAAGGAATTATAAATCAACGTATATCGCATTTGGCACAATAAAATTTATGTTGTTATATGCTGCTTTAGTATATCTGTGCCATCTTTGATTGGAAATATGTGCTACTTGTATTGCAATACCAATGCTCGTTCATTGTCCACAAGCATGTGAACCTTGTATATATCATATACCAGTGGCTGTCTTCAAGTTTCGAAAAATTTTGTGGGCTACTGACAATGTGAACTTGTAAATAACTATATACTGATAATCTGATATGTGGTTTCATCAGTTGGAGCAAGTACGTACAAAATAGTTGTAGTTTCAAAGAATGATACAATTTCTTCGTATGTTTTCTGCTTGAATCAGTTTTCTCCACTTTTCTTGAACGATTGGTTTGGTTACCACTACAAATATGATGTTCTTTCAATGTGTAAAGCAGAGAAGAAAACCAGTAATCACAAATATTTCTTGGGAACAGTTGGATAATGGACTGTTAATGTGTTGTTTCAGTTGTCATCAGTACTTGATAATTAGTACATAGCTAAAAAGGACCACCCTTTTTTCCCTTGTTATTTTACTGATATGTAAATGGGGATTACAAGACGTTAATCTTCTGCTTTCTTATCATTGTATAGGGATGCTTTGATTTCTTACATCACAAATGGAGATGATATGCAAGTGGTTGGTTCTTTGAGTGTGTTGGCCACATTTTTGCAAACTAAAGGTTGTATACTATTTATATTGTCACCTGCTGCTTGGTTATATATATATAGTGGGAAGTTCAAATGAAAACTAAGTTGAAGTTCAAATGAAAACTAAAAGTTTATAATTGAAAACTTTGAAAGCCACATGCGTGGGTACCCTACTAGTGAATATATGCATACGTATCTACGTAGATTTGTTTTCTTTTTTAAAGATAAATTATATGTGGTACATTATACGTATGCATATTTTTAGTGGTTTTCAGGGTTTTCAATGATAATTGAGTTTTCATTTGAACTCCCCCTATATATATTTGTATATATAGAGATGGGTTTAATGGGGAACCCATTTTTAATGGGAAACTAGGGAACAGTTTTGTGCCACTCATTTTAAATAAAGAAAAAACAAGCCAAAAACCAAACCACCCACCCTTCACCCCACCCAAAAACTTAAACCCCCCACCCCAAATGCTAAAAAGTAAAAACCTAACCGCCTTCCCCACCCCTTAAAAAAGCTAAACCCCGCACCCAAAAACCTAACTCTGAAAGCTAAACCCAAAAATCTAACCCTAAAAGTTAAGCCCAAAAAACCTAACCATGAAACTTAATCGTAAAAACTAAATGTTAAAAGCTAAAACCATATAGATAAATTAAAAAAACAAAATAGAGCGAAAAAGACAACAAAAAAATGGAAAAAATACCGCACGAATAAAGGTTAATATGCAATGCGTCATATAATTAATTAACAAAATAACTTTTAGGCTGCTGGATAAGGCCTTCGAACTTAAAGAAGTGGTAGCGGGTTCGATCTGCATTTGTTTTTTGTTTTTTTAACTCCCTTCCAAAGTTGTGGCTCATAATTGTTCCCTAGTTCCTCACTAAAAAAGGGTTCCCTATTAAACTTTTCCCTATATATATAAATATATGTATGGGTGAGTACAATGGGGAACCCCTTTTTAGTGGGGAACTAACAACCATTTCTGGTCACAACGTAAACAACATAAGAAATGCTTACTGGTTTTTTCTCATCATATTTTTGAACTGCAGAGCTTGATGAATCAATGCTAGATGCACTTGGAATCCTTCCGCAACGTAAACAACATAAGAAACGCTTGCTGGTTTGTCCTGCTGACTTTTTATTTAGGTTCTTCACGTTTCTTTTAATTTGTTTTGTTAGATGGATGATTATTTACTTACATTATGTTAGATAATATTAGTTATAGTATCAGATATGTTAAAATAATATTCAATTATCCAAAGAATCCAATTGTCCAAGTTGGCACTTTACCGTATCCAACTTGTCTAGATCTTTTAGCCTATAAATACGATGTACATAACTAGTTTCTATTTGAGAAATACAATGATATTTCTTCATCTGTTCATTTGTTTCATGTATCCTATCTGTTGAATTACCCCTAACACATTCCTTTATTGTGTAGGCTT
Organism: Tagetes erecta; assembly: GCA_030867185.1. Lineage (NCBI taxonomy): Eukaryota > Viridiplantae > Streptophyta > Magnoliopsida > Asterales > Asteraceae > Tagetes > Tagetes erecta. The sequence continues at coordinate 61,888,146 of CM061488.1, forward strand.
TGCTGTAAACATTTTTGTCCAATCCACGTGTCAAATATGGTTACAAAGATCACATTATTTTGATAATGATCCACTTTTTAATACTCTAGTATAAAAAGATGAGGGAAACATGGAAAAGAGAAGGAAAAAGTTTTACTTTTTGATGTGAGAAAAAAAGAGAAGAAAACACTTTTCTAATTTTACTGGAAATATAGGTTTAAAATAATAAAGAACGGTAAAATTATATTACAATTTTTTTTCTTTTTTCATCTAATATGTGGTTTGTAAACTTGCTACTTTATTTCATTTTTAAGTATCTTATAAACACAGTGTTTTGTTTCATTGAGGTTTACAAATTGTAATTTGTAATTTGTAAACATAACTTCTTTTACTTTACATATAGCTTATATCGTTGTATATAATAAATATAAAAAACCTAAAACAACCTAAAGTAGTAGTTCTAAACAAGCTTAAACTATGTCTAAAGTCAACAAAATCAGTATGTTTATGCTATGTGCCTTATTAATCTAAGGCCCTCGCTTTTTAAGCGTCTTGTGCCTAGGCCCAAGGCTCACTCTAAGCGCCTTGAGTGTGCCTTACAACCATTCATGCAACTTTTGTGACCTGTGTGGCTATGTATTTCCTATTTTACCTGCTAGCGATATTACATAATCAGAATCAACGTGTTCATGGGCCAAAATTGCCATCTATACTTGATGTGTATGCAATGAATCTACACTCTTGTCTTGTGTAAATATGTAAGCACACAATTACATTGCCTTATAATAAATAATTAAATATTCAATTGTTCTTTTGGTTATATATTTGTTTTAATTCAATTAGATTATATGTAGGCATGATGTAATAAGATTCATCTTATTATTTCAGACCAATTAAATTGATTTAGACCTTAATGTGATTCATATTTGTTTCTCTTTCTCAACATGGATATTTAAAACCTTATATAAGAGGAGAATTATACACTTGTTCTTGATTAGTTGAAATGTAATGCCTTGTATAACTTTTGATTGCAGAAAGCCTTGGTTGGCGAGGACACTGATGAAGAACAACTATTTGCTTTAGAAAACTGCAAATCAAAGGATAGTAGTGATGGTGAACTCACTATTTACCTACAAAGATTAAAGGTATGATGCATAATACTTCTTGTTAACCTTCATTATAAACACTAGCTATTAAGGGAAATTTGCATAAGAAATGAAGGATATTTAGATATTTGCAGTAGGGTTGTTCAAAAAGCTCATGGCTTGCTTTAAAATTGCTTGCTTGAAATAGATAGTTTGTAAGCGAGTCGAGCCTGGTGCGGCTTGGTTTGTAGATGAGCTGGCCTAAGCAATGGTTAGCTTGACTCGTTAGCTAGCTAGCTAGCTCGTTTAAATTAAAGCCTAAGCTATAACTTGTATAAATTTTGAACCAAAGTTATGACATTATATAAATAGACCATAACTATACGGGACATTTTGACATTTTCTAATGATTAAACTAGGTATAAGAATATAGGTATTGATCATAGTCCTTAAAAAGTTGAAATACCAATATGATATCGTTGTTTCAACAAGTTATGGAGTTTAAATAAACAAATAATATTGTTTTTATATATAAGAATGTGTGTAAAACGTAAGAAAATTAGTCTTTTTAAAAAAGTGGCTTGCAATCTAGCATTGCTTGGCTCGTTTATAAACAAGCCGAGCCAAGCCCAAGCTCACATTTTTAGCTCGTTAAGATAAACGAGTCGGCTCGGTTATTAAACAAGCCGAGCGGCGAGCGCGAGTCTATTCTGGCTTGGTTCGGCTCGCTCGTTTCATTTACAACCCTAATTTGGAGTTTTTAAATGAACTATTTTTCACATCCTGGATATACCGTAGTGTTGAATATACGGTCTTATATATAAAAAGGGACACCTTTTACAACCCTGGATTGTTTTGACACCTTCGTTGCTATTGACAGGACCAATATGAAGTGTCGTGTTCGTACCAAAAAGTTGGAGAAAGCCCTCATGTACATAGATTTCTAGTACTTTTCTGATCCCTACTCTTTATATGTTTTATTAGCATGTTTCTAGTTACTTGCATATACTCATAGTAGTCTAAGTTGCAAGGCACACACAAGGCATGAAGGGCTCATTTGTCTCCTTGGTACAAAACACAAAAAATAGCACACACTTGAGAGAACTTCAACATTAGGAAAAATGAAAGTATACATAGTAGGCATTGAAAATGTAATTTGGTATTCGGTTGCCCCTTCTCATTGATATCCAACTATATTTATAATAGATCAGACCTTATCTAAATACGGAACATATTTACATGTAAATGAATACAACTAATTTCCTAATAACCGAGTACAAGTAATTGTCTAATCATCTCTTTCTATGTACTCTTTAATATACCACCGTAGTCGAAGTAGGAGGTTCATGTGTGTTGAGGCTGTGTCTGAAATCATTGATGGTGAGAATAAAGGGCAAGCCTTTGGTGAAAATGTAGGCAAATTAGTAGTGGGAAGGAACATGAAGAACTCAAACTTGACCTCGTGCAACCTTTTGCTAACAAAATGGATAGCTAGCTCAATATGCTGGGTGCCCTGTTTCTCAACCGATAGATCATTGTTGTATGAGATGGAGCATGATGTAGTTCGAGTAACAGGTTGCGTAACCGAATTTTGGAGATGACATTAGCGACCCCTCTATACCTACGCCTTCTGCACTGGAGCGAGATAAGATAAGCTGCTGTTTTAGGGACTAGGTGATGAGCTTGTCTACGGTCTATCAAATAGCGTAGTAATCAGTGGTCGACCGTCGAGTATCCGGACGACCTGACCAATAGCATCAGTGTATGAAAGTAGATATGGAACCAAGCATTTGGTGAGATGAAGACCAGATGTGATCGTGCCTTGGAGATATCGATGTATACATTTCAGAACATGCGTATGTGAAGTGCGGGGTACAATCATATGCATACAAACTTGTCGTACTGCGTAGCTGATATTTCCATATTGGGTCGAGTAACAGTAAGATATTGGAGTGCCCTTGTAAGTTGACGGTAAACATGACCGTGTAAGAATGCATTCCTGACATCCAGTTGATGGATCATGGATGGGCCAAGAATGTGTTGAGCAACTGTTAGTGATGTCTAATAATAGTCAGTTTGACAATCGAGCTAAATGTTTTCCCATGTTAATTCGAACTTGTCAAGACCTACCATCACAAACTAATCGAGCTTTGTCGCTCTAATGTGCCGTCAGATTTATATTTATGTTTAAATAACTACATACAACAGAAGAGATTCATATTGTTTAACCTCGGGCTAGCTCCCACGTCCTATTGTCATTAAGAGCCTGGATTTCGTCGGTCATGGCCAAATTCCAATTCAGATTATGGAGGGCGTCGGTTAGATGAAACAAGGAGGTTTTGAGGGAATGGTTGGTGTAGTTTTGAATCCCGGACATAGGTTGAGGGGGAAGCTGTAGTAGCAGTGGTGGTTGTTTAGGGGGATGAAGTTGCGGTTGAGGGTGAAACCGTAGCAGAAGTGGTGGTTGGAAGAAGTTTGGAAGGGGATCAACAGCCGTAGGGGGCTGCTTTAGGGTGGTGTTAGGTTGACATTAGTCTGACGAGAGTGTTTGTAAGGGGATGTTACGGCATGGGGCAGTTTTTGGCAATATTGGTAATCATCCAAACTAGTTGGTTTGGATCAGAGTCATAGTCGGTGGGGAGTTTGTAGGTTTCGTGTGTAGGTTTGATGGTTGTGGAGAATGGGAAGTTAGTTTTATCAAATCAGTTTGGTTTGAATGTTGAAACATTTGTATACCCGATGCCTAGCTGGGTGGCTGAGAAAAAATGCAGGGTGGAACTGTTGTTGAGCTTGTGTATGGTAGTGGATGGGAGCAGAGGATAGCATAAACATCCAAACACACGGAGGTGTTCATATGATGGTTGGTGGTTGTATAGATGGTGGGTTGGGGTGAGATTAGTCTGACGAGAGTGTTTGTAACAGTAAGGGGATGTAGGTGGCAGTTTGGAACTGCGGCAAGGGGGCTGTTTTTGGCAATATTGGTAATCATCCAAACTAGTTGGTTTGGATCAGAGTCATAGTGGGTGAGGAGTTTGTAGGTTTTGTGTGTAGGTTTGATGGTTGTGGAGAATGGGAAGTTAGTTTTATCAAATCAGTTAGGTTTGAATGTTGAAACATTTGTATACCTGATGCCTAGCTGGGTGGCTGAGAAAAATGCAGGGTGGAACTGTTGTTGAGCTTGTGTATGGTAGTGGATGGGAGCAGAGGATAGCATAAACATCCAAACACATGGAGGTGCTCGTATGAAGGTGTGTGTTTCTATAGATGGTGGGTTGGGTGAGATGTGGTAGTAGATTTCTAGGGGGGATATATAGTAGGTATGTTGTGAGTTGTATAGCATGGTGCCAAAAGTTCGTGGGAATAGATGCATGAGATCGAAGATTATGGAGAAAGCTGTTGATGGAGCGGATTTTCCTTTATGTTTTCCCGTTTTATAGGGAGGTGTGTGGGCCTGAGAACCAGAATTGTATTTGAGTGGTGCAAAAAGAGTAGAAGGGATTGTTATTATATTCACATCCACTATAAAATTGTATTGACTTGATTTTGTAGTTAAACTGTGTTTGGACAAAAGTATAAAATTGGAAAAAAGTTGGTTAGACTTGGGGACTATTTAGAGAGGGGAAGAGTCCATAGGAAATTCGTATTGTCATATAAAAGGAGATAATATCAATTCCTACTAGAACTTAACTTAATACAGGTGATGTCCACAAACCAGTATGTATAATTCGAAGGGTAAATATGTAACGAAACCAGATACACACCTTTTGTATGGATAAAATGAAAATGAAACTTTCAATTGCTCTTCTTTGTGCTTGATTGGAGGCTTGCCTTCGTGGTTCCTCTAGAACTGGATATGTCTTTAAGGCTCATAATGAAACTTGAGTGACCTTGTTTGACTCTCTAGGCATACGCCTTTTGTGGTTTTTACTACTGGATATGTCCTAAGGCTCATAATATGTGTGGATAATGGGCATGGGAGCGGCTCAAAATGGGCTCACAACCTGCAAGCACTTCTTTTATTCTTTTTTATAATAAAAGTTTAATATGTAAATTATGATGATAATTATATTATTCCAAAACGTAAATCTTATGCATTTGGATACACAGTGGTACACTTTTTATCTGTTTTAACCCATTTGGCATGTTTCTTTTCTGTTAAACATAATTACCTATCCCTTTTGATCTGTCGGAGATTAAACATAACTCAAAGTGACCCATTAATGGGTAAATGGGCCGAATTTAGCATCTCGAGCTCATATCATATCATATCAGTGAACTTGGATCCATATATCATTACATCTGAATAGTTGAAAACTGATTTACAAGGTTGTTTGTTTTAAAAAGATTTGGATGACTTCAAAACGTTTGAAACATTCCATTTGGAGTTTATATTTTTTTTATTTGACCAGTTTGAAATAGAACAAGCCCAAGCAGATTCATTCATAAGTAATGGGGTGAAATTGCCATTTATACTAAAAGTTATTCTGAGAATTTGCATATTCTTGTGTTAAGGTACTAGATGCATTGATTAGTCTTTTTTGCCGAACAAGCATATCAGCAGATGCTTTATGGGATGGAGGTTGGCTTCTGCGGCAGTTGCTTCCTTATAGTGAGACCGAGTTTAACAGTCATCATCTTCAATCCCTAATGGTGACTCAAATATCTTGTCTCATGAATTATGTTACATTATGTTGGTTAAAATTGTAATTTGGTTTAGTTTAGATTGAAAATAGTATATGCCTGAAGAGAATTGGACATGAAGCTAAGATCATGCCTTTGAGTTTTGACTGTCCAATGGATTTCTTTTTACCAAACGTTTTTGGTTGCAAACTAATGATATGATTATTACAGTAAATTATTACAAAGTTATGTAATGAAAGAACATTTTTTGAAACCATTAAACACAAATCACGAATGTGAGTTTAGTTTGAAAGTCACAAGGCATAAATCCGAAATCAAAAGTGGATTTTTGAGGAGGAAGAGGTATGGAATGATTCATTTGTCATATGACGTTTGTTATTTCAGCTTCATCCATGCATCAATGACAAAAATACATGAAATGTTTTTCACTATTGACTCTAAATTTATTGCTTACAGGATTCCTTTACAAACTGCTGTAACCAAATTGTTGAAGAACAAAGAGGATCCTGGCCTGATCTACTCATACAAATGCTCTGTGATGAGTGGAGGAAATGCAAAAGAGGTACTTGATGTCCGTTGAGAAGTATATTAAGTTTTTTATTTTTCATATTGTGTAAATCCTTGTTATTTATAATTGTAGCAATTGAGGCTTCCTCCCCTCGAAAGGAAACCAAGTCCATACTCTTCCCAACAAAGAAATCCTCTTCGAGTGGTATGACTTCTGATATACTCAATCATTTGAATAGAAGGTGACAATCTCCACCAGGTTACTTATAAATGGGTCAATTGGGTTAAGTTTTAACCCAAAGAAGTGACAAAAAGAAATTTAGCTAAAATAGGAACATGTTGAAACTTGAAACTCTCCTAAACTTTATATTTTATGCATGAAACCTCTTAATATGTGTTTGTATTAATGCATTGGTAACATATAATTACTTTAAGAAAGTGAATAAAACGTGTTTGCGGCTCAACCTGATTTTGTTTTGACCTGTGCTAAAAGTAACCTGTTACCCAACCCGCTCATCCTATCATGTAATTTAAAATGTTCTCTGAGTGGATTTATGTAATAAAATGATTTTAATACATGGTTTTCTGATAGATGTTATACCCATTGAATCGTCTTTTGCTGCTGGTGAAACGATGTACGAGCGTATTAAGGTTTTCCCCAATTTTAATCCCTATTGCATGTCTATTGCGTATTAAGGCCGTATGCACGAAAAATGTAAAATATTATTTTTTTTTAAAGGTGTTCGTGCTTCTTCATCAGCTCCGAATTTTCTTAGCCGGAAGATCTTTACCAGATTACCCTCCTATCCTCCCTCCAGAGGACTTCCCTGAAATTTCCCGAGCAAAATCTGCTGGTCTGAAGATTATTGGTCCAAAACTGAGCACCGAATTACATCTTGGTTAGTTTTTGTTTACTTGGTTATTAACGGTTGCATACTTGATGTGTTTACCTATTAATTGGTTGATATGGGTTATGTTTTTCTATAATGAGTCCAATAGCAAAGTGTATTAAAATGCATACGGCCTCTTAAATTGCATTATTAAAAAATTGGATATGACTGTAATCATATTTGGGACATCAGTTAAGTACAATATAGGAAAAATTAAGACAGATAGTTAGCAGGCCAAGCCGACCTGTTTTATTTGGTAATAAAAAAGTACATGTTCAGTCCTAAATCCGTCTTGACACACCAAATCTGCTGTGTGTGTGCTATCAAGATAGATGCTGGAGGTCCATGAAAACTACAATGTGTTTGAGTTGACATATAGTTTAAGAAAATGGTTAGATTGCATGTTAAGCATCTAAAATGTCATTCAATTAAGGAAAAATAGATGAATTTCTTCCACTATCAGTCTCATCAACTTATATGTATTCGCTAAAGTGGGCGTTTGATGAATTCAACATGAAAACATACCAAAAAACCAAAATGCTATAATGTTTCAAGGGGTGAAAGGAATATTTTTGTTTGACTACATTTGTCCTTCCAATATGTAATCTTATACAAATGGTTTGTTTAAGTGATAATGTTAATACAATAAGCCAATATGGCAATATGGCACAAATTCATGTAAAAAATTCATACCCCTACCAATATGGGATTTTTCACATAATGTGTTGGATATTGAAGTGAGTCCACTATTTAGTTTTGTTATTTATTTGCATAAAGTGTCAATACCCGTTCTTTGCCCTTAATTTTTGAATCTCGTTATTTGTTAGTGATTTATATATTAGTTTTGTGTAGTAATAATATATTTTCCTTGGTTTAAACGATTTATGATGGTTTAATTTGTAAGGATTTGCATACTGTCTAGAATTTTAGTCTTTCACAGTTCTATTAGAATCGGTTGGCCATTTATTAGAGAGCACTTGCCATTCATAAGTAAGCAAACTGGAGAGCTAATCAGCCATTCGTAAGTCACAAGGTGCCAAAAAGCCTGCACGTGAGACAAGAAAGAGCACTAATAGGCATAGAAGATTAGAAGTCACTTTTTTCTCAAATAGTAAAAGTAAGTCTTAGATATACAGAATTAGGATTTAGAATTCATTTAATACTAAAACTAACATTAATTCTCAAAAAAGGAATTGGGATCATAAATTGAACCCCAAGACTTGAACCATATGACTCATCTCACATGTGAACTCAAGATTAACATCAAGAAGTTGAATGCCTAGGCATGTGCCTTTTGCACTTTTAATTACCATTATTTGACCTGTTATGAAACAAATACAACCAAAATTACCATATCTACTAAGTGTGCGCAAGCCTAGATGCTGATTTTATTTTTCTAGATTCAGTTGATGCAGTGCCTTGTAGAATTGCTTTTGAGAGGGGAAAGGAACGCCACTTTAACTTTTTGGCCGTTTCTATGGGGATTTCTGGATGGATAATCCTTGCAGAGGAGTTGCCTCAGAAACCTGGTTATGGCACTGTTCGTGTCGTTGCTCCTTTGGCCGGATGTAATGTAAGTGTAAATAATATATTTTTCTTATTATTTTCTGTTTTACTTTTTAAATCGTTCATCTTGGTTGTCAGCTGTTCATAAAAGGGGATAAAGAGTTTTAACCTATTATTAATATTTTTTTCATTTTATTTACAGCCAAAAATAGACGAGAGACATGCAAGGTGGTTACACCTTCGAATCCGTCCATCCACTTTACCCTTGACTGAAACCGCCAAAAACGCTGCCAACCTCAAACTAAAATCGAAATCATTGGTTGATGGAAGATGGACCCTTGCATTTAAAGATGAAACCTCTTGCAAATCAGCTTTGACCATGATTCTTGAAGAAATTGACTTGCAATGCAAGGAAGTAGAGAGAAGGCTTAAACCTTTATTATCCATAGAAATCTGAACAGTTAAAAGTATTCGGGTCAAACAGTCAGCACGACCCGTAAAGCTTTTGATCATACAAATAATGTTGTGTGTGTGTTCTAATGCCAAGCCACCTCTTTGTAAATGCCCATAAGACAACTCTGGTGCAGGTACATAGGAAAAATATAAATACATATGATATCATATTTCTATGTTGTATCATTTTTTATTAGGTTGTTTTCTGTTTTCGCATGCTTGTTAAATACGTGTAGGCGTGTTGCTGCTTAAAGTGAGAACAATGTAAACCCTAATCGCAATCTGGTTTCCTGTGCTGGCTGTGCAATATGCTTAGCTTCGGTGTGTACATTTCTAAATCATGTGTAGCTTGTAAAATGGCTTTATATTGTCGCAATACTAAATGCTATAGGGATTAATTATGCAAATATTATATTTTGTTAAAAAGTTGTAGTTTGTAATGAGTGTGAATTAGTAGGGACCAAAAGTGGAAATAACTAACATCTGTTAGTAGAAACGTGTAACTGTATTACTAGCTTGATAATGAAATGAATTTTCTTTCTAAATTCTCTCATGTCTACATTGTCTAGCGGTATTAAGCCATTTCCATCCTCAGAAACGCTCTTGATTGGAAATTCAATCATAATTTCATCCAACTCAGAATGAAATGACGTGAAATCGAAAGGTGAACCAACCAATTCAAGATCATTATGCGACTCTGATTCGGTTGGAAACAACAACTGGACAGAATTTCATTGAATTGGTAATATTAAAGTTAAGCAACAGGGTGATATGCTGATGATGAAAACTCAATTGGCCAACAATGCAAGCTGAAATGGCTTAAGTTTTGAAGAATTTGCAGGTTTTAGCCAACAAAGAAACCTTAGATTTAGGTTAATGGTGTGTAGAAGCAGCAATCGACTAATGAAAATAGAGTTTCCTAAGTTTTTCGGAACTAAAGTAGGACGGTTATGCAAGGTGGAACAATTTTTCTCGATTCATGGCTACAACTAATGATAAGAAGGTGAGATATGCAATTGTACATATAGATGATTTGGCCTTGTGGCATCAATCATTTGTGGAATCAATAGGTGATTCAATCGAAGGGGTAGCAAGGCAACACACCCACACCTAATGATGAGAAGGTGATATGCAATAGTTCATATAGATGATTTGGTCTTGTGGCATCAATCATTTCTGGAATCAAGAGGTGGTTCAATTGAAAGGGTACATGGCCAGAGTATAAAAGTGCAATTGCGACAAGGTTTGTAACAGTGATCGGACTTTATGCGATGGGTGCTCGTAGCAATCAGATTGACTGGTAAAAAAAAGAGTGGAAATTGATGTGCAACGGTGGTCACATTTATTTAAATGCTGTTACGGGTACATGTTTATTCTAAAATGAAAGTGGTTGGTTCTGTTGGTACAAAACTATTGATTGATTCGGGTCCAACCCCCAATTTTCTTAGATGAAAAGATTGCTAGGAAGATGAGTTATCCAGTACAAGAAGTTTCCCTATGCATATCACTATAGAAGATGGTTATAAAATGTTTTATGAAAACATACAATGATTGTGTAGGGTACATGGTTTAAAGGAGATGCCATGTTAATTCCTTTAACTAGTTATGACATGGTGTTAGGGGTGCAATGGTTAGAGGGTTTAAATGGTATCACTTGGATTTTTAGGGATTTAACTATGTGATAAGATGCAGCATGTACTTGTAGTGTAGAGAGAAAAGACTCAAAAGGAATTGTTAAAAGGTTTATTGAACATGTATTAAGCATTTTTTGCTTTACCTAGTTCTTTACCTGCTAAAAGAAGTTGTGATCATAAAAATTGTTTTTAAATATGGGTAACAAGTGATAACTCCGTAACCCTACATATATCCTGCAGCACAGAAAGATAATTGAAAAGATAAATCAAGAGATGGTAGACTTAGAGAGTGTGTGTGGATTATAGGAAACTGAATGAGGCAAGTGTCAATAACAGTTTTCCTATTCTTGTAAGTTAGATTTACAGGTTATCATCAAGTAAGAATGTTTGAGAATGATATCCACAAAACTACTTTTAGAACACACAAAGGGCACTTTGAATTTCTTGTTTTACCTTCGAATTTCTTATAAATACTACTTTTAGTCTCTTATTAAGTAAGTGTGCTCTTGTATTCTTTAATGGTATATTAATTGACAACCTAATATTTGAGCGCATTTGATTGATTTAGAAAAGGTATTATTTTTTTAAAGCAAAACTCTTTATTAGCCGAAAGATCAAAATGTACATTTGTTGACTCTAGGGGGTGGGAGTATTTGGCAATGTTTTCATAACCGGACCGAATATTAAACCGGACGACTGGGAGGTTCACCCATCGGACCGGTTCAACCAGTCGAACCGGATTACATGATAAGTATATAAAAAGTATACATATTAGAGTTTTATACAATTCAACTATAAATAATACTTTTTTTAATTTCTATTCGTTTATTATTTGTTATAGTAGATATTGGTATTAGCTCATTGTGATATAATATGGTTTTTGCTGGTTAAACATCACTAATTCATCGTAGTTTGGTTTGTTAACACACTTGTGAAAATAAAGGTCATGTGTTTGATCCTCACAATAAGGGGGCTTGTATTTGTTATTGTCTCCAACTTTCATTTCAAAATAATATTTTCACATTTATAAACAACTTGTCCCACATTGCTACTTGGACCAAAACTTCAATGTATCATTTACCTATAAATCTAAACCCAATCAAATGATTCCAACCCCAATCTCGTCCGACCGTGAATTTTGTCCGGTCCAACCTGGTTCTCTTAAAAACCGCCCGGTTTAGATGAAATCCGGTTTATAATATCTAACTGGACCGATTTGGGATCCGGTTCCCAGTCTGACCGGTTCAACTGTTTGGTCCAGTTTGGTTTTAATAACACTGGTATTTGATCATATAATTCAAAAGATGGTGTGGCTACATACCCTTTCCAAGATTCAAGCTATAGCTAATTGGCATGTGCCTACTACCCTTAAACAAGTGAGAGGGTTTTAAGGGATGACAGACTATCATAGGAGGTTCATTCAGTTTTTGGGTCCTATTGCCAGACTTTTGACTAATCTCCATTAAAAATATGCATTTAAGTGACACTTTTTGGCTCCAACAATCATTTGATCGTCTAAAAACAACTTTAACCACAACTCCTGTATCAAGCCTACCAAATTTTTCTAAAGTGTTTATAGTGGAAACTAATGTTGCTTCCAAAGGTTTAAGAGTTGTGTGAACGTAAGACGACCATCCTTTGGCTTTCATTATCAACAAAATCTCTCAGACAACAAACTATGTTAGTTAATGAGAATGAATTAATGGCTATTCTTATGGTTGTTAAGTATTGGCATCACTACTTAATCATCAAGCATTTCATTATTAGAACGGTTAAGAAAAGCCAAAAATATTTGTTTGATAAGAGAATCAACACACCCATACAACATAAATGGATGACCAATTTATAGGGTCCAATGTATTATGGGCCATTTCTGGTGGTGGGAAAAATTAGGGTTGTAGGTTACAAACTTGATTTACCTATTGATTTACATATCCACCTTGTGTTCCCTGTGTCTTAGCTATGCAAATATTATATTTTGTTAATAAAGTTGTAGTTGTTTGTCATAAGTTAGATTTAGTAGGGACCAAATGTGTAAATATCTAACTAACATATGTTAGTTAATAGAAACGTGTAATTATACTAATATGGTGATGGTACTAGGAAGAGAGTTGGGGGAGAGTTAAAGTTTAGAGAAAAGCCAAAAGACTTGAGACAATTTTCTTCATTGATTTCCTAAATTAAAAACTTACAAGAATATAAACGTACAGGGAAATTAGGTTCATCACCTATCTTCCTTATTTCATGCTACTAACTATCATCATGCTATAAAACTACCTTGACTAACGCTAAATGCAAATAACTACTTCATCATGCAAAGAAAGTAAATATGCAGTAACTAGAAATCAGGAATGTGGGTCTTGCAATTCTTAGAGCTCAATCCATGTATCTTGTGGGTTTTCTTTATTTATCTCTTGGGCCTCATGATGGACGATGGATCATAATGTGCTGGACTATGTGACTGGCCTGGTGAGCCTGCCTCATCCCATTCTCCTTTAGAAGCTACATTGTCCTTAATATAGTCAATATTTGAAAATTGTTGCTTCATTTCATCCAATTTCCCAAGTAGCTTCTTCAAGGTTTTGTTTTTCCCATTTTACCAGAATTTAGGGTTCTCCGTTAGCATTTATACGTGAATTGATTATAGCCTCTAGTAAATATGCTAATTCCTCATGTGGATGGAATTCACTTAAGTTTCGTTTAGGATTGGTAGGAGAGCCATGACAAGACTTAAGTAGCGACATGTGAAACACCGGATGGATTCTTGACCCCATTGGTAACTCCAACTTGTATGCAACCTCACCTATTTGCTCGATAATCATGTAAGGTCCATAGAACCTCCTTTACAACTTTTGGTTATTACAGTTGTTAACTGAGTTTTGCCTGTACTTTTGTAATTAAAGATAAAAAATATTAACCAATGTTGAAGTGTTTATCTAACTGTTTCTTTTTAGCTTGTGTGATCATTTTCTTCTTTGCAACTTCAATTGAATTCTTTAAAGAGCTGAAAATTCGTTGATGTTCCATTAAATATTCCTCAATATAAACTTTTGATGTTAACCAGGGTACATAATTATGAATAACATTGACATCTCTATCATATAATGCTTCGAATGGTGACATGTTGATTGAGGAGTGATGACTTGCGTTATAGCAAAATTCAGTCAGATATAGCAGACTTGCCCATGATTTTGGTTCCTCATAAACAAAAGCACGAAGGTTCATTTCGAGGCAACGATTAACAACCTCGGTTTGTCCATCGTTTAAGGATGGTAGGCGCTCGAGTGCAACAGTTTTGTGCCCATGAGTTTAAAAACCTCCTTCCAAAACCTGCTGAGATATAACGGGTCTCTATATGAAAGAATAGACTTTGGAAGTCCATGTAATCGATAAATGTCATGCATAAACATCGAAGCCAAAGTAATAGCGGTATAATTCAGTGTCAAGGAAATAAATTGTGCATACTTTGACAATCTATCAATTCGTGCTTTCATTGAGCCTTAGCCTCCATGGCTTTGGAAGAACTCGAGGTCTCCACGTATCTATCTCACTTCACCGGTTTCCATCCTGCCCGATGGATTTGTGATGCTGAACAATTCTTTTCCTTTTATGCAATTTATGAGGAAGAATGGTTTCCTTATGTTGTTGAGTCCTTCAATGATGAACCTTTTTCTTGATTCAATTCATGGTATCGAGGACTCAAACACCTCACGTGGAAGTCTTTCACCATTGCAATGCTTCATCGTTTCTATACCACCTTGACCTCCAATCATGGAATTCCACCACCGCCTTGTTTTCCCGCTCGACCGCCATCGCTAAGCCCCGTATCACCACTACCACTGTTACGCCATAAACCACCACCAAGACATGCACCACCAACACTACAAAACCACCACCGAACCGGACACCGTTACAATACCCATTGTTAGTGACTCCCGCAAGCTATGAAAAATATTGTGTCTTCCCTAATTTTTCCAGAGCGTGCAATTGACCAATGAAGACCCAAATTCCACCAAAAGACGTGAATGGCGACCCCCGTGGAATTGTTTGAAGACACGTCCAAATCCAATCGTCCAACTCGAGTGGCGGTCGCCAATGCTAAACAAAATTGTCCTTGAGGACAAAGACATTTTTAGGACAGGAATATTGATACGTACATCCACAAATTATGTTATTGTCCTACGTTCTCTTTTGCATTTCATTTATTTTAGGATTGGTGCATTTCTTTTCCCTTTTTACAAATTAAGTACATGATCCCATGTTTGCATGTTTCAAGTATTTTCAGTTTTCTTTATTTGTATTTAAGATGCATTTAGATGGATGAAGAAGGAGAAAAGAAAATTGTTGAATGAAACTTTAGTTTATGTCTCTCCTCTCTTGTGTTCTTGGGATTTTATAGGAAGGATCGAAGCGAAGTTCAACCTCTCGTCTAAAACTATTATAAGTGCAAGAAGATCGTTGTTTGCTAAGTATTGGTACCAAGATAGAGCATCTCCGATGAAGTAAACATGTTTAAGGACACCCGTTCATCTGTTGGGATTCGATAGTAAGAAAATTAGTTTTCTGCCTAGAATATCTAGCCTAATGGGTTTGTACCATCAAACACAGGAAGGTTTATTTTTGGCGGTTTGCGACCATTATTGTTGTTCTGGTTCGAGGAAAATTGTGGTTCTTTGTGTTTGGGCAACTTGATGTAAGGGCTTTGGTTAGGTTCTTCATGGATGTGATCGGAAAGTTTAGTAATATGGGTAACCAGATTGGCGGTTGTTGCAGTTTGAGAATCAATCTTGGTGTTGAGTGATTTGGTTGCTTCAATAAGGGTTATGAGATTGGCAAGGGTTGTGAGAATGGCAGTGTTCTTATCTGCGACTGTATTGGTGGATGTGATTAATTGATTGATGAGCTTGGCGAATGGAGGTTGGTTGTCGTCGCTAGAGGTATCCTTGCCGGAGGCATTGCTGTAGGTGAGTTTGAAAGCACAAAATGATGGCACTACGAAGAGATTTAGGGGAGAGAGTTAAAGTTTAGAGAAAGCCAAAAGACTCGAGACAATTTTCTTCATTGATTCCCATAATGAAAAAATTACAAGAATATAAAAGTGTAGGGAATTTAGGAAGCACAGTCTCGCATGTGCCGGGTCCATAGGCGTCGGTATTTTGGACCCGACGCTCATCCCTTAAATCCGGTTCACACGCTCATCCCTTACATGTTTTCGGTATCGGTATTTTCGGTATCGGTACCGGTTCGGTACCAATACCTTAAATTTACCTAAAAGTACTTGTTCCGTACCTATACCGTACCGGTACCGTACCGAACCGGTACCGTACCGATAGATTCGGTATCGGTACCGGTACCCACTTTTCCATGTTTTCGGTATCGGTATTTTCGGTATCGGTACCGGTTCGGTACCGGTACAGTACCAATCTCATCCCTAAGAAGGGATGTCGACATAATTTATCTCAAACACGAAGGTTGAGGTAGATTCTAAACTTTTTTCTAGTGATTGTGCAGACTGTTCCAGTAATCTTATTGAAGTTAATAGATTAAGGGAACATAATAAGAGCTTACTTTCTGATATTGAAAAATATATTGCATCTACAAATTAGTTAAAACAAAATGAAAAATCATTTAAAGAGAAAATTGAGGTATATAAAAAGGACTTTATCAAAGTAAAAGATGATAATGGAAATATATATGCTCAACTTAGAGAAGCAGTTGAACCATATCATAAAGTAAAGTCGGAGCTTGATCTTGTGTTAGAGCTCTTATCTAGAAAGATTTACTTTAGTCTTTATTTGTAAATATTTGTTTTGTTTAGGGTATAATTTGCATTACCCCTAAAGTTTATTAATGCTATAAATAGAATGTTATAGGAAACTAGGTCATTAGAGTGATCAAGTACTATTGTATACAGCTTTTTGCACCTGGCTGCTTTGTAACTATTCTGATCATCAATACAAGTGAATTATTCAGTAATCGTTGTGTTGAATTCATTTTTACTTTGCATAGATCCGTGATTATAGTATCATTTGTAGTAGTTTCGATCCAATTGAACCTGTCAATTGATGTTAATGGTCCCACATTATTGGTTGATAGAGAATCAAAGTGGATTTTCCAATAAATTACGAAATGCTATAGTTCTTACATATGATTTCTGAATTTATTCAGAAGTAATCCACGAGATCTATTCAGAAGCACAGTCTCGCATCTATCGGATTTAAGGGATGAGCGTGTGTTTGTAAATTTAAGGGATGAGCGTTTGGTACCGAAATACCGAACCGATACCCGTACCGTACCGGTACCGTACCGAACCGGTACCGTACCGATAGATTCGGTACCGGTATCGGTACCCACTTTTACATGTTTTCGGTATCGGTATTTTCGGTATCGGTACCGGTTCGGTACCAATACCTTAAATTTACCTAAAAGTACTTGTTCCGTACCTATACCGTACCGGTACCGTACCGAACCGGTACCGTACCGATAGATTCGGTATCGGTACCGGTACCCACTTTTCCATGTTTTCGGTATCGGTATTTTCGGTATCGGTACCGGTTCGGTACCGGTACAGTACCAATCTCATCCCTAAGAAGGGATGTCGACATAATTTATCTCAAACACGAAGGTTGAGGTAGATTCTAAACTTTTTTCTAGTGATTGTGCAGACTGTTCCAGTAATCTTATTGAAGTTAATAGATTAAGGGAACATAATAAGAGCTTACTTTCTGATATTGAAAAATATATTGCATCTACAAATTAGTTAAAACAAAATGAAAAATCATTTAAAGAGAAAATTGAGGTATATAAAAAGGACTTTATCAAAGTAAAAGATGATAATGGAAATATATATGCTCAACTTAGAGAAGCAGTTGAACCATATCATAAAGTAAAGTCGGAGCTTGATCTTGTGTTAGAGCTCTTATCTAGAAAGATTTACTTTAGTCTTTATTTGTAAATATTTGTTTTGTTTAGGGTATAATTTGCATTACCCCTAAAGTTTATTAATGCTATAAATAGAATGTTATAGGAAACTAGGTCATTAGAGTGATCAAGTACTATTGTATACAGCTTTTTGCACCTGGCTGCTTTGTAACTATTCTGATCATCAATACAAGTGAATTATTCAGTAATCGTTGTGTTGAATTCATTTTTACTTTGCATAGATCCGTGATTATAGTATCATTTGTAGTAGTTTCGATCCAATTGAACCTGTCAATTGATGTTAATGGTCCCACATTATTGGTTGATAGAGAATCAAAGTGGATTTTCCAATAAATTACGAAATGCTATAGTTCTTACATATGATTTCTGAATTTATTCAGAAGTAATCCACGAGATCATGCACTTTTCTTTCTTAGATATAACTTTCCTAGTTATAATAGAAAAAGTACATCTGGTTGGATCCAGCCTATTCTTGAAATAAACAACTCGCACACACTCCCTCATCAAGTAATAACCCTAAAAAATTGCTCAATTGAGATTTTCACGATCTATTGTTGATATTAGCTTCGATCTATCACTCTAATCGATTCTAATTCACAACATAGGTGTTGAATTCATGCAGAAAAGAAGAATTCAGAAGAATTAACTGAAATCAAAACCCAGGACTGTTCGATCAAAAATTTGATAAAATTGATAATCTAATGAGGATGTTCGAGTTTGATTGATACATAGGGTTGTTAATCGAGTGATTATATAACTTTTGTGTGAATTCTGGACAAATTCAAGAAGTTTTTAAGAATTAGTGAAATTTTCATGATGATGATTAAGTCTGTGATGAATATGTTCTAGCCGTGTGAGACTGTAATTGATGATTTAGATGTATCAGGACTTGTAATTTGTAGAAGAAATTAATTTCCTATTAGTCGTGTGAAGGATTTATGTAGTGTTAATCTGGTTGAAATTGTAAAATCTTCTAAAATTTGAAGTTACCGTTGAGCCGGGTGATATTGTGTAGTCGTGTAACTATTCAGTCGGGTCAAGGTATTCAAGCCGTGCCAAAGATTTTCAAGTGTTTTCCGGGTTACTATTCAATCGTGTCATCAGTTATTTTTTCAGACGGATGTGTTACTATTTAGCCGTGTTAAGTCTTCGCCGGATCAAGTTTCAATTATTCAGTCGCGTGATCTACTGTTCGGGTGTGTGACTATTCAGATGCATCACTGTTCAACCTTGTGCCTGTTTAGCTGTGTCATCTTCAGACGTGTCGTTATCCGATTCTTTATTCAGCTGTGTCATAAAATATTTAATCACTTAATTTTGAATTTCTTTAATTTTCAATTTTACTCCTCTTTTCAAAAATTAACAAAAATACCAAAAATACTTTCTTAATCAATTTTAAATGGCTCCTAGTGAAGAATTCAAATAATCTTGTTCCACGGTTAGTTAACCGTGCAGATTTCAAGAATTGGACAATCAGTTTGAAACATCATTTGTGCTATATTGACAATGATCTATGGAAGTCGATTGAAAAAGGTCCACATATACATGTTCTTGCACCTGATGCTGCTAGTACCTATACCAAAGACTCCACAGAACCATATCTAGAGGATGATTTACAAGGAGAAGACTTATGAAAGGTTAAAAGTGACAGTAAGGCTTATTCTTTAATGTGCAAAGGTCTACCACTTCAAGTGTTATCAAGGTTGGATGCTTATCAGACTGGATACACATTGTACATGGCACTTAAAGTCATTTGTGAAGGATGAGAACAAATACGAAGTTTAAAGAATCAGAAATTGAAGAGACAATTGGAACTGTTTGAGCACATTTCAGGAGAGACTGTTCACCAAATGATGAATAGATTTGTTCATCTAACTACTAAGATGAAAAATGCTGGGGTGAAGACAGATCTTCAAGACTTAAAAGACCGATTATTAGGCCATAAACCAGAAGATGACTTAGATCTTCTCATTGCAAAGATAGAAGAAGTTGAAATTAATGAAAGTTCAAGGAATACAGATCGATTTGGTTCTCATGCTTAGTATAAGTTTGTTGTTAATCCCTCCAACACAGTTGAGAATGTTTTTCTTGTTCAAGATGGCCATAAACCAGAAGATGAAGGTGATTTTTTTGTTGGTGCTAGTTTTTATACCGATTCTACTTATCATACAAGCTCTCCAATCTACAAGCAACCTCAATCTCCACCAAAAGCTCAATCTCAACCAATGAAACCTCAATCTGAAACTCAAAGTTCAAGTTCCACAATTCCATGCAAAGTTAAAGATGTCATGAACATTATTCTTCAAGATGATGAAATGAAGAATGCTTCACTGCATTTATGCCAAGCTTTCAAGCGTACCAAGGTAGTCATCTGAATCAGCTAGATGTTGTTCTTCAAGATCTGTTTGAAATGAATCCCGATGATGTAGAAGAAATGGACTTAAACTGGCAAATGGTTATGGTTTCATACCGAACTCAGAAACATGCGTATGTGAATCGTAATTTCAAGCCAAGTGCTAACAAGACTGTTGGTTTTTACGAATCAAAGGCAAGATGTTTTAATTGCAACTGCTATGGTCATTCTTCTAGATAATGCAAAGCATCGAAGAATCAGAATTATAATGGTCTGGCGAGTTCAAGCAGTCAGAATCAGAATCAAGGACAAAGTCAGAGCACCCAACAATCTCAAAGCTATCAGAATCGTAATCAACGATTTCATCAGAAGCCATACCAAAGTCTTCCCATGCCAGAATTAAAGGATGAAGGTAAACAGCAGGAAGATCAGAACAAGTCACTTGTGGTCAGTGTTAAAGACGGTTATGACTGGAGTGCTTATGCGAAAAAATTTACTACTGATCTTACTTCCAATTTGGCTCTAGTTTGTGAAATCGAAAATGAAGATTGGCCAGAAGAAGGTGATGTCAAAGCTCTTGATGATGAGAATCAAGAATCTAAAGCCTATGACTGGAGTGCTAAATCTAATCCATCAGAAGAATCAGAAGATGAAATTGCACTTATGGCTACATCTGAGGAATCAATCACATCTGCAGAATCTGAACAACCAAAGGTTAATTCTGTACTCTCTCCTAATTATATTGCTTTAGCTAATGATATGAAAAACAGGTTATGTTCCAAGGAATGCATTGCACAAGTTGAACATTATCGAACTCATTCGTTAAAAATCTATGATAAATTAAGCAAACATGAAAAGATTCATGAAAAACTTAAAAATGATCATAAGATTTTAGATGAAAAGATAATTTCACTTCAGAAGTCATGGAACAAAACTCTAAAAGAACTTGAAATTGTCACTAAACAACAGGAATAACAAAAGCACTTGAATCTGGAAAGATTGCTCTTGCAGTTACTCAGGTTGATCTAACAAAGGTGAAAAGTTCAAAAGCCTATTTTAGCTAAACTGGTAAGTGAACGAAAACATAACAAAGCTGGTTTTGGTTTCACTCATGAACCAATGCCAGAATCCATAACAAAAACTTTACCAGAAAACTTTAATCCTCTTGATCATTCACCTGAATACAAGAAAAATTCAAGGAATTTAAAAGAAACAATTCTGAATTTGGAAGCTCGAATGGAAAAGATGATGAAAATTGTCTAACTGTGATCCTAAAGGAATAAGAAGCCGTGTTAGTTGAACAGGATGATCAAGTAAGTGAGAAGTCAATTCCTATTCTGGAGCAAGTTGTCGATTATGAAGAAAGAAGTCCAGAAAAGCCGAAGGAAGAGAAGGCAGAAGGCAAATTCTTAGGATCCAGAGATCCTGAATTTCTCAACTGGAAAAAGGAACAGTAGGAACTCGCTACTGCTGCTATTCAATAACGCCAAAGTTCAAAGAATAATGGTGCTTCTCCTTCCAAATCGCAATAATCAAAGAAGTTAATCAATCAATCAAAATTAAAGCTAGAAAAGGCTAAATCTGTAATGTCATCAAGTGACTAGTCCCTAACCAATCAAGCTCAATCTAACAAATCTGTGATCAAATCTGTGTCAAACTTGACAAAACCAGTGAAGCTTATGTCTGCTGGAACAGTTGATATAAATTCATCTCAAAGTAACCAACCAAATTCTAACATGAAATCTCTCTCTGATCTGAAAACAGGTTCAGGTCCTAAGACTTCCGCCGTTAAACGATTTGAATCAAAGAAGGTAACTAAGAAAGATGTTGTAGAATCAAAACAATTTCAAATGCAAAACCACAATCTTTAACAATCAAACGGAATTCACAAACACAATCTCCAAAGAAGAACCAAATTAACTTTCAATCGCACAGGTTTGTGAAAGAATCGCATGTTGGTTCTCCATCTAAAGTTAATAATCGGTTGTTCAAAATCAGCAAAAGATATTGTGAGATTTGTGATCGCTATAATCATGAAACTGCTGAGTGTTTCTTTAGCAGGTATTGTCATTTCTACAACAAAAGAAATCATTCATCGGGGGAATTTTATTATAACAAGTTTTGTGAAATTTGTGAAAGACATAATCAAGACACGTCTGATTTTTTCTTCTGAAAGAACTCGCGAAAAGAAAGGTTTAGTTATCTGAATTTTCAAAGAAATCAATCATATGGTTTTCAAAACATAACTAACAATCCTTCCTTAGGCTTGAGACCTTTCAGAAAAATCAATCATGAAAAAAATGAGTTCTGTGATATGCAAACATGGCAGTATCAGTCTAACAGAATTTCGTCAAGAGCTGCAATGGTTGGCGGACAACGGAAAAATAACAACAACCTTGATCCTAATCTATAGGAAATGTATCATGCTTTACAAAGAAAGCAATCAAACCAATCTAGTGGTGGAAACAACCTTCAACCAAATCTCTTTGCCGAACCAAATCTGAATAAATTACATCTTCAACAATTGACCATTGTGGATAAATTTGGAAAACCCAAAACCATTTTGCCCTGGGTTGACTTCACTAACTGAAGAATGTTTAACATGCAGGTACGCCCAAGAAGACCTGTCAACTCATGGTTTGTTGATAGTGGGTGTAGCCGGCATATGACAGGCAATCATGCATTGCTTCAAGAATTTAAGCAGAAAAATGGTACACATGTTGTTTCGGGGGAGATGCAGGTGGAAAGATATCTGGTGAAGGAACTGTATCCAATGGGGTCATTAGATTTGATAAAGTCAACTACTATGCTCAGTTAAACTACTTTATCCAAGTGTTACCCAAATTTGTGATAAATCATATTCAGCTTTATTTGATGATTCTTTTTGTTACATTCTCAAGCCAGGTTTCAAGATTTCAAATGAGTGGGTTGTGCTTATAGCTCCCAGAGATCGAAATGTATACAAATTGGATATGTCTCAAGTCGACTCGGAAACTGAAGCAACTTGTCTCATTGCACATGCTTTAAATGATGAAAGTCAGCTTTGGCATAGACATCTCGGGCATTCCAACTTCAGAAATATGAACACATTGGTGTCAGGAAATCATGCTGTAGGAATCCCATCGAAGAAATTCTCTACAACTGATCTCTGCCCCGCATGTCTGAACGAAAAACAACATAGAGTGTCTTTTAGGTCCAAGCTCATAAACTCTATTTCCAAACCTCTACAGATGTTACACATGGATCTATTCGGACCAACAAATGTCCAGAGTATTGGAAATAAATCTTACTGTCTAGTCATCATAGATGATTATACTAGATTTTCTTGGGTTTATTTTCTTCATGCGAAATCTGAAACTGCTGAGTTGTTAAAAGAATTCATCATTAAAATTGAAAATCTTTTGGATTTAAAAGTTAAATTCTTGAGAAGTGATAATGGAACCGATTTTAAGAATGCTAATGTTGATACGTTTTGTGCAGAAAAGGGGATTGCACGACAGTTTAGTGCTCCACGAACTCCTCAGAAAAACGGAGTTGCTGAAAGGAAGAATCGGACAATAATTGAAGCTGCAAGATCCATGATAGCAGATGCCAAAATTTCTATCACATTCTGGGATGAAGCCATTGCTATCGCTTGCTTTGTACAAAACATGACGTTATTGATTCAGGATAAACATAAAACTCCTTACGAGTTATTATTTGGAAGGAAGCCAAAGATTTCTTATTTGAAAGCTTTTGGTTGTCCTATTACGATTTTAAATCTTAGCGACCAACTTGGTAAATTTGAGTCCAAATCTGATGACAGTTTCTTTCTCGGATACTCTTCTGTTTCTAAAGCCTATCGGGTTTACAGTAGAAGAACAAATGTAGTCCTTGAACTTTAAATGTAAAATTTTTAGAAAGTTCTTTTCTATCAGTGGCTCATGGTCCTGGTTGGTTATTTGATCTAGATTCGTTATCCAAATCATTAAACTCTAACTTATATGATTTTTCAGGTGAATCAAATAAGCAACCGGGAGATTTAGGATCTTTTAGTGATGAATCAGATGACGATGATGACGATATCAATCCTGAGTATCCATCCATGTCGTTTCATGATCCTAGTGTTTCATCCTCAAATCAATCTCAAGGTCCATTTGTCTCTCAAGAAGATCAAGAATCAAACAATCAAGCAAATGTTTAAAGTCAGCAAAATTTTCCTAATGATGGTGGATCTGTTCATACCAATTCACAATCATCATCAGATCCTAATGGTGAAGTTGTTCCAGAGTCGCTCGACTACTTTATCAATTCACCAGATCATGTCCCTAACTTTACACCACACTCTTCTACAATCATGCAAGATCTACCCAATCTGAATCCCTCAAATCTGGGAATACAGATACAAGGAGAAGAAATTCCAACTTCGCGTATTCACAGGAATCATCCTATCTCTCAGATCATAGGTCCTTTGAACCAGAGAATGATGAGAAGTCAGACTGAACAAGCAAATATCTGTCTCTACTCATGTTTTCTTTCTCAAGTGGTACCAAAGAATAACTCAGGAGCGTTGCAAGACAACAGCTGGATAGAGGCTATACAAGAGGAGTTACTTCAGTTCAGAAAACAATAAGTATATAAGTTAGTGGATTTGCCTGAAGGAGAAAATGCTATCGGCACAAGATGTATTATAAGAACAAGTCAGATGAACGCGGCATTGTGATCAGAAACAAAGCGAGACTGGTTGCACAGGGATACACTCAGGAGGAAGGCATAGACTATGAAGAAGTGTTTGCTCCGCTGGCGCGACTTAAAGCAATTCGCGTTTTTCTTGCTTATGCATCTTTCATGAAGGCGCATTTTTGTATGGACCTATTACCGATGATGTGTACGTCAAGCAACCGCTGGGTTTTGAAGAAACTAAGTATCCACATCGTGTATACAAACTTAGCAAAGCATTGTACGGTCTACATCAAGCTCCAAGGATTTAGACATTATCAAAACATTTGCTGGAACATGGTTATACCAGAGGTCAGATTGATCCAACTTTATTCATGAAGCGGGAAAATGAAGATCTTTTGTGTGTTTAAGTGTATGTTGATGATATCATCTTTGGTTCCACAAGCCGATCCATGTGCAAAGAGTTCGAGGAAATCATGAAATCCAGATTCAGATGAGTTCTAAGGGGGAGATGAATTTCTTCCTTGGAATGCAAGTTAAACATGCAGATGGAATCTTCATCAATCAATCTAAGTTCGTTGACAAATTGTTGAAGAAGTTCAAGTTGCAAGATTGCCAGACTATTAGAACTCCATCTGATGTGAACTGCAAGATCCAACCTGATCCAAAAGGAAAATCTGTTGATAAGACATTATACAGATCAATGATTGGTTCGCTGATGTAACTTACTACATCTAGGTCAGACATCATGTATGCTGTATGTGTGCGTGCCCGATATCAATCAGATCCTAAAGAGTCACACTTGATCGCCGTCAAATGCATATTCAGATATCTTAAAGGAAAACCTAATCTCGGTTTATGGTATCCTTATGATGGAAATTTTGAAATATATTGTTATTCTGATAGTGATTATGGTGGTTGTGCTGTTGACAGGAAATCAACCACACGTGGATGTCTGTTTCTGGGTCCTCGACTAGTCTCTTGGCAATGTAAAAAGCATACCAATGTTTCAGTATCCACTGCAGAAGCAGAGTACATTGCTGCATCGTCAAGATGTTCTCAAGTTTTATGGCTTCAAAACCAATTGCTTGACTATGGGTTTAATTTTCTCAAAACTCCTATTTACATAGACAATACTACTGCAATGTTCATTACTGTTAATCCTGTCCAACACTAAAAAACAAAACATATTGAAATTCATTATCATTTTCTCAGAGATAACTCTGAAAATGGTCTAATAATTTTGATTAAAGTTTATAACGACAAACAATTGGCAGATTTGTTTACATAATCTTTCTTGTCAGGACGCTTTGAATTCTTAGTCCAATCCATAGGATTAATCAATCATCATTAATTCTTTCTCTCAAAGAGAACAAAATATAAAATCAGAAAATCCAAATACCAAAAATATAATAAGTCGATTTCATGTTTGATACCCATGCCTTTTTGCTTATGTTATGTGTGTTTGTGTGATTGCATAGAAAATTAAAAAGAAAAACAAGAAAAATATTCATCATTTCATACGAATCTGACTTGCATTGTGAGAAATGATAGTTACTCTAATTTTTGTCTGCTACATTATTTCCAACAATAAAGACTGATAAGTGTTATTTGATGTGTGCTAGACAGCTCAAGCAATTATACTGAAAAAGTAGGTTCATTGTTGACAAATCTAAATACTAATGTGCTTGTGTTAAGCTCCATTGTTATACATGTCTTTAGATATCTCTTTTGATGAACTGCTTGAAATGTTTCTTTACAACACTGGGTAATGATGCAATATGATTAAGTGTGATGAATCGCATCTGTGAGCTTCTTTGTTATGGTGACCACAGACCTGAAGTCTCACATGAAGTCTCCTTTGTACTTCAAGGTGCAGCAAAAGATTCCCAATGAGGAACAAAAAAGAGTCCCAAAGTGGACCATAACCAAATAAATTCCAAATGGAATTTCAGAAGATTCCCAAAGGGAACGCAAGCAAAAGATAATTCTAAAAAGGAATTCAAAAAGAGTCCCAAAGTGGAACAAATCCAATAAGATAGAAAACTCATTCCACACTTGTTATGTTGTAAATGACCTGGTTAAGTTTGTTTAAGTACATTTTTGGTATATTTTGATACGGAAATAGCTTGATATATGTATACACGTGGGTCACATAAGTCATTCTAATCGAACCTTAATCTCATCATGTTACTGAAAAAGTAAGTTTGCCAACTCGAGCTAATTGGTATGCTATCATATCATCACTCAATTTAACACAAGTCAAATGTCTATTTCAAAATTCAAAACATTTTCATATAATTCTTAGTATGATCTCTCTGCAGTCTATAGATTCATTGCATTGCATTCGTATTTAATTTATGTGTGCTTTGTGTGTGCAGGCATGTGGATTCATTGATGATATATCAACAATCCTTGTAAACTTAAAGATTTCAAGAAAATTCAAGTTTAGGTGGAGAAATAACTATGACAAGAAAATTATATATATATATATATATATATATATATATATATATATATATATATATATATATATATATATATATATATATATATATGTATATATATGTGTGTGTGTGTGTGTGTTGAAAATCTTCAAAAATTGTGTTGTTGGATGAAATGATCAAGTTTTTAATGAATATAGTCGTATTGTTCATGTTAAAATAATCCAAGGTCAAGTGATTAAATTCTTTTAAAAAAATGCTTCGGGATATTGGAAATTGGTTGTGCAAAATTTTACAAGTCAAAAGAAAAAGAATAGAAAATGTTGTGTGCAAAAATTTGATAATTGTGTTAAATTGACCTAAAATTACGTTTGTTATTAATTAAATGGTAAATCTTTAATTTAAGTGTAAGGTTGTCATCTCAAATTAATGAATTACAAGTGCATTTAATGTAGAAGAATCAAACAGTCAAAGGTAGACTATCTGAAAGTCAACTGTCACAGCAGGTGAAAAAGTGTTAAAGTGTTGAACCGTCTCAAGGGTTACTATTCAGACGTGTTAAGTAAACAAGTCAAGGAGTAGTCGTTTCATGTTGTTCGTGCTTGCCGGTTCATTATGTTGACACGTCCTAACAGTTGACACGCCTCAACATTTTTTGCGCACGTCTTAACATTAATGACCGTCTCATCTTTGGTATTGAAACTTGACTTTGCATCATGTTGACACATCTCAACAGTTGACACCTCTCAACAGTGCATGATCCGTCCTAACATGTTATGGTAAATGT
The DNA here is from genome assembly GCA_030867185.1 of Tagetes erecta. NCBI lineage: Eukaryota > Viridiplantae > Streptophyta > Magnoliopsida > Asterales > Asteraceae > Tagetes > Tagetes erecta. Next base: position 61,916,026 of record CM061488.1, read on the forward strand.
TGTTGGGTCACAAGTTTTAACACGACTAATCAGGCTGACACGTCTCAAACTGACCCGTCCCAACAGTGTTTAACATGATCATGATGTTTGACACGTCTCAAGGCATTGTATGATGAACCATGTTGTCTTAACAATGTTGACCCTTCTCAACAGTGGTTGACACGTCTCAACAGTTATTGACACGTCTCATACTTTCAAATGTTTTTCAACGGTCTTAACAATGTTGACCCTTCTCAACAGTGGTTGACACGTCTCAACAGTTATTGACACGTCTCATACTTTCAAATGTTTTTCAACGGTCTTAACATTGTTGACCCGTCACAACAGTTGTTAACACGTCTAAGTGTTTTTGTATTGAAATTTTAGCAGGTTCATCATCTGACCCGTCTTATACATGTTCACCCGTCTGAATAGTGTTTGACCCGTCTAGGGTTTTTATGTTTGACTAGTCCTATATTTAACCCGTCCAAGTTAAAACCTAATTTGTTTTCCGTGTCAAAATATCATATAAATACCTCTTTTCAAACACTTCACACCATTTCATTCATTTTCACTTGACCACACACTACACCATTTTCACCTGTCTATACCCCTGTTCAAATCGATTGAGTCTATATCGATTATTTGAGATTTATAGAGGTATAATACCATGATTGAACATCATTTCACCACATCATATCATTCCAAACCCTATTTTGAATGATTTTCGATGAACAGTAACTGAACTATTGAACCGTCACTTTGATTTTGAAACCAAAAATGCAATTTTGCTGGTTTAAAGTTAAAATCTGACTGTTATTCATTCAATTTCATCGATTAATCATCAGAAAATCATGAATCTGAACCAAATTGAACATATAATTTGAAATGGAAAAAACCACCATTCATTGATCATAACAGTGCATATGGTCACTTCATTAACACAAGAATTTGTTATCAAAGTGTTAGAATCTGATATTGAAATATGTTTTCATTCAAGTATTATTCACAAAACTTTGTATAAAAAGAATTGATTTCAGTCAGGTTTAGACTGTTCAAAATATTTTTAAGTGTTCTAAGAGATGAAATAGTAATTTGATGGTGCTTGATAATATTGTTTAAACATGTTTGATTCATTCAAATTGATTAAATAAATGTTTTAAGGTACTAATCACCATGCTATTTTTATTACCATTTCTCAAACACTAAGATAAAATTCTTAATGAAATTTGCATTAGTTGATCATTTGTCTATATTCTGACATATTTGTATCTGATTTCAGATGAAAAATTTAAAGTATGAGGCTAAACACAATGTTGTGGCTATGCTTGATGAGAATATTCCAGAGGCATCAGGATACCAAGAAATGATAAGGTTTCTGCTGAAGACTAAGTATGTCTATGCTATGTGTGCAAAGCCCAATGTATACCTGAGATTGATAAGGAAATTTTGGAGATCAACAGAGGTTATCATTAATGATAATGGTCCTACTGTTATCAGGGGTTCAATTTCAAATTAGCTTGAAGTGGTGGTGTCAGAGGAATCTATCAGAGATGCTCTGATGTTGGGAGATAATGAAGCTGGTAATTTGGATGAATTTACTGTGCAAGAATGCCAACAATGTTTTCTAAACATGGGACATCCTCCCTTGTTTCCTAAACAACAATTTGTGAGAGCTAGACTATACAAGCATTGGAAGCTTCTATGTTATGTGGTTCAACATTGTATCTCTAGGAGGAGTGCTAGTTTTGACTTATTTCCCTTTGATATTACTTCACCCATTATTGCTATTGCCTCAAACCAAAGATTTAACATGAAAAAATGGATAATGAAGGGGTTCATATTCAATTTACAGAAGGGTAAGAGGTTTAAGTTCCTAATGTATCCAAGGTTCTTACAACTGATTATCAATGAGGCACGTCCAGTTATTAAAGAAGAAGGTGTTGCTGGTGACTTGTGTATAACTGGGGATATGAATGCCTTATCATATAGAAAGATGAGTTTGAGTGCTGGTGCTAAAAATGTCCTAATGTTTGACTATATGCGAGATATAGCAAACAATGAAGAAGAAGTGGGCATAGATTATTTCCATATATCACAAGATGAACCATTAGATCCTTTGGATCTAGTTGATGAAATTCCCGATGCTTTACCAGATGATGATGATGAGTATTTTCAAAGGCATCCGGAGGAAGATGATGAAAATGAGGGTAATAATGATAAAGAAAATGATGGGGGTGATAATGAACAAAATGATGGTAATGGTGATGCTGATGAGAATGATGATGAAAATGAAGAGAATAAAAATGATCAAAATGACGGCACTGAATCTGATACTGATAATGGGGATAATGAAGAAGGGAATGATGGAGATGATATGGATGATGATCCAACTGATGCTGGTATTGATGAACCTGTTGAGGTTGAACCAACTTCTGCTATTTTGGAACCGCTTGTAGAAGAAACTGAACATATTCAAGAGGTGGATATTGTTGAGATAGCCAAAGAAGTGGCAGTATCTGAAGCAGAGTCTGAGGCACATGTAGACGATGAAGCTGATGTTACTATTTCCATTCCGTCCCTTGTTGCTATCACATTCTCGAAGGTGCAACAATCAGAACAACCTAGGGAGTCTTCACCCAAAGTTGTTGCTGATAAATCAAAAGATGTTGTTGATATAGAAGACGATGATGATGAGCTTATGCACCTAAGGCAAATGGTGGCAAAGTAAACTGATGATTAACTTAGTGCATCAAACTTAAGGAAAAAGCAAAGATTGAAAGAGTACTGGGATACACACTTGAAGAATACTGACACTTTCAACACTCTTTGCAAAGAATATGATGAGTTAAAGGAGAAATATGAGTTTTTGGAGGCTGAGTACAATACTGTGAAGGCAGAAAATGAGGTTTTGAAGAAAGAACTGAATGAAAAGGAAGCTGAGTCATCTGAATCTGATAAAGAGTTTGTACCTGAATCTGAAAAGGACGTTGGAGTGTCTGATACTCCCAGGGAGATCACTATGCATTACACGAGATCAAGGAGGACTAAGACTGTTGTTGATACTGGTTCGTCTTCTATCCCTGTTCCTGATGAAGCTGTTGCTATCAGTCCATCTGAAAAAAATCCGAGGGAAAACGTAAGCCTGATGCGATACCAGAGATTACAGAATCATCTATACCCGTTAAGAAGGTCAGAACCGAGGATGCAGCTCAGGTTAAGCCGATTCAGTTAGAAGGTGATGATGTCTTTGATGTTGATGATTTGTTTGATGATGAAGCTAGTCCATCTATGCCAGAATATGATGACCAAATCATTTATGGAATCCCGCGAGGTTTTCTTACTTAACGAAGATGAAGTATAATCGGGTATTTCTGGACGGACTGACTATTACTCAGGTATGTAAAGAGTATGAGAAATGCATTGCTGCTGAAACCGCTGTTCCGACTGATCCAAACGAAATAGTTGTTGAATATGGAGAGTGGGAGCCTTCTTCTGAAGCAATTGTGGTAGATGATATTCCTAAAGAAGATTTGCGACACAAAGATCCTAAGTCGATGGATTTTTATGAGCTGAAAGATTGGTTGTAATCCAGGAATTATCCAAGGAAAAAATTGAAGGTACTCACATCTGGCACAATGATTAATCTGATCAAGGTTTTTCAAGCAACTGAGAAGAGGCAGAAACGAATTATGACACTGGATATGAGTAATCCAAAGTACTTTGAGCTGACTAAAAGAACGATAATTTTAAAGACGCAAGAGATTGTGAAGATTTCTCCAAGTCCTATTGTTCACGATAGACGAAAGGAGCTAATAAAGATGTTTCCAAAATCTGCTCTGGAAGCTTATGCGGTAACAGATGAACAAAGAAGGACATGGAACACATCAAGATCTGTTGGTGATTTCTTACTGATAGTCATGTATAGGTCGGACTCACCGGCATGTCGGTGTTATATGTTCTGTTTTATATTTTATAGTTTTTGTTATAGCGTACGAATCTATAGATTCGCCCAGAAGCATAGATTAGTTTGTTTATTTGTTAAGTTTTTGTCGACCGGGCGAAACTAACTGTGCCCTGCGAAGCTATCAGTTCACTTGATAGATTCGCTGTCAGCTGAACTTTTGCATCTTTTATCAAACCCTAGATTCGCTATAGCTGAACTATATTGTAATGTTTTCTCATTAGAATATAACTTTTGCATCTTTTATCAAACCCTAAATTGTGTGTGTGACGGCTGGAGGTGCTAGGAGCATATTTTCACCATCTTTGTAGCTTGATTACCTCTGTTGTTGTTGATTTGATCTTGTTATTGATATTGGGTTATATTGGACTATTGTTTGGTTGAATCTTAGTGTGTTTTGCTGTTAATTAATCATTATAGCACTGAAATCTCGATCAAGATGGACCAACAATATGGTATTAGAGCCTTAGTGCTCTTGATTGTTTGATCTTAGAGATTTTTATGAAGTTTTTGGGGTTTTTATGTCAAAACACTGTTTGATTCATTTCGGGACTGTTTACTGTGTTTCTGTGTTGGAATTTGCTTTGGGTTTGTCATATTTGGTTATAGGAAGCTATAGAAACAAACGGATCTTAAATTGGTTGTGATTTGAAGCTGTTCTGGTTGATTTTGGACTGAAACAGTTTTGCCCGTAAGCTAGCGAAACTATTTGTTCTTCCAGCGAATCTAATTGTTCTTCCAGCGAATCTACTGTAACTTTGTGTTTTTGGAATATACTGATTCCGATCAGCGAACCTGTCATTTTATTGAACGAAAGTTCACCTGTTTGGCTCATTGTGCAAGCGAACTTGCTGCCAAACTCATCTGGGCACAAGTCTTTGTTCTGACCAGCGAATCTGTCAAGCGAAACTGTGTCTTTGGTCGAGCGAATCTGTTGTCTGCCTAGCGGATCTACCAGGCGAACCTATTCTGAGCGAAACTAGAATCTGTTTTTGATTATGACTACATCAACCTTGAACATGAATGATCTGGAGAGTGTTCAACCAAACAGGCCACCGAGGTTTGTTAGCGGTGAAAGTTTTGAAGATTGGAAGCGATGTTTGAAGGCGTTTTTCTAGTATACTGATTACAATCAATGGGAGTCAATTGTGAATGGTCCGCATGTGCCAAAGAAAGTTGAAGGAACTGTTACTTCACCAAACACTGATCCAAGTACTTTTACTGAGGGTGATATCAAGTTGCTTGATCGTGATAAAAAGGCCCTTGGAGCTTTGATACTTTGTTTACATCAAGATATTTACAACAGGTTTGCTGAAAAAGCTACTGCTAAAAGCTTGTATGATGCGTTGTGTGAGTTTTATGACGGTAATGAGGATTTGAAGTTGGACAGAAAAGCTCAAGCTGAGAAAGAATTCAATTCATTTGTGGGGTATAAGCAGGAAAGTTTGACTGATATAACCAACCGTTTTCTGTCAGTGTCAAGTAATCTGAAAAAGTATTATGAGAAGCTGGGAAATTATGAGCAAGTCACAAAGTTGTTAGATTCACTTCCCCCTCAGTGGAGTCTGCAGATCAAATTGTTGAAACAAGAAAGAAACTTTCATGACTTTAAACTGATGGACGTTATAAACAAGCTGAAGTCATTTGATCTTGATGTGAAGAGAAGAGAATATAATCAGTCTATGATGGTTCCAAATATCCCTCCTCAGAATGCTGCACTTATTACATCCGCTGCAAACTCACATATTTATGGTGCTGCATCTGGAGGATTATCAAGCTTTGGGTCTGTTAAATCTGATAGTGGTTCTACAAGTGTTGGTTCTAGTTCAAATGCATCTGTCACTACTCAGATTCCATCTGACACAATGGCTCTGTTTGGGATGTTTGTGCATAGCTATGAAGCTCTTGTTGCTGGAGAACTGAAAGGGAAAGGGGATGACTGTTGAGGATATGTATCAGGTGGATCCTGATGATCTTGAAGAAACCGACATCCAATGGCAAATAGCCATGCTTACCCTTCGTGCTAGACGGTTTATGGAGAGAACTGGTAGAAGAAGTTTTGGGAATCAGGGACAGAACAACAAGCTCGGGTATGACAAAGGAAAGCTGAGATGTTACAACTGCAAACAATTGGGTCACTTCAAAAGGGAATGTTCTTTACCAATTGTTACTGAACCCGTGAATTCTGGAAATTCAAGAACCGCTCCTATTCAAGAACGACTTGAGGAAGTGAAACCAAGGAATTTGTAAGAAACAACGGGGGGCAGAGTTAAGACCGGTTTGGGTTATAACAATGATGCACAAGTGTATCCCCCACCTAGTACCTTCTGTTATTCTCCGACACCAGTTCCTCATCCTTCGAACGAGTTGATACAAGAGATTATACAGAATGATACTAACAGCTCTATTGCAGGTTTAAGTGGAGTAAATCTTAAAGAGGTTAGAGAGGATTATGCTTATGGTGGGAGTACTGGCCTTGGTTGTTCTAGCAGTTCTAGTTGTTCTATTTCTGATTCAAAGAAGTCTGTTGAAGACAGTAGATTAATTAATTTTGTTTCTGTTCATATGCTACATTCAGACAATTTTATTTGTAATAGTAATTTAGGATGCTCTACTTCAAACATTAATTTGGTGAATGATGATGTGATTGAAAATGTTTGTATGAATGACAAAGATGAACTTTCAGGTCATGTCTCTGAAAGTCAAACCAAAACAAACTGTTTTCAAAAGTTCTTTTCTCATCAAATTCCATCTTTCACACCAGTGAGGATTTCAAAACCTAAAGACAGGGAATCATCCATGAATCACTTTGATAAATCTAAATCTGAATCTGAAAAGGTAAAAGTCACAGCAGGTAAGTCAAAAGAGCCTTATGACTCTTACAATGACTGTAATTCTCAGTTATCTGATTGTGATGAAGAAATTGAAATAGATAAAATTCTTGTTTCTAAAGTTTCCAAAGTAAGTTTGAAATCTCATTGCTTTAAATGTGGAAATGTTGATCATACTGTCAAGCAATGTCCTGAGTTAGTTACACATAGTCCAAGGCAGAAATCTTTTGGAAAGTGATTGAATACGTTTGTAAATAATTTCTTTTGTAAATCTTCTTCTGTTCCGAGACCTAAGTACACTAAAGCTTGGGTTCCAATTTCAAAAGTCTAAATTTCTCTTTTAAAAATATGTCAGGAACATTCAAGCGCCGTTGTAAATAGTCATTGGCATATTGACAGTGGATGTTCCAGACATATGACTGGGTTGAAGGACCTGCTGACTAACTATCGGATTATTAATGGTGGATACGTTGCTTTTGCAGGAGACAAGAAAGGTGGTAAAATGATTGGTCAAGGAGAAGTCTCGAATGGTTCACTAACTTTGGAAGACGGTAACTATGTTCCTAAACTGGCATTCAATCTTCTCGGTGTATCACAAATCTGTGATAAGAATATCATAATGTTGTTTCTTCCAAATGAATGTTTGTTCTTGAAGCCAGAGTTTTCTATTCCTGAAGAATTGGTGATCATGCGAGCTCCAAGACGAAATGATACATATATGCTGAATATGGGATCAAAAGAATCAACTTCCATAGTGACCTGTCTTTTATCTAAAGCTTCATCTTTTGAATATTTTCAATGACATAGACGTTTAGGGCACATTAATTTTAAAATACTAAATAAATTGGTTAAGAACAATTTGGTCAGGGTTTTACCACTTAAAGATTTTTCTGTGGTAGAGAAATGCATGGCTTGTGCTAAAGGAAAGCAGCACAAAAAGCCACATAAACTCAAAATTGAAAATTCTATCTCACAACCCCTCGAATTGTTACATACTGACTTATTTGGTCCAATAAGTGTCAAATCTATTGCTAAGAAATCTTATTGCTTGGTTGTCACAGATGATTACTCTAGGTATACCTGGGTGAGATTCCTTGCAAACAAGAGTGAGACTGCTGAAGAGCTAATGAAGCTGATTCCTCAAATTGAAGTTCTTGGAAAGCGAAAGGTTCAAGCCATCAGAAGCGACAATGGAATGGAATTCAGAAACCATATCTTCAATTCATTCTGTGAACAGCGGGGTATTCTCAGACAGTTCAGCGCCGCACGAACGCCACAACAAAATGGTCTTGCTGAAAGAAAGAATCGAACACTTGTGGAGGCTGCTAGAACTATGCTGATTGAGTCAAAGCTTCCGATTATCTTCTGGGCAGAGGCAGTTAATTGTGCAGCTTATGTTCTGAATCGGGTACTGATTATCAAACACAAGATGAAAACATCATACCAGCTGTTTCGTGGGATTAAGCCGTTGATCAATTTTCTGCGCCCCTTTGGATGTTCTTGTACTCTGTTGAATACTCAAGATCAGAAAACGAAGTTTGGTGCTGTTTCTGATGAATGCTTCTTTGTGGGATACTCAAACAGACAAATAGCGTATCGTGTTTACAACAAGCGAACGCAGATTGTGCAAGGGTCCTACTATGTTGACTGACAATAATCTAACTCCACAAATATTGGTTCTGAGCCCGTATGGTTTTACGATGCTACCACTATTTTCAAATCATTCAATCTTCCTCGCTCTGACGATGATGATATTATTCCTTACACTTCTGTCACAATTATTAACCATCAACCTCAATCATCATCACCACCACAACCTTTTGTTACTCAAATACCCTCAACTACATTTGACATTCCTCCACCTCCTCCACCTCCAACTGATATTCCTTTACCATCCACTTCCATCCTAACCCCTTCCACCAATGAAATTCCTCCAACTTCAAACATTCCATCCCAACCAACTAATCATGTATCCTCATCACAATCCAACCAAATGTTTATTAACACAAACTTCAAAACATTAAAAGATCATCCTCATGATTACATCATAGGATCAATCACTGATGGTGTGAGAACTCGGAGTCAGAGTGGTTTGATTAATGAGTGTCTCTATGCTGCTTTCTTGTCACAAGTCGTTCCAAAGAATTATAAACAAGCACTTGAAGATCCTAGTTGGGTTGATGCCATGCAAATGGAATTGCAACAATTTAGGAAACTTAAAGTTTGGGAACTTGTTGATCTTCCTCCTAATAGGTGCCCCATTGGCACTAAGTGGGTCTTCCGAAACAAGCCAGATGATCGCGGTGTTGTTATCAGAAACAAGGCACGATTGGTTGTCCAAGGATTTGCTCAAGAGGAGGGGATTGACTACACTGAATTTTTTGCTCCAGTTGCTCGCCTTGAAGCCATTAGAATCTTTCTTGCATATGCTGCTAACAAAGACTTTAAAGTCTATTAGATGGACGTTAAATGTGCATTTCTATATGGAGATATCGATGAGGAGATCTACGTATGTCAACCACCGGGTTTCGAGGATCCAGATTTTCCTTCAAAGGTGTACAAGCTTGATGAATCCTTGTATGGGTTGCATCAAGCTCCACGTATCTGGTATGAAACTCTGACACAGTATCTTCTCAGCAAAGGTTTCTCTCGTGGGACTATAGATATGACATTGTTCAAGAAGGAGGTGAATGGTGAACTGCTGATTGTTCAAGTGTATGTGGATGATATCATTTTCGGATCGACAAATGAGGGCTGTGTAGAGAGTTTGAGAAAGTGATGATGGGTCGTTTTGAAATGACTATTATGGGAGAGATGTGCTTCTTTTTGGGGCTGCAAGTGGAACAAAAGCCTGATGGAATCCTTATCCACCAAGAAAAGTACATCAAAGAAATTCTCACAAAGTTTGGCATGGATGATTCTTCTCCTGAACTGATTCCCTTCACTGCTCAAACATGCCTTACTTCTGATGATAATGGGAATCCTGTGGATGCTCATCGGTACCGCTCGATGATCGGATCTCTCATGTATCTGACTGCCAGTCGACCAGATATTACATTTGCTGTGTGCTACTGTGCCCGTTTCCAGGCCAATCCAAAAGAATCACATGAGAAAGCTGTTAAACGCATTTTTCGTTACCTTAAGGGTTCCTCTCGTTTGGGACTTTGGTACCCAAAAGGTGAGAACTTTGATTTACATGCTTTTTCTAATAGTGATCATGCTGGTTGCAGGATAAACCGAAAATCAGTCACTGGTGGATGTCAATATCTTGGCGAATGTCTTGTTTCCTGGCAAAGCAAGAAGCAAACAACCGTCTCCCTGTCCACAGGAGAAGCCGAATACATTGCTGCTTCAAGCTGCTGTTGCCAAGTGCTCTGGATCCAGCATCAGATGATGGATTACGGTATCAACTTTCTTCATACACCACTCTTTTGTGACAATGAAGCTGCTGTTGGAATTGCCAAGAATCCAATTCATCACACACGCACCAAGCACATCGAAACAAGAATTCACGCCATCCGAGACGCTCAGGAAAAGGGGTTCATTGATACTATTCCTATTGAAACTAGAAAGCAAAAAGTTGATCTTTTCACAAAAACTTTTGACAAACCACGTTTTTATGAGCTGATCTCTATGCTGGGATTGATATCTTTTGGAAAAACTTTATCTAACTAAAATGGTTTTGTAAATATGTAAATATCTTTTTCATTTTCTTCCTTGAGAATCCGGTGTCACATATTTCTTCGCTCCTTCTTTTTAGTTATTTTATTTTATTTTATTTCAGTTTTTTTATCGTATTCTGTATATATATATTAAAAAAATCCAAAAAACCAATTTTTTTTATTAGATAGCTATAATATAGAAATTTTGGGGGAGATATTAAAGATTAACTACTTATAGTTTTTTAAATTTTGCTGTTTTAGGATCCCCGTTTAAATTGATGTTGAAGAGACGTTGAAGGAGGTCAGAAGTATTGTGTTTGGGATATGTTAGGTAGGCTCAGCCCGAAAAACAAAGTAAACAGTGATTGTGCAGCCAAACATAATGTTCAAGAACTCGGCAATGAGGATTATCTCCTTGACATGATTGGCCTGCACAAAGATACAAGTCCTGTCAAAAATGGGTTGAGAGCGTCAAATCTTTGCCTTGATTTCCCTGAAAAAAATCCCAAATCACCCACACCCTAGCCCTGAATTGAGTTTCTAGTTAGCAAAAAAAATAAAAAGCTGCTAGTGTTGCTCTTCAGAAAAACCTCTGAGTGAGTTACTTGTTAATTCCTCAGAATGTATTGAGTCAAAGTGCTTAACTCCTATGCTATACGGAAGTATTGACCTGGAGTTGGTGGATCTTCTCTGCTATACGGAAGTATTGACCTGAAGATTCACCGAGCATGCTCGAATGTTTATCTCCTCTGTTATACGTCGGTATAGACCTGGAGCTCTAAACCATTTGAGTTTCCCAAATAATAAGTCACAATGTGTTCAAAAGAATCATTGTTGACAAGCTCCACTCCCAAAAACGCAAAATGCAGAAAGTCAAATGTGGTTCATGAATCGATCAATATTCAAGATTTGATCCAAGAAATTCAAGCAAAGTCAATCATATTGCTCAATAAACCCTGATAATAGGACAAGTTCTTTTTACCTAGATGTCTGTGGGGACCGAGTTGCCTGAGCTTCTTCAATCAAACCAAAACATGATAAATGAAGCTGCTGATCTCTTGTTGAAAGGACTAAGGCATGGGTTTAAATGGACAAACATATCTACAATCCCGCCAATCTATGATTCTCCGGATTCTGCTCGAAAAACGTCAAGAAAAAAATATATATATATATCCTTCTTCTGTTTTAAATTCTAGTTTTTTCTTTCATTTTATTTTTCTTTTTTATATCTTTAATTTTCATTTAATGCTTTTATTTTCGGAGCGTTGAAATCGTGGGGCATTTTCATGGATTCATAAAGTAATTAAATCTTAAGAAAAACCAAAAATATTATTTTTTATTTTATTTGTTTTTGCAATTTTGCATCCAGCGAACCTACTAGCGAATCTACAGGTTCGCCCGGAACTTTTTCATGTCGTCGTGTCTTCTCTTGACCTTAAGTCCCGAGCGAATCTGAAGTTCGCTAGTTTACATTTCAGCGAACCTGTGACTGTATATATTTGTGTCGTCTGCGAAACCATTTCACAAGTTCGCTGTCACTGTTACTGTTGCCGTGTCTTTTTCAAAATTTTTCAAGTTCGATTCTCACTCACTACCGTCTTTTTCATATCAAATCGTCTTTGATTCACCTGGTATGTAATCATCCTCAACTTAATCCATGTTTCGTCTCATCAACTGTGCTTTTAATGACATCTAATTCCATCGACCGGTTTAAATCTGTGATTAATGTTTTAACTGTGTTATTGTTAAATGTTTACATATTAATAGGCTCGTCTCATGATTGTATTGCTTGATTGATGCTTTGATTGTATGCTTAATGGTTTTTCGACTGTGATTAGGGCCGATTTTCTAAAACTAGGGTTCTAGCGAACCTATGTGTTCGTCTGGCGAACCTGAACGAAAGTTCAAAACTTCCGAGCGAACCTATGCTGTTACGCCACCCGTGCATCAGCATAGATTCGCCTGATTGTTTCTAGCGAACCTATCATTCGCTCGCCATTATATAAGTCTTTCCTAACAGCGAATCTCTAGGTTATGGGGTTTAATCACAGGTTCGCTTGGTCAGCGAACTTGGCTTGTTAGCGAATCTATACACTGTTTAAAAAATTCATGTTTCTGATCAATTTTCGTTTGTATTTCAGGCACAATGTCTACGTTATTTTTTGAAAAAAAGTACAATATGTGTGCTTTGCTGGACGAAAATCACGAGAAGGCATCTGGTTACAAGGATTGTATTAGATGGTTGAAGTCTTCTCACATTCACCATGCTATAACTCACTCGCCGACCATCTACGAGCTACACATCCGAGATTTTTGGAGGACAGCCGTGATGAACGTTTCTGTACAGCCATCACGAATATGTGCTCAGGTAAATGGGCATGAGGTCGAGTTTACTGAAGCCGATGTGGCAAGGATCTTAAGGATAGAGGATGATGTTGGAGATGAGGTTAAAATTACGGCTGAGGAGGTTTATGGTGCGTTAAGGACTGCTGGTTATGAGGGTCCAATGCCGGGGGAGAAGAAGATGGAGTTCGTTAAATCGTATTTGATCAAGGAATGAAGGTACATTGCACACGTTTTCATTATGTGCCTTGATCATAGGAAGGGTGGAACTGATGGGTTGAATCTGGATTGGGCAAGGGCTATGGTTCTGTTTTGCAAAGGTCAGAAGGCAAATCTCGCAAAGCTGATCTACAACTATATGCTTGAGAATATTCATGCTGCTAAAAGGGATAAGTGGTTGATGTATCCAAGGTTTGTGCAGATGATTCTTAATGACAAACAGCCTGACCTGCCCGTTATTGGTGATGTTTTGACCATATGGACGATGCATTCGAGAATATTCGGGGATTGCAAGTCAGTTCGATCAGATTGTGTTGGCAGAACTTCTTACTTATGGGAAAATATGTACCCAGCTGATAGATGGGTACATATACAGAGGTTGATGGAGATCGAAAGAAAAAGGGATGGTGAGAACGTGGAGGTAGTTGAGAAGAAGTTGAGAAAGAGAAAACAATATGCTAAAGACAAAGATTATTCTTTGGATCGAGAAATTGATGAAGTACAGGCTGAAATCGATGCTGAAAGGGAGAAAAGAACGAAGAGGAAGACTGATAGTTCTGGTCAAAGTGAGAGGAGGACAAAGCAGAAACACGAGACTCCTGCTACATCTGAATCTGTTACTGATTTGAAGAGTGAATTGGTGAACAAGAAGTCTGAACTTGTGGATCTGAAAGAGAAATATGCTGATTTGGAGATGAAGGATGCAGAAAAATTGACTGTTATTACTGAGATGGGAAGGATGATTAGAGATCAACAAAGCTTGATGGTTAGAATATTCAAGGAATTGAATAGTCTGAAGGAGAAGGATGGGTCTGATCCATCAATGTCTGAACTGGAGCTGAAAAGCTTAACGGATGCTGTAAAGTATCCGTTAATGCAGTCTGAGTTTGGGGCTAAGGATAAAGGGAAAGTTGTTGAAGAAGTTTTTGATGAGGATATGGGTATTGATCTGGATATATTTGAAGGAGCTGAGGTTGCTGGGGGTACAAATGTAAATTTCAGTTTGATCGACGAACCGGATGTTGTTGTGGATATTGAGAGTGAAGAGGATTTAGAGGATGAACCAGAAAAATACAATGTTGAAGAAAAGGATGTGACTTATCAGTTTGAGCACATCGATCTAGATAAATCTAAGTGGTTTAAAAGGGATGAAGAGGTTATTCCAGAAGTTCCTATCTTTCAACATCTCGATGAGCCGAACACTTCGCAGTTGGACATGCAAGTAATTGCGTGGAAATACAACTCTCTTGTTGATGCGTATATGATTAAACGGAGGGGTGGTGATATTAGTTACATCAAGAATAGGAAGCATTTCGCCACATTGCCGAGGTGGGATTTGCGTAGGTTGGCTGAACTCCCTCTGCTGGGCAAGGAGGATAGCGGCAGAGCCTGTGCTTTCGAAGTATCAATCAGAAGGGCTGCTGAGAATAATTTTGCTGATTTTGGGTACCAGAAACCGAAAAGAATGAGGCAGAAGAAGGATAAACACTGGGTTTCTTGGAAAGGGAAGTTTGTGTTGAAAATTGATGCTCCGAAGATCATGAATAGGGTGAGAGTTCCTGATACACAGCCACCAAGACTACAAAACTTTCTGAAATGGTTTTACGATAACAGTACTGGTGAAGCTGTTATCAGAATGAAAGGGAAAGATCGTCCTGAGATCTGACTGTTTGACCCTATGGAGATCTTTTCATTTTGTGATGAAGATTTGAAGATATTGTGTGAGAATGATATAAAGCACGGGGCAGGAGATGATACGAGGATTGAAGCAAACTTATTTGTGGAAGTTGCAAACAAAGCCCGAGGTGTTCGTGCTGAGTTAAAGAAGGTCAATGAAAGGTTGAGGATGACTGATGAGCAAAGAATGGATATGGATGATCTATCCAAACAGCTTGATGAATCTATTGTGAAGAGGTTTGAGAAACCTGTTGAGGTTGTAGAGAATGTGATCGGTGAGGAACAGACTGAAGAAGTACAGGCGGAGACTACTGCTACTATTTTGCCTGATACAGATGTCACCGAAGCAGAATTTGTTGAGTCATTTTTGGTTCTTAGTGAAGAAAAAGAGGTCGGATCCGAACACGTGACTAATCCTTTGGCCGGTATCAAATCGAGGGCAGGAGCTTTTATCGAGCAATTTTGAAGCCGAAAAAGATGGAGCTGAAACAGAAGACTTCCCCAGGTGAGGTCCAACCTAGGGGGAGTATTGATAGTCATGTATAGGTCGGACTCACCGGCATGTCGGTGTTATATGTTCTGTTTTATATTTTATAGTTTTTGTTATAGCGAACCTACGGGCGAATCTATAGATTCGCCCGGAAGCATAGATTAGTTTATTTATTTGTTAAGTTTTTGTCGACCGGGCGAAACTAACTGTGCCCGGCGAAGCTATCAGTTCGCTTGATAGATTCGCTGTCAGCGAATCTATCAGCGAACCTATAGCTGAACTATATATTGTAATGTTTTCTCATTGGAATACAACTTTTGCATCTTTTATCAAACCCTAAATTGTGTGTGTGACGGCTGGAGGTGCTAGGAGCATATTTTCACCATCTTTGTAGCTTGATTACCTCTGTTGTTGTTGATTTGATCTTGTTATTGATATTGGGTTATATTGGACTATTGTTTGGTTGAATCTTAGTGTGTTTTGCTGTTTATTAATCATTATAGCACTGAAATCTCGATCAAGATGGACCAACACTTACGTAGTGTGTTGCAGAAAGGGCAATCAATTTCGGAGCTGCTAAATACGATGATTGTGCCAACAAACACTAAGGAAGTAAAGATAGTCGAATGGAAGTACGATGAAGTGTTCAATGTTTTTCTAATCAAGCAAGTGAATTCTATCTATGACGTTTACTATTTCTACACATCGTCCTTCAACTTCTAGTCCAAGATTTGAAAGAGTTAGTGAAACTGCCACTGAGAAATCCTTCTAGATCTGCTAGAGGTGAAGGTTTAGCTGATTTGATTAACATTGGGGTTAATAGATCAAGAGGCTTTCTAGAAATCCAATGTCAATAAGAAGACCGTAAGTATTTCTCTCAGAAGAAAAGAATGAAAGAGGCTGTGGGTGAAGTGTATCTGCATGAGATGAGCGATTAACACTTTGAGAATATCACCCAGCCTGGATTGAAAGTTTTTAATGGTACTCAGCAGACAAAGCCTATTTTGAAGATGTTTTATCATGAAGGACACCACGAATTAAAGCTTGTTCAAAATTTGGAAGACATGCCAGAAGATGTGATAGAGATTTTTGGCGCTTTTGAACTGAAGTTGCTTCATCCTAGTTATATTTACTTCATGCGAAGTTTCAAGATAGACAAAGCTGTTGATGAAGTGTCTGAGATTGATCGCAAGTACTTTGAAGGCATTATTGAAGCAATTGCTGCTGCAACGAATCACTTTCTGGAAAGCTATGGCTTATTCAAATCTAGAACGGGTGAATATCTAGAATATTTCGTATATGCGAATCACTTCAAAAGGCTCATTGTAAGTGGTGTCTTCAGACTGTAAAGAACCTTATACGTTCTAAGCTAATATTGATTTGGTAGGTTTGACTTATGAAACTATTCAGAGGATGTCAAAAATGAATTCATCATCAACGAGATGAAAGATGCACATATTAAGATGAAGAAAATTTTTTGAAGAAGCAATATGGAAAGCCATAAGAGATCAAAAGGAATTCAAAGAAAAGCCGATGTTTGATGCTAAAGTAAAAAAAGAAGATGTCTGGAAATGAAGACAAAAGTTAAATCTTAGGGGGAGTACTGTTAGGGCTCTTGTCTAGAAAGATTTACTTTAGTCTTTATTTGTAAATATTTGTTTTGTTTAGGGCATAATTTGCATTATCCCTAAAGTGTATTGATGCTATATATAGAATGTTATAGACAACTAGGTCATTAGAGTGAATAAGTACCATTGTATACAGCTTTTTACACCTGACTGCTTTGTAACTATTCTGATCATCAATACAAGTGAATTATTTAGTAATCATTGTGTTGATTTCATTGTTACTTTGCACAGATTCGTGATTATAATCTTATTTGTAGTAGTTTCGATCCAATTGAACCTGTCATCTTGCTAAACAACTTATCACTGAACTTAAACATGATGTTGATAAGAAGAACAAAGCAAGTAGAAAGGTTAACCACATCATGGAGACAAATGTGGTGAAAGTGGATAGAACATGAGTTGGATATAAGAAGGTACCTCATCCTTATAATTTTGATTATTCGTGTTATCCAGTAGAGGATGAGTTAACTAAGTTAGAACTACAACACCTAAGGTTGTAGATCCTGATTTGTGTGTTAAATCTAATCTTCTGAAAGAAGTTATGAGTATAGTGACAGGCGAAGAGAATGCAGGTTCTAAGGATTTTGATGGGAAAAGAACAAAAATTGAAGACGCTTGTTCTTATTCTAAAATTTTTTGTCTTGAATCGGATTTCAGTTTTGCAAGTTTTCAAAAATTTCTTAGTCTATAACTTCTGGTTCTGTTGTTGGCTCTAACAATGGTTTTTTGTCCGAACCCGATAGTGATTCTTCGTTAAATGTCTCTAGTTCTTGTATTTCTCTGTGTTATGTGAATGAGAACAATAGTTCATTGCATGATAATGTAGAGAGTGATACTATTAAATCACCTGAGTCATCTAAATCTTCTGAATCATAGAAGAATAATGCTAAGACATTATATAAACTCACAGGTTCAGTTAGTGTTTTTTGTAATGAGGACTTGCCTATAGGTTCTGTAGACCCTAAACTGATAGAAAGAGTGTTTACAAAATGTTTCGTTGAGAAAATAGAACCTAAGGCAGAAAAGAAACAAGAGAGAGTAAATAAACTTGCAAAGTCTAAACATGTTAGTGGTAAATCGTTTGTGTCAGGGGGAGTCTCTTAGAAAATGAGATAAATAAGATTAGGGGTATATGCATATTTCCCCCTCCAAAATACTTTAAATGCATATTTACCCAACCAAAAAAATCAATTGAATATTTCCCCATATAAACAACTTTAATTTGCAAATATACCCATTTTTAATAAGGACATTTAGTTAACATTGGGTATATATGCAATTGATTTTTTTAGTTGGGGAAATATGCATTTGGGGGGTGTTTATAGGGGTAAATATGCAATTGAATCATAAGATTAAATCTAATTTTTTTCCTCCTAAAACAAAACCAAAACAACCATTCAATAATGTAGGTTTTCAATCACCACAACCCATACATCAAGAAAAACTAAACAAAGGGTTCCAAATTCTCAATTTGTGAGAAAAGAATCCTTTAGCAGAGAGTGGGTGGAAAGGAGACAATGTTTCCATTATGAAGTTTTTGGGCATGCTACTAAAGATTGCTAGTTCAATCTAATGAGAAAAAGCTTGTGAAATCGATACCTCTACTGTAAAAAGGATGTTGCTTCAAAAGAAAATCCAGATAAACCGGTCAGCAAGAGACCAGGTAATAATAACAGAGATCGTTTGAAACGAAAAGTAGAAAGGGAAAATTCTGAGACTCAAACATTTCAAAAAATCTCGAAACCTAAAGTGTTTGCAAAGGTTTGACTCCACCAAAGTCTCAGCAATATTCCACACAAATTTTTCAAACAAAATTGTTTTAAAACCTAAAGTTTCATCACCTTAGTCTAAGTCTCAAAAACCAAAGTTTTGTGAAAATAATCAAAAGTTTTCAAAACCTAAACCGTTTTCTAGACATAAGGTTTCTTCTGCTAAATCATATGTTTCAATCATCAGTGAAAAAAGAGATTTCAATTGAAGAAAGTTACTTATGTTGATTTACAAGGGCGATCTAAGACCACAATGGCTTGGTTCATAATGACTAACTGAGTTGTTACTTTGTGTAGGAGCAACCAAGGAGAACTACCTACCTGGTAGTGATTGTTGTAACATTTTCCCCGAATCAAATCCAACCGGAATCGTGAACCCGAACCAGATTAAATATCAATGAAGTTTCTCCTTTTTATCATAAACTAAATGTAATTACCTAATAACTTAAACATAAATTGATGAACCTATTGTTCATGAAATAACTTTAATAAAATTTGTAAGTTTACTATAAACAAAATGTGGTTTTATAAAAGATATTAAATTAGTAATATAAAGACGAGATTTATATGATTAGTAGGTTTATATAAAATCTAAGAGCTAGTGTATTTAGTTAGATTAGTACATAACTAACAAGATTAACTTAGAAGGGTTAGCTATTTATTTAATGAATAATGGGTTAAAACTTTTAAATACAAAATGAAAACATGTAATAATGCAGGGACTAAATGTGTAACATTATTTAAAACCATCCCAACCCCCATTCAAAACCCGTTTTCCCGGCCGCCATTTCCGGCGATGTTCCGGTAGCACCAAAAACGCAATTATCAGTCAATTTAGTCCATTTTAATCGTTCTCTATCCTTTATCTGTAAGATTCGAACTCGAAACACCCTTATCAGTCTAGCTATATGCTGCTATGATCGATTTAAACTGAAACCCGATAACTCGGCAACTAGAGGTCTAAATCCACCATAATCGCAGATTAAAACTCAATTAAACTAACATAAATCAATCCTTTAATCCATAAAATCAAGATTATCAACTTCAAATACCAACAAATTGTACTATACAATTGAAATAAGATCCATTTATAAGCCGAATAAAACTCAAACTCGATTAAACCCTTAAACCTCCGGTTAATCTTATATATCGTTATCAAATCATTCACTAAACTTCACTTCATCTATCTGCAATATTAATTTCAATTCCAGCTATCACATAATCATCAATTGGTCTTCTATTATTCGTCTTCTGCTTGTTAGTTGTCGACAATCTTTTGGTTCATTATAGTCATCGATTTATTGAGGGTTTTACTCATCATTCATCATCAAGTGATTCTGGTTCATTAATTTCATTATCATCATCTGCTAGCACTACAAGAAAAATGGGTTTTTAGGACCTTTTGTGTGGGACACTTGTAAAATATGGTCCTAAAAAACTATTTAACAGGACGAATGAACTCTTGGGGTCCTTTTATAATATACGCTACTAAATTGATGTCCTAAAAAGCTATCTAATAGGATGAATGATTCTTTGGGGTCCTATTATCATATTACTTAATAAGACACTTAGAATGTCAATCCTAATAAAGTAATTTATAAGACATTAAGTTGTTGGTGTCTCATTGTGTGGTAATGTAATAGGACACTGAATTAAAAGAGGTCCTATTATAACATTACTTAATATAACACTTTGTTGTTGAGTCTTAAATAATCAGTGTTATAGGACCCTTTCTAGTTGAAGTCATATTAGAACATGAGTTAATAGGACACTTAACACTTAGGTATTATAACTTTAACCTTTTTAGGACGCTTAATCATTGTGGTTTTATAATAACACATCGTAATAGGAAACTTTTGCTCTACTCGTAAACTCAAGGTTAACACCGTTAACTCATTTCTATACTTTTCTTTTAAAATACAATTATAAACTGCTCTCTTGTTCGTAAATTAAGTTATATAAAGTTCGGGGTTCGTGTTGTAGTTTAGTAAAATAGTTTAATAACACTTGAGCTTAAATAAACAAACTATCTAAACTAAAGGGCGCAAAGTGTAAATTTCAAAAAAGTACCCAACCCTAGTCCCACCTTCACCCGTCTTCTTCTCAGTTCTTCATCCACACACCGCACAACATCGACCAACTCCATCTTTCTCGTCTTCTCCGGCTGCAGCAGCCGACCAACCACCACACTACCATCCTCACCCATCGCTCTCGTCCCTGTAGAGATCAGAATCTGAAGCAGCAGCCCCCAACATCGTCACCATGTCTTCTGTTTGTCTTCCATCTCCGATCGATTTCTGTGTCTCTCTCCGGTAAGTTCTAAAGCAAACTGTCAATTAAGGGTTTCGGGTTTCGATTTGATCAAATGTATGTTATGTATGTGTGTTGTGTTTCTGTGTGATCTTAATGTATATGTATATGAATTAAAACAACCTGATTCGTATGTGGGTATGCGTAGACAAAACAATAGAAATATGAATTGTATATATGCATATCAGAATGTATAAGCAGAAGCATTATATGTATATCAGCAGTGGCGGTCCCAGGAAAATTTTAAATGGGGGTCGAAAATTTTTATGAGACGCTTTTGTTGCTAAATATTTTTTACTCTGTCCGGTTTAAGGCAATTCGGGTCGGGTCAGGTTGGGCTAACACTTAAACAATTTAGCAGAAGCTTGAGGTGAGTAGTGCTAGGCGTTTCGCTTTCATAGGTCAGTCGGGGCAAATTTAACTTGGTATTTGTTTTAGGTTAATTTTAAACAATGTCAAAAGCAATTTAACCCATATAAATCACAGTTTATTTGTAAGAAAAATAATTAAATCTTGTTAAGAAAACTAAACCTGATATACTTCATCGTGCATTTTATCAGTGAGTTTGATAACTAGGAAACATTGTTTTATTTTTTTAACAAGAGCAATTGCATATATTGTTAAATCAAAATAAATTACTACACACTTAGGTTGTAAAGGTTTGAAATTAAAACCAAATACCTCAAATACATATGTATTAGCATCGGACTAGCTACCAACCAACACATTCAATGGAAAATTATTGTTTAATTAGACATATATCTTGATTAATATGTTCTAAGGAAAACAAAACCAAAAATAGAATGATATGAAATATAAATAGCTAAAGTTAAATAATTATTAAATTAGAGAAAATTATAACTAATCCTATTAAAATTGACCAACTAGCCGTACAAAATACTTTTTTGACCAGCTAGCTTTTTAACTTATTTGTAGGTTAGTAGATATACATACGTGAGGCATGCTTTAAAACTTTTACATAATACTCATACTTTATCTTTATATCTCATTTTTACTTCTTCTTCTTCCTTCTTTCCTCACCCTCCACAAGACCACAACCTGCAACTCCTTCCACCTACAACTCCGATGACGCGATTACGTGAACACATAATGGAGCACAACAATTGTCTTATACTCATTTCATGGGGGTCAGAGTCAAAATTTCTTGGGGGTCGGTCATCATTAGATGATATATATACTAAAGAAAACTAAACATTCATGGGGGGCGGCCGACCCCCTTGACCACCACATAGGTCCGCCCCTGTATATCAGCTAGTGTATGATTATTGTAAAAGCAACAGCAGCTAGTGTATATTAAGTAGAATCAGCAGAAGCATGTGTATGGTTATTGTATGTATGATTGCAACAATAGTAGAAACATATATATGTATGGTCTCGTGTGTATATATATATCTATGTAGAACGTATGTGTACAACAATTTGGCTATGCATAGAGCGTTGAATGTATGTGATGAAAAACAATAATTGTATTAAGATTTGTATGTGTACTTGTATACATGTATTCATAGATGTATATAGGTAGGGGAAACAGTAGATCGAGTATATTTATGTATGTATATTATCAACATGAAGCCTAGGAAGGTACAACAGTTGTATGATGACGTGTGTAGAGGTATATGTATGCGTATGTGTTAGGAACGTAGATTCGTATATATGTATGGTACGTACGGGCATGAATGTTTTACAACACAAATTATATAACTTATGTAGCTCAGTAGCTGTACCAATTATATAATTTCTACTTCATTGTAAACCGTCACTCTCATTATGTTTATGTTGGTGTACGTGCTTGTGAGATTTGTTCGTGTGATTCACCGGAGTCGTTGTTTTCAGAAGTTTATCATAATTTCTACTCATTTCGTGAACTTAAGGCTTTATATGATACTAGTATTAGACATAATCCAGTGAATTTTTTATTGAAGTTCCCAAGGATTTCTAATGTTGAATGTTATCTAGATCAGAAACTATGCTCGGTTTTTATGCTTAGTTTTTTGTCTTCTTGTTGCTCAGTTTATATAATACTAGTATTAGACATGATTGTATCAGTTTGTTTTTTGTTTGGAAAATATGGTAGATTTAAGAGTATCAATGCTCATCTATGATACATGTAGACGATCACAATTGTGGATACCAATTGATTTTTACATGAAAATAGAGCAACGACTACTGATGCATCTGCGAAGTGATAGTAAGTTATAAAGTTAGTAAATATATTTGTTACACTCCCCTCTTAATTAGTCCTCAATGAGCTAGAGGTTCTAAGTTTTCTTATAATGAATATTTAAGTTTGTTTTAGTTGTGGATTTTGGTAAGAAATATGTGTCTGATTTGTGCAGCTTCCATACTTCGTACTTGATTGTAATATGTTATCTTTGTTCATTGTAGAATGTTACTTGCTAGCTTCTTTTGATGTGACTATTCAGTCATTTACCAAAGTTTTATGTCTTCTTGGATCATAACTTTGTTATCTATATAATTACGAATGAGCAACTACATTGTCAGTGTTTCTTTTTTTTACATTCTCTATATTAACGACAAAAGTTTGTGGTTTTTTTCTTGTGCGTGGTGCGCCCTATATGTCTTTTAATTGTTTAATGCTTATATTGTTTTAAATGTAGTTGTTTGTTATATTATGGGGGGCTAAACCTTGTTTATACATTATAGAACACGAGAATCAATTAGGATTTAAGTCTCTTGATAGAGGTTTTGGATTTGTTGTGATGGCCACTTTAATATACAACATTGTCATTTGGTAAATGTTTGTTGAACACTAAAATCTAGGTTGAAGATGAAGTTTTCTTTAAAAGCATTCTAAACTTTACCAAGATTGTAGCAAGAGGATGGGTGAAGAGCTTGGACCCAAATGAGCTTGTTGATAGTGTAGAGCTTGGACAAGAATGGTGTGAGGTAAATGTTCAAGTACCAATAAAAAAGACAAAAAGTTGGTGAGACAATATGTGTTATATTTTACAATTCAAGATTGTGTTGGTGCATCCATCGCATGGCCTTGTCCTTTCATCTCGGTATGTATTGTAAAACATGAGATACGAATAATTTTAATAACATGGAACTTAACTCTTATGCATGGGTGGTTTATTTGTAGGTAGTCCGTGAGGATTGAGGAAGCATTGATGACTTGGATTTTATGTTGATTGTTTCTTTCATTGCTTTTAATTTCTTTGTTCAATCTTACAAGACTTTATGTTCGATAATGTATTAACTTATTTATTTTTAGTTGGTTTGTTATGAACAAGCTTATTTGAAATATAATAAAGTTTATTTCTCTCATTAGTTGATTTTATATACGCAACAAGTATTCAGGTTTTATATATTGATGGTCTTTTTATCGTTTAATTAAAACATTATTTGGATCGATGTCCATAACCATATCATAAAACTGTGTGTGTGGAGGTTTAAGAAAGCGTTGTATCATATGATTTGTTAGGACTTTTAAATTGTCTTATTAAACTTGATAGAACATTGTAAAAGTGTCCTGATATGTTTTTTAGGACGCTATTTGGGTTGTTCATAGCTAGATGTATATGCGACCATAAAATTAATTGGTTTCATAATCATATTTGGGATATTAGGACCCTTTTGTTGGTACTAAAGCACCTATAGTATTACATTATAAGGGTCCTATAAATTAATGTTTAAGGACGTTTGTATGTGTATCAAAAGATTAAAATTAAGTAACCACATATTATAACCTTATAAAAGTGTCCTTATATGTTTTTATTAGGACGCTTTTTAGGTTGTTCATAAAAATATTATGCGACCATAAAATTGGTTTCATAATCTTATTTGAGATATTAGGACGCTTTTTAAGTTCCGAGACTTATTACAACCCCTTTACATGAAACGATTTTCCTTTTGGTCCTATTAAATGAAAGGTCCTATAAAATAGCATTATAGGACACTTTTGTACGTACTAAAAACCCAGTTTTGTTGTAGTGTAGTACTCCAATTGAATCTTGCGGCTGCGTTTTCTGTTTCTTTCTTATCTTCATCATCCAATCATCAAATCAGGTAATCAAATACATACATCGTGTTGTTCATGAATCATGCATTTGATTTAAGTATAGTTCCTTGTTCATGTTCAATTTCCATGATTAGGGTTTTGGGGTTTATAAGGAATTGGGGTATAAGTGTTCTTTTTGATTTAATCAATTAATTTCAGTATTAAGACAACAAACTACAGTTTGGTGTGGTGGTCAAGGAGTCAATTTAGTCCATTTTAATCGTTCTCTATCCTTTATCTGTAAGATTCGAACTCGAAACACCCTTATCAGTCTAGCTATATGCTGCTATGATCGATTTAAACTGAAACCCGGTAACTCGGCAACTAGAGGTCTAAATCCACCATAATCGCAGATTAAAACTCAATTCAACTAACATAAATCAATCCTTTAACCCATAAAATCAAGATTATCAACTTCAAATACCAACAAATTGTACTATACAATTGAAATAAGATCCATTTATAAGCCGAATAAAACTCAAACTTGATTAAACCCTTAAACCTCCGGTTAATCTTATATATCGTTATCAAATCATTCACTAAACTTCACTTCATCTATCTGCAATATTAATTTCAATTCCAGCTATCACATAATCATCAATTGGTCTTTTATTATTCGTCTTCTGCTTGTTAGTTGTCGACAATCTTTTGGTTCATTATAGTCATCGATTTATTGAGGGTTTTACTCATCATTCATCATCAAGTGATTCTGGTTCATTAATTTCATTATCATCATCTGCTAGTACTCCAATTGAATCTTGCGGCTGCGTTTTCTGTTTCTTTCTAATCTTCATCATCCAATCATCAAATCAGGTAATCAAATACATACATCGTGTTGTTCATGAATCATGCATTTGATTTAAGTATAGTTCCTTGTTCATGTTCAATTTCCATGATTAGGGTTTTAGGGTTTATAAGGAATTGGGGTATAAGTGTTCTTTCTGATTTAATCAATTAATTTCAGTATTAAGACAACAAACTACAGTTTGGTGTGGTGGTCGAGGAGTTTAAATGAAACCAACAGGACTTGGGTTCGAATGTGCTTAATGCAAGTTTCAATGTTTTTACAATATTATTCTAATTAATATCATTTTTGTTATAATTGTTAATCCATTAGACCATTATCAAACATATACCATATTATGTCTATTTGTCAAGTTATTTATCTAAATTTCTTTAAAGCTAATCTTATAAGATTTCAAAAGAAAGGGTTGTAAAAGTCTACTAATTTAACTTACCTATAAGTACTTTACAAGTGTTGAAATTATAGAGTTTAAAAGTTGCTAATTAGTTATTACCTCTTTATAAGTATATTTATAGTATTATCTAAATGAATAATTTCTAAAATTTATTTATGTAAAACAATCAATTAGTCTTATCATATTTGTTTATGACAAATAGATATTTTCTTATTAATCTAGTAACTTTTATGCATTGTATAAACAATCTATTTTTGAATGCGACTAAATTTAGCATTTTACTTAAACATCATTATTGGTACTAGATAAGCATTTAATCTTAATATGTAAAACCCTAAATTCCAACAAGAACCCTAGTCACTGAATCACTTTATTTATTTTTGTAACATAGGACGCCCTTCCTTAGGTGATCCTTAAAGAGTTTCATAGTGCTTTATTCAAGTCTTATTTCATTCAATCGGTCGAATTATCACGTGAGTATTCATAGCCCCTTTTGACTTTTATATTTTGGGGTTAAATCATGTGCCTTATTTAATCATGTATATAAGTTTCTTAACTTTTATTCATTTTATTCAGTATATTCATATGAATTCATATTTTGTGATTTCTTGGATTTATGTGTTCTTCATTACATGTTAAACTAAACTTTAACGAAGCATAATCATTCATTTTATCCAAACCAACGGTTATTCAATAATATATCTATTGGCCTGACCAACCCACCTGATATTTTAACTGAGGGTGATTTTAACCGGTTTTCATTATTTTGGTTTAATTACCTGATACTTTATTCGGGGGTAATTGTAACGGCTTATTTATTCATTTTGGTTTAATCACCTGATACTTTATCCGATGGTGAGTCTAACCACATTTTAGTTTAATTATCCAATATTTTATCCGAGGATGATTAACTGACTTCTCAATTTACTCATTTTTATCAACGACACTTAGTCTGTGTGATTAAATGGATGCTAGTCATGAGGTTTGATTGTGCATATGTTTACCTTGTATGATACACTTTTCATTTATAGTTTTTACATGTCATGAGAATTGAATCTTTTCAATCTTTTAAAAATTATACATACATACATACCTACATACATACCTACATACCTACCTACCTACATACATACATACATACATACATACATACATACATACATACATACATACATACATACATACATACATACATACATACATACATACATACATACATACATACATACATACATACATACATACATACATACATACATACATACATACATACATACATACATACATACATACATACATACATACATACATACATACATACATACATACATACATACATACATACATACATACATACATACATACATACATACATACATACATACATACATACATACATACATACATACATACATACATACATACATACATACATACATACATACATACATACATACATACATACATACATACATACATACATACATACATACATACATACATACATACATACATACATACATACATACATACATACATACATACATACATACATACATACATACATACATACATACATACATACATACATACATACATACATACATACATACATACATACATACATACATACATACATACATACATACATACATACATACATACATACATACATACATACATACATACATACATACATACATACATACATACATACATACATACATACATACATACATACATACATACATACATACATACATACATACATACATACATACATACATACATACATAAATACATACATACATACATACATACATACATACATACATACATATTTATATATATATAGGATTGAGTTCATTTGAGAAGACTCATATATTGCAAGAAGAAAAAGAAGAAACCTAAATCACTAAAAAAACTTATCAATGGTTTAGTTTTTTTAAATAAATTCACTTCCTACATACTAATGTGTAATGTATAAACTAAAAAAAGTCATTAAAATATTTTTACGTATGTATTTTTAGCGTTTTAAATTTACCTACACATGTGTAGGTTATGTGTAAGTAACATAACTTACACATGACTTCCACATGTGTAGGTTTAACAAATAAACGAATTTTAATCAATTTTATTTTTTGAATATCAAAGTTAATAAATAAATATTGCATTTCTATCATTTTTTTTATGTTAAAAACGTTTTTGATTGAAAATAATGAAGAATTTAGCTATTTCTTACTCTTCTCGCAATATTTGGTCTTCTCAAATGAACCCTCCTATATATATATAATATATATATATATATGTATATATATATGTATGCAAACCTGTGTTTACTCACCAACTAATTCTTTAGTTGAACAAATACTGTTTTTACATGATTTTTGGAAAAGCAGCTTAGGGGGATTTGAGATGCTTTCATATCCAGGATCATGGACCAAGTTTAATTAAATGAGATTTAAACGTAGTTAAGTTTGTTTATTTGAGGTTTGAAACGATGTAACTTGTTATTTGGAGCTATGCGAAGGTTGTTAATATATATTTAAATCATCTTAGTATCATGAGCTATGAACAATCTACTCACTTACGTCCGCCCCGAGGTTTCCGCCATCGTTCGGGGTGTGACAATTGTTTCTATTTTATCAGAAGAATATCCTTTAAAAGTTGAGTAAAAAATGGAAGTTTTAAAAAAAAATTTCTTTCTTTTGTTCGTGTTTAAATTTGTTTTTGAGATCTTATGGAGCAAAAGAAGAGAGATGATAGTACATCAATTTTTAGGTGTATCTCGTGTGTTTCTTTGTTTAATTAAATGAAAATATGTTATTCAATTAAGCAGTTTCATTGTGTGATGTGTTGATAAGCTAAGTTGGCGGCAGAAGGACATCAATCTTTATGACTAGCTTAAAGTTTGATCAAATTGTGTGGAAATCTATTAATGTGTCGTAAGTTTCACTAAATCTTGTTCAACAATAGCTTGACCAAATTATAAGTTTGTTTTTTCTAGATTATATTAAGTAATAAAAAATCCATAAAAAGGGGGGAGAAGTACATATATCACTAGAGAATATGTGTAAGATCATAAAAGCACAAAAAGAATATATATGCAAAGTCATTAAGCACAAAGTGTGCAATGTTGTTGAGCATAAAGAGTCCAATGTGGCCATAAGGAAATTGCAAAAGAGCCTAAAGGCCAACTGTGAAAAGATATGCCAATGACGCATACATATACGTATGTAAATATTTTTCTGTTTGGAAAAGTGTTTTTGATTGAGTGGTACAATCTGTAGATGGGGTATGTAAGTGTGTCGTGCATGTTAATCCTAAAAGTCTACAGACGTGTTCACTTGAATGTGCTAATACATCAATCCTAGATAACTATCAAGTGCTAGTTATGCTCTTAAAGTTATATTAATAAGGTTTATAATGACTTATAATCAATGGTGGGTGCCCAAGTCAAGTTGTGATTACTCGAAATCTCAAGATGTCTTGAGAACAGATAAAGTACTAACACTTCGTGTGGGATCCATACTTTGAAGTCTTAAAAAACCAAAACATGATAAATATTCACCGAATTGTTGGTTTGAGCTTCGTTTGTTTGAGTTAAGTGGATAAACAATATCGACAATCATTTTGAACTACTTTTGTGTTTTTGAAATGAAAGAAATCTGCATATGATGGTCTAATTAAACTGATATAATTTTCTCGCACATCAATCTCACAAAAATATGTGTTATTCTTAGTTGTTTTATTATTTTAGTTGGTTGATTTTTGTATTTTTGTTCACTTATATTTCTTTAAATATTATAAAAATACCAAAAATATCTTATGTTTGTTATATTATAAAATTTTGAAAACTCCAAAAATGTTGTGTTTCCTATGTTCCATGTTTGACAAATTTTAATACTTTTACGTATTCTTTGAAAAGTGTTTGGTAATATTTGCAGGTGATAGGAAATGAACGTGGGCTTCTCCTCTCGTGTTTGTTCCAAAAGAAGGAGATATAATGATGCTAATGACCAAGACAAGTTTTGATCCAACTGAAGAATGATCTAATAACAAAGAGTGTACACGCCTTTTAGTTAAAATGGTATTTTTCTTTGTTGAAGATACACGTTATGATGATCCGGCTACTACAACTACTTCATTCTATTTCATCTGCGGATAAATCTGATATTTAGGGGGAGCTTGTTAATGAACATGTAGATTTATATAAAGAGATAAAGGTGGATTCCAGGGGGAGTCTAGTGGGAGATTGTCTATAAATATGATCCGATGAATCTGATCAATCTATCATAGAAGGAACTTGTGATCTCACACAAGAACTTGGTCTTGCATGATGCAGACTTTGCTAAAAGTTAATTGTTGGTAATTTGGGTCAAGAACTGAAGAAGTCTTAAAGAATGATCAAGAAGAAGAAGATCTTTGTGGGGTCAAAAGCAATGGGAAGTATGCAACAAGCCACAAGGATAATCAAAGACTAAAGATTACCAAGCTGATGACAAGGGGGAGTTTGTTGACTATTAGTTTTGTGACAACAACTTGTAATAGTTTAGTTATTTTTTTATTATCATTGTAAATGATTTTAGTTTTTTGTTTCAGGTTGTGACACACCTAGATGTCATATACAAGGTGTCGCCCGACACCTTGGTGCGACACCTAGGTGTCGCATGACACCTAGGGGCGACACCTGGGTGTTTCATGGTGGTCATATCTTATAAATACAGGTGGGTGTTAACCATTTTGGTTAATCGTCCATCAGAGAGTGTGTGAGTGTTTTTTTCAATATAATCACGTCTGAAAGTATTCTCTGTGTTTGGGTGTGTGTTTGTGTTAAGACTCTCAAGGCGTTTCTCGATGTATTCTAGGCGTCTAGAAACAGTCGGTTCATCTAAGATATCGATCCAAGTGAAGAACCAAGAACTACAAATTATACCCTCCTTAGCGGATCATTACACCAAAGATCCCCGTCGCCTTGGATTTTAGAACCCTTTTGAGTAACCCAAAGGTAAGAATGAGATTTTATATCCTCAGTTATGACATATGTGGTTTCTAAGTCGTTTTTAAAAAAATCCTCTAGTTTCTAGCCTTTCATATGAACTATAGAACGGAGTAGTTAATAAGGATAGTCACCTTAGCCCGAATCTGAGTCAACCGCTTATTTTGGGGAGGAACTGTTAAACCTTTGATGGAAGTAGAACTAGTAAAGTTGTATTAAGCCCACCAAGAGATTCGAGCCCAAACCTCTCTAGCCAGATCGAATCGGATGAACAAGTGTTACGTGTGTTCAGGCTCAACCAAACATAATGATGAAGTAGGAGGTAAGTTGGAAATTCCTCTTTGAATTAGATTAGCGAGTACTTGAATTTAATAAAAAAATATTATTTTAGATGAGAAAACAAACATCATTTTAAAATTAAAATACATTTACTCCATGGTCGCTTGTAGTAATTAAAAACGGGATATTGGATTTTAATAATCTGAACTTTTGTATATTACCCAATATTAATCCTAACGTAAAAATTCTCTGTGATAACTCCAACTTGTAATTTATTTTCCTACAACGATCTGCCGTTAAAGTTAACTTAACACCGTTAATTTTTTTTTCGAGTTTCTGACCGATGTTTTAGTGTTTTTAATCAGGAGGATGATACGAGTCTATTGATATAAAAATTACCTTGAGCCGATGCTCCAAATAAAAACTTAAGACCGGGCCATGTGTCTGGCAGTATATAATAAGTCCTGTTTTCAGATTGCCAAAAAATAAAAATGTAAGACTAGACCATGTGTCTGGTAGTATATAATAAGTCCAATTTTCAGATTGGCAAAAATTAAAACATAAGACCGGGCCACGTGTCCCGCAGTATATAATAAGTCCACTTTCAGATTGGCAAAAACAAAAAACTATAAGACTGGACTGCGTAACCAGCAGCATAAAACAAGTCATGTTCTTAGATGGGAAAGAAAAAAAATGAGTAAGATTGGACCATGTGTCCAACAACAAGTGAAAAGACCTATTTTAATACTGGCAGAAAACAAATAACAGAAGATAAAAAAGATCACGGTTATATAAAGGCAAAAGCAAAGAAGTACAAATTGTTTTTCATAAGGAGAACGCTACCTCAAGCATACGCCATGACTTGCAGGCCAGTAAAATCGTCAAAAGTAAAAAAAAAAAAGCAACATGCAAAACCAACAGTCATTCTGTATCGAATACCAAGATTTCCTTGAGGCGGGAGATATCTGGATCATCAGCAATTTTGGTGAGCTCCTTCACCAGTGGAAGCTCCATCTCCTTGAAGGCATTTTGTTATGCCGTTAAAGCTGCTCGGGCATCTGGCTTCCAAAACTTCTGCTCATGCATAATTTTGTTCGCCTTTACAGCACCAAAGTCTTGCACAAGGCCATCATGACGACCCGCAACTTCTACTGCTTCATCCAAAGCCACCACGGCATCAACAAACCCATCGCTGCCACGAGCAATATCCACCACCATAGGGAAACCCTAAGTTATCAACCACCATTACTCCTCCCTCAAGGTTTGCAAAACTTTCTCCCATTGCGCTCACTCCTCTACTACCTCTTTGTCTTTCTTTTCAAGAGCGCTAACACAATCCGTCACCACCCTCAAAGCATCATCTTTCCCGGCAGCCTCTCTTTCCAACCTGACAATCCTATTGTTGGCCACCTACAACGTCAAGGATCTAGACTCTAACTCCTTGTTCATCTTTTCGCAAGATCTCTCGTAATCTTTGTTGTCTTGGCATGAGCACTCTACAAGTTTTTTAATGTCATGTCAAGTTTTTTATTGTCATTTCAAGTTTTCTATTGTCTTTTGGGGCCTAAGAGGACTGAAATTTTGGAAGAAGCTCCGGTGGCCACTGAATAGGAGCCACCACTTTAGCATCCTTCTTCTTTCACTTGAGGCTCAATGGAACATCTTCCTCATCATCCTTTACAATGACCAGAGTAGAATCAAAAAACAAAATAAGGAGGGTAAGGCAAAAAAGATGATTAATGAACACGCAAAAAGAAAGTTGAAAAGTAGTAAACCTGTGGTTGTTGTAGTTGTGGCAGTTTGCTGGGTCTAGGAGGAGTTTGTGTCTACCAGTCTCCTCCTCTTCCACTGGGGAGATGACAATTCCTCCTTATCTTTTAGAACAATGTGATAAAGTGAGAAAGTGACTTCTCACACCATTCAAAAGGTCAAAGAAGAAGACAAAGCTCTAGAGGCTCCACAGGCAATCCAACCAACCATGGAATCGACCGTCGACTTTGCAGGAGAGCCTTTTTGACAAAGCTCTAGAGGCTTCACTTTTTGACAACTTGGCTATAAATAGAGCTCACTTCTCAACTTTTAACTTCACCCTTTTGCTTTAAACACTCTCAAGAAATATTCATAGCATTCTCTGAACATATTTAACATCCAAAGAAGAGAATCAACAAAGTTAGAGCAAGAAGAAGAAATCACTCAAAATTCACATCATAAGTTATAACGGGCTCACTAGTTGGGGAAATAGTGATTTTGGAAAAAACAGTATCTTAATATAGTGTAGGGATGATATTGTAAAACGCTATCTTAACATAGTGTTAGGTTTAGTCACTATCTTGATATAGTGAAGGTGTTATAATTTTAAAGACTCACTATCTTGAAATAGTGGAGTCGAAGAAGGTGATCAATTCCTTTGAAAGAGTGAGACATTCTACCGGTGATCTCTATCGTTTTAAAGAAACATTGCTAGTGGAGAAAACTCTCAATTGAAGATCGAGGAGAGGACGTAGAAGGATTAGTTAACATCCTTTGAACCTCTATAAACTGGTTTTGTTATTCCTTTCCCTTAACTATTTAACCTACTTGTATTAGCTTAAACAACAACAAGTTTAATCCAACCTTTATAAAAACATAAATAAAGAAAAACTTAAGAAAAGTTTTACCCCCCCCCCCTTCAAGTTTCCTAAAAAAATCCTAGTAAGGTGTGAAAGCTTAATAAACCCATTTATAGATTAAAGCAGGCATCTCGAAGCTGAAATCTAAGTTTTGATAAGAAAATTTGGTTTTGCAAAAACGATGATAAGCTTTGTGTATACAAGAAATCAAGTGGGAGCTTTATAAATTTCCTAATCCTATATGTAAAAGACATACTTATAATTAGAAACAATAATCCTATATTACAAGATGTCAAGTCTTGGTTTAAGAAATGTTTCGCAATGTAGGATCTGGTGAAGCAATTTATCTATTAGGAATAAAGATCTATAGAGATAGATCCAATCGGCTATTGGGTTTAAGCTAAAGTACACATATTGAAAAAATCTTAAAACTCTTCTCAATGCAAGACTCTAAAAGAGGTTGCTTGCCCATAGCATACAGAACCATACTTTGTAAAGAACACATCCCTACATTGGATGATCAAAGAAAAACATTCGTAAATACTTAAGAAGGACTAAGGATATGTTCTTGATATATGGAGGAATGGAAGAAGAACTTAGTGTAAAATGTTACACTGATATAGGACGTGATGATTCATGATCTCAAAATGGATATGTATTCACTCTACATGGCGGAGCAATTACATGGAAAACTTCTAAACAGAGCATAATTGCTATGTCAACCACCGAGACGGAATACGTTGCAGCTTCGGAAGTTACAACAGGGGCCTCTTGGAAGAAGATGTTCATTGATGATCTAGATGTCATTCCTAGCATAAAGAAACCTATCGATATACTTTGCGACAACACTGGTGCCATAGCTCATGCAAAACAACCAAGGTCGCATCACTGGTGCAAAGCAGAAAGGCTTTTTCTATATATAGGACTTAGTGGGTCACAGAGACATCGGTATAAACAAAGTTCACATAGATCATAATCTATCTGACCTGTTTACTATGCAAATGCCTCGATTCAAACATGAGGAGCATGCTGATAGAATAGGACTTAGATTTGTTAGAGAGTGGAGTTGATCTATTTAGTATTTCTTGTTTTTCAAACATTAAAAAATTTATTATATATATATATATATATATCTAGATTTAATGGTTGCCTTATGATTAAATAGTTATGTGTTCGATTTTAATACATTTAAGATCCTTGAATATTAGATTTAAAATGTCCATAGTTGATTTGATCCATGAGAATGGATCTGAACTAAGACTATTTTGAATGATTAGTTGGTTCATGTGATTAAGGCTCAAAGGGGTTGAGGACCGGTATTCATTGATACTAGTTAGAGAATGATATAGGACGTAACTTAGTTCAAAACTATCTCCATGGATAATAGTCATAGGATGTTTTGAAACCGGTATGTTCTTTCTTCCTTAGACTTTAGATGTATATTACAACTAATATTAAGTCAAGGATTATTTCTTGATCATTACGTAACACTATCTTGATAAGGCAGCAATAAGGGTTCTTGATGATCCATATAGGGTGGCATTCACCTAGCCGTTAGTTTAAGTCTTTTGTTTATTGTAATAGACTAGTTTTACTTTAACGAGTAAGCCTTTTGTAATCTGAGCCCTGTGAAACTATAGTGTCGCTCGTAGTCAACAACAGGAACAGTGGCTTGACAGTTTCACTAGTATGCGAAACTGTCTGTGAAATCGTAGTTTGTATATAAGGTTGTTTTGGTTTATTTTACAGGTAACTCTTTGGAACTTTTATATGCAAATTACCTGATTATTGAGCTCATTATGTGTTGATTATTAGGAACAAATTTCATACATCTATTGAGTTTATTACATCTTATTTTTTATTGATCTTGGATATAAATGGGTTTACTTAGTTTTGTGCATATTTGAGTCAATCCAAACTCACAAGTTGTTAGATCTAGTGACAGCTTGTGGATTTGACAAGTTCTGAATAATCAAAGCACGTTTGATCGATTATCTAGACTAACAATATTGTATCAGAGACTTTGTGCTCTTGATTGTTTGGTATTTTGACAAGTTTTGGTATAAAAGCTTTTTTAATCATTTTGGTAGATCTGTTGTTGTTTATGATTATTTGACTGAGGAAACTGTTGATTTGGTATCGGAAACAATTGCAATCATCAGATCTACAATCAGTTGTGTTTCAATTATATTTGTAGATTTTTCGTGTTTTTACATGAAAAAGGGGTTTTCAGATTCATTGTGCGAAACTACTGTTTGCTTGTTAAAACTATCTGTTCATCTTGCAAA
This sequence comes from Tagetes erecta, assembly GCA_030867185.1. NCBI lineage: Eukaryota > Viridiplantae > Streptophyta > Magnoliopsida > Asterales > Asteraceae > Tagetes > Tagetes erecta. The sequence continues at coordinate 61,952,314 of CM061488.1, forward strand.
ACTAGTGGATCTTTATTTTTGTGGTTGCCTGTGATTGTGTGTGATACCACCTGAACGAAAGTTCATTCTGTGCTTGATCTGTCGTGCGAAAGTGCTGCCGAAATTACCCTGTGCTGCCGAAACTACCATCTGCCCAAATCTCTGAACTAAAGTTCAACTGTGCTTGCTTGAGAAACTGTTACTAAAACTGAGTACGAAACTACTGCCAAAACTAAGTTTTGCATCAAATTTTTAAATCTTTTCAATGTCAATGTCTTTTACTCTAGCTTATTTGGAAGGTGGTTCTCTAAATAGACCACCTAAGCTAATAAATGGGAATAAATGGGAAGAGATTGAAGACCTTTTATTGTACACTGATCATAATCAGTGGGATTCGATCGAAAGTGGTCCACATATGCGTGTCACTACTCAAGGGGATGCAACAGTTCGAAACACCACACTAAAGACCTAAATGGAAAGAGACAAAAAGCTAATCGATCGTGATCACAAAGATTTTGGTGCCTTAGCCCTATGTCTTTCAGTTGAGATTCATAATAGATTTGGTGAACACAAAAACGTTAAATCTTTTTATGATGCATTATTTGAGTTTTATGATAGGAATGACAAACTAGTCAAGGATAAAGGGGTGTAGGCTGAAAAGGAATTTAATTCTTTTGTTGGACACAAAAACGAGAAGCTTTTGGATTTAACAAATTGTTTTCTGACCGTCGCTAGAAATATGAAGAAATAAAATTAGACATTTTGTAAATAATCATTTTTGTAAAAATTCATTATTTCAAAAACCCAAACCTGTTAAGACTTAGGTCCCCGTTTCTAACTGATTTTTCTTTTCTCGTTGCGAGTTCATTCGGGAAGGCCTATCAACAGCTTCTGGCATGTTGATAGTGGATGCTCCAGGCATACAAAAGGGTTGAAGGATCTTTTAAATAACTATTATATAATAAATGGAGGATATGTTGCTTTTGTTGTAGACAAAAAAAGGAGGTAAGATGAATGGACAAGGTGAGGTCTCAAATGGTTCTTTAACATTGGAAATGGTGAACTATGTTCCAGAACATCATTTCAATATCGTAAGTGTATCTCAGATCTGTGATAAGAATATTCCTGTGCTTTTTTTAAATCTAACGATTTTTGTTTCTTAAGCCTGAGTTTTCTGTTCCTGATGATTTGGTCATAATGCGAGCTCCGGGGAAGAATGACACATATTTACTCGATATGAACTCAAAAGAATCAACCTCCACCATAACTTATCTCTTTTAAAAAGCTTCTTTATCCGAATATTTTATTTGGTATAGAAAACTAGGCCACGTTAATTTTAAAAATATTAACAAATTGGTTAAAAATAGTCTTGTCAGGCGGCTGCCATTAAAAGATTTCTCAATTGCTAAGAAATGTGTGGCGTGTACTAAAGAGAAAGAACATAAGAAACCTCATAAGCTTATAATTGAAAACTCCATTTCAAATCCTCTTGAATTATTGCCTACTGATCTTTTTGGTCCCATTAGGGTAAAAAATCATATTGTCTTGTTGTGACAGATGATTTCTCAAGATATTTGTGATACCCCACCCGATGGCGGAATCATCGGGTATTGTCATTGATATGAATATCAATAGTAACAAGCACATGATACACAATTTATTAAATTCTACTAATTAATATTACAACATAAGTTCTTAGAACATGAGTCTAAATGAAACCAACAAAAGACATAAATAAAAACCCTAACAATTTCAACAATTTATTGTTTATTAATCCTAGGTCTGAATCGTTTCGTATGTCTTGGAAAATAGTAAATAATAATCATCAAGCACCATCTGAAATATGCGTTAAATAAAGTTAGCTATAAAAGCTAGTGAATAAACCACAATTGATGATAAATAGTATAGAAATCCGAAATCATCATAAATTTTGCGTAAACCACGTTAACTTGATGTGTTGCGTGTTAAATCAACAACTGATTAATTTAGGTTTTAGATAACGGTTTTGAATCGATTAAAGGCGTGAAATTAATTGAGATTTGTTGTTTTGATAGGCGTTATGGGTTCGAATCTTGCTCATGGTCATTTTATCGGGCTTTATATGAATCAAAAGAGTAAAAAACTTTGTGTTGTGGGGTTGCCGGAACTTGGCCGGAGTTCTGGCCGGATGATGTATTGTTTTGATAGGCGTTATGGGAGGGTTGGTTTAAAAACAATTTCAGTTTTGGACCTTGTAGTTTGGTGGATGTTTTGAATTAAGTTAAAACTTTAATATAAATTTAAAAACTTTATTTTAACCTCTAACTTTTATAAAATTGATGTTTTTATATAGTTGCGTTATTTTTTACGTTAAATGGTTATTTTTGGACTTAATAGTCATAAACTTGATATAATTTATCAAACTTCTTTTATAAACTATCATTTATATATTGTTTGGTATTAATCCATTATAAGTAGTAGTTAAATAAATATACTTTAGATACTAACTTGTAGTAAATTCGATCACTTTGTTAAAGATGGGAAAACACGGAATCCATAACATTCATTTATATTATTAAATGAGATGTTAAAGAGATTAAATACAAATAAATAAAAGATAGACGGATTCGGTTCGAGTAGGGCATTCAAGTTTGGGTTTGGGGCAGATGTCACAATATTCTTGGGTGAGTTTTTTTATCACACAAAGGGGACACAATGGAGGTTCTTTAGAAGCTTATTCTAACGAATGAAACTATCAGCTACAAGAAGGTCAAAGCTATTTGAAGCGACAATGGAACATAATTCAGAAATCAGATATTTGACCCATTTTGTGCAAAAAAAAGAATTTCAGACAATTCAGTGCTGCAAAAACTCCACAGTAGAATGGAGTAGCAGAAAGAAAGAATCGTACTCTGATTGAAGCAGCCAGAACTATGGTGATAGAAGCAAAGTTTCCAATTATCTTTTGGACAGAAGCTAGAACTTTTCTTAAGTCCTCAATCTTGTTCTTATTGTGAAGGATAAGATGAAGACTACATATGAGCTTTTCCATAAGCTCAAACCATTGATTGGTTTCTTTCGTCCTTTTGGTTGCTCGTGCACTTTGTTAAATACATAATCTTAAAATTTAAAGTTTTGTGTAGTTTCTGGCGAATATTAATTTGTAGGATATTCTTCTTCTCAGAAAGCCTACCGAGTATACAACAAGCGAACCGAAATCGTGCAAGAATCTTTCCATGTACACTGGCAAGAGTCTAATATTCCAAATACAGGTTCTGATCCGGAACGGTTCTATGATGCTACCACAGTTTTCAACTCGTTCAATCTTCCATTCTTCATTGATGATGATATTCCTCCAATAAATGTTCAAATCATTTCTGATGACACCATACCTACTTCTGATCAACAACAACCTATTCATGTTCAACCCCAATCACAATCTACATCACAACCATCTTCACCTACATCTGTTCAACCCCAACTTCTTCCTATTCAACCCCAATCCCCACCTCCATTACAACAATCTTCTCCTGCTCTTGTTTCTATCCCTCCATCACCCAATATTCAATCACAAGATGTAACTAAACCTGATTCAAAACCTTCAACCTCTGCCCCTCCTACATTAAACACCAATTTCAAATCTTTAAAGAACCACCCTCATGACTATGTCATCGGGTCCATATCTGATGGTGTGTGGACTCGACATCAATTTGGTTTAATCAATTAATGTCTCTTTGCTTGTTTCTTATCCCAACTTGTTCCAAAGAATATCAAAATGGCACCACAAAATGCGTATGGGTAGATTCTATGTAATTGGAGCTTCAACAATTTCGAAAGTTGAAAGTGTTGGAGTTAGTTGATCTTCCTCCAAACAAAGTTTCATTTGGTACCAAATGGGTATACAAGAATTAACCAGATGATCATGGTATTGTGGTATGAAACAAAGCAAGATTGTTTGTCTAGGGATTCACTAAGAAGAAGTAAATGATTATGCTGATGTTTTTGCTCATGGCACACGCTGCTCACAAAAACTTCAAAGTATTTCAAAGGGATGTGAAGTGTGCATTTTTATATAGAGATATTGATGAGGAAATCTACGCATGTCAATCACCTGACTTTGAAGATCCTGATTTCCCTGAAAAAGTTTACAAACGCGATAAATCTTTGTATGGATTGCATCAAGCACCACAGATCTGGTTTGAAACTTTATGCAATACTTAATCGGCAAAGGGTTTTACTCGTGGAACAACTGACATTAGTTTATTCAAGAAGGTAGTTGACAATAATGTGTTGATGGTTCAAGTTTATGTCAATGATATTATCTTTAGTTCTACGAATGAGAAGTTGTGTCGTGATTTTAAAGAGGTAATGAAGGAATGGTTTGAATGAATATGATGGGGTAGATGTGCATCTTCTTAGGCTTACATGTTGTTCAAAAGCTCGATGGTATTCTGATTCGTCAAGAAAAGTACATTCAAGAGATTCTGAAGAAGTACAAGATGGATGACGCTTCTCTAGAACTATCTCTTTTTACTACTCAAACTCGTTTAACTAAATATAAGGCAGGAAAATCCGTGGATGCTCACCATTATCATTCTATGATTGGCTCTTTCATGTATCTCTTTGCCAGTCGTCCGAACATTACATTTGTCGTATGTTACTGTGCCAGATATCAGACTAATCCAAAAGAATCCCAAGAAAAAGTTGTGAAATGAATCTTCCATTATTTAAAGGGAACTCGTTGATTGGGTCTTTGGTATCCAAAATGCGGTAGTTTTAATCTTCATTTGTACTCTAATAGTGATCATGGAGGATGTAAGCTTGATAGAAAGTCTATGACTAATGGATGCCATTATTTGGGAGACTGTCTTGCATCATGGAAAAGCAAAAAAGTAAAAACGGTATTTTTATCCACAGGTGAAGCTAAATATACTGCAGCATCGAGCTGTTGTTGTCAAGTGCTTTGGATTCGCATCAGATGATGGATTATAAGTTAAACTTTATTTTCACAAAAACTTTTGACAAACCACATTTTTATGAATTAATTAACATGTTGGGTTTAATATTATTTTAACAAGCAGTGCTTTGGCTGTATATAGTCTTTTGAGTTTAATATATATATATATATATATATATATATATATATATATATATATATATATATATATATATATGTATATATCTTTTAAATAAATATCAAATGTAATTGTGCTTAAGGATTTCGATGCTTTTCGATGTATTAAAGAAATTTCCTTTTTATTACTATAAAATAGTAATTTCGAGGGAGAATGATATTGTCAAAAGAATTTTCATGTGTCTGTTTCCTTTGTATATATCATCTTTTGTGTCTAATATTGCCAAAATGTTGTGTCTTTCAAGAAAGCATGGATAGTATCTGAAGGAGGTCAAGGGATTGTGTTGGGATGTGTCCGTAGGCTCAGCCCAAAAACGAAGTAAACAATGACTTTGTGGCCAAAGTAAATCTCTAAAAACTCAGTAATAAGGATAATTTTCATGACATCTTGGCCTGCATAAAGTTGCAAGTCTTGTCAAACAAGGATTGATATTTGACTTCTGCTTTGTTCCCAAATTCAAACCCTAAAACCTAAACCTTGAATGATGCTTCTTGCTAGCTCTTCAATATCTCCATCGTGTTTATCTCCTCTTATTCATAAGCATTGATATGGTTTTATGATCTTCTTTGTTATATGTAAATATAATCCTGAAGCTCTAATCAGCACACTCAGATGATCATCTCCTTTTCTATATGAAAATATTGACCTGAAGCGCTCATCATCTACAACCCAAATTACATTCATAATGTTTCTAAATCTTGATAATATTCTATGCTCAACCTCACCAATCAAATCATCAAATATTACATTCACAATGATTCTCTAATGATCATTGCCTATGTTTCTCAAACAAAACAACCAGAGTCACCTAAACTCAATATATCATGATGATGAGATAAGTTTCTTTACCAAATGTCTCTGAAAACCAAGTAACTCGAGCTTCTTTAATCGAACACGATACATAATAAAAATCAGTTGCATGTCATTCGCTGAAAAGAATAAGGCATGAGTTCAAGAGGACAAACATATTGACAATCTCGCCAAACCATGATACTCTGGATGATCTCTTGAAATGCCCTGTCTGATACCCTTTTTCGTATTTTGTATTTCAATTTTATCTTATTTTTGAGTCGTTGAGTCAATTGGGTTGTCATGAGGGTCTTGTAGGCAAGTGATTTCTCTCTACACATTTTATTTTGATTAAATATTGTTTTTATCTTAAATTTTTAAAACTTTTAAGTTTATATTAAAATTTTGCGTTGTGCAAAACTATAGTTTCGTCCGTAGTGTTGCACATGTTTATCACAAATCAAACAAGGAGCAAAACTATAGTTTCATAGCTTGCGAAACTATGCTGTTATATATATACAACCCACCAAATCAGTTTCGACAAATCATTTTTCAAAACCTAAAACTGCAGAAAAAACCCTACTTACTTCAAATCCAAGTGTTGTGTTGTTATTTAAGCAATCGAATCGGGATAGTATGTCTATCAAATGATTTCGAACCATCTTCTGTAATTTGTTGTGGTTGATTGTGGTCATTGGTTTTATTTGTGATTATGATGTCTTTTGGTCTTCTGTTCGTTGTGCGAAACTATGATAATCATGCGAAACTGAACGAAAGTCAAAACGTCGTGCGAAACTGCAGAGTTGTGTTGTCCACGCGCATTCAATGGTATCGTACCGGCTGTTGTGCGTCACTGTTGTGTCGCAAGGTGCTGAAACTATAGCTTCGACACCTGCGAAACAAAGTTTTTCAAAATCAATTTTTTATTATTTTTTATTTTCCTTTATTTATATTAATTATTAGTCTTATTTTATATTGTTCGTTAATTGTTACTAATTTACTTCCATTTTCACTTTCAGATTATATGGCAGAATTGAAATTCAATGCGAGGAAAAATTTCACCGCGTATCTCAATGATCGAGATCCGTAATCAACAGGATTTCGTGATGCTATCTCACGGTTGAAAAATTCGGATATACATTATGCTATTTCATACCTCCCTGTGATCAACGAGGGGCAAATTAGAGAATTCTGGCAGGCATCAGACTATGACCTTAACAAGGAGCCAGGCGAAATTACGACAACCGTTCAAGGAGAGCAGATTGTTATCACAATAGATACGGTGGCAAAGGCACTAAAGATGAAAGGTGATGTTGGGTTTATAGTGATCGGTGTCGAAGTGACGATCAAATAAGATGTAAAATAAATGTAACATGTTCACCTTAACTAATTTGCTAGGGCAAGTAAGGAAGTCGAACCACGTGGAATTAGTGGATGGTATAATTAACTTGATTATGGAAAAAACTTAATTAACTAATAATACTCTATTGTTTCTTGGCTGTGAAAGATGAATTTGTTTATAAAACTAGAAACTATAAAGAAAACAATTTCATGTAATTAAAAATGTTTGTGATTATAATGGGAAAAATGGATCGCATCCGGTTTTAGATTTCAAAAAGATATGAAGCTAGGCTTAACATGTTAGAATCCAAATAGACATAGATATTTGTAATCATAGGTTAAAGCGTGCTAATAACTAGACTCATGGGTAGTTAAATTAGATGATTCCACGACCAATATTCATTGTGTTGGTCGGGTCCAAACCAATGCAGGACCTAGTGGTTTCGTTTAGAAGTACAAGTTATAATCATGTAGGAAAACGACTCGAATGTTAATTACTAGTTAGGAGTTAATTACAAGTTATAATCAGTGTTTCTCAAACAAAATGTTATAACCATTAATTAACTTATTGATCACAAACTCACAAGTTAACCAAACATTCAAACACATTTAAGTACTAAATTCATAGACAAATCAAAAACCCAAATAATATTTAAACATTCAGCTTGTCTCTAGCACATTAAAACCCTAATTACAAATTAACTAACACTAACCATCCACCCGGAGATGATCACGGATGGTTTAGCCGCTCATGACTTTGGGTTGATCTTCAAAACGGATATTGGATTGCATCTCGGATGATTAGATGGTGATGGAATGCTTTGGAATGATGAATTGATAGTCAAGAAACTCCCAAAAACTGTCCAAAAGTCGCCTAGGTCGAATTGTGTGAAAGATAGGTCTAAAAAATAACCTAGAATCATTTTTATAAAAATTCCCTGTTGGGTCCTTCTTAGCCTACGTTGCACAACGTAGCTTACGATGTGAACATTTTGTTTTGCACTTTTTTTCCAGTGTAGGCTACGCTGGAACTCTTTCCAAAACCTTCGAGTTCTTCGTTTCATGCTCTCTTTTACTCATACAACATGTGCCACCTATCCTCTCTCGTTAGTAACATTCCAATTAGCTCTTTTACCTACAAAAACAATTTGAGTCATAGTTAACTTATTCAACATAAATCAACTTATCATATGAAAAATATCTATTAACATCAAAAATTAAACCTTTAAAATCCCATTCCATCACACTCACATCACATACCTATACTTAACCTTTGCTTGTCCTCAAGCAACTTCGTTCGAAACTCTAGACAATGAAACATAATCAAAAGCCCTTACTATATCTTAGCCATGGTTCAAAGTCATACCTCATTCCAGATAACAACAATCATGTTTAAATAGCAAGTTAGCGGTATCACATTTATTTCAAAACAAAATATGCCTTGCTAAACCTAACAAGCTTTCGATTTTATTTTCATGTCACACACCCCTCACAGTTTTCGCTCATCTCGGCTTTTTCTGGATTGGTGAAAAAACACCAATATATCACTCAAAATGGTCCAAAGATAAAACTCTATTATCATAGGATTGAGTGACAATCAAACCTCCACAGTAACACATAGATAATGCACATATCAAAAGGACTTACGGGTATTTGGGCTTAGGTTAGGGTGGGAATATTTGGCTGTGAAAGTGGCTAAAGAAAAAAGGCGAAAACCAAACCATTGACATCTTTATTCTACTAACACTTAAACAAAAGAAAACATGGGTACACAACAAGCCCATATCTCACAGGTTATATATTTCTTTTTCTTTTCAGCTATTCTTTAAATTTTTTTTCACTTTTCTTTCTCTTTTTTTTTCTTTTCTATTTTTTTATTTTTTTTCCTTTTCATGCTTCATATCTAGTTATAACAATAAACACAATACTTTGGATGCCATCAACAGTTGGTAAAGATTAATGGGTCTAAGTGGGTAATGGGTTTAAACAAAGAAAAGGTTTTAACCTCAACAGGGCCACTAGGCGAAATCGTGAAATAAGTAAACACAAAAATGGTATTTACAAGAAAGAGGGGATCCTTGAGTTGCCTTTATCCTCTATGTGCATTTATCAAGTCTGCAGTCTCAGCATGCATCAAATCATAAAAGTTTTAAAAAAACATAATTATATGGCCTACACTTATCAAATGAAACAGATATATTTGGTTGTGAACTAACAATCTAGTATAGGCTCAAAGCAAAATCTCACCAAGTTAGGAAATTACGTTACCGATGTGCACATGTATTTATTACACCAATAGCTTCTTAACCTTAGTTAGGCAATTCTCAACACTTTTCTAAAAACCTACTAAACACAATTCCATATGTTATCTTGGAATTAAACCATGTCTAAGAACTCTTACATCAAACACAGTACACATCAAATAATATTTTTTCTAGTCGTTTTCGTGCCCGATTGGATTGCTTAAAAACAAAAATTTTCATAAAATTTATCAATTTTCTCATTTTTTTTCTCCCCTCATCCCCACACTTGGGATACATTGTCCCCAACGTATGGGCTTTTAGCTTAAATGTAGGTTTTTCTCTTCAAACAATATCCTCCAATCGACAACACAACGATTTTTCTGCCCAGATTGATCCAAAAAAGACATAACCCAATCTTAACACATAACACAATTGCAACGCCAAAGACATAAAACAAAATTAAACAAAACAACACCAAATAAGCAAAACACTAAGATAAGGAAATACTACATGGACCTGAATGCAAATAATTAAAGAGTGTTTCACCAGTAGGACATCCATGTGCATCCCCACACTTTAGCCTTTGTATCTGATGGTTGGAATTGAAATACAAATAAAAGAAAAAATGCGAAAAATATAAAAATGTTAAAAATGACTTTCATAGGAATCACGATTGCATTTAGCATATGCAACAAGCGGACGAGTGAAGTCTCATAAGGGTTTCTAGGGAACACAACCACAAAGTTCTCAAAACAAGGTAAAAGGAAATAACAAAAACAATAAATAGATAATACTACAAAACACAAAGTTCTCCCACCTAGCGCTAAGTTTTTGGTTTTCAGCCAGACCATACCTGCGACCACTCAAGGTGGTCAAATCGATTGCTTTCCTCCACGTTTCCTTTTTGAGAATTGCTTCCCACGTTTTGATAGATCGTTATGTTCATTCCAACTTGTTCCAAACATCACTTCTTTTGAACTTGATTGCTTAATATTAGGTGGATCATCCATCTTTACCTTTGGTTTTGGTTTATCCTTCTTTATTGACTCTTCCTTCATTTTTTCCTCAGTTTTTATCCCTTGAGCTCAAACTTGTCAGACTCAAAACCAATCTCAGTGGTGATCTCCGCATTTACATGTTGAATGTAAGGAGAAACACACCAGTTAGTAGCATCTAATAAAGAACAATCATTATTAGTATAATAAGTGATTGAAATTGAGAACACACTAAAACATAACTTACGGTTTTCATAGCTCAGGTCGATGATTCTATCTCGACAGTTTATTTGAGCATTGGCTATTGCCAAGAATGGTCGACCCAAAATGACTTATGGTTGCTCACTTGTCCTCATTGGTGTATAATCAAGTACCATAAAATCCACAGGGTAAAAGACTTGTTTTAGTTTGATTATCACATTTTACCATCCCCCGAGGACGCTTGCATGTAAAATTGGCTAACACCACGGTCGTGTCAACTTCATGTAACGGACCAAACTCATATTGATCATATATCATACCTGGCAAGATGCTCACGTCCGCTCCATAATACAGTTGTGCACTTTGTATCTTGAATTTCTCCACTTTGATTGGAATGATGGGTGCCCACAAATTGCTCTCTTGTACTTTATCAACTTTCCCTCTTGTACCTATAAAAACTCGAGGAGGAGAAGTAGATTCATCATTAAAAAAATCAAATTAGGAAGGGTAGTAAACGAATTGATGAGAACATTTCTTGTATTCGTAGGATTTGAATTCTGATGTGCTTGATTCACCTTTGTGTCACTTGGCAACATCCCTGCATTTCTATCACTCATCAACACGGACTGTTCTGTTGCTAGTTGTCCCACTTGTGTAACCAGAGATGGGATGGTTTTTCTGTCCACAGTTTGTTCTTGCTTCATTGCAGCCATCATGCTCATCATCTCAGCCATTTAAGCCGATAATGCCTCTATTTTTTCTTGTCACTCATGTCTGTGTACTTCCTTGAGTTTGGTTATGAGTTTGATAGTTCTAGTAAACTCTTTGTTGACTCTGTTGACCATCTAGACCAAAAGTGTTCCTTTGGTAACCACGTGATGATTGTCCTCCTGAATTTTATGCCTGAAAATTTGGATTCAACTCGCTAGAAGAGTTACTAAAAGAAAAATTCGGATGGTTTCTCAAACTTGGATTATATGTGTTTGAATTCATATCATATTTCCTGTTTTCATACACTTGGTTAACATCTTCTTCACTATTTTCCATATGCATTTGGAAATTCCTGTTGTTATGCCCAATCTCTTTACATTCCTCACATACCTCAATTCCTACAGCATTCACATCTCGACTACCAGAACGACCTATCTTAGGCTGTCTCAATTCCTAGTCTTTCTTTCGTTTCCACATCAACTGTAGACTGTCTTGAGGCTTGTCCCTTACTTTTTCTTTTTGCTGAAGCTTGAGCCTTGGAGTCTTTGGCCATCCTTTCTAAGAATCCTAATTCATAGTTTACATCGCGAGTCAAGAATTTACCTCCACTAGTTGACCACAAGAACTTCATGAGTCACGAATGTACCTCCACTAGTTGACCTCAAGAACTTTCTTTCATCATTTGTAAGCCCATTAGAGAATGCTTTTATAAATTCTCATTTCTTTAATTCATGATGTGGACATAATCTTATCAACCCTTTGAATCTTCCCCATGCATCATGAATTTGCTCTCCCACTTGTTGTTAAAACAACCTTATGTTTTCCCTAGCATCACTTGTTTTCCCCATCGGATAATATTCATCGAGAAATTTCTATTGCATTTGGTTCCATGTGAAGATGCTATTATTTGAGAGTGTGTTGAACCATTGTTTCACATTTTCAATAAGAAAGAACTGGATCAACCGCAACTTCACTTCATCTTGTGTGAAGTGAGGTCCCCCCATGGTTCCACAAACTGCTTGAAACTCATCCAAATGAGAGTAGGGTTCCTCTGTGGCATTCCCTGTAAACTTTGGAAGGATGGTCAAGTAATTAGGGCGTATTTCAAATGCCCTTCCCTCTCGAAATGGTATAGCTATCGAACCTGAATTATCATTCACCGCAGGGCGGAAATGACTATCCACACCTCCTTCATCCTGATCATTATATCCCTCGTATCCACCTCCTCTATTGTACCTAAGTGGATCTCTTCTATTATTGTCAACTCTGTCCCTTTGATTGTAATGTGGCGGGACTCTTCCATTCTAATTGTTCCAACCATCATTTTTATTATTTTCATCCTTGTTATAACCATCATCATACCCCTCATTATAGCCATATCCTTGATTGTAATGAGGTGGATTTATTTGATTAGGGCTGTTGATATATACGAATCTATTCTGTTGACCATTTCTACCTCCAGCTTGCCCCATGTTGTTGTATGGCCCCCGTTGATTCTGATTGTTAGTGTTATATTGTTTACCAACATGTCAAGGTTGTAAATTCAGGTCTTCGCTATCATCATGTCCACCTTCATTAACATATTCATCATCAAACCCCTTTCCTGAAACATGTCTCTCCTAGTGCTTCTTCAATGCAAACATATGTTGACCCACATCACCCTCTTCATAGTTACCTTAATCAAACAGTTTCGAGTTAACATTAATTTGGTGGTAATCATCACTGGTATAAATCCTGGTTCGGGTTTGGTCTTAATTTTGGGTTGCATTGATGAAAATGAAGCTTTGGGTTCTAGAAGATTCTTGGTTTTTGGGATTTTGGTATTGTGGTTGTGGAGGTGGTGGATTTTGTTTAGGCGGTAATAGTGGGTCTGGGTGTATAAAACCGAGGTCATCGGTTTCATAAGTCGCTTCTTAGGGTGGTTTTGGTAGTTGTTTCGGTTCCATTTCAGCAGATTCAGAGGAACTTGATTTTGAACTAGAGGCAGATTTTTCCACTGCTTGTGAAATTACCTTCTGTAGATTAGTTCGTTGAAGAAGATGATTGTCCCTCGCAGATCTCTCTATCTCTGAATTGAACAGCAGTAGTGATGTTTTACCTGAGTATCGAGTATATATGCAACCTATCACCTGCACACACAAACACAACCTGTGTAACACAAAAATATAGAAACAAAATATAAACAAAAATCAAATTAATTACCAAGCGCACCTATTCCCCGACAACGGTGCCAAAATTTGATGGGTGTCGAATTGACGATCAAATAAGATGTAAAATAAATGTAAGATGTTCGCCTTAACTAATTAGCTAGGACAAGTAAAGATGTCGAACCACATGGAAATAGTGGATGATATAATTAACTTGACTATAAAAACACTTAATTAAATAATAATACTCTATTGCCTCTTGGATGTGAAAGATGAATATGTTTATAAAAATAGAAACTATAAAGAAAACAATTGCAAGTAATTGAAAATGTTTGTGATTATAATGGAAAAAATGGATCAACTTCAGGTTTAGATTTCGGAAGATATGCAACTAGGGTTAACATGTTAGAATCTACATAGACATAAATAGTCGTGATCATAGGTTAAAGTGTGCTAATAACAAAACTCACGGGTAGTTAAATTAGATGATTCCACAAACAATTTTCATTGTGTTGGTCGGGTCCAAACCAATGTCGGACCTGGTGGTTTCGCTTAGAAGTACAAGTTATTACCATGTAGGAAAACGCCTCGAATTTTGATTACTAGTTAGCTTGGCTAGTGAATGACATACAAGTTTCTCTAACAAAATGTTTTAACCATTAATTAACCTATTGATCACAAACTCACAAGTTAACCAAACATTCAAACACATTTAAGTACTAAATTCATAGACAAATCAAATACCCAAATAATATTTAAACATTCAACTTATGTCTAGCACATTTGATGCGTGCAAATGTATATATAAAAACTAACAACTAAAAACACCTAAGTTTTAAATTTATAAAACCAAGACTAGAAGACTATTTCACACACAACCGGCAATGGACCGGTCGAATGTAATATAGTGAACGTAAGTCCGGGTGTCGACCCACAGACTCTATATAATACGTTAAAGAAACTAGACAAGACTCAACTCAACTAGACACGGCTTTAATTAAAATTAACGAATTGAAAGCCTAAAAGACTTGATTCAGATTTGAGAAAAACGTTACCTAGGTTGCTACTAATGGTGAACGACTATTGATTAAACTTTAGACTTGGTTGTTGAAACGAAACTAGGATCATAAAAGACTAACTCAACGGACTTCCTAAGGATCCTAGACCATTATCCGGGTGTGACCTTTTGGTTATCCAAAGCGTTGATTAAGCTCACTAGTTAGTTAAATCGCCTCTCGGTTCCTTTAACAGTAATTAAATACCCTATGATCGGCTCCCCTCTCAGTTTCACCGATCCAATATATCCTAAGACACAAGGGGTGATTCAATAATTAATTCTTGACTCAAACGTACAAGTTTACTTCGTTATTAGAAAAGTTCCTCTCGTACCCTATTTCTAACGACTGATAAACCAGACACGCCGACAAATCCTCACTTCTCGGGTTTTGGATTTAGTAGGACAAACAAATTTATTGAATTACTAATAAACCTCCTATGGTTCCTACGTCTAGAAAACCATTCAAAACACGAAAACAAAAATTAACGAATTTGATACGCAACCATACACAAAAGACATTTGCAAAGCTACATTTGCAAAGTAACATAATCCATTCATTTATTCAAAACACACCATAGAACATAAAAATCAAACTTTTTATAAAATTACTAAACTCATTTCATTAAACAACCAAAAACCAAACTTCAATCAAATAGTCATTACCAATAGCAAACAACCTAGGTAACTAATAAGTTTAGTTCATAATTAAAGTTAGAAACACAAAACAATTCAAGTTTAATGTATTCATAAGCATGAACGATAATGAATCAAGAAAACGCATACAAACCACAAATAAGTCGGATGGAAACTACCCGATCACGACCTCCAAGACTTGATTTCTTGCTTCAAACTTCGAATTCCTTGCTCCAAAATCGTCCGTTTCAGCCTCCAAACTCGTATATTAAAGACGTCTTGCGCCTCCCTTTTAAACTCGTTCAACTAGGTCAAAACCGTCCCTCATTCGTAACTCACCTAGGTGGCGGTACCGCCACCTACCACTTTTAACAAAAACTTTATGAACTTGTTTCGTGTCCTATTTTCAGCTCGTAACTCCGTTTCGCGTCCGGTTTTTTCCTACATTCTTCTTTTCTCGCTCTCTTTTCAACCCTTCATAAACTTGGGACCTACAAAACACAAATGAATCTGTGACAACCCGTAAATTTAAGTTAACGCCGTTAACTCACACTCGTTAATTTTAAGATTTCTTTTTGTATTACAATTGATAATTACTATCGTAAATTAAGTTTTATAAAGTTCAATGTTGTTTTTGTCATTAACGAAAGTTATTGTAGTTAACTTTTAAATGAAATGAATATATTAATAAACTCTAGGGTTCATTTTGTAAATTGTATTATTAACCCAACCCTAAACCCCACCCCTTCTCCTTCCTCGCCGGCTGCCCAAAACAGCACCACAACACCATCTCAACTCATCTCGTTCTTGTCCTGAAACTCGAGCAGCAGCCCCCCTCTTGTCTTCTGCGGCTGAAAACCACACCACGCACAAACACACCACATCAACAGCCGCAACCTGCAGCGACCATCGCTTCTGCTCGATCTCCTCTTCCGCTGGTCTGACCAGAAGCAACCGCAGCCAATCAGAAAACAACCCCAAACGCTCGACTCCGATCATCTCCATCATTTTCTGGTGAGTTTTAAATAAAAAAAACAATTAGGATTTGAGTTTCGGTTCAGGGTTATGTGTGGAATCGTATTGTTATATGTATGTATTAGACACAAATCAACAGCAGCATTTATGAATGTCTGAAAACGGTGATGGTAGGTGTATCGTTGTGATTTGTGTGCGTGATGTATATATGTTGATATGTGCAGTAAACATAGCAGAATGCGTATGTAACTTTATATGTATGTATGTACATGTCGTATGTATGTATGTAAATTAAATTAGAAAAGGTTAGTATGTTAATGTGTGGATCAGCTTAAATGAAAAGGTGGTTTATGTGCTGTCATGTGTATGTAGGACCAGAAAACAGCAAAATACTTAAATACATGTATGTATGCGTGGCTAACAGGAATAGTAAAAATGGTTGGATGTGTAGATATGTATGTATATTTTGTTAGGTGTATGATTTGTATGTTAAAGTAGCAGAAGAAGGTGTGTTAATGTGTGATATGTAATGAGTAAGTATGATAACTAATAGAAACAACATGTACGCATTAATTGTATGCATCGTGTGTATGTGGTATGCTCGTATGTTATCCAAAGATGATCGATCAGCAGCGGCAAGAATGATATATAAGTTGTATACATAGATTTGTACATGGGCAGTGAATCTAATTGAATGCAGAACGTGATCGATGAATGTAGGTATGTGCACAGAAAACAGAATGTGTATGTGACTGTAAAGTGTGCAATGGTATTCACGAAACAACAGTGATAGGTAGATGCATATATGTGTTATTTGGTGTAGACATAGTTGAATGGTAGCAAGAATATGCATGAGTAACCACATACAGTAGATCAACAGTAAATATATATATATATATATTTGTATGCGTAGATATTATGGATGAATGTATTAAGTATGACTAAAACACAAATGGGTAATGTAGGATACACGAGTAGTATTTATCTATATTTACGCTTTGTAAATAGATGTGCGAATAGTAGGTATATTAGTCTGTACATGTTTTATGATTTTAAGGTGATAGTGTATATGGTAGTGGTTAAACTGATGATGATTTCGTGGAAATGAAATGATTATGTGGTGGTCATATGTGTTATATAGAAACAATATAAATGTATATGTGAATGTGTTCGCATGATTATGTTGTGTGAAGATTAGGTATGTATGGTGTGTTGTGTACCCATGCGTATGTATGTGAACATGTATGTGATGATCAACACGTGTGAAATCTTGTGTGAAAATTTGTAATTATTCTAGACCGAACCGAACTCGAAACCCTAGCAAATTTCATATTATATATATATTGATTTCACGTTCTTAGATAATAATTAGAAAGTAATTATTTAAAACAGGTTGTAGTATGATCTAGATTCTTGTTGGCATTTTTGCTGCTTTTGCTGTGCGCTTCAAAGGTGAGTTCACTAAACCGCACTTTTACTATTCTACCCTTTTATGGGCTGAACACGGACGATTACTTTTACGGATTTACAAATTTTGTATGTCGCATGTCTGGATAGAGCAACTTTTATTTTGTTCATGAAAGACCTCATGGATACCTAGTTGACCGTTAGTATTTGTGAAATAGCGGGGAAATTTTGAGTAGTACTACTGGGTTTGACAAACCCCACCCGGGCTAGTTGCGCTAGCACGACAGAAGGACCTGTCGAACGGGTGTTGAATGACCTAACATAGTTACAGTGCATCCTGCTGGGATGTACGAACGGGCAAAATGCACTTAATGTGTACATACGTCAGCTTCGGTCAGATACATACGCCTCTAGGACATGTGCTGTAGACTAGCTACCTACAATGACATACTTAATTTATATTTCTGCTTGCAACTGAACATACTTGATTTCATACTTACTATGTGAACTCACCAACCGTTGTGTTGACACTTGTTAGCCTTTCACTTTTACAGGTCATTGAGGTCCAACGCACTTAGGACATGGCATGGAGTCACAACTTTGCATTTAAACACTTTCTTGCATTTAAAAACTATGTTTGGTTTTAAGAAATTTTAAACTATGTTTCTTATGTTGGGCGCGTGTTTGCGCATTTAGTTCCATTTAATATTATTGGCATTACATTTCGATTACGCTTCCGCAAACTTATAAATGTTAACTCTGTATTAAATTTTCTCATTTAATGAGACACATATGTTTTAAATTCATATAGTGCATGTCGTTTGGTGTAACTAATGACTGAGATCCTGGTTTGTCACACACTTAACGGTAAAACTCCGTTAGTGGATTTTGAGGGTGTGACAGAATCAATAGTAGATAAAACCTAATGAAAACTAATTGAAAAGACTCGAAAACGTGTACAAACTCAACACGGGATAAACGTATAATTTGCACTATATCAAATATCCCCATACTTAATCATTTTCGCCCCTGAAAAAGCATAAACTTATCTTAGGGATTCAAGACTCAAAACTCCAAAAACAAAAACTAAAAATATACAATTACAACTCAAACCCTTAATCTTTATTCAAACAAGTAACAGTGACTAAATCTTTAGTGATTTTTAATTAGAGTGGGACTAATAGTTAATATAATATTTCCATGGTTTTATTGGTCGAGTCACCCCAACTTGACTTAAAGCTTATAACAAAATGATTAAAAACATTTTAAGGCACAATCAACACTCAAGCAATTTCAACAACATTGCTTATTACACATTTCACAAGTGGCATAAAATAAATTCAATTTTTAGTTTACTCCTAGCTAATGTTCCCCATTACAAGACATACCCCCGTTATCAAGCAATGTCCCAAAATTCATCACCATACGTGATTATGCACGACTTCATCTGTGGGCTTACATATGGCGTGTCCCTTGTGGTTCGTTTCTTATTGGTATTAGGATGCGAGCAAGGGGACCCCATATGACTAACGGGTGGTTTGATCAAGTCAGTAGTGAATTTGTACTTTTAAGCACATTGTGACACCCCGTAATTTCAGGTTAACGTCGTTAACCCAACTTAACAAAATTTCATTAGTCTCTTTTAACTTGAAATCCATCTAGTACATTACCACTATAATTAACTAAAATATTAATTTAAACAAACAACTAAATAAATATTTAATACAAAAATAGTAATTCAATTAATTTTCGGATCACAATGAGTGACGTTTAATCATTAGTAAGTTGGGAAAATGACTACTACGCATGACTCGATAATATATCGAATAATAAACGGGAAAACTTCATAAAATAAATACATCGTAAAAAGTACGAGGTTCGAATTGTAATTAGTTAAAAGTTGTTTTATAATTACTTTGAAAACAAGATTTAAGTTTTAATTAGTGTAGGGACTAGAATGCAAATTTGGAAACTATTTAATAAACCCAACCCCCACACCCGTAAACCCTATGCCGTCACCCTTCCCCCCCCCCCTTTTGAATCCGATCACCACTAATTCCGGCAACCACCTCCGCCACTTCCGTCAACCATTGCCGATCGCCACCTCAGTCATCAACCACCACCGCCAAAAACCATCGCAATCAACTTTTCAGTCACCGGAAACCACCCGCACCACTTTCGGCAGCAACCTCTGTCTCATACCGTAGTCGCCACCACCGTGTCTGGATGTAGTTCGTACGCCAGCAAAGCATTCTCCCTCACCTCTCGTAATCATTTGGTACGTATTCATTATTTCTCGACTCATGTTTTGATACGTTACGATGCGGTTTCGGTTTCGTTCGGTTTGCGGTTTGACGTCAATTGGATTCAGTTTATATGTATGTGTATATATAACAGGGACTTAGTGTTCGATGTGTATGTGTGTATATATATATACATACATAGAAATAGCTAGATAGGTTGAAGATGATTATGATGATATGTTGTACATGTCTGCGTATGTATGTGTTTATATACAATAATGTGGTATGGTTGGGTATGCATGCTTTTAGTATAATATATAGTTATATATTTGATGTGCATAAGTTAAGATATAGAGGATGATACAGTAATAATGCGGTGATATATGGTAATGATAGGTTTGATCATATAATGCATGAGTGATATACATAGGTGTATGTATGTGACGATATGTGGGTGTGTATTATATAGGTTCAATATCTAAGTCAATGGAAAAAAAAATAATAATAATAAATATTTATGAACTAAATATACATATGCAATCGATGGTATAGGTAAGCATGAGAATTAAAATTTTATATGTACATGTCAATAATGTAGCTTGATATACATGTTAGGTTAAAAGAAACAAGAGACAAAATGCATGCATGTCAAATAGAATTAGTGAATGTATGTCCGTGATGTAGTTATAGTAGTTGCCTGATGTATATGTGTGTACATGAAACAAATTAATTGTGTGATACATCAACCATAATTAATATGTTCCATACAGACATATTAGTGATATTATATGAATGTAGTTTATTACAATAAATCAATACCTGCAAACAAATTATTTGGTACATGTTGTTTATACTAAATTATTAAGTTTTGAGTGGAGCAAGAACATAACTGAGATGGCATATTATTAAATCCATGTATTATTTTCAAAAACTATCTTAACATACTTGTTATGATTCTTAAATTCCAAAACTTAATTATATCATATTTTTATAATTATAGAATCATAAGTACATGATGTGTGAAAGTATGTATATGGTTGTGTGGTTAGCTAGTTGAGTGAAAGTATGGTGTTTGACAAAATGGATTATCATAATAATAGTCTAAACCTTTTAGTCGGAGTCATGTGTCAAAACGTCTTTCACGACATGATATGTTATATTCAGGCAATTGAATATGAAACCGAAACTTGAAACGCGAAACCGAACGTGAACTCTATTAGAGTGATTTATCTAATTAGAAGAACTCATCCAGGTCGATGGTTGGATTTGGAAATTATAGTTTTGCAAATTATATTGTAGCTGCGCAAATCTAAGGTGAGTTTCACGGCCCCTTTTACTATTTTCCTGTTAGGGGAGAAAGCATGCACGAAACTAATTTTGATAACTGTATTTACATTATATCTCTTGATTATTAAGCGTAAACGTAACAAGTTGTCAAGTCCTCACTAAATCTTCGAGCCGTTAATATACGAGGTATAGCGAGGAAGTTCGGGTAGTACTACTGGGTTTGACAAACCCCACCCTCGGCTGGGAGCCGGGTAGGTGTGAATTGTCATATGTTGTTGGTCCATTGTTGTAGCAATGGTGTCGAGGCGCAAATAAATCTCAGTCAGCTCGGTATCGAAACGCTTAAATAATAAGAAACTGGGTTCGCTACCCAACGATATAATTGTATTTTACATTATCGGTTGTTGTTGTATTTTTACTTATCTAAACCTGTGAACTCACCAACCTAGTGTTGACACATTTTAGCATGTCTTTCTCAGGTACTGTGCACGGATTAGGAGCATGTTTGGTTGAGTCTTAGCTGCATTCAAAACTTCTTTTGTTAATTTTATTTTTATTAAAACTTAATGTTCGGACGCGTGGTTTACGCATTGAATTGTAGGAATTTTTATTTATGCTTCCGCACTGAAACATATTTTAAACGTGGTTTTTGTTAATGTTGGTTTTTAAATTCATATAGAGGTCGTTCAATGTAACTAATGGCAATGAGATCCTGGTATGTCACGCCCCAAACGGCATAACTCCGTTAGTGGAAATTGGGGGTGTGACATCCGAACCCCAAAACATCCTATCAATACAAGATTTAAGATTATAAAATCATACGCCATGAAATGTTAACCACTAGAACTAGAAGTATGAAAATTAAAGTTTATCATAAACCACTATTCTTAAAAGCAACTTCATTATGTATCAAACTAGCTACAAGGCTTGAGTATGACTCAACTTTTTATTCCACTTCAACATTAACATGTTTCCCACTAAAAATCACTTAAATTAAATTAGGTTTTATAAGGTCACATTGTTATCACCCTTTCATTCTTAAAGGTTGAGAAGACACAAAAAAAAGAAAATATATATTTTTTAATTTTTGTGACAACCCGCAGATTCAGGTTAATGTCGCTGACAGTTTTCCCGTTTATTCCGTTAATTTTATATAAGTTAAGGGTTCGGTTTGTAATTAAGTAAACTAATTATTAATTTTATAACCTAAACTAAATAACTTTTAAAGTAGAAGGACCTAAGTGTAAATTAAAAATTAAATTACCCAACCCTAGCCGACCCCCCCTTTATATCATCTTCATCATCACCGAGTTTTCTCGGTGACAATAGAAAACGCAGCAGCAGCCGCATACCTTTCATTCCGGTTTACCGTTGTGTCACGACAGCCGCATACAACATCGCTATACGCATCGTACCCATCTCCCTCGCTCTCGTGTCCCGTTCCTTGCTCCAAAGCTCCTGTTTGCGGTGTTTCGGTTCGAATCAACGGGTAACCGGTGACTGTCTCGGAACAACAACCGCAACGCCTTACTCCGAATCTTCTGTTCGTAGTGTTTCAGTGAGTTTCTCGTGACCCATAACAGTGTTAAAGTAAACCGATTTGTTGTACGTGTTCTAGTGAGCATAGGGTGTATATAGCGTAGACGGATCGATGTATATATATATGCATGATCATGGATGTAGGTATATTATGTGTGTGTATGGTATGGGTATATAGTCAACGTATGTGCATGTGTAAGAAAGATATATATATATACATATATATATATATATATATATATATATATATATATATATATATATATATATATATATATATATAGAGAGAGAGAGAGAGAGAGTTGGGATATATTGAGAACACCTTCCACATTTGAGAACTTAAGAATGGTTTAAACCAATCACAACTTGGCACATCACCTCCTTAATAATCTCTATAAAGGTTATTATGGTCATTTACTTAATATCATCACCCTCTAACTTTATGTTTCTACAGAAAACTCTTCTCCCCATGTCCATTTTTCTATATTTTTTTATGTACTATTTTGTACATTATAACATCAACTTCGTTTCTATTACACCATCCTTTAAATCTTTTTCCAACCATTATTCTCTTTCATATTTTCATCTTCAAGTTCACATATATTCTCTCATTTCTCATGCTTTCAATGTTGTTTGATTACAACCCTTACGCCGGTTTCAGCCATAACGACAACGAAGTACATAACAAATTTTCTTCTATGTTTTCTTCACATGTTCGTTTGAAGGATCATTCAAGATACGCCATTCCAATTGAACAAGACGATCTCATTCCTATAATTGACGTCGATCCACTAACTGAAGGTTTTATCTTCTATTTTTCGCCATTTTTTTTTTCATTTTAATATGTTAGGAAAGGAAAGGAAACACCCAAGACATTTCCAACAACCGCAAAAAAAACATCCGTTGATGTCCAGATCTTACAGTATGATATGTTGATAAGTCTCTAAACCGTGTTTGTTAGTTTGTGATTTAGTGTGTGTTTGTTTGTGTTTGTGATTACGGGTTGCGATTAGTTTTGTGTTTGTTGGTGATTATGTGTGTTTTTTTATTTGTGTATGTTATCAGATGACGACGATGACGATGAAGAAATGAAGAATGTGATGTTTTTTGATTTTTTTCTTGTTTCAACTCGTTTATATATTTTATGTTTGTTTATAATAGTTTTGGTGTATTTTTTTTTATATAGATTTAAATTTGTAATAAACTTTTTGTTTAATTAATATGGATTTATTATGTGCTCATTTAAAATTAGAAGTTGTAAAATTTAGTATATGCATGTCTTTGTGAGAAACGTATATGTTGCACTTGCATTGAAAAATGTACAATTGATGTTGATTAGAAATGTACTATGACACATCTGACTTGTGTCATATCCTACTCAATCACCTATAGATTAAAATAAAATATATTATATATGTGTAATAAAATATAACAAATTAAAATGATATATATTACATATGTGTAATAACATATTACACGTTAACATAATTTATATTACATATGTACGTGTTTTTTGTAATACATTGATATATATAATAGATTAATATAAAAAGTCACATTTTATTGTATTAAATCGGATACACATAAAAGTAATATATATTACATTTTTGTAAAATAAAAATACTTAAAAGCAGTATTATTGTTAAATATATATGTAGCACACGTTACGTATGTGTAACGAGGTATTTACATGTAATACGTATACATCTATTTAGTACTTATTAGAATTTTGAAAATGTAATAACATATTTTATATATATCATTTAAAACTAAAATTTGAATTCTATATAAAATTAATGCACCTTCAAATAAACAAATATATGAAGAAATGGTGATGTGATAAGTTGACTTTTCATAGTTCAAGAAAACATAGATGTTTTTTTTGTTGAAAGAAGAAAGATGTTGATGGGACTTGTACTGCAAAGTTTCTTCCGTGTCACTGTTGGCCTTTTATTTCATTTTTTCTTTTTCCAAATTACCATTTTCCACTAAAAACAAAACACTTTTATCACTTTACATTTAAATAATTTATAATGTTATTTACTTTAAATAAGAACCATTAGCTCATCAAGGATCTAAGGCTATAAATGGTTCTCACTATTCTCACAACTAACCCATGTTCTCAAAATATTAATTTTAATGGTTTTCTTTTTAACAGAATATGGATATAAGACTTGTTTTTCATAGAATCTCTGTCTAAAATGAATGAATTGTAACAAACTATAATGTATAAAAAAATATGGAATCGTCTGTTTTATATAGGTAAGGCATATTACACACAAGTAATTTGATTTAATTTCATATGACATGTATGTAAAGTTACATAAAATATCTTGTATTCCCAAAATATAATTCTTATAAAATGTTAAGTTTTGAAATTTTGTTCTCTTTGTGTTTATAGATGGGGGATATTTTTATAACAAAGATGATGATGTTGATGATGATCAAGAAAAATGAAGAACGAGTTAGTTTTAGATTATATTTTACAGCCGATGTTTTGGTATCTTTGTTTTGAATATTTAAATATGTAACAATTTGGTTGGTTCATTATATGTTTATTTCATTTGTGTTAATTCTATTTTTTGAAGTTGTAATATTTTATTTGATACATGTATTATGATATACATATATATTATTATATATTTTAGTAGAAAATTGGCCTTCGTTCACGCTATCATTGTAACTTTTTGTATGTGCATTGCTATTTCCTAGCCACTTGCTAGGCTTTTCTATTGAATATATTTTGCCGTTAAAAAAAGTATGATGGTCCATAATGATCGTGATTTCAGTGCTTTGTTGACTTGTTTAACGCAAATATAACCAATACTTGAAGAACAAAGTGAAGAAAGTCCAAACAACCCAATATCAAGATCTAACACACAATCGAGGTTAATAAGCTACAATGATAAGTAGAATAAACTCCTAGCACCTCAATGGAACGATTACACAACACAAATCAGTAAGAATCAGTCTTGGTAAAAGATGTGCAAAAGTTGTATAAATGTGAAGATAAGGTTACAATATATAGTGATGTTAGGTTCGCTGATAGATTCGCTCTAGCGAATCTATCCAGCGAACCAACACAGGTTCGCTGGGCACATAGGTTCGCCCAGTCGACACCTAGATACAAAAGACATATTGACCTACGGGCGAATCTATAGATTCGCCCGTAGGTTCGCTAGAACTAATACAAATACAATACAAACAATTACATACAAAAGTAGCACCGACAAGCCGGTGGGTCCAACCTATACATAGTGACTATCAATACTCCCCCTAGGTTGGACCTCACCTGGGGAAGTCTTCTGATTAGCTCCTGTCTTTATCTTGGCTTCAAAGTTGTTCGATAAAAGCTCCTGCCCGTTCTTTGATCCCGGCCATTGGATTTGTAAAGTCTTCAGCTCCGGCCTCATCTTCACTCAGATTTAACATTGAATCCACAAACTCTGTATCAGCGACCTCTGTATCAGGCTCAAGTTGAACAGTTGTTTCCGCCTGTATCTCAGCAGTTGGCTCCTCGCATGCAACTTCCAAGTCAATCACCTCAACAGGTTTCTCAAACCTCTGCTCAATTGAACGATCAAGTTGTCTTGTCAAGTCATCCATTTCCAGCTTCAGATCATCCGACCTCCTCAACCTCTCATTTACCTCCTTCAGCTCAGCACGAATTCCCCGGGCTTTATTAGCAACCTTCACAAACAAGTTTGCTTCGGCAGCAGTATCATCTCCAGCCCCGTGCTTAATTCTGTTCTCACATAGCACTTTCAGATCCTCATCACTAAAGGAGAAGACCTCCATCGGATCAAACAATCGAATTTCAGGACGGTCTTCCCCCTTCAATCTGATAACAGCCTCCCCAGTGCTATTGTCATAAAACCATTTGCTGAAATCCTGCAATCTGGGCGGCTGAGTGTCTGGGACCCTGACTCTAGTCATCACTTTAGGAGCAGCAATCTTCAAAACAATTTTGCCCTTCCACGATACCCAGTGTTTGTCCTTCTTCTGTCTCATCCTTTTAGGCTTTTGGTATCCAAACTCAACAAAATCCGACTTGGCAGCTTCTTGAATAGCAGCTTCAAATGCACAAGCCCTGCCGCTATCTTCCTTTCCTAGTAATGGCAACTCTGCAAGTCTCCTCAAGTCCCATCGAGGAAAGGTGGCAAAGTGTTTTCGGTTCTTGACGTACGTGATATCCCCGCCCCTTCGTTTAATCATGTACGCCTCCACCAAACAGTTGTATTTCCATGCAATAATCTGTCTATCTTGCTGTTTGGTGGTGGGTTCGTCTATGTTCTGGAATAACGGCACCTCAGGTATCACAGATTCTTCCTTCCTGAACCATTCAGATTTGTCAAGCTCAGCGTGTTCAAATTGGTAACTCATTCCTTTTTCATCCACTTTGTATACCTCAGGCTCATCCTCAATGTCCTCCTCACTTTCAGCATCAAAATCAGTGTCAGGTTCATCCACCAAAGTATAATCAACCCCAGATCCACCCACTACTTCCTCTCCTTCAAACGCATCCAAATTTATCCCCATTTCTTCATCAAACTCTTCCTCTACGGCCTTTCCTTTTCCCTTATTATCAAAAACAATGTCCATTAACGGATATTTTGTAATATCCGTCAATGAGTTCAGTTCGGCCTCAGTCATAGCTGGTTCAGTTCCAGCATTCTCCTTCAAATCATTCAGTTCTTTGAAGATCCTTACAATCAAACATTGCTGATCTTTCATCATACGTCCCATCTCATATATCACTGTAGATTTCTCAGCATCTTGTTTCTCCAGTTCTTCATGCCTACCTTTTAGTTCAACCAATTCTGCTTGCAGCCTCTCAACCTCATCCTTCAACCCAATCCCAGGCCCAGTAGATGTACCCCCGACATCATGCTTCGCCTTCTTTGACCCCTCAGCATGTGTATCAGCCCTTTTCTTTGTCCTCAGTTCTCTGCCCGCATCGATTTCAGCTTGTATCTCATCCACCTCCCTATCAAATGAATAATCCTTATCCTTTGCATAGGCTTTCCTCTTCCGAATCTTCTTCTCAACCTCCTCAATGTTTTCACCGCCCCGTTTCCTTTCAGTCTCAATTAACCTCTGAATATACACCCACCTATCAGCCGGATACATATTCTCCCACAAATACGTAATCCTTCCAACACAGTCCGGCCTCACAGATTTACAATCCTTGAAGATTCGTGAATGCATATCCCAGACCTTCAGTTCAGCACCCTCCACAGGCAGATTTGGTAGTTTATCATTCAGAATCATTTGAATGAATCTGGGATACATTAACCATTTGGCTCCTTTTGAGGCATGGATATTCTCGAGCATGTAGTTGAATATCAGCTTTGCCAGATTTGCTTTCTGCCCTCGGCAGAACAGCACCATGGCTCGAGCCCAATCCAGGTTCAGACCGTCCGTACCCCCCTTTCTGTGATCCAGGCACATAATAAATACATGGGCTATATACCTCCATTCCTGGATCAGGTACGACTTCACAAATTCCATCTTCTTTTCTCCTGGCATCGGACCCTCATACCCCGCTGTCCGGAATGCCCCGTAAACTTCTTCAGCAGACATATGTACCTTCTCACCCACATCATCCTCCAGCCTCAATATCCTAGCCAGATCGGCTTCAGTAAACGCCAAGTCTTGGCCACAGACATTGGCACAGATACGTGACGGCTGTACCGACACGTTCATGACCGCAGTTCGCCAAAAATCCCGAACGTGCGTCTCGTATATAGTAGGAGAGTGAGAGATGGCATGATATATATGTGACGACTTCAGCCACTTGATAGCGTCTCTATAGCTGCTTGCCTTTTCGAAGTTTTCGTCGAGTAAAGCACACATGTTGTGCTTCTTCTCGAAGAATAAAGTCGACATTTTGCCTGAAAAATAAACGGAGATTGATCAGAAATGAAGATTTGAAGATCAGAAAATAGATTCGCTGGAAATTAGGTTCGCTGGTATAGCGAACCTGAGATTTTGGCACTGAAACCTATAGATTCGCTGACATGAAAAATCAGTCATTGTTGTCGAGCGAATGTATAGGTTCGCTGGAAACAGTCGGGCGAATCTATGTTGTTGCGCGGACAGCATAACGACATAGATTCGCTCGAAGTCTTGAACTTTCGTTCAGATTTGCCAGACGAACACTTAGGTTCGCTGGAAACCCTAGCTTTTGAAAAACGGCCGAAATCGCATACAGTTCATCATTAACAGGCATTTAAGGCAACAATCAGGTAGTATAATCACTAGATGAGGCGATTATGAAGTAAAACCCTAACATCTAACATACAATCAGCCTTTTTAAACACAACATGATCAAGAATCGGCAGATTTAACAGGTCAAATGAACGATTAAAGGTATAAAACACAGATTAAAATGAAAACGATTGCATACCGCACACTTAGATGATGTTTAATGTAAGAAAAGGTCGTGAAATAGTGAGAATCGAACGTTTGGTGTTTTGAAATTGAAAAGCGTTGCTACAGTACAGGTGGACAGCGAAAAAATGAGAAAAATTCGCTGCCACTGTGTATAAATACAGCCATAGGTTCGCTGGCAGTCAGTCCAGCGAACTTTAGGTTCGCTGGAAGACCAACAGACACAGCCTACGACAGGTTCGCTAGCAGGTTCGCTGACACAAAAACAAGACTGTATCATGTCAGCGAAACAAAGACATTACGGGCGAACCTTAGAGACCGAGCGAATCTGTTGGTTCGCCATAGATTCGCTCGACAGGAAAAATATTTTTGAATTTTCTTAAATTTTAAAGTCTTTGTAAATTCGTGAAAACGTCCCACGACATCAACGCTCCAAAAATAAACATAAACACACATAAACATATATAATCCTAAAATTTAAAGAAGTAAAAAAGAAATAAAATAAAATAAAAATAAAAATAAAATAAAATTAAAATTAGAATAACAGTAGACGGTTTTAAACGCTAGAAAGGATATATATTCTTCATGATGTTTTGAGTAGAATCCGGAGAATCATTGATTGGCGGGATTGCAGATATGTTTGTCCATTTAAACCCATGCCTTAGTCCTTTCAACAAGAGATCAACAGCTTCTTTTATCATGTTTTCGGTTAGATTGAAGAAACTCAGACAACTCAGTCCCCACAGATATCTAGGTAAAAAGAACAAGTTCTGTCATCAGGATATATCTGAGCAATACTATTGACTTTGCTCGAAATTCAAAGATCAACTTTTGAATGTTGACCGATGCATTTGAATCTTTTGACACTTGTGCAATTTTTGCATCTTTTCTTTGAGAGTGGAGCTTGTCAGCAATTGATTCATTTTGAATACAATGCGACTTATTATTTGGGAAACTCAAATAGTCTAGAGCTCCAGGTCTATACTCACGTATAACAGAGGAGATAAACATTTGAGCATGCTCGGTGAATCTTCAGGTCAATACTTCCGTATAGCAGAGAAGATCCACCAACTCCAGATCAATACTTTCGTATATCAGAGGAGTTAAGCACTTGACACAAGACGTTCTGAGGAGTTAACAAGTAACTCACTCAGAGGTTTTTCCGAAGAGCATCACTAGCAGCCTTTTATTTATTTATTTATTTATTTTTTTTTTTTTTTATTATTTTTTTTTTTTTGTTTTGTTTTGCATACTAGAAACTCAATTCGGGGATAGGGCGAGGGTGATTTGGGATTTTTAGGGAATTTAGGACAAAGATATGAAGATCAAGACAAAGATTTGACGCTCTCAACCCATTTTTGACAGAACCATTATCTTTGTGCAAGCCAATCATGTCAAGGGGATAATCCTTGTTGTTGAGATCTTAAGCGTTATGTTTGGCTGCACAATCACTGTTTACTTTGTTTTCGGGCTGAGCCTATCTGACATATCCCAAACGCAATGCTTCTGACCTCCTTCAACGACTTTTCAACATCAATCAAAACGGAGATCCTGAAATAGCAAAATTTGAAAAACTATAAATAGTTTATCTTTTTATATCTCCCCCAAAATTTCTATATAATAGCCGTCTAATTAAGAAATTTTTGTTTTTCAGATTTTCTAAATATATATATATACAGAATATAAAAGAGAAGAAAAGAAGATGAAATAAAATAAAGTGACGGAGCAAAGCATCGAGTGACCCACGAATTTTTCAAAGAAGATAAGGACCCGATTATTTACGAAGAACAGATTATTTACATATTTACAAAAGGATTCTCACAGAAAAAGGTTTTCAAAAAGATATAAGTCCAAGCATGGAGATCAATTCATAAAAACGTGGTTTGTCAAAAGTTTTCGTGAAAAGATCAGCTTTTTGCTTTCTAGTTTCGATAGGAATAATATCAATAAACCCCTTTTCCTGTGCATCCCGGATTGCATGAATTCTTGTTTCAATGTGCTTGGTTCGAGTGTGATGAATGGGATTCTTGGCGATTCCAACAGCAGCTTCATTGTCACAAAAGAGTGGCGTGTGAAGAAAGTTGATGCCATAATCCATCATCTGATGTTGAATCCACAGCACTTGGCAACAGCAACTTGAAGCAGCAATGTATTCTGCTTCTCCTGTGGACAGAGAGACTGTTGTTTGCTTCTTGCTTTGCCAGGAAACAAGACATTCTCCAAGGTATTGACATCCACCGGTGACCGATTTCCTGTTAATCCTGCAACCAGCATGATCACTATCAGAAAAGGCATGTAAATCAAAGTTCCCGCCTTTTGGGTACCAAAGTCCCAAACGAGAGGAACCCTTAAGGTAACGGAAAATTCGTTTAACAGCTTTTTCATGCGATTCTTTTGGATTTGCTTGGAAGCGAGCACAGTAACACACGGCAAATGTAATATCTGGACGACTTGCAGTCAGATACATGAGAGATCCGATCATCGAGCGATACCGATGAGCATCCACAGGATTCCCATTATCATCGGAAGTAAGGCATGTTTGAGCAGTAAAAGGAATCAATTCAGGAGAAGAGTTATCCATGGCAAACTTCGTGAGGATTTCTTTGATATATTTCTCTTGGTGGATTAGAATCCCATCAGGCTTTTGCTCCACTTGCAGCCCCAAGAAGAAACACATCTCCCCCATTATAGTCATCTCAAATCGATCCATCATCACCTTCTCAAATTCTCTGCACAACCCTTCATTAGTCGAACCAAAAATGATATCATCAACATACACCTGAACGATCAGCAACTCGCCATCCACCTCCTTCTTGAATAGAGTCATATCTATACTCCCACGTGAGAAACCCTTACTGAGGAGATACTGTGTCAGAGTTTCATACCAGATTCTTGGAGCTTGATGTAACCCATACAACGATTTGTCAAGCTTGTAAACCTTTGACGGGAAATCAGGATCCTCGAAGCCTGGTGGTTGACACACGTAGATCTCCTCATCGATGTCTCCGTATAGAAATGCACATTTCACATCCATTTGATAAACCTTAAAGTTTTTGTTTGCGGCATGTGCAAGAAAGATTCTGATGGCTTCCAGGCGAGCGACTGGAGCAAAAACTTCGGTATAGTCAATTCCCTCCTCTTGGGCAAAACCTTGAACAACCAGTCTCGCTTTATTTCGAATTACAACACCACGATCATCTGGCTTGTTCCGAAAAACCCATTTAGTGCCGATTGGACACTTGTTAGGAGGAAGATCAACCAATTCCCAAACTTTCAGCTTCCTGAATTGCTGCAGCTCCATTTGCATGGCATCCACCCAACTCGGATCTTCAAGAGCCTGTTTACAATTCTTTGGAACGACTTGTGACAGAAAGGCTGCATAAAGACATTCATTAATCAACCCGCTCTGACTCCGGGTTCGCACACCATCGGTAATAGATCCAATGATATAATCGTGAGGATGGTTTTTCAGGGTTTTGAAGTCAGTGTTGAGTAGTAAAGGATTTTGATCATTTGAGGGTGTTTGATTTGATGGTTGTGAAGGTGTAGGTGATGGGATGGTAGTGGATGTGGATGGAGTGTCTGATGGAGAAGTTGGAGAAGTTTGAACGGTTTCGGGTGGTGGAGGTGATGGAATGTCAAATGAAGTAGGGGGTAGTTGTGTAGCGGATGTGGAAGGTTGTGAGGGTTGTGATTGTGATGGTGTAGGTGTATGATTGAAAATAGAAACCGATGTGTGTGGAATGATGTCATCATCGTCAGAGTCAGGAAGATTAAATGATTTGAAAATGGTGGTGGCATCATAAAACCAAGCCGGTTCACTACCAATACTTGTAGTGTTTGATTCTTGCCAATCAACATAGTAGGACTCTTGCACGATCCGCGTTCGCTTGTTGTAAACGCGATACGCCTTTTGCGTGTTAGAGTATCCCACAAAGAAGCATTCATCAGAGACAGCCCCAAACTTCGTCTTCTGGTCTTGAGTATTCAGAAGAGTGCAAGAACATCCAAAGGGGCGAAGAAAATCAATCAGCGGCTTAATCCCTCGAAACAGTTGGTATGAAGTCTTCATCTTTTCCTTGACAATCAGTACCCTGTTAAGAACATAAGCTGCACAATTAACCGCTTCAGCCCAGAAAATAATTGGAAGTTTTGACTCTATCAGCATAGTTCTAGCGGCCTCCACAAGGGTTCGGTTCTTTCTTTCAGCAACACCATTTTGTTGTGGTGTTCGGGCAGCGCTAAACTGTCTGAGAATACCCCTTTGTTCACAGAAGGAGTTAAAGATGTGGTTTCTGAATTCAGTTCCGTTATCGCTTCTGATGGCTTGAACCTTCTTCTTTCCCAGAACCTCTATTAGAGGTATCAGCTTCATCAATTCTTCGGCCGTCTCACTCTTGTTTGCCATGAATCTCACCCAGGTGTACCTAGAGTAATCATCTGTGACAACCAAGCAATAAGACTTTTTAGCAATTGACTTGACACTTATTGGACCGAATAAATCAGTATGTAACAATTCGAGGGGTTCTGAGATAGTATTTGTAATTTTGAGTTTATGTGGCTTTTTGTGCTGTTTTCCTCTAGCACAAGCCATGCATTTCTCGACCACAGAAAAATCCTTTTGTGGTAAACCCCTAACCAAATTGTTCTTAACCAATTTATTCAGAATTTTAAAATTGATGTGTCCTAAACGTTTATGCCACAAAAATGATTCAAAGGATGATGCTTTAGACAGGAGACATGTCACGGTGGAATTTGATTCCTGTGAACCCATATTCAACATATAGGTGTCATTTCGTCTCGGAGCACGCATGATCACCATATCTTCTGGAATAGTAAACTCTGGCTTCAAGAACAGGCATTCATTTTGAAGAAACAGCACAGGAATATTCTTATCACAGATTTGTGATACACTCAGAAGGTTGAATGCCAGCTCAGGAACAAAGTTGACGTCTTCCAAAGTAAGTGAGCCGTTTGAGACTTCTCCTTGACCTATCATCTTCCCGCCTTTCTTATCTCCCGCAAAAGCAACATAACCTCCATTTATGATCCTATAGTTAGTAAGAAGATCCTTCAATCCTGTCATATGTCTGGAACATCCGCTGTCAATATGCCAATGACTATTTACAACGGCATTTGAATGTTCCTGACATTTATTAAAATAAAAGAAAAATTAGACCTTTGCAATAGGCACCCAGGTCTTTGTGTACCTGGGTGGTGAAGCAGATGAAGTATTACAAAAGAAATTATTTACAAAAGTGTTTAATCTTTTTCCCAAAGATTTTTGCTTGGTGCTATTTTGGATTAATTTAGGGCATTGCTTGACAGTGTGACCAGTGTTTCCACATTTAAAACAGTGAGACTTCAAACCGGTTTTGGGAATTCTGTTGTCAGGAATTTTATCTATTACAATTTCCTCATCACATTCAGACAGTTGTGAGTCACAGTCACTGTAAGTGTCATAGAGTTCTTTTAACTTACTTGTTGTGACTTTACCTGTATCAGATTCAGGTTTTGGTTTAAGAATGTATGAAAAAGATGATTCCTTCTCTTTTGGTTTTGAAATTCTCACTGGTGTGAAAGATGGAATTTGGTGAGTGAAGAACTTTTGAAAACAATTTGTTTTGGTTTGACTCTCAGAGATGTGACCTGAAAGTTTGTCTTTGTCATTCACACACACATTTTCAGTCAAATCAACATCATTAAACACATTAGGGTTTGAAGTAGAACACCCTAAATTACTATTAAACATGGAATTGTCTGAATATGTCACATTACTACAAACAGGATTATCTAAACAAATGTCTTCAAAAGACTTCTTGGAATCAGAACTACTGCAATCACTACTGCCAGAACACCCGAGCCCAACACTCGCACCATATGCGTACTCCTCTCTAACTTCCTTAAGGTTTACTTCACTTAAACCTGCAATGGAACTGTCAGTATCGTTCTGCATAATCTCTTGAATTAACTCATTTGAGGGATGAGGAATAGGTGTAGGAGAATAACAGAAAGTACTCGGTGGAGGATAAGCATATGTTTCATTGTTACTAAGACCCAACCCTGTCTTAACTCTGGCCCCCCTTTGTTTCTTGCATAGTTCTTCCCTTTTCATACCCGATATGGTCCACTGCTGCAATTTGTTTTTAAGCTTTCTTGCTTCAAACTCAGCAAGTGTAACTTGCTCAGTCAAGTAGTTAATCTCACAGTTCTTTTCTAAAAGAGTTCTTTTTAAGTGTTCATTTTCTTTTAAAGCTTCTCTTAACTTAACAAAATATTTTGATTCACTTAATTTGAGCTCTTTGTTGGTTCTTTTTAATTCGTTTTCGTTTGACATTAACAGTTTATTTGCTTTGTATATGCCAATTAAACGAATTTTGCAAGCAGATGAACACATATCTTCAATAACATCATAAGGAAGACCGATTACCAGTTTTTCAGCGGCCAGAGCACGATCACATTGACAGTAGGGAGTGCTTCTTTTGAATTCATCAACTGCATCCAGCCTTGCCTTTTCGATCATTTCTTCCAAGCTAGCCTTAGACTCCTCCTCATGCTTTACTTCATTAACAGCGGCTTCACAAACTAACCCTGAATGATTCAGATGTCCTTGAGCAATAACATCTGATTGAACTTCAACAGCATCCTCCACTTTCTCTTCTTCTTCATTTCCAAAAAATTCTTTGAATGGATCAAAGAGATTTATATCACTGTCATCAAACTCAGTAATTTCAGCAATAAGGGCATGGTTGATCTCCTCCTTGGTTTCTTCGATTTCAGCACTCCAGTCAAAGTTGGTGAGAAGTGCAGTTTCATTCTTTGACTTTGCTTCCTCAACCTTTTCTTGAATTGGAGCAGATCTTGGACTTACAGAGTTAACTGGCTCAGAAACGATTGGTAATGGGCATTCTCTCTTGAAGTGGCCCAGTTGTTTGCAGTTATAGCATCGTAACTTTCCCTTGTCATAACCCAGCTTAGCATTCTGTCCTTGATTTCCAAAGTTTCTTCTACCAGTTCTTTCCATGAATCGTCTGGCGCGAAGAGTGAGCATAGCCATCTGCCATTGAATATCTGTTTCCTCCAGATCATCAGGGTCTACCTGATACATATCTTCTACTGTCATACCCTTCCCTTTCAACTCACCTGCAACAAGAGCTTCATAACTGTGAACAAACATTCCAAATAATGCCATGGTGTCTGACGGAATCTGTGTGGTGACAGATGCATTTGAGCTTGAACCAGCGTTAGTAGATGCACCAGCAGACTTAGCAGACACATGACCTGAAGATCCTCTAGATGCTGCACTGTAAACATAAGAGTTTGCAGCGGATGAGATAAGTGCAGCATTTTGAGAGGGAATGTTTGGAACCATCATTGACTGATTATATTCTCTTCTTTTTACATCAAGGTCGAAAGACTTCAGCTTGTTGATGACGTCCATCAGTTTGTAATCCGGAAAGTTTCTCTCTTGTTTCAGCAGCTTAATTTGAAGGCTCCATTGAGGAGGAAGAGAATCTAGCAACTTTGCTACTTGTTCGTGATTGCCCAGCTTTTCATCATATTTCTTCAGATTACTTGACACCGATAGAAATCTGTTTGTAATGTCAGTCAAGTTCTCTTGTGAGTACCCCACAAAAGAGTTGAATTCCTTTTCAGCCTGAGCCTTTCTATCCAGCTTCAGATCTTCATTTCCATCATAAAATTCACACAATGCATCATACAGACTCTTTGCAGTTGTGTGTTCTGCAAACCGGTTGAAGATGTCCTGATGTAAGCAAAGTATCAGTGCCCCGAGTGCCTTCTTGTCTCGATCTAGTAATCTGATGTCTGCTTCAGTGAAAGTGCTTGGATTTGTGTTTGTTGAAGTAACAGTTCCTTCAACGGTTGTTGGCACGTGTGGACCATTTACTATAGATTCCCATTGGTTGTAGTCCGTGTAGTAGAAGAACGCTTTCAAACATCTTTTCCAGTCTTCAAAGTTTTCACCACTAACAAGCCTCGGTGGCCTGTTAGGTTGAACGCTGTCTAGATCATTCATATTAAGTGTTGAAGAAGTCATAACTTTGGACAGACAACAGATTCGCTGAAAATTTACAGATTCGCTGGCTAGTTTCGCTAGAAGAACACAGCAGATTCGCTGGAAGATTCGCTGGTGACAGATTCGCTAGACAGTCAAACAGATTCGCTGACGAGCAAGCACAGATTCGCTGGCCTGATTTTGGCAGCAGTTTCGCTTGCACAGTCAGTCAAATAGATGAACTTTCGTTCGATGATATGCTAGATTCGCTGGCCACAACACAACCCAAACAAGACAAAATTTTGAATTTAGATTCGCTGGAAGAACTGCAGATTCGCTGGTTGAACACACAGTTTCGCTGGTAGCTCAACCACTCTGAAATAGTACGGAAACAGCTCGAAAACCCTCAAAACTTGACCATTTGCCTTCAGGTTTGTTTTAAAAGCTTTCTACGTCCAAATAACACAAAACCAGAGCAAAATACGACTCCAAAACACAACAAACAAGCTTCAAACAGAATCGAAAGAGTTTTGACCCAAAAACTTCAAAAATCAACACAAAAATCACTTGAATCAAACAATCAAGAGCACTAAGGCTCTGATACCATATTGATGGTCCATAATGATCGTGATTTCAGTGCTTTGTTGACTTGTTTAACGCAAATATAACCAATACTTGAAGAACAAAGTGAAGAAAGTCCAAACAACCCAATATCAAGATCTAACACACAATCGAGGTTAATAAGCTACAATGATAAGTAGAATAAACTCCTAGCACCTCAATGGAACGATTACACAACACAAATCAGTAAGAATCAGTCTTGGTAAAAGATGTGCAAAAGTTGTATAAATGTGAAGATAAGGTTACAATATATAGTGATGTTAGGTTCGCTGATAGATTCGCTCTAGCGAATCTATCCAGCGAACCAACACAGGTTCGCTGGGCACATAGGTTCGCCCAGTCGACACCTAGATACAAAAGACATATTGACCTACGGGCGAATCTATAGATTCGCCCGTAGGTTCGCTAGAACTAATACAAATACAATACAAACAATTACATACAAAAGTAGCACCGACAAGCCGGTGGGTCCAACCTATACATAGTGACTATCAAAGTAGAAAATTACATATCTGGAATCAAATATGTATGAAATATTACATAGATGTAATATGAACAATCACATTTTTTATAATTAAAATTAATCTTTTTGAAATATTAAAAAGTATTGGGTTGTAGTTACTGTTAAGAGAAAATAAAAAGATAAAATCAACCAAGAGAGAGTATCTAAAAAATAAGCCAAAATTACATATAAGTAATACGGAATAGACATTATTTTTCGTTAAAAACATAGTTTTTAGTAAAATGAAAGTTATTAAAGTTATACCTAAAAATGTTGAAGGTTCAAACAACCAAGATGAGATTTGACAAGTCCATGCTTTTATTTTTCGACTGCAACAATACTTTTTTATACCCAATTTACCCTTTCTATCAATATTTTATTATTAGTACAATTTACATCAATTTCTTTTAATCTTAAATGATAGTAGTTATACCAGCCACATGATTAAGGATGATCAATGGTTCACACTCATCCTCATAGTTCTTAAAACTACACCATGTTCTCATTTTACCCCTTCCCTATATATATATATATATATATATATATATATATATATATATATATATATATATATATATATATATATATATATATATATATATATATATATATATATATATATATATATATATATATATATATAGGGGAGAGTTCTTTTAAGAAGACCAAATATTACGAGAAGTGTAAGAAATAGCTAAATTCTTCATTTTTTTCAACCAAAAACGTTTTTAACATACAAAAGAATGATAGAAATGCAATATTTATTCATTAATTTTGATATTCAAAAAATAAAATTGAATAAATTTCGTTTATTTGTTAAACCTACACATGTGGAAATCATGTGTAGGTCACATAACCTACACATGTGTAGGTAAATTAAAAACGCTAAAAATACATACGTAAAAAATATTGTGATGATTTTTTTTAGTTTATACATTACACATTTGTATGTAGGAAGTGAATTTATTTAAAAAATTAAACTATTCATAAGTTTTTTTAGTGATTTAAGTTTCTTCTTTTTCTTTTTGCAATATATGAGTCTTCTCAAATGAACCATATATATATATATAGGGGAGGGATCAAGAGAGAACTCCATATTAAGTTGAGAACTAGAGAACTCTCAAAACATAAGGGATGGAATTTTAAAGTGGAGGGGCAAATTAGGAACTTTAAATATATAAATCTTTAAACATTTCTATTTTTTGCATACGTTAAGTTTTTAAAAAATTTTTCGCACCATTAGATCAAGAATTTCATTATCTTTTATTTGAGTATAAATAACGTAATAAAAAAATAAAATTTTCTCGTTTTTTTAATTTCAAAACTACATATATGTAGTATACAATACCGTATGTTTTTAAATTAGGGAAAACGAATATGGTGTTATTATGCATCTAAATTACATGAGAAACCATCAAAACTACGTACTTTGATAAAATAACAAAAGTTCCCAGATATTAATTTCGATAATACCATCACAAAAAACAACACCGTCATTCGTCAATTCCAAATATAGATTTTCTCATATGATCGTATTGACATTGCTAGCAATTACTTGGTCCACGGTATGTGATGTGGTATAAATATGTACAGCAGGGGCATATCACAATACCAATTATATGAGTCATGTTATATTAATCTGTTAGTTGGAACTGAGAAGCCAAATTGAGTTACGATCGATTTTTAAAGGGCGGATAATATTTTACTAAAATGAATGACGATTATTGAGTAAATGAGAAAGAGAAAAATTATGATCTAAGAGGAGAAGACTGAGTCGTCCATTAACATTGAATAAAGATCAATGAGTTAAGTTTTCTAATAAAAATAATCTAAGTTAATTTATCAAAGCTACGTAGTTTTATTAGTTTTACGTATAACTTAGGTGCATAACATGACCATATTCACAATCCCCTTTTAAATTTTATAGTATTGCATATATGCAGTATCGTATACTACATATATGTAGTATCAAAGTACTACATATATGCAGTATATGCAATGTTGATGTATTGTTATATTATAGTTTGAATTTCAAGTTTTTTTTTACTTTTTTATGATATTTATCATTGGTTTATTAGTTTATTATTATCTTTATGTTTAGACATAGTATAAGTATTGGTTTTCTTTTCATTTGCCATAAGTTTTTTAATATGAAAGCTTATAAACTTTGTTATTGGTTATTTGAGATCAAATGTACACTTTAAATAATTATTAGACTCTTGAGTCATTTGGCCACTTAATAAAGGCATCAAGTACATTGATACTACATATATGTAGTATCAAAAAAACCAAAATGTGATTTTTAAAATTGTTTAATGTAAATAACGTATGAAAAAGTTAGTAACGTTTAAAGAAAAGTATAATCAAATATAATATCGCAATACTACATATATGTAGTATGAAATTTAAAAAAACGAGAAAAAAAATATTTTTTATGTCGTTATTTATACTCAAATGAAAGATAATGAAATTCTTGATCTAATGGTGCAATTTTTTTAAAATAATATTAACGTATGCAAAAGATAGAAATATTTAAAGATTTATATATTTAAAGTTCCAATTTTACCATTCCTCTTTAAAATTCCATCCCTTGTATTTTTGGTAGTTCTCTAGTTCTCAACTTAAAATGAGTTCTCTCTTGAACCCTACCATATATATATATATATATATATATATATATATACATATATATATATATATATAGGGTAGGGTTCAAGAGAGAACTCATTTTAAGTTGAGAACTAGAGAACTACCAAAATTACAAGGGATGGAATTTTAAAGAGGAAGGGTAAAATTGGAACTTTAAATATATAAATCTTTAAACATTTCTATCTTTTGCATACGTTAATATTATTTTAAAAAAATTGCACCATTAGATCAAGAATTTCATTATCTTTCATTTGAGTATAAATAACATCATAAAAAATACTTTTTTCTCGTTTTTTTAATTTTTATACTACATATA
This sequence comes from Tagetes erecta, assembly GCA_030867185.1. NCBI lineage: Eukaryota > Viridiplantae > Streptophyta > Magnoliopsida > Asterales > Asteraceae > Tagetes > Tagetes erecta. Next base: position 61,993,473 of record CM061488.1, read on the forward strand.
TGTAGTATTGCGATATTGTATTTGATTATATATTTCTTTAAACGTTAATAACTTTTTCATACGTTATTTATATAAAAAAAATTAAAAAATCACGTTTTGATTTTTTTGATACTACATATATGTAGTATAATTGTACTTGATGCATTTTTTGAAGTGACCAAATGCTCAAGAGTCTAATAATTATTAAAGTGTACATACGATCTCAAATGACTAATAACAAAGTTCATAATATTCCATATTAAAAAAATTTATTACAAATGATAACAAAATCAATACTTATACTATGTCTAAACAAAATGATAATAATAAACTAATAAATAAACGATAAATATCATAACAAAATAAAATATACCTGAAATTCAAACTATAAGATAACAATACATCAATTTTGCATATATGTAGTAGTATGATACTACATATATGTAGTATAAGATACTGCATATATGCAACACTATAAAATATAAAAGGGAATAGTGAATATGGTGATGCTATACACCTAAGTTACATGTAAAACCATTAAAATTATGTAGTTTTGATAAAATAACTTAAATTTTATTTTATTAGAAAACTTAACTCGTTGGTCTTTATTCAATCTTAATAGACGACTCACTCTTCTTCTCTTATATCATAATTCTTCTCTTTCCCATTTACTCAATAATCGTCATTCATTTTAGTAATGATTACTCGCCCTTTAAAAATCGATCGTACGTCAATTTGGCTTCTAAATTCCATCTAACATATTAATATAACATGACTCGTATAATTGCTACTGTGATACGCCCCTGCTACACATATTCATACCACATTCCATAACGTGAACCAAGTAATCACTAGCAATATCAGTACAATCATATAAGAAAAATCCAAATTTAGAATTAAAGCATGATGGTGGTGTTTTTTTGTGATGGTATCATCGAAATCAATATCACGGAACTTTTGTTATTTTATCAAAGAACTAGTTTTGATGGTTTGTCATGTAATTTAGGTGTATAACAACACCATATCACTTTCCTCAATTTAAAAACATATAATATCGTATACTACATATATGAAGTATTGAAATTAAAAAAACGAGAAAATTTTATTTTTTTATAACGTTATTTATATTCAAATGAAAGATACTGAAATTCTTGATCTAATGGTGCGAAAAAAATTTTAAAAACTTAACGTATGCAAAAGATAGAAATGTTTAAAGATTTATATATTTAAAGTTCCAAATTTGCCCCTCCACTTTAAAATTCCATCCCTTGTGTTTTAGGAGTTCTCTAGTTCTCAACTTAATAGGGAGTTCTCTCTTGATCCCTCCCCTATATATATATATATATACTAGGTCTAATACCCGTGTGTTACACACGGATTATTATAATATTTTTAAAGAAATTACAATAATTATGTTTATGGATTTATAAATATTAATATTTAAGTTAGCTCATCAACTCATTCATGGCTACAATTTCACTTAATTTCCCTCCAAAGCTTCCTATTATAAAACAAAAAATTTCCCTCCAAATATGACCCCCTAAAACTTTGATTTATTAGGTAGATGTGTGTGTGTGTGTGTGTGTGTGTGTGTGTGTGTGTGCAGTAACAGTAGCCAAGCATGTTTGCTAAAACTCACAATAATTGGCAACGATGTATGTATATTAAACCGGGTATATGTAGTTGCAACACTTAGTCGATATGCGTATAAGTTGTATGGAGGCAGTAGTAACATATTTTGAATGTACATACGGGGTTAACAGCGAGTATTAATGTACGGTTTTGATGTATATGTGTAACTGTATCGAAGCAACCGTGTATGTGAATGTGCGTATGCGCTGTGGTATATGTGAAGTGAATGTATAGCAAGATAACAGTACGAAAAGTTAGTAGGATTGTAGTGAATAATGTAACAATACATGGCGGCCGGATATATGTATGTATATGAGATGCGATATAAGAAGATGCATGTATGTAGGTAGTATAGGAATGTATATGTTTCCACAGCATGAGTGTATATATATGTGAAATCTGTGCAAGACTGATGTATGTATATCGCATGATGGAGGTAATGCATGATCGTAATTGGAGGCATTAAATGAGATATGTACGTATGAATAATTAGTTTGAGCAACATGTTGTATGTAGAAACGGTATGTAGTGTGTGATTCGTAATATTAAATGCTCGTATCAGTATTGCGAGAATGGTTATAGATAATAGAAACTGTAAAATGCAGCATATTGATTTGTAAATTGATGATATGTATTGTGTGTAAAGTATGCATTGTGGGTAGTGTTGTATGGAATATATAAATGTTCACATATGATAATGCGTGAAATGTGCTATATGAGTATGTGTATATATAGATATATATGTTTGTGTAAATATAAATAGCTAATAATTAATAATTAACTATAAAGCAGGTCGTAAGACGGTTTAGGTTCTGTGTTACATTTGTGCTGTTTGATTTGCTGTGCGCTTCAAAGGTGAGTTCTTTGCCCGCTTTTAAATCTTTTTCGGAGAGAAAACATACAAATGATTTTACAGAGCCTTGGGCAATTATTTTACAGCGCTTTCGGGCGGACTGCATTTTTTATGCCTTCGGGCAAAACTTCATGCCTTCGGGCGGGGCCAACTAAGGCTACTTTTTATACCTTCAGGTAGGGCCTACGGGCAGGTTTCGGTAAAAGTATAAATGACTACGGGCAGGTTTGATAAAAGTATAAATGCCTACGGGCAGGTTTGATAAAAGTATATATGCCTATGGGCAGGTTTGGTAAAAGTATAAATGCCTACGGGCAGGATTTTATTAGAGCTTATAGTGCTTTACACGAATTGGAACCACATTCAAGTCCTTATAAAAGTTCGAGGTTGATTAATATATGATAGCGGGGAAATTTGAGTAGTACTACCGGGTTGCGACGGCACCCCACCCTTGACTGGGCGTCATGTGGTGCAAATTGTCCTTAAAGGTTATGGGTCATCCTGGTTAGATGGCGATAAGGCAAAAGTAACATTTAGCTTTCATCTCGACGTGTTGACAAGCAATAAGCATTCGGTCTTGCAAACCGCCTAATAAAAATGAAATATATTTTTGGTTTATCTGTGTTATGAACGGTATCTTTTATTTATAAACAAATCTCATTGAACTCACCAACATTATGTGTTGACCGTTTTAGTATGTTTTCTCAGGTAGCTAAGGAGCTGAGCACGTAGGACATCCATGCATTGGGTCGTCTTTTGGACTATTTTAAAAATTAAATTTAATATCTACTTTATTTGGTTAATTTGGTTTATTGTTTTTTGCGCGGGATTTTGCGTACCGGAATTATTTATGCTTCCGCTAAAGTTGGTTTTAACATTTAAACTCTGAACCTTTGGTTATTTACAAAGTTAAATATTTTTTTAAACGTTGAGTCAGGGTTTCGTGTAACTAATGGCTTTGGATCCTGGTATGTCACACACCTAACGGATACCCCGTTTGTAGAAAATTGAGGGTGTGACAATTTTATTGAATTTTTAATTTTTTTTAATTTTTAGACTCTATATGGACTCAAAAGAAATACTTAAAACTAACCTAAGACTCGATAGCTATTTCCCATCCCCACACTTAAGTTCTACATTGTCACTAATGTAGAAAGGGAAAACAAATAAAAATAAAACTAAAAATATAAAGATAAAAAAATAGAGAGGTGAATTGGAAAAGACTTAGCTGGTATAGCGAAACGCGTAAGCTCCAAGTCTTCGTTTCAATCTTCAAGTGTTGACCGTATAGCATTTAGGTCACATTCAACCTTGACACCGACACTCCCAAGTTCCATCTTCATTTCCACAAATGCAAACTCACCCAAATGAAGATTGAGTACGGGCAAGAATGGTTTAAACCTGTGAAAACCAACACAAAACTCGAGCATACTGACTCGACACATTAGACTAAACAAAAATATACCAATACAATATACAAACTCTATAAACTGATAAGAAACATCCCCACACTTGAACTTAATCAGAAATGCTTTGGAATGATGTATTGATGATCCGAAATTTGCCTAGGTCGAATGGTGTGAAAGAAAGGTCGAAATTTGCCTGGGTCCAGCGTAGGCTACGATGCACAACGTAGCCTACGCTGTGAACATTCTGTTTTGCACCTTTTGGTCCAGCGTTGGCTTCGCTAGAACTTTTTCCAAAACCTTCAAATTCTACGTTTCTTGCTCTCTTTGACTCATACAACGTGTGCCATCCATCCTCTCTCCTTAGTAACATTCCAATTAGCTCTATTACCTACAAAAACACTTCAAATCATAGTTAACTTATTCAAAATAAATCAACTTATAATACGAACAATTTCTAGTAACATCGATAAATTAAACCATTAAAATCTTATTCCATCACACTCACATCATCCAGCATTGCTGAATGATCTGGAATTAGATAATGGGTTTAAAGAAATCGGTTACAAGGGAGCCGATTTTGCTAAGAGAAATCCTATCTCAAAAGGAGTGGAGGTTTATCGCACATTTTTTTATTGCTTGTATTGATCATAGGAAGAGAGGGTCTGATGGTTTGAATTCCGAGTGGGCTCGGGCGATGTTGAATTTTTGCAAAGGAAAGAAAGAGAATATCCCTCGGATTATATTCGAATGTATGTTGGAGAGCATTCGAGCGGCAAAGAGAGACAAGTGGTTGTTATACTCGAGGTTCGTTCAAATATATCTGGATTATTTGAGACCGAAGATGCCTAAGTTGGGAGACGAATTAAAGCTGACTCCGATGAACGTAAGGATCTTTATTGATAGTGCTGCAACCAAACACGATTTTTCTGGAAAGATCACATATCTGTTTGAGAATATGTATTCGGATGAGATGTGGGAGTACATAAAGAAGCTAATTGAGATAGAGGATCAGAGGTTTAACGAACAAAGATATAAACGAAATAATGAAATCAAGATAAGGAATAAATATGTGAAAGAGAAGGTGGTGAAACTCAAAGAGAAAATTGATGAGATCGAGAAAGAAATTTCAAAGAAGAATAGGAAGACTCGGGATAGGTCGCCTTTCGAAACTGATTCCGACTTTCCAGTTTGTGAGAAGAGGTCCAAGAGCAAACAAACTGTCATTCCGGATGTGGACCCGAGGGTCACATCAAAGAAGCAAAAGAAGGCTGGTCGAGCAATTTTAGATGAAGATGTGATTCGAAACTCGAATACATCATTAGCCTGTGAACTGGGGTGGTAAAGACGAAACTAATGAATCTTAAAGAGAGGGAAAGGCATAGAGAGGCGAGATGGTTGATATTAGAAAGCTTGTGTTGGACCAACAGAGTTTGATAAAGAAGTTGTTACTGGAACTAAATGAAGTTAAGGGACCAACACATGCACACCACAAGCTGAACAAGAAATTAATGAGATGACTGATATATCAAAATATGTTACCAAATCTAAAGTGGTGCTTATTGGCAGTTCTAATAGAAGTCAATTAGGTGGTGCAACTGGTAGTGGTGTTAGAATGAGTGGTGGTGCTGATAAAGGTATATGTTCGAGAGGAGTTGGTATTGATGATGTGGCTGAAGCTGGATTCATGGATGATTTGTGCATGGATGTCGACCTTGATTTAGGTGGTGATGAGATTGTTGCTGTAGGTGAAACAATCATCAGCAAGAAAAGTGTTGAGCTGAGGCTGGTTGATGAAGAAGAGGATGAACAACTAATAGATTATAACTCTGAGTTGGAATTCTACGAAACCAATGAAAGGCCAATGACTTATGTAGTTATGTGGCTCAAATGAGTACTATCGAAGGAGACGTGATTGAGTTGGACAAATCAGATAGGTTTAAGAAGATAGAGGAACCGGAGACAATAACACCTTTATTTCAAAATTTGGATGAGCCGACAACTAAAGAATTTGATAATAAGATTTTCAGCTGGAAGTTCAATATGGAGCTAATGATGTTCATGATCAAATATCACGGGGAAGGCATGATGCGTTCATGATTTATATGTGTTTTAAGTTGTTAACTTGATGTTTTTAACTTAATTATCAATCCGAACGCATTTACTTTGTGATATACTTGATTTGCAGGTGTTAGGAGCTTAAATGTGCTATATGAAGGTTATTGGAAGATTGGATGATGATTAGTTAAAGAACAGAGTTAAAACTGAAGCAAATGAAGAAAATCAAAGGGGGGCGTAGCTTACGTCCCTAAGGACGTAGCTTACGACCCCATGAGATTATGGACGTAAAGAGGGACGTAAGGCAGATGTTAGGGCTTATTCCTTGTAAAGATTTACTTTGTTCTTTATTTTGTACAAAGTGTTTGTTTAGGGTAAATTGAGTATTTCCCTAAATGTATTGAGAGTGCAATAGAGAGAGAATAGGCGAATTATAGCTACAGAAGAATGTGTGTTCATTGCAATAGTTTTCTCTCTTCACATTTTGTACTACAACTCTTCCATCATCAATACAAGTGAATTATTAAGTATGATTTACGTGTTGATTGATTGTGGTACTACGTATATCCATGATAGATAATCTGATTTGTAGCAGTAAACGATCCAATTGAACCTATCAATTGGTATCAGAGGTGTTGGTATTGTGTGTTCTTCGTTATTCATCAAGCAAAAACACTCAAAACTGCTATAATCATGATTTTCACGTTCTGTTGAAGATATTTGATTCGATTTATAACTAAAATCGTTTCTAATTCACAACAAATGTGCAAATTGTAATCAGATTCCATCAGATCTGATGAATTAAGAAGAAAAGTGAATTTACGTTCGATTGAAAAACTTAGAAAAAAATCATAATCAAACGATGTTGTTTGAGATTGATTGATACATAGGGTTGTTAATCGGTTGATTACACAGCTTGTGTGTGATTTTTGGACAAATTGAACAAGTTTTAAGAAATTACTGAAAATTGGATGATGATGTTCATGATCTGTTGAAAATGTTCTTGCCGTGTGACTGATTCCTGTGACTTAGACATATTCTGGACTTAGTTTCTGGATGAAAATTAGGTTCCTGTTAGTCGTTTCAAGGATTTTTGTTCTAGACGGGTGAAAAATCAAAGAAAAAGCGGTATACTGTAGAGCCGTGTGAACTACTATGTAGTCGGGTCAACACATTTCAGCCTCTTCAAAGTTTTTCCGTGTGAACTATTCAGCCAGGTCATCAGTTTTAACTAGGAGTTGTTTACTATTCAACCGTGTAAAAATTTAGTCGGGTGAATATCTGTTGACTGGTGTGATACTGTTCAGACGGGTGAAGGACTATTTAGTCGTGTCAAGTTACCTGTCGGGTCAAGATTCATCTACTATTCAGTCGTATGACTTATTCAGTCGTTTGACATTTCACTGTTTAGTCGTGTGATATCAAATTTTCTACTGTGTGAACTTCAACACATCATTATCTGAATTATTGTTCACTGTTCAGTCGTATCAATTTTTCAATCACTTAAATTTAGTTTTATTTTCAAATATACTTATCTTTTCAAAAATTAACAAAAACACAAAAATATTTCTTTTATTAAATTCAAAATGACTCCTATTGATGATTCAGATAATCGTGTACCAAGGTTAGTTAACCGTGCAGATTTCAAGAATTGGACAATCAGGTTGAAACACTATTTGTGCTCCATTGACAATGATTTGTGGAAGTCAATTGATAAACGTCCTCATATTCCCACTCAGACTGCTCCTGATATTGCGAGTACGTACACAAAAGACTCTACAAAACCTTATCCAGAGGATAATTTGCAGGGTGAAGACTTCCGAAAGGTGAAAAATGATAGTAAGGCTTACTCCTTAATGTGTAAAGGACTACCACTTCAAGTGTTGTCAAGATATTGGATGCTTATCAGACTGGCTACACATTGTTCAAAGCACTGAAATCAATTTGTGAAGGAGGAGAATAGATCAGAAGTCTCATGAAGCATAAACTAAAGAGACAATTGGAACTGTTTGAGCATATATCTGGAGAAACTGTGCATCAGATGATGAATAGATTTGTACATCTAACTAACTGAGATGACAAATGTTGGTGTTAAGACAGATCTTCAAGATTTGAATGAAATATTATTGTGTGCTCTTCCATCTTCATGGAAACAAACAGTAACACTTTTGAAACATACTGAAAAGTTTCCTATGGACTTAGATCTTCTTATTGCTAAAATAGAAGAAGTTGAAATTGATGAAAGTTCAAGGAACACTGATCGATCTGGTTCTCATGCTCAGTATAAGTTTGTGGTAAATCCTTCAAATACGGTTGAGAATGCTTTTCTTGCTCAAGATGATTTTAAATAAGAAGATGAGGGTGATTTGTTTAACGGTGCTAGCTTTTATACTGATTCATCTTATCAACCAAGCTCACCAATTTACATGCAACCTCAATCTCCACCAAAAGCCCAACCTCAACAAATGAAGTCTCAATCTGAATCTCGTAATTCAAGTTCTAATGTTCAAGGCAAAGTTAAAGATGTAATGAATATCTTGCTACAAGATTATGAAACAAAAAAATGTGTTCACTGCATTCATGGCAAGTTTTCAAGCTTATCAAGGAAGTCATCTAACTCAATTGAATGTTGTTCTTCAAGACCTATTTGAAATGGATCTTGACGATGTTGAAGAAATGGATCTAAATTGGCAAATGGTTATGTTGCATAACGAACCCAGAAACATGCATATGTCAATCGTAATTTCAAGCCAAGTGCAAACAAGACGGTTGGTTTTGACAAATTAAAGACCAGATGTTTTAACTGCAACTGCTATGGTCATTTTTCAAGGGAATGTAAAGCTCCAAAGAATCTAAGCTACAATGGTCAACCAAGTTCAAGTGGTCAGAATCAGAATCAAGGTCAAAGTCAGAATTATCAACAGTCTTCAAGCTACCAGAACAGAAAGCAACGTTTTCATCAGAAATCATATCAAAGTCTTCCCATGCCAGAACTCAAAGATGATTATAAACAATCTGAAGATCAGAACAAAGCGCTAGTGGTCAGTGTCAAGGATGGATATGACTGGAGTGCTTATGCAGAACAGTTTACTACTGATCTTACAACAACTTTGGCACTGGTATGTGAAATTGAAGAAGAAGACTGGTCAGAATAAGGTGTTCTTAAAGTTCTTGATGATAATAGTCATGACTCAGCCGAATATTATTGGAGTGCAAAAGCTAATCCAAGTGAAGAATGAGAATCTGAAATTGCTCTTATGGCTACATCTGAAGAATCTTTCTCATCTGTTGAATTCGAACAACCAAAGGTTAATTCTGAATTACCCCTTAATTATATTCCAATTCCAGATGATGTGAAAGGCAGGTTATGTTCTGAAGAATGCATTAAATAGGTAGAACATTATCGAAATCATCCATTTAAAATTGGTGAAAAATTAAGTAAGCATGAAAAACTTCATGAACAACTTAAAATTAATCACAAAATTTCAGATGATAAGATATTGTCACTTAAAGATTCTTGGAACAAAACACTCAAAGAACTGGAAATTTTCACTAAACAACTTGAAGAAATGACAAAAGCTCTTGAATTGGAAAAGATTGCTTATGCGGCAACTCAAGTTGATTTAACAAAAATGAAAAGTTCAAAGGCTATTTTAGCTAAACTGATAAGTGAAAGAAAAATTAACAAAACAGGATTGGGTTTCACTCATGAACCAATGCCTAAATCAATCACTAACACTTTACCTGAAAACTTTAATGAATTTGATCATTCACCGGAAAATGAAGAAAAATTCAAAGAAATTCAAAGAAGTAAATCTGAATCTGAAAGTTCTGAACTGTTGGTTGGGAGTTTGAAAGAAGATGAAAGTGTGAATGTTGAAGATGATGATGAAGCAAGTGACAAGTCAGATCCTATTCTTATGCAAATTGTTGAATATCTAGCATTAATTTCAGAAACAGCAAAGACTGTGAAGGATGATGAAGAATTTTCAGGATACAACGATCCAGAATATCTGAAATGGAAGCAAGAACAGAAAGATCTTGTTGCTGCCAAAATTCATCGGAGTGAAAATGTGAAAAATGATGGTGCTTCTACGTCCAAATCACAAAAATCAAATAAGTTAACCAATCAATGTGAAACTAAACAAGCTAAAGGTAAAAATGTCATAACATCAAATGACAATTTTAAAACCAACAAAGCTCAACCAGAAAAATCTATGACAAAGAATGTGTCAGAGTTAAAACCAGTAAAGTTTGTGTATGCTGGAACTTTTGATATGAATGCATCTCATGGTAACCAAACAAATTCAAAGATCAAATCTCTCTCTGATCTAACAACAGGTTCATGTCCTAAGATTTCCGTTGTTAAACGATTTGAATCTAAGAAGGGAACTAAGTGTTGGTCCATAAAGATCGTGATTTCAGTGCTATGTTGACTTGTTTAACAACAAAATATCCAAGACTGAACAACAAAGTGTATAATATCCAAACAAACCTAATAACAAGATTACACAACACAAATGAGGTATATAAGCTACAAAGATAAGTAGAATATGCTCCTAGCACCTCAAATGAACGATTACACAACACAATCAGTAGATAAGAGTTTTGGTTAAAGATGTGCAAAAGTTGTATTAAGTTGTAGATAAGGTTACAATATATATCAGTGTTAGGTTCGCTGATAGATTCGCTGTAGCGAATCTATCTAGCGAACCAACACAGGTTCGCTGAGCACATACAGGTTCGCCCAGTCGACACCATAATCAAAAGCTAGCTTGAACTGCGGGCGAATCAATAGATTCGCCCGTAGGTTCGCTAGAACAACTACAACCAAATGTCATACAAATACATACAAAAGTAACACCGACAAGCCGGTGAGTCCAACCTATACATGTGACTATCAATACTCCCCCTAGGTTGGACCTCACCTGGGGAAGTCTTCTGATTTAGCTCCGTCTTTATCTTGGCTTCAAAGATATTCAACGTACGCTCCTGCCCTGTCTTCAATACCGGCCAAAGGATTGGTAACGTCTTCAGATCCGGCCTCATCTTCACTGAAATTCAACATTGATTCCACGAACTCAGCCTCAGCGATATCAGTATCAGGCATTTGTTGAACAGTTGTTTCCGCCTGAATCTCTGCAGTATGCTCCTCGCCTATAACATCCAAATCAATAATCTCCACCGGTTTCTCGAACCTCCTTTCAATGGTTTGATCCAGCTGTCGAGATAAATCATCCATCTCCAACTGCTGATCATCAGTTCTTCTTAGCCTTTCATTCACACTTCTGAGTTCGGCACGAATCCCCCGGGCTTTGTTTGCGACCTTCACAAACAGGTTCGCTTCGGTCTTCGTATCATCTCCAGCCCCGTGCTTTATCCTGTTCTCGCACAACACTCTCAGATCCTCATCACAGAAAGAAAAGATCTCCATTGGGTCAAACAATCTGATTTCAGGACGATCTTCCCCTTTTAATCTGATAACAGCTTCACCCGTGCTGTTATCGTAAAACCATTTAATGAAGTCCTGCAGCCTGGGTGGCTGAGTGTCAGGAACCCTAACCCTGGTCATTGCCTTTGGCGCATCAATTTTCAACACGATCTTTCCCTTCCACGAGATCCAATGTCTATCCCTTTTCTGTCTCATTCTCCTAGGCTTCTGGTATCCAAAATCAATAAAATCGGTCTTTGCGGCCTCCCTGATTGTAACCTCGAACGCACAGGCCCTTCCGCTTTCTTCTTTACCCAACAATGGTAGCTCTGCCAGCCTACGCAAATCCCATCTTGGTAAGGTGGCGAAGTGCTTCCCGTTCTTGATATACGTAATGTCACCGCCCCTTCTTTTAACCATATAAGCATCCACCAAACTATTATACTTCCACGCTATCACCTGCCTATCTAGCTGTTTGGTGTTGGGTTCATCTAGGTGTTGAAATATCGGCACTTCGGGAACCACTTCTTCTTCCTTCCTAAACCACTCAGATTTATCTAAATCAACGTGCTCGAACTGGTAACTCATCCCCTTTTCTTCCACCTTATATGTTTCGGGCTCATCATCCAGATCCTCCTCACTATCTGCATCTACGTCCAACTCTGGTTCATCTATCAATGTAAAGTTCACCCCAGATCCTCTGACCACTTCATCTCCTTCAATAATATCCAAATCAATCCCCATTTCCTCGTCAAACTCCTCCTCAACTGCCTTTCCCTTTCCTTTGTCTCCAAAATCAACATCCATTAACGGATACTTTGCAGCATCCGTTAAGGAGTTCAGTTCAGCTTCAGTCATTGCAGGCTCTGTTCCCTCCTTTTCTTTCAAACTATTTAGTTCCTTGAAGATCCTCACTATCAGACACTGCTGATCCTTCATCATTCTTCCCATCTCATATATAACGGTTGATTTCTCAGCATCCTGTTTTTCCAGTTCCTCATACCTACCTTTCAGCTCCACCAGTTCTCCCCTCAAACTCTCAATCTGACCCTTCAATTCATTACCAGACTCAGCAGATGTACCCCCAGTATCGAGCTTCGCCTTCTTTGATGTTTCAGTTGGAGCATCAGACTTCCTCTTCGTCCGTCTTTCCCTACCTGCATCTATCTCTGCCTCAATCTCATCGACCTCTCGTTCAAATGAGTAGTCCTTTTCTTTCGCATACGCCTTCCTCTTCTTTATTCTCTTTTCAACCACTTCTACGTTCTCACCACCCCGTTTCCTTTCCGTCTCCATCAACCTCTGTATATATACCCATCTTTCTGCAGTGTACATGTTCTCCCACAGATATGAAGTCCTACCCACACAATCCGATCTCACCGCATTACAATCCTTGAATATCCTAGAATGCATATCCCAAATCTTCAGTACGTCACCAACTACTGGCAGATTGGGCAATTTGTCATTCAACACCATCTGAATGAATCTCGGATACATCAACCATTTGGCGCCTTTTGTAGCATGGATGTTCTCGAGCATATAATTGTAGATGAGCTTTGCAAGATTTGCTTTCTGCCCTCGGCAAAACAGCATCATAGCCCGTGCCCAGTCTAAGTTCAGCCCGTCCGTACCCCCTTTCCTATGATCCAGGCACATAATAAACACGTGTGCAATGTACCTCCATTCCTGGATCAAATAGGACTTTACAAACTCCATTTTCTTCTCACCGGGCATCGGACCCTCATACCCAGCAGTCCGGAATGCTCCATACACTTCTTCAGCAGTCATACTAACCTCTTCCCCGACATCCTCCTCTAGTCTCAGAATCCTGGCCAGATCAGCCTCAGTAAACTCCAGGTCGAGACCGCTAACCTTGGCACATATACGAGATGGCTGTGTAGACACATTCATCACTGCAGTTCGCCAGAAATCCCGAACGTGCAGCTCGTATATGGTTGGAGAGTGAGAAATGGCGTGATGTATATGAGATGACTTAAGCCATTTGATGCAATCTCTATAACCTCCGGCCTTCTCGTGATTCTCGTCAAGCAAAGCACACATATTGTGCTTTCTTTCGAAGAATAATGTAGACATTGTGCCTGAAAAATAAACGGAGATTGATCAGAAACGAAGATTTGAAAAACAGTTAATAGATTCGCTGGAAATTAGGTTCGCTGAAAGAGCGAACCTGAGATTTTGGCACCAGAACCTATAGATTCGCTGACATGAAAAATCAGTCATTTTGGTCGAGCGAATGTATAGGTTCGCTAGAAACAGTCGGGCGAATCTATGTTGTTGCGCGGGCAGCATAACGACATAGGTTCGCTCAAAGTTTTGAACTTTCGTTCAGATTCGCCAGACGAACACATAGGTTCGCTGGAAACCCTAGTTTTTGAAAAACGGCCAGAATCACAGTCAATACACCATTATCAAGCATACAAAGCAACAAACAGGTAGTATAATCATCAAAGGGGACTATTATGAAGTAAAAGCCTAACAAAACACACCAAATCAGACATTTGATTTAAACCCAATTACAGATTGACAGATTTAACAGGTTAAAAGTGCGATTAAGGGTTTAAAACAAAGATTAATATGAAAACGATCACATACCAGACAATATTAGTGATGTTTAAGCGTGAAAAAGCCGGTTGAAAGTGAGAATCGAACGTACGTGAGTGGGTTTTGAAAAGCTTTGCTACAGTAGTGACAGCGAATATTTTGAAAAATTTCGCTGTCACGACCTATATATACAGACATAGGTTTGCTGGCAGACAGACCAGCGAACTTTAAATTCGCCAGAAGACCAAGAGTCAAAACGGCCTTCGGTGCGGTGCAAAAAAGGTTGCGGGCGAACCTGAGATTCGGGCGAACCTGTAGGTTCGCTAGCAGGTTCGCTCGCACACAAATTAAAATATTTTTGGTGTTTCTCAAATTCTAAATTCTTTGTAAATTCGTGAAAACGTCCCACGATTTCAACGCTCCAAAAAAAAAAACAAAAACAAATATAATCCTAAAAATACTAATAATAACAAGATAGGAGTTAAAAATAAAATGATAACAAACAACAAAAAGGAATTTTAAACGCTAATAAGGATATATATTTTTCATGATGTTTTGAGCAGAATCCGGAGAATCATCGATTGGCGGGATTGCAGATATGTTTGTCCATTTAAACCCATGCCTTAGTCCTTTCAACAAGAGATCAGCAGCTTCTTTTATCATGTTTTTGGTTTGATTGAAAAAGCTTAGACAACTTGGTCCCCACAGACATCTAGGTAAAAAGAACAAGTTCTGTCATCAGGGTATATCTGAGCAATACGATTGACTTTGCTTGAATTTCAATGACCAACTTTTGAATGTTGATCGATGCATTTGCTTCTTTTGACACGTGTGCAATTTTTGCATCTTTTCTTTGTGAGTGGGGCTTGTCAGCAATTGATTCATTTGAACACAATGCGACTTATTATTTGGGAAACTCAAATAGTTCAGAGCTCCAGGTCTATACCGACGTATAACAGAGGAGATAAACATTTGAGCATGCTCGGTGAATCTTCAGGTCAATACTTCCGTATAGCAGAGAAGATCCACCAACTCCAGGTCAATACTTTCGTATAGCAGAGGAGTTAAGCACTTTGACTCAATACGTTCTGAGGAGTTAACAAGTAACTCACTCAGAGGCTTTTCCGAAGAGCATCACTAGCAGCTTTTTATTTTTATTTGTTTTGCATACTAGAAACTCGATTCGGGGATAGGGCGAGGGTGATCTGGGATGTTTGGGGAAATCAAGGCAAAGATTTGACGCTCTCAACCCATTTTTGACAGAACCCTTATCTTTGTGCAATCCAATCATGTCAAGGAGATAATCCTTGTTGTCGAGATCTTGAACGTTATGTTTGGCTGCACAATCACTGTTTACTTTGTTTTCGGGCTGAGCCTATCTGACATATCCCAAACGAAATGCTTCTGACCTCCTTCAACGTCTCTTCAACATCAATCAAAACGGAGATCCTGAAATAGCAAAATTTGAAAAACTATAAATAGTTAATCTTTTATATCTCCCCCAAAATTTTTATATTATAGCCGTCTAATAAGAAATTTTTGTTTTTCAGATTTTCTTAATATATATATATACATAATAAAAGAAAGATAGAAAGAAATAAAAGAAATTAAAGATAAAATAAAGTAACGGAGCGATGAAGCGAGTGACCCACGGAATTTGCAAAGAAGAAAAAGAAAAGTTATTTACATATTTACAAATGGATTCTCACAGAAAAAGGTTTTCAAAAAGATATAAGACCCAGCATGGAGATCAGTTCATAAAAACGTGGTTTGTCAAAAGTTTTTGTGAAGAGATCAGCTTTTTGCTTTCGAGTTTCAATAGGAATGATATCAATAAACCCCTTTTCCTGTGCATCCCTGATTGCATGAATTCTTGTTTCAATGTGCTTGGTACGAGTGTGATGAATAGGATTCTTGGCAATTCCAACAGCGGCTTCATTATCGCAGAATAGTGGCGTATGAAGAAAGTTGATGCCATAATCCATCATCTGATGCTGAATCCATAGCACTTGGCAACAGCAACTTGACGCAGCTATGTATTCTGCTTCTCCTGTGGACAGAGAGACGGTTGTTTGCTTCTTGCTTTGCCATGAAACAAGACATTCTCCAAGGTATTGACATCCGCCAGTGACTGATTTTCTGTTAATCCTGCAACCAGCATGATCACTATCAGAAAAGGCATGTAAATCAAAGTTCCCACCTTTTGGGTACCAAAGTCCCAAACGAGAGGAACCCTTAAGGTAACGGAAAATTCGTTTAACAGCTTTTTCATGTGATTCTTTTGGATTGGCTTGGAAATGAGCACAGTAACACACGGCAAATGTTATATCTGGTCGGCTTGCAGTCAGATACATGAGAGATCCGATCATCGAGCGGTACCGATGAGCATCCACAGGATTCCCATTATCATCAGAAGTAAGGCATGTTTGAGCTGTAAAAGGAATCAATTCAGGAGAAGAATCATCCATGCCAAACTTCGTGAGGATTTCTTTGATATATTTCTCTTGGTGGATCAGAATTCCATCAGGCTTTTGTTCCACTTGCAGCCCCAAGAAGAAACACATCTCCCCCATTATGGTCATCTCAAAACGATCCATCATCACCTTCTCAAATTCTCTACACAACCCTTCATTAGTCGAACCAAAAATGATATCATCAACATACACTTGAACGATCAGCAGCTCGCCATTTACCTCCTTCTTGAACAATGTCATATCTATAGCCCCACGAGAGAAACCTTTGCTGAGAAGATACTGTGTCAGAGTTTCATACCAGATCCGTGGAGCTTGATGCAACCCATACAAGGATTTATCAAGCTTGTAAACCTTTGACGGGAAATCTGGATCCTCGAAACCCGGTGGTTGACATACGTAGATCTCCTCATCGATATCTCCATATAGAAATGCACATTTCACATCCATCTGATAAACTTTAAAGTTTTTGTTCGCAGCATGAGCAAGAAAGATTCTGATGGCTTCCAGGCGAGCGACTGGAGCAAAAACTTCGGTGTAGTCAATCCCCTCCTCTTGAGCAAATCCTTGAACAACCAGTCTCGCCTTGTTTCTAATTACAACACCGCGATCATCTGGCTTGTTTCGGAAAACCCACTTGGTGCCGATTGGACACTTATTAGGAGGAAGATCAACCAGTTCCCAAACTTTGAGCTTCCTGAATTGCTGCAGTTCCATTTGCATGGCATCCACCCAACTTGGATCTTCAAGTGCTTGTTTATAATTCTTTGGAACGACTTGAGACAGAAAGGCAGCATAGAGACATTCATTTATCAAACCACTCTGACTCCGAGTTCGCACACCATCAGTAATGGATCCTATGATGTAATCGTGAGGATGGTTTTTCAAGGTTTTGAAGTCAGTGTTGAGGAGCAAAGGATTGGTTTCAGTTGAGGGTGTTTGATTAGATGGTTGTGAAGGTGTATGTGAAGTTAAAGGAATTGTATTAGTGGTGGTTGATTGAATGGTAGTGGATGAGGATGGAATATCTGATGGAGAAGTTGGAACAGTTTGAGGTGGTGGAGGTGGTGGAATGTCAAATGAAGTGGGAGGTAGTTGTGTAGCTGATGTTGAAGGTTGTGGTTGTGATGGTGTAGATGGATGATTGAAAATAGAAACTGATGTGTGTGGAATGATGTCGTCATCGTCAGAGTCAGGAAGATTAAATGATTTGAAAATAGTGGTGGAATCATAAAACCATGCCGGTTCACTGCCAATACTGGTAGTATTTGACTCTTGCCAGTCAACATAGTAGGACTCTTGCACAATCCGCGTTCGCTTGTTGTAAACACGATACGCCTTTTGTGTGTTCGAGTATCCCACAAAGAAGCATTCATCAGAGACAGCACCAAACTTCGTCTTCTGATCTTGAGTATTCAAAAGAGTGCAAGAACATCCAAAGGGGCGCAGAAAATCAATCAACGGCTTAATCCCTCGAAACAGCTGGTATGAAGTCTTCATCTTTTCTTTGACAATCAGTACCCTGTTCAGAACATAAGCTGCACAATTAACTGCCTCCGCCCAGAAAATAATTGGAAGCTTTGACTCAATCAGCATAGTTCTAGCAGCCTCCACAAGCGTTCGATTCTTCCTTTCAGCAACACCATTTTGTTGAGGTGTACGGGCGGCGCTAAACTGTCTGAGAATACCCCGTTGTTCACAGAAAGAGTTGAAGATATGGTTTCTGAATTCAGTTCCGTTATCGCTTCTGATGGCTTGAACCTTTTTCTTTCCAAGAACCTCGATTAGAGGAATCAGCTTCATCAACTCTTCAGCAGTCTCACTCTTGTTTGCCATGAATCTCACCCAGGTGTACCTAGAGTAATCATCTGTGACAACCAAACAATAAGACTTTTTAGCAATAGATTTGACACTTATTGGACCAAATAAATCAGTATGTAACAATTCGAGGGGTTCTGAGATGGTATTTGTAATTTTAAGTTTATGTGGCTTTTTGTGCTGTTTTCCTTTAGCACAAGCCATACATTTCTCAACCACTGAAAAGTCTTTGAGTGGTAAACCCCTAACCAAATTGTTCTTAACCAATTTATTCAGAATTTTAAAATTGATGTGCCCTAAACGTTTATGCCACAAAAACGATTCAAAAGATGAAGCTTTAGACAGGAGACATGTCACGGTGGAGTTTGATTCCTGTGATCCCATATTCAGCATATAGGTATCATTTCGTCTCGGAGCTCGCATGATCACCATATCTTCAGGAATAGTAAACTCTGGCTTCAAGAATAAGCATTCATTTGGAAGAAACATCACTGGAATATTTTTATCACAGATTTGTGATACACTGAGAAGGTTGAATGCCAGTTCAGGAACATAGTTGACGTCTTCCAAAGTAAGTGAGCCATTTGAGACTTCTCCTTGACCAATCATCTTGCCACCTTTCTTGTCTCCCGCAAAAGCAACATAACCGCCATTTATGATCCTATAGTTAGTCAGGAGGTCCTTCAACCCTGTCATATGTCTGGAACATCCGCTGTCAATATGCCAATGACTATTTACAACGGCATTTGAATGTTCCTGACATTTATTAAAAGAAATGAAAAGTTAGACCTTTGCAATTGGCACCCAAACCTTTGTGTACTTGGGTGGTGGAGCAGAAGAAGAATTACAAAAGAAATTATTTACAAATGTATTTAATCTTTTTCCAAAAGATTTTTGCTTTGAGCTGCTTTTAATTGACTCAGAGCATTGCTTAGCACTATGACCAGTATTTCCACACTGAAAGCAATGAGACTTCAAACCATTTGAGACTTTGTTAACCGGAATTTTATCCATTTCAATTTCCTCATCACATTCAGACAGTTGGGAGTTGCAGTCACTGTAAGAGTCATAAGGTTGCTTTGACTTAATTGTGACTTTTACCTTGTTAGATTCAGATTTAGGTTTGAGAATGTATGAAAAAGTTGATTCCTTGTCTTTTGGTTTTGAAATTCTCACTGGTGTGAAAGATGGAATTTGATGAGTGAAGAACTTTTGAAAACAGTTAGTTTTGGTTTGACTTTCAGAGACATGACCTGAAAGTTTGTCTTTGCCATTTTCACACACATTTTCAACCAAAACATCATTCAACACATTAGAGTTTGAAGTAGAGCATCCTAAATCACTATTAAACATGGAATTGTCTGAACATGACACATTACTACAAACAGAATTAATTAAGCTAATGTCTTCAAAAGACTTCTTGGAGTCAGAATTAGAGCAATCACTACTGCTAGAACAATCGAGCCCAACACTCCCACCATATGCGTAATCTTCTCTAACCTCCTTAAGATTTACTTCACTTAAACCTACAATGGAACTGTCAGTATCGTTCTGTATAATCTCATGTATCAACTCATTTGAGGGATGAGGAATAGGTGTAGGAGAGTAACAGAAGGTACTAGGTGGAGGATATGCATATGTTTCGTTGTTACTAAGACCCAAACCAGTTTTAACTCTGGCCCCCCTTTGTTTCTTGCAGAGTTCCTCCCTTTTCATTCCAGATATTGTCCACTGCTGCAATTTGTTTTTAAGTTTTCTTGCTTCAAATTCAGCAAGTGTAACTTGCTCAGTCAAGTAGTTTATTTCACAGTTCTTTTCCAAAAGAGTTCTTTTTAAGTGTTCATTTTCTTTTAAAGCTTCTCTTAATTTGACAAAATATTTTGATTCACTCAATTTAAGCTCTTTGATGGTTCTTTTTAATTCGTTTTCGTTTGACATTAACAATTTATTAGCTTTGTATATGCCAATTAAACGAATTTTGCAAGCAGATGAACACATATCTTCAATAACATCATAAGGAAGACCGATTACCAGTTTTTCGGCAGCAAGAGCTCGATCACATTGGCAGTAGGGAGTGCTTCTTTTGAATTCATCAACTGCATCAAGCCTTGCCTTCTCAATCATTTCTTCCAAAGTAAGCTTTGACTCCTCCTCATGCTTCACTTCATTAACAGCAGCTTCACAAACCAACCCTGAATGATTCAGATGCCCTTGAACAATAACATCTGGTTGATCTTTATCAACATTCTCCACTTTCTCTTCCTCATCATTTCCATAAAATTCTTTGCACGGATCAAAGCAATTTATATCGTTGTCATCAATCTCAGCAATCTCAGCAACAAAGGCATGATTAATCTCCTCCTTGGTTTCTTCAATTTCTGCACTCCAATCAAAGTTGGTGAGCAGTGCAGTTTCATTCTTTGATTTTGCTTCCTCAAGCCTTTCATTTTTTTTTTTTTTTTTTTTTTTTGGTTAAAGATGTGCAAAAGTTGTATTAAGTTGTAGATAAGGTTACAATATATATCAGTGTTAGGTTCGCTGATAGATTCGCTGTAGCGAATCTATCTAGCGAACCAACACAGGTTCGCTGAGCACATACAGGTTCGCCCAGTCGACACCATAATCAAAAGCTAGCTTGAACTGCGGGCGAATCTATAGATTCGCCCGTAGGTTCGCTAGAACAACTACAACCAAATGTCATACAAATACATACAAAAGTAACACCGACAAGCCGGTGAGTCCAACCTATACATGTGACTATCACTAAGAATGATGTTTAACAATCAAAAACTGTTCCAAAAACAAAATCACAATCTGGTAATAACAAACCAAATTCACAAACACAATCTACGAAGAAGAATGAAGTTAACTTTAAAACAAACAAAGTTGTAAATGAATCACATGTAGGTTCAAATTCAAAAGTTAACAATCGACTCTTCAAGATCAGTAAAAGACACTGTGAGATTTATGATCGTTATAATCATGCAACTGCTGAGTGTTTCTTCAATAGGTATTGTGATTACTGCAACAAAAGAAACTATTCATCAGAGGAATGTTATTACAACAAGTTTTGTGAAATCTATGAAAGACGTAATCATGACACATCAGAATGTTTCTTCCGGAAAACCTCATCAAGAGAAATGATTCATTTTCCAAATTTTCAACGAAATCAATCATTTGGATTTAAAAATACAAACAAAAATCATTCTCTTGATTCGAGACCTTTCAGAAGAATCAATTCATCATTCAATGACATGCCATCCAGGAAAATTCAGGCAAACAGATTTTAGCCAAGAGCTGTGATGGTTGGTGCTCAAAGAAATGAAAACAATCTCGATCCTAAGTTAGAGGAGAGATACCATGCTTTAAGAAGAAAGCAATCGAATCAAACCGGTGATAGTAATAAGTTTCAATCCAATCCCCCAAATGAATCAAATTTAAATAACTTACATTACCAGCAAGTTATTGTTGCAGATAAATTTTGGAAAACCCAAGACCGTCTGGGCTTGGGTTGACCACGCTAACTAAGTAACTGTTGAAAATGCAGTCGCGCCCAAGAAGACCTGTCAACTCATGGTTTGTTGATAGTGGGTGCGCCGGCGTATAACAGGCAATCATGCCTTGCTTCAAGATTTCAAGCAGAAAAATGGTACTCATGTTGCATTTGGAGGAGATGCTGGTGGAAGAATTACTGGTGAAGGAACTGTATCCAATGGGATAATTAGCTTTGATAAAGTCAACTATTGTGCCCAGTTGAACTTTAATTTGCTAAGTGTTTCCCAAATTTGTGACAAATCATATTCAACTCTATTTGATGATTCTTTCTGTTATATACTCAAACCAGGTTTTAAGATTGCTAATGAATGGGTTGTGGTTAAAGCTCCAAGAGATCGAGATGTATACAAGCTTGACATGTCTCAGATCGATGCAGAAACCGAAACAACTTGTCTCATTACACATGCTTCAAATGATGAGAGTACGCTTTGGCATACATGGTTGGGCCATTCAAACTTTAGAAATATGAACAAACTGGTGTCAGGAAATCATGCTGTGGGAATACCTTCAAAGAAATTCGCTACAACTGATCAATGCTCAGCTTGTTTGAAAGGAAAACAACATCGAATGTCTTTTAACTCCAAGCTCGAAAACTCTATTTCTAAACCTTTACAGATGCTTCATATTGATCTTTCGGACCTACAAATGTTCAAAGCATTGGAAAGAAATCTTATTGTTTAGTCATCATTGATGATTTTACATGATATTCTTAGGTTTATTTCTTGCATGCAAAATCTGAAACTGCTGAGTTGTTAACAGAATTTATTATTAAAGTTGAAAACCAATTGGATGCAAAAGTAAAAATCTTGGGAAGTGAAAATGGAACCAAGTTTAAAAATGTTAACGTGGATTCGTTTTGTGGAGAAAAGGGGATTGCGTGTCAGTTTAGTGCTCCAGAACTCCTCAGCAAAATGGAGTTGCAGAACAGAAAAATCGAACACTAATTGAAGCTGCAAGATCCATGCTAGCATATGCTAAACTTCCTATCACTTTCTGGGATGAAGCAATTGCTACCGCCTGCTTTGTACAAAACAGGACACTATTGGTTCAGGATAAACATAAAACTCCTTATGAGTTGTTATTTGGGAGGAAACCGAATACTTCTTATTTGAAAGCTTTTGGTTGTCCTTTTACTATTCTAAATTTAAGTGATCATCTCGGTAAATTTGAGTCAAAATCTGATGACAGTTTCTTTCTTGGATACTCATCAATGTCTAAAGCATATCGTGTGTTAAATAGACGTACTAATGTTGTCCTTGAATCCATAAACAATAAGATTTTAGAAAACTCTTTTCCATCAGTGGCTTATGGTCCCGACTGGTTATTTGATTTAGATTCGTTATCCAAATCTTTCAACTCTAACCTGTTTGATTTTTCAGGAAAATCAAAGAAGGTACCAGGAGATCTAAGATCTTTCAGTGACGATTCAGACAATGATGACGATGATGATCTCACTTCTGAGTATCCGTTCATGTCTTTTCTTGATCCGCATGTTAAATCCTCAAATCATTCATAAAGTCCATTTGTTTCTTAAGAAGCTCAAGAATCAAACAATGAAGCAGATCTTTCAAATCAGCAAAACTCTCCTAATGATGGTTGATATGTTCAAAATCAACCATCGTCAGATCCGAAGATGAAGTTACTCCAAAATCTCTTGATTACTTCATCAATTCACCAGTTTAAGTTCCTAATTTTACTCCGAACACTTCTACAATCCTGCAAGATCTACGGAATCTGAATGAATCTAATCTGGAGACACAAATACAAGGTGAAGACATTCTATCTCTCAGATTATAGGTCCGCTAAATCAAAGAACGATGAGAAGTCAGACCAAACAAGCCAGCATCTGTCTCTACTCATGTTTTCTTTCTCAAGTGCTTCCGAAAAACATTTCAAAAGCATTACATGATAACAGCTGGATAGAAGCAATGCAAGAGGAGTTACATCAGTTCAGAAAGCAAGAAGTATGGAAATTAGTGGACTTACCTGAAGGAGAAAATGCTATTGGCACAAGATGGTTGTACAAAAACAAGCCAGATGAACGTGGTATTGTTGTGAGAAATAACGCAAGACTAGTCGCACAAGGCTACACTCAAGAAGAGGGTATTGATTACGAAGAAGTGTTTGCTCCAGTCGCTAGACTAGAAGCAATTTGCGTTTTTCTAGCATATGCCTCATTCATGATTTTCAAAGTGTACCAAATGGATGTCAAAGGCGCATTTTTGTATGGACCAATTACCGGTGATGTGTACGTCAGACAACCTCTAGGATTCGAAGACCCTAAGTATCCTCATCATGCATACAAGCTGAGCAAAGCTTTATACGCTCTACATCAAGCTCCGAGGATTTTGGTACGAGACGTTATCTAAACATTTGCTAGAACATGGATTTTCAAGAGGTCAAATTGATCCAACTTTATTCATGAAGCGGGATAATGAAGATCTTTTGTGTGCTCAAGTGTATGTGGACGATATCGTCTTCAGATCAACAAGTTCATCCATGTGCAAAGAGTTCGAGGAAATCATGAAAGCCAGATTTCAGATGAGTTCTATGGGAGAGATTAATCTCTTCCTTGGACTGCAAGAAAAACAGTCTACAGATAGAATTTTCATCAATCAATCAAAGTTTGTTGACAAACTGTTGAAGAAATTCAAGCTGCAAGATTGTCAAACTATTAGAACTCCATCTGTTATAAACTGCAAGATCCAACCTGATCCTAAAGTCAAATCTGTTGATCAAAAACTTTAAAGATCAATGATTGGTTGGCTGATGTATCTTACTACATCAAGACCAGACATCATGTATGTTGTATGTGTATGTGCCAGACATCAATTAGATCCTAAAGAGTCGCACCTGATTGCCGTCAAACGTATTTTCAGATATCTCAAAGGGAAACCTAATCTCGGTTTATGGTATCCTTATGAAGGAAATTTTGAATTATATAGTTATTCTGATAGTGATTTTGGTGGTTGTGCTCTTGACAGGAAATCAACCACAGGTGGATGTTAGTTTCTAGGTCCTCGTCTAGTCTCTTGGCAATGCAAAAAGCAGACCAATGTTTCTGTATCAACTGCTGAAGCAGAGTACATTGTTGCATCTGCGGGATGTTCTCAAGTGTTGTGGTTACAAAATCAATTGCTTGACTACGATTTTAATTTTTTTCAAAACTACTATTTACATAGACAATACTGTTGCAATGTTCATTACTGCTAATCCTGTTCAACACTAAAAAACAATGCATATCGAAATTGGATATCATTTTCTCAGAGACAACTCTGAAAAAGGTTTAATAATTTTGATTAAAATTCATACCGACAAACAACTAGCAGATCTTTTCACAAAATCCTTCTTGTGAGGACGGTTTGAATATTTAATATCCATAGGATTAGTCAATCATGATTAATTCTCTTTTCATGAAAACAAAATACAAAATCAGAAAATATAAAATCCAAAAATATAATAAGTCGTTGTCATTTAGTGTTTCTCATGTCTTTATGTTTTATGCATTGTGTGCTTAAATGAAAAAGAAAAAGAAAATAGAAAAGAAAATCATGTCATAAGAATCTGAATTGTGAAAAGTGAGAAATGATAGATACACTAAGTATTATCATTTATTCAGATTCTTATGACATGATTTTCTTTTCTATTTTCTTTTTCTTTTCATTTAAGCACACAAAGCATAAAAAAATGCTTCGGATAATGTTTGGTATGATCTCACTGCAATTTATAGATTCATTGCATTACATGTGTATTTAATTTTATGTGTGACTCGTGTGTGCAGGCATGTGGATTCATTAATGACACATCGACATCCTTTGTAAACTTAAAAATTTCAAGAAATTTCAAGTTTAGGGGGAGAAATAAGATGGAAAAGTTTAAAAAAAAGTAAAAAAAACGAAAAAAATACCAAAAAATCTTAGTGTTGAATGAAATGATCAAGTAATTAATGAATGAATGCAAAAGTTTTGTTCATGATAAAAACAAATCCAAGGTGTTGTAATTTATTTTCAATTGAGTCAGGATATTGAAATATTGGTGGTGCAAAATTTTGTGTAAAAACCGGAAAATAAAAATGATAATAAAAATTAATGTTGAAGTGTCTTAATGAAAATTAATATTTTTTCCCTAATTCATGATTGGAAATTAATTACAAAACCCTAATTAAGGTTGTCTTGTCTAATTAATTTGTCAAGAATGTGCAGGTGCAATAAATGTAGTTGAAAAAGTCAACAGTCGAAGAAAGTGGAAAAACTGTTAAGTGTTGGAACTGTTCAAGTTACTGTGTAGCCGGGTTAGGAAAAAAACCAAGTCAAGGTGTAGTCGTTTCAAGTTGTTTATGCTTAATGATACAATGTTTGACACGTCTCAGATGTTGACACGACTTAACAGTTGACACGTCCAAACAGTGTTACATCCTTGCATGTGATTGTTGAATCGACTAAGACTTGTGGAATGTTGTTGTGTTTTAAGTTTGACACGACTAGAAGTGTTGATTCTACTATGTTATGAATGACCCGTCTCAACAGTGTATCACACGACCAAGTCTTGACCCGTTCATCTGATGAACATGTCTGAACAAATGTTGACACGTCTCAACAGTGGTTGACACATCCCGACACTTGTTGACACGACCAAGTTTTCATGTGAAGAATTTTTAACTGATTAACACTTTGACCCGCCCAAACAATGTTGACACAACTCAACAGTGCTTGATTCGTCTCAACAGTGTGTGACCCGACTAAGTGTTCTTGTGTGTTAAAATCCATTGTTCATCATTTGACCCGTCCAAACAGTACATGACACGACCAAACAGTGTTTGACTTGTCCAAGTGTTTTGTGGTAGTGTTGACCCGTCTAAAAATTTGACCCGTCTAAAAACTTTGACTCGTCTCAAAGTTAACCCTAATTCATCAGACTCAACATTATCACATAAATACTCATTTGAAAAACACTTAACCTCATTCTTTCACAAAACACCACTCAATCATACTCGTTTTACTCAAATCCTCATATACCTTGTTTCAATCTTGTGTTTTTAATCAAGTGTTTGAGATTGAAAAAGGTATTCACACCATGATCGATCATTATCTTCATCACATTTCACCATTGTTGTCACCTAAATTCAATGATTGTTGATGAACAGTAAAATGAACTGAAACGACACTTTGATTTTTTGTTTAAAAAAAACTGAAATCAAATTGTTATATAGGTTAATCCGACTGTTAGTCACTCACAATCATCTGTTGAATCATCTCAAATCACCAAAAATGAACATAATCAAGGATAAAGTTCTGAAAATGTAAAACTGTCATTGTTGATCATGAACAACAAGAACTTCATTGTTTATTGAATGTTATAACACATGTTTCATGTGATGCTAAAACATGTTTTCAATAAGTCAAGTTCATCAAAAGATAAAAGCATCCATGACTCAATTTGTGACAAAAGTAATAAGTGTTGACATGTTAAAAAAAACTTGATACAACAGTTAAGTGTAATATTGATGTACTGTGTTTTTAAACAAAATGATGTTATCAAATTGTTTTTAAACAAAGTATTAAAATGCACTACTCTTAATTGTTACATTAAGGTCACTACACTTAAAATTACTTGTTACTTATCATTTCTGATTTCTAACACATTTGTAACTGATTTCAGATGAATATTCTTAAGTATGAGCGAAAGCACAACATCGTGGCTATGCTTAATGAATTCACTCCTGAAGCAGCCGGTTATCAGGAAATGTACGCTTTCTTCTCAGAAAAAAATACGTATATGCCATGTGTGCAAAGCCAATTGTGTACATGAGGTTGATTAAATCATTCTGGAAGACTGCTGAAGTAATCCAAATGAACAAGGTGTTTCTGTAGTTCGTGGGCATATTACAAAGCAGTTGCAAGTAATTGTATCTGAAGAATCCATCAGAGATGCTCTATTTTTGGATGAGAATGAAGCCGGAGATCTTGATGAATTCACGACTACTGAATGTCAAGAATGTTTTGTGAATATGGGACACCCTGCTATATTTCCCAAGCAGCAGTTCGTCAGAGCACGATTGAGCAAACAGTGGAAATTACTATGCTATGTCATCCAACACTGTCTATCACGAAGAAGTGCTGGATTCGACACATTTCCATCTGATATTGCTTCTCCAATCGTTGCCATAGCCATGAATAGGAGGTTTAATATGGCTAAATGGATTATGAAAGGATTTATCTTCAATCTTGTAAAGGGAAGGAGATCCAAATTTCTCATGTATCCGAGATTTTTGCAACTAATAATCAATGAAGCTTACCCAATGATCAAAGAGAATGGTGTGGCAGGTGGTATGTTTGAGACAGATGACATAAATGCTGCATCTTACCGAAACATGAGCATGGGAGGTATAGCAGATGTTGAACTATTCGACTATATGAGAGATATAGCGAATAATGAAGAAGATATCAGTGTTGAGTACTATCATATTTGTTGGTCCATTAGATCGAGATTTCAGTGCTATAATGATAAGTAAACAACAAAACCCACTAGAATTCAATGAATCATTGTCCAAATACTCTTAGTAAACAATAACAAGGATCAAATCAACACAAACAGAGGTAATCAAGCTACAAAGATGATAATAATAAGCTCCTAGCACCTCAGCCATCACACACACACAATTAGGGTTTGATAAACTTGCAAAACTTATGTTCAAAATGAGAACACATTACATTATATAGAACAGACATAGGTTCGCTGACAGCGAATCTGTCATGCAAACCTATCAGTTTCGCCAGGCACAAAACAGATTCGCCCGGCGACTGATCTAATCTAAAGTCTATACTAATCTAGACTTCCGGGCCAAACCTATAGGTTCGCCCATAGGTTCGGTAGTTACATTTAGAACAAAATACATAACAAATCAAAAGTAACACCGACATGACGGTTAGTCCAAACTACATGTACTATCAATATTGCTCATGGAGAAATGTTTGATCCTCTCGAAATCGTTGATGATATTCCAGATGCTTTGAAGTTTGATGATAGTGAAGAAGATATTGATGATAAATCTAACCGTGATAAGTCTGGTAGTGATAGTTCGGATGATGATAATGAATCGGGTAATGATTTTGATGATGATACTGGTAATGAAGGAGATGAAATAGGACATGTATCTGATTCGAATGAGGAAGAGGTTGTTGCTGAAGAGTTTGTTGATGAACATCTTGATGATGTTATTGAAGATGTGATTGTGCCGGATTTAGTAGTTGAGGAAGAATTAGAACCAGTAGATGCTATACAAATTGCACAAGAGGTCATTGCAACTGAAGCCGAATCTGAGGCATAGTCAGATGAGGAAGCAGATGTTGTTATACCAATCCCTGATTCAGTCGAAGTTCCTATTGTATCATCCCATGTTGCAACACAACTGTCTGAACAACCTAAGGAGTCTTCACCAAAGGTTGGTCCAGAAGTTGATATAGATTTGAATGAAGAAGATAATGAAGTCTTTCATTTGAAACGAATGATTGCTAAGATTTTAGATGAAAATGAGAATCTCAAAGCTTCTAATGAAAAGAAGAAAAAGAGGTTGACAGAATTTTGGGAAACGCTTCAGAAAAATACGAAGATACTCAGAGAACTCGATGCTGAATATGAGAAGCTTAAAGATGACCATGAAGAACTTCAAGCAGAACGCAATACACTGAAAGGTGAAAAGAAAGTTCAAGAAAAATGGTTAGCTAAAAAAGAGATAGAGTCTTCTGAATCTGACAAGGATTTTAATCCTGATATTGTTGTTGGAGTGTCTGATACTCCTAGGGACATTTCAGTTCACTACACACGATCACGACGATCAACCGGTGTGACTGAAACAACTGATGTATCTGTTCCTATTCCCGATGAAGCTGTTGCTGAAGTTTTATCTGAAAAAGCTGAGGGAAAACGCAAAGTTTGATGCTATTCCTGAAATCACTGAAGCTGATACTCTGAGAAAGAAGGCACAAACGGAGGAGATAGCTCAGGATGAGTCGGTTTAGAGTGTGAAAGAGCATGTGGATAAGACAGTTGAAGCTACTACTGAAGCTGGTCCTTCGATGACTGAACTGAATGCTCCAACTGTTGA
This sequence comes from Tagetes erecta, assembly GCA_030867185.1. NCBI lineage: Eukaryota > Viridiplantae > Streptophyta > Magnoliopsida > Asterales > Asteraceae > Tagetes > Tagetes erecta. The sequence continues at coordinate 62,023,342 of CM061488.1, forward strand.
TGATATCCCACTGGATCTTAAAGCTAGATTTGCATATCTTGAACGGACGAAATATAACCAAGTTTATCTGAATGAACTAACTGTCAGTCAGATAAATGAGGAATATGAGAAGTTCCTTACAGCTCAAGATTGTGTGATTGGTGACGAGAAGGAATTTGTAGTGGAACCGGGTGAATGGATACCACTACAAGAGAGCTTAAATGTTGATAATTTTCCTACTGAAGAACTATATCATCAAAATCCAGAGGAGATGATGACCGGTGACATGAGATCGTTGTTGCAATCAAGGAACTATCCATAGAAAAGTTTAAAGAGGTTGAAATCAGAGTCACTGAGGAAAATGGTAAAAAGCTTTCAAGCTTCTGAAAAGATGCAGAATCGAATGCTTTTTCTTGACTACAACAATCCATAATATTATGAACTTAGAAAGAGGTTTAGGGAGTTGGAGCCAAAAGAAATCCCACGCATGTTATTACCTCTTGATGCTCACAAGAAACAAAAGGATTTGATTGATATGTTTCCGAGCGAAATGAAGGCATACAATTTTCCATTAGAGAATAGAGAATTATGGAATAAGGCTTCTACAGCTGGTGATGTTGTGAGATCTCTGCTAAGCAAAGGGCACTCAGTTGCTGACTTATTGGATTCTATGATAGTGCTTGATAAATCCAAAGATGTCAAGATTATCGCATGGAACTATGATGAAGTCTTTGATGCTTTCTTAATCAAAAGAGTAAATGGATTGTGCGATGTATATCACTACTACACGAGTATCTTTAAGCTGCCTGTTTAAGACTTGAAAGAGCTTCATAAATTGCGACTGATTAATCACTCTAAAGCAGAAAGAGGAGAGAAATTGGTGATATTGCTCGATGCTGGTATTAATAGAATGCCACAGTAGCTAAAATTTCGAGGTGAGCAAGAAGATATTGTGTATCTTAAGAATAAGAAGAAGAAATAGAAGAAGATTATCATGAGGGATATGTACTTGGAAGAGTTTTGTGATGAATACTTTGACAAGGTGACGGATCCAGGATTGAAAGTGTTTGATGGTTCTCAGAAAACCAAGCCCATTCTCAAAGCCTTTTATCATGAAGAAACTTATGAGTTGAAGCTGGTTCGTGATTTAAATGACTGGGACAATGAGATGATTACCATCTTTTGTACATTCGAACTGAAATTACTACATCCATCTTACATTGATTACTTAAGAAGTAAAAAGATGGAAAACCTGAAGAATGAAGTTGCTGAAGATGACAGAAAGCTATTCGAAATCATGTTCGAAGTGATCGGTGCTGCTACTGAGAAGATCAGATTGAGGAAAGCATTGTTATATGCCAACCTTGTGAAGATCGAGATAAAAGATATTGAGTTCATGCGAATAACTTCCAATGGGACACTTGAAGTACGTGCAGGAGGTGTGAAAAAACCGTATCAATTTTATGCTAACGTTGATCTTGCAGGTGTGTCTTTGGAAACACTGAAACTAATGGCAGCATGCGACACACTGACAAATGAGTCAAAACCAAAGCAAGCAAAGATTGCAGCGAAGTTTAGAGAATGTATTGCTGAAGCCATCAAAGACCAAGAAGAACATGCCATGAAGCCATTACTTGAAATCAAAGATGAACCTGAAGAAATTTAAAGACTGGTGTTGATTTGAGATGAAAGAAAGAAAAGAACGTTTTTGATCAAAGACCAAAATTAAATCTTAGGGGGAGTACTACTAGGGCTTATTCCTTGTAAAAATTTACTTTGTTCTTTATTTTGTACAAGGTGTTTGTTTAGGGTAAATTGTGTATTTCCCTAAACGTATTGATGTATATATAGAAAGTTGTGGGTGAGAGTGAAATAGAGAGAGAATAGGCGAATCATAGCTAGAGAATAGTGTGTGTTCATTGTACTAGTTTTCTCTCTGCACATTTTGTACTATAACTCTTCCATCATCAATACAAGTGAATTATTAAGTATAATTTACGTGTTGATTGATTGTGGTACTACGTAGATCCGTGAAAGCTAATCTGATTTGTAGCAGTAAATGATCCAATTAAACCTATCAGCAGAGTAGAGGACGTATTTGTGGCAGGAGGGACGTAGCTTACGTCCCTGACGCGTGTTTTTACAAAAGTTTGGATTTTTACCATATTTAAAGGGTGTTAGATTCCTAAAACCCTAACTTCGGAATTACCAACCTCTAAGACGATTTTTCAAGCATTCTTCCACCATTCTCTTCCATCCAAACATCATTCTAACATCAAACATGCAATTCCAAATTAAGATTGAAGATCAAATCGTTGTTATGAGTGGCGAAACTACCCGTGATCATATTCGGGTGGATGGTTAGTGGTTGAATATTTTACAACTAGGGTTTTATTATATTTGACATGAACTTTGAATGTTTTTGGATATTTAATCTTGTTCATGTGTTTACTGATTGTTATTGATTAATGGTTTTGTTAGTTGTTTTGAAAACCTCTTTGTCATTCACTGGTTTTGATGCACTCGTAATCAAATAATTAGGACCGGCATTAGCGTAGTTTTGGCCATCACAATCCGTAGTTGCTTTTTGATCTGTCTAATTTAACTACCTATTCATCTAATTGTAATCACGTTTCAATAAGAACAAGTACACTGTTTATGTCTATGTAACTTCCAATGTGGTAAACGCTAGGTGTATATCTATCTATCTATTACTTGAAACCCGAAGTTGATCCATTTTCCCCAATCATTAACAAGAATCAATTTATTTTCTTTTAAAGTTTTTCTTATTTCTTAGCTTAATAATTTCATCAAACTTTTCACAGCTAAGAGGCAATAGAATATTTTAGTAGTTTAATTAATTAATCATTTGTTTTCTAAATCAAGTTAATCTATACACCGACCACTCATTCCACGTGGTTCGACACTCTACTTACCTTAGCTAGCTAAGGTGATTAGAACACACATTTTACACTTATATTTGATTGGCTCTTCGACACCGATCAAATTTTGGCGTAGTTGCCGGGGAATCAGTGCACTTGGTGTTTAGAAATTTTTTTTTTTTTTTTGTGTTACGCGGGTTATGCTTTTGTGTGCAGGTGACAGGTTGCATGCATACACGATACTCGGGTAGGACATCACCTTTGATCTTCGATTCAGAAATCGAGAAGACTGCGAGATATAACTGTGTTTTGTATCGTTCAGGGGTAAAATCATCATTATTCGATGAAGAAATTGAACAAGAAGCCCAAGACATGGACCCACCAATAATCCAAGATCCACCACCGCCTCAAAACCAACAACCACCACCCGACCAAACCGAATTACCCAAAACCAAGTTAAAAATCCACCTTCACTACCGAACCAAAACCCACCAAACCAAACCAAAGGGGGACAATTCTTCCAGAGTTCTAGTAGGGGTCCAATGGTAAAAGCTCAAGAAAAGCCTAGGAACCGGTTCGAGCAATATGCTGCTCAAGTGTTTGAAAGAAATCCCTTGTAATAGTATTTTCACTTGGAGACAAATGCAACAAGAATTCCTTGATGAGTTTTATCCAATGGGGAAGACAAGTGATGCTATTGAGAACATTCGACTTTTTCAACAGCAAGTGGGAGAGCAATTGCATGAAGCATGGGCAAGGTACCAAGAGTTGGTTCGGTTATGTTCTCATCTTGAAATGAAGAAGTGGGAGTTAATCAAAGCTTTTTGTGATGGGCTTACTGATGAGGAAAGTAAGTTCTTGAGGTCTTCTAGCGGAGGTAGATTTTTGACTCGTAATCCAGATTATGAGTGGGGATTTCTCGATAGGATGACTAAGGATTCCAAAGCCCAAGCATCAGCAAGAAGAAAAGGTAAAAGGCAACCTTCAAGAGAATTTGTATCTGAGGCAGAAACCAAGGAAAGATTGGAACTTGTTGAGAAGCAAATTGATAAACTAGGTCGTTCCGGAAATCGTGAAGTGAAGTCAGTGGGGTATGAAGTTTGAGACATATGTAATGAAATTGGACATCACAGCAGCAATTGTCAAGTGAAAGTGGGAAGCAACAAAGAAGAGGTCAATCAAGGGTTTGGGAATATGAAATATGATTTGAATTCAAACACATATCATCCAGGTTTAAGGAACCATCCGAATTTTTCTTATAGTAACCCTTATAATCAATTGAATCCTAATTTTCAGGTGAACAATCAAGGAGGGCAATATAACCAGGGTCGACAACAAGGCAATTAAAATCAAGGTGGATACCAGAAATAAAACCAAGGAAGTTCTCCAACGCAGGGAAGGGGTGGAAATCCCTCTGATGATAAATTGGATGCTATGACGAGCATGATGAGGGAAGATAAGTAGAGGAATGAGATTAGAGATAAAGCTGTGGATGTCCTAACCAGACAAGTGGGCCAATTAGCAAGTGATGTGTCCATCTTAATGAGTGAAAGGATTGCGGGAATGTTACCTAGTGACACAAAGGTTAATCCTACACATCAAAGTGAAAAGCTAAAGAACGTAAAAAACGTGAACATTAATTCGGCTAGTATCCTTCCCAACTCTAAAAATTTTGGTGATAATCTTACTACTTTTCCTAGAGTTGTTGCAGGTATAGGAGGGAAAGTTGATGAAGTAAAGGATAGTGACCCGAGAGCAACTATCATTCCAATCAAAGTGGGTAAACTCAAGATAAAAAGTACACTCTTGGATTATGGAGCTAGTATGAGCATCTTACGAGGTATGTTATATGATCAGTATGAGTTCGGTCCCTCAGAGGAAGTTGAAGCCATCGTGTTACTAGCCGATTTGACTCAAAAACGTCCTCGTGGCATGTTAAAAGGTGTGATGATAAAGTTGGGGGATTTCCACTATCCGGTGGTCTTTTTGGTGCTTTACTATGCACCATTGATGACAAACGAGCAACCTCAAGTCATACTTGGTCGACCAATTTTGGCAATTACAGATGCTCAAACTAACTATCAGGATGGAACAATCGACATGACCTACGAAAATCGTAAGTTATGTTTTAATGTATTCTCAAAGTCAATAACTTATGTTGTTTATAATGAGTTTAGTCAACAGATGCTACTAATGAGCGTGCTCCTCCTTACATTTCACATGTAAGTAAGGACACCATTTTTAAGAATGATTTTGAGTATGACAGATTTAACAAGGTGGAATTTAAGGAAGCAATAGATAAGAAAGAACTGAAATAGCCGGTAAATAAGGGGAATGCGAAAGATAGCACCAACCCAAAGAAGAACCCGTCGAGATTCACAGATGGACCAAGGAAACCACCCGATCATGATATGAGTGAGCTCTCAAAGGTGAGAAGTCAAGAGGAGTCGGCTATATTGGAAGCTATAAGAAGTCGATGGTGGAAATAGAAGGACAACAACCAACCTAGTGAAGAGCTCTTTGGAGATAGTTATGGATCCCAACCACCATGAGTGGTAGTAGGTACGGTCTAGTTGAAGACCTAAAACTTAGCACTATTTGGGAGGCAACCCAATGTGTTTTGCACTTTATGTTTTATTATTTTCTTTTATTTATTTTGAGAACTTTGTGGGTCTGTTCCCTAGAAACCCTCACGAGACTTAACTCGTCCACTCAGGTTTACCGAGAGGTTTAAAAGGCTTGTTGCATATGCTAAATGCAACCGTGAATCCTACGAAAGTGAGTTTTAGTATTTTCTTCTATCTTTCCCGTTCTTTGTTTTCTTTTGTTTGTTTTACAGTTCTATCCACCGAATGCAAAGACTCAAGTATGGGGACGCACATGGATATTCTACTAGAGTGTAGCTCTCTGATTATCTGTGATCAGGTCCATGTAGTACTTCCTTATCTTAGTGTTTTGTTTATTTGGTGTTGTTTTGTTTTATAGTGTATTTGGTGGTGTAATAATGTTTTGTTTTGGGATTGAGTTGTGTCAAAGCTGGATGGTTTGGATAATAGCCATTCATAAGGTTGGTTTGATTGGAATATTTGGAAAACCTTGAAATTAACTTGAAAACCATACATTGGGGACAATGTATCCTAAGTGTGGGAATGAGGGAAGAAAAAAATTGAGGAAATTGAAAATTTATTTTAAGCGATCCAGTTGGGCACGAAAACGACAAATAAATCATACTAATTGATTCCTGCTTTGTTAGATGTAAGGGTCCTTAGTCATGGTCTAATTCTAGAAACAATCATGTCTAGCAAGGTTTTTAGAAAATATTTGAGAATTGTCTAACTAGGGTTAACAGGCTATTGGTGTAATAAAGTCATGCACACATCGGCAACCAAATTTCCTAACTTGGTGAGATTTTGCTTTGAGCCTATACTAGATTGATAGTCCACCCAAATTGTTTATTCGATGAGTGTAGGCCATATAATTCTTTATTTTAGAACTTGTGTGATTTTATACATGCCAAGATAGTGGACTTGATGAAAGCACATAGAGGATAAAGGTAACCCTAGGATATCCCTTTTTCTTTAAACATCATTTTTGTGTTTACATGTTTAATAATTTTCCCTTATTAGCCCCGTTGAGCCTTTTCTAGCCTATTTTTTGATAAAACCATTACCCTTAACCCAAACCAACATATTAACCTTTACCACATTCTTGTGATAGACAAATTATTCGTATTACCCAATATAACCCATTTACCACTGTTGATGACATTCTACTTAGTAGTTCTTGGTTTTTGTTTATGGTAACAATTAGAAATGAAAAAAAAGAAAAAAAAAAGAAAAGATGAAAAAAATGATGTGAAAAAGAAAGAGAATTAGAAAAGCAAAAAAATTGAAAGTTATGAGTTACTGGGTTACCTGTGTACCCAAAATTTTGATAGTATGTGTTTAAAGTTCTAGTGATTATTTTTAAAGTTCTTAGTTGGTGAATAAAGAATGTCAACAGTTGGCCTTAACCTTTCCTTTTAGCCACTTTTCACAACTAATTTTCCTACCTTAGCCTAAGCCTTAAGCCCGTAAGTTCTTTTGATATGTGTTTAATCTATGTGTTACTGTGGAGGTTTGATAATGTCATCCAAGCCTATGATAACAAGGTTTTATAAGGACCTCTTTAAGTGATAATGGTACATCTTTTACCAATCAACAAATAAACCAAGAGGAGTGCAAAATTGTGAGCGGTGTGTTGCATGAAAATATAACCGGAAGCTTGTTAGGTTTAGTTAGGTGGATTCTGTTTTGAAATAAATGTCACATCCTTTACATGCTAATTAAACATGTTTATTGTAATCGGGAATGGTGTAAAACCCCAAATCTAGACGAAAGTATATGTCGATAATAAGCGGTTGTTCATGTAAATAGCATGTTGAATAAAAAATCCTAATGTATAGTGATAAACCCTAGGGGTGATAGGGGACTGAAAACGAAGAATGAGGGCAAAAAAGGAACTCGAATCTGAGTTATAACGAAGCGGGAAATGCGAAAACACCCGAGGAAAACTAGAAAACTTCTTTTGAGCATATCTTGACTTAGAAAAAAGATTTACGGAGCACATAATATATGAATTCCACGTGTTTCGACGAGAGGAATCTGAAAATGTAGGTTAGGCATACCGCGCATGAGAGGGTAGTCCCCTGCGCGTATCGCGTAGATCGCATCAGGTGGAAAACAGCTGGCTGGCACTCACCTCTTACGCGATACGTGGAGATGAGCATGTTATCATGCGCGTATCGCTTAGATGGTGCTCGACAGCCTATAAAAAGGGGTGCAACCCCCTTCATTTGTGCTCACTCCTCCTTCTCTCTCTAGAACGTTTTAGAGAGAGAAACACTTAGTTTTTCTTGCGGAATCGCGCCTCGAGTGCGGTACCCTACGTCGGAACGTTCCTTCGAGTCTCGAGCGCGTATAGATCGCTTGGCGTGCATCTAGGTTCTGCCCAGGTGAAGAGCGGTGGTCGTTAGGGTGTTGCGCGATTGAAGAACGGTGGTCGACAAGGTAAATGATCTCTCATTCTCGTTACTCTAGGACAGGAATCGGGTTGGGAAACCAATGGGAATGCGGGTGAGGATACCCGCATAGCACGAGGGACGTGCTGTGGGGAAATGGTTGCGGGATTAAACACCCGCAACTAACGGGTAGATCACCCGGGGAGGGTGCGGGTTGGATATCCATACCCTAGGGGTATGATATCCATTGTGCACGGGTAACATATCTCCGTAGGATTCGTTTAGATTCCCGAGGTTTGGGATTTGGTAACCATAGGCGGTAACGACTCGTATTCGGTTGTATGCTTTGCTAGTTAAGCCCTAGGACTTACATAGTCTTAGGAATCGCTATGTATAACGTTGTGATATCACGTTATAGGTGGATTATAGCTATTGAGGTTGATTGTCGGTATAGCTATTTGTGTTGATTGTGAACATATTCATTTGGATTGATTTTCGAGATTAGATCAAGGAACAAAGCTAGTTGTGAGCTAGCTGTGATCTGGTTGAGGTGAGTTCATATACCCAAACTTTTTTGTAAATGTTTTGGTTTTGAAATGATGGTATGCTTTTACAAAACTGGATGTGTTGCTTAAACCTGCTTTGGTTGGAAATGATTGTGAGTTTTGATATAAACTCTTTTGGATCGGTTGTGTTCTTAAACTGTTATTTTTGAACGATTGGCTAGCATTTTACGGTAAATATCTGGCAATACCACTCCAAATTATAGGGGTGCCGCGGGTAAACTTGGAAGGGTATATGCATATATTCTTCTCCAGCGTAGACGTGCCAGACGGAGTTGTTGAGGGGTTTATCGTATTGTTTGTGTATATTTATCTGATGATGGTAGCATGTTTATGAAATGTTTCTAAATGATGGAGTTAGTGGTTAATCTTTGATCAATGGAGCTTGGTAACTCGTTGATTAAGGTCTTTACAAGCATTTGGTTGAATGTTTTGAAATGTTTTATGAAATGTTTTCTTATGAAATCACCAGCGTATGCTGACCCTTTCTTTTAAAACTTTTTGGCACACATCCTAGGTGTCATGTGATGCAGGAAAGCACTGTTGAGGCTAGAGCAGGTAGAGGGCTTGCGGGCTTAGAAGATAGATACTCTGGATCTAGACTAGTTGCTAGTTTTAGTTTGTTGAAGTTATGTAACAAACAATTGTCGTTTTGAAATCAATGTATTGTGTATTTGAAGTTTTATGTATGAAAAACTTTAAGTGTTAAGCTGTGTATGTTGTTATTCTGCTGCGTTGCTCCTGATATTGAATTGTCATGCGATACTTCCGGGCACCACCTTCCTGGGACCGCCGCCCGTCGTGTGGGGTTGTGACAAATGGAGTATGACTTTGAACCATAGCTAAGACATAGTAAGGGCTTTTGGTTTATGTATTGTTGTCTAGAGTTTCGAGCGAATTTGCTTGAGGGCAAGCAAATGATAAGTGTGGGGATGTGATGCGTTCACTATTTATATGTGGTTTAAGTTGTTAACTTGATGTTTTTAACTTAATTATCAATCCGAACGCATTTACTTTGTGTTTTACTTGATTTGTAGGAGTTGGGAGATTAAATGTGCTATATGAAGGTTATAGGAAGATTGGATGATGATTAGTTAAAGAACGGAGTTAAAACAGAAGAAAATGAAGAAAATCAAAGGGGGACGTAGCTTACGTCCCTAAGGACGTAACGTACGACCCCATGAGATTATGGACGTAAAGAGGGACTTAAGGTAGAGTAGAGGACGTATTTGTGGCAGGAGGGACGTAGCTTACGTCCCTATGGACGTATCTTACGTCCCTAACGCGTGTTTTCACAAAAGTTTGGATTTTTACCATATTTAAAGGGTGTTAGATTCCTAAAACCCTAACTCTGAAATTACCAGCCTCTAAGACGATTTTTCAAGCATTCTTCCACCATTCTCTTCCATCCAAACATCATTCTAACATCAAACATGCAATTCCAAATCAAGATTGAAAATCAAAATATTGTTATGAGTGGCTAAACCAACCGTGATCATCTCCGGGTGGATGGTTAGTGGTTGAATATTTTACAACTAGGGTTTTATTATATTGGACATGAACTTTGAATGTTTTTGGATGTTTAATCTTGTTCATGTGTTTACTGGTTGTTATGATTAATGGTTTTGTTAGTTGTTTTGAAAACCTCTTTGTCAATCACTGGTTTTGATGCACTAGTAATCAATAATTAGGTTATTCACTACATTTTCTTTAACTTGTGTTACAAAAGAAATCACTAGGTCCGGCATTAGCGTAGTCTTGGCCATTACAATCCATAGTTGGTTTTTGATCTATCTAATTTAACTACCTATGCATCTAATTGTAATCACGCTTCAATAAGAACAAGTAAATTGGTTATGTCTATGTAACTTCCAATGTGGTAAACCCTAGGTGTATATCTATCTATTACTTGAAACCCGGAGTTGATCCATTTTCCCCAATCATTAACAACAATCAATTTATTTTCTTGCAAAGTTTTTCATATTTGTTAGCTTAATAATTTCATCAAACTTTTCACAGCCAAGAGGCAATAGAATATTTTAGTGCTTTAACTAATTAATCATTTGTTTTCTAAATCAAGTTAATCTATACAAAGATAACTCATTCCGCGTGGTTCGACACTCTACTTACCCTAGCTAGCTAAGGTGATTAGAACACACATTTTACACTTATCTTTGATTGGCTCTTCGACACCGATCAAATTTTGGCGTCATTGCCGGGGAATCGGTGCGTAGGGGTGTAAATGAGTCAAGCCGGCTCGCAAGCTACTCGAGATCGACTCAGTAAAAAGCTCGTTCGAGTCAAGCCTTAACGAGCTCGAGCCTGATTTCAAGCCTAAAATAATGTTCGTTTTGTTATCGAGCTCGAGCTCGAGCTTTGCATTCAAAACTCGTCGAGCCTTAACGAGTTTTTTGTTTATATGTTTATATTTAGTTTTATAAATATTATTTAAATATATATTCATAAATATAACTAAAAATTATGATAAAAAAAGATTAAATAATATGTATTTGTTATATATAAGATGTATGATTATAATTATATATAAATTTAAATATAAAAAATTATATATTAAATAGTTAAATACTAAATGAGCCGAGCCGAGCTCGAGCTTGAATACTTTCTGACGAGCCGAGCTCGAGCTTTGGAATTAAAGCTCGAAACGAGTCGAGCTCGAGCTTTGTTAAAACTAAAACGAGTCGAGCTCGAGCCTTAACGAGCTCGGGCTCGACTCGGCTCGTTTACACCCCTATCGGTGCGCTTGGTGTTTAGATAATTTGATTTTTCTTTTTATTTATTATTTTTTTGTGTAACGCGGGTTGTGCTTTTCTGTGCAGGTGACAAGTTGCATGCATACACGATACTCGGGTATGACATCACCTTTGTTCTTCGATTCAAAAATCGAGAATACTACGAGGTATAACCGTGTTTTGCATCGTTCAGGGGTAAAATCATCATTATTCGCTGAAGAAATTGAACAAGAAGCCCAAGAAATGGACCCACCAATAATCCAAGATCCACCACCGCCTCAAAACCAACAACCACCACCCAACCAAACCGAATTACCCCAAAACCAAGTTAAAAATCCACCTTCACCACCGAACCAAAACCCACCAAAACAAACCAAAGGGGGACAATTCTTCCAGAGTTCTAGCAGGGGTCCTATGGGAAAAGCTCAAGAAAGGCCTAGGAACCGGTTCGAGCAATATGATGATCAAGTGTTTAAAAGAAATCCAGGGATATTCAAACAAGGTTATGGTGAAGATGATGGTAACTATCAAACACAGGGGTATGGGAGTGACTGGTATGGAGATGCAGGTGAAAATCATGAGGATGGAAATGGCCCACGTGATGATGATTGGGACAATATCTACAATCAAGGTGCTAGAGGATATGGGCAACACACAAATAACGGGATTAGTAATATCAACAATGCCAACAATCTCAATGTAAGAAATATGTATCAACATCACAGAGGTAATGATGATTATGGAGGTTTTGAAGGGCCCAATGGTCCAAATAGAGGGAATGGAAATGATGGGGGGTTCAGAGGATATGATGATCCGGATGATGAAGGAGTTGATAGCCATTTCCGTCTGGCGGTTAATGATAATCCGGGACCCATAGTGATGCCATATCAAGAGGGAAGACAGTTCGAGATACGCCCCAATTATTTAATAATTCTTCCCAAGTTTTCGAGTAATGCAACTAAGGAGCCCTACTTTCATTTAGATGAGTAGCATGCAATATGTAGCACAATTGGTGGACCACACTTTACACAGGAAAAGATTAAGTTGTGTTTATTCCAGTTTTCTTTGGTTGGGAAGGCAAAACAATGGTACCATATGCTTCCTTATAATAGTATTTCACTTGGCGACAAATGCAACAAGAATTCCTTGATGATTTTTATCCAATGGGGAAGACAAGTGATGGGGGCAATTGCATGAAGCATGAGCAAGGTACCAAGAGTTGGTTCGCTTATGTCCTCATCATGAAATGAAGAAGTGGGAGTTAATCAAAGCTTTTTGTGATGGGCTTACTGATGAGGAAAGAAAGTTCTTGAGGTCTTCTAGCGGAGGTAGATTTTTTACTCGTAATCCAGATTATGAGTGGGGATTTCTAGATAGGATGGCTAAGGATTCCAAAGCCCAAGCATCAGCAAGAAGAAAATGTAAAAGGCAACCTTCAAGAGAATTTGTATCTAAGGCAGAAACCAAGGAAAGATTGGAACTTGTTGAGAAGCAAATTGCTAAACTGGGTCGTTCCGGAAATCGTGAAGTGAAGTCAGTGGGGTATGAAGTTTGTGACATATGTAGTGAAATTGGGCATGACAGCAACAATTGTCAAGTAAATGTGGGAAGCAAAAAAGAAGAGGTCAATCAAGTGTTTGGGAATATGAAATATGATATGAATTCAAACACATATCATCCAGGTTTAAGGAACCATCCGAATTTTTCTTATGGTAACCCTTCTAATCAATTGAATCCTAATTTTCAAGTGAACAATCAAGGAGGGCAATATAACTAGGGTCGACAGCAAAGCAATTACAATCAAGGTGGATACCAGAAATATAGCCAACGAAGTTCTCCAACGCAGGGAAGGGGTGGAAATCCATCTGATGATAAATTGGATGCTATGATGAGCATGATGAGGGAAAATAAGCAAAGGAATGAGATTAAGAGATAAAGCTGTGGATGTCCTAACCAGACAAGTGGGCCAATTAGCAAGTGATGTGTCCATCTTAATGAGTGAAAGGATTGCGGGAATGTTACCTAGTGACACAAAGGTTAATCCTACACATCAAAGTGAAAAGCTAAAGAACGTAAAAAACGTGAACATTAATTCGGCTAGTATCCTTCCCAACTCTAAAAATTTTGGTGATAATCTTACTACTTTTCCTAGAGTTGTTGCAGGTATAGGAGGGAAAGTTGATGAAGTAAAGGATAGTGACCCGAGAGAAACTATCATTCCAATCAAAGTGGGTAAACTCAAGATAAAAAGTACACTCTTGGATTATGGAGCTAGTATGAGCATCTTACGAGGTATGTTATATGATCAGTATGAGTTCGGTCCTCAGAGGAAGTTGAAGCCATCGTGTTACCAGCCGATTTGACTCAAAAACGTCCTCGTGGCATGTTAAAGGGTGTGATGATAAAGTTGGGGGATTTCCACTATCCGGTGGACTTTTTGGTGCTTTACTATGCACCATTGATGACAAACGAGCAACCTCAAGTCATACTTGGTCGACCAATTTTGGCAATTACAGATGCTCAAACTAACTATGGGGATGGAACAATCGACATGACCTACGAAAATCGTAAGTTATGTTTTAATGTATTCTCAAAGTCAATAACTTATGTTGTTTATAATGAGTTTAGTTCAACCGATGCTACTAATGAGCGTGCTCCTCCGTACATTTCACATGTAAGTAAGGACACCATTTTTAAGAATGATTTTGAGTATGACAATTTTAACAAGGTGGAATTGAAGGAAGCAATAGATAAGAAAGAACTGAAATAGCCGGTAAATAAGGGGAATGCGAAAGATAGCACCAACCCAAAGAAGAACCCGTCGAGATTCACAGATGGACCAAGGAAACCACCCGATCATGATATGAGTGAGCTCTCAAAGGTGAGACGTCAAGAGGAGTCGGCTAGATTGGAAGCTATAAGAAGTCGATGGTGGAAATAGAAGGACAACAACCAGCCTAGTGAAGAGCTCTTTGGAGATAGTTATGGATCCCAACCACCATGAGTGGTAGTAGGTACGGTCTAGTTAAAGACCTAAAACTTAGCGATATTTGGGAGGCAACCCAATGTGTTTTGCACTTTATGTTTTATTATTTTCTTTTATTTGTTTTGAGAACTTTGTGGGTCTGATCCCTAGAAACCCTCACGAGACTTAACTCGTCCACTCAGGTTTACCGAGAGGTTTAAAAGGCTTGTTGCATATGCTAAATGCAACCGTGAATCCTACGAAAGTGGGTTTTAGTATTTTCTTCTATCTTTCCCGTTCTTTGTTTTCTTTTGTTTGTTTTACAGTTCTATCCACCGAATGCAAAGACTCAAGTATGGGGACGCACATGGATATTCTACTAGAGTGAAGCTCTCTGATTATCAGCGATCAGGTCCATGTAGTACTTCCTTATCTTAGTGTTTTGTTTATTTGGTGTTGTTTTGTTTTATAGTGTATTTGGTGGTGTAATAATGTTTTGTTTTGGGATTGAGTTGTGTCAAAGCTGGATGGTTTGGATAATAGCCATTCATAAGGTTGGTTTGATTGGAATATTTGGAAAACCTTGAAATTAACTTGAAAACCATACATTGGGGAAAATGTATCCTAAGTGTGGGGATGAGGGAAGAAAAAAATTGAGGAAATAGAAAATTTATTTTAAGCGATCTAGTTGGGCACGAAAACGACAAATAAATCATACTAATTGATTCCTGCTTTGTTAGATGTAATAGTCATGGTCTAATTCTAGAAACAATCATGTCTAGCAAGGTTTTTAGAAAATATTTGAGAATTGTCTAACTAGGGTTAACAGGCTATTGGTGTAATAAAGTCATGCACACATCGGCAACCCAATTTCCTAACTTGGTGAGATTTTGCGTTGAGCCTATACTAGATTGATAGTCCACCCAAATTGTTTATTCGATGAGTGTAGGCCATGTTGGTCCATCAAGATCGAGATTTCAGTGCTATAATGATATATAAACAACAATACCCACTCTTTGTCAATGAATCATGGTTCAAATACACTAACAATCTATAATAAAGATCAAATCACACAATAAGAGGTATTCAAGCTACAAAGATGATGAAAGATATGCTCCTAGCACCTCAGCCGTCACACACACACAATTTAGGGTTTTGAATAACTTTGGCAAAAACTTGCATTCACTTAAGAAAACATTACATTATATAGTTCAAACCTAGGTTCGCTGACAAATTCGTTGATAGCGAATCTGTCAGGCTAAACTATTAAAACTTCGTCGGGCACCAGCTAGGTTCACCCGGCAACTGAACTAAACAAGATTCTAAACTAACAGATTCGCCCGTAGGTTCGCTACTTACAAAACAGCAAAAAAAATACATAATTATCTAAAACACCGACATGCCGGTGAGTCCGACCTACATGCACTATCAATACTCCCCCTAGGTTGGACCTCACCTGGGAAAGTCTTCTCAATGAGCTCCGTCTTTTTGGCTTCAAAGATTCTCTATGTAGGCTCCTGCCCTCGACTCAACTCCGGCCAGAGGATTTTTAACATCTTCAGATTCGCCCTCTTCATTTTCACTATCAACCAAAAGTGATTTAATAAACTGTGCTTCAGTGATCACTGTTTCAGACTCATCTATTATGATAGTCTCCTCCTGATCTTTTTCTGTTTGCTCCTCACCTAGCACACTGACTTCAGTCTCAACAGGCTTCTCAAATCTCTTCTCAATTGTTTGGTCTAACTGTTTTGACAAGTCATCCATTTCCATGTTAAGATCATCAGTTCTTCTAATCTTTCATTTAACCTCCTCAACTCTGCACGAACACCCCTGGCCTTATTTGCAACTCGCACAACCAAGTTGGCTTCAAGCTTTGTATCATCTCCTGCCCCGTGCTTAATCTCATTTTTTCACAACACCTTTAGATCTTCGTCACAAAAGGAGAAAATCTCCATTGGATCAAACAATCTTATTTCCGGACGTCCTTCCCCTTCCAACCTTATTATTGTTTCGCCAGTGCTGTTGTCATAAAACCATTTCACAAACTTTTGTAATCTTTGTGGCTGAGTGTCTGGAACTCTGACTCTGTTCATTATCTTAGGTGCAGCCACTTTCAACACAACCTTGCCTTTCCACGACACCTAGTGCTTATCTCTTTTGTATCTTCTTTTCATTGGTTTTTGGCACCCAAACTTTGTGAAATTGTCTTTAGCAGCCCTTTGAAGCGCAACTTCAAACGCACTTGCCCTACCACTATCCTCCTTGCTAAGCAGAGGGAGTTCGGCCAATCTCCTTAGATCCCATCTGTGTAGTGTAGCAAAGTGCTTCATATTCTTGATGTAACAGATATCTCCCCCTCTTCTCTTTATCATGTATGCATCCACCAGAGCATTATACTTCCATGCAATGATTTGTCTATCCATTTGCATTATATTTGGCGCATTCAAATATTGTTGGAAGATTGGAACTTCAGGAATAACATCTTCACCCTTTTTGAACCATTCAGCCTTGTTTAAGTCGATGTATTCATTTCCTCCAGCTTCTTTAAAGTATAGATATGTTACCGCTTTATCGTCCACATTATATTGTTCTGGTCATCCTCCGGATCATCTTCCACATCTTCTTCACTACCCATATCAACATCCACTACCCATATCAACATCCACCCATCTCTCAGCTGGATACATGTTTTCCCACATATACGTCATCCTCCCAACATAGTTATGTCTCACAGCCTTCCAATCGCTAAAGATTCTTGAATTCATTGGCCAGATGCTGAGAGTGTCTCCAGTAATGGGCAATTAATCAGGCTTTATATCATTTAAAATCATCTGCACAAATCTTGGATACAATAGCCATTTGTCTTTCTTTGCCGCATGAATGTTTTCCATCATGTAATTGAAGATTAATTTGGCAAGATTTGCTTTCTGCCCTTTACAAAATAACACCATTGCCCTTGCCCAATCTAGGTTTAAACCATCAGTTCCTCCCTTCCTGTGATCTAGACACATAATGAATATGTGAGCAATGTATCTCCATTCTCTGATCAGATAAGACTTGATGAATTCCATCTTTGTCTCTCCGAGCATTGGCCCCTCATAACCAGCGGTTCTTAATTCTTTGAATACTTCTTCAGCTGTCATCTTCACCTCATCACCCGTATCACCTTCAATCTTTAAGAATTCATGCCAAATCGGCTTCAGTAAATGCTACATCTTGTCCTTGAACTTTTGAACTGATTCTTGAAGGTTGTACAGCAAAATCCAGAATAGCATTTCTCTAGAAATCACGAACGTGTGAGTCATACACGTTCGGAGAACAAGATATAGCATGATGTATTTGAGAAGATTTAAGCCATCTTATGCAGTCTTTGTAACCAGCGGCTTTATCATGATTCTCATCAGCAAGGCACACATGTTGTGCTTCTTCTCAAAATACAGTGTAGACATAATGCCTGAAACAGAAACGGAAGTTGATCAGTTAAAAATTTAAAAATACTTAGGTTCGCCTGAAAATAACAGGTTCGCTGACTGGCGAACTTACAAGTAGACGGCAGAACCTATAGGTTTGCCGGCTTACAAGCCTGACACAAAGTGTTGGGCGAACTTATAGGTTCGCTAAGAACAACGGACGAAGCTATGCAAATGCTCGGGCAGCATAACGGCATAGATTCGCTCAAATTTTGAACTTTCGTTCAGGTTCGCCGGACGAACACTAGGTTCGCCCGAACCCTAGAATTTGAAGAACAGTCAGGATCATCAGATTATTCAATCGAGACTATCCAACAGATATTAATCCACAAAAAGAACACATTACAACAGATTTTAAACAACCAAACAACCTCTATTCAGCCTAAACAATCAGAAACAGGTTGTGGGATTCGAATGAATTGAAACAGGTTGAAACATTAATAATAACGGATGATTTGGATCAAAAACACTTGCAATTTACTTACCAGATGAAGTCAAATCGATCAAATGGTAAAGAAAAGCTTTAAACGAGAATCGAACTTGGAAATTTTGAAACAAACCGGTTAATAGTAATGGCGAATGTGTGAGTTTGATTCTCAAAAATATATATATATATATATATATATATATATATATATATATATATTTGTATATATATATATACATACATCCCCTAGGTTCGCTGAGACTAGTCAGGGCGAACCTCAGATTCGCTTGGAACCTTAGGTCAAAAGTAAGTCGGAAATACTTAAACCTAGTCCGGGCGAGCTTGTAGGTTCGCTGTCAGATTCGCTTGAACTAATAATAAAATAAAAAAATATTTATCAAAAGAAAGAGGACGAGACCGACAAGATCACAAATATTTTAGACAAAGAAAAAACACATCCCATAAGGTACACACGACCAACAAGACTCAAGAACCCAAACATAAAATAAGGATAATAAATAAAATTTTCATGAAGGCAATCAGATAATGCGTTTCAAGCGACCATCCAGAGAAACATTGTCACACCCCGGCCAAACGGGCCGGGTCATGACGGACTGATATCATAAACAAGCAGCGGAAATAATAAACTACATGTTCATTAAATATAATAAAGGTTGTCCACGTGGGCATATTTCATCCCATTGATAGTTTTTAAACAAAATACTTATGAATTTAAATTATCTAGTGCATGCATATCAGTCTTAAAAACATATTAAAATAATTAGAGGGCTATCCTCCAAAACATTCCAAGCCCTAACTCCAATCAACATGCTACATAACTTTCCAGTCAATTACCTGAAATACATACCCAAAAATACGTCAACATAAAGTTGGTGAGCTCATGGTTTAATAAAAGTTATGACACTAAAACATTATATTATATGGTGTACGGTCGACAATATATGTAGCCAAACCTGTTCGGGTTATACCCAACCCGAATACGATAAATAATAGTACCCTAACCCACAATGGGCTAACGTGCTCTGCTAAGCACCAACGTATCATTGAACATGTGGCGTAACGGTTTTCAACCTCAGTGGGGGGTATGCCACTGTACGCGGGGGATTCCCAAATAGTACTATTCACATATATAAGGGCTCCTGCAAGAAGTTAATGGCTACCGAAAGTTGTACCAACGTTCGGGGACAAGTAGCAGATGTGTTACACCATGAAAATCAGTTTATATAAACAAGTTTAGTAGGTATGTATTAGCCCCAAAAGTATTATATAAAAAGGGGGTTCATGAACTCACCTATAGCTTGCTCAAGAACTTCCTAGATAATGGTTTGCGTGAGAGTCCTACCTCCTAGCGGACTTCCTATGATTAGCTATATCAAGTTAGATTCTAAAATATATAAGTCTACGTGCATTCCATAACAGGTGCGTTTTGTCTTTCGGTTGTATAGTCGTTTTTAGTGTTCTCGTTGGTTCGTTCTCGTTCTAACACTAAAATCCATATTGTTTTGGTTAACTTAGGTAAGTATTTAACTTATTTCACATAAAAATCAGAAAGTTTGAGTGTTGTCACTTTTAGTCCCTCAACTTTGCTATATTGACACTTTTAGCCCTAAAGTTAGGTTTTTGGTTATAACTTCTCATTTCTAGGTGTGTTAGTGTTGTGTATTGGTTTTATACATATTTTAAGGTTAACCTACTGGTTTTAAAGTGTTTATCAAGTTCGGGGTAGATTTCGAGTTTACCGGTTTCTCCGGTTGCGGTAAATAGCTACGTGTCAGGTTATGATTTAGGTTTTTGAGCTTATTTTGATCATGGGCTCCTATATTCAGTTAAAGGGCTATTAGTTACTGTAATATATGGTGTTTCATGGTTTTTAGGTGTTTCAATTATTTTCTACAAATTATTTTAGTAGTTGTCGGTTTACTGGTTTTTATACTTAAATAATTTGTATAAAATAATTGGTACTTCCTAAATTGTTGAAATTTTGGTTATTACTTATTTAATTAGTAAATAAGTGCTTTTTAGTCCAAAATTTGAGTTTTAGGTTCGTTGGTTATTTTCGTATTTTAACGCGTGTGTAACCGACGTATGAACGATTTATTTACAAAGCATCCTTTTAATTATTTTTATCCCTCAAAATATATTTTTAGGTCATATCCTACTGTTTAAAGTGGTCTTTTAACTTAAAATGTATTTTTCTAATTTTTGTGCTTTTTACCATTTACTTAGTCTTTTATATTCAAAAATTCATAATAAATAGGTTAGGCTTATAAAAATTAAGAAACTTGTTTGGATACTTAGTTTTTATATATAAAAGCTCATGGAATTATTAAATATCAGATTTTTCTTGTTTCGTTGGGTTTCGTGTTTTTAACGCGTTCGGTTCGGTTAAGATTACGTTTTATGCTTAGAGGGTCCTTGGTAACATTTTAGGTCTTAAAATAGTTATTTTATACCCAAATATGAGTTTAGGTTCTGTAAGTTTGGCCCTAAGTGTCATTAATTATTTTATACGAATTTTTGTATTTTAATCCTATTAAACATCCAAAAATTCGTAGTAATTACATTCTTTTTAGAAAAACTAATAAATTTACTTTATAACTTATTTTTATCATATTTAAGCTACTGAGATAATAAAAATTAGGTATTTTTACATTTTTGCTATTTTCGTTGTTTTGTACGTTTTAGTTTCGGTTATTGTTCGATTTTTATGTACACCCATCAACAATCAATCATAATCAGTTATATTCACCTATACACATATTTATAATAGTAAGATAACAGATTTTTTTGTCTTTTTATACTTCTCATACGTTTTTGTGAATATTAGTGTATTCACCTATACCCATTGAAGGACTCGGCCAACACATGTCGGCTTTAGAGTACCGGACTATCCTTAAGTACCGGTTGATGATTCCTTTGTTTCCCCCCGATGAGCCTTGCCCAATTTGCCGCAAAGCTTGTTTGGATTCTTTTGGCGAGCATGCGGTTCATTGCAAGGAGTTGCCCGGGTTCAAATACAGACACGATTTGGTTAGGGACGCTCTATATGACGTCCTTAAGCGAGCCAGGATCTCTGCCAAGAAGGAGGCGCCAGTGAACTTTTTGACAGATCCGCTTGAAGGGAGATCTACTTTGCGACCGGCTGATATTCTTGTGTTTGGGTGGGCTGGGGGGAAACATGCGTGTTTGGACCTTACAGGAGTGTCCCCTCTTGTTGGGCTTAGAGAGAATGGGTTTGTTGCGGGTCAAGCAGCGTTGAAAGCGGAATCAGCCAAAGTGGGTAAACACGAGAAAGCCTGCCTAGAGAATCGACACGTGTTTATCCCTTTCGCTTTCGATACTTTTGGTTTTCTAGCCCCGGAGGCCGTGGAATTTCTGAACAGGGTCAAGCGGGTCGTGCATAGCAATTCCTCGTCGGCTAAGACCCAAAACTTTATTTTTAGTAGGATTGGCTTTGCTATTCAAAAGGGGGTTGCGGCGCAACTTGTTGCCCGTTTACCAGCCACTATATTGTAAATTGTCGTTTCTTTGGTATAAGTAAACAGGGTTATATTTATATATTAAATATCTTTTGACATGCAAAATGCATAATAATTAATGTACAACTCCAAAAATCATGAAATTTATTTTGTAACCATATTTTTTTACAGAGAAGCTCCAGAAAATATGAAATCATGTTTTCAAGGTTGTTAGTTGGGTGTTGTTGTTTTTCTCAAAATAAAGTGTATCGTTTGACTATTTTAGTCAAACTTGTATATTTTTGTTTAGAAAATGGTTTTATGGTTTTTAATACTTTTGTTACTGAAAAGTGAGTGTTTGAAGGTGTTCAAAAATATATGGGGAGTGTTGGTATTTGTTGTGTGTAAAAATGAACGTTTTGTGCACGTATAGTGCACTTTCGGGTATTTTCCCGTTACCTTGAGTTTGGAAGTGAGTGAGGGTGCACTTGGGGTGGTATGAGAGTCACAAGGGAGGCTGGAAATCGACTGGAACAGGGCTGGTCGTGGGCTGGTCTCGCGGTGCTCCTTCGTGGTTCGAACAGTACAACTTGAGTACAAAAAGTACAACTTTAACGAATCATAAAGTGAGTCAAACTATTGAATTTTTTGTAATATAAATTGACCAAAATGCTTATAATTCAACTAATTTTAACATCTATTTAAAAAAAATATGATTCGTGATCTCGTTTGTTAGAATGCATATATGCACCCACAATGTGTGTTTGTGTACAAGTAATGTGGGTGCATATATGCATTTTAACAAACGACTTAAATGAGAACACCTCTTAACTTGAGTACAAAAAGTACAACTTTAACGAATCATAAAGTGAGTCAAACTATTGAATTTTTTGTAATATAAATTGACCAAAATGGTTATAATTCAACTAATTTTAACATCTATTTAAAAAAAATATGATTCGTGATCTTGTTTGTTAGAATGCATATATGCACCCACAATGTGTGTTTGTGTACAAGTAATGTGGGTGCATATATGCATTTTAACAAACGACTTCACAAATCATATATTTTTTAAATAGATGTTAAAATTAAGTTAATTATAAGCATTTTGGTCAATTTATATTATAAAAAATACAACAGTCAAAGCGGTTCCTAAGTTGTTCTCAAGTTAAAAGTGTTCTCATTTGAATGGATCCCTATATATATATATATATAATCAATGTCAAATATAAACCAATTCTCATCCACTCATTTATTTTCAGCTCTTTATGATTTATTTTTATTTATAAGGGCAAACGAGTCATTTCACCTTTTGTACTTTTTGTATTTTTTTATTAACTAGAATCTTCAAAATTTTGAAAATCCCCCATCAAATATTTGATGGTCTTTTTCAAAATTCAAACAATTTGGAAAAGTAACTCAATATATATATGCATCTTTCAATCTATGTGAACACAAAATGCTGTGACTCAAATGCATATATATATATAACCTCAATATTCACATTCAAGTATGAGAAATTAAATGAGTTGAGGCGAAGAAAGCTTGTGGCATTAAGTTGCAGATGCACGGTGAGCATGTATTTGTAAGCGGCAGAGAGAAGGTTACGTACTTCGATTGTTAGTTTTTCGGTGTCGAATCTAATTTGGAAGAACACAACCACCATCACTTGGAGCCACCATCTTCACCAATCAAACCACCCTCCGGCCCCAACACATTCGACAAAACCCAGATCTGTTATTTATGTTTACAAAATCTAGATCTGTAGGGGGAGAAGGTGGATGCGAGTGTCGGATGCGATCTGATAGATGCGAGAGACGAAGACGAGGTGGAACGAATGATAAACATTCTGATCCATGGAGTTTTCAAATGTGTTTAGGATAGTTTGTTCTAAAAAAAATTCAAATGAGAGGTGAGTTTTCAATTTCATCCAAGATTTTATTCTATTTTTTAATATAGGCTAAGATGTAATTTGTAGTGTTTTTTTGTTTAACTTATGTTGGTTTTTGTAAAAATTATTTTATCATCGTTATTATTTTGTAGATCCATTTAAACACATGTGTAACTGAGTTGAGTTGTACACATATGTTAGTCTTGTTTTCTTTTGAGTTGTTATATTAATTATATAAAAAGTTGTATATAAACTTTTTTTGAAGATACACATGTGTAACTGAGTTATACACATGTGTTAGTATTGTTTTTGCCTTTGAATGGTTGTACAAAGTGCATAAATAGTTTTACCTAAGACTGTTTTTGAATATACACATTTGAACAAGATAAGAAAAAAATAAATTTTGTATCGATGCTCTCCTTCAATCTCTTTGATAGTCTCATGTATAGGTTGGACTCACCGGCTTGTCGGTGTTACTTTTGAATGTATTTGTATGACTTTTGTATGTTTTGTACTAGCGAACCTACGGGCGAATCTATAGATTCGCCCGTAGCATAGTGTAGTGATTATGTTGGTGTCGACTGGGCGAACCTGTTTGTGCCCAGCGAAGCTATCTGGTTCGCTTAATAGATTCGCTGACAGCGAATCTATCAGCGAACCTACAGCTGATATATATTGTAACCTTATCTCTTGGCAAAAGGGACTTTTGGCAAAATCTTATCCAAAGTCCGTGTATCGTGTGTGTGTTTCCAGGAGGTGCTAGGAGCATAATTTATCTATCTTTGTAGCGTATTTACCTCCTGTTGTGTGGTTTAATCTTGTTATTGGTTGTTGGGTTTTATGAAACCTTAATGTTTGAGTCAAGTGTGTTTTGTTCTTAAACAAGTCATTATAGCACTGAAATAACGATCCTTATGGACCAACAATATGGTATCAGAGCCTTAGTGCTCTTGATTGTTTCATCCTAGAGATTTTTGTGTTGATTTTGGGGTTTTTGTGTCAAAACACTCTTGATTCATTTCGTGGCTGTTTGTTGTGTTTTTGAGCTGGAATTTGCTTGGGGTTTGTCGTTTTTGGTTATAGGAAGCTATTGAAACAAACGAATCTTAATTTGGTTGAGTTTTGAGGCTGTTCTGGTTGATTTTGGACTGAAACTGTTTCGTTCGTAACCCAGCGAAACTGCATGTTCATCCAGCGAATCTACTAGATCATCCAGCGAACCTAGACTAAATTTGTGATTCGGAAATTTCAAACAGTGGTCAGCGAATCTACAAAGATTTTGAACGAAAGTTCACCTGATTGGCTCATTGTGCAAGCGAACTTGCTGCCAATCTCATTTGGGCACAAGTCTTCGTTTTGCACAAGCGAACCTGTCGGGCGAATCTATTTCTGCGGCCGAGCGAATCTATTGCTGCCAAGCGAATCTGTTGCTGCTGCTGAGCGAACCTATTTGGGCGAACCTAGCGAAATAGGGCCGGATCTTTATAAGTTTTATTTTTGGGCCAAAATTGAATGGAATGTAATCGGTGAGGAACTAACTAAAGATATTCAGGCGGAGATTACTGCTACTATTTTGCCTGATACAGATGTCACCGAAGAAGAAATTGATGAATCAAAGGCTGGAGCTTTCATTGAGCAACTATGAAGCCAAAGAAGACGGAGCTTAATCAGAAGACTTCCCCAGGTGAGGTCCAACCTAGGGGGAGTATTGATAGTCTCATGTATAGGTTGGACTCACCGGCATGTCGGTGTTATATATTTTGTATGTATTTTGTATTGTTTTAGTTCTAGCGAACCTACGGGCGAATCTATAGATTCGCCCGGTAGTTTAGATTAGTGTTGTCACAGAGATAATTTTTGTCGTCGGGCGAATCTGTTTATGTCAGGCGAAGCTATCTGGTTCGCTTAATAGATTCGCTGACAGCGAATCTATCAGCGAACCTACAGCTGATATATATTGTAACCTTATCTCTTGGCAAAAGGGACTTTTGGCAAAATCTTATCCAAAGTCCGTGTATCGTGTGTGTGTTTCCAGGAGGTGCTAGGAGCATAATTTATCTATCTTTGTAGCGTATTTACCTCCTGTTGTGTGGTTTAATCTTGTTATTGGTTGTTGGGTTTTATGAAACCTTAATGTTTGAGTCAAGTGTGTTTTGTTCTTAAACAAGTCATTATAGCACTGAAATAACGATCCTTATGGACCAACACTCTTATTTATATTTGGTTTTGAGAGGTTGTACCAAGTGCATAGAAAGTTATAGTTAAATTGGTTTTGGAATATACACATGCGTAACTGAGTTTGTACACATGTGATAGTTTAGTTTTTTCTTTTAAGTGCCTGTACCAAGTACATAAATAGTTGTACTTAAGTTTATTTTTTAATATACACATGTGTAAATTAAGTTTTACTCAGGTTTTTATAATAGATTATACACGTCTTTTTATACAATTCTAGTCCTTTGAAAACATATGTGTTCTTAATCACGACACATGTGTCTCTTAATGTTAAATTTTTATATTTTTATACAATTATTTATGCTAAATTTATAATTGTTTTATTTCAATTTATATGTGTATATTTGAACATCAGTTAATGTACAACTAGTTATGCACTTGGTACAATTAGTCAAATGCAAAAAACAAGGAAAATATTTTTTTATTTATGACCTTATGGTACAAAAGGTGATGAGTACTATACTATGACAATTATGGTACAATAGTACTTGTCCTTGAGTGTTGGTAAATGTACCAAACACCATACATTTTTATTGTCTACTAGACAAAATTATAGATTTGTACTATGAAATATTTTGACAACTTATTTTCCCATAATTTTTTATGCATGACCCATAAAATATTTACAGAGTTTCTTATCACTTGTTTTCCCTTTGAAAACACATGTGTTATATGGCATGACACATGTACGTTAGTTGTTAGTTGAACAATCAAAGTCGATGCAAAACCCAGATCTTGGTACAAGACGGTGTTTCATAGATATGTTTTAAAAATTACACTTTTTACTGTGTATGTAAACGTTCAAGACGATGATGATTCATGGGCATGTAAACTGCATTTTTTATTGGGTTTCTTTTTTAATATACACATGTGTAACATGAGTTTATACACATCTTGTTAACAAGGATATCGAGTCTTTTATGTTAAATATTTGTTTCTATCTTCAGAACATGTTGAAAACACACGTGTTCAATGGCTTGACACATGTGTTTCTTTTAATTCTGCACATTCGTATATGACTATATTCTATAACCAGATTACGACCACTATTTTTATACTTTTGTACAGTTATAACTTGAATCTAAAAGAGAAACTAAGACATAGAAAACAAAAAAAACAAAAATTAAGAAAAAACACAAAAAAAGTAATTGGAAGACATAAAGAAAAGGAAGAGAGAGAATTAAAGGTGCTTTAGGAAAGTACATACTCTGAAAAAGTACATACTCTGAAAAAGTACATATTCTGAAAAAGTCTTGAAAATGTTAAAAGACATGTTTGCCCTTTTTATTTTTAAAAAAATTCTAAAAGAAATCATTATTTGTACCTTAAAATGCAACATTCAATCTTAGCCATTGATCTCTAAGATCAATGGTTGTAAAATGGTTTAATGGTTAACACTTTAAGCCTTGGTTTACAAAATACATGTCCCCTATATATATATATGTATATATATATATATGTATATATATATATATATATATGTGTGTGTGTGTGTGTGTGGACGTATGAATGTATGTATATGTCCATGCATATGTGTTTTTATTTAGTAGTGTAAATAATTGGTTGTAGGTGATTAATATTGTGTGTTGGTTGTATGTGTAATTGTATATAAGTGTAGGTGTTTATTTAATGGATTTGTTAATATATATATATATATATATATATATATATATATATATATATGCATGTATGTATGTATATTCACGTATGCATGTGTGGTTATATATGTTGAATGGGTTGATTTTTATATAATGTGGGTGTTAGTTTTTATAAGTTTGGAGACTAGGGTGCAAGTATTTATTTATGTGTTTGCATGGGGTTTTATTGGTTTTGATAATTATATAGGTTTTGTGTATGATCACATATATATATATGCATTTGTATGTATGTATATATATATATATATGTGTACAAGGTTGTCTAGTGGCTATTAGGTTCATAAAATTGGTATATTTATTATTTTGCTGCCTAGCATAGATCATAAGTGTAATTTACTATATATCCTAACAATTGGTAATACTAAAGATATTAGTGGGAAAATGTCTATCTAACTCGTGGTAGTAAAAATAAATTCCTACGCGTATCCGGGTATTTAATATGACGGGTTTCGTCATCGGTACTTATCGTAAACATACATGGGCCAAGCCATAATTTAAGTTGGGCCTAAGCCCAATAAGGGTTGGGCCAAGCCCAATAATTTTAGTGTGGCCTAAGCCCAATAATGGTTGGGCCAAGCTCAATGGGTTTTTTTTAAAAAAATTTCCGGGCCCAAAAATCGGGTTTGTTACAAACATAGACTTGGCGAGATTGTCAATATGTTTGTCCATTTAAACCCATGCATTGTTCCTTTCAACAGACAACCTGTGACGATCTTATCATGTTTTAAGTTCGATTTGAAGAAACTCAGGCAACTTGGTTTCCACAGACATTCAGCAAAGTAACTTGTTTTCACATCATGGCTTATTGAGTTTAGATGAATCAACAAGATCTTGTTATTTGGGTGTGCATAGACCAAGATTAATTAATAATCAAGGTGAATGTTCCTGGGAGTGAACTGGAGTTGGGTTTAATGTATGAAGCGTCAAACAATGATCTTGATGTAGAAACATTGTGAGCTTAGCTTTACATGTGAGCATATTTTTATGTATGAAGCGTCAAACAATGAACTTTATGTAGAAACATTGTGAGCTTAGCTTTACATGAGGGTTGCAGATAATGAGCACTCTAGGTCTATACCGACGTATAACAGAGGAGATGATCATCTGTGCGTGCTGATGAGAGCTTCAGGTCTATATTTACATATAACTGAGAAGATCATCACTCCAGGTCAATGCTTCTGCATAGTAGAGGAGATAAGCACGAAAATAAATTCGGAAGAGCTAACGAGAAGCATCATTCAGGGCTACGGCTAAGGGGTATGGATTGGGAAAAACCAAGCACGAATCAAATACTATCAGCCCTTTTTTGTCAAAACTTATTACTTTGTGCAGGCCAGATGTCTGTGAAAGTGCTCCTTATCACTGAGCCCTTATTGAATTTAGTTTGATCACAGAGTTGTAGTTTACTTGTATTCGGGTTGAACCTATTGACACATCATAACACAAATCAATATCCTCCTTCAGTTGCTTTTCCATGCAAACCTGAAACCTTCAAAAGACACAAAATATTTACAAACAGAAAATTTTGGACTAATGATTTTCAGTACATTTTGGGATATAACTCCCCAAAAATTTCTATTTTTAGCACAAATTTGAAATTTTTCAAAAGACACAAGAGTGACCACAAAGGGATGTGAAACTTGATCAAAAATACGAGTGAAAATGTTAAGCTCCCCCAAAATTTCTATTTGATAGCTATATTTTTTAAAAAATCTTAATATTTTTATTTACAAAGCCATTTGTCTCAAAAATTTGTCAGAAAGATATCAATCCCAACATAGAGATCAATTCATAAAACGTGGTTTATCGAATGTTTTTATGAAAAGATCTACTTTTTGCTTTCTTGTTTCAATAGGAATGATATCAATGAACCCCTTTTTCCTGAGCATCACGAATGGCATGAATTCTTGTTTCAATGTGCGTGGTCCGTGTATGATGGATTGGATTCTTGGCAATTCCAACAGAAGCTTCATTGTCACAGAAAAGTGGTGTATGAAGGAAGTTGACGTCGTAATCCATCATTTGGAGTTGAATCTAGAAGACTTGGCAGCAACAGCTTGAAGCAGCAATATATTCAGCGTCTCCTGTGGACAAGGAGACTGTTGTTTGCTTTTTGCTTTGCCAGGAAACAAGACAATCACCGAGATATTGGCATCCACCAGTTACTGATTTTCTGTTTATCCTGCAACCAGCATGATCACTGTCAGAAAAAGCATGTAAATCAAAGTTCCCACCTTTTGGGTACTAAAGCCCCAAACGGGAGGAACCCTTAAGGTAACGAAAAATGCGTTTAACAGCTTTTTCATGCGATTCTTTAGGGTTGGCTTGGAAATAAGCATAGTAGCCCACTGCGAATGTAATATCTGGACGGCTCGCAATCAGATACACGAGAGATCCGATCATCGAGCGGTAACGATGAGCATCCACAGGATTCTCATTATCATCAGAAGTTAGGCATGTTTGAGCAGTGAAGGGAATCAGTTCTGGAGAAGAGTCGTCCATGCCAAACTTTGTAAGAATTTCATTGATGTACTTCTCTTGGTGAATAAGAATTCCATCAGGCTTTTGTTCCACCTGCAACCCTAAGAAGAAGCACATTTCTCCCATAATAGTCATTTCAAATCGATCCATCATAACTTTTTCAAATTCTCTACACAACTCCTCATTTGTCGAACCGAAGATAATATCATCCACGTATACTTGAACTATCAGCATCTCACCATTTACCTCTTTCTTGAACAGCGTCATATCTATAGTCCCACGAGAGAATCCTTTGCTGAGCAGATACTGTGTTATAGTTTCGTACCAGATTCGTGGAGCTTGATGCAACACATACATGGATTTATCTAGCTTGTACACCTTTGAAGGAAAATCTGGATCCTCAAAACCCGGTGGTTGACATACGTAGATCTCCTCATCGATATCTCCATATAGAAATGCGCACTTCACATCCATCTGATAGACTTTAAAGTCCTTGTTAGCGGCATGTGCAAGAAAGATTCTAATGGCTTCGAGGCGAGCGACATGAGCAAAAACTTCGGTGTAGTCAATCCCTTCCTCTTGAGCAAAACCTTGAACAACCAATCTGGCTTTGTTTCTGATAGCTACACCACGATCGTCTGGCTTGTTCTTGAATACCCACTTAGTACCAATGGGGCACTTATTTGGAGGAAGATCAACTAACTCCCAAACTTTTATCTTCCTAAATTGTTGTAATTCCATTTGCATGGCATCAACCCAACTAGGATCTTCAAGAGCTTATTTGTAATTCTTCGGAACGATCTGTGATAAAAAGACAGCATAGAGACATTCATTTATCAATCCACTCTGACTCCGAGTCCTCACACCGTCAGTGATTGATCCAATGATATAATCATGAGGATGATCTTTTAAGGTCTTGAAGTTTGTGTTAAGAAACATTGGATTTGATTGTGATGAGGATGCGTGATTGGATGGTTGAGATGGAATGGTTGAATTTGTAGGAGGAATTGGATTAGATTGTGGTGGTGGTGGAATATCAAATGTTGTTGGAGGTAATTGGGTGACAGCAGGTTGTGGTTGTGATTGTGGTTGAGGTTGAGGATTAATCAGATTAATTGGAGTATGAGGAATGATGTCATCATCGTCAGAGTTTGGAAGGTTAAATGATTTGAAAACAGTGGTGGTCGGAATCGAAGAACCATGCGGGTTCACTGCCAATGCTTGCTGAATTAGATTCTTGCCAATCAACATAGTAAGACTCTTGCACAATCCACGTTCGCTTGTTGTACACACGATACGCTTTTTGTGTGTCCGAGTATCCCACAAAGAAACATTCATCAGAGACGGCCCCAAACTTCGTTTTCTGATCTTGGGTATTAAGAAGAGTACAAGAGCATCAAAACGGGCGCAGAAAATCGATCAACGGCTTTATTCCACGAAACAGCTAATACGATGTCTTGCTTTTGACAATCAGTACCCGATTTAGGACATAAGCTGCACAATTAACTTCTTCTGCCCAGAAGATAATTGGAAGCTTTGACTCGATCAGCATAGTTCTTGCTACTTCCATAAGAGTTCTGTTTTTCCTTTCAGCAATACCATTTTGTTGTGGAGTTCTTGCAACGCTGAACTGTTTGAGAATACCCCGTTGCTCACAGAATGAATTGAAGATATGGTTTCTGAATTCCATTCCATTGTCGCTTCTAATGGCTTGAACCTTTTGCTTTCCGAGAACCTCAATCAGAGGAATCAGCTTCATTAACTCTTCAGCAGTCTCACTCTTGTTTGCCAGAAATCTCACCCAAGTGTATCTTCAGTAGTCGTCTGTGACAACCAAACAATAAGATTTCTTAGCAATTGATTTGACACTTATAGGACCAAATAAGTAAGTATGTAACAATTCGAGGGGATGAGAGATGGAATTTTCAAGTTTAAGTTTATGTGGCTTCTTGTGTTGTTTTCCTTTGCACAAGACATGCATTTCTCTACCACAGAAAAGTCTTTCAGTGGTAGTCCCCTCACTAAATTGTTCTTAACCAACTTATTTAGAATTTTAAAATTAATGTGTCATATTCGTTTATGCCACTAAAACGATTCAAAAGATGAAGCTTTAGACATAAGACAGGTCACAGTGGAAGTTGATTCTTTGGATCCCATATTAAGCATATATGTATCATTTCGCCTTGCAGCTCTCATTATCACCAACTCTTCAGGAATAGTAAACTCTGGCTTCAAAAATAGGCATTCATTTGCAAGAAAGAGCACAGGAATATTCTTATCACAAATTTATGATACACTAAGAAGATTGAATGCCAACTCAGGAACATAGTTAACATCCTGCAGGGTAAGTGAACCATTTGAGACACCTCCTTGACCAATCATCTTTCCACCCTTCTTATCTCCAGCAAAAGCAACATAACCACCATTAATAATCATGTAATTTGTCAGCAGATTCTTCAATCCGGTCATATGTCTGGAACATCCACTATCAATATGCCAATGACTATTTACATCGGCGTTGGTATGTTCCTGACATTTTGCAGAAATTATTTAGACTTTTGAAATTGGGACCCAAGCCTTGGTGTACTTAGGTCTCTGAATCGTAGAATTTTTATTGAAAAAATTATTTACAAAAGTATTCAATCTTCTTCCTAAAGATCTATTCTTTGAACTATTTTCAACTAACTCAGGGCATTGCTTGACTGTATGATCATCATTTCCACATTTAAAGTAATGAGATTTCAAACCTACTTTGAAATTTTTAGATGCAGGAATTCTATCTATAGCTATCTCTTCATCACACTCAGATAATTGAGAGTTACAATCACTGTAAGAGTCATAAGGCTCTTTTGACTTACTTGTTGTGACTTTAACCTTATCAGATTCTGATTTAGATTTATCAGTGTGGTTCATGGATGAAAAAGATGATTCCTTGTCTTTTGGTTTTGAAATATTTACTCGTGTAAAAGATGGAATTTGATGAGAAAAGAATTCTTGAAAACAGTTTGTTTTGGTTTGACATTCAGAGACATGACCTGAAAGTTCTGCGTTGTCATTTACACAAACATTTCCAATAACATCATCATTCAAATTACTAAAGTTAAAAATAAAGCCTCCAGAATTAATATTACATATAATATTGTCTGAAGTTAAAACATGACTAGAACCAAAACTATTTAAACTAATGTCTTCAACAGACTTCTTTGAATCAAAACTAAGGTTACTAGAACTGCCAAGGTCACTACTTCCACCATAAGCATACTCCTCTCGCACCTCCTTAAGATTTACTTGCTCATTGTTTCCCAGTTTCTCGTCATACTTTTTGAGATTGCTTGATACAGATAGAAAACGATTGGTTATAACAGTCAGGCTTTCATGCTTATACCCGACAAATTAATTGAACTCTTTCTCAGCTTGAGCTTTTCTATCCAACTTGAGGTCCTCATTACCATCATAGAATTCACACAACGCATCATACAAACTCTTTGCAGTTGTGTGTTCAGCAAACCTGTTGTAAATGTCTTGATGCAAACAAAGTATCAAAGCTCCAAGGGCCTTTTTGTCACGATCAAGTAACTTGATATCATTCTCAGTGTAACTACTTGGATCATTGTTTGTTGAAGTAACAGTTCCATCAACTTTTGTTGGCATGTGAGGCCCATTCACAATTGATTCCCATTGGTTATAATCTGTATAGAAGAAAAACGCCTTCAAGCATCGCTTCCAGTCCTCAAAATTATCACCATTCACAAGCCTCAGTGGCCTCTTCGGTTGAACACTCTCCATATCATTCATATTCGTGGTTGATGTAGACATAATTTCAATCAGATATTATGTTCGCTAAAAACAGATTCGCCAATAGATTCGCCCGGGAGAATCTAAGTAGGTTCTCTCGACAGTCAGGCAGCAGGGTCGCTTGATTGTGCATGACTTCGCTGAGTAGGTTCGCTCCGCAGAACTGAATCTTTGTTCAAGAAATAGGTTCAGCAACAACTTCTCTTGCACACCAAACCAAAAGGATTAACTTTCGTTCTAAAGTAGTAAATTCGCTGATCAAAAGTAGATACTTCCAAACACAAAAAAAATTAATAGATTCGCTGGATGAATTTGCAGGTTCGCAGAGTTACGGGACAGACTTTCACAGCCAGAAATCAACCAAAACAACCTCAAAACACAACCAATTTAAGATCGGTTTGTTTCTATAGCTTCCTAGTACCAAATACTACAACCCCCAATCAATTTCCAACTCAAAAACACAGTAAACTGCACCTTAAGAAGGTGAGTTTGCAGCGGATGTAATCAGTGCAACATTCTGAGGAGGGACATTGGGAAGCATCATAGATTGATTGTATTCTCTTCTCTCCACATCAAGATCAAATGACTTCAGCTTGTTTATCATATCCATTAGTTTAAAGTCAAGGAAGTTTCTCTCTTGTTTCAACATTTTGATCTGAAGTTCCACTGAGGAGGAAGTGAATCCAGAAGCTTTGTTACTTGCTCATTGTTTCCCAGTTTCTCGTCATACTTTTTGAGATTGCTTGATACAGATAGAAAACGATTGGTTATATCAGTTAGGCTTTCATGCTTATACCCAACAAATGAAATGAACTCTTTCTCAGCTTGAGCTTTTCTATCCAACTTGAGGTCCTCATTACCATCATAGAATTCGCACAACGCATCATACAAAATCTTTGCAATTGTGTGTTCAGCAAACCTGTTGTAAATGTCTTGATGTAAACAAAGTATCAAAGCTCCAAGGGCCTTTTTGTCAAGATCAAGTAACTTGATATCATTCTCAGTGTAACTACTTGGATCATTGTTTGGTGAAGTAATAGTTCCATCAACTTTTGTTGGCATGTGAGGCCCATTAACAATTGATTCCCATTGGTTTCAATCTGTATAGAAGAAAAACGCCTTCAAACATCGCTTCCAGTCCTCAAAATTATCACCATTCACAAGCCTCAGTGGCCTATTCGGTTGAACACTCTCCATATCATTCATATTCATGGTTGATGTAGACATAATTTCAATCAGATATTAGGTTCGCTAAAAACAGATTCGCCAATTCGCCCGGGAGAATCTAAGTAGGTTCTCTCGACAGTCAGGCAGCAGGTTCGCTTGATTGTGCACAAGTTCGCTGAGTAGGTTCGCTCGGCAGAACTGAATCTTTGTTCAAGAAACAGGTTCGACAACAACTTCTCTTGCACACCAAACCAAAAGGATGAACTTTCGTTCTAAAGTAGTAAATTCGCTGATCAATAGTAGATACTTCCAAACACAAAAAAAAAAATTAATAGATTCGCTGGATGAACTTACAGGTTCGCTGAGTTACGGGACAGACTTTCACAGCCAGAAATCAATCAAAATAACCTCAAAACACAACCAATTTAAGATCGGTTTGTTTCTATAGCTTCCTAGTACCAAATACTACAACCCCCAATCAATTTCCAACTCAAAAACACAGTAAACAGCTACGAAATGAATCAAACAGTGTTTTGACCACTCTTTG
This sequence comes from Tagetes erecta, assembly GCA_030867185.1. NCBI lineage: Eukaryota > Viridiplantae > Streptophyta > Magnoliopsida > Asterales > Asteraceae > Tagetes > Tagetes erecta. The sequence continues at coordinate 62,058,633 of CM061488.1, forward strand.
TCAATAAATCATGGTTCAAATACACTAAGAGGTATTCAAGCTACAAAGATGATGAAAGATATGCTCCTAGCACCTCAGCCGTCACACACACACACAATTTAGGGTTTTGAATAACTTTGGCAAAAACTTGCATTCAGTTGAGAAAACATTACAATATATAGTTCAGACCTAGGTTCGCTTACAGATCCGCTGATACCGAATCTGTTAGGCTAAACTATCAAAACTTCGCCGGGCACCAGCTAGGTTTGCCCGGCAACTGAACTAAACAAAATTCTAAACTAACAGAGACTTTCGGGCGAACCTATAGGTTCGCCCTTAGGTTCGCTACTTACAAATCAGCAAAAAAATACATAATTATCAAAAACATCGTCATGCCGGTGAGTCCGACCTACATGCACTATCAGGCCATATAATTCTTTGTTTTAGAACTTGTGTGATTTGATACATGCCAAGATAGTGGACTTGATGAAAACACATAGAGGATAAAGGCAACCCTGGGATATCCCTTTTTCTTTAAACACCATTTTTGTGTTTAAATGTTTCATAATTTTCCCTTAGTAGCCCCGCTGAGCCTTTTCTAGCCAATTTTTTGATAAACCCATTACCCTTAACCCAAACCAACATATTAACCTTTACCAAATTCTTATGATAGACAAATCATTCGTATTACCCAATATAACCCATTTACCACTCTTGATGACATAATGCTTAGTAGTTCTTGGTTTTTGTTTATGGTAATGTTGGTCCCAATGAGCCTTTAAACACCAGATTTATGATGAACTTTGGATCAAAAGATGAAAAATGGATGAATATATGATGAACAAATGAAGAACAAAATGAAAAACCTTTGTTTGATCCAAAATTCTGATTGACAATGATAAAACAAGGAAACCCTCAATCAATGGCTCCTACAAGCCCCCTAAACCCTAATTGCACTTTACTATTTATAGTAAGTGCTTAACATGCTAATTACACTAATAGTCCCTACACTTGGACTAATTAGGAAATAACAAGTTAATCACCAGGGTAAATTCCCTTTACCCAAAAAAAAGTTAAAAGGCTAAAACATGTCTAAAACTAGATTAAATATATTTTGTTGACACAAAATATATTTATTACATTAACGATCCTAGACATAAAACAACTTCAATGTCTTGACTAGGTTCTTCGTCTCTAACGCATCGTTTGACTTTTTACGTTTACTTTGACCAGAAGTTGACTTTTGTTGACTTCGACAGTGTTGATAATATTAGACTAAACTTCAGGTCCAACAATACTCCCCCATAATCTATTATTATCAACGGCTTGCATCTTGTTTAGCACCGATAAGTCAATACAGTTGGATCTTCAATTTGGTAAGCATCAGTCTTAATTTCAGATCCAACAAAACTCCCCCAAGACTGATGCTTGCCAAATTATGTTGCTAAAGATCCTTTATCTCACAAGCTCCCCCGTATTGTATGCTCCCCCTTTTTATGTGCATAACATGAACAAATCTGGAACAATTTTCCAACTCTCAATCCTTGAGTGCTTCAAAAGATGTAGGAGGAGGATTCCTAGCTCGGTATCTTCTGCAGATTTGAGGAACAGGCTCTCTAGAGAGGTACTTTGCTCAAGTGATGATCAGCCATCATTACAGCAAAAACCTGTGACACTTATCACAAACACAATCTCGCAACTTGCATTTCAGAACATTTCAATTAACATATAAACCCGTGCTTATATGCACATGCAATTAACATACGAACCCGTGTTCGTGTGTGTGCAATTTCCCGTTAAATGCATGCATGTAAAAAGATGACTGATCTGGTCTAAGTTATATATACATTATACAAACATTCCATACACTTTTGGTTACTTTTAGTTGAATTTTATTCTTCATTGGTTCATATAAGCATTTAATATGTTTTAGAAGTTAACGAGCTGAAGTTGTGCATTTTAATTAAACTTGAGGCGGTTAAGTGAAAACCTTAAATATATTTTTTCTTTATAGATTTTCATCAAAGCAAAGTTGATATATTATTTACGAAATTCATAATGATTGTTTGATTGTTAATTGGTTTGGATGAATTATTTGGCTCATTTAAATTGTTGATTAATAGCCCGGTCCATGAAGCATAAATTCAAGTTGGGTTTGGCTCACCAGATCAATGGGATCCTTTAAATAAAAATAAAGAAAAGTAGGTCAGGGGCTTACGCAGGAAGAGAAAAAAAAAGCCTGAAAAAAAAAGAAGGTGACGGCATAGAGGGAGAGATTATTGTTTTTTACTTTGGTGGCAATCATTGAAGAGAAAAAGAAGGAAACTAAAGCTACGTAAGAAAAGAGGAGAAAGTTTTGATTTTGGAAGATTATTTTTGGACGGCGAGAGCATAATTACAAGATCCTTGAAGTTAATTAATCCAGTTCGGAGCATAAATCGGTTAGCAATCATCCGGCTAGTTGTGTTTAATTTGGTTTTTTATACTTGATTAACTATGAGATCTATTTTCTTAATTGGTTTTGATTTAATCTTGTCACCCATGTTTGGCTAAATCGTTAAAACTACCTAGGTATGGATTGACTATTGATGTTAGACTATTATTCGGTTTTGTTTGATCACATGTTTTATCCTATTGAAGTTTTTATTTTATTATTAACTTTAGATGTGTTTTCATACTAGTTATAAGATTTACACGTTTGCTTTGTCTCTCTTGTGGTTTCGTTATTGAACTTTGGGTTTTGATTAATAGACCGCATGCTAGATCCCTTACGTTGTTTTTGGATCATTAGGTGGTTGAGCTAGGAATAGTCAATCATAGAAATAAGCTTTGGTGTAAATCTAAACTAGTATTCTACCAACCTTGAGACCGGGAGGTGATAGGGTGTCGTTTCATCTAGTTTTTAGGTTCGATTAGGATAAGATTGCACGGGAGTGAATCTTACCTTTTTGGCTTGGATTCTTGTGATTTCGTATTTTAAATAAATATAAATAGAATTATCCCTTTATCCCTATAATCGTAAGTTTGGTTCCTAGAATAATGTATTGTTGAGACCAGGAGGTGATATAATAATTGGATACCTTAGCATTCCTTAAGTTGGTGAGACCGGAAGGAGAACCAAAACCTTACCCCGGTGTGCTTTACACAACCCTTAGGAGTTGGTTAGGTGAGTTAGTGAGTCCGGGAGGAGATCTGATAGTCATGTATAGGTCGGACTCACCGGTATGTCGGTGTTATATCTTTTGTATGTATAGATTCGCTCGTAGCACAGTATAGCTTTTGTGTTGGTGTCGACCGGGCGAACCTGATTGTGCCCGACGAACCTATGTGGTTCGCTAGATAGATTCGCTGACAGCGAATCTATCAACGAACCTAAGTCTGTTATATATTGTAACCTTATCTTCATGAAATGCAACTTTTGAACTTTGACAAAAATCTTATCCAGACACTTGAATCGTTTGTGTGTTACCAGGAGGTGCTAGGAGCATATATTATTCATCTTTGTAGCGTATTTACCTCCGGTTGTGTGGTTTTAATCTCGTTATTGGTTGTTGGGTTATATTGCACTTTGTTTGTTTGAGTCAAGAGTGTTTGTTGTTATACAAGTCATTATAGCACTGAAATCACGATCTAGATGGACCAACAATATGGTATCAGAGCCTTAGTGCTCTTGATTGTTTGATTCTAGAGATTTTTGTGTTGATTTTGGGGTTTTTGTGTCAAAACACTATTTGATTCTTTTCTGGACTGGTTTGTGTGTTTCTATGTCGTATTTTGCTTAGGATTTGTCATATTTGGTCATAGGAAGCTTCTGAAACAAACGGGTCTATAAATGGTTATGTTTTGAAGCTGTTCTGTTCGTTTTCGTACTGAAACTGGTTTGTTCGTAACCCAGCGAACCTATCTGTTCTTCCAGCGAAACTGGTTGTTCATCCAGCGAATCTATACAAATCTTGTGTTCTGTAAATTTTGTGTTTGTGGCTAGCGAATCTGACATTTCATCGAACGACAGTTCACTTGTTTGGCTCATTGTGCAAGCGAAACTGCTGCCAAAATCTGTCGAGCGAAACTGTGCTTGCTGGTCAGCGAATCTGTTTGTTTGTCTAGCGAATCTGCCAGCGAATCTGTTTGTTCTTTGGGCGAATCTAATCCAGCGAATCTATTTGTCTTCAGCGAATCTACAATCTGTTTAAAATTATGACTACATCAACCCTGAATATGAATGATCTGGATAGTGTTCAACCTAACAGGCCACCGAGGCTTGTTAGTGGTGAAAATTTTGAAGATTGGAAGAGGTGTTTGAAAGCTTTTTTCTACTACACTGACTATAATCAATGGGAGTCGATTGTAAATGGTCCGCACGTGCCAAAGACAGTTGAAGGAACTGTTACTTCAATAAACACTGATCCAAGTACTTTTACTGAAGCAGACACCAAGTTGCTTGATCGTGACAAAAAGGCACTCGGGGCATTGATACTTTGTTTGCATCAGGATATTTTCAACAGGTTTGCTGAACACACAACTGCAAAAAGCTTGTATGCTGCGTTGTGCGAGTTCTATGATGGTAATGAGGATTTGAAGTTGGATAGAAAAGCTCAAGCTGAGAAAGAGTTTAACTCTTTTGTGGGGTATTCGCAAGAAAATCTGACTGATATTACCAATCGATTCCTGTCTGTATCAAGTAACCTGAAAAAGTATGATGAGAAGCTGGGAAATCATGAACAAGTCACAAAGCTGTTAGATTCACTTCCTCCTCAGTGGAGTCTTCAGATCAAATTGTTGAAACAAGAAAGAAACTTTCATGACTATAAGCTGATGGATGTTATAAACAAGCTGAAGTCATTTGATCTTGATGTGAAGAGAAGAGAATACAATCAATCTATGATGGTTCCAAACATTCCTTCTCAGAATGCTGCACTTATTTCATCCGCTGCAAACTCTCATATTTACAGTGCTGCACCTGGAGGATCATCAAGTCATGTGTCTGTTAAATCTGTTGGTGCATCTACAAATGTTGGTTCAAGCTCAAATGCATCTGTCACCACTTAGATTCCATCTGACACTATGGCTTTGTTTGGAATGTTTGTTCATAGCTATGAAGCTCTTGTCGCTGATGAGTTAAAGGGAAAGGGGATGACTGTTGAGGATATGTATCAGGTGGATCCTGATGATCTTGAAGAAACCGACATCCAATGGCAAATGGCCATGCTTACTCTTCGTGCTAGACGTTTTATGGAAAGAACAGGAAGAAGAAGTTTTGGGAATCAGGGACAGAATAACAAGCCGGGGTATGACAAAGGAAAGCTGAGATGCTACAACTGCAAACAATTGGGTCACTTCAAAAGGGAATGTCCTTTACCAATTGTTACTGAACCCGTAAATTCTGGAAATTCAAGAACCGCTCCTGTTCAAGAACGACTTGAGGAAGTGAAACAAAGGAATGAAGCTGCACTGCTCACCAATTTTGATTGGAGTGCGGAAATTGAGGAAGCAAAGGAAGAAATTAATCATGCCTTGGTTGCTGAGATTGTTGAGAATGATGATGACTTTATAAATTGCTTTGACCCCTTCAAAGAATTTTATGCTGAAAATGATGGAAATTGTGATGAAGCTGCTGAGTTAAAATATGAGGATGAAGAAGGGAAAGTGGAGAGAGTTGATGAAGACCAGTCAGATGCTATGGTTCAAGGACATCTGAATCACTCGGGATTGGTTTGTGAAGCTGCGGTAAATGAAATGAAGAATGATGAAGAGTCAAAGCTTAACTTGGAAGCCATGATTGAGAAGGCGAGGCTTGATGCTGTTGATGAATTCAAGAGGAACATTCCCTACTGCCAGTGTGATCGTGCCCTTGCTGCAGAAAAACTGGTAATTGGTCTTCCTTATGACGTTATTGTAGATATGTGTTCATCTGCATGCAAAATTCGTTTAATTGGCATATACAAAGCCAATAAACTGTTAATTTCAAATGAAAACGAATTAAAAAGGACTAACAAAGAGCTTAAATTGAGTGAATCAAAATATTTTGTCAAATTAAGAGAAGCTTTGAAAGAAAATGAACATTTAAAAAGATCTCTCTTGGAAAAGAATTGTGAAATAAATTATTTGACTGAGCAAGTCACTCTTGCTGAATTTGAAACAAGAAAACTCAAAAATAAACTGCAGCAATGGACAATATCTAGTATGAAAAGGGAGGAACTCTGCAAGAAACAACGGGGGGCCAGAGTTAAGACAGGTTTGGGTCTTAACAATGAAACATATGCATATCCCCCACCTAGTACCTTCTGTTACTCTCCAACACCTATTCCTCATACCTCAAATGAGTTGATACAAGAGATTATACAGAAGATACTAACAGCTCTATTGCAGGTTTAAGTGGAGTAAATCTTAAAGAGGTTAGAGAGGATTACGCTTATGGTGGGAGTACTGGGCTTGGTTGTTCTAGCAGTAGTGAATGTTCTAATTCTGATTCCAAGAAGTCTGTTGAAGACATTAGTTTAATTAATTCTGTTTCTAGTAATGTGTTATATTCAGACAATTCTATGTTTAATAGTAATTTAGGGTGCACTACTTCAAACCCTAATGTGTTGAATGTTGATCAGATTGAAAATAAGTGTGTGAATGACAAAGATGAACTTTCAGGTCATGTCTCTGAAAGTTAAACCAAAACAAACTGTTTTCAAAAGTTCTTTACTCATCAAATTCCGTCTTTCACACCAGTGAGAATTTCAAAACCTAAATCTGAATCTGAAAAGGTAAAAGTCACAACAGGTAAATCAAAAGAGCCTTATGACTCTTACAGTGATTGCAACTCTCAATTGTCTGAATGTGACGAGGAAATTGAAATGGATAAAATTCTTGTTGATAAAGTTTCCAAAGTGGGTTTGAAATCTCATTGCTTTAAATGTGGAAATATTGGTCATACTGTTAAGCAATGCCCTAAGTTAGTCAAAAACAGTTCAAAGCAAAAAATTTTAGAAAAAGATTAAACACTTTTGTAAATAATTTCTTTTGTAATTCTTCATCTGCTCCACCACCCAAGTACACAAAAGCTTGGGTGTCAATTTCAAAAGTCTAACTTCTATATATTTCAATAAATGTCAGGAACATTCTAGTGCCGTTGTAAATAGTCATTGGCATATTGACAGCGGATGTTCCAGACATATGACTGGGTTGAAGGACCTGCTGACTAACTATCGGATTATCAATGGTGGATATGTTGCTTTTGCGGGAGACAAGAAAGGTGGTAAAATGATTGGTCAAGGAGAAGTCTCAAATGGTTCTCTAACTTTGGAAGATGTCAATTATGTTCCTGAACTGACATTCAATCTTCTCAGTGTATCACAAATCTGTGATAAGAATATCCCAGTGTTGTTTCTTCCAAATGAATGTCTGTTCTTGAAGCCAGAGTTTTCTATTCCTGAAGAATTGGTGATCATGCGAGCTCCAAGACGAAATGATACATATATGCTGAATATGGGATCAAAAGAATCAACTTCCACCGTGACCTGTCTCCTATCTAAAGCTTCATCTTTTGAATCTTTTCAATGGCATAGACGTTTAGGGCACATTAATTTTAAAATTCTAAATAAATTGGTTAAGAACAATTTGGTCAGGGGTTTACCACTTAAAGATTTTTCAGTGGATGAGAAATGCATGGCTTGTGCTAAAGGAAAGCATCACAAAAAGCCACATAAGCTTAAAATTACAAATTCAATCTCAGAACCCCTCGAATTGTTACATACTGATTTATTTGGTCCAATAAGTGTCAAATCTATTGCTAAGAAATCTTATTGCTTGGTTGTCACAGATGATTACTCTAGGTACACCTGGGTGAGATTCATGGCATACAAGAGTGAGACTGCTGAAGAGTTAATGAAGCTGATTCCTCAAATCGAGGTTCTTGGAAAGCGAAAGGTTCAAGCCATCAGAAGCGATAACGGAACGGAATTCAGAAACCATATCTTCAACTCTTTCTGTGAACAACGGGGTATTCTCAGACAGTTTAGCGCCGCACGAACACCACAACAAAATGGTATTGCTGAAAGGAAGAATCGAACTCTTGTGGAGGCTGCTAGAACTATGCTGATTGAGTCAAAGCTTCCAATTATCTTCTGGGCAGAGGCAGTTAATTGTGCAGCTTATGTTCTGAATAGGGTACTGATTGTCAAAGAAAAGACGAAGACGTCATACCAGCTGTTTCGTGGGATTAAGCCGTTGATCGATTTTCTGCGCCCCTTTGGATGTTCTTGTACTCTGTTGAATACCCAAGATCAGAAAACGAAGTTTGGTGCTGTTTCGGATGAGTGCTTCTTTGTAGGATACTCGAACACACAAAAGGCGTATCGTGTTTACAACAAGCGAACGCGGATTGTGCAAGAGTCCTATTATGTTGACTGGCAAGAGTTAAACACAACAAGTATTGGCAGTGAACCTGCATGGTTTTATGATTCCACCACTATTTTCAAATCATTCAATCTTCCTGACTCTGACGATGATGACATCATTCCTCACACATCAGTTTCTATTATTAACCATCCACCTACACAATCACAACCACAACCTTCAACTACACAATTACCTCACACTTCATTTGACATTCCACCACCTCCTCCTCCTCAAATTCCAACTTCTCCAACAGATATTCCATCATCATCCACTTCCATACCAGCACCTACCACTAATACATTGCCTCCATCTTCAAATATTCCCTCACAACCATCTAATCAAACATCCTCATCCCAAACCAACCCTTTGCTTCTCAACACAGATTTCAAAACTATAAAGAATCATCCTCATGATTATATCATAGGATCAATTACTGATGGTGTACGAACTCGGAGTCAGAGTGGTTTGATTAATGAATGTCTCTATGCTGCCTTTCTATCCCAAGTTGTTCCGAAGAATTATAAACAAGCACTTGAAGATCCTAGTTGGGTTGATGCCATGCAAATGGAACTTCAGCAATTTAGGAAGCTTAAAGTTTGGGAACTTGTTGATCTTCCTCCTAATAAGTGTCCCATCGGCACTAAGTGGGTTTTCCGAAACAAGCCAGATGATCGCGGTGTTGTTATCAGAAACAAGCGAGATTGGTTGTTCAAGGATTTGCTCAAGAGGAGGGGATTGACTACACTGAAGTTTTTGCTCCAGTCGCTCGCCTGGAAGCCATCAGAATCTTTCTTGCTCATGCTGCGAACAAAAACTTTAAAGTTTATCAGATGGATGTGAAATGTGCATTTCTATACGGAGATATCGATGAGGAGATCTACGTATGTCAACCACCGGGTTTCGAGGATCCAGATTTTCCTTCAAAGGTGTACAAGCTTGATAAATCCTTGTATGGATTGCATCAAGCTCCACGTATCTAGTATGAAACTCTGACACAGTATCTTCTCAGCAAAGGTTTCTCTCGTGGGACTATTGATATGACATTGTTCAAGAAGGAGGTGAATGGTGAGCTGCTGATCATTCAAGTGTATGTTGATGATATAATTTTCGGTTCGACAAATGAGGAGCTGTGTAGAGAGTTTGAAAAAGTGATGATGGATCGCATTGAAATGACGATTATGGGGGAGATGTGTTTCTTCTTGGGGCTGCAAGTGGAACAAAAGCCAGATGGAATTCTTATCCACCAAGAGAAATATATCAAAGAGATCCTCACAAAGTTTGGCATGGATGATTCTTCTCCGGAACTGATTCTGTTCACCGATCAAACATGCCTTACTTCTGATGATAATGGGAATCCTGTGGATGCTCATCGATACCGCTCGATGATCGGATCTCTCATGTATCTGACTGCCAGCCGGCCTGATATTACATTCGTTGTGTGCTAGTGTGCTCGTTTCCAGGCCAATCCAAAAGAATCACATGAGAAAGCTGTTAAACGCATTTTTCGTTACCTTAAGGGTTCCTCTCGTTTGGGACTTTGGTACCCAAAAGGTGGGAACTTTGGTTTACATGCTTTTTCTGATAGTGATCATGCTGGTTGCAGGATAAACAGAAAATCACTCACTGGTGGATGTCAATATCTTGGCGAATGTCTTGTTTCCTGGCAAAGCAAGAAGCAAACTGTCACACCCTCAAAATCCACTAACGGAGTTTTACCGTTAAGTGTGTGACAAACCAGGATCTCAGTCATTAGTTACACCAAACGACGCTATATGAATTTAAAACATACGTGTCTCATTAAATGAGAAAATTTATTACAGAGTTAACATTTAAAAATTTGCGGAAGCGTAAACGAAATGTAATGCCAAATTATTAAATGGAAACTAAATGCGCAGTACACGCGTCCAATACAAGATACAAAGTTTAAATAGACATTAAACTCAAAACGTGGGTTGTAATGCATGAAAATGTTTAAATGAAAAGCCGTGACTCCATGCCATGTCCTAAGTGCGTGGTACCTCAGTGACCTGTAAAAGTGAAAGTCTAACAAGTGTCAACACGACGGTTGGTGAGTTCACATAGTAAGTATAAAATCAAGTAAGTTCAGTTGCAAGCAGAAATATAAATTAAGTATGTCATTGTAGGTAGCTAGTCTACAGCACATGTCCTTAGAGGCGTATGTATCTGACCGAAGCTGACGTATGTACACATTAAGTGTATTTTGCCCGTTCGTACATCCCAGCAGGATGCACTGTAAGTATGTTAGGTCATTCAACACCCGTTCGACAGGTCCTTCTGTCGTGCTAGCGCGACTAGCCCGGGTGGGGTTTGTCAAACCCAGTAGTACTACTCAAAATTTCCCCGCTATTTCACAAATACTAACGGTCAACTAGGTATCCATGAGGTCTTTCATGAACAAAATAAAAGTTGCTCTAATCCAGACATGCGACATACAGAATTTGTAAATCCGTAAAAGTATTCGTCCGAGTTCCAGCCCAAAAAGGGTAGAATAGTAAATAGTTTAGTTCAGTGAACTCACCTTTGAAGCGCACAGCAAATAAACAGCAAAAATGCCAACAAGAATCTAGATCGCCCTACGACCTGCTTTAAATGTATACTTACCAATTATTAACTAAGAACATGTAATCAGTATATATAATATAAAATTTCCCTAGGGTTTCGAGGATTCGGTTCGGCTTCATATGATAATAATGATACACCCCATGATATTTAATGTATGCCACACATTATAACCCTATACATTTGCAACACAATTAAAACGTCCAACCATTAAATCGCCCCGACTCACATCATCATACGCATACCAGACATATAATTAAACTCTCAACTATCACTAAAAAAATTCTAGTGTTCATATATAACATGCCTTTACACATACTTCAGAACACATATTCGCGATCATAGTTTCATCATCATCAAAATCAACTCAACTCATATTCATATTTGTTCAAGTCCAACCCATACACCTCGCCCATTTACATACATCTTGACTTTCTATACTAACACTTATTTGCATACCTATCTCCAAGATGATCATGCATAGAATTTAGTTCACCTACATACAATAAATTCATTGTTGTTGTTAATGCTTGGTAATATACATACATTCATCGCATACCACCTACTGTTAAACTACTGTTTCCGTATGCCACACATAAAGTACACACACTACCTCTAGTTACCTATGTGAATACTTATGTTGTTTAATATGAAATCATACACATCGAACGTATACATGTATTGACAATTACACTAACTAAACATCAAGTTTACATACATTTACAAACGAAACGTGTATATGTACCTAACCAGAACATACATGCGGTTGCACACATACATATATACATTTGGCTATTGTTACTGCATATATATATTTACATACATAAACCCATCCCTAACTGCATACCCGTTATATTCATACTCCATGTATATAATCTCATACACATACACTGTTGACATGCATATATATATATATATATCATATTACTTTTGTTCTTCTGTTGCTTTAACTATTCATACTTGCGCATACATACAATTACAATTAACGCATACAAGCTTTTGTTTCTGTTTGTTTAATACACACGCATACGTATGCTTACTGCTGGACTGTTGTTTCTATACACTTACATACCAAATCACTGCAGCTTTAACTACATTCTACACCCACACCCGCAACAATATATATACATTCGGTTATACAAGCTGGTCTACATACATATATACATTCGGTTATAACTACATTCCACACCTACAGGCTTCTGTTTCTATACACGCCTACCTACTGCATACAACACATATATATATACACTTCAACACAAAACGCAACAGTACATACACAAAGATGCATCGATACAACACATACCATCACATACAATAAATACTTACACAATCGCACATACATAAACAATTACGCACTTATACAATGACAGCATCACCCTTTGATCCGAACCGAAACAAATCATAAACTGAAAACGAACCGAAACACGATCGAAAAACGAAACCGTAACGCGGTAATTATCAGAAACAAACGATGAATGCGTACCGATTCTCACGTGGGTTGTGGGTCTGTTAGTACGACGACCAGGGGGGTGATCGGAGTTGCAGGTGCAGGTCCGACGGTGGTGGATGTCATTGCTTCTTCTCAACTACGGCGGTGTACGATGGTTATGGTGTGTTGCGATGATGGTTTCGGGTGATGGGGCGGTGGTTCACAATGGTTGTCGTAATGGCTGCGCTAGGGTTTGTTGTTGTTGATGTTGTTTGAAGAAAAGGATGACAAGGTGAAAAGGGGGGGGGGGGGTGTTGACGGGTTGGGTAAATGGTTGAAAAAGAATTTTATAAAATTTGCATTTAGGTCCCTTGAGTTTGTTAGTTAATTTATATATTTCCAAAAGTTAACAACTTAACTTTTATTACTTGCAACCGAACCCTAAACATATATAAAACTTAACGGAATAGTTGACGGTGTTAACCTGAAATTACGGGTTGTCACATCATCCCCTTGTTGAAAGAATTTTCGTCCCGAAAATTAGGTATGGTCGGTAAAACAGGTCTGATTATGAAAGAATCTAGAGTTCAGAGATTTGAGTTGCCACATCCATGTTCCCGAAAACATGTCAGTCATATAACATATAAATTCACTAAATTTATATTTATTTAGTTGTTCGAAATTATTATTTTATTAATTCGCCAACATTCGTGTATTAACTCACGTGATCTGTAACTCCTTGGGTTGCCGTTAAATGTAACTGTTTGTGTAACAAGTAGCACGTTGAATTCAACTAATTAAATGTGAAGTGTAATTTTATTAACAGAAATAACGGAATTTAGTTAACGAGGTTAATCTGAAATTTTAGGCTGTCATATCATCCCCTTGTTGAAAGAATTTTCGTCCCGAAAATTTAACCAATAGTATTAGTATTAGCTGTTGTCATTTGAAATAGTTAAGAATGCTTGTACATGATTTGATTTTTCACGCTCTCACGTTAACTTTGGTCCATGCTTCTAAGTTCCAGCAAACATTGATTATAGTGATCTTACAGTGTTTGAGTGTTTTGAATTTGTTACCTATAATTTCAACGGATTGGGACGACAAGTGTTCCATAAGGTAAGAACTTGATTAGGTTGAAGACATCAAGAATGTTGTGTACCATGTTTACCCTTTTAAAACCGATCCAGTCAATGATCTAGAAGGCCAATACCCTAGGATTTCAAGTTGTCTAATGTATCATGGTTTTGATTGAATTCCAAAGTTTTTGGATGAGATTTATAAATAGCAGTTTCTATATTGTATGTTTCGGGGATTTAGATTAATGAGTTTCACGTTGTTATTAGCTACACGAGGACCGAGTCCTAACTGGACAGTTCATTTATTGATATAGATCGTTAAAGTGAGACAACTCACGTACGAGGTAAAGAGGAAATAAACTATCCACCATGTGTAGGTACTCTTCTTTATTAAAAAGAGTGTTGTCAAAACATGAACATCAGGGATGTCATAGGAACCCTATGAACAGATGGAGCAGGATGAACAATGACACTACTTATATGTTCAGTAAAATGATCAAGAAATTTAATAAGTATTTCTATCTTTGATAATTATACTTTTTTTTTAATTAAGAGGACACGTGGTTGTGTGACATGGAGTAATGTGTTACCAAAGTTTACGTATTGAAGTGGTGTTAAAACAAAGGAGTTGGTGTCAAATGAGGGGTTATAATCCTTAGGAGTATAATGCATGTTATTGTAAATCATATGGTTTTGCAGTACTAAGTACCCAGTTGCTTTATACTCGTGTTTATGAATGTTTTTTATTTATTTATTTATTTATTTATTATTTATTTATTTATTTATTGGTATGATATTTAAAGTAAAAGGTCTGAGCAAGATATGATAATGTAAGGGAGGTGTTGTAATGTAGTATAGTTGACGAGGGCCCCTGTTCTTGCTGAAGTTGTAACTTTGTGACGCTCGCAACCTCTTCTATATCGACAAAACACCATTTGTGAATATATATTCAATTCCTGGTGTTGGGTTGTAACAAAAGGCGTGGGTTGCATCCTAGTATTGAATGCTAACTTAGACCTCTCCCTACATTTATCTCCATAGTTGCTACAACTATAATATCTCAGTATTTCATTCCACTTCCTGCATATGATCGCAGTTTCATGCTGATCATCTCATTACAAGTTCTTAATTTATTGTTTAGTGTTTTAAACTAGATAGCTTTATGGGTTGTGTTACTGTGTTATCAAGCTCTTGTTGATAAGTAATTTCTGTTATACCTTCTGATTATAATTCCTACTACAATAGCCGAAAACAAGTGTTCTTATGGACACATATTTTAATTTGAACTTTGGGATAATGTTTACAAGTGTGCCGGGGGAATATTATACACAACCCATTTTCTCATAGAAGTAGGTTCCAAGAGATTCGTAAGTCGACTTAAGTGGAGATTTGATTCACTTTTTGGACATTCATTACGGAGATATAGTTGTAGTCTAGTTTAATATTTGGCAGGGATTCCCGTTTCAAAACATTAAGATTCTAGCCATGATTTTTCTACAGGACTCATCATACGATAGTGTTTAGATTCACCATTTGAGGATATAGAAGACGATGAGGTATAACAGTCCGATTTAAAGTCTAGGTTTCCAAGTTGATTAATAGATTAGAAAGAACCTCATGTTATATCTGTACATGTGTCGGGTGGCTTCAGTATCATCATAGCTTAAATGGTTTCCTCTACTAGGACCTTCACAGGTTAGAATAGCTAGGTTAAGGTTTCTTACGTGGCGGCTAGAACAATTTTTATTAAGGAAGTTATTTAAGTTTAATATGTAAATTTTTGAATAATAGAGCTTCTAAGAAGGAACGTCAGACGTTCAAAGTGCCAAATGAAAATCAGAGTATCAATATTATGGTTCTTGACAAATACAAAAGTGTACCGGGAACGAAACAAAATAGAAAGCGGTTATCCTGGACCGTAATGAGTAAAGCTCCCTCAGAACATCAACTGATAGTGTTGGTTTATTGTTGACTGTGGTAATCATCACCAAAATTTTTAGGATCGTGAAATGCATTCGAAATCATAATTTATATGTGTGGATCTGTTATGGAACGTTTGGTTTTTGTTGTTATTGTGAATAAAGGATATATGAAAGTTATAATTTATCTGAGTACATGGTAGGTTACCCTATAAGTGATAAATCAAACAGCTTTATAAGAAATTACGTGTTTATATATTAGAGTTTCCCAGGTTAATTACTGGTTTGGTTTCAGGTCCACATCTAACGTATCGTTATTATATATAGTGTAACATCGGTTATGTATTAGAATTTTATGTGGTTTGAATGTGAATAATCACAGATCGAGACTTTGTTAGTGCTTAACTTGGTTCGGTTACGCAAAAAATCAAGTAGAGGAGTTTGAATATATATTAAGATGGACAAAATGTAGATAATGTTTTAAAATTTAAACGTTCTTAAGAAAGAAAACAAATTTAAGACCCAAAACGTGTCTTACAACCGTGGAGATGTAGATTGGGTGTGAATATTAATATTTACGAGGGTGTTGGATCAAGACGGGTCCTCCAACTAGATCGAAATGTATACATACCACATGTGTGGTTCTTTGGTGCATCGTTAGTAGTAGAAACGTCATGAGTCAGGATTATTTTTGGGTAACTTGTTATCAGAAACAACTTAATGTTCTGTTTATCTTGCAGAATTGAAAATAGGTCATGGTTAAGTGAAGTACTTTTAGGACGAGTCTGGTATATGACGAGGTATATACGTAATTCATTTGAAGGACCAATGATGTTAATATGTTACCGACTGTTGGCAAGAGGTCATAATACCCCGACCATAAATTAAAGCATCTCATTATGTATCATAAGTTTGTGACTTCAGTAAGGTAAATGTTTCAACTGGTGGATTCAGATTGATTATATGTGGGATGAGTCATATCATTAAGGAACAAATATAGTAGTAGTAAGACATTATCAGGTTTAACATAGATCTTTGTTCTTATTGTGTGCCACCCAGGAAAGATTTCAGCTATCCTTAATTTAGGTGTATAAGGTAAAATGTAGGTAGTTTAAAGATAAACTTATCATAGGCCATCAAATGTTGTATTGTAATTGTATACCATCCGTACCTGGATTTTATGGGTTCAGTCAAGCATAAACTTGATATCGGTGCGTTATTTAGATATGGATGTTTGTTTCAGATGAATTTGTATTGATTGGTTCATCACTTTTGTGTGTCTTTTAGGTATCCCCGACATGACAGATTTTGCCAGGATCATCGTGTACTTGTAAATTCACCATTACGTTGCGCACCCGTAATCGTCAATTTACCTTACACAATCACCCAAGTTCGTCTCCCATCGGGTACATTAATCTTACATTTTACTATGTTCTTTGATTTACATTCATCCGTGTGGTATTGCTATCCCATATCAAGTGTATGATAAACCTATAAGTAGGAGACGACTATACTAGATGTATAGAACACTAACAGACTATCAGTGTGTTGTATCAATAGGTCGCATGTATCAGGTATGGTGTAAGTTCATACTAAGTGTAAGACTACTAGTCTAAACAAAATCTGAGTGTACGATGTGTATAAGCAGTGGTAATATCAAATCAAACAGATAACATGTAGTGGATCACACCATAAGTGATTTGTTACAACCATTGATATGTCTCATATTAAGCAACATGTTATAGCACACGAATGTGGCATATAATTGGTGATGTGTAATAGCACATAGTAGGTCACATATGTATTAAGTCAAGACCTTACTAGGAATGAGTTTCTGGACAAAAATCCATTACTGTTGTTCATGTACCCCTATACCCTAGGCATCGGTCTCTGCCGGTTGATTGCCATAATGAGGTAATTCAATGAGGTAGGTAATTCAAAACTGAATTGTCTAGGCTTCATACGAAACCAGTTTGTTGCCATAGTCATGTAAGTTCCAGGTTATATTGAAATGTGAATATTGCTTAACTAAAGCCCCTAAAAAAAATTTGGCCTAAAATGCGGGATAACTTTTGAACAAAGTCATTGTCAATATTTCCTCATGCGTACTTCAGTGAACAATTCAAAACTAGCAAATACACACCTAGTTCAAGCTTCACTAGCAGAGCAAGTCACAGAAAAAAAAAATTCCTAAAGTGTCACATAATACAAACTAGTCACTTCATATAATGCTAGCGTATGTGTAAATAACGTGTATATGGGTCACAAATAAGTTTTCACAAGTGCAACTAATGTCATTTCTGAAATCAAGTGTGTACAAGACCCTAACCCATAATAAGTTCATAAATACTTCACTCGGTGCAACTAATGTAGTGTACAGTTATAGTCTAGAATGCAATGCAATGCAAACCTAGTTCGCTATAACTAATGGCTCTGATACCAATCTGTCACACCCTCAAAATCCACTAACGGAGTTTTACCGTTAAGTGTGTGACAAACCAGGATCTCAGTCATTAGTTACACCAAACGACGCTATATGAATTTAAAACATACGTGTCTCATTAAATGAGAAAATTTATTACAGAGTTAACATTTAAAAATTTGCGGAAGCGTAAACGAAATGTAATGCCAAATTATTAAATGGAAACTAAATGCGCAGTACACGCGTCCAATACAAGATACAAAGTTTAAATAGACATTAAACTCAAAACGTGGGTTGTAATGCATGAAAATGTTTAAATGAAAAGCCGTGACTCCATGCCATGTCCTAAGTGCGTGGTACCTCAGTGACCTGTAAAAGTGAAAGTCTAACAAGTGTCAACACGACGGTTGGTGAGTTCACATAGTAAGTATAAAATCAAGTAAGTTCAGTTGCAAGCAGAAATATAAATTAAGTATGTCATTGTAGGTAGCTAGTCTACAGCACATGTCCTTAGAGGCGTATGTATCTGACCGAAGCTGACGTATGTACACATTAAGTGTATTTTGCCCGTTCGTACATCCCAGCAGGATGCACTGTAAGTATGTTAGGTCATTCAACACCCGTTCGACAGGTCCTTCTGTCGTGCTAGCGCGACTAGCCCGGGTGGGGTTTGTCAAACCCAGTAGTACTACTCAAAATTTCCCCGCTATTTCACAAATACTAACGGTCAACTAGGTATCCATGAGGTCTTTCATGAACAAAATAAAAGTTGCTCTAATCCAGACATGCGACATACAGAATTTGTAAATCCGTAAAAGTATTCGTCCGAGTTCCAGCCCAAAAAGGGTAGAATAGTAAATAGTTTAGTTCAGTGAACTCACCTTTGAAGCGCACAGCAAATAAACAGCAAAAATGCCAACAAGAATCTAGATCGCCCTACGACCTGCTTTAAATGTATACTTACCAATTATTAACTAAGAACATGTAATCAGTATATATAATATAAAATTTCCCTAGGGTTTCGAGGATTCGGTTCGGCTTCATATGATAATAATGATACACCCCATGATATTTAATGTATGCCACACATTATAACCCTATACATTTGCAACACAATTAAAACGTCCAACCATTAAATCGCCCCGACTCACATCATCATACGCATACCAGACATATAATTAAACTCTCAACTATCACTAAAAAAATTCTAGTGTTCATATATAACATGCCTTTACACATACTTCAGAACACATATTCGCGATCATAGTTTCATCATCATCAAAATCAACTCAACTCATATTCATATTTGTTCAAGTCCAACCCATACACCTCGCCCATTTACATACATCTTGACTTTCTATACTAACACTTATTTGCATACCTATCTCCAAGATGATCATGCATAGAATTTAGTTCACCTACATACAATAAATTCATTGTTGTTGTTAATGCTTGGTAATATACATACATTCATCGCATACCACCTACTGTTAAACTACTGTTTCCGTATGCCACACATAAAGTACACACACTACCTCTAGTTACCTATGTGAATACTTATGTTGTTTAATATGAAATCATACACATCGAACGTATACATGTATTGACAATTACACTAACTAAACATCAAGTTTACATACATTTACAAACGAAACGTGTATATGTACCTAACCAGAACATACATGCGGTTGCACACATACATATATACATTTGGCTATTGTTACTGCATATATATATTTACATACATAAACCCATCCCTAACTGCATACCCGTTATATTCATACTCCATGTATATAATCTCATACACATACACTGTTGACATGCATATATATATATATATATATATCATATTACTTTTGTTCTTCTGTTGCTTTAACTATTCATACTTGCGCATACATACAATTACAATTAACGCATACAAGCTTTTGTTTCTGTTTGTTTAATACACACGCATACGTATGCTTACTGCTGGACTGTTGTTTCTATACACTTACATACCAAATCACTGCAGCTTTAACTACATTCTACACCCACACCCGCAACAATATATATACATTCGGTTATACAAGCTGGTCTACATACATATATACATTCGGTTATAACTACATTCCACACCTACAGGCTTCTGTTTCTATACACGCCTACCTACTGCATACAACACATATATATATACACTTCAACACAAAACGCAACAGTACATACACAAAGATGCATCGATACAACACATACCATCACATACAATAAATACTTACACAATCGCACATACATAAACAATTACGCACTTATACAATGACAGCATCACCCTTTGATCCGAACCGAAACAAATCATAAACTGAAAACGAACCGAAACACGATCGAAAAACGAAACCGTAACGCGGTAATTATCAGAAACAAACGATGAATGCGTACCGATTCTCACGTGGGTTGTGGGTCTGTTAGTACGACGACCAGGGGGGTGATCGGAGTTGCAGGTGCAGGTCCGACGGTGGTGGATGTCATTGCTTCTTCTCAACTACGGCGGTGTACGATGGTTATGGTGTGTTGCGATGATGGTTTCGGGTGATGGGGCGGTGGTTCACAATGGTTGTCGTAATGGCTGCGCTAGGGTTTGTTGTTGTTGATGTTGTTTGAAGAAAAGGATGACAAGGTGAAAAGGGGGGGGGGTGTTGACGGGTTGGGTAAATGGTTGAAAAAGAATTTTATAAAATTTGCATTTAGGTCCCTTGAGTTTGTTAGTTAATTTATATATTTCCAAAAGTTAACAACTTAACTTTTATTACTTGCAACCGAACCCTAAACATATATAAAACTTAACGGAATAGTTGACGGTGTTAACCTGAAATTACGGGTTGTCACACAAACAACCGTCTCTCTGTCCACAGGAGAAGCAAAATACATTGCTGCTTAAAGCTGCTGTTGCCAAGTGCTCTGGATTCAGCATCAGATGATGGATTATGGCATCAACTTCCTTCATACGCCACTCTTTTGTGATAATGAAGCTGCTGTTGGAATTGCAAAGAATCCTATTCATCACACTCGCACCAAGCACATCGAAACAAGAATTCATGCCATCAGAGACGCACAGGAAAAGGGGTTCATTGATATTATTCCTATTGAAACAAGAAAGCAAAAAGCTGATCTTTTCACAAAAACTTTTGACAAACCACGTTTTTATGAACTGATCTCTATGTTGGGACTGATATCTTTTTGAAAACATTTATCCATGTGAATCAATTTGTAAATATGTAAATAACTTTTTCATTTTCTTCTTCTTTGAAAATTTCGTGGGTCACTCATTTCTTCGCTCCTTTACTTTATTTTATTTTATTTTATTTTATTCCCTTTTTTTTATTTTCTCTTTTATTCTGTATATCTATATTAAGAAAATCTGAAAAACAAAAAAAATTTCTTATTAGATAGCTATAATATAGAAATTTTAGGGGAGATATTAAAGATTAACTATTTATAGTTTTTCAAATTTTGCTATTTCAGGATCTCCGTTTTGATTGATGTTGAAGAGACGTTGAAGGAGGTCAGAAGTATTGTGTTTGGGATATGTCAGATAGGCTCAGCCCGAAAACAAAGTAAACAGTGATTGTGCAGCCAAACATAACGTTCAAGATCTCAGCCACAAGGATTATCCCCTTGACATGATTGGATTGCACAAAGATACGGGTTCTGTCAAAAATGGGTTGAGAGCGTCAAATCTTTGCCTTGATTTCCATAAACATCCCAAATCACCCTCACCCTATCCCCGAATCGAGTTTCTAGTCTGCAATACAAATAAAAAGCTGCTAGTGATGCTCTTCGGAAAAACCTCTGAGTGAGTTACTCGTTAACTCCTCAGAAAGTATTGTGTCAAAAGTGCTTAACTCCTCTGCTATACGGAAGTATTGACCTGGAGTTGGTGGATCTTCTCTGCTATACGGAAGTATTGACCTGAAGATTCACCGAGCATGCTCAAATGTTTATCTCCTCTGTTATACGTCGGTATAGACCTGGAGCTCTGAACTATTTGAGTTTCCCAAATAATAAGTCGCATTGTGTTCAAAAGAATCAATTGCTGACAAGCTCCACTCACAAAAAGATGCAAAAAATTGCACAGTGTCAAAAGAAGCTAATGCATCGATCAATATTCAAAATTTGATCCTCGAAATTCAAGCAAAGTCAATCGTATTGCTCAGATATATCCTGATGACAGAACTTGTTCTTTTTACCTAGATGTCTGTGGGGACCGAGTTGTCTGAGCTTCTTCAATCAAACCAAAAACATGATAAAAGAAGCTGCTGGTCTCTCGTTGAAAGGACTAAGGCATGGGTTTAAATGGACAAACATATCTGCAATCCCGCCAATCAATGATTCTCCGGATTCTGCTCAAAACGTCATGAAAAATATATATATCCTTCTTTAGCTTTTACTTTTTGCTTTTTCTTTCATTTTATTTTATTTTATCTTAATTTTCTCTTGTTATTATAATTATTTAGGTTAATGTGTTTATTTTCGGAGCGTTGAAATCGTGGGACGTTTTCGTGGATTTACAAAGAATCTAAAATTTCAGAAAAACCAAAAATATTTTCAATTTTTTTTAGACCCAGCGAATCGACATGCGAACCTACAGGTTCGCCAGAACCTCAGGTTCGCCCGAAACCTCTTCTCATCGCCGCCGTGGTTTCTTTTGACCTTTGGTCTTCGGGCGAATCTGAAGTTCGCTAATGTCTTGGTCAGCGAACCTGTGACTGTATATATATGTAGTGACAGCGAAACCTTTCACAAGTTCGCTGTCACTATTTTACTGTTGCCGTATCTTTTCAAATTAATCAAACGTTTGATTCTCACCCACAACCGACTTTTTCTCACTAAATCTCCTTTGCTTTTGTCTGGTATGTCATCGTTTCTATTCTTATCAATGTTTCATCTCATCAATTGCACTTTAATCTTCTTAAAATCCATCGACCCGCTTTGATTCTGTGTGAATGTTTCATTGAACTGTTAATAGCGTTATTATTTATGTGTATTAGGCTCGTTTCATGATTATGTTGCTTGTTTATTGCATTGATTGTATGTTTATCGCTTTCAGACTGAGATTTGACTGTTTTTCAAAAAACTAGGGTTTCCAGCGAACCTATGTGTTCGTCTGGCGAATCTGAACGAAAGTTCAAAACTTCGAGCGAACCTA
This sequence comes from Tagetes erecta, assembly GCA_030867185.1. Taxonomy (NCBI): domain Eukaryota; kingdom Viridiplantae; phylum Streptophyta; class Magnoliopsida; order Asterales; family Asteraceae; genus Tagetes; species Tagetes erecta. Next base: position 62,081,605 of record CM061488.1, read on the forward strand.
TGTCGTAAAATGCGGAAGCATAAATAAATCCAGTACGCAAAATGCGCGCACAAAATAATAAACCAAGTCAATCAAAATAAAAGAAGTATTAAATGTAGTTTTTGAAACAGTCCAAAGGACGACCCAATGCATGCATGTCCTACTCGTGCTCGTGCTCCTTAATTACCTGAGAAAACATACTAAAACGGTCAACACATAATGTTGGTGAGTTCAATGAGAAATGTACGTAAGTAAAAAGTACCGTTTATAATATAGATAAACCAATTCTATTTTATTAGGCGGTTTGCAAGACCGAATGCTTATTGCTTGTCAACACGTCGAGATGAAAGCTAAACGTTACTTTTGCCTTGTCGCCATCTAACCAAGATGACCCATAACCTTTAAGGACAATTTGCACCACATGACGCCCAGTCAAGGGTGGGGTGCCGTCGCAACCCGGTAGTACTACTCAAATTTCCCCGCTATCATATATTAATCAACCTCGAACTTTTATAAGGACTTGAATGTGGTTCCAATTCGTGTAAAGCACTATAAGCCCTAATAAAATCCTGCCCGTAGGCATTTATACTTTTACCAAACCTGCCCGTAGGCATTTATACTTTTATCGAAACCTGCCCGTAGGCATTTATACTTTTACCGAAACCTGCCCGTAGGCATTTATACTTTTACCGAAACCTGCCCGTAGGCATTTATACTTTTACCGAAACCTGCCCGTAGGCTATACCCGAAGGTATAAAATGCAGCCTTAGTTGGCTCCGCCCGAAGGCATAAAGTTTTGCCCGAAGGCCCTGCCCGAAGGCATAAAAATGCAGTCCGCCCGAAGGCGGTGTAAAATAATTGCCCGAAGGCGCATTAAAAACATTTGTATGTTTTCTCCCCGAAAAAGATTTAAAAGCGGGCAAAGAACTCATCTTTGAAGCGCACAGCAAAAATGCACACAAGAAACCTAGATCGCGCTACGACCTGCTTAATAATTGAACACTAATTATTACTAAAAAATTGTATTTATGTATATCTCGAATACACAAATACTCATACAATCATATATTCATCCTTTCACATATGTTACATACCTACTTACACAAGATCATTTACTGTTACTGCATTGGTATATATACATCTAATACATACTTCCATATCAATACTACTAATACTTTTTCACGTCTATTATCCATCCAAATGCAACCCGTACAGAACATTCATTATACTTAAAACACATACGCATACAATCCACACGAATTCTGTTTCATACACGAAATACTACATTGTTGTTGTTTGCTAGTTACTTCGATCACCTAATTCCAGTTTCTGTTCCATATTTTTCATACATATTACCTACCAACTAAACCCCTTTTCATCAACATACCCAAACGCATACATCTATTCTTACACATGCTGTCTATACATATACAAGCATGCACATATATACATGATGCTACACACCTAATCATCCTACTGCACTTTCATTTAAGCCCATATACATATACATATACTGATTTACACGCATACTCGATTACTATATACACTTAATACATACATCGATCTGTCATACCACTCATAACATGCATACACATTTTGAGATACAAACAATATTCTGTTACACATTTACACATGCTGCTAATGATTTATAATCTTGCACCTTCTTAAAATCTCCCATACACATAATAATACATACATGATAACAACGATCCCATGCTGCTTCTTCCTTGTAAACTTACCTCACGCACACACATTCAAATATATATATAAACATACATACTAATCATACTCGCATACAAATCTTTATATATATAAACATTCTGTTGCTATACTTGCTGCTATAATTTACTCTTACGCATATACATATATACAAACAATACATATACACAAACAGTCTTGCACGTATACGATCACAGCATCACCCTTTTGATCCGAACCGAACAATTAAAACGAACCCGAAACGAAACCGTAACGCGATACATGGCGAAAGTGCGCAAAAAAAACACGTACCGATAATCGAACGAGTAAGCGGAGGTTGCGGGTGCGATGATGGGTGGTCGGAGTTGGTAGTTGGCCGGAACTGCAGCAGGCTTTTTCCGGTTCTGTTTGATTATCCGAACAACAGCGATAATGCGTACGGTGAGGCGAAACGGGTCTGCTGTGATGCGGGGATGAAACCGACGTGGTACGGAGATGAAGATGGAGGTGCGACTGGTGAGGTGGTGCGGCCGACTAGGGTTTTTGAATGTGTGCGTATATGTGTCGTAAGGTAGAATTAAGACGGGTATGGGGTGGGGGGTTTGGTTTTATAATTTCTAATTTACACTTTTGGCCCTTAGACATTATTGGTTTATTTAGTTTGGTTTGAAGGTTTATAAAGTAGTTTACTAAATTACAAAACAAACCCTAAACTTATATAAAACTTAACGGAATAGTTGCAAAGTAGTTAACGGTGTTAACCTGAATTTGCGGGGTGTCACACTATTGCTCACCTCAACCAATTCGTTAGCATTTGTGATAATTTTAGGATCAACAACGTCACGGAGGAAGCAATCCAATTGCGCCTCTTTCCATATTCTCTCACTGACAAAGCGCAACACTGGTTGAACTCTCTTTCGCCAGGATCCATCACCACCTGGGATGATCTGACCCAGAAGTTCATCAGCAAATTCTTTCGACCGTCCAAGACTGCACGCTTGCGTGGTCTTATCTATTCGTTTAGTCAGGAGGCTGGAGAATCATTCTATGATGCGTGGGAGAGGTTTAAGGAGTTGTTAAGAAAGTGTCCACATCATGCGTTGGAGGAGGCGGCACAAGTTGAGATATTCTATTATGGTTTGATGTATTCGTAACGGGGGATGCTTGATACGACCGCGGGTGGAAATTTGTTGACTAAGCGGAGACCGACTGAGTGTTTTGATATGTTTGAGGATCTCGCGACTAGTGGTTATCAGGCTCCTGATAGGAGGGGGCAGCTTCGTCTCAAAAGGCTCCAGGGGTTTACCAGGTTGATTCTGTCACTGCGCTAACCGCCCAGGTTGAGGCTTTGACAAAGAAAATCGACCGCCTGCAGGTAAACAATGTGAAGTGTTGTGATGTTTGTGGAGGAGGACACAACACCGTAGAATGCCCACAGGGAGTTACTGATTTTCCCGAGCATGTAGATTATGCGGGAGGAAAATCCCTGCACAACTGGAACCAGGGAGGAGATTATTCAGGTGGACAGACCAGGTTCAAGAACACTGCTTTCGGTAACTCGTATAACCCCAGCTGGAAAAATCACCCAGGTTTTAGCTGGAAGAGCGGGAACCCACCGGGGTTTCAGCAACGTCCCCATAATTCTTTTCAAGGACAGAGTAGTGGTTCGTCTCAAGGGAAGACTGGAGGGGCACCTGTGGAGGAGAAGAAGTCGACTGTTGAGGAGATGTTGGAAAAGCAGAACTAGATACTCAACCAGCTTCTTGTGCGTGATGAGAAGAGATATCAGGAGTCCCAGAATGCGTTGTAGCATCACGAGACGTTGATTCAGGGACAATCTACAGCATTACAGAGTTTGGAGAGAATGGTAGTTTCGTAGAGACCAACCCGAAAGCACACGTTAAGGTAGTCACAACTAGGAGTGGTAGAACCTCAGGTGTAGATAAGGTAGTTCCATACGGTGATGAGGTCGTAGATGAGAAGATTGAGATGGAGGCTCCTCCTGACACGGTGCAACAGAGGCTGCGCACAGCAAGTATAGCACAGCCGGAGGAGCCAACACCGAATGCATCAGATACACCGCCAAGGGTGTATAAGCATCCCCTCTCCTACCCAAGTAGGCTTGCGAGAGAGAAGGTGGACCAGCAAAATGGTAGGTTGTTAGAGTTGTTTAAGCAGTTACATATTAACCTACCATTTGTTGAGGCTCTCACCCAGATGCCAAAGTATGCCAAGTTTCTTAAGGATCTCCTGTCCAACAAAAAGAAACTTGAGGAGTTGTCGATGTTGGTCCCAAAACGCTATTGAATCAGTAATTTGTGAAGATTTTTGGATCAAATGACATAAAAATATATGAACTTGGATAAACACTTGAAGAACACTCAATAAACTCAGATTTGATCTTGTATGATTGCATAAAATGTTGTTTACATGGAAAAACCCTCAATCTTGCTCATTCAAGCCCCCAACAAAACCCTATTTGCACTTACTATTTATAGTGAGTGCTTAACATGCTAATTACACTAATAGTCCCTACACTTAGACTAATTAGAAAATAACAAGTTAAAAGGCTAAAACATGTCTAAAACTAGATTAAATATATTTTGTTGACACAAAATATATTTATTACATTAACGATCCTAGACATAAAACAACTTCAACGTCTTGACTCGGTTCTTCGTCTCTAACGCGCCATTTGACTTTTTACGTGGACTTTGACTGGACGTTGACTTTTGTTGACTTTGACTGTGTTGATAATATTAGACTACAATTCAGGTCCAACAATACTCCCCCATAGTCTATTATTATCAACGTCTTGCATCGTGTTCAGCACCGATAAGTCAATACTGTTGGATCTTCAATTTGGTAAGCTTCAGTCTTAATTTTTGATCCAACAAAACTCCCCCAAGACTTATGCTTGCCAAATTATGTTGCTGAAGATCTTTATCTCACAATCTCCCCCATTTTGTATGCTCCCCATTTTTTTGTGCTTTCTTTCGTAAAATCTGGAACGGCTTTCCAACAATCTTTTCTTGAGTGCTTCAGAAGATGTAGGAGGAGGATTCCTAGCTCGGTATCTTCTACAAACTTTGAGGAACAGGTTCTCTGGTAGGATGCTTTGCTCAACTGATGATCGGCCATCACTTGCAGCAAATATCTGTAACACAGTCACAAACAAAATCTCGAGATTTCTCATTAGATCATTTCATTAAACAAAATAAACCGGTGTTTATCTGTGTATGAAAACAAGCGAACCCGTGTCCGTTTGTGTGTGCAATTTCCCGTGAAATGCATGTGAAAATGATAAAATTTTAATAGCATAATATGGAAGACTTGAAAATAATTTGAAATGAAAATCTTTTTGATTTTTTTTTTAATTAAAATTAAAAATTCGAAAATGAGAGGACGAGCCCGACAAGATCACAAATATTTTTGACAAAGAGAACACATCCCATAAGGTACACACGACCAACAAGACTCAAGAACCCAAACATAAAATAAAATAAAATAAAAACTTCATGAAAGGATATCAGATAATGCGTTTCGAGCAACCATCCAGAGAAACAAAGACTTGGCTAGATTGTCAATATGTTTGTCCATTTAAACCCATGCCTTGTTCCTTTCAACAAACAACCTGTGACGATCTTATCATGTTTTGGTTCGATTTGAAGAAACTCGAGCGACTTGGTTTTCACAGACATCTAGGTAAAAAGAACTTGTCCTATCATCAGGGTTTATTGAGCAATATGATTGACTTTGCTTGAATTTTACTGATCAGCTTTTGAATGTTGATCGATGCATTTGCTTCTTTTGACACTTGTGCAATTTTTGCATCTTTTCTTTGTGAGTGGAGCTTGTCAGCAATTGATTCATTTTGAACACAATGCGACTTATTATTTGGGAAACTCAAATAGTTCAGAGCTCCAGGTCTATACTGACGTATAACAGAGGAGATAAACATTTGAGCATGCTCGGTGAATCTTCAGGTCAATACTTCCGTATAGCAGAGAAGATTCACCAACTCCAGGTCAATACTTCCGTATAGCAGAGGAGTTAAGCACTTTGACTCAATACATTCTGAGGAGTTAACAAGTAACTCACTCAGAGGTTTTTCTGAAGAGCAACACTAGCAGCTTTTTATTTTGTTTTGCTAACTAGAAACTCAATTCAGGGCTAGGGTGAGGGTGATTTGGGATGTTTAGGGAAATTAATGCAAAGATTTGACGCTCTCAACCCATTTTTGACAAAACTTATTACTTTGTGCATGCCAAATGTCTGTGAAAGTACTCCTCATCACCGAGCTCTTTTTGAATTTAGTTTGATCACAGAATTGCTGTCTAATTGTATTCGGGCTGAGCCTATTGACACATCATTACACAAATCAATATCCTCCTTCAGATGCTTTCCATACAAACCTGAAACCTTCAAAAGACACAAAATATTTACACAGATAGAATTTTGGACAAAAGATATTTATTTTTGATATTTACTCCCCCAAAATTTCTATTTCAGCACAAAATTGAAATTTTTAAAGACACAAGAGTGACCTCAAAAGGATGAGAAAACTTGATCAAAAAATACAAGTAAAAATGTTAGACTCCCCTTTTCTTTTAATTTTTTTTTTTTTAATTTTTTTTTTTTAATAATTTTTTTTTTAATCCTTTTTTTTTTTTAACTATTTATAATATATAAAATAGAAATTACGAAAGAAATGCCTTCCATATTACTCTATCAAAAGATGATAAATGAGTTGTCAAGAAAAATGCAGTGGCTGTGAAAATCAGAGAAAGATCCAGAATGTGGATAAGATACCAAAACCGTAACCTGTTTGTTCCGCCTCAAATTTGAATAAGGAACATTCTCTGTCAGTAAACCGGATTACTAACAGTCCTCCTGAAATGTTCCTGCACTCATTAACAGATTAGTTAGAAAGGGGAACCCAGGCCATCGTAGTCCTGGGCGTTCCATTTACATTGGTGTAAAACACTTGTTTAAGCGCACAATCTGTTCTTGTATCAATTATCTTTTCCTCTTTTCTTTTAATTTGCCAAATTTGTTTAGATTCAAATATTTTTGATTTGAAAGAATTAAATTTGGAAATCATTTTCTGTTTAAGTCCCGAGGAAAAAGATTTTTGGTTTGATGATGTTGTCACATTTGTCTTTGAATCATGAGAAATCGGCTTCACATGAGAAGGTAGGGATGGAGTGTTCTTCATCCGACCATTCAAAGATGTATGATTCTTAACTTGAAATTCAGAGAAACAAACCTGTTTACCTTTACCATGTCGAGGATTCTTTATAGACTCTGATCCGGAGAAGCAATTTGTTTTGCCTTTACCGTCCGAAACATGTCTTTTTGGGCATTTCTTGAGCACATGATCACCCTTTCCACACTTGAAGCAAGCCTTGAATGGCTTTTGATGCTTGATTGGCCCGTGTGGGGCAGCTGGGGGTGGGGCTTTCTTCGAGCTTGATGCAACTTGTTGAGAAGCTTTTGGCGTCTTTTGTCGAGTTGTGGGTGGTTGCCTGATTTTTGTTTTGCTTTGTTGGATAGGAGATGAGATCTTCACTTGTTTGTTCTCAAGTCTTTTACAAACTTGAGATAGGATGGACAGAGGTGAAGGCTTCTTCTTTTGAGCTTTTGATGGATGACTGACTTGTTTTGCAGCTGGAACTGAGATCCGGATTTGTCTTGATTTGGGTTTTGGAAGCATTTCAGATTTGACAGTTGCAGATGACATTTTGATCTTTGAATCTCCATGACACTCCTTTGTCTTTGATTCATCATCTGAACTTATCCAGTCTTCAATAAGTACCTCTGCTTCCAGCGGATCTTGATTGATAGGAATTGAGTGTTTTGATGTGATCGGAGCTTGATGATTAAGTGATTCCTGAATTAACTCTTCCTTCTCATTCCTGACAGGCTCAAACGTAGGAATTTCACCTGCTTTAAACTTATCAAAGAAATTAGAAGTAACAACCGTTACAGGATTAGAAACAACAGGGACTGAGCAATCATTAGCTTGACTGTCAGTACCCGTTTTACTATATCCCATACCAGTCGAAGAATCATAATCATCTCGCACCTCCTTCAAATTAACTCCCTCTAAACCTACATGCAAACTGTTAGATTCTTGTTCAAACAAATCATTTTTAGGATGAGGTTTAGGTGTTGGTGAATAACACATAGTGAATGGAGGCGGAAAAACCGTCTGAACATCTGTGTCATATCCAACTCCATCTTTTAACCTAGCCCCCCTTTGTTTTGAAGCAAGCTCATTCATTTTCATACTAGCGATAGTCCACTTATCAAGTTTTGTTTGAAGTTTTGTGGATTCATACTGTGCAAATATGAGTCTTTCACTTAAAAGATTTATTTCAACATTTCGTTCATAAAGATTTCTTTTCAAAAGTTCAATTTCAGCCAACGCTTCTTTGAGTTTAATCGAATAAGAAACTTCATTTTTCTTAAGTTCAGTATTTATGGTGGTTAATTCAGCTTGCTTTGTTAACAAAAGTCTATTAGCTTCATAAATACCAAAAAGACGAACTCTGCATGCAGATGAACACATGTCTTGAACTGTCTCATAAGGAAGTCCCATAATGACTTTTTCAGCAGCCAGTGCCTTGTCATAATTGCAGACCCTTGTATTTCTTTTCAGTTCCTCTTCCTTTGCCTTCAGCATCTCTTCATTCTCAGCTTCCTTCTTTCCATCATCATTTTTCTCATCTTTATCATCAACAGTTGACTCACAATCAGATTTACTCTCACTATCAGCTATCGAAGCAACACCACTTTCTAAGACATTCTCACTTATCTCTGCAGTCGATTTCGAATCAGATCTCATTGATTCCAGCCTTTCGGTCAATTCGGTTTTGTAATCAAGTATGCTTGTGACCGATGAGATGAGGTCAGTATTTATCGTGTTGGTTTGAGGATGAAGAACATCTTTGTAAAACTCATTTCTTTTAATATCCAACTCAAAAGATTTTAATATGTCCATCACCTCCGCCAGTTTGTAATCAGTAAATCCTCTTTCTCTTCTAATCGATTTTCCATGTGAACTCCACTTTGGTGGGAGAGAATCAAGCAATCTCTTAACTCGTTCATGATTTCCGAGTTCTGGATCATGCTTCTTCAGGTTATTTGCCACCATCACAAATCGATCGAGAAACTCAGACATCCTTTCATTCTGTAAAACTGCAAAATTATCAAACCGGCTTTGTGCCGTTGTGAGATCATCAGATTCGAAGGATTTAAAAAGTTCTTCATAAGCCATTTTTTTTAAAATCGATAACCTGTTTAAAATTTGGCCTAAAAATAAATTTTAGAAAGTCCCGGCCAAAGACAAAACAATTTTAACTTAAATGAAGATCCAATTTTGGCCCAAAGATTAACAAAATAAACACCCGGCCAAAAGACGAACCAATTAAAAAACACGGCCCAAAAATTTTAAAATGCTATCTCCCGGCCAAAAGACGTTTCTTTTAAAAATTGATGACGACTTTAACGAAAACGCCCATAAAATTTTTAAACTTTAAAAACCCGGCGACAAATAAAACGAACCAAACACTAACACGGCCCAAAACTACCAAACCCAACCCTAATTTTCGGCCCACCCAACAAACAAAACCCAACCCAATTAAACAACCCAAACCCTAACCCTAACACTTTAAACAAAGTCAGCCGTTGAAAAACTACAACAACAACAACAAACACTGCAACATACACACAAAAGAACACACAATCTCTCTTCTTCTTCAAACACACTTTCAAGAGAGCAGATCTCTATCTCTCGATCTGCTGTAACAACAACACAATAATGGCTGTTTCATCTTCATTGTTATATGGTTTCTCGTTTACAGCAGCAGATACAAACAATCTGTTGTCAGCCGCACACACACACACGAGTTGCTTCTTGTTTTATACACGACAGAAAACAACAATAGTTGCTGCTGCTTCTTTTCTTGTTCGGTATTAGGAGCACAATAACATAAACATCACACGAACCAGCTTCATCTTGTTCGAAACAAACACAAACACAACAGGTCGATATGCTGCTGCTGTTTATTCGTTGCTCGATGAAACACCCGCCAAGATCTCAACACAAACAAACCACCTCCGACTTCGGTTTCTTGCTTTCTGTTATGGGGAATTTGAAATGGACGGGGTCATTAGGTTGACAGAAATGGATGTTGTTTTGTTATAAGGTTATGGTTTGAATGACTTGTTTGACAAAATGTTTGATAATGAGGTGAAGATCTAACAGGGAATGGTTGTGGTTATGGGTGGATAATGTTTTTTTTTTTTTTTTAATATTTAGATCTGGTATGGGTTTAGGTTTTGGTTTATGGATCTGAGATTTGGGTGTGAGATCGGGTTAAGTTTTTCATTTAGGTATAGATCTGATGGTTTTGGTTATGGTTGTGTTTGATGATTTAAAAAAAAATTGTAGATCTTGTGTAGTGTTTGTGGTTTTGAATGTTTGTGTAAGAAATAAGTCAAGAAAAAGGTAGATTCGCTCAGATCAGGAAAGTTTAGCAAGGTAGTGTGCAAGAACCTATAGATTCGCTGGCTTATAAAGTTCCGAGCGAACTTATAGGTTCGCTAGCTTGGTTTGATGTTTGTGTGATTGTTGGTGCAGAAAAGGTGTCAAGAAACTATAGGTTCGCTGGCCTACAAAGTGTCGAGCGAACTTATAGGTTCGCTAAGAACAACGGGCGAATCTATGCAAATGCTTTGTATAGATTCGCTCAAAATTTTGAACTTTCGTTCAGATTTTAACTAGATTCGCTGGTTTTTGCAGATTTGAAGATCGAAGAACACCAAGAACACACACACACTGTGTGTGAGAGAAACACTTCAGATCTGAAATTTTCTTATATTTTCTTAAAGATCTCAGCTTCTAGATCTGAAATATGTTGCTGAAATCAACAGATCTGATGATTGTTGATGAAGATCTGATGATTTTAAACCCAGATCTGGTTTCTCTCTCTAAAAACCCATCAGATCTGGTTTCTCTCTCTAAAACTTCTAAACAATTCTTTAAAATCAGCAACTATCTTCAACAAATGATTCAAAAATGGATCTCAGTTAGGCTCTGATACCAATTGTTGGTCCCAAAACGCTATTGAATCAGTAATTTGTGAAGATTTTTGGATCAAATGACATAAAAATATATGAACTTGGATAAACACTTGAAGAACACTCAATAAACTCAGATTTGATCTTGTATGATTGCATAAAATGTTGTTTACATGGAAAAACCCTCAATCTTGCTCATTCAAGCCCCCAACAAAACCCTATTTGCACTTACTATTTATAGTGAGTGCTTAACATGCTAATTACACTAATAGTCCCTACACTTAGACTAATTAGAAAATAACAAGTTAAAAGGCTAAAACATGTCTAAAACTAGATTAAATATATTTTGTTGACACAAAATATATTTATTACATTAACGATCCTAGACATAAAACAACTTCAACGTCTTGACTCGGTTCTTCGTCTCTAACGCGCCATTTGACTTTTTACGTGGACTTTGACTGGACGTTGACTTTTGTTGACTTTGACTGTGTTGATAATATTAGACTACAATTCAGGTCCAACAGTCGACATTTATCCTGAGTGAAGAGTGTTCGGCGGTTCTTCAAAGCAAACTACCCCAGAAGAAAACCGATCCTCAGAGTTTCACTATCCCTTGTCTTATAGGTAGTTTATCTGTCAGCAACGCCCTTGCTGATCTAGGTACTAGTATTAATCTGATGCCTTATGCTGTGTTTAGTAGGCTAGACCTAGGAGAACCAAAGCCGACACGAATGAGCATCCAACTCACAGATCGTTCCATTAAGTATCCGCGAGGAATTGTCGAGAACTTGCTAGTGAAGGTAGACAAGTTCATATTTCCTGCGGACTTTGTTATTCTCGACATGGATGAGGACGTGACTGTTCCACTCATCTTGGGTCGACCGTTCTTAGCTACCGCACGAGCATTGATCGATGTTTGTGATGGTAAGCTATCTTTGAGAGTGGGAGAGGAGACAGTCACTTTTGATATACACCAGTCTATGAGGCACCCGAAGTGCCAAGATGATTCCTTAAACTTTATTGATACCATTATGTCACATGTAGGGGATTATCTTAGCTCCATTTGTGGGGGTGCATCTTCTGATTCAGATCACATGGATAGGGAAAGCCAGGACGTTGAGTCAGCTGCCGTAGCTGACTCCTCTTTGAGTTGTTCGGCTACCGAGCCTCCCACGCACGCCATTGTGTCAGAAGTGCTGGATCGGAAGGATCTAGTAGATAGACCGAGTGTGGAGAGTCCACCGTCCTTAGAGTTAAAAGATTACCGTCTCATTTAGAGTACTCATTTTTGGACGAAGCCGAGCGTTTACCCGTGATCATTGCGTCTGCTCTCGCGGAGGAGGAGAAGATAAGTTGTTAGAGGTTCTTAGGGCACATAGGCAGGCGATTGCTTGGAAGATCTTAGATATAAAGGGTATAAACCCTTCATTCTGTACGCATAGGATTTTAATGGAGGATGAGTTTAAGCCTGTAGTGTAACCTCAAAGGAGACTTAACCCTAAGATGCAGGAGGTAGTGGGGAAGGAAGTTATCAAACTGCTCGACGCCGGTTTGATCTATCCTATATCTGATAGTGCATGGGTGAGTCTGGTTCAGGTGGTGCCGAAGAAGGGTGGTATGACAGTGGTCACCAATGAGCGAAATAAGTTAATACCCACCAGAACCATTAGAGGTTGGAGAGTCTGTATAGATTATCGCAGACTAAATGATGCTACACGAAAGGATCACTTTCCTTTGCCCTTCATCGATCAGATGTTGGAGCGTCTATCTGGAAAACAGTTTTACTGTTTTCTAGATGGTTTCTCTAGTTATTTCTAGATCCCCATCGCACCAGAGGATCAGGAAAACACCACGTTTACATGCCCTATTGGCACCTTCGCGTACAGGCGCATGCCTTTTGGGTTGTGTAACGCCCCAGCTACATTCCAGTGTTGCATGGTAGCTATTTTTCATGATATGATCAAGGACTCCATGGAGGTGTTCATGGATGACTTTTCTTTTTTTGGGAGTTCTTTTGATCATTGTTTAAGAAACCTAGAGCGTATGTTAGCTAGGTGTGAGGAGACGAATAGTTTTAGGACATCGTATGAATTGGGAGAAGTGTCATTTTATGGTTCGTGAGGGAATAGTTTTAGGACATCGTATTTCACAGGCTGGGATTGAGGTTGATCGAGCTAAGGTTGATGCCATCTCCAAACTCCCACCTCCTACTTCAGTTAAGTCCATTAGGAGTTTCTTAGGTCCTGCAGGTTTTTATCATAGGTTCATTAAGGACTTTTCTAAGATAGCCAGGCCGATGACGAAACTTCTAGAGAAAGATGCTCCATTCGTGTTTGATGAAAGTTGTGTAAGGGCGTTTGAAGTGTTGAAGGATAAGTTAGTGAACGCCCCGATCATGGTTGCCCCAGATTGGACACTGCCATTCGAGTTGATGTGTGATGCTAGTGATTATGCAGTGGGGGCGGTTTTAGGACAGAGGAAGGATAAACACTTCCACCCGATTTGTTATGCTAATAGGACTCTGAATGATGCTCAAGAGCATTATACCACCACAGAGAAGGAGTTGTTAGCGGTAGTGTTTGCCTTCGATAAGTTTAGGTCCTATCTTGTTCTGTCTAAGACCATAGTTTACACGGATCATGCTGCCATTAGATATCTCTTTAGCAAAAAGGATGCTAAGCCACGACTTATTAGATGGATCCATTTGCTACAAGAGTTTGATATAGAGATCCGAGATAAGAAAGGAGCCGAGAATGTAGCAGCTGATCACTTGTCACGCCTAGAGGGTCGAGAGAGTGTAGATAAGGCAGGTGTTTCGATAGATGATAGGTTTCCTTTTGAGAGTTTGATGGTTGTGAGTGCTCAGGATGACGGTTTTCCCTGGTTCGCGGACTACACCAATTATCTTGTTGATGGATCCTTGGTTAACGACATGACATATCAGCAAAAGAAGAAATTCTTTGCTGATGTCAAACATTATCTTTGGGAGGATCCATATCTTTTTAGGATAGGAGCGGACCAGGTTATTAGGAGATGTGTGTTCGGTGAGGAAAGTAGGAATATCTTGAGACATTGTCATGAGGGACCCACTGGTGGTCATAACGGGGCTAGCTACACCGCAAGGAAGGTGTTAGATTCAGGTTTTTATTGGCCTTCAAATTTAAGGATGCATATGAGTTTGTTAGATCGTGTGATGCATGTCAGCGTGTAGGTAACATCTCATCCCGCAATGGGATGCCTCAGACTATTCTTTAGGTTGTAGAGGTTTTTGATGTTTGGGGTATAGATTTCATGGGCCTGTTTCCCGCTTCGCGTGGGAACAAGTACATCATAGTTGCAGTAGATTATGTTTCTAAGTGGGTCGAGGCTCAAGCTTTGCCAACTAATGATGCTAGGGTTGTGGTGAGATTCATTAGGAAGTTGTTTAGCAGGTTTGGTGTTCTTAAGGCTTTGATTAGTGATAGGGGAACTCACTTTTGCAATGCGCAGATGGAGAAAGCCTTGCAGCGTTACGGGGTCACCCATAGGTTTGCAACGGCCTACCACCCGCAAACGAGCGGGCAAGTGGAAGTGAGTAACCGAGGTATTAAGAGGATTTTAGAGAAGACGGTCGGATCAAATCGCAAAGATTGGTCTGATAAGTTAGATGACGCTTTATGGGCTTTTCGCACAGCTTATAAGACGCCGACCGGTTCCACACCGTTTCGGATGATTTATGGGAAAGCTTGTCATCTACCGGTTGAGTTAGAACATCGTGCTTCTTGGGCTTTACAGACCGTGAACTTAGACATGTATTGTGCGAAGGATCACCGATTTCATCAGTTGCACAAGTTAGAGGAGCTTAGAGATCATGCATATGCTCAGTCATACAGTTATAAGCAGCGCACTAAGGAGTTGTGTGACACCCCGCCCGGCGGCGGAAAACACCGTGCGCATCAAGTGAATCGGATATCATAGTACAAAGCACATGGCACACTAAATGCATATTTTAAGCATGACCATTGAACCACAAAGAAACAAGAATCATAGACCTCGTAGGGTTACCTTTAGCAACAAGTCATGAGGAACCACTCATGTTACATTTATTGATAACCATCGTTTAACCGTCATTTAACCGTCTCGATATGCAAGTTATCAAAAATGTCTAAGCATCTAAGGGACATAGCAACGTAGCAACAAGCATCACATGTAGTAACAAGTAACATAGAATCTACCAAAGAATCGCCGGGTTAAATCACCTATCAGGCCATTAGTGTAGGTGGGCTTGTCAAGCCATTAGCGCTAACATTGTACCGGTGGAAATTACAAGATAAAATAAGTAATATTGACTATCACACAATTTCGCATCATGCGGCCAAACATGATTAACACATCTAATGATCTCATTTTCGAAAATAGAAACATCAAAAGAAACCGTTGTATTATAGAAACACGTATTTCAGCCACAAAACGTAAACAATAAAAAGGGGAGTGAGTTTACTCACCTTGAAAAGTAATTACAATCGAACCGTTAGAAACGCAGCTAAAAAGCACCAAGGGTTGCCCAAACATTAGTACCACATAATTTATCGGGAAAAACCCTAACTTAGAAACGAAACAATAGTAACAAGAATCAAAAGACTGAGATCCAGGGTTTCAGATTTGGGATTTAGGGTTTTAAATCACAAATTGGGAATTTAGGGTTTTGAAATATAATTTAGGAATTAGGGTTTTGAATTACAATTTGGGAAATAGGGTTTTGAAATATAATTTAGGAATTAGGGTTTTGAAATACAATTTGGGAAATAGGGTTTTGAAGTACAATTTGGGAATTAGGATTTTATATGAAACGTTATTGTGTTTTCGTTTTTGATAATATATATAATATACGGATCCATTTAGTTTTATATTTGAAACATCGTATCATTTTAATATAGTGTAATATCCTTTTCGAATCTAGAAATCATATGTTTTTATAAACCTTTAGAATATATTGAAGATAAAAGATATTATTTATTGGTTTAGTTGTAAAAATAAAAATTAAACAAAATCTGATGGTGGTGTGGTTCGAACCAGAGACCACGGCTCCACACCAACACACATCAACCGCTGAACCAGGCGCAATCTTTGTTAGTATAATTGGTTTTTAATTCTTTTGTATTTTGTTTACCAAGAACAACTTTCTCAATACAAGCCCTAGATTCAAGATCGATCCAATTCGTTCAACCCAGTGAATCAAACTCAAAACAAATAGAGGGCTTTTAATCTACAAGAACACACGATCATTTTGATATATGATACTCACTTGATTTCTGAGAAAAAAGAGTCGATGAACACGACGAATCAAGGCAACGGTTTTTAGAATCAAAGGCTGAGTTTTAGATGTTTTTGCTTGAAATTGGTTAAACAGGAACAGGACACAAGATCGTGCAACGAGGAAGAAGTGGGTCGATGAAATTTGATTTTTGGTAGGCTGGAAATAGTCGTTTGGGTTATGAGTTGATTACGAATCAAGTTGATTAATTAGATGTTAATGCAAAATGTTTCGGTTCAATTGATTGTTATGAATGATTTCAAAACGCAACAATGATGGTTTTGGTTAAAGTAATTTACTGATTTGGTGCGTTATGAAACGATTGAGTTTGTGGGTATTGAAATCAGTTTTTTATTTGCATTTTCACATGGAATTAAGCGGCTAAACGATGACTTTGAGGTGGTTTCGGGTTCGAATCTAGTCCATGATCATTTTGTATAGGTTTTTGGGTTTTAAAGTGTTAAAACGCATGAAATATACACTCGCCGGAGATGGGGATTTTCCGGCCAAACTGGCCGGAGTGTTTGTCGCCGGAAACATGGGTAAAGGGGGAAGGGCTGGGTGAAATTTGAAGTTACACGATTGGTCCCTCTAGTTCCAGTTTGTTTTAACAAGTTATTGTAAGTTTTTAATAATAGTTTGTAAATTGACAGTTTTGGCACAAAGTTAATTATATATGTATTTTTAACTAACTAACTTAACTAAATTGAAACGTAATGTTTATATAAGTGACGTTTTTATAGTTTTAGCTCGTTTAAACCATTAGGAGGCTATTACAAGACTTAGAAGCGTTTTTGTTTAACATTTTCAATAGTTTTCTTTTACGAACTATATATATATTTATATATATTGAGATTTATTGTTCCAACAATATTTATTTAATATACGTGAATGTTTTGCGACTTAAATACAATTATTTAATTGAGACGGGAATAACGTAGAATCCAGTGCGATTATTCATAATAATACTAATGAGCGTTACATTTTGAGGAAATAAATACGATTACAATTTAAAGGATAACAACTTCGGGTTCGAGTCGGGCAATCGGGTTCGGGTTTGGGGCAGATGTCACAGTCTCCCCTCCTTATAGAAATTTCGTTCCGAAATTTGCTCAAACCGAAGTAGAAGAAGATGAAGCAAAAAGGTGCGGATACTTAACCTTCATTTGGTCTTAAATTCATGTTCACATTTTGAGTTTCAACAATCATTAACGATTGGTATCTGATCACGCTTGAGTTGTTTGACTTCACGATCCATAATTTCCAATGGCCGTTCAATAAATTGCATTGATTCATTATCGATATGCACAATGAGATTTTTTTATTGGGTAAGTACTTTTTCAGATTAGAAACATGAAACACGGGATGAACACTGCCCACTTTCGTAGGGAGTTTCATCTCGCAAGAAACTTTTGAGAATTCGATCAATGGAAAGATGAGCATTTTGATTGAGACACGATTTTAAATAACAAGATTAAGAAGTTATTTATTTTTAATTTGCTTTGTCTCATTGAGAATTGTGTATTTAACTCTTTTCACTTATAAGAGTTCGGTTGAACTATTTGTATGTAGATTCGAATAAATCTTATTTGATACCCAATATAACAATAGAATAGGATATCAACATGCAAATGAAATATTTTAAGTATATGGATTTAGAATTATTTAAATGATCATCGAGAATAGTCGTGATTAATAGAATGTTTGAACCGAATTAAGTAACCTTACACGTAATTAAGTGGCTTAGATCAATTAGTAAAATGAGTATACAAGTCAAGTGAAAATAAGATGATTAAATATGGCCCAGCTACACAAGACAAAACTTACTATGGTTCCCATGCACCAACTTTCATAATTCCGTGTGCACCCGTAATTACTTCAGTTTTTGCATGGACTCCACAGTTCATTTGATCACGCGCGAGTCAAAAGTACACAACAATTTCAGGTTAAAATGATGATACGTATAGGTATTGATATCATACTTGATAGAAATAGTACTTGGGAAAATCATATTAAGATGATAAGTAGGTTGATGATTAAGAAGAAACTAAGATCCATTAGGTAGACATTGCTCATATAAATAACTTTGTTCAAATTCGAGTACTAGAATAGTAGCACTTAAGTTTGTGAAAATCGACTCTATGTGTGTAAGATGTAATTATCTAGATTTTCTGATATTGACCAGTTCATAAGCATTAGTTGATAGTGTACATGTAACAATATAATTTATTGGGATCTTTAGAAAAATTAGTTTCATGAAAATTTGATAATGCGGATAATCCAATTTATAGTTCGAATGAATAGATCACTTAGTTCCAATTGGATTTAATTTTTAAGGTGTTTGTATTTATATGACCAACAGCTTTAGGTAAACCAGATGTAGGGGTAAATAAGTTTATAAGAGATGATATTGTTTTTTACAGTTTTAAAAGCTAAGTAAAAAGTTGAAGGTTTTAACCTTTATCATAGATAATGTCATTGATTTGAAAATAAATGACATAATTTAAGTTGTAAGTACATAGTTTTGGGTAAACAGAAGACATAGTGTTTGTCGCAAGTCTTTGTATCATATTTGCGAAAACTGGGAAATCTTGTGTAAATATTTGACCAACGTTAGAATAATTAATCTCCTTTTTAAAGAAGTTATTTATCACGAAATGCATACAAAATACTAAGACCCAAAGGTTATTTTAATTAAAATCCCCCTTTATATATATATATATATATATATATATTTTGAAAAATAAGGAAATAATTTTAATCGAGTCGAATACCGGTAGTTTTACAAAGTCCATTGATTACACCTTGTCTTAGAGTAACGAGTTTATAAATGAAATGCGTTAGGTTTGGATTAGTTTATGGAAACTAGTCGCGTAGAATTTCGTTGGTGGTCATATGTATAGATGAAAACATATAGTTGAAGGAGTTCGAGAATAGTTGTGTAGTGAGTTCTCGTTAGGTTTGGATAACTAATTCATGGATAGCATCGTCTAGTTGATTAACGAGTACTTGTTTTGATGGTTAGTTCATAATTTGATAGTAGATTTATAGTTTTAATGATGGATCAGAAATTGGATTAGAATCTTATAGTTAGACGAGTAGTTTTGAAACTATTTGAGTATAGAAGTCAAGTTGAAATATTTTGAGGGTAGACGTTCGATTCAAATACATTAGCTTATAAGATTAGCAAAATCCGTTAACTTTTTTTTAGTTATGGAGTTTAGCCTTGACTAAAACTTAGAAATCATAACGAACCCTTGATTGGAGAGTCGATAATTGATTTAGGATTAGAAGTACGACTTAGATTCGGTAATCGATATTTGCATGATCTGAAGTTTTCGATAATTCGATTGAGATATGTCTTAGTTTTGATTTGAGATGTTTGGTTTACAACGGTGTAATTGTGTTATATGGATAAGCTAGCGAGTATATCGCATACGTATTATTGTAGCTTAGAAACAAATGGAATGATGAAACGTAGAGTAACACGGTTTTGTAGCAACATCTTTGACCGATA
The DNA here is from genome assembly GCA_030867185.1 of Tagetes erecta. NCBI lineage: Eukaryota > Viridiplantae > Streptophyta > Magnoliopsida > Asterales > Asteraceae > Tagetes > Tagetes erecta. The sequence goes on from CM061488.1 coordinate 62,101,182, forward strand.
GAAACATCTGATGTAATAATAGCACCTCGTTCTTCTTAGAATATCAAAGAATCTTTTGAAACATACCATAGAAAATCACGTAGAAACTTTAGAAACTTTAGAAATTTCGATTAAATGAAATAGTGATAGTACTTAGAACATCATAGAATCTTTTGAACATGTCATAGAAACCACTTAGAAACTTTGGAAACATTAAAGAAATTCGTAGAAATAATCATAACTTGTTGTAAAGAAAACCATAGAATCATCAAGAAATATAAGATTTTGAAGGCTTGGGAACGTGTCTGGGTTTTGACACTTCAGACTTATCAAAGTGCTAAGTTCGTTTTTCAACGTATTCGAGAAGGCATGCTTTAGCCTATAGGTTCACACTCATCTCGTACATCCCCAGGTAAGCATACAGGTCTCTTAAAGAGATTTATACGAAATGCTTTGCCTTAGGCAGGATGTCCGTGATACAAGCGTTCCCCCTTCCGGATTGCACACGTTCCCACGTTTTCAAACTTACTTAAGACGATGACTGATGCGTGTAATACTATATATAAAATAACTAATAAAAACACCTAGTTTTAAATTTATAAAAACCAAGACAAACAAACTAAATCACACACAACCGGTAGTGGACCGATCGGATGTAATATACCGTACGTAAGTCCGGGTGTCGACCCACAGACTCTATATACTACGTTAATTAAACTAATTAAGACTCGACTAAGTAGACACGAACTTTAAATTAAAAGATTATTTAAGAAGGGGGGTTTTGCTAAAAATAGAAAGTTACTAAAAATAGAAAGTTACTAAGAATAGAAACAAGCACGAAAGACGAGACTGAAAATCAGTTATATGAAGTAAACCACCTAGACTTGAATCCCCGTTATTTTAATCTTTGTTTGAAATGGAAATGTTTGCTATTGAACTGGATCTTAAAATATTCACTTACAGTCACCACTATTAGGACCCTCGACCCTTTTCAAGAAGACACCTACGGGTTTCTAGCAAGTTAATACGAACACCAGTTTTTATAATTAAACGCCTTCATAGTTGTTCAATTGAATTATGACTAAGTGACTTTAACCGGAACCTAACCTCACAGCATAAATTCCAAAATCGGTTTAGAAATACTCGTTTGACTCAATAAGCAGGTTTGTTAATTTATACCTAGTTAGACTTCTCACGAATATCTAATCCTAGCAATCAATCAAACAAGACTCATTGATTAATCTAATCCCCTCACGGTTACTTAGACGAGCTAGCACGTTTTCACAAGGTTGACCGACATTATCATTCCTATGGTTTTAGCATGCAATTAACCATAACACGTTCATAACACACAGTCGATGAATTGAATCGAATCCTATTCTATGACATAGACAATCAACAAGGATTCAATGGAATAATAATATTAGGCAACCCAATTCCAACACACATAATGCATCAAACTCATAAAAATCCAAACTTTTACTTAGAACATAAAATCCATAAACAAAACGTAATCCATAACAAACGCAAACATCAACAACGGTTCATCATATGTCTAGGTGGCTTTAAGAGTTTAGCCTAGCATGTTTATAACAAAAATAACGACAAAATTAGAGTTGCAAAACATGGTAGAAAGAACGAGAATTAAAGGATTAGATAAACCCGGAAGATGCAAGAAGCAATCCTTGAACCCACGCGATTCCGTCCTCTTGATTTCGTGTTCTTTATCTTCAAACAACCTTTTTCCAGCCCTTTTTCGTCCCCAAAATCGTCTCCAAAGTTGCATGAGAGGCTAGGGTTAGAGAATAGTTGTTTATATAGCGAACCGGGCCAAAAATCGTCAAAACAAACTGCCGAAAACGCGTCACCGCGTCACGCGGTGACGAAGAGACCTTGTGGACGCGTAACGTGCTGACAAACAGCCCCTACACGCCGCGCTACGCGGTGATAGAGCCACTTGTGGCCGCGTGCCGTGGTGAGGACCACTACGTGCTCGGTTTCGTTCGTTTCTTCGTTTTCTCGTTCCGGTCCGCTCGTAACTCCGTTTCGCGCCCCGTTTTCGCCTACGGATTCGATTTTTCGCGATCTATCTGTTTCTTTATCAACATGGGACCTACGAAACACAAAAACGTTAGTTGTGCCAAAAATGATATATAAACGTTACCGAAACGACACAAAATGTAAACAAACACTACTAGGGATATATGTATAATTTGTACTCTATCAATGACGAGATTCCACAAAGAGAAGATCCCAATCATACAGACGAGTCTCTTGTTGCTCCTTCGCGAAATCGGATAAGAAAAGAGATTAAGAAAAGCATAGAAAGGTTCGTAGAAGTAAAACAAATAAGTTCAAAAGAATTCCTAAGTACATCTATTTGCACTAAGGACTCTTAGGTTATAGTCTAGGACGGTGTGTATCTAATACCATATCCTAGTTCCCTATAACCATGGCTCTGATACCAAACTATGACACCCCGCCCGGCGGCGGAAAACACCGGGTGCGTCAAGTGAATCGGATATCATAGTACAAAGCACATGGCACACTAAATGCATATTTTAATACTAATTAAGCAATAATGTCGTGACAAAAAGAAGCATTCAATAGTCATAAAAACCGTAACAGAAACCGACAATTAAATATTGTTTATTGTCTTTTTATTCTAGGTCCGAAGCATCCTAAATGTCTTGAACTAATACTGTATCAAATACCACCTGAAAAACGTGTAAAATAAGTTAGCTAAAGAATTATCTAGTGAGTAAATCACAATTTAGTACATAATATAAAATCCGAGATCATTATAGATGGTGTTTCGCAATCTCATGTGCATAGCAATTTCATCATATATATCTCAACCATGACCATAGAACCACACAGAAACAAGAATCATAGACCCCGCAGCAACAAGTCATGAGGAACCACTCATATTACATTTATTGATAACCATCGTTTAACCGTCATTTAACCGTCTCGATATGCAAGTTATCAAAAATGTTTAAGCATCTAAGGGACATAGCAACGTAGCAACAAGCATCACATGTAGTAACTAGTAACACATAATCAACCAAAGAATCGCCGGGTTAAATCACCTATCAGGCCATAAGTGTAGGTGGGCTTGTCAAGCCATTAGCGCTAACATTGTACCGGTGGAAATTACAAGATAAAATAACTAATATTGACTATCATACAATTTCGCATCATGCGGCCAAACACGATTAACACATCTAATGATCTCATTTTCGAAAATAAAAACATCAAAACAAACCGTTGTATTATAGAAACACGTATTTCAGCCCCAAAAACGTAAACAGTAAAAGGGGAGTGAGTTTACTCACCTTGAAAAGTAATTACAATCGAACCGTTAGAAACGCAGCTAAAAAGCACCGAGGGTTGCCCAAACATTAGTACCACCTAATTTATTGGGAAAAATCCTAACTTAGAAACGAAACAATAGTAACAAGAATCAAAAGTCCGAGATCCAGGGTTTCAGATTTGGGATTTTGGGTTTTAAATCACAAATTGGGAATTTAGGTTTTTGAAATATAATTTAGGAATTAGGGTTTTGAAATACAATTTGGGAAATAGTGTTTTGAAATATAATTTAGGAATTAGGGTTTTGAAATACAATTTGGGAAATAGGGTTTTAAAGTACAATTTGGGAATTAGGATTTTATATGAAAAGTTATTGTGTTTTCGTTTTTGATAATATATATATTATACGGATCCATTTAGTTTTATATTTGAAACATCGTATCATTTTAAAATAGTGTAATATCCTTTTCGAATCTAGAAATCATATGTTTTTATAAACCTTTAGAATATATTGAAGATAAAAGATATTATTTATTGGTTTAGTTGTAAAAATAAAAATTAAACTAAATCTGATGGTGGTGTGGTTCGAACCAAAGACCACGGCTCCACACCAACACACATCAACCGCTGAACCAGGCGCAATCTTTGTTAGTATAATTGGTTTTTAATTCTTTTGTATTTTGTTTACCAAGAACAACTTTCTCAATACAAACCCTAGATTCAAGATCGATCCAATTCGTTCAACCTAGTGAATCAAACTCAAAACGAATAGAGGGCTTTTAATCTACTAGAACACACGATCATTTTGATATATGATACTTATTTGATTTCTGAGAAAAAGAGTCGATGAACACGACGAATCAAGGCGACGGTTTTTAGAATCAAAGGCTGAGTTTTAGATGTTTTTGCGTGAAATTGGTTAAACAGGAACACGACGCAAGATCGTGCAACGAGGAAGAAGTGGGTCGATGAAATTTGATTTTTGGTAGGCTGGAAATAGTCGTTTGGGTTATGAGTTGATTACGAATCAAGTTGATTAATTAGATGTTAATGCGAAATGTTTCGGTTCAATTGATTGTTATGAATGATTTCAAAACACAACAATGATGGTTTTGGTTAAAGTAATTTACTGATTTGGTGCGTTATGAAACGATTGAGTTTGTGGGTATTGAAACCGGTTTTTGATTTGCATTTTCACATGGAATTAAGCGGCTAAACGACGACTTTGAGGTGGTTTCGATCGTTTTGTATAGGTTTGTTGAGTTTTAAAGTGTTAAAATGCATGAAATATACACTCGCCGGAGATGGGGATTTTCCGGCCAAACTGGCCGGAGTGTTTCTCGCCAGAAACACGGGTAAAGGGGGAAGGGCTGGGTGAAATTTGAAGTTACACGATTGGTCCCTCTAGTTCCAGTTTGTTTTAACAAGTTATTGTAAGTTTTTAATAATAGTTTGTAAATTGACAGTTTTGGCACAAAGTTAATTATATATGTATTTTTAACTAACTAACTAACTTAACTAAATTGTAACGTAACGTTTATATAAATGACGTTTTTATAGTTTTAGCTCGTTTAAACCATTAGGAGGCTATTACAAGACTTAGAAGCGTTTTTGTTTAACATTTTCAATAGTTTTCTTTTACGAACTATATATATATATATATTTATTTATATATATTTTGAGATTTATTGTTCCAACAATATTTATTTAATATACGTGAATGTTTTGCGACTTAAATACGATTATTTAATTGAGACGGGAATAACGTAGAATCCAGTGCGTTTATTCATAATAATACTAATGAGCGTTACATTTTGAGGAAATAAATACGATTACAATTTAAAGGATAACAACTTCGGGTTCGAGTCGGGCAATCGGGTTCGGGTTTGGGGCAGATGTCACAAGCTGCATGATCGACACTTGAAGAGTAAGAAAACCTTCAAGTGTGGGGATCATATTTTATTATATAATTCCCGTTTGAGGTTGTTTCCAGGAAAGCTAAGGAGTAGGTGGTCAGGACCGTTCACAGTGAGAGAGGTGTTTCCATATGGGACAGTAGAGATTGAGACAGAGGGTCGAGTGTGGAAAGTGAATGGCCATAGGCTGAAGCATTATATTAGTGGGCCAGTGGTGGAGAGTGAGGTTGAGGCTATCTACCTCGATTCACTAGATGAGTGAGATGGAGGTCGAGTCTGACTGAGGACTCGTTAACAAACCAAGCGCTTCCGGGAGGCAACCCGGTGGTGTTTTCCTTTTATTTATTTTTATGTTTCTTTTATTTATTTTATTTTTTATATTTCTTTTTCCTTTTTATGTCGGGTATGCTTGTTTGTTATGTGCTTACAGGTTATTGCTTCGAGTTCGAGAGTTTAGCTGTTTATGGTTGGTGGTCAGTTGCAGTGCGAGGATGGTGTGCATCGTGGAAGTGGATTTGCTGATTATTCTTGGTCAAGGCATTCTATATTAGTCAGGGGAGTTTCATTTTCACATTCTCTCACTTAATATTGATTTTCTTACTTGTTTCTGTTTTTTTAATTAGTGTTGAACATTAAGGACAATGTTCAGTTTAAGTGTGGGGATGGGGGTTAATTGCTATATTAGAGAAAACTGAAACATGTGCTACGTTGAGTTTGTTAAAAATCCCCGAAAATTTGAAAAATTTTGGACTCTTTGAAAACGTTGTGCATTTAATGGAAAATGATAGAAAAATTGGGACTTTGGTTTTCAAATAAAAAAATAATTTGGTTTAAAGAGCAAGAATGAGTCAAATGGTAATAAATTGGTGACTCAATTAGCTTTTAGGCTTTCTTTAAGTGTAATAATCGAACCTAATTAAATCAAAATATCTCGTGGGTTATCATTTTAGGAGAAACGGAAAGGCCTTAACTAAGAAACTTAGGCACCATTGTAGGCTTTAGAACTTACACTAGTTAAGGATGATTATCATAATAGGATCTAATAGCACACTTCTTTTGAAAGAAGTGGCGCTCCGCCAAATAAAGTCCACAGGGTATAGACTGAAAGTGCTCAAAGTAGCAACTTAAATAAAAGAGCTCAATGTAGCCAAATGAAAAAAAACAAAAAAAAAACAAGTGAACCAAGACCTCATGTGCTCTACCTCTGGGATAACGACTTGGAGCCGACACCCCTGGTGAGGTGATCTTGTTTTTGAAAAAAAAAAAGAAAAAAAAATAGTCTATACCCGTAAGTTTCATCCATCAAATATTCACCCTGATATGGCAATAATTGTTAATTGGGTTAAGTTCTTTAGGTTATTTTGATAGGTAAAATCTATATGATTTAGCCTATGCCTTAACAAGTAACAAATTAATCAGGCTGAACTGTGGCTTTCTAAATGTGAGACCCTGTAGATAGATTGATATCGCTTGAACTAATTCAAACACTAAAGGAAAACCGATTGGCTAGTGTTAGGGTTATACTTATTTTTACCTTGACTTGTTGCTTGTCCGAAAAATGCTTATCTTTAAATGTTTGTTGGAAGCTATTGTCTCGGTTATGATTCCATTGGATGTTTTTTTTCAGGGACGAAAAATGTTTAAGTGTAGGGATATTTGATGTGGTCTAAGTTATATATACATTATAAAAACATTCCATACACTTTTGGTTACTTTTAGTTGAATTTTACACTTCATTGGTTCATATAAGCATTTAATATGTTTTAGAAGTTAACGAGCTGAAGTTGTACATTTTAATTAAACTTAAGGCGGTTAAGTGAAAACCTCAAATATATTTTTTGTTTATAGATTTCCATCAAAGCAAAGTTGATATATTATTTACGAAATTCATAATAATTGTTTGATTGTTAATTGGGTTGGATGAATTATTTGGCTCATTTACATTGTTGATTAACAGCCCGGTCCATGAAGCATAAATTCAAGTTGGGTTTGGCTCACAAGATCAATGGGATCCTTTAAATAAAAATAAAGAAAAGTAGGTCAGGGGCTTACGCAGGAAGAGAAAAAAAGAAGGTGACGGCATAGAGGGAGAGATTATTGTTTTTTACTTTGGTGGCAATCATTGAAGAGAAAAAGAAGGAAACTAAAGCTACGTAAGAAAAGAGGAGAAAGTTTTGATTTTGGAGGAATTATTTTTGGACGGCGAGAGCATAGTTACAAGATCCTTGAAGTTAATTAATCCAGTTCGGAGCATAAATCGGTTAGCAATCATCCGGCTAGTTGTGTTTAATTTGGTTTTTTATACTTGATTAACTATGAGATCTATTTTCTTAATTGGTTTTGATTTAAACTTGTCACCCATGTTTGGCTAAATCGTTAAAACTACCTAGGTATGGATTGACTATTGATGTTAGACTATTATTCGGTTTTGTTTGATCACATGTTTTATCCTATTGAAGTTTTTATTTTATTATTTATTTAAGATGTGTTTGCATACTAGTTATAAGATTTACACGTTTGCTTTGTCTCTCTTGTGGTTTCGTTATTGAACTTTGGGTTTTGATTAATAGACCGCATGCTACATCCCTTACGTTGTTTCTGGATCATTAGGTGGTTGAGCTAGGAATAGTCAATCATAGAGATAAGCTTTGGTGTAAATGTAAACTAGTATTCTACCAACCTTGAGACCGGGAGGTGATAGGGTGTCGTTTCATTTAGTTTGTAGGTTCGATTAGGATAAGATTGCATGGGAGTTAATCTTACCTTTTTGGCTTGGATTCTTGTGATTTCGTATTTTAAATAAATATAAATAGAATTATTCCTTTATCCCTAGAATCGTAAGTTTGGTTCCTAGGATAATGTATTGTTGAGACCGGGAGGTGATATAATAATTGGATACCTTAGCATTCCTTAAGTTGGTGAGACCGGAAGGAGAACCAAAACCTTACCCCGGTGTGCTTTACACAACCCGTAGGAGTTAGTTAGGTGAGTTAGTGAGTCTGAGAGGAGATCTAGCAAACTTGAGTGATTTCTTGAGATAGTTGTATTTTTTTAGAATCCGGTACCGTGTGATTAAATAAACCGAGAGTAGTCGAGTCATCAATAGGATTCCTATCCTAGGTAGTCGTTTCTCCATTTTTTGATTTTTTTTTCCGTCTCTTGTTCGCCGTTAGTTTCGTTATCATTTTTAGCTTTAAATTGATCGTTAATCTAGTTTAAATCTTTATTTTTTTAGTAGTTTTATTTTAGTTAATATTATTAGTTAATTAAAAATTCAACTTTCAAAACCGGCTAAAACTCGACAACTGTTTATTACTGAGAGCCGTCTAACGTGTCCTTAGGTTCGATATTCGGATTTACCTGGCTATACTACGCACGACCAGTACACTTGCTGTTTGTGTGAAGTAAAAGTTAGATATTTCTATTTTTAAAACCTAATTGTGAAAAAGCATTTTTATAATTAAAATATATATACGTTTTCACACATCAATGACATATAAAAGCATAATATGGAAGACATGAAAGAAATTTGAAATGAAAAATCTTTTTGAATTTTGAATTTGTATATTTTTATTAAACAACTAAGAACTGATTCGATCATGAGATCACATCCTCAAGATATGCCAAGCACACAAATGTATTTAAACATCGACAACTTAGTGAGATCACACCGACATAGAGTTTGATCATAATTTTTTTATATAGCCAGAGTGGTTCAAGAATGATTGTCGGTATGGTTGTCCAAATTTAAACCCATGCCTTATTCTTTTCAGCAAATAACCTATGGCTTTCTTTATCATGTTTTGAGTTTGATTAAAGAAGCTCTAGTAACTTGGTTCCCACAAACATTCGGCAAAGAACTGTTTTGACCTCATGGCTTATTGAGTTTAGATGATTCAGCGAGATTTTGTAATTTGGGTGGGCATAGACCAAGATCAATTAATAATCAAGGTGAATGTATTTGGGGTGAAGTGGAGTTGGGTTTGAGCATCAACAACGATCTTGATGTAGAAACATTGTGAGCTTAGCTTTACATGTGGGTTGCAGATGATGCGCGCTCCAGGTCTATATTTACATATAACAGAGTAGATGATCATCTGAGCGTGCTGATGAGAGCTTCAGGTCTATATTTACATATAACAGAGAAGATCATCACTCCAGGTCAATGCTTCCGCAAAGCAGAGGAGATAAGCACGAATTAAATTTCTAAAGAGCTAACAAGAAGCGTCATTCAGGGCTACGGCTAAGGGGGTTTGGATTTGGGAAAAATCAAGCTCGAATCAAATACTCTCAGCCCCTTTTTGTCAAGGACAAGTAACTTTGTGCAGGCCGAGGATGTCAAGGGAATAATCCTTATCACCGAGTTCTAGAACTTTAAGTTTGGCCATAAGATTACCGTTTACTTTGTTTTCAGGCTGAGCCTACCAAACGTATCATATAATGACACCGCTTTTTTTAGAATTTTTGATGAATTTTAAAAGTGATACAAACATCTACATCGGTTACAATCATTTCTAATAAAATACAAGTCATGCAAAAGCAAGCATATCTAGAAAATATACAATCATTTCTCAGTCATCTCGAATCGAATTCCCACCCTTATTATACTCTCCACTAAATTTTTTATTTTCATGAACCCTTTTTTTGTTTTTTTTTGTTTTTTTTTGTTTTTTTGTTAACAACACAATATGAAAATAAAAATTTTCTAAAGAAAGTCTTCCAGATTATACAAGCAAAATAATGAGAAATGAAATACCAAGAAAATTGCGGACATCATGTAATGTGAAGTGTGATAATGCAGATAAAAAACCAGAATGTGGATAAAACATGTAACCATAACCTGTTTGATCCGCCTCAAATCAGAATAAGGAACAGTCTCTGTCAGTAAACCGGATTACTTAACAGACCTCCAAAATTGTTCCTGCACTCACTAACAGATTAATTAGAGAGGGGGACCCAGGCCATCGTAGTCCTGGGAGTTCCTGTTTTATCAACATAAGTAACCTGTTTAAGCACACAACCCTTAGAAAAATTAGTGTTTTGTTTATCCTTCATTTTAATTTGCCAAATATGTTTCGGTTCAATTAATTTTGATTTGAACGAATTAAATTTGGAAATCATATTCTGTTTAAGATCCGAAGTAAAAGATTTTGCTTTTGAAACTTTGGTCATTTTTATCTTTGAATCATGTGAAATCGGCTTCACATGAGAAGGTTTGGAAAGATTGTTCGCCTTCCAACCATTCAAAGATATGTGCTTTTTACCTCTTATCTCAGAGAAGCAACCCGTGTTGCCTTTACCATCTAGAACGTTCTTTGTAGACTGACATCCGGAGAAGCATTTAGTTTTGCCTTTACCATCTGAATTCTGTCTTTGAACTTGAGGACATCGCTTTAGCACATGACCTCCTTTTCCACATCTGAAGCAAGCTTTGAAAAGGTTTTCATTCTTTTCAGTCCCGTGGAAAGAAGCTGGGGTTGAAGCCTGCTTTGAGATAGTTGAAACTAGTTGACCACCTTGTTGCTTCTTCTTTAGAACATCTTTTGAAGCAACTAAGGGAGATGGAGGATGTTTCTTCATTCTATCAGTCTTTTGAGAGACTGGTGGCTTTGCAGATTTCAAAGCATATTTTTGATGATTGTGATGGACGGTTGATGAAAATAGAGGATGTTTCTGCTTTTTATCATCCTTTCGAGAGATTGAAGGCTTTGCTGATTTGGATACATATTTATGAGAAGTCTATTTGGTTGCAGATGATGATGAAGAATGCTTTTGCTGAGTTTTAGTCTTTTGGGAGACTAGTGGCTTTGCAGATTTTGGAGCAGATTTCTGATCATCATGATGGACAGCTGGTGAATGCTTTTGCTGATGTGGTGTTGAGATCCGTATCGATCTTGATTCAGGTTTTCCGAGCTTTTGAGACTGGACGATCTCAGGAGATGTATTGATCTTTGAGGATCTGACACTTTCCTTTGTGCTTGATTCATCATCAGAACTTGTCCAATCATCAATAGGAACCTCTGTTTCAAGTGGATCTTGATTGACAGCTTGATTATTACGTGAACCCCGCTTTATCTCTTCCTTCGCAATCAGGACAGGCTCAAAAGTAGGAATTTCACCTACTTTAAACTTGTCAAAGAAGTTAGAAAAAACAGAAGGTACAGATTTACTAACACCGAAAACTGAACAATCATTGGCTTGACTGATAGCATCCGGTTTACTGTATCCAATACCGGTCGGGGACTCATAATCATCTCGCGCCTCTTTAGGATTCACATTCTCCAATCCTACATGCAAACTATCAGTATCTTTCTAAATTATCTCATGAACCAACTCATTGGTCGGGTGTGGAGTTGGTGTAGGAGAGTAACAGTAAGTGTTTGGAGGAGGATATACAAAAGCCTTATCTTCATGACCCAACCCAATCTTAATACGAGCCCCCCGTTGGCTTTTGATTAAATCCTCAAGTTTCATCCCCGAAATTGTCCATTTTTCGAGTTTCGTTTGCAACTTACTGGTTTCAAACTCAGCCAGGGCGACACGTTCAGTTAGCATATTGAATTCCACATTTCTTTCCAAAAGACTCGTTTTCAAATGATCAATTTCTTGCATCGCCTCTTTTAATTTGACAAAATATTTTGACTCGTTAAATTTAAGTTCATTATTTACCTGAGTCAAATATTATTTACCTGAGTCAAATACCAAATAAACGAGTTCTGCAATCAGAAGAACACATATCCTGAACTGTCTCGTATGGAAGATCCATGATGATTTTTTTAGAAGCAAGAGCCTTCTCGCAGTTGCAGACTCTGGTATTTGTCTTTTGTTCCTCCTCCTTCTCAGCATCACAAGCTTCATCATTTAATTCTGATTCATCTTTACCCACTGATGTCTACTTAATCTCCCCTTGTACCTTTTCAATTTCAGGTTTCGGTAAACCTTTGAAATTGGAGACAGAAACTGATATCTCTTCTGGTTTCTCTTTGGAGATTGTAACACCCTAGAATTTCATATTAACTCCGTTAACTAAATCCTGTTACTTCTGTTAATGAAATTATACTCCACATTTAATTAGTGGAATTAAACGTGCTACTTGTTACACAAACAGTTACATATAACGACAATCCAAGGAATTACAAGATCAAGGGTTAATACACGAATGTTGGCGAATTAATAAAATAATAATTCCAAACAACTAAATAAATATAAAAATTTAGTGAACTTATATGTTACGGGACTGAAATGTTTTCGGATGTGACAACTCGAAACTTATTTTAATGACCATATACAATTTTGGGATGAAAATTCCTTCAACAAGGGGATGATGTGACACCCAACAAATTCAGGTTAACCTCGTTAGTCAAACTATGTTAATCACGTTAACACAATTATACTTTTCATTTAATTTGGTGAATTAAATGTACAAACTGTTACACAAACGTACACACGAAACGATCACACGAGTTAATACCCGGGCGTTGGTGAATTTAATTGATACAAATACAATAAATATATATCCTAAGTAACATGTGTGCTTAATTGTTAAACTTTCAAGTAATTACGTATTTTAGTGGTTTTAACCTTTTATGAAATTCAGTAAATTTTAGGAGACGGGAAAAGTACGTTTAAGAAAGAGCTTCATTGTGTTTACAAACCGTAAAAAAGTAGCCCATGGATCATCCATGTGATCCATGGATGGCCCAAGGCTCAACTTAACCTAAACCTAACTTAATCATTTAACAAAAATTAAAACCCAACCCTAAAAATCCCTCCTACAGCCGTCACCTTTCCGGCCAGATTCCGGCCAGCTCCGACGTCATCACGAGGCCTATTATATATCAAAATCTTCGTCTCGACGAGACGGTTCCAATGATAGTAAATATGTCTTATAACTCGTAGCGATGAAAAAGTTATGGCCAGTTGAAGATTTCGGCTGCTTGGTTCGTCTAGTGATGATGTTCGGTTGTGTTGGATCTTTGGTGGTGTTGCTGCTTTGCTAATTGGAGTTGTAAACACAATACAAGTAATTTTTAATCCTAAAATCACTATATATGTTGCGAAAAAGAAACCCTAGTTCCACAAGGGTGTCAATTGGTAATTTTGTTGTGGAATTGGTTATTGATTATGGGTTTATTTGGTGTTTTGATGATCAAATGACTAATTGAATCCATGTTGGTGTTTTTTTGAAATTAGGGTTTATAGTAAATCGCTAGAATTTGTTATTGCATGCATGATCATGGTGAAATGAGATGGAATATATGTTTATATGAGGAATTGGATGAAAGTTGATTAGTTGGTTTTGAAATAACATGCTCGTTTTGTCATATTACTAAAAATAGTAACTTTTTCACTAGGGTTCATGCAAAATTGCATGTTGTGGACATCTAAGGGTTGTTATGATGATACTAGTATGTTTGTATGATGTATTAGATGAATTTTGGTTATTTGAACGTGGAAATCCGACTTGATTTGGTATGACTTGCTAAATGTGGAAACTTTTTGTCATGAACGTTCACTAGGGTGCATGGTTAGTCATTGTGGACATACAAACATAAATGAATTGCATGTGGAAGATTGTAGGCAACTTTGTGGATGGTAAACTAGCTTTTGGACATGAAATGGCATTTGAAAGTGTTAGTTGGTTAATAACCCGTTTGCATGAAGTTGGTGGTGAAGGAATATAGAATGTGCGTTCTAGCTAATTAGGATGCCATGATGAAAGTATTGCTATGTGAATTGAAACAAAACATGTGGACAATGATATGTGCTTTGAAATGACTACACGTGCTACTTGTCTATTTTTTGGAAACCGTAAGTGTTGGTGTGCTATTGTCTTGTGCATCATGCTATGGCTAATGTGTAGTAGTTGATATGCGTAGTGAATTTGAAAATCTTTAGGGTGTTGAATTGTGCAAACGTGTTCTAAAAGTCCTACTTTCCTATAAAGGAAACTTTAATGGAAATAGAAATGTAATTCGTTGAATACTTGTCGTGTGATGTGATTTGTGAATGTAATATGAACAAGTACACTAAATGAAACATACTTACACTTAATAAATCACCAACGGGTCGTGGGTCAACAAAAGTCAACTTTGGTCAAATTTGGTCAAAGAGTCATACTTTCTAATCTTGCACAAACTGTATGACTAATTGGATGCATAAGGTTCTATGACCTACATGAACACACATTAACATACCTACTATTATTTAGGTTGATGTATTACATTGTGTACTCTTAAACTGACTTGCTGTGCAACCTAAGGTGAGTTAACTAAACCGCACTTTTACTATTCTACCCATTTATGGGCTGAACACAGACGATTACTTTTACGGATTTTACAAATTTTGTATGTCGCATGTCTGGATTAGAGCAACTTTTATTTTGTTCATGAAAGACCTCATGGATACCTAGTTGACCGTTAGTATTTGTGAAATAGCGGAGAAATTTTGAGTAGTACTACTGGGTTTGACAAACCCCACCCGGGCTAGTCGCACTAGCACGACAGAAGGACCTGTCGAACGGGTGTTGAATGACCTAACATACATTCATGTGCATCTTGATGGGATGTACGAACAGGCAAAATGCACTTAATGTGTACATATGTCAGCTTCTGTCAGATACATACGACTTTAAGGACATGTACTGTAGACTAGCTACCTACACTGACATACTTAATTTATATTTCTGCTTGCAACTGAACTTACTTGATTTTATACTTACTATGTGAACTCACCAACCATCGTGTTGACACTTGCTAGACTTTCACTTTTACAGGTCACTGAGGTACCACGCACTTAGGACATGGCATGGAGTCACGGCCTTTCATTTAAACATTTCTTGCATTACAAACCATGTTTTGAGTTTATATGACTATTTAGACTGTGTATCTCGTGTTGGACGCTTGTTCTGCGCATTTAGTTTCTATTTAATATTTTGACATTACATTTCGATTACGCTTCCGCAAACTTTTAAACGTTAACTCTGTATTAAATTTTCTCATTTAATGAGACATGTATATTTTAAATACATATAGAGTCGTTTGGTGTAACTAATGACTGAGATCCTGGTTTGTCACACACTTAACGGTAAAACTCCATTAGTGGATTTTGGGGTGTGACAGAGATTAAGGTGATCTTTGAATGTAGAGACATCGCTTCATCGTACTCATGACATTTGATATCCAACTCCTTTTCTTTTAATTTGTTCATCACCTCCACCAGTTTGTAATCAGTAAATCTTCTTTCTCTTCTAATCGATTTTCCATGTGAACTCCACTCTGGTGGGAGAGAATCAAACAATCTTTGAACCTGTTCATGATTTCCGAGTTCTGGATCATGCTTCTTCAGGTTACTTGTCACCATCATAAATCGATCGAGAAACACGGGCATCCTTTCATTCTTTAAAACTGCAAAATTATCAAACCGGCTTTGTGCCATTGTGAGATCATCAGATTCGAAAGATGTTAAAAGTTCTGCATAAGCCATTTTTTATTTTACATTTTAAAAAAATTTATTTTTTTTAATCGATAACCCATTTAAAATTTGGCCTAAAAATAAATTTTAGAAAAGTCCCGGCCATTGACAAAAATATTTTGGTCTCAACTAACAAAATTTTAGGCCCAAAGAATAGTAAAAACTAATACCCGGCCAAAAGACGTCACTTCTTCAAATTTTAATGAGGATTTTAATGAAAACGCCCATAAAATTATAAATTTAACACCCAGCGACAAAAGAATGAATCAACTACAACACGACCCAAAAGTTTAAAACACTAACTCCCGGCCACTGTGTTAAAGTACAAAAATTGCCTTGGTTTCAACAACCCCAAAACAAAGAAAACTAGACCCGAAACAAAATAAATCAAGAACTGGCCCACATGCATATTAAATCTCGGCCCATCAGTGGCAAGCCCATATCAATTAAACAACTATAACCCTAACCCTACACTATATAACCCACTTTAATAAAATTGTTTTTTTTTTGTTTAAAGCTAGCAGCCGCATGAATCCATTTTAAAACACAAGTCAACAACACAACACAACAAAAACTCTAATAGATTCTCTCTTCTTCTTCCTTTTAAACTCTCTCTCTCTCTCTCAACTTTATCTTAATTTTGGTTTGGTTTAGGTTATGAAATGATTTCGATGATGATAATGTTCCAAGATCTGTAAAGATCGGAAGGGAACATATGTCACACCCCAAAATTCCACTAACGGAGTTTTACCGTTAACAGTGTGACACACCAGGATTCGATCATTAGTTACACCAAACGACGTACATGATTTTGAAAAGTAACGTATTGTATTAAGTAAAAAATCTTAAAATAAAAGTTTTACATTAAATGCGGAAGCATAAATAGTAAATGATAATCTTTTAGATAAAAGTGATTTATAATATTTGAATTTACAAATGCAAATATAATAAATAAAGTTGATTTATCAAATCAATGCGACCAATGAATGAATGTCCTATCCGTGAGTGTGATCTTGATAACCTGAGATAAACATGCTAAAATGTGTCAACATAAAGTTGGTGAGTTCACAGGTTTATAAAACTTGAAAGTAAGTTCCAAAAGCAAATCCAGTAATTCCCTTAGTATATCAAGTAGTTAGCTAGACTACTATGCATGCTACACTAGTGTACGAAAGTGTTTACGACCGAAGCTGACAGCAATGTAAAGAAATGTACGCCTCAAGCCAATGTCTCCCAGACACGGTAAAAGATAGGACAATTGAACACCCGTTTGACCTCCAGTCATGCTGGCGCGACCAGCCCGGATGAGGTTTGTCAAACCCAGTAGTACTACATAAAATTTCCTCGCTTTGCAATATAATTAACGATCCAAACGTAAGGCAAAAGTACTGACACTAGGTACGCATGTGATCATACTAAGAAGCAAGATTGTAAAAGAAGTAATTTACAGCATGTTATCTCCCCCAAAAAGAGTAAAAGTAAAAGTAAAAGGGGCCGTGAAACTCACCTTAGAGTGCGCAATTAGCAAAAGTGGAAAGCCTAGGTAGTCCCACTACCTGTTTATTTACTCAAATCGGTTACAAAAGAGTTTTCTAAAAGACTTGTACAATTTTCTCATTCCGGATTCGGTTTCGTACCCAAAACCCAAAATTAAGATGTCATGTTTATAAAATAGACTTTGACACGAGACTCGACTAACATGTTTAGATTTACCATTATTAAATCTAATTAAATACAAACCACACCTATGCATATAGCTAACATAAACTGCACATATATCTAGCTATACCTATCTTATCATAGTATCATTATGATACTACCATTAAATGAAGATGCTGTTATTTACTAATTCTTGACATACATGAACTCATAGCATGCACATATATGTATAACACATTTATATCATCGTAATTGCTAAAATATATGTTCATATATCATCATACAATTGAACCCATTATCATCTTCATCATTACAATATTCTTTTAATAAGTAATCTACACACCTTAAACTTTATTTCCTACCAACACATATAAACATGTTTTCTTTCACGCGTAACGTATTAACACACATTACATACAATAAACATACATATGGTTCATGTTCCATTGCTCGTTCGATCAATTAACACACATGCAACATATATACATATGAATTCACACACACCCACTTCATTACATCTATATACTATCCATTCCTACATGCAACTTTGTATATTCCTACATTAATAAACACATATAATATTCATCTTCCTCAGCATATCATGCACCTAGCTTTCACGTGGATTGTATATACATACATATGCAATTCACTTGCTCCATAATTATGAGATACATATACATTCTATATATACATGTCTACTACATATATATTAATCAAAATTCATAAGATCAAACACATGTATACACACTGCTACGATCGAACACACACACGAATAAAAACACAGCCTTAATTTTCGATGTACCGAAGCTATACATACACACATATATATATGAACATATACAACCGTACATCTATATACAAACAGTGATTAATCTGTATTAACCCGCACCCGCGAAAACCGAAACCGTAACAAGAACGAACAACAAAACGGATTGAAAAACTTACCGCAATGGTTCGCGAGATAGAACGAAGGTTTGTGGGGGTGTTATGACGCTCGCCGATGGGTTCGGGGCTTGCAATAGCGATGAACCGCGGCACATACGGTGGTGAAAACAGTGGCTGCAACGATGGTAATGAACGACGACGGAACTGAAAACTGCGACGGCGTCCTACGTTTGTTGCGGTGGTTTTCGGAGTGTGATGATGACAGGACGACGTCTGCGGGTGGCGGAGTTGGTGAGCGGAGGTTTTAGGGTTTGTGTGTTTGGTGATAGACGAAGACAAAGGGAGAATACCAGGTTGGGTTATAAATATAATTTCCTTTATATTGCACTTTAGTCCCTGAAGTTTCATAATGTATTAACTTGTTCCCAAAGTTAATTAATTTAACCTTTAAAAATTTACAAAACGAACCCCGAACTTTAATACCTCATGTTTTACGAAGAGACGAAACCGAAAGAACGGAACGAGGAAAATAACGAACGTCTCTCGTTTAATCCACGAGATAAATAAAATAATTATCATTCAATTTATTACTTAGTTACTAGAAATTTACTTTTACAAAAAAATATAGCATTATTTATTATAAAAATAATGAGAACTAACGGAATGAGTTAACTAAAAAATGTCAGGTGTCACAACATAAATTTGAGAGCACAGATCTAAAATTTTTGCTAATGGTTTTTGTTTTGAAACCGGGTTTGAGGTTGGGTTAAGGTTTGAGATATTGTGGCTTGGTTGTTGATAAAGGATCAATTATACATAAATCCCTAGTTGTGTTTGATTGCATTTTGTGTCGTTTCGGTTACGTTTTATATCATTTTTGGCACAACTAATGTTTTTGTGTTTTGTAGGTCCCATGTTGATAAAGAAACGGATAGATCGTGAAAAATCAAATCCGTAGGAAAAACGGGGAGCGAAACGGAGTTACGAGCGAACCGGAGCGCAAAAATGAAAATCTGGATCAGAAAAAGGGGGTCAAGACGCTACGCGGCCAGCCCCCCTTTTCTCACCGCGTGGCGTGGCGTGAAGGTGTTTTTTTGACGCGTTTTTGGCCCGTTTCACTATATAAACTCCTCTAACTTAAACCCTAGCCTCCTAGACACTTTTAGGGACGAATGGGAGACGAAAAATAGCAGTTTGGAGGTGTTTTTGGAGGCTACGGAGACGAAACCAAGCAACGGAAGCTCGTGGAATTGAAGATTGCATCTTGGATCACTCGGGTTACTTCGTTCTTTCGTTTTTATTTGTTTTAATCATGTTCACTACTTTTGAGTTTGTGTTTATTAGTATGACTATGATCGGCTAAACCCTCTTAGAACCATCTAGGCTTTATGTTGATTCTTTAATGAATGTTTGAACTCATGTTGGATTGATTTTTGTTTATGGTTTATGCTTAATTAAGTTTGAATCTTTATAATCGTTTGATGCATGATATATGTTTGCATTGGTTTGATTATTATTATTAATCCACGTATTCTTAGTGATTGTCTGTGTCACGTAATAGGATCCATTTTAGTCATTAACTTGCGTTGTGATTAATTGTGGTTGATTTGCAATAAAACCATAGGTTTAATAATACTAGTTAAATCGGTAATAACGTGTAGCTAACCTAGATATCCGTGAGGTGATAGGTTATTAACAAGTCTTGGTTGATTAATTTGCTAGGTTTAGGTTTTTGTGAAAATTCCGGCTTAGTATTAATTATTAATCTCGCTTGTTAGATTAAATGATTGGGTTCAAATGGCTTTAAGGGTCGTATCGTGAGATAGGTCTTTAGCGTAGGTCAATTAAGCATAATCTGATTAGGTAACCGTGAGGATACTTAATCCCATAACCGGTGTGCTAATAACTTAATAGTTACCCTTTAAGTTTCTTCTCGAAAAGGGTCGAAGGTCTTAATTAAGGAAGCTTTTAAGTGAATAGGTCTAGATCCCGGTTCCATAACCATTAGTCCAACGTAAGCGATAATTGAAGTTAATGATGATTCTAGCCTAGGTGGTTCGTCTTCTTTCATCTATTTGAAATCCGTCTTTTAAATCGTCAGTTTCCATTTTTAGTAAGTTTCTTAATTTAGAAAGTTTATATTTTTAGCTGGTTACTATTTTTAGCAATAAACCCCCCTTTTTAAATACTCTTCACTCAAGTTTGTGTCTTGTCAGTTGAGTCTTAGTTAGTTAGTTAGCGTAGTATATAGAGTCTGTGGGTCGACACCCGGACTTAAGTTTCACTATATTACATCTGACCGGTCCACTGCCGGTTGTGTGTGATTTAGTAGTTTGTCTAGGTTTTATAAATATTAAAACTAGGTGTTTTTGTTTATTTATTTTATATATATATTGCACGCATCAATTGTGGTTTTTTTTGATTTTTTGATAGAAAATGATCAAATCCGGTTGATTCAAGTTTAGATCTGGTTTTAAAAACCAAGTTTCTAAACCGGATATGTGATGTGATAATGAAATGGGTTTTGATTTGTTTTTTTTTTTTGTGTGTTTAAGTAGCGAAATTAGGGTTATGGTGAACAGATCTGAGTGAAACTGATGAACTTGTGTTCAAATGAGGTTTAATTTCACAGCAAAAAGTAGTTTCTCGCGAAAAACGGGCAGCATTTCGGCTAGAAAAGAGCCAAAGAACGTTTGAACTTTCGTTCAGATTAGCTAATTTCGTTACCCTAGTTTTGCTCAACTAATTTCGCACAAAGAACGTTCAAATTTCGCACCAAAGAGTATTTCGCAGTAAGATCAGATCTGATTTTTTATTTTTTTATTTTTTTTTATTTTTTTTTATTTTTAAAAACAGATCTGAACTGATAATGCAACAACCGAAGAAATCTGATGGAATTTGTAGATTCTGATGAAGATTTACAAATTTTTCTTCAAGAAACACAAGAACACCAAGAACACACACACAATGTGAGAGAGAAAAGTGCAATTAGGGTTTAGGGGGCTTGTAGGAGCCATTGATTGAGGGTTTCCATTGTTTTATCATTGTCAATCAGAATTTTGGATCAAAAACAGATAAACTTGCAGGCAGATGTTCGTGAGCTGACCAAGATGGTTGGAGCTGCAAACGCAGGACCTGAACCAGAAGACCCGACAGGTGAAGTACCTCCCTAGGGGGAGTATTGATGACCACATATAGGGTGGTACTTCACCGTGTCGTTATTGTTATTGTTATTGTGTTTTGCTTCCGTGTAATATATTAGTCGTACTTTGATTTAGTTGTAATAGCTAGTTTAAGATGTCTCGTTTAGTCTTTATGGTTTGTAATCTTGCGACACTGCATGCGATACAGAGTATCGCATGCAGCTTGGTCCTATCTAGCGAGCAAGTAGTTTCGCAATTGCGAAACTACTTGCAATACTAAGTTTTGTATAAATAGGTGTTTAGGGCTCATTTATACACAACACTTGGGAACTTATTGAATACATCTTGTGCTTTTGATCTTGTGTTCGATTCTGGTTATTATCTTTGCAAGGAATTGTTTGCTTACATCTTTGTTGCATTAATTCATTCCATCTTCATCTAATTATCTTCTTAATCTAATTGTTTAATGGGTCTTTGTGGTTTAATCACCTTTTGATCAAATTCATTATCATTTGTTGCTTGATCTAGTGGTAACAAGTGATTGTGATCGGATCTACAATCATAATAGCACGAATTAACGATTATCTGGACCAACAGGTAACAATTAGAAATGAAAAAAAAAGAAAAAGAAAATAAAAGATGAAAAAAATGATGTGAAAAAGAAAGAGAATTAGAAAAGTAAAAAAGTTGAAAGTTATGAGTTACTAGGTTAGCTGTGTACCCAAAATTTTGGTAGTATGTGTTTAAAGTTCTAGTGATTATTTTTAAAGTTCTTAGTTGGTGAATAAAGAATGTCAACAGTTGGCCTTAACCTTTCCTTTTAGCCACTTTTCACAACCAATTTTCCTACCTTAGCCTAAGCCTCAAACCCGTAAGTACTTTTGATATGTGTTTAATCTATGTGTTACCGTGGAGGTTTGATTGTCACCCAAGCCTATGATAACAAAGTTTTATATGGACCTCTTTGAGTGATAATGGTACATCTTTTACAAATCCACAAATATACCAAGAGGAGTGCAAAATTATGAGGGGTGTGTTGCATGAAAATAAAACCAGAAGCTTGTTAGGTTTACTTAGGCGGATTATGTTTTGAAATAAATGTAACACCTTTACTTGCTAATTAAACATTTTTATTGTTATCGGGAATGGTGTAAAACCCCAAATCTAGACGAAAGTATATGTCGATAATAAGCGGTTATTTGTGTAAATACCATGATGAATAAAAATTCCTAATGTATAGTGATAAACCCTAGGGGTGATAGAGGACTGAAAACGAAGAACTAGGGCGAAAACGGAACTCGAATCAGAGTTATAACGAAGCGGGAAATACGAAAACACCCGAGGAAAACCCGAAAACTTCTTTTGAGCATATCTCGACTTAGAAAAAAGATTTACGGAGCCCATAATATATGAATTCCACGTGTTTCGACGAGAGGAATCTGAAAATGTGGGTTAGGCGTACCGCGCATGAGAGGGTAGTCCCCTGCACGTATCGCTTAGATCGCGTCGGGTGGAAAACAGCTGGCTGGCACTCACCTCTTACGCAATACGCGCAGATGAGCATGTTATCATGCGCATATCGCCTAGATGGTGCTCGGCAGCTTATAAAAAGGGGTGCAACCCCCCTTCATTTGTGCTCACTCCTCCTTCTCTCTCTAGAACGCTTTAGAGAGAGAAACACTTAGTTTTTCTTGCGAAATCGCGCCTCGAGTGCGGTACCCTACGTCGGAGCATTCCTTCGAGTCTCGGGCGCGTGTAGATCGCTTGGCGTGCATCGAGGTTCTGCGTGGGTGAAGAGTGGTGGTCGTCAGGGTGTTGCGCGATTGAAGAATGGTGGTCGACGAGGTAAATGGTCTCTCATTCTCGTTAGTCTAGGACGAGAATCGGGTTGGGAACCCGATGGGAATGCGGGTGAGGATACCCGCATAGCACGAGGAACGTGCTGGCGGAAATGGTTGCGGGATTAAACACCCTCAACTAACGGGTAGATCACCCGGGGGAGGGTGCGGGTTGGATATCCATACCCTGGGGGTATGATATCCGTTGTGAACGGGTAACATATCTCTGTAGGATTCGTTTAGATTCCCTAGGTTTGGGATTTGGTAAGCATAGGCAATAACGCCTCGTATTCGGTCGTATGCTTTGCTAGTTAAGCCCTAGGACTTACATAGTCTTAGGAATCGTTATTTATAACGTTGTGATATCACGTTATAGGTGGATTATAGCTATTGAGGTTGATTGTCGGTATAGTTATTTTATGTTGATTGTGAAGATATCCATTTGGATTGATTGTCGAGATTAGATCAATGAACGAAGCTAGTTTTGAGCTAGCTGTGATCTGGTTGAGGTGAGTTCATATACCCAAACTTTTGTGTAAATGTTTTGGTTTTGAAATGATGGTATGTTTTTACAAAACTGGATGTGTTGCTTAAACCTGTTTTGGTTGGAAATGATTGTGAGTTTTGATATAAACTCTTTTGGATCGGTTGTGTTCTTAAACTGTTGTTTTTGAACGGTTGGCTAGCATTTTACAGTAAATATCAGGCAACTAACGGGTAGATCACCCGGGGGAGGGTGCGGGTTGGATATCCATACCCTGGGGGTATGATATCCGTTGTGAACGGGTAACATATCTCTGTAGGATTCGTTTAGATTCCCGAGGTTTGGGATTTGGTAAGCATAGGCAATAACGACTCGTATTTGGTCATATGCTTTGCTAGTTAAGCCCTAGGACTTACATAGTCTTAGGAATCGTTATTTATAACGTTGTGATATCACGTTATAGGTGGATTATAGCTATTGAGGTTGATTGTCGGTATAGCTATTTATGTTGATTGTGAAAATATCCATTTGGATTGATTGTCGAGATTAGATCAAGGAACGAAGCTAGTTTTGAGCTAGCTGTGATCTGGTTGAGTTGAGTTCATATACCCAAACTTTTGTGTAAATGTTTTGGTTTTGAAATGATGGTATGTTTTTACAAAACTGGATGTGTTGCTTAAACTTGTTTTGGTTTGAAATGATTGTGAGTTTTGATATAAACTCTTTTGGATCGGTTGTGTTCTTAAACTGTTGTTTTTGAACGGTTGGCTAGCATTTTACGGTAAATATCGGGCAACTAACGGGTAGATCACCCGGGGGAGGGTGCGGGTTGGATATCCATACCCTGGGGGTATGATATCCGTTGTGAACGGGTAACATATCTCTGTAGGATTCGTTTAGATTCCCGAGGTTTGGGATTTGGTAAGCATAGGCAATAACGATTCGTTTAGATTCCCGAGGTCATATGCTTTGCTAGCTAAGCCCTAGGACTTACATAGTCTTAGGAATCGTTATTTATAACGTTGTGATATCACGTTATAGGTGGATTATAGCTATTGAGGTTGATTGTCGGTATAGCTATTTATGTTGATTGTGAAGATATCCATTTGGATTGATTGTCGAGATTAGATCAAGGAACGAAGCTAGTTTTGAGCTAGCTGTGATCTGGTTGAGTTGAGTTCATATACCCAAACTTTTGTGTAAATGTTTTGGTTTTGAAATGATGGTATGTTTTTACAAAACTGGATGTGTTGCTTAAACTTGTTTTGGTTGGAAATGATTGTGAGTTTTGATATAAACTCTTTTGGATCGGTTGTGTTCTTAAACTGTTGTTTTTGAACGGTTGGCTAGCATTTTACGGTAAATATCGGGCAATACCACTCCAGATTATAGGGGTGCCGCGGGTAAACTTGGAAGTGTATATGCATATATTCTGCTCCAGCGCAGATGTGCCAGACGGAGTTGTTGAGGGGTTTATCTATTGTTTGAGTATATTTATCTGATGATGCTAGCATGTTTATGAAATTTTTGTAAATGATGGAGTTAGTGGTAACTCTTTGATCAATGGAGCTTGGTAACTCGTTGATTAAGGTCTTTACAAGCATTTGGTTGAATGTTTTGAAATGTTTTATGAAATGTTTTGTTATGAAATCACCAGCGTAAGCTGACCCTTTCTTTTAAAACTTTTTAGCACACATCCTAGGTGTCGTGTGATGCAGGAAAGCACTGTTGAGGCTAGAGCAGGTAGAGGGCTTGTGGGCTTAGAAGATAGATGCTCTGGATCTAGACTAGTTACTAGTTTTAGTTTGTTGAAGTTATATAACAAACAATTGTCGTTTTGAAATCAATGTATTGTGTATTTGAAGTTTTATGTATGAAAAGCTTTAATTGTTAAGCTGTGTGTGTGTGTTGTTATTCCGCTGCGTTGCTCCTGATATCGAATCGTCACGCGATACCCCCGGGCACTACCATCCTGGGACCGCCGCCCGTCGTGTGGGGTTGTGACAGGGTTGGTATCAGAGTCGTAGTTTAAGCGAACTAGGTACAAGCTTAGTATCTAGACTTAAACTAAGATAAGATAGGATAAGGCCCGCATAAGTGTATATGATAGTCACATGTATAGGTTGGACTCACCGGCTTGTCGGTGTTACTTTTGTATTATTAAATATAGTTTGTTGTTATGTTTTTGTATCTAGCGAACCTACGGGCGAATCTATAGATTCGCCCGGAGGTCTAGATTAGTCGTAGTCTATAGATCAGTTTTGTCGTCGGGCGAACCTGTTTGTGCCCGGCGAAGCTATAGTTCGCTCGATAGATTCGCGGATAAGCCCAGCGAATCTATCAGCGAATCTGTAGCTGATCTATATATAGATTAGTTTGATTAGGGTTGAACTTGCTTGAAACATAGCCAAGAATTGGGAGGTTACACATGTAAACAAAATCACTGCAATTCTATCATGTTTGTATGAGTGTCGGAGGTGCTATGAGCGTATATCATTCATCTATGTAGCGTGTTTACCTCTTTTGATTTGTTTTGTTTGTGTCCCCTTTGAATCAAGTGTGTTTTTGTTATCTCTTAATCATAATAGCACTGAAATCACGATTCGGATGCACCAACAGTATAGAAGTTGCCTTTTTGGATAGGGAAATGGGTTTTTGGTATGAACTTGGCCGAGAATGGCTGAGAACATGATTAGTGTGGTAAATAAATAATTGCAACTAGCCACTGTCATTATTTGTTTACAAGCACTATATTGTTCTTAATCATGGTCCATCATGTGAATACTGACTCCCTGCTCTCGTCTATAGGTAGAGTTATGGCTGGTAAAAAGAAAGGTAGTGGTAGACGTCCTCCTACAAGAAGATGTACTAGGACGAACACGAATAAAGAAACAGTTAACGCTGAGACTACCGAGAATCGTGATAATGACGGAGAGGAAGTTATCATGACGGAAAACCAGTTTAATTCGGTGGTTGCTGATCAAGTCTCCAAGGTACTAGAAGCCACGTTTCCTAGGATTATAGACTCTGCATTGCAGAGGAGATCAAATGAAGGGAACCGTGGAGGCGGTGGTGGCACTGGAGGTAGCACCGGAGGCAATGGTGGCACCGGAGGTGGAGGCGATGCCAGAGGCAGTGGTGGTACTAATGGAAACGATGGCGGAAAAATCCCCAAGGAAGGTTTCTTGTATAAAGGTTTTAAGGATTGTACTCCTAAACCCTTCAATGGTAAAGGTGGTGCCATAGCGACTTACAATTGGATTTCTGCGATGGAAGTTTTTATCAACATCAGTGAGTTCCGAGAAGATCGAGCGGTCAAGTACGCTGCTCATTCGTTTAAAGAAGAAGCTATGCATTGGTGGAAGACGATAGTCCAAAGGAAAGGACAAGCCGCTATTGATAGCATGAGGTGGAATGACATGAAGGAGTTGGTGCTCCAGCAATTCTGTCCGAAGAACGAGTTGGACAAAATGGAGAAGGAATTTCTTCGGCTTGAGGCTGGATCGATGACGCTTCGTGAATACACCTCGAGATTCAACGAGATGGCTTTGTTGGTTCCCCACTTAGTTACTCCTGAGTCCAGAAGATTGAGATGTTATATCCAGGGGCTTCCACCAAAAGTTCGAACACATGTGAAGGCAAAAGGACCAACGACCTTTGATGAAGCAGTTGGACTAAGTGCAATCATCTATGATGAGGTGCAAAGTCAAGAGGCACATGAAGGAGAAAGGAAGAGGAAGTCGGAGGATAAAAAGAGTGGTTCTTGTGGTAGATTCAAGTTCAAAAAGGGAGAAGGCGGTGGCAAAGATAAGGGGAAAGCTGGAGAGGAATCTCAAGAGAGGAAGTGTTACATATGTCAGCAATCGGGATATCTCGCAAGATTGTGTCCGACATTTAAGTGTTTTAATTCTCAGGAAACCGGGCATTATAAGAGTGAATGCCCCAATATCCTGAAAACACAAGGAGGAAAGAACCCAGCCAAAGGGCGGGCTTTTGTTATGAAAAAGGGAGGTGAGAAGGAAGTAAATGAGGATGTTTTTTCATAGAACGTATCTCTTGTTCTCTTTGAGTTCTTCATTACCTTCATATCTTAATTTTAGAGCATACTAAAGACCCTTGGCTGAATCATAGTTCTTGAAGCCATGGATTATGGAATTTGGGATAATCATTCTTCAAAATCGATCCTTTTACATGGTATATGGTTTCTTGTTTTTTCTTCAGAATACTTTGAGAGTTCTAAATGTACCATTTTACCCACTTCGCCAATAGCAACCTCCATATGTGTAAATGGACCTTGTTCAATAGAAACTCAAAGTTTTCTATCTTGATTTCTTAAGAAATCTTCCATCCTAATCTTCCATGTATCATAACCAACATGTGAGAACATAGGAGGCTTGGTATAAGTACTCCATATCATGTTTGGAAACAGTAAGAACTGCAACTTAGCCAGCAGTACTAAACTAGCCATTTGTAAGATTATGGATGAACAAGGTGTGAGATCTTTGGTTTACATAAAATAGTGAGGGTTTGATGAAGAGAATCAAGCAAACTAAGAGCCAAAGCTCTAATACCAGTTGGTGGCTCTTACTAAACAGGTTCAGTGAAATCACAATAATCACAAGTGCGAAATCCTTATGATATTGTTAGATCAAATACACTCTATAATGGAAGATCAATAGAACAAGACAAAATTACACAAATCGTCCTTTATTTATATACCAATTTGCTACTTCTATCCTTTTGGTTAAAAAGTTGCGTTGGCTGTCCTTTATTTATTGTGTTTGTTGCAGATTATGTCCTTTAGGCTAACTTCCATCCATTTCATCCGTTAAGTGAGGGCATATTCGTCATTTTAATTGCTAAATTTTAAAGGACGAAACGTGTAAATTTTTTATATGAATAAATTAATAAAAATGGTGGGATCCCACCGCCACTTCATCTTCTTTATCACAATCTTCTTCCAAATCTCCACACCCACATGCTTCCTTCCAACCATCTTGGTCATTAAATCTACAGATGATCATCTTATCTCTTCGATTTTTCTACTAAAATCATTTAAATGTAACAATTTTGATCCAACATCAACACAATTACTTGTCTTAAAACCATGCTTGCCTAAAAAATCTCTGACGTCATCAATTCCGATTATTCATCGTCACTGGCGTTAGGTTGTTCTTCTTCATCGTGCCTTGCAATTACTGGACCAAAACTCAAATGAAATATCATAAATTCCACTACTCAAATTTGCATCTTTAAGATAATAATAATAATAATTAATAATAATAATAATAATAATAATAATAATAATAATAATAATAATAATTAACTGGAATGCTGATCTCTAAATTAATAAAAAAAAACCTTAGGATGACCATAATTAACACACATCATATTTTAGAGTTTCCACTTCCAAGAGTAAGCTCAAGATCATCCAAACCAACATCATGAATCCTTTCTTCTTTGCACACACAAGAGCAAAAAGCATTCGTATACTTTTATTTTTCTTGGTCGATATTGACAAAGCATTAAAAAGGGACTCACCCTTTGAAATTGGGGATGAAAGTGGTGGTGTAACCGGGGCATTGTTTGAGATACGCAAAAGAGGGAGTGACGATGGAATTGCATTCTGAAGATACGCAAACGGGTTTTTATTCATGTCCAAGTTGGACGGGCTAGGGAACGATGAAGATGATGGGCTGCATTGATACGAAGGGATTGGACTATGGAACGATGAGGATGCTGGACTCGGTTTTTAGGAAGAACATTGTGTTGTGTTCGTTGATGTAACTCCGGTTTCAATCGAAGGCAATGGTGGCCTTGAACCCTCAGGTTTGGAAGCTTAAGAAAAGAGATAAAGAAATAAAAGTAGATGAGATGGCATTGGTGGTGGAGAATGTTAGTTTTAAGTTTTGTTGATAGGTTGAAGATAAAGAGATAAAAATAGGTGAGTTGTTAAAATAAATTACATATTTAGACCTTGGAAAATTAAGATTTTGTTATTTAGAGAAAATTACATTTTTTTACATATTTCGTCCTTTAAAACAATATAACATAGAAGGACGAAAATACCCCTCACTTAACGGATCAAATGGATTGAAGTTAGCCTAAAGGACATAATCTGCAACAAACATGATAAATAAAGGACAGCCAATGCAACTTTTTAACGAAAAGGACAGAAGTAGCAAATTTGTATATAAATAAAGGATGATTTGTGTAATTTTGTCATAGAACAATGAAAACATATTAAGATAACTTTTAAGGTATTCTTCCTTTATATTACAATAGTGCACGAATGACAATATAAAGGGTTAACCACAAAAATATACAAAATGTGGTTTGTGTGCTACTCTAGAACAGATCCTAGCCATCTATTCAAGACAAAAGGACCAATGGCAAACAACCGTCATTGATATTTTCATAGATAGCATACCATGAATATGAATTCATATTGGATAGTACACAAAAGGGAAAACCAGTAGCAGGTGCAATGTGGATTATAATCCAAAAGTAATACAGTACATATATGATACTAAAGATGTATCCTCAAGTTGTATGGCCCTGTTTCAAGGATGCCTCATAGAGTCACAGTTTATCAAACATAGCATAAAACCTTCATTTAAATAAAAAACTGCAACGGAAGTCTTAAAGCATAAGTACATCAATATTATTATTATTATTATTATTATTGCTATTACTATTCTTATTACTATTATTATTATTATTAATTTATTATTATTACTATTATTATTATTATTATTGATTGTTTCCTTATTTTTAGGCTTAGTTGGTACATTTGTTTTGGTTATTTATACTCATTGTAATCGACAATTATGGTTATCAAATAACAATCATCTTCTACATAAAAGCCTTCATGGTAATCAAAGCCGCACAAAAATCCTAACCATATATATATATATTTTTTTTTTCAATCCACCATGGTGGAAACCGAGAAACCGGAGTCCTCCTCCAACAATGACAAATCACAACCCCTTCACCTTGCATATTCACTTAATAACATTCACACCAAGATTCGAACCCTCGACGGCAAGAAAGTCTTATTCTCAGCATGGGTTCGTCAATTCAAACTTCACGTTCGGGCGTTCAAAGTCAGCCATCATATTGACGGTACCAAGGAACCATCGGCAGAAGATGACCTAGAATATGCGTCATGGTCACATATGGATGCGCTGATCACTCAATGGATCTTCAGCACTATGTCCGATGACCTCTTTACCTGACTCATTGACAAAGAACTCAACGCCCGGGACACATAGCTCGCGATTCAAGCCGTCTTCATTAACAACAAACACGCCCGTGAAGCCACCCTTGAAAGGAAGTTCAATAATACCACACTCTCATCATGCTCATCCTTCGCAAGAATATTATAAAACGCTCAAAGAATTCGCCAATCAACTAGGCGATGTCGACCAACCAGTTACCGAAACCACCTACTAATCCAAATGGTTCGGGGTTTGCCGATGGAATATGACACGATTGGTACCATCATAAACCAAAGCAAACCCTCGTGGGATGATGCCCGGCGCATGATTGAAGAGGAGCAACAACGTCAACAGGCCCGAAGCGTTTCTACCCTTGACTCCGTCTTACTAGCCATGTCGAGCAATGAAAAAAACAACCAACTGTACAGCAACGATACACCTCGTTCTCCTTATCCCAATGGTTACCGTGGTAGAAACTATGACATGGCCAAAGCAGTGCGGGGCAGGGAACCAAGGTGGTCGCAGCATGCACCAACTTTCATAATTCCGTGTGCACCCGTAATTACTTCAGTTTTTGCATGGACTCCACAGTTCATTCGATCACGTGCTAGTCGGAAGTACGCAACAATTTTAGGTTAAAATGATGATACGTATAGGTATTGATATCATACTTGATAGAAATAGTACTTGGGAAAATCATATTAAGATGATAAGTAGATTGATGATTCAGAAGAAACTAACGTCCATTAGGTAGACATTGCTCATAAATAACTTTGTTCAACGATATAGATAGTCAAATTTGAGTACTAGGATAGTAACACTTAAGTTTTTGAAAATCGACTCTATGTGTGTAAGATGTAATTATCTAGGTTTTCTGATATTGACCAGTTCATAAGCATTAGTTGATGGTGTACATGTAATAATGCAGTTTATTGAGATCCTTAGAAAAAAAAAAATTAGTTTCATGAAAATTTGATAATGCGGATAATCCAATTTATAGTTCGAATGAATAGATCACTTAGTTCCAATTGGATTTAATTTTTAAGGTGTTTGTATTTATATGACCAACAGCTTTAGGTAAACCAAATGTAGGGGTAAATAAGTTTATAAGAGATGATATTGTTTTTTTTTATATTTATAATGCAGTTTTAAAAGCTAAGTAAAAAGTTGAAGATTTTAACCTTTCCCATAGATGAGAGAATTGGAGAGAATTGATATGAAAATAAATGATATAATTTAAGTTGTAAGTGCATGGTTTTGGTAAACAGAAGACATGCATAGTGTCTGTTGCAAGTCTTTGTATTATATTTGAGAAAACGGGAAATCTTATGTAAGTATTTGAATAATCAATCTCCTTTTTAAAGAAGTTATATATCACGAGATGCATACAAAATACTAAAACTTAAAGGTTATTTTAATTAAAATCCTCTTTTTTTATAATTATATATATATATATATTTATTGTGGGAAATAAGGAAATAATTTTAATATAGTCGAGTACCGGTAGTTTTACAAAGTCCCTTGATTTCACATTGTGTTAGAGTAACGAGTTTATAAATGAAATGCATTAGGTTTGGATTAGTTCATGGAAACTAGTTGCGTAGAATTGTGTTGGTGGTCATATGTATAGATGAAAACATTTAGTTGAATGAGTTCGAGAATAGTTGTGTAGTGAGTTCTCGTTAGGTTTGGATAACGAATTCATGGATAGCATCGTCGAGTACTTGTTTTGATGGTTAGTTCATAATTTGATAGTAGATTTATAGTTTTAATGATGGATTAGAAATTGGATTAGAATCTTATAGTTAGATGAGTAGTTTTGAAACTATTTGAGTATGGAAGTCAAGTTGAAATATTTTGAGGGTAGACGTTCGATTCAAATACATTAGCTTATATGAATAGAAAAATCCGTAATCTTTTATTTAGTTATGGAATTTAGCCTTGACTATAATTTAGAAATCGTCACGAACCTTTGATTGGAGAGTCGATAATCGATTTAGGATTAGAAGTACGACTTAGATTCGGTAATCGATATATGCGTTATATGCATGATCTGAAGTTTTGGATAATTCGATTTAGATATGTCTTAGTTTTGATTTGAAGTGTTTGGTTTATAACGGTGTAATTGTGTTATATGGATAAGCTAGCGAGTATATCGCATAAGTATTATTGTAGCTTAGAAACAAATGGAATGATGAAACGTAGAATAACACGGTTTTGTAGCAACATCTTTGACCGATAGAAACATCCGATGTAATAATAGCACCTCGTTCCACTTAAAATATCATAAAATCCTTTGAAAATACCATAGAAAATCACGTAGAAACTTTAGAAATTTCGATTAAATGAAATAGTGATAGTACTTAAAACATCATAGAATCCTTTGAACATATTATAGAAAATCACTTAGAAACTTTAGAAACATTAGTAAATAAAGTTGGAATATTATTTGAATCACTATAAGAATTCATAGAATTAGTTATAAATCGTAGGAATGAAAATCATAAAATCATTAAGAAAATGAAATTTCAACGGCTTTGGAGTGTGTCTTGGTTTTGGACACTAATGACTTATCAAAGTGCTAAGTTCGTTTTTCAACGTATTCGAGAAGGCGTGCTTTAGCCTATAGGTTCACACTCATCTCGTACATCCCCAGGTAAGCATACAGGTCTCTTAAAGAGATTTATACGAAATGCTTTGCCTTAGACAGGATGTCCGTGATACAGGCGTTCCCCCTTCCGGATTGCACACGTTCCCACGTTTTCAAACTTACTTAAGACGATGACGAGATTCCACAAAGAGAAGATCCCAATCATACAAACGAGTCTCTTGTAGCTCCCTCGCGAAATCGGATCAGAAATAAGATTAAGAAAAGCATAGAAAGGTTCGTAGAAGGAAAACAAATAAGTTCAAAAGAATTCCTAAGTACATCTATTTGCACTAAGGACTCTTAGGTTATAGTCTAGGTCGGTGTGTTTCTAATACCCTATCCTAGTTCCCTATAACCATGGCTCTGATACCAAACTGTGACACCCCGCCCGGCGGCGGAAAACACCGGGCGCGTCAAGTTAATCGGATATCAAAAGTACAAAGCACATGGCACACTAAATGCATATTTTAATATTAATTAAGTAATAATGTCGTGACATAAATAGGCATTCAAACAGTCTTAAAATCGTAACAGAAACGGCAAATAAATATTGTTTATTGTCTTTTTATTCTAGGTCCGAAGCATCCAACGTGTCTTGAACCAAAACCGAATCAAACTCCACCTGAAAAACGTGTAAAATAAGTTAGCTAAAGAATTAGCTAGTGAGTAAATCACAATGTATAGTACATAGTATAAAATCCGAGATCATTATAAATTGTGTTTCGCAATCTCATGTGCATAGCAATTTCAGCATATATCTCAACCATGACCATAGAAACATAGAAACAAGTATCATAGACCCCACAGGGTTACCTTTAGCAACAAGTCATGAGGAACCAACTCATGTTACATTTATTGATAACTATCGTTTAACCGTCTCGATATGCAAGTTATCAAAAATGTTTAAGCATCTAAGGGACATAGCAACGTAGCAACAAGCATCACATGTAGTAACTAGTAACATAGAATCAACCAAAGAATCGTCGGGTCAAAATCACCTATCAGGCCATTAATGTAGGTGGGCTTGTCAAGCCATTAGCGCTAACATTGTACCGGTGGAAATTACAAGATAACATAACTAATATTGACTATCACACAATTTTGCTACATGCGGCCAAACACGATTAACATATCTAATGATCTCATTTTCGAAAATAGAAACATCAAAAGAAACCGTTGTATTATAGAAACACGTATTTCAGCCCCAAAAACGTAAACAGTAAAAAGGGGAGTGAGTTTACTCACCTTGAAATGCTATAAATATCGAACCGTTAGAAACGCAGCTAAAAAGCACCGAGGTTGCCCAAACATTAGTACCACCTAATTTATTGGGGAAAACCCTAACTTAGAAACGAAACAATAGTAACAAGAATCAAAAGTCCGAGATCTAGGGTTTCAGATTTAGGATTTAGGGTTTTAAATCACAAATTGGGGATTTAGGGTTTTGAAATCACAAATTAGGGATTTATGGTTTTGAAATACAATTTGGGGATTTTGATACGAAACGTAATTCTATATATTTTATTTATTACAAATCCATTTGGGTATCCCGCGGAATAATATTTGTAATTATAATTTAGTGTTACAAAATAGGTAAAAAGGGTTCAAAATTAAAATAGCAGAAAGTGGTGGCAAAGGGAGTCGAACTCGGGTCATAGCTTTAACAAAGACGCAACCAAACCGCTGGACCAGGCGCAACTTTTGTTAATCAAATCGGTTTTTAATTCTTTTGTATTTTGTTTACCAAGAACAACCTTTTCAATACAAGCCCTAGATTCAAGATCGATCCAATTCGTTCAAACCAGTGAATCAAATTCAAAACAAATAGAGGGCTTTTAATCTACGTTGGCTCTTGATCATTTTGATATATGATACTTACTTGATTGATGAAGAAACGAGTTGATGAACACGATGAATAGGGGCGACGGTTTGCGAATCACATACAGATTTGTGCGTGTTTTTGAGAGAAATTGGAACAACAGGGAGCAATTTCGAGTGCTGAGGAGTGTGTATGTAAATGTAATTGTGTTTAGATGAACTGGAAGATGCCGATTGAACAGAAGTTAGGTTACGAACGCAAATGGTTAATTAGATGGTAATGTGAGATGTTTCGGTTCAATTAGTTGTTTCAAACGTTTTCAAAACGCAGCATTGATGATGTTTGGTTAATCGAAATTACTGTTTGATGCGTTATAAACGATTTGAATATGTGGGTTTTTGGAAACCGATTTTTGATTTGAAAATACACATGGATTTGGACGATTAGGTGATGAATCGGACGCGGTATTGAGTTCGAAACATACACACGCACATTTTGAATAGGTTTAATTGAGTTGTAAGTGTTAAAAATGAGTACATGTGGCCTCGCCGGAAATATACATATTCCGGCCATTTGGCCGGAACCTCTTGTCACCGGAAACACGGGTAAAAGGGGTGGGGGGTTGGGTGAATTCGGAAGTTACATAAATGGCCCCTCAACTCTTAGTTTGTTTTATTTAGTTAATATAAGTTTTAAATAATAGTTTGTAAATTGACAGATTTAGCCCAAAGTTAATTATATATATCTTTTAACTAACTAACTTAACTAAATTGGAATGTAACGTTTGTATAAGTGACGTTCTTTATAGTTTTAGCCCGTTTAAGCCATTAGGAGATTATTTCGAGACTTAGAAGCGTTTTCGTTTAACATTTTTAATAGCTTTTGTTCACGAACTATATATATGTTTATCTATATATATATATATATATTGAGTTTTATTGTTCCACAATTATTTATTTGATATACATGAATGTTTTGCGACATAAATACGATTATTTAGTTGACACGGGAATAACGTAGAATCCCAATGCGTTTATTCATAATATTAATAATAAACGTTACATTTTGAAGAAAATAAATACGATTACGATTTAAAGGATAACAATTTCGGGTTCGAGTCAGGCATTCGGGTTCGGGTTTGGGGCAGATGTCACAGTCTCCCCTCCTTATAGAAATTTCGTCCCGAAATTTGCTCAAACCAAAGTAGAAGAAGATGAAGCAACAAGGTGCAGATACTTAACCTTCATTAGGTCTTAAATTCATGTTCACATTTGAGTTTCAACGATCATTAACGATTGGTAACTGATTACGCTTGAGTCGTTTGACATCACGGTCCATAATTTCCAATGACCGTTCAATAAATTGCATCAATTCATTATCGATATGCACAAAGAGATTTTTATCGGATAAGTACTTTTTCAGATTAGAAACATGAAACACGGGATGAACACTGCCCACTTTCGTATGGAGTTTTATCTCGCAAGAAAATTTTGAGAATTTGATCAATGAAAAAAAATGAGCATTTTGATTGAGACACGATTTTAAATAACGAGGTTAACAAGTTATTTATTTTTAATTTGCTTTGTCTCATTGAGAATTGTTTATTTAACTCTTTTCACTTATAAGAGTTTGGTTGAACTATTTGTATGTAGATTCGAATAAGTTTTATTTGCTACTCAATATAGGAATATAATAGGATACCGACTTGCAAATGAAATATTTTAAGTGTATGGATTTAGAATTATTTAAATGATCATCGAGAATAGTCGTGATTAAAAGATTGTTTAAACGAATTAAGTAACCTTACACATGATTAAGTGGCTTATATGCAATTTAAAATGAGTAAACAAGTCAAGTGAAAATAAAATGATTAAATATGGCCCGGCTACACAAGACAAAACTTACTATAGTTCCCATGCACCAACTTTCATAATTCCGTGTGCACCCGTAATTACTTCAGTTTTTGCATGGACTCCACAGTTCATTCGATCACGTGCTAGTCGGAAGTACACAACAATTTTAGGTTAAAATGATGATACGTATAGGTATTGATATCATACTTTATAGAAATAGTACTTGGGAAAATCATATTAAGATGATAAGTAGATTGATGATTCAGAAGAAACTAACGTCCATTAGGTAGACATTGCTCATAAATAACTTCGTTCAACGATATAGATAGTCAAATTCGAGTACTAGGATAGTAACACTTAAGTTTTTGAAAATCGACTCTATGTGTGTAAGATGTAATTATCTAGGTTTTCTGATATTGACCAGTTCATAAGCATTAGTTCATGGTGTACATGTAATAATGCAGTTTATTGAGATCCTTAGAAAAAAAAATTAGTTTCATGAAAATTTGACAATGCGAATAATCCAATTTATAGTTCGAATGAATAGATCACTTAGTTCCAATTGGATTTAATTTTTAAGGTGTTTGTATTTATATGACCAACAGCTTTAGGTAAACCAAATGTAGGGGTAAATAAGTTTATAAGAGATGATATTGTTTTTTTTATATTTATAATGCAGTTTTAAAAGCTAAGTAAAAAGTTGAAGATTTTAACCTTTCCCATAGATGAGAGAATTGGAGAGAATTAATATGAAAATAAATGATATAATTTAAGTTGTAAGTGCATGGTTTTGGTAAACAGAAGACATGCATAGTGTCTGTTGCAAGTCTTTGTATTATATTTGAGAAAACGGGAAATCTTATGTAAGTATTTGACCATCGTTAGAATAATCAATCTCCTTTTTAAAGAAGTTATATATCACGAGATGCATACAAAATACTAAAACTTAAAGGTTATTTTAATTAAAATCCTCTTTTTTTATAATTATATATATATATATATTTATTGTGGGAAATAAGGAAATAATTTTAATACAGTCGAGTACCGGTAGTTTTACAAAGTCCCTTGATTTCACATTGTGTTAGAGTAACGAGTTTATAAATGAAATGCATTAGGGTTGGATTAGTTCATGGAAACTAGTTGCGTAGAATTGTGTTGGTGGTCATATGTATAGATGAAAACATTTAGTTGAATGAGTTCGAGAATAGTTGTGTAGTGAGTTCTCCTTAGGTTTGGATAACGAATTCATGGATAGCATCGTCGAGTACTTGTTTTGATGGTTAGTTCATAATTTGATAGTAGATTTATAGTTTTAATGATGGATTAGAAATTGGATTAGAATCTTATAGTTAGATGAGTAGTTTTGAAACTATTTGAGTATGGAAGTCAAGTTGAAATATTTTGAGGGTAGACGTTCGATTCAAATACATTAGCTTATATGAATAGAAAAATCCGTAATCTTTTATTTAGTTATGGAATTTAGCCTTGACTATAATTTAGAAATCGTCACGAACCTTTGATTGGAGAGTCGATAATCGATTTAGGATTAGAAGTACGACTTAGATTCGGTAATCGATATATGCGTTATATGCATGATCAGAAGTTTTGGATAATTCGATTTAGATATGTCTTAGTTTTGATTTGAAGTGTTTGGTTTATAACGGTGTAATTGTGTTATATGGATAAGCTAGCGAGTATATCGCATAAGTATTATTGTAGCTTAGAAACAAATGGAATGATGAAACGTAGAATAACACGGTTTTGTAGCAACATCTTTGACCGATAGAAACATCCGATGTAATAATAGCACCTCGTTCCACTTAAAATATCATAAAATCCTTTGAAAATACCATAGAAAATCACGTAGAAACTTTAGAAATTTCGATTAAATGAAATAGTGATAGTACTTAAAACATCATAGAGTCCTTTGAACATATCATAGAAAATAACTTAGAAACTTTAGAAACATTAGTAAATAAAGTTGGAATATTATTTGAATCACTATAAGAATTCATAGAATTAGTTATAAATCGTAGGAATGAAAATCATAAAATCATTAAGAAAATGAAATTTCAACGGCTTTGGAGTGTGTCTTGGTTTTGGACACTAATGACTTATCAAAGTGCTAAGTTCGTTTTTCAACGTATTCGAGAAGGCGTGCTTTAGCCTATAGGTTCACACTCATCTCGTACATCCCCAGGTAAGCATACAGGTCTCTTAAAGAGATTTATACGAAATGCTTTGCCTTAGACAGGATGTCCGTGATACAGGCGTTCCCCCTTCCGGATTGCACACGTTCCCACGTTTACAAACTTACTTAAGACGATGACGAGATTCCACAAAGAGAAGATCCCAATCATACAAACGAGTCTCTTGTAGCTCCCTCGCGAAATCGGATCAGAAATAAGATTAAGAAAAGCATAGAAAGGTTCGTAGAAGGAAAACAAATAAGTTCAAAAGAATTCCTAAGTACATCTATTTGCACTAAGGACTCTTAGGTTATAGTCTAGGTCGGTGTGTTTCTAATACCCTATCCTAGTTCTCTATAACCATGGCTCTGATACCAAACTGTGACACCCCGCCCGGCGGCGGAAAACACCGGGCGCGTCAAGTTAATCGGATATCAAAAGTACAAAGCACATGGCACACTAAATGCATATTTTAATATTAATTAAGTAATAATGTCGTGACATAAATAGGCATTCAAACAGTCTTAAAATCGTAACAGAAACGGCAAATAAATATTGTTTATTGTCTTTTTATTCTAAGTCCGAAGCATCCTACGTGTCTTGAACCAAAACCGAATCAAACTCCACCTGAAAAACGTGTAAAATAAGTTAGCTATAGAATTAGCTAGTGAGTAAATCACAATGTATAGTACATAGTATAAAATCCAAGATCATTATAGATTGTGTTTCGCAATCTCATGTGCATAGCAATTTCAGCATATATCTCAACCATGACCATAGAAACATAGAAACAAGTATCATAGACCCCACAGGGTTACCTTTAGCAACAAGTCATGAGGAACCAACTCATGTTACATTTATTGATAACTATCGTTTAACCGTCATTTAACCGTCTCGATATGCAAGTTATCAAAAATGTTTAAGCATCTAAGGGACATAGCAACGTAGCAACAAGCATCACATGTAGTAACTAGTAACATAGAATCAACCAAAGAATCGTCGGGTCAAAATCACCTATCAGGCCATTAATGTAGGTGGGCTTGTCAAGCCATTAGCGCTAACATTGTACCGGTGGAAATTACAAGATAACATAACTAATATTGACTATCACACAATTTTGCTACATGCGGCCAAACACGATTAACACATCTAATGATCTCATTTTCGAAAAGAGAAACATCAAAAGAAACCGTTGTATTATAGACACACGTATTTCAGCCCCAAAAACGTAAACAGTAAAAAGGGGAGTGAGTTTACTCACCTTGAAATGCTATAAATATCGAACCGTTAGAAACGCAGCTAAAAAGCACCGAGGTTGCCCAAACATTAGTACCACCTAATTTATTGGGAAAAACCCTAACTTAGAAACGAAACAATAGTAACAAGAATCAAAAGTCCGAGATCTAGGGTTTCAGATTTAGGATTTAGGGTTTTAAATCACAAATTGGGGATTTTGGGTTTTAAATCACAAATTAGGGATTTAGGGTTTTGAAATACAATTTGGGGATTTTGATACGAAACGTAATTGTATATATTTTATTTATTACAAATCCATTTGGGTATCCCGCGGAATAATATTTGTAATTATCATTTAGTGTTACAAAATAGGTAAAAAGGGTTCAAAATTAAAATATCAGAAAGTGGTGGCAAAGGGAGTCGAACTCGGGTCATAGCTTTAACAAAGACGCAACCAAACCGTTGGACCAGGCGCAACTTTTGTTAATCAAATCGGTTTTTAATTCTTTTGTATTTTGTTTACCAAGAACAACCTTTTTCAATACAAGCCCTAGATTCAAGATCGATCCAATTTGTTCAAACCAGTGAATCAAATTCAAAACAAATAGAGGGCTTTTAATCTACGTTGGCTCTTGATCATTTTGATATATGATACTTACTTGATTGATGAAGAAACGAGTTGATGAACACGATGAACAGGGGCGACGGTTTGCGAATCACATACAGATTTGTGCGTGTTTTTGAGAGAAATTGGAACAACAGGGAGCAATTTCGAGTGCTGAGGAGTGTGTATGTAAATGTAATTGTGTTTAGATGAACTGGAAGATGCCGATTGAACAGAAGTTAGGTTACGAACGCAAATGGTTAATTAGATGGTAATGTGAGATGTTTCGGTTCAATTAGTTGTTTCAAACGTTTTCAAAACGCAGCATTGATGATGTTTGGTTAATCGAAATTACTGTTTGATGCGTTATAAACGATTTGAATATGTGGGTTTTTGGAAACCGATTTTTGATTTGAAAATACACATGGATTTGGACGATTAGGTGATGAATCGGACGCGGTATTGAGTTCGAAACATACACACGCACATTTTGAATAGGTTTAATTGAGTTGTAAGTGTTAAAAATGAGTACATGTGGTCTCGCCAGAAATATACATATTCCGGCCATTTGGCCGGAACCTCTTGTCACCGGAAACACGGGTAAAAGGGGTGGGGGGTTGGGTGAATTCGGAAGTTACATAAATGGCCCCTCAACTCTTAGTTTGTTTTATTTAGTTAATATAAGTTTTAAATAATAGTTTGTAAATTGACAGTTTTAGCCCAAAGTTAATTATATATATCTTTTAACTAACTAACTTAACTAAATTGGAATGTAACGTTTGTATAAGTGACGTTCTTTATAGTTTTAGCTCGTTTAAGCCATTAAGAGATTATTTCGAGACTTAGAAGCGTTTTTGTTTAACATTTTCAATAGCTTTTGTTCACGAACTATATATATGTTTATCTATATATATATATATTGAGTTTTATTGTTCCACAATTATTTATTTGATATACGTGAATGTTTTGCGACATAAATACGATTATTTAGTTGACACGGGAATAACGTAGAATCCCAATGCTTTTATTCATAATATTAATAATAAACGTTACATTTTGAAGAAAATAAATACGATTACGATTTAAAGGATAACAATTTCGGGTTCGAGTCAGGCATTCGGGTTCGG
This sequence comes from Tagetes erecta, assembly GCA_030867185.1. Taxonomy (NCBI): domain Eukaryota; kingdom Viridiplantae; phylum Streptophyta; class Magnoliopsida; order Asterales; family Asteraceae; genus Tagetes; species Tagetes erecta. Next base: position 62,143,572 of record CM061488.1, read on the forward strand.
GTTTGGGGCAGATGTCACACTAACTACAGCAACAATGCTCTTAACCCAAGTGATCTTGGAAAAGCTTTATCTAGTATGCGACTGAACTACACCGAACCTCAATGGCACATGGACACCGAAGCATCCCAACACATAACCGCTGAACCAGGTAAAATAACCTCTCTATCTTTATATCCTACAATGCCTATTTTAGTTGGTAATGGCCAATGTTTAAAAGTTAACGGGTCCGGTAACGGTTCTTTAAATCTCCCAAACAAAACATATCACCTAAACAACATCGTTCATTCCCCTGACATCATAAAAGATCTATTGTATGTTCGTAAATTTCTAGAGATAATTTTGTAAGTGTTGAATTTGACCCTTTTGGTTTTTCTTTGAAGGGCCTCAAGGATGGACACCTCCTTTCCCGACACAATAATGAAGGCAATCTTTACCCGTTCACCAAGCCCGCCTTCTCCTTGCTGTCCACGGCGTCACCTCCTCCATGGCACAATCATCTCGGACATCCCAGGGCTAACGTGCCCAGTTATCTTAGTCGTTATTCTAATTTTAATTGTAAACAACATTGTGGTTCTTTTGCTTGTTCTTCATGTCATTTATCAAATAGTAAAAGTTTACCTTTCTCTGATTCGCTTTCTACTACTGTGCAATCATTTGATATTTATTCACTGCGACTTATGGACATCACCTGTCGAAAGTAACTCTGGTTACAAATATTATATGATTTTGGTTTATAACTATACCAACTATGTGTGGGTGTATCCTCTCAAATATAAATCTGAAACTTTCACCACCTTCACCAAATTTCACAAACTTATTCAAACACAATTTAACCTAACCATTAAAACATTCCAATGTGACCTTGGAGGGAGTTCAATAGCAAACAATTTCATAACTTTGCCAGTCAATATGGTCTACTTTTTCGGTTCTCATCCCAACAAAATGGTATATCCGAACGCATGATTCGACGAATCAACGACATAATTCGGGCACTTCTCTTTCATGCTCATATCCCTCCCACATTTTGGGTCGAAGCCTTACACACCGCCACATATCTCCACAACATCTTACCCACAAAACGTCTTCACTTCAACCCATCTCTTTCATGCTCATATCCCTCCCACATTCGTGCACTTCTCTTTATGACCCTACACCTATTTTCAACCCATCCTTTACACACCAACTTCCTGATCCTTTGCCTCCCCAATCACCCACTGCCTCAACCAACCCACCCCCAACACTCAATCGCCTACCTCGCCTGCTTCACCTACACAACACACCGAAACAATCGCCACCCCTACCACTTCAACCGAACCCATCACCACTTCCCCACCTATAACCGAACCGCAACATTCACCCACAGCCACCAACCCGCCCACACAAAACAATCCCAACGATCACCACATGAACACTCAATCTAAAGCCGGTATAACAAAACCTAATCCAAAATACTCGCTTGCAACCATGTCCACCATGTCACCCGTACCCACCTCGTACACTAAAGCATTATCGGACCCTAACTGGCTACATGCCATGAACAACGAATTTAGTGCATTGCTAGTTAATAATACATGGGAGCTTGTTCCCCATCCATCCAATCAGTAGGTTATACAATCTATGTGGCTGTTTCGCCACAAATTCATTGTGGATGGAACATTGGAACGATACAAAGTACGGCTTGTATGCAATGGTAAATCTCAAACCTTGGGTGTCGATTGTTTGGAAACATTTAGTCCGGTAGTAAAACCGTCTACTATCTGTACTGTGGTAGCTTTGGTCGTCTCAAGATCGTGGCCTATTCACCAACCGGATGTCAAAAATGCCTTTCTCAATGGCCATCTTGAAGAAACGGTATATATGAACCAACCACCGGGTTATGTAAACCCGGCAACACCAAATCATGTATGTAGGCTGCCCAAATCATTTTATGGCTTAAAACAGGCGCCGAGAGCATGGTACACCAGATTTTCCGGCTTTGTCACCTCATTGGGATTCCGAAATAGCACATGTGATACGTCCTTATTTATATACAAAAAGGATCAACAACTGGCGTATCTACTATTGTATGTTGATGATATTGTTATCACAGAAAACGATACGGGTCTACTTAACAATATCATCAACCAGCTGTCCACAGAGTTCGCGATGACTGACATGGGCTCGCTACATCATTTTCTCGGCATCACAATCACTCGGAATCACAACTCTCTTTTTCTTGCTCAATCACAGTACGCCAGAGACATTCTACATAGAGCAAATATGTCTACATGTAAACCATGTCACACACTTGTGGATACGGATGCCAAACTCAGCGTTGTGGAGGGGGAACTTTTACCTGATAGTATAGTCTATCGCCGCCTAGCTAGTGCTCTGTAGTATTCTTACGATCACTCGACCTGACATCTCATATGCAGTCCAGCAAATATGTCACTTCATGCATGCTCCTCGTGAACCTCACATGGTATTTTTGAAATGGGTCTTGTGATACATTCATGGGACGCTCGATTTCGGACTTCGGATATCCGCATCCCCAAACCACTCCTTGACAGCCTACTCGGATGCAGATTGGGGAGGATGTCCAGACACACGGAGATCCACATCTGGCTACTGTATTTTTTAGGAGATAACCTAATCTCATGGTCATCAAAACGTCAACCAACCATCTCTCGTTCAAGTGCAGAAGCTAAGTATCGGGGTGTTGCTAATGTAAAGGCCGAGGCCACCTGGATCCGTAACCTCTTGTTTGAACTGCAGGTTCCTATACAGAAAGCTAAGGTGGTATATTATGACAGCATTTCAGCAGTGTATTTGTCAGTTAACATAGTGCAACACCAGCGAACCAAACACGTTGAGTTGGATATTCATTTTGTTCGCGAGAAGGTTCAAATTGGGCATATCAGGGTGCTTCACGTTCCATCATCTTTACAATATGCCGACATCTTCACGAAAGGCCTTCCTCGGTACTTGTTTGACTCATTCAGATCCATTTTGAACGTCTCTTCTTATACACGCTCAAACTTAGGGGGAATATTAGTGGAAAATATTTACATTGTTTATTATTGTTATTGTTATTATTATTATTATTATTATTATTATTATTATTATTATTATTATTATTATTATTATTATTATTATTATTATTATTATTATTATTGATTGTTTCCATATTTCTAGGCTTAGTTGGTACATTTGTTTTGGTTGTTTATACTCATTGTAATCAACAATTATGGTTATCAAATAACAATCATCTTCTCCACATAAGCCTTCACTTTTTCCTTCCTTTTCTTTCGATTAGAGGCTTTGTTTCCTTTACCTCAGTCAACTCTCAAATCACTTGTACAATTTTTCTCTTAAGATGCTTTAGCCTTAAGGTTATTACACAATGGTTCACCATTGACCTTCTTTATAAATACCACACCATAACCAAGTTTCCTACACACCAAGAGAAACTTAAACATACAAAAAAATCCTTCTTATAGCATCCCAACCCCTCTATTGTTGTTTTTGTTCAGCCGAAGCAGGAGTACCCCAAGCATCCATCACGGTTCGAACACCACTCCTTTGTCGATAGTTATTTTCGTACCAACGTTCGGTATAATACTAGCCTTGTTTTCTTAACTAGTTATATTGTTAGTATTAACTGTCAAAGCCCTAAAAGCCCTAAGTTGGTAAACTATAAACCGAGAACAATAATGAAAAATCTAAATTTAGGCTCCAATAAATGGCCACTTGGGAAACACACCAAAAAAAAATCTCAAATGTTTTCATAATATTCTTCTTCTGCCCCTCTATATCTTCATGTTGGTTCTAAATGGGCCTTCGAAAAGACGAGATACACCTCCAATACAAGAACAATGAACAAAAACACAAAGGTCTTGAAAAACAAGGCATACCTTCATTAAAATTGTATATATGTCACCAAGCTCGAGTTCAAAATGGTCATTGGTAGACATTGACTACATATAACCGAGATCTCACGACTAGATACGTCTAAAGGTTGGTTTTATGACACAAAAGTCATGGTTGACAAGTCATACTATCAAACCAAGATTTAGACACCCTAACAAGATGTAATGTTGAAAATATATTCTTGTAAATAACTTGAAACTATGTTCATATCTTGCATAACTTTATAATTACGTGCATAATGACGCAAACCTACACAAAAACATAACTCTCAATACCCATTGATGTGACCCATCAATAGATCAATTTGAACTAACATTTATAGAATGACAATATTACCCCTACATAACAAACAATTGGTTCAAAAATGTTTACCTTCAAGAAAACTCAAAATCTGGCAGATTGTTTAAATCGACTTTAAGAGGCCATATCTTTGTCAAAACATAATGAAACTAGACGTTTCTTGAGTCTAAATTTAAGTTCAAACAAGTATCTTTTAAACCCAGTTGTTTTCATAACTTTGAAGGTGATTTACAACCCGAAAAGGGTTTTACAAAACAGAAGGTCATATTTGTCGTATTTAACAACATGTTTAACTCAACTTTAAAAGGGCATTACTCCCTCAGTTCTTACTCAAATGACTTGATTTATCTTTAATGTTAGTTTTATATGTTATTTTTAAAACCTATATAACTTCTCTTCATAACAGTAAGATTTTGACCCCCAATGATAAAGTATAAATTATACATAAATCCCTAGTTGTGTTTGTTAACATTTTGTGTCGTTTCGGTTATGTTTTTATATCATTTTTGACACAACTAATGTTTTTATGTTTCGTAGGTCCCATGTTGATAAAGAAACGGAAATATCGTGAAAAATCGGATCCGTAGGCGAAAACGGGACGCATAACGAAGTTACGAGCGAGCCGGTACGCGAAAACGAAGAAAGTTTGAGCTTTTCTAGGCCCGGTTCGCTATATAAACACTCCTTATGAAACTCTAGCCTCCTAGAAACCCTAGGGGACGAAATTGGAGACAAAAAAAGGCTACAAAAAGGGTTCGGACGGCTAAGAAGACGAAACGAAGTGAACGGGAATGCGGAGGATCAAAGGCTTCATCGCGATTCTTCCGGGTTTCATCTTTCTTTCGTTTTTCTCTTTTATTCTATCATGTCATACACTTTGAATCTTGTTATTATTATTATGAACATGGTAGGCTAATCGTTTAGAACTACCTAGGCGTTGTGATGACTCGTTAACATTTGTTTGAACTCATGTTTGGATTGTTGGTTTATGGTTTACATTTAATTAAAAGTTTGAATCTTTATGATTGTTTAATGCATTATATATGTTTGAATTGGTAGAATTAATATTATTAATCCATGTGTTCTTTATGATTGTTTATGTCACGTAATAGGACTCGTTTAGTCATTAACGTGAGTTATGATTATTATGGTTTAACTGCAGTATAACCATAGGATTAATAGTATTAATGAAATCGGTAATAACGTGTAGCCAACCTAGATATCCGTGAGGTGATAGGTTGTTAACAAGTCTTGGTTAGTCAATTTTCTAGGTTTAGGTTTTTGTGAAAATTCCGGCTTAGTGTTAATTATTAATCTTGGTTGTTAAATTAAATGATTGGGTTCAAATGGCTTTAAGGGTCGTATCATGAGATAGATCTTTAGCGTGGGTCAATTAGGCAAAATTTGATTAGATAATCGTGAGGAAATTTAATCCCGTAACCGGTGTGCTAATAACTTAATACTTATCCTTTAGGTTTCTTCTTGAAAAGGGTCGAGTGTCTTAATTAAGAAAGCTTTTAAGTGAATACATTTAGATCCTGGTTCCATAACCATTAGTCCAACGTGAGTGATAATTGAAGTTAACAATGATTCTAGCCTAGGTGGTTTGTTTTCTCTCATCTGTTTTAAACCCGTCTTTAAATCGTCAGTTTTTATTTTTAGTAAGTTTCCTAATTTAAAAAGTTTCCATTTTTAGCAAGTTTCAATTTTTAGCAGTAAAACCCCCTTTTTCAAATAATCTTTCTTTTAAGTCGTGTTTAGTCAGTCGAGTCTTGTCTAGTTAATTTAGCGTAGTATATAGAGTCTGTGGGTCGACACCCGGACTTACTTAAGCTATATTACATTCGACCGGTCCACTGCCAGTTGTGTGTGATTTAGTAGTTTGTCTAGGTTTTTATAAATTTAAAGCTTAGGTGTTTTTAGTGTCTAATTTTATATATAGTATTGCACGCATCACCCAACTAACTAGAATGCTTTTGTAAGTCCAGTAGTATAATTGGAAAAACCTTTGTCATCTAATAACTTATTTTGAGGCACTTAACTCAATTTTAAATGATCGTCCTCACATTTCTAATAAGCTAAAACCTATGTTTAGGTGTCGTAAAAATCCCAGTTTTTATTTAGTTTACATTGGTTAACTAACACGTTGACCTAAGTGGGCGCATGAAACGAGAAAACACATATAAGCATACAAACTTAAACTTTGAATAATTATACCTATGGTCGCCCTTACCCTCTCAACTCGAATCGCCAATGTTTTGTAAATTTTAATAAACCTTAAACATTAAGCGCAACGCAAAGTTCAACTAAAAAAACTACAAACTTAGTAGACGGCTTGAGGCTTACTCTAACATACAGTCAAGGATTATTTAACAATGTGATAACTCTTATGTACTGTAGGTCATGTTCGTTACCACCTAGTTACTTATTTGCTTATCATTCCCTACTAATCGACAGTGATTTCTTGTAGCCCATTTTTACGATATATACTTCTTTGGAAGAGAAACATGTTACATAAACTCTATTTTTTTTTTAATCATGTTGCTTTATGTATGTGCACTAGTTATCCGATAAGGTATTACATGAGTTAACTAAATGTTGAATGATTATATCTATGCTTATATACTTGCAAACTAGATATGAGACCGGGTCGTGTGTTGTAGCGGTCGTGTCACGTGGTCGGGTCTTGTGTAAGTGACTTCGTCACATGCATTGATAAAAAAAAGTTTCATGTCTCGTACGTCATGGCACGAAGCCGTAATGTGTCACACATTAAAAGTCGACGAAATATGAAAAGTTAGAAGTTAAAACGATAACTCAGTCAACTCCGGAATCTTGAAGTCGTACTACATGTCAAAGTAGAGTAAGAGACCAGAGTCGAAAAGTCATCAGGGGCTAAAATGACAATTAGTAAAAGTCAGGGACTAAAATCGTAAATATATCATGTGACATCTGCCCCAAACCCGAATCCGGACGCCTGACTCGAACCCGAAGTTGTTTATATTTTGTTTGTAATCGTATGTATTTCGTTAAAATTTAACGTTCGTTATTATTATGAATAATTATGGCGGATTGTACGTTATTCCTATCTTAATTAACCGACCGTATTTATGTCACAAAATAACTACGTGAAACTAAATAATTATTATTTGCAATAATAAATCCCAAAAATCTATCTAATAATTCAAAGTTTTAGGGGGGCAATTTTTTGAGGGGAAATATTTGTTATATAATATGAAGGTTGAGAGGGAAATTCCATGTATTAGTTGATTGAGCCAAAAGTATAGAAGATGAATGCATTTTTTTAAATAATACATTTATAATCATTTTTTTATTTTTGTTTCCCATTCAATTTTTAATTTAAAATATTAAAATAATTCTTACATAAATAAATAGTATAGAAGATTAATGTATTTTTTTAATGTATTTTCAAATTATTGTCATTTACTCAATGATGCGTAATTTAGAAAATCATCTATAAATACATAAATATTATCTATTCTTAAAATGTTTATTGTATTATATCAACCTGTGTATAAATCAACTCGTGTGTATACAAGAGTATTAACCTAGTCTATATAATAAATCAATGTTTTAGCAGTCAATTTTTTGAGGGGAAAACATAATTTGTTTTGTAAAAGGAAGGTTGAGAGGGAATATTGAGTATGAGAGTTAATAAAAACAAAATTTTATGATTAATTTATAAATTTTTAAATATAATAGTTATAATTTTTTAAAAATATTTTATTCAACTCGTGTGTAACACACGGGTGTTAACCTAGTGTATTATAAAAGAGATTTTATAAAAATTGTTAAACAAAAACGCCTCTAAGTCTAACAATAGTCTCTTAACGTCAAAAACGAACTTTTAAATATATAAACGTCACTTATATAAACGTTACAAGTTAACGTAGTTAAGTTAGTTAGTTAATATAATATATAAAACTAACTTTGGGCCAAAACTGTAATTATTGAAACTTGAATTTAAAAGTTCATAACTTAAATAATAAACATATTAATCTTCAGGGGCCAATTGTGTAATTTTTATATTTACCTAGCCTAGCCCCTGTGCAACCCGTGTTTCTGGCAGGGTTGCCGGCGCCCCTGTTCCGGCCACCATTTCATGTTCCGGCGAACCTTTTGTCGCGTGTTTACCTTTCCAAATCAACCGAAAATCACGCCAAAACTTCCCTTAACCAATATGAACCTGTATTGATGATTATTTACGCATTTAACAGCTCAATCATCCTGATTTGATTTAAATTCAAAACCAAAAATTCTCATTTCCGTAAATAATCCCGCAATTAACAATTAAACCATTCCAAAACATTCTATACTACTCGACTAACAATTCCAAACTACAAAACATTCTGTTTTTCATTGCTTTGAACAAATCATTTGACCAAAATCATCTTTCCGGCGAGCTTAGTGTTCTTCACTTTCCGAGCATCAAATATGGTAAATTCTATATTCATTTTAATCCTATCGATCATCTACACCTTTCTAAATCATCAATTCCTTCTTATTTTTGTTCTAGATTCACAAAAGATTGATCAAACCGACGACTTCTTGTTCCTATTCGAATCCATATCAATCATCATCAATCTGTAAGTGTTATATATCAAAATGATCGTGAGATCATGGGGATTAAAAGCCCTATGTTTGTTTGGGATTGGATTAACAGTTTTGAACTCAATTGGACGGATCTTAATTTTAGGGTTTATATGGGAAATGGGTTTTGATAGTTGCAAAGGGTTAAAACTTTTCGCAGTCGAGATAAATAACAAAAGCAACATCTGGTGCAGTGGCTAAGTATTTGGTTTGTGGACAAGGAGGACTCGGGTTCGAGTCACTTTGCCCATCTTTTCTTTAAAACCTATTTTTTTATATTTTAAACATCACACTATATTCCCTAATAACCTAAATAGCCTGTTTAAGTTAAATATATTTTCTAAGAATTAAAAACATAAGTTTTAATACATATATACAAATATAATGTTACTATTTATAAGTATTTGGAATTTTTACAGGTATTTAAAATACAAAAAGAAATGATTATGAAAAATATACAATAAGGAATGCGATAACGTTTCATTCAAACTCCCAAATTTATTATTTTAAACTCTAATTCCCAATTTGTATTTTAAAACCCTAATTCCCAATTTGTATTTTAAAACCCTAAATCCCAAGTCTGAAACCCTAGATTTTCTGATTTTGATTCTTGTTGCTATATTATTGTTTCATTTCTAAGTTAGGGTTTTTCCCAATTAAGTAGGTGGTACTAATATTTGGGCAACCCTCGGTTCTGCATAGCTGTGTTTCTAGCGTTACGATTGTTTTTACTTTTCAAGGTGAGTAAATTCACTCCCCTTTTTACTTTTTACATTTTGAGGCTGAAATATGTTCAATTACTATACAATGTTTTCAGTTTTCTTTTTGTTTCCAAAAGAGATCATAAAATGTGTTAATCTTGACTCGCGACAAGATGCAATCCTTATGTGGTAGTTTAAAGTAGTATTGTTACTTAGTAATCCCACCGGTACAATGTTAGCGCTAATGGTTTGACAAACCCACCTACGTTTATTTCAAAATAGGTTATTTAAAGCCGATCATTCAATGTTTCTAGTTGCCCTTCAATATGATAGTTCTAGACGAACCGAGCTTGGATCTAGATCTGAGATTGTTTGGTGATGTTGTTTGCGATCAGTGATGCGGAAACTCACTGATCACGTATTGATGCTTGAATGTTCATGAAGATCAATGCAATGTATGATGAAGATGATGAGAATATGAATAGGTGAATTGTATTAGATCAATAGAGAGGTTACAAAGGATATGGAATGAAATGCAGGCAACTCACTAACAAATGACCTAGGTGATGGTATTTATAGTTTATACCATTCACCTTACAATGTAACCTAACCACGTGCAGTTAAGCACAAACGCACATTTAAGCACGAAACGATTACACAAATATTCTAACACAAATACAATTAATGAACGTCTTCATCCGTGCTTGCTCGTGATGATGCTCGATATCTTCACTCGCTTATATTTGGAAAGTGACATCTTCAAATAACCCCAACAGTACTCCCCTAAGATGACACTTTACAAATCTGACATATCAACTTAAATCTTCATGTGGCGAGTATAGAGAGCAACTTAGAGTTTTGATATGCATTATCTTCAAGAGGACCCAACAGTAATCCCCCTAAGATGATGCTATCAACACTCTGTCTTTCAACCAAGCAATCTGCATCCTTCTCTCCCTTTTGAGTAACATCAGAGGCTATGGAAAGAAATAAGCAGAGAGTAGATTCCGGTGAATCTATATATCAGCAACGAGATCTTCTTCAACGGTTGAAGTAGAATGAGAAGACTTCTTTGACTTAGAATACTCCCCCTCAACTTTTGCTTTAGAGGTTAATGGGATCTGTGTATGAGATATTAAGAGGAGGATTCTTAACACTCAGCAATCTGACTTGGAGATCTTTGGACTGGAATCAGGCTTGAACAGGAACATCTTCAAGTCGCGTGGAAGCTTGTTCTGCAATGGAAACACTTCCTGCAACTCAAAGAAAAACATTAAAACTCAGGCAATAATGTGCATTTATCATCAATGTAAAGATTAAGTTCTCAATCGGATGAGATATTGCTTAATGAACAACTTCTACATCAATAACATATGTTAATCTGCCAACACAAAAGAAAAAGATTAAAAATGACAATCTTTTTGGTGTTTTTGAATTTTTCAATGTTTTTGATATTTTTGGAATTTTCTCTTTACATATATGAATCTTTAACCTGCAATGAGATCATACCAGCAATTATCCAACACATGTTTTGCAGTTTTGAGAATAGACATTTGAATTGTGAAGTAATTGAGTGATGAATTGTTGAACAAATCAATTAGCTCGAAGTGACACACTTACTTTTTCTATTCTTGATGATCAGTTAGGTTGATTAGGAATAAGTTTTGAGTGACCCATACCTTGCACATTAGAAAGTTATACACTTCATCTAAATATCCTGAGAACATCTCAACACGTCAGGTCACTTACAATCATAAACAGTGTGGAATTTGGGTTCTATTTGGATTTGGTCCACTTTGGGACTTCTTTTGAATTCCTTTTTGGAATTTTTCTTTTTCCTATTGTTCCCCTTGGGAATCTTCTGAATTCCATTTTGGAATTTGATTGGTGACGATCCACATTTGGGACTCTTTTTGTTCCATTTTGGAATCTTTTGCTGCATCTTGAATCTCAAAAGAGACTTCCTGTGAGACTTCAGGTCTGTGGGTACCACAACAAAGAAGCTCACGATGCGGTTCATCACACTGAATAGATTGCATCATTACCCGATGTAATTTGGATGCTTCACGAGATATCTATTTGATTTGTATAAACGATACATATGCACAAAATATGTTTCAACCACAATGACTCATTAGAATTTAGTTAAATCATCATAGAATATATTTGTTCAGTATAATTGTCTGAGCTGTCTCGCACATCAATTTTCACGCTTCAGTCTTTATTGTTTAAAATGATGCGTCGAATAAACCTAGTGTAGCTATCATTTCTCATGTACGTGCAAGTAGATTCAACATATTTTTGGATTTTTCTGGTTTTATCATTTTTTTTATTATTTTTTTTTTTAATAATGATTTCTCCCCCTAAACTTTTAAATTTCTAAGAAAATTGAAAGTTTAATGAAAAGAAAATGGCAGATATGTTATCAACGTATGAAGAGTGCATGCAATATACTTAATCTAAACAGACGAAATGAAACATCGGTTGTTTCTTGCATTGCCATCATTGTTTGATTTTTGAAAATGTTTTTTTTTTAAAAAAAAATTCCTGCAATGATTCCTTTTTGTTTCCAACTCCATTTGGCGTCAGTTGCATCGAAAGCATCATGAACAAGATCGGTATCTTGTCATGATAAGGGATCAGCCACGGTCTTCTTTTCTTTGTTTGACCGGCCTCCATAACTGTCCCTAACACACTAACAAATCAGTTAGAGGGTGAAATCCAAGCCATTGCGGTCTTGGATTGTCCGAAATCATCAATATATGTAATTTCTTGATAAATTGCATCTTCTGGTGGACCATCAATTGATGAAGCACGTTGCTCATCTAGATTCTTAACAGGTGTTTTTCTCCACAACTGTTTTAGTGTGGGACCAAAGGAATGCTTTGGTTTGGACACCCATCTAGAATCATTCATGGAAGATCTGTCATAGTCATTTCTAAACCTATTTTTCAAAATTTGGTTTTGTTGACTATTTTGCTTATGCAAAAATGGATTTGTTTGATTTTGTTTTCTTACAGATCTTGGTTTCCATGAATCACTTGAATGATCACCATTAGAGAATTTAAAATCAGAAACATACCTGGCAGAATGTGCCGATGATGAATTTCTTTGGACATACCTTCTCGGCTTCATCGTTGATCTTTTGTTGTAGAAGCAATCCTGAGTGTTGTGATTGACCATGTCACAAATGAAGCAATACTTGTTGTAGTAGCATTTCATTGTGTCGTGGTTGTACATCTGACAGTTGATGCAGTACTTGTTGTAGCAGCATTCCGTTGTCATGTGATTGTACATCTCACATATCTCACAGTACTTCTGATGAGCCTTGAAGGAAGACTTCTTTCTTATCTTCTGAGAAGTCTTTGCTGTTGAAGATTGTTGTTTCTGTGAAGCTTTGACCTCTGAATCTTGTTGAAGCTTGATTGAAGAAGCTGGAGTCTTGAACTTGTTGGCTTTTGACCCATAAGGAAAGACACCTTGACTGTAGATACAATCAGAAACATGATGAGTTTCAGAGTCACAGTTTAAACAGTATACGTCACTGTTTGAATCACTCGGGGATTCGGAATCTTGAGACTTTGTAGTAGAAGAAGTCTGTGGTGTAGAATCAGATGAAGTGGCCTTTGTCTTGTTCTTCTTGGCTTTGCTTTTCTTTCTTCTAACCTTCTTCTTCTTCTTCTTCGACTGAAACTCTTGTGTCTTTTCTTCTTCTTCTTGAGAAGATAGTGATCCAACAATTTCGGTTGGCACTAATCTCTCATCTTTCTTTTCAACAGACTTTTCTTTTTCGACTTCTTCTTTGATAAACACAAGATCAGATTGTGATCTGTTGAGTTTATCAGTGAGCTCCATGAGTTGAACATTCAAATTATGCTTTTTGATAAGCATTGAATCAACATTCTGTGTAAGAGATTTGAGTCTATCTTCACACAATTGGTGATCTTTTTGTAGACTTGCATGCTTCTCTTGTTCTTCTTGCAGTTTGGTTTTCAGAATGTTGTTCTCTGAATTGAACATCTCAGACAACTTCTTCAACTTTGTAATCTCTTCTTGCAAATCTTTGATCACACTGGATGAGTGTGCATTTGATTTTGCAGCTTCATTCTTCTTGATATTCATTGCTTCTCTTTCTTTTTCCTTGAGCAACTCTTCGAGAGATGTGATTCTTTGATCAGATATTTCATGTTGTTCTTTCAGATTCTTGTGCATGGTTTCTTCTTTCTTGAGTTTATCACAAATCCAAAGTGAATATAATTTGCACTCTTCAACTTGTTCAAAACATTTTTTGGTGCACATCTTTTCTCTTTTATTTTCTTCTTGGATGTCGGGTAACATGCCTGTTGACAATTTTCTTGAATTTTCAAAGTCATTTTGTTGATTTTTCTGGGAAGTCATGGTGGCTAAATATGACTAATTTGAAATTTTGGAAAAATGAAATTTTCGATTTTCTGGGAAGTCCTGTTGACAAAGTCATTTTTTTTAAGAGACGGGTCACTGTTTGGTCGTGTCAACAACTTGGGACGGCTGAACAGTGCTTCACCCGGCTGAACAGTGCTTCACCCGGCTGAACAGTGCTTCACCCGGCTGAACAGTGCTTTACCCGGCTGATCAGTGCTTCACCCGGCTGAACAGTTTCTCACCCGGCTGAACAGTGCTTTACCCGGCTGAACAGTGCTTCACCCGGCTGAACAGTGTCTCACCCGACTGAACAGTGTCTTCACCCGGCTGAACAGTGTTTTTCACCCAGCTGAACAGTTTTCACCCGGTTGAACAGTGATATCAAACTTCACCCGACTAAAACTTAACACTTAGGAAAATTTCTTTCAATCAACCACTCAATTCTTCAATTCTTCTCCAAATTATGATAAGTTTCTGGGCAAATATCAATCAATTCTTCAAATCTTCATATCAGATTGACTTTTCAAAGTCAAAATTGTGATGAACATAAGATCAATTCTTCAATTTTTGTGTTTTTTTGTTCAATTCAATACTTGTATTAGCTAAGGAATGATGTTTCTAACACTCCTTCAAAGTATTATACCTTGAATCAAGCTAAATCTCATTCAGATCCGGATTTTTGATGAAGAACACAACAAGTGGGTTTTGAGACAATTTGACAAAATATGGATCGAAATCAACAAATCAGTGATGTTTGATTATGAACGAAGCTTAGGATAGTGATTTCTAACATATATCAATCATCAATTTCTCAATATCATCAACAATTTCCAGATTTCAAATTTGAGCAGTGAATATGACGAACTTGAACAATTTCTTCAAAAACACAGTCAAATCTTCACCAATTGATCTCAAACTTTGCAGTTCTTTACACAAACATGAACCAAAGCTAATGGTAGCTAAAATTCCATCAATAACAACAACAATCAAAGATCACCCAATAGCTCTGATACCAATTGATAGTTCTAGACGAACCGAGCTTGGATCTAGATCTGAGATTGTTTGGTGATGTTGTTTGCGATCAGTGATGCGGAAACTCACTGATCACGTATTGATGCTTGAATGTTCATGAAGATCAATGCAATGTATGATGAAGATGATGATAATATGAATAGGTGAATTGTATTAGATCAATAGAGAGGTTACAAAGGATATGGAATGAAATGCAGGCAACTCACTAACAAATGACCTAGGTGATGGTATTTATAGTCTATACCATTCACCTTACAATGTAACCTAACCACGTGCAGTTAAGCACAAACGCGCATTTAAGCACGAAACGATTACACAAATATTCTAAGACAAATACAATTAATGAACGTCTTCACCCGTGCTTGCTCGTGATGATGCTCGATATCTTCACTCGCTTATATTTGGAAAGTGACATCTTCAAATAACCCCAACACAATATTACAAGTTGTTATTTAATGTTACAAGTTGCTATACGATGATACTAGTTGTTATGCTATGTTGCTACGTCCCTTAGATGCTTAAACAATTATTGACAACTTATATCGAGACGGTTACGTGACGGTTGCTAGAAAGGTTATCTTTAATTGATAACTTGATTTGGTTCCTCATGATAAATTATTACAAGTTGCTATACAATGATGGTTTTCAATGTGTGTTCAAGGTGTCATGGTCGAGGATGATATAAAATAGCTATGCATGTAAGATTGCGCATCATATTATGATGATCTCGGATTTCTATATTATTATGTATCAATTTGTGGTTTACTCACTAGTATTAAATAGCTAACTTCATTTTTACATATTTCAGGTGATGCTTGATATTATTTTGCTGCTTTGCCAAGACTTAGGATTGTCTTGGACCTAGTTAAATAATAAAGACAATTGCAATTATGGTTTCTGTTTTATGAATTTTGTCGTTTATTAATCATTATTAGGCTTAATAAATAATTATCATGTGCTTTGTTTACTATTGATATCCAATTTACTTGACAGCTCGGTGTTTCCGCCGCCGGGCGGAGTGTCACATATCAAAGTTATAAAAAATTGCATCCCCACGTGATAACACGTGCTTGTGACACGTGTCACCACGACAGATGCTGGTTATAACCGACCTTCTCTTTTAGAAAGTATATAATTATCCATGATAGGTATTTTCACAAGGTCATATTCTTATACTTACACTTGATATTGGGTTGAGGATTGTGGACTCATGGTAGTAATTATCAACTTATGTGTTACTTTTATATAATCACAACATGGATTCATCACTTAGTATGAATCATTATTCAAATATGAACAAGTTATTATTTATCGAGTCTTTAAACTCTACAAGCTCACCAACTTTATGTTAGGCCACATAGGAAGGTTGTGAAGCATAAGCATAGGGTTGTCTAAGCAAATTTATTGTAATATTTTGAATATGTACCATAATATGATTAAGGGATTATGTAGTATTCTTACTATACCATGTGTTCATAGCATCCCATGATGTCATGCCACTGAATTTCATCCAAGTCGGGGATGTGACAGACAATAAGTTCTTTTAAAATTAGCTATTTGTCCATCTGTTAGAGGTGTTCCAGAAATGTATGCGATTGAGTAAGAGGTCTACAAATGAATGGATTGGATTGACTTGAAAAATGGAAAGATTTGTACAAGTTATATATTTCGTCACCACTTTGTGGAAAAGCCTTAGGCTTAAATACGTTATATATCTATGACTCCATTGCTGAAATAATTTTCTCCGCCAAAAGCATGTTATTTTTACAATATCAAGATATATGATTTCAAGTCTATGATGTTCGTTGTTAATCTCATCATTTGCTATTTTAACATCTCTTTGATCTTAACAATTTAAATCCTCAAATCCATTTTCGTTAAACCCAAACTCTCAAGTTTTGTCATTAACAAATTCCCCCATTAAAACCAAATAATGTAGTCCTTTCTAGTATATTTTTATTTCTTCATAGTGTCTCTAGGGTTCGATATTTTGACTTTCAGTAGGCTTTACAACGTTCGAAGGTACACTTGTCTGTCTATGTGGTCTATTTTAGGGTTTTCCATAGTTTAATTCCAGTGATTAGGTCAAGTATAGGTAAAATTTAGTATAGTGGTTTTAAATGATCTCAACTATCACCTTTTGATCCATGTCGGTCCCATATAACGAATTAGCTAGTAACGATCCCAACTTGTATTACTTTGGCAACCAATCGATCGCCGTCAAAAAAATTTGAAAAGTGTTAATTTTTTTCAAAAATTCCAAACCGACGTTTTAAGGGTTTTGATTTGAAAGAGAATACGAATCTATTGATGTAAAAGTTACATCGAAACGACACTCCGAACGAAGAAATTGCAATTCAATCGGGCGCTTAAACCTAACACTACTTCAATCGAATGTAAAATTTTTATCGTTCAGAACGTCGTTTCAAGATAACTTTTACATGAATCAACTTTTATTTTCACTTTCAATCAAAAATTATAAAATGTAGGTATGAAATTCAATAAAAAGAGAAAAAAATAATTAATGTTATTCAGCGGTCAACTTACAATGTCAAAGTATTCAGCGGTCGCTAGCCGCTTGGGGTAGTAGCGATGGTTTTGCTGAGCTCATTTCATCACTTTTTGCTCAAACCTTTGGGGCGACCTCGTGTCGTGACGAGCTTGGTCTTGGGTCCGATTCTTCTAAAGTAAGCTCCAATGTCAAACAATGTTTACGGAAAGTTGCCGATGGGCATTTCACTGCTGCGGTTAAAGTGTTGTGCTCTTCTGGGGTTGCGCCATTTGATAAACACACTGTGAAGGCATTAGTGGCTAAACATCCCACACGGCCCCCTCCGACTATGCCTGTTTCCTTGTTGTCTGAGCCTGCTCTTGTTGTTGATGCTGATAGTGTGCTTAGTTGTATTAAATCCTTTCCCAAGGGGACTTCTTGTGGGAGGGATGGTTTGAGGGCCCAACACATTTTGGATGCCTTTTGTGGAGAGGGGTCTGCGATTGCTGGTGGTTTGCTTAAAGGTATTTCTGGGGTAGTTAATCTTTGTTTAGGAGGGAGGTGTCCTGTGACTCTGGCAGAGTTTGTTGCATCTGCCCCCCTTACGCCGCTACTCAAACCTGACAATGGAATTAGACCTATTGCCGTGGGTGCAATTTGGCGGCGGCTTGTCTCTAAAGTGGCCATGAGGGGTGTTGGGAAAGAGATTGCTAAATACCTTGGTGACTTTCAATTTGGGGTGGGAGTTCCAAGTGGGGCAGAGGCTATACTTCATAGCGCGAATAGGTTTTTGAATGAGTTTCACTCGGATGGTTCGTTGGCTATGCTTACGGTTGATTTTTCTAATGCCTTCAACTTGGTGGATAGAACAGCCCTTCTACGTGAGGTTCGGACTCGATGCCCGTCTATTTCCCTTTGGGTGGATTTTTTATATGGGCAACCGGCTAGGTTATATGTGGGTGATGAACATATATGGTCTACTACTGGAGTTCAACAGGGGGACCCTTTGGGGCCTCTCCTGTTTGCCCTAGTTTTGCATCCACTTATTCATCGGATTAGGGATTGTTGCAAACTCCTTTTCCATGCTTGGTACCTAGATGACGGTACAATTATCGGTGATGCCAAAGAGGTGGCTAAGGCATTAGATATCATCAGGTCAGAGGGTCCATGTTTGGGCCTTAATCTCAACATTAAGAAAACAGAAGTATTTTGGCCATCATGCAATGGGGTGAAGGTGCAGGATGGATTGTTCCCTTCCGGGATTGGAAGGCCAGTGCTTGGGGTGAAACTCTTGGGCGGTGCCGTTAGTCGAGATTCGGGGTTTATTAATAGTTTGGCTGTTAAAAGGGCATCTTGTGCGGTGGAACTGATGAGTTGTCTCCCACGTCTTCGAGACCCTCAATGTGAGCTCCTTTTGTTACGTTCGTGTATGGGAGTTGCTAAGTTGTTATTTGGCCTCAGAACGTGTCAGCCTATGTATGTAGGGGAAGCTGTTTCCGTTTTTGACACGGGCCTTAGGAAGGCAATCGAGGATATCGTGGTTTGTGGGGGTGCTTTCTTTGGAGATCTTCAATGGAGGCTTGCTTCACTTCCGACCCGTTATGGGGGTTTAGGTCTATGTTCGGCTGAGGAGGTATCGACATATGCTTTTGTAGCCTCGAGGGCCCAATCTTGGAGTTTACAGGACCACATTCTTCGTGAATGTGCCATTGAGGGGTTAGACTCTGATTATCGGTGTGCAATGGATCAGTTGCGCTTGCACATCCCCGAGTTCGATCTTGGCGGTTTCTCTAATAAGGACACCGCCCCCCCTGAAGCCCAACATGCTTTGGCGAGTGCCTTGTTTAGTGGAGTCGTCCAGTGTTTGGGTATGAAGTTTGATCTATCTCCTCGTCAGAAAGCAGTGTTTGATTGCCTCCGGGCTCCTCGGTCACAGGACTTTTTGACCGTCATCCCCATTGAAGGACTCGGCCAACACATGTCGGCTTTAGAGTACCGGACTATCCTTAAGTACCAGTTGATGATTCCTTTGTTTCCCCCCGATGAGCCTTGCCCAATTTGCCGCAAAGCTTGTTTGGATTCTTTTGGAGAGCATGCGGTTCATTGCAAAGAGTTTCCCGGGTTCAAATACAGACACGATTTGGTTAGGGACGTTCTATATGACGTCCTTAAGCGTGCCGGAATCTCTGCCAAGAAGGAGGCGCCCGTGAACTTTTTGACAGATCCGCTTGAAGGGAGATCTACTTTGCGACCCGCTGATATTCTTGTGTTTGGGTGGGCTGGGGGGAAACATGCGTGTTTGGACCTTACAGGAGTGTCCCCTCTTGTTGGGCTTAGAGAGAATGGGTTTGTAGCGGGTCAAGCAGCGTTGAAGGCGGAATCAGCCAAAGTGGGTAAACACGAGAAAGCCTGCCTAGAGAATCAACACGTGTTTATCCCTTTCGCTTTCGATACTTTTGGTTTTCTAGCCCCGGAGGCCGTGGAATTTCTGAACAGGGTCAAGCGGGTCGTGCATAGCAATTCCTCGTCGGCTAAGACTCAAAACTTTATTTTTAGTAGGATTGGCTTTGCTATTCAAAAGGGGGTTGCGGCGCAACTTGTTGCCCGTTTACCAGCCACTACATTGTAAATTGTCGTTTCTTCTTATATGAATATTATTCGGTGCTTGAAAAAAATTAATGTTATTAAAATGAATTTAACAATAGTACCTTAGATCGTTAGATCCAAAGATGATAATTTGAACCATTTAAAACTAACGTACAAACCAAACCTGAAAATTTCATATTTTTTTATTTTTCTATCATCTCCCTCCTTATTTCTGTTTTGCAGTTGTTTCAAAATCAACTAAAACTGTGATGTGAGAAGAGATATAGAGTAAAAAATGGCAGCAACCACCGACGAAGCATTGCAGTCACTTCTCTCCGATTTCGACCAGATACACAGTGTATTGCCTTTAATCTTCACCTTACACTCTATCATTTCCGATCAAATCGTCAAAACCTATAATAATTCATTGTCGTTTATGTAGGATTTTACCCAAACAACTGTTGAACTTCAAACTCTTCAATCAAGCTACAAGTCTGAAATCAGGAGGCGAGAAGCGCTTGAATTCACCGCCAACACTCTCAAATCCGGTGTGTTTCGTAACTTAGATGATCCTAAACGATTTCGCTTGAAAATTAAGCTACAATCGTTTAAGTTTAATATACGAAACAAATGAGAACCTAAGGTTGAGCTTTCATGCTCTTAGATTTTGCATTTTCTTGTGCTAATAATTATTTGGCAAGAAGGAATTGAAGCTTCACACTAGATTTTGCTTTTATGTCCTTAATGTTCATATGTCTGAATGGTTCAGCACTTAATGGTTCAGACTGTTTGTTACGCGAGCAAATGTCTAAATGGTTAAATATTATACCGAGTCTAAATGGTTAGTATTTGAATTGGTCAGACATTTGTCTTTGAATAGTTAAACAATATATTAGCTTTTAATGATTCAGACCTCTTACAGCACTTATCTTTGCCAAACAGCCCATAAGTCTGAATGGTTAAGAGGTCTTATTAGAATTGGTCAGACATTTGCCTTTGAACAGTTAAACAATATACTAACTCTTAATGGTTCAAACCTGTTACTGGTTCAACACTTAATTGTTTGTTTGATATCTACTTCTAGAAAATGAGAGAGTAATGAAGTTGTATACAGGATCCATCAGCAAATTGGCTAATCAGGTGAGTGATGTGAATGTGATTACTAGAATCGTTGCATTGTGTTTCTAGTATGATATGTGGTTGAGTTGCAACTGGTAATGCAGTTCTACGTATTTTATCGTGTCTTCTTTTATTCTGTGAAACAGCTCGAGCGTAGAATTGAATGTCACAGCATGAAAGAAGAACTGAAGAGAGTAAATGACGAACATACCAAGAAAGAAAATGTAAGCCTTGAATCGATCCAAACTTTTTCTGTTCTAATCCAATACAATATCACTTCTTAAGCCACAAGTATTTTTCATAAATATGGGCTGTAAAAGAACGAATATCACTTAAATGAAAAAGATAGTTTGATCACATTATGTGAATGAATTTCTTGGCGGAAGTGAGCATTGGACTGGTCTTATCTCCTGAATATTTTAGGCACTAAAAAGAAAACTTGTTTGTTAATAAAGGATTGTTAGTTTGTTACACATTTAGAAACTAAAAACCCCACCTAAGCTCGTGCTCTCGGTTCTTCAAGTTATCAACTGGTTTTGTGTGTTCATTTTGTTTCTGTTGTTTTTATTCACTTATGTTACATATATGTGCTTGATTTTTCTGGTTAAGGTTAAACAAACAGATACAAACATAGCCCCGTTTGTGTACGGCTTTTAGAAGTTAACCTCAACATATTTCTATTATCTAATTACCTACAATGATGTCTATAGGTTTCCATAGTGAAAATGATCTGGTTCGCCTTCAAAGTTAGCCTTTACCTATTTCCAAGGAGATATCTTTAACAATAACAAAATATGCACTTCAGTGACTCCTTTTAATTTCCAACAGGAGTTCAGAACTACAATTAACCTGCTTAAGCATGGCTATGAGAACAGAATCAAAGAGCTGGAAGTTCAAATCAAGTGAGTTCTAGTTACAAAAGATTATTTTCTTGATCGATTTAAATTAGAAAATAATTACTATTTTGAAACAGAGATTCTCTAGCTCAGAAAGCGGTGAACGAATCGACCATTATTCAGCTCCACCAAGATTTAGCTGCACATAGGAACCATGTTGAAGCTTTAGCAAAGAGATTGGAAAAGGTTCATTCAGATGTACAAATGACATGTGAGTTTATTTCAAGAAATTTGTTTACCTGTTCTTTGAGAGTAACATGTGTGATTTTTATTTTATTTTTTACGTCATAGATCAAAATGAGATACAAGATTTAAAAGATTGTCTTATGATGGAGCAGGAAGAGAAAAACAATTTGAACAAACAGCTTCAGAGCCTAGAAAAGGAATGTATGTGCACATTACATACACAGAAATGATAACTGCAAGTTCAACTTGTTTATGGGCTAATAAGTCAATTATGTTTGTGTGTCGTCGATTCGTTTGATACATCAACCGTTATAAACTTATAATGGGTTCAGTCTAACTTAAAATGGGAATAGATTGAAGAGGTTGAAAGGCACCCAACCTCCTAACACCATGTTATATAAAAAAAAATTACCATTGTAATTGCTTAGCTGTAAGTGGGTCCACTTGGCCTGTTTCCTTTTTGGCAACCTTATAAATAACCTTCTTTGGCAATAATATATTTGGTTAATCTGGTAATTTTTGTGTTGCAGTGCTGATTAGCAGAACAAAGTTGGCTGAAAACAAACAGGATTTGAGTTCAAACCGAAACGTTGAAACTCTGAAGCAGAAAGTAATGAAACTGAGGAAAGACAATGAGGTCCTTAAAAGGCAACTGACTGAATTGAAAGAAGGATGATATATGTCAACAGTAAAGAAACTTATAATCTTTTCTCGTGTTAGGTTAGTAATGAAATAACTGTTCATATCCAAATTCCATAGTCGAACTGTCAATCATTAGAACATATCCCCTATGTGGAACATAACATATTTTAAACAAAACATCATGGTCCTAATCATTTCAGATTTAGGTTTTGAAGCTGATAATTTGATCTAAAATAGACACCCAGTTCTACAATGCATATCCAAACCCCCATAAACCGACATAGATACAGTCACACAGATGCACACAGTACCGATCAGAAACACACCCATGTAAACAAACAAAAATAGCATCAATGAAGATGATTATGTTTAACATACAAACATTTGTCGTATAGTTATAGCATAACAAAATTACCCGCTTCTAATTCACACAAAAAAACACAGGAACTCTTGTTCTGAAAACATTAAACATATGATTGATGAACTAAGTCCTGAAAACAAAGAGCATTATACCTATTACAATAGATAGAATAAGAACCAACAGTGAAACCATGATGTTAACATTATTTGATTTTTCTAAATGCTTCCCAGAACTTGAGCTTTTGTCATCACTGCTGTTATTGATAGCTGATGAACTGAGTTCTGGGAATGTTTCCCAAAAGGAATTGGTGGATAATGTTATGGGTTGTCCTTCTGGCTCTAAAATTGTTGATGTGACGGCTGGAGCTTCCATTGACATTAATTCAACACAATGGTCTTTAAGAACCTACAAAACACAAGTTGACAAACACCAACAATAATATCTTAGAACAGTCTACCTGCAACTCAAGGGTCAGAATAATAGGTGAAGTGATTAGACTAATGGGTTGTGCACTTGTGCCAACACACACACTAGTTTATCCAGTTTTTGAACTTTTAAAATTATTATTTTGCACAATAGGATTTTAAAAAGCACATAACTACATTAGGAATCTAACATTTCTTCATAAAGCGATTTGCAAGATTCTATGCAATTATATAAACTTCGAAGACTTTCAACATGTTTGACTAGTTCAACCTTCTTGAATCCCTTAGCTTAAGCTATTTAACATGTTAGATTGAACATAACCCGAGTCAGTCCACTTTACGTAAACAGCTCAATTTTTACCTCTACTTCTAATCTGCTCCAATTCTAGCAATTGCATATTTACCCCGATAAATACCCCTTAATTGCATATTTCCCCAACTAAAAAAATCAATTGCATATATACCCAATGTTAACTAAATTTGTAAATATGACCATATTAAAAATGGGTATATTTGCAAATTAAAGTTGTTTATAAGGGGAAATATGCAATTGAATTTAGCTGGGGAAATATGCATTTAACATGTTTTAGAGGGGGAAATATGCATTTACTTGGCTTTTTCTTTTAAACCGTCATTTATGACAAAATGCTAAAAAAACACCGTGCTTGTTACTTTTGTTCCAAAATCACTTGCTCTTGCAGAGTTCAGTGCTTTTTTTCAAAAATGAAGGTTGGTCTGCAAAAAATAGCCTAAGCAGCAAGCACAAAGGTTTAAAATGCCAAATCACTCCTGAAAGTGGAATAACCAATAGACACAAGCTCTTAAAAGACACTTTACCAGTCTCTAGTAACAAATTAACATGCATTAAAAACTCAGATGTAACAAAAAACCATAAAGAGGATTTGATTATTTTAATTTCCTATTATAAATACACAGACCTCAAGTGTTTCAGAAGGTTGTATGTAGTCACATATATATGTACCACCCAGCCAGGGAACAAAAACTCTTCGAGGGAAAGAAAGACTGCACCTTTTTCTGTTGACAAAATAAATTAAGCATTCAAATTTCACTATCAGATTATGTCAAAATAAAATGTACATGGGGTTGTAATTTTCTCTGCTGTTGCACTTGATTATTGCATGGACTTTGATGATAAAATGCACCATGATGCTAATAGCCAAGGGTGGATAATAGGTCAAAATGGGTTCAAGCCAAAACAGGCAACTTCGGTATGGAAGGTTCAACGAAATACTTTTTTCTCCAAAAAGTTCAAATTGTTGACAAATAGTTGCTGTCAAATATGATTACAAAAACTACACTATTTCAATCAATAGTAATCTAAACTTTTACCTAATGCGATTTAGGAACTTTTGTATGCATATGATATAAACTGGACAGCTTCTGTTATGTGAGTTAAACCATGATTACGATCATTTACAATACATTAACATTGCATCACAACTGTCTGACCTTAATAACTGCAGTTGAAGTTGTGGAATAGGAAACTGAGTTGGAACTTCATTCACAAATTCCCCACTATCGCCTGCTATCGAATCCATTTGTCCATCGAACTCATCACAGATGACATCTAATCTGCTATGAAGGCTTGAAAAAATGTCTCCCTAAACAATAACATAAAGAACAAAACCATAAAACGGATAAAAAAAACAAAATAAGTAAACCTAGATCGCTTGATTTAAAATGAAACTTGTAGGTCCATGTTATATACCCTTATATCAGCTAAAGCTTGTGAAATTGGTTCTTTGGAATTTAAGTATGCAAAGGAACAGATCGAGCCAGTAAACACCAGAATACCAACAACCTCCTCATCACTGTATGCTTAAATAGACAACACTAACATGTTAGAAAGGTGGTAGAGATGAAGGAGTAGGTTTTAGTAAGGGGTTCAAATTGGTTCGGGTTTGGGTTGACCCGCAAACACGTTCTGTCCACATTTTAACACACACACATACATAACCTTGGAAAAGTTAGAATACAACAATTGAGGTAATGAAGCATGCATAATAACTACCTGTTTGCTGACTTTATAAAATGTGACCCATCCAACTGATTTGGTATTGACCCAAATATATAAGTAGATGGGTCAAGATTCCTAATTATAGTAGAGGGAGATGGTAAGGTGAGATACCTTGAAAAGATGTATGCTGCATGAAAGGGATAAGAAATTCAACTTCATGCACACCATCAGATGTGTACTGCTCATCCTCATTCACCTAAATAAGATTAGCAGACATAAGTTTGTTCTACATAAGCCTGATGAACATAGGTCACACATCAAAAGTATACAGTCTAAAAATATGGAAAGATACACATGTTTATATGTGTGTGTGCACGTCCATAAGCGAATCCCTTCATTTGAATTCTACGAATTGGCATGGTGGATTCTCAGAACATGTGAAAGGAACTCTATACTTGCCCTAACGATAAGAGAACAATCAAGCAGAAAGACTGAAAGAGCATAAGGAAGCTACAGCCCAACTATGAGGTACATTAGATAAAGCAAGTAAACTTTCCCCTTGTCTTTCTGGCTACATGTTTTAATAATAGTTGCATCAACTTAAAAGTTTGGCAATCCTATAACTATCATTTTCTAAGAAATCCAACAAGCATCGACTTAAAGTTGATTGTTTGATAGAAGGCAAAAGCTTAAAACTTTAGTGCTTAACCTAAATTGGAAAAAAAAAACCACCCTTGAAAACCAATTACCGATCTGTCCTTTAAGTCTCTAACCAAAATCAATCATTTTGACTAATCTAACAAAACTATTTGGGTATGGTTCAGTTTTGGGACGTACTCACCCCTAGTGTTGGGTAGGGTAACGGGTCAAACAAGTACCTTTTGTAGCCACCAACTTTATGTTTTCATTTTTATTTTCCAAATACAGTTCTGTCAAGTATAACTGCAAAAAAACAAGCATATATCTTTTTTTAATACCAAAAAACGTACCAAATTTCCATCAATCAAAGCCTTTGCCCTCTTAAGTTCTTCAGCATGACTTGATATTATCTCATGAAGAATTCCAGCAAAGTTTCCAGAACTTGAAACATTTTCACGGAATATCGGGAACCTGAGAAAAGGCGGTTCTTATCCTTACTATCAACAGATTGTGAAATAACTTGCACACAAATATTATGAAAATCTGAATACAGACACCAGTTAAGAAAACCCATTCAACATGCAACAGAATGTTAGTAACCTGTAACTTACCTTATGTCAAAATTATAAATGCACTTAAACTTCTGAAGGGTAGATAAAACCCGTCCCATTTTAAAATCACAGGGCCGTAAACTGCTTGAGGTTATATTTGAAGACAATGAGCAATTCTTACATGTCCACCTAAGCAAGATTAAATGATACCATGTTAATACAAGAACACAATTTCACCAGGAGTAAAGAGAACATATGTGACGACCTACCTCCTTGGACTATTGCTTATGTGAATAAGCAGTCTCTCATCCCAACCGAAATCTCTTATTGGTGCTGCATCTGCAACCCCTTTTACAGTCTACAATAGTCATCACATGTCATCAGTAAAAGCGCACGTGTGTGTGTGTGTAAATTCCCAAGATGTTCAAACCTAACACCAATGCAGTTAATCTCGGTGAGATATCGGTAATTGGTGCTCCAACAAAATCTCTGAATATCGGCCGATATTACCGATATATCACTGATATTTTGATTTCAAAATATCGGTGAGATCTCGGTTTTGACTTGTTGGACCATTTTGTTGTTTTAAAACGATGGGTTGTTGGTCAAGTGACCCAATTTCTTCTCACAAGACAACATGTGACTACTGTGTAACACATTTTTATAAAAAAAACATAACTGCAAGTCTACAACTGGATAGCTTGGTTAATTTAGACTAGGATGAAGATTTAGTTGCTTGCGATTAGATCATGTATTTATTTCCTAGTATAAAATGTTGAAACTTTTGTTTTGAGTTGTGACTTAGATCATGTTTTTTTATTATTAAGCATTATTAAATATAAACTTATACGTGATATTTTAGCTACCGATAACTCACTAATATCCCACCGAGATAACTCATATCTCAAATATTGGTCCTTCACTGATAACCGATATTTTACCGCATTAACTGCATAGCCTAACACAAAAATAATCAGGTTTTGGGTTGGCCGGTCTAACCATTGGTTGTGTCCGCATTATAGTATAAAACAAAACAAACATACAACACAACTGATAACGTTTGGATTCAAGTCGAGATTATACAATCTACATTACACATACACAAGTGCAAAGAGGAAAGAATGAAATATAAACCTGGCAAAGCACTAAAGTCGAACTCTTGAACAACGTTTCGTTTACCCAAATGTAAATGCCAACTACCTTCATCCCACCAACTAACATTCTCGAAACCTGTTGACTAACTTTTCATATGAGAAACAATAGTAACAAAAAAAGCCAGTGGATGGATAAAAGATGAAACCTGACGAGCATGTTCAGCAACCCAATCCTTATCAATTGACAAAAACGACGAAGAAGATTTAGATTTGGATTTGGACTTGGATTTGTTGTTATTGGTATCATCTTTGGTCTCCAGAATAGATGAAGCTGCATCTCCATCATCGTTTAACGGTGTCGGAACTAAATCGAAAATAAAGCCCTTATCCAAACTCTTACTTATCTTCCCAATTACTAACCCTACCTGTAAAAATCTCCACAACATTGGCTATGTGTATGTGATTGTGTATGTAACATTAACAGAAATGATACCTGGCATGACAAGGCGAGGGATGAACGACTGAGACGTTCTTCGACGGATGTTAGCTGAGTTTCTTCTCCGATCACACCGTTCACCATTGCCGCACACAACGTCTTCAGAACAACAGGCCTCGGGTTAAGTATTGGCTTTTTGCCTTTTTTTTTATATCTTTTAACCACAATAACTTTCCACCTCGTGCTCGTGATGGACCACGTTTTACATCTATATAATAATTCAAGGTTTTAAAATCTATATAATAATTCAAGGTTTTAAAAGGACAATTTTTTGGGGAAATTTTTTATAAAAGGAAGTTTTAGAGGGAAGATGCATGAGTTGATGAAACAAAATATCTTTAAATATTAAATACTAGATTAGTACGCGTGTATTACACGGATTTTAGTTTTATAGGTTTTAACTCAATTTACATATCAAATTTATTTTTAACATATCTCTTATTAAATCGATTTGGATATTTACAAATATATTTATATAAAAAATCATATGTTACAATAAAGGATATGATTTATAATAGTTAATAAATTTTTATTGAAACATATCGGGTTAGGAGATAATTCATGATAATTGTTAATTTTTTTATTTGAACATATCGAGTTATGAGATAATTAATGATAATTGGTAAAACTTTAATTTGAACATATCGGGTTAGGATAAATCATAATAATTGATAATTTTTTTATTTGAACATATCAAGTTAGGAGATAATTCATGATACTTGGTACATATCAGGTTAAGATATAGATCATGATATTTGATAAAATTTGTATTTGAACATATCGGGTTAAGAAATAATTGATGATAATTTGTGAACTTTTAATTTAAACATATCGGGTTATTTCGAAAATGGAGCATACCATGACCCGTCTAAAAATTCTCCATCAAATTAATTTAGAACATGACACCTAAGCAAAATCCTATGTGGAGTAGTTAAAATGATGACATGTGGATGCGTTACTCAATTATTAGAATAGGTAGATTTACAAAGTTTTAAACAAAATGATTATGATTTTATATATATTATTATTTAACCCGTGTGTAACACACGGGTGTTAAACCTAGTATGATTATAAACGACACGTAAACGTGAGATACGGAGAGGGTGTTTGGGAGTTCATCTTTAACTTCTCAAAACTCCTTTTGATCACTCTCAAAATCTCAACTTTTTTAGTATCGTCAAACACTAAAATCAACTTATCAGTTTCTCAAGAAGCTGATAAGTCAAAAGGAGAAGAAAAAAAACAATCTCAAACATGGCCGGATTCTAAAAGAATTATAAAAGAAGAGAAAAAACTAAAAATGTTAAGCAAATGAATAAACGTATAAAAACATATTACGGAAAATGTAAGAGCACTTAAACAAGGTAAAGGTTGCATTTGTCGACTTTTAAACGAACACTATCGCGGACCTATTATGGCGGTGATATTAACGTAGTTAAGTGCATAAGTATAGGCGTATGAAATCTCCACATTTGAGTTCGAAAATAAAATCAAACCGTTGGACCACTTATGTGAAACGTGATTGATTAAGAGTGGTATTGAGCTTATATGAATGGTTTCAGGAATAAAAAATAGGTGAATAGATCAAAATATTAAATATACAAAATGATCCCAACACCAACTATTACTATTAATATATATTAAAAGCAAAAGTTACTATATATTTTTTTGAACGGCTGAGACTTTATTAACCAAATAGGCTACTAGCAAGACGTTAGGACTCCAACACGAGAATAATCAAACACCACGCTCTTACAACGGGAACTTAGAAAAAAGAAAATTAGACCACTTATGCCACATTAGATCTCTAAGTTTTCCCCTTTGCTTCAACCACGAGAACGAGTTCACCTTCACCTTGTCACACACCATTTTGAACCGATGTCGGCATGTTGTTGAAGATCCTCTCGTTATGCTCAAGCCAAATGAACCAAATAGTAGCCATTATAATAGTGCATACGGCTTTGTTTCGACTACCATTCCCAACATGGGGTTCACTTATTTCCTTAATGTCCCTGATCTCATTAACTCCTGCCAAAGACAAACCACACCAACCCGTAATTTTGTTCCATACACAAGCAGCAAATGGACACAAAAACAGCATATGTTTTGACGTTTCTTCTGTACCTATATACATCGAACAATCCCCTCCCTTTAGCGGAACCCCCTTGAGATTAGACTCACTTTGGCCGGAATTCTATTAAGCCGAGCACGCCACGAAAAGCATCTAACTTTAAATGGAACCCAATGGCACCACGACATAAGGCATAGATCTGGAGGCAGTCGATTAACTTCCAGCAAATTTCTAAGGGATTTAACCGAGAATGACCCAGAAACATCACCAAACCAAACCCACTTGTCATCTTCATAGCTGAGCTCGTAGTTGGTAATGCAATCCTTTAGCTGTGATAACTTCATAACCACAACTGGGTCAAGGGGTTTCTTTTCCACTCCCAATTCCACACAATTCCTGAATCGTCTCTCACCACTCGATCACTAACCTTGCAATCCTTCTTCTTCTCAAGCGCATAAAGATCAGGGAACATCTCCATTAACAGGTAATTTGATGCCCAACAATCGCACCCAAAAATCCGTATATCCGTCATTTCCAACCACACTCTTCATGAGGAAATCAAAATTAATACTTTCTTTCAATAAATCTTCCTTTGACTGAACAATTTGTTTCCAACCCGCAGCTATAGAGGACCTAACCGGAAATGATCGTCTTTTTCTTTGCAACCGGTGAATTGAGGAAACCACTTTTACCCAGAGCTTCTCGCCATTCTTTTTAAACTTCCATAACCACTTATGAAGCAACGCCAAATTAGCATCTTTTATGCTGCTAACTCCTAAACCCTCGATTTCTTTTGTGGCAAGAACGTGATCCCATTAAGGAATAGTAAAAATTAAGGAATAGTAGTGAGGATGTTTTGGTAATTCTTTTCATATGTTTTACCATTTTCTTGTTTTCGACCGCCCTCACCTTCTCTGCAAAATTAAGGAATAGTAGTAAGGGTGTTCTGGTAATTCTTTTTCATATGTTTTACCATTTTCTTGTTTTCGACCGCCCTCACCTTCTCCACCTTGGCCCGTTTCACCGATTTGCGGCGTTTTTCATCTTTAGTTTCAGCGACATTTTTGTTTAAGTATATATAAATGGTCTTCAATGATTCATCCCCATAATAATAATAATTACATAAATATACAATTTTAACTTCAAAATAATCAAAAACCGCGTAGATCCATAATTAAAAAATCACTTTTTCAACAAATATTTAAGAAAAATCTACAATTGATTTATGTCGTTGGAGCATTAAATGCATTAAGTTCACGGTCGCTTAATAGAAGAAATTCACAATCAATCAGTGGCGAAGCCAACAATTTTATATAAGGGGGCCGAACTTACGAGACCTATAAATTTTTATCCTAATGTTATGTTTCGGGTTATATATTCATGTAGGCGATTCGGTCCGGGTCGGGTCAAATAGTAAACCTTTTTTATACAAAAATAAAACTAGGTAGCTTAACAAAAAAACTTAAAATATTTATAATAATGCAAAAAAATGCAAGTACAGAGTACCTGGAAGAAGAATTACAACTCAATCAGAAAACTGAATATCTACAATTGAAAGAAATAAAACCCTAATTGAACTAAAAACCTACTTGGTGGTGGAGACAAGATTGGATACAATTTGGTGTTGGTGGACAGAGCGAATGTACAGTGGTCTTATGGAATGCAACAAATTCAGAGTGAGCAGAAGTAAACACCAGATTGAATTTTTGAGTGGGATTGTGGGTTGACAGGTTAAATTGAAAAATAAACTCAAGTTGTGGACTTTTACATTATGAGTTTAGTCTTGTTGTTTATTATATGGAATAATTAAACAAAAAAAAGTCCATTAAATTTAAGTTGAAAATTTTAACAATCAAGGGGGCCAAATTTAGTATATATAATATTTTCAAGGGGGGTCAAATCTTATATATATAACAAAAATTAACTACCGACCAAAAAATTAACGCTTGTGACGATAAAAAATGGGAGGGCCTAGACCCCCTTTGGTCTTCACATGCCTTCGCCAGTGCAATCAATGTCATCATCATCAACTACAACAAAACTATTCACGTTTACTACAATTTAAAATAAGAAATTTTAGTCAGTGGAGGAGTTTTCAAGTTAAAACTGAATGCATGATCGGGTCCGAACATGGATTAATGTGGTATTTAAACTTAAAATTAAAGTCTAAACCGGTTAAACACAAACAAGTTCACTATTATAAACCAGTGAAAGTAGTTTTTTGCGGTTTAATATGTAAGCCGGTGAACTAGTTTATAACTGGTCGGTTCAAACTACACATGGGCATATTAGATAACCGGGTTTTTTTAACCGGTTTTTTATTTTTAAATCGAAATTGGTTATTTTAGCTGGTCCGGTTTTTTAACCGGTTTTTTTATCTTTAACCGGTTTTTGTTTTGCATTATCAATAATATATGTTTGAGATACAATTGGTTATTCACTATTAAAGTTCAAATTAAAGTAAAAAATTAAAATAAAACATGTTCAACTTCTAATTACATATCACACTTTCTAATCAAAAGTTCAACATTTCTCACAAAACCTTAATCCATATCCTCAATTTTATAAATTAAAAATACTAAAACACTAGTTTTTGCAACGATTCTAGTCTATGTCTAGTCTTCTTCGCCCGATTCGAAACCGTCTTCTTCGTCGGTCATTGGGTTCGTCGCTCTGCCATCAACCTCGTTCTCGTACAATTCAGCTTCATTATCCAATTCCCCCTCTAGTGAGCGTTTGTCTTCTACTCTATCGTTCACATCCAAGTAATCTTTCAAGCAAATCAACATCCCCAAAGCCGGAACAGTTAGTCCAGTCCTCCTTGTCGATATCACCCTGTCACTAGTAGAAAAAGCAGATTCTGAAGCTAAGGTGGAAGCTTGGACCATTAGTAAATCTCGGGCCATGGAGGCTAGGATCGGAAATTGATCTTCCTTCCCTTTCCACCAAATCAACTAATCAAAATTCTTAACGCCTTTTAGAAAAGTTTGCAAAAAAATTTGATGTACAATATATCCCTAGTTCGCTACTTGGATTAGAAGTTTGTTGACGTTTGTTAGCGTCACTAACAAAAGAGCTAAATAACTCAAAATCCGACCTCAGGTCTTCACTATCCATTGAATCATTAATGCTTGAGCTCAGTGGCGAAGCCAGGATTTTTGGCCCGGGGAGGCCAAAGTTAAAAAACCCATAAATTTTTTTATAATGCTCATGTTTCGGGAGGCCAAACTCAATATATATATAAAAAATCAACAACCGACCAACAAAACAACACTTCGGACGGAAAAAATTGGGGTGGCCCGGACCCTCTTGGGTCCCTCTTATGCCTCGCCCATGCTTGAGCTTTCACTAAGTTTTTTCAAATAAATATCAAACATGCTAGAAATTTTTTTGTTTAAATTATCTTTTAAAGGTTGAGAACAATTTGGGTCTTCCTTGGTGTATAATCCAATTCGTTTGCATATTTATCAATAAAAGATTCGGTACCCAAAACATTTATGCAAGGGTTTAACGTGGCAGCACAGCTAAAAACCGGAGCTATTTCTTGAAAATATTTTTTAAATTTTTCCTTATTGGAGGTACCATTAAAGAATATGGTATACCTCAAACTGTAACAGCCCAGTGTAACAGCACCATGATATTGTCCGCTTTGGCGGCCGGAACACCCTTAGGCGCCGCCCCTCACGGTTTTAAAACGCGTCATGGTAGGGAAGGTTTCCACCCCCTTATAAGGCAGGCTTTGTTCTACCTCCCAACCGATGTGGGATGTTACATTCCACCCCCCTTAAGGAGGCCAGCGTCCCCGTTGGCACATCAGTCCGGTCCCTAGCTCTGATACCATCTGTAACAGCCCAGTGTAACCGTACCATGATATTGTCCGCTTTGGCGGCCGGAACACTCTCAAGCGCCGTCCCTCACGGTTTTAAAACGCGTCATGGTAGGGAAGGTTTCCACCCCCTTATAAGGCAGGCTTTGTTCTCCCTCCCAACCGATGTGGGATGTTACACAAACCTCCAACTTGCTTAGTTCTTGATACATTAAAAATAACTTATGAAGCACTACAGAACTCGTTGGATAATAAACTCCGATAAAATCGTTGCTGAGGTTTTAAGAACTTCTATCATATTGGTTACAACTTCAATAACGGTACAAGACGAAGAAGGGTAAGCAGTAACCTTACCACGAGTTTCCAAAACACTATGAAAGGCTATTAAACTTTATTTTTGTTCAATAGTATTTCCAAACATTTTACAAGTGGAGTTTCAACGGGTAGGCATGTCCCAACCCGGGCCTAGATATTTAGAACCCACTTCTTTAAAAAAATTGCAACATTACTATGCCTTTGATTATTGCTACTAGTAGGTACCCGCGTGATGCAGCGGGGACGTTATTGTTGGATGTGTTTAGTTTCTAGGTGTTTTGTTAATTTCGTTAAGTTTTTTACTAAGATGTATTATGGTTGTTTTGCTGAAACAGTTTAAGTAGATATCATCATAATGATGGACTTAATGGTGGGCATAACACATATCATGTAACTAATAATTCAATATGAAAATTGTCAAGCTTTCATGAAACAATTGTTTATAGTATGGACCTAGGTGATGGAGCTTAACATATGTAAAGTAATTAATAATTGAAGATGAAAACCGGAGATGATAATATTCAAATAACCATGCGTTAAATACGTAACATTCAAATCTTAACATACGAGCTGAAAACAAATGATCCATGTGAGT
Source organism: Tagetes erecta (assembly GCA_030867185.1). NCBI lineage: Eukaryota > Viridiplantae > Streptophyta > Magnoliopsida > Asterales > Asteraceae > Tagetes > Tagetes erecta. The sequence goes on from CM061488.1 coordinate 62,178,797, forward strand.
TCATGAAGATGGAACGGAAATTAATCGTACTTCCTACACAACTCTTCGATTAGATCCCTATTTTCCCACCACCAAGTATCATCTAGAGAAAGATCAGGGATTTCAGGCTTTTCTTTGACTTCAACTTTTACATCCTTTTGTTGTTGGACGTTGACGAGTATCTCCTCTTTGACTGTCACCTTATTCGTTGGAGCTGGAGCAACGTTGTTCTCTGAAATTACAATGTTTAGTTTGTTGACATAAGTTTTCAAAAAACATGTGTGTTATATAACCTTATATAGGTAAAGAAAAGTCTTTGTTAAAATTTTAAGAATACCTGACACATTATTCAAGTTAACATTACTCTGCTCCATATTAGATTTTTTAACCCCGAGAAAACAAAATAAAATAAGTTTGTAAGCACATTATAATAATAGTTTGAAAAAAATACAAATATATCAAATGAAAAATGACATTGAGGTTATAATAAAAAAACACAAATGTTAACATATTTAAGTCATAGTACTAAGTTATAGCACACATACATTTCACATATCATGCAAAACCTCGCGATACACGACATTTGAGGTGTACACTCCGTTTCGTTTGAAATCTCTTGAAGGGTGTACTAAAACCTTTGTATTCTCCCGTGATATCCCTCTTGATAACGCCACATAAAGCTGCCCGTGAGAAAAAACAGAATCCGGAAGATAAACGCCAACATGAGGGATTGTTTGACCTTGAGCTTTATTGATGGTCATTGAAAAGCTAAGTCGAATGGGAAATTGTTTTCTTTTAAGCTTGAACGGAATCATTTCATCCTCAGAAAGAGTTAGAGGGATTCGAGGCAAAAAAACTTGTTTTCCTGCATGTTGACCTACGGCTATCTCAGCATCTATAACATTGCGTTGGAAGGCTCTACATATCAACTGTGTGCCATTACATAGACCGTGTGAAGATCGATATTCCGTAACAGTATAATGGGACACCCAATCTTCAAGCGAAGCTTATGAGGCGGGAGTCCACTAACAATTAGTGCGTTCAAGAACTCGACAGGGTAAAAGTTGTGGTGATCATCTTCTACCATATCAAAACTATAATAAACTTTTTCCTCCCCTTGGAACACGTCAATCATTTGATCATTTATTTCAACAACACTTTCATTTTTTGTGGATAATATTGCTCTATTGATTATGTAATCTGAAGACCGTACGTTTTCTTGAATCGCAGGAAATACAACTTTGATCAAATCTTTTACTGATTCTTTTTTATCTATGCACGGAACCGTTATGTTGTCTGGTAAATGGATAAAGGTACATTCGATTGACTCTTCGGTTCCATCACCCATTCTCAGTAGGAAATCAGAAAACCACGGATCTGTACGCGCTCTCATGTTTATGGTCAGACGCATCTTCTTCGTCACAGACCACAAAGGTGACATCCGTATACTGGCGTCCACAATTTGTGCGCGAGTGCCACGTTTGATGACTGGCAACACCTGCCTGAAATCCCCTCCCATTACCATTATCTTTCCACCAAAGGGAAGACTAACGCCTATAATATCCTGCAATGTTCGATCTACGACCTCTATCCCCTGACGCTTTGCCATTGATGCCTCGTCCCATATGATTAATGTGGCCAACCTAAGTATTTCAGCCGCACCGCTTTGTTTTTTTATAGTGCACATAGAGTTATTGTCAAGGGTAATAGGAATTTTGAACCTCGAGTGAGCCGTTCGACCTCCAGGCATATTATTCGCCGCAGCACCAGATGAAGTTGTCGCAAGAGCTACAAGCCCACGTGAACGAACTTGAGCCAACAAAGCTTTATATAAAAAGGTTTTGCCAGTCCCACCAGGTCCATCTACAAAAAACACACCTGAACGATTATCGTCCACATGCGACATGATCTCATCAAACACCCTTTTCTGGTCTGAATTCAGATCGTCTTTTGCACGTAAGTGTTCAGGATCCACAGCTATATCATACTCCTCCTGTACCTCACGAGAACTTGCGTGCTGTACGTTTTCTTGTGTTATATCAGGAAGATCAAAATCACGAATATGTTTACCCATAGATAATCTTCAGAAAGCGATTCGAAGTGTTCATTCCACAACCTACGAATATCACCAGGTTCGCAAAATACCATTATTGTTGCGAATAACCTTCTTAGTGAACCAAGGAACTGGAATAGAGAGGCTTCCGTGAGACATTGCGATAAACTGTCATCGTTCTCTATTAACCCGTGCTCTAGAGCCGCTCTTCGAAATGTTGGGTGCGTTACACCATTAATCGTGCGAAGATTTTCAAAAGAAGTAGGTCCTCTTACATTTAACAAAAGTAGTCGCAAGTAGTACCTTTCGCCTTCAGCGGGATTAGCAGCAACAATACGGCCTCGTTGTCCCTGGGCTTTACGCTCGTTCCATTTACGCTTGCTTGCATCCCATGTGAAGTGTTTTGGAAATTCCTTATAAAGATACTGTCTTGCATTGGGATTCGACCTGTTTGTTTTAAAAAATACAGTGAGCATGGAATCCTTGTCTGACTCCCTATCAACAATGTTTTCTAGGGTATCATTCTCTCTAAATCTAACCATATGCATATTCGGGAGATGAAGCTGTAAGGCCAACACCGAAGGATGGATTTTTGAAAGGTCGAATGAAAAAATACGCCACATGGCCTCCGTCGGAGACACGTAACGCGCATCCTGATATCTTTTTATCTCATTAATAACGCCTTGGCCATCTTCATCGATGTGAATAACTTGCTTGTCGTGCCCTTTGTAAACATATTTAAACAAATACTTAACAGATTTTATACTTGAACAAACCTCGACATTAATGTGGCAGTTAAACATCATCAAAAGCCTTGGGTTATAAGGGACCACCCATCTGTTATCAAGATTTGATCCTCGCACATCAACACTAATTTGGTTGTCTCTCCTTCTGTATAAAGGATATGAATCCTCTCCTTGCGTAGTCTGTTCATTAAACCCTCTAGGATAATGAAACCGACAGACCGGTGGATCACCCTCCATACAAGGACTGTTTTTCCGTAAAGCACCGCACGGACCATGCATCATGTGCTTAACAACAACTTCGTGCAGCTTCGGATGACGTACCGGGTCAGGAATCTCAGAACACACAACCTGATCATAATGATCTGGGTTACCCATTTTGTCTTCCGCGTGCATGATAAGGAGGAAATGCGCATGCGGCAAACCACGCTTCTGAAACTCGATGACGTAAACGTATGACTTTACATGACCGAGTATATGTTTCTTGAATAGTTGATGCTTAAGCTCCTCTAATCGGGCACAAAACACTCTAGAAACAAGATCTGGACGGTCTTGTGCAGTTTGGCCAGGTTTTAAGTTATCACATATTTCAGGCCACTGAGGATTACATGTCATCGTTAGGAAAAAATCGGGACGTCCTTCGTCTTGAACTAAAGTCATGGCATCTAAAAAACGACGTCGCATGTCAAGAGGACCTCCAACGAAACTTGCAGGCAACACAACCCGTTGTCCGATTCTGTTTGGCTGAACCTCCCCAGCATGAACACATTCAACAATACCTTGGTATAGATCAGCTTGTATATCACTTTGGTGGTGTTCAACATACTGTAAACGGGATGTCTCAATCTTTATGTAAGTATCGACGACAAACTGCTGTAGCAGCCGACCACCTAACAATACTAAGTTTTCTATCGGGCGAATCTGAAACTTGTAGCAATAGTACTCCCGCATTGCTACTGTTGTCCTACCACTTTGTTGGTTAACACTTATATAAATGTAAAGATCATGTTATTAGTAAATAACATAGCACATCCACCTTAAAACAGATAAAGTGTTGGTACCTTCATGTTCTTCATCTATGTTGGCCGAATGGCTATTAAATTCGTTTATTCACACTCCTTTACGTGGTATGTTAGGATGCCATCCCGACTCACCATTAGGAAAAAACAGAGGATAACATAATGGATCATAACATCCAAAGTACGGCTGAATAGTTTGAGTGCGGTCTGACCTTCCATACACGACAATACTCCTTTTGTATGCTGTAATATTGTCATTCCCTTCCACCCAGACACCGGCAACCTAAAGAACATGTGTTTATAACTAACAAATCGCGTGAATAAGTGTAAATCAAATAATTATATTCTATATACCTCTGATGTCGTCGGTCGGTTGTACACCCTCTGGTCAACATCAACTGAAGCGTTGAGTGTGACTTTATAGTTGTCTAGAGGACCAAGCTTCGCAAGACTACGGAACGTGACGACGTAAGGATTGGTAGAAAGAACACGTGACAACGTCTCAGTGATATTCCGATCTGGATTTTGCCATCGGAGTCTATGTTCTAGCTCGGTTTCAGGATCATAAAAATAAAGTTGTAGGTATCTGGGTGTTCCATCCCTGGAGACTAACTGGTCGATTCTGTGGTAGATTCCTTTGTGTGCACGGAATGTATAAACACCGTCCCTCATATTGTTCAGTGTTTCATCCAACATGACGCCCATCGATGCGAACGAAAAATTCGTGTTATAAGCTCGTATGTTGGACCTAAACATTATGCCAGTTTCATTTTGCAACGTGAACAACAGGTATAGTTCTCTAGGGATCTATAAATGTGCTAATTCAGTCAGACCATTCATGCAACAAAAGGTGGGGAATTCATTTTTAAATAGTTTTGCGGAACATTTCAAGCATGAACTCTGATCCTTTAATATGAGAGACTCTGACGGTACACCGTCGTAAACAAAGTTATAAGGATCCTCTTCTACCGGTGGTTGTTCGCCGTCTGTAATCTGTGCAACCGCAGCGTCATTTGAAATGCGTTTTTCTTTATCTTTACGTGCAAGATAATATCTTCTATTACACTCTCGTCTTTGTTCAGCTGCACTACATGCGACTCTCTCGTTTGCAAATTGTTCTGTCTGACTACTATTAGGGTTTAAGGATCCTAGAGGTCTCCTTTCACACGACTGGTCAATGGGAAGTGATGTGAATTGATCGCGTTGATATACACCGGAGTTAACGGCGTTTGCCGCTTTCTTGTTCTCTTTGTTTGACCAGTAACGTCTATTATACTCTTTCCTTTTCACAGCTCGTGACGTAGATGTACTTGAGGATGAAACGTCATTAGGATATTTTGACTGACCGTTGCTCATATTAAAATGATGAATCTATACTGGAACAAATACCTACGGTGTGAGTATTATTTCCCAATTTATCTACATGTACAAACATTTGTAGCTAATAGTTAATTAACTAACATAGTAAAAACGGTTTTATGTATGTACTAACAAACATGAAACAAATATATAACAGTATATGTATGACATGCAACTACAATATATGGAAGGAGAGTAAAACAACAATACATCGAATATTTATTTTGGTTCATAGCCATCTAATTATTTACAGTAACGAGATCAATTGTTTTTGTTGTCTTTACTTATTTGGAATTCTAATTTTGGATGACGTTCAAATTTGTTGGATGTATATAGTTACCTATATATTGAGTGTTACTTTTGTAATTTTATATATAGGTTAAATTGATATACAAAATTCAAATAGGTGATTGAAATATATAATTAATATATATAGACATATATGTAACTTTGTATGAAATAGCAACATAATACATATCATAACACAGTAATAAAGAAATATATTATCTAAAAGATATAAAACAATGTTGAATACAAATAACAAAGACTAAACGAAAAATCGAAAATTCAAATAGAAAGAGCCTCTGGCACTTTTGGTTCTACGACGATCCTAGAGAACTCTGTTGACTGTAAAGTATTCCCTATAATTTAAAATGAAATGTGTAAGTTATAGAAAACGATATGAACCAGAAAAATACACGTTAGTTGTTAAAATTGTTTAAGTATAACATACCCCTCGGCAAACAAATCAACTTGATGCGAGATACAAAGATAGTTGCTTTTCCTATCATTGCACGAAAGGTTTCCATCATATGAATATTCGACGGGTCGTATAAAGATAGTTTTATTACGCCACCCCTGTTAATTCCTTTACGTACATTAGAAATAGAAACAAAATATATTGTACGATCAAGGGATATAGTTTAAGTATGTTCTCAATATTTATTTAGTATAATTCAAATGCCTTACGTATGATCTTTAAAAAATATACGATTCTCCCCACATAGGCGCACACCCTTGACAATCTTCCCAACAACATCTGCAACCAATACATGTTGTTTTTATTTTCTAGCAAAAAGATGTATCATGCAATCAAAGTTGCTTGATTAAAATATATTTATACGTACCAATAATTATTTTATCCGGGCCATTGTTTTCCAAAAGATATTTAATGGGAGCCACTAATGGAAACACACGTAACCCCTTTGGTAGATGACTTGAGAATGATAGAAGTTTCGTGTGCTCATTAAATACAATCTTGAAATTACTCCAAACCAAGAGGTAGCTTTCATGTTTGGGCCACTCATTGAAATCAAACCTCTCTCTTTGAAAACGGTTTAGAACGAACATGTTCCCAACCAGATCCATATCTAAAAAAGTTTGCATCAACGTTTTCGGGATAAAACCCACAACCCTCTGTCTCTATAAAAAAATTAACCTTATTGATTCAAGTACCATGCACATAATATTGAGTATATATATTTTTATAACAAAAAAAAGGTCTTACGTGTTGGTCGAGAAAAACTATTAAATGTTTTTCTTCAGACGCGATAGGCAAAACAAAGTCAACCCAAACGAAACACACAGTATACCAAAGGCAGAATTGTGTGACTGATGTAAAATCATCGACAATGGTATGCGTATCCATGACCAAGTATACCTTCATGCATAAACATAATAAAAAACTGAACAATTTAAGCTTGAAAGAAACATAAATATTGTGCTCTTAGTTGGATCAAAAGAAACATGATAAACAAACACACTGAATAATCCTATTACATATCAAAATAAAATCAATCATAAAGTTCTAAACATGATAAAATAAAAAATGCAAAAAGATTCGTAATATTTAAACGCATGGAATCGAGCTAACACCACGGTGAAAGTATGGTATCCGTGTAAACAGCACCATGAAAACATCTATCAAAAGTTCGCGGCTCAAAATGATGAACATCTAAAAGGTTCACATCGATTTCAAGAAATAGTCCCAAACCAGTGATGACAATTATAGAGCCACTTGCATTGTAATGAGTAAGGGTAGTCAAACGTGGAAATGGAAGACATACTCGGTAACGATATTCATCTATCATGTTCCAAATTCCGTTTTGTAGCTTACATAATTCCAATGGCTTGTTAAAGTAACCACAAGAAACAAAAGCATATATTTCCGAGCGCCAGCTAAACAAAGCACCGTTAGGACTCAAAGTCCCAGATCTCGAATATTCTAACACAGAAAATTTATGCGTGTTTACGTCAAACCGAATAACGCTCTTGATGCCATCTAGCATGTCAGATTGGGAAACCCTGAAGTATACAGCATCTCCAGAGAAGGTTCCTAAAGACCACTCATAGTTATCAGCAGAGTAAGGGGTCTTCTTCAAGAATTGTACATGTTTCCACGATCCACGATGAAACGAAAACAAATAAACGGCAAGAGTACCTCGTCTACGTTTTATGTGAATAATGTTGTAATTGAAGGTTGCGTCAACATAGAAACCAACAGAATCGTTGTCTGCCTTGAAGAAACCTTGCTTAACACGGTTGGACAACATTCTATAAGCACCTGTTAGTGGATTCCAAACAAGCAAGTCCCACGCGTGTTGAATGGTCACACATAACATGCCATCCAAGATCGCTAAGAATATCATAATTTTTGGATGGATATTATCAGGGGGCCTTACATCATTACCCTCTAAATAGTTAGGACTCTGATTATTCAACAGCCTTGAAACGCATGTCGGTTGGTCCCCAGTGGTGATAAGTTTCTGATTTAATAAATCTCTAGCATAATTGGTGTGTGCCATTAGAAAATCATTGCTTGATATACAATCATACCATTCCTTGCATACGCACTTGCATTTGATTATAAGCAACGGTGGTAGCTCCGCAATTATCTTGAACATCAAAAGCATGAAGAGTTGTGGATTCATAGTTGTTTGGATCTAGAATTGAATATAACAAGAGAGAAAAGATCGTGAACTTGTTAGTTAGATATAGCATAAATAATCACATGTATTCAGATCGAGCTAGGATAATTAACGAACAACTTCATGGAAAACAACAAAATGGATTGCTCGTCTTATAAAAAGAAACGAAACACAAAACATTCATACCAACATAACAATATTGGATTCATCGTCTTACAGAAAGGAAGGAAATCCAAAACATTCAAACAAACATAAATTAAAAATATGATTTTAAAAACTAAAAATCCCCTGACATAAGAGTCTCGGTATAAACCGCTCCTTGTAGCCTGCTCCCCAAAAACACTGGATAGTAACACTCTTCGCCATTCTTAGTAATGTCTAGTTCATTGACACATCCAGATTTGCTTACCACAAGAAACCTGTCTGTACTCACAATGTACGTAATGGTGTGACTAAAAAGTGACTGTGGCACAATGGACTGGCGAACCCATATTTTAGTCCAGTTATCTCCGTCCATCCTCCACAAGTCAAGAGACCAAAAAGGGAAATCGTGAGCAACAAACATGTGAAGCGCTTTACGAACCAACACTAAACTCCCTTCTCCGTCATCATGTGAAGTTGTTGGAAAGGGTTTAGACTTAAACTGATCAGAATCAACGTGAAAACCATATAAGTAGTTTCCCTCACCAATAGCATGCACTTTAATAGTAAAATAAACCACTCCTTGGAAGAAAGTTCCATTAGACCATGACATTTTGTAGTTATGGTACTTTCGTTCGTCGATGAACCCCATCTTGCGCCACGAATCAAGCCTTGATGAATATTTGTAAAGAGTCATCATGCCATTTCTGCGTTTCGCATGTAGAAGCATGTACTCATTCGAAGGAGAAGCATACAACCTAACAACATCTGATTTTTGTTTGAATCGACCACGACTTTGGGTGCTCGATATGAATTTAGTCACGCGGGTTAGGGGGTTCCAGAGAATCAGTTTGTGGGTGCCACGAAAAGAAAGACATACAAGCCCGTCAAAGCTTGTTAGGACGCGAACACCAGACGAAGAAACAGTTGATGATAGAGGAATTTGGGTCTTTGAAAAAGAATCTGATTGTTCAAAAGTAACGGGAAAGACAGACGACTCGTAAATACCGATAGATAAAAACATTTGATTATAAGATGTGGACATGCGACGACAATGCATTAGACGGAAATTTTGAGCAGCTACCAAAGACAACCATTGCTTAGACACGATCTTACATCGGCCGATACATTTTGCAGGAAGCATTATTAGTATTTCTGTAGATAGTATGTCGGCAGGAACATCGTCGATTGAAGTAGTACGACGACCGTTAACATTCATACATATTATTTTAGTTGATGGAGGCATAACGAAGATATAACTGGAAATAAAATATGAATGAGGGTTATAAAATTAAAAAAAATGTGTGTTTTTTATAATTAGCAACCTTTATTTTTAAAAACAAACATAACACACTTTAATTAATCTATACAATCTATAATATTAGGTTACTATAAAAGAAAAAACCCAGAAATGGATTACGCTGGAGTTTTTTTTTTCCAAATAGGTATTAATAGAAAAGTTATTGACCAAAGTGGGTGGTTTGAAAAATATTTACCAATATGGTTGTTTTTGATAAACACAATGTTTCTCACTCTTAATATTATTGATTTAACAATAACTCATTATTAATTATTTGCAAGATTAAGTACGGAGTAAAATATCTTTACTATATTAAAAAACAAGTTATTGTATGTCTCTTTCGTTAAAAAAATTTACTTATATTTCTATTAAAAAATTGATTTTTCATATTATGTGTTTGCATTAGTAAAGACACTTTTAGAAAATATGTTTACAAAAAAGATACTTGTAATTTATTTAACACCATTTGTCTTTTAAAAAACATTTACAAAACAATTCTTAAAAAGACGTTTAGAAAAAAAACCAAACGCTTTTTTAAAAGGAAGTTTAAAAACCCCGAAAGGCAACATAGAGGGAGTTTTTAAAAATTGACGGTATTTTAAAGGCCGGTTTCATAAAAGTCGTTTCTATGTATTTAACAAGTTTCTAAGTAATATAAAACACTTAGTAAAAAAACAACTTTAAGATGTTTGCAAATGAGTTATACGATTTTTAAAAAAAATTTATTAAACCTAATGACCGAATATATCTTTTTATTTAATCTTGAAGTAAACTTTTTATATGGGTTACTTAGAAGTAAACTCTTTATATTTTTAATCTAATAATATTAGAAGTGAAAAAAGAAACTTTATAAAAAAAACACCCACTTTGATAAATATTTCTCAAAACACCTATTTTGATAAATAAGTTTTCCACCAACACTCATTTGGTAAAAAAAACTCAAAAAATGGGTTTTGGGCTTCTTAAAAGTGTTGGGCTAATTTAAATGTAAAAATTTGAGTTATGGGTCGGGTATACGCTAGGATTAAATAAACGAGATTGAGGGTTGGACGCATAACGACGAAGTTCGGTTATAACTGGAATATAAAGCGGTAATGAGTTCAATAAAAGTAAATGAAACGTATCAAATATGACGTAATGATAAAAAAACACAACACATTGGGCTGATCTGTTAATATATTTGGGCTATTGTTAACAAATGGGTTGATGGGTGAGGTTAAGACATATGTAAATCCGCTATTTAACGTTAGTATATAAGGTCATTACCAAACCCTAAATCATATGTTGACATTCATACATTTTTTTCAGATTGATGGAGGCATAACGAAGATATAACTGGAAATAAAATGAGAATGAGTTTAAACAAAATTAATTTGAAGAATCAAATATGTATTAATGACATGAATAATCATCTTATTGTCTTTTAAACGGACCAACCATGTTTGTTTCTAAGTACATATATGTAACTTAAAATGTGAAAAAATATTTTTAATACTGGTATAATGTTAATATTAAAAATTTGTATTAATTTATCATACAGATTAAGAAAATAATTAGCAACCTTTATTTTTAAAAACAACCATAATACACTTTAGTATAGATATAGTATAAAATTAAAAAATGGGTTTTAGGCTTTTTAGAAGTGTTGGCCTAGTTTAAATGTTAAAAAATGTGTTATGGGTCGTGTTGTTATCCATTAGAATTAAAATACCTTTTTTGAGGGTTATAACGTTATTACAAAAGTTAGGGTTGTTATATATGATGTAATATATTTATCTATATATTTATATGTATTATTTTAGTTGATGGATGCATAACGACGAAGTTCGGTTGTTACTGAAATATAAAGCGTTAAAGAGTTCAATAAAAGTAAAAGACACGAATCAAATATGACGTAATGATAAAAAGAAAAACACAAACGCATTGAGATTGATTCGTTAATATATTTGGGCTAATCTTGTTAATTAATGGGTTGATGAGGTGAGATTAAGACATGGGTTTACTTAAGAACACTAACTTTCTCTCAAACCCTAAAACACAGTGTATATATAAAAGCAGATCCTTTCTTTCAAAACCGTAAAACACACTGCATCCGCCTCTATCCCGCCTCTATCATCTCGAACACAAACTCTAGCTGCAAACCCTAGATCGATGCATATATTCCTGTAATCACAATCCATCGCCTTCGTTTTCTCTCTTCGAACACAAACCCTAGACCTATTAACTCCTGCGATGTCGGGACCGCTTGATCGATTTGCGACTTAAAGTACATGTAAAGCTTTGCTGTATTATGATTCTTATGTATTGTGGAAGTGGGATTTGGGTATATTGATGTGCGATTTGGGTTTATTGTTAAATTTTATGTTTCCTGCTCTTTTTAAAACGATACAGTGTTGATTATTGATGGTTGTTAGTTTGTGTTGTCTAGATTTTTCTGAAAAATAGGGTTTATCTGATGACTTATGTGGTGTTGTTTCTTAATGTGTTCAAGGCAATCATGGATTTAGTAGTTGTTATGTTATGCTATAATTTGGGTTAATGTATATGTGTTGAATTAATTACAATTTTTTGTTATAATTTTTGTGTTCTAGAAGTAGTCAAATTTATGTAAATACAAACAGATTTGTCAAGTTCTATTGTTGTTAGTTGTTAAGTCTCAACATACCAGTTATTTACTAAACTTGAAATAAACGATTAAATGTTATGTGCTCACCTGTTGGAAGATTTTGACCTTGTTAAATATTAACTGTCAATTTGTGTTCTTTCAATTAGTTAATTTTTTGATTGGATTTGTAGAGGTAGCTATGTTATGGACTTTTGAAAGAACACATTCAAAAACTTTTGATTACTGTTGATAACTGAGGTCCACTGTGCATCTTGAGTTCTACAAATTTTATGTTGAAGCAAACATTTAAACTTTTGATTTTACAATGTTTTTAGTTAACCATTTATGTTGTTATAAATTTATATATGACATAAACAGTTTAAACCAGAGGCCACAAATTGGTAAAAACACACTAATAAAAATTAAAAACATAAAACCAGTCAACTATCTCTTTTATACCACACTCTAACGTATTCATATAAGAACACATTTCAAAAAACATCACTTTTAACAACTATCACTTTTAAAAAACATATTGAGAGCATGTTTTGATTTGTTTTGAAAAAAAGACCGGATCTACGGCTCGTAGATTTATAATAGTTGGTAGTAGATTGTGATTTGGTTATATTGATAATTTTTTATGTTTTATGTTGTTTTTGCTTAAATTATTGAGAGCATGTTTTGATTTGTTTTGAAAACTGTTGTTCAACGACAATATAAAGTAGGGTTGCTCTGAATGATTTGGTGTTGTACTTGTCAGATGTATGATATGCGGTATGAAAAATAATTAAAACATAAGCTGAATCTTAAAGTAAATAGATATGGAGTTGTTTAATTACTATAATGCATACTCGTTCATTGAATCAGTTTATCTACAAGTAGATAACTCAGTCTTGAGTTATATAAAAATTATATTGAACAAAAGTTTTTGACTTTTGATTTTACATGATGTAATTGAAGGTTGGGTTGACTCAATCTGCATCTTTTTAGTTAGATTATGTGAAATTTTTGAAGGTGTATTTGTTTGTTTTATCTACCATGGCATTATGAATAAAACAAATGATTGATTGATTTTACATAATGACTATTTGTGCCTTTTTTACAAATTTACTTGTAGTGGATTCAACTGTGGTCTAGGGTTGCATATTGTTGGTTCACAACCAAATTTAAATATTTCAAGGGGGTTTTCTATAGAGGTAATAAATCAATTTAAAGATGTTCATACTTGAATTTGGGGAATTGTTTTCAATTTTTAAGGTCACTCTAGATATACTGATATAAAGTTATGAATAAAACTTGAATGGCTTTATGTAATCTCTAAACTATTACCTTATATGAAGCGTATGTAATCAACCTATAACTAAATCAGTTAAATGCTACTTTACAGTTTTTTGAATTTGAGAAATCATACTTATAACTAACCATCTTTTTTGAACCATATCATGCAATCTTTTGATTCTTAAGTACTTTTGAAAAATTTGTTCCAAACAATTAAATTTGAAATGTTTTTATTGAATTATTACTTAAACAGATTGTTTTATGTGCTGTTTTAAGAATAACAATCTGTTTCTGAACTGTTTCTTTAATTTGTTGTATCTTTCTTCAGATCTGTTAATTTCGGGTACACATCCTTTGACATCAACAACAATAATCGTCGATTGAAGGTATTTATCATTCGTTTATCTTTATATATCCAAATTTTTTTCCAGATCTATTATTCTCTGAAGTGTTTCTTTACTGTGTTGTCATGTTTCTTCAGATCTGTTATTTTCGTTTACAGATATGTTATTTTTTAAAACACGCATTTTAAACGAACGTGGAAAATAAGTAAAAAACTAAAATACTTTTTTATCACGATTTAGAAACACAAATTTTAAATGAAAACATGTGTGCAAAGATCTAAATCATTAGTTGTGTTTCTCTTAATATTTTTGTTTTTGCTAATGTTTTTGTTTCATGTTTTTTTCTGAGAAATTGTTTTGTGTTTGTGTAATTGGCGGAAGAATGATTTGAGAAGTGTTTTGTGTTTCTATTAATTGGAGTAATAGAGTCATGAAATAATTGGCTGGTTTTTATACAAAGCTCATGATGAACTTTCAGATGTGTGTTATGGTTTGTTATAGAGATTTGGTTTTGTTTTTAAGTGATTTTGATTAAATTGAGCAAAAGTTTTTGATTTAATTGGTTAAAAGTGTTACTAAAGCTTTAAATTGTTTTTCTACCTTGATTTTACTTTTAATTTTCTTATTTTTTAAGAAAACTATTAAGAAAAGTGTGATTTTACTTGGAATTTTGATGTGATTTTTTAAAAGTCTTTTGTTTCTAGCTTGATTTACTTGGAATTATGATTAAATAGTTAAAAATGTTACGTATACTTTGAACTATTTTCCTAGCTTGATTTTACTTGGAATTGTTTTTGTAGTTTGAGGAAAAAAGTTTTTCTAACTTGATTTTACTTGGAAGTTTGAAGTTATTTCCTAGGTTGGTTTTATTTTTATGTTATTGGTTCTTTGAGGAAAAATAGTTTTCTATAGATTGAAATGTATGTGTAATTGTTAAAATCTGAAAATTTGGTGGTTGTTGAATTTCTATCCATGCATTTATGTCATATGCTCTTAAGAGTTTTACATTTTAATCATTTTTTTGAAGATTATCATAAATTTGTATGAACCTTCTTTGTTAACCTTGCTAGGTTTTAAGTCATCGGCAATCAAACATTTATTAATTTTCTTTCAATTAGAAGGAAAAATCAAACATCAATTATTTTCATGATGAGCTGATGATGGTCATGATTAACGTCATATGCATGTGTTGCAGGGAAGAAATGAGTGCATACTATCTAGAGCATGCCAGTGTGGATCATTTTCAGAAACATTTGACTTTTTTGAGGCGGAAGCATGTGCGTTGCTTGATTTAGGCCTTGCAATACCTGCGTATGTTATTATGCCTTATTTCTACTTCATTTAGCACACATTTTATTTTAACCGTAATTTAGTAAAACATGTTTGTTGAACTTATCTTAGGTATGATCAGCTTCTCATCACTTCTCATGCCTTTAATATCTTAGACTCTAGAGGCTTTGATGGGGTAACAGAGTGTGCACATTATTTTGGGCGCATGCGCAGGTAGCTCAGCAAGCACTCATTTGTAACAACATCCTGATGGCTATTATTATTTTTTTTAATATTTCAAGGGACATTTTTTCAATTATTACAAATTTCTAGTATGTTAGTAGATATATCTTGCACAAATGCAAAAAAATTTGCTTTGATTTCACTTCAACTGCTGAAAAACTCCAGGCATTAAGAATGAGAGTAGAGGTGCATCAGTTGGATCTGTTCAGTTTGATTTAATTCCAACCCTCGAGTATCATTCTTATGCTATTATATGAAAGATGCATATTTCATTTTAGCAGTTTCTACCCTTTATATTGCACCAATTATTATGTGTTCAAAATAAGTAAGTAGTTATGGGGAAGGATAATGTGCTTACAACTTAACGGTGAAAAACTAAAACAGCTCTTATGTTTCTACTTCAGTGTTTAATAAGGAAAGGTGAACAAGTTTTCTACATGCGCTAAGATAGGCTCTAACGATATACCCATTCGAATATTTAAAATAACTTTCTGTTGAATTGACTTGTTAGATTGTTTTTATACGTTGTCATATTATCACGATTCTTCTAGCACAATTTTTTAATGTGTTCCATATAACAGAAGAAGCTGCTCTTAGGCATTTAAGTGTTTAATCATAGTAAATATTTAACCATTTACTTAATCATGTACTTGTTAGATTTATATTTTATTCCATAAGTAACTAACTCTTGTGTTCAATAATGTTGTAGGTACATTCACTGGTTAGTTTTGGATTGTATTCGGTAATCAACTGGCGATTGGTGAGGAATTAAATGAGACGGTATTCGGATTTCTATTATTATGGGTATTAAAAACATCACTGTAAGTCGTCTAAAAACCTGACCGGTAGCAAGTCCCTTCACCAGTGAGTTTCCGATTGGATACGGGAATTAATTGTCCACTGGTGTTAAAACTTGGACTATAAGCGGGGTTCTATCAGCTATTTAATGAACTTTTTATTGTCATTTTGTTTGTTTTACATTTAATGTGGCTATTTGTTCTAAATATGTAATTTTTAACATGAAATTTGTTTGTATGTATTATTTTAAATGAAATCAATTATACAAAGTGCCTAACTCCCTAGATGTGCTTGTTCTAAATATGTCATTTTTAACATGAAATTTTTTGTATGTATTATTTTAACATGAAATCAATTATAATTGATTTTTATTGGTGTGCATATTTTTTCCGTAAGAGATGTTATAAAAGTTTGATTAATTTAATAATGTTATAAAAGTTTGACTAATATGTGTGTTTGTTGTTGACGTTGTGTTTTCATATAATAGATTAAAATGAAAAAAGGTAGGGCTTGGTAAAACATGATACATATAGGTATTAATCAAATTGTAAATATAAAGTTTTTTAGTTATATTGGTTTTAGTTTGTTTTATTCAGCTATGGTTTTTGTTATAACAGATTTAAAAAGTTTAATGTTTTAATGAGAACCCATATATTTAAATCAGAATTTAGTGGTCTTCAAGTTATCTTTTTAAATAAGTTTGAATGTTTTAATAGAAATTTTGCAAATTTGTTGTGTGACAATATTTTAAAACAATATATATAACTTAAAAATTCTAAACATTTTCGTATAAGATAGGTATCATAAACTTTACATCCATGAATATGTGATATTTACTACCAATGTTTTTGTAAATATAAAGTTTTCTAGTTATATTGGTTTTAGTTTTTTTTTTATTTGGCTATGGTTTTTGTTATCACAGATTTAAAAAGCGTAATGTTTTAATGAGAACTCATATATTTAAATCAGAATTTAGTGGTCTTCAGGTTATCTTTTTAAATCAGAATTTATATTTTATTCCATAAGTAACTAACTCTTGTGTTCAATAATGTTGTAGGTACATTCACTGGTTAGTTTTGGATTGTATTCGGTAATCAACTGGCGATTGGTGAGGAATTAAATGAGACGGTATTCGGATTTCTATTATTATGGGTATTAAAAACATCACTGTAAGTCGTCTAAAAACCTGACTGGTAGCAAGTCCCTTCACCAGTGAGTTTCCGATTGGATACGGGAATTAATTGTCCACTGGTGTTAAAACTTGGACTATAAGCGGGGTTCTATCAGCTATTTAATGAACTTTTTATTGTCATTTTGTTTGTTTTACATTTAATGTGGCTATTTGTTCTAAATATGTAATTTTTAACATGAAATTTGTTTGTATGTATTATTTTAAATGAAATCAATTATACAAAGTGCCTAACTCCCTAGATGTGCTTGTTCTAAATATGTCATTTTTAACATGAAATTTTTTGTATGTATTATTTTAACATGAAATCAGTTATAATTGATTTTTATTGGTGTGCATATTTTTTCCGTAAGAGATGTTATAAAAGTTTGATTAATTTAATAATGTTATAAAAGTTTGACTAATATGTGTGTTTGTTGTTGACGTTGTGTTTTCATATAATAGATTAAAATGAAAAAAGGTAGGGCTTGGTAAAACATGATACATATAGGTATTAATCAAATTGTAAATATAAAGTTTTTTAGTTATATTGGTTTTAGTTTGTTTTATTCAGCTATGGTTTTTGTTATAACAGATTTAAAAAGTTTAATGTTTTAATGAGAACCCATATATTTAAATCAGAATTTAGTGGTCTTCAAGTTATCTTTTTAAATAAGTTTGAATGTTTTAATAGAAATTTTGCAAATTTGTTGTGTGACAATATTTTAAAACAATATATATAACTTAAAAATTCTAAACATTTTCGTATAAGATAGGTATCATAAACTTTACATCCATGAATATGTGATATTTACTACCAATGTTTTTGTAAATATAAAGTTTTCTAGTTATATTGGTTTTAGTTTTTTTTTTTATTTGGCTATGGTTTTTGTTATCACAGATTTAAAAAGCGTAATGTTTTAATGAGAACTCATATATTTAAATCAGAATTTAGTGGTCTTCAGGTTATCTTTTTAAATCAGAATTTATATTTTATTCCATAAGTAACTAACTCTTGTGTTCAATAATGTTGTAGGTACATTCACTGGTTAGTTTTGGATTGTATTCGGTAATCAACTGGCGATTGGTGAGGAATTAAATGAGACGGTATTCGGATTTCTATTATTATGGGTATTAAAAACATCACTGTAAGTCGTCTAAAAACCTGACCGGTAGCAAGTCCCTTCACCAGTGAGTTTCCGATTGGATACGGGAATTAATTGTCCACTGGTGTTAAAACTTGGACTATAAGCGGGGTTCTATCAGCTATTTAATGAACTTTTTATTGTCATTTTGTTTGTTTTACATTTAATGTGGCTATTTGTTCTAAATATGTAATTTTTAACATGAAATTTGTTTGTATGTATTATTTTAAATGAAATCAATTATACAAAGTGCCTAACTCCCTAGATGTGCTTGTTCTAAATATGTCATTTTTAACATGAAATTTTTTGTATGTATTATTTTAACATGAAATCAATTATAATTGATTTTTATTGGTGTGCATATTTTTTCCGTAAGAGATGTTATAAAAGTTTGATTAATTTAATAATGTTATAAAAGTTTGACTAATATGTGTGTTTGTTGTTGACGTTGTGTTTTCATATAATAGATTAAAATGAAAAAAGGTAGGGCTTGGTAAAACATGATACATATAGGTATTAATCAAATTGTAAATATAAAGTTTTTTAGTTATATTGGTTTTAGTTTGTTTTATTCAGCTATGGTTTTTGTTATAACAGATTTAAAAAGTTTAATGTTTTAATGAGAACCCATATATTTAAATCAGAATTTAGTGGTCTTCAAGTTATCTTTTTAAATAAGTTTGAATGTTTTAATAGAAATTTTGCAAATTTGTTGTGTGACAATATTTTAAAACAATATATATAACTTAAAAATTCTAAACATTTTCGTATAAGATAGGTATCATAAACTTTACATCCATGAATATGTGATATTTACTACCAATGTTTTTGTAAATATAAAGTTTTCTAGTTATATTGGTTTTAGTTTTTTTTTATTTGGCTATGGTTTTTGTTATCACAGATTTAAAAAGCGTAATGTTTTAATGAGAACTCATATATTTAAATCAGAATTTAGTGGTCTTCAGGTTATCTTTTTAAATCAGAATTTAGTGGTCTTCAGGTTATCTTTTTAAATCAGAATTTAGTGGTCTTCAGGTTATCTTTTTAAGCGTAATGTTCTATGAATATATGATATTTACTACCTATGTTTTTGTAGTGATGTAATTTAGTTAACACTTGATATTTACATACAACAGATTGCAAACATGACATGAAATTGAAAATAAAAAATTTTAAGGATCAAACACATTGACAAATAAATGACAAAACATTAACATAACGTGATTACATACCTGTTTGAAAAGCTGAAATGGAAAATGAGATCAACAAAACTGCATGTTTAAGAAGCACAAACATATTAAGAACAATACGTAAAAATATATAATATTAATCAGTTTGTTACTGTTTTTAGTATTAACTGTTATTTTAGAAAATTAACACTTTTTATTATATGGTTTAGGAAATTGTTAGTTTTGTTTAATTTAAATCAGAAATGATCCTTAAACATGGATTGATTCAATTCACTTTATGTAATCACTAATCAAAGTCATTAAATACGGTTTTTTAAAAATTATTAATAAGCAAACATAAACTTAAATATTTTAATCTTTTTATATAATATTAAGGTTATGGCTTTAAATGAAATCATTAATCAGAAAAGTTAGCTATTGAAACCTGGAATAAACCGAGTATTAAATAGTCTTTAACTGTATACGTTAGTGTTTTTAGTCTTTAACTGCAAAATTAGGAAATTGATATATTACATTGAAATGTTATTTTAGAAAATCAACAATTTTTATTATATGATTTAGGAAACTGTTAGTTTTGTTTAATGTAAATCATAAATGATTCTTAAACATGGGTTGATTCAATGTTACATACATATCAACTTGATTTTAAACATGAAGTTATAACAAAACATGATTACATACCTGGGTAGAAAGCTGAACTGAAAATGAGATAGATAAACTACATGTTTAGGAGACGAAGGAAGATTTAGAACAATACATAAACATGTATAAATGTTTACAATATATCATAGATAGAAAAAATTGAATTTTCTAACTCACCACTGAAGCTTGCGTATTGTGAAATGTGAATATGTGGTTTGTGTTTCATAGTATTTATAGTATAGATTTCTGTTAGGGTTTTAATTTTGTTAAATAAGAGATAAACATCAATAATAGTTAAACTTTATCATTAAAAAAAGGGAACACTTATAGTTAAACTTTATCACTTAAAAATTGAACAAACTTTGGAGTATTTTCAGGAGAGTCTAGATTTTTGTTTGTATGTAGATTTTAGCTACGTATTTCTTTATATTTATCACTTAAATATATAATTATCTTTATTATAAAAACTTGTGATTAAAATTTCCTGATTCGTACTTTCTGTATCCAGCTTAAACTATAATTATCATCTAAATATATAATTATCTTTATTATAAAAACTTGTTATTAAAACTTCCTATATCAAACTTTCTGTATCCAGCTTAAACTTTTTATTTTTGTTCTTTTTAAGATAACGATACGGTTATGGTTTTAATGTAATCACTATCAGAAAAGCATAGCTACTAAAAACTGAAATAAACCAAGTATATAATACATTTTAACTGTCTGTATCCAGCTTAAACTTTTTATTTTTTGTTCTTTTTAAGCTAATAATACGGTTATGGTTTTAATGTAATCACTATTCAGAAAAGTATAGCTACTAAAAACAAAATAAACCAAGTATATGAGTAAATGTTACTAAGCTTATGATAATTCATTTTACTTTATATTCTAGCAGTGTGTGTGTTTGTACGAAATAATTTTTGTTTAAGTTCAATTCTTAATTGTTTGTTTAGAGTTTCATTTTTTTAGAATTTCAGTTGTTTTTCTTAAGTTGTTCATGAATTTGTTAGTTTTTTTGTTAATGTGAGGCAACAATTTATTAAAAATTACTTACATATGGATCACACAAACGAACACATAACATTTCATACTACCATCTCAGTTTTTCATAATTAAACATACATAAAACTTTATTCAAACATCTTGGTTTTAACAAAGATGATCAATTCAAAACAAAAACATTTTCATAATTAATAGCATAATTAAATTCAAACTAAATGAGGCCTGTTTCTTTTTTGAATCGTAACTCGAGCTATCTTAACTGGACTTTCTTTCTTTTTTACTGGTTTTCCAGAATTTTTGAAGAGGTTTTTTTCTTCTTCATCTAAACCATCAAGCTCAATGACCTCAGCCCAATTCCACTCTGATTCAAGCCTCTTGATTCTTTTTGCTCTGTTTTCAAGAAACTTTCTTTCTTTTTCAAAGATGCGATCCTGAAATGTTTCATTTTTTATGTTAAACTTTTATAATGCACATATAAAAATATACAAGAGTTAACTTTATTCTTACCTCTTCACTCCATTCACGTTCAAGATCTGACTTGTATGGACTGAACATTGCACCATGATAAATGATTTCAACACTACTATCAGAATCAGCCTGCACAAAAACAAACATAAATATTAAACAATGTACATATGAAAACTAATGTCTATTTCAAAGAAAAATGTTTGTGAACTTGATATTATGAACCTTTGAAGCATCAATTTTTGTTTTGTTAAAATCAAAAGAAGCATCTTCTTTCTCTATTTTCAAATCATCATGAGCAATTCCCTGCCAAAATAAATGTGTTATTAAGAAGCAAAGATTTTTAAAATGTTAAGATCACAAGAACCATGAAACAATTTGTTATGAAATCAGCATAAACTAACTGAATAAATAAGACTATTATCAATAGGAAAATGTATGAATAACATATATTGAGAATACCTAATGTTATCTACCCTAAAGAGAAGAATGTAACCTGGATTGCTTTGATTTTCTTTGAAGCAGCTTCCATGGCTACGAATATCAAGAATGTAAATAAAAACATAACCTTCTTAGTATATTTATAGTGATTGAGCTAGGGTTTTTAAATTTTAAAAACTTTTATTTCCCGCTTGGTAAAATTTTAAAATTATATATTAGTAGCTGGATTTAAATTATGAAATTGTTTGTTAACATCCCAGATTAAGTGGATTTAATCAGCTTTACTGAAAATGTTTGCAATGTTATTTTAAGAATTTATTTTGAATTAACGGAGTTTTCTATTTCATTGATAAAAATGTGAATGTTTAACTATTTTATAAAATCCTATAAACTTAAAGTTGTTGTTACATATACTTAAAGTTAACCTCTTATTTTTTCCCAACATTTTTATTGTCACTTAAATTACCACATTATTCGTTAGCCACTGTAAATCTACTGCCTGGAACTGGGACATTAAATTTTTGTTAATATTTTGAATAGAAACATTAAATTTTTTTATTGTAAACATTTACATAATTCAAGCAGGAGATTTAAATTTAGGTAGCTTGTTATTCATTTTAAATTTATAGCATTCATTTTAGATTTATGGTTTTCAATTTAAACTTTTCCAGAAGCAGAATTATATATCCAGCAGCCATGGAACAACTTTTTGAATGGTTGGAATAGTTATGGCTGTTTTCCGGCAGTATTGATGGACCCGAACAACTTGTCCAGCAGCAGAATTGTATAGCAGCATAATGGGAACTCGGACATGGAGACTGTCGAGCAGCAACTGGTAATATGGTAAATGATACAATCTATACTAAACTTGATAAATTTTATGTTTCGACTAATGTGGAGACTGTCGAGCAGAATTGTCTAGCAGTTAATGATTTGTCGATCGCTGGAATTTGATAAATTGTGTTATTTTAGTTGGCTATTGTAAATCTTAACTAAATTAGATTGTATTTGGACTGTATTTGGACTGTATTAAATTTATAGCATTCATTTTAGATTTATGGTTTTCAATTTAAACTTTTCCAGAAGAAGAATTATATATCCAGCAGCCATGGAACAACTTTTTGAATGGTTGGAATAGTTATGGCTGTTTTCCGGCAGTCTTGATGGACCCGAACAATTTGTCCAGCAGCAGAATTGTATAGCAGCATGATGGGAACTCGGACATGGAGACTGTCGAGCAGCAACTGGTAATATGGTAAATGATACAATCTATACTAAATTAGATAAATTTTGTGTTTCGACTAATGTGGAGACTGTCGAGCAGAATTGTCTAGCAGTTAATGATTTGCCGATCGCTGGAATTTGATAAATTGTGTTATTTAGTTGGCTATTGTAAATCTGTACTAAATTGGACTGTATTCGGACTGTATTTGGACTATATTCGGACTTTATTGGTATTGTAGACTGGAATGTAGTTGTTGTTTAGAAAACTGGATAGTTTTTATAAAAAAACAGCATATAACTGCAGTTTTGACGTAGTAAAAAATTTTAGCAGTATTGTTTTTAAATCAACATTCAGAAGTGTAATCTGGGGGAAAATTTTAATATACATTTCGTAAATTAGGGTTTAGAATGTAAATAGTTAGGGTTTATAGTGTAATTAATTAAGAGGGTTAAAATGAAAATTGTGTTTAAAAGACCAAACTGCCCTCATTTTTCTTGTACTTTATGCAGTTTAATTAGTAACTTGTTCTTATTTTTATGGTATCTTAAAATGCCCTTCTAATTGGCATTAAAGATAGTATAGATATATATCGCATAACATTCTTTTAAAACGTTCCTTTTATGGCTCAATAACGTTTAAACCGTCTTGAAAAGCCAAATTTATGATGTGTGCACACAACGACTATGAAAAAAGCACATTCACAAATCGGTTTATATTTTAATTTTAAATGTGTTACAGCAACCGTATTGTTGGAAGTATTATCAAACGATATCGATAAAACTTTCTCTTGCAATTTATAAGTTTGAATAACTTTATCAGTAGCTTTAAAAATATTTTCACCTGTAACGCCCGCCTTTCGGCAAACACCACAGTTGGCATTCATAAGCATAAAACAACCATAGTTTAAATAAAATCATAAATGCAGCGGAATACTTGTTTAAAAATATCATTACATCGTCATAATTGTCTTAATGCATCATTCAATCATTACAAAACATAAGTTAATCTTAAATGAATTTTCTTTAATGCTAGTCTTCAGTAAACCCCTAGCTCTCGCCAAGCAGCTCCTTTAATCACCAAACCTGCACATCAATCTAACATGCATACAAAAGTCAGCTACGCTGAGTGAGTTCTAGTTTTATAACATCTTTAGAAACATTCCATTATCATTCATGTAATACACGTAAATTGCATCATCATACCATACGTCACATTCGTATGACACACAATCATATATCTTTAATTGTTAGTAAGTCATCATCGTATCCCCTTTGGTCATAAGAGACCCATTCTGCAGTCTTAACTGGTTTTATATTGTGACAACCCGTAAATCCAGGTCAACACTATTAACTATTCTTTAATCATTCCGTTAATTTTTTTTTTGTTTCGTAAACAATGGAAGTTAGTTTGTTACCTTGGAAGTTAATTAAATAACTTTATAATTTTTGGGGACCAAATTGCAATTTAGTTAAAGTTGATTTTATTAAAACCCAAACCCCCCGTCCATTACCCGTCTTCTTCATCACGCACACACACATCAAATCGTAACCCTAATCTCGGCCGCAACCACCAGCCTTCATCACCATCGTTTTCCTTGAATCGAGCAGCAGGCGCCCACTGTCAACTCCGTTCTTTTATTTCGATCTTCCTCGCTGTGTATCGCCGCCGGCAGCAACCGCAACACCGCCGTAGCAACAGCCATCTCCGATCGTCTTTCTGGCGTCACCGGGCCACGTTCATCATTAGGGACAGTCTAAAAATGGTCCCTTTCATCCCGTTCGATTATCGGTATGTGATTATCGTGTATTTTCGCCATATATATCGCACTACGGTTTCATTGTTCGATCGTGTTTCGAGTTTTAATTGGTTCGTATGCGTTGTTGATTTGATGCGTTGTATATACGGATTACATGTGCTATATGAATATTGAATTTCGAAGGTGTGCATACCTAGTCAATAGGAATGTTTATATATATATATATATGAAAACAGCAGGTGAGTATGATATTTGTAATTTGTTAAAGTGCAGGTGTATGATGTATGTATATGAGGCAGCATGCGATATATTTATATATATATATATATGTATGTGTACGATGGTTTGTATATAACAGAGGTTAATATGAATATGTGCTATGTATGAATGTATACGATCTATATGTATAGCTGTAACTACAGTGAGTGAACATATGAAAATGCGAATGGTTATATAGGCGAGAATAATATCATGATCTGTTATGACTATATGAACGCATGTATGAAGTGATCAGCATGTATATGTGTGTGTAGCAGCAAGTAATGTGTATGGACCGGTATGTATGTAGGTAAATAATTGAAGTATAAGTTGTATGGATGGATGTATATGTATGCGACGTTGTATGTATGGATGTAGGAGGCGTGTAGACGTGTATAGCAGCTTCATAATAGAAACGGTATGAATGAGGTGTGTATATGTATGTACATATGATTCCTATGGGTGTGATTTTTATGTGTATGTATGTAGGTGCGTAGAAAACAAGAATCAACAGTGTGTATATGTTTGTAAACTGCAGCATGATAGGGTGTATGTATGATAGCAAGAAATACGTGATTTGTATATGTAACGCAGTTGATGTAAAGGTGAGCCTAGATGTATCAATTGGTTGAATGTGCTAGTAAATAAATTGTAAGGGTATGTATGAAATTGCATGCTGTGATAATAAGCAAATAAGGTGTACATGGTGCCGTGTATATAATTACATAGATGTGTACGTTTATGTTGTATATATATACACACAAGCTCATAGCTAATAGCTAGAATAAATATTAAGCAGGTTGTAGAGCGATCTAAGTTCTCTATTGCATTCGTGCTGTTAAATTGCTATGCGCTTCAAAGGTGAGTTCTTTGCCCGCTTTTAAATCTTTTTTGGGGAGAAAACATACAAATGATTTTTATTGCGCCTACGGGCAACTATTTTACAGCGCCTTCTGGCGGACTACATTTTTATGCCTTCGGGCAGGGCCTTTGGGCAAAACTTTATGCCTTCGGGCGGAGCCAACTAAGGCTGTATTTTATACCTTCGGGTATGGCCTACGGGCAGGTTTCGGTAAAAGTATAAAGGCCTACGGGCAGGTTTCGGTAAAAGTACAAATGCCTACGGGCAGGTTTGGTAAAAGTATAAATGCCTACACGCAGGATTTTATTAGGGCTTATAGTGCTTTACACGAATTGGAACCACATTCAAGTCCTTATAAAAGTTCGAGGTTGATTAATATATGATAGCGGGAAAATTTGAGTAGTACTACCGGGTTGCCACGGCACCCCACCCTTGACTGGGCGTCATGTGGTGCAAATTGTCCTTAAAGGTTATGGGTCATCCTGGTTAGATGGCGACAAGGCAAAAGTAACGTTTAGCTTTCATCTCGACGTGTTGACAAGCAATAAGCATACGGTCTTGCAAACCGCCTAATAAAATGGATTTTGTTTATCTATGTTATAAACGGTACCTTTTGTTTATATACAAAACTCATTGAACTCACCAACATTATATGTTGACCGTTTTAGTATGTTTTCTCAGGTAATTAAAGAGCACGAGCACGAGTAGGACATGCATGCATTGGGTCGTCTTTTGGACTGTTTCAAAAACTACATTTAATGCTTACGTTATTTTATTAACCTGGTTTATCACTTTATGCGCGGGATTTTGCGAGCTGGCTTTATTTATGCTTCCGCTAAACGTTGGTTTTAACGTTTAAACTCTGAACTATGGTTTAATTATAAAGTTAAATATTCCTTTAAACGTTGAGTCAGTGTTAACTGTAACTAATGGCTTGAGATCCTGGTATGTCACACGCCTAACGGATACCCTGTTTGTGGAAAATTGAGGGTGTGACAGATTGGTATCAGAGACATAAGTTATAGGGAACTAGCATTTGCATCTAGACTATAACTAGGCATCGCATTAGTTACACTCACACTGCACATTAGTTAAATTAGATAAGGCTTATACGTGTTCCTATACGTGCTACCTTATGTGTGATTCGTTATACTGATATCCTCATGAAGTCTTCTTTACACTCTTTTATTATGGCTTAACGGTAGACCTAATATCTATTCTTGAATTGGATTCTCATTCCCATCATATCATGGATTCATTTTCGGGATCCGAGAAGCGTCGTCTTTCTCATCGTCTGGAGTTTATCGCTGACCCGTTAGACAATGGTTAAATCGTCCTTATTCGAGGAATATGCTACCCCCTCCGATGCATTGTTGGTGATAAATTCTTTATTAAACTTTTGAACTTTCTCCATATTGTCAGACTTATCTTATTTCATCAAATTGGTGCTAGTTGCTCTCGTGAACACTATTGACTTGAAAAGGCACCTCGTGAAGATGAAGACTGATGGTATTCTCGTTCTACACAAAGATTGTCTTTGAATACTAACACAAACAAAACCTACAATTTGTAAATATGCAAGTATTATAAGAATACCATACACATCCTATATTCGGAATGATATAAATTATCATATAAATAAGCATAAAACAATAAACACGATGAAACTTAATACTAAAGCCCATGATGGAAGACAAACTAGGGTGATTGTGTAAGGTAAATTGACGATTACGGATGCGCAACGTAATGGTGAATTTACATGTACGCGACAATCCTGGCAAAACTTGTCATGTGGGTTAGAACCAAAACCAAAAAGTGAAGAACCAAACAATACAGATTCACCTGAAAACAAAGATCCATCTCTAAGTAACATATTGATATCAAGTCTATCTTACAGTACACCTATGTGTAGTAAACAATTATAATATCACCTTCCAGTATAAACTTCTTCTACCATGCTAATGCCACAAACTCATGATACAATGGGATGCCTTGAATTTGGTCAGTGTGTTATGATCTCTTACCCAACGCCGATAACAACTTAATAACATGGTTTCCTCAATCGAGCACTAAACAAATCTTGTAATAGTAAAGGTTACTAGGAGGAGCCCTATAAAAGTATGACTTATCGGAAAACTCTTTCCTGTTAGAATTAACCAACCACATAATACCTTACATTCATGATCACTCCTCGTTAATGGTATTGCAATCACTGTTTGCACCTCCACTATTGTAAACCATGATGTGAATCTAAAACTTTATTTATCCATCAAGGACATGTAAATTCATCAACATTATCTATATTTAGAACATCGGAAAATGTATTCAAATTTCTCTACCAACTAATTTGCGTAACAGTAACACAATTTAAGTGCTACCGATGTTGCGAGCCTAAAAGCGATCACGCTTGAAATTTTGTTTTGAGAACAATTCTATTCTATCTATCATTCATATGACAATTCGTTATATATCCAGACACTTATAACTTTTAGGTATCCATTGCCCACAGTGATAACGAAAAGCTAGGTGATTTTTTTATAACTGACCCCCCCTCCTGCGGGTATATAACTCCGAATATGGAATATGTTATGTGACTCTAAGGATTTGTTTTATGAATAGTATAGTCCACAATAAACAATTGATACCAAATAGCGTTCTGCTTGAGCCTCGTCCATTAAAGTTTAGAAAAACGATCTCTTATTTCGTTCATCCCAATACACATTGTATCTGCTAAGAAATATAATAATTGACGCTCTCATTTTCATTTGACACTCCAATCGTGCAATATCTTTCTTTCAAAGCTTATGTTAATTTAAGAGGACCCACCTTGTATGTAATTAACGGCCTTGATCAAAACTATTTAAAGCGCAATGTAAGAAATTATCACCTAATCATTCCAAACCATGAAAATCCTAATAGGGGAAAACTGTCCGTTTAAAGAAATTAGTTAAGCTACACAATCCAAGTAATGAAATAACAAGACGACCTCATCTGATCTGTTAAATTCTAAGCCTTAACCGAACTATTATCTCTCATAATCTTTTAAACACCCTAATGAGGAATTCAAACTCTATCACTCAATGAAGCTTGATATCAAATTCTTGCTACCATTTTATTGTTTGAACACTTATCTAACCCATGTGTAAGCTAAAACCCGTATTTTAAAAGGAATTTTGTTAGATCATCTTAAAAGACCTACACGATTGAACTAATCTGCTATTCGAATAGAAAGATAAGATTCTTGAAAACTTCCTCTATGAGAAAATGCTAGGCGTAACACTCAGACCCCCCCTCGCGCACACCTCTAACCGTAACACTCAGATATCCATAAATGTGGAAACCCATTGTGCTCTAAATGATTTGGAACAACTCATGTAACAATAATACTTTATTTTAACACCACTTCAGGCTCGTTGATCTAAATATCTTGAAACATTTGAACCATTTGAAATCCTTCCAAGGATTGGTCCAATATCTCTCGTGTCCCCATAAAATGGAGTACCTCCAAGAGAGAAACTCGCCATGCTGCTTAGCATCTTTAAAGCGACCAGCGATTACTTTTCTTTAAGGGACTAATTGAATAGGTGAACCGAGAATCCAAAACACTTAAACAAAGTAAGATTATATTTATTTAAGTTCTTTGAAATTCAAAGAGTGAACCGAAGTTCACATAAGAACGCATAAGATCAAATAATGTACGAACATCATTAACTATTAAAAACGTCAATGCGACACGCTAATGCTAACGATTAAATTTTCGGGACGAAAATTCTTTTAACAAAGGGATGATGTGACAACCTGAAAATTTTCTTTCCCTCTTTCTTTTTGATTCCATTTCGTTGCAGACAATCAATGACACGGCGAAATTTTCGGGACAAAAATTCTTTTAACAAGGGGATGATGTGACAACCCGTAAATCCAGGTCAACACTATTAACTATTCTTTAATCATTCCGTTAATTTTTTTTTTGTTTCGTAAACAATGGAAGTTAGTTTGTTACCTTGGAAGTTAATTAAATAACTTTATAATTTTTGGGGACCAAATTGCAATTTAGTTAAAGTTGATTTTATTAAAACCCAAACCCCCCGTCCATTACCCGTCTTCTTCATCACGCACACACACATCAAATCGTAACCCTAATCTCGGCCGCAACCACCAGCCTTCATCACCATCGTTTTCCTTGAATCGAGCAGCAGGCGCCCACTGTCAACTCCGTTCTTTTATTTCGATCTTCCTCGCTGTGTATCGCCGCCGGCAGCAACCGCAACACCGCCGTAGCAACAGCCATCTCCGATCGTCTTTCTGGCGTCACCGGGCCACGTTCATCATTAGGGACAGTCTAAAAATGGTCCCTTTCATCCCGTTCGATTATCGGTATGTGATTATCGTGTATTTTCGCCATATATATCGCACTACGGTTTCATTGTTCGATCGTGTTTCGAGTTTTAATTGGTTCGTATGCGTTGTTGATTTGATGCGTTGTATATACGGATTACGTGTGCTATATGAATATTGAATTTCGAAGGTGTGCATACCTAGTCAATAGGAATGTTTATATATATATATATATATATATGAAAACAGCAGGTGAGTATGATATTTGTAATTTGTTAAAGTGCAGGTGTATGATGTATGTATATGAGGCAGCATGCGATATATTTATATATATATATATGTATGTGTACGATGGTTTGTATATAACAGAGGTAATATGAATATGTGCTATGTATGAATGTATACGATCTATATGTATAGCTGTAACTACAGTGAGTGAACATATGAAAATGCGAATGGTTATATAGGTGAGAATAATATCATGATCTGTTATAACTATATGAACGCATGTATGAAGTGATCAGCATGTATATGTGTGTGTAGCAGCAAGTAATGTGTATGGACCGGTATGTATGTAGGTAAATAATTGAAGTATAAGTTGTATGGATGGATGTATATGTATGCGACGTTGTATGTATGGATGTAGGAGGCGTGTAGACGTGTATAGCAGCTTCATAATAGAAACGGTATGAATGAGGTGTGTATATGTATGTACATATGATTCCTATGGGTGTGATTTTTATGTGTATGTATGTAGGTGCGTAGAAAACAAGAATCAACAGTGTGTATATGTTTGTAAACTGCAGCATGATAGGGTGTATGTATGATAGCAAGAAATACGTGATTTGTATATGTAACGCAGTTGATGTAAAGGTGAGCCTAGATGTATCAATTGGTTGAATGTGCTAGTAAATAAATTGTAAGGGTATGTATGAAATTGCATGCTGTGATAATAAGCAAATAAGGTGTACATGGTGCCGTGTATATAATTACATAGATGTGTACGTTTATGTTGTATATATATACACACAAGCTCATAGCTAATAGCTAGAATAAATATTAAGCAGGTTGTAGAGCGATCTAAGTTCTCTATTGCATTCGTGCTGTTAAATTGCTGTGCGCTTCAAAGGTGAGTTCTTTGCCCGCTTTTAAATCTTTTTTGGGGAGAAAACATACAAATGATTTTTATTGCGCCTACGGGCAACTATTTTACAGCGCCTTCTGGCGGACTACATTTTTATGCCTTCGGGCAGGGCCTTTGGGCAAAACTTTATGCCTTCGGGCGGAGCCAACTAAGGCTGTATTTTATACCTTCGGGTATGGCCTACGGGCAGGTTTCGGTAAAAGTATAAAGGCCTACGGGCAGGTTTCGGTAAAAGTACAAATGCCTACGGGCAGGTTTGGTAAAAGTATAAATGCCTACACGCAGGATTTTATTAGGGCTTATAGTGCTTTACACGAATTGGAACCACATTCAAGTCCTTATAAAAGTTCGAGGTTGATTAATATATGATAGCGGGAAAATTTGAGTAGTACTACCGGGTTGCGACGGCACCCCACCCTTGACTGGGCGTCATGTGGTGCAAATTGTCCTTAAAGGTTATGGGTCATCCTGGTTAGATGGCGACAAGGCAAAAGTAACGTTTAGCTTTCATCTCGACGTGTTGACAAGCAATAAGCATACGGTCTTGCAAACCGCCTAATAAAATGGATTTTGTTTATCTATGTTATAAACGGTACCTTTTGTTTATATACAAAACTCATTGAACTCACCAACATTATATGTTGACCGTTTTAGTATGTTTTCTCAGGTAATTAAAGAGCACGAGCACGAGTAGGACATGCATGCATTGGGTCGTCTTTTGGACTGTTTCAAAAACTACATTTAATGCTTACGTTATTTTATTAACCTGGTTTATCACTTTGTGCGCGGGATTTTGCGAGCTGGCTTTATTTATGCTTCCGCTAAACGTTGGTTTTAACGTTTAAACTCTGAACTATGG
The DNA here is from genome assembly GCA_030867185.1 of Tagetes erecta. NCBI lineage: Eukaryota > Viridiplantae > Streptophyta > Magnoliopsida > Asterales > Asteraceae > Tagetes > Tagetes erecta. Next base: position 62,211,347 of record CM061488.1, read on the forward strand.
TTTAATTATAAAGTTAAATATTCCTTTAAACGTTGAGTCAGTGTTAACTGTAACTAATGGCTTGAGATCCTGGTATGTCACACGCCTAACGGATACCCTGTTTGTGGAAAATTGAGGGTGTGACATATATGATCCCCAGTAGGATTCTTGACTGGTTTTATATGATCCCCAGTAGGATTCTTGACTGGTTTTATATGATCCCCAGTAGGATGCTTGACTGGTTTTATATGATCCCCAGTAGGATGCTTGACTGGTTTTATATGATCCCCAGTAGGATTCTTGTCTTCCGTTAAGGCATACATTCGTTTATATAATTATATATTTATATATATACAAGTATTTAATTACTTGTTCTTACATTATCATCATACATCACATAATAAAGTCCAACAGTTCAGGAAACATCTCGGTATGCATGTTAGCCTCAAAAATGTGTTTGAAACGGAAGTGAGGTCTAGAAACTCACCTGATTCTTAAGTGATCTTGCTTGTTCGGTCAAGGTTAGGGTAGTGGTTTTGGTGCACGATCTGCATTTAAGTTATTATGAAAAATCGTCATTTCTTTCTTAGTGTCGCACGCAGTGTCGCGGACATTGTCGCAGGTAGTGTCGCAGGTAGTCTCGCATAGACGAACCACAGTGTCGCATGCTACATAAGCAGCACCTTCACTTGCAGTGTCGCAAGGCTCTTGCCCAACTTTCGTTGGGACTTAAACTACTGTCGCAAGCACACCCGACACACGTCCAGAAGTCGAGTTTTACCCTTAGTGTCGGAAGATGAACACTAGTGTCGCAGGATGAACACTAGTGTCGCAATACGCTGTAACAGCTCGTTTTTCAACCCAAAATCCTTGTTTTTCATCCAAATCTCAAACTTTTTACGTCCAAAACCTTGGTTTATCATTCATATGACTAGATCTAAGCATTTTCCATGTTTTTATCCATAAAAATGCAACCTTTATTGATTTCTTCGAAACTTTTGAAAAACTTAAAAACTCCATAAAAGACCAGATTCGTTTGGTGTTATGAAAACATGTTTTAGGGGATGATTCTTACCTTGATTACCAGTAGTTTAACACCTTTTTCTCCAGATCAACACTTGGATTTATCAAAAGTATAGATTACTCTTCTTTCTTGCCTTTTCTTTCAAAAATGGAGATTAGGGTTTTGAGTGTGTGGTGAAGATGGTGAAATGTGATGGTGGCTGGAAGATGGTGGTTTAAGTAGTAGGGTTTTCCATATTGGGTAGGGTTTTTAGGTGGGCTTGGGCTTTAATTAGGTGTTTAGGCTATTTTTGGTAAATTTCTTAACTAATCCACTTACCATTTTGGGCCTAATTCATTCTTTCACCCTTAACGGCCCATGATTACATCATTAGCATATCGTATTTCGTAAACGTCACGCATCATTTTAATCATAATCATTTAAATATGCATTCATATAAGCATAGACATGTAAATAAGTCTTACCATAGAAATCGGGGTGTTACAAGTCTCCCCTCCTTATATAGGTTTCGTCCCCGAAACCTTCTAATCATGAAAATAACGCGGGGTAATTCTTTCTCATTTCGCTCTCTAACTCCCACGTAACATCTGAACCTCTCCTATGTCTCCACTGAACTTTTACCTGTTTCACAGTCTTATTTCGCAATCGTTTTTCCTTTTCATCTAACACCGCTACAGGCTGTTCTACGTAGTTCAGCCGCTCATCAATTTCCAGGTCATCATACGGTACTGCCATACTTTCATCGGCTAAACATTTACGCAAATGTGACACGTGAAAGGTGGGGTGGATCCCACTCAACTCTTCAGGAAGATCTAGCCGATAAGCAACATCTCCTACGCGAGCAACAATTCTAAATGGCCCGATATACCTAGGGCTTAACTTTCCTCTTTTCCTAAATCGTATTATCCCCTTCCAGGGTGACACTTTCAGCATGACTTTATCCCCCACTTGGAACAAAATGTCCTTCCTTCTTTTGTCAGCATAAGACTTTTGCCTGTCTTTAGCCGCTTTCATACACTCTTTAATCCTTTCCAACTTCTCAGTCGTGGCCTCAACTATTTCCAAGCTTCCGAGTTCTCTCTGGCCAATCTCGCCCCAACAGATGGGAGTCCTACACCTCCTCCCATATAACATTTCATACGGCGGCATTTTTATACTAGCGTGATAACTGTTATTGTAGGAGAATTCCGCCAAATGCAGATGACTGTCCCAACTACCACCAAATTCGAGCACGCAAGCTCTAAGCATGTCTTCCAGGGTCTGGATCGTTCTTTCAGACTGTCCGTCAGTCTGTGGGTGGTAAGCTGAACTAATATGGAGCCTTGTTCCCATCTCCTCATGAAATTTCTTCCAGAACTTTGATGTAAACCGGGTGTCCCTGTCAGACACAATGGATACCAGCATTCCATGCCTTGTCACAACCTCCTTGATAAATACTTCGGCTAATTTTTCTGAACTTATCGCTTCCTTGATTGGTAGGAAGTGAGCACTCTTCGTCAATCTGTCTACGACCACCCAAATAGCATCATACCCCTTAGGAGTTCGTGGTAACTTTGTAATAAAATCCATGGTGATGTGCTCCCACTTCCACTCTGGAATCCCAAGTGGCTGAGTCTTACCATATGGTTTTTGATGTTCTGCCTTGACTTGAAGGCAAGTCAGGCACTTACTCACATACGCTTCAACCTCTCTCTTCATACCAGGCCACCAGTAATCCCTCTTCAAATCTTGGTACATCTTGGTTCCTCCTGGATGGATCGAGTATCGGGACTTATGCGCTTCATCAAGTATACCTTTCCGTAACTTCCCGAATCGGGGTACCCATAATTTACCGTATATCGTTTTCACACCATAAGTATTTTCGGCCAATTCTATCTCTTTCCCAACCATTCTCTCTGCCTTAATCTGATCTCCTTTTGGAGCCTCTACTTGAGCCCTTCTAATCTCTTCCATAACCCCGGGTGTAATAATCAACTGGCAAGCTTTAACCCGAATCGGTTCATGTTTCTCCTTCCTACTCAAAGCATCGGCCACCACGTTAGCCTTTCCTGGATGGTAATGGATTTCACAATCGTAATCCTTGATCAACTCCAACCACCTTCTCTGCCTCATATTTAAATCCTTCTGTTCAAAGAAATACTTTAGACTCTTATGATCGGTGTATAGTGTACACATCGTCCCATACAAGTAATGTCTCCATATTTTTAAAGCGAAAACAACTGCCGCGAGTTCAAGATCATGAGTCGGGTAGTTCACCTCACTCTCTTTCAACTGCCTCGATGCGTAGGCAATTACTTTTCCTCGCTGCATAAGCACGCATCCTAAACCTTGTCGTGATGCATCGGAATAAACCACAAGATCATCATTCCCTTCGGGTAACGTTAGTACAGGGGCTTCGGTTAACCTCTTTCTCAGCTTATTAAACGCTTCTTGTTGATCTTTTCCCCAATCAAATACTACCTTCTTTCTTGTCAACTTCGTTAGCGGGGATGCTATCCTTGAGAAGTCTTGGATGAATCTTCTATAGTAACCCGCCAAACCCAAGAAACTACGGATTTCGGATGGCGTCTTAGGAATTTCCCACTTCATAACTGCCTCGATCTTTGATGGGTCGACCATGATTCCCTCGCTGTTAATGACATGACCCAAAAACTGAACTTCTCGTAACCAAAAGGCACATTTTGAGAATTTGGCATACAATTTCTCCTTCTGTAGCATCTCCAATACTTCTTTCAAGTGGCACGCATGATCGCCTTCGTTTTTCGAGTAAATCAATATGTCGTCGATAAATACAATCACGGATCTATCCAACATTGGACGACACACACGATTCATCAAATCCATAAACGCGGCTGGCGCATTAGTCAGTCCGAAGGACATGACCAAAAACTCATAATGTCCGTATCTCGTGCGGAACGCTGTCCTCGGGATATCTTGTTCTCTAATCTTCAGTTGATGATAACCGGATCGAAGATCTATCTTTGAAAACCAGTTCGCACCTTGCAACTGATCGAATAAGTCATCTATCCTGGGCAAAGGGTAACGATTCTTCACGGTCAACTTGTTCAATTCCCTATAGTCAATACACATCCTCATGCTTCCATCTTTCTTTTTAACAAACAGCACTGGTGCTCCCCAGGGAGAAGTGCTCGGTCGGATAAAGCCTTTATCTAGTAACTCCTTCAGTTGTGTCATTAATTCCTTCATTTCACTAGGGGCTAATCGATATGGCGCTTTTGCCACCGGCTGTGCTCCCGGCACAAGGTCAATTTGAAATTCAATCTCTCTGTCGGGTGGTGTTCCCGGCAAATCTTCGGGAAATACATCAGGGAAATTGCAAACTATCGGTACATCTGACAACCGTCTCAGTCCTTCATCTTCATTTTTAACATAAGCTAGAAACGAGTTGCAACCTTGTTGAATTAGTCGGCTTGCTTTCATCATTGAGATCACTCGAGGAATCTTACTTTCTTGGTCACCATATACAGTGACGGGACTTCCATCGGGAGCTTTTAAACGAACCACCCTCTCACGACAACCTATGTTGGCATCAAACTTGGACAACCAATCCATCCCCAATATCACGTCGAAACTACCCAAGGTCATAATGCATAAATCCGTAGGGAATCTATGTCCTAATAGAGTAACAGTGCAACCTCCTATCATTTGATCGACTCTAACGAATTTACCCTCGGCTGTTTCTACATCAAAAGACCATTCTACTTTCCTAGAGGGAACTTTTAAGGCCGAATGAAATAATGCAGACACAAAACTCCTACTAGCACCAGAATCAAATAACACAGAGGCACAAATGTTGTTGACGAGAAACGTACCTGAAACGACCTCTGGCTCCTTCCTTGCCTCCTTCCTGGTCATAGTGAAGGCTCTAGCAGTAGCCTTTGACTTATCCTCCCCCTTGTTATCCCCAAGGTTCACTCGACAATCCTTACTCATGTGACCCTGCTTCCCACATCGGTTGCATTTAACAGTCCCTTTACATTCAAAAGCCCGATGGCCCGGCTTCCCACACTTGTAACACAGTCCTGACCCCATCCTGCACTCCCCGGAGTGGGGTTTGCCCCACTTCCCACAATCTCTTCCCCCATTTTGGTCGCGAACCACAGCCTGATTCGCCTCCACCCTTGCCCTTTTGTTGTCATATCCCTTTCCATCATTCCTAAACCTCTTTCCTGACTGATTTCGGGAATTATCCCAATGCTTTGCTTTTACCTCCACTACTTCCTCAGCAGCCACATTGTCATAAACTATCCCAGCCAAATCCACAACCGACTCAAAAGTACCCGGCCTGTGGGCATTCACATGTGTGCGTACTCTGGGTGGCAACCCTTGAACATAACACTTAATCCTCCTCTGCTCAGTTTCAACCAAATAAGGCACCAACTGTGCCATCTCATTGAACTTCGTGGTGTACTCCAGGTGGCTCATACTTCCTGCAGTCAGATTCAGGAATTCCCTCTCAACTCGGTCAACCTCATATTGCGGACAAAACCTCTTAATCATTAATTTCTTCAGATACCCCCACACCATCTCCCTAATCACCTTCCTTCCCCTGGACTGTTTCACAGTAGTCCACCAGTAAATTGCAGCTCCAGTAAACGAGTGAGCAGCAAATTTCACAGCTTGTTCGGCCCTACACTCGCTTATATCAATCACAGCCTCCATCTCACTTAGCCACTCAAGGGTGGCTACGGACCCCTTTTTCCCATCAAAAATAGGGGGTCTGCACCTTTGAAAAACACTGTAGTTGCACCCCTTCCCTTCATTTTCAAAATCCGAGTCATCAGACGACTCGATCTCCCTCTCCACTTTCTCAGACTTCTCTCCCTCTTCATCACCCTCAACACTCTTCTTTTCAGTTTTCTTCATTTCCTTCATCATCTCTTTCAGGACTGATGGCATAACATTAGTCAGGACTTGGTGTACCTCATGCGCCACAGCGTCCTTCAAGTTCTGCTCAAGCTCAGAAGTTGGTGCAACCTCAACTTCGATCTCAGGTTCGGTCTCAACACTTTTCTTCGTGGGCTTTCTTCCACGCTTCGTTACAGGGGCCTTAGTGGCCTTAGCATTAGCATTAACAGCTTGGGTAGAGCTTCTAGTCATTCTCTTGGGTGCCATTTCTTACTTCCTATAAGATTCAAGCACTCACGTTCATCAGTCAGAGTAATTCAGAACGTGATAAGTACTGTAAGTTCCTAATGACAGTGGCCAGTTGTTATTAACTACTTACTTTACTGCTCACGTTCTAAACATACCCCTCCTGAGTCCCGTCAGTATTCAAACCTAGTCTAGTTCACAGAGAGCACTCAAAGGCATTTAAACACATATAGAGCACATAACATGTATAGGCACTAAACCTATTCTTCTACTTCCTAATACCTGTTTATGTCACCAGACTTTCTATAGGCATCTCGTTTTATACACGATTCATGACTTCTTTCATTCTCAATTGCATAAACATATCATATACTACTTGTTGCTGTACATTCTTTACCTCTTGGCGTGGAGCTAGCAGACTGGCATTTTTACTTAGGTCCCATTTTCAGTTTAAGTATTAGGTTTTTCCTTTGAAAACATTCACCAATTTTCTCTTAAACTTTGGCTCTGATACCAACTTGTAACGCCCGCCTTTCGGCAAACACCACAGTTGGCATTCATAAGCATAAAACAACCATAGTTTAAATAAAATCATAAATGCAGCGGAATACTTGTTTAAAAATATCATTACATCGTCATAATTGTCTTAATGCATCATTCAATCATTACAAAACATAAGTTAATCTTAAATGAATTTTCTTTAATGCCAGTCTTCAGTAAACCCCTAGCTCTCGCCAAGCAGCTCCTTTAATCACCAAACCTGCACATCAATCTAACATGCATACAAAAGTCAGCTACGCTGAGTGAGTTCTAGTTTTATAACATCTTTAGAAACATTCCATTATCATTCATGTAATACACGTAAATTGCATCATCATACCATACGTCACATTCGTATGACACACAATCATATATCTTTAATTGTTAGTAAGTCATCATCGTATCCCCTTTGGTCATAAGAGACCCATTCTGCAGTCTTAACTTGTTTTATATGATCCCCAGTAGGATTCTTGACTGGTTTTATATGATCCCCAGTAGGATTCTTGACTGGTTTTATATGATCCCCAGTAGGATGCTTGACTGGTTTTATATGATCCCCAGTAGGATGCTTGACTGGTTTTATATGATCCCCAGTAGGATTCTTGTCTTCCGTTAAGGCATACATTCGTTTATATAATTATATATTTATATATATACAAGTATTTAATTACTTGTTCTTACATTATCATCATACATCACATAATAAAGTCCAACAGTCCAGGAAACATCTCGGTATGCATGTTAGCCTCAAAAATGTGTTTGAAACGGAAGTGAGGTCTAGAAACTCACCTGATTCTTAAGTGATCTTGCTTGTTCGGTCAAGGTTAGGGTAGTGGTTTTGGTGCGGATCTGCATTTAAGTTATTATGAAAAATCGTCATTTCTTTCTTAGTGTCGCACGCAGTGTCGCGGACATTGTCGCAGGTAGTGTCGCAGGTAGTCTCGCATAGACGAACCACAGTGTCGCATGCTACATAAGCAGCACCTTCACTTGCAGTGTCGCAAGGCTCTTGCCCAACTTTCGTTGGGACTTAAACTACTGTCGCAAGCACACCCGACACACGTCCAGAAGTCGAGTTTTACCCTTAGTGTCGGAAGATGAACACTAGTGTCGCAGGATGAACACTAGTGTCGCAATACGCTGTAACAGCTCGTTTTTCAACCCAAAATCCTTGTTTTTCATCCAAATCTCAAACTTTTTACGTCCAAAACCTTGGTTTATCATTCATATGACTAGATCTAAGCATTTTCTATGTTTTTATCCATAAAAATGCAACCTTTATTGATTTCTTCGAAACTTTTGAAAAACTTAAAAACTCCATAAAAGACCAGATTCGTTTGGTGTTATGAAAACATGTTTTAGGGGATGATTCTTACCTTGATTACCAGTAGTTTAACACCTTTTTCTCCAGATCAACACTTGGATTTATCAAAAGTATAGATTACTCTTCTTTCTTGCCTTTTCTTTCAAAAATGGAGATTAGGGTTTTGAGTGTGTGGTGAAGATGGTGAAATGTGATGGTGGCTGGAAGATGGTGGTTTAAGTAGTAGGGTTTTCTATATTGGGTAGGGTTTTTAGGTGGGCTTGGGCTTTAATTAGGTGTTTAGGCTATTTTTGGTAAATTTCTTAACTAATCCACTTACCATTTTGGGCCTAATTCATTCTTTCACCCTTAACGGCCCATGATTACATCATTAGCATATCGTATTTCGTAAACGTCACGCATCATTTTAATCATAATCATTTAAATATGCATTCATATAATCATAGACATGTAAATAAGTCTTACCATAGAAATCGGGGTTGATAGTCACATGTATAGGTTGGACTCACCGGCTTGTCGGTGTTACTTTTGTATTATTAAATATAGTTTGTTGTTATGTTTTTGTATCTAGCGAACCTACGGGCGAATCTATAGATTCGCCCGGAGGTCTAGATTAGTCGTAGTCTATAGATCAGTTTTGTCGTCGGGCGAACCTGTTTGTGCCTGGCGAAGCTATAGTTTGCTCGATAGATTCGCGGATAAGCCCAGCGAATCTATCAGCGAATCTGTAGCTGATCTATATATAGATTAGTTTGATTAGGGTTGAACTTGCTTGAAACATAGCCAAGAATTGGGAGGTTACACATGTAAACAAAATCACTGCAATTCTATCATGTTTGTATGAGTGTCGGAGGTGCTAGGAGCGTATATCATTCATCTATGTAGCGTGTTTACCTCTTTTGATTTGTTTTGTTTGTGTCCCCTTTGAATCAAGTGTGTTTTTGTTATCTCTTAATCATAATAGCACTGAAATCACGATTCGGATGGACCAACACATATGCAATGCAATGAATCAATATATCGCAGTGAGATCATACCACACATTATCTGAACATGTTTTGCAAGTTTTGAATAGACATTTGATTTATGTTTGATTGAGTGATGATATGAAAACATACCAATTAGCTCGAGATGACACACTTACTTTTTCAGTATCATGATGATATTTAAGGTTCGATTATAATGACTTATGTGACCCACGTGCATACATATGTCAACATATTTCCTTATCAACTACTACCTGAAATGCATATTGCACAGAACCTGGTCACTTACAATCATAAACAGTGTGGAATTTGGGTTCTATTCGGATTTGGTCCACTTTGGGACTTCTTTTGATTCCATTTTGGAATTTAATTTCCTATCGTTCCCCTTGGGAATCTTCTGAATTCCTTTTTGGAATTTTTTGTTTGGTGATGGTCCACATTTGGGACTCTTTTTGTTCCATCTTTGGGAATCTTTTGCTGCACCTTGAAGCTCAAAAGAGACTTCGTGTGAGACTTCAGGTCTGTGGATACCACAACAAAGAAGCTCACGATGCGGTTCATCACACTGAAAAGATTGCATCGTTACCCGATCATGCACAACTATCATCACAAGCAATGTATCAAAAGATATATATCTAGACATGTATAGCATTGGAACTTAACACAAACATCATTGAATTTAGATTTGTCAACAATGAAACTTACTTTTTCAGTCTAATTGTCTGAGCTGTCTCGCACATCAATTAACATTCATCAGTCTTTATTTAAAAATGATGCGTCAAATAATGTCTAGTGTAACTATCATTTCTCACTTTTTGCAATATAGATTCTTATGACATGATATTTTCTTTTCTTTTTGCTTTTATATTTTGTTTTTGCTTTTCTTTTTCATGCACACACATAATGCAAAACAATAAAATAAAAGACAAAGGAATCAATACTTGACATCAACTTATTATATTTTTGACTTTTATATTTTCTGATTTTTGTTTGTTTTTCAAAAACTAGAATTAATCATGGTTGATTAACCCTATGGATTGAACTAAGAATTCAAACCGTCCTGACAAAAAAGATTTTGTGAAAAGGTCTGCCAGTTGTTTGTCGGTATGAACCTTAATCAAAATTATTAAACCTTTTTCAGAGTTGTCCCTGAGAAAGTGATATCGAATTTCGATATGCTTGGTTTTTGAGTGTTGAACAGGATTAGCAGTAATGAACATAGCAGCAGTATTGTCTATGTAAATAGGAGTTTTGAGAAAGTTAAACCCGTAGTCAAGCAATTGGTTTTGTAGCCACAACACTTGAGAACATCCTGCAGATGCAGCGATATACTCTGCTTCAGCTGTGGATACAGAAACGTTGGTCTGCTTTTTGCATTGCCAAGAAACAAGTCTAGGACCCAGAAATTGACATCCACCAGAAGTCGATTTCCTGTCAAGAGCACACCCACCAAAATCACTGTCAGAATAACTATATAATTCAAAATTGCCTTCATAAGGATACCATAACCCGAGATTTGGCTTCCCTTTAAGGTATCTGAAATACGTTTAACAGCAATCAGATGCGACTCTTTTGGATCAGACTGATATCTTGCGCATACACATACAGCATACATGATGTCTGGCCTTGATGCAGTAAGATACATCAGTGAACCAATCATTGATCTGTATAGTGTTTGATCAACGGATTTGCCTTTCGGATCCGGTTGAATCTTGCAATTCACATCAGATGGCGTTCGAATAGTCTGACAATCTTGCATCTTGAACTTTTTCAGCAACTTCTCAACAAACTTTGATTGGTTGATAAAAATTCCGTCTGCTGATTGTTTTACTTGTAATCCAAGAAAGAAATTAATCTCCCCCATCGAACTCATCTGAAATCTTGACTTCATGATTTCTTCAAACTCTTTGCACATGGACGCACTTGTTGATCCAAAGATGATATCATCCACATAAACTTGAACACATAAAAGATCTTCATTTTCCCGCTTCGTGAATAAAGTTGGATCAATCTGACCTCTTGTAAACCCATGTTCTAGCAAATGTTTAGATAACGTCTCGTACCAAATCCTTGGAGCTTGATGTAGACCATATAAAGCTTTGCTCAATTTGTATACACGATGTGGATAATCAGGATCTTCAAAACCAGGAGGTTGTCTGACATATACATCATCGGTAATTGGTCCATACAGAAAAGCACCTTTAACGTCCATTTGAAACACTTTGAACTTCATGAAAGAGGCATAAGCTAAAAAGACACGAATAGCTTCAAGTCGAGCGACCGGAGCAAACACTTCTTCATAGTCAATACCTTCTTCTTGAGTGTAACCTTGTGCAATAAGTCTGGCTTTATTTCTTACAACAATGCCACGTTCATCTGGCTTGTTCTTGTACAACCATCTTGTACCAATCGCATTTTCTCCTTCAGGTAAGTCCACTAATTTCCAAACTTCTTGTTTGCGAAATTGAAGTAAATCCTCTTGCATGGCTTCAATCCAACTATTATCTTGCAACGCTTCTGAAATGTTCTTTGGCACCACTTGAGAAAGAAAACATGAATAAAGACAAACGTTTGCATGCTCAGTTTGACTTCTCGTAGTTCGCTGATTCAAAGGCCCAATAATCTGAGAGACAGGATGTTTCTTATGAATTCGATGATTTGTATAACATCACCTTGCACTTGACTCTCCAGATTAGACTGATTCAGATTTGGTAGATCTTGTAGAATTGTAGAAGTATGCTGAGTGAAATTAGGAACTTGTTCTGGTGAATTGATGAAGTAATCAAACGATTCTGGAATAACTTCAGCATTCGGATCTGATGATGGTTGATTCTGAACAGATCCACCATCATTAGGAGAAACTTGCGGATTAACATCATCACCAAGAATGTTTGATTCTTGATCTTCTTGAGAACCAGAAGGACCCGGAGTTTGACTGGATATGACATGATCAGGATTATGAAATGACATGAACGGATACTCAGAATTGAGATTGCTATCATCGTCATTATCAAAATCATCGCTAAAACATCCCAAGTCTCCTAATTCTTTTCTTGATTTTCCTGAAAAATCAAACAAGTTAGAATTGAAAGATTTTGATAACGAATCTAAATCAAACAACCATTCGGGACCATGAGCCACTGACGGAAACGAATTTTCTAAAAACTTTACGTTAATAGTTTCAATAACAGTGTTTGTTTTGCTATTAAAAACCCGATAAGCTTTAGAAACAGACGAGTAACCAAGAAAAAATCCATCGTCAGATTTTGACTCAAACTTTCAGAGATGATCACTTAAATTTAGAATTGATACAGGACAACCAAATGCTTTCAAGTAAGAAATATTCGGTTTTCTTCCAAATAACAACTCATAAGATGTTTTCTGTTTATCCTGAACCAATAATGTTCTGTTTTGTACAAAGCAAGCAGTAGCAATAGCTTCGTCCAAGAAAGTGATAGGGATTTTGGCATCTGCGAGCATGGATCTTGCTGCTTCAATCAGTGTCCGATTTTTCCGTTCCGCAACCCCGTTTTGTTGAGACGTTCTTAGAGCACTAAATTGTCTAGCAATTCCTTTTTATGCACAAAACAAATCAACATTAGCGTTCTTAAACTCGGTTCCATTATCACTTCTTAAGATTTTTACTTTGCAATCCAACTGATTTTCAACTTTGATAATAAATTCTTTTAGCAACTCAGCAGTTTCAGATTTAACATGCAAGAAATAAACCCAAGAAAATCTAGTGAAATTGTCAATAATGACAAAACAATAAGACTTCTTTCCGATGCTTTGAACATTTGTTGGTCCGAAAAGATCCATATGTAGCATCTGTAAGGGTTTTGAGATGGAGTTTTCTTGCTTGGACTTAAAAGACATTCGGTGCTGTTTTCCTTTCAAACATGCTGGACATAGATCAGTTGTGGAGAATTTCTTTGATGGTATTCCCATAGCATGATTTCCAGTCACCAGTCGGTTCATGTTTCTGAAGTTTGAATGGCCCAGTCGTCTATGCCAAAGCTGACTCTCATCATTTGATGCATGAGCAATGAGACAAGTAGTTTCGGTTTCAGCATCAATCTGCGACATATCAAGCTTGTATACATCACGATCTCTTGGAGCTTTAACCACCACCCATTCATTGTCAATCTTGAAACCTGGTTTGAGTATATAGCAAAAAGAATCATCAAACAATGTCGAATAAGATTTATCACAAATTTGAGATACACTTAGCAAATTAAAGTTCAACTGTGCACAGTAGTTGACTTTATCAAAACTAATGACCCCATTTGACACGGTTCCTTCTCCAGTTATTTTACCACCAGCATCTCCTCCAAATGCAACATGTGTACCATTCTTTAGCTTAAAGTCTTGAAGCAAGGCATGATTGCCTGTCATATGCCGGCTACACACACTATCAACAAACCATGAGTTGATATGTCTTCGAGGGCGTACCTGCATTTCAATAATTACTTAGTTAGTTTGGTCAACCCAGGCCCACATGGTCTTGGGTTTTCCGAATCTATCTGTAACAGTAACTTGTTGATAATGAAGATTTTGAAAATTTGTTTCATTTGAGAGATTTTGTTGAAAACTGTTTCGCCCAACGGCTTGATTTGTTTGCTTTCTTCTTAAAGCAATGAACCTTTCCTCTAACTTAGGATCAAGGTTATTTTCAAATTTCTGATTTCTCACCATCAAAGCTCTCGGCTTAAAACTGTTAACCTGCACATTTCTTGGTGAAAAGTCATTAAAACCAGAATTGTTTCGTTTGAAAGTTCTCAAATCAGGAGAATGACTTTGATTAAGTTTTCGAAAACCAAATGATTGATTTCTTTGAAAATTTGGAAACCGAGTCATTTCTCTTGATGAGTTTTTTCGAAAGAAACAATCTTTTGTGTCATGATTTCTCCTTTCACAAATATCACAGAATTTTTTATAAAAACACTCCTCTGAAGAATGATTTCTTTTGTCACAGTAACTGCAATACCTGTTAAAGAAACAGTCAGCAGTAACATGATTATAACGATCACAGATCTCACAATGTTTCTTGCTAATCCTAAAGAGCCGATTGTTAACTTTTAATGTTGAACCCACTCGTGATTCATTATCAGTTTTGGTCGGTTTTAGATTAACTTGATTCTTTTGTGGAGATTTTGATTGTGATTTTGCTTGCTTGGGAACTTGGTTCGATTTTAAACTATCTTGTTTGGTTACCTTCTTTGATTCAATTCTTTTATCATTGACAGCGGAAGACTTAGGACCTGAACCTGTTTTCAGACCAGAGTTAGATTTCATTGAAGAATTGATTTGGTTACCATAAGATCCGTTCATATCAAAAGTTCCTGCAGACACAAACTTAATTGTTTTACCTTTTGACACTTTCTTCTTGACAGGTTTGACATTGTCAGTTTTGACAGTTTGAGCTTTGGTGTTGTCATTTGTTTTTATGACACTTTTACCTTTCGACTGTTTTGTTTCAGATTGATTGACTGTTAATTTCGATTTCTGCATCTTTCCTTTTGAAGCGTCAGTCTTCTTCACTACATTCTTCTTGATCAGTTGATCAGCAACTTTCGCCTTTTGTTCATTCTTTCATTTGATGTATTCAGGATCATTGTATCCTGAAAATTCAGCTTCATCCTTCACTTTTTCTTCCTGCTTAGGATTCAGTTCAGGATATTCAACAAGTTGAATCAGAACAGGCTCAGATTTGTTGCTAGCTTCATCATCAGCTTCAGTTGTCACTGCATCATCTTCTTTCAAACTTTCAATCAACACTTTAGATCCTTCGGATTCGGATTTACTTCTTTGGAATTCTTTGAATTTTCGTTCATTTTCAGGTGAATGATCAAATTCATTGAAGTTTTCAGGTAAAGTTTGTGTGATTGATTCAGGCACTGGTTCATGAGTAAAACCCAACCCTTGTTTGTTTTTGTTACCCCTTTCACTCATAAGTTGTCTCACCATTGTTTTACAACTTTTCACTTTTGTTAATTCAACTTGTGTGACAGCATGAGCAACTTTTTCTTGTTCAAAGTTCTTTGTCATTTCCTCAAGTTGTTTGGTCACAAGTTCCAGATCCTTTAAGGTTTTGTTCCATGATTCTTTAAGTGACAATATCTTCTCATCAGCAATTTTGTGATCAATTTTAAGTTGTTCATGAATTTTTTCATGTTCGCTTAATTTGTCACCAATTTTAAAAGAGTGAGTTCGATAATGTTCTACTTGTTGAATGCATTGTTCAGAACATAACCTTTCTTTCACATCAATAGGCAAAGGAACATAGTTAGGAGGTAATTCGATACTAACCTTTGGTTGTTCAGCAGATGAAGAAGACTCATTGGATGTAGCCATCAGCGCAATTTCTGGTTCAGATTCTTCAACAGGATCTGCCTTTGCACTCCAATCATATTCCTCAGAATCTTCACTAACAGTATCAGACACTTTACCATCCCCTTCTTCAGACCAATCTTCCTCAATTTCACAAACTAACGCCAAACTAGATGTAAGATCAGATGTAAACTGTTCCGCATAAGCACTCCAGTCATATCCGTCTTTTACACTAACCACCAGTGCTTTTGTCTGATCTTCTGGCTTCTTGCCTTCGTCTTTCAGTTCTGGCATGGGAAGACTTTGATATGGCCTCTGCATGAAACGTTGATTTCTATGTTGATAGCTTGAAGACTGTTGCGAGCTTTGACCTTGACCTTGATTCTGTCCACTTGAACTTGCTTGATCGTTATAGTTTTGATTCTTAGGAGCCTTGCATTCCCTTGAAAAATGACCATAGCAGTTACAGTTGAAACATCTGGCCTTTGACTTGTCAAAACCAACCGTCTTGTTTGCATGTGGCTTGAAGCTTCGGTTAACATATGCATGTTTCTGAGTACGATATGCAACCATCACCATTTGCCAATTCAAATCCATTTCTTCAACATCGTCGGGATCCATCTCAAATAGATCTTGAAGCACAACGTCCATTTGACTCAAGTGACTTCCTTGATATGCTTGAAAGCTTGCCATAAAAGCTGTAAATGCGTCCTTTGTTTCATCATCTTGTAACAAGATGTTCATTACATCTTTTACCTTTGCTTGAACAGTAGAACTTTGATTTTCTGATTGATTTTTCACATTCTGACTTTGAACTTGAGCTCTTGGTGGAGATTGAGGTTGAGAATAAAATGGTGAGTTTGGAATGTAAGACGAGTCAGTATAAAAGCTTGCACCAACAAATAAATCACCCTCATCTTCAATCTTAGATGCATCTTGTACAAGAAATGCATTCTCCACTGTATTAGCAGGATTAACAATAAACTTGTACTGAGCATGTGAACTTGATCTGTCAGTATTTCTTGAGCTTTCATCAATCTCTACTTCCTCTATCTTTGCAATGAGCAGATCTAAGTCCATAGGAAACTTTTCAGTATGCTTCAGTAGAGTCACAGTCTGTTTCCATGAAGATGGAAGAGCACATAACAATCTGTCATTCAAATCTTGAAGATCTATCTTTGCACTGACATTTGTCATCTCAGTAGTTAGATGAACAAATCTATTCATCATCTGGTGTACAGATTCTCCAGCAATATGTTCAAATAGCTCCAATTGTCTCTTCAATTTTTGCTTCTTGAGACTTCTCAACTGTTCTCCTCCTTCACAGATTGATTTCAATGCTTTGAACAATGTGTAGCCAGTTTGATAAGCATCCAACCTTGATAACACTTGAAGTGGCAATCCCTTACACATCAAAGAATAAGCCTTACTGTCATTCTTGACCTTACGTAAGTCTTCAGCTGACAAATTATCTTCTGGATAAGGTTCAGTAGAATCTTTGGTGTAGGTACTCGCACTATCAGGAGCAGTTTGTGTTGGGATGTGAGGACCCTTATCAATTGACTTCCAAAGATCATTGTCAATAGAGCATAGATGATGCTTCAGTCTGATTGTCCAATTCTTAAAATCTGCACGATTAACCAATCTAGGAACACGGTTATCAGAATCATCATTAGGTGCCATTTTAACAATTTTTTAAAAAAATATTTTTGAGTTTTTGATGGAGAAATAGTTAAAATACTAAAATAAAGAAGTAAATAATGACAAGATAAGATAACAAGATTTAAAACAACTAAAATTGAGTCACACGGCTGAACAGTGAAAATTTGACTCTCACCCGGCTGAACAATGAATTTTGATCTTCACCCGGCTGAGAATGGTCTTCACCCGTCTAAACAGTTGACCCGGCTTAACAGTTACACGGCTGAACAGTAACACTTGACACGGCTGAAATAAACTTGACCCAGCTAGAATCTTCACACGACAAAAAAGTTTACACGGCTGAACAGTTGTTGATCACACGGCAGCAAAGTTGTTTACCCGGCTGAATAGTTGATCACCCGGCTAAACAGTTGTTAGTCACCCGGCTAGAATGTTAATCACCCGGCTGAACAGTTGATCACCCGGCTGAACAGTTCTTGATCCGGCTGAACAGTACAACCTTTTTTCTCGCAAATTCTTCACCCGTCTAGACAAAATCGCCTTCACACGGCTGCACAGGACCTAATTGTTCACAAATCTAAGTCCAAATGTTTTGTCTAAGTCAAATTTTATCACCCGGCTAGTTAATCTTCAACCTGTTCATCCTGTTCATCATCTTGTTCAAACGAATTTTCTGGGTTTTCACAAAAACTTGTCCAATTTCTTCAAAAATCACACCCAATCAGTGAAATGGTCCGATTATCAATCCCTAATCTTAATCAATCCAAAACATGATCAAATTTTGATGAATTTGAGCAAAATTTTGATCGAACAGTAAATTTTCTCTTCTTCTTAATTCCTCAGATCTGATGATAATCTGATGGAATTTGCACAATTGATGTGAATTAGAAGTGATTGCGATGATAAATCACAACTAAAAACAACAACAATTCATTCAGATCATGATTTTGAGCAATATTGTAGTGTTTTGCTTGATGAATAGCGAAGAACACAATACCAACAGCTCTGATACCAATTGATAGGTTCAATTGGATCGATATTACTCAATGATCAGAATGAAATAAGCACACAAACACAGTTCAATCAGCAACACAATTCATTACTTAATAATTCTCTTTGTATTGATGATCAAAGCAAAGTTGTAGTACAAAATGCAGGAGAATGTAAATCACACACAGTTAACTCTCTCTCTAACGTGTAATTGTGATCTAGACTCTCTCTCTAACATTCTCTTACTACATGCTTTATGCAACAATACATTAGGGAAAATAACAAAATTAACCCTAAACTATACAAAATGTATAAACAAAGTATAAAGTAAATCTTAAACAGAAATAAGCCCTAACAAATCGCATGCTATATTTAGACTTAGTGTTTGAATCACGATGTGGGTTGATCTAGGAATAGTCACCTATGAGACAGGCTTGCATTCATATGTATAAATTAGTATTCTAACCGACCTAGAGACCGGAAGGAGATAGGTTGTACATTTCATCTAGTTGCTAGTTTGGTTAGGTTAGGATCGCACGAGAGTGGATTTTGCCTAAGTAGTCTAGTAACTTGTGATTTCTTGTCTTAGATCATATTAGATTAATTGATCTCGTTATCTTATTGAGTTGATAGAACCAACTGTTATGGTAATGGACTAGTGAGACCGGAATGAGATCTAGTTTAAGGTCCATTAGTCATCCAGGTGTGGTTTTTGCCGTTGCTTAACACCGTGAGTTTCAAATAACTATTTTAGGACATATAGCATACATTTAAGACCTATAGCAGGCAGTGTAGCGTTGGGTTATTCTTGGTAGTTATATTTTTAGAACCGGTGCCATTAGTTGTGTGAAACCAATAGTAGTCGAGTCATTAATAGGATTCCTGCCTAAGTAGTTGCTTTCTCATTCTTGATAGTTTTCGAGTCGTTTAGTTTGTTCTCTCTGTTTAAGTCTTTACTAGTTTTCATTAATTTTTAGATAAGTTTTAATTACTAGTTAGTCATTATTTTCTTAGTTTTTAATAATTAAAAATAAACAAAGTTTCATCGGTTAGGAGTCGATAACGATTTATTATTGAGGTCCGCCAAACAAGTCTCTTGGGTACGATACTCGGACTTACTTAGCTTGACTACACACGACCGGTACACTTGCCGGTTGTGTGAGTTTTGTTGGGTTTTCCATTTTAATTAAACCTGAGTTTTGTGAACAACATTTATTTTAAATATATATATTTCACACATCAAGCACTCCCTTACTCGATTACAATGAGGTGAACGAGATTAATCAGTAATTATCATGATAAATCATTCAAATCAAACTCAACTTCATCTGAATTCAACTTGAACCCGTTAACCGCATTTTACTCGCAATCAACCTGTTATAAATCATCCAAAACACTCATTCGACTTCGCATTACCTCTCTGAAACATCAATTTCACTTCTAAACACACACAAACAGTCGATTGATTCCTCTGTTCATCGTGCCTCTACTAACCAGTCGTTCTTCAACATTCGTGTACTAATTCCTACAATAAATCGAGGGTTTTTACTATTCGATCATTGTAGATTGAATTAGACACATCAATTTAAACATATCATTTAACCAAAACATCGTTTGATTTCATTACAACCACGAATCAAAGTTTTCATCTTTCTTATAAATCGTTAACCATATCATATAATTAAAAGCATCCTTATACTCGTTATCATGTGCTAATCATCATAGTTATACTTGATTTCGATTATGTAAACGATTCAGTGATCAATTGATTAGGGTTTAAGGTTTAATTGAGAAGTTGGGTTAAGGATGTAACATGTTATGAATATTTGTTTCTGAATATATTAACAAAAAACAGATCTGGTCGGATGGGTTATGTATTTTTGTTTGAATCAAGAGGTTCAGGGTTCGAACCCTGGACTGTGCTATTGTTTTATTTATTTAGTTTATGGCTTAAACTCTTTTTATTTTTAATATTAAACTCCTATAAACACCTTATAATTAAAATGATTTTCGTAAAAGTTTTATAAGTTATTTTGATATACAAGTAATTTGTACAAGAGTGTGGATAAAAATACATATACTTCAAAGATCTTTTTTTATGATAGAGTTTAAACATTTAAAACATATATGTAAGCTTTATTCTATGGAATACATACTAATGGTCGAATCATTTTAATTACTTTATACATATAAAACCTCTTTTATAACATATAAATTTATAATCAAAACACGTTTTGGTTTACTTACGACTATAATAATGATATTTCATAAAAGATTAATTTTTGTAAATCAATATGTAGTTAGTAGTCATATCAGTCATGTCATGAACTATTGAATTAATTTCGTAAACAGTTAAATTTTTCATTACCTATTAAATCATTATTAACATAAATCTATTACTATTACATTATTATATATTTTCAATTGTAACATTTAAATACTTACACCCAAATTCCGATTAGGTTCCTAGATCATTTTTAGTTATCAATCTAACATAGGTTAATGTCCTTTAGGTGATCCTTAAGGAGTTTTGTGGTGTCTTTTCGAGTTGCTATTATTTCGTCTCGATAAAATAACATTTATCAAGTGAGTATTCATAGCCCATTTTCTTGTTTTCAATTTGGGGTGATATCATGTGACCTATTAAATCAGATTTCAGTTGTACAGTTATTTCATGTTATTAGTAAATCAATTCATGTTATGTCTTTACTTGCAAATTATATGTTCATTGCCTGATAGCAATTTTGTGCAAGTGTAATCATTAATTTATAGAAACCGACAGTTACTAATGGTAGATCTATTGGTTAAAGGACCCCCCTGATTCTTGGATGATTCTAACTGAGTTATCATTATCATTTGGACCCTTCTTTATCATTTGTTCAAGGTTTGATTATGCGTTGTTATCTTGTATGTACATATTTGCATTTATAAGTTTTGACATAACGACATAATTGAATTTTTATCATTATATCTATATGTATTTCAAACATATGTTTACTCACCAGCTAATCCTTTAGCTGATCAGTTATTTTTCACATCATTTCAGAAAAAGCAAGTTAGGAGAGTACTTTGAGATGCTACACGACTAGGGATTTGGATCTAGTTAATTAAATAAAATAAAGTAGGCTATTCCGGTTGTTTTTGTTTGGTATATTTGTTTGATTCATTTGGATTATTTGTTTAGTCTTGATTAGATAATTGGATTTTAATAATATTTAAACTATTTTAAGTACCATGAGCTATGAACAATCATCCACTTTCGTTCGCCTCGATGATTCCACCATCGGTCGGGGCGTGACACTTAGAACCAAACTTACAGAACCTAAACTCATACATGGACATAAAACAACTATACTAGGACCTAAAATAGTACCAAAGACTACCAACGCTTAAAAATTAACCTTAACCGAACACGTTAAAAACACGAAACCCAACAAGACAAGTAAAACCTGAGATTTTATAAGTCCATAAGCGTTTGTACATGTAAATAAAGTATTTCACCAAGTTTCACAATTTTTATAGACTATTTATTATGAATTTTTTAATATAAAAAACTAAGCCATTGATAAAAAGCACAAAAATTAGAAAAATACCCATGTAATGAAAGGAACACTTTTTATACAGTAAGTTATGACCCAAAAAGGTTTTTAAGGAATTAAAATAGTTTAAAAGATGTTTTGTAAATAAATCGTTCATAGATCGGTTTCACACGCATTAAAATACGAAAATGACCAAAGGCCTAATTAACTCAATTTTTGAACTACCAAGAGCTTATTTACTGACTAAATAAGTCATAACCAAAATTTCATTAACTTAGGAAGTACCAATTATTTTATACAAATTATTTAAGATTAAAAAACCGTAAACCTACAACTACTAAAATAATTTGTAGAAAATAACTGAAACATCTAAGAACCATGAGAAACCATGCATTACAGTAGCATAAGTCCCCTTAATCTAATATAGAAGCCCAAGATCAAAATAACCTCAAAAACCTAAATCATAACCCGACACATAGCAGTTCACAGCAATCGGAAAAACCGACAAACTCAAAACTAACTCCAAACATGACAATACTCAAACTTTCTTATTTTTATGACAAATAAAGCGAATCCCTAATTAAGCTAAAAAAACATAGATCTAAGTATGTGAACGAGAACACTAAAAAGTCTATGTTGGATCAGAAATTAAGACTGAAGCTTACCAAATCGAAGATCCAACAGTATTGACTTATTGGTGTTGAACATGATGCAAGACGTTGATAATAATAGACTATGGTGGAGTATTGTTGGACCTGAAGTTTAGTCTAATATATAACCACTGTCAAAGTCAACAAAAGTCAACGTCAACAGTCAAAGTCAACGCAAAAGTCAACACGACGCGTTCGGGACGAAGATTAGAGACATGACGTTGAAGGCGACGGAGTTTTATTGTTAATAAATATATTTTGTGTCAACAAAATATATTTAATCATTTTCGTCATTTTAGTATTTTATGTAATATATATATTTTATCTTTATGGCAAACTATATATTAGACTAAACATTAGGGGTTTATTTGTATTAATTTCCATTTGTCATGTTTTAGTCTAAGTATAGGGTCCTAATTGTCATTAGTCCAAAGTGTCATTAGGATATAAATAGTAAATGGCAATTAGGGTTTCAGAGGGCTTAAATGAGCATTTGATTGGGGTTTCCACTTTTGTAAATCTGATGCAATCAATTATAAAATATGAGTTTTTCATTGTGTTCTTCATGTTCTTCAACTAGTTCATCAATATTTTATCATTTTTATCCAAATCTTCACAAAATTACTGATTCATTAGTGTTTTGGGACCAACAATTGGTATCAGAGCCAAACAGAGATCCAATTCAGTCATATTTTTGAAGACTTGTTACTGATTATTGAAGATTGGTGAAGAATGTTAGTGTGAGAAAGTTGGGTTTTAAGAGAGAAAAAGTAGATCCGAGTTTGAATCTTCATATTTTCATCAGGTCTACTTCAACAATCATCAGATCTATTGTTTTTAGCAACATATTTGTGATCTACAAGCTGAGATCTACAAGAAAAGAAGAAGAAATCATCAGATCTGAACTTTTTCTCTCTCACACAGTGTGTGTGTTCAAATCTGCAAGATTGGCGAAACTAGTTAATACCTGAACGAAAGTTCAAGACTTTGAGCGAATCTATGCCGTTATGTTGCCCGAGCATTTGCATAGCTTCGCCCGTTGTTCTTAGCGAACCTATAAGTTCGCCCGACACTTTGTAAGCCGGCGAACCTATAGGTTCTTGCGATACTACCTTGCGAAACCATCCAAATCTGAGCGAACCTACCATTTCTTGACATCTTTCCTGCACCAACAATCAACCAAACATTAAACCTTTCTGATCCGTTATCTTAGAACCATTTCAAGTCTATAACCAAACAATATCCATTTCTTTTTTTTAAATCAAACCCGTTACAACACCCAAAACCAATAAACATTCACTATATTTTGTAGATCTGAACTAAACATATCCAGATCTAAGATTTAAACCATAACCCAAACCCATACCATCGTTTTTGTTTAAACAATCTGTCAGTACCCAACATCAAACCATTTAACCCTACCCACAACCAAAACACAACCTGTTCATCGCGGATATACAACCAAACCACCGTCTCCATCCACCATCATAACAGATCTACAACCATTACCACATCACATCCTAACAATTTCAGTTTTCTTTAACCAAACCCATACCCCACCATATCCATAACAGATCCGTCAACCACCACCATAAAACTCGAACCATAACTGGTCCATCTCCACCTTCTAATCGTTAAAAAAATAGAGGAACAAGTTGTGTGTTTGTGTTTTTGTGTCGGATGTGAACCAGAAGAACAAAGAGGAAGCAGCAACAACAAGTTCGATGATTTTGTTGTGTTTTTTTTGCTGTTGAAAGACGAGAGAGATGAGATGTTGTTGTTTGTGTTCATCGAAGGCCGGATTTGGCAGATCTGCGGTTGTTTTGTAGACATAACAAGGAGACTGATTTAAACGAGTAGGAAGAAAACACAAGTGTTGTTGTTATCTCCGATGAGTAAAAAGAAACAAGAAAAGACGAGTCTGTTGTGGTTGTTGTGTGTTTATTCAGTAGAAACAACAACGAAACTGTGGATTGAAGTGTTTTACAGCAGCAAGATAAAAAAAAATAATAAAAAAAAACTGTGTGTGTGTTGTTTCGAACCAGAATCAAGAAGAAGAAATATAGAGCAGATCTTTTTTATTTTGTTATTGTTGTTGTCAGGGCCGGCTCTATTATTGAAAAAAATAGGCGTACGCCTTAGGCCACAATAATTTTTAGGCCACATTTTAAAAAAATATATACTATTAGTTACTATATATTGACTAATTTCAATTATCCCACCACTAAAGCTTTGTGGCTTGCTGGTAAGAGCTCCTTCAATCCATTACAATGACTCGTGTTCGAAACCCAAGATGTGCATTATATTTTTTTTTGTTAATACAACTTACAAGAATATAAGAAAATTTTGTTTGTAAGGCAATTTCAATATGTTAAAGGTTTGAAAGGCTCCAAACCACGGGTACTCAGATACTAAATTTCAATATATTAAAGGTTTGAAATTTAGATTCAAATGGTTAAAGGCTTCAAACCACGAGTACTCAGATACTAATTTAGTTAAAAATTTATTTGTAGATAATTTCTTTAGTTATACATTTATGCATGCAAACAAAAGTACTAAAACTTTTATTAAGAGGATTATATCATCTTGCTTATTATACCATTTTTCATCAAAGGTACTTTTTGTTCTTGTATGTAGTTAATTAATTAATTAACTTTTTTTGTATTTATTAACTTATAAACAGAAAAACTAAACTAAAAAAATTAGAAACGATCCCTAGCCATGTGATCGAGGACTTGAGGTTAGTTACAAATAATAGTGTTTTCAAGTTGCCGCAGGAGGTTTTCTCATATAAGTTGGGTTTCATCATAATGAAATATTGAGTGATCGGGTGCGCCCGTGACCCATCAATGATTCATATTGACGTTAAAAAAATTATAGAAGGCCTCAAATTTTTATTTTGCCTTAGGCCCCCAAAGTCAATGAGACGCCCCTGGTTGTTGTTGTTGTGTTCTTGAAACCAAATAGCATTTGTGTTTGTGTGTATGTTGTTATAGCAGCAGCTCGAGTTTGTCTGTGTGTGTGTGTGTTTGATTTCGAGAGAGAGAAGAAGCTTGTGTGTGTGTTTGATTTCGAGATGGAGAAGCAGGTTGTGTTGTTGTCCATGGAGTGAAACAAAGAGACCAAACAAGAAGAAGGTGGTGTGTATGTTGAGTTTGTGTGTGTTCAACAAGTAAGAGAGGAGTGATCGAGATGAAAGAGACCAAAGAAGTCAGCAGTTGCTTATTGGAGCGGCATATTTATTTAACAAAAAAAAAATTAGGGTTTCAACTTCTATTGCATGAACATGTTTTTTTTTTTTGGGTTGGACGTTTAAGTTTATATCACTTGGGCTTAGTCATAAAAGTCCAATAATGTGGCTTTAGTTGAGTTAATAATCGAATTGGTTAAGCGGACTACACAATGGGCCAAGTGTTTAGACAAATCGGGCTATTATTGTGTGATAAATGGTAAACTTTTATCTTCGTCGGGTATTAAATTTAAAATTTTATGGGCGTTTTCGTTAAAGTCGTCAATTAATTTTGAAAGGTGGCATGTTATGGCCGGGTGTTTAGTTTGTCAATCTTTGGCCTAAAAAAAAAATTTGTCCGTTGAAACGAAAGAATTGTCATTGGCCGGGTATTACTAGTGTCATTTTTGTTTTGCCTAATTTTGAGTTGCACTAATTGTTAGTGGCCGGAAATTTTTGTTGTTATTCTTGGGCCAAAATTTTGTTCAATTGAGTTGAAAATAGTTTTGTCTGTGGCTGGGAGTTAGTGTTCTAAATTTTGGGCCATTTTTGTTGGAGTCGGTTGGTATTATTTTTGGTCGGGAGTTAACACTTTAAATTTTTTGAACCATATTTGTTCGTGTGTTCGTCAAATTTTAAAAGAAACGTCTTTTGGCCGGGACTTTCTAAAATTTATTTTTATGCCAAATTTTAAACGGGTTATCGATTAAAAAAATAGCTTATGCAGAACTTTTTAAATCCTTCGAATCTGATGATCTCACAATGGCACAAAGCCGGTTTGATAATTTTGCAGTTTTCAAGAATGGAAGGATGCCCGTGTTTCTCGATCGATTTGTGATGGTGGCAAGTAACCTGAAGAAGCATGATCCAGAACTCGGAAATTATGAACAGGTTTAGAGACTGCTTGATTCTCTCCCACCAGAGTGGAGTTCAAATGGAAAATCGATTAGAAGAGAAAGAGGATTTACTGATTACAAAATGGTGGAGGTGATGAACAAACTAAAAGAAATGGAGTTGGATATCAAACGTTGTGAGTATGATGAAGCGATGTCTCTGAATTCAAAGATCACCTCAATCTCCAAAGAGAAACCAGAAGAGATATTAGTTTATGCCTCCAATTTCAAAGGTTTACCGAAACCTGAAATTGAAAAGGTACAAAGGGAGATTAAGCACACATTAGTGGGTAAAGATGGAGCAAAATTAAATGATAAAGCTTGTGATGATGAGAAGGAGGAGGAACAAAAGACAAATATTAGAGTCTGCAACTTCGAGAAGGCTCTTGCTTCTAAAAAAATCATCATGGATCTTCCATATGAGACAGTTCAGGATATGTGTTCTTCTGATTGCAGAACTAGTTTATTTGGTATTTATAAAGCTGACAGATTGTTAATCGAAAATGAAAACTATTTCACTCAGGTAAATAATGAACTTAAACTTAACGAGTCAAAATATTTTGTCAAATTAAAATAGGCTATGCAAGAAGTTGATCATTTGAAAACGAGTCTTTTGGAAAGAAATGTGGAAGTCAATATGCTAACTGAACGTTTCGCCCTGGCTGAGTTTGAAACCAGTAAGTTGCAAACGAAACTCGAAAAATGGACAATTTCAGGGATGAAACTTGAGGATTTAATCAAAAGCCAACGGGGGGCTCGTATTAAGACTGGGTTGGGTCATGAAGATAAGGCTTTTGTATATCCTCCTCCCAGCACTTACTGTTACTCTCCTATACCAACTCCATACCCGACCAATGAGTTGGTTCATGAGATAATTCAGAAAGATACTGATAGTTTGCATGCAGGACTGGAGAATGTGTATCTTAAAGAGGTGTGAGATGATTATGAGTCCCCGACTGGTATTTGATACAGTAAACTGGATGCTGTCAATCAAGCCAATGATTGTTCAGTTTCCGATGTTAGTAAATTTGTACCTTCTGTTTCTTTAAAGTAGGTGAAATTCCTACTTTTGAGCATGTCCTAGTTGCGAAGGAAGAGATAAAGCCGGATTCACGTAATCATCAAACTGTCAAATCTGAAATGCTTTCAAAATCTGAATCAAAAGCTCAAAAGAAGAAGCCTTCACCTATTTCCATCTTATCTCAAATTTGTAAAAGAATTGAGAAAAGGCAAGTGAAGATCTCATCTCCCATCCAACAACCCACAACTAAACAAAAGAAGCAACAAGTTTCTCAACAACTTGCATCAAGCACAAAGCAAGCCCCCTCCCCAGCTGCTCCACACGGGCCAATCAAGCATCAAAATCCATTCAAGGCTTGCTTCAAGTGTGGAAAAGGTGATCACGTGCTCAAGAAATGCCCAAAAGGACATGCTTAGGACGGTAAAGGAAAAACAAATTGCTTCTCCGGATCAGAGTCTAGAAAGAATCCTCCACATGGTAAAGGTAAACAGGTTTATTTCTCTGAATTTCAAGTTAAGAATCATACATCTTTGAATGGTCGGATGATGAATATTCCATCTCTACCTACTCATGTGAAGCCGGTTTCACATGATTCAAAGATGAATGTGACAAAATCATCAAAATCAAATTCCTTTTCCTCGGGGCTTAAACAGAAAATGATTTCCAAATTTAACTCTTTCAAATCGAAAATGTTTGAACCTAAAAAAATTTGGCAAATTAAAAAGAAAGAGGAAAAGATAAGTGATACAAAAACTCGTTGTGTGTTTAAAAAGGTGTCCTACGCTGATGAAAACGGAATGCCTAGGACTACGATGGCCTGGGTTCCCTTTCTAACTAATCTGTTGATGAGTGCAGGAACATTTTAGGAGGACTGTTAGTAACCGGTTTACTGACAGAAAATGTTCCTTATTCAAATTTGAGGCGGAACAAACAGGTTATGGTTCTGGTATCTTATCCACATTCTGGATCTTTCTTTGATTTTCACAGTCACTGCATTTTCTTGATAACTCATTTATAATCTTTTGACAGGGTAATATGGAAGGCGTTTCTTTGGTAATTTTTGTTTTATATATTGTAGATAGTAAAAAAAACAAAAAAAAAGGTGGGGGAGTCTAACATTTTTACGTGTATTTTTGATCAAGTTTTCAAAACTCTTTGAGGTCGCTTGTGTAAATATTTTGTGTCCTTTTACAGGTTTCAAATATGTGTGGAAAGCACCTAAAGGAGGACGTTGATTTGTGTAATGATGTGTCAATATGCTCAGCCCGAATACAATTAGACAGCAACTATGTGATCAAACTAAATTCAATAAGAGCTCGGTGATGAGGAGTACTTTCACAGACATGTGGCCTGCACAAAGTAATAAGTTTTGACAAAAATGGGCTGAGAGTTTTTGTTTCGTGTTTGATTTTTCCCAAATCCAAACCCTTTAACCGTAGCCCTGAATGACGCATCTCGTTAGCTCTTCAGAATTTTATTTTCGTGCGTATCTCCTCTGCTATACGGAAGTATTGACCTGGAGTGATGATCTTCTCTGTTATATGTAAATATAGACTTGAAGCTCTCATCAGCACGCTCAGATGATCATCTCCTCTAGTATACGTTGGTATAGACCTGGAGCGCTCATCATCTGCAACCCAAATGTAAAGCTAAGCTCACAATGTTTCTACATCAAGTTCATTGTTTGACGCTTCATACATAAAAATATGCTCAAATGTAAAGCTAAGCTCACAATGTTTCTAGATCAAGATCATTGTTTGACGCTTCATACATTAAACCCAACTCCAGTTCACTCCCAAATACATTCACCTTGATTATTAATTGATCTTGGTCTATGCACACCCAAAATTATAAAATCTTGCAGAATCATCTAAACTCAATAAGACATGACGTCAAAACAAGTTACTTTGCTGAATGTTTGTGGAATCCAAGTCGCCCGAGTTTCTTGAAATCGAACCTAAAACATGATAAGATCATCACAGATTGTCTGTTGAACGGAACAAGGCATGGATTTAAATGGACAAAATATATTGACAATCTAGCCAAGTCTATGTTCTTTCGGATGGTCGCTCGAAATGCATTATCTGATTTCCTTCATGAAAATTTAATTTATTATCCTTTTATTTTATGTTTGGGTTCTTGAGTCTTGTTGGTCGTGTGTACCTTATGTGATGTGTTCTCTTTGTCAAAAATATTTGTGATCTTGTGGGACTCGTCCTCTCATTTCCGAATTTTTAATTTTTAATTAAAAAAATCCAAAAAGATTTTTAATTTCAAATTATTTTCAAGTCTTCCATATTATGCTATTAATATGCTATCATTTTCACATCCATTTCACGGGAAATTGCACACACAAACGAACACGGGTTCGCTTGTCTTCATACACAAGTAAACACGGGTTTATTTTGTTTAATGAAATGATCTAATGAGAAATCTCGAGATTTTGTCTGTGATTGTTGTGTTACAGATATTTGCTGCAAATGATGGCCGATCATCAGTTGAGCAAAGCACCTGACCAGAGAACCTGTTCCTCAAAGTTTTTCAGAAGATACCGAGCTAGGAAGCATCCTCCTACATCTTCTGAAGCACTCAAGAAAAGATAGTTGGAAAGCCGTTCCAGATTTTATGAAAGGAAGCACAGAAAATGGGGGAGCACGCTAAATGGAGGAGCATACAATATGGGGGAGCTTGTGAGGTAAATGATCTTCAACAACATAATTTGGCAAGCATCAGTCTTGGGGAAGTTTTGTTGGATCAGAAATTAAGACTGAAGCTTACCAAATCGAAGATCCAATAGTATTGGCTTATCAGTGCTGAACACGATGCAAGACGTTGATAATAATAGACTATGGGGGAGTATTGTTGGACCTGAAGTTTAGTCTAATATTATCAACACTGTCAAAGTCAACAAAAGTCAATGTCAACAGCTTTTTCTTTTGATACAACTCTAACTCCATAATTCATTAACGGATACTTTGAAGCATCCGTTAAGCTGTTCAGCTCACGTTCAGACATTGCAAAAAAATAACCCTCTTTCAAATTTCAATTAGAAGGACTAATGATCTTAACATGGAAATGGATGACTTGTCCAAACAGTTAGACGAAACAATTGAGAAGAGGTTTGAAAAGCCTATTGAGGTTGAAGCAAGTGTGGAAGTTGTAGAGAAAACAGAAAAAGTTCAGGAGGAGACTACAGAAATAGATATGCCTAATACAGTGGTCACTGAAGCACATTTCATCGATTCACTTTTGGTTGATAGTGACAATGAAGAGGCTGAATCTGAAGACGTTACAAATCCTTTGGCTGGAATTGAATCAAGGACAGGAGCGTACATAGAGAATCTTTGATGTTGAAAAGACGGAGCATTTTTTAGAAGACTTCCCCAGGTGAGGTCCAACCTAGGGGGAGTATTGATAGTATATGTAGGTTGGACTCACCGGCATGTCGGTGCTTTTGGTTATTTTGTATGTTGCTAATCTTGTAACTAGCAAACCTACGGGCGAATAGATTCGCCCGGAAGTTTTGGTCAGTTTAGATTTTTGTTTAGTTTAGTTGTCGGGCGAACCTATCTGGTGCCTGGCGAAGTTTATAGTTTACCCTGACAGCTTCGCTGTCAGCGAATCTAGAACTGATCTATATATTGTAATGTTTTCTCATTTGAATGGAAGTTTTTCCAAGTTTATCAAACCCTAATTGTGTGTGTGTGACGGCTGAGGTGCTAGGAGCTTATTTTCATCATCTTTGTAGCTTGATTACCTCATATTCGTGTGCTTTGATCTTTACTACTCATTGTTTGTGTATTTGAACTATGATTCATTGACTAAGTGTGAGTATTGTTGTTTATATATCATTATAGCACTGAAATCTAGATCTGATGGACCAACAATTGGTATCAGAGCCTAAGGGGGATCCATTTTTCAATCAAAAAAACATCAGATTTGTTAAAGATCAAGAGGTTGTTCATCAAAATTTTAGAGAGAGAAAGTTGGGTTTTAGAGAGAGAAAGTATATCTGAGTTTAAAATTGGCTCAGAACTTCATTCAAATCATCAGATCTGTTTAGATCTTCATCATATTTATCATCTCATATCAGATCTATACAAGAAAAGAAGAAGAAATCATCAGATCTGAGATTTTCTCTCACACACAGTTGTGTGTGTGTTCTTGGTGTTTTTCTTCAAATCTTCAAATCTGCAGATTAGCGAAACTAGTTAATACCTGAACGAAAGTTCAAAATTTTGAGCGAATCTATGCCGTTATGCTGCCTGAGCATTTGCATAGCTTCGCCTGTTGTTCTTAGCGAACCTATAAGTTCGACCACTTGTAAGCCGGCGAACCTATAGGTTCTTGCGACACTACCTTACGAAACCTTCCTGATCTGAGCGAACCTACCAGTTGTTGTCATATTTCCTGCACCAACAATCAATCAAACAAACACATTTAACACATTACCAACCCTAATTTAACCCCAACCCATTCAAAACCAAAAACACTACACAAGATCTACAACCAAACCAACCCCTAAAAAAAACATAACCCAAAACCAAACTCAGATCTGCTTTCGAACCTACAACCCTCACCATTCCATCCATACCAAAACCATTCACGTTTCTAAAACCATAACCTCAGTTCATAAAATAAAACCCTAATTGCCATTTACTATTTATATCCTAATGACACTTTGGACTAATGACAACTGAGACCCTATACTTAGACTAAAACATGACAAATGGAAATTAATACAAATAAACCCCTAACGTTTAGTCTAATATATATTTTGTCATAAAGACAAAATATATATATTACATAAAATACTAAAATGATGAAAACGATTAAATATATTTTGTTGACACAAAATATATTTATTAACAATAAAACTCCGTCGCCTTCAACGTCTTGTCTCTAATCTTCGTCCCGAACGCGTCGTGTTGACTTTTGCGTTGACTTTAACTGTTGACGTTGACTTTTGTTGACTTTGACAGTGTTGATAATATTAGACTAAACTTCAGGTCCAACAATACTCCCCCATAGTCTATTATTATCGACGTCTTGCATCGTGTTCAGCACCGATAAGTCAATACTGTTGGATCTTCGATTTGGTAAGCTTCATTCTTAATTTCTGATCCAATAGTTTACACAACCAAAAGACGAATGCACCTGTATCACGACACATATAGACTCATATATTTTAGAATCTAACTTGACTAAACTAAACTTAGGAATCCTGCTAGGAGGTAGGACTTCCACACCAAACAGTATTTAGAGATCTTGAGCAAGGCTTCAGGTTAGTTCATGAACCACTTTTTAACATAACGTTTTTTGGGTGGATACATACCTACTCAAATTTACTTCTATAAGTTATTTATGGTGTAATACGTTTGCTACTCTTGTCCCCGAACATTGGTACAACTTTCGGTAGCCATTAACTTCTTGCAAAAGCCCTTTGAAATGTGAATAGTACTATTTGGGAATCCCCCGCGTACAGTGGAATACCCCCACTGAGGTTGAAAACCGTTACGCCACATGTTCAATGATACGTTGGTGCTTAGCAGAGCACGTTAGCCCATTGTGGGTTAGGGGATTGTCATATATGGTATTCGGGTTGGGTAAAATCCGAACAGGTTTGGCTACATATATTGTCGACCATACACCGAAAAATAAATTATTTTAGTGTCATAAATTTTATTAAACCATGAGCTCACCAACTTTATGTTGACGTATTTTTGGGTATGTATTTCAGGTATTTAGATGATTTATTGATTAAAGTATACAGTTAGACTTTATAAACATTGGATGTGCATTTAAACACCTAGTTGATAGCCTTAGAAGACCTTGACTAGAAGAAACATGCAAGGATTATAGGCAAACTATAGAAGAAAACTACTCGGGAATAATATACCAAATGGCTTCGCTGCTTTTGTTAGAGATTACTTTTGTACCCTTGATTTATACTTAGAATACAATGATATTTTGTGTAAACCTCTAGCCCTTATCACTGCATACATAATTTCCACAGTGTTTTGTTGGATATTCAATCGTCACGACTAGCCCCCTTGGTCGGGGTGTGACAAGGGGGGCCTTTACCTGAGGAACTTTTTCAGTGTATTACAACTTAAAAGACGCATCATTATGGCAATAAGCCGGTGTAATCCGGAGCCTAATGAATAGGCTTTTGATTTACCTACCTCATTATGGAAACCAACCGGTAGGGGTCGACACCAAAGGTATAGAGGTACATGAACAACAAGGTTGGTTGTTGACCAGAAACTTACTCATAGTGAGGTTTTGACTTTATAATTTTGTGACCTACTATGTGCTATTACACGTCATTTATTATGTGAAGCATTCATGTGCTATAACATGCTACTCGGTATGGGACCCATTTCTTGTTGCAAGACGTCGCTCATAGTGTGATCTACTACGTGCTAAAACGTGTTTTTTACTTGCTTTGATGTTATCATTGCTCAGCTTCACTATGTATTTACCTTGCGTTTAGAGTGTAGTCTTGCTTTATCATGAACTTATGGTATACGTGGCATATGCTTCCGATAAGTACGTCACACTAAACATAAACTTGTAGCAGGTTTTCTTTATACTTAGTTGTAAGTATACCATACTTCTCTTATACATCCTATACTCAGAATATGACTACATATCTTATAGATAAGAACAAAACAATAAGCATTATTAATCCAAACTTTCATTTATTCGCCATTATTAATCCAAACTTTATTGATCATTATTAATCTCAACTTTCACTTAAGTGGCCACCATTGAGTCTTTTATTACTCTTGAAGAAGTTATCCAAAGTTGTTGATGTAGCCATACACATGGCATCTGACAATCTTCAAACATGCCATCATTCAAAAGCTTAGGTTTGGGAGTAATGTGACATATGCCCCAAACCCGAACCCAAATGCCCGACTCAAACCCGAAGTCATCTATCTTTAATGTATTCATATTTATCTTCCTTAAAATGTAACGCTTCGTTATTGAATATATATATATATATATATATATATATATATATATATATATATATATATATATATATATATATATATATATACTAGTTTAGTGCTCGCGCTACGCTAGGGAACACAATTCAAGTAATGGTTTTAAGGATGTTCATGAATGTTCCATTTAGTTTTGAGACAAAACCGTGGTAAAACGGAACACATGATATATTTTTAAAAATTAGATTTTTAGTATAGCAATATTATACTCAAATTAAAGAGAATAAAGTGCTTAGTTTTATGGTGTAGTTTATTTTTTTTTTAAATCCTATAAAAATGTTATGTATATTTATAAAACACTGAGGTCTTTAATTGCATGTTATTATTAACTTTATCCATAAGTTTCATTTTTAAACCCTATCAAATATAAACCGACTCACGTACACCCCTTGTACTAAAGGGTTAAAAATATAATTACTCTTAAATTTTTCAGAATTCTCCAAAATATTAGGGGACCAAAAATGTAATTATTTTTATTATAATAAATTTTATATACATATTTTAAATAAAAAATCATTATTGTGAGATAATCTCTAAATAATGTCACATAAGCTAAAAGCTATGAAAAGATGTCACATAAGATTTTTATGTTTTGGTATATTATATAAGGATAAATATGCCGAGATTTACTTGATCTCTCGTCTTTAAAATATGGCGACCGAATTATTATCTACCGTGTACTAAATTAATTACTATATACATAATTAAACCTCCAAAATATATAAATTATATTTTATAAAAGAGATTTAATAAAGATTATTAAAGTAAAATAATATTAAAGACTATAAATAACCATTTAACGTCCACAACAACCTAGGCATTCAAAAACGTCAATAATATATACGTTACAAGTTAACATGGTTACATTAGTTGGCTAAATAAAAGTATAAATCAACTTTGGGTCAAAAGTGGCAACTTTGAAACTTGAACTAAAGATTTAAAACCAAAATAGCAAACAATGGGGACCAAAACTGTAACTTTGCAAACACAAAAAACCAGCCCGCCTACCTTTCTCGTTTCTCCGGCCATACGACTCCGGCGACTCCGACAGGGGTCCACCCAGCCCCAAAA
This sequence comes from Tagetes erecta, assembly GCA_030867185.1. Taxonomy (NCBI): domain Eukaryota; kingdom Viridiplantae; phylum Streptophyta; class Magnoliopsida; order Asterales; family Asteraceae; genus Tagetes; species Tagetes erecta. The sequence goes on from CM061488.1 coordinate 62,246,716, forward strand.
ACCCATTTCTGAACGGTTTTAATCAAATCAAAACACAGTAAAACGATTTCTAGCATGATTCGAACCCTTAATTTGTTCTAAACACCATATGGCCTATCAATTTTCCATTTCAAAACTGTAGCCTTAAACTTAAACCCATTTCACTTAATCGACCAAAACGCTTCAAATCAGGAAATTGGATTAGCTAAAATGATCCTCTCATCAATTAGAATCCGTTGGAAACAATTAATCGAGCTTTAATCATCGAATTAACACCCAATTAATCTGCATTAACTCGCCAACTAACTCGAACCCATTCGTATAGTTTCTGATCACATTAATCCAATTCAATCGTCGTTCTTAATCTTCTAACCTCCTTTTCACTCCCTGCATAAACAATTTCAATCAAAATCATCAAAAGCTCTGTATTGGATTCCCTTTTTGTTCGAGACCTGCAACGTATCAAATGATCACCTAATCGTCTTTACTATCTACAATTACATTGGGGCTTCTTCTAGACGAATTATAAGGAATGAATCTAGAAGATTAATTTAATTTTAACAGTCTCTAGATGACTCGTTGCTCCCAAACCCGTCGCATATTGTTCTTCATCTTTTTGATCCAATTCGTCTCCAATTCAGTAAGTTATTTACCTTAAAACACTCTTTATCATGTCTATATCAATAGCCCTATGGGTAATCGTCTCTTATTTATCGAATTCTAGGCCAATTGTATGATTTTAGATTCTAGGGTTTATGCAATTTGGAGATTTTCTGTGAAATTATGTTAAAATTATTTCTGATCCAACTTTTAACAAAAACAACACTTAGCGTGACTTGTTAAGTTGTTTGACTTTAAGTGTGAGGTCCCTGGTTCGAAACCAGGGACATGGATTTTTTTTTTATATTTTGTTGAACATTCTTATTAAACATTGTTACCATTTGTATTAAACCTAATCCTAATGCCATGTTATATGTTTCATGAAAATGCAAAGACCTTATAAAATATAGTCAAAACAAGATTTTATAAAACTTATTGTTTATAAAATTAATTATTACAAATATGTTAATACTTGTAAAAATGCATTTTTATATTTATAAAACATGTACAAAGTTACATAAATAATTGGTTGTACAAATGAGACTTTTTATGGACTTTTCCTTATTTTCCATGTTATGGTAAAAGTTATAAAGTGTTTCTAAAATTTATAGCGTACTTTTTGACATTATATAAGTATTTCTAATATATATAGCATATTTTTGACAAAATATAATTGTGGGTAAAATATATTATTTAAGTTTATATCGTTTATCAAAATAACTATTAATATTGCTATCGTTTCGAATAAAAGAGTGTATGTTTTTAGTCGTTTAAACAAGAAACCCCCAAATCCCAAATTCGAAACCCTAGAATTTCAATTTCCTTAGACTCCTTTTGTTTCAATTCCAGTTTCTATACAATATGTTTTGCTAAGTTAGGATTCTCATTTACTTAGGTGATTCTAGTATTTGGGAAATCTTCGGTCCAATTCATACTATTTACTATTTGTTTCGAGCACAACTTTCAAAGTGAGTAAATTCACTCCCCTTTTTACTTTTACGTTTTGGGGCCGAAATATATGTTCTATTACAATGCAACGTTTTCAAATTTTCTTTCAATTTTCAAAAGAGATCATACAAATGTGTTAGTCTTGCTGCAGCATGATGCAGTCTTATGTGGTAGTTTAAAGTAGTATTATTACTTTGTAATCCTAGCGGTACAATGTTAGCGCTAATGGTTTGACAAACTCACCTACATGTACAACAACAATAGGTGATTTAAACCCGCCCATACAATTACAATTACAATGTTACAAGTTGCTATTCGATGTTACAAGTTGCTATACGATGATACAAGTTGCTATTGCTATGCCATGTCCCTAAGTTCATTAATAATTATTGATAACTTGAATATCGAGACGGTTACGTGACGGTTGCTTAAAAGTTATCTTTAATTAATACATGATTTGGTTCCTCATGATCAATGGCTACAAATTATGTTACAATTATGGTTTACAATATGTGTGCAAGGGGTCATGGTTGAGAATGATATGAAATAGCTATACATGTAAGATTGCGCAACATGTTATGATGATCTCAGATTTCTATACTATTATTTATCAATTGTGGTTTACTCACTAGCTTTAATTAGCTAACTTTATTTTTCACATATTTCAGGTGGTGTTGATGTTACTTCGTTGATGTTTATTCAAGACATAGGATGCCTTGGACCTAGAATAATAATAAAGACTTTGCAATTACTGTTTATTACTTTTGTCGTTTCTATTTAAAACTCATGTTCCAAACTTATGATATCATTATTAGACTTTAATAAATACATATCATGTGCTTTGTTTACTATGGATATCCAAATTCTATGACAACCCGGTGTTTCCGCCGCCGGGCGGGGTGTCACAAGTACAATCTTCAAACATGTCAGATGCCACGTATATGGCCATGTCAGCAACTTTGAACGGCGCTTGTCAAGGGTAATGAAAGGCTTAATGGTGGTCACTTAAGTGAAAGTTGAGATTAATAATGGTCAATAGTAAAGTTATAATTAATAATGGACAATAGGTGAAAGTTGAGATTAATAAAATCCAATAACTTATTTTACTTCTACATTAGAAGCCCCCATCTCTATCTTGATACTTTATATTATCGTGGGTAAAGTTGAAAACCTGGCCCGGCCCGTAACCCTTTTGGTAGAGACTTGAAGCCCGAGAACCGGCCCAATATATTAAAACCGTGCTTCGGGCTTAAAAATTAATGGGCTCCAGGCTTAGATGAAAAACCCGTAACCTGTTTTTTAAGCTTAGAGGCTATTTGGTAGCAACTGAATAACCTCTGAATAACCAGTAAGAATCTACCTCTTAATGGTTCAAATATCCATTATAAGGTAAGTTTTAAAAATATGATAAATTGGATGAGGTTTTACCATTCAGAGGCTACCTCTTAACCATTCAGCATCTTTTTATCACATAATGGTTCTGAGGTTTTGAACCATTAAGAAGTAAGCATCTGAATAACTTTTAAGAGGCTACTAAACACCCCTTTAGTATCTTATACGTCCTTTCATTTTATCTTTTTCTATAAACCCTAGTCATATATAGTGGTTAACTTACTAACATTCAATTATGCCTCACATGTTTCAATCCCACATGCATGCAGACTGTTAACATCACATGTTAATTAATTTCTTACCAATTAGCACCATTCATGTTGGACCTGAATTGTAGTCTAATATTATCAACACAATCAAAGTCAACAAAAGTCAACGTCCGGTCAAAGTCCACGTAAAAAGTCAAATGGCGCGTTAGAGACGAAGAACCGAGTCAAGACGTTGAAGTTGTTTTATGTCTAGGATCGTTAATGTAATAAATATATTTTGTGTCAACAAAATATATTTAATCTAGCTTTAGATATGTTTTAGCCTTTTAACTTGTTATTTTCTAATTAGTCTAAGTGTAGGGACTATTAGTGTAATTAGCAAGTTAAGCACTCACTATAAATAGTAAAGTGCAAATAGGGTTTTGTGGGGAGCTTGAATGAGCTAGTGATTGAGGGGTTTTCATGTAAACAATATTCTTTGCAATCCAAATAGATCAAAATCTGAGTTTTATTGTGTTCTTGAGTGTTCATCTTATATTCTTCATATTTTTGTCACTTTGATCTAAATCTTCACAAAATTACTGATTCATTAGTGTTTTGGGACCAACAATTGGTATCAGAGCCTAACTGAGATCCATTTTTGAATCATTTGTTGAAGATAGTTGCTGATTTTGAAGAATTTAGAAGAAATTTTAGAGAGAGAAAGTAGATCTGGAGGGTTTCTAGAGAGAGAAACCAGATCTGAGTTTTGAATCTTCATCCAAATCCCAGATCTACAACATTTCGTGGTAGATCTCACTTATAATCATCAAAAACATCATTTCAACTTCAAAAGTTACAAGAAATCAGAAGAAAAAGGTGCAGATCTAAGTGTTTCTCTTACACACAGTGTGTGTGTGTTCTTGGTGTTCTTCGAATCTTCAAATCTGCAAAAACCAGCGAATCTAGTTAAAATCTGAACGAAAGTTCAAAATTTTGAGCGAATCTATACAAAACATTTGCATAGATTCGCCCGTTGTTCTTAGCGAACCTATAAGTTCGCTCGACACTTTGTAGGTCAGCGAACCTATAATTTCTTGACACCTTTTCTGCACCAACAATCACACAAACATCAAACCAAGCCAGCGAACCTATAGTTTCTTGACACCTTTTCTACACCAACAATCACACAAACATCAAACCAAAACTAACAAACAATTACAACCAACACCAGCAACTAACCAAAACCATACCCGAAATCAAAACCCAAATCAGATCCATACCCATAACCCAAACCCGTTTTCAAAACAAACTCTCACCAGATCCAACAAAAAAAAAAAAAAAATTAAAAAAAAAAAAAAAAAATTTAGATCTTTATAAACAAACCAGATCCATTGTCATTTCACTTTCTTTAAACCCAAAACCATTCACCATAACCATAAACCCGTACCCCTACCATATCCATAACTGATCCATCATCGACCACCACCACCACTGCATAACAAACGTTGTTTCAGATCTGTGTTTTTAACAAAAGAAAAACGAAGTTTTAAAGAAGAGAGTGTGCGGCTGTTGTTGTGTGACGAGAGAGAGTGATCGAGTGATGTTGTGTTTATAGCAGTGTTGTTGAAGCTTGTTGTTGTTTGAGCTGCTGCTGTTAAAACGAAACAAAGAGAAAGAAAGATCTGTATGTGTGTTGTGTTGAAAGTAAACCAGAAAGAAGAAGAAGAAGTAAAGATCTGCCATTGTTAAAACAAAACAGCAGCAGCAGAAGAAGTCGAGCAGCAGCAGCAGATCAATGGTTGTGTTCATGTGAGTGTGTGTGTTCGGATATAGTGAGAGAGAGAGTGTGAAGAGAGGTTGCTGTTTGTGTTGTTGAGCAGCAGCAGATCGAACATGTATGTGTTGTGTTGATGAGTTGTTGATGCGGTTGTTGTTGTTGTTTAAGCAAGAAGAAACAGCTGAAGATCATTCGTTTTTCGTTTGTGTTGTGTTTGTGTGTTTATTTGAGATTTCGCAGAGAGAGAGAGCTGATCGTATTGTGTGTGTGTGTTGTTGAGTTGTTGTGTTGATGTTGAGTTGTTGAAGGTGGGTTAGGGTTAGGGTTAGGGTTGGGCTTTGTATTAAAAAAAAAAAAAAAACGGGCTGGGCTTGTATTAAAAAAAAAAACGGGCTGGCCCATTTACATCTTGTTTACTTGGACTGCAGATTGTAATTTGGGCTGCATTTTTAGGTTGAGAAATTAGTCTCGGGTTTGGGTTGTGAATTTTGACTTGTCATATTAGTTAAGAAAACTACACATTGGCCCGAGCGTTTAGACAAAACGTTTTAAAGTTTAAGAATTAATTTTTTTTTAAATTTTCGCCGGGTGTTAGTGTTTTAAATTTTGGGCCATTGTTGGTATTATTTTTGGCCGGGAGACAACGTTTTAAAACCTTTGGGCCGTGTTTTTGTTGGTTCGTCTAATTCGCCGGGTTTTAAAATTAAAAATTTTATGGGCGTTTTCGTTAAATTCGTCATTAAATTTTGAAAAGTGACGTCTTTGGCCGGGTGTTTATTTTTGTCAATCTTTGGGCCAAAATATTGTCAGTTAAGTTGAAATATTTTTGTCAGTGGCCGGGTCTTTCTAAAATTTATTTTTAGGCCAAATTTTAAACGGGTTTTCAATTAAAAAAAAATGGCTTATGCAGAACTTTTTAAATCCTTTGAATCTGATGATCTCACAATGGCACAAAGCCGGTTTGATAATTTTGCAGTTTTAAAGAATGAAAGGATGCCTGAGTTTCTCGATCGATTTGTGATGGTGGCAAATAACCTGAAGAAGCATGATCCAGAACTCGGAAATCATGAACGGGTTAAGAGATTGCTTGATTCTCTCCCACCAAAGTGGAGTTCACATGGAAAATCGATTAGAAGAGAAAGAGGGTTTACTGATTACAAACTGATGGAGGTGATGGACAAACTAAAAGAAATGGAGTTGGATATCAAACGTCGTGAGTACGATGAAGCGATGTCTCTGAATTCAAAGATCACCTCAATCTCCGAAGAGAAACCAGAAGAGATATCAGTTTCTACCTCCAATTTCAAAGGTTTAACGAAACCTGAAATTGAAAAGGTACAAGGGGAGATTAAGCAGACATCAGTGGGTAAAGATGGAGCAGAATTAAATGATAAAGCTTGTGATGCTAAGAAGGAGGAGGAACAAAAGACAAATACCAGAGTCTGCAACTGCGAGAAGGCTCTTGCTTCTGAACAAATCATCATGGAGCTTCCATACGAGACAGTTCAGGATATGTGTTCTTCTGATTGCAGAACTCGTTTATTTGGTATTTATAAAGCTAACAAATTGTTAATCGAAAATGAAAAATATTTTACTCAGGTAAATAAAGAACTTAAACTTAACGAGTCAAAATATTTTGTCAAATTAAGAGAAGCTTTGAAAGAAAATGAACATTTGAAAACGAGTCTTTTGAAAAGAAATGTGGAAGTCAATATGCTAACTGAACGTGTCGCCCTGGCTGAGTTTGAAACCAGTAAGCTGCAAACGAAACTCGAAAAATGGACAATTTCGGGGATGAAACTTGAGGATTTAATCAAAAGCCAACGGGGGGCTCGTATTAAGACTGGGTTGGGTCATGAGGATAAGATTTTTGTATATCCGCCTCCCAGCACTTACTGTTACTCTCCTACACCAACTCCACACCCGACCAATGAGTTGATTCATGAAATAATTCAGAAAGATATTGATAGTTTGTATGCAGGATTGGAGAATGTGAATCTTAAAGAGGTGCGAGATGATTATGAGTCCCCGACTGGTATTGGATATAGTAAACTGGATGTTGTCAGTCAAACCAATGATTGTTCAGTTTCCGGTGTTAGTAAATCTGTACAATCTGTTTCTTCTAACTTCTTTGACAAGTTTAAAGCAGGTGAAATTCCTACTTTTGAGCCTGTCCTGATTGCGAAGGAAGAGATAAAGTCGGATTCATGTAATCATCAAGCCATCAATCAAGATCCGTTGGAAGCAGAGGTACTTATTGAAGATTGGACAAGCTCAGATGATGAACCAAAGACAAAGGAAAGCCACGTAGATTCAAAGATCAAGATGTCATCTACAACTGTCAAATCTGAAATGCTTCCAAAACCTGAATCAAGTCAAATCAGGATCTCATTTCCAGCTGCAAGACAAGTCAGTCGTTCATCAAAAGCTCAAAAGTAGAAGTCTTCACCTCTATCCATCATATCTCAAGTTTGTAAAAGACTTGAGAACAAGCAAGTGAAGATCTCATCTCCCATCCAACAAAGCAAAACGAAAATCAGGCAACCACCCACAAATCAACATAAGAAGCCACAAGTGTTCCAACAAGTTGCATCAAGTTCAAAGAAAGCTCCACCCCCAGCTGCTCCACACGGGCCAATCAAGCATCAAAAGCCATTCAAGGCTTGCTTCAAGTGTGGAAAGGGTGATCATGTGCTCAAGAAATGCCCAAAAGGACATGCTTCGGACGGTAAAGGCAAACAGGTTTGCTTCTCCGGATCAGTGTCTAGAAAGAATCCTCCACGTGGTAAAAGTAAACAAGTTTGTTTATTTGAATTTCAAGTTAATAATCATACATCTTTGAAAGGTCGGATGACGAACATTCCATCCGTACCGTATCATGTGAAGCCGGTTTCACATGATTCAAAGATGAATGTGACAACATCACCAAAACAAAATTCTTTCTCCTCGGGGCTTAAACAGAAAATGATTTCCAAATTTAACTCTTTCAAATCGAAAATGTTTGAACCAAAACAAATTTGGCAAATTAAAAGAAAAGAGGAAATGGGAATAGATACGAGAACAGGTTGTGTGCATAGACAGGTGTCTTACACTGATGAAAACGGAACGCCCAGGACTACGATGGCCTGGGTTCCCCTTTCTAACTAATCTGTTGATGAGTGCAGGAACATTTCAGGAGGACTGTTAGTAATCCGGTTTACTAACAGAGAATGTTCCTTATTTAAATTTGAGGCGGAACAAACAGGTTACGGTTCTGGTATCTTATCCACAGTCTGGATCCTTCTTTGATTTTCACATATCTAATTTCACAGCCACTGCATTTTTCTTGATAACTCATTTATAATCTTTTGATAGAGTAATATGGAAGGCGTTTCTTTCGTAATTTCTATTTTATATATTGTAAATAGTTAAAAACAAAAAAAAAATTAAAAAAAAAGGGGAGTCTAACATTTTTACTTGTATTTTTTATCAAGTTTTCTCATCCCTTTAAGGTCGCTCTTGAGTCTTTTGAAAATTTCAATTTTGTGCTGAAATAGAAATTTTGGGGGAGTAAAATCTCAAATGAAAATGAATTGAATATCATTACTGCAAAGCCCTTTCTGTGTAAATATTTTGTGTCCTTTGAAGGTTTCAGGTTTGTATTGAAAGCATCTGAAGGAGGACGTTGATTTGTGTTATGATGTGTCAATAGGCTCAGCCCGAATACAATTAGACAGCAATTCTGTGATCAAACTAAATTCAAAAAGAGCTCGGTGATGAGGAGTACTTTCACAGACATTTGGCCTGCACAAAGTAATAAGTTTTGACAAAAATGGGTTGAGAGCGTCAAATCTTTGCCTTGATTTCCCCAAATATCCCAAATCACCCTCACCCTAGCCCTGAATTGAGTTTCTAGTTAGCAAAACAAAATAAAAAGCTGCTAGTGTTGCTCTTCAGAAAAACCTCTGAGTGAGTTACTTGTTAACTCCTCAGAATGTATTGAGTCAAAGTGCTTAACTCCTCTGCTATACGGAAGTATTGACCTGGAGTTGGTGAATCTTCTCTGCTATACGGAAGTATTGACCTGAAGATTCACCGAGCATGCTCAAATGTTTATCTCCTCTGTTATACGTCAGTATAGACCTGGAGCTCTAAACCATTTGAGTTTCCCAAATAATAAGTCGCAATGTGTTCAAAAGAATCATTGTTGACAAGCTCCACTCCCAAACATGCAAAAATTGCAGAATGTCAAAAGTGGCTCATAAATTGATCAATATTCAAAATTTGATTCAAGAATTTCAAGCAAAGTCAATCATATTGCTCAATAAACCTTGATGATAGGACAAGTTACTTTGCTAAATGTCTGTGAAACCAAGTCGCTTGAGTTTCTTCAAATCGAACCAAAACATGATAAGATCGTCACAGGTTGTTTGTTGAAAGGAACAAGGCATGGGTTTAAATGGACAAACATATTGACAATCTTGCCAAGTCTATGTTTCTCCAGATGGTCGCTCGAAACGCATTATCTGATATCCTTTAGTGAAGTTTTTATTTTATTTTATTTTAAGTTTGGGTTCTTGAATCTTGTTGGTCGTGTGTACCTTTATAGGATGTGTTCTCTTTTTCAAAAATATATGTGATCTTGTCGGACTCGTCCTCTCATTTTCGAATTTTTTAATTTTTAATTAAAAAAAAAAATCCAAAAAGATTTTAATTTCAAATTATTTTCAAGTCTTCCATATTATGCTATTAAAATGTTATCATTTTCACATGCATTTCACGGGAAATTGCATACACAAACGGACACGGGTTCATTTGTTTTCATACACAAATAAACACGGGTTTATTTTGTTTAATGAAATGATCTAATGAGAAATCTCGAGATTTTGTTTGTGACTGTGTTACAGATATTTGCTGCAAGTGATGGCCGATCATCAGTTGAGCAAAGCATCCTACCAGAGAACCTGTTCCTCAAAGTTTGTAGAAGATACCGAGCTAGGAATCCTCCTCCTACATCTTCTGAAGCACTCAAGAAAAGATTGTTGGAAAGCCGTTCCAGATTTTACGAAAGGAAGCACAGAAAATGGGGGAGCATACAAAATGGGGGAGATTGTGAGATAAAGATCTTCAGGAACATAATTTGGCAAGCATAAGTCTTGGGGGAGTTTTGTTGGATCAAAAATTAAGACTGAAGCTTACCAAATTGAAGATCCAACAGTATTGACTTATCGGTGCTGAACACGATGCAAGACGTTGATAATAATAGACTATGGGGGAGTATTGTTGGACCTGAATTGTAGTCTAATATTATCAACACAGTCAAAGTCAACAAAAGTCAACGTCCGGTCAAAGTCCACGTAAAAAGTCAAATGGCGCGTTAGAGACGAAGAACCGAGTCAAGACGTTGAAGTTGTTTTATGTCTAGGATCGTTAATGTAATAAATATATTTTGTGTCAACAAAATATATTTAATCTAGCTTTAGATATGTTTTAGCCTTTTAACTTGTTATTTTCTAATTAGTCTAAGTGTAGGGACTATTAGTGTAATTAGCAAGTTAAGCACTCACTATAAATAGTAAAGTGCAAATAGGGTTTTGTGGGGAGCTTGAATGAGCTAGTGATTGAGGGGTTTTCATGTAAACAATATTCTTTGCAATCCAAATAGATCAAAATCTGAGTTTTATTGTGTTCTTGAGTGTTCATCTTATATTCTTCATATTTTTGTCACTTTGATCTAAATCTTCACAAAATTACTGATTCATTAGTGTTTTGGGACCAACAATTCATATAACCTTTCACACTAATCATTTAAATATATTATATATAATGATTACCGAATTTGTATCGTTTGATTCAAATACAGACTAAATATCGGGCTTTTTTCCAACATGGATGTTTTGGCGGGATACCACTAGAAATAGAAGTTCGGGTTATTTATATTTTCCGCTCTGGGTTTCGGGTTTTGTCGGGTTTCCCCGAGAACTGCCCTGTCCTATGGGAACGATAATAATTCTTCGTATTTAGAGTCACCCCCATATTAGTTCTTTTGTATTTTTTAGTGGACATATGAAAGATATTTTATAATTGAAATAAAGATAGATATGAGGTAGTGTGTTCATTATTCGAATATGATTTGAATTATTCGAAATTCGAATCGAATTCGATTAAGGCTATTCAAAATTGACTTTCGGTCGTTCTAATTCAATTCTAATAATTTTGTCAAATGAGGATCGAATACGAATATGATTTTCAGTATTCGCATTCGATTCGCCCAATTCGAATAAGAAACATATATATATTTTAACTAGATTAGTACCCGTGTACTACACGAGATTATGATTATATTGGTTTTAACTAAATTTATTTATCAAATTTATTTTTAACATATTCCTTATTAAATCGGTTTGCATATTTACAAATATTTTCTTAACAAAAAATCATATCTTTATATAATATAGCAAAACCAAAAAAGCTTATGTGTCATAATTTTAAAGCTTTTGGCTTAGGTGGCATCATTTGAGAGTTTATCTCATAATAATGATTTTTTTATTTAAAATATGTATATAAAATATATTATAATAAAACTAATTACATTTTTAGTCCCCTAATATTTTGGAGTATTCTGAAAAATTTAAAAGTATTTATACTTTTAACCCTCTACTACAAGGGGTGTACATGAGTCGGTTTATATTTCATAGGGTGTGAAAATGAAACTTATGGATTAAATTAATAATAATATACAATTAAAAACCTCAGTGTTTTATAAATATACATAACTTTTTTTATATGGATTTAAAAAAAATAAACTACACCATAAAACTGAGCATTTTATTCTATTTAATTTGAGTATAATATTGCTATACTAAAAATTTAATTTTTAAAAATATATTACGTGTTCCGATTTACCACGGTTTTGTTTCAAAACTTATTGGAACGTTCATGAATATCCTTAAAAACATCACTTGAATGTTGTGTTTCCGAGCGTAGCGCGGGCACTAAACTAGTGTTTAAATAAAGGAGATTATCTATAATAACTGGTGAAAATTTTATTTTGAACATATCGGGTTAGGAGATAGATCGTGATAATTGGTAAATTTTTAATTTGAACATATTAGGTTAGGAGATAAATCATGATAATTGGTAAATTTGTATTTAAACATGTCGGGGTAAGAGATAATTAATGAATTTTTTTATTTGAACATATCGGGTTATATCGAATATGGATCATACTATGACCCGCCTTGAAATCATCCATCATATTAAATTACAGCATGACACCTAAGCAAAATCCTACGTGGATTAGTTAAAATGTTGACATGTGTAAAAGTTACTCAATTATTAGAATATGTAGATATATATTTTAATATATTTAATTAATTAGCTATATATGAATATAACTTAATGAGTTTGAAGTAAAGATAAACTTAAACCATTACTCAATCTTAATTGTTGTTTTGATTTGATTCTATGACAGTTACTTAATTATTTTTGGAGTATTGGATATTAACGGACCTAACTATTAGTTTTTGGCCGCTACCGGTCCCAACTTTTGAAATATGTGCTGGCGGTCCATTAGTGGCCAAAATAATAAAAGTTGAGACCGCTAGCAAATATTTCAAAAGTTGGGACCGGTAACGGCTAAAAACTAATAGTTAAGTCCGTTAATATTCAATAATCCATTATTTTTTTCTACATATTTTGAACCTGTTTAGAGTCTTTTTTGTGCTTTATTATGCTATTTTAAAAAAAATTTACATGTTTGACTTATTGATGTGATAATTTTTCATATTGTTTGGATGATGCTTTACACAGTGTTAGAGTGATCTTTTAGACTTACGTTATATTGATCCTACATTTGTATTGTTGTTTGATTGTTATTGTTCATACATATTTTTTAAAGCGAGTACATTTGAATTCAAATAAGTTAATCGAATCGAATACATAGATTTTTATTCGAATGTGAATCCAATATGAATACAGTTTTTAAAAGTCTCAATTTAATTCGCGCAATTCGCCGAATTCATATTCGATTCAAATGAACACCCTAATATGATATGGGGTATCAGATGTGAAAAGTTCTTAGAAAGTGAGATAATTTTACTAACATGATAATTTTTCAAAAAATTATAGATATGTAGACGGAAGCCTAGTAGCCTTCCAAGATAACTCTTGGTCCAACATTCAAGACGATTATTTGAAACATTTGTGGGTTGTTGTCAAAATGATAACCCTTCGTCTATTAAGCGTCTCCCCACGTCTTGTTTGCCCAATAGCTATTGTGATATATTTCCTAATTTCATATTACTCTTTTGATGTTAAAAAGCAATAAAAATGAACAAAATCAGACAAACTAAACACCATTCTTAAACATCACCACCAACAAGCCCAATAGTTCATTAAGCAACAAACCCAAAAACTAAACCATGATTGATTCATGCCGACTGATACGTAAAACATCACCTAGAGAGAAAACCAACATCAAGAATTAGGGTTCCGCATTACCTAAAGGATTGCTACCGGGTGAATTAGGAGGTTGTTCTTGTTGTTCACTTGTTTCACCTTCAGGTGCAGTTTCGCTGTTTTCAGGGTGAAAATTGATTGGAAACTTTGTTACCCGCGGTTTGTCAGTCAATATGTTTCTTTGAACCTTATCGATAATCACCTTTTGTGGTGGTTCTTCTTTTAGCTTCTCATCATCATAGTCGTTGTTCACATAATATCCCACACGCACAAATTCTTGACCAACATAAGAGCATGTCAGCAAAAGAACTGTAACTCCAATTATATCTTCTTCCCGAATCTTTGATGGGTCCGGTGGGTCTGCCTACCAATTTTCAAGATTAATTAGTAATACAGTGTTATTTATTATGTTGCTCTGATAAAGTGAAATTTACCTGAAAAACAAAACGATAGTTTCCCACGTTGACAGGCCCAACAAGTACACTTTCCAACAGTTGATCATAAGTTTCATCCTCAGCCGATCCGACATATATCAGTTTCCACTCCAAATCTGCATATACAAGGTACCAAATGTGAGAAGAAAAAAAAAATTCTAAAAAAGTCAGCAAATTAACATCAAATGGAATTGATATAAATAAAGTGTTTCATGAATAACACAGACTGTCAAACACTAGGAAACCACTGCGCAAACAGTTGATGATATATGATAAGTTGAAGTGAGATGCATTTCACTCTGGTCAATACTTAATAACAAACTAAAGGGAGGCTACGTAAGAATATACAACCAAAGTAGTCATGATTAAAAAAAAGGTCACATGATCATAAAAAAACTTAATTTCCAATTCTAAACGATCACGGTATGAATTAAATGCCCTGCCATCCTAAAAATACTAACCCAAAAGGTTGCTTCTTACATACTACAAGTGGCACCTTAGCCAATCCCATGTGATTCGTCTACAGAAGAGATATCTCCAATTCGTTTTAGATACATAGGTTGTGGAGGAGAGGAGAACTTTATATAGTCAGTGTGCTTAGGCAGGAGAATTTTTAGCATGGAGATGTAACATCCTAGGCAAATCCCATTTTAGCCATGGACGGTTAGCATGTTTGAGCAGGAGAACTTCATAAACATTGTTTGAGCAGGAGAACTTCAATGTTTTATGGCGAATTAGCTGTGAATGATGTAAAACTCCATTGTCAAGTGCGCTTTGGTAGAAAACCCAAGATGCCCGACCTCCTGTCACGTTTCCACTCAGGTAACAATAAGCAACCCATTGTCTCTTTGTGCATAAAGCAAACAACCTTGATAGGTACGAGGGGTCGGATGTTATAGATAACCTCGTGGGAAGTCTGTCTCCACCAGGGAAACAGAAAGAAACGCATGAGCAAAGCCGATGTTACACTACACGTGTAACCATACCAAGAAACCACAATTGCAGATAAGTGTAAACAAGAGTGCCTATTCCAGAAAAGTATGTTCTAACAATCTTAACAACATCAAAATACAAAGCAAACACAATTCGCGTGTATATATTTGCAGATTACATGATCAGTTACAGATGCCCAAAAGCGTGGTTTTCTCCAACTCTAGTATCATTAATCTAGATGTGGATTCAAACAAATTATCAAAACATTGATACAAACCGCTAATCAAAGGGGAAATCAGTCTCATTATCTCCAACTCACGTATAGGAACAAACTTCAATAATTCAATTTCAACGCTAGAAACCCTAAAACTCAAATCTGACTACGTGATTAACCCTAACTAAAACAACGAATACAAGAACAACAATCAAGAACAAGCATGCCGATGATTAAACACAAAAGAGTAGAAAAAATTTACCTTCTTTAAGAGGCGAAACACACTCGTACGAGATTTCAAACTGAAATGGCGTGAGAAACGATGCCGGATTGTCCAACACCGTCACATTCGTAATGTTCACTGCGCTCATCGTCAAAACTAGAAAAATCAAGGGAAAAAAAGCGGTTGAATGAAAGAAACAGTTGATGAGATAAGTGAAGCCAGGGGCGGCTCAAGCGTATCGGAGGCCTTTAGACAAAATAAAAATCCAGGGCCTTTTTTGTAAAATAAACCAAGTGCCTAAATCATAAAATTCTAAGTACCAAATCAAACTCTAGTTACCGACACAAGTTTTTATTTTAGGCTTTTAGAACAATCAAAATTTAAAACAATGTGTTTACACTTTACAGGGTACTTATCTACTCATTTATTATAGCTTTAAGCAATAACAACCAAAAAATTTTATTTTGTTTCTAAACATAGTCAAGTTAGTTCTAAGTCCAATACACTAAATGTCTAAATCGCTAATTTAATCAATTTAGGCATAAGACAAGTCACAAGCAATAAGTAAATAACACCAAGAAATAAAACAAGACATGCACCTTAACCTTTAAATCCTTTGACACATCACACACCCCAACTCAGTAAGAAGCCTATATAAGGAATACACAAAAAAAAAACACAATTGGACCTTTCTAATTTGAGGCTTCAATTCACACTTACATAAATTGAAACTGAAAGAATATTGCAGAAGAAGACTTAAAATTGAGTAACGGCAAATGAAATCTTCGATTGGATCTAAAGAAAAGAAATACGAAGACATGTTTGCCGCAAAACTTTTTCATCGGGAATCAGATACTAACGCTTTCCATTCTTACCTGTTTCATCTCCTAATTACATTAACTAGTAAATTTTCTTCGCACGTTGCGTCGGGACACGTTTTGCATACGAAGAACAAATAAACGTATGGTAAAGGGGGCGTTTGTAAACTTTAAATCAACTTGGAAACATTGCCTCTAGCATAGATTTCTCTTCATGTTTACAAAAAGTAGAATTGAAGTTCCATATAATAGCTCCCATAAATTAATTTGAAGAACTAATCTTAGCATTATATCATTTTATAGTCTTACCAATGAAGCCTAGAACTACAGTTTGAGACAATAAAAATAATCAAAAATAAAAAATGTCTAAACCACTAATCTCAGGTAGTAAATCTACTGTTATTGAAGGCATACCTTACTCAAAAAGTGAAATGAAAAGGTTGCATTGCAAATGTTCAAAGTTCTAGCAGATCCAAATGCACATTCTCTACACAGACTACACTTGAATTAGATACTTGAAATTGAAAAACAAAACCAAGAAAAAAGACCAACTGCTAGTTTTGTGTATTTGAAACTCCCTATGTTTTGTTGAACATAACAATCGATGCAATCATTTAGTTTTTATGAAGGTGAAGTTAGATAATACATTTGTTAATGAGCTGCACAATGGAGAACAACAATCCGTTATCTTAATCTGACTCTGCAAAGCTCGAATATTATTGATTGTAACTTCCAACATTTCCATTGATGATGGAAAATTACTAAAAGTACATATTACTTATTTCGGAAAAACAATAAAAATAAAATCTCGAATGAGACAGAAAAACGATAATAGTGTGTAAAACAACGAACTGATTTAAGCATCACCAATAACAATTTTTCATAAAGAAGTTGATAGATTACCTCATCAGTTACATAACAAAATATAACTAAATTAGGGTTTATGGTATAACAATGATTAAGAACACAAAAACTCCAATATGTTACCTTTATACTACTAAACTAAGACCAAAAACCAAACCAGACCAGAAACTTCTTTTTATGTTCACACTAATCAACTGATCTAGCATAGTAGAATTTAAAGTAAGCATTCTATTGGTTAAAACCAAAATATACCTAAATTAAGGAATGAGTAATGTGAAGATCTGCTTGCTTGAAATTTAGTGGCCGCACATTTTTATCGCTAGATAGAGCCCCCCTTCTTCTTGGTTGCTTTGTTGTTCATCCAAATGGTTAAAGACCTAACTGCAGCCAACATAAACACTTATCATTTGAAATAATGCATTTCCTTTGCTTATAATTACATTAAAATATAACTATTTTCGGGCAAGGAGATTAGTTTATAAAGTAAATAAAAAACTCAAGAAACTTGTATGATTTACTTAACAAAGCATGCATCAAAAACCAACTATCTTGAAAAATACAACATGTTAGAAGTTGGATCGGAGATTTACAGAAGACCATATCAAGATTCATAACAAAGAGTATATGCGATTTGCAGAAACGGCGATTAAGGATTTGAGATAGAAAATCTGTCGGTACAACACCGTTATAATGT
Organism: Tagetes erecta; assembly: GCA_030867185.1. Taxonomy (NCBI): domain Eukaryota; kingdom Viridiplantae; phylum Streptophyta; class Magnoliopsida; order Asterales; family Asteraceae; genus Tagetes; species Tagetes erecta. The sequence continues at coordinate 62,264,222 of CM061488.1, forward strand.
TTTGAACTCAATAATAACATCCCCAATACTCACAAAATCAAAGCAATGAGGGAAAACTAATCATACAGACATACACAAACTTGAAGTTATAGAGAAGTTTCACATACATACATTTCCATATCAACCTACACATGTACCCCCTTATGTGCATTCTGTTTTCATTCGATCTCACAAGTTCTGACGTTCTGTAACATATATTTACACACATATTTATATAAATATTCATACACTTATCTGTTTTCAGGCAATGTAGCACGTACAAATACAATTCGCATATTTATATACATACATTCCCACTTGCTGCAGTTTCTGCGTTATATACATCCATACACACGAAACACTATTACATACATACACTCTCACACAAATACATACATAACTTAGCACCAACATGCTGCTATACACACACACACACACACACACACATATATATATATATATCATCTCGTACGCGTATACATACATATATCAATTCAGCAATACACTTACATACATATACACATGATATCAATTCAGGCTGTTAATACACACTTATATCCATCCATACACACGCTGCAACTAGCTTTACACATACATACCCTTTCTAGACATACATATAACCAACTGTTGCTTACTGTTAAAAATTTACAATCCCGTATACTCTGTATACTTGCATACATTGACTTGCATACTGCTGCTATCTATATGTACAACACATCAACATCTAACCACACACATATATAGACGAATCGAAACCCTAGATGAATAATCTGAAAAAGAAGGCTTACCAGAGGAGATGATCGGAGATGGAGGGGGGCTGCTGCTTCTGAATTTTCCGGCTGCTGCTTTGAAACTGTTGACGACGAGGAAGGGGAAATGATCGATGGTGGTGCGGCAGCAGAAGAAGAGGATGGGTGGGGTGGGTGTTAGGGTTTGGGTAATTAAAATAATGTTACACTTTGGCCCATCAAAATACATAGGTTATTAACTTTTAATTTAATTGTTAAAAAAACTAGTTTTATTTTTAAATCATACCTCTTCAATGGATTTGGATTTCTTGAATAGGTGAGGATGCATTTTTGTCATTTAGTCATTTTGTTCCGTGGTGTGCTCTGGTTTACGCTTAGAGTTCAATCTGACTCGAATAATAGGCATCTTGTTGGGTTTAAGAATCTTGACATCACGGTCCATAATCTCCACGGGTTCCTCGATGAAACGCAGTTGTTCATCAACATGAAGTTCCTCCAAAGGAACAACCAATGATTCATAACCCAAACACTTTTTTCAGATTAGATACGTAGAACACATTATGTACTCCATTAAGTTAATCGAAAAGATCGAGTTCATAAGTTACTGGCTGACCTGTTTTGTAATTTTTAAAGGCCTAACATAACGAGGATTTAATTTTCCCCGTTTACCGAAATGAATAACACCCTTCCACGGCGACACTTTCAACAAAACCCGGTCGCACACATTAAATTCCAAGGGTTTTCGCCGTTTATTGGCATAACTTTTCTGACGGTCACGAGCTACTGTCATACGACTACAAATCCGAACAATGACTTCAGTAGTTTCATGAACCATTTCTGGACCCGTAATATGACTATCACCCACTTCTACCCAGCAAAGCGGTGATCTACACTTACGCCCACAAAGAGCTTCAAACGAAGCCATCTTAATACTGGTATAATAACTATTGTTATAAGAAAATTCGATTAACAGTAAATGAGTGTAACAATCCCGATTTTTGGGCCCGGATTTTTTTTTCATTTGTTATTTAGAAACCCATTAGGCTTGGCTTAACTCCTTATCGGATCCGACCCAATGATATATATGGGCTTGGCCCATTTAGTTATGTTAAACGCAAGTGACGAAACCCGTCATATTAAATACCTGGATACGCGTAAGAATTTATTTTGTACAATAAGATAACTACTTTAGGCTAGTTAGGAACTCACTATCACTTTAACCCCAACGATTACAAATGTATATAAATAAAAGAAGACCAAAAACTAATTGCGAATAACAAAATAATAAACATACATCATTTTATAATCATACAATATTTATACATCTATACATATACGACACCATGCATACATGTATATATGTATGTACGTATATATACACATAATATTTATCTACCATAATTAATAAAAACCAATACAAGAGGGTAGCAATCATACTTCCACATGTATAATTAAACATTTAAAGACATAACACTAGTAATAAAAACCAACACCCACATTATATAAAAATCAACCCACCCACATGTATTTATGTATACAAGAATGTTTACACCTCACTCATACAAACACATATAGTAAAGTATAAAAATACATACACGCATACAAGTATAATACAAAATCTACCAGCATAGATCCATACACATTATTATTTTACAAACCATAACTAAAAATCCAAACACATAATACGTATATATGTACATATATATATATATATGTACAAATATATAAAACCTGCAACTCTACAATTTATAAAATAAACCAACATCTTATAAAAATCACCTACACAAAAGTGATACTTACACCCGCATACAAACATGAACGTATACATGATACTTTTTTACACCTACACACTACCTACATCTACTTGTCTCCCTATCCATCCAACACAACCTCCATCACCCACCAATGCATGACATGTTTTTACAACTTCCAACAAATCTCAAAATCCTTCCATAATCCTCCACCACCCAAGACAAGATTCTCACTCCCTCCTCTCTCCTCTAATTTAGCCGAATTCACGACCACCACCCTCATATCATATCATTTCACTTTACCATTTCACACACTCTCCAAAACTCTCTCTCAATATCCTCTTAACATTCAAGCACTCCTACACTTAAGAAAACTCAGAGAATCAGCCCCCATGGAGCTCTAGAGATCAATCCACAAGCCAAGAGTTAGAGCCAAGGAAGCACACGAGTCCAAGGAAGCCAACAAACGAGCAACCGAAGCACGAATCGTTCAAACCAATAAACCGAGCACATTACCTCCAGCAGACATGACTTATGCAACTTTATCATCAATAACATAGTTTAAAGTCAATCAATCGCTTAGGCTAACATACATAATAATGGAGTTTCTCTGTTATGGAATTGCATCTTGGTGATTTGACATCAAACTAATAATTCACAATGGTTCAATCGCATAGGAACATAATACAATCCTATAGAGTTTTTCTATAGAAGAATGAACATCTTGGTGAACACATCATAAAAGGGTTATATATAGATTAACTCAAAAGTGGCAACACAAACACAATTAAGAACATGAAAGCAATGATGAAAACAATTTTTAAGGTTCACACACATTTAGAAAACATAACAAAAGACTTATAAGTAGTGATTAATGTAGGAACCGTTCGCATAAAAAATTAAAAATACTTATATTGATTCAATTACAATACAAAAATCAAATAAAGCGGTAAATTACAATACGAGAATTACAATTGAAATGAAGAACGTAATGAGTACGAAGATGAAAAAGAACTTGGTGGGCGAGGCTTCGTGTATTGACACGGTGTGACAACCCGACTATCAGGTCCCACCTTAACCTTAGTTATTAGTAGATAATTATATTATTAACCATACAATTACTTGTGATTACTTTAACTAACCATGATTTAAGTGCAAACGAATATTTAAGAGACAAAATATTATTTTTGTGATACCCGGATATTATTCGTACACGCGTATTTATTTATGATTAGACGATTATTTTAATGCCTTGAATTAGGATAGCAAAACCATTAGAGACAATAGTGGAACAATGCTTTAGTGCAATATTATTCTTATCAAACAACAAATAAAATTCATGTCACTTATACAATGAAATCAATAGGGTAATATTCTTACCACAAAAACACAATGAAAACCCATAATATATACAAAATCTTCGGCCAAACCACATTACATCAAACAAATACCCACTAAAAATACCACAAACACATTATACCCCATTAAATTGAGTAGATATATATATATACTTCAAAAATCATCCAAATAAACTACCCAAAATAACACACCAAGTAAAAAGATAAAAAAAAAATCTACACATGAGTTTGCTTGAAACTATGTACCACCTCCATGCTAAACCAATAAACTAATCTTGATTGACCAACTACCCCTCCCCACTCCTTCCTTGAATCAGCCGATTTCCCATCCCCAACACTCTTCCATATTCCATTCAAACACTCAACCACTTCTACACATATCCATACATGCAAGGCTTTTTCTTTTCATCCCATTTTCTCTCTACCACCCATGAATACACACATTCTCTTAAGCTACAGCAGAAAACCATCTCCTAGAGGCGGATTCAAGAACTTTTGAAGAAGTTCCATCGATTTGCAAGGCTTTAAGGTAACCAAATAGGCTTTTCCTTTAATTTACGACACTTAAATCTTGTAAACACTCATCCCTTTGCACGAAACAGTAGCGACCAGCAGTTTCACGCATCCTTCAAGCTCTTTAGAAGCCCCAAAAGTCGTTTATCTCGAAGCCAAGCTTGGACCAAGGTTGGTACATGACCAAACACCCTTAAAACCTTCATTTTTGCACTAGTTTACATCATTTAACACTTTGTTTTGAAACTCTATAAAAACCCACGAAATAAGCCATCTAAAAACAGTAAATAAACTCTTCTTAAACATGGTTAAAAGATATAATAAGTTTTGGTTTGGTTTGGTGCAAAACTATGAAGATTACATTGATGTAAATAATGATTTTAAACACCTCAAAACCCGAAAAAGAGATGAACATGAACACCAACATAACTTTCAGATTTGAATATGAAAATGGGCTGGAAATATAGTGTAAAAATCGTGACTTGGGTTGGATGTAACAAAACGAGCATGAAACTAGTAAAAAGATACAAAAACGAACACCCGGTAAGCCTTAAAACTACAAATTTGCACCAAACATTACGAAACCTAATTTTTGTTATCTCCAGGCCTTTATGGACATATTTTAGTGATAGAAAATAATTTTCATGATTTATTGCCTTAAAATGTATTTTATACAAATTTATTAGTGAAAATAATCACTAAAATACACATTTTCGTGAATAAATCCTAATAATTAACCAAAAAGGTTAAAAATCAGAAAGTTAGTATTTTCCGGTAGTATATGACGACTAAAACATATTTTTGTCATAAAAAGTGGGAAACCATGTATTTTACCTTACGGTTACGGGTAAGACGTGTTTTTAACGGTTTTGTGTAAAACTTGAGATTTTTGTACTTAAAACCTAAAAACTTGTTATTTACAGATTATGTACACTAATGTGAGCCCATGATACTGATTTTTGAAGTCTTGAGTCAAATGGTTGAGAAAATGGAATTTTAACGCGTAATATGACGGTTTTACCGTACCCGGTAAAACCGAAACGTGTATTTTCATAACATATAAACTTTTCTGGAATTTCTGGTTATAATATGACTCAAATAAGTATATTAGACTTATAAAATGAGTATGGACCCTTGTTGGGTCAAAAAGCGTCAAAATACGAAATTTTGGGATTAAAAGTGTCATTTTTGAAACTTAAGGGACTAATATTGACAACTCCGAAAATCTTTCTGATTTGGAACCGAAACCTTATAAAAATGTATCAAACTATGAAAGGTAACTTTAATTGATTGAATATTGAAAAGATTACAACCAAATATATAGAAAACCAAATTACATCTAGGTACCCTAAACTATTGAGATTATTACTAGGTCATAAACCGACATAGACTAACACATAGACTAACACATAGACTAACACATAGACTAACAGTAGACAACAGGTTATAAAAGTTATGGTAAGAAAAGCTCGATAGGTAATGAACTAAACATTAAAAACTTGTAAACTAGGCGCGTGTAACTATATTAATTAACGACACCCGAAACGCGCTATCTAAAACAAGTATAATATTTGGGGCTGAGTTGGGACTCATAGAACATGTCCACGTCATGAAAATATAATGATAAGTGATAAATAATAAGAACCCAAAACTCTAAGACTTTCCAATTTAAGAAGCTTTATTTTTGTAAAACTCGACAACAACACCGTGAGGTGAACTATTTGAATATTGCACACATTTAGGGATGCACATGGTTATATAATAGCTCATAAAATAGAAACTTATGAGTATACATCATTATAATAGGTTGCTAAGAAGCAAGTTCGGGCGTTTTGCTTATTTGTGACTAGTTGCTTAATTGTCAAGGTGAGTTTCATGAATCCCTTTTTACTTAATGTTTTGGGATGGAAGCATGCTATTTTTTTTTAAAGTTTTTAAGCTTATTTATTTGATATGCTATTTTTGAGTTATTTGATGTGCTATTTGTGATGTATCCGATTCTATCTGCTAAATTATTTACACGATCATTAATTCTATCTTTGGGATGGACCGCTTGTTTATATGGGTAGTACTACTTGGGGAATCCCCCACGCGCAGTGCCTACCTGCCATACACCAATGGCATTAGAGGTAGGGTCCACACTGAGATCCTGCGGGGTCGTTCGCGGCATGTGACAGGTTTTGACTGAGACAAGTGTTCTAACACTAGCAGAGTGGGAACATATATTTGGGCTTAGTCCCGGCTCTTTTGGTATTTGATGAGGCACAAGCCGGGCTAAGTACAGGGTTGATTGTGTAACATCACGAAATATTATTTCATTGTGTAACATCACGAGACAATATTAAATGTTGTTTTCTTTACTGTATATGAAAACCTCGAAACGGATATTTATGTTTTATCACAAATTAAACCATGTTTTACAAACAATTATATTTTTAAAACATAAACTTGAAACTCACCAACTTTTTGTTGACCCATTTTCTTTTGAGCATGTTTTCAGGTAATTGAAGTTGGACTTAGCGGACTACCATTAGAGGAAGAAGCCTTAGAAGTCAACCTCTTATAATGGCATTACTATTTCATCGTTTAAGCTTAAAAGACAATTTTATGTATTTTGGATAAGACACCTGTCGTTTGATTTTCGGAAACACGTTTTACGTCCTTAGTGGACGAGACTAAACTTATTTTTATTTATGTAATGAAGTAATGTCATGCTTATTTCCTTTAATCTTTGGTTTATTAGAAGTACGCTTCCGCCACTTCGTTGATTATCAGTCGTCACACGTCACCCACACTCCGGGGTGTGACACACGGGTCCCTTAAAACAAATTCCGAGTCTCCCAAGAGAACTCGAATGTTTCCCAGGGTACAACGGCCGAAGCAGTATGTACAGCCGGGGATGACTCTAGCACCCAAAAATATATTTTGAGAAGAAGAGAAAGTTCTTAAACAATCAGAGAATGAGAGAGATCATGTAAATGATTTTGGTGTGTGTTCAAGTCCCTTTTACAACTAGGTTCACTCTAGTATTTATAGGAAACCAAAGTTCATCTTTACTCAAAAGATGAAACACCACATTGAATGCAAAGTTGAAACACCTAAATGAATTCAATATTGTAACATTCTTTTGAATTCAATGTGAAACAACCAACAATTCAATTTCTTATTTTGTTTTTTCACATAATAATAATTACTATTTGTTATTTTAACAAAATAGTTCCAACAATCCCCCACATGAAAAAACAAATTTCATTTTGTTCATGTGAAAAACACATTTTCATATATTTCTCCAACAATCCATACTCTCTTAATATCAACATACAATTTCAACGGTTAAATATTGTCGGATAGGTAGTGGTTAGCTTTGAACCTTCTGTTGTGATGTATACTTAGTCTCCTAGTGGTTTGGTAGACATGATGTCTTTGAACCAACCACCATTTATATAGACGACAATACACATCACACATTACTATTCCTGGTCTGGTCAACCCCTCATTGTCGTGTCCATTATGGTCGTGGATCACTAGCCTAGTTCTGCGGGAGCTATAGGATTTGCGCTCCCCACAAATTCATTCGAAGCAACCCCACTTCTCTCTCACATAGGTGATTATCAAAATCATTAAAAGCATTAAAGTTATGATGATTTCACTAGATCAATAACCATATGTTATGCTTATCCTCACGTCATGTCACTTGTCATTATAGGAATGGGCTAGGAAGTGTTAAGGTTAACTCCCTTTATTGTGTTTGGGGAACCCTCACAGTGACCGTAGTTTACGCAGTTAGGTTGTCCTGTTGAACCTAGATCTTGGGATCTCCAGTAACATAGGCAGGGGCGGATGTAAATAGAGATGAGGGGTAGCCCGAGCTACCCCTCAACTTTTGTTACGAGATGGGTTTATGCTTTTATTTTCATCGTTTTTTGTATAAGGATACTCCTGAAGAAGAATTAGGATACTACCGAGCATCAACAAAATCGAACGGGAGTAAATTTAACTGACCGGAAATTTTTTCCAATGATTGTGTGCTTGCTCCGAGAAAAGAAAAAATGGAGAAGATGAAGTAGAGCTGGTAGGTAACTAGGTACATGGCTATATTTGTACTTTTTAACATGTGTAGGTAGAAAATGTGTACAGAAATAAATGACAACCTGACAAACTAAAAATACATTTTGTTTATTTATTTATTTTATTAATTAGATTAAAATAACTTTTCAGTAAGGTATTTTGAATTTTCCTACCTAGTTTACGGTAATACTTTTGTAATAAGTTTTCAAAATACATAAATGAATTTGAAGAACCTCTTTACATCATGTAAAGATATATTTTTCTACATGTATTTTTTAATAAAAAAAATCCATCCTATATCTTATCTTGTATCATGTTTTTTATAAAAGAAACTAATAATAAAATGAACCGTTATCGTGTGCAATACATGCTGTAAAAAAAGTAACCATCGAACGCTCTTTTAACGGTGGAAACTGGAAAAAAAATATTTGTTTCCTTTAGTTTATTGAATTTTTTTAAAAATCGTTACTTTTTTAACAGCGGTCTACTAGTGGCAAAAATAATAAAAGTTGAGACCGTAAGCACATATTTCGATAGTTAGGAGCGTTAACGGCAAATAAAAAATAGTTAAGACTTTTAATATCCAATACTAAGAAAAAAAATTAGGCTACCCCCTAAAGATTTTAGCTAGCTCCGCCATTGCGCATAGGTTAGGTTTTCCTTCGCATTCACTTATCTCATGGGCTTTAGCCACATTCCAATTGACGACTTGAGTACTAACTCTCTGCTTAAGCCTTTTGTAAGTGGGTTCACAATGTTATCTTTTGACTACACATAGTCAATCTTGATAACCCCATTGAGAGTACTTGTCGTACCTTATTGTGTTTAGGTAACACTATTTTTTTGGGTCTTATCTTTTGAACCTTGGGCTTCGGTATAAATACCTTTGCTAGACTCCCCCACCACACTTTCAAGTATTTTGTATGATGGTTTCCTTTCCATTCATATCTCATAAGGGTTTTCATCCCTTTTCTTGTGAGGTATCTTATTTAAAAGATAAATGGCCGCATGTATGACCTCCCCCCACATTTTCGAGTTATTAGATAACGTCCGAATGATTTATGTAACATAAATCGGGTCTAACATGCTTGTTACAAATTAAGCGATTGCTTAAAATCGTGTTTAGAGCTTCATATTGTTAAACAATAAATTATTTCTAACACGATCGTTAAATAGAAATGGTTACAAAAATCATTTTTAAGCCTTATGTGTTTATAAAATAAACACCCAAGTTAATCTCATACTTAATGAGTTTTAATTTAATTTCATACTTAATGAAATTTAGTTTGATTATAATATAATCAATTTTCTTCCAATTTTCCAAAACACAAAAATGATAACAATAGCATTTTAAAGTGTTGTTTTTTATATAAAATAAACATGTTTCTAACACATTTGTTAGACATAAATGATTACAAAAATCATTATGAAGCTTTGTATGTATATATAATATAAATCTTTCCTAACACATTTGTTAGACATAAATGATTACAAAAACCATTTTAATGTTTTGTTGTTTATATAAACTAAACATTTTCTACTTGATTCTCGACATAGACGGTTAAAAAAACTTGTTTCTCTCTTTTTCAATGTGTGATCTATATGTACAACTTAATAATAATGAATCTTAAAGTTCATATTTCATTCACACGAAAAGAAGACAAAACTTCATAACTTAATATTTAGTTCTTTATTAGTCATAACTAATATGACCCCAACTCCAAAACTAAATGACTTTAATTAAATAGTCAACACAAAGTTAATATATTTTTTTTATTATATGAAACCTACCAAAGATTTATTGAGGTTTCAGGTTATTGAATCCAGGATGGAAAGGTAATATATTTAAACCAACAAAAGGTTATAGAGTTTTAAAAGAAAAACATATTGAACATAAAAACCAATTGTAAGTTTGTTAATCAGAAAAATTAATTACACAACAATAATGGTTTTATGGATGATTTAAAAAAAACCACATTTGAAAATTATACAAAACAATTACAAGGACCAACAAATGGCAAAAAAGATAACAAACTTTCTTTAAAAAAAAACAATTCTAGAAATTAAAGAGTCAAATGTAAGTTCTCTAAGTCCAACTGTGAGAGACGAACAATAACTAAATGTATATATTTTTTTTAAATATGAACGGTAATTTAAAAAAATTATTTTAAGATTGTAGGAACCGTTCGCATAAAAAATTAAAAATACTTATATTGATTCAATTACAATACAAAAATCAAATAAAGCGATAAATTACAATACGAGAATTACAACTGAAATGAAGAACGTAATGAGTACAAAGATGAAAAAGAACTTGGTGGCCGAGGCTTCGTGTATTGACACGGGTCCCTTAAAACAAATTCCGAGTCTCCCAAGAGAACTCGAATGTTTCCCATGGTACAACGGTCGAAGTTGTATGTACAACCGGGGAGGACTCTAGCACCCGAAAATGTATTTTGAGAAGAAGAGAAAGTTCTTAAATAATCAGAGAATGCGAGAGATCATGTAAATGATTTTGGTGTGTGTTCAAGTCCCTTTTACAACTAGGTTCACTCTAGTATTTATAGGAAACCAAAGTTCATCTTTACTCAAAAGATGAAACACCACATTGAATGCAAAGTTGAAACACCTAAATGAATTCAATATTGTAACATTCTTTTGAATTCAATGTGAAACAACCAACAATTCAATTTCTTATTTTGTTTTTTCACATAATAATAATTACTATTTTTTATTTTAACAAAATAGTTCCAACAATTAAAACCCCTAACCCCAAAGTGATTATTTTTCTTTACATTTTGTTAAAATATCAGTATTACATTTTATCTCTTGAATTAATCTAATTAATCATTATCTCAACAAATGATTTTTGCATTTCCATCTCAAATCCAATATAAACTAGTTACCGATCAAATTTTGGCGCCGTTGCCAGGGAGCAATTGTGCTTCGTTTACTAGTTGGTATTAATTTTTATGTTTTTACTTATCGTTAAAAAAACCAAAAACATCATAAGCTTTTGTTTATTGTTAGTTCATTGTTACGCTAGGTGTGTTAAGTGGTGTAAGTAACAAGTCAGTGCATGCATACAAGGTTTTCAAGAAGATCATCACCGTTAGCATTTGATCCAGACATAGAAAGGCCAGCACGAAACAACTTAGTACTTCATCGATTTTCTGTAGGACCATCAACTACACTAGAAGGGTTTGTTCAATTATTATCGAACAGTCAAAGTTCATCAAGTATGGCTCATCCAGGTGGAGGATCTTTTCAACACAATCAAGGTCTAGGTCCAAACAATAATGGGCAACCAAATGATGTTGGTATTTTGAAGTTGATAGTAATCCAGGATCTCATCATGGTGACGATTGGAATTTTAATAATTATGAAGGAGGTATATATGGCAATCAAAATAACAATGGTGAAGATAATGCATGGAACAATAATCAAAATGGGCAAGGTAATGGAGGTGAAGACCAAAACAACAATTGGAACTAAAACAACAACTGGAATAATAACAATTGGAATCAAAACAATCAAGGTGGTGGAGGCTATGGAGATCAGAATTGGAATAATAACCAAGGACCACAAGGGAATCCTAACAACAACTTTGGAGGTCCTAACCATGGTCAAGGAATGATGGGTCAACAAGTAAAGGGAGTTGATAGTCATTTTAAGCCCACAATTCACATGAATCCTTCACCAATTGTCCCACCTCATTGTAATAGAAGGCAATTTGAGATCCGACCACAATACTTGTCTATTATTCCAAATTTTAGAGGTTTTGCATTAGATGAACCATACATACATCTCTATGAGTTTGTAGCAATTTGCAGCACCATTAGAAGTCAAGGTTTCACACCCGATGAGGTAAAATTAAATCTGTTTCATTTTTCACTCAAAGATAGAGCCAAACAATGGTTTGTGACTTTGCCACTGAGAAGTATTCGTACTTGGGATGACTACAACAAGCATTTCTTGATGAATACTACTCGATGGGAAAAACTAGCAATGCAAGAGATGCTATAAAATCTTTTAACCAACACTTCGGTGAAGCTTTTCATGAAGCTTTACTCGTTTTAAAGAAATGCTAAGATTATGTCCCCACACTGGGATTGAAAAATGAGATTTGGTTAAAATATTTTATGATGGTTTACTTCCAGAAGCAAATCAAATGGTTTTCTCAAGTAGTGGTGGGAGATTTTTTATCCCAACATGAAGATCAAGCTTGGAATTTTCTTGAAAATTTAAGTAAGGGTTCTAAAACTCAAGCATCTGCTAGTCGAATAGCTAGATCATCCACGGTTAAATCAGTGAATGATAGTGTCCATAGAGATATATTTAATTCACTTGAGAATAAAATGGATTTAATATGTCGAAGCTTGGGAAAGGATGTGTCTCATGTGTCACAAGGTTTGGAGCTATGTGCTGATTGTGGAGATATTGGTCATGATGTTATTGCATGTCCAATACATTTTGGTCAAAGTGAGGAGGTGAACCAAGTCTATGGTAAAAAGAAGCCTTTTTATATGAACTCGAACACGTATCACCCGGGATTAAGGAATCATCCAAATATGAGATAAGGAAATGCTTCAAATCAACTCAATCCCAATTTTCAAGGTTCAAGTGGGGCAAATCAGAATTTCAACCAAGGGAATTTCAATCAAGGAAACTTCTCAAATCGTCAACAAAACTTTCAAGGCAATTACCCAAAAGGAATGTATTAAGGGAACTTCAACCAAGGAGGGTTCAACCAAGGTGGCTACAACTAAAATTTCAACAACCAATCCTGAAATTACCAACAAAACTCAAACCAAAATCAAAGTCAATTCAAGGGGGTCAACAACAGACTAATTCATCAAGCAATGATGATTCGGTGAAATCCCAGTTGACTGAAATTATGGGTGTGTTGGAGGGTGTGGTTCAAAGGCAGGAGGTGTAACATCTGCCCCAAATCCGAATCCGAACTCCCGACTCAAACCCGAGATTTATCTATCTTTTATCTCATTTGTTTTATTTCTGAAATGTATCGTGTCGATTAGATTTTGTATGTTTTCCCGTCTATATTAATGCGATCGAATTTAATGCGAGTTAATATCTAAGGTATACTTATTTAATTAATATTTATAATTATTAATTTCAAAATACATAAGTTGTAATTATAAAAGAAATTTTATAAATAAGTTTATTACTATTACATCTAAAACGCTCATTTATCGTCAAGAACAACGTGAAAAGGTAAAGACGTCAATCTTATACACATTACAGGCCAACGCGGTTGAGTTAGTAAGTTTAATAAATGTATTAATTAACTTTGGGTCAAAAATGGCAAGTTTCAAAACTACAAATTAAAGTTATAGTTATGCTTTACAAACAAAACAAACAGCAGGGACCAACCTTGTAAAATCCCAAACCAGAAACCCCCCCCCCCTCTCGCTGATGTCCCGTGTTTCCGGCATCACTGTTCCGGCGTCCTTGCCGGAAAGTCCCAAACTCCGGCGACCAAGAAAAACGCACTTTTGGCCAGTTTTAATCCAATTAAAACATGTTAAAATGACCCTAATTGTGTTTCGAATCTGTTACCATAATCTAAACATCATTTTATCAATTGAAATTCACGTCTTGTATCAAAATCAAAACCGTCACCTACACCCATTAACTCCAAATCGACTTCAAACGCCCCAAGAATAAATTGAATTAACCAAATCGGTCCTTTTGATGATTAGAAACCGTTGGACGTGATGAATTGAGTTAACACATCAAATTAATACAAAATTGATTATCTTTTACTCTCAGTCAAACCCAAGACCCAATCGGCATCTTTCCGATCACCAAAATAAAATTAACTCGACCCAAACAACCCTTCCATCTCGCCAATACTCTCAGGTTATCCAATTTTAACCAAATCGTTGCAAAAAAATCATGCTTTGATTTGTGTTCTACGCGAACCTGTTCATAATCAAATGGGCATCATATCTCTGTTTTCAACTTCTGAAACGATGGGGTTTTTACTCTACACATTACAAAGAAGAAGTCTGGAGCGTTAATTGAACTCTAACAGCTTCAAACCCTCAATTTGATCCTCAAAACCGTCGCACCCTGTTCATCGTCTCATCGACCCGATTCTGCAACAATCAAGTAAGTGTTTTATATCAAAACGATCGTGTGTTCGTGTAGATCAAAAGCCCTCTATTAGTTTTGAATTTGATTCACTGGTTTGATCGAATTGGATTGATCTTGAATCTAGGGCTTGTACTGAAAGGATTGTTCTTGGTTATTAAAAGTCAAAACAATTTAAAAACGAGCTTATTCAACAAAAAGCTTTCTGGTCTGCTGGTTAGTGTGTCAAATATGTGAGGCAAGGTCACGGGTTCGATCCTTCTGGCCTCCTTTTCTTTAAGTTTGATGTTTTTTTTATATTAAACCTTTAAACCTATACTTTACTACAATAACCTAAATAATATAATTAAAATAAATTTAATACAAAATTACTATTACGTTTCGTATCAAAATCCCCAAATTGTATTTCAAAACCCTAAATCCCCAATTTGTTATTTAAAACCCTAAATCCCTAATTTGTGATTTAAAACCCTAAATCCCCGATTTGTGATTTAAAACCCTAATTCCCAATGTATAATCTAAAACCCTAAATCCCAAATATGAAACCCTAGATTTCGGACTTTTGATTCTTGTTACTATTGTTTCGTTTCTAAGTTAGGGTTTTTCCCAATAAATTAGGTGGTACTAATATTTGGACAACCCTCGGTGCTTTTTAGCTGCGTTTCTAATGGTTCGATTGTAATTACTTTTCAAGGTGAGTAAACTCACTCCCCTTTTTCCATTTTACTATTTTGGGGCTGAAATATGTCTTTTACTATATTGCGTTTTCTATTCGTTTTCTAAAAGAGATCATACAAATATGTTAATCTAGTTCGCGGCTTGATGCAATCTTATGTGTTAGTTAAAAGTAGTTTTATTGCTTTGTAATCCCACCGGTACAATGTTAGCGCTAATGGTTTGACAAACCCACCTGCTTGTACAACATCGATAGGTGATTTAAACCCGGCCTTTCTAATTCCATGTTTACTATGTCGAGATGCTATGTTGCTATACTATGTTGCTATGCTATGATGCTATACTATGCCATGTCCCTAAATTGCTAAATGATGACTTATATATCGAGACGGTAAACGACGGTTATTGAAAGTCATCATTATTTATTACATGAGTGGTTCTCATGACAAATGGCTAAACGAGATACTATGGTTTCTATTGTGGTTGGTGTGCTATTCTATACTAGGGGTCCTGGTAGGGTGATATTACGAAATTACTATACATGTGGGATTGCGCAGCATATCTTGTTGATCTCGGATTTCAATACTATTACTATTCAATTTGGGTTTTACTCACTAGCTTGTGTAGCTAACTTTATTTTCACATATTTCAGGTGTTACTTATGATTGTTTTGCTGCTTTTGCCAAGACATAGGATTGCCTTGGACCTAGAATAATAATAACGACTTTGCATTTACTGTTTCAGTTTTTATTACTTTTGTCGTTTCTATTCAAGACTCATGTTCCAAATGTATTAATCACTATTTGGCTTAATAAATAAATACCATGTGCTTTGTTTACTATGGATATCCAATTCCAATGACAGCCCGGTGTTTCCGCCGCCGGGCGGGGTGTCACAGGAGGTCACAGACAAAGCGGTTAGTGCATTAACAAAGCAAATGGGTTAACTGGCGGAAGGAGTGTCTACAAGAGATCCGGGAAAGCTACCAAGTGACACTTTGTTGAATCCACAACACCAAGGATCCAATTCAAAGTCAACAAAACATGTGCAACTTAATGAGGTACGTACCCTTAGGAGTGGAAAGGTATATGATAATAAAATTGATCCACTACAACAATTTGTTGAGGGTGTGGTGGAAGAAGATTCAGATAGTGATCATGAGTTTGGACACGATTTAAACGCAACTAAAAAAACCGAGTTTTCTGAAAATTCCATTAATGAAAAGGTTTTAACAAAAGATTCTACTAAAGCTAAGGATAAAGGTGTGGAGACTAATACCGCCCCATATCATTCCGCTTTAGTGGAACCAAAAAGGGCATCACCTTATAGTAAAAAAGGACCACAACAAGATGAAATGTGGGAAACTTTTAAACAAGTTAAAATCAATTTGCCTTTACTTGATGCAATTAAGCAAATTCTATCTTATGCTAAGTACTTGAAGATCTATGTACCCAAGAACGACACAAGTTACCAAAGAAATTTGACTTGACCGCTCATGTGAGTGCCGTTTTATCGGGTTCTCTTCCACCCAAACTCAAATATTCGGAAGCCCCTCTAATTTCTATTCAAGTAGGTGATTTTAAAATTAATAGGGCACTCTTGGATCTTGGTGCAAGTGTAAGTATCTTACCGGGAAGTCTTTATGATCAATATGATTTTGGGCCAGGAGATTCAACTTTAAAACTTCCTAGGGGGATAGTTAATGATGTGATTATAAAGGTGGGTAAATTTTATTATCCGGTTGATTTTCTTGTTTTGGATTATGAATCAAGTATCAAGGGTAAACAACCCAATGTAATCCTTGGTAGACTTTTCCTAAGAACTGCAAATGCTCAAATTAATTTTGGGGATGGGTCGGTGGTTATGAATTTTGGGAACCGAAAACTATGGTTCAATGTGTTTGCAAACTTATCTGATTCTCTTGTTGATAATGAATGCTTTATGGCGGACATTATTGATAGGTGCATTTCTCCTTACACTTCATGTGTGAGTGAGGATACCACCATAGAGACTTGTATGACAGGTTGAAGATGGAATAAATCAAATACAAGATGGATGATGAGTGCGATTTGGAGGTGATGACCATTGAGGATGGAAGACCACCATGGACTCATAAGGTGGAAAGTTTACCAGATCATATTGATTCCAAATTAAGGCCCTCACTTGAAGAACCACCGAAAGTTGAATTGAAAGAACTACCCAAACATTTAAAGTATGCATTTTTAGGGGATAGTCAAACATTGCCGGACATCATTGCATCTAACTTACAATCGGAGCATGAGGAAGCATTGTTGGAGGTTCTAAAGAGGTACAAAGCTGCCAATGGGTGGACTATAGCTGATTTGAAAGGAATAAGTCCATCAATAGTGATGCACAAAATCATTATAGATCCAGAGGCTAAACCAAGTAGAGATGCACAAAGAAGGCTCAATCCAAACATGTGTGAAGTTGTCAAGAAAGAAGTTCTTAAATGGTTGGATGCAGGTATTATCTATCAAATTTCGGATAACACATGGGTTAGTCCTACTCAAACAGTTCCAAAGAAGGCGGGAATTCAAGTTGTACATGGAGAAAATGGTGAGCAAATTGCCACTCGGCCGGTAACCGGGTGGAGAGTTTGTATTGATTACCGGTAGTTAAACACTGCAACTTCCAAAGATCACTTTCCTTAACTTTTATTGATCAAATTGTTGAAAAGCTCGCAGGTCAGAAATTTTATTGCCTTTTAGATGGATATTCCGGGTACAATCAAATAGCGATTCATCCGGAAGATCAACAAAAGACTACTTTTACATGTCCATATGGTACTTTTGCATTTAGGCGGATGCCATTTGGTTTATGTAATGCCCCCGCCACCTTTCAAAGGTTCATGATGAGTATCTTTTCGGATATGGTTGGGGAGTCTTTGGAGATCTTCATGGATGATTTCTCTATTTTTGGTCATTCATTTGAGGTTTGTCTTGGCGAGTTAGAAAAAGTTTTAAAACATTGCACAAAGACAAATCTTGTTTTGAGTTGGGAGAAGAGCCATTTCACGATTCAAGAAGGAGTTGTACTTGGGCATGTGATTTCCCAGAGGGGGATGGAGGTTGACCGTGCCAAAGTACAAGTCATTTATAGTCTTCCACCACCCATTAATGTCAAGGGTGTTAGATCTTTTTTAGGATATGCCGGTTTTTACCGTCGGTTTATCAAAGACTTTAGTGCAATTTCAAAACCTTTATGCAATATTTTACTTAAAGATGCACCTTTTGTCTTTGATGAAGCATGTCTTAAAGCTTTTGAAGTGCTTAAACAACACTTAAGTATAGCCCCCATCTTGCAATCCCCTGATTGGTCACTTCCCTTTGAAATAATGTGTGACGCAAGTGATCATGCAATTGAGGCTGTTCTTGGTCAAAGGGTGAATAAAAAGCATGTTGGTATTTATTATGCAAGCAAAACTTTATCAGATGCTCAAGTTAATTATACAACAACTGAAAAAGAGTTGCTTGCTATTGTTTATGCACTTGACAAATTTAGATCATACATTTGGGGAAGTAAAGTGATTATATATTCTGACCATAGTGCAGTGAGATACTTAATGGAAAAGAAAGATGCCAAACCAATGTTAATTCGATGGATACTTTTACTACAAGAGTTTGATTTTGAGGTGAGAGATAAGAAAGGTTGTGACAACGTTGTGGCAGAAAACTTATCACGAATATATACCGGTGTTTGGAGAAAGCACGAAAGATATCAAAGAGTCATTTCCTGATGAATGTTTATTTTCTATCTCTACTTTACCTTGGTATGCTCAAATTGTAAATTATCTTGTTGCATGTCAAATACCATCTCATTGGACATATCAACAAAAGAAACGTTTTTTTCTTTCAAGTCAAGCAATATATATGGGATGAACCAGATCTATTTAAAATAGGACCTGATCAAATAATAAGAAGATGCATACCAGACAATGAGATTCAAGAAGCATTAGCACATGCACATACTTATGCTTGTGGAGGTCATTTCAGTGGAAGGAAAACCGGTCATCATATCTTGAGTTGTGGCTTATATTGGCCAACACTGTTTCTTGATGCATTTGTGTTTGCCAAACAATGCCATAGGTGTTAACAAGTTGGGGGGGGGGATCTCTAAGCGAGATGAAATGCCCATGAAACCCATTCTTGTTATTGAAATCTTTGATGTGTGGGGGATCAATTTTATGGGTCAATTCCCCACATCGTATGGCAATATTTACATTTTGGTGGCTGTCGATTATGTATCAAAATGGGTTGAAGCTGAAGCCACCAAAACGAATGACCATAGTGTTGTGTGTAAATTTGTTAAGAAAAATATTTTGTCAAGGCATGGTTTTCCACGTGTCATCATTAGCGATGACGGGTCACACTTTAAACATTTTAGATTTAGAAAATTATTACAACACTATGGCATTCAGCACCATGTTGCCACACCTTACCATCCGCAAACTAGCGGTCAAGTTGAGGTTTCCAATCGACAAATAAAAGATATTTTACAAAAGACAGTGAAACCAAATAGAAAAGATTGGTCTTTGTGTCTCGATGATGCTTTATGGGCATACCGAACGGCATATAAGACTCCGATTGGAATGACTCCTTATCATTTAGTTTATGGAAAGAATTGTCATTTACCGATTGAGTTAGCACATCATGCATATTAGGTTGTGAAAAATGTTAATTGTGATTATGAAGAGGCAGGTTTGGAAAGGAAATAGCAACTCAATGAACTTGAAGAGATTAGAGATGAAGCATATGATGTGCATCAAAATATAAAGTCAAGATGAAGGCCACTCATGATGCCAAGCTACGGTTAAAGAACTTTGAGGTCGGTCAAAAGATTTGGCTTTATAACTCACGTTTGAAATTCTTTCCAAGTAAATTGAAGAGTAAGTGGATGGGACCATTTGTGGTCACACGTGTTGGAAATTCGGGTGAAGTGGAAATTGAATATACTAAGGATGGTCATAAACAGTTGGTGAATGGACATAGGTTGAAGCCTTATACCACTTCAGTTGATCAAGATGGAGCTAGCTTTGATGTTGCGAGTTTCATGATGGACTCAAAAACATATTCCCACATCTAAGAAGTTGAGGTAATGTCGGGCTGCAGACTATAAATGTAGCGCTACACGGGAGGCAACCCGTCTTTTATTTTATTTTATTTTTTTTTTATATTTTAGTTCTTATTTTAATTTTAGCCATGCTTTTTGGTCCACATAATATTAAAACAAGTTGGGGAAGTGACACTAGATTCGTCTTCGGTTTTTTAAAACACATTTTCGATTTTAGCATTGCGGACAATGCATTGCTCAAAGTTGAGGAGGGGTGTCATTTTATTAAAAAAATGAATCTAGTGAACTTTTCATAGTAAATCGGTCACTTGTTTCCATTTATTTAATGTGTAGTATTTTGATATTTGCGTTTATTTATTAAAAAAACAAAAAACTAAAAAGAAAAGAAAGAAATAATGTGGCTTATATGCGTTGAAAGTAATCAGCAAGAACAAATCAACCATCTGTTCTAAAACAAGCCTAACAGCATAAGAACATGAGAAGAATAATATAGAGGAAGAGATGATTTCATTCATCAAGTGTGTGTCAATATACAATGGGGTACAATGAATATATATAGGAGAACAAAACTTGCAGAAGAAGCCTAATCTATTTTAGGTGTTGATAACCACAATAATGTATAATAATAAAAGATTTATAACACTCCCCCTTGGTTATCAACCTCATACGCTTGGTGATGCTGCTTCGTTAAAAACCTTGCTAGGAAAACCCAGTGGGACAAAACCATAGCTAAGGGAAAAAGAGTGCAGCGCGTATTGTCTCCTCCTGCATTGGTTATGTTGCCTTATTAAAAACCTTGTTAAGAAAACCCAATGGGATAAAACTTAGTCAAGGGAAAAAGAGTGCAACTCGTAAGACTCCCCCGCATTTAAATATCCGTCAAACGATTTGTGTTGATCTTCGGTGAAATGGATCAAAACTTTTCTTGTTAATAATTTCCGCTTGAATCCTTGATGTTCAATTCTTTTAGGTTGAGCAATACTTTAGAATCTTCATATAATGTCTCATCTCGTAAGAAATGCCATAATATTTTCCATACTCATTTAATCTGCAAAACTAAGTAAACTTATTTTGATGGGTTAGTAAAACATGAACCCAAAATTTGTACCTTGAATGTTTTACCATATTTAACCAAAACATATGTTTACTATAAATCATCGTCTTCTCATTAGACATGAGGTATATATTACACATAAATCATATGTGTAATCATGTTTAATACTAATACATAAATTGCATTCAACTATGGTATATCTTGACCAATAGTTTCTACCAATTGATAAGCTATGATGCTCATAAAACTTGTAGCGCACTTAAAATGGATAGCTTTGTCCATATTAGATGTTTTAACATCCTTTTGATGTAACTTGAACGATGGAAAAATTAACATTATACAAATTCTTGACATGCCAACCGAGACATAAATATTTTTAATACCGTCTTTCATTTCAAATTCTTTCTTTAACAATTTGAATTATTTTCCATCCTTTTCACTAGATACGATGGTATTTTGAACATATGATATATAATTTATGTACACCTCATTTGTTCTTTTAGTAAGAACATATGGACCATTTATATCATATTTATATCTCTTATACATGAGACAATCATTAGGTCGATTATACCGCACTCGACTCAACTATATTAGTCCACACTCGTCTTCTTACCTCTATAGAATAAACTTTTGAGGTTTTGATATCTATGCTTCCGGCATTTATAATCTTTCACAAACTTCTTTCAGTTTTGACTAATTATTTACGTGCATACAATCATGAAGATTTTTTGGCACATAAACTTTTCGAATTTGTGTATTGATTTTCAAATCATATGTAAACATCTCATCAACAATTTTTCATTTCCAAATTCTATAATGTACCATTCTTGTACATAATATTGTTGAGATATCATAACCATAGTTTCTTTCGTGAATGATTATTGGGCATAAGAATTACATCCTTAACATGTTTCACAATTAAAGATTAAGCACTCAACTACTATGGGAAACTCATCCGAATTTCCAATTATATCGATTCAGTGATGTGTATGTAATACTTATAATGTATTAAGCAATCAAAATGTTCTCGAGAACTTACATTACATCACTTTACATGTATCAAGTGAGTTACAACATTCATACGACGCACATTGATTCTCTTTGTGCTACCAGACTAACAAGATGTTGGAATGGCATTACATCCACCACTGGAGAATCTGTCTCCTTATAATCAATTAAGGTCTTTGCGAAAATTCTTATGCCAACATTTTTCGCTCAATGCTTTCATATAAAAGACCATTTTATATCCAACATATTAGAGAATAAACTTTGCCTTATCTGCGTCTTTCCATTTTGTCCAATCATTAATAACTGTTCATTCATAGGCAAGCCTTAGTTCTTAATCCTCATTGTTTTCATATTTTCAAGCGCTAAATAATAATACATAAAGTATCATCGACGTCGATTTTCTGTTGATTCCATACAATTCTTTTAGACATCATATAATTTACTAAGATCTCTTCATATTCAGGTACCTGAGGTTCATTTAGAACCATAATGTCTATTGTCTTTTCCGGAGACACTTATATTATACCTCGACTTGACCATCTTAATACTTGCTTCTTATTTTTCAGGATTTTAATCTTGGAATAGATTAGTCTATCACGCTTTAGACATGTCATAGACTCACTACATATATGTAGTCGTCCTTCTAGGACAATAAATTTAATTGGAGCATTAGCAGTGGATTTATGTGACTTGGTCACTCTTTTAAATTCAACGAATGTCTGGTAATCGATGAATTATCCTTTGAACTTCTGGTTCACACTATCAGTTGGAGGATCAATATGATACAAAGATAATTCATTCACACTTATTTCACTTTCCAACTGCTTTTTATCTCCCTCTCATGTTGGAAATATTGATTCATGAAAAATCAATAATATTCATACCCAACATGTATTCATAACCTCCTTTGAGGTTTCATATTTGTGCGTTGTGGTGGAATAGTTACAAAATATACCGCACAACCCAAAATCTTAGATGGTAGATGTTTGGTTTCTGACCAAAAACCAATTAAAATGGGGAGAAATTGATATAACTTGTTGGCTTGATGTGAATGAATGTACATAAAATAACATGTTCACAAACATTGCATTCCTTTCATGATCATTGGCTTTGCAATCAATTGAGTGGCCAACTCAACAAAAGTAATTTACGTATGGATATAAGCAATAAAAGTTCAAACACTTATTCCAATGATCATTAGTATTTTAAGAATTAATACCAAAATTAATTTGATAATCTTGATTAATGTGCTTGCTATCTCATTAGCTAAGCCACTTATATACACAAACTTCAAGTTGTGAATTTAATAACCATTTAGACGATGCATCTAAATGGTATACACACTAGGATATATTTATCCTTTATCAGTTCCAGAATTTAAGGGATTTACACCTGATAGAGTACAAATTATACATATATCCCTAGTTGAGTTTGTTTACGTTTTTAGTTGTTTCGGTACGGTTTTTATAGCAATTTTGATACAACTAATGTTTTTGTGTTTCGTAGGTCCCATGTTGATAAAGAAACGGATAGATCGTGAAATCTCGAATCCGTAGGCGAAAACGGGGCGCGAAACGGAGTTACGAGCGAGCCGGTACGCGAAAACGAAGAAAGTTTGGGCTTTTCTTGGCCCGGTTCGCTATATAAACACTCCTTATGAAACCCTAGCCTCCATGTACGTTTTTGGGACGAATTAGAGCTGATTGGAGGTGATTTTGAGTACGAAACGAAGCCACGAGAAGCAAGACGAAGCACGGGTTCAAGAATCGTTATCTAACGATTCCGGGTTCTTCAATTCTTTTGCTTCTCTTTCTTTTTGCTATGTTTATGCACTTTAAACTTGTGTTTATTTTTGTGATTATGGTTGTTGGCTAGGTTCGTTAGACCACCTAGGCTAATGATAAACTAATGCTTACGTTTTGAATGTTTGGTGATTTCGGTTTGAACTATGGATTATTTATGATTTAGTAAATGTTTGGTTTTTATATATTTATGATTTGTTTTGTTTTTGTATTTGTGTTGTGCAAGTCCAATTTATCATTTTAATTTATTTGTTTCTTTTCTTTTGAGATGGATGTGATACAGAGGCCAATGTCTGAAGAAACCCTTACAAGAGAGATAGAGTTTATCAATCGTTTATTTGCTACTCGTTGGGATGATATGACTAATGAGGAGAAGATGACATGCAGATTAGCTCAAATAAGGTATTCAGAGGAGCTAGAAAGGATTCGGAAGAGAAGAAAGGAGGAAGAAAAACTCAGGGATAAATTTGCGATGGTGTAGGACATGATTTTGAATCGCTGGAATGAGTGTACTCCAGAGGATAAATCAAATCTCCTAGAGCTTTATGGATTCCTTACGGAGGAGATTTTGAAATATAAGGTAGTTCAACCAGTGGTGCCTAAACAGCCAGAGATCATGGAGAGATATGTAGTCAAAGATGATGAGGATTTACCACCTGCCGGAATCTATGACTTTTCCGTCCGAGATGATTCGTCTAGTGATGATGAAGATGAGTGGGAATTGAATTGTGAAGATATGCATCATGATCCTGAGTCAGGTAAGTTTTCTGAACTCCAATCTGAGTCTTTTGATTTTAATATTCCTGCATCAGTTGACTTAATTGAGGATGAACTCGAGCCATCGGGTTCATTAAATTTTTCATGTTTGTCTGTTGAGGATGAGATATCGCAGGAGTCACAAGTACAGCCGGAGACCACAATGGACATTTCAGTCCCACCTCCGGTTTGTCAGGTAAAGCTTGAGGAGTACAACCAGATGATGCAGGTAGAGGATGACCCGATTAGCCCAGACTTGGAGACCACAATGGACATTTCAGTCCCACCTCTAGGTAACTTAAATGTTATGTATACTTTTGATAGTGATTCTGATGATAAACTAGATGAAACAAAATGGGCTAAGTATAGGGAATCCTTAGTTAGGGATGTAGTGCCTGAGGAAGAAGTTGAGTTAGGAGACTCCTTAGGCTGGATGTTTGGTATAGATGAGGATGAGTTAGAGGTTTGTTTGTCTGAGGAGGATGAGTTCTTAAATCTAGAGTTAGATAGTTTACCCAATTATAGTGATTTAGGTATGATTGATACCGAGGGTGACTTAGCTTACTTAGATAGCCTCCTAGAAGATGAACCAGTAGAGATGATCGACCCTACAACCTATGAAAGCACTAAGTGTGGGGATCATCAAGTAAGTGTGGTGATAGAAGAGGAACACCACAGCCGGCCCGTGAAACATTTAGAGGATGAAACGTTACCTAGTATACCTAAATCACGGGAGAAGGCAAGTAAGAGAAAGAAGAAGAGTTGGGTTCAGGCTAGGATAAAGATTAAAAAATTAGAAGTTAAGCATGATCGGTCTTCTAGTTACATGACCCGAATCCGATTCTTCCCAGGTAAGTTTAAATGTTGGTGGTCCGACTCGTTTAGAGTTTTACAATCAATTGTCCAAATTGTTCTCAATTTCACTTGCAAGTTTTTAAGTGTTTATCTGGATCGGGTGGAATTGAACGGGTTGGATAGAGTTCAGATTAAGGAGAAACCTCCTGATTAAGTTCAAGTGTGGGGAGGTTTCTTACTAGTTTGTAGAGTTTGTATAAGTGTCCTCTATCGAGTCAGTTTTTATTTTATTTTATTTGATCTTTATTTTTATTTTTATTTTATTTTTGTCGAGTCAGTGTTACGCTCGGGTATTTTGTGTTTCTTTTTTGCAGGTTTAAATCATTCTCACCCATACTCAATCTCCATTCGGGTGAGTTTGTATTTGTGAAGACGAAGATGGAGCTCGAGAGTGTCGGTGAAGCTCGATCGCGACCGAAATGCTATACAATCGAAGCCGAAGATTGGAATGAAGACTTGGAGCTTACGCGTTTCACAAAACTAGCTAAGTCCTTTCCAGTTCACTTTTCTATCTTTTATTTTTGCATTTTTATTTTTATTTTTTAGATGTTTTCTATCTCTACATTGAGGACAATGTAGAACTTAAGTGTGGGGATGGGAAATAGTCATTTCTAATTTGTTTAGTTGTTTGTTTTGAGTCTTATAGAGTCATAAAAAAATACAAAAAAACTGAAAAAATTGAAAAATGTCTTTGTTTAAGTTGTGCACTTTAATAGAAAGTGATAGTAAACTGATTTTGGCTTTCAAATGAGTTGTGGTTTTTAAAACAAAGATGAATTTGGATAAACATTTGGTAACCTAATTAGCTGAGATGGTTTCCCTAAGTGTAATAATAGAAAGTTAATTGTCGTGAATCTCGTGGGTGTTCATCTTAGGAGGAATAGGAAGGCCTTAACTAAATTAAATTAGGCATCATTTTAGGCTTTAGAACTTAAATAGGTTAAGGGGTAGTGCCATTTTAGGATTTATAACACACTTCTTGTGAAAGAAGTGGCGCATCCGCAAATAAAATGTCCACCGGGTATAGTACTGAAAAGCGCTCAAAGTAGCTGCTAAATAAAAGAGCTCAAAGAGCCAATTCAAAAAAAAGAAAAAAAAATAAAAAAAAATAAGGCAAGTGATCCAAGACCTCATGTGCTCTACCTCCGGGATAGCGACTTGGATACGACACCCCTGGGTGAGGTGATCTTGTTTTATGAAAAAAAAAGAATAAACAGTCTATACCCACAAAATTCATCCATCAAAATCCACCCTAATATGGCACTAGTTCTTAGCTTAGTTAAGTTCTTTAGGTTATTTTGGTAGGAAAATCTTTTTGGTTTATCCGGTGCCTCGTCAAGCAACACTTAATCGGGCTAACTTATTTTTCCTCTGTGTGAGACCTTGTAGACAAATGATCTAATTAAATTGAAATTAAACATAAGGGGAAACTTAATTGGCTAGTGTTAGGGTGTTTAAATAAAACGCACCGTTGTTTATCTGGATTTGTTTCTTGTTTGAAAACTGTGACGAAATGTTGAATGCTTTAGTTAGTTATGATTCTATGTGCATGCTTTTTCAGGGACGAAAAAGGTTAAGTGTGGGGATGTTTGATAGAGTACAAATTATACATATATCCCTAGTTGAGTTTGTTTACGTTTTTAGTTGTTTCGGTACGGTTTTTATAGCAATTTTGATACAACTAATGTTTTTGTGTTTCGTAGGTCCCATGTTGATAAAGAAACGGATAGATCGTGAAAACTCGAATCCGTAGGCGAAAACGGGGCGCGAAACGGAGTTACGAGCGAGCCGGTACGCGAAAACGAAGAAAGTTTGGGCTTTTCTTGGCCCGGTTCGCTATATAAACACTCCTTATGAAACCCTAGCCTCCATGTACGTTTTTGGGACGAATTAGAGCTGATTGGAGGTGATTTTGAGTACGAAACGAAGCCACGAGAAGCAAGACGAAGCACGGGTTCAAGAATCGTTATCTAACGATTCCGGGTTCTTCAATTCTTTTGCTTCTCTTTCTTTTTGCTATGTTTATGCACTTTAAACTTGTGTTTATTTTTGTGATTATGGTTGTTGGCTAGGTTCGTTAGACCACCTAGGCTAATGATAAACTAATGCTTACGTTTTGAATGTTTGGTGATTTCGGTTTGAACTATGGATTATTTATGATTTAGTAAAGGTTTGGTTTTTATATATTTGATGCAATTGTGTATATTTTTATTGACTTGTTGATGATTATAAATTCCATGAAATCCTTGATGAATGTCTATATCATATAATAGGGTTTCGTTAGGTCAATTTACTGTGTGTTCTTTGACTAGTTTATGAATTGGATATATACTTTTCATAGGAATTGTAATTTAATACAAGTCGATATTAACGTGCATGCTAACCTAGTAACTGTGAGGTGATAGGTTAATTGGTAAGTCTAGTTGGTTGAATCTTTAGTTTGGATATCTGTGAGGATTCTAGATTAAGCTCGGTTTAATCAGTCTTGTTTACTAATATCAATTTGTGTTTCCAAACTACCTAGATTTTCGTACTGTGAGGTAGGTAATCATAATAGGTACTAATTCATAACTATTAGACGATTGTGAAAGAGTCTAATTAACTGGTTAATTTAATAACTTGATAGAAAGCCATAAGTGTCTTCTCGAGAAGGGTCGAGGGTCTTATCCGTGTTTGAGTCAAGTAAATATATTATGATCCCAGTCCATAGTCAAACTGATAATTACCAAACTAATAACTTAGCACTAGGGAGTCAGGTCTAGGTGGTTTATCTCTTCTCATCTGGTTTCTAATTCATCTTTCGTTCTACTTTCCATTTTTAGTAACTTTCTATTTTTAGTAACTTTCTATTTTTAGCAAAAACCCCCCTTCTTAAATAATCTTTTAATTTAAGTTCGTGTCTAGTTTAGTTAAGTCTTGTCTAGTTAATTAAACGTAGTATATAGAGTCTGTGGGTCGACACCCGGACTTACGTACGCTATATTACATTCGACCGGTCCACTGCCGGTTGTGTGTGATTTAGTAGTTTGTCTTGGTTTTATAAATTTAAAACTAGGTGTTTTTAGTTATTTATTTTATATATATATTACACGCATCAACACCCTACTTTATTTGGTAAACAATCAACTTCACTTGAGAGCAAACATTGTATCTTTACTTGTTAAGGAGAATCCATGATTCTTCGATACGTTTCACATCATTGACACGGTGTGGTCTAACCGATCATGCCAATAATTATAATCATGATCTATAAACTTCTAGTTTATAATCGTATATGAATTTTGTTGCACATATGCTTACACGATAGAAGATACAAGAAATTATCATCTCATGCTATCATGGATAATACCTTTTATCCTTTTCACATTTTGTTTTCATGTAATCATTTCTTTTGTTTGCCACGTACGGTGGTCTATCTCATTATTAACATGAACATTATTACAATTTCCTAAGCTATATCCATAGACACAACCTTTACATTGATGTATATATATATATATATACACTCACATTCACTTCAGGGAATGGAGTAAAACCAAACAATTTCTTACATTAGATTCTCGGATATACAAATATGAAATCCTCTCACACCTTTTCATCATATTGCTTATTTATAAGCATATTAAATGTGTGTCAAAATGGAAATTGTTTAAGTCATATTTTATTTAAAGATAACTTTCTCTTCATATAGGGATATGAAATCATTTAATAAAAGAGAATAATATATTATAGTTTCAACTACATAATTCCATATTGTTCTCATATGTCCAATCCCTTTTGCCACTTTGGTGGTTGATCTTATTATTAGCATCATAATGTTCATAATCATGACATTCATAATAATCATTATATAATCATACTCCTTTAGGAGATGATATAGAAGCGTACACATTTCATGGTTTTCATTATTTTCTTGGACAAATTATTTGAAATCCCTCAATACCTTTTTTCATCATTTTGCTACTTCCGGAGCATACTTAAGGTATGTCAAGTAGAAATTGTGTTATTTGATTTACCTCACAAATAATCTTCTCTTCACATAATGTCGACTGAGAGATAATTACATGTCCAAGTCATACAAGACTTATTAGTCTTAAATATTGACATTCTCTTCACACAACATCAATTGAGAAGTCATATACATTCGAGTGCTTTCTCGACTAATAGGTCTTGATCCTTTGACCTTTTATGAATCGATAATGAGATACAGGAAGTATGACACTTCGGGTGTCATATCTAAACATAACTGTACTCTTTCATGAGAGTGATAATAAACATATTTTTTTTAGTCTTACTTGACTTATCAGTCTTAAATTTTACTACCTTCTGTTAATCGATATTGCGATTTAGGAAGTATAACACTTCAGGTGTGATATCTTTCATGCACGGATTTTGATCTTGAATCTTAAAACCTTTTGTCAAATGATAATTAGACTAGAGAGTATGACACTTCAGGTGTCTTATCTTTCATGCAAGAACTTTGATCTTGAATCTTACGACTTTTTGCCAAATGATAACGAGATTAGAAAGTATGACACTTCAGGTGTCATATCTAAGTATTTTTATATTCTTTTATAAGAGTGATAGCTTACCAACTATCTTTTCTTTTTCAAATTATATAAAAGGTATTCAAAATCTCAACTTTAATAAGTTAATTTACTCAATTAAATTCATATACAACTCATAAAATTTATTGATTATAAAACCAATTCAAAAGTTTCAAAACCAAATCAGAGTAAAATCGTAAATCAACTATTTAAAGAATCTATATTCTAAATCATGGAATATATGCAACTTAATTTGAACAATTATTTGCATCAAATCACACTTCCCGTATATAAAAAAATGTCAACTTATCTAAATAGCAAGATCAATATTCAAATTGTTATCACCCAAAAATTATCATATACCGATAGGAAATAAAAATCTTTTAGCCATCCATGTTGTTATGTACTATTTATGAAAACTAAATTATAATATGTATTATCAATGAAACAACAAATAGTCATGGATCATAACCACATTATTCATATCCTAAATTTAATAATCTATACATCTTTTAACAACCGTAACTACAAATAGTATGAAACATACATACAAGCCCCATATTAGATATGATGCATATAGTTAGCCCTATAATAACTTTTAACAACCGTAACTACGAATAGTCACTACAAGAAAAAGGTTTTTTTGCGACGCAAATAATCGTCGCAAAAAAGTAAGAATTCGTCGCAAATTATTTTTTGCGACGAATATTTCGTCGCAAATCGCCGTAAAAACGTTGTCGCAAAAGTTTTTTTGCGACGAAAGTGGATGTGGGTCCCACACTTTTTAGAAAAAGGGAAAAGAAATTTAAAAAGACTTTTCGCGACGAAATTTTCGCCGCAAATCATTTTTACGATTTTATAATTATTTTTAAATTAGTTATATTTGCGACGAAACTGTCGTCGCAAATTCTATTTTCCACAATTTTTATTAATTTTTTTGAATTTCTTTAGCGACGAACTCGTCGTCGCAAATTCTATTTTCCAGATTTTTTGTTATTTTAATTGATTATATTTGCGACGATAATGTCGTCGCAAATTCTATTTTCTGTTTTTTTAATATTTTTAATTTTCTTTTTTTGCGACGACTTTTTCGTCGCAAAATTACTATTATTTTTGAAATATATTTTCTGTATTTTCAAATATCCACCCAGATTTTCCGGGTTATCATCTAATAAGCTGTTACTACAATAACTAGTGACAACAAACAACATTCTCCTAGCAACTTGAATTAGGTAATCAAAGATGTAAATTGTTTTCAATGATTAAAAGAACATAAAATCAAAAGTTAACACACTAACATAAACCTAACATCTATGAGTTAGATGACCCACCTTCATCTTCATCTTCATCTTCAACTTCAACATTTTGTCCGAAAGTGCTAGATCTAGGCGTTTTGGACTTGAGTTTGAATTTGGCTTTGCATTTCAGCCATCATACTAGCCATCATCTGAGATTTCCATTGTTCTTGCTCCCTTGCTAGTCTCGCTGATACAATCTCTTCAACCTCAACCTGTGACAACATCCGCTGATCAGTCCTATAAGGTGGGGGCGGGGGTACAACTTGTGAATTCATCCCGGGTATTGGCCCAATACCACGTTCCCACCCAGGACGTTCCCCCAAGACCTCCCGCATGATATCCTTCTCCGACATGTCCGGACGTTCTTGTTGAAGCGCTATCATTTGCTCCTATGTAGTTTACAAAAAATAAAAACCGATGTTATATATAAAATATATAGAGGGTTATATAGTATTTCATATGTTTAAGTAAAAACATGTGGACATTACATACATAGTATGCAGCGGGTTCATCCTGAAAAAAATTTCCCTCAGGATTTGTGTAGTGGCGACGGTATGCTTGTATTGCACTACCTGGTTCCTGTGAACCCTCTGCCCGCTGTAAACACATTATATAGACGTATAATTAGTAACTTACAATCATGTAAATAAAACTTACAAACACACATTAGATTCAAACAACTTACAAACATGTGACGACATTGGGCTAAAGATGTCCGACCGCCATGTCCTTTGATCGTCTGCTTCGCTTTGTTGGCCTTGTTTGTTTTAGACCGCGCCTTGACTTCGGGAGCCTTGTAGTATCTCACGTAGTCTTTCCATTCCTCGTCTTCAAAATTAGGCGACGCATCCTCCATAATATCATCGTTATCTTCACCGCCTTTTTTCTCAAAAAACTTCTGTTTGAACCGAAATTTATGATCCTTATACCGGTTCGCAACGTACTTCTCAATATCATTCCTCCGGCATTCGTGAGGATCCATATCGAAATAATCCTGCAAATTATGAAAAAAATAAGATTCGTGTGTATATATAACAAATCTACAACATTGAATTGAATTATCAAAAACCTAACCTTTAACTCCGGCCATCTCGTTGCCTTATGCTCCTCTGGTAACTTTTTCCATGATTTGTAGTTTTTGGGGAATCTTTCAACAATAGTCCCAACCAATGAAGCAAATTTTGCATGATTATCACCTACAGGTTTGTTGGTGCCCTGTTCAAATTGAACTGACAACAATGTTCCGGGCGCCATTTTCTTACGCGTGCCGACCATTGTTGTTGGGCCCCGCTTTCCTGCAATTTCGTCGCAATAGCTTAGTTTGACTTTTGAAGTCAAATCTGTTATATTAACAAATAAAGAAAATCAAAAAACAAATATATAATTGTGTTTGCGACGATTTTTTCGTCGCAAAAGATTACTTTGACTTTTGAAGTCAAATCTGTTATATTAACGAATAAAGAAAATCAAAAAACAAATATAATTTGTTTTTTGCGACGAAAATATCGTCGCATTAACTATGTTGGACTTTGAAAGTCAAAAAACTTGCGTTTTTTGTCGTTTTGTGTACATTTTGCGACGACATTTTTTCGTCGCAAAAAATTTCGTCGCAAAAAACCTTTTTCTTGTAGTGAGTATATATTAACATACATACAATATATAATTATCACAATCAAAATAAATATATATAGCAAAAAAAAATCAAATATCAAGCGGAAACCATTAACTTTGGTGTACGGTTTTATAGCAAAATGTATTAGCGAAAGTTTGTTCAAATTACTAATTTTATATTACAATTTGTGTACGTAGTTGTTTTTCCATCAAAATACTTAATTAATATGCAAAGCTAAATAAAATCTCAATTGAAAAATTCTTTTGTTTCAATCCAAAAGAACCGTTTCTATGGTCGTTAATAACTCTTTTAACGGTGACACCTACGTGATATTTTGGATGACAACAATAATTAAAAAATTAAACGGATCATTAAAGTAACTCATACCAATAAGTAATACATGATTAAGAAATAGTAAATCGTATGAATCAAAATAAAACTTGTTGGATAGCTTAACAAATACTTACCGTGGCTGAGTATTCATGATGCCACTACTTTAGAGAACATAACAAATCTCCCCGATTGTAACATGTGTGCTTATGATAATGTGATATGACTTTAAAAGCAATTCATGCTGATGACGTGTTGTAAAACAAGCCTAATAGCATAAGAACATGAGAAGAATAATATAGAGGAAGAGATGATTTCATTGATCAAGTGTGTGTCAATATACAATGGGTACAATGAATATATATAGGAGAACAAAACTTGTGGCAGAAGCCTAATCTATTTTAGGTGTTGATAACCACAATAATGTATAATAATAAAAGATTTATATATAACACCATCCAATTTTATTTGCAAAAAAAATATAAGCTGTCCATCAAAGCCACTTTCACGTTGAGAAACGCATGCTACACTCATCGACGCTGAAACTTCCTGATTGGGTATTTCGAACGCTATTCCAATGCCACAAAGAAGCAGAGTTCGTCAACGTTCGATTCGCGTTCGTCAACGTTAGTCCTGGATTTCATGGGGGTTACGGTTTTTCCATCTATCTATTTGAATCCCTTTTGTTTTTAATTCCAAATCTTTTCATTTTAACACCATATTTCATCTGTGCAACTTTACTTTTTTCTTTGCACCTTCAAGAACACAAACCCTAGTTTTTGGGTTCATCAAAATCGAATCAAAATCGAAAAGTTTTTGGTCTAACTCGAGTGGATTTTCACATACAGTCACGTGATGTGTTAAAAGTTTTTTATTGCTTCGAGATTGAGGGTTTTTGGATGGTTTAAGTTCTGAAAATTTGCACCAAGTTTGTTAATTTTTGTGTATTTGCTTGTTCGATCAACTACAAGTGTTCTAAGGTACGTATTCTGAGATGTTTATAGGATTTGATTTTGATGTTTACATATTGTGTACTGAATTTGTGTAGATTTCATTATGGTTGTTAAATAGTGAGTTTAACACTTTAACATAGCAATGGTGTAATAACTTTGTTTATTTTAAAGGGAAAATGTCACAAAAACATAACGAACTTTCGATTTTGTTCTAATTAGGTCATTCAAAGTTTGTTTTGTTCTAATTAGGTAACTTAAGTTTAGTTTATGTTCTAATCCTAAATAGTTAACCTACATAGCAAGTAAATATTGATTTTTTTATTAAAAAAAAGTTTACATACGTGATCACGTATTATCTTCCTGCACATTTTTCCTAATCATTTTCTACCCTAATCGTTTTCATCCATCCCCCGTTTACCTGCAAATCATATCATTCACAAATATAAATCGTAATTATTCAATTGCAATAAAATATTGGTCTATCCGTTTGAAGGCTTTAACTTTGAATGTAGATTGAATTATTTTCTTGCAAATTTGAAAATCGTGGGACACATTGATTTTTTTTCCATTTTGTAAATTTATGCAATTTATAATTATTTCTTGCAAAATTTTAAAAGATTTCGTATTTTTTATATTTGAGATTTATGCAAATAAGAAATCATCGTATATATTTTTTTATTGTTAAAATTGTCTCACAATAATAATATTTTTTCACAAAGTTCAGTAAATAAATTTTTTGAAATTTTTTTTACTATTTTTATAAAAAAAGGTTAGAAAAATATATAGTTACATGTCATATAGGTCAAATACATAGGATTGAAACATAAACTAAACTTAAGTTATTTAATTGGAACAAACTAAACTTTGAGTGACCTAATTGGAACAAAATTCAAACTTGATTATGTTTATATAAAATTATCCCTAAAATTTATCAAAACTTTAATTCACTTAATTAACATATTTTTGGACCGAAATATTTCGATATATATTTTGGTAAATGATACGTTTACTAAGAATAAGTAAATTATTTTTGGGATATATATTTTGGTAAATGATACGTTTACTAAGTATATGGTAATTGATAGGGAAATATATTAACTTGATGGTTGTATGTTGTGCAATAGTAGGATGATAAAATCTGTAACATTAATGAGAGGGAAAATGATGTTAACAATAGCTCCATTGCATGTCATGTGACATAAAAACCCTCTTTTATTATAAGGTATAGATATAGATTAATTGGAATTGAATTCATTTTATAGGTACCCCTTCTTTTAAGGTTTGGGATGATTAATTTTATTTATTTTTGTGTACGTGCTTTTAGTTGTTGAAGATATATGTATGGAAATGTGGGGCGTTTGCAAATACAAATTAAGTATGACATGTTGGTGTAACGAACTTGTATCGTCATCATCACTTCCACATTCATTGTCGTCATCCTGGCCGGCCTGGGTGTTTTCTTGGTAATACCATATATAGCATTTACTCTAAATTTCTTGTGAGTGGCCGGTCAGGAAGGAAACTAAACCCACCTAATCTCTTCAGTTTTTAAACTTTTGAGTACTTGACTCAATATCATTAAACGAATTAATACAAATTCTAATAAGGATTTGGCCGGCCGGAGGACCATTTTATATGATTTAAGTCCCTTAAGAATTAATATACAAGTTTTTGGTTGTATTTCTTCATGTTGTAGTTGTTTATTACCATCTCCAGCTTTGTGTTGCAACAATACTTGGAGATGAAAGTGAGACTGAAAGAAAGACTTAATCTTGAAGTATATATAGAACTAGGTTTAATACCCGTGTGTTACACACGGGTTAAATAGTAATACTTATAAAGAAATTATAATCATTATATTTAACAATTTGTAAATATATAACATTTAAGGAGTTGGCTCCATCAACTTGTATGGTGAAAAATTTAGCTAAATTTTACCTCCCAAACTTCCTATTATAGAAAAAAATCCCTCCAAAAATTGTCCCGACCCTAAAAGTTTGATTTATTAGATAGATACTGGCCGGTGGTGACGTGTTTGATCACATGTCCTGCATACACATGCTATATATATAGATGTAAAATCATGAAGATGATTATAAGAAGGGATTACGTACTCTGCACTAATATCCTTATATAATATAGCAAAACAAAAAAAGCTTATGTGGCATTTTTTCAAAGCTTTTAACTTATGTGCCATTATTTGAGAGTTTATCTCACAATAATTATTTTTTATTTAAAATATGTATATAAAAATATTATAATAAAACTAATTACATTTTTGTCCCCTAATATTTTGGAGAATTTTGATAAATTTAATAGTATTTATATTTTTAACATTTTACTACAATGGGTGTATATGAGTCAGTTTATATTTGATAGGGTTTAAAAATGAAATTTATGGATAAAGTTAATAATATCATACAATTAAAGACCTCAGTGTTTTATAAATATACATAACATTTTTATATGATTTTTTTAAATAAACTACACCATAAAACTGAGCATTTTATTCTCTTTAATTTGAGTATAATATTGCTATACTAAAAATCTAAATTTTATAAATATACCATGTGTTCCCAAGCGTAGTGCGGGCACTAAACTAGTCTATAATATTATGGACAAATGTGTTTTAATATCTAATATATATATATATATATATATATATATATATATATATATATATATATATATATATATATATATATATATATCTTCTATATAATATAGAAAAATCATATTTGCTTAGTTGACATCATTAGAGATCTATTTGCTTAGTTGACATTATTTGAGAGATTCTCTCAAAATTAATAATATTAATATATTTAAAATATATATCTATCTATAATAATTTATTATAATAATAAGAATTTTCATTTGTCCCCTAATATTTAGCAAAGTATTTAAAAAATTAAGACTATTTACATGTCAACCCTCTCCTACTAAAGGTGTGATTGAGCCAATTTATATTTATTAGAGTATAAAAATAAAACTTAAAGATAAAATTAGTAATAACATACAATTAAATACATAATTATTTTTTAAATATACACAACTTTTTATACGACATTGTTTTAACAAAAACTACACATAAAACCGAACGTCTAATTCTCTTTAATTTGATTATAATTTTGTTATACCAAACAACAAGATTTTAAATAAATTTTATGTTTCAGTTTTACCACAACTTTATCTCAAAATTGATTGGAACCGTTCATGTCCATGAATATCCTTAAAATCATCACATGAATGTTATGTTCCCAAGCATAGCGCGCGTACTAACCTAGTATATATATATATATATAGGGGAGGGATCAAGAGAGAACTCCATATTAAGTTGAGAACTAGAGAACTAAAAAAAAGGTATGGATGGAATTTTTAAAAGAGGGGTAAAATTGGAACTTTAAATATGTAAATCTTTAAACATTTCTATCTTTTGCATACGTTAAGTTTTTTAGATTTTTTTTGCACCATTAGATCAAGAATTTCATTATCTTTCATTTGAGTATAAATAACGTTATAAAAAATATTTTTTTCTCGTTTTTTTTATTTTCAATACTGCATATATGTAATATACGATACCGTATGTTTTTAAATTGTGGAAATGAATACGGTGTTGCTATGAACCTAAATTACCCAAGAAACCATCAAAACTACATACTTTGATAAAATATCAAAAGTTCAAGGGCATTGATTTCGATGACGTTATCACAAAAAAAACAACATCATCATGCCTCAATTCCAAATTTGGTTTTTCTCATATTGTCGTATTGACATTGCTAGCAATAACTTGGTTCACGTTATGTGATGTGGTATGAATATGTGCAGCATGCGCATATCATAATACCAATTATATGAGTCATGTTATATTAATCTATTAGTTGGAATTGAGAAGCCAAATTGAGTTACGATCAATTTTTAAAGGGCGGATAATATTTTACTAAAAGGAATGAAGATTATTGAGTAAATGAGAAAGAGAAAAATTATGATCTAAGAGGAGAGAAGACTGAGCCGTCCATTAACATTTAATAAAGATCAATGAGTTAAGTTTTCTAATAAAAAAATTTAAGTTAATTTATTAAAGCTACGCAATTTTAATGGTTTTACGTGTAACTTAGGTGCATAACATCACCATATTCACTATCCCATTTTAAATTTTATAGTATTGCATATATGAAGTATCGTATACTACATATATGTAGTATCAAAGTACTACATATATGCAGTATATGCAATATTGATGCATTGTTATTTTATAGTTTGAATTTCAAGTTTTTTTTTACT
This sequence comes from Tagetes erecta, assembly GCA_030867185.1. NCBI lineage: Eukaryota > Viridiplantae > Streptophyta > Magnoliopsida > Asterales > Asteraceae > Tagetes > Tagetes erecta. The sequence goes on from CM061488.1 coordinate 62,303,022, forward strand.
TTTTTATGATATTTATCATTGGTTTATTAGTTTATTATTATCTTTATGTTTAGACATAGTATAAGTATTGGTTTTGTTTACATTTGCCATAAGTTTTTTAATATGAAATCTTATGAGCTTTGTTATTGATTATTTGAGATCATATATACACTTTAAATAATTATTAGACTCTTGAGTCATTCGGTCACTTACTAAATGCATCAAGTACATTGATACTACATATATGTAGTATCAAAAAAACTAAAATGTGATTTTTAAAATTGTTTAATGTAAATAACGTATGAAAAAGTTATTAACGTTTAAAAAAAATATAATGAAATACAATATCGCAATACTACATATATGTAGTATGAAATTTAAAAAAACGAGAAATTTTTTTTTTTATGATGTTATTTATACTCAAATGAAAGATAATGAAATTCTTGATCTAATGGTGCAATTTTTAAAAAATAATATTAACGTATGCAAAAGATAGAAATATATAAAGATTTATATATTTAAAGTTCTAATTTTACCCTTCCTCTTTAAAATTCCATCCCTTGTATTTTTGGTAGTTCTCTAGTTCTCAACTTAAAATGAGTTCTCTCTTGAACCCTACCCTATATATATATATATATATATATATATATATATATTTTAAAAAATTGAGTTCTCTCTTGAACCCTACCCTATATATATATATTTTTAAAAAATTGCACCATTAGATCAAGAATTTCATTATCTTTCATTTGAGTATAAATAACGTCATAAAAAATATTTTTTTTCTCGTTTTTTTAAATTTCATACTACATATATGTAGTATTGCGATATTGTATTTGATTATATTTTTCTTTAAACGTTACTAACTTTTTCATACGCTATTTACATTAAATAATTTTAAAAATCACATTTTGGTTTTTTTGATACTACATATATGTAGTATCAATGTACTTGATGCATTTATTAAGTGGCCAAATGACTCAAAAGTCTAATAATTATTTAAAGTGTACATATGATCTTAAATAACCAATAACAAAGTTCGTAAAATTTCATATTAAAAAACTTATGGCAAATGGAAACAAAACAAATACTTATACTATGTCTAAACATAAAGATAATAATAAACTAATAAACCAATGACAAAAATATCATAAAAAGGTAAAAAAAAAACTTGAAATTCAAACTATAAGATAGCAATGCATCAATATTGCATATACTGCATATATGTAGTACTTTGATACTACATATATGTAGTATTCGATACTGCATATATGCAATACTATAAAATTTAAAAGGGGATAGTGAATATGGTGATGTTATGCACCTAAGTTACACGTAAAACCATTAAAATTACGTAGCTTTGATAAATTAACTAAAAATTTTTTATTAGAAAACTTAACTCATTGATCTTTATTCAATGTTAATGGACGACTCAGTCTTCTCCTCTTAGATCATAATTTTTCTCTTTCTCATTTACTCAATAATCGTCATTCATTTTAGTAAAATATTATATGTCCTTTAAAAATTGATTGTAACTCAATTTGGCTTCTCAATTCCAAATAACAGATTAATATAACATGACTATTATGATATGCGAATGCTGCACATATTCATACCACATCACATAACGTGAACCAAGTTATTGCTAGCAATGTCAATACGATCATATGAGAAAATCCAAAATTGGAATTGAGGCATGATGATGTTGTTTTTTGTTATAACGTCATCGAAATCAATGGTCTTGAACTTTTGATATTTTATCAAAGTATGTAGTTTTGATGGTTTCTTGGGTAATTTAGGTTCATAACAACACCGTATTCATTTCCCCAATTTAAAAACATACGGTATCGTATATTACATATATGTAGTACTGAAAGTAAAAAAAACGAGAAAAATTATTTTTTTTATAACGTTATTTATACTCAAATGAAAGATAATGAAATTCTTGATCTAATGGTGCAAAAAAAATTTAAAAAACTTAACGTATGCAAAAGATAGAAATGTTTAAAGATTTACATATTTAAAGTTCCAATTTTACCCCTCCTTTAAAAATTCCATCCATACCTTTTTTTTAGTTCTCTAGTTCTCAACTTAATATGGAGTTCTCATTTGATCCCTCCCCTATATATATATATATATATATATATATATATATATATATATATATATATATATATATATATATATATATATATATATATATATATATATGCATATTAATTAGCTAGGTTAACACAACTTAACTTTCATTGTAATATATTATAGTTTTACCTTCTATCATCAAATTGTGTTTAATGGGTCAAACATGCAACTGAAAGGTCGATGTAATTACACTCAACCTGACGTGTTCACTCAACCTTCTGATAAGGGTCTATTAATATATAGCGTTTTGGGTCTCCTGTTCGTGTTTTGGGCCTCTGTGAGTTTTCCGTGTGAACACCATATCAAACTCTGGATCGGTTAAGAAAAAAAGTTAAACACAAGCTAGGTTGATGTCTAATATATGTGTATCAATCTTGAACATTTAATAATGCTTAAGTTGTGTGAAAGTGCATTACTTTCTTTGATTTGATTGCTTATTGCTTTAATAAGAATATATTGTCTAGACATCTTTGATATCATTAAAGGGTTTGAAACGTATCATGATATTGTCTCGTTGCACTACTAGAAAATAGACCTTTAATGACGTGCAATGCATGTCATAAAAGACTATAGATGACACACAAAAGGATGTCAAGGAAGCCCATGTCATAAAATGAAGATGACAAACAATTATGTGTCATCGTTTTATGATATTCAATGCGTGTCAAGAAAACCTATGTCATAAATAAAGATGACACATAAATGTGTGTCATGGTTTTGAGTGGTTTTTTAAATTAATAATTTTCATGTTTTATGACAGGTATCATAATATAAAACAAAATCCATACATATTAAAAGTTTAAAATGACCCTTTCATACCATATATATATATATAATTCATAACATGTTAACAAAGTTAACATTTCATTCACGTCAATACAAAATTTCACAAAATTTCACCAGAATATGAATTTCGCCACAAAAGTCAATCGTTTTTCATGAATTACATCAATATCAACATCCGAGTGTTCATCTTTGCATCCCATAAAAATAGACCAAATGTTACACCACATAGAAATAGACCTTACCTTTGACAAAGCTACCGACTAAGAACATAGACGGTTAGAAGTCCGTGTCGACGAGCAAATTAAACCTATAAATGAAACAAGATATATACTGAATAAGAACACAAGTTAGAAGTTAGAACCCTACCATCATATAACCCAATATAACCAACAATAACAGCCTATCTATATATGAAAGATATTACTTAAAACCAAAAGAATGAAGCCAACTTATTGCAATTACAGTATGTGTGCCATCTTCATTTATGAAGATTTGTAACATTTTTCACTTGACAATTTGTTATAATGATTAGATAACAAATTGTTGATGTTTCAACGAAATAAACCAAAAAGGGCATGCTTACGACGTCTAGGAATATTGGGAAGCTGTCTCTTGGTTTAGGTTAAAATAGAGGGTAAAGTGTAAACAAGTAAAATTTGTTACTGCATTTGTTGGAGTTGGTATCCAAAACTAATTATTTGACCCAATTTGTTTCTCTTAATATAAAAACCTAATCATCATTATCAAAAATGCACAGTTAAACACCCAACCCAATACATATCAAGTAATAAGAATGAGAAAAATATTAGTCATACAAAAGATATTCGCATGGCTCTTCTTGTATCCTCATCCGCCGCACCTTGATATATGTCACGAAAAACCTTGTTCAGACCTGAATCACCATCAAGCTTTTCATTTTTTTTCCCTGAAACCACGTAATGTCAATTAGCATCAGTTATCATTACATTAGCTATAAAGAATATACCTTTTCACTTGAGCTTTGAGTCTATCCCAGTATTTTGTTGGTTTTGAAGAAGGTTACACGGGTCTTTGATTGCCTGTGTTAAAGAGACATGTAATTAGAACGTTTGGTGAAAAACAATATGATCAACAATAAAAAAAATTTAAAAAACAAAACTACATGTTGCTTTTACCCAATATTGAAACGCCAATATCAATCACCACTATGTTCACCATCATTAGTTTTCCAATCTGTTAACTGTGTAACATTGTTCAAAGATGTGTACAAAACCTGTAATGCATCAATTGCAACCAAACAAAAACTATTATGCCTTGCACAAACGAGTTGCAAAACAAGCATACATCAAAAGAGTATACTCCTTTCAATCAGAGGTCCAAAATAAATTTATCAATGGAAGTATTAGTGAGAATTTAGACGATATAAATAAGGCAAGTAGCCAAACTACTTGTCTAGACTCTAGACCAATTACTGAAGAATTTTATTGACATTCGAGCATTTATTAACACTAGCATAACCTGTACATTGAAATCAAAAAAACGTTGTTTTCATTTATAGCAACTAACTTACATAAGCCCCAAACATAACAACATCCCCAAACATAAACAGCAGCCCCAAACACAATATTACTTTTCATGTACCATTTCAGGAATCTTTCAAATCAAGGGGACTGTCAGATTAGTTATTAAGAACCTAATGCTACCCCATATATACATGCATATATATGATTTTTGTTTTGAAAACGCATGTAATTCTTCAAATCCGTTACCTATCCTAGCTATAAACAGCTATAACTACTATAACAGCAACCCAATATTCCTATTATAACAAAACAAACTACTATAACAGCAACCCCAAAATCACAGAAGCCCTAAACATAACTGCAGCCCTAAACATAAGTAACTATTATAACAAAAAAAACTACTCGAGCAACAATAATTAAATTTCAACATAACTATCTACCAATTAGTGTAAATAAAACAATGTATGTGTCTGTACGTGTATGAAAAGGCAAAGAGACGCCACACCTGGCAGAAAGCTAGTTTCTATTGTGGGATCTTTATAAAAGCCTATTCACCCAAACATATTTGATGCAGTTTTTCTGCACAAGCATGAGAACAGTTTTAGTGGAGGTTTGAAACCGCCCGCATTAGTTCAAGTAGTTGGACCACGTCTCAACGGCACTTCTAGGCCCCTTCCCGGCTACTGGATCACTCCAGTGCTTCGAGTACTACGGACCGCGCTCCTTGCTCGCGGAGCTACATACCGGAAAAAGAAAAGGATCTCAGTACATATACGAGTCATGAGTAAGAGGAAGTGGTAACGGTCGATGGATGTTCATATTTGAGATTCAACAACCGAAGCTACTGGTAGTCCCGAGGGGACGGAATCCTCCATGCACAAAAATTTAAAAGCAAGAACCAGCTAAGACCTACTAAGCTATCCATTTCAACATCATCTGAAAACATAACCTAGGGTTAGCCTTGATTTTCCTCTTCATATTTTTATGTAACTGAAGCTCATGCTCCCTAAAACACATAACAAATACATATCCAACAAAGATAAAGAGTAAATAGATGCAAATAAGCATAAATATCAGATGTCATTTTCCTCACTCTTGTTGTAGATTTCAAAGCTTCTCTTTCTCTTCTTCAATCTCCATCCGAATGTTAACCCTCTGTAGACAAGTAGAATCAGCCGTAAATGATAAATAGCATCAATAAACAACAACAAAAATAACAAGAAACATACCATTTCCAATCATCGGATCCAATGAATCACTAAAGCACGTATAATTTAACCATTACAGGCATGAAGGAAACATAAAAGTATTTTAATAGTATAGGTAAAAATTATTGAGCTTTAAGGATGCCATAATACAAAAACATTTTCTACAAAAACAACCATGAGACAAAATGCCATATTCATGAACCCCACACTAGCTAATACCATCTTTAAAATTCCATATTATCATATACCTAAGTCACTAATTGGCCAATGGAGTTACAGGACCATTAAAAACCAGCTTAATGACAACACTAGACATAATTATTCATAAAAAGTGCATTCATTCTAAAAGTGAAACCCATAGCAAAAATCAGTAATGTTCACCCATTTGTATAGTGTTTCCATCCACATATAACACCAACTACCACCAGCTAAGTCAATTTCATCAAATTTGTTTCAGAATTCAGATTCATCTAAAACATCTTAGGCTTGCACTAATTAAATTAACTATTACACTGCCATGGCTTTCAAAACTGCTCATACAACATTATTTGATAAATTAGTACAATAACCTATTCATTTTCTTTTAATTGAAACAGTCAACTAATCAACCAACAAAGCTTATAATTGAAACAGCTAACTAATTAACCAACAAAGCTTATAATCGAAACTTTACAACATAAACTTTAAATTCACAATTCTTAACCTAATATAAACAACATAAGAAATGACAACTTAATCAAATGAGAAGGAATCGTTACCATATCAAAGTGAAATCAGGTTATAATTGAAGTATAGTGCTTCAACGTGTCGCCGGAAGCAATGGAGGTTTTGTAATTCACGCGTCACCGGAAATTAATGGAGTTATTATTGATTCTCGCCGGAAACAATCAATATGTCGTTGAACAATGGAGGTGCGGTGGTTGTGCTCGACGGAAACTAATTGATTCTCTCCGGTAACAACGCAAGCGGTTGTGGTGGACTTGTCGTTGGACATGCAATGGTTGTGCTCGCCGGTGTTGTGGTGCTGGAGATGGTGAGCGATGGAGTGATCGCCGGTATGGTGAGAGCTGGAGATGGTGATTAGGGTTTAAGTTAGTAAATGGGGGAACATATGAGATAAAAGGATCCGAATTGTAAAACGGGTGAGACAAAGTCCGCGTGTTTTTTTTTCAGCACATTAGAAGGATGACACACAAAAACTATTGTCATGGTTTCTTCAAATTTTAGTAAATACGACATATTTTTTTACGACACACGCTTTTACACGTCATAAATAAATGTGTGTCATTGTTCGCGTGTCATTAAAGGTGTTTTTTCTAGTAGTGTTGAGTATATATATGTATGCATCATCTGTATATATGACCTTTTTGTTTTGTGTTGCATCAAGAGTTTTTTTTTTCAACTTAGTGTAGCTTGAAAACTTATTTACCAAGAGTTTTTTATAACTACACCTATTTGGTAAATAACTTTTTAAACTACATTAGTTTGGGAAAAAACTCATAAGAATGGCCTGTCTTTTCTAACCAATAAAAAATTGTGATTTTAATTGAGTTTGACGAATTAACACATCTTCTCACAATAATACAGATAAACTAACATTTGGTGTGAGAGTATTAAAATAATCAATATTTTCAGAACCCGACCGGATGTCGAAACGGTCAATTGTCGGACCGGTCAAATCGGATTTACGAACCGGTTGACGTTATAAATAATTTATATATTTTCTATAATATAAATAGTATTGAGCAACGATGATAGAGATTTTGGTTCGGATTTACTTCGATTTGGTTTAATTTGCCTAGATCTTGTTCAGTTTGATTTGCTTTGATTTTGGTCCCGAGAGTGGATTATACACCGCTTTAATGTTTGGAATTGACATAGAACAGAAACTTATAATTTCCATATCCACAAAAGAGATTTCAATTTGTAAAATACAAAAATATGATGATGAATACGTACACGGCAATAGCATGGCATGTTGTATTCCTTTCGAAATCGCAATCAAAACAAACATAGACGCTCTTGTCTTCCATTTTCTTGCTGCAAGGATCCGTGGCCGAACCTAATTCCTTCTTCTCTGCTAAGTTTAGTTTTCCCTAAATTTCTTTTAGGGCCCACGCTGCGTTAAGTTCACACAAACAATCACGAACAGTTCTAAACCCCACACGATAAAAGAAGAAAACAGGCGCATGCCTTCATGTGTATCAAGCTTCGATAAGATAGCATTTGATATAGAAGCAAAGAAATTACCAAGAAGAATACTAACTGCGTTTTCATTTCTGGATTGTAGAAGAAGAAGAGGAGGAGGAGGATTCTTGCAGCGCATACGCGACCTTTATTTAGTATATCATTCACTAGATGTAAAGAAACATTTCTAAGGGGAAAGCCACATACCCACTTTTCCCCTTCCTCCTTCCTCCGTTATTTTAGTTGCTACGACGATAGACGCATTAAAAAGTGCCATTTGGAGGGAGATTCTATGGAGGAGGAAGAGGAAGAGGAAGAAGATACTTTCTTTTTTTTCTGAATGTGTGCAATTATATAACAAATTGTGGGTGAGGGATATATAATAAATTATGGGTCATGATGTCATATGACTAGTTGAAGACTATGTATGTTATGTTTGTCAAAACAATAGTAAATTTGGTGGTTTGCAATTCGGCAAGACAACAACTTAATTGTGGGTGGATGGGTGGGTGGTGAGTGTGTATTAAATTATAAAAGGGTATGGTGTATGAATGAAGAGAGAGACGAGTTGAAATTTTATGGTGATGTATGTTTGTGATGTAAGCCCTTGTGAATAAGATAAGAAAGATGATGATGACTTTAAATCACTTTAAATCAAAAGTTCTAATTTATTTAATTTAAACATTATACTACTTTAACTATCTATAAGTTCTAATACTCACCTCAAACTAATTTAACAACATATAGTTTGTAACTAAAATTACCTTAACATCTCTATCTCTAATATAATATAGCAAAATTATATGACATCATTTCAGAACTTATCTCACAATAATGATTTTTTTAAATATGTATATAAACTATTTTATAATAACACTAATTACATATTTGTCCTCTAATATTCAAGAAAAATTTGAAAATTTTAGTAGTAGTTACATTTTTTGTGACATCTACCCCGAAATCGGAACCCGAATGCCTGACTTAAACCCGAGATTATCTACCTTTGTTGTATTCGTATTCTTTTTCTCAAAATGTAACGCTTCGTTAATAAATATATACATGTCGAGCTTTATATATATATATATATATACATGTCGAGCTTTACGTTATTCCTATCTTAATTAATCGACCGTATTTATGTCGCGAGATGACTGCGTGAAACTAAATAATTATTAATTTCAATAATAAATCTAGAAAAAAAAAAATATATATATATATATATATATATATATATATATATATACATATACATATATATAGTGTATGAAAAGTAACTTTATACAAAATTATTAGATGAAACCGCTTCGAAGTCTAAAAACAGCCTTTTAACGTCATTACCGAACTAAAAATATAAAAACGTCATCTCTACAAACGTTACAGTTTATTTAGTTAAGTTAGTTGGTTAATATAATATAAAATCTAACTTTGGGTCAAAACTGTCACAATTGAAACTTGAAATAAAAGTTATAAACTAAAGGTAAAACTATCACAAAACCACAGGGACCATTTGTGTAAAAATTTAATTCACCCAACCCAGCCCCTGTTGTCCCCGTTTTTCCGGCCAAGAACTCCGGCGACCACCGGCAACCTCCGGCGAGACCCGTTACGCGTTTTTGACCAATATTAACCACCTAAAAACCTTCCAAAACCATTTCCAACCAAGATTCAAACCACCTAAACGTTCCAAAACACGGTTTTACAGCTATTTTGACTCGAATTAATTTCGTGAGCTTTAACTCAAATTACCATTTCCTTAAATAGACCCGTAATTGATGAGCAATTCATTCCATAACCATCCCTTGTACTCGACTAACATTACCATAACACCAAAACATCAATCTTTCTGCTCTGCCACTACAAAATCGATCAAACAAAATAAATTTCGGCGAGCTTAGCAATTTCTACCTTTCGGGCATCTTAACAGGTAGTTTTTATAACCATTCGAATCCTCTTGATCATCTATAAGTTTCTAACACATCAATTCCTTCTTAATTTAGTTCCAGATTCACGAAAATTGGTCAAAACGATCGTGCTCATCATCCTATTCAAATCCGTATCCAATCTTCACTAACAAGTATGTTATATACATCAAAATGATCGTGAGATCATAGAGATTGAAAGCCCTATGGTTGTTTGGGATTAGATTAACAGTTTTGAACTCAATTGGATGGATCTTAATCTTAGGGTTTATAGGGAAATGGGTGTTGATGGTTGCAAAGGGTTAATACTTATCGTAGTCGAGATTAATAACAAAAAACTCCATCCGGTCTAGTGGTTGGCGCTTATGCTGTGAACTGTTTGGTCATGGGTTCGAGTCCCATGACCGGTTTTCTTTAGTTTTTATATTTTATACCATTTTAAACATTTAACAATATTTTCTAATGACCTAAATCACCCCCTTGTATGTTAAAAATATTTTTCTAAAATGGTTTCAAAACATATAACTTATACAAATATAAATTAAATATATTTTAAGGATTTTAAAACGTATGATTTCTAGATTCAATATGTTACATGTTTATAAGTATTTGAATTATACAAATATATATTAAATACATTTTTAAAGATTTCAAAACTTATAAATTCAAAATATAGATACATGTTTTTGTACAAATGTTTGTTTAGTAGAAAACTAAAAATGGATCCTTATAAAATATATACAAAACGAATATACTTTTACGTTTCATACCAAAATTCCAATTTGTATTTTAAAACCCTAATTCCCAAATTTGTAATTTAAAACCCTAAAATCCCAAATCCGAAACCCTAGATTTTCTAGTTTTGATTTTTATTGCTATGTTATTATTTCGTTTCTAAGTTAGGGTTTTTCCCAATTAATTAGGTGATACTAATATTTGGGCAACCCTCGGTTCGTTATTGTTGCGTTCTATTTCGGTTATCTATTGCATTTCAAGGTGAGTAAATTCACTCCCCTTTTTACTTTTACATTTTGGGGCTGAAATATGTTCAATTACTATTCAATGTTTTCGGTTTTCGTTTCTTTGTTTCTATTTTCAAATGAGATCATTAAATGTGTTAGTCTTGTCTGCAGCAAGATGCAATCCTTATGTGGTAGTTTAAAGTAGTATTGTTACTTAGTATCCTATCGGTACAATGTTAGCGCTAATGGTTTGACAAACCCACCTACATGTATTTCAAAATATGTGATTTAAACCCAGCCATTCAATTTCAATAAAGAATAAGTAAGTATAAAAAAAGAAGGTATAAAAAAAAATGAGACAAGAGTAAAAGAAGATGAGTATGTGTGTTCAAAAAAAAAAAAAATAAAATAAAAAAAAAATTAAAAAAATAAGTAAAATTAAAAATTAAAAAAAAAATAAAAAAAAATTAAATAATATAAAAAAAAAAAAAAATAAAAAATAAAAAGAAATAAATAAAAAAAAAAAATAAAAATAAAAAAAAAAAAAAAAAAAAATAAAATAAATAAAAAAAAAAATTAAAATAAAAAGAAAAAAAAAAAAAAATCGATTAGAGATAAGTAATAAAAAAATAAAATAAAAAATAAAAAAATAAAAAAAAAAAAAAAATAAAAAAAGTAAAAAAAAATATTAAAAAAATAAAAAGTAAAAAAAAAATAAAATAAAATAAAAAAAATAATATAAAAAAAATAAAAATGTACATAAAAATAGTTAAAAAAATAAAATAAAAAAAAAGTAAAAAATAAAAAATAGATTAAAAAAAAATATAAAAAAAAATAAAAATAAAAAAAAATAAATAGAATATTTAAAAATAATAATAAATAAATAAAAAAAAAAAAAAAAAATTAAGAAAAAAATAAAAAAAATAATAAAAATAAAGAAAAAATAAAAAATAAAAAAAAAATAAAAAGTAAGAAAAATTAGAGAGAAGCAAATAAATAAACCTCCAGCCATTCAATTTCAATGTTACAAGTTACTATGTTACAAAGTTGCTTATACAATGATACAAGTTGCTATGATATGTTGTTATGCTATGTTCCCTAAGTTGCTAAATTAATTATTGATAACTTATATCGAGACAGTTACATGACGGTTGCTAAAAAGGTTATCTTTAATTAATAACATGAGTTGGTTCCTCATGACAAATGAATTACAAGTTGCTATACAATGATGATGTTCAATGTGTGTTTCAGATGTTGTGTTCCCTAGCGTAGTATGAGCACTAAACTACTTTACTTATATAACCTAATAGGATCGGAGAATGTTGTCACAAAACATGGGTTACAACACGTTAATGCACAACATCTTCCAACCTGCCTTGACTAATCATTAAAAATAGTGGTTTTAATTGAGTTTGACGAATTAACATATCTTATCACAATAATATAGACAAACTGACATTTGGTGTGAGAGTATTAAAATAATCAATGTTTTCAGAACCGGATCGGTCATCGAAACGGTCAATTGTCGGACCGGTCAAACCGGATTTACGAACCGGTTGACGTTATAAATAATTTATATATTTTCTATAATATAAATAGTATTGAGCAACGATGGCAGAGATTTTTGTTAGGATTTACTTCGATTTGGTTTAATTTTCCTTGATCTTGTTCAGTTTGATTTGCTTTGATTTTGGTCCCGAGACTGGATTATACACCAGTTTAATGTTTGGAATTGCCAAAGAATAGAAACTTATAATTTCCATATCCACAAAAGAGATTTCAATTTGTAAAATGCAAAAATAAGATGATGAATACGTACACGAAATAGCATGGCATGTTGTATTCCCTTCGAAACCGCAATCACAACAAACATAAACGCTCTTCTCTTCTGTTTTCAGGCTGCAAGGATCCGTGGCCGAACCCCATCCCTTCTTCTCTGCTAAGTTTAGCTTTCCCCAAATTTCTTTTATGGCACTCGCTGCGTTAAGTTCACATAAACAATAACGAACAATTTGAAACCCCGCCCGATAAAAGAAGAAAACAAACGCATACCTTGATGTGTATCAAACTTCGATAAGACGGTATTTGAATAGAGAAGTAAAGAAATTACCAAGAAGAATACTAGCTGCCTTTTTAAATCTGAATTGTAGAAAAGGAGGAGTAGGAGGAGGAGGATTCTTGCAGCGCATATGCGACCTTTATTCACTAGATGTAAAGAAACCTTCCTAAGGGGAAAGCCGCATACCCACTTTTCCCCGTCCTCCTTCCTCCGTTATTTTAGTTGCTACGACGACAGACGCATTAACAAGTGCCATTTGGATGGAGATTTTATGGAGGAGGAGGAAGAGGAAGAAGATCCTTTTTTTTTGTAAATGTGTCCAAATATATAACAAATTGTGGGTGAGGGATATATAATAAATTATGGGTCGTGATGTCATATGGCTCTTGAAGACTATGTATGTTATGTTGGTGAAATCAATAGTAAATTTGATGGTTTGCAATTCGGCAGAGACAACAACTTAATTGTGAGTGGGTGGGTGGGTGTGTATTAAATTATAAAATCGTATGGTGTAAGAATGAAGAGATGGAAGAGTTGAAAGTTTATGGTACTGTTTGTTTGTGATGTGAGCTTGTGAGCTTTTGTGTACAAGATAAGAAAGATGATGATGACTTTAAATCCCTATCAGCCCCTAATTTATTTAATTTAAACATTATACTCCTTTAACTATCTATAGGTTCTAATACTCACCAGAAACTAATATAACTACATGTTTTGTAAACAAACATTACCTTAACATCTCTATCTCTAATATAATATAGCAAAATTATGTGGCATCATTTCAGAACTTCTCTCCCAATAATGATTTTTTTAAATTATGTATATAAAATATATTATAATAATACTAATTACATATTAGTCCTCTCCTACTAGGGTGCATGTCCATTGGTTTGTATTTGATAGGTTATAAAATAAGCTTATGGATAAAGTTGTTAATAATATTCAAGAGTAAATTACGTTTTGTATACCTGAGTTTTTCAAAAGTTAACTATTTGAAGCCTAAAGTTTAAATCCGTTTATTTGTACCCTAAGTTCTTTATTTTACTTCTATTTGTATACTTATGACTAACGGAGTTAGTTTTCTCCGTTAGTTTTGAATGAATAGACCAAATTATCCTCATCTTCTTATCCTATCTTGTCTTTTCTATTAAATATAAATAAATTAATCCAACCCCACCCAACCATCCCCTTCTTTTTCTCCTACTCCCCAGACCATCACCACACCACCACATCATTTCCATATATCATCTTCATCATCACCAATACAACAATAAAAACACCCAATCTCATCATGTTCTTCTTCGTTGTCTACTACCACCACCACCTCCATCAATGGTACCCTCACCATCTTCAACCTAACATTCAAGCCACTCAACTTCTTACACCAACAAAAAACCCCTTAACAGTCGTCGCCCCACCCTAACCAAATTAAAAAACCCACTGCCAAGCGCCATGTCTTATCAAATCTGATTTCACAACCATTGTCGCGCCCCACCCTAACCAAACTAAAAACCCACCTCCATCAGTAATACCCACCCCATCTATCAAACATGCCTTCACCACCATTTCTTTCAACCCCTATTTGTTCACCATCGATTTCATCAGATGCCATCATCAAACCTCCTTGTCTCCATCTCCTTCACCCACCATCTAACCACTGTCGTCCATACCATCTCCAAACACCATCGTACCTTCATCACAAAACCTAAATCCACCATCGATTACCGTGTTTGGTTTGATTTTGTAGATATGATTCAATGGGATTACTGTAGTGGTTGAATGTGGGCAGGTGGTGATGGAAGTAATATGCTGCTATTGTGTTGTTTGTGTTGAAAAGAGAGAGAAGAGGGTAAGATAGATGTGTAGGGTGATTTATATCTATTTTATATCTAATATATATTAAATTGTTTAACTTAAATTGGAATTTACTAAAAGGCCCTGATGTGGAGATCAACTGATGGGTTTTTAACGGAATATATAGACGACGTTAGCATCAAGTGTACAAATAGAAGTAAAACTGAAAACTCAGGGTGCAAATAAACAGATTTAAACTTTAGGCTTCAGAGCGTTATTGTCACACCCTCAAAATCCACTAACGGAGTTTTACCGTTAAGTGTGTGACAAACCAGGATCTCAGTCATTAGTTACACCAAACGACACTATATGAATTTAAAACATACGTGTCTCATTAAATGAGAAATTTAATACAGAGTTGACGTTTGAAAGTTTGCGGAAGCGTAATCGAAATGTAATGTCAAAATATTTAATGGAAAACTAAATGCGCAAAATGTCACACCCCCAAAGTCCACAAACGGAGTTTTACCGTTAAGTGTGTGACAAACTAGGATCTCAGTCATTAGTTACACCAAACGACACTATATGAATTTAAAATATACGTGTCTCATTAAATGAGAAAATTTAATACAGAGTTAACGTTTAATAATTTGCGGAAGCGTAATCGAAATGTAATGTTATTAATATTAAATGGAACTAAATGCGCAAACACGCGCCCAACATAAGAAACATAGTCTAAATAATTGTTAAAACCAAACATAGTTTTTAAATGCAAGAAAGTGTTTAAATGCAAAGTTGTGACTCCATGCCATGTCCTAAGTGCGCTGAACCTCAGTGACCTGTAAAAGTGAGAGACTAACAAGTGTCAACACGACGGTTGGTGAGTTCACAAAGTAAGTATGAAATCAAGTAGTCCAGTTGCAAGCAGAAATATAAATTAAGTATGTCATTGTAGGTAGCTAGTCTACAGCACATGTCCTTAGAGGCGTATGTATCTGACCGAAGCTGACGTATGTACACATTAAGTGCAGTTTGCCTGTTCGTACATCCCAGTAGGATGCACTGTAAGTATGTTAGGTCATTCAATACCCGTTCGACAGGTCCTTCTGTCATGCTAGCGCGACTAGCCCGGGTGGGGTTTGTCAAACCCAGTAGTACTACTCAAAATTCCCCCGCTATTTCACAAATACTAACGGTCAACTAGGTATCCATGAGGTCTTTCATGAACAAAATAAAAGTTGCTCTAATCCAGACATGCGACATACATAATTTTTAAATCCGTAAAAGTATTCGTCCGAGTTCCAGCCCAAAAAGGGTAGAATAGTAAATAGTTTAGTTCAGTGAACTCACCTTATGTTGCACAGCAAAATAGTTAACAGCACACACAGTATGTAATACAGCAACCTAAATAACAATAGGTCGATTAATGTGCGTTCATGTAGGGTCATAGTACCCTATGCATCCAAATGGTCAACAGTTTATGCGAGTGTGGTTAAGTTTGACTTTTTGACCACGTTTGACTTTTTGTTGACTTTTGGTCCAAGTTTGACTTTTAGTTGACCCGAGTTGACCCATGACCCGTTGGTGATTTGTCAAGTGTAAATACGTTACATTTGGTGTATTTGACCATATTATATTCACATACCACATCACACTTCACGTATTCAACAAATAGAAGTTCCAATTTCACAAAAGTTTCCTTTATAGGAAAGTCGAACTTTTAAAGAATGCGTGCATAATTCAACATCCTAAGCATGTCAACTATTATACTAATACCATAGCACGTTACACAAGTCATCAACACTTACCATTACTTTGTAGTTCCTAATATACAACACATTGGCAAGCATGGTCATTTCTAGGCAATATAGTGTTCACATGTTTTTGTGCAACTAACAAAGTAGCAACTTTCATCATGGCATCCTAGTTATTAGCACACCATTTAGACTTCAACAAAACAATTCCAAGCAACTGTCCTACTAACCAACTAGCACCTACCAATGTCCTTTCATGACCAAGGCATGTTTACTAAGCATCACATGCCTACAAACATTCATATGCAAGTCCCAACCATGTTTATACATTCGAAATTACTAAACATGCTTCCTAGTAAATTTTCATGTCAAAAAGTTTCTACCTTTAGCAAGTGTCCTAAGCCAAGACGAATTCATACGTTCAAGCAATCAAATTTCGTCTAACACATCTTCTAAACACGCTAGTAAGTCCATAACAATCACTAGACGTCCATAACATGCAATTTCACATGATCAAGAATACAAAAGTTACTATTTTTAGTAATCTAACATAACAATCATGCAATTTCACAATTAAGAAATCAATCTTTATCCGAATCATCATCTAATTACAAATACAATCCTATTTTCTCAATTCCAATCATGCAACATCAAGTTTCAATGATTCCATACTAAACCCTAGTTTCATAAACACACTTTTTGTACCAATTTCATCATCTAATCACCAAACTAGCCATTAACACACAAACAATAAACCAATTCCACAACATGATATCGATTTGGCCAATTTGGATGAACTAGGGTTTCATGCCTTACAATTTTCGAAACATATATGAAGTTTTTAGGAATGAAACTTACTCGTAATGTGTTTATAACTTAAACTAGCAAGCAATAACACCACCAAAGATCCAACACAACCGAACATCATCACTTGACGAACCAAGCAGCCGAATTATTCAACTGGCCATAACTTTTTCATCGCTACGAGTTAGAAGGTGTATTTACTATCATTGGAACCGTCTCGTCGAGACGAAGATTTTGATATATAATAGGCCTCGTGACGACGTCGGATCTGGCCGGAATCTGGCCGGAAAGGTGACGGCTTCAAGGAAAGAAAAACATTTTTTATAAAACTAGGTTTAGGAATTGTTAATTTTTGTTAGATGTTAAGTTGGGTTGGGCCTTGGGCCATCATGGGTCACATGGGTGATCCACGGGCCCCGTTTTGTTTCGGTTTTGCAAACACCATGAAAATCTTTCTCAAATGTTCATTTTTGTTTCGTAAGGGTTACCGAAATCCGCAAACGGTTAAAACCGGTAAATACGCGGTTACACGAAAATTCAACAATTAAGCACACATAACAGTTAAAATGTATTATTATTGTATTCGCATTCATTTAAGATCACCAACGCCCGGGTATTAACTCGTGTGGTCGTTTCGTGTGAATATTTATATAACGGTTTGCACATTTAATTCATCAAATTAAATGAAAAGTATAATTGCGTTAACGTGACTAACAGAGTTTAACTAACGAAGTTAACCTGAATTTGTCGGGTGTCACACAAAACACGCGCCCAATAGTAGAAACACAGTTTAAATAGTTGTTAAACTCAAAACATGATTTTCAATGCAAGAAAACGTTTGAATGAAAAGCTGTGACTCCATGCCATGTCCTAAGTGCGTTGTATATCAATGACCTGAAAAAGTGAAAGGCTAACAAGTGTCAACACGACGGTTGGTGAGTTCACATAGTAAGTATGAAATCAAGTATGTTCAGTTGCAAGCAGAAATATAAATTAAGTATGTCATTGTAGGTAGCTAGTCTACAGCACATGTCCTTAGAGGCGTAATGTATCTGACCGAAGCTGACGTATGTACACATTAAGTGCAGTTTGCCTGTTCGTACATCCCAGCAGGATGCACTGTAAGTATGTTAGGTCATTCAACACCCGTTTGACAGGTCCTTCTGTCGTGCTAGCGCGACTAGCCCGGGTGGGGTTTGTCAAACCCAGTAGTACTACTCAAAATTTCCCCGCTATTTCACAAATACTAACGGTCAACTAGGTATCCATGAGGTCTTTCATGAACAAAATAAAAGTTGCTCTAATCCAGACATGCGACATACAGAATTTGTAAATCCGTAAAAGTATTTGTCCGAGTTCAGCCCATGAAAGGGTATCATAGTAAAAGTCCGAGTTCAACCCATAAAAGGGTATGACAGTAAAAGTGCGGTTTAGTGAACTCACCTTAGACAGGTAGGTAGAACATGTATGCATATAAGTGTTGGCATATCCACATAAGTACGCAATGCACGAGGATTCAGTCACCAACCAATTTCCTATGGTACAGATAACAAATAATCTATAGTATTAACATGTTGTTTATTATACACGTGCAGTTGAGCTCTTCGTATTGAATAACATGCTTTATTTAATTCACTTATTGTAAATAAGTCTTGCATATGTTTCTTGTTTATGTAGGAGGTACTCATGTTATGGGTTGCCAATAATAATAACAATAATCAAAATATTAATAATAATAATAATATTATTATTATTATATAAAATGTAGTTCACATAATAAGAGTGTTTACTTGACCTAGTGACGCTAGCTATTCTGTATAAAATATGTTCGTATACCTTGTTCATTACAATGCCTATAGAAGTCCATATAAGACATTCATGATCCAATGTAATAGTAATAATAATATCTTGTACCACTTACTAAAATTTCATTCTTATAATTATTGTTCGCGTCACATTCTTTTAAAACCGAAGTGGTCACTATAACATTTTAATTATAAGATCTTATCGAGTTATTACAATTATCATTTTCTATTTAGAGCTCAACGCGCGATTAATTATATACAAAACATATAACATGTACTCATCATTATACCTTTTCATTCAGTTCATAGTTCGACCTCGTTCCTATACGACTCGACCCTATTATGTTGACCGCCCATTCACTAGGTTTCAAGTGCTTGACTTTCGTTGACCAAACCCGGGTACCATAGTGCACCCAAATTATATCCAACACTAGCTTACTACTACCACAACCATCATCAACCACACAACCCACCATCGACCACCACTATTACCGTCTCCATCAACATCATTTCTGCATCAAACCACCGCCCAAAACAACCACCATTTAACAGTCATCATGAACCGCCTTCTGCCCGTCTTAACCATTCACCACAGCCACCAAGAACAACTACCGTCGCTGGCCCTTGTTATGCTTCTATATCACTTAACCACCACCATGAACTACCGACACCACTGCTGCAACACCATCGCCCACCGCTGCTGTCACCACCACTATCCGCGGTTGCGGCCATCTCAGCCACCCTACACCACCGAACCATAACAGCCACTAGTGATAACAAAACCCACACTCAACAGAACCATACTAAACTCGTCGGAAAACGAAGAAGAAGAATCATAGCTGTCGCAACCTTCCAAAGCCTATAACTTTTTACCTGCTGCGATTCAAGGGGAACGGACACCACCGTTGGATTCCTCTCGTCGAGACGAAGATTTTGACATATAATACGCTTCGTGGGGACGCCGGAGTTGGCCGGAAAATGGCCGGAAAGTGGCTGAGCTGTGATGGTGGCGGCTGGATGAAGAGTTGGAGAATTTTAGGGTTTGATAATGTAGGGGGGAGATGGTTTATATAGTTAGGGTTTTAAATGGGTTCTTTTAAATATCTATCGCGTTTAATACACCATGTCTCGTCCGGGTTTTCGTCACCATTTCCGAAATCCGTAATAAGTTTAATATAAATAATCAAACATGAAATTAGTATTATTATTAGACTCGAGTTATCATTTCAGATGGCAGTTAGTATCGGTACGGTTCGGTGTCCGCGTTTTGTAGTTAAATGTGTTCGTTTGTTGTGGGATTAATTATTTGATTTTTTTTTTTTGTAGTTTATATAACATATTTTATAATAATAAATCTGGTGAGTTCCCGTTACCACATATTGGGCCTTTAATGGCCATCGTTTATCAAGTCGGGCCGCTAATGGGCCTTTAAGCCCATTTACTTGTAAATCAGTGTATTTGTATCTTTAAATACTTTTAAATAATATAATTAAATTAAATATGATAAAAAAAATGAAAATAAACAAATATTACCGAGTTGTGTTAACGGAGTTAACCCGAAAATGTCGGGTGTCACAGTTATTTTTTAGAAAACTCAGCTATACAAAAGGTAATTTACTCAATATACAATTAAAGACTTCCATATTTTTTAAGCACACATAAATTTTTTACACGAAATTATTTTTACAAAAAACACACCATAAAACTAAGAATTTAATTATCTTTAATTGGTGTATAATATTTCTATACTAAATTTTTTTAAAAAAATATTTGTGTTCTTTTTTTTGCCACGGTTTTGTCTCAAAACTGATCGGAACCAATTGTGTCCCCATAAATATCCCTAAAAGCACCACTTGGATGTTGTGTTCCCGAGCGAAGTGGAGACACTAAACTAGTTTATATATTTAACCTAATAGGATCGGAGAATGTAGTTTGGAATTAAAAATCATAAAGCATAAGTAACAACATGTGGGCATTAAAAGTCACAAAGCATGGGTTACAACACGTTAATGCACAACATCTTCCAACCTGCCTTGACTAATAATTAAAAATAGTGATTTTATTTGAGTTTGACGAATTAACATATCTTCTCACAATAATATAGATAAACTGACATTTGGTGTGAGAGTATTAAAATAATCAATGTTTTCAGAACCGGACCGGACATCGAAACGGTCAATTGTCGGACCGGTCAAACCGGATTTACGAACCGGTTGACGTTATAAATAATTTATATATTTTCTATATTATAAATAGTATTGAGCAACGACGGCGGAGATTTTGGTTCGGATTTACTTCGATTTGGTTTAATTTGCCTTGATCTTGTTCAGTTTGATTTGCTTTGACTTTGGTCCCGAGACTGGATTATACACCGGTTTAATGTTTGGAATTGCCAAAGAACAGAAACTTGTAATTTCCATATCCACAAAAGAGATTTCAACTTTGTAAAATACAAAAATAAGATGATGAATACGTACACGACAAAAGCATGGTAGGTTGTATTCCCTTCGAAATCGCAAACACAACAAATATAAACGCTCTTCTCTTCTGTTTTCTGGCTCCAAGGATCCGTGACCGAACCCCATCCCTTCTTCTCTGCTAAGTTTAGCTTTCCCCGAATTTCTTTTGTGGCACTCGCTGTGTTAAGTTCACACAAATAATAACGAACAATTCGAAACCCCGCCCGATAATAGAAGAAAACAGGAGCATACCTTGATGTGTATCAAACTTCGATAAGACGACATATGAGTAGAGAAGCAAAGAAATTACCAAGAAAATACTAGCTGCCTTTTTATTTCTGGATTGTAGAACAGGAAGTGGAGGAGAATGAGGAGGATTCTTGCAGCTCATATGCGACCTTTATTCACTAGATCATTCACTAGATGTAAAGAAACCTTCCTAAGGGGAAAGCCACAAACCCACGTTTCCCCCTCCTCCTTCCTTCGTTATTTTAGCTGCTACGATGACAGACACATTAATAAGTGCCATTTGGAGGGAGATTCTATGGAGGAGGAAGAGGAAGAATAAGTAGATACTTTCTTTTTTTCTAAATGTGTGCAAATATATAACAAATTGTGGGTGGGGATATATAATAAATTATGGGTCGTGATGTCATATGGCTGGTTAAAGACTATGTATGTTATGTTGGTGAAAACAATAGTAAATTTAGTGGTTTGCAATTCGGCAAAGACAAGAACTTAATTGTGGGTGGGTGGGTGGGTGGGTGGGTTGGTGGGTGAGTGTGTATTAAATTATAAAAGGGTATGGTGTATGAATTTAGAGATGGAAGAGTAGAAATTTTATGGTGTTGTATGTTTGTGATGTGAGCTCTTGTGAACAAGAAAAGAAAGATGATGATGACTTTAAATCCCTATAAATCAAAAGATGTTTTCTTTCCTCCCCTAATTTATATAATTTAAACATTATACTCCTTTAACTATCTATAAGTCCTAATACTCTCCTCAAACTAATTTAACTACATATTTTGTAAACTAAAATTACCTTAACATCTCTATCTCTAATATAATATAGCAAAATTATGTGGCATCATTTCAGAACTTTTCTCTAAACAATGATTTTTTAAATATGTATATAAAATATATCATAATAACACTAATTTCATATTAGTACTCTAATATTCAGGAAAAATTTTAAAAGGTTAATAGTAGTTACATTTTCAACCCTCTCCTACTATAGTGTATGTGCGTCGGCTTGTATTTGATAGGTTATAAAAAAACTTATGGCTAAAGTTGGAAATAATATACAATTAAAGTCTTCCAAATTTTTCAAGGCACACATAACTTTTTATACGAAATTTTTCAAGGTCTTTCATGAACAAAATAAAAGTTGCTCTAATCCAGACATGCGACATACAGAATTTGTAAATCCGTAAAAGTATTTGTCCGAGTTCAGCCCATGAAAGGGTATCATAGTAAAAGTCCGAGTTCAACCCATAAAAGGGTATGACAGTAAAAGTGCGGTTTAGTGAACTCACCTTAGACAGGTAGGTAGAACATGTATGCATATAAGTGTTGGCATATCCACATAAGTACGCAATGCACGAGGATTCAGTCACCAACCAATTTCCTATGGTACAGATAACAAATAATCTATAGTATTAACATGTTGTTTATTATACACGTGCAGTTGAGCTCTTCGTATTGAATAACATGCTTTATTTAATTCACTTATTGTAAATAAGTCTTGCATATGTTTCTTGTTTATGTAGGAGGTACTCATGTTATGGGTTGCCAATAATAATAACAATAATCAAAATATTAATAATAATAATAATATTATTATTATTATATAAAATGTAGTTCACATAATAAGAGTGTTTACTTGACCTAGTGACGCTAGCTATTCTGTATAAAATATGTTCGTATACCTTGTTCATTACAATGCCTATAGAAGTCCATATAAGACATTCATGATCCAATGTAATAGTAATAATAATATCTTGTACCACTTACTAAAATTTCATTCTTATAATTATTGTTCGCGTCACATTCTTTTAAAACCGAAGTGGTCACTATAACATTTTAATTATAAGATCTTATCGAGTTATTACAATTATCATTTTCTATTTAGAGCTCAACGCGCGATTAATTATATACAAAACATATAACATGTACTCATCATTATACCTTTTCATTCAGTTCATAGTTCGACCTCGTTCCTATACGACTCGACCCTATTATGTTGACCGCCCATTCACTAGGTTTCAAGTGCTTGACTTTCGTTGACCAAACCCGGGTACCATAGTGCACCCAAATTATATCCAACACTAGCTTACTACTACCACAACCATCATCAACCACACAACCCACCATCGACCACCACTATTACCGTCTCCATCAACATCATTTCTGCATCAAACCACCGCCCAAAACAACCACCATTTAACAGTCATCATGAACCGCCTTCTGCCCGTCTTAACCATTCACCACAGCCACCAAGAACAACTACCGTCGCTGGCCCTTGTTATGCTTCTATATCACTTAACCACCACCATGAACTACCGACACCACTGCTGCAACACCATCGCCCACCGCTGCTGTCACCACCACTATCCGCGGTTGCGGCCATCTCAGCCACCCTACACCACCGAACCATAACAGCCACTAGTGATAACAAAACCCACACTCAACAGAACCATACTAAACTCGTCGGAAAACGAAGAAGAAGAATCATAGCTGTCGCAACCTTCCAAAGCCTATAACTTTTTACCTGCTGCGATTCAAGGGGAACGGACACCACCGTTGGATTCCTCTCGTCGAGACGAAGATTTTGACATATAATACGCTTCGTGGGGACGCCGGAGTTGGCCGGAAAATGGCCGGAAAGTGGCTGAGCTGTGATGGTGGCGGCTGGATGAAGAGTTGGAGAATTTTAGGGTTTGATAATGTAGGGGGGAGATGGTTTATATAGTTAGGGTTTTAAATGGGTTCTTTTAAATATCTATCGCGTTTAATACACCATGTCTCGTCCGGGTTTTCGTCACCATTTCCGAAATCCGTAATAAGTTTAATATAAATAATCAAACATGAAATTAGTATTATTATTAGACTCGAGTTATCATTTCAGATGGCAGTTAGTATCGGTACGGTTCGGTGTCCGCGTTTTGTAGTTAAATGTGTTCGTTTGTTGTGGGATTAATTATTTGATTTTTTTTTTTGTAGTTTATATAACATATTTTATAATAATAAATCTGGTGAGTTCCCGTTACCACATATTGGGCCTTTAATGGCCATCGTTTATCAAGTCGGGCCGCTAATGGGCCTTTAAGCCCATTTACTTGTAAATCAGTGTATTTGTATCTTTAAATACTTTTAAATAATATAATTAAATTAAATATGATAAAAAAAATGAAAATAAACAAATATTACCGAGTTGTGTTAACGGAGTTAACCCGAAAATGTCGGGTGTCACATCATCCCCTTGTTGAAAGAATTTTCGTCCCGAAAATTGGATATGGTCGGTAAAAGGGTCTGAAATGAAAGAAAAAAAAATTTTCGAGTTGCTACATCATCCCCTTGTTGAAAGAAATTTCGTCCCGAAATTTAACCAATAACGTTAGTGTTAGACATTATCATTTGAAATAGTTAAGGATGTCTGTACATTATTCGATTTGTCACACTCCTACACAAACTCTGGTCCATGCTTTAAGTTCTAGCAACTTTTATTATAGTGATCTCACTCTGTTTGAGTGTTTTGCATTTTTTTTTCTATAATTTCAACCGATTTTTCCATGAAGCGTTGTTGTTCATCGATTTGAACCTCGTTAAGTAGAGCGATGAGTGTTCCATCAGGTAAGAGCTTGATTAGTTTGAAGATGTCAAAGACGTTGTGTACCATGTTTATCTCTTAAAACTGATCCAGTCGATAATCTAGAGGGCCAACACCCTAAGATTTCAAGTTGTCTAGTGTATTATGGTTTTGATGGAGTTCCAAAGTTTTTGGATGGGATTTATAAATAGCGATTTCTATACTGTAAGTTTCGGGGATTTAGAATAATGAGTTTCACGTTGATATTTAGCTACCCGAGGACCGAGTCATAACTAAAGAGTTCATTTATTGATATAGATTGTTAAACTGAGACAGCTTGGGTACGATGTAAAAAGGAAATAAACTATCCACCGTGTGTAAGTACTTTGCTTTATTGAAAAGAGTGTTGTCAAAACACGAACATTAGGGATGTCATAGAAATCGTATGAGTAGCTGGAGAAGGATGAACTTTAACACTAATATGTTTCGAAAGTACATGTTTCAGGCAAAAATGATAAAGAAATTTAACAGGTATTTCTTTCTTTGATAGTTACTGGATTTTCTGTGTTAAGGAGAACAAGTGATTATACGGCATAGGGTAATGGGTTGTTAAACTTACGTACTGAAGTAGTGTTAAACCAAAAGAGTTGATGTTACGTGAGTTGTTCCTTGTCATAGGGGTACAATAAGTTTTAATGCTGATGAAATCTGAGTGTTAAATTTTTAATCAAGTAGCAGATTAATTCAATCGTGTAGTTCTTTTAGGGTGGCCTAGCTATATTTCTTTTATAATACGGGTTTTAGTACGCATGGATTATATAAGAGTTCAATCAATAAGATGTTAGCAATAGTTTTGATATTAAGCTTCATTGTGTGATAGTGTTTGAGTTCATCATCAGGATGTTTAAGGGATGGCAGGAGATAATAGTCGGGTTTGCTAACGGGTCAGGTAAGGATGTCGTGTTATTTCATTACTTGGGTTGTGTAGCTTAACCAATTTCTTTAAACATGCAGTTTCCTCTATTAGGATTTTCATGGTTTGGAACGATTAGATGATAATTGCTTACATTGCATCCCATATAGTTTTGATCAAGAAGGTTAATTACATATGAGGTGGAATCTCTTGAGTAAACTGGAGCTTTGAAAGAAAGATATTGCACAATCAGAGTGTCAAATGACAATGAGGGCATCAATTATATATATATATATATTGTTTAGCAAACACAATGTGTATCGAGATGAAACGAAATGAGAAGTTGTTGTCCGGAACAGAACAGAAATGTATAAGGCTCACGCGGAACGCTATTTGGTATTAGTTGTTTATTGTGGATCGTTCTATTTATCATGTGAATCCTTAGCGTCATGGAATGTATTCGATATTCATATCTATATATAGGAAATAAGTCATTAACATTGATGTCAATGTATAGTAGTGTGATCTTATTAGTTTGTCAAAATAATTCACGAATCTTGTGATCGCGTCATTATGGATCGACTTCAATAGCAGTATGTGTACAGTGAGTTAGGTGTGGGGAAGTTTGTATATATTTGAGTTTGTATTGTCTTCTCATCTGTATTAGTATTGTAAGTTTTTATCATCCAGGGATGGGTTTTAATAAATGTAATCGTTGATAAACTTGATATAAGTGCGTTAGTGAAGAATAAATTTTCGTTCCAGATAGACTTTTGTTTAGATGGATTTGTGTTTAGTTATTCTACACTTTTGTGCTTCTGGGTATAACCCACCTGAAAGGTGTTACCAGGAATGAAACCTATTAGAAAGTGGTTATCCTGGACCGTAATGGGCAAGGCTTTCTCAAAACATTAGTTGGTATTAGCGGTTCATTGTTGACGATGGTATTTATCACGTGAACCATTGGAGTTGTGAGAAGTATTCAAAATCATATTTTATGAGTCAGTTATGAAACATTTGGTTTTTGTTATTACTGTGAATAAGAGATACAAAGAAATTTAAAGTGTTTATGCATATAGTAGTTTCCTTATGAATTTTGGGCTAACTAGAGTTCTTAAGAATCAAGTGTTTTGTAACAGTATGAGATTGATATTATAGAGTTTCTCAGGTTAATTACTACCGCAGCTAACCCACCACACCACCAGCACCTTGAAGGCGTACCTGTCGCATACTAACATTCTTGTCTACTTTACTAAGTCATTCAAAGGAGTTAGGGAAAAGGGATATGTGTTAAGTGGAATGGTGACGTTATATTATATACTGTAATATCGGTTACGTATTATAATTTTTATGGGGGTTGAATTCTGGATGATCACCGACTTGAGACTTTGAGAACGCTTAACTTGTTTTTGTTACACGAATAATCAGTTAGAGGAGTTTGAATGTATATTAAGATGGACAAAATGTAGAAAATGTTTTTAAACTCAATGGTCTGGAGAAGGGAAGAAAAAAATAAAAAATAAAAAAAAATTAGACCCGTAACGTGTTTTACAACAGTGGAGGTGTAGATTGGGTGTGAGAATTAACATTTACGAGAGCGTTGGATCAAGACGAGTCATACAACTAGATCGAAATGTACACATACCACACATGTGGTTCATTGGTGCATCGTTGATAGTAGAAACATCATGAGTCAGGAAAACAACCTGCAGTTCTGTTTAACTTGAAGAACTGAGAATAGGTTACAATTAGGTGAAGTACTTTTAGGACGAGCCTGGTATGTTACGAGGTATTCACGTGAATGTTTAAGCAATACAGATTTACTTCACAAGACGTGATTTTAAATGAGCAATGTGACGCGGGTGGTTTATCGTATCAACAAGAGTTTTATTATATATATATATATATATAAGTTGTTAGCTTTATTAGTCTCTTCCACGGAATCCTAAAAATTATAGGGTTTGTTTAACATTCATTTGAAGAACCAATGATGTCAAGATGATACCGACTGTTGGCAAGAGGTCATAGTATCCCGACCATAAATTAAAGCGTCTCATTATGTATCATAAGTTTGTGACTTCAGTAAGGTAAATGTTTCAACCGGTGGATTCAGATTGTTTATATGTGGAATGAGTCATATTATTAAGAAACAAATATAGTAGTAGTAAACATTATCAGGTTTTCCAACATAGATCTATGTTCTTATTTGTGTGTCATCTAAGAACGATTTCAACTACCTTTAATTTAGCTGTATAAGGTAAAATGTAGGTAGTTTAAAGATAAACTTATCATATGCCATTAAAGGTTGTATTGTAAATGTATACCATCCGTACATGGATTTTTTTTTATGAGTTCAGTCAAGCATAAACTTGGTATCGGCGCGCTATTTAGGGAGGGATGTTTGTTTCAGATGAATTTGTATTGATTGGTTCATCACTTTTGTGTGTCTTTTTGGGTATCCCCGGCATGGCAGATTTTGCCAGGATCATCGTGTACCTGTAAATTCACCATTACGTTGCGCACCCGTAATCGTCAATTTACCTTACACAATCACCCCAGTTCGTCTCCCATCGGGTACATTGATCTTATGTTTATTATGTGCTTCGATTTACATTTATCCGTATGATATTGCTATCCCATGTCAAGTATTGAATGTGTACAAGTGTATGATAATCTTATAAGTATGAGACAACTATACTAGATGTATAGGACACTAACAGACTATCAGTGTAATGTATCAATGGGTCACATGTATCAGGTATGGTGTAAGTTCATACTAAGTGTAAGACTACTAGTCTAAACACAATCTGAGTGTACAATGTGCATAAGTAGTGGTAATGTCAAATCAAGCAGATAGCACGTTGTGGATCACACAATAAGTGACATGTTTCAACTAACAGTATGTCTCATATTAAGGGACATGTTATAGCATACGAATGCGTCATATAATATATGACGTGTATTAGCACATAGTAGGTCGCATAACTAACAAGTCACGACCTCTGTATGAATGTGTTTCTGGATAAGAATCCATTACTGTTGTTCATGTACCTCAATACGTTAGGCATCGGTCTCTGCCGGTTGGTTGCCATAACGAGGTAGATAATTCAAAAGTGTGTTGTTTAGACTCTGTATGACATCAGTTTGTTGCCATAATGTTGCAAGTTTCAAGTTATGATGAAATGTAAACCTATCCCAACTAAA
Source organism: Tagetes erecta (assembly GCA_030867185.1). Lineage (NCBI taxonomy): Eukaryota > Viridiplantae > Streptophyta > Magnoliopsida > Asterales > Asteraceae > Tagetes > Tagetes erecta. Next base: position 62,332,307 of record CM061488.1, read on the forward strand.
GCCGAAAAGGAAAAAAAAAAATTTGGCCTAAAATACGGGATAACCTTTGAATAAAGTCATGGTCAACATGTCTCACGCATACTTCAATGAGCAATTCAGAAGCTAGCAAATACATATTCAGTTGAAGCTTCACTAGCAGAGCATGTCACTAAAGAAAATTATTGCCCTAATGTGTCACATATTACAAACTGGTCACTTCATGTGATGCTAGTGTAGGCGTGTGTATGTGTAAATAACATGTATATGAGTCACGAATGAATTCACACAAGTGCAACTAATGCAGTGTTCAGTTATAGTCTAGAATGCAATGCAATGCAAACCTAGTTCGCTATAACCAATGGCTCTGATACCAATCTGTCACACCCTCAAAATCCACTAACGGAGTTTTACCGTTAAGTGTGTGACAAACCAGGATCTCAGTCATTAGTTACACCAAACGACACTATATGAATTTAAAACATACGTGTCTCATTAAATGAGAAATTTAATACAGAGTTGACGTTTGAAAGTTTGCGGAAGCGTAATCGAAATGTAATGTCAAAATATTTAATGGAAAACTAAATGCGCAAAACACGCGCCCAATAGTAGAAACACAGTTTAAATAGTTGTTAAACTCAAAACATGATTTTCAATGCAAGAAAACGTTTGAATGAAAAGCTGTGACTCCATGCCATGTCCTAAGTGCGTTGTATATCAATGACCTGAAAAAGTGAAAGGCTAACAAGTGTCAACACGACGGTTGGTGAGTTCACATAGTAAGTATGAAATCAAGTATGTTCAGTTGCAAGCAGAAATATAAATTAAGTATGTCATTGTAGGTAGCTAGTCTACAGCACATGTCCTTAGAGGCGTAATGTATCTGACCGAAGCTGACGTATGTACACATTAAGTGCAGTTTGCCTGTTCGTACATCCCAGCAGGATGCACTGTAAGTATGTTAGGTCATTCAACACCCGTTTGACAGGTCCTTCTGTCGTGCTAGCGCGACTAGCCCGGGTGGGGTTTGTCAAACCCAGTAGTACTACTCAAAATTTCCCCGCTATTTCACAAATACTAACGGTCAACTAGGTATCCATGAGGTCTTTCATGAACAAAATAAAAGTTGCTCTAATCCAGACATGCGACATACAGAATTTGTAAATCCGTAAAAGTATTTGTCCGAGTTCAGCCCATGAAAGGGTATCATAGTAAAAGTCCGAGTTCAACCCATAAAAGGATATGACAGTAAAAGTGCGGTTTAGTGAACTCACCTTAGACAGGTAGGTAGAACATGTATGCATATAAGTGTTGGCATATCCACATAAGTACGCAATGCACGAGGATTCAGTCACCAACCAATTTCCTATGGTACAGATAACAAATAATCTATAGTATTAACATGTTGTTTATTATACACGTGCAGTTGAGCTCTTCGTATTGAATAACATGCTTTATTTAATTCACTTATTGTAAATAAGTCTTGCATATGTTTCTTGTTTATGTAGGAGGTACTCATGTTATGGGTTGCCAATAATAATAACAATAATCAAAATATTAATAATAATAATAATATTATTATTATTATATAAAATGTAGTTCACATAATAAGAGTGTTTACTTGACCTAGTGACGCTAGCTATTCTGTATAAAATATGTTCGTATACCTTGTTCATTACAATGCCTATAGAAGTCCATATAAGACATTCATGATCCAATGTAATAGTAATAATAATATCTTGTACCACTTACTAAAATTTCATTCTTATAATTATTGTTCGCGTCACATTCTTTTAAAACCGAAGTGGTCACTATAACATTTTAATTATAAGATCTTATCGAGTTATTACAATTATCATTTTCTATTTAGAGCTCAACGCGCGATTAATTATATACAAAACATATAACATGTACTCATCATTATACCTTTTCATTCAGTTCATAGTTCGACCTCGTTCCTATACGACTCGACCCTATTATGTTGACCGCCCATTCACTAGGTTTCAAGTGCTTGACTTTCGTTGACCAAACCCGGGTACCATAGTGCACCCAAATTATATCCAACACTAGCTTACTACTACCACAACCATCATCAACCACACAACCCACCATCGACCACCACTATTACCGTCTCCATCAACATCATTTCTGCATCAAACCACCGCCCAAAACAACCACCATTTAACAGTCATCATGAACCGCCTTCTGCCCGTCTTAACCATTCACCACAGCCACCAAGAACAACTACCGTCGCTGGCCCTTGTTATGCTTCTATATCACTTAACCACCACCATGAACTACCGACACCACTGCTGCAACACCATCGCCCACCGCTGCTGTCACCACCACTATCCGCGGTTGCGGCCATCTCAGCCACCCTACACCACCGAACCATAACAGCCACTAGTGATAACAAAACCCACACTCAACAGAACCATACTAAACTCGTCGGAAAACGAAGAAGAAGAATCATAGCTGTCGCAACCTTCCAAAGCCTATAACTTTTTACCTGCTGCGATTCAAGGGGAACGGACACCACCGTTGGATTCCTCTCGTCGAGACGAAGATTTTGACATATAATACGCTTCGTGGGGACGCCGGAGTTGGCCGGAAAATGGCCGGAAAGTGGCTGAGCTGTGATGGTGGCGGCTGGATGAAGAGTTGGAGAATTTTAGGGTTTGATAATGTAGGGGGGAGATGGTTTATATAGTTAGGGTTTTAAATGGGTTCTTTTAAATATCTATCGCGTTTAATACACCATGTCTCGTCCGGGTTTTCGTCACCATTTCCGAAATCCGTAATAAGTTTAATATAAATAATCAAACATGAAATTAGTATTATTATTAGACTCGAGTTATCATTTCAGATGACAGTTAGTATCGGTACGGTTCGGTGTCCGCGTTTTGTAGTTAAATGTGTTCGTTTGTTGTGGGATTAATTATTTGATTTTTTTTTTTTGTAGTTTATATAACATATTTTATAATAATAAATCTGGTGAGTTCCCGTTACCACATATTGGGCCTTTAATGGCCATCGTTTATCAAGTCGGGCCGCTAATGGGCCTTTAAGCCCATTTACTTGTAAATCAGTGTATTTGTATCTTTAAATACTTTTAAATAATATAATTAAATTAAATATGATAAAAAAAATGAAAATAAACAAATAATACCGAGTTGTGTTAACGGAGTTAACCCGAAAATGTCGGGTGTCACAGTTATTTTTTAGAAAACTCAGCTATACAAAAGGTAATTTACTCAATATACAATTAAAGACTTCCATATTTTTTAAGCACACATAAATTTTTTACACGAAATTATTTTTACAAAAAACACACCATAAAACTAAGAATTTAATTATCTTTAATTGGTGTATAATATTTCTATACTAAATTTTTTTAAAAAAATATTTGTGTTCTTTTTTTTGCCACGGTTTTGTCTCAAAACTGATCGGAACCAATTGTGTCCCCATAAATATCCCTAAAAGCACCACTTGGATGTTGTGTTCCCGAGCGAAGTGGAGACACTAAACTAGTTTATATATTTAACCTAATAGGATCGGAGAATGTAGTTTGGAATTAAAAATCATAAAGCATAAGTAACAACATGTGGGCATTAAAAGTCACAAAGCATGGGTTACAACACGTTAATGCACAACATCTTCCAACCTGCCTTGACTAATAATTAAAAATAGTGATTTTATTTGAGTTTGACGAATTAACATATCTTCTCACAATAATATAGATAAACTGACATTTGGTGTGAGAGTATTAAAATAATCAATGTTTTCAGAACCGGACCGGACATCGAAACGGTCAATTGTCGGACCGGTCAAACCGGATTTACGAACCGGTTGACGTTATAAATAATTTATATATTTTCTATATTATAAATAGTATTGAGCAACGACGGCGGAGATTTTGGTTCGGATTTACTTCGATTTGGTTTAATTTGCCTTGATCTTGTTCAGTTTGATTTGCTTTGACTTTGGTCCCGAGACTGGATTATACACCGGTTTAATGTTTGGAATTGCCAAAGAACAGAAACTTGTAATTTCCATATCCACAAAAGAGATTTCAACTTTGTAAAATACAAAAATAAGATGATGAATACGTACACGACAAAAGCATGGTAGGTTGTATTCCCTTCGAAATCGCAAACACAACAAATATAAACGCTCTTCTCTTCTGTTTTCTGGCTCCAAGGATCCGTGACCGAACCCCATCCCTTCTTCTCTGCTAAGTTTAGCTTTCCCCGAATTTCTTTTGTGGCACTCGCTGTGTTAAGTTCACACAAATAATAACGAACAATTCGAAACCCCGCCCGATAATAGAAGAAAACAGGAGCATACCTTGATGTGTATCAAACTTCGATAAGACGACATATGAGTAGAGAAGCAAAGAAATTACCAAGAAAATACTAGCTGCCTTTTTATTTCTGGATTGTAGAACAGGAAGTGGAGGAGAATGAGGAGGATTCTTGCAGCTCATATGCGACCTTTATTCACTAGATCATTCACTAGATGTAAAGAAACCTTCCTAAGGGGAAAGCCACAAACCCACGTTTCCCCCTCCTCCTTCCTTCGTTATTTTAGCTGCTACGATGACAGACACATTAATAAGTGCCATTTGGAGGGAGATTCTATGGAGGAGGAAGAGGAAGAATAAGTAGATACTTTCTTTTTTTCTAAATGTGTGCAAATATATAACAAATTGTGGGTGGGGATATATAATAAATTATGGGTCGTGATGTCATATGGCTGGTTAAAGACTATGTATGTTATGTTGGTGAAAACAATAGTAAATTTAGTGGTTTGCAATTCGGCAAAGACAAGAACTTAATTGTGGGTGGGTGGGTGGGTGGGTGGGTTGGTGGGTGAGTGTGTATTAAATTATAAAAGGGTATGGTGTATGAATTTAGAGATGGAAGAGTAGAAATTTTATGGTGTTGTATGTTTGTGATGTGAGCTCTTGTGAACAAGAAAAGAAAGATGATGATGACTTTAAATCCCTATAAATCAAAAGATGTTTTCTTTCCTCCCCTAATTTATATAATTTAAACATTATACTCCTTTAACTATCTATAAGTCCTAATACTCTCCTCAAACTAATTTAACTACATATTTTGTAAACTAAAATTACCTTAACATCTCTATCTCTAATATAATATAGCAAAATTATGTGGCATCATTTCAGAACTTTTCTCTAAACAATGATTTTTTAAATATGTATATAAAATATATCATAATAACACTAATTTCATATTAGTACTCTAATATTCAGGAAAAATTTTAAAAGGTTAATAGTAGTTACATTTTCAACCCTCTCCTACTATAGTGTATGTGCGTCGGCTTGTATTTGATAGGTTATAAAAAAACTTATGGCTAAAGTTGGAAATAATATACAATTAAAGTCTTCCAAATTTTTCAAGGCACACATAACTTTTTATACGAAATTATTTTTAGAGAAAAATACACCATAAAACTGAGCATTTAATTATCTTTAATTTGAGAATAACATTTCTATAATAATTTTTTTTTAAATAATTGTGTTCTTGTATTACCACGGTTTTGTCTCAAAACTGATCGAAACCATTTTTGCCCCCATGAATATCCTTAAAAGCACCACTTAGTTGTTGTGTTCCCGAGTGTAGTGCGGACAATAAATTAGTTTATTTAGATAACCTAATAGGATCGGAGAACATAGTTGGGAATTACAAGTCATAAAGCATGAGTTACAACATGTGGCCATTAAAAGTCACAAAACAAGGGTTACAACAAGTTAATGCAGAACATCTTCCAACCTGCGTTGACTAATCATTAAAAATAGTGGTTTTAATTGAGTTTGACGAATTAACACATCTTCTCACAATAATATAGATAAACTGACATTTGGTGTGAGAGTATTAAAATAATCAATGTTTTCAAAACCGCACCGGACGTCGAAACGGTCAATTGTCGGAACGGTCAAACCGGATTTACGAACCGGTTGACGTTATAAATAATTTATATATTTTCTATATTATAAATAGTATTGAGCAACGATGGCGGAGATTTTAGTTCGGATTTACCGATTTGGTTTAATTTGCCTGGATCTTGTTCAGTTTGATTTGCTTTGATTTTGGTCCTGAGACTGGATTATACACCGATTTAATGTTTGGAATTGCAAAGAACAAAAACTTATTATTTCCATATCTACAAAAGAGATTTCAATTTGTAAAATACAAAAATAAGATGATGAATACGTACACGGCAATAGCATGGCATGTTGTATTCCCTTCGAAACCGCAATCACAACAAACATAGACACTCTTGTCTTCTGTTTTCTGGCTGCAAGGATCCGTGGCCGAACCCCATCCCTTCTTCTCTGCTAAGTTTAGCTTTCCCCAAATTTTTTTTGGCCCCCGCTGTATAAGTTCACACAAACAATAACGAACAATTCTAAACCCCGCCCGATAAAAGAAGAAAACAGGCGCATACCTTCATGTGTATTAAGCTTCGATAAGATAGTATCTGAGTAGAGAAGCAAAGAAATTACCAAGAAGAATTCTAACTGCCTTTTCCTTTCTGGATTGAAGAAGAAGAAGAAGAAGAAGAAGAGGAGGAGGAGGAGCAGGATTCTTGCAGCGCATATGCAACCTTCATTCATTAGATCATTCACTAGATGTAAAGAAACCTTCCTAAGGGAAAGCCACATACCCATTTCCCCCCTCGTCCTTCCTCCGTTATTTTAGCTACTACAACGACAGACTCATTAACAAGTGCCATTTGGAGGGAGATTCTATGGAGGAGGAGGAAGAGGAAGAAGATATGTTCTTCATTTTTTTTTCTAAATGTGTGCAAATATATAACAAATTGTGGGTGAGTGATATATAATAAATTATGGGTCGTGATGTCATATGGCTGGTTGAAAACTATGTATGTTATATTGTTATATTGGTGAAAACAATTGTAAATCTGGTTGGTTTGCTATTCGGCAGAGACAACAACTTAATTGTGGGTGGGTGTGTATTAAATTAAAAAATGGTATGGTGTATGAATGAAGAGATAGAAGAGTTGAAATTTTATGGTGTTGTATATTTGTGATGTGAGCCCTTGTGAACAAGATAAGAAAGATGATGATGAGTTTAAATCTCTATAAATCGAAAGATGTTTTCTTGTTTTAAAAATAATTGTGTTCTTGTTTTACCACGGTTTTGTCTCAAAACTGATCGAAACCATTTGTGCCCCCATGAATATCCTTAAAAGCATTGCTTGGATGTTTTGTTCCCGAGCGTAGTACGGACACTAAACTAGTTTATTTATATAACCTAATAGGATCGAAGAATGTAGTTGGGAATTACAAGTCATAAAGCATGAGTTACAACATGTTGGCATTACATGTCACAAAACATGGGTTACAACACGTTAATTCACAACATCTTCCAACCTGCCTTGACTAAAAAATAGTGATTTTCATTGAGTTTAACAAATTAACACATCTTCTCACAATAATGTTACACCTCACCCGGCGGTAGAAACACCGGATTGCCATAGAAATGGATATCTTAGTAACGAAAGCACATGACACACTTTTATTAAAGTCTAATAATGATTAACATAAATTTTTAGAACATAAGATTTAAATAGAAAACGACAAAAGCAATAACTTAAATAGTAAATGTAATAGTCTTTATTATTTTTCTTTAAGTCCAAGGCATCCTATCTCTTGAATAAATAGCAACTATATCATCACCTGAAATATGTGAAAATAAAGTTAGCTATTGAAAGCTAGTGAGTAAAGACACAATTTGTAAATAATAGTATGGAAATTCGAGATCATCATAATATGTTGCGCAACCTTACATGTATAGTCATTTCGTAAATATTACTCAACCATGACCCCTAAAATAGTACACAACCACATAGAATCCAAAACTTCTCGTTTTAGGCATTTTCTCATGAGGAACCAACTCATGTATTTGATTAAAGATAAATTTTAACGAACCGTCAATTAACGTCTCGATTTATAAGTTATCAATAATCAATTAGCAACTTAGGGACATGGCATAGCAACTAGCATCATAGTATACCAACAACCATCATAGCATAGCAAACATAGTAAACATGAAATTAGAATGGCCGAGTTTAAATCACCTATCGATATTGTCCATGCAGGTGGGTTTGTCAAACCATTAGCGCTAACATTGTACCGGTGGGATTACCAAGTAACAAACATACTTTGAACTACCACATAAGATTGCATCTTGTCGCGAGTCAAGACTAACACATTTTATGATCTCTTTGGAAAACAAATTGGAAAATGGAAAACATGGTATAGTAATAGAACACATATTTTAGCCCTAAAACGTAAAAGTAAAAAAAGAAGTGAATTTACTCACCTTGAAACTCGAGCTCAAAATAACTAGTAAACCATCTAGATAGAACAGAGGATGCCCAAATACTAGAATCACCTAAGTAAATGATAATCCTAACTTAGAAAACATATAGTATAGAAAACTAGAATATGAACAATAGGAATCTAAGTTAATTTGGAATTCTAGGGTTTTAAATTAGGATTTGGGGTGTTTCGGTAAACGATTAGAAATATATTAAAATTGTTTAATCATAACGACGGAAAAAAGTGGTAATAGATATGACAATAATTTTGATAAACAATAACAGTTCGGATAATATATTTCTTTAACGAAAATAATTTATTGTCAGTAAAATATTTTATATATCGTGAAATACTTTAAAACTAGTTCCATAATTTTTTAAAGTATAGAAAGTTCATATAAAAGTCTATATTTTATTATAAACTATTATTCATAAGACTTGCATGCATTTGAGATGTATTAAAAATACATTTTATAGTGTTAAAAATGTTTTGAAAGTGTTGGTAGAAGTTAAAATTTATAAAGTTTGATTTTATAAAAAAAACCATGATTTTAAATCATTTACAAGGTCTTTAACCTTTTTATGACATATGTGGTTTAGTATTAGTATTAGGTTTAAGGTAGATGGAAAAATAGTTAGTACAGAGGTTTAAAAAAATAAGATAAAAAAAGGCAGGTCCTAGGTCTCAAACTCGGAACCTTGCTGTTATCAACCAAACACTCAAGCTAGACGCGCTACATGAACTTTTTGATTCAATACAGATTTTAAATGTTTTTATCATAAGATAGGCAAATATCCCAAATTCCTCAAGAACACACATAACCCTAAATCACAAATTACTTAGATTTGAATTAATATATGAAAGAATTGGTATAGGGATTTTGATTAGAACTAGATAATAAGCATTTTATATAGCATATCTTACATGATTGGTGACGAATTGAATCGGAGAATGAAGAACACGAAGACGGCGGTTGAGAAATCGAACTGCTATCCAGAGACTGTTAAAATGAAATTACACTTCCTGAAACACTCCCTACAATGCGTTAAGTGAACGCCGCAACATAATCTCAGATTACGTCAATGCTTTGATGCCGAGAATAGCAACTGCAGGTTACGGGTTAAGGAAGGATCAAACACGAGTTCTTGGTGGTTCTTGAAAAATTTAAGTGCACGGGAAGAGGAAACAAGCTTGAGAGACTGAATTGGTTAATTGAATTTGATTAATTGATTTGGAAAAACTACCGAACGGGTATTGACTTGATTATGAGTTTAATGGATTTAATTGGATGATTAAATGGACATTAAAACTCGATTTATCATTACCAACAGTTTGTAATCATCGAGAGGATTGATTTGGTGCATTAATTTTGATTACACAAAGCGTTTTGGGATGATTGGGTATTGTGGGTATTGAACCGATCTATAAAACTGGATTAGAACTTGTAATAGATCAATTAAAGGGCAATTAAACCTTGGTAACAAGTTCAAAACGTGTAGAGGGTCTTTTTATATAGGTTGGTAGTGTCTAAAATGCATGAAATTAAGGTCACCGGAAAACTGCAAATTCCGGCCAAAGTGGCCGGAAAAGGTTGAAGCTGGAAACATGGGTCTTAGGAGAGGGGGGGGGGGGGGGGTTGAGTTGTTTTATGAAATATTTACATTAATGGTCATTTAGCTATAATTTTGGTTATAAACTTTAATTCAAGTTTGAAAGTTTACATTTTTAGCCCGAAGTTAGTTTATAAATTATATTAACTAACTAACTTAACTGAGTTAAAACGTTACGTTTTTAAAAGTGACATTTTTATGGTTTTATTTCGCTCTTGACGTTAATGGTTATTTTTGAGACTTAATATTATTTTTTTTCATTAATAAACTTTATAGCATTTCTTTTTATAAAATGCATTATATACATATATATTGGAGATTTATTTAATATAACTTGTAATTAGTATACATTGGAAAATAATTCGGTCGCTATGTATTAAAGATGAGAAATAACGTAAAGCTCGACATTATATATATATATATATATATATATATATATATATATATATATATATATATATATATGTGTGTGTGTGTGTGTAACAAGCGCTACATTTTAAGGAGGAATAAATACGAATACATTAAAGATAGATACCTTCGGGTTTCGAGTCGGGCATTCGGGTTCATGTTTGGGCAGATGCCACAAATAATATAGATAAACTGACATTTGCTATGAGAGTATTAAAATAATCAGTGTTTTCAGAACCATACCGGACTTTGAAATGGTCACTTGTCGGACCGGTCAAACCGGATTTACGAACCGGTTGACATTATAAATAATTTATATATTTTCTATAATATAAATAGTATTGAGAAACGATCGGATTTACTTAGATTTGGTTTAATATGCTTGATCTTGTTCAGTTTGATTTGCTTTGCTTTTGGTCCCGAGACTGGATTATACACCGGTTTAATGTTTGGAATTGCCAAAGAACAGAAACTTATAATTTCCATATCCATAAAAGAGATTTCAATTTGGAAAATACAAAAATAAGATGATGAATACGTACACGTCAATAGCATGGCATGTTGTATTCCCTTCGAAACCGTAATCATAACAAACATAGACGCTCTTGTTTGTTAACTGGCTGCAAGGATCCGTGGCTGAACCCTATCCCTTCTTCTCTGCTAAGTTTATCTTTCCCCAAAATTCTTTTATGGCCCCCACTGCATTAAGTTCACACGAACAATAACTAACAAATCTAAACCTCTCCCGATAAAAGAAAAAAGCAGGCACATACCTTCATGTGTATCAAGCTTCGATAAGACAGCTTTTGAGTAGAGAAGAAAAAATTACCAAGAAGAATACTAACTACCTTTTAATTTTTGGATTGTAGAAGAAGAAGAGGAGGAGGATTCTTGCAGCGCTTATGCGACCTTCATTCATTAGATCATTCACTAGATGTAAAGAAACCTTCGTAAGGGGAAAGCCACATACCCACTTTTCCCCCCTCCTCCTTCCTTCGTTATTTTAACTGCTACGACGACAGACGATTAACAAGTGCCATTTGGAGGGATATTCTATGGAGGAGGAGGAACAAGAATCAGAAGAAGATACTTTCTTTTTTCTATATGTGTGCAAATATATAACAAATTGTGGGTGAGGAATATATAATAAATTATGGGTCGTGATGTTATATGGCTGATTGAAGACTATGTATGTTATGTTGGTGAAAACAATAGTAAATTTGGTGGTTTGCAATTCGGTAGAGACAACAACTTAACTGCGAGTGAGTGTGTATTAAATTATAAAATGGTATGGTGTATGAATGAAGAGATGGAAGAGTTGAAATTTTATTGTGGTGCATGTTTGTGATGTGAGCCCTTGTGAACAAGATAAGAAAGGTGATGATGACTTTAAATCCCTATAAATCGAAAGATGTTGTCTTTCAGCCCCTAATTTATTTAATTTAAACGTTATACTCCTTTAACTATCTATAAGTTCTAATACTCACCTCAAACTAATTTAACTTCATATTTTGTTAACTAAAATTATCTTAATATCTCTATCTCTAATATAATATAGCAAAATTATGTGGCATCATTTCAGAACTTCTTTTACAATAATGATTTTTTTTAAATATGTATATTAAATATATTATAATAACACTAATTACATATTAGTGCTCTAATATTTAGGAAACTTTTGAAAAATTTAATATTAGTTACATTTTCAACTATCTCCTACTATGGTGTATGTGCGTCGGTTTGTATTTGATAGGTTATATATATAAACTTATGGATAAAGTTGGTAATAATATATACAATTAAAGACTTCCATATTTTTCAAGCACACATAACTTTTTTTATACGAAATTATTTTTAGAAAAAACTACACCATAAAACTGAGCGTTTAATTATCTTTAATTTGAGTATAACATTTCTATACTAAATTTTTTTTAAAAATAATTATGTTCTTGTTTTAGCACGGGTTTGTCTCAAAACTGATTGAAACCATTTGTGCCCCCATAACCCCATTAATATCTTAAAAGCACCACTTGGATGTTGTGTTCCCGAACGTAGTGCTGACACTAAACTAGTTTATTTATACAACCTAATAGGATCGGAGAATGTAGTTGGGAATTACAAGTCATAAAGCATGAGTTACAACATGTGGACATTACAAGTCACAAAACAGGTTAATGCACAACATCTTCCAACCAGCGTTGCTTCATCACCGGTGGATTTTCCGGCGCCACCATCAAATAACATCACCACACCTACCTCATCACAGTAGTTAGTGGTGATGGTGTCGATCCTTTTTTCAAATATGAGAAGGTGCCGGAGTGGGTGACATGCACATGTAGTAGTTGGTTTGGTAGGGTTTGGGTCATGGTAATTCACTTTGTTTTTTCTTTCTTTTAAGTTTTAACAAAGACTTTAAAGGTTATATAACATTATTTTATTATTAGTGCATAATCAAGTGTAAAGGCTTGTGTAAACTTCAATTTTGTTTTCCATAATTTGCCTTATAATTTTCTTATTTATATTTCATTTAAAAAACCACTTTTTTAATTATTAGCTTGTACATGTATAACGAGATTGTGTTCTGTTAACTAATTGCACGCCTTTGAATGGATCTGTTACAACACAAAACACGACTTTTCTTTAATCGTATCGTAATCTTTATACATTTTTTAATATGTTTTAACAAGTTAATGTCACCGTCTTATTAAAGTAGTTTTTTTAACACCAAAATTCATTAATGGGACATGAACCCATGACCTTGGGGGTTTTAACTTTTAAAGACTTTGTCTTTGCTAATAGGCCATACCAACCCATTAGTTCTTATTTAAGTAGTTAATTCCGTTGATTATACAATTCGAACTGGATTCGCCGTATAAAACAGGTGTCCCGCAGCACTACACGGACACACTTTCCTAGTTAATACTAACGACAAAACACTTAAATATTAGTATACGGTCCCAGTCCAACTATTGAACAAGTAAGACAACAGAATCACTATTCTATCCGATTCTAAAAACATTAATAAATAATATTATTATTAAACTAATCTTGCCACTACATATCAACCACCTCCATCCATATATAAATCTATAATAAATACTACTATAAGTTGAGAAATAATTTAGAAATCTATATCTATACCTTCTAATAAAAGAGAGTTTTGGATGCCACATGACATTCAATGGAGCCATTGTTGATATTTAATTCCCGTCAAAAAAATGAATGATCTCATATTTGCGTATACATTCATTCCTCCATTCATATTGATTTTTTTAATAAAATCTATAAAATATAGTTTCCATGCATGCGCTATAATAAATAAGGGATTTTCAAATTTACTTCCCAACTAATTGATATAAAGATTTGCAAATCTTTTTCACAATTCCCAGACAAATGCATTTACTACACTTACTGTCTTTGCTCCAATAAATAAATTTTAAATAAAATTACAAAGTGACAATAAAGCATTTATAGATTTTTATTAACTTTTTTTTTTATTTTCAAAGTCATATGTCATAGAAATGTAATTAAGTTTACTCACTATTTTAATTAAGTAGTTTAAAAATATAAATTAAACGTTTGTCTGCTTTATTAAACATTTATTTGATGTAATATTTAATTTTCTTTAAAATATAAGTTTTATAAGAAATTTGAAATTATTTATTGTTAATGATTCACCGTATAACACACGATTAAATAACATTTTTTTTAAACTTATATTGTTTTATATTTTTTATTACTATATCCGTGTAATACACAGAATCTAAACTATATGCAATATTTGAATCAACTATATGTAAAATGAACGACACAAAATATTTTGAGTAAAAAGAAATGTGATACTCTGGACCAGATATATGTATTTGTACGGCTACTATGTTTAAAATATTATAAGGCCCACTCAGATTATTAAACAATCTACTTATCTACCTATTGTAATAATTAAGTAACTCATCCACATGTCACAATTTTAGCTACTCCACATAGGATTTTGCTTAGGTGTCATGTTCTAAATTAATTTGATAGAGAATTTTTAGACGGGTCATGGTATGCTCCATATTCGAAATAACCCGATATGTTTAAATAAAAAAAATTCACAAATTATCACCAGTTATCTTCTAACTGAATATGTTTAAATATAAAATTTACTAATTATCATGATCTATATCTTAACCCGATATGTTCAAATAAAAAATTTACCAATTATCATGAATTATCTCATAACCCGATATGTTCAAATAAAATATTAATCAACTACTATGATCTATCCTAACCCGATACGTTCAAATTAAAATTTTGTCAATTATCATTAATTATCTCCTAACTCGATATGTTTAAATAAAAAATTAACAAGTATCATGAATTATCTTCTAACCCGATATGTTCAAATAAAAAAATTTACCAATTATTATAAATCATATCTTTTATTTTAACATATGATTATATTTATAAATATCCAAATCGATTTAATAAGGGATATGTTAAAAATAAATTTGATATCTAAATTTAGTTAAAACCTATAAAACTAAAATCTGTGTCGTACACAGGTACTAATTACATATTCTAATAATTGAGTAACTCATCCACCTGTCAACAATTTAGCTACTCCACACTAGGAATTTGCTTAGGTGCCATGCTCTCATTTTATTTGATGTAGGATTTGAAAGCGGGTCATGGTATGCTCTATATTCGAAATAACCCGATATGTTCAAATAAAAAAATACCAATTATCATGGATTATCTATTAACTCGATATGTTCAAATAAAAAATTTACCAATTATCATGATTTATTCATTAACCCGATATGTACAAATAAAATATTTACCAAATATCTTTAATTATCTCATAACCCGATATGCTCAAATAAACAATTTACCAATTATCATAAATTATCTCCTAACATGATATATTCAAATAAAAAAATTATCAATTATTATAAATCATATCATTTATTTTAGTATATGATTTTTGTTAGGAAAATATTTGTAAATATCCAAACCAATTTAATAAAGATATGTTATAAATAAATTTAATTAAAACATATAAAATCAAAATTCCATGTAATACACGGGTAATAATCTAGTTATTCTAATAATTGAGTAACACATCCACATGTCATCATTTTAACTACTCCACATAGGATTTTGCTTATGTGTCATGTTCTAATTACTTTGATGAAGAATTTTTAGACGGGTCATGGTATGCTCCATATTCGAAATAACCCGATATGTTTAAATTAAAAATTCACAAATTATCATCAATTATCTCCTAATCCAATATGTTCAAATACAAAATTTACCAATTATCATGATCTATATCTTAACCCGATATGTACCAAGTATCATGAATTATCTCCTAACCTGATATGTTCAAATAAAAAACTTATCAATTATTATGATTTATCCTAACCCGATATGTTCAAATTAAAGTTTTAGCAATTATCATTAATTATCTCATAACTCGATATGTTCAAATAAAAAAATTAACAATTATCATGAATTATCTCCTAACCTGATATGTTCCAATAAAAATTTACCAACTATTATAAATCATATCCTTTATTGTAACATATGATTTTTTATATGAATATATTTGTAAATATCCAAATCGATTTAATAAGAGATATGTTAAAAATAAATTTAATATGTAAATTGAGTTAAAACCTATAAAACTAATTAAAATCCGTGTAATACACGGGTACTAATCTAGTATATAATATAGCAAAACAAAAAAAATCCTATGTGGCATGTTTTTATAGCTTTTAGTTTATGTGACATTATTTGAGAGATTATCTCACAATAATGATTTTTCTATTTAAAATATGTATATAAATTTATTATAATAAAACTAATTACATTTTTGGTCCCCTAATATTTTGGAGAATTCTGAAAAATTTAAAGAGTATTTATATTTTTAACCCTTTACTACAAGGGGTGTACGTGAGTCGGTTTATATTTGATAGGGTTTAAAAATAAACTTATGGATAAAATAAATAATAACATACAATTAAATACCTCAGTGTTTTATAAATATACATAACATTTTTATATGATTTAAAAAAAAATAAACTACACCATAAAACTAAACACTTTATTCTCTTTAATTTGAGTATAATATTGTTATACTAAAAATCTTATTTTTAAAATATATCATGTGTTCCGTTTTATCATGGCTTTGTCTCAAAACCGAATGGAATATTCATGAACATCTTTAAAAGCATCACTTGAATTGTGTTCCCGAGCGTAGCGCGAACACTAAACTAGTTCTTCCACTAAAGCATAAATAATGATCATTGTTTTCTACCTTTGAATTCTACCTATAATCAAAACAGCACACAATTAATCATTCAAGGTTCTTTAATTGATTTTAATTAATTTTATATCGATGAACAATTTTAAGTATTAGGGGGTTTCAAATCTATCTAATAAATTAGAGTTTTTAGGGGGCAACTTTTTGGGGGGAAAACATAATTTGTTTTATAAAAGGAAGATTGAGAGGGAAAATTGAATATAAGAGTTAATAAAGACAAAATTTTGTGATTAATAATTTATAAAATTATTTATAAATTTTTAAATATAATAATTATAATTTTTTAAAAATATTTTTATTCAACCCGTGTGTAACACGGGTGTTAAACCTAGTTCTATAATAAATAGAAGATAGATCATTTTCAATCGTAATCTCTTAAAATCATAAAAAATATAAAATGAACCAATTATGAGTAGAATTCAATTAAAAGTAACTCAAAAGTATGAGAAGTATTTATATCAAATATGTATATTTTAGACTACATCACGTACCGTGTAATATGTGCACCTCTAAATACAAACACATACATTTGCTACTCATACAAATATTTTGGTTAGTCTAAACAACCAACACGGCAATGTAATTGGTGATCACACATATGCCATGATATGATAATATTCATATAAATAGGGTTATATCTCTTTTTTTATTAAGATATGTTTTCTTCATTCCTAATTATATACAATGACGATGATAAATTGACACATATGTCATGATATGAAAATATTCATGTGGTTCTTAGCACACTACAAATGTAAGATCTTTAATATTTATTTATTTTCTTATGTCAAATTTGATAGATTGACATATAATCGATATTAATATTTCTTTTTATTTATAGGTGTAAACTTGCATTATAACACAAAAGAATTTAGGGTTCAAGCATAAAAAAATTGTAACTTACATTGTGAAATGACAGAAGATCTAGATTACTATTGTTGTTGCGGTGATGACCATTAGGTATTGTGCGACTTCACGCAACAATTAAGTTTGTCAAAAGCAGTGCCATGCCCAAAGGAAATCATGTTGTTAAAAATAGTAGATTGACACAAATAAAAATAAGTATGATATAACAATATCATTGAAATTTACGAACATTATTTATTAAGAGATAAAAGAAAAAAAGTTATGTTTAGAAGAAGTTATAATATTAAAATAATAGTAGCGTTGAGGAGTATAACTTATGCTTGGAGAGCTTTTACAAGTTGACAGCTAAGCGTTCATTATAACTTGGTAAAAAAACATGATAAAAACTAATAGGCCTCATGTACAGATATTTTCGAAATATAAGAAACACTGCATTGTTAAAGAAATAGAAAATAAATATTTTCGAAACATAAGAAACATTGCATTGTTAAAACTTTTCCTACTTGGTCACCATTACGGACGGACACAAATATCGGCTCCCTTGCTCTCAATTGATATCAAAGAAACATCATCCACCTTACTCTCTAATATTCGAAGTTACTCTTTTAGAGGTTTGGAAAACAATAAATTTAGCTTTTTGTATTTTATTATTTTATTGGTGTTTAATTAAAGACTAGCAAGGTCTATAACATAACAAGGGAACATGACATATGTAACATGCCATGTAATATGTGCATCTCTAGATACAAACACATACATTTGTTACTCATACAAATATTTTTGTTAGTCTAAACAACCAACACGACAATGTAATTTGTGATCACACGTATGTCATGATATGAAAATATTCATATAAATAGGGTTATATCTCTTTTGTAATAAGATATATGGTGATGATAAATCGACATGTAATGGTATTTGTATTGTGTATATGCTGGATGTGCTTCTTAGCACACCACAAATGTAATATCTTTCATATTTATCCTTGTTCTCATGTCAAATTCATTAGATGGACATATAATTGATATTAATATTTCTCTTTATTCATAGGTGTAAACTTTCATAATACCGCAAAAGAATTTGCGGTTCAAGCACTAAAAAATTGTAACATACATTGTGAAATGGCAGAAGTTCTAGATCAATATTGTTGTTGCGGTGATGACAAATCGGAATTGTGCTGCATTACGCAATTTGTGTCTCAAAACCGATTTCATTTCTATTTGAAGTCATGTTGTTAAAAATAGCATACAGACGCAAGTAAAAAATAAGCATGATATAATGGTGTCCATATTACGAAACATTATTTATTAAGAGATAAAAGAAAAAAAGTTATGTTTAGAAGAAGTTGAAATATTGAAATATTGAAATAAAAGTAGCGTTGAGAAGTTATACCTTATGCTTGAAGAGCTTTTACTAGTTTGACAGCTAACTATTTATTACAAATTAAAACAAAAAACACTAATAGGCCTCACAACGATATATTCAAAATAAAAATATATATTATCTTTGACTCGATTTAGTTTTATATAATACTAGGTTTAACACCCGTGTGTTACACACGGGTTGAATAAAAACATTTTAAAAAATTATAACTATTATATTTAAAAATTTATAAATAATTTTGTAAATTATTATTAATCACAAAATTTGTCTTTATTAACTTTTCTACTCAATTTTTCCCTCTCAACCTTTCTTTTATAAAACAAATTATGTTTTTTCCCTCAAAAAATTACCCCCTAAAAACTCTAATTTATTAGATAGATTTTCATCAAAATATAAATAAACTAACCTCCTTTAAGTGGTGCATTCGGTATTAGCTATTGTAACACTATTTTAAAGCTATAAAAGAAAGGAAACTTGGCTAAAAATAATCCCAACTAACACCTATTGGTCGAGAATAATCCAAACTCAGTTATTCCCTCCAGTGGTCCCAAATCCAACTTTTTTGACCGCCAGTGGTCCGTCGTTAAGTGCACTTAACGGCCGTTAACTTTTTTTTGATTTTTTTCGAATTTCAAAACAAGGTTTTATGGAAATTGATCGGAAGGAGTATACGATTCAATTGATGTAAACCTTACTTCGAACTGGTGTTCCAAACGACAAAACGGTCTTCAATCAGGTGTTTAAAACCTAACGGTGCTTTAACCGGATATCAAAATTAAACCATTTGGAGCAACAATTGGAAGTAAGGTTTACATCAACAGACTCGCATTCTGCTCCCGATCAAAATCCTTAAAATATCGGTTTGAAATTCGAAAAAAATAGAAAAAAAGTTAACGGCCGTTAAGTGCACTTAACGGCGGACCACTGTAGGCCAAAAAAGTTGGATTTGGGACCACTGGAGGGAATAAACTGAGTTGGGATTATTTTCGGCCAATAGGTGTTAGTTGGGATTATTTTAGGCCAATTTGCCTAAAAGAAAAATGAAATGTATATAGTGTAAATTGTAATATTATAAAAATAGTAGTTTTGAGGAGTTGTACGCATGTACTAGAAAAGCTTGTCCCCACGCTATTTTTTATTTCAAAGATTTCATCCTTTTCTTCTTGATTTGTTGTAAAAATTGCCTCACCAAACATCTATAACATATATCTTTAAAAATTACTAGTACACAAACTAGTATTTCTTATGAATTTTGGTTACCAAAAAAATTGTAGCTAATTTGTTACGAAGTAGCTACAAAATGGAAAATATATGTTACTAGGTTTAATACCCGTGTGTTACACGGGTTAAATAATAAAATTTATAAATAAATTATAACATTATTTTAAGTATTTATATATATTTAATTTTTAATAATTTGGCTCCATCAACTTTGTATTATGAAACATTACATACAAATTTTACCTCCCAAACTTTCTATTATAAAACATGCATTTCCCTCTAAAATAGACCCCTAAAACCTTGAATTATTAGATAGATCATTGACCCAGTTTAGTCTTAAATAACATTCACCAAAAGTTGGAGGTGGCAATCAACTAACACTTGAACCCAAAAAGAAATCACTAGGTCGACTTCAAAACGGATCTAAAGAAAAAGAACAAACGAGAAGAGGAGGAAAAAAGAAAAAAACGTCAATTGATTGGAAGAGGCACGAGACAAGTTTTTTTTTAGAACAGAAAGTTTATTATTTGTGAAGTTGTTCGTGACACTAGTTGACGGAGTAACATTATTCGGTTTGACATTTTTTCAACTTGTTTCTTTCCTGTCTTTGGACATGACTACTTTTTATCTCGTATTAATATTGGTTTTTGTTTTGCTAATATGAGTATCTACGTAGGCATATGGATTATTATTGAAAGATATGATTACTTTTGGTTTGTTTTAATCTTATGGATTGATGTTTATTGCAAGATTAGTTTAGTTATAATCTTTGAATACATGATGCGTATTAGTTTTAAGATTTTCATTATTCTTTTGCTTTGGTTGTGATTTTTGGTTTCTTAGACTTAGTGTTTTTGCTATTAAGATTACATGATAGGTTTTGATTTTGTGTTGAATCATTGATGGGTAAGTTTAGAAATAGTCACCCATAAGATAGAATTGTTTTGAGTTTCTAAATCACTATTCTAGCCAACCTTGAGACTAAAAGGAGATAGGTTGTAGGCTTCATCTAGCTGTTAGATTAGTTAGCTTAGAATCACACGAGAGTGGATTTTGCATGGTTAGCCTAATAACTTGTGTTTTCTTGTCTTAGAACTTACAAACTTAATTGATCCCTTTAACTTATTGAGTTGATGGAACCAGCTATTAGGGTAATGGACTAGTGAGACCGGAAGGAGATCTAGTTTATGGTCCATTAGACACCTAAGTGTGGTTTTTTTTCACCATTCCTTAACACCGTAAGATTCACATAACTATTTTAGGACGTTTAGCATACATTTAAGACCTATGGGAGGAAGTGTAGCGTTAGGTTGTTCTTGATGATTATATCTTTAGATCCGATGCCATCGGATTTCGGAAACCAAGAGTAGTCAGATCGTCAATATGATTCCTGCCTAGGTAGTTTACCTTGTCATTCTTGATAGTTTTCGAGCCCATTTTAGCTTGTTCTCTTAGTTTAAGTATTTTCATCACTAATATTAGTTAAGCATGTTCCTAGTTTTTTATTTAATTTTAGATAAGTTTTAAATATTAGTTCTTTTTTATTTTCTTAGTTTAAATAATAAAAATTAAACAACATATTATCGGTTAGGAGTCGATAACGATTTAATATTAAGGGCCGTCAAACAAGTCTCCTGCGAACGATACTCGAACTTACTTAGCTTGACTACATATGACCGATACATTTGTTGCTTGTGTGAGTTTTGTTGGGTTTCCATTTTATTTAAAACCCGAGTTTTGTGGACCGAAATTTATTTAATATATATATCTATATATATATCTATATATATATATATATATCTATATATATATATATCTATATATATATATATATATATATATATATATATATAGAAGGAGGTTCATTTGAGAAGACTCATATATTGCGAGAAGAAAAAGAAGAAACCTAAATCATTAAAAAGCATATCAATTATTAAATGTTTTAAATAAATTCACATCTTACATACAAATGTATAAGGTATAAACTAAAAAAATCATTAAAATATTTTTTACGTATGTATTTTTAGCGTTTTAAATTTACCTACACACGTGTAGGTTATGTGTAAGTAACATAACCTACACATGACTTCTATATGTGTAGGTTTAACAAATAAACGAAATTTATTCAATTTTATTTTTTGAATATCAAAGTTAATGAATAAATGTTGCATTTCTATCATTTTTTTGTATGTTTAAAACGTTTTTTGTTGAAAAAAATGAAGAATTTAGGTATTTCTTTTTCTTCTCGCAATATTTGCTCTTCTCAAATGAACCCCCCCATATATATATATATATCTATATTTCACACATCAGTACGCTCCAGACTCGAACCAGTGTACTCGATTCGGAACCGATTTCTGCCGGATTAAAACATACTCGACCAAGAATAGTTTTTTCTTATTCTAAAACCCCTCCCTATTCATTCATTCATTCATTCAATCATAAAATAACATGTGTCGATTAACTGATTATGCAATTTTAGTTTGTTTCACAAATTAAGCATAGGCGAACACGTGCGTGTTTTGTGTATGTGAAGTAAGGTCACATGTCTCGAAATTAATTGGCTACATGCAATTAAAACTCTAATTATGATTTCAGGCCTGAAAGTAATTAGGAGCCAACTAAATCATGTTCTCTTGTTATGTTACATACCTTGTTAGTCCTTACTTAAGAAAAAATAAAATAGTAGAATACAAAGTTAGCTTTGTGGCGTAGTCGTTAGTGAAATTGTTTTGTTTTCTTGTGAATGAATTTTTAGTTTATTCCGTTGGTGCGTAGTTAATTAGTTGTAAAATTGTACAAATTAAAGAACTGACTGGCACATGCATGCATCGAGTAATCAGTGATCAAATTTGGCCATTTTTAAAAAAAGATTTTCACCAACCCAATTAATTGATCCCTTTACCTTACTAATTTGATGGAACAAGCTATTAGGGTTCTGGACTAGTGAGACCGAAAGAAGATCTATTTTATGGTCCTTTAGATATCTAAGTGTGGTTTGTTTTTTCACCATTCCTTAACACCGTAAGTTACACATAACTATTTTAGGACGTTAAGCATACATTTAAGACCTATAGGAGGCAATGTAGCGTTAGGTTGTTCTTAATGATTATCTCTTTAGATTCAGTGCCATCGGATTTCTGAAACCAAGAGTAGTCAGATAGTCAATAGGATTCCTACTAGGTAGTTACCTTCTCATTCTTGATAGTTTTCGAGCCCATTTAGTTTGTTCTCTTATTTTAAGCCTTCTCTTCATTAATATTAGTTAAGCATTTTCCTAGTTTTTTTTAATTAATTTTAGATAAGTTTTAAATATTAGTTCGTCTTTATTTTCTTAGAATAAATAATAAAAATTAAACAACATTACATCGGTTTGGATTCGATAACGATTTATTATTAAGGGCCGCCAAACAAGTCTCTTGGGTATGATACCCAGACTTACTTACCTTGACTACACACGACCGTTACACTTGCCGCTTATGTGAATTTTGTTGGGTTTTCCGTTTAATTTAAAACCTGAGTTTTGTGAACCGTCATTTAATATATATGTATATATATATATATATATATATATATATATATATATATATATATATATATATATATATATATATATATATAGGGGAGGGTTCTTTTAAGAAGATCAAATAATGCGAGAACAAAAAGAAATAATCTCAACCATACATTTAGGGGGTGTTTGTTTTTTTAAAAAAGGTCTTCTTGACCTCTTATGTCTGCACGGAGAAGACCACGCGCAGACGTTTATGTCTGCAGACTGTTTGTTTTTTGGAAGACATTTCATTAAAAAACGTCTTTCCGTCCTCTTTTTGGTGCAGACATAAACCTATGTCTTTTCACCTCTTCTCTTCTCTTCTATTCTCTCTTCTTCTTCTAAAAGCAAGCATATCCTTCTTCCACCTCCTTCTTCCTCTTCCAGCCTCATCACCACCTCCTCCACCCATCTTCCCGTCGTACCATCACCTCTGTTTCTGATGTGGCGTTGCAACATCACCACCTCCGCCGCCGCTTCATTTCAGCTGTCGCATCACCACCTCCGTCGCCGCCGCACCGCCACCTCTGTTGCCGCCACTTCCTTTCAGGTATCAATCAATTTCTTGTTCTTGATGTTGTTGTTGAGTTTGTACTTGATATTCATATGGGTTTTTTGTTTAGATTTACAAAATCACGTTTTTTTGTCTAGATTCATGGATGAAAAAGGATAAAGTGGACAAAGTTGGATTTCACTTCTTATAATTAGTGAGAAGAGTGGATTCTTGATCTATGTTGAATTGATAAAAAGATAAAAGGGAAGAATGGGTTTGATGAAGTAGAATGGAGAATGAAAAGTGGTTCAATGTGTGTCTACATATCTGACTTTTATTTAAATTTTGGAAATGGTTATTTCTTAATTGTTTTATATGATTGAAGCCAATGGTTAATTGTATGAGTTTAAACATTTGGTTTGAATTTAGTATTTGGTTATTAACACTTCTTTGCTTAGAATATGGACCTTCTTGTGTTTTTATTAATATGATTTTTGTGTTATTGTGGTCTTATGAATATTATTTAAGTGTAATAAATTAGTTTATTTAATTTCAGTTTATTTCAGTAGACTGCAGAAGTTAAAAAAACAAACAGTCTTCTTCTTGCAGACTGCAGACGTTTGGTCCACCTCTTCTTCTGCAGATGTCTGCAGATGTGGTCCGCAGACTGCAGACATTTTCCTGCAGAAAAAACAAACAGCACCTTAATCATCCTATGGTTGTCATTATAGGGGTTATTTTTGTAAACACTTTAATGAATTATTTACATTTTAAACATGGAGAGGGTATTATAGGCATTTGTGGTGTAGGAGAGTTAATTAGGTAAATTTAATACTCCTATACTTCCTCTGATTTTTTCTCTAAATTTGATGAGTTGTTCCTTCTCTCTCTTAAAACAAAAAAAACGTCGGTTATCTTGTTTTTCATCACAATCACATATTCAATAGTAAAAAAAACAAATGTAGGTACCTCTCTCCAATTTTGATTAGTTCTTCCTTCTCCAATTCTAATAATGGTATGTGTAGCCTATTATAAATTTGGTGTAAGTTATGGATGTTGATGTTAAATTTGAATATATTCTTTATCATGCTGGCTAACTATGAATTACGTGTAAGTTAAATATATTGTTTTTTTGCAAATATTTGTTGTAATATGTTGTTTGTCTATGAACTAAGTGCAGGTATCTTTGTTGTGTGTAGGTATAATTGACCTTTGTAACCATATTTGTCATGTATAGAAAAGAAAATTTCTTTTATTTACTTTTCACATTATATGTGTAGCTATAACTCATTTGTAGGAGGGTGATATATGAGTTCAGGTAAAATTACAATTCCTTTTTAAAATTGCTTAATACATGAATGTGAGATATATGTGTAGGTAAGTATGTTACTTGTGTGCATGTGAGTGTTCAGGTAAAATTGCAATTGTTGTTTACACTTTCTTTGTACACAGACATACAATATACGTGTAGGTAATTTTATTATGTGTAGGTAAATATGTTGCTTGTGTACGTGTAGATAAGTGTGATGTACGTGTATGCGTATGACAAATATATAACTGCAAATTAACAACTGGGAGTAGTGGTTGCAAATAATGATCTTGGAGAGTACGTATTTCACATTTTATTTTTTAAACATTGTATATTTTGAATTTAGTTTTTGTTTCATATTATGATACGAATACTTAATTAATCTTTCTTCAATTTGATCGGGGCATAACTATGTATATGTTTCTAGCTCTTTCATGATGCTATGTTCAACATGATATGGATCATGTTCAAGAACTATTGCAAGGTACCGATGCGAAGGTATTAGCTACAAAAGGAGAGTTGGAGTAATTTTCAAGATGGCACGTTGAATATTTAAGATTTTTTATGGTTTTAGTCGTCTATAGATTCATGTATAAGTCAAGTCTTTCAGTTAGATAGTCCATCATATTGATATCAATTTTTTAAAACTTTTATTGTATTTAAATGTTCAAAAGTACACCTACAATTTCTTCTTAGACATGAAAGCTTCAGCCGTAGATCAATGGATTATTCACTAAGCTTCCTACACATTCATAGTTTATTCCAGTATGGAAAAGAATTAAATGATTTCTTCTTACACAGCTCCAAACTAAAAGTTCATTTCTTCCTACATATTTTCAATTTCTTCCCGCACCAAACCGAAAATCACCTGCTTCCTACACATCTGCAGTTTTAATAATTTCTTCCTACACAACTAAAACACTAAATGTTTTGATGATTCTTCTACATGTCATGCTTACAAATATATATAATGCGTGATGAATCTATTTTTATATTAAAAAACGTAAAAAAAAGTAAGATAGTAGTCCTCAATCTACGTCACATAAATTGTAAGTAAAATAAATTTTTTGATGATTATTTAATATTAAAATGATTTTTCAATTTGAAAATGTGTTAAAAATTCGTTTAACGTTTCAGTCTACTTTTTTATGTTTAAAATGTTTTTGATATTCAGCATTGATGATATTGATAAAAAGAAGTTTTGAATTTGAATATTCTATTTATAACAGATGGATGATCTATGATCCCTAAATTAGTGGTGATTATCAAAATATAAACAATTAAATATAATTACATGATTACAATTATACCCTTTTTAGTAAATATAAATGTAATTTAAAAGAGATGACATGATTGGTTAGAATTTGTTCTTTTTCTTCTTGCATTATTTAGTTCTTCTTAAATGATCCTCATATATATATATATATATATATATATATATATATAGGGTGAGGATCATTTCAGAACAAGGTTTTATCGCGAGAACAAAAAGAACAAATCTCAACCGTTGATTAAGTTTTTAATTACTTTATTAGTTTTATTTATTAAAAGGTTATTTAGGTAATTAACAAAATGAATGTTTTTGTTGTAAACTAATAATCTTCCTAATTATATTCCTTCAAATTAGGAAGGCCACCAACTTGTTCAATAATTCAATCACATCCACGATTTTTACTGCATTTAATAGTCAATCATCCACCAACTTCAATCTTTATTTTATATATTATTATTGTTAACTGCGTATAATTTCCACTAGCTTGGCGCTTTTATATATTATTATTCAAGGTATGTGATTAGGCGGTAATGAAAAGACGAGGAACACGTTTGGCGCTTTAGATAAGTTTATTGTTCTTCTTTTGAATCGAGAATATGTAATTTTTATTGTTGTACATAACTCCGTTATAGTTGTTCATGAATCAATAAAGTTCATTTGTATATAGTTTTTCTATTGTTCACTCGTTAACTAATTTGATTTAATTATCGTTCAACAATTTCTTTCTAGTACATACATGTTTACATATATGTGCATAAGCTTAGTTTTACACAACAGTAAGAGACATATTATCTTTTATACATTCCAAGATATTAGGAATCCTTTTAAATGTCCACTTGTTAAAAAAATGTTTTGGTACATGGATTATTTATTAATCATACTAGGTTAACACCCGTGTATTCACACGGGGTTGAATGATAAAAATATATATATAATTATATATGAATATACTTGGTTAAAACCCATTTGCATGCATGAAAATAATGTTTGTCATTGTTTAGTAATTTTGGATGGATATCAAATCTTTAACCATTAAAATAAGGATGAATATGATGGTGACACGTGGCACAGTGTGGTGAGAGGGGTTAGCGATTTATTAGAAGAGGAGATTAGTTATGATTTTTTTTAAATGTACACTTGTTAAATAAAGAACTTGGAGAGTTTTATACCTAAATTGACCCATATGTGTACTCTTGTTAATATAAAAATTGAGGTTTAAAGACAACAGATTTGTAACAAGTTTACACATAAGTGGACATCAGTGTTAACTTATTAAAATATGATAAGTGACCCATATAATAACTACATCAGTAATGATAATTTTTTTACATAAGTGTACATCAATGGTAAATGATCTACATATGATAATTGTCCAATATGATAACTGATAATAATAACTGTTTACATATGTGTACATTAATGATAATGGATTTACATACGTGTACATCAATGCTAACTTATTTACATATATGTATATCAGTAATAACAATTTTACATATGTGTACGTCAATGATATCAATTTATATAAGCCATTGATACCATATAATAAGAAATTCGAAACCACTGTTGATTTCACATAATCATTGTTTTGGAAAATATATTTACATTGCCTAATTTATTTTGTGAATTCAAATTAATGTTTTTGACTTTTAGTGTAATTCAAGGTTACGATTTTTTTAAAACTTCAAAAAGTGACGTTTAATATAAACTAATTCGAGTTTACATAATAATTTTTTAATGAATTCAATTTGAGGTTTTATAATATTAAAATATTTTAATAAACTAGATTTACGATTTTGGAAATTGATTTACATTTCTAATTTAAATTCATGTACGTACATCAAGTTTAGGAATTTGATTTTTGAATAAAAAATAACGCATCCTAAAAATAAGGAATTTGAAACATTTACATAAAGTTATTGATTTGTTGTAATGTTAAATTTACTAAATTACCCATAATTTAACATATTATACCCTAAACCACATATATTGAATTTACATATTACCCCCTTTTCATCTTAACCATTAAACTCATAATCAATGGTCTAAGATTGTTCTTTTTGTTCTGTAAATAAATCTTGTTCTGTAAGGATCCTAACCCTATATATATATATATATATTTCACACGTCAGTACTCTCGAGACTCGAACCAGTGTACCCGATCCGGAATCGATTCGTACCGGATTAATACATTGGAAAATAATTCGGTCGCTATGTATTAAAGATGAGAAATAACGTAAAGCTCGACATTATATATATATATATATATATATGTGTGTGTGTGTGTGTGTGTAACAAGCGCTACATTTTAAGGAGGAATAAATACGAATACATTAAAGATAGATACCTTCGGGTTTCGAGTCGGGCATTCGGGTTCATGTTTGGGCAGATGCCACAAATAATATAGATAAACTGACATTTGCTATGAGAGTATTAAAATAATCAGTGTTTTCAGAACCATACCGGACTTTGAAATGGTCACTTGTCGGACCGGTCAAACCGGATTTACGAACCGGTTGACATTATAAATAATTTATATATTTTCTATAATATAAATAGTATTGAGAAACGATCTGATTTACTTAGATTTGGTTTAATATGCTTGATCTTGTTCAGTTTGATTTGCTTTGCTTTTGGTCCCGAGACTGGATTATACACCGGTTTAATGTTTGGAATTGCCAAAGAACAGAAACTTATAATTTCCATATCCATAAAAGAGATTTCAATTTGGAAAATACAAAAATAAGATGATGAATACGTACACGTCAATAGCATGGCATGTTGTATTCCCTTCGAAACCGTAATCATAACAAACATAGACGCTCTTGTTTGTTAACTGGCTGCAAGGATCCGTGGCTGAACCCTATCCCTTCTTCTCTGCTAAGTTTATCTTTCCCCAAAATTCTTTTATGGCCCCCACTGCATTAAGTTCACACAAACAATAACTAACAAATCTAAACCTCTCCCGATAAAAGAAAAAAGCAGGCACATACCTTCATGTGTATCAAGCTTCGATAAGACAGCTTTTGAGTAGAGAAGAAAAAATTACCAAGAAGAATACTAACTACCTTTTAATTTTTGGATTGTAGAAGAAGAAGAGGAGGAGGATTCTTGCAGCGCTTATGCGACCTTCATTCATTAGATCATTCACTAGATGTAAAGAAACCTTCGTAAGGGGAAAGCCACATACCCACTTTTCCCCCCTCCTCCTTCCTTCGTTATTTTAACTGCTACGACGACAGACGATTAACAAGTGCCATTTGGAGGGATATTCTATGGAGGAGGAGGAACAAGAATCAGAAGAAGATACTTTCTTTTTTCTATATGTGTGCAAATATATAACAAATTGTGGGTGAGGAATATATAATAAATTATGGGTCGTGATGTTATATGGCTGATTGAAGACTATGTATGTTATGTTGGTGAAAACAATAGTAAATTTGGTGGTTTGCAATTCGGTAGAGACAACAACTTAACTGCGAGTGAGTGTGTATTAAATTATAAAATGGTATGGTGTATGAATGAAGAGATGGAAGAGTTGAAATTTTATTGTGGTGCATGTTTGTGATGTGAGCCCTTGTGAACAAGATAAGAAAGGTGATGATGACTTTAAATCCCTATAAATCGAAAGATGTTGTCTTTCAGCCCCTAATTTATTTAATTTAAACGTTATACTCCTTTAACTATCTATAAGTTCTAATACTCACCTCAAACTAATTTAACTTCATATTTTGTTAACTAAAATTATCTTAATATCTCTATCTCTAATATAATATAGCAAAATTATGTGGCATCATTTCAGAACTTCTTTTACAATAATGATTTTTTTTAAATATGTATATTAAATATATTATAATAACACTAATTACATATTAGTGCTCTAATATTTAGGAAACTTTTGAAAAATTTAATATTAGTTACATTTTCAACTATCTCCTACTATGGTGTATGTGCGTCGGTTTGTATTTGATAGGTTATATATATAAACTTATGGATAAAGTTGGTAATAATATATACAATTAAAGACTTCCATATTTTTCAAGCACACATAACTTTTTTTATACGAAATTATTTTTAGAAAAAACTACACCATAAAACTGAGCGTTTAATTATCTTTAATTTGAGTATAACATTTCTATACTAAATTTTTTTAAAAAATAATTATGTTCTTGTTTTAGCACGGGTTTGTCTCAAAACTGATTGAAACCATTTGTGCCCCCATAACCCCATTAATATCTTAAAAGCACCACTTGGATGTTGTGTTCCCGAACGTAGTGCTGACACTAAACTAGTTTATTTATACAACCTAATAGGATCGGAGAATGTAGTTGGGAATTACAAGTCATAAAGCATGAGTTACAACATGTGGACATTACAAGTCACAAAACAGGTTAATGCACAACATCTTCCAACCAGCGTTGCTTCATCACCGGTGGATTTTCCGGCGCCACCATCAAATAACATCACCACACCTACCTCATCACAGTAGTTAGTGGTGATGGTGTCGATCCTTTTTTCAAATATGAGAAGGTGCCGGAGTGGGTGACATGCACATGTAGTAGTTGGTTTGGTAGGGTTTGGGTCATGGTAATTCACTTTGTTTTTTCTTTCTTTTAAGTTTTAACAAAGACTTTAAAGGTTATATAACATTATTTTATTATTAGTGCATAATCAAGTGTAAAGGCTTGTGTAAACTTCAATTTTGTTTTCCATAATTTGCCTTATAATTTTCTTATTTATATTTCATTTAAAAAACCACTTTTTTAATTATTAGCTTGTACATGTATAACGAGATTGTGTTCTGTTAACTAATTGCACGCCTTTGAATGGATCTGTTACAACACAAAACACGACTTTTCTTTAATCGTATCGTAATCTTTATACATTTTTTAATATGTTTTAACAAGTTAATGTCACCGTCTTATTAAAGTAGTTTTTTTAACACCAAAATTCATTAATGGGACATGAACCCATGACCTTGGGGGTTTTAATTTTTAAAGACTTTGTCTTTGCTAATAGGCCATACCAACCCATTAGTTCTTATTTAAGTAGTTAATTCCGTTGATTATACAATTCGAACTGGATTCGCCGTATAAAACAGGTGTCCCGCAGCACTACACGGACACACTTTCCTAGTTAATACTAACGACAAAACACTTAAATATTAGTATACGGTCTCAGTCCAACTATTGAACAAGTAAGACAACCGAATCACTGTTCTATCCGATTCTAAAAACATTAATAAATAATATTATTATTAAACTAATCTTGCCACTACATATCAACCACCTCCATCCATATATAAATCTATAATAAATACTACTATAAGTTGAGAAATAATTTAGAAATCTATATCTATACCTTCTAATAAAAGAGAGTTTTGGATGCCACGTGACATTCAATGGAGCCATTGTTGATATTTAATTCCCGTCAAAAAAATGAATGATCTCATATTTGCGTATACATTCATTCCTCCATTCATATTGATTTTTTTAATAAAATCTATAAAATATAGTTTCCATGCATGCGCTATAATAAATAAGAGATTTTCAAATTTACTTCCCAACTAATTGATATAAAGATTTGCAAATCTTTTTCACAATTCCCAGACAAATACATTTACTACACTTACTGTCTTTGCTCCAATAAATAAATTTTAAATAAAATTACAAAGTGACAATAAAGAATTTATAGATTTTTATTAACTTTTTTTTTTATTTTCAAAGTCATATGTCATAGAAATGTAATTAAGTTTACTCACTATTTTAATTAAGTAGTTTAAAAATATAAATTAAACGTTTGTCTACTTTATTAAACATTTATTTGATGTAATATTTAATTTTCTTTAAAATATAAGTTTTATAAGAAATTTGAAATTATTTATTGTTAATGATTCACCGTATAACACACGATTAAATAACATTTTTTTTAAACTTTTATTGTTTTATATTTTTTATTACTATATCCATGTAATACACAGAATCTAAACTATATGCAATATTTGAATCAACTATATGTAAAATGAACGACACAAAATATTTTGAGTAAAAAGAAATGTGATACTCTGGACCAGATATATGTATTTGTACGGCTACTATGTTTAAAATATTATAAGGCCCACTCAGATTATTAAACAATCTACTTATCTACCTATTGTAATAATTAAGTAACTCATCCACATGTCACAATTTTAGCTACTCCACATAGGATTTTGCTTAGGTGTCATGTTCTAAATTAATTTGATAGAGAATTTTTAGACGGGTCATGGTATGCTCCATATTCGAAATAACCCGATATGTTTAAATAAAAAAAATTCACAAATTATCACCAGTTATCTTCTAACCTAATATGTTTAAATATAAAATTTACTAATTATCATGATCTATATCTTAACCCGATATGTTCAAATAAAAAATTTACCAATTATCATGAATTATCTCATAACCCGATATGTTCAAATAAAATATTAATCAACTACTATGATCTATCCTAACCCGATACGTTCAAATTAAAATTTTGTCAATTATCATTAATTATCTCCTAACTCGATATGTTTAAATAAAAAATTAACAAGTATCATGAATTATCTTCTAACCCGATATGTTCAAATAAAAAAATTTACCAATTATTATAAATCCTATCTTTTATTTTAACATATGATTATATTTATAAATATCCAAATCGATTTAATAAGGGATATGTTAAAAATAAATTTGATATCTAAATTTAGTTAAAACCTATAAAACTAAAATCTGTGTCGTACACAGGTACTAATTACATATTCTAATAATTGAGTAACTCATCCACATGTCAACAATTTAGCTACTCCACACTAGGAATTTGCTTAGGTGCCATGCTCTCATTTTATTTGATGTAGGATTTGAAAGCGGGTCATGGTATGCTCTATATTCGAAATAACCCGATATGTTCAAATAAAAAAATACCAATTATCATGGATTATCTATTAACTCGATATGTTCAAATAAAAAATTTACCAATTATCATGATTTATTCATTAACCCGATATGTACAAATAAAATATTTACCAAATATCTTTAATTATCTCATAACCCGATATGCTCAAATACACAATTTACCAATTATCATAAATTATCTCCTAACATGATATATTCAAATAAAAAAATTATCAATTATTATAAATCATATCATTTATTTTAGTATATGATTTTTGTTAGGAAAATATTTGTAAATATCTGTCACACCCCCAAATCCACTAACGGAGTTTTACCGTTAGAGGCGTGACAAACCAGGATCTAGTCATTAATTACACCGAACGACTCTATATGAGTTTTGAAAAACCAAACGTTAAACCATGAAATGTGGTAGTTGAAGCGACAATCAGAGTATTTAGTTTTTCAGTTATGCGGAAGCGTAATAAATAAGTAAGTTTAAGTGAACCCAAGACATGCAGGAAGTAAATGCGCAAAAACACGCGCCCGACACAAACCACGCAGTTTAAATAGTTTACAAATCCCAAAAAGAAGTTTTAATGCAAGAAAGGTTTTAAATGTTTGCGAGGACGCCATGCCATGCCCTACGTGCAATGTACCTTAGTGACCTGAAACAGTGAAAGACTAACAAGTGTCAACACGACGGTTGGTGAGTTCACATAGTAGTATAAAACAAACAGTTCAGTTGTACGCAGATTATTAAATTAAGTATGTCATTGTAGGTAGCTAATCTACAGTACATGTCCTTAGAGGCGTAATGTATCTGACCGAAGCTGACGTATGTACACATTAAGTGCAGTTTGCCTGTTCGTACATCCCAGCAGGATGCACTGTAAGTATGTTAGGTCATTCAACACCCGTTCGACAGGTCCTTCTGTCGTGCTAGCGCGACTAGCCCGGGTGGGGTTTGTCAAACCCAGTAGTACTACTCAAAATTTCCCCGCTATTTCACAAATACTAACGGTCAACTAGGTATTCATGAGGTCTTTCATGAACAAAATAAAAGTTGCTCTAATCCAGACATGCGACATACAGAATTTGCAAATCCGTAAAAGTATTCGTCCGAGTTCCAACCCAAAAAGGGTGGAATAGTAAAAGTCCGAGTTCAACCCATAAAAGGGTATCATAGTAAAAGTCCGAGTTCAACCCATAAAAGGGTATCATAGTAAAAGTGCGGTTTAGTGAACTCACCTTAAGTAGCACAGCAAACACAGTATATAATACGGCAACCTAAATAACAATAGGTCGATTAATGTACGTTCATGTAGGGTCATAGTACCCTATGCATCCAAATGGTCAACAGTTCATGCGAGTGTGGTTTAGTTTCACTTTTGACCACGTTTGACTTTTTGTCCAAGTTTGACCAAGTTTGACTTTCAGTTGACTTTTGGTCCAAGTTTGACTTTTAGGTCCAAGTTTGACTTTCAGTTGACTTTTGGTCCAAGTTTGACTTTTAGGTCCAAGTTTGACTTTCAGTTGACTTTTGGTCCAAGTTTGACTTTTAGGTCCAAGTTTGACTTTCAGTTGACCCGAGTTGACCCACGACCCGTTGGTGATTTGTTAAGTGTAAACACATTACATTTGGTGTATTTGACTAAATCATATTTGCACATCACATCATATTTCGCGTATTCAACAAATAGAAGTTTTAATTCCACGAAAGTTTCCATTATAGGAAAGTCGAACCTTTAGAGCATACATGAACAATTCGACATCCTAAGCATGTCAACTATCATACAAATACCATGGCACGTTATACAAGTCATCAACACATATCATTACTTTGTAGTCGTTAATATACAACACATTAGTAAGCATGGTCACTTCTAAGCATAATGTAGTATTTACATGTTTTGTGCAACTAGTAAAATAGCAATCTTCATCATGGCATCTTAACTAATAGCACACACCATTTAGACTTCAACAATCATACTTTTAAGCAATCGTTCTATTAACCAACTAGCATTTACCAAAATCCTCTCATGACCAAGGCATGTTTTCCAAGTACCACATGCTTACAAACATTCATATGCAAGGTCCAAATCATGTATATACACGAAATTGCTAAACATGCTTCCTAGCCAATTTTTATGTCAAAAAGTTTCTACATTTAGTAAGTGTTCCAAACCAAGTTGGATTCACATGTCCAATTGCTCAAAATTCATCTAACATATCTTCTAAACATGCTAGCAAGTCCATAATGATCATTACATGTTCGCAACATGCGGTTTCACACAATCCTCTAACACAAAAGTTACTATTTATAGTAAACTAACGAAACGTTCACAAAATTGCAAAACTAAATAAACAATCTTCATCTAATTTATCATCTAACACTATAATCAATCACATTTCACCCAAATCATGCATAGTCATCAAGTTTCAATGGTTCCATACTAAACCCTAGTTCATGAACACATTTTTTTTCACCAATCTCAATATCTAATCATCAAAATAACCATTAACACCCAAACAACAAACCATTTTCACAACATAATATCAATTTGGCCATTTTGGATGACTAGGGTTTCCAACATATATATAATTTTCGCAACATATATCAAGAATCTAGATAAACACTTACTAGTATTGCTTCTAACACTTCAATCAACCACCAAAATCACCAAATATGGAACCAAGAAGCACAAAATCGTTTTTTTTTTTATGTATAAAGTTGCGGCAGCAGCAATAGGGCAGGAACAAGCTCAAAAAACGTTTTTTTTTATATATAGGTTTAGGGTGTTGTTAATTTTTGTTAACTATTGTTAAGTGTTGAGTTGGGTTGGGCCTTGGGCCTTCCATGGGTCTCATGGATGATCCATGGGCCCCGTTTCGTTTCGGTTTTGTAAACACAATGAAAATCTTTCCCAAATATCTATTTTTGTTTCATGACGTTTACCGAAATCCGTAAATGATTAAAACCGGTAAAATACGCGGTTACACGAAAATTCAATAATTAAACACACATAATAGTTAAAATGTCTTATTATTGTATTTGTATTCAATTAAGATCACCAACGCCCGGGTATTAACTCGTGTGGTCGTTTCGTATGTATTTTTGCGTAACAGTTGGTACATTTAATTCGTCAGATTAAATGAAGAATGTAATTGCATTAACGTGATTAACAGAGTTTAACTAACGGAGTTAACCTGAATTTGTCGGGTGTCACATCATCCCCTTGTTGAAGGAATTTTCGTCCCGAAAATTGGATACGGTCACTAAAATGGGTCTGAAACTGAAAGAATTCAGAGGTTAGAATTTCGAGTTTACATCATCCCCTTGTTGAAGGAAATTTCGTCCCGAAATTTTAAATAATACCTCGAGTGATAAGAAGGTTTATTCGAATAGATGCGGATACTTTTGTTTCATTTGGTCTTCTCGTTCCCAAGTGAAATCGGGTCCTCGCTTGGAATTCCATTTTACTTTGACGATCGGAATTTTACTGTGTTTTAAAGTTTTGACCTCTCTATCCATGATTTCGATCGGTTCCTCGATAAATTGTAATTTGTCATCGATTTCAAGTTCGTCCAAGGGTACAATGAGTGTTTCATCGGATAGACACTTTTTGAGATTTGAAACATGGAAGACATTATGCACATTTTTGAGTGAGTCAGGTAAGTTTAACTCGTAGGCCACTGGCCCGATTCGCTTTGTAATTTCAAATGGCCCGACATAACGAGGATTTAGTTTCCCCCGCTTTCCAAAGCGGACCACACCCTTCCAGGGCGAGACTTTAAGTAACACCTTATCTCCAACATTAAATTCTACCGCTTGTCTGTGTAAATCTGCATAACTTTTCTGCCTATCACGGGCAGCTGCCATACGGTTACGGATCTGTACAATTTTCTCAGTGGTTTCGCGTACGAGATCAGGCCCGAATAATTGGCTATCACCAACTTCGGTCCAACAGATTGGAGATCGACATTTTCGCCCATACAAGGCTTCGAATGGTGCTGCCTTGATGCTAGTGTGATAACTGTTATTATACGAGAATTCTACCAACGGTAAGTGATTTTCCCAACTGCCACCAAAATCTATCACACAAGCCCTTAGCATATCTTCGAGAGTTTGGATTGTACGTTCGCTTTGACCGTCGGTTTGAGGATGGTAAGCCGTACTCAGATCGAGACGCGTACCGAATGCTTTTTGTAAAGACCCCCAGAATTTGGATGTGAATTGGGCCCCACGGTCAGAAATAATAGACACCGGCACCCCGTGCCTAGAAACAATTTCTTTGATATAAATTCGAGCAAGTTTTTCCATCTTATCAGTTTCTTTGTAAGGAATGAAATGAGCGGATTTCGTCAAGCGGTCCACGATTACCCAAATGGCATCGCAACCGGAAGGTGTTCGAGGCAACTTGGTTACAAAGTCCATGGCAATTTGTTCCCATTTCCAAACAGGAATTTCGGGTTGTTGGAGCATACCCTTCGGTTTCTGGTATTCCACCTTAACTTTAGAGCATGTAAGGCACTTGCTCACGTATGTGGCAATGTCAGCCTTCATGTTGGGCCACCAGTACAGTTGTTTCAGATCATGGTACATCTTGTCAGAACCAGGATGCACCGAATAACGGGATTTATGGGCTTCATCCATGACGAGTTCTCTTAGGTCGCCAAAAACAGGAATCCACATCCGATTTTCCACACACCGAATACCATCAGGCTTCATTTCAAATCGTTTTTCCATCCCCCGAAGAGACTCAGATTTTAGGTGTTCCTCCTTGAGCGCCTCAAGTTGGGCATCACGGATTTGATCGGGTAAGCTGGTATGAATAGTGAGCTGAATAGCCCGGACCCGTCGAGGTTTCAAGGTTTCTTTACGACTGAGAGCGTCGGCCACCACATTAGCCTTGCCCGGATGGTACTTTATGGCACAGTCGTAATCATTCAGGAGTTCGACCCACCGGCGTTGACGCATATTCAACTCCTTCTGGTCAAAGATATGTTGTAGACTTTTATGGTCGGTGAATATGGTACACTTGGTGCCATACAGATAGTGCCTCCAAATTTTTAGAGCAAAGATCACAGCTCCTAACTCGAGATCGTGAGTTGAGTAGTTTTTCTCATGGATTTTCAATTGGCGCGAGGCATACGCGATGACCTTTCCACGTTGCATTAAAACGCAACCAAGGCCTTGAACTGATGCATCACAGTACACCACAAAGTCTTCTGTCCCCTCAGGTAGAGACAAGATGGGCGCACTGCAGAGTTTCTGTTTAAGTAATTGGAACGCAGCTTCTTGCCGATCACCCCATTGATACGCCGTACCCTTATGGG
The DNA here is from genome assembly GCA_030867185.1 of Tagetes erecta. Lineage (NCBI taxonomy): Eukaryota > Viridiplantae > Streptophyta > Magnoliopsida > Asterales > Asteraceae > Tagetes > Tagetes erecta. Next base: position 62,371,332 of record CM061488.1, read on the forward strand.
TTAATGCAGTCAGTGGCTGTGCGATTTTTGAGGACCCTTCGATGAAACGACGATAATAACCCGCGAGACCAAGAAATTGACGAATTTCCGTCGGAGTTTTTGGAGGTGCCCAATTTTTAATAGACTCGATTTTTGAAGGATCGACGTGAATACCACTTTCATTAACTACGTGACCAAGGAATTGGACTTCTCGAATCCAGAAATCACATTTAGAGAATTTTGCATAAAGTTGTTCCTTTTTCAAGAGTTCAAGAATCAATCGCAAGTGTTCCGCGTGGTCCTCCTTGCTTTTGGAGTATATTAAGATATCGTCAATAAAAACGATTACAAACAAATCAAGGTAAGGTTTACAGACACGATTCATCAGATCCATAAAGACCGCTGGTGCATTGGTTAAGCCAAAAGGCATGACGGCGAATTCGTAGTGTCCATAACGGGTTCGGAAAGTTGTTTTTGTGATGTCCTCCTCGCGGACTCTCAACTGGTGATAGCCCGATCGGAGATCAATTTTGGAATAAAAACTCGACCCTTGCAACTGATCAAAAAGGTCATCAATACGAAGTAAAGGATATCGATTTTTGACGGTCACTTTATTCAGTTCCCGATAATCGATGCACATGCGGAAAGTCCCGTCTTTCTTTTTGACAAAAAGTACAGGAGCTCCCCACGGAGATGAACTAGGTCTAATGAAACCCTTCTCAAGAAGCTCTTGGAGCTGCTTTGATAATTCTTGCAACTCAGCCGGAGCGAGACGATACGGAGCTCTGGCTATCGGTGCTGCTCCTGGAGTTAATTCAATTTGGAACTCAACTTGACGTTGAGGGGGTAAACCGGGTAAATCTTCCGGAAACACGTCCGGATAATCACAAACGACAGGAATTTCGTCCAACCTTTTCGGTTCAGATGGGGTTTCGGTGACATGGGCCAAGAATGCAAAATGACCCTTACGCAGACACTTTTGAGCTTTCATGAGAGAGATGATGCCAACCACTGCACCACTCTTCTCACCTTGAACGGACAAGATCTCTCCACTGGGAAGAGGGATTCGAACGATTTTCTCGCTACATATGATCTCTGCTTGGTTTTTGGATAACCAATCCATGCCGATGACGGCATCAAAACTACCAAGTGAAATTGGCATAAGATCAATATCCAGCAAGTGACCAGACAGCCCTAGTTTACAACGTTGCAAAACATGAGTGACATCGATTTTCTTGCCATTAGCAATTTCAACAGTATAATTTTTATCAAGTTGGGACGGTTCGACCCCTAAGAGTTTACTAAAGTCAAGAGAAACGAAGCTTTTATCAGCCCCCGAGTCAAAAAGAATATTAGCAAAACAGTTATTGATAGGAAATTTGCCAGAAACAACGTTAGAGTCATTGATAGCCTGACCTTTTCCGAGTGTGAAAGCACGACCCTTAGCACCAGCACCACTACCCTCAGCCTTGTCCTTGCCCTTGTCCCCACCATTACCACCATTTTTCAGCTTCGGACACTCAGTCCGATAGTGTCCCTTTTGCCCGCATTCGAAACATGTAACCCCATCGTTATTATTTCCCCGGGCTCCCCGAGCCACTAATTCCCCTCTACAATCTCTAGCCTCATGACCTGCTTTCCCACAACGCTGACACACAATCCTGTTACAAACCCCATTATGGTGCCTATAACACTTGTTACATTTCGGTAGCTCCCCTTGGTATCCACCCTTGCTCGGACTGGCATTTGACGAAGAGGGTTGATAATTCTTTGACTTGTCAAATTTCTTATTCTGTTGGTACGGTGTGTAATGGGAGTTGGTTCCCGACTTGTTGTTGTTATTGTCATTCCACTTTCTCTTCCCATCCGACCCCGACGACGTAGCCCCTTTCTTTTTGGGTAACGTCCCCTGTTCTATAGCTTGTTCTACCAACCGATGTGTGAGTCGGATCGCATCCTGAATGGTTTCAGGTCTTGATGATGTAACCAATCCCTGAATCTGTGATGGCAAACCCGAGATGTAGAGTTCAATCCTCTTATAATCCTCGTCCACCATATTTGGACACAACGTAGCAAGTTCGTGGGACCTAGTGGTGTAGGCCTCCACTTCGGACCCTTCCATCTTCAGATGGTAAAATTCGGTCTCCAATTTCTGTATCTCATCCCGGGGACAATAGTCCCGCTTAATCAGTTGCTTGAATTGATCCCAAGTTAAGGCATTAGCTGCCTCCAACCCGATATGTTGAGTTTCTCGGTTCCACCATGTTAACGCCGGCCCACTAAGGGTCCCGGTAGCAAAGTTCACCTTGTTTTCGAGAGCACAACCACTCCTAGCAAAAACCGCCTCTACTTTTTCAATCCACCTGATCAAACCTACCGCCCCTTCAGTCCCATTGAAGTGGTGCGGTTTACAGTCCAAGAATGTCTTAAAGGTGCAGACTTGTGGTGCTGGTACAAAAGAGTTTTGAAACCCAAGTATAAATTATTGGTTAAAATGGATACAATGATGTAAAATAACTAGGAGGAAAGAAAAAGAAAGGAAAAGGAAATTTTCACAGTTTCCGGATTTACCAGGTGCAGGTTGGGCCTGGGCCTGAGCTTGGGCCTGGGCTTGAGCCTGAGCCTGGGCTTGAGCCTGAGCCTGGTTGGCCATTGCCGCAGCCACATGTTGTTGGATCAAGTCAGCCAGTTCGGCAGGTGTCATGTTAACGTTCCCAGCCATCTTCAAATTCACAACATACAACAATGAATAAGTACCCAACAAGTTACTATCATCCATGTATAAGTAAACAGGAAAATCAACACAACCAAACATCCAAATTCAAATAATAACACTTGATAAATAAATTGCAATTTCTCACAAAGTACTATTCAAACATCATATTCCAAAATTTTCAGTTTTTGTGGGAAACAACCCTTCCCACTAAGTCATGAGATAAAGAAGAATAACAAGACAAAAGAAGATAGTTAGATATAAAAATCTAGGACGAGATCACAGAGCCTGCATCATCATCACTGTCGGTACCGGGGTCCTCCACTGGTTCCTCCTCCGGGTCTTCCTCTGGTGCCGCCGCCGCCGCCTGCGCCAGCTGTGCTTCCATATGTGCTATGAGGTTCAGCAGAGCATGCCGATCCTCCGCACCCCTTGCCTCCAATGTCGCAACTCTCTCGGCTAACAGCTGCTGAGCCTGCCGCGATTGCTGCAGCTCCTCCCTCAGCATCTCCAACTCCCGACGCGTGGTACACAAGGTTGCCGCTAGAGCGGCTATTGCTCTGTCATTAGAACAATCAAGAGTAGGCAAAACAGATGAAGGATCATAGTTCGGATACGGGACACGAGGGGGCGTTTGAGGAACGTTCTCCTCCCGCCTAAGGCTAGCCATATAGGCCGGGTAGTAATCCCAGTCATAGGAAGTAGGGAGATCGGCGAATGGTTGATCCCAATTGGTCTCCTCGGTCTCGACGCGGGGCCATTCGCGACCAGGGTAAGGAAGAGAATCAGGTAAAGGGCGCCTACGCGAGGAACTAGCAGGTGCTTTAGATGACGATGCCATTCCTGAAATTAAGTATATGTATTCATGTAACTACCAGGTAAAACAGTCATAAGTAATGTACTCGGTGCAACTAATGTAGTGTACAGTTATAGTCTAGAATGCAATGCTATGCAAACCTAGTTCGCTATAACCAATGGCTCTGATACCAATCTGTCACACCCCCAAATCCACTAACGGAGTTTTACCGTTAGAGGCGTGACAAACCAGGATCTAGTCATTAATTACACCGAACGACTCTATATGAGTTTTGAAAAACCAAACGTTAAACCATGAAATGTGGTAGTTGAAGCGACAATCAGAGTATTTAGTTTTTCAGTTATGCGGAAGCGTAATAAATAAGTAAGTTTAAGTGAACCCAAGACATGCAGGAAGTAAATGCGCAAAAACACGCGCCCGACACAAACCACGCAGTTTAAATAGTTTACAAATCCCAAAAAGAAGTTTTAATGCAAGAAAGGTTTTAAATGTTTGCGAGGACGCCATGCCATGCCCTACGTGCAATGTACCTTAGTGACCTGAAACAGTGAAAGACTAACAAGTGTCAACACGACGGTTGGTGAGTTCACATAGTAGTATAAAACAAACAGTTCAGTTGTACGCAGATTATTAAATTAAGTATGTCATTGTAGGTAGCTAATCTACAGTACATGTCCTTAGAGGCGTAATGTATCTGACCGAAGCTGACGTATGTACACATTAAGTGCAGTTTGCCTGTTCGTACATCCCAGCAGGATGCACTGTAAGTATGTTAGGTCATTCAACACCCGTTCGACAGGTCCTTCTGTCGTGCTAGCGCGACTAGCCCGGGTGGGGTTTGTCAAACCCAGTAGTACTACTCAAAATTTCCCCGCTATTTCACAAATACTAACGGTCAACTAGGTATTCATGAGGTCTTTCATGAACAAAATAAAAGTTGCTCTAATCCAGACATGCGACATACAGAATTTGCAAATCCGTAAAAGTATTCGTCCGAGTTCCAACCCAAAAAGGGTGGAATAGTAAAAGTCCGAGTTCAACCCATAAAAGGGTATCATAGTAAAAGTCCGAGTTCAACCCATAAAAGGGTATCATAGTAAAAGTGCGGTTTAGTGAACTCACCTTAAGTAGCACAGCAAACACAGTATATAATACGGCAACCTAAATAACAATAGGTCGATTAATGTACGTTCATGTAGGGTCATAGTACCCTATGCATCCAAATGGTCAACAGTTCATGCGAGTGTGGTTTAGTTTCACTTTTGACCACGTTTGACTTTTTGTCCAAGTTTGACCAAGTTTGACTTTCAGTTGACTTTTGGTCCAAGTTTGACTTTTAGGTCCAAGTTTGACTTTCAGTTGACTTTTGGTCCAAGTTTGACTTTCAGTTGACTTTTGGTCCAAGTTTGACTTTTAGGTCCAAGTTTGACTTTCAGTTGACCCGAGTTGACCCACGACCCGTTGGTGATTTGTTAAGTGTAAACACATTACATTTGGTGTATTTGACTAAATCATATTTGCACATCACATCATATTTCGCGTATTCAACAAATAGAAGTTTTAATTCCACGAAAGTTTCCATTATAGGAAAGTCGAACCTTTAGAGCATACATGAACAATTCGACATCCTAAGCATGTCAACTATCATACAAATACCATGGCACGTTATACAAGTCATCAACACATATCATTACTTTGTAGTCGTTAATATACAACACATTAGTAAGCATGGTCACTTCTAAGCATAATGTAGTATTTACATGTTTTGTGCAACTAGTAAAATAGCAATCTTCATCATGGCATCTTAACTAATAGCACACACCATTTAGACTTCAACAATCATACTTTTAAGCAATCGTTCTATTAACCAACTAGCATTTACCAAAATCCTCTCATGACCAAGGCATGTTTTCCAAGTACCACATGCTTACAAACATTCATATGCAAGGTCCAAATCATGTATATACACGAAATTGCTAAACATGCTTCCTAGCCAATTTTTATGTCAAAAAGTTTCTACATTTAGTAAGTGTTCCAAACCAAGTTGGATTCACATGTCCAATTGCTCAAAATTCATCTAACATATCTTCTAAACATGCTAGCAAGTCCATAATGATCATTACATGTTCGCAACATGCGGTTTCACACAATCCTCTAACACAAAAGTTACTATTTATAGTAAACTAACGAAACGTTCACAAAATTGCAAAACTAAATAAACAATCTTCATCTAATTTATCATCTAACACTATAATCAATCACATTTCACCCAAATCATGCATAGTCATCAAGTTTCAATGGTTCCATACTAAACCCTAGTTCATGAACACATTTTTTTTCACCAATCTCAATATCTAATCATCAAAATAACCATTAACACCCAAACAACAAACCATTTTCACAACATAATATCAATTTGGCCATTTTGGATGACTAGGGTTTCCAACATATATATAATTTTCGCAACATATATCAAGAATCTAGATAAACACTTACTAGTATTGCTTCTAACACTTCAATCAACCACCAAAATCACCAAATATGGAACCAAGAAGCACAAAATCGTTTTTTTTTATGTATAAAGTTGCGGCAGCAGCAATAGGGCAGGAACAAGCTCAAAAAACGTTTTTTTTTATATAATTAGGTTTAGGGTGTTGTTAATTTTTGTTAACTATTGTTAAGTGTTGAGTTGGGTTGGGCCTTGGGCCTTCCATGGGTCTCATGGATGATCCATGGGCCCCGTTTCGTTTCGGTTTTGTAAACACAATGAAAATCTTTCCCAAATATCTATTTTTGTTTCATGACGTTTACCGAAATCCGTAAATGATTAAAACCGGTAAAATACGCGGTTACACGAAAATTCAATAATTAAACACACATAATAGTTAAAATGTCTTATTATTGTATTTGTATTCAATTAAGATCACCAACGCCCGGGTATTAACTCGTGTGGTCGTTTCGTATGTATTTTTGCGTAACAGTTGGTACATTTAATTCGTCAGATTAAATGAAGAATGTAATTGCATTAACGTGATTAACAGAGTTTAACTAACGGAGTTAACCTGAATTTGTCGGGTGTCACAATATCCAAACCAATTTAATAAAGATATGTTATAAATAAATTTAATTAAAACATATAAAATCAAAATTCCATGTAATACACGGGTAATAATCTAGTTATTCTAATAATTGAGTAACACATCCACATGTCATCATTTTAACTACTCCACATAGGATTTTGCTTATGTGTCATGTTCTAATTACTTTGATGGAGAATTTTTAGACGGGTCATGGTATGCTCCATATTCGAAATAACCCGATATGTTTAAATTAAAAATTCACAAATTATCATCAATTATCTCCTAATCCAATATGTTCAAATACAAAATTTACCAATTATCATGATCTATATCTTAACCCGATATGTACCAAGTATCATGAATTATCTCCTAACCTGATATGTTCAAATAAAAAACTTATCAATTATTATGATTTATCCTAACCCGATATGTTCAAATTAAAGTTTTAGCAATTATCATTAATTATCTCATAACTCGATATGTTCAAATAAAAAAATTAACAATTATCATGAATTATCTCCTAACCTGATATGTTCCAATAAAAATTTACCAACTATTATAAATCATATCCTTTATTGTAACATATGATTTTTTATATGAATATATTTGTAAATATCCAAATCGATTTAATAAGAGATATGTTAAAAATAAATTTAATATGTAAATTGAGTTAAAACCTATAAAACTAATTAAAATCCGTGTAATACACGGGTACTAATCTAGTATATAATATAGCAAAACAAAAAAAATTCTATGTGGCATGTTTTTATAGCTTTTAGTTTATGTGACATTATTTGAGAGATTATCTCACAATAATGATTTTTCTATTTAAAATATGTATATAAATTTATTATAATAAAACTAATTACATTTTTGGTCCCCTAATATTTTGGAGAATTCTGAAAAATTTAAAGAGTATTTATATTTTTAACCCTTTACTACAAGGGGTGTACGTGAGTCGGTTTATATTTGATAGGGTTTAAAAATAAACTTATGGATAAAATAAATAATAACATACAATTAAATACCTCAGTGTTTTATAAATATACATAACATTTTTATATGATTTAAAAAAAAATAAACTACACCATAAAACTAAACACTTTATTCTCTTTAATTTGAGTATAATATTGTTATACTAAAAATCTTATTTTTAAAATATATCATGTGTTCCGTTTTATCATGGCTTTGTCTCAAAACCGAATGGAATATTCATGAACATCTTTAAAAGCATCACTTGAATTGTGTTCCCGAGCGTAGCGCGAACACTAAACTAGTTCTTCCACTAAAGCATAAATAATGATCATTGTTTTCTACCTTTGAATTCTACCTATAATCAAAACAGCACACAATTAATCATTCAAGGTTCTTTAATTGATTTTAATTAATTTTATATCGATGAACAATTTTAAGTATTAGGGGGTTTTAAATTCTATAATAAATAGAAGATAGATCATTTTCAATCGTAATCTCTTAAAATCATAAAAAATATAAAATGAACCAATTATGAGTAGAATTCAATTAAAAGTAACTCAAAAGTATGAGAAGTATTTATATCAAATATGTATATTTTAGACTACATCACGTACCGTGTAATATGTGCACCTCTAAATACAAACACATACATTTGCTACTCATACAAATATTTTGGTTAGTCTAAACAACCAACACGGCAATGTAATTGGTGATCACACATATGCCATGATATGATAATATTCATATAAATAGGGTTATATCTCTTTTTTTATTAAGATATGTTTTCTTCATTCCTAATTATATACAATGACGATGATAAATTGACACATATGTCATGATATGAAAATATTCATGTGGTTCTTAGCACACTACAAATGTAAGATCTTTAATATTTATTTATTTTCTTATGTCAAATTTGATAGATTGACATATAATCGATATTAATATTTCTTTTTATTTATAGGTGTAAACTTGCATTATAACACAAAAGAATTTGGGGTTCAAGCATAAAAAAATTGTAACTTACATTGTGAAATGACAGAAGATCTAGATTACTATTGTTGTTGCGGTGATGACCATTAGGTATTGTGCGACTTCACGCAACAATTAAGTTTGTCAAAAGCAGTGCCATGCCCAAAGGAAATCATGTTGTTAAAAATAGTAGATTGACACAAATAAAAATAAGTATGATATAACAATATCATTGAAATTTAAGAACATTATTTATTAAGAGATAAAAGAAAAAAAGTTATGTTTAGAAGAAGTTATAATATTAAAATAATAGTAGCGTTGAGGAGTATACCTTATGCTTGGAGAGCTTTTACAAGTTGACAGCTAAGCGTTCATTATAACTTGGTAAAAAAACATGATAAAAACTAATAGGCCTCATGTACAGATATTTTCGAAATATAAGAAACACTGCATTGTTAAAGAAATAGAAAATAAATATTTTCGAAACATAAGAAACATTGCATTGTTAAAACTTTTCCTACTTGGTCACCATTACGGACGGACACAAATATCGGCTCCCTTGCTCTCAATTGATATCAAAGAAACATCATCCACCTTACTCTCTAATATTCGAAGTTACTTTTTTAGAGGTTTGGAAAACAATAAATTTAGCTTTTTGTATTTTATTATTTTATTGGTGTTTAATTAAAGACTAGCAAGGTCTATAACATAACAAGGGAACATGACATATGTAACATGCCATGTAATATGTGCATCTCTAGATACAAACACATACATTTGTTACTCATACAAATATTTTTGTTAGTCTAAACAACCAACACGACAATGTAATTTGTGATCACACGTATGTCATGATATGAAAATATTCATATAAATAGGGTTATATCTCTTTTGTAATAAGATATATGGTGATGATAAATCGACATGTAATGGTATTTGTATTGTGTATATGCTGGATGTGCTTCTTAGCACACCACAAATGTAATATCTTTCATATTTATCCTTGTTCTCATGTCAAATTCATTAGATGGACATATAATTGATATTAATATTTCTCTTTATTCATAGGTGTAAACTTTCATAATACCGCAAAAGAATTTGCGGTTCAAGCACTAAAAAATTGTAACATACATTGTGAAATGGCAGAAGTTCTAGATCAATATTGTTGTTGCGGTGATGACAAATCGGAATTGTGCTGCATTACGCAATTTGTGTCTCAAAACCGATGTCATTTCTATTTGAAGTCATGTTGTTAAAAATAGCATACAGACGCAAGTAAAAAATAAGCATGATATAATGGTGTCCATATTACGAAACATTATTTATTAAGAGATAAAAGAAAAAAAGTTATGTTTAGAAGAAGTTGAAATATTGAAATATTGAAATAAAAGTAGCGTTGAGAAGTTATACCTTATGCTTGAAGAGCTTTTACTAGTTTGACAGCTAACTATTTATTACAAATTAAAACAAAAAACACTAATAGGCCTCACAACGATATATTCAAAATAAAAATATATATTATCTTTGACTCGATTTAGTTTTATATAATACTAGGTTTAACACCCGTGTGTTACACACGGGTTGAATAAAAACATTTTAAAAAATTATAACTATTATATTTAAAAATTTATAAATAATTTTGTAAATTATTATTAATCACAAAATTTGTCTTTATTAACTTTTCTACTCAATTTTTCCCTCTCAACCTTTCTTTTATAAAACAAATTATGTTTTTCCCTCAAAAAATTGCCCCCTAAAAACTCTAATTTATTAGATAGATTTTCATCAAAATATAAATAAACTAACCTCCTTTAAGTGGTGCATTCGGTATTAGCTATTGTAACACTATTTTAAAGCTATAAAAGAAAGGAAACTTGGCTAAAAATAATCCCAACTAACACCTATTGGTCGAGAATAATCCAAACTCAGTTATTCCCTCTAGTGGTCCCAAATCCAACTTTTTTGGCCGCCAGTGGTCCGTCGTTAAGTGCACTTAACGGCCGTTAACTTTTTTTTGATTTTTTTCGAATTTCAAAACAAGGTTTTATGGAAATTGATCGGAAGGAGTATACGATTCAATTGATGTAAACCTTACTTCGAACTGGTGTTCCAAACGACAAAACGGTCTTCAATCGGGTGTTTAAAACCTAACAGTGCTTTAACCGGATATCAAAATTAAACCATTTGGAGCAACAATTGGAAGTAAGGTTTACATCAACAGACTCGCATTCTGCTCCCGATCAAAATCCTTAAAATATCGGTTTGAAATTCGAAAAAAATAGAAAAAAAGTTAACGGCCGTTAAGTGCACTTAACGGCGGACCACTGTAGGCCAAAAAAGTTGGATTTGGGACCACTGGAGGGAATAAACTGAGTTGAGATTATTTTCGGCCAATAGGTGTTAGTTGAGATTATTTTAGGCCAATTTACCTAAAAGAAAAATGAAATGTATATAGTGTAAATTGTAATATTATAAAAATAGTAGTTTTGAGGAGTTGTACGCATGTACTAGAAAAGCTTGTCCCCACGCTATTTTTTATTTCAAAGATTTCATCCTTTTCTTCTTGATTTGTTGTAAAAATTGCCTCACCAAACATCTATAACATATATCTTTAAAAATTACTAGTACACAAACTAGTATTTCTTATGAATTTTGGTTACCAAAAAAATTGTAGCTAATTTGTTACGAAGTAGCTACAAAATGGAAAATATATGTTACTAGGTTTAATACCCGTGTGTTACACGGGTTAAATAATAAAATTTATAAATAAATTATAACATTATTTTAAGTATTTATATATATTTAATTTTTAATAATTTGGCTCCATCAACTTTGTATTATGAAACATTACATACAAATTTTACCTCCCAAACTTCCTATTATAAAACATGCATTTCCCTCTAAAATAAACCCTTAAAACCTTGAATTATTAGATAGATCATTGACCCAGTTTAGTCTTAAATAACATTCACCAAAAGTTGGAGGTGGCAATCAACTAACACTTGAGCCCAAAAAGAAATCACTAGGTCGACTTCAAAACGGATCTAAAGAAAAAGAACAAACGAGAAGAGGAGGAAAAAAGAAAAAAACGTCAATTGATTGGAAGAGGCACGAGACAAGTTTTTTTTTAGAACAGAAAGTTTATTATTTGTGAAGTTGTTCGTGACACTAGTTGACGGAGTAACATTATTCGGTTTGACATTTTTTCAACTTGTTTCTTTCCGGTCTTTGGACATGACTACTTTTTATCTCGTATTAATATTGGTTTTTTGTTTTGCTAATATGAGTATCTACGTAGGCATATGGATTATTATTGAAAGATATGATTACTTTTTGTTTGTTTTAATCTTATGGATTGATGTTTATTGCAAGATTAGTTTAGTTATGATCTTTGAATACATGATGCGTATTAGTTTTAAGATTTTCATTATTCTTTTGTCTTGGTTGTGATTTTTGGTTTCTTAGACTTGGTGTTTTTGCTATTAAGATTACATGATAGGTTTTGATTTTGTGTTGAATCATTAATGGGTAAGTTTAGGAATAGTCACCCGTAAGATAGAATTGTTTTGAGTTTCTAAATCACTATTCTAGCCAACCTTGAGACTAAAAGGAGATAGGTTGTAGGCTTCATCTAGTTGTTAGATTAGTGAGTTAGAATCACACGAGAGTGGATTTTGTATGGTTAGCCTAATAACTTGTGTTTTCTTGTCTTAGAACTTACAAACTTAATTGATCCCTTTAACTTATTGAGTTGATGGAACCAACTATTAGGGTACTAGACTAGTGAGACCGGAAGGAGATCTAGTTTATGGTCTATTAGACATCTAAGTGTGGTTTTTTACCATTCCTTAACACCGTAAGTTTCACATAACTATTTTAGGATGTTTAGCATACATTTAAGACCTATGGGAGGAAGTGTAGCGTTAGGTTGATCTTGACGGTTATATCTTTAGATCCGGTGCCATCGGATTTCGGAAACTAAGAGTAGTCAGATCGTCAATAAGATTCCTGCCTTGGAAGTTACCTTCTCATTCTAGATAGTCTTCGAGGCCATTTTAATTTGTTCTCTTTGTTTAAGTCTTTTCTTAGTTAATATTAGTTAAGCAATTTCCTAGATTTTTAATTAATTTTAGATAAGTTTTAAATATTAGTTCGTCTTTTATTTTCTTAGTTTAAATAATTAAAATTAAATGACGTTTTATTGGTTAGGAGTCGATAAATTATTGAGGGCCGCCAAACAAGTCTCTTGGGTACGATACCCAGACTTACTTAGCTTGCAACACACGACAGGTACACTTGCCGTTTGTTTGAGTTTTGTTGGGTTTTCCATTTAGTTTTAAACCTGAGCTTGACTACTCATGACCGGTACACGTTACTCTTCAACTCGGTTAAGATGGTTAGCTAAAATAAAAGGATAATTAACTTTGTACCAAAACCGTCAACTTTCAAACTTATATTAAAGTTTATTTGAGCTCAGAAATAATAACTAAAGTGGAGGGACCATTTATGTAAAATTTCAATCAAGTTTCCCTTACGAAGACCCCGTGAATCCGGTACCCCTTGTCCGGCGTCTTTGGCCGGAATTTTTGTTTTTCCGGCGAGCCTCTTTTATGTTTATTTAACCAACTTTAATCCAAACGAACCTATATAAAATCATCCTTACCCAATACTCGAACCCATAGTCAATTTTAATTGCATTTTAATGCCACAAACAACATGTTTAAACAGATTTTCAAGTGCTCGGTTACAACTAAAAACCCATTAAACCAAATCGGCTAAAACGTTAATTATAATCAAAACCAACCAAAACGATCATTGCATTGAACTGAACATGTTAACGGTAATTATTTGAGTTTTAAACAACGAATTAAACACCATTTAATTTCATTTATCTCGTAATCAACTTGTGGCTTGTTCGTTCGTTTTTGAAAAACAACTAATCCAATTCAATCGATCAGTTCACTCCATTCCTTTCCCATTCACTCCTTGATAATCCAATTTCAATCAAAAATCACAAGAACTTGTCATTGATTCCATGGCCGTCGCATTTTTTTCTTCATCGTCTCTTATCCTATTCGTCTATAATCAAGTAAGTTAATTATGTTAAAATGCTCTTAGTAATTTCCTGATCAATACCCATCTAACAATTTCTAGTTCCATTGTTTTAATTCGTAGTAATTTAGGAATTTGTATTCTAGGGTTTATATGCAATTTGGGGGTTTTTGTTCGCAATGTGTTAAAACTAATTAGTCCTAAAATTCTATCACTAATTAGATTTGGATACACTAATTAGATTTAGATAAACTGGTTTGTTTGTGTGATTTTGAAACAAGAGATCCCTGGTTCGAAACCAGGGAGCCATATATTTCCACTATTAACTATTTACATACTTAGTAATTTTCTTTAAACTAAAGCTAATCTCTACAATATATATTTTATAAAATTCTAAAAGTCTATAAAATATACAAAAACCATGATTTTATATAAACTTAGTTTTATAAATCTAATTATTACAGGTGTTCTTAATACTTTAAAATACTATAAAAATGCATTTTAATACTTAAAAAACATATGTAAAGTGTTATAAATAATAGATTATACAAATAGGACTTTTATATGGATCATGCATACTTTAGAATTGTGTTAAGTGTTTTAAAGTATATAACATATTTTTGACATTATATAAGTTATTGTTGAAAATATATTATTAGTGTTTCAATCATTTGTCGAAAAAATTATTTTTACTATTACTATTGTTATAAATAAACGAGTTTATATATTTTTAGTCGTTTAACGAGAAATCCCAATCCAAAACCCTAGATTTCATATTTTCTTAGATTCATGTTGTCTATATTCTAGTTTTCATATTATATGTTTTCTAAGTTAGGTTTCTCATTTACTTAGGTGATTCTAGTATTTGGGAAATCCTCAGTTCAATCTAAATTGTTTGCTATTTGTTTCGAGCCCGAGTTTCAAGGTGAGTAAACTCACTCCCCTTTTCTTCTATTACAATGCAACGTTTTCTAATTTCTTTCAATTTTCAAAAATGAGATCATACAAATGTGTTAGTCTTGCTGTAGCATTATGCAGTCTTACGTGATAGTTTAAAGTAGTATTATTACTTGGTAATCCCACCGGTACAATGTTAGCGCTAATGGTTTGACAAACCCACCTATATGTATTACAAAGATAGGTGATTTAAACCTGGCCATTTAGTTTTAATGTTACAAGTTACTATTCAATGTTGCAAGTTGCTATACGATGATGCAAGTTGCTATGCTATATTGCTATGCCATGTCCCTAAGTTGCTAAATAATTATTGATAACTTAAATATCTAGACGGTTAAGTGACGGTTGCTTGAGAAGTTATCTTTAATTAATACATGAGTTGGTTCCTCATGATAAATGGCTACAAGTTATATTACAATTTCAATGTGTGTTCAAGGGGTCATGGTTGAGAATAGTATGAAATAGTTATACATGTAAGATTGCACAACATATTTATGATGATCTCAGATTTCTATACTATTATTTATCAACTGTGGTTTACTCACTAGCCTTAATTAGCTAACTTTATTTTTCACAAATTTCAAGTGGTGTTTGATGTTGACTTATTACTATTTACCAAGACATAAGATTGCCTTGGACCTAGTTAAAATAATAAAGACAATTGTTTTTATTGTTTCTGCTTTATTACTTTTGTCGTTTTTGTTTAAAACTCGTGTTCCAAAATTTATGCTATGATAATTATTAGAATTTAATAAAAAAGTGTGTCATGTGCTTTGTTACCATTGATATGCAATTTCTATGACAATCCGGTGATTCCACCGCCGGGTGGGCTGTCACACCATGGGATTTCAGAAACCAAGAGTAGTCGGATCGTCACTAGGTTTCCTGCCTATATAGTTACATTCGTATTCTTGATAGTTTTCGAGCTCATTTTAGCTTGTTCTCTTAGTTTAAGTCTTTTCTTCATTAATATTAGTTAAGCATTTTCCTAGTTTTTTAATTAATTTTAGATAAGTTTTAAATATTAGTTTATCTTTATTCTTAGTTTAAATAATAAAAATTAAACAAAGTTTCATCGGTTAGGATTCAATAATGCTTTATTATTGAGGGCCGTCAAACAAGTATATTGGGTACCATACTCGGACTTACTTAGCTTGATTACACACGACCGGTATACTTACCGCTTGTGTGAGTTTTGTTGTGTTTTTTTCATTTAATTTAAAACCCGAATTTTGTGAACATACATTTATTTAATATATATATTTCACACATCAGTACGCTTCAGACTCGAACAGGTGTACCCGATCCGGTACCGATTCCTACCGGATTAAAACATACTCGACCGAGAATAGTTTTCTCTTATTCGACAACCCCTCCCTGTTCATTCATTCATTCATTCATTCACTCAATCATAACATAACATGTGTCGATTAACTGATTATGCAAGTTAGTTTGTTTCACAAATGAAGTATAGACGAACATGTGCGTGTTTTGTGTATGTGAACTAAGGTCTTATGTCTCAAAATTAATTGGCTACTAGCAATTAAAACGCTAATTATGATTTCAGGCCTGAAAGTTAGGTGCCAACTAAATCATGTTCCCTTGTTACGTTACATACCTTGTTAGTCCTTAATTAAACACCAATAAAATAGTACAACACATAATTAGGTTTCTGGCGTAATCGTTAGTGAAATTGTTTTGTTTTCTTGCGAATGAATTTTAATTTTTTCCGTTGATGCATAGTTAATTAGTTGTAATCTAGTAAAAATTAAAGAACTGACTGACACATGCATGCACGAGAGTACTCGGTGATCAAATTAGGCCATTTATAAAAAAATTTCTTCACAAACCTAATTAATTGATCCCTTTACCTTACTGCCTAGATGGAACCGGCTTTTAGGGTACTAGATTAGTGAGACTGAAAGGAGATCTAGTTTATGGTCCATTAGACATCTAAGTGTGGTTTTTTTCACTATTCCTTAACATCGTAAGTTTCACATAACTATTTTAGGACGTTTAGCTTACATTTAAGACCTATGGGAGGCAATGTAGCGTTAGGTTGTTCTAGACGGTTATATCTTTAGATCCAGTGCATCGGATTTCGAAAATTAAGAGTAGTCAGATCTGCAATAGGATTCCTGCCTAGATAGTTACCTTCTCATTCTTTATAGTTTTCAAGCCCATTTTAGTTTTTTCTCTTAGTTTAAGTCTCTTCTTCATTAATATTAGTTATTCATTTTCCTAGTTTTTTAATTAATTTTATATAAGTTTTAAATATTATTTCTTCTTTTTTTTCTTAGTTTAATTAATAAAAATTAAACAATGTTTCATCAGTTAGGAGTCGATAACTATTTATTACTGAGGGCCGCCAAACAAGTCTGTTGGGTACGATACTCGGACTTACTTAGCTTGACTACACACGACCGGTACACTTACCGCTTGTGTGAGTTTTGTTGGGGTTTTTATTTAATTTTAAACCTGAGTTTTGTGAACCGACATATATTTAATATATACATACATACATACATAAATATATATATATATATATATATATATATATATATATATTACATTTCCGTACGCTCTAGCCTCGAGCCAGTGTACCAGATCTGGAACCAATTCCTACTGGATTAAAACACACTCGACCAAGAATAGTTTTTTCTTATTCTAAAACCCTTCCCTATTCATTCTTTCATTCAATCATAACATAACATGTGTTGTTTAACTGATTATGCAATGTTAGTTTGTTTCACAAATTAAGCATAGACGAACATGTGCGTCTTTTGTGTATTTGAAATAAGGTCATATGTCTCGATATTAATTGGCTACCAGCAATTAAAACACTAATTATGATTTCAGGTCTGAAAGTTATGAGCCAACTAAATCATGTTCCTTTGTTATGTTACATATCTTGTTAGTCCTTAATTAAACACCAATAAAATAGTACAACACAAAATTAGGTTTCTGGCGTAATCGTTATTGAAATTGTTTTGTTTTCTTGTGAATGAATTTTTATTTATTCCGTTGATGCGTAGTTAATTAGTTGTAATATTGAACAAATTAAAGAACTGACTGGCACATGCATGCATGAGAGTAATCAGTGATCAAATTAGGCCATTTGTAAAAACTTGTCTGCACCAACCTAATTAATTGATCCATTTACCTTATTGAGTTTATGGAACCAGCTATTAGGGTACTGGAGTAGTGAGATTGGAAGGATATCTATTTTATGGCCCATTAGACATCTAAGTGTGTTTTTTTTCACTATTCCTTAACACTGTAAGTTTCACATAACTATTTTAGGACATTTAGCATACACTTAAGACCTACGGGAGGCAGTGTAGCATTAGGTTGTTCTTGATGGTTATATCTTTAGATCCGGTGCCATTGGATTTCGGTAACTAAGAGTAGTCAGATCGTCAATAGGATTCCTGCCTAGGTAACCTTCTCAATATTCTTGATATTTTTCAAGCCCATTTTAGTTTGTTCTCTTAGTTTAAGTCTTTTCTTCATTAATATTAGTTATGCATTTTCCCTATTTTTTTATTAATTTTAGATAAGTTTTAAATATTAGTTCGTCTTTATTTTCTTAATTTAAATAATAAAAATTAAACAATGTTTCATCGGTTAGAAGTCGATAACGATTTATTATTGAGGGCCACCAAACAATTCTCTTGGGTACGCTACTCAAACTTACTTAGCATGACTAGACACGACCAGTACACTTGCCGCTTGTCTGAGTTTTTTTGGGTTTTCCATTTAATTTTAAACCTAAGTTTTATGAACCGACATTTATTTAATATATATTTCACATATAAGTACGCTCTAGACTCGAATCAGTGTGCCCGATCTGGAACCGAGATCTACCGGATTAAAACATACTTGACCAAGAATAGTTTTCTCTTATTCTAAAACACCTCCCTATTCATTCTATCATTCAATCATAACATAACATGTGTTATTTAACTGATTATGCAATGTTAGTTTGTTTCACAAATTAAGCATAAACAAACATGTGCGTGTTTTGTGTATGTGAAGTAAGGTCATATATTTTGAAATTAATTGGCTACCAGCCTTTAAAACGCTAATTATGATTTCAGGCCTGAAAGTTAGGAGCCAACTAAATCATGTTCCCTTGTTATATTACATACCTTAATTGTTATAAGGCCCTCTTTCCAGGGTACTCATAGTTGGTCATACACAGCATAACACATTTTATAAAAACCTTCATTTGATTAAAATTATCACAGCGGAAGTCTAAAAACATATTTACATCTTCACATACCCTAAAACATTTAACAGTTGTCTTAAAAATTAACATAAAAAGTCTTTCTAAAATGGATGCTAGACTTCACATGTCAAGTAGCCTGCTATCCATGCCATCCATTTGATTCACCATTCCACTTGTCATACTAATATGCATAAAAAAGTCAGATTCGCTGAGTGAGTTCTTATTTACTTTATCAAATAGCATTTCATAATCTTGTCAAAATAATTTAAATTTATCACATAGACAATCTAGCACATTGGCAATACTTTTATCTTCTTTATCCGTCAATTCTATTTCCGTCAATTCACAGTCTGCCGAAGGACCATACTCCTCTTTCCTCGTCTCGGATTCGCCAACAGGCCAAACCCGATCATTTATGTGGCCCTAAGCTCCCATCAGGTGAATAATTAGAGTACTGGACTAATGAGACCAGAATGAGATCTAGTTTATGGTCCATTAGACAACTAAGTGTGGTTTTTTTCACCATTCCTTAACATCGTAAGTTGCACATAGTTATTTTAGGAATTTAGCATACATTTAACACCTATGAGAGGCAGTGTAGCGTTAGGTTGTTCTTGATGTTATTTGTTTAGATCCGGCGCCATCAGATTTCGAAAACCAAGAGTAGTCAGATCGTCAATAGGATTCCTGCCTATGTAGTTACCTTCTCTTTCTTGATAATGTTGATTAACTGATTATGCAATGTTAGTTTCTTTCACAAAATAAGCATAAACGAATATGTGCGTGTTTTGTGTATGTGAAGAAAGGTCATATGTCTCGAAATTAATTGGCTACCAGCAACTAAATCATGTTCCCTTGTTATGTTACATACCTTGTTAGTCCTTAATTAAACACCATAAAATAGTACAACACAAGATTTGGTTTGTGGCGTAATCGTTAGTGAAGTTGTATTGTTTTCTTGTGAATGAATTTTAATTTATTCCATTGATGCGTAGTTAATTAGTTGTAATATTGTACAAATTAAAGAACTAACTGACACAAGCATGCATGAGAGTAATCTGTGATCATAATATTGTACATAATTAATTTAGGAAATTTAGTGTAAGATCCCACATTGGTGGGGAGGAGAACTATACAGCCCTTTATAAGGGTGTGGTAACCTCCACTACCATGACGCGTTTTAAAACCGTAAGGGGCGACGCATAAGGGCGTGTCGGGTGCCAAAGAGGACAATATCATGGTGCGACGGGCTGGAATGTTACATTTAGCATACATTTAAAACCTATGGGAGGCAGTGTAGCGTTAGGTTGTTCTTGATGGTTATATCTTTAGATCCGGTGCCATCGGATTTCGGAAACCAAGAGTAGCTAGATCGTCAAATGGATTCCTGCCTATATACTTACCTTCTTATTCTTGATAATTTTCGAGCACAATTTAGCTTGTTCTCTTAGTTTAAGTATTTTTTTATTAATATTAGTTAAGCATTTTCCTAGTTTTTAAATAAGTTTTAAATATTAGTTCGTGTTTATTTTCTTAGTTTAAATAATAAAAATTAAACAACGTTTAATCGGTTAGGAGTCGATAACGATTTCTTTTTGGGTTTTCCATTTAATTTAAAACCTGAGTTTTGTGAACCGACATTTATTATATATATATATATATATATATATATATATATATATATATATAGGGTTAAGTTCATTTAAGTAGACTCATATATTGCAAGAAGAAAAGAAAAAACTTAAATCACTAAAAACCTTATCAATGGTTTAGTTTTTTTTATAAATAAATTCACTTTCTACATACAAATATGTAATGTATAAACTAAAAAAATCATTAAAATATTTTTTACGTATGTATTTTTAGCGTTTTAAATTTACCTACACATGTGTAGGTTTTGTGTAAGTAACATAACTTACACATGTGTAGGTTTAACAAATAAACGAAATTTATTCAATTTTATTTTTTTTAATGTCAAAGTTAATGAATAAATATTGTATTTCTATCATTTTTTGTATGTTAAAAACGTTTTTGGTTGAAAAAATGAAGAATTTATGTGGATCTATATCAGGTCAATTTACGAGCATGTTCATCTGTTAATCTATTCAACAATCATGATAACAATCAATCAAACAAACAATTCAACAACAGAAGATTACTGATAAATGCACTTGTATTGATTTAGAGAATAAGTGTGTGTACAAAAGGTAGAAGTTCAGTTGCAAAAGTCTCTCCTAACTATACACATGAACACCTATTTATACTACTCTAATCAATACATATGTACTACAAACAAAAATAACAAACACTTAAGTTGATGTGCGGATAACAGTCTGTCCACACATCTCTAAGTTTATTCTTGTCCACACATCCAAGTTTTCATCCGCACATCTTTTTCTTTTATTCAAAACTTTAAGTGTGATGATCAAAATATACCAACAATCTCCCCATATCATCAGACTTCAAGTTTCTTCTTCTTCCTTTACTTCCACAAACTCTGAAAGAGGTTTTATATTCCAAAAATTTGTACAGACTTGATGTATTGTTGAAACTTTAAAGCATCTTTAGCATACTTATCATTCTTTACAATAATAGGCATTTGCATCATTTCTTCAACAGTTTCTTGAGCAAGTTTAGAATGTCATACTTAGTAAACATCTCATCAACTCTAGATGCACTCTTAATCACTAAATTCCTTCTATTATTGATCTCCAAAGATTTAATGCCTGATATCTTCAATGTTCCAACATTTAAAGCTAAAAACTCTTTCCTTAAAGCCATTTTCTCATATGTCACAGACAATATTTCAATCATGTGAATGAAATAGCATAAGTCTTGCACAGAGTCTTGTTCAATTACTTTCTCAAATTTCTGTTTGGCAAGGAAGTGAATGTATGATGGATGTAACAGTCTGAGCTCAAAAACACCAAAAATTCTTATTTCATCTTCACTCTGATCTTCAATGTTTTTGACAAGCACTAACTCTTTGTTACAAGTATCATAGAACCATATCTTGATAGGATAACTTGTCGGATCACCTTTAAACACCTTCACACCTTGGTGTTCAAGCTTAGGTAGATATTTGGCAATATCATCAAGCATGAATTGTCTTATAAGTCCAGGAACAAAAGGTGTCTTTTTCTTCTTATACTCTTGAGATTTCTCATGAAAGTATTTGGCATCTTGAAGTTTAGCTAGACTCAAATAATAATCTCTGTCAAAAGTGAAAAGTTTATCTAACATGAATTTACAAGTAGTCCCTCTAACACTAAACTTCTGATTCACCAAAGACATGCTTCTAAGTTCTTTCAAGTCTTATTGATCAAGTTTTGCAATGTGAGTCAAAAAATAGTAAACCTCACAAGATCCATTTATCCTCTTGATGATAAAACCCTTAAATTCTTCATCAAACTTCCATGCTATGATCTTTGACTTATGATCAGTTGAATATGCAACAGTTTTAGCCAACAGTTCTTGAACAGTCTGGCCCTTTTCAACCAAAGATCTAACACTCACACCAATAGGCTTCTTGGGGAACCAACTTTTCATAACATCTACAAATGAAGGCATAAACTCTGTAGATTCATAAGATCTCACAACTTTAGACTTGATCTTATATTTATCTTTAATTTCTGCAATTGACCTTTTCTTTGGTTGAGGAATAGGCTTCTTTTCAGACACATCAATGTATTGATCCTTTAACGGATTCAATTTCACCATTCTCTTTTCAGTCTTCTCTTTTATTTGGAAAGTTTCCACCATCCTCCTTAACTGTTTTGTATTCATGTTCTCCATCTGCCTCACAGGGTAATTCCTTGATGCTAACCAACCCTTCAACTCATCCTTTTTCATTCTATCTATCACTGGATGTAGTAAGGTTCTTGGATTATCAATCTCCAAATCTTCAAAAATTTTGTCAGCATCAAATTCACCTTCTTCAGTCTTAGCAGATTTCAGCTTTTGAATATCCAAATCCAATTCTTCTTCAGTTCTGCCCAACACATATACCCTATTGAATCCTTTTTGTAACAAAAAACATGATTTTGTTACTAAAAGCAAACTCAATTTTCTCTTTTACTTCTTGTGTAGGCTCATCCAACTCAAAATCCAATACATCATCATAGTATTCATCTGTATATTTCAGTTCAAGTTCATCCTCAGGTACATTGTCAGGATTTTGAGCATTCAAACCACAGTCATCTTCATCATACAATCCTTGTAATGTTTCTATCATCTCAGTATCAGAAACATCTTCTTGAGTTTGAGAAGAATGAATGCCTTCTGCCTTTTGTGAATCTAATTCAACTAGTTCTAGATGCCTTTTCCGTTCATCAGGTGTCAAAAACTGATCCCTTTCAAGTTTTTGTTTGATCTTTGCATCCGTTTTCTCAAGCTTAGTCATTTCTTTTACTTTAGACACTTCTTGTTCAATCATTAAGGCTTTACCTTTATTCATCTTCCTCTTCTTTCTTTGATAAGTAATTGAACACGGTTTGGATGATTTGATCAATAGAGGCTGATGTTTCTTCAACTTATCTACAACAGTCTGAAATGTCTGTTTAACTCTTTCAATCTCTTTTAACAATAACTCTTGTTGATCAACAGATAACAAGTTTGAAATGACCAGCTGTTTATCTTGATTAGTCAACTTGACTTTAGAAATTCTTCTTTCTCTCCATAGATAACTAGAATGAATATCTTTCAATATATCTTCATCTACCTTCAATTCATCAAAAGTGTATGTATCTTTGATTGGAATAATTCTGGATACACAACAGCCAAAGGTTTGAATCTATCCTCAACCTCATCAATCACAGTCAATTGCAAATTGCTTTCATCTCTTTCACATGAGGGTTCATCATCACTTTCATCATCATGAATTCATGATTAGTACCACTTGAGCTTGACTTTAAACTTTCAGAACTATTAGATGAGGAAGTTTGAACAGGAACTTTCTTCACTGAGTCAATTAATTTCAACAAATCCTCAATCTGTCTATCTTTCAAACTATTTTCCTCTTTCAAATCTTGAGTATCTTCATCCTTCTTATTCAAAATTGTTGACAACCTCTCAATTTCTTTATTTTTCTCTTCAAGTTCTTTGCTCAGATCAAAATTCTGCTTCTTTGAATCAAGATTTTTAGTAACCAATCTACTGTATCTATCAACAATTTCACTGGATGTTAATCCAAAATTGTTGAATAGATTGTCAGAGTCTTTGATTCTTCTATTAAGCTCCTCAATCTCAATATTCAACTTGTTAACTTCAGAAAGATGTGCCATGTCAAACTTGGATAAGTCACCAAAAGGTAACTCAGACTCATGAGTAGGATAATTCAGAGGCAAGTCCTCATCTACTTCCTCAACATCCTTTTCAGACTCATTTTCTTCATCAGAAGAAGAAATCACATTCTGGTCTACATCCTCTGCAGCCTTAGATTGTTCTTCAAAATCATCACATACAAAATTAACTTGATCAAGATTGATCTTGTTAATATCTTCTTGATGGTCAGAGATAGTTTTCTTTGAACTATCATCTTTTTCTTCAAGTATATCATGTTGTTCTACTGTATCTTCACCACTTTCAACAGGATCCATGTCCACATTCATACCATCAACAGTTTCAAGTTGATTATCATTATCATCACCATTATCATTATCATCTTGATTATCAGGTTGATCACCATCAACATCATCATCATCATTATTATCTTGATTATCATCACCATCATTTTCATCTGAACTGGATTCAGCTGGAGCCATAGGTTCTTCACCTATTAACTCATCCATGTTAACTGGTTCATCAATCAGATTAACTTGATTCTCATAATTTGCTATCAGACCAGCAGCCACATCCTTCATGTATTGTGTAAGATTAGTCTCCAATCCACTAAAATTACTCCTGGCATTTATTCTGGTTAAGTAGGCAAACACCTTAGAGTCATGATGTAAGACTCTAAGTGTTGGTCCATTATAAACTCCAACCAGTTCAGGAAATGAATGATTTATCAAGCATTGAAGGAATCTGGGATACATCAAGAACTTATTCCTTCTGTCTTCTTCAATATTCATTCT
Source organism: Tagetes erecta (assembly GCA_030867185.1). Classification (NCBI taxonomy): domain Eukaryota; kingdom Viridiplantae; phylum Streptophyta; class Magnoliopsida; order Asterales; family Asteraceae; genus Tagetes; species Tagetes erecta. Next base: position 62,396,182 of record CM061488.1, read on the forward strand.
TAACCCATTGAAGATGTAACTTGACATATTGTATCCTCTATTCTCAACCAAGGAGACCAATATAGATGCAGTTCTATATGTCATATCATTCCATCCTGATTTCCTCTTAGACAAAGAATGTTGGATACAGTGAATGATAAACCTCCATCTAGAACTTATTTGTCCTTTTAACATTTGCTTCTCACAGGACCTCCTTCATACCCAATATCTTCAAAACATTGAAGTATGTCCTCTTCATTATACTTTGTTGGGTGATCACCATCCTCTCCAAATCTGAAACAAGTTCTAATACTTCCTTCAGTGACAATGATCTCTCTATCTTGAAAAAATTCTCCCCTGATTCTGGTTACACCATCAACAAATTCAACTTGAGCAGTTCTCCCAGAATCTTTTAATGAATCTTAATACTATGGCTGGATCAACACACATAGCATAAGCCAATCTAGTCCTTGACAAGAATTGAATAGCTTCAAGAAATTGTTCCTTCCCAACTGGAACTTCAAAACGTATATATGCAACAGCATTATGCTCTTTTACAAACTTTAAATCAGCCATTTTACCTGCAAGATGAAATGAATTTATCAGAATTAAAGTTCAAATTTAAGTCTTAAGAGATTTTGACTTTTTAGGTCAAAGTTTATCAAGTTTAAGTTCAAAATTTTAAGATGTTTGTGATGATAAACAGACAATGATGAATTTTAAACACTTATTAATTGACAGCATTCATGTTTAAATCAAAGTTCAAGTTCGATTTTGTCAATTTTAAATTTGTCGATTGGTTTATTTACGATGAACAGTGACATTTTGTGACATCTGCCCCAAACCCGAACGCGAATGGCGGACTCAAACCCGAATCCGTCTATCATTTATTTATTTGTATTTATCTTTATCAAAGATGTAACGTTTCGTTCGTTACTAATATATAAATATATATATATATACATATGTAGAAATTTATATTATTCTCGTCTTTAATAAACCAATCGAATTTGTTTGCGTTAATATCTAAGTTACTACTTAAATACTATCTATAATGTGATATTTCGACCCGTGCAAAGATAAAAAGACATAAAAAAAGTAATCTACGCGATACGCACAGCAGGAAGCTTGGCCTGTGCGTATCCCCTAAGATGGAGAAAACCAGGTATGCAAAGCAACAGCAACAACCGGTATCTCCCGATACCACCCCTCCCACGCGATACGCGCAAGGGAAGGGTATAGACTGCGCGCATCGCGTAAGCCATGTCCAGCAGCTATAAAAGGGGGTCGACCCCCCCTTCATTTCTTGCACCATTCACTTCACCACTCTCTCTCTCTCTCTCTCTCTCTCTAAGCCAAATTCCGGCCAGGAATATTCGGCAAGGTCCCGACGAAGTCCTGGCAGGTTTCCCACTCGTAACGGAAGCCTTCAAAAGTTCGGTTCAAGTGCGGATTTGCTCACGAAGCGTCTACGGGGTATCTTCAGTATTCGGTAAGACTCGTCCTTAGATTTCTTCGAGTACTTACCGTTTTATATAGAGTTATATATAGTTATATATATATATATATATGCACATAAGATACTAAACGGGACAGGAACCCCGTCGTTATAGTGAACGGTGTCCTACCACAAACGCGTGAGCTCAGAACCGTTGAACGAGGCGAAGTGCTGACAAAGTACCGCCCAGATCCAGAGAGAAACTTTCGGACCTAGGCCCCATTCTGTCCAACTTGTTAGGTAATGTCTCAGATCCCGTACTCATTTAAGATATGTATGACTTAAGTCCATGGAAATACAAGAGTTTTTAGAATAGAACCTTCCTAGTCATGTAATATTACTAGGAATGCAATATGTTTTTAATAAACGATAGAATCGTGTGAGAAACACGAAGATATGATAATAAGAACATAGGAAACCCTGACTCAGGTGTCGAAGTACTCTGAGTAGAATGATTATGCCAAGGACTAAAGTCATTACCCAAGCCATATAGTATGACTAAGTCAATGCACATCGGTAAGATAATACTGATGGGATTATTCCGAAAGGAACAAATCCTGACAACATGAATTGATTACAGGGTTGCCTTGATTAGCCACCAGCTTGTGATACATAGGTTTCATCTAAGGTGAGTCTAACCGCCCCTCTTTTACATGTTTTATGATTTCAGGGCTGTATCCGAGCTTGTATAAAAAGTATGAAATGATTTGATGAAATGTTTTGAATATATGTGGTTATAAGTAGATCGCACCTGGTGATCAACGCATCTCAACTCCAGGTTCGTCCGGTTGTGGTGTGAGTTGGTCCGCGGTAATAAGCTTCGCATTAAGAGTCGTCTCATGAACGAGACGGCGGCTACATGCCACAGGGCAAGTCATTAAGGCAGGCTTTCGGGGGTAGATCTTCGAGAACTACCGGCCCGCCTCGTGATATGTATGCGTCTAGTTGGATCCAATTAGGTAGACTGATTGCTCGTAACAGGAAAGGCACCCGATGCCCGAGACGCTAAGAAATGCTATGGCATAGATTTGCCATATAGGTGCCTTAGATAATCCTGTAAGCGGTATACATATTAGCATGCATTACGTCAGCTGACGTCACGAAGTGACGTAATGAAGAGTTGACTTGTAGATAACTTATTACCACACATATGAAATGATGATGTCTAAATGTTTTATATGTCTTACGTCATTGGTTACGACTCACCAACACATAGTTGTTGATGTCTTTAGCTCGTGATGCAGGTGAAAGGAATGTCCGGGGGCGTTAGCTAGGAATGGCTTAGCTAGAGACGGACGAATAATGATTCTCCACATAGGAGATGGTCCTAAGTTGAAGATGCATGGGATTAGTATCTTTAGACTGAATTGTATTAATGTAACACACTCATATCGAGTGTCAGAAAATGTTTTAATATTTTAAGATATTAATGGAAGTTTCAATTTGGGACTATAAATGTGGTCTTTTATTTAAGACTTCCGTCGTATTAGTTTATTCGATTGGCTGATATTATGCAACGTGTCGGGTCGTGGGAGTCGGGGTCTGACATATAATAAATAAATCTCATGAAAATATGAATTATAATTTATAAAAGAGATATTTTTTATAAAAAAAAATTATTAAAGATGATTACTTTTAAGCCTAAATATAACCTTCCAAAGTTAAAAGCGAAGTGAAGACATAAAAACGTCACTTATAACAAAGGTTACGAGTTAACACAGTTTAATTAAGATAGTTGAAATAGTTTGTGCCAAAATTGCCAACTTTTTAAACTTATATTAAAGTTATAAAACAAAATAAATAACAAAACAAACTCAAGGGATCTAAACTGTAAATTTACATTAAATCCCCCCCCCCCCTTTCTCGCCCCCGTGTTTCCGGCAAGTATGCTCCGTCCAGCTTGGCTGGAATTCTTAAAACTCCGGCGAGCCCCAAAAAACACCACTTCTAGTTCAATTTAATTCAATCAAAATGCGGTAAAATGCTCCTCCATCTGATTCGAACCCGGCCATGATATTATTTTGGTGTTTACTTCAGTAAAACGACTGTTTCGATTAAATCTTTAATCTTCGGCCGTTTTCAAAACCAAAACAACCTACTCGTTCGTTTTATCAACAAATGAAATAACGAAAATATTCATTGCGACGATTAAATTCTGGTTGCACCATTCAATCGAGTTTTAACTACCTAATAAATCCTCAATCAACCTAATTAATCTAATATCAAACTCAAACGGGTTTATGCGTTTCAAGCCGAATTATTGCAATTGAAATGCGTCAAAACACTCCTATGAAACTCGGTTTCTGTTAGAAAACAGAGTATAACAAGAAATCAAATGATGGTTGAAACCGGATAATTTGATAGATCGTGTACGAATCACTTTTCTTGATTAACAATTCGACCCTACTAATCGTGCCCGGGTTTCACGAACTTTAATCTGGGATAATCTATCAAACAATTTTGATTATGGCAATAATCAAAATCAAAAGAACAGTAAGTATATATATATTTTGATAGAGAGCAAGAGTGCTAATATTTGTTGTAGAGATTTTTGAAATTACTGTTTCGTTTCATATCTCAACAAAGAAAAAGAAGTTTCCTTCTTATCTTCAAGAAATGAGTGGTTATCTCAAAAGTTGGTTTTTCCCAAAAACTGTAACAAAACCATACACATATATATTTGACTTTAAAGTTAATATATATATAAAGATATCGTGTAAATCAATATAAAAAGATAATATTAACTTATTAAAATAATCTTGTATACTTTCATATTTAATAGAACTAAACTAGTCAGCTACGAGTGTGCACTCCGCACCAACCGGCTCGTATTAGATCATAGTTTAAATTCTTATTAGCACTCGTGTATATTCCAATTACATAAATGGCTAGTGACACTAAAATCACCAACAATCCTCCCCCATTTTAGTGTAACCCATGAATTTACACAATCAAACTACCAAATTAAAATTTGCCCTTAAATGAATATGTCGAATCGATTGAATATCCATATTAGTATTTTACACATTTCAAATATTCGAGAATTAGAGTGTCCTATGGATTGAACTCATCAACTCATTTGAATACCTGAAGATAAAATACATACAAATTTCAATACTTAACTAGAACATTAACCTTGACACATATTAAAGTCGTGTGTCCATATCCTCTCATGATTGCATAAAGGTCAAGTCCTCAACCCTTTGAAGTACGACTACACTTCAAAATCATATAGGTAATTCCTTTATATCATGTACCTGCAATACACTTTTTCAAAGAAATTATTAAGAAGTTAATCTTCATCCTTAACAACTACAGAACCAAACACATACCTTGGATGATTTATAATGTGTTCCACTTTATTAGTATGAGCTTTCCTCATTGAATTCAACCCTTAATAATATATTAGAGGGGAATTGGGTATCTCATCATAATAGAGTTAAATGGACTTTAATCCCATCCCAATTACAGACTTGTGAACTAAGTCTCTTGCCAGACCTTTTGTCAAATGATCTGCCAAATTTTGGTGTGTTCTAATAAATTCAATAGAAATTACCCCATTCATGATTAATTCTCTAATCATCCCATGTCTAACATTTATGTGTCTAGACTTTCCATTATAAACTTGACTATACACCTTCGCTAAAGTAGCAGCACTATCACAATTTATAGAAATAGGTGCAATCGGTTTAGACCATAATGGAATTTCGTAAACCAAATTTTGTAACCATTCTGCTTCTTTGCTAGCAGCCGCTAAAGCAATAAATTCAGATTCCATGGTTGAATTGGTAATACAAGTTTGCTTTTTAGATGCCCACGAAATAGCACCTCCTCCAAGCAAAAATACCCAACCTGTTGTGGATGAATGATCCTCAGCATTAGATATCCAACTTGCATCCGAATGTCCTTCTATAACCGAAGGAAATCCGAAATAACTCAAACCATAGTTCATTGTTCCTTTGAGATACTTGAATACTCTTTGAATTGCTTGCCAATGTTGAGTACTAGGATTACTGGTATATCTACTCAGTTTTCCTACCGCATAAGCAATATTCGGTCTAGTACTTGTCATAGCATACATTAAACAACCAATAGCTCTAGAATATTCCAATTGTGAAACTGATTTTCCAGTGTTTGACATCAATTTTAAACTTGGATCTATAGGCGTACTTACAGGAGAACAATCACTAAAATTAAATTTATTGAGAATTTTCTCAATATAATGTGATTGTGTCATCATAAATCCTTTGTTAACCCGTTTAATTCTTATTCCAAGAATTACATCCGCCTCCCCCTATCCTTCATGGAGAACTTAGATGATAACAATTTCTTTGTTTCATCTACATGATTTTGGTTGGTACCAAAAATTAACATATCATCTACATATAAGCAAATGATTACACCGGCACCAGTTGAATCAAATCTACTATAAACACACTTGTCACTTTGATTCAATGCAAACCCATTCGATAAAATAACGTCATCAAATTTTTGATGCCATTGTTTTGGAACTTGTTTTAGCCCATATAGTGATTTAACAAGTTTACATACTTTATTTTCACAACCCGGCATAATGAACCCTTCGGGTTGTTTCATGTAAACTTCCTCGTCAAGATCACCATTTAAATTTGCCGTTTTAACATCCATTTGATGAATAACTAAATTATGTATAGATGCTAAGGCAATTAATAATCTAATGGTTGATATTCTAGCTACAGGAGCATATGTATCACAATAATCTATTCCCGGCCGGTTTTTGCCTAAATCATTGTATAACCAAACGAGCTTTGAACTTATCAATTGTTCCATCAACCTTCATTTTCTTTTTAAAAATCCATTTGCTACCAAGCGGTTTACAACCTTGAGGGAAATCCGTTAATACCCATGTATTATTTCCAAGAATTGATGACATTTCATCATCAATAGCCTCCTTCCAAAAGGCTACATCTCAAGACTCCATAGCCTCTCGATAAGTCTTTGGATCACCTTCAAGATTATAACAATAATAGTATTTAAGTCCAAGTTTTTCCCTTGAACCTTCCACCAAATATAGTTGATAATCGGAACCAAATTTTTTAGCAATTCGACCTCTTTTGCTTTTCCGAATTTGTTGTATTTCGGTTTCAGCAACATCATTTGATGTTATTGAATCTTGTTTTTCATTACAATTAGGAATTAGATCATTAGGCCTAACAGTTGAAGAAAATCTCATTTCATCAAAATATGCATTCGCAGATTCTATTACGGTGTTAACCGAAACCGAATCATTATGTTCCATAACATAGAACCTACATGCCTTGGAATTTTCTGCATAACCAATAAATATACAGTCTATTCCACGTTCACCAAGAGTTTTTAGTTTTGGTTCAGGTAATTTGACAACAGCTCGACAACCCCAAACACGAAAATATGATAGATTCGGGTTTCGATTGTACCAAAGCCTATAAGGAGATAACTTGTTATTCTTGTTTGGAACTCTATTTAGTACATAACAAGAAGTCAACAACGCCTCTCCCCAAAATCCTTTACCTAAACCTGAATAAGATAGCATCGAGTTTACAATCTCTTTCAAAACTCTATTTTTACGTTCGGCAATACCGTTTTGTTGAGGTTTATATGGAGCCGTTGTTTCATGAATAATACCAACCGATTGAAAAATTCACAATCCATATACTCACCTCCTCGATCAGTTCTTAGGCGCTTTATTGATCTACCCAATTGTAATTCCACCTTAGTTTTATAAATTTTAAATTTATCTAAGGCTTCATCTTTTGTATGTAAAAGATAGATATAACAAAACCTAGTAGCATCATCAATAAAAGTAATAAAATACTTTTTATTACCCAAAGAAGGTGTGGAATGAAAGTCACACAAATCACTGTGTATAAGTTCCAAAATCTCAGATTTTCTATTGATGCTAGGAAATGGTTTTGTTGTAATTTTTGTAAGCATACAAGTTTTACAAGTTTCTGTGATTTTATCAAATGCAGGAATCAAACCATCTTTAGACATATCATACATTTTTCTAAAATTTACATGACCTAAACGAGCATGCCATAACATAGAATCATTAATTTTATGTGCATTAGATGTTATAAAAGCGAAATGATCTACTACAATAGATTTGTCATTTAAGTTCAATTTAAACATTCTGTTTCTACTGCAATAATAACCAAAGCCAATAAACATGCCACATTTAGACAATACATATTTATTAGATTCATAAACTTGTTTATATCCTTCACAATTCAAACAAGTACCACTAACTAGATTCTTATGTAGTTTAGGTACATACACAACATCTACTAATTTAATAGTTTTTCCAGAAGTAAAAGACAAATTAACTACACCAACACCACATATAGGTTGACTCGAATCATCACCCATCTTGACAATAGATCCATCATCTATCGGTGTTAATTTTTCGAACCACCATCGATCTTTACAATAGTGACTTGTTTCACCCGAGTCAATTCACCATGCATTATCATCATCCTGCACATAAAAGGATTGAGGAATTAGTGAACAATAATTCTTGACCGAACTATTAAGATTACTAAAGTTAGTGATTTCCTGACCTTTATTTGTCGGAATCGAGTCATTAGACCCATTTCCAGCCCCACTAGTTCCAGCACCATTGTTGAGAATTTTGACTCGACAATCACGTTTCAGATGTCCCGGTTTTTGACATCTCCAACAAACCAAAGTCTTAGATTTTTTTATTTGGTTTATTTGGATGAGAAAACTTACGTTTCTTCTCCTTTCCTTTGTTGGTGGTGTAAGTCTTTTTATCTTCAACCATATGAACAGAAGGTTGTCCGGATTCAGTTTTCCCTTTACCCTTGTCATTTTCTTGTCCTCTTAGAGACTCTTCAATGCGCAAATGACTTCCCAATTGAACCAAAGACAATTCTTCTTTCTGATGTTTTAAAGTGGGTTTGTAATCTTTCCATGAAGATGGTAGTTTATCAATTATACTTGACACAGCAATGGACTCGTCCATATTCATTTTGTGTAAATTAAATTGACCAAGAATACGAACAAGTTCATTGTATTGTTCCATTACGGATCGTGAATCTACCATCTTATAATTATTAAAATCACTTACCAAGAACTTTAGAAGAAGCATCTTCTGAAATATACTTGGATTCAAGAGCATCCCATAATTCTTTAGCACTTTCCACATTTTGATAAATATCAAAGAGTGAATCAGACATACCGTTTAGAATGTGACCACGACAGATATGTTGGAAATTTAGATAAATTTAATTATGATAAATGGAATTTAGTCAATTATAATATTCATGGTGAGTTGAAGAAAAACTCTTGAGTAGAGTCCTTTATGACACTTGATTAATTTTAATTAGAGGTTTTAGTATCTAATTAAAAGTGGTTAATTAAGTGAAACTTTTCACTCACCCTCATGTTATATGTTGTAGGCTTTATGCCTCATCTTGAAGAGAGAATGATATTCATTTTTCATAGAGATTAGTTCTCTTTGATCTAACATGAACTTATTATCATTTCCATACACACATCATAACAACATCTTATACAATGGAACCTTGGGTGCGGGTTCATATCCGGCAGTACACATACTGTTCAAGTTGTTGTACCCTGGGAGACAGACGCGTTCGTCTTAGAGGAGGCGCGGAATCTGTTTTAAGGGAAGCGTGTTGAACACGTGCCTCAACATAACCATTAACGTTGTTTTGCTCAGTTTTGCAGTTAACGGAATTGGAGTCAAAAACAAGAATATTCATCAAGGAACATATAGATGAAGGTGATGACACTAGACGTGTGGACGACTCAAAAGTTTTATGAATGTTTTATTGATCACATCGGTTTGTATCATTTGTAATTTGTTATTAACATGTATTTATCTTTTGGTTTTGTACTCAGTAACGTACTAGTGAGTTTCCCATAGATTACTTCATTAAAAAATGAACCTATTTTCCTACAAGATATAATCATCGTTTTCCCACTTGTTTCGTTTCCTAATCTGTTCCAGCGGTGCATCATCGTCGGTTTCGGGCATGGGAGTAGACAACACATACACAACCTCTAAGTCAGTCAATAGAAAATGCATCTTTTTCTGCCATCGACGGAAATCAACGCCTAGAAGCTTGTCCAATTTGTTGAATTTGGATGACATCTTCTTATCAGATTCAGCCATGAATATGTTAATCAAGATTGTTAGAAAACAGAGTATAACAAGAAATCAAATGATGGTTGAAACCGGATAATTTGATAGATCGTGTACGAATCACTTTCCTTGATTAACAATTCGACCCTACTAATCGTGCCTGGGTTTCACGAACTTTAATCTGGGATAATCTATCAAACAATTTTGATTATGGCAATAATCAAAATCAAAAGAACAGTAAGTATATATATATTTTTATAGAGAGCAAGAATGCTAATATTTGTTGTAGAGATTTTTGAAATTACTGTTTCGTTTCATATCTCAACAAAGAAAAAGAAGTTTCCTTCTTATCTTCAAGAAATGAGTGGTTATCTCAAAAGTTGGTTTTTCCCAAAAACTTTAACAAAACCGTACACATATATATTTGACTTTAAAGTTAATATATATAAAGATATTGTGTAAATCAATATAAAAAGATAATATTAACTTATTAAAATAATCTTGTACACTTTCATATTTAATAGAACTAAACTAGTCAGCTACGAGTGTGCACTCCGAACCAACCGGCTCGTATTAGATCATAGTTTAAATTTTTATTAGCACTCGTGTATATTCCAATTACATAAAATGGCTAGTGACATTAAAATCACCAACATTTTCGTCCCCTGCTACACCAATTTCACCAAATACATCAATCACGCAGGATTTGATTCTTATATTACTCGAACCTACAACTCGTCAATTGAGCATCCACAAGCTGACCTTATCTGAATTATAACTAGGGCTTTTATTTGTCTTATTATCAAGGGTGAATCTGGAAGGTTAATTGGATTATAACACCTTCTAGCCACCAATACAATTGCTCCACCCGTCGTTTGCTGTTCTTCATCTCTTCTATTAAATTAGTGTGCAATCAAGTAAGTTTTTCTATATAGAATACTCATTATCAAGCCTAGATTCTAAATCAGCAATCAATTTCATGTTTCAGTGATTCAAATGAATTTAATTAGAGAATTAGGGTTTAAGTTCTTGGTGGGATTTGGGGGTGTTTGTATTAGATAAGTTAAAAGGGTTTTGAATCTAAGTTTGAACAAAAAACTAGAACAGCGCGTCTAGTTAGTATGTGTTTGTGTGAAACAATAGGTCACGGGTTCTAAACCATGGACAAGCACTTTCTTTGTTTTTTTTATTTACTCTATTAATCGTTTCTACTAGTTGACTTAAACCTAATACCAATACTATGTTATATAGTTTATAAAAACGCTTAAATCTTATAAAATATATCTAAACCATGTTTTTATATAAATCTATTTTTACAATTTAACTATCACAAATACTTTTAGTACCTTAAAAATACTATAAAAGTTATTTTGATAATTCTAAAATGTATAAAAGTTTACTTACCAATTACGAGCTTTATACAAGACGTTAGTAGACTTTAAAAATACGGTAAAGGTTTTAAAGTATTTATAGGTTTATAACATATATATATATACATTTTTTACGTTAAATAGTTTCGTTAAAAAGGGTATTATTTGAATAACTAATTGCTATCGTTTATCAAGCTTATTGTCATTCCTACTACTAATATTTCTCCAACGTTATAATTAAATAAATTTTTTTTTATCTTTAATCATTTATCAAAAACCCCCAAATCCCAAGTTCAAAACCTAAAATTTCCAATTACCTTAGATATCTATGGTTCCTATTCTAGTGTCTATATCATATGTTTTACTAAGTTAGGATTGACATTTACTTAGGTGATCCTAGTATTTGAACAATCTTCGGTTCTATATTGTTGTTGCTACTATTGCGTGCTCGTGATTTAAGGTGAGTAAACTCACTCCCCTTTTTACTGTTTACGTTTTTGGGGCTGATATACGTATTACGATATTACTACGGTTTCTTTCATTTGCTTCTATTTTCAAAATGAGATCATTAAATGTGTTAGTCTTGACTCGCGACAGGATGAAAAATTATGTGTTAGTCAATAGTATTATTATTATCTTGTAATTTCCACTGGTACGATGTTAGCGTTAATGGCTTGACAAGCCCATCTACACTTAATGGCCTGGTAGGTGATTTGACCCGACGATTCGTTTGTTGGTTCGTAGGTTACTAGATTTTATATGTAATGCTTGTTACTATGTTGCTATGACCCTTTAGATGCGTAAACATTTATTGATAACTGATATGTCGAGACGGTTAAATGACGGTTAAACAAATATTTATCAGTATTTGTAACATGAGTGGTTCTCATGACTTGTTGCTAAAGTTACCTACGAGGCTCAAGGTTGCTTGGATTCGTTGTATGTTTCGTTGGTCATGGTTGAGTAATATAATACAATTGCTACACACATAAGATTGCGAAACATATTTATAATGATCTCGGATTTCATATTATGTACTATTAACTGTGTTTTTACTCACTAGCTAATTCTTTAGCTAACTTATTTTACACATATTTCAGGTGATGCTTTTGTTATTTTGCTGCTTTTGTCAAGACATAGGATTGCCTTGGACCTAGTTTAATTAGTAAGGACAATTGCATTTACTATTTCGGTTTTATTACTTTTTTCGTTTCTATTTAAGGCTCATGTTCCAAACTTATTATATCATTATTAGACTTAATAAATAATTACCATGTGCTTTGTTTACTATTGATATCCAATTATTATGACAACCTGGTGTTTCCGCCGGGTGGGGTGTCACACATTTCAGCATTATTGATTGATTCTTACCCAAAAAGATACACAAGTTGATTTTGATATCTAGTTGGTATGATTATGATGTTTAGATGATTGTTTTTGATGTTTTTGATAAACTGTGTGAAAATCGTCTTGCAATTGTACTATGTGTTTGAAATGACCCGTTTGAGGGTTTTGAAGGGTTAGTACAAGTAAAACTCTAAAAACTAATTTCATCAAATTGAAATGAACCGTTGGACATATAACGATCGTTATCATTTAAACAAATTAACCATGTCCTCATAACGCATGTTAACGACTTAACGGGTTATAAACACCCTACTAACGATCGTGAACATGATAACGGCCATTAAAGAGTTAGTTAGACATTTATCATTCGTTAAGTACTTAACGGTGTTCTATAAACACTCTATTAACAGCCATTATGAATATAATGTAATATCTGCCCTGATTCGTATGCAAACCCAAACTCGGTTTGGTAGTCCTAAAATTTCTCTAAGTTATTGTGAGAAAATGGCTCATCATATAGTCGCGTTTTATCTAAATTATTTTAACTGATCATTAGTTAATCTACTTATTATTATAAAATAATATGTGATTTAACCAAAGAAACTAAAATAATTGTATTAAACAAATTTCATACAATTAATAAAGTGTTACGAAGGTTATCATCTAAAATGCGGGAATTTATAAAGGTAATTAGATCAAATGTAAGAAAACTAATTTTATAAAAGTTATAGAGTTTTATAAATTTAGTTAACTTAGCATGATTAGTCAAGTTAACTAGTTAATAACAAAACTAACTTATAGGGGTTGGTTATGTAATAATGAAAAGATTTAATTGCATATTTACCCCTATAAACACCTCTAAATGCATATTTCCCCAACTAAAAAAATCAATTGCATATATACCCAATGTTAACTAAATGTCTTTATTAAAAATGGGTATATTTGCAAATTAAAGTTGTTTATAAGGGGAAATATGCAATTGATTTTTTTGGCTGGGTAAATATGCATTTAAAGTGTTATGGAGGGGGAAATATGCATTTAACCCCTAATGAAAATGAATCAAAATCTTTATTAACAAAATAAAAACTTAACTAAACTATAGGGGCTTAAACTGTAACTTAAATAATAACCCAATCTCTCTCCTGTTTTTCCGGCCACCTCTCCGGCGACTCCGGTTAGACTCCAAAACCCCCCAAAATAACTCATTTCACTCCCTCCCGTTTTTTCGGCCACCTCTACAACCGATTGCAATGTGATGGACAAATTAAATCGATAAAAACATGGTACAATCAGTTGAAATTATATATTTTTAGCTGAACAAAACTCAAACTCATTTCAAACCTTTGACTCTGATTCTATCCCATTTAAACTTTAAAAATCATTGATTCGACTTCACCTTATCATTCGGCATAATCAATTTCAACTTCAACAAACACGAAATCATCAATTGATCTTATGTTCTTCTTCCTCTTCTGCTCAGTCGATTAAAACGTCTGGGCTATTATTTTCTTCACTTAACTGAGGGCTTTTAATCTTCTATCATCAATGAGTGTTGCTACATCGTCAATTTCATTATCATTATCGTCAATATCATCCAATGATTTTCCAGCTGTTTCAATTATTTTCTTTTTTAATTTTCATCAATCGATCATCAATTCAGGTAATTCAACGCATCATTGTACTTGTTATCATATCTTGGTTAGGTTTAATTTTGATTTCAGATTTCATTTAAGGTTCAACTGTTCAAGTTTGATAATCATGGTATTAGGGTTTATATAGGAATTTGGGGATTAATGAAATAACAATTTTTAGTAATTTTGATTCAAATTTATCAACAAAAGTCAAAATTGGTCTGTTAATTTGTGGTTGTTGATAGTAAATAGTAGGTCCAGGGTTCGAGTCCCTAGACTTGTATGTTCAGCTTTATTCTTTTTGGTATTTTTTATTTAAAACAAACTTTTTAGTAACATTAAATTATTAATTACTAGAAACTCTTTAAGTAATATTAAAACTTTTGTAAGTAACATTAAGTTCTATAGATTATGAAATACATTAGTAAGATTATATACACGTAAATTAATAGATATAACTTAGTTTTATAAAAATTAAGATTTTATATTTTTTAGAGATTCTTGAGTTAAGTGTTAGTCACATAAATAAGTCTAGATTTTTATTGAAGTCTAGGTACATGAAGTTAATTATAGATTTTGGTATTTGAAGGTCTTGAGAATTATGATTTAATCATCTTTTGATTATTATTTACTTACGATTTTAATCATGGTATTATAAGGATTAATTTTTAGAAATTAATTTTTAGAAATAATTATTTAGTTATCATATCGGTCAAGTCATTTAATGAACTGTTAATTTTAACTAATTTTGTAAATGGGTTAAACTTTATAGACAATTTGATTATAAAAATCTATTTATTATCTCTTTTCATTTGTACCATGCATTTAATTTATAAAAATCCAGATTCCAATTAGAACCCTAAATTTCCGAATCATGCTAGTTATAATTCTAACATATGACAACATCCTTTAGGTGATTCAAGTCTTATTTCATTTCGTTTTCATTGAATTAGTTATCAAGTGAGTATTCATAGCTCATTTTTCTTGTTTTCAAATTGGGGTGATATCAGTGATCTATTAAATCAGATTTCAGTTATTTAGTTATTTCATGTTATCAGTAAATCAATTCATGTTATGTCTTTACTTGCTAATTATATGTTCATAGTCTGATAACAATTTTTATGCAAGTGTAATCATTAATTTATTGAAACCAACAGTTACTAATGATAGATCTATTGGCTTAAGGACCCACACTACAAGAAATTGGGGTGTTTACCTACACATAATTTATCTACACATATACATGTGTGGGTAAATACCTACACATGTTTTTATATGTGTAGGTAAAGTTATACTTATATATTTTCAAAATGAGTTACACTTAACATGTGTTGGTAATAAGTTTCACATACACTTGACATTGGTGGGAAAATTTCCCACCAAATTGACGGTCAATCAAGTGTTAGATTACCCACACATGTGACAAGTTTTTGTTATGTGTAGCTAAATTATCTACACATATGCTAAAACCTAATACATGTGTTGGTAATCGACTATGTTTTACCAACACACATTATTTGCAAATATATATGTAGATAAATTAAGTAAGCAAACTTTTATCTAAAATTTTAAAGATGACATGGCAAACTAAATACCTACACATGTTTTAAAAATGAATCTATATGTAGGTAATCGACTATGTTTTTACCAACACATAATTTTTCGTATTCAAAATATGTAGATAAGCAACATAAATCATTTTTTATTATTTTTTTAAGAATGACATGGAAAAATAACTACCAACACATGTTAAAAACCACTCTATGTGTAGATAAAGTAAGTGTGCATATTTTTATATTATTTATTAAAAATGACATGACGAAATAAATACCTACACATATGTTAAAAACTAAGATATGTGTGGGTAATTAACTATTTTTAACAACACATAATATTTGTATATAAATATGTAGATAAACCAAGTATATAAGTATGTACTGGTTATATTTTTTCAAAATGAAGTGACATAATAAATGCTTACACATATTATTAAACACTAACAGCGATAAGAATGACCACACGTAGGTTCGCTCAAAATTAGAGGTGGTTTGTACGATTTGTTTTGAATTGACCACACGTTGGATTTCAAATAGCTGTTGTTAGTATTTGTTCAATCCGATAGCGGGTCACTGGGTCAAAATGGTTGTTGCTAATTTTTTTTACTGCAAATTGGAGTAGCTGCTGCTATTAGCATGTCATATTTGTTAAAACCGATAGCGGGTCAATATATCAAAATGGCTGCTGCTAATATTTGTGACTGCAAATTATAGAAGCTGCTGCTAATAACGTGTCATATTTGTGCAAAACGATAGTGGGTTACTGCGTCAAAACGGTTGCTGCTAAGTTTATGGGTCAATAAATAATATTAGTGTAATAAAATGGCAGGTTCAATATGCTTTTGATATTTGAACAAGGCCTTTATATGCAATATGCTTTGGATTTTTATAATATCTTTAGGTTCAAATGGGCAATTTTGACCCATTTAGATTAAATTTGAAAGATTATAGCTCATTTGGTTCAAATGGGTTGTTTTGACCCATTTAGATTCAAAATTGGATTATTGTAAGCTCGTTAGGTTCAAATTGGTCGTTTTAACCCATTTAGCTTAAAATTAAAAGACTATAAGTTCATTTAGTTGAAATGGGTCGTTTTGACCCATTTAGATTAAATTTGACATATTATAACATTGTTTGGTTCAATTGGGGTGTTTTGACCCATTTAGATTAATATTCAAATGTTATAAGCCAATTTGGTTACGTTGGGTTGTTTTGACCTATTTATATTATAGTTGGATTATGTTATGCTCGTTAAGTTGAAATGTGCCGTTTTACCAATTTAAGCTCATGTGTTTCAAGTAGGTCGTTTTGACCATTTAGGTTAAAATTGTAATGTTGTAAGCTTGTTTTGTTAAAATATGTCGTTTTTACATATTTAGATTTAAATTTGATTTTGATACGCTCTTTAGGTTCAAATGGGTAATTTTGAAACATTTAGATTAAATTTGAAGGATTATATGCTTATTTGGTTCAAATGAGTTGTTTTGACCCATTGATATTAAACTGAAAGATTTTATACATATTTGGTTCAAATGGGTCAATAAATGGGTCGTATTGACCCATTTAGATTAAAATTGAAAGACTAAAATGGGTCGTTTTAACCCATTTAGATTAAAATTAAATCACTATAAGCTCATTTGGTTAAAATGGGTCGTTTTGACCCATTTAGATTGAATTTGACATATTATAAGATTGTTTGGTTCAATTGGGGTGTTTAGACCCATTTAGATTAAAATTCAAATATTATACGCCAATTTGGTTAAGTTGGGTTGTTTTGAATTATTTAGATTAAAGTTGGATTATCATATGCTCATTAAGTTGAAATGTGCCGGTTTGACCAATTTAAGCTCATATGTTTCAAATAGGTCGTTTTGACCTATTTAGATTAAACTTGTAATGTTGTAAGATTGTTTTGTTAAAATATGCCGTTTTTACATATTTAGATTTAAATTTGATTTGATAAGCTATTTAGGTTCAAATGGCTCATTTTTACACATTTAGATTAATATTCGAAGATTACAAGCTCCTTCGGTTCAAATGGGTTGTTTTGACCCAATGAGATTTAAATTGAAAGACTATAAGCTCATTTGGTTCAAATAGATCGTATTGACCAATTTAGATTAAAACTAAAAAAATTAGGTTTGTTTGATTCAAATGGGTTCTTTGACCTAGTTAGACAAAAAAAGGATTTTTCTAATATCTTTAGGTTCAAATGGGTAATTTTGACCCTTTAAGATAATTTGAAAGATCATAAGCTCATTTGGTTCAAATGGGTTGTTTTGAACCATTTAGATTAAAATTGGACCATTGTAAGCTCTTTAGGTTCAAATGTGTTGTTTTAACCCATTTAGATTAAAATTAAAAGAATATAAGCTCATTTGGTTCAAATGGGTCGTTTTGACCCATTTAGATTAAGTTTGAAAGATTATAAGCTCATTTGGTTCAAATGGGTTATTATGACCCGTTTAGATTAAAATTGGATTATTGTAAGCTCGTTAGGTTCAAATGTGTCGTTTTAACCCATTTAGATTAAAACTAAAAGACTATAAGCTCATTTCGTTTAAATGGGTCGTTTTGACCCATTTAGATTAAATTGAAAGATTATAAGCTCATTTGGTTCAAAGGGGTTATTTTGACCCATTTAAATTAAAATTGGATTATTGTAACCTCGTTAGGTTCAAATGTGTCGTTTTAACCAATTTAGATTAAAATTAAAAGACTATAAGCTCATTTGGTTCAAATGGGTCGTTTTGACCCATTTAGATCAACTTTGAAAGATTAGAAGCTCATTTGGTTCAAATGGGTTATTTTGACCCATTTAGATTAAAATTGGATTATTGTAACCTCGTTAGGTTCAAATGTGTCGTTTTAACCCATTTAGATTAAAATTAAAAGACTATAAGGTCATTTGGTTCAAATGGGTCGTTTTGACCCATTTAGATTAACTTTGAAAGATTATAAGCTCATTTAGTTCAAATGGGTTATTTTGACCCATTTAGATTAAAATTGGATTATTGTAACCTCGTTAGGTTTAAATGTGTCGTTTTAACCCATTTAGATTAAAATTAAAAGACTATAAGCTCATTTGGTTCAAATGGGTCAAAATATTATAAGCCAATTTGGTTATGTTGGGTTGTTTTGACCTATTTATATTAAAGTTGGATTATGTTATGCTCGTTAAGTTGAAATGTGCCGGTTTAACCAATTTAAGCTCATATGTTTTAAATATGTCGTTTTGACCCACTTAGATTAAAATTGTAATGTTGTAAGCTTGTTTTGTTAAAATATGCCTTTTTTACATATTTGGATTTAAATTTGATTTTGATAAGCTCTTTAGGTTCAAATGAATCATTTTTACACATTTAGTTCAAATTCAAAGATTACATGCTCTTTTGGTTCAAATGGGGCCCTAAGTGACAATCATTAACCTTAATGACAAAAGTAACCATAACCTACATACAATCAATGACCATAATTTGCTGATATTGATCTGTGTAAGTCTCCTCCCTAACCGGCCATCACTTACCGTAATTGTCTGTCATTGACCTGAAGTGACCACCATTAACCTTAATTGACCATCATTTAACCTGATTGGTCTTTAGCGACTCTAAGTGACCACTAGCAACCTTAATGACCATCATAAGCCTTAATTGGCCATCATTTACCATAAAACGATTACGAATGACCTTGATTGACTAAGGTTAATTCAAACTGGAGATTAATGACCAAGATTACCCTAACTGATTGTCAGTGACCTTTATTGATTGTTACTGACCCTTAGTGACCATTGAAAACCTAAATTGACCATTAATACCTTTAATTGTCTGCTTGTGAGCTTATACAATCATTAACCTTAAGTGACAATCATTTACCTAAAACAATAATCAATGTTCTTAGTTGATTATAATTTAACAAAAATGACTCAAATTGGTCATTAAGTGATGAACATATACTAATTTTTATATTAATTTTAAAGGATTATAATTTTTATATAAGATAGATTTTTTTGTAAACATAAATTTAAACTCCCTCCTAATCCTGCTAAAAAAATTGAATCTCCCTCTTAAATTTTCCTAACCCCAATCAGCACAAAACATATCTACATCTCTAATTAACTTCCATTCATTCCTTCACCCATCTCTTCTTCTATATTCATGATTCATGACCTGCACACGTTCACCATCTCTTTCGTTCAATCAATCTGAATTTTGCTATAGGATAAATGGCTGAATCATTCTTCTACAAGTTGAATACAAAGCCGATTAGGAGGAAGAACAGTAGTCGCTTCATTTTAAGGTTTTACGTCAGATCTCTAAAACTCTCAATTGAAATTCAATTCATCGCCATTACTTCTTAAACCGCAAAAGGATGATGTTTGCAACTAGCTAATCATTTAATCGGGTTGCAGGCCTTTAATATTTTTGCTCTTCTTGTTCATAGTTCTTGTTCTTGGCATCGTCATCCTCTGTTAGCAATCTAAATTGAAGAAAGGGCTGCAAGATCAGGCGTTCAGTTCTTCTGTTTGATGCAATGGTCCCCTAATTGAAGATTTTTTTTCTTTTTTCTTTTATTGATATGGTTATACTATGTATTACAAGCCTAATATTTTACTGATAACCAGGTTATTGATTTGGTGCTTAAAACTAGCAGGTGATTGTCATGCTTATACTTTTTAGGTGACATTTAAATTGGAGCTAGTTATAATTTTTTAAATAAACTCTATATTAGTTGCTGCTATTTGTTATGATTAAGGGCTGTTATGGGACTCTTATGGATGTCAAAATAACAATAAAAACTAGCCATTGTTGTTCATATTATGATTAAGGGCTGTTATGGGAAACTAACTATGAAAGTGAATTTCGAGTTTCCATTGCAGATTAGGAAAATTCTTTCAAAATTAGGCCATGAACATGTGTGGTTTTTAATTCTAACGGACCAAAATGACCCGAACATGCTTGATTAGTAAAATATAACTATAGTGTGTATAATGGGTCAAAAGACCAAAACATGCCTGTTGAAGTTATATTAGTTTAATTTTAATTCCAATAGGTCAAATTGGCAAAAAAAATGCTTATATTAGTCCGTTTTTAATTCTAACGGGTCAAAAACGACCCAAAAATTCTCATTGTTGTAGTTTGGCTGCAATTTTGACATTTTCTTGCTGCAGTTTGACTGCAATTTTGACTTTTCTATTGCTGCAACTTCGAGTATTTTATTGTTGCAGTTGACCTTTTTTCCTGCAATTTCGACTGCAATTCGGTTGCGGTTTTGACTCCATTTTGGCTGCAAAACCAGTTTTTTAGTGCATAATGGCTGCTGCATTTTGACTATTTTTGGCTTCATTTTTTACTACATAATGGCAGCAATTTTAGGATTCAATATGGTGCCTTTAATGCCTTTGTTTTGCTGCCCAAAGTAGCTATTTTTGCTGCAATGTAGTGCCTTTTTTTGGCATTAGATTTAGGTTGTGGGGATGAACACATTTGTGAATTCGAAGAGGGATAAAGAGGTATTTTTGTCAAAACTTAGTTGTGGATCTTATAACACAAA
Source organism: Tagetes erecta (assembly GCA_030867185.1). Lineage (NCBI taxonomy): Eukaryota > Viridiplantae > Streptophyta > Magnoliopsida > Asterales > Asteraceae > Tagetes > Tagetes erecta. Next base: position 62,417,259 of record CM061488.1, read on the forward strand.
ACTTGAACTACACAACAGTGACAGTACACACTTTACTGTATCCGCGCATAAGCTAATGTATTCTAAAGCTTATTGTAGGATCAAGAGATATCTTTGCTACAAGTGCATGACAAAGCATTGGTAATGGTTTGGCTTATCACTCTTGATATGTAATATAATGATAGGTTATTAGGATTGTTAGAAATTACTATTGGTATGCTTTTTAGGTTTAATATACTTTTTTTGTTGTCGTTTCTTCCAACATGCATTAACGGGTGTTTCACGGTGTTCAATTTGCGGTTTTTGGTTTCGGCTATTTTTGTTGTTGGTGTTTTCGGGTCGCCTAGTTCTTCAATTTCGCATGCTCTAGGGTTATTCAAGAATGGAATTCTAATTTTATCTTTGTTACTGAAATTTGTGTTGATTGTTGCAGGTCTGTTTTAGGCTGTTATGTTTTGGTTATATGGTTATCTTGGTGCTGATTTCAGATGTTATAGATCACAATACTTGTACATACCTATACACTAGAAGACACATAACACTAATTTTGTTATTAGATAGCACAATAATACTAGGACACTCCAACTGAAATATGTATAATGTATTGTATATAAGCACATGTATGTTTGATTTTAATTTATCTATTTACTTGTGTTATTTTCTATAGTTATACTAACTGTAGTCAAACTACATTCAGGAATTACATTCTAATCATCTTCATTTGATTTCACATATGACATCAGCAAAGTCTTGCAGGATGTCTCTAAAAAAAGTTGCTGCATTAAGCCAGAAGACTCCTCTAACCCCATTGAAATAAGGGTTCTCAACAAGTGGAAGCCATTTGCACCTAATGAGTGAAAGAAGCAAGATTTGTGGTTCCTGTTCGTGGCAATAACCCTACGGGACGAGAAGGCCAACTTGATCCATCCAGAAGAAGTGGTAGGAAAGGCGGTTGTTGTTACAACAACTACAGTTACCCAATACAGTCTTACGCAGCTGGACTTCCGGCAATTCCAGGCTTATATTGACAGGTACATCACAGCTTTCATAAAGACATGTACTTGATTAATAGACTGAAGTAGGAATTCGTAGTTTCCACCATGTCATGACTTGAAAACAACAACTTTGTTTGATTTGAGATAGTAAAAGAGTGACTTAGACCAAAAACCAAGTTCAATGAGTACACAACTTATATAGTTTTAGACATAATGTTTTTGCGTAAGTTCAACCTGAACAACAAATGACAGTTATAGGATTATAACAAATTTGCTCTGTAAACAAAACTAAATTTCAAGCACCAACCTAATTTGCAACTCAATGTTTTGGACACCCTCTATCAACTAACACAATTGTAATAAAATCAAGATCAAAGTTCTGAGACAGATGTCATAAGATGATCTTTAATTTCCATGAAACTTATAAAAGTAGAAAGAAACTAATCCAGATATGAAAAATTATACATTATCATTGCCACCTTTTTTTACTTTAATTATCTACCCTCAACTTGGAACTAACATCTAGCCATGCAAGTTCAGCAATCTCAACGATGCCGAACAAGTCAAACTAACACTTCATACATAGACAATTGCTGAGCTAGCAAGCAGGTCCACTATCACAATGCAGGTAATCAGATAACTCATAAGAGTCCCTTTAAATTGTACCCTCATAGAAAAAAACTTTTGTTCCTTGTAGACTTTCACTATCATTAACTATTTGCTATAAATTGTCAATTTCTGTGAAAGCCACTGTCATATCAGCTCACGAATATCGTGACTGGTTCAATGTAAATTGTCGTGGTTGCGGGAAACAAGCACATCCGGAGGCATGCTTCTTTGTCTACGCGCACTGCAAAGTGCCAAAAGAACTCGACTTCAGGTTACTCCAATTGACTTTATAGTAACCAAAATAACGTCCAGCTGACACTAACTACACAACGTGTATACAGGTACTGTCACACCCTCAATTTTCCACAAACGGGGTATCCGTTAGACGTGTGACAAAACCAGGATCCAAGTCATTAGTTACACCAAACGACACTATATGAATTTAAAACATACGTATCTCATTGAATGAGAAAAAAAAAACTTTACAAGTAATTGTTTAAACATTTGCGGAAGCATAACGACAAGTGATTGTCAAAACCCTTTTTCAGTAAAGTAAATGCATTAAAAGTATTTAATACAAATATGTTCAATAACAAATTAAAATCATGAATACATGTAGACTCAATGATGCATGCATGCCCTACTTGTGCTCGTGCTCCTTAATTACCTGAGAAAAACATACTAAAACGGTCAACACATAATGTTGGTGAGTTCAATGAGATTTGTACATAAAAAAAAATACCATTTATAACATAGATAAACAAAATCTATTTTATTAGGTCGGTTTGCAAGACCGTATGCTTATTGCTTGTCAACACGTCGAGATGAAAGCTAAACGTTACTTTTGCCTTGTCGCCATCTAACCAGGATGACCCATAACCTTTAAGGACAATTTGCACCACATGACGCCCAGTCAAGGGTGGGGTGTCGTCGCAACCCGGTAGTACTACTCAAATTTCCCCGCTATCATATATTAATCAACCTCGAACTTTTATAAGGACTTGAATGTGGTTCCAATTCGTGTAAAGCACTATAAGCTCTAATAAAATCCTGCCCGTAGGCATTTATACTTTTACCAAACCTGCCCGGAGGCATTTGTACTTTTACCGAAACCTGCCCGTAGGAATTTATACCTTTACCAAAACCTGCCCGTAGGCATTTATACTTTTACCGAAACCTGCCCGTAGGCCATACCCGAAGGTATAAAATGCAGCCTTAGTTGGCTCCGCCCGAAGGCATAAAATTTTGCCCGAAGGCCCAAGGCATAAAAATGCAGTCCGCCCGAAGGCGTTGTAAAATAATTGCCCGAAGGCGCATTAAAAACATTTGTATGTTTTCTCCCCGAAAAAGATTCAAAAGCGGGCAAAGAAACTCACCTTAGAAATGCAAGCAAGTATAAGCATATCAATGTTGAAAGCCCACATAAGCACACCATGCATCGACATTCACCAAATAAAATCCCTATTTGAACACATAGCAAGCAATCTATAATATTAGCACAGTGTTTATTATACACGTGCGGTTAAGCTCTTCGTATTGGTTTAAGTTGGGGTGTTCGGTCATAATTGACGTAGGGTATAGCCATTATTTTTCAGGTACTTATTTCGATTAAAAGGAGTAAGGGTACTCAAGCATTGTTCAAATCGTACAAATTATTTGCACGAATATCTAGACATTAGGGTCAACTTTAGTAATATGTATATGTATCATGTACTTATCGCTAGAAGAATAAAACATGTATTTTGTCGTCTTAAATCATTAACACTGCTTAAATGATCTGTATACTTATTTGTAACAAAATATCAATCAAAACAAGTACCATTTCATATGTTTCACACATTATCATAAGAGATTTATTTAAGTAATTTATATAACTAATTCGTGTCGCGATTTAATATTAAATAGTCCAATAGATTAGTATAGTGTATTTTCATTGTTTTCTCGTCTTAGTTATCATGTCCATGTTATGTTCTTTCATTATCATTGGACTCGCTACTATATTCTAGTTGCTCGACTTAATCTTGTATATGTATTATTATTAATATTAATCTTGTTAAGAGCTCAACACACGATCTTACGTAAATCTAAAATCATAAACTCGTTATACCTTCCCATTCGATTCATTTAATCAATCCCGTTCATGGCTAGCTCGTTTTTGTCCTTTGACCACATCAAATCCGAATAGAACTTTGTTGGCCATGATCCCAAAGCCACATCCAACATTATTCTGTGACCTAAAATCGCGAAGCTAGCTTGACTTAGCCAAACCACCACGACCCACCTTGAACTGTCACCCACCACCACTGCTGCAACCATAATACCATCGCCATAAGACTCACCGTAACAGCAGCAAATCACCATGACAACCATCATTCATCACATCTATCATCATTTCCATCATTGACGGTTGTTAACACCCAACCCACCATCATAGCCATTACCAACATCGACGTAAACAACCTGAAACAACCACTACATGATGTCATCTTCGTCCTTGGTGTCACTTCTGGTCCGAGTTACAACCGTTTGCTGGAAAAACACAAAAAGATGAAGGCAAACACTAGCTGTCGCAATCTTCTTTGCACCATAACTCCTAAACCGCTGCGAATTAGAGTATGAAATTACCACCATTAGAAGCGTCTAATCGAAACGAAGAATTTGATATATTATACGTCTCATGGGGACATCGGAGTTGGCCGGAAAATGGCCGGAAAGTGGCTGCAGAAAGAGGGTGGCGGCTGGGTGAAGGATGGGAGGTATTTAGGGTTTTGAAAAATAATGAGTGGAAGCTTTATAATAGGTTTATATACTTAGGGTTCCCTAATGGGCTTTTTAATTAACTAATACGCACAACGCACCGTGTCTCATATCGATTCCCGTAATATTTCTCGTCCCGAATATTTGTCACGACTAATATTCCATAAATGGTTTCCCAAATCCTTTCTAGTATTATTTTAGTTATTTGGAACTTATTTTATATGAACGTTTCCGAATAAATAATCTCTTTGTAATCAAATTCGTTTGTTTATTATTAAATCAATTAATTTGACTTTTTATAAGTTTACAATACATATTTAATATTAATACATCGAACTAACACTCGCTATAATGAGCCGGGCTTTTAGTGGGTCTCATTTATCATGTTGGTCCTTAATTGGGCCTGTAGGCCCAATCACCTAAAATTCATTGTAGAAATAATATAATTAACAGAGTTGTGTTAACGGAGTTATTCTGAAAATACAAGGTGTCACAGGTACAGCCTCAACACTGAGATAAAAGATGATACACAGACGATCAAAGTCGTGTTCTTTGACGATTTGTTACACAGGCTACTCGGACTCAACTGTAAAAGCTTGGTAATGACCCGAAAAAACAGAAAATCAAAAGTCTAGCTAACAAAACTGCAGGAAGTTACCGGCGTACCACTGGAACTCATGGTAAACACTAAACCGAACGGTACCCTTGGAGTAGACAACGCCAGAAAAAGTAGCAACTATAACACCACTTACTCCGGACCCAACAACAAGGGAGAAAAAAGCCGAACAATATCAAAACCAGGTAAACATAAAAACCACAAGTAGCATACAAACCATCCACCTCTAGATAACTAAAACTACAACTAACACAGTTGTAGGGATCAACAAGAACAAGGCAGTTGAAAAGGCATGCGACTAAGGCAGGCGGATCCTAGATTCCTAGCATCTTCTGAATCAACAAGACAACTCAAGTAGACAGCCTACCTGAATACTAGTGTAAATCAACATGATTTATATATAATGTAAGCACCTAACATATGAAATGATCAAACTTATAGTTACTTGACAGTCCCGGCTGCGTGTTATCTAGAAAACTCGGCTGCAGCAACGTGCAGCCCTGGTCTAAAATCTAGTTGCTCATGTATGGCAAAGGTACCCTTTACATACTTTTCAACTTATTTGTTAAACATTGATGGTTTAGTAACATGTTATTAAAGGTGGTAAAATTGAAGGTTTAGTAACAGGTTATTAAAGGTCGAGTTAAAACATGATATTTTTCAATGGGTAAAGTTGATTCGGTGGTGGTGTGGGAACTCATCTCTTCCCTCTTACAAGCAAAACCGCTACTCCCGCTGTAAGCATACATCATTATTGATTCATATCTTTTTGTTATATTATGCTGCAAGTGATAGGGTATGTTTATGAGGGGTGAGGATGGAAGCCTGCGTTTGACCTCAAAAGTTTTAAGTTTATATTTTTTTCTTTCTTGTTTCTGATTTTGACGGTTATGTGTTGTGCAGGTACCTGTGGGAGGATGTTATAGACTAATAGACATCCCAATTAGCAATTGTATTAACAACACCATAAACAAGATCTTTGTTCTGACTCAGTTCAATTCTGCTTCACTTAATCGTCACATTTCCCGAACTTATTTTGGCAACGAATATCAAGTGTCAAAATGGTGTAGATTATAAGAATTTATTGTACTTTCCAAGGAAATGCAGATGCCATGAGGCAATTTACATGGGTTTTTGAGGTTTGTTTGTGCATTCGTTTAATTAATTGAATACACCCTCAAAGAAGCTTCAACTCAATGCACCTGTTAAATGTTTCCTTGTGTTGACTTTTTTTTCTGCTCAATGTAGGATGCCAAGAACAAGGATATTGAGGATATACTAATCTTGTCCGGTGATCATTTTAACCGTATGGACTATCTAAACCTTTTGCAGGTATGTATATTCTTTTTTTTGCATCATGAAGTGAAAAAGACTAAACTTCACTGTCTTTTCGAAATGTACAAACATAATCATATTGACAGAGACGCTGATATTACTGTTTCTTGCGTGCCAGTTGGTGAAATGTCTATAAATCTGAAACTTTATACTCTCTCTTTTTTAATGATCCTTTTTATCTAATCTGAAATGGGTTGTTGTATCTTTCAGCCGGGCATCTGATTTTGGATTGTTAAAGTTTGATAACAAGGGTAGAGTCGTCCAATTTGCAGAAAAACCGAAGGGAGACGATTTGCAAGAAATGGTAAGCGTGCGTACATTATTATCTCGTCGAGACGTTAATCTTAAGTGTTTGAATTGTATGACATTAGTACTGTATTTTTTGTGGTTTGAAAGATGATGCTTCAACTTCTAATTTTAAAATGACAATCTTGGTTACATGCGTTTTATATTCGCACCTGTATATTTGTTATTGTTTATATGTATTTGAGGAATACCACCTACATATAAGCTTGTAAATGCCAACACATAAATTTACTCTTATCAACACATATATATGTCTTTCTAAACATATTCAGATTGAATGTCTACACATCAATTACTTTTAACTACACATTGTATAACTTTTGCCCACACATTTGTAGGTGTTTCTACACATTCTTCAAATCAAGTGTCTACACATCGACTACTTTTACCTACACATTATATAAATATCACCAATAAATCTATTGTTATTTCTACACATATTGAAATGAATGCCTACACATATTTCAGTTTAACTACACATGGTATTACTTTTACCCACACATATTATTTATTTTACCCACACATTTGATTATGACACGTGTCAAGAACACTTTTCTTGACGTCATCATTTGGTCCATGTCACCCGCCACGTCACCTGCCATGTCACCTGCCACATCACCTGCCACGTCACCAGCCAAACACACAAATGTAATACTTCTACCCACACATAATAATTAGTTTTAGCTACACATATATGTGTAGGTATTGTGTGTTATATGCCTACACATAATTAATGTGTGGATAATGACCTATCTCTACAGGTGTGAGGCAACACATCACGACACTTAAAACATGTGTAGGTAAAGAAAATCTCCCACACATAATATGGTTTTACCAACACATATGATGTGTAGGTAAATGCCTTGATTTCTTGTAGTGCCACCCCCTGATTCTTGGGTGATTATAACTGAGTTATCATTTAATGATCTATAAAAAGTCGACCATAGCTTTTAGTGCTCTGATACCATGTCAAAATATCATAAAGTGAAAGTGTTTTATAAACAGAATAAATCCAACCGAATGCAACTTGAATCAAGAACAAAACAAGTTCCAAGTGTTATAAATAGGTAACAAGATGATATAAGTAAAGTGCAGGGCCGGCCTAATGTTTAATAGAAGTGATGTGTTAGTCCACTTATCAAGGGCCCTAAGTAGTTTTTAGGCCTCAAATTTTCAATACCAGTGGGAAGGTCATCTAATTATGTACAATACCAGGGGTTAGTGAATCAAGTTCTTTAACATGTTGTTTATTTGCTATTGATTCTTCACATTGCTGGTTTTTTAAATTAGGCTAAATTTATTGTTTGGAATTATTCATTTTCCAATTCGGAATTGTTTGCTACTAATTTGCTTGAAAATTGGAATAGACTAAATTCATTATTTGGATTTTCACATTTAAACATTAAACATAAATATACACCCCACAGTGTAGTTGGGGTCTCATCCTTTGGAAGTACTTTCTTGGTCGTAAAGGTTGTAAGGTTGATATATTTACCAACACATTTTAACTAGTATGTGTTGACCAATTTGTTTTAAAGTACCTCCATTTTCGTCCATATTCACTAAAAATCATCGATTTGCTTCCTGATAAGTGCGACTTGAAAGGACCTAAATTTATTGTTTGATTGAGGCCCCAAAAAACTTGAGACAACCCTGGTAAAAAGAATGCCAACAAAGAAACAGAATAAAAGAAATAGGTCGCTCGAGATGTACCTTAGGGTTCTTGAGAGTGAGCGGTCGATAGTTGATTTTATGAATGGGTATTATGTCTCAAAGATTGATTTCTTATTTAAAGAAGTAGCAGGAGCGCTAATGTAACTTTAACTAGTCTAGAAGATATCTTATGTAAAAGCCCATTCATTTAAAAACAACCTACAAATATACAAATTAAGTAATGATAGTTAGTGAGCATATAGTTTGACAAATATTAATTGTAACATATTTTAACAAGAATTAATAAAAGAGTATATTAATCTCCACATGACGCTTTTTTATTTATTTTCAGTGTCGAATTCCCGTCTAAAAAGAAATTATCCATTCTTACACGCGCGTATCACTAAATGGTAGGGGTGTCAATCGTGTCGGGTTGGCGGGTTAGTGGGTTGAAAGACATCGGGTTGGCGGGTTGACGGGTTGAATTATGCAACCCTAACCCGACCCATATTTCTATTCGTGTCAAAAATGTCAACCCTAACCCGAATAACATAAATTCGGGTCAACCCAGTTATGACCCGTTTAACCCATTTATCAAAATAAACGTAATAAATTTATGAGTTATAAGTGAGTTGTTGTGTAAGTCGGTTAAGAACAACATGTTTAATATGTGATTTTGCGTATAACAACAAAGTATATTGGGTTTTAATTAAAAAAATACTATAAGTACCATATATTTACTTAAAATCATAAAACACATTATTCAAATCAAATTTATTTATAATAAACAAAAATAATAATAAATACTTAGCTTTGAAAATGTAAAGGTAAAAACTTAAGTGGTAATGAATTTTTTTTATTATGAGTACTAATACTAACGATAAAAGTAACTTAACACTTATTTTTAGAAAAGAAAAAAAAAGATGAACTAATTTTGAAACCTAAATGGGTTGGCGGGTCAACCCGTTTTTTAAATGTTTCAACCCGAAAACGACCCGTTTTCATACGGGTCAACCCTAACCCGACCCGTATTTTTAAACGAGTTATATTTGCCGACCCAAAATCTGATTACTTTCGTGTCATATTCGGGTCGTGTTTCGTGTCGTGTCGACAATTGACACCCCTGCTAAATGGATACCTATGACCAATTTTCCCTTTTAGTTTTGACTATTTTGAAGTTAAAACTATATATTTTAATTTTAAAGAGTAAATTGTCGTTTGCGTCCCTGTGTTTTGTTATTTATAGCGATTTGCGTCCCTGCATTTTCAAAATTGTAATTCGCCCCCTAACTTTTTGATTTTGTCTCCATTTGAACCCAAAACTCTAACTCTGTTAACTTTCTCCGTTAACTTTTTATAATATAACAAAAATACCCCTCTTAAAAAATAAACACCCCACCAAACCCATTCCCACCACAAACTCTCCTCTCTCTCTAATCAAACCCTAAATCAACAACCACACTAGTCGCTCTCTTCTCCCTTTCTAATCAAACCTTAAATCGACAACAACACCAGTCGCTATAGGAGCTTTGGCTCTGACAGAAGTTCCCAAGAAGGTGGTTGTTATTGGAGCTGGTTACATAGGCTTGGAGATGGGATCGTCTTGGCTTAGAGGTCACAGTGGTCGAGTTTGCACTTCAAGTGATATAGTAAAACTGACCGTTGAACCCTCAGCTGGCGGCGATCAGTCTGTACTCGAGGCTGATGTTGTTCTCGTTTCGGCAGGCAGAAGCCCATTCACATCTGGGCTTGGTTTGGAGACCATTGGTGTTGAAACCACACCAGTCGAACCCTAAAGACGAACGAGAGGATGGCGAGCAGCAACACCATTCAAACGTTGGCAGACGGTCAAGATTGACCAATTCCTTGTAGCTGCCGGATCCTCCGCCGTACGATTGACGGTTATGGATTTTAACAACTTTCTTTCGGCTTTCAAGTTCTTGCGATTGTTTGATCATCCATGGTAAGTAAGAATTGATTATGATTTGTTGTCCTTTTTGTCTAATTTCAACTCCAGGTGCGATGTATTTTCAATGGAATTAGGCTTTCCATTACTACTACCGCTTATTTGTTAAAGAACATATCTCCATATCAGCGGAATATCTTCAAAGGAATCAATAATATTCACCGATTCAGAAACTATACAGTTAAACAGGAAATTTAATAAATGGGTTTGAAGTTTGTTCTTATAACTCACCGGAGACGCTCGGAATTGGGGTTTATTTTGGAAACGGATGCGAAATTGGTGGTCGACGGGTGAGGCGGTGGTAGTTTTAGAGAGATAGTGAGGTAGGGAGAGATTGTTGTGTTGGGTAAGGGTTGAATAAGGGGGTTTGATTTGCTGGCAGGGGTATTTTTGTCATTTTATAAAAAGTTTACGGAAAAAGATAACAGAGTTAGTGTTTTGGGTTCAAATGAAGATAAAATCAAAAAGTTAGGGTGCAATTTACAATTTTGAAAACGCAGGGACGCAAATCGCTATCAATGACAAAACACAGGGACGCAAATGACAATTTACTCAATTTTAAATAAAGTCACAAGAACTGGTTTTTTTTTATTATTTTAATTGTTTAAAAGTTAAATTTATATTAATATTTTTATTGTTAACGTTCCATTCGCGTAACACGCAGGTAATAACCTACTACTATAGTTATATTAGGTGATGCGATTCAAATAGTAATTAATTGTGGACAAGTCAAATGTCATGTTTAACTAATTAAATTCAACATCTTTATTTTAATTATTTTCTCTTTTCTGTAGATGAAGTTTCTAGGAAGATAGTTTTGAAAAAAAATGGAGTTAATAGCCAAAATGGTCCCTGAGGTTTACTAGATTTTGTAGTTTTAGACACTTTTAAGAATTTTTGCATAAATAGTCCCTACAGGCCAAAACCTATTGCTAAATCGGTCCACGGCACTAACAAAGTTAAAAAAATTCCGTTAGTTAACAATGAAATGACTAAAATGCCCTTAGTTATTAAATTTGAAAAATAAAACCCACCACCACCACCTATCATTACCACCACCAAATCTTCCACCACCACCACCACTAACTCTCTCTTCCTACTTTTTCCGACCATATTTCCGACCACCATGGATCTTAATGTTCCATTATTGTTGAGACTACTTGTAATCTAAACATTTAAAGAGATTATATTCATTCATCCTCTTTATTGTTGAGAAAGAAGCATCTGCGCCCTAATTTGAAGTCAACAAAAGGTCAAATTAGTCGATCCAAAAGCCATCGCCGAAAAAGATCTGAGCAATGGCGATCATGGAGAAGCTGAAGATGTTCGTCGTCCAAGAACCAATCGTCGCTGCTTCATGCCTCATCGGTGGCTTTGGTATCATCTCTACTTTTCTTTTCATTCCGAATAGAGAGGACAGAGTAGAGCTTGTGCATCTTCCAACCACCATGGATCTTAATGTTCCATTACCCTCCAAAGACTGCGATGCCTGTGATGGATCCGCTAGGGTGGTGGTGATCGGAAATAGAGAGAGAAAGTGGTGGTAGAGTGAAATAGAGAGAGAAAGTGGTGGTGGTGGATTTAATTTTGTTTTAAAAGAGTTAACTGCAAAAATGGGTCCTAGGGGTATTTTGGTCAATTACTAATCAACTAACGGAATTTTTTTAACACCGTTAGTGCCGTGGACCGATTTAGCAACAGGTTTTGGCCTGTAGGGACTATTTATGCAAAAATTCTTAAAAGTGTCTAAAACTGCAAAATCTAGTAAACCTCAGGGACCATTTTGGCTATTAACTCAAAAAAATGAGAATTAGTTACCTACCTTTGAATTGTTAAAAAGTTTGAGAAACCATATATACCACTAAATTAATTAACTTGATGAAATAAGCAAACGAAAAACAAGAAATTAATACTTGAGTTGTTGAAATGGAACACAAACTTGTTGTTGTTCTATGTTGTATCTGCTTATTGACTTCAAGTTCATTAGCAGCCGTGACCCAAGTAGGTTCGTGTGGATATATATCTTCTTGCGCACGAAATTGCTTATGGTAGACTTGTTTAACTGATCTAAACTTTCATATGTTTGCAGATCCACCTGACGATCCTGGAGCTGATCCAAATATTCCACATGGGGCGTATGAACCAAATAAACATGGCGGATACGTCCACAAGTCTCCAATAAATAACTAGTTATCGTCAGACGTCCTAGAAAACGATTACCATTAGACACGTACGAAATATGTTTGTGACAGTGTTATATATGTCGTGCTAGGTTTGTTATGAAATGAAACTATAACAAAACAAGTTGATTGTTGTGTTTGTGTATATATCTTTTAAATGATCTTTTTCTCTTTCATTCCTTTGTTTTTTAACTTTGGTCTTAGCAACCGATGGATACGTACAATTTTTTTTCTCTCTTCTCTTTGTTTAATTCTCTATAGGATTTAATCTGTTACTCGGTCAAATGTTTTTCAAGCTGTTCTTAAAAATAAAGTATATTGGTTTTAAACGGTTTTAACTATATCACATTTTGGTTTCTACCATCTCAACTATCGAATTGACTGGTATCGATCTCAACTTTTAACACTTTGGCAACCAACAAGGCAGTGTTAAAAGAATTTAACGGTGTTAAGTTTTTTTTCAAATTTAAGACCGTTATTTTAGGGTTTGTGAGCGGAAGGAGAATACTAGTTGACTGATGTAAAAGTTATCTCCAAACAGCGCTCAGAATGACAAAATTTTCGCATTCAATTGAAGCACCGTTAGGTTTGATTACCCGATTGAAGCGCCATTTTGTCATTCGGAGTGCCGTTTTAAGTTAACTTTTACATCAATCGACTCGTACTCTTCTTATGCTCAAAATCCCTAAACATCGGTCTTGAATATGAAAAAAACTTAACGCCGTTAAAAAAAATTTAACGACGGCCTGTTGGTTACTTGGTTGCTAAAGTGATAAAAGTTAGGACCATTACCAGCCTATTCGATAGTATAGTTAGAATCGACAGAAGCCAAAATGTGATAGTTAAGTCACTTAAAAACCAATACAGTCTAAAAGTATTTGGGATCTAATATCTACAGAAAATTTGTTTTCCTATCTTCAATGCATAATCATGCAAATTTCTTTTAGTGCAATTGTATAATACAACTCAGGTATAACAACCATATATATTTGCTCTTAAAAACATACAATGAATTTTACGAGCATATATTAATTTATATACTTTATCTCTCGTGGAGTTCAATTTGACAAGCATTTGTAATGAACACAATATAATACTGTCATGGAAAACAACAGAAAAATAACTAAATGTCTAAATAAACTTAGTGACCAAAACCAATCACCACAAACACACGAAAGCTAGTTATTGATTTTAGAATTGTAGACGTTTCCATCATCTTCATTTGATCGACGGTCGCTACCTGGAATGGGTGGATCCTTTCCATAATCTTTACCTGGATCTGCAGAAGATAGAAAAAGTTTATTACATGAGTTAATCAAGTCTTGCATGAACAATTTAGTATGCAACTAGAAGATATATTCATAAAAACCGACCAGTTCCAGGAGACATTTGTGTAGATGCATGGCTCACAGTTGCTAAAGCACTTGAAGTCAACAAGATGCAACATAGAACAAGTACAAGTTTTAGTTCCATTTTAACAGCTCAGGTGTTTCTTGCTTTTGGTTTGCTTTATCTCATCAATGTGAATGGTATACATATAAACATGTTTAGTTCTCAGCTGGATATGTATTAAATATATATATGGTGTTGTGAGATAACAACTTATGTCCTAATTTTGCGTTACCAAACTACATTTATTAACATTTTCTAGAGAGTCAACATATTGCGTACGTGTTCATCACCTAATTCATTTTGTAATATAAATGTCCACATCCAAAAAAGATAATATATTTAAAAAGTGATCATCTCAAAACTTAATATTCAAAAGCTAAAACATAGAAGCTATATCTTTAAATTAAAAGGTTAATCCTGAATAGTCACTTGTCCAAACACAATGTTGGCTGATTTTACAAATATTTTAATAATTTAGAAAAAAACCTAGCTATAGTGATTGCACTAAATATTTTATGTTATTAAATTGAGTTTCTTGGTAATTTCGTTTATTGTTGTTGTTTAAAAATTAAGGTACGTTGACACTTTGAGGAGACTTCTTCGTATTTTCGTTTATTGCTTGGTGTTAAAAAATAATCGAAGAATTGAATATGTTGTGCCATCAACTATTTTCAAGTGAAAACAATGGGTAAACCGAACTATATATACCTCAACAAGTACTTCAATGAAAATAAAGATGTTTTCAGAAAAGGTGCTTTCAAATAAATTTGGTTAAACAAATGCACAAGTGGTGTTTGTGGACTTGATGAACCGAGTGCGCAAGTGACACCTAGATAAATTTGTAATAGTGTTTATCGATGATATTTTGGTGCACTCGTGTACCAAGGATAAACATGAAGGACATCTAACAGTAGTACCAATGGCGAAGCCAAAATTTACTAACAGTGGGCTTAAAGTCATGCCACCCATTAAATTTTTTCCTAATGTTATATTTCGGCACATATATTGGGGTCAGTGATTCGGGTCGAGTAAAACAATAAAAACTTAAAATATCAACAATTTCTTCTTTCATCTAAAGAAATTCTTACACATAAATAAAATAATATAGTTTTTTAATTAAAAAAGATCTAAAGTATATATGATAAAGCGAAAGGAAGGATGAGTATCTGGATAAAGAGCTACAACTCAGCTCGACGACCTTTAAGATCTTTGAATTTATCAATTATGAACTCCAAATAAAACGTCTCAGCAACATCTTTTTCTATGTAAACCACTAGCCTATTCACGAGATGCTCATCTGAAAAGGTTAAACCCCTTAATCAAGAATTGAAATTAAAACCTAAATTCCATCAATATTCAACAACTAAGATTAAACCTCTTATTCCCTTAAACCCTAAATTCACCCATTAATATTATTACATTCTAGAACTGAAACTAAACCCTAAATTCTATCAACATTCTACAATTAAGATTAAACATCTTATTCCCTTAAACCCTAAAACCCTAAATATTTGAGAAGAATTGTTTGTAATTTGTAAAACTGACCTAGATACAAGTCTATACAACAGTGGTCAGTGGGAGAGTGGTGGTGGGAGGCGGAACGGAGGATGGAGACGAGCGACGCAAAGGTGGTGGTGGGCGGCAATTGGGTGTTGTCAACAGAAGAAGTAGAAGACAACGAAGTAAAAACGTTTTTTGTTCTTATTAAAACTGGTTCTAGCTCATTAAGTCACAACAAGTCAATGGGCTTAGATACATGGATATGACTAATAGGGTTATCTTCTATAGGTTTAAAAATTAATAGGGTCTAGTTATAAAAAAACCAAGGGGGCTTAGTTATAAAAGTTGGAGGCCCCAAACCCAGTATATATAAAACATATCAACTAAATAATAAAAAGCAAGTACTTCTAACAAAAAAAAGTGGGACAGTTCGTAACCCTCCCACGTCTCTACAATGTTGCTCCCCTGACTAGTATAGACGAAGACAAGTAGTGCGGTTATTTTACACACCAAGTTCGGTCAGAGACCTGCACTAATTGGTTTAGCATTATCTAATACAAAGGATTTCAATTATATGTTGACACGTGGCTTGCACTAATTTTAGAGGATTTTCGTAACAAATAGGGCAATTTTGAAACCTGCACCATCAGATGTTTAAAAAAAATTGTTTTTTATAATGTACAGATACTACCAATATCCAAAAAGTACCAATATTCCTAATATACTCAAAATGATAATAACATACATAAAAAGTTTAAATCATAGCGTATACATAAAAACCCGTATTCTAATACATTAAAAGTGCAAATCATAATGAATAAGCCTAACATGCTTAAATGAACCCGTAGACATCGACCCATATTTGGTTGACCCGCTTTTTCCACCAACCTAACAAAACTTCATTCGGATTACAAATTACTCGTTTAATTAACCCGCTTCATTCACCAACCTATCAAAACAAGGTGATATTATATTAATAAAAAAACATTAATGGATCCAAACAACGTCGTTTGGTTGGCCCATTAATGTTTAATTGAATGAAATACGTACTTAGGGGGGAGGAGTGGTCACGAGGTGAGCTCACGAGGTCGACGAGCTCGCGAGGTGGTTACACCGGGCCAAACGAGGATCATCAACGAGGTGGTCACGAGGAAACAAACGAGATTCAAAGCTCGTGGACGAGATCAAATGATTGCCTTTAAACCGTTGAAATTTGTGTTCCTTGTTGGACAACCTTGGGAGCACCACTCCCACCTCAAAGAGGTTCAAAGAGGTGTAAAATTGAAAATTTTGTTCTATATTCTGATTGGTTGGAGAAGTACATTGTGGGAAGCTTGGGAGGATCACTCCCTCCTCCCTTATTTACAAAATTCAAATTGTTAGCAATATATAATGAGATATTTGATGAGTTTCATGCAAGGAGGAACCAAACACATACACATCATAACATCCCATGTATACCTAGTAAATGTTAGGTATTAAACTGGCGCAGCGGAATAACCGACTCACAACGAACACGCAATAATGACTAAATAAAGACAAACACACGAACACGAGAATATATAGTGGTTCGGTCGATGTGACCTACGTCCACTTGCTGCAACTAGGGATCTTATTATATTTCAGTGCACACCAATTACAATACATAGACACGATATATATAGAGTAATAACTAGGGTTTCCAGCTTAGGGAACAAGAAACCTAATGGGCTTGGGCCCACCTTTCTAATCCACCAAACAAGCCTTAATCACAAGGGCTTCACCTAACAATTCTCCCACTTGAAGGCCTTGAGATAAGCACCAAGTCCGCCAACAAGCACACAGCAATCCATGTCTCAGTAATCAGTAATTAGTAATCAACAATCATCAGGAACAGAAGTCTTCCAGGTACAGCTCCCAAAGAACAAACCAGACTTCAAACCATACATCCCGAGTCCACCTAGTTGCAGCCGGCCCAAACATCATCAGTAAACAGAAGGGCCCGTTGGAGCCTCAGATGGCCCAACACGGTCTCAACAGACCTCCTCATCACATCCTCTATTCCATCTGACCCCCACGCATCAGATCCAGGAATACCCTGAGGAACACTCTCCAATAGTAGCAATTTCCCAGGAGAGACATTTTCATTCGGCTCCTTAGTCTTTCGAACCCAACGTTGATTTCCAAACTGTGTCGAATTACTCCCACTGTTACGAAATCCCCGTCCACGCTCAGACTTCCGAATACGCTCAAGCTGATTAACTGGAGCTCCAGAGTTCATTGCTTCAAACCGAACTCTCTTAGCTCTTGAATCTGTGAGCCCGATCCTAGCATTCGTCTTCACAGGGGTGGTCACATCCCCAGACGGAACAGGCACAAGATACAACGACCCCTTCTTGAAACCCCTAGCAATCACGAGATTATTCTTGATCACTCTCCACTTTCCACCACCAAGCTTGACATCTAAACCCTGCTCATCCAATTGCCCAACGGAGATAACTTTCGTTTCAAGCTTTGGAATGATCCGAACATTAGATAAAGTCCAAGTAGTGCCCAAAGTAGTAACCAAGTCAACATCTCCTATGCCAATCACATCAAGAATTTCACCGTTTCCAAGCCTAGCCTTGCCAAAATCGCCCTTTTTAACATTCCGCATGCCATCACTACTGTGGGTAGCATGGAATGATGCACCGGAATCCATGACCCATGAAACAACACTATTCTCACCATTTAGCAGTAGTACATCATCATCAGAGTAACTACCAGTAGTGTTTAGCTCTTTCTCAGAACTCTTATCGTTAGGACATTGACTTCTAAAATGCCCTTTTTCATTGCAGTTCCAACAACGCACACTCGGACGAGCTCTAGACGAACTCCTGCCCCGACCCTTGCTGCTCCCACTATTTCGCTTATTATCCCTTCCCCTGCCAACATGTAACATCTCAGAAGAAGATCCCGTATTAGCACCCCTTCGGCGAACGTCTTCACCCAGTACCAAATCCCTGATCTTTTCAAATGTCATCCCTTCAGTTCCAGTTGAGTTAGTAACAGCAGTTACCGTCCCCGACCAACTATCAGGCAGTGAAGATAGCAATAGTACAGCTTTAGTCTCATCATCGAATTTCATCTTAACAGAAGACAATCTGGACAAGATAGAATTCAGATTATTGATGTGCTCGGTCACTGAACTTCCCTCTTTCATTCTCATCGTGAACAGTTCTCTCATCAAGAAAACTTTATTAGCTGCAGAGGGCTTTTCATACATATTTGACAACGCCAACATCATACCACGAGCGGTGGTTTCAGACATGATGTTATAAGCAACGTTTTTCGTCAAAGCCAATGTAATAGTACCTCTAGCTTTCTTGTCTTTAGCGTTCCACTGAACTTCCTCAGCTTCAGTCATCTTCTTTGGTTTTTCCTCAAGTACCACATCCAAGTCTTTTTGACCGAGTAATGCATCCATCTGCATCTTCCACCAACTAAAATCCGAACCGTCAAACTTTTCAATCACAACTTTTCCGTCTTCACTCATAATGACAAATAAATAAGTAGATCAAAGTCACCCGGCTCCAAATGTTGATACTTTTCTGTCAAAAAAACTTGATAACCAAACTCTAACCTTTACCTGACGAATCCAAGAGTTATTACAAAACTCTAATCGACGGCTACAAGAAATTTTCAACACGGTACCCAACAAAGGATCACAACCAAACAAACAATCACCGAATAAATATCCTTCTATTTTTTTTTTCTGAAACAACTCTAATTCGCTAGAAGACAAAAAAAAAACCTCAATTTGCAATACCCAAAAATATAAACCTGCTCCTTTGTAAGACAAAGTCAACACACTTTTGAATATGTAAATTAAATAAAACCAAGCCTTCTTACGGATATCGAGCCATACCTTGTTTTTATTCTTTCTTACAGTTTACGTAGCATACCCAAGAAAGAAAAAAAAAAACAACTTCAGAACCGGTGGTCTTGCGAAACGTTACGTGAATCTAACGAGCCGTAGCTCTGATACCAGTTGTTAGGTATTAAACTGGCGCAGCGGAATAACCGACTCACAACGAACACGCAATAATGACTAAATAAAGACAAACACACGAACACGAGAATATATAGTGGTTCGGTCGATGTGACCTACGTCCACTTGCTGCAACTAGGGATCTTATTATATTTCAGTGCACACCAATTACAATACATAGACACGATATATATAGAGTAATAACTAGGGTTTCCAGCTTAGGGAACAAGAAACCTAATGGGCTTGGGTCCACCTTTCTAATCCACCAAACAAGCCTTAATCACAAAGGCTTCACCTAACAGTAAATTGATGCTTCAGTAGTTTTCCAATAATGTATCACCCGTTCGTTGACCCATTTAAGTATAGTTGAGTTTTCACTTTTCACCGCATATACCCACGTATATTCTACATGCACATCATATTTATGCTACATACATAGTAGTATAGTACTACCTAATTATCAAACATATATGTATGTAAATTAGATCATGCTCCTCGATTAATAAATTAAACATATATATATATATATTTGGCTTACCTTGAGATTTGAGAAACCTTTATGACATAAACAACTTGTAAATCCAAAGATTTGTTAAGTCTATGACCTTTAAATCAAGCTCCACATGATTGACTATCTCTTTTTTTTCCACATCTAAAACAAATAATGAAAGATTCTAAAACATAAATGTTGGTCCATAATGATCGTGATTTCAGTGCTTTGTTGACTTGTTTAACACAAATATGTCAAATACTTGAAGAACAAAGTATATAAAGTCCAAATAACCCAATAACAAGATCCAACACACAATCGAGGTTAATAAGCTACAATGATAAGTAGAATAAGCTCCTAGCACCTCAATAGAACGATTACACAACACAAATCAGTGAAGAATAGCTTGAGTAAAAGATGTGCAAAAGTTGTATAAATGTGAAGATAAGGTTACAATATATAGGTGTTAGGTTCGCTGATAGATTCGCTCTAGCGAATCTATCTAGCGAACCAACACAGGTTCGCTGGGCACATAGGTTCGCCCAGTCGACACCTAGATACAAAAGACATGTTGACCTGCGGGCAAATCTATAGATTCGCCCGTAGGTTCGCTAGCACTAATAACATTACAAGTCAAACAATTACATACAAAAGTAGCACCGACAAGCCGGTGGGTCCAACCTATACATAGTGACTATCAATACTCCCCCTAGGTTGGACCTCACCTGGGGAAGTCTTCTGATTAGCTCCGTCTTTATGGCTTCAAAGATGTTCAATAAAAGCTCCTGCCCTTTCTTTGATCCCGGCCATTGGGTTTGTATAGTCTTCAGTTCCGGCCTCATCTTCACTCAGATTTAGCATTGAATCCACAAACTCTGTATCAGCGACCTCAGTATCAGGCTCAAGTTGAACTGTCGATTCCGCCTGTTTCTCAGCAGTTAGCTCCTCGCTTGCAACCTCCAAGTCAATCACTTCTACAGGTTTCTCAAACCTCTGTTCAATAGATCGATCAAGCTGTCTTGTCAGATCATCCATGTCCATTTTCAGGTCATCCGACCTCCTCAATCTTTCATTTACAGCTTCAAGCTCAGCACGAATCCCCCGGGCTTTGTTAGCAACCTTCACAAACAGGTTTGCCTCAGCAGCAGTGTCAACTCCAGCCCCGTGCTTAATTCTGTTCTCGCACAGCACCTTCAGATCCTCATTACTGAAGGAAAAGACCTCCATAGGATCAAATAGACGAATTTCAGGACGATCTGCTCCTTGAAGACGGATAACAGCTTCACCCGTACTGTTATCATAAAACCATTTCAGAAATTTCTGCAGACGGGGTGGCTGTGAGTCTGGGACCCTGACCCTAGTCATTACTTTCGGTGCATCTATCTTCAAAACGATTTTGCCCTTCCATGATACCCAATGTTTATCCACCTTCTGCCTCATTCTCCTAGGCTTTTGATATCCAAACTCAACAAAATTAGACTTGGCAGCCTCCTGAATAGCAGCTTCGAACGCGCAAGCCCTGCCACTATCTTCTTTCCCAAGTAGTGGTAGCTCTGCCAGTCTCCTCAAATCCCAGCGAGGAAAGGTGGCAAAGTGTTTTCGGTTCTTGACGTACGTAATGTCACCACCCCTTCGTTTAATCATGTACGCCTCCACCAAACAGTTGTATTTCCATGCTATGATCTGTCTATCTTGCTGTTTGGTGTTGGGTTCGTCAAGATGTTGGAATATTGGCACCTCAGGCACCACAGCTTCTTCTTTCCTGAACCATTCGGATTTGTCAAGCTCAGCGTGTTCAAATTGGTAACTCATTCCCTTTTCTTCCACTTTGTATGCCTCCGGCTCATCCTCAATATCCTCCTCACTTTCAGCATCAATATCAGTATCCGGTTCATCAACCAGTGTATAATCCACCCCAGATCCTCCTACAACTTCATCCCCTTCAAATACATCCATATCAATCCCCATTTCTTCATCAAATTCTTCCTCCACGGCTTTTCCCTTTCCTTTACCACCAAAATCAACATCCATTAACGGATACTTTGCAATATCCGTTAAGGAGTTCAGTTCCGCTTCAGACATAGCCGGTTCAGCTCCAGCATTCTCCTTCAAACTATTTAACTCTTTGAAGATTCTAACTAACAAACATTGCTGGTCCTTCATCATCCGACCCATCTCATATATTACTGTCGATTTCTCTGCATCCTGCTTTTCCAACTCTTCATGTTTACCTTTCAGTTCAGCCAGATCAGCCTTCAATTTCTCAACCTCATCCTTTAACTCATTTCCAGTCCCAGCAGATGTACCCCCGGTGTCATGCCTGGCTTTCTTTGATGTTTCACCGTGTGTATCAGCCTTTCTTTTCGTTCTCAGTTCCCTGCCGGCATCAATCTCGTCTTGAATTTCATCTACCTCCCTATCAAACGAATAGTCTTTTTCCTTTGCATATGCCTTTCTCTTTCTAATCTTCTTCTCAATCACCTCAATATTCTCTCCGCCTCTTTTCCTCTCCGTTTCCATCAGCCTCTGTATATAAACCCACCTTTCAGCACTGTACATGTTCTCCCACAAATAAACAATCCTTCCCACACAGTCTGACCTCACCGATTTACAATCTTTGAAGATCCTGGAATGCATATCCCATACCTTCAGCTCAGCACCAACAACCGGCAGACCCGGCAATTTGTCATTCAGTACCATTTGAATGAATCTTGGATACATTAACCACTTGGTGCCTTTGGTAGCGTGAATGTTCTCGAGAAGATAATTGAATATTAACTTCGCGAGATTGGCCTTTTGCCCCCGGCAAAATAGCACCATAGCCCTTGCCCAGTCAAGGTTCAGCCCGTCCGTGCCTCCCTTCCTATGATCCAGGCACATGATAAACACATGAGCGATGTACCTCCACTCCTGGATCAGGTAGGACTTGACAAACTCCATCTTCTTTTCGCCGGGCATCGGCCCCTCATACCCGGCAGTCCGAAGTGCCCCGTACACTTCCTCTGCGGTCATACTTACTTCCTCTCCTACATCCTCTTCCAGTCTAAGGATCCTGGCTAGATCAGCCTCTGTAAACTCCAGGTTATACCCACCGACTTTGGCACAAATGCGTGACGGCTGTACCGACACGTTTATAACAGCAGTTCCCCAAAAATCCCGAACGTACGTCTCATATATAGTTGGTGAGTGAGAGATGGCATAATGTATATGAGACGATTTCAGCCATTTGATTGCATCTCTATAGCTCACGGCTTTTTCATTGTTTTCGTCAAGTAAAGCACACATATTGTGCTTCTTCTCGAAGAATAACGTCGACATAATGCCTGAAAAATAAACGAAGATTGATCAGAAATGAAGATTTGAAGAACAGAAAATAGATTCGCTGGATAATAGGTTCGCTGGTATAGCGAACCTGAGATTTTGGCACAAGAACCTATAGATTCGCTGACATGAAAAATCAGTAATTGTTGTCGAGCGAATGTATAGGTTCGCTAGAAACTGTCGGGCGAATCTATGTTGTTGCGCGGGCAGCATAACGACATAGGTTCGCTCGAAGTCTTGAACTTTCGTTCAGGTTCGCCAGAAGAACACTTAGATTCGCTGGAAACCCTAGTTTTTGAAAAACGGCCAGAATCTCAATCAATCAACCATTATCAAGCAAATAAAGCAACAACAGGTCTACATAAACAGTAAACGAGGCTATTAAGAAGGAAGTCCCTAACATTTAACATCAAAACAGTCTATGATTTACATACAATCACACAATAACAGATTTAAGCGGGTTTATGATGCGATTAAGGAGTCAAAACATTGATTAAGATGAAATCGAACACATACCGGACAATAAGGTGGTGTTTAATGTGTGGAAAAGACCGGAAATAGCAAGAATCGAACGTTTGGTGTTTGAAATTGAAAAAGCGTGCTACAGTGGTTTGGACAGCGAATATATAAAATATTCGCTGTCACAGTATATATATACACCCATAGGTTCGCTGGCAGACAGACCAGCGAACCTTAGGTTCGCCGGAAGACCAAAAGACAAAGTCTCCGACTGGTTCGCTAGCAGGTTCGCTGACACATAAACAACGATGTTTCATGTCAGCGAAACAAAAAAAGGTTCCGGGCGAACTTTGGGCGCCGAGCGAACCTATAGGTTCGCCTTAGGTTCGCTAGACAAACAACAAAAAATATTTTTGGATTTTCTTAAAAATTTTAAAGACTTTGTAAATCCGTGAAAACGTCCCACGAATTCAACGCTCCAAAAATAAACATAAACGCATATAATCCTAAAATTTAAAAAAAAATAAAATGAAGTAACATGAAATAAAAGAAAATAAAATAAAATTAAAATAACAGGAGACGGTTTTAAACGCTAGAAAGGATATATATTCTTCATGATGTTTTGAGTAGAATCCGGAGAATCATCGATTGGCGGGATTGCAGATATGTTTGTCCATTTAAACCCATGCCTTAGTCCTTTCAACAAGAGATTAGCAGCTTCTTTTATCATGTTTATGGTTTGATTGAAGAAGCTCAGACAACTCGGTCCCCACAGACATTTAGGTAAAAAGAACAGGTTCTGTCATCAGGGTATATCTGAGCAATACAATTGACTTTGTTTGAATTTCAATGATCAACTTTTGAATGTTGACCGATGCATTAGCATTTTTGACACTTGTGCAATTTTTGCATCTTTTCTTTGTGAGTGGAGCTTGTCAGCAATTGATTCATTTTGAATACAATGCGACTTATTATTTGGGAAACTCAAATAGTCTAGAGCTCCAGGTCTATACTCACGTATAACAGAGGAGATAAACATTTGAGCATGCTCGGTGAATCTTCAGGTCAATACTTCCGTATAGCAGAGAAGATTCACCAACTCCAGGTCAATACTTCCGTATAGCAGAGGAGTTAAGCACTTGACTCAAAACGTTCTGAGGAGTTAACGAGTAACTCACTCAGAGGCTTTTCCGAAGAGCATCACTAGCAGCTTTTTATTTTATTTGTTTTGCATACTAGAAACTCGATTCGGGGATAGGGCGAGGGTGATTTGGGATTATTTAGGGAAATCAAGACAAAGATTTGACACTCTCAACCCATTTTTGACAGAACCATTATCTTTGTGCAATCCAATCACGTCAAGGAGATAATCCTTGTTGTCGAGATCTTGAGCGTTATGTTTGGCTGCACAATCACTGTTTACTTCGTTTTCGGGCTGAGCCTATCTGACATATCCCAAACGCAATGCTTCTGACCTCCTTCAACGACTTTTCAACATCAATCAAAACGGAGATCCTGAAATAGTAAAATTTGAAAAACTATAAATAGTTAATCTTTTATATCTCCCCCAAAATTTCTATATAATAGCCGTCTAATAAGAAATTTTTGTTTTTCAGATTTTCTTAATATATATATATATGTATACAAAAGGAAAAGAAAATTAAAAGAAGATAGAAAAAAATAAAGTAACGGAGCAATGAAAACGAGTGACCCACGGATTTTTCAAAGAAGATAAAGACCAGATTATTTACAAAGACCAGATTATTTACAAAGACCAGATTATTTACATATTTACAAAAGGATTCTCACAGAAAAAGGTTTTCAAAAAGATATAAGACCAAGCATGGAGATCAATTCATAAAAACGTGGTTTGTCAAAAGTTTTTGTGAAAAGATCTGCTTTTTGCTTTCTAGTTTCGATAGGAATAATATCAATAAACCCCTTTTCCTGAGCATCCCTGATTGCATGAATTCTCGTTTCAATGTGCTTGGTTCGAGTGTGATGAATAGGATTCTTGGCGATTCCAACAGCAGCTTCATTGTCACAAAAGAGTGGCGTGTGAAGAAAGTTGATGCCATAATCCATCATCTGATGTTGAATCCACAGCACTTGGCAACAGCAACTTGAAGCAGCAATGTATTCTGCTTCTCCTGTGGACAGAGAGACAGTTGTTTGCTTCTTGCTTTGCCACGAGACAAGACATTCTCCAAGGTATTGACATCCGCCCGTGACAGATTTCCTGTTGATCCTGCAACCAGCATGATCACTATCAGAAAAAGCATGTAAATCAAAGTTCCCACCTTTTGGGTACCAAAGTCCCAAACGAGAGGAACCCTTAAGGTAACGAAAAATTCGTTTAACAGCTTTTTCATGTGATTCTTTTGGATTAGCTTGGAAGCGAGCACAGTAACACACGGCAAATGTAATATCTGGACGACTTGCAGTCAGATACATGAGAGATCCGATCATCGAGCGATACCGATGAGCATCCACAGGATTCCCATTATCATCGGAAGTAAGGCATGTTTGAGCAGTAAAAGGAATCAATTCAGGAGAAGAATCATCCATGCCGAACTTCGTGAGGATTTCTTTGATATATTTCTCTTGGTGGATTAGAATTCCATCAGGCTTTTGCTCAACTTGCAGCCCCAAGAAGAAACACATCTCCCCCATTATTGTCATCTCAAAACGATCCATCATCACCTTCTCAAAATCTCTACACAACCCTTCATTAGTCGAACCAAAAATGATATCATCAACATACACCTGAACGATCAGCAGCTCGCCATCCACCTCCTTCTTGAATAATGTCATATCTATAGCCCCACGCGAGAAACCTTTACTGAGGAGATACTGTGTCAGAGTTTCATACCAGATCCTTGGAGCTTGATGCAACCCATACAATGATTTGTCAAGCTTGTAAACCTTTGACGGGAAATCAGGATCCTCGAAGCCTGGTGGTTGACATACGTAGATCTCCTCATCGATGTCTCCGTATAGAAATGCACATTTCACATCCATCTGATAAACCTTAAAGTTTTTGTTGGCGGCATGAGCAAGAAAGATTCTGATGGCTTCCAGGCGAGCAACTGGAGCGAAAACTTCGGTATAGTCAATTCCCTCCTCTTGAGCAAATCCCTGAACAACCAGTCTCGCTTTATTTCTAATTACTACACCACGATCATCTGGCTTGTTCCGAAAAACCCATTTAGTGCCGATTGGACACTTGTTAGGAGGAAGATCAACCAGTTCCCAAACTTTCAGCTTCCTGAATTGCTGCAGCTCCATTTGCATGGCATCCACCCAACTCGGATCTTCAAGTGCCTGTTTATAATTCTTTGGAACGACTTGTGACAGAAAGGCAGCATAAAGACATTCATTAATCAAACCGCTCTGACTCCGGGTTCGCACACCATCAGTAATAGATCCAATGATATAATCGTGAGGGTGGTTTTTCAGGGTTTTGAAGTCAGTGTTGAGTAGTAAAGGATTTTGGTCGGTTGAGAGTGTTTGATTTGATGGTTGTGGAGGTGTAGGTGATGGGATGGTAGTGGATGTGGATGGAATATCTGATGGGGAAGTTTGAACAGTTTGAGGTTGTGGAATATCTGGTGGTGGTGATGGGATGTCAAATGAAGTGGGAGGTAGTTGTGTAGCGGATGTGGAAGGTTGTGATTGTGATGGTGTAGGTGTATGATTGAAAATAGAAACCGATGTGTGTGGAAGAATGTCGTCATCGTCAGAGTCAGGAAGATTAAATGAATTGAAAATGGTGGTGGCATCATAAAACCAAGCCGGTTCACTACCAATACTTGTAGTGTTTGATTCTTGCCAATCAACATAGTAGGACTCTTGCACAATCCGCGTTCGCTTGTTGTAAACGCGATACGCCTTTTGCGTGTTAGAGTATCCCACAAAGAAGCATTCATCAGAGACAGCCCCTAACTTCGTCTTCTGATCTTGAGTATTCAGAAGAGTGCAAGAACATCCAAAGGGGCGTAGAAAATCAATCAGCGGCTTAATCCCTCGAAACAGTTGGTATGAAGTCTTCATCTTTTCTTTGACTATCAGTACCCTGTTAAGAACATAAGCAGCACAATTAACCGCTTCAGCCCAGAAAATAATTGGAAGTTTTGACTCAATCAGCATAGTTCTAGCCGCCTCAACAAGAGTTCGATTCTTTCTTTCAGCAACACCATTTTGTTGTGGTGTTCGGGCAGCGCTAAACTGTCTGAGAATACCCCGTTGTTCACAGAAGGAGTTGAAGATGTGGTTTCTGAATTCAGTTCCGTTATCGCTTCGGATGGCTTGAACCTTCTTCTTTCCAAGAACCTCTATTAGAGGTATTAACTTCATCAATTCTTCTGCAGTCTCACTCTTGTTCGCCATGAATCTCACCCAGGTGTACCTAGAGTAATCATCTGTGACAACCAAGCAATAAGACTTTTTAGCTATAGATTTGACACTTATTGGACCGAATAAATCAGTATGTAACAATTCGAGGGGTTCTGAGATAGTATTTGTAATTTTGAGTTTATGTGGCTTTTTGTGCTGTTTTCCTCTGGCACAAGCCATGCATTTCTCAACCACAGAAAAATCCTTTTGTGGTAAACCCCTAACCAAATTGTTCTTAACCAATTTATTCAGAATTTTAAAATTGATGTGTCCTAAACGTTTATGCCACAAAAATGATTCAAAGGATGATGCTTTAGACAGGAGACATGTCACGGTGGAATTTGATTCCTGTGAACCCATATTCAGCATATAGGTGTCATTTCGTCTCGGAGCTCGCATGATCACCATATCTTCGGGAATAGTAAACTCTGGCTTCAAGAACAGGCATTCATTTGGAAGAAACAGCACAGGAATATTCTTATCACAGATTTGTGATACACTCAGAAGATTGAATGCCAGCTCAGGAACATAGTTGACGTCTTCCAAAGTAAGTGAGCCATTTGAGACTTCTCCTTGACCAATCATCTTCCCGCCTTTCTTATCTCCCGCAAAAGCAACATAACCTCCATTTATGATCCTATAGTTAGTAAGAAGATCCTTCAATCCTGTCATATGTCTGGAACATCCGCTGTCAATATGCCAATGACTATTTACAACGGCATTTGAATGTTCCTGACATTTATTAAAAGAAAAGAAAAGTTAGACCTTTGCAATAGGCACCCAAGTCTTTGTGTACCTGGGTGGTGAAGCAGATGAAGTATTACAAAAGAAATTATTTACAAAAGTGTTTAATCTTTTTCTGACAGATTTTTGCTTTGGACTGTTTTGGATTAATTTGGAGCATTGCTTGACAGTGTGACCAGTATTTCCGCATTTAAAACAGTGAGATTTAAAACCAGCTTTGGGAACTCTGTTAACAGGAATTTTATCCATTTCAATCTCCTCATCACATTCAGACAGTTGTGAGTTGCAGTCACTGTAAGTGTCATAGAGTTCTTTTAACTTACTTGTTGTGACTTTAACTGTATCAGATTCAGGTTTTGGTTTAAGAATGTATGAAAAAGATGATTCCTTCTCTTTTGGTTTTGAAATTCTCACAGGTGTGAACGTTGGAATTTGGTGAGTGAAAAACTTTTGAAAGCAGTTTGTTTTGGTTTGACTTTCAGAGACTTGACCTGAAAGTTTGTCTTTGTCATTCACACACACATTATTAATCAAATCAGCATCATTCAACACATTAGGGTTTGAAGTGGAGCACCCTAAATTACTATTAAACATGAAATTGTCTGAATATGAAACATTACTACAAACAGGATTATCTAAACAAATGTCTTCAAAAGACTTCTTGGAATCAGAACTACTGCAATCACTACTGACAGAACAACCAAGCCCAACACTCCCACCATACGCGTACTCCTCTCTAACTTCCTTAAGGTTTACTTCACTCAAACCTGCAATGGAACTGTCAGTATCGTTCTGCATAATCTCTTGAATTAACTCATTTGAGGGATGAGGAATAGGTGTAGGAGAATAACAGAAAGTACTGGGTGGAGGATATGCATATGTTTCATTTTTACTAAAACCCAAACCTGTCTTGACCCTGGCCCCCCTTTGATTCTTGCACAGTTCCTCCCTTTTCATACCAGATATGGTCCACTGCTGCAATTTGTTTTTAAGTTTTCTTGCTTCAAATTCAGCAAGTGTAACTTGCTCAGTCAAGTAGTTAATTTCACAGTTCTTTTCTAAAAGAGTTCTTTTTAAGTGTTCATTTTCTTTTAAAGCCTCTCTTAACTTGACAAAATATTTTGATTCATTTAATTTAAGCTCTTTGTTGGTCCTTTTTAATTCATTTTCGTTTGACATTAACAATTTGTTAGCTTTGTATATGCCAATTAAACGAATTTTGCAAGCAGACGAACACATATCTTCAATAACATCGTAAGGAAGACCGATTACCAGTTTTTCGGCGGCCAGAGCACGATCACATTGACAGTAGGGAGTGCTTCTTTTGAATTCATCAACTGCATCTATCCTTGCCTTTTCAATCATTTCTTCCAAGCTAGCCTTAGACTCCTCCTCATGCTTTACTTCATTAACAGCGGCTTCACAAACTAACCCTGAATGATTCAGATGTCCTTGAGCAATAACACCTGATTGAACTTTAACAGCATCCTCCACTTTCTCTTCTTCCTCATTTCCAAAAAATTCTTTGAACGGATCAAAGAGATTTATATCATTGTCATCAAACTCAGTAATTTCAGCAATAAGGGCATGGTTGATCTCCTCCTTGGTTTCTTCGATTTCAGCACTCCAGTCAAAGTTGGTGAGAAGTGCAGTTTCATTCTTTGACTTTGCTTCCTCAACCTTTTCTTGAATTGGAGCAGATCTTGGACTTACAGAGTTAACTGGCTCAGAAACGATTGGTAATGGGCATTCTCTCTTGAAGTGGCCCAGTTGTTTGCAGTTATAGCATCGTAACTTTCCCTTGTCATAACCCAGCTTAGCATTCTGTCCTTGATTTCCAAAGTTTCTTCTACCAGTTCTTTCCATGAATCGTCTGGCACGAAGAGTGAGCATAGCCATCTGCCATTGAATATCTGTTTCCTCCAGATCATCAGGGTCCACCTGATACATATCTTCTACTGTCATACCCTTACCTTTCAATTCTCCTGCAACAAGAGCTTCATAACTGTGAACAAACATTCCAAATAAGGCCATAGTATCTGACGGAATCTGGGTGGTGACAGACGCATTCGAGCTTGAACCAACATTTGAAGGTACACCAGCAGATTTAGCAGATACATGACTTGATGGTCCTCTAGATGCAGCACTATAGGCATAAGAGTTTGCAGCGGATGAGATAAGTGCAGCATTTTGAGACGGAATGTTTGGAACCATCATTGACTGATTATACTCTCTTCTTTTCACGTCAAGGTCAAAGGACTTCAGCTTGTTGATGACGTCCATCAATTTGTAATCAGGAAAATTCCTCTCTTGTTTCAGCAGCTTGATTTGTAGGCTCCATTGAGGAGGAAGAGAGTCTAACAATTTTGCTACCTGTTCGTGATTGCCCAGCTTTTCATCATATTTCTTCAGATTACTTGACACAGATAGAAATCGGTTAGTAATGTCAGTCAAGTTCTCTTGTGAGTACCCCACAAAAGAGTTGAATTCCTTTTCGGCTTGAGCTTTTCTATCAAGTTTCAGATCCTCATTGCCATCATAAAATTCACACAAGGCATCATACAGACTTTTTGCTGTTGTGTGTTCGGCAAACCTGTTAAAGATATCCTGATGTAAGCAGAGTATTAATGCCCCGAGTGCCTTCTTGTCTCGATCTAGTAATCTGATGTCTGCTTCAGTGAAAGTGCTTGGATTTGTGTTTGTTGAAGTAACAGTTCCTTCAACAGTTGTTGGCACGTGCGGACCATTTACGATAGATTCCCATTGGTTGTAATCCGTGTAGTAGAAAAAGGCTTTCAGACATCTTTTCCAGTCTTCAAAGTTTTCACCACTAACAAGCCTCGGAGGCCTATTAGGTTGAACGCTATCCAGATCATTCATATTCAAAGTTGATGAAGTCATAACTTTGAACAGATAATAGATTCGCTGAAAAATGACAGATTCGCTGGCTAGTTTCGCTAGAAGAACACAGCAGATTCGCTGGCAAATTCGCTGGAAGCAGATTCGCTGGACAGTCAAACAGTTTCGCTGACGAGCAAGCACAGATTCGCTGGCCTGATTTTGGCAGCAGTTTCGCTTGCACAGTCAGCTAGACAGGTGAACTTTCGTTCGATGAAATCTCAGATTCGCTGGCCACAACACAAACCAAAACAGGACAAAATTTGAATTAGGTTCGCTGGATGAACTAACAGATTCGCTGGTTGAACAGATAGTTTCGCTGGTAGCTCAACCACCCTGAAACAGTACGGAAACAGTTCGAAAACCCTCAAAACTTGACCATTTGCCTACACGTTTGTTTTAAAAGCTTTGTATGTCCAAATACCACAAGCCTTGACCAAAATACAACTCCAAAACACAAGAAACAAGCTTGAAACAGAATCAAAAGTGTTTTGACCCAAAAACTTCAAAAATCAACACAAAAATCACTAGAATCAAACAATCAAGAGCACTAAGGCTCTGATACCATATTGTTGGTCCATAATGATCGTGATTTCAGTGCTTTGTTGACTTGTTTAACACAAATATGTCAAATACTTGAAGAACAAAGTATATAAAGTCCAAATAACCCAATAACAAGATCCAACACACAATCGAGGTTAATAAGCTACAATGATAAGTAGAATAAGCTCCTAGCACCTCAATAGAACGATTACACAACACAAATCAGTGAAGAATAGCTTGAGTAAAAGATGTGCAAAAGTTGTATAAATGTGAAGATAAGGTTACAATATATAGGTGTTAGGTTCGCTGATAGATTCGCTCTAGCGAATCTATCTAGCGAACCAACACAGGTTCGCTGGGCACATAGGTTCGCCCAGTCGACACCTAGATACAAAAGACATGTTGACCTGCGGGCGAATCTATAGATTCGCCCGTAGGTTCGCTAGCACTAATAACATTACAAGTCAAACAATTACATACAAAAGTAGCACCGACAAGCCGGTGGGTCCAACCTATACATAGTGACTATCAATAAACAAAAAATAAAAATTTGATACTTTAAATATATATATATACGTAAACACTTACTTTGTTAACAAAATCATGTTGGATGGTATCAAGAAATTCTCATAGGTGCTTTACCACCAAATATCCGCATTCCCATTTTGTTGGGTATACCACAAGTAATCATTTTAAACAACTATAAAATAAATTGACAAAAAACATATAGATGTCATTAACCAATTAAATCCATTTTGAAATCCGTGCGGAATTAGTTTGGAAATCTCGTAACTGTCCTTGGTTTTTTTCTCCTTTGATGAATCAACAATATGTACACAAGTAGTGCTCGGTTCAACAATAAATAAGAACCATTGATTCAACAACAAGTATCGGATCTAGAATTGCGTATTTGGAATCGGACGCATCCTCTAATAGACACCTGAAATATTAAAATATATTTATGGTGAAGTTAGTAAATTATGTGATGTAAAAATGTTATATATTGTACAATATTAAATGTATAAAATCTTACATCACAAATGCAAATATCACATAAGCATCAAGCCATTCTCTTATGAATAATGCAAATATATCTGGTAATAAGACTGCAAGTATATCCTGCGGCTCATGATACATCCTGTGGGGTGCATAATGGCAAATGCGTGGCGACTCCAAAAGACTTTGAGTAAGATTAAGTACAACTTGAAGGAGTGGTTGTTTGGAAAATTTATTTACACTCTTCACCAATTTGTCCATATCACCAACTTCTTATACAAGTGTCATTTTTTGTTTGGGTGTGGGTTGGACATTGGGTATGGGCTGGATATCCGGTGTTAGTACGGGTGAAGGTTAGAATCGGGCTTCAAGTTGAGGCTCAGGTCGTTTTTGGAGTTCAAATTTTTGTTCGGGGTTCTATTTGCTTCACGAATCTTAGCTAAATACAACGATAAAGTCCATTTAAAAAATATATAAACTATTAGTACATTAGTTACACCACGACACTATATGAATTTAAAACAAACGTGTCTCATTAAATTAGAAAATTCGATACATAGTAAGTGTTTAAAGTATTACGGAAGCGTAAATGAAAAGTAAATATCATAATACTAAATGTAATGTACATGCAAAACACACGCCAAAAACCAAATACATAGTTCAAAATAAAAGAAATGTTTATGATGATAAGACTCATGCAACCATGTCATGCCATAGAGTGCAATGTAGTTCATGAACTTGAGAAAAAGCTATATTAACAAGTGTCACACGACAGTTGATGAGTTCACATATTAGTTATAAAGCCGTCGTCAAATATATTTTCAAGCAGAAATATCAATAAAGTGTGTCGGTGTATGTAGCTAGTCTACGGTACATCCTATTAGAGTCAATATGATTTGACTGAAGCTGACGTCTAAATACGCATTTCGTGTATAGTTTGCCTGTGTCACATACCGTCAGGATGTGCGTTAAAGTATGATAGGCAATATCAACACCCATCCAACATGTCCATCTGGTGTGCTAGCGTGACTAGCCCGTGTGAGGTTTGTCAAACTTAGTAGTACTACTCAAATTTCCATATCTATTTCCCCAAATATACTAACTGTTAAGAAAAGTAATCCATGAGGATTTTAATGATTATAAATAATCAACTCTAACTGGACATGTGATAACACATTATTTCTAAGACTGTATAAAATAGTTGTGTGCATTTGTTTCCCAGAAAGGGTGAAAAAAGTAGAAAAGTTTTAATGAACTCACATTCGATCAGATTAACTTGATGTGTAGGATATGTGCATACACTAATGAAATTTTATGGTGAAAATATATAGGGTCAAGATCAAATGAGAACTCACTAAATATGTGAGAACTCTGAGAACTAATCTCACCCACAAGTTTCAATGGCAAAAGGATAAATATTAACCTATGGATATCACATGCATAGCACATGCCCTTTCCACTTTTTTTAAATGTTCATAACTTTTTTTCACGTCATTGTTGTTTCAAAAAAATTTCACCATAAAATTTGTCATTTTTTTATCTTTCTAACGCATACCATATTGACATATTTTTTTTAAAAATCATCCACGCTTAGTTTACACATGTGTAAATTTAGTTTTTTTAAAGTTACACAGTTAGGTCAAGTTTAAGGAAATCGTTTTCACTCAATTTTTATCCAAATAAAATAATACAACTTAATGTCATTAACACGTCTTTCAGAAGGATCCTCTTTCCAAAAAAACCACTCGTTGGTCAATTTATATTATAAAAAGTACATCAGTGTATGTTTAACTTTTTTATAGTTAAAATTCTGTTTTTAACGGTTGAAAAAATTGTTTGTCATTCAGATTATATATACATCCATAGTGGATCAGCGAACATACACAAAGTTAATTTCACAAAACATTACTTAATGTCATTAACACGTCTTTCAGAAGGATCATTTTTCCAAAAAAAACCACTCGTTGGTCAATTTATATTATAAAAAGTACATCAGTGTATGTTTAACTTTTTTATAGTTAAAATTCTGTTTTTAACGGTTGAAAAAATTGTTTGTCATTCAGATTATATATACATCCATAGTGGATCAACGAACATACACAAAGTTAATTTCACAAAACATTCTTGCAAAATCGATCATGAAGGCAATATATAGATTTTCATCAGAATCAAGAACACCATCTTGATTGATTGTTGTATACCATACGAAATAGAACGCGTAGACGGGATCTAAAGAAATTCTTTGATCGATATTCCCAAAGGAATGATCTATTTTATTTGACTAATGGGGCCAACAAACAATTCATTATCATTATAATAAATAAAAAAATATCTAAAACAATCTAAATCTAAATAATAACTATAAGAAAGAAAAGGTCTGATCTTCTATTCGAAACGTCTAGTGATCTTCAACCAATTATGAGCTTCAATATAACTACCAGGAGTAAGTGCTAAGTCCTGTTTCCAATACTTAGCGGCTTGGTCAAACCAAGCCTCCGCAATTTCAGAATCCCCATGTTGAAGGTCATGTTCTCCCTGGTCGGGAATAGGTGGGTTAATTCGTTCCCTTAGAACCCTACTTGAGAGTTTACTACCTCATACGGCTCGCTAGTCAACTCTTTTTTATCCCATTTGAATCTAACATATCTAACTGAATAAGATTTCTCGTATTGTATCCTTAAAGCAAAATCGGGCACTGGAAGTTTCTATTTTAAGACACTGCTTGCATGCCTTAATATTATTATTTAGAGATTCCATCTTGTGTATTCTACATTCAAATATGTTTTCCATCTTGACTTGTTTAATTTGATCCAATTTAGTGTACGTACGCAATATATAATTATAGTACGTTTTATATGTTGATCAGTAACTTTTGTCGTAACAATCTAAACAACAAGTAATCGTGGAAGATATATCTTTTCGCAGATCGACATGATAAAGAACAAATAGTATGATAAAAAAAAAAATCACTAGAAAACTTGTTGCCAAACATACTTTCTCTCCTCAGAATAGATGACCCAAAACTCTCTTTATAGATCAAAAATTACTCAAACTTAATCTAGAGATTAAATTAACTTCTTAAAATAATCTAAGCAAATATTAAAGCCATTTCAGAAATAAAATTCTACTTCCAAAGTTCTTTCAGTTTATCCCTTCTACTTTCTTAATCATTCACATCAAACTAGTTAGGTTTATGTCACGGACTTATCTTCTCCAAGTCGCGTGCGGCACTTAGATCCGTTCTAAGTCAGCCTTTTACTCTCGATGAGATGGTTTATGCAGCGGAAGTCTTGTAAAGGGAACGTTGGATTGGTAGGACACAAGTAGAGTGCTTGTATTGCTTGTTTACAACACAAGAAAGTAGTTTGTATTTCTTGAAGTTACAAGAGTACAAGAGTGAGTTGAAGTGTGCTAGGTGATTTGCAAATGATCCTACATCACCTATTTATACTACTTGGATCATGATCTAGATGCTTCTAATTCTAGACTAATCTATACATGATATCTTAGATATTATCTAGCTAAATATCTATCTAATCTAGATAGTTCTTAGGTGATATCTTGGATGATCATTCAAGCCTTTTCTAGATCCTTCCATGCCCCTTTCAAGGCTGATCTAGATGGTTCATCTTGATGCCAATATGCTGGACGTTTTTGGATGATTTCCGGCTCGTTCTAGATCGTTCCGGGGCTGCACAAAGTGTGTAGAATGGTGCAGCGCTTTCCGGAGTCTTCCAGCAGCTTATATGCCTTGTGTAGGCTGATTTAAGGCCCCTCAAATGTGCCGGGTTGGTCCGGTAAGTTGTAGGCTGATCTAGGTGCTTCCGGGCAGCCCTTGATGCTTCCAAATGTTGCCGGAACCTTCCGGATTGTGAGTATGTTGATTTGAAATTAGGCGGGTCGTGACATTCTCCCCCACCTAATGCCACGACGTCCTCGTCGTGTCTGCGAAATGCCCCACGAGGTCCCCTCATGAGTTTGATAATTGATACAGACTTACCTCGTCGCCTTGTGTCTGGTTCCAAGGTAGCTGTGTGCACTTGGTCTCCTTTGATGATGTACATTGTATTAAGGAATGATACTGGGCAGGCTTTGGCTTTTCGAAAGAATTCCATACCCAGTATGATGTTGTAGTCGTCTAGAGGAACGACTGAGAAATTTAACTTGCCAGTCCAGGTGCCAATCTTGACTCTGATGCCCCATGCAGCCCCTTCGATGGGTACTGGTTTCCCTTTGGCAGCCTTGATTGACCCTTCTTGCGTGGTGATCCGTAAGCCAAGCCTCCTTGCTTCATCTGGTGTGATGAAGTTGTGAGTTGCCCCTGTATCGACCAACGCTTTGACAGTTTGTCCCTTGATCTCCAAGTTCACAAGTCGTAGTCCTTGTGAGTCGGTCTTTGAGTTGCCCGTGACCGAAACCGGGTTATGTTGGTTTGCCATCACCAAAGGTTTGCCTTCAACTGCCGTTAATGTGTTTAACAGTTGAAGTTGCATTGCCCCTAAGCGAGCCTCCTCTTGGTCGCTGGTTTCATCGTTAGCTTGAATCAAGGCCGTTAACCTGGCCTTCTTTGGGCAATCACGAGCGTTGTGTGGCACATCGCAGAGGAAACATCCTCTGTTGTTGTAGTTGTTGCCTTCTCTTGGCGGTTTCCGGGTATCGTCCTTCCGGAATTGATTTTGATTTTGGTTGTTGATGGGTCTCGCTCCCCCACCTTTTTCATCATTGGTCTCCACGGTAGGAGATTTTTGTGATCGCCTTTCACTGTGGTCGATCAATCCTTCAGCAACAGCGATGGCAGTTGACAAATCTTGGACATTCCGGCGTTCCAATTCGGTCTTTGCCCAAGTTTGCAAGCCATCGATGAAGTATATGAGAGAGTCCTTGGGCGACAGATCCGGAATTTCGAGCACAAGGGTAGTGAAATCTTTGATATAATCTTTGATGCTACCCTTTTGTTTTAGATTACGAAGCCTAATCTTTGCTTCGTGTTCAGCATTTTCCGGATAAAATTGTTTCTTGATTTCTTTTATGAAATCAGTCCAAGTCTTTATGGTGCACGTACCTTGGTCCATCTCCTTGTGTTTGCGTCGCCACCATAAAGCTGCGGTGTCTTTTAGATAAAGAGTCACCGTTTTGATCTTCTTGGCGTCGTCAACTATGTCAACTGTCTCGAAGTATTGTTCCATCTCCCAGAGAAAGTCATCAACAGCCCTTGCCTCTCGCTTGCCCATAAACGAAGATGGCTTGGGAACGTCGACCTTTGATGGGGTATGGATGATGTTGTCGCACCCGGATGCCAAGGCACGCTTGCAAATGTTTAACTCAGTTTGCAAGTCCTTGATCTCCCTCTCGTATTTGTCTTTCATGTGACCTAGCTCCTTCATGAAAGCCTCTTCAATCTCCGTCTTCATGACTGAGAGAGCGAGTTTCAAGTCTTTCCTCATGTCGAGGAAGTCATTGCCTAACGCATCCACTTGTTGCAGTGATCGTAGGTGTGAGTTTTGAAGATGTCGAACTCGGCTCTGAATTCTTCCATCCCGTTGTTGAATTCAGCCATCGACATTTCAACACCTTCAATACGTTTGTCCAAGCTAGACATAAAGTCTTTGGACATACCTCGTGTCTTCTTGTCGACTTTGCGAGTGTCATCCAGACCACGATTGTCGTCGCCGCCGACGCTTGTGCCTCCAAGTTTCCCTGTCTCTGATGCCATCCCAATGAATCGTTGCTCTGATACCACTTGTCACGGACTTATCTTCTCCAAGTCGCGTGCGGCACTTAGATCCGTTCTAAGTCAGCCTTTTACTCTCGATGAGATGGTTTATGCAGCGGAAGTCTTGTAAAGGGAACGTTGGATTGGTAGGACACAAGTAGAGTGCTTGTATTGCTTGTTTACAACACAAGAAAGTAGTTTGTATTTCTTGAAGTTACAAGAGTACAAGAGTGAGTTGAAGTGTGCTAGGTGATTTGCAAATGATCCTACATCACCTATTTATACTACTTGGATCATGATCTAGATGCTTCTAATTCTAGACTAATCTATACATGATATCTTAGATATTATCTAGCTAAATATCTATCTAATCTAGATAGTTCTTAGGTGATATCTTGGATGATCATTCAAGCCTTTTCTAGATCCTTCCATGCCCCTTTCAAGGCTGATCTAGATGGTTCATCTTGATGCCAATATGCTGGACGTTTTTGGATGATTTCCGGCTCGTTCTAGATCGTTCCGGGGCTGCACAAAGTGTGTAGAATGGTGCAGCGCTTTCCGGAGTCTTCCAGCAGCTTATATGCCTTGTGTAGGCTGATTTAAGGCCCCTCAAATGTGCCGGGTTGGTCCGGTAAGTTGTAGGCTGATCTAGGTGCTTCCGGGCAGCCCTTGATGCTTCCAAATGTTGCCGGAACCTTCCGGATTGTGAGTATTTTGATTTGAAATTAGGCGGGTCGTGACATTTAACTTCTATATAAATATGTGAATAGTCATCACTCATCAAGATTATACTTATGATTATTAAAGGGATTGTGTGTTCATCTACCAATTCATTTTTCTAAAACAAAGTCGATATTCAGAAAAGATAAAATAATTCAAAAGCCAGTGATCATCTAAAAAATATATATTATGCTTTTTGAGGCTTTGATAAAGGACAAATGAAAAAAAAAATTATCACACCAAAAGTTTTTTAAAAGTTAAAACATAGAAGCTAATCAGCTATATCTTTAATCTAAAAGATTATTTTTGAATAGTATCTTTTTTCTTTTTATTTTACAACAAAATAAATAACCGGTTACCCATGTAATCCAATGACGAAAGACAACCTCACATGCTCTACGAGCACATATAACGCTAGGTAACTCAAACCCACCTAATTCGTAGAAACCCGACTTTAATTCGGGGAAAACCTACTAATTTAATTCACCCGCCCACCCGTAGACACGGCAAAAAAGTAGTGGTAAAAGCCCAAACCCGCCTATTTTGAGGAATACAAGACCCCAATTTGAGGAAATACACAAACACGTTCGTTTGTAGACACGACATGACGACAACAAGCTAACAATAAAACTTATTCGGCTTAAGAATCGAATTTGTGTGACCACAAGTCTTCCTTCATTGCCTAGAATGTTCATCCCAACATGTTTGTATTTTGTAGTTGGAATATAATTTAGGTCTCTTTTAAAGAATCATAAGACATAAGCTACTATC
Organism: Tagetes erecta; assembly: GCA_030867185.1. Taxonomy (NCBI): domain Eukaryota; kingdom Viridiplantae; phylum Streptophyta; class Magnoliopsida; order Asterales; family Asteraceae; genus Tagetes; species Tagetes erecta. The sequence goes on from CM061488.1 coordinate 62,457,606, forward strand.
TTTAATCTAAAGGTTATTTATGAGTAAGTCACTTGACAAAATCAACGTTTCCAGATTTTACAAAAAATTTAACAATTCAAACAACGTCGTCATACTTTAATTAATATTTGACCTTAAAGTATTGAGAGAACATACAATATAGTGATTGCACTAGATATTATGTATTATTAAATTGACGGTCTTGGTTTTTAGAGATGAAAATTAAGGTGTGTTGACAGTTTGCATGAGGAGACTTTTTCGTTAATGTTTCGTTTTCAAAATTAAGCTTGGGCAGGTATAGGTATGACTATAATTAAATCGCTGACTGGTTATTTGATCACTCTTTTCAAGTGAACAGTGAAATCAAACTAATACTTCAACAAGGACTTTAACAGCAAATATTTTTCTTTTAAATAATAGTTGGCACAATAGAGAGACTGTTTTGTTCTAATTATGTGTAACGATTGAGTTTAAAGTCCCGCCTTCCACCACCTAGTATGTGCTTAAGAATGACGCTTTCGGAGCTTCCAGAGGCGCATCCCAACCCTTTATTTCGGGTGAAGACTCGTAAGCCAACCGTTTCACGGGAAAATCATGATAGGAGCCTTTAACCATACTATGTAAAACTTTTATGCTCGGATTTGAACCCAGGTCTACCTGAGTTGACATTTTCATAGATGGTTATAATAGGTTACAACTCGTGTACTATACAGGTTCAACTTTAAAAATGAAAAATTTTTAAAGTTAAATTTTTTAAAATTAAAACATATAAAACATTGATTTTATGATTGATAATTAAAATTAACAAAATAATAACAGAAAATTACGAAAATGGGTATAAAATAACTTAAAAACATTAAAAAGTTGGTAAGGGGCTAGAATTATGATAAATGACAAAAGATAGCTAATAGGTTGAAAAGTGGTAAAACTTTTACTATTTTATTTGGGTGATGGGGTTGGAAGTGGGGATGGAGTAGACGGGGTCCAACCACGAGCGGGAATACCGTCGTTATGGCTGGACGGGGAGGCGGGGTTGGGGTTGCCATGGATGTAATGGTTGTGTCATATTTTCTAACGTTGGATGTGTTTATATTTTCTAATTAAAACTAGATGTGTTTATATTTTCTAATTAAAACTAGATGTGTTTAGGGGATGTAATGGTTGTGTCACTTTTAATGGTTGGAGTGTTAGGAGATGGAATGGTTGATAAATGGGTTGTTGGTTGTCAGCTTGTGATTGGTGAAGTGTTAGGGAGGAAGGAATGGTTTTCACCTCGCCGGAGCCACTCCCTCCTCCCTTAGGGGATGAAGGGGATGGAATGAACCACCCCCTCACCCTTAGGGTGATAGTGGTGGGAGTGAGGATGGGGGGATCCGTGATGGTGCACGAGTGGTAACACCGCCGCCGAGCTAGGTAGGGATGACGGGGATGGAGAGGGGGTGACCGGTCACCGCTGCGGTGATGTTTAAAACCATGTGGGCCCCACTATTTTTTGACCGTTAAAATGCAACAACATTTATGAGTGGGTGGGCCATGTTGGGTTGGGTTATTTAATAAAAATAATAATAATTTAAATTTAAATACCTATATAACACCAATTTTCATCAAAAACACAAACATTTCTCTCATTCTCCGTACTATACAAATTTATATTTTTACATCGTCATCTCTTTTTATAAAACCCAACAATGTCTAGCTCGTATTCGGCCTTAAATTACCTCTCGTCGTCAAGCAACGACGATAAAGATTTTGAATTTCTTAACTTGGTTGTTGTGGCTGCCATAGAAGAACAAGAAGAGGTGGATACAGCCACTTAAAAAAAAGATATGTGTCACGTGATCGGATACAAGCATACAATCAGTTACTAGATGATTATTTCCGGGGTGGCATAGATGGCCTGAAATATAATGCAGAGACATTTAGAACAAGATTTTGCTTGCCGAAAGAATTGTTTATGAATATCATTGATGATATTGAAGCCCATTTCGAATAGTTTCAAGAAGGGTACGATGCAAGAGGGAAGAGGAGTTTTGCTGCAATTCAAAAATGTACATATGTTATTCGTCAACTCGGATACGGTAATCCCGACTCTTATGATGAATATCTTGCTATGTACGCTTGAATGTCTAGAATTTTTCTTCAATGATGTTATTACTTTATATGAAAAAGAATTTTTGCGTCGTCCGACTACTCACAACGTCGCACTTTTGCAAAATGCGCATGGAAGTTATCATACTTTACCAGGGATGCTAGAAGTTTAGATTGTACACATTGGGAGTGGAGAATGTGTCCAACATCGTTGCAAGGTCAATTCCAGAGAGGCGGTTATTCACACCCGAGTATTATGCTTGAAGCAGTTGCTTTACAAGGTTTATGGATATGGCATGCGTACTTTGGTGCCCCCGGTTCAAACAACGACATCAACGTTTTACACCGATCTCCATTGTTCAACGAAATAACTCTTGGCACGACACTTAATACATCTTTCTACTTGAACGAGCGACTATACAAGTATGGGTATTATCTTACTAATGGAATATATTTACTCAAAATGGGCAGTGTTTGTTAAAGCTTATTTGCATCCAACTTAGCCGAAAGAGATAAGATTTAAAAGGGTGCAATAAGGGGCAAGAAAAGATGTGGAACCAGCGTTCGGTGTTTTAAAAAGTAAATGGAAGATACTAAGTCGACCGTGTAGGGCGAAAAACAAAGAAAAGGCATCAAACATAGCATATGTTAGAGACAACAATGCATTTTAGTCTCCTGTCCGATCTAAACGAGTATCTTTACAACTTAGAAGGTTTAGAACAGCTAAATGTTCTCCCCAACACCTTCTCCGACGAGTATTTTTTTTGTTATCGTATTTTGTTTTTAATTTCGTGTATTTTTTTAATATTTTATGTAATTTGTTTTTTTATATTTTCGCATATTTTATTTTTATTTGTAATGAAATGTAGTTTTTTTATTATTTTTATTGAAATGTGTTTTTTAGATTTTTTTAATTAAAAATTAAAATGAGTAGGGGATGAAATAGTTGTGACGCCATCAATGATTAGAGTTTTAGAGGATAGAATGGTTGATAAAAAAAGGTGATATATGTGAAATTTTTATTGGTTGGTTGTTAGAGGATGAGGGGGATGGAATGGACCACCCCCTCACCCTAAGTATATGAAGATTTATATTGACGTATATTAAAACTTAGAGTTAAACGTCATTTTAGTCCATAAGTTTTCATGTTTTTGCCATTTTCTTCCATTTAAGAAAATATTGTAACACCCCGATTTTTATGGTAGAACATTTTTACGTGCTTATGCTTATATGGATGTGCATTTAAGTGATTATGATTAAAATGATGTATGACACTTATGATATATGCTATGTTTATGATAAATGTGATGATTATAAATGTACGAGAATGTAAAATGTAATGACTAATTACTTGGTAATTAGAAAATGGAAGGTTTAAGGAAGAGGTTATGATGTAATTATAGGCCATTAAAGGTAAAAGAATGAATTAGGCCCAAAATGGTAAGTGTATTAGTTAAAAGACTTTCCTAAGATAGCCTAATTGCCTAATTAAGGCCCAAAGCCCACCTAAAACCCTACCCAATATAGAAATCCCCCCTATTTAAACAGCATTTCCAGCCACCATACACACTTCACCTTCTTCACAACACACACTCAAACCCTAATCTCCATTTTTTAAGAAAACTAAGGCTAGAAGGAAGAAAAACCAAGATTTTTGTAAATCCAAGTGTTGATCTGAAGTAAAAGGTGTTAAACAACAGGTAATCAAGGTAAAATCATTCCCTAAAACATGTTTTCATAACACAAAACGAATCTGGCCATTAATGGAGTTTTTAAGGTTTTCAAAGGTTTCAAAAAAAATCAATAAAGGTTGCATTTTTATGTTTAAAATCATGGAAAAAGCTTAGATTTGGTCATATAAATGATAAAACAAGGTTTTGGACGAAAAAAGGTTGGATTTTATGCGAAAAATGAAGATTTTGTACAAAAACCGAGCTGAAACCCCATTTTGCGAAACTGTTGTTCATCTTGCGACACTGTAGTGTCACCTATGCGACACTGTAGTGTCTCATGTGTCTGAAATCTGAAGTTGTGTGTCTGAGTGTGCATAAGTCCCAACGAAAGTTGGGCATGAGCCATGCGAAACTGCATGAGACACTAGCTGCGACACTAGCTGTGACACTAGCTGTGACACTAGAGAAAAATAACTATTTTCCATAATAAATTAAATGCAGATCGTGCACCAATACCACTACCTTAACCTTGACCAAACAAGCAAGATCACTTAAGAACCAGGTGAGTTCTAGACCCTTAACCTACTGGGGATCTGATAAAACCAGTTAAGAACCTAAGAATCCTACTGGGGATCTCATAAAACCAGTTAAGAACCACAGAATGGGTCTCTTATGACTAAAGAGGACACGATGATGACTTAACTAAAAGACAAAGATATTATGCTACGTATTATACGAATGTGACATCCAATATGATGATGCTATTTACGTGTATTACATGAATGATATGGAAAGTTTCTAAAGATGTTTTAAAACTAGAACTCACTTAGCGTAGCTGACTTTTGTATGCATGTTAGATTGATGTGCAGGTTAGGAGGTTTAGGGAGCTGCTTGGCGAGGGCTAGAGACTTGTTGAAGACTGGCATTGAAGAAAAATACTTTTGGAAAGTTGATTTATATGTTTGTAATGCTTTAAGTAGTTTCTAAGACAAATTTAAGGGTAATGTAATGATGTTTGAACAATTATTCCGCTGCTTTTGAAATTTTATTTAATATATGGTTGATTTTATGCTTATGAATGCCAACTGTGGTGCTTGTCGAAAGACGGGCGTTACAAATATTGCCTACACTACTCTATTGTTTTTTATTTTATGCCATTTTCTTCCACTTGCTTAATTCCGTTAGCCTACACCGTTAATTAACCAAGCTCATATTCATATTTTTAAAGGGGGTTAAGTTGGTTTTTTTAAGATTTAAATCCCTTCAAAACCTATTTTAAATTAGGGTAAATTACTATTTTGGTCCCTGATGTTTGATTAAAATCACGGATTTTGTCCAATAGTTTGTTTTCTACTACTTTAGTTCACTGTTTTCACACAAACTTGATGTTTCAGTCCACACCACTAATGGTCATCCATATTTTCAGGTAAATTTGTGTGAAAAGTCAGTAGTGCCCATGGACTAAAATAGTTATTTTGACCAAACCACAATGATCAAAATAGTAATTTTCCATTATTATTATTATTATTATTATTATTATTATTATTATTATTATTATTATTATTATTATTATTATTATTATTACTATTATTATTACTATATATTGTTTTTGTTGTTGTTAATATTGATATTATCGTTATCATTATCATAAGACAAAACTGCACTTTTAGTCCTTTATGTTTATACAAAAATGCACTTTCAGTCCTTTAAGTACAAAAGTCATAATTAACATCCTTTATCTTTAAATTTGTTGTATTATTGGTCCTTTAACACTAAAAGAGTTAAATATTCCAGTTAAGTCAAGGGCAAACTTGTCTTTTTACCCCTAAAGGACTATTTCTGTAATTTTAAACTTAAAAGACTATTTCTGTAATTTCAAACTTAAAGGACTATTTCTATAATATTAATATCTTTTAATTAAAATATTAGTATATTTATGTATTTTTAAAACTTTTATGAATATTATCATATAATTAAAATGACGTAGACAATTTTTATAAGCATATTTTTTGTACATATTAAAGTAAAATATGTGTACATTTTTTTAATAACAAAAACTTTACAATATTATTTATGTTGTTCATAAAGTTTTGAAAATAACCGAAAAGTTTCGAAAATTCTCAAAAAATCTCGTTGATTTTTAAATGTATTTGTAGATTATAGTGACATTTACAATATTACATCCGTATCATAAGAAGTATTTAATCAAACATAAAAACTTTAATTTACAATAATCGTTAACTTCGCATTACTTTAAAGTTTTATACTAAAATGTACAAAAAAATGTGTAATTACATAAATGTTATAGGTTGTACATTTAGTAAAGACATAGTACCTCCATTATGTTGAGTAAACAACATGCTTAATATACTGTCGGTTATGGCCATTGTGTAAATATATGCGTATGTTGAACATAAATTATATATGATGAACGAACTAATTTTTTCTCGTAATTGTTCTCTCAAGTTTATGATAATAAATACATTTGAAAAAACATATATAAAAATTGTCTACGTCATTTTAATTATATGATAATATTCATAAAAGTTTTAAAAATACATAAATACACTAATATTTTAATTAAAAGATATTAATATTACAGAAATAGTCCTTTAAGTTTGAAATTAAAGAAATAGTCCTTTAAGTTTAAAATTACAGAAATAGTCCTTTAGGGGTAAAAAGACAAGTTTGCCCTTGACTTAACTGGAATATTTAACTCCGTTAGTGTTAAAGGACTAATAATACAACAAATTTAAAGATAAAGGATGTTAATTATGACTTTTGTACTTAAAGGACTGAAAGTGCATTTTTATATAAACATAAAGGACTAAAAGTGCAGTTTTGTCTTATCATAAATCATATCGTAATCGATATTATTATTATCGTTATCATTGTCACCGCTAGCCAATGATGACCACTCGTTGTTGGGCATGTGTCACCACTCGACTTGCCCACCAACAATTCTTTTTTACTTTATCATTAACTTTGACATAATTATTATTTTAACCTCTAAGAAGTGTGGTGGAAAAGAATTAGAATATGAATGTGTATAGTGGTTTGTGTTGTGTGTAGTAATAGTAATAATAATACTAATAATTAATAATAATAAGTTATATTAATATAAGTTCATGGATGAAGAGAACAAAAGTGGGTGTGTTAGAATTTGCTAGTTTGATATTAAAATATGTTTTGAATGGATTTAAAATAAAAAAACCAACTTACCTGTAACATCCCAAAAATCGAATCGAGCATTTAAAATATATGGGCTTTATTTTCGGGTTTTATGGTTAAAGATAAAGATAGATTATTGACTTATGAGTCCATGGGCCTAAAATTATCGGTTTAAGAGCCCATAATCCTCCCTTAAGCAACCCTAATCAGCCTCCACCTCCACCATTTCCATCCATTTCATTTTAATCCTAGAGAGAGAGAGAGTAGTGAGAGAAAGTGAAGAATTTGAAGATTTGTGTATTTTGGGATTAAGGATTGAAGATCTGATTGTTTGTGCATTGAATCATCAAGAAAAGAGAAGGAAATCTAAGTAAGAAACATCTCCAAAGCATCCATTTAGATCTAGATCAATTCGAGGGTTTTTGGCTTTTTAAAAAAAAAGTGAGAAAAATCATAAAAAGATCACGTTTTTATGTTTTGAATGGTATAAAAATGATAGATTTAGTGTTCTGGATGATAAACCAAAGATTTGGATGTTAAAAGGTTGGATTTTGGGTGAAAAACGAAGATTTTGGGCAAAAATCGAGCTGAAACCCCATTTTGCAAAACTGTTGTTCATTTTGCGAAACTGCTGTTCATTTTGAGAAAGTGTAAATGTCTCATTTATGCGAAACGGTAGTGTCTCATGTGTTTGAGATATGTAGTTGTGTGTCTGAGTGTGCATAAGTCCCAACGAAAGTTGGGCATGAGCCATGCGAAACTGCATAAGACACTAGCTGTGACACTGTATGCGGAACTAGTTGCAAAACTGTAGTGTCTCATTTTTGCGAAACTGTATGCGAAACTAGCAAAAAAATGACCAAATTGTACGTTGACCCTTATGCAGGCACTATAGTGCGATTGCTTAAACTTGAAGTTAATTTTCATATCATGTGAGTTCTAGATCCCCTCTTTTTCTTGTTTTTAACTGTTTTGGGGCTATATGCATACCAGTGATGAGATTTCAAATAAAGACTTTATGACAGACTTTTATAAAGATGAAGATTTCCTAATGAACTTTCCTTTAAAGAGTTATATTGGACTTAAGACATGTTTTCCTTTTGGAAATGTTTAGACTATTTATGCGTGATTCATGTGTTGACGTATGATATAGTTATATTGTGTTACATTATATTATGTAAAATTAAAAGACGAAAGTGAAAGAAAGAAATGATCATTGGGTCCAAAGTGGAGTTACATCTAAAAGGAAGTCTTGCAAGCAAATGGGAGAATTGCATTCGTTGCATTCTCGGTGACGTCACATCTAAAAACAGTGGTGCTACATCTAAAAACAAAAGGACCCTATACTAAAGCAAGGTGGTAGGGCCTATGGGCATTAGTGGGTCAAACTATCAGGGGCTTAGCTAGCCACGAATTTATTCACCTGATGGGGGCTTAAGGCCACAGAGTGGGTTCGGCCTGTTGGCGAATCCGAGACGAGGATAAAGAAGTCTGGTCCTTCGGCAAACTGTGAATTGACGGAAAGAGAATTGACGAATAAAGAAGATAAAGTATAATCTAAACAATAAATAAATTAACGACGAAGTATTGCCAATGTGCTAGATTGTCTATGTGATAAAGTTAAAGTATTTTACAAAGATTATGAGACGTTATTTGATAAAGTAATACTAGAACTCACTCAGCGAAGCTGACTTTTGTATACATATAGTTTGACAGGTGTGTTGGTGATTCAAGTGGATGGCGTGAATGGCAAGCTACTCGGCAAGTGAAGTCTGGCATCCGTTTTGAGAAGACTGTTTATGTTTATTTTTAAAGACAAATATTAAATAATTTATGGTTTGTAATGACGAATTATGATTTAAGACTTCCGCTTTGGTGATTTTTAATTAAATGAATGTTTTTATGAAATGTTTTATGTTGTGTATGATCAACTGTGAGGTCCCCTGGAAAGAGGGCCTTACATTACCCCCTTTAAAAATATGAACATAAGCTTGGTTAACGGTGTAGGCTAACGGAGTTAAGCAAGTGGATGAAAATGGCAAAAATAAAAAACAATAGAGTAGTGTAGGCAAAAAAAAATTTCATGGATGAAAATGACAAAAACAGAAAAACGTCAGGGATTAAAATGACAGTTAACCCTAAAAATTATGTATGTATTAATGGTTTGAATAAATCATTCATGAAATAAGAAATAATGATCATTAAACATTATAAATAACAAGTCATTCATGTAATATAGTGAGTTTGTCAAGTCAATAGATCAATTCTTGGATACTGTTGGTGTGAATAAATTAATGATCATAGGAGACTAATGATGTTTATCGTGAAATAAATACATATTATGGGTAATAACACAAACATGAACTGAGTTTGATGAATTGAATAAATTGAACAATACTGTTGGTGTGAATAAATTAATAATCATAGGAGACTAATGATGTTTATCGTGAAATAAATACATATTATGGGTAATAACACAAACATGAACTGAGTTTGATGAATAAATAAATTGAATCAAAACGATTAAATAGACTCACATGAATTCACTCCTACACATGATAATAAAATAAGATAATTAAAAAACTAGTACAAATGACAAAAAATATTATCACAACAAAAGTTATTTAAAAGTTAAAACACAGAAGCTATATCTTCAATCTAAAAGATTATTTGTGAATAGTATCTTTTTTTTACCGCAAAATTAATAAGCCCGGCTATCCAGGATAATCCAATGACGAAAGACTACTTCAAATGCTCTACGAGCACATACAACGTTAGGTATCCCAACCAGGGGCGGACCCAGTTAGTAGTGATGGGGGGCAGCCGCACCCCCTAAGGTCTCGAGGGATCCAACGATACTTAAGTGAAAATCTCAAGCGCACCCCATATAATTTTGTGATCGTCCCCCTGAAAGCTTTGAGTGAAAGAGAAAGAGTTAATTTGACAATCTTTGTATTTCTTTTTCTTACTTGCGGTGGTTGGTGGTGGTGTTAAGTGTTAACTTGCAGAAAGAATTGAAGGAAGAAGAAGGGTGGGGATGGCTTTTGTATTATTTATTGTTATATTCTTTTTTTTTACAGTGCATTGAAATTTGAACACAGATAGCAAATCAACTTTACTGTATCATCCATTACTTTTTCATTTACTCTTAGGATAAAAAGTAAATTTTTATATTTTATTTTAATTTATATATATTTATAGAATAGAATATTTTTAGTGCAAGTGTTAGGTTGTTTTATTCAAAATTGCCAATATTTATATACATATATAATCTTCTGTATTAATTTAATTACTAAAATAATATTATAAAGGGGCAATTTCATATATACCCTTACAAAGTTGCATAATATCATATTTACCCTTTGCATGCTTAAAAAGTGTTGTACATTATGCATTAAAAACTTGTACTTTGAGTAAATATGATATTATGCAACTTTGTAGGGGTATATATGAAATTAAACCTATTATTTTTAAAGATTTTAATGTTTATTAGTTTATTTGATTATTTTTTTAAAATATACGTGATAAGATAAATTAATTAATGCTTTTACAAGTGTTAATAGTTGTGTTTTTATAATGATCTCAAGATGTGAGAGAATTAAAACTTCACATTAGGTCAATTTATTTATATGACTCGATTTAATTCGACATGAACTCGATCGAAACAAGTTATATGGAATTGCATAATGATCACTACAAAATTCCGCCCCCCATGAAATTTTTTTCTGGGTTCGCCACTGATCCCAACCCCACCTAATTCGAAGAACCCCGACTCTAATTCTTGGAAAAGCTACTAATTAGCCCGCCTACTCATAGGCATGACAACAAGCTAGTGGTAAAAGCCCAAGCCCGCCTATTTTGAGGAAAACAACACCCCAATTCGGGAAAGGACACTAACCCGTCCGTCTGTAGACACGACAACAATCTAACGGTAAAACTCATTCGACTGATCAAGGATCAAACTTGTGTGACCACCAGTCTCCTTTCAATTCATTGCTTAGAATGTCCATCCTAACATGTTGGTAGTTGAAATACAACTTTGGTCTCTTAAAAGATCGTAAGGCATAAGCTACTGCTATCTTTAATCTAAAAAGTTATTTATGAGTAGTCACTTGGCAAAAAATCAACGTTGATTTTACAAAAATTTTAACAATTCAAACAACGTCGTCATAATTTAAAATATGACCTTAAAGTATTAAGAGAACATACAATGATAGTGATTGCACTAAATATTATGTATTATTAAATTGTCGTTCTTGGTCTTTAGAGATGAAAATTAAGTTATTTTGACAGTTTGCATGAGGACTTTTTCGTTAATGTTTCGCTTTCGAAATTAAACTTGGGCAGGTCTAGGTATGACTATAAATCGTTGACTGGTTTTTTGATCACTCTTTTTCCAGTGAATAGTGAAATCCAACTAATACTTCAACAAGGATTTTAACTACAAATACTTTTTTTGAAAAATAGCGGCAGGCACAATATAGAGACCGATGTACTCAAATTAAGTGTAACGATTAAGTTTAAAGTCCCGCCTTCCCCTCCTAGTATGTGCTTAAGAACGCCGCCGCTTTCGGAGCTTTCATTATAGAGGCTCATCTCATCCCTTTATTTTGGATGAAGACTCGTCAGCCAACCATTTCACAGGAAAACCATGATAGGACCCTTTAATCATAATATGTAAAACTTTTATGCTCGGATTTGAACCCAGATCTACCTAAGTTGAAATTTTCATAGACGGCTATAATAGGTTACGACTCGTGTACTATACAGGTTCAACTTTAAAAATGAATAAATTTCAAAGTAAAAATTTTTAAAATTAAAACATGTAAAACATTGATTTTTTGATTGATAATTAAAATTAACAACATAAAAATAGAAAATTATGAAAATTGTTATACAATAACTTAAAAAGACATTAAAAAGTTGGTAAGGGGCAAGAATTATGATAAATGACAAAAGATAGCTAATAGGTTGAAAAGTGGTAAATTTTTACTATTTTATTAGTATATATGAAGATTTATATTGTAGTATATTAAAACTTATGTATGTGTTAATGGTTGAATAAATCAATCATGAAATAAGAAATAATGAATATTAAGCTAATAGATTCAATCCTTGAATGCTATTAATTGGTGTTAATAAAGTGATGATCATGTGAGACAAATGATGTTTATTGTAGGTATCGTAAGTAATAACATAAATATGAATTGAATTGATGAATTAAATAAATTGAATTAAAACGATTGGATAGATTCACATGAATTCCCTGATAAACATGATAATAAAAATAAGATATGAATACTTACTTAATTAATAATTAATATATGAAGATTTATATTGTAGTATATTAAAACTTATGTATGTGTGAATCTATCTAATAAATCAAGGTTTTAGGGGGCAACTTTTGGAGGGAATTTTTTAATCCATAATAATAGTTTGAGAGGGAAAATATTAAGTGTCATGCATAAGTTGGTGGAGCAATATTATTAAATATTAAATATTTACAAATTACAAATCTTTAAACATAATGATAATGATTTCTTTATAAATATTATTATTTAACCCGTGTGTAACACACGGGTGTTAAACCTAGTGGTTGAATAAATCAATCATGAAATAAGAAATAATGAATATTAAGCTAATAGATTCAATCCTAGAATGCTATTGGTGTTAATAAAGTGATGATCATGTGAGACAAATGATGTTTATTGTAGATATCGTAAGTAATAATATAAATATGAGTTGAATTGATGAATTAAATAAATTGAATTAAAACGATTGGATAGATTCACATGAATTCCCTCCTAAACATGATAATAAAAATAAGATATGAATACTTAATTAATATTTAATAATTAGATCTAAAACCGGGTCGCGCGATGTAGCGGTCGGGTCGTACGATCAGGTCTTGCGTATTTGACTTCGCACATGCATTGATAAAAAAAGTTTCATTTCTCGTACGTTACGATGTAAAGTTGTAATGTGTCACATACTAAAAGACATAAATATATCTAAACTTGGAAGTCAAAACGATAACCAAGTCAAACCCAGAGGGTTAAATTCGTAAATATGTCATAGTAAAATAAGAAGTAAAAGTCGTAAAATGACTCTGTTATCAAAGGCCAAAACAATAATTAGTCAAAGTCGGGTATTAATATCGTAAATACGTCAAAGTTAAAATAAAACATAAGTTGAAAATTAGAGAATGGTAACTTTGTTTGACGTAAATATAAAAAAAATATTATGTCCAACACGATACATAACTTAACATTGTTCAAATGACTTATGATAAATATATTTGATCACAAACCAAACTACATCCGGATAATGGGTAAGCGAGCAACAAGCTGCGCCGCTATCCCCTTTTGAATCGCAAAGCCTATTCTACTAAATACAAATCCTTGGTTTCTCGGGCTCTGCGAGTCACTGTGGACCACCTTCTGCACCCGCTCCAAAAAGCGTACCGCCTCGGGGGCTAGGGATCCAAAAGTGTCGAAGGCAAATGGAATGAACATGTGCTGGTTCTCCAAACATGCTGTCTCATGCTTAGCAACCTTCTTCGATTCTGCCCTCAAAACTGCTTGTCCCGGAACGAAACCACTATCTCTCAGCCCCACCAATGGGGATACTCCAGTGAGGTCGACGCACGCATGTTTACCCCCTGCCCAGCCAAATACAAGAACGTCTGCAGGGCGCAGGGTAGATCTTCCCTCTCGCGGATCAGTCAGAAAGTTAACAGGTGCCTCCTTCTTGGCTGAGATCCCGGCACGCCTAAGCACATCATATAGGACATCTCTAACCCAGTCATGACGATACTTAAATCCCGGCAGTTCCTTACAGTGAAGCGCATGCTCACCAAAACTGTCCAAACATGCTTTTTTACAAATGGGGCATGGTTCATCTGAAGGAAAAAGGGGAATCATAAGCCGGTATTTAAGGATGGCTCTGTATTCAATTGCCGACATCCGTTGCCCTAAGCCTTCAATCGGCACAACAGTTAAAAAATCCTGGGCATGAGCCCCCTTGAGACAAGCAAGAACTGCCCTTTGTCTTGGGGTCATATCGAATCGCTCCTCCATATCATGTGCGTGTTTACCATAAAGAGCATTCGCCAAGGTTTGTTGAGGTTTCTTGGGGGCGGTCTCCTTATCAGTAAAACCGCCTATATCAAGGTCCGGAAGAGTTGTTCCAATACTACCAAGCGCAAGGGAGTAGTCCGGATCTATCCCGACAACACCAGCGCTTCTCAAGATGTGGTTTTGCAATTTCCACGATTGGCCCTGGAAGCCACAAAGGCAAATGTGGAGACATCCTTCGCCGCGAAAATCCCTAAGCCTCCGCAACGCATAGGGAAGGAAGCCAACCTCCACTGTAGGTCCCCAAAATGCGGTCCTCCACAAACAACAATATCTTCAACTGCACCCCGTAGGCCTGCGTCAAAGATGGACACAGCCTCTTTGACATGTTGAGGTTGACAGGTCCTTAGCCCAAACACTAACTTTGCAACCCCCATGCACGAGCGCAACAAAAGGAGCTCACTTTGAGGGTCCCTCAGGTCCGGCAGACGTTTCATAAGTTCAACCGCCCGCAAAGCTCTTTTAGTTGCCAAAGACTGAATAAATAGTTAGGACATGTGGTTTATAAAACACATTAAAAACTGAAAAACAAAAGGACAAAAAATTAAGTGCTGAAATTGGAAGTAGAACCAACTACCTCATAGTATAGTTTGACACATGAAACCAAATGATCTAAGTTAGCACTTGTTGATAACATTTAAACTAATTGAATATATAAACACTTAATACAAGAAAAAGACAAAACAATCTAACCGACTTTAAAGTTTAGGAAGTTTATAAATATAAATATAAATAGGTGGTGATGAAAACTAAATTATGTGTGAAATAAGGAACCTAATAATCTCCTAAAAAGTTATACTAACCAATAATAACTTATATTAGAGTAAGATAGAATTTTAAAGACGATTCAAGAACTAATGTTTCTAAATGAAATTTGAGGTTTTTAGGTAAAAAGAATATGTAAACTTTAATAAATATTATATGATTCAAAGAGAAATAATTCTTAACTAAGAATTTAAATAATAACTTTACATGTTTTAATACTCTTGATAACAAATAAATCATTTGAGTAATATAAATATAATCGTATAATAATTGAAGATGGATTGAGATAAAAATATAAGAAATAAGATGTGGCTAAACATAGATCCAAACTCGATTTAATTGTGATGATAAGATGAAATTGATGTATTGGAGAGCTTCACAAACATATGAAGAATGATAACTAGAATAATTTTAGAGAAACAAAACGAATTGGTGATGAACCAGTTGTGTGTAGTTGTGTGTGTACGTTTAAACTGAAATTGCGTATGCAGAGAGTTCAAATGTATATGGTGAGTGTTTTACATATGATTTGTAGAGATTTTGTACGTGAATGAGTCGAACATGTTCGTTGGCGGTTTCAACTTGACAATAATGGGGGTTTATTTGACTGCTACTCCCATGATTTAGGTTCAACTGATTAAGTGTTAAGGTTCGACTTGATTTGGGGAACATTTTTGACCATGTAATTGAATCATTTTTGGGGCATAAAGATGGTCACTTCGACTCAAATACACCCTCAGGCCAATGGATAAGCTAAATCATCCAACATGATTATAGTTGTTAAGAGTATAATTGAGCTTTTTTCGGTCTTTTTGTGGGTGTCTTGTTTTTCTTTCGTGTGTTATTGTTTTGTTTTCTTTTGTTCGTTCCTCCTAGCTTTTCGCTACTTTTTCAATAAATTTTCATTGTTGCTGTTCAAAAAAAAAACCTAATAGACTCTAAAGTAGGAAAATAAGCATGCTGGTTGTCTACTATTAAGGGAAATATCCTACCAAGATCCTAGAATGCATATTCCCCTTTAATTGATAAACCAAAGGATTTTTTTGAAATTCTATAGTTCTCTTTTTTGTTTTAGATTTTTACCACAATATTTTTAGTAGTTTACACTTTTAGCCCTTCTTGAAATTCTATAGTTAACTTTTTGTTTTAGATTTTTGCCACAATGTTTTTATTACTTTACACTTTTAGCCCATATAAGGAATTGTTATTTGCATAATTATCAAAGGATATTGGTGGAACAAGGAGAAGAGAAAGGATAAAACAAAATCCGATGGGGGAGTGGACCGACGGTGGTGGTGATTTGACAGTGGTGGCGGTTTGGTCGGGTAGATTATATGGTTGTAGGCGGCGACGATAATTGGTGTTGTTGCGGTGTCGTGGGTAGACGACGTCAACGGATGTGCAACTCGAATGATATCTATTGAAAACTCATATAAGCAGTCTGTATTTTCTGCATTTTAGATAACAGTTGATTTGACTGTCGGGGTCTATGTTTAACAAATACGAAACCGAACATGAAGAGCTAATTAGAAACATAAAGGGCTCGCGCAACGTGCGAGCCGTCGAATACAACTAGTTATCTTAAAGCATACTTCATGTGAGTTATAATTTTATTTAAAAGTAAGTCTAGTATGAATATTATCTTTATCTTATTTCATACTTTATTTTTATTTATTATTTATCAAAATTATTACTGACTAAGCATCAGAGGGGTGTTAGCCAAGCTAACGCCCACCTTCACCAAGTTTGAATGTTTTGCATAAAAAGTCCTTAAGGATCCTGATCAGCTTCCTAAGGATGGTACTCATAATTAGAGACGTACTATCTCTCTCCCGTTAAGGTATCTTGTATATCCTCAAAGGTTTAAAGGTGTTCACTTTTCTACGAATTGGTTTAAACACTTTGCCTGGAGCTAATGTTGTTAGAGGTGTAGTTTGTGATGGTGAGATCAGTACACGCTTTAGTGGCTGGTAATCTTGTTATCTTTAATTTTTTTTTTGAACGGCGGGGATATATTAAATAAAAAGCTAGCAAAAGCTAGAAAAACAACATAAGAAAAAACAAATTACATGACATTCAAAATATTAAACGAGGACCATTTAGCCCAATTTAAATTACCCAGCTTAGCTCTAAACTTGACCCATTGATAACTTAAAATCTTTATGTCGTCCATAACTATATTCAAAGAGGGGATAGTGCCACGGAATATTCTATCATTTCTGGACTTCCAAATGCACCAGAGAGTAGCTTTAAAGATAGAGTCAACCATCATTTGATGGACGGAGCCTTTCTTTAAGCCGTAATTTGAAGTGTCTATTGTCTCCTTTAGTGATTGTGATTGTAATATGGGAAGACGGATCCAACGTCCTACATGAGCCCACACCATCCGAGCAAGGGAACAAAAGGCAAAAATGTGGTCAACATTTTCGTCATTTTGTTGACAAAGAGGGCACCTCACATCATTGATTTGCATGCCTCTACCAATCAAAGCTTGACGAGTAGGAAGACGATTGAGTAGAGCTCTCCAGTGTAGGAAGCTGACTTTTATAGGAAGCCATTTATTCTCTTTAATTACTTGTTGGATTCTAACGATCGAAGGTTTATAACATTTACATGTTACCTACAGGGCATGTCCCAAGGATCTAACATTATCATGTTAAACTAAGGTTTTTATATTATCATGTCACTAAGTCCATAGAATGTAACTCAGAATTGTAACAAACCAGTTTTCAGGTTCGAATATACTATTCTTAAATCATATTACTAAGTGAATAATTTACTTTAACTTGTATATGAACCTATACATAACTTAAACGTTATTTTTGGCTGATTAATTAAAAGAATTATAATCTAAGCGACTTGTAAAAATACACAATACCAAATAGACTAAACAATGATCAAGAGATGATCATACAAGACAAATCTAGTCGGTCGATTTATTGAAACCGAAAGATTTAATAGACAATACAATGAAGATGAAGATACAAGACCAAGAGAAGTGTGACAAGAAGATGAAGACCTTTTTGTGTCTGTTGTGTATTGTTTAGATCTAAACCAGCACAAGCATATATAGCCGGAGAGAAGACAACCCAAACGATCTGATCGTTTAGCACGAGAATAATACGACTTACTCGGGAACTTGCAGCCATTAGCGTTGGGAAGGATGTAGCAGCCCTTAAACTTTAAAGTCTTGACATAAAACATCCTAACACAAAATAAAGAATAAATAAGTTTATGACTTGCTAATTGAATTAAAAGGCTTGTATTTTAACATCCCCATAATTCAATAAGAAAAAACATTTAATAACCCAAGTTACTTACATAAGCATGTTGTTAAAATAGCCTAGGCCTTTGGTTAAAATATCTATGATTTATGATTTGTTTGGTCGTGTGAATTTTTTCTGTTTTAATAATTCTAGAAGCAATTTTTTTTCACGAATGAAATGTAGGTCAATATCAAAATGTTGAGTTTTATCGTGAAAAACTAGATTGGCGGCAATTGATAGAGCAGCAGAATTGTCACAAAATAAATCTACTGGTAACTTTACCTCGATACGTAGCTCTCTTAAAACATTTAAAAGCCACATTATCTCGCATGTCGATTCACATAAAGCACGGTACTCAATTCCCTTGTATCTTAAGGTGAGTCCTATGATTTTCTAAGAATTTTCAAGTGGGTTTCTTTATGAAATTCAAAACAAGAAATTAGGGGCTGAAATAGAGTTAGAATCGAAATTATTTTTATTGACTAGGTTGAATATTCGTGTGTTACACATGAGTTAAATAATAATATTTGTCAAGAAATTATGATCTTTATATTTAAGCATTTGTGAATTTTTAATATTTAATTATATGGTTCTATCAACTCATGCATGGTGAAAATTTTCATTTAATTTCCCTCCCAAACTTCCTATATATATTATAGAACTAGGTTTAACACACGTGTGTTATACACGGGTTAAATAATAACATTTATAAAAAAAATCATAATTATTATGTTTAAAAATTTGTAAATGTTTAAAGATATATTTTGTTTCATCAACTTATGCATGGTATTTCATATTTTCCCTCTCAAACTTCCAACTATGGATTAAAAAAATTCTCTCCAAAAGTTGTCCCGTAAAACCTTGATTTATTATATAGATAAATAGTTTTTTCCCTTAAAAAATGACTCCTCCTATAACCTTAAATTACTATATAGATTCTATAATGTTTGCGTGTGTGTTTTTGTTCTAGTTCGAATTCTAATCCATCAATTTGCAAAAATTTGAAATTGTATTAATGTGTGTGAAACAAGTTGTCATGTTTAATTTAGGTAACTTGTCTGGTTTAGGAGTAAAACAAGAAGACCGCCCCGGATCTTCAAAGACAAGAGGTAAGTATGTTATACTTAGGGTGAGGGGGGTGGTCCATTCCATCCCCTTCATCCCCTAACAACCCATCAATAAAAACATTACACCTATCAACCATTTTATCAATCATTCCATCCCCTAAAACTCCAACCATTGATGGCGCCACAACCATTCCATCCCCTAACTCATTTTAATTTTTAATTAAAAAAAACATCTTATTAAAATAAAACTACATTTCATTAGAAATAAAAATATAACTAGTATGGACCCGCGCGATGCAGCGGATATAATATTACCGGCAACACTTGTCGCTAGGTGTTTTGTGTAATATTTGGCATGAGCTATGAACGATTATTCACTTCGTTCGTCTTAAGGATTTCGCCATCGGTAGGGGTGTGACATTTTGTTATCCACGTAATTTTACTAAAGTGTATTATGTTTGTGTTTTGAAAACATTTTAGGTTAGCAGCATCATGGTGATTGATAAACTTCATAAGTATTACACATGTCAGGTTACTATAAATTTAGCATTGAAATTATCAAGTAGTCGAAGTAACCACCGATTCAATAAAGTTCTAACGAATACGAAAACATAAGTGTTAAACAATGATTAGAGATCCATATGGTTAAGGAAATGGTAAATTCATGCGTCATTGTCCATATCGTGGGCTCATGCCTCGAAGAAAGAATGTTATCCAAATTGGATTTCTTCAATGGAAAGATCATCATCCTCACCATCTTTCAGTCAAATGCTGATAGTGAACCTAAACCTAGAACAATTAACAAAACAAGGACAAATAGCATAAAAAACCAATATAATTTTTGTTTTTTCTTATAAAAGTCCCTATATATATTTTTGGATGTAAAAACAAACATACTTTATATTTTTTCTCATAAAAGTCTCTTAAAAAAATTTTAAACATTAAAGTCCCTTAACATTATAAATTTGAACAAAATATGTATTTTTTTAAAAACAACTTAGAAATTTGTTATGAATTCAATCTCATAACAAAGTTTGTATTAAAAAAAGGCAATTTGGCCTAAAATAATCCAAACTAACACCTATTGCCCAATAATAATATCAACTCAGTTTATTCCCTTAAGTGGTCCTAAATCCAACTTTTATGGTCTCTAGTGGTCCGCCGTTAAGTGCACTTAACGGTCATCAATATTTTTTTTTTTATTTTTTTCGATTTTCAAAACAATGTTTTATGGATATTGATCGGGATAATGATACGAGTCAATTGATGTAAACCTTACCTCAAACAATTGTTCCATATGACAAAACGGTCTTCATCTGGCGTTTAAACCCTAACGGTGCTTCAATCAGATGTTAAAATTAAATCAGCTGGAGCAACAATTGGAGGTAAGTTTTACAACAATGGACTCATATCCTTCTCCCGATCAAAATCCCTAAAACATCGCTTTGAAATTCGAAAAAAAGGAAAAAAAGTTAACGGTCGTTATGTGCACTTAACGGCGGACCAATGTAGGCCAAAAAAGTTGGATTTTGGACCACATGAGGGAATAAATCGAGTTGGGATTATTTTCGGCCAATAGGTGTTAGTTGAGATTATTTTTGGCCAACTTGCCTTAAAAAAAGAGCACCAATTCATCTGAAAAAATATATGTAAGTAAAACAACCAAATATGTCGTTTTCAAGTTGTTTTAAAACAAATAAATTTCACAATTTTGCTCAAATATGATATCTGAATGGACTTTAATGTTCAAAAAAAATTTGAGGGAATTTTATGAAACAAAATATAAAGTATGTTGGTTTTTTAAGTCCAAAAGTTTTTATATAGACTTTTGTGAGAAAAAAAATATAAAGTATATTGGTTTTTTGTGGTATTTTCCTATAAAACAAATATGCAAGTAAAGGAAATTGTAGCATGAACATATTTAGGCACAGGAGTGGGGTAAAGAGGGTTGGAGCATAAAAGATGCGATGAAGTAGACGGTTCTTGTCTACGTGTTGGATGTAGAGTGGGGTAAAGAGGAGTGTGTCAATCAATAAGTAGATACGTAATAAAATGAGAGCCAAATAAATATTCACAATATTTCCTGAATCTTCCTATTCTAATAAGGGTTATTGGATTTTAATACACAAAACTATGGGGTATTGACTGCTGTCACTCCCAACTAAGATCCTCACTCCCAACTAAGAGTCTCACTCTCACCACTCCCAACTTAACATTACACTTGTTGTATCACTCCCGTCGTTAGTAAACACTAACACCGTTAATGTTTGGGTTAAAAGTGTCACTTTTATAACTTGAGAGGAACACAATTTAATATATATCCCACCACCAACTCCGGTCACCACCATGATACCATCACCAGCTTCGGCCACCACCACCGCCAGCTCCGACCACCACTTAGCTCCGGTCACCACCACCAATACCATGTACACCTTCGATCGACCACCTTCTCACTACCATAACCTGTCTCCTACTGTAACACACCACCATCATCAATCTGTCACTATCACTACTGTTACTCATCACCAACAACCCATTGCACCTCATACAATCCTACAACCACCACTATAATCGAGCATTCATTGATTCCCATTGAATTCCATTAATTCTTCAAATTAAGAACACATAATGGCCCTCCCCCCACCCGGTGAAATATGATATTGTCAAACAAGAAACACAACAATTGAAGCAAATTGAAATATTACCATCTCATCACATGAATCTAAAACTGGAATCTTTGTTCCAACTAAAACCTCTACTTCATTATGAATTGCATAATTACATGGTTAAAACTTAAAAGTTAAAAGCTTTTACCTGGATCACTCTCCTCTGTTTCTTGTTCTTCTTTAGTTCAAACAAAGTTTAATTTGGTTTAAAAGTTGCAAGCATTTCATCCATATAACCACTTAAATCATGGTGGTGGTTGTAGGACCGAAGGAGGTGGCATGGGTGTGTGGTGGTGAGTAATAATAGTGGCGGTGACAGTGGTGGTGGGAGCTGGGTTGTGATAGTGACCGAAGTTGGCGGTGGTGGTGGTTGGAGCTGGAGGTGGTGACCGGAGTTAGTGCTAGTGGGATATATATAATTATTAAAGTATTTTCCACTCAACTTATCAATATAACACTTTTAACTACACGAATGATACAACAAGTGTAATGTTAAGTTGAGAGTGGTGAGACAGATGGTCTTAGTTGGGAGTGACATTGACCAATACCCCATAGTTGGGAATATTAAAATCCAAAAAAATCTTTAATAATTGAGTAACGCATCCACATGTCAACATTTTAACTACTCCACATAGGGTTTTGCTTAGGTGTCACACTCGAATTTAATTTGATAGAGGATTTCAAGGCAAGTTATGGTATACTTCACATTCAAAATAACCCGATATGTTCAAATTAAAAATTCATCAATTATCATGAATTATCTCTTAATCCGATATATTCAAATAAAAAATTTACCAATTAACATGAGTTATCTCTTAACCCGATATGTTTAAATAAAAGTTTTAGAATTATCATAGATAATCTCAATTATTATAGCATATGCTTTGCTAGGAAAATATTTTTAAATATCCAAACCAATTTAATAGTTAATATGTTAGAAATAAATTTGATATATAAATTTAGTTAAAACCTATAAAATCAAAATCTCGTATAGTAAACGGGTACTAATCTAGTTAATTTCATATGAAACTACTTACAATAATACAGGATCATAATAATTTGAAAATATTTATAACTAATTAATGAATGAATGAAATTCGTGTGATATTTACAATACTTTTCAAATATTTAATATTCATAAGTACAACAACATAAAAATATTTAAAATTTGATGTTTACACGAACGCATTAATCAGTTGTACAACTTAACCAACGAACTAAGTTTTGGTCAAAACATTAATCATTTGTGCACTAAAGCAATAAATACTTGTACCTTTTAATGATTTTGGGTAAAACAAACATCGAAGCATTGACAAAAATAGCATGTCGTCACGGTACCTTCATATTTTTTTTAAAAACATTATAGTTTAAAAGATATAATAGAAATACATAAAAAATTATAATCATGTAGGAAATGGGAAAAAAGTGTAACTAAAATTTTGTCTTAAACTTTCGTAGAAGGTGAATAATAATATACAAGTTGTTGAAACCAGGCTTTACAAACTTTAACACCTCCGTCACAATGTGCAAGTACATTTTAATCTACATTTATATTATCGTAAGGTCCCGTCACAACAAACTTGTAAAATTTTCGTTTAAATTTCAAAACCAAACAAAAAACGTGAAGCAGTCTTAAAAAATCTAAGAACAACACAAACAAAATGTTAGTAATACAATTTCATTTTTGTTACATTTCATTGAATTTTTCTAATTTGGTCAAAAAAACAACAAATCACTGAGAAATATGAGGAGAATAAAAAGTAACGTTTTAATATATAATAATTTCTCTTTTTTTAGCTACGATCATTTGAAAATATAAAAAATATAATGTTGTACTCTAACGCATTAATATGCTCTCCATGTTAAATCAACTAACCAAATTTATGTAAAAGCATTAATAGTTGTATGCTAAATTATTAACTACTTTTACATTTTAATTCACATGTTGAGATTGAACAAAAGAAACATCAAAACGTCGACAATAATGAGGAGGTCGCAACGTTACCTACGAAAAATTTTAAAACATCATAGTTTAAGAGATATGATGGAAATACGTAAAAGAATTAAAAAGTTTATAAGTGAGGGGAAAAAGTGAAACTACTAATTAATTAAACATAATTTAATTAAAGGTGAAGGTTTCAAGTGTAATTAAATTAAGGGGATAATTTGTAATTAAAGTTAAAAGTACCATTATACCCTTAATTTGGCTTGTACACTATGCATTAACACTTGTAAGTGTTCTTATTTTTTGGGTATCTTAAAATACCCCTCCAATCTCTATTATATATAGTATAGATACATGAAAATATAAAAAAACTAGATTAAAACTAAAAATTACTAAAACACGTACAATTAAAACTAAAATTTAAAATACCTAAAAAATTTAAAAACTAAAATTCCTAAAAAAAGTTACTAAAAGTCGTATTCCCATCCATTTCGGGCCGCGATATCTCGTTTCCGAGCAAGAACAACTTCCAAGTGCCGGCCGGTCAAGTGTTCATGTGGTGCGAAGAACTTTTCGACATCGCGGTCTAGTTGCTCGTCTCGCATCTTTGTCATCAACATTTGTTCTTTTGCAAGTTTGATGTCGATAACCTTTTGACGTTCTTTTTTCTTCTCTTCCCTTTCATCCGACATCAAATTTTTGTAGGATTTGACGATATCAACTAACGAATCTCCCGATTTTTTGCTTGAACTATCGGCCGGTTGCTTTCCCTTTGATGGGCGGGTCTTCAGAGGGGGCGTTGAGTCTTCGTTCAAGTCGGGAATGCTACTAGAACTCGAGTAGTGTCCCTCCACGGACGTTTTGGTCCTCTTTACACTTGGACCAACTTCTAAATTAGCACCTCTTCGTGCATGTTCTTGCCATTTTGGGTGTTTTTTCAACTCGTTCCAAACGTGTTCATGTTTAAATTCAAGGTGGTTTTTGGACAAAGAAATGTATTTATTTTTCACCAATGTCACCAAATCGCTATGTGAAACTCCACTAATATTTTGTTCAACCTTAAAAAAAGACAATAATATACCAATTATATAAACAATTATAAAAAAAATTATAAAAAACAAGAATAAAAACAATTATAAAATATATACCAATTTAAGGTAGATCCCGTTGAAAAGTGTGGATTTGGCGTTCAAGTCTTTCCACTTCGGATTGAGTTGATGGACACTTCGATCAGTACCGCCTACTAATTCTGAAAAATGGTGCAAAACCCTTCTCCAAAATGAGTCCGATCTTTGTTGATTTCCGACTTTTTTATCTTCGGAAATATGTAGAAAAGCCTTCGCCAATGACTCCTCCTCTAATTTGGTCCATGGTTTTCTCTTGGCCTTTGTCGATGATTTGTTCATACTCGGGCCGTCCTCGTCTTGTTCTTCTTCTTCGTCTTCTTCTTCTTCTACTTCTTCTTCTTCTTCTTCTTCTTCAAAACGTTGTTGTTGTTCTTTTTCTTGTTGCACTTCATAATGTTGTTGGTTATAATCATAAAATGGGTCAACCCGGTTTGCATAACTAGAAAAACCGTATTGATTACCATAATCCAACGCGTTTTCGTCGTATGTGAAACGACCCATTTCCACTTGGGTTGGTAATCTTTGTTGTTGATTTTGTTGGAAAGGTTGAGTTTGGGGCTGACGAGATGTTTGTTGCGGGGCTTGAAACGGAGAAAATTGTGAAGACGATTGGGTATTTTTTCGTGATATGGGTTTTTTGGTGATCTTTTGTTTTGGTGCCATTGTAGTGTATATATTATTTGGTAAAAGAAAGTAGAGAGATTGAGAGAAATGTGAGTATTTTGTGTGTAAAAATTATGTATTTATAGGTAAATTTATATAAAAAAAGTGTTTTTTTTATTTAATAAACCCAACCCAAAATCCCACCCATACCCGTTACCCAACGTTCCAATTTCAATTTTAACGGTCAAAAAATGGGTCCCACCAACCATCACCGCATCGGTGATCACTCCCCACCATCCCCGTCCCCGCCATCCCCACCACGAACGGCGGTGGTGTGCCCGCGCTAGGTTGAACCCCGTCCCCGCCATCCCCATACCCACCCCCATCACCCTTAGTAGACGAGTGAGAGATATTATTTTACTAAGTTTAACACTTGTGTGTAACATACGGGTTAAATAATAATATTTATAAATTTAATCATATCTATTACGTTTAAAAATCTATAAATTTATCTCATAAATCAACGTTTTAGGGGACCACTCACGCCTTTTTTTTGGGGGAGGGATGAGGGGGAAAGTAAATAATAAAAGGAAGTTTGGGAGGAAAAATAAAATAAAGAAGCCAAACATTTAATGAACAAAAAACATTTACAAATCTTTAAATATTAAATATATACAAATTTTTAAATATAATGGTTATATATATTTTTAAAAATATTGTTTTTTAACCTGTGTGTATCACACGGGATTTAAATAGGGTATTTAATATTTAGAATTTAGCTCCATCAACTTATGCATGATGTAAAATTTCACTTAATTTTTTCCTTTCCAAACTTCTTATTATAGAACAAAAAAATTTCTCCCCAAAAAACTGTCCCATAAAACCTTGAATAATTAGATAGACTAGGTTTAATACTTGTGTATAGCACATGGGTTAAAAAATAATATTTATAAATTTAATCATAACCATTATGTTTAAATATTTAAAGTATTTAATATTTAAAGATTTTTCTCCCTCAACTTATGCATGATGCAAAACTCCTCTTGAATTTTCCTTCTCAAATTTTTTATTATAGAACAAAAAATTTTAATTGTCCCTTAAAACTTTGAATTATTAGATAGATTTTGAATAATGTGTTTTTTTTTGTTAAAGTGTAAATTTGCTATAAATTGTATTGTGGTGAATAGGGCGGATAACCTATGTTAGGCTAAATTCAAAAATTAATTCTTGAGTAAGTGCTTAACTTATCTCTTTGACGAAGCAGTGGTGGTTATACAAATGCTTAAAGCAGTTATTATTAAAAAAAAAATTACAATCGTTTATGATGTTGTTATATATATATATGGAGTTTGGATTTATCACTTTTACTAATAAGGATTGTTGTTGGCTTGTAGGGGTGTACACGGTTCGGTTTCAAACCGTGAAACCGTCCAAACCGGTCATCGGTTTGGTTTCACGGTCGGTTTATTTTTATACAAAAAACCGTTCAAAAAAACGGACCGGACCGTTATGAACGGTTTGGTTTACGGTTTATACCAAAAACCGTTTGTAAAAAACCGGACCGGACCGCACGCGCACTATGTGTGCATATATATATATATATATATATATATATATATATATATATATATATATATATAGGGGCACCTTCATTTGAGAACTCGTTTTTAGGAAATAACTGAGTGAGAACCGATTTAACTGTTATATTTTTTATTATCTAAATTGACAAAAATGCTTGTAAACTTACCAATTATAAGATGTATTTATAAAAAAAATAATTTGCATCGTTTTTTGTTGAAATGCATATATGCACCCACATTATATATGCAAATATGCACGCGTTTTAGTTTCTAAAAAAACCGAGGAGAGAGGTGATAAAATTCAAGAAATAATGAACAATGGTAATAAAACAATACCTTTTTACTTTACCATTGTTATTGAAGCAAAAAGTACATGGCTTATATGGTTCTCACTAGTTCTTTTTAAATATTTGGTTCTCATTTGAAGGTAACACTATATATATATATATATATATATATATATATATATATATATATATATATATATATATATATATATATATATATATATATATATATATATTAGATCTCATATATGTGTTCTTGTAAGTAAACTATTATTATATGTATTAGTTTGTTGGTGCTAAAAAAGGTCATAACTAGCATATCGATCATATATATACATATAATATCATTATATATATCATTATATTGTTACAACACAAGTAATGTTGCAATATTCAGATATATAATCAATTTTCAATACCGGTACTTTTAAAAGTTTATAAGATTTTGACAAGATTTTAGGATGTTTTTTAGAGCTCTTAAACTTGGACTATAAAGCTTAAACCGCGAAACCAAACCGGACCAAACCGTTTGTATGGTTCGGTTTAGGTTTGGTTTTTTACTTTAAACGGTTCGGTTTTGGTTTTTAATGGTAAAAAACCGTAAGTAACGGTTTGGTTACGGTTTTATCCAAAAACTGCAAAAACCGGACCGTGTACACCCCTATTGGCTTGTGTTGCAGATCAAGCTCCAACGGGGGGGTTTTGTGTTATGTAAAACTTGATGTGGCTTTTGTTAAATTTTGTAGCAATTGTTGTTGCCATTGTAAAGCTTTCGTGGGACCAAACAATATATTCCGGTTTAACGTTTTGGGTGTTTAATTGTTTAAACTAGAAGCATCGATATAAATATACTAGTTTAGTGCTTGTGTTATGCTTGAGAACATAATACATAAATAATGATCTTAAGGATATTTATTAGACAAGTATAACTCAAATCAGTTTTGAGACAAAATATTAGTAAAGCCGAATCATATATTTTAAAAAAATGTTTTAGTGTAACAATATTATACTCAATTTAAGAGATTTAAATGTTCGGTTTTATGGTGTAGTTTTTTTTTAAATAATGTATAAAAAAAATTATGTATGTTTAAAAATATTGAGCTTTTTAATTGTACGTTATTACCAATTTTATCGCAAAGTTTCATTATTATACCTTATCAAATATAAACTGACCCATGTATACCTCTGGTAGGAGAGGGTTTAAAATGTACATAATCTTAAATTTTAAAGACTCTCCTAAATATTAGGGGACCAAAATGTAATTAAGGTTATTATAATATGAGGAGGGATTTTCTACAAATGCAAAAAACTCTAAAAAGGCTAAGAAGAAATCCAGGGCGTTGGATTATGGTGTTTACGGCCCAGATGGACGCGGAAGCATTTTTGTAATTATTTTGATGTTTTGCTAACGCTCGCGATGGAACCAGGGTTAGATTTGTCATTGCGTGTTTTCAACACCATGCTTAAGACTGACTATATAAAATAACACCACGCATATGAAAATATTAATTAATAAAAAACGCCATAACTTATCTGCAACAAAGTAACATCGGAATCGAAATGAAAACGTCATAACAATGATTAATAAACGAAAACATGCATATAAAAAACACCATGCATAAAATAAACGAAAACGTGTAGATTAGTCATTGTGCGTTTTCAACATGCATATAAAAAACACCATGCATAAAACTGGCTTTATAAAATAACACCACGCAGATGAAATAATTAACTAATAAAAAACGTCATAACTTACCTGCAATAGAGTAAACACCGAAGTCGAATGAAAACGCCATACATGACCAGATGTTCGTAATTAATAAACGAAAACGTCAAAAACATTGATCGGACGTTCGTGAATAGTAAACAAAAACGTCAAAAACAAACAAAAACATCATCGCTTTAGTTTTCGCCATAGATGAATGATTATAGATTCAAAATTAAAAAAGAAAAACGTCAAAAACACGCCATACATGATCGGATGTTCTTAATTAATAAACGTCAAAAAAACGCCATAACTGAACATCGAGAGTGATAACCATGATTTCGAAATCAGCATCGCGCGTATAAATGACGAAGATGCCCCTCCGCGTTTTTTTTCTCTCATGACCACGTGTTAGATTTTGATTGTTTCCTACACTTCTTAGGGTTTTGACCCTTTTTAGAAAATCCCCAATCATTATAATATATGATATTATATATATATATATACATACATATTTCAAAAATAAAAATATTATTGTAAGACAAACTTTCATATGATACCAAGTAAGCAAACCTCTCTCTAATGATGACAAGTAAGCAAAATATATTTTGCTATATTATATAAGGATGTTTCCTAAACCTTTTTAGCTGAATTATGTAATCATTAAGGTTAAATTTAATTAAAACTTTTGGTATATATGTTACAACTTGGTATCAGAAAGATTGGCCAAATGTTATAAACGAGCATGGTTTTTATTTGATTTTTGTTTCATGTTATCTATTCAAAACTATTTCTTGGATAAAAACATGACCATTACTAGCTATGGTTAAAAAGTGTGGTCTAATAAGACCAACCGTTATGGTTTTTTTTAGTTTTGTATTTACATGATCAATTGAAAAACCTTAGCCGCATATTAATATATTGGCACATGGACATATATAGATAGGAGAAGTATAAGACAAAAACTATTTTTTAATGAAAAAAACCTGAAAACCTAAATGGGTGGTTGAGATTAAACCACATATTACATTCTCAACTATTTTGTCTTTTTGTATTGAAGGGTATTGTTGTCATTTAGTCTTTTGTACCTTCTAAATTATTTTTTTCTTTTACTGACATGTTTTTTCAATCAACCATTTCAAATACGAATTCAAAATTTAATTAGCAGTCATCTTTTTCAAATTATCCTCTCTACTTCTTTCTCTCTAAAAATCATCTATAACCTCACCAAAAATCAATTAATCATGAACAAACCTCAATGAAGAAGATAATAGTTCATATGTATCATCAGAATTTTTATGGGTAAACCTTCACAACACTACCGACACAACCGCACCGGAGTTATAAAGGAATCTGCACACCACCGTCACAACCGCACCTGGCGAACCACCACGACACCACCGTCACTACCGCATCATACTTAAAAAGAGTGAATCTGGCAACCACCAACGCTATAGACAGATCTGGATCTTCGTTTCCGGTGAGCTGGTTTCCGGTGAAGAAGCTGATTTTCGCGTAACTTCAGTTAGTTTCTTGTAATCTCTTCGTTTTTATGTGTTGTTATTGTTCGACCTCCTTTTTATGATGATTTTACTGTTTGGAGCCATTCGTCGGCGATTTGGGCGAATTGGGGGAATTGTGTTGGAAATTTTTGTATAACACAAAAACATTTTGTGAAAAATACAAAATAATAAATAAATTGGTGTTATAACTTTGAAGTTATTATGAGTTTCAACTAGTTAATTGTGTTGAATATATGTTTCAACTCATAATTAATTAAGTTGAATAAGTGTTTTATGTCATGTTTATGGACAATGAATGAGGTGTTTCAACACATTCTTGTCCTATAAATACCAAGGTGAACCTTGGTTGAAAATACACCAAATACAACACCAAAGAACTCCAACTATGAAAAGTTCTCTCATTCTTTCTCTTCTAATTTTTCTAACATGTAGTTGATCTTCTTCATCTCTTTTCTTTAAGTATAATTTGGGTTGTGAGTCAATCCCGGCAGTACATACTGCTTCGGCTGTTGTACCCTGGGAAACAAACGAGTTCTCTTGGGAGACTCGGAATTTGTTTTAAGGGACCCGTGTTGAACACGAATCCTCAGCCATGTTTTTGCTTCTGTTTCTACTCATTTCTTGTATCTTGTTTCATTTCGGTTGTAATCATAATGTAATTTACTTGTATTCTTTATTTTCTTTGTATTGTAATTGAATTAATAAAGAATTTTTAGTTATTTGTACGAACGGTTCCTACAATCTTAAAACAAATTTTTTTAAATTACCGTTCGTATTTTTTTTTAAAAAAAGAGTCATTGTTTGTCTCTCAAAGTTGGACTTAGAGAACTTACACTTGGCTTCTTTCTAGAACCGGATTTTATTTATAAAGAAAGTGGTTCATTTTTTTACCATTCGTTGGTTTTGATTTAGTGTAATTTTTGGTTATGTATAAAAGCTTTTGTAGTTTTTCTTCAAACTTGACTCAATTACTTTGAGAATTTAAAACTCTTATGAGTTTCTTTAGCATTCAAAAGTGGTTTTATTTTCATTAAATATTTTGTTGAATGGTTCAAGGTGATAAAACAAAAAGGTTGAAGATCCAATATTGTTTTAAATCAAAGGTTTCGAAACCTACGTGGTTTCAAGATTAAAACTTTGAATTAACCGTTTGTCGGTTTCAAGATTAGTTTTCATATGCGCCTTAAGAATGGTCATGCTTGTGTACGCATCTTATGAAAACCGGTATTTCTTATTTGCGAGTAAGAAATATTTCATATGTGAAACTTGTGTTTTAACATGTGTGTTAAAACCTAATGATATTCTAATTAAGTATTAGAAGAGATTCTTTATAATATAATCAATTTTGTATGGATTTAGTATTAATCTTTTAAATTTAAAATCGTTTTTTTTTTGTTAGAAACAAATGACGAAATCATTATTCATTCGAAAACGTTGACAATCATAATTATTAATTTACAAATGATCATTTATAAAACTTTTTGCTTCAAAACATTTTACAAACGTTTTGTTGGAACCTTTCATTACATGAAGCTATATGCTTAGGATGTTTGATGTAGACTATTTGTTGAGTAATGTGCGTGTTAGAACCCATTTACTTATCTAGCATGTGTGTTAGATATGACATAAATTTTATGGTCTAAAAGCGTCTTATGTAGGCGTTTATTCTTAACATGTGTGTTAATGATGAATTTAAATAAGAGTGTTTTATGTAAACATCTTATCTTTAACGTGTGCGTTAGAAGTTATTTATTCAACAAAAATACTTACAATTTTGGGTATTGATTTCCATAATCAAAACATAAAATTAAAATAGTTTATTTCGAAACTGCTAAGTGCATGTTTTGGCAAAACTAAGATTTGGTTTAGAATGAAATAAACCAAAAGTTTCACATAAAGTGTTAATATAGTTCGTTACTTTTGTGAAAAGTAACACGTCATAAAGCAAATCGATTCAAGTTGACTATTTGATGGGAAGATAAATCTTTGTTGCTATGAACATATATAATTGTTCAAATACTAATTCTTGAGAACAATTTACTATATAAACAACATGATGTTTATATCAATTTTGTGATTGTTCAAAGTGGAAGTACCACTATGGTAAATCAACTTTGTGATTGTTCAAAGTCCATATGGGTCAATAATGAAACTTTTTGAGAAAAAAAAAAAGTTTATGATCCTAGATTAAATGATGATCTATGTATGTTTGTGTAACTTACATATTAGACGTTTCCTAAATATTGAGATTTTGGGATGTTGAACAACTCTCATTGTTTGTTTAAACTATGAGATGAATGTTTGAACGAATATTGGGATATTCCTTAAAAGCTGTGAAGAATCATAATGATGCGCATCTTCTGTTCACATGCTAGAGTATTGTAGTCTAAAGCATGCTAGACTAGTACTTGTTAATTATGGTGCTCTGAGGAGACTACTAATGTGAAACATTCAACTCATATACAACATAAACATAAAGTTGTGTCTAAGACAATGTGAGTGATGGTTGTCATTCAATCTAAGGAAAGTCATATAGCTTATAGAGAACTCAATTTTCTAGATCAAATCTAGATGGTAACTTAAAAGTATTTTAAGTTTGAGATGGTTGATAACAACCTATGACAAGGCATGTGTTGCTTTAGTCGGTAAACAAGTATTTATGACATCATTGATACAAAGACGTTGATCTTGTTCAAATCATGGATGTCTAATACTATATTTAACATATTCTATCTAAGTGCAACAAATGTGGGGGGAAGCCATTTGAGAAATGGTATTTGAGAAATTTTCTCAAACCCGTATCAAAAGAGAACCTTTTGTTGAGCCAAATATAATGCAAATATGTGACCGAATCTATTAGTTAGACTCGAAGATCAATTAGTTATATTTGACATCCAACCACTAATGGCATGGATATGTTAGCCTTGAAATGTATTTTTAAAGACAAAAATGTACCTCAGTTCGGGTTGATACCTAGGGTTATTGTCTTAAAAATGTAAAAAGGCAAGATTAACTTGTGAGTTAATAACACATCATAACAACTCATCTCAACTGCAATTATCTGTATTGACTTGACGAAGTCATAGATAATGGTTTTGGATCCAACAACTGTCGGTTGATGAGAGACGGAGTTGTGGAATGAGACTAAAGCCCATGAAAGATGGTATATGAAGGAAAACCTAACTTAGTTGACTGGAGATCCCAAGATCTAAGTTCAATAGGACAACCTACTCATATATCTAAGGGTGGTCACTGTGGGGGCATAGTTAATATATCAGTCGATATATAAGCTAATATGTATAAATGTTTATATATGTCCTCCTAAATTATAAAGGGAGCTTAAATACTTCCTAGTCCATTCCTATAACAACAGTGACACATTGTGAGGCTAAGCATACCATATGGTTAATGATTTGCGTAATCATAGTAACCTTAATGCTTTTAATGATTTTTTAGATAAATCACCTATGTGAAAGAGAAGTGAGGTCGCTTCGAATGAAATTGTGGGGTGCGCAATTTCTAGAGCTTTCGCAGAACCAGGCTAGTGTTCCATGACCATAACGGACACGACAATGAGGGTTTGACCGAACTAGGGAGAGTGTTGTGTGAAGTGTATTGTCGTCTCCATAAATGGTGGTTGGTTCAAGGACATCACGTCTACCGAACCACTAGGAGACTAAGTATGCATCACAACGGAAGGTTCAAAGGTAACGCCTACCTATCCGGCAATACTCAACCGCTGAATTATATCTAAGAAACTTGTATGTAACGATCAATCTGGATTGTTGGAATAATATGTGAAAATGAGTTTTCATATGAAAAAATGAGGTTTTCATTTGAGAAAATGAGATTTTGTCTTTTTCCCATGTGGGGGATTGTTGGAAATTTTTGTATAACACAAAAACATTTTGTGAAAAATACAAAATAATAAATAAATTGGTGTTATAACTTTGAAGTTATTATGAGTTTCAACTAGTTAATTGTGTTGAATATATGTTTCAACTCATAATTAATTAAGTTGAATAAGTGTTTTATGTCATGTTTATGGACAATGAATGAGGTGTTTCAACACATTCTTGTCCTATAAATACCAAGGTGAACCTTGGTTGAAAATACACCAAATACAACACCAAAGAACTCCAACTATGAAAAGTTCTCTCATTCTTTCTCTTCTAATTTTTCTAACATGTAGTTGATCTTCTTCATCTCTTTTCTTTAAGTATAATTTGGGTTGTGAGTCAATCCCGGCAGTACATACTGCTTCGGCTGTTGTACCCTGGGAAACAAACGAGTTCTCTTGGGAGACTCGGAATTTGTTTTAAGGGACCCGTGTTGAACACGAATCCTCAGCCATGTTTTTGCTTCTGTTTCTACTCATTTCTTGTATCTTGTTTCATTTCGGTTGTAATCATAATGTAATTTACTTGTATTCTTTATTTTCTTTGTATTGTAATTGAATTAATAAAGAATTTTTAGTTATTTGTACGAACGGTTCCTACAAATTGTTAACCGGATAATTTGAATCAAGATTTGATAACAGATCTTGAACATGAAATGATGGGTCTAATCTTTGAGCTTTTTTACTTGCATTATTGGTTGAAA
The DNA here is from genome assembly GCA_030867185.1 of Tagetes erecta. NCBI lineage: Eukaryota > Viridiplantae > Streptophyta > Magnoliopsida > Asterales > Asteraceae > Tagetes > Tagetes erecta. The sequence continues at coordinate 62,492,789 of CM061488.1, forward strand.
GATGAAATTGAATGTTAAGGAAGTGATGGGTCTAATAGTTAAAAGATGAAATTGGATGTTGAGGAGGTGTTGTTGTAAGGTGGGGCCCCATTGTAAGGAATGGTTCACTTTTGTACCTGTATTACTGGTTTTATGTTTTAATTTAGATCAATTCTACGTACCGGTTAGTTTTTAACAGGTTGTTTAAATTTCAGTTAAATATATAACAATATGTAACTTATGTAATTTTGTTTTATTGCTTTTTTAAATTTAAGTTAAATATGTAACAATATGTAACTTTGATTTTTTATTCATGTATCCTATTTTATAACAACTTTCGATAAGTTAAGGGATGAAGGGGATTGAATGGACCACCCCCTCACCCTTATAGGCATATATTTTTTATGTAACACGATGTAACATGTCTGGACTGACACTTTAAACTATCTGGTTTTGATATTTATAAAATATGTAACATGATGTAACATATGCACCAGTTAGTTTGCTTTATTGGTTTTTTTAAGTTTAAAAATAACACGATATAACATATATAACTTTGTTTTATTGTTATTATTTAATTTTAGTTAAATATGTAACATTTTTTTATCGATATTTGAATTTTTTTAACAATTTTAGTTTTGAAATAGTTTTTTTATGATCATCTAAATAAATTTTGATCAACATTTTATGATCAACTTACTGACTTTTTATAAGAGCCGGTTCCGGTTCTTGTTGGCGGTAAAGGAACCAACTCTTACGAGAATTGGTTTGGTTCTTAAACCTATGTAACACAATGTAACATATGTAATCTATGTCAGAATTGACATGTAATGATTTCCAGTTTTTAATGAAATATGTAACATAGTGTAACATGTCTGACTAACGCTTAACCATCTAGTTTTGTTTTTAATAAAATTATGTAACACGTTGTAACAAATGTATTAGTTATTTTTTCAAGTGTTTTTAACCATCTAGTTTTGTTTTTACTGTTCGAGTGCTTGACATATGTACGAGTTAGTTTTCAACAGGTTGTTCAAATCTCAGTTAAATATGTAACAATATATAACTTATGTAATTTTGCATTAATGTTTTTTTAAATTTAAGTTAAATATGTAACAATATGTAACTTTGATTTTTTATTCATGTATCGGATTTTATAACAACTTTCTAAGTATATAGTTCCAACTAAAAGATGGATTAGAGTTAAAAAGATGGTTAAGCGTAGCATGATTAAATATATGATGGATTGGTGTTAAAAAGAATCTATATAATTTGTATTTTTTTGTTAAAAAGAACCATAGCATGATTAAATATATGTAACAATTCGTAACATTTTTTTTTTCTATTTTTTGATAAATTAGAATGTGTTCAGGTTACAAATTCGAGTCAGAGCAAATGTTACACATGGTTCTTTTTAATCAAGTTGAAATTGCAAATTCGAGTTAGGAAAAGCACCTATAAATGGTTAAAGCTTCATAGACGTGGCTGGATTGACAAGGTACCATACTCTTGTGCCTAATATTTTGTAAAATAAAGTAGCAATATGTAACTTTGATTTTGCTTTATTGCTTTTTTAAATTTAAGTTAAATATGCAACAATATGTAACTTATGTGATTTTGCTTTATTGTTTTTTTAAATTTAAGTTAAATATGTAACAATATGTAACTTTGTTTTTTTATTTAAATATGTATACGATGTAACATATGTAACATTGATTTTTTTTTAGATCCAAAACATGTAACACAATATAATAAAATATGTAACATGATGTAATAAAATATGTAACACGGTTTTTAACTTTGTTAAATTTAAGTTAAATATAACAATGTGTAACCTTGATTTTTTTTATTCATGTATCGGATTTTATAACAACTTTCTATAGGTAACACTATGTCAGAATTGACATGTAATGTTTTCAATTTTTTAATAAAATATGTAACACGATGCAACATGTCTGACTGAAGCTTAACCATCTAGTTTTGTTTTTAATAAAATATGTAACATGATGTAACAAATGTAGTAGTTATTTTTTCAAGTGTTTTTAACCATCTAGTTTTGTCTTTGCTATTCGAGTGCTTGACATACGTACCGGTTAGTTTTCAACAAGTTATTTAAATTTCAGTTAAATATGTAATAATATGTAACTTATGTGATTTTGCTTTATTGTTTTTTTAATTTAAGTTAAATATGTAACAATATGTAACTTTGATTTTTTTATTCAAATATGTATACGGTGTAACATATTGAACTTTGAATTTTTTTTAAATCCAAATATGTAACACGTTGTAATAAAATATGTAACACGATGTAACATATGTAACTTGTCGGATTGGCACTTAATCCATCTCGTTTTCTTTTTTGTAGGTAAAGGAACTTTTGTAATAAAGATGAAGAGATTATCAAGAAACGAAACATGTATGAAGCATGATTGAAACTATGTAACACTATGTGTGAACTAACATGTATTTTTTTTATCAATTTTAACAAAATATGTAACACGATGTAACAAACGTAGTCCATACAGTTTTGTTTTTTAAAATATATGTAACACGATGTAACAAACGTAATCCTTCAGTTTTTAGTAAAATATGTATCATGTTGTAACATATGTAACACGATGTAACAAACTTAATCCATGGAGTTTTGTTTTTATATAATATGTATCACGTTGTAATATATGTAACATGATGTAACAAACGTAACATGTCTGGAGTGACACGTAGTCAATTCATTTTTGTTAATATGTAACATGATGTAACAAACCTATCAACTAGTGTAACTAGGTGTAACAGACGTAGCAGATAGTGTCAATGAAATAAAAAAAGTAGGAGAGAGAAATTATAAAGTATGTGAGAGAAATTATATTAAATAGAAAAAGTATGAGAGAGAAATTATATTAAATAAAAAAGTAGGAGAGAGAATGTACTAGGGAGAGAATGAGATGATTGTACATAATGTCTAAAATACCTTTTTAGTACTTTATATCATTAAAAAAATAACAAAAAAGGAGGATCAATTCTTAGTCATTGATCTCATCAAATCAATGGTTATAATAGGGTTTTTAGGTTTTTCCAATATGAGTGGGTTTTTATTCTAACCATCCCCTATATAGATATCATATTTTTAATGTTGGAACGTTATTAAATTTTGTAGATAATTGTCAAATGATATTTGTATACTTTTGAAAAGACCAACTTAATGACACATATTCACTATTCATCGAAATCAAACATTCTCATTCGCCATGTTCCACTACAAGATTATTGTTGTATTGAAGTTGTCAGGGCAGTTACATTTTACCATATGATGCATGTGATATAAAAACAGTTGGAGTCGTAGACTCGTAGTAGGAAGTTTCGTTGCTTGGCAAAAATATGGTCAAATGTGATAAATCAAAGGTTTGTTTCTTTGCTAGCATTTTGGTTAAATTCCATTTCGTTATAAGTTGTGAATTCATATTTGTTAGCATTTGGTTGTGTTATATTTGGATGACGTGGACAGTGAAAAACCAGTTTATTTGTTTCCACTTGCCTGGGAATTTATATTTTGATGATCGATATGGGATCAGTGAACGTTGGTAGGATCAAATAACTAATGTTGAAAGTTTCACTCTCTTTCCATTTGGGTATTCATATTTACATGTGTTCCATATTTTGTAGTTGCAGTTACTATAACATTTGCCCCGATTCAAACCCGACCCGGTCGGATCATCCATGTTTTTCCCGTCATCAATGAAAGCAATGAAACCGTTTAAATACCATGAGCTGTGAACAATCGTTCACTTTGTCTGTGATAAGGTTTCTGCCATTGATCAGGATGTGACAGTTACCACATCTAAAACCCAAACAAACTAAAGTTTGCAGGCCAGAAGAGAAAATACATAACACATAGTTTAAGATCAATTAAAAAGCTAGAGTAATCTAGACTTCATCTAGTTTGTATATACTTCATTTGAAAAAAAAATATGTTTGTACTTATTTTGATTTCTTATTGTTAATATATAACTTAATTGCTTCTTAACTTTCCCATGTTGCATAGTTTTTAATAGAGAAAATACACAACACATCGTCTAGTTTGTATATACTTCATTTGAAAAAAAAAATATGTTTGTATTTATTTTGATTTCTTATTATATATTATATTGCTCCCGGTGAGTCTAACCACCGGGAGATCTCATGTACACCGTTGGATCATGCTCAGATTAAATCCTGGCCGTATAAACCCTGCAGTTGAGTTGATTTCGGACAGTTTTTTGGCAGTTTCACACGTCCCTGTTTTCCTCCGACATCGTCGACTATAACCGCTCAACTCCTTCCTTCACGTTTAGAAGATATTAACATTTGATTAGGATTGTTCACCATATCAATTGGTGAACGACAGAGACAAAAGGTGGAAAACGCGCAGCATATTCCACGGCAATCGGCTACGAAAATGCATATCACTCTCAGATTTGGTGTGATTTCTCATCTATTGGCCTCATTTCTTTATCTCCTGGCATGATTTCTTCATCAGGTAATGTTCATCTCTATCCATTCTTGACTTGATTTCTTCATCTCGGTAGATTTATGGTTTTTTTTTGTCTTATTTGTTTCTCAAGCTCTGCCATTTATGATCAGCGAAATTGATTATTACCATCTTCTAATTTTGATTTTGAAGTCAGTTTTAAATGTAACTGGGAAATAATGGTGGTTGATGTTTACAGGGTGTAAGTAGCAATCGGTGGTCTAATAGTGGTGAGTGTCAATTAGGTTGGGTTACCCTCAAATTCAGTAGCACGTGGTGTCTTGGTATGATTTTTCCACTCAAAACTCCCAAATTTAGTTGCTCTCTACCTGAACTCTTTGTCTTCTCAAAATCATCATATAGGTGTTGCAGGAATTAAGTTTGGTGTTTTGGAGTCATTATTGGTGGCAATGCAATGCTCTTGATTCTTGAAATAGGAACATCAATAATCAAGTATCAGTTTTATTCATTTCAAATCCCATTTCCCTTAAATAGATCATCTCTTTTGTTTTGTTCTTCCCCAAATCCCTAAACTAGCAATAGAATTTGATATTCGTTGTAGAAGCTTTTGAATTTCTTTTTAATTTAACAGATTACTGGATATAAGAAATTCCCTATGGAAAGAATGATCACTTGTAAGTCACTGTATTAGTTTCATTGCATGTAGTATGTTGCTTATTTTGTGTTAACTTAAATGGTACTTGCCTCAACAATTATACATTTAGTTTTTCATCCAAGGCTTATTATAAACTTACATCAGAGAGTTACTGTACACCAACATCAACCCAATATAAAATAGCAATTATGTAATACTTTGCCAGCAATATATCTAGATATTTTGGTTTCCATGTTTTATTGATAGGTCAAAGGAGGGAAAATGGCTACCGGCAATCAAGAGAAAGATTCAGTGAGGGTTGTAGGTATAACGGTATTTGTTTCGCTTCTAAATTAGTTTCTGCTTTGTTTAAATCAATTTTTTTTGTGGGTACACTTAAACAATCAAAATTCAAACGGTTGTATTCAAAGGGTTTTTTTTATCAAGTTTCACAATGTTTAACTGTTATAATCAAAATATATTACTCTTATTTTATAATGGTCGTTGTTTATTTAAGTCTTGCTACCTTATACTACATGTTGAAGACAATTGGTGGTGTTTCTCTCAAAGAAGTGATGAACGAGTTAAAACCGCACTTGTAAGTTCCTTCAACATGAATTATTCATCTCTGTAGTTTTTTTGCTTGGAATTGAACCTAACATAAACACATTTATTGCTGCTAAACACTTACAAATTGCTACTTATGTTTTTTGGAAAAATACTTCTAATGTAGTTCTATCAATCAACTTTCATGGCTTGTAATCACCAAGACAACAATTTGAACATCCTACACACTGCAAGTAGTTCTCTCGGGCAGCATTTAGTCGCTAACTAGGTAGAGTTAAAAGTGTTTCATTCGATATCGTATGCAATCCGCACAAGCTCAACAAGATTGTCTCTGATTTCCCATATGCGCTATCTGATCTCCAAGGATGATCCAAATAGTATGGAGAAAAGGTTAATTTTACAATACATATTTGTCACTTTCTCCTATATAACTGTTGTCTGTTGGTGTTGTTAAAATCTAAAATTATTGGTTGTTATGTATGATTCTGGTCAAATCAACTATGAATAGTTAAATAGATAAGAACAATTTAGAAAACAAAATGCATATGAAAAGAAAGAGATTAGTTTTATGAATTTTGAATTCTGTTGGTACCTTCAACTATTGTGATTTATACATTTACTTATTTTTCATCTGTGAACCTTATCTTGATTTAAATATTCCTTGATAAAACATGTTATTTTGCTGTCATGAATCCGATCTTGATCTAGAGTTCTAAATATTTCTTTTATAAAACATGTTATCTGGATTTAGATTTAAATAGTTTCTATGTAAAGATAATATCCTAAATGGTCAAAATAAACGTATGGAGGAGTTTGATGAATTTTGACCTGTTTGCACGTGAACTTTACATATTGGATACATTATGATCGATATGCATATCAAATTGGGTAGTTAATGATTTTTGACCCATTTGATTGCGTGTGAACTTTAGAAGTTGGGTACATTATGTCTTGTGTTGCGTAACTCAATTGATGATTAATGGATTTCTACAATATTTTCCACATATATTAACTAGACTCTTGGCTTTAATACATCTCATGGTTTCAAATGTTTGTGCAGGTCGTTATTCACACATATCATGACTTCAAGAAGTAAAACTTGATTGTGTTTCTAATGAATAAGTTGTTTATTCATTACTTACAATTGGGATCGTCTTTCTGAATCATGTGCAACTAAGGGGTGTTCAATGTAAAAATAAGCAGTATGCAAAAGACAAAAAAAATTAGATCATGTGCAACTAAGGGGTGTTCAATGGAAATTTTATCACAAATGTTTAATGGAATCACAATATTTTAATTGAATTTGTTTAAAATGGTGGTATAAATCTTTAGATTCAATTTGTAGAATGCTATATTAGAATGTCTCCGTTCCGTGATAGATGGGTTAAAAACTATTTGGTGGTAGTAATGTATACGAATAATTATAAAAGAAAAACGCTACAATAGAAACCCATTGTCTGCAATGTAGTTGGAATATGGGAATATTGATGATCATGATCTATGCATTGTAATGCCATAGCACATTATGTACAATATTCTTCGATTGTTTTGTATAGACTGAATTTTAAGGTATAATATTTTTTTCCTACTAATTCTTTTGTATCTTACTTTAAAAGCATATGTTAAGGTTAGTTTTTTTATTGAACGAAGTTGCTTATTGGGTTTTTATTATATATAAAGATTGGGAACGGGTTGTTGTTATTACCCTGCAGTGTAATATTTTGATAGCTAATTTGCGCTTGGTTGGTTGACTACAAATGGACTAGGTATGGGTGGGGAGATGATGACAAAGATAATAATGGTATTAGATGAAGATGAAGTACAATGTAATATTTTGCTAGCTTTGCACTTGGTTGGTTGACTACAAATGTACTAGGTATGAGTGGGGAGATGATGACGAAGATAATAATGGTAAAACATTAGATGAAGATGAAGTGGAAGAGGAAGAAGATGAGTATGCTAAGACATTGAATGAAGTTCCTGAAAGCGGAGAAATCTCAGGTAGGAATGGGCAAGAATTTAGTATTTAAGTACAGCACACATACCTAAATGTTGTGGTAGAAAAATAAGAGATTGAGTAGTACTACCTTTATTTATAATTTACGAGTTAATTTTGTTCGAATGTGATAAGATTGTCATTTAAGTTTTTGTTAAGTTTATTTGTGGTTGTTTAGTTAAAAACTGTCTATAAATAGTAATGTATACGAATAATCAGAAAAGAAAGCGCTGCATAATGAGACTCATTGTCGGTCGTTGATAAAATGTCGAGACCCGGCCTCTGGACGGGTATAAAACTAGTTGTTAATATACAAGTTAATTGCTTCTTAACTTGTCCATGTTGCATAATTTTTAATTTGACAAATTGGTATACTTTTTAAGATTCAAGGTCGGTGCAAAGCACCGGTCAATTGCGTTTTGTCGCGTGGCGTTTTGATTTTTTTATTTTCATGTATCTACGGTTTTAATCCCCGATATTTGACGTATTTACGGTTTTAATCTCCAAACTTTTACTAATTGTCATTTTAGCTCATGGTAATTTTTGACTTTGATCTCTTACTATACTTTGACATAAAATTCTACTTCAACATTTTGGATTTGACTTGGTTATCATTTTGATCTATAACTTTTGATATTTCGTTGCTCATTATATGTGACACATTACGGTTTTGCAATGTGATGTACGAGACATGAGACTTTTTTAATTAACGCATGTAACGAAGTTACATACATAAGACTCGACTCGTGACCTGACCGCTGCAACGCGCGGCCCGGTCTTAAATCTAGTTAAAAATTAAGATTAAAATGGACAATCAAGCGAATATGACCACAAAATCAGAACCACAATAAATGGATGACTATTTCTACCATTTAGCCATGGTTCTTAGAAACGAATGTGGCAAAAACCCTATATTTGGTGACTATTTAATAGAAATGGTATTGTGGCTGTCACTATCATTTAACCACACTTATTTGAACATAGTTCTTGATTCCAACAAACCTTTAGTCACGGTTTCTAGAAATGAAAGGGACTAAAACAATGTTTTCCAGTGACTATATAATACAAATAGTCACACTTACAATAAATTCAAATGGTTTTTGCTATCCTTTACCCATATATTTGGTCAAACTTCGTGGTTCAAACAAACCTTTGGTCACGTTTTCTGGGATATGGATATCGCTAAAAAGTTTTTTTTATGACAATATTAATTACAAATGGTCACACTAAAATAAAATCATTTGGTTATCGCTACCCTTTAGTCACTTTTTATACAAATGCTAGATTCTAACAATTCTTTAGCTATGGGTTTTCTAAAATATATGTGGCTAAAACTAGTTTTTTTTACTATATACACAATAGGAGAGATCAAGAGAGAACTCATATTAAGTTGAGAACTTAAAAACTAACAAAAAGACAAGGGATGAAATTTTAAAGAGGATGTGCAAAATTGAAACTTTAAATATATATATTTTTAAACATTTCTATCTTTTGCATACGTTAAGTTTTTAAATTTTGTTTCGCACCATTAGATCAAGAATTTTAGTATCTTTCATTTTAGTATAAAAATGTTACAAAAAAATAAATTTTTTACGTTTTTTATTTCAATACTACATATATGTAGTATACGATACCGTATGTTTTTAAATTGGAGAAAGTGAATATGGTGGTGTTATGTACCTAAATTACATGATAAACCATAAAAACTACGTACTTTGTGAAATAACAAAAGTTCCCATTATTGATTTTGATGATACCATCACAAAAAACAGCACTGTCATGCCTCAATTCAAAATTTGGATTTTCCAATATGATCGTATTAACATTGCTAGCAATTACTTGGTCCTCGTTACGTGATGTGGTATGAATACGTGCAGTAGGGGCATATTACAATACCAATTATATGAGTCATGTTAGATTATCTTTTAGTTGGAATTGAAAAACCAAATTGACATACGATCGATTTTTAAAGCGCGGATAATGATTTACTAAAATGAATGACGATTATTGAGTAAATGAGAAAGGGAAGAGTTATGATATTAGAGGAGAAGACTGAGTCATCTTTTAAAATTAAATAAAGATCAATGAGTTAAGTTTTCTAATAAAAATAATTTAAGTTAATTTATCAAAGCTACATAGTTTTAATGGTTTTACGTGTAACTTAAGTGCATAACATAACTGTATTCACTATCCCATTTAAAATTTTATAGTATTGCATATATGCAGTATCGTATACTACATATATGTAGTTTCATAATATTATATATATGCAGTATCATATACTACATATATGCAGTATCATATACTACATATATGCAGTATCATATACTACATATATGCAGTATCATACTACTACATATATGCAGTACTGATGTATTGTTATCTTATAGTTTGAATTTCAAGTTTATTTTATTTTGTTATGATATTTATCGTTTGTTTATTTGTTTATTATTGTCTTTATGTTTAGACATAATATAATTATTGGTTTTGTTTTCATTTGTAGTAAGTTTTTTTAATATTAAATATTATGAACTTTGTTATTGGTTATTTGAGATCGTATCGTATGTACACTTTAAATTATTATTCGACTCTTGAGCTTTGTTATTGGTCATTTGAGATCGTACCGCTTCAAAAATGTGTCAAGTACAATGATAGCACATATATGTAGTATCAAAAAAACAAAACGTGATTCTTACATTTTTTTAATTTAAATAACGTATGAAAAAGTTAGTAACTTTTAAAGAAAAACATAATCAAATACAATATCGCAATACTACATATATGCAGTATGAAAATTAAAAAACGAGAAATTTTTTTATAACGTTATTTTTATTCAAATGAAAGATAAAGAAATTTTTGCTCTAATGATACAATTTTTTTAAAATAATATTAATGTATGCAAAAGATAGAAATATTTAAAGATTTATATATTTAAAGTTTCAATTTTACCCATCCTCTTTAAAATTCCATCCCTTGTCTTTTTTAGAGTTTTATAGTTCTCAACTTATTTATTTTTAATAAGTGTGGCTAAAACAAAGTCTTTAGTGCCAGTCGCTACCCTTTAGTCACGTTTATAGTGAATTCACGTAGCTAGAGCTACCATTTAGCCACACTTTATTAAAAAATATTTGAATCTAGATAAAACTGTGGTACCTTTTAGCCACACTTTTAGGTAATTGTGACCACTATAACGTGATCGTCACCGTATGATAGTAGTACCATTGGTCATGTTTGAGCTGAAAAACGTGACGAAAGCCCTTATGAATGAAAATGATTATAAAGTTTAAAAGATTGACAAGATTGAAATTTAATCAATATTAATTGAAAATGAATTTCAAGTGAGGTGGTTTTAACAGAGTGACATATAAGATTTGTGATGTGATAATGAGTCGTAAATCTTGAGACAAGGAAAACTAGCAAAATTTTAATCTTTTTTCGGTATACGTAAAAGATTTGATCTTAAAAAAGCTAAAAAATAGGAAAACAAAAGCTACACCTTTGTTATGAGTCTTTAGGTTATTGTCGAATAAAGTGGTTATATTGTCGCCCTTTAAAGCGTTAGGTTAAGAATCTATCTAATTAATAAATCAAAGCTTTAGAGACTTTTTTTATAATAAAAAATTTGAGAGGGAAAATTAAGTGGTTTTTTCACCATAATGAGTTGATGGAACGAAATACCTAAATATGAAATATTTACCAATCCTTAAACATAATGGTTATAAAATCTATATAAATATTATTATTTAACTCGTGTGTAACACACGAGATTTAAACTTAGTCTATATAATAAATCAAAGTTTTAGGGGGGCCACCAATGCCTCTTTTGTGTGGAAAATTTGGTGAAGGAAAACTGGGCGTCATTCCGCAATTTGAACCGTGTTTTCCCCCTTTTTTCGATTCAATATTCCGCCATCTTTTCAGAACTAAAATTATGGGAATATTGATTTCGCAATCAATCACTTCTTTCATATATTAGTTTTTTCTAAATCATTCCTCTCTGAGTTATACGTGATTCTTAATTTGAATTTTGACTACATATGAATACAGAAGAATATATAATGCACTAAAATTTTAATATAATGTTTAGTAATTTTATTGAACTTGTCCCGTGTATCAAATGAGTATTAAACCTAATAAGATCATATTTTCTATGACACTTCGACCCGTACGAGAATAAAAAGACTTAAAAAAATTTATTCTACGCGATACGCGCAAGGGAAGGCATGGCCTGTGCGTATCCCCTAGCATGAAGATTACCGGGTACGCGAAATCAGGGGCAGCCACAGTCTCGCGTGAAACCACCTACCCTACGCGATGCGCGCAGGTGGAGGCATGCCCTGCGCGTATCGCGTTGGGCAGAATCAACAGCTATAAAAAGGGGTCGACCCCCCTTCATTTCTTGCAACTTCTCTTCACTCTCACTCTGTCTCTCTCTAAGCCATCTCCGGCCAAAAACGTCCAACGAAGTCCCGACGAGCTTTCGGTAAAGAACGGAAGTATTCGGAAGCTCGGTTCTAGTACGGGTTTGCTCACGAGACGCTACGGGGTATCTTCGGTGTTCGGTAGGACTCGTTTTTAGTTTCCTTCGAGTTAATTACTATTTTGTATACACCCAAGATACTAAACCGAGAACCGCCATAATAGTGAACGGCGTCCTCCCTCGTACGTGTGAGCTCAGAACTGTTGGACAAGGCGAAGTGCTGCCCAAATCCAGAGAGACTCCCAAATCTTGACCCCACTCTGTCCGACTTACTAGGTAACGTCACATATCTCGTAACCATTTAAAGATATGTATGACTTAAGTCCATGGAAAAACCAGAGTTTTAGAATAGAACCTTCCTAGTCATGTAATATTACTAGGAATACACTATGTTTTTAATGAACAATAGAATCATGTGAGAAACACGAAGATATGATAATGTGGCTTTTCGAAATAGATTGATAATGAGAACATAGGAAACCCTGACTCAGATCTCGAAGTACTCTGAGTAGAATGATTATGCCAAGGACTAAAGTCATTGCCTAAGCCATATAGTATGACTAAGGTAATGCACATCGGTAAAGAGAATACCGATGGGATTATTCCGAAAGGAACAAATCCTGATAACATGAATTGATTACAAGGTTGCCTTGATTAGCCACCAGCTTATGATACATAGGCTTCATCTATGGTGAGTCTAACCGCCCCTCTTTTACGTATTTTATGATTTCGGGGCTGTATCCGAGCTTGTATGAAAAGTATGAAATGTTTTATTGTAAATGTCTTGAATATGTATGTGGTTATAAGTAGATCGCAACCTGGTGATCCAACGCATCTCAACTCCAGGTTCGTCTGGTTGTTATGTGAGTTGGTCTGCGGTAATAAGCTTCTTGACGAGTCATCCTGATTTTTCGGGATGGCGGCTACATGCCACAGGGCAAGTCATTAAGGCAGGCTTCCGGGGGTAGATCTTCGAGAACTACCGGCCCGCCTCGGGATATGTATGCGTCTAGTCGGATCCAATTAGGTAGATTGATTGCTCGTAACAGGAAAGGCACTCGATGCCCAGGATGTTATGAAATGTTATGGCATAGATTTGCCATATAGGTGCCTTAGATAATCCTGTATGCAATATACATATAAGCAAGCATTACGTCAGATCATCAAGTGACGTAGTGAAGAGTTGACTTGTAGATAACTTATCACCACACATATATGAATGAACGTATGATGTCTAAATATTTTATGTGTCTTACGTCACTGGTTACGACTCACCAACACCTAGTTGTTGATATCTTTTAGCTCATGAAGCAAGTGAAAAGAATGTCCGTGGACGTTAGCTAGGATTGGCTTAGCTAGAGACGGACGAATAATGATTCTCCACGTAGGAGATGGTCCTAAGTTGAAGATGTCTGGGATTAGTATCTTTAGACTTAGTTGTATCGATGTAACAAACTCATATCGAGTGTTAGACAATTATTATTTATTTCAAGAGATTAATGAAAATTTCAATTTGGGACTATAAATGTGGTCTTTTATTAAGTCTTCCGCTGTATTATTTATTTGATTGACTGATGTTATGCAACGTGTCAGGCCCAGGGAGTCGGGGCCTGACATTTTCAACGTTACGTAATATTTATTTATATTAATTATCTAATTGTTTCTCAGCGTTCCTTTTCACCCATATAGAATTACACATATATTTTTTACTAGGTTAGTGACCCGTGATACTCACGGGTTGAAAAATATATAATGATAAGATGAAAGGAGAAAGTGACAAGTAGGATGTATGATGTGACAGTGATGTGGAATGGCTTAATTAGAGGCTACTAGGGTGTACATGGTTCGGTTTCAAACCGCGAAACCGCCCAAACCGTTCAACGGTTTGGTTTCACGGTCGGTTTATGTTTACACAAAAAACCGTTCTTAAAAAACCGGACCGGACCGTTATGAACGGTTTGGTTTACGGTTTATACCAAAAACCGTTTGTAAAAAACCGGACCGGACCGTACGTGCACATGTGTGAGTGTGTCTATATATATATTAGATCTCATATATGATTTCTTGTAAGTAATTAAGTATTAAAACATGTATTAGTTTGTTGGTGCTAAAATATGTCATAACTAGCATATCAATCATATATATAATATCATTATATCTATCATTATAATGATAAGTATATATCATTATATTGTTACAACACATGTAATCTTGCAATATATAGATATATAACGAATTTTCAATACCGCTACTTTTGAAAGTTTATAAGATTTTGACAAGATTTTAGGATGTTTTTTTAGAAATGTTAAACTTGGTCTATAAAGCTCAAACCGGCAAACCGCGAAACCAAACCGGACCAAACCGCTCGTATGGTTCGGTTTAGGTTTGGTTTTTTACCATAAACGGTTCGGTTTTGGTTTTTAATGGCAAAAAACTGCAAGTAACGGTTTGGTTACGGTTTTATCCAAAAACCGTAAAAACCGGACCGCGTACACCCCTAGAGGCTGCCATGTGACAATGAGTTAGCAACTTATTATATATTATAGGTAGATTGGGACACCATCCATGTTTATTTCTGTCTATATATATATATATATATATATATACGTGTGTGTAGAAGAAACACATCTATCTAATAAATTAGAGTTTTTAGGGGACAATTTTTTTAGGGGGAAACATAATTTATTTTATAAAAGGAAAGTTGAGAGGGAAAATTGAGTAGGAGTGTTAATAAAGACAAAATTTTATGATTAATAATAATTTATAAAATTATTATTAAATTTTTAAATATAAAAGTTATAATTTTTTTTAAAATATTTTTATGTAACCCGTGTGTAATACACGGGTGTTAAACCTACTCTATATAATAATTCAAGGTTTTAGGGGGCAACTTTTGGGGGAAATTTTTTATAAAATGAAGTTTTAGAGGGAAGATATAAAATACCATGCATGAGTTGATGAAACAAAATATCTTTAAATATTAAATATTTACAAATTTTTAAACAAAATGATTATGATTTTATAAATATTATTATTTAACCCGTGTGTAACACACGGGTGTTAAACCTAGTCTATCTAATAATTCAAGGTTTTAGGGGGCAATTTTTAGGGGGGAAATATTTTATCTATAATAGAAATTTTAGGAGGGAAACTAAGTGTAGTTTATCACCATGTATAAGTTGATGAAACCAAAGACTTAAATATTTAAAACTTACAAATAGTTAAACATAATGATTATAAATTCTTTATAAATATTATTATTTAACCCGTGTGTATCATACGGGCATTAAACTTAGTCTAACTAATAATTCAAACTTTTAGGGGGCAATATTTTAAGAGGAAACATTTGTTATATAATAGGAAGTTTGAGAGGGAAATTCCATGCATTAGTTGATGGAGCCACAAGTATAAAAATGAATGCATTTTTTTAATAATACATTTATAATCATTTTTTACTGTATATCAAGTATAAAAATTTACTTACATAAATAAAAAGTATAGAGATGAATGTATTTTTTAATGTAAATCAAATTATTGTCATTTACAAAATGATACGTAATTTAGAAAATCATCTATAAATACATAATATTATCTAATTATTAAAATGTTTATTGTATTATATATCAACCCGTATATACATCAACCCGTGTGTATACACTGGCATTATACACACGGGTATTAAAGCTAGTATAATTATATAATTAAAATCTATCTAGTAAAATTTGACCGGTTATGCAAAAAAAATATAAAGATAAAATAATTAAATGACGGGTTTGAAAATTGGAGAATTGTGATTGTCCTCGTCTAATCGAGCTGCTTCCTTGAAGTTGGTTTTTCTTTCATTACACATATTATATTCGACATATGTTAGACTTATGTGATTTTTATATGAGTGAAAAAGAAAGATGAGATATAGTTAGATGATTAATATAAACATTTATTACATAATTTTGAAAAGTTGTATTTAACCTACTATTGGAGGGTGACAACATAACCACTTTTATCTATTCGACAATAAATAAATGACAAAAAGTATCATGATGGTTATATCTTAGGGTAGCTTTATATAAAAACGTAACTTTATATAAAAACGTAACTAAGTTTCAATTTTATTTTAATTTATATAAAAACGTAACTAAGTTTCAATTTTATTTTAATTAAGTTATTTAAGTTTAAAAGTTGTTTTAATTAGGTCATTCACCTTTATATTTATTAACATTATAGGTTTTAACATGTTGTTTTCGCATACTTTTCTTTATATTTTAGTTAGAATTTATTTTATATATTTTTTGTTGCTAATGTGAAGCGGTGATGTGAATTGTAAATTTATTTTATTTTTTTATTATTATTAACATATTTTGAAGTTTTTAACATAATTACATATATTAAATATTCTGACCCTCACATCTTCTTTTAAATTTCTTTCTTGACACAAACAAATCCAACAATAAATCGATTTGAAGGTTTAGGCACTCAATTTGAGCTAAATATGCTTGAGTGGCCTAATTAGAACAAAATTGAAACTTCATTATGTTTCTATGACATTTCTCCTAGGTTAAAAAGAAAAAAAAGTAAAAAATTCAAATAATGCACGTTAAGTTGTTATTATAATTTCAACTCAGTTTATTTCCTCCAGTGGTCCCAAATCTAACTTTTATGGCCTACAGTGGTCCGCCGTTAAGTGCACTTAGCGGTGGACCACTGTAGACCAAAAAAGTTGGATTTAAGACCACTGGATGGATTAAACTGAGTTGAGATTATTTTCGGCTACTAGCTGTTAGTTGAGATTATTTTATGTCAATTTGCCTATATGTAATTTCCTCAAAATCAAATTTCTAGAAATTCATAGTGTTTATGGCAACCTTTATGCTATAATCACCACAGGTGATATTTATATCATGTTTAGAAAGAACTTTAGATCGTTTCATGCTCTTAGTTCTTTTTCTCGAGCTTGATGTTGAAGATAAGTTTGTTGAACCAAAAAACAGTTTATCGAACTTCAACTGAGTTTGTTCTTTTTCTTGAACTATAATGTTATAATTATAACTTACAACTAGGTTGTTCTTTTTCTTAAATATCAAGAGTGTTTTTATTAAAATATAGATTCAAATTAAAACATTTTGAGGGGCATAAGAAAAAAGCTTCCATATCCGATTAGACTATATTTTGGGTTTTTCTCAACTATAATTAAATGTGAGCTTATTTTATCAGGGATATCTTATAATTGTTCGGTGGTATCCTATATGTAAAACAAGAGAAAAAAAATTACATTATATTACTGAGCCATAACCAGGACTACCCTATCCTACCCATGGCCTATGTCCGCCCCTGCTTTTACCAACAATTTCCGACAGTTTTCCATCGATTTCGACTTTAAACTTCCAAGCTTGGTCATTTTTTCATGCAAAGTACTAGTTACAAGGGTAGGAATAGATTTACATTGACAAAGCTTCTGATTTTAATATCCAAATTAGATATCAGTGAATCATTAAACGTATTGAAAATTCTTTAAAGTTCATAAGAGTTCCCGGGTTTTCCAATTATTTATGATTAGTTGACTATTACACATTTTTTTAATGAGACTAAACATCTAAAAATGACCTGGAGATTGTTTACAATTGTTGACAAACCATCCAAACATTATTTATGTTGAAGATTAGACTCACCCAATTAAAGCAATCTTTATAAACTACACCAATCCCCTTAGACACCCATAAACAAAACATGGCACCTCCACCCATTTCTATCATCTTACTTGTAGCATGTACAATAGTTTTGTGCACCTTACATGGTACAAGTTCATTAGATGAAGTTGATGCTCTCCTAAAATGGAAAGCAACTCTCCATACCCAAAACACAAGCATCCTTCTACCTTCATGGACACAAGATCAAAACACCGTCTCTCCATGCAACTGGTATGGTGTTTCGTGTAATGAAAACGGTAGCATAATCAGATTGAACCTTTCGTCCTCCGGTTTAATTGGTACGCTTGATCACTTATCCTTCTCCTCGTTCCCAAATCTTGCATATTTCGAACTTAGTTTGAACAACTTTTCTGGGATCATCCCATCTGAAATCCACCTCTTGTCAAAAATGATTTATCTTGATTTCTCCTCTAATCAGTTAACCGGAACAATCCCACCAGAGGTTGGCCAGCTGAAAAATCTTTCCACACTTCATTTGTTTCAAAATGAGTTGACTGGTTCCATTCCTCAAGCTATATGTCAGTTGAAGTCCCTTTCTGGACTTGCATTGAGTAATAACAATCTTAACGGGTCGATTCCTACTTGTTTGGGTCAGTTATTGAATTTGCGTTATCTTTATTTGAATCGTAACAATATATCTGGTTCTATTCCACATGAATTGGGAAATCTTTACCATCTAGGAGAGCTTTATATGAACACTAACTATCTAACTGGATTTATCCCGGAAACATTGGTTAATTTGAAGAATCTAACTATCTTAAGTCTATACGAAAATCAACTTAATGGATCAATCCCCAAAGAAATAGGTAACTTGACTTCACTCATACAGATGGAGCTACAAATGAATCATCTGAGTGGTCCAATTCCTTCATCTCTAGGTGAACTCAGTTCTGCTTTGGTTATTCGTCTCCATTCTAACCAACTTTCTGGTCTCATACCACAAGAGTTAGGAAACTTGAAATCCCTTTCCAATCTTCAATTAGGAATCAATCAACTCAACGGTTCGGTTCCAAATTCATTTGGTAACCTACAATCCCTTGAAAAACTGTCATTTCATGATAATCAACTTTCTGGTTCTATTCCCCAAGAACTTGGAAAGCTAAAGTTGGTTGAATTTCTAATCACCAATAATAGTTTTTCTGGTAGTTTACCTGACGAAATTTGTAATGGAAGGAGACTTGAATATCTTCTTGCTAATAACAACCAGCTAACAGGTAAAATTCCTAAGAGCTTGTACAATTGCTCAAGCTTGATGCGAGTCCGTTTGGATGGAAACCAGTTTACTGGGGATGTTTCTAAGAGCTTTGGGGTTTATCCGTACCTCAATTACATCAATCTCAACGATAACAAGTTGTTTGGGAAAATGTCAGATAACTGGAGTAACTGCAGAAACTTAACCACGATACAAATGGGAGGGAATCGAATCCAAGGTAGCATACCTACTTCCCTCGGAAACTCGATTCAGTTGGAAGTTCTTAATCTTTCTTCCAATGATTTGGTTGGAGAGATACCGAAAGAATTTGGACGGATGACTCGCATGGGGAAGCTTTTCTTAAGCAATAATAGGCTTTCTGGTGTGGTGCCACAAGAATTAGGATCGTTAGCTCAACTCATGATTCTTGATCTTTCCACTAACATATTGAACGGGTCCATTCCATCTTCTCTTGGGCAATGTTCAAAGCTCTTTTCCTTAAACTTGAGCAACAATGGATTTACAAGCGAAATTCCTGTCCAGTTAGGTAGATTGACTCACTTATCTATTCTTGATTTGAGCTATAACTCATTCATCAAAGAGATACCTTCTGGGCTTTCGGGTATGAGTAGCTTGGAGACATTGAATATATCCCACAATGAGCTTTCGGGTTCAATTCCAAAGAGTTTTGGATCAATGAATGCATTGTCAAACATTGATATTTCTTATAATCACTTACAAGGTCCCCTTCCCAATAGCAAAACTTTCATGAATCTTCCAATAGAATCTGTGGAAGGGAACCTGGATTTGTGCGGAGATGTAAATGGGCTGAAACAATGTGCATCAGAAAGCAGTTCGTCGAATAAAAAACACACACTTGCACTAATGGTTTCCCTTCCACTTCTTGGAGCGCTTCTACTTGGCACTCTTGTAGGAATAGTTACCTTTTATTGTTGGAGATCGAAGAGTAAAAGATCAAAGAGTCAGCCATTTATACAACTTTTGAATGAACATAAACATGGAAAGAATTTCTTTTCGATTTCGACTTTCAATGGAAAAGAGACGTATGATGAAATTCTAAACCGGACAGAGGGGTTTAAAGAAGCATATTGCATAGGAACAGGAGGATGTGGAAGTGTGTACAAAGTGAAGTTGTCATCAGGTGATATAGTTGCTGTAAAGAGACTTCACTCGTCTTCTGAGGTGATAAATCAAAACGAATTCCTAAACGAGATAAGGTCACTAACAAGAATACGACATAAAAATATCGTCAAACTACTTGGCTATTGTTCACATTCTCAAAACTCGTTCTTGGTGTATGAATATCTCGAAGGGGGTAGTCTAGCTGATATTTTAAGGGATAAAACTGCTGAAAATTTAGATTGGATGAAGAGGGTGAACATTATTAAAGATGTTGCATATGCTTTATCGTATATGCATCATGATTGTGTACCCCCTATCATTCATCGTGACATATCAAGCAAAAATATTCTACTTGACTTAGAGTATGAAGCTTGTGTTTCAGATTTTGGTACATCCAAAATATTGAACCCAAATTCATCAAATTGGAGTAACATTGCAGGAACATTTGGATACCTTGCACCAGGTAAATTACTTTATGTAGTTCAAATCACAAACTATTATTCTCTTTATCTAGACTTGTACTCACCTTGTTTATATTTTTTTCCAGAACTTGCTTACACGATGAAGGTAACTGAAAAGTGTGATGTTTATAGTTTTGGCGTTCTCGTGTTAGAAATAACTAAGGGAGAGCATCCTGGGGATATCTTTACCTTAAGGGAAGAGGTCAACTTCACGGATTGGTTGGATCATCGTCTTTTTGTTCCCCTCCCGAATGTCAAGGAAGTTTTAACGTCAATATTGGTTCTAGCGATTAAATGCATGAACTCAAACCCTGAAAGACGACCTACTATGCATGAGGTTTCTCAAAAAATTGCATGTTTTATTAGTGACGTGTATCCAAGCGACAATATTGTTGTGTAGTGTAAACTTCATCACACATTCTGTGTTTCTTGTGTAACCCAAAAGTCGTCATGTAAAAGATTTGGTACAATGCTAAATAGCCAACAAAAGTTAACTAAGATTTGGTTAAACGCTAATATAGTCATATGAGATTAAATTCAACCAACATCACTCGTGAAACAATCATCTTTCTACCCAGTTGACCCGTTACTTGAATTCATGATCAATTGACATAGTTGCTAGTACAAAAAAAGAAATATAAGGCATTATATCATATGTAGGCTGATTTACATACATAGGTACAATTTCATTTTCAAAGTAGTTATATTTTAACCCTCTCATACAAACCTCTAATAAAGTTCTTTTTTTACAGCAAATTTAATAAAATTCTTTAAATTTTATTTTTAAACAAACTTCCTCCACGAACTATAAATAGCTATAATTTTATTATATGCAAAACCATTCATCATTCATCCACCGATCATATGTTATAATTTTTAATAAATAACATGCATCATAAAAACAAGCATTTTTCTTTTTAATTTCGAGCGTAATATTATTATAGTTTTTATAAACTAAAAAGATTTTACATAAAGTTAAGCAATTACCATCTGTTATGTTTATGATACAATATATCTGTCTATCTATTACAATATACAAACTTCGTTTAACCATGTGTTCCTATTTGACAACGTTGTAAAAGTTCTCATGTTTCAAATTCTATGTTATCTATCTCTGAGTTTTTACAATATGAACCATATAGTTATATAACTCATATATGTAACTTTACCAACTCTTGTGGAGTTTAAACGGGTCTTACGGGTCTTAGATCGACTTCACTGCTAATTCTTTTATTGAAATTAATGTGTTAAACAAAAGTCAATATTAATGAAGATTTATTATTTATTTACGAAGTTTGTGACCGGCCCATTCATCATTTCTCAACAAAATTTCTGGTAAAAGGGAGATTAAGTTGGATTATTGAGATGTTTTGAAGATCATTGATTATTTTGATGTATTATAATTAAGGGTTATATGTTGTGATCACTTACTATATTTTAGGTTTTTTTAACGAGCAATAAAAAATAAATAAAATTTTGTTCATTTCAGGACACAATCAAAATATCCAAATTACATAAGTTAACAGACTTCATTTTTTTTCTAACATATAATAAATGACTCTAACCCGTATGACATACGAGGTCTAACATAATGTTAAATACATATTTTAGCATGAACAAAACAGCTTCTAAAATATTATAATTTATAATAATGGAGATAACATGACAGTTTGAAAATAATATTTTAACGGGGTGGGTGGGGGGCTTAATGACAAATAAAAGAGTGTCCCCTTGAATATTAAACACTTATATATAAAATGACTAGTATTATCTATCGCCTCGCACGAGTCTCTTTTTTTTTCTCTTTTTGTTCGGTTTTTGTGTTTGTGTTTACTATTATTAATACTCGTCGGCTCGTATTAAAAACCTAAATAATCATGGTTGATTGGTTGGTAGTGGTCATGGATGGGGGCATGCAGTTGAGACAATGGTGGTTGGTATTGAGAAATAGTGGTGTGGTACGGATGGTGTTGATTGTTGAAGAAGAAGAAATGGGTTTTGTTTGGTGTGGTGGGTGCGGGTATATATATTCGTAATGATTGTAACAATAAGAAATAGTGGTGTGGTACCGGTGTCATTGGTCCTTAGAGAAGTAATTAAAAGGACCAAACTATCTCTTAGATTTTTTAATGTAAGTTGATGGAAGGACTAAAATAACAATTTTTTATAAAACAAACATCATAATGACACAAGGATCAAAAAGGTTAAATTAAAAAAAACTCAGAGACCAAAAATCATTCTACTGTTCTATATTTTGCTACATGAGACATCTTTGTATAATTAAAACTAAAACTACCAAAAAAAACTTTTTATTATTTTATTGCAAGTTATATTTTTTACAAAATTAATAACTATAAATTATGATAACTTGCAACCATTAGCTTAGTTTAATAAAAAAAATTATGCTGTACAATCAAATAGTCAATTATGATAACTTAATTATCATCAATCGTTCACAATGGGACACATATGTGGCCATTTTTTCAAATTCAATCAATAATATATAATTCATTGATCAAAAAGTCAGTCAACTCAAATGCAATCTTCCTCGTATGTTCCCATATCCTAATGACTAAGTCTAAAGCTAAACTTCCTCCCTACAATGAATTTACAACTTTGATTTTAGCTTCCTTCTCTTATCAGTCACTCAGGTATCTATATATGTATAACTATAATATGCTTAATTAGAATTTGTATTTAACATAGTTGACTTGAGTTTATGTTTGAATATATGTTCCAGTAATGATATATTAGTCGTTCCTACTTATATAGGTATGTTAGTTTTAAACGTACCAACTTTCACCTTTTGATTTCTACCGTACGTTCTTAACTATCGAATTGGCTGGTAACGTTCCAACTTTTATCATTTGGGCAACCAATAGACCATTGTTAAGATTTTTAACATCGTTAAGTTTTTTTCGTATTCATGATCGATGTTTTAGGGCTTTTGATCGGAAGGAGAATATGAGTCGATTGATGTAAAGCGACGCTTCGAATGAAAAAAATTTATACATCCGATTATAGCACCATTACGATTGAAGCACTGATCGTCGTTCGGAGCTCCGTTACGATGTAATCTTTATATCAATCGACTCGTATTCTCATTCTGATCAAAAGCCCTAAAACATTGGTCTTGAATTCAAAAAAAACTTAACGTCGATAAATTTTTTTTAACGACGGCATGTTGGCTGCCAAAGTGATAAAAGTTGGGACCGTTACCAGCCAATTCGATAGTTGGGACCGATGGAAGCCAAAATGTGAAAGTTGTGACTGTTTAAAACCAATATAGCTTTTAAGAGTGGAATGACATGGCTTATATATATATGATCGGGTAGGTCAGTGGTCGGGTACTTCAGTGGTTCATCGGTTGTCCAACATTACGTTAAAAAAAGTATAGCTATGAAATTGGTTTGGATAGTCAGTTTTTCGATTAATGTATATGTATTTTGTGATTCTAAGAACTTGTGTATGTTAAATAAGAAATTCAAAATCATTATAGATTTTTGGAAAAAAATTTACTTTTTTATGTGTAAATTGACTACTGTTGTTGCTTGTTATAGTTTTGTGGTAGTTAGATGGCTGAGGAAGTTGTAGCAGTACTTCCAAAAGCCAGCGAAACAGTATGGGATTCTATCCAAAGAATGACGGAGGCTTCAATCTGCATGAACGATAACCATTCGCATTTTGAGGCAAAAATGAAGACCCTGCGTGCATTAAGGGACGATCTAAAAGACAGAACCTTGAAATACAAGTCAACAAAGAACCGAATAATGGAGGATTGGTTTCACAGGGTGATGGCTGTCGAAAAAGTTGTGGAAGAACTTGAAAGCAGGTTCATAGAGAAACAAGAAACGTCTACTTGGATTCATGTACTGCCGCGGTCAAAGTTGAGCAAACAAATGGCAAGTATGTGTTTAGAAATTGGCGAACTTGTAATTGAAGGACATCAGTTGTATGATACCTTGGTCCATAAAGTTGCTGAGCGCGTAGTGAACGTGACAGCCCCGGATATTTCTTACATTCCAGCCCTCCAAGGTGTTTTGGACAAAATACTGCAAGATCTGTCAAATGAAGATCTTAAAGCGATACGGGTGATAGGAATGTTGGGGGCAGGGAAAACGACGATATTGCAGAATGTGAATAACCATGAAAGAGTTGCTAGTCTGTATGACGTAGTAATTTGGGTGACGGTATCAGGTGAGGAAAATAGCAAGGAGAATTTGAGCATAGAGATGCTGCAACATGTGATTGTCGAAAGACTAATTGTAGAGACGGAGGGTGTCAACGATGTTAACACCGTTGCCAGAAGAATAAATAAAGAACTAGCGGGCGTAAAGTATTTGCTTCTGCTTGATGACGTGAAAGACGAACTTGATTTGGAAACGATAGGTGTTCCGGAAGGTAAACGAGGTAGCAAAATAGTCATGACAACAAAATATCGACACGTTCGTCTTCCTTCATGTTCCAGTATTGAAGTGAAGAAGTTATCTCAAAGTGAGTCATGGAACATGTTCCATAGGCTATTGATGCTGCCAAATGGTGTTAAAAATAAGCCTCAGCTTGAACGTGTGGCTCACAAAGCTGTTTCGTTATGTGGTGGTCATCCGTTGATGATAAAAATGGCTGCGCGTATCTTCAAATCAATACAAAGTCATGAACTGAATGAGGTAAGTTGGAGTGATGGGTTACAGACATTAAAAAGGTGGCCAGAAAAAGGAAATAATGAGCCGATGAAAGACTTTCTTAAATTCTGTTGTGATCACTTGGATCATGTACATAAGCCGTGTTTTCTTTACAGTGCGTTGTATCCAGAAGACGCTGAAATCTCGAAAGAGGGCTTATTAGAATGCTGGGATGCCGAAAACTTTCTCAAGGGTAGTGAGGATGCAAAAATTGGTGGACGGAGTATATTGCGTCATCTTCAAAATGTAATTTTGCTCGAGGAAGGTGCAACTGGGCAATATGTAAAGATGCATAAGTTGATCCGAACAGCAGCGTTAAGTCTTTTGTCTGAAGACATGAAAGATAGATGTTTGGTGAAAACAAGTGAGATCGTACCCAAACTCAACCGTGTAACTCCAAAGCGTCAGTGTGTTGATTTGTGGACGGATAAGGAATGGATCTCTTTGGCTAACAACTCGCTTGAGAACTTACCTGAGGCGCCACGCTCATCTAACCTTTCGACACTTTTTGTCCAGAAGTATTCAAAACATAAGAAGATACCAGACTCATTCTTTCAACACATGCCGCGCCTTTTGGTTCTAGATCTTTACATGACAGAGATCATGACACTGCCGATGTCGATATACATGCTATCGAATCTTAAAGTTCTTTATCTTAACGGCTGTAGTGTGTTAAAAGAGCTTCCTGGTTTTATAGGACAGCTTACGTCTCTTGAAGTGCTTGATATCCGAGGCAGTGGAGTTGGTAAATTACCACATCAGATTTTTAGCTTGACTCGAATGAGGCGTTTGTTAGTATCCTTCAACATGTCAACACAAAACAGCTACGATGTGATTTTCAAATTACGAGGACTTGAAGAGTTGATCATTGATGTGGATACAGAACTGGAAGATTGGTGCAACACTTTGATTGATGATGTAGTTGAAAAAATCAGCACACTACCTAAGCTAACTTCTTTTCAATTTCGTTTCAAAAACACGGTTGTAGACGTGATACAAGTTGTTGACGACACTTTGAAGATCTATGTACCCAAAGAACATCACCTTACAAATTTTCTCAAACAACGGAACGATCTTGAAGCTAGTTCTTTTCAAGTTTACGTCGGATGTTTCATGTCTAGTGGACCTGAAATCGCTGAATTTTACCGTTATGACAGGTACATAAAATATTACAATGGGTGTGGCGAATATGATGTTATCAATAAACTACTTAGCAAAGTACATGGATTTGAGTTGATCAACCACAACGACATTGAGTACCTATCTAGCAACGTCGTTGAAAGCATGGATTATGTCCAAGGTTGTCTAATACAGAGTTGCAGCAACATGAAGACAATTGTACAAGGTTATCAGACACATGACAAATCATTATTGCCGAATTTGGAAAGGTTGGATGTAAAGAACATGCCTAAATTGGAAAGAATGTGGCAGGGTCGTGTGCAACTAGGAAGCCTATCGAAACTGACGACTTTGGTTATATGTAAATGTCCAATGATGACTGTTGTATTATGCAACGCAATAGTGGAGCAACTTCAAGAGCTCGTACATCTAGAAGTTCAAGACTGTGGTAACGTTGAAGAGGTAGTTATGTGTTCTGAGGATGTTAGCTCATATGATATACCAAAGTTAAGAACGCTTATACTGCGTAACATGCCAAGTTTAAGAAAAATAAGTACTAGACAAGATTGGACTTCGTTAGAGAGCGTGAAGATACAAGATTGTCCCACGCTTAAAGAATTGCCGTTTGATAGAAACAGTGCAATCAAGCTTCAGAGCATCGAAGTAGACGAAGATTGGTGGGACGCGTTGCAATGGTCAGATTATATGGTTAAAGAACGTCTTGTTCAGCGCTGCTTTTTCAGGTAGGTTTCTAGCTCGTCCTCGATAAATTTAGCTCTGGTATGAATATGATTATGTTGGGTTGGAAACTCATTGTCCTTCCAACAAATGTTGTCTTCCTGTTTTTCCATTGTAATTAGATTGTATTAAATTGTATGACAAAGGTAATTAAACAGTAAAATGCTTAATAAAGCTTATGTATGCATCAGCATCAATGTGGTAATTTGGTCATGTTTGTATGTAACAATGCTCATTTCAGGCAGCAGGCATAGCAATTTGGCCACTGACTATACCAACAAGGTAAACACTAAACTGATAAAACACCAAAAATATTATTACAATTTACATAAAAAAACATAATGAAAAAATCACATAAAGTTGTTGCATATGAGGATGCCACCACAGCATAGCATTCACAGAGATTCTTCTATTGTACACGTGGGAGATCAGTGGCGGAGTCAGGAATTTCTTTCTATGGGGTCGGATTTTTTTGTTATTGGATTCCAACAACCTAGATAGCTAGTTGTCACTATTTTCTCGGTCGGTCAAATGTCGAGTCGGGTCAGAATATAAAATAAAATCCATTTTCGTTGAAAAGCATACGATAATTATAAAAAGTCGGTAAAGAGTAACAAAAAAACATATTTTGGGTCGATGCGGATTGGACACCGAGATGAGTTTTTTGGGTAATAATTGGGGATTGTGTTAGGGCTAATGAATTAATGTGTTAATATTGTAATGTGTTAAGCCCAACTACAAAAGTTTTATTAATAATTCAACTCACAATAAACTAGGTAAACTATTTTATTTAACTTTTATAAAACTTTGTGATTGTAATTTCAAAAACTTTCATATTTAAAAAAAAAACTAAATGGGCAATGGTATCATTTAGTCGCGGATCTAGAACTAAATATCAGGGGTATCCTACGAGAAAATTTTCGCTTAAGGGTATCATAAATTTTTTCCAGGGGTATCCCGATACTTAAAACTTTGAGAAAAAATGGTATCCTGATATTTAAACCGGTGAAAATTGTACTTCGTAACTAAAGTTGAGGGGTAACCCGGGATACCCCTGGGCTCTTCATAGCCAGAGATGGAGCTATGAAGAGCTCAGGGATATCCCAGGCTACCCCTCAACTTTCGTTACGAAGTATAATATTTACCGGTTTAATTATCAGGATACCATTTTTTCTTACGGTTTTAAGTATCGGGATACCCTTGAAAAAAATTTATGATACACTTAAGCGAAAATTTTCTCATAGGATACCCCTGATATTTGTTTCTGGCTCCGCCACTGTTCATAGCTCCATCCCTGGTATCATTAGATAAAAATGGGGTCGGTAATCGAAAAAGATTGGGGTCGCTCGGTTTTTTGTTATATAAATTACTCTACGCGCCAAGAAAAAAATAGGGTCGACCGACCCCGGTCGGATCTATGTGGCTCCGGCACTGCGGGAGATCCCTAATCCAAGTCGAGTAGCCAGGATACTAATATCCAACTTCCACGAGAGGAGGTTATCATGCTAACCGAGACTTTCAGACCTATAAACGTTCGCTAGACGAGGTTTCATGCCCATGTAGCTAACTCAGGGGTCCAAAGAATTGAAGGGGAGCAAAAGAAGAAGATTATCGTATTGTATTTAGTTAAAAACGATTAAGTATAGGGTGAAATACAGACTATATAACCACCCGGAAAATATATTCACCGAGTGGTTATATAGTCCGGTATTTTATATTCGCCGAGTGGTTATAAAGTCCGGTATTTCACCTTATAGTTAATCATTTTTAACTAACTACAGTACGATATTTTTCTTCTTTTGCTCCACATCAATCCTTTGGACGCCCGAGTTAGCCACATGGGCGGTAAGGTATGCTGAAGTATCCATGCGTCAAACCTCGTCTACCGAACGCCTATGGGAATAATAATTCCCTGTCAGCATTATAACCTCCTCTCCTAGATAAGGCTGTAAACGAACCGGACGGACACGGACGAGGCTTGTCCGTGTTCGTTTGTTAAGGTTTTAAGTTGTTCGCGAATTGTTCGTGAACAAGTTCCGAACAGAAAATTTTGTCCGTGTTCGTTTGTTAAGGTTTTAAAGTTGTTCGTGAACGGTTCGTTAACTTTGTTCATGGACACAAATGGACAAAACGAACACAAACGGACACAAATGAACGTTTGACTAGAAAATATTGACAAAACATTTTAATCTTTAACATTCGACAACCAAAATAATAAATTAACTTTGGCCAAATTAGAAAAGTATCCAAAGTTAATTAACATGACAATTAATTAACATATGAATCATAAAATACTTACAAAATCATTTTCCGAATAATATAAGTCTTGCTAAGTTTTTTTTGTCATTTTTTAATTTGACCCAACTCGGTTCGTCCCGAACCGAGTTTGAAAAAAAAATATAATATATCGATACTCAAACGATTGCTACCAAAATTCCGACCCTGTGAAAAAAATTCTTAGGTACGCCACTGTCATGAGTATTCGAGAAATTAACGTGTTTAAACCATGGTCTTAATCTTTACGCTACATCAATAAATACGATACAATTCACTAAAACATAGGTATTTAAGCACCATCAAGCTGCTATCTCTTTAATTAATATATGATGATAGTGATTGCAAATAACATTGTAGAGAAGAAAAATCGCAAATGCTATCATTAATATAATCTCAACATCGACAATATTTTGATTATTTCCATAGATGAAGTTTCCAGGCAAGTGACCTTAAAGTCAAAGTCAGTGAAAACTACTTTAATTAATTTCTTACACCAAGGAATTAAAATGTTAAGTCAAGTCTTGATCATTTATTTAATCTCAACATAGACGATTATTATCTCTAGATGTAGTTTCTAGGCAGAAGATTTATTAAAGAAAATGAGAATTAGTTACATTATCTACTAACTACATATATTTAATTAATAAAAACTAAAGACAACTAAGCATGCTTTGAAAACCATATAAGCAAACCAAACACAAGAATTAAATACTCTAACTGACACAATGGTACACAAACTTCTTGCTGTTGTTGTTCTATGTTCCATCTTGTTTATTCCTGCTGTTTTACCAGCTGTTAACCCATCGTCGCCATCGCCAACGAGTATTCATATATCTTTAATTCTCTGTATACTTAATAGTTCATGCATGCTACAGTTACTTAACTTGTGTATCTAAAGTTTCCTATGTTCTGCAGATCCACCCAACGATCCGGGAGATGATCCACCTATTCCGGGTGGTACGCCTCACCCAAATGGACATGTTAAATATGTCCACAAGTCTCCTGCAAGCAAATAACTAGTTTTTGACTTTTGTCATATCGCCTGAAAGATGATTATGATTAAGATTTAAGATCATATGAAATATGTTTGGGTTTGTGATGTTTGGTTTTGGTTTTAAGCTTATTTAGCCATTTCAGCTCCTCAGGTTTTGGCATTTATATGTTGTTGTTCTGTTTTCTTAGTTCTCTTAATTATTTTGTACTTTTTGTCTAAGTAATAATAAGCTTATGATATTATAATTATCAAAGCAACCCAAGTATTATACTAGCTTGTCATGACTATTTACATGTTTACTATAGAGTTAAGTGTAATTTGCACCCATGTGGTTTACATTCAAAGTCACTTTGCATCCTCATCTGAAAAATTAGACAGTTTGCAACTCTATGATTTTTAAAGCGGGTCATTTGCACCCCTCCCTAACTTTGACCGTTAAAGCGGGGTGCAAACGGACTATGTTGAATGCTTGAATTTGATGTTCTTGAATGATCACCTCATAGCAGATATCTTCTATGTCTGTTACATGGCCTTGGAAGATTTTTTCACACAATTGTTTTTCACTTGAGAAGAGGCGCTCGATAGAGGTTTTGACCGACTTGATCCAAAACTCAATAAGAGCTTCCAACAGTCCCCACTCGAATCTTTTAACTTATTAGATGTTTGATGAGTTATGTAAACAATATATATCTTACATTCCGAAAAAAACTTCACTGATGTACTTCCGTTTATCTCGGGACTTGCTGCCATGTCCACTGCTAATCATTTCTAAATTAACAAACCTTATTAGATATCCAAAGAAACAAGATAAAACATAATTAAGTTAACTGACATATAACTTCAAAGTTCAAAATATTATACTTTGGCATAATCCCTTAAAATGTTTGTTATTTGTTGGTTGATCTAATAAAACAGATAACTTTCAAAATTATATATATTACCTTGAGGATGCTCATCGAGTTTAATGTTGTCTGTTACAAAATCTGACTCATCCTCAACCCAATCAAGATGCTTCTTTCATAGTTGTTGAAGGCACAAAGGGTGAGCCCTGGGCCTAGCTGCAAGACGCTTAAAAAGCGTGGGCTTTTTTAAGCGAGGCAGCATAGTATAAATATACTGTTTTTAGGGGTTTTAGACAGGTTTTTGGGTTGCTTTGGGCTAGTTTAGGTTGATTCCAAGCATGTGTTACGGCTAGTGTAATTGATTCAAGCTAGGTAACAAGGCTACACTGGGTTACGTCTAGAAACGCGTCTTCTAGGCTTTTGACAACAAGGAGGAATGTAATTTGACTTTTAGACCTTTTATTGATTTAGCAAGCCCGTTTTTGTTGATAACTATTTACTTTGTCAGACGTTAACTCATTGTGTGAGAGATAATCTAACTTCAAGCAGTTAAAAACGAGTAGAGTATCTAATCTCGGCGCAATGTACATACCAGCAGATAAACTAACCAGCTCAGGAAGAGCACTGCTTCCTTCACCATTTTCATATTTCAAGCATTTTCCGTCTTCTCAAAACCATCCACAAGTTTAGTTTTTAGATAAGATGTAAGTGGTTCGCTGTAACTAATTTTTAAGCTGAAGTTCAATAAATTTGAGTACATAGCATGACAGTTTTGAAAATATTGCAACTCTTTCGCTGTTGGCAAGTATAACTTCAGATTTTGAATTGCCGTTCAAAAAAAAAAAAAAAAAAAAAAAAAAAAACTTTAGATTTTGAAGTAGGGGGTGTTCACGGTTTGGTTTTGACGGTTTTTTATCAAACCGTAAGCCAAACCGTTAGTACGGTTTTTGCATATCGAAAACTGAAGCCGAACCATTGGAAATACATACCAAACCAAACCAAGCCGTTACTAACGGTTTGGCTCCGGTTTGGTTTCACGGTTTGGGCCTATATTATGCTTGTATACTATACATGTTCATCTTTGTGCTAATATAAGATGTCAAAAAAATCAACACCTAATTAACATGATGTTAAAAAACATACACATCAAATAAACACATAATAAGTACAAAATTATTCTAATACAAGCTTAGAATAAATTGTCAAAATACACAAAGAAGCTTAAAGTAATTAGGTGTTCAAAACAAACCAGGTCAAAACAAACAACCTAATCACCTTTATCGACTACTGTCTAAAAGTTTTAAGCTCCATATGTGCAATCCAAAAACATCATGAACCAGGCATGGTTCGGTCTAATATATAACATGAAATATTATAAATAATTATATATCTAATATAAAAAATGTATAATTTTAAAATACTTAAATCCTACGGTCCGGTCCGGTTTTATCCGACCGGTTTTTGGTAAAAACCATAAGCCAAACCGTTCATTATGGTTTAAATTTTTTAAAGCCGACCGACCGAAAGTTAAAAATAAAACCAACCATGAAGCCAAACCGATGACCGGTTTGGACGGTTTCACGTTTTTAAACCGAACCATGAACACCCCTATTTTGAAGGCATGTTAAATAAGGAAGATGTTCTAGAACAGCTTCTACGACTTCAACTGCCCAACACTTGGCGTCTGGATTAACACAAACGCTCAACTCTTTCAGCTTAATTACGGAACTTTGATATCATCGTCCTTGGGATTATATTCTCTATCCCATTACAAACTATATACTCATTTGCATATA
Organism: Tagetes erecta; assembly: GCA_030867185.1. NCBI lineage: Eukaryota > Viridiplantae > Streptophyta > Magnoliopsida > Asterales > Asteraceae > Tagetes > Tagetes erecta. The sequence goes on from CM061488.1 coordinate 62,525,859, forward strand.
GCAAGTTAACAGCATGTCACTTGCATTTCGGCACATTAGAGAGCAATATACGCATGTGAGTTAACTCCAACGGGACTTGATATTAATTGTATGCAACAAATGGTGAATTGAAGTTTGTTACATGTCAAATGTCAACACATATATACATGGCATGTATAATAAACTAATAATCATATTCATTACTTGATCAACTCAGGATAATTATACTATTATATATATAGCCTTGTACAATACACATATCCACGTACTTTTGCAAGTGAACAATAAGTCTGAAACAAAATGAAAATATAACATGACAAAATTAAAAGGATGTAATTATTGATCAAATGTGAAAAATATCAATCAAAATGTACATAAACAACGGATCAAAAATAAAGAAGAGATGAAAGTATAGAGGAGTGAGTAGGTATTTTACCGCAGCAAAAGCAAAGCCATGGTTGAATGAAGCTGATCGGAGAACGACGACTAAATTTATAGTCTCCTACTAGTCCTTTTATGTCTCGTCTCGGCTATCCGGAAGATGGTTCGAATAAGATTTTTAGCCCGGCTATTATTATTATTAACTAGTTTAATGCCCGTGTCTACACACGGATTAAATAATAATATTTATAATGAATTTATAACCACTATGTTTACGTATTTATAAAATTTTAATATTTAAGTATATGGTTCTATCAACTTATGCATGATAAATTCCACACAATTTATCTACCAAATTTCCTATTATAAATCAAATATTTTCCCCCAAAAATTACCTCCTAAAACCTTGAAATATTATATAGATTTTTTAAGGCTAAATTTATTTATGTTGGAGGTAAGTTTTTTTTTTTAAATTTCACACATCACTCACTTTAAAGTACTTTCAAATGTCATCTATATTAAGGGTTGTTTATTTCGGTATTTTAATGGTTCAGATTTCTAAATGTTTTAGTACTTAATGATTCAGACTGTTTATTTTACGAGACATTTGTCTCTGAATGGTTAAGTGTTATATTGATTCTGAATGATGCATACCTCTTATTTGAATTAGTCAAACATTTGCCTCTTAATAGTTAAACAATGTAGTAGCTTGTAATGGTTCAGACTTCTTACTGATTCAACACTTGTAACAGGTTTAGGTCTTAACACTAACAAAAGTTAGTTTTGATGTTAACTTAAAGGGTAATTTTGTCTTTTCATATTTAGGCACCATTTTGTACCTTATGTTTGTTGACGGACTGCTTATGTAATTTTCTTTTACATTTACCTACAACGTTGTCTTCTTCCATAATCTCCGGCACACCAAACACACAATCAACACATGCTTATCTTCACCCTCGATCGGTAGTTCGCTACCATCCGAGCAACACTAAACAATGCACCAACCTAGCTCATCACTGTTGTTCTCCATCACCATCATTGTCCCTTCGTCACCACCTACCTCAAATATGTCCAAAACACTACCAAATACCGCCGATCACCACCACCATCAGCCGTCATCCACCGCAAACCCCAATTACCTTCACCACCAGATTCACCTAACCCATTACCACCGGCCATCATCATCACATTGTCAACACCCTTTTCAGACAAACCCACTACCTAAAAACCCTAAATTTCCATCTTGTTCGACCCCATTTCATCTTAAATTGAACACATAAACCCTCACTTCCTAAATTTTCATATTTGTCCCCTATCAAACTCTGATTCTTTTTTTTTAACGGCAAAACATCTAATTCTTACTAGATTCCTCCATGAAAGGCCTAAATCTGAAATTCTTCCAACAGTGTGAGGTGGTTGCAAATGATGGTGCGAGGAAGGAAGAAGTTGATTCAAGTTGATTTTCCAGGTGGTCATCAGTGTAGAGTTTTTCAATTTATGTGGTCGTCGTTAGGTTTCAAGAGAGATAAAAAGGGATGGTATGTGTGTATAACACAGAGTGTTTTGTATTATAAAATAATAGTTTGTAATAAAAAATATTTACATAAGCAGTCCCTCAACAAGCATAAGGTACAAAATGGTGCCTAAATAAGAAAAGACTAAATTACCCATCAAGTTAACAGCAAAGCTAACTTTTGTTAGTGTTAAGAACTAAACCTGTTACAAGTTAGAAGACCAATACCCGAACTTGAAACAAAAAAAAAACTTAACACCCACACTTGTTATTTTGTATAAACCACAAGTCTCATTTGCATAATTAAGTTTATTACAAATGAAAACAAAACCAATATTTATATAAATTATAACTTAAAGATAAAAGTTAATTGTCAAAATGGTCTCTGAGATTTGTCTTTTCTTACTAAAAATGACACTTTTAAGATTTTTTGTCTAAATTATCTCTACATGTCAAACATGTTGCTAAATTAGTCATTAACATTAACACCGTTAAAAAATTCCCATTTGTTGGCATGAAATGACAAAAATGACCTTAGGGGCCATTTTGACAATTAACTTATTTAAAAAAAATAACCAAAACCTCCACCAACACCACTTGCTCTCTCTTAGCCATCATCATCAGAACCTACATTACAATGGACCTATACTGAACTCTAAAGATAATAGTAATATAATAATATAATTTACAATAGATAAATACAATAACAAAATAAAATTACCTATCTATTATTACACAAACATTTTAATTTTTAAATTGTAACTTTTTTTCCTTCTAATTTTGACCATCAACTTTTACATTCTTTTGCGTTTTAGCCCCACAAGTTCCAAGACTTTGACGTTTTCTTTTTGTGTTTTTATGTTTTCATACTTTGGTTATAAACTTTTTCTTAGCGTTGGTTTTTGTAGTTTTAGTTTTTTTTAATAGAGCAACTAACGTTGAGGTAATGTGACGAGCTGAATCGATTATGAGTAAATATTATGGTTGAGGGTAATGTATTATTGGTCACAGTGTTGGTACACACTTTTATGATTTCCAATAAGGTGAGCCGATAACGATCAAAGTCACACCAAATAATGTCGGCAAAACCGACAAGAGTCACGCTGCATAACGCCTTCAAGTTTTCCCTAATTTCATTTTTGATTTTCACTGACACATGTGATTTTTGATGTGTATATTTTTTCTATTTTTCTGTCAGAAGAAATTCTCGGGTACAAAACCGGGTCTGGGTTGTACCTCAGGTAGACACAAAATCGTAGATCAGGTCTAATACCTATAGGCTACAAGTGGGATTGATATGAACTGGGTATGGTTAAACCCTAGTTTTAACCAGGTCTTTGGATACAAATTTAAAATAACAAGATACATGTCAATACACAAGTTAAAAACCTCAATTGAACACTTTTAAAGTAAACCAAATGCATGAAAATTGTCATAAAATCTAAGAGGGTTGTTTTTAAATTTATGGAAAATTTGATTTTATTGTTCCAACTTTGACCTTTTGACGGGATTAATCTCATCTCAGAAAATGTCTACAAACAGTCCTAACTTTGATTTCCTCCATCGACCCATACTAATTAAAAGTTAGTTTTTTATAACTTTGAGTGCTTGTATGGCAAATACATTAATTCTTAACTTTAAATCATCGTAAGATGGTCACGGAATGCTTTACGGAAGATAACAAAGCTCCAAAGTTCGTTTCGTTATCAATAGATTATGATGCAATGAAACCGTCAACCAAGCTCTGAAGCTTTGTTATCTCACTTATCTTCCCCAAAGCCTTCCTTACCATCTTAACGATCATTTTAAGTCGGAAATCGTCGTTTTTACCACATAAACCGTCAATACCATCTAAAAAGTAACGGTATTAACTTAAATCTGTTAAACAAAAGTCAGTCAACGTATCTTCAAGACCTCAAGTTTTGGTCGTCGCTCTTCTTTAGAGGCTTAATCAGTGTCCTCTGCTTCACCATAAAAAAATTTCAGCTAAATCAACCTCTTCAAAACATTTTCATGGATTGAGAACCTCTGTCGTGCACAGGTATTAATTGCTTACACTTGATTCTGCTGAAAATTTATATATTTTACTACCAATTATAAAATTTTATCTTATTTATAGGTTAGGTTTATGCCTTCAATGTAATAATAGAAAATTATACACAATCATGCAAATATGATATAAGATCTACTTAATTTTTTACCCCAAATGCTCTGCGAACACAGACAGCGCTGGATAGCCGAAGCCCACCTATTAAACCAACTCCAATTCGGGGGAAACCCACTAGCCCGTCCGCCCGTAGGCACGACAACAAGCTAGCGGTAAAACCCGTTTGGCTCAGAGATCGAACTTATGTTGGCCACAAGTCTCCCTTCATTGCCCCCATTTGCCCCTTCCAAAGTGGTGGTAGTGGGAGTAGAACTTGAGTCTCTTTTGGAGAATCCAAGGCTCTTACCACTACACCACATTGGAAGTTGCTCTACTTAATTATTATAAGTTACTTATTACTAAGGTATATTGGTTTCTATCACCTTTTGGTTTCTACTGATCCCAATTATTGAATTGACAGTTATTGGTCCGAACTTTTATCACTTTGGCAACCAACGGTCCGTCGTTAATTTTTTTTAACGTCACCAATTTTTTTTTCGAATTCAAGACCGAATTTTAAATATTTTGATCGGAAGGAAAATACGAGTCTATTTATATAAAAGTTACCTCGAAACGACGCTTCGAACAACGAAACGGTGCTTCAATCGGGTGTTTAAACCTAACGTGCTTCAGTCGGATGTAAAATTTTTATCGTTCGAAGCGTCGTTTCGAGGTAACTTTTACATAAATAGATTCGTATTCTCCTTTCGGTCAAAAGAATTAAAATTAACATCGATCTTGAGTTCGAAAAAAACTTAACGATGTTATAAAAAATTTAAGCCGGACCGTTGGTTGCAAAGTGATATAAATTGGGACCGTTGATAGCTAATTCAATAGTTGGAATCGGTAGAAACTAAAAGATAATAGTTGGGACCGGTAGAAAACAATATACGTTATTATAAAATATAGTTTGTTAGTAACCATAACAAAATATTCAAAAGAAATAAATGTATGATGTCATCCCAGTAACAACAATAAAGATGCTAACAAGTTATATGATAGAATAACAATAACCACAAATTATCACTTGTTTTTTTCATTTTTCTTTGACTCAACATGGTTGTATTTTACAGGCTTTTTATGGAGTGGAAACAAATTGTAGAAGCAATAGTGCCTAAATTAGCTGTTGAGGCAGCATGGGATAGCACCAAGGCATCAATATGTATGGATAAAAACCATTCAAACTTTAAGGAAAAAATAAAGACTCTGCGTGCAGTAAGGGACGACTTGAAAGATCGAACCGCCAAGTACAAGTCAACAATGAAACGGGTCACGGACGATTGGTTTCACAGGGTAAAAAATATTGAAGAGCAAGCATGCAAACTTGACAGTTGCTTCTCAGCAATAAGAGACACATTAACATGGGCTCGTGTATTTTCAAGATCGAAACTAAGCGGAGAAATGACAAGCATGTGCTCAGATATATAGACCAACTTGTTATGGAAAGCAGTCAGTTGTGGGATAGTTTGGTCCATAAAGTTGTCGAGCGCGTTTTGAAAATGACAGCACCAGATATCTCTTATACTTTAAGCCAACAAGACGCACTGAACCAAATACTACAACGTCTGGTAGATGAAGATTATAGAGCAATAAGGGTGCTGGGAATGACGGGAGCAGGGAAAACAGCAATATTGAAGAATTTGAATAACCATGAAAAAGTTGTTGATATGTACGAAATAGTAATTTGGTTGACGGTATCACGTGAAGAGAATCACAGGGAGAATTTGAGCGTAGAAAAGCTGCAGCATGTGATTGCAGAAAGAATACTAGTTGACGTGGAAGGCGGAACTGATATTGAGACGGTTGCAAGAAAAATATAGGAAGAATTAGAGATGATTGGTGTTCCTGAAGGTGCAAAAGGAAGCAAGATAGTTATGACAACAAAATTTCAACATGTTATGTTGTCGTCGTGTTACAACATTGACATGAAGAAGTTGTCTCCACTTGATTCATAGAACATGTTCCATAAGCTACTAGCTCTTCCAAATGATGCCAAAAAGAAGCCACAACTAGAACGCATAGCTCGCAAAGCTCTAGAAATATGTGACGGTCTTCCATTGATGATAAAATTGGCAGCGTGCATTTTCAAAGCAATAGAGAAGGATGAACACAACGACATCAGTTGGAGTGATGGATTACAAACGTTTAAAAGATGGCCGGAAAAGAGCAGGAAGAATAATATAACGAAAAACTTGCTAGAATTTTCGTGAACAAAAGCCTTGTTTTCTATACGGTGCCTTACATCCAAAAGACACTGAGATTTGCATGGAGGGCTTGTTGGAATGTTGGGCAGCTGAAAGTTTTCTCAACAGTGGTGATGACGCAAAAATTGTTGGGCGAAATATATTGCGTCACCTCAAAAATGTGATTCTAATAGAGGAAGGGGCAACAAGGCAATTCGTTAGGATGGATAAAGTTATCCGAGCAATAGCATTAAATATTTTGTCCGAGGACATGAAAGATAGGTGTTTGGTGAGTACCGGTGAAGCTCTAGAACGACGAAATGTTCCAAAGCGTCAGTTTGTGGACTTATGGACAGATAAAAAATGGATCTCTTTGGCCAATAATTCAGTTGATATATCAACAGATGCCCCCCATTCTTCCCAACTTACAACACTTTTTGTCCAGAAATATTCAAAGCAGAAACAAATTCCCGATTCGTTCTTTGAGCATATGCATAGCCTTCTGGTCTTAAATCTTTACAAGACCGAGATCATGGCATTGTCGTCATCAATAGACAGTCTGTCAAATCTCAAAGTTCTCTATCTTAATTGTTGCAATGTATTGAAGGAGCTTCCTGCTAGTTTAATATGCGTGGTAGCGGAGTTTTTGAATTACCAAATCAGGTTGAAGACTTAACTCGAAGGTGGCGTTTGTTAGTCTCCTTCACCATTTCAACTCAAGACAACTATGATATGATTTTTAAGCTTTCAAGACTTGAAGAGTTGATCATTGACATTGATTCAGAAGTGCAACAATGCTGTAAACTGATTCAAGATCTCATTGAAATGGTTAGCACCATGTCAAGCATGCTTACTTTTCAATTACGTCTTCTAGACAAAGTTATTGGCGTGATACAAGTTGTTGATGATACTGTGAAAATATACATGCCCACCGAACACCATTTGTCGAGTTTTCTTGAGCAAAGGCAAGATCTTGACACACATTCTTTTCAAATCTTCATTGAATGTTTTATTTCTCATGGCATTGAAATTCCTGAATTCTATCGTTACGATAGGTATGCAAAATATTATAATGGGAGGGGCAACCATAATGTGATCAAGAAGGTACTAAACAAAGTTCAAGCATTTGAGTTATTAAACCATAATGATATTAAGCACCTATCTAGCAATGTTGTCGAAAGCATGGACAATGTCAAAGGCCGTTTGTTTAAGAAGATAATGTTCTTAAACAATTGGAGAATGAGAGAGATCATGTAGATGATTTTAGTGTGTGTTCAATTCTCTTTTACAACAATAGATCACCATGGTATTTATATTGAAACCAAAGTTGAAATTTTAATAGTTCATCTTTACTCAAAAGATAAAACACCATATTGAATACAAAGTTGAAACATCTAATGAATTCAATATTGTAACATTCTTTTGAATTCAATGTGAAATAACAAACAAATTCAATTTCTTATTTTGTTTTAGGTAAATTGGCCTAAAATAATTCCAATTAACACCTATTGGCCGAAAATAATTCCAATTAACACCTATTGGCCGAAAATAATCCAAACTCAGTTTATTCCCTCCAGTAGTCCCAAATCCAATTTTTTTGGCCTCCAGTGGTCCGCCGTTTAGTGCACTTAACGGTCGTTATTATTTTTTTTAAAAAATTTCAAAACAATGTTTTATGGATATTGACCGGGAGGAGGATACGATTCAATTGATGTAAACCTTACCTCGAACCGGTGTTCCAAACGACAACACGGTCTTCAATCGGGTGTTTAAACCCTAACGGTGCTTCAACTGGATGTCAAAATTAAATCATTTGGATCAACAATTGGAGGTAAAGTTTACATTAACTGACTCATATTCTCCTCCCGATCAAAATCCCTAAAATATTGGTTTGAAATTCGAAAAAAATATAAAAAAAGTTAACGGCCGTTAAGTGCACTTAACGACGGACCATTGTAGGCCAAAAAATTTGGATTTGGGACCACTGGAGGGTATAAACTGAGTTGAGATTATTTTCGGTCAATAGGTGTTAGTTGGGATTATTTTAGGCCAATTTGTCTTTGTTTTTTCACATAATAATAATAATTATTTGTTAATTTAACAAAATAGTTTCAACATAAACTACAGTTTTAGTCATGTGTTTTGATACCATTAACAGGTTTAGTCTCACCTGAACAGTTATCCTTGTGATTTTATTTTCTATTAGAAATGGTCCCGAATACTAACTCTATCATTTTTCCGTTAAATGTCACCCACATACAGAATAAAAATGTGATTTCTCCCACTATTTTTAACAGGCGCTAGAATAAAAATTTTAACCTACTTGTTGACTATATAAAAGAGTATGAGAAATGACATTTTTAACCCTTACGTGTGGGGCTCGTGGGAGATTAAATGGAAATTTGGATATAGTTAGTGTTCAGGATTATGTCTGTTTGAAATAAAATCACAAGGACCGAAACTTTTAAAATGAGACCGAACCTTTTAAAAGTACTCCCCTCAAATTTTACCAATATTTCTCCTAGAAAATTTAATCATTTTTCGCGCATGCTACTTACCTTTTTGACTCACGTATGCAAGACATCTCCTCTTCTAATAAATTGCTAAGCCTTACCTCCACACAATGCCACTTGTCACAACCATATTAATCTTCTTAATTCACCATTTAAATTTAATTAATGACTATTATATTGTTTATGATCCTTCCATATTTTGAGCAAAATAATTAAAATATCGGAATCTTTGTTTTATTTTAACTATTTTGAATATAAATTTATACTAATTTTTTTTTTTTTTATTTCATCCGTGGCTTACACTTCTTTTAACTGTTTAAAAGTTAAAATTATGTTAATTTTAAATAAATGTTATAAGAACTTGCATATTTTTTACTTTACTTATTTCAAAACTAAACATATTATTTTTCCCTTTTTACCGTTTCAGCCGCGTGAACACGCGGGTGTTAACCTAGTTGCTTTATGTATTACTAGGTTTGTTGAATAAAGCGACAAATGATCAATTGAATAGGGAAATAATGATTGAAAAATGGAATGAAACAATTTAAATTATTATAATAAAAATTAATATTGAAAACTGTTGGGATTCAAATCACTCGTCGACATTCAATTATTAAATATTGCGTTGATTTTGCAATCAAAATATCATTTATTTTAAAACGCACAGAGATAGATCTTACATTGTTTCTAAAAATTACTTGTGCTTTTAAAATGTTTGCCCCTAAAATCTTCTCTTTATTTTTCTCACCCAAATTTGCCTCCAAAAACACTGATTTATTAACAAAACTACATCAGTTTCATTTTTTTACATATTCGTCTTTTTTATCATATATATCAGTCATAATCTATTCGACTCTTTTTCGTTTTACCCTACCAATTAAGTAAACGTTTGGTGACGAATAATGGTGTGCAATTAGGGGCAGTATGACGAGTAATGGTGTCCAATTTTTATTACATTACATAAACTTTAATAAACTCTTTAAAAAAAAGTATACGGAAGATATACCTTAGGCATTGTTGCATCAAAATCCAATAAGGCCTTTGTCCTAAAAGTATCCGGGTATATAAAATGGTACCCCGTACCCATATTAAATCCAGTAACGAATAATGGTGTGCAATTAGGGCGGTATGGTTGTTAAAAGAAAAGGTTAGTAAATCACAACCCTCCCAATTTACTATCGAGTCCAAAAATCTTTACTAGGTAATTGGTAAAAACTATCAACTCAACAGATCTTTCTAGAACGACACCAAAAAGTTCCTCATACACAACAACAATCGTTAATCGTCAAAGAAAGGCCAAAGAGGACCCAGAGGTGTCTCTTTGACCAAGTTCGAGCATGAGAATCAATATATGCTTGATTGGGACATTGAATAAGAAAAATGATGAAGGTATTAAAAAATGAAGAAGAAGGAGAGCAGATTTAGACCAAAAGAACAAAAAAGAATCGTGACTCAAAAATTGAAAGAAAAATTTTGGGATTTGTTTGTTAATTTTATAATTACATTTTAAAGGTTCAGCCAAACAAGACCTCTTGACCACTCAACATTTTACCATTTAGACATCTTAACCATTCAACACGTAACCATTCGAAAATAGACAAACAACCCCTAATTAAGAGAAGTCCTTAAATACATGTAACTTGCCTATTGGTCAAAGAGTTATCTCTTAACCCTTTGTGTTGACCAAGAGTTCTAGGGGTAATACCAAAGAGTTGATATATTCATGCATTAACGGTGAAGACTAGTTGCATGTCCGTCTTATTTAATGCATGGTTACATGTAGCCATAATCAATACATTGGTATTAATGCGGATCTTTACCTGCTGAATAATACGGTTATTGGCTCGTTGGCACACGTTTGAAAATTTCTTTACCCGCATTGTCTTAGTGAAAATAATGTGACTGCAGCGAAAAAAAACTTAGTTCTAAAGAAAAAAAATCTAAAAAAGAATTAAAAAGGTAATTGAAATTAGAATATAGGAAAGAATATGAGCTATGAATTAAGTTCAACTACAAAATCTAAATTTCCTAGAAAGTCTAGGAAGTAATTTGGACCATTAGATCTAATATTAAATGAAGATCAATGGCTCATAAGCACAAGGTGACATAATGATAAATAGTTAAAACTTTAAATTGTAGGCCAAGGGTATATTAGTCTTGTCTCACTTTCAAATTTCACCCTCTTTTTTAAACATCCATAACTTTTACATACGACAATTTTTTTAATAAAAATTACACAAAAAAACGAGCGTTTTTTTATCTTCAAAACACATATAATATTGATATATAAAAAATGAATTTTTTTTTGGAAGTTTCAGCTCATTGTGTTATATTCGTTAGGTCATTGTGTTATATTTTTCAGCTCATTGTGTTATATTAGTCAAGACATTGTGTTATATTTTTCAGATTGTATTATATTTGTCAGGTCATTGTGTTATATTCGTCATGTCATTGTGTTATATTCCTCAGGTCATTGTGTTATATCCGTCAGATCATTGTGTTATATTCATCAGGTCGTTGTGTTATATTTTCATCAGGTCGTTGTGTTATATTTTCATCAGGCCGTTGTGTTATATTTTCTTTAGGTCCTTGTGTTATATTTTCATCAGGTCCTTGTGTTATATTTTCATCAGGTCATTGTGTTATATTTTCATCAGGTCATTGTGTTATATTTTCATCAGGTCATTGTGTTATTTCAGATCATTGAGTTATTTCATTAGGTTATTGTGTTATAACACAATGACCTGGATAAATAACACAATGACTTGACAAATAACACAATGAGTTGAAAAAAGTGAATTTTTTTTTTGTTTTTTATATATGAATATTATACGCGTTTTAAAGATAAGAAAATGCTTGTTTTTATGATGCAATTTTTTAAAACAATAATATTTGTATGTAAAAGTTATACGTGTTTAAAAAAATGGGGTGAAACTTAAAATATAGAGACATTACCATATTTACTCTTCCTTCTAATTTTAAGAGAGTGCAACATGTCATCATCTCATGGCTTCTTAAACTTTTTAGAAAAACTGAACTTTTTAGTATAACTTCACACTCTATGAACTATATGAGTATGCTTACTAACGCGTGAGGGTTATATTTTGAGTATTTCTCGGGTTTTGTCATGTTGTTTTTGGATTAGTTATACTCCAAGATAAAAGATGGTGGGTTAGAGCATTCACAGTAGGGGAACTATCTTCATCCCTATAATTACACTAAAAACAACCATTTTTTCTATCTCCTTCTAATTAAATAATAATTTCTTTTACATTTTTCATTACAGTTTTTCTCTCCTCCACTCACAACCACTTTTAAAATTATTAAAAAATTATAGGGGGTGAACAGTAGTTTTTCAAATATAGGGTTTCTCTCTCCTCTATCATTAAATTTTCTCTTTCTCCACTCACAACAACCCATAACAATCCCCTAAAATATAAAAACCTCACTCACAAACATTTTATTCCTCCAATGTGAATGCTCTTACATACACACATATACATTTGTTATCCTCATCCTGCATACAAGGGATAAAAAAAATGTATGCCTAACATATATGAGTATTGTTTCTGGTAGATTACAAAATATATAATTGCAAGATTCAAAAGATTCAAAAGGTTATGACGAATAATTTAAAGCAATAATAATACCAAGCTAATCATTTAGTCTTAATTAATTACGCTGCACTATGGACAAAATTAGGCTGAACATTTAACATATAACATTTCACAATTCAACATCCAAGTTAGATTACTATTTATTCTTATTTAAACAAATTATTCACTTAAAACCTCGAGTTCCAGTTAAAAACCTAATTTCTTATATCATTTACAGTTATCATTCTAACATAAGACATCATTTGTTCGATGATTCTTAAGAAGATTCTCGGTGCCTTAATCAATTTTGTAGTTTTATTTTATTTCATCGAATAGTTATCATGTGAGTATTCATAGTATATTTTCTTGTTTTATTTTTAGGGTGATTTCATGTGAATCTAGTAATCAGTTTATTCATTTTATTCATGTTGGTCAGTTACATCAATTCATGTTATGTTTTTATTGCAAAATATATTACAAAATATGTTTTCATAGCATGATAAAAAAATATGTTATCATTAGTTTATTGATCGAAACCGATATTTATTAAATAATAGATCTATTGGCCTAAAAACTCACCTTTGTTTCTTGTGTGATTATAACTAATATGACTATTTTGTCATGGATTCATCAACGACTTAATCTGTGTGATTACGTGACTACTTTTATCAAGGGTTGATTATGCGTTGTTGTCTCGTATGTACATTTTTGCACATATAAATTTTGATATATAGCAATACGAATTAACTTTTAATCATTATATTTATATATATTTCAAACTTATGTTTACTCACCAGCTAATTATTTAGCTAATCAGTTAGTTTTCACATTATTTCAGGAAAAGCAACTTAGGGACATACTTTTAGATACTTCATAACTAGGATCTTGGACCTAGTTAACTTAATGAATTAATCAGTTTGTTTGGATTATTTTTGTTAGTTTGTCTTGGATAATTTTAGTTGAGTTATTAATAATATTTGAACTATTTTGACTACCATAAGCGATGAACAATTTATTCAACTTCGTCTGCCCCGATTGTCACACCCCGACCGATGGCGGAATCACCGAGGCGGACGGAAGTGAATGATTGTTCATAGCTCATGGTATTCAAAATAGTTTAAATATAATTAAAATCCAATTATCCAAACAGAACTAAACGAATATTCAAATAACAATCCAAACAGAAACAAATAATAAGTCTACTAAATTAAATTTATTTAACTAGGTCCAAGTCCCTAGTTGTTTAGCATCCAAGTCTCCTAACCTGTTTTTTTTTTCTGAAATCATGTGAAAAATAAATAGTCAGCTAACATATATTTAACTTTGATTTAAAATGAAATATTGTGATTGAATTGTATGTGAATCTTGTCCCTTTACGAAAACAGTTAAAATAGATGATCCGTTAAATGACACGACCGTTTTTTTGATAAAAGTGACTAATTAACTTATAAAAATATATTTACCATAGTTTTAAGTAAATAATCATGATTAAAATAAATCTCGAGAATAAAATCCATACGCAAATTTGTTTATTTAACTTTTATAAAATCCATGTGTATCATAGGTTTTAAACGTTTAAGACTTGAAACTCCGGTAAAAGAAATTGACGAACGTCACATATAAAAGAAATCTTACCGTGTATTTTTTTATTTTGGAAAAATATATATTTTTTTCTTTACTTTTAAAACTTTTATGGCTAATCTTTTTATTAATTATAGGATAAGATGATTATAAAAAGGTTAATGTTAATATAATAAGAGTTTAAGTCAAAAGATAATTAATATAAAATAGTGACACAGTCTAGGATTCGAACCCTGGACCTCTTGCTTCGAAAGCACACCATCCAACCGCCCGACCAAATCTGATTTTGTTTATATTATTGGAAACAAGTAGTTATAACCAGTTTCATCTTTAAACCCACAATTCCTTATAAACCCTAACTACCAATCACACGAATTGAACCCAAATCTGAATCTGTAATTGAAATTAAATATAACTACGACGATCAGTGCATGATCGATAACGATCAGAAAGATGTATTAAAGTACCTCAATTGATTTAGGATTGAAGAAAATGGAAGAAAGAATGATGAACACTGATTCGTGTCAAATTACAACTGCAATTGTTGATGATAATGAAATTAAAAACACAGATTTACTAAATGATAGATGAGGAACAAAAGCCCTATGAATTTGAGGCTTGAAACATACCTGAACAGGGGATTAATTCAACTGTTGTGTGTGTTTGGAGGTGGAATTAAAGTTGCAGAAAGATAATGCGGAGTGAATTGGATGTTTTGGTTGATAAATAGATGACTGAAATGGGCTTTAATGGATTGAGTCGATGACAAGTGGGTTTCGGTGAAGATGAGTTCAATCCCAACGATTTCTTATGATAATTATCAATTGAACTAGTTTATCTCATTGTAATCGACTAAGGGAGGTTATGGATTAAGTTAATTTGATTTTTATCAACTATTTTGGTTGATTTGAAATTGAAATCGGCCGGATTTTGTGGGTCTTGGTTTGGGTCAAAGATAACAGTCAATAACTCGATTAAATGGTGATTTTAGGTTCGAAACTAGGTGAAATTGATAAGGACGGTTGAAACGAGTCGAAACGATGAGGATTTGATTGAATTTGAACTTGCCGGAGTCTCCGGCCGGAATCACGGGGGGAATTTGGTTTTAAATAAATTTTCGTTTCAGCCCCTGAGCTTTGAGTTGTGTTAATTTGTTGTTTAAAGGTTTAAATTATGTTTCATAAATTGCACATATGGTCCCTGTAGTTAGTTTTATCATTAATTAGTTAACTTAGCTAACCATACTAACTAACTATCCATTTATATAAATTGTTTCTTGTTAATTTAAGTACTTTTTATAAACATTCATTTTATAACATTTATTTGATATTTAAATGATTAACATAGAGAAATTATAATGATGTAAACCATTATTTCATAAAAAAAACCATAAGATTACAATATAATTTGACTGTTCGGTTTACATAACGAAAGAAAAAGAAAACGAATCGGGACGAGTGTCACACCGATGTTTCCGTCATCGATCAGGGTGTGACACTAATGACTTCGTGTGTCTTTGTTTAAAGCAAATGATACGTCCTAGTTACCGGATTCTCCTCCACTTCAATTTCTGATCTCACGGCTAGTAATCAGCAAACCTAAGCAACCAAAAACCCGAAATTAAACTTCAAA
Source organism: Tagetes erecta (assembly GCA_030867185.1). Classification (NCBI taxonomy): domain Eukaryota; kingdom Viridiplantae; phylum Streptophyta; class Magnoliopsida; order Asterales; family Asteraceae; genus Tagetes; species Tagetes erecta. Next base: position 62,541,383 of record CM061488.1, read on the forward strand.
TTTATGAACTTGAGCTTAATTAGATCTATGAACATAAAACTAACCTTATTGAAGTGTAAACAAGGAAATCAGATGGGTTAAGATTTCACAATCTAAAGTCTAAACTCTAGGAGAGCTACCATCGATCTCACAATTAATCTAAGCTTTGGCCTAACCTCCCATGCATTAAACCAATAGGTATCACACCTTATCCTCCCTTTTGTAGTAGTGTCCATGACTATACATTAATTATCCATACAACTGAAATTATAAAATATGTTAGACATAAATGGTTTTTTTTATTAAACTATATATGAACATCAGTTTTATTTCACCACTTATTTCATCTCATGTCTTAAGTGAGATTAAAACCCACAATATTTTGATTAAAAATCATACACTTTTGTCATTAGACTAAGCTAGACAGCTAGTGGTTAATTAAGTCTTATTAGTGACGTTACAAATTAACACATAAGATTGACTATGAAGAGTTATTTATCTAATGGCCAGCGGATGCAATATTTTTTTCACTATCAATGACGCATCCTTTAAGGGGTCTAGCATGGGCCGCCGTACCTGTACGTTTTTCACTATTAGTGTTAGTTTTACACCGATAGCCTAAATATTTTAATATGTATTGATTTCATCCCTGTAAAACACAATTAACATGTATTATATGTACAGAGTTTGCACCCGTGAAAAATAACTTACATGTAATATGCGTATTGAATCGGCTCGATGATTTTTTACCCCCATAATACAAAAGTTTAAGATCCACCACTACTCAGTATCTTATATCTATACCTTCTAATAAAAGAGGGTTTTTGATGTCACATGGCATGCAATGGAGCCATTGTTGGCATCATTTTCCCGCTCAATAATATATTACATATTTAATCCTCCTACTATTAAACAACATACGACCATCATATAATATATTTACCTATTAGTTACAAAATAATTATCTTATTAGTAATATATTCCTCTATCAATTACACAAATAATTATCATATTCTTACAAAAGTAAAAATATCAATTTCTAAAATATATATAAAAAATATTCCAAAGCATTGATTTTTGTATTAAATACTATTTAAACATTGTTTTTGTCTACTACATTAGTTTATCGGTCTTTTATCTCTGTACAAAGCTCATAGTTTGTATCAGTACGAGTTGTCATCCATTTGTACTATTTTAATCTGATTTTTATGCTTGTGAATCCGTAATTTGTCTTACAACTTTTCTTATGGGTTTTCTTTTTGTTGGTGTTAGAGAACGTACCCAAGATGGTAATGATTTATATTGTAATTTTTACTCGTCATATGATTCTTCTTTTATTATGCTTGATGATAATTAAATATTTTTAGTTATTCAACTCATGTAACACATGGGGTATAATCTAGTATTGTAATAAAAGAATATAGAATTGGTGTGCGCCTAATGGATATTATAACAACAATACTTATACTTCCCTAAATATATATCTCACATAATAATGAGATTTACATGAAACCTCTAATGTATACAAATACGAACGCCAATATGCTATGATTATATGTAGGTATATTGGTTTCTACTGGTTTTAACTTTTACTTTTTAGCTTCTACCGTTTCTAACTATTGAATTGTCTGTCAATGGTCCCAACTTTTATCACTTTGGCAACCAACGATCCGTCGTTAAATTTTTTTTAACGCCGTTAAGATTTTTCCAAATTCAAGACCGATGTTTTAAGGCTTTTGATCGGAAGGATATGCCAATAGATTGATGGAAAAGTTACCTCGAAACAACGCTCTGAACAAAGAAACGATGCTTCAATCGGGTGTTTAAACCTAAGGGTGCTTCAATCGGATGTAAAAATTGTATCGTTCAATAAGCTGTTTTGAGCAAACTTTTACATTAATCTACTCGTATTATCCTTTCGATCAAAAGGCCTAAAACATCGGTCTTGAATTAAAAAAAAAACTTAACGGCGTTAAAAAAAATTAACAATGACCGTTGGTTGCCAAAGTGATCAAAATTGAATGCGTTGACAGTTAGTTAAATAGTTAGGACCGATAGAAGACAAAATGTGATAGTTGATAATAGTACAAAACAATATACCTAATATATATATATATATATATATAAAGGCTTCATTTAAGTTTATATATATAGTAAATGAATAACAAATGACAATTTAGATATTTGCTTTATTGTTTCTATATTAACTCATCTGGTTTTTGAATGTGGAATAATTGAATCAAGCCCGTTTAAGTCTTTAAGATATCATATAAAACTTATTAAACAAAATGATAAAATGTTTGTTTCGCATTAAATAATAAAACAAACAGAATCAATATAAAGTCAACTAAACGCGTAGCCAACAACCCTTGTCAGTTATTCATTTGTTATATAAGCTTAGAAAAAAATATTGGTTAAAGATAATAAAATTATTGTATCCGGTATTCATACTAAATGTTGTTTGTTTCACTTGTTAATAATTTAGTTTAGTGTTTAATTATTTAGCATTCAGCATTCAAAATGTTCTTTTCATAAAAATAGCATCTGAATGGTTCAGTTAAGTGCCGAATGGTTAAAAGATAGAGATGCTGAATGAAACTGAATTAAGTATATATCAATTTTACCCTCATCTGAAATTCTACCCAACATCCATCGTATTGATAGAGTCTCTTAATGATACAGACATCTTAACCATTCAGCACTTAATGATTCAGATTTTATCAAATAGGCTCTAAGTTATTTAGTAAGTTTACATGGAAAATTGCATGCATGTTGGCTAAAAATAATAAAATCAATGTTTAATCGTTAAATAAATATTAAATAAATAAATAATTTATTTCCCTGTTAAAATTTTACAAAATTTATTTGTATAAAATTGGTTGAGGTTCTTATTGCAAACAACTTCTATGTCTCATGTGAGAGAGGTATAAATTTATATTTACCTCATCCTCTTGAGATTTTTACTATATATATATATACGTTGTTTGCTTATGATTTTATTTAATTGCATTTCTGGTTTTGTCACACTACTAATTATTGAATTATAGTCAATAGTATTATTAAGTGTTAGGGAGAAGGAAGTGGTTCTTATAAGATTTTCATAAAAAAAACTTTTTTAACAATTAGAATATAAAACAAAACTTTCAATTTTACATCAATTTGAAGTGGAGTGGTCCTCTTAATATTCTCAACAAGGAATAAAAATTTCATTTTTTTAATTTAAATATAAAAAAACAAATAAACATATAATTTAAAACTAATAATATTTTAAATAAATAAAATAATAAAAAGTACAACTTCGAGAATTTTAAAAACGTTAAATAAATAAAAAAATCCTAAAAAATCGAAAATCATAGAAATCACAAGGCCACCCCCATCTTTTGGCCATGTCACGCTTTATGTCCAACATTATAGTTTTATTCGGTTCCGACAAATGATCGTGAGGCTCGCTAAAAAACTTCAAATCACTTTTTTTTTTCTTCTCGTGCCTTCATTTGAATCGACATTTCATCTATTTGCATTTTTGTTTAAACTGTTTACTTTTCTTTTCTTCTTCTTTATATACCGATAGCTCGATAACATATCGAACATACTACTCGACATCTCTGGTTTCTTGCCCTTGCTTCTCCGAGATAACCTTGTTGGAGTTGTATTTTCATTGAGGTACAAACTACACGTTGTTGCGGGTAATATTGTGATTGACGGTTAATTAGTTTGAGGTTGGGTCGAACTCGATTGGCCTTTACCGCCTCTAGCTCTTGATTTTTTTGGGTTTGTTGGGTTTGCGGGTTTCTTTCCACGATTCATGATTGTATAAAAATTGAATGATTTGTATAAAGAGTATGGAGACAATAGTTGGAAATATGTGTAAAAATAGGTTGAAATGAAGTGTTTTTATAGTGTAAATATAAATTAAATTTTTTTTATTTATTTTGAAACCGTCATATAACCGTTCAACAGTCAAATAATCACAACTAGTGAACAAGATAATGACCTCGTTAACAAACTCGTTGCGCTTCCTCGTTTGACAAGGAGTTGTGACCTCACGAGTTCGTGGTCCTCGTTAAACACCTCGTCTACTACTCCTTCCCCCTAAACCTACCAGTCAAATTGTATCGAATTTTCTAAATAAGAAAATTACATATATATATTTTGTTTTTATCTATAAAATCATAATAAATAAAATTCATCATTAACATTATAGGCATTTATTTATAGTTAAAAAATATGACTAGTTCCACAATGCTCCGAATTAACTACACATGTGTTCACTCTCTAACTTGTTGCAGAACAATGGTATTTCAAACAATTTTAGGGTCTAGGAAATGGTTTTCATAAGATTCACACAATAAACTTATTGGTTCAATTAGAATAAGCAATCTTATCATACTAATTCTTACCTCTTTGCACCTTTAAAGTGAGAGTGATCTTCCCAGAATTCTCACAAGGATCACTAATTCTTATCACTTGATTCCATGAGCTTATGGACGAGAACAACACCTATTCCTTCCTCATGAAGGTGGAGTGGTATTCCACGAGCTCATCTACCTCCTTGCTTCCTCGTGTGACCACTCTGTATACCCTAATATCATTAGGGTAAAAGTCCCCTTTTGTAACTTCACGTGTCAAATAAATAATATTTTAGTTATCTTAAAACTTTAAGGCTGATAACATTTAATTATTAATTTAAAGAAAGTCATAAAAATATAAACGCTTATATCTGTGAAAATAAACATTGACTAAAACATTTTTCTATGGGTCTTAATTAATTATATTTGTATTTAAAGCATTAAATTTTAGGTTCTAATTAACCTCATATTTTTCTATGCCAATGGTCTTAGTTAATTACATTTGTATTTACATTTGTACTCAGTGTTAAAAAAAACCAAAACATTTTTCTATCATATATAGACATCAACTTATTAGACCAATATCAAAATAACGTGTACGTGCAAGTAGAAGTGAACATTGACAACGAATTCATGACACGTATAGAAAAATATAGGAACATTACGCTTTCCAATAGTTTTAAGTAAAATTGTAGTCAAACAGAAACATAAAATTAATTTTTTAAAAATAGTTTTTAGTATAGTAATTTTAAACTCAAACTAAATAGAACTAATGTTTGGTTTATGACGTAGTTTTTTTATATACAATGTCGTATAAAAAGGTGATGTATGTTTAGAAAATACCGAGCTATTACTAACTTTATCTATATGTTTTATTTTTATATCATATCAAATATAAACCTACCAATTCACATTGTTAATAGAAGCAGGTTGGAAATACAAATACTCTTATATTTTTCAAGATTACTCCTAGTATGAGAGGTTTGAAAATATAACTACTTATAATTTTTCAAGATTATATTACATATCAGGGGAACAAAATGCAAATAGTGATATTAAAATATATTATTATTATTATTATTATTATTATATATTTGAATACAAAATTATTATAAACTTGTTATATGCGCATGCTCGCGCGTTGTCTGAACATTTTATTTGACGACCTTACAAACACATAAAGAAAACAATTATAAGGGGCTTAGAATTAGCAACTGTAACGTGTCACAGCTCGATGTCACTTTTCATACCCTCAACAACAACAAAAACATAAGCAAACCAAAAAAACCAAAGCAACAACATTCACAACCAAACTGATCTAACCATTAAACCACGTAACCACCTACGAACACCATTGCAAGATAGGGATCGCAGATGAAATATCTGACAACGCAGTCATCCACCCTCCTAACGACCACCGAACACCATCAAAAGTGTGAAACCAGAAAAAGAAGGCAAATGCAACATAATTGGCCAGAATCGGGAAATTTCTGTGGTTCCGGTACAGAGACAATTGTGTCTGCGTTTCTTCTCCGGTACAAAACCCATAAAAATGAAAAATCATCGTTTCCCACATCACAAATACACATATACTTACAAACCTAGCTACAACAATCCAACACCAAAATTACACATATAGCCTCACAACACAAATGAACAAAAGATGAAAACGAACAAAAAGTTGTGTCAAAAATCTAAAACATAAACTTTACTATTCATTAAGTTTCTAAATTGTACATAATATAATATAATGCATGTATTATTTTTCAAAACCTCTTACATCTCGTTTCAGGTATTCATCACTATTCAATTAAGGAACAATTTTTATTTCTTTTTTTTTATCTCTCTCTCTCTCCCTCTCTCATACATCATAAAAAATGATTACGGAGGAGGGTAGTAAGGGATGAAATGTTTCTCCTAAAAATATGTGGTTGGGTTATAATGGTGGATGAGATGCAAACTATTTTTATACTCTTTTTGTTTAAATGCGTAGATGGGTGGGGGATAAGAGATAGGTTGGGAGTGCTCTAACAAGGTACAAATTGGAGCAATTTACGCCTAAGCACATTCACAAGAGCAAATTCCACATGGTGGGATCAAATTACACCTAGGTTATAGCTTTTTACGTATATTGCATATTGCAGACATTTTTACATGGGAAAATGTCATAGAAACATAACCAACTTTCGATTTTGTTTCAATTAAGTCACTCAAACTTTGTTTTGTTTCAATTAGGTAACTTATCTTTAAGTTTTGTTCTAATTACATTGTTGAACTAACACTATTGTGTACTTCTAATATGTAAAAAATAATAAATTTACAACTAACATATCTAATATATTAAATACAATGACAAAATTACATAAAACTTGTTATAGTGTCTTTTGTTTAAGTCATTGTATATTTCTTGTTTGTCATTGTGTTTCTTATTACACTTATATTTCTATAAAACGATGAGTTATACAAAACACAATGTTGAAATAACATTATTGTGTACTGGTAATATGTAAAACACAATCAATGTTTTGAAAACCGGACCGGACACTGAACCGGTATTTTAATTTATTGGTCGGACCGGGGTCGAACCGGGGTTGGACCGGGGTCGGATAAAGTATATATTTATTAAAGTAATACCATAAAACTCTAATTTAAACACAACATAAGTTCAATAATATTAAGTTATACCATAAAAGTAAGAATACAAACAATATCTAACGTCAAGAATAAAAAAAATCATTGTTTAAACAAGTTTTAGCGCAAAAAAAAAACTAGTTCATCATCTTTATCACTTAAAACATCAACATATTAACTTTCATTACAAAAAAACACAAAAATAAATAGATGTAAACATAAAATCCAAGAAAATCAAATACAAATAGGTTTATTGGATTTTAATAATTCGAACTTTAATGAATTGGCCGATATTAATCCCAACTTTAAAAATTCCCTCTGACAGTCCCAACTTGTAATTTATTTTCCTCCATCAAGCCTTCTATAACGGATACTCAAAAAACCTACCAGACCATTTTTGTATCTCATTAAAACCTTACCCGATCATTTTTGTGTCACACTTATAAAAGGTTCGATGGAGGAAAATAATTTACAAGTTGGGACTGCCACAAGGAATTTTTAAAGTTGGGATTAATATCGGCCAATACATTAAAGTTCGGATTATTAAAATCTAATAACCCAATACAAATATATATATTTTAATGCTAATCCGGTTCAAACCCGGTTCAACTACGGTCCGGTTCCGGTCCAACCAGACCGGTTTGAGTGGTTCAATCCGGTTCATATACACGTATCAAACCGTGTCTAGTTGAACCGGGATTCTTAAAAAAACGGTCCAACTGCGGTCGGACCGGCCGGTTTAATAACACCGAAAACAATGATAAAATAACAACTAGTTTATTTAATACATTAAAAACAAGGACAAAGTATCATAAAGTTATACAAAACGTAATACACAATATGAAAAATGCTTGACACAATGACATGAAATATATAACTCGGGTGTTATATATTTCTATTTGACAAAATGCGCTGATGTATTTGACACAATGCCTATAATGTATTTGACACACTTCAACATGGTATGATATTTTCGTTTTTTACACGGTCTAACTTTAAGTGGTTGTGTCTAGGAATGACACAAGTACTAGATTTGTAAGACAAGCGTGTATTGTTAATACGGTCTAAGATAGATCGACGTTACCCGTGTTAGAGCAGTTTTCTATTTCTATTAGCTAAGTGGTAGAGTGTGCCCCTAATTATGGCGTCGTTGTGTCTGGACTGAGAGGACTCTCAGCCACATATGGATAGTTCAATGTGTTCATCAATGCCAAACCCTCAGATGTGGATCATCCAAGGCACATTAGCATGGCGTATCCTCTTGTTCGATCTAGGGTTTGATACTAAACTTCTCTTTAGGAGGATAGACAAAATAATTCAGGTGAGATCCAACGTAGAATATTAACTAAAGATCCATGTTTTGATTGATGCACTAGAGAATATGAAGGATAGGTACCAAACGGACTTAGTAAGCACCGTTAAAGAACACATGCAAGAAATCACCATTAACCACAATTAGCAATCATATAATAACACACTTAACATTGATAAGTGATCAAATTGAGTCGTCTTACTTGAAGATACAAATGAATCTTGAATCCTGGCTCAGAGATTTATCATTCGGCTTATTCCACTCGTTAACATATTTTTGAATTTTCTAGATTACTTTGTTTATTTTTAGTAACATGTTCTTTTTATGGTTGATTCATTTGAAACAAATCTATTCACCTAGTTTCCACATTTTCAAAAATGAATATGAAGTGATGAACTTAATGACAACAAAGATACACGAACTAATAGAAAAGGGGTTTTCGTATGACCAAGGCCGATCTTAAGAAACTTGATGCCCTATACGAGCCATAAAAAAACCCTTTATTGTGGTCCTAAGTGATGGTGTCCTAGACGGTCGTGCACCCCACCACTACCTAGTGCTAGCCCTGCTTTTGATATTCACTTAGAATTAAATTAACTCATATAAAGCAACTCATAATCTTCTCTCTCGATTAAGAACACAACTACGCTACAATAACTTGACATGATTACACATATCTTAATAGTATAGAGAAATTATTACTTTTTCTTAATAAATGCTTAAAAAACAAAATTCATTCTCTCTTCTTATTTTTCTAATGCTGAAAAACGTTTATACTGTAAAAGATGTTTCAAATCTTCAACTAAAAAACAAACGATACACACTTTCAGCATCAGTTACGACAATATCTGATTCTTCTACCAATCTAAACTAAATCTTACCTTTACGCCTCAAGATTTCATTAGACGATTCTACGACAGTTTTCACATTCTTATTTAAAACGAGAAACTTATCAGAAACATTGATTATTAAATAAATTAAAAACCAAGATTTTAAAAAGAAGAGAAGAGAATTAATGTGAGAAATAATATGAATCTAAGAGTATATATTGGGACATTGAATGGTTTAGAAGAAGAAGAGCATATGCAAAAGTCAAAATGTCAACCTTTTGACCTAGCTTCCTTCCGAGATATTTCTATTTCTATTTCTTGGATCTTCCTGAATCTTTTCAATTCATACATTTTCTCTCTTCAATTGTTGAGATCAGATCTCAACACCACCTTAATTTTCCCTCTCTTCACCCTTTGTTCTTATCAATTTCCGATCCCCCTTTTCCGTTTCACCCTCATTAATCAATCAATCAGGTACTTTTTTTCTTAATTTCTTCTTTCATCTTAATCCTGTTTCTTTTAATCGCCTTATTACGTTGATTTGTTGCTCTAATTTTCATCCTCTTGCATATACACCTAACCCTAGTTTATGTAACCCACGAATTGACTTTTCATCCAAATTTGATTGTTTGTATAATTAGTTTTCGCTATTGTTTCGTTCAAATTTAATGATTGTATGAATCAGATCTAGACAGTTTTTTCGTAGTTTTGTTTGAATATCAAATGATTGTTAGGTTTTAATTTGTTATCTGTTTGTTATGTTTATGTTATGTTTATGTTATGTTATATGTTAAGATGTGAAATTGTTTTAGGAAATTTAAGTCAAATTTGGTGAATATGGGCTATCTTGATTCGTTATCATCCGCTGTCTCGGGTCAACCTAACGGTGAATCTCCGGATAGTGGTGGCGGTGTGAGCGAAGATTCGAAGTTTAGCTATGGGTTTGCGAGCTCTCCGGGGAAGAGATCTTCGATGGAGGATTTTTATGAGGCGAGAATCGATTGTGTAGATGGTGAAACGATTGGTTTGTTTGGAGTTTTTGATGGTCATGGTGGTGCTCGTGCTGCGGAGTATGTGAAACATCATCTTTTTAGTAATCTGATTAAGCATCCGAAGTTTATATCTGATACGAAAGCGGCTATATCTGAAGCGTATAGTCATACTGATACCGAGTTTCTGAAGTCGGAGAATAATCAGAATAGGGATGCTGGATCAACTGCTTCAACTGCGATTCTTGTTGGTGATCGTTTACTGGTGGCGAACGTTGGTGACTCGCGTGCTGTTATTTGCAGGGGTGGTAAAGCTTTTGCTGTTTCTCGTGATCATAAGCCGGATCAAAGTGATGAACGACAACGTATTGAGGATGCAGGTGGTTTTGTTATGTGGGCTGGGACTTGGAGGGTTGGTGGCGTTCTTGCTGTTTCGCGTGCGTTTGGTGATAAGTTGTTGAAACAATATGTTGTTGCTGATCCTGAAATTCAAGAGGAAAAGGTTGATAACTCGCTCGAGTTTTTGATTCTTGCTAGTGATGGTCTGTGGGATGTTGTGAGTAACGATGAAGCTGTTGCGATGGTGAAACCTATTGCGAGTCCGGAGGATGCATCAAAGAGGCTGATGCAGGAAGCTTCTCAGAGAGGTAGTGCGGATAATATTACAGTAGTGGTCGTTCGTTTCTTGGAGAATGAAGCTAGTGGCTCGACTTCGTCTCGTTGAAAGGTAAGTGTGCACTGAATCTTGTTGGCTTTGGGTTTAACCAAACTTTCTACTGTGTGTGTTAAAAACATAATAAGTGTACAATTTATGTAATTCAAAAACTAGTTTGACTCTAATTTCTGCACTGTTTTTGTATGAAAGAAAATACATTTGTCTTCTTTGGAACTTCCATTGTGATATTTGTAGTGTAGAGATTGAAGCTCATTAGTACAATTGAATGTTATGCTAATGTGATGTGGACGAAAATGCGAATTATTATGTTAATAGGGCATCGACTAAACCTGTTGTTAGCAAGGCATTGACGGGTTTCAGTGCTAATGGGTCATGTGATTTGAGACATGTTATGCTTTTACATTTTAGTTACCTATCAATGGTGTCATTATGTGTTTGTCTGTAATGGGCGTTTAGTATTAGGAATGAAGCTTATAAAACTGATATTCGAATTGAAAAGAGTAAAAACTAATCAAGTTCACAAATTAGTTGTAGACTTGATCTGAAAATCCTGACTAAAATTAAGCCCACTTAATAAATACTTGTACATTGAAAAGGGTAGGAGCCGGTATCGGGTCCGGTTTCACCTGGGAACCGGGTAGGGTTGGGCTGATGATACCATACCCTGTGCCCTGTGGAACAGGGTAGGGTGGGGTCAGGTACGAGTAAGAATCGGGCCAATACTACGTTATATAATTTTTTATTAATTTATTCTTTTGTGATTTGTGTATAAAATAAAGTTACTAAATAAATATGTTTTTTAGAATTTAAAAGAGTTAACCAAATACAAGATGTTAAAGTTACGATGTAAAAGAACTATAATATTTTATAATCAGTGCAATATATATTTTCATTAAAATATCTTTTTCATCTTTAAGAGTGCAATATATATTTTCATTAAAATATCTTCTTCATCTTTAAGCTTTTCTTCGCGTGTCGTTTGTGATTTTTTCATTGATATTGCGGAGGATAAACCCTCGATCTCTTATTTGTGTATTTTTTGTTATGTTTCGATTTCGTCTTCTAAGGTCTTTCCCAAAAGAACATTCATTCATTTCTTTCTTCCCCGTCGACCACGATGACAGAAACGACGCGAAAAATCCAGACCCGGAAAGGGGAAGGGCCAGTGGTGGGCATTTGATAAACCACTAGAAAAAAGAGACTTTTTTCTCTCTATAGAGAGAATTCTTGTCATGATTCGCGAACTAATGCAACGATTTCGTAATTCAAAACGTTACTTGAATCTTACTTATTTGAAATTGATGCAATTTTTCTCAATGCCCGCGGAGAGATTAAGCCTTTGTGTGCTCTTTCTGGATGGATTTTTGACCATCTATCTCCATGGGTGAATGCTTCCGGCTGGTATATTGTTATACCATGTGTAGGCTCGGCCTGCTAAGGACTTAGAGAATTATCGTAGTCGTAGGTTTGCATTTTATTCATGTTCGCCTATCTCTTTTTTGGGATCAATCACGTCCAAGTGATCTTCAAGACAAATGCACATCTATATCGCCTAGGGAGAAAGTTGGTCCTCCAAAAAGATATTACCCTGTCACAATTTGAAATACAGATTCCGAAGCTACTATAGAAGCTTGGGAGATTAGTAAATCACAGGTCATGACGGAAAGAACCGAATATTTCGCTTTCCTTCATTTCCACCAAGCCAATTTATTAAAAATGCTAGGAGTGGGTAGAGGTGCACAAATCAGTGTTTTTTAAGAACCGGTTCCGGTTTTTGTTGGCGGTGAAGGAATCGGTTCTTACAAGAACCGGTTCGGTTCTGGAACTGATTTTTGGTATAAAAACTAGAACATATGTTACCGGTTCCTATAGAAACCAGTTCCGGTTCTTAAAAAACCGTTTTTTATGAGATGTGCAGAAACGTTGGGTTGCTACGAACGTTTATTCTTCATTAAGCTTTGATTTAGAGTCTATGGACTATAGTTATAAAATAAACATAAAGGACCTAAAATGTAGTTTTGTCTATTTTATACTACGCGCTACAAACCAAACAAAATGGATTCTTTCGGTAAAGATGCTAACATATACCACATGTATCGCAATCCCACTGATTGGGGTTATGACGAACAATCGCTTGGTACGTGGGTTTCACAAACCCAACTAACCGAACAAACTCAACCCACCCAACGAATGCAACAACAAACCAAACAACCCTCGCAACAACTATCGTTTATTCGTCTTTAACCGCGAAACTAAAACAAAAGCATAGAAAGAAAGAAGACGATGACAACCATAACCACGCAAACCCTCCGACACAAACCAAAGCGGAAGCGGTCAATAATCGGTGGACCTATGAGAAGCAAGCTGCTTTAGCTACATCATGGATCTCCATGTCCGAGGATGACGCAACTGCTAACAATATGTTATTTAAAAATACTAATTACTTGTATTTTATTTTATAAAAAACTAGGTTTAATACCCTTGTGATACACACGGGTTAAATAATAATATTTATAAAAAATCATAATTATTATGTTTAAAGATTTGTAACTATTTAATACTTAAAATTTTGACTCCATCAACTTATGCATAATGCAAAATTCCACTTAATTTTTTTACCTCCAAAACTTCCTATTATAAAACAAAAAAATTTTCCCCCTAAAAAACTGCCCCCTAAAACCTTGAAATATTAGATAGTTACGGTCTTGTACCATCTTAGTTTTTTTTGAATTTTTTTTAGTTTTTTATAATTATGTGTTTTATGTTTTTATTTTATTTTAATATGTATTATTTACATTTTAATGAAATGGTAATTTAGTTTATGTATTGAATTTATTAAAGTGTTTAATTAATCAAATTTGTGATGTGGAGTAAAAGGAGTTGAAAGGAGGGTGAAACTATTTATAACTTTAAAGTGAATTTAAAAGGAAAAATGTAGGGTGATGTGAAGGTGATATGAAGGTCATGTGACGTCTTGACGGAATGAAAATGGGTGAAAGTACACCTTCTAGTCTTGTCATGTGTGTTTAGTATTCATCTACTTACCACATAAGTATACAAGCATATTAACCATCACAAGCCTACTACCATTAATTTTTACTATCATACATCGTATACGTGTTACTTTGAGTATTAAAGTTTAGTTGATTTTCATTTGTATTTGTATTTTAGTAGTTTACATTTTGTACCACCAAATTAGTAAATGTTGGTTTGACAAAATTAGAAATCGGATGAGAGATCTTTAATATATGCATCTTTCATTGATTTAAGTTTCATACATCGGAAGTAAAGCTTTTTTTATTCTCAAACATTAACAAGGTTTAGCGGATTGGGCTAAAAGTTCTTAAAGTTGAGGACTTGATCCGAACAACCTAACGAGATAAACACGAGACCATCTAAAAACGTGCTTAAACAGTTAAACGAATGCAATTCCGAAAGAAGATATATGCAATTGATCTTAGAAAAAACATCAAAATCATCCTCCCAATAAAAGTCTCAAAAATAATTAAAACCTCACATTATCATCATTTTGTTTCCTTTTAAATAGATCTCCCAATAAAAAGAATTTCTATTACAATATACAAGTTTTTATTCTACGTCTCATCTATTAAGGCTTTGTACATGATAATATTTGAGAGGGTAGAAGTCTATAACTGTTAAACTTTTTAACAAATACCTCATGTTTTTTATGGGATTTTTACATATTTTCTCTTCTTAAGCCTATTAATTATAATTTATCAAAGTTTAAAGTTTAATTACATTATATCCTATTTGGCATATTAAAGAACAAATTACATTTTTATCCTTTACGTTTATATCATTTTTCACCAATAGTCCTTTTTGTTAAACTTTTCACCAAATGTCCTTTATGTGAATAAAAAATACAAAGTTAGTCCTTTACTCTAACCCCTATAAAAAATTCCTGTTAAATGTGTCACGTGCGGATCATGTGAGTGCAAACCTGTATTTTCTCAACCCTTTTACAACTTATATTTGATATAAGTTGGGGTTTTAATTAAAACATAAGATGTAAATAGCTTTAGAAAATACAAATTTGCCCTCACCTGATCTGCACATGACACACTTTAACGAGATTTTTTAACGAGGTTAGAGTAAAGGACTAACATTGTAATGTTTTTTTAAACATAAATGACGTTTGGTGACAAGTTTAGCAAAAAAGGACAAATAATGAAAAATGATGTAAACTTAAATAATGAAAAATGTAAATTATTCCATATTAAATTACCTAATTACCCCTTATTATACACAAACCATAAGAGCCAAACCCACATTGAGAATCAAAAGTCACATATTTTGTGTTGTTCTGTTTTGAATTTCTCCAAACGAATGCGTACAACATAGCTCTTCTTCTTCTCTGCTTTTCGGATGGTGATTCAAGACTTCAAGTGGTATCGGGTTTTGTATTTTTTATTCTTTACTCAATTCAAACTATTTTATTTTGGCATTATTGTGTTTGTTTGGATTTAATGATCTTCTTTGGATTGGGTTTCGTAGGTTGCTTGGATATTAGTCAACTAGTTTAGTGTCCGCGCTATGTTCGGGAACATAACATTCAAGTGATGTTTTTAAGGATATTGATGAATGTTCCAATCAGTTTTGAGACAAAACCGTGATAAACCGGAACACGGGATACATTTTTAAAAATTAGACTTTTAGTATAGCAATATTATACTTAAATTTACTACACCATAAAGTGCTTAGTTTTATGGTGTAGTTTATTTTTTTTAAATCGTATAAAATATTATGTATATTTATAAAACACTAAGGTCTTGAATTGTATGTTATTATTAACTTTATCCATAAGTTTCATTTTAAACCCTATCAAATATAAACCGATTCATGTACAACCCTTGTAGTGGAAGGTTAAAAATATAAATATTCTTAAATTTTTCAGAATTCTCCAAAATATTAGGTGACCAAAAATGTAATTAGTTTTATTATAATATAATTAATATACATATTTAAAAAAAAAATCATTATTGTGAGAAAAATTCTCAAATAATGCCACATAAGCCAGAAGCTTTAAAAATTTGCCACATAAGTTTTTTTTGTTTTCCTATATTATATAAGAATAACAACAAAAAAATGGTAATTATAAAAAAACGGTTGAAACAAACTACCTCATGTTTATTTTTGAGGCTTTTTCATTAATACCCCTTTAAACTGTAAATCAAATTATCTCCCATATTAATTTAAGCTTGACGAATTTAAGTAATAAATAGTTTTTTTAAGTAAATGAGATAGCAAATCAAATAACATGAGACTTGTGTTGGACACAATTTCTTTCAAACTTTTGTGTGCTCGTATCATGTTCGTGTTTCTTATTAAACCCTTTTTATCTTTTTTTATTTTATATGATTATTAAAATTCAATCTACCTATTCTAATAATTGAGTAACACATCCACATGTCACAATTTTAACTACTCCACATAGAATTTTGCTTAGGTGTCATGTTCTTAATTAATTTGATGGAGAATTTTTAGACGGGTCATGGTATGCTCCATATTCGAAATAACCCGATATGTTCAAACTAAAAATTCACAAATTATCATCAATTATCTCCTAACCCGATATGTTCAAATACAAAATTTATCAATTACCATGATGTAAATCTTAACCCGATATGTATCAAGTATCATGAATGATCTCCTAACCTGATAGGTTCAAATAAAAAACTTATCAATTATTATGATTTATCCTAACCCGATATGTTCAAATTAAAGTTTTACCAATTATCATTAATTATCTTATAACTCGATATATTCAAATAAAAAAATTAACAATTATCATGAATTATCTCCTAACCCGATATGTTCCAATAAAAATTTACCAACTATTATAAATCTTATCCTTTATTGTAACATATGATTTTTTATATGAATACATTTGTAAATATCCAAATCGATTTAATAAGAGATATGTTAAAAATAAATTTGATATGTAAATTAAGTTAAAACCTATAAAACTAAAATCCGTGTAGTACACGGGTACTAATCTAGTTTACAAATACATGCATTAAAAAACATCAAGAAAGGTAAATCACAAATTTGAAAGACAAAAAATTAGTTGTTTGCACATTAAGAAATATAAAAAAAACTAATAACCTTTTAGATGTGTTATGAGTTTTTCATAGTTTTATCTCAAAACTGATTGGTACCGTCGATGCTCCATGAATACTTTTAAAATCACCATCTAGGGTTGTGTTTCCCGGCGCATCATGCAAAACCAAACCATCAAAATATGTTTCACCTCAATGGAGTAGATGACCTCAAACGGTCACATTAACATGTCATTGGCAAAACATGCTCAGTTGGACATGCTCTGAAACTGTATTGTGATAAATTATTTAAAATGAAGAGTGATATGAGCGTAAAATACATATGAAAATGAATTAAATCAATGAGAGATAGATATGGTTCATTATATATAATGATACCTTGGATTCTAGTTATTGTATCATTCAAGTGAGAATGGCAGTATATGGATGAGAAAAGATAGTAAGACAGATCATTTTTGTTGTTCAACTAAGTTTGATCTTGTTTTGCTTATGTGTAGGGATGATGTGTTAGGATCTAGAACACACACTCGCAAAGTAATTACGAACACGAGACACAAGATTTATAGTGGTTCGGTCGACGTGACCTACGTCCACTTTGCTGCAACTAGTTATTTTATTATTCAGGTGCTCAAAGGAATTACAAGTACAATGATATCAATATATAGAGACTAATCTAGGGTTATGAAACTTAATCCCCAAGTTAGGCCTAAGCCCATGTAGAAAACCCATTAGGTCCGGCTGCCACTAACGAGCATACACCACCCAACATGATGAATGGAATGCGATAAAATTTACCTAGAAATTTATGATCTCCCTCAGCTGCGAGATAGTGCGATTTCCCCAATTCATGTCGAATTACTCGTACAGGCTTCTCGTTTGATATTTATTCCTCCTACTTTCTTTGCACACATATCTTTGCTTCAAGTATTAGATCTATTTATTAGATCGTAAGTGACACCGTTTTTTATGAAAATGAATTCAAAACTAATAAAATTGAAGGAATTGCGCAGCAGTTGAACGAAATCAGTTTCTAGTGTACACAAACTTATCCGATATGCAGAAAACTGTTGGATATTTTGTGTAAATGAGAGGTCAACTCTCAAGTAATCGGTTGGTAACCGAATGCAGCTCCAAAACTCGAGGCTAGCGTTGTTGTAACCCGTCTCGGTTGAGACATCTAGAAGAGACCATTGGGATGTCCAACCTTAAGTTAATGGGTTTTATGACAATTCATTTGTCATTAGTTGCTAAGTTTTATGACAATTAATTGTCATGAATTGCAAGACTCTTGCATTACTTATCATAAAGATAACAACCAAAAACATGGCAACACAAGTTGTTTCTTGGATCAAAAACCAAAAACCAAAGAAACATGGAGCGTTCATAACACACCAAAAACGCAAGAGCAAGACACATAATATCGATCATCTCATTTGCATCATCTTCTTCGGTTTCTTTTCAGGCAAGTGATTAAGTCCGACAGTATGCTGCTTTCGTCCGGTGTACCCTGGGAACAGACGACGAATCTGTTTAAGGGAATTATGTCAAACACAAGCCCGGATCTTTCTTTCTAATATCTGTTTTGTAGGATCATCAATCTCGTTGTTGTTACCGTCATGTACGTTGCTATTCCATTGAAGTTTTACTAACCAGTATGGTTTTGTATCATTTGTAACTTGTTCTCTACATGTATTTCTGAAAAGGTTTTGTACACGGTAATATACTAGTGAATTTCCCATGTATAACGAGAGCATCGTTATAATATTCAGTTAATTATTTTAATAAAAGTGAATTATTTCCAACAAACTTAAACAGATTCTATAGAAATTGTTTGATACAATTTTAAAACCTTTATCAAAGATTTGGTTCACAAAATATTAAAATAAAAACTATTTGAGATTTTAGTTAAAATCTATTAAATATATTTTATTGGGAAATGATGTGTATTAGTACAAATTTGTGTTTGGATTTTATATAGATTTGAGTACAATCTTAAATCCAAACTTTGGCGGTACACTTCAAATGGTTCAATTCAATTAGCTTGGAAAAAATGACTGCTAATTGTGTATTTTCTAACAAGAGTGTTAGAATGGGTTTAACTAATAAACCATACGACAAAAACGTTTCGGTAAACGTTTGATGTTCTAACAAGAGTGTTAGAATTGGTTTAGTTAAGAAACCATATGACAAAAACGTTTCGATAGACGTTTGGTTATCTGAAAATAATGTTGGAATCAGTTTAGTGTATGAACCACATGACATTAACGTTTGGTATAAACGTCTAATTATCTAACGTGAGCGGTAGAACCCGATTGATTATCTAGCATGAATGTTGGATATTAATTTGGTAATTGTTAAGAATGTTTTGTGTAAACGTCTTTTCATACCCGACAAACGTTTAGCGTTTACTAATCATATGAAACAATGTGTTTTATGAATGTTGGATATTCATGTATGTTAAAGATGGTTTGTATTTCTATAACCATTTAGAAATTATGACTTTTAATAGTTATGAATGACATGAATAATAATTTGAGTTATTAACATGAAGAGATGGTTCATGTTTCTATAACCATTTAGATATAATGAACTTTAATGGTTATGAATATCATGAATAATGATTTAAGGAATTAACATCTAAGAGATGGTTTATGTCTATAACCATTTAGATATAATGGGTTTTAATGGTTATGATGCCATGAATAATGTTTTGAACAATTGATATGTGAGAGGTGGTTTTTATTATATAAACCGGAAAGTTCAAAAGTTTTGTTATAATCGTTTATCTTCTAATATGTGTGTTAGAAACGGTTTGTTAATTACGATGATTAACATATATAAAACGATTATGTAATCGTTAATATTTAATAAATGTGTTAGACCGCATACCATATGTGACATCTGCCCCGAACCCGAACCCGAATGCCCGACTCGAACCCGAAGTTGTTATCCTTTAAATTGTAATCGTAGTTATTTCCCCAAAATGTAACGATCATTGTTATTATTATGAATAAACGCACTTGATTCTACGTTATTTCCGTCTCAATTAAATAATCGTATTTACATGCATCACAAAATATTCCCGCATATCAAATAATTATTATTTGTGACAATAAAACTCAAAATATATATATAAATAAATATATATATAGTTCGTAAAAGAAAATTATTGAAAACGTTAAACAAGAACGCTTCCAAGTCTTGAAATAGTCTCGTAACGGCTTAAACGAACTAAAACTATAAAAGCTTCACTTATAAAATCGTTACGTCTCAACATAGTTAAGTTTGTTAACTAATATAACTTATAAATTGACTTTGTGCTAGTAATGTCAAGTTTGAAACTTATAATAAAGTTAGAAACCCAGTTGATAAACAGAAAGAACTTAAAGGGCTAAAACCGTAACATTTTAAAATCACCCCCCCTTCCACGACAGACCCATTTTTCCGGCTTAGCTTCGGCAGTCGCCGGTGACGGCTGCGGCGAAATAAACTACCACTATCCTTGTTTTAATGCAATTAAACCGCCCTAAAACCTTATTGAGTGTTAATCGAACCCTAAACCAAGTTAATAACCAAACGTTAATCGCTTTTACGGCTGTTTTCAAGTCCGATTGTATTCACGAAAGTTCAGATTGAAACTCCATATTAGATGCAACTTAATTCAATTAAATGAAACGAAATCAATCTCCAATCGATCGGAATAAAAACAACAATCAATTAGGAGTGTTAAGTACAAAAAAAAACTGAACATTTACTCCCGCTATTACTAATCAAAAACCGAATTGATCCATATGGTTGTATCGCAAACTACAATCTCGTTCATTAGACAAAACATTCGTTGGCACTCTTTGAAACAACCAGGAGATGCAATTTCAACCACAACTCAATCAAACACAGTCTTTGATCTTCATTCTTGTTCGACCTGCAACTTCTTTTTAATCATCCATTCGAGTTCGATTTTAGAAATTGAAATCTAGGACCTGTTCATCGTTGTATACAGACGTAATCATGGAGATTTATTTTAATGATAACAGCCTCAATCAACTAACTCAATCCTCAAGCAGCCTCGGCCTGTTCTTCGTCCATCTTCAATCTAATCCGTCAACAATCAAGTAAGTATGGTATATCAAAATGATCCTCATCCTATAGGGATTAAAAGCCCTCTACTTATTTTGGATTTGATGCACTGGTTTGAACGAATTAGATTGATTTATGTTCTAGGGCTTGAAAAGAAAATGGGTTTAGTTGTTTAATAAAGATTAAAACTTTTAACAGCCGAGTTAATAAACAAAAATGATCTTTGGTTCAGTGGGTATGTCACATGCGTGTGTTTGTGATGACCCGGGTTCGAGTCCCATTGACAACTTTTAATTAATTTTTATGTTTTAACCCATTTACTTTTAATTTAAGTCATATATTTCTTAATGTTTATACAAATATTATTCCAATAAAAAGAAACTAGTTGTACAAAGGGGTTATTATAAATTTTTGACATTTTATATAAAAATCCGTTAAAATATATATATTACTTAAAACGTCGTCGTTTATCAAAAATTGGTTTTTGAAACCGTAAATCCCTAAAATTGGATTTTGAAACCCTAAATCCCCAAATTGGACTTTAAAACCCTATAATTGGATTTCAAACCCTAAATCCCCAAATTGTATTTTAAAGCCCTAATTCTCAATTGGTACGTTAAAACCCTAATTTTCCAGATTATATTTTGAAACCCTAATTTTCCACATTATATTTTGAAACCCTAAATTCCCAAATCCGAAACCCTAGAAGTTCTAGTTACTACGTTACTTGTTTCGTTTCTAAATTAGGTTTTCCCAGAATAATTAGGTGATTCTAATATCTGGGCGATCCTCGATTCTCTCTAGTTACTTTCTTGCGTTGCTATTATCTTCATTGTTCAGGTGAGTAAACTCACTCCCCTTTTTCCATTTTACTATTTTGGGGCTGAAATATGTCTTTTACTATATTGCGTTTTCTATTCGTTTTCTAAAAGAGATCATACAAATATGTTAATCTGGTTCGCGGCTTGATGCAATCTTATGTGTTAGTTAAAAGTAGTTTTATTGCTTTGTAATCCCACCGGTACAATGTTAGCGCTAATGGTTTGACAAACCCACCTGCTTGTACAACATCGATAGGTGATTTAAACCCGGCCTTTCTAGTTCCATGTTTACTATGTCGAGATGCTATGTTGCTATACTATGTTACTATGCTATGATGCTATACTATGCCATGTCCCTAAATTGCTAAATGATGACTTATATATCGAGACGGTAAACGACGGTTATTAAAAGTTATCATTATTAATTACATGAGTGGTTCTCATGACAAATGGCTAAACGAGATACTATGGTTTCTATTGTGGTTGGTGTGCTATTCTATTCTAGGGGTCCTGGTAGGGTGATATTACGAAATTACTATACATGTGGGATTGCGCAGCATATCTTGTTGATCTCGGATTTCAATACTATTACTATTCAATTTGGGTTTTACTCACTAGCTTGTGTAGCTAACTTTATTTTTCACATATTTCAGGTTTTGTTGATGTTATTTTGCCGCTTTTGCCAAGACATAGGATTGCCTTGGACCTAGTTAATAATAAAGACAAATGCATTTACTGTTTTGGGTTTTATTACTTTTGTCGACTCATGTTCCAATGTTATTATATCATTAATAGACTTTAATAAGTAAATACCATGTGCTTTGTTTACTATTGATATCCAATTCCAATGACAGCCCGGTGTTTCCGCCGCCGGGCGGGGTGTCACAGTTGGTATCAGAGCCATGGTTATAGGGAACTAGGATAGGGTATTAGAAATACACCGACCTAGACTATAACCTAAGAGTCCTTAGTACAAATAGATGTGCTTAAGAATTCTTTTGAATTTATTTGTTTTCCTTCTACGAACCTTTCTATGCTTTCCTTAATCTCATTTCTTATCCGATTTCGCGAAGGAGCTACAAGAGACTCGTCTGTATGATTGGGATCCTCTCTTTGTGAAATCTCGTCATCGTCTTAAGTAAGTTGAAAACGTGGGAATGTGTGCAATCCGGAATGGGGAACGCCTGTATCACGGACATCCTGTTTAAGGCAAAGCATTTCGTATAAATCTCTTTAAGAGACCTGTATGCTTACCTGGGGATGTACGAGATGAGTGTGAACCTATAGGCTAAAGCACGCCTTCTCGAATACGTTGAAAACGAACTTAACACTTTGATAAGTCATTAGTGTCCAAAACCAAGACACACTCCTAAGCCATTGAAATTTCATTTTCTTAATGATTCTATGATTTTCATTCCTACGATTTATAATTATTTCTATGAATTTTTATAGTGATTCAAATAATATTCCAACTACATTTACTAATGTTTCTAAAGTTTCTAAGTGATTTTCTATGATATGTTCAAAGGATTCTACGATTTTCTAAGTACTATCACTATCTCATTTAATCGAAATTTCTAAAGTTTCTAAACTTTCTACGTGATTTTCTATGGTATGTTTCAAAAGATTCTATGATATTCTAAGTGGAACGAGTTGCTATTATTACATCGGATGTTTCTATCGGTTAAAGATGTTGCTACAAAGCCGTGTTATTCTACGTTTCATCATTCCATTTGTTTCTAAGCTACAATAATACTTATGCGATATACTCGCTAGCTTATCCATATAACACAATTACACCGTCGTAAACCAAACATTTCAAATCAAAACTAAGACATATCTAAATCGAATTATCCAAAACTTCAGATCATGCATATAATGATTACTGAATCTAAGTCGTACTTCCAATCCTAAATCGATTATCGACTCCCTAATCAAAGGTTCGTGATGATTTCTAAATTATAGTCAAGGCTAAATCGCATAACTAAATAAAAGTTAACAGATTTTGCTATTCATATAAGCTAATGTAGTTGAATCGAACGTCTATCCTCAAAATATTTCAACTTGACTTCTACACTCAAATGGATTCAAAGCTACTCATCTAACTACAAGATTCTAATCCAATTTCTGATCTATCAGTACAACTATAAATCTACTACCAAATTATGAACTAACCATCAAAACAAGTACTCGTTAATCAACTAGACGATGCTATCCATGAATTCGTTATCCAAATCTAACGAGAACTCACTACACAACTATTCTCGAACTCCTTTAACTAAATGTTTCATCTATACATATGACCACCAACGAAATTCTACGCAACTAGTCTTCATGAACTAATCCAAACCCAATGTGTTTCATTTATAAACTCGTTACCCTAACACAACGTGTAATCAATAGACTTTGTAAAACTAACGGTATTCGATTCTATTAAAATAATTTTCTTATTTTCCCAAAAAAAAAATATATATATATATATATATATATATATACATATAAATTTCGTGATAAATGGTTTCTTTAAAAAAAAAGTGATTGGTCATTCTAACGTCGGCCAAATATTTGCACAAACATTTTCCCGTTTCACAAATACGACACAAAGACTTGCAACAAACACCATGACTTCTGTTTTTCTTTTCAATACCAAGTACTTATAACTTAAATTGTGTCGTTTATTTTCAATTCAATTCTCTTATCTATGGTAAAGGTTAAAACTTTCAACTTTTTATTTAGCCTTTAAAACAACATTATAGAAAAACAACACCATCTCTTATAAACTTGTTTATCTCCATAGTCAATACATCTGGTCTAACTAAAGCGGTTGGCCATATAAATTCAAACATCTTAAAAATCGAGTCTAATAGAAACTAAGTGATATATTCTTTCGGACTATAAATCGGATTATCCACATTATCAAATTTTCATGGATCCAATTTTTCTAAAGATCCCAATAAGCTATATTAGTACATGTACACCATCAACTAATACTTATGAACTGGTCAATATCAGAAAACTTAGATAATTACATCTTACACACATAGAGTCGATTTTCACAAACTTAAGTGTTACTATCCTAGTACTCGAATTTGACTATCTATATCGTTGAACAAAGTTATTTATATGAGCAATGTCTACCTAATGGACGTTAGTTTCTTCTGAATCCATCAATCTACTTATCATGTTAGTATGAGTTTCCCAAGTACTATTTCTATCAAGTATGATATCAATACCTATACGTATCATCTTTCTAACCAGAAATTGTTGTGGACTTCTGACTCGCACGTGATCGAATGAACTATGGAGTCCATGCAAAAACTAAAGTAATTACGGGTGCACACGGAATTATGGAAGTTAGTGCAAGGAAACCATAGTAAGTTTTGTCTTGTGTAGCTATGCCATATTTAACCATCTTATTTTCACTTGACTTGTTTACTCATCTTACTAAGTGCATATAAGCCACTTAATTATGTGTAAGGTTACTTAATTCGTTTTAAACATTCTATTAAACACGACTACTCTCGATGATCATTTAAATAATTCTAAATCCATATACTTGAAATATTTCATTTGCAAGTTGGTATCCTATTCTATTCCTATATTGAGTAGCAAATAAAATTTATTCGAATCTACATACAAATAGTTCAACCGAACTCTTATAAGTGAAAAGGGTTAAATAAACAAATCCTCAATAAGACTAAGCGAATTGAAACTTCTTAATCTCGTTATTTCAAAATCGTGTCTTAATCAAAATCTTTTCCATTGATCGAATTCTCAAGAGTTTTCTTGCGAGATGAAACTCTCTACGGAAGTGAGTAGTGTTCATCCTATGTTTCATGTTTCTAATCTAAACAAGTACTTATCCGATAAAAAATCTTATTGTGCATATCGATAATGAATCGATGCAATTTATTGAATTATGGACCGTGAAGTCAAACAACTCAAACGTAATCAAATATCAATAAATAATAATCGTTGAAACTCAAATGTGAAAATGAATTTAAGACCAAATTAAATGAAAGTCAAGTATCCGCATCTTTTTGCTTCATTTTCTTATACTTCGGTTTGAGCAAATTTTGGGACGAAATTTCTATAAGGAGGGGAGACTGTGACATCTGCCCCGAACCCGAACCCGAATGCCCGACTCGAACCCGAAGTTGTTATCCTTTAAATTGTAATCGTAGTTATTTCCCCAAAATGTAACGATCATTGTTATTATTATGAATAAACGCACTTGATTCTACGTTATTTCCGTCTCAATTAAATAATCGTATTTACATCACAAAATATTCCCGCATATCAAATAATTATTATTTGTGACAATAAAACTCAAAATATATATATAAATAAATATATATATAGTTCGTAAAAGAAAATTATTGAAAACGTTAAACAAGAACGCTTCCAAGTCTTGAAATAGTCTCGTAACGGCTTAAACGAACTAAAACTATAAAAGCTTCACTTATAAAATCGTTACGTCTCAACATAGTTAAGTTTGTTAACTAATATAACTTATAAATTGACTTTGTGCTAGTAATGTCAAGTTTGAAACTTATAATAAAGTTAGAAACCCAGTTGATAAACAGAAAGAACTTAAAGGGCTAAAACCGTAACATTTTAAAATCACCCCCCCTTCCACGGCAGACCCATTTTTCCGGCTTAGCTTCGGCAGTCGCCGGTGACGGCTGCGGCGAAATAAACTACCACTATCCTTGTTTTAATGCAATTAAACCGCCCTAAAACCTTATTGAGTGTTAATCGAACCCTAAACCAAGTTAATAACCAAACGTTAATCGCTTTTACGGCTGTTTTCAAGTCCGATTGTATTCACGAAAGTTCAGATTGAAACTCCATATTAGATGCAACTTAATTCAATTAAATGAAACGAAATCAATCTCCAATCGATCGGAATAAAAACAACAATCAATTAGGAGTGTTAAGTACAAAAAAAAACTGAACATTTACTCCCGCTATTACTAATCAAAAACCGAATCGATCCATATGGTTGTATCGCAAACTACAATCTCGTTCATTAGACAAAACATTCGTTGGCACTCTTTGAAACAACCAGGAGATGCAATTTCAACCACAACTCAATCAAACACAGTCTTTGATCTTCATTCTTGTTCGACCTGCAACTTCTTTTTAATCATCCATTCGAGTTCGATTTTAGAAATTGAAATCTAGGACCTGTTCATCGTTGTATACAGACGTAATCATGGAGATTTATTTTAATGATAACAGCCTCAATCAACTAACTCAATCCTCAAGCAGCCTCGGCCTGTTCTTCGTCCATCTTCAATCCAATCCGTCAACAATCAAGTAAGTATGGTATATCAAAATGATCCTCATCCTATAGGGATTAAAAGCCCTCTACTTATTTTGGATTTGATGCACTGGTTTGAACGAATTAGATTGATTTATGTTCTAGGGCTTGAAAAGAAAATGGGTTTTGTTGTTTAATAAAGATTAAAACTTTTAACAGCCGAGTTAATAAACAAAAATGATCTTTGGTTCAGTGGGTATGTCACATGCGTGTGTTTGTGATGACCCGGGTTCGAGTCCCATTGACAACTATTAATTAATTTTTATGTTTTAACCCATTTACTTTTAATTTAAGTCATATATTTCTTAATGTTTATACAAATATTATTCCAATAAAAAGAAACTAGTTGTACAAAGGGGTTATTATAAATTTTTGACATTTTATATAAAAATCCGTTAAAATATATATATTACTTAAAACGTCGTCGTTTATCAAAAATTGGTTTTTGAAACCGTAAATCCCTAAAATTGGATTTTGAAACCCTAAATTGGATTTGAAACCCTAAATCCCCAAATTGGACTTTAAAACCCTATAATTGGATTTCAAACCCTAAATCCCCAAATTGTATTTTAAAGCCCTAATTCCCAATTGGTACGTTAAAACCCTAATTTTCCAGATTATATTTTGAAACCCTAATTTTCCACATTATATTTTGAAACCCTAAATTCCCAAATCCGAAACCCTAGAAGTTCTAGTTACTACGTTGCTTGTTTCGTTTCTAAATTAGGTTTTCCCGGAATAATTAGGTGAAATATCTGGGCGATCCTCGATTCTCTCTAGTTACTTTCTTGCGTTGCTATTATATTCATTGTTCAGGTGAGTAAACTCACTCCCCTTTTTCCATTTTACTATTTTGGGGCTGAAATATGTCTTTTACTATATTGCGTTTTCTATTCGTTTTCTAAAAGAGATCATACAAATATGTTAATCTGGTTCGCGGCTTAATGCAATCTTATGTGTTAGTTAAAAGTAGTTTTATTGCTTTGTAATCCCACCGGTACAATGTTAGCGCTAATGGTTTGACAAACCCACCTGCTTGTACAACATCGATAGGTGATTTAAACCCGGCCTTTCTAATTCCATGTTTACTATGTCGAGATGCTATGTTGCTATACTATGTTACTATGCTATGATGCTATACTATGCCATGTCCCTAAATTGCTAAATGATGACTTATATATCGAGACGGTAAACGACGGTTATTAAAAGTTATCATTATTAATTACATGAGTGGTTCTCATGACAAATGGCTAAACGAGATACTATGGTTTCTATTGTGGTTGGTGTGCTATTCTATTCTAGGGGTCCTGGTAGGGTGATATTACGAAATTACTATACATGTGGGATTGCGCAGCATATCTTGTTGATCTCGGATTTCAATACTATTACTATTCAATTTGGGTTTTACTCACTAGCTTGTGTAGCTAACTTTATTTTTCACATATTTCAGGTTTTGTTGATGTTATTTTGCCGCTTTTGCCAAGACATAGGATTGTCTTGGACCTAGTTAATAATAAAGACAAATGCATTTACTGTTTTGGGTTTTATTACTTTTGTCGACTCATGTTCCAATGTTATTATATCATTAATAGACTTTAATAAGTAAATACCATGTGCTTTGTTTACTATTGATATCCAATTCCAATGACAGCCCGGTGTTTCTGCCGCCGGGCGGGGTGTCACAGTTGGTATCAGAGCCATGGTTATAGGGAACTAGGATAGGGTATTAGAAATACACCGACCTAGACTATAACCTAAGAGTCCTTAGTACAAATAGATGTGCTTAAGAATTCTTTTGAATTTATTTGTTCGAATACTGTTACTATAACCTAACAACTTTGTGTTGTTGTTATATATATTTTTTATTGTTCGAATACTGTTACTTGAGATTAGTAAAGAGTTACACAACATATTGTTATCCGGACAGTTGAGTGACTGTTCAAGAGTATAGTTTCAAAAATGAAACGTGGATATGAGGGCATGAGATTTTACTGAGGGAGTACCTCTTGAAAATCAAATAAATATGCCACTGGATTTATTCCAAGAATGTATTAAATGACACGGATCTTTGCGTGTCATGGATAGTTATTATTTCAACAGCTCTCGTGCTATTGTAATCATAGTCGATGGGACTAAAAACGACTAACTATAGTTAGTATATGTCACTAAAGGTGATCGTCATATACGATGATGAAAGTGTTGAAGATTGCAACACAATATGATTTTATTTGTTAGAAATCATTTATATATTCGATTATATTATGATGAATAAATTCTTGTTTGGTCGGATTAATTTGTTCGATATTGTATAATTGATGTGTTCAATATCTGAGGATAACACATGCAGTTAATACAATGAAGTAAATCGAAACACGTGTGACATGCATAATAAATTGATGTCTATTTAAATGGGTAGTGCAAGAAGCACAACCGCAACTTGTGAGTTTAATCATGGATAATGATGTAGTCATAAGTGAGACATCAATTTGAAGACATTATTGTGGAAATTTACTTGGTGTAAATTATAACACATGATAATATATATATATATATATATATATATATATATATATATATATATATATGTTGTCATAAATTGAAACGAACTCATGAGTGACATGTAATATGTGAATTATCATGAGAAATGAAGTACATGTAGATGCGTCTACTATCTTCAATGTTGATTTAACTATGTAGAAGATGTGATCTTCATGATGAATAATATACAAAGTATATATATTTTCAAATCAACAATGAACATCGCGTATGAGACTTGTGAATTTCATGTTATGGTTATCAGTCTAGTATGATTGTATCTCAACATAACAGTGAACCATTCGTCGATGATAAGTTATTCTCCAAAATGACTCTAAATAAGATTTTTGTTAAAATCTTTATGAGTCGGTGGTGAAGCGCTAGATATCAAGCTCATAGATTTCATATTCCTAAATGAATGATGAAGTTTTGTATGTTTGAGAAACATACATATGAGACATTCTCAAATACTGCAGATTTGAGATGATGATTTGTCTAAACCGTGAAATGAAATTCTTGTTGGAATGTATGTGATGTTGGTTCTTAGGGCTGTGAAAATCAGAATGATGCATCTTCTGTTCACATGCTAGAGTATTGTAGTCTAAAGCATGCTAGACTAGTACTAATTAATTATGGTGCTCTATGGAGACTAATTAACATGAAACATTCACATACATATCACAAGAACTAATTGCGGAAACAAATCAAATGATGACTTTCATTCAATATAAGGAAATGATATAACTTGAGAAAAACTCAAGTCTCTAGGTTTATCCTAGATGAGAAACTTAGATTTAAGTTTCAGAAGGTTAATGAAAAACTTATGGCCCAGGTAAAAAGTTCATGACTAAGGCATGTGCTGCTATAGTTAACTCAAAAGCTCATCTAAAGCTTTGTAGTTTGCCTTAGTTAACTCAAAAGCTTATCTAAGCTTTGTAGTTGTCAATTAAGCATTCATGAACTCTGTGATACAAAGATAGGGTCTTGATCAAATCATGATCATCAACTTGGTGTCATAAGTAAAGTCACAACTTGATCAAATGGCAAGAAATGTGGGGGATAAGCCATTTAAGAAACAATCCTTTTTAGGGTATGTGAAAATGGTAATTGATCCGAAAGTTGGTTGATGTTTTCAATACCACTTAAATGTGGGGGTTACTTGCATTTGATATAAGAATGTGGAATGTTTAGCAATATGGATTTTATAATCCAAGTTAATATTGCAAACATGTGAATGCCAATTGATTAGTTAATGATCTAGCGACCAAATGCATATAGTGAAGATCTATTCACTTAAATTGCAAATTGGTGGTCACTGAAATTGCATATTGGTTTAGTGAAGATGTATTCACTTAAACTGCATATTGGTGTTCACTTAAATTGTATATTGTAAACCAAAGACTACAACTAATGGCCTAAGGTTATAGTCTTGAAAAGTGACAATATGCAAGGTTAACTTAAGAGTAAAACCACAGACGGACAACCAATCTCGATTGTAAACTATTGTGACTTGACGAAGTCAAATAAAATAGCTTGGATCCAAGAACCTGAGGGTTAATGCGAGATTGAGTTGTGGAATGAGACTAAAGCCCGTGAAAAGCTAAGTTTATATGAAGGAAACCTAACTCGGTTGACTGGAGATCCCAAGATCTGAGTTCAATAGGAAAACCTACTCGTATGAACTGGTAAGGTCACTGTGGGGGGTTAACTAAGAAAGAAGAGTTAATTGATAAAACGCCCACGTCTTTTAAAAGGGAGTCTACTACAAGGATCTAGTAATCTTCCTAGTCCATTCCTAAAAGTGACAGGTACGAGGCTAAGCCTATGGCTTTTAATGATTCGACTAATGTAGTCACATGTGATGAATCACCTATGTTAGAGAGAAGTGGGGTCGCTTCGAATGGAATTGGAGGGCACAATTCCTAGAGCTCTCGCAGAACCAGGAAAATGTTCATGACCATAACGAACATAACTATGAGGACATGACTTTGTCAGGGAGAGTCTTGTGTGAAGCGTATTGTCGCCTACATAAACGGCAGACGAGTTCAAAGACATCGCGTTC
Source organism: Tagetes erecta (assembly GCA_030867185.1). Classification (NCBI taxonomy): domain Eukaryota; kingdom Viridiplantae; phylum Streptophyta; class Magnoliopsida; order Asterales; family Asteraceae; genus Tagetes; species Tagetes erecta. Next base: position 62,573,050 of record CM061488.1, read on the forward strand.
TACTCAGAGCCAGTAGACTAAGTGCGTTTCATAAGCGAAGGTTCAAAGGGTAACACCTACCTATCGTATGCAAGATTCAACTGCTGAAATTTAATCGGAATGATGTTTGTATTTGAGATTGACATCTATTTATGTGGGGGATTGTTGGATATTTTGTGTAAATGAGAGGTCAACTCTCAAGTAATCGGTTGGTAACCGAATGCAGCTCCAAAACTCGAGGCTAGCGTTGTTGTAACCCGTCTCGGTTGAGACATCTAGAAGAGACCATTGGGATGTCCAACCTTAAGTTAATGGGTTTTATGACAATTCATTTGTCATTAGTTGCTAAGTTTTATGACAATTCAATTGTCATGAATTGCAAGACTCTTGCATTACTTATCATAAAGATAACAACCAAAAACATGGCAACACAAGTTGTTTCTTGGATCAAAAACCAAAAACCAAAGAAACATGGAGCGTTCATAACACACCAAAAACGCAAGAGCAAGACACATAATATCGATCATCTCATTTGCATCATCTTCTTCGGTTTCTTTTCAGGCAAGTGATTAAGTCCGGCAGTACGCTGCTTTCGTCCGGTGTACCCTGGGAACAGACGACGAATCTGTTTAAGGGAATTGTGTCAAACACAAGCCCGGATCTTTCTTTCTAATATCTGTTTTGCAGGATCATCAATCTCGTTGTTGTTACCGTCATGTACATTGCTATTCCATTGAAGTTTTACTAACCAGTATGGTTTTGTATCATTTGTAACTTGTTCTCTACATGTATTTCTGAAAAGGTTTTGTACACGGTAATATACTAGTGAATTTCCCATGTATAACGAGAACATCGTTATAATATTCAGTTAATTATTTTAATAAAAGTGAATTATTTCCAACAAAAACTACAATATAACCTAGACCGTAAGCAACATTGTATTTCCAAGGAAAATTATTTTAGAACTATAAAAGTTGAAGGAAGTGTGCATCCTCAAGAAGCTGAGTGGTGGTAGGAAGATAATCAAAACGAGTTGTGTGATCTAGAAAAAGTTGATATTTTAAGATGGTGTTTGGCTCCAACCAACGCACTACAACAGTTTTTACTGTTTGAAAAAATAAATCACTACAAGAAACCCTAGACCGTAAGCGAGACTGTGTTTCCAAGAAACTTTGTTTCGGAACTCTAAAATCTGAAAGGAATTGTGCATCACCGTACCTTTAGAAGTTGAGCGGCCGTTTGGTTCGCGAAATTAGTGGAAATTGGAATTAATTTTGAAAAATACAGGATTATTCAATCAAAATTATGTTTGAGAGATTGATAGAAAGAAATGTTTTTATCTCAAATTCCCCTGGTTGTGGGATTTAAAAATCTTCCACTTGTGGAAGTAATTTGAAATTCAAAAACAAAAGAAATTTTTATTGTTTCCCCAAGCATAATTTTAATTAAAAAATCCTATATTTTCAATATCAATTTTAATTCTCATGAATTTCGCGAATCAAACGACCCTGAGGATGATAGGCGGAAGTAAAAGATATCCAAAACAAGTTGTGTAATCTATAAAAAACTGAAATTTTATGATGGTGTTTTGCGTGCAATCGAAATAAACTAAGCATAATATAAACAAGTAATCAACTAAATAACTAAAAATCAAGTGAAAGATGGTTACCCTGACTCAGATATTTCTTAAAGTCACCAAAATAATGCTCAAATCTTCGGCCACGACGCTAAAAACTTGATGCGAACCATATGGTGTATGAAAAATGATGTATGGATAAGAAAATTAGGTTTTAAAAATATGAAATGGAAATACTTAACAAGTTCATACAATCGACAAGTGTATGGGTCATATGTAGCAAGTCAATTATACGTTTTATTTATGACAAGTTGACAACTCAATGTGATATTTTGTGATTGTTAAACCATGATTTAGAGTGCGTGATGTGTCGATCGGGTTTTGCGTCTGTGACTTTGTCACACACGTTGATAGAAAAAAGTTTCATGTCTCGCAGATTACAATGTAAAATTGTAATATGCCACATATTAAAAGACAAATATATATCCAAACATAAAGGTCAAAGTGATAATTAAGTGAAAGTCGGTGGGCTAAAGTTGTGAACATGTAGGGGATCAAAATCATAAATTGGCTTTGTCATCAGGAATTAAAATGATAACTCGGTATATTTAGTTGTCGTGTGTCGCACTACAGTTGTTAAGTGGGTTAATTATTACTTCTTGCATGCCCGTCTCACAAACAAAAATGTAACCAAAAAATATAAAAAAAGAAAACACAAAAATAATAAAATAATAAAAATCGCCAGTAAACAAAGTACTTATGACATCGACCAATAGCAACACAACACCTCAAACCATCAGGCATCAACCAATATCACCGCAACACCCCAAACCATCTGGCATGAACCAATATCAACACAACACCTTAAGCTGCACATAAAACATTATTTTATGACATCAACCAATACCAACAAAACACCTCAAACCATTAAACAATAGCTACACAACACCTCAAGCCACACACAAAACATTATTCAACCATATCAAGACAACATCTCAAATCATCAACCAATAGCAACAGAACACCTCAAGCCATACATAAAGCACTATTAATGAAGTTGTATTTCAATACATATTAATAAGAAAATCGTAAATATGTCAAAGTTAAATAGGAAAACTTATAGAAGTACAAAGGAGATGGACTAATTTGTAAAATAAAGATGGACTAAACTGTAAAATCTCACCAATCATTTGAGTATGCATGCCCTTTTAGTTTTAACTTAAGTTGTTGTTCTTTAGGTTATCTTTTAAGAAAGTCATTCCTTATTTAACATTCGTTATCAAAGGAGTATTCATGCCCTTTTAGTTATATACTTTGGGGAAAATCATGTAAACCTATTTAATAAATTTTTATTCAATTTAGTTAATTGTTTATTCAATCCAGTCAATTCAATTTATGTTTATTACTTGAATTTATGTGTTCATAACATGAAAAACTAAAATTTATAGAAACATGATCATTAATTTGTTTTAAACCGATGATTATTTAATGATAAATCTATTGTCCTGACATAGCCACCCAATATTTTATATGACAGTTATTATATTCGATTATTCATTTATTTTGGTTTAATCACCTAATACTTTTATCGAGGGTAATTGCAACCTACTATTCAACTTAACTATTTTATCAATGCTTTAAGTGGATGCTAATCACAAGGTTTGATTTTGCATATGCTTTCCTTGTATGATACACTTTGTATTTATGAGTTTCAGCCATCGGTCGAGGTGTACGACAGATTGATATTATAGCCATAGTTATAATGAATTGTGTTATTAAAAGGAATATTAGGGTCGATCTATTTGGTATGAGGTAATGGAATGGACGAGGGAATGGAATGAACGAGGGAAATAATCGACAAAGGAATGAAAAAGATCATTCCATTCCATTACATTGTTTGGTTGCTTTACAGAAATGAAATGAACAATTATTTGTTTTGTTTGATATGAAGGAAAAGGCAAATGAATGAAACACAGTTCACTTAAAATGACAAAAATATATTCATGGTTATGGGTCGGGTCATGGTTCGATACATGGGTCAATACATGAATGAGGTCATTAATCAGATCATGGTTCATGTTATGGTGGGCCATAGGCCTAGTCATGGTTCGAGGAATGGGGCGGGTCATAGGTTGGTTCATGGCTCGGGTCGTGATTTGGTTTATGTTCAGGTCATGGTCAAGTATACATGGATCGGGTCACGGATCGATTCATGGCTCGGGTTGTGAGTCGATTCATGGTTCAGACCATGAGTCGATTCATGGCTCAGACCGTGAGTCGGTTCATGGGTCCAGTTATGGTTCGAGACATGGGTTAGGATGTGGGTCGGTTCATGGGGTCTTGGGTTAGTTCAATATTTGGGGCATGAGCTGAGTAATGGTTCTAGTCATAAATTTAAAAAAAAAATATTTCATTCCTTGAAGGAATGAAAAAAATGTGGTGTGGCTGAAATAAAAATAAGGTATTTTTCATTCCTTTGTAATTGTTCATTTCATTCCATTGACCAACCAAACACACTTTTTTTTCATTCCGTCAGAATAATTCATTCCGTTCCACCTTTGATTCATGCATACCAAACGCTACCTTAGATCTTAACAGTCTTAACTATAAGTTTTTGTCCGTTAATGGTCCAAACTTCTGAAATATGTGCTGGCGGTCCCAACTTTAATTATTTGTGCCACTAATGGATCATTATTAAAAAAATTTTAAGGGTGTTAAGTTTTTTTGAGTTACTAACCGACGTTTTAAGTCTTTTGATCCGAAGGAGAATACGAGTCGATTGATATAAAAATTACCTTAAAACAGTTATCCAAACGATAAAATTTGTACATCCAATTAAAAATTTGGTAGGTTTAAACACTCGATTGAAGCACCGTTTCATCATTTGGAGTCACGTTCCAATATAATTTTTATATCAATCGACTCTTGTTATTTTTACGATTAAAAGCCCTAAAACGTCGGCTTGAATAAAAAAAACTTAACACCATTAAATATTTTTTAGTGGCGGTCCATTAGTGACAAAAATGATCAAAGTTGGGAACGCCATCACATATTTCAGAAGTTGAGACCGAAAGCTGCCAACAAGATATAGTTAAGCGCCCAAAAACTTATAGTTTAGTCTATTATGATCCAAGACTTTTATTAAAAATGGAATGAGGTAGCATATAACTAAGCACCCAACATGTTAAGAGTGAAGTTATATTAAAAAGTGTAAAAATAGTATAAAGTGTGAAAATTACACAACGGAAGATTAAAAAATTCATAACTCACAAATTAAATCGATTTTAGGAAAAATGTTTCAAAGACTATGTTCCACACATCGTCCTCTTTCATAAAAAATAAACAAAAAATTTTAAAAAATAATCGTTTTCATTGTCTCTTTTGTAAATTTCAGCAAAAGACACAATGAAAACTTTGATTTTTTTAAAAATTTTCGTTTACTTTTTTTATGAAAGAGAAGGACGTGTGAAACAAGATCTCCAAAACACTTTGAAATTTGATTTATATTTGTGATTTATAATTTTTTCAATGTGTTATCGTGTCTTTTTTTATCAATGTGTTGTTCTAACACTTTGTAATAAAAAATAACTTTACATATGAACCTTTCTATACATGTTAATTCATACTACTTGCTTATATGTGTACTTGTAATTTAGATGTGTGTTATGCTTTAGATATTTATTGTCTATTATGCTAATGAACATCAAAACTCATAGGCTTATGTCTAATCCATATTGATTCTCTAATTCAAGATTTAGATTTTTACTCATAGTTTTCAAATGATTTCTCGAATTTCAAATTCCAAAAATTTATTGATCATGGTTTTCTATATATTGTAAAAGTCTAAATCTAGTAATTGAACACGTGCAATACCAGGAGAGTGGGTGTATGTACCTTGGCTTGTTGCACTCCCAATTTCCACTAACGAAGTTTTACTATTAAGTGTGTGAATTTTAAAGTCTAGGTAATCTCACTACCTGTTTATAATTACTAATTAGCTACAAACGAATTTTGAAGAAGACTTATATAGTTTCTCATCTCTGATTCGTTTTCATTCCCAAATCCCTAACATGGACTGTCATGTACGTGATAAAATGAGTTTTGTCACGTGACCCTTACTATGATCTTTAGACTATTATCTTAGTAATCCATTTGAGTTAATCACTCACATATACATATATGTCGGGATAGTTTGTGACTTGGAATCTTAATAATTGAGTTTGTGACTTGGAATTATTCCAAATATCGGATAATTTGATAATAAGTTTAAGACAAAAGTAGCTCGAACTAGTTAGTGTTGGAAACTCACACCAAGGCGAGTTGTTTGGATAGCTGAGAACCTCTTGTGGTTAATATGGTCTAAGCTAAGACATAATTAAACATCAACGGATATATTAATACAAGAGCTTCATTCCTTAATTTACGAGTCATGAGGATTCAGTTGTACCACCCCGAAGTTAAAAAAAAACTTGTTTGTCATAGTCTCTAATATGTTTAATCATTTTATTAATTGTTGGGGTTTTGATGACGGATTGGTATGTTGACGGATTTTTCTAACGATGCACGTCTTTGTGGTTTAACGATGGCTTTGTTGGGGTCTCAGTTTCAGATCTGCTAGATATGTAGTTCGGGCTGTGATGACTAGCTTATATTTACTGAAAATTGGTGTACATGATGTGGCAAGGGTGTTGGATGGTAGGTTAACACCCGCAACCCACCTTTCGTCTTCGATCTTTTTGAAAAGTCTAAGCCCTTGAAAGCTTTATTTCATGATTGATGACATGGATGGATCTCATTGGTTTGTTTTCACTTTTTTGCTAATTTATGATTTTGTTTTTGCATGTGGCGTTGATATGGTTTTTTGTGGTTTCATGTCATTTGTAAACATGTGCTTTAATGTCTTTGGAATTACATAATGAAATGAGTTGGGTGTGGCGGTGTAATGAATTATGTTTTGGGTGTGGTGATGATTTGATTTGGTTATTGCTCGGTCGATTTTGTTTCGTTGAGGTTTTGGTTATTTTTGTTAGTTTTTGGATGTTTTGGAATGAAACAAAGAAATAAGGTGTGCTTTGAAACAATGAAATAGGTTTTGGTTCGATTGGTTTTGGTTCTATTGGTTTTGGTCGATTTTGTTAGCTTTTTGATGTTTCGACTTTTTAGTTTTTGGATGTTGCGTGGTTTTTGTCGATCTTTTAGTTTTTGGATGTTTGGACAACCCTACCCGGTGCATATAGTTGCTTCACACGTTTAATCCGCTGAGTATTTCAATTATGTGCCATGCAAAAGTTAGACATACAAAAAAATGAGGTTGTTATAAGTACATATTCATTTCTTTGATCATAATTCATGTGTTAAAATGACGTTCGGATTTATTAACATATGATCATGTCTACACTTTTGAGTATGAAGATTATGTTAGAAACCTAGGTGTCTCTTTTTTGTTTGGTTGATTTTTTAGTTTATGATATTTCAAAACATATTGTTATAATATGACAAAGGTGCCTTTATTATGTGTAGATCTTCCTGGGTGGTCATTGTTGTCTCCTATGAAGGTTCATTGTAGTTTAATTTGGTTGAAGTGAAAGTTTGTTTTAGAATCGTTATAAACAGTTAGCAGTAGAAGCATTGCTCTTGCACTGTTATTGCAACTCAGGGACTGCTATCAAATCCTACCAGATTTTAAGTACAACTAAAAACTGCTTGGATGATAGTTTGGCCCAATTTGATTAGGATTTATAGTATCTAAAGCTTTTGGTCTTTAGAGTTTCTTTTTGTAGCTATAATAGCAACAAGTGCTATTTTCTAGATGTTACCGACCAATCAGATCGTGAAGGCTGTTAGATGGGATTTTAAAAAAGAAAAAAAGTGATACGAAGAGGGCATATGACAATCATGGTTACAATCTTTTGTATAGCTACTATCATGTATATAACACATGAAACAAATTTTGTATAGCCATTAATTAACGTGTATATTACACTCATAAAAATATTTTGTATAACTAGAATGCATAATAGCATAACAATGGCCCACACAACGTGTGGGTTTTGCATTTATCTAGTTATAATTAAATTATAAAATAAAAAACTAGATTTATGACAAAGTTGTCGCAAATATTGCAACAACCTAGTATTGTCGTGGGTGTATAGCTAAAATTGTGGTAAAATTGTCAAAAGTAACCTTGCTACATACAGGTTTTTTCCTACAATATGAATTTTCAGCAAATTGCGGTACTTTTGTTTAATGATAAATTGATAATATTGTGATCATATTTATCTCAAAAAGTAATATTTTTGATAGTGCGATTCCGCTTACAATAATAATAATTATGAATGAAATGAAATGAAATATCATACCAATGAACTTAGTAGAAAGTAAATGTATAGTAAAAACATACAAATGAATGTATGTAATTATGTCTACAAGATTAATCCAAAGTAAAGTTAAGATTAATATTGATCAAATTAAAAGTATGGATTATATATTATCGGTCAAAGAGTAATAGTTTAATTTTTAAAATACAGTTTTGCTTTTTACAAATAATAATTAAAATAAATTTACAACATGAGATACTCAAGATCAAAGTATGAAAAACCGGGTTACCTATAGGGCTTTACAAAGAACTTGGCTAGTGTCTCGCTCACTTCTTGAAAATAGCTCATCATGATAAATGAGTCGAGTGCACCCTAGTAATGTTAGATCGGCTAGTGGAAGCCGTGGATGTAATTGCTGAACACAAGTCATGGGGTGGCTGCGGTGTAGCTGTTCCGCTACTTGGAAGCCGTGACCTATGTCGCATGCACCGCGCCACCCAGGGCCGGCTCATTATGGTGTAAGGATAGGCTAATGCCTAAAGTCACATATTTATTTAGACCTCATTTTTTTTAAAACTAAATGTGAATATTGATATTGATATATATACTAATTGACAAGGTCGGTGCTTTGCACCGGCCGAGTCACGTGATGCCACGTCGCGTTTCAATTTTTTTACGTTAACGTATTAACGGTTTTAACCCCGACTTTTGACGTATTTACGATTTTAATCCTCGACTTTTACTAATTGTCATTTTAGCCCCTGATAAATTTTCAACTTTGATCTTTTACTCTACTTTGACATATAGTATGACTTTAATATTGTTATCGTTTTGACCTCTAACTTTTGATATTTCATCCATTTTTAATGTGTGACACATTATAGGGATGAGATTGGTATCGTACCGGTACCGAACCGGTACCGATACCGAAAATACCGATACCGAAAACATGGAAAAGTGGGTACCGGTACCGATATCGAATCTATCGGTACGGTACCGGTTCGGTACGGTACCGGTACGGTATAGGTACGGAACAAGTACTTTTAGGTAAATTTAAGGTATTGGTACCGAACCGGTACCGATACCGACAATACCGATACCGAAAACATGTAAAAGTGAGTACCGATACCGGTACCGAATCTATCGGTACGGTACCGGTTCGGTACGGTACCGGTACGGTACGGGTATCGGTTCGGTATTTCGGTACCAAACGCTCATCCCTAACACATTATGTATTTGCGCTGTGATGTAGGGCACATGAGATTTTTTATCAACGAATGTGATGAATTGAAGTTAAATACGTAAGACCCAACAGCATGATCCGGCCGTTGCAACATGCGGCCCGATCTTAAATCTAGTTAAATATGGTTTGAGTATCAAAATATTCTTATATCGTTAATATTTATGTAGTGTGATTGTGAAAATATTATTCTTGGGCCAAGAATCTAATGTTCAAAACCCAACAACCATGAACCATTATATTATTTGTTCGATTTTATCATCCTTCATATATATATATACTAGGTTATTGACCCGTGGTATCCACAGTATCCACAGGTTGAAGAACATATATTTTTTATGTTAAAAAAAGCATTCAATAGAGATTTAACAACAAATTAGTATAAGGGTGGTGTGAGTGGGTTAATCCTTACTCCCACTACCCTCACAACTCACCAATCACAACTACCCTCACACTACCTTCACTCCATATATTAGGTGGGTGTCACTACCCTCATACCCTCACTATTTTTATAAATTTTAATTTTAACGACTTCAAATTAACAATTAAAAAAGTAAAACATAAATTAAAAAACGTACATTTAAAGTAATAACTAAATTACATTGAAATTTAAAACAAAACGTACGTTTAAACTAATAACTATTCTTCGTCTTCGTCTTCATCCTCGTCCTCGGTAGTATCCAAGTAGTCAAGATCTAGAGCTGCAAGATGTTCGGTAATATCATATCGAAGTCGGTGGTGTATCTCGGGATCATGCAACTCCTCAAGTGCATCGTCATCCTCAACTGGTTGCACCGGAGGATCTCGTATGTACACTGGAGATATAGCGTTTCCATCATCTTTTAGTATCATGTTGTGCAATATCATGCACGTGTATACCAACTTTCTAATCTTGTCTATACTCATCGCACGTAAGGGGCATCTAAGTATCCCCATTTAGCCTTCAAAATCCCGAAACCTTGCTCGACGTCTTTTCTGGCCGACTCTTGCACTTTCTTAAATCTTTTACCTTTTGAATCGGTTGGGTATGGAGTCGCTTTGACAAACACAGACCAAGTTGGGTATATACCGTCTGTTAGATAGTACCCGCGTTTGTATAGTCTTTCATTCACATACATCGGACACTTAGGCGTCATTTTGCTCCGGGAGAGATAGTGGAGATTGGTTGAGAACGTTAATGTCATTGTTGGACCCGGAGGTACCGCAGTAAGCATGCCACCACCACGTATCTTGTGAAGTCACTGCTTCGCACATGACCGTGGGGTATTGGTGATCACCTCTCATATATTGTCCCCGCAAGCTGGTTGGGCAACTTTTCCAAACAAAATGTGTACAATCAATGCTACCAAGCATCCCGGGAATGTGGTGTTTTTCTTCGTGAGCTTGGTATAAAAGTGCAATGTCATGGTTAGTGGGACGTTGTAAAAATTCGGTACGATATAAATAAATTACAGAATCACAAAAATATTCTAAGCTTTCGCGTGAAACTCTAGCTGACATGCATAAATAATCATCATATTCATCGGGAGCATTACCCGTTGCAAGTTGTTTGACCGCGGACGTGACGTTTTGTAGCGTCGTGAAACTCTTTTTTTTCCTCCCGTCCCAACCTTCTTGAAAATATTCATTTGTTGCTTCAACGTCTTGTACCATTTTTAAAAACAAGCGTTTCGACATACGATACCTAGTGCGAAACGTCTTCTCCGAGTACTTCGGGTTAGCATTAAAATAGTCCGCCATTAGAGTTCTTTGTCCTTCTTCACAATCTCGTTCAATGTAATTTCTTGTAGAGGTTCCCGTGTCGTCTTCTTTAGCATGATCCAACACCATACGCAAACTACTATCATCGGAGAAAAGCAGTTTGTTATCCGACGAACTGGATGTATAAACTAATTTCTTTCGATGCATCTTTTTAGAATGAAAAATTTTATAAGGTTGTGATTGAGAGTGGTTTATAGTAAGAGAGTTGTGATTTAGTATGTTTAATGTAAATGTATATATAGTATATATAGGTTTTAAATTTATTAAAAAAAAAGCTAAAAGTAGCCGTTATTATGGGGCCCACCATCAATTTGACCGTTAAAAACGTTCAAAACAATGAAAATTGCATCGGGTTCACACCCATATTAGCCTACCCGTACCCGAACCGGTGGGACCGACGGCGGTGTTACCGCACGGGTACGGGCTACCCGCACTCATACCCACCACCCTAAGAAAGCTGAGATTAAATGAGGTAGATAAGTTCTGCATAAGAAAGTTAAGATTAAGGTGGCAATTATGTGGAGTGGCTTAGAGACTGTCATGTGGCAGTGAGTTAGCCCTTTATTTTTATAGGTAGATTTATTTCATGTTTTTTATTTTAAATTTAATTTCTTTACTCATATATGTCATCTAAACTTTCTTTAGTCTATAATTTGTTTTCGAGCTCTTTCTGGCCTTCCATTTGCGTATCTTAAAATTATTTCAATTATACTTGTTTTCATATCTAAATAAAATTTCCTTGTCATTTATTTTATTGAAAAATCTTTTGGATCATTCATTGGGCAATTTATATATTAATTTGATGTTATTCAAGTTATTTTATCAAATTTCATGTCGAATGAAAATCAATAGTACAAGTTCAACTTTTTTGAAAAAAACCTCATATTTTTTGTTTGTCTTAGCCATTAAAACGGTTGAGCTGTCACTGTCACCACCGTAAGACATAGGTTTGAGTAAATAATTCATATCATTGACGTCCACCCACTGTCTCAAGTCTACGGCTGGTAATCAGGTGGAAATGTGGAATAATAATGGAGCGGTCAAACGTTTGAATCGGGTGATATAATAATATTCTTTCAATAATGCAATGAATAGTAATGATGTCTACCTTTAGTAATCTATTTGTTTTCATATATAGCGAATAACTTTATTTTATTTTGCGATGGCAAACCGGTTTTATTTGAGAACCGCTTTGGAAAGTTAAATTATCAAATTGATGCAGTTCAGTCGTTAAAGGCCTCATCCCGGCCACTAGCCCAATCACTAGTGACAAAGCATAGTGTTAGTCGTTCGTTAAGTTGGCCTTAGCATTGGTCCCTCCTGTAAAGCATAATATATACGCTGAATAATATATATTACTGATCGATCGAGTAGCCATATTATTACTAGGATTATTTAATGATGAGTCACTAGCTAGCAATGATCGACTTAGTGAATATCACCATGTCAAAAACGCTAAATGATGTTCAGTCTTTAGAATCAATGATAGCAACTCCGCGATCGTTATCATCTTTATTGACCATAGAAATACTGTTGTTATATGACTATTTTCTTGTAGTGGGGCTTTACAGGAGGGACAAATTAAAAGCTCGGGCCAAGTCAACGAAGACCTAAGAGTCACTTTCCTAGGGGTTAAGACAACCCAAGTGACAATGAAGGTCGACATATATATTGCAACGGTAAAGACAACAAACCTATATCATGTACGATATTCTGGACTCTTGTATAGATTTCGATATTGTTTCACAACTAGCTGTAATGCGATGCAACAGCAGGATCACGTTCGTCACACACTTTAATAAAATAAGTTTCATTCTCACACGTTACGGTGTAAAGTTGTAATGTGTCACATATTAAAACACAGATGCATTTAAAATTAGATATCAAAATGATAACTAAGTTAATTAAAGCCGGAGCGTCAAATTCATAAATATGTCAAAGTAGAGTGTGAGTTAAATTCGTAAATATGTCAAAGTTGAATCAATTAAAGAACGAGCCGAGATCGAGCATCGAGCAATGAACGAAGTTGAGCAAGCTTGGGTGAAGACGAAAGACGAAACCAAAGACGGTTTTAGTTTGAACTAGAATTTATGTGTAATCTATTTGCGCTTAAACGTGTACGGTTTTTAGGTGAATTGTACAGTGTGTTGGTATCACTATAAATACCAACACACTTAGATATTTTGGTTGAGTTTCTTCACCTTCACTTTACAATTTCTCTGTAACTATCTCTTAATATCTCGATGAACCTAAAAAAGTAATTTGAATCCTTTTCATACATCATTGTTTTTCATGAAATCGTTCATATCAATTGATGATTAATGAGTTTTCGTCACTAATCGTAACAACGATTCACAAACAGCCTCAGATTGTGATCCAAACGAATATATAAACAACCTCAAATGTTTATTACCCAAAGTGCTAAATCTATTATTTTTTATAGTATTTCAAACATATAAATGTGATCATTTGATTGATAATTTTTCTCACTTTTTCAAAAACCCAAAACTCATTAATTTGACCCAAAAATGTGTTCCGGAGATATTTCTTACCTGAATCTTTCTCTTTTCTTGTTGACATGATGCACAAACACTCAGATCTTAATTCCTTAAATTCAAAATTTTAAAAATTATCACTTTCTCTAACAACTTTGTCTCACTAAGATTTTCTTGAATTGGATGAACGGATGAAGATGATGTTGATTAGGGTTTCCTGTATATTGATATACATAATGAATCATAATAATATTATAATTTTTAATACTTCAATTAAAATAATAAAAATTGAATTAAATATTTATATTTTGTTTCTTTCTGAATAATTGGATTATAATTGTAATTGATTTTCCATATAGTAACTCCATAGTCCATATATAAAAATTAAAACAAATATTTATAGAGTTAAATGCAAAATACACCCATGTGGTTTACACCCAATAATACTCTGCAATCCTGTTTAAAAACGTAGACCATTTGCAACCCTATACTTTATAAAATGAGTTATTTACACCCCTCCGTTAAGTTGACCATTAGTTAATCCTTCCAGCCAACATGTGAAAGTATCTATTTCTCCATTAAGTTAAGATTTTTTAAATCCAATTTTCCTTTAAATAAATGAATCAGTTTTATACTTCCTCTTTTATTGACACTTCCAACAAGGAATTTTAAAAATTGGTTGTCAGTGTCCTTAGATATCCTTCTCAACTCCTATAAATTACATGGAATATACAATAAAAAAAAAGAAGATAAACAATGAGACAAGTGGAAAACCGGTGGTTATCAAGGTTGCTGGTGGTGGTGCTCATAACCACGACGGAGCAAGCGACATCACAACCAACTGATAGAAATAGCACTCTGATGAGATATTATTGTAGTATGTACAGAGGTCTAAATGAAGAGTATTTCTTGAGCAACCTTAACACCACCCTTTCTGGCCTCCGCCAGCAGCTAACCACCAGCGGCTATGCAGTGGCACGTACTTTGATCAATGGTGAGTCCGTATGGGGACTTGCTTGGTGCAGGGGTTATCTTTCTATTCCAGATTGTTTGTCTTGCTTTGACTATGCTGTTAATCAGCTTAAAGTATGTGGGCTTGGCAATAGTGCCCATGCTATTTACAGCGACTGTGATGTCAGGTGCATATCATATATCCTCCTTACCTTACTTTAAAACACCATAGTACTGCCACAACAAAATAAAACACCTGGATCATTAACCTTTCTTTTTATTATTGCTTTTTTAAAAAAAAAATTCCGGTACAAACTGCTGGGTCACGTGGTCGTGTTTTGCGTATGTGATTTCGTCATATTCGTTGATAAAAAAAGTTTCATGTCCCGTATGTCATGGCACAAAGCTGTAATTTGTCATATATTGAAAGGAAACGAAATACTAAAGATAGAAGTCAAAACAATAACTCAGTCAAATCTGGAATTTTGAAGTCGAACTATACCAAAGTCGAAAAGTCAGTAGGAGCTAAAATGACAATTAGTAAAAATCGGTAGTTAAAATCTTAAATATATAAAACTTCAAAAAATAACTTGACACGTAGTAACATGTGATTGGAACACGTGTCACCACGTGAAATGCCGGTTTTTAACCAAACTTAACAATTAAGAGTTATACAAATGTGTATGATATGTGGAGAATGTTCATATATTTTTGAATTCCAAGATAAATTGATAAATATTTGATTGAAAATATTTTGTTGTTTTACCATTTACATGTGTAAAAAGATATAATGACAAGCACACACACAATAATGAATAAAAATCATAATGGTAAAAATAACGAAAAAGACACGATAATGAACCGAAAAACATAAAAAAAAAATTATATAACAATGGTACTCAGTTTTAAGATATATATTAAAAAGGTCGTTTTTCTAATGTAATTTAAAGCAAATGTCGTTATAAAAGTTATGAACGGTTAGAAAAATTGGGTGAATAGACATTTGTCTTGCATGTAAAAAGAAAATCAATAAAAATGACTAACACTAAAATACCATTAGTCTAACATTATAACTCAAAACTATTTTCAATTAAGCCACCGGTTATTAATAGCCATTAAATCTAAGATCTAATGGCTCAAATTACTTTTTAACCTTTCTAGAAAAATCTTGATAATCTAAAGGACATTGAGATATTTTTCATATATGATTTCTATGACTATAATTAAAAGAAGGAAATGAACTATCTATCCATACTCTCCCTACTAAATATGGTTTAAAAATTGTGCATGAATGTCGATTACTCATTGAGTACTATTTACAATTATATCATCAGATTTTATGATACTTTGAAAGGCTCATTTAGCAATAGAGGCAATATTTGGGGCTGATTCGCTTAAAGACATGTCACTCGGTGTAGTCGCAACTCTCCACTCATCTTGCATATATATAGGGTTAGTGTATTTTGCACACCAGTTTTAAACAATGCATCTCGATGTAGATCATCGATAATCATTATTTTTTTATTTTTTAGGGTAGGTTTTATACATATTCTCATCACTTATTTAAAAATAAAAAAAACACCGAGCATTTTTTTTAAATATGCAAAATTTAATGTTTTTTTATCACCGAATAATGTTACATATGTAAATTGAGCATGTTAAATATATAAAATTAGTAAATAATTAAAAAAAATCCACTCGGAGTTTTTTTATTTTTTCCAAATATCATATTATTAAACTTAGAATCTATTAAAAGAAAAAAGATAAAAATTACATGTGTATTTTCAAGGTTTTATAGAGTTTTCTCAATTCAAGTGTGTTTTCTGTGTAGTGAGAAAAAAATAAACACTTTTAGGTTTTTTATGGAACTAGATATTAGATCGGGCTGCGCGTTGCAGCGGCCGGGTCAGACGTTCAGGTCTTACGTATGTGACTTTATCACTACGTTGCTAAGAAAAAGTATCAGGTCACGTATGTCACGATACAATGTCGTAATATGTCAAACATTAAATGGAAAAGAAATTTGAAAATTAGAAGTCAAAACGATAACCCAGTGATAACCCAGTCAAATTCGGAATGTTAAAGTAGTATTATATGTCAAAGTAAAGTAAGAGAACAAAGTCGAAAACTCATCAGGAGCTAAAATGTCAATTATTAAAAGTTGATGACTAAAACCGTAAAAACAAAAAGTAAAAAAAATAGACAACACATGGCAACACGTGGTTGGACCACGTGTCACCATGTGAATTAATTGGATGATTGAGATTGTTATAAAAAAGTTGTAGATAATTTAAATGGTCATGCATGTAGCTAATCATTTCTTATGTATCCCACACAAAAAAATCCCTTTTAATTTTAAAACTAAAATACGTTGAGCTATGAAAATAATTACACTGAATAAATTACACCATTAAAACAAGCATGTTTTTATCTTTAACTAGACACCCAATTGACATACTTTTGATGATATACCCATCCCACCCCTACCCCACCCAACCCACCTCCACCCAACCCTCCAAATACCTAAACCCGCCACCTCCAACCATAAAAATCTAAACCCCCACCACCACTAGCAGATGGATCAAGATCGCACAAATTTTAGTAATTGATCTATGTGCTCATTTGGGGGAGCTTGATTCAATGTCACCCAACACTTAGAATGATTTAGGTAGCTTCATCTTTATTGTAGGAACCGTTCGTACAAAAACACAAAATTCTTCAATATATTCATTTACAATACAAAGAAAATAAAGAAAACAAATACATTACAATACGATTACAACTGAAAATAAATAAATACAAGAAATGAGTAGAAGTAGAAGCATAATCGTGGCTGAGGATTCGTGTTCAACACGGGTCCCTTAAAACAAATTCCGAGTCTCCCAAGAGAACTCGTTTGTTTCCCAGAGTACAACAGCCGAAACAGTATGTATTGCCGGGATTGACTCACAACCCAAATTATACTTAAAGAAAAGAGATGAAGAAGATCAACTACATGTTAGAAAAATTAGAAGAGAAAGAATGAAAGAACTTTTCATAGTTGGAGTTCTATGGTGTTGTATTTGGTGTCTATTTAACTAAGGTTCACCTTAGTATTTATAGGACAAGAGTGAGTTGAAACACCTCATTCATTGTCCATAAACATGGAGTAAAACACTTAGTCAACTTAATTAATTATGAGTTGAAATATATATTCAACACAATTAACTAGTTGAAACTCACAATAACTTCAAAGTTATAACACCAATTTACTTATTATTTTGTATTTTTCACAAATTATTATTTGTGTTTTACAAATATTCCAACATTTATGTCCTAAATATTTCCCCCTAGAATGATGCTACTAAAACACTCTACTCATATCTTCATTCTCTCAATTTGCACTTCCAATGGTTTGGTGTGAAGCATTTCTTCATATTGAGCTTTCTTCTCATTGGTTGTGTTTTCTTTGGAGAGATGAAAGATAACTTTGACGCAAGAGAATTGTGGTGAGAATTATTACTTTCCGAGGTCATCTTATGGAGACTTTTTAGATAGACTTGTCAAGTTTTAGTACCTCCACTTATGAAGTAAATCATTCCTTGCTACCATCCTTTATTTTGATTAAGATGGTTCATGTCTTTAACTTATAGTCCTAGTTGAAGATCTTGCTTTTCTGTGCAAGATATGAAATGTTTGGTGAGGAAGAGGGTGTTAATCACTTGAAGATTCATCTATGATATGAACATTCCTAAAATGATGGCAATTCAGAATCAACAAATGATTGAGTTGATGGCTTGTCCACTGGATTAGGTGGTGGAATAAATGTTGATGGCATTGATAGAATTGAGGATGGTTGTTGTTGAAGAGACGGATGAAATTGTTCAGCAGGAGATGACCCAAGAAATTCTTCAGTCACTTGATCTTCTCTTTTCTTATTTCGATGCTTTTGACTGACTTCACCTTGATTCTAACAAGAGCTGACAGAGGCTTCTTGAGATTATGAATCAGCCATGGGAAGATGCATGGGTTTGCAAGTAGTTTTGGATGATTTCTTCATTTTCTTTCTCTATGTTGCTTCTCATTTGGATTTGGTAACCTTATCAAGCCTCTTCTTTTGTCACACCTTCAATTTTCCACAACCGGGGTATCCGTTAGGCGTGTGACAAATCCAGGATCCAAGTCATTAGTTACACCAAACAACACTATATGAATTTAAAACATACGTGTCTCATTAAATGAGAAAATTCAACGAGACTAAACTAAACGTTACGCTTTGCCTTGTCGCCATCAAACCCGATGACCAAATGTTAATAGGAAAATCTTCACCACATGACTCCTCGCCAGTTTTGGATTTATGGTGCTACTACTACTATGTTAGCTTGGATGATTGGCCAATAGTAAACTGATTGCATGTGTTCTTACAACAGCTAGCAGTTTATATGTAGGTCGGATGAAAGGGCTTTGGGCAGCTAGATTTATTTTGGTCAAAACGATTATCTTGAGCACATAAGATAAATAATGGAAGCATTAAAGTTGGTACAACAAATCAAAGAGATTTCTGAATTGTGTATTGTTAAAAACATGCCAACATATTTGCAGTCAATGTGACAATGCTACCTACTGGTTTAAATTGCTTTCAAAGTCCCACACCAACCCTAGAATCAAAAGAAGATGATAACAATGACAAGAAATCAAGGGCGCCTAACACCAGAAACATTTATACCAAATTGGGTTTATATCAAGATTAATTGGAAGGAAAGTCAACTTTTGACCAGTTGTTGGGTGCTAACCAGATTTGGAAACCAGAATATTCAACAAATAGATGGAACTAGAAGCTTGATGATTAGAAAGATAATTGAAAGACATGACATGCAAGCATTGTTCAAGACTCTTTTACAAAATCCAAGGCAAAATGAACATCAAGCTGGTTTGTGCAGGTTAAAGCATTGGTTAATTCACATTGTACCTAAATTACAAATAGCCAATTGAGTTTGGATAGGAGCCTAAATCCCAAATAAACAAAATAGCCTAAATTGCTAAATCAAAGATCCAATTTAGCCGGCAAGCAAATCACCTAAAAATTTCTCAAGCACTACTAAATATTATCGGCAAATAAGTTTTGTTTTACAGCGAAACAAATAAAGTCCGGCTACTCGAGGTAACTCAATGACGAAAGGTGACCTCATACGCTCTGCGAACACAAATACGTTGGGTAGCCAGGCCCACCTGTTTCATGGAAAACCCAACTTCAATTCTAGAAAAACCCACTAACTCACCCGCCCGTAGGTACGACAACAAGCTAGCGTTAAAACCCGTTCGGCTCAGAGATCGAACTTGTGTTGCCACAAGTCTCCCTTCATTGCCCCCAATACACCTTTCAAAGTGGTAGTAGTGAAAATTGAAATTGGGTATCTTTTGAAGAATCGAAACCGGCCTCTTACCAGTACACTACATTGAAAGTTGCTACCGGCTAATAAGTATCAAGACACTAAACCAGTAAACACTTTATCATATCAGGGTTGTAATAGTCTTAGCAAGAAAGCATATATGCTCATCAAACGATCAATAACTAAATAACCAAGAAACCCAATTAAATGATTAACTAATTGCAGATTTCATCCGTTCATTGTTCAAGAAGTAAACTTAATCTCCTCCCAACAGACTACAAAATAAATTTTTTTTAAGATTTGGGGCACCAAAAAAGTGGGGGCCTAATACCCTAGATTGAGTTGGTTACTCCTTAGATCCTGCCCTGAAGGTTATTTATCTTGTCTAGCGAATTACGAGGGTGAGTTAACGAGAGGCTGAAACAGGTGTTGGTTCGATTTGTGCAGCGGATTAACACCAGTCAAAGAACATAGATTGATCATAAAGATTAATAATAAACTTTGATAACAACAACAAAATAAGTTTGTACAACCCTTGGACTCCTATATATACATACATAATATGACGGTTAATGTCGGTTACCATCTGCAGTTAAGATAACCAATATCAACTACCAAAACTACCCTATCATAACTAACTTATAAGACCTTATACTTGTCAACATACTACTGATTTATTTTGACCCATTAAGACACTTACACATGTGTAACATAATAATAATATAACTTAATAATGTTTGGTTTAAACTAACAATCTAATAACAGGTTCTACTTATTAAGTGGTTACGTGGGACTTGTAAACAAATTGTTACTTACTAGTATGATGGTTAAAAAAGGTAATGTTCGCTATAATAGAAGTTGTTTCCGATGTAGGTATGAGTTTACGAATTTCTATGAAGAGGCTAATAATCGGGCCGGTGTGGTAATATGTGGCAACATAAGCTCACCTCAACCAAAAAAGTTTTCAAAAGCAGTAGAAAGGTTATTGTTAGATCTTCAAATTGTTGCCCCAAGAGCAAAGAAGTTCTATGCAGATTCTGTGAACAAAGTAGCTGCTGATAATGATACTGTGTATGCCATTGCCCAATGTAATCTAAATGTAAGCCAAAGTGTTTGCTTAGAATGCTTAATGCTTAGATCCAAATCTCTATATGATTGCCTTCCAAATACTTCTGGGCGAGCAATGGACAACGGGTGTTTCATGAGGTATGACACGACTCCATTTTTTGGACAAAACCAAACTACCGACATTGCCTCTCTTCTTTGGGATGGTGAGACCTTAACACTTCCATATATATTCTATTTTCAATCTTTCATTTTTGTTAATGATGGTAGCTAGCTTGAACTGAATGGCTAGCATTGTGTTGTATAATATCTTGCATGTCTATGTTGTAAAGAAGATACAATCAAGATGAGATACATGATCATGGTAGGTGGTGGAGGTGTAAGCTTTTTGTTTCTTGCACTCACGTTTTATGTATGGTATCGCAGATGGAAAAAGAGAGGTAGATGCCAACAAGGTAAACACTTGATTAGTAGACATAAAATGTATATATCGTCGTTTGAGCTGCTGTCAAGTAGCATTTCACAAATTTACTCCTATGCGATATTACATTAATTTCATGCTTTTATGGCATCTTACTTGTGTATTTTGGACGATAGTTTCAGTGAATGGGATAGTTAGCTACAATTATAAACATCTGCAGTTGGCAACCAATAATTTCAGTGAGGAGAATATTATAGGAAAAGGTGGTTTTGGTGAGGTGTTCAAGGTAATAAAATCGAGCTAGTTGTTAGAGTGACCGAAATTAACTCTGTCACAAGACTAGAGTATATGCACGATAACTGTACAGTATTTACCAACATATACATGATCTACAATGCTTCCTATTTGTAAAACATTTTAAAGTAGTTTTTGTTATCGTTTAATAGGCAATATTCGTTGATAAGAAAGTTGTAGCGGTAAAAAAGCTTAAAGTTGGATATGCTAGAGCAAAGGCAGGATTTGAAAATGAAATCTTACTTATAAGTCACATTCATCATCGAAATCTTCTCGGGCTTCTAGGTTGGTGTAGTGAAGGATCCAATCTACTTCTTGTCCTAGAATATATGTCAAATGGAAGCCTTGATAGGTTTCTATGGGGTATGCTTCTTTTAACAACTTGGTCTGATTCTGAAAAAATGTTAGTTTTTGAACATTTGTTTTGCTTATTTATATTCATTTCAGGTGAAAAAAGGGGCACTCTAAACTGGAGAAGACGGTATGACATCATCTTAGGGACATCTAGGGGTCTCGCTCATCTACACAGGGAATTTCATGTCAAAATAGTCCACAGAGACATAAAACCATGCAACATTTTTCTGGATGATGATTTTCAACCAAAAATTGCAGATTTTGGATTGGCAAGGTTTCAACCTGAGGATCAAAGTCATGTCACAACCAAGTTTGCTGGCACATTGTAAGTTAATTAATAGAAGAAATGATGATCATGGTATACCTTATATTGCATTGAATCATCTTCATTTATTACAATACCAGGGGCTACACGGCACCAGAGTATTTACTATATGGCACGTTATCAGATAAGGTTGACACTTTCAGCTTTGGTATTGTGATCCTTGAAGTGATTAGTGGTTGTAAGTGTACTTATCGGAAATTTGATGAAACAGCAACCGATTGCCTCCTTGAATACGTGAGATACAAATTTACACTTTTGTTCCTTTCCATTTTATAAGAGAGAGATGGTTCTTATATTGATATTTATCTCTCATGGGTTTATTTTTTAAGCTAATTTTACCGTATCATATTTGGAGAACCTTTGAGCTCTTAAATGTTTTGTTACATTTGATGGCAGGCATGGAAGTTGTACGAAAATAAAAACCTTATGAAGCTAATTGATGAGACAATGGATGTTAATCAAGAGGAAGAAAAACATATAACGAAGATCATTGAGATTGCTTTGTTATGTACCGAGTCACCAGCTTCAAAAAGACCCACCATGTCTGAAGTTGTGTTGATGCTTCCAAATGATCTATCATTGGAGGAGAGACAACTAACCAAACCTAATTTCACTGATCACAGTCGAAGGATATATATAAGACATTCATAGAGTTATATATAATATGCATTCAAATGTTTCCCAAAAGTTAAAGGAAATAGACGTAATGTTTTATCATTTATGAATGTTGATAAAGATTTTTTATGCTCATTTGTTATGTTGTTTAAAGCGAAAAAGAACCCAACTGGGTTTCCAATGCCCAAGTTGGTCATGAAGTTTTAGTTTATCAAATATGCTATTGGCAATGACTTTGGATTTTGGAGGATGCCTACTGTCACACCACCTCTAAGGCGTTGGAAGGGATTGAGCTTGGTCAGGACCCACTAAGAACCTTGAGGTTCTTGAAGTTTTGACGAAAACCTTGGATGTGGCTGTAGCAAAAGCCTGTGTCTTTATGTCGGTCATGTTGGGTTTTAGTGGTATCTTTAGATTGTAATTGTATCAAAACAGGTTTCATAAATATAATAATTAAACCGGTAATTATTAAAACAACGGAAAGTTAATATTAAAACTTATACCAAAAGTGAAACCGACAGGATCCGGTTACAGACATGCAAATACGGTCAATAATTATTAATCTATCGATGAGATGAATTATACATTTGGTTAATAAATAACCGTTTGACTGTTTGAGACACCAAGGTTCAACGAAGGATGCTAAAAACGAACACGAACTCTTTGCCGTAATTAAACGCGGATGGAATAATTATTTTTCAATCCAATTGAAAAGGAGTAAAGCCTTTTAGTTTCTTTTCTTCTTTGTTTATGGCTGAAGTAACAAAAGTTAGGAACAAAAATTGTGTTCAAAGCTTTTGTTTTTCTTTTGATATTATGTGACGGCAATTATAAAAGGGTGAAGGGTTTTTACCCTAATGATCCTTTTTAATACAAAGTAATTTAATTAGCGAGTTTTAAGCCCGGTTAGATTAGTTTGAGCCCAACACAACAATACCCGTTAATCATTTAATTTAGTTAAATGAGTAAATATAATTTATAAACCGTATAACTTATAAACGCGTCTTTCATTCGTGATTACCAATTAAACGAGTTAAGTGGATTTAATGTTCGTTGCCCCTGGTGTAACTCTTACGGGTCATAACTCGGTTAGCCACGTTAATTTATCGGGTCCGGACATATTAAATCCAACAGTCTCCCACTTGGTCGGACCATGATAAAGTCTCAACGCAAACAGTCAGCGGCGCTCTAGCTACACATGACTGCCCCTAACAAGTTATGATACTTTAAAGTCATTAACCAAGCAATATGTTAATACTAACAAGTTACTATGATAATTCAATAGACTTATGGTAATCGTCGTCATTTATCCTTTCTGTAAAAGACATCAATTGAAACAATGAGACATGGATTAAGTTCATTCTCATAATGAGTTCAATTATTATAGTTCTCGATCAAGATTCAAAATGATCAATTCAAACACACAGTCTGTTTGGGTAAGGCCTTACACTTCTCCAGTTTGAATCAATGAGGGCGCCACGATGTCTAACTGTTACATAGCATGAAAGAGTACAAAATCTCTTATCGACTACATACAGCTCCCACTGAACTTCAGAATTATTCCTAATTAAAGCCTTTATGACTGGCAGTTACGTGACAGCGGTTGACATTAATTAAAGAATATTTCTTTGGTAAATAGGAGTTTTAGTATATATCTCAGGTCAGAGGATACTAAATGAGTATATCAATATATTAAAAACATCTTATGATTACAATCCATGAAGATGATTTGAAACGAGTTACTTCCAACGTCATTCACAATGAGGTCTGTGAATTTGGATGTCAACTACTTGAGCCCAAATTCAGAATAGTCTTAATTCAAAATTATTCCCATGAGTCTGATCGACTACGGATAATTTAGAACAATATTCATGGATTAAACGTATTAAAATCGAACACAGTTATGAACTTTAGAATTCAAAATAAAATTCAGAAATTGTTAAAATGTTCGTACATCCAAATACTAAATCAAAACTCAAAGTTAGCTACTCTAAGCCCGATGGCATTCCTATGCTCATCATGTTTTTCCTGTGTCATGGGCTTAGTAAATGGGTCTGTTAAGTTTTGATTTGTGTTTACTTTTCTTATCATGATGTCTCCACGTTCCACAATTTCCCGTATCAAGTGGAACTTCCTGTGAATGTGCCTTTCCTTTTGATGAGATCTGGGCTCTTTGTCTTAGGCAATAGCACCAGTATTGTCACAAAATATCTCGATTGGTTTTCGTATGCTTGGAACCACATCGAGATCGATTATGAATTTCTTCATCTAAACTGTTTCCTTAGCATCATCTGAGGCAGCAATATATTCAGATTCGGTGGTCGAATCCGCCACAACACTCTGCTTGGAGCTTTTCCATGAAACATCTCTTCCATTTAGAGTGAACACGAACCCTGATTGAGAGCGAGAATCATCTCGGTTAGTTTGAAAACTAGCATCAGTGTAACATCTTACAGTGAGCTCCTTTTCCACTCCTCCAAAGATCAAGGACATATCTTTAGTTCTTCTCAAGTACTTAATAATGTTCTTGACGGCAGTCCAATGGGCCATGCTAGGACTTTGTTGGTAACGACTAGTCATGATTAAGGCACACGAGACGTCAGGTCTTGTACGTAACATTGCATACATGATAGAACCAATCGCCGAAGCATATGGAACTGCTTCCATTCGCTTAATTTCAATGTCCGTAGAAGGAGATTGCGATTTGTTCAACACAGTTCCTTTAGTCATAGGAACACCTCCTTTCTTGGAGTTTTCCATCTTAAAGCGTGTCATCATTTTGTCAATGTATGTGCTTTGATTTAGCCATAGAAGCCGCTTAGATCTATTTCTGTAAATCCTGATTCCTAGAATGTAAGCTGCTTTTCCAAGATCTTTCATCGCAAAGCAAGATCCCAACCATTGTTTAACTTCATTAAGCATAGGGATGTTGTTTCCAATGATCAGTATATCATCTACATACAAGATGAGGAATGATATAGAGCTCCCACTAGCTTTTCTGTAAACACAAGGTTCATCTTCATTTTTGACAAAACCAAACTCTTTGATTTTTGGTCAAAACGAAGATTCCAGCTACGAGATGCCTGTTTAAGTCCATAAATAGATTTATTCAGTTTGCACACCTTTTTAGGATATTTTGGATCGACAAAACCTTCAGGCTGAACCATATAGACATCTTCAGAAAGATGCCATTAAGGAAAGCGGTTTTGACATCCATTTGTCATATCTCGTAGTCATAGTACGTAGCAGTGGCAAGTAATATCCTAATCGACTTGATCATAGCAACGGGTGAAAAGGTTTCTTCATAATCAATACCCTCAATCTGAGTGTAACCTTTCGCAACTAGCCGTGCTTTATAAGTGTGTACATTTCCATGCATGTCAGGTTTTCTTTTGAAAAACCATTTGCTTCCTATTGCCCGAGAGTCGGTAGGTAACTCAACCAAGTCCCAGACTTGATTGTCACGCATAGATTGCATCTTAGCATTCATGGCTTCCAGCCATTTCGCAGATTTTAGATCTGAGATAGCAAATTTGTAGTTAGCATATGTGTTATTAGAGTCAGCTACTACCAGAACTTCAGCACCCTCAAGATTCCAAAGATATCTTTTAGGTTCTTTACGAGTAGTCATGCTACTTCTACGAATGTTAGTGTTCTCGTCTGATTCATTTGCATTGATTTCTGGTGCATCAGACTTTCCGACTTCATCAGCGGTAGTTTATGATTCTCGAACTTCTTCGAGATCCACAACATTGTTTCCTGTTCCTCGATCAAGAGCTTCTTTCTCGAGGAAGTGTCATCTCCTTTTGATGGAATCATGTTTGCATCAAGATGGTAGAAATATAATTTGCTTTTGTTAAAGTATCCGACGAAAATAACCTTTTTGCCTCGAGGATCGAGCTTGTCATCAGAATTGCTGGTGACGTAAGCATCACATCCCCATACTTTAAGGTAAGACAAATTGGGTTAATGCCCATGCCATATCTCATACGGGGTTTTCCTACACATCATCGATCGGACCATGTTTAGCAGGGTTCGATTTCTCCTCCCCCACACGCCATTGAGCTGGGGTGTGCCAGGTGGAGTGGGCTGTGAAATTATTCCACGTTCCTTTAGATGATTGAGGAATTCAAAGCTGAGATATTCACCACCTGAATCTGATCGAAGTGTTTTTATCGTTTTGCCGAGTTGGTTTTCTACTTCGTTTTGAAACTCTTTAAACTTTTCAAAAGTTTCATGCTTGTGTTTCATCAAATAAGCATATCGACTGTAATCGTCGACTCTTTAAACCGAGCTGAGACATAAGGCAGGCTACCTCAACGGAATCCTCGTTATGCTTAGCCCAGGCCTTACGCACGGTAGCGGTAATAGCCTCGGGCTGATCAGGAACTGGGGCTTCCAAAATATAGAGCTTTTACGCAAACTTGAGAACTATTTTCAAGTTGCGGTGGATGAAATTGGTGTTATCGAGCTTTTCTTTCTCAAATATAGACTTGAGAGTGAAGGAGTGGTTGTTTTCAGAAGACATCTGATAAATAAGCAAAATAATATAGTTAGTGTTATCAATGTATAATTCCTTATTTAATTAATGACTCATTAACAATAATAAGAATAAGGAATGAGAATCTAGCTATGTCAATTGCTAATGGCAGCTGGGGCATACAACATTAGCAAGTGGGTAGGTAGACTGACAACGATTGTCAATTATGAAATGCACAACTCTCCAATATGAGGCCGCTATGACAACTTTTGTCAATGCATTGATATGTTTAGCCTCATCTATGCTCACTTTTACTCTCCAGACAGCTGGGGCATGTTGCAAGAGAGGAAAAACAATAGTCGTCCTAAAATTAAGTACATGTGGAAGAGTCCGGATGTGTCAACGAAACCCTTGCACCTTGGAAGGATACAACTACACATCAAATGCGGTGTTGTGGCTCCAAACATTGGTGCTTTGTTTTATGCTCCAAGTGTTCCTTATAATAGGATAGCATAGACTATTGATTTTAAATATGGGTTTCAATTTTTAGTAATTACCGAATAGGGTCGAGATCTAGTTTTACTAAATCAATTCGTGACAATTAGATGAACTCTTTCATCTCTCAGGACACTTAGTTTAAATAACCTATTAAAACCAAGTCTTATCGCGACATAAATAACCTGTCACACCCTCAATTTTTCACAAACGGGGTATTCGTTAGGCGTGTGACATACCAGGATCTCAAGCCATCAGTTACAATTAACACTGACTCAACATTTTAAAAAAATGTTTAATATTGTAAATAAACCAAAATTCAGGGTTTAAATGGTAATAATCAACTTCTAGCGGAAGCATAATTAAATCGGGTGCGCAAAATCCCGCGCACAAAAATAATAAACTAAATTAATTAAAAAAAGTAAGTAATAAACATAGTTTTTTGAAACGGTCCAAAAGACGACCCAATGCATGCATGTCCTACTCGTGTTCGTGCTCCTTAATTACCTTAGAAAACATACTAAAACGGTCAACACATAATGTTGGTGAGTTCAATGAGTTTTGTATATAAATAAAAGGTACCGTTTATAACATAGATAAACAAAATCCATTTTATTAGGCGGTTTGCAAGACCGTATGCTTATTGCTTGTCAACACGTCGAGATGAAAGCTAAACAAATACTTTTGCCTTGTCACCATCTAACCAGGATGACCCATAACCATTAAGGACAATCTGCACCACATGACACCAGTCAAGGGTGGGGTGCCGTCGCAACCCGGTAGTACCACTCAAATTTCCGCGCTATCATATATTAATCAACCTCGAACTTTTATAAGGACTTGAATGTGGTTCCAATTCATGTAAAGCACTATAAGCCCTAATAAAATCCTGCCCGTGGGCATTTATACTTCTACCAAAACCTGCCCGTAGGCATTTATACTTTAACCGAAACCTGCCCGTAGGCCCTACCCGAAGGTATAAAATGCAGCCTTAGTTAGCCTCGCCCGAAGGCATAAAAATGCAGTCCGCCCGAAAGTGTTGTAAACTAGTTGCCCGAAGGCGTTGTAAAAATGTTTGTATGTTTTCTCCCCGAAAATGATTTAAAAGTGGGCAAAGAACTCACCTTTGAAACGCACCGCAATTAAATTGTATATGAAACTTGGCACCCTAAATCACCCAAGCTATGACCTGTTAGGCAACAATTCACCTTATTATTCATACTTACACCTACGAAATATTCATGATGTCTATGCACACACAAATGTATACATGCATATATCACTTATTATCAACTACATACTTGCCTTATTATACATTAGCAAATCGTTTTCGTAATATACATACCATCACATAGTCTACATACAATGATACATGTATAGTTACGCACTTAACTCAGTTCTTAATTATATTTATCACTAGGTTTAATACCCGTGTGTTACACACGGGTTAAATAGTAATATTTATAAAGAAATTATAACCATTATATTTAACAATTTGTAAATATATAATATTTAAGGAGTTGGCTCCATCAACTTAAATGGTGAAAAATTTAGCTAAATTTTACCTCCCAAACTTCCTATTATAGAAAAAAAAATCCCTCCAAAAATTACCCCCTAAAAGTTTGATTTATTAGATAGATGCATACAATTTATTACTTATGCTTATATTTATAATGCATACAATTTACCTAGTGCTTTCATTTACCAGTTGAACATACCATTTCTGTGACACCCGCTATTTTCAGGTTAACACAGATAACCCGACTTTCTTAAATCCTATTACGCCGCTAATTAAATAATGTCTCTATATGTGCTACACATTGATTGAATTTATTAATTATGTAATAATTGATACACAATAATAGTTCGGGGAATTATTTGAATTATAACGAGTGACGCTAAACAGATAGTAATTCGGGGAATTACTAGTTTACACGACTCGCAAAAATTACCGAGTGTTAACGTAATGTTTTCCGTAAATTATACTTGTTAGTTAAAGTTTAGTGTTCAAATCATAATTAGTTGAAGTTTAATTACTTAACTTTGCGAACAAGTTAAACATTTTAATTACTTGAGGGGCCATTGTGTAACATTTAATTAAACCAAATCTTATATAACCCAACCCATCCCCAATACAAGTCTTCTTCACCTTTACGTAAACAAAACAGCCGCAACCCTAAACACCTAAATTCATCGCCGTTCGTACTCTCCGGAATCACCATCATCGTCCTACGCCATCAACGAACCATCGTTGCAATCGTCGTCAACTATTGTTGCTGTTCGGAGTCACCACAACCATCGCTAGTACTGTTTCGGGACGCCATCACCATCCCTGACGAACCTCCAACCTCCAATGAACTCTACAATCACCGGCGAACCACCGCGTAAACTATCCGGTAAGTTTTGATGACGCGTTATAGTATTGGTTCGTTGCGATTTCGGTTTCGGTTGCGGTTTGGGTTCGAATCTAATACGGTCGGTATAAGTATGCGGGAAAAGTTGTATGTATAGGTATATACATGTATATCAATGTAAGATATGTACGTATGAAGGTTTCGGTAATAATTTTGTCGAGTTCTGTTGTACGCATATATATAGGTATAAGCCATGATCATAGGTGATTAAGCATGCGTAGTATGTAAAAATATGGATTTATGTTTTTGGTCGAGTGCGATGTAAATATGTAATCATGTATATATATATGACAGGTAAAGATGAAAGTGTGAATTAGATAAAGTGAATTGTTTTGAAGGTTTGTTAGTAAACTGTGTATGAGCACATGTGTGTGCGTGTGATGCATGTGTGTAGGATGATTATGAATTTAAAGTATGTGTATGTATATGATGATAATGAGTTTTTAATTTGTCAGTTTGTATTAGGTAATAGATTGAATAATATGTGTGCATGTGTAATGTTATAATGCCTAGGTGTGTATGATAGATGATACACGAATTTGCATGATGTGTATACAAGATTATGATGAATATGGGTATAGGTGTAATTTTGGATATATGTCGATACTTGCATGAACATTGTGTAGATGAGGAATTAATGTTAAATTATGGTTTAATGATAAATGTAAATAGGTAGTTAATAATAGCATGTTGATTTACTGATAGTAAACTATTGATTGGATGGTAATCGCTTGAAGATTACATAATAATGATGATATGGTGAGTTGATAACATATGTGTATATAACTTCATAGTGTGTTAGCGCCTATAATAATATATATAAATATGTGTGAATTTTACGTTAATTGTATGTATCAGTGTAGGTCTTGTGTCAAAAATCTAAATTATACGATGACATTTTTATATATTGTTCATAATTGGGTTTGGGCACGAAACCGAATCGGAGACGAGAAACCGTCTAAGTTTTATTTTAATTACTAGAAGCTAATTGGTGAACATGATTAGGTAGTGGGACTACCTAGCTAGGCCTTTTACTTGAAAATTGATTTGTAGCTGCGCAACCAAAGGTGAGTTTCACGGCCCCCTTTTACTATTTTCCTGTTGGGGGAGAAAGCACGCATGAAAACACTTTTGATTTTGTATTTACTTATATATCATCATGGATTACTAAACGTTAAACTTAACATACGAAAGTCCTTTCAATTCTCTCGAACCGTTAATATACGGGGTATAGCGAGGAAGTTCGGGTAGTACTACTGGGTTTGACAAACCCCACCCTCGGCTGGGAGCCGGGCAGGTGTGAATTGTCCTAATCTCATGGGCCATTGAATGTTAACAATGGTAACAAGGCACAACATAAACAGTCAGCTCGGATTCGAAACGTTTGAGTAACATGAAAACTTGGGTTAGCTACCTACTGATATATTTGTGATTTACATTATCTGGAAAACTTGTTATTGAACTGTTGTGTAAAACCTGTGAACTCACCAACCTAGCGTTGACACTTTTTAGCGTGTTTTTCTCAGGTGGCCAAGGTTAGCTGAACATCACAATAGGACATGCATCATGGGTCTGCTCAGTTCTCATACATTTTATATATTATTAACTTGCATTTTAAACCTATACTTTGGGCGCGTGTTTGCGCATATGTTTTACTTTACTTTACGCTTCCGCATTGTTTTAAACGGTTAAACTCTGACGTTTGGTTTTCTCATTTACTGAGACACGTTATTTTTAAACTCATTTAGAGTCGTTTGTGTAATTAATGACTTGGATCCTGGTTTGTCACGCCTCAAACGGTAGAACTCCGTTAGTGGAATTTGGGGGTGTGACAGATTGGTATCAGAGCCAGGTTATAGCGAACTAGGTTGCATTGCATTGCATTCTAGACTATAACTGTACATTGCATTAGTTACACTTACGTGAACTTATTTGTGATCCACATATAGAGTAGATAACTTGCATTATTTTAGTTTTAGGAAAATTTTTCTTTGTTGCTTTGTTAGAAAGTTTCAACTAGGTATGTATTTATATTGTTTGTCTGCTAGTCTTTGAAATATTTTGCCATTTTAGGTCAAATTATTTTCTTTACTTTTGGGGCTTTACCTGAGTAAGGTTTTTATTGCATTAAAGCTTGAAACTTGGATTATTATGACAACTAAGCGGTGTAGTCCTGAGCATAATAACCACACTTTTATGCAAGATAAATGGGACTGGATTGATTGTCCCAAAGCATAAGTATGGGGAGGTTTTGACTTGGTGGTCGAGTGACCTACTATGTGCTGCATGACATTACATGCTACGTGACTTATTCGTGTGTAATGATATGTTACCAATGTGTGAACTATTATGTAATATAATAGGTTACCTACATGCCTTGATGTAATTTTTGCTTAAGATTACTATATGTTCACTACTTGTGCTAGTAGTTTTACATATGATTTCCCCATAAGTACCTCTCACTTAGCATACACATGTAACATGTTTACCCTATACTTAGATTTAAGTATACCATACTTCCAACATCCTATAATTAGAATAAGATAATGCATCATACAATAAGAACATAACAACTAACATGGTACAACATAAGATCACAACACATGACAGGAGATAAACTAGCGTCGTTGTGTAAGGTAAATTGACGATTACGGGTGCGCAACGTAATGGTGAATTTACTCGTGTATGATGATCCTGGCAAACCTTTCGTGTGGGCTGTAACCTAAACACATAAATGAAAAATCAATATGTACGAAATTATCTGAAAACAAAAGCCTATCCCCTGAACAACACATCAATAAAAGACCATCTTTGGATGACAAATAAGATTTATATGAAATCCAATTGTAATGACCCAATAACAAGATTGAGAACCTATTCTAGTAAACATAATAAGATTTTATTACGCCATCATGACTCTAATGATAACGATTCATCTTCCCTAAATCAATTTAATCCCTAGCTGAAACATTTACCTTACCCAATGAATTCTTGTATTAAATATATATATATATATATAATAAAATAAAATTTCAACATCGTAGCGGGTTGCATCCTTATCTATCCATTTGTAAATTAAATCATACATGTTAAACTAAATAGTTTTAGAAAACCCCAAAGGATCTGCACGATTAAACTAATCTTTTATTTAGAGTGGAAAGACAAGATTCGTGAATACAAACAATATGAGAAAACTCTTGGCTTATCGTTAACCCCCCCCCTTGGTGTTCACTTGTGACCGTCACGCTCAGGTTTCCACCAGCGAGAAAACCCATTGTAACCCAAAGGATCTGGAACAATTTTGTTTTCCATATGCACTCGAGCTAGTTTGACAAGCTAAACCCTATGTTGATTTTATAAGCTATGATTCTATCCTTAGACATCCAATTAGCATCTTAAAACTCAATGATCTAAAATATCTAAATCATGCTGAACATATATCGCCTTATAAATATCAATGCAGACTATATTTATTCATAGAGATAAATGATGAACATAAAGTTTTTGATGTCTTAAAACTAACAAAGTGTCTACCCTTTAAGAAACTCTCCATTCCACTTGACAAGGTTTAAATCGAATAACAGCGAGGATTCATCTAAGGACCCGGCTATGAACCAAGAATCCAAAACACTTGAACACAGTAAGGTACCTATAACCAAAGCTGTTAGAATTTAATGTGAGGGCTAGAATTTTCGTAGGAGTGTGAAAATCTAATCATATACAAGCAACCTTAGCTATTCAAAAGGAAACTATCAAACACTAATGATATTAAGTAAATTTCGGGACGAAATTCTTTTCAACAAGGGGATGATGTGACAACCCAAAATTTTTCTTTTATTCCTTACAACCTCAAAACCTTACCAACCTTACTCAATTTTCGGGACGAAAATTCTTTTAACAAGGGGAGGATGTGACACCCGCTATTTTCAGGTTAACACAGATAACCCGACTTTCTTAAATCCTATTACGCCGCTAATTAAATAATGTCTCTATATGTGCTACACATTGATTGAATTTATTAATTATGTAATAATTGATACACAATAATAGTTCGGGGAATTATTTGAATTATAACGAGTGACGCTAAATAGATAGTAATTCGGGGAATTACTAGTTTACACGACTCGCAAAAATTACCGAGTGTTAACGTAATGTTTTCCGTAAATTATACTTGTTAGTTAAAGTTTAGTGTTCAAATCATAATTAGTTAAAGTTTAATTACTTAACTTTGCGAACAAGTTAAACATTTTAATTACTTGAGGGGCCATTGTGTAACATTTAATTAAACCAAATCTTATATAACCCAACCCATCCCCAATACAAGTCTTCTTCACCTTTACGTAAACAAAACAGCCGCAACCCTAAACACCTAAATTCATCGCCGTTCGTACTCTCCGGAATCACCATCATCGTCCTACGCCATCAACGAACCATCGTTG
The DNA here is from genome assembly GCA_030867185.1 of Tagetes erecta. Taxonomy (NCBI): domain Eukaryota; kingdom Viridiplantae; phylum Streptophyta; class Magnoliopsida; order Asterales; family Asteraceae; genus Tagetes; species Tagetes erecta. The sequence goes on from CM061488.1 coordinate 62,607,640, forward strand.
CAATCGTCGTCAACTATTGTTGCTGTTCGGAGTCACCACAACCATCGCTAGTACTGTTTCGGGACGCCATCACCATCCCTGACGAACCTCCAACCTCCAATGAACTCTACAATCACCGGCGAACCACCGCGTAAACTATCCGGTAAGTTTTGATGACGCGTTATAGTATTGGTTCGTTGCGATTTCGGTTTCGGTTGCGGTTTGGGTTCGAATCTAATACGGTCGGTATAAGTATGCGGGAAAAGTTGTATGTATAGGTATATACATGTATATCAATGTAAGATATGTACGTATGAAGGTTTCGGTAATAATTTTGTCGAGTTCTGTTGTACGCATATATATAGGTATAAGCCATGATCATAGGTGATTAAGCATGCGTAGTATGTAAAAATATGGATTTATGTTTTTGGTCGAGTGCGATGTAAATATGTAATCATGTATATATATATGACAGGTAAAGATGAAAGTGTGAATTAGATAAAGTGAATTGTTTTGAAGGTTTGTTAGTAAACTGTGTATGAGCACATGTGTGTGCGTGTGATGCATGTGTGTAGGATGATTATGAATTTAAAGTATGTGTATGTATATGATGATAATGAGTTTTTAATTTGTCAGTTTGTATTAGGTAATAGATTGAATAATATGTGTGCATGTGTAATGTTATAATGCCTAGGTGTGTATGATAGATGATACACGAATTTGCATGATGTGTATACAAGATTATGATGAATATGGGTATAGGTGTAATTTTGGATATATGTCGATACTTGCATGAACATTGTGTAGATGAGGAATTAATGTTAAATTATGGTTAATGATAAATGTAAATAGGTAGTTAATAATAGCATGTTGATTTACTGATAGTAAACTATTGATTGGATGGTAATCGCTTGAAGATTACATAATAATGATGATATGGTGAGTTGATAACATATGTGTATATAACTTCATAGTGTGTTAGCGCCTATAATAATATATATAAATATGTGTGAATTTTACGTTAATTGTATGTATCAGTGTAGGTCTTGTGTCAAAAATCTAAATTATACGATGACATTTTTATATATTGTTCATAATTGGGTTTGGGCACGAAACCGAATCGGAGACGAGAAACCGTCTAAGTTTTATTTTAATTACTAGAAGCTAATTGGTGAACATGATTAGGTAGTGGGACTACCTAGCTAGGCCTTTTACTTGAAAATTGATTTGTAGCTGCGCAACCAAAGGTGAGTTTCACGGCCCCCTTTTACTATTTTCCTGTTGGGGGAGAAAGCACGCATGAAAACACTTTTGATTTTGTATTTACTTATATATCATCATGGATTACTAAACGTTAAACTTAACATACGAAAGTCCTTTCAATTCTCTCGAACCGTTAATATACGGGGTATAGCGAGGAAGTTCGGGTAGTACTACTGGGTTTGACAAACCCCACCCTCGGCTGGGAGCCGGGCAGGTGTGAATTGTCCTAATCTCATGGGCCATTGAATGTTAACAATGGTAACAAGGCACAACATAAACAGTCAGCTCGGATTCGAAACGTTTGAGTAACATGAAAACTTGGGTTAGCTACCTACTAATATATTTGTGATTTACATTATCTGGAAAACTTGTTATTGAACTGTTGTGTAAAACCTGTGAACTCACCAACCTAGCGTTGACACTTTTTAGCGTGTTTTTCTCAGGTGGCCAAGGTTAGCTGAACATCACAATAGGACATGCATCATGGGTCTGCTCAGTTTTCATACATTTTATATATTATTAACTTGCATTTTAAACCTATACTTTGGGCGCGTGTTTGCGCATATGTTTTACTTTACTTTACGCTTCCGCATTGTTTTAAACGGTTAAACTCTGACGTTTGGTTTTCTCATTTACTGAGACACGTTATTTTTAAACTCATTTAGAGTCGTTTGTGTAATTAATGACTTGGATCCTGGTTTGTCACGCCTCAAACGGTAGAACTCCGTTAGTGGAATTTGGGGGTGTGACAATTTCATTCAATTATTCACATACCCGTTTTGACCCATCCATATATACATTCATGAACAAGAACACCCAATATTTGCATACACTTGATCATACATGCTGCTGCCATAATCACACATGCATTCATATGCACACAGATCGCACATACTATCAAATCATATGTAAAGTTCCATGTTGTTGCTGCTTTGCACGTGTACATACACACATATATTCCAATTTTGCTGTTGTGTTCATCTAAAGACGCAACCTACTAATCATGCAATGGTTGTTTCTATATATATACATACAACTAACACATACCACTGTCGTAGTTCATACATATATACGGTGTACATATTGTTAATGTTATTCATGATCGTACAAATATCGATACATACACACCCTCATATATATACATACTAGTCAGGCCCGACCCAATAGCATTGTGAGTTAGAGTGGGCTCTAAGGCCCCCATTTTTAAAGGGCCCCCATTTTTTTAGTAATATTAAATGGGTATATATTAAAAAGCCCAATTGTTTGTAAAAAACCCACTCATAAGGCCTAAAAAAACCTAAAACTAATCATCTTAAACATGGACGGCAATGGCAAGTGAGGGGTCTTCACTGCTACATTTTTTTCTCGAAACAATGACAATCATCTTTGAGATTTTCACTGCCTCCACCAACAGTACCAACATTAACTCAGTAATCATCATTTTTTTCTCGAAAATCATCCCCTCGTCAATAAAACGAAATCAAGATCAGCAATCTGTTCAATGTTCGATTCGTTTCTGTTGTGCTTTGTCTGCCTGTGCGAGTGTGCGAAATCAAGAACTGAAATCACGAAATCAAAATCACCATCCTCTTTATCTGCTGATTGTAGTGCTCGGTCAGACGGTCACTCGGTGTGGGGCTATAGCTGTGCGCCTGTGCTTCTGTGGCTCTGCTCTTGACATCTTAAAAGGTTAGTTGTGCTTGACTGTGATAGAACAAAATTAATCGTGTTTTAATCTGTGCTTGACTGCTTGTTTAACTCATATTTACTTAATTATATGTGCTTGGTTATAATCTTGTTGCCTAGTTAAGTGACTGATTGTCTGATTTTATTATTGTAATTGATCAAAATGTCAATTCGAAAATATGAATGTGGTAATGATAAAAAGATCAAGAAACGAAGAGTAGATGACTTAATTCAAAGCCAAAAATGTTTATTTCTAAAATATGTAACAATCACAAAAAAAATAAAGATCAATCAAATATTGAACACGAAAATATAGATGAACCAAATGGTGAACAACTAAATAAAGATCAACAAAAGGGTGAGCAATTACATAATGAAGAACCAAATGAAAAAGAGCCAAATGATGAACCTCTAAATATTTATGATCCAAGTAAATGGAATAATATTAGTGTCAATTTAAGAGATTTAGTGATTGAAAAGGGTCCGGTTAAGGTTGTTGAATTCAATTTTCCAATAGATGATCATGGAAAGAGCTTTAATCCTTCTCATTATATGCAAAAGTTATCAAATGGAGAAAAATATGATAGGAAATGGTTGGTTTATTCTATAGATGTGGATAGAGTTTATTGTTTTTGTTGTAAGTTGTTTGATGTGAATCATAGTAGAAATCATTTGACAACTTAAGGTGTTAATGATTGGCATAACTTGAATGCTACACTAAAACTTCATGAAGCAAATAAGGATCATATTATTAATATGAGAGCATGAGTTGAGTTAGAAACACGATTAGCTAAAAATAATACAATTGACAAACAAACTCATGATCTAATTAACAAAGAAAAGGTACATTGGCAACAAGTGCTAACAAGAATCATTGTGGTTGTAAAAACTTTTGGTCAATATATAATATCATTTAGGGGGGAAAATGAAAAACTTTTTGACAAAAAGAATGGTAAATTTTTAGGTGTTATACAATGTATTGCTGAGTTTGATCGGGTAATGCAAGAACATATTCGACGAATCAAGAACAAAGAAATTCATACTCATTATCTTGGACATAATATGCAAAATGAACTAATTAACTTATTAGCGGATGAAATCAAAACTAAAATTGTAAATAAGGTTAAGGAAGCTAAATATTTTTCAATAATACTTGATTGTACTCCAGATGCAAGTCATGAAGAACAAATGTCGATTATTTTACGATGTTTAGATCTTTCAACAAATCCTATATCAGTTAATGAATATTTTCTAAGATTTTTAAAAGTGGACGACACAACTGGTAAAGGCCTTTTTGATACTATTGTTTAAGAAATTCAAAAAATAGGACTTGATATAAAAAATGTAAGAGGGCAAGGTTATGATAATGGAGCAAACATGAAAGGAAAACATAACGGGGTGCAAAAAAAACTATTAGATATTAATCCTAGGGCCTTTTATACTCCATGTGGTTGTCATAGCTTAAATTTAGTACTTTGTGATATGGCTTCCTCATGTAGCGAAGCAGAAGATTATTTTGGAATAATACAACGAATATATTCAATATTCTCTTCTTCAACTAAAAGATGGAAAATACTTCAAGATCATGTGACAATCTTAAGTCTTAAACTACTATCACAAACACGTTGGGAATATAGGGTGGAAAGTGTTAAGGCAATTAGATATCAAGCACCACAAAAAAAAAAGCATTATTGGCGTTATATAATGATTGTAAAGATAAAAAACTTAAAAGTGAGGCTAAAACTTTGGCCAAAAATGAAATTGATAACTTTGAGTTTTTGTTATGAATAATTATTTGGTATGATGTTTTGTTTGCTGTTAATTCAGTTAGTAAGAACTTACAATCAAAAGATATTTGTATTGATGATGCTATTAAACAACTAGATGGCCTTAAGTGTTTCTTCCAAAAATATAGAGAAAATGGATTTGAAAATGCTATGATTGATGCTAAAGAAATTGCAAAAGAGTTAAATGTAGAACCTAAATTTTGTGAAAAACGTATCATTCGTAAAAATAGGAGATATGATGAAAATGTTGGTAATGCTAGTGTAAAAACTCCTATAGAAATATTGAAACATAACTACTTCTTATATATAGTAGATAAAGCTTTATCTTCAATCACAAGTAGATTTGATCAATTTAAAAAGTTTGAAATGGATTTTGGTTTTCTATTTAGTATAAAAAAGTTAAAATCTTTGGATAATGATAGTTTAAAAGAATGTTGTACTAATCTTGAGAAATTATTAAAACATGATACTAGTTTAGATATTAATGGTCTTGATTTATTTCAAGAACTAAAAACGTTACGATATATTATACATTTAGAACGTGACACAATCAATAATATACTTGCTTATATTAAAACTATTAATTCATTTCCAAATGCATATATTGCCTATAGAATTTTGTTAATTATTCCCGTAACAGTTGCATCTGCAGAAAGAAGTTTTTCTAAATTAAAGTTGATAAAAACTTATCTTAGAACTTCAATGTCACAAGAAAGATTAAATGAGTTAGTCACTATGTCAATTGAAGAAGAATTTTAAAAAAAAATTAATTATGAAGAATTTATTAAAAATTTTGCTTTAAAAAAACTAGAAAAGTAAAAATAATTTAATCATTTTATACAAAAAGAAAAGTATATGCATTTGGAGAAATTTTTTTTTTTAACTCCGCCAACTATGAACAATTTAGTTTATTATGCTGGTCCCAAGCCCATATAAAGGAGGAGGGTTTATAACGACATTTGACTTATATTATAAAGAAAAAAGGCCTCAATTTTCTACTTCGTCTAAGTCCCTTAAAATGGTTGAGCCGACACTGATACTAGTACACGCTGATGTAATAATAAACCTCTATACATGTTGCTGACCAACATCTTTACACACATACACAACATACACCTAGTACCAGGGCCGGTCCTGAGAAATTCGATGCCCTGTGCGAGTCATCAAAAGAGTGCCCTCTATCATGTCATTAATATATATATATATATATATATATATATATATAAGGATCCATTCAAATGAGAACACTTTTAACTTGTATACAACTTAGGAACCGCTTTAACTGTTGTATTTATTATAATATAAATTGACCAAAATCTTTATAATTAACATAATTTTAACATCTATTTAAAAAATATATGATTTGTGAAGTCGTTTGTTAAAATGCATATATACACCCACATTACTTGTACACAAACAGACATTGTGGGTGCATATATGCATTCTAACAAACGACATCACGAATCATATTTTTTTTAAATAAATGTTAAAATTAGTTGAATTATAAGCATTTTGGTCAATTTATATTATAAAAAATTCAATAGTTTGACTCCCTCTATGATTCGTTAAAGTTATACTTTATGTACTCAAGTTAAGAGGTATTCTCATTTGAGTGTCACTATATATATATATATATATATATATATATATATATATTAAAATTAATATATGATTAACTGTACAAATTAATATATATGTATATATATTAAAATTTAAAAGCTGTTCAAAAACAATAAAATAAAAATAATTTAATACTAAAAAAATCAAATGTACTCAACGATGCATGAGAAATGTGGAACTAAAAAGGAAAGTAAAATTACAAATATGCCCCTAAAAACTAAAAGTCTATCTTCTTCATATTTTCCTCTGTCGCCTGCATTATTTTTCAACGGAAAAGCTCACCGGAAAACTACCATTCCGGTATTACGGTATACAAACTTAACTTTATTTCTTCATCATTTTAAATGCAATAAAAACAGAGTTCCCAACTCTCGAACCGCAAAACGTATAGAAAAAACTTAAAGTGTCCGCCTCCGGTGATGGTGCCCCCGGAGAGATGGTGCCCTGAGCGGTCGCACATGCTGCACCTGCCCAGGGCCGGCCCTGCCTAGTACATACAATCATTTTGTTGGTCTGCTGTCATGTTTCTACGCATGTATATACACACATTTGCTCGATCATTCATCACCTATACTTACATATGATTCCATATATCCATGCGGCTGCTTGTTTTGACATACACACATCTATCTAATAAATTAGAGTTTTAGGGGGTTATATTATGGGGGGAATTTTTTTTATAAAAGGAAACTTCGGAGGGAAAACTAAGTAGAGATTTCACCATGCATAAGTTGATGGAGATAAATTCTTAAATATTAAATATTTATAAATCGTTAAACATAATGGTTATAATTTTTTATAAATATTATTACTTAACCCGTGTGTAACACGGGTGTTAAACCTAGTATACATATATCGAACTACCTACTGATTTCGCATTATACACACATACGTGCACAATACCTACATACGACACACAAGCTGCATATATACACATACGGATCATACTCGCATACCACACATGCACATACAAACATACATAGCAAAATACAATACGCGTCGCATACACAGCACATACGCGCGAATAGATTGAACCCGAGATCAATTACCAAAAAAACGAAACCGTAATGCGATACATGGCGAAAGTACACGATAAACACGTACCGATATTCAAACAGGTATGCGGAGGTTGCGGGTGCGAAGATGGGTGGTCGGAGTTGGTAGTTCGCCGGAGTTGCAAGTTTTTCCGGTTGCGTTTGATGTTCCGAACAGCAGCAATAATGCGTACGGTGAGGCGAAACAAGTCTGCTGCGATGCGGGGATGAAACCGACGTGGTATGGCGACGAAGATGGAGGTGCGGCTGGTGTGGTGGTGCGGCTGATTACGGTTTTAGATGTGAGTGTGTATGCGTCGAAGGTAGAAGACGGGTATGGGGTGGGGGTTGGTTTATATAATTTCATTTTACATTTTTGGCCCTTAAACTTTAGTAGGTTAGTTAGTTTGGTATTAAAGTTTATAAATTAGATTAGTTAATTACAAAACAAACCCTACACATATATAAAATTTAACGGAATAGTTACCAGGTAGTTAACAGTGTTAACCAGAATTTACGGGAATCACATAACCGATTAAAAGTTAATAGTTAAACTATTATGTTACAAGTTTTAGAAAGTTAAAATTAGTTTAAGTTTCTAAAACGTACTGGTTATTTTAATTATAAAACAAACTAGTCGTTTTATAAAAATTTTCACAAGTTGTAAAAAATATGTTTAGAACTTGTTTTTATCTGATTGTGAAATTATTTTAAAACTCTTTTAAAAATGGTTTGGTATTAGGTTGCTATGTTACAACACTTATAAAATAAAGCAACAACAATAGCAAAAACAAATAAATATGTAAATCTTTATGGCCAAAAATTTGTTTGGTCTTGCTAGAGCCTTTTAGCAAGACCAAACTAGGTCACGGGGTCACAACACATAAACAACCACAATGATGGACTTGAGTGCATCTTGTTGTCTTGAGTAACTCCCACTGACTTCTAGATCTGTGTTGTCTTCAGTCTTTCCTCCGGGTCTTTAATGTTACAATTTTACAAGAAATATATAAAACAAAAGAACCCTAACCTATTACAACTTTGAACCATCAAAGTGGTCAAAACCATAATCACAAGGTCTGGCCAGATTTACATATTTTATCATAATCACAATAATCAATCGGGCAAACTATTGCTCAAGAATAATAAAATTGTTGACCACATTTTTGTTGACCTAATATTCTACATAGATCAGAAACTTCAAAATATTAAAGTTTGTGATCTATAACCGGTTATAAGGAGACTGGTACCGATTTGCATATTGTAAGCAAGGCTCTGATACCATTGTTGGGTTTCAGTGGTATCTTTAGATTTTAATTGTATCAAAACGGGTTTGATAAATATAATAATTAAACCAGAAACTATTAACGCATCAGAAAGTTTATTAAAACCTATACCAAAAGTGAAACCGACAGGATCCGGTTACAAACATACAAATACGGTTAATAATTATTAATCTACCGATGAGATGAATTATACATTTGGTTAATAAATAACCGTTTGAAACACCAAGGTTCAACAAACGGATGCTAGAAACGAACTCTTTGCCGTAATTAAACGCGGATTGAATTTATTTTTTTCAATCCAATTGAAAAGGAGTAAAGCCTTTTAGTTTCTTTTCTTCTTTGTTTAAGGCCGAAGTAACAAAAGTTAAGAACACAAATTGTGTTCAAAGCTTTTGTTTTTCTTTTGATATTATGTGACGGCAATTATAAAAGGGTGAAGCGTTTTTACCCTAATGATCCCTTTTAATACAAAGTAATCTAATTAACGAGCTTTAAGTCCGATTAGATTAGTTTGAGCCCAACACAACAATACCCGTTAATCATTTAATTTAGTTAAATGAGTAAATAAAAGTTATAAACCGTATAAATTATAAACGCGTCTTTCGTTCGTGATTACCAATTAAACGGATTAAGTGGATTTAATGTTCGTTACCTCTGGTGTAACTCTTACGGGTCATAACTCGGTTAGCCAAGTTAATTTATCGGGTCCGGACATATTAAATCCAACAGGTGATCCGACAAATTGAGGAAGAGATGGATTTGAGAAGGGTAACGAGTGCATCCAGATTTGGCTTTCGGAAGAGAAGGTTGGCTGGTCCCGTATTTTTCATCGACCATCCAACATTCAGTTGATTTTGAGGGTGATAGGGAATCATATTATGGTTCTGATTTTGAGTTTCTGGACTCTTTTGTTGTTGGAAGGGAGGTCATAGGAGTGTTCAAAGTCAGATATTCAGATTTCGGATAGTTGTTTTTACTATCTATATCCATATCAGAACTTTCGGGTATCCAAAAGTTCGGATACGGATAGTATCCAAATATCCAAAACTTTTTAAACAAAAAAAATATTAAATTTGCATTACATACAATCCAACATTCACCTAAATGTTAAGCTATTAACCAATTAGTCTTAATACAAATAAAGTCAAAGATCAACTATCCAATTGTTATAATCAACCATCAACAAAAGTTTCAAGATATTACCACAACCATGAACCTAGTTCAAACAATCCTTCACTCATCAGTCATCACCACAAGTCCACAAACTATAAGTCAACAAAAAAAAAATTAATTAGAAATTAAATTTTGGAATTTTTGTAGACATGAATACATATTTAGAAAGTTTTTTGAGAATTCCTAATATTGTTAGAAGTTATAACAGTGGAATGGAAATTAGGGGTTGTGAAGCTTGTGATTGTGAAAGTATTACATTCGTTCAAGAATACAATAATAGTAAATAGGGTTATAAACTAACCTAGTTAGGATGTTTTATAAATATAACTAGTTTAGTGTTTGTGTTACGCTCGGGAAAAACACACAGGTGGTGATTTTAAGGATAATTGTGAGAACACAAACAATTCCAAGTAGTTTTGAGACAAAACCTTGGTAAAACTAAATACAAGATTTATTTTGAAAAACATTTTTTTAGTATAGCAATATTATACTCAAATTAAAGAAAACTAAATGCTCGGTTTTATGGTATAGTTTTTTTTAAAATATTTTGTATAAAAAGTTTTGTATGTTTAGAAAATACTGAAGTATTTAATTTTAGATTATTACCATGTTTATATTTGAGTTTATTTTTATACCATATCAAATATAAACCGACCCATGCACACCTCTAGTAAGAGAGGGTTGAAAATGTAAATACTTTTAAATTTCTAAATATTCTTCTAAAATATAATTAGTGTTATTATAATATATTATTGTTGATTATACATATTTAAATATAAAATTATTAAAATTTATTTTTAAAAAAAAATTAGTTATTACGGACGAAGGTCTCAAATCATGACACAAGCAAAATAACTCTCAAATCCTGCCACGTAAGTAAAATTTATTTAACTTTATTATATTAGGGATACTAGATTAAACCTCGTGTGTTATAAGAGGGGAAACATAAAAACAATATTTTAATACTTTACAAAAAAGTAACATTTGAATACAAACTGCATTCAAACTATAACTTGAGTCTTTAACAAATAGATTTAAACTACAAATACGTTATTAGTACTAAACAAGATATCGACCATTTTTAAACTGTATGCCTTATAAATCCTACCAAATCATTTAAAAAAGATTAAATAACAGACATCTAAATAATCCCGATGATAGATATCAAAAAATTCAAGGTGACACTCATATGTATCGGGTCGAGCGTACGGGTCAGCATGCATGGGTCTAGGTCCTAAATTGCAATGAGTTATTTGTTTTACGCTTTCATAGTGATTTTCAGGCATGTAGATAAGGTAGATTGAAACTTTAGAAGAGAAAATTATGGGTGATTTAATTTTATCGATTTCTTTCCATACATAGTTTAAAAAGAAAATTCTTAGTTTGAGCAGGAAAAACGCTCCAACACCCTCTCCAATGAACGACATGTGTCCTTTAAAACACTCTTTTATTAGAAGGTATAGATTAAATAATTTTAGAAAATGAACTTTTAAGTTTTCAAATATCCGAAAATCACTATCTTTATTTGAATGCGAATTTACGGATATCCAAAACTCGAGTATCTGAATTTTTGGATATTTTGGGTTTGGAGTATGAGATTTTCGAATACAGATTTTTTTTAACACCCATAATGTTAGGACCAATGTTTTTGGTGAATCCTACCGGAGGATGAGGCGCCGAAGAAAGTTATTGGGTCGAGGCATAATCATGGAGGTTTTGAGCATCAACGCATGAGGAAGGAGGACTTGCATGCTATAAAGTCAGCGGTGGCAGTGAATCCCAAGGAGGCGAGTCAGGTGAGCTCAATAGGCTTTGTCTATTCACACACCCTATAAATCTATCCCCACACCTTCACCAAACCCAGGTGTCGCGCTATGGCGAAAGTGCAGCGCCTGGGTCAAAATTTTTATTTTTTTTTGTTTGTAAAAAACATTTTTTTAATAAAAAACGCGTTTGGTTGTTTTTTTAAACTCGTTTATAAAAACATGTTTTTAGGTTGTACGTCGTAGTTTAACTTTTAAAAAAAGTTAACTATCTTCTCTTATAATAAATTGCTAACTAATGACACCACAATGTGCCACTTGTCAACACCACAATCACTCAAATAAATTCATGTTATATCATTTACATTTGTTAACTTTTTCATTACTCATTTCTATATAAAATTATATAATTTCGTTTTTATCGTTCAAACTGTGAGTACTCACGGGTGTTAACCTAGTTCAATATAAAACGTTAACTAGTTGTGAAACAAACATTTGAAACAAACATGTGTTAACGCGTTTTATATTAAATAGTTAACGTTTTTTATAATTAAAAACTACAACTTTTAAACAAAAACATAAAAAATGTGTATTTTTACAAAAAGGTTTAAAAAAAAGAAATCCAAACCTTAATATATAACAACCCAAACAACACATGTATTTTTTTTAAATAAAAGAAATGTTTTTTTAAAAAATATTAATTTTTTTAAATTGACCCAAACGCGACACTTAGATCATAGTGCGGCACCTAGAGGGTGTGTGAAATAAGAAAAGGTGTGTGAAAAGGTAGACCCGCTCAATATCAATGTGGGCCACAAAATGTGCGTGTAGAATTTAATCGCCTTGTTTTGGGATAACAGGTGAAAAGCAGTGAACGGGGCCCCACGAGGTGTCTTTAGATTTGTTTGAAGTTAAACTAGCTAAAGTGATCTAAGAGCATTCACACTTGAGGAATCAAATGTATGTGAGTGTAGTTTTTATATTTTAGAGAGCGGGTGTGAGTGGTTGTGAGTTGTTGTGAGTGAAGGAAAGAGAAAATTTGATGGTGGTGAGAGATAAACTCTATATTTGAAAAACTACTGTTCATCCTCTATAATTTTTTAATATTTTTTGAAAGTGGTTGTGAGTGGAGGAAAGAGAAACTGTAATGATAAGTGTATAAAAATATTATTATTTAAATAGAAGGAAAGAGAAAATATAGTGATTTTTAGTATAAATTTAAAGATAGAGATAGTTCCTCTACACCGTTATTAATGAAATACTGATAAGAATAATAAGAGTTAAAACGACTTTTGGATAAAAATTTATATTAGCTACCTTTTCTATCAAATTTCAACGGAAGTATAATATATGAATCATATGAGAGTACTAGATTAGTACCCGTGTACTACACGGATTTTAGTTTTATAGGTTTTAACTCAATTTACATATCAAATTTATTTTTAACATATCTCTTATTAAATCGATTTGGATATTTACAAATATATTCATATAAAAAATCATATGTTACAATAAAGGATATGATTTATAATAGTTGGTAAATTTTTATTGGAACATATCGGGTTAGGAGATAATTCATGATAATTGTAAATTTTTTTACTTGAACATATCGAGTTATGAGATAATTAATGATAATTGGTAAAACGTTAATTTGAACATACCGGGTTAGGATAAATCATAATAACTGATAAGTTTTATATTTGAACATATCAGGTTAGGAGATAATTCATGATACTTGGTACATATCGGGTTAATATATAGATCATGATAATTGGTAAATTTTGTATTTGAACATATCGGGTTAAGAGATAATTGATGATAATTTGTGAATTTTTAATTTAAACATATCGGGTTATTTCGAATATGGAGCATACCATGACCCGTCTAAAAATTCTCCATCAAATTACTTAGAACATGACACCTAAGCAAAATCCTATGTGGAGTAGTTAAAATGGTGACATGTGGATGTGTTACTCAATTATTAGAATAGGTAGATTTTATTTTAAACTTGTTTTGATATCAAAGTAAACTAGCTTTATTTGTTGGGCCGCGCGTTGTGGTGATCAAGTTTTGTGTATGTGACTTCATCACACGGGTTGATAAAAAAAATAACATGTCTCGCACGTTACGTGCAAAGTCATAATGCATAACATATTAAAAGACGGGTATATAATAAAAGTAAATACCTAAATTAAAACTAAGTCAAAACCATATGATCAATGCAAGAAATATGTTAAAGTAGAATAGTAGGGTCAAAGTTGTAATCACATAAATAAATTCATGTATCGTACATTACGGTGTAAAGTTGCATATTAAAAGAAGGAGAAATATTCAAATTTAGATGTCAAAGCCGGGAAGGAAAGTCGTAAATATATCAAAGTAGAGTAACGGTTCAAAGCTGTAAGGTGACTAAGTCATCAAAGGTCAAAACAGATAATAAGTCAAAGTCGATGTTCAAAAACATAAATATGTCAAAGTCGGAGATAAAAACCATAAACATGTAAAAGTCAGGGGGCCACGTAAATATATAAACGTTTAAAATTAAAAAATAAGTTAGCGTATCGGTCCGAGTATATATAAATTATATATGAGGTATTCAATGGGCCTTAGACGCGTCTGGTCTATATACCCATGTAACGATCCAAATCTCCAACAACCAATATATTAATTTTGAGTGAATTGCTTTGCGTCCTTATGTTTTGTTAATTTTAGTGATTTGCATCCCTATGATTTCAAAACCGTAACCTGCACCTTATTGTTTCAATTTTGCCTTCACTGGTCCTTGTGAGCGCATATGCGGCATATAACTGCAAAAACCCCAAAGTGACAAACTAAGTAAAAAGAAAAAATGACAAAAAGAAAAGACACGACAGAATTACTAAGTAGCAAATGAAGAAAAGAAACCGACTCCTACGACTCAAACAAAACAACCTAAGCACGTATGTAGTAGTTAAGACTCAAAAAGTTAAATAACGCAATTACCAAGAGTCCCCGGCAACGGCGCCAAAAACTTGATGCGTGCAATATATATATATATATATATATATATATATATATATATATATATATATATATATATATATATATATATATATATATATATATATATATATATATATATATATATATATATAATATAACACCTAAAAACACATAGTTTTAATATTTATAAAACCAAGACGAATCGACTATTACACACACAACCGGCAGTGGACAAGTCGAATGCAATATAGCTTAAGTAAGTCCGGGTGTCGACCCACAGACTCTATATACTACGCTAACTTAACTGACTAAGACTCGACTGACTAAACACGACTTAAATGAAATATTACTTGAAAAGGGGGGTTTTACTGCTAAAAATAGAAACTTACTAAAAATGAAAAGTTACTAAAAATAGAAACAAGCACGAAAGACGAAGTACGAAAACAGTAATTGAATGAACCACCTAGACCCGACTCCTCTAGGTTGCGATTATCACTTGAAAACGGACGTTTTGATTATGGAAGTCCAATCCATAAATCCGGAAACGAAACTAAGTTCGTTCCTTTCGAGATCCGGTCCATCATCAACTCAGTCAGACAAAGATATTCACTTGATAAATACCAAAATAAGACCCTCGACCCTTTTCGAGAAGAAACTTACGGTTTTCTAGCAAGTTATTACGAACACTAGTTTAACAGGTAAACGCCCTCACGGTTGTCTAACCTAATTATGATTAAGTGATTACTTCATACGAATTCCAACCTCACAGTTTAAAACCAAAGCCAGTTTAATGCATTCAATTGATTTATTAGACATGTTTGCTAAATGAAACCTAGATTGAATTCTCACGAATATCTATTCTAGCAATTAACATACAAGACTTAACAATTAATCTAATCACCTCGCGGATATCTTAGACGAGCTAGCACATTTTAATTAGGTTAATTCTATTATTGTTTCCTATGGTTTTAAGCATGCAATCACCATAACACTTATCATAACACACAGTCAATGACGTAGCCTACGCGATAGGCTACGCTAGAGGCCATTCTGTTGATTCTTATTTTGGGCTGGCGTAGTCTACGCGAGCTGGCGTAGCCTACGCCAGAGGCCTTGCTGAAATCATCATTTGCTTCGTCTTTAGCCTCTAATATTCATGTACTCAACGTCCCTCTTCCATCCCTCCTAATGCATGGTCCAAAAGCACCATTTTACCTGCAATTCACACACGCATGTATAGTTATCTTATTCATAAAAACCACATAAAAACACATATAAATACATACAAACTCTATCATTTATCCCTTTAAACATCCGTTTCATCACCCTAACATCACATCCCCACACTTAACCTTTGCTTGCCCCCAAGCAAATCCGTCATACACTAAACAACAAACAAAACCAAATGCCCTTTCAAAATCTTAGTTATGGTCCAAAGTCATACCCCATTCTTGGTTTACAATAAACGTGTTTTACAAGAAGTAAGTGCTATTGCAATGCAATTTAAAACAAGAATAAACCTAACTAAACCTAACAAGCTTCTAGTTATTGGCTTTCATGCAACACACCTCTCACAATATTCACTCCTCTCGGCTTATTTCTGGATTGGTAAAAGATTTACCAATATATAACTCAACAGGACCAAATACAAGAATCTATTATCATAAGCTTGGATGACAATCAAACCTCCATAGTAACACCTAGACATTGCACATATCAAAAGGACTTACGGGTTTTGGGTTTAGGCTAGGGTAGGAATGTTTGGCTGTGAAAGTGGCTGAAATATATAAAAACCTGCTGTCGAAATTCTTTATTTATTAACTACAACTACAAACTAAAACTGCAAGCATAAAGTACCAAAAGCGGGTACACAACTAACCTAAAACTATAACTTGAAACTTCTTTTGCTTTTTCATTTTTCTTCACTTTGGATTTTCTTCTTCTTTTTTCTCATTTTCCTTTTTTCATTTTTTTAAACTCATTTATAATTAAAAAAAACAAAACACTACTACTAGAATGTCATCAACAGTGGTATATGGATTGTGGGTTGGTTTGGGTTAATCGGTGATGATTCAAACAAAAGATGAAACTTGAAAGGCTCAACATGGGATACTAGGGAAAAACAAGAAAATTCATGAACACAAAGAGAGTGTTCTAAGCGAAAGGGAAGTCCTAAGGTTGCCTTTATCGTTTATGTGCAAAAGTCTAGTCCACTATCTTGGCATGCATCAAATCATACAAGTTCTAAAACAGACAATCATATGGCCTAAACTCGAAAAATAGATCATTTGGGGGTGAACTACAATCTAATATAGGCTTCAAAGCAAATCTCACCAAATTTGGGGAATTGGGTTGCCGATGCGTGCATGAAAGTTATTACCAATAAAATGTTACCTCTAGTTAGGTATTTCTAAACCAAACAAATTTTAAAAACCTTGCTTCACACATTTCGTTTGCTCACTTGGGAATTAGACCATGACCAAAGACCATCCCACTGATTAAGTTAGAAACATCAGGCATGCTTTCACCTTGTTTTTTTGTTGATTAGGTTGCTTATTTTTCAAAAAATTTTGATTTTCTTAATTTCCTACATCCCCACACTTGGGATACATTGTCCCCAATGTATGGGTTTTTAGGTTAAGTGTAAGTTTCTCCAACTTTTCCAATCAAACCAACCTCAAGAATGATTATTGTCCAAACCGACCCAACCATAAACACAACTCAATTCCAACACATAACACTATTTCACCACCAAATAAGTAAAACATTAAGATAAAGAAATACTACATAGACCTCATTGCAGACAATCAAAGATTGCTTCTCCAGTAGAATATCCATGTGCATCCCCACACTTGAGTCATTGTATCTGATGGATAGAACTGTAAAACAAACAAAAGAAAACAAAAAAAAAACGAAAAATGGAAGAAAATACTAAAACACACTTTCGTAGGAATCACGATTGCATTTAGCATATGCAACAAGCCTTTTAAACCTCTCGGTAGACCCGAGTGGACGAGTGAAGTCTCGTGAGGGTTTCTAGGGAACACACCCACAAAGTTCTCAAAACAAAATAAAAGAAGATAACAACTTGGGTTGCCTCCCAAGTAACGCTAAGTTTTAGGTCTTCAGCCAGACCGTACCTGTAACCACTCATGGTGGTTGAATAGATTGTTTTCTTCCATGTTTCTCTTTAGAGAACTGTTCATTCAAACTTGAGCCAAACATCACTTCTTTTGCTCTTGATTGCATAATATCAGGAGGATCGCCCATCTTTACCTTTTGTTTCAGTTTATCC
Organism: Tagetes erecta; assembly: GCA_030867185.1. Lineage (NCBI taxonomy): Eukaryota > Viridiplantae > Streptophyta > Magnoliopsida > Asterales > Asteraceae > Tagetes > Tagetes erecta. Next base: position 62,625,508 of record CM061488.1, read on the forward strand.
TTTTTCTCTGCATCTTCCTTCATCATTTCCTCTGTTTTCATCTTCTCGAGCTTAAACCTGTCAGACTCAAAACCAATCACAATGGTGATCTCCTCATTTACATGTTGAGTGTAAGGAGCAACACACCTGTTAGTAGCATCTATTGAGGAACAATCATTATTAGCATAATAAGTGATTGATTTTGAGATCACATTAAAACATAACTTACGGTTTTCATAGCTCATGGTAATGGTTCCATCTCGACAATTGATTTGAGCCTTGGCTGTTGCCAAGAACGGTCGACCCAAAATGACTTGTGGTTGCTCATTTGTCCTCATTGGTGTATAATCAAGCACCATAAAATCCACAGGGTAAAAGAATTCTCCTAGTTTGATTATCACATTCTTTACCATCCCCCGAGGACGTTTGTTGGTCAAATCGGCTAACACCACCGTGGTGTCAACTTCATGTAACGGTCCAAACTCATATTGATCATATAACATACCTGGCAAGATTCTCACATCCGCTCCATAATCTAGGAGTGCACTTTTTATCTTGAATTTATCCACTTTGATTGGAATGACTGGTGCCCACGAATTTCTCTTTTCTACTTCATAAACTTTCTCTCCTGTACCTATAGAAACTCGAGAAGAAGGAGTAAGATCATCATTAAATAACTCAAATTTAGGAAGGATACTAACCGAGTTGATGTGAACATTTATGGTATTCTTCGGATTTGAATTCTGATGTGCTGGGTTCACCTTTGTGTCACTTGGAAGCACTCCGGTTTTCCTTTCACTCATGAGTGAGGAGATGTCCCCAGCCATTTGCCTGATCTGTCGGGTGATCGCCTCTGTGGCTTTGTCACGGATTTATTCCCTCAGTCTAGCTTCGGCCTCTCTTTTTTCTTGCTTCTCTTCCGCCTTCCTCATCATGCTCAATATCTTCGCCATGTCACTAGGAGGATCGTTGTTGGCAACTTGTGCTTGTGGGTTCTCTTGAGCTTGGTTATATCTTCTTGGATAACCACCTTGTTGCCCACCTTGATTGTATTGCCTTTGGTACCCTCCTTGTTGTGTTTGAGCTCCTTGATTTGGCACCTGAAAGTTAGGATTCAATTGGTTAGATGGGTTAGCATATGAAAAATTGGGATGATTTCTCAAACCTGGATGATATGTATTGGAATTCATATCATATGGTTTCCAATTAGATGAATACACTTGATTTATCTCCTCTTCACCACTTTCAATACTTGATGGACAATCACTACCATTGTGCCCTATTTCTTGGCACACTTCACAAACCTCATAACCAATCGACTTTACTTATCGCCCACCGGGTCGTCCCATCTTGGATATTTGTTTCTCTAGTGTTTCCATCCTTTCCTTAAGCTCAACATCACTCCTTGAGTACCTTGAAGATTGACCCTTACTCTTTCTCCTAGCCGATGCTTGAGTCTTTGAGTCCTTTGCCATATCTTCTAGGAAGTTCCATTCAAAATCCGGGTTTCTTGTCAAAAACTTACCTCCACTTGTAGATCTCACATACTTGATCTCTTCATCTGTCAAACCATCACAGAATGCCCTGATTAATTCCCACTTCTTCATCTCATGGTGGGGTACCAACCTAACAAGCTCCTTGAATCTTGCCCATGCCTCATGGAGAGGCTCGCCACTTTGTTGTTGGAAAAGCCTTATATTCTCGATTGCATCACTTGTTTTGCCCATAGGATAAAACTCATCTAGGAACTCCTGTTGCAACTCATGCCATGTATGAATACTATTGCTAGGCAGCATATGATACCATTGTTTGGCCTTACCTGTCAAAGAGAACTGAAATAGCCTAAGTTTGACCTTCTCTTGAGTGACATGTGGTCCACCAATCGTGCTACAAATAGCATGATATTCGTCCAAGTGAAAATACGGCTCTTCAGTTGCATTCCCCGAGAATTTAGGCAAGATTGCCAAGTAATTGGGTCTAATCTCAAATTGTCTCCCCCGTCGGTTTGGCATCATAATCGGTCCCGGATTATCATTCACCGCCGGTCTATAATGGCTATTCACACCTTCTTCATCAAACTCATCATATCCTCCATCATTTCTACCTCCACCGTAACCTCCACCGTAGCCTCCACCATATACATTTGCCCTTCCTTGTGGTGGTGGTTTTCTTCTATTGTTCAATCCCCTATTCACTTGTTGCTCATGACCCATCATGCCTTGTCTCCGAAGTGGTGGTCTTTGATTGTAGTTATAAACTTCATCATATGAGCCATCTTCCTCTTCATATCCCTCACCTTCACCTTCATAGCCATGGGCACCAAAACCTTGCCTTTGATAATCATCACTACCATCCATATGTCCCCTCATGCTTCCATCTTTCTCATACTCCGTATGAGTCTTACCCGGATTGCGGGTGAAATATTGGTCATCAACATGTTGGGTAAAAGGACGTGTTCTAGGTTCTTCTTTAGCTTGGTAATGGTTTTGGTTTAGTATTGGAGGTGAGTTTCTTGGTTAAGGTGGGTTTTGATTTGAGCTTGTGGGTTGTACGGTTTGTGGTGGAATGGGGTATTGGAAACCGAGATCGTCGGTTGTGAATTGAGGAGATTGGTGTTGTGGTGGTGGTTGTGTGTTTTGTTGTTGGTTGGTGGGTGGTTTGTTGTCCATTTCTTTGGAATAGGAGGAACTAGAACTTGAACTTTGGGTGGTTGTGTTGCTTCCTTGTGAAATAGGCTTCACAAGCAAACTTGTCCGTTGAAGAAGACGGTTCTCCCTCGCGGATTTCTCAATTTCTGGGTCAAAAAAAAGTGGTGATCTCTTATCCGAATGTCAAGTATGCATGCACCTGTCACCTGCACACGAAAACACAACCCGCATAACACAAAAATAGAGAAAATAAAAATCAAACTAATTTAACACCAAGCGCACTGATTCCCCGGCAACGGCGCCAAAATTTGATCGATGTCGAAGGACCAATCAAAGATAAGTGTAAAAAGTGTGTTCTAATCACCTTAGCTAGCTAGGGTAAGTAGAGTGTCGAACCACGTGGAATTAGTGGATGATGTATCTTAGCTTGATTGAGAAAACAATTAAATAATTAAACTATGTTATGCTATTGCCTCTTGGCTGTGAAAAGATGATTTGTTTGTAAAAGTGAAAACTATAAAGAAAACAATTGCAAGTAATAACGTTGATTGTGATAATAATGGAAAAACAATTGCTAGAATCTACATAGACATAGATAGTTGTGATCATAGGTTAAAGCGTGCTAATAACTAGACTCACGGGTAGTTAAATTAGATGATTTCACGACCAATTTTTATTGTGTTGCCGGATCCAAACCAATGCCGGACCTAGTGGTTTCGTTTAGAAGTACAAGTTATAACCATGTAGGAAAACGACTCGAATGTTGATTACTAGTTAGCTTGGCTAGTGAATGACATACAAGTTTCTCAAACAAAATGCTATAACCATTAATTAAACTATTGATCACAAACTCACAAGTCTACGAAACATTCAATTGCATTCAAATATCAAATTCATAGACAAATTATAATATTCAAACAAAACCAAACATTTAACTTGTGTCTAGCACATTAAAACCCTAATTAGACATTAACTAACACTAACCATCCACCCGGAGATGAACACGTGTGGTTTAGCCGCTCATGTTCTTGATCGATTCTTCAATAGTTGATGGATTAAGCATTCTCGATGATTCAATGATGTTCCGGAGTGATGAAATGATGCTAACACCTTCCTTTAACCCGAAAAATTCGTCAAAAAGTCGAGAGAGTCGAATGGGGCTAATGGGGTGATTAAATAGGTCAAAATCCGGACCTAAAAACACAATTCCAAAAATAGGCTGGCGTAGCCTACGCCAGCAACCTTTCTGTCCACTTTTAAAATTGGCTGGCGTAGCCTACGCGAGCTGGATAGGCTACGCTAGAGGCCATTCTGTTGATTCTTATTTTGGGCTGGCGTAGCCTACGCGAGCTGGCGTACCCTACGCCAGAGGCCTTGCTGAAATCATCATTTGCTTCTTCTTTAGCCTCCAATATTCATGTACTCAACGTCCCTCTTCCATCCCTCCTAATGCATGGTCCAAAAGCACCATTTTACCTGCAATTCACACACGCATGCATAGTTATCTTATTCATAAAAACCAAATGAAAAACACATATAAACACATACAAACTCTATCATTTATCCCTTTAAACATCCGTTTCATCACCCTAACATCAGGGAGTATGAGAGGCTAGGGTTTGAGAATATGAGTTTATATAGCGAACCAGGCCAAAAATCGTCGAAACTTTCTGCCGAAATCGCGTCACCCCGTACCGCGGTGACGCAATTGTTTTGTGGACGCGTGGGACAGCTCACCACGCCGCCAGGGGGTGACATACCGCGTCACGCGGCCATGGGGTGGCCTGTGGTCCGTGGCGTGGTGACTAGTGGTTCCGGCTCTCGATTTCGTTCGGGTTCTTCGTTTTCGCGTACCGACTCGCTAGTAACTCCGTTTCGTGCCCCGTTTTCGCCTACGGATTCGATTTTTCACAATCTATCCGTTTCTTTATCAACATGGGACCTACGAAACATAAAAACATCAGTTGTGCATAAAACGTTATAAAAACGACACCGAAATGACTCAAAACGTAATTAAACACAATACGGGGTTTATGTATAATTTATACTTTATCAATATATATATTTACACACACACACATATACCTACTCATTATATCATCCCTTTCATACAAACCTTCTCACCATTGTTTCACTCTCAAACTAGGGTTCGACTGAAGACGAAGACAAAGACCAAGACGAGGGTCAGATGTACTTCGCACCTCATGGACCTCAAAAAATCCTGGCCGGAGGTTTCACTGTTGTGCTAGAATGGTAAGAAGTTGTTTTAAATTAGGTTTCATGATTCTTATCTATTTCTTGACCATAGCTACTTGAGCAGGTATCAAGCGGTGGTTTTGTAAGTTGGGCTGAACCTGCAATATGTACAAGATTTACAGAAATGTACAACATGAAAGATCAAAGAATCAAGAATTTGGAGATTAAAGTCAGAAGACTAATAAAGTGTTTAATCTTTAGTTGGGTTTTATTTTTTGTGTATTTCATGAGTAAGTAAGTTTAATGTAGATGTTATTTTGGTACCAATTGACCTACTTTTGCAGTGAATGTTGTAAAGGTCAATTAAATTTGCATGTACTAGTATATTTACTAAATAAAAAGTTGTTGGGTACTACTTGTATTGGTTGTTATTTACAAAATGCAAATTGTGTTGGTTTATAGATAAATGCAGTCAGATGACAAATGCAAATTTAGGTGTTTGTACATGAATGCAAGCAATGATAAATGAACCAGTCATAAACCATTAACCTACAGTTGCTACTAATTCAACTACCTCATGAATGCAACAAACATTGTTTACTACCAAATGCAACCTTATACACCACATACACAAAACACAAATGCAATCTGATAAACCATAAACATAAAACACAAATGAAACCACACAAACATAAACACTTAATGCAACCATATAAAAATATACCATAAATATACACATCCCAAAATCCATTAGATAACATACCATATGCATACCCCATAAGCCATAAGTAGATGTGACATTGTTTAAAAAGACACTTACCATTCAAAAGACATACCCAAACAAGGAAACAAGTTCAAAAGATAGTTTCCACCATTAAAACAAGTTCAAAATACAAGTACAAATAAACATACAACTTGCATCAGTTTTGTTGACTTGTTGCTGGAGCACCTTGTGAGACTAGTTGTGAAGAACCTGCTTGTGCAGAACCCTGTCCATTGCAAGACCTTTTGTTGTGTCCCTAATTCTTACACAAACCACACTGCACAGTATATCCCTTCCTAATCATCTTTCCATCCTTGTTAACACTATTTTCAGCCACCTCATGAACTGACTTCTTCCTTTTCTTTTTGGGCCTTCCTACCGGAGTATGATGCTTTGGTGCAGTCAATGTAGTTGGGCATCTAGATGGTATCCACATGGGTCTCCCATTGATAGCTTCAAGTGTATTATTGAATACCCCCTTCCATGTTTCTGACCAATACACCTTTAATACCCAAGCCTCAGGGATTGCATTCTGTTTTTCATCCTTTACCAAATCCCATATACAAGCTACTGCATGCTTACAAGGCATCCCTATAAGCTCCCATTTCCGACATGAGCATGTTCTTTTCTCTAAGTCAACAACAACCTGATCTCCCCATGGTCCATTTACTTGGTACTTTCTAAACCCTGCCATAATAATATTGTGTTCACTTGCTTTAAACTTAATAATATCAAAGACTTTGGTTGCATAAGGTGTAAGTGGCCCTTCACTAACTGAAATCAGCTTGCGAACCACTGAATCGCTTCATCATGTACTCTCTCACATATTCCAGACGTGAAATTATGGGCTTGTCTCTCCCATCAACCAATTGTTTGTTAAACATTTCACAAATGTTGTTTAACAAAATATCACATTCAGCCCTACCTGTTTTAGATACATTGACCAACATACATATATGAGTTTACTTTTTTAAAGCAACATAAAGAGTAAACATACAAAAGAGTATACAAAAAGTAAAAACACATACCACTAAAATGAGACCTACTCCAGTGCTGAGCAGGGATTTTGTTCAACCAATCATACAGATTTGTGTCTTGTGCTCTTATTGTCTCCATGTGTTTTTTAAATTGAGGTATTGTGGTGGCACTTGCACATTTCCATAACAGATCCTTATACATATTACCTCTCCAACCTGTTGTCTTCATGTTTTCGTGGATATGTCTCAAGCAATACCTATGCTAAGCAGCTTGAAAGATATCCTTAAGAGTAGGTAAAATGCCCTACAAAGGATAAAATATAGTCAAGTTGTTATATTTAATTTATGAAATTAAACAATATAATTAACAATACATTACCTTTTGTCTGTCACTTATGAAAGTGAAGTTTGAGTCAGTTGCCAAATCTAGGTCATCACCAAGAAGTTCTAGGAACCATTTCCATGAGTCAGTTGTTTCAACATCCACAACTGCATTTGCTAATGGGTAAATTCCATTGTTTGAGTCCATTCCAACTACAGTCAACAATTGTCCTGGGTATGGTCCCTTTATAAAGGTCCCATCTAAACCTAACAGATCTCTCCCACATGCTTTAAAACCAGATTTCATAGCAGCAAAGTAGACATACATTCTTTTGAATTGTATGGTTGGACTGCTAGGGTTACACTCCCTTTCCACATCTACTTTAATAGTTGACCCAGGGTTGGATCTCAATAACTCTTCACAATAATCCCTTAATAACCCATATTGAGTCTTGTAATCTCCCTCCATTTTCTTAAGAGCCAAATTATTTGCCTTAAAGATTTTTTCTAGAGATATTTCTAGTTGATTCTTCCTTTGTAAGATGTTTGTAAGACGTCTTGAAGTGCCTTTAAAGGTATATTAGGGTTAGACTTTAGTAGGGGTTCTACTTCTTTAGCAATTGCTAAAGCTATGTACAGTCTAAGCCTTCTTGTTTGCATACACTTGTGTTAGTTCTATGAAAGTCTTCACAACCCACATCTGATTTGTACTACCTCTAGACTCATGCACTGCCCATGGGCAAGTGGGTGGTGGGAATCTAATTTTTTGGGTTTTGTTATTTATTTACTACCAACACCACTTGATGCCTTTTCTTTACCAACTGGACCCACTTGTTACGTTTTCTTTCCCAGTTTGTCCTTCACTACATACTCCTCCTGGATTTGTTCCATGACATACTACATGAAACCTTTTCTTTTCATCTTTTGCAAATATAAGTTGCCTTCTAGTTTGCACAGCAACAGATACAACAATGTCTTTGATCATTTGTTTATCCCCAAAGGTTTGACCAACATAAAATGGATTTGCTGCAACTGCCTTCCAGTTTCTATTCCTCCTGTTAAGCTTTTTAATTGCCCTTCTTAATGGTCTTTCATCTTCATTAGAAGCACTGTCAAAGTTTTCCATATAAACCTCAACAGTGCCATCAAACTCAATACTTTCATCTTCATCTGTGTCTTCCGCATTCATGTCAACACAAGTTCTATATTCTGCCATGTCAACATTTACATCCTCCAATGGATTATCCAAATCAACAATATAATCAGAATCTGAATTACCACCATTACTATCATCCCCTTCAGCATTGGTATTAGCAGCATCAGGATTACCATCATCAGTCACTGGATTCATTAGAATCAGAATTAGAATTATCACCCCCTTCCTTTTGATGCACACCTTCCTTATAATTCCCATCTTGACATGCAGACAAAAATATTGATAAAAAAGCATCATCATCCATTATGTCATCTTGAATTTCATGTTGCACACCTTGATGTTTCAATTCTTCATCACTCTCAAACATTACAGGCTCATGTTCCATAATAAACTCTTCTTATTAAATAGCTTGTTCATTTACAAGCCTTTCAACAACTTGTTCATTTACAAGCCCTTCAACAGCTTGTGCATTTACAATCCCTTCAACAGCTTTTTCATTTACAACCCCTTCAACAGCTTTTTCATTTACAACCCCTTCAACAACATGTTCAAGTACAACCCCTTTATTCACTTGTTCATTTACAACACCTTCAACAACATGTTCAAGTATAACCCGTTCATTCACATGTTCACTTACAACACCTTTATCCACTTGTTCAAACCACTCAAGTTGTAATCGTCTACTACAAGGATAATATGGTCCACTATCATCTATCTCTTCAATTATCACACTGGAACCTTGGTTAGGTGATTGAAAATAGGTCTTAAGTTTTGTAATCTGGTGCTCTATATACAGTTCAATCAACTGAACTTTTGCACATAATGCAGGAAGTTATGTACATCCATATCTCCTGCAATAGCTCCCATTCCTACATCCAAGTCCTTATCTGGAATCTTATAACTGTAGTACATAACCTCATTTGGTAGCTAACCTAACTCTTGCATCATTCCATCAACTTCATGAACTGAAAACATATCGCTATCTACTAGGTCTACGTATGAAACTTTACCTTTAACATATGTCCTTCTCGGATTGTTAACAAACTCCCTACCATGGTGAATTTCAAGTGAGAAAAGGGTAGGCTCATTAGCTGAAACAATCAATCAATGAATGGGTTTAAAGTAAAAAACATATGAACATCATAAAAAAGTTAATAGTTTTAGATTAAGGGTTTAAAACATTACCGTAGACTTCTACTGGATCAAACACGGGATCATCTGGATCACGAACTTCCCACATTTGAAAAACCATGTTCCCAACTTAAAATTAAAATCTTAAGTTGAGATTGATGACATGGATAAATTAAGATTTTGGGATTGTTTGAGAATGAAATATGAAGGTGAAGGGTTTGGGTTTTGTTAAACCGGTTTGGGGAAATGGAGCCAAATCAAAAAACAATTCCATATTAACCCTTGTAGGATAGAGAAAGTGAGGACATATTAACGGTAGATTCTGACGTCGTGAGTGTTGTGGGTGCAAATGAAGGCAAAATTGAAACAATAAGGTGCATGTTACGGTTTTGAAACCATAGGGACTCTGGTTTGATACTAAACAATAACTTCATTTGATAATATATATTACCATCTTCGACTTTAGAAGTCCAATCATGTAACTTTGAGGGATTTCTTGACCTTTCAATGACTTTGGTTGCCAAATAAAAACACACAAAATTTGACTATATTACTATTCGTTTACATTGGTTACTTTGGTGACCAAACAACAACACATAAAACTTAACTATATTACTCTGCATTTACATTGGTTTTTCAATTAAAGGATAATTAACAGTTTAGATCTTAATAAACATGCTTCTTTTCCTTAAGCCACTCGAAATTTCAAAATAAACTCGATCTAGAGTTTTAATGACTGAAATAAAGGATGGCTTGCCCTACTTCGACGAAAATAAAAGATAAAGTTTGGGCCCAATTGCAGAGGTATTCAAGGTGTCATTCAGGGGAGTGAGTCAGCATGCGGTTCTTGTTCTAGCAGTGAAATGGGAGAGGTAAATTACAGTAAATTGGTGGGCATTAAAGTGAGATTCAAGGTTCATGGGCATGAAGGGAAGATTAGAGAGATTTTTATCGGAGATGGAGTTGTTAAGGGACAAGGGTTCGCAATGAATTAGCTTTCTCTTAATGTCACGGTTCACAAGGTAGCTCAAAGAAAACTTAGGTGCAAAGCTTAGAAATGAACATAAACTTGGTTTTATCGCTTTTCATGAATCGGTTCAACTAGAAAGTCTAACTTTTCTAAAAAGTATAAAAATACATTTGGAGCGTTAAATCTAATATTAAATGAAAATCAATGTCTATAAATACAAGGTGACATAATTGAAACTTTAAATGATAGGCCAAGTGTTAGTCTTTGCCATATTTTCAAACTCCACCATCTTCTTTAAACGTTCATAACTTTTACATGCGATATTATTTTTATTAAATATTACGCCAAAAAAACGAGTGTTTTTTATCTTCAAAATGCATACAGCGTTTATGTATTAAAAACAAAAAAATTTACGTTTTAGCTCGCTGTGTTATTTCGTGAAACTATTCATTAACCACGAGGGGGCCGTCAGTGATGTTACAAGTATACAAGAAACCTGATTGAGTATCAAAAATGACGGATGGAATGATCATTTGGAGTCGGTTTGCTAACAACTTGGAGATGATTTTGTTAATGGAGCTAATAGACTGGTGTGAGCAGAATTACAACAACATATTGAATTTTTTAGTGGGATTGTGAGAGGGATCGATTGATTAAATTGAGAAAAAGAAACTCAAGTTGTGAACTTAACCATTAAATTGAGAAAAAGCAAACAGGTAAAAAGTTTCCTTAGATGTGTTATAGCTATGGTGTTCGTGGTCACATGTCAAGGGATTGGCCTTTGAAAAAATCTGATGAAGGTAACGTTGCAACAACACAAGAAGAGGAAGACTGGGATGCCAAAGCATGTTATGCGCAAGATAAAAGTGTTCATGCGCTAACTGCTACAACAGAGGTACGTGGCAATTTGTTAGACGAATGGATAGTTGACTCAGGGTGTTCGAATCACATGACCGGTGATAAGAAGCGACTAAAGAACCCAAGAAAATATGTAGGCAATAGAGTTCTGGTAATTGTAGACAACTCACGACACAATATTGCTCATGTGGGAGAACTAAGTTTGAAAGCTGATCAAAGTAATGGTCTCGTTCTAGATAACGTATATCACGTCAGGAATGGAGAAAAACTTGTTGTCAGTTCCACAAATAACAGAAACCGGTCGCTATGTCTTATTTGGACCGAAAGAGGTAATGGTGTTCGATACGTTGAGACCAAGTCAAAGCCGGCTCTTCAAGGCAAACGGAATGAAACAATATATGTTTTATCGGCTAGCACAACATATGTGTAAAAGACGAAGTCGAACCAGAACATTGATATATGGCATAAACATCTCGGGCACGTGGGTTATGATAAACTTGAATGAATGATCAAAAGTCACCTTGTAACTAGGCTACCAAACCTTGAGGTCTGCTGCATCACAAGGAGAAATTGTGATAAATAGCCATTCTAGAACAATCGTTTGATCTCAAGAAAGATTTGGTATGTGCGGCTTGCCAGTATGGAAAATTGCACCAACTTTCATATGAGCCATCAACACACCGATCATCAAAACCGTTAGAGCTAATTCATTCTGATGTGTTCGGACCGGTGAGACAAGCTTCTCTAACAGGAAAAAGGTATATGATAACCTTTACAGATGACTTTTCGAGATTCACATGGGTGTTTTTGTTTAAAAGAAAAGTCTGTAGCATTGGCCAAGTTTAACGAGTTCAAAGGCGATGCTGAAAGAGAAACACAAAGTTCAATTGGTTGTCTTAGATTCGACAACGGTGGCGAATACACGTCACGAGAGTTCAATGAGTTTCTCAAAGAACACAAGATCAAAAGGCAGCTGACATGCGCTAATATACACCACAACAAAATGGTGTCTCAAAAAGGAAGAATAAAACATTATGTGAACTCTCCGGTAGCATATGTATATGTAAGTAATCGTCTTCCTCAACAGAATTTGAAATATATATCCCCTTTTAAAAATTGTTTAATATCAAACCAAACGTGAGCTAAGTTCGTGTGTTTGGTTGTGTCTGCTATGTCTTTGTACCAAGTCATCTTAGACACAAATTGGAGAAGAATAGATGCATTTTTCTGGGATATGATAATAAGAAAAAGGGGTGGCGATGTTGTGACCCCGCAACCGAAAAATGTCATGTATCTCGTGACGTTTTTTTATGAGGCTTCATCATGGTGTTCTGAAAATCACGAGAGCTTACCCGACTCACAACATCTAAAAGATGAACTTGGTCATCAAATAACTTTAAGATTTGACAATGTAGAGGATGGAAACGAAACTGAGGATGATAATTCAACTCAAGTTCAAACTAATCAAGGCCTTTGGCAAACAGTAATTGGGCCTAGGTGTGAACCAGTAGACCAAACTGAAACAGAAGGTGATGATCAAGGTTTGTTGCACAGGTCTACAAGAGATAGAGAAGAAAATCCAAGATACGCCAATGTGGCGCTTGTTGAAGAAGAATCCGAAATCAAGCCAGAAAATTTTAAACAAGCAAGTGAGAAAGAAATATGGTGGAAAGTTATGGTCGATGAATACAACGCGCTTAGCAGAAATCAAATGTGGGATCTCGTTCCGAGACCCGAAGTCGTCATATCCATTTCGTGTAAATGGGTGTGTAAAATTAAGCGAAAAGCGGATGGGTCAATTGAACGCTTCAAGGCAAGACTCGTTGCTCGGGGATTCTCGCAACAACAAGGGCTTTATTATGAAGAAACTTTTAGCCCGCTTGCCAAACTTACAACTGTAAGAGTTTTATTAGCCATTGCAGCGAGCAAGAGTTGGGATTTACGGCAAATGGACGTAAATAATGCATTTCTCTACGGTGACATCGATCACATAATATATATGGACCAGCCAAGGGGATTCGTGAATAAAAAAATGCCAAATCATCTTTGTAAACTGAAAAAGGCAATCTATGGGTTGAAGCAATCTCCAAGGGCTTGGTTGGGTAAAAATCTAAAATTAGTGAATTTTTTGAAATTAAATGGATTTGTGTCAACTGCTGCAGATACTAGCTTGTTTGTATTATAATGTGGTCTAAAATATACGATATAGATTTTAATTGAAATTTACTCCTATCGGTTTATATTTATATATAATATAGATTTTAATTGAACATAAGCTCAAACATTATATTTTGAAGTAACTTAAAGTCATGATTGATATTTGAAGCTCACCAGTTAAATTGTTTAAATTTCTTGTAGGGCCACAAGAGGAAAAGTAAAACATGAAGAAATATTAAACATTTGGATCATAAGTAAATTTTCCATGTGATGGCCCACCTACTATGTTGAATATACTTGCTCAAAAAAACCGGTTCCATACCCGACCCGCCGGTTTGTACCCGGAACCGGGTCCGGTTCGTACCCGGTGGGCTCAATACCCGGTACCCGGGTTTAATACCCGCCGGTTCGTGACCGGTTTTAGTTTTTGGCGCAGGAACCGGTTTGGAACCGGCTATACCCGGAACCGGTTGGAACCGGTTTTGAACGTTTTTTTTTTCCTTGGTTCGAAACTAGCCGTTGGCAACGGCAATATTACCGTTTTTTGGTCCTTTTTGACCGTTTTTTTTTGTGTTTTATTGCCCCCTAACACCCATTTAGCTACTATAAATATATGTTTGATGTTTGGGTTGATTACAACACTCGAAAACGCAAAAAACGCAAGCAAAAAACGCAAAAAAACTCTCTCTTTTCATCTCTTTCATTTTCGTTAATCTCGAAATGGCATCACAATCCGCAACCGGTTCTTCTCAAGCCCCCAATGTTGTTCAAGTTCTTCAACATAACCGAAGCCAAAGAGTGTGGCAACATTGGGATTTAGTTGAGATGAGTGACGGGTCACACAAAGCTCGTTGCAAGTATTGTGGAGCTTTGTTGGGGGCGGCTTCAAACTCAACTTTGGACAAGCATATTACAAAGAAGTTTTGTCCGGTGTTGAAAAATGCCCCCGAGTCCGATCAAGCCGATATGGGGGGTGGTGGCGAAATATTTCATTATAGCGTCGATATGGTCCAAGATCGTATGGCGAAGTTCGTGATTCAAAATTGTTTGCCATTCAACCACTTCGACAACCCGCAATTGACGGCTTTGATTCGGGAAACACTTCAACCTCGTTACACCCATGTAAGTCGTATGACCCTTAGACGATATTGTTTGAAATTGTGGGGAGTTTGTAAAAAAGATTTAATTGTGTTTTTCCAAAACTTACAAACCGGTGTTAATTTAACTAGCGACGTTTGGTCGGCTCCACACGGTTGCATTGAGTCTTATCTTTGTGTATCCGCTCATTGGGTGGATCCCGATTCGTGGCAAATGATGAAACGTACCATTGCTTTTGACCTTTTTCCGATTCCACATAGCGGAGATGATTTGTTTAAGCTTTTAGATAACGTAATACAAACTTATGGTTTACAAAACAAAATATTTTCAATGGCTTTTGACAACGCTTCAAATAATACTAATGCGGTTGATAAACTTATGGTAAAATATAAACCGATTTGCAACGGTGATTTTTTTCATAGTCGATGTGTCGCACATATTATTAATTTGGTAATGAAAGACGGGCTAGGGTCCGAATTATGTTCCCAATATATATATTCGTTTAAATGTATGCTTTATTCGGTTTTTAAAGCTAAAAGGCAAATTTTTCAAGATTATAAACAATTTTGTAGAGATACGAATTCGATATATTTAGGTGCGAATTGGGATACACCTCACCGTTGGAACTCGACATGCGACATGTTAGAGAGTGCCTTGAAACAACGGGATGGCTTGAAAGTTTTTCATAGTAGTCTTGTGTCGGTCGGGTTAGCCGACGTGTTTTCGGAAAAGTGTTGGAAATTTATACCAAAATTTGTTGAATTTCTTGGCGTTTTTAAAAATTCAACTAAAAACTTATCGGGGGTTTATTACCCGACTAGTAGTTTGGTGCTTTACGAATTATATTTAATGTCTCTTAATATTAAAACTCATGAAAATAAAAAAAATTTTAAAGAAATGACACCGGCGATGAAAGAAAAATTTTAAAAATATTTTTTAGAGCTCCCTTCGGTTTTTACTTGTGCCGCCGCTTTAAACCCGTTTTATAATATTACGGGAGTCGAATGTTTAATTCAATAAATTTTTGACAATTTGGATATCCATATGGATAACCCAAATCACGCAACGGAAGCAAAAGCAAAATTTAATCACGATTTTCAAAGACTTTTTGATGTTTATCACTTAAGATACGGGCCAACAACGGTTACACCATTTTCACAATCGGAGGCTAGCTCAAGTAAGCCGATGAACAACCCGAAGAAAAACTTTTTAAATGTCGTTCGGGAATCCGTGGCAAAAAAACAAAAGGGTGCCGCTCCGAGTAGCGAGCTCGGTAGATATAGTGGAACGGATTATACTTCCACTATGTCGGCCGATGACATTGAGAGTTTTGATATATTGGCTTGGTGGAAAGGACGGGAAATGGAATTTCCGGTTCTTTCCGCCATGGCCCGTGATTTACTAAGCTCCCAAGCTTCTACGGTAGCTTCGGAATCGGCTTTTTCTACTAGTGGCAGGGTAATATCTTTACGGAGGACCCGACTTTCTCCGGAGGCTGTGGAGATGTGCATTTGTCTCAAAGATCACTTGGACGCGATTGATCGCAAACAACACCTAACGAGCTTAGAAGACGACATCGAACCGGAGGCAAAAATACATGATGAAGAGGTTGAGGAGGGACTATCAACCGGAATATCCGATGAAGAACTCAAAGAAGACGAAAAAAGAAGAGGAAAAAAATGAAGAAGCTTAGATTTCAAAAATATATATATTGAATTTGTTTAAAAATAGTAGTTTTTTTGCATCGTAACTTCAATATCTTGTATTTGGTTAACTCTTTTCACTTGAAATAAATCGTATTTATTTAGTAACTTTATATTGTACGCAAAACCAAAAAAAAAAGTAAAAAAAACAAAAAAAAAATTACACGTAGTACCCGGTTTGGACCCGACCCGGGTAGGAACCGGACCCGAACCCGACCCTACCCGGTTCCACAGGGTAGGGTTTTACGGTTTTACCCCCACCCTACCCGGACCCGGTTCGTACCCGGTTCCACAGTGTACCCGGACCCGATCGGGTTTGGGCCCCCCGTACCCGGTTTGTACCCGGTTCCAGGTCCAAAAAAAATAAAGAAGGGATATGTGAGCTTGTGGAGAAGAAAAATTAGTTTTGACGGCAGCCTTTTTTGCAATGTTTTGAAAATCGGACCGGACACTGAACCGATTTTACAATTTTACTGGTCGAACTGGTCGGACCGGGGTCAGACCGTGGTTGGACCAGGATCTAACGAATTATACATTACATATCATATCTAAATACATTTACGAAATATTCATTTATAAAGTTAGACTCAAGATTGTAACGTTGAGAACTAGAGGGCTAAAGAGTAAAAAACCAAACTTTATTAAACCTAAAATCCTTATTATATATATCCACCAGCCGCCATCTCCATTCTCCATTCTCTTTTTCACTCATATGGCCAAATATGAACATTGAAGGTCTTGGTTTTTCCGGTAATGTGCTCCGGCGAAGCACGGATGACGACAGTGGTGGCATAATCGATGCATATACTGTAAACGTTTCATTCCTACACCTCTTCTTAGTCCATTTTTTTGGGTACCCAATTCGTGAATCGAGCAACAAATCGCAATCGAACCTTAAATGTATGGTTCGCTAGCGTATGCGATTGGATACAAAACGAATGGATTCAAAATTCGTGGTCTTTGTAGCGACCCTGGTTTAGATATGGTTCAAAAACGGTTCGATAGCGGTTTAAAACGGTCCGGTTCAAGCGGTTTGATAACGGTTCGAGCGGTTCGCAGCGGTTCAGAAACACCTATCAGACCGTGACCTATCAAACCGAGATTCTCAAAAAACGCGGTCCGACCGCGGTTGGACCGGTCGGACCGCCCGGTTTAAAAACATTGCTTTTTTGTTCTTTTTTCGAGCGAACGAAAAGAAGAGAAAAGAGAAAAATAAAAAGAAAGGAGGTCAAGGTTTTTGGGAATTCTGGACGGCAAACTTTGTGACGACAAACTTTGTGACGGCAGAAACTGGAGAACGTGACGGCAGTTGAAGGCAAGATATTTGGAGCAAAGGATTTTTATTCGTGAAGAGTATTTGTGACACGGGTTGACACGGTATCATTCGGTCTTTTTCGTTTCCGTTTTGTTACAAATTATGACTATGTTTGATATTATTTTTGTGATGCTTTTGACTAGTATGATTGGCTAAACGTTTTAATACTACCTAGGCAATGGTTGAATATTAATGTTTTTTGACTACTTTTGGTTTATTTTATAACAAATAGAATGGATGATTATTGCAAAAGTTGATCTAAAAATTGTTTTTGAATGTGATGTGCGTACTAGTTATAATATATATGTCGTTTGCCATGTTTCTCTTGTGATGTTAATTATTAACTTTGTGTTTTTGGTTAAAATTGCATGCTAGATTTAAACTTAGTGTTTGAATTATGATGTGGGTTGATCTAGGAATAGTCACCTATGAGATAGGCTTGCTTTCATATGTATAGATTAGTATTCTAACCAACCTAGAGACTGAAAGGAGATAGGTTGTAGATTTCATCTAGTTGCTAGTTTGGTTAGGTTAGAATCATACGAGAGTGGATTTTTCCTAAGTAATCTAGTCGCTTGTGATCTCTTGTCTTAGATCGTATTGGATTAATTGATCCCTTTATTTTATTGAGTTGATGGAACCAACTATTAGGATATTGAACTAGTGAGACCGGAAGGAGAGTTAGTTTAGGATCCATTAGTCATCCGGGTTTGGTTTTTTGCCATAACTTAACACCGTAAGTTTCAAATAACTATTTTAGGACATTTAGCTACATTTAAGACCTATAGCAGGCAGTGTAGCGTTGAGTTGTTCTTGGTAGTTATATTTTTAGATCCGGTGTCATTAGTTGTATGAAGCCAATAGTAGTCGAGTCGTTAATATGATTCCCGCCTAGGTAGTTGCTTTCTCATTCTTGATAGTTTTCGAATCAGTTTAGTTTGTCTTCTTAGTTTAAGTCGTTTCTAGCTTTTTAATAGTTTTAGTCATTTTAAGTATTTCTCAGTTTTACTAGTTTTAATTTTTAGATGACTTTTAATTATTAGTTCGTCATTATTTTCTTAGTTTTAATAATTAAAATTAAACAAAGTTTCATCAGTTAGGAGTCGATAACGATTTATTATTGAGGGCCGCCAAACAAGTCTCTTGGGTACGATACTCGGACTTACTTAGCTTGACTACACACGACCGGTACACTTGCCGCTTGTGTGAGTTTTGTTGGGTTTTCCATTTTAATTAAAACTTGAGTTTTGTGAACGACATTTATTTAATATATATATTTCACACATCATATTAGCTAGAGGTAATAAAGTGGTTGTGGTACTCGTATACGTCGATGATCTCATAACGTATACGTCGATGATCTCATAATAACTGGTGATTTATTAGATGAGATTGAGCAACTAAAATGAAATCTATGTATTAGATTCTCAATGAAGGACATGGGTAAATCTAGGGATGAGATCGGGACGGGTACCGGTACCGCCCGGTACCGGTACCGCCTAGTACCGGTACCGAGTTTTAAGAAAAGTGGGTACCGGTACCGGTACCGAATTTAGCGGGACGGTACCGGGACGGTACCGGTACCGGTACCGGTATTTCGGTACTGGTACCACGTTGGTACCAGTTTCATATTTTATTTTTTTTTATAAAATTTATTCGCTTATTTCGGTTTAATTTTATACTTTTTTATATAACTATACTATAATATACTTGAATATAAGAAAAAGAAATGAAATATGGTATAAATTAATTAAAAATCATATTAACTTCTTTAAATTTAAAAGTTAATAATCTAAAAAATATTATAAAATGACTCAAAATCGTAAAGAAAACACTTTATAACATTAAGCAAGTAATACACAACATTCATAACATCTCAAATTATATAAAATATACTAAAAAAAACTAGTTTTTTCTTAATCGGTACCAACGTGGTACCAACGTGGTACTAACCGGGAAAGTACCGGTACCGGTACCGCCTGGTACCGGTACCGAGTTTTAGAAAAAGTGGGTACCGGTACCGGTACCGAATTTAGCGGGACGGTACGGTACCGGGACGGTACCGGGACGGTACCGGTACCGGTACCGGTACTCGGTACCAAAAGCTCATCCCTAGGTAAATCGAAGCATTTTCTGGGTTCGGAGGTTGAATATAAGCTAGAAGGAATTGTGTTGCATCAACATAAAAATGCAGCAGAGATGATAACTAAATTTGGTTTGGAATGTTGCAAGCCTATAGTGTGACACCACGTAATTCCAGGTTAACAACGTTACCTACTTTTTATCTATTCCGTTACGTTTTATATAAGTTAAGGGTTCAATTTGTAATTAACTAAACTAGTTATTAACTTTGTAACGTAAACTAAATAACCTTTTAAAATGTAAGGTCTTAAGAGTAACTTAAAATTTAATCACCCAATCCTAGCCGACCCCCCCCTTTATATTGTCATCATCATCACCGAGTTTTCTCGGTGATATTACGAAAACGCAGCAACAACAAAACTCAATCGGAAAACCCTCGTCGATCTTTCCGGCAGCCGCAACCTGCAGCACCACTATACGCATCGAAACCATCTCCCTCGCTCTCGTGTCCTGTTCCTTGCTTCCGAACCTCCTGTTTCGCGGTGTTTCGGTTCGGATCAGCGTTAGCCGGTGACGGTCTCGAAGCAACAGTCGCAAACCCCTGTCTCCGGTCATCTCTTTCGTCATTCCGGTAAGTAAAAATCAGCCCAATCGATCGTTTGTATTGTCGTTTTCGTTACGGGGTTTCGTTACAAGTTACGGGTTATTTCGGTTCAATCGTATGTGGCATGTGTAGGTATATTTAAGTTCTGTAGTAGTGTAAACAAATATCGTGTGCGTATGATGGTATGTATATAATGTTTGTGTGGGCTGCGCATATATGTATTGTGTTAGTATGTATCTGATATGCATATATGATATATATATTGTATGCTTATATGAGTACTTCATTACTTGGTTAGTAAATATATGTATAGGAGCAGCACTAAGTGTGTGTGGTTGTATATGGGTGATGTTAACATGCGTATGTATATAAATTCAAACCATTAATATTAGCGATTGAATATATGCCATGTGCGCCTCTAAGTCTGATGCATATTTTGTAATCGAACACGTATGTATGCATGACGAGGCATGATAGCAACACGATCTCATTACTTGTATTATCGATGTATGTATGTGATGTTATATATGTATATTTGATATTTCATTAAATGTATGTGTAGATAGAAACAATAGGGTGCGAGCGTTGGTTAAATATATGTATGATCATGCAGTATGGATAGGTATATAAATTCAAGAGCATGTTACATGTGATATGTATATACACGTGAATTTATTTGAGTAGGAAACAGTATAGTAAATCATGTGTAGGTATATATATGAAAGTTGGACAGAGGCCAATATAATATAAAGGTAATGATGTATATATGTGAAATTGCATGCATAGATAAAAGTGTGTCATTATATGTAATTATATAATCGTATGCGTATGCTTTACATTGCGTGCGAACGAGTAAATTGTATGGTATGGGTAATATAAATATATATATATATATATATATATATATATATATATTTCTTGTGGGTGTATGAGTAGCTAATCATCATGCATGCTATATATAAAAGTACTTATTGGCAGTAAAAGTATAACTGTTATTATGATTTATGTGAGGATGATGAGTCGGTTTAGTTTAGTGATAATATGCATGAAGTACGTTGTGTGAAAGTCTATATAAGTGCAAGTATGAAATTATAATGTGTAGTATACGTGTAATTCTGTATGGTGTGCTACTATTATCATAAGAAAGACGAACCGAAATACTCGAAACCCTATTGAAAAATTCATGTTATATTTATATCAATTACAGGTTCTTAGTTAATAATTATTAAGTAATTATTTAAAACAGGTTGTAGGGCAATCTAGGTCTTTTGTTGCATTTGTGCTGTTTTTGCTGTGCGCTTCAAAGGTGAGTTCTTTGCCCGCTTTTAAATCATTTTCGGGGAGAAAACATACAAATATATTTACAACGCCTTCGGGTAACTATTTTTCAGCGCCTTCGGGCGGACTGCATTTTTATGCCTTCGGGCAGGGCCTTCGGGCAAAACTTATTGCTTTCGGGCAGGGCCAACTACGGCTACGTTTTACACCTTCGGGTGGAGCCTTCGGGCAAAACTTTATTCCTTCGGGCGGGGCCAACTAAGGCTACGTTTTACACCTTCGGGTGGGGCCTTCGGGCAAAACTTTACATTGCCAACTTGGGCAATCTTTTGGGATAAATAATATTATTGTTAAGGGCTTATTTTACCGAGCATTATCATACTTATAAAGTCCTTTTCTTTAGTCGAGATTATTTATATGCCAATTTCGGCATAACGGGTAAATTTGAGTAGTACTACGGGTTCGGCAGACCCCACCGCTAGCGGGGAGCTAGTTGGTGCAAATTGTCCTTTAAACATTTGGTCATCCGTAGTGATGGCAACAAGGCAAGTAAAGTAACGTTCAGTTTAATCTCGACGTGCTCGTGTAGTAAGCAAGGTGGTCTTGCAAACCAGCAATATATATTGATTTATCCAGGAAACTTATATTTTTTTTATTTATTTATTTAAATAAAATCATTGAACTCACCAACATTATTTGTTGACTCGTTTTAGTATGTTTTTCTCAGGGATCTAGGAAGGCGCACGAGTAGGACACTTACATGCATTGGTCTTAAACTATTACATTTTGTTATTTAATACTTTGGTTGGTTTTGAAACAGTAACTTGAGTTGTGCTGACTTTATGCACGTGTTTTTATAACTTTGGTTGGTTTAACCTTTACTATTACGTACTTGGATTTGAGTACGAGATTGTTTTACAAATGCTTCCGCTAAACTTTGAAACTTTTCATTTTAAACCCTGCGTTTTGGTATAATACTTTAATAAGGGCTTTTGTTTAAAACGTTGAGTCAGTGTTTGCTGTAACTGATGGCTTGAGATCCTGGTATGTCACACGCCTAACGGATACCCCGTTTGTGCAAAATTGAGGGTGTGACATATAGCTACTCCAAATTCAAAAGTGAGATCAGATCACGGAAGGCTATTGGAAGATGCTACCATGTATAGAAAGTTGGTTGGTAGTTTAATCTACCTCACGTTAACAAGACCGAATATCGCATTCGTTGTTGGGGTCTTAAGTCGGTATATGCAAGAACCGAGAAAGCCGCATCTTGAAGCCATTCGTCGGGTGCTTAGTTATGTGAAAGTGAGTCCTAGTTACGGGATCTTGTTCAATAGGGAGGCTAAGTTAAATTTGGTTGGGTTTTGTGATGCCGATTATGCGGGTGATTTAGATACTCGAAGATCCACCACGGGTTTTGTATTTATGTTGGGAATAGGTGCAATATGTTGGTGTAGCTAACGCCAACCTACTGTTTCTTTATCAACCACAGAATCAGAGTACAGGCAGCACCTATGGCAGCTCAAAAATGTACATGGTTGGTTCGATTAATTAATGAATTGAATCAAGAAGTTGATTACAAGGTTGTGTTGCATGGTGATAATATATCGTCTATACTTCTTGCTAAATATACTTCTTGCTGAAAATCATATGTTTCATGCAAGAACTAAGCATATTGAGGTTCACTATCATTATATTAAGGAGAAGGTGTTGGATCGCAAGATTGACTTCAAGTATATCAACACGAATGAGCAGGTTGCTGATGTGTTTACTAAAGCTCTACCTAAAGAAAAAATGATAAAGTTTTGTGAAGCTATGGGAATGGTCAAAGTAAATATCGAGAGGAAGTATTATATTGACGATATTTTTGGTGGTGTAGGTGATCTCATGAGGTGGCATGGAGGAGATCAAATTCTATCATAATTTTATTAATCAGTTTAATTATTTTCTTGCTGAGTACAATTAGGATGTTTATTACTTTATTATTTTAAAGTCTTCTAGTTGGTCTAGGTTTTCTTATCTATGGGTATTATATAAACCTTTGCAGGTATTGGTTTGTTTATTATCTGATCATTCACGTTCATAGTGTTTGATTTGTTTGTTTTTCAAGTATTAATAAAAGAGTCCCTCGTGTGCTGAGCAAACTTTCGTGTGTCGAGATTGTGACTTTGGTTCTTGGATCGTCAGAACACTTGTGTCATTTAACAATATAGCCCATTAGCGGCGACATAAACAGCAACGGCTTCAATAGTGGTTATTTTTCATCATTCCCAACAAAGTTTTAGTGGCGTCATAGCGGCGATTTGTAGCTGCTCTTACCATTAGTGGCGATTTATGAGGTTTTTAGCAGTTTTAGCTGCCCCTATTGAGAAGATGCTTTGTAGTGCAAAGACGCAATCACCAAATCAACACCCAGTCCGATCAACACCACTAACCACTTCATAATGTCCGATCAAGACCAATTAGAAGTGAAGACCACCCATAAAGATGAAACACCTACAAACAACTGCCGAAAGACAACCGATCACTACATGCAAGCACCAAAAGAAAATAACCTGCAAAAGAGAGAAGAGAGAAACCGAAGAGAAACACATAAGAAAACAGAAGAAAGAGAGAGAAAGTAGAGATATAAGAAAGACATCAGCAAAACACATGTAAAACAAGAAAGAAGAAATGTGCAATTCATGAATCTTGAGATGCCATGTATAGCCATCTCAACATTTTAAGTGACCTTAATCAAACTATAAAATTGAGGTTTTTTTTTTAAGATTTTGTTTATTTGTTCATATGTTCATTAAGATTTTCATCAAAAATTTTAATATTTTCATTAAAAGTTGTAATATTTACACTTGTAAGTATGAGCATGTATGTAGAAATGAGTCTTTATATTTAATACGTAACATCTAAAGTTTCACATTCATAGTACGCTAATACGCTATACTACAAATTTAGAAGCCCTTAAATGATGAATGCCTGAAACAATTTTATTACTTATTAAGTCTATAGAGACGACCATAAAGTGAAATCAATAAGTAACTGCAAACAAAACCAACGAAGACAATAAAACAGAAAAGGCAGCGAATGGGAGATGAAAAACTTAGAAGAAGTTACATGAAGAAACTAAAAAAGTAGCCGGATTGCCAGAGAAGAAAGACAAAAGTAAAAAAATCCCTACACTAAATAGCAACCTAAACACGTGACAAAACCAGCAATAAAGCACGTGAAACCCACATGCTTACACAGACACACCTAAATAGTATTAAGTGATAAGGATTAAGTTCATTTGACAATACTCATATATTGCAAAAAAAAAACATGAATCACTAAAAAAGCTTATCAATGGTTTATTTTTTTTAAATAATTTATTTTCTACATATAAATGTGTAAAGTATAACTAAAAAAAATCATTAAAATATTTTTTACGTGTATTTTAGCGTTTTAAATTTACCTACACATGTGTAAGTTATGTGTAACTAACATAACCTACACATGACTTCCATATGTGTAGATTTAACAAATAAGCGAAATTTATTCAGTTTCATTTTTTAAATATCAAAGTTAATGAATAAATATTGCATTTTTATCATTTTTTTTATGTTAAAAATGTTTTTGTTGGAAAAATGAAGAGTTTTGCTATTTTTTTTCTTCTCGCAATATTTGATCTTCTCAAATGAACCTTCCTCTAAGAGATAATATGGTATAATATCGTTCCGTTTATAGTCCAACCTCCAAATACCAAACCAAACATGTCGTCTTTAAATTTAGGTGTATAACTAGATTTAAGACCGGGTCGCGCGTTGCAGCGGCCAGGTCACGCAGTTGGATCTTGCGTATGTGACTTCGTCACGACGAAATCCGTAACGTGTAACATATTAAAAAGCGACAAATTATAAAAAAATTAGAGGTCAAAACGACAACTAAGTCAAATCAAGAATGTTGAAGTCGTACTACATGTCAAAGTAGAGTAAGAGATCAAAGTCGAAAACTCATTAAGGGCTAAAATAACGATTAGTAAAAGTCAAGGATTAAAACAATAAATACATTAAAGTAAAAAAATTAAAACGCCACGTGATCGGCCAGTGCAACGACCTTACCAAGTAGGAAAGATATAAATATATATATAAATTCCAAAAAATTCTGCAAACAAGTGTAAAGATAACAATCCAAATCCTTGATTTATTAAAGTCCAAGATATTCCATCAAACGAAATTCAAAAGCAAACATCAGAAAACACACATACATACAACAGCCGTTGTCTTAGATTTGCAAATTAACCAAGTTTCACTAGGTTTCTATTCCATCTTCTTCCACTACGTGCCACCACATTCTTAAATTCCCCCCACTGATGGTATAATTGTTTATCACACAGCACAACGGTATCAGATAGCTCCTTGATAGATGATGGCAGCTCATAAATGCTTGTACAACCCTTCATGTAAATCTCTCTTAGACCACCTAAGTTGCCCATATTTGCTGGCAACTCCCTCAAACTTAAACAATCTGATATATCCAAGACACTTAGCTTTTGAAGTCTTGTGATTGATGAAGGAAGCTTTCGAAGTTTTGTACAAGATCGAAGGCATAAGTTTTCCAAATTTGTTAAGTTACCAACTTCGTCAGATATTTCAAACATCTCATTGCAGTTGGTGATGCTCAAAATCTTAAGGTGAACACTATTACACAATAACCCAGGGAATCTCATTAAAGATTGGCAGTGATCCATCTCAAGTTCAATTAAACTTGGCCAGACTTTGAGGTTGTCACTACTGAATTCAGGTATAAAACCAGATCTTGTTAAACACCTTATGAATGACGCTTTCTGCAAGTTTTCTAGTGCTAAAACGGATGTACTTAATGAAAAGATTATAACATGTTCAAGCCTGATCCTTGATAGATTGGATAAACTGCCAAGAAGGTGGAAATTCATAATGTCTGTCGGGAGTAAACCATAGTTTGTGACATTTAAAACTTTCAACCTTTGCATCTCATTCATGAAGCGGGGTAAAATGTAGTGATCCGACTTGAAGTTCAACACCATAACTTCAACTTTAGGGACATTCATGTTGTGCCAACTCCAAGGGTACAACTCTCCTGCGAGTTTTAATCAAATATAAGTAACATACTGTAAACTATCTACGGCTCAGAATGTATTAAACAAAAAATTAGCTTTCATTAAAAATTACGGGAGTGAAGGAAAACCTGAGGAAATGGATAATATGCGGGCTTGCATGGGTTCATGGATTTCAAAATTTGATTCCGGCGGATCGATTCCTTGTGCGTTTAGTATTAATCTTTTCCTGTCTGCAATGGGTACTTTTGGTTTGCTACTTAGGTGAATAGCAAGATCCCTTAGTAAACCATGTTGTCTGACAAATTGCTGGTCACAATAGTTAACAATCGCACCTGAATTTTTCCTTTCCCTAAATAATTTGGGGATCAGATATGTTAAAACAAGAAACATGCCAATCATATGTTACATCCATTTTATAGATATATTCTTACAATCAACGGTTAATATATTTACGGTTAATATATCTATCTAATAAATCAAACTTTTAGGGGGCAATTTTTAGAGGAATTTTTTTTTCTATAATAGAAAGTTTGGGAGGTAAAATTTAGCTAAATTTTTCACCATGCAAGTTGATGGAGCCAACTCCTTAAATGTTATATATTTACAAATTGTTAAATATAATGGTTATAATTTCTTTATAAATATTACTATTTAACCCGTGTGTAACACACGGGTATTAAACCTAGTCTATCTAATATTTCAGAGTTTTTGGTGGACAAATTTGAGAGGGAAATTTTCTGACCGGTCAAATTAAGCTCCAAAACTTCATCACTATTTACGGCAACTCCCACTCAATGATTTTCAATCAATTGTATTCTATATTTTTTTTGTAATATGTTTGTGGTTTCAATCAATCCAGTTGTTGAAGCTTTATTTATTGTTTCGTTTCATATAAATAAACTCTAATTTCAAATTCAATATGGTGTATAACCAGTATTCGATTTTGATAGCATGTTCAATCAATCCGGTTGTTGAAGCTTTATTTATTGTGTTCAATATTTTTTATTTTTATCATTTTTATTTATATATTTTAGATTTATTTCGTGTGTATACACGAGTTTTAAACCTAGTTTAGCTATAAATAGTGGTTTTAGTTTCATTGTAAAAGGTCAACACATATTAATATAATTCAGTTTTCCTACAAATCTAGTAAAGATAATATCAGAGCAGTGATTGGTTCTCAAACCATATCAATTTTCCTGCTCATCATCTACCCTCATTAGACTAGTCACTATGATGAATTAGTTAAAGTTTGGGTTATTGAATGGAATAACAAAAAGAAGAAAAATGACAAAAGTTCACAACCCATAAAGACCTAGGTTGTTTTGAAGATATAGTTCACAACCTCAAATGAGTGAATGACTTTTCTTTCTTGCAACATGTCCAAGTATGATTGGTTAACATGTAATTTCATTTTTTCTTTTTTTCTCCAACATTTATTCATACCATTAATTTAGTTTTTTTAATAACTTTTTAAAACTAATTTTTAAAAAAAATATAAATACATATTCTTGTTTATTTTAAGTTACGGATATTCCGGCATAAACTTTATTAAAAACGAAGTTTTTTAAGAAATGTAATTATTCTTGATTTCATTTATTAATTGTTTTCATGATATTGTAAAAATAATCAAGAAATGCATTTATTTATTCAAAATATTGGGTTGGCTTGGGTTGGCTTGAGTTGTGATAGTGTGTGAAAAATTGAATTAGATTGAGTTGTGTAGGTGGAAGTAAGAAATTATTATTTTAATGTTAGGTTGGATTGAGGTGTTTACCATAGTGAGTAGTGTTAATGGGCGTGATGCCCCATTGATAATGCACAATAATGCCCCATAACGCCTCGCACACCACTACGCAGGGCGTTATGGGGGTTATGCCCCTTTGGGCGTTTCTACAATAACGACACTGCCCATTGTCTCCTCCAATCATTGAATTGATTTTGTTAATTGATTAATAACTAACTAATGATTATCGGACATTATAGCGACGTTAACCATTACACCATTTTTGGTATAATGCTCATTATATACTCATCGTCCAAATGACGGAAAACGCCCCCAAAGAACATTAACCATTACTACTCATTATCCACATGACGGAAAACGCCCCAATGAACATTAACCATTACACAAACCCTTAAATATAAAAAAACTTCTTGTACCCAAAGCAAAGATCCCATGTCTTTCAACATTTTCTTGACCATTAAAACAAACCATGATGATCTCACACACAAATAGCCAACCTCATTAAACTCCGTTTGAACGAAGTACCTTCAACCGAAGGTGCCTATGTTGATGTTCAGAAAGAAAATGGAAATCAAAAGTTTTTGGAAACGATGTCGAGGTCGTCTCCATCACAACACGATATGTCAGTCGATTTAGAAGCCACTAAGCCAGGTGACGGTGAAGGTGTAGAGAATAAAGGGAAAATCGCCGCTGTCATGGGTTCTGATGACAACTTTTATTGATGATCAGTTTAACACATTTATCAAAACCTTACGTACTGATAATGCGAAAGAGTACTTATCCACTGAGTTTTCTACGTATTTGAAAACACACGACATTGTTGATGCGTATATACACCCCAATATAATGGTGTTGCTGAACGTAAAAATCATCATTTGTTGGATGTTTCCTGCACAATCATGCTTCATTCTCATGTCCCTAATCGACTCTTATGTGACATTTTCCTTACTTCCACCTATCTGATAAACCTTTTGCCGTCATATGTCCTTAGTGGTCAAACTCCTTTTTCTCTGTCATGTCCCCTAACGGAATCTGTTTCCTCTCGACCCAAAGTTTTTGGGCGTGTCTTGTATGTCCATGATTATCGTCCGGGTAATACTAAACTTGATCCTCAAGCCATTCATTGTGTCTTTCTTGGTTATTCATGAGTCCATAAAGGGTATAGATGCTATATTACTTCACTTCATAGATACCTCCCTCAAGAGCCCCTCACGAGCGCCCATGTCACGTTTCATGAGCCATGTCTCTACTTTCCCGAGTCTTATCCAGTTTCTTACAATTTTATGATCATGACCTTGTTATACCAGGGCCTATCACCAGTCCTACCATTCTAGTATCCTCAGTACTATATGCTCCTCCGGTCTCAGGCACTACAAATTCAATTCCCACTACATCTGGCCCGTAGACAGAGCCTCCGCCATTGTTGTTCACATATTCCAGGCGACTTATGGTGGTGACTTTTGATTCACAATCTGTCCCTAACCCTGTTACATCCTTACTTCCACATTCTACGACTAGCCATGATACGACCCTCCCAGATACTACCACTACCTATACCCATACCCCATGATACACCAGAAACATCTGTTTCTGACCCACCTAGTGCACCATACCTTGATATTCCGACTGCTTTCAGAAAGGAACCCAAACACCACACCCCTTACTCTATTTAGGATTATGTTTCCTACGCTCACCTCTCACTGAGTGTCATGCTTACACCACTGCCATTGATTCATATATGATTTCCAAGGATATGATGATAGCTTTAGCTTACCCATGATGGAGAAAGGCTATCGAAGAAGAGATCGGAGTTCTTCGAGCCAATCGTTCATGGGATCTTCACATGCTCCTTCCTGGGAAGCATCTCATTGGTTGTTCACTGTTTAATCGAACCTTGATGGACATGTGCCTTGCTTGAAGGCCCAATTAGTTGCTAAGGGTTATTCTCAAGCTTATGGCATTGATTATGAATAGACCTTTTCTCTGGTTTCCAAAATATCATAGGTTTGTATTTATATTGCTCTTGCTGCCATTAATCATTAGTCGTTCCATCAGCTTGATATCAAAAACACTTTTCTTCATGTTGTTCTTGAGAAGGAGGTATATATTAAGTAACCATCTGGGTATATTTTCGAGGAGGAGCCTCCAAAGTATACAGACTACATTGTTCATTATATAGCCTAAAACAATCTCCCAGAGCTTGGTTTAGTATGTTTTTTGATGTTATTTGTGAATTTGAGATGGCTTGTAGTGCATATGACCATTATGTGTTCTTTAGACACCGTTAGGAACATATGATCATATTAGGGACATATGATCGTTCTTATTGTTTATGTGGATGACATAATAATACATGTGATGATGAGGATAGGATTACAAATCTCAAACAGTTTCTTCAGTCTCAGTTTCAGATTAAAGACCTTGGCAAACTCCGATACCTTCTTGGCATAGAGGTATCTCGTTTACCACAAGGAATTCTTCTCTCTCACGAGAGTATGTCCTTGACATGTTGTCGTAATACGGGTTACTAGGCTGCAAACCTGTAGAAAGTCCAATGTGTACTACTAGAAAGATCCTTCCAAAAGATGGAAGCCCAATGAAGGAACCTGAAAAATACAGACGCTAAGTTGGGAAAATTAACTATCTGACAATTACTCGTTCGAATATCTCCTTTGTGTTACTGTTCTAAGTCAGTTCATGACCACCCCATACACCGGACACTAGGATGACGCCCTTTGTATTTTACGGTATCTTAAAACCAGCTAGGTTTAAGGATCTTGTATTCCGATCAAGGTCATTGTCGTGTGGGTGCCTTTACAAAGGAAGGAGATAGATGGGTATCAGGGCTCCAGATGTTTGTTGGGCTAGTTGCCCTTTTTCTCAATGGTCTACAACCGTATATTATGTATTTGTTGAACCAGAATATAGAGCTATGACAGATGTTACGTAATAGATGATTTGAGTTTGACGTCTTCTCACTTGGGGTTGTTTCAAATGACTTGATGAGATTATACTGTGATAATCAATCGGCTATACACATTGCCAAGAATAAAGTACTTCATGAGAGAACAAAAAACATAGAGGTTGATTGTCACCTTATTAGGGATCGTGTTGTTGGCACTAAATTTGATCCTCCACCCATTCAGTCAATTTATGTTTAGACAAAATTTCAACATGCAGACATCTACACAAAGCTGCTTCGAAGGACTCAAATAGATTTTATATGTAGTGAGGTGATGCTTTTTATTTATGGCTTGAGACTATGGTGATTCTTCACTTGATGAAAGGTTGGGCACGATTAGCATTTATGCCCTAACTTGAAGAGGAGTATTAATTGAAAATATTAGTTTAGCCCAATGTGTAGTAGTGTAGTTGGTTCAAGCCCATAGGCTATATTAGGGTTTCACCGGGTGCTCATCTCGTTGTAATAGATCACTTCAAGTAATACATTTTAATTCATTTGTTCCAGTTTCTTTATACTAATGTGGATGGAGATGATTTAATTTTTGTGTGTCACATCAAAAGTCAATGGACAACTTTATAAGTAAAAAATAAGGAAGAAATATTATGTACCTGCTGGCCACAAGATCGACGAGATTTTTTGATGAAAGTCTAACAATCTTATTGGATGTATCATAGCCCTCATGATCATGGTTGTATAAATGCACCCACATATCTTGGAGAGCACTAGCTGGGATGCTTTGATCTTCTGGGAATAAGCCGAAGTCCATGTAGCATTCCTTCGTTTCTTCATCCAATGACTTAAAGCTTATTTTTAGAGAGTTTCGTAACTCTTTGTATAGATCTAGAAGCGAAATACCTTGAGATAAAGTGTGTAACATAGATCTCAATGGTTGCTCATCTGTTACATTTAAGGAGTTGCCCACCAGTCTAAGGGTAAACGGATGTTTCTTACAATGTTTCACCATCTACAAAGAATGGTTGTTTCTCAAGTTAGTGCATCCATGGAGCAAGTGGAATAAAATATTACACCTTTTGCATGTAAGCTTATTTTCTAGTCTTTATAATATCCATATAAAAGTTGATGAAATTTTCATATTGAGTATTAAGATTTCAATAGTATAATTATGGTGAGCATTATTCATTTAAGACCGGAAACTCAAACTTGTGAATAATTGAAAGTTGCAAAGCAGAACATTTATCAGTCCTCCCCACACAAATGAGAGATCACTTGTGTATCATAGTGTTTACCCAAAGTACATTATTGCCAAGTGTTTCAAATTTTATAGATAATTAACATGTTATATATAATTTTAAATCATATTCTTGAACTAATTTTTAACTTTTTAAATACAGTGACTTGGAAAACAAATTTTAGGAGACATTCAACCGGTTGCTTTTTTAACTTTATTTTCTATCTACCCATATGACTCATTATCAACACATCCATAATTACAGGGGTTGGAAGTGTCACCTCTAATAGTCCCTTTAGGCTCCAAATTTAACTTTGCTTCTATTCTCCAACTACTAAGAAGTCTTGTGTTTAACAAACAATAGAACATTTATTTACCTGATTTAGAAGTTCTTCATCAACCATAGGCCTTGATATTTTCTTGTCTATGGTAAATGTTGACTGACAAAAGAGAATATTGGCATCTTCGTCGCTCAAAGGGTCAAACCGAAAGACATCATATTTGGAGAAGGTCGTCCTAGACGTGACCAAAATTTTGCATCCCTTGATGTTTAACGGAAAGTTATGAATAAATGAATCATCCCACACATCATCTAATACTAAAAGCATTGGTCTTGATACTTTCTTATGCAAAAAGTTCCTCAGCGTATTTTTGGCATCTTCATCACTTTGAAATAGAAGTGGTAAACCAAAATAATTTAGATTAAGGAGATCATTGACGATTTCCATGAAATTGGGTGTTTCTGTAACTTTCACAAAGAAAATATTTTCTCCAAATTCGGCTGGCCATAGAGAATAATACATGTTAGTATCAAACAAACAAACAAAACTATAGAGATTCTCATTATTGAAATACATAAGGCAGGGGATTTCATTCATAAACTATGTGATGATGAAGTTTAGGATTTTACCTATAATTTCAGAATCATAGCATAACAGGGTTGCCAAAGTAGTCTTTCCAAATCCACCAGCTGCTGTAACAACCACAACCGAGTCTTTATTTGTATCATAATCGATATCGATTGAACCTTCACCAAAATCATCATCAATACCATAAAGAACCTTAGTCTTGAGCTTCTTTAGTGGTTCATCAAACGCCACAATGCCTTTATGAAGGTGGGGAACACCCCAACCTAATTTCTATGAGTTATAAAAGTTATTAAAAAACAGCGGAAACACATGTATACTCACACACACGATTACCATAAAGTAATAACACGATAATTATAGTTGTTCGGTTAAGGTGACATACGTGTCCAGCTTGTTATTATGTGCTATCAAGGGTGTTTATAGGGTTATTAGTTTAGATAATAGCTTAGACTCCAAGAATTAACATAATATCACTTAATATTTTCCTAAAATATCCAAATCATACATTCACACCCAACAAATCTCCCACTTGAAGGCACTGCTAAATGCCATAACCGCCTTTGATGTAACTTACCCTAATCCAGTAACTTCAGTATTCTCCATATCCAAAAGTCTTCCAAGCCGCAATCCTAATATGTTGACTAAGACTTCATATTAACACCCTATTCGCAACCCCATTTATTCCCATCAAGTATATTAAGGGGCATTTGAAGCTCCTTCGAGCTCTAACTCTTTATCAATCTCAATTGGTCCACACTGTTCCTCAATTCTAGCGATAACCCAAGAACACTCGTCTTCTTTAGAAATACTTCCATAGGAGATATTTTCACAGCCAGACTAACGGTCTTAAAAACTCTATGTTGTTTTATAACTGTACCCGAAACATGCCCCTTACTCCAACTATCACCAAACTAGGGGTTTTGATCAGGTTTTTAAATCGGGCTTTGGGCTAATCGGGTCGGGTTAATCGGGTTTTTTGATGTTGCATGTCAACCCAAATACCAACCCTAATAAAGACCAGCTTAATTGTAATTGGATCAGTTATCGAGTCGGTGGATTCGGTAAACAGGTTGCTAAATGGGCTTTTAAAGTGTTATATTTAATTTTATTTTGGTTGCAAATCGGGTGTCGTAAACAACTGACTTAGTTCAAGATACACCAATTGAGTTTGTTCAAGATGCATACACCAGATGAGTTATAATCATCACTGTAATATACATACACCAATTGAATTTGTTCACTTAGTTTGTTCATATAGTGAGTTCGCAAATATAACATATATATTTATACAAAATATATACATACATATGCATATCTAGCAAAAAACCTATTGAGTTGCACCTCTATCAAAAACCAATAGCCCAATACTAAATATGTCAAACCTAAAAGAAATTGAGATACGTTTTTTAAATATTAATTCTAAACGACACCGGAGTTGTGAAAACTTAATAAATAATATATATATATATATATATATTATCCCTTTATTTGGGTTAATCGAATTGACCTAATTATCAAAACTAATATCCATTTACCGACCCTAAAGAGTTAATTGAGTTCGGGATTATCGAGTTATGTCTTAATCGGGTTCGGGTAAAAATGAGACCCCTACACCAAACCCTTGACTCAATTTAGACCTTCGGCCCCACTCAGCTTGAATCACCTTCGTACCAGGCTCATCTCTTGCCAATTGAACCTTATTTTTCCCCTTAGGTTCAAGCCTAACTTTGTTTTAACGAACGATCATACTTCCATTAGCAGGTACTTCCACAATTTATAATGATCCACGCATGTTCCTACGGGAAATTGCCATATTACCTTTAGTTACCATTCATTTGCATCCACCAAAATTTAATTTCAAACACTATTTATCCAGCTGACCAACAAAGATAAGTCTACTTTTCAAAATCTATGTGCTTCCCAATGGAGTCACTAAATTCATATCACTCATTTCTATAACATCAAGGACCTCACCGTTTACTATTCGTACCTCTCAAAAGTTACCAACTTTTAAATTCCCCATCGTCTCCATGTCGCGTGTAGCATGAAACTGCGAACCAAAATGAATGACCAAGAGTTTATAGACTCTACACAGCAAACCATGCATCCCCTTTAGAATCTTCATATGCTTGAACATTGTTCATTGCCTTACTCATTCTTGACATGCTCTTTCTCTCCGCAACTCCATCACTTCACGTTCTTGCAAGCTTTAGACAAAGTCCTTGCCTAACTTCCACTGTAACTATTATTCTCTCTTCCTCTACCAACACTATATGTACCAGAAGATGATTCTTCATTAGAGTTCCTCCAACGAATATCCTCGCCCAAACCATTATTCTGAATCCGATCAAATTCTATGTGGTTCTCAATGGTGTCACTAAATTCATAACACTCATTTATATAACATCAAGGACCTCACCATTGCTATTTGTACCTCTCCAAAGTTACCAACTTTTAAATTCCCAACCGTCTCCCTGCCGTGTATAGCATGAAACAACGAACCAAAGTCAATGACCAAAGAGTCTGTAGTCTTAACACAGCAAACCAGTGCGTCCTCTTTAGAAACTTCATATGCCTGAACATTGTTCAGTTCCTTGTAATATTTTTTTTGTTAGGACCAGGACACTCACTCTTTACGTGCCATTTCTTACCGCAACTCCAACACTTCACATTCTTACGAGCTCTAGACGAACTCCTTCCCCAATATCCACTGTTACTGTTGTTATCTCTTCTTCTGCCAACATTAAATATATCAGAACATGATCCTTCATTAGAGTTCCTCCGACAAATATCCTCACCCAAACCATTATCCCGGATCCGATCAAAATTGAAGTTTGCAGTCCCCATACTTTCTGTGATTGTTGTCACAAGACCTAACAAATTTCCAGACAAAGAAGATAACAAAATGACAAACTGAGTATCATCATCAAACTACATCCCTACGAATGATAACCTAGACAACCTAGACAAGACTGAACTGATTTTGCTAAAGAAATCAGTAACTGAGCTACTCTTATGCATCTTCATCATGAATAACTCCCCCATTAAGAACACTTTATTCCCGGCAGAAGAGTTCTCATCATACAAAAGCTACATTACTTATCAAAGCCAATGTAATCTTACCTCTTGATTTCTTGTCCTTTGAGTCATTCTCGTGGGTTTTTCCTCCAATGCCACCTCCAAGTCGCACTCACCATGCAATGCCTCTACATGCATTTTCCACCATGTAAACTCAGTACCGTTAAAATTCTAACTTAGAACTTTCCCATCTTTAGACATTGCAATCCGGGTACCTACTATAAAATCCTAACCCCAAGATACCTGAAATCCGCATCGTCTCAAACAATATTGATGGCAATCCGACTCCAAGGATTCCAAGGTTTTCCAAAGTCAAAACCTAATCGTAATGACAAGAGGATAAAAGAGTAAGCCTCCCTCTCCCTCTCTGAACCAAGAAAAGAAGAAAAAACATTTGGTGGCTTTTTTTCTTCTTTGGTTAACGGGAAAATATATTAGCAAAATATAAGAATTAATTTTTCCTCCAAAACCGTGCCAGAAAATTACCACAATTGCCTACCAAAGTCGATCCAAAGTTTCATATACCCTTTAAACCGAATGTTGAAAACTCCATTCTCATCTCCGTGCAACGAAGCGTGTGTTCACATATGTATACTCACACAAACGATTCCCGGAAAATAAAGAACACGAGAACTATAATGGTTTGGTCAAGGTGACCATGATTGCCCACTTGATAGAGGCATTGATTCTTAAATTGGAGATTATGGGTTCAAATACATGCAAAGTGTAATTTAGCGTAATTCAATAGTAGAGTATGTAATATGTTTGTTGTTTAAAACAAAGGTCCGGGTTAATAATTTAGGTAACTTAGGCTCTAGTTAATCGTTAGCATAATAGCATTAAATATGTTCCTAAAATATCTAAATCTTCCATTCACACTCTAACAACTTTCACATTTCTATCAATTCATACCCTAAAGATATTGACAAATAACTAGTGCTCCTTGTCTAATTGACAATTTATAAATCTGGAGATATGCTGTTCGTTCTTAGTTGTATATCTTTCGGTTCCACAAGCCTCTTATTGATATCCTGGATCTGATTTGCTTGAAATTCAAGTTGAAAGAATTTTAATAACTTCTTGTTAACATCAATTAGTTTCCGAGCTAACTTCATGACCAAATTCCACTTGACTTTCAAGCTAGCATTTTCCAACGATGTTTCAATTAGGCGTAATCGAGTTCATCTATGAACATGTTATGTTGTAGCTGTAGGATTAATCTTGACGGGTCAATGGGTTATGGATACGGGTCAGGAGTACTTTTAGTTAATGCAA
The DNA here is from genome assembly GCA_030867185.1 of Tagetes erecta. Taxonomy (NCBI): domain Eukaryota; kingdom Viridiplantae; phylum Streptophyta; class Magnoliopsida; order Asterales; family Asteraceae; genus Tagetes; species Tagetes erecta. Next base: position 62,662,938 of record CM061488.1, read on the forward strand.
GGAATAAGCATAACTTTGAAGTCTCACTGGATATTGCATGCTTAGATTTTGGAGTTGTGGTTTAATATTTTGGCTTGTTTATTAGTTTAATTTAGGTTGAATTGGTACTTAGTTTGACCGGATATATTGGAAGTTTACGTTGAGAAAGTATATGTTAGAATAGTGGGTCATAACTTGTACCGGTTCTCTAGGGGTTTTAGTATTTATCATTGGTTGTGGTTGGATCCACATTTCCTTTGTAATTAAGGCTAGCTATTTATAGCCTCATGCTTATTGAGTAATGAACCGACTCTTTCACTTCTTTACTCTCTGCATTTGTTCTTCATATCACATACAAAGGAATAGTTCAATTGCTTCTGTTATTATTCATTATAACAGCTTGATATCCGACACTAGCTTCCAATGATCCATAACTGATTACATCTATATAAGGTGTGTAGCAGGGATGGAGCTATGAAGAGCCCATGGGTATCCTGGGCTACCCTTCAACTTTAGTTACGAAGTACAATTTTCACTAGTTTAAGTATCAGTATACCATTTTTTCTCACAGTTTTAAGATTCGGGATACCCCTGAAAAAAAACTATGATACCCTTAAGCGAAAATTTTCTCATAGGATACCCCTGATATTTGGTTCTAGATCCGCCACTGGTGTGTAGGAGTTGCCTTAGTTCATGTTTAAGTTTGGACGTTGTGTTTTAATGCATATTCTACGGTTGCAATAAGTTTGACGAAGGATTCGAAAACAAGAGGTGCTACAGTAAAAAAATTAGTTTATTCTGACTTACAGAGCGTGGGATCCTGTAATTCGAGTAAAGTTGATCTGCATAAAATGTTCAGATGAATAACAATCAGAAAAAAAGGATAAAGAAAAAGAACAACAATAATATTTATAACCTATAACTTTTAACTGATCGAATAACCTCTAAAAACAAACATTAAATATATGAAAGTGGGTTTTCACTACAAAAATTATGGTTTTTGACGACGACAAACGTCGTCGTCAAAAACCCCAATTTATCGTCGCTAAAACCTTGGGTGACAACATTTAGCAACGACATATGTGGCCCCAAAACTTGGTATCCTATACCTTTTGACGACGACACATGTGAGACCTACCTTCCGGGGAAAAAGGAAAAAGAAATTCATAAAAGTCTTCTGTGATCACTTTTGGCAACGACATGCATGTCGTCGCCAAAAGTATTTCTTTTTTATTAAAACTTTACTTTTTAGAAAATAATAATAATTTTAATCACGACGAAGAAGACTTTTAGGGACGACAAACTGCAGTAAATATTTTGCAGTATTTGACCTTCGGTTTTTTCTTTTTAATCAGTTCACGGAACAAGGAATCATGCAATGATATGATTTTCATGTTTGTTGTTTGAGGTTATTCAATCAGTCTTTAGAAACGCGAAATTAGAGAGATGGAAGTCACAAGCGTAAATGTAAATTTTTGGCGTGGCACAGCTTAAAAATTTTGGCCCCCGCCCCCTAGTTTGTATGAAAAAAATTACGTCACTAACGTTTTTGATGTTGGTTGTATTTTTTTTTTCCTTGTGGGATACATGGGTATTTTCATAGAACTGTTATCTAGAAGGTGTACCAGTTATGGGGAATTAGAACTGTTTGTAAGTATTTTCATAGATTTTCAATCTTGCATTAAGATTATTTTTGAAGTGTGGATAATATGAGGCACATGATGAATGTTTGGCATATTGTATCATATGCGTATAATATTGTTGTATTGTAAAGACTAGACAAATACAGTTAGAAATTTGCTGTGTATAAATTTATATCCATTTTTTTATGCTTAGATAATAGAACAAATCTTGGTTTTCTCCATTATAGAACAAAATGAAAGAACCCAATCACCTACTCGGTCCACCCAAACTTCAATCCCTACAGCCCAGCCCAATCCGGCACAATCACCTACTAGGTCCACCCAAACTTCAACCCCTACAGCCCAACAACCACCTACAGCTAGCCGTGCACAAAAAACCGGTTCCGGAACCGACCCGGTGTACCCGAACCGGAACCGGTCGTACCCGAACCGTAGGGTACATATGGGTTCCGGTTTCTCCAAGAAAGTGGAACCGTACCCGGAACCGAACCGGAACCGTTGGAACCGGTTCCACCTCAACCCGGTCAAAACCGGACCCGAACCTACCCGGAACCGAAAAAAACCCGGCTAAACCGGTCAAAACCCGGTCAAATACCCGATCATACCCGGAACCGAACCCGACCCTACCCGGTTCTTGACTTTGTTGACCAAAACCGGAACCGGTTCCTACCCGGAACCGGTTCCTAAAAAAACCCGGTTTGTGCACGGCTACCTACAGCCAACATACCTACAGCCCACATACCCAATAACACGCATCCAATGACCACTCGTGCCCAACCGGTATTTTCAAACCTGTTAACCGCCTAAACCTTCACACCACCACAATTTCACCAATCCTAAAAAATCCACCTCAGCCCGGTCGGATCCAAATTGATTTGACGCCATGACCAATGAATTTAGAGCGTTACAGGACAACAACACGTGGGAATTGGTACCTCGTCCACACAACCAACCAAATGGTTTTTTCTTTATTATCTTAAATTGCAAAACTTTATTTTTTTAAAAAAACTTGGCTCAAAGGTTCAACTGAATTTAGAACAACGACCAAAGTCACTCTATATAGAGCAAGGAAAAAACGACCAAAATCCCATTGTGCGAATTGATTATGAGCGAACATCGTGGTCTCTAGTATATTGGTATTTGGTATATATTATAGTACTTGTTGTTAATATACGTTTTTATGATTTCTAATAAAACTAGCCGATAAGGCCCAAAGTCACGAATCATTAATGGATTTATGATAACGACCATAGCCACTCAACATAGCGCGAGGAAAACCGATCAAACTCCCACCATGCAATTCCATTATGAATGAACATCGTGGCAACCGCTATTGGTATTCACTACTAGAAAACATCTCTATTTGCTACAAGAATTTTGCTACGCAAATATGGTGTCGCAAAATCTAACACATTTGTGACACATTTCCTATGAAAACTGGAACTTTTATTTTCTAGTTAAATTTCAACAGAAAAGCTACAAAAAAACGACAAACTATAAAAACTAGTAAGTTCTGTCATAAAAGCGTAACAAATTTGCTGCGAAATTCCACCTCCACCTCCAATTAAACAAAACCTATATATATGTTGTATTATACCATTTATCTTTCCAAACATATACATATACATATACATACTACACATACGTACTCAACTGTTAGAATATCATGTTTACAAAACATGCATCAATTTTTTTGTCATGCTTAGTTAGAATATATACAAATCTTATAAACTTCATTGATTTGCACAATAGCTTTTGAAACATATATGTTTAGATGTGTTCTTCCAAAGCATACATACCTTTAATGTATTATATCGACCAAAACTCTTTCTTTAGATTGTTTTATATTCAAACTGGTTTCATAGGTTTCATGGGTCGCGTAGCAAGTTGTTATTTGGTACTAATTGTTATATATGTTTTAATAATTTTTTAGGTTGAAAAATTGGAAGCTCGAATCAAAGAAATGCAACAACAAGTGAAAGAAACAACAAGAAAACAATTAGAAGAGTTCATGAAAATTGGCAATCTCAAGCTAATATATAATTAGTTGGGTGTTGACATTATGGTAGCTAGATAGGTAGACATGTTAGGTTTTTGTTTAACTACACTATATATAACGGTGGTCGTAACACTAACTTAGTTTTTTGTTTAACTACACTATATATAACGGTGGTCATAGCACTAACTTTTGAGTTTTGTGTATTACTAGCAGGTTTTATTTATAAAGAAGGTTTTTTTGTGCCATTTACCAGCAAAAAAATCTAGAAATTTTAGAAATAAACTAGTTTTAATAATTAAAAAAGCTGTTTGTAGGAAATGCGTAAGATTTGTAAAAGCTTTATGTCGCAAACACGTAGCAAAAAAAATGCAGCTGAATTAAAATAGGTAAAAGTGTTAGTCGTAAATGTGTAGCATTTTTTAAAAGACATTTGTAGCAAATGCGTAGCATTTTGTAAAAGGTTTTTGTCACAAATCTGTAACAAACAATAAACCGAAACTTTTAATTATGTAAAAGGGTTTGTCGTAAATGTGTAGCAAACAATAATCCGAATGGTATTATTAAAAATGTTTAGTTAATTATACATTTGTTAAGTTGCTATTAGACTTCTATTAAGTATTATGAGAATGTGTAGGAAAGGCGTAGCAAATTCCCACAATGCATATCTGTTACAAAAGGGTAGCAAATTGTGTAGCAAAGTGTAGGAATTGATTTCCCACGGGTTTTTTCCCACAACAGTTTTTTGTAGCAAATGTGTCGTAAAATGGGTTTTGCTACGCATTTACGACGTAAATGTGCATAGCAAATCACTCAATTTTCTAGTAGTGATTTATGTACCCGCTGTTGATATGAACTTTTATGGTTTGTAATAAAACGAGCTGATAACTCTCAAAGCCAAGCCGTGCGGCAAACCGACCAAAATCCTGTTGTGTTACGCGGACGTATTTGTTGGTGTGTAGGCTCGTTAGTGGCATCCGGTCCTAAAGATGTTTTTACGTGAGCTTGGGCCTAACTTGGGGATGAAGTTTTCTAACCCTAGATTAGTATCAATATAGAGATATCATTGTACTTGTAATTCCTTGAGCACCTGAATAATAAAATACCTAGTTGCAGCAAAGTGGACGTAGGTCACGACGACCGAACCACTATAAATCCTTGTGTCTCATGTTCGTTATTCCTCGCGAGTGTGTGTTCAGTTTCGTGTGTGTTTTAGATCCTAACAACTGGTATCAGAGCTACGGCTCGTTACACGCGAAGAAAACAGCGCGAGACAGCTATGATCTAGGGTTAACCGTCGACAGTTTCGTCGTCATCCCAGTCGATCGCGGGAACAGATTCGTAATCACCGACCAAATTGCCGCTCAATAGCGACTGTTAAATATTGCTTTATCTTAGTGCTCACGTAAATCGAGAAGAAAAACAAAGTAAAATCCTTTGTTTGTTTTCTTTTTAGTGCTCGGGTCGAGCAGAAAGATTGAGGAAAAAGAAAAGCAATTGTTTCTTGTTTTATTATTAGCCAACTAAGAGAAAGAAAAGAAGGGTTTGGGTGTTGATTTCGTATTGCGTGGGCAGGAGATATTATTTTACATAAGTCTTTTACCAAAGTTTGACTAACGTGTTTTCAGTCTCGGTTTTTTCGTTCGGCTATTATCATGGCAGGACACGGGAAAGTAACGATTGAGAAATTTGACGGGAAAAAGTTTGGTTGGTGGAAGATGCAGATTGAAACATTCCTTTGTGAGAAAGACTTGGATGCAGTGCTTGAGGGTGTTAAACTAGAAGAGACTTCACAAGCAGATTGGAATAAGATGGATAAAAAAAGCCATGTCAGTGATAATGCTTTTTTTGTCTGAGAATGTTGCCTATAACATCCAGAAGGAGACCACAGCTAGTGGTATGATGACAGCATTATCAAACATGTATGAGAAGCCTTCTGGAGCGAATAAGGTTTATATGATCCGGGAGCTTGTGAATACTAGGATGAAAGAAGGTGACTCGGTAACAATTCATATCAATAATCTCAACTCAATTTTGTCTCGTTTAGTATCTGTGAATATTAAATTTGATGATGAAGTTTAAGCCCTTTTGTTATTATCATCGTTGCATGAGAGTTGGTCCGGAACCGTAACTGCAGTTAGTAACTCGTCTGATACTAATAAGTTTACGTTTGAGAAAATTCGGGATCTTATTCTGGGGGAGGATGTACGACGCAGAAGTTCAGGTGAATCTTCAAGTTCTTTGTTGAGTACAGAGGGCAGGGGAAGAAAGAATGAACGAGGAAGTCGTCAGGGCAGGAGAAGGAGACAGTCTAAGGCTCGTAAGGATGTGTTATGTTGGAATTGTAAGGAAGCAGGGCACTTTAGGAATCAGTGTCTTAATCCTAAGAAAGATGCTAACACTGTAGAAGACTACGGAGATTATGATGTTTTTATCTGTAGCATGCAGAACAGTGTGGATTCCTGGGTTATGGATCCTGGTGCTTCTTTTCATGCTACCCACAGCAAAGAAGTACTGGACAATCTAAAAGAGGGTGATTTTGGAAAGGTAAGGCTTGCGAACGATGAAGTTTTAGATGTTACGGGCATAGGTGACATGGATTTAATTACTTCAGCCGGTTCTAAGTGGACTTTGAAAGATGTCAGGATCATTCCTAGCTTAAAAAAACAGCTGATTTCAGTTGGGCAGTTGGATGAAGAAGGACATGAAGTTAAGTTCGGGAACTGGCAGTGGAAAGTGGTAAAAGGTAATCTAGTCATAGCTCGAGGAAAGAAACGAGGTTCGCTTTATATGGTCAGTTTACCGTCTGAAGGAAAGGTTATTCAAGTTCAGAAAAGAAACAAAATCCAGTTCACAGAATCTAAGGGGCAGAAGAAGGTTTGTTTTGCAGATGATAAACCCAGAGCTTCAGGTCAGATTCAGGTTGAACGTACTGGGAAAGGTTCAGAAAAATCAGTAAGGGGTTTTCATAGCATTGGGAGCTTTGGTAGTCGGTCAACCAAAGCTTCAGTCAGAGTTACCAGACAATGGGTTAAAAGAACCAATATTCCAAGTGTCAAAGTCTCTCCAGAGGATTATCTGCTTTATTCAGAGAGTGTTTGTTCTCACGTTGTTTCAGGATCCGACAGTTTGAGCCAGTGGGAGTTGGTAGAGACAGAGAATGAGTCAGAGGCAGACTTAGCCGTGACTAATGTGTTGGAGTTCAGGGGAGCTTCAATAGGCCTTCAGGTTAATTGATGAGAAGGCGACTACAACTAGTGGTAAGGAAGATTACAAGAGATACAAGATGATGAAGACGGTGGAGTGTAGTTCGAGCCTCCAAGTGGGAGATTGTTGGGTGTGTAGGCTCGTTAGTGGCAGCCGGTCCTAATGAGGTTTTTACGTGGGCTTGGGCCTAACTTGGGGATGAAGTTTCCTAACCCTACATTAGTCTCTATATAATGATATCATTGTACTTGTAATTCCTTGAGCACCTGAATAATAATGGGGCATTTACATATATCCCATTCATAAGATCATTTATTACGTATTTACCCAATCCTTAAATTCAATTACATATTTCCCCATCCTAAGCTACATATATTACATATTTACCCAATTTTTTTAAAATAACATTTTGATTTACTATTTTACCCTTAATGATCTTCATAAATATATTTTTATATTTTCTTATGGTTTGTGTAAAAGAAGGGGTAAATGAGTAATTTATTATGTCAAAGGGGAAATATGTAATTAAACTTTAGGCTTGGGTAAATATGTAATTGATGGGCTTATAAAGGGGAAATATGTAAAAAAACCAATAATAAAATACCTAGTTGCAGCAAAATGTACATAGGCCACGACGACCAAACCACTATAAAACCTTGTGTCTCGTGTTCGTTATTACTCGCGAGTGTGTGTTCAGTTTCGTGTGTGTTCTAGATCCTAAGAGTATTTTCGTTTATTACTCAAGTGTATTTACACCTTTTACGGAAAAGGCTTTTAGTTCTACACTTTCTCATAAAAGATATTCCATATTCACACTAACTTAGAGTTGCTATGCATTGCACGTTGTGTTAGTGACTACCTAATTAAGGCCATAAGAGAACGGAAATGTACGTACAAAGAAGATATACAATAAGTACTCAGTTTAAAGAAATTTTACCATGCAATAGATCATCATGGAAATGTTGTAGAGAGTTCGTAGCCTTAAATAGACGCTCGACCAAATCCCTCCCTCTCTTTAGTGGCTCAAAGTTGATTTTCCTTGCGGATTTATCACATTCCAAATTTTTCCACCATTCATCTTCTCCTTCAATCTTTTTCACATTTGGTAACTCTTCGATATTCAGATATCGGAGTTTTAGACAAGCATAAACCAACAAAGTGCATAATTTCTCTAAGATAACCTCACAACGAAAAATCTTATCCAACTCGGGCAGGTCTAAAAGGAACATCCTCTCCAAGCTTGGAAAAATGTATTTGACATTGTAGGATTCACCACTAATGAGACTGGTTACTTTCGGGCAATCTTCAACGGTAAGCTCTACCAAGCTTGAAAGATTTTGAGCAATGGCTGGGCTGAAAATCGAAGTTAGCTGCGAACATGTATGCAATGCCAAAATTCTTAGTTTGGAGAGGCTATGTTTGCCAATTGACCCCTTCCAAATACTTTGTAATTTCATCATGTGATGAATACTCAAGTATTGTAGCAACTCAAGTCCAAATTTTTCACCATTCTCTATTCTAGTTTCTAAATCTTTGGACGAGCCATCTACTTCGACAAGAGTTTCCATCTCGTTGCATTCCGCAAGTAAGCAATACTTCAACCTAATATTGGGAGTTGGGAGATTCTTGATTGTCCAATGGCGAGACAAGAACAAAGCTTCGGTCCTTTCCATTATCTTGGAAATGTCATCCACCTCCCCTTCAGCATTGATCCATTTTAGGCAGTTTTTAACTTCTTGAAACTTCTTTTCAAGGCCATGAGGTAGACAAGATGTAAGTTGTGCATGATGACCAATAGTTAACATCAAATTAGATACGTTTGCATATATTAGAACACCGTTTTTTCTTTTAAGAGATAAAAACTTTTGGAGTACTTCTTTTGAAGGTAAGTACCATCTTAGCGTTTCAAGGTTCTCTAAATCACACAATTCGTTTTGAAGATAAGTTACTTCTTCCTTCCACCATTCAGGTTCTAGACCAACGCTAATTATAACACATAACTCCTTCAATTGTTTGAGATCTGATATCATATGTATTGGAATTACAGTATCTTTAACTGCAATGTTTTTTATGTAGTATTTTGCATGTTGAGACAAAGATACACGCAAAAATTCCAGTTGTTTAAGTTTTCCCATCTCTGTTGGTATAAACATAAGCTCGGTACCTTTGATATCAAACAACTTGAGATTTGAAAGCTTTCCAATTTCGGGTGGTAGTTCTATCAATGAGCAACAGTCTCTCAAAAAAAATTTCTTAAGAGAGTGTAAAGTGCCAATTGATGTTGGCAAAGACACTATGTTTGTATTAGATAGATCTAATTCTTCAAGCTTGTGTAAACTGGAAATTGATGTTGGCAAAGTCACTATGTTTGTATTAGATAGATCTAATACTTTGAGCTTAGTCATGTGCGTAAAGAAGTTTTGAGGGATGATTATTAGACTAGGAACCTGCAAGCTTAACATCTTGAGGTCATCGCAAATCGGACTATCAGGCAGAGGGAGATCATTTTTATCAAAGTGGATCTTTTGATCCGTCTTCCAGTTCACGTCCCTCGGCATCCTGCACAAGCAAACAAGATCAATTAATATGCCTTAGAAATAAGACAAACATGATCTAGTAGCCTCTATACGCATTTACTAGAACTTCAAATTGTTTAGCTTTCAATAATAGTAACGAATGCTATGTTCCGGCCATACAATAATCAAATTGGAACGGAAGCCAAAATAATAATGCCATTCCTCACTTATATTATATACTAAACTAGCTAGGTTTAACACCCGTGTATTACACACGGGTTGAATAAAAAAATTTTTAAAAATTATAACTATTATATTTAAAAATTTATAAATAATTTTATAATTTATTATTAATCACAAAATTTTGTTTTTATTAATTCTCCTACTCAGTTTTCCCTCTCAACATTCCTTTTATAAAACAAATTATGTTTTCCCCCTAAAAAATTGCCCCCTAAAAACTTTAATTTATTAGATAGATATGAAGAAAATATTAAGAAGGGTGAGAAACGAAAACGGACATTTACAAGATGAAACTCTTGAGTTATAAAACATGAAGGCTAGCTTGGACACAAAAACACATGGGGGTTTTTGGACGTGAAAACGTATGGAGGTTACTGAAAGTGAAAACACAAAACTATAATATGAAAACGCACTGTTATAATGTTTCTTTTTAGCCTTCACAAGATTTTTTTCCTTTATAATTATCAAATGTGAGAACAAACTAAATATTTCATTTTTCTCAATCAAAAAAGTTTTCAAAATATAAAAAATGACTTAAATACAATTTTTATCCATCAACCTTGGAAATAAAAAATATATATTTGTTAAATCTGCACATTTGCAAGTTATGTTAATTTTAAAATTATAGATACTCTGATTTACATACATGTAAACTAAATTTGGTGATATTAAACTGTATTTAGATATGTGTATATCATACATAAATATCTTACTATAAAAATACAACCACTTTTAAATTATGTCTAATATCTATATATGTAAAACAGCCTAAATGTCACAAGGCTTGATTTACATATATGTAAATTAGTGGTTCTTTTTGTTCTCGCAATAAAAAGTATGTATGAAATAATCCTGGTCATATATATGTAGGTGTATGTATGTATATATGTGATACAGTTCATTTTAGAAGACTCATATATTATGAAAAGAAATTAAAGGAAACCTATATCATTAAAAAAACTTATTCATGGTTTTATTTTTTTAAAAACATTTCCTACATACAAATATCTATTCCATAAAAAAATTATTAAAATATTTTTTTTCATACACATGTATAGGTTATGTGTATGTAACATAACATACACATGACCTTCATATGGTAGGTTTAATAAATAAACTAAATTTATTAAATTTAAGTTTTTGAATTTCAAAACTAATGAAAAAATATTGCATTTTAATCATTTTCGCATATGTTATAAAGGTTTTTGATTGAAAAAAATGAAGAACTTATCGTAGCCACAAGTTTGAGTAAAGTTTAACCTACGGAGCATCACATGCACGACACATCTATTTTCCACTTTTTATAAAATGTACCTTATTGATACACTTTTCTTTACAAAAAATCTTCCACCCGTGTTTATACATGTGTAAATTTAGTTATTACACATATGTAAATTTAGTTATTACACATGTGCAAATTATGAATTATACACGTGTAAAACAGAGTTTTGTAAAAAACTAAATTTTTTACTTTGTTTGTCAAACACGAAACACGAGAAACATTTTCACCGTTTTACTTTTTTTAGAGCAAACTGTAGTTTTGGTCCCTATGTTTTGATACCTTTATTAGGTTCAGTCCAACTTAACAGTTTAAGTCCTTGTGATTTTTATTTCTAACAGAAATATTCCCGAACACTAACTCCATCCAACTTTTTATGAATTCTCCCACACTCGCTCCGCACGTGAGTGGTAAAAATGTCATATTTCTCACTATTTAATCTATGTCAACATATAGGTTAACATTTTTATTATGTCACATGTCAAAGATGTGTTCCACATTGAACCTTCCCCTGTGTTATATATATATATATATACACACACACACACAAATATAGGATTAAGTTCATTTGAGAAGACTCATATATTGCAAGAAGAAATAAAATAAACCTAAATCAGTAAAAAAAACTTATCAATTGTTTAATTTTTTAAATAAATTCACTTCCTACATACAAATGTGTAATGCATAAACTAAAAAAAATCATTAAAATATTTTTTACGTATGTATTTTTAGCGTTTTAAATTTACCTACACATGTGTATGTTATGTGTAAGTTTAACAAATAAACGAACTTTATTCAATTTTTCTTTTTGAATGCCAAAGTTAATGAACAAATATTGCATTTCTATCAGTTCTATGTATGTTAAAAACGTTTTTGGTTGAAAAAAATGAAGAGTTTAGTTATTTCTTTCATTTCTCGCTATATTTGCTCTTCTCAAATGAACCCTCCCATATATATATATATATATATATATATATATATATATATATATATATATATATATATATATATATATATATATATATATATATATATATATAGATTGGGGTTTTTCTAAAAAGGGTCAAAACTCTAAGAAGTGTAGGAAACATTCACAAACAAACACGTGTCCATGAGGGAGAAAAAACGCGGAGGGGCAACATCATCTTTATACATATGGCGTTGATTTGGGAATCCCGGCCATCACTCTCGATGTTCATTTATGGAGTTTTTTTACGTCGATTAATTACGAACATCCGATCATGTATGACGGGTTTTTGACGTTTTCGTTTTTAATTTTGAATCCATAATCTTTCATCTATGACGAATACTGAAAGCGATGATGTTTTTTTTTTGTTTTTGACGTTTTCGTTTACAAATTACGAATGTCCGATCAATGTTTTTGACGTTTTCGTTTATTAACTACGAACATCCGGTCATGTATGGCGTGTTTTTTGACGTATTAATCATTGTTATGACGTTTTTCATTCGGCTTCAGTGTTTAATCTATTGCAGGTAAGTTATGACGTTTTTTTATTAGGTAACTTTTTCATCAGAGTAGTGTTATTTTATAGAGTCAGTTTATGTATGGTGTTTTTTATATGCACGACGGTGAGAACGCACAATGACTAATATACCCCGGAACCAAAAATCGCTTCATTAAAATCTTCATAGTATTTACAAAACTGCCACCGCGTCCATCTGGGCCATAAACACCATAATCCGACGCCCCAGATTTCTTCTTAGCATTTTTAGAGCTTTTGGCATTTGTAGAAAATCTCTCCTATATATATATATATATATATATTATATATATATATAGGGTAGGGTTCAATTGAGAACTCATTTTAAGTTGAGAACTAGAGAACTACCAAAAATACAAGGGATGGAATTTTAAAGAGGAAGGGTAAAATTGGAACTTTAAATATAAAAATCTTAAAATATTTCTATCTTTTGCATACGTTAATATTATTTAAAAAAAATTACACCATTAGATCAAGAATTTGTTTATCTTTCATTTGAGTATAAATAACATTATAAAAAATATTTTTTTTCTCGTTTTTTTAATTTCCATACTGCATATATGTAATATTGCGAATTCGTACTTGATTATATTTTTCTTTAAACGTTACTAACTTTTCCATACCTTATTTATATTAAAAAAATTTAAAAATCACATTTTCGTTTTTTCGATACTACATATATGTAGTATCACTGTACTTGATGCATTTTTTGAAGCGGCCAAATAGCTCGGGAGTTTAATAATTATTTAAAGTGTACATACGATCTCAAATGACCGTAAACAAAGTTCATAATATTCCATATAAAAAAACTTATTACAAATGAAAACAAAACCAATACTTATACTATGTCTAAACATAAAGATAATAATAAAATAATAAATTAAAGATAAATATAATAACAAAATAAAATAAACCTGAAATTCAAACTATAAGATAACAATGCATCAATATTGCATATACTACATATATGTAGTAGTATGATACTACATATATGTAGTATACGATACTACATATATGCAATACTATAAACTTTAAAAGAGGATAGTCAATACGGTGATGTTATGCACATAAGTTACACGTAAAACCATTAAAACTACCTAGCTTTCATAAAATAAGTTAAATTAATTTTTATTAGAAAACTAACTCATTGATCTTTATTCTATTTAATGGACGAACCGACCTTCTCCACTTAGATCATAATTTTCTCTTTCCCATTTACTCAATAATCGTCATTCATTTTAATAAAAAATTACTTGTCCTTTAAAATTCGATTGTACACCAATTTGGCTTTTCAATTCCAACAAACAGATTAACATAACATGACTATTATAATTGGTATTGTGATATGCTCATGCTGCACATATTCATACCACATCACATAACGTGGACCAAGTATTTGCTAGCAATGTGAATACGATCATATGAGAAAAATCCAAATTTAGAACTAAGGCATGACGGTGTTGTTTTTTGTTATGGTATAATCGAAATCAATATAAGGGAACTTTTGTTATTTTATCAAAGTACGTAGTTTTGATGGTTTGTCATGTAATTTAGATGCATAACAACACCATATTCATTTTCCTAAATTTAAAAACATATAATATCGTATACTACATATATGAAGTATTGAAATTAAAAAAACGAGAAATTTTTATTTTTTTATAACGTTATTTATACTCAAATGAAAGATACTGAAATTCTTGATCCAATGGTGCGAAAAAAAATTTAAAAACTTAACGTATGCAAAAGATAGAAATGTTTAAAGATTTATATATTTAAAGTTCCAAATTTGCCCCTCCACTTTAAAATTCCATCCATTGTCTTTTGGGAGTTCTCAAGTTCTCAACTTAATATAGAGTTCTCATTTGATCCCTCCCCTATATATATATATATATATCTTTATATAATATAGCAAAACAAAAAAAACTTATGTGGGATCTTTTCAAAGCTTTTAGCTTATGTGGCATTATTTGAGAATTTATCTCACAATAATGAATTTTTTTTATTTAAAATATGTATATAAAATATATTATAATAAACTAATTACATTTTTGTCCCCTAATATTTTGGAGAATTCTGAAACATTTAAGATTATTTATATTTTTAACCCTTTACTACAAGGGGTGTACATGAGTCGGTTTATATTTGATAGGGTTTAAAAATGAAACTTATGGATAAAGTTAATAATAACATACAATTAAAGACCTCAATGTTTTATAAATATACACTACATTTTTATACGATTTTATTTTAAAAAAACAAACTACACCATAAAACTGAGCACTTTATTCTCTTTAATTTGAGTATAAAATTGATATACTAAAAATATAATTTTTAAAAATATATCATGTGTTCCGATTTACCACGGTTTTGTCTCAAAACTGAATGGAACATTCATGAGCATCCTTAAAAGCATCACTTGAATGTCGTGTTCCCTAGCGTAGCGCGGACACTAAACTAGTATATATGTATAGGAGGAAGTTAATTTGAGAAGACTCATATATTGCGAGAAGAAAAAGAAGAAGCCTAAATCGTTAAAAACACTTGTCAATGGTTTATATATTTTTTTTAAATAAATTCACTTCCTACATACTAATGTGTAAGGTATAAACTAAAAAAATGATTAAAATATTTTTTACGTATGTATTTTTAGCGTTTTAAATTTACCTACACATGTGTAGGTTATTTGTGTAAGTAACATAAACTACACATGACTTCCACATGTGCAGGTTTAACAAATAAATGGAATTTATTCAATTTTATTTTTTGAATATCAAAGTTAATGAATAATTGTTGTATTTCTATCATTTTTTTGTATGTTAAAGACGATTTTGGTTGAAAATATGAAAAATTTAGCTATTTCTTTTTCTTCTCGCAATATTTGGTTCTCTCAAATGAACCCTCCCCTACACACACACACACACACACACACACACACACACACATATATATATATATATATATATATATTTAGTGGGGAACAAAGCAACACTTTTGGGCCGTTGAATGACATTGATTGAATGATTGAGATTTTATCAAAAAGTTGAACATAACTTAAATGATCATGCATGCAGTTAATCATTTATCACGTAACCCATGAAAACCCTTTTTTTATTTTTAAAACTAAAATATCTTAAACTAGTATAATAATTAGACCAATGATTACACTATTAAAAGAGCCTCTTTTTTATCTTTAAGTCAACGCCCCATATGATATACTTTTGATGATATCATACCCAACCCCCAACCAAACCTAGCTAAATCCCCCACCCTAAAGACATAAACCCCTACCACCCCCCTCCCTCAAAATCTAAACCTTCCACCCACCCCTACCTCTACTCCCATCCCACCCACTAAAACCTAAACCCCGACCTGACTACCCACAATACCTAACTTAAACCACCTCTCAAAAACCTAAACCACCACCCTACCCTACCCGACCTAACCCCATAAATACCTAGATCCCCCACTCCACCTCGCCCCACAAAAACCTAATAAAGATTATTTTATCTTCTTTAATTTCAGTATAATAATTTCTAGTTTTGTAATTTTTTTACATAAACATAAATAAAATTGTGTTGTTTAAATGTTGTGTTCCTCGTCGCATCGTATGGTTGAGATCAAATGAAAATCATTCTCAGCCATACATTTTACATGGTAAAAAAACTCACAGTAAACAATTAAATAAAATATAAAATGAAAAGTAACTAAAATAAAAAAAAATTAAATTAAACCACCAAAATTTTTCCAAAATGATTGTATGACTATATAAAACTATGAAAAACAACTATCTTCAGAGTGATGCTAAACATACACTATTTCTCTCTATCTATCTCTCTTCATATACATATATATATATAATATATATATATACTATCTCTCTCCATATATATATATATATATATATATATATATATGAAGAGAGATAGAGAGAAAATGAGTGTCTGGTTAGCCAATCTCTTTTCATAATTTCAGAAAATATATACCTAATCATGTGTTAAGTTTAATATTCTACTTGCATTTTAATGTATAGGATTTTACCGAATAAGGTCGTAGTCTGTCCCTTATCACTAAATTCATAAACTAGTGATAAGTAACGTCAGTGGCCTCCACTACTGTCAACGACTCACTAACCTTCGTATTAGACGATTTTTTTTGAACTATTGCGATTTGGTTAGCTATTAAATACACACGCGCCTCATTTTGTACTCAAGAGTTGGTTTCGTTTTAGTGTTAAGGCGTTTGGCTTTGAAGTTAAATACTCAAGTTTGTTCCAACGTGCGACGGGTTTTTCCAATTTTCTTGTGGCTCCTTTTTTGGTATTTTTTCAAATTACTTTTGCGACTTTCAAATTTAGCGTGCGAGACATTATACATTTTAAACATTGCCTACCTGTATTAATATCACGGACATAACGGCATGTTAATGTATGCAACTTTAAGCGATAACGTACAAGGCATAAAATGTGACCATCGTAGCATGGGAACACTACACGTCAATGCCATCATTGTAATACGTGTAACAAAGTCACAAAGGTAGCTGCACAACACATGAATAGACTAAGACCTGATCGTCGCATCGCGGACTGAGACACAAACTAGTTAGATACCAAGGGCACAACTTAATGAGGGTCGAGGTGCGCTTCACGCGCACACACGTTTTTTCACCACTAGTATTAATTTAGACACGTTAGGTTTAATGGTGAAACTAGCCCAAAATATAAAGGACATAATAAAAAAATTCAATTAAAAAACACATAAAACCAACTTTACCCATAAAATCATAACAAAATTGACATTCCATACAATTTTACACATCAAAAGTTGAAAACCAAAATAATTAAAGTTATATATATATATATATATATATTAACTTAAGTAAAATGCTACTAAACGAAATAATATATAAAAACTTATATATATATATATATAATATTTTAATAACAATAATTACATTTTGGTCTCCTAATATATAGTGAAATCTTGAAAATTTTAAAAGTAGTTAGATTTTCAACTATCACCTGCTAGAAGATGCTACATTTTTCAATCATCTCCTACTAGAAGGGTTACATTTTCAACTATCGTAGCATGGTAATACTACACGTTAAGGCCATCATCGTAATACGTGTAACAAAGCCATAAAGGTAGCTGCACAACATGTGGATAGACTAAGACCCGATCATCGTATCGCGGGCTGGGACACAAACTAGTAGATACCACGGGCGCAACAGGTCAGGGTGCGCTTGCCACTCACACACATTTGTTCACCACTAGTATTAATTTTAACAACAGTAGGTTCAAGCCAAAAAGTTACGGGGTATCCTAAAAAAAATTCAATTAAAAAAACATGTAAAACCACTTTTACACATAAAACCACAAAAAATTAGATATTCCATACAGTTTTACACATAAAAAGTTATATATATTAACTTAAGTAAAATGCTACTAAATGAAATAACATATAAAAACTTATATATATATATATATAATATTTTAATAACACTAATTACATTTTGAGCCCGTAATATATAAATATATAATGGAATCTTGAAAAGTTTAAAAGTAGTTGCATCTTTAACCATTTCCTACTAGAAGGGGTCACATTTTCAATCATCTTCTACTAGAAAGGTTACATTTTCAACCTTCGTAGCATGGGAACACTACACGTTAAGGCCATCATCTTAATACGTGTAAGAAATTCACAAAGGTAGATGCACAACATGTGGATAGGCTAAGACCCAATCGTCGCGTCGCGGCTGAGACACAAACTACTTAGATACCAGGGACGCAACTTAATGACGGTCGGGGTGCGCTTGTCGCCCACACACGTTTTGTCACCACTAATATTAATTTTGACACCGTTATGTTTAGTGGCTGAGATAGCCCAAAAGTTGAGGCGCATCCTAAAAAAATTTCAATAAAAAAACACATAAAACCACTTTTACACAGAAAACCACAAAAAAATTGATATTCCATACAATTTTACACATAAAAAGTTAAAAACCAAAAAAAAAAAATAAAGTTATATATATTAACTTAAGTAAAATGCTACTAAATGAAATAATATATAAAAACTTATATATATATATATATATATATATATATATATATATATAAAATAAAGATAATAATTTAATAACACTAATTACATTTTGGTTTCTTAATATACAGTGAAATCTTAAAAAGTTTAAAATTAGTTACATTTTTAACCATCTCCTACTAGAAGGGGTTACATTTTCAATCATCTTCTACTAGAAGGGTTACATTTTCTACCTTCGTAGCACGGGAACACTACACGTTAAGGCCATCATCGTAAAACGTGTAACAAAGTCACATAATGCTGCACAACATTTGGATAGACTAAGACTCAATCGTCGCATCGCGTGCTGAGACACAAACTACTTATATACCAGGGGCGCAACTTAATGAGGGTCGGGGTGCGCTTGCCGCCCACACACATTTTTTCACCACTAGTATTAATTTTGACACCGTTAGGTTCAGTGGCGGAGCTAGCCTAAAAATTAACGCATATCCTAAAAAAATTTCAATTAAAAGAACACATAAAACCATAAAAATTTTGATATTCCGTACAATTTTACACATAAAAAGTTAAAAACAAAAAAATAGTTATATATATATATATTAACTTAAGTAAAATGCTACTAAATGAAATAATATATGAAAACTTATATATATATATATATATATATATATATATATATATATATATATATATTAAAAACTACACCATA
Organism: Tagetes erecta; assembly: GCA_030867185.1. NCBI lineage: Eukaryota > Viridiplantae > Streptophyta > Magnoliopsida > Asterales > Asteraceae > Tagetes > Tagetes erecta. Next base: position 62,682,051 of record CM061488.1, read on the forward strand.
TAATCAACATTTAATTCAATGTTGATTATAATTAATATTATTATACTAAAAAAATATTCTTTTAAATAAATTTTGTGTAACGGTTTTACCAATGTTTTGTCTCATAACTATTAGAACCGTCTGGGCCTTTGTGAATATCATTAAAATTACCATTTAAGTATTGTTATCCCTAGCATAACATGAACAGCAAAATAGTTTTAAAATAAATTAAAATGCTAAAATCAAACCTAAATAATTATTATTATATTAAAGGCACATAGACTAATTAAAATATAGACTAAAAGAAATGTGCAATAGTTTTTTAACTGGGACTATATATTAAAGGAGTATTGGATCTTACCAGAACCAATTATAGCTTTTTGGTCACTACAAGTCTCAATTTTTAAAATATGTGCTGATGGTCCTAACTTTGATTTTGCCACTAATGGACTGTCGTTAATTTTTTTTAATGGCGTTAAGTTTTTTAAAATTTTAGACCGACCTTTTAGGGCTTTTTATTGGAAGAAGAATACGCACCTTTGTTTTCCCGTTATTTCGACTGGGAAACTGGCCGTTTGTTTTTGTGTTGATGATGGTCATTACAAGTCGATTGATGTAAAATTTATATCGAAACTGGACTCCAAATAATAAAACGATGTTTCAATCGGGTGTTTAAACTTAACGATGCTTTAATAGGATGTACAAATTTCATCGTTTAGAGCACTGTTTGAAGGTAATTTTTACATCAATCGACTCATATTCTCCTTCTGATCAAAAGCCTTAAAACGTCGGTTAGTAAATAGAAAAAACTTAATGGCGTTAATTTTTTTAACGATGGTCTATTAGTGGCACAAATGATCAAAGTTGTGATCGCCAGTACATATTTTAAAAGTTGGAACAGTTAATAGAGAAAAACTTGTAATTAAAACTGTTAAGATTCAACACTCATGTATTAAATACAACGATGATGTTGATTTTCATTTTAAACTTATCTAGGAAAATGTGAATACAATCTAGTGTACGCTACACTAGGTTGCCTGGTAAAGAAAAATTAATAGACTATTAAATAGAATTAGTGAAATTGATTTTCATGTTATTCCTTATTTTCTCTGCTATGTTCTTTTGCACAGTCTCTCCGGGGAGTGGAAAAATTTTAGTTCTCACACGTAACTTGTTTTTTTAGCTTTAAACGTTCAGAGGTATCTTTATACGGAGTATTTATTAGGGGCAACCTTTAAATAAAACACAAAAAGGATAAAATTACACTACGTAACAAAGTTTGAGTTGTATCCTATGGTACCCTGCCCCTTAACATAGATCCGCCCCTGGGTAGGTTAATATTTTTTATACGTCCTCGAATTTTATTTTACATGTAAGAAAACAAGTAAGATGATCTTGTATGAATAAGGATCGTAGATTCCAATATTCTTTAAATGAATGAAGATATTTTGACTTTTTATTGTTTGACTCGACTTGAAATGAATCATCGATCCAAACGACTAGAACCGAATTGTCGACCCAAACATATCATTCAAAACAAATAGATTCACGAATTGTTTAATTATAGTACCTTTGGTCTTCGAGTATCGGTGCAGATTAAATGTTTGAAGGAGCAATCGAGGGGCGTAGCATATAGAGGCTGCTGATTTTGGTTCTCATAAACGCCATCTTCTGCAAATTTTTGATTATCTATTGACACCGTTAAAAGGAATCAATAACTCGTGGATTTTTAAGCTTCACGATTTAAGTAATACGAAGTCGTAAATTACGTTCTGGTATGATCGGTCTGATTTCTTCTTATTGAGACACGAGTTGACTTTGTATGTTCAAGCCACATCAATCGGAAAGACAAGTTTCCATTGTTTTAATGACAAATTGTATTTAATTTATGATATAAGATGATTCATACACGTAAACTACATGAATTAAAATATTTCAAACGAATAGATACACGATTCAGCCACATGCTAGTTGGTGACACGCTCACCAGATGAGACTTTCTTTGGATTAAAGATGGGATTTTTAAAAAAATAAAAATGGTAGTTGGTGACAGTTGCGATTTTTTTATTGTAAGTTTCTTTCTCATCTGAATTAAAGATGTGCTTTCTAAAAAAACATTCATTGTCAATTGCTACATCATAATAAATTAACGCCTTAATTAAAGTTAGTTTCAGACTACAACAAATGGGAGTTAGGGTGATGAAACTTCAAGTCTATGGATATCACAACAAAGAAGTTCATAGATGCTTTACTTAACAATGATTTTATTGTCTCATTACCTGGTGTGTAAGTGACATTATAATCAGTATATCATAAAAGCCTTTCTGTCTTGAGCACATCCACCATAGTCGCTATAACAATATACGTAATTACGTACAATGCAAAGTTTTCTTCATATGAATACCACAAACCAAGAGCTGGCTTTCCTTTAAGATACTGAAAGATTCTTTTGACAAAAAATTAAGTGAGATTCCCTCGGGCGTGATTGATACCTTGCACAGACACAAACAACATGCATTATACCAGGTCTAGATGTAGTTAAGTACATCAAAGATCCAATCATCGATCTGTATAAAGTCTGGTCAACTGATTTTCATTTCAGATCAGGTTCAATCTTGGAATTTATGTCAAACGGAGTTCGAATCGATTGACAATTGTTGGTCCCAAAACACTATTGAATCATGTAATTTGGTGAAGATTTGGATCAAATGACATAAAACATGAAGAACAAATGAAGAACACTCTAATAAAACCCAATTTGATCTATATTGATTGCATCAGATGTTGTTTAGATGGAAATTTCCTCAATCTTGCTCATTCAAGCCCCCTAAAACCCTAATTGTCATTTACTATTTATAGCCTAATGACACTTTGGACTAATGACAATTAGGTCTCTAAACTTAGACTAAAACATGACAAATTGAAATTAATACAAATAAAACCCTAATGTTTAGTCTAATATATATTTTGTCATAAAGACAAAATATATATATATTACATAAGATACTTAAAATGACGAAACTGATTAAATATATTTTGTTGACACAAAAATATTTAATAACTATCAAACTCCGTCGTCTTCAACGTCTTGTCTCTAATCTTCGTCCCGTACACGTCGTCTTGACTTTGCGTTGACTATGACCGTTGATGTTGACTTTTATTGACTTTGACTGTGTTGATAATATTATACTACAATTCAGGTCCAACAATACTCCCCCAGAGTCTATTATTATCAACGTTTTGCATCGTGATAAGCACCGATAAGTCAATACTGTTGGATCTTCAATTTGGTAAACTTCAGTCTTAATTTCTGATCCAACAAAACTCCCCCAAGACTGATGCTTGCCAAATTTTGTTGCTGAAGATCTTTTATCTCACAAGCTTCCCCATATTGTATGCTCCCCCATTTTGTGTGCATTATTTCATAAAATCTGGAATTGCTTTCCAACAATCTTTTCTTGAGTGCTTCAGAAGATGTAGGAGGAGGATTCCTATCTCGGTATCTTCTGCAAATTTTGAGGAACATGTTCTCTGGTCAGGTGCTTTGCTCAAGTAATGATCGGTCATTACTTGCAGCAAATATCTGTAACACAACAATCACAAACAAAATCTCGAGATTTCTCATTAGATCATTTCATTAAACAAAATAAACCCGTGTTTATTTGTGTATGAGACCAAGCGAACCCGTGTCCGTTTGTGTGTGCAATTTCCCGTGAAATGCATGTGAAAATGATAAAATTTTAATAACATAATATGGAAGACTTGAAAATAATTTGAAATGAAAATCTTTTTTGATTTTTTTTAATTAAAATTAAAAATTCAAAAATAAGATTACGAGTCCGACAAGATCACAAATATAGGAGCATTTACATATATCCCCCTCATAAGATCATTTATTACGTATTTACCCAATCCTTAAATTCAATTACATATTTCCCCTTCCTAAACCACATATATTACATATTTACCCAATTTCTTTAAAATAGCCTTTTGATTTACTATTTTTACCCTTAATGATCCTCATAAATATATTTTTATATTTTCTTATGGTTGGTGTAAAAGAATGGGTAAATGAGTAATTTGTTATGTCAAAGGGGATATATGTAATTAAACTTTAGGCTTGGGTAAATATGTAATTGATGGGCTTAGGAAGGGGAAATATGTAAAAAAACCTTTGACAAAGAGAACACATCCCATAAGGTACACACGACCAACAAGACTCAAGAACCCAAACATAAAATAATGATAATAAACGAAATTTTCATGAAGGATATCAGATAATGCGTTTCGAGCGACCATCCGAAGACTCAAAGACTTGGCTAGATTGTCAATATGTTTGTCCATTTAAACTCATGCCTTGTTCCTTTCAACAAGCAACCTGTGACGATCTTATCATGTTTTGGTTCGATTTGAAAAAACTCAAGCGACTTGGTTTTCACAGACATTCAGCAAAGTAACTTGTTTTGACCTCATGGCTTATGGAGTTTAGATGATTCAGCGAGATTTTGTTATTTGGGTGTGCATAGACCAAGATTAATTAATAATCAAGGTGAATGTTCTTGGGAGTGAACTGGAGTTGGGTTTAATGTATGAAGCGTCAAACAATGATCTTGATGTAGAAACATTGTGAGCTTAGCTTTACATTTGAGCATATATTTTTTTTATGTATGATGCGTCAAACAATGAACTTGATGTAGAAACATTGTGAGCATAGCTTTACATTTGGGTTGCAGATGATGAGCGCTCCAGGTCTATACCGACGTATAACAGAGGAGATGATCATCTGTGCGTGCTGATGAGAGCTTCAGGTCTATATTTACATATAACCGAGAAGATCATCACTCCAGGTCAATACTTCCGTATAGCAGAGGAGATAAGCACGAAAATAAAATTCTGAAGAGCTAACGAGAAGCGTCATTCAGGGCTACAGCTAAAAGGTTTGGATTTGGGAAAAATCAAACACGAAACAAATACTCTCAGCCCCTTTTTGTCAAAACTTATCACTTTGTGCATGCCAAATGTCAGTGAAAATGATCCTTATCACCAAGATCTTTTGAATTTAGTTTGATCACAGAGTTGCTGTCTAATTGTATTCGGGCTGAGCCTATTGACACATCATTACACAAATCAAGATCCTCCTTCAGATGCTTTCCATACAAATCTGAAACCTTCAAAAGACACAAAATATTTACACAGAACGAATTTTGGACAAAAAATATTCATTTTTTATATTACTCCCCCAAAATTTCTATATTATAGCTATCTAATAATTTTTTTTTTGTTTTTCGGATTTTCTTAATATATATATATACAGAATAAAGAAGAGAAAATAAAAAGAAATGAAATAAAAGTGAAAGAGCGAAGAATTGAGTGACCCACGGATTCTCAAGGAAGAGAATGAAAAAGTTATTTACATATATATATTAAGACTGAAGCTTACCAAATTGAAGATCAAACAGTTTTGACTTATCGGTGCTGAACATGATGCAAGACATTGATAATAGTAGACTATGGGGGAGTATTGTTGGACCTGAATTGTAGTCTAATATTATCAACACAGTCAAAGTCAATAAAAGTCAACGTCAACGGTCAAAGTCAACGCAAAAGTCAAGACGACGCGTTCGGGGCAAAGATTAGAGACAAGACGTTGAAGGTGACGGAGTTTTATTGTTAATAAATATATTTTGTGTCAACAAAATATATTTAATCGTTTTCGTCATTTTAGTATTTTATGTAATATATATATATTTTGTCATTAAGACAAAATATATATTAGACTAAACATTAGGTTTTTATTTGTATTATTTCTAATTGTCATGTTTTAGTCTAAGTCTAGGGTCCTAATTGTCATTAGTCCAAAGTGTCATTAGGCTATAAATAGTAAATGGCAATTAAGGTTTTTGGGGACTTGAATGAGTCATTGATTGGGGGTTTCCACTTTGTAAATCTGATGCAATCAAATGAAAGATCAAATTGAGGGTTTTCATTGTGTTCATCATTGTTCATCCATTGTTCTTATATTTTATGTCTTTTTGATCCAAAATCTTCATCAAATACTGATTCAATAGTGTTATGGGACCAACAATTGGTATCAGAGCCTAAGAGAGATCCAATTGAATCATTTTATTGAAGATTTACTGTTGTTATTGAAGATTTATGAAGAAATTTTAGAGGAAAAAGAGAGGATTTTAGAGTAAGAAAGTAGATCTGGTGGGTTTTAGAGAGAGAAACCAGATCTGATTTCAAAAATCATCAGATTTACATAAATCAACATAAAATCTCAGCAAAACAACAACATATTTGTGATCTACAAGCTGAGATCTACAAGAAAAGAAGAAGAAATCATCAGATCTGAAAGTTTCTCTCACTCACAGTTGTGTGTGTGTTCTTGTTGTTCTTGAAATCTTCAAATCTGCAAGACCAGCGAATCTAGTTAATATCTGAACGAAAGTTCAAAAGTTTAAGCGAATCTATGCCAAGCATTTGCATAGCTTCGCCTGTTGTTCTTAGCGAACCTATAAGTTCACCTGACACTATCCTGATCTGAGCGAACCTATTTTTTTACACATTCCTGCACCAACAATACCTGAAAATCACAACCAAACCAAAACCCTATACAGATCTACAACCAACCACATCACAGATTCACCAGATTTAATCATCCACCTTAATCTTTACCCTCAACCCACCCACCATTTCAAACCAAACCAAAATAAAAAAATAAAAAAAAACATAAAAAAAATAAAAAATAAAAAACAAAAAAAAACAAACAAGATCTACAAGCCATTTCATTAGCCTTAAACCATACCAACGGATCTACACACCAATATCAAACCATTACCATAACCCCTACCCATAACCAAACACAAACCAGTCTTGCTCATCACAAATCTAAAACCAACCTGCCATACCATACCATACCCTCTCTCGCATTAAAACCAAAACAACCATAACCATCAGATTTAAACTCACACAACCTTAACCATCTTGTTTCTCTTTAACCAAACCCATACCCCAACCATATCCATAACAGATCCGTCAACACCACCATAAAACTTGAACCATAATAGTGTTTATGTGTACGTATGCTGATGTCAACAAAGAAAGAAAAGGAGAAGAAGTGTTTGTGTTGTTTTAGCAGATCGAGAGAGGAAGAGTGTTGTTACTGTTGTTGTCGCCTGTCGAGTAAACGTTGAAGAAGAAGCAGCAGGTGACAGCAGCTTGTGTATGTGTTGTTGCGGTTGTTCGACAGAATCAAGGAGAAGAAGCAGCAGCTTGCTTCTTGTGTGTGTTTAAGCGAGAACAAGAAAGGATTGTTGCGTTTGTGTTGTTTTGAACCAGAAAGAAAAGAAGCAGTGGCTGTTATGTTCTTGTATGTGAGTTCGTTTGTGTTGTTGATGAGTGTTTGTAACCGAGGGAAAGGTTTAAGCTGTTGTGTTCGAGTTGTTGTTGTTTGTTTATGATTGAACTTGAACAAAAAGAAGGCCAACAGTAGATCTAGTGTGTGTGTGTGTGTGTTCTGGGTGTGTTATTGAGACCGAACATGAAGACAACAGAAGCAGATCGAGACATTGTTGATGAGTTTGTGTGTTGAGTTCATGTGTTGTTTGGATAGGATAGAGAGAGAGAGAACGTGAGAGAGAGAAAGGGTTTGAAAGTGAAAGTGAGAGTGTTGTGTTGTGTTGAGTTGATGTTGTTGTTGTATTTTTTTGAACGGCTGATATTATTAACAAACATAGTGGGTTTGGTTAGGGTTAAGGTTAGGGTTGGGTTGTAAATATAGTGGGCCAAGATTAGAGTGTGTTGTGGACTTTCAATCTTGTGGGCCGAAAATTTGATTGGTTTTGGGCTTGTGATTTGGGTTGCAAAGTGGGTTTGTTTACTTGGTCTGTCAATTGCAAATTGGGCTCGGGATTAAGAGTTCTATAAAATTTTTGGGCCGTGTTTTAGTTGGTTCGTTTTTTTCACCGGGTGTTAATGTTTAAAAATTTTTATGGGCGTTTTCAATCAAGTCGTCATTAAATTTTGTCCGGGTGTTTATTTTGTCAATCTTTAGGCCAAAGTTTTTCATTTAAGTTGAAAAAGTTGTGTCAGCAGCCGGGACTTTCAAAAATTTATTTTTAGGTCAAAATTTTAAACGGGTTATCGATTAAAAAAAATGGCTTATGCAGAACTTTTTAAATCCTTCGAATCTGATGATCTCACAATGGCACAAATCCGGTTTGATAATTTTGCAGTTTTAAAGAATGAAAGGATGCCTGAGTTTCTCGATCGATTTGTGATGGTGGCAAATAATCTGAAAAAGCATGATCCAGGACTCGGAAATCATGAACAGGTTCAGAGATTGCTTGATTCTCTCTCACCAAAGTGGAGTTCACATGGAAAATCGATTAGAAGAGAAAGAGGATTTACTGATTGCAAACTGGTGGAGGTGATGAACAAACTAAAAGAAATGGAGTTGGATATCAAACGTCGTGAGTACGATGAAGCGATGTCTTTAAATTAAAAGATCACCTCAATCTCCAAAGAGAAACCAGAAGAGATATCAGTTTCTGCCTCCAATTTCAAAGGTTTACCGAAACCTGAAATTGAAAAGGTACAAGGGGAGATCAAGCAGACATCGGTGGGTAAAGATGGAGCAAAGTTAAATGATAAAGCTTGTGATGCTGAGAAGGAGGAGGAACAAAAGACAAATACCAGAGTCTGCAACTACGAGAAGGCTCTTGCTTCTGAAAAAATCATCATGGATCTTCCATACGAGACAGTTCAGGATATGTGTTCTTCTAATGCAGAACTCGTTTATTTGGTATTTATGAAGCTAACAAATTGTTAATCGAAAATGAAAAATATTTCACTCAGGTAAATAAAGAACTTAAACTTAACGAGTCAAAATATTTTGTCAAATTAAGAGAAGCTTTGAAAGAAAATGAACATTTGAAAACGAGTCTTTTGAAAAGAAATGTGGAAGTCAATATGCTAACTGAACGTGTCGCCCTGGCTGAATTTGAAACCAGTAAGTTGCAAACGAAACTCGAAAAATGGACAATTTCGGGGATGAAACTTGAGGATTTAATCAAAAGCCAACGGGGGGCTCGTATTAAGACTGGGTTGGGTCATGAGGATAAGGCTTTTGTATATCCTCCTCCCAGCACTTACTGTTACTCTCCTACACCAACTCCACACCCGACCAATGAGTTGATTCATGAAATAATTCAGAAAGATACTGATAGTTTGTATGCAGGATTGGAGAATGTGAATCTTAAAAAGGTGCGAGATGATTATGAGTCCCCGACTGGTATTGGATACAGTAAACTGGATGCTGACAGTCAAGCCAATGTTTGTTCAGTTTCCGGTGTTAGTAAATCTGTACAATCTGTTTCTTCTAACTTCTTTGACAAGTTTAAAGCAGGTGAAATTCCTACTTTTGAGCCTGTCCTAATTGCGAAGGAAGAGATAAATCCGGATTCACGTAATCATCAAGTCATCAATCAAGATCCGTTGGAAGCAGAGGTACTTATTAAAGACTGGACAAGCTCAGATGATGAATCAAATACAGAGGAAAGTCACGGAGATTCAAAGATCAAGATGTCATCTGAAACTGTCAAATCTGAAATGCTTTCAAAACCTGAATCAAGACAAATCCGGATCTCACTCCCAGCTGCAAAACAAGCCAATCATCCATCAAAAGCTCAAAAGAAGAAGTCTTCACCTCTGTCCATCATATCTCAAGTTTGTAAAAGACTTGAGAACAAGCAAGTGAAGATCTCCTCTCCAGTCCAACAAAGTAAAACACAAATCAGTCAACCCTCTGCAACTAAACAAAAGAAGCCACAAGTCTTCCAACAAGTTGCATCAAGCTCAAAGAAAGCCCCACCCCTAGCTGCTCCACACGGGCCAGTCAAGCATCAAAAGCCATTCAAGGCTTGCTTCAAGTGTGGAAAGGATGATCATGTGCTCAAGAAATGCCCCAAAGGACATGCTTCGGACGGTAAAGGCAAACAGGTTTGCTTCTCCGGATCAGAGTCTAGAAAGAATCCTCCACTTGGTAAAGGTAAACAGGTTTGTTTATTTGAATTGCAAGGTAAGAATCATACATCTTTGAAAGGTCAGATGACGAACATTCCATCCCTACCGTATCATGTGAAGCCGGTTTCACATGATTCAAAGATGAATGTGACAACATCACCAAACAAAAATCTTTTTCCTTGGGGCTTAAACAGAAAATGATTTCCAAACTTAACTTTTTCAAGTCGAAAATGTTTGAACCTAAACAAATTTGGCAAATTAAAAAGAAAGAGGAAAAGATAAGTGATACAAGAACAGGTTGTGTGCATAGACAGGTGTCTTACACTGATGAAAAAGGAACGCCCATGACTACGATGGCCTGGGTTCCCCTTTCTAACTAATCTGTTGATGAGTGCAGGAACATTTCAGGAGGACTGTTAGTAATCCGATTTACTGACAGAGAATGTTCCTTATTCAAATTTGAGGCGGAACAAACAGGTCATGGTTCTGGTATCTTATCCACATTCTGGATCTTTCTTTGATTTTCACAGCCACAACATTTTTCTTGATAACTCATTTATCATCTTTTGATAGAGTAATATGGAAGACGTTTCTTTCGTAATTTCTATTTTATATATTGTAAATAGTTAAAAAAAAGGATTAAAAAAAAGGGGAGCCTAACATTTTTACTTGTATTTTTTATCAAGTTTTCACATCTCTTTGAGGTCGCTCTTGTGTCTTTTGAAAATTTCAATTTTGTGCTGAAATAGAAATTTTGGGGGAGTAAAATCTCAAATGAGAATGAATTGAATATCATTAGTGCAAAGTCCTTTCTGTGTAAATATTTTGTGTCTTTTGAAGGTTTCAGGTTTGCATGGAAAAGCAACCAAAGGAGGATATTGATTTGTGTGATGATGTGTCAATAAGCTCAGCCCAAATACAATTAGACAGCAATTTTGTGAACAAACTAAGTTCAAGAACTCGGCAATAAGGATTATCTCCTTGACATGATTGGCTTGCACAAAGTTACAAGTCCTTGTCAGAAATGGGTTGAGAGTGTCAAATCTTTGATTTTATTTTCCCAAAACATCCCAAATCACCCACACCCTAGCCCTGAATTGAGTTTCTAGTTAGCAAAACAAAATAAAAAGCTGCTAGATTTGCTCTTCAGAAAAGCCTCTGAGTGAGTTAGTTGTTAATTCCTCAGAATGTATTGAGTCAAAGTGCTTAACTCCTATGCTATACGGAAGTATTGACCTGGAGTTGGTGGATCTTTTCTGTTATACGTCGGTATAGACCTGAAGATTCACCGAGCATGCTCAAATGATTATCTCCTCTGTTATACGTTAGTATAGACCTGGAGCTCTAATCAGTTGAGTTTCCCAAATAATAAGTCGCAATGTGTTCAAAAGAATCATTGTTGACAAGCTCCACTCCCAAAAATGCAAAAATGCAGAATGTCAAAAGAGGCTCATAAATTGATCAATATTCAAAATTTGATTCATGAAATTCAAGCAAAGTCAATCATATTGCTCTATAAACCCTGATGATAGGACAAGTTTCTTTACCAAGATGTGTATGGGGACCGAGTTGCATGAGTTTCTTCAAATCGAACCTAAAACATGATAAGACCATCACAGATTGTCTGTTGAAAGGAACAAGGCATGGGTTTAAATGGACAAACATATTGACAATCTTGCCAAGTCTATGTTTCTCCGGATGGTCGCTCGAAACGCATTATCTGATTCCTTCATGAAAATTTCGTTTATTATCATTATTTTATGTTTGGGTTCTTGAGTCTTGTTGGTCGTGTGTACCTTATGGGATGTGTTCTCTTTGTCAAAAATATTTGTGATCTTGTCGGACTCGTCCTCTTATTTTCGAATTTTTAGATTTAATTAAAAAAACAAACCTAAAAGATTTTCATTTCAAATTATTTTCAAGTCTTCCATATTATGCTATTAATATGCTATCATTTTCACATGCATTTCACGGGAAATTGCACTCACAAACGAAAATGGGTTCGCTTGTCTTCATACACAAATAAACACGGGTTTATTTTGTTTAATGAAATTATCTAATGAGAAATCTCGAGATTTTGTTTGTGACTGTGTTACAGATATTTGCTGGAAGTGATGGCCGATCATCAGTTAAGCAAAGCACCTGACCAGAGAACCTGTTCCTCAAAGTTTTTCAGAAGATACCGAGCTAGGAAGTCTCCTACTACATCTTCTGAAGCACTCAAGAAAAGATAGTTGGAAAGCCGTTCCAGATTTTAAGAAATGATGCACGCAAAATGGGGGAGCACATTAAATAGGGGAGCTTGTGAGATAAAAGATCTTCAGCAACATAATTTGGCAAGCATCAGTCTTAGGGGAGTTTTGTTGGAGCTGAAATTAAGACTGAAGCTTACCAAATTGAAGATCCAACAGTTTTGACTTATCGGTGCTGAACACGATGCAAGACGTTGATAATAGTAGACTATGAGGGAGTATTGTTGGACCTGAATTGTAGTCTAATATTATCAACACAGTCAAAGTCAACAAAAGTCAACGTCAAAGGTCAAAGTCAAGACGACGCGTTCGGGGCAAAGATTAGAGACAAGACGTTGAAGGCGACAAAGTTTTATTGTTAATAAATATATTTTGTGTCAACAAAATATATTTAATCGTTTTCGTCATTTTAGTATTTTATGTAATATATATATTTTGTCATTAAGACAAAATATATATTAGACTAAACATTAGGTTTTTATTTGTATTATTTCTAATTGTCATGTTTTAGTCTAAGTCTAGGGTCCTAATTGTCATTAGTTCAAAGTGTCATTAGGCTATAAATAGTAAATGGCAATTAGGGTTTTCACTTTGTAAATCTGATGCAATCAAATTAAAGATCAAATTGAGGGTTTTCATTGTGTTCATCATTGTTCATCCATTTTTCTTATATTTTATGTCTTTTTGATCCAAAATCTTCATCAAATACTGATTCAATAGTGTTATGGGACCAACAACAATCTAGCATTTAAACTTCTTCAAAAGTTTTTCAACAAAGTTTTCTTGATTGTTAAAGACTCTATCTGCAGATTTTTTCACTTGTAGACCCAGAAAGAAATCAATTTCTCCCATCGAACTCATTAGGTATATCCACCAAATTCCAAACTTCGTGCTTTCGAAATTGCAACAACTCATGTTTCATTGCTTCAATCTAACTATTGTCTTCTAGTGCTTAAGTGATGTTCTTTGGGACAAATTAAGAAAGAAAACATGAGTATAAACATAAAATTTCTTGATCTGAATGACTTCTCATTGTTCTCTGATTCAAGGGACTGATAATCTGTGATTTTCGATGATTCTTGAGCATATGAGATGTTGGAATTTCATCTCCTTGAATATTAACATCTAGATTAGATTGGTTCCAATTGGACAAATCTTGCAAAAGAGTTGAAGTATGTGGAGTGAAATTAATTAGGAACATGAGATGGTGAGTTGATGAAATAATCAAGATTATCAGGAATAGCTTCACCATCGGAATCAGATAAAGATTCTGAGTCTTATTGTATAATTTCATGACCATCATTAGGAAAATCATTTTGATTTTCAAGAACATGAGTTTCTTGTGCTTAAGGTTGATTTTGAGCTTGAATATCATGATTATCACTAAATGAAACAAATGGATAGACTTGACTTGAATCATCCATATTATCATCCGAATCATTGCTGAAAGATCCCAAATCTCCTGCTTGTTTCTTGGAATCACCTGGATTTTCAAACAAATTAGAATTGAATGAATTGGATAACGAATCTACATATATCAAATAACCAAGCTGGACCATTAGCAACCGATGAAAATGAGTTTTCTTGGAATTTAGCATTGAAAGTTTCAAGAACAACATTTGTTCTAGAGTTATAAACTCTAAAAGCTTTTGACACAAATGAATATCCTAGGACACACAACTTACAATTTGTTATGTACACACTCTTCAACACACATAATTCATGCATAATATATCATATGTTTATATATTTGTTTAGCTTCATATCCATGGCAACAAGCATATATATTCATTACACACATCATGGGCATACCTACCTATTTATGATGTGGAGCGGTCGCACCCGTAATTTTTCTTTCGTATATATGTGTTAAAATCTAGATCGATCTCCGTAAAATTTAACAACCATCCCCTGTTCAGTATTAAAAAAAAAGAAAGAAGGCTTATAGTAAAGAAAGAAGAAAGTTTGTGGAATTGTACTTGTAGAGAAAACGGAAGAAGATAGATGTTAAAATCTTACAATACTACTAAAGGAGACTTGGGCATGACCTCATTTTTGCCTACGTGTCAAGTGGAGAGAGCTGCCACATTTGATTTGTGATGTGGGCATGAGATCAGCAAACTGGTTCACTGGAAAAAATATCCGACCCGTTGTTATCATTTAAAGTTCAAAAACTTCCTACAGACTCTTCATTCTCTTCTCTCTCTCTCTCTCTCTCACACACACACTTTCTTGTTTCTCTTTCTCCGGCGAAGTTCTTGGTTGTTCAATGTTACCATCATCTTCTAATCCAGCCATCCAGGTTTGCTTCATGTTTCTTAATGTATCTATGCCTTTTGTGTTTCTTATTAGATGATTTTTATTGAAATTAAATGAAGCCCTAGGTAATTTTTTTTTCATCGTGTGTATTTTCATCGTGTGTATAGCATCTTCTCTTCATTTCTTCTTAATCATCCACATACAAAACATTGCAAGGTTTGTGCTCTTTTCTATTTCAAATTATTTTAGTTTTTTTTTTCAAATATGTTTATACTAACTTTTGCTGTTTTTATTCTGTTCATGTTTTACAAGATTTTGCTTCCAAAAACCCTAAATCAACACCATTGTATGACGATTCAAGTTAGTTACAACCAGGTTATCACTTTTTATCCTTTTCTTTGTTTCAGATCCCATACATGTTTTCTAGAATTTTTAAACCCTAAGATCTAAAATCGTTGTTTGAAATCTTTCAGGTTTACTAGGTTGTTACAAATCCTTGCTGTCAAAGTGAATGTTTAAAACTCAACTTTACCATCGAATTAACTAGTTGTGAGATACCTTCCAGACCGATCCAAATCTGGTTGTCGTCGTCCCACAATCTTCCGAAACCCTCAGCGAATCATGTGGTAAAGGTTGGGAATTCTGACTAATCAACTTTCTGAAAATGGGTCATTGATGATTAACAAGATTCCAAAATCGTAAGTGAAGGTTATCCCAATTTATGTTGGTTACTTTCGTAAAAATTAAATGCATCTTAGGGTTTCAAAATTATTCTACCTTTCAATTGCATTGATTTTGGTTTAAAACAGTATATATGCTTTTAGTGTTATACTAGGTTTAACACATGTGTGATACACACAGGTAAAATAAATATATTTAAAAGAAATTATAACAATTATGTTTAAAAATTTGTATATATTTTTTTGTAAATTAACTTTAACCACAAAATTTTATCTCTATCAACTCTCCTACTCAACTTTTCTCTCTCAAACTTCTTTTTACTCAACAAATTATTAGATAGACTAGGTTTAATACTCGTGTGTTAGTGTGTTACACACGGGCTAAATAATAATATTTTTTAAAAAATTATAACCATTATGCTTAAAAAATTATAAATATTTATTTAATATTAAAGACATTGGCTCCATCAACTTATATATGCATGGTGGAAAAATTGCACTAAATTTCTATAAACGTTACTAACTTTTTCATACGTTATTTATAATTAAAAATGCTAAAAATCATGCTTTGGTTTTTCTGATACTACATATATGTAGTATCATTGTACTTGATGCATTTGTTTAAACGGTCAAATGACTCAAGAGTCTAATAATTATTTAAAGTGTATATACGATCTCAAATGACAAATAACAAAGTTCATAATATTCCATATTGAAAAACTTATTACAAATGAAAACAAAACCAATACTCATACTATGTATAAACATAAAGATAATAATAAACTAACAAACCAACGATAAATATCATAACAAAGTAAAATAAACCTGAAATTCAAACTATAAGATAACAATGCATCAATACTACATATATTGCATATATGTAGTATTATGATACTACATATATGTAGTATATGATACTGCATATATGCAATACTATAAAATTTAAAAGGGGATAGTGAATACGGTGATGTTATGCACCTATGTTACTCGTAAAACCATTAAAAAGCTTTTATAAAGGGTGTGTCTATACACCCCCTTCTTACTTGTTACATCACCCGTTATAAAAAACTTTTGAAACTTGTCAAAATATGCTCCAAAACTTTTATTGTACTTATTCCTTAAAAAATTGTATTCCTAAATTAAATTAATAATATGCATATATAAAAAAAATGTTTGATGTCGGTATTTAAAGGTGCGGTTAAGTTTTTGTCTGCTCCGATTCATTCGGTTGTAAAATCTTTATATTCAGTCTTGAAATCATTTTTTTGGCCAAACCTAACCGAATTGAACTGCTTTAGTATGTTTACTTAGTTATGGAGTTTTTTTGCCTGACCAATCCGTAATAATCCACTTTATATTCGATCCGGTTATACGATGAAACCAATTATTATACGGTTTATTAAGATAACCGAATCAAATAAATCATGTTTTTTATTATCGAAAACCAAATTCACAATTTGGATACTGTTAGTAACCGAACCAAAAATCAAACTTGCAATTTGGTTCATTTTTTCGTTTACAGATACGATTTATTCCGACTCTTTGTGGTTTCGGTTAGTTTTGACGCCTATAGTCGATACTCACCAACTAAATGCAATATCTTAATCAAATATTATAAGAAATGGAATCTTAATTTAAGAAAAAAATATAATTTTGTAAAAAAAATGTTGAAATTGTATTTTTTTTAAACTTTAGGGAGGGGATGTAACAAGTAAAAAAAAATTGAAAAGGGGGGATGTATATAGCAACACCCTTTATAAATTAAGTTAAATTATTTTTATTAGAAAACTTATCTCATTGATCTTTATTCAATTTTAATGGACGACTCGGTCTTCTTCTCTTAGATCATAATTTTCTCTTTCCCATTTACTCAATAATCGTCATTCATTTAAGTAAAAGATTACCCGTCCTTAAAAAACCGATCATACATCAATTTGGCTTTTCAATCCAACTAATAGATTAATATAACATGACTCGTATAATTGGTATTGTGATATGCCCCTGCTGCACATATTCATATCACATCACATAATGTGGATAGAGTAATTGCAAGCAATGCCAATACGATCATATGAGAAAATCCAAATTTGAAATTGAGGCATGATGGTGTTGCTTTTTTGTGATGTTATCATCGAAATCAATATCGGGAACTTTTGTTGTTTTATCAAAGTACGTAGTTTTGATGAATTCTCATGTAATTTAGGTGCATAACAACACTATATTATACTACATATATGCACTATTGAAATTAAAAACACGAGAAATTTTTTTTATAGCGTTATTTATACTCAAATGAAAGATACTAAAATTCTTGATCTAATGGTGCGAAAAAAAATTAAAAACTTAACGTATGCAAAAGATAGAAATGTTTAAATATTTATATATTTAAAGTACCAAATTCGCCCTCCTTTTTTAAATTCCATCCCTTGTAATTTGGTAGTTCTCAAGTTCTCAACTTAATATGGAGTTCTCTCTTGATCCCTCCCATATATATATATATATATATATATATATATATATATATATATATATATATATATATATATATATATATATATATATATATATATATATATATATATATATATATATATATATATATATATATATATATATATGGGAGGGATCAAGAGAGAACTCCATATTAAGTTGAGAACTAGAGAACTCCCAAAAGATAAGGGATGGAATTTTAAAATAGAGGGACAAATTTGGAACTTTAAATATATAAATCTTTAAACATTTCTATCTTTTGCATACGTTAAGTTTTTAAAATTTTTTTCGCACCATTGGATCAAGAATTTCAGTATCTTTCATTTGAGTATAAATAACGTTATAAAAAAATAAAAATTTCTCGTTTTTTCAATTTCAATACTTCATATATGTAGTATACGATATTATATGTTTTTAAATTGAGGAAAGTGAATATTGTGTTGTTATGCATCTAAATTACATGACAAACCATAACAAAAGTTCCCTGATATTAATTTCATTGATACCATAACAAAAAACAACACCGTCATGCCTTAATTCTAAATTTAGATTTTTCTCATATGATCGTATTCACATTGCTAGCAAATACTTGGTCCACGTTATGTGATGTGGTATGAATATGTGCAGCATGAGCATATCACAATACCAATTATAAGAGTCATGTTATGTTAATCTGTTTGTTGGAATTGGAAAGCCAAATTGGTGTACAATCGAATTTTAAAGGACAAGTAATTTTTTATTAAAATGAATGACGATTATTAAGTAAATGGGAAAGAGAAAATTATGATCTAAGTGGAGAAGACTGGTTCATCCATTAAATAGAATAAAGATCAATGAGTTAGTTTTCTAATAAAAAATAATTTAACTTATTTTATCAAAGCTAGGTAGTTTTAATGGTTTTACGTGTAACTTATGTGCATAACATCACCGTATTGACTATCCTCTTTTAAAGTTTATAGTATTGCATATATGTAGTATCGTATACTACATATATGTAGTATCATACTACTACATATATGTAGTATATGCAATATTGATTCATTATTATCTTATAGTTTGAATTTCAGGTTTATTTTATTTTGTTATTATATTTATCTTTAATTTATTTTTTATTATTATCTTTATGTTTAGACATAGTATAAGTATTGGTTTTGTTTTCATTTATAATAAGTTTTTTTATATGGAATATTATGAACTTTGTTACTGGTCATTTGAGATCGTATGTACACTTTAAATAATTATTAAACTCCCGAGCTATTTGGCCGCTTCAAAAAATGCATCAAGTACTGTGATACTACATATATGTAGTATCGAAAAAACGTAAATGTGATTTTTAAATTTTTTAATATAAATAAGGTATGGAAAAGTTTGTAATGTTTAAAGAAAAATATAATCAAGTGCAAATTCGCAATATTACATATATGCAGTATGGAAATTAAAAAAACGAGAAAAAAAATATTTTTTATAACTTTATTTATACTCAAATGAAAGATAAAGAAATTCTTGATCTAATGGTGCAATTTTTTTTAAATAATATTAACGTATGCAAAAGATAGAAATATTTTAAGATTTTTATATTTAAAGTTACAGTTTTACCCCTCCTATTTAAAATTTCATCCCTTGTCTTTTTGGTAGTTCTCTAGTTCTCAACTTAAAATGAGTTCTCTCTTGAACCCTACCCTATATATATATATATATATATATATATATATATATATATATATATTGAGAACACATTTAACTTGATAACAACTTAGGAACCGCTTTAACTGTTGTATTTATTATAATATAAATTGACCAAAATGCTTGTAATTCAACTAATTTTAACATCTATTTAAAAAATATATGATTTGTGAAGTCGTTTGTTAAAATGCATATATGCACCCATATTACTTGTACACAAACGCACATTGTGGGTGCATATATGCATTCTAACAAACGACCTCACGAATCATATTTTTTTTAAAATGTATGTTAAAATTAGTTGAATTATAAGCATTTTGGTCAATTTATATTATAAACAATTCAACAGCTTGACTCACTCTATGATTCATTCAAGTTGTACTTTTTATACACAAGTTAAGAGGTGTTCTCATTTGAGTGTCCCTATATATAACTGTTGAGTTCAGTTTCAGTGCAGAATGTTGATATGAGTATTATGACACCTCACTTGATGGCGGAATCCTCTGGTAGTGTCATGGATATGGATATAAATAGTAGCAAAGCACATTGCATACATTTTATTAGAGTCTAATAATGTCTTAACATAAGTTTTGGAAACATAGGTCTTAAAGAAACTGATAATGTCATAAATAAGAACACAATAACTGCAATAATTCGTTGTTTATTTATACTAGGTCTAAAGCATTTCCTATGTCTTGAAAATAGTAAATAGAAATTATCACGCAACACCTGAAATATTCATAAAATAAAGTTAGCTATAAAAGTTAGTGAGTAAATGTTGACTATTAGTTTTGTGACAACAGCTTGTAATATTTTAGTTATTTGATTTTGATTATCTTTGTAATAGTCATTTAGTTATACATAGGTTGTACGTTATGGTGGTGAGTCACGAAAGACTCCATGGTGACGCAAACTAGGTGTCATACGACACATATGGGCGACACATAGGTGTCATGCGACACCTAGGTGTCGTGCGACACCTAGGGGCGACACCTTGGTGTCGCTCGTCTGGCTCATTACCTATAAATAGTGATGAGTGTTAACCATTTTGGTTAATCGTCAATCACAGAGTGTGTAAGCGTTTTTTATCAATATAATTATGTTTGAAATTACGCTCTCAAATTGTTTTTTGACGGATCCCGCACGTCTAGAAGCATTTGTATCATCTGAGATATCGATCCAAGTGAAGAACCAGGACCTACAAGTGGTATCAAAGCCTTCATGCTCGTCACGGCTTGGTTTTTCAAGCGTTTTGAGAGTTATCGGGTTTTCTTCATCACAATTTCGCTTCGTTTCTTGTCAATGTTGTGTAGAATATTGAAGTTTTTCGTCCTACAAAGGTTGAGAGCTGAAAAGGTTAAGTTTTGCGTGAAAAAATCACACAA
The DNA here is from genome assembly GCA_030867185.1 of Tagetes erecta. NCBI lineage: Eukaryota > Viridiplantae > Streptophyta > Magnoliopsida > Asterales > Asteraceae > Tagetes > Tagetes erecta. The sequence goes on from CM061488.1 coordinate 62,702,805, forward strand.
AATCGTCAAAAATGGTGACTTTCGTGTTAGGTTTTGCACGAAAAAAGGTTTCTTACGACACCTACACAAGGTTTTGTGTGTCACAGTCTTTTTAATGCAACACCTTCATTTTCATGCGACACCTATTGACACCTCGTACCTAATTTGCAAATTCCCAACAATTGAACCGTTGGATCATTGTCAAATGTTTACCGAAGCTTCCTAACTAATTGGGGAACATTTTGACCGTTGGGATTGAGCTAATAATTCTTGGAGATAGGTTTCGGAGAGCCAAAAACGTAACAGCTCGATGTTTCGGATTGAGAAAACATAGTCTCAAAGATTGGACTGTTGGATTGTTTTGAAATTTGAATTGAAGCATCCTAACACATATATGATTAAATCCAATGGTGGAAATGTGATTTAGAGTCTAAAGTTCGTGTTCTGCTGTGTGAAACCTTTCATGCGAAACCTCCATTCGACACACCTTTGTTGCGACACTTTGGACCCGACTCCTCCAAATCTGACACCTTTGGACCCAACACCTGTGTGCGCGACACCTTTGTCCTGACACCTCCATTCGAAACCTCCCTTCATCTGATACCTCTATCCGACACCTTTTGCGCGACATCTACCATTCAAGCAACGCATTTGCTTACACGACACTTCATTTTGGGCGTAACCTTGTTCAAGAAACTCTTCGTTGTTTAAAAATCAGGTTATCTCTCTTGCTTCTAAGATTTATAAAACACTTATCTTTTGTTTTCTTGTGATTGATTTACAGATGGCTAACTCTACCATGAATATGAATGAGATGTCTAAGTTGAAGCCTCTAAAGCTAGTAATAGGAGATGATTTACAAGCTGGAAAGATAGTTTTGAAGCTTTATTTATCAAGTTGGATACTTCACTATTGAAACATATCCAGATAGGGTATGCTGAGCCAACAACCCTTGTTGGTGATGTGTATACAAGAATTAAGAAGAAGGCTTCAGCATATATACTTTGTGATGTTGAAAAGTATATTGCATCAACCACTAAGCAAAAACTAAAAAAAACTTTTCAAAGAAAAACTTGAGGTACAACAAAGAGACTTTACCAAACTCAAGGATGATAATGGAAATTTGTGTGCCTAACTTAGAGATGTAGTTGAACAATATCACAAAGTAAAGGATGAGCTTGAACTTGCAAACCAACTTGCATTGAGTTAAAACATGATGTTGATAAGATGAGCAAAGCAAGTAAAATTGTTAACCACTTCCTTGAGAAAAAATGTGGTAAAAGTGGGAATGAAAGGGGTTGGCTATACTGAGATACACATCCTTACAATTTTGATTACTCTTGTTCACCAGAAAAGGATAAGGTACCCGACTTTGAATCTACAACACCTAAAGTTGTATATCCTAATTGTGATAAATCTAACCCTGTGAAACATGAGGTGAGTGTTGTGGCAGATGAACCGGTTGCTGATCCTAAGGTTTGTGATGAGGGGAAATTAGATAAGGAAGAGAGTTGTTCTACTTCTAAGTCTGATTGTTATTTTGCAAGCCTTGAAGAAATTAAAAAATTCTTTAAGTTCTTCGTCTGAATACTTAAACTCTGGTATCAAATCTACAATAAACCAGTTAGACAACTAGCTAAAGCTGTGATATCAAAATCTTTTGCGTCTGGAGGCATGTTAGAAAATGAGAAATATAATATTAAGTCAAACATGTTACCTCCTATTGGAAACCACAAGAGCAAAAAAATAAAGCAGGTTTTCAATCATCACAACCCTTAACATCAAGAAGAACTCAACAAAGGGTTCCAAATTTTCAATCTGTGAGAAGAGAATCCTTTAGTAGAAAGTGGGTTGAAAGAAGACAATGTTTCAAGTGTGGGTTGGTTGGGCATCTCCTTAAAGATTGCAGGTTCAAATCTAAAGAGAATATGCATGTGTAATATGTACCTCTATATTCTACTGACAAAAGGAATGCTGCTTCAATGGAAAATCCAGGTAAACCGGTTAATAAGAGACCAGGTAAGAAAAACTAAGATAGGTTGAAATGAAAAGCCAAAAGGGAAAATTTTGAGACTCAAAAATTTCAGAAAAACTCGAAACCTAAATTGTTTACAAAGGTTTCGACTCCACCAAAGTCTCAGCAATATTCCACATAAGGTTTTTTAAACAAAACTATTTTTAAACCTAAGGTTTCATTACCTCAGTCTCAGTTTCAAAAGTCAAAGTTTTATGAAGATAATTAAAGGTTTTCAAAAGCTAAACCGTTTTCTAAACCTAAGGTTTCTTCTGCTAAATCATATGTTCCAATCATTAGTGACAAAAGAGATTGTTAATTGCATGAAGTTACCAATGTTGATTCACAAGGGCAACCTAAGACCACAATGGCTTGGGTCCCAATGACTAACCGAGTTGTTACTTTGTGCAGGAGCAACCAAGGAGAACTACAAAACTGATAGTGGTTATTTCTAATTCATCTGAAGAATGTCCTAAAAAATAGATTTTCGAGAAACTGGTCAAACATGGAAAAAAAATTTATTTTTTCTTTTTATTCTTTTGTTTTTGTTAAATAAAAAAATTGAGATCTTACGGAGCAAAATAGGAGAGATGACAATTAAGCAGTTGTTAGATATATCACGCTTGTTTTTTTGTTTAATTACAATTAAGCAGTTTCATTGTGTGATGTGTTGGTAGGCTTAGTTGACGTGTAAAACGACATCAATCTTTGTGACTAACTTAAAGCTTGACCAAAATGTGTGGAAACCCATTGATGTGTAGCAAGTTTCATTAAATTCTATTCAACAATAGGCTGAGAGTTACATTCTTGTCATACACACACCAGTTACCATCGATTATAAGTTGTTTTTTTATTGATTTTGTATTATGCAATAAAAAAATCCATAAAAAAGGGGGAGAAGTGCACTATAAATCAGATAAAGAATATGTATGAGAGCAGAAAGCACCAAAAGAATAAGTGTGCAATGTCATTGAGTTAAAAGAGTCCAACGTAGGCATAAGGTAATTGTAAAGAGCTTAAGGGCTAACTGGGTTGAGCAAAAAGAGTCCAATGTGGCCATTAGGAAATTGCAAAAGAGTCTAAAGGCCAACTGTGAAAAGATATGCCAATGTGTAAGTCCCAGATTAGGATCTACAACTTAAAATATCAACAACAAAACACAATCAAAGTGCGGAATCCTTTGATCATGCTCGATTCAAGAATGACAAAAAACACGCAGATTCAAAGATCTGTATGGTATTGAATGTTATTCGGCCGAGAAGAAGCGAAACACACACAAAAACCATATTTAGGATTAGAATTATGATAAAAAAAGCTCTATCAATTCATTAAACGAATTTTCTTATATATTTAGACTTTGATGGGCTTTTACAAAGTCTAAGTATGTTACATTAAAGCCCACTCGGCCTAGGAACACATCTCTAGAACCGAGAACCACTAAACTATGAAACCGAAAACTATACTATATACTAGTTTGAATCTTCTCTAGGTCCTAACAAACTCCCCCTAAATTCATACTATTATATAAAAAATTTACTTCTGTGGACCCTTGCCTTTCTTGGTAGATATAATAATCCATTGCATATCTTCAACTATTAGACCAAGAGAAGGACCAAAAATTTGTGTCTCGGCTCCTGTCCGATTACCAGCCCACATCTCAGAAGAAACAATCTGAGAAACAACAGCTGTAAAAGTTTTTCCACACACTTCAAAGTTTTCGGCGACTTGAATTTGATGCTGAGCTAGAACTTTGATATCTGACTCTCCAAATCGCATCAATTCCGAAGTATCCATCACCCTATACTCAACATTGCCGCATACAATAACCGCTTCACTTTGGACTGGATCATAGCACCAATACTTGAAATCTAATAATGATCCATCATGATGATCGGCGGGTAGTGGTATAATCTTGGCTTTTTGTGTGGGAGGCTACACAACAGTCATTAATGGTTTACCCATGCTAGGATCTACAACATCTTTGTGTGTGCGAACCCCAGATGCAGCAGTAACCATATCCTGGAAATTTGTAGCAGCCTCTCTTAGTAATTTATTATACAAGTCATAACCACGTTGAGTATTAGAACCAATAGCATGGAACAGAGCCTCACAGAGCTCTCTCATATCTACAACTGTCCATGATTAAAAAGTTTTCCAGTTTTCGTAGTATTCGAGCTCACTGTTCTTCATTCTTATAAACCACAGCTTCTTATCTCCATCATAACCCCAATGATCAATCGCCGATCGATTTCCTTTCTTATCATATATGCCATAACTAGTTTTCATTATGTAGTGATCCTTACCAAGACTATGTTTTTCGGCTAGGCTTCTTCATTTTCTCTTCATCACAATATTCAAAGGAACCTTATCTTTGGCTTAGTAATTCTTCTTCTCATACGACTACCCGAAGCAAAGTAGGATCGCATTCCCGGAGTATTCATGAGGTCCTCAAACTTGTCAACAATTCAAACAGGAGAACGAGGAGCATTAGTAGCCTATTGATAAATTTCTCATTAAGTAGCAGCTCCAGCAGTTGGATTTTGCACAGTCTCAGCTTGAGATTGAGCATTGGCAAAGTTAGAACCAAGCTTTGCTTCAAGACGTTGTGATAAGTCCAAAAGATTAGCTAAGAGTTCTCAACTCAGTAAAACTTCTGCCTTGATCCTTATTTTCTTCTTGAAGATGGTTAATCACCAAGGTCTTGATTATTTGATGTTGTTCAAGCAAACGCACCTTTCTTTTCAGCGTCACCACATCCACATCGTCACCGTCATTAATCAAATCATCAACAAACTCTCTAAGACCATCAGATTCAAGGAAGTGATCATGTTCCTCCACCATTCTTTTCATCCTTTCATTTGCATCATCACCAGCATTAGAACCACCAGCTTCAATATATGAGAACACTGGTACTGGAATAGTTGTGACAATAGTTGCAGCAGTAGAAACATGTGAGTATCAGAAACTGGAAGAGAAAGATCCTCAGCAATAGTAGATATACTTTCTGGAATATTTGATGACTGTTGAATGGCTAGTTTAGGAAAGACAGTAGCAGCAGAATCAACCACTAGGATCACGTTTTCTCCTATTCAAGTTTTTCTAAATAATACTTCTCAATGTAGACTATTTTGGATTCTTTCTGTTCTACTTCATTAGTCCAAAAATATTAGGAGTCAACATATTGATATAAAAAATCTCCACTGTGTGCTCCAAGGATGGATACATGGTTTCAAGGATCATTTGCAGAAATCTGGGATACATCATAAACAATTGCTTCTTTGATCCTTTCAGTTTTCCAAGCATTTCTTCAAAGATATATTTGGAGTAGTTAAACTTCCATCCCATAGTTAACGTGACCATTGCAGAAATTAGCTTTCTACTATGTTAATCTGATCCCCCTTTGTTGCCAGCAACACACATAACCAAGGTGTTACCTAGAAGTCTCCAATAAGGACACATCAACTTCTTTACCATTGGTGGTAATCACCTTCATAGCTCATTCGCCTTAAAACCTCCTTCACCCTATCATTTGGATAAATAACCGGAAACTCATGTGCATCATTTAGCAGTAAAGACTCTGTGATAACTTGTTCTGAAATCACAATCTCCTTGTGTTGAATTTTGGACTTCAACAATACCAGATCCCCTTGCTTTTCCACCTTGGCATTTGACCAAAAATCTTTGATCTAGGTTTTCAATATTATTGGATTCTCCCTAATAGCATGAGTGAGAGTGCAGGATTTTAGACCAACGATCATAGAACTGAACAAGCTTTTGATTTTTTTCGGAGAATCCAATAGATGACCAGCAACATTGTGGTTAGTGTAAAATCCCGAGTCACCCATATCTGCATTCAATCAAGTTCAATGCAACACTGAAAAAGAGTTCTAGAAAACTGAAAATTATCAAATACTTAACATTTGTTAAGTTCTCGGAAGACATTTACTAGTTCTTGAAAAACCAGACCATGTTCTCGGAAACCACACTTAAAAAAACAAGAACCATGATTTTAGTTTGACTATTTCTGAAAACCATTTCCGAGATCAACCGGGTTTTCAATAATGACGCCCGGCTCTCAGAAACGCTTTACAGTTTTCGAACGTTCAAGATATTCCATCAAACAAGGTTTGTCGATGGACTGTTCATCTTCTTCTAACACACCTAGAATCCGAGAACCAGAAGAACACTGGTTCTTGTAACCCGGAATCAATGCTACTTTCAGATCAGTTCTTAATCACAGCACCATCCACATTGTCATCCTACAATATCGATTTCAACTTCAACAACCACTGATCACCTTTTATGGACGAATCACAAAGAAAAATTCTACCAATCGTGCCTTTATCAAACCTAAGCCAAGTTAAAAACTCACAAAGATAGATTAGTAATTACCTCAATTGTAAGATTTTGTGATTGATTTTGATAGGAAACTTGATCGAATGTAGAGAGTAAAAACTCGGCCGAATAGGATTTTGAGAATGGTTTTTAAGATTTGAACAACTTTGAATTTTTAAACCCTAATTACCTATTTAACACAATCCCCTTTTTCTTAATCATAGACCGAGAACTTAGTTCTCGGTTGACAATCGAAACAAACAAAAGAGAGAAAAAGAAAAAGAAAAAATAAAATAAAACGTAAAACTAAATATTTAATGACAATTTACACCCTCAAAGATAACAAAAAATACACAAAACAAAAAAAAAATACTTAGAACTTTAAAACACATACTTCCTTGAACAACCTTTTGTTGGATCAAATCACTGAAACTTAGGAAATGCACAATCATTGACACTGACCTACTTTAGCCTGTCAGAGCGATTGCCAACATATTTTTCCAATTTAAACTTCTATCCCTGAGTTCTTTCTCTTCTTTTTATACATGCAAGTGAATTTATCATGTTTTAACTGATTGAGTAATTATGAACCAAACAAAAAACCCATATATGAGCCTAGAAACAATGATTTGTTCATTCTATCAAGCCAAACACTCTTTATCACCTAGATATCTATTACTTTTAATTTTCTTCTCAAGATTTAACCTAACTTTCAAGTTAACTGAGACATGGACAGATGTCAGACTGTGTCTAGGTTAGCATATATCTGGACGCAACAAAAGAGCAGCCAAAACATCTAGAGAGGACAATTATACAAGGTCAAATGAAGTCTGTATGTGTCTAGGTCTGCATAATCTGGATGCAACAGAAGGACATACAGAGCATCGGGCAGATATCAAACCGTGTCTAGGTCAGCATATATCTGGATGCAGCAGAAGACCAGTCAGAATACCCTACAGATAATATACATAAGTCTCAATTAACTATCATCAAGCACATCTTTGTTTTCTTTATTCAGATATCCAATTGACCTAAAAGTCTAATGCAGTCAAATAGTTTGCACAGATTCTAAGATATGATTTTCATTCAGGACATACCTTATGTTTAAGTTCAATCACTAGGCAATTTGTGTTTTTCTAGAGATTATCAGGAATCTGAGTCTATCAACATATCCCTTATGAGCTAGCATTTTTCAGTACTTATCTTTTCATGTGTCATCATTTTGTACTCTAGTGAAATCTTATCACTTCCTTGGTCTTTTTGTTGAAAACACCATAAGCATTCTTCTGAGTATAACCAACCATATAACATTCGTCTCCTCGAACATCAAACTTTCCAGAAACATTGGCTTGCAATAATGTACAAGGACATCTAAATATTTGAAAGTGCTTGGCTTTGGGCTTATAACCATATAATATCTCCAAAGGAGTCTTCATTTGAGATTTGTTGATCAACACCCTGTTTTGAATGTAGCATGAAGTGTTGACAGCTTCAGCCCAGAAGAATGTTGGTAACTTTGAATCACACAACATAGTACGAGCAGCATCCAAAAGAGTGCGATTTCTTTTTTCTGCTACACCATTTTGTTGTGGAGTCCTTGGTGCACTATGCTGCCATGCCATTCCTTTCTCAGCACAAAACTCAATCATGGTAGCTAGTGTTCTTGAACTTTGTACCATTGTCACTTCTTATTGCATTTACCTTCTGGTTTAGCTGATTCTCCATAAGCACTGTAAAACGTTTAAACAATTCTGTAGGCTCACTCTTGTTAGATAAGAAAAACACCCAAGTGAAATGTTAGTAATCATCAATAACAACAGGACAATAAGACTTCCGATTAATACTTAAAACATTACCGGGCCAAAAAGATCCATGTGAAGAAGTTGCAAAACATGACTTATGGAAGACACTTATTTTGAGAAATGTGGCCCTTTGGCACAAGAAACACACTTTTCAACTGTCACAAAGTCTTTTACAGGAAGATTTCTTACCAGCTTGCCTTTAGAAAGCCGATTTAGATTTTTAGCATTACAATGATCCAACCTTCTATGCCATAGCATGAACTCTTGTTTAGAAATTTTTGAAAACAAACAAGTGATTTACACAGTGGGTTCTTTATTCGTGTTAATTACATAAGTATTTCCCATGTGTTCAACTTTTAACAAAATCCAATCTACAGGATTAACGATTCCTGTTTTTAGTACAAAATAACCTTTTATAGTAAAATGAGTCAAAAAAATTGTTATCACAAATTTATGATACACTTAGTAGACTGTGTTTTAGTTCTGGTACAAAATTGACATTTTTGAAGCATAAGCCTCCATGCTAAACTATACCCTTTTGACTAATCTTACCTGCCTCACCTCTTGCAAATGAGACGTATCCCTCATTAAAATTCTGAATATTTGTCAATTAAGAGATGTCTCCAGTCATGTGCCGAGAACAGCCACTGTCAACATACCATAACTTGAAAATATTCCTTCAAAGATGTTCCTCAGCTAGATTACTGATTACCATAAAGGATTGCAGTTCTTCAGTTGTGATTTCCCTTTTATAGTCGGCTTGCTCAGATTCATCTTCCTTAATTTTTGCTAAGTTTGCAGTCATAGTTCCAACTTCTGTGATATTCAATGCATAAATCTGATCCTCCCAGTCGAACTCGGATGACAGAACAACCATTGCCTTTCCAACTACACCCCTACTAGTTGCTGCTGCTGATTCAGAACCGTTAACAGCAACATGATGCTTATCATCATAAACATGATCTACCTTAGGCTCCTTACGTTCCTTGGCAAAAGGCCCTGGTTTGTGACAATTAAAACATCTTAGGTTTACTTTGCTGAATCCCAGACTTCTGTTGCCATATTTGTCCCTAGTGTTCCTACCCATCTTCTTGATGAAATTCTTTGCTCTGAACACCGCTATTTCCATCTGCCAGGTAACATCAATCTCTTCAACATCATCTGTATGAATCTATTCCAGATCTGAAATCATTAATGATGGATGAATCAGATTCCCTTCCGTGAAGGTCTTCTAGCAGTTCATGAAACCTGTCATTAGTGCTAGATTATCTTCTATTTCTTTTGGAAGCTTAGCAGGTACTACCATATTTGCCTGTTGAGAAGCAACATGTGTGTAACATGCAGGAGATGATGCGTGACATTTGCCCCATATCGAACCCGAATGCCCGACTCAAACCCGTAGTTATCCATCTTTCATTGTATTCGTATTTAATTTTGATAATGTAACGTTTTGTTCTTATTAATATGAATAAATATGTCGGAATTCAATGTTAAATCGTTTTCAATAAAACGACCGAATTACTATCAAACATTTACTACTTTATTACTAAATACAATATTTAAATCTCAATAATTTAAATTGTAAGAGATTTTATAAATATTATTAAAGATAAATACTATCAAGTCTTCAAGTAAGCATTTAACGTCATCCGTAATTTAAACATTCGAAAACGTTAATTATATAAACAACACGAGTTAACTCGGTTAAGTCGATTAGTTAAAATATAATATAAACTAACTTTGTGCTAAAAATGTAAACTTATAAACTTGTATTAAAATTATTATAACAAATCAATAACAAAAAAAACTACAATGGCCAAACGGAAAATAACAAAATTAATTACCAATTAATCTTAATTAATTCCATTTCAACCCAAACGTGTTTGGGCATTTCTAAAGTGAATTAATTGAATTGGTGCAACACAATGACTTGAACTCGTACCAACTCTATTTTAATCTAATTGAATCAAAAGAGCACTCAAAATCACCCATTGATCTTCATTCTTTTCGAACCTGCAACTGCCTTTAGCACCATTGATTCGTCACGTTCATCTGAGAATGGCAAATGGGTTTCACTCACATATCATTTGGATGTAATCTGAAAGTCTAATCTGATTATAACATCCTCATCGTTCGATTGAATCTTAAAGCCGACGTATTGTTCTTCGTTCCTCATCAATCCAATTAATCATCAATCAAGTAAGTTGATCATGTTAAAATACTCGTGATCATTCAAGGATCAAAATCCTTAAGATTAATTGTATTATTGCTATCGAAATCTAGATCAATTTGATGAATTTGCTTTCTAGGGTTTATGTGAAATTGGGGTGATTTCTTGTTTTAAGATAAAATCATTGTATTTTCAACTTTAAACAGATTGTCAAGTTAGCACTACAGGTTAGGATGTATCTGGTGAACCAAGCGACCAGGGTTCGAACATGGTCACTAGCATATCATTTTTTTTCTCATGTTCTCCTTACTAATTTAATTTTTACAAAACTCTAATACTAATACTTGTAATATATATTGTGAATTGTCAAAAATAAACTTATGTAATTGTATTATTGCTATCGAAATCTAGATCAATTTGATGAATTTGCTTTCTAGGGTTTATGTGAAATTGGGGTAATTTCTTCTTTTAAGATAAAATCATTTTATTTTCAACTTTAAACAGATTGTCAAGTTAGCACTACTGGTTAGGATGTATCTAGTGAACCAAGTGACCAGGGTTCGAACATGGTCACTAGCATATCATTTTTTTCTCATGTTCTCCTTACTAATTTAATTTTTAAAAAACTCTAATACTAATACTTGTAATATATATTGTGAATTGTCAAAAATAAACTTATGTAATTATATAAAACCGTGTTTTTGTATAAATCAAAGTTTATAAATCTAACCTTTACAAATACTTTAAAAATACTATAAAAATGTATTTTAATAATTTTTCTATTACAAAGTTTTATAAAGATTAGGATACACAAAATAAGACTTTTAAATGGACTTTTATATACTTCAGAAATGGTTGTAAATGATTTTCAAAAATATATAACATAATTTTTGACATTATATAGGTCGTTGTTAAAAGTATACTATTTGAGTTTCCATCGTTTATCTAAATTATTATAGTTTCTATTATTTATCCCGATGCTATGATTAAATAAATTTATATATTTTTAATCATTACCGAAAAACTACGAAACCCTAATTTGAAAACCCTAGAATTTCAAATTACATTAGATTTCTATTGTTTCTATTATAGTTTTCTATACTATATGTTTGCTAAGTTAGGACTTTGATTTACTTAGGTACTCCTAGTATTTGAGCAATCCTTGGTTCTATCTAATAAATTCTATTATATCGTGCTCGTGTTTCGAGGTGAGTAAACTCACTCCCCTTTTTTAATTTTACGTTTTGGGGCTGAAATATGTGTTCTATTACTATACCATTTTTTTACATTTTTTAGTTTGTTTTCTAAAAGAGATCATAAAATGTTTTAGTCTTGACTCACGACAAGATGCAATCTGCATATTGCTATAAAAATCCATATTCTCATTCATTCCGAGTTGTTGAGTTTTTGGAGCGATTTTACACTAAGAACTACTGATTTTGAGTGTTTTGAAGCCCCTTGGAAGCCATTGGAAGCCATCGGGAGACATAGAAGACTCGAGAATCATCAACCAACCATCTTACCTTCTCCTTGCTTGTTTTCAGTTGGAATATTTAGTTAGTCTAATTGTGTTTTTAGCTAGTTTAATCATGTTTGTTGTAGTGTTTGTAAGCCTTATGGGCTAAATACTCATATTATCTAGATTAAGATGATACTTATGCCTTGATGATGAATGAAACTTGAATATTTTGGTGATGTTTTTATGTCAAGTTCAATGATGAAATTATGTTAATGTTTCAATGATGTTGTATGCTTGTCCAAGTTTTATTGTCATGTGATGTTGATTAGTATTAGAAAGTTGACATGTTGAAAAACCCATCTTCTTGATATTTGTTTGTAAATCTTATAAGTGAGTTTTATAGGATTTATGCCATGATATTAGAAATGATGATTTAAATGTTAGATGACATGAAATTAGACAAGTATACTTTCCTTTACAAGATGTTTGAAAAGATAATTATGATGTTGTAATTTCTTAAACATGTTAAATGTGTAGGTTTGGAATTGTGGCAACAATATCTAGATTTGCATGACTTAGTTTAAGAACTACAAGTTGAAATATTTCATAATTTTGTCTACTTTATGTAATTATTCGTGATTAGGATGTGATTATCGTTCTAGTTTTCCTTTAATTATGAAACTAGGACATTTTAGCGGATGACTAGTTTATCTTTAGTTCTTGACATAAAAGACATCAATTGGACTTTATTACATGATTTTAGGTGATTAGGATGTATTTATCGTTCTAGTTTTCCAAAGAATCATTTTAGTTAGACATCTTTAATCGGAGTCTAGTTATTCCCATAAGAAAATTGACTTCACCATTAACAATTTTCATCATCAAGGTTAAGTGGATTCTTAGTCTAGATAATATCTTATTTCCATAGTTTTATTCCTTTAGTTAAAAATTCTCTTAGTTTAATTCAAAGAAAAACCCAAATTGACTTTTTGATCGGACAAACATTAACAAACGTTTAGTATCGAGAGCTATTGTGCCCACAGATTGATATCTGGTTCTTACCATTTTTAGTATATTACTAACCGATAGGTACATTTGCCTTTCTGTGTGTGATTTAGTAATTTTAGGTGAAAACCTTTTTTAAAAGTAAAATTGTGTGAAAAATCTTTATTGAAATATATATACTTTCACGCACATCAAGTTTTTGGCGCCATTCTGGGGACACGATGATTTCGAGAACGATTCGATTTAGTAATTTGACCATTGTTGATACCTTATGTGTATTTTTCTCTCGACTTGATTTATATTTTTATTTTATTTGTAGGAATAGTTTTGTTATCGTCTTTTCTTTTATTGTCATTCGTGTATGTCCATAACTCCGATCGTTGATATCGTCGAACCATCTTCAGAATCGGAGCGAAATTTACATCGAAGGCTGCGGTTGCGGTCCCGCCTCGTAGCCGCTGCAATCGAAGGCGACACGTTAGAAGACAACACATCCGGTGAGGAGGAAAAACAAATGGCGGAACCCGACGATCAGAGAACTATCAAAGATTTCGGTAAACCATAAGTCAATGATTTGGCCTGGAGTATCGAGAGGCCTACTGTCGAAGTGAACAATTTTGAAATCAAATCCAGTACCATTCAAATGGTCCAGAATATATGTCAATTCGACGGTAAGGATCACGAGGATCCTAGCGTCCATCTCAATAGTTTTCTTGAAATTTGCGCCACTTTCAAAATCAATGGCACTTTTGATGATGCTATCCGGCTTAGGCTGCTTCCGTTTTCCTTACGGGACCGAGCCAAAGCCTGGTTGGTTTCACTTCCCTTCGGATCCATTACATCTTGGACTCAAATGGCCGAAAAGTTTCTATAGAAGTATTTTCCGGCTGAGAAAACCTCAAAGCTTAGAGCTAGACTTCACGTGTTTGAGCAGGATGATGGCGAGTCCATTCACGATGCATGGGAGCCATTCAAGGATCTTGCTCGAAAGGTCCCACACCATGGTTTAGATTTATGGAAATTTTGCGACACGTTTTACAATGCTTTAGAACCGCAGAGTCAGCAGCTTCTCAACATGCACGCTAATGGGGACTTCGGAAAAAAGAGATCGCAAGAAGCATACGGTATGCTCAAAAGGGCAGCCGCGAAGAGCTATTCTAGTCGCGGGCCACGATCTAGGACATCTCGTCATGGAGTTCACCAAGTTGACTCCTACACCGCTTTGACAGCTCAGTTTGAGGCCCTCTCCACAAAATTTGATCAAATGCAGGCGAATCATGTTTGAACCTGCTGTGAGTTATGCGAGGAGCCGCATCCAGGTAGTGATTGTCAGATGGGGGAAATGATGCACGAGCAGGTTGATTTCATGGGTAACCAGACTCGTCCCCAGAACAATCCCTACCGTAACACATATAATCCTGGGTGGAGGAATCACCCAAATTTCGGTTGGAGGTCTGGTTCCCTTAACCAGCAACCACCCGGATTGAATTAGCGTCCCCCATTCCAGCAGACTCAAACTCAATCCTTCCAGTCCCATCCTCCACAAGCCCCACTCCATAATCAAGGACCCACTAGTAGCTCACAACGCCCACCAGAAGGGAAGGATACTATGGAGGACATGATGGCTAGACTGTTAGCCAATTCTGAGAAACAAAATCGATATACTGAGGATCGATTCCTGAAAAATGAACCTGAACTGAGAAATCAGAAAGCTTCTTCGCAAAACATTGAAAACCAGGCCAGGAAAATTGCCAAATTGCTATCTGAGAGACCTCAGGGTGGCCTTCAAGGCAATACTGAAATGAATCCAAAAGGTCATGTCAAGGCCATCATGACAAGAAGTGGCAAGACCACTGAGCCTGCTCCATCACCTTCTACACAGCCGGTTGTTGAAGAAGAAGAGACTGAGTCTCTGGATGAGGTGCAACTAAGGCGAAGCCCAGTAAGTACAACACGATCCTACGAGCCTATCCTACCATACACTCCTCCCATTCCATATCCGGGTAGACTTAAAAAGCCGTAAATGGAGGAGCATTACGGAAAATTCCTCGAGCTTTTTAAGCAACTTCACATCAATTTACCATTCGTTGAAGCCCTTGCTCAAATTCCCAAGTATGCTAAATTCTTGAAAGACCTCCTCACAAACAAAAAGAAGCTCGAGGAGTTGTCACATGTTACTTTGAATGAGGAGTGTTCAGCTATTCTCCAAAACAAACTACCAAAGAAGATGAATGATCCTGGGAGTTTCACTATCCTTGTTTTATGGGTAGTTTGTCTGTCAGCAATGCTTTAGCTAACCTAGGTGCTAGCATAAACCTAATGCCATACGCCGTTTTTGCTAAGCTTGACCTGGGAGAACCAAAGCCAACACGTATGAGTATCCAGCTTGCTGATCGATCAGCGAAATACCCGCGAGGTATAGTTGAGAATACGCTAGTGAAAATTGACAGATTCGTATTTCCAGTCGACTTTGTTATTCTTGATATGGATGAGGATAAGAATTAATGTACCCCTTATCTTAGATCGCCCATTCCTAGCCACCGTTAGAGCCTTGATTAATGTTTGCACGGGCAGACTTACTCTTCGGGTTGATGATGAAGAGCTGAATTTTGATATTGGGAGATCTATGCAGCATCCATAAAGTCAGGATGACTCACTGTACTTCATTGACACTATTGACACATGTGTGAGTAATTAGTTACATGACACGTTCGATGAAAAGGCCCTGGACACACAGTTAATTCCTAATCAAAAATGGGATTCAGTTTGCCATGACACCTCCATTGGGGAGATGATATTTCTTGTTGACCATGATTCTTTCTCATGTCCAAAGGTCTTTGAGGTTATTGATTGCAATGTTGAACCCAAGTCACGACCTTCTGTAGGGGACCCACCACCAGTTGAACTTAAAGAGCTACATAACCATTTAGAGTATGATTTCTTAGATGATGAGTCCAGTTTACACGTCATCATTTCCTCTGATTTAGCAAGTGACGAGAAGGCGAGATTACTTGAGGTTTTGAAACTGAACAAAAAGGCAATCATGTGGAAGATTATGGATATAAAAGGGATTAATCCATCCTTTTGTACCCATAAAATCTTGATGGAGGACTTCAAACCTGTTCTACAGCATCAGAGACGCCTCAACCCTAATATGCAAGAGATCGTGATGAAGGAGGTGATTAAACTACTTGATGCAGGATTAATTTACCCGATTTTTGACTCCGCATGGGTGAGTCTAGTACAGGTTGTCATGAAAAAGGGATAGATGACGGAGGTCATCACTAACGAGAGGAATGAGTTGATTCCTACTCGCACTGTCACTGGTTGGAGAGTTTGCATTGATTATCGTAAATTAAATGATGTCACGAGAAAATATCATTTCCCCTTCCCTTTCATTGATCAGATGCTTGAACGCTTATCTGGGAGGATGTTTTATTGTTTCCTTGATGGTTTCTCGGGGTACTTTCAATTCCCCATTTCTCCTCCTGATCAGGAGAAGACAACATTCACATGTCCATATGGCACATTCGCCTACTGACGGATGCCCTTTGGACTATGCAATTAATGCCCCAGCTACCTTCCAGCGCTACATGGTAGCCATTTTCCATGATATGATCCAAGACTCCATGGAAGTTTTCAT
The DNA here is from genome assembly GCA_030867185.1 of Tagetes erecta. Lineage (NCBI taxonomy): Eukaryota > Viridiplantae > Streptophyta > Magnoliopsida > Asterales > Asteraceae > Tagetes > Tagetes erecta. The sequence goes on from CM061488.1 coordinate 62,719,212, forward strand.
GGATGATTTTTCTGTATATGGGAGCTCCTTCGATCATTGTCTCACAAATCTGAAGAAAATGTTAACGAGGTGTGAGGAAATCAATCTTGTGCTTAATTGGGAAAAATGCCACTTCATGGTGAATGAGGGCATTGTTTTAGGGCACAAGATCTCACAGGAGGGTCATGAGGTTGATCGAGCCAAAATTGATACCATTTCTAGGCTACCACCTCCTACCTCAGTGAAAGCCATTCGGAGCTTTTTAGGCCATGCTGGTTTCTACAGGCAATTCATTAAGGATTTTTCTAAAATCGCTAGGCCTATGACACAGCTCCTTGAGAAAGACGACCCTTTTGTCTTCTCCAATGAATGCTTAAAAGCTTTCCAGTTTCTGAAAGAAAAACTCGTCAATGCTCCTATCATGGTAGCCCCCGATTGGTCTTTACCATTCGAGTTGATGTGTGACGCGAGTGATTTTGCAGTTGGGGCCATCTTGGGGCAAAGGAAAGATAAGCATTTCCATCCGATTTATTATGCGAGCAAGACCTTGAATGATGCACAAGAGCATTACACCACCACTGAGAAGGAGCTCCTGGTTGTGGTCTTTGCATTCAATAAATTCAGATCTTATCTTGTCCTTTCCAAAACCATTGTGTTCACAGATCATGCTGCCCTTTATTATCTTTTCAGCAAACAAGATGCTAAACCGCGATTGATACGCTGGATTTTGTTACTGCAAGCATTTGATATTGAGATCCGTGACAAAAAGGGTGCTGAAAATGTTGCAGCAGATCATCTTTCACGTCTTGAGTGCCCAGCTTCAGAGGAATACGTGGGGTTACACATAAATGAAAATTTTCCCCACGAGTCCCTCATGCACATACAGACGTAGGAGGATGAGCATCCTTGGTTCGCCGACTTCGCCAATTATTTGGCAAGTGGCATTGTGTTGAAATTCTTTGCTGATGTGAAGCACTACCTGTGGGAGGATCCTTATCTGTTAAGATTCGGAGCAGATCAGATTGTACGTAGATGTGTTTATGGCAATGAGGCTTCTAAAATATTACAACACTACTATGAAGGACCCACGGGAGGACATCATGGAGCGACTCTCACTGCGAAGAAGGTTTTTGATGTTGGTTTCTTCTGGCCCACCATATTCCGTGATGCTCATGATATGATCCGTGCTTGCGATGCTTGCCAAAGGGCAAGCAACATCTCTTCTCCAAATGAGATGCCCCAGAACAGTATCCAAGTTTGTGAAATTTTTTATGTCCGGGGTATTGACTTCATGGGGCCTTTCCCAACTTCTTATGGCAATAAATATATCCTGGTTGGAGTAGATTACGTTTCTAAGTGGGCTGAGGCTCAAGCCTTGCCCACTAATGATGCCAGGGTAGTTGTCAAATTTCTAAAGAAGTTGTTTTCTCGCTTTGGTGCCCTTAAAGCACTCATCAGTGACCGTGGGACACATTTCTACAATACCCAATTGGAAAGGGCGTTGTCACGCTATGGAGTGGACTAAAGATTTTCAATGCCATTTCATCCACAAACCAGTGGACAGGTTGAGGTCACTAATCGGGGCATCAAACGAATTCTTGTGAAAACAGTTGGACAAAAGCGTAAGGATTGGTCAGAGAAATTAGATGATGCGCTTTGGGCCTTTCGTACCGCATACAAGACACCTATAGGCACAACACCCTTTAGGTTAATCTATGGAAAGACGTGTCATCTTCCCGTTGAATTGGAGCATAGGGCTTATTGGGCATTAAAAGTCGTTAATCTGGACATGACAAACTCAGGTGACACTCGATTCCTCCAGATTCACGTGTTGGAGGAATTGAGAAATCAAGCCTATGCTAATTCTACCATCTATAAGGAACGGACCAAGAATATACATGATCGCCGCCTGAAGGACCACAAAGAATTCAAAGTGGGCGATCGTGCAGAGTTATATTCTAGGTTGTTTCCAGGCAAGTTGAAATCTCGTTGGTCCGGACCATACACAGTGAAGAAGGTGTTTCCATATGGTACCGTCGAGATTTCACACAACGACGGAGGAGTATTTAAGGTCAACGGTTATAGACTGAAGGTTTATGTTGAAGGACCGATTGACATGGCTTTGGAGGTTCTTGCACTCCACCCCAAGAACAAATAAATTCGGGGATCATGAGTCTAGCTAAGGAATCCATAAACTAAGCCCTGCCGGGAGGGAGCCCGGATGTTAGTGTGTTTAGCTACTTCGTTATTTCTTTTAGTTTTCGTTCGAATTTTTGAAATCTTTGTTTGCATTTCGAGGGAGAGAAGGTGACACGAGAAGATCCGGAACATCCTTTGGTTTGTTTCAATTTTTTTGCGAGTGTATAATCGAGGAGAATTAACATTTTTGGTGCCCAAACGAGTAAAAATGTAAAACAATTTCCAATCTGACGAAGTGCACAACCGTGCTCCAAGAAGCACAATCGTGCTTGTATGGGGAAGCACGACCGTGCTCCAAGAAGCACGACCGTGCATTTTAACGAATTGTCAGTTTTTACTCCTTATCTTTTTCTTCACATCTCATTCTCACCATTACCCTAACCCCCACTTCAGCCTCCATCCGAATCTACAATACCAAACAACGATTTCACTCCATTCCACTCGTTTCTTCCATATCTCTTCTCACTCTCGGTTTGTAACTTCGATCCATCAACTCTTTTTGTGTTTTAATTCATAGTTTCTTCTTAGATTTTAGGTTTCTAGGGCTTAAATGGAGATAACACCATTCTTGTCCAATTGTTGCTTGAAATCTTAGTTTTTAGGGTTGTTTATCTTGTTATTGTCTTCTAGATCCTTTCCCCTTTGTTAGATTTTGATTTTTGTAGCAAATAGTGGTGGTTTTTCTAAGTTTTTCGGGATTTTTGTTCGGCGTTACTGTAGCAGGTACAGAGCACGACCGTGCCCCTCAGACGCACGACCGTGCTCAAGTCTGGGAAGGTAGTGCGATCAGCGCACTGCCTGTGCTTCCGAGTTCCTTCGCGCGAGCACGACCGTGCTTGAGCTGCGCATGACCGTGCTTCCTTCTGAATGCACAGGTCATGCTCTTGGTGCACAGCCTGTGCTCCCGAGAACTTTGACCTAAGCACGACCGTGCCTGGTCTAAGGACGGTCGTGCTTCACCTCTGTTTGCCCATTTTTCATGTTATTCTCTTTCATTTTCCCTTCATTTTTTCTGACTATTTAGCTATGTTTATACAGATGGATCACGAGTGACTACAATTTGATTCGGGCCAAAAATATGACCAACAATGCATGGTATCTCTAAACTCATTGTGGGATCGCCGCTATCAAATCGAATGTGCTCGTTTGAACCAACACAACCGAATGCAACCCATGATGACCCCCCTTGGACGAAATTCTTTTCAATACAACATCCACAATATATTGAATTGATCGTTGAGTTCTTCGCAACGTTCGAATTCAGTTACCCATCACGTGACGTTTATAGAAAACGTCATGGTGTTCAATTTCGTCTAGGGGAACATGGAGGAAAATGTTTGTAGCTGAGTTTTCAATAAGGATGGGATTATACACTGAGTCAGAGCTACATAGTGAATTGTTTGATGGGTTGCATGATTTTAGGAATGATTTTGAGAATGCTGGGTTTTGGGAGGAGGTTGCTTCGGGGCCTTATGCAGCAAGAACCGCCAAGGCAACGAAACTGAAGGATCCGCTGCATCGTTTCATTCATCGAATCCTCGGCGGAACCATCTGCTCACGTGGCGATAGTGTTGGGAATGTCTCCACCCGAGATTTATTCTTCCTGTTCTGCTTCATTCGCAGGGAGAATATCAATCTAGGTCATTGTCTTGCAAACTACTTGGTCACGTCTTCTGGAAAGCTACGAATAGCCAGATTTGTGGTGGGATTTATGTCACTCAGATGGCACAGTCTTTGGGGTTGTTAACCCCAGAGAACGTTGCTAATCTGACACGCGTTTATGATACAACGGCCCTCGACTTGAGGACTCTTCGATACATGACCCTTGTTGTTCAAACTCCGGTAGGCTGGCGTTTGAAAGACAAAGAGGGGCGGATTTGGGATCCTATCCCAGCCATCGAGGAGGATCCTGAAGACGAAGAGGAGCATGCTGATGGCCATAGGGAGCCCGATGTAGGAGCCACCACGTTTGCAGCTGGGGGGGCTCAACACGAGGATTTTGTGAACTTCATGGATAATCTTGATGTTGCTGATGCTGCTGCTATCCCTATAGTTCCACAGATGTGAAACCTTTTCGTGGGATTTGAGACCGCCCAAACCACGATGAGGAATGATATTGAGTTGCAGTGGCAACGAATAGATGCATTTAACATCGAGCAGGAGCGACAGGGCACCATGCTCGCATCTATTCACGATGAGACACAGAGAGGGTTTGACTGGCTGTTCTCATCCCATCAAGTTGCTGCTGCTTATCATCATTACAAGTTGCCTGCCCCTCCATTTACATATGCACAATTCGGGAAAGATGCTGGGCAGAAGCGTTCGCGCACAGACGGAGCCAGTGGTTCAGGGGCCAACATGGAAGATTAGTCGATGTCCCAGTTCAGCGATTTGATGCAGTATTTCACCATGCCTTTAGTTATTCCTTTATGTTTGTTGGTATTTTGTTTGATCCGTTATGACTGAGTTGTACCATTTTGCTTCATTCGTACAAACTCTTTGTTTTGAATATTTTGGCTTTATATAATCTGGATTTTATTTTAGTTTATAGTTGGTTGGATGTTGGTTATGATTCGATGATTTGGTAGTTTAACTGCTTGGTGTAGTGTTTCTCTTGTGTGCAGGTGGACGTGCATTTGGGTTATATATGGCGCTCGGAAATTCCGGACTACTCGCTTGTTTGGACTTTGGCAGGGGTGTATTATTCTTTCTCACATCCATGCATTTTCATTCTGCTTTGCATTTTTTGTTGCACATTAGGGATAATGTGCAATTCAGGTGTGGGGAGGGATATGCGTGATTGTGAACTTTTCTTGTCCATAGCTGATTTATTTTTACAAAATCTTTGCATTAATTTTTATGGCAGTTGAAAAATCATTTTTGACAAATCAACCAATTAAGTAAGATAATAAAAATATAAGAGAAGTAAATGAGTTGAAAAATTTTATGGCAACCATTAAGCGTGTGGGCTAAATGATGAACTACATGTCTTACACACCCCTACCCCTTGCATTTGTGAGAGTGAATTTTTGAGCCTTTCTAGCTTTATATCTCATTGTTTCTCTTGTTTCTGTTGGAATTGAGTGTGCCGGATGTCTTATACATTTTAGAACTTGCGTCATATATACATTTCAAGATCACAAATTAAGACATTGCATATAAATGATTGAGGCATTAGGATACCCATCTTCACCACCATTTTCATGTATATACCCATCCGAACCTAGCCATTAGATAATTGCGCTTTCATGCTTTAACCCTTTCTTGTGTTTAAACACCCACTACACCACACCTAAACCCTTTATATTTCACCAATTCTGTTTGTTAAAACTCGGTCGTTCTTTATATTATCTCATCATTTGTTAGCCTATTCAATTAGTCCATTTTGGCTAAACATGACCATATATTTAGTTGAATATTCAATTAAAAAAAATCGAAAAGAGGCTTTCACCGCAATTAAGGTGAAAATGTGCAAAAGAAGAGGAAGTTTTTGTGTACTTTATGATGAAATCCCCTCTCCATTTGGAAAAACCACAATGGTTTTATTATTAGTTTTGTAGAAATTATTTAGTCACTTAGCCACCTTTTTCAGAAATCCAAAGCAGATAAAACACCCGAAACAATGAAGAACACGATGAACAGCAATTTCTGAATGAACAAATCTTGAATACTTGATATCTACCGAGCCTTTAATGACTTCAATGGCTCTGATAGCAATTGTAAGTCCTAATTCAGAATCTACAACTTAGAATATCAATAACAAACACAATCAAAGTGCGGAATCCTTTTATTATGCTCGATTCAAGAATGACAAACAATACACGGATTCAAAGATCTCTTTGGTATTGAATGTATTCGGCCGAGAAGAAGAGAAACACACATAAAAACCTTATTTAGGATTAGAATTATGATCAAAAAGCTCTGTCAATTCACTAAACAAATTTGCTTATATACTTAGACTTTAATGGGCTTCTACAAAGTCTAAGTATGTTACATTAAAGCCCACTCGGTCTAGGAACACATCTCTAGAACCGAGAACCACTAAACTATGAAACCGAAAACTATACAATATGCTAGTTTGAATCTTATCTAGTTCCTAACAAAATGACGCATACATATACATACGTAAATACTTTTCTATTTGGATAAGTGTCTTTGATTGAGGAGTACAATCTGTAGATGGGACATGTAAGTCTGTTGTGCATGTTAATCCTAAACGTCTACAAATGTGTTCACTTGAACGTGCTAATACCTCAATCCTAGATAACTATCCGGTGCTAGTTATGCTCTTATAGTTATATTAATTAGGCCCTTGATGGCTTATAATCAATGGTGGGTGGCCCACTCAAGTTGGGATGATTCGAAATCTCAAAATGCCTTGAGAACGGATAAAGTACTAACACTTCATGTTGGGTCCATACTTTTAAGTCTTAAAAAAACAAAACATGATAAATACTCACAAGATTGTTTATTGAACTTAGTCTGTTTGAGTTTAAGTGGATAGACAATATCGGCAATCGTCATGAACTGCTCGCGTGTTTGCTGGTGATGATGGCAAACGATAATATGTGAAAACAAGCGTTAATTGTTTATTTATATAAGATAAGAAATGATTTCTGATTTCTGCATAAGTTCAAATAGTAATTGGTTATTATTTTAGGTCACCTTAGAATATAGTTTATCTTCCTCAATAATATTCGATAGGTATTACTATATGAATAGAGTAACACAACATCGCTGGTTACAGACAACGCTTCATTTGACAGCATGACAGAAACACTTATATATAGGATGTACCAATGGTGTGACACCCCGTCCGGCGGCGGAAACACCGGGTTGTCAAGTAATTGGACATCAATAGTACAAAGCACATGGCACACTTAAAGACATATTTTAATATCATTAAAGCATCAATATCGTGACATAAATGAGAAGTAAATAGCATTAAAACAGAAATAAAAGCCAACAATTAATAGCGTTAAATTTCGATTTATTATAAGTCCAATAATTAAGCATCCTAAATGTCTCGAAAGCAAAAACACTCAACATCACCTGAAATATGTAAAAATAAAGTTAGCTATTTAAAGCTAGTGAGTAAACCACAGTTGATAAATAATAGTATAGAAAATCCGAGATCATCATAATATGCTGCGCAATCTTACATGCATAGTTATTTCATCATATTACTCAACTTTTGACCATAGAACACATGAACACATTGAACACACATTGAACACCATCATTGTATAGTAACTTGTAATCATTTGTCATGAGGAACCAACTCATGATGCAATTCGTGATAACTGTCATTTAACCGTCATTTAACCATCTCGAATGTAAGTTATCAAAAATTGTTTTAGCATCGAAGGGACATAGTAACATAGCAACAAGTATCACAGTATAGTAACTAGTAACCATTGTATAGAATCGCCGGGTTTAAATCACCTATCGATGTTGTAAAGTGCAGGTGGGTTTGTCAGACCATTAGCGCTAACAATGTACCGGTGGAAATTACAAGTAATATACTACTTTAAACTACCACATAAGATTGCATCAAGCCGCGAACTAGATTAACATATTAAATGATCTCATTTGAAAATAGAAACAAAGAAACGAAAACCGAAAGCATTGTATAGTAATTGAACATATTTCAGCCCCAAAATGTAAAATTAAAAAGGGGAGTAAATTTACTCACCTTGAAATGTGAAAGTAACCGAAACAATAGAAACGCAGCTATAACGAATCGAGGGTTGCCCAAATATTAGTATCACCTAATTAATTGGGAAAAAACCCTAACTTAGAACGAAACAATAGTAACAAGAATCAAAATCAGAAAATCTAGGGTTTCGGATTTAGGATTTAGGGTTTTAAAGTACAAATTGGGAATTTAGGGTTTTAAGGTACAAATTGGGAAATTAGGGTTTTTAAATTACAAATTGCGAATTTATTCGAAACGTCAAAGTCTTTTTTTGTATTTTATAAGAATCTATTTTTAGTTTTATATTTAAAATATATTTGTATACATGCTTATAATTATGAACATTATTTATATTTTAATCTATTTTTAGTTTTATATTTAAAATTATAACTTTTTATGTTTTAAAAATCTATTTAACTTAAATATATTATTTAGATTATCTAGAAAATATAATAAAATGGTCAAAGTGTGTAAAAATGTAAAAATCTAGAAAATAGGTCATGGGACTTGAACCCATGACCAAATCGTTCACAGCATGTGCTTAACCCACCAGACCAGATGGAGTTTTTGTTAAACGAATTCAACAATTAATATGATTATTCCTTTTTAACCAACCATACACATTTCCCATATAAACCCTAGATTTAAGATCCATCCAATTGAGTTCAAAACTGTTAATCCAATCCCAAACAAACATAGGGCTTTTACTCCCCATGATCTCACGATCATTTCGATATATAACACTTACTTGGAACTCAACGATTTGGTACGAATTAATTAGATGGAAAAAGGTTCGGTCGTTCTTGAATGATTCACGAGAAATCTGAAATGAAAGATGGAATTGGTGGATTGGGGAGTTGTATAAGATCAAAAGGATTTAAACGAACATAGAAACTACTTGTGATGATGTCTTGAAGGTGAAAATCACTCGACTCGTCGGAATGAATGTTTGAAGCGTTTGATTCGAAGGATGCAGAGGAAAATGAGAGTGTTTTGGAATTGAAAGATGTTTAACCGGTTGTATATGAAAGTCAGAATGCCGGGGCACAAGATTGATTGCTAATTAGCAGTTTAATTTGGAAGTCGCCGAATTGGTTTTGAAAGCATAATAAAATTTGCGTCAATCATGCTGAAATCACGGTTTTTGAGAACTTAGACGGTTCGAAACGTGGCAATAATGGTTTAGGAAAGATTCGGGTGATTGAAATGCATTAAAAACGCATGACACAAAGTCTGCCGGAGTAACATTGTGTCACCCGATTCACGGGTGTGTGGCTGAGGGGTTGGGGTTTTGAGTTCATTTTACACATTTGGCCCCTGTTATTAAAGGTTGATTTAATTTTTGGTTACTAGCTTAAATTTAAGTTTCAAGAATTACAATTTCGGCCCAAAGTTTGATTTATAAATTATATTAATTAACTAACTTAACTAATTTCACCGAGTTAAGACGTAATGTTTACGTAAGTGATATTTTGTAACTTTAGCTCGTTTATAACGTTGGAAGATTATTTTAGACTTAAAAACAATTTCTTTAGTAATCTATATAAAATCTCTTTTGCAATATAAATTATAATGATTTATTACACTTAGGAATTTATTTGTAGTCGTTGGATAATCATTTGGTCGATAAGCATTAAAGACGGGAATTAATGTAGTGTCAATTCATTTTTATATAAATATTTTTAATATCAACACGTTACGTTTTACGATAATAAATATGAATACATTAAAGGATAAACCACTTCGGGTTCAAGTTTGGACATTCGGGCTCGGGTTTGGGGCAGATGTCATAGTCTCCCCTCCTTATAGAAATTTCGTCCCGAAATTTGCTCAACCCGAAGTAGAAGAAGATGAGGCGAAGAGGTGCGGATACTTAGCTTTCATTTGATCTTCACGTTCTCATGTAAACTCAGGTACACGTTTTGATTTAGAACGGACATTTATTATTGATATCCGACTATGCTTGAGCGACTCAACTTCAAGACCCATAATTCCTCATGGTCGTTTAATAGATTCGTCGGTTTTAAATTTCATCGAGAGGCACCAAGAGATTTTTATTTTATTTATTTATTCATTTTTTTAAATCAAGATTATTAAGCTCGTGATATCGATACACATATGGAACGAGTCATCTATCTTCGTCCAAACACGCGACATAGACCTAGCGCTTATATTTTTTAGTTAAACGTAAGACAAGAGTTTCAAACGTCAAAGTTACCAAGGGTCATAGGAAAGAGATAAACATGAAGAAATCGTGACCTTGAAATTTAAGTTCGCACCATGCATATAAAAATTAATAGGAAAACTCTTTTTCTCGTTTGTTACATAAATATTATTAAGTCTAACACGGCTAATAGCAAAAGATGAAACAAAACTCTTATCAGCATCTGAATCAAGTAAAACTGGAACGTAACAATTATTCCTAAGGACCCATACCGTTCACCACGTCATTTTTTGCTTGAGCTTGATTAGCGCTGATATAGAAAGTTCTAGCACGACCAGTCTGATTTGCATTGGCATTGGTATTCACGTTGACATTGATAGGCTGAGGACAATTGTTACGGAAATGAGTTGGATCGCCACAATTGAAACAAGCAGGACCCTGATTACCCCGATCATTATTTTTCCAACAATATTTAGCCAGATGTCCATAACGTTGACAGACAAAACACTTAAGACATGGAGTTTCAGGTGTATGATGGAAAGAACATTAGTTGCATTTGGGTAAGAACCCCGTATAAGGCTTACGGTTATCATTACCTCTTTGTGGTGCCATAGAAGGATTAAGAGCGATTATTGCATAATTAGTGGCATTGTTCTTACGCTTCTTGGAATTGGATGAGGATTCGAGCTTAAAACCCTTATAAGAATCGTCCTCAGATGGTTTAGATACGTCAGTAGAAGAACCTTTGGGCTTTTTGTTACCCTTTCGAGTCAACGTACCAGCCCGCACATGATTTTCAGTAAGACGACCCGCTAAAGTCATTGCCTCGCCCACGGTATCAGGCTTACTACCCCAAACAGCATCTTGGATAGTCATGGGTAAGCCCCCTATATATTGTTCAATACCACGGGATTCGGGAGTAACCATATTAGGGCACAGAGTACTAAGCTAGGAAAAACGATCATTGTAGGCCACATTCTCACCACTATCTTGTTTAAGATCCCAGAATTCACCCTCGAGTTTATGAATTTCACTAGGAGGGCAATACTTGTCAGTCATGGCGGTTTTGAATTCATCCCAAGTCATATCGGAGACTTCATCTTCACCGCGTCTACGCTTCTCATCATTCTACCACGTCAGAGCACCCTTTTGTAGGACACTCATGGCATAGCGGACTTTGAAGTTTTCGGGGCAATCACAATTAACGAAGGTACTCTTCATACTTTCGTACCATTGGAGAAGACCAGTAGCCCCTTCAGTACCGAAGAATTTGATGGGACCACAAGAGTTGAAGAACTTAAGAGTATAATGGGGAGCCTTAGGTTCTTTGTTTTCATTAGCAGCATTAAGTTGTTTCACCAGTTCAGGCAAAAGGTTAGCCACTTGGGTCGCAATTGTGTTAGCAAGTCGTTCGTGTCTCGTTGACATTCTACAAGATAAGATAGAAAATAACTTTTCGTGAGACATAAGAAATTTTGGATATTATAAGTGTAACAAAATTTTGATTTAATGAAATAATAATAGTACTTAGAACATCATTCAATCCTTTGAAACATACCATAGAAACCACGTAGAAACTTTTAGGAATATTAATAGATGAATTTGGAATAACATTTGAATTAATAAAGAAATTCACAAAAATAATTATAAATTATTGAAAGAAAATCATAGAATCATTTAAGAAAATAAAACTTTGAAGGCTTAGGAATGTGTCTGGGTTTTGGAAACTTTAGACATATCAAAGTGCTAAGTTCGTTTTTTAACGCATTCGAGAAGGCGTGTTTTAGCCTATATGTTCACACTCATCTCGAACATCCCCAGGTAAGCATACAGGTCTCTTAAAGAGATTTATACGAAATGCTTTGCCTTAGACAGGATGTCCGTGATACATGCATACCCCTTCCAGATTGCACACATTCTCACGTTTCAAACTCACTTAAGACGATGACGAGATTCCACAAAGAGAAGATCCTAATCACACAGACAAGTCTCTTATAGCTCCTTTGCGAAATCAGATAAGAAATGAGATGAAGAAAAGCATAGAAGGGTTCGTAGGAGGAAAACAAATAAGACTAAAATAATTTCTAAGTACAAGTATTTGAACTAAGGACACTTAGGTTATAGTCTAGGTCGGCGGAAACACCGGGCTGTCAAGTAATTGGACATTAATAGTACAAAGCACATGGCACACTTAAAGACATATTTTAATATCATTAAAGCATCAATATCGTGACATAAATGAGAAGTAAATAGCATTAAAACAGAAATAAAAGCCAACAATTAATAGCGTTAAATTCTGATTTATTCTAGGTCCAATAAGCATCCTAAATGTCTCGAAAGCAAAAACGCTCAACATCACCTGAAATATGTAAAAATAAAGTTAGCTATTTAAAGCTAGTGAGTAAACCACAGTTGATAAATAATAGTATTGTAAATCCGAGATCATCATAATATGCTGCGGAATCTTAAATGCATAGCTATTTCATCATATTACTCAACCTTTGACCATAGAACACATGAACACATTGAAAACACATTAAACACAATCATTGTATAGTAACTTGTAATCATTTGTCATGAGGAACCAACTCATGATGCAATTCGTGATAACTGTCATTTAACCGTCTCGAATGTAAGTTATTAAAAATTATTTTAGCATCGAAGGGACATAGTAACATAGCAACAAGTATCACAGTATAGTAACTAGTAACCATTGTATAGAATCGCCGGGTTTAAATCACTTATCGATGTTGTAAAGTGTAGGTGGGTTTGTCAGACCATTAGCGCTAACATTGTACCGGTGGAAATTACAAGTAATATACTACTTTAAACTACCACATAAGATTGCATCAAGCCGCGAACTAGATTAACATATTAAATGATCTCATTTGAAAATAGAAACAAAGAAACGAAAACCGAAAGCATTGTATAGTAATTGAACATATTTCAGCCCCAAAATGTAAAATTAAAAAGGGGAGTGAATTTACTAACCTTGAAATGTGAAAGTAACCGAACCAATAGAAACGCAGCTATAACGAATCGAGGGTTGCCCAAATATTAGTATCACCTAATTAATTGGGAAAAAACCCTAACTTAGAACGAAACAATAGTACAAGAATCAAAATCAGAAAATCTAGGGTTTCGGATTTAGGATTTAGGGTTTTAAAGTACAAATTGGGAATTTAGGGTTTTAAAGTACAAATTGGGAAATTAGGGTTTTTAAATTACAAATTGCGAATTTATTCGAAACGTCAAAGTCTTTTTATGTATTTTATAAGAATCTATTTTTAGTTTTATATTTAAAATATATTTGTATACATGCTTATAATTATGAACATTATTTATATTTTAATCTATTTTTAGTTTTATATTTAAAATTATAACTTTTTATGTTTTAAAAATCTATTTAACTTAAATATTTTATTTAGGTTATTTAGAAAATATAATAAAATGGTCAAAGTGTGTAAAAATGTAAAAATCTAGAAAATAGGTCATGGGACTTGAACCCATGACCAAATCGTTCACAGCATGTGCTTAACCCACCAGACCAGATGGAGTTTTTGTTAAACGGATTCAACAGTTAATATATTTATTCCTTTTTAACCAACCATACACATTTCCCATATAAACCCTAGATTTAAGATCCATCCAATTGAGTTCAAAACTGTTAATCCAATCCCAAATAAACATAGGGCTTTTACTCCCCATGATCTCACGATCATTTCGATATATAACACTTACTTGGAACTCAACGATTTGGTACGAATTAAGATGGAAAAAGGTTTGGTCGTTCTTGAATGATTCACGAGAAATCTGAAAGAAAAGATGGAATTGGTGGATTGGGGAGTTTTATAAGATCCAAATTGGTTAAAAATAGAGTGTTAATTAACTTTGGGTTAAAAATGACAAGTTTATAAACATGACTATAGAACATCTAAATCTTTAAAATAAATAAATCTTTCATAAGACTTGTGTGATGGAAATATAACACATCATAAAGTAATTGCAACAACTCACCTCATGTAAATCATCAATTTATTTATCATATTAAGCTATACTTCACAAGAACTACTTCCTGTTGAGCACGAAATTAGAACATATGTGTAGTATCACCATAACTTAGAAACTGTTATGTACCTTTGACATTCACGTGATCGAATGAGCTGTGTGATCCATGCAAAAACTAAAGTAATTACGGGTGCACACGAAATTATGGAAATTGGTGCATGGAAACCATAGTAAGTTTTGTCATGTGTTTGAGGGCAATCCGACAAATGTGGTATGATAAGAGCATGGTGAATATGCCATTTGTGACATCTGCCCTAAACCCGAGCCCGAATGTCCAAACTCGAACCCGAAGCGGTTTATCCTTTAATGTATTCGTATTTATTATCGTAAAACGTAACGTGTTGATATTAAAAATATTATATAAAAATGAATGGACGCTACATTAATTCCCGTCTTTAATGCTTATCGACCAAATGATTATCCAACGACTACAAATAAATTCCTAAGTGTAATAAATCATTATAATTTATATTGCAAAAGAGATTTTATATAGATTACTAAAGAAATCGTTTTTAAGTCTAAAAATAATCTTCCAACGTTATAAACGAGCTAAAGTTACAAAAATATCACTTACATAAACATTACGTCTCAACTCGGTTAAATTAGTTAAGTTAGTTAAATAATATAATTTATAAATCAAACTTTGGGCCGAAATTGTAATTCTTGAAACTTAAATTTAAGCTAGTAACCAAAAATTAAATCAACCTTTAACAACAGGGGCCAAATGTGTAAAATGAACTCAAAACCCCAACCCCCCCAGCCGCACACCCGTGAATCCGGTGACCCAACTTCCGGCCACTTTGGCCGGAATCCCGTTACTCCGGCAGACTTTGTGTCACGCGTTTTTAATCCATTTCAATCACCCGAATCTTTCCTAAACCATTATTGCCATGTTTCGAACCCGTCTAAGTTCTCAAAAACCGTGATTTCAGCATGATTGACGCAAATTTTATTATGCTTTCAAAACCAGTTCGGCGACTTCCAAATTAAACTGCTAATTAGCAATCAATCTTGTGCCCCGGCATTCTGACTTTCAAATACAACCGGTTAAACATGTTTCAATTCCAAAGCTAACTCTGCTGAAAACGAATTGAAACCAACACTTCTTTTGACATACAGTGTTGGAAGATATAGCATATCAACTTCCAATAATCGAACACTTGAGCTCGGAAAATTTTTTGCTTTGGAAAGTTGTTAGGATGACCCATTGCCATAAACACTTACTTTGCATTCATTAAGTAATAATTCAGCCAAGTCTTGAGGATCATTCTCTCCAAGTCTTAAGGATTCTCTGATGATTGTTCCAAAACTTCAATCATTCTAAGATTTGTAATGAATCCTCGAACCACTTTTTGCCCCTCATCATTTATAACTATTTCAGTTGTTCTCCAGAATCTCTTCATGAGTCGTGCATAAATCAAATGTTTTGCACACATGGCATACACATACTTGGTTCTTAGCAAGAATCTGATCATTTCTTCATAACCATGAGCTTCAGTGCAATCTTCATCCAAAATGTAAAAAACATTATGCTTTGTCTCGAATTTAAGATTGGCCATCACCTGAAACCTAAACAAAATGTATGAGTTTTGATTTTGAAATGAGATGGTGTTTGATGTTGATTACACAATCGAAATTGTGCTTAAATAACGGATTAATAATAAATTTTAATGATCATATCATCAGATTTAACTATCAGATTAACTTCAATAAACTAGGGTTCACACGCCAAAATAGTTTTTTCAAACGTCTAGGTCTAAATCTTTGTTAAACGGATTTGTTATGAATCTTATTCAATGAATCTACCTTTTAATCACAGAGATTATCAGTGAATTGATTGAATGATGAACAAATAGATGTATCGGGTTTTAGATTTGAACAAACAGAGAGTTATGAATAGAACAAATGAAATGAAAATTTTCAAAAGTGTTGGTATTTATATGAAACGACTAGACTTAATGATTTTTGTCAACTGTTTAGTCGTTTGAGACCTATTCAGTCGTTTAAGTCATAGACGCATGACAAAACACTTTAATTTTAACTCAAAATATCTAGGCATATGGGAACTGTTCAGCCGTTTTAGGACTGTTCAATTGTATGAGACTTAACAAAATGCCCAAATAATTTTATGAATTTTTCAGCCGTTTAAGGACTGTTCAAGCGCATGAGACTTCACAAAACGCCTAAATACATAAAGTATTTTCTGAACTTTTTAGCCGTTTGAGGACAGTTCAGGCGTTTTGAAAAACCTAAAACGCCCAAAACTTAGATATTTAGACAAACAACTGAAACGACTACACCTTGGACATCTAGACACTGTTTGGCCGTTTTGGACCATCATGAAACGCCCACTTTCAACACTTGAAATATTTCCAACTGTTTAGCCGTTTTGGATTTCCTGAAACACCCAATCTTCAACACTTGGAAAATTTTCATGCTTGACTATCTTTCCACTGTTTGTGTATGTCTTGAACATTATAAAATGCCCCAATTTTCAACACATAGAATATTTTTAAGAATCATTCACATGACAACTGTTTAGTTGTTTGGAAACTATTTAGCCGTTTTGAAAACTTTCCATGTGTGTGACACTTAGAAAAATTCTTCATTCTTCAAGATTAGTCATATAACCACAGTTTAGCCGTTTTGACATGTTGCTTTCTAACACTTGCTTAGAATTGGACTAAAACTTTATTTTCAATTCCATTTGCTAAAATTCACCTCAAATCATCAACACTAAAATTTCCAGTAATTATCATGATATTTTATTTTAATCACATACCAAGCACATTTTTCAACATTTTTATTATTTTGAAAAACTTAACACATTTTTCAACATTTTCTCATTTTTCAGCAATTTTAATTTTGCAAAAATCTTTTCCATGTTCATTTTCACAAATTAATTTTTTTACATATCAAGCACTCACATGCTAGAAAAATTTTGCATCATCTTTTCCATCTAAAACATAGTTTTTATGATTTTCTCTTTTTCATGACATTTCTTTTTTTTTTCTTCTTGATTTTCTCTTTTTCTTTATTTCTCACATTAACTTTTTAAATTGCAAGAAATTTGTAAGTTTACGAAAACAGAGAATAAAATCAATGATTCCACATGCATGCACACAAAAAGCTCACAAATATTAGAATGCATATCCAATGCAACGAATCTTGAATGACGGAAGTAAGATCATACTAACAAATTATCTGACTGTGTTTTGCTTTGATTTTTGAATAGAAATTTGACCTCAAAGTTAGATAAATTTATCAAATCTAGAAATTTGACCTCTAAGTTAGATAAATTTATCAAATCTAGAAATTTGACCTCTAAGTTAGATAAATTTATCACAATTGATAAATAATAGTATAGAAAATCCGAGATCATCATAAATATGTTGCGCAATCTTACATGTATAGCTATTTCATACTATTATCAACCATGACCCCTTGAACACACATTGAAATTGTAATATAACTTGTAGTCATTTATTATGTGGAACCAACTCATGTATTAATTAAAGATAACTCTTCAAGAAACCGTCACTTAACCGTCTCGATATATAAGTTATCAATAATTATTTAGCAACTTAGGGGCATGGCATAGAAACATAGCATAGGAACTTGCATTATCGTATAGCGACTTGTAACATTGAAATTGAATGGCCGAGTTTAAATCACCTAACGTTGTTATACATGTAGGTGGGTTTGTCAAACCATTAGCGCTAACATTGTACCGGTGGGATTACCAAGTAATAATACTACTTTAAACTATCACATAAGACTGCATCATGCTGCAACAAGACTAACACATTTGTATGATCTCTTTTGAAAATTGAAAGCAAATTAGAAAACGTTGCATTGTAATAGAACACATATTTCGGCCCCAAAACGTAAAAGTAAAAAGGGAAGTGAATTTACTAACTTGAAACTCGGGCGCAAAACAAATAGTAAACAACTAAGATTGAACCGAGGATCGTCCAAATATTAGAATCACCTAATTAAATGATAATCCTAACTTAGTAAAACATATTTTAAAGAAAACTAGAATTAAAACAGTAGGAGTTTAAGTAAATTGGAATTCTAGGGTTATCGAATTGGGATTTGGGGTTGTTCGGTAAACGATTAAAAATATATAAAGTTATTTAATCATATGGTCAGAAAATGATAATAATAGAAACGTCTAAGTTTTTGATAAACGAGAGCAATAAAAATAATATATATTTTTTAACGAAAACTATTTAACGTCACAACATATATTATATATCTACAAATACATTAAAACCTTTTTCATATCTTTAAAGGTATTTAGAAGTCTTATAAAAGTGCATATTCATAAACTATTACTTATAAGTCTTTTATACAAATCTAAAAGCATTAAAAATATTTGTAATAGTTAAATTTTATAAAACTAAACTTATATAAAGTCATGGTTTTATAAAATATTTGTACATTAAAACCTTTTTCATATCTTTAAGATTTTAGCCTGTTGCAAAATATATAATATAGCATTAGTATTAGATTTATAGAATAGATAGTAAAAATGGTTAGTAATGTGGTTAAAACAAAATACTAAAAATAATACAAGTATGTGGGTTCGAACGTCTGACCTCACAATCACAACCAATAGCCCTTACCATATGCGCTACATGCTAATTTGATTTAGAATACCAACCTACACTATTTTTAACATGATTAAAAAAAACTCCAATTCCACAATCAAGAACAAACCCTAATTCCGAAATTAAGTCCAATTGAAACAACGAAACATGAAATTGATTGAGGGCTTTTGATCAGGACATGATAATGAGCATTTTAACATAAAGAACTTACTTGATTAGTAACGAATTGGATCGGTGAGATGAAAACGACGATTTGGAAACCAAAATGATACTTACAGGCTTGTATAATTCAATTCCACTTGTAGATACACTCCTTAAGATGTGACAAACGAAAGCCCTAACATAATTAGGGATAAAATTGATGATTTGATGATCGAAAATGATGAACAAGTTTGAAAAAATTGAGAAACACTTACGGATTTCTTGTTAGTTTTTGATGAAATTGATTTTGCAGGGAGCAAATGCATGTGAAGGAGAGATTATGAGGGGATTGAATTGGACTTTTGTTTTGTAAAAACAATCGAACGAGTCCCGGTTTGATTACGAGATAAATTGGATTAATTGGTATTTAATTCGGTCTCTTAATTGAAATTAAACATTGTAGACGGTTTCGAGTTGATGGTATGAATGATTTGAATGCCTTGAGTTGGATTAAAACAATCGTTTCGAGTGATTTGGTTAATGGGTTTTTTTATAAACCAAAAACTCTAAATTTGGATTAATCTAGCTAATTCGAGCATTATAATGAATTTAATATAGACCATGGGTTCGCCTTTGGAGTAAGGATGACTCTACCGGTTTCGGAATTTGTTAAACATAGCTAAAACCCATTTAACGTGTTCGCCAGAGTTAGAGTTTTCTGGCCAAATGGCCGGAGTTCACTTAACCGGAATTACAGGAAGGAAAAGGGTAAAGGGCTGGGTTTTAATACAATTTTACACATTAGGTCCCTTGAGTTTTAGTTGTCTTTCAATTTTAATATAAAGCTTTAATATAACTTTCAGATTTGACAGTTTGGCACAAAGTTAAATACATATCCAATTTAACTAACTAACTTCACCGAGCTAACTCGTAACTTTTATAAAATTGACGTTTTTGAATGTTTAAGTTACGTTTGACGTTAAATAGTTATTTTCTTGACTTAAAAGTATTTATCTTTAGTAATATTTACAAAATCTCTTTATAAAATACATTTGATATACTTCTGAGATTTTAGTATTGTATTTAATAATTAGATAGTAAACTTTAGATATTATACGACATAATTCGATCAATTATTTAAGACGACCGTAATGTTAATTGGACAAATTTATTCATATTAACTAGGTTTAACACCCGTGTGTTACACACGGGTTAAATAATAATATTTATAAAATCATAATCATTTTGTTTAAAAATTTGTAAATATATAGTATTTAAAGATATTTTGTTTCATCAACTCATGCATGGTATTTCATATCTTCCCTTTAAAACTTCCTTTTATAAAAAATTCCCCCCAAAAGTTGTCTCCCCTAAAACCTTGAATTATTATATAGATAATAACGAAACGTTACATTTTTGCGAAAAATAAATACGAATACAATAAAGAGAGATAACTTCGGGTTCGAGTCGGGCATTCGGGTTCGGGTTTGGGGCAGATGTCACACATCCGTCTACCGTCATAATGCAACGCACATGTCGAAGTCGAACACGTTGTTAATGCGTATAACAAAGTGAAAAAAATTGTGTTGCCGCAACACACAACACGTGTCAAATTAACTCATCAACCATGTTATATTCAAAAAGGTGCCAACGCAACGCATAGAAAATCCTTAGCACTGTTACGTGTATGACGAGATGTAGTATTATGTCTAACATCTTCATCTTCTCAGTCATCATCTTCTCCAGCGCAACCATAAATCTAGTTATTTTTAATACACACAACACAAACACTACATATCTTCATCTTCTCCATCATACCACCACCATCACGCGATGTAGTATTATGCTAATATGTTGTAGTCTAAAATCGTAAAAGTAATATACCAAGTTTAACATATATAAAAAAAGAAAGGGTTAAATGCATATTTCCCCCTTCAAAACACTTTAAATGCATATTTATCCAGTCAAAAAAATCAATTGCATATTTCCCCTTATAAACAACTTTAATTTGCATATATACCTATTTTTAATAAAGACATTTAGTTAACATTGGGTATATATGCAATTGATTTTTTTAGTTGGGGAAATATGCATTTAAGGGGTGTTTATAGGGGTAAATATGCAATTGAAAATAACTGTTAAAATAACTATAATGATGCGGAGTGTTAGAGATACCTTTAGCCGAGGTAAAAGATTATAACTATCATAACAAGAATAACAAAGCATTAATGTTTTTTATGCTACTACATATGTATTCCCGAATCGCAGTAGTGTTCTGGGATTCGCTACGCCTACGGCCTACCCAACAATTTGTGAGAAGGGCTAGTGGTAACTTTAGTGGAGCCACAGTCACTTTATTTTAATACAAAGTATATAACATATTATCCACACCCAAAATTACTAATAACTTAACATTATGCCTTACGAAAAGGATTCGAAGCCCAAAGTAACATTGTATTACGAAAGATATCTCCAACTAAGTACTCTCTTATTATCTGCTTTACTTTTATACACTTTACTTTTCCTGCAATTTACTTTTCCCGCACTAAACTCAACTTAACATATTAATTGGCTAAACGATAACAATGGTTGACTATTGACTCTTACCTTTGTGTCTATGAATTAATATCGTGTTCTTACCTATACTATACTATATTATAAATTTTAAAATCTAACAACGCATCTAAAATAACTATAAAATCACAGATATCAATACGTTATCACTAACCTAGCAGACTTTCGTAAGGACTACACGATACATCGAGTGTGCAACCAACTTCAATAAACACATATTAAAAACCTACCACTTAATAAACCTAATATGGTTGACTATTGACTCTTACCTTTGTGTCTATGAATTGATATTGTGTTCTTACCTATACTATACTATATTATAAATTTTAAAATCTAACAACGCATCTAAAATAACTATAAAATCACAAATCACAGATATCAATACGTTATCACTAACCTATCAGACTTTCGTAAGGACTACACGATACATCAAGTGGGCAACCAACTTCAATAAACACATATTAAAAAACTACCACTTAATAAACCCAACATGCAATTGATTAATGAACCATTAATGATTGAATCGGCCGATTTGTTTTTTTGTTCTTTTTTTTTTAACAATTTGCATGCTATACATACCATTAAACAAACACGCATTGAAAGTATATGCTAACTTAAAGAACCATTCATCAAAATAAACCACCCCGTGTATCCTTATATAATACTAGTTTAGTGCCCGCGCTACGCTCTGGACACAACATTCAAGTGATGCTTTTAAGGATATTCATGAACGTTCCAATAAGTTTTGAAACAAAACCGTGGTAAACCGAAACACGAAATATATTTTTAAAAATTAAATTTTTAGTATAGCAATATTATACTCAAATTAAAGAGAATAAAATGCTTAGTTTTATGGTGTAGTTTATTTTTTTTTTAAATCCATATAAAAAAGTTATGTATATTTATAAAACACTGAGGTCTTTAATTGTATATTATTATTATTTTTATCCATAAGTTTCATTTTCACACCCTATCAAATATAAACCGACTCATGTACACCCCTTGTAGTAGAGGGTTAAAAGTATAAATACTTTTAAATTTTTCAGAATTCTCCAAAATATTAGGGGACCAAAAATGTAATTAGTTTTATTATAATATATTTTATAAATATATTTTAAATAAAAAAATCATTATTATGAGATTAACTCTCAAATGATGCCACATAAGCCAAAAGCTTTAAAATTATGCCACATAAGCTTTTTTGGTTTTGCTATATTATATAAAAATAACATACAAAAAAATTATTTGACATTTTTTAAAGCTTTTAGCTTATGTGGCATAATTTAAAAGTTTATCTCATAATAATAATTTTTTAATTTAAAATATATATATATATAATATATTATAATAAAATTAATTACATTTTTAGTCCCCTTATATTTTGGAAAATTCTGAAAAATTTAAGAGTATTTATATTTTTAACCCTTTACTACAAAGGGTATACATGAGTTGATATATATTTTATAGGATGTAAAAATGAAACTTATGGATAAAGTTAATAATAACATACAATTAAAGACCTCGGTGTTTTATAAAATATACATAACATTTTTATACAATTTTTTTTAAAATAAACTACACCATAAAACTGGGCACTTTATTCTCTTTAATTTGAGTATAATATTGCTATACTAAAAAACTAATTTTTAAAAATATATCATGTGTTCCGGTTTACCACGATTTTGTTTTAAAGCTGAATGGAACATTCATGAACATCCTTAAAACTTAAAAGCATCACTTGAATGTTTCTTCCCGAGATTAACGCGGACACTAAACTAGTAATACACTGTGACATCTGCCCCAAACCCGAACCCGTATGCCCGATTCGAACCCGAATCTATTTAACCTCATGTGCAGTCGTATTTAATATCTCGAACTTGTAACGCCTCATTGTTAATTTGATAAATTATGTTATTCTATGTTATATCATCTTTAATAAAACGACTGAACCATTATCTAACGTTTACTAAATTAAATGCTAAGAACAATAATTAAACCTCCAAAATATATATATTGGATTTTATAAGAGATTTTTAAAGATAAAAACTATTAAGGTCTCAAAGTAACAATTTAACATAAAGAACGAGCTAAAGATATAAAAACGGTAACTTTTTTAAATGTTACGAGTTGACCTCGTTAAGTTAGTTAGTTAAAATAATGATTAAATTAACTTTGGGCCAAATGTGTAATTTTTATAACTTATATTAAAGTTTAAATTTTAATTCAATAACAATATCAAAGTGTAGGGGGGCAATTTGTAAATGTTTAATTAAACCCAACCATGGCATGCATCCCCCCCCCTCTTTTCCGTTTTCCAGTTCCGACAAGTCTGCCGGAATCAGCAAAGCTCCGGCCAGTTCCCAAAATCACAGCTTCATCGATTTGTTTTGTGAATTAAACCATCCCAAACCGTTCTTGCACCAGTTTCGAACCTAAGACCGTATCTCAAGTCGAATTCATGTATCATCTTGATAATATCTAAGCCGTTTTAAAATCTTCAATTCGGTAAATCAAAACGTTACGAGCATTTAACATGTTAATTATTCAATTCTGCTATCTAAAACGTTTCTATAATCATTACACACTTAATCGAATAATCAGTTTCATCGTTAACACTCTAAATCAAATGAAACGATATACCAAGTCTCGGTATTTTTGGTCTGCCTGATTAATATCGAAACATGGTTCCCTTCTGCAATTGATCACCGAGCATCATTCAGCAGGTCGTTACGAACAAATCTGGAGCTTTAATTGGATTCTAACAACCCAGATCATTCCATCGCGATCCTGAAGCCGTTTCTCTTTCTC
The DNA here is from genome assembly GCA_030867185.1 of Tagetes erecta. Taxonomy (NCBI): domain Eukaryota; kingdom Viridiplantae; phylum Streptophyta; class Magnoliopsida; order Asterales; family Asteraceae; genus Tagetes; species Tagetes erecta. The sequence goes on from CM061488.1 coordinate 62,743,459, forward strand.
TCGGCTTCGTTTTTTTTCTTTAGGCTTCAATCAAGTAAGTTTCATACGTCTTTCTGCTCGTTTTCCATTACTGATTAAAAGTGTTGGTCCCATTAACAGTAATGAATCAGTAACTTGTGAAGATTTTGGATCAAAATGGTAAAATAATGATGAACAAGATGAACAATGATAAGAACAATCAATGAAACTCAGATTTGATCCATTTGATTTGCATAAAATGTTGTTTACATTTTAGACCCCAAATCACTAGCTCATTCAAGCCTCCCAAAACCCTATTTGCACTTACTATTTATAGTGAGTGCATAACATGCTAATTACACTAATAGTCCCTACACTTAGACTAATTAGAAAATAACAAGTTAAAAGGCTAAAACATGTCTAAAGCTAGATTAAATATATTTTGTTGACACAAAATATATTTATTACATTAACGATCCTAGACATAAAACAACTTCAACGTCTTGACTCGGTTCTTCGACTCTAACGCGCCATTTGACTTTTTACGTGGCCTTTGACTGGACGTTAACTTTTGTTGACTTTGACTGTGTTGATAATATTAGACTACAATTCAGGTCCAACAATACTCCCCCATAGTCTATTATTATCAACGTCTTGCATCGTGTTCAGCACCGATAAGTCAATACTGTTTGATCGTCAATTTGGTAAGCTTCAGTCTTAATTTTTGATCCAACAAAACTCCCCCAAGACTTATGCTTGCCAAATTATGTGGCTGAAGATCTTTATCTCATAATCTCCCCCATTTTGTATGCTCCCCCATTTTTTGTGCTTCCTTTCGTAAAATCTGGAACGGCTTTCCAACAATCTTTTCAAGAGTGCTTCAGAAGATGTAGGAGGAGGATTCCTAGCTCGGTATCTTCTACAAACTTTGAGGAACAGGTTCTCTGCTAGGATGCTTTGCTCAACTGATGATCGGCCATCACTTGCAGCAAATATCTGTAACACAGTCACAAACAAAATCTCGAGATTTCTCATTAGATCATTTCATCAAACAAAATAAACCGGTGTTTATCTGTGTATGAGAACAAGCGAACCCGTGTCCGTTTGTGTGTGTAATTTCCCGTGAAATGCATGTGAAAATGATAAAATTTTAATAGCATAATATGGAAGACTTGAAAATAATTTGAAATGAAAATCTTTTTGGATTTTTTTTTTAATTTTAAAACCAATAAATTCGAAAACGAGAGGACGAGTCCGACAAGATCACAAATAGTTTCTAGTTTAAAAATTTTTGGGCCGTGCTTTTCAACTTTCGTTCAGATTCGCCAGACGAACACTTAGGTTCGCTGGAAACCCTAGTTTTTCAAAAACGGCCAGAATCTCAGTTATTCAACCATTATCAAGCAAATAAAGCAACAACAGGTAATCATAACAGTTAATCGAGGCAGTAATGGAGTAAAACCCTAACAACTAACACAGAAATAGCCTTTTAATCGACACACAATCGTAGTCCGACAGATTCAACAGGTTTATGATGCGATTAAGGGGTTAAAACATTGATTAAGATGAAATCGAACACATACCGGACAATAAGATGGTGTTTAATGTGTGGAAAAGACCGGAAATAGCGAGAATCGAACGTTGGTCGGTTTGAAATTGAAAAACAAAGGTCTGCTACAGTATATGACAGCGAAAAAAGTGAGAGAATTTCGCTGTCACTGTATATATATACATCCATAGGTTCGCTGGCAGACAGACCAGCGAATCTAAGGTTCGCCGGAAGACCAAAAGTCAAGGCCTCCGACTGGTTCGCTAGCAGGTTCGCTGACACATAAACAAGGATGTTTCATGTCAGCGAATCACAGAGATTCCGGGCGAACCTTAGGGACCCAGCGAACCTGTAGGTTCGCTATAGATTCGCTAGACAAACAACAAAAAATATTTTTGGATTTTCTTAAAAATTTTAAAGACTTTGTAAATCCGTGAAAACGTCCCACGATATCAACGCTCCAAAAATAAACATAAACATATATAATCCTAAGATTTGTAATAATAAAAAAAATAAAATAAAAATAGAATAACAGGAGACGATTTTAAACGCTAGAAAGGATATATATTCTTCATGATGTTTTGAGTAGAATCCGGAGAATCATCGATTGGCGGGATTGCAGATATGTTTGTCCATTTAAACCCATGCCTTAGTCCTTTCAACAAGAGATTAGCAGCTTCTTTTATCATGTTTATGGTTTGATTGAAGAAGCTCAGACAACTCGGTCCCCACAGACATTTAGGTAAAAAGAACAAGTTCTGTCATCAGGGTATATCTGAGCAATACGATTGACTTTGCTTGAAATTCTTGGATCAAATCTTGAATATTGATCGATTCATGAGCCACTTTTGACATTCTGCAATTTTTGCATGTTTGGGAGTGGAGCTTGTCAACAATGATTCTTTTGAACACATTGCGACGTATTATTTGGGAAACTCAAATGGTTAGAGCTCCAGGTCTATACTGACGTATAACAGAGGAGATAAACATTTGAGCATGCTCGGTGAATCTTCAGGTCAATACTTCCGTATAGCAGAGAAGATCCACCAACTCCAGGTCAATACTTCCGTATAGCAGAGGAGTTAAGCACTTTGACTCAATACATTCTGAGGAGTTAACAAGTAACTCACTCAGAGGCTTTTCCGAAGAGCATCACTAGCAGCTTTTAGCAAACTAGAAACTCGATTCGGGGATAGGGTGAGGGTGATTTGGGATATTTGGGGAAATCAAGGCAAAGATTTGACGCTCTCAACCCATTTTTGTCAAAACTTATTACTTTGTGCAGGCCAAATGTCTGTGAAAGTACTCCTCATCACTGAGCTCTTTTTGAATTTAGTTTGGTCACAGAATTGCTGTCTAATTGTATTCGGGCTGAGCCTATTGACACATCATTACACAAATCAACGTCCTCCTTTGGTTGCTTTTCCATGAAAACCTGAAACCTTCAAAAGACACAAAATATTTACACAGAAAGGACTTTGCACTAATGATATTCAATTCATTTTCATTTGAGATTTTACTCCCCCAAAATTTATATTTTAGTGCAAAATTGAATTTTTTCAAGAGACACAAGAGTGACCATAAAGGGATGTGAAAACTTGATCAAAACTACAAGTAAAAATGTTAGACCCCCCCTTTTTTTATAATCTTTTAATTTAATTTTTTTTTAATTAATTTTTTTTTTAACTATTTACAATATATAAAAACAGAAATTACGAAAGAAACGCCTTCCATATTACTCTATCAAAAGATTATAAATGAGATATCAAGAAAAATGCAGTGAATGTGGATAAGATACCAGAACCGTAACCTGTTTGTTCCGCCTCAAATTTAAATAAAGAACATTCTCTGTCAGTAAGCCGGATTACTAACAGTCCTCCTGAAATGTTCATACACTCATCAACAGATTAGTTAGAAAGGGGAACCCAGGCCATCCTAGTCCTGGGCGTTCCATTTTCATTGGTGTAAAACACTTGTTTAAGCACACAATCTGTTCTTGTATCAATTATCTTTTCCTCTTTTCTTTTAATTTGCCAAATTTGTTTAGGTTCAAACATTTTCGATTTGAAAGAGTTAAATTTGGAAATCATTTTCTGTTTAAGCCCCGAGGATAAAGAATTTTGTTTTGGTGATGTTGTCACATTCATCTTTGAATCATGTGAAACCGACTTCACATGAGACGGTAGGAATGGAATGTTCGTCATCCGACCTTTCAAAGATGTATGATTCTTACCTTGAAATTCAAATAAACAAACCTGTTTACCTTTACCAAGTGGATGATTCTTTCTAGACTCTGATCCGGAGAAGCAAACCTGTTTGCCTTTACCGTCCGAAGCATGTCCTTTGGGGCATTTCTTGAGCACATGATCATCCTTTCCACACTTGAAGCAAGCCTTGAATGGCTTTTGATGCTTGACTGGCCCGTGTGGAGCAGCTGGGGGTGGGGCTTTCTTCGAGCTTGATGCAACTTGTTGAGAAGCTTTTGGCGTCTTATGTTGAGTTGTGGAAGAGGAACAAACTTGTGACTTCTTTTGTTGAGTTGTGGGTTGTTGGATGGAAGATAAGATCTTCACTTGCTTGTTCTCAAGTCTTTTACAAACTTGAGATATGATGGACAGAGGTGAAGTCTTCTTCTTTTGAGCTTTTGATCGATGGCTTTCCTGTTTTGCAGCTGGGACTGAGATCCGGATTTGTCTTGATTCAGGTTTTGGAAGCATTTTTTATTTAACAGTTTCAGATGACATGTTGATCTTTGAATCTCCGAGACTCTCCTTTGTCTTTGATTCATCATCTGAACTTGTCCAGTCTTCAATAAGTACCTCTGCATCCAACGGATCTTGATTGACAGCTTGATGATTACGTGAATCCAGCTTTATCTCTTCCTTCACAGTCAGGACAGGCTCAAAAGTAGGAATTTCACCTGCTTTAAACTTGTCAAAGAAGTTAGAAGAAACAGATTGTACAGATTTACTAACACCGTTAACTGAACAATCATTGTCTTGACTGACAGCATCCGGTTTACTGTATCCAATACCAATCGGAGACTCATAATCATCTCGCACCTCTTTAAGATTCACATTCTCCAATCCTGCATACAAACTATCAGTATCTTTCTTAATTATTTCATGAACCAACTCATTGGTCGGGTGTGGAGTTGGTGTAGGAGAGTAACAGTAAGTGCTGGGGGGAGGATATACAAAAGCCTTATCTTCATGACCCAACCCAGTCTTAATACGAGCCCCCCGTTGGCTTTTGATTAAATCCTCAAGTTTCATCCCCGAAATTGTCCATTTTTCGAGTTTCGTTTGCAACTTACTGGTTTCAAACTCAGCCAGGGCGACACGTTCAGTTAGCATATTGACTTCCACATTTCTTTTAAAAAGACTCGTTTTCAAATGTTCATTTTCTTTCAAAGCTTCTCTTAATTTGACAAAATATTTTGACTCGTTAAGTTTAAGTTCATGATTTACCCGAGTCAAATATATTTCATTTTCGATTAACAGTTTGTTAGCTTTATAAATACCAAATAAACGAGTTCTGCAATCAGAAGAACACATATCCTGAACTGTCTCGTATGGAAGCTCCATGATGATTTGTTCAGAAGCAAGAGCCTTCTCGCAGTTGCAGACTCTGGTATTTGTCTTTTGTTCCTCCTCCTTCTCAGCATCACAAGTTTTATCATTTAATTCTGCTCCATCTTTACCCACTGATGTCTGCTTAATCTCCCCTTGTACCTTATCAATTTCAGGTTTCGGTAAACCTTTGAAATTGGAGGTAGAAACTGATATCTCTTCTGGTTTCTCTTTGCAGATTGAGGTGATCTTTGAATTCAGAGACATCGCTTCATCGTACTCACAACGTTTGATATCCAACTCCATTTCTTTTAGTTTGTTCATCACCTCCACCAGTTTGTAATCAGTAAATCCTCTTTCTCTTCTCATCAATTTTCCATGTGAACTCCACTCTGGTATTGCAGATATGGTTCGTCTTTTTCCTACAGATTCGCTCAGAATTTTGAACTTTCGTTCAGGTACTAACTTAGATTCGCCAATCTTGCAGATTTGAAGAACACCAAGAACACACACACACTGTGTGTGAGAGAAAATCTCAGATCTGATGATTTCTTCTTCTTTTCTTGTAAAATTTGATGTGGAGATAACGTTTTTGATGGTAACAAGAGTAGATCTACAACAGATTGTTGTAGATCTAAAGATTTAGATGAAGATTTAAATTTCAGATCTGGTTTCTCTCTCTAGAAACCACCAGATCTACTTTCTCTCTCTACAATTTTCTGCACAAATCTTCAAAATCAGCTTCAATCTTCAACAAAATGATTCAATTGGATCTCTATTAGGCTCTGATACCAATTGTTGGTCCCATTAACAGTAATGAATCAGTAACTTGTGAAGATTTTGGATCAAAATGGTAAAATAATGATGAACAAGATGAACAATGATAAGAACAATCAATGAAACTCAGATTTGATCCATTTGATTTGCATAAAATGTTGTTTACATTTTAGACCCCAAATCACTAGCTCATTCAAGCCTCCCAAAACCCTATTTGCACTTACTATTTATAGTGAGTGCATAACATGCTAATTACACTAATAGTCCCTACACTTAGACTAATTAGAAAATAACAAGTTAAAAGGCTAAAACATGTCTAAAGCTAGATTAAATATATTTTGTTGACACAAAATATATTTATTACATTAACGATCCTAGACATAAAACAACTTCAACGTCTTGACTCGGTTCTTCGACTCTAACGCGCCATTTGACTTTTTACGTGGCCTTTGACCGGACGTTAACTTTTGTTGACTTTGACTGTGTTGATAATATTAGACTACAATTCAGGTCCAACAAAAAGCCCTAAGGTTGATTCCATTAAGACTATCAAATCTTGGTTCAATTTGGATGTTTTAGGATTAGGGTTCATGTTGATTTTGGGGGTTTTAATTAACTATTAGGCTTAAAAATAAAAGTTCAACTATAAATACTAACTTATTTTGGTTCGTTGGTCAAGTCGCAATGCTACAAATACAAATGTAGGGGCGCGAGTTCTAATCCTTGCTCCTTAAATTATACAAATGTTTTTGAATAGAAACTGTGGTTTTTAAATAATTTCATATTACTTAGGAAAATTATAAATAAATCCTTTTAATAAGTTGGTTGTGTAGAACTTTATTTAAACCCTATAAACAATTTATATAAATTATAATGATTTCTAATATTATTTTAAATTAACGGATTTTAAATTAGCTAAGACTTGTTTAATGAATTGTTTATTACAAATACAATCAACTTATTACTAAATGTTTATCTTAGTATGAAGCAATTAGTCGAATTGTTATTCAAACACACTACGTCATTATACATTTTATTATTACCATAAATTCAATTATTTCAATAACGATAACGCTATATTCTATTCGATTACAACTGTTAAATGTAAGTCTTTTATATGGATTTTTGTAATACGTTAAGATGATGTTAAATGTTTTAAAGTTTTTTTTCTAAAATATATAACATATTTTTGACATTATATAAGTTGTTAAAAATATATTATTAGAGTTTCTATTGTTTATCAAAATCGTTATTCTTATCATTGCTACCGTTAGGAAAAAAAGAGTTTATATATTTTTAGACGTTTAACGAGAAACCCCCAAATCTCGATTCGAAACCTTAGAATTCAAATTTCTTTAGACTCCTATTGTTTCAATTCTAGTTTTCTATACAATATGTTTTACTAAGTTAGGACCGTCATTTAATTAGGTGATGCTAATATTCGGACGATCCTCGGTTCTATCTAGATTATTTACTATTTGTTTCGTGCCCAAGTTTCAAGGTGAGTAAAATCACTCCCCTTTTTACTATTACGTTTTGGGGCTGAAATATGTTTCTAGTTACTATACAATGTTTTCAATTTTCTATTTGTTTTCCAAAAGAGATCATAAAATGTGTTAGTCTTGACTCGCGACAAGATGCAATCCTTATGTGGTAGTTTAAAGTAGTATATTACTTGTAATTTCCACCGGTACAATGTTAGCGCTAATGGTCTGACAAACCCACCTACACTTTACAACATCGATAGGTGATTTAAACCCGGCGATTCTATACAATGGTTACTAGTTACTATATTGTGATGCTTGTTGCTATGCTACTATGTCCCTTCGATGCTAAAACAATTTTTGATAACTTACACATCGAGACGGTTAAATGACAGTTATCACTAATTGTAACATGAGTGGTTCTCATGACTTGTTGCTAAAGGTTACCCTGCGGGGTCTATGATTCTTGTTTCTATGTGTTCTATGGTCAAGGGTTGAGTAATATGATGAAATAGCTATGCATGTAAGATTGCGCAGCATATTATGATGATCTCGGATTTCTATACTATTATTTATCAACTGTGGTTTACTCACTAGCCTTAATTAGCTAACTTTATTTTCACATATTTCAGGTGATGCGTTGATATTGTTTTGCTGCTTTTGCCAAGACATAGGATTGCCTTGGACCTAGAATAATAAAAAAGACAATTGCATTTACTATTTCGGTTTTATTACTTTTGTCGTTTATATTTAAGACTCATGTTCCAAACTTATGATATCATTATTAGACTTTAATAAATAAATACCATGTGCTTTGTTTACTATGGATATCCAATTCCAATGACAGCCCGGTGTTTCCGCCGCCGGGCGGGGTGTCACATACACTAAATCAAATCAAGTACATAAAAATGTTGCAACTAAACGACACATGTGTAAAACAATTACATAAATACTAATGTATTTACTAACGTAATATTAAACGAGATTATAACTCGTTTGTTACACGGTTTGAATAATTATAAATATCATATTAATATAAATCATAATAAACAAAGAATTACATGATTTGTAAACAGAGTAAATCACAAAAAAGTTTGGATACATGAAAAAATCACCTCAAATTTACTAATTCATATAATATGAGTTAACGTTGCCAAATGGGCCACCCATAAATATAATTATCTCAATTCTTCAATAAACCACTACAATAATATCGTATACTACATATATGCAGTATTGAAATTAAAAAAACGAGAAAATTTTATTTTTTATAACGTTATTTATACTCAAATGAAAGATACTGAAATTCTTGATCTAATGGTGCGAAAAAAAAATTTAAAAACTTAACGTATGCAAAAGATAGAAATGTTTAAAGATTTATATATTTAAAGTTCCAATTTTGTCCATCCTCTTTAAAATTCCATACCTTGTTTTTTAGTACCTCTCAAGTTCTCAACTTAATATAGAGTTCTCTCTTGATTCATTCCCCATATATATATATATTTATATATATATATATATACCTTTTAATAAAAGAGGGTTTGGAGGACACATGTCATGCATTGGAGAAGATTTTGAATTAAGCATTTTTCCGCTCAAAACTAAGAATATTCTTTTCTAAGCAATTTATGGAAATAAATCGATAACATTAAATCATCAATAATTTCCCTTTCAAAGTTTAAATCTACTTTATTTTCATCCCTGAAATCACTATGAAAACGCAAAACAAACAACATACACAAATAACTCATCGTAAACTATGACCCAGTTTCATCCATGCCGATCCATACGCCCGACCCGGTACTTATGGGTGTCACCATGAATTATGTCCGATATCAATCAACTATATTATGTGTATATATGTTTCCTTAGTCGTTTTTAATTATTCTAGAGGATTTATAAGACAGTCAGTTTAAAAGCGTCGAAATCTAATTTGCTCCTAATAGTGTGCTTATAATTTAAATTTATTAGTTCAAGGCTCAACGTAGAGTTAGTATATGCACTTTGTCCTTCTATTTTCATAGATCTTTCGTGTAATGTGTATTATTTTCAAATGTTACTTTTTTGGTAAAATTTTAAAACTATGTGTTTTTATTTTTTTTATCCGTGTAACACACGGGGTTCAATCTAGTATATATATGTATAGTGAGGTTCAGCTACAAAGGATTTTAATCTAAGAAGACTAAAAAGGAATAAGAGATTGACATGTAACGTCTAGTTAAATTAGAAAAGGGGGTATTTTAGTCATACCCACTTTTTTTTATTTATTCTCTCCACATCCAAGGTACATGTTAACTCCCCCATTTTTTTAAACGTTTATAACTTTTACATACGACGTTATTTTTTAAACAAATTACGCCATAAAAACGAGCATTTTTTCTCTTTAAAACGTGCATAATGTTGATATATAAAAAAAATGAAATTTTTTTGCACATTTTTTCAGCTCAGTGTGTCTACTGTCAGGTCATTGTGTCTTTCGTCAGGTCATTGTGTCATCCGCTGGGTTGTTGTGTCATCCATTGGGTCATTGTGTAATCTTATTTGACGAGGATTACTCAATGACCTAATAAGAATTACACAATTACGCAAAATTGTTTCGGAAACCTTGTTCCCACGTCATCCTCCTTAAAAAATAAATAACCGAAACATTAAAAGAAAATTAAAAAAATTACCAGTTTATCATTATGTCTTTTTATTGCCATGTTTGGCTAAGATTCTTTGATCAACTTGGGTGAGATAACTTATTAATGTTTATTATCTTAATATAAGTAATGTTTTGATTTTACTTTGCTTGTATGTATAAGTTTTAAGTTTTGTTTTACTATTGTGAGTTTCTAAGTTAGGGAGTTATTTTCAATCAAATTCGTTTGTAGAAAACCCTACATCTGAAAAGATGGTTAGTGACTGGGAAATAACAGACTAAGTTAGAGCTTTGGCTTAGTGTTTAGGATTTGAGTGACATATTTCCGGAGCACCAAAGCTTAAGTCTTTTGATCTTCTTTAGCTTGGTGGCTAGTGACAATGTTGTCAAATGGCGGTTTTGAGAAAGGCTTCATTTTTATTACTTTGCTTGGTCTTTTTTTCCAACTGCTTGGGGATAGTTATGTAGATCCATCCATGGATATCCCCATACCAGATGAGCATTGAGTCGTCCCTAAAAAGAGGCGCAACAACGTCATTTATGCACATACGCGCCATGTTGTGAGGAAAAGAGTGGCCCAAAGTATTGTCATTGTGTTACCAGTATTAGATAATAACTTTCAGAGGATCGATCTAACTACTGCTTACATTGTTTTAAGCATAAATACATGTTAAACGTGTCCATTATCTAGAATTTTACTTTTCTACATAAAACCTCTTTTTAAAGATTGAACTAAACGGTGATGGAGATTTAACTATTGGGAGCCATTTTCTCCTTGGATGATATCTGGTATCTTACTAATACTAGATTATGCTACGACGGGTCTATCGCCCACATGTGTAGTATTTGTAAAGGTAAAATAGTACTTTATAAAATTAAAACTTGACAATTCCAAACTAGTTTTTGGAAAGAAAAATGTATACGAATCTTACACACCAAGTTTTTGACGTCGTTAGCAGGGATACAGAAATTTCAAGGACAATTAAATAGTTGGCCTAGTTCAAACCCCTTTGCTTTTCTATTTTTAAAGAGTTAAGACACACCCTCATGACTCATCAACATGGGTCGTGTCCTTCCCAAATAGTTTTTGTTTTTCGTGAGTTTATGAACTTGTTATTCCTCATTTGGCTAAACAAGAACGTTTCTTTCATTGAAGGCTTAGAAATAAAAATCCAAACAAAAAGAAATCATGGAAGACACTCGGAAAGTCCTTGACTTTCTTAGGCCGTCACCTGCAATTTTCGGAAATGCCATCACCAGAAGTTAAGGCGACCAACTTTAAAATAAGGCCACCCTGAGGTAAAATGTTTCAAAACTCCTCAATCTTCTACGGACTTCCGGATGAATATGTACATATGCATATCTCCAATATTTTGGAGATATGTGACACTTTTAAGATAAATGGTCATTTAACGACGTGGTTTGATTGCACATGTTTCCCTTCTTTCTAAGAGACAAGACCAAAGCCTGGTTAAACTCACTTCCCCGTGGTTACCGACATTAACTCATATCGACAAGAAGATAGAGAAGGCATTAATGAAACATGTGAACGATTCAAAGAAAGGGTTGAAACTCAATATTCTACAATGGGTTGAATCCTCATACACGCCAAGTCCTTTATTCGATTTTAGGGTGAATATTGAGCAACAAGCCACCAAACGAGGCACTCCAACAAATCGATGAAATTCCACAAACTAGTTTTCAATGGCACTCTCCAAGAGTTAACACCATATTTACACGACTAGCTTTTTCAGGTGGACAAATCAACGGCTTGGCAAGAAAAATTGAAGCACTAATCTCGAAGATACATAAGCTTGAAGCAAGGAATTCACCAGTAGCAGGCATGGCGTATGAAGGGTGCAGTGTGCCTCATGAAGACTGGAGTTGTAACTAAGGTGATGCAAAGCAAATCAACTTCATAAGCAACTGGCCACAAGGACAAATCAACAAAAATGGAAATTGGAGGAGTCAAAACAACACGGGATGGAGAAACAACAACAACGGTAACACTCAACGATTTTTGTGCTGCAAAGAAACTTTCAAGGACCAGCCTTCAATAACACGTCTAACCAAGGAGGGAGTTCCTCGAATTGATAAAGGGAGTAAATTAACGCATTAATCCAACGTCGATTATCGTAAATGTAAGGAAGATATAAAGCTAAATTAGATGATCTCAAAGAAGGATTCAAGAGGCACAAAATCATGCTTTAAAACCTCAAAGTGAGAATCGATCAAGTGGCAAAACGTAACTCATAAAGGCAACAAGGAGGCCTTTGGAGCAATACCCAAGTTAAACCAAAAGCTTTTATTAAGGAACCAAAAAAGTGAGCTCGGAGCCTAAGGAACACTATAAATAAGAGACTAGAAGGGAAGTAAGGGAAAACATCGCACTAGAGAAACCCGAAGAACATTCCAAGGCAGAATGTGAGATTGAAGGAGAACTTGACCACCTGATGAAAAGACTCAAGTCTTTACGCTAAAAAAGATCAAGGATGGCCAAGAAAGGGTATCCAGCGATCAAATCGAGCCGATTCAGCCTATAAAAAACAAGCCCCCAAAACCCAAATACGAAAAGATACCTTTTCTAAAACGATTAGTTCAGGAAAAATCCGAAGAGCAATATGGGAAGTTCATGGACTTTCTAAGGCAACTTCACATAAATCTTCCAATAACGGAAATTTTGAAGAAAATGTCAAAATATGCCGAGTTAATGAGGTACTTTCTAAAACACAAGAATAAATAGAAGAAACGCACCAAATTAGTCTTTGGAGACTTTTTAAAACACAAGAAAAAAATATAGGAGGTGCATCAAATTAGTCTTGAGGAGGTTTGCTCTGCCAGTATTAAGAGAATTTCTTGAACCAAAAGATCAAAACTATTTTCGCTGTTGAAGATGACGAACGGACAATCTGTAAAGGATATGACGAGCAAGTTTGACAAACTGGCGAAATTCGAAGGGCAGGATTTTCGCAGATGGCAGAAAAAGATGCCTTCCTTTTGACTACCCTAAAAGTGGTATACGTGTTGAGTACTCCAATGCCTGTGGTAGAAGATGATGGAAATCTAGAACAAATCTGGAGGAAGTCAAATTAAAAGAATGACAACTACATCTACCATGGCCATATTCTTAACGGTATGTGTGATTCCTTATTTGATTTGTATTTTAATATCGAAACTTCAAAGGAATTGTGGGATATACTTGAAGCAAAGTATATGGCAGAAGATGCTTCGAGTAAAAAGTTTCTTGTGAGTAATTTTAACAATTATAAGATGGTTTATTCAAGGTCTGTTGTGGAACAATTTCATGAATTGTGTCGAATATTGGGGCAGTATACCCAACACAACTTGAAAATGGACAAATCATTGCTGTGTCGTCGATCATTGACAAGTTACCCCTTTCTTGGAAAGATTATAAACATGATCTTAAACACATGAAGGGAGATTTAAGTTTGGTAGAACTTGGAAGTCACTTCAAAATTGAAGAATCTTTAAGAAGATATGAAACTGTTGATGTCAATGATGTTAAGAAACAGGCTGGTCAATCTGTGAATATGGTTGAGGATGTTGGAACATCCAAGGGCAAACACAAGTACAAAGGAAAACTAACACCCTAGGAAAATGCCACTCGGTCGTGGGCATGAGAAATCTGGGATTTATAAGGAATGTCCGACCTCAAATACCAACAACGCATTTTGGGGCTTAATGTTAGTGGATGAGTGGAAAACTCCATAGTTAACGGTGCTCGGATACAACAATCTCAGGATGGGATACCATCCTGGGAAGGTTTCACCCGGGCAACCAAAAGCAAATCCGTGAGCTCTAATGTACCAAAGCGGACAATATTGGTGGTATGAGAGGCCGGATGTGACAAGTGGTATCAGAGCAACTCATGTGTCGTTCGGGATGGTGGGGCAAACCTCATCGAGGATGGTCAGTCCCTAGGGGTGTTCAGAGGGACACCTTGGGCAAATCCAACATCCAAGAATTGGATGGTGGGGCTAACCTCATCGAGGACGATGAGTCCAAAAGGGGGGTGTTTGTAACACCCTAGGCAAATGCCACTCGGCCGTGGGCAGGAGAGAGGGATTTATAAGGAATATCCGACCTCAAATACAAACAACACGTTTTGGGGCTTAATGTTAGTGGATGAGTGGAAAACTCCATAGTTAAGCGTGCTCGGATACATCAATCTCAGGATGGGAGACCATCCTGGGAAGGTTTCACCCGGGCAACCAAAAGCAAATCCGTGAGCTCTAATGTAGCAAAGCAGACAATATTGGTAGTATGAGAGGCCGGATGTGACAGAAACAAAAGTTTCCTGGAAACAACAATACGGGTCCAAACAAGAAGGCTAAAGAGGGCTGTTGGAATTATGGCAAACCGGGTCATTTCAAGAGGGATTGCCGGGTTGGAAAAGTGAACAAGAATGGTTTAAAGAATAAGAATGATGCTGGTCTAAGTGGGTCTAAGGACCAAGGAAATAAACCAGGTTAGAATTTAGTGCCATATTTTAATTCGGTTGAGAATTATATTTCACTAATCTCTGAATCATTGTTTGTACAAGATGATGATGTGGCATGGTGGATTGATTCGGGAGCAACTAATCATGTTTGCAAGAATTTTCAATGGTTTGAATAAATTCAGGAAATTGAAGATGGATCTATATTAAAGATGGGCAACAATGCTACCGAGGCAATCAAAGGACGAGGCAAAGTCAAGCTTGTGTTTACTTCTTGAAAATGTTTATGTTTAGACAATGTATTGTATGTTCCCGGGATTCGAAAGTATCTCTTGTCTGGTGTTGTGTTAAATAATTGCGGTTATAGGCGAGTGTTTGAAAGTGACAAATATATCTTGTTTAGACATGGCATCTTTGTTGGTTTCGGTTATCTGTGTAATGGTATGTTTAAATTAAATGTTGATGTCTCTTTAGCTAAACATACTGTTTGTATGGCCTCCACTAGTTCCAATAACATTATGAATGAATCTGAAATGTGGCATGCTAGATTAGGGCATGTTCATTATAAAAGATTAAAAGATATGTCAAAAATGAGTTTGATTCCGGCTTTTGACTTAAATAATGAAAAATGCACCACCTGCATGCTAACTAAGACCACTAGAAAGCCATTTAAACCCGCTTTTAAAATAGACACTAAGGTGCTTGAATTAATACATAGTGATCTATGTGACATTCATGCTACTCCATCTTTAGGAAATAAAAAACAAGTTACTTTTATTGATGATGCCTCTAGGTTTTGCTACGTGTATCTTTTGCATTCTAAAGATGAATTGTTGGATAAATTTAGAATATACAAAACCGAGGTGGAGTTGCAAAGAAATGCTTTCATTAGAATTTTATGCACCGATAGGGGAGGTGAATATTATGATCCATGTTATTTCCAATCAGTGGGGATTATACATAAAACCATGGCTCCTTATACGCCACAACGGAATGGCGTATCGGAGAGGAAGAATAGGACGCTAAAAGAAATGGTTAATGCCATGTTGTCCTATTCGGGTGTAAGTGAAGGATTTTGGGGTGAAGCTATGTTAATAGCTTGTATTTACTTAATAGGGTTCCTAGCAAAAGGAACAAAATTACCCCTTATGAACTTTGGCATGGTAAACCACCAAAATTGTCCAAGGGGCAGAACCCCTAGCTAGGTTTAAGCTGTCAGGTCAGCTTAGAAAAATTTTATTTATGTTAATTTTGATTCATTAAAAATGTATTATAAATTTAATTATTAAAATTTTGTATACATATTTTAATAAATAAAATTTCCTGAAAACCGCTAAATAACTGCTAATGCAGTTATGTATTGATATTATCTTGATCATAGTTTTTCTCTTCTGGTTCAAGAAATTCTCTCAATATTCATACCAAATTCTGTAATTCAATCTGAGTTTTATCCGATCAAAGAATTTGTGAACCACAAATACTTTTGATCTGAAAGTGTATTACGACTCTCAGATATCCAAAGTGTTTATGTTTGCAGAAATTCCCCAACAAAACATCCCCAAAAAAGAACCGGATCATGGTAGTTTCACTATTGCATGTGCTGATGTGCAATAGGAAGCTTATGAATCGACAACTTCTTGGCAAACTTAGGTGCAAGCATTAACTTAATGTCACTATTATCCTTTACTAAACTAGGGTTAAGGAAACCATCGCCTACAAGAATGAGCATTCAACTAGCCTATCATTTAGTTAAGTGTCCAAAAGGGATCAAGTTTGAATTTTTTTCCCCAATTTTTTAAAAATTTAAAAAAAAATAATAAGTTGAAGGACAGTAAATGTTATATCAAACCGTGTGATTATGGAGTCATGTTATTGTATACACCAAGTTTTGGCTCCATTTGATTTAAAATAAAAATGTTGGAGCATTGCAAATAGAAAAAGTCCAAACTTACATACAACTTTACCTTTTTAAGCCATAATCCCTCAATTTCTATTGGTGAGTCTTTGAGCCTTAAAACGAGCACACATAAAAATTTGCTTATCCCTTTTGAATGAGTGTTTTTGTCAATTGTTGTTTGCAAGCTAGAACTTGACTAAATCATGCATTCCAAAACCACAAAGTAGTTGCATATGTTTAAATGATTGAGGCATTAGGATAAACCCCTTTATTTTAATCAAAACCTCTTTTGTTTTCTTTTCAAAAACTTTTTTTCCCTAAAACCAAATCCCATTAGTTAACCCCTCTGAGCCTAAACCTTTTTTTTACATCACCCTTACTTCAATTCGGTGCCTTTAAAAACCCCATTTTCCAAATTTACCCATTTCTTTTAAACACATGTATTTTTTATGAACAAGTCGGTTTTTACCAAAGCCTTGTGACGGTTCTTGAAGTTTAGTTTTTTTATCTAGAGTCCATCACTGGATCATCGAGTCCTTAGGGATTTAAAAAAAAAAGAGAAAAAGAAAGAAAAATAACAATTAGAAAAATGAGAAAAGCAAAAGAAAATAAGTATTGTTGTAGTAATCTTTCAAAATGCAAAAATATTGCAAAATTTGTCTCTTGAGTCTTAGTTATCCTTGTATAGTTTTGGATCCATCTTTTTAGTCATAAGTACTTTACAAAAACTCAAAAGTCGTTGTTTTCACGTTTAGCCACTTTTACCCAAAACATTTTCATACCATTAGCCAAAGCCAACCCTTTTTTTAGTGTCCTCATGATATATATGTGTAAATTATTAATAGTGGTAGATGTTTGATACTTTTTCAAGCCTATGGACTTGATTACTTAAATTTAACATGAGTGATCCACTAAATATCCACTTAAATTACCCATTAGAACTCAATGGATTCGGTGAGTGTAGACTGTTGAGTAATCATTATTAAGGTATGTGAAGTTGTAAGGAAAAATATTTCAGTAAGTTTTTCATGCTTTTAATACCTTCAATAATAAGAACGAATGAATTGAAGCTGGGAGCTAGAATCAATATATGTTCTCTTAAGCCACTTATGCACAATATGATAAGACTAAACTTAGGCAAACTTCATCCATGATCTTCTACCAATTCTAAATTGGGTGCGTATTTTTCAATACTTAAGTTTTCTTGAGGACAAGCAAAGGTTCAAGTGAGGGGATATTTGATGTAGGAAAATATTAACATATGTTTTGTGTCAAATCATCCCCATTTCCATGCTAATTATGCAACTAAAACGTGAATAAGCCATTAATTGTCTCTTTTGCGTTTTCAGTCTCGAAAAAGAAGAAAAAACAAGGCAAAAACAAAGGAAAAAAAGCAAAAGGAAGAAGACCGACTAATCCGCGTACTGCATGACGAGGAAACGGGTCAACACTTGAAGATTTTTAAGAAACGGATCCCAACACACGCCCCCGTGCCAAAGGCACACGCCCCTATGTGATTGTTAAATTAGAAGAGTCCAAGATTGTTAGAGAGGCACACCCTCGTTTCTCTTGTACACGCCCTCGTGCCCGACCAAAAAGTCAGATCTGTACTGACTCGTGATCATGGAGCACCAAATGGTAGGAGGCAAGTCCTCATGCCACTGTTACACACCCATGTGTCTTAATGGAATGTTAGATCTGTACTGACACAAAATCATGGAGCAGAATTTCAGCAAGTACACACCCCTGTGTCTTGATGGAATGTTAGATCTATACTAACGCAAAATCATGGAGCAGAATTTCATCAAGTACAAACCCCTTGTCTCTTGTAAAGGCCCCGTGTCTGATGCCCGGTACAACATATAATTAGCAACATTGGCTCATTACAAAGACATCACCTCTAGAGACTCCAACCACGATTTTCAATGTTATTTCCTGACTTTTTATCTTAGTAGGTAGGATTAGCTTGAATCAATTCAAGAATTATCAGATCTTTTGAGAATATTTTCTAACTATTGTTTAAGTTTATTCTTGTTGTCTCCCTTGCCATGTTTGGTTAAGATTTTTTAATTTACCTGGGTGAGATAACTTGTTATTGTCTATTATTTTAATATAAGTAATGTTTTGAGTTTACTTTGATTGTGTGTGTATGTTTTAGGTTTTGTTTAACGATTGTGAGTTTCTAAGTTAGGGAGTTATTCTAATTGACTTCGTGTGTAGGTAACGCTCCATCCAAGACGATTATGTCTATGTAGTACAACCCTTGGTAAACATCTGAAAAAGTGGTTAGTGACAGGGAAACATTGAACTAACTTAGAGCTCTTGCTTAGTGTTTTGGATTTAAGCGAACATTTTCGGAGCACCAAAGCTTAAGTCTTTTGATCTTCTTAAGCTTGGTGGCTTGTGACAGTGTTATCAAGTGACAGTTTTGAGAAAAGTTTCCTTTTTACTACTTTGCTTTATCTTTATTCTGGTTGCTTGGCGTAGCTCTACCGATCCATCCAAGGATATCCCCATATCAACTGAATGTTGTTTCGTTCCTATAAATAGTCACATCACTTATGCACACACGCGTCATGTTAGGACGGAAAGAATGGCCCAAAGTAATGTCATTGTGTTAAGAGTATTAGTAATAATTCCAAGTGATCGATCTCAAGTAGGTAGCTACTCGTGAATTGATTTAACTCTACTTACTGTGCTTTAAACGTAAATAGTTGTTAAATGTGTCGATTATCTACAATTTTACTTTTCCACACAAAAACTCTTTTTAAAGATCGAACTAGACGGTAATCAAGATTAACTATTGGGTGCCTCGGTGTCCTTAGACGGTATCTGATATCTTACTAATACTATATTACATTGCGACGGGTACACTTGCCCCCATGTGTAAAATTTGTAAAGGTAAAATTGCATTTTTATAAATTTAAAACTTCACGATTTTAAATCATTTTTTGGACAGAAATATATACGAATCTTACACACTATTAGCAAACAAAAAAGACAAACCAGTTTTCTATAGTTACAATGAACTGACTAGATAAGGACGAATATAAAAGTAGTTATATCACTCCTAAATAAACGACAAACTTCCCATAGCTCAAGTCTCGCGATAAGTTTATGACAAATAGTTAAAAAAAAGTTATTGGATTTAAATAACGCAAGTTTCACCTATTGGTCAATATTAATCTCAGCTTAACTATTGGCCATTAATAATCCTAACTTTCATTCTGTTAGCCACTAACGAGCATTTCGTTAGAATAAAACTTATCACTTATCAACCAAAAACTACAATTTGTTGTTATTTTGTGGCAAACAAAAAAGTAAAATATAAAGAAGTCATGTTTTTCACAAATGTTGTGACAACCTAGTGGTGTCGTACTTTTGTAGTTAAAGTTATTGCAATATTATGAAGATAAAATTTACTACCAGTGTTGCTACATTGTTTGCTAGGGCTGTAAACGAGCCGAGCCGAGCCGAACCAGTGCTGGCTCGAGTTCGAGTTCGAATGCTAACGAGCCAGCTCGGCTCGAGTTCGAAATTTCTGTCGAGCTCAAAAGTCGGGCTCGAGTTCGGCTCGTGAAATGTTCGAACATGTTCGTGGCTCGTCGAGCCGGCTCGAAAATAAAAAAAATTTATGTTTTTTTTCTTTTTTGCCACATTTTAGTGTGTATATATATGACAATACTAAAACTAATTCATATAGCATTAACACTCAAGTTCAAGAATACTAAAACAATACTAGGCGGCTAGAATTTGAGAATTGAGAGTGAGTCAGCGAGATGAATTGTTGAAGTGAACACAATTTGTTTCTGGTAACTAAGGTTATGAAGTATATATGTTCTATTTTTAAATAAATAAATTAATAAACAAATAAATACTAATACATATGTAATTACTTATACATATATATTATTATCTTTGTATATTTATATATATCGAGCCTCGAACCGAGCCAACGAGCGAGCCCGAGCCGAACCTACCATGGCTCGAGTTCGGCTCGTTAAGAAATCGAGCCGAGCCGAGCCGGCTCGTTTTTATACGAGCTTTTTTCGAGCCGAGCTTTTCCCGAGCTTTTTTCGAGCGAACCTCGAGCGAGCCACGAGCCACGAATTTTTTAAACAGCCCTATTGTTTGCCGAATATATAATTACGACAGTATTATAACAATTTTTTTTGTGTGAAAAGTGTTTGTTTTTTTTTAATCTTATTCCAAGACACAACCCTCTTTCTCTACGGGTACTTTTCGGAGTGCCCACGCTCAATTAAAAAACAGCACTGAATGGGATGTGCCAACGCGTTATAACTTGGTCAACTGTTGTTGTTGGCTTATAGGGTAATTAAATAAGTAAAAAAAGGTCGTCCACCAAAAATCAACGAACATTTTGATCATCGATATCAAATTTATCAACACTGGTTTCTCATCTTCAATGCAAATAGGATCAACTCAGAGGTTCAAATCTCTTACAAATTTGTTTCTTCACACTGATACAAATTCAATGCTTAATTAAATTTCTAACTATTAGTTTTTTTACTTCTATGTAGCTGCGTACAAGTACAATAGTATAGTACACAAATAAAACTCAATCATCTGCTGGCTTACTCGAAGGAAGGTACGTTCGTATTTTGCTTATCTACTCTCTGTGCTCATAACGTTCATATTATATAATTACAGTTTATCTGGAGACGAAACCAATATTCTCAATTCGTGACGTTTGCATTGATCTCATAATTTATCATCTATATTATTATCGAGTTACAAGTCAGTTCATAATTTATCCCTACAGCTGAATTGCTATGGATATGCTAATTCATATTAATTCCGGCTTCAATTGATTAGAAATACTTTGGTAATCAAATAGTTATTTTGTGATCAAAATACATCGAGATAGTATTAACAAACATGCTGATTTCAATTGATTAGTAATTAGAAGGACACCCCGCGCTTTGCGGTGGTATCGTAATTCACGGTAGTATTTCTTGAAATGATAACGCGGTCACGCGGGTCGGTGTTAACCGGCTAATGTAATAGCCAGGTATCTGACCGATTCACGTAAACCCAGAACTTAATTAACAATTTTGGCCAAGAGTAAATTCTATATTGGTACTTAAGGTTTGATCATTTTAACTTCTTTGGTCTATTTTTGATTTTTTTTTTCTCATATAAAGACACGTGGTTTATAAATCATAACTATTTTGGTCCATGTAACAAACGATGTTAAAAAAAGTCGGTAAGTGAGAAGGCCACCCACGTGGTGGCACGTGGGCCAACCACGTGGCTAATTGTCATTTACGGTTTTAGTCATCGACTTTATTAATTGTCATTTTAGCCCCTGATAACTTTTCGACTTTGATCTATTACCCTACATTGACACATGGTATGACTTTAACATTTCGGATTTGACTAGGTTA
Source organism: Tagetes erecta (assembly GCA_030867185.1). Taxonomy (NCBI): domain Eukaryota; kingdom Viridiplantae; phylum Streptophyta; class Magnoliopsida; order Asterales; family Asteraceae; genus Tagetes; species Tagetes erecta. The sequence goes on from CM061488.1 coordinate 62,765,204, forward strand.
TCGTTTTGACTTCTAACTTTTCATATGTGACACATTACGGCTTTGTGTCGTGACGTACGGGTTATTTAAATTTTTTTATCAATGCATGTGACGAAGTCAAACACGCAAGACCCAACCCCGTGACCCGGCCACTGCAACGCGCAGCCCGGTCTCATATATAGTTTTCATTAAATGTTAAACTTATATCATTTAAACGTAATTGGAACTAGTTAGTTATTGTGTATGCTAGGTTGGTTATCCGTGTCTTACACGGGCTGAAAACTTAAAGCTATATGTAATGAAAGAATATGATGAAATGATATCTTGATTATATTTTATTTGCTTTTAAAATTTGATTGATATGGTTTTAAACAGTTTGCTTATAAAATGAAGAGTAATAAAGTTTATTTAAATCATATTATAAAATAATTGTTATACTGTTTCTATAAGAATTTAGTTTATTAAAAGTAAATTAGAATTATAATTCCATACATTTAGAAAGAAAACAAAACAAAAATGGTACAAAATTATAAAAATGCAATTCAATTTTCATGATTTTAGCTGAAAGATTATGTAAAACATGAAACTACTACGATTTATTATGCTCATAAATAATTTTCATAATTGCGGTTGGTCATTTGGTCCAACGGCATTCCAATGATGGGTTAAAACACTTGACTTCCTAGAGGTCATGGGTTCTAGTCTTGAGGAGAGGGGTTTTACACAGAAAAGGTTAAAGGTTCCTGCTGTGGTTTTCCCCCGGGACGGTTAGTTGACGAGTCTTAGACTCCGACTTTCCTGCTCTTCGGAAGGGTTGGTCGGGGCCCCGAGAAGAGTATTCTTCTCTTAGGGGAGCTGTCACACTCTGCCGCAAATAATCCCTCTTACAGGGGATAGGCCGTGGGCTTCTAGGCTCGGTCATTGCACTCCCCTGAGCCACCGGTTAGCTGGTGGTGCAACTGCCGTTCCAAAAATAATTTTCATAATTAGTAATGTTTAGATGGATGGTCTAGTACGAATGATAAGTGATAGATTATTTAATAATTTATTAGTACAAGAAGGTACGGTTTAATGGGTAATATATAAATGCCAAAGAAGAATTAATAAATAATAAAATGAGATTCTAATATTTAGTAGAGTAAATTTCGGTTTTCGTCCCTGTGGTTTGAGCTTTGTAACGGTTTTCATCCAAAACTTAAAAAATGCTCAATATAACCATTGTGGTTCTAGATTTGTCCCAATTAGATCCAAACCTCTAACACCGTCAAGTTTAACCGTTAGTCAGCCCTCACTTGCCCCTCACGTGAGGGGCATTTTTGTCACTTAACCCCACTATTTGTTAGGTTTCTTGGTTGATATATGCAAATGGTGGAGTTAAATGACAAAAATGCCCCTCACGTAAGATGCAAGTAAGGGCTGAGTAACGGTTAAACTTGACGGTGTTAGAGGTTTGGATCTAATTGGGACAAATCTAAAACCACAGTGGTTATATTGAGCATTTTTTAAGTTTTGGATGAAAACCGTTACAAAGCCCAAACCACAAGGACGAAAACCGTAATTTACTCTATTTAGTATACTAAAGGGTTTTCGGGCTTTTAATTTTTAGAGAAAAAAAAAACAATTGTCAAATAAATAAAAGTTTGGGAAAGAAAATTAAGTGAGAAATTTCTCCATGTTGATTAAATAATATATTAGTTTAATTTGTGTGTTACACGAATAAGGTCATGAATAAAAAATAATTTTAAGGTTTTTAAAAAACTTATAAATGAAGTTCAAATTTCAAACAATTCTGCACACATTCTATATCGAATAAGAATCTATGCTCCTACACTTATGGTATCGACTGTTTTAATAACAAAACACACATAAATATCAAATTCAAATATGAACAAGGTTTAATTTCATATATACCCCTACAAAGTTGCATAATATCATATTTACCCTTTGTATAAGTTTTTAATGCATAATGTACAGCACTTTTTAAGCATACAAAGGGTAAATATGATATTATGCAACTTTGTAGGGGTATATATGAAATTGCCCCTATGAACAACACATAACCAAAATAAAACAAACTCACCATGTTTATTAGTAACCAAAACAACAAACTGTCCATGAACATCTCCCTTCACAATTGCCTGATGAAACGCCCTGAAATTCGAATCACCACCCCACACAAAAACAGCAAGATTTTTTTTATCATAACACCATCATCAAAACTCATTTCTAAACCATCATAACTACTCATACACTTCAATACACTGTTCTTCAATACTGGATACAAACCATGAAAATCATTAGATTTGAATGATACCCAGCTTAAAATTTTCAACTTTGAACTATATCGAAGCGAACCAGAACTATGGAATGGTAAAAAAAATTATGATTTTGTGGGTTTGAATCGATGAAAATGATGAATTTGAAGTGAAATTGAAAAGGGTTTCCATAGAAATTAAAAAAGTGAGAAAATTAGGGTTTTGGGACTAGTATTGATTAGATGAGTATGCTAATTGGAGAGAAAAATTGACCAAGATGATGTGGCATTTGGTTACCGATTTTATGGTTTCCATTTGGTGGTCGTGGTGGTTGCAGAGCTAGTGCCTAGCGGCATTCATGTTGTCGTGGCAAACAACCGATACACCCTCCTACCCTTAGACTTTCTATAAAATTCAGGCTTTTTAGCTGAACTAAATCTTATTAAGACATTACTAGTATTACATGTCCTTCTAATTCGAACTAGAGACTTGTGGGTAAAATTTTGAAGGCCTCAAATCTGATAAACTGAACTCATTAAATTCGAGCATGGGACAATGGCTAAAATCCATTATGCTTCAATCACTCCTGTTAACACAACAAATATATGGCTTGATGTTAGGTTCAACGTCCTTAGCTAGTCTTTAGTCCGGCTGTACCTAATGACACAACAAAAAGCACCATCAGTCTCACCGCAGGAAGGGTCTCCTACGATCAACCTCCGGCGTGAGAATCAGTATTCGGTTCTTTTAAGAGGTGATAAAGAAGTGAAATAGAGAGAATGAGAGAATCAAATGTTTAGTTCCAGGTATATAGTCGAATATGTTGTTTAGAGAGTGAAGAAAGTTTTGAATGGATGAAGTAAGTGAACCCCTTTGCTGGCTGGAGAAGCCCTGGTTAAATAGCTCAGGCAGCCAGCTGTTGGGAGCTATTTCTGGATGCTGAAACATTCTAGGATACCTGAGTGGAGAGAGAGTTTCCCCTTTGGTGAAAAGGGTTTGCTTTTCCCCTTTTCCCATGTTTAGCAATATCTTTGCAAGATATCTTCCTTTATTAGACTTTGACCTGCCATATGCAGGTCTGCGAAAAGTCCCTGACGGGTACTGTATCAGTATTGTACCGAGAAGCCTTGTCGGACCTTCCCAAGCTTCTTGAGCTTCTCCAGCTCCTTATTTTCTGTGCTTCTAAGTTTTGTTATTTATTCTTTGTCATTAACGTGTTAACTGTAGGCGCTTTGGGCCCTACGTCATCAGCCCCCCAGTCATAAGCGCCTATGGGGCTAGACATAGATGCTTGTGACTCATTCTTGCAGCGTGTATTTTTCTTAAAACTTTTTAGCTTCCCGAGTTTCATGGCCTTCTCTAGTTTCTTGGGCGCTTCAGCTTCTAGTGTCTCACCCAACTGCCTACGATGGGACGTCTGATGAGACGGTTGCAGGTAGTTTCTGCAAAACCGTCCCATCTCCTTCACATCCCAGCCGTTATTTACTGTAGTAGATTTTAAATATTTACAATCTTTTTCTTTCACCCAACCTTTCACTTTTTCAATCTCTTCTTCCCAAAATCTTTCTTACTTAATCTTGCCCTAGTTTCATCCTTGTTGATTATCATGGGTTTGAAAGGAGATATGGTGGTTCAGTTCTCGCGATTGACTCAACATGAAGTGGATGCTTTCTGTAAAGACCCTGTATACTCGCTTCTTCAAGTATTCAAATCTTCGATACCCGTTCTCGAAGTTTTCCTGAATGTTCTTGAGCATTATCGACTTTCATTATGCCAGATGGCGTTGGTTGGTGTCGCACGCATAATGCATTTTGAAATCACTTGTCGAGTCGTCGGTGTTGAACCAACTGTTCTCCTTTTTCGCCGTTTCTTTCAACTTGCGAAGAATGGGAATTGGTGATTGAAAAGACACAGGGTAAAGTTGGTTTGATCACATCCACCATTGGTTTTTCTGCTCCTTGGAAGGATAGGTTTTTCTTTGCGTCGAGTGATACTGTATCCTTTGCCATGGTTTGGAGGAAACCTGAGGCTGTTTTGAACGAGAGGATGCCGTCTGAGGACGAGTTTAACCCACAGATCTTGAAGAGACTTCGATCTGTCCCTACTCGTCTCCGGACGTATCCAGAGCAGTTTTTAGTGATGGTCGGTATCAGCGAGATTTGGATGTTGGACGATGCAGAGCCTGTTTCTTTTGTTGATGGTGAAGGTATGCTTCTTGTTCCTTTGGCTTTTTAATGTTTTCGTGTCTTAATTCTTATTTTTGACCATTCCTTTCCTTGTCCTTCTTGTACAGAGGTGGACCTATTTTCCTGCCTGAGACTTGACGATTTTTCACATAGTGAGTTTACACCCTATGTCATTACTCCTGGTGGCATGGGCATTATTCGTAGGACTGAGGCTACGAGATATCGCATAGGTGATACTTATGTGAGTGTATTCGGTGGTTCCAAGTCTAGGGCAAGTTCTTCGAGTGTTAGGGCTGAGACTTCGATGCGAAGGTCTGCCCAGAAAGCTGGTCATGGTAAGTCAACAGAGGAGGCTGGATCCAAGGAGGGTGCTTCTTTTAGTGGCTTATCTAATGGTGGTTTTGGGTAGGGTACCGATCAGACTAACCCCATTCAATTGGATGAACTTGAAGATTTCAACCTTCTTGCCAGTTTGATGGGTTTGAGTTCATCTAAAGAAGGAATCTTCTGCCAATCGTGTTGTGGAAATGGATCAGTTGGAGGAAGTGTCTGGGGAAACTGTTAGTGTTGATGTTGAGAAAGAGAGACTTAAGAAGGTTGTTAGAGAAGGTTCAGAGAAGGTTGTTTTGGGTGAATCGAAGATGAAGTCTCCTGCTAGTGTATTGAAGGCCAAAGTTGTGTCGAATGGGAAAGGTAAAGCCCCGAAGGTTGTTCAAAAGGTTGGTGATGCTGGGGAAGACGAGGATGATGATGTGTTCGTTCCTAAACGGAGGATTCGTCATGGTGACACATTAAAGAAGCCCTCCACTTGTCGGGAAGTTTTTCGAAACATCGCTCCTCCAGCTAAGAGGGCTATTAGTTCTGCCCTTGAAGACGAGAAGCTGATGTCCAACGTTATTATTCATGCTGTCAGGCTCGCTAGTTCCCTTCTCGATGTGATTGATAGGTGGAAGGCAGTCAATCGGAATATTCAGATGCTATTGCTACCGAAGTCCTTACTGACACAGAGATCAAGTCCCTTGCTTCCGAGAGGGATGATATGAAGAAGAAACAGGGGGAACTAGTTAAGCGTATCAGCTTTTTGGAATATAGTGGCAAGGCAGTTGATAGGGAGGTGGAGAGGATTGCTAAGGAAAAGGATGCTCTGGAGGTTGAGGTTGCTAAGCTCAAGGCTGAGGTGTTGACTGGAAAGGAGAAGCTCAAGAAGGTCAAGGAGCTGGAAGGTGACAACAAATGGCTAATTGAAGAAGGTTTTCGCCAGGTTGTCACTTATCTTCTTAACAGCTCAGAGTTCAAAGAGCCTCTTTCCCGTGTTTACTTGAAGGCTCTTGCACATGGAAGGCACCAGGGGTTGCTCTTGGGTTATCAATATAGCAAGGAGGGTAAGCCTGTGGAAGGGTGTAAGAAATATAAGCCTCTTGCTGGTGGAGAGTTTACCAAATCCTTGAAGGATGTCGAAAGCATCCTTTACCCTTATGTCCAGGCGGTTTCTCGATGCTATGGCCAACCCCTGTCCGTCTTAAAGGGTGTTGAGCCAGCTGGTCTTAATAGGGACATAATGGGTAAGTCTCTCAAGTTTCCCTCTTTGAAACGGTTGAATGCACAGGCTGTAGGTGAAGGTGTTGGTCCCTCCTCCTCCACCAAGAAGGTGATGGTCTTGGAGGAGACCAAAACATCGAAGAGCCAGCCTGATACTGAAGTTATGACCGAACTAGCCATAGATCCAAGCCTTGACCCGGATGTGCATATGCTGTATGATGGCGTCGGAAACCTTACCCTTGATGGTCGCCTTACTGCCTCCCCAGGTAAGCTTCCAGACCTTCCCTGAACTTACCAATTTCAAAAATTTGTTGTGAACAATATCCCCTAACTTCTGTGGTTCTTTTATTTGTACGCCGTTAGTTCGACATCTAGATAATACGTACTCTTTGTTTTATGGTTTGTTTATGGTTGTTTCAAGACAATTATTTCACTTGTTATGGTTTGTAATAGCCGTTTGTTCGGCTTGCACTTATTTTTAGTCATTCTAGTATGCTTTTGTTGGTTATACTCTTGTTGTGCATACTTTGTTAATGTATGCTTGCATGATTGCTTATCTGCTGGATTATTATGTGTTTGCGAGCTTTGTGTTTTTTGGTAAATTCCTCTTACTTTGAGGTGCTTATCCCTAAAAGGGAGTCTCATTTTGATAGTTGAAGAATTTTACCGGTAAAAAATTCTCTAGCCCAAGTGTGCCAGGCTGTTATTCTTGGAGGCTTCTTTTTAGGTTCTCTAAACCGTGTAAAGGGGTTTATTTATGGGCTGCTTGGTGTTTTTGTTGCTTGATTATTTTAGTGTGTTAAAGTGTTTCTAAATGTTTTTCCACGATAGGATGCTGCAGACACCGTCTCATAGCATAAACAGGAAGAGTTACACTTTGAGTTATCCTGTTTGTAGAATACCAAAGGGTTAGTTTCCCATTGGGTTTGTAACACAAGTTTTAGGTTCCTTTCTTTACTAAGTGCTCTCCATTTTGTACTTGTGGAGCGTAGTCGACGTGAAGTGCTCACCCTCTTTCATGAGCTGTTAATTTAATGCTTCATGGAATTGTATTGTTTTAGGCATTCACCCTTTATACAGGGCAACTTAAATCTACCTTCCTGTTGAGCTATATTGCCTAGGCGCTCAACCCGTTTCATGAGGAGGTGTAGTTCTGAACCCCATAAAGCTTTGTTAGGAGGAGCTCACCCTTTAATGGGATAATTAAAATAAATGTGTATGATCAAAAGATTTTCTCGTTTCTTTCACAGACAACAGCCTTCATTACAAAAGTTTTGTTAAAAGCAACAACGTCTTAGACATAAAAACGCTTAAGGTGCTTCCCATTCCAGTGGTTTGGGACAATTTTTCCTTCTGCGTTTGCAAGCTTGTATGAGCCACCCTTGTGAGCATCGTGGATTGTGTAGGGACCTTCCCATTTCGGTCCCCTCTTCCCGGTATCTTCTTGGCGACTTGCCGCATTGTTTCTCAAGACTAATTCATCTGGCAGGAAGGGTTCTTTTTTTTACTCTAGAGTCGTAGTAGGACTTTATCTTCTGCTTGTGCTTAGCCTCCTGTATTAGAGTGTGATCTCTGAATTCCTCGAGGAGGTCCAAGTTAAGCAGGATTTCTTGATCGTTGTCATTGTTTCCTTATTTTCTACTTCTTCTTGATTTTACTCCTACCTCAGCTAGTATCACCGCTTCCGATCCATAGACCAGGCTGAAAGGTGTCCTTTTGTGGCTGGTCTTTTCTGTTATACGGATCGCCCATAGTACACTAGGAAGCTCGTCTAACCACGCCTTCCGATATCTTCCCAGTCTTGTCTTTAAGCCTTCTATGATGCTCCTATTCATTCTTTCTACCTGCCCATTTGACTGGGGGTAACATACCGAGCTGAAGATTTGCTTGATCTGAAATTCTGCACACCATGTGCTGAAAGGTTTTTGTGCAAATTGTCTCCCGTTATCCGTCACAATCTCTCCAGGCAAACCGTAACTGCAGACAATATTTTCCCACACAAAGTTTATTACCTGCTTCCCTGAGATGGATGCCAGAGGCTTGACCTCCGGCCATTTGGTAACGTAATCAACGACTACAAGGAGAAACTTGACCCGTCCCGGAGCCTCAGGGAATGGTCCCACAATGTCCATTCCCCACTTGAAAAAGGGCCAGGAAGATATGACTGGGATCAGGTCGTGCTTCGGGTTATGTTTAATGGGAGAGTGAATTTGACAGGCTTCACACTTACTTCCTCTGAGGTATCTCGGTGCATGGTGGGCCAATAGTACCCCATGTTCATTAGCTTTGCCACAATCGTTCTGGGTCCAGCATTGTCCCACAAACCCCCTCGTGTACTTCCCTGATCAAGTAATTACTTTGCTCATGGCCTACACAGCGTAGTAACGGGGATATGTATGATTTTTTGTACAATATTCCATCTTCCATTACATACCCTACTATCTTAGACTTAAGCTGAGAGGCCTTGTCTTCGCCGCTTGGAAGCTTCCCTATTGTCAAATACTCGACGATTGGTGTCATACAAGTAACTCCAGGTTTTGTAGCGACGTCTTGGACCTCATGATCATCGATTGACGGCTTCTTTTGAACTTCAACAAATACCCTCTTTTTGAGATGAGCAAATGTTATGGAAGCTAGTTTGCTGAGAGCATCAGCCTGCTTGTTCTTCGTTCTTGAGACTTGTTCTAGAGTGCAATGCTTGAATTCTTTCTTGATGGACTTAGTTAATGCTTTATACTTGATCATTGTTGGTTCCTTGGCTAGGTACTCATTGTTAACTTGATTCACAACTAACCGCGAATCACCATAGGCTTTGAGCTCATCAACCTTCATCTTTCTTGCAATTTTAAGACATGCCAATAACGCCTCATATTCTGCCTCGTTATTGGTGCAAGGAAACTCTAATCGGAGTGCATAAGTGTATTCAGTTCCGGATGGGTCTGTGATTATTAACCCAGCTCCGGAACCTTCTACACTAGAGGCTCCATCAATATAGAGGGTCCATCCTTTTCCAGCTTCTTGAGCTTCCTGGGCGTTGACGTTGTGGACTTCTTGGTCTTTATCGGATTCTGGTACTTCAGCAAGAAAATTTGCTAGTACCTAGGCCTTCAAAGACCTTCTTGGTGCGTATTAAATGTTGTGTTCCCCAAGGCCAATGGCCCATTTTGCCAATCGTCCCGAGTTTTCTGGGTTTTATAATATCGTCTTGATTGGCTTATCGGTCAGGACCCTGACGGGATGAGCTTGAAAGTATCTTCTTAATCTTTTTGATGTGTGCACCAATGAATGCACCTGTATCAAACAACTAAAAGTAAGCTTCCCTGGTCCTTTGTTAGGAAAGGTGGTGCTTAGCTGAACTTCCCGGCTTACCAGTTTTTCCATAGGAGTATAGTTTACCTCCGGGTCTCGTAAAGCTCTACTGACAAAGTAGACTGGTACTTGAGTTTTTTCCCTTTCCACGATTAAATCAGCGCTAACAGCTTCCATCTCTGCATTTAAAGGAAGCGTGATTTTTAGGCCTGGTTGTGTTATGAAAGGAACTGAGTCATTTCATCAGGTTTTTACCTGCTAAGAGGTAGATCGTGATGAGTTCCCCTGCCCTTGGGGCCGTTATGGAAGGGAAGCTATGCAAAGCTTCAAGGACTGGAAGGCAGCTTCTGCCTCCTCAGACCATTTAAAGTCTCTTTTGTCAGCGCAATTTTTCAATGTTTTGTAGAGAGGTAACAATTTTTCTGCAGATTTTGATAAAAATCGTTTAAGTGCTGCTATCTTTCCTGTTAAACTTTGCACTTCTTTTTTCGTTTTAGGTGATTTCAGGTCAAGTACCGCTTGTACTTGGCATGGATTAGCCTTGACACCTTGTTTATCAACAATGAAACCGAGAAATTTACCTTCTTCGAAGCCGAGCGAGCATTTTGCTGGGTTTAGCTTCATGTTTATCATCCTGAGATTTTCAAAAGTCTCCCTGACGTCTTGGACGATGTCAACTTCACTTTTGCTCTTGATTATCAGGTCATCTACGTAAGCTTCCATGTTCCTCCCAATCTGGGTCGAGAAGGCCTTGTCTATCAGCCTTTAATATGTTGTTCCAACGTTCTTCAACCCAAAGGGCATTTTTTGATAGCAAAAGATCCCCTTGTCGATATAGAAGGCGGTCTTTTCCTCATCGTCCCTTTTCATCTGGATTTGATGGTAGCCTTTGTAGGCGTCTAGGAAGCATCGGAATGGGAAGCTAGCCAGCGCATTGACCTTCCTGTCGATCTCAGGGAGGGGATAACAATCCTTTGGACAGGCTTTATTTAGGTATTTAAAATCGATGCACATCCTCCAAGAGTCGTCTGATTTCTTTACTAAAACGGGATTGGCGATCCATGAGTGATACTTTACCTTTCGCAAGATCCCCGCCTCTACTAGCTTCTCAACCTTAGGGTCTACTGCTTTGCTTCTTTCAGGCACCAAGCTTCTTCTTTTCTGGACCATGGGCTTGTGGCCATGGAGGATGCTTAATGAATGCTCGGTAATGCTCCAGGGTATACCTGTCATGTCACTTGGGCACCATGCAAATACATCCCTGCTCTCCTGCAATAACTTCGTTAGTTTAACCACAATGTTTGCAGGTAGTTGGTTATTGATCTTAATAGTCTGGTTTGGGTAAGCGGGATTGATGCGCAGCTCCAATATTGGACTGGGTTCAGCCTCATCTTCTTCTTCTGCAAAACATACGAGCAAGGCCTCCTCAGATGGTTTGATAGTGGCAACCCCTCTTTCTGTTAGGAATTTAACTATGCCATGTCCCGTAGAAGGTACTACCTGGAAGATGCTTATCCCAGGTATCCCTATGATAATATCATATTTTGATGGATATTGTGCCACCGAGAAGGTAAGGTCTTCATTTCTGCACAAGTCTCCATCCCTTAGACAAACGTTCAAAATGATTTGGCCTAAGGGATGGACCCTTTGTCCTGCGAAGCCGACGAGAGGTGCATCTGAGGGTTGTAACCTTGACCTTATTTCTTCGCTTAGCTGTAAGAAGCATCTTTCATACATTATCTCAGCGGCTGCTCATCCATCTATGTATACTCTGCTGACATTGAGGCCTTTAACCTCAGCTTCAACTATGATTGGGGTGGTAATGAGCTTATTAGGATCCGTAGGCGGGAAACAAATGCATTGCTGAGTCTACGCCTTGGTCCTTGGTCTTCTATCCTCCAATTCTCCTTCGAAGAGAACCATGTTAGCTTCCCTTTCCTTCTTACATTCCCCTCTTCTTTCCTTGATATCCTTTACCAGGTGTGCCAGCTCACTAGTCTTAACCGCTTCTTCAATTCGCTTTTTAAGCTGGAAGAAGTCGTTTGTTTCATGACCAGTGTCATTATGGAAAGCACATAACTTGGTTGTATCGCGTTTGCTCGCAGTTTTTTACAGGGGACGGGGTGGTCAGAAGCTATATTTAGCTTCCTCTGTTGAGAGGATCTCCTGAGGTGTTTTTGTGGGAACAGTAAACACCTACTTTTCTCTATCATTTTTTTGTCAGGTCGTGGCGACCTTCTCCTATCATCATACCTTTTTCGCTCGTGTGGGCGGCCTGTCCTTGATTCAGTAAAAGATTGGTAATGAGGCCTTTTGTAAGGCGAGGAGCCGTGCCTCCAAGGTTGTCTGTGTCGTTTCCTATTTTCTCTGTTCCCCAAAGCTTCTTCACCCCGAAGGTAAGCTTCAGCCTGTTCAAAGGCTTCTTTCATTGTTTGGGGGATATTTTCATGTAAGCTTCTCAGGTGCTTCTTAGGACGGATTGCGTTCATGAATCCTGAGACTCTCATTTTTTCAGTAGCTCCATTGTAGCTGAGACCTTCTTTCTTGTATCTTTCTATGAAGACCCTGAGGTCTTCATTTTCTCTTTGCTGAATTTGGTATAGGACAACAGCATCTTTCGTGTATCTACTTTGCTGAGTGAAGTTGGCCAGGAAGCTCCTATGAAGGTCATCAAAGGAGGTTATGCTCTTTTCTGGAAGGTTACTGAACCATAATCGGGCGATCCGATCAAAGGTTGCATGAACATATGGCAACACTCAGCGTTGTTCCATCTTTCTACAGCAGCTGCACCTGTGAACACCTGTAGGTGGTCCTCTGGATCTTCAGTTCCATCGTATGTTTTGATGTTAACAGGCATCTTGATTTTATTCACAAATTCGAAGTCTGTGATTGGATCTGCAAAACATGCCAAGGAACTGGACTTGTAAGGTAGTGAAGTTTCTTCGAATGCGATGTTCTCTGCTAAAGCTGCCCCGATCTGAGGTTCTGTAACCGGAGCTTCGGTGACATTAACCTGAAAAGACAAGAAAGTCAACAGATGACTGTTGAGACATTTATATCAATTGCGAGGGTGGCTAGAAGCTTCCTACACACGGTAGGGATCGTGATCTAACTAACCATGGGGGAAGCTGCCGCCACAGTTGATGTAGGAGAGCTTGTCGAGGGAAGCTGCCATGCGGGGAAGCTAGGAGGTGACACCTGCCACGTGAAGCTTCCTGTCCATGTCTGACCAGTATGGGCCATCCTCATTACAGCGAGTTGTGGATGGACAAACCCAGCGTAAGGGAAGCTTGCACTTAATGGTGTAGAGCAGCTTGTTGGTACCGAGGTGACAACGCTTCTCATCAAAGGTAAGGACCTTATAGCTTCCTGAAAGGAAACAGGTGACGGGGGAGGTACCGAAGCTTGAGTAAATAATTGATCCATGGTGAACTCTTGGCTCCGAGAAGTTAAGCCGGGTGATGGGGTGGCTCTTTCTTGAGTGACTTGACCTGAGCGTCTATCTGAGACATGGTCCACGGCTAGATGTGAGGTAGTCGGAGATGTTGTGGTACCAAAAGGAGGTGGAAGGAGCGAGAAGGTTATCTCTGGAGGATCATCATAATCCAACCTTACCTTGATTCCTTTGTCCCTTTCTTCTTGAACGTAGTTGTTCATGAGCTCTCTTAACTTGAGAAAATTTCTTCTAACCCCCTCTGGCGTCAGATCGGCGGTTTCTGTTGGGAACAAGACATCGCCTCGAGGAGACGTTCGAAATGTTCTCGTAGGGGAGGGAGTTCTGAAGTCGTGTAAGTCTTGAAGAGACGGTTCAACTCTGAGTTCGTCTGTGGCTTGATTGTAGTCGTTTCCTTCAGCCGAGGTGTGGCTGGAGGCTGACTGTTGGACAGTGGAGGGTTCTAGGATTTGAGGTACCGATATCATTGGCCATAGTAAAGTTTACTCAGGAACTAGAGCTGTTGTTACAAGAAAGCTCGTTCAGAGTAGCGTAGCCCCACGGTGGGCGCCAATCGTTAACACAACAAATATATGGCTTGATGTTAGGTCCAACGTCCTTAGTCTTTAGTCCGACTGTACCTAATGACACAACAAAAAGCACTGTCAGTCTAACCGCAGGAGGGGGTCTCCTGCGATCAACCTCCGGTGTGAGAATCAGTATTCGGTTCTTTTAAGAGGTGATAAAGAAGTGAAATAGAGAGAATGAGAGAATCGAATGTTTACTTCCAGGTAAATAGTTGAATATGTTGTTTAGAGAGTGAAGTAAGTTTTGAATGGATGAAGTAAGTGAATCCCTTTGTTGGCTGGAGAAGCCCTGGTTAAATAGCCCAGGCAGCCAGCTGTTGGGAGCTATTTCTGGATGCTGAAACATTCTAGGATACCTGAGTGCAGAGAGAGTTTCCCCTTTAGTGAAAAGAGTTTGCTTTTCCCCTTTTCGCATGTTTAGCAATATCTTTGCAAGATATCTTCCTTTATTAGACTTTGACCTGCCATCTGCAGGTCTGCAAAAAGTCCCTGACGGGTACTGTAGCAGTACTGTACCGAGAAGCCTTGTCGGACCTTTCCAAGCATCTTGAGCTTCTCCAGCTCCTTATTTTCTGTGCTTCTCGGTTTTGTTATTTATTCTTTGTTATTAACGTGTTAATTGTAGGCGCTTTGGGCCCTACGTCATCAACTCCTATTCTTGATTTTGAAATATCATCAAGACTCTAGACAAACACATCCGTACATACATAATTAAAAAATAGTTTAAAAGTAGTTTTGATTTTTTGACGGCTTTATATTTGTATTCTAGCCAATCAACCAGGCTCCGTCTATTGCGAGTTGCCAAACCTTATTTTCTATCCCCACAATCTAGGGTGTTCAAAGTCGGGTATCTGGATTTTGGATGCCTGAATTTTCGTATAGTGATTTTCACTATCCGTATCCGCATCCAAAATTTCAGATACCCGAAAGTTCGGATACGGATTCCGATAGTATCCAAATATCCGAAAATTTTAATTCTTTTTTCATTTGTATTTGCATTTTCATTTTCATTAAATCTAAAATTAGCGTTAATGTTAAGCAACTAACCAAAAAAGTCTTAAACAATTAAAGTCAAAGTATAAATACCTTAATAACCAGTTGTTTTAATCAAATATCAACTCTAGATGTTTCAAGACATTCAAATAATCCTCCGGTCTTCACATCTGACAAGTCCACTACTTGTCTAATGACCACGAGTCCACGACCTATAAGTCAACAACCAAAAAAGCTAACTAAAAATCAAATATTGAAATTTTCGTAGACATGAATACATAATTATGAAGTTTTTTTGAAATTCGTCACACTTTTGAAAAACTAATAATGAAATCATTTATAAGTTATTTTTTTGGTTATTCTTAAAAAAAAGACTGTAAAGCATACTCTAAAAAAAGTACAAATGTGTTTAGAAGGTAAAACATGATCGGAGGCGTGCACCGGTGGGTTGTCTGTCGAAGCGTGCGACAGTGGGTCGTTGGAGCGTGCACCGGTCTGAGGCGAGAGGGTGACTGGCGTGTATGTAATTAGAATACTAAATACATATAACTTTAGAGTTTACAAGTTTAGTTTTATAAATATATTAAATACATAATTTCAAAAAAAAATTGTTATTTGGATAATTCGAATATCCGAATTATTTCAAAATAACTATCCGAACCCGAATCCGAAAATTCGGGTATCCGAAATTTCGGATATTTCGGGTTCGGAATATCGGGTTTTCGGATGCGGATATTTTTTAAAACCCCTACCACAATTCCTATAAGAGACGCGCTATGTCCAATTAATTTTTTTTTTGTTAAAAAACATTTATTTTTATAAAAAAAAATTGTGTTGGTTGTTTTTGTAAACATTTTTTTAAGAATACACGTGTTTTTTAAGTTGTAGTTTAAATTTTAAAAAACGTTAACTATTCAATATAAAAACATTAACTATGTTGTGAAACAAACATTATAAATAAAGTTCAACATCATAAATACATAACATGTTTTTACATCAAGTCCAAGTAATACAAAACAAAAACAAAACTAAACGTACATAAGAAAATATCAACTAACTGTCATCGTTCTCCGAAGGTTCTGATAGTGTCACATTCCATGTTCCCAAGCGCACACGTATAGCATAGAACATTTGAAATGATCGTCTTCCTTGCCGCTCCAATTGTTGGAAGTGACGATCGAAGTGGCGACACATGCTGCTGAGGCACCGGTACTCTTGGACTCTCCTCAAGAAAAACCGGGATCTAGTCCCATTGCGACAACTAAACATGCACAAATAACTGGTTATCTGCAACTTGGAACCGAAGACCAACTCTCAGAAACTTGCGTAGCACGTGCATGTTATGCACACTAGCCTTGCCTAATGTAGTAGAGGGGATAGGCGCGGACAACAACGGGTCATCCTCACAAACAAGTCCAAATGATCGCGTGATAACGGTTTCATAAGCACCGCTTAACAAGTGTCTGTTTATGGTAAGCGGACTCAAAATCATCCGCCAAACAGGTCGCAAGCGCACACGATTTGCGAAGAAGGAGACAATAGAAAAAGAAAATGTAAACCTATGGGCATAAATAGAATAGGCGATGACATGCACTAAACATCGGTGAGTGGGGTCTATGATGGCAACCACCCTCCCCTTAGACACTCCAAAATGCGCTAAAATAACCTCCCAGAAACTTTAAGGGTCTCGCGAGGCAAAGTCATGATCTCCTCTGTGTATAGTAGGGTGTCCAGCTCATCCAACATGTACAACCCTGAGCGCAAGAGAACTCTCGAAGAGTGATCGAATAATGAACCCCGCATAGACGGAAAGATATCTCACGAAATGGTTGAGCGGGGTCCTTGACAAAGCGGGCGGTCGACGGTGAAAAACGAACATAGAAAGGAACTCGACAGTGAGCTCGAGGAAGGACGGCCAGGTGTTAGCTCGAACAACCAAGTCCACGGAGTGTCGTAGCCAATGATCGATGTAGCTCTATATGCCTCTTCAATCTCCTCTAAAAGCTTCCAGTCAATTCCTTTATGTCGACCCACTGTCATATTTCTCAGTTTATTGCCATTTTCTTGCGACGTATGGTCTTCCAGAAACTCAAAATATTGATGCCTGGGTAGTGGATCAACATTATCATCACCCGGTAAGTCTTCCATGCGTATTTCGTCAAAAAAGTTGCCCAAATTCATATTCAGATCCATCCTACAGTTTTATATAGCGTAAATGTTAGAAAAATCAAATAAAATTAGGAGGCTATATGCCGCGCTATGCCCATTGCTCTGCGTATAGCATCCCCAGTTCAACAAATACGGTCTATATAACTTGAATTTCGCGTCCACATCAATATCTTCAATTTTCCTTGTAAGCTTCTTCTAGAACACGTCTCTTAAATTGATCCGGATTACTTGACTTGAAAATGAAAACACATAATACAAAGTTACGTAGTAAAATAATTAAAAAAGCCGGTGATCACTAGTATTAAGTACATTTATTTTCTAGCTCTTCCAGACGGCAAGCACCAAGCAAGCGACAACTAGTAAAGAGTTGGTAACAACAAGTAGAATCGTACTTTTTTAGATTCACTTCTTTTCACTTTAGCTCGATTTTCAATAGGCAGAGAGCAAAAATTGTAACCTTCTGAAGTACTTTCGCAAGCATTAGAGTATCCTTGTGGTGGTTTATTACTTTTCTCATGCTTGTTTAAAACTCTCGTTTATCTCCATGTATTGTCTCTCAACAATTTTGTCGACAAACTTTACAAGCTTAACGAGAGTGTTGCGATGACTTGGAATGGCTTTTTCAGTAAAGCATGCATGTCCTCGACTTTGTTGGTTGTAGTTTGGTGAAAGTTTAGTGTTTTGTTAGTCCATGCAATTACAAACTTTTCACGATACGGCTCCAACCAGGAATCATTAGTATACAAAGACCTCTGCAAATAAAATAAAACTTTTCAGGAATTATTTATGTAAAGAATATGTGTGTATTTACGTAAAAACAATACTCACCTCCATGACCCATTCCTTTCAAATGAGCTTCAAGGTTGGCAAGATTATACTCGTATATTTGCTCGGTGGTAAACTCACACAATATTTAAAAAAACCGGACAAATTCTTTCCACTCTTTATCTGCAAAGTACTTCTTGTTGTTTCTAAGGATATTTTGTTGAATATGAAACTGACAAAGATACTTATGCGCGTTTGGGAAAATATCATCACACACCCTTATTAGCGCTCTGTCTGTTAAAATTACATGCGGCTCCATACAATTTTCCAACATATCATTGATTTTATTTAACATCCATGAGTAGTTTTCTATCTTTTCATTAGAAATAAACACATGAGCAACAGCAAACGACTAGTTGGTCGACGTCATACCTACAACCTAAACAAACGGAATACCATCGATGTTTGTTTGGTAAGTGGCGTCAATAATCAACACGTACGGGAATGCACACCACATAGTATATGAATGCTTGTGGATAAAGAAAATATATTTAGTAGCTTGTGTGGTCATATTCACGTTTTCCTGTTGCTGCATTGGAGATTGGCCAACTCTATTTTCTTTATTTATCTTATGAACAACATTGTGTATGTCTTTCGTAATTACCTACTCATAAAAAAACATTAAATATTATAGGTATATAAAATTTTGTCGGTTTTAATTTAAAAACGTTAACCTTTTTTTCGGGTTCTTTTTTGCCAATGCTACATAGATGCTACGCGTAGGAATATCTTGGTCTGCCAGCTCATCAACTAGTCTTTTCTCATCCACAGAAAGTCTTCTCACATACATGTGACCCTCAAGGTTTTTGATACATGTGTGGTTTTACATCCGATTCTTCACATCTAACCTCCAAAAACTCCTCTTTGACACAAAGGACCCTTTCAACTCAAATGGGCAACCACTTTTCTTGCTTGTAACTACAGTCTTATAATATACTGCCCATCAAGACTGCACTGTAACCAGATAGCCTTTTTTGGTACTTTTAATGGTAATTACATAACCATGTTTGGTTCCTTTATTTTTCACCCAACTAACCAATTCCTCGCGTGACTTAAAAACCCGGTCATTCTCAAACGAAACTTTAATTGGGTAAGAGCCTTCTGCATCATCTAATGGCTCACCACCGTCACGTAGTCTTTTTGAACACATGATGGCTCATTACCGTCACCGTAGTTTTTTTGAACAAATGATGGCTTACCACCATCACCTTAACCGTAACTGTTTGGGTACTCCACGGGAATAGTCAAGTCATAAGGTACCGCATTGTCGCCGTAGTCTTTTTTAACAAACGGATCACCACCGTCACAGTAACCATAATCGTACTGGTCCTCCACGGGAATATTCAAGTCGAATTGCACTGCATTGTCACGATAATGAATACCCGATACAACCTCATCCTACTTCCACGTGTCAGAAATAATGGTGTCGTCATAAGAATCTGGAATAAAGCTGATATCAGAATACTCACCGAAAATGTAGTTGTTAATCATCGACATTATAATGTGAAAATATATTAAAAAACTTTAGTGTTAAACGGAATGGAAGTAAATGGTCTAAAATGAGAAAGATTGGGAATGTGAAGTGTGAAATGAGAAAAACATTAAGGTAGTGTTTGGTATGAAGAAATGAGAGGTGGAATGGAATGGATCATTACGAGGGAATGAAAAGAACGTGTTTGGTTGCTCGGAATGGAATGAACCATTACAAAGGAATTAAAAAACCCTAATTTTCATTCCATCCATCCCCCATGTTTTTTTTTCATTCCCTCAAGGAATGGAATAATTTTTTAGTTCATGACAAGAACCATGACCCGACCCAAGACCAAAACCTTGGCCTAACCACGGCTCGAACCATGACCCGACCCATGTCGATCCATGCCCTGAACCATGACCCCAGCCATAAACTCGACTCATGACCTGACCCGTGTCTCGTATCATGATCGACCCATGTCCCGATCCAAGACCCAACACATGAACCAATCCATGAACCAACTAATGACCTGGTCCATAAACTGACTCATGACCCGACCCATGAACCGACCAATGTGGCAACCAATTCCTCGAACCGTGACTCGAACCGTGGCCTGACCCATGTCCGAATTGATGGATTTATCCATGTATCGAACCATGAGCCGGTCCATGGAATGAACTAAGACCCGACCCATAACCATGACTACATATTTTTGTTACTTTTAGAGATTTGTATTTTTTTCTTTTTTTTTCCTTCCTACAAAACAACAAGTACTGATTCATTTCATTTTTTAATGTAACCAAACATAATAATGTAAGGGAATAGTCCGTTTCATTCCTTTGTCTATTCCTTTTCACCATTCATACCATTCCCTCGTTCATTTCATTACCCTATACCAAATAGACCCTGAATGTCTGAAACAAGAAGGAAGAAGGAAGTAAATAGTGCGGCTGGTGAGTCATAGCAAGGATCAGAAGGGCTGACCAAGGTACGGTTTGACACTGTGAGTGTACAAGGGTGACCAAAAAGAGGCATAGCGCAACGCCGGGGGTGCGGGAAATTATATCGAGTTGTGGAAATAGGACCCCCTAATAAGATTTTGATTCAATGTCTCATAATGATGTGGATGGATATATTTATACAAGTAGATTTTACAAAACAAGGATTCATGTTTATAGAAATTACCTACTGACATCTAAGAAATAAATAATTACAAAGATGGTGCTTTAATATTCCCCTTCAAGCGAGATGATGGCGGCCTAAGATGAAGCAAGTTATGGAAGAATTCAAATTGTGAACGAGGTAGACTCTTGGTGAAGATATCCACTTGGAGCTTGGTTGGTATGAATTTAGTGTGTAGTTTCCCAGAAGTTACAAGTTCCCGGAGAAAGTGGTAATCAAGGTCAATGTGTTTAGCCCGTTTATGAGAAATAGGATTTTGGGTGAGAAATAATGCACTACGATTATCACACATTATTATTGGCCGATCCGGTGGAAGCGCATGAAGCTCTTGTAACAAGTGAGTTATCCAAATGGTTTCAGTAGCAGTATTGGCCATGGCCCTATATTCGGATTCACAACTTGACCTTGATATTATTGGTTGTTTCTTTGCACTCCATGAAACAAGCCCCCCCCCCCCCCCCCCCGCCCCCAAAAAAGATAGAGTATCCATACGCCGAACGACGAGTCTCGATACAACGTGCCCAATCCGCATCCGAATAACCAATGAGAGATGAGTGGGTAGGTTTGCAGAAGTTTAAACCAAAATTCATTATGCCTTTAATATAACGAAGGATGCTTAACTTCTTGAAAGTGTAAAACCATGGGTGCATGTTTAGCATCCAACATTTGAGCTTGTTCAAGAATATCCTTTGCATATTTTGATTGGTTTAAAGTGAGGCCGTTGTCGGTGTAAGTGACCTCTAACCCAAGAAAGTAGTTGAGTTTTCCCAGATCTTTGATTGCAAATTCTCTATTTAAGTGGGTGACGAAAGCTTTAAGAACATGTGTATCATTTCCTGTCAAAATTAAATCATCAACATAAACTAACAAATACATGACACATGAGTCACGTTTAAATACGAATAGAGATGTATCGGCCTGACTGCATGTGAAATCATTGTTGATTAGAGATGTACTTAGACGGTGAAACCAAGCCCATATAATGCTTTGTTTAACCTGCATACATGATTATGGAATTTAGGGTTGGTAAAACCGGGTGGTTGTTCCATATAAACACATACATTTAAATGACCATGTAGGAATGCATTGTCAACATCTAATTGATGGAGGTTCCATCCATTGATGATAGCTAAGGAAAGAACAATACATACTGTAGATGCTTTGACTACTGGACTAAACGTGTGAGAATAGTCAGTTCCAGGGATTTGGCTAAATCCTTGTGCCACCAATCGAGCTTTGTGCCGATTAATAGACCCATCAGAGTGAAACTTGGTGCGATATAGCCATTTAGATCCCACCACATTGTGATATACTGGGCGAGAAACCAGAGACCACGTGTTATTTTTGTATAAAGCCTCAAGTTCATGATTCATGGCCATAACCCATTTGGGGTCTTTCATGGTTGTATGAACATTTTTCGGGTCAGAGGAAGCAAATAAAGAATGATGCAAATCACTGGATGTGAGATATGATAGGTCTGCCCGATGAGGCGGTTTGAATATGCCGGCTTTGGCACGAGTTGTCATTGGGTGAGTAGGTGGAGGGGGTGGTGGAGTAGGTGGAGATGGACTATTTATAGGTTGGGTGTCAAGTAGTAGATCAGTGGTGATATTTTGGATGTTTAATGGAGTAACAGAAGGTGTGGGTTGGGTATTGATGGGTGTGGAAGGGGTATTGGTAGGTGGGGTAGCATCATATATGGGGATAAAAATGGGTTGTGGTGATTGGCATATGTTGGATGGTGTGTGGTTTTGATTTTCGAAACATAAAGAACAAGAATTATATGGTGGGGTGGGTATTGTATCATTTTTTGAAAATGAGTTTGGTGGCGGCAACCAAATGTACGAAATGATGCATAGCCGGTTGGGTTGTGATAAAAAATTTCGAAAGGTGATTTTTTGTCTAAAGTGGTGGCGGGAACCCGGTTGATTATGTACACAGCAGTAGAGAATGCATCTACCCAATAGTGTGGTGGTAATTTTGCATTGAACAATAATGCCAAGCTGGTTTCGACAATATGTCGATGCTTACGTTCTGCCCTTCCATTTTGTTGAGGGGTGTACGAGCAAGATAAAGATGTAACGTGCCATTTTGTTCAAATAATGATTGAACCCGATGGTAAACAAATTCTGTACCCCCGTCACTTTGAAAAACCTTAATTTTCCGTGTGAAATGAGTTTGGACAAAGGTCATAAATATTGACAAAGTATTGTAAAACTCAGCTTTGGTTCGCAGTGGGTATAACCAATAAAATCTAGAATGGTCGTCTAGAAATACCGCATAGTAGCGATAGTTACCAATAGATGTGACAGGCGATGGACCCCATAAGTCACAATGAACGAGATCGAGTATGTGCGAGGCCCGTTTTAAATTTCTTGCAAATGGTAATCGTTTAGATTTAGCTAGTTCACATGGTGAACATAACTCTGATTTGGGTAAAACTGAGGTTAAAGATAGCTGACCAAGCTTTTGCAAAGAGTCAATAGTATCGAAAGGAATATGTCCCAAACGGGAATGCCAAAGTTCAAACGATGCTTGGGGGCATTTATTTGTGGCAACCAAAGCTTCATGACCGTTGTTTAGGACATAGAGATCGTCCTCACGACGTCCCTGGGCGAGGACCTGTTTTGTTTGTCGGTCCTGAATGTAAGAAAATGGGTTAGTAAATAACACATCTACACCGTTATCATGTGTGAGTTTACTGACTGACGAAAGTTTTTTAGTAAGGTTTGGAACAACCAAAATATCATGTAACTGAGTAGAGTTGCCAATTGTGGAATGACCCGTGTAGATTACTGGAAGACTATCACCATTTCCAAAAGTCACACAATTATTTACTATGGTAGGTTTCGGGTTGGCAACATAATCAACAGAGGACGACATATGGTCGGTAGCCCCCGAATCCACATACCAATTTGGTTCGTTGGTGGTAACATGACATTGAGCATGAAGTGCATGTGCCAAATGTTCCTTGGTTGGAATAACTTTTGCTGCAAATGATGCAAGGGAGGGGCAAGTGTTTGCGTAATGACCATATTGCCTACAAAGTTGGCAGTGATGTGGTCGTCGGTTACGACCACGACCATCGTAATTACCTGACCATTATTCAAAGATCATGGTTGTTATTGGATGAGAGAAGGGAAGATGAAAGATATATGGTGGGGAACGATGAAGATGAATGGGAATGGTTGGAAAAGAGGTTGAAGTTGAAGAGAAAGAGTTGGGAAATGAATACTCAACTAATGGCTATGATACCATAATAAGATTTTGATTCAATGTCTCACAATGATGTGGATGGATATATTTATACAAGTACATTTTACAAAACAAAGATTCATGTTTATAGAACCTACTAACATCTAAGAAATAAATAATTACAAAGATGGTACTTTAATACCCCCTTATTTTTATCTTCGTTTTCGTATTTAAGACCAAAGTTACAGTCACCCAGCATCATCCTTCTCTTCTCTTGTCTTCTCTGTCACTTTAACCACTCCGCATGAGCAAATCTAACTGCTTTCTCGTGAAGCATCCCGATTAAGATAAGCTCTGACCGATTTGTCCCGCCTGTGGTTCTGTTGATATGTGTACTCTCGAAAGACTAGTAGTTTGCATGATTTATTTTATATAAACCAATTTTCACAGTGCTATTATATGTATCTTGTAAATGTATCATTTATAACAAATTAGTCATAGTGGCTTAGTGATTAGTGCGTTTCATATGTACAGGTTGGTAACCTCAAAATGGCGGGTGATGTGGCTCGAGCAATCATTACAGGTGTTATGGCTGGGCCTGGTTCAATTGCAGGTGCGGGCGCTATCGTAAATGCTCATGAAACATTGAAATTCAATCGTTCACGGATGAAATCAAAGATGGCTGATCTGCTTGCATTCAGACACGATCTACAAGGTACATTTCGGATATACTGGTTTCCGAGGAAGCAGTTTGATAGGTGGTTCAAAGATGTAGATGAACTTAAAGGTGTTGTACAGCAACTGGCAAAGTCTTCGAAAATTAAAGGAAATATAGATAAGTTTGTTCCTAACAAAGGTCTGATAGCAAATATTATTGGAGTATGCACTGACATAGATAAAGCTAGACAAGAGGGAAAGGAATTAGAGGATACCTTGTTGAAGAGAAATAAACGGCGTATTGTTAAGTTGGCTACACCAATCAACATCGCAACTATTTCAACACTGAAGGGAAAACTGGAAAAGTTATTAGAATGTCTAAAGTATAAAGATATCAATTCAATCAGACTGTCTGGTGATCTTGGGACGGGGAAAAAAGTATTGCTCCAACATCTAAACAATGATGACGCAGTTGCTGATATGTTTGATATAGTCTTTTGGTGCGACAACGATTATAGCACAAAGGGTATTCAAGTTATTATTGCTAGAAGGTTAGGTTTGGAAATTGGAGATATCGAAGATGAGAATGACATAGCATCCAAAATAAATGGAGAGTTGAATGGTGCAAGATATCTGTGGTTACTAAATGATGTCAACGAAGATTTTAGACCTAACACTATTGGTATACCAATGGATACAGAAGGTAGCAAAATAGTGTATGCCACTAGTTTGCCATATGTGCGACCAAGTGGACTATTCTTAAATATGGAAATAGGAACGTTAAATAAGGATGATTCATTTGAAATGTTTAAAAATATTTTAATTCAAAAGAATGATACAATTCAACAACCTCAGATTGAAGACATTGCTATGAAAGTAGCCGACTGTTGTAAAGGTCGTTTCTTATACATTATGATAGTAGCAGAAAACTTCAAATCATATAGATCACAACAAACTTGGAACGATGGTTTGAAAATGCTAAAGAGGCCAGCCATGAAGGAAGACATAGCTATGCAACTTGTGGAAAATATCTGGCATGTCAGTTATGGTGACCTAGAAGAGAAACAAAAGCATTGCTTTCTCTTTACTACTTTATATCCAGAAAACAACAACATTCCAATATATTCGTTAGTTGATTGTTGGACAGCTCTTAATCTTCTAAAATCTGACGTTCTCGAGAGTTCCAGTATGACTCCACAAAACACATTAGAGCATTTTGTAGCAAAAGGTTTACTACAACCTGGTTCAAATGAACAATATGTTAAAATTGACAGCGTATATAGGTCGGCAGCCATGAAGATGTTGAAAAATCATGATGTGTTCAAATGTTTGGTAGCAGAAAAAGCACATGAAGAGTTAAAAAAAGATAATTGCAAAGATATACAGTGGATCTCTTTGACTAATAGTGAAATTGATGTTTTACCTGATGAGATAGATTGTCCAGAACTTACAACACTTTTTCTACAAAACAACTCAAAGCTTAAAACCATTTCGAGTTCATTTTTTAAGAAAGTAAACAATTTGCTTATTTTGGACCTCTACAAGACGGGATCCGAAATTTCGCTCCCAATGAGTGACATGCCGAATCTTAAAGTGCTTTATGTAAATGGCCGTGTTATGATAAATGAGCTCCCTTTCAAAATAGAAGGTCTTAACCATAAGCTTGAAGTTCTTGATATACGTGGTTGTATAATCAATGAGATACCACAAGATATCGAAAAACTGAAGCGTTTGAGGCGGTTGATGATGTCTATGAATGAAAGTGGTACTCTTCCTTCGGTGATATGTAAGCTCTCTTGGTTGAAAGAGTTGATCGTAGATGTGAAATTAGAAGGTAAGGTTTCTTATATGGCAAGGTGCAATAGAGTGATAGCAAATATCATAGAGAAGACTGAGACTTTAAAGGAATTAACCACACTTAAGATTTGCTTTGGAAATCACAGTGTTGATGTAATTCAAGTTATGGGTGATACTTTAAAAATCTTCGTTCCAAAACAAGCTAGCCTTCATCACATTTTGAAGGAAAGAATTAATGCCTCGAGTCCACTACAAGTTTATATTGGTGTCCAAATGGCTCCACACCCTGAAATTCCCAAGTATTTCAAAAGTTATGACAACTTTGTACTATCTTGTGATAATATAGCCCATGACGCTATAATTATAGAGGTGTTGTTGAAAGTAAAAGTTCTCATCATGATGAGATACAATTCCGAGGAGCATCTAGATCAAAGCATTGTGCCTCACATTCAACATTGTTCTCTTCATGGATGCAACAGAATTGAAAATTTTATGCAAACTGATCATAGCTTCTCGAAACTTGAGACTTTGGTTCTAAGTGAATGTTCCCAACTGAAATCAGTGCTCTTGAATGACGTGGTTCAAAACTCACAGACTATCAAATACCTCGAGATAAGAGATTGTTCAGCAATTACAAAGATCAACATGTCATCTACTAGTGGTGGTGATATTTTACCAACGACACTGAAAACTCTCCTACTTCACAACTTGCCATTGTTGGAGATAATAGAGTCTGGTGTGATGTGGCCTGATTTGAGTACCATGGAAATAAGTAAGTGTCCCAAGCTGACAAACATGCCTTTTAATGAAACAACTAGTGTACCAAATCTGCGTAAAATCAAAGCTGAGAAGAAGTGGTGGGAAGACTTGCAAATTGTTTCATTCAAAGAAAACTTCAGTCGTTATGTGGAATTAAGGTACTATCTTTTATAGCTAAATATCATTTAAACGTGATTATCATCTCTGTAAGCTAGACTATATATTAGCATGCACGATTTTCATAAGTTCAGATTTAATCCTTTTCACTTGTTTTTGCGCAGTGGCTAACATGCCAGTTTGCCGATGTAATTTTTTTGAAGGGTGCTGCTGCAGGTACGTATTTTCCTTGTGCTGAAAAACTATTTTGGTTGATTGAAACGCATTTGATCTTGTAAAAAATAGTATGTGGTGTGATATCTAATTTCCGTTGGTGATGCCAGTTCAGGTTTGCACAATGAATACTGAATTTATGTGTTTATTTTCATATTTGCGGTCAAATCCTTGACAAATTTGTACGTTTGAACTGAATTTTCGAATTAATGTATGTGAGTATGGACGTGTGGTATTTGATAAGTTGTGGGCTCCGATCCATCTTAGGTTCGGACTTGGATAATTAGAAGATTAAAGGAAGAGAGGCAGGGCCGTCTCAACTATTGTGGGGGCCTCAAGCGAACTAAAATTCTAAGGCCCTTTTCCACTTCTCTAAATTTCAATGCTATAAAAATAAAAATATAGGTTATGTTTCTGCTTTGTTAGAATTTTTATTGAGTGTTTTGTTTTAGTTGTTTGTAGCATGATAAATAATAAGTTAGATTGTTATTTAGGGAAATACTAAAATTCAAATGCGTAAAACTCAAAAGAATATCTTCGTCAATACTAACTCTTTTAAACTGAAAGCATAAACTTAACTATAAAACTTATAGAAAACAATATAAAAACTTTAAACAAGTTGAAAAACATCTACCAAGCATACAGATTTCTCATCCAACCATTATTTTAAAACTAGCTCTATGTGTTCATGTATTAAAGTCTTATGGGCAATCTCCGAAATGATTTTAAACCGCTCAACTTTACTCACACATTAGTATTTTTTAAATAAATGATGCCAGGGGCGGATATACGTGTAGTGCAGTGGTAGCCCGGGCTACGACTTAAAATTTTTTACATAGTGTAATTTTTTCTATTTTTTTAATGTTTAATATATAGGATACCCCTAAATAGTTATAAGGATACCTCTAAACGTTTAAAGCTAAAAAATATAGTTAAATGAGATAACTGGAAAAAAAAATTTTGTTGCCGGAAAAACTTTATTAATCTTTCAGGTACATGCTACAATAGGTAAATAGCCTATTCTCACTTAATTTCACATTTTCCTATATAATTTCAAAAGGAAAAGTAATTTACTACGAGTATTTTATTTAATGTTTATTTCTATGTTAAAACACACATCTGGATATTTCTTTTACTATTTATTTTATTTATCATTTACGATTAGTATAATTATGGTTTGAGTTTTATCTATTGATTTATTTTAAACTGGTTTAGTGCCCGCGCTACGCTCGGGAACACAATTCAAGTGATGTTTTTAAGGATGTTCATGAATGTTCTATTCAGTTTTGAGACAAAACTGTGGTAAAACGAAATACATGATATATTTTTAAAAATTAGATTTTTAGTATAGCAATATTATACTCAAATTAAATAGAATAAAGTGCTTGTTTTATGGTTTAGTTTATTTTTTTTTAAAAATCATATAAAAATGTTATGTATATTTATAAAACAATGAGGTATTTAATTGTATGTTATTATTAACTTTATCCATAAGTTTTATTTTTAAACCCTATCAAATATAATCCGACTCACGTACACCCCTTGTAGTAAAGGGTTAAAAATATAAGTTCTCTTAAATTTTTCAGAATTCTCCAAAATATTAGGGGACCAAAAATGTAATTAGTTTTATTATAATAAATTTTATATATATTTTTTAAATAAAAAAATCATTATTGTGAGATAATCTCTCAAATAATGCAACATAAGCTAAAAGCTATGAAAAGATGCCACATAGGATTTTTTAGTTTTGCTATATTATATAACGATTGTTAGATCTATTATTAACTTATTATATACTTAGTATCAATTCATTTATTGGCACTTTTTTTACTTAAGTTAATATATATGTTTTACTAGTTTAGGGTCCGCGTTACGCTCGGGAATACAACATTTAAGTGGTTATTTTAACGATATTCATGACGTTTCCAATAAATTTTGAGACAAAATCGTGGTTAACCGTAACATAAGATGTATTTTAAATTGTTTTTAGTATAACAATATTATACTCATATTAAAGATAATTAAGTGCTCGTTTTTTTGTGTAGTTTATTTTTTAAAATAATTTCGTATGAAAAGGTTATGTATGTTTCTAAAACACTGAGGTCTTTAATTGTATGTTATTATCAAATTTATTCCTAAGTTTTATTTTTATACCCTATTAAATACAAACAACTTGTGTACACCCCTAGTAGGAGGGGTTGAAAATGTTGTTTTTATGGTATAGTTTACTTTTTAAAATAATTTTGTATAAAAAAGTTATGTATGTTTCTAAAATCCCGAGGTTTTAATTGTATGCTATTATTAAGTTTATCCCTAAGTTTAATTTCTATATCCTATCAAATACAAACCGACTTGTGTACACCCTTAGTAGGAGGGGTTCAAAATGTAACTACTCTTAAATTTTTCAAAATTATCCTACGTATTAGGGGACCAAAATGTAATTAGTGTTATTATAATATATTTTTTATATATTTTTTAAATAAAGTAACATATTGTGAGAAAAACTCTCAAGTGATGCCACATAAGCGAAGAGTCTTTAAAAAGATGACACCTAAGCTTTTTTCATTTTCCTATATTATATAAAGATACGTTTTTTAATTAAAAAAAATTATGGCTTTTATGTGAAAAAATGCATAGAAAATCAATTTTATGTGTAAAAATGTTGTGTATATTCCTTTTGTTGATCGTATATTAAAATTTTCGTTGGTTTTACCAGTTGAGCGCAATTGTTGAAAGATGTATTTTTTCATCTGAAGCTTGTGAAGACAGATTTACACAATAGAACTGATGGCGAATATTTAAACAGTTCACTAGTTTTTGCGATCGAAAGAGAAACATTTGATAAAGTAACAAATAGGAATATAATGACTCGATTTCAAGTTATGAAAGAACAAAGAGGATAAACTTACTAGGTATTTTTTAAATTTGTTTATTATCATGTTTTTTTTATAATTAATGTGTGAATGGGCAAAAAAAATATTAGGATACCCCTCAATTTTTGAACTAGTTCCGCCACTGAATGATGCAACATTACAGTCGTAAGAAAATCTCCCATAGAAATTTTCAAGTCAGATTTATAACTCACATGAGAAAATAAAACAAAAAATTGAGGAACAATACATAGACATCCAAATACAATTTATAAACCTCCTGAAAGGGAAGGTCGGTGCTTTGCACCGGCCTCTCTCGTCCCGCCACGTCGCGTTTCAACTTTTTCTTACTTTAACGTATTAACGGTTTTAATTCCCGACTTTTAACGCATTGACGGTTTTACTCCCCGACTTTTACTAATTGTCATTTTAGCTCCTGGTGAGTTTTTAACTCTGATCTCTTACTCTACTTTGACACATAGCACGACGTTTATTAATTGTTATTTTTAGCCCCTGATAAGCTTTCGACTTTGCTCTCTTACTCTACTTTGACATATAGTACGACTTTAATATTGTTATCCTGTTGACTTCTAACTTTTGATATTTCATCATTTTTAACATGTGACACATTAAGTTTTTGCGTTGTGATGTACGGGGCATGAGACATTTTTTGTTTAACACAATGACGAAGTCAAATACGCAAGACCCGACTGCGTGACCCGGCCGCTGCAACGCGCGGCCTGGTCTTAAATCTAGTTATTAAACAAGAAATAAGTTGAAAAGCTACTAGATTAAGTTTGTGACTCACAATGTTTAGCAACTAACAGAAGCCAACAAGAATTGTACTTGATTATAAAAAAGTAAATTTAAAAACAACATCAACAATGGCACATGGTGCAGCGATTGAGAATTGAACAAACATTAACAAATAAAACGAGATAAAGATATTGAAACAAACCTGTTGTTTGCAATCTGCTCGATTGTACACTAATGAATAATCAAAGTTCGCTTATGCTAATCGTCACCTCTGCAACCCTAGCCCAGTATTGCCGCATCAGTATATATTTAATAAATTTTATTGTGGACTCAAGGCAACAGGTCCAATTCTAAACCAAGAGACCCATGATATAGACAATTATCATTTTCTAATGTCTAGTGAGCCCAAAACCTAAAAAAATGGGACCTTATATATTTTGGGGGCCGAAACCCTAAAATGGCCTGGTAATACTATTGGGTTGGCCCTGCATAAAGGTATGTTGGTAATTTCACATCTTCATTACCCCACCACAACCCCATCGTCTTCCTCATTTATCCTCAATTTGCAACTAAAAAAACCCCACCCATCACGACAGTCGCACCACAACCACACTCACCATGATACTATCACCTACGATTCAGTTTCGATTGGAGCTGTAAAGAGAGTTGGATTTCGTCAACGCGAGGTAATCATCGATCTGGTTTTGATCGGATCTTTCCCGCTGCTAAGGGAGAGCAAGAAAAAATAAATTAACCAGCGCCCCCTTTGAGTATGCAGAAGATCATATGGTTTTTATATGTTGAATCCATGAATGGATGTAATAAATTCAGAGGTTTTTGGATGAGCTGAAAGGATTGGATCTTGAAGATGAAGGTGTTGATGTTGATCAAGATGAAGGTGTTGATGAAGAAGAAAGTGTTTGGATTTGATGAAGATGAAGGTGTTGATGTTGATGAAGATGAAGGTTTTTGGATTTGATGAAGATCTTGATGTTGATAAAGATGAAAGTTTTTAGATTTGATGAGGATGAAGTTGAAGTTGAAGTTGAAGTTGAAGATGAAGTTGAAGATATTGATGTTGATGAAGGTGAAGGTGAAGGTGATGAAGATGAAGTTGTGTTGGTGGGTGTATTCTTTCGTTACAGGTGTTGGAATATGAATGAGGGAGAAGATGGGGGTTGGGTTAAATAACTAGAGGTGTGAAATTACCAACATACCCTCGTGTATTTAACACATGACAATATTTAACATGGGAAACTAACGGGCGTTAAACAAAAGGCCTAAAAATGAGTCTTTAATTTAACCAAATGTCATCCAGTGCAAAAATTTAAAGAAAATGTTAAAGAACCAAAATATGACCTATTTTAAAGCCTCAAAATGTAATTTACTCCATTTAATATCATTTTTTTAACTTGATACACACGAGATAGTGAAAGTGTATCATTTCCATGTTGTAACAAACTAGGGATTAATATTTGTGATATGGCATGTTTGATCATACATCTACTATTAAAAAATCACTACTACAAAACTGAGCTTTTGCTACCGTAATTTCGGTAGCAAAACGGTGGCAAAAAGGTATTTGCCACCGATTTGTCACCAGAAATACAGTCACATTAGCCTTCGTAGCAGTTGGTCAATTGTTACTGTTTTGCCACCACATGTAATTTTGCTACTGAAATTAGTGACCGAATAGCGGTGGCAAAAATTGTCACCGGTTTGTCACCGCAAGTTTTGCCACCGGTTTGCCACTATATATTTGCCTCCGAATTGCTACCGTAACTTTGCCACCGGTTTGCCACTATCCTTTACCTGAAATAGCAACCATTTTGCCACCGTTTTTTATAAATATTATTTAATACTATTTTATTTAGCTTTTATAAATCCTGCTTGATATACATATATATATATATATATATATTTAACTAAGACTTAATTAAACATAGATCAACCAAATTTGCATAAACACAAAACGAAATCTGTTATTTTAACATACTAATAATATCCATATATCCAAACATTTAGAATCTTAATTAGAAAATAAAGTCAGTATTTAACTTGCGGGAGTTGTTTAGTCAAACTTTTCAACATTGCTTTCATTTTCATCATTCGTTCTAGCATATTTTCTTTGTAGACCTTTTCCTTTTCCTTTTCTGCCTTTTCTTTCTCTTTCTCGGCTTTCTCTTCTTTTTCTTTTTCTGCCTTTTCCCTCTCTTTCTCCGTCTTTTCCATTTCTTTCTCTGCTACCAAGCCCTCAATTATTCCTTTCAATCGTTGTATCTATAATAATAAAATAACAAATAATTTTCAACAAGATTAATAGGTACTTGAGCTCAACATCAAACCTAGATTGTTATTACTTACCTATGAAGTCATATTGCATACAAAACCTCATTGTTCTAATCGTTCATAGCATGGGCAACTCAACACCAATTGACTATGCAATTCTCAACTAAACTAGCACCTATTTACTACACATGTCTCACCTATTTACTACATAAATATCAAGAAAGTTGCTAGACAAGTCACAAGTTTACAAAAAAACAACTAAACACAAGTAAAAGATCAATGACTAATAATTGGGCTGCTAAACAAGTCATTAGATTGCCAATAGAATAGAGAACGGATGTACCTCGAGCAATTCACTCCCATATTCGTACGAAGTACTGCTACACTCTGTGGAAGGTATACCTTGTATTAACTTCAACAAATTTTGTATTAACTTCGTATCATTCTTTCGTACCATGTCAGAACTCGCATTCCTAGATGTAGTAAGTATTATATTACAAGTAACAATGTAACATCATGAAAATCCTCCTGCATGCACTCTTCTTGTTAGTATTTGATAGCACCCAAATTCTTCAACCAAGGAAGAACCTCTTCTAGACCCTCGGTTAAGCTTCTGGGCTTGTAGTTTAGTTCTCTTTTCGCCTTTTCACATGAATAAGCCCATTGGTGTCTATAACACGACACAACCTGTTTCAAGTTGCAACCCATGATTATTACATTGTATACAAAAAAGAACACTTTCAAACGATACAAAACAACTCAATTTACGTTCATTAAGTTGTATTGGTTAGGTTTCATGTCAAATGGGAAAATGTATTAAAAGTGTAAGTGTGTAACCAAAAATGGAATGAGCCCCCATCCTGGCCCATTCAACCAACAAATAAAAATTACTCATTTTGCCCTGTTACCTTTCATTACAAGATCCGAGCATATTGTCACCTCTACTTCTAGAGGCCTAATCTTTTGTTAAATAGAGCAAGAAAATGGAAAAAGAAAATACCGGGGGTCTAATGAGTGGAAGATTTCCCGTTATTCTACAGAATAGCACAGATAACCAGCCATAGATCTCGATCACGAACAAGGGAATGTTGAACCGAGGTGTTTTTGTGTTAGTAATAGCAGCGGCTATATCAAAAACTTGCTTGAATGATGCATTTTCACCAGTAAGAAGATATCTTTGACCTGATTGACCTTTGTCTAAGGCTGAAATGTGGCCATCTACCACATCATCTACATGACTAAAAGAAAACATATCATTTCCATAACCTATGTAGCCAGGCAACCTTCCGTTAAACCGTTCAACCATCTGATAAGGAATAAAAATATACAGATTTTTAGTACTTTACTGTCCAGTCTCCATCCATCAAACAATTATCAAGTTGGATATAGAGATGTAAACACAATATTGCACTTAGTAATAATGATTGCCACCTACGATTCAATTTCATGTGCTACTATGTTTGAAAATTCCAAACAACATGGTTTACATGGGCACATGGCTCATATTTTGATATTTTCTGGTAATTGTGAGAGCCCATTGCCAGAAAACTCACGCGACCCCACCAATACCTTGCTAACCAATAGAAGCGCGTAAAACACAGCTTGTGATGGGCATGGAGCCATGGATCTAGTTACTGGTTTCATCAACTTATATCACTAGAAGGATTGGTGTTATAAACTATTAAGTTATATGCGAATGACAAAATCAAGAAACACACAAGATTTGGAAATTACCATTCGGGCCACTACATTCCCAGCAGTAACTTTACCAGGTCCATATATAACTCCAGGATAAACAGCCAACAAAAACATTTACATCAGGCGTTTAACGCTCGAGTTAACCAACAAATCTCTTAAACTAACTACATCTCTACTAGATCTCATGATCTGTGATAATTTCTATCACATTAGCAGCAATTCAGCAAAGCAAACTATTCAACATGAACTTAATATCTGAACAAAACAATTTCCTTTAAGTTATACTTCAAATACGTTCACAATTACGCCGAATTAAACATCCAAATAATTTCCCCTAATTAGATCGTAAAATTATTCACACCACAATTTCATCGCAAAAACACATAAATTCAACCGATCAGACAAAAAAAAAGTTGCAAATTACACTAATCGATCCGATATCCGTGTAGTTAAGAGAATTAACAGAGCAAAAACATGAGGTTTTGCTTAAACCCTATGAAGATCGGACCATATACCAGTCAAAAAACACAAATTTCACCTAACAAAACAGCGATTTGGAAGAGGAAACAAATGAAACATAACAACAAATCAGATTAAGCGAGATGAATTGCAATCGTACCTAGGTTAAACATAGAAGCAACTAATTGCACAATTCGGTTTTTGAGCGAGATGAATTGCAATCGTACCTTCGTTGATTGAGCTTGCGAGGTGCAGTCAATGAGGTACCACCGGCGAATGAGGTGCAAACTCCGGCGAACTCTAGAGATATGCCGTGAAACAAGAGACGAGAATTGGAGAAGAAGGCTGCTGCTGCGTTATCGTTGTTGTGCTGCTGCGTTATCGTTGTTGTTGTGAAACAGGAGAATGAGGTCTCACATTTACGTGGTGGGGGGTGGGTCATTTAGGGCTGGGTAATTAATTAAACATTTTCACTTAGCCCCCTTAACTTTATCAAGTTATTAATTTAGCTCTCAAAGTTTAATTTTTTGCCACCATTAAAACGGTGGCAATTTTATTTGGAGACAAAATGGTGGCAAATTTTGTGATTGTTTTGTCACCGGATATATATATATTTTTTAACAATTGCTTACAATAATATTTTGCCATTAATTTGTAACCAAATAAAAACGGAGACAAATTTTGCAACCGGCTTGCCTCCATGAATTTTCAGTGGCAAATATTCTCACGGTATTGCTACCGATTGGCCTGTGGTGGCTAAATTTGCCACCGTTTATATTCGGTCACAATGTTGTGGCAAAATTTGCAACCGACTGCATCGGTGGCAAATTTCGGTAGCAAATACCTGATTTTGTAGTAGTGAATGTTTACTACTAAGTTTTTATGATCAAGAAAAAAATAAACTACCAATTTCTGTAAACTCAATAATAATTAAAGTAACATGTTCACTCATCTCATAGGATGTTTTTACGTTATTGCTGAGTAGATAAACATTACAATATGTTCTCAGTTTAACTTGATAGTTTTCTTCAAGTCAAGTCAAGAATTAGACCGGATGTAACGGTTTTTAAACCTCTAGAACACAACATTAAAAGGAGAACGAAACATATTTTGGTCTAAGCATTTTTGTTTCAAGCTTCCAATGTTTCTTGTATTTCAATCCTCATTAACTCATTAGTGGTTTCTAGAACACAAAACATCACATTCTCGTTAGTTGTTTCTTGTTCTATCTCTTTTCACCCGGTAGTTCTTATTTCTTGTCATGTCCTTTTTAATTCGGTAGTAAATTATGATTGTAACATTTGAATATTCAAATAATTACATCATATTTATTCTTGTTTCTAAATCAAGGGTCACTTCAATACAAACTATAAAGAATAGCGTGTTTAATAGCACTTAGAGAGAAACCGGCCGGCCCAAATCCTTATGAAACCTAGTTTTGCTAATCTGTTTATGACAAAGGGTGTTAACCCTAATTGTCTAGTCATTATATATACTCCTCTTTTACTTGTAAAGATGATCACTCAATAATAAGAAAACTCTAGTTGCCCCAAAGTGGACGTAGGTCATACACTATGACCGAACCACTATAAATCTCGTGTCTCGTTATTGTTTTGATTGTTGTTTGCGTTTCGTGTGTGATCTAATCCTAACAACTTGTATTAGAGCTTAGGCTCTCGACTAGACACACGAAATAGTCTCCAAGTTCATCCGTAGCAGTCGCCGCCACCGCCGTCAGCCGTGTTGTTCCCGCTTTTCAGATCGGAAGAAGTTAAAGGTTAACGGGTGTGGAGATCGTGCGACAGTGTTCGAAGTTAAAGGTTTGTTTCTTGGATATTGTTGGTGTCTTCATAATTTGTGCTACGGCAGAGCTAATTGGTATCATTGGTTTTAAAATATTAGTCAGATTCGATAAATTAATCTGGCAGGCATGTATTTATAAAGCTGAAGCAGTTGATATTACTTTAGTAATTGATTATTTGTAGATAATCAAACTCTTTCACGTAAAAGGTGGTCAAGTTTTATCTAAATTGTTGGTTATTATTTATTGTTAATTATAATCATAGACTCGATTTGGAATAATGGCCCACAAGGGGAGAACAAAAATCGATAAGTTTATGGAAAAGATTTTGGATTTTAGAAGATGAAAATAAAGGATTTGTTTTGTCAAAAAGATTTAATGTTAGCTTCAGAAGAGACTAAATTATGATCGATAAAGACTGAAATATTATAGACAGGAAAGCCATGACTGTTATCAAACTCTCACTAGAACGTAGCATTCAATATTGTGAAAGAGACTACTACTTTTGGTCTAATGAAAGCCCTATCAAGCATGTACAAGAAGCCATCTGCATCTAATAAGGTATTTTTAATTCGACCGCTATTTAACACCAAACTGAAAAAAGGTGCGTCAGTTACCTCTCATGTTAATGATATTACTACCATTATTCTCGTTTGTTTTCTGTTGATATCAAGTTGTGAGCTCCGATCCATCTCGGGTTCGGAGTTGATTAATTAGAAGATTAAAGGAAGAGAGGAACCGGCCGGCCCTAATCCTTATGAAGCCTAGTTTTGTTAATCTAGTTATGGCAAATGGTGTTAACCCTAATAGTCTAGTTATTATATATACACCTTGTGCTTGTAAACATGATCACTCAATAATAAGAAAATCCTAGTTACTCTAAAGTGGACGTAGGTCATACACTGTGACCGAACAACTATAAATCTCGTGTCTGGTTATTGTTTTGATCGTTGTTTGCATTTCGTTTGTGATCTAATTCTAACAATATTTTCTTTTCATATTTAAATATTAGGATTAGTACTCCTGATTATACTTAGGGACTAGGGTCTGCTTAACAATTTTGGAGGCCTTTAGTGGCTTAACAATTCAGGGCTTTTTTTTACATATTATATGTTTTGCTTACAACCCTAAAATGCTAGAATATGGACAATTTGCTAATGGATCATTTAGGGGACATTATATTAGCAGCTTGCACTGTTAAGGTAAAAAATTAAAAGGCATTGGAAATACACTCTTGAGTGTTTTAATTAATCACTTGGAATATAAACACAATACAACCTAATCCTACGTTCGGGAAAGGATATTGTTTCTAAATAAATAAACTAAAACTAATATACTACGAATACATAATACACGTTAATGCATCCCCACAGTCAAAGCGGGAAAGAATTGGATGCACAGACTAGATTTGAAGCGCTGAAATAGTGGGTGTGCCAAATTGAACTTTTTTCTCATACAAAATGAATGTCTAGCTCGACGTGTTTGGTGTGTTGTTGTTGAATCGGGTCAGATCTCATATAGATACACAGCTCGGTCAAAAGGTTTAGCAACCAACTTGTTTCATGAATTGTGGATAAGTGCAGTTCGGTCGAAAGGTTTCGCAACCAACTTGTTTCAGCTAATGCATTGGCAACACCATGGTATTCGGCCTCGGCACTTAAGCGAGAAATGGTGGGTTGTCGTTTCGATGACCATGAGATAAGATTGTCTCCAAGAAAAACACAATATCCCGACATTGATCTGTGCGAGTCCAGGTATCCCTCCAATCAACATTAATAATGTTTATGATATCAAAGATTTCTTGTATTATTCCATAACCAATGTCCCATTATATAGGGAGTGAATACAAGATAAATCAAGCCACTAAACTAGGAAAGGATAGACACAATAATATTTAAATCATGTACGGATATATATCGCTAATATTCCCCCGTAGTTGGAGCGGCAGTTGAACGAACGCGCAAACTAGAGCGGAATTCATGAAACAGATGACGTGGTAATCCCTTGGTGAAAATGTCTGCATACTGTGCCGAAGAGGGTACATGTAGAACACGAACCTCACCGAGCCGAACCTTTTCCCGAACAAAGTGTATATCGATCTCAACGTGCTTCGTACGTTGGTGCTGAACAGGATTATGAGACAGATATACTGCTGAGACATTATCACAATAAACAACCGTTGCTCGCTGAAGAGGGACATGTAATTCCCACAATAAGTTGCGGATCCAAGATGTCTCAGCTACCGCATTGGCCACACCCCTGTATTCTGCCTCTGCACTGGAACGGGAAATAGTGGGTTGGCGTTTAGACGACCAGGACAATAGATTATCACCCATAAAAAACACAGTAACCCGATGTAGACCGTCGAGAGTCCGGACAACCTCCCCAGTCTGCGTCAGAATATGCTGTCAAAGAACATGTAGACGAGGGAGTTATCCAAATTCCATAATTAATGGTACCCTTTAAATATCGGAGAATGCGTTTCATGAAAGCAAAGTGAGATTCTCTTGGTGAGTGCATGAAGAGACAAATCTGTTGGACAGCGTAGGTAAGATCTGGTCGAGTAAAGGTTAAATATTGTAGTGCCCCTGCCAATGTTCTATATAAAGTGCCATCGGACAACAGTGCTCCATCTGTGGCGCTCAGTTTTGCAGCTGTATCGATAGGAGTGGCACAAGGTTTGCAATCCGTCATACTGGCGTGATGGAGGATGTCACGTGCGTATGAAGATTGGCATAGAAACAAACCCTCTTTACTTCGAGAAGCGGTGATGCCCAAAAAATGATGTAAGCTGCCCAGATCTGTCATAGCAAATTCCCTCGAGAGGGTACCAATAATGGACGCCAATAAACTGTTGCTAGAGGCAGTAAGCACAATGTCATCAACATAAAGTAGTAAATAAGCACGCTGGTTACCCTGGTTATAAATAAAAAGAGAGTTGTCAGAGGCACTTTTACGAAACCCATGTGCTGAGATAAACTCATAAAACCGGGTGTACCAAGCCCGAGGAGCCTGTTTCAAACCATATAGAGATTTCTTCAGCCGACAGACATGAGATGGGTGTTGTGGATCCACAAAGCCTGGAGGCTGATGCATAAACACGGTTTCTTTTAGCTCCCCATGTAAAAACGCATTCTTCACATCTAATTGGTGGATGGGCCAGCGTTGAGACACAGCCAAACTTAAGACGGTGCGGATAGTAGCGGGTTTGACCACTGGACTGAATGTTTCATCGCAATCAACACCAACAGTTTGGGACTTACCATTAACGACCAATCGGGCTTTATATCGTTCAAGTGAGCCGTCTGATTTGAACTTGTGTTTAAACAACCACATGCATCGTATGATCGGGTGGTCGCGTGGTCGAGGCACCAAATCCCATGTATCATTTACCTGTAAGGCCCTAAATTCATTGTTCATGGCGTCAAACCAATTAGGATCCGACCGGGCATTGTTATAGTTTTTGGGAACGGGAGAGATATTGGTGGTGTGCAAATTTAATCGAGTGACAGGTTTTTGGATGCCAGACCGAGACCTAGTGGCCATTGGATGTAGCGAAGGAGTGGAAGTTGGGCCTGGAGGGTGTGGGCCGGTTGGTGGATTTGTACGAGTGTGAGATAGGGGTGGTTCGGGAGGTGCTGGAGTGTGTTGGTGGATTGGGCCGGTGAAGGTTGATTGGGTATTTGGGCTTGATTGGGTGTTTGGGCCAGTTGTGGACGGAATGGATGGGGCGGAAGTGGTGGGGTTTGAATTGGGTGAAACAGTAGGCTGTGGAGGTGGAGGGGCATTAGTTGGCTGTGTAGTGGT
Organism: Tagetes erecta; assembly: GCA_030867185.1. Taxonomy (NCBI): domain Eukaryota; kingdom Viridiplantae; phylum Streptophyta; class Magnoliopsida; order Asterales; family Asteraceae; genus Tagetes; species Tagetes erecta. The sequence goes on from CM061488.1 coordinate 62,805,550, forward strand.
GTAGATAGGATGAGTTTCAAGGAAAATATTATCATCAAGGAATTGATAGGATTCGGGTGGAGGTGGTTTAAGGAATGGGAAGGAGGTTTCATCGAAGACTACGTGACGGGAAATAGAGACGGTGCCCGTGGTTTGGTCATAACACCGATATCCACGGTGGTCGGGTGGGTAACCGAGAAAGATGCATTGATGAGAGCGAGGTGAAAGTTTATGAGGCATGGTGGCGGATGTGTTGGGGTAGCATGCACAACCAAAAACGCGAAGGTAGTCATATGAGGGGTGGCGTTGGTAGAGGGCAAAATGAGGTTTTGAGAAGTTGAGGCGTTTGGTGGGTAGGATGTTGTGGAGGTAGGCAGCGGTATGAAGAGCGTCAACCCAAAACGTGGGAGGGAGGTGTGCATGCGATAGTAGAGTACGAGTGATGTCGTTGAGGCGACGAATCATACGTTCTGCCCGACCGTTTTGTTGGGACGTCTGAGGGCACGAAAAACGGAAGACGAAACCGTGTTTGGTAGCAAAGTTCTTAAATTCATGATTATCGAATTCCCCTCCCATGTCACATTGAAAAGCTTTAATCTTTCGATTGAATTGAGTAAAAATATATTGATGAAACTTAACAAAGTTAGGGAATGCATCGGATTTATACTTGAGAGGGTAAACCCAAACAAAGTGTGTATAGTTGTCGATGAGGACCATGTAGTATTTATAACCCGTTTTGCTTAGGACTGGGGAAGTCCATAAATCACAGTGAACAATATCGAATGGCATAAAAGTAACCGAAGTAGAATCATAAAACGGTAGTCGTTTATTCTTAGCAACTTGACATGAATGACAAATATTTGAAATTTTAGTCTTATTACAAGGAATATCAAAACGATTACGAAGTAAATTTATAACAGATTCTCCCGGGTGCCCTAAGCGGTTGTGCCATTGATCAGTTTGTGAAGCGAAAAGCGCCGAAGCAAAGGTGGCGGCGGTGAAAGGATAGAGTTCCCCCGAGCTATTGTGGCGTGAAAGAAGAGCTTCCGTCTCGAGATCCTTCACAGAAAAACCATACGGGTCAAAAGCAACAATGGTTTGGTTATCAATTGTGAATTTTCGAACAGATAAAAGGTTTTTAATAATGTCGGGTGTGAGAAAAATGTTGTTAAGGTTATAGGTTTTATTTGGTGTGGGGTGTGTGGAATGGTCGGATCCATGAATTGGTATAGACTTTCTGTTTCCAACAAATATAGAACCTGTAGGGGTGAATGAAAGAGGAGTTGAGATTTTACCTGGGTCATACGTAAGGTGTGACGTGGCCCCTGTGTCCATGTACCATGGATCCTGTGCAGTGAGATGAACTTGTTGCATGGCTTGGGCTAAGTCTTGTGGGCTGTAATCAGTGTATCCAGAAAATTGACCAATTGGGCCAGCTGCAAATTGATTATATTGATTCTGCCCATTAACAAACTGATTTGGGCCTGTTACAAAGCCAGGTGGGCCTGCTTGTTGATTCTGCCAGGTGACATGGGCCTGGTGATTCTGTCCACTGTTCCAGCGGCCCGTATGTTGCCCATTGGGCTGTTGACCCCAATTCTGCTGGCCCATATGATTCTGCTGTTGCTGCGTTGGGTACGGTGACGGGGGGGTATTCCAGCCTTGATTGTTCCAATTGCTTTGGCCATATTGGTTGTTGTTCTGCCCATTACTTTTCCCACGACCACGCTGGTTTCGTCCGTTACCGCGACCACGACCATTACCCCGACCGCGATTGAGATGATAATTCGGGTCAAAGTTACGGCCTTGATATCCGGTAGGACGAGTGGAGTGATTGTTGTTATTTTGTGGGTCTCCTTGACCAGCCAACGCCGTACCCGATGGACTTTGGCGCGCGTTTTGCCTTTGTTGTTCGAGGTGGATCATGTTACGCGCCTCGTCCCATGTAGGTGCGCCTTGATTAATCATGGCACCCACAACATCAAATTCTTTCGGTAGCCCGCGAACTAGTTGCAACACCAAGCTTTCTTCATTGACGGGGTGTCCCACGTCGCCCAACTGGTTAGCAATGTCTTGAAGTTTCTGACAATAGGCGTCCATGGACGCACACGAACCCAACTGTAGATTAGAGAACTCATATTGTAACGCCGCAGCCCTTGCGTTTTTGTTGTTAGTGAAGATGGTCTTGACCTTTTCCCATGCACGATGGGCATTGATTCCTTTTTCGAGTACCCGAGCGAACAACTCATCCGAGATGGTATTATAGATCCATTGTAAAACCAATGAATCTAGCAAGACCCATTCAGCGTATGTGGCATCGTTTTCCTTCGGGGGTGGTGTGCCGTCGATGTGATTGAGGACCTTGAATGCTGTGGCTTGAATTTCAAATAGTTGTGTCCATTGGGAATATGTGACCTTTATGCCGTCGAGAGTGCGAACTTTAGTTTGGATGTTTGTAACGGTATAGGCTGGGTGAAGGGTGGGTTTGGTATCGTTTTGATTTTCACTGCTGGAAGCTTCGTGTCCGTCGACCATGGTGTCAGTCGAAACTGACGGGGACGATTATTGAGGACGGCGGCTTGGAAATTTTAGGGTTTATTTTCTTATGGCTCTGATACCATAATAATGTTTATGATATCAAAGATTTCTTGTATTATTCCATAACCAATGTCCCATTATATAGGGAGTGAATACAAGATAAATCAAGCCACTAAACTAGGAAAGGATAGACACAATAATATTTAAATCATGTACGGATATATATCGCTAATAAACATCTGAATACGTTGTAAGTTTCACTGACTTCTAGGGTTAAACCATGCGAGCTAGTCCCCTGTAGATACCAAAGGATGCATTTGAGGAACTGCATGTGAGGTTCTCGAGAATCATACATGAAGAGGCAAACCTGTTGTACCGCATAAATGATATCAGGACGTGTAAATGTGAGATATTGAGGATCCCCACTGAGGCTTCGGTAGATGGTACCATCAGTCGAAGGAGGTGCTAAATTTGCACTAAGCTTTGAGTTTGTATCAACTAATTTTACGCATGGCTTGCAATTAGTCATGTTGGCACGTTAAATAATGTCACGAATGTACAGTTGTTAAGATAAGAAAAGGCCTTCCGTTTGTTTTGTAACATTAATGACCAAGAAGTGATGAAGTTGGCCGAGATAGGTTAGAGCGAATTCACTAGATAACATTGTAAAGATTGTTGGAAAAATATATATATAAATGAGAGGTCTCGGCTTGGTGGAAGTTTTGGTTTGTCCCACATAGGAGGGGAGACCAAACTTAACATGGTTTATAGGCAAAAACCTCCAAGACACATTTGTATTATTATGTTGTGTTTTATTCTAAAGCCTACCCGCGCGCAGGGGATGTAGGAAACTGGATTCGAGGTTGGAAATCGCATTAGACTTGCAACGCCCGCGCGACCTGCGGACACGAATTTAGCTCCAAAAACTCAGGATCGGGGTCGTTTTTGTGTTTTAACAACAAAACCAGGCCAACCTTTGGAATTCTTTTTCCAATTTTATGACATTGATTACTGCAATTAGTTGAGTTTGTTACAATTGAATTGTCATAAATCAAGACTCTTGTCATCCCTTATTGGTTACAAATACTACCAAGACAAATCAATAGACTCGCATTCTTATTCCGATCAAAAACCATAAAAAGTCGACCTGAAATTCAAAAAAAAAAAGTTAACGCCGTTAAGTTTTTTAATGGTGGATCCATTAGTGGCCAAAATGATAAAAGTTGGGACCGCCAGCACATATTTCAAAAGTTGGGACCAGTAGCGACCAAAAACTAATAGTTAGGTTCGTTAATATCCAATACTCCTTTCTGTTACTGTTTCTGTTTTGCAGGACTCAACCAGCAGCATGTTTTTTCTTGTTTTCTTGTTTTTATACGCATTATTTATAACAAACTTAAACAGATTTTTTAACTGTGCTTGCTTTCGTTTCAAAATGCCTACAATCACCCAGCCCATTCAAACTTCCGGTGTTTCTGCAATATCTGCAGTCATGACATCTGCTGTTACTATTACCACCGCAGCAGTGGTTGCACCGCTGCATAACCTTAGTTATGCTGAGAAACCATAGAAGTTCACTGGTATGAACTTCAAACGTTAGCAACAATAGATGTTATTTTATTTGACAACGTTGAACCTAGCAAGGTTCTTGACTGAATCCACTCCCTTGTTAACTGATGGGAATATGGATGCTCAAACTGTGAGCGCGATTCAGGCTTAGAATCATTCTAATTTCATGTGTCGTAACTATGTCCTTAATTGCATAGTTGATGCACTCTATAACGTGTACTGCAAAGCCAAGACTGCCAAAGAATTATGGGAGTCTTTGGAACGTAAGTATAAAACAGAAGATGCAGGCACAAAGAAATTTGTGGTGGCTAAATTCTTAAAATTTAAAATGATTGATTCTAAAACTGTTAAGAGTCAAGTTCAAGAATTGCAGGTTGTTCTTCATGATATTCATGCAGAAGGAACGGTGCTTAGCGAGACATTCCAAGTTGCTGCTATCATTGAAAATTGCCACCAAATTGGGTTGATTTCAAGAACTATCTC